>OX387715.1:112459325-117459325 GCA_947577245.1 Andrena bucephala
CCATTTTTCGGCCAATCAAAGTAAATTGACCCCTTAAACATTTCTTGAAATGAAACATTCCATTTACGTATTTTCACCTTGCATAGGGTGTTAATGAAGATTTTCAAACTTGGAGTGTAGTACCTACTCGCTAGTAACTAGATTAAGTAAAAACTGCTTAATCGGGGTAGGTGCAAAAATCAGCGGGTAATACATTTTTTACCACTCCTTTTCCAACGTTTTAGGTGTTTAGAAAATTCCATCTGGGAGGATGGTAGAATTTTCCATTTGCCATTATATAGATCTGAATTGTCTAGAATTTCCCTGGGGCAGGTACAATTTTCAAGATAAGTAGGTATCATCGAAACAGAAATAAGTTTAGTTCGAGTTTTCTTTAATCTACAATATCCACAGTTTTACACAAACATTGAATCAATTCAGAACACATAAAACTAAATGCAGATAGGTATATCTTTACTCAATATTATTATAAATATATATAACTATAGGAATATTTCCTTTAAATTGTTTTGATGCGGCGCGCGATATTCTTAATTTCTTTCAAGCTTATTTTACAACTGTCCGCTTTCCACTGAACCTGAAACACCTGCTCCAAATTGTTCTAATTATATACCTATTTAACGTGGGCTTCTCGTGTAACTGCGTAAACTATCTAACTAAAAAGAAATTTTCCCTTTTTTTAACTCAGATGACTGTGATAGGTGGTACACTCCACACCAATAGGAGTTACATCGTCGAAGAGGTTAACAAGATTCCACAATAATTAATAAATACATCCTTATATCCCCAAAAAGTTTAATCCAATACTAACAATAGTGTTTAAAAAAAAATCATAAATATCAGTTACTTTTAGGGCTGTTACATAGACGAGAATCCCCCCTTAATATGCTCAATTTTTATGAAAACAAAATTATTGCAAGTAAAATGATTTCCTTGAAACAATCTGAGAGCCAGGGTCTTTAATTCTCTTAAAGAGCTTGCAGATAATCTTGCAGGTTATACGGTATTCAGTTACTGTTAACGGATTTCCCAGGTTAAAGAGATTTCAAACTTCGCGTGTAATCGATTCTCTTAATAGAATGTCCCCACAATATAATTTTACAGCTTCATTACAGACGTTTTATGTATTCGGCGAGATAATTTCCGACGTTTACATCCATTGTAAGCTATAACGGTATGTACCTATGTATCTTCTAACAAATGTATATGGGACGTAAAATGAAGACTGTACAAGCTAATAAAAAAATACGACTGTTTTTAATGTGGGTTTCTCCTTTAAGGGTCCTAAACACACGGGTATTTTTTAGGAATTTATAGAGAATAAGCTACTAGGTGGATTGTTCTCAAACTGTACATACATGTTCATTGACTTTTGGACAATACACAGAAATTTTGTAAGCATAGAAGAATCATTACAAAAACTTTAAAGGCGTTTTTCACGAAAGTACATTTGTTAAGTTTGCGGAAGTGATATCTTAAAAACTATTAGACCTATTTTTTTGCGTGTTCAGTGCTGGTAAATTTGTATTTTTTTTTAAATTTTCATCACACGTTTTAGTGTAAGAGATCTGATCTTTTTTGAATGGTGTGATTCTGTGTTTTGTGTGATTTCTGCGCGCGTGTGTCTCGATGACACAATTGACGACAGTGGATATAATGGAAGGAATGGATTTTATCAGTGAGCGCGTACGATAGTAGCTTTGAATACTACCGCTCGACCTCCCGTCTGACTTGCCCAGTGTGCAGCTATGCACGCGGATTGCCTGCTTTTAGGCATATCTTTAAGGGGTCGTTCCGCTTAGCGCGCCGATAAATTCACCGATCTTCAGGAATTTATTGCGACGAAAATAATTATAGTAATGGAATAAAACTTTTTTCTATTTATCAAACTAGATTTCTACAGTAAATAAAAAATATGAAAATAATAAAATTATTGCTTTCCAAATGCTTTTGAAAGCGGTCTTGATGACACGCTTAAAAATTCATGCCTCGATCGTGAAGGCGATTTCAGCCGTTAGACTTATCTGAACCCAAAAGTCCAAACAGATTCTTAATCAGTATATTTGTCGCTATCGCTCGGACTATAATTAGTGATCATTAAAATTAGCAAAACGGCGGGCAAATGCAAGAAAAATGTTTTTCCGGCTTTTTTCTTTTGCTATTTTTGATTTTAAAAGGAGGTTAGACTCAATGAAAATACTTGGTTGTAGTCCCTGCGAGAGGCACAGGTGTGCAGAATAAGCAGTAAAATTTATAAAGCAGTCGGTTCGATAGATTTTGAATTTTTATCTTCACGATGTGGATAACTGACGTTTCGAGAAAAACGCGTTCAATGTTTTCATGTATAGAGGCCAAACCTCTGCGCTCCCTACAAAATGCTACCGTAGAAGCTAAAATGATCGGAGTTTTTCCACGAAAATTTAACAATACATTCTTGAGGACGTGTACTGTCGAAAGATGTTTAAAAAAAAAATCGATTTTTTCAACCTGTCTAACCGGAATGACCCCTTAAATGCTAGTAGCATGCAGAAAAGAAGGCTGCGGGGAACGCCGAGCAACGAGAAGACGTGCGGGCGCGGAACCGCGGCTCGCGAGGCCCGCGCTTAGCGTCGTTACGCGTCTGTTGATTTCTGATTGAACGACCCAGGCTCCTGCCGAAATTATTTTAACTTCGAATAAAGATACAGCTAAAGATGACAAAGTTTTTCGAAGCCTTAGCCTGAAAGGCCTTCGAATAAGAAAAGTACTTATCTTCGCCTCGTCGGATGAATTCCCGCCGAATAAACTGATTCATCCGTGTGCGCTTCGAATAAAGATACTTTGGGCCTATCTTTATTCGACGAAGAACGAATAAAATTTTTGTCGTTTATTCGAACCCAAATTTTTTACTTAGTATTAGATCATTTTTTGCCCATCTTTGGTAAGTGCGAATCTCGGGGTGCCCAAGATAAGAATGCATGAGGACAGTCCTGCATAGACAGTCAGGGAGGCCGCACCGTCACAAGAGTTAAGAGCGTTTATAATAAATACTTATAGGTTCACAAGTCTACGAGTGTCTGCTTAGTGAACCCAGCCTATTTACCTAACATTCTTACACTATGTTGCTGCTATCCACTCGATTGCTAGTGGTCGACTAGGGCTGGGACTATTCGAATAATTTAATATTCGAATATTTTACAAGTATTCGAATGCTACGAATAAAATTCGAATATTTGAGTATTCGAATGTTATTATTCGAATACTATTCGAATACTGTTATATTCGAATACTATTCGAATACTGCTATATTCGAATACTATTCGAATACTGCTGAATTCAAATACTGATGTATTCGAATAGTATGGTGTGAAGTGGGTCAAAATTTGCTTACAAGATTTCACCCTGACAATTGAACCTAAAGAACTTGATTTATAATTCACACCATACTATTCGAATACATCAGTATTCGAATACTTTAATATTCGAATAGTATTCGAATACTTTAATATTCGAATAGTATTCGAATACTTTAATATTCGAATAGTATTCGAATACTTTAATATTCGAATAGTATTCGAATACTTTAATATTCGAATAGTATTCGAATACTTTAATATTCGAATACTTTAATATTCGAATAGTATTCGAATACATCAGTATTCGAATACTTTAATATTCGAATAGTATTCGAATACTTGGATATTCGAATTATATTCGCCAAATAATTGAGCAACGAAGTATTCGAATATATATATTCGAAGTATTCGAATATTCGAATACTGAAAAATTCGACAAATAGTCCCAGCCCTATGGTCGACACTCAACAGCGATAAAGCTGCTATCACATGAGCATGTTTAAGCTGAACACCGAGAAATGGGAGGCTGCAACTTTGATGTGGCACAAGCTAGCACGTCCCTCTAACAATAAGTGGTACAGTACGCACAGAAGTCTTCTCACGGCGCGTGGCCAAGGTCAAGGTGTCGATGAATAAGAATTATTTAAAAATGCAAAATAATGAAAGTATACTCATATTTGTCAGAGTTTTAAATTGACAAATTATCTGAAAGCTTGTGAGAGGACAGTTATCGGTGTCGATGAATGATCTTGGAATTATTTTAAAACACAATATAATTAAAATGTACTCATATTGTCAGAGCTTTAAATTGGCAAATTATTTGAAAGCCTGCGAGAGGGAAGGTATGGGTAATGATGATCTGAGAATACCTTGCCTGGCCACGCCAAGTATTTGACCGAATCTTACATTGTGTTATACAGTGTCGCCTTTGCACGCTGCAGGAAAGCACCTTTATGTACTTGCAACTTATTCAGATTTCACATTTTTTTTTATATTGTAATTATTATTATCTTCTATTTTTTTGTGATTTTTTTTATAATACTATTTTCCGTCCACGACTTTTTCATGTACTTGGCGTCATTTTTGTACTTTTTTTAAGTTTCTTATGGGGATACATCCTTAAAGGGGCCAGAGACTCCTTACTCACAAACACTCCCCACCACCGCACTGTTGCTCATGAAGACGTGGCTTAACGCTTTAATTGTAAGACGTTCTTTGGCCATGCTCTTGAAAATGATGCCCGCCGGGTATCTAGGAGTGTAAGTACTAGCGTATCCAATTAGAAGAAACACCGTAGAATCCACACGACGTCATATAAATACATAAATATTTTTCGAACACACATTTCCACAGTATTTTCAATGCAACATTGCATAGTAATATTCCTCTAATATTCCAGAAATATTTTCACTTCATCATTGCATGCAGGGCCGGCGCGAGGATGGTTGGCGCCCTTATGCAAGAAAATTTTTTGCGCCCCCAAATTTTTGCACCTGTTTTCTATTTAATATGTTTTGCCTTTACGAGGTACAATAAAAAAAAGATTTACATTTACATTTACATTTTGTTTATATGGGAGTTGGATTCCTTTATTATTAAGTCTGCGATATATTTTTTAGCGCCCCCTTCAGCTGGCGCCCTTATGCAACATAATGGGTTCCGCCGGCCCTGATTGCATGGTAATGCTTCCATAATGATGCAGAAATATTGCAATGCAATCTGCAATATTTCAATACTTCAGCAATGTTTCTGCAATGTTGCGTGCTGTATGGGTAAGTCTAGCTGACAATGGTCTAAAACAGAGCTGAGCAACTGATTGCTCACGAGGCACGACTCACGACTCACGAGCATCGGCGTGCGGCGGCTCGCACTTCTCCCGAGTTAAGCGAGATTCACACTAACCGTCTGGACGGCGGCAAGACGGTTAGTGTGAATCTCGCTTTATGTCCACATGGGGTCTGCACACCATGCGAGAATTCCCCCTCCACTACTCCCTAACACGTCATTTGTTCCGTACTTCTGGCCACCCTGGCCGTGAGCAATCAGTTGCCCAGCTCTGACCTAAAAGTAGATTGTATTTGAACCGTCAGCCACATTTTCATACACTATAGTTGATTAAAAGTAGAATAATATCGTTCTAATTGATCAATTATGCAAATGTGAAAATGAATTATTAAAATGTTATTTCGTTACAACAATAAGTCACTCCAGAAATTTTTTATAATATCTGCTTTTGGTATGCGTGTTTGATACTTTACTATTACAATACCGTTAATGTATTTGCAGTTATGTAAAAGACATCAGAAATGGGTAGGTATTCAAGAAACCTTTTCGAAGGTGACGTTGTCAAATGGTTTTTGGTATGAAACCAAGCATTGCATTTTTCATTCGATCCTAATTTAGCGTTGTTTCATTTGGATACGCCCTGAATATTTCATCCACCTCGTTGTGCCAGATCGATGACGCTATAAATTATTAATGCAATTATTTCGGACTGCAGGTTTGACACTTCGAAAGACCGTGTTGTGTTGTGAATAATTCGCAGCAGCTTGAACTTGGAGTATCGTTCAATACAAAGCTTTCGCGACAGTGCATATTCTTGCGGTACAATATTAAAAAGCCAGCCTGGCCGCGGACGCTTTTAATTTTGCAACGCCTAACCGCCGCGCTCAATGACATTTCTTGACTGAAGCTTTTGGGAGAATCTCAAGCGAAGATAATTTCTTCAATTTTGAAAGAAAGAACGGCCTATTTGCTTTCTTACGGCGTATAGTAATAAAACGAGGAACAAAGGATACGAACAAAATTTAAAAAAAGCTGTCACAAAAAATAAGTTACCATTTGGCACGGTTTTATTGTATATTCAAGGAGCTCTACTCTCGCAATCGTGCGAAGTTATATCGATTCAAATCAAATTCGAGCATGTTCACAAAATGTGTAGTTTCGAATTTGATTTGAATCGATTGGAACCTCCGTTTTTGAGTTATCACTGCAAAACAAAAGAAACATTTTTAAAAACCTCTTTAATGATTCATCAGTAGCGTCATATATAATGCATATTTTTGACTAAACAAACATGTTTTTTAATGTTTATGATGTTAATAAACTTCATGGCAACGAACAAGTTTCAATTTGTTTCTTTGTAATTAATTGAAACAGAAATGCTTAATTTTTTATAGGTACGACTGCCTACTTATAGTACTGAATACAAAGATTGCCATGTGTAATAAAATGACCCGCCAGATGGGAAATAAATTATCCGGTTAAGAAACTTTGCACAAGAAAACTTTAACTTATCAAGATTCTGAAAGTCCCGTGCTAGTTCTATCGTAAACAATTCTGAGGTCTCCATTTCTGTTCTATGGAATTGGTCGGAAAGTTTCAGCATAGGTATTGACTACTCTCTAAATTAAGGCTCCTCCAAACCCCACGCGATTTATTTGCGGCGGCAGCGAATATTTCGCCGCGATAGATTCGCAGCAGTTTAATGATGTACATATTTACGTGGCGGCTTATCAGTTTAGACCAACGCGACAAAATTGCCGTCCAGTGAGTGTCCAACGATTTTTCCCGCGGCAGATTTATTTCGCTTTCCAAGGTGTTTTCTTCACTGCCGCTCTAAATTCGCGACAATATGACTGTTCAGATGCGAATCGCTAAGCCTTTGAGGCTAAGACGTCGATGAGGTACCCTATAGGTGGCGAAGTTTGCTTTCTTCTGTTTCTTCTCTCTGGCTCTTGCGTCGTCGTCCCTTTTGTGAGAGTCTCGTTTAGGCTTTAGAGTTTAGGCCATCGATCGCGTGTTATACACTCTGAACATTCTGCGTGCAATGAATAAAAACGAAAATCCAATAATGACAAGCGTAGAAAAGATAATAGAAATCGTTAAAAATGAAATGAAATTTAATACACTTGCAAAAGAAACTGAATCTCGCAAAGTAAAATATTCGCAGCAGCAGCGAATGCGGTGTGAGCACTCGCACGACTTTATTTCGCCACTGCTGCCGCTCCGAATGGGTACAATTTCGTTGTCGCTCCGCCTGCGAATAAATTGCATAAGTTTGGGAGAACCTTTATACACATCTGCGGACACAGCTCAGTTTAAGAATCCATATCTAACAATAAGCTTTTGTTACAAACAATTTTCCAACAAGTTCTTTTACTCTATTCTGCAATACTATAGTATCTAATAATCAAAATTGACGTAATTACGAAATGAAACATTAATCGTTGGATTTCTACGACAGCGTTTTCGAAACTATGTTCCACGATGAGTGATAGAGTGTTCCTTGAAAGAATGCGGGAACCTAAAACTTAATTAAAATTGGCAAAACATCCATTTGCTCAAAATTAGAAACAGGAAGGATTTTTGATATTATTTTAATGAATACATTGTTAAAAAGTTTCGTGTCTAATGTATTTTTACAGCTTCTTGTTTATTTTAGACCACGTATTACCGCTGAGACACGTGTATTAAATAAGTACCCACACAGCACCATAACATTTCAGCAATGTCTCTGCAATGATGCGGTGCAACATTGTAATCTTGCAGGTTCAACCCTATGTCCGCCTTTGCAATATTGTAGGAGTGTATTTTCGCAAATTTGCGGCGACATTAAAATTATGTAGTCCTGCAACGTTCCGGCAATGACTCTGCAATGAAGCGGCAAAATTGTGGTAATGATCCTGCAACTCTTCGGCAATATTGCGGTGCGAGATTGCAATAATATTGCACCGCATCATTGCAGAGAAGTTGCAGGTTCACTCTTATGTTGGCCATGGACAATATTGCAGGACTTTATTCCCGCAACGTTTCGGAGATTTTACAGCAATGGTCCCGCCGCAACGTTTCAGGCAGTGAGGGATGCGACGGCATGAATGTGTGCAGGCAGAATCGTAGTAGAATTACGCCCGTGTGTCTTTTTCTCGTAGAAAATTTTTTTCCCCAGGGAAATTCGAACCGTGGTCCTGTAGCATCGTAGACGAACACTTTACCGCCGCAGCTGCAACCGCTGATTGATAAGATTGCTTACGTATTCGAACTTATACTCCTACCGAGCAAAACTTTAAACTCAACTTATTAAAAAACGAAGGCTCATTTGGCAAATTCCATTAGGGATTTGTAACACTATAGGTGCGGACTACAATTTTCACCCGGTGTCATTTTAGGTTAGGTTGGAAAACAGTCGTTAGACTGAACCTTTGCATTTGTCTCTTCTTCTTTCTTTTCTCTTGCTTGATTATATGTATATATGTATCTGTGCAATAAAAACGTTTAATAATAATAATAATAATTTTGCAGATTAAAATATATAGTACATACTCTATCTAAAAAAATTAAATTGATATTCAAATCTCTTCTATAATTTCATGTACAAACAAGTCTCACGATAACACTTCTATCATATCTTCAACGGCCAACGAGAAATTCTAGCGTATCCAGTTAAATGAAACATGCTGTAGAATCCACTCGACGTCATGTACATATTTCGACAAATTTTGTCACAGTTATAATTGCTTCAGAATATTGCTGTAATGTTTCTACAATATTTTCACTACAGTATTGCCCGGCAATATGTGCGCAATTTTGTTTGGGCATTGCGACTGGAACATTGCACGTCGATGTGCGCGCAATATTGCAGGGATATTGTAGGATCGTTGCCACTGGACGCGTGCTTAATATTTCTGCAATATTGCAAGAACGTTGCCACTCCAATATTGCCGTGCAATATTGCCGCATTGTTCCTGCAATATTGCAATGCAACCTGCAACAACGCAATATTACAGCAACGTTCCTGCAATACTGCTGCAACGAAGTGTGTTGTATGGGTACCTACACGTTATTACATGTATTATATAACTATATTAAGTACATACATGTAATAATATAGACTGTAAAGAATGGAATATAATATGATGAATCGAATGACTGGAACAAGAAGCAACTTCATGAAGTTTTGGCCGATAAATCACCGTAGGAATTACGAAATCTACGAGTATATCGCGTATCTTGTTAACTACTAAGTAGTGTAACATTTATTAATTTCCCGGGATGCCACGTATCACGCATATCGTTTATTAATGACACAACTTTTTCCACACGGACGCGCGGCTGACAATGAGAACATTGAGAACAGAAACAGCTACTGTAATTGCATTTCCGCGTACAATTCGCACTCCAGAAACGAGATACGTAATGCGGTTCTCGTGTTGGTTCACCGTAGTCTACAGGTTGCTTTATCCGCATCATTATCAGATTCAATTGTTACGTTAGTAACGTGACAGCGGGTGGATTAACAAATGAGTGTGCGAAGATTCGATTAGATAACGAAAAATAGAGACGTTGTTCCTCCGAAAAAGAAAAATCCAAGAGAACGAGCCTCTTTTTTTAACAAACACATTTCAGCAATTATGCAACGATATATTTAATGATTTATCGTTCTTCGATTGTGATTTCCCCCTCGCAGAGGATTTAGTTCATCCGTCGTAAATTACTGGCATATAAGCGTTACCGTTGTTTCGCACGACACACGACGAAGAGGTAAAAGTTCTATGGCTACAGGAAATCGATTGCAAAATCACGGAGGTACCAGTCAGGGAAAGGTGTATGATATATCTACGTGTTTGAAAGAAGTTTGATATTTCCAAGCTTGAAATGCAAAGTTCCGCAATTGTAAACGGGATGATAGGAAATCAATGTCGACGTTCGATGCCTCCCAGCGCGAGGGATTAAATAAGAGAATAGGAATAGCCAGTAAAAATAAATTCGTGTAGGGTAAAGAACCCAATTACTGACACTTTAAGCGTTGGCGCTGCCATTATCTTATAGTTTTGTACTTATAGACTAAAAGTATATGTTATTCTTGTTTAATATGTTTACTTGATGAAAAAAAATTGGTGGATTTTAAAACTTAGATTTTTATGTATAAATTCATCAATTTCAAAAATATATTTCGGGATCTATTATTGACACCCTGCAAATGTATTTGACTGAATTACTGACACCCCAATTACTGCCAGCTAACCTAATACTGTTTATCTCATTTAGAGGTTATGTCGTCTCATGTACATGAGCAACTACTGCTACGACAGTAATACCAAAATGCTTGAAACGGTTGTGCATGTACCAATCACTGTCACTCAATTAATAAGTAAAAAGACTTAATGAATCGTTGAATTCGGATCTTTATTACTTTCTATGATGCTTATACATATTATTTAAAACATTATATTTTGTTATGTTAATAAATTAAATATTACAATTACACCATTTTCTTTAACGCCTTGTTTTCTCTTTCGCTAGTAAGGAAGTCATCGTTTCCACTCTCCTAATATCCGCTTAAAATTTTTGATCGTTTTACCAAAATTATCGAGGAAAAAATTAAGTGCTTTTGTATCGTATAAATAACAGTTTCAATTGCATGCTAAATTTTTTTTATGTACCATTTCACAAGATTTATTCGTTATTTTGCGTAAAGCAGCTTAGGGTGAAAGTAATTGGGTAAGTGGCAGTAATTGGGTCCTTTACCCTAGGTACCTAATGTTGAAATTGATTATCCTTACCCTCTTATAGTAAAATCAATATCGAAGCAATATTATATATTGTGTCTTCCTCATGGTTGCTTCTATATTTATTAATTGGCCTATAACGAAACCACCCCTCATACTTACCTCCTAATAACGGTGACGGACGACAAGAACATCGTCCATACAGCAAGTTATGTCGCAAATTAAATTTATATCAAGTTTTACTCAACACAATTTTTGTACCCCGTATGAACTCTGGGAGGTGGTTTCACCCTCTAAATATAAAAACGGGCCGCTATAAAAAAACACGTATATCTTATTTTTCGGTCCTCTAAAACATATCCAAATTTCAAAGACATCGGAGGCGGACACCTGGGAACCTCTCCTTGTAAGTAGAGCATTACTCAATATCGAGTAACATATTATACCTAAATATTATACCTATGTGTATAAAGATTCACGTTAATATTAAGTTGCGCAATGTTAACCGTTGTAACTGCATAATCCTTTAACGTATAGTAAATCTTCGCGTGATAACATTTCACCCGGTTTCTCTACGTGACACAATTTAACCGCTTAAATTGCCTTTTCTGCACAAGCTTCGCTACGCCATTAAATTTCAGCTCCGCCAGAGTTCGCGCGAGATCGATAAGAAACGCTCCCAAAATCTGCAGCAGGCAGGTCATGTATTCAGGAGCGCGTTAAATCTGACATTCGTCGACGTAACGCAATCGAAAATGAAAATGGATCGAGAAGCCAGATAGAATTAGCGAGGAAATTGGCCGCGATCTTCATAGCGCCGCGCGCGCCGATGGAAAAACGAGGGACACGAGCTTGCGCACTGCAGCAGATTTATTTGGTGCCAAGTATTTTTATAAAACAGGTGTCCAAATACCGATCAGTCCAATGCAAATATTACCTGTTATGTTCTACGTTCCCTTACCCATACTGCTATTAATACCTAATATCAGTAGGTACTGTTACTACATAGTAATAGGGCTGGGACTATTCGAATAATTTAATATTCGAATATTTTACAAGTATTCGAATGCTACAAATAAACTTCGAATATTTGAGTATTCGAATGTTATTATTCGAATATGTAAGTATTCGAATACTATTCGAATATTTCGGTATTCGAATACTATTCGAATATGTAAGTATTCGAATACTATTCGAATATTTCGGTATTCGAATACTATTCGAATATTTCGGTATTCGAATACTATTCGAATATTTCGGTATTCGAATACTATTCGAATATTTCGGTATTCGAATACTATTCGAATATTTCGGTATTCGAATACTATTCGAATATTTCGGTATTCGAATACTATTCGAATATTTCGGTATTCGAATACTATTCGAATATTTCGGTATTCGAATACTATTCGAATATTTCGGTATTCGAATACTATTCGAATATTTCGGTATTCGAATACTATTCGAATATTTCGGTATTCGAATACTATTCGAATATTTCGGTATTCGAATACGATTCGAATATTTCAGTATTCGAATACTGATGTATTCAAATAGTATGGTGTGAATTATAAATCAAGTTCTTTAAGTTCATTTTTTACAAGCTTTTATTTAGTTTCAATTGTGAGTTCGTTAGTGTGTCAGGGTGAAATCTTGTAAGCTAATTTTGACCCACTTCAACATATCCGATCGGCTTGAAACTTTGCACACATACGTGTTTTCGATGACAATAAAATATTTTCTCCCAGTATTTCTTACAGAAGTATTCGAATACTTAAATATTCGAATAGTATTTGGGTACATGGATATTCGAATTATATTCGCCAAATAATTAAGCAACTGAAGTATTTGAATATTCGAATACCGAAAAATTCGACAAATAGTCCCAGCCTTACCTAGTAATATTAATAAGCATAACGAATAACATTATTAGAAACTTTCTCGATGCTCGATCTCCGATAATTTGCAATATCTCGTTAAAACAGAGTAAATATGTATTCGTATTGTAAAAATCATGTTCTTCTTGCATGAAGTCGAATCATTCCATCTAATTCTAGGGTGGAACACAAATTTTGCGATTGTTCACGAGTGTCGTATCACGAAGTAGCGTAACCACATATTTACGTATTATTCAGTAACAATTCCAACGTGCCAGGCCCTCAATGTTTGTTATCACGTCGAATTACTAGTCCAAGAATTACAAAACTAGTTCAAGTCTAACAGAGGGTGCAGCGAGTGCAGCCGTAGCCCGCGACTTCGGGACGAAGTTGGGTTGCACGTGAGTCCGCAGTGCAGACTGCAGTGTCTTTACGTCTGTTGTTCCGACCGTTGCGTTGTTACGATTTGGATGAGGTAACTCCAGGGAGGTTTCCTTAACACACAAACTCTCAAGTCAGATTGGTAGAAAGTTTTATTGATTATAGATACGCCCTCGCAATCAGAAGTAGGCCATTGACCACCTATGATTCTCGCCAGAGCTCAAAGGTTCAGTGTCTTGTTAGATTTCCTCTCTCTCTCTCTAGATGACTCTCCTCGGATTGGGTTCAACGGTTTTTTGCTTTGGTGATAGAATAGGTAATCTTAAGTTCTGGAGCGTTCCTAACACCGTTCATCTTCTAACGAATTGAAACCAAAAAGCGGCATTTCAGCTAAGATGGAGGATATTGACGAGGGCAAGACCGAGAAAACGTTTAACGAACGAAGGGAAAGAGAAGTTGTTTGTTAGATATTAGTATTGTCCAAACACTGTTGAATGCTGTTACTGGAATGACAGGAAATTTTTCAGTTTAACGTCCAAGTCTTAAAGGCGCCATTCCGTTCGCCTGATTAATGTTATTCTCAATTCGAGAATCTCGAAAGATGAACGTGTCTTTCTATATTTTTGTGTTAAAACCCTGAAATGGAACAAAATCTGTTCAAAGTTTCTTGAAAAATTATTAATTTAGACATGTGTATTGGCCACGGTTACTGTAAATTTTAAGGTCTATGAAGTCTATATAATATATATGTACCTACTATGTCATTCATGGCGAAATGGACACACAATATATTTTTAACCGACTTCAAAAAGGAGGAGGTTATAGATTCGACCCGTATGTATTTTTTTTTAAGTTTGTCTCCGCATAACTCCTCAGCATATGGACCGATTTTGATGATATTTTTTTATTCGAAAGAGAGCGATGCTCCGTTGATTCCGTCCTAGACTCCATCAATATTGACCCAATATTTTGCCAGGTCTGGTTAATAATAAAGACTATAGTCACCTAATTATTATTGTTTTATGTACGTACACGCATATCTCCTCAGCACGTTAAAAACATCTTGACACAGACGTCTTAAGGACATCGTAATAAGGTCGTCAGACGTTCAGATAAAAAATAGATGTAAACTGGATGTCTCTGAGACATCGTGTACTATCTGGGTATGTACCTATATAGTAAATCAGATTGTCGTATAATCACTTTTTAAATTACGAACAGTGCCCAAAAAGAAGAACGTGAATGTATCTTTCGGACAAAATGCGTTTTGGACAAAATGTGTATAACAAAGAAACGAAAAAGAGGAAGTTATCAAAATTAAAACTAAATCTTAATAAAGGACTACAATTAATGAGAAGAAAAGCCACAAAATTAAACACAATACCGAACGATAATGATAACAGTGGTGATAAAAGCAGTGAAGACATTTGCAATTATGTCCAAGAATCATATGGTTCATTGAAATTGAATGAAAGTTAGGTGCAATTTACAGCTTGTTCTAACTGGTTGAAGGACTGAAGAATTGGATGAGTTTCGTTGTTATAGGTGCTAGGGCCAGTATCTAGTATGGTACCCGGTTTTACCCATGCCATGGGGTGAAACTGTAAAAACGGATTTGTTCCTTTATTAAAAAAATTGGATAAATACTATGATTTAATAAAAAGTTTATTCTAATGAATCCTAATTGCAATTTCTTTTTTACATTAAGGGGGAGCCCTATTTAGGACGCTAGGAATAAGGTGATTCTTGGGAATTCTAAGAAACTGTTAAACGGATCTTTTCAAAACTTTCAGGGTATTTTAGTTCACAGTGAGACAATAAAAATTAATTTTTACGTTTTAAACTCTTCGGTAGAAATGGAGATATATGAAGACGTTCGTTAAGACTCGCGCGCCGGAGTTGCAAATTGGCGATTGTAATGGTGGCCCCATTTCTTCCCTGAAAAAAAAACCAAGAATTTTCTTATTTCTAGTATAATTACGTTGTCGATGAACCTGAGACATTGATAAATAAATTAAATTGAATAACTCTTTTTCCATAAATAGTACGAAATATCTTTGGGCAGAATCGTAACTTTTTCTTTCAAGTCCCACCAATTTGTCAACTTTTAACTTTTTTTTCGTTTGTTAGGTTCATCGACAATGTTATTATACTAGAAATAAGAAAATCCTTGGTTTTTTTATTTCAGGGAAGAAATGGGGCCACCATTACAATCGCCAATTTGCAACTGCGGCGCGCGAGTCCTAACGAACGTGTTCATATATCTCCACTTCTACCGAACACTTTGCAACGTAAAAATTAATTTCTACTATTTAAATGTGAACTAAAATACCCTGAAAATTTGGAAAAGATTCGCTTAACAGTTCCTTAGAAAAAAAATTCCCAAGAATCACCTCATTTCTAGCGTCCTAAATAGGGCTCCCCCCTTAATAATGTCAACGTTATGAGCTTTTATCCTTAACGTCCCGATTTTGTCCCGGTCTCCCCGAATACCGAAGAAAAAAGAACGTCACCGAAATACTTTGCTCAGGATTATAATATTTATTTTTTTCTCCATCGATAGTGCAATTAACTAACATACAACACACGACGTCCATTTTACGACTGTTTTTATTCCGAACGTCTTACGACGTAATTAGTACGTCTTTAAGACGTCTTCTTTAAGATGTCTGCGGCAAGACGTTTCTGATGTGTTTAGGACGTCTTTAAGAAGTCTCTGCTAGGGATTGCAATTTCCCGGTAAATCGCGAGAAATACCCTTAAATTTTTACCGGTAATTCGCCAAATTTTTACCGGTAATTCGATAAATTACGTATAGCAATATAACACATATAAGCGTTTATTAATTCCGTCGACATCTACTATGTTATCAGTGAAAAAGAACTTCAGTTACTAATAAAGACGAAAACCGAAGTATCTCATGGAGAACCAACTCTGATCCAAAAGAAAACTAAGAATCTGAATCATGTCATCAAAAAAATGGACGCATTTTCAAGTAGAAAAAGTAAGGGGAAAGTATATACAAATGGCATATGATTTCTTAATGATTACCCGACCAAAAAGTGTAGAATATGAGAGCGCTTTATCCGTGGCTGGATTATTTTTTACAAAAATTAGTTCGCGATCAGGAAACTAAACTTTAGACAAATTATATTTTTTACGTACTTATTTG
Source organism: Andrena bucephala (assembly GCA_947577245.1). Classification (NCBI taxonomy): domain Eukaryota; kingdom Metazoa; phylum Arthropoda; class Insecta; order Hymenoptera; family Andrenidae; genus Andrena; species Andrena bucephala. The sequence continues at coordinate 112,475,599 of OX387715.1, forward strand.
TTAAAAAGAATTGTTAAATAAAAAATATTTAATTATGTATGTAAGATAAGATTCTTTTCATTGTTTGCCTGGTGAAGATCCATATTAATAAGTATTGTAAACAGTTGTACAAATATATCTATTTTGTGTTATATCATTTTATATTTTATGTTCAGAATAGTTTCACATGCATATATTTTTTATAATGCACGATTAGAGTTCAAAAAAAGTTTTTTGTAACGTTTACTCTTATATTTTAAGAGTCATTTAATTCCTTAAAAAAATACCGGTTAATTACCGGTAAACCGGTTTTGATTGAAAATTTTACCGAATTACCGGTAATTGAAAAAGTCGGTAAATTTGCAATCCCTAGTCTCTGCCAATACGTTTTTCAGACGTCTGTCTTTAGACATCTTTAAGGGAACACTCCGGTTAAAATTTTTCAGAAAATCGATGTTTTTATATATATATCTTCGTAGTACAACATCCCGAGAATATCCTGTTGAAAGTTTCACACCAGAGCTTGGAACGATATAGATTCTACAGTCACATAACCTGTTCAGACTCGAATGCAGGTATGAGCCGAGAATACTTTGAACACGATTGTCTCGAAACACGATACAGTAATTCGTCGTAATAAACCCGACGAACGAGGATGGCGGCGGGCGTACGACGCGATGCGGACACTATTCCGTGCGGCCGATGCCGCGAGTGAGAAAACCAAAGAGCGAGCGAAGGGGAACGAAACACTTGACACGAAGTTGCCGTCGACTCTCCGTTCTGTCACTGTCGACTGAACGATTCTAAGAAATGGTGGGGATAGTCACCGGGCGTACTACGCATGGTAAAAACAGGACAATAACGACGAATTACTTTATTTCGAAATGGTAACCACGATTTCAGATCTAATGAACCGATGAAAAAAAACCTTAAGGGATTTGATTCGTAATTGGACTCGCTATTGCAGCATCCTATAACATAATTTTTGGAAACACTATTTCTCACTATTTCGTTCAAATGTGCACCAATCATCGTAGTTTTAGTCTTTTTTGCCGTAACACTGGATACCTACTGCGATAGCTATTGATATACATTTTAACAGTTATTTTGGATTTTGGTTTTTTGATCCTGTGAGGCATGGTTACCGTTTAGGCTGGGGGCACACGAGCGTTTTTTTCGACGTCAGTCGCGACGGACGTCATTTTGACGGACGTGCGTATACACCGCACACTAGCGTAAGTCTAATATACTGCAATGTATTGCCGTAACGTCCGTCAAAAAAACGCTCGTGTGCCCCCAGCCTTAGACATCTATTTTTAGCAACGCTGCACTAACAAGGGAAGATCCCGAAGCCGAAAATGAAAAATATTCTGAATCTTTGTGAATATGTAGGGAATTTCCTCCTGATTAGAACGCAATTTTTGTTTGCTGCCCAAATTCACTCTGTATAATGATTATTATTGTCTAATTAACAGCACTAACTTTTCTACGCTGTAAGAATGTTTCTAGAGTTAGCAAGCGCGGAGCACGTGGAATCGCCACGATTCCCGAAGCAAAAGCAAGCGACACAAAGCAGAAAACAGCGATTACTTATAAGACGGCTCGTCGACAAGTAAATTCGCGTACAGAGAGAGAGGTCCAGGAAGTCGGCCCGATTTCCTGGAAGGAAGAGAAGTCCCCCTTCCATCGATCGCAAGGTGATGGAAGGGGCAGTGATCGACGCTCCACACGATTCAGCGTGCCGTTGCCATTGCCTAATTATCGGTGTGCCTAGGAGATGGCGTTAGTCTGCAGAATTTTCTGAACACACTCGAAGAGGTTGAAATTAACCCCTAAAAATTCGGCTGTTTTTCGATTTTGTGTTATAACTCGCGAACTGTAAGAGATAGAAAAAAAGTTTCAAGACAAAAGTTACTTCTTTTAATTAGATCTAACATTTGGTAAAAAAAATTATTTTACAGTTCACGAGTTATAACACAAAATCGGAAAATAACCGGATATTCAGGGGTCAATTACACCCCCCTAGAGTGAATTTGGGCAGCAAACAAAAATTGTGTTGCAATCAGGAGGAAATTCCCTACATATTCACAAAGTTTCCGAATTTTTTGAATTTCCGTGTTCAGGATGTTCCCTTGTAAGTGCCACCTAGAAAATGCATCAAGACCGAAAACATGAAACAATTTTTTTGTACCCTAACGAGTGTATGAATAAATACCAAAAGCATTTTTTTAGGATATGTTATAACCTCTTCTTGTAAAAAATTCACCGGAGGGTGCCCTTAAGACAGTTGGGGCCAGTTAGGCTATTAAGGAATCCGAGCTTCATGATGTTTACCAGACCCGCGCGAAAGTCTCGAAAGTATGAGGCGGACGTCTTTAAGACGTCTTTTGGACGTCTTTTAGACGTCTTTGTGCTATCTGAGTATATTATGGATTCGTAGCGTAAATACACGTTTTGGTAGAGTAGGTACAGTGCTGAAATCATTATGATTATTAAATAGGTCATCAAGTTACTATGGCAGCTGCACGAAAATTCCATTATCAATAATTACACATATTAATTATTAAAAAAAATTATTTATCAATTATTACATACTTTGTCTCTCCTTCGTTATTATACCACCATACTTTAAACGTATACATATGTATTAACGTTCAATACATACATATTTCTGACTACCTTAGGTACATACATGCTAATGTTGCGACACGTAATTTTCCTGAAACCTGGTCAGTATACATACTATTAAATATTAATCTAATACTAAAAATGAGAGCTTGCATGGAAGATGGTTATCGTCAATTTAGTTCCAAGGGAGTAAGGCAATTCTTTGCTAACGGGAGGGAAATAAGCCTGCTTTTACGTACCGTAAGAAACTATTCGCGATAGAATTTCCAAGCATTTACATGCTAATTATGCTCTATTTTAATTGTGTACTATATTTTAATTATCTGTCACTGTATCTTTGATTTTCTCGTTCAGCTTTAATGTAATTCAGCCATAGTTTTGTGTCGAAATCGTACAAATGATAATAATTTGCTACTAAATAATTCTTTTGCAGATGGTACAACTGCAACTGAATCTTTTCAACAAGGGATTCCTTTGATTTTGTTTTAAAGTTTAAAACGCTGCGAACGATAGAATTTTGAGATTTCAGTAGAAATATAAACTGTTTAAAAAAGTTATAGTACCTTTGCCGTTGAGGACATTGTTTATTCACAATAAGTTTCAGTCCCTTTAGTTTACAATGAATTAACACAAATATTCGTTCGATGTCCCTTTTGTACGAATTTGCTTTCTTGTTTGGTTTTGTTGCAGTGAATATGTCAAGTTGTTTGAAATTTTTGATTTATACAAAACTCTGGTTTATTCGTGTTTTATATGCTTCCTTCGCGTTTTGCGTTGATAGGGTGAACCTATCGATTTCAAATCGTTGCATATTTCCGATATCAGCAACAAAATATTTTTTGTCCGTTTCTTGATGATACTCAGCCTTCCGTGAACAATGAAATCAATAGTGACGGAATAATTTTATCCTTTCTCTATTTCTTTTTCTCGTGTTATTACAATATGCTATTTTTACATGACTTTAACAAAGACACACTTCGCGATCGGAATTTTAACTTTTTGTTTAAAAGATTTTTGTGTCAATGTTATTAGCAAAAGCGAAATATAAAACGCGCGTTAATTCCTTTCGATCGCCTGCATGGGTAAAGTTATTTATGGATTTTATAAAATTTCTGTAAATTCCGCAAAACATTCTAGAATTAGCAACTCCTTAATTAAAATTAAAACGAGTTAATGCCAAGACATATGTCGAAGGTGGTAAATTCAATTTAAACTACCTGCACGCAAGACAATAAAGTTGACATTTTTTTTAAAGTAAAACTGTGCATGCATTTTTTATGAGCATTCATTGCTACAAACTCAACAATTTTACAATTTACTACAATTTAAGCAAAATGGTTCTTATTCGATGGGCCTAGTTTTTCCCTGATTCGTGCGAAACCCGAATATTGTAGATACTTGAAAACAAATTCAAGATGTTCATTACTAACGATGTATGACATATTCGAATTTTCTTCGATTATAAGATTAATATTTTATGAATTACTTTTCGTGTAATTATTAAAAAGTTGACAGAAAATTTTAGCAGTTACACCTGCCACACCTCCTACTTCATATTCATCAAATATATGTTAGAAATGACTTTTGAAGGGTTGTAAGAAGCTCGCTCTGTATAGGACAATTGAGGCAGTCAGAGCAACAACGGACTAAACCACATTTTTTTCGAAATTGAATTAGTAGCAATAACGTATTCCAATAGGGTCTACTAACCATATAAAATGGGGAAAAAAAAAAATTTTAATGTGGGTTGGTCCGTTGTTGCTCTGACTGCCTCAATTCTGGGGTAAGGACTGAGCGGTCTATCACAGTTCGCATACCAGAAGGCATAGCCTTCCCCACTCTGTGGCCAGAATCTCCAGTATCATACGGCGTCAGGCCGCTATGCTCTCTTCATTCAAAGAAGCAATCCTTCGACAACCCTTCGACGATAGTTGGAAGACCCGATGCTGTCGCCAGCCATCGCCCGTGCGTCGCCAGGATTGTTTCGCCTCGTGCACTCTCTATCAGGACCGCACACAGACTGAGTCCCTGCCATAAAATCCTCGAAGGCATAACAGCGTGGGGCCATCCGCCCTCGACCTCACCTTTAAATTTGATGACGCTAAAGGTGAAATCACACGGCGCGTGGCTCGAGCTTTGCGCAAGACTCGCCGAGCCCACGCGCCGTGAGAATGATCATGGCTCGCCGAGTCGCGCTCGCCCAAGCCGACTCGCCGAGCCACGCGCCGTCTGATTTCACCTTAACCTATGTGCATAGTAGTATCGCGGCTGAAAAGGAAACGTTCATACGTATAAGAGTCGCAGTACTTTTGAAAAATTCAATTCAGGGATTGGAACATTGCCCCCGTTAAGAAATAAGAAGACAAAGAAAGTGCACCCACTCTATCCAATAGGATCATATATGTACATATTTAAATTAGTACCATGATGTATAGGTATTTCTAATGTACATTTCTATATATTCCCAGAATTGTATGAATTCGATAACTGCGTGCAAAAGTAGAGTTGTTACGCAATTGCCTTCGAGGAAACAAATGACATCTCCCATACACGTGTGACACTAAACTTAACGATCCTCCTCACTCAGGAGCTTATTAACAACACCTGCAGTTGCTTAGTTGACGCGTCGAAGCCACTGGACGTACGCTCGATGCTTGGCATTTTCAGCTTTTATTATCTCCCACGGCGGTATTCTCGGTCAGCTTCTTTGTTAGACGGAGCGTTGCCGTTGCTCCTCGATTATAAGAGATTTATTTTGGGGCAAGGAACCTACGACAAACAGGTCGTGGTACTTAATTACGTCGGATACTCCTTTTGTGAGGATCACATGTGTTGCACCCACTCCTTTTATCAAGCGCTACAGCGTAATTAGAACACGCCCTAAGGCCGCCTTCATTTCGAAACCGAGCCGGTCAGGTTCTTATGCCTTACGGAGACTATACATTATAGACTATGCTTAGCACATGGAAACGGGTACTAACTGAACTGCATGCGGCTGCAATTAACTTCGGTTGCCCCTCGTTGCACAGTTCATTTGTCTGTACGCACGCCTTTACCTATGCCTGGACCCGCCACAATCCACAATCATAAAATTTCTCAATCAACACTGTAAGTACATTTGGATTTATGTACTGCTTAAGGGATCATGCTCAGTCAGGAGGCCGAAAAAAGGGTGGTCTTTGGAAATTTTTTATTCAAAAGCTGTAACACATTTCTCAAAAAATCTTTTTTCCTTTTAAGGATTGCATCTAGTACCGTGCATCGTAATTTTTTTATTTAAAAATATTTATCAATAACTAAGTTATTGTCTATCACTCGAAGGTTCTCCCAAAAAAAAGGCTTCTGTGGTGACCACTGCTGCTCGAAAGTATATCATCTAAAATAAAAAATTCAAAAGAATTTACTTATTATATTATATTATCTGGTATTTGAACGAAGGATTTTTCGAAATATTGATTTGGGAAAAAATGGCTGATGTTTAATGTAAAAGTTTCAATTTTTATCATAAATCGTGCCTGATTTTCGTCAATTAAAAGAAAACTAAGCATCGGATAAAAAAATCCTTCGTTCAAATACTAGATAATATAATATAATAAGTAAATTCTTTTGAATTTTTTATTTTAGATGATCGACTTTCGAGCAGCAGTGGTCACCACAGAAGCCTTTTTTTTTGGGAAAACCTTCGAGTGATAGACAATAACTTAGTTATTGACCAATATTTTTAAATAAAAAAATTACGATGCACGGTCCTAGATGCAATCCTTAAAAGGAAAAAAGATTTTTTGAGAAATGTGTTATAGCTTTTGAGTAAAAAATTTCCACAGACCACCCTTTTTCGGCCTCCTGACTGAGCATCAAAAAACAAAATCAAAAAACAAAAATGATTTCGTTGGTATATTAATGTATCCTCCGATTAACGGAGGGAATTTCCGAAATAATAATTATGCGGCTTCGAAGTTGAAGTCCTGATTTTTTGCGAGTGATTTTCGCGCGAAAACATCAAGATTTCAACTTTAAATAGCCGTCATTTTGTTTTAAATTAATATTTCCGAAGTTCCCTCCGTTAATCGGAGGATACATTAATATACTATCGAAATCTTTTTTTTTTGATTTTAGATAATCTGGTTCCGAATGGCAGTGCTCACAGCAAAACCAAATTTTTAAAAAGACTTTTTGGATATCGGTTGTTACTTTATTATAAACGTAAATAATTTTCTACCAGGAAATCACCAAATGCTCTTTGAATGTCGCTCTTTTATGTACAGAAAGTTCTGTAAAAAAATATGCTTCCGCTTTTTAAAAAAAAATTCACAAACATTCGCTTTTTTCGGCGGCCTGATTAGGTATAACGGTTATACCTATTAACTAAAAACCTTAAGGGGAGAAACCTATTTTATGGGTTGAAAACATTGTAAAATTTGGGATTTTTTTTTAAGAAACTAACAATTCGATTCATCTGAAATTTGGACTATGTGTCCAGAAGTTGCGATTTTTTATTTTTAAGTTTTGATAATGAATTTGGGAGTTATGCATGATCCTCCAACATGCCGCGCAAAATGCGTCGTCCGCTAGTGTGCACGATATATTTACCTTCCAGGTAATCTGACACAGAAAAATAAAACGGCGTTTTATTTTATACACACATAGCTTCAGTTTGATGAAACAGAACACCGATAAGTTAATATATACTTATTTTGTTACATAAGAAAATTGACGCAAAACTGGATAGCGAAAATTAAAGGGTCAGACTTTTTTAAATTCAAATTTCAGATAAATCGAATCGCTAGATTCTTAAAAAAAATCCCAAATTTTGCTTTTTTTTTGCCCCAAAAATAGGATTCCTCCCCTTAATCGCGAGGATTAACATTCTGTTTTGCACTTGCACGCACGCTTTTACGTTCACACGTAGTGTAAACTATACAATGATTGGCACCCTAAGCGGAAATCCCAATTAGAAAGTTTATATTTTTTTGTGAAGTTTTTATATGGTCTTAATTTTCAGTTATTATCAATGATTATGAATTTCTCTTTAAAATAAAACAACGTGAGTACCTATCAAGTCTTTTATTTTAAAAATATTCAATGAAAAACAAAAATAGGCATGAAAGTACAATCATTGGCACCCTAAAATTTGAAGTTATATAGAAAAACATATGTAGTTGAAAACGAAGTTTAAAGTGTTTAAACAGACTATTTCATTCACTAGTAAATACCTACAATACTTAGTAAATCTGTATTTCAATTCATTACTTAATTATAAAGCGACAAAATGTATTTACCTACCCTTCGTCACAATTTTAAGGAAACGCCTAAAACTCAGGCCTTTGTCCCACTTTGTGGTGTTGCCAGATGTAAAATGTGTAGTTCAACTACTGGGCGTTGGAGTGTTGTAGTGAAAGAAATATAAGAAATTGTAAAAAAAGTACTTTCTAAGGTTGTACTTTTTAATATTTGGCTTTTTAATCAGGAGTGCCAATGATTAGTGCAGTGCCAACATTAGTGCAGTTTACCCTACTACATATGTATGGAATATGTATTAATGAAAACTAATCAAAACTGGAAGCATTAAACAGTTTGCTTTTTTTCATAAGTGATTTTCCCAGAAGTTTCTTGTGTTATTCAGAATTTAACCTCACTCATATTGGCCTATGTTTCTAATAACATCAGAGCAAGATTCCCTTCACATTATTCTCTTCGTATCGTCTCGTATTTTACTTCTTTTTCTTGTAGGATAAGAATCCACGAGTTATCAGAAGATTCTGAGATTTCTATTACCAGAATATTTTTTTCTAAAAGTATATTAATTAATATTTGTGTTCTACAATCTACAGTTAGAGTAGAAGTAACTGTGTTCTGACTTTTCTCATTAATAATTTCCTAACGAACGATTTTCACATCATATTTACAGATATCGTTGTACATATTCTAATGTAGCGGATAGTTTAAAAAATCTCGTCGTACGCTTGGGAATACAGGAAATATGATATAATACGTACGAATACTTGCTGATCAAAAAATACACCGTAACGGTTGAATGGGTAGTGGCACAAGAAGTTCCTTTTCTTGTTTCTCTGTGCAGGCTAAACTTGAAAAATGTTCAAATGTTCCACGCTCCATTTCGCGTCAGTCCGCAAAATGCAAATACCTACCACAAGCGAATCCAAGGCTTTTATCGGCAATGCGTGTATATCTGTATACTCACGATTTCTCACGTACCTAATCGTAATAGTTCAAAAGGTCGTCTTCCTCCTAGAGGACATCTTTTCCGTGCTCGGAGGAAAAAAAAACATTTGCATAATTTATTTAACCGCACTGCTCCCCTTAGCTCTGTTTGACCTAAAATGGCTTGTATATTCGTTGGGTATGTACATACATACGAAATTATCCAGAAAGTTCTTTTAACATTTTCGGATTTCATTCTTTCGTTAAATTATACTTTTTGGTATTAGAAGTTTTTTTTCGGATATTCTGTATCTGTATATCTACAAGTACGAGCAAATAATTTCAGAACCAATGGATACACGAAGAGGAGAAGGATTAAAAACTATTCATTTCCTTCTTTTCGAACCTAGACAATTGAATGTGTAAAAGCAATTGTTTTAATCTACCCAGTCTACCCAAAATAGATTGTGTGAAACCTTTAAATATCGTTTAATTAAATGATAATACAGTTCGTAATTATTTAAAGTACCTACGGCCGCATCTACTCAAATTATTGTATATCCACGAAATTTAAAAATAGTCGAATGTAACGAATATTTTCCAAATATTACTCAAATATGAAAGTGCTTTTGAGCTTGAATTAGTCGAATAATGCGGGTATTAACTTGAGTGGTAAGGTAATACACATAACAATTATTTCTCATATCACAAAAGCGCATGAATATCAAACGATTAAACCGATGTATGTGTTTAGTTTCCTGTATCGACAGGTACAGTACTTCCTCGCTGAGGGCTCGGTTTGGCGTACACGATGAGGACTTTTCGCTATCCCCACCACTTCTGTCTCACTCTTGTCCGGTGAAGGCGGGAGCGAGATAGAACGAGAGCGAATGAGAGGCACTGAAAGCGAGCGAGGACAGTACGAGACAGACGACGCGTTGATATTTTGTCTTGCTCCGTCTTTCGGACGCCTGACACTCCACGTTTGCGTGCGCGACGGGCGTGCGCGATGCTCCTGAGCACTCATCGTAAACACGAAAACGGCTTCCGCGAAAGCTTCACGCAGTCCCGGCTCAAGTCTTTTTTGCGCCCTAGGCGAACTTGTCAAGTTGCGCCCTTTATTATAATACATTTAGTTGAGATTATTCATGACTTTACTCTGCAAAATTAGGCAACTGCTAGGACGTAAGGTTGACAAGAGGCGCAAAATGGTATTTTCATTGTTGACATTGTTGAAAATAAATTTTTAAATGAAATACTACAAATTGCATTACAACGGGTTTAAACTACGAGTAAAAATTAAGTGTAAGGTCATGAAGAAGCTTAATTGAATGTATTATAATAAATGGAGGAATTTGGCAGGCTCGCTTAGGGCGCGAAAACGGCTCGCGACGTGCCTGGCTATCTGACCGTGGCGCGCATGCGTCAAGCAGTCACGATTTCAGCTGACCGTGGCGCGCATGCGTTGAGCAGTCACGATTTCATCTGAACGCTCGCGCACGCAAAGCGTTCCATCTCGCTCCCCCCCCCCCTTCGGACAGAAAAAAGCGAGAAACGATCGCTCGAAATTAGGGCTCCGTTCACGCTGACGGCTCAACGCCGGTCCCGACCAGCGAGCTCTCAACGAAGAACTACTGTATCATCTTTTATATTACGAGTATATGCTTTTAAGCAAGTATGTTCAGACTAATAATCAAATAAACTGTGGTTGCAATTTTTAAACAAAGAGCAAATACGTTTTAAAATCCACAGTAATAGGTACACATCAACATACACGTTCAAATTATGAAGTAATTTTTGCAAAGTAAAGCTTTGAATATATATTGCCGCTGCTTAGGCACCTATTTAGTAATATAATAATTAACCAAAACAATATTCTCCCAATGATATTTGTTATTAAAAGCGTAAAATAATATTTTCAACCTAACCCAATTTTTCGTAAGTTTGCCACTTTACGTAGAGGCCAAAGAATTAAACAATGAATGGCACGAAAATGTGGGAATAATGTGCTTATACAGGAGTGCTTAACGAAATGGAATTCCGAAAAATGCAGGAAGTCCTTTCTAAGCAAATAAAATGGAGGACTCCATTTTGAAAGGGAATACGACACGTCACGTCAGAAGCTGAGGATTTCATCATGCAAGTAGCGCGACTAATTTTTTCATTATTGCGTTTGGCAGGGACTGGCAGAGACTGTTGGACGAAGTCCCCGGGCGCGATTACGGTGCATACAACTACGGATGAGTCATCTAATTGTTGGGCAGTCCGTTAAATGCAGTTTATGTCCGTGGATGCGTATAGCTCTGCGAATGCGTTGCAGACATTCAAGGGTGCCACCACTGGGTGATAGCTCGCAATACAATATCATTTTGTATTGATTAGCCGCGAGTGCACAGCCGACAATTTTTACCAAGGTAATCCTTGCACGCACGAATGTCACGAAAACTGTATCGGGGCACGATATCGCAGTGTGTACCTACTCTGTTACAGCAGTGGATTAGTACCGAACATTTAGCTGTTGCCTAAATGTCCGTTACAACTGCAATTGAAACGCATTCAATTGACCTACACTGCAAGATCGTTACCGCTAACTGTTCACCGAGTTTTACGTTATATGCTTGTACGATTAATTACGCCACGATAGAATTAGTCTTCTATTCCCCCCCAATTGCGTAATTACGTTGCTGTTAACGCAATATATGTACAAAGTTTTGGATAGTACACAGGGCGACCGGTTATTCACTGCTCTCAATTAGGGAGGTAAAATGAATGAAAGAAAATAATGTTCTATAAACATGGTGTCAGAAACGAGCACTTAATGAGATAGATATACGTTTTCAAAGATTACCACTACTTACATAGGTATGTTGCAAAATAATATGTATGTACCTAGCTGTCCAAAATGACCATCTTGATATCTGTGGTGATCTACTTAGACTTATTTGGTGATTTTGTTGATAAATAAATAAATCTACGATTTGCGTTGCCATTTCTGGTTACGTCTTTGTAAAGATTTATATTTCATAGGTACTATCGGTGTTTCTCACAATATTTTTGTATGTATGTAGAACAGTTTTCTCTTCCTTTTATTACCCCGATCACCTCCTTTAAGGAGACCAGTGAATGAATAACCGGACCTCTGTATATTTCTGTGATTTACCAGAATCAGGAATCGACCAGGAATACTTGAAACACCACTGCTCCGTTATTCCGTTTTGACTACTGCATGGCTTTTCCAATATCCTACCCGTTGCAAAGAAGGGAGTAAGCGTAAAAGTATCAAAACCTACACAAATAAATGAGACAGGTGGTATGTAAGCATAATTTGCAAAAAATTAAAAAAACAGTTAGTTAAGTACAATTTATGGCAAGTAAATTCTATGATTCATTTTTGCAGGATATTTCATCGAGCAAATGGAAAACTAAAACGATTCTATTTTCTTCTTGAAATAACCGGCCTAAAATGAACGATATGTTATAATATTATAATTTTATTTGTTGAATAGTTTTCTGTAACTCCAAAGAACAAAGGAAATATTTTCGATGAAAATGTTAGGTATAGGCAACCGTTGTATCTGAAGTCAGGGAGATTTCTTCGGTCACACGATGCTTGGGATATTTTATAAAGTTGTAGGTACCTATTGAATACCTATGTATTCCCTACCTGATGCTTCTAGGTATGTCGATATCTGAAGAAGCAGCGAATGCGAACTTGTTTAGGGTTTGTTTAGGAATAAGTTGGCATGAAGCCATTCGTCAGCTTTCAATGATCTGGCACATGAAAATACATAGAAAAGAGCCATCCAGCCATGCCCCTTCACGAAACACGCGGCTAATAATAATTTGACATTTGTTCTTAGCTTTTATAATAAATTACCTACAGGTATTAGGGCTGGGAGTATTTGTCGAATTTTTCGGTATTCGAAAATTCGAATACTTTAGTTGCTCAATTATTTGGCGAATATAATTCGAATATCCAAGTACCCAAATACTATTAGAATATTTAAATATTCGAATATGGATGTAAGAAATTCTGGGATAAAATATTGTATTGTCATCGGAACTACGTATGTGTGTAAAGTTTCAAGCCGATCGGATATGTTGAAGTGGGTCAAAATTAGCTTACAACATTTCACCTTGACAATCTAACGAACTCACAACTGAAACTAAATAAAAGCTTGTAAAAAAATGAACTTAAAGAACTTGATTTATAATTCGCGCCATACTATTCGAATAGAACAGTATTCGAATACTGAAATATTCAAATCGTATTCGAATACTGAAATACTCGAATAGTATTCGAATACTGAAATACTCGAATAGTATTCGAATACTGAAATACTGGAATAGTATTCGAATACTGAAACATTCGAATAGTATTCGAATACTGAAATACTCGAATAGTATTCGAATACTGAAATACTCGAATAGTATTCGAATACTGAAATATTCGAATAGTATTCGAATACTGAAATATTCGAATAGTATTTGAATACTTAAATATTCGAGTAATAACATTCGAATACTCAAATATTCGGCGTTTATTCGTAGCATTCGAATACTTGTAAAATATTCGAATATCAAATTATTCGAATAGTCCCAGCCCTAATAGGTACGCAAACTTAATCATAAACCATCCAAAGTCTGACGGTGTTTTCGAGCAAAAAAAAATAATTACTCCATTACCAATCACCATTTTCTTTACACTTTCTCTGAACGACTTGCAATACACGAACGACTGCTACAATTCACGATACTATTGCTGTTATATGAAACAATATTACACTCTCAGAGAAGAGGAAGGTACTTTACATGGCAAAACAAGTAAAAAATCTACTATTAAAAGTCTCTCGGCCGAGCTTTTCTTTTTAAGGGAAAACGATTTGGAAAATCATGAAATGCATGAAAAATTGGGATATAAATTTCAGTGGTTCTGTTTACGCGCCACGACATTTCAAAGTAACATGTAGGGGAAATAAGGACAAAACCGGGAACCTGGGTAAAACCGGGACGTGCTATTATTTTTAAAACGGCCTTAAATTTTCCCGCAACAAAAGACGATCGTCTTACAATCGTGCACAGTAAGGTTATATCGTCTTGTGTGTTTTTGAAGGCTCTGATCTAATTTTTGATAGTTAAGACACTGCAACACTTTTGACAGTGTTCAAGTAAATACATTTTTGTGTGAATTATATTAATTGTTGCATATTAAAGTGTAAATAACTAAGACAGTTATTTGTACTTCGTCCTGGTATTGTTGATGATTCGTAATATTTACAAAATTGTATGCTGGGGCAAAACCGTACGGGGTAAAACCGGGTACCCGGTTTTGAACAAAATGTGTAAAACAAATCGACGAGAAAAAAGGAAATTATCAACATTAAACTCAATCTTAATAAAGTACTACAACTAAAGAGAAAGAAAACCACAAAATTAAATAAAATACGGAAGGATAATGATAACAGTGGTGATGAAGACGGTGAAGTGATTTGCATTTAACTCCCAGAATCCTATGGTTCATCCAAATTGAATGAAGGTTGGGTGCAATGTACAGCTAGTTGTAAGTGGGCTCACGAAAGTTGCACTGATTGGGGGATTGAAGAATTGGACGAATTCCGTTGTTATAGGTACTAGGGCCAGTTTTTAGTATGGTACCCGGTTTTACAGCAGGCCATGGGGTAAAACCGTAAAAACGGACCATATTTTAAATCGTATTTTTTTTTGTATTTGTTATTGTATTAAAAAAAATGGATATATACTATTATTTGATAAAGAGTTTATTCTAATGAATCCTAATTTAAATTTCTTTTTTACATTAATAATGTCAAAGTTATGAGCTTTTATCCTTAACGTCCCGGTTTTGTCCCTACTTCCCCTATAGGTATCGTATTTTAGTTATATAAGTAATGTTACACATTTTTTTAATTAAAAAAAATATTTTGTGCTTAGTGGTAAGTTGCTGAGTGTATTTTCCTATTTGATGCACAAAATATGTATAAAGTGTGTTTTATCGAACCACTAATTGTAAGATGCTTTTGGCGATTACACGCATGCACAATGAATTTTCAAACTCAATTACTTCGAAAATGAAGCCTCATGCAAAAAGAACCTTATTAACACAATATTAGCTTGTTTTGTTTAACGTGAATATAAAGTTTGGGTTATGTCGGGATTAGGTTCTTGACGTCTTTATTCACTTCTCATTGTATTTTATTCAATTTTGCGCAGTAATGCTGTATTTCCATTATTTCGTCCCTGTTCTGTAGTTTTCAATACATTTGCCTTCTCATTTTGTAACGAAATTATGATATGACGTATTCTACTACATTTTGTGCCATTTAAGTACAAACAGATAAATAAATCGTCATTTTCCCTGAGATTAATGTAACGTAGAATGTCTTAAAAGATGTCTAACTAATTGGATGCATTTAATTATGTATCTCCCTCGCGCACTTTTATAGCGTTATATAGCCGTGAATAAAACCCTACCGTTTGAGTGCAGTAGGTAGTACCTAACTGCAACCGTATCCTTCTGCAATTTGTAAATGTAGGTACTGCCGTTGCACTACAGTCGACACAAACGTGTACATCTTTAATAGCAGCCACTATGTGTATATAGGTACGTATAATAATGAAGAATGGGAGCTATAATTCGACTGAAAATGCATTTCGAAATATGCTGTCGATCCATCAAAATAGCTCCAGTGCTGCATAAAGTATAACTTGAAAATTGAAAAAATATATGTATTCACAGAATTTATAATGAATTTTCTCCTATTATACATCTCTAATTATATTTCGCTCAAATTGATTAACCTTCTCATTTTATTTACAATGCGCTATGCACTGCGAGATGAAAAATCCAGAGTGTCTCTAAATAATTATTACACACTTTTACCTGAATTAATATCGAACAAAGTTACTACGATGCAACTTATTTTGTCCCGTCACGGTTTTCTGTTTATTGCCGCAAACAATTTTACTTCTGTCTGCTGACTTTTGTGAAATATCGCAATCTTTCTGTTTGTACAAAGTAAAGAGAGAAGAGGGTTAATTCTAAAATGTTTGTCGTTGATAGAAATATTTCAAGAGCTATCGATGAATAGCATTTATCCATTACCAAAAAACTAAGAACAATATTCTCGGAGACAACTCCTTTCAACGAGCGATCGATATAAACTTCTTAGTAGCTATACCGATTGGCGCATTGAATGGACCCATCAGACAGAACAAATAATGCTATCTTGAATGTACGCTCCTCACGACTATTTCCTTCGAAAAAGTTCATACAACGTATGAAACTCGTCATCGTTCCAAGATGACCATTCTAACATATGCGAACACAATGTAAAGCTTCAAGTACCTAATTACACTGTTTTGATTGCTACAAGAAAATTAACTCAAAGAGGTTCGTCATACGAGTTTTTAAACAATTTATAATGTTTCACTTGGGTCCAGTTATGCAATGTATTCATTGCTGGTTGGTTGCTTTCTGCATAACTAGGTCCACTTATGAGTTCTTTTTAGGGCTGGAACTATTCGAATAATTTAATATTTTACAAGTATTCGAATGCTATGATTAAACTTCGAATATTTGAGTATTCAAATGTTATTATTAGAATATTTAAGTATTCGAATACTATTTGAATATTTAAGTATTGGAATACTATTCGAATATTTAAGTATTGGAATACTATTCGAATATTTCAGTATTCGAATACTGATGTATTCAAATTGTATGGTGTGAATTATAAATCAAGTTCTTTAAGTTCATTTTTTTACAAGCTTTTATTTAGTTTCAGTTGTGAGTTCGTTAGTTTGTCAGGATGAAATCTTGTAAGCTAATTTTGATCCACTTCAACATATCCGATCGACTTGAAACTTTGCACACATACGTAGTTCCGATGACAATACAATATTTTCTCCCAGTATTTCTTACATCAGTATTCGAATACTTAAATATACGAATAGTATTCGAATACTAAAATATTCGAATAGTATTCGAATACTTAAATATTCGAATAGCATTCGAATACTTAAATATTCGAATAGCATTCGAATACTTAAATATTCGAATAGTATTTGGGTATGTCCTTGGATATTCGAATTATATTCGCCACATAATTGAGCAACTGAAGTATTCGAATATTCGAATACCGAAATATTCGAAAAATAGTCCCAGCCCTAGTTCCTTTACGATAAATGATAAAATCAGGAAAAGAATTACGTTAAGCATTGGAAGAAAAGATTAAGAGAGTCCACAGAGAGAGAGAGAGAGAGAGAGAGAGAGAGAGAGAGAGAGAGAGAGAGAGAGAGAGAGAGAGAGAGAGAGAGAGAGAGAATATATATATATACATATAGTTCGAAGCTTCATTTTTTAGAAAATGAAGTATATCATATACATGATATGTATACATTACATACTTCATTTTCTGAAAAATCAAGCTTCGTGCAGCAAAAAGATGTTCTAGCATTTTGACTTATTTTGACTTATTTTGACTTATAGAATCTCCCTCACCTTATTTGTACTACGGACTTACGCCCCGTGGTGTAGGTATATTTGTTTCACTTTTCTTGTATTGCGTAGTAAAGACAACATTCATAATAATAATAAATAATAATTGTTTAAATAAAATCTCTTTAACCATAAATGCATAGATTATTCTACCATATTTTTCGAATAATTCGTCGCGTTATATCAGCGAATAATTTACATAGATGACTATTCCAAAATTATTCAAATAATTATGCAAATTCATACTTGTTGATTGCTTTCGCTGCCTACTGGCTGATAACTCTTTTTACGAATTACAAATGCTAAATATGATATTGAGCGAATAACAGAGGATATGGATAACAAATAATGCGTATAAATAATCAATAAGAAATTATTTATATATATATATATATTATCCTATGGAGAACATATCCTTTTGTGGTGAATAAAAACGTAGTCGCTATTCATCGTCCGAATCAAATTGTGCACAACTCTGAAAAAGTTATATTAAAAATGAGGAGGCGCTTGAAGGGAGTATGTAAAATGCAAGCTGTTTTTCAAATGGCACAATAAGTGAGCTAAACAGATTACCAATTCATTGGGAAGTGAGAATAGGAGTCGGAAATGATCATAGCTGCTAAATTTCTGTTTAAAATATTCCAGCAATATCCGTGGCACGGGGGAATTAAAAGATTAACGCGAGATCGACGAATCCTGAAGGAACTCGGAGAATGCTGAGATATTGCTGAGGCAATTCGGTTGGCTGTAACGATTGGAAAGAGGAAGCTCAAGCTTATTCGCCAGGAAATAAGGACACAAATGGGAGCACAATGTGGAAAGGGGAAATAAACCGAGACTCTTCAACGCAACGGGCGATTGAAGTTGCGAATCTGAAGAGACATGAAGCTCAAATGACAATCCACTGTAAATTCTTCGAATCTTGTTGGCCTAGTTTCACATTTACATACATTTACATACGATACCTATAAATGAAAAAGCAAACCACTTGAACGTTTTATTGAGAAAAGGACCGTCTTTAAATGTCGGATGGCTCTCAATGCACGTAGATTTCGATCCAACTAATTTTCACACGCTGCGATAAATTTGATAATCGTAGAAAATTCGTTGTTAGTTCTTCTAGCCTAATGTTCAATCACGAGTTACACGAGCTTTGTGGAGATGCATTAGAGATTACCGGATCAGCGGCACAGTCGACAGATTGTGAAATATACCTATGTATAACTATGTATATGGGTCAGTGGTAAATAAACAGCCATGCTCGAACGTGTGAAGAACTCACTCACTATTCATGCGATAACCATGCGTGTTTCGGTGTTTTAGAAGAAGACACACAAAGCAGAGGATATGTTGAATCGGTCAACAAGTATCATCGTTGAAAGTGGAATAATATTCGTCGACTATCGATCGGACAAAAACGAAACCAGAATGCAGTCTGAGCGTATGTAATCACCGCCAACTAAGTAAGCGACTTAAGCCGTAACCACAGATTCGACATTCGACAAATTGTTCGCCAAAGTATTCGCGTATATCTTCACACTATGCGCTTATTCGGAAAATGACGAGCGTTTCGCTACGTGATCAGCAACTGCAAACATTCGTACAGAAACTCGCGCGAACATTTGATAATAATCGGGAAATTTGCGTACGTCGCTAGATCCGCAGATGTAGGTAGTTGCTCGCCGAATGCCGAATGTGTGGCTCCGCCTTTAGATGTTAGACAGTCAGTAAGCTGTCTCCATCAGTTCAAACGAGAAAAGAAAGGCAGAAAATCGAGAAAAATCTGAATGAAGAAATTAGAATAGGCGCCTATTTTACACGTACCAGATACAAGCTCTTATGAAATTTTCACTTGCAAAACCGGCTACATGTGAACAAAATATCCTATTCGATAGAAATAATTATCATACTAAACGCATCAACGTTTGTGTAACGCTGCACTCGTTTCGTGTGGCACAAAAAGAAAAAGGACAGAAAGGTGGACCGGGACGCAGAGATGCGAATCGCGATGAAGCCGAATCAGGGTGGAAAAGTAATAACTCACCCTCGAGCGTGGTGAGTTCCGGTGGCTCGGTGAGGCCGAGCGCCAGCTGATCCTTAATGATCCACCAGGAGACGAAGACCGTGCAGATGAGCCTGGCGGCGGAGCTCGACTTCCTGGTGGCATGGATAGACGACGTGGACGACGGCAGGGACGCCGTCTGAGCTACGGCGTCGGTGGCGTGCATCTTCACGATTAGCCCTGATACGCGGCACTTTACGCGCACCCTTTTCTTGCTTTCGTTCGGCCAGCCCCCCGCCCCCCCTATACGCATACGTTGTACGCACCGTCGAGCACCTGCATGCAGGTCAAGCCTGCCGTACTTACTTCCGGTATCACATATCCGAGCGATCAGGCCGCGTGATCGATAGCACGCGCATACTTCCGCACGTTCCTCGGGCACCGTTCACGCAGACGAACAACAAATGTCGCGAGTCTCCTCTCCTCCCTCGGTGGCCGTGTACCGTGTCCGTCGCCCCCTCGGCTAGCCCGTCTCGCCTCAAACAAACTCGGCTGGCAGAAGAGGAGGGTTCATGGGAACGCAACGCGACGCGCGATCGAGCTGGTCTGCCGCAACCACCACCCCCACCTTCACTACTTGCCGGTGAACAGTGAGTTCACGAGAGCAGTTTTCGGGAACGACACCGCGCTATTGCGCCCTTTCCTTCCTCCCTCGGTTGCGTTACGAGCGTTCCCTGAGACACGTCGCTGCAATGGTAGACACCTGTGATCGTGAAACACCCTCTGCCGCAGTTTCTCCGTCCTCTATCTCTTTAGCGGTACGTGCGGCAGTGTGCGGTGTGCGGTGTGCACCAACCGCACCAGCGTTCATAGAACGGCGAGGCCGAGCGAAACAACACCACCGTCCACGATGCTGTGTACGCGACGGCCGAGCGTTCACGATATGGAGCCAGCAAACAACGACCGAATCGTTCGGGGGTGGTCGCGACGCCAGGGCGCCGACGTCCTGCGCAATGCACGCGAGAACCAGCACGCGTTAGACTCCCTAACCCCCTCCCCCTCCCCCTCCCCCTCCCGCTCCCCTTCTCGCTGCCTGAACGTCGCAGGGGCGCAGAGCTTCTGAGTCATTCCTCGCGAAACAGCCGTCGATGTTCTGCACCGCGACGTAAATATGCATGATCCTAGGTGAGGAACACGTCGTCGTCCCGTCAACAGCCGTGGTGGGGGTTCCATGCACCGTCGGCCGGTCGCGGCCCGCAGCCCGAGGCGTCCGCGTCGTAGCGGTGTGCACCTAACCCCTGACTAGCGTGGCAACCACGGATTAGTCTGCTCACCGAGATGCGTTGCCGGGCCTCTTGTAAATATGGATCGTAAACAGAGGACATGTACCTATGTAACGGCTCGATGAATGTTTACCACGCTGCGCTGTAGCCGCATAGGTGCAAAACGCCCTCCGTCTTCGATACAGTCGACTCTGTTGCAAATCCGGTCATTTCGAATCACTGCGAGTAATAGTCGAATCACAAATCTAATTGCCTTGGTGGGTCTTGGAGGTGTTGGGGTGGCTTGAACGTTTTCGCCAGGCTACCTTTGCCATTCAACGTGTGACAAAGTAGTGCTGAAAAAGCACACCTACATGACCTAAATACCTATATGCATAGGTAGATATGTAGGCATACACGTGTAAACATACAGCGGCTCGCAGCCATAATCGTAGGGTAGACCGGGGGCGATAGTAACAGGAGGACGATTGTAACACGTTAAATATCTCAGAACGTATGATAGATATTAACACAAATTTTGGATATATGATGAAGAATGACATTTGGAATACACACATCCATGTCCTAACAGTATAGATACACAATACACATGTATAGTGGAGGACATAACTTTTCGATACCCTGAAGTAACTTTTTCTTACTGATTTAAAATTGTAATATAAATACTCCCTTTGCAAGTACGTGTTTTTTCTTTTTTTTTTAATATTTAACCTGGTCTTTTTTAAATTAATACTGATCGTTAGTTATCACTTTTAAGTGTCTCGTTAATCAAAATTTATAATTTAAGTTCAAAAGCCTGGCTGGTGTCGATTGTAGCATCGGCAGTCGGGGTCGGTTGTACCGCGACAGAACCGAATAGTGACAAAGAAGATGAATAATATTGTCTTGTTTACACGGAATAATATAGCACAGCACAAACAAACAAATGAAAAAAAAAGGTGAAATGTACTGAATGTAAGGATTGATCACATGAAGAATGTACCAGCCAAAACGTTTTTCATTTCTGTCACAATGCGATACCGCAGAATTGGTTATAAATTTTACTTTTTTCCATTTACTATTATAATTAAAACTAATAAATATTTTAATTTTGTAAAGTTAAATTTGTGCTACTATCAACTCCATGCAGTGTTACAACCGACCTGGAGTCGGGGACCGTTGTAACACTTTGTTCGCTTCTCAATTTTTAGTAATAACCTGGATATTACTTGACAAACAGCGAAGCTGTTGTGGCTGAATAAGTGTCAGATAAGTAAGTAACATTTTCGTATAAAAACTTTTGTTGTAACTTTAATAGTTTTTGCATAATCGTATTCCAAAATCAAAGTGTTACTACCGCCCACGGTCTACCCTACACTCTTTAAAATCGCATAACATTTATAAAATTTGTCCAAACGACTTGAGTTTTTTTGAGAAGTTTGGATTAGTTTGCTAAGTGACGTGTTTCGTCGTTTTGAAAAAAAAAAATGCAATTGGTCGCAATAGCAAAAAAAAATAGTAGGTAAAGGTTTTTTAAACTTTTTTTGTGAGCCTGTAATGAAAATTTAAAGAAAAACCGTTTGTAGATTGAAGTAAGTTGTATAGGGGAGAGTCATACAGTACCGGCCGTTTTCAGTTTTTGTACTGTAACTTGGACTACTGTTGATAAAAATCAAGTTTCAAAGAAGTAATTTGTACTGCAAATAGTGCTTAATAGTGCTTTTCACAAATTTTATCGTAAAGATTAATAATTCGCAGGAATAAAAAAGCTGTAATTCGTAGCCAACGCAAAATTGTCATCCAGTACCGGCCACTCTAAGTTTTTTGTACTATAACTTGGGCTGTTGTTGGTAAAAATCAAATTTCAAAAAAGTAATTTGCAGTACAAATTGTGCTTAATAAAAGAGGATTAATTGTTTTTATTGAATTTTATCATAAAGATTAATAATTCGCTGGATTAAAAAAGTTGTAATTCGCAGCGAACAAAAATAACTTTTGTCGTCCGAAACACTAGCGTAAACGATAAATGCTTAGAACTCTGGTAATACTGCAAAAAAAAGAACGTCGCCGGAATATGTTGCTACGGACTCTAGTATTTATTTATTTCTCCATCAATAGTACAGTTAACTAACATTAAAAGCGAGATCCAGCTTTGGCCGGTACTGTATGCTGCCCGGTACTGTACTCTCCCCTACATGCTGAAAATTTCATCTAAATCGGTTAACGTTGCTCTGGGCTACACACGTTTAAAGATCGCAGAATAAGGTTGAAAATCGCTGATTTCGAGAATTTCGCGATTTTCGCCCTTATTCTGCGATCTTTAATCATTTATAGGTCAGAGCAACGTTAACCGATTTAGATGAAATTTTCAGCATGTATACAATTTTCTTCAATCTACAAACGGGTTTTTCGAATTTTCATTACAGGCTTACAAAAAGAAAGTTTAAAAAATGACCTTTACTATTTGTTTGCTATTCCGACCAATTGCAATTTTTTTCAAAACTACGAAACACTTCACTTATCAAACTAATCCTTCCAGCTTCTCAAAAATACTCAAGTCGTTTGGACCAATTTTAAAAATGTTTTGCGATTTTAAAGAGTGTACGATTATGGTTGTGAGCCACTGTACCTACATAAATGGATATTTATGGGGGACGTACACCTATATTGTAGAGAGGCTTAAAATCTGGCGTTCTTTTAGATTTTTTATGAAGAAAGTATAAACATTATTGGTATCGGCAGTCTTATAGATATTAATTTAATCCCATCTCTGGCTATAATGATTAATCTTTTTTATGTAAAAATATTGATCATACATTATAGCTACTTAGTTTAGTTCCACATGCGTCATGCTGCAGTGATATGCGGTGCCCACTGCTAAGTATACAGGTTTCGCCGGAAAGGAAAAAACAAATTAAGTAGTTTCTTAAAGTATATTAACAAATGCTGTTTCTGAGTAGAATGAGTTCAACGTTCTCATACACCTTATTAAATTGTCTTTAATGGTGTGTAATATTAGTAAGTCATAAGTAGATAAATACCTGCAGAGCTCTACTAAAAAGTAAAAATGTGAGTAAAGATTAGTTCCCACAATGGATGAGCAAGTAGAGAAGTCCTTAACGTCAGAGAAGATTCAGGTGATTATTAATTATAAAAGAAATTATATTCTAAATTATAAATATTAAAAGAAATGTCAATTATAAATTTAAAAATATTATATGTTTATAAATGGAATGTAGTTGCAATTTTAATATCCCATATTTTTAGTTACGCGTATTAAGCAAACATTAATAAGTACAATTCTTATTAAAAGTATGCGGTCATTTACTGGGCTTCTACATGTTTTGCATTTTAAAATCGTTATTTTTTTTAATTACGATAAGAATAAGTAATTATTTTTATAGAAATTTCAAGAAAAATAAATTTAAATGCAATTTCAACAGTTGTTTTGTTGTTATACATAAATATATTCAAGTATTAATCTCAAAGGTCCATAATTTCAACAATTCGGTAATTCACTGGTTGGTTCACCCTATTAGAAATACTGCTAACTTATAACGCCAAAATTGATTTACATGTACAAAAACTTTTTTCGCCTAAGTTTTGATACGTTATTCACTCCGCTATTCATTAGCACTCTATTTTTTATATTTTTTTCCTATCTCATTGGTTTATTTACGATTATTTGTTTATATTTCAAATGTTACGCTTCTCAATAATAGGTATAGTTTAACAGGTAGTTATCTACTTCCGAGTTACTACTATCACACAACATTAAAGACATTTTAATAAGGTGTATGAGAACGTTTAACTCCTTCTACGTCCACCAAAAACGGAAGCACCCTATATATGTAGTTTATACCGTTCAGAACAGTAAAAATGAGCTCCGTTTCAAAATAAAAAATCTCAAGGCTAATGTATTGAGTATCATCGTTACAGAGCGATATGACCACCTGAGTACGTTTTCAATTTCTTGAATCATTGTATATTTTGGTGATATCGTGAAATTTTATGCTCAAAAATCTGCAATATACGCTTTTGAGTCGGCCTGTACAAACATTTGTCAGTATTTTATCGATTTTCGACAATTCCTCTATACCCGATTTGTTTGCCATCAGTTATCTGCATGTATCGATCACTAGTAACCCGATAACGGGAGGAAGAAGACAGAGCAACATAAACCAATCAGACATTCATCTGGACGGTTTGTCAGAATTTTAAAATCGTCAATCTTGTTATTGCCCTGGGCGTGAATCATGCATTGATTTTTATAATTGTCTCCACAGGTGTTCACTTCAGACTTTATACGGTGGACTGACGCTGTCAAAAAACTACAGAAAACTCGATGAATTTTCAGTTGTAATTACTTGTTAATCTGTGAGATTTGGAGCAGCCTTTGACAGGTAGAATAACTTTTTAACTGACATCGGCGTGTTTTCACGCTCGTGGGACGAAACCACAGAAAGCATAGAAAATATTGACGCACGCAATTCCTTAATGTTTGCTTTGAACCCTGGTACCTTTTTCACTGCGCCGCGCTGTGTTGTCTCACTGTAGACTAGAAGGGCATAAATAAATTTGACATAGTTCCACGATAGGCAACTAAACGCATAGAAAGATCTACTAGACCTGGTTTGGTATTCAAGTCGCTCCACTGCCAATCAAAGTGTTAAGAGAGAACAGAGGGATAGTACAACTGTCATGAACTTTGTGTATGTCGCATGGACCTATTAGGTCCATGGTATGTCGGCATACCAGCTCCTAAATACTCTAACTTGCATTTAGTGAAAAATTTTCTTAGAACTGTCTCCTTGGTCTTCAAAAACGCTCTATTCCCCTGCATGTCGTACTCTTTCCCTATACATTTTAGACCAATCTCTTAACCATACAAAAGTCTTTTGAAACAATGGCAACCATACTTTTCGACGACCATTCTTTGAAATCAGAGTCAGTGCAGTTCCTCCAACCGAAAAGTCTAATTCCGTAAATCGAAAATTACTTTCTCATTAAACAAATTCCAACAACCGAGTCTTATAATTAATTAATTTAATCTATTTTATATGTGGAGTAAATTCACCATCTTTGAAGTGGTCTGAATATCATTTATATTTAATCGAGTAGGCATGCTATGACCTGGATGACCCTGTCATCATGAGACTTTATTACGACGAGCTTAGGGTTATGCGATGACCCTTATCTCGTGCAGGATGATGTTAACAGCTTCCACGGAATAGGACCATGTACCGAAGTAGTTGAAGGTCACTGAGTTGCATGTGAAACACACGAACTCGGAGATATTCGAATTGATGCCGATATTCTTCAAGTCATAATTGAACCGATAATTTCGATAAGAGGAGTGGTCCTGAAAAACTAATTTTACAGGAAATGAAACGAACTTTAATGTCCATACAATGTTCTTAAAATAAAAGAAAATTAACTCCATGCTGTTAATAGTTCTCGAGATGAAAATTCATAAGTACAGCATCTTTTGACGAGCACAGGCAGAAATCACACAATTCAATGTCCTATATTTTATAACTAAGCTCAAAACCCGCTAAACATTGACTCAAACCTTTCCATAATTTCACGTGATTCACATAATACATATTGCATTCCGATCAAAGTCTCTAAAAATGTGATCGATTCGGCGTGGAGTAACTTGTAGATGAAGGAATCTGTTTTATCGAGCCAGTGAGAGAGACACGGTTGCGCTTGAAGATAGAAAGAGACTTCCGATCTGCTACACAACGTGACAACATCGCACGAAGTACGGAGCGGGCATTGGGTCTTTCTCGAGCCACGCGCGCCGGCCCATGTTGCACCGCAACATTGCTGGAATGTTGCAGGAATCCTTCTATGTCCGCCCCTGTGCAACATTGCACGGCAACGTACCTGCAACCTTCCTGCAACGAAGTGTGTTTTTATGGTTCCACGGATTTGCACGAAAATACGAAAAGTCATTTCTTTGGGGGGGGTTCCATATTTAGATCCATTTCATTGGTAGAATAAACAATAGTTACGTACCTATAGGTATGTACCTATTTTTTATTCTAGCAATGAAATGGATCTAAATGTGGAAACGCCCCTCCCCCCCCCCCAAGAAATGACTTTTCGTATCTTCGTGCAAATCCGTGAAACCATAAAAGCTATCGAAAAAAATTAAATAGAAAGTTATATATTTCTCAGTAACCTACCACGCGACGATAGAGAAACTGTGGGGAAAAGAAAGTAGGGAGGATTCTAAAATTAGATTTTTTTTCCAAATCCTTTACTACTGTGTTCTAGAGCATTCATAATCATACAATTTTGTATTTACCTTTCTTTATATATGTTAGAATTACTAGTTATGGACGATAATATGAAAACTTACCCCCTTTCATGGCTGGAAAAAAAATATGTACCTATGTCAAAATCAATATTGAGTATTGACTGCTTCGCGACAGGAGAAAGTGATATTAAGGGAACTTGTGGGGTTGAGGTTTCTAAAAATCATATATATATATAGGGAAAACTTGTCCAAAATAGGGCTGGAACTATTCGAATATTTTACAAGTATTCGAATGCTAACTTCGAATATTTGAGTATTCGAATAGTATTCGAATGCTTAAATATTCTAATAGTATTTGGGTACTTGGATATTCGAATTATATTCGCCGAATAATTCAGCAACTTGAAGTATTTGAATATTCGAATACCGAAAAATTCGACAAATAGTCCCAGCCCTAGTCCAAAACCATACTTATACTTAAGGGTCTTGATCCATAACTTTTTAAATTATAAAACAAATTGGGTAATGAAAACGATATTTAATAAATGTTTTCATAAACAGCACAAAATAAAAATATAATTGAACAGTTCAAACAGGCTACTTAATTAAACAATAAAACAAAACCTGCTCTTTTTCCGATTTTACCCAAAGGGTGGGCAAAACCATATGCACTATACGATTTTTTCCCCATTCTGAAGTAACAACAATAATATTCAATTCTCTCCACGACGTAACGAGGCCCTCGGAACCGAACAACTTTTGTGTCAAACATTTCTTCCTATCTCAAAAATTATAGAAGTTACTCAGATGGCTTTTCTTAGGTGTCTCATCATGTATACACAAACATTATTTTCTCTACGTTTCTTTCGTTCGCATTTTTTGTTCATCAATTTTTCGTTTTCAGCTCTTATGGGATGTTCTGTATTCAGAGGGGGTGTTTTCCTCTTCTTGTTGCTTGAAATAGCGGGGTACGGTTTTACCCCGTACGGCCGTGCCCCAAGACGTAAGCACCTAGACCAGGCCTGTCCAACTTTTGCTCTTGCCCTCGTAAATAGATATATCCATGTAACTTACATTCTAATTACCAAAACACTATATGGTCCACTTGAAGTCAGTCGAAAATAAGATCAGAGCACTTAGAAACAGAATAAATTTAATAATTCGCTGGACCGTACGCATTTCGAATCTCGCGAATCTCTGTTGACTAAGAGTTCAATGTAGCGCAAAAAAATTGCCATTAGTCCATCATTTGACACTATTACTAATTATAAACAAAAATATCATTTCTCTATTGGAGGGTGAATTTTTAAAATTCGAAGTTATCTCGTTTTTGCAGAAAATTGTATAAAAGTCTACCGATCTCGTGTAAATAATTACGTTAAACACCATTATTATGTTATAAAACTATGTATTAGAACGTAGGTACATGGAAACATCAGAAAGCATCAATCTACAAAATTTTAGAAGAATGATACAGAAATATTCTGGTTAAAACATGAGATAATCTCAAGGTTCATCTGCTCGATCGTCGTCATCTGTACCAGAAACTACAGAACAATAATTCACCTTCAGTTCACTCACAGTGAATTTTTTTTACATTCAATACTACCAATCATCATGGAACTGCCTCCGTTTTTTTTCAGCAAATTCTTCAATTAGCGAATCGCAAATTAAGGATAAGACGAGATACGACTAGACGTAAAAGATCTCAGAATAGTTAAACCTGTTTGGAGTATACTAGAACTACTTACAATAATTCGGAACTGTCAACTGGAATCTCGAGTGACCCTAAATCAAATCTCAATTCTTCAGTGTCTTTTAAACTCTAAACCAAAGGCAAAATCTCTGAAACAATCAGAGCCGCTACTGCTCTGTTGGGATGTAAAATTATCGAGTCACATATTGAAAATTATTTTTGCCCAAGATTTCAGATCACGTCAGCATGGAATCACGTGTAGGCACCTGCTTTGAATGGTGTATCTAGATTGAGCAGATAGCTCTTAGAAGGCCGGTTCTTCGACGATAGAATTGTAAAGTATCAACGAAATCGGTTTTAAAGTTATCAAGCCTCCCTTGCGAGACTGACCCACTTTTACCGGACGGCGGACTTACGTAACACGTTTCGCGATCCTTCTGCTCACGTAAAAGCGTGCTGAGTTCCATTAGCGGTAGGTATCCGGTGAAGAAACGGCAAAACCCTCTTTGGGAACATGTAGGAACCGCCTTGTCCGTATCAACTCACGTGTCTCAGCATGAATCCAGCAACCGCGTTCCTTAAAGACCAGCCTGGACAGAACGGGTTCTCTTCCGACACATTGAACACGCTGCCCTTATCTCTGCTTTATTGGCCACTGAAGATTCTCGAAATTTATCATTGGTGGCTCCCATCGAATATTTGCTGAATGTTTTCTACGATAGCCTCAACACAATGTTCCTACTAATTCCTAACACACTACTCGTCACATGAATCTTGGTTAATTGGACCTTACAATTAGAAGATCTGAGTCCAATGTGTTTAAAGATTACAATCATTTTCATGATAAAGTCGAATCGTTTTACTACTAATATGAGAAGGTGAAAGTTTTACCTTTTTAACTAATGACTCGTTGCCGACGATATCATTATACGTAGGTATGCTTTGTTGATGGAACGTGTAGTAAGTTTTTAATCAGGCATTTTCTTGATAATAATGTCAGTCGGATAGGTATTTCCTGATTAACATGGTAATATAAAAACTTGTTGAGTGAAATCGAACCCGCTGGCGGCGTCTATCTACTGACTTACCTCCATTGACGGAACATTATGCGATTACACTCTTCAGAAGTGGCTTAAGGCAAAACGGATTATCGCGGGACGCTGAACAAGCCGTGATATACAACCGATCAATCGAGTTACGCAAGTAAATCCGACAGGTCGGATGGCCGTAGAAAGTCACCCTGCTATGAATATGTATGTACATATGTATTCCGTACGACAGGACGTGAATATTACAAATAAAGAAGAAGAGTCACATCGATTGTTAGAGTTTTATATTTAACATTAATCACCGTTATAAAAAATCAGTGAAAATATAAAATATACAAAATATAGCTCTCTATTCTTTGTGTCTGATGTTCGTAAATAGGCATTGTTTCCCCCAAGACGTAACTTCTTCTTGTTAACCCGTTAATCACAATAATCTTGAAGGTATAATCCTACATGCAAAAGTGTTGTCGTTAATAACTTGAATACACGATTCTTACATAGGTAAATATAAGTGTGATACCTACAAGTAATACCTAATTTTCAGTCCTTAGTCGAAGCCACCAGGTTGGACCAGTACATTGCGTATTCTTTCAAAATTGTCCCACTGAAATCAGAAAACCAATATAGGTACCTGTGCAGTGTGTAGAATGATTATGTGGTGGTCCGGCAGAACGACACACGACCGTGTTCTCATTGTCGAGTCATTGCCGTTTAAGGTTTGAAATATCGATTGTAGAAAAATTGCTTAACGCTCAATGTGAGCTGAGGAAAATAGAAGAAAAAAATTAATGTACCTATATTTTGATGTGAAATTATTCGTTTTATACGTATGTATGTGCCATTTCATTTCATACAAAGTATGCCTATATCGGTTGTTCCCGTTCCAATAGAATATGCAACACAATCGTGTCTGTTAGTTTTTATATATGAATCAGCCAAACCGAAAATTTTGGGACTTATGTTGCTCTCGCACTTATGTCTTATTTTATAATTTGTTGTGGAAGGCAAAAAAACTTCTTCCCATGCATCCCTTTTCTTCTAACAACACTTGTTCTATCCTATATGTAGAGTTCGATGAAGAATAATTTAATAAACTTGAATTTGATGGTTAATGTGAATCGCGAGGTTTTGCCTTGCAATCACAGAATTAGATATCTTATTCTTTCTCTTCCGCATGTTACGCCCTAACTCATCTCGTACACTCGTACAGTGGCGGATTTAAGAAACAAGGCCCAGATGGCAAACGTTATAATGGGCCCACTTTTGGGGGAAAAGGAAGAGGTAGTTTATTAAAAACGGGTTAAGTGTATTAGTACAGAAAAAAAGATAGTATTGTAGTTAAATTCATAATTTTTTTAAGATGGGGCCGCAGGGGTTCCTTCTGGGCAGGGGCCCATTTTTCGGGACAATGAAGAGGTAGTTTACTAAAAACGGGCCAAGTGTAGTAGCACGAAAAAATGTAGTGTTTGTATACCTATACCTAATCATAATTTTGTTGAGGGTTATGGGGCCCTGCGGGGCCTTCTGTGCAGGGGCCCAGGCGGCAACTGCTCATCAGCCTGTCCTGTTAAGAGGGAACACCACTGTGACGTCCGGAAAAGTAAGCCATTTTTAAGAATTTTATTCAGGAATAATTGACAGTTTTCATAGAAATTTTTTATTACCTACCTTTAGTACGCTGTCTTATAAGACTATACAAAAAAAAATAGAAAAGCATCTATAAATTTTAATATATTAATTAATCTTCTAGACCCTCACACGCGAGCTGGTCGAATGTGAAACTATGGAACAGCAGGTCAGAAATCAAATTTAATTTTTTTTATAAACTAGTATAAGTGTAGTTTCCGTTGTGCGTACGGATTTTTTTATTGAAAAAAACCTTTTTGAAATACGCTCGAAAAACTGTCCATTTTATTGGCGGATTTTCGAAACTTTTCTTCTAATGCGCATCATTTTTACAAAAATAATTTGTTTAAGAAATCGGTACGCAAACTACACTCATATAGTTTATAAAAAAAAAATGAAATATGATTTCGGACCATCTATTCCATAGTCTAGAAAATTAATTAATATATTAAAATTTATAGATGGTTTTCTATTTTTTTTTTGTATAGTCTCTTAAGGCAGCGTACTAAAGTAGGTAATAAAAATTTTCTATGAATACTGTAAATTATTTCTGAAAAAAAATTCTTAAATATGGCTTACTTTTCCAGCCGTCACAGTGGTGTTCCCCCTTAAATCCGCCATTGCGTGACACAGATACAGGACGAACAACGAATTTAGAATCGCATTCTGAATGCTCTTTTACCGGGGCCGTGGAAAAAGTTATCTGTCCAAAAAACTCCGCAGCCCGGGCAATTCAGTGGGAACCTTTCAGGTTGGTATGTGCACTTTCTGACCAATAATGTTCTCTGGAAATTCGCTGGCTTATTAGCAACCCCAACGTGTACGAGTGCATTCGCGAGCAATCGTACAGCACAACCAATTACTTCCACTGGCCAATGCACTGCAATTAGTCTTACTGCGTTATCTCTTATCAATGTGGAAATCCTTCATTCTTACTAATTTGATGGACATAGCTTCCCCGGGGAGCGAAATGCCATGCACGCGTTTGTTATTTCAAGAAAAGAGCAGACGACACGAGCAGCTTTACTTTATCCGAGTGATGCCAGAATCATGGGACGTGGAACAAATGCTTACCCCCACTATGACCTACCGTCGTCCCCCACTTTCTTCCCATCGCACTGCACACAAGCATATCCCTACCCCTGTCCATGTGCTCGGCAGCCCAACAGGCAGCTCACACTGACAGAAGTAAAAATATGCTTATGTGCAGGGCGATGGGAAGAAAGTGGGGGACTACGGTAGGCCAAAGTGGGAGACGACGGTAGGTCATAGTGGGGGTAAGCATTTGTCCCACGTCCCACGATTCTGGCATCACTGTTTTATCCGATAAGGAGCGGCAAGTGAATTGGTTCAACCAAAGTTAAGGGAAATTCGGTTAAATTATTCTAGCAATAGAGCTTTAGTGACCAATTACTTATTTCGATTGAGTGGGCGATAAGGAGCAATTTTTTAGCTTGCATACAATGCGCACTCAGAAATGATATAGGTCAGGCCTGTCCAACTTTTGCTCTTGCCCTCAAAGAGCAAACGGCGAAGGCAAGAGCGACGGCAAGAGCGGCAGCCGTAAAAGAGTGGGGATAGTGGCGTTCACAGATTCCCCCACCAAGAAGACCTTCCGCTCTTGGGACTGGCTCGGTGCCTCCGAGAGCCAAGAGCAACGCGCGGCTGCTCGTGCGAGCAAATCCCTGGACAGGCTATCATTGCTTACAATGTACAACTCGTAAGCGTTGGTTCAGCTCCAGCTTAACACTGATTGCCATTTTTTATATTGTGTAGACTTGGGTGGCTCGTATTTTCGACATTTCTATTTTCTTCGGGGCACCCTCCACAATAGTTCTAAATAATTAAAAAAAATCTGTGTAAAATTTGAGCCCCATCGGAGAACGGGAAAAGGTGCGCCTGGGCCCTTGAACATTTAAATAATTATTTAACAGCTCAAGAAGTCGATTTTATATAATATCCTCCAAGTTATTGATTACATAAAAAAATATGTCAAACAAAAGTTGTAGATCCGGACAAGGAGCATCTTTTATGTTGTATTACTTTTTCTCGTGCGATAAACGGTTTTCGAAAAAAGTCCGAAAAACTGAGAAAAAAAATCTTTTTTCTCAAATTTTGAAATTTTAAATGCTTCTCGAACACATTTTATTGATGAAGGCGAACAAAAAACTATTTTTTAAACATTTGAGGGGAAGGCATATACCGAAAAATGCCAAAATGATAAAAAAAAAATCCCCTTATTTTCAGTGTTTGATATGTCACGAATGTTTCCTGAAAATTTGGGACCGAAATTTGCAAAAATATCGAAGATACAGACATTAGAAGTGAAGTATACTCATTGGTGACAGAGACGTAACAGCATTAACCTTTAGGGTTGAAAATAAAAAATACAGATTTCTTTTAGTCTTCATAAATAAGAAATGTTCGATACACTTAAATCTTCAAAATGTAAAAAAAATCGGACATGAAATCTTGCACTTTTTAGACAATAAAAAAGAAACTATGAATCAAATAAAAAATCCGCGCTGTCCAAAACCTGAGTAATAGTACAATAAATTGATTAGAATTTCGACCGTATATATGAAATAATTCAAAATTAAAGTGGTTTCAATTGAAGTGACCGAACCATTGCGCCGAAACCACTTTAATTTTGAATTATTTCATATATGTATACGGTCGAAATTCTAATCAATTTATTGTAAAATGAATGGCGAAAATCCCACACACACAGCAAAGGAAAGTTTTTTCGATTCAGTGTCAAGAAGATTTGGACCTGGAGCTTTGAAAAATCTCAAGGATTTATCTAGCAACAAATCGAGTTTATCTAAGATAAGTTGAAGTGACCGAACCATTGCGCCGAAACCACTTTAATTTTGAATTACCTGAGTAATAGTGTATCATATAGCCATGCAAAATTTAAAGTGCCCCGGAGAAAATCTTGAAAAAAAAATTTACCAATAGTAAATATGAGCCACCCTAATAAAGGTACAGAAAGTGAAGTTGATCAGATTGGTTATTATTAGTATAATTGACCAAAAGTATCATAGCGAATTTTATTTAACAAAAAGAGATGTGGAAGAATGAAAAAAATAGGGTGGAGGGGGGGGGGGGGGGGGGAATCATTGTACTTACGTGAAGTACACGCGTCCTCGAGCGTTCGGGGGTGCATTCCAAATGAGAGTCGCGTGTTGTTTTACGTGTGGATCAGCGTGTGTCACGGCACTGCATTCGGGGTGAGTATTCGTGTTCTCCGTTTGGGCCCAGGAACCGATCCAACTGTTTGTATCGGGGTCACGTGCCTGAAGGAAAAATCCCTTGAACGTGGAGCCGCTGATGGTTACTGAAAAAGGACGAACATGGGGTTCGTTAACGGAGAAACCTCAATCTCAGAGGAAACCGCAGAGCAGACTGACTTGCAAGGTAATGTGTATGGCGACAATGAAAATTTTCTTTTTTGAACGTCAATTTAGAAAATACTTCTTTTGACAAATATCCACTAAGTAGTTGTAGGGAAGTTATTTAAGAGAAGAGAATCACACTAGAATAAAAATTTATAGGCGTGTAATTTGTACGTGAGACTATAATTATTAACGAATACGTACTAATTTCAACGACACTGACGCTGTTAGCATTTTCATTTGTAGTAAGTGGAAATATTATCTACTTAAAAATACGGAACT
This sequence comes from Andrena bucephala, assembly GCA_947577245.1. NCBI lineage: Eukaryota > Metazoa > Arthropoda > Insecta > Hymenoptera > Andrenidae > Andrena > Andrena bucephala. The sequence continues at coordinate 112,510,466 of OX387715.1, forward strand.
GAAGACTTTGCAGAAAGAAGGGGGCAGCTCCAAATGTATTAACTTTTGGAAAACTAATGAAAACAGTGTTAACGAAATATTTTTAGACACATACATATTATTATGTTAAGCAAAAATATATTTTCTCTATTGCAGGGTGAATTTTCCAAATTTAGAGCTGTTCCCTTTCTGCAGAAAATTGTATAAAAATCCACTGATCTCGGATAAATAATTATATTAAACACCGTTATTATTTTGGAAAAACTATGTATCCGTAGGTATATGGAAACATAGAAAGCATCAATCTACAGAATTTTAGAAAAATTATACTGAAATATGTAGGTTTGTCCCTTCTTTCACTAAATCCAGATAGGGTGCAAGTAATCCTTATAACTTGGGACTGGATTATGGGATCTGCCTCCTTCTTGTACCAATCTATTCAGATTACATTCAATGCTATCTACGTACATATAACATAATTTCAGAAGATTATAGAGCTGCCTCCTTTTTGTAGCAAAGTCTTCAAATCATTCAATGTATTCTCTGTTTGCCGTTTTCAAGACAAAATGAACTTTCAGAGGAAGAAGGATTTCAGATTCAATTCGTCAAACGAACAAAGTTATTCATTACAATTGCAATGGGAGTATTTTTCTCGTTATTATGAATTTCATTAATTACTTCGGAGACATCCAGACAATGAATGAAAGAAACGGGAGAGGATGAAAGAAGAACGTACAAAGGAAATAAAAGGCAAAGAAAATTGGTTGCTGAAAGGAATGAAGGAAGGCCGAGTCTGATAACGACAGCAACCAGAGGATCAACAAATATTCCACCCACGTAAAAACGTTTAAACCATATTTTCTTCGACAACGTAAACAGACCGTGGATATTGGGGTCTGTTTTGACCGTTGTTCATTGGAGTGGATTTTGCCTTTTTCTACTCCGTCCCACCTGGTCCATTGTGGTTTTGTGAAACATTTGCAGACATTGCGAAACGAACAGTTAGCCGTAGGTGAATCACCGTGAGGTTCAGTTCTGATAAAAACGAGGAGGTTGCTCCTAAAATTATATTCGCAGTTGAACGAACTACATAATGTGTACTTTCCATTCTGAATACTGCCATTTACGTCACGTCTGAGAAAGTGGATTTGAATTTATAGATACTACACAGTGAGTTCGCGTCATCAGTTCGGAATTTAATAAATTAACTTTTTTGTATTTTCCTTAATACGTTCTCTTCAATTTTATATTTGTTTAATTATATAGTGGACGTATCTTTGTTACTATACCTCTATCTTTGAATCTACGTGTAGGTACTAATAATTCTATAAAATTAATGAAATAAATTTTATTTCGTATCCTACAAATAGCATAACATTTCGTATCACTTTTCTTATCTTCTTTTCTTAACAATTTTTTTTAACAATTTGAATATTCAAATTGTTTTTTTTTTTTAAATGCCAAAGTATATATTTGTTTTAATTTTTTTTTTGTGGAACGTTTATCGAAATTGGTTTATCAAGTTTTTCTTTTGCGAATTATTACTGCTTCAGTAATGATTCAGATACTCAATCAATTTCAATATCATCCTTTTCTAATATTAAGAGCTATTGTGAGGATGCTATATTATGTATTAGTTGTGATATTGGTCTCGCTATTGGGATATGAGATATGATCAACACTTGCATAATTGATCTTGAATTATTATGATATTTACTAGCGTAAATAAACGTCATTTATTTATTACTCTAACTTGAAATCGACAATCAAGCTGTCAAGGGTGTAGAATGGTATGATGCCCACCGTCACATTGACTCGTTCTACATGTACATACCTACTATGTAGGTACCTACCAATTTTCTTTGTTCAATATACTGCAGCTTTTAGCAGAATGAGTTTTCGACTCCCTTTTCATTAGCGTTCAGGATATGGATTACCAATTTCCAGAGCAAAGGGAATACTGTAAAAAAGTTGAATTTTTCATTTGAAGAAATGAATTTAAAAGCCCATATCCCTTTATTGAAAGATACCTGCATACATCATAAACTTATTGTTAGTTTTTATAAAAACAGAAGAAGGAGGACTTGGAAAGACAAATTTTTCAAAAAATAATTCATCACCAATAATTAGTTAGGTTACAAATTAAACCAATTAAAACTTCTACCTACTAGCAATTGCATATTTCCTTAAGGTTTTATTTTCATTTCGAGCAACATGTGTGACTGTCAGCAAATTCAATCGTGGCGCCCGTGTTTATTTGCAATGGTTTCCATCCAATTAACAATTTCCCACAGTGCAGAGTGAAACATTGCCCGTAAACTTTATCTATCTTGCTTTTAATGTCCGGCGAAATTGGAGTCAGTGTTTGCTGGCCGAATGTTGCTCCACGGACGCGTTTTACGACAGTCGTACTTGTTACTTTTCAGCGTAAGTTTTGATCGATACGCGCTATTAGAGTCAGTGTCCAGAAGCAACGTCCTACATAGGACACAATGAGCTTGACCAGAGAGGAGGTGAGTCTACCTACATTGATCTACTTTTCAATTTCAAACAGGACACGTTGAATTCAAGTTCCATATTGCACGCGTCAATTTGGAAAACGCCAGTTCTAACCAGGGCTGGGACTATTTGTCGAATTTTTCGGTATTCGAATACTTCAGTTGATCAATTATTTGGCGAATATAATTCGAATATCCAAGTACCTAAATACTATTCGAATATTTAAGTATTCGAATACTATTCGAATATTTCAGTATTCGAATAATATTCGAATATTTCAGTATTCGAATACTATTCGAATATTTCAGTATTCGAATACTATTCGAATATTTCAGTATTCGAATATTATGCTGTGAATAGTGTTCGAATACTTAAATATTCGAATAATAACATTCGAATACTCAAATATTTGAAGTTTATTCGTAGCATTCGAATACTTATAAAATATTCGAATATTAAATTATTCGAATAGTCCCAGCCTTAGTCATTAGTAGTGACAAATTGTATTGCAAAAACTTTGATAAAATTCATTTAAATAGTTTATAAAATTGATATAAGGGAACACAGAGAAGCGAAGTTTAAATTCTTCGGTCAATATATATTTCTCGACCACGTTCATTCATAATAATCTCCTTAAATCTTACTGAACAGATCATAATCTTGTCAATGTTGAGAAATAGAAATTAAAACATGAACAGAAACAATTGTCTGCGCCTAGGACCGCGAAATTTTAAAATCATTTTTCTCGAAAACGCATCCCCGCGCTACAAAATTTTATTCCACATTTTCCAAACATTTTTGCACGTGCATCCCTTTTTCAGTTGAACCGCTTCAGAGTACCATTCCAGGGGCACGTTGCGAAACTACTCGCAGACATATACATACATAGGTAGATGTTTGACATTCTGGAATGAGTGCTTGAACTTTACTACGTACGTAGTAGACTAGTATAGATAGTAAATTACGCCTGGCCATTAGACATTTCACTCGTTTGAGTATGCACGCTGACACCTGCAATTTACTCTACTCATTGTGTGTCGACCTAATTGGCTACAAAAAGTTCATACGCAGTGTTCCATTAATTCCGTGATAAGCTATTCTCGAGTGATTTATTGGAAGTATAGACATCAATCTCTTTGTAAACTTAATCGAATAAAGAATTTGTTATTGTGTGCATAAACAAAATTTTTAATCTGCCATAAAGAGGAAGGGGCTGAAACGGGGTTGGGGGAATAATAAAAAAAAATTAAATAGAACTGCACTTATATGTTTTATTGAAGGTAGTTTTGACTTTTCATAACAATCGTGGGACTACGAATGAGCTACCCAGATAGCATACAGACATCTTAAAGACATCTGAAACCAGACGTTCAAGATTAGGGCTGGGACTATTCGAATAATTTAATATTCGAATATTTTACAAGTATTCGAATGCTACGAATAAACTTCGAATATTTGAGTATTCGAATGTTATTATTCGAATACTATTCGAATACTGCTCTATTCGAATACTGATGTATTCGAATAGTATGGTGTGAAGTGGGTCAAAATTAGCTTACAAGATTTCACCCTGACAACTAAACCTACAGAACTTGATTTATAATTCATACCATACTATTCGAATACATCAGTATTCGAATACTTTAATATTCGAATAGTATTCGAATACTTGGATATTCGAATAGTATTCGAATACTTGGATATTCGAATAGTATTCGAATACTTGGATATTCGAATAGTATTCGAATACTTGGATATTCGAATTATATTCGGCAAATAATTGAGCAACTGAAGTTTTCGAATATTTGAATACTGAAAAATTCGACAAATAGTCCCAGCCCTATTCAAGATATCTTTAAGGCCGGTATTCATAGTCGCTACTTATTCTTAAGCAAATGCTTAAGCATTTGGCATCCTTTTCTAGCTACTAGGTTAGTAGAGGATGCCGCATGCTTAAGCATTTACTTAAGAATAAGTAGCGACTATGAATACCGGCCAATGATATCTGGAAACGTCATTTTCACGTCTTAAAGACGTCAATTGTGGGCATCTTCAGACGTCTGTGTGCTCTCTGGGAATTGAAGCATTTCTGTTTCAATTAATTACAAAGAAACAAATTGAAACTGAGACTTGTTCTTTGGCATGAAGTTTATTAACATAATAAGCTTTAAAAAACTTGTTTGTTTAGTCAAAAATATGCATTATATATGACGCTACAGATGGATCATTAAAGAGGCTTTTTAAAAAAGTTTCTTTTGCAGTTATAACTCAAAAACGCAGGTTCCAATCGATTCAAATTAAATTCGAGCATGTTCACAAGATGTGTAATTTCGGGCCGGACATAAATTGAAGTTAATGAAAACTCTTATTCGTCATGAAAAGAAACTAAGACCTCATCTTTTGGGGCATGGAGGATGATAAAACATCATCAATGGGGGTTTAGTTTCTTTTCATAAAGAATAAGAGTTTTCATTAAATAAAATTTAGGTCCGATCCGAAACAAAATGGCGGCTATTTAAAGTTGAAGTCCTGATTTTTTCGCGTGATTCATCACAATTAAAAATCGGGACTTCAACTTAAAATATTTTGCCATTCTATTTTAAATTAATATTTCGGAAATTCCCTCCGTTAATCAGAGGATACATTAATATACCAACGAAATCTTTTTTGTGTTTTGATTTTAGATAATCTGGTTCCGAATGGCAGTGTTCACCGCAAAACCAAATTTTTAAAAAGGCTTCTTGGATGTCGGTTGTAACTTTATTATAAACGTAAATATTTTTCAACCAAAAATTACTAAATGTTCTTTAAATGATGCTCTTTTATGTGCAAAAAGTTTTGTAAAAATATATGCTTCCGCGTTTTCAAAAAGAAAATACAAACATTCGCCTCTTTTCGACCGCCTGACTAGCTATAACCTGGGCTTGAAACCGTTATTATAAAGATTTAGGTTCTTGAAAGAGTTATGAAGAACCTTTATTCTGAATAACCGTTATAAAGAACTTTAGGATTAGTAAAGGAGAAGTAAAGAATATATATTTACTTATTTATTTATAATAATTTTTATACAATTTGGTTATACACAGTAGTCTATAGTTGTAATATGTTGCAATTTCATTTTCTATAAAATTTTGTACAATCGTTACAAGAATCGGTTCTATAACCGCTTTGGAACTTATGTAGAACCTAAAAAATAAAAGTTATTAAATTGGTTCTACAACCGTTTTGGAACTTATATAGAACCTAAAAAATAAAAGTTATAGAGCTATATAGGAACCGTAACAGAAACTTATATAGTCTGATATTTAGGTTCTTTATAACGGTTATTCAGAATAAAGGTTCTTCATAACTCTTTCAGTCAGAAAGTTTATATAACAGTTTGAAACAGTTATTGTCGGAACCTATTCAAGCCCTGGTTATAACCCCTTAAGACGTCTGACAATGAGAAGATGTCTACGAGACATCATAAAGATATCTTTGTTAGAAATCAGGATATTCAGATATTCAGACGTAAAATAGACATCGTTAAAATGTCGTGTGCTGTCTGGGTAACTGCGATAAGTTAGTCTTGTGTAACTTTTGCTGAATAGGTAGGTACTTTATTACAGAAAATATGTCGCATGAAAGGTTTAGGTAAATAGTTAATGGAAGCTGTATTATGCAAAGAATTTTACCTACAATTCCATTTACCAGTTGTAGTTGCTCCCTAGGGTGATCGCAAGAAATTGATGCCCGAATTTCTTTGAAGGGAACCCCTAAGATGTTGCCAATTGGAAAACGTTAAGACCTGCCTCATCAGCTCTAAAGTATTAAAAAACAGCTATTTTTCTTTAAAAAATCGTGGTTTTCCGCTATAAAATTAGAACAGTTTATCCTAAGAACGTGTTTTTTTTTTAAGTTAGTAAAGAATGTTCCTGGCTTCAATTTTCACTGCCGCAACTTGTTTAACAAATGTACAGATCGGAAGATATTTGGTTTTATCGAGGACCAGTGCTGTTCCGGACCTGGAAAATCGACACTTTCAAAAAAATATGAAAATTCGCTTAAGTTGATAATTTTTTTTAATGTTTTTCTACTATTTTTGAGTTATTTAGCATCAAAGAGTTCAAGTAAGATACTTTTTAAAAAATAGATTTTCAACCAGGTAGGTGAAAGGAAGGAGTGGGATAGAGGAGGGGGGCGGGGGGAGGAAAAAAATTAATTATTTAATATAATCAAACGATAATGAATTTAAAATATTGAACATAATTATTACAAAAACAATCTTCAGAAATAGCAAGTAGTAATATCAGAACAGGTTTCATGTCTAAATTAAATATTAATTATACATTAATATATATATTAAGAATAATATATAAAATAATATATATATAAATAATAATATATAAATTAATAATAATAAGTAGCTAGGTCGAATTGATAGGTAGATTTATCAGATTGAGTCACTAGAATCAATCAAGTAGGTGGTAGAGGTTTTGAGAGGTCAAGTTTCAATGTGTCTGGGAATAATTTTCGATATTTAGCTACTACTTGCAAAACGTACTGCTTCTGGTAGTCTTGCATCAATTTGACAACCCCTTCGCAGGGCCGTTTTCAGATCGTCGTAGGCCCTAGGCACTTTTGCATAAAAACTGTATTTTTAAGCCCGTTCAATTTATTGTTCACGTTATTCAATTGTTAATATATTTACATTATTTTTTAAATCAAATTATATTTTCAATTTTGTTTTTGTTATATTGGGGCATCGTCCGATTTAAAATTTCATATTTAGACTTTCATAGGCCTCTGTAAGTTCGTAGGCCCTAGGCACACTGCCCAATGTACTAATTGGATAAGAAAACGTTTGACAATTGCCTGTCCTTTCAAAAAAAAATCTTGTCCTTTCAAAGACTGTGTCTTTTGAGCAAAACAATGATGATGAGTATGGGCTAAGCAAGCTCATTGACCTTGAAGAAGAAAACATACAAGACGATAGAAGAAATAAATTCTGTAGGTTGATATGAATATAGGTAAGTACAGTTTTTAAACATAAAAGTTTGCACATACTCTTTGACGTTAACAAGTAGAAAATAACTGAAATTAAATCGCTGTCAATTGAATAATAATTTATATTTTTGCATGCAATTCGTTTCAAAGTAAAGAGAAATTATTCATCTTTCATGTAGCATAAATTAGAATCGTTGAAACCCACAATTTTTTAATTAGGAATTAAAAACGCAAGACATGCAAAAACCGGTCCTGAAAAAAGTGTACCTAATATCGCCTACTCGAGAAATATTGATTAATTTCTGTATATATAAGTTTTTAAAGTCATTTTCACATGTGCTTTTATTATTTCTTGCTCTACAAATGTTTTTTATCCATCTTTGATTTTATTTTTATTAGAATAACATAGAAATTTAAAAATATGTATAGATTTTTAAAATATTTTATTTTTTACGTTCCGATGTACGTATTGGACAAATAAAGTTTATTTCGGTCGCTCCGACAATTCGTGACCCCAACTTGTAACAAACATTACATCGAAACCATTGTTCTCCGGTAGGCGATATTGGGAAATATTCTGAGAGCGCCATCTACTAAAGTAAGCTCTGTAATCGGGTCAATCGCGTTACAAGACTGGTGTCACACAAGTATTGAAATAGTGCAATAATGTTTTCGTCATTAAATAGTCTGTTAAATTTTACAAAATCGATCATCAAACAGTTGAAATTCCCAATACTGCCAATTACATGTGACAGCTAACCCGATTAGACTGCTTTAATTTTCCCCACCAGATTGCGTAGCGGAAATAAGAAAATGCCAATTGAGAACACGCATACTGCTAAAAAAAATACTATTTTCATTGCGAAAAATATTTGAATCGATTTCGTTCCTTAAGTACATCATTAATTAGATATTTCTAGTAGATATTCTTGCATTCACGGAATTATTAGACTCACCTTCTCAAAATGTGATGTAAAATTGTGGCAGCCCAATAAATTTTTACACTATTAAGATTCTTTAAAACCCTTCCCCTTCTGTAATTGTTGATTATATGACGCTGCAATTACAGTACGTCTTCCTACATATGTTTAGGTACTAATTCGGTGCATAATCGAGAAATTTTAGTGTTTACTTTGCGAGATATAGCAAGTGGCGATATTAGGAACATGGGCGATATCACTGTCACCCTAAACACGAACCCGTAAGCAGAATTGCTCTATCACCCTCAGTTTTTGAGAAAATCGATTTTGAAAAAAAATGCAAATTTTTAATTTTGAACATCTTTTGTGTCGAAATGGTAATAGTTATTCGGTTGCTCGTTGCGTCAAATTATTCTATGAACCCTTCCGAATACAACGATATAAGTTATTATTGCATTATAATCATTTAAATATGTTTAAACAACGATCAAATGGAAAAGGATACCCAAAATGCACCCATTTTTGAAGATATCTTTCAATTTATTTCCAAAACTAAGGATCTAGGATAAAATCTGACCATTCCACGCGGTGCAGCTGATGTTTTTCCTTCGGAAAGCATCAACAAAAGTGGTAAGTCACGTTTTGTTTTCAATACAGAAGCGAAATAGTTTGGTAAAACGCGCGGCGTCGACAGTGGTAGTCAACGGCGGCGCGCGGTCCACTGCCGCTCAGCGTAACACAATCGCTTAACGCGCCTGACTACCACTGTTGGCACCGCGCGTTTTGCCAAACTATTTCGCTTCTGTATTGAAAACAAAACGTGACTTACCACTTTTGTTGATGCTTTCCGAAGGAAAAACATCAGCTGCACCGCGTGGAATGGTCAGATTTTATTCTAGATCCTTAGTTTTGGAAATAAATTGAAAGATATCTTCAAAAATGGGTGCATTTTGGGTATGAACGTCGTTTAAACATATTCAACGTCGTTTAAACATATTCAAATCTTCATAATGCAATAATAACTTATATCGTTGTATTCGGGAGGGTTCATAGAATAAATTGACGCAACGAGCAACCAAATAACTATTATCGTTTCGATACAAAAGATGTTCAAAGTTGAAAATTTGCAGTTTTTTTTCAAAATCGAGTTTCTCAAAAACTGAGGGTGATGGCGACAAACGGTTTGCGGATTCGTGTTCAGGGCGATATATACTACAACAGGGCTCTCCAGCGTAAGGGCCCCTCACGCGCCTGCTTCCCCTTCCAATCTTCCTTTCGCGCAGCGTGCCTTCTGTTGTCAAGGAGACCGCGCGACGCTACGAAAGCTGCCATGACGGGCTAGCGTCTTCGCGGTTAGCGTCGCGCGGTATCCCTGACAACGCGGATAAGAGTAGGAGAACCCCGAGCTTACGCGTAAGCGACCTTGGAGAGCCCTGCTCTACAAGAATCACCCAGTGGATATTGCGGAACAGAAAAAAAGTTTCATTTTGTTGGACTGTGTATTAGGTACGGTCACCCAATAACTACTAAGTAGGTATGAATACTCGTTTGCCTAGATTGAAAGATTGTACTACTGAGCAAGTTTGTGGAAACACAGCCGCGTAAGGACAAAATGACACGATAACAAGTTTCGTGAATAATACGAATTTCGGGCACGTAATTTCGTGAACCAGACGCCGCGTCGTTGCCTGGCGAAATCTACGCAGGATACGAATTCTTTCCACTGGCAATTCTGGCGTGCGCTATTATTCCGATGATTGAACATGCAGAACTGACCCACGAACCGCAGAATGCGCGATTGTTAACGTTTAGACGCGTTCCGAGTTCCACGGTATCCCCGTTGCGTTGATTGGATCGATTGTTCCACACTACCTCGGATCCACCATTCTTTCTCGGCTTGATCATTCTCGCGTCATACCGTTAATTTCGATATATAACTATGTACGAAACACACGAGATCAGCCACCATCGGAATTGGACATTATTTAAATAAGAATGCTATCTAAATAAAAAGTCGTGCATTTCTACCCTATATCTGGCGGGCTCGAGTGAACCAGAATATCTTTTCTCAGTGAATAAGGGACAAATAGATTTAATAGAACTTATTAGGAACGAGTTTCCCCTTTTTCGGAATTTTATTCTTATCACCGCATAAATAATATTTCCTTGTTTATCTGCTGCTTTACTCGATATTTATTAAAAAATTGGAATAGTTTGTATAAAGAGTAAAAAAGGAATTAGAATGGTATCTTAGAAAGTTATTAACAATATAACCTTCTCTCTCTCTCTCTCTCTCGCTCTTGATTTTTGCAAACACATTTCCAAGAGAATATATGATATAGATTGTACGTATAATAGTGTTATTTCATTCAAATATAATTTGCTTGAATAATTATTAATCGTTATTCGCAATCAACTATTACACATCCATATTATTCGCATAACTCGTTGTTTATTCGACTAATGTTTTAAGAACTGTATGAATTATATTTCAAATATCTCTCAATATTGCATTTTCATTCATAGAATCATGCCATGATAATCCTTAAAGTTATGTTTAGTGCCAATGTTAAAGTGCTAATCCCTGGCAATAAGTTTGGAATCAAACGTAAATATATATAAAATGCAACGGTAAGTACACATATGAAGCACATGGTAATGGTAAATTGGTCTACTTTAAAGTAAAAACACCAAAAATAACACAGTCCAACAAAATGAAACTTTTTTTCTGTTCCGCAATATCCACTGGTGATTCTTGTAGAGTATATCGCCCTGAACACGAATCCGCAAACCGTTTGTCGCCATCACCCTCAGTTTTTGAGAAACTCGATTTTGAAAAAACTGCAAATTTTCAAATTTGAACATCTTTTGTGTCGAAACGATAATAGTTATTTGGTTGCTCGTTGCGTCAAATTATTCTATGAAGATTTGAATATGTTTAAACAATGTTCAAAGGGAAACGGATACCCAAAATGCACCCATTTTTGAAGATATCTTTCAATTTCTTTCCAAAACTAAGGATCTAGAATAAAATCTGACCATTCCACGCGATGCAGCTGACATTTTTCCTTCGGAAAGCATCAACAAAAGTGGTAAGTCACTTTTTGTTTTCAATACAGAAGCGAAATAGTTTGGCAAAACGCGCGGTGCCAACAGTGGTAGTCAGGCGCGTTAAGGGATTGTGTTACGCTGAGCGGCAGTGGATCGCGCGCCGCCGTTGACTACCACTGTCGACACCGCGTGTTTTGCCAAACTATTTCGCTTCTGTATTGAAAACAAAACGTGAGCTACCACTTTTGTTGATGTTTCCCGAAGGAAAAATGTCTGGAGCATCGCGTGGAGTAATCAGATTTTCCCCTAGACCCTTAGTTTTTTATATATATAGAAAGATATCTGCAAAAATTTGTGCATTTCGGATGTCCCTTTGATGGTTGTTTAAATACATTTAACTATTAATAATTCAATAATAACTTATATCGTTCTATTCCGGAGGGTTCATAAAATAATTGTATGGAACAAGCAACCGAATAACTATTACTGTTTGAACACAAATAATGTTCAAAGTTGAAAATTTGCATTTTTCTTTTCAAAATCGAATTTGTCGAAAACTGAGGGTGATGCCGAAAAACGGGTTAGGAATTCATATTCAGTGCACACAAATCTATGAGACACGGGTATTGAATGTTACAAGTCCACATGGCAGTTGAATAGTGTTACAATTCAACTTTTGCATGAGTTTGACCCCTCGTTCGACTGCTAAATTATTTACTATATTTAATCCAATATTATAATTGGGATCATTTTCCCATTCTACAAGATCCATATTTATAAAATCTGTTGGAATAGTGTAATCTTGATGAAAGTATCAGTTATTTCATTAAAATTTTAAAATCTGTTATTTATAAATATATGAAAAAATTTCTTAGACAAAACTTGTACTGTTTGACAAATTAAAAATAATGCCAACAGAAAGTTTTTTTCAGAAGAGATTTCAAGGTCATGATTTGTTTTCAGTAATCTTATACTTTGATTTCATATTGTTACAAAGCGTAAAAAGGAAAATTCAACGATACATGAACATATATATTAACGATAAAAACGAGTTACAAAAATAAAACATTTTCAAATTCAATGCGGCACGGTTTCCCGTTGTCCGCTCGACACCAAATTTTGCACAAAGTATTTTTTCATCCTGTGACACAATTCCAGGAGATGTCCTGAAAAATTTGAAATTCGAAAAATAAGGTCCACCCTAATGTATATGTTTGAAAGCGCAAAACTCAAACTCTACTGAACCGATTTCGATGAACGGTATCCCAAAGAATCTTTGTTTTAATGGGACACCTATTATATATTAACTGCAGTAATAATCACTACTGTAGCGAAGCACGGCTATTTTACTAATAATTGATGAAAACTAATTTTTAAACTAAGAAGTATCGGCTCTTTGCCATTAGAAGTAACCTCCTTTGCCATTACACATTTAAAAAAGTGGTTTCATATAACAAATGAGATATTTGTAGGTACTACAAAGAGATATTTTTATAAGGCTGTTCCTTCTTTGTTCTACCTACGACTAATAGAGATGATACACATTTTCTCAAAAGAATTAGGAAAATCTGCGAAAAGAGCTTCGTACTTTTCATAAAAGGAGACCATGAGATTATGAGAAAAGAGCAGAAACAGTAAGATAGATTTGTGATACCTACTCGATAGTAAAAACTATGAGAGAGCTGACGTACCTAAGTACACGTGTCTTAAAAGAAAATGATGTAATCTGTTCGGTTTAATTGTTTATTATGAATGTATTCTTTTCTCACGGCAGTTTCCTTCAAACGTTGGGAAACTTACAGAACCGCGTCCTTCTCTACATAGACCTGACATACTTTTTCCAGCAGAAATGAAAATAATCTCTGCGGTACGAACTTGCCACGCAAAAAATTTTATTATCGAATTAATTGATTCTATCTCATTTTAAACTAACAATTTCGCTGATAGTATCTTCATTTTCTTACAATTAGTAAACTCACGGATAACGGATACCATAATAACCATAAGCCATCGACTTAAACATTTACTATGATTTAAATTTTAACCAATTAATTAGGTTGGAAACTTTATCACTCCAAGAAATTTCACCCAATTGACAATTTCCGAATTTGATGAAACTTGGCACACGAGTAGGCAATAGAATTTATTACACGCGTATTATCGTTATCAGTTGAAATTCGTGTTAAGGAGATGAAAACTGCTACCGAACTTGAGATTTTTCATCCCTTGAACATGAATTTCAGCGGATAAAAAATCCGTGTCTAATATTTCTTAACAATCTACCAATATGCTAAATTCTATCAAAATCGAAGAAAAAAATTTTAAACAAAAGGGCTATTGTTTAATTGTTCAGCGATAGGTACGAGCCATTGTATACGTTCCCAATTTATATAAATTGCTGTTGAAAATTATATACTTAGTAGGTATTCAAATTATTAAAACACCAGTGCGCAATGATTACACCTCAATAGGTATAGGAACACGGTTTTTATTCAGAGTAGAATAGAATCTACCACGTTTAAGGAATGTGGAAGTAGAGGCAATTTGATTGCGTAATAAAACATTGCATGTGTGTGAGTAAATGTTAAGGTGTTAATTATGCAAGTTAAGGCATATGTCGCTGGACGTACCGGTTATCTGAGAGCCGGGGCCATATTTCGACGACGACCCTGCGAATGTATAGGGGCTGCTATCTAACGGCTCTGACCTTGCTTGACCGTGATTTGGCTCGTTGGCCCGATTTGGTTTCACGCAAGTGTCCACCGGTGCTCCATCAGGGAAACTGTATGCGAAAAGTGCACAGAAAGCCACGACTAACGTGCCAATAACTATGTTTCTCATAGTCAAACTCATTCTTCGTTCCCCAAGTTCTTCCTGCGCTCGTCACCTTTAGTTCGATATTAATAAAAATTTGAAAAATGTTAAAAGCTCTCGCTCATAGGCCCAAAGGACTAACGAATAGGTATCTAATTGGAGTGAAAATCAAAGGGATTAGATAATAAATGGCTTGTGTTCGTTCATTGGGATTAATTGGCGAAATATTGGTTTTAGTGCAATTTCGTTTCAACACCTTGAACATATATTAGATAAGAATTAGAATGAAAATCGAAACAGTCAAGTGGCACGTGCCTACACCTTCTTCGCCAGTATTAATTCAAGGGATAGGCACTGGTCCCTGGGAAAGGAGTGTACTGAAATTTAAATTTGGTATCATCAACGCCACGTACACGAATTTAGGTACGATGCATTAGCGAAAACTGTAATTACGACCAATGGGATTAAAATTTCAGTGTCTTTTGCTTATTCGCAGAGATTAGTTTAGCGAAACTAATTATTCTCGTATCACCTAGATCTATAATTCTGGTAGCGCTAATTCTGCTTCGAGATCTTGAGAACCAGCTAATAATTGTGATTAAATCCTTAAGGGGGTATTCTGGTCTGACGAGGCGTTTTCGTCGCGTTATTTCGGAATTTTTTTACAAAGAACACATAAATTTGATTATCTAGTTTATTGCTACATGCTTATTCATATTTGAACTATATTTACAAATTTTGTCGATAGAATAAAAATCAAATTAAAATCAAACGCAAAAGCTAAAATCAAAAGTTGACTGCTTTAAAGTAATGGTGAAAAAAAAAACAATGAGGTCACTGTGACCATGGTTAAGCATGTTATAGTGATCAGAATAAAAAAATGTAAAGAGATTCTTTATTTATATGCGTTTGGCTATCGTCCCTACCAGAACGATAAAAAAATATTGAAAATTAAGCAAATGGCGGCGGTTTGAAAATTAAGTTTCGATTCTCGCACATTTTTTCAACTTCAAAGGTCTGTGAAATTTTAGAAACAAAATATTTTATCATAATTCTGGTAGGGACGATAGCCACACGTGTGCTGATAATATGTGCAAAACTTTGACTGAGTTGGTGCAGTCAATCTTGAAATGTCATCGTCACCGATTTGAAAAACGTGGTTTCGGGAAAATCGCGTTTAAAGTAAAGTTTATTCAACGTTCTAAGCCAAACTAATTGTAGGTACGTTGCGATCTAAGAGAGTAGCGATCTCTTTCTAACCAAATGGTCGATTTTTGTGTTCTAAAAAGCACAAAAATGCACAAACCCCCCAACCTATCTATTCTGCACCCTGTAGCTCTGCAAATATTACGAATTGGAAAAAAAAACTTTTGCGCACGTATTACCCGTATAATGTACCAGTAGAAAATGCCAAAAAAAAAATCGATTTTTTTTTCCCCGTCAGACCAGAATACCACCTTAATCTATGAAATTGTTAGATTTCAAACTTGTTCACCGGGATTAGTTTAAAAAGCATTGCATAGCCCAAGGAGAACGCATTGACTCTATTTCTATATCATTTTTCAAAAAGCACTTACTATAATCGAATGAATAAAAAGAAGACGGAATTTGTAGCTATCGTGTTACAGGTAGAACTGCTCGAAAGAAACTGCGCCGGCCGATCTCCTGAAAGTAAGTCAAACGTGGTAAATTCCCACCATGGGATCATAAAAGGCAGGCTCAATTCACTTTTGCTAATTGTTACTTTCACTTCGATCCCTTCGTCAATGTTACGACTGACTATACGTTACGTTACGGCATTTAGGTTTTTGCTAATTCTCATAATTTTCACGACTGCATTTTTCTAAAAGTTTTACTCAACTACTAAAACATCACAAAAATGTCTACATTATAACTTTCAGTCGGTGTGTTTGTGAAAATAGAGTTATAACGTAAATCGCTTAAAAACGTTAGAAACGTTTTTGCATGGCATATCGCATTTCTTAATTTCAAGCAATATGGATCGAAGAAGAACAAAAAGTATCGAACACATTGGATGTAAGTTTCGAACAAAATAAATCGAATTGTGGAATTTAACTGTAGATTATCGTAGATAAATTATCGGTCATCACTCATTTTTGTAAAATAATGCGAGCCGTGTTACGAATAGGTAAGTATGTAGCATCGTCAATAATATTGATTGTATCCTTCAATTGAGGGCTCGGATGCAATAAGGGGACAAGCGCTCGCAAATGCGAAAAAGTATTGTACAAACGCTAAGAAAAATTGGAAAATTAAATTTTGTTAAACTGGATTTTAAAATATATATTTTTGTAAAGCTCACCACGGCACACATTTTTCCTATTTACAGTTTTTTTATCAAATCATTAGTATTCGAGATAAAAATTATAAACAAAAAAAATTTCTTGGACCAAAGTCAATATCTTTTTAAACATAAATTGCGATAATTTGAGTAAATATTAACGGATCGCTATGAGACTTGAAGCATAAAACTCAGAAAACTCGATCGAAGTCGTAAACTGTATGCACGAAACCCTTATGTTAAAAAATGTAATAATGTTTAATTAAAAATTAATACTGGACATAACCCATGTTTTTCAACGTTCGCCGTTAAAAAGTATCGAGGCAATTTTGAGGTACATATAACTTGCAGCGACAAACTTTTTCCTTAATATACAAGGAAGATTTTCACAAATTTTCACACTGATTAATAAATAATTGTAGAAGATATGACAATATAAATATTTCTCGCAGGGCGCCAACTGTCACCGCGAGTGCTAAAACTGCTAAATAGCGCATTATACGCGGCTGTTGACTGTTGGTGACGCGCGAGATTGATATATATCGTCATATCTTATACAATTATTTATTAATCAGTGTAAAAATTGGTGAAAAACTTCTTTGTATATTAAGGAAAAACTTTGTCGCTGCAAGTTATATGTACCTCAAAATTGCCTCGATACTTTTTAATGGCAAACATTGAAAAACATGGGTTATGACCAGTATTACTTTTTAATTAAATAATATTATATTTTTTAACATAAGGGTTTTGTACATACAGTTTACGGCTACGACCGTGTTTTCTGAGTTTTATGTTTCAAGTCCCATAACGATCCGTTAATATTTACTCAAGTTATCGCAATTTATGTTTAAAAAGATATTGACTTTGGTCGAAGAAATTTTTTTTGTTTATACTTTTTATCTCGAATACTACCTACCTAATGATTCGATAAAAAAAACTGTAAATAGAAAAATTTGTGCCGTGACGAGCTTTACAACACTACATTTTTTAAAATCCAGTTTAACAAAATTTAATTTTCCAATTTTTCTTAGCGTTGGGACAATAATTTCTCGCATATTCGAGCGCTATTTAGTCCCCTTATTGCATCCGAGCCCTCAATTTTAACACTATCGCCCATATAAAGTTATTACATCGAATGATAAAATTAATATTTGGTTATTAGTATAAACGAAGTATATCATACCTTTGTAGGTACGTATAGTATAGATGAAGAAGCGGAAACTAAAAAAAATTTGAAATCGACTTGAAAAAAATAAAAATGCACTAAAAAGTAAAAAATAATTTAATCCCATATTTAATCTACGACTCTCGTATATTTTAAGTCGGCGCCTCATCATTTGCACTGTGTAAATTTGACACCGACTTAAAAGATATGAAAGTCGTAGATTAAATAAGGGATTAAATTATTTTTTACTTTTTAATGCATTTTTATTCTTTTTGAAGTCGGGTTTAATTTAAAATTTTTATTTTTTATTTTTATATATATTGACACTACATGTTTAGAAGATATACGTGTACGTACATAAAATAATAATAATTAGGTGACAATAGTCTTTATTATTAACCAGAACTGGCAAAATATTGGGCCAAAATTGATGCAGTGTAGGATGGGACTACCGGGGCATCACCCTTTTTCGAATAAAAAAAAGGTCATCAAAATCAGTCCATATGCTGAGAAGTTATGCGGGGACAAACATAAAAAAAAATTTTAAAAATATATACGGGTCGAATCTATAACCTCCTTCTTTTTGAAGTCTGTTAAAAATTGAATGAAAACATCATTCTGAATTCTGATATACCAGTTGCAAGAGTTTTGAGTTTGTTTTCTACGTTATGGGACAAATTAATATTTTCCTGATTACTTTTCAGTGTTTGTCGATGGCGTCCTAATCATTTAACAGAAAAGTTCATGAAGACACTGTACAAAAACTTGTTATCAAACTACTACGTTACATAATTGTAAGTTAGTTATTACCTTCGCTTATTAGCAAAATTTTGAACGTTAAATTAACGTAATTCTCGTGCAACGTTTTCATTTAATAATGTTCATAATTTAATGGCATCGATTTAATGTTGATCTACATTTACTGTATGCTCAGCGACTCGCAGGCGACAGCGTACACATATGTATTATAACTGTGTGTACTTATACGCGTTCCATGTTTACACGTAGAAAAGTAAGGTGCGTTCCCCTGGTCAGTGATACTTTTCACAGTGTTATTGATTTTCTCCGAGCTTTGGGAGCAACGTAGCATGAAGCATAAAAATATTCACAAGCGTTTTCATTGGATTGAGAACACCTGGGATGAAGCTTCCAGCACATCAGTTTTTAATTATCGATTACAAACTGCTGATAAAAACTTACACATTAAAGTTCCTTATATTATAGCCATTGTCGAAATCAACTACCCTAAATTATAATTTAGAAAGAACTATAGAAGGTAAGCTGACTATAAAAATTCGCGTCGTTCTATTGTTTGTTGCAAAATTTAAAAGATACGCACCGTTTAACAGTGGTCTTGAGTACATTACTGCTGTATGATTACAAATAAATTATTTACAACCATCGGAATTGCGTTTAAAATATATACATATATCTGCATACTGAACACAATAATTTATCCTTTTACAAATGTAGCATAGAAAATTATTAAAACTGTCACCCCTTACATATATATACATCAAGAATACTTACGTTATACAGTGGGCGTGCAAAAGTATTCGGCCACCCTTTAAAATCGCATAACTTTTTTAAAATTAATCCAAACGACTTGAGTTTTTTTGAGAAGCTAGAGGGATTAGTTTGCTAAATGATGTGATTCGTCGGTTTGAAAAAAATGCACTTGGTCGGAATAGCAAAAAAAATAGTGAAGATCGTTTTTTAAACTTTTTTATGTGAGCCCTTAATGAAAATTCAAAAACCCGTTTGTAGATTTAAATAAGTTATACACGTGCCTAAAATTTCATCAAAATCGGTTAAAGTTGCTCTGAGCTATGAACGCTTAAAGATCGCAGAATAAGTTCGAAAATGATTTCGGGCATTTCGTGATTTTCGACCTTATTCTGCGATCTTCAAACGTTCATAGCTCAGAGCAACGTTAACCGATTTTGATGAAATTTTAGACACGTGTATAACTTACTTAAATCTACAAACGGTTTTATTTTTCAATTTATGTTACAGGCTCACAAAAAAAGTTTAAAAAAACGACTTTTACTATTTTTTTTCCTATTCCGACCAAGTGCATTTTTTTCAAGCCTACGAATCACATCATTTAACAAACTAATCCGTCTAGCTTCTCAAAAAAACTCAAGTCGTTTGGAGTCATTTTAAAAAAGTTATGCTATTTTAAAGGGTGGCCGAATACTTTTGCACGCCACTGTATACTCTGGTTAGGTTTTTATGAAGAAAAAAAATATTATAACACCTGCTTTGTGCTAATTACATATCTTGACACTATCAAATTTTGTTTCATTTTGTACAATACATACTATACTCACTGGCGTCTCAAATGCTCCACACTTTGCAAACCTTATTTCACATTACTGACTGACTAAATTGACACACGCGACCACTCATTCATCATTAATACATATGAAATATACTAGACAAAAATATCATAGTTCGTTCAGTGGTATATATAAATACATTGAAATTCTATATAGAATGAAGGAATGTTTCAATCCAACTTCGTTAAAGCGGACGAATACGCTCCATTTTCGATTACTTCAATTGCACAAGGGCGTGGGAACCAACCTCGTTTTCGTATTTGCTTTTCGTTCTCATTGTCTCGTTTCTTTTCTCCAAACAACCAGTATCTGCAAAAGTGAGGACCCATTCTCCAATATACACATATGTATACATAACTGAATAATCAGCTAATTAAAATGCATTTCAAACATACTTCCTCCATCGCGTTACGAGTACAATGTCGCCGACTTTGAGCTTAACACGCGGTTCATCCGTACAAGGCGGGTGACAAAATACACCCCAACCGTGTCTTAACGGCACCCATGATCCAGATGCTTCTTCTATCACTCTATAAGTTTTAGCCCTCTTCCGTTTATCTTTCTTCTGTGCTAATTGCTCTCGCTGAAGTATTGTGGAAGTGACCGTACTTTAAGCTTTCATCGAGTTATTCAGAAATTATATCTATTTTGAATCAAACAGAAGAAATTACTGTTAATGTGTATTGGTCACAGCCATCTATTATGGGCCAATTAATTCCATCGCCCACTGGAGTACAGTCCCATGTGAGAACTTGCTGGACATTGAAACGCCATCCTTTCGAATACGGATAAATGAATTTGTCTCTAGTTCCAAATCTTCGATAGTGAGCCTTCTCTGAAATCCAAGCTTCTATTTCTGTTCGATTTCTGATTATAGCTAGCATCTGGAAAAGATATAGAAAGCTTGGTTACGCAACTGCATAACTATAAACTCCATGACGATATTAATATTTTACCTGAAAGTATAGTAATGTTCCCACTGCTAGAATAACACCGATCGACAAACCGATACTGAAAATCACTAACATCAGAATAAATACAGAAGGTGGTGGGAACGACAACGGTTTTAAAGATAGTACAGTCATCAGCCAAGAAACTAATGTAAAAGTAGAAACGCAACATCCACCAACCGCACTTGCCAGAAATGCTGTAAAATGTCCATGGTTGTAATGTCCGACGCAATTATTTATCCATGGACA
Source organism: Andrena bucephala (assembly GCA_947577245.1). Classification (NCBI taxonomy): domain Eukaryota; kingdom Metazoa; phylum Arthropoda; class Insecta; order Hymenoptera; family Andrenidae; genus Andrena; species Andrena bucephala. The sequence continues at coordinate 112,531,723 of OX387715.1, forward strand.
ATGATGATCCATTTTTATTACACAACGACTACCTAAAAGTCAAGAGATAACTCATAATAAACTGCACGAGAGATCAATTTTAACAAATTATACAAAATCTCACACTTTCTGCAATGATGAGATCTTGGTGCTTTATAGCCTTCGCAGACAGAGCAATATTGTAAAAATTGTGTGTCTGTTGCCTTTTCCTGAAAAGACAAACATGCTTTCATCTCATATCGTATCGTATGTACATTTCAGTTATTATCCTTCGATATATATTGCAATACCGGCATCCATTTTAATGAAAGGAAACCAGGCCCCTCGTAAATAGCACTGATGAAATGGAAGAGAGAAGAGCCGCTGAGACAAAAAAATAGAGTAAAATTAATTGCTCCAGAGAAGCTCTCTTGCGGTGGCCACCATTGTCTGCTACAATGTATTGTCATCAAAGTGATTATTTTTATAATACCTGAAAAAGAAACATCGTAAAGAAGAAAATATTAATGAAGGCAGATTGAAGTAAAATAGTTACTTGCGTTTAAGTGACATATATATATATTAATACACGTGTACAAGCATTCACACATAAATCATCATTGAACAGAGAATAAGAAGCAGAACTTTCGGGAGACTATTTAAATATCGCGGGATATTATTGTAGTGTATACTGTATAGTATAAAATAAAATGCAAGTAGTTATATGTAAAGTTTATCCCAGACGATACTTGACGCTCAATTTCGCTCTCGCGTAATGACGGAACATAACCAAAGTGTGGAGATTTTATTCGGTGTATTTATTGCTGTTATCATTCCAAACGAATAAACACATTCTTTTGTTCGGAGTACAATTATGTACAGATGCAAAACTGATACTTTCGATTCACCTACCAAGAGCAGTAAGCGGACCCCAATGGCATATTTTCTTTAACGGATTGACGCACATGCCGTCACCATAAAACTATCATTAATTATCTCTTGATTCCTGTCGAGCAGGTATCTAATACGTCTGCTGCGAAAAAATAATCTTTATTATCGTTTATCAAATCTGCAGAAGCGTTTTTCTCTCGGCAACACATCCCGTTACCATTCATATATGTACACACATACATATATATGTTGGTAGCAATGTATGAATATTCTTCAAAATTAATGATTTCTCATGTTTCATTGAACAGAATTATTTTGCGCGTTGCGCAGAATTGTAGATGGGTATGTACATGCAGCACGTTCGTTTAAAATTCGTTAAAAGGAATTAAAATGCATACATATATGTTTGCTTCAGCTAGTTACTTTCAATGGCGCAAAATTTAAAAAAAATAGTTCTTCAATCAATCAGGCCTTTCCGAATGATTGTTTTTACCAGGAACAATTTCTCCAGTTCACTCGCACTTTCAACATCTGTTACATATATGTACATACACACAATGTATGCAGTTACCAAAGCTCATGAAAATTAAGAACTTATAATCTATACAAGAATACTAGCGAAATGGTGAGTATGTGCATCCGGCATATTGGGTCCAAGATTGGGTCCTCTGGAGTATTGTATTGTATATTGTTTTTTCCTGTGTTTTAAGCAGAATGGCGTTTCAAGCTTATTCGCTTATATTACCCAACGAACTATAGTCAAAGAGGAGATATAATAAGGCCGGTATTCATAGTCGCTACATTCTTAAGCAAATGCTTAAGCATGCGGCATCCTCTACTAATCTAGTAGCTAGTAAAGGATGCCCAATGCTTAAGCATGTGCTTAAGAATAAATAGCGACTATGAATATCGGCCTGTGAGGCGTCATTCGACAAGGACAGAAATAACCTAGGGAAATCACTAGACAACCAATTTAAATGCCCATTCGGCAATGATCGGTAAACTTCGGCAGTGATCGGTAAACTTCGGCAATAATCAGCCAATTGCAGTAAGGTACATTGAGTCGATTTGAATATCCCGCTCAAATAGACAATCAGTTTAAATGCCAAGGTCAAGTAACGACTTCAAAGGTTCCGCCCGGAGTGACGCTTCTTATTATGGCTGTGTTCCAATTCACGCATACTGCGCATGAAATTGGTGGCACCGTATTAGTGGCATCGTACGGCATTTCTCTCACTTGCCACCAATACGATGCCACTTCCGGTGCAGCGAGTGGTGCAGCAATCGCAGAAATTCAAAGGAGAAGCAGTCACTGCACCGCTCGCTGCACCGGAAGTGGCATCGTATTGGTGGTAACTGAGAGAAATTCTACGGAATCGTACGATGCCACCAATTTCATGCGCAGTATGCGTGAATTGGAACACAGCCTATATCTCCTCTTTGCTATAGTCATAATATCTTTTTCCCTCCTCTCTCTCTTTCGGGTCCCAGCCTGGGTTGCCACCTTATCACCATATAAATCCCAGAGTTCCACACATTCCAACCCGGAGATTCAAATATAAACCCCAAGATTTCGATGATCTAATCAAGAACCGGTGTTTTCCATCACGGCCACGGCCGCTGGTGGGTCCTCTGGAGTAGTGATCCTCTAGAGAGTGATCGGAACAACGTATATCGTCGCTGACTGGTTGCTGCGATTTGGAGCAAAAGCGGAAGTAGACAGAGAAAGAAACTGTAAAAAAGAAAGAGACAGAAATACTGATAGAAAGAGACAGAAATACTGATAGAAAGAGACAGAAAAACTGATAGAAAGAGACAGAAATACTGATAGAAAGAGATAGAGTGAACGGTTAGGTTATGTTTATTTCCGGTTTTGCTCCAAATCTTGAAAAATGGCTGCGGTTATACCAATCACTCCCTGGAGGATCACTACTCTGGTGAGAGAAGATTACTGAGTACCCGCCTTTTTGAGTATTGTCGAATTCGCTTTATAAACCCAATATAAACATAAATGTAATAAAATACTCTAATAGTGTGTCGTGCTACCTTGTATCAATATCAACAACGCATATTTTGTTTATAAAGTGAATCTGACAATACTCAAATAATCTTCTCTCGAGAGAGAGAGAGAGGACCCAATATGGCGGATGCGCATACTCACTTCTTTGAGCCTCGTTCACATTAGTCAAGTTTACTGGCTTCAAGTCGCTTGAAATCAGTAAATTAACCTGTTATTCATTTCACTTGAAATATCCTTTCAAGTTTCAAGCGAAGTAGAGAGTGTTCCAACTTTTCTTGCCTTGAAATAATACAACTTGAATAGTGTGAACTTAAAGTCACGAAGCGATTTGAAGCCAGTAAACTTGACTAATGTGAACGAGGCTTTAGTGCTCTAATTTACCACCACTCCTGTAGATATTCCCCCACCCAAAACAAGTGGCGACAGAAAATGTTTCATCGTATCCCTGAGCGTAGGTCTCGAACTGTCTCGAACACTCCGTGCTAAACCGTCACCAACCGTCGCAGCGCACAGGTGGAACACAGAACAAGGAATTCAAAGTGATTGTACCACGTGTTGTACCTAGAAGTGTACGAAGAATTGCAAGATCTTCTAAACAAGAAGAGATATGTAATTATGAACAATTATAATTTCAAATTATCTTGAGTTTTGTCGCGCGGGCATTTCTGTCGGGTAAGAGTAATAAAAAAATAAAACGTAGGAGATAACATTTAAAATGTTATATTCCTCCGACAAAGTATAACGATGCGTCGTCGTCGTCAACGCGATACATTCACGAATGCTTCTCGGCATCGCAGTTGTCCAAAGCCTGTCTTGTTCAGGTTACGACGCAGTTCTCGGAAAGATTTGGTTTATAACACCCTCAAGTGTCGATTTTTCAATGTCTAAGTTGATGACCGCTAAATGACCGTTTGGGAACTCGCTCGTCTGTCTCGAACTTAAGGGTGTCCCGTAATTTCTATCCTATCTTGTTGAAAATTGTACCAATGGATTGGTGAAGTTTTCCCGACAGAAATAACCCGAAACACGATATACATCGCACTAGTTTTAATAGTAACCAATTTGAATATATATTATCCTGAATAATGATCGGAGTAAGACGTACGAATTAAGATATTGTTAAAACTAGCCACATGTGCTGTATTTTGGCTCATTATTAGTACTATTTCCAAAAAGATGGAACGAAAATCATAGAAATGGAAATTTCCATGATTGGATGATACTAAATACATCTCGCGACCCGATATCGTCCGTTTAACGTTCTTGACGAGAAATCGCGACCCAACACCGGCCGTCCGATCATGTAAACGGAATATATTTTGCGTCGTGTCCCTTGTCGTCCGACACCTGTTTCTTCATAATGTATTTCTATAAGTTGGGTACAACATGTTGTAAGCCGTATGTTGATAAATATTGAAGTCGTAATCATTGGTGGATTTAAGGAAAGTGGCACAGATGGCAAACGTTATGGGAAGCAAAATTTTTATTTGAATAAACATTTCGAATAACGTATAAAAGTTAACAAAATTATTCGTCATGTATTTTATGAAGATTACCCGGATTAATTTTATTCGACGCACGACGAATCATGTTTTCCCGATGAAATTGGCCCCCAAAACGACAACTCGGGCCATAATTAAGGAAATTACGTGAAAAATTGATTTGCAAAATTTAAAATTAGCTTCGTTAAGTAGTCCGATTTACAAGACATTTGGCATGATTTTAATTGAGGAACATAAAATTTATTGAATATAAACTGTATTAAAAATATATTTGGTTCGGATGGATGTCGTTATGTCTGGAGAAAACCTAACTCAAAAATAAGTACTAAGACATCAAGGTCGAAAATCTTTAAGCGTTTATAGCTCAGTACAACGTTAACCGATTTTGATGAAATTTTAGGCATGTATATAACTTTCTTCAATCTATAAACGGGTTTTTTGAATTTTCATTACAGGCTCAGAAAGAAAAGTTTAAAAAAACGACCTTTACTATTTTTTTTACTATTCCGACCAGTTGCAATTTTTGTCAAATCGATGAAACACGTCACTTAGCAAACTAATCCATCTAGCTTTTAAAAAAAACTCAAATCGTTTGGAACAATTTTAAAAATGTTATGCGATTTTAAAGAGTGTACGATTATGGCTGTGAGCCACTGTACATTTTTAAATATTGTAAAAACCAATTTAGAAGAAAGAACTACCAAATTGGGGTTATTGGAAAATTTTTATTTCCAGTAAGACAATGACCGCAAGCATACGGCCAGAATTGTGCAAGAGTTGTTATTATACACTCCTCACATTAATTAAAGGATCACCTCTAGGAACCCGAAAAATAGGGGCAAGTTCACATGGTCATAACTCCGGCAAAAATAATCGTATCGATATTTTGAAAATATGGTTTCAAAGCGTGGAATCCTTACTTTTAGCTGTTTTTCCAGATTTTACCTGCATTGCTTTTCAGCAAAGTTATAACGATAAAGAGCACTTTGTCAATTTTAAAAAAATTTCTTCAACTTGCGAAAGTTCCACGGGGAGTATGAAATTTTTAACACAAATTCCATTTACAGCAGTCGAAAACGGCTACTTTCCTGTGTAAAAAGAGAGTAATAAATTTCTTGTGCGATTTGTTTTGGCCGAGTTATTCAACTTTGAAGCAAAACCGTTTTTTTTTTACTTTAATTGCTTCTAGCAAGCAAAGGAATAGTCGTAGAACGTTCATGGAAAAAGCAATAGGAAGATCAGTCTTTCCTCTTCAAGACGCATCTTCGACTTTTCCGATTCGATTAAAATTTCGGTTCCTGATGTCCTTTCCAAAATATGCTTAAAATTGCACAAATTCCATTTTCTCTTCAACTCGCTGTATCTCCGCGAGGGATAACCATTACATCATTGTCTTACGCTCATTTTAAAGCGGAAAGCTTGCCGATTCTTTTAAGTTCCGCCGGAACCCGCTTCAATAATTTCTTACCTGTGGTCTTTCAGTTTGAAGTTATCGGTCTAAATCCGTTCAGACCTAAAACGGACGTACAATTGACGTTTGTGATACGTGGATAACTCACCTCCATTAAGGTTCAATCTTCAGACTTTGGAGGTCGCTTCAGTTCTCGGACAACTAGTGATCCTCTAGAGCAGGCCTGCCCCATCGGGTGCAAATACCTCCTGAATTTCTGGGACCCGGGTAACAGCCGAGCGCGGGACTGTTCCATTGCTACCCGTTGCGAAATTTGTGAGAGAACTGCATGAGTGTGCGTCCATGTAGAAGAGGTCTTCGGATCCAAGCAATAGACTCGTGGTACGAGCCTACATGGACAGCCGCACACTCATGCAGTTCTCCCGCAACCCATGCTGTGGTTAGCAACGTAACCAGTCCCGCGCTCGGCTGTTGCCCGGGTCCCAGAAATTCAGGAGGTATTTGCACCCGATGGGGCAGGCCTGCTCTAGAGAGTGATCGAAACAACGTACATATATCGTCGCTGATTGGTTGCTGCGATTTGGAGCAAAAGCGGAAGTAGAAAGAGAAAGAAACTGTAAAAAAGAAAGAGACAGAAATACTGATAGAAAGAGATAGAGTGAACGATTAGGTTATGTTTATTTCCGGTTTTGCTCCAAATCTTGAAAAATGGCTGCGGTCATACCGATCACTCCCTGGAAGATCACTACGGACAACGTTTTGTAAAGCCGGATGTTTCGCGGAGACGGGAGACAAATCGACGCCACGGTCAATCAGCGTCGCGGGGAAATATATTGTCGATGCTGGTTGGCCGTGGCGGCACTCGCTTGGCGCTGGCGTCGTTTCGTCTTCAATCGGGGTTTCCAGGGGGGTGACACTCATAGAGGCTTGGAATGTAACCGCCGTATAGTACTCCACAATGGTAGGCAGCGCTGTATGCAATTTAGTTTCAAGATTATCCACTAGATGGTGCTGACCACACTAATTGAGGGCGGCAAATTCAAAACTTGTGTTCGGTTCTCCTTACTTAAATTAATTGAACTGAAGAAATGACTAAGATACAATTTCTGTACGACTGCACACAATTATCTTGTAAGCATTCTGTATACAATTTAAAAGTGTGCACTGTCATACAGAAACTGTATCTCAGTCAATTATTTTGAAGGAAAGAAAAATTGAACAAAGTAAACTTTTTGTAAACATACAACATATTTTATTATATTTACTTATTTGACACTTTACTGTTTTCATTTTTACAAAAATTATAAATACAATACTTAATAATATTAGTAATAAATATATCAGACATATTGTCTTTATGACTACATATAAAACTAAAATTTACATGATGTTTTACGTAATACGCGATGAAAAACTTAAGATTACGCCTACTATAATATTTATGTAACATATATTTAGTAATATTATATAGTTTTATAATGCACCGCGAGAAACATTAATGAAACAATATGATTTTTATATTGTATAAAATAATTGTTCATATAGTAATAATAGTCACATTCCGTACCTTGTATAGATGGTAACCTTTGAGAAGGTATTGCTGTACGGACCAAGTACATATTTGAAGATTTATCCTTGATCGTGAAATGCAGATGGCATACACGAACATTTCTGTAGATACACATATCGGGTCTACCTCCGCTAGTTTAGGATTACCAATTACTTCGATCCATATGTTAAAACGTGCTGCATCTTTAGTTGGATTTGGAAATCGATGCCTTGCTGACGTCCGATCTTCACACCCGGGCACACAACATTTCATGTGGCTGGCCATGATGATTCTAGAAAATAAATAAAATATGCCTGTGTACTGTACGGACTCTTGTTCCGTGCAGTGTATGGACCACTGTGCGGATACTTAATATGCTATGTCACTTATCTTTGTTCCAGTTCGATGTTTATGACCTGTATCCTGATGTCTTGCAATGTTCTTTATCCGAGTCGCTATCAGGTTGTGGCTTCAATGAGTTACGAAATCGCTAGAAGAAATTTAATGGAAAATGAGGATGTTAGTGCAAGCAGTAATTTCAGTCCCAGTCAGCCAAGTCTGTTCAAGCAGATTTTGCCCAACACATGCTACAAATGTTTGTCGACAGAAAGACTACAGATTTGATAAAGGATCTCTTATATTCCTACAGTTTGCTGACTGGTATGGTAATAAAAATAATTCCACTCAAGAAATTGACGGTCGTACAATCGCAGATGCGATTGTGAATAGTGAAAATGAATATTAACTTTAAAGTATCTTAACATACATACCTATTGATTGTAGTTTTTAATATACAAAACTAATCAATAAAACTAATTAAACACACACGAAACCACGATACTGAATGCTACTTGAGCTTGACTTGGCTTTGCTTAGTGTTGCTTAGCTTGATCACGCTTGGCAACGCTTGGATTGAACCAGATTGAACTGTAACAGTCGTAACGGTCAATAATAACCGCCAAATTCAACTGAATTCAACAAAATTGCGGCAAATGCAGCCTGTGGTCAGCACCATCTAGTGGATAATCTTGAAACTAAATTGCATACAGCGCTGCCTACCATTGTGGAGGAGTACTATACGGCGATTACATTCCAAGCCTCTATGAGTGTCACCCCCCTGGGGGTTTCCCACGCACACATTACCACCACTCCTGTAGGTCTTCCCCCTCCGTGAAACATCCGGCTCTGCAAAACGTTGTCCGGGAACCCTGGCTGCACTTGGCTGCATTTTTGGGGAATTAAGCGCGTGTGTGAGACGTTTCCCTCTTAAAGTTTTCAAATAGTACTCATACGTTTAATTCATATGCTTTTTTTACTGGCTATTCTGTTCATTGCTCGGCATTTCTCTGCGCGACAACAAGGTAATTTCTTTTACATCAATTCGGTATAAAGTACAAACCTATTCAAACTTTGCGTTCGGCTAAACAAGTAAGAAATTCTTTGATACGTAATATAATCTATTTCCACTACGTCGTAGGGATGAAACGGCATACATCGAGGAATTCGCGTCGTGATGCAAAACCTAAGCCCCCGCGTAATGAAGATAGCGGCGCGGTTCTACGCGCAAGAACGGAAGAGGAGAGGCGATGGCGTAGACGCGACTGGATGATCGAACAAGAAAAATTGGACAGGCATAATAGACTGAAAAGAAAAATGGCTATGGAGTACGAGATACGACGCGCTCGTAATATGGGCTTAGCACTTCCTGAAGGAAGATGCAACACACCTCGTAGGAGTAGAAGCGAATCTCCACCTAGTCGATATAGAAGAACTTCTACGCATCATACACCTGAAGATACTGTCCTCTCTGAAAAGTAAGTATAAAGTGTCTTTAATTATTAACTGGTGAAGTAGAAGCATTGTCCCATTCTGGAGGATTTCATAGACATAGAAAAATTTTAACATTTCATCGTCGGGTCGTGGAATTTTCTCACTTATCTTATGACGAATACATTTAAATTAATTATGCTTTCGGCTATATCCAAGAAATTACACTGATGAAGTATTAACTAATATTTGGATAAAATATCAAATTTAGTTGATATAATATTTTCAATACAGTTGTATACTATAAAAAAATATGCTTGAAGAAACGATGAAAATATTAAATTGTAGTAAGTTTTAAGTACAAATCTATTAATTCATATATTCAAATAATATTATTCTGCACTTTAGGTTTGAAACACCGAGTGGTACAACGCCCTTATTTAAAGGACCCGAAGGCATAAAAATTAATCCAATAGAACTTCGCAAAATTAAAGTAGATATTCATAGAAACATTCCTGGAAGAGTAGCTACCAATGAACTCAAGCGGGATATACCCAACAAGGAAGATGTGGTGCTTAAAAGAAGAGCGGGTAACGTGTTGTTTCTTTACCGTAATTTCTTAAGAATTCTCAGTCATTCAGCGAACGAGTACCGCAAAGTAAAATGAGCTCAACGCGCAAGATGATTCTGTGGTTTCCTAGAAATCACGATCAACAAATTGAAATTTCAGAACATTGTATGCATCCTAATGTAAAAAATTTCCCTTCTCTGTGAGACGTTACTCTCCACTCTTTAGAATCCATTCAGTTTCTGTTTACATGTATTATCGAAGTCCAGATAAATATTTCCATGTTTTCACTTTACCGAGTGTTACATTCGAATACTGGAATCCTTGCCACTGATTTCTATAGTCATGAAGATTCTGGACTTTAAAGTCATACTGCGTCCCCTGTAATATTCAAGAATTTTTCTCAATTTTATTCATCAAATTAATAACGTATTTTTGATTCATCCAGGATATAGGAAATTTGGAATACAACGTTGGATCACTGTATTGATCCCATAATGTGCAATATGTAAGCACAATTTTTTTTTTATTTTGACTGTTTTAAGATTGATATGCTTAACTTATCTCTTGCTTGTTGCTTTATGTGCGGTATCATTTTTTTCTTATGAGCTTGCACAAGGATTATGCTTCAGCTATATTAACTGCTATAATGAATATAATATATTTTAGTAGAAATTAATTTTTCCCCTAAAAAATGTAGTTTAAACACGTTTTGTGCATTCTCCTTGTGTCCTGGTTTTGGGAATGTGTGCATGTTCAAAGCATTGTATATAGTGAATATCGTGAGAGCTTGAAATCGCGATTCAACGAAGTGGAAGATTACATAATCGTCTAGGAAAATATGAACCATCTCGGAAGATTTTATTGTGGAATCATGAATCCTCTGCACACAAATTAAACTACTTTATTTGAATTATTTTGAAAGGCGTATCGATGTGTTTATATTTTTCTAATCAATTCGTACCATTCCAAGAATTTAGCTACATTCTTTTGAAAAATTATTTAATGCGATTTGCATGCATTATGCGAAAAAGAAAAAAAATATTACATTATAAATTAAGAATTTTTCGGTTGCTACAGAATATTTAGAGTTAGAGTTTTATTAAAATAATGTCATCACAAAATAATTAAAATTATTAAAAATAAATTTCTCTTAATATATCTGGCACTCAAGAAAGTTGTAAGCCATTTTTAATTACGTAAAATACTCTTTATTTATGAGGAAGAAAAATAAATTTATACATACTTTTAGTATATAAAATCATATAAATTAACAACAATTTATCTAACTAATTTGAAATTGACAATTCGAAATGACTTAGCTTACAGTTGTTCAGAGCGAGTCAGTTTATCTGAGTAGCGCGGTTGATATCTTCAAGATCTGTCACAGCTGGTAGTATTGCTTAAATGCTTCCCCGATTTTTACATACGATTGCTTTTCTATTATTCAATTTACTAAACATAACTACAGGGGAGGGATCCAAGCCGATATTTGATAGAGAAGAAATAAAGAGAGCAATAGGTGAAACAAAAGAAGTTGAGGAACATCGTTCTGTTGTAACTGTGAATTTGGAAAATTCAAGTATGTTTATTATTTCAAATTACTAACATTTATTACAACTTCTGTTTCGCAAATATGGACACTTTAATTTTTAGAAAACAAGTTGAAAAGGAATTTGGCGTCATTGAGACCTACAAGAACCCGAAGTCATAGTCCTAGGCACACGCGGTCCTGCCATCTCAGGTTCGTGTCTGGATTTTACACAGAGTATTGCAATATAAACATAAGTGTAAATCATGTACAAAGAACTTACGATTTTAAATGTGTTAATGTATAATCTGAAATTGTTCAGGAAATTAAATTTTGTGCTAATTTGTTTACCCTCTTTCAGGTATGACGATTCTAAGCATGAAGATAAAGGAAGGTACAGAAGTGATAGGTAAAAGCTATTATTACACTTTCATATATCTGCGTTCATTACATTTCTTTCAATTGTATTTCACCAGATTATTACATTATTTACATAGGGAGGAAGATCGTAGTAGAGAGCGGAAAGGTGGCGAGAGATCTTACAGAGACAATCGAGAGCGGCCCAGAGATCATTCTCGAGACAGGAGGCAAACAGATAGATCCAGAGAAAGGGATGGGCCTAGAGAACAAAGGGTTCTCCGAGAGCATTATATTCAACCAATTCCTATTCCTATTTACATGTATTTGTTGTGTTTGTTTCTGTTTTTAACAGGGGGCTAATTACTGTTTCACCATTAACATGGTTAAAAAATAGTCACTGGCCGTCCAGCCAATTACTATCATTCAACATTTTTCATATGACAGTTGTTGACCCCCTGTATTTTTCATAATATATGTATAATTTTAACAAATAAATAATTCTTTTATAAAGTTTCAACTTTTATTTATCGATATATACAGAATATGAGAGATATACATATCATAAATACATTAAACTATTCGCAAACTTTCAACTGTATTCTTATTCTGTAATTTCCAAACTTCAAAGTCGAGTCATCCTATTTGCTTTTATATATAATCACAGTATACAATGAATGGAGAAATATTGATTACATCCGAAGCAAGAAAGTACAAGGAATATGAATATGTTCCCTGATAGTAGGGCTGCCATCCGTCCGGGTTTCCCCGGATTTGTCCTCTTTTTTTTTTTTTTTTTTTTTTAGGGTGTCCGGGGACGTCCGGAGGGGTTTTCTATAGTGATCCGGGTTTTTCGGTGCTGCTCGCTCGCAGTTTGTAAGATTATTTTTGTATTGACTTTTGAAAAAAAAAAGAATTTATGTTTTTCTATGTTTAGCATAATTGATTGGTTTCAATTTTCTCATTTTATTTTAGTTATAAATTAAATTTGCGTATTTTATGTGTTCTTTTAGTTATAAGTTAAGTGTATAAAAAAAGTCAAATAAATTCCTACTTTGTACAACTATATTTTATCTATCTTTCTTGATTACGGTCACAGTCTATATTTTACAGAAATTGTTGTTTTGGGATTTCGTACCTAATACATAGGCCGGTATTCATAAACGTGTCTTAAGATTAAGCAAATGCTTAAGCATTCGGCATCCTTTACTAGCTACTAGGGTTAGTAAAGGATGCCGTATGCTTAAGCATTTGCTTAATCTTAAGACACGTTTATGAATACCGGCCATACATATAAGAAATAGTTAAAAGTGTCCGGGTCTCAAGTGGAAATGTCCGGGGTTTTAATGCTCTCTGTCCGGGGTTTGTGATTTTACAGATGGCAGCCCTACTTGATAGCAATCTGCCAGCAGTTTGACGGCAGGGTCTGCTAGAGACACTATGGCCGGTATTCATAGTCACTACAATGAGGAGAAATAATAAGAGACGTCACTCCGGGCGGAACCTTTCAAGTCCTTACTTGACCTTGGCATTTAAACTGGTTGTCTATTTGAGCGGGATATTCAAATCGACTAAATGTACCTTACTGCAATTCGCTGATTATTGCCGAAGTTTACCGATCACTGTCGAAGTTTACCGATCATTGTCGAATGGGCATTTAAATTGGTTGTCTAGTGATTTCCCAAGGTTATTTCTGTCCTTGTCGAGTGATGCCTCTTATTATATCTCCTCTTTGGTCGCTACTTATTCTTAAGCAAATGCTTAAGCATGCGGCATCCTCTACTAACCTAGTAGCTAGTAAAGGATGCCGAATGCTTAAGCATTTGCTTAAGAATAAGTAGCGACTATGAATACCGGCCTAGGTAGTGATCGGAAAATGTGTCATTTCGTTTTCTATTGGTCGACGCCATTAGTGACCGAAACCGGAAATAGAGAGAGCAAGTACTTTTTCCTATTCGTCGAAGCAATAACATCTCCCAATTGAATTCCACAACATTGAGCGAAAAGTGGGATCAGCAGCAAACTTCATTTAATACTGAAGTGCTCGCCGATTTGTGACTGCCGCTTTAGGCAAAAATGGTGGACACATTTGCCGATCAGTACCTACCTAGAGGATCACTATGCGTGAACTGACGCCAGTGCCAAGCCAGCCAAGTGGCCCCAACGCGAAGCCAACCACGATTAACCCATGATGTAAGGTGTTGCGTATTTTGGCGGTGATTTTAAGAACGAAACGCGGGTTGGTGCTTGTGGAGCGCTGAACCCCATGATTGCGCCTTCCCACTTTCCGCCATGTTAAAATATGGCCGCCTAGTTACATTATGGGGTTTATAATGTACTACCTAACTTCGTGTAGCGTAAACTCTAGAGGCGCGAAGTTTGAACAAGACTACACGAATGTAATAGGAAAGAAAAGTAAAGGTGAAGTTAAACTAAGCCCCCAAGGATTTGAAAATAGTTACAGATCCTTTTGGTAAACATACTTCACGACTATAAATTCATGGAAGATTGGTTTTGTAAAGCGATCATTCGTGAGAATTTCACTTGTATTCACTGTTTCGTTCAATATAATAAAGTTTAACAAAGTTTAGTTTCTTGTTCGAAGTTCCTTTTGTCCTTTTCGTTTGAATATTTAAGGATTTAAAAAATGCCTGGTTGTTCTGTTAAATCATGTTCAAATTGGAATGGAAACACAAAGAGTTTAAATATAAAGTATTTTAGATTTCCAAATGACTCCAAAATTGCTGACAAGTGGATAAAGGCTTGTGCAATTGATAAATTAAACATCAAGAATGGTAATTTTTATTTGCAATTTATAAAAACTCTTGTTTCAATTTATACGTATTTATTAATAAATAATTTATTTTGTAATAGCACGCGTGTGCTCCATTCATTTTACAAACGACTGTTTTGAAAAAAAGTCAAATCATCTCATTGTCCCTGGGGATTCAAATATATTTAAATTAACAAAATCTGCTGTTCCTACAGAAAATTTGACACATGCTCTTGACATTTTAAGGTTTTTTTCGAGAGTGAAATTTGTTTATTACTTAACGAAGTAAGAAGTCATTTTTATTTATACTTAATCACTGATATTTCTATTTTAGTAATTGTAGAAATATGCGATAAGCCTTAGTGGATTACCCACAACCTAGTGACCCAAGTAATAAAAAATGTAAAATTATTTCAATTGAATCCGTATGTATTTCTCTGCCTCAAGTATTACTACCAAGTAATGAAGAAAATAAATTACAATCAAAGGAAGACCCGAAAAATCGGCGGATCTCCATAACTGTTATTGTTAATAAAGTTAATAAGATAATTGGAAAAAAATGTATTTTTTATTGGTAAAGTCGCCTTACAAAAAATGAGCGAGCCTGTGCGAGCGAACCTGCAGTACTTTAACATTATACATTAACGGAACGTGCTTGGTCTTCTGTGGTGCGCGCTACTTTAAAATTTAAAACGACTTTTCAAACGTCGCTGTCTATCGAATCTCGATATCGCGGTGTTTGGCACCTACTTCATTCTACAATAAAACATATCGTGACGAGACTCGCAACAGTATGTACTGTTACGTTACCAGATTTGAATGCAACTGTCGTATTGGTTGACAATCCAATATGGACGATCTTGGGAAGGGCACGTTATTGGCTAATTTGGAAGGCTGCGCACGAGCACACCTTATGTCCTTACATCATGGATTAACCAGCGTCGTCGACAATCTATTTCGACGTTGGTTGACCGTTGGCGACGTTGGTTGACCGTGGTTGGCTTCGTTTGGCGTTGGCATCCACTGACTTGAGATCACGACGTTTTCACCAGTTTCACGCATACATTAAATAACGCCACTCCTGTAGATGTTCCCCCTCCACTACGAGTAGGATTTATTTAGGAATTCCAGACCATCTTTGCTGCAAATTATACCTGCTGATTCCTGCCGAACCGTGGACTATTCCTGCTCCATGATCATGATAACGATCATAACAATCAACGAATGAGCTATATAAAGTGATAGATGTTAAAGTAACTTAAAGATACCGTTTTGAAAGTTTTCGAGTTGCTCTGTCGACTATAATGTAAATATGAAGGAATTCGATGTATGTAAATTTATTATTTAAATAGCGAGTATAAATACTCGCACGTATAAGAGGTTGTTTTTGTTATGTGCATTTGAAATGGTACTGTACATTAACATTTGAATAATGTACTTTCTTTCAGACTAACAATCGAGTAGAGCTTTCTACACCACCTGTTCCTAAAGCACGTCCGCCCTTAAGAAACTATAATGCATTGGGGACTGATACTTATTCTTTAAATAATTCTGACAGTTCCCAGACACAGGAAAGTGTGCACAGCATTAAACAAGATCAAGAAAATTCTTGTACCACTGATAGTATTAATAGTGATTCGTCACAGAGTCGGATATTAGAATTTCCTTTTACTTCTGCATCCAATTCTCCTGTAACAAGGCAATTGCACAAACGAAGTGTTAATAGTTTAACTACGTCTACCTCGCGTAACGAAACTAACAGTATTTCTTTCTCTTATAAGCAACTACCAAATCCACCCAAAGACAAGTCTTTCACAAAATATGGTAGTTATTTTTTGTTCTGTGTTATATTTATTATATTCTTGCTAATCTGTATTCAAAAAGTGCCTTGTGAAGAAAACAATCACGAGATAATAATACAGAAAAAAGAAGCTGGAAAGAATGAAACGGAAAAGCTAGATTTACACGAAATAGATAAGATATTACACGAATCAATGCGGATAATTCAAGCACAATTCTATAATCAGAAAAGCAACATTTGGAATGATATATCATCTGGAATGTATGATGTAGCTTTGTATCCTCGGAAACCTTTGACTATTATCTTATTTGGAAATGAAACAGATACTTTGAATTGCTTAGCAAAATTACTGGGACAATTAGGTGGTAGAATTTTAGGTAGCAATGATTATTTAACTTTAACACCAAAAGATTTTCCAAACGATGTTGGGCAAACCATTCACAATTTCAAAGTACAAATCTCACAAAAGCGGGCGGTGGTAAGTATTTTACATAATTTTTTGTATTTCTATCGTACTTCAAGTTATGCTTTAAATATTTAATTTTACTAGGAAGAATACTTACTTTGTAATATTTGCAGATAGTTCAGGATCTATTAAGCATCAATACAGAAGCAATAAAAGCATTTCACAATTTTTGCGATAGGGAAAAACCCTTGGTTGAGCGTGCTATTTATATTATCACAGTCATTATTGATGGATACAAACCATTACAAAGAGGAATAGAATTCATCGAAAGGCAAATTACGAAGAAATTGTCGAACAATATAGAGAAGGATATTTTAGATCCTCTGGTAACTAGGCTGACGGATGGAATTATTGTACCTTTATTGCCAGAATCAAGTACAAATTTCAATAAAACAAGCTGTTCTTTGCCCACCCGTCACAAGCTATGATCTTTCAACAAATGCACAAAATACAATTAAGCGATCATTACATTATTGTGATAACAAATTAGTAAAGTAATACTGATATTGAGCATAATCCACAATTTTTACAGTTTGGAGTATCTGAAACAGTTGTTTATACACATATATTAACTATTAAAATAAATGCAAATATTTGTGTATTAATATTCAACTTTATTTTGTTTCGCCAAATGACAGTACAGAAAATCAAGATCTTTATCTAAAGATTTCCAATGATGATTTGGCGGTTCCTACAAATTTTCAAAAAATATAACAAGATTGCAATGCCTCTAGCATGATTTTAGTTACGCCTTTTAATAACAAGTTTATTTGCTTAAAAATAAAATACAATGAATAGGTTCACTTCGTACATGTCATATGTGTTTATGTTATCGTGTAGTACCGTCAATCATTAGTCCACGTAACGTTATTAGCGTCATAAATTGCCCATTTACAATGCGTCTCTATCGATGTTATTTTGGGAATAGAATGAAAAGATCAAAGCAGAGAAAAATTGCATGCTACATTATATCGGAGAGAAAACACATCAAGAATCAATTTGATATTCTCAAAGTCTATTGAACTACTAAGAACTAATAATATTTCTGCAACAAATATACATTTTGCAAATTCAGCATAGTAGAATAAATTTACAAAATTATTAAAAACACTTTATATGAAAATTTGATAAACTTGCATCGAAGATGTATTTGCAGATACAATCAAAGAAGATAAAGCAAGCTATTTTCCACGTATCCTTAAAAACAAGTATTGACATAATTCGTTCAATGACGTTGTTTCAAAATGATTTTATTATATTTTATTTGAGAATAGCGTGCATAACATAAAATGGCAAATCCTTTCCAATATGCTCGTATTGTACTTGGTAAGCATTTTAAAAATTGCACAGCAAGTTACTCGTAAGTGTACACATTGCTAAAGTATCATATTGGCAAAGTTGTCGCTCACGGGGATCTTATAATACAGTCCTTCTGTGTCATAATAATTCAAGTCGGAAACTAAAAGTAGGTAATATATATTTCTATTATCTTGTATAATATAGTATGGTACCGTCAAACCTAAATAATAAATACATTTTATACAGTCACAGACCTTTTATACAGAATGTCCAAAATTTAATGTGCTGTACAATCACGATAAAATCGATCCTCATCGCACTTGCGCGTACAATTTCATTTCGAATAACGAAAGGGAGAACGCATTTTCAAAATATATGTATATCATTGTGATGTTCAACGTCTGATCATAGAATAGAATGTTAGAATAGGTAGAAAATTTACCTGTTAAAACTTTGCAGACACAATTCAATGTAATTAAGTAGTAACTTTTGCGATGAAATTTTTGCAATTCTAGACATCGACATAATTTCATAAGCATGCAGGAATTTCATCATCTCTTTAGACGTTAGTAACGAACGGAATTATTCTGGCAATGCATCGGCGCCGATATTAGATAAAATATAAAAAACTTAAAAGAAAAAAAAAATTAAAAAAAAAAGAAAGGAAAATAAAAAAGTAATAATGTTAATCCGATGCAAATGTTGCTTCGTTTCTTAAGGGCACTCTGTATAGAATGGCCTTAAAATTACAAGATACGTATTTACAGTAAAAAAGTTTAATTGGTCATGTTCCTACCTAGTGTAGTAAGGATGTGAGTATCGCGTTGCGTAATGTTGTCTGCGTTGGCTACGTAGTCGCGTACTTCAGTCATTAGCGTCTTGCCAGTTGTGCAAGTTTTTCGTAATTCAGTCAGTCGTACGTCGGAATCGAGGTATAGGTGTGCCTCGAACAGTAAACCGTCTTGATCATTGTTTCCGTACTTATCCGTTTCTACTTAAGCGCTAATATATTTATCTTGTTAATTTCAATAAACTGAACGTTCCATACTAAATATGTTTATGTGTGAAGTTTGAAAGTGGGCCTATCCAAATCATATCAAAGCTTAAACAAAAGCATTGTCACAATTTGGCGTAGGTTTGCAAGGAAACACAATCGCAATGTAGTAAACTTAGAACGATGCGTAATATGGTGTAACTAAAATAATACGAGAAAACCATTTAAAATAACTGCGTACAAACAATTTTACTCATTTTCATTGACGAGCAAAAAAAAGAAGACATCACTTCGAGATATCACTGATACTTTTTATCGGATACAAAGGAATTTAAAGTATATGTATAAATATACCACTCTTTGCGCCTGATCTGATTCTGAGATTGTCCTGTTACGAGAAATGGTCGTAAACGCAACGAACGAAACAAGATCGAATCCGGAGATACACTCGGTGCCTGAATAAAAATTAACCGATTAAAATTCAAAGCCTTGGACCTGCAGTTGGGATGAATCTGGCGCCCCGAACTGAAACTGTTGCCCTTGCGAGTCGATATTGGGTACGATTCGCGTATCCTCTTCTTCGGAGCCGAAGTATCGTTCGATTATATCGAATGCCTTCTGATAGATTTCTATGTTTTGATGAGATTGCAAAAATTCTATTTTGTTTAGGCCTGAAACACCAAAACATCAATCGTATTTGGAATTTTCTGCGAGAAAATAAATGTTTAAAGGACTGTTCTCCACGTAACTCTACACTTACCGTAACATTCCTCGATAGATACCGCATACTGATTAATACCATTATGTATGGCATCTTGCTCTCCAAGGCGTAAAATATTTTCTAAACCGTTTAATGCAACCTGTATTATCTTAGGATCCATCACTGTTAATAAATCGCATAAAGGTGAAATACATCCTTGTACAACAATGTAACGTATCTGCTCAGGTGTACCACCGCTGGCCGCATTAGTAATCGCCCATGCTGCCTCTTTTCGTGTCTTGAACTCAGCTTTTCCCAAAATATCGATTAGAACGGGGAATATTTGAGCATCGATGACAGCCTGTTGAAGAAGAAACGCGAGCGTTTAGCGTTTAGCGTTTAGGCGGAGCTCGGACGGACCACTTTAGAAGCCCACTGCAACCATAAAACAGCGGTTGGGTTGTCGCTTTTGTATCGACGACATAAAACTTTACCACGAAATTGTCGCTGTCGGTGGTTGACACACGCACAACCGTTTTTTTTGTTGTGTTTGTAGTGGGCTTCTAAAGTGGTCCGTCTGAGCTTAGCCTTGGCGTTTAATAAATGATATATTAAAGTTTTCTTGAAGTACGTACTTGAATTTGCTGAGGATTTCCTGCCGTAATGTTGGAGACTGTCCAGCAAGCCTCTTTGCGAATAGGCTCCCGCGGTGAGTTTAAAAGATGTAACAGACAGCTTAACGCAGAACAGTTAAGGACGACTTGCGTTTGTACATCGTCACCTGTGACTATGTTTCCCACTGCTCGAAGAGCCGCGCTTGTTACGTTGTTTTGCTGGTGCCTAAGAATAGGAGTTATTTTCGTTACTATTACATATACTACAGCTATACTACATACCACCTACATTGCAATAAATCATTTGTTACTATGAAAATGTTATTGTGTCACTTTGTATACATATAAAGAGTGTAGAATTCGCAAATATCGGTTATGTATTGACTAACAAGGAGAGGTTCTCAGGTGTCCGCCTCCGATTGCTTTGAATTTTGGATATGTTTTAGAGCACCGAAAAATAAGATATACGTGTTTTTTTTATAGCGGCCCGTTTTCATATTTAGGGGGTGAAACCAACCCCCCAAGTTATAAGATTTTCAGGTGTTCATCTCAGATTGTTTTGGTTTTTGGATATGTTTTAGAGCACCGAAAAATAAGATATACGTGTTTTTTATAGCGGCCCGTTTTCATATTTAGGGGGTGAAACCACTCCTCAAATTTCGTAAGAATAAGTGGTGCCCGCCTCCGATTTCTTTGGTTTTTGGATATGTTTTAGAGGACCGAAAAATAAGAAATACGTGTCATTTTATTTTGACCTGCTTGAATGTTTAAGGGTCGAAACCACCCTCCAAAGTTCATAAGAATAGTTGGTGCCCGCCTCCGATCACTTTGAATTTTGGATATGTTTTAGAGGACCGAAAATAAGAAATACGTGTCTTTTATTTTGGCCCATTTGCATGTTCAAGGGTAGAAACCACCCCTCATAGTTACCCCCTAATAACGGTGACGTGCGACAAGAACATCGTCCACACAGCAATTCATGACGCAAATTAAATTTATATCAAGTTTTACTCAACATAATTTTTGTACCCCGTATGAACTTTGGGGGGGGGGGGGGGGGTGGTTTCACCCCCTAAATATAAAAACGGGCCGCTATAAAAAAACACTATTTCTTATTTTTCGGTCCTCTAAAACATATCCGAAAACCAAAGCAATCGGAGGCGGGCACCAACTATTCTTATGAATTTTGGGGGGTGATTTTACCCCCTAAACATGCAAACGGGCCAAAATAAAAAGACATGCATTTCTTATTTTCCGGTGCTCTAAACCACATCCAAAATTCAAAGCAATCAGAGATGAACACCTGGGAACCTCTCCTTGTAAGAGATCACTGAACAGCCGTGGTCTGCTGGCAATAAAAAGTTGCTATCAATTTCTTCTGGTGCGAAGACGTGCTTTTCCTTATCGTAAATTCATTCTTACAATATTCCTTACATACTTGTCGCATCGACGTAATAGCAAAACGCATTACATACTTACATAAGTAACTCTATAAGGCGCCTGCACACGCCTGCATCTATAGCTGCCTGAATCTTATCATTCGGTCCATCGCTTAAGTAAGAAAGAGCCCAACAAGCATCGGCAAGAACGTCGCTATCCGAGTGATTAAGGAGATGCGCTAAAACTGGTAAACTTGGTGCGACTTTTTGAAAATCTGGTGTTGGATTCTTGCCTCGACAAAGATTTGATAATGCCCATACTCCGTTACGTGTCATCGATAAACGGGTTGCCTTAGAAAGAAGTCTACATGGGAAATCAGAAGAACATTAAATTTACGAAAATAAGTTCTACAAATCAGAGGAGTAGCCTTTATAATAGAAATATATAAGTTGTATGAAAGACGGGAACTTACTGTAGGAGAGGAGGGAGAATACCACAATCTAATACATGATCTCTACATTCAGCACTGTCCCCTGCAATATTGCCCAATGCCCAAACAGCTTGCTCCTGAACGTCCTCATACTCGGAACCAAGTAGCGATATAAAGGTGGGCACAGCCCCTGCCTGTATTACCATACGCGTCTGTTCAGACGTTCCACTTGCTATATTCGTCAAAGCCCAAGCAGCCTCGAACTGAAATAAATATCATATTTGCGCTATTTAGCTTCGGCTGAATAAAAGTTCGTACTGCACTTTAACAAGAATGTTCGTTAATTTACCGACCTGCAGAGTGCAGTTTGTATTATGCTTTAAGAATTCAACGAACTTAGGTACAATGCCTGTTTGTACAACTTCATCTATTGGCGGATTTGGTTCCCTAGACAGCATTTTTCTAAACTTCTGTGTAGCTGCTAATTGATCTTCTGGATTGGGGCTATATAATGCTTGCACCATTTCAACTGTTATGGTGGGTGCTTGCTGCGAAATAAAAACTTTGACAGATAATTTGATAATCATAAAAAAAAAACATTAAATACATTTCTGGATGTATTATTCAGCTTAATTTCTGATTCTAGGCGAGATTATTTGTTATTCTTAATTCCTAATAAAAAGTATTACCGATGGTGCCACAGGCAGAGAACATTCATCTGTTGTAACATTGTCTTCATCAGCCATAATGTTAGGAACATTGCGCCTCTTTGATAACTGTTGCTCTCGTTTTTGTTTCCTTAATTGAACCCCCTCCTCCTCCCTGCGCCGTCTCAATTCCTGTGAGTCCAGGCCCGCATTTTTGTAGCGGTATTTGTGTGTGGTTGCAGTTGACATCTAGAATGAAAGGTAGTTGAAGTAATTTCGATATAAATCTTACGCAGTCGTTGTTCACCGTTATTATCTTTATTATAAAAGTTTATTATTGCATATTTAATGTACGCATATTAAAACAGTACATAACTAATAATTCCGCGTAATATTCCTTGAAATACATCTGCCAAACGTAATAAAACAAAATCACATTTATTACGTAACAGTCATAATTCTTACGCACAAGTAACATTACTTTCACTAATGTGGGCAACCAAACATAAAATAATAACCTTCGTGCCATGAAATGGTATTAATGAAGGTAAAGGTGGCAATGACTTTCATAAAATTTTTAAAGTAACTGAAACACTAAGGTATCTGTAAGATTGATGTTGAATCTTTTTTTATTAGTCGCTATATAGGTACCTATCTATAACACGTGTATATTGTTCATAATGAAGCACAGCTCTTCACATTTTAGAATATTAATGAATTTACGTGGCAACAGGAAACTACTAAACTAAATGATAAAATCACCTATGTCAGTATGGAGTAAAACACGGATAGAACAGTAGTTTCATGAGAAGAAAAATATATTGAGGGCTATAAATACATTTGATGAAAAAGTAAATCATTGCAATGGTATAGAATACAGAGATGAATTCGATGAATGTGGCAAGATAAGTGTAGAACAAAAATAACAATTACACCAGGGCTCGCAGTATGCTTGACTGAAAGTTTTATTTTTGTAGTCATAGAACAAAGACCAGTAAAAACATGTTAGCGATTCAGGAGTTAGTGCGTGAGTCGTGGGTAGGGTCTAGGAATAGCTTGAAACCGCTTGACAATAGACTATTGAGGGTTAGGTATTAATCGAAAACGGTGTCGGGGGTGGGGTAAATCCTCGAAGATATTAATTTCATAGAGAAGTGGATTTAGAATGGCAGGAATGAATGGTCCCAAGTACTCGTCTATGAGACGTCATACTCTGTACAATACATTAGCTAAATTAGACATTTTGGCATAGGCAGGAAGAGAAAGACTGACGTTCGCCTGGAATCTTCTCGATCTTCATGCACGTCGTGATCGCGTGATTTCCCGTAGCGGTCGCGCGATATGCTAGGTAATCAAACTGGTACTTACGGCTGTGAAAGGAATTCGAGCCAACCGTTAAATGTAAGATTTCATAAGAATATCGAGTGAGCACCTCCACACTTTTCACCTCCTGAAACTACGACGACCGATCGGAAAACCTTGGATCTGTACTCCGACGCGCAAGGAATCACGGGTCACACTCGCGAAACGCTGATGACGCTGATAGGTCCGTTCGAGTAGTCATATTTATCAACTTTTCCAATTTCACAGGGACTAACTTTTGTGCGTCTCGGCAACGTTGTCGACTCGTCTCGAGTGCTCGATTTCTGAAGGTTAGCCGAAATCCTGTTTTAAACGTGCCAAAATTTAACAAACAATTCGTAATTCAACGAAAGTAGCGTAATTCGCGAAACTTTCCCACGGGCAGTCTCCTAGTGCGTTCTAAAACAGCGTTTACCGCTTATCGGAGTTTGTGATTGGTGGAAACCATCCTTGAGAGTTCCACTCTTAAAACTTCATGTAAACAGGACAACATGGATGCTCTTAAGAACACCTGATCGTCCAACGAGTGTGTGAAATAAACTACTGACCGGGAATTTAAACCACAATCAAAAATACGACAAAAATTGTATGCGCGAAGTTTAAAACGGGTCACACGAGTGTAATAGGAAAGGGAAACAAAGCGAAGTTCGCACAAGCCCGAGGGGTTTGAAAATATTTAGAGATTCTTTTAATAAGAAAATTTCAAGATTATAAATTAATCAATACCCACTTGGGAACGGATGTTTGAATAACGGCCGATTTCTTCACCTCCAACTAAAGTCTCGATCAGTCAGTCACCCGTTAGATGCTTCGTGGTAGTTAACTGGCGCGCGTGTTTCTTCGGTTTATTGGATCTTATGGTTAATAGCGAATTCGGTACCTCGCACTACCTCTGCACTGGTGCCAAAAAATGACTTGGATTGGTTGATTCTTATAGAGCTATCTTCGTTTCTATCAGAAACAACCAATTCAAGTTATTTTCTGGCACCAGTGCAGAGTCAGTGCGAGGTACCGAATTCGCTATAAGTGACTATACAGGTGACTATTAAGTGGAAGGTTTGACGCGGCAACGCCGCAAAAATGGTAAAGCGACAACTTCATTGTGTAGCCGTTTAAAAGTGATCGTGAGTTGTGGCAGTCTCGCCACTGCGCCGTCAGAGCGCCGGCATCGAAAATATAAGGGTGCGTTCCACTTACGCCCAAATCGCCCGCAACGCCCGTGATTTTTATTACGGCGATTTGGGCGTAAGTGGAACGCACCCTAAATCGTTCCAATCATCCAAATGGTCTGTCCCCACTCTGCGAATATATGGCCGTATAATTCTACCAAACATTTCTTCGTCTTCCTTATCCTCCAAATGCTCGAAAATGTTAATATTCACGATCCTATTATTCCTATTCATTTTTCCTATAAGCGCCTCCTTTCATAAAAGTAAAATCGCTTTGCCTCACTATATATACGTATACAATGGCATTCAGAACAGTCTACAAGCATAATTCTGTTCTCTGTTTCACATTTCCTATTTCCCCCACTACTGCAAACTAAAGACACTAGTGTCTCTAGTTCCGATCACTCCCTAGAGGATCACTACGATTAGATGCTGACGATCGACGCTCGTTTTGAACGTCAAAACCAGTCACGTGATTGATCCACGTGACTTTCAGCATCAAGCGGGAAAGCTAAACTCTGTTTAGCTTTTCCGCTTGACGCTCGTTCACTCTGACTTGCTCTGACTAGCTCGTTCGTTGGTTGAGCGTCGGTCACGTGATTGGTTTTGACCGGTTTTGACGCTCCTATATCCATATTCCTATGTCCATGGTTTTGACGCTCAAAACGAGCGTCAGCACAGGGATCGGCGGACTCCAGCTACCACTGATGGAGGGGGAAACACCTACAGGAGCGGTGGTTATATGCGCGGAACGGCCGCAGGCGCAGTTCACGCACGCTGACCACCGCTCCGGTAGGTGTTTCCCCCACCATCAACGGTAGCTGGAGTCCGCCGGTCCCTGCGTCAGCATGAAATCGCACCTTAACTAATAGTTACGCCAATGCCTGCACGTAATGTGTAAATATATAAAGTATGACGAACGAGATATGTAGGGATAGATTCAAACATTACACATTTAATACCAAATTTCCAATTAATTTATCCGCAAAACACTAAAGAAATATTTATCAATCGCTTTCTATTTATACCTAGTTTATTTTTCAGCGAGTGCGAATTGATTTATTTACATATTTCTCATCTTTTAATGAAAAGTAATTCAATTTATTATAATAATGATCTGCCATAACAATTTGTATAGTAAATGATAACAAACAGAATTGAAAAAAAGAGTGTATAACAGAATTCTGAATTAGGTTATAGTTGAATACGTTTCAAAGGTTTTAAAGCAACTTTCAAACTTCTCGATAATATTAGATCTTCCTTTACTTTGTCAATTATGCAGGATCTTTGAAAAAAAAAGAAAAAAATGAACCGCACTCTCTACCTTGTTGTTGTAACAAGGTTGGGGAGAAAATTTGCCTCCCCAGACGCGAGTTAGCAACGACAAATATCGTGCCATTGATATGCCGCAATATGCCGGCAATTGAATTTCTACTGTGATGGACGATGTGAAAGTCCCAATCTTTTACGACGATGAAGGTGATTTTGCGGGACACGAATATCTACGGGATACGGATTATGAATACGAATACGAAGATGTGGAAAGGGAAACACTGTTCGAATTGTACAAATATTGCGTTGGACCCACCGTTTATGACACAGCCGCATATATACTACCGCTGCTTATTACTACAATTATATTTAGATTATCTGCTCGTTCTCGTAAGATATATTCTCGTGTATAATATACAAACGTGTCAATCAACTATGACATTACATAAATCACTTGCTCCTTCATTTAATGTTCCAGAGTATGTGTCGCATAGGAATTTTCATCTATTGTCAATGATCATTGGTATATACAATATATACCAATATGTAACGGAATGTTTATACACGTTACTAGTGCTTTGTACATTCTCATATGTAGCATTACATATACCTAAGAGAAATTATCATAGCATAGGCATATTTCTACCACCTCTTTTTGTTATTGCTTATTGGTAAGCGTTGAATGCATAAATAGTTTTAATTGTTCCTTTTAACATCTCGAACATGCGTGCGAGCAATTTTCTTCTGTATTCTGATTTTTAGCGAACTCTCTATGCCACCAGTAATTTGGCATAAAATTCGTAGCGTCGTAATGACCATGGCAATGAAAACAATTAGCGTAGCAATAGACGGAGTTAATTCAAATGACTTGCCCAATATTTACAGTTATATGGGATATACATTTTGTGGTGTCACATGCCTCTTCGGGCCATGGACATCGTTCAAAGATTACACTTCCATACGTTACATAAGTAATCAAGTAAATATTTATTTTATTACAAGTCATGTATCTTTTTTATAAGTATACCAAGAAAAATGTGTGTTAATAAAATTTCTTAATTCTAGAACAAGTGGTGGATGCTGTACGCAGCTGAATATCTAATTTTATCTTTTGTTTTTTTAACTGTGTCCAATTGCTGGACACAATGGGTATTGACGGATAACTCTTGGAAGTTAGTGGATATTATTTCACTACAGATCCTCACCATTCGCATAATAATCGATACTAATATTCTTTTGCATTTTAGGTGGTTCTTAGCTTATAGAGACGCATTTTCTTTTCGAACATCTCATTACTTTATCTCATACATTGCATCGAGTGTATTGCTACTAGGGGGATTCCCACATGTGCTAACTGCTGTAGTCAAGCCATTAAAAGTAGAATTCCCACGGTCACTTGTGCAAGTTGTTATTTTTTGGAACATACCGATGCATTTTTGGTTGAAAACATGTACATATAAGCGTTCAATCTACTACATATAGTTAAATTTTTATATCAATTACCTTTAGAATGTTTTCAGATATATTTCGTCCAAGCGTTAAGTACTTGGGGAAATTCGGAGCCGTGACAGTGACGTATTTAACGAGTGCTCTTCTACATGGATTGAATTTCCAATTGGCGGCAGTGCTGCTCAGTCTTGGATTTTATACGTACGTAGAATTTCAGCTTAGATCTATGCTTGCCAGTATTTTCGATGCGTGCATCGCGTCGAAACAGTGTACCAAGAATAAATGTACGCACGCGTACAGCACGCAGAATTGTTGGTGGGTGTTTTTAACAAACTTGATGTTCTCCGGACTATCAGTTTTTCATTTAGCTTACTTAGGCCTTATGTTTGATACGTCAGAATTACAAGAGACAGGGTACAGTTACATTCACACCATTGAGAAATGGTCTCAACTTGGATTTGCTAGCCACTGGGTCATGTTCGCTACATACTGTATATATTTTTTAATTAGATAATACTAGATATATAAATCGCGTCTGTTCACATGAAATAATTTGCTCATCACGCTAAAGACTGTATCGAGAAACTAAACTATTAGATAGTATTAATGTATTATTTGAATAAATTTTTTATACGAATTTTTTATTCCGATATTGTGTGCAAATATCAGTGTTATTTACCATTTCTTATAATATATCTGCCACCATCCATCATAAAAGATACAAAATAAATGAAACGAAAGTAATAAAATTGCGCGATAGATTAAACAGGAGAAGCAGTATAATTATAGAATTGTAAATATAAGTAAAATACATAGTCTTTATTAGATGTATAACATAATATAAAGTACGTCTGTATGTACGCGTGTATAAAGCATATTAAACAGTTAATATATATAATTATAAGAAAGTTTATATGCCATGATTATTAAATAATACTTGATTCAAACTTTATGCTATTGATCTGATGTACATACATGTACTAAACTCTAACATAATCATAACAGTGAATAAACAATTTCTTAATCAAACTGCAATAATCTTGCATTTTGATCTTGATTGCTGATTGAACGTTGCTAAAATATATAATACTATGTTTGTAATTTTACAAATTAATGTACCTTATGCTCTACACTAAATTATAAATACAAAAAAGTAAAGTACTCCAGAATTGGTCACTTATATTTTTATATATAAAATGTATTAAAAGATGTTTTTAAGGTTTAATTGCATGTTCAAGGCAAAAATCGAAACATCGCATATTTTTCTACACACAATGCTTTATATAAACTAGATGAAAATCAACCGAAATTAGTATGATAATATGTCTAGTTTTATAAATATAGTATTTTCTCAAACACATATCACGCGAATCTAATGATTAATGTTGTGATTCTATGTTGATTAACAATACTCGATCTTCGTACTCGATCATGTACATAATTCTACATCAATTTCAACTGTATAGTTACAAATTATGCACAGAGAATGTTACACATAAAATTTACAATTCTCAATTGTAAACAGCCCAAATTCGTGTTTTCTTTCAATTAAAAAATGTACTTTCTCCGTACCCTTAGATTTTAGGACCCAATGTACAATACACTCAGTATTCTATATTATTAAAATATCTTTGTCTTTACATATTAATGACACTTTTTTGGAAAATGCTTTATATCGTTAAAATATTCGTCAATTTTTATGAAGTGATCTTATATAAATTTAGACAAGTGTATGTGTGTGTGTGTATATATATATATACCATGTATACAGATACACCAGGTGATCCGTTTCAATTAATTGACTGATTTGCAAATGTCACTGAATTGGAAAAATTAATGTTATCTATTCCAGGGATATCATCCACATTCGACACTAATATCACACTCAAAATGGTTCGAGACCCATATTATCATTTTTTCTATGGGTTGCTGGAATAAATTTATATACGAATTAAAATGAATCACCCTGCCTATGCAGATATACATATATATATATATACATTATATGATTATATACATCGTATATATAGCACATACGTATAAGCATTTATGTTCCTGTGAATATAGTTGGTTCACATTAACTGCAGTGTTACATTCGCTCCTCTACAACATGTCGTCGGTGATAGTGCAAAACCGCGTATGAGCAGTTTGTAAATACCGCGGATCTGCAAAAGTGGCAAAATTGAGATTTCGCGCTGACGATTGCCAAGCGTTGTTTCGCTTTTTTTTTTAAAGGCACACCATTGATGTTAGTATTTATTACAAGGAGTGCTAAAACTGTCCCAAAAAAGTTCAGTCAAAGAAATCCCTTAAAATGGCTAAAATATTAAGTTTTTTCTTCCTCCTGTAAAATCGGTAAAATGCAGATCCGCGGTATTTACAAACTGCTCATACG
The DNA here is from genome assembly GCA_947577245.1 of Andrena bucephala. Lineage (NCBI taxonomy): Eukaryota > Metazoa > Arthropoda > Insecta > Hymenoptera > Andrenidae > Andrena > Andrena bucephala. The sequence goes on from OX387715.1 coordinate 112,562,028, forward strand.
CGGCTTTGCACTATCACCGCCGATATGGCTTTGACATATCCTTTAGTTTACTCAATTCTGATGTAAAATAATAAAACAACAACTGTACATGATTTATACTGTACAGTGTACACTATCGCGCACAATCATTTTCTACTGTGATTATTAGAAAGTTTATGCGATTTCTTTTAAGTATTTTAAAAACACCGAAAATTCCGTTAATGCTTTTGTAGTAGTTTTTATGCACACCTTAAAAAAATGTACCTTTACCAAAACGTCCACGTTCTATCTGTGTATTATATTATTTCGTGATTTTAACTTACATGATAAAATTACGTATTAAAGTGCGCAACGAATGCAGAAGAATTTGTTAGTGAAATGCTTTAAATAAAGAAAAGTGTTAAAACACGAAAAATGCTGAAAAAAACTTATAATTCAGGCTATACATATATTTCTGCGTAAAAGCTGTTACAGTTAAGAACACCAAAAAGCAGGGCTCCTCTCTAGAAAAGTGAGGCGTGTGAACATTGTAACAGTAACAGCCGATCTTTCCATCTTTATAATTATAATCAATTGCATCTTGAACAATAAACTTACATTTCTATTTACACTGTATACAATGATACAGAAGGAGAATCGAACTATTAACTGCATCTTCAGATTACTTGAAAGAATACGAGCATTTTAAATTCAGTATTAAGGTGCGATTTCATGCTGACGCTCGACGCTCGTTTTGAGCGTCAAAACCAATCACGTGACCGACGCTCAACCAATGAACGAGCGAGTCAGAGTGAACGAGCGCTTAGCGGAAAAGTCAAACCGAGTTTAGCTTTTCCGCTTGACGCTGAGAGTCACGTGGACCGATCACGTGACTGGTTTTGACGCTCAAAACGAGCGTCGAGTGTCAGCATGAAATCGCACCTTTACCTTTCAACATACTTGAATTAAATGAATGTAGCCTTGAAACGATCGAAATTGTTGACAAGTGTTTATGTATTTCCTTCGCTTATTGTTAGCAAATGAAATCAAATATCGATATATTTGAAAGCATACAGAAGCCAATGCATACATATATAAAGTGTAAAAGTTTTTAAACACGCCCTTTATAAATACAGGCCGGAAAAAAGGTTAATCGTTCTTTTTCTGAATCACATTTTTTGATATGTCTTCTGTTAAAGTCACTGCAGCATAGTAAATGCGGATGTAATAAAATATATAAGCGTTTTACATAGTTGTATCAATGAATACAAATTCTGGAGATGCAGTTAGAATGGCTAGACGTGATGGTACAGCTAAATCTATTACAGTTTTATATGGAGTAGTATTTCTTACATATAAAATTTACTGTTGCTACATTATAATGGCGGTTGCTCATTAAAAGATATTGTGTTAGCAATACAATTAGCACAATGATAAATTTATATAAAGTGATGGCTATTTATAAAATCTATGTTCACCACACAACTATTGCTTTAACTTAAAATTTGGAAAACTAAGTAATACATAAGACTGTTTCTAGTATTTAATTGATGTATGAGCAAGAGTTATGTTTGCGTACATATATTATTTCTTGTATGAGAACAAATAAGTTATGCCGATTGTGTAACTGCAAGTAAAAGTACAGATTGGGATTGTAAGTTTCTGTCCATCCTAACTTTCTTTTAAAAGAAAGCATTGCCGAACAAGCTTGACGCGTGTCACGAAATATTAAAATCCGAATAATTCTACTAAAAAGGACATTTTCGTGCGTGATAACGTACCGTGATAATCGTAATTTCAACAGTGTCGTCGTAATTTCAATGAAATCGACATGCGAACAATTCACGAATCTCTGTTAAGTTTCTATTAAGAGAGAATATGTTTCACAGTGTTATTTCTTCTGACCAGCAGAGAAATATTTCATATATACTAAGGCGGAACTAACGAAAGTCGCGTTGCCTCTTCCTGCGAACGTTCAACGTATCGCAAAAGACGAATAAAATTTATAAAAGCTGCACCGAACGTAAGTTTAGCAATTATGAGAAACTTATAACCCAATATACAAATATGATGATAAAATAGCTACCTTGAAAAAGCTATGACGACGAATGCAGATCTATTCGACCATCGTTGATTGTGATAACGGCTTGGGCAATAGTTGCTCAAGTTGAAGATCGAAGATCAATAAGATGGTTTTACTGAATGATTGGATTTAAGCAATGAGATCTTCGGCGCTGGCGAGATCCTTGTATTACTGGATTGTCGTCCCCAACGCCACTGACAATATGGGTTAGTCGTCCGATAAATGCTGTTTTACAACTTCTGGTCATGCGCGCACTGCAAGTCACAGAAATAAATGGGAGCAACTTGTTAGCCACCTCGGGTGCTACTTGATCCCTAAGCACTAAACGTAGTTCACACAATTTCAAGGCCTGGACAGTAATTCCAATTTTTTTATATCCATAACTCTAAAAGATACGTGTTAAACTAATTAGTGAATAAATAATCTCATTCGGTTGTTACTTGTCCAGGGCTAATATCATCTTAAAGATTATGATTTCATGCCTTGAATTAAAAAATTTCGTATTAGTGCATGCTATGTACATACATGTTAATGTTAGTGACCAGTAATGTGAAATTTTTTGGTATGGCTTCGCATCCTGTTACTTTATATATATATATGATTTATATATATATATATATATATATATATGTATATATACACACAATATAATTTAATATATATACAGAGTGCCCCAAAATTATATGACGAGCCATAGCATGCAAATTAAACGTAATTAAAGAAATCGAAAAGTCCATTTCCATTTTGCAATCCGCCGCTTTCTTCCCGCGATATAAAAAATTACAAACAACTTTAAAGAAATCGAATTTCACTTCGCTGTCGCGTCGCGTCAACTCCCAAACAGGTCTCTTCTCGCACTCGCTGTCAAAACAATACTGATCTCGCTCGACGCCTACGTTCGCCCTTAGAGCGATACAAGTATTCGCCCCGAAATTCAGAATACACATGAAATGCGGAGGGTGATAATTAAAGAAGACGGCACACTGTCGGCCGATGGTAGGCGCTTCCTTCAGATGCGAGGTTTCGGTAAACCGTTTGCAAGATTTACGACTCGCCAAGGATAAAAGAGGTGTCACGGAGGAGTTCCCTTTCGTAGTAAATACAACTGTTTCTCTCATTTAATTTTAGAGTATTACACGAGCAGGCGAAATGTAGATTCGATCTTATCATGAATCTTGCAGAATTCGACCACCGACCTGTTCCATTTTTTTTTTGTCCCACTCTTCTTAATCACTTACTCCACATTTCTTGCGCATTCTAGCTTGAATGCTGCTGTTACTTAGCAAAAGTTAGACAGTAACAGTTGCTGAGACTTACTGCCTTAGAGAATGATAGCGATGCACTCGATCTGCAGACCTGAGAATCATATTCATGCCTGGCTGCGGTTGCGTAACCGAATGATTTGTAGACGAATTTGTAGTATGGGTCTCTGTGATGCAGGAGGATCTTATACTGGCCCTTGTCACCGGTTTTGACACGGATATTGATGTAACGGGAGTGGTGGTAGTTGTGTTGTTGATACTATGGATCTGTATTGCTGGTTTAGTAGACTTAACACGACGCGGAGGTGGATCACAGGTACCGTTGACCAGCCAACTGTTTCTATCATTTTTAGTAAAGATAGTGAACCTATATTTACTCTCATAACGTGCAATTAGTTAGAATGTGAACTAAGTTTATTACAGTTTTATAAGCTGAGTGCGTAAAAGAATGCTGTTAGGCTTTTTCAAGAGAGAGAGAAAAATAGTCGAAGAGGAAAAGCATGGAAGTGAAAAAAAAAAAAATAGAAATAACTACTAAAAAAGAAGCAGATTCAATGTGAGCAAGTATGGAGAATTATAAAGTAAAAGCCAGTCGACCGACCTTTTAGCAATCGTTGTTGTAGTAGACCTAGGCAGACTCCTTTTCGTAGGATCTTTCTCTTTATTTGCAGGTAATGTACTACTTTTATTTTTCGGACCTCTTGCCTTTAATAATGGTCTTAAATAACAGCTGAAAACATAATACGTGCCGGTTAATGGTCGGTCTGGGTTGCCCTGGGTTTTATCGGCAAGAAATGAGAAGTGTAGTAATATGACTTACTGTACGACTGTTGGTGGTCCAGTAGTTGTATTGAGGTGATTCGCTGGTAAAGTACTTCTTCGGGCTTTGATCTGATTTAATTTGTCACCCTGAGTTAAAATCATATATTTAGTTGCGCTGGTGCCAGCAGCCGGAGCACGGTTGTCCAATGTAATCCCATCTACGCGATGCATTATCCCCGAAACATTATCTTGCACCACATGAGTATTTTTTAGCTTGATCTTTAGGTTCGATAGAAATGCCGGCTTGCGTCTATTTATTATGGAATATATTCCATATTTATGAACCGGGGTCCTGGTTTTTGGTTTCAGTGGCTCTTTCAGTAGAGAATGAAGATACGCCTCTTTTCTAAACAGCAAAATTTATCATTTATACGACATTAATTGATCGTTGAACTTCACTGGCAAATCTCTAAACCAGCGCCGTCCAAGGTCGCTCCCGCGGGAGCTTGGGATTCTTCCACTCTCGTCCGCGTTGTCAGGGATACCGCGCGGCGCTAAAGAGGCGACCATGCCAGACAAGTGTCTCCGTCGTCGTGCGAGCTCGGACGCCCGATGCGACATGTGTATTAACGACACGCGCCGTCACAGCCAGCCAATGCTACTATTTCCCGCGAATTTCGGATTATTCGTCTTTTGTTTAACGTCTCAGGAGGTCAACATGACACAAAGCCACCTCATTCAGTTAAAAAAATGCCAGCCTTCTTAACGTCGCGCGGTCTCCTTGACAACGGAAGGCACGCTGTGCGAGAGAAAGATTGGAAGGGGAAGCAGGCGCCTGAGGGGCCCCTACGCTGGACAGCGCTGCTCTAAACCATAAAGAAACCATTCTATTTGTAGCATAAAAAAGTTCTAAATAAAGAATAGGCATTAAAACAGTCTAATACATTCTAGTACATACCGCTCCAACCACTCTTGCTGATGCCCGATCACTGAGCCTGGTCTGCATATTCTTATCCACGCAATTGTTTCGTGAGCAGTTAAATGATAATGTTTCATAATGTAACAGCCTATCAAAGAACCTGTCCTACCAAGTCCCGCTTTACAATGTACCGCAACAGCGCCAGTCGTATTTTCCGATGTTTCAAGAAACTGGTGCATGATCGAGTCTGTTGGAGTTGAGCCATCAACAAAGAACAGATCCTTATGGTCGAATCCTGCATCTGTGAAGCTTGAAGCATCGTAAATCTTTGCGTTCAGACGTATGATTGTAGTTACATTGTTGCAACGAAAATACGTAAAATAAGATTCCGGTGCGTGAAGTCGATATCCTGTAAAAAGAAAGGGTAAATAACTATTGACGTGATATAAATTAATCCTGGTCTGTCCCTCATTTCACGAACTGAATCTATCGCTCGGTATCAAATTGACACAGTGATAAAAGATCGATGAAATAACAAGGTAAACAGTTATTTTTTTATTTTTTTGTGTTTGAATTCATGAGTTAACTTTTACGTCTTAGATTTTTCACAACTATTGCGTAAAATAAAACGATGTGCAGGACATACATACTGCTTGATACAAGAATCATAAATTACAGAAAAGTATAACTTATTACGGGAAAAGTGTGTGAAATTGACACGAGGGACGGATGAGGGTTAAAACTCTGATCTATGGTACCCACCGTTTTCTATTTTCGATTCAGCGTAAGGTCCACAAAATGCAATAAATTTACCAGGAACGATCCAATTCAAATCTCCATTCTCTACTCTTTCAAAGTATTCGTATTCCTTAACACGAAAGTTTTGAAAATTGAAGAATCCAAGTCTGTGACACTTGTATATGGCACTGAGGCATTCGCTCAGGGATATTTGGTACCACGCTGAACTAACGGAAGCATCGCGAAACCTAATGAATATTGGGCTGTTCGGACTCTTGGTTAAACAATTATATGCCTCTTCTGGTGTATATTTACAATACAATATCTGAAAATCGTGCGTTCGTCAATATAAATGTATCAGAGATTATATGTAAAAATATTTCGCTCAAATCTTACAGCATAGCTTCCTATAAGAAAAGCAGCATTCACTCTCTTCAGCGGATTCATAGATGTATAATGTACAATTTTCTTCTTCTTCAAAGTTATCGCTTTAAGTTTCTTATTAACTTTCTGACAGTAATGATACAGCATGGCAAGATTTAGTGGACCAAAATCCTCATGGAAATTTTGATAAACTAATTCATTGTCGATACTGAAATAATGAGTGTCTTGCGTACTCTTTGGCTTTATCTCTCTGCGCAACGTTATAAACTCCAATCGGTCTAAAACAGAAAAAAGGTATTTACAAATAATCGAAGCGTATCGAATATCCATGAAGTCTGGCGAGCGCAGCGATGTGTATTTTTACACATTCTTATGTATATGCATTACCTTTTATAAATTCTGTTGCGCATACTATTACATCGCTTATATCTTCCATTGTTAGTTTGTACTTATTATCTGGTATTCCAAATACCAACAGAGCAAGCCTGTCATCGGTGGAACCGACACAAGAAAGGACAATTTAATTAGCACAATCAGAGATCGTAAGGAGTACATAAACAGACAGAAGGTTAGAGTGGGTGTAGTAAAGGTAAACTGGATCCATCTACCTACGCACGGTTACGTTTATGCGGGAGATTGAATACAAACCAAATGACAATCAAAACACTCCACATGACGGCACAGTCTACACTCTATATTATGTTAAAGAACGCTTGCACTTACCTGCGCGACCGTTACAAAATTCAAACTTGGTCAATCGAGAGTGGGTGATGGCCGATCGGTTGCGTCGTAGAGGCCTTCCGGTTTTATTGTACATTCAAATATTCCTCGCTCCGTGCACGGTGTGCATCCTTTAATGTCTATTTACCATTCGGGCGTTATACCATCTTTACAGATTATCACCGGAACGTTCATTTCTTACGTATACGGACATCATTATCCGCCATAAGAGGAGAAGGCAGTTTTCGTATATATTGCCATGTTGGTTGCCTTCGCAATATTAAACTGATGACGACGTATGAATTCGACGTCTAGAGCTAGCAACGTCGCGGGACGTCCACCAATGTCCGCAAACGTTCCGTAAAAGCTTCTGGCTAAACGGCACTGGATGTTATGCGTTTACAGCGAAATTACGTCTAACGATTTTCACTCGGACTTTATTTGGAGCAGACTGGTCAACGATTATTCCAATAACTGGAAAACAGCGCACTCTACCCAATGAAAAATCCCTACATTTACCAGCAACTCGGGGGGATTCTCTCTTAAATTAAACTCTAGCCTATTGCTTTATATTTACGGCGATTGCCTAGAATTTCTACATATTAGTATTATTTTTCCTATATTGTGTACGTAAATAGTAAAATGTAGAAGAATTTTTCGAAGAAGAGATCGTCTCTCGATAGTTTATTGGGATTGGCACTCGTGACGTCACCAAGCAAAGATGGCCGGAGAGAGTAGGTCGATTCTGGTCTACAATACGGCGTTAACGTACACTCGGCTCAAACGATTGTGGCCGATCGAGATTCGATTGCATTCGAGCTTTCAAAAATAAAATATCATGGAAAAAGGAAAGACAGTTTCGTGTATATGTATATAGGTCATCTTCAACAAAATGAAGTGAGCAAACTCTCATACTTTGCGTCACTTCTTTCCCCATTTTTTAAATTCTTTCCCAGAACTTTCTTCTCACAATCATCTCCGATTGTCCTAGTTTATTTATATGATTAATTTGCACTTTGCCGGCTTTAAGGAAGTGGTGAAAACTCAATTCTGGATTCCTACAGGCTTTACTATTCCAACCGAAAACAGCAAAATATTTTGGTGGAAATTGCACTCCGGCCTCCATAACTAAAAGTAAATTGATTATAGTAGAACAATTTATACGCAAAAATGATACCACAAATAAGTTAAAATGTAAATTTTATTCCATTTATTTGCACACTTTCAATATGCCGCTACAGCCAGCGACCTACTCTGTCAGGTTCTGATTTTCACCACCAGGTAGCGTATCGCAGCTTAGCCAATCCCAATAGTTTATAGGTTTGTCCTAACTGTAACCACACTTGCTGCTAAACAGCTAAAAAGGTAAAGCTAGGTAATAGGTATTACCTTGGTAGGAAAACAAACGGAATGACGTTCTAAGTAGTTAGCGGTTAAATATAAGTTATAACTGCAGTAAAACGGGCTAGAAAAATGGAACGCGCAGAAAATACACAGGACGATGTAATTGAGGTGGAAGACATAGCTTCAAGAACATTTATATTTTCCGAACCGAACATACTTCGTCCTCCCGAAGCTGTTAATACGGAAGTTAGTTTGGAACAAGTGTCGGGCGCATTGGCTGTTCCGAACGTATTTACTTTTACCGTACCTACGGCCGTCTCACAGGCAAGTAATCACGATGCATCCGTTTTCCACTCGAGCATGTGCGATAAACAATACAAACCAAAGATATCAAGGAACACTTACAAGCCAGCGGTCAATGTATTCGCCCAAGCGCTTAAAGATACTGCTATGTTTGAACACCTGAAGAAGAATTCCAGATCACAAGCTGCTAAAATCAACCCAGAAAATTCAATAACATGCTCGAATGTACCTCAGTCGCTACTCACAAAGGTAGCGGCGAAAGAATACTTTATGCTATTTGGAAATCTTTCGAAGATAGCTATTCGCCCTAAGAAGCAAATAATTACAGTCACCTACGCTACTAAAGAAGAAGCTTACGTAGCTTACGAAAAGAGCGGTGACTATTTGGGAGAGAAGTTTCATATAGAATGGACCAAGTTGTGTGCGTCGCCTAAATCTCCTACTAAGAAGAAAGATTTGCAAAAGAATTTTGTATCTAATTTCTTGAAATCCTCTGCCAATCAGCTTGACCTACACGGTATGATGTCTCAGAAATATACGCGGTCCGGTAATTATAAAGAGAGATTGGACGGAGTGTCGCTGAAAAAGAACAAACTGACGCAAGCGAAGAGTACAAAGTCGACAACGAGAATGGAGAAGGCATCTGCGAAATCTGAGAAACTTAAGTCAGATAGTCAAATAACTTATCTCGCACCTAACGCTACTACCGAGGAATTACAAAGTATAATTTGCCAGCCCGCCCACACTTCCGGAGATAAGTATAAGGTATTAGAAGCGAGAGATCGACTAATAAGAATGAAGCAAGTGAAGTCTCATACATTAGAAGCAGCTAAAGTCATGGCTGGCACGTGCCCTGACATGTGCCCCGAAAAGGAGCGCTTAATGCGGGAATCGAAGAGACAAGTGGCATTGTACGAGCTGCTAGAAACTAATGAATATAGAGTAAATCATGCAGTAGCGGTCAAACAGTATTCTAGATCGTCGGCGGATCAGGAAGAGCCAATGGCGCATGACTTGCGACCGGTGAAATCTTTAAAGATGACCATGAGTTACTTACTTCACGAAATAGGCAATCTTTGCGACCAACCCGGAACAAATTTGGGGGAATGGTATCATTTCTTGTGGGACAGAACACGAGGAATTCGAAAGGACATAACGCAGCAAGAATTATGTTGCACCAGCAGCGTAGAATTAGTAGAGCAGTGCGCCAGATTCCACATAGTATGTTCCGAAAGACTTTGCGCAGAAGAAGCATCCGTCTTTGACAAAAGGATAAATTCCGATAATTTGACCAAGTGTTTGCAGTCGTTAAAGTATATGTATCATGATTTGAGAGTAAAAGGAATTAACTGCAAGAATGAGCCGGAATTTCGGACGTACATTATTTTATTAAACTTAAATAATGGCAATTTCATGTGGGACTTACAAAGACTGCCAAAGAGTGTACAAAAATCGGCAGAAGTTCGATTTGCTTTTGAAGTATATTCTGCTCTTGAATCAAATAATTATTACAAATTTTTTAAACTTGTTCGGAAAACTACATATTTAAATGCATGTATCTTGCTCAGATATTTCAATCAAGTAAGATTAAAGGCATTATCGATAATGGTGAAAGCCTATTGCAGAACTACATCAACGGCATATCCATTGTACGAGTTGATTGATATATTAACTTTCGAAGATGAAAACGAAGCTATTTACTTCTGTGAGCAAATAGGATTAAACGCTTCAAAGGACGAGTTACATGTACTGTTGAATCGCCAGAACTTTACCATGCCCGTATTGAATATAAAGCAAAATCGAGCTTGTAATATAATAGAGTCTAAGAGAACAATGCAACAGTTATCGATCGGAGAATGTATAGCAGGAGGAAAGATGCCAGAAAGGACATACAAATATCATAAACCTCACAACAGTTTTGATTCGCATGGTTTCTTACTGCCTAGCTCCATTAATGCGCAAGATCAAAGTGAAACTGTAATTTCTACGCCGAATGATCCGTACGAGTTTATAGAGGATGATGTAATGGAAACGAAGAAATCAACATCGATTTCCGAAAAGAGTTGTAATAAAACTGAATCTACAGTTACTAGCGAGCATACAAACATGTTTAAATCAGTTACAAGCATCGAACCTACTGCAAATGTTTTTGCAATTGTGAAATCCGATACTAACGCATCCTTTACTGCAACACCTGAAACACAAGTCAAGGGATCACAGAAAACTGTAAACCTGTTAACGAAGTCAAAAACGGAGCAGGAAAAGGACTCGAATATGTTTAGTTTTGCACAGAAACAACAAGACGTTACATCGAATGTAAATAAAAGCGGCGAATCCAGTACCGTAGGCAGTGTGTTCGATACTAAGACGAGCTCGAAGACCTCCAATATATTCTCCAAGTCATTTGAACCGTCGTCGAACAATGATGTCGCTTCACCATTTTCAATAGCTTCGAGCAAAAGTATATTCTCCGGCACTCCTCAAGAAAATATATTCATGAAAAATCTTGCACCTTCCGCAATATTTTCTAATACATATTCCAACGCGCAGACTGTTCAAAAATCATCGAACGTTACAAACGCTACGACTTTTATAACTAACAATAAGTTGAAGGGGGCTGAGAGTTTCCTTGCTCGTGCAGAGCCAGTGCAAAAGCAATCTGTGAAAGAAACGAATACAGAGGAATTAAAATTGCAAGAGCAAGAGCATGTTAAGAATATGGAACAGATTAAGGAGACTGCAGAACAGATTTTAAACAGTATACAAGCGGAAGTTATTCAAACGGATTGCTCTGATATAGTAGGAGAGAAAATTAGTAGAATAAACATTTGCAATGCGTTAAGCGAGGATATTAATAATCAGATTTCAAGCGAAGTTACCGAGGAAATATGCAATTCTATTTTAACAGAAGAGATTATTAGTACACAGAAATTACACGAAGTATCAATGAAAATAAAAAATAGAATAATCATGAGATACTTTAATATATGGAAATCGAATATCTTAATAAAGAAGCAACAAAGGAAAGCATTGGATGGTACGCCGGTGTGGTTGCAAAAGTACTCCAGTGGACAATGCGCAAAAGTATTATATTTGAAGAAGCAAGACTTAGTTATCCGAAACATGTGCAAAAGACGAGGTGCGCAGAAACCTACTAAATGTTACATCGAATCCTTGGCTCCGATTGAAGTTATAATTTATATTGGCATTAAAGAAAACTTGAAATCTTTAGACGTCAACATGCATTCCAATTACTATTGGAAACTAGTTATTTCATGGCCGGATCTGCATAATAAGTCGATTCTGTGGCATCACAAGAAAATAATGAATCAGTATCTTTGTCCTAATGATCACACATTGGAGCCTATTATAAAATTCTACCAACCGAATGAAAGCGAAACATTGCATATTTGTATTAGACACTTTGAAGGTCTGATTAGTGATCATAATCTGGTAGGATCAGATGCTCTACTGTTTATAGCAACTGCTTCCGAAGAGACGAAATTTGTTATAAAACGTTTAACTAAAACTATATTGTCGAGAGACAGGCTTATGCCGATACCTCTTGTATTTATTATCTTGGGTGATGTAAACGTTAAAATTCAAGAGAAGGAAATTGCTGCCAGCTTGGAAAGACTGTTGCAATGTGGATATTTGTCGGCATATACGATTACGTATGAAAAAGATTTAACTGAGAAAACGATCTTAAACATGACGCAGAGTGCAGTGCTTTGGCTGACTATAAATAAATCGTCTCCGAATCCATTGGAAATGGATTATCTACAAGACATCTACGATATCTGTCTAACGGAAGAATTATGGTTAAGGTATATATAAATTAAATAAATGTTTCATTCGTTCGCATCTTTTTCTCTTAACGAAGCTGGATTTGTCCAACGCATAATGACTTGATATTTTTACAGGATACTGGACGACTCGTTCTTCAATAAAAAATTATCTTCTGCTTTGAAAGAGCCGAAGTTTATTATTGATTTACACAACGAGGCAGTCACTTATCTAATCGATATAATATTGGACCCGGAATCTTTCATGTACACAAAATTTGCTCCAGAATTGAGGAAATTCATCAGCAACGAGTACATGATGCCATGTAGTTACGAGCACTTTGACGATACGTGGAAGAAAGAGGAATACAAAGTGGAGCTGGAAAAAGTGATGTTCAGTTTTAAATTGCCCGAATGGAGGTAAGAGATACCATAAGTTTTCTCTGCACTGTGTATATCTGGGAGTTTAGCTGAAATTTATTCCGATTAACTCTAGATACGGATGGCCAATAAGCGACAATAGCACACTGCATCGGTGCATAACGAAATATTGTCGAGAAGCACTGTTCGATTCTAGTGACGATCAACCGTCCTGTGGTATATTAAGCAACTTATTCTTCACATCTGGTGTTACGACTGTGTCGAACTTCATCGATGTTCTGTTATATATCGTCAGGAAAAAGGTGTATTTACTCGATAAAGATTTGAAAGTGATTTACAATAGGGATTATATAAAGCACTTTCGAATTTTGCCATGGTGGTTGAAATCGAGCCTGCTGGCTGAACATAAAATTGTACTGGAACAATTGAGTGTCCACGGAAATGTGAATAGAAACGATAGTAACGAACCAATTGTTAAGAAACGAAAGATACATAAACTTGACGAGAACGATGTCAAGCCCGACCCGTTGGCAACATTTTGTGAAAGTAGTCGAAGCCAAGTGATGGATGTGCACTGCACCTCGAAGAAGCTGGAAGATCGTTTAACAGCACAGCGGCATCAAAGTTTCTTATTCGAAGAAAGACTAAAGAACGCTTTGTACAGTAAAGTTGATTCTGCTTAATAACATGTAAATATGGCGTTTACTGTTTCTTGTTTAAAACGTTTACAGTGCCTCGAATACTACTGTTTCGCAGTATTTCTTATGGGACAGGATGTCGTAATGTAAATGGCATAGAAAAGTAATTGTGTAGTATAAGAATCCTAAACTACGAGACTTTCCTAAGTAAACTGTGTAAAGTAGGACTTTGGAATATATTATTAGTTGAGAACGATCATGGAATTATGAATGTTCTGTTTAAAATTTATAAACTCTTGTAAGATTTTGTATATAAAATTTTGGCGAAATGTATGTTAAAAATATATACATATAGATCGAAATACTGTGTTGTTTCAATACACCCCCATTTTGAAGGAAAATATAAAATAATTTAAGACGTTAAAGAGTGTGACTGGTTCGAAATATTAATTTTTTTTACTAATATATGACAATGTTTGAGTAAAGTATGGATCATTGTATTTTTTGAAGTCCTTGTTTCTTAATCAAAACAGTTTTAGAGTGATATTTGACTATTTACACAAAAATTATGGTGAAAATTATATGTCCCCTTTATTGACCAACTTGTACGATCTATTGACCGTCTCACGTCCCCGTTATTGACCAGCAGTTTCCCCCATTGTAAATGCATAATTTTGTTTATTAAATTTGTGTTCATGAGTATAACAAACTGTTTTTATTAACATTTTATGAAAATTAAACAATTTATAATCTCTTTAAGATAATCTTTTATGTTTTCTATTATTTCCTAATAATTTCCGTTTCTTTTCTTCTTCAATTTTTTTCTTCCGCTCTTCTGCAGCTAAAACTCTTTATTCTCTCTTTCTCCTCTTTCTCGTTTTGTTTCTGTAAAAAAAGCTCTGCCCCTTTTCTCTATGGGTACTCTAGATTTTATTTTACATATTGCTTCGATTAACTCGGTCTCCGTGTATTTCGCGCACTTCTGCTCCTTTTTCTTTGTTTTCACCATTGTTATTTTCTAAAGAAAATATATTTATGTTAGTACTTTTTGTACTCAATTGTGAGTACAAATCAAATGTACTCAAAATTTAATAATTAAAAAATGATTTAAGTACTTTAGTTACGTCTAACAACACCAGTTGTAAAATGTCCGAAAACTGGTGCAGACCGGTCTTTGACGATACCTATTTCCGACCACTATTTTCTGCTACAATAATGAAAGACAATGAACATTTTCTTTTTATTTTATAATTCTGTATATATTTCTAGTTAATTTGAGTAAGTTACTGCATGGATCCATGTATTTTTATTGTAAAATTTGCGAGTTTAATAATATCTGCAGTATAACCTCACGTTATTAGGATCTGCCAACTTTCATGTCAATGACCAAGTCCTAATTTACATGTGAATTTACTTAAATACGAATGTACGGCTACATAAATAACGTATGAAACAATAAATGAAATACCTCTAATTATAATTTCTGAACTTTCTGGTTGATATTTCGCTTTCTGTGTTGCAATAAACAATAATAAATTAATAATTGGTCACTAATGGGACGCGGTCGGTAATGGGGACATCTATCTTATCCGATGTTCGAATTTGACTTTCAAGAAGCGTATGTTCTTACCTTATTCTCTGACCTGCCAAGGGGATGAGACACCTTAAGGGGGAACACCACTGTGACGGCCGGAAAAATGAGCCCATTTTTAAGATTTTTTTAAGGAATAACTTACAGTTTTATTATAAAATTGTTATTACCTATCTTTAGTACAATGTCTTAAGAGACTATAAAAAAAAGTAATAGAAAAACATGCATAGATTTCCATATACACCCACACAGCACAAGGTCCCAAGGACGTCGCCAGACGTCCCAAGGACGTCCACAGACGTCCCGGGTACGTCCTGTTACAGACCAGGACGTAGAATGACATTCAGTTAATCTCCTAGACCCCTCACAAGAAAACATAGGTCGCTTATCGAAACGATATCTTTGGAACGGCAACTCTGAAATCAAATTTTTTTAAAAATATAATCTGTATGAGTGTAGTTTCCGTTGTACGTACCGATTTTTTAAAAAAAATAATTTTTGTAAAAATGGTGCGCTTGAGAAGAAAAAGTTTCGAAAATCCGCAAAAAAATGGATAGTTTTTCGAGCGTATTTCAAAAAATATGTTTTCGATCAAAAAATCGGTACGTACAACTGAAAATACTCTTGTTTTAAAGATCCTGTCAAAATTTCAAGTCGCTCGGATAAAAATTGACAGAGCTATTGATTCGATCAGTTAGAAAAATGTCGTTTCGAGAAAATCGCGTTTAAAGTTTGACTTGTAGTGCATTTGTACCGTGACGCATTTCACAAAATGCACCGTATCTTCGTAAATTCTTCGAATATCGACTTGAAATTTTCGGAGATTATTTTTGAAGAGTCAAACATTAAGAAAGTGAAGAGAAAAAAAATCGAAATTTTTTTCAACTTTCACAGTGTTGTTCCCCCTTAATTCACGCACGCTTGTTAACTAGAATTGCAGAAAGAAGAAAATAATTATATGCTGTTTACGTAGGTTGCTAGGCAATCGAATTAATATCCATAAAACTGTTTGAAATTACTTTAATATTTACACGTACCCGACGAATTATTTTAATACTTCAGCTTTCGTAAAATTTGAAAATACGCCTTAATTCCTGTGACGACCTCTACAGTTAAAGCATTGCACTAGGGTCTTTAAATTTTAACGGTTTTTTTTAACTGTCGAGTGTTTGATTCGTATTCGTTTGAAGCACATCCAAGATTTCTTATAAGTATCCTCCTTCCCACAGTTAAATTCATCATTCACTTCATTCACTACATTTAGGATAAATGTAAGTGAATACAAGCTTGTGAAATACAATAATACCATAAAGCTTCCTCGCCCCCCATCTTTCGGATTTAGTTTAACCATTGTCTTATGTTCTTCAAATCGGGTCGTTTTTCTTAGCATTTAAATCATCTACCTCGGCGATGTCCCACTTAAAATACGTGAAAGAAATAAACAACTTAACTCGCATGGACGAGGCTATCAAAGGACCGCTTCCACGCTGGCAGAAGAAATGTTTGGAAACCTCGAATTCCAGGTAGGTACGATTTTATTACTTCGCCGTTTTCTGGTGATCGAAATCGAACTATGTTGCAAATGTTGTGCTTGTTTGTCCAAACAGCGTGAATATTACCGTTAATTCGTCGCGGAAAGCTACGAACGGATCGTTTGCAACTTCTACCACCGGGAAAACACCGACCAAAAAGGCTGATAACCGAACCAAAAAAACACCTTCTAAAGGTTCTAGAAAATCACCAAGTATGATACCGCATTTGTAATACGAGCCATTTCTAAATAGAGGCAATTTTAAGATTTTTCAAACTGTATTTAATTAGGCCGTGCTTCATCTACACCGGCCAAAACACCCAGCGGTGGCGATAGATTTATTCCTTCAAGATCCACTACTAACTTCGATCTCGGTTATTATAAGGTACAGTATTTTCTTTTTTTAAATAATAAAATCTCGCAAGTGTACTGAACGCGGGATCTTTAAAATGATAGATTCAGCAACAAGCAAATACAGAGAAAGATGGGGAGAAGGTTGATAACGTCAGTCCTTCCAAGAAAGAAATGCAACGTCTTATGGGGGAGAATTTACACGGCGGTGATATCAATAACATGAGAGTTCTGTCTTATCAAAACAAAGCACCAGCCCCTCCGGAAGGTTACCTCAATCCATTACGGGTTGTGTACAGTCAAAGTAAAACGCCAGCGGGTGTTAAAGCGTCTACAAGATATATACCACAAACTCCCGATAGAATATTGGACGCTCCAGAAATTGTTGACGATTACTGTAAGTGTCCGAGAGAGGCGTATCGACGTTGGAGCAAAGTCTACGCCGGAGATATCGATGAACGTTGTGTATTTATTTCAGATCTGAACCTGATCGATTGGTCGGAGAGTAATATCTTGGTTGTAGCATTAGGTTCGAATGTATATTTATGGAATGCCGCGTCCGGAACCATAGAGCAACTATTCGAATTAGAGGGCAACGATTATGTTTGCTCTGTCGCATGGATTCAAGAGGGGCCGTACTTAGCTGTAGGCACTACATTAGGGAACACAGAGCTGTGGGACTGCAGCCAAACAAAAAGAGTACGCGTTATGAACGGCCATGCAGCTAGAGTAGGTTCTCTTTCTTGGAATTCGCACATTTTGACGAGTGGATGCAGGTACGAGTTTTCATGATACGTAAACGTGAATTGAATTTTACGCTCGTAAGCCCTGTTATACACTTGCGATTAGCCAGTCGTCGGCAACCACGAAAACGTGAGCGATCCACGGGAGACCAAGTGGTCGCGGCGACCAATGAGTTCACGCGACGAGCGACTTTGTTGGCGACCAGCAAGCAACGAAATGAGTTTCGATACGCAGAAATTTATTTTGCAAATTGAATCTGAAAAGGCAATTTGGGTCTTATAAGAAGAAATGGTGCATTTATTTGGGAATGAGAAAGCCAGTAAACATTCCTTTCTTACGGCGATCTTAAAATAAAGAATGCACTGAATGTTGCCTCTTCTTTATTTATTTTTTTTTTTCAACGCACTTCACAATTAGAACAATCTCCTAGGCGCACATTTCGTTTGGCGCTCTCTACGAAACTGTTAGGTATCGAGTTGCTCGGTCTGGTCGCTTCGTTTGGTTGCCGGAATTTTGGTTTCTCAGCGACCAAGTTGCCGGCGACTGGTCGCAAGTGTGTAACGAGCCTAAAAGAATTCCAATCGATTGATTTCATTTGGACTTTCAGAACGGGGCAAATAGTGCACCACGATGTTCGACAAAGGGACCATTTAATATCGACAATAAATGCGCACGCACAAGAAGTGTGCGGCTTAAAGTGGTCACCCGATGGAAAGTATTTAGCAAGCGGTGGGAATGATAATATGCTTCAAATATGGCCATCCATGTCCGGGCAGAATCATACGCACACGCAACCACTTTATTCGCTGAATCAACACCAAGCTGCCGTAAAGGCACTTGCATGGTGTCCTTGGCAAACGAATATTCTGGCGAGTGGCGGTGGCACTGCCGACCGAACGATTCGATTTTGGAACTGCAACACGGGCGCCTGCTTAAACACCGTAGATACTAAGTCGCAAGTGTGCTCCTTGCTTTGGTCCACGACGTACAAGGAGATTGTATCCGGTCATGGATATGCGCAAAATCAATTAACAATTTGGAAGTACCCAGCGATGACGAAGGTCGCGGAGCTTACGGGCCACACCAGTCGCGTGTTGCATTTAGCAATGTCCCCGGACGGTACCACGGTACTTAGCGCAGGAGCTGACGAGACTTTAAGGCTGTGGAAATGTTTCCTACCCGATTCGCATAAAAAGAAGGAGACTGGCGAAGTAAAATCCGTCGCGTCTAGACTCAAGCAATCGATTCGATAATGTGTTTGCTGTAATAGGTGAAATGAACTTTTCTATTTATGTTTTATACACGAAACTTGATCAACAGCTTAAATCTTGAAAGACAGGACAAGGGGTTTATAGTGTAATTCCCTGCCATACATGGCTTATTAGTATAATTGAAATGAAATCGAGACATTTGGTACCTGGAAGTATCGAGCTATTTTCATGAAGACTAACGCCTCTACTCTAAGTATTATTTTTAGAAAAATAAATGTATGCGAAAATGAATTGAACTAGAAGTTCTGAAGTATAATTTTTTTACTATATTGTAATAAAAATGATTTATAAAACTAATTGTTATCGCTTGCTATATTATTCATATATTGAATCTATTGCCTTTTATTCCCGAGTTCTGTATTCCTGTAGGTATACTGTATTAAGGGGAAAGGTGTTTCAAACCCCCACCCTTCCTACTCGTGCATTCAAGTCTTCAGGTAATCATTCCTTAACCCAACCTCTTTTTATAAGAGTGAAACGAAAAAAATGTTTTTATCCCAATGAAATACAATAACAAATTCAAGCACGATTCTCCTATATTTTAAGGTCTATTGGTTTATAAAATATACACAAAGTATATTATATGAAGTGTTGTGTTTAAGCCAGGACATTGAATTAAGAAGAAATGGATGAAGCAAGCTCCAAACATTGTATAGTAAAATCACAATGTAAATATACTGATCAAATTTGTCCCATAGACAATGTAAAAAATGATAATGAGCACGACTGGTGGGCAAGTGACAGCGGGTCAAGTACTGGATCTTATTATTCGGATACAAATAGGTACTTGCAAGTTTTAATAACTCTTTCATAATCAATTAAACATATTCTCATTTTTAATATTTAATTTGTTTTATATTTTTACAGTTCCACAGCAGAATGGGAATCAGAAATTACGCCTGCCGGAGAATTATTTTACATAGAATCTGTAGCGGAGAGTATATCCGATGACCAGCCCTTGTTTAGCGAAGCGCAACAAGATTCGCAGCCGGAATTAACAAGACGTCGTAGCACCAGAGCTGGGAAACTAATGCGACTGATAAGACGTAAAGAGAGCAAGCGCTGGAGCACAAGAAATAAAAAATGTAATCCTAACACCGCGTCAAGCAATGTAGGAAATGCGGGGAAAGAAGGGAACACGATTAAAGAAGTGACGTTCAGGGATTTTCAAGTAAAAGCAATTCTCATTAGTTTTCTAACTACTTCTGATAGTGACGTGCATCTTATTCGAAAGTGTATGAATACTTTAGGCTGGGGAAATTCGAGAAGTTACGTTATGGGTCGATCCAGATAGGAGACATAAATTGGGAAGGAGAGCCACGTTGTGCGAAGCATATTTTGGAATCACTCCGGGAGTGTTCTCAGACAAGACACGAGTTATGGTTGCTGGATTTATACCGGACGGAGAGGCAATGAGAAATAAAAATATTAAAATTGGAGATTGGCTGCGAAGCATCAATTCAAATAATGTAACATACCAAAATTTGGATCACATATTATCAGAAATAACTGTTTCTACAAATGTAAGAACTTATAATTACTGTACTTTAAAGTTATCAATTGATTTATTATAGTTCACTTTCATTACTCGATCAGGTAACATTAGAATTGCAAAGAGTGGCAGGTATCGATGTTACAGCAAAATTGCCTGGATTAAATTGTCCCAAGGTAATTACAATTTTATACAATTTATGTATAATGGAGCAATTTTATAAATGAAAATAACATATTATTTTTATGATTAGCAATCTATGCTGGTGCAGAGATTAATGAACAAGGAGGAAACTAAAGAGCTAATGCAGTCGATATTAAGTTACCCACTTGGTGTATTATACCTACGGATCACAGAGCTATCAGAAATGGGCCCAGAATTACAAGGCGTTCTTTACACATTTCCTCGGTCAGAAAGCACAAATACTAATTCGATTTTGTGCGCAGCAAGAGGAGCTTTCATAACGCTTAATCACTTATTACCAGGGATAACAGGTCTACAGCCTACTAGGTATTATTGAATATCTACACAAGTTGTCGATATAATTTTTCTTTTTAGTGTAAGCCCAATCGCATTTTATAGTACAACTTTTATAGTACTACCATAAAGGTAGCAGAAGAGGAAATTCACATTGTATACATACCTCGCGACGAAGAATTACTCTTAATAGCGTTACCAAAGAAATGGTTGGTATTAATTACACATTTATGTAACATAACAATGAAATGTACACGTTTATTTTAAGCTACCCCCGGTGTTTTCAGTTGCACCTCCGACGAAGCGGTGAATATATCAGCGGACATAGTCAGATCGCTAGAGTTCACGTATCAATCGTTGACAAAATGCTTCAAACCTCAGGAGAATCATTCTTCTTTAGATCACTTCTTTATTTTAATCTTTCACCGATTACTGGATATAAAAAGCCCGAACAACGTTGCGTCGACTGATCGTTGCATAGAAATTCCTAATGACATCGAAAGCATGGAAAGTTACAAATTCAGAAGTACGTTTTCAGTAGCAAATTTCATAGAATTATCGAGAGATGCACAAATCCAAATTGACGCTGCTTTAAGTGAAATGGAAGCCATGGACTACAGGGATTGGGTATGCATTATACCTACATCACTGCGGTGTCTCCCGTAAAGCATAGCGATTAATGTAAAACCAATTTACTTTCTTAGAACGAAGACCCTATGGATTGCCAACGGCTGTACACAATTCTAGGCAGCTGTATCTACCATAAACATTATCTTCTTGGCTCTCACTTAACTCACGACGACTTGATCGAAGTAGATTCTTATCTCCGACACAAATGCCTTTTAAATTTGGTAACCAACGAATCCGTAAAGTGTCTCGTCATTTGGAAGAAAGTTTATCCTTCGTCGTGTAGTCGTGGAAATGTGGAAAATAATAGAAACCAGCCACTGGTCCCCAACGGAAAGTGGTTTTTACTTGTCGTTGGATACGGGCACGATTTATTAGCGGTTCTTTTGGAATCCGGCGGATGCACCGCAAAGTAATAATCCGAAATTTCCCAACTCCACGTCATTGTTCATATCAAACTTTTAAATTGCCCACTGCTTTCAACGTCACAGATATAACGAAACTATTGGTCCAGATGTGTTCTATGTAGAAGAAGCTCAAGAGACTCTAAAGCATATACAAAAGATAGGAATCACAACTCTCGCAGCTAAATGGATCGATTCCAACACCAGGCCAGAAGTAATAGCTTGCGAAGATTACGCATCGGTGAAGTCGTCGTCCAGCATCACGGAAAATCTTTTGGGCCTTATAAAGTCTACTGACGTACAAAATTCGCCAAGCAGATCGCCTTATACTTTAACCACTAGCAGAAAGAACCCGGAGATACCTTCTATTTTAAAGAAGCGTAGTATGGAAGAGAGTCCTATGGTTTTGGGATCCGGTAAACGACGCTATTAACTCGCATTATTCTCTGTTACAACAGATGCAATGTAATGACTTTGTTTATAGTATATTCTTTGCATACATCAGAAGATTCGTTAAGTCAAGGAACAGGCGGGATTAGCGAAATAAGCGACGAGGCAATGCCTATATTAGGAAGACGAGCAACAAGAGAAAAAGTTGCTAGCGGATCAAGATATTCCGATGACAGTGACTCCGACATTGACATGTACAAGGTAAATTCATTTATTCTATAAGTTAATAATTCCAATCTGCAGTTCGCACGTGTTGTATAAATATATAATTTATGTAAAATATATTATTACAGAATGACTGCCGAATTTTAAGCACCGATATATCTAATATACGAGAAAATCTATTAAATCAAGCTGAATATTTAACATCCAAAGTATTGACCACAGGTGACAAAAATTATTTATATCACTACGTGCATTTGGACATGGTCGAAGGAATTCTTTTGTCTTCAAAGCCATTGGAAAATTTAACAAGGGATCACAAGATCCTAGTTAACTTTAACAAATGTGTTCATATCATACACAGACTTTTACATAATACAGTAAGGTTCAAGAAAATGTTGAATTCCGATATGGACAAAACTGTAATTAACAAGAGTTTAATCGCTGTCAAAGAACACGGTGTTCTATTTGAATGGGACAATGTAACTTACTGGGTTGTCGGACGACTGCACACAACTCCTCATCCAAAGGAGTTGTACGTATGTTATCAAGACTCTGCACCCCAAAATTTAATCGAAATAGCATTCAAATTGCATTCGTTGCATACATAAGCATGAACTCTTAAATTGTACAATGTGGATATTAATTTGAAAGTATATTTAACTCGATGTCTCTTCTGTATTCAAACCCAAATCGTCCCACGCGTTTTTAAAATACGTCACTAGAGATTCTTCCTTCATTCTACGCAACATTTATAAAATATGACAACCTGCTTATATCCTCTATATACATACAAATTCTTACAAAATCTTACTCATCCGATACGATGTCATGCCTCATTCGTGCTTTCCATCGACATTGCATTATAATTTCTATATACGTTCCAACAAACATTTCCATTCTAAGCTTACAATTTTATTACAAGTATACATATAATGTATGAACTTATAAACGCAACGTTCAGTGTTAAAGCTTATAGTTGAAAATATATTTTCTAATTGCCCGAACATTATTATAGTTTTTTTTTTGGTAATATACTTACCCTATAAAATTATTTACTAGTCCATATTTAACAAAATATTACTGTCCTCATTGTCGCAATGCCGTGCAGTGGGAACTTTCATGTAAACACAGGCACCTGCCATTTTACTGCCGTAATGTCCTGCCCAAAACGACTTATCCATTCCTCCGTGATAGAACGCTATCGTTCTAAGTCCAGGTCCGTAGTTCGTAAACTCGTGCGTTACCTGTTTCAATACTCATTTCATTCGTCCCGTCGTAAAATGCATAGCTAGTTTTATAATCGCGTCCACAAATACCTGGTACCACTGGTTTTGTTTCTCTCCTTCCAGACTGTCGGTAAATTGAAAGTTATCTATGGTTTTGTCATTCTGGTCTAACAATTTGATGCTACAGTTGTAAGCAGCTGGACAGTCCCATCGACAACTATACCATTCGCTTACCTGCGAACGTGAACGTAAACAGTTGAGATAAAATCTTTTACACAAGCGTTGCATTAAACGTAACATATAAAGAATTTAAATTTCACAATACCAGAATCGGAGGTTGCCAGTTGTCTAAAACATACGGCGTTAGCCCTTCGGCATCCAAATTAATCGTTTGCACCTTGACGCTGGTGCGGTACGATGTTACGAAACAGAATTGCTGCCCCGCGAGGACGGGATCGTTGTTCGGTAGGGGCGGAACCCCCAGTGGAGGGTTTTCCACTGCCCATCCGTCACCGCCGTCGCTAATAATCGTCCAATACTTCTTCTCCCCATGTTCTCCGGAATTGTTCTTTATGAAGTTCCTTTCGAAGGGTTTCTTCTTACACATTAGATAATATATATGCCAAGGCGCATCTTTATCCACCAGAAGTAATCGGCCGAGCGTTAGTTCTGCCTTTTTACGCCAAACGTAACTTTGAATTAAAATCTTCCAACGTTTACACACTAACTGGCAATTTAACAGAGACTTATAATCAACATGACAGAATATCTCTGCCTGCAGCTCCTCGGGCATATACTTGCCGCCGAGAACTAATCCATTCTCGCTTTTCTCATCAAATACCGTTCGAGTAGTCATTGCGCCGTCAATAGCCTGTCCCATTTTTGTCTACAATAAAGTGACAACATAAAAGTCGGTTTGACAGATGTTGCGGGAACGATGTTGCCCTGCTTCGAAATATTTCTCGCAATTCTGGCGATAGAAATGTCGTTCGACTTCGATAACATTAGTACAAATCACATATCTGAATTCATCTGTATTATTTTTTTAACAACGAGCCAACTACATAACCTAACGCGTAACGCGAATATTTAAACGTAATTGTAGGACACCACTCTACTTTCTTTTATTCGACGCAAGATCATTACGGTGAATTTTCTATTTGTTCATTTCATTGATTTATCCAACGGCACAAAAGGAATCGTACTTACGTAGGTATTACACTTTCGTGGAAATTTTAACACTGACCAACTGATGTGGTGGCATATATATATATGTGTGTGTGTATGTATGTGATAAGCCCAGTTTTCTGAATCATAGATGACAAACGTAGTATACAGATATACGTGTGTGTGTAATATTTTTAACGGTGACCTTACGCAAGTCAATTCTAACGTGACATCATTGTACATCGCGAGAGAAGCAATATTCCAGAGATATAGATGTTTACATTTTTTTATAAATACTTACAATACGACTGCTTTACACGTGTGGATAAAGCGAGGATACTGGTGGGTAAATTGAAAAAAAAAAAGGCGGCACATTAGAACAAGCGTCCTTTTATTTCCTTTTCAATAGAATATTTAGTGTCAGTAGGCGAAACCCTTAGTTGATAATGTTTAAAGGAAATAGGTGCGGGGTTTTCGAACACTAAAGAGGGGCATACGATTCTTGTGGTGAATACGTTTCGGTAGCGGGAATCTGATTTTAGAGTCGTGGAATTGTTTGACTTGCGGTCTTCTACAATTAGCAGCCTTTACAACTTCAACTTTGATGATCTGAATGGAATGCGCGCGCGCACGATGACGAGCTCCCATGTCTCTGTAGCATTGCGTTACAGCCCCGCTGACGGAAAGATCTCGGTATTCTCTGTACATATTATGGGTTCCTGATCTTGAATCATATCTCAACCAAATTCCGAAATTCTTTATTTTGATCGGTGTCTTCTCGGGAATCTGTAAAACGTTACACAGGATTTAAAGTGTCCGGTAAATAGTTTTAACGACGTTGGAATGTTATTTACGAATTGCAGTTCGTCGAACTGTTCGACGATTACCTGTTTGAGAGATACAATCTCTCCGGTGGATTTCTTGAACTTTTTCAGCTGGCGCAAGAAGTACCAGAATCTAGACTTTGCGACAATATCGTCGGGTGCAAATATTCTCATCTTATACAAAGGTGTGGTTTTCTCCTTTTCGGTCGGCAATTTCCGACCGATTACTTCGAACTCCTTCAGCTGTAAAGCAAAAAATCCATTTCATCAGTAATATTCAGTCATTCATTTTACGTGCCAAACAACTTTCTTTACGAAAGTTAACTCCAAGCGTATTATACGTGGCGATAATGGTTGCCGCACAAAAATATACTGCTTGTACAGATAAAAATAGAAATTAATCTGAATAAATTCGATATGTAGTTCGTTACACGCTTCAATTTAAGAAGGAATAATTGCGGACGAAGCTTCAAAACACGATTCCAACACCATGTGTCGTCGACATTTTAGGTTAAGTTGGTGTTAACACGTAATTGAACTTTATTTTCACCGTTTCCGACGGCTTTTTAAAACAAAACGAGATATAATAGTTGCACGTGTTCTTCTGCAGTGGATAAATTTATAATCTTTTGGGTAGAACTGTTAACATTTACTTACCTCACCCTTGGCTTTCATTATGCGGCGTGTACTGTAGCACGGTAAACCGGAAAAAGATCACGCTAGTTTCGGCCGAGTCGGAAATGCAGCCATGTAATTTTCGAATCGTGTCTCAGAATTAAGAATTCGTAAAATGCTGAAAAACTGTGTAAAAACTAATTAATGCGAAGTAAATATATATAAAAGGTGTTGTAATAAATATTTACAATGTTCTATTTACTTACTTAATATTCAAACTTAATCCTTCGTGGTCAAACCTTCTTGTAATTACAAATTGGTCACACGGGGTTCACTGTACCCCAGCGTCATTTTTTTAGTTACCATTTTCGTATTTTTTAATCTTTTAACTTTTCAGTGATAATTGTACATTCGTAATACTTATACAGTCATGGTCTGATAGTCTTTTGCTAGAAATGTAAATTCTGATATGATAAAATTTGTAATTGAAAACGAGCGATTTTCCATGGTTGTGGGAAAAAAACGATTTTTTAAAATTTTTTCATTATTTTTTCTCGATAAATTCCCTTTGAAAGACGTAAAGGTGCGACATTTCAAATCGGAAATTGCTCTTGGGGGGAATACGTGTGACCACGAAGGGTTAATACAAAAGTGCATGAAGTTTAATCAGATTAAAAATTCCATCATTCATTACGAATACAGGAAACTTTCATTTCAAATAAATTAAAGCAGTGTTTCAACGTATTTAATTGAGATTAACGGGAAGAATAATTTCAAATTTGTAGCCAGGGACAGAATTACTTTGGTAAATAGATATGAGAACAAGTGTCTACTGGAATTTTAATTGTGGTTTTGCTGAACTTTTATTGAGCGCAGTTACAATTACAATTTTAACATATACAATATAGGGAAACTGTAGGTGCTGTATAATAGTTATACAGTTCTTGCGAGTCTTATACAATATTTTTAATATACTGATTAAAAGTATTTTTATTATAAAGACATTTTGCGTCCTTCGATAGATATATCCACAGCTCTTCTAGTTGCTTTTATTCTTTTATTATCTATATAATTCTTCATATGCTTCTCGAATCTATTCATTTGTTTCTTAGAGCTCTGTAAATATGTCGGATTAATGGTTGTACATTATCGTTTTAATAATAATCAGCCGTGAAATAATTATATTTACCCTACTAATATCAATATCAGACTTCCAGTCGGGCCTTATAACGTAATCTTTATTAGAAGGTCTCGGAACTCGAGCTCGTCCAACCCAACCTGGGTCCCCAGGTCTCAACTGTCTGCATAACAAAAACATATTCGTTAATGTTCTGAGAAATTGACCGGCTGACTTTTCATAGTAAAATTCTAACAAACCCATACTTGGCGTCTCCTTTCAACGCTTTATTAATATCCTGTGACTTTTGAGAAGTGCTACAATCGTCGATTTTTCTTCTTTTCTGAGGAGTTTGTTCCAAATCTCTTTGCATCCTTTCTTCTTTTGATAACGCTTTGAAGTCGGCGGACAGGTTGAATATAGGTCGTGCCCATTCGTTAATTAATTTTCCTGCGCGTTCCTTGTTTTCTTTAGTCTCTTTTGGATGCTTGTAAAGATACATCACAGCTTTGCCAATGCCAGACTGCTTCAAAGATGCTTGATCGATTCTTGGAAACTGAAATAAACGTTGCATTAATTTATACCGGCCTATATGTATAAACGGATAAGGTAGATACTTACAAGGGAACATCCCGAAGCCGGAAATTCAAAAGATTCTGAAACTTTGTGAACATGTAGGGAATTTCCTGCCGATTACAGCGCAATTTTTGTTCGCTGCCCGAAATCACCCTAAGGGTGTGTAATTGACCCCTGAAAATCCGATTATTTTCCGATTTTGTGTTATAACCCGTGAACTGTAAAATAATTTTTTTACCAAATGATAGATCTAATTTAAAGAAGTAACTTTTGTGTTGTAACTTTTTTTCTATCTCTTACAGTTCGCGAGTTATAACACAAAATCGGGAAAATAGCCGAATTTTCAAGGGTTAATTTGACCCTCTTCGAGTGAATTTGGGCAGCAAAAAAAATTGCGTTGTAATCGGGGGCGGGGGGGGGGGGAGGGGGTGGTTCCCTACATCCTCGCAAAAATTCAGAATTTTTTGAATTTTCGGGTTCGGGATCTTCCCTTGTTAGCTTACCTCCCATAAAAGCTTCAGGAGACTGTCTCTGATCTTTAAAGAGGGTAGAGATCGATCGGGCATAGGAGCTAACCAGTCTGTCAATACTAATAGGACATTATGCTCCAGAAAAGCCAACTGTAAGTCGTGCTTTTTAAGTTGCGACAAAACTTTCGGCAACATGGCGATTTTATTTGTCGCAGGTTTATTCTGTTGATTTAATTTTCTATCTTCCTCTGATGCAGCTTTCATGTCGGACAAAAGTAAAGCTATAATGTCGTCATTGTCGTTTATTATATCAATGTCTTTCCTCTTACGTCTTCGAGATTGCTCTTCTTTTTTACGGGCCAACATGCGATCAAAGTCCGAGAGTGAATCGTCTCTGAAAACCAAAGTACTGTTTCCTAACAACATCCATGAATTATTAAATTCATTTATGGGCAAAAGTTTTTCTTCTTTAACTATTCATCAGTTTTTCATTATAATTGCCAGACTTCCATCGTGTGCTATTACTTACATGTATCTGCTGTTCCTAGTAGGCATACGTTAAAAATAATACGAGTTAACATTTCAATTAAAAACTTGTATTTCATTATATTATTATGATCTATTGACCGTTAAACTTGATCGACTTACAGTCCTCCTTGTGGGATGATTCCATCGTCAGAATCCTCGTTCTCTTGTTGCTCGACAACCGCCGCACCGTCCCCAAGTTCTGTATTCTCTCTGTCCTCGGCTTCTCCTTCCTGCTCGTCGAAAGCCTTCTTCTTCTCTGCTACTTCATCCTCGCCTTCATTTTCCGAGTCTGATATTCCGTGTTTCGACTTCTTCGATGCCTTAATCCCACCGACATCTTCTTCAGAATCAGAGAGAACTCTGTTCCTTTTCCTAACAGCGCCTTCGGAATCCTCGCTACGGCTTCTCGACCTCCTAGATTTTGATCCCGAACGAGACCTCGACCTTGATCGAGATTTAGATCGGGAGGAATGCCTGGATCCAGCGGCTGACCCAGATTTTGATCTTGATCTTGATCGTGATTTAGAACGCGACCTCGATTTAGACCGGGACCCTGAACGGGATCTCGACGGGGACTTCGATACTGAACGTGATTTTGACCTCGAGCGCGATCTCGATCTCGATCGCGATCCGGAACGCGACCTGGAACGGGAACGGGAATGGGATCTGGATCTAGATCTGGATTTAGACGATCTAGAGCTGGATCTAGAGCGTGATCCAGAGCGAGAACTTTTCCTTGAACTGGGAGATTGTGTTCCTTTCCGTGATCCCGATACCGATCTTGATTTTGATCTTGAGGCTGATTTTCTTGAGCCAGATCTTGAGCGTGATCTAGACCGTGATGCTCGCGGTGAACCTGACCGTGATCTCGACTTCGAGCGGGATGATACTTTGGCCTCCGCGGATGGTGATCTGGACCGGGATCCCTTCCGAGACGAGGCTGGTGATTGTTTCCTCGATCCCGAGGCGGATCTCGAACGAGATTTCGATTTACGTCCACCATCCGGAGAATTCGTCGGCGATTTAGACCAAGACCTTCTTCGGGAGCTTGGCGAACCTTTCCTTGATCCGTCTATCGACTGGGATTTTGATCTCGATCGCGATCGTGAATTTCTAACACCCGCTGGAGAAACAGAATGTGCTTTCTTGTCGTCGGAGGGAGATCTCGATCGACTGTGTGACTTTCGACGTGGACTGCCCGAAGGGGATCTGGAAGGGGATCTAGCAGGTACTTTCGGGGAACCGGTGGGAGAGCGGGTGTTCGAGCGAGATCGCGACTTGGAACGTACAGATGGGGAAGGAGATCTGGAACTGGATCGGGAATTGGCCTTCGGCGAAGAACTTGTCGATGCTGGGTTACTTTGTTTAGGTGACGTCGACCTGGACCTGGACCTGGACCGTGAATTTTGTCGAGATGCTGGGTTGGAACTTTTCCCGGACTCCGCCATGGAAGAACTTCTCGAACGTGACGGCGAATTCGCCGAATGCACCAAACGCGGCGATTGCGATTCGCTTCGTATAACTTTTCCATCCGGCTCCGGAGAGGGAGATTTGGAAGGCGATCTCGAGGGGCTCCTCTTGCCAGCAGATTTTGAACTGGACCTAGAAGACCTCTGATTCTTTGCGGAGGAAGGCGACGCCGATCGATTTCGCGCCGGCGAATGCGAAGGTGATCTAGAATACGATTTCCTAGAATTCCCATTGGAATGCACAGAAGCTGGTGATCGTGGGTGCGTAGGTGATGATTTATTCGATCTAAAAGTAGAGATTTTAAAGATTATGTTACACTACAAATGTTATCATCGAATTATTTAGATAAATACGATTCTTGAACCTAGGAGATGGACTGGCGGAATTTGATTTAGATCTGCTCCTAGCAGATCTCTGAGATTCCACCGAAGGACTTCTGGATTTCTCGTGTTCGTCTTCCGATTCGCTTCTTTCCTCTAGAAGCAAAACAACAGCACAGAATAAGACCCACAGAATTATTTCTCAAATCACGGTAATGCAGAAAACAGCGTTAAGAGAACGAGAAATTTTACATATATGTACATTCTAATTTTCGGGGGGGGGGCCACTTGTTTTATCTAAAGTTTATTCGGTAGAATTAGAAAATGTCAACCCACCTTCACGATTCATTGCACTTATATACAAATATACACTTTGTCACTAATTATTATGCGTTTAAAATAACGACTGTCGATAATTTTTTATTAATGACCCGCTAAATTGTGAAAAGTGTTATTGTTTTTAACGAGAAATCAGGATTGTCAAACATGCTCGGGAATTAATAGATTTTCGTTAAAGTAATTCACACGACACGCGCGTGATTGGTCAACTTAATTTTGCTTCGCAACTTTGTCAGGTTAAATTCGTAGAAATCAACCAATCGCTATATCTTATTAATGCATACAACCTGTATACACAATCGGCTCGAAATGTCGTGCCAATTCCATAAACTACATACGCATTCATATATCATGGATATTTACGATCACGTTCGCACGGTCTTACAATTAAATGGTAGAAAACTGCAATTGTTTTCGGTAAATCGAACGCGTTAACGTGGCGCAACAAGAATGATC
Organism: Andrena bucephala; assembly: GCA_947577245.1. Classification (NCBI taxonomy): domain Eukaryota; kingdom Metazoa; phylum Arthropoda; class Insecta; order Hymenoptera; family Andrenidae; genus Andrena; species Andrena bucephala. Next base: position 112,593,516 of record OX387715.1, read on the forward strand.
GCAGGAAAGGTAATGCGATAACGATAGTTTGTCTCGTTGTCGAGCTGAAAGTTGAAAAAGATGAATCGGAGATGAATGGGAAATGAATAGAATCGAAGTGAAAGTGTTGATAAATCAGCGATGATTTTGCTTTCTACTCAGTTTACATTCCATGACCGATTCGAAAGCGGCCGAAGATTACCGAGTTCTGCCGAGCGTGCTTAAGGAACAATATGGCGGCCGTGGCAAAGTTTTCGCTGGCCGTATGAAAGATTCGCGTTGTCGGAAGTGTAAGAAGTTCGCGATAAAGGTTAATCGCGCGGTAACCCTGACTGAATTTCGTAGCCAAAGTCGCGAGTGAGAATTCGTTTGTGTCGCGTGGTAGCACGTCGAGACAGCCCGATGCAGGTCGCGCGGAATTCTCGTAGCGCAAATCATGACTTCGATGCTGTCCAGCTTTAACCCGCCTATCGTTAAACGATTGCTGGGTTGGAAAAAAGCCGAAGGGGAGGATAAATGGAGTGAAAAAGCCGTGAAAAGCTTGGTTAAAAAGTTAAAGAAGTCCACTGGCCTCGAGGAGCTCGAGAAGGCCATTACTACACAAAGTTGCAACACTAAGTGCATCACTATACCAAGGTACGCTCGCTTTACCTTTGCGCGTGCACCGATATCACGAGCTCTTCAGCCTACTCTTCTTTTTGCTCGCTTTTCTCCGTGTGGCCATTTTTCTAGCAATTCCGTGACGTAACGCGACAAGGTCTGTAGCAATTTCGAGTACCGTAGTTATTTGTATTCTCCATTAAATGAAACCCCGGAAAGCATAGTTGCTTGGTGTACGGATGTGTGCGCGTTTTATTCGACCGCCGTTTATATTTACGTATCCGCGTATTCGTGCGCGTAATGTCACACCGACTAATCCATTTGACGTTTGTCCTTTCATTGTTCAGAGAACTCTGTCTACTCGTGTACGAGACAGCTTGTCGTTCATATTAACGGATCGACGGGATCCGGTGTCTCGATCGTCGCCTCCTATTTTTCCGTACTTGCTAATAAGCCTGTGGCAATTTCTCACACGTTTATAATGTCGTGGCGCAAATCGTTTGAGCCAGTTCATCCAGTAGATTCGTCACTTGTAAACAAACACGAAATACGAATTAACTTCAGCGACGCGGTTTTTAGAAAAGCTTCCGCAAGTATTTATGTAACGAGCGTTTAAATCTGAGAACCGAAGCGGTTAAATAACTCGATAAAATTGATGATTAGAATACGACCTGACCTGAACCTCCATAGGGCTAGGTCTAGCCGCTGGCGTTTGCTGGATTTTTAGCCAACGCTACTGTTTTATTTAGATTTCGTTCTCTGTCATCATCAGTTTGCCACTGGTAGCGGGATCGAAATCGTGTTTACGATGCTCCGATTTAAATAACCCACGTATCCTCGGGTCGTAATGCTTTTGTGCGTCGATTGGCCCCACGTGTTCCGTAACAGGTACCGGACACAGGGACCGAACGTACACGCGATACCTATTTTATGCTGTCATCGATGTTCACAACTGATTTGCTTATTATTTTTTTGGGGGATAGTTTATTTTGCTACAACGCGATAGTTGCCGTTACTGTGCGCCGCATTATCTTATTAATTACATAAGAATGAATTACGAAGAAATCGTGGCGAGCGGCCGGGCTGCCTGCGATCGCGTCCCCGCGTCCTGCGCGTTGCGTGACATTGTTCAAAACAAGGGGCCGCGTAAACGATCCTTTTCATCACCCGCAGCCGAGTTTCGCATCGGAATAATACATACCTAAATAACAATTAACGCGTGCGCGACGTCCGTTTCGCTTTCGCGAACGCGCTATTAATGAAACACGTGCGCGCGTCACGTTGCCGCCGTGGACCATATCTCTTCGACGCGAGAGCCTCGTTCTCGAGACCTGGACGAATTTACTTGCAGTTTAACGCCACGTGCTTAACGGCGCAGTCGTGACCACGAGCGGTTCAGCTTATCGAAACAATACATTCTATTAGCAAAGAGCAGCAGCTGGAACAATATCGAGTGTTTGCTAAAAGCAACTTGGTGGGATATCCCTGCCTCCACTGTTTCTCACTGTAGAGAAATTCGGTTCTACCGTTTCGTTTCGCTGAATAACGTTACACATGCTTATCTCTAGGAAATCGTTGAGCGTCAGCGACCGAGTAGCTGTAGATACTCTAACGAAGCATCTTTGCGCAGGAATGTTGTAGGATTTTTGACGAATTCGTGTGTCACGAGGCACACAGCGCGTTCTATCTTATCTCTAGATTGCATATCGCAAAGTTTCAACATCGTGCAGCGAAACGAAACGATATTTTGCAGCGACCCAGGATAGAGAGAGAGAGACAGAGAGAGAGAGAGAGAGAAAGGAGCAACAGGGGATGTTGCATTTTGTCGGCAAGGTCCTTAGCAGAGAGGATCGCGTCGACTTTGCGTTCGGAAGGGAATTTTTGAGAAAGCGTAATCATGCCACCGCATCGGGATACGTTCGGAGCACCCTGTATAAATAAACTCACGTATCAGAATCGATTGTAGCATGGTACGTAGCTCATAACGACTTTATTAATAGTAATCCTAGCCACGTCGTCGCGCGTCCAAGGATATTCACAGGAGAGAGGGAAAGTCTGTCATCGAGAAAGGCAGATCCTTCTGTAGCTGAAAGGAAACGGGCGCGCGTCGCGTCGCGTTTTACTTTACGCGGATCGCCGCATTCTCGGCGCGAGACAATTCTCCGAGGGAAATTTTCCGATCGGCTGCTGGGCACAGGGCTAGGCGATCACGCGGTACCATTTGGAAATTCAAATTCGATTTTGTTCTAGGTTTCGCTGGTTGACAGGGTTACGATTAAAAATCGCCATTCACGCGCGCAATAAGCTTTTATAAGCGAGTTTGAATAATTCGACGCCGCGCCGGCTCCCGAGGAAATGAAGTTTTCGTTGGTTCGCGTGCGGTTTCAATTTCTCTGTTGCGTTACGTTCGTGGAACAACGCTAGAATAATTGGTGGACGACGGTGATTCCAGAATAAGAATTTCCGCGTAGCCGGACGGTTCCGAGTCGCAGGTATTTATCCTCCTCGCGGATCAGTCGATTCGCAGCTCGTCCGTGCGATAGCGCGTATCCCGAACGGGCCCGGCCGCCGTTACGTTTCGATCGAGTACAATTTCTACACGCGAACCAACCGCAATACCCCGGGGCTAATTAACGTTTACGTAACATAATCGATAGAGCAAGGAGTATTTGTGCAGGGAAAGCGCGACATAGATTTCGCGGCGGTGATTTTTTTTTCTCGTCACCGAACAGAGAGAAGAGTGCCGATTTGTAAAAGGTAACGTTACGCAAGTCGAGTGGCGCGTTGCGTCGCGTTAGGAGGCTCGCAAAACGCGATGATTATCTTTATCTGCCGGCGGTTCGAACGAATTCCATGCAAAAGTCCCCAGCTACTTTTACTTTTTCGAGCGGCCTTGGGCCGGCCGAAAAATCCAAAGTCCCGTCGCGCAAAGCTGTGTACCATTCCGAGAAGCATTCTCGTTATCCTTGTAACGAGCCGCGCGCGCGCGTGCACGCACTCAGAAACGGAGTCGGCGTAACATTGCTCCGCAGAGCCGAGAAGATATAATTTATCGCGTCCACTCGGTTCGCTCGTATTTTCAAAGCGGCTGCTTCTTTTTCCTCCCGAGCTCTCGTTCTACCTTTGGATTATCTTTATCGCCCGGCGGCCGAAGGTTGCCGGGAAGTTGACCCGCCGCGCCGTTTCCACGCATCCTTCTGCTCGCCGTGTCGTTTTCTCGCTCGGGAAGGATCGGGCAAGCTAGGAAAATCGTCGGTCGCGGAGCCTTGGGACCCTCTTGTCGCATGTCCGCGCTCGCTTGCGTGCGTACGTGCGTGCGTTTAGCGGTGGACAACGAGCGCCAGCAGCACCGCGTGCAAATAAGTGCAGCTCACGTACCGACTGTCTGCTTTCCTTTCTTCCTTTTGTTGAAAAAAAGAAGAGGAAAAAAAAAACGTGCGAGCAGAAGACGCACGGCGTCGTCGCCGTCGTCTGCTTCTCTCCGTGCCATCGACGATTAAACTCGATTAAGTCGCGCCCTCTCTTTGATGCATACGTGTAAAGAATTTCACGGCGAGCACGACTCCTTGTCCTCGAGCGGCCGCTGGTACGTCAGCAAGCCGACTAAAAACTCAGAAGGAACGGGACCGTGAATGACCACGTTTTCTACTTTCCTAGCTTCGCCTAGACCAAGATCCCGCGGTTTTAATAGCGCTCGCGTGCGGTCGTTTCGTTCGGTTGGCCGTTACAGTAAGCACGTTATCGTGCTTTCCTCTGCGTTCGGTCGATTTCATTAACCCCTTCGGAACCGCGGACGTATTATCTCGCGAACCGATACAGTAGTGGTGGAGAAATATCGATAGTCGGCACTATCGATAGTTTCCGACAGTTTGTTTTTAATACAAGTAGGGGAGAGTCATACAGTACCGGCCGTTTTCAGTTTTTGTACTGTAACTTGGGCTACTGTTGGTAAAAATCAAGTTTCAAAGAAGTAATCTGTACTGCAAATAGTGCTTAATAAGAGGAGGCGAATCGTTTTTCACAAATTTTATCGTAAAGATTAATAATTCGCAGGAATAAAAAAGTTGTAATTCGCAGCCAACGCAAAATTGTCATTCAGTACCGGCCACTCTAAGTTTTTTGTACTATAACTTGGGCTGTTGTTGGTAAAAATCAAATTTCAAAAAAGTAATTTGCAGTACAAATTGTGCTTAATAAAAGAAGATAAATTGTTTTTATTGAATTTTATCATATAGATTAATAATTCCCTGGATTAAAAAAGTTGTAATTCGCAGCGAACAAAAATAACTTTTGTCGTCCGAAACACTAGCGTAAACGATAAATGCTTAGAACTCTGGTAATACTGAAAGAAAAAGAACGTCGCCGGAATATGTTGCTACGGACTCTAGTATTTACTTATTTCTCCATCAATAGTACAGTTAACTAACATTAAAAGCGAGATCTAGCTTTGGCCGGTACTGTATGCTGCCCGGTACTGTATGACTCTCCCCTAATAATATTACAAATTAAATTTGGGATTCTGAATTTTGGCTGTTATTATTTTTTAATTGACTAACCTACGATTTTCAATACCGATAATTATGGATAGCGAAAATAAGCCATCGATAGTTTTTGATAGTGAGAACCATCGATAACTATCGATAGTACCATCGATAGTTCTCCACCACTACGATACGGTTCGTTCGTATGTATAGTGCTCGACACTATTTTTCGCCGATCCGTCACGCGACAAGTTAAAAGAAATTCATGTAAAGTAAATAGTGTATCATCTGATACATAGATGGAATTGTTGTATATTATCAGTTATGAGTTAGAAGAAGATGGCGTATTGATTCAAATTTAAGAATGAGTAAACAAGTGACTATTCAAAGCGACATATTTTTTTGCCGACAGTTCCCTGTTCAACAGCCATCTGGACTTGTAACAATCAATACCCGTTTCTTACAGATTCTTGTGCGTTGGATACGAATCCGCGAACCGTTTCATCGCCATCACCCTCAGTTTTTGAGAAATTCGATTTTGAAAAAAATGCAAATTTTCAACTTTGAACATTTTTTTAGTTCAAACAGTAATAGTTACTCAATTGGTTGGTCCGCCAAATTATTCTATGAACCATTCCGAATACAACGATATAATTTATTATGGTATTATGAACATTTAAATATATTTACACAACTATCAAAAGGAAAAGAACACCCGAAATGCACTAATTTTTCAGATATCTTTCAATTTATTTAAAAAACTAAGGGTCTAGGAGAAAATCTGACTACTCGTCGCGATACAGCAGACATTTTGCCTAAGGAAAACATCAACAGCAATTGTAAACCACGTTTTGTTTTCAATACAGAAACGAAATGGTTTGGCGAAACGTGCGGTGCCGACTGTTACGCTGGGCGGCAATGGATACTCCCGCCGCCGTCGAGTACCACTGCCTATTTCGTTTCTCTATTGAAAACAAAACGGGACTTACGATTGCTGTTGATGTTTTCTGGAGGAAAAATGTCTGCTGCATCGCGTGGAGCCGTCAGATTTTCTCCTAGACCTTTAGTTTTTTAAATAAATTGAAAGATATCTGAAAAATTGGTGCATTTCGGGTGTCCTTTTCCCTTTCGTCGTTGTTTAAACATATTTAAATGTTCATAATGCCATAATAACTTATATCGTTGTATTCGGGATGGTTCATAGAATAATTGGGCGGAACAACCAATTGAGTAACTATTACTGTTTGAACTAAAAAAATGTTCAAAGTTGAAAATTTGCATTTTTTTCAAAATCGAATTTCTCAAAAACTGAGGGTGATGGCGATGAAACGGTTTGCGGATTCGTATTCAACGCACAAAAATCTGTAAGAAACGGGTATTGATTGTTACAAGTCCAGATGGCTGTTGAACAGGGAACTGTTGGCAAAAAAATATGTCGCTTTGAATAGTCACTTGTTTACTCATTCTTAAATTTGAATCAATACGCCATCTTCTTCTAACTCATAACTGATAATTTACAACAATGCTATCTATGTATCAGATGATACACTATATACTTTACATGAATTTCTTTTAACTTGTCGTGTGACGGATCGGCGAAAAATAATGTCAAGCACTACATTACCCCATACAAAAGGAAAAATAAAAAACATTTCTCTGTAGAAATATATTGTATCATTTACTTAGCATCGTGAAACCCCTCCGCACTCGCGGACGAATTGACCGTCGAGCTGAGTTTCACCACACATCTTTGGGTTGCGATATCTCGCATTCTAATGAGAAGACGCGCGAGATACTTCGTCCACAGCGGCGCGCGAACGACATCGTGTCGCGAGATATCTCGTCTGCGGTTGCGAAGGGGTTAACCACTCGAGTAATTGCTCGATCGTCTGCGAATAGGAGTTTCGATTGCACTGTACATTAACTCGGCGCGTATGAAACGTCGTTCCCTCGATGTTTGGGTTTCTCTCCGGGGCCATTCTGCGCGCAGCAGTTAGTCTTAAAGGAGTTGTAAAAGAACCCCGGGCTGTTTGGCGTTTGATCGTTAAAGAGTGATTTCACGGTGATGAACGTAAGAAGTAGGGACACATTCCGAGGCGATCGATTAAACGCGCAAATGAACGGATAGTCGAAACGATGGAATAACCCAGCGTTGTCACGGGAATTGACTGTACTTTTGTCGACGTATCTGTCGTTGCGCAACAATTGGGTGGAGAGCGCGAGGGGAGCGATATATTCTCGCAGTCCCATAAAAATGTTCTCTTCCGAGGCTTCGAGAAACACCTGCGCTTCGCGCGCCCGTCACGGTAACTCGATGCGTCGTTTTTCGCCCGGATTCTCCCGAACGATTCTTTTCTGCCAAGAGTTTCGTGTCGAGTGGAGCACTGTACGGCGACGTGTCCCTCGGTCGTTGCACTTTGAAAATCGTTCGCGATGTTTATTGCATTTATTAGCGTCGCGCTTATTCGTCTTATCGACGATGAGATCACCGGAGACGGAACGCTACGCAGCGAGGCGAGCCGCGACATTCGCCGCGCGGCGTTGCGTCGAAATCGCGCCACGAACTTCTCCAAAAATACACTTTCCCCTGCGAGAGTGGTATTGCATATTCGCCCGTGCGGTGGCCGCCCGATCGCGACGCGCCAATTCGACCCGAGATATTGCGATCGAGTCGGAGATAGAGGTTGCGCAGAAAATCTGCCGCACGAATCCCGTAACGGGCGTTTCTAAATTATTATGTAACGGCGAACGGCAGTAACGTGCGAAGGCAATGCGCAACGGGGAGTAGGATACGGGTAGGCAGAGAAAGAGAGAGTCCCCGAGGTGGGATAGAGGTAGAGGAGAGGAAATTACAGAGATGGAATGAAAGAAAGAAAGAAAGAAAGAAAGAAGAGGGCCAAGCCGGTCGTGGCACGGAAACGTTACGTGCGTTGTGCTCGTTTCGATTCGATTCGATGGGAGTGCGCGAGTCCGTTGACTGTGGATCGACGGAAATACAGACTTTCACGCGCGTAATCGCCACGCGAATTCCTATTCTACGGTTTAATCGCGTCGATGGGAGTAAGGAGAACGAGATCAGGTTGCTTTTGCTACTTTCCCTCCGCCAGGTTGCAGAGGTTCGTCCAGTACGGCTGTTCAAGGTGCCCTGAAGGTGCGCGATGAACGTGCAACACGTGCTCATTCGCGGGATCGTCGCCGTCGGCGACGCGAACGGGAGAGACGCGGTCACGCGTCATCCGCGCGGAGGATTGCGCGACTTCCTCGTGTCGGGAAGTTGCGAACTTCTCAGTCTGTATCGGCGCCCGAGTCAGCTAGAAAGACAGGTCCGTTAAGGGGGTATCCTGGTCTGACGAGGCGTTTTCGTCGCGTTATTTCGGAATTTTTTTACAAAGAATCCATAAATTTTATTATTATTTAGTTTATTGCTACATGTTTATTGATGTTTCAACTATCTTTACAAATTTTTTCAATAGAAAAAAATTAAAATCAAACGCAGTTGACTGCTTTAAAGCAGGGATCGAAAAAGTTCTTGAACCCTCGTTTTTTAAAAATTCTGTTAGAACTTATTTGTTTCGATTAAGAAAATATCTGTTCCTGTGGAATTTTTATTGAAACAAATGCTACCTTCAGGAACTTCTTTAAAAAGTGTTTGGAACAGATATTTTAGAACCTATATAATAAAAGTTCCATGGAAACAAGTTACATTAGAACATTTATTAAAAAAGTTTTAAAAGATAAAGAAAAATACTCAACTATTAGGTACTAGTTTTATTTAACAATATGCTATCATATTCTTCATGTGTTTATTTAATAAAGGGTATGAAAATCATAACATAAATAATTAATGGTTTCATAAGAAGTATTGAACGGAAAAGAGAACTTGTCAAGAATAATACCTGCATAACATTTTTTTATAACTTACATGAACCGAAATACATAGAAAATCTCTAATATAATATATAATATTAATATTTCAGTAATAGAATATATGAATATACATCTACGTATTATTATACTATTTATGTTTTGCAATTCAGCGTGATAGTATTATAGCTATAATACATTATCGTATTTAAACACTTTGAAATCCGTGGATCTAAAAATATTGCAGTTGCAGAATTCCATTGTATTGGAACGTCAATAATAGGTTTAATAAACGATTATAACGATTCTAAAACATCTACGTAGGTAAGTATTACATATAAATAACACATATTTAATATTTGTTACAACGATTGAGAACTTTTTTAATATCGGTGAACAAAATATCTGTTCCTGTTATAGAGAAATTTTTATTCTTATATTTTATAAGTTCCATTCCAACTAGAACTTTTATTTTCAAGAACTTTTATTTTATCGGTTCTTCTGAGAACTTATAAAGTGAGAACATTTTTAAAAAAGTTCCGCGGTCATTGTTTTAAATGGAATCTATTGAAAAGTTCCAGAACTTTTTCGATCCTTGCTTTAAAGTAATGGTGAAAAAAAAACATGGGGTCACGGTGCCCATGATTCGGGCTCGTTCTAGTAATCAGAAATAAAAAATGAAAAGAGATTCATTATCTGTATGCCTGTGGCTATCGTCCCTACCAGAATTATGATAAAATAATTTGTTTTCAAACTTTCGCAGACCTTTAAAGTTGAAAAAATGTGCGAAAATCGAAACTTAATTTTCAAACCGCCGCCATTTGCTTAATTTTCAATATCATTTTATTATTCTGGTAGGGACGATAGCCACAGGCATACAGATACAGAATCTCTTTTCATTTTTTGTTTCTGATCACTAGAACGAGCCCAATTCATGGGCACCGTGACCCCATGTTTTTTTTCACCATTACTTTAAAGCAGTCAACTGCGTTTGATTTTAATTTTTTTCTATTGACAAAATTTGTAAAGATAGTTGAAACATCAATAAACATGTAGCAATAAACTAAATAATAATAAAATTTATGGGTTCTTTGTAAGAAAATTCCGAAATAACGCGACGAAAACGCCTCGTCAGACCAGAAATACCCCCTTAAGGGGACATTTTACTCTCTCGACCGAAAAATCGGTCACGTTTAGGTGATGGTTTTTATAATGAAATATACACTTAACGTTCTCGAATTTCTGGGGGTATATTCTACCACTCTTGAAATACAAGAAAAAATCTTTGTTGTTTGTTTATTTCATTTGTTTACATAAATATTTCGCAGTGAATTTGGCGGCTTCAGAATTTGACCCCTCGCTGGCGGTTGAAATTTCGGACGACTGGTTCATCGGAAATAAAAAAACCACACATACCTATTTCTAATTCGCAGGAGTATGGTTATCCCGCTTTTCACAAAAGGACAATTTTGGAATAAAATTATTAAAATGCCGGTCGATCAAAGTTGGATGTACCGAAACTGGCACTTCTTTTCTATATTTAATTGCTATAAAATGTGGGAAAATTTTAAAAATCTTATATTTGTGGTTAGCGAGATAGCCATACTCCTGCAAATTAAAAATATGTTTGGTTTCTTTATTTTCGGTTATCCAGTCGTCCGAAATTTCAACCGCCAGCAAGGGGTCAAATTCTGAAACCGCCAGCTTCACTGCGAAATATTTAAGTAAACAAGTAAAATAAACAAACAAATTTTTTTTTGTATTTCAAGAGTAGTACAATGTACCCCCTGAAATTGGAAAACGTTAAGTGTGTATTTCGTTATAAAAACCATCACCGAAAAGTGGCGAATTTTTCGACCGAGAGAGTAGAATGTCCCCTTAAATGAACTAGCAGAAACACCATGTCACGATCGCACGTTCACGGTTCCTCCGTTCGCCGACAATGCAGTGCCACGTTATCGACGCCATCGAATTGTCCAAGGTTTCGAGAAACGAGTGCTTTCGCTAAATTAATCGGCGAGTTGGAGCAAGAGGGAGAAGGAGAGGATGAGGCGCGTATACATGCGTCGGTTAGTTTCTTTTTGCTGGTAGGCGCCACCACTTCCGGCGTGGCAGACACAGGCACAGAAGTCAGCAGGGCGAAAGAGAAGAAGGATGTTGGGGGAAATAGGGTGTACATTAAAGCGCGAGTTTACGACGTCGAGCTCGCTTGCCGTCCGGCTCTCGCGCTAACGTAAACCGAAACGTTCCGGCGATGCTCGGCGATGTCAGAGAAGTGTCGTTTTCGTCCGTCGCGGTTCGGCGTCGCGCGACCGATTCGGGGGGCCCGCTCGATTGCTGGAGAAGCTCGGACGGTCGACCGGCGAAGATGGGTGAAAATTAATCGGAGGTGTCTGGCTTTTGTCCGGAAGGCCTAGTCCGGGAGGGGTCGGCGACAACGGTGTCCAAGGAGTACGGGGCAAAGGTCTGCCGCACGTGATCTACTGCCGACTCTGGCGCTGGCCGGATCTACAGTCCCACCACGAGCTAAGGGCGATCGAGCACTGCGAGTACGCGTTCACGCAGAAGCGGGACGAAGTCTGCGTCAATCCGTACCACTATCAACGAATACAGACACCAGGTAGGCGGCCGCTGGCCCGTTTTATTAAATGGAATCGCGTAGTATCGGGGTGGCTGGTAATCGGCCGCAATGTAACGACCGTAAGCCAAGTGGCTGGGAGAGATCGCGTGACTATTAGCGCACGAAACTTTACAGTTTTGCCAGCGATTCTCGTGCCGCGGCATAACTTAGCCGGGGACGAGTCCGTTCTCTACAATACCTCCCTCGAGGAGCTCAGCGTCAGCGTGCCGGAGAACACGTGCTTTAACGTGACGCTCAATCATCAGCACCACAATCAACAAGGTATACCGCAATCGCCGCCGCAGCAGCAGCAACAACAGCAGCAGCAACAGCAGCAGCAGCAACAGCAGCAGCAACAACAGCAGCAGCAACAACAGCCAAACAATCCATATCAAGGAATGCAGGTTCGTGCCGGATGAATATCTCGAGTGGAAGCAATCAGAAGAGATGAATGCCACTATTAATCCTTTGCTTTTATTTGCCGTTTTCAGAGCATGCAGGCAACGAGTCCGGCGAGCGTGGGGAGCCTTGGGAGCGTTCAGGGTTCACCGCATCCGACCCCTGGATCCATGGATCCTTCCGCGGACACTCCCCCTCCTGGATACATAAGCGAGGATGGCGATAATATGGATCACAATGATAATATGTCTTTGAACCGTCTGTCTCCCAGTCCTGTCGACGCACAACCGGTTATGTATTGCGAGCCTGCTTTTTGGTGAGTCAAATCGTTGGTCGGAAAGGTCGCATTAATTTACGCGCGAGCAAAAGAATGATATCACGCTTTAGGCATCGAGGGTTGCGCCATTGAAAGTTTCAACGAACGGCTCGTAACGTTTCCCTCGTTTTCTCTGATAAAAGGTGTTCGATAAGTTACTACGAGCTGAATACGAGAGTAGGCGAGACCTTCCATGCATCCCAACCGAGCATCACGGTGGACGGATTCACCGATCCAAGCAACTCCGAGCGCTTCTGCCTGGGCTTGCTGTCGAACGTGAATCGGAACACCGTGGTCGAGCAGACCAGACGACATATCGGCAAAGGGGCCAGGCTTTACTACATCGGCGGAGAGGTGTTCGCAGAGTGCCTGTCCGATTCGAGCATATTCGTTCAGAGCCCGAATTGCAATCAACGTTACGGTTGGCACCCGGCCACCGTCTGCAAAATACCACCGGGTAAGTTCTCCCTACGGTCATGTCTGTGGAAGCTGGAGCGAACTTTTAACCCGATGTGAAAACCGTGTTTGTCGTTTGCCGCGGCGCAGGTTGCAATCTGAAGATCTTCAATAACCAGGAGTTCGCGGCGTTGTTGTCGCAATCGGTGTCCCAGGGCTTCGAGGCGGTATACCAATTGACTCGGATGTGCACCATCAGGATGAGCTTCGTGAAGGGCTGGGGAGCGGCGTATCGGCGACAAACCGTCACGTCCACGCCTTGTTGGATCGAGCTGCATCTGAACGGCCCGCTGCAATGGCTGGACAGGGTGCTCACGCAGATGGGCTCGCCGCGTTTACCCTGTTCCTCGATGTCATAAGGTTGTATGCACTTCTCCTTCGTGGACAGGAGAAATGAGAGAACGCTTCGCTCGCGTGCTATTCGCCGTCATCGTGGTCGTTGTCGATCGATTTTCCTCACCGTGGCTTTACACCGTTCTCGGCCCGGTCCTCCGCAACCAGTGAGCTACAGTGATGAACGTGCACGAAAACGAACGGACACGATCGCTGTCCCCGCGACGCGACGCGACGCGCGTATGCTCCAGCAGCCGCAGTCTACGGGGACGCAGGATCGACCTGATCGGAACGTCGGGAAAGCATTCGATCGTCAGACATATACGAGTAGAAGCGCTGAAGCGCTCGGATCGATGTTTCCTGTGCGTTAACGGGAGAGGACGGTGTGCGGAAGAGAAGATCGGGAAACCGACAACCGGTTCGTAACGAGTCATAACACTTTGACAAGTACTGAGAACGCATGGTCTTCGACGAAACAAGTAGATATTGTTAGCGCACTTATCGCACATCTGAACGGCTAGTGCTGGATCGTTATCCAGGGTTACAAATCCGATTTTAGCTGAACCAAGAAGAGAAATGAGCATGCTCGTGCGCATACGTATGTATGTATCATGGTAAATGAAAAGCTCAGCCTTTGCATATTTTTATCAGGTCCAAAAAATTTTCTAATGGCACTGGTCTATTTGGGCTGTTTGTCAGTGTCTCTCCTACGAAATGGGACGACTAAAGTAATTGTATAAAGCCTATTTCTCCTATACGATAACGATAAGAATGGATTACGGTGTTGAATGTGTACGTAACTACGCGGCTCGTTCGCGATCGCATTCACGAACCGATCGGGACGTTGTCGCGTTCGAATGTCCTCACAGAGATCCGGCATGGATGGATATGTTTCCGTGTGCTTCGTGTCTCGAGAATGACTAGCAATGCAAGGTGGATCACTATCAGTATCTATACGTGTAACGAAAAGCGTTTAATAAGAAATTTATGGAATTCCGAAATCGAAACTGTTGCTACGTATTAAGGTGTCTTATCTTGAATAACTGATATTCTTATTAAGAGTAAGCGCTATATTTCTTAACATTCGTAAAACTACCGACCGCACGATGTCCGTGCTAGACGGAAATATCTATTTAACTTGGTATCGCATGAGGGAAACTGATTTGAAAGTGCAGCGAACAAACCTATATACGTATATCTCTATCGAGTGTGTGAAAAATTTATGCGGAGCATAGCGAAACATCACGATGCACGTTTTGGTCTTGATGTTTAACGTAGCGAACCACTCGTCAGTTGAGAACCGTCGCGCGAAACTGTCCGATTCGTTCTACGGGATCGTGTACCATAATTTCACGCGAAGGGACTATGTTCCGCCACGTAAAGCGAGGAAAACGAATGACCGGTTCGATTGTCTTAAGCTTCGACGAGCGTAAGTGGAATCGTTTTATAAAACTTTGTACAGATATATCGAGAAAAAAGTAGGAGAAAAACGCACGCAGGCACGGTGTAACGAGAATTTCTGAGGATATGCAAATTTTATTACGAATCAGGAGGCGGCCGAAAGAGAAAAGAAATAGTTGTCTGGCCTTAATCGCGAGGATGCTACGAGACGCATCTGTTGACCCTTTGAATTGCGGACTAGAGGCTACTTTTTCACGACGCATATGCACGGCGTCCCTAGCCGAAGGTGTTTCACGTGAAACGTGTGGAAATGAGATAACAAAGTTACGCGTTTTATTATATTACGATATGTACATCGTGATATATGTATATTAGTATCGAACTACGAACAGTTTTTGCACCAAGTGCATGGATTCGGTTATCTTTTCTTTTTTTTTTCATCTTTTTTTTTAACGAATAAAATTTTAAAGATAACATATATATATATATATTGACTTCTATGGAGTCTTTACGTACGATCGGGGCCAATCGCGCGCACAGAATGCGAGATTTGATCTCGGTAAGGACGTTAAACGTTTCAGAGAACCGGTTCCTCTTTATATAGATTTTTCTCAGTATCGTTTAGAACGTTTCGTTTTACAGTGACCGTAATTAATTTTCTTTTGAATATCCGACGATTGCAAGTGAACGATATGTGCTGAGCGCGGGCCGACTTTCTTACCAACACTTATGTAGGATCTGGAAGTCGGCGCTTAAAACGATGGACGAAACTGGAAACTAATTTAAACAATAAACAGCAAGTGTAAACATGCATACGAGAGATGTGTTCCATAGCGCAGAGCTAGCAGATCACTGACTGCCGTCCCCGTTTCGAGTCACTCACGTGACTATCGCTGGGCCGTTTACCGTTTACCAACACTTTCTCCAGCGCTGACGAAGAAATCGGCACCCTTCTAATGTCTGCGTCTCTCTATTCTTTGAATTCGGACCACCTCTCGCTCGCGAGTCCGTTTCTTTCGAGGTTTGCGTATTCGTCCTGATTAGCATAACTTTACATTGTTGATTACAAGTTGCTTTGTCATCCGTGTTAGTGGCAGTAAGTCAGCTAGATAAAGAAATACCGTAGCGGCCAATATATTACCACGAGCGGCCTTATTCTTCTTTGACGAAGCCCACCATGTATACTGTAAATCGGTGCTCCATCGGTATCGAGATCGCCGCTGACAAGGGAACACCGCGAACCCGGACTCACCGATTGGAACGCAACATTGTGGGGTTTTAGAGTGACTCAAAACAAGAACAACGGTGTATTTCATTTGGGCCCTATCGTCCTTTAAGGGGGTGAAAACTAACCTCAAAATCAAATCGGCGCTTCCACTTTTTCGCGTATAACTCTCAAACTACAACAGATAGAAAAAAATGTTTCAAACAAAAGTTTAATGGTGCGATGAGCACTGAAAACTTGCGTTAACAAAATTTTGAAGAGTTTAAAAAAAAAAAATACCTGAACGAAAAAACACTTTTTCAAAAATTTGTTAACATAAGTTTTCAGCGCTCATTGCACCATTCAACTTTTGTTTGAAACATTTTTTTCTGTTTGTTATACTTTCTACGCGAAAAAGTGAAAGTGTCAATTCGACTTTGAGGTTAGTTTTCACCCCCTTAAAGGGCGATAGGGCCCAAATGAGTCACTCTAAAAACCCACAAAGTCGCGTTCCAATCGGTGAGTCCGGGTTCGCGGTGTTCCCTTGTCAGATCTGTTTGAAAGTAAAAGAAGTTCCATGTATCGCCCCGTGAAAGTTGAACGCGATATCGCCAGGTAGCACCAACAGCCGAGTGATACTGCAAACAACAAGAATCCTTGCTTCATTCCTTCGTTATAGGATCTGGTTCCTCTCTCTCTCTCTCTCTCTAGACTTGTGCACCTTCGTACTGACAATGAGTCCAAGAGAACTGTACTGTAACGTCTGGCTGTCGAGCGTTCGACGACCACTTGCCTTCCTACTAAACTGCCACTAATTACCGAAGAACTCGTCCCCACTGTTCTTCATCAAACTTCTTTTCTAGCACAACGGGAACACGCGACATTCGGCTCGCTGATATGGCCCAAATCGTGCATCTACAGACTATCTCGGAAGTAAATGGTGAAGCTTCGGGAGCTGATTGTAGTCCACTCTGCTACGTCGATGTGTAAACGTTTCTCATCCCCGAGGTGGACAATACAAGTTCCCAATGGCTATCCATTTGGCTTCGAGGCACCTTGTGTAATATTCTAAATGGATGGTGCGCGCTACTCCAAAGAAACGGTGGACGGGTGAACACGATTCTGTGCATGCTTAGCTGAAGCCTGAACCAAGCAATTAATTGCAGCAGAGGAGTAGTGCGCGTTGTGCTTTTATTACCCGTTAGCTCCTGCTCGTTCGTTTCACGTTACCATAAGGTCTAACACGCGCGCATCTCTCCATTCTGATCGGCAAAGGAAAAGACAGACCCATCAGGCAAACGTGTCTCGTTTGCCGAAGTATTTTTTAAGCGTAGCATTTGCCAAAGCTTCTTTTAAGTACAAGATAAATCGATTAGCATCGGTATGGGCGGAACGACACGCGAAACTCGCCAAACTCTCGACGCTGTTGCTTCTTCTGGGTATTCGTAACTGTGTTACCATTGTTGGTCGCGGCGTATCGTTTATATTGCCATTGTGTTTCTTCTTCTTTTCTGTTCTAGCGTTTTAATCGGTCGAATCGAGGGCTCCGACGATCATGATTCTTTCAATTCTACAGCTACAGACACACAAATGTATATATACATATATATATATATGTGTAGAACTGCATGCACACGAAGGGAAGTGTCGACTAAAGGATAACTTCTAGAACTCCAATATTTTTTTACGTACGAATGGAAACGCGAAATTCTTTTACGAAATGTGCGATTCAATGATCTGTTGATCTAGCCGATGTTTCCCTGGTGTGGATGAGATTCTTTTACGAGAATACGAGACAAAATTGAGAGCTTGAAGGAACGAGTGTGGGAGAATATAGAGACGAGACGTTACAAGAGATATCGAGTGTGAGACTGTATAATAATTATAAATAAATGTACACGTTAAGACTAATAAAATTGATTCCATCGCTTTCCGCCGCTTCATCGTTACAGATATATCGTATCTGACGTTGCTGAAGAACGACTACTCTCGATTACGTACATAACATACACTTTATTCAGGATTTCCGCGTGTCTTGGCGAGAAGGACAGCGATAAATACGACGATCTAAATAAGATCCCTAAACGCGTAATGTGTCTGTTGGCCAATTTCACTGTGAATGCAGAATTGGCGGGATCCAAGGATAGGGGAGAAATAATAAAGAATTAGAAAGTTTCATTATCAATTTTGCGTGGCAAAATATTTGTATGGTGACTACGACAAAAGTGCATACAGTCTACACGAGAGTACAATTTTGCGCTTACATTGCTTTACGACCGCAGCCCTTGACGCGGTTTCGCGATAACAACACTCAAGATGGTTCCGACGAGCCGATCTTGGGTCGAAACGACAACATTCTTGAAACGAATCTGCACAAATCAACGACCATCGAAGATTCTCCCTCGGGAATACTTACTTCCGCGAGAATAGTATCTTCTCTCAGCCAAGCAATTTCGTCCTCGTGGTATCACTACGCGGCGCATAGAAGATAGCGACCAAATATTCGTCTCGAAATACGTGAACCGACTCGCGCCCCACCAAGCGAAACTACATTTCCTTTCGTCGCCCTAGAATATCTTGTGTCTTTCCATCAAAATCCTAGCTGACGAAGGTAAACGTTTCGGGCCGAATGCTGAATTCGACGCGATGTACAAGGTCGGCGTGCTGCGCTAAAGTTCACAGTGTTCAGGTGAGTATAGTAACGACTACCGTGTCTAGTACCTTATTCTATGGAAACGAATAAACCGCACAAGATTCGTGATCTCAGATTGAAAAGTCTAACGAAAGGAACGTTGTAGTATGGCAATAACCCTAACATCTAGCGGTTGGTATTAGTCGCAGGTATGTTCCGCGAGCGATTCCGATGCGACGAGTCATCTTCAACCGCTTGTTCCTCTTCTCTTCTCCGGGGTTGATTTGTTGCTGCCGAGTTGAGCGGAGGTGTTAGAGGCGACCGCCATGTTTAGAGGCCAACATCTTCTTTACGGAAAACATGCTCATAGACAGGCCGACGGTAGCAAGCACGAACGCTGATTTCGACACGTTGCGTTCGACTTTGTTCCTACGAAGCGCACTCGAAACCGCGCCCTGGACAGGGTAACGTGCATCAGTTTATGTTACGCTTGTTCTAAACCTCCACCGTCCCGGTTCCCTCCAATGTCCGACGATTGGAGGAACGAGAACGTTGGACGCGTTCGATATTATAACCGGTTGCGCTGTGAAAGTATCGCGCGATTCCGAATAAACTGCAAATGAATTCTGACGCTCATTCGCGCGTGATAGCAAACTTTAAGACGCGAATGGCGAGGAGAGGTCAGCGTTGCGGCAATGAAGCGAGAGCTACTATCATCACAACGATAAGTTGCTAAACGCTGAAGAACCAGGGTTTGAAGTGCGAAACGCATACTCGATATGAAGTTTTCCACTTCGTCGTAGATTCAGCAGAAAGACGTTGCTTGAAACCAGTGACCCTGCTTTGTGACCTCTCCTCGTTAGCTTGACACCTTGACACTAGCGAATATTACATAACATTAAGCTCGCGTTCAGCGCGCGTACGCGTCTTACCTGGTGAAACGATAATCTAAGAGCATAGAGGGTGGCAGGAGTAAGATACATCTCTAAATCACGGCTTTGGCTTCGTACTCTGAAAAATAGTAGAAAGCGGCTTTAACTGTGTTTCCATTACATAAAGCGCCAGGCGCCGAATTTAAAAACGAAGGACGCGCGACATTGGACCGCGTCCAGGACCGATTATTATCGGAAACTGCTCGATTTTCCCGCCAGGCGATAAGGTTCCCTTGCAATTGAAATAGGACCCCCGTGCGATAACAACTTGAGAAGCAATACCTGATAACTTGCTTGTCGAAGCGATAATTACGATACTGTAAACGATTTTTTAAATATAGTAACTACCGCCGATCGAGCAATTCCTGGCGCCGTCTGAGATTTTAAGAAACACTCCCACGCAGGTTACGCGATTCGATATTTCAATATCTTTATATAACGCAGTTTGGTGTATGAAAGACACTTAACATGTGCACGACAGAAAACTTCGTCTCGTTTAAGAATCAGATGCAAATCTAATGTTTCAACTATAGTACAACGCTTCTGGAGGCGCAAATGCGCATACTCGAAACGGCCTTTCGTCACAATGATCGATTAATAAATACTAATTTTAATCGCGGTGAGAAAGGAATTACGCTGTTGACATAAACCGCTTGTGCAACTCCGTTCGCGGATCCTTTCATCGTTGCATTCTTATACGCCGGGATGCGTATCTCAAATGCGTAAAAATAGAGAAGCGTGGTTTACAATGTTAGGCTACTGTCGACGGCGTTAAGTGATACTTGGCACAGACATTTATTTCAGCTAGATCGATGCGATTTAAAAATTTAAAAATTCCCTTGTCCGGTAGGAGGACGCAGTGTACGGCGTGGTTAACCTCCAAATACACGTTACAACAGTAAATTCTGCCCGTTTTAGGAAGGGGCAACACAGTGTCGACGAATGAAATGGAACAGGAGCTCTCGGTGGCAAGGAGAACTTTGGCAATGTTTCAGGCAATGGTATTCGGGAATGAACGATTCCCGAACGATTTCTTTTTAGTGCGCGTTTGCAGAAGTTAAGGGGGAGGAAACGATGTGCTACATTCCGTGCGTTCTATTACGTAATCGACACCGTTGCTCCATATCACTGAGCGAAGACACCAATGTTAGAGTTAAATGAAAGTGAAAATTGCGTCTCAGAATAATACACGTACCGTCGTGTGCGAAACTTGCCGATAGAAAGAGAGAATCGCCGAAGGCATGCGTTCCTTCGCCCCTCGTTTTCTCACCACTGCCGATTCTTCGTTTTCGTCCACAGTTTTGCGCGTACCGTGCCATCTGTACATCTCTGGACACACTAATCGGAATAGATGCTGCGTCAATCATGCGTCGATATGTAACCCTAATCCCAAACGAAGTGTAGAAGAGACATCTTACGGACTCTCGACTGAACTGATGGTATTTTGAAAATTTCAAAAATATCCTCTCTGCTTCACCACCTAACTGAAATACACCAACTCTCAATTCCTTGGGAAGGTGTTCCAAGTTACATTTATCGAGAAAGACCAGGACCCCAGAAAACCCGGACAGAAAAAATGGGTTGTTCTTTCGAAAGTCCCCATGCTCCAAATTGGCTGAAATTTTGGAAACAGTTTCATTTTGCATAGAAATAATGTTTGCGAGAAGGATTTTTGGCAACTTAAATTTTTTTACTCATTTTGATGTCATTCCCTACCTTACCGACGCAATATAGTATAATGTATAATGGTCAAAACTTTTAAAACAAATAATTACTGAACTCAGATCGGTTTTCGCGCCCGCAAGCAGGCAGCCCCCCCCCCCCCCCCCTCCGGAATAATCTAGCCCCAACCAATACTAATATCCGGAACAAGTTGAAAAGTGGAATGCGTTGTACCTTTTAAAAACAATTGAAAACAGCAGGTTCTGTGGCTTTTGATCCGCCTTCAACTTGTCGGTAACATAGGAAGTGACATTTAAATGATAAAAAAAATGTCGAGTCGCCAGAAATCCTCCTCGCAAACATTATTTCTATGCAAAATGAAACTGTTTCCAAAATTTTAGCCAATTCGGAGCATGGGGTTTTGTCGGAAGCACAGCTAAAGATAGGTATTAGATATGTATATTCTGTTAGGTATATTTTATACCTCACCTGCGCCCTTATCCGTTACCAACACGAGGTATTGCTAAAAAAACAAGCCTTATCCTAATGGTATATTATCAGCGAAAGTCCTCGCGCTCGTCGCTAGATGTCGCCGTGTTGCATTTTACCTCGTTGAGCGGCAATTCTCAATCTAGATAATCACTTTAAATTTGAAGGGCCGATAAAGTCTGCCGAGATTCCTCTTTTAATTGACAAATAAATACATGTTAAGTGCTCCCCTCTAACTGTGCAGGCATCGAATCACACAAAAGAATAAGTTACTCTATGACGCATTCGCCTTCTTATCTCCAAGTCGTTTCCGCGAATTCCGTCAGTATCCACTCATTTGGCACGCGTCATTGTTCACCGTGTAGCGCCCGGCTTGCAACACAAACGCGCAAGTGTAACGCATCATTATCCTTGAACTTATTACGCGTGCGTTGCCGGCGGTGCAAATTAAAATGTATTTCCCAGTGGATCGCCTGGCTTATGGTCGCCAGATCAGCTTGGACGAGGAGAATTACTTAATGACGCACCGTGTGGTTTTATCTCGGAGTCATTTCCGTGGGATGCCGCAGTATCCTTTCGAGCCGCCAGTACCGCCGCACCTAACTCGGTTAAAAGTAAACCGGCGCCAGTTGTGAAAGAAAATAATGGCGAGCTGGACGTTCCTTGTCCTCTGGGTTCAGCTGTTTCTGCTGGCTCTCGGCGAGCAAAAGGATTCGGAGAGCCTCTGCGCGTCCCAGCAGAGCTGCGGGACGTGTTTGCAGATTCCGCGATGCGTCTGGTGCTCTACCACGGTAATCGTTGCATTTGCACTTGCTTATACCACGGGTCAGCTTCTCTACGCGAACAAGTAGGGGAGACCGGGGCTGGCTGTCTCAGGGGGTAGGTTGACTAATTGTTAATAACTTTGCACCGACATATGCTTTACTGCGGAAAGATTCACTGCAGAAAGAACTTACTTCTACTATGGCATGCATTTATGTTCGACCCATAGTGGTTCGAGTATACTGCATACTAGCTGGACAAAATTATTTTTTTGAGGGTTTGGGTTTATACGGGGTTGAAATTGTTAGAAAACAAACCTGATTCGTATTACAGTATTTGTTTCATTAAAAATATCAATAAAATAAAAGTATGACTAATTCAATGAAGGAAAAAGAACTAAACGACAGTATTGTACTTTAACTATAATTATCAGTTATAAGGTTTATTAGGTTTATTTCTGTAATTTCTGAGTTTTTAAGTTTAAAATCTGGTTTTTGAAATCAGTTTTCTCTGCATCGCTATTAAAATAGTGTTTTGCTATATGTTCCACGTCGTTCCACGCGACAAGGATTGAATGTACGGTAAGTAGAGACTTTCTAGTTTTTTTTAATCAAATGATCGACCTGCAAAAATTTGCAACACTATGTTTTGTGAATTGTTTTCGAGTGATTAATACGAATCAGGTTTGTTTTCTAATAATTTGAACCCCATGTTTGAGTCTTCAAACTGATTGAATTGAATACAAACTGAACAAATTGAATATAGGTAAGTAAATATTTTTCTTAAAGATTTTATTTTTTCACGCTCTATATAGTTACAATAGAATAAATGTTGAGGGACTATTTTAAAGTTTGTTTATTAGACGATCTATTGACACAGTATTTTTGTTTATACATAAATTATTTAAGGTTATATAGATTATTGAAGTCAACACGATCGGTCGTGGCTGGTTGACTAATAAGGTTTAAATTGTTATTTTGTTATTCATAAAGCGATTTTTATTTTTTGTTTAAACGGTCTAGCCGGGTAATCATAGGAAAAACGGCCCCAGCACCAATTTTAGTATTTATGTGTACCAAATAATGCTCTTTGCCTAAAAAAACACTGAGAGAAATTTCAGATCTCTACCCCCTTTCGTTAGGGTGATATGGGGAAAGCAAACCCTAAACTTTACACTATGTTATAAATATATTATAATTAATGTTTAAGTTGAAAAATTTTTCAGCTTATTACTAAAATATGAAAGAAAGCAATTAATATTTTATAATGAAACACGTTATGTGACATTGTGTTATTTTACAAGTTATTTATAATTTATTTTCGACCGTAATAATTCAAATATATGATTTCGGCGCACTAGTTCGGTCCTTGTGTTATTTTATTACCACTGAGATAAGTTACTAATAACATTTTCTTAACCGATTGTGCCTACATATAGTCAACCTACCCCATACTGTAAGTCAACCAACCCCGATCATGGGGCTGGTTGACCAGCGTGGAAGGTGTTAGAAGAGCATTAAAATATCTTAATTGTTGTCACATTGAGTCAACATTAATAATTTAATCAGATAGCCAAAAGTATGCCCTATCAAATATACTAACCGGTTTAATGATATTTCGCCTACATAATTAATTAAAAATCAAAAACTGAAAAACTGGCCTACCAGCCCCGGTCTCCCCTACTGTGTTGGATCCTTCCTTTAGGTGTCCGAGCAAAGTTCCAACGGCCCTCTGGTTCGCTGCGTCACCCGAGAGAAATTTCGAAAGGAGGGTGATCACTGGTGCCGAATATCCGACGTGATGGATGCCACAAGTTCAACGGTCGTGCTGAGAAACCGACCGTTATCTTTTACGAACAGAACGGCCCCTGTTCAAGTGCAGCCGCAGAAAATCCAACTAAGACTCAGACGGGGAAAGTACCATATTACCTTCACGGTATACAACACCGTGCCCGTTGCGAAAGGGTTATGATTATATTAGATCATATTGCCGACAGGTGTCGAATACCGCGTGACACTGAGATACAGCCAAGCAGAGGACTACCCGGTAGACCTGTATTACCTCATGGACTTGTCGGCGTCCATGGAAGACTATAAGAATAGATTGTCGGAATTAGGCTCCCAGCTGGCAGAGGCTATGCGGAACCTCACTCGCAACTTCCGCCTAGGATTCGGCAGTTTCGTCGACAAAGTTGTGTTGCCCATGACCAGCACGCAGCCAGACAAGTATAATACGTTAATCCGTCAAAGTTCCCCAACGAGTAACGCCATTTCCCTAACGTGTCGTGTTCGCAGATTAAAATCACCGTGCTTGTTGAGCAGCAACCCGCAGAAATCGTGCGCGCCTCCGTACGGTTACAAGAATCAGATGCCTCTTAGCGAGGACGATGACCTGTTCAAAGTAATATTTCCACGTTACCCCGTAGTTACACGTGCCACGCGTTTCCTTCGATATTTTGATTCTGATCGATGGTTCCATGCACGCGGCAGACCCGCGTGACCGAGTCAGCCGTGTCCGGTAACTTGGACGCGCCCGAGGGTGGCTTCGACGCGATGCTGCAGGCCATGGTTTGCACCGAGGAGATCGGCTGGCGGCAGGTCGCCCGACACCTTATCGTCTTCTCCACGGATGCCAAGTCCCATATCGCCGGGGACGGTAGAGTACGTGCACCCGCCTGAAGTAGAAATCGCTTTCACACGAGGACCTAGCAGCGGGAGGGGTGCAGCTCAATTTTCGACAGTTTTCGTGGGATCACGTGTACTGTGGTTTGCAAAAAAGGTTGGCATCCGGATGCTGAGCGGGGCAAGGGGGCTACTTTGCTCGCATTGGCTCCCACTGGCCAATGCGAGCAAAGTAGCCCCCTTGCCGCGTTTAGCGTCCGGACGCCTTCTTTTCTGCGAACGACAGTAATATACCTACGTAAACAAAAATTCTACTCGGTTTGGTGCCGTTTTGTTGCAAAACCGATAGCAAATTAGCGATTCGTTGGAAGTTTTGAACCTGTTTCGCGGAATATTTATGTTCCGGGCGGTCGCGGGTTTGAAAGATTCGCCAGAAATAGAAATAGAAACTTATCAACTCGATATCTACTACTTATTCTGTGAAAAAAATATATTTCTCAATGAGTGATCTTTTTTACATGTTCCCATACAGCACACTCCGTTGCAGAAATGTTGCAGAAAGGTTGCAGTTACGTTGCGGTGCAATGTTGCACAGGGGCGGACATAGGAAGATTCCTGCAACATTTCAGCAATGTTGCGGTGCAATATTACTATGTTGCGGTGCAACGTTTCGGCAATGGTCACGCAACGTTTCGGAAATTTTACAGCAACTTTCTCGCAACGTTTCTGAGATTTCATAGCAATTGTCCCGCAACGTTTCGGAGATTTTACAGCAATTGTCTCGCAACGTTTCGGAGATTTTACAGCAATTGTCTCGCAACGTTTCGGAGATTTTACAGCAATTGTCTCGCAACGTTTCGGAGATTTTACAACAAAGGTCCCGCAGTAACCAGGGCTCAAAAACTGTTATAATATCGATTTAGTATATAGATTTAGTATAATATCGTAGTATACCCAATATACAGTGTATATTAGGTTACGCTTTGTGTAACATAATTTAATTTATTATAATTTAGTGTAATAAGTAGCAGACGATGCAAGCTCAATTGATTGTATGCTTTATGTAAACTATGGGACTTGTCCCGTTTATAACTGAAAGTACAAGATCTCAAAAATACGCGTTGACGTATTCCGTGCGATCTAAGTTGGGCCTCATGTAAAATCTCCGAAACGTTGCGAGAAAGTTGCTGTAAAATCTCCGAAACGTTGCGGGACAATTGCTATAAAATCTCAGAAACGTTGCGAGAAAGTTGCTGCAAAATTTCCGGAACGTTGCGAGAAAGTTGCTGTAAAATCTCCGAAACGTTGCGGGACAATTGCTATAAAATCTCAGAAACGTTGCGAGAAAGTTGCTGTAAAATTTCCGAAACGTTGCGAGAAAGTTGCTGTAAAATCTCCGAAACGTTGCGGGAGAATTGCCTATAAGATCTCGGAAACACTGCTGAAATATTTCATGCAATGTTGCACAGGGGCGGACATAGGAAGATTTCTGCAACATCTCAGAAATATTACCTGCAATGTTACAATGTTGCTGTATGGGTTAAGTCAATGCAGTAATTCTGTAAACAGTTCTCTCTAATCTACGGGAAGTTGGCAAAGATGAAGCTGCACCCCTCTGGCTGCAAGGTGCTGAAATCGATCCGTTTCCCAGCGAAAGCGATTAAGTACGTTGTTTCAGCTCGCTGGGATCATCGAGCCCAACGACGGGCTCTGCCACTTGGACCGGAATGGATACTACACGCACTCGCTTCTACAAGATTACCCGTCCATATCCCAAGTACACAGGTTTCTTTCAATCATCTAAACGCATATGCGAATGGAGCTCGTATTCACGACGGTGCTTTACGTTTGAGAGCAGATCAATAGAAAGGCGCGCGAGCACAATATGAACATCATTTTCGCCGTTCCGGGGAAACAGAATGCGACGTACACTGTAATGAGCCAGAGCATCAGCGGCTCCTCGATCGGGACCATCGAGAAAGATTCGCGGAACGTGGTCGCCCTGATTAGCGGTGAATACGAGGTAAAAGATTCCGAACACGAAATGTTGTCAACGTTTTCTACGGCAATGGCTGACGCGTATTCACCGATGATTCCCCTAGAAACTGGTGAACACGGTAACGATGACAGACGACGCGCCGAGAATGATCGACGCGAAGTATTTCTCCCGGTGTTTGGAGAAAAACGGGGAACTAAAGGAGCGGCGAGAATGCGGCGGGCTACGAGTGGGGAACGTCGTCGAGTTTGAAGTGGTGTTGAAGGTACGTGTCGATAAAGCCGGGGCTCACGGTCGCCCGAGCTTCTCGAGATAAATGCGCTCTATAAAATGTTGCGTCCCGAGGGGCGTATTAAAGATTTTTGCGGGCACGTAGGCGGTCGAGTGCCCGGCGAATTCGAGCGAGTGGCAGCAAAGCATGCAGATAAAACCGAGGGGCATAAACGAGAGCCTGACGATCGACCTGAGCATTATATGCGATTGCCCTTGCGATTGGCCGGGACACGAGGTAAGAACGATAATTGAATGTAAACCTGTACGGAATCACGTCTGCGCATTCACGGCCGTGAATCGTTTCTGACACGGTTGGAATGATATCGCAGGGCTACAAGCCGGGATCGAAGGACTGCAGAGGGAACGGCACTCTGATTTGCGGTGTGTGCTCCTGCGACCAGGGCTTTCACGGGCGGCAGTGCGAATGCGAAGGGGACGAAGTCGGGGCTGAAAGCGCTGCCGACATGGCGGAGTGCAAGTCCAGCAACGAGAGCGCTGAAATCTGCAGCGGCCACGGGGCCTGCAAATGTGGCGTGTGCGATTGCGAGAAGCGCCCGAACCCGCAGGAACTCTTCTACGGGAAATACTGCGAGTGCGATAATTTCTCCTGTAAACGTAGCGACGGACTGGTGAGTGAACGTACCTACCCACGTTGGTAATTACGATGTTGGTATTGTGGGATCAGGAAGCTCCACCATTAAGAGAGGACACGGAAGACCAGGAAGAGTGTAGAGTCGGCGTAGCCGTGGTGGCAAACGCGACTGATCAGTACGCGGGCGGCTCGGGTTCGATCCCCGACGCCCTTGAACTCTTTTTTCCGTGATCCTACAGTATGAAAAGGGTGTAGGTGCTACGAGCGAGCAAACCCGTTGATTATACCGCGTTATCAGCTGCGAAGGACGCGTTCTTCACTCGCTGCGAAGTTACTCGGGTAATTTGCCCTTTAAGGAAACCTGCAATGTTGTCCTCTCCAGAACGACGCTAGATAAATTACACAGGCTCGCGTGTATTCCATTATTCTGTCCCATCTGTTGGTCGCGTTCGTGTTTAAGGTTTGCGGCGGCCGAGGGAAGTGTGAATGTGGTGTTTGCAATTGCTGGCCGGGATGGGGCGGCGAGACGTGCGACTGCAAAGAGACCAACAGCACATGCATGCCGAGCAATGGCGAGATCTGCAGCGGACGCGGCGACTGCATCTGCGGCAGCTGTCACTGCCACGAGAAGGACAATATCCGATACTCTGGCCAGTACTGCGAGGAGTGTCCCGTGGGTATTCTCTTGTTATTTAGTCTCTCTGACGGAACAATTTTCTGGTAACTGTGTCTCGTACGCGGCTGATCTTTCGCCGCTCTGAGGAGAAATCAGTTTTGCCGCCATTTATATTTACCTAGCTTGAAGTAGGGGAGACCGGGGCAGGTTGCCACAAAAAAAGTTTTCACAGTCTTTCTCGAAAGTGTTTTCCTCAATCGGGAAATAATTTGCATGATTTCCTACTTACATATGTGGTGAACAGATTGCGTGAAAGTACGTGACAAAATCTTGGACACTTAGACATCTAGCTTCATCTTAAACAAATCCGAACCTTTGTTACAATGTGCCCCAGTCCGGGGTAAATTCTAACACATCCGTCTTTTTTATTTAAATACAAATATGGACACAAATAAACATTTCTAAAGATTATAAAGGAAAACACAGATCATTATTAAACATTTGATATACATTAGTTAATCAATCATTGCTTAATCAATCATTTGTTTCTATCGAAATCTCCTTCTACACTTTCTTTACTTGTTCCTTTATACTTTTTTTCTACTTTTTGGATTCTCGATTGTTCTGTTGTTCGTCTAGTCTAGAGCATCTTTTTCCGGTGTATTAGCAAATAGCTTGATTTATCACCATTTAGAGCGGA
Organism: Andrena bucephala; assembly: GCA_947577245.1. Classification (NCBI taxonomy): domain Eukaryota; kingdom Metazoa; phylum Arthropoda; class Insecta; order Hymenoptera; family Andrenidae; genus Andrena; species Andrena bucephala. Next base: position 112,622,444 of record OX387715.1, read on the forward strand.
GTAAATAGGAACATGTTACAATTTACCCCGAGTTTGAATTTTTGCGTTTTATCTCAGCAAACAAGAAACTAAACATAAAAAATGCGTACACATTATAATAAACCAATGTGTACTAATTCGTTTGCGACAAAGAAGCAAAAATTCAAACGGTTTCGAATGACGATTAATTGAAATGAAAGTGCTAAGACAACATTTACTTACGTGCTCTAAATACTAAAATTCTGGGCTATACCCACAAAATGAATACATAACGCTCGTTTGTGTCACTAAAACCGACGGTGCTAATATCGTCAAGCAGCTCTCGCATGCTGTGGGTTACCAGATTTATCGTTCAAAAGATTTTACTTATGTTACAACCTACCCCGGTCTCCCCTACTCGACGTGGCCCGGGTGAAACTTTCATTGTCACGGAGTGTCAAGGGGGTAAAGTAAGGGAGAATGGCTGAGGTGTCCAGATTTCATGGTAGCCTAGGGTACATCCGGGAGACGCGGTCGACCTAATATAAAATGGCCATTAAAACTAATATAGAAATTACTTATTTTATCAGAACAAACCTATATGTTCAGAATTTTATGCTGATTCAGAAAAACTGGTCGATATTTGCTTTAAGACAATATTTACTGTAATTCGGGTTGAAAACTGAAGCCGCGACATCTGACCACCTCCCCCGAGGTGCCGTGAGAAATAGTTTTCGTCGTTAGCAGAGACCACTCACATAATTATTCATGGAAAATGAACAAAGTGTAAAGTAAAATTATTTATGAGTGAATACAACTACAGATTCATTGATATTTAATTTGTTTACGCTAAACAAGTAAAGAACACAAAAGAATGAATGAATGAATATAAAAGTGAATAAATAAACTAAATAAACAAAAATAGTAATAAAATAATAATAAAAAATAAAAAAATAAACAAAAATAATAAAAAAATCATAACTCGACCATCACTCCTTTCTGCAGCGAGAGATGGTCTTCTCGTTAGCTTTGAGAGGAGGAGTTAATATGGCCAAATACTTTGGCTGCATTGTCCCTCGATATCTCTGCTATCTTATTATTCCAAACATTAAACGAAAATAAACTTAGAAGCAGTGACGAAACTAGGGGGGGAGCCGCGGGTGTTTCTGCCCCGGGCGCCGATTTGCGGGGGACGCCAAATGACATAGTTTTGGTAAATCTACATCAATGGCTTTATTCAAATTTATATATTACGTTATTCCATTGGGAATGAAGGAGATACACATTTTATGAAACAGTAATTAAAATTTATCTATTTAAAATTTATTGATTTGTATCTGCAATATGTTTGAAACCAGTTAATAAACACGTTTATTATGCCTCTTATATATGAAGTGTGGACTCAACCTCCTAAGGTGGGCAATACAAGGTGGTAAAATGTTGGGGGGGGGGCGCCAAATAGAATCCTTGCTCCGGGGCGCTTGCAACCTAGTTTCGTCCCTGCTTAGAAGTATATTTTAAATACGATTCTGTGCACCGCTGTTTGACAAAAGAGGTGAACTGTAACCTCGATTTACATTTTATAGCTTATAAATCCAGAAAAACACAGAAGGAAGCGAAATGACGCTATTCATTCAACTGTTGGGCTTCTAGAGAAGAAATTGGTCTGCACTTTAACGCATTTTTACGTATAGAGTCTGAAATATAGCGACTCGACCAACTCTCCGACCCGACCGTGTCTCCCGGACTCACCCTATATGTATTTTCCACAGGGTTCTAGAGAGTAAGAATTATGCAAAATTTGGTCCTACATAGATTACGTGTACACAAAATTTCAGAAAGATCCGTTGCGTAGTTGCGACGTGATGGAGTATATAACAAACATCCAAACACACTTTCGCATTTATTATATTGCTGGGATTATAAACAATTATTTTAAAATAGAATTCTTCACAATGAGGGAAATTCTTTGTAGCTAAGTATTCCTTGAATAACAAAAGCCTTTTGCAAAAATCTTTAATATTGATACGCACCTTTCCCTCGAATAATAGTAATTATATAAGTGATTTAAAACAATATTATTGTATAAGTTTGATACTAGGTACTTAAATTCAAGCACGTATAACCTACTCTTTCCAAAAGTTTTACTTTCTTATTGGTTTTTATTGATTTCAATTTGCTCCTTCTACCAATTTTACCGCTCTGGACGCGTTGCCAGACTTGTCCTGATCAACGATGCGAGGAGCTGAAGGATTGCGTGGAATGCAGGGCGCACAATGCCGGGCCACTCGCCAAGAACGGAAAATGTAATCAGTGTCCACACCAAATCGAGATCGTAAGCGATGCTTTTGATTAGAAGAACATTGACGCCCACTGGGGAAACGAAAGTAAACATCCCCTTTGGTTTCATGCGGACAGGTGAACGTGGTAGAAGAAGATCCTTTTAACGATAAGGAGAGGGGAGCACGGATTTGTCGGACGCCGGGCGACGCAGGCTGCACTTTCATCTTCAAGTACGCGTTTCCCAGCCGTGAAAGCGGAGGGGACATCAAGTTTTTCGAGATTCAAGCCCAGAAGGAGAGGGCGTGTCCTACGCCCATCAACGTTCTCGGTATGCAGGCACTTTGTGAATTAATTAGGAGCTTAATGCTCAAAGATAGACAGACGTTTAACATTTCTCTCGCAGGTGTTGCCGTGGGTGTGGTGGTCAGTACCGTGATTCTCGGTTTCCTGATTCTGCTCGCTTGGAAAATAGTGACGATGATTCACGACAAACGAGAATTCGCGAAATTCGAGCGGGAGCGAGCTCTGGCTAAATGGGACCGTGTAAATATCTCGAATAATTTATTTCAATTAGTTAAAAGAGATCGATCCTGTAAATTCTGTTAACATGACCGTTGTATCAACTTTTAGGGGGATAATCCACTTTATAAGAAGGCCACGTCCACCTTCAACAACCCAACGTTCGACGAGAGTGTCAAGGATTAGATTAAGTAGCTTGAGTAATAAATTTCTGGGGAAAAAATTCCATATCCTTTTAAATAAAAAATCCACCAGCACCGCCGCGGGAAGCAGTTGAATTCAAAAGTGCGTGATCTAGGAGGTAGCGCCACGGTAAACGCGCGAACCAAATCGCCGCCATGTTAGTTAATTGCCGCGGGTGAAACGGGTCGGTTGATGCGAACGCTCTGTCGTTGCACTCTTTCGCGGAGGGAACTTAACGCCGTTAACGTTTCCCGTTTCCCTAAGTCGCGTGTGAAATCGTTGGAATCCGTGGAAGTACTTCCAGGTACTTCCGGTACCAGGAAGTACGGGGACCGCGATCGTCTAGGGCCCGAGGAGGAAAGGAAGGGGAAGGTGGTGGGTACTCGCGATCACTCGTAAATCAATTTTAAATTTGATCCGGGGAGTTCGCGCGGAGATAGGTCCTGGCCTCTCGGCCGCGATTGTTTCGAATATCCCCTGGCCTCGTACTTTATTGCACGGTATGCTCGAAGAAGGCAGCCTCGTAAGGAGCTCGTAAATTCGTCACCATAGCCGGCTCCCGCTGCAAAAGCCTGCAGCGTTTCGCTATATTTCCCACACCAGAAACCTAAAGCTCTGCCCACATTCGATCCGCCCATACGACTTGATTACCTCTTTGCCTTTTCCCATTACGCATCGATGCTCGTTTCGCGGATAAAAGCGTGTCGAAAGTAGCAATATCGTTCTATTTCGGGTATGAAATTTTCTTACCGACATTGCCACGCGTTACCTGCTATTGATAGATGCGAGCTAGGGAAGATGGCGCACCACGATCTAAAGAATTATACCGCTGTCCTTGTCTGGCAGGCATAACCTCGTTAGCAGTGCCGTCCGCAGTCGCGACTCGCGACGCCTGTAACCGTGTAACCTCTCGTAAACTTCAGAAAATGATTAAAGTTAAAACGGACGTGGATAAATAAACATTGGAAAGGCGTAGCTTCGAAAGGGAAGCTCGCGTGAAAAGTGGAGGCACCACGGGAACGTAACCATCCTCTATAATAGCACATTCGGCAACCTGCGCTAGCGCGCACTGAGTGCGAACTTTATCGGTTCCAATTGGCTCAAATTCGCACTCAGTGCGCACCAGTCGACCGTCCGAATACGCTATAAGTACTTCTGCACTCTACGTTATATCGCACACGATGCTTGTAGTAATGGGAAACCAGGAATTTCGATACGCCATCTAGTGACAGAAAATTGAACTACTGATAGTAGGTCGAAATCCGTCGAAGTCCATATGATTATCAGTGTTTAAATAGGCATGTTGTGAAAAACGAGTGATTTCAAATTTTTTTGAACACTAAAATTTTACTTATTCGATTAATAAATACTTATTCGGAATGTTTGATGAGATCCGGACCTACTTTTAATAGTTTGCCAACTTACCATCACAGCGCTGAAATCTAAGCCACGCCTCCACTAAATTTCCCGAATCGAAAGCAACACAAGAAAAGTTGTCACAAAGTGGAAGAAGTTTTCAGTGAGAATTCTGTTGGCATGTTTGCGCCGAGTGGAGAACCTCGCGATGCAAACATGCCAGCTTCGTGATCGGGGCTTAAGGATAGCGGAGAAAAGGCAGCCGGAGGAAAGAGAGTGTAGCAGAGCCGGCCACTCCGCATACTAAATCACCGCCGCACGTCCGTTTCTTTACATTGCACAGATTTTATTGATTATTTTACGACCGGGAACATTGTAAATCTCTTCATCGTGCATTGGCGGCTCCCCCTACTCCACCGACTGCCTATCCCGCCAATTACGCGGACCGAACGTATTGTTGTGTCCTATGCGTTCCGATCCGACAGCCATCACTTCGCGAGCGCCACCTGCGTGGCTAGTTCTCGCGTGTGTGTCATGTTGCTCGATTGTCTTTTTGTGTGTTTCCAGCTTTACCGGTGTTTTCAACGTTGCACGAACACTTTTCGAGTGATTACTGTAATACGTATCAGCGGGATTGTCAGTAAAGCAAACGACAAGCACGGATGTCAGGGAAAAGGGTAAGACAGGATCTTTGCGCAATTTGATATACGCGTGGAACGGCGTGCGGCGCGGCTCGCCTTTTGCCCGCGGACAATGTTGTTCGTTTTCGCGGTCGCTAATGGCCGCCGCCGGTGCCTTAATTACAACAAAATACGGTCCAATCAGCCCTCGGGGGCCGGCGATGTTGTAGCGTTTCGAGCTTTCGAGCCGTTCGGCATACTGTCGGATCCGAACGTCTCGACTGCCCTTCTTTTCTTTTCCGTGCATCCATCGTAGCGTATCTCGGCGCATAGGCGTCGACGCGTGGGGTCTCCGATCCCATTTCCAGCCGGGCAATTCAGTTCGAGCAGATCCGATGGTGCACGCCGATGGAACTCCCCGTTCGATCTGTTTGCCTGGCACGGGAACGTTACTCCAACACTTTTCAACTAGATACGTTTGCTACATATAAGCAGTTTTATGCGTCAGTTGGGCTGGAAGGTTTGAAATTGAGGCGCGTGGTGCGAGGCACCGTTCTCCTCGACGATCGAGAGTTGTTGCACCGACCTGCACCACCTCTTCGCGTCCGATGCAGACCGAGGCTCGTTAGTGCGCGCCCGTAAATCAAGCCGCAGGGGTGCCAACCCGCTAATATTGCCAGGCTTCCCCCGGGATAGGAGGAGCACGTTCGCGCCGCCGACGCGCACAGTAAACGTTCGATATATCTCATCGATAATGAGTTTGTTAAATGGATTAATATTCCACTTTCTCTTTTCCTTCCTTCTGCCGTTTAAGGCAATATATTCAATCGAGGCCGAGTGCTACGGAATTTCGTATCGATCTGATTCTCTGCTGCGCTTTATCTACCCTGACACGGTATCACAGCTGCTTTCTACGCCGTTTTTGCGTCTATTTAATATCCCACTGTCGGATATTAGGGAGGTGTAAAGAGTTGCTCGATCTTTGAACGATCCTAATGACGGTTCAGCGTGGCGTAGAGATTCTCGACGCGTTTAGCATCGATTATGGGAAATATCGGTTCTAGTGCGCGTCTGGAGCCACGGGTAACTCCGTATATACAGTCGGATAATTAATGGAGCCGGTAATGAGCTGATTATTATTAATAATATTTAGTCGGGGTTAAGCCGAGGCGACCCCGCCGTGCTGGAGCCCGGCTGCTCGTTAATTGAATCTGCCAATCATCGTAATGAGCGTCAGCGCCAGATCCGCTGTCCGTTCTTCGTTGCTGCTCTTCAAGGCCCCGAGCTTGATGCTCCTCGGCCTCGAAAAACGAAATACACACGTGCCTCGCACACTGCAACCTTATCCTAAAAAATCTGGCCAATTTTCTTCGCCGACCGTCTTTCGAGAACTTGATCGATATCGCGAAACGTGTCTAGAGCCACGTTGTAATTCTTCCTATCCGTTTTCATTAATTACATTGCACGCCAATCGAATATCAACTAGCTACCGCCGGTCGTTCCTTCGCGTGGAATAAAATCGAGCAACATGATAGGAAGCCAGGGAACATTTAAATATTATCGCGCGCCTTTGCCAATCATTCCAATACTAAATTAACCTTTGTTCTTTCAGCAATGCGTTTCACCGACTCTTTAATAATACATTTTTATTTTATTTTTTAACAGTTACGGCTATATCTGCAGTGCTGTCCTTCGTCATCGTGCGTCGCTTGAACACGGCTTCGCGTGCTCGCTGCTCCCCAGGATAACCGACAGAAGTAGCCGTGATAAGTCGACAGGGGACAAACGTTCGCTTCCTTTCGAAGATAAGAGCTTATCCTGGACCTCTCGTACCTGTTCGAATACCTCCGACTACTCACTCAGGATTCCCAAAAATGCACTCCTACACCCCGAGCTTTCGTGGCCCGAAAGCAGGATTTCCGGTAATTCCCTCGAACCAGATCATCCTAGCCTTACGGTGAGCGGCTATCTGTCCCTTATTCTGACACCGCGCGTACGGTTAATTCCTCTTGAGAAACTTGTGTTTGTGTTAACAGGAACCACACAGTGGAGAAGTGATCGCTGGAGACAATGTGAGAAGAAGTAGCGAAAAAGTAGAATGCATAGGTACCTACGTGTACCGTACTGTGTAGTGGTTTCGCGAAAACTCGTTTCTGTCGACGCCCGATGGTAATTTGGCGCGTAGGGATTAATAGATTAGCGAAGGGCACGTCTCCTCTTAATTCCATCCCATTACGGGATCGGTTGCTGGCGCGAGGCGGGTCTGGCCGATTATCGAAGATAGCCAAAATCACCGGTGGATCGTGGAATTAGATCGAATTACCCAGACGCGAGATGATCGCCGTGCGCAATTTCTCGTAAAACGACGAGCAGCCTTGTCAGCCACGGTAGGCTTCGTTTCCACCGACAATTTTACGCGTTACATCCTTCGAGATAGCCCTCGGGTGTACCGTAACCGTTTATACGTTTTTAATGCGTTTAGTGCGCGTTATTTCCATTCCGGCGCGCACCGTGCGTCGATAGCGTTTCGCTTAATCGTGCTCGCCAAGAGGCTTCGCAGCCTGTTGGTCTTTTTTTGGTCGCATAGATTTCAATTACGGCGAAATTAGAAGCGGAATCGTGTTTCACGAATATAGCGGCGGCACGACTGGCTACCGAATGACGGGAGAAATTAATCAAAATAATCATCTGTGGGGCCCGGGGCGGCCAACGGGGCCTGTCATTTACTCCCCTGGAACTCTTCTTCTCCATCCAGCCTTTAGATACCCGCTGTATATAGGATGTATTCCACGCTACCCGGTAGCCGACCGAAACCATCTTTGGGCCTCAGCCGGGAATCTAGAAGTCTGCTGGGTCCAGCCGATGCGATGCGTTCTTCTCCTCGAGCTTGAATTTTAAATCAACGCGTCGAGGCCGCGTCTGCCCTTCGAGCAATTTCGCTCCGACAGATTTTCGATTGCTCGAGCTCGATTAAATTTATACATAGTCCACCGAAACAGTAATTTCCTTAACGAAGTCAGGGGTAATTTCCTTAACGAACGCCACGGAGTTTGTCGTCGACTGAAATCGCGATTCTCTTTGAACTTCAGCGTTACACCGGAGGAAACTGTTGCTGTTTAGGTATTTGTTTGGTCCTCGGCGTATGAAGTTCTGCTCGATCGTAACGATCATGGGCGATTTAGTTGGGTCGTTGACAAATTCGTAGACGCTCGTTTGGCGAGGTTCGAGCGTGGAACGTGGAGGGGGGGCGAGGCGGAGGGCGCGGGGGTAGGAGATCGGAAGGGAAGGGTGGGATTCGAGGGCGCAAAGTAACGCCATCAGACACGCGAATGAGAAACGGGACGGTGTTTCGTGGAGGCAGGAGGTCCGAATGGGCCAATAACTTTGCGAGCTTATGTTCCTGAATATAAAGGGGACAGTGGTAGTTTGCGGTACGACGTCACTCGAGTATCCCCCGTGCCACCCCCTCCTATTATTCCCCTCGACCCCTCCAACCAGCGACGTTTCTGATGCACGACTGTCGTTCTTATTCAAATGCACGCCCCTGCAAACCAAACACGATGGCTCTCGCAAATTTACCGAGTGATTCACGACTCGCCTCTGCTTCCACGACGAGCCCGACCCGTCCAGGCTCGCTCGTCTTGTCACGCGAACCGTCGCATAAACGTTACCATGTTGCTCACAACTTGTTTCTTAACAAGTCATGAACGGGACACGTGTTGGATGGCTGTGACTATTCGCCGACTCGGGCGACCTTCTCAGCTCCGGCACTTGTTAGAATCCCAACGAATCGCTGGAGGGACCAGCTAATTGTAAGATTCGTTGGTCGGTGGTTCGCGCACGCCGAGCGGAGAGTGTCGGGACTGTTCGGGCACAGTTGCTGATCCCAACAGTCCCAAGCAGCGGTGCTCGTCCACGGACCATGGACACGCGGCACGTTGCCCACGAGCTCCTGTGGCGCTCACCGGGCTTCGACACCCACACGCCGTGTCGCCTCACCAAACACATAAATAACAACAGTTTCGGAGACTCCGCGTCACCGTTCACTTCGAACTCGTCCCCGTCTTCTTCCACGGATCGTTGAATTTCTCTCCAACGTCTATTAGAGTTTACGACCCCTGTGCGGTTTAGAAGCAGGACAATTAAATCGCTCCTAGGGTCCTCCGTCTTGGTAATTTCGCCTGTCTACTGGGTGGCACGATCACGCGCGGCTTCGCGTGAATTAGTTCGGGCTTTCCGGTCGGAGATGGGGCAATAGTCGGTGCCAAGGTCGATGAGAAATTGTAGAGCAGTAAAACGGAACGGTGCTCGTCGACAGCCAGACAGAGAGGCCCAAGTAAGCGATCAACGGGAGTTGCTTGAACGCGATAGCCCCGATCCGTTTGCCACCTGTTATCCGAGAATTATTTCTCTATCGAGCCAGCGAGCGCCGGCTCGTGCTCGATACAGATGTCGAGAGGCGGGAGCGGCAACTTTCGTGTGGGCACAGAAAACGGTCCCCTCGACAATTAGCCGAAAGCCGCGAGTCGAGGATAACGGCTCGCTACCGACCGGCGTTCGCGATCGACGCGTTCGTTAAGGAGCGGCGAGGTTCCGGTGTTAATAATTGCGCTTACCGAGAGCGATCGCGTCGAACGCGCGAGGGATATTTCGCTACGCCCACGCGGACCTCGCGTGGCTGCGGGCGTTAAATTAATCGTGCGTTTCGTTTGTCGAGAACCGCGGTCACAATCGTATACAACGGATACTATGTTGCCGCTGTCACGGAACTGACGTTCCGTATTTACCGTGCCCGACGAACGACAAGTCCTCCGTGGCTTGCTTGCGATTACGGCGCGGTGGTCGACCGAGCGGGCCGAGTCGTCGGCGACGCCTTCGCGACCCGACCCGCAACTATGCTGCGAGATCCAGTCGCCGGGCAGCCTATCGAACGACCGGCAATGTTTCTCAAATGACCGCAATGCTGCGGCGCAGCTCGCCATATGATAGGCATTTTCAGCGATCCGCCCGCTCCTCTTCTGACAATTTAAACGCCAGAGGGGCTTGTTTATCGGGGGAGATTGGTCTGACGGAATACTTGAGGATGCGACTTTTTTTTGGTGGTTATACATATTTACAGAGAGCTTATGGTAGCTATGTAGAAGTGGTGCACGTGACAATGAGTGCTCTGAATAGGGTTGCCAACTTTGTTGGAGGGAGGGGGGGGGGGTGGGGGTGGATGTAATACTTTCCGGCCAAATGCGATAAAAAATATAGTTCATTGTGGAAAAATATAGTACTTTTTCAGAGGAAAGTGTTACAAAATCAAATTACATTAAAACATCTTTTTTGTGCATTTTGCATTATTAATCAATTTATTGCCTTTAACAAGTCCAAATTAATAAATATAACGAGCTGATTTTTTATGAGAGATAGACTGGCTCTGTTTCTCTCTTTCCGCTACTTCGTGTTCGTAATACAACTAGCTTTACTACTCGGCTTCGCACGAAATTTAGATTCTGATTTCATATAAAACAACAATTTTTTTTGTTGAAAATAGTCACATTCATATGAATTAGTCAAGCATAATAAGCTTAGGCACATTTCGTGATCCCAGAGTTTATCGTTCGAAAGTTTTTAGGCGACAGACAAACATACAAACATATTAGAAGCTTTCTGCTTTATATATTAAGATAAATGCTCTCCATTAAAGTTGAAATTCGCAAATTGATGTTTGGATGTATCGGAAATATAGTGTTTTTACGTACCTACTAGGGTGATCGTATCTAATATCGCTCATGTTCCTAATATCGTCACTCGCTATATCTAGCAAAGTAACCACTAAAATTTATCGATTATGCACTGAATTAGTATTTAAAAATATGTAGGAAGACATACTGTAATTGTAGCGTCATGTGATCAACAATTGCAGAAAGGGAAGGATTTTAGAGAATCTTAATAGTGTAAAAATGTATTAGACTGCCACAATTTTACATCAAATTTGGAGAAAGTAAATCTAATAATTCCGTGAATGCATGAATATATACTAGAAATACGTAGTTAATGATGTACTTAAGGAATGAAATCGATTCAAATGGTTTTCGTAGTGAAAATAGTGTCTTTCTTTTAGCAGTAGGGGAGACCGGGGCTGGTTGTCTCAAGGGGTAGGTTGACTAATTGTTAATAACTTTGCACCGACATATGCTCTACTGTGGAAAGATTCACTGCAGAAAGAAGTCACTTTTACTATGCCATGCATTTATGTCCGATCCCGCGATCGCACGTTTTTTAATAGTTATCAGCGTTTGTCGAAAAATTGACGACGTAAGTAAATATTTTTTCTTAAAGATTTTATGCGTGTTCTCAATACCGCCCACCAGAGAACAATGTTTTCGATGTATAATGTTTGTTACAGGTGGGGTTGCGAACTATGCCGAGCAACCGAAATAAACTTTATTTGTCCAATTTATACATCGGAACGTAAAAAATAAAATATTTTAAGAATTTATATTTTTAAATTTCTATATATTTCTAATAAAGATAAAATCAAAGATGCATAAAAAAAACATACATAGAGCAAGAAATAATAAAAGCACATATCAAAATGGCTTTAAAAACTCATATATATATAAATTAATTGATATTTCTTGAGTAGGCAATATTAGGTATCTACACTTTTTTCAGGACCGGATTTTTGCATGTCTTGCGTTTTTTAATTTCTAATTCAAAATTTATGGGTTTCAACGATTCTAACTTATACTATATGAAAGATGAATAATTTCTCTTTACTTTGAAACAAATTGCATGCAAAAACATAAATTATTATTCAATTGACAGCGATTTAACTTTTGCTAGGCGATATTAGGTACAGTCACCCTATATCTTTTTCTAGCAGTATATAGTGCACTAGACAAAAATATAGTACGATATATTATAGTACGGTTGGCAACACTAGCTCTGATTGCTTTTGGCGAATCCAGTTTTGAAGCGTGATTGTCAGTGGAATTTGAATTCGGTATCTATAGGGGAGACTGGGGCAAAATGGACCTCGGGGTAAATTGAGCTTTCTTAATTCATTCTTTAACAATAGAATATATTTACAAATTTTGGTGACGTAGTAAATGTGTGAATTACTACAATAATAATTATGCATATTCAGATATCGAAAAATGGAAATTCATTTAAAAAATTAAGAATAAAGTTTTAAAGACTTCCAATTGGTTTTCTTTTCAATTTAACTTTTTGGATACATGACTCTTAAATGTGTTATTTTAACTCCAAATTTTTTCTGCGCGTTTATAACAAGCTTATAAACATACATGTACACGCGTTTGAGAAAACATTAATCCTAACATTATCAAATAATTAATTTTCCACTGACGTACACATTCGGGGCAAAGTGACCGGGGTAAACTGAGCTGCAAAGAAAAGATGCGCGAGTGATATGCGCATTATTTTTATGTGAAACCTGTCTGACAAAAATGATTGAAGTCCATTTGAAAAAAATTATGATAGAAAAATTTACAATGTTTTTGTTAAAAAATTCATTTAGATAGTAAAAGTACGTATTTTATTAATACTTATGTATGTATTTGTTTTAGTAATAATATGTCGGACTGTTCATGTAAACAAGGTTTATTTAAAAACTCATTTTCAGAAGAAAATGTGTTTACAACAAAGTACAAAGTTACACAGTACAAATTATTAACGTTAAACTTGTATTAATGAAATATAGTTTTAAAAAAACAGTTTAAATAGTTCAAAAGTTCTAATAAAGTTAATTTTATAATTATATCCTTCATCAAAACTCGTATTTTATTTCAGCTCACTTTACCCCAGAGAGTAGCTCACTTTACTCACCAGGGTAAATCCGGGAGACGCGGTCGTGTCGGTGAGTTGGTCGAGTCGCTATATTTCAGACTCTATACGTAAAAATGCGTTAAAGTGCAGACCAATTTCTTCTCTAGAAGCCCAACAGTTGAATGAATAGCGTCATTTCGCTTCCTTCTGTGTTTTTCTGGATTTATAAGCTATAAAAGGTAAATTGAGGTTACATTTTACCTCTTTTGTCAAACACCGGTGTACAGAATCGTATTTAAAATATACTTCTAACAGTGGCGGATTTAACAGGGCGGCCGATGAGCAGTTGCCACCTGGGCCCCTGCTCGGAAGGCCCCACTAGGTTCCCATCTTTCAAAAAAATGATGATTTTATTCAAACTAAATTTTTTTCTGTATTATTACACTGAGCGCGTTTTCAGTAAACTACCGCTTTAGTTTCTCGAAAAATGGGCCCGCTCAGAAGGCCCCCCTAGGGCCCTGTCTTCAAAAATAAATAATGATTTTATCCAAGCACTTCTTTTTCTATACTTTTCTGTACATTTTCCCCCTTTTAGTAAACTACCGCTTCATTTTCCCGAAAAAATGGGCCCCTCAACGTTTACCACCCGGGCCTTTTTTCTTAAATCCGCCACTGACTTCTAAGTTTATTTTCGTTTAATGTTTGGGATAATAAGATAGTAGAGAGATATTGAGGGACAATGCAGCCAAAGTATTTGGCCATATTAACTTACTCTCAAAGCTAACGAGAAGACCATCTCTCGCTGCAAAAAGGAGAGATGATCGAGTTATGATTTTTTTATTATTTCTGTTTATTTTTTATTTTTTATTATTATTTTATTATTATTTTTGTGTATTTAGTTTATTTATTCACTTTTGTATTCATTTGCCATGCGAATCTCCAGTAGGTAGTACACTTTTTCTTTGATGTGTTCTTTACTTGTTTAGCGTAAACAAATTAAATATCAATGAATCTGTAGTTGTATTCACTCATAAATAATTTTGCTTTATACTTTGTTCATTTTCCATGAATAATTATGTGAGTGGTCTCTGCTAACGACGAAAACTATTTCTCACGGCACCTCGGAGGAGGTGGTCAGATGTCGTGACTTCAGTTTTCAACCCGATTTACAGTAAATATTGTCATAAAGCAAACATCGACCAGTTTTTCTGAATCAGTATAAAATTCTGAACATATATGTTTGTTTTGATAAAATAAGCAATATCTATATTAGTTTTAATAGCCATTTTATATTAGGTCGACCGCGTCTCCCGGATTTACCCTATACGGGGTAAAGTGGTCATTATGGCATTTTCTTTTCAAGTTGACTTTTAATATACTTTAAGTTTATTTTAAGTATTGCTATTCGTCATTTATCAATAGTAATGTCCAAATTATATTATAAATCTGTTTCCCGACATTTTTATTGAAAGGCAAAAATGTTATTCGACTTCAAACTTCTCTCGTCTCACTTTGCCGCGGTCTCCCCTACCTAGTCTGCGCCGCAGCTACAAACCATTTTGTGATTGAAGAAAATACCTAATCCTGGTTCGAGTGTTGACGAGGTCCCTCGGCCCCAAGGTTTCTTTTTCTACTCAGCACTACTCTCCTCCCAATCTATGAATGACTTACGATCTTTCCTAATTACGAAAGAATTCTAATCTCCTTGCCGGCCGCGAGTCTTAATAACGAATCTATCTTAATTAAATTAAAATTCTGATCGGGGCCTGCTACGGTCCGCTGGCAGGGCGTGTCCGAGGCTGGGGCCGTGGTCGGGACCAAGCGCTGGTGAGTTAGCGGTAAAGCCGACCTCCGTCGCCCACCGGGCACCGGGGCCAAGGAAACCGGCGGAAAACAGTCGTCAGAAACTCGTAGAGTTCCCACAGATCTGTTGTAAATGAATCTATCCTCCTCGAAGGCTAATCGATGGATACGATGAGCTTTACTTTGTAGTCTCCACGCCTTTCGCTGGGCCCAGCTGCACCCTGTACGGGCGTCTCGGGAACATCTCCTCTTTCTGGATGCGTGGAGCATCCGCGAGGCATAATATTACCATTCTTTATTCTTTAACGATCGGCAGCCAGCCGAGTGTTTCACGGTCCAAGCTCATCTTATCCTCCTTCTCTCTTGTCTCCTCGCGGCCCTATCTTCTTTACGATTCCGTCCCAATTTATTACGAAACCGAAAGCTTTTCCCGCGAGAGCCCGGCCGGGTCGGGTCTCCCGAATACGCCCTCATTTCGTATTCATAAATTGGTGGGCTCCGAGGGTCTCTTAATATTCGAGGAATACGAGGCTTTCTCTCCTCTCCGCGATTCCGCTCCGCTCGTCTCGTCTCTGGACGGGCCGCGCGACCCTGAGCAATCTTCACCGGTTAATTACCGTGAAATATGACTGATCGAGAAATTCGGATAAGCATGGCCGGCCGTAAATCGAGCTATAGAATTCACTTTACCCTAATAACCCGTCTAATAAGAATTTCATCCGGTCCGTGTTGCGTCCAGACAGGCGAGACGATAATTCGGTGGGCAATTGACGCGCCACGTAGCCCCGGTGGACGAAGCGGAGTCGCCTTGGATAAAAAGAGAAGGAGCGGTCTAAATACTCTAAATCAACGGGTTATTTCGATCGGGAAATGAATGTCGCGTTAATGTCCCGCGTCCGAGAATGAAGGGCGAAGCGTCAATTACGTTGGATCCCGGTCCGGGGCTCGGGGCTCGGTAAAGAAATTTTCGAAAATCCTCGTTTCGTAATTGTTTATTGTGATCGAGGGTTCGGCTGGAACGGAGCGGCCGGCGCCCCCCTGTGGCGCATCGCGAATGGGATCTGAAAGGACGAGAGAGGAGTGGAACGTGGGTTCCTACCGTTAACATCCGACTTTACGACGCATCCTGGTCGCGCGAGGCGTGCACCTCGCGGGGCCCTATACAAGCCCCCGTAATTTGATAATATAGGGTTATGGTGGCGCCAAGCTGAGCCGTTTAAATTCATAACATTGTTTATTCCTATTAGACCGACCTATTGGATCCGTTCCGCGCGATATTTCATTCCGCAGCCAAGGCCGCGGTGCCGCGCGCGGCCGTGGATCCACTCTTCCCTCCGTTTCCTCCAACCCGAGCATTTTATCGTTCAGCCTTGCACCGTTCACGAATTTTCTCCCGGACAGAACGCGCGACGCTTCCGAACCGTCCGCTCTGCCCCGAGGTAGTTTCTCTAAACGTTTACCTCCGCCCATTCTGCTCCCCCCTCACTCTCGCGCCTCGTCACTCCACCGAGATCCCGGGGAAATCGACGATTTTCACAGGCACGTTTATCGGCGGGTGTGACAAACCCGACGATCGGCGGCGGGGAAAATATTTCCGAGCACTTAGGCATCGTTCCGAGCTGTTTACGAGCGTGGCGCGCTACCAATACCCGTCCCGGCCCGGGACGGAGCGCGGCGCGGCGCATCCTTGTTGCTCCTAGCCGACTGGCTGTCAGCGAGAACGTGAAATATCGTCCTGCCCAACTAGCATCCAATAATTAGTTTACTCCTCATTACGGTTGGCCCGCGTTATTAGGAGGGCCACGGGTTTCGTGGCAGAGAGTGAGATGGAAGAGGGCAACGGTAGAACGGAGAAGGAGCGGCAGGAGGGGGGGGGGGAGGGGAGGAGGTCTAATTAACTCAACGTTTAGGGGTTGCTCGACCGGTCGACTCGCGGCCACGCCCGATCGGTTAACCAATTCGGTCCTTACCTGCTTTATGCACCTTTAACATACTTTGTGCCAATCTCGCACCCTACTTTCGGCCGGCCGGTTGACTTGCTTCCTCATTTAATTTTCCCTCGCCGGGCAGCAGTGCTCCGCGTCCGGGTTTGCGCCACGCGCGTAACGGGAGGGAACACTTCTGTGGAGATGCTTGCGAATGTGTTTACGGCAGAGCAAGCCGCGCAATGCCACCTCGTATGATACCTACCATCGATGGCGCGTGAAGATAGAAGTCAGGGGATACTTGCCAGCGAAGCAGGATGGGAGGAACAGAGAGATAGTCAGCGGCGGTTGCGCACGAGGCTATCTTCGATCTTTGATCTCGTGTCGGGGAGGGGGGGGGGGGGAGGGGGTTCGAGGGAGGAGACAGAGGGCGAGCGCGCCCGGAATGAAAAGAGAAAGGGTAAAGGGTTCCGTAGGAGGTATGATGCGCGGGAGCCATCTCTGTTAATCATCGCGTAATTACCGCTCCAATTATCAGATACTGAGATACGAGCACGGTGGATCACGCAGGACCCAAAGAATCTGTTAACCGTGCCGCTCTCCGCGGGGATCTGGTTTACTCCGTAGCTGTTCGTCATTCTGGACGAGCGAGCTGCGGGCTGCTCGATCGCGATCGCGATCCCGCAGGGAGATTGGCGGAATGCCCGCGAGAAAGTGTCAATTATGAGTATCCGCCGTTATCGCGGATGGGTAATTAATCGACCCGCTTATATGGCTACACGGAACTGAAGAGAAATGAATTTTCATGAGCCGCCGATGAGCCGCCCAAGCGTTGAACGAGTAGGAATAGCAGAAGAATTCCGGGGCTGCCCGGCGATCATCTCCTCGCCTCGGATTCTGTAGACGCGTAGTCCGCGTTTAGGGTTGAACAGGGGCGGGACAATACTTGTCCGGCGGCCGGTAGGTTGAACAGGGCGTTACCCGGCATTCCTTGGTAAATTAACTTAGCGGGCGGCTGCAGCGGGCCGGCGAGAGCGGCCGCGTCTCCCGCCAAATATTCATTTAAAAAGGTAAATGCAATTTCGCCGTTTTACGTGATTGAGATAATGCCCTCCGATTAACGGGGCATCTCTTCTTCTCCGCTCCGTTCGTTTCCAAGCCGATCTCGCCTCTTTTCCTCCGTCCTCTCCCGTTCTCTTTGTCTGCCTCTACCCCCGGCTAGGTATATAGGTACCTGTACGGTAGCAAACGCGTCATTACCAAAATTCAACCCGCCCGTCCCACGGACATCACCCTCGGAATAAAGCCGGGCACCGAATTCTCCGCAGGTGTACGATTGTCGAATCCGGGCGGTCACGTTCGATGCCAGCGCGGACCCCTCCTATATTTACCGTAGATCGCAGCGAAAGAAGTTGGGCTGCCGCGGTGTTTGGGATGAGAAACTCGTTGGTCAGTTGGTAGCCGATTGCACGGGTAGGTAGAGGTGAGGTACACCGGTCGGACGTTGTTGATTCGTGCGATTAAACGGGAAACAAGTGGTGTTGTTGATTCTCGCTGGTTGGTGGTTAAATGGGGGCGAGATTCCAGGGAGGCAGATCCCGACGGGTAATTCGCGGAGGTCGTACATCATCCCCGGTGAACGGTTGTCCGCCTATCCGGTCGCTTCGTTTGGGCTTAAATCAAATTTACTAATTAACACCATTTACCAGGATCTATAGCGGGTGACTCGCGCTGTCCGGCGTCCGTGACTCTCTCTAAGCTCCTTTTTGTTTCCTCTTCAACGTCGGTACGCGTTATTGATGATGCTCGTTAAAGAGCTCTCACGTGCCGGTGGGGCAGTTCTTCTTCGTCCCGATGCCCCCCCCCCCCCCTCCTCCTCCTCCTCCTCCTCCTCACCCGCCACTCGTCCCTGGTCTCTCATCTATGGCCCTCCAAGTGGCCATTCCAGCGACTCCTGTATGGCCGTGATCCATTCTCGTGGCACTCGGCGTGGCTGCCGCGGGACATTAGTCATCGACAATCAAGATGAATTCACTCTTAAACAATGACGCCTAATTTCAAGAAGCCACCGACCAACAATCGCCGAATTCCCAGCGCGGCTCCCCGAATAGAACGTCCACGGCCACGGGACCCGCCACTCTCCCCGCGGCCATTTCGACACTTGCCTGGCACGTCCGCTTCTCTCACGTTATTACCCGTGGCCCAGCGTACGGAGAGCGTCAAGGTAGGATTTATGGTGCGTCGCATTATCACGTAAGGTAACGCGACACCGCAATTCCGCTACGGTGGTGCTGGCGGCGGCACCGGCACCGACGGGCAAACGCGCAAATTACCATCGCGATTGCGGCTAACTCGGGCCCTTTACGCTAATAACGGCAATGCCACGCGGCGAATTGCAAACAAGGACGTGGCGCGCGAGAGCCCCGGCCGGATGGTACGGGATGGGACAGGCAATCTTTCCCACATAACGCGTAAACCGCAACCTGGCCGTTCCTACCATCCGTTCTCGGAATATTTATTTATCCAGTCGATCGTTACCGCTTCGGGAGGCTTCTCCACGGCAATTTCGCGGACGATCCTCTTACGGGGAACCAAGAGTGTGCAGAGTCACCACCAGTCTCTCGTTCCGCTTAGTAGGACGAAACAAGTTCGCGGGGGCCACGAGGAATCACTTTGAAGCGGGGTGGGGAGGGGTCATCCGGGGGCGATCGCGGACGATCATTATTTATCAATGGGGACGTGTGCACGCGCAGTGGGGTTACGTATCCTCCGACGCGATCCGATGCAAATGCCACGAAACGCCCGGGCAGAATTATATCATTACACGTTGGCCCCGGCCGTTGGCGTGGCTGCGGCGGTCGTGTCCCTTTTTTTCTTTCAAATAAGCAAATAAATTAAGATGTAATGGGCTTAATAAGGCTCCGGCCGGATAGCATTCCGCGACCGCGCCAGTAAGTAATGGCGGCGTTTCTGCGTTTTATGCCATGTCGGGGAGAGACTGCTGCTCTCGGGGCCTCCGTGTGTAAACTTTGCGAAAGCCTGGGCCACCTCTTCTCTCTCTCTCTCCGTCATTATCGTTCGATTTTCGGGCGGAAATTCATACCGCGCCTCTGCCTTGTCTTTTAGTTCAAGTACCAACGGTTAGGTCGAACTATCTCCCGAATCGCCGAGGCCCGTTACAAAAAATTTCGCCAGCGCCCGATGACCAGTTTCACGCCTCTATTTAGCACGCCGTTGCGTGCCCGCCGAACCCACGCGTCTCGTTTGCACGATGATCGATGCAACACTTTATCGAAGACCTCGAATCGAAGACGTAGGGGCGGGGGTGGGTGGGAGGTGGGGGGAGGGAAGAAGCAAGATGATATCGACAGCGGACGGGAGGGATGGCGAGACAACGTCAGGTTGACGATCTCGTTGATCCGATCGACGATCAAATTTATCCAATATGTACGATATTCGCGCGTGATTCGTGGACGACAGGTGCGTTGTAACGCGCAACGAAGCCGGGCAAGGTAAATCAATGAGGGAAAGAGGGAAACCGCGGCGGATAAGTGGAAGGTACGAGAGAGAGAGAGAGAGAGAGAGAGAGAGGAGAAGGCGAAGAGGTGGGAGCAACAGCATCCACGGTGAAATACATGGTGGATCCGCTGTGGAAAGCTGATACTGGATACCTGGGATACAGGAGGCCGTGCAGCGGTGTAAATGCAATCAAGAAGGCCTCAATTAGACCGTCACGCCGTACATCCCTCATCTCGGAGTCTCGCCGCTCCTCCCTTCTCTTCATCCTCCGTCGATTTCGTCGTCCTCGTCGTCGTTGCCTTCTTCTTCTCCTTCTTCTGCTTCTGCCGCTCCCTCTGCTCCTTTTGCCACCTCACCTTCTTCCTCCGTCTCCTTCACCATCAGCTTCGCCGTGTTCTTTCTTCCCTCTTACCAATTGTTTCGCATCTGTTGGGCGCGCGAGCGATCGGATCCGACCGGCCGAAAAAACAGCTTCGACGAAGTGCAGCCGTTCATCACGAAAACCGATCGTTGAACAGCGCTTTGATCGATCCGGGTGGGGGTGGGGGGAGGGGGGGGGGGGTGGGGAAATCATGGGACAGGGAGGAAAGTAGGGTGGAGGAAGGTATTTCGGCAGTGGATCGGGTCCTCAGTTTTTATCGCCGTGTCCCGAATCGTTTTGCTCCGCGATAACACGGAGTAAACGTAAAGTTTGACACTTTACAGCTAATCTAATTATAAAATTGCAGAGCTGATTGGAAGGGAAACGATTACGGCCGATTAGTCCGGAGAGAAGCGGAGGCGAGCCGGACGGGAATAAGTGTATGATTCTGTCGTAAACCGTCCGGTTTCCCTATCGTTAGACCCTATTAAACGAAGTATAAGGGAGCGCAAGGGAGGTCTGCGAAGTTCAAGCGAGGCTGCTGAGGCTGAGATTAAGGGGCTGTTTAATCTGCATCCATCGCGATGATAGGTAACGGTGGAGAATCATCGTGGGGGCCTTCACGTTAACCGAGTTAGTTACAGGAAACCCTGCAATTACGGATTGTTAACTGGATAAAACCTTACGCGTGCTGCGCGCGAGGGGAGGCGGGAAAAAAGGACGAGCATTTAAAAGAACGGGACCAAACCCGACACGCTCAAAGAATCCTTCAGCCGATGAACTCGATCCGGGTAAAAGTCAGAGATACCATTAGCCTTCGGCCAGAACTTCCCTGAAGTCCTCTTCTGTGGTTCGACAGTCGCCGAGCTTTCCACACGGCCGATTCTAGTTAACCGAGTACTTACACTCGCCGCGAGGAAAGCCGCTCTCACGAGCGCATTCGTTGGCGCAGCGCCGGTGAAAGGAGTATATCCGTTAAATAGGTTCTCGCGCTCCGCAGAACCCGTAATTTTACGCGTTTAGCAAATGAGATTTTGCATTAGGCACCGGATAGGCCGAATGCGCTCGCGGTGCAATTTATGTCCCCTTAATATCGCCTCGGAGAATTTGCATGAAACAAATCACTGTTCCGTGATCGCGCTCCTTTTGCTCGCGGTGAGTCGCGTACTCCGTAGTCGGTTTTTCGGTGAACGCAGCCGGTTTTTCGGTGAACGCAGCCGGTTCCGAAGCGGTCCGCTACCGATCGCTAAATTCATTCCGCTGCAGACAGTTATTAGGTGGCTAGAGCCGGTGTAAAACGTCGCCATAATGATCGGTTACTAACTAACTGGCTCTCTGCCTAAGCCCGCGGTGTATAAACATCCACGTATGCATACGCAGATCGGTGCACTTAGTCGGCGTACCCGTCGGGCATCCTCGATACTGTTTACACCGTAGTAATTTGCTAATGGCCAGGCCGACACGATGAATTCGGGATCGGGCGGCTGCGTGGTCTGCATTCCGATCGGCCAGGATCCGGGGACCACGCGGCCCGAACGATCCAGGATCGATCACCACCGGAGAACACGCCTCTACTCCTTCTTGTCCTTCTCTTATCGTTCGCCGCGCGTTATCGACCCGCCTTTCGACAACATTCTTTCACCGTTACCTACCTTACCTCACCTTATCGTTAAACAATTCTATTCCCCGCGATCTCCAACCACTGCCTCCCTGAATCCCTTCGTTTGCAACGGCGGAGAAGGATCGCGTGGGAGCAGAAACGATCGGCTGTAATAGTTTCGGAAAGTTAGATCGGTGTGATTTCAATCGAGCTCGCCGGAGCACCGGCGATATTATTTAAAGGGGTAGTGGACTATTTCAGCTTCAGAAAATCGATTACTTTTTTTTATATTGATTTTGAAAGTCTTATCGTTTATGAAAATTTTAAACAAAATTGCATGAAGAAATTCAAATAATTGTCGAAGTTATAGCAGCGAACGTAATTGAGTGCACTTAACTTTGAAGCTGATTTTCTCGAAACACCAAACCAATGAATATTTTCACTTAAAATTTTAACTGGAGCTGTAGAATTCCATTCTCTATCGTGTAGAAATTCCGCATCAACACTGGATGTTTGTAAAACATTTTATAACTGATTAAAGACGATTGTTTCCCGTAAAAATGTGGGAAAAAATTGATTCGTGTGTAACTTCCACAATTTTTGTTCAAATTCATCGGCAAGTTTCCACACTGTAGATATTTGTTTATAGAATAATCACCTCAAAGCATTTTGCTTTCGGATGATTGGTTCACCTGAATCGATGTGCGCCACCTGCAGCGGCGCGCCGCACAGGACTATCTTCAACGATTAATAACTTCGACAATTTTATATATTCCGACGATTTTTGTTGTTGTTGCAAATACTCACAAACGTGCCCACAATAGATTGTCAGAAGCACGGCTATAACGACTGTTTGGTATCAAAGTAATTTAGCGTCAACGAAACTAACGATTCTACGTGTCCAATAGTCCACTACTCTCTTAAACCGGGTCGAGTTTCAATGAGTGGACGGTGGGTTAGGTCAGAGCAGCGCGCTCAACGCTCCGTCAGTTCTGATCGGCGGATCGCGTTGCGGTCGGGAACCGTTCGATTTATCAAGCTCAAGATCGTTAGCACTCCGAGGGGAGCGGAGGTACCCACGACGCCGCTAATTAGCTGACGCGCATTAATGGCTCGGGACTCCATTAAACTGTAAAATATTTAAATAACTCGTCGGCGGGCGTGCCCGGGCGCGAATTACTTGTCATAAGTCAGCCTGGAAGGACCTGGAAGCTCCTTGGTAGCGCGCCTCGCCCGGAGAGTTTATAATGTATGTGTCGAGGTAATGGCGCATTTTTCTTCGGCAACTTGACGAGCCTTGTAAATTAATAGCTCTACCATGTATCTGGTTGTTAATCGTTCGGTAATCGATAGGAAGGGCACGTTTAATAATGAACGCGGCTCATTCTCATTTTCACTTGTCCCATCTCTGTCCCACCCCCCCCCCCCCACCCACCCCCCTACTCGCGTCGCTGTAATTTATTCGTCGCAGAAGAACAGGAGGAAGGGTGGGAGGGGTTGAATAAAAATTGTGTACAATGGACACCAATGTTCGTTTTACTCGTGAAAAAATGAAGCGGGAGATGGTTCGACGACGTTTGCATTGTCTCTGCTTTCTTCGAGATTTCTATTAGTAAGAACGGTGATCCGCGGTAGCCTCCGGTGATCGTGACGCCGGTTTTAGTCTTCGGATCGAATGTTTGCGTGCCCCATTCACGGGAGGGTTCCATCGAAAATGTGGAGAATCGAAACGCTGCCGGTCGAGGTAGCCGACGCGGTTACGTATGTAGCACGTGGTATGCGGTATGGCTTATTTACACGAACATGTTGTCATGCATCGCGCAACTGGGCCAAGTAATAATTGCAAGGTCTTTTCGCAAATAGTTACGCGTACGTCGTTAATTATTTACAGGCAACTTACTTGCTAGGAATGCTTATACAGTCGTTAAACTTATCGCAATATCGTTGAATATTTTTAGATTAAAAGAACGCGTATATAAATAGTATTTTTTTTCCTTATCTAAAAAGAGCGTATGACGACTTTGTGTAAAAGTAAACAAATTACGCGCTATCTTCGAACGACTATGTATAAAATATTCTCGGTCGCGACAGGAGTACTTCGCTTCGTTACAAAACCTTCTCCCGATCCTGTTGCACCCTCTGCGTGCCGTCGATTGGCTATAAAGATTTGAAAGTTAAAAGTTTTGAAAACCCAGCGGGGGGGTTGAAAGCGCGTGCTAGCGTGGGCTTCGTCGCCGCGACGTCGAGAATCTTTCTGGACGGACATCTGTCGATGTATGGTTGGCTTAAAAGTTACTTTGGAATCGCAAGTAGACGAGCAAGGCGATTCTCCGATCAGGTGAGCGACCCGCGGTCCTCGCTTCACTCGCGGATCGTCTTTAAAATCTAGCGCACGCGCGACACACAGGCTCGACATCCCGTAAAAATCCAAAGCTCGTCTGCGCGTTGCCGGTCAAACAGATTTTCAATTTTCACGGATCACGAGACATAGATTTCAAAGATTCTCCGCCGGAATTCGTCCAGGTAAACACGGTTTGGACGCGTCGCTTCACCGCTACTGTAAATTATATACAGTATCGTACAGGAAAATAACGCAGCTTTCGCTATGTTCCTCCGTTAGCTCTCGCGCGTAAAGCCGATATCGTGTCGTTTAAAGGAGGAAGGTTGAAAAACAACTCGTTTGTACGTGGACAGGTGTATCGTTCCCTTAACGAACGACGTGATAAAAAAAAAAAAAAAAGAAGAAAAAAATAACTGTCGCTTGTCGATGATTCATTGGGTCGCGATCCGCGCGAAAGAGCGACGACAACACCAACGACCATTAAGAAACTCGAATATCTAGTTTCCCAAAGGATCGACCGGGTTGTCGACGCGGACGCGACGCCCGAATGGTTAGTTTCGCGCCGCGAGTCTGTTCCGAGGGATCTTCTGCACGAAGCGTGTTGCCTAGACGGGGATCGAGTGCTTTCGAATGTCATAGTAGCCGGGTGCCGCTCGATAAGACGATATATCTGTCCGCCAGATTATCGCCTCGAGATCGGTGAGCGCTCTTATGGAATCCGAAAGAGTCGCGCGAACCTTCCTAAGGTTGCGGGATTGCCGTAAGGAAGGCACGAGTGATCACAGGAGGAGCGGCAGCTATTCGTTCAACCTTCCATCGCGTAACACGCTGCATTAAAAACAGTAAAAAGTGACCGGCCACTCGGATGGAAGTTCTTTGGCTCGTATCGTGTACGCTACATAGGAAAGTGCGGAGAAAGACGGGTGATGCGCACGATACACATGTAGCTGGTACTCCGAACGGTGACGCGAGCGTAAGTGGGTATCCAGCAGGTTGAGCTTCGTGCCTATGCACACCCGCGGCTATGTTCACGTTTGCTCGATTCGGGTGAAAGGGTCTAGCGATCGAGCGGGAAAGAGATCATGTAATCGTGGGACGTATGTGGCCGTGATATGGCTAGTATCCTAGGTTCCTCTAGGCTCCAATCGCTTCAGCTGATGAGGTCGCCGTTCTTGCGAAGCATCTCGAGGTGTAGCTCGTACTCCCTGGCCTTCAGTCTGAGAGAGGCGATGCTGTTGGTCCGTCTGTCGATGTCCGGCAGACCGGCGCTGCCCGTGGGCGAGCCTTGGGGCGAGCTGGTGGTCTGCGGGGGCGGCGGTACCGGCGGATGCGGCAGGCTGATCGTCGGCGCTGGCGGCGGCGGCGGCGGGGGCGGCGGGGATCCGCGGACCATTTTCGGCCTCTGCGCCGCGGATATGTTGGCCAGGAGGCTTTGGAAGGACGCGGCCGACGTGTAAGGCAGAGGCATTCCAGGTGGTAGCAGCGGCGGCGGTGCGCGATGATAGGGATGAGCGGTGTAACTACCAGGAAGGACCGGTCCGTGACCCAGAGGTGGGTAACGAAACGCGTCGAAGGGTTTCCGCAGGGCAAACGTGCCCAGGTGGGCGAAAGGGTTCGGCAAGGTCGGCGCGACGACCGCCGATGGTGGCGGTCCACCTGATCCCAAGTACGGATTGTACGGATGCGCCTGGGGCCCGACCTTCTCCTGTTTCCGCCACTTTGCGCGCCGATTCTGAAACCAGACCTGCAACCAAACATCACGTTTAACCTTTCGCCTTCTTCCTGCTTCAGTAACACCGAAATCACATCATTTTTCCCTTATACCTAATACTCGACTGTACGGGTAGTACCAACCAACCGTTCCCTCAAAGGTGGTATACAAAATCACTACCTTTACTTCGGATACTCGAGCCTGAACGCGCGCGGTTTGATAGATTATAGATTCCTTGGGAATGATAATCGGGCGGAGTTGCGCAATAATTCACCTTTCTGCTCTGATCTAGGCTAAATCCGGGAGACGCGGTCGACCTAATATCAAATGGCTATTAAAACTGATATAGATATTACTTATTTTATCAGAACAAACCTATATGTTCAGAATTTTATGCTGATTCGGAAAAACTGGTCGGTATTTACTTTAAAACAATATTTACTGTAAATCAGGTTAAAAACTGAAGTCACGACGTCTGACCACCTCACCCGAGGTGCCGGGAGAAATGGTTTTCGTCGTTGGCAGAGACCACTCACATAATTATTCATGGAAAATGAACAAAGTATAATGCAAAATTATTTATGAGTGAATGCAACTATAGATTCATTGATATTTAATTTGTTTACGCTAAACAAGTAAAGAACACATTAAAGAGAAAGTGAACTACCTACTGGCGGTTAGCAAGGCAAATGAATACAAAAGTGAATAAATAAACTAAACAAACAAAAATAATAATAATAAAAAAAACCAAAATAATACAAAAAATCATAACTCGACCATCTCACCTTTCTGCAGCGAGAGATGGTCTTCTCGTTAGCTTTGAGAGGAAGAGTTAAAATGAATACAAAAGTGAATAAATAAACTAAAAAAAAATACCAATAAAATTATAATAAAAAATAAAAAATAAACAAAAAAAAAAATCATAACTCGACTATCTCTACTTTCTGCAGCGAGAGATGGTCTTCTCGTTAGCTTTGAGAGGAAGAGTTAATATGGCCAAATACTTTGGCTGCATTGTCCCTCAATATCTCTACTATCTTATTATCCCAAACATTAAACGAAAATAAACTTAGAAGTATATTTTAAATACGATTCTGTACACTGCTGTTTGACAAAAGAGGTTAAATGTAACCTCAATTTACCTTTTTAAGCCTATAAATCCAGAAAAACACAGAAGGAAGCGAAATGACGTTATTCATTCTACTGTTTGGCTTCTAGAGAAGTAATTGGTCTGCACTTTAACGCATTTTTACATAGGGTGAAAGCACTAGTAGTCGCCCACTTAAAGCTAAACTCGAATGAAAAGTTCTAAAAAAAAAAAATAAACAATGAATGTTATAAAATATATAAAATGTATTGAAGTGATTCAAATGTATTTAATGTATCACTAAAATTATTGTGTTAGTATAAAAGTTCGGGGAAAATAAATAATTAGCGTTAAAAATAAAGTGTCCAAATGCTTTAATAATCGACTGCTTAACTCTAAATGTCGACCGATCCGATAGCTAGTAGTCGACCAGCTTTTTTTAATATGAAATTCAAAATAGGTTATGTGCGCATAACAAACAAAAATTTATTTTTAAATATAATGTGCAACAACGGTAAATAATTAATAATGACATGAATAATGCGTAATTAAAATAAGTTCTTTTAAAAACTTTATCAAAATTTTAATAAGATAAATTATAGTTAACACGTGGTCGACTTTTCACGTTCATTGTGAATGCAGTTAGCTTCAGAAGTAAATCGCTGTGGTCGAATATTAAAAATTGAAAGGGAATGATGGTCCAGTTACCGACCTCCCATAAATAAATAAATTATCCCATTTTTTAAAAATTTTTTAAGCGCTATAAAATTGACGATGCTTTTTCAGTGAAATAGCATCATTTTCCAGTAAAAAATGTATAGAACTGAATTACATTTGTCGTTTCTATTCAAAGCGCATTTATGCTTCTCGTGTTGGAAAACAGCAATGACACACGTAGAATCAAAATTAGTTTTCAAATCACTTTAAAAGCATTTATATTTTTTACCCATGAAGAGCGCTTTTTGTCGTATTTTAAAGTTGGAAATTCAAAATATAATATAAAATTGTCATTTCATAAATGATTTATTTCAGTACTTATTTCTTTAAGCTAAACAATAAAAATGATCGACTATTAGAGGGTGGCCGACTAGTTCTTTCACCCTATAGAGTCTGAAATATAGCGACTCGACCAACTCTCCGGCCCGACCGTGTCTCCCGGATTTACTCTATTTGTTAGAGTAGTATCGCGCGGTAAATAACAAACGAGCGGAACGCAAGTCTTTCTGGATCACTCACTTTTGCGTGTGCCCGTTTTCGGAACAGGTCGTTTCGTCGGACAGTGGGGAAATTTTGCGGTTTTATGGCCAAAACCACAAAAATGACATTTTTGAATTTGAAAAAATTAATGCAAATGTCAATTGAAGAACTATATCCATTTTCGTGGTCAAAACCTGAAAACTTATTTTTAATATATAAAATTCGGCACTTTTACGTTCTGATATATGAGAAAACAAATTATCCAATAAACAGCACTTATACAGATTACGAACGATAAAGATTTTTTTATTATTTGCAACAAATAATTTTGCCGCTTTTACAGCATACATTTGAAATTTTTTAACATCTACTGCATAACCACTTGATATTACTTGTAAAATAACATGAAATCTATTAATACAAACAATCAAACAGAGAATCGAAGCTAAATTAAATCGTTTAAAAAAAGAATAAAAAGGTTTGTAATGTATAACGTGTAAACCAGTCCCGGTGTCAGTTACCTAGGTATGTCGTATGTTATACAAGACACATTGGATCGTGTTTAAAAAAATTGATATAATTAGAAGATTAGCAACTATTAGCAATTAATAATTGCATTTATAGAATGAAAATAGTTCAACGTAAAATAGGAATGAAAATCATTGCTGGATATTATGGGATTTATAAGTATTTTATGTAATGAAAATTGATTCTTATATGAAAAGGTTATTTCTAAAACACTACTTTAAAAATTGTATAAATTGCGTATTAAAAACCGAAACATAATTATTTTGAGGACAAAAATATATCTTACGCACCACCAGGAATTGAATCCAACCCTTCAAATTATTTTCGGAACTTTGGATAATACAATATAAATGTTTGAAGTAACTCGAAAATCTAGATTAATTCTGTGCAATCGTTCTAACCTCACATGAACATAAATATTTGAGAGTCTACACGAGCTTTGTATTAAAACATATAACAGTAAAACTAGAGGCATTTGATGCTCGTATTAGTTCTTCAATTGACATTTGCATTTATTTTGTCAAATTCAAACATTTATTTTTGTGGTTTTGGCCATAAAATCGCCAAATTTCCCCACTGTGCGTCGTTGCATTCGAAGAAGCAAAGGACGAAGAAGCGGGGAGCGATTCGAGGATCAATTTCGTGTTCGGTTTCAGGAAAGCTATTCGTCCGATTCCGGCTGGGAAAGCAAATACTATTTCGTTCGCTGGAAGTCGTTGGGGAGGAATGGAAGTGCGAATTCTGGTTAAAGTGACGCGTTCTCCCTTTTTCAGGAAACTCGCGGTGTATCATTATTGTCGAAGCTCGAGGGAAGTCCGAGATCGCTGCCTCGCAGCGATCTTTTCCACTTTGCTCCTTTCTCTTCCGTCGTTTCTCGTCCGTCCTTCTTTGTCCGCCTACCTACCTACCTGAGCCCTCGCGTTTCTCCTCGAGAATCAACGAAATATTGGCCATCGTAAAACCGTTAGCTGGCATTCTGTTGGCCCACTTTTGCCTTCCAGAAACTGGCAGGATCGACGGGGCTCCGGCGATCCATGATAATAGGTACGAGAGTACCTACTAGCAGCCTATTTAAACAGTTTGCGCATTCGACATCTCCGGCTAAGTTTCCGCAGCAGCGACGGAGGGAAAAGCTTTTTCTACCGTCGCAGCAGCACCGATGCGAACGATCGCGAACGAAACGAACGCCGTTCGTGATCCGTCGTCCGTTGCAGCGCATTCCACCGCGAAGGTTCTTCGAAGACTCCGGCTCTAATCAGTTCAACGGAAGCTCTCCTCCCTACCTCCCTTCCTACCCTGCCCGCTGTCCTGTTCTCCTTATTTCGCCCTTTCCCCTTCCTTTTTTCTTTCCCTTCTTTAAAGGAGTTTAATTCCAAAGTCCCCTGTCTGGGCTGTTGGGTCGATCTGGTTTCGTGCACGGAGCACGAATGCGCGTGCCCCCGATTCCCCGTTAATCTCGAAAAGTTTTAGGGAACAGAGACGAATGGGCACCACTCGAACGAATACCCATGGCGTGTCTCGTGACAGAACGCAATGACTCGTTCGACAACCGCGAGCTTCGTCCGAAACATCTGCTGCTTTCCGGGGGATCGTCGGGGTCTACGATAGGGCTATTGATTTCGCGAGGGTTCGCGCCTGACATTTGGGAAGACCACGTAGGTATATACCTAGTTGAGTAGTCGAGAGCACGGTACCTTCTCGTGACGTCGGTTAAGCATCGGATTAAGCGGTGGAGAAACTTTTAGCCAGGCGTCTTCGTCCCGGACTTTGTTCCATGTTACTGGATCCTTCGGTGGCAGGTATCTCGGGAATGAAAAGTACCGCCTGGAGACGCGGACGCTCTCAATACAATCGGTAAGGCTGCCGCCTCGTCATTGCATAGACAAGCGAATGGTAGGGGAGATATTTCGTGATGACTTTGCGATTCGATGATCGATTCGATCGGCTGTTCGGCACGAAGAACGCCGGCTCGTGACTCGCGGGATGATCGGTTGCGGGCTAGCAGCTCATCAGCAACCAGATCCATTTCTGTTTTCCCATTTTCCCCGGAAGTCCGCAACTCTATCGCGGCCGGCTGAGAGCTCCGCGTTGAACGACTCGAGCCCATCTCCCGGCGGACTATCAATTCGATTCCCTGTTAACCGAGAAACGAAGAAGCGGGATAATGAATCGGTCGGCTGATTGCGCAACGGCGAGGCATCGTTTTTTCGTTCCCCGGCTGGTACCCAAAAGGAATGGGACACGGGACACGGTTGGCGGAGGAAGAGGATCGAAACGCGTGTGTTCCAGCGCGGCTGGATCGAACGATCGGACAGACTCACACTGGGACATGCAAAGTGGTTGCTAGGCGTATGGGGAGTTGAAGGTGATGGGGTGTGGGGGGTCGGGTGCCAGGACCCCCCACAGCGAGCAGGATTGCCCCCAGCAGGGAGCTAAACATCCGACTTGCGGCTTTTAAAACAAAACGCAACCACGATCCGCCGCCGGAACCTAGTCGTTTCGTGCTTAATCGTGCTGCATTAATTACGCGGACGCCGGTTACTCGCCGTCTACCCTCTCTCCCTCCCCCCCCCCCCCTCTCACTCTCTCTCTCTCTCTCCCCATTTTCATCGATTCCCTCCTTGTTCCTCGCGTTGCCGCGAGTCGGCACCGCCTGTACTTCCTCCAGCGAATCATCCTCCTTAAATAATCGCATTTTACGATAGACCAGAAATTAATACCGCCTGAGATGTAACCCGACGCCCAATCCAGCACGTCGATCAAAGTTATTGGTCGAAGTAGCTCTCGTGGGAGTTGGTACTGGGTAGAATGATTGGTAAGATCCCATTCGGGTATTCGAGTGTAGGTACTGTAAGCGTAACTCGTTGGATTAACGGCGGCCCGCGTTCGCCGATGGGGGATTCGGTTCCCCGAAACGTTTTGTTAAATTAACACGCGTTAGGTTGACCGGCCGTAGCCGCGGGACAATTTACGCGTATCGTGACCGGGAAGGAATACATTTTCACGAAGGTTGCGTGGATATCGCAAGAGGTGCGTCCGCGCGGATCGTGTTCAGGGATTCCTGAAAATGATTAACGGGGCTGCGAGCCCGGGTACCCGTGTCATTCACTTAAACAGTGGTTCTCATGGCGTGTGCTGGTATAATAACCTTAAAGCCCGTATAAATTGTCGATCGGCGGTGGATGGTGACGGATTTGCAAGTATAATGAAAAGCACCGATCGCGGACACGTTAGTGACGCGCGAATACGCGCCCGATTCAAGGATGACCGATGCGTGCAGCCGCACGAGAAGGTCGCCGGGTAAGAGGAGAGCGCGAGTGGGTAAACCGTAAGAGCGAGTAAGTAGGTAAATGCCGGGAAACGCAAGCTAATTGAGCGAATTAGCCAGCTGCTCGTGCAGCTATCTTCGTTGCACCCGCCCTTTGTCATCTCGTTGATACGATTACTCTTTCTTCCTCACGAACCAAGCGCACCGCGGTCGTCGCACTCAAAGTCACTCGGACCATTGCACAGTGGTCTGAAGGGTGGCCAAAATACAATTTCCCAACTTCAACTTTACAATGACATTTTTTTTGTATGAATTGACAACTCTCCAGAGCTTCTAAATCCGCATACCTTTCCCTTTTCAGATGATTCTTTGATTAGATATAATATTACGAAGATAAAATCATGAAATTTTATGTGAATCTAATTGTTTTAACTACTCATTCTAGGACATCGAAATACGTGTTTGTACCATACAGTTATATAGGTGTAAAGAAAGTACGTGGTATTGTCTTTTAAATCATCCCGCGTAAAGTGAACACGTGCAAGGGGAAACCTAACCTAAGTAGGGTTCGTAATTAGGAAAAGACAAAGAGAATAATTGACATTTAATGTTGTTTTATAATGTTTCTTAAATTTATTTATGTTTATGTAGATAAAGACAGGAATAATCGCAGATCTGGGTTTCTCCTGTAAAAGAGTTTTCTTATTTATTTTATTGTTCTTGTTTCTATTTACAACTATTTACAACTATTTACAACTATTTACACCTATTTACTTGTACAAGAGAAACGACATTAAATGTCAATTATTCTCTTTGTCTTTCCCTAATTACGAACTTTACTTAGGTTAGGTTTCCCCTTGCACGTGTTCACTTTACGCGGGATAATTTAAAAGACAGTACCGCGTACTTTCTTTACATAGGTAAGGAAGTATATTTCAGTTATTTACATGTATCATAGACATTGTTTAGTCCATGTACAAATAGTGCAATGTTTATATCAATTTAAACTTTGAGAAGGCTTATAAAAAATTGATTAAGCGTGATTAACGTCGGACTTTTTTTACATGAAAGCTTACACAATTGTTAACAAGAGCATGTAAATTTCAAGTGCAGTCTTCAATTTTATGCAGACTTTTAGAAACGACACTCGAGGTATTTGGGCGTCCCGAACGCGTGTATTTTTAATATTTTATTATTTTTAAGTCAAAGATAATGTTAGAACGGATTCTTTTTTCTCTTTTTTTCTCTAGTACAGCTATGATTTTTAATTTTTGCTATATAATACAGGTTTCCAGACCACAATGCGCGCTATATTGAATCCGACATTTTGAATTTTTAATTTTTTGTGCCAAATTCGTTATCAGCGACCTCAAAAACCGTTAATCACCAAGTTTCAGGAAGATCAGAATTTTAGCTGCTAAAAGTAAGTATCCCCAGACCACCGTGCATTGCGCCGGGAACGAATATAATTTTCCGTTTTCAAAAATTCCTGCAGTGTTGAGAAGCACCGAGAAAGATCGTGTTGGTTTTCAGATGGTGAGAATTCTCGACATATATTTTATATTTTAGTTCATTATACAGGATGTCCGCGGGAACAGTAAACACCTGGATATTTCCCAACGTATTGGAGATATAAAAGAAATTGTTTATATGAAATTGCATGGTTGGAGGGAGCAAATTTACTGGGGCAGACGACTTTTTTCTTGGATTATTATTTTACGAGATACGATGATCAAGTTCTATTTTTAAAATGGAACTCTTTTTTTTTAACAGATTACTTGATAGTGCGTTTCAAGACGAATCCAATAAGGTATAATGTATACACTTTATTTCAGCCGGTTTTGGAGATATTGTGTTTTAAAATTTGCTAATGTCGCAATGTTGTCGCAATGTTGCTGCAATGATCTTGCAACGTTGCGGCAAAGTTGCGGCAATGTTGCTGCAATGATCTTGCAACGTTGCGGCAATGTTGCGGCAAAGTTGCAGTGCAATATTGCAACGCAATTATGCAGCAACTGTGCAGCAAAAATTCTATGTCCGCCCCGTGCAATGTTGCACGGCAACGTCGCAGCAACTATACATCGATATTGCGCTGCAACCATGCAACATCGCAAGGTTACTGCAACCATCCTGCAACTTTGCCGCAACGAAGTGTGCTGTTAGAGAAGTTACGCGTAAGATCGGGGAGCAAACTCGTCACTGGACAACGAGGGAAGAAGGACTAAGGTAAATGTCCCAATACCTGGACACGTCCCAGTACTCGGACACTAGTGCAAATAATACTGTTTATTACATTTAATATTCACTTTATCCATAAAATAACTATTTTATTCAATTACTCAAATATTTAATAAAATATGTTCATATACATATTTTTCTTAGTAAACTTGTAACACTCGTAATAAAAATAAATTTTCTTGAACTCTCCAGTTTACAACATTTTAGTATTGCTCTTATCTGATTTGCTAAACAGTCTCCATTTTTTCTTAAGCGAATATTATTAATAATGTTTAGTATATTGGTACAACTAATACAGTTTTAGGAAAATAGTACCTTGCAGAATTAATTTTTGATTGGAAGATTAAAATTAAACTTCGTA
Organism: Andrena bucephala; assembly: GCA_947577245.1. Lineage (NCBI taxonomy): Eukaryota > Metazoa > Arthropoda > Insecta > Hymenoptera > Andrenidae > Andrena > Andrena bucephala. The sequence goes on from OX387715.1 coordinate 112,657,081, forward strand.
TTAGTTTTTTATTCGCGTGTCTATCTACTGGTACAGTGAAATCCCGGAACGACCCTAAACCTGACCATGTGTGCAAACTGTGAAATAAGTACGCGTTATTGTTGACACAATAATAAAATAATTACTTAACACCTTGACAATTATTATTTTGTATTCTTGGTATCCTGTTTTAATAATAATATGTAATTCATGTGTAAAATTCATGTGTTACACACGAATACACATAACCTTAAAATTAGCCATTCAATAATAGACTCATTTTACTTAAGTTTGTTTCTTGATTTGAATAAATTACTTATGCAGAAGAAATATGCCAAAATAAAAACTATTGTGTTTTTTTTTATTATTTAATTTCCCTAGAAACATCCAAATTTCATCATGTGTCCAGGTAATGGGACAGTAAAATCGGGACACCGGGACATACTAGTAAAGCTCTGTCCAAGAATTGGTCCATTGTAAGGACTATGAATTTCCAATATTTTACAAAATTATTCAATCCTACAATATATTATTTTTTTTTTAATGATAAAGTACACACAATGCATCATGTAATTGCAAAATCGTTTTTAAATAAATCGATTTGTATAACTGAAAAATTCTCAAACGTGTGTCCGCCGCACCTTAAATGTCCAGGTATTGGGACATTTTTACCTTACCACGAGGGCAGAGCATCGGCTCGATGAGTGAACGACTATGTAAGTAATTCTCTATTTCTACTAACCTGTATTCGTGCTTCCGTGAGGCCGATCTTCATGGCGAGCTCCTCCCTGGAAGAAAAAGATCGGTATGTAGTTGATTGAGGATAGCGAGCCTATTTCATTTTGTAATTCAATGTAAAAAGCAAACATATGTAGGTACGAAGTTCTGTTCGCAATCGGTAATCGACAGGAGTGTTAGGTTGGCTGCCTCGAGTCAATTCATTCATCTTGCATTCGAATGCGCGAGCAAAACAGCCTGCAAGTAGCTAAGTAAAAACCGAGAAAAATATGCGAAAGCTTAGAGTGGCAGGCTGATTAAACTAATTAGGTTTGCAATCGTGTCGTAGATTACTCGATCCCGGCTACTTAAGACATAAATTAATTTCCGTTAATTACAGTGTGTCACTCGACATGCATGATTTTCAATTCAATTGCCACTCGCTTAAGCCGGTGTGACGGGGGAGATAGAGTGTAGCATTTTCATGGCTATTCGCTGGCGCGCGAGTAGATGATATCTGACCGTTACATATGTAACAAGAGCTGTAACACCTATATAACCGCGTTCCCCGCGAATATTACGAATAAGTTTATTTAGAAATAGATCGAACGAGAGTTAGTCAGGATGTTAAAATCGCCGCGGCTTACGCAACCACATCGCCAAGCGTTTCCGCTTTGGTGTCAGCCGACCGGTGCTTCTATTTATTTCGCAACAGCTATTTTCTCCTTCCCCCCCGTCGATTCCTCGAAGCCCGTTGCGCGATCGGCAGGTAAAAATCGTGCGACGGTCGGCGTGGATTGTGGAACCGAACACCGGAAGATCGGTTTGGTTTCTCGATTTCTGCCGTTCCAGCGGCCGGAGAAGGATCGGCCGATAATTACGTCGGGATCCGGCGAAAATACAAATCCGTGGCACTGTCTCTGAACGCAGTGGCCCCCGGGGGCTTCTCATCTCGCACGCAAATTGCCCAGATGTTCCACGAAATCGCGAGGAAATCTCGGTTATTACATCGCGGAGCACAGAAGCTGCCCCTGCTGGATCTCTCGTGCTTAGGCGCATTCGAGCACACGAGCCGCGATTCAGCCACTGCCCGATCGAAATTACAGGGACTCCGGGGCGAGCTGGAGGATCGGCTGTGCCGATTTGCGCCGTGTTCGGATTCATTACCGACACGCCGCGTCCCTTTTACCATCGTTCCCGTCTTCACGCCTCTTCCCTGGCAACCGGGACGTTTGAAATTCATTGCCACTGGCCCCGAGAGCTCCCCCATCATACCCTGCGTCTCCCTCCCGATTTTCATTCACCATACGATTTCGTCCGCGAGCTCCTGAGATAATAATTCAGCCTTTCCCTTTTCATACGGCGCGGCGCACTAGTGAGCGTCCTTCTGGATTTAATAAGATCACGAAATTTCGCGGTTAGACGGTGCCCGTCCCTAATTACACCCGCCGCTGCCTGGCCGGCACCGTTCACTGCGACTCGGTTACCCTCGATTCCCGCGTATCGTTATTATTACGTATCTACCGCCGTTCCTCCGTGTCCTTGCCATGGGAAATGTGCTAGTTGCGAGCACTCCAACAGCCACGTACACTGAGATCAGTCGTACGTTCTACCTAACGGGGGCCCCGCGAGGACCTTGTGCAACTTCATTCGCGTTCTATCTCGCCACGCAACTTATCGCGGCGGTCATTTTTTAACAGGCTCATCCATCTCCGGCCTCAAGCAGACCACGATGACGTCAGGGGCATTCGTATCGCGAAAACGTTCGCTTCCTCCGTCGAGGTTAACGCTGGCGCGAGCCTGTACGTAAGAAAGGAAGCAAAACGTTGCTGCAATCAAGTTTAGTGACGATTCGCGCGAAGGGAACCGCGATTTCGTAATCGTATCGCGACAGAACGCTAAGCCACGCGGGGAGTTACAGACGAACCCGCGGCTAAGTGGATTAAAGTCTCTCTGAAGCTTCTTTCTCCTCCACTCGACGCGATAATGAGCTTCTTTTCCGCGAAACGCGTGCACCGTCCCCCCTCCCCCCCCCCCCTCCCCCCTCCCCCTTACCAGCGCGATCGCCACGGCTTTGCTCTTTTTGCGCCGCTACTTTTCCTCCTGTCGCTTGTCCGATCTCGTTTACGTTTCCCGTCGCGGCTCGTTAGGTTTTTCCGTTTTCTGGGGCAAGGAATGAATAAACAGCGCGCGGAGAAATAAGTGATTACGAGCCGAGGCTAAGGTCTTGCCCCGATGCCGGCAGCGAAACGTTATTTCCGTCGCGGCCCGCTTAACGAGTCGATCGTGTAAAGTCTAATTTGTATTTTCTCGTTTAGCCAGCCGGTCGTTTTCGCGTACTGCCGTCATCTCTCGTCTTGCCTCCGTGTGTTCCCCGTGTTTGCATAAATCACGTACGATTGAGCGACGGGGAAAATAACAGGTGGTGCGCGCGACCAGGACCGAGCGAGGGGAAAAAAGGATAGAGGGAGAAAGGAAGGATCGCCAAGTGGCGTGTGCGGTACCGCGCGGCGTGGCGGTGTGGGCAACAGAGGCTTGGCGCGCGGGTAATTCGAGTAATTGCCGGACAATTACATTATCTAATTAACCTCGGAGGTCGGAACCAAGCCACTCGCTGAGCGCTGCCGAGTCCGTGATTGTCCCTCGTGACGCAACTTTAATTATTATTGTTTAACACGCTCGGAACCGTCGTCAGCCGGAATCGCTTGGTAGTTTGATTCGCCGAGGCTTCAGCTGCAAGAAAAAACCTCGCTTTTTCTTCTTCCTTCGGCATATCTCCCTAGGGTATGCCCCTTAATTGTTTCCTCTTTCGTTTTTCTGTCTCATTTCGTTCTAGCTAGGGTAAATCCGGGAGACACGGTCGGGCCAGAGAGTTGGTTGAGTCGCTATATTTTATTTATTTATTTATTTATTTAATATATATATAAACGGGAATCCAAAAAGGAAAAAGAAAAAAGAAGTAGCAATACAAAATACGTAAAACAAATGAGCATACAATACTTGAAGTAAGTAAACAGATCGCACACCATAAACTCATACACAGCCAGATTACATAATTTTATCAAGGGCTCTGTTAAAGGAATAGGTTGATCCCGTAAAAAAATCAAGAGAAACGCCGAAAGCGTTTGCAACATTGCAAATACGATTTACCGGGTCAGAGAAACCAAGATTCGACCTGTATAGCGATGGATAAAAAGATTGCCCCAGCCGCAGAGATTTAAGAGATTTCGTAGGGGCAGAAAAATTAATTAACTGAAGGAGTTGCGGACATTTCGTAATTCCATTAATCAATTTGAAAATAAAAAGAAGGTCAGTACGTACCCTCCTACTTTCAAGCGATTTTAGACACTATACGTAAAAATGCGTTAAAGTGCAGACCAATTATTTCTCGCTATAAAATGTAAATTGAGGATACATTTCACCTCTTTTGTCAAACAGCGGTGTACAGAATCGTATTTAAAATATACTTCTAAGTTTATTTTCGTTTAATGTTTGGGATAATAAGATAGTAGAGATATCGAGGGACAATGCAGCCGAAGTATTTGGCCATATTAACTCTTCATCTCAAAGCTAACGAGAAGGCCATCTCTCGCTGCAGAAAGGAGAGATGGTCGAGTTATGATTTTTTTTATATTATTTTTGTTTATTTTTTAATTTTTTATTATTATTTTTGTTTATTTAGTTTATTTATTCACTTTTGTATTCATTTGCCTTGTTAATCGCCAGTAGGTAGTTCGCTTTTCCTTTGATGTGTTCTTTATTTGTTTAGCGTAAACAAATTAAATATCAATGAATCTATTGTATTCACTCATAAATAAATTTGCTTTATCCTTTGTTAATTTTCCATGAATAATTATGTGAGTGGTCTCCGCCAACGACGAAAACCGTTTCTCCCGGCACCTCGGTTGAGGTGGTCTGATGTCAAGACTTCAGTTTTCAACCCGATTTACAGTAAATATTTTCTTGAAGCAAATATCGACCAGTTTTTCTGAATCAGCATAATAGGTGTTGTTCTGATAAAATAAGTAATTTCTATATTAGTTTTAATAGCCATTTTATATTAGGTCGACCGGGTCTCCTCTGCGCCATCGAATGCAATACTCAAGCCCTCGCGAAGCATTGGTTCTGGTGCGTTCGAAGCGTATTGAAATTCTCGGGACACGCGGTTTTGCGGAGAAGACGTGTACCGTGTTGCCAGGTACGTGTGCCAGATATCTATGACGGGCAGGAGGATAGAAAAGCTGGTAGCTACGAGGTAATATCTGTGAATAATGCGATGCAATCCATCTCCGCTCTAACGATCGGGTTGGTCAACGAACAACCCTCGGAATTTGCCATTAATCTCGGTATAAATCATACGTCTCGGCTGCCGCTAGAATGTTGCGTTCGAAGCGGGCAATTACCGATGGAATGACACGGCATTACTGACGATTTCGACGGTACACCGCGTAGGATAGTAACCACGGGCAGAGCGTCGCGTCGCGTCGGGACGGAAATTAATTTGCCGTAATCGTAATAACGGAAAGGCGCCGGGCCGTTACGAACTGGAAGCTGCGATTGCGATAGAGCGAGGCGAAAGGAAGGACGGTAGTCGGCCGCGTAATGCGTGCGTAATTCGCGCTTAACGCGCGTACCTACGCCGCGCCGCGGAGAGGCAATTACTGATTAGCCACACTGTCGTCGATCAAATCGCGTACGCGTCCCAGCGGGCCTTGCCCTTCTGAAACCTCGACGCGCCGAGCAAGAAAGGGGAAACGTGTCGAGCGGCGGTTGCGCAAAGAAAAAAAGCCCGGCCCCGCGATTAACGCGGGAAGAGGCGCGCTAAGCCGGGCCCAATGGGAGCCCCGGGAATCGCGCGTGTAACGAGATTAACCGAGTGTCTTCGACGCGAGGTAGATAGGTTTTGTCGCCCGTGCCACCTGGGGAACTAGGACGGCGCGCCGGTAACCGCGAGGATTGTAGCCGCGTACGCGAACGCGAAGCTAAAAAGAGTCGCAAGAACGGGAGAAAATTAGAGATGCTTCCGGCGAAGTTATCCGACGGTTGTCCTAATTAGCGGTCGCGAGGGCACTAATCTCATTTGCTAAGAAACGAATAACGGATCGTTGGCGCTGGCGGCGGCGTTTCTAATCGGGAGCATGACTCGGTCGGTCGATTAATGACAGGAGAAGTTACACAGGTCGGGACAGAGGATAGATGCAGGGGAGGGAGAGGATGGGGGAGGGGGGTGGGGAGGGGAGGGGGGGGGCAAGGGGACAAAGAGAAGGACAGGATTGGAGAGAAGGGAGCCGGGGCTCCATGGAACTGGTTCCGTTCCACGGATCACTGGAAACAATCATCCTTATTAAACTCACCACCGACCCACCCCACGGATATAAAGGTATTCTTCGGAATGATTTACCGAGAAGCGTGCTCTGCCCTCTGAAACAGGTGGATCTCTCGGAGCGGATTTCAAGGGAACGATAAATTTTATAAGTAAAACCTCCTAGGAGCCGCGGCTCGCTCTCCCTCTTCTATCCCGTTTCTTTCCTTTCCTTCCCTTTTCGGGGCTCCGCCTCGTCCCAGAATCTATCGCGATAAAAGGGAAACAAAAGCGGGGCAGCGGGAAGCGAGGGTACGGGAAGGTGGAGAGAGAAAAAAGAAAAGAAAGAATAATAATAAAGACCAATAGCAAGGCATCGAAGCTGGTAGGAGTTTGGTCGGATGATTAGTCGAACCACGGTAGCTCGAGCCACACGATTCTAATCTAAATTAGATCTTAAGAGCTCGTAAAAGTAAGTGGCTTGCATTCGAGGGCTTACAACATCCTACGCGTATCTAGATGTTCTATCGAACCGATTTCTTCGGCACCGTTCGTCGAGAAAATTCGTGGCCGTAATTCGGCCAGCCGCTGCGCGCGCGCGCGCGCGCGCTCGCCCCGAGAACCTCGCGTTTTCACTGAAACCCGCGAGAGAAATGGCGGGCGTGTGGTTACTGCGTTCAAAAGCAACGCGAGCGGAATACACTTCGAAGAAGCCAATCGCGACCGTTTCCTCGTAAAAGAGCGACTAATGAATATGCATCGGATTCGAGCGAGGCTTACCCTCCACTCGGTCAGTTAGTCAATAAACCTAAGCGACCATAAAATCCAATTAGTGTGAAATTAATACAGCGTCTCGGTGCTGAGAGTGCAGCGGCAAGAAACGGATGAAGCGGGGTGAGGCGGAGGAGTGGGGGCAGGGGGACGGAGGAGGGAGGGGGGGGGGGATTAATTTATATGAAAACGGCAAAAAGGTATCGAGCGACTGGGAGCGCAAAAGGAAATGACCCACAATAAGGAAACGGTAGATTACGGCGAAATTGCTGGCAAAAATCGATTGATTTCTTTATCGGGACGCGATCTGTTCGTATGGTCGATCCCGTCGGAAATTGCAAGCTCAAACTTGCCGGCGCGGCGTTCGCTGGCAGAAGAAAGTAAGAGTGGACAGAGTCGTCGATCGGGGGCAGACAGGCATGGACTTCACGTCGAGGTGGATGCCGCGGACATTAGGCTTTATCTCGGAACGCCAGTTTCGGCTCGGAGTCTTTCGATAAGCCGGAGCCGCCGCGCCGGTCCTCTCGGCACCGCCATACCGAGATATCCCTCCGACCATTTCTACTCCGAGTATTCGTGCGGTTGTAGGGGCCTTCGTTCCCGGCTCAAGTGAAATCGACTTCTCGATCGTGCTACTCCTCGCTATGGATTCTAAGCAAATCTCATGGCAGACCAGAGCGGTGTCTGTTTTGCCCCACCGCGTTGGTTAATTACGAGAGACCCGTACCGTGGCCGCAGGACCGGACCTATTACGAGCGATTACACCGCTATTAGTTACCTACCGGGTGTTCCGCGGCACGAAAGAAGACGCGAGGCAAAAGAAGGAGGCGAAAGAAAAAGCTGGCCAGATAGATTGCGCTACACCCCGTTGCCGGCACGTTACCGTGGCGCAACTGGATCCAACCTCCGGGGGGACTTAATAACGCAAAACCCATCGTTTTCACGCCGCGGAATAGTATTTGCATGACGAGCCTGGCGCGGCTCCCGAGAAACACTGTGATCGATGGAAGCTGGGGATCGCGCACCGTCTCCCCCATCGATAGATCTTGCGGCTTCTTCCCAGATTCCACCGGCGCTCTCGTAGCGAATTCTTCGTTATTACGCGACGATTAACTATAATTTTACGCGCTTCGTCGCGGTATGTACCTCTTTTACGAGACTGGCTCTCCAGTTCTTGCGCGCCCCGCGGAACGCCACTTTCATCCGAGGAACTCCGAATTTATCCTTGGACTTCGTAAAAGCTGCTTCGTTAACAATAGGTTCTCCAGGTCTTTCGCGAGGCCAACGTCATAGTCAAAACAAGCGGGTCGGTTTTATGACTCCGCTCAAGGACTACCTGTGCATCGGATCGTAAATCCGCCCGGTCGAATACATTCGCGGAATCCATTAAAAGACGAAGTTTAGAGAGGAAGTGATTGGGAATCGGTGGTCTCGTTTCAGGCGACCCGGCCCGGCGCGGCGCACGTGCACGAGAAAGATGCACGAAACCGTAACCGCGGTCACGAAATATTTCGGCTGGGTAGAAGCTGATAGCTGGCCTCCGCGAATTCCTGCAGTATCTTGATCCCGTTACACGGGCAGGCCTGGAACCTGACAAACGCGACTAGACACCTCCTCTATCGTCTAGACCAGCGGGAGGTATACACCTATACACGAGAGCATCCTATCAGCCGCAGGAAAGGCGCGTCGCGTCCTCTGAGCCTCCGCTAGGATTACTAGGAAGGGCGATTCGAGGGAGAAGATCGATGGGCAAGCCCATATTTTACGCGCGCCGGTAGAGATTTTTCCACGTTGTTGCTCGCGCAACCCTTTAGGCGGCAAGTGTTTTGCTCGGGCTGCGACAAATGCAAAGGCTAGCAGGGACGTACCTGGTAAACACGTCGGGATAATGAGTTCTCGAGAATGCTTTCTCGAGTTCCTCTAGTTGGAAGCTGGTAAAGGTAGTCCTGTATCTGCGCTGCTTCCTTTTCGGTGCGAAGTCGTCGACCTCCGCTTCGCTTTCAGGGCTGGTCGGCGCTGCTCTAGGGTGGCTGCTCTCCTCCTCCGGCCTCACCTCCTCCGTCGAGATCCCCATCTGAGTGGATTGAGGTGTTGTCGTTGTAGGCGGCGGTACCGATTGCTGGTGAACTTGCTGGCTCCCCTGATTCGTCTGATTCACCTGGCTCGAGCTGCTGGTGCTGCTCGCAGGACTCGTCTGCGGGACAGCTTGCTCGACGCCGCCACCGCCTCCTCCTCGCGCCGAATGATCTGTAACCAGAAGCATGCCATTATTCTCTTGGGCCTCTAGTTGTCTGTTATTTCCCTCAAGCCTCGGAAACATTTCCTTCCTCTCGTTCGTTTTAATTGGCTGAATTAAATCGCTAGCGCGTACCGCTTTCTTTAACGCTACTGAAACTTGTTGCTAACGAAGGACAATGGACGTAGTTCTGTCGCGCAGTCGCCCGATTTCAAACTGAATTCACGCTGGGCGCTGACCGATGAGTTATCAAGGAGACTGGGTCGGACTCGCCGAGTTGCCAGGGAAATCCTCGCGGTTTAGTTTCCGCTGTGAGTATGCCTCCGAAGGAATTGCTGTCGGGCTGCTGCGTGACTACAGGAGGAAAAAATTTATGTGGAAATCTACAGCGAAGATTGCAAATGCCAATCTTCTCATCTGCCAGCCGGCCATCTGACCCATTGTATACAAGGTGTCTCGACAAACTTCCAATGAAAGTTGAAAGCAATCGACGCAATATCGGTGGTGACGCGCATCCACTGTTGCTCAGGATCGCTGACGGATTTTCGAGCCGGCTCGTATATACGCAGCTCGACCACGCAGAAACGGAGAGACACAGGGACGGAGGAGGACGGAGTTATCCATCCTTTCACCGACCTTGCCGCATTAATGATCCCTACAAGCCCACACTTCGGCACGTTGGACGCTGTGAGTGATCATGTAACAGCGCTCGATTCGCTTGTAACGACCAGAATCATTTTCACGCGCGATCGATACCTCGACATACCAGCAGAAGGATCCAACCTCGTGCTTACAAGCTGCTACTGATAATTCCCGTCCGCAATTTGCAAAGGCGTTTTAGCGTTCGAACCGGTTTGCCGCCTCCCTAATGAATTTCGCCAAGACCGTTTGTCTTTTAATTCGTCGTTATCGGAATTCGATCCACCGGCGCGGCGCGGCCAGCCGGCTACGAGGAAGCCGGGGCCGGTGTATGTACTTGTTAGTGTTGCTCGTCACGGGATCGGTCGCGTCCGCTCGAGCGATTAGCCCCCGAGCAAGTAAGGAACAGCGAAACGCTGACGCACTTGGCACCGCCTCGATATCGCGCCTCGAAATCCGTTTAACCGCGAGACCAGCCGGGCAATGAACGGCGCTCGCTACGAAAGAAGGAGGGAGGGAGGAAGGAAGGAACGGCAAAAGCGGTTTTTAGTCGGGTCCGATTTATCGGAAATGAGTTTATAATGCAGGTAGCCTGGACGATGTAATGCGAACGATAAGCGAGATCTAAGCCTCTCTCCTTACTTTTGTTGGCCGTTGCCGTAAACATGGAATACGCGGCGGAACGTGCACGCCGCTCGGTATCGCCCGGCTAGCGAGGATCGAGGCGGAGAGACCGAGAGACGGACGCGCGTAGGTAGCCTTTTACATTATAATAGCATTAATGGGCTCGAAGCCGCACTTAATGCTCGTTCGTTGGTTGGCCAGTCCGCTTCGTTATTAACTGAAAATTACCGAAACCGAAATCTAATTCGCGTAAACACTGTAATTTCACGGCGGGAGGAAGCGACTGTTCGTGGTCGACGTAGTGCCCGAGCTGCGCCCGGGGTGCACCGCTTCAGTCCTCGGGCATCCTTTTTATCCCAAGCCCAAGGGTTAGCCGTTCTCGGCTTGTTGCGCGCGTTCCGAGGGCACCGAAAGACGCGGCGGAATTAGCCGGCCAGTCGCACCTAATAGCGTTAATTGACTCGTCGTTAATTCATCGCCGGTACGGAGAGAATTCCGCGAGTGTTAATTCATTTCTTCTCGGCTCGCTCCACGCTCGCTGGCGGTGTATCGCGAATGCCCGATTAGACGCGTCACGCTCGATTAGATCCCTTGGATGGAGTGATTTCCGAGAGAGCGGCTTGAAAATCTGCTAGTCATCTCTGTCATATTTGCACGCTGCTGCGCGCTCGTACCGTGCCCGCACTCTGCAGCCGGCCAGCACACACGCTCGCCTGTCCACACGTATACACACCTGGTGCATTACGCGCCCCGTGTAGGATCCTACGTACGGACGCGACTTATGGGCATACAAATTAGCGCGGCGTAATAAACTAATTAGCCGAGTCATTGAGGCCGCCTGTGTTTCTCGCGGACGCGTTTTAATGGCCAGCTCCACGTGCATGCACGCGCGCACCGTGCTGGCACCGCGACTTTGTATCGCCAAGGTCTCGGAGATTTTCCATAACTTTCTTCTGCCGTCTTCAGCGTCTTAGGGGAAGGGAGAGGAGGGGGGCATGACGGGGTAATGAGGTAAGATGGAACTACATGCTATTGTAAAAAAAATATAATTGAAAAATGCTAAACATTTGATGAAAGTACCAGAAGGAAGTTACATTGTATTGTAACAGTTAGGTCGTTGATAAAAATGAGTGGGGGAGCACGCGTCTTTGGTTTCGAGCTGTCAAATCGTCCACATGCTGCGTGGACCTTATTTTGTGTACTATAAAGACTTATAATGAATATATATTTAAGAACGGTGAGTCAATTATTTTTGTTATATTATAATCTCCGTTCTATTTACTTTAATGTGCAATATTGAAAATTGCAAAATTTTTTTATTTGTTGTACAAATGACACCAGTCTGTGGAAAACGATGGTTTGAGGCAAGATGGGGTACTTGATAGGAGGAATGATGGGGTACCCCATCATACCCCGGATTATGGTTGTTCATGTCAGATGGAACAACGCCATCGTTCTCTATCATAAGTTAAGTCGAATTTTCGTTAATTTTGATTCGGATTTGAAAATGGTGAGAACATATAAGAAAAAACTAGACGAGAAAAATGGTCAAAAGAAGGTATGAAGAAATCTGTAGATGAAGTTTTAAGCAACAAAATGGGGTACGAGAAAGCTGCTCGAGAATATTGCCTTCCACAAACAACATTGGAACGTTATGTTAAAAAATTGAAACAGGGAAATGAAGTGATCTACTATTAGCTCCAATTAAGAGTGTATTTTCGCAAACAGATGAGGAAGAACTTGTCGGATATTTAAAAGATATGGTCCCGCAACTCCTGCACGAGGGTAGGAAGAAAATAATTTAGACGAAATTTACTTATATATTTAGAGAGAGCCACATTTTCCGTACCCCGTCATACCCCGTGACAGGGGTAAGATGGTTTTTAAACGATTTTATTCAGCTTCGGTCCTCTGTTCGTTTGTTTGTATGTTTGTTTGTATGTATGGTTCAAATCTGGCAACTCAAATTTAACCCACTTCCAACTATCCAATTGTCTTGAAACTTTGCAGGCGTGCGTAATTTGGATGACAATACAATATTTAAAAAAACAATTAACGCCGAGCGTGTGAAAAATTTACCTAGTCATCAATAAATATAACCCATAATCACCAATCCAAACGACTTGAAATCAGCCACTCGCGTTCTTTACGAAAACGACAAAAAGCCGCTGCGTTCGGGTCGCTATTCGCATCGCGATTTGAAATTAAATAAAAGATATTTCTAAAGAACTCAGAGCTGCGAAATGTAAATCCATAAACACTAAAATCTAGAAAATAACAAATATATAAAAAAAAATTTTATGTTAAATGATTTTATTAATAATGCGCTAAAAACTAAAAAATAATTATTTTCTTGTACTGCAATTTCGATGCTGTTTTTTCACTTTAAATAAAATCGTGGAGCAGGGTATCTCACAACAAATTGATTTCGACGCTTGATGCTGTATTAAATTGATTCATATTCTGTTACGAAAAATCCTGCTCCACGATTTACTTAAAGTGAAAAAACACCATCGAAATTGCAGTACAAGAAAATAATTATTTTTCAATTTTTAGCGCATTTTTAATAAAATCGTTTAATATAAATTTTTTTTATATCTTTTTGAGTCATTACTTTTTTTAAAGTTTAATAACTTCAAATGTTTATTTAAATGTTGCCCCAACTATGTACCAAAGGTTAAAGTATTAACTTATAATTATATAATGATTCATAAAAATTTAAATAAAACGCATAATTATCAATGTTTTTGCCTGTTTCTTTCGTTCCCCATCATGCCCCGCCCCCCCCCCCCCCTTTGGGAAATACTATCCCGGGATTCCGCGATCCCGGCTGTTTTTTGGATCCCAAAAATCCCGTTATTTGATATAACTAATCCCAAGAACTTCGGGATTTTTTAAAAACACGAATTACTTTATGAACACCCGAAAAATAAAAAATAAACAGATTAAAGAAACATAGTTATTTCATAATAATAAGGACAATAATAACAATAATTATTTATGTAAATAATAATATTAAGTCGCATACAACTAACTGAACCATATTTATTTTTACAATGATATTCTCACTTTCCGCTATGTCAAAAATCACGCGAGTTGCAGAACGCAACTTGTCTGAACACGTAAAGTCGAAACATTGTAGATACGTAGGTACTTTAGATGCTTTGTTGTTTCTTCGTTCGCATTTTCAAAAATCTTCATACTGGATTATTGATATTATCTACTTATTAAGACATTATTATTTTTTACTGTTTTTATTGTGAAAAATGATTTTAGTTTATATTTCAGACTAATGATAGAAAGTAAGTTTGTTTACATTAAATAAAGGTTTACAATTTTAGCACATAATAAATCTTTTTAATTACTAAAATTTTCTATTAGTACCCACTCCCGGGATTAGTGCCGGAATCCCGAGATTAGGGAATTCAATCCCGGTCATTATTTACTATCCCGGGATTGCGGGATTTTTTAAAGTCTATCCCGGGATCCCGGGACTAATCCCGGGATTGGGTAATAGAAAAATTCAGTAATTAAAATGATTTACTATATGTTAAAATTCTAAATCTTTATTTAAAGTAAACAAACATAAATTAAAATCATTTTTAAGAATAAAAAAACAGTCTGAATAAGTATAGGTAATATCAGTAAACCATTATGAAGCGTTTTGGAAATGTACACGAAGAAATAGCAAAGCATCTAATGTATCATCTCCTAGCTGACTTCTTATTTTATTACCTATATAACCGGCCGCTGAAAAAGCTCGCGCTGCTTCAATGCTTGTCGGAGGAATTGATAACAAATATTGGTACGCTTGTTCTAGGATTCCACCAGCCTCAAAGAGATGTAAGCCGGTTCGGCGCATTTCGACCTACAAATTTTCGACTTCACGTGTTCAGACAAATTGCAATTTGCAACTCGCACGATTTCGAAATAGTGGAAAGTGGGAATATCATTGTAAAAATAAATACAATTTAGTTAGTTATATGCTATTCAATATTTTTATTTAAATAAATTATTATCATTATTGTCCTTATTATTATGAATGACTATATTGATTGATTCTTTTTATTTTGATATTTTTCAGTTGTTCATAAAGTAATTCGCATTTTCAAAAAATCCCGAAAATCTCGGGATTAGTGATATCAAATCCCGGGTTTTTTTAAATAAAAAAAAACAGCCGGGATCCCAGAATCCCGGGATCCCGTATCCCGGGATTGAATTCCCTACCCGAGATAGACTTCAAAAAATCCCGGGATAGTAAATAATGTCCTGAATTGTACTCCCTACCCCCGTTTCCCTAAGTGTCTTGAGATAGAGGAGCATTCGGAGAACGGAGGCTTTGTTGCGTGTACAAAGCGATACATTTCACGTAGATCCCGAAAACTCGAAGGAGACAGCGGGAGTTAATGTCTGGGTTTCGCTACGGCGAGGAAAAAACAGAGGAGGTTGTATAATATTAACGGAGGGGAGGGATCGTTGCTGGCGAGGGGTGCGTTGGTGCGTACGAATGATGGAATCGAGAGGTCGGTGTAGCGCGACGGGTTACATCGGGTGAGGTGTTTTTACATCGAATCATACTTGCAAATTCCCGCTAATAGACGCATCAATGCATCCTGTGACAAGAACCGGCGACGGTAGGACGTGTTCGATTTCTCGGCACGATAATAACAAGCAATTACGAATTATCGGCGATCCCTTTTTAGCCGGTGGCTGGCTCACGCGATAGCGCGGCCCGATAGCGGCGGATATTTACCTTCCGGATGCAGGCTACGCCCGCGCATCCACTCAGCTCCGCCCGAGCTGAATTAATTAAGCCCGGCTTCGCATAATGTCTCGCAGGCCCCGCTTGTAATCGCAACAATGAAGAAACCCGCGGATAGAAAGATCGGAAGATGTGAAAGCGAGATGAGGCGAGCCGCGTCGAGGAAAAAGAAGGCGGCGGTTAGAACCGCTTCCAAAAGGTATTGTGGGATCAGGAACCCCCATCATAAGAGAGGACACGGGAATGACTACCATCGGGAAGTCGGCGGTAGCCGAGTTGGCTAAGGCGGCTGGCCAGCGCGCAGAGGATCGCGGGTTCGAGTCCCGCTTCCGAGGGTTTCCTTTTTTCCGTGATACCTACAGTATTACCTCTATATTAGCTACGTAACGCTACGTATCTACTGTGGGAATTATCTCGGCCTCGATCGTTAAGAAGTAATTAAGTTGGGGCAGCAACGAATCTTTCTTACATTAGATACGCCGCCAGCGGCCCCCTCTAATGCGTCCGAACGCGCGCAGCTTTTCCAAGTATCGACCGATCGGCAAACGCGATTCGACTTGGAACATCGAAGCGACAGTTGTCGGCGCCGACGATCGGTGTTCCTTAATTACAAGCTTACTGTCAAACGCGTAATAACGTTCAATTAGCGCGCTAATGGATCGGACTTCTCGGCGGAATGCTCAATCCGATTACGCAACCGGCTGCTATTGCCGACCTAACCCCATTCCTGGCGAACAATTGAAACCTCCGGCGACAATGGAGCAGCGATTTCACGATTGCCATTCATCGTTCCGATCTGTAATGGCTTTAATGACAAATCCATTTCGATCTCTTCTGTACAACGTTGCTGGATGGCACGCTGTGCGGCTTGCACGCGTGCTAGTTTTGGGTAAGGACGTTAATTAAACAGCTATATATACACCTAATAGAAAACCATATTCGGTGTTTGCCTTTTCTTCGAGCCACTCGATTAGTCGGCGCAGCGAGCGCGCACCATTCGTCCGAGCTCTCAGCCTCGTCGTAATCGCGGCCACGTTCGTTATTCGTGCAATGGAAAAATGATATGGGGCCTGGGGAAGGTAGGCACACGGTGTCGTTTTCCCGAGCTTCCATTCTTCCGCCGGCTCGACCCCCGTCCAATGATTATTGGGACGCGTTTATTAATACCAACGTGGATCGTGGCACGGCTGAACGCTGAGCCTGCGCCTTTTTCCCCGCGAACTCCATGAAAATCTCCGTTCGACGCGGATGTAATTTGCAAATTGCTCCATTATCCGTCGGGGAGAGACTCGATTAACGATTTACGTCTGCGAAATCAATTAACGATAGAGAGATAGCGTCGGGGCAATTTGTCGACGTCAGGGAAATCGGCCGATCATCGATCACTCGAAAATCAAAGGGACCTCTTACGGGAGCCTATACTCGATTTGTAAATAAAAGCCCGCTGGAACGGTATATGGTAGCTCGTCCGCTTCGCCGTTGACGCGGCCAGCCCTGTAGTCGTTTCGTTACGCTCCTCTCCTTACCGTATCTCCGAGTGGGAGATGTTAATGATTCTCGCAAACGATCATCGGCTACGTGTAATGCCCGTGGGCGATACTTTTGTCTGATCGATGCCCCGATACCTCGCGGGCTCGTCCGTTTGCAAATTGCGCCGCGATATTCCGATGTTTCCGAGAGCTAGATGGATCCGCGTGTCGCCGGCGGATGCCTGGACGTGACACCGGCGCGCTGTAAAAACGTTAGAACCGATCGATCGCGGGGTAATCGAGGGTCGCGCGACCAGACCGATTCGACGCGGCGTTCGGTCGGCCGATGGGGTCGATAGCGATCTCCGAATGATCATTAAGAAGATCCTGAAAGGCTCGTGGTACACACGATAAATCACGTTGACCACTGATGTGCAATTTACCGGCGCACTAACGTAATTGCACGCATCCTAATCTACATCTAAATACACACCCACGGGCACACATACCTATACTTGCTCCGTCATAAATACCCGACAGCTCCTCTCGTTTCTGTTCGCGACGACAGTTCGCTGAACCCTCAACAATTAGGGAATCAATTTGTTCAAGCAACAAAGGGTCGTCCGCCGCGTAACAATTGCGTGGGGGACGCCGGGGCTAAAAGTTCCGATTTCGATTGGAAATAAAAAATGCGTGGAAAATAATGTAATGTAATTGCCCCAGTTGTCGATCAGTTAGTAGGAGGTTAAAATGTTTTTAATGAAAATATTTATGTAAATGGACAAAAATTTACTTCTCTCTTTTACCAGTTAATTTTGACATTAATGTAGATGATAGCAAAGTAAAAAATTAGAATCTTTATATATATTTAAGTGTGGAAATTATAATAAAGAATAAAAATGTTGATACCCCAGATGTCGATTTCTAAATTACTAAAAAGAGGTTCTAAAGAAAACTTAAAGTACGAAAACGGGTAAAAAATCCTTCCGAAACATTTATAAATAATTTATCTCATTAAATTATCTTATAAATTTTAATAATCCAGTATTTATTAATTACTTAATTACAACAAAAATATAATTTTTTATAAAATACTTGTATAAACATACAAAGCATGTTCAACACATAAACTTTTATTTAAATTTACTAATAAATAGTAATAATAAGCTATGCCTCATTTCCATATTTTTGTTCATTCCTTTTTAAAGGTTGTTTAATATTATTTTGAACACCATTTATGACTTTTTCTTCTGCAATAAAATTTTGTTTCATTTGTCCCAAGTGTTCTTTCAGCTGTAAATCTTCATGAATGTTTTTTATTTGTTCACCTGATATTTCGTTTTCCTCAGGCGTTCCTTTTTTTGATTGATCTACCAACAATTATTCTTTGGCTTTATTTTCTTTTAGCCTCAATTTATTCTAATTCCTTAAATTCTACTATTATTTTGTTTTTTCGGATCATTCTTTCTTTTTTCATGGTTGGAATTATTATCACTCTTTACAACTTAAGATAATAATTCATATACAATTTTACGTTTAAAAAACGTAATTTTTATTATAAAAATATTGTTAACAATTCTATAAAATCATAATATTTGTGAAAATGATCGAGAACTGAAATTAGATTGACAACTGGAGCAATTACCTTAGTTTTTCTCTTCACTATCGACTAATTTCTTGCTAAATTTATTGTATTTTATGATTTTAAGCTTGTATTTAATATATTGTAATAGGTTTTTCATTAAAAGTAATTTATTTGTGGCTGGTCGAAGCGGAACTTCTTACCCCTTTATGGGGAAAGTTGTTATCGCATTGGGGTAAGTTGTTATCACATTGGGGTAAGTTGAAATATTTCATTTTCTAATGAAATAAAACAGAATTTTATTAATAATGTTCATTTATGAATGTTCGGATCAACAAAAATGTATTATCTTTAAAAGAAAACCAAAACAATATAATAACCATAAACATTATCTTTGGTATAAAAACTAAAATCTACAAATCAGTCTTACATTAAACTGTTTGTGGGTACCTACTTATTGAGATTTGTTCTAGTAGCCACAGTGGCTTCTTGTCCAGATTGTATTTTTTTAATAACTCTCGATAGAGTCAAGTCGCAGATACTGAATTCTCTCTCTAGCTCTCTACTCACAGAGTTATTTCAGCTTCAAATAATTTTCAAATACAAATGAACGAAAAGACGACAAAATTTATTTGAAGGTTAATATGAATTCCCGTCAAACAAAAAAATTATTTGTGGCCGTCGGATAAATTTACGTCGAACAAATAAATTATTTGTAACGTTTCAAATAAAAGTACCTAACTGTGGCTAATTTTTATTTGAAATAAAAATAAATCTGGGGTATTTTTATTTGACGAGTCTCGAATAAATTTTTTGTCTTTTATTCGAAATCAATTGATTTATTTTAAATAATTTTTTGCTCATCTCTGCCCCGGATCTTTTAGTCCCGGTCCCCCCTACCTATAAAGTATTTTACCCTGAACATCTACGATGGCAACGATACTTAGAGCATATAAACATGGAGGAAGCATGTGGGCAAAAATGTAGACGGCGGTAAAAAGAGAAAAATATACATGGGGGACACCCTCTCTCTTTCTAACGCCAGGGGCGAAAACGTTTTTTTTTTTGATGTTAGAAAGAAAAAGGTCCCTCATGTATATTTTTCTCTATCTACCTCCGTCTAAATTTTCGCATTTTTGCATGCTTTCTCCATGTTTATACGCTCTAAGCAACGACACGACTCGGGGATCTATTATAGCTGCCGATTAGGGACATTCGTAGTAACTCCTCCGACGGTTTATTCCACGCTTCCGCGCCAAGTCTTTGCCTGTACCAATATTTCAACTTGAGAAGATATCGCTGTCGCGCGCATTAGTCTCCCGTGCCGTACAGCGGTCGTTCCAGGTTTCAAGGAACCCGCGCGTCCTTTGGCGAACGCAGCGAAAGACCGGTGCTGCCGTGTGTCGACGATCACGGAGGCTACGTTGGCGAACGCGCAACGGCGTAGTCGCGCGCGTGTATTTTTTTTCTCTCTCTCCCTCTACTCGTTGGCGAACGTAATCGCGGTCGACAGACAAGACTTAACTACAATTACTATTATCTACGGCAGTTAATTATCCGCAATGTCACCATTAATTACAAAATTGCATCGTCGCCCGGGCTCCCCGCTATTCACGGTCCTCGCGCGTAGAAAATTGCCCGCGTGCGAGGCGTTGAAAAAGTCTAATGGAGACCGATAATTAGTCGCAACTATGACGATAAATTTCAACACATGGCCAGGCTAACGCTCGGCAGGATCGCTTATTACACAACCGATCGTAGCTGGCGCGTGACGAGATCTATTAAACACTTATGTTACGCAGGTATCAAATGTTACGCCGATTACCAACAATTCGATATTCCAGGTGCTCTGAAACTTTTCCAGCGCCGATATCTCTTGAACAATTACCTACCCGGGGACTTTTCAAAGCGACCGATTTGCATACGAAATCATACCTACCGTCCCGCGTTTATCTCTAAAATATTATCGGCCTTGTCCCCCATTTCCCTTCGTTATTTTCCACAAAGTAAACATTTCGCGGTATTGGCAAATTGAAGTACCTAATTGCGGTTGGCGGAGGTGGAGGTGGCGGCGTGGGGAGGGGGGGGGCAGAGCTGCAGGTAGATATACTGCCCTCTTTAGTTAAAATGTCCTACATTTTGAAACAACCGAGAAAACTGAAGTTTTATCATTTACTTTGTACCGTCGTTATTTCCCTTCATTCAAATTAAAACATGTCATTATTTCGTAACAGCCTAATATAATTCTTTGTAATAGGTATACCGGTAGGTAACGTATTATAATAATAATAATAATAATAATAATAATAATAATAATAATAATAATAATAATAATAATTCGACTTTATTATTATAAAGTACCAATTAATTAATTGTTTCAAATAGAATATTTTAACCATTGGAAAGAGATTAGGTTAAATGCATTAGACTGTTTATAAATCTTTACCAAGCACGTAGTGTTTTCTAATTTTACTTAAAACGCAAAAGACGCGTGGAACTTAAAATATTTCAGCATATCTCAAACAGTGAGAAAATGCTGGATAGGACAGATTAACTAAGGAGTAGCTCGCGAAGAAGCGGGCTCTGACTTGTTGAATAATCACAGGCAATTACGCTTTTTTGCTGTCCTTGTAATTGTTAATAATTCGAGGTAATCGTAATGGTTTTTTAATCGCATTAGCCAGCCCGCGGTGTGTTGCGCAACCAGAGAGAATCGGTGAACGTTTTTTTCCACAGTGTTCCTGCGACGAGCGCCGTCGAAGATTTTCCGCGCCGGAAGCGCGTCGCCGTCGTCCGGTTTTTCAACGCCCGCGAAATTATATCCACTCTGTATACGTTTATGCAGCTGTGCATATTAAATGGGGATAAACGCGAACGGTTTAAAATGTAATGTGGCTAACGCTGGGCGAGATTGGTATGCGACGGACGAGGATGGCACTGTTGTTTGTTGGCGCGACGGAGGGCGCTAGATCGCGTCCCGCGGCCGGGGCCTAGCGTCAGGAGACGAGGAATTATTATAGCCGCTCGGTGGCGGAAGTACATTATTCGTCGTTGGGTTTTTTGTTCTGCCGAGAGAATAATAACAGTGTTGCGGGACGGTGCAGCGGGGCGCGAATAAAAGGATGGCTGTTTTGCATAATTGTCGAAGCGTATACCGAGGTATACCGGCGCGACGCCGACGGTGTAATCAAGAAATGAGGCAGCTTTTTGGTAGCGGCCTGGCAAATTTCACCTTGTAAGTTCGATGCCGCCGCTTGCCAGACTGATCTTGCCCATTAAGTGGTGCTCTCCTCGCACGAATAGAGCGCGCGGCCGCGAAAAAGGAATTGAAAAGTTTATAACGCGCGGAGCAACCTTCGGGGTCTGCCGGTGCCGCAGGTTTCATCGTCGCCTGCGCGCACCGCTCGCCTGCCATTCCCTCGTTCCTTCCTTTCCATTTACCAATATTATGATACCTCTCGATCGTCCGAGTAAAATCAATCCACTTTCGTACCCGATATTTCCGTAATTAATACGAGCTCATAAATTATCGAACAAGCACAGAGCCACTTCATTAAACCGTCGCCGTCCGCTCGGCCAGCGGCTCCGCGCGCCCGGCTTGCATGTGCTGCGTGACGGAAGCCAAAAGGGGGAACGAGAAAGCGGCGATCAGGTTTTCTACCGGTTTTCCAAATCCACTTACGCATCGTTATGTCGTATACATCGAGAGTGTCGTTTCTTTTCACCGTGGATCAAGTCGTTTGATTTATGCGCGACGGTTAAGGCCCGATTACTCTACCTCCGCGATACACTTTATCTACTCATCGATCATGCCCGCAAGAAATACACCGGCAGTATTGTATACGAGGACGGGCACGAATTACCTATAACTATCCCCCGATACCTCCGCTTCCCCCGTCCCGCAGCGATGGACAGTGCTTTCGTGGATAATCTATTAACTGGTTCAAGTCGGAAATACCAAGATTACCTACCGGGATAGCTCGGCCGATGCTCAGGAAAACCCACATCCTGCGGGGCAAACGCCCGCGTTTCGACACGCTCGACACTTCCTCTGGAAATTCGCGCGATCTGTCTCGGCGCGGCGCGGCACGGCGTTCCGCGAAGGGTACCTATACGTAGGTACCTAACTCACGTTACACACGCCCGACAGAGCCATCAACGTCGTTGAAAGGCCTTCTTCTCGCGACGTGCCGGCGCTTCGCGTACCATTGTTTTCGCCTTTCCAACGGAATTCTAATTAAGGAGATCGACGGATAGGCCAGAGGAGCGTGGCCTAGCGTCTAGCAAGGCGCGCTGGGTTATTAGACGTTTTTTCCCTTGAACCGTGCGCGCGATAGAGACCGAGGTCCGGCGGCGGCGGGTGGGTGGGGGGGGGGGGGGTGGGGGGCAGGAGGGAGGGAGTAGCGTGGCCCGAGGCCTGCAATTATTATTCAATTTCCGTAACTGCGCTTATCTTAACCCGATGTCACAATCGCGCAACCGGGTTTTCGCGCTGGTGTGTGCATCTCGCGAACGCAGACGGTGACGCGCGTTCGCGACGCCTTTCCCTGCCGGCGTGGCGCGCCGCACGCAGTGGGACAAACCGCTCCTTTTTCTGTAAAAATCGTAGAACTTTTCGTAGGAGTATGATAGAGGGATGAATCTCTCTCGAGGTTGAAGCTAAGATGTTGCAGAATAAGGGGAATATATTGAGAATGTATGGCAAACAAGTTTTCACCTTGAGAATCTACGTGAAAGTTGATATTTTCGAGGAAAATTACGGTTTTCCCGTTATAACGTGTGGTTGAAGTTTTTCCTTGACTTGTTATGCGTCATCTCCTATAGATTTCGTCGCGCTGAATTCAAATCTGTTCGCATAATTTGTCTAGCCCTTCAGGATTCGAAGAAAAATGCGATTTAATCGGTTACGCTCACAAGGGACGATCGGGAAGCCGGAAATTCAGAAAATTATGAAACTCGGTGTGTCAGTACAGTAGTTCATCCGTAACGCAACCCTATTTTTTGTTGGTGGCATAGTGCAATTTTTGGGGGTGAAATCAACTCTGGAAAAAATGCAGAGTTTTCTTTTCCATGGAATACCTCGAGAACGGTCGGAGATGTCGAAAAGAAGTTTAAACAGAAGCATCGTTTTCGTATATCTACAAAACCGCGTAAAAATGATTTTCGAAAAGTCCATATTTTTCAACTTAAGCCCGCCACGAACCCTTAAAATTAAATTTTTGTATTTTGTAAATATGTGCTGGAATACCTCTGGATAATCTCTTTTCATACATATAAATAGTTTATGTGTTATATTTTTATTTGCAAACAAATAAAACCTCCATTACATATCCATATTTAAATTATTATTTATATAAATTTTAGACAGCTTTCAATTATTTAAGGAAGACTCATCTCTTTTTATACAACCTGTATTGTTTGATTATACATTCGAAGAGTTATGCTAATAGAAAACGATAGATACTTTGAAAATAACGGTTTGTAATTGGTACAATAATGATATTCTTCGTAGAAATGATTAAAACAAAAATACTTGCCACACCATGTACATCGCATAGAAGCCGGCTCTCCACAAATACTGCATTTGGGTAAAATCTTTTCATTCCTGAAGTAACAGAAATCTACAGGATTTTGAAAATCGCTGGGATGCGTTTATAGATGCGTCTCTTGCATAAATAATTGAAAGGTGTCTAAACTTTATATAAATAATGATTTAAATATGGTTTTAAGAAACCATTTTATTAATGACAACTGCTGAAATGGACTTCAAATTCGGTAATAGAGGTTTTATTTGTTTGCAAATAAAAATATAACACATAAACTATTTATATGTATGAAAGAGATTATCCAGAGGTATTTCAGCATATATTTACAAAATACAAAAACTGAATTATAAGGGTTAGTAGTGGGGGTAAGTTGAAAAATATGGACTTTTCGAAAATTATTTTTACGCGGTTTTGTAGATATAAGAAAACGATGTAACTTCTGCTTAAACTTCTTTTCGACATCTCTCACCATTCTCGAGATATTCCATGGAATAGAAAATTCTGCATTTTTTTCAAGGGGTGATTTCAGCCCCAAAAAGAGCATTATGGCACCAATAAAAAATAGAGTTGCATTACGGATGAACTGTTCTATTTGCATACCGAGTTCCATAATTTTCCGGCTTGCCGAACGTACGTTGTGAGCGTAACCCATTAAATCGCATTTTTCTTCGAATCCTGATGATTTCGACAAATTCTGCGGACAGTTTTGAATTCAGCGCGTTGAAATCTATAGGAAATGATGTATAACAAGTAGAGTGGTCCTTATTTTTCAACTTTAAAATATATATTGTCTGACCCTCTTAAAAATCTTCTATTTGACAAAAAAAAATATCTCCATGTTTTTTATTTGTATATTTTGATATACATATAAAGGTCGCTCAAGGACATTATATTTCGCATGTAGGGGAGACCGGGGCAAAATCGGGACGTTAAGAATAAAATCTCATAACTTTGACATTATTAAGTAAAAAAAAAAGTTGCAATTGGGATTCATTAGAATAAACTCTTTTTTAAATAATAGTACATATCCAATTTGTTTAATAGAAGGAAAAATACAAAAAATAATTATTTAAACTATGATCCGTTTTTACGATTTTACACCGCGGCCTAGGTAAAACCGGGTACCATACTAGCTATAAAGGAAAAAAAAATTTTTTTTTTTAATTTATACCAAAATAGTAATATTTCATTGCCGTTGAGCGACCTTTAATCCTTAATATATTTTAATGAAATTTTAGACGAAATTCTTTTAAACTATTTGGAAGATTCTGAGAGGGTCAGAAGAAATTTTTAAAAAATTTAATTTTTCACCATACATATATGGACCACCCTAATAACAAGTCAAGGAAAAACTTCAACCACCCGTTATAACGTAAAAACCGAAATTTTCTTCGAAAATGTCATTTTTGACGTAGATTTTCAATGGCAAAACTTGTTTGCCACACATTCCCAATATTTTCCCCTTATTCTGCAACATCTTAGCTTTAACCTCGAAAACGATTCATCCCCCTATCTTGTTCCTATCAAAAGTTCTACGATGTTGACAGAAAAAGGAGCATTTTGTCCCACTGTGCGCCGCGGCGCCGGTGGAAGAGAAGGTGTCGCTGCGCGTTGCAGAGGGTCACAATTAAAGCGCATTAGCGGCACGACTGTCTCCGCGGTTGCGCAGGCAATTTTCGAGTCGCCGCCACCTTGACATTCTTAACACCGTTCCTCGCCAGCCTTTCCTCAGCTCCTGCGACCAGTCTCTCCATTGGCGCACAGTGTTCCGGATAGAACACCGTAAAATATGATCCCCGGTGGAAGACCTGGCCATTAGATTGGCCAGGTGCGATCGGCGCTGTCTGCGCGGTTCAAGATACTCCGGTGGACGGTTGAGGGGCAACGGAGTAGCGAAATTGCCGCGGGCGATAAGGATCGTCGCGGTGTCGTCCTGGTTGTCATCGTTTGCGGCGACATGCGTCGTTTTAATCGCGTTCCGAAAGCCCGCCGAGCGCATCGAGGCGACAACCCGGCCTCCACGACCTTTGCATTCTGCGCGAGGTCCCGCGGCGGGAGGGAATAATTAGTCAGGGTAGCCGTGAATCGTTCGTCGTTAAGTGAACAACGCCAGGATATCCTCTTGGGGCCGTCCGCGTAAAACCAAGACCAGAGATATCCACGATACCGCGCGGGGCTCCGGGCGCTGCGCGCGGCATTTAGACGCGCTCGCGATCGCCGGTAATTTTCGGCTAATTGCCGAGCGAGATTCCGGGAAGGAGTCGCTGACAAAATTGTTTATCGGAAAACCAAGGAGGTTCGGAGCGAGGACGAAGGCGGGTCCGTTCGTCGTTGGTCGGTCGTGGTCCGTAGAAACCAGGCCGGACGTCGCAAAAATTCCCAGGAGCACAAGTTTCCGATTCCAATTCCATCTCCTCACCGGGCCGCAGTTCCTTTTCTTTAATCTTCTCCCGCGGGCAACTTCTTCTCTCCTGCTTCGTGGAACCCGGGAGGATTAACCCGTCACAGATTCGGCGGAGGGCCCGCAGACCAATTTAGTCTCTCTTTCTTATTCCTCCTTCTCTTTCCGCTTCGGCTCTGTCTCCGGACCGTTTCTCCTTCTCTCGCTCGCCGGCCGGGCCAGGAGGAGCCGCTGGCCGTCGCGTCCGAGGCACGGGCTTTCAACGAACCCGGGTGTCGGGTTCTCGGAGTTTCACGGTGGTTTTCGTGGCGATATCCTACTGCTATCTGGAGCCGCGGTAATGTGCTTGCCTTGTCCCCGATTAATCCGAGTCCTCAGGACCACTCTCGGCCACAGATATGTGCGCGTCCTTCGACACAGTGGCGGTCAAAACGCCGCCTCGGAATCATTTCTTTTTTTTCCCCGCACCGACCACCGTTGGCGAGGAATTCAACGATCGTGTCCCACCGTCGCGTACTCGTCGAATATTAGCGGAACCGTCGCCCCGCGTCCGGACGAAATAATTCTATCGACCCGCACCGGACAAAAGGTTCGGCCGCGGCGGCGGCGACCGGTCGGTGGCCATTAAAACGAAACCTCTCCATAGAGATTGTTTCGCCTCTCTAATCGTTCCGTTCGATTGGAATTCCTCTCGGCCGGCGTTATCTCGGCTCTACCAACGCGAGGAACGCGGATAAATGCGTGTCCGGAGGAGTCGGTGGGAAAACACCAGGAGTGGCGGGTGAACGGTGACTTTCGTCGGCCGGCTGAAAATACGGTAGTTGTAGCTTGTCTACGGCGGAGGTCCTCGGGCAGGAAGAGAACGGGACGCTTATAGCCGCCGCGTCCTGCGGCGTCGCCTCGTTTCCGTCCCACCTCCCACGGATCATCGGATGTTATCTGTGACGTGGAATGTCGCCGTAGGTACGAAATACAAATAAGGACTCGCCGTCTCCACACTTGGAATTAGGATCGAGGAACCTTTTAGATGTTATCTGAGATTGGCGCACGCTGCGGAGCCACGTGCCGGCCCGGAGCGCAGAGGGAAAGCTTCCCGAGGCTGCCCGCGTCCGAAATGTAGCGACCGTCTAATTAACCGGTCGCGCGACCATTTCGAAATCGGTTCGGATTACCCAGTCGTTCCGCCTGGCGTCGGGCGCGGCGTACGCTGACAAACAGCTACCGATAACTCGCCTTCATGCGGCGCAGCATTGCAAAGAAGCCGAGATTCCGGGAAGCTCTATTAACGGACGCGATTAATCAATCGACTGCAGTGTAGGCGCAGGGGTATAAATACACCGCCGCTTTGCATCTGTTTAAGGCAACCCGGCGCATTATAATTTGCCGGTATTTTTCCAAGTTAATAGGAAGGTTCGATCGGCGCCGAGTCAACAGTCACGCGGGCAATTAGAGCGGATGTTTAATCTGGTGTTTGTTCGCGGTGCACGGTTCCTCGTATCTTGGCATTGCCGCGGCCGGTTCTCGGAACGGGATCGTTTAACAGCGGTACGGGAGCAATTCATCGGGACGAAGCATTCCGCTGTCTAATCCGTTTAACATAAGGCCGCCGCGGCGCGCCACGCCGCGCCGTCCTTCTCTTCCCGCTCGACTTCTTCCCCGTCGTCTTTTTCCCCCTGGCGAAAGAATCCGTGAGCGGCGACGAGTCAATTCTCTGGATCCCGAGGGAACGTTCCGATCGCGACAGCGGGAACCACCACCGGATGGGTGGTCAACGAATTCTTCTCCAGCTGGCTCGTAGGGAACCAGCGGGCATAACGAGGGCGAGGGGCCACGAAATCGTAAGGCTCCTGTTTTCTAGCGGTCACCGGGACGTGCCGCGAATGCTCTGCCTTCTTGCTCTCTTTCTTCCCCGTCGCATCTCTCGGCCCGAAGCCGTGCCTCGCGTTGAATTCTGCCGCCGAAACGAGAATCACGGCGCGGCCGGTGCGGCGGAACTGTAACTCCTCGTAATCAACGGTCACTTGCCTGTACACCCGGTGCCTACTAGCTTCGCGGGCGATGCTCGGAATAATGAAGTCATTTTCCGAATTACTCAGCTTAGCGGCGTATCTCTTTCCACTATCTTTCGCAACACAGTCGCGCCCGCGGCAACACCTTTACGGCTTATCGCCCCCTTCGCACTGGCAAATAGTACTCCGTCCCCGACATTATTCTTCCATTCCGGTGTTGAGCGCATCGGTGCTCACGCAACTCGGTCCCCGAGCAGCGTAGCTGTTCCGCGCAATACGTAGGTAAGCGCGTTGAGTCATGCCTCCTGTTTCCATCACTCTGTACGCTCTCGATCAGTTTTTACGAGAGCCAACGGCAGTGCCTAGTTACTCAGGCTACACGCTGGGCGATTCATAAATGGTTTGACTGTGTACACGGGGTAGAAAGAACAGACGATATTTCCGGCGGGCTCGTAAATATCGATGGAATCGGCGGTGATGTTGGTTTTTGCCGGCTGCTGGAGCGACGGAAGCACTTAATGTATCATTTCTGGCGACACTCGGGCAGAGATTTGTTTTTCCTACCGGGATCGTGGCTCCCCGAGTGGGAAGACCTCCATAAAAGTCCGCACAGGTGTTCGACCTAAACATGGCCAACGTTCGAGGAATCGACCAAAGTTTCTTCGTCCGTGTCGGGGGTCCTTATAGGACGAATGATCGAGGGCTCGCGCGGATTCCCCAACCGCGAGAAGCTCGGGTGCGGCGGCAAGAAAGTCTGGAAGATTATCGGGTTGTCGGTGGGTTGTTGGCGGATCATCGCCGGGCTGTACAAGTGCTACAGGCTGCGGCCGCTGCTGGGCTTCATGAATTAAAGAGGGAGGCGCGCGCCATCGGCGATGACACGCCGCCGCTGATGCTGTGCGAGTTCTTGCTCGGCTTTCGTACGCTCCAATTCCCACTCGGACCAGCCGCGCTCTCCGCGTCCACGTCGTTTTGCGGTAATTCTTCCCTGGACTCGGTGGACTCTCGGCTGGATCGCCAGGACACCGGTGCTGGTGCCATTAAGAGCTTTCCAGCCGCGTCTCCCGTACTTACTCCTTCTCTCTTACGCTCGCCGGTCTGCTCGCTCGTTCCTTCGGATGGAACGACCGCTTTTTCTTCGCGGGCACGCATCCTGATTGGTAGTTGGCTGATGAAGACGTCCACTCCAACGGCCGCATGCTCGGCCAAACTTGCGATACCTTTAATCGCGTTACCCCCTCCGTGGCACGCGCTTCGCCCCGTCTTCCGGGAAACCGCGGGAAAGGAAATTCGTGGGGAAACCTCGCGATATGCAGTGAGTGTCACTCAAAATCGTACACCGTAACGCGTGCCAGATTGCCGATTGAAAAATATTCTTACCGTAGATTTAAGATGAAGGTTTTTTTATGAATAAATAGACTAACATAATTGTGTTCAATACGTATTGATTGCAAGTAAAAAACTTTATTCGTAATAAGAAAATTAAACACATCGAAAAATAATAGGTATACAGAAAATGTCAGTCACTGAAAATCGTACATGTACAAAAATGTGTTATCATCGTTAATAGAAAAAAAACAAAAGTGCATTTCAATAGTTTGTGGGGTGTCCACGATTATTTTCGACGGCTTGTAGTCGTCGTGGAACCGATAGCACAAATTTTTCGCAAAATTCCTTCGAAATGGTTGCCCACTCTTCTTGCAGTGCAGACCTCGATTGTTGTTTATTAGAAACGCAGCGTAATCTAACTTTTTTCCAGTTCGTGCCGCACATGTTCTATAACATTGATATCTGGCGATTATGGCGGCGTTTGTATCACTTTTGGACAATTAGGGTAAACTGTACTAATGCTGGCACTGCACTAATCATTGGCACTGCTGATTAAAAAGTCAAATATTAAGAAGTACAAGCGTAGAAAGTTTTTTTTTACAATTTCTTTTGTTTTTTTCACCACAACACTGCAAAGCCCAGTAGTTGAACAACACTTTTTACATCTGGCAACACCACAAAGTGGGACAAAGTGTTGAGTTTTAGGAGTTTTCTTGAAATTTTGATAAGGGGTAGGTAAGTATATTTTGTCGCTTTATAACTAAGTAATAGATTGAAATATAGATTTACTAAGTGCTGTAGGTATTTAATAGTGAATGAAATAGTCTGTTTAAACACTTTACACTTCGTTTTTAACTACATATGTTTTTCTATACAACCTCAAATTTTAGGGTGCCAATGATTGTACCTTTATGCCAATTTTTGTATTTCATTGAATATTTTTAAAATAAAAGACTTAATAGGTACTTGGGATGTTTTATTTTAATAAGAAATCCATAAACATTGATAATAACTGAAAATTAAGACCATACAAAAACTTCACAAAAAAATATAAACATTCCAATTGGGATTTCGGCTTAGGGTGCCAATCATTGTACAGTTTACCCTATACAGTAACCAACTGTTCGCTACGTTGTTAAGTATGTTTGGGGTCATTATCGGCATAAAATTTGAAATGATTTAAAATACCCATTTTTTCCGTATTTTGCTTCAAATTGTTTTTTAATATGTTTAAATACCCCCATTTGTCCATATTTTCATCTATAAATACTAAATTATCTATACCAGAGGCTGCGATGCAACCCCAGACCATTTGGCATCCTCCTCCAAACTTCACCCTTGCTCGAAGATTTTGTATCTTCATCTCTTCGTTACACTTTCGCCAAACATGTATTTTTCCAACGGCTGAAAAAATATTTAATTTAGATTCGTCTGAAAAAATAACGTCCTTCCAAAAAATCAGAATCTTTTTTTATATATTCTCCTGCGAATTCTCTTCGTTTTCTCCTATTTTGCCGGCTGATGTACGGCTTGTTTCGTGCAATTCGTCCGTGATAATTATTGCGTTTAATAATCCTTCTGGCAGTGGAATTACTTACTTTTTGCCTAAATACTTTTCTACTTCAGCAGTTAATTTTGGTGCACTATTCCTCGGATTATCTTTCACAATTTTCATAATCCACCTTCTTATTTATTTCACTTCTTACTTTGTTTCATACAAGATCACATTCATTATATCTTTTACTTATATACTGTATAGTACTCCTTTTCCGATTAATAATTCCAGCTATTTTATTTAGGCTTTTCCCATTTTTATAATGGTAAATAATCAATTCCCGTTCTTCAAGAGTGGTTTGCTTCATTTTAATTAATTTTACCCGTTGTGCACTAATTTGCGACTTTTAGTTACACAAAACATTTGACTGAAAGTATAAAGAAAGGTTAGTCAACTGTTACAGAAAAGACAATCGGGTTATTCCCGTACTTTTTACAGGTGTACCAACATGTACGATTTTTAGTGACTGGCACTTTCTGTACATTATTTCCAAATATGTATAATTTTCTTATCACGAATAAAGCTTTTTATTTGCAATCAGTATATATCGAATGCAATTACATTACTGTGTTTATTCCTAAAAAAAACCTTCACCTTACATCTGTGGTAACAATATTTTTTCAAACGATAATCTGACAAGCGTTACAGTGTACGATTTTGAGTGACACACACTGTACTTGCGCGTCGCGTCGTTCCTCGGGAGAAGTCGTTGGTTCCGGACAGTTCTAGAAAAACCTTGATTAAACGATAATAGAACTCGCTGTGCCCCGTAAGTGGAAACTATATCTGACGTCTCGTTCCGTCGCAATTACGTATCTACCTTCAGTTATTATCTTCGATAGTCTACCTACGGTCCGCGCGCCGCGTCGTCCCCCGGTAATTGCGAACGATCCTCTCGCATCTGGTCAGAGATGTTCTTCTCCCGGCACTTTGTAAATTAATATGTTTATGATCGCGCAGCCGGCTGCACCCGCGCGCGCTGTTCGCGCGGGAAACTGGCACGTGTGAATTGGCACTCGGCCTCGGACAGCCGCGCGGAGCGGCACCTTGTTTTCATCGGCTCGAAGCCTAACGATTTATCCATTTGCATACCTATCCAGCATAAGAAACGGCCGTAGAAACGATAATCAGCCGCAACAGAGTTTTTACGGCCACCAATTTGTACGCGCCAGTTCCACGCGGTGTTGCCGAGTTAATGAGATTACCGTAAAGTTTCCACGGAATAATAAAAGTTGCAAATAAATACTAGGCTGTTGCGCGAGCAGTCGGTTAAACGGGTATGGAAAGGAGACGTTAGAGAACGATTTGCTTAACGCGGAGGTGCCGCGCCGGGACGCGACGGTTTTTCCGCCGTCGGGCTGTCGATGATGGCAGGTGAAACACGATCGAGAGGAGGCGCGGAGTCTATTAACTCCGTAGTAGCCGTGCAGCGGTACGGCTGTAGTTTTCTCGGGCGAAGAGGCGTGTTCCCGGCTCGCATTAACTCGTGGAAACACCTGCGCGACTCTAGAAAGGTTCTCCCGCATGCTCGGAGCTAAATTAGCTACGAAAATTTCATTTCCTCCGCTGGTCGTCGTCCTACGCGCAGCCGCGTTCTTATGCACAGGCTGCCTCGCGCATTCCTCCGGCCGCGAGCACCGAGCGAAAAGAAACTACCGGGACGTCTTGCCGATTAGCGGCCGTTGTCTCTTAACGGTAGAGGCGCAGCTATTCGTAGAGCGAGCTTGACCGCTGGCTACGAACCCTGACCCGTCTCCCCTACCGGCAACTCGCCCAGGCCCTCTCGTATCCTGAATTTTAATCCTCCTCCGACTGCACGCGGAATGGCGCGAGACGGGTAAATTAGCATTTTCAATCGAAATTGAATTACTGGAAAGGTCCGCGCGTCGGAGCGCTCGACGTGCCGGCCGCCGGACGAACGGAATGGTTAAGGGGGACGCGCGCGATACAGGGAAAAGAAAAAGGGTAAAGAGAGACAAAAGGGTGGGGAAGGAGGTGAGGTTGTCGGCGTATCGTCCCGGCGCGGTGCTTTCGTACCGTATGCAACAGTATGCGTGCACGATTCGGTGCCGGAGGGCATACTTTTAATTTCGCGGGGCCCATTACGAAAAGTGATATGCACCATTCGGAAATAAATAGCCAGCAGCGAGCTCACGTGCTTTTTGTAATGAGCCGAAGCAAGTTGCTAGCGTCCGTGGGGAGGGATGGGGAGGGGCGGGGGGTGGGGGGGGGGGGAGGATAGCGAGGAAAATGAGCCCCGGTATGGTGGCAGGTAGTGGTTATCTCTCGACCGAGCTCCCAGTTAATGACAACCCCTGGTCCAAGACCCTGCCCTGCCTATCCCATGTATATCAGCTGTCTCTACCATTTCGCATCTTCTTACCATCGAGTTTCATGATTTCGTTTAGCGATTTTGCATCGCCGTTCCCCCGCCCCTCAGCCGCGCCGCTCTTCATCGCTGGTTCCCTCATTTGTCTAGATTCCCTTGCCTATGCCATCGATATCCACCGGTAGGCACTCTGGCGTGTGCAGATCTATCTACATATGTACTCGCGTACCCACGGAACTTTGCGTCGCGCTGCGTTTAACACGAGCAAGTAGTCTCGGCCCGTTGTTGGGCAGACAAGACGCGACGGCGATGGTCCATTGTAAACAGGTACGTACCTACTTACATGTCCCGGCGTCGAGTGCGGCGCAATGGGACGAAATTATTGGTGGCGCATTCCGCGGGATGGTGAACCCGTTCGACCGGCTAAAAATTAATCGAAGCCCTAAATAACAGGAGTTTACGACACGCGGACGCGTAGTGTGACGGCGTGGCAGGGTGAGCGGAGGGGCGGCTGATGCCATAAAGCAATTTGTCGCGAGGAAGAGACCATGGGTTTCTCTGCTTTTTCACTGCCCGGCTGCACGATGATCGCTAACGTCGCCGACACGCTTCCCTCGCTCCGAGTTATGCGGCGATCGTTCGCGTAAAGTTATGCAAAGTAATCCATAAAAGACAAACGTGTCGTAACGGGCGCGGATTACGGCCTATAAGGATATTGTGAGTTTTTATCGCTGCCCGCTGGACTTTGCATTTTTCCCAATAACGTATCGCTCGGATAGCGCAACTGGCGCGATTGACACACGCTGCTCGCGATAATTTATTTAATAACTCGTAACCCGGCCGGGCTCGACGCGGCGCGGCGCGCTCGCCAGCTGAGAGCGGGAATTTTTCAGCGACCCGCGCTATTAATTACCTGGAATAGGGGTACAGACGCGTACACTCTAATTGAGTATTCCATCAAGCTGGCGTAACGCTTACTGACGCCTGTACATACATTTATGTATATCTGCCTCGCGGAACCAAGATAGCGCCCGCATGTCCTCGCCGCTTTTTTCCGCAGCTGGGCGCGCAAGGGACGGTTAACGAAACGCAACCTGCGCTGATCCGACGCGCCCAAGACGTTCCCAGAGAAATTCAAGATCGACTGTTTCTCCAGCTGATCGAGAGACACGCGGAAGGGGGATCGCCGGACTGATTTCAGGAGCGATAAAGAATAGGCGAATTCACGGAGTCTCTTACACCGATCTCCGTGGATTCACGATTGAGGACCTTGCAGCGAGAGAGAGAGGACCTTGCATCTTTACCAACTTTCAGTAAATTAGAAAAAACTGTTTATAGAATTATTGCTTTGACTTAACGTTACAGTCGCATCGGAAAGTATGTTGACAAGCTTTAAGATCGCATAACTTTTTAAAATTTGTACAAAGGACTTGACTTTTTTTTTTAGATGCTACAGGAATTAGTTTTCTAAGTGACGTGTTTCGTCGTTTTGAAAAAAATGCACTTAGTCGGAATAGCAAATAACAAATAGTAAAGGTCGTTTCTTAAACTTTTTTTTGTGAGCCTGTAATGAAAATTTAAAAAAACCCGTTTGTAGATTGAAATAAGTTGTATACATGCTGAAAATTGCATTTAAATCGGTTAACGTTGCTCTGAGCTATAAATGCTAAAAGATCGCAGAATAAGGGCGAAAATCGCTTATTCTGCGATCTTTAAGCATTTATAGCTCAGAGCAACGTTAACCGATTTAGATGAAATTTTCAGCATGTATACAACTTGTTTCTATCTACAAACGGGTTTTTTTTTAAATTTTCATTACAGGCTCACAAAAAAAGTTTAAAAAAAGATCTTTACTATTTTTTTTGCTATTCCGATCAAGTGATTTTTTTTTCAAAACGACGAAACACTTTACCTAGAAAACTAATTCCGCTAGCATCTAAAAAAATACACAAGTCCTTTGGACGAATTTTAAAAAAGTTATGCGATTTTAAAGAGTGTCAAGTTAATTTTCGATGCGACTGTAAAAAGAGAACACTAATTGAAACATAGCTATATATTTTCACACAATAAGTAGTACCTAGTTATTGAGTTGATAAGTTTATATTTCATCTTTTGACGAATCTATAATAAAAATATTAATATTAATATTAATATTTCTGTCTTTATTTATTTGCAATAAATCGCTAATTTGTTATCGGATTTCCATCAAACGCGCATTAAGCGATGTGTCTACAATTTTTTTTACATATATTACACGCCGTAACTCAACAACTGTCAAAAATCCTGCTGCAAGGTGGTCAATTTGCAAGCATTACGAGCAGCCGACCGCATAACTCGGTTCTCTGTTTGATCGCGGATAATACTTCACGCTCCACTGTATCCCGGGATCTGCTACATAATTTCTCCCTTCCGATTGGTCATTTCGACACGGCGCGGCCTCGCGTGTGAATAAGTTCACCGGTCCAGCATTCGGCGGGTTGCTTCTCCGTTGCAGCAGACGCAGGCATGAAGAGATTTCCGAAGATCCACGCGATAGGCAGCGCGTTGCTGTTAACGCTGTCGAGCCGAGATGCGAACGTGGCAGGAATAATTGTTGCGGTCGCCGGGCCAGTGCGCGGCGAGGGTAGAAAAACCTTTGGGATCGTTGGAGCATGGAGAACAGCTTTATAGTGGCGTGAATTATTTACTCTCGCCTTGTTTTTCTGCCCGAATTATTATCCGCCGCTGGCGCAACGCGTAAAATCGTCGACGACTTTTGTCCAGCGCGCGACGCCGCGGCGTGCTAATTAGAGCAGAAACTTATTAAATTTACGAGGCTCGGAACCTGCACGAATTACGTGTATAATTGTTCGGCGAAAGGAAAACTGTTATGTCGGTCATTGAAACTTCTTCCCGGCCGCGTAGAGCTGCGCAAAGTGGGGGAAGAGGGGGAAGAAAAAAAATTCTCTTCCACGCGTAAACGCGTTTCGTGCCGAGACTAATCGGAGAATATTGTCTGCGTGTAGAAAAAGCGAGGCGGTCTCGGCTTACGGCGAGAGCAATTGCACGTTTACCGAAGGAGGATGCCGGTAGTGGGAGGAAAACGGAAATTGTATTTACCTTAGGCAAACGAGCGCGGGCCTTAGGACGCGTGTCTAATCGGCGATCGACCGCGCTCAAGGACTGGGATTTCGAGAAACGGTGTCCCGCGCGGCGAAACTTTCCGGCCCCCGCCGCCGTTCGCGGCAATCTCCACTCTCGGAAGGGTCCGCGACTGCTCGGCTGTGAACTCGTAAACGGTAGTGGTTGCTTTGGAAACCGGAAGTGACGCAGTCCGGGCTAAGTGGCAGTTATCGATAGCCTATGGTTAAGTTGAGGGCGTGCGTCTCGTCCCGACACCGACGGCGGAACAGAGACAGCGTGGGCGAGAGGAAGAGGGGGGAAAGCACAAAAGGGAACAAAGACCCTCGGAGCCGAGTGGAAAGCGAAGGGGAAGGAATCATCCCCTTAAATAATAGAGCGGTCGCGCCGAGGCTGTAAATTTTTTACAACCACCCTCTGCTTCCCTCACCCCCCCTACCCCCTACCCCCCCCCCCCCCCACCTACCCGCGATCTTTCTCTCGCCGCGACCTCGCGTCTCGCTCCAGTTGCTTTTATATCGGGAAACGCATATCCATTGGAGATCCAATGGTCGCCGGGTCGTAAATTCGCTTGTTAATAGCTATCGTTCGCGTTGATCATTCGCCGGGCGGATTCGCGCAACAGTCCGCGTCGCAGGATATGATTACACGCGCGGCTTGCGTTATCGTCATCGGTAATTGCCGCGAATAAAGCGTAATAACGATTATTATTGTCGGATGCAATTTGTAGATTGAACGCGTCGCAGTTTCCCGATTAGCGAGCGGGCCGCGCGTTATCCGGGAGGAACACTTTCTCCGGCACCGGGATCGGAAACGGGGCGAGGCGTTGGCCCGTTTCAACGTGTTAGCTCGGTAGTCTAAATGCGTTGGAAAAATTAGAGTAGCGGCGCAGGTTGTCTCAGAGGTGTGGGCAGAGGTAAAGGCTGAAGCAGGTAATGCAGGGAAAGAAAAAGATTCTGATAAGTATGGGTAGGCTCGCGAATTAATCGCTCCTGGGATCCGGGAACACCCAATTACTCGCAGGTTCCTGGTAATTAATCGTGGTTGAAACGATTACGCGTCACGCCCGAGCACGTTATCAATGGTCCTCGGCGCGGAAGGTTTTGCTCCGGCTTAATCTACGATATCCGCGCTTTTGAAATCTCGATCCTTTAGCCACCACCCCCCCCCCCCACCCCCTCCGGAGATGCGTGCACGTAAAAGACACTCGAGCGATCTGGTCGGTGTTCCTTGAGAAAGCTCGATCGTACCGTAACTCTCTCACGGCGTGCACGGTTATTTGCGGTTTGCAAAAACAGCCGTTGCAAATCTCTTTAATTACCTCTGTACGGCAGTGCTTTGAAGGGTTTCACGAGCCCCCCCCCCCCCCCCCCGCGAGTAATTAACGGAATTTAACGGTCGCTCGCCTAAAGTTGTCCGCGTGGCTGCGGATAAGCCGCGTAACGTTTCTTCGCTGATACCTGCTTACACAGAACCGGGGAGCCCGGGCGCCGGTGTCGATAACGGATCCTCCCGCCGATTAACAAAGAGTAGCACGAGCGGGGGAAGGATTTTCGCGCGTCGACCTCGCGTGTTCGCCAATAGGGGCTCGATGCGAGACGATAGCAGCGGTAAACGCAGAGGGACAGGTATCGATAAGTGCATTTGGTTGAACGGGCCAGCGGAGGTGGCCACCGGCAGGATCGGCAGGATGCTTTTAGCCGGCGCCCAGGGACAAGTTATTTATTGTTGCTATCCGGCCGTCCCGCGACAGGGAAAGAGCCCGCCGGTTCGTGGTAGTGCAGGTACGAGAGGAGCTCTCAATCCTTCTCTTATTAAAACCTGCCCCACTCTATCGGAGCCTTATACTTTAGTACTGGGCCAGCCGTACAGTCGCCCGTAGAAGTTGCCCGGGCGATTCGAGGCAAGTCGCGCAGCCCGTCCCGCGTTTCGGTCGCGTTCACGCGCCCTCCCGGACGGCTCCGCGACCCTCGCGGAAAACCGTCGGGAGCGGTTCCCCTCCGAAGTAGGGACATTCGCGGCAACCTCGATCAGAGAGAAGTTCGAAACGATGTGCGGCGAAGAGAGGTGGAACAGCGGAAGGGAGAGTGAGAGAGGAAGAAAGTAAAAGGGCGCGGAGATTGGAGAAGCTCACGCGTGGGTAAAGATAAATACGAGAGTGCAGAAGGTGTCGGGGGAGCGGGGGGGAGGGGGGAGGGGGGGGGGGGGGTAGAGGGAGAGAGGAGGGAGGAGGAGAATTAAATTTTAAGAAACGTTTGAGGAGAGGAGCGGGAAAAAGAAATTACGTCTGGGCGAAAGACGGAGGAGAATTCGGCGGGGTAAATGCGAAGACTATACAGCGAGAGCCATTACGCTAATGGGACGACCGAGCCGAGAAAGCTGGTCTCTATCAGCTCCCCGAAAGGACAAGGGGAGAGATGGCCGGAGAAGAGGCGCAGGGAGGATGAGCAGGGAAACGAGAACCACTGGCGAGCAACGTGCCGAAGAACGCATTACTCATAATCTCACCGAAGGGCGAGCCGATCTCGCCCCCCCCCCCACAAAAAACCGCAGCTCAATTATTCCCTGGCCCCCGTCCTTATTTCCACACGTCGGCATCTTATTTGCAATGTTAATTCCAAGCTTAACCGGCGACAACTCGGCGAATCCACTCGACGGGTCGCGAGAACTGATTGCTCCTCAGTGTTCTGAGACCTTAAGTAGGTGTACCGAGACACCGGCAGATCACCTAAGTAGGCACAGAGGCTTTCCTCGCAACCACCTCCACGGATCAATTCCAATGCGTTCAGATGGAAGGAAGTTTAATCGCTGATAGTATTTATCACGCCTACTTCGTGTTGTAGTTTCGTTGGACAGTGTTAGTTCACAGCAGTGACTGGCACTCGATAGGTACTGTTGTCACTTACCTAGTCCAATTCTAATTAAGATCGCTTATAAACCTGGAACTATGTGCTCGTATAGTTTTGGGTCGTTTGATCTCGGTTGCCGAAGTGTGTGCCGCACGTTCGTGAAGAAATCATCGCCAGAAACCAGTGTTTTCCACACGAAAATAATAATTATTCCCTTGGTATGGGAGACGAACGAGCAGAGACTGCGAACGCGGGATCGGTTGGCACTCTCCCGAAGAAAGTGTTTCGTCCAGCCGAAACAGATCCGACGGCTAACTACGGCTTTAAATCCTCGCGTTCGATTCAAGGGGTATGGAAATTAACGAGCTATTCTCTGCGACGAACGGACACGCGGTGCAGGTTTTAGGTACTGTGTCTCGACGAACAAGAAAACTGACCCTAAATCCTACAGGCTATACAGAAAAACGTCCAAAAGACACGCACCGAATTAGCTACGATTTCTTCGGTACAGCGATCATCACTCGCAAAGGGAAACGAAGTTGGTTACTGTTACTCGTCGGACACTTGGTCGAGTACAGCGGGAGATACTTTGTGCAATAAGTTACTGCGCTATGAAGGGAAAAGGCATTTTAACGGCGAGCAGGTCGCAGTAAACGCGGACGTGAAGGTTGAAGATTATCGCGTTCCTCGCTGTTTACGCTCGACGACATTGTACTCGGTGATAAATTTCGATAAGGCGTGAGAGAGTAGGAAAGTGACGCAAGCTGTCGGTGGAAGAGGCCGAGGAGCCCAGCAGCTATCCAGCGTTTACTAACCTTGATGCGTCGACAGGATTGTTCTCGACGGGGTCTGCCACCTTGATTAACCCTCCGGGCCACAGTCTGCCGCAGGAAGAGGCACTGATTTCGCACAGCTCGATGTTCGTTCGCGCACCTCGGAGCGTGGACGCGGGTGTCACCGGCCGGGTCGGGGCGGCGATCGAGCGCGGCGCGGCCGTGCGGCGTCGCGTCGGAGCGCGTGGACGCGGGAAAGCCCGCGGAGAGCAAGCCGACCGATAGGGAAAAAGGACGGAATGGCGAGAGATGAGCGCGCACTCGGTGACAGCTTTGCTCGTGTTTGAAAGAAGCGAGAGGTGTACGCTGCGGCTGCGCGAACCGGTGTGTGGGGCCGTTTCCTCCGTCGCTCGGCTGGATGGAAGAGACGGCAAAGTGACTTCCCCCACTGCCCCCGGGAACATTGAAATGGTTCGTGCCCGGCGTTGGCGGCCGTCCACCACCTTGCCGGATCGTTGGGTGATCCGGGAGCTTTTGAAACGCCCGCCTTCGAATCCCGACCCGCCTCGGCAACCCGCTCTCCACCAATCCCAGCCGAGCGTATCGGCGCCAATCGACGCTCTTCCATGGCTACGCCTTCCCTCTTCTCTCCTCTGCTATCCCTCTGCGCCTCTCTGTCCCTCGGCTTGCCATACTTTGGCTGGCCTCGCGGGGAACGAGCCGAGCTGCATCTCGCCCTGCACGGCCACCACCAACGGCACCAACCCACAGAATTGCTCCGAGGCTTAAAATGGCAACCGAGGTGTATACTTGCTCCTCTCGGCCACTCCGGCTGGCACGAGCGCGGTGCCAGCAAGTCCGGAAACGGGGTGATGCGCTTGAAGTCTAGCAAGCAGTCGGATTTCGAGTCGCAAAAGTTTTGAGGATCATCACCGACTCGAGTAATGAACCACCCAGGTTGCAACTATTACATCCTCCCCCTCGACAGTCGCTTCGCAAACAACTAGCGTCTTGCACGAGATAAATATTCGCAAATGAGAAAGTTCAGCGAAACGATCTCAGCCGTGTAGGGTAGGGTGGGACTAAAAATCCCGTTTTTTGTATAAACCTATATGTCAAATTTAGTACTAACAATCTACAGATATCTGGTGTTATTTTGTATAAACTATAACTATTATGCTTTACGTTCACGAAGTTTGTTTGTTGATAGGTACTGTTATTTTCTGTTGAGTTATACCACAAAATGTTTGTCAATGCAAAATGGACTTCTTGCCCCACGCACGGGGCAAAAAATTCATTGCATAGGGTAGAAAGTCCCTGGTGTCTTTTCGTGTAATATTAAACTGAATAAGTAAAAACAGTGACGAAACTGGGGGGGGGGGGGTGAGGGCAGCGGGTGTTTCTGCCCCGGGCGCCAATTTGCGGGGGGCGCCAAATGAGAAATATTTATAGAGAAATGACATAGTTTTGGTAAAGCTACATCAATGGCTTTATTCAAATTTATATATTACGTTATTCCATTGGGAATATAGGAGATACACATTTTATGAAAAAGTAATTAAAATTTATCTACTTAAAATTTATTGATTTGTTATCAAACAGCAAACAAATTAGGGTACCTGCAATATGTTTGAAACTAGTTAATAAACACGTTTATTATGCCTTTTATATGTAAAGTGTGGACTCAACCTCGTGAGGTGGGCAATATAAGGTGGTAAAATGTTGTGGGGGAGGGGGCGCCAAATAGAATCCTTGCTCCGGGGCGCTTACAACCTGGTTTCGTCCTTCAGTAAAAAACTCTTTTCAAATCAACAAATGTTTATATAAACCAATTCGTTTTGGTATACAATATTGAAAGGAGAGCATGACTTATTTACCAAAAAATAAAAATATAAGTCGGAGGCTCACTCTGGACTAAAAACTAAAAAAAATCGCTCAACTAAAACAAAAACACTATTTAAAGACTTTGGCATCATTTCTTTATAGTTTGGCCATCTTATCATGAAAACAAATGGTAAAATATATATTTTCAGTCTGAAGGACTTTTCGCCCTAATGGTACCTTTATAGTTTCTGCGATATATATGTTAGAAAATATTATCATTCAGCGATAAACAATACCATGCACACATTACTAAAGGAACATACAATCTTAACGCACTTGGCTGATACGCTTTTAAACTGTGGTTTACTTCGTATAAGACAACAAAGACGACGTATTTCTATTAGTTTTCAATACATAAAATAACGAAGCCGTCGTGTAATTCGCACGAACGTCCAGGAGCGACTGGCGACTCTGTGCTCACCTCCGTTTCCTCTCGTCTTTTACTTAGTATACTGCGAAACTCAATAGGGTAAATCCGGGAGACGCGGTCGACCTAATATAAAATGGCTATTAAAACTAATATAGATATTACTTATTTTATCACAACAAACCTATATATGTTCAGAATTTTATGCTGATTCAAAAAAACTTATCGATATTTGCTTTAAGACAATATTTACTGTAAATCGGGTTGAAAACTGAAGTCATGACATCTGACCACCTCCCCCGAGGTGCCGGGTGAAATGGTTTTCGTCGTTGGCAAAGACCACTCACATAATTATTCATGGAAAATTAACAAAGGATAAAGCAAGATTATTTATGAGTGAATACAACTACAGATTCATTGATATTTAA
This sequence comes from Andrena bucephala, assembly GCA_947577245.1. Taxonomy (NCBI): domain Eukaryota; kingdom Metazoa; phylum Arthropoda; class Insecta; order Hymenoptera; family Andrenidae; genus Andrena; species Andrena bucephala. Next base: position 112,699,752 of record OX387715.1, read on the forward strand.
TTTGTTTACGCTAAAAAAGTGAACTACCTACCGGCGATTAGCAAGGCAAATGAATACAAAAGTGAATAAATAAACTAAATAAACAAAAAAAAAATATTAAAATAATAATAAAAAATATAAAATCATAAAAAATCATAACTCGACCATCTCTGCTTTTTCGTTAGCTTTGAGAGGAAGAGTTAATATGGCCAAACACTTTGGCTGCATTGTCCCTCAATATCTATATTTTTATAAGTTTATTTTAAATACGATTCTGTACACCGCTGTTTGACAAAAGAGGTTAAATGTAACCTCAATTTACATTTTAAAGCCTATAAATCCAGACAAACACAGAAGGAAGCGAAATGACGCTATTCATTCAACTGTTTGTCGTCTAGAGAAGTAATTCTGCCCTCTTGAGTTAAAATATCCTATCTAGCATTTTGAAACAACCGAGAAAACTGAAGTCCTTATTTTCCTTCATTCAAATTAAAACATGTTGTCATTATTTCGTAACTGCCTAATATTTCGTACCAATTAATTAATTGTTTTAGATAGGATATTTTAAACATTTGGAAAGAACTTAGGTTAAATACATTAAACTGTTTATAAATCTTTACGAAGCACGTAGAGTTTTCTAACTTTACTTAAACGATAAAATACGCGTTGAACTTCAAATATCTCAGCATATCTCAAAAAATGAAAAATGCCAGATAGGACAGTTTAACTAACAAGGAGAGTATTTTAGGTGTCCGCCTCCGATCATTTCGATTTTTGGATATGTTATAGAGGACCGAAAAATAAGAAATACGTGTTTTTTTATTTTTCCCCGTTTTCATATTTGGCGGGGTGAAAACTGCGTTCAAAGTTAGGGTTGAAAAATCATTTTTGTGGAATATCTCGAGAACTATTAGAGATAGGGGAATAGTGTCAATGGACGAATTTTGTGTCTATGAATGCGAAATATGACTGACTCACCAGATTTTCAAAAAGTCCATTTTTTCCACAAAAATGATTTTTCAACCCTAACTTTGAACGCAGTTTTCACCCCCCAAATATGAAAACCGGGGAAAAATAAAAAAACACGCATTTCTTATTTTTCGGTCCTCTATAACATATCCAAAAATCAAAATGATCGGAGGCGGACACCTAAAATACTCTCCTTGTAAGTAGGGCAGAATTGGTCTGGACTTTCACGAATTTTTACGTATGGAGTCTGAAATATAGCGACTCGACCAACTCTCCGGCCCGACCGCGTCTCCCGGATTTACTCTACATTGTTTCGGGAGTTTTTACCCGCTGGACTCTTAGCCCCAGCCTACCTCATCGGTTTCAACGGATCGTTAGCCACGTCCCGGAGTGTTAAACGCTCGGGCAAATCGTTTTCTCAGAGCGCCGCTGTTCACGGAAATGTGCATCCAGGTGCGCTGGTTACGCGAGCGGAAACCATCGCGGACCGTTCGCGAGAAAGTTGCGCTTGGATTTCGCTCTATTCGAAGGGGGCGGGCGATCTGCGATCTGCCATCTCCGGAAGGTGGAGGACGGTGGAATCGTAGTCGCGCGATATCGATGACGCGGCGGAACGAGTTGCCTCGGAAAGATCATTGACCGTTCTTGTCTCGATAATTACGAGTGCCCCATGCGGCGCGCTTATCTTCAGTTTCACGGAGCTCCTCCTCCATCGGCGAGGCTCCGCTATCCACCTCGCCGCGTATATCTGATCTCGATGATCGATTGCTGCTACCGACTCTCGAAATTACATACGGTTAACCGCGGCTACAAATAATTATCCACGAGCTACTTTCGTTCCATCTGGCGGTTCACGTGATCCGCCGAACCCCCGAGCCACCGAGGCCCGGGCCCCGGGGATCATCCAGCCCGCCTTATCTCTTAATCTCTCGTTGCGCACCAATAAATTATCGCGCTTATTCGGCGGGCCAAAGAACCCGGGGATTAAGACCTGGATCCGCTGGCTCCAGGTGTACCGCAAGTATGTACGCAGGTACTTGCGGGCTGGTGATATTTTAATTAGTTAGTCCGCCGAGTCGGCTGCGGCCCGCAACGTTGCTGGATTTCAACCTAACCCGAGGGCCAGTCTCACGGGTATCGGCTCGGCATCCACGGCCGGCCGCCGACCATTGTGATCCTGTTTTCACGGTGTTGTTCTTGCCGTGTCTGGATACACAATGACTGAAAGGAAACGATTACGTCACGATGATGTCATTAGCAGGGGCCACGCCCCCTACGGCGCTACCCCATTACGCCGAATCATCGGTCGGATGAGTTCTCCGGGTCGCCGCAGCCTCCCCGTCGCGGTCGTCCTCCCTCCCTCGGCTCATCCGCCGGGCAATCGTCCCGGAGGTGTAAGAAACTCCGAAGTTAATTCGAGCCCGGGGACCTCCGAGCACGCACGCACTCGTCGATGCCCGACTATTATCAGTGGTTAATTAAATAAGACTTTTTTGCGCGCCCCACGGCTGGGTAATAAGAGCAGTAAGTCACTCGGCAACCACCACCACCCCCCCCCCCCCCCCCGACTAACCCTCCGATGGCTCGCTCCATTGAATTTCGCGATTACACGCCTCCGCCAACTTACCCGCGTTGCGTTTCCGACAATGATACCCGGCTGGCTATTAGGATTTCCGTGAAAGCGACGGACCGCTGGGCGTTTAGTTTGGTCGCCACACGGGGAAAAAGCACCGGGCGGGCATTGTGCTGCTACGGATGGATCGAATGCTGATATAGATATCCGACGCTGCGCCCGCTACCAAAAGGGCCACGGTATCGCGGGGCGACGAAGAAGACGAGAAGTTAGTAGCAAAAGGAGGAGCGGAGGATGACGGTGAAAATGAAAGAATGGGGATCATTGATCAGATCGGACGACCGATAGAGGAACCGACTAACAGTCATTAAGTCGACTATTGTGAGGTAGCAACACCCGTTTGATTGGTTAATCTACGCCTCCCTGGTTCTTGAAAGACCATCGACGAAGGACAAAAGCCCTGGGCTGCCTCGGTGGGTCGTTCCAGATCGCGACTAATGACTTGGTAGGTACTTTGTGCTACCAGCAGGACCGAGTGCTTTGAATATACTGTTTCCCCGCCCGTCCACGTTCCCCCGTTCGACTATCGAGCAGCCTCTGGCTCGTAAATTAGACAAGCTACTCTTCCGTTTCGTCTAAGTGCGCGTCCCGGGCTTCTTTCTTACCCGATATAGCCTGGCCGCGAAAGAAAGGAAGAATGTTTTAACGTCCATCTTCCGGTCGGCCGGCAGATAACCATCGACCTTAGCCGCGCAGGGAGTCTTTAAATAATTTCGAATGTCCTGCGCCGGGGCTCCGCGCCACCGTTGGAATAATCAGAGGAGAACAGCCCGCTGGCGCGGAGGGGAAGAAATGTTAAAAGTTTTCTACGCAGAAGCAAAAACCGGCGGGACGCAGCAGCTCCGGTGAATTTTTATTGATACTTTTGCTAGCCGGTTGGAAGCATCTCGTTTCTTCCCACTCTCGATCTCGAATCACTTCCTTTACCCTCCTCTTTTTCTGCGCGCACTGTTGACCGTCGCTTCGCTTTATTTCTGTTTCCCGCTGCTGCTTGATTTATTTCGAATCATCCGGCAGGAGAACGAGGAGCTTGCGGTCCGTCGGCGGGGGGAAAAAAATCGGCGGAGCATCGGCGCGAAGCTGCACGATCGAGCACCGAGGATCTCGTTAAGGAGGCGAAGGAAGTGCTCTGCGGTTTGCCAAAGAACGCGCCTCGCGTCCAAGCCCTGTTTGTTTAGCAAGAAGAAGAAGAAGCGTCCGGCGGTGGGCCGCGCCTCTTCTCTTTTTCCCTCGATTTTCACTGTACCCCCAGGCCTGAACCGGCCGATCCTTCGAAGCGATCCAACTTCGCTTTTCGATCGGTAATCGGGGACGAAGATAAAGGAAGGAACGGAGGAAAGTAGCACGGGGATTGCCACCGATAGCGTCGGGAGTGATGTGAACTCGACGATGATGCGGGAGCGAGTAGAGGTAGGTTGCACAGCGCAGACGCGTGGTTAATAGCGGCATAAGTGGCGCTGAACTTGGCGGCCGATTGTCAAATTATCGATAATATCGCTAAACCAACAAGATCGCGCGGCAGTTGTCCGCGAGATCGATGCGAATCGGCGATCGAAACCGCAAGGCGCAGATTACGTGGAGCGATGGCGCGTCCGCAAGCAAAGCAAGAAAACGAGGGAGAGAGAGAGAGAGAGAGAGAGCTGCGAGCCGTTGCACACGCGCTCCTTTGAACTTTCATTCGGCTAACAGCCTACCTGCATGATCCACCTCCCCTCCCCTCCCCTCCCCTCCCCCCCCGGCCTCCCGACGCACGAACGCACACACTCCGCGCCGTTGAAACGTGCAATCCGCTGTTTAAGCGTATCGTTGCGCGGCCGGGCCGCGAGATAATGCTCGGCCCGGCCGCGATCGATAGAACTGTCTGCTTGTGGTCAAACCGTTTCTAGAGGCGCAAGATGCGATTACGCTCGATTTCCGACGATCATCTTGTCCCGGCCGCGGCGCTGCCGCGATAACGTACGCCCCGGCTGTCGAATGGAAATGCAAATTGATGGGCGTGTCCCCCCGATCCGGCGGATAATAACGATACCACGGTATGCGTGGCAGGCCGGCTCTGGACGATGACGATGACGATGACGATGCCGGGTCGAGCCGAGCCGAGCGTTACAAAGTGTCGATAATGGGCCGCGTAATGCGGAGAAATCATACGCCCGGCGACGGATTCCGCAATTTTTACTCCGTCCTCGCGATCGTACTTTACATACCCCATTGAACGGCGCAGAGCTGCCGGGCGATCATCTTTCGGAGAAGGGAGTACGTAGGGGCGAAGGCCACCGTGCTAGTTGCCAGCGACGATTTTTTACCATTGATTGAAAGTTTGCGGGGCAAAGAAAGGGGAGTAATTAGGGGAAGGAGGAGGCGTGATGGGCTACCGTAAGAAACCGGTAATAGAAAAATGCTACACTGCGTTCCACATTAGAACGTACTCGTTTCGCGCAGGGACACACTGTTGATTGGTAGTGAACCAGCAGGGAAAGTGCTACGACCGATCGCGAAAGTGCTATGACCAATCGCGTGTGTCAGATCCGTGGCAGCTGCGCAGATCGGTCGCAAATCGGTAGGGGCGTCGGTATGCTCTTATATGGAACGCAGTTTAGACGTTTGATGGAAGTACCAAAAGGAAACCATTGTATGGCAACAGTTAGGTCGTTGATAGAAATGAGTGGGGGAGCACGCGTATTTGGCTTAGAGCTGTGAAATCGTCCACATGCTGCGTGGATCGTATTTTGTGTAGGGCAAATCGGGGAGACGCGGTCGACCTAATATAAAATGGCTATTGAAACTAATATAGTAATTACTTATTTTATCCGAACAAACCAATATGTTCAGAATTTTATGCCGATTCAGAAAAACTGGTCGATATTTGCTTTAAGACAATATTTACTGTAAATCGGGTTGAAAACTGAAGTCATGACATCTGACCACCTCTCCCGAGGTGCCGGGAGAAATGGTTTTCGTCATTGCCAGAGACCACTCGCATAATTATTCATGGAAAATTAACTAAGGATAAAGCAAAATTATTTATGAGTGCATACAACTACAGATTCGTTGATATTTAATTTGTTTACGCTAAACGAGTAAAGAACACATCAAAGAAAAAGTGAACCTACTGGCGATTAGCAAAGCAAATGAATACAAAAGTGAATGAATAAACTAAATAAACAAAAATAATAATAAAATAATAGTAAAAAATAAAAAATAACAAAATATAATAAACAAAATAAAATAAACAAATATAATAAAAAAATCATAACTCGACCATCTCTCCTTTTTCGTTAGCTTTGAGAGGAAGAGTTAATATGGCCAAATACTTTGACTGCATTGTCCCTCAATATCAATATTTTTAGAAGTATATTTTAAATACGATTCTGTACACCGCTGTTTGACAAAAGAGGTTAAATGTAACCTGAATTTACCTTTCAAAGCCAATAAATCCAGAAAAACACAGAAGGAAGCGAAATGACGCTATTCATTCAACTGTTTGGCTTGTAGGGAAGTAATTGGTCTGCATTTTTACGTAGAGAGTTTACCAACTCTCCAGCCCTACCGCGTCTCCCGGATTTACCCTACTAAAAAGACTTATAATAAATATATATTTAAAAACGGTGAGTCAATTATTTTTGTTACATTATAATCTCCATTCTATTTACTTTAATGTACAATATTAAAAATTGCACAATTTTTTTATTATGTTGTACAAATAACATCAGTCTCTGGAAAATGATGATTTCAGGCAAAATGGGGTCCTTGATACGGGGAATGATGGGGTGTCCCACCATAACCCGCACTATGGTTGTTCATGTGAGGTTGAACAACGCAATCGTTCTCTATTATAATTTAAGTCGAATTTTCGTTACTTTTAATTCGGATTTGAAAATGGTGAGAACATATAAGAAAACACTAAACGAGGAAAATGGTCAAAAGATGTTATGAAGAAATCTGTAGACGAAGTTTTAAGCAACAAAATGGGGTACAAGAAAGCTGCTAGAGAATATTGCCTTCCACAAACAACATTGGAACATTATGTCCAAAAATTGAAGCAGGGAATATTGATGCCAAGCAGGGAATAATGAACCCCATTAATTCAGAGTGTATTTTCGCAAACAGAAGAGGAAGAACTTGTGGAATATTTTAAAGGTAGGGGGTAAGGCGAGGGTAGGAAGAAAATAATTTAGAAGAAATTCATATTTGCATCGATTGTGGAAATATTTAGGGGAACCGTCTTGTCCCATTTTCAGTACCTCGTCATACCCCGTGGCAGAGGCATGGCTTTTCATTACTTTTTTTTAAAAGTTTAATAACTTCAAATTTTGATTTAAATGTTCCTCAAACTATGTACCAAAGGTTAAAGTAGGGGACACCGGGGTAGGTTGTAACACGAGGAAAATTGTAACATAAGTCAAATGTTTTGAACGACAAATCTGGTAACCCACAGCATGTGAGAGCTGTTTGACGATATTAGCACTGTCGGTTTTAGTGACACAAACATGCGTTATGCATTCATTTTGTGGTTATAGCCCAGAATTTTAGTATTTAGATTTTAGAGCACGTAAGTAAATTTTGTCTTAGCACTTTTATTTCAATTAACCGTCATTAGAAACCGTTTGAATTTTTGCTTCTTTATCGCAAACGGATCAGTACACATTGGTTTATTATAATGTGTACGCATTTTAGTAATTTGATGTTTAGTTTCTCGTTTGCTGAGATAAAACGCAAAAATTTAAACTCGGGGTAAATTGTAACATGTTACTGCTTACTCCGGTTCTAAATGGTGATAAAGCAAGCTATTTGCTGACACACCGGAAAATGATGCTCCAGAGGAACAACAGAAAAATCGAGAATCCAAAAAGTAGAAAGAAAAGTATAAAGGCAAAAGTAAAGAAAGCGAAGAAGAAGATTTTGTTAGAATCAGATGAATAAGCAATGATTGTTCAACTCATGTATATCAAATGTTTAATAATGATCTGTGTTTTCATTTATATTTTTTAGAAATTTTTTTTGTGTTCATATTTGTATTTGAATAAGTAAAACAGGTGTGTTACAATTTACCCCGGACTGGGGCACATTCTAACAAAGGTTCAGATTTGTTTAACCCTTGTGTCAATAACCGGGTACCCGGGTGCCCACCTGGGCATGTTTTATGAAAAATTTGTACGTTCCCGTGAAAATTTCGAAAAGACCGTTTGGACCTTCGTTACTTCAACATTTTGAAAGACGAATATGCTTTCAGACTTCGTTTTTTGGTGTTGGAGTCGGAGAATTATCCCGTCAAAGTTTACATGCTGGTTTTCAATAACCACCTATAGAAACATAAGGTTTATAAACGAATTCCGAATGAACGAAACAATTTACAATAAGATATCGTTGCAGGGATCATTCAGTAAATAAAACCAAATATTTATGTGCAAAAAAAGCCGAAGGAAAAACATGCTTTGTTCAAAATTCAGTCACGAAAAGAACGGCATTTAGCAGCTGTCGAAGGCTGGAGTGCCAAAATAACTGCGCGCAGCTACTTGCGGTATAACATTCAAGGCCCATTTATATTATCAAGCCAGGTCTTTCTGGCTATCAGAGGCCTTGGCAACTTGGATGTAGATAGCAATTATCGACTAGAAACGTAAAAACCCCAAAAAGACGCGATAGAAAGCATTTATTTTTAAAAAAAACCGGAGGTGGGTACCCGGTTACCCTGGTTATTGAACAACGTAGGTATTTTTGGTTATTGACATAAGGTTTAAGATGCAGCTAGGTGTCCAATTGTCCAAGATTTTGTCACGTACTTTCACGCAATCAGTTCACCACACACGCAAGTACTAAGTCACGCAAATTATTTCCTGATTGAGGAAAAAAAAAACTTTCGAGAAAAAACTGTGAAAACTTTTTTGTTACAATCTGCCCCGGGTCTCCCCTATTAACTTATAATTACACATTGATTCGTAAAAACTTAAATAAAAGATAAAATTATATTTTTTTTGCATGGTTGCTTAGCTACCCCATCATGCCCTCCCCCCTTCCCTTCGCGAAGAAGCTTCTTCAGAGCTGATACGTGTTTCGGTGTACGCGACGGGACACGGGCCAGAGTTGGCAAGTCCGCGAAAGCGATTAGCCCGGACGTGCATAACCGGAGCATCCAAAAGGACGATATTATCTGGCCGGTTGGGCCCCCATTCGTTTCTCCTTTCGCCGTGCACGCTCCGGGTGGATTACTCAGCCTCGAATAACCTCCCCGATTTCCATCCTCCCCGGCCGGTTCTGATTGCCCGATCGTGCCAAGTACTTTCTTTCCATCGCCTCCCTTGCCAGCCCGGCCGGGGCTATCCGCTTGCAAGCCGAATTAATTTCAAACCTCCAATTCGGCGAATCAACGTAACTGGTAACACGTGACTGGGCTGTCACGCATAGACATCGATCGATGATCTCGTCGAGCAAGCGTAGGGAAAACTCTTCAAGAAGCAACTACGTAAAGAGATTAGCCGTCTATTGTTATCCCCTGCATTGTATACGTTTCGCATTATCGTGGATCTAACCCATTTAATAGCATTATCGCGCGTGTATCGGCGAACGTTAATCGACTCCACTCGGCAACAGTTATAAAACAATTTTTCACCCGCGGCCGTTTCTTGCGGCGCGGCGGCGCAGGTTTCTCGAGGTGGCGCGATAGATTATAATTCAAACGGCGGACGAAGAAGAGGATGACGCTGGTAGAAAAAGCGCTAGATCGTTTTAAGGATAATTCCGTTGAAAAGAATCTTGATTGCGATCTAATTTTATAGAGGGGAAAAAGGGTGGGGGGGGGGTGGGAGAGGTGGGGCGCAGGGCGGGAGAACGGTACGGTTCTTAAACAAACAGCGAGGTTGTACGCGTCGGACCCTTTGGCGTTTGATCGTGTTCCGTGTACCTGTGCGGGTCGGAAGACGAGCCGATGGTGACGCTGCGAAATTCTCTTGGCGTCAGTCCGACTCCTACCAATTTCACGGCAGGTTAACCGCCACCGCGCTGGGACAGTGTTTTATCTACCTCGTGGAAGGCAGATTGCGCGCGGTGCGTGTCTCATTGTCGATCGGCCCGCGGCCACGCTCATTCGTATTTTTAATAACTTCATTCCGCTGGAACGCGCGTCGCCCTCGCCCGGCTAGCGGAACTTTCCACCGTTCCGTTTCGCCGCGGAACGTTTCGCCGAAGATTCGGCGCCGGATCCTTTGGGTAAAATTGTGGAGATAAGAGCGCGTCGAGTGGTTCGCGATTCATCGTTTCACGGTAAGCCGGCAGGCTACCTCCCCGATGGATTATGTATACAGTGTGCTCGCGTATCGGAGGCCGATAGTGCTAATAATATATTACGGCACGATGAATGCCATAATTATGCAAACGTAGTCTGTGTACTCGAAAACTCGGTGGTCGCGTCGCGCCTCGCCCAGGGACACTCGCCGCCGCCGCCGCCACTCAAATGGTTCCCGTTCGCGCGCGTTTATTAATGACGATAATCGGAGGGATGAGAAGCGACGCTCGTAATCAGTCACCACCGCGGATCGTAGGCAGGAGGATACGAGGCGAGGCGAGACGGAGCGGATCACGACCTCCGGTTGATTTTGTTCGTCGAATCCGGCCTCCCTCTAATTCCCCAATTTGAGTTTGCACGCGCATCAGCTCGGAATCCCTCGGATTCCCTGGCAATCAAACGGAAATGGAGGGCCGATCATGTCCCAGCCGATCGTTCCGCCGCGGCCGACCCATTCCTCGTCCGGTCCTAACCGAGGGCCGAGGGACGATCATTTACGAAGACGCGTATAAGCTGGTGTACAACTCTGTAGACAAAAATAATCAAGTGTGATTGCTCGTAATGACGGGGCCAAGCTGTCCAGCTTAACAAATGATAGTCCTGCGGAGCTGGGGTAGGGAGATAAGTAGGAATAAAGGGTGGACAGAGGAGATGGGAGCCTGGCATCGAACCCGGGGCCAGATCGGTAATCGATCCGATCCGCATGGAAAACGCCCGACGAAACGATGCGATGCGCGGCCGTTTCTTATTAATAGGCAGCCGCTTCCTTCTGTCCTATTCCCCTTTTTTTCGCCTCCTCGAAAAATTTACCAATTCTCTTCCGATGGGATAGGCGACGCCAGCAGAGACCAGATAGGGGAGAGGCGCTATAAAAGGGACACTTTTGTTTAGCTTCTATTTTTGACAATGTCATTACCCATACAGCACACTCCGTTGCAGAAAGGTTGCAGTTACGTTGCGGTGCTATGTTGCACAGGGGCGGACGTAGGGAGATTCCTGCAACATTTCAGCAATGTTGCGGTGCAACATTACTGCTGCAACGTTTCGGCAATGATCACGCAACGTTTCGGAGATTTTACAGCAATGTTCATGCAACTTTTCGGAGATTTTACAACAAAGGTCCCGCAGTAACCAGGGCTCAAAAACTGTTATAATATCGATTTAGTGTATAGATTTAGTATAATATCATAGTATACCCAATATACAGTGTATATTAGGTTACGCTTTGTGTAACATAATATAATTTATGATAATTTAGTGTTGGTTAGTGTTGGTTAGTGTTGGTTAGTGTTGGTTAGTGTTGGTTAGTGTTGGTTAGTGTTGGTGCAATTTAGTGCAATAAGTAGCAGACGATGTAAGCTCAATTGATTGTATGCTTTATGTAAACTATGCGACTTGTCCCGTTTATAACTGAAAGTATAAGATCTCAAAAATACGCGTTGACGTATTCCGTGCGATATAAGGTGGGCCTCATGTAAAATCTCCGAAACGTTGCGAGAAACTTGCTGTAAAACCTCCGAAACGTTGCGGGACAATTGCTATAAAATCTCAGAAACGTTGCGAGAAAGTTGCTGTAAAATTTCCGAAACGTTGCGAGAAAGTTGCTGTAAAATCTCCGAAACGTTGCGGGAGAATTGCCTATAAGATCTCGGAAACACTGCAGAAATATTTCATGCAATGTTGCACAGGGGCGGACATAGGATGATTTCTGCAACATCTCAGAAATATTACCTGCAATGTTACGATGTTGCACCGCAACGTAACTGCAACCTTTGTGCAACCTTTCTGCAACGTAGTGTGCTGCATGGGTATAGGTATTTAAAAAGCAAGCACATCAATAGAAAGCGTGTTTATTTCCCTTCAATAAAAGTATATTACAAATTCATAAATTATAATAGAAAAAAACAAAATCTTCCATTTTCAAATAAATGGGAAATGACCCTTTTACGACTAAGTAGGTGGTTTTAAATGGGACATTATAAGTCGTGAAAGGGATACGTTAATAAAAATAAACTTATTAAGTAGTACAATTATAATTGTAAATCCTAATGATACAAAACAATGGAATCTATGAAAAAAATAATTCTTTGTAATATAAATCATCAATATTTTTTACTATCTTCGAAGAGTGTGACATTAATCATAGCTTTAGCAGTTTTTTTAGTTATAAAGTAATATTTTTTATGAAATTTATGTCTTACAAAATAAGTTCAACATAGGAATACCAACGAATGGTAAATATAAGTACATATACAAAATATCTATAAAACACCTAAATAATAAAATAGTTTAGAATTAAATTCTACTTTAGCAAAAATGAGATCAATTGTACTAAAATAGGTAGGTACGTTTTCATATTGCAGGTTAATGATTTTATTATTCATTTTTGACGATAAAGTTTGTCGCTTTGAATCGTCACTTTATTAATTCTTAAATTTGAAACAATACGCCAGCAACTAATGATTGATAATTAAAAACAATGCCATCTATGTATTACATGATACACCAATAACTTTACAGGAAAGTAAAATATAGTGTCCAGCAATACATGTGAATGAGAAAGACAGCCATGAAACAGTCGTCCCATTTAAGACTTCTTATGCTGTCCCTTTTAAGACTATAAGTGAGTTTAATATAAAATTACCTCAAAACAAAGAAAATAATCAATTAAGTTTCTCTGTTAAGTATTTTCGTTTCAGTTTAGTACAAGCTATTTTAATGATATATCACTTTAACATTTTGTATATATCTTGATCACAGAAAACGACACAGAAAATCAACGAAAATTTTACTTTTACTGCCGAAAAACATCAACCGCGGATTATTACTCTGTTGCAAGTGAGGTGAACAGGAAAATAACTTGCATGCCTAATGCGTTTAGAATTTTGGCAATTTTATTTGTCCCATTTCAGACCTGTCCCTTTTATAGCACCTCTCCCCTACGTCCTACCTCCCTCGCGATTCCAGCTTTTTAACCTCCCGGCGGAACACTCGAACATATTTGCTCCGCAAGGGAGCGTGCCTCGAATACGTTTCGCTCGGTTACGTATACCATTCCTCCATTTTTCGTACCTTCTCAACTTTTCCGTCTGCGTTTCGTAATAGCGTAAGCGTCGGATTAGAAGCACTTCCAAGCGCGCTGGAACTTTCGCCGGTAATCGGCGTGTCCGTCTGACGACAGAACTTCCCTTCACCTTCGGTGACGAGTGAAGGGTACTCGAAGGATGTTCCACCGCTTCCTTTATCCGAAAGGGAAGTACGGGCGCGCTCGCGGCCGAGGAAAGCACGCAGGTACTTACTTTGATCGAGGACTTTCTAAGCGCGCGGAATGAGACGAATTCCTCTGCCGGGAGGTTCGTTCGTGGCGCTAAGAACAGAGAGAGAAGGAGGTAAAGAGCTGTAATGGGTGGATGGTAGAGAGAGAAGGAAGACAGGAGGATGAAGCTGAAGGAGTAACAGGCGGCTACCGTCCTCGGCAGCCTTAATGAAGGAGAACAGAGGGCGTGCTCGGGTGCACCGGCCAGTAAGCAATGTATCCAAACCTGTAATTATGTAGCTTGCTATACATCTCATCCATAACGGTTATTAACAGGAACCTGACGTCTCTCGCTGCTTCCTCTCTCTCCCCCCTTCGCTCAACATCGCTCAACTGCCTCTCCTCTCTCTCTCATTCTCACGCTCGAGGCCGCGGCTCTAAGTTTTTCTGCTTCTGCCACGGTCACTTGGCGACACATCGGCACCGACTGGTATCGCGGCATCGGGATTAGAAAACTCATCGGCCAGTAATTGTTCGGCCGGTCGGCGAGCTTAACCATCCCCGTACACGGCGATTCGACTCGCCGCGCGCTGTGTAAATACGGTTAAACGCGTAACGACGTGGACGCGATCCGCCTTTTGTCTCGCCTCAGAATTTCGTTGCTTATATGGAGTTACGAGGCGGAGTCGGCGCCGGGGCCTCAGACAAAAGTGCCGATGATTTATGGATTTACGGGATCGACGAAAGGCACGGTGACAGGACTCGACGTGTGAAATACGAAGGAGGCGGGAGGAGTAAATTTAGCGACAGTATAACGACGCGGCCCGCCACCTGTACCTACGACGCAGACAGTGACGCTGGATCTCGCGCTATCAAGCTGGCGAGCAGAAGGCGCGCATCGTTCGCCGTAATTTCCTCTTGGTAACGATCGTTTACAGGCAATCGAGGTTGCGTTAGGTACGTCTAGCTACGGGCGCCGTGTCAACCGGACGAGCCGAGAAACGTATATCGCAGCCTGAAACGTTGTATTCTTCTATGAAATACGATTCAACTACTTGGCCTGCTGGCAATTAATCTCCCCATCCGCGGCAAGCAACTCCGCGTTTTGATGATCGACTCGAGGGTCGGTGGATATTACGTGCTCCGTGATAGCTAGCCTCGAGTTAAATGAGACGTGCAACTTTTTACCGGCGTTGTCATCAGCCAGCCGCGATGTACGCTGGTAAATGTTATAAAAATTAAGTAGCCTGCTGTAGATGCAAGGTTTGTAATCTCGCGAGCTTCATGCTCGTTCGCTTTAATGAAGCAAAGTCTTCATTATAATTGAAAATACATTACATGCTTTTTCAATCAAAGTGACTGGACTAATGAAAAATATATAAAAAGAAATTTTTAAGTTGAACGATTTTATTAAGAATGCACTAAAAACTGAGAAATATTTATTTTCTTGTACTGCAATTTCGATGGTGTTTTTTCACTTGAAATAAAATCGTGGAGTAGGATGTTTCTCACGTTAGAATATGAATCAATTTAATACAGCATCAAGCGTCGAAATGAATTTCTTGTGAGATACCCTGCTCCACGATTTTATTTAAATTGAAAAAACACCATCGAAATTGCAGTACAAGAAAAGAATTAGTTTTTAGTTTTTAGTGCATTTTTAATAAAATTGTTTGACATAATTTTTTTTTTATAGGTAAACCAACCAGTAATTGACCGCATACCAGTGAATGACCATTAGGCAAAGAAATGTGAATTAAAAATTTTAAAATATTATATGTTTATAAATGGCGTGTAGTTGCACTTTTAATATTCTATATTTTTAGTAACGCGTATTAAGCAAACATTAATACGTACAATTCTTATTAAAAGTATGCGATCATTTACTGGACTTCTACACGTTTTGCATTTTATAATCGTTCTTTTAAAAATTGCGATAAGAATAAGTAATTGTTTTTATAGAAATTTTAGGAAAAATAAATTTAAATGCAATTTCAACAGTTGTTTTGTTGTTATACATGACACTGTCCAACACGATTTTTGGTCCGCAATATCCGCTGGGTGATTCTTGTATAGTTTTTCGTCCCGAACACGAATCCGCAAGCAGAATTGCTCTATCACCCTCAGTTTTTGAGGAAATCGATTTTGAAAAAAACTGCAAATTTTCAACTTCGAACATCTTTTGTGTCGAAACGGTAATAGTTATTCGGTTGCTCGTTGCGTCAA
Organism: Andrena bucephala; assembly: GCA_947577245.1. Taxonomy (NCBI): domain Eukaryota; kingdom Metazoa; phylum Arthropoda; class Insecta; order Hymenoptera; family Andrenidae; genus Andrena; species Andrena bucephala. Next base: position 112,715,094 of record OX387715.1, read on the forward strand.
ATTATTCTATGAACCCTCCCGAATACAACGATATAAGTTATTATTGCATTATAATCATATAAATATGTTTAAATAACGATCAAATGGAAAATGACACCCGAAATGCACCCATTTTTGAAGATATCTTTCAATTTTTTTCCAAAACTAAGGGTCTAGGAGAAAATCTGACCATTCCACGCGATGCAATAGACATTTTTCCTTCGGAAATCATCAACAAAAGTAGTAAGTCACGTTTTGTTTTCAATACAGAATCGAAATAGTTTGGTAAAACGCGCGGCGTCGACAGTGGTAGTCAACGGCGGCGCGCGATCCACTGCCGCTCAGCGTAACACAATCGCTTAACGCGCCTGACTACCACTGTTGGCACCGCGCGTTTTGCCAAACTATTTCGCTTCTGTATTGAAAACAAAACGTGACTTACCACTTTTGTTGATGCTTTCCGAAGGAAAAACATCAGCTGCACCGCGTGGAATGGTCAGATTTTATCCTAGATCCTTAGTTTTTGAAATAAATTGAAAGATATCTTCAAAAATGGGTGCATTTTGGGTATCCTTTTCCCTTTGAACGTTGTTTAAACATATTCAAATCTTCATAATGCAATAATAACGTATATCGTTGTATTCGGGAGGGTTCATAGAATAATTTGACGCAACGAGCAACCAAATAACTATTATCGTTTCGACACAAAAGATGTTCAAAGTTGAAAATTTGCAGTTTTTTTCAAAATCGAGTTTCTCAAGAACATTGCGGAACAGAAAAAAAATTTCATTCTGTTGGACAGTGTAATTATATTCAAGTATTAATTTCAAAGGTCCATAAATTAAACAATTCGGTCATTCACTGGTTGGCTTACCCTATTTTTTATTTTTCACTTTTTTTAATTTAATTTCAAATCGCGATGCGACTAGCGACCTAGAGCGCAGCGGCTTTTTGTCGTTTTCGTAAAGAACGCTAGTAGCTGATTTCAAGTCGTTTGGATTTGTGGTTATGGGTTATATTTAAATGATGACTGGGTAATTTTTTCACCCTCTCGGGGTTAATTTTTTGTTTGAAATATTGTATCGTCATCCAAACTACACAGGCCTGCAAAGTTTCAAGACAATTGGATAGTTGGAAGTGTGTTAAATTTCAGTTGCCAGATTTGAACCAGACAAACAAACAAACAGAAGATCGAAGCTGAATAAAATCGTTTAAAATAAACAAAAAAAAACGACATCTCCGTACACCTAACATCGCCTGCCAGTGAGCGGGCGAATTTTGCGCAACCTAACAATTTACGTCTCTTAGTTGGAAGAGATATCGGCGGACCTAACGACTTCAGAGGACGCTGCGAGGAATCGGGGACCGGAAACCACGACCAACTAATTTCGCAATATAAAAAGAGGGCTGGAGCAACTGTAGCCTGCCAACTGCGGACAAAGAACGGCCGACCTGTCATCTACTAGTAATCTGAAGCTGTTTGAGTGTGGGTGGGTAAAGAAACTCTAGGAACCCGCTGAGAAAGAGACGATCCAGTGATTGCACCTAGCGAAGACTGGGTCCCGCGTTTATGAGGGCAGCATTGGAGCCAGCCGATGGTCCGTACAGGTCGTTGCTTGTGCACAGTGCCTTATTATAGAGCAAGGGTGGAGGGCCGATAGAGGTCAAGAGGGAGGGGGATAAATTCTCGTTCCTCGTAGCTTTATTGCCACAGTGCCGTAGTCACAGTCGGCGCAAAAAACGGGCAGTTACCTAATGAGCGGCAATTGAGTGGCGACCAATTACAGGAGGGGCCGGTCCAGCGCATAAAATGCAACCGTCCAATGAGCACTGTGTTCAGCATCTCTGCCCTTTCCTTCTCCTCCCTTCGTTCCATCTGTACGCTTTGCCTCTTCCTTTTCTTCCACCTCTGGTCCGCTCTGCGACCGATCCCGGTCGTTCCGCTCGCGATCCCTCTCGCCGAACCGGCCTGCCGAGGGAAACGCCGCTCGGGACGGAAAAGTACGCGGCGGAAATGAGAGGAGCAGGGAAACGGTAGGGGGCGGCGGGTAGGAGAGGGAGGAAGCGAGAGGGCCAGGACTCGTCTCCTCTCCGTTTCGTTCCTCGCGCGGGTAACGTTCGAGCAGACCGCTACCGGAAATTGGAGTACGTCACGGAATCGAAGGCTCGGTCTAATATAGTCGGCCGAATCAACGAGCTGCTGCTGCCTCGCCAGGCTGTGGAAATAAGCGCGGCCTCTCTCCCCCCCCCCCCCCCCCCACCCCCCCTCCCTCTCTCTTCGCCTGTTCCGTAAATTTCTCCGTGCTCGATCAGCGCAAACGATAAAGTCAACGTTGGCTTTACGTTGGCTTTACGCCCCGACGGTTGAATCGTTTTTCTGCACGAGAAAAGGCTATCAGCCGCTGTTTCGTTATTGGATTATGATTGTTACTCGCCCCGTGGGACCTCGATCAAAAGACAGACTGCCGGCTGGTCGGATCCAGTGGCGAACTCTGGCCGGCCGGATAGTTTCATTAAACCGCGGCCGTTAAAGATCTGCGCGCTCCTCTGGCGAGGCGACGAACCGATAAATCTGCTTGGGAATTTAATCGATCCCGCCGAAAAAGGTGGCGATGCCGCGTAAAAAAGAGGAAGAAAGGACCGGCTGGATAATAGCGTGAACCTTGGGGCCAGTTATGAAGCGATAGGCATCTCGTCGCCTCGGCGAAGACACTGTGCTTCTCCGGCGCGAGGAACGATCCAGCAGAAGGAACAAAAGTGAAGACGTTAACGTGGCCAGTGACGTTGATTCGACACGCTACCACGCGTTCCCGTCGTTTCTCCGTAAACGGCTTTGTATAGAACGGTTAGGTGGAAAGCGTGACGCCCTACCACTTTACTCGCCGCTTTTTTTTTCTCTCCCTCCTTTCTTTCGTTTGTTTGGAATATCACGATCCCGTGAATTAAGGTACATCGAGGGACGCGGCGTGCATGCGTCGTTAACGCGATGGGAACCACTTTCCAGTGGAATTCTTCATCCCCAGCGAGCGGTGAACCCAAGCCGATCCTCGAACCTCGAATGCGTCCCTGACAATTAGCCGGGCGGCGACAGCGCGCGACGCGCAATGCGCAACGCTTCCACGCCAATATCGCCGCGGCCCTCGTCGGCCGCAACTTCCACTTTCCTACCTTCGTCTTTGTCGTTCCCGTCCATTGTGCCTGGCCGCGCTCCTTCGCCGCGAAATTAGAGAAAATTATGGTCGACAGACACCGTTTCCCTTTCGAAGGGACCGCGAGCAGGGACGCTACGGCTCGCGCGCCGCGCCGCCTGAAAAACCTAAGTGGACACCGATGATTTCTTCGGGGAATCGCTGCTGCGGCGACGATCACGTTCACGGATTTATTAATCAGCCTATACGTACACGCCGGCTATTGGAATACGTTGGAGGAAACATATGGTCATCGTTCACGGCCGTCGCGATCATTAGAGGAAAGGTAATAATGTTTAACTGCAATTTACGACATCCTCGCTTTGCTGTTAATTGTAATTGCCATCGACGATGGCGGCGCGGTTAGCATACCTACAGTGCTGCCAACGGTAAGCAGATCTTTGAAACGATGTCACGCAAAGTGGCGGTGCTTCAGCCGTATTTTCCTTCTCTTAGCGGTGCTGCTCCCTTCTTCCAATCCAGCCGGGCTCGATAGGAACGATCTCGGGACAGGCCGACAATGTTACTGACCCCGTAAACGTCACCGGTGACGTTTCAACGTAGCGCACGCGAATTCACCGCGTCTCGTCGCGCTAATCAAGTCCGCGCGCTGTAAATTAAGGTAAATGTCCTCGTTTCGGCGGATTTCGTATTTTTCTTATTATTATAAGCGTCATTATAATAATATTATTATTATAAGCGTTTCTACTATAGTTGCAACAAAATAATTCTAAATTATTTGAACATTCACGCGAGTGTTGCACGAGGCTGGGGCCAATCGAAGTGCAGCATAGGCAAGGAAAAAATTTTTAAACGAGGGACTCATGATTTTTCGATCGTGTTTTCAGCTGGCTGGGCTATTGGTATCCGATCATTGGACAGAAAATAGCTTTTGCAGTAGAATTTGTCATTTAATAACATAAACAGATACCGTGTTGTGCTCTGGATTTAGATTTTTTCACTATTTTTAATTTTTTTAAGTAGAAAATTCAGCAGGTTTAGGGTCAAGTGAATCACCGTCATGTTCCCATTTCTACTCACAAAAATTTTAGTAACATGATCTCACAATTCAATGCACGCTGTAACCTGTATTTCTATTCGAAGGCATTTTATTTTTTGTTTATCATTATTTTATGCTTTACTGTTGTGTTATAAAACCTCTCCATAATGTAATTTATAATGTAACTTATTTTAACGTGAAAAGGCAAGATATTATGTGAGCAGAAATTGGTACAGATGGTGAGCAGAAATACGTACATCGCTATTTTTCGTGAGCAGAAATACGGGCATTTGGAGCATTGTATTTAATTACAAATTACTAATAGTTAAACATCTTGAACAATCTTTCTTACATAGTTTTCGAATTAGTTGATTTATTATTAAAGAATTAATCAATTACTCTGCAACTTTTGATCACAAACAAATTTTTTACAGCTTCTTTATGACGAGTAACTTCTTAAATGAGCAGAAATTGGGACATTCGCCTTACAAGGGAACATCCCGAGCCCGGAAATTCGAAAAATTCTGAAACTTTGTAAATATGTAAAGAATTTCCACCTGATTTCAACGCAGTTTTTGTTTGCTGCCCAAATTCACTCTAAGGGGCTGTAATTGACCGCTGAATATCCGGTTATTTTCCGATTATGTGTTATAACTCGTGAACTGTAAAATAATTTTTTCACCAAATGACAGATCTAATTAAAAGAAGTAACATTTGTCTTGAAACATTTTTCTATCTCTAACAGTTCGTAAGTTACAACACAAAATTTAATTAATTTCACCCCCTTCGAGTGAATTTGGGCAGCAAACAAAAATTTCCTTGTAATCCGTAGGAAATATCCTACATATTCGCAAAGTTTCAGAATCTTTTGAATTTTCGGGTTCGGAATCTTCCCTTGTCAGTCGACGCCGGCATCGCCGCGCTTTCGAGAGACCCTCGAAATATTATCGGCCCATTCGCTTAGCGCGAGATCTCTCCGAGGCGTAACTAACAACACCGCGGAATGTTTATCTCGCGCGCACCCCGTAAAGCGTTCGTATCGCGAGTAGCGCGGCAGAATCGTCGCGGTTGGCTCCGCGAGTTTCCGACCGATAAGGAATAAGAAGATACGATGGCCGCACGCGCGCAGAATCCATAGTAATCGCGGTAGGCAAACGTAGCCGATCGGTTCGGCGGGAATTTTCGCCGGCACAGGGGATCGCCACTCGCCGTTGCCCGTCCGTCTTTGAAAAGGGCACGGTCACGCGCGCACAGAATCGAGAAAATTTATTGGCGGCGGGCCGGAATGAATTTACGCGACGACGGCGCGATTATTTCATCCGAACGATAATTATCTCTCGGTGTAAGAGCTGCACACAAGGGGGAACGTTTCCTGCCGTAGTATTTGCATCGCGCGCCCTCGTTCCCGCGCTCCGCGGTTAATTAATAATTAGTGAAAAAAAGAAAAAAAGTGACCTTCGGTGCCCGAGCGTTATTCTGATTGCGACCGTTCCGGTAAACTGTAAAGCATTCGGGCCGATTGATCCCGATGAAGACATTTAACCCGGCCGTTTTCACGATTAAGGGTTTCCCCGTTCGGTTATTTTCGGGCCGGGAGATTAACTGGCCGAAGCGTGGCAATTAACGGTCCTCTTTTTTTCCGCGCAACGGTTGCCTCCGCCTCGGGCGGTAGGTACATTTATTGCCGGCGTCAGGGTAAACCGAACATGAATTTTCGCGTGAATAGGATGATCCCGCGAAACGGTGGTTGGCTACGCCATTGGTGGCTCGCGTGCGTTGCCGCTGCCGCCCGGGCTCCGCCAATGTGATATATGCTAATTGCAATTACACCGCGTGTACGCTATCGCCGACTGGTCGGTGTTCGTTCGGCGCTCGGTGCCCCGCGTGACGGGCCACGGAGTTCCGCCAACTTTGCGCTAACTTACTAAACTCAAATTTAACTGGATCTCATTTGCCTCCACTTGTTCGAGCGTTATACCCTATAACTCCGCTCCTCCTAGGCGGATTCAGCCGGTTAGCCTCGTCACGAATTGAATTATACCGTCCCGCGACGCTGCTATCCTCCTCGCAGTCGCCACGTTTTCCCGAGGTTCCGTGGCCGTGAAAACTCGCGGGCCACGCCGCCCGCCGGCGGCAGAGCGTAATCGGGCTTTCTCGGTGCACGGACGGTTTCGCGTTTACACACTGGAACAAGATCTATCTCTAGATGAATCGGCGATTAATTATAATGAAGATATTAAATTCTGTTGGCGAACCGGTGTGCGCACCTCGTCAGGCTATGTAATAATATTCTTAATTATCGCTGCCGCGCGGTATTAAATTTATTCGCTGGCTGTCAGTCATTACCGGGCTTTATCGTGTAAAAGGATCGACATTTTTCACCGAGACCTTCGTGCCTCCAGTGCGTTAGAAAAACATACAATGGGATCGTACCAAGCGGGATTATATTGACGTTAAATGAAATGAAATAGAGCACGCGACCCGGGACGCCGGGGGTTAACGATACGACCACTTAATCGATATCGAATTACCCAATCGAATTTTCGCCTCGCGGAAAAGTCACTCTGTATTTGTTCGTGGAAATATGAAGAGTGAGGGGGAAACAGGGAATGCCGCAAAACAGCTCTATCGAGAAAATTATGTTTTGGGTAATTCTTTAGTCCAACAGTTCAAAGGAAAAAGGTTAGATGGATTTAATTTTCTTTTTAAATAATTTCCTTCCGGTAGTTTGTTCCGGTGCAGAATGGACATCTCTTATTTTCAACCAGTAGCTAGGTACCTAAGGGAGAGTGGAGTAAACACGGACGCGGGGTGATTACTAATTCGCGATTGCGAATGCGATGGTTACGGCGTTTTAATAAATGAAAACGATGTTCCCTCTCCACTAGATAATAGTTTAGATCGTATCCAACGCCGGGCAGAAAGTAATAAATACAGAACGCTCATGCTATTCAAGATAAACACAATTTATTATTTTCATCGTGTTTCAAGTAATATTTTGTCTATTTTCAATTGTATGTAATTACTGTTGAATCAATGATACATTTGTTTTTGTTTTTTTTTTAAGTTGAAATAAAGCACTCTTTTACCAACATTTTGTGACCAAGGCGTTGCTTCAATCATGATTCTAACCTCTGAAATAAATTCTTTTTTATTTTTTGATGTGGGGTATTGACGAACAAATCGGATGGGGTAATCTCGAATCCTCGAGATTAGAAACGTTAACCGATTTTGAAGAAATTTTCAGCATGTATAAAGCTTACTTAAATCTACAAAAGGGATTTTTGAATTTTCATTACAGGCTCAGAAAAAAAGTTTAAAAACGACCTTTACTATTTTTTTCGATATTCCGACCAATTGCAATTTTTTCTAACGCACAAGAAGAGGAATTTGAAAAATACATTAGGTATAGGTTGTAGCAACATTTTTTATGGATTTTTTATGGGATTTTATTTTTTCACGCAACTTTTTTGTGAGCCCTTAATGAAAATTCAAAAAAACCGTTTGTAGATTTAAGTAGGTTATATACGTGCCTAAAATTTCATCAAAATTGGTTAACGTTGCTCTGAGCTATGAACGCTTAAATATCGCAGAATAAGGTCGAAAATCGCGGAAATTCCCGAAATCAGCGATTTTTTACCTTATTCTGCGATCTTTAAGCGTTCATAGTTCAGAGCAACGTTAACCAATTTTGATGAAATTTTAGGCACGTATATAGGGGAGAGTCATACAGTACCGGGCAGCATACAGTACCGGCCAAAGCTAGATCTCGCTTTTAATGTTAGTTAACTGTACTATTGATAGAAAAATAAATAAATACTAGAGTCCGTAGCAACATATTTCGGCGACGTTCTTTTTCTTGCAGTATTACCAGAGTTCTAAGCATTTATCGTTTACGCTAGTGTTTCGGATGACAAAAGTTATTTTTGTTCGCTGCGAATTACAAGTTTTTTAATCCAGCGAATTATTAATCTTTATGATAAAATTCAATAAAAACAATTTATCCTCTTTTATTAAGCATAATTTGTACTGCAAATTACTTTTTTGAAATTTGATTTTTACCAACAACAGCCCAAGTTATAGTACAAAAAGCTTAGAGTGGCCGGTACTGGATGACAATTTTGCGTTGGCTGCGAATTACAACTTTTTTATTCCTGCGAATTATTAATCTTTACGATAAAATTTGTGAAAAACGATTCGTCTCCTCTTATTAAGCACTATTTGCAGTACAAATTACTTCTTTGAAACTTGATTTTTACCAACTGTAGCCCAAGTTACAATACAAAAACTGAAAACGGCCGGTACTGTATGACTCTTCCCTAACTTACTTAAACCTACAAACGGGTTTTTTGAATTTTCATTAAGGGCTCACAAAAAAAGTTGAAAAAAAACGACCTTTACTATTTTTTTTGTTATTCCGACCATGTGCATTTTTTTCAAACCGACGAATCACATCATTTAGCAAACTAATCTCTCCAGCTTCTCAAACAAAAATCAAGTCGTTTGGATTAATTTGAAAAAAGTTATTCGATTTTAAAGGGCGGCCGAATACTTTTGCACGCCACTGTAGTCAACCTATCCCATACTGCAAGTCAACCAACCCCGGTCATGCGGCTGGTTTACCAGCATGGAACGTGTTAGAAAAACATTAAAATACCTTAATTGTTATCACATTGAGTCAACATTAATAATTTAATCAGATAGCCAAATGTATGCCCCATCAAATAACACTAACCGGTTTAATGATACTTCGCCCACATAATTTATTAAAAATCAAAAACCAAAAAAAACTGGCCTACCAGCCCCCGGCCACCCCTACCCATCGTATGCAGAATCCGCGATTTCCTCGCTACGCTCGTGGCGGCTTCGTTAACATCGAACGGATCGGCAGGTTCGATGACCCGCGGTGATTGCGCCTAAGTAGTCATTACCGCGGACAATCGGATGGAGTTACCAGCGTTCGTTTAAGATCAAAGGTGTGTCGTTTCGGGTCGGGGGAAACTGTTTAGAAAAATCGCGGCAGTGACAACGAGCACCTGCGTAACGTTTGCCGATCACGCGAGCTTAAAGTGTCTCTCAGCCGGAGGCATCGATCGGTCTACAATATACTTTCTGTCCACGTATTACCAGGGAAATTCGTTCCGATACCATGGATTAAGCTAGCGACAAAAGTCGATAAGGCTTGTCGTACGGTTAGCGTAAACGTGGGGTGAAAAGCGTGCGACTGTATAGGTGTATGTGCACGGGCACGGAAATCGTAACAGATTTGCCACGCTTCGCCACGGTTTATCGAGTCTAGCCGCTCGTGTTTCGCCATTCGTGGAATCCACGGAATCACGATCCGTTCTGGTCACTGTGTTCGTCGTTGGTTTTTTCGAACCGAGGGAGAAGAGCAGGGTAATTGAGTGGTGAAACGGGAGTAGGCACAGGCAGGTGTACACGAGCGATCCATTTCTCATTGATTTTAGGCACCACCGCGCCGTCGCTCCTTTTACGCATTCCGCGACGAGCATGGGCCTCTCCTCTACCAGCGGATTTAATGGACTTGTCCCTGCGGAGGGAAATAGATTCGGAAACGTTCGTAGTTGCCTGGTGAAGCGATCGTAAGCGGGCTCGTGTAATAAATGTTAACTGACGAAAGAAGAGGCTGTTACAACTGCAGGATCGTAAATACATTAGTATTTACGCGGGGGTTTGGAAAAATACAGCCCCGCCCGTTAAAAACGGCTCGGGCCCTGATCGCGACCGGCCGACTCGCGTGTTTAATAAAAAGCGAGGAACAGGGAATGGCTGGTAAACGGCTCGTTGCGGCGTGCAATATCTGAATTATATATGCACTCGTAAAACTTGTAATACTTCCTAATTGCGCGTCGTTCTTCCTCGGCCGCGCGTTTTGTAATTATTAGCCCGGCGTGTATATCGCCGTAATTATGCGACACTTTGATTTGCCCGGGCATTCATCGATTTACACGCGCTCGCCTGCACCGCCGCCACGGGCACGCCGTTGCATAGGTATGCCGGGCTGTTGGACCGCGCTCCGCCCATTCACCGAGCTCCCACATTTTATCTACGCCTTACGTTAATCGAAACGCCGAGTATTTTACGGCCTTTTACTTTATCTATAGCTTCGGGGAAACACGTGTAACCGAAGCTGCAGCTTGCTTTTACGATACGAGACGACGCCACTGCCAGCGGCTGACTCGTAACGCGTCTTATTGATAACGAGCCTCTCGCGGAATTTCATAGAAAATACTGTTCGCAGATTATTACGCTTCCTCCGCACGTCCGTGGATGTGTGCCGCACACGGACGCGTGTAATAATGTCACGGAATGTCGCTGTTCCTCCGAGGGAGCTGCGAGGGGAAATTCAACCGAGCCGTCCACTTTTATTACCACCGGCCATCCACGACTGATTTTCGTACAAAGGTTTTTCTCGCAGCCGTTCCCGCGTGGATCACTTCAGCCTCCCCCTTATCGTCCGCCGAACGACTCATTTTCTTTTTTACGATAAGCCCCTCCACCCCGAGGACCAGATCCAGTTATTCTCTTCCCGGGGACCACTTAAACAGCCAAATGGACTCGATAATTTCATAATGATTTACCGTTCCTCTCTTTAAAACGCCACTCCGTGCTTTTTTTTTCTCTGCCTCCTCCCATTGCCGCTGTATTTTTTCTCGAGCCGCCAAGTTTTTCGTCACGAGCGCCGCTTCGGCTTGACCCGAATACGGGGGAATTCGTATCGCGAGTCTTAGCGGCGAGCAATCGCCACGATTATCGTGCCGAACGCGGGCAAAAACTCGCGAGCTGCAGATCCAAGTCCACTCGTGACGCAGGAATTCTGGAATATCTATTCGGCCGCTGCTTCGTAATTGCTCGTAGCCGATCGTGCGGCCGAATTCTCCTCGTTAAACGTCGAAGGGAGCGATCGTCGCGCACTTTTACCAGGCGAAGAAAAAAAAAAAACAGATCTCTCGCGACGCACACTGTGCGGCACGTGTTCAAAAAGGAAAGATTTGGGTTTTGAAATTTTGTACTTCGTTTCATGGAATTGATGGTAAACAGTCCTCCGATATAAGAAGATCTTAACTTAGTAGCATAAATAACGGATTTAAGGTTAGTAATTAGATTCAAAGTCGAATAACCAAACGCAAGCTGCCACGGACTGCACATTGGAAATATTTACCCACTGCATTTTTGTTTTAGGTATTTATAAGTTCTTCTCGCCCTTTTCTTTTTTTAAAAATAAGCAAAATACATACTTTTTTGGTTTTATTAATTAAAAATTCTTGCATTTAAAGATATGGATACGTAGCAGTGGCTCAAATTATTACTTTTTTGTCGCATCTTCTACATTCTGGAGAGAATTTAAAAAAAACGAAACATAAAGGTTTTTTTTTTATTTTTTGGCTATAATTAGTAGTTTTTATGCCGTTTAATTTGGTATAAATTTTATCTGCTCCCGAGTGCTCCCAGTTAAGAAAAAGTACACATAATAAAACGAAAAAACTAGGCAAATCTGTGCTCGAATATTTATTTTTAAAAGACACTGAGCTTTGAATTCCGTCATATTCAACTGATAGTGATGAATATGTACAATAAGAATGAATAATTTAAAATTTATTATCAAAACGAATTATTTAAAAATTTTATTTTATTTTTTTATAATTGCTTCATATGTTTGTTATTAATTTGTGTTTAAATGTATTTAAAAATATATATATATTTTATTTGTTTTACTTTTATTATGTTCAAAAATATATTTTAATGAATTATTCTATGTTAAAAATTAATTTTTTTGGGTATAAATATGATCAATTATGTGTAAATAACTGTATCTTAATGGAAAATTTATTTTTTCCCTATATACTCGTTACACTGTGCGACGGTCGCGAATAAAGCGTGATTTGAAATCTCAGAAACGTGGCAAAAATATGAAGATCTTTGATATTTACAAAAATTAGTATACTAAGGTTTTCGACGTCGCCGATTACGAATTTCAAGTCAAAACGGAAGAAACAAAAGGGCGGATCCAATGTGGCGGATGCGTATATCAAAAAAAAATATCAGATTTGGTCTAACCTGGGTATTCCAGAGTTTTCGAGGTCGCTGATTGCGAATCTGAAGTCAAAAACTTAAAATAAATATCTCTGGTATTAATGGTCATATGAAAAACTCTAGAGGACACTATACTGCTTATAGGGGAGAGTTGCCAATATCGTACTGGTCACCTAAATCGTACCTCATCAATTTCTCAGTAACTAATGAATGTAAGAGACATCTGACAATAAAAATATCATGTAAATGGGAAATAAGAAATAGGAACAAAACCTTTTGAGCTTACACCCTATTTTGTGCGTGCTATAAACATTTTAAAAAATCAGGTATGATTGATGTAACTTTTTACCAGTTTATTTTAGCTGATAATAATCAAACAATGCAATTTTGTCCTGTATTTTTGTATTTTTCTAAAAGCCGGTTAAATGTAGAATATTTTAAATTCATTTTAAGTATCTACACATTACATTCATTATTATTATTATTATTATTATTATTTATTTTACGGGGAAACCCCATGGTTTTCAAAACAAAACAGAATACAAATAACAGAGTCTAAACAATTAAATGACTTAGCCGATAAAATAGATAACTAGGTTAACTAAATATTATAAAGTTTAATTTGATATTTATAAATAAATCGATCATGTTTCCTAAATCGTACCACTACAATCGTACCAGTAGGATTTGACAACTCGTATGTTATATAGGTTATGTACGTATATTATATTCATAGATTATTGCCGCCTGTGTGTGATCCATATACATATGTATATATAACTATATAATAATCATTACTTTATGTTGAATATTTTCTTCTCTATTTGTAAATTGATACTATTTTTAGTGGAGGTACGATTTAGGAGACCGAGAGGTACGATTTAGGAGACCAGTTGCCTAAATCGTACGTTTTACAGTATGTGATAAAAAGTTTAATAATAAATTAATTTGTTCTGAACAAAAGGTAAAGCATATACTACTTACAAGGAGAGTATTTTAGGTGTCCGCCTCCGATCATTTTGATTTTTGGATATGTTATAGAGGACCGAAAAATAAGAAATACGTGTTTCTTTATTTTTCCCCGTTTTCATATTTGGGGGGTGAAAACTGCGTTCAAAGTTAGGGTTGAAAAATCATTTTTGTGGAAAAAATGGACTTTTTGAAAATCTGGTGAGTCAGTCATATTTCGCATTCAAAGACACAAAATTCGTCCATTGACACTATTCCCCTATCTCTAATAGTTCTCGAGATATTCCACAAAAATGATTTTTCAACCCTAACTTTGAACGCAGTTTTCACCCCGCCAAATATGAAAACGGGGAAAAATAAAAAAACACGTATTTCTTATTTTTCGGTCCTCTATAACATATCCAAAAATCGAAATGATCGGAGGCGGACACCTAAAATACTCTCCTTGTTAGTAGGTGCCTAAAAGATCAAGCTACAACATCCAATAGTCATTTGCGTTCAAATTTGTACCAAATATGAAATATAACGTAAAATGTCTTAAGTGGTACGATATAGGCAACTCTCCCCTACTGTTATAATGATTTTAGGAAAAAAATCATGTACCATTGCACGTGCCCTTCCAAGCAGTACAGCTTCGTCCTCTGGAGGATTTTAATACGACCACTAATAAGGGAGATATTTAGATGTTTCCATTTAAACGCCACATTCCGTAAATCGCAAAATTTCCCCACTGTGCACTGTGCGGCGTCTGCCGAGCCGCGCTCGAGCAATTACCTGTCAGCGATTCGATGGTCCCGCGGCCATCCACGCGACTTTTTCTGCGCGCCGCAGTTTTCCGATAGCCGGTGCGTAACGCGCGACCCGGTTCTCATAGAAATCTCTGATCTAGACAAGGCGTTGCACGCGAGCGCCGGGAGAAAAGTCAGCCAGTCGTCCACCGAGACCAGTTATATCCGCAGCGCCTCCCGTCACGTAGTCACCTCGTTAAAGCGACGCATTTGATTGGCTTCCCGGCGGACACCCGCGTAAAAACCCGTAAACTCACGTTGCAAAAATTCAGCCGGGTCCAGGCTTTTGCGAGGCCCATGAAACCGGCGAGAAACGGTCCCCTCGCTCGGGCGATAATTAAGCGTTTTATTGGACGTTCGAGTTACTCGGGTGTATTCGGGCAATAACGTAGCCTAATCGGCGCGATGAATCTCTGGTTTTCTCCGTGTCCCGGTGAAATTCACGCGGTAATTGTTAATTAGTGCGCGTACGTAGCAACGTCGCGTCAGGGCACGGCGTAAGTGCCTAGTAAATAGACTCGTAATTGTGTGTCCGCGTTGAATCTACCGCCTCGCAGATGGCCGGCAGCGCGGCTGTGCGCGCAGCTGCGCCCACCGATGCCCCTTCGATACCTATTTCCAATAAACCGCTCGCTAACTTTCAGACACATCGCTGCACAATCGTCTCGAACGGTCCTCGATCATTTATACATATGTTCTGCCTGGGCACTTTCAGAGGCGTCTACTCTTACCCTACACCTACGTAGCAAATCGGAATGTTTGTTTTGTTGCGCGAATGGTGGGCAGCGGGGACGGTTGAACGGCTCAAGTTCCTTATCACGTGTTTAAAAGGCTTGGGAGCGTCTCATTTCCATCGCTAGTTAGACGGATCCGCGGGAGTAGAGAGTGGATTAGCCGTGCAAAAGGGTAGCCGGTACCTTTGAGCCTGGCTCGGGACTGCGTAACTCACACGAGGCTCGTGCTCGCGCTCGCTCGCTCGCATCGCGTTCGCTCGCTGTTCGACGCTTCAGACCGGGGACTCTGATAACGATAATTAATGTTGCCCCAGCGTTGATTATCCCGCACGCGATACCTCTGCTTACCCTTCTGCTCCGTTCGCCTCCTGCCTCGCCTCCCTTCCACACGGCAATCGCTTCTCCCTTCGAACTTGATCGAGCTTCACTCTCCCACCCTCCCCCGAGCCGTGCCGAACCCGTTTAAACCCTTCGACGATCCCCGCGGTATCGTTCGGATTAAGATCGTCCAGTTCTCTCCTGCGAGCAATGATTCTTCTCCTTGCCTCTTGCCTCTCGCCTCGACGCGTCCACGGAATTAGAGGAGAATCTAACACGCCGCTGGATTCATGTGGGAAGGTAGATATTGTGGGATCAGGAACCCCCATCATAAGAGAGCACACGGGAATGACTACCGTAGGGAAGTCGGCGGTAGCCGAGTTGGCTAAGGCGGCTGGCCAGCGCGCAGAGGTTCGCGGGTTCGAGTCCCGCTCCGAGGCTTTCCTTTTTTCCGTGATCCTACAATATTAATAAGGTGTCACCTAGGCGGAGAACGATGGCGAAAAAGGGTTAGGGTAAGCGAGGCACCAGGGACTCCTCCGGACAATTGGCGGGGAAGAGTTCTCGTTGTTTCTTGATTTCTTCGTGGCCCGTCGATGCAGAATTAATCATGCCCGCTAAGTTCCGAGAATCCATTAAGCGGCGTGCCGCGGGCCAGGGACGCGGGGCCATATTAACTGGCTACCACGATATCGCCATTAGGAATCTCGGTATACGGGCCAAAGAAGCGGTGTGTGATCCATGATTCCTCGTCAACAGCGATTGTCCGCTAAAATGAATATAAATCAAAGCTTCTGTCTCCCGGCGCAAAGTGCTGTAATGGCCCCGCAAGCGAATCGCCGGCTAACGACCCCCTGTTTGTTTTGCAAGAATCCAGCCGGGGGTAAAGAACCAGAGATGATCGATCGCGGCGAACGGTTGCTCGGTAGCCTAGGATCCAGGCTCCCGCTGAATCCGCTGGTTCCCGCGCGGAGGATTTTCGCTGCCGCGTACCGTGGTACACGTTTATCTTGTCGCTGCCGGTGCGCCGTCTAGACGGGCCGACTGAAAAATCCTCCGCGAGGAAATGCTCGCGTTCAGCTGGATTTACGAGCACCGCCAACTTTTAGTGGACCATCGCGTAAGTGGACCTTCGAAAGGTCTAATCGTAAGTGCCTCTTCATTGCTGGTGCGTGCACCCGTCCGGCAGATAGCGGAATACCTCGGTAGGAAAAGGAAAAAAGGGAGGAAAGGGTGACTGCTCTTAACCGATCAGGGCCGTGCCACCTAATGGCTTTGCCGCGCCACGTGACTCTCGAATGTTTAATGCGGGCCCGCAGGTGATCGCGAGCAAACGGCCGACGAGCATAGTTTCATCTCGAGGCGCGACTCTCCGAGCGTCAGGCATCAAACTCGGGGATCCGTCTGGAAGCTAAGCTAACCTATGCTAGGTATGCTATAAAACA
This sequence comes from Andrena bucephala, assembly GCA_947577245.1. Lineage (NCBI taxonomy): Eukaryota > Metazoa > Arthropoda > Insecta > Hymenoptera > Andrenidae > Andrena > Andrena bucephala. The sequence continues at coordinate 112,731,570 of OX387715.1, forward strand.
TAAAAAAAAATATAGCACAGCTTGGCTTAGCTTTTGGTGGAAACGGTTGCGTTAGGATGTATTTAAGCTAATTTTTTCAAACTTGGCGTAGCATAGCTTACCTTGGATTTTAGCTGAATCGTCGTTTGCACTGTCGCGTGACGGATTGTCACGATACTAATTGAACGGGATAGAAATGAGGGGAGTAAAGTTTGGAGGCGAGACGCGATGTAGGGGAGACCGGGGCAGATTGTAACAAAAAGTTTTCACAGTTTTTTCTCGAAAGTGTTTCCCTCAATCAGGAAATAATTTGCGTGATTTACTACTTACTTGCATATGCGGTGAACTCATTGCGTGAAAGTAGCTGACAAAATCTTGGACACTTACAAGGGAACATCTCGAACCCGGAAATTCAAAAAATTCTACAATTTTGTGAATATGTAGGGAATTTCCTCTTGATTGCAACGCAATTTTTCTTTGCTGCCCAAATTCACTCTGTGGGGGTGTAAGTGACCCCTGAAAATCTGGTTATTTTCCGATTTTGTGTTATAACTCGTGGACTGTAAAATATTTTTTTTTACCAAATGATATATCTAATTAAAAGAAGTAACTTTTGCCTTGAAACTTTTTTTCTGTCTCTTACAGTTCGCGAGTTATAAAACAAAATCGGAAAATAGTCGAATTTTCAGGGGTTAATTTCATCACCTTCGAGGGAATTTGGGCAGCAAACAAAAATTGCGTCGTAATCAGGAGGAAACTACATTTTCACAAAGTTTCAGAATTTTTGGAATTTTCGGGTTCGGGATCTTCCCTTGTTAGACATCTAGCTTCATCTTAAACAAATCTGAACCTTCGTTACAATGTGCCCCAGTCCGGGGTAAATTGTAACACACCTGTTTTACTTATTTAAATACAAATATGAACACAAAAAAAAAATTCTAAAAAATATAAATGAAAACACAGATCATTATTAAACATTTGATATACATGAGTTGAACAATCATTGCTTATTCATCTGATTCTAACAAAATCTTCTTCTTCACTTTCTTTACTTTTGCCTTTATACTTTTTTTTTCTACTTTTGGGATTCTCGATTTTTCTGTTGTTCCTCTGGAGCATCATTTTCCGGTGTGTCAGCAAATAGCTTGCTTTATCACCATTTAGAACCAGAGAAAGCAGTAACATGTTACAATTTACCCCGAGCTTGAATTTTTCCGTTTTATCTCAGCAAACGAGAAACTAAACATCAAATTACTAAAATGCGTACACATAATAATAAACCAATGTGTACTGATTTGTTTGCGATAAAGAAGCAAAAATTCTAACGGTTTCTAATGACGGTTAATTCTAATAAAAGTGCTAAGACAACATTTACTTACGTGTTCTAAATACTAAAATTCTGGGCTATAACCACAAAATGAATACATAACGCTCGTTTGTGTCACTAAAACCGACGGTGATAATATCGTCAAGCAGCTCTCGCATGCTGTGGGTTAGGGGAGGCCGGGGCAAAGTGTGACGGAACAAGTTTGAAGTCGAATAAAATTTTTCATTTCCAATAAAAATGGGTGGAAATAGATTTATAATATAATTTGAACATTACTATTCATAAATGACGAATAGCAATACTTAAAATAAACTTTAAGTAGAAAAGAGTAGTTGAAAAGAAAATTCAACTTGAAAAAGAAAAGTCAACTTGAAAAGCTGAAATAAAATACGAGTTTTAATGAAGGATATAATTATAAAATTAACTTTATTAGAACTTTTAAACTATTTAAACTATTTCTTTTTAAATGTATTTCATTAATACAAGTTTAACGTTAATAATTTGTATTTTGTAAGTTTGTACTTTGTGTAAACACATTTTCTCGTGAAAATGAGTTTTTAAATGAACTTTGTTTACATGAGCAGTCTGACATATTATTACTAAAACAAATACATACGTAATTATTAATAAAATACGTACTTATACTGTCTAAATAATTTTTTTAACAAAAACATTATATACTTTTCTATTACAATTTTTTTTTCAAATGGGCTTCAATAATTTTTGTTAGACAGGTTTCACATAAAAATAATGCGCATTTCACTCGCGCATATTTTCTTTTTGCAGCTCAGTTTTCCCCGGTCACTTTGCCCCGAACGTGTACTCACGGGAAAATTAATTATTTAATAATGTTAGGATTAATGTTTCCTCAAACGCGTGTACATGTACGTTTATAAGCTTGTTATAAACACGCGAAAAAAATTTGGAGTTAAAATACCACATTTAAGACTCATTTATCCAAAAATCTAAATTGAAAAGGAAACCAATTGGAAGTCTCTCAAACTTAATTTGTAATTTTTCAAATGAATTTCAAATGAAATTTGTAAATAAATTCTATTGCTAAAGAATGAATCAAGAAAGCTCATTTTACCCCGCGACTTGTCGTTAAAAAGATTTTACTTACGTTACAATTTACCCCGCGTTACAGCCTACCTACGGGACGTACGAGATTTCGAGATTTCGAGAATTGGCTGGACAAGTTTAGTCGGCCCGCTCGCGTATATCCTGCCCGTGGGTGGAGCGCGTCAGGGACGCGGCCCGTTATCGGCTCGTGAATACCGGGCCGGCTTCGTGGTGGGCCTGCTATCTTAACCGAATTTACGGAAAACACTTTGCTCGCTCGGCCACCGTCGCCCAGGAATGCTTGTCCTGCCACCGGCCAACGATCGGCATTCCTGGCATCCTCCCCGAGCCCTGGCTCGCTGCGCTTCCAAATCGACGATCGTGTTAAACTCGTGTTTCCTAATGGATTCTCGGAATCGTCATTCGCTCCTCGAATCACTCAAAACGATTGCTGGAACGGACGTTCCTTCTTGCTGTTTGAGTGGCGGTTTGCGATCCTACTGAAATCTTAATTCGATCGATCCGTGATCCATCGAGGGGCAATTACTCCGGCCCGACCGCCCCCCGGTTGGAGAGGGGGGATGGGGGGGGGGGGGGGGGGGAAGCGGCTCCGTCGCCGTCGTGGAAGAAGCTTGTAATAGTGGATAGTTGGTTCTTGGCGCGGAACTAATGACGAGCACGGTGACGAACGGCGACAAAGAACAGTTAGCGGCTGAGCTGCGGGAGCGCAGATCGGCAGCGTAGATGTCTCGCTACGCTGCCTTTCGACGACCAAACACCTGTGCCCGTAGCCTGTTGCGCGCGATTAACGGACAAATCGAATCCAGACAAAAAGAGCTGACGCTCGAGATCGACACTCGTCTCTATTAACGTAGCTGTCGTCGTCGACGCGACGTTGGGAGCGGGACTCGTCCTCGTCCGATTGCCAGAGGGCAAGCTGAGCGTTCCATGCGCAATCAGATACCCGGTGGGGAATTAGCCGAGCACTCGGACGACATATGTCAGCAACGTTGTGGCGAAGTTATCGAGATGGCGGTAACGACCACTTACGTTCTTAAGACCATAAATTAGGGCATTTCTTTAGTTAAATTTATCTGCGCGGTAAAGGGAGTCTAATGGGTGGACGCCGGGACGAGGAGACGGGCGGAGGAGGAGTCGCCGGGGGACTGCGACTCGGCCGTGTCCCGCGAACCACGACCATTAAAAACTTCCTCCTCCCGGAGTCTCTGCCGGGCCCCGGGGGAAAAGTTCTCGCCGCGCCGCGGAGAAAAATGCAAACGTCGGGTCGCGTCGCGTCGGTCCCCCGTCCGACCGGATGGATGGAATAATGGAAGATTGAATCGGAGGAAAGAAGCGATCAGACGCGCTACGAGCTGATCCGGCGGGCGCTCGTAGCTCGCGAATACGGGAAAAGAAGCGACGATCTCTGTTCGGGCTGTCGAAGCGTGTCGATGCTCCGGCGCAAACAACTGCCCGCTTGCGGAGCGATCGATCGGCACACGCTTTCCGCGCGATCGGTATAATTAACTCCGGAGAATTAACGAGAGCTCGTTCGAGAATTCTAAGGACGCTTTGCTTTTTACGAGGGCTGCCCGGTTGCACGCGATGGATAAAATTAATTCTTACGGCCGTAATAAAGTAGCGACTTTATCCCGGACGTATGACGCGTAATCGACAGCCCGTAATATCATCAAAGTAATGTTGTATTTCGGGAACGACACTTTTCGTGGTATCTTTACAAGGGATCGCGGGTCGGCCTCGCATATTTTTAGGACGGCCATAATTACGGGTGTAATTTTACCGGTCATTAAGGCACGCACCTGCCGATAATCTAGGCAATCTCGTCCTACGAACAGATCTGATAACGATAATACTGTTACATGCAATAACGTTTCATTGTGCTAGCTCAACATTCCCGCAAGCCTTAAGTCGTAAGTCGACTGCGCGATGCCTGCAGTAAGTTACGTGCCCAGCCAACCGACTTCATTCCGTCTACACTTTCCATCGTATTTCATTACGCCGGACAAAGTAGCATAATTTATTATTAATCAACATTTTCGGGCTACACGGTGCTTCCGGGGACGGTCCCGGCCCCGGCCACGGTATAAATAGATTGAATTTCATTAAAAATTTCACAGAAACAAGGAGGCGTAATTACAACTCGTCCCTGTTGCTTTCGTTTCTCGGCAAACAAGAAGGAAAGCAGAGAGAAACCCGAAGCTAGCCTTTATTTCCATCGTTTTCCATTGATTTAAAAAGTCTCCATTAATTATCTTCTAATTGTCGTTTCACTCGACGCACGGGTCCCCGTCCCCCGTTGCTGTTAATTGTTCTTTTTCCATCATTTTCTCCCCGCGCTGGATGTCGATGCGCTCCGCTAGCGGAGCACAAGTTAACGAGGTGAGCCGTTCTACGTATATTTACTCAGGGCCCGCCTTGGGTCTCGTTTTATTGAGTCATATATCAAAACTGGGGACCCGAGAAAGCGGAGGGAGAGGGAAAGCGCCGGCGTTTCTGGCCTTCGTCCCGAGTGATGGAATCCCCTCGGTTGTCCAGGGAGCCGGGATTGCTTTTCATTGTATCGCGGGGGTCGAATTGAATTCGGTCGGTTCACCGGGCCATTCCCTTTTCGTAGCGCGATGGTAATTAGCGGTGGCCCGCGGACTCGCCCGGATAGTAAGGGAGAGTGGGGTAATTGCGAACACATAAGCGAAAAAGCAAACAAAACGAAAACTATGTGAGAAATGATATTTGTTTATTATTTACAAAGATACTTAAACTATTCATCTTTATAGATAATAAACTTTATAGTACTGTGACGATTTTTTAAAAAATTATAATAAAAATCAACTTTATAGTAAAAAAGCAAAACCCTTGGTGTTCGTGATTACTCGACTACCGTAGGGTAATAATAATAATAATAATAATAATAATAATAATAATAGTAATAATAATGATAATAATAATACGTCTTTATTGCCCCAACAAATTACGCTAGATTCGTACGCATTTGGTTCTTTTTTTTTTTTGGCGCAATGGGCGGGATTCAGCAAAATGCTGTTTTTAAATCCTACCCCGTTATTCTATTAAATAATTAACCTATAACTTACACGTACATTGCATATTCGCATTCTTGATATACAACAAGGCTACTTGCCTGAAATTTCTTTTTGATTTAATTATCTAATATTCGATAATAACGAACAGAGTGCTAAATATCGCAGAAGTCGCATAGAAAGCGCGACTTCAATGGTCGGCAAATAAAAAAATGTTGCTACAACCTATACTTAATGTATTTTTCAAATTCCTATTCTTGTGCGTTAGAAAAAGAATTGCAATCGGTCGGAATATCGAAAAAATAATAAAGGTCGTTTTTTAAACTTTTTTTTCTGAGCCTGTAATGAAAATTCAAAAATCCCTTTTGTAGATTTAAGTAAGTTTTATACATGCTGAAAATTTCATGAAAATCAGTTAAAGGTTCGAGGCAGTGGCGGATTTAACAGGGCGGCCGATGAGCAGTTGCCACCTGGGCCCCTGCTCGGAAGGCCCCACTAGGGCCCACTGTCTTTAAAACAAAATATGATTTTATCCAAACTATATTTTTTCTGCATTATTGCACTAAGCCCGTTTTCAGTAAACTACCGCTTTAGTTTCTCGAAAAATGGGCCCGCTCAGAAGTCCCCCCCCCCCCCCTTGGGCCCTGTCTTAAAAAGTAAATTATGATTCTATCCAAGCACTTTTTTTCTATACTTTTCTGTACATTTACCCCCTTTTAGTAAACTACCTCTTCATTTTCCCGAAATAATGGGCCCCTCAACGTTTGCCACCTGGGCCTTTTTTCTTAAATCCGCCACTGGTTCGAGATTACCCATCCGATTTGTTCGTCAATACCCCACGATATCAAAAATAAAAAATAATTTATTTCAGAGGTTAGAATCATGATTCAAGCAACGCCTTGGTCACGAAATGTTGGTAAAAAAGTGCTTTATTTCAACTTAAAAAGAAAAAACAATTGTATCATTAATTCAACAGTAATTAGGGTAGACCGGGGGCGATAGTAACAGGGGGGCGATTGTAACACGTTAAATAACCCAAAACATATGATAGATATTAACCCAAATTTTGGATATATGATAAATAATGACATTTGGAATACACACATCCATGTTCTAGCAGTATATCTAGATACACAATAGACATGTATAGCGAAGAAAATAACTTTTCGATATCCTAAAGTAACTTTTTCTTGCTGATTTAAAATTGTAATATAAATACTTCCTTTGCAAGTACGTGTTTTTTTATTTTTTTTAATACTTAATCTGGCCATTTTTAAAGTAATACTGATCGTTACTTACCACTTTTGGGTGTCTCGTTAATTAAAATTCATAATTTAAGTTCAAAAGTCTGGTCGGGGGCGATTGTAACATCGGCAGTAGGGATCGGTTGTACCGCGACAGAACCGAATGGTGACAAAGAAGATGAATAATATTGTCGTGTTTGCATGGGGTCCTATAGCACAACACCAGCAAACCGAATACAAAATGGGTGCAATGTACTGAATATAAGAATTGATCACATGGAGAATGCACCTGCCAAAAGGTTTTCTATTTCTGCCACAATTGCGATACCGCATAATTGGTTATAAATTATACTTTTTGCATTTATTATTACAATTAAAATCACAAAATATTTCAATTTTGTAAAGTTAAATTTCTGCTACTATCGACTCCGTGCAGTGTTACGACCGACCCGGAGTCAGGGGCGGTTGTAACACTTTCTCCGCTTCTCATTTTTTAGTAATAACCTGGATATTACTTGACATACAGCGAAACTGTTGTGTCTCAATAATGTTAGATAAGTAATCTAACATTTTCCTATAAGAACTTTTGTTCTAACTGTGATAGTTCTTGCGTAATCGTATTCCAAAGTCAATGTGTTACTGCCGCCCCCGGTCTACCCTACATGTAATTGAAAATGGACAAAATATTACTCGAAACATGATGGAAATAATAAATTGTGTTTATCTTGAATAGTAGGGGAGACCGGGGCTAGTCGACTAATGAGGTTAGTTGACTAATTCCCCATAACTATTATATTATAGAATAGATGGTGCTTTGATTAGCCATTTTAAAACATATGAATGACTAGCTCGCCATTCCATGTGTCGCCGTGGTAAAAACTCGCGTGTTGTATCGGTGGGAATAAAAAATCTAAAAACATCGACGGTAAGTAAATATTTCAGTTTTGACTATTTATGTATTTTTGTCCACTAAGTACAGCCGGATATTTTTGTCATGAATATATTGTGTAAGTCTGATGCATTGACTATGATTTACGGTATTGTATTTTATCCGGTGTTTGGAAGTTTGCACGTACGACACCTAATATGTTAGCAATGTCGGATGGGGTTACTTGACTAAGCATATGTGGGGTTATTTGACTATTAGTCAAATAACCCCGGAAATTATTTTTTTCCCTTTTTTATCCAGTTTTGCTCTTATTAACGTATGAAAAGTCACCTTCAGTTGATAAAAATGTAAATCAACTTAATGAGCATCCTCCTGAAAACATGGAAAATGCAAACATATTGAGTCCTGAGCAGGTAAGGCCATTTCCAAAAGCAGCTCCGCGACAGAACACTAGAAAGGCGAGAAAAAAACGACACACAGCTATTTTAACGGACACACCTATAAAAGAAGCATTACAGCAAGAAAAAGAAAACATTCAAAATAAAAACGTCCACGTAAAACTAAAATGATTGAGAAGAAAGATAGGAAAAAGAATAAAGCCACAAACGGTCGAAAATTTCTTTTCCGAGAAGAATGTCCTGCACCATCCACGTCATTCAAGAAAAATTTATCGTTTTCAGAGTCAGAAGATGATGCCAAATGCTTGTGCAATGAACTTTATACTGATAGCATTCGTGGTGAGAACTGGGTGCAGTGCACACGTTGCAGCAGATGGGCTCACGAAAAATGCAGCAGCTCTAATATAGACTATTATGTGTGCATTAACTGTGACTCAGATGATGATTTGTAGGCCTAATTTGACCTAATTTTGAGCAAATAAATGTTTAATTTCTGTTAATACCGCTATGTTTTCTTACAAACGTCATTATAAATGTCAAGTCAACTAGCCCCATCATATATGTCAACTAGCCCCGCAACCGGGGTTTGTTGACTTACTGGACTCACTCTTGTAAATATAATAAAAACTATAACTTAGGCTCAATTAAATCGAATTTAAAAATTAATCCTGTATACCCAAGTAAATTTGTGAACTTTTGGTATACCGTAAGTCAACAAAATGCCAATGGTTGATTTATAAAAAATAGATATGTAAAAAATTAGCCAACTAGCCCCGGTCTCCCCTACGAGCGTTCTGTATTTATTACTTTCTGCCCGGTTTTGGATACGATCAAAATTATTAGCTACTGAAGCGGGAGCATCGTTTTTATTTATTAAACCGCCGTAACCATCGCGTTCGCGATTACCCCACTTTCCCTTAACTGTTCGCGGTGGATTGAAACGTTTTCGTAGTCACGGTCCAGGGCGAGACGAGAGCCGAGTACCTACGGCTCCTCGGCCGCAGGTTGAGCGGTAGAGTGGAAGAGCGTGGGTTTCCTGCAGCCGTGCCCCACATTCCAATAAATAACGAAACAAAAGAGCTGGAAATCCACCCCTCCTCGGCTGGCTTCGGCCTGCCGCCATATTTACATCCGATAACGAGCCGCCGGTAGATATTTACATTTTTAATAGCATAAACCCACAGACCTGACGGCCCTTTCGAATAATATTTCCCTTCTCCGCCCGTTCCCTCGCCCCGTCGCCATCGACGACCCCACGGTGGACGCCATTTATTAGCCCTAATTGATCGAAAGGGGTACCTATACCCTACCTCCTCGCCCCCTCCCCACCCTCGGTGGTGCACGCGAGCATGCAGGGCTGTTTATGCGTTCGCCCGAGAGAGAAATTTCATCGGGGACGGACGGCACATGACGCCGCGCGCCGCGCCGGTGTTTGGGGAGCGATTAGGCCAGGCGGGTTAACAGGTGACGGCCACGTGAATCGAAAAGGCTGCGGAGCTCGGGGGGAGGGGGGGGGGGGGGCGGGTCGAAATGCGGGATACCGGGGAGGAATGCTCTAATGGAATCGTCACGGTGGAAAAGTCGGCAATTTACGATCGGGTAAGCAGGGCGAAATGGAGGGTGAAAGAAAGGGGTGGGAGCGGAGTGGACGTGGTCTGAAACGTCGGCGTTCCGGCCGGAGCCAGTGGGAGGGTTAATTGGATGGAGTGTTTGAGCTCGCAATTAGCGATTAGCAATTACTCGGTATCGAAATGGCGGGGGAGGGGGCGGCGGCGTAGCGGGGCGCGCGGGCGAGGGTTCGGCTGTCTCGGGCCGACGGAGCGATTAATGAGCCAATCGGCTAATAACGCGTCACGCAAGAATACGCGGGTAACCGTTTCAACTTCGCGTCGCGTTGCCGTCCGTTTCATATTCTTGCCGTTGTTATCCCCGAAGCTGGGACGCCTAGCCCGTTGCCACATCCTCACTCCCACGAGGATCGTTGCTCGTTCCGCGATTACAGCCCTCCCATTACGCGAGCGGAACGCTTTCGCGATCTATTGAAACGGCCGGGACTGTTGCAGAGATCAATGTTTCACGATAGATGAGCCTCCCCCTTCCCGCTCTACTTTACAATCGAGTATTAGCCGAGTAATGCGCTTTAATGATCCGTGCACAGAGAATGGATAGGCTGTCCGCCGAGGCTCGCGATGCCCGCTAACCCGTCCGTGCGCTCAGCATCCGCGACGCTCGTGATTCCGAACGGCGTGGTTTCTGCTGGCGGAGGAAAATCCCAAGCGACGATTCATCCAGACTCGCAAGCCGCCGGAAAGTAAGAGCCTTTCGCTCGGAAGGCGGCGAAGGAGGGCGGAAGCAGCTGAGCAGCGGCCACAAGCTTCTTGGAAACTGATAGGGGCGAGTGGGGTGAAACGGAACGCTTAAATTTGGGGGGGTCGTAACATAAAATTGGAAGGAGAAAAAGACACGGGACCTCAACAGGAGTCTTCAGTGGACCTTAGACTATAAGAAAATCAAAGAGTTTGTTAAGGAAAATATTTGGCAACGAAGGAAAATGAGATTTACCGGAGGTATTGAAATCTTCGCCTCGCTCAAGTGGAACACCCACTTGAAGACCACGTAAACGTACAAAATCTTTATTTTTACGATTTAAAATGTATTTATTTATGTTAAAAATTAAAAATATATGTTTTAGGTATAAATATTACAAATAAAATGTAACAAAAATATATATTATACACATAAGAAAAAATATTTTACCAGATGACATGAAAATTATTGAAAATGACCAAATACACATGGATTTTTACATGAACAATAAATATCAACACGCGTGTAGAGAATTTTTCAGTTTTTAGTGCATTTTAAATAAAATTGTTTAACTTAAAAAATTTTTTTTGCATATTTTTTTATTATTTACTTTTTATAGTGTCTAAGTTTTGATTTGTGGTTATATGCTGATTGCATATCGATTGAATTGATTTGATTTGAGGTTACAGGCTGATTTCAAGTCGTTTGGATTTGTGGTTATGGGTTATATTTATAATTATAAATAACTTATATTAAATAATTTATATTAAACTATTATTAATTTATATCAATAAATATAATCCATAACCACAAATCCAAACGACTTGTAATCAGCCTGTAACCACAAATTAAATCAATTCAATCGATACGCAATTAGCATATAACCACAAATCAAAACTTAGACACTAAAATGTAAATAATAAAAAAAATATGCAAAAAAAAATTTTTGGCTATCATCAGACTGGGTAATTTTTTCGACCCCTCCCGTTTTTTTTTTTCATAATTTTGTATGGTCATCATAACTGCGCACGCCTGCAAAGTTTCAGGACAATTGGATTGGTGGAATTGGGTTAAATAGGTGTTCCGATTTACTCCACAAAAGGTGTTCCGTTTTGCTCCACATGCAGTCATTTAGTCAACATTTAATATTTACCCTTCAGCGTGAGGTAAAGAACTTTTTAATATGTCAAAATGTAGCGTAAGGACTATAGAATCCAACGATGTACTTACCGTTAATAATTTTCGAAATTCAAGTGCCGAAAAGTGGTCGATAGTACAACAGAATATTGAAACGTCGATACCGGAAATTTTTCCAACTCTCTTAACGGAAAAGTAACGTGTACGCGGGTCTATAATCTGTCACGAAATGCTGCGAGGACCTTTTGGTCCCATGTCACGCGATACCAACTCATTTGCAGCTTTTATCTAACAAGGGAACACCGCGAACCCGGACTCACCGATCGGAGAATGCAATTTTGTGGATTTTTAGAATGACTCAAAACAAGAACAACGGTGTGTTTCATTTGGGCCCTATCGCCCTTTAGGGGGGTGAAAACTAACCTCAAACTCAAATTGACACTTCCATTTTTCCGTGTATAACTCTCAAAGTACAATAGACAGAAAAAAATGTTTCAAACAAAAGTTTAAGGGGCCGTCCTTAAATTACGTAAGGGTAATTTTGGCGATTTCTTACCCCCTCCCTCCCGCAGTATAAGAATTCGTAAGATTTGATATTACAACCCCCTTCTTACGTAATATTATTTACATTGATTTTTTTCAGTTATCAAAATTCTTTTAAACGTTTATATAATTCATTTAACTCGGTTTCGGGGAATTTAAACTAAAACAACTTTTCTGGAATATTAATGATAGAATTTGTATTTAATGAAAATTAGGTTTAAAAATATTACGTAAGACGCCACCTGACTCCCCCCTCCCCCCTTGTAAGAAAACGTAAGACCCCCTCCCCTACAAAAAAGCCATACGTAATTTAAGGACGACCCCTAATGGTATTTTATTTTATATTATTCTATTTTTGTTATGGTATTTTATATATTTATATTTTTCTTTTTTTTAAATTATTTTTAATCATACTATGTACTAATTGTATTAATTGTTAGCTCTGTATACTAAAGGGTTTCCCGTTAAATAATAATAATAATAATAATAATAAGCGCTACAAACATCCGTTAACAAAATATTTGAAAAACTTTTTTTCATCAGATATTTTTCTTTTTAAACTCTTTTCAAAATTTTGTTAACGCAAGTTTTCAGCGCTCATTGCACCATTCAACTTTTGTTTGAAACATTTTTCTCTGTCTATTGTGCTTTGAGAGTTATACGCGAAAAAGTGAAAGTGCCAGTTTGACTTTGAGGTTAGTTTTCACCCGCTTAAAGGGCGATAGGGCCCGAATGAAACACACCGTTGTTCTTGTTCTGAGTCACTCTAAAAACCCACAAAATTGCGTTCTCCGATCGGTGAGCCCGGGTTCGCGGTGTTCCTTTGCAAGAGAAACATTGATGTCCCGTTTTACCCACCCGTTCCGCTTCACCCAACTCTCCCCTACGTAGCGGGACCGGGTGAAATATGCATACGCGAGGCTCGCGCGGGATAAAGCTCTGCTAATCAGTAGCGAGAGCGAGCGGAGAGCGCGCCGACACTAGCCTACGCTAGCCCACACTAGCCCAAGTGCGCGAGCCGCGTAATTCCGGCTAATTTATTCGATTCTCCCTCGCCGTAGTAATACTTGCTCTCGCCCCGCGACGAGAAATGAAGAAGCCGCCAGGATCCGGTGCTCCGCCTTCCCCGAATTCTGCATTGCCCGCGTGCCTCGCCGCGGAAAAGCATGACGAGAAGTAACGCGGGAAACTGGCAGGATCGACGGAAAAATCGGCACCTCGGTGCTCGAGCGAGCCTCGAGTTTGGTAGAGACGGTTAAGCTGACCTCCGGACGACATTCCGAGCGTTTCGTGCGTCCACGATTTCCGCGTGACGGTGGCGAGCAGAACGGCCAGCCGGGTTTCTCGGAGCCGGGCTGCTTAAGCAGGCCCTAACGAGGAGCGGAAAGCCAGCGGAGCATCGTGCTCTACGCACGCGAGCGACTGTGTGGGTCTTAGATACAGTGTAAGGACCCTTAATAACAATGTCGTTTATAGTTAGTACATGGGCGGAGGTTAGTTAGCGAGGATCGCCACGGATGCTCGCCGGCTCCAGCCGAGGGGAAAGGGAACGCTAATAAAACACAATTAGCGGCTCTACTGGGCCGACCAATCACCGGGTCCCGCGGTCTATCGTGTACGCGCGCGTAAAACTCCGACACCGGTTATTTATGGCTTCCCTGGCGCGCGTTATTGAGAGGAGGAGGAGGAGATGGAAGACGCTGGTGTTTCTTTTTCGCAATCAGCTTGCTCGGTTTTTCGCGGCTGCCGCCACAGGGACGAGCCTGTCGGCAGCGATATTTCTCCGGAGGAATCGAGAACGATCGAGTGGCACCGCCGGCGACATCTTGGCCGCCATCCCTTTCGCCGAGGGTGGCCGAATTCGACGGGGCAGCCCGTGGCCAGGCGCGACGGGCGAACACCCTCGTCTATCGAAGCCAATCGACCGCCAACTACCCCCCCCCCCCCCCCCGTTAAGCGAGGAGCCTCATTGGCGGAGTTCGACCCTCCGTTTAGCTGCCATTTCCGATTCATAGAGGAACGAACGGCACGGCGATAAGGCGAAAGCTAATGCCCACTGTGCTCTGCCGTGGAGCTTCACGCGTGACGAATAGGCGCGCGTGGAAACAGAAGTGTATTTGAAAAAGAGGAACGAGGAAACGATAAAGTAGCGCGATACCTGCCAGCTAATGCGGCCGTAATTGCCGAACGATTAACCGTACTTTGTTAGTAAAATTACTCGGCGAGTATGTGGCCAAGCGGGTGACGCATCGTCTTGAGCCTTGGTGCATACTTGCGGCTGCTTATCTACGCTGCCAGGTAATTATTGTTTACACTGTTGCGATGCTCGAGCGAGGACTCCGCCGCCAGCCGCGACCAGTCCGGTCGAATCGAAGTCGAATCGAAGTGAAACGAGTCGCGCGACGGAGCGGCGCGGCGGGGCGGGGGCAGGGCAGGTAACCCGCCGGTTAATATGCGCGAGGCGACAACCGGCATCGGCACCGTCGCGCCCGACGATCCCGCGCAGCACGTAATTTGTTAATCGGCGCGCTATCTTGTTAATTACCCGATAACGAGGCGATACGGTGTGCCCGCGGAATGAGATTCCGTTATCGCGCGCGGGCTCGTTTCGGTTTATCGCCGACGGCTAAATGGTAATTTGCTATTTATTTTCCGAGAGGAAAGTCGAGTAATGCGAGTTATCGCGGTTACCATGTAGTTTGCATAGCTATCGGCCAAGTAGAAACCCGGCCGGGCCAGCGTTTCTTCCCGGCTCGGGGGCCGATTTCGGAATAGAGGCGCGCACGGTATCGCCGCACTCGGCGAGCAGCCCCGGCTGATTCTCTGCCGCGAGACGGCCGAGCCTGCAGCCGCGTCGAAATCGCAGACGTCCGGCCCTCGATGGCTGGGGAGATGAAAGAAAGCTCGCTCGTTCCGCGTAACTCGTTTAATTGGGGCGGCCGGGAAGGAGTATTAATTTACCTTCGATACGTGTCGGCAATAACGACATTGATACACTTTTTGCCGGGCCCAGGGGGGCAGCAGAGCTAATTTCAACTTAATCGTCGTCTTATCGCAATTTACCGAGTATAAGTGAGCCTTAATTGACTCGATCGCTGTACAAGGACTGGTTGTTCCTGCTGAAGCACGAAGCACAAAAGGCGCTCGGCCGCAAAAAAACAGTTGGCTGGAACGAGCGTTTCTCGGTCGCGCGGAATGTCGAACGAGGCACGGTTCCTAGAAAGTTCGTCTCCGCGATCGGCCGAGATCTCCTTTCGACGATCCTCGCCTCCCGATCGTCGCCCGTAGAACCGCGGATCGTCAACAACGCCCCGGAATTCTGACAGCGGCGAGTTCACCCGAAAGAGCCGCGAGCTGTTTACACGCGGCTCAATCCGTTCCGTACGCGAACGAGCTTGTCGCTATGCGAGCCCAAAATTGCCAGCCAAGTCGATCAACAAAGCCCGCGGACTCCATACCTTGCCTATGGAGTTCTATTCAATCGCGGATAATCGCGGGAAAGCGGGGATGAAGCTTCCTCGGGCTTCTTCCTACCGGGCAGAGTTACCGAGATCGCGCGGAATGGTATGATTGCTACGTATTAGCCAGTTAACCGAGCGAGCCGCGTTAATTCCCTGTTAAGCATGCCGAAGGCATTGAAGGCACATTTCTTTCCAGTGCACCGCGGCGTTCGCTATTAGAGAAACCACTCAATTAACGGGTTAATAGGTAGAGCGGAGTTCAGCTGGTAAGACAGGTAAACTCACTTTGCGTCGGTTCCGTGTCGTCGGCCGCAGGAAGGTCCGCTTCCTCCACGTCCACCAAGCTCCGGATGCTGAACACACTCTTGGCGACTCTTGTTTTCTGAAGGTCGCCCACACCCTCCGTCGCTCTTCTCGGCGTCGTGCTGAGGTCCATCGTCGGGGGGAGAGGGGGTGGGGGAGGGGGAGGGAGGGAGGGGGGTGGGGGGTGTGTGTTAACGTGCGATGACAGGTGAGAGTGAGGCTCTCACAGTACTCCTGATACACACCGTAATCGCAACGTCCTTCTCGTCGGCATCGCACGGCTTGGAATTCGCGCGGCAATCCTCGTCGGGGCGGCTCGATCTGATCGATCTAATCCTGGGGCTTGATCGTTCTCGTCGTGAGAAAATTCGTCGTCGCGATGCTGCTGGTGGTGTCTGAGCTCGTCGCGCTCGAGGTACGGGCGGCGGCGCTCGTAGGCGGTGTGCGAAATGAAGCCAAGGTTCCCAGTCGCATTTGCCGCTCGGTGGCTACGCGATTTATCACGCGACCGTCGCTGAGGCACGACGGCGGCGCTCGGTGCCGTACGACCGCGGGAGGTACATTTCGCGTGCCGGCTCTCGCGGCCAGGAAGTATCCGAATCCGCGGCTCGGCGCCCGATCACATCGAGCGATGTCTGGCCCCCACCTCTTATCGTTTCCCGAAATTCTTATCCGATCGATCTGCCGGCCTCGACTACCATTCAGCTGCACACCGGAAGTTTGATATCTTTCGCTCAGCCCGTGTCGATAGCGCGTGCCCAACGGTCGGCCCAAGGCTGGATCGTCACGTTCCGGCGATGCTTCGTGCCTCCTTCATCAAGCGCACTGGCCGGCTCCGCTTGGATCCTTGGGCCCGAGGATCTCGCGGTCCTGGTGGGTTCTAGTGGCTCGTTGCTGGTCGCCGAGTTCCGTGATACCGGCCACACGGGGCAATCTTCGCGCGTTATCGGACCGATCGTTATCAGTGGCCCGTATCATTGCACACTGACGCGGGATCGCCTTGTTGCCGCTGTCGTGCAAAAACTACACCTTGTATACCAACGCTTTCGCGTTACCTGGAAATATCAATGAACCCGGGATCGGAGTCACGGCAGGCACGTCGACCTTTCTTGTTGTGTTTACCGCTCGCCCCGTGTCCCCGTGGCTGGCGAATTTCCGCGCGGTACTTTGAATCCGTGAACGGGCCCCGCAAACCGTCCGATCATCGATCATTCTCTCTCCTCTTCACGCCAGAATTCCCGACGGCGTTCCAACGGAGCAAGCTGGTCGGACGGCGCACCGTCACTCGCCGCCTCTCCGGTTACTAATCGCCGATCGCCGGCAACGTTATCGAGAGTCTAAAGCCGCGTGTCATCGTCGCACGGCGCACAGTCCACGGTTGGTGACGCTTGGAACGATCTCGCGGGTTTATTGCGCGCGCGGCGTGAAACGGCTGGGAGCGAGCAACCGCGGCCTCTGGTTGTTCGTCGATTGCCGAGGCTGTCGGTTGACGACTGACGACCGACGGACGGCCGGTGGAAGAGGCGAAAATGCGAACGTGGAGCGTGGCTTCCACGGAGGCACGCGACGAGCAGACGGTAAGCAGAAGCAGGAGCGGGCAGCGGCGAGCACACGCGTATCGCGAACTCCTGTTCGGCAATGTTCGCGTTCGCGTTCCCTCCACCACGAGAAGGTCGATCGTGTCCCAAGGTGGTACCCACCTGGTAGAGGGGAAGGTGGAACACCGAGACCGCCTTCCTCGAACAAAATGGAGTTTTCTCGGGCTTTCAACTCCGCCTACCGTGGTCCACCCACGTCGTTTCCCGCCGGTTCGCCACTCCGCGATACACCGGCTAGCCTTTCCACCGCAGGGCTGCGCGAATCGCTCTCGGTCTCGCGCTCCGCAGCCTACTCCGGTTTGAATATAACGATAGTGATCCTTTCCAATCCTCCAACCATTTCATCCGCTATCGGACCTTCAATGTTTTCAGCGGGTCTTTCCCCTGCTACGCGACAAAGCTGTCTCTTCCATTCATATACCTATTGGTGTTTAGAGTACGTACTACTTAATACGCGTGCATGGTAAAGCACAGGAGCCGTGCAGCGTTGGGACAGGGTGCGGGGCAGGTTCCAAAAACGTCATTCAGAAGTACGGAGATTTTCTCGATTTATTTTATACACTGTATCCGTTAGTTTTTTTTTTTTTTTTTTTTTTTTTTTTTAAATATATTACGTGTGGTGTATTTTAGGGCTGGGACTATTTGTCGAATTCTTCGGTATTCGAATGTTCGAATACTTCAGTTGCTCAATTATTTGGCGAGTATAATTCGAATATCCAAGTAATCGAATACTTTTCGAATATTTAAGTATTCGAATATTATTCGAATATTTCAGTATTCGAATACTGAAGTATTCAAATAGTAGTGTATTCGAATAGTATGGTGTGAATTATAAATCAAGATTTTTAGGTTCAATTGTCAGGGTGAAATCTTGTAAGCTAATTTTGACCCACTTCACACCATACTATTCAAATACATCAGTATTCGAATACATTAGTATTCGAATACTTTTCGAATATTTAAGTATTCTTATACTATTCGAATATTTTAGTATTCGAATACTGATGTATACGATTACTAGTGTATTCGAATAGTATGGTGTGAATTATAAATCAAGTTTTTTAGGTTCATTTGTCAGGATAAAATCTTATAAGCTAATTTTGACCCACTTCACACCATACTATTCGAATACATCAGTATTCGAATACATTAGTATTCGAATACTTTTCGAATATTTAAGTATTCGAATACAATTCGAATATTTAAGTATTCGAATACAATTCGAATATTTAAGTAATCGAATACTGATGTATTCGAATACTAGTATATTTGAATACTATTCGAATATTTAAGTATTCGAATATTTAAGTATTCGAATACTGATGTATTCGAATACTGATGTATTCAAATACTGATGTATTCGAATACTAGTGTATTCGAATAGTATGGTGTGAATTATAAATCAAGTTCTTTAGGTTCATTTGTCAGGATGAAATCTTGTAAGCTAATTTTGACACACTTCACACCATACTATTCAAGTACATCAGTATTCGAATACACCAGTATTTGAATAGTATTATAATAATAACATTCGAATTCTCAAATATTCGAAGTTTATTCGTAGCATTCGAATACTTGTAAAACATTGGTATATTAAATTATTCGAATAGTCCCAGCCCTAGTGTATTTATACTTATCCATGGAGCGAGCAGACGTTTGGAGCAGGTCGCGGATCGCAGTTGGCCACCAATCTCAGTCGAAACGGTCGATGAGCTTTGTTCGTTTCTCTCGGTGGGACTATCAGTGCAGCGGCACTGCTCGAAATGCTCCAAACGGTGGGACGCTCGCTTCGGCGGCGCGTTCGAGGAACGGGCACGCGTTTGATCGTTCAGCGAATACGTATACAATTCCGCAGCGGACGCCTCGCCTTACAAAATTCTCGGATACCTACGAGCGAGAAGGTGTTGCTGGTCCAACGAAATAAAAATGGTAAGGGGTGGAGAAGGGAAAGCAGGTCTCGTTGCGCTGAGAACGCGACGATCTGGCAGTGTTCCTCTCCCATCGGGGACCACTTCGAGAAACGTCCACGCTTACCTGGGAACACTCTTCCCCGACGAGGGGCGCAGAGAGAAAAACATTAACGCATATATCTTTGGCACAATAAATACGAATACACGGTACAACTATCTACGGTCGGTGTCCCGCCGACGACGAGCTTGGAACCGCGAACGCGTCACTCGCCGAAAGAGGAGATGAAAGAACTGGAACGCGTCGAGAACACACCCGAGACGAGACACCGAGACACAGACACTCGACTCCTCGACGATCACGACGCATGAGATCCTTCGCGTTCCTCTTATACGCGATCGCTCGTTAAAAAGAGAGGGAGGGCAGGGACGTGAAATATCCTAAACGAACCTTACAACGCGGGGCATTACAACTAACGATAATTACACTTAGCACCTAGCGGGGATTATCGTTCCGGGAATAATTGCTAAGTCCTGGCGGTACTCGGAATCGATATTAGAACGTAAAAGGTGGCGGCTCGATGTCGAGCGCTAGTCGTTGGAAATGAAAACACAGGTGGGTGTGGCGCACGACCGTGAAGAAATTGCAATGCTGTCGGTATACCGTTACCGTGAACACCTAGGCCTTAATCTTACGTAACGCACGATTGATGCTCCGGTATGTCGACGACCCTTGGACGAGAGTCGCCGCCGACGATCGACGTCGACGTTCCGATCCGTGGATCGTCGGTGACATTCACAAAATTCCTAACTAACTTGCCCTTCACTTCGCACCGAAACCTGCCTCGCCTGCCGTCGATCGCGCGCGCGCTTCGCCTCGAGACTAACAGAACGCGGGTAAATGAGTTCGCGTTGCTCCGCAGCAACGCTGGTTCCTCCGACGGGGCATAAAGTCGCTAAAAAGTATCGCGGAACCAAGAAAATACTGAACAAAGAGTGGCGAAACTTGCTTCGCCGATCGGTGTGCTTGATTTAACCGTGGGATAATTGGAGGTCGATTGGATTTCGGTGCTTTCTTTCCTGCGTCGAACGCGGAATCGCGTTAACGTTTGTCGCGTAGTTTGATTTCAATCGGCCGGGTATTCGTTCCACCCTACGATACAGAACTGTCGCGTAGTAACCAGCTATTCGGATAGCACGGATAGAGCGTCGATAGATGCGGAGATATTTCGCGGGGATCGATCTCAGACGAGGGAACAACGAGAAACGATTATCTTGATGGAGATAATGCTTCAGCGCTGACAAGAAATCGAAGTAACGTGTCAGGTGTACACGGCTAGTAAAAGAATCGAGCCCTTAAAAATGTCCCCGCTATCCATAAACGTTCCATGAGTTTGATTGGCGCGACGTAGCCTTTCATTTCGATCGACCGCGGCTACGATTTTACCCTAGTCTTAGCTGCTCTTCCTCCGTAGAAACATACGTCTTTCCCATATAAAAGTTTCGTATATCTAATCGAGTGTGTCATGGTTGGTCGCAGTCTAATGCTGCGTCGAGAGTACTTTAGAGCCTCGCCTCGCAGTTTTGATTTAAGAGGAATCTAGATGCCGCTGCGGATCGCGTCAGATTTCCTCGATTCGATTATTCCTTGGTCACGAGAGAAACGCTAGATCCCTAGATCCATACAGAGCTGGGCTCGTTCCAACGGTGGAGAGCTCGAGTACGGGAACCCGTGAAAGCGTCGCTGCGGTGGCTCCCTCGCTCGTTGCAGCAGTCGGAGAAACGTGGCCTGGTCCGCTCCCTTGTTTCTGGTCGACGTGAGTGTCTGAGGAGGGATTATATTGTCTGGCGCTAAGCAGGCACGTGGTTCGGCAGGTTCGACGAGGAGGTCTGCAGCGGGGAGCGCGTCTGATGGAACCTGAGCAGTTCGGAGACCGTGACCGCCACGCGGACCACTCCTCGGCCTCCTTCCAGCACGTCGCTAGCGCAGCACACGAGGTTCTGCAAAATCACAAGCACGCCGGTGCGTTCTCCGTTAATCCAGTTGAATTCAGATTAATGATAAAGGGCGGATCAGAGGGGGCGAATCGGCCACCACTGCTCGTCGCTCTCGTCATAGATCAATTTTACCAAAAGAATACTTTATTATCAATGGAAATAGCGTTACAATGCTTAGTCGTACAATCGATGTTACAGAGTACGTCTCCCGAAAGTAATGATCGAGTTGCGGACTGTCGTGCGAGAAAACTGGCTTTCGAATGACCACGATACGGCTGCCGATTAGAGTAACGAAACGCAGGAACAGACTTCAGCCGTTCTGGGAACGAAGAAGCGACACGGAGCCGAGTCAAATCGTGTCGCGGCGACGTTTCAGCCGATTCGTGTCCTCGGCAAAGGTACTCGAGGCAGCCTTCAACGATTTCACTCGACCTTACTCTGGCAGTGGTAATCTCGGCACGTACACTCATTGTGCGTGGCGATACAAACTAATTGTAAGCGCGAGCATGCCGCGGAGATTCGCGATCGGCTAGGCGAGGAGCAGCCGTCGCTACCTTCCACAGACAGAATTCTTTGTCCCTTCGCGGACGATAGAAAACACAGGCAACGACAGGTCGTCCTCGTCGCGTCCATAATCATGAATTCTACCGGCAAACGACAGTAGCGATTCGAAATTGCGATCGCACAAAATTGGACAGGTCGGAGACGAAGCGATCGTGTCCTGCCCATCGATCCAGCGGTACCAGGATCCAGGTAAATCGGCGAAGAACTCGCTCGTCTCGCCTCGATGGGCGGCCACGATCGACACGGAGGAACGTGAATTAAATAGGCGGAGACGGCTCTCCCTTCTCTCAGTAATCGGACGAAAAAAGCTTAGGCTTAAAAAACAACAAGGTAAAAGAAAAAACGAAGCACCGATCTGCCAGCTTAAGTACAATTTAAAGAAACAAAAAAGAAAACAACTAAAGAGAAAAGTAGCTTCAACGTACCATATATGTATCTGTGTTCATACAATACAGTATGATATAATATAATAATAATAATAATAATAATATATATAATATATATAATCTATATATATGTATATATACGCTCTCTCTCTTTCTCTCACTCTCTCTCTCGCTCTCAATCTGTTCTTTACAAAAATTATACAGTTATACTGGCTAATGCAACGGAATGATTTCGTTTTCTGTTTCTCCTTATCACGCGCCCGTTCTACCCAGCGTCTGTTCGCGAGTAGAATCTAACGGCGCAGCCTCTTGCGAAAGCGACAACTAATCCTTAGAATGCGTAGAAAAAGAAACGCGCCGCGCGCGGCAAGACCGTGGACGGGGGAAGGGGGGGGGGGGGTCGATAGATTAAAGTTGAAACGCAGTCTTATCGTGATCGGCTCGATTCACTCGCGTGTCCGGTCCGATCGTAATCGAAATAATACTGATGCGATCGTGGTTTTGGGAGAGGGCAGCGGGACCCTCGGGTCCGCTTCAGACTTTCAGGCGGTCATTGATGAGACGGAAGAGAAGTGGAAGAGGCGGAAGGAACGGAAACACAAGTACATTAAGTAACGAGGCTAAGCGTTTAGTCACCGGTGCGCGAAACTTGTTGAATAACTTAAGCGAGAACAGAGGTTTAAAAGGAAAACAGAGGACAGTCAGTTGACTAGAACCGAGGGTTGGACTTACGATTAGAAGTAATACCGAGGACTAGAAATGGATGAACGTTCTGTCGCCGCTACAGCGAAATGGAACATGTCTCGCCTGGATTGACGCGGAATTTCTGGAAGATACAGTTCCCCTAAACAGCTACACAGTTTGCCACAAACTCGGAGACTCGGATGGCCTCCGTGGGGAAAAAGAAGCAACGTTATCCCTAAACGAATCTCTACGTGTCTACTGTAGACCGTAATAGAAGCCGTTCTTTTCTCGTGTATAATAAATTCCTTGTGCGTTCTCCAATCGATTCGGGGTGTTATCCTGGATACGTCGGGCATGATTCACCCGTTTCGTATCGTGTCGATTGATTTAACAGCGATGCGGTTCTCCTCAGAGAAACAACAGAAGTCGGGACGCGCGTTTGGCACTCAACTATCCCAAAAGTGTATACGTATATCGAAATTCAACGTGTGCTTGATGCAAAATCCGGAAGTTAAAAGTTTCTTACGGTACGAAGACTCGTCTCTCCTGAAATTCTTACCGTAAACAATATATCTTATCGTACGAATATGTGTATATATATATAGAATAAGTTATACGCGCGTACATTTTAAACGATACGCGTGTCGTGTTGTACATCTGCCTACCATTCGTTTCTCTCGTGAATCGCGTTTATACGAAAATATCGGTAGAATATCTTAGGCTACGACCGAACTGGTTGGTCGGTGAAGTGTGCGCGCGTGTGTGTGTGTGTGTGCTCTGGTTTGCCTCGTTCCCCTCCCGAGCGAGGGCTCTTCTTTTCCCGGACCAGCGAAAACAGAAAATTTCCCATTGTCCGTCGCGACTATGTCTGGGAGGGACTATCGGTGACGCTCGCTCCCGCGTAACTCTCACTCAAACAAGAAAACAGGGCAGAGAATCAAGATCCCATTGAAGTTCGAATGCATCTGCGTTAGACCTACGTACCAAAATAGGAAATCTTTGAAACTGAAAGAGGTTTCTAGCACCTTGTTGCGAATCCTGTAGAGTACTCTCGAAGGCTACCTATCACAGACCCATCAATCCTGAAAGAGCCATAGGCGATTCCATTGGTCGAACATTAAAAAAATACTACCATCCGAGGTATACACGAAGATATCTTCTTTTTCTCTTTCCGTTTGAACTTGGCCGTCGCGCTTGCGACACCGCCCACCAACATTTCCATTCCTTTTTCCATTTCGGATCGCGAGAGATTCGTCCACGTCCAAAGCTGTCGAGACTGAGGGGGTGGAGAATTTGCAGAAACACCGGGGCAGACGTCTCGAATGAGAATCGGACAGCAGTCCTCGACCTCAACGATCTCGGCGTACGACTCGTTTTGCTGAAGGTGCGCTCAGAGCCGATCAACATTGATATGCGAGCGTTCAGCAGCAGCGGCAGCTTTGATTGCGCTCTTTGATTTCACTTTCCCTTCCATTCCAAACGTGGAAACACATAACTAACCTACGCAACTACGTAGCGATTCCTACACACTAGGCGGGCTAAACGTACGGTCAAAAGCTGCCTTTCGAGATACACTTAAGGACTATCGAATAGTTGCTCTGGGGCTTGCGCGGCGAGAAGACGAACGATGGAGGCAAAAGAAACGGACAACCCTGTGTTAAAGCTGGAGCCATGTGATGCTATATGCGGTCGGTGTCAACTAAGTCGAGTTTACAAGCAAAGCGCTCTGCTCCCTCTTACAAGGACTAACGGTTCACCGAAGTTCCGAGTGTCTCGATTCGGTGGCGACGCGTTCAACGAGAATACAAAGGATCGAAGGGGAACCGGCGTTCCCGAACGAGACACTTCGGACAACGGTGAAGAGGTTGAAGAGCTTGGATGCAGACCATCGTCGAGTATATATGTAATACCTCTTCCTTCTTTTCCTCCCGTGATCAGTGGACTCGGTGATGGTCGGCATCGGTGGCCGAGGACGACGCTGCGCGACACTCTGTCCTTTACAAGCGATAGGCGGGGGAAAAGAAAAGTAGATTAAACATAGTTGCCGCTCTACGGGTGCTAAGTGGTTAGCAGACGGGGCGGGGTGAGTGTCGCGCAGCAGTATGATCGAGCGAACGATCGAATCGAAATACGATAATGTCCGAGCTATATATCCCATCTTCGATCGTGCGTTTTCGATCTTGCGAGCGTCGTTCGTTCCATCTTAGCTTTGCGCTCTGACGTTCTCGTCTTCGTCGCTGTTTAATGTTCAGCGTTTAGTCGGGGATCGGGAATAGATAGAGCAGAACGAGGCTGGAGAGGAATGTGGCGAAAAGCATCGCGGACAGAACGCGGTCCTGAATCGTAAGGGATGAACCTGCGGCCGGCTGTTCGGTATCGTTCTCTCCTTCGTAGCGGAGAAGGAGAAGAGCGGAGACGAGACGCGCCAGAGCCTCCAGCCCGTACGCGTCCATGTAACCCACGTCCATGATTGCGTCCGCGTCCATTAACACCTCCTGCAACACCAACAACGATACTACTCAGTCCCAGTCTCTACCTCGCCGCTGATCGATTGTGTGTTTCTTTTTTGTTTTTTTTTTTTTTTCATACAGAGAGACCCCCCTCGTCGAAGCGACACCTTCCTCGAAAACAACGGTACGGAGATTATATAGTGGAATGATTCTTTTTTTGCACGGGGATCGTTCTGGAAAGCGATCGATCAGTTGCAGAGGCGGGCATCGTTTCGAGGATATCCTCCCCGTGGCTCCTACCTCGGAGGAACAAACGAACGCGTACAGCTCGCTCGTGAACGTTCACAGAGAGTTCGAGGAGCTGTTGATCCGCGGGGAATCGTTAGAAATCGGACGAAGCGACACAAAAGCGAGTACGAGTCTAGGCGCATGCAACTAAAGCTTCTCTGCTCCTCTCCTTTCCCCGAATTCACGGCGACTGGCGACTCGACAGATTTTTGGAAAAGCACCGTTACACACCCTCGCGACTCAAATCGGGGACTGACTAGTCGTTGTTGGAAATGCCATGGACAAACGTACCGACAGCTGTCGAGTATATTCGATTCCGACGTATATATTCCTACCTCTTTTTGTTTCCGCACATTTTACCCTCGAGTCGTGCCGAGCTACACCTTCGACTCTCTCGGCGAAGAGGCGCGAACGATCGCAACAATGTGTCGGGCATAGTTATCGCGGTGAAATGCGTTAATGGGCAGGAGACGATAAGGGAGAACGGGAAACGAGAAATATCTGTTCTCGTACACTCCAGTGTCACAAGTGTGTTGCGCATGCCGCGGTATCACGAGCGAGAGACAAAGCACAGAGAGACTCTCAAAAGAAAGATCAGATAAGGTATCGGTGCGATCGCTTACCTCGTCGACACCTATCTTCCGGCACGCCTCCAGAAAGTTGTCCACGTTACGCCTACACCTTGCCATTGTCAGCTTCGGCTGCGAATCCAAGAGAATCGTTCGAATCTGTACTTGACAGTAGATGTGTAACGGGGTCGGGGAATTAGCCAGGCATTCGTCCAACTAAATGCATTTCGGGGCTTCGAGATTAGAGCTGGGACTATTCGAATATATTTAAGTATTCGAATGCTACGAATAAACTTCGAATATTTGAGTATTCGAATGTTATTATTCGAAGACCATTCGAATACTATTCGAATACTGATTCATTTAAATAGTATGGTGTAAAGTAGGTCAAAATTAGCTTACAAGATTTCACCCTGACAAATGAACCTAAAGAACTTGATTTATAATTGACACCATACTATTTGAATACATCAGTATTCGAATACTGAAATATTCGAATAGTACTCGAATACTGGAATATTCGAAAAGTATCCGAATACTTGGATATTCGAATTACATTCGCCAAATAATTGAGCAACTGAAGTATTCGAATATTCGAATACCGAAAAATTCGACAAATAGTCCCAGCCCTATTCGAGATAGGTCGGTTAAAGGCGGATTCACACATATGAATTCGATGACGTTTCAGTGCCGTCACTGCTCCATTCCCAAAACAGGGAAACGATATATTTTCTACTCACGCTGACGGAATTGATACATGTGCATCAACCTTAAGGTTGAACACACACTTATCAGCTCCGCATCATTCAGTGCTTGCGAAGCTGATATAGTGTGATTAGACCTTTAAGCCGAACAGTCAGCAGTTAGTTCGAAGCAGAAAGACTGGGCGATGGAGCCGTTTACGGCGTTCGATTTAAGTTCCCTATATGTTTGGCAACGACTGGGTAACTCAGCGAGAGATGAGATACATCCCTCTCCTCCTCTTTTCCCACATTTTTTTTCGTGCCGATTCTATCGAAACGTATTTACTTGAACACCTGCATGACCTACTTCTCGGATTTGGCTGACCACGCACGCTGTGCGAGTGGAAGAGAAATGGGAGACTGGGTCAAGCGAGGTCAGGCGTCAAGGTAAACAAGTTTCGAACGTCGAGGCAAGGCTGTTGAAAAAAACGTGGGAAAATAAGAAGACGAGTCTCTCGTAGCGTCGCGAGGAGTCTATGTCTCACCTCCCATTCATTCAGTTTCTCCCATTCCCGTTAACGAATGCGGCAAGCTCTCAAGCAGGATACCGTAAACGGTTCCCAGCCTCTGTGTACTAAAGCTGCTCAGCTACTTAATTGCCCGATTTGCGACTGTAGTGTAAATCTTTGCCGTACGACCGCCAGGGAAATTGCGATTATATACGTTTGTGAAGCACTTACTACGGCTGGCGAAGGAACGTGGATGCTTGCCACCGAGCGTGGTCTCACGTGGTTTGCTAAATGGCAGAGAACCACCCCGTCAGTTAACGCGGGAGCGAGGTCCTCGGGCAGTGCCATCTTCAGCCTCGTTTCTATATGCTGAAAGGAAGCTGGAACTTTAGCGTCTGGTTTCTTCGAAAGTAATATAACGCGTACTCACGTTCCGAAGCTGCTCGATCAAGTCAGCCTCTTCCTTGGCACGCTCGAACTCCCTTCTCATGGTGAACGAGTACTTCTCTGGCACGTTGCTGTTCCAAGTGACCGATCTAGGTGACTTTGGGCTGCCGCTGTTCCTGCTGGGACTCTTGTTACCTGCCAGACGTTATTATCACGATTGCGTTTAATCAAACGGCAACTAATCACCGTTCTGTACTCCGCGCGTCGAATGCTCACCTTCCACGTAGCCGACGGCGGTTTTGACTAGTCTGGGAGTGTGTCCGGGGCTGGAGCTCGACGACAGAATGCTCGAAGAGGTTTTGATCGGGGAGTTAGGCTTCTTGTACGGCTGCTCGAGGTACTTGCCGTTCTTATTGTTGTATTCGTTGTTGCTGCCGTTGATGATCGCCGTGTTCTGGTAGTTGATGCGCGAAGGTGTGACTTTCTGCACCGGCCTCTTGGTGGCGTTCTCCTCGTTGAAGATCTGTTTGCCAGTGAGAGCGACGGCTTCCTTGTTGCTGCTCGGGTCCGTCTCGTTGGCCGGCGATTCGTTCCCCGGCGGCGTTACTTGCTCCCGAGGCCTGTACACGCTGGGCCCTTCGTTCACCCTCTGTTGCCTCAGCGCCTCCTTGTACTCCCTGAAAATCAATTCACAATCCACGTTGCTTCGTCTGCCAAATCCCCCCGGGGAGGGAACAATCGGCGCGTACCTGTAGGTTTGGATGTGATTCAGAGGCCTCTTGTCGTCTCCGTTCAGCAAAGAGGTAGAGTTCGAGGTGGAGTTTTGCAGCGGCTGGACTGGATGCGTATTCGTCGACGGCACTGGCTGCGTTTGATTCATGTGAGTGGTCTCGAGGGGCCTGCAACAGTCGCGTAACATGAGCGCAACGTTAACGCAACGCGACGGACCTCTCCTGATCGACTTATTAACAGCTGGCTTACCCGGGCGGCGTAATTGACGCGTGGTAGAGGCCAGAGGTCATCGGTCTTCTGACATCGGCGCCGTTCTCCGATGTGCTCCTCTCTAACCTCCTCTTTTCCAACTGATCGTGCAGTATCATGGCCTGTGGACAGCGTTTCGTCGAGGGAAGTCGGAGGCGAAAGGTGAGCGCGTCGCTCGGCCGCCGATTTAACGCGTTAATCGAGATGGGAAACGCGTCGTGCCGCGCCACGCCGTCACCGAGTTCTTTCAATGGGTTAAGGTCATTGAATGAGGCTTGAACGACGGCCAAGCGCGGCTCGGCACAACACAGATATCACGCTGAAGGGGCGCGCTCCGCTCGCGCGGGCGAGCGACTTCTATTCAATCGCTAAATATAGACGTGGTATCATAGCCGGAACGGCGCAACATTCAGCGGACCCGGACGGCTTGGAAAATTGCTGGCCGAGGTGGAATCGACTCGAACACCTACCTTGCCGAGCTCGTCCTCGAGAGACGTGTGCTCACCAGGTGAGATGGTGCTCGGGGTGGAGGTCCCGCTGCAAGAGCCGTTCACGCTTGTCTCGTGGGGCAGCGTTATCGAGAGCGGCGAGCACTCTTGACGCCACAGCCCTCGGATCTCGCCGCCGTCGTGCACCTGCGCGCAAAAACGTGTCCAGCAGGAGGTACTACGAGAAATCGTCGACGACATGCTGTGTGCTTGAGTTTGCGTTTGCGTGCGCTCGTAACTTTTATTTCTCAGCGTTCGTTCTACATGATTAGATGGAGGGTGGGGCTGGGTGCTGGGAGCTTCTCTACGCTGGTTCAAAATCTATCTACGGGATGGTCGGCGAGAAGCATGCCGTAGAGCCGCGAGAAGAAACGAAGAGAAAGGGAGAGGGCGAGCAGAACGGCGAGGAAACTAACCGCGCTGTGAATTTCTTGGGACCAGCGTTTGTCGACGCCGTCGCTGGTGCTGTAGCCGCTGTCAACGTTGTGCCGCCTGTGAGCCCTAGTGTCCAAGGTCGCGTGACCTCTCACATCCAGGGGTGTCCTCCTCACTCGGCCGCCTCTGGCTCTCTCGTGCTTCGCCGCCTGTCTCTCCAAATACTTGAAGATGTGCGTTCGCCCGCGAATGCATAGCTACAAAACAGGCACGGTAGATTGATTCGCTACCAGCTCTCCTCTCCTCGACCCGACTACCCAAACTTCCCAGCTATGCATGCTCACCGAGGCAGGCGGCGAGGTCAAAGGATTGTCGGACAGCCGAAAGTCGACCAGGCTCTTCATCTTCCTCATCTCGTTCGGCAGCACGGATATTCGGTTGCCGCTGATATCCAGCTTCACGAGCCTCAGGTACGTCAGATCTGTGCAGAGTGGTCGTTACGACTAACGTGGGTACGCCTCGGCTCGTAAAAGGATTAACGGGCGACAGAACGAGGAAAGCGGAGAAGTTTTATACGGGCATTAAAACAGCCAGTGTTCATCGGATCGCAATGCCGCCGCGTGTGTGAGCCGAGAAGCTGGCATACCTATAGGCAGGTGGACGAGCATGTTGCTCCTCAGGTCCAAGGACCTGAGTCGCGCGAGGTCGCCCATCCGTGGGGGCAGGTTGGTGATTTCGTTGCAGCCCGCGTCGAGCTCGGCCAGTCCCGTCATCCTGCCCAATTCATCCGGCAGAGATGCTAATCTATTGTGGGCGACCAGCAACGTTTGCAGCGGTAGCCTGCATATCTCCCGAGGTAGAGACGTCAATTGGTTGCGACTGCGAAGAGAAAATGTTCGGTGAAGCCGGTTAACTTCTGGGCCCGCATCCCTCCACTTTCCCCCTTCGTTTTACAGACCTAAGATCGAGGTAGTTCAGGGACTGGAGCATCGCCACGGTCTCCGGTATTATTCTTATCGCATTGTGATAGAGGTGCAGCTTCTCCAGGAACGGAAATTCCGTGACCTCCTCCGGTAATTCGCCGAAACGGTTCTTGGATAGATCTGCAACAGAAATACGATACAATGCACGAGCATCTTGACCTGGTGGTTCTCGTTTCAAGACAGCCGTCGCTCGGATCGATATCCGAGACGACTTTCGATAGTTCACGCCCAGCTATCGTCGAGGTAATACAGACGTCGCGTGAAAGCAATACTTGTCGTCGCTAAGGAGACTCGACTAATCGAGTCCGTGTGCCAGGACGCCCGTAGCAACAGCTGTGCTAGGCTTGGGGTGGCCTTCGATTTCGTTGGGGGTTCTTGTGAATGGGGGGGGGGGGGTGCCGACGGCCACGTGCGTGCACAGCCTCGAAAGCTACGAAAAGGATAAGGGTGGCTCAGCTGCTCCCGGCTTCGGACCTCCTTCCTGATCAATAACTACCGCCTGTGTGCCTCCGACTCCTTCGGGAGCTGGCTTTCCCTTTTCCATCGACCGGCAACAGCCCGACCGAACCGTGCCATGTTCCTGCGAATTCGCCGAGGCGTGCCACCGGCGGCAACCGACGCAGGGTGAAACGTTAATTCGCGGAAATCGCGAGGGTTACTCTCCCTTCTCTTGGAAATTGGATTTTATTCGCCCAGTGTACGCGTATCGGCACGGAAATTGCCAATCGATCAGTCAACAAGACACCGAGCTCATCGCCGGTTTCGACGATCCTCCGGTTTTATTGCTCGAATACTTATTACACATCGAGGAGCAGTCCCGTTTTTCCCTCGTGCACGCCCACGTTCCTAATGGGAACAATTCCGTGGCGGGTGGAAACGCGAAGCGTGCAACTATTGGTACACGGTCGATCGCATAATCGCCGAGCTGGGGCGTCGGCCCGTTCCTGTTCGCGCGATGCAGAATGACGAGAATACCAACCCCTCTTCCCGTCAGTGAGATTAAAAAAAAAAATTTCACCCCAGGATTATCGACGATTCCGAGTCGCCTCTCGAGTGTAAACAACTTTCAGCGAAAGCATATTCATCGGGGGCTCCCGGTTCTCTATCTACCCGCGGAAACGTGCCGGAACTTCCGGCGGCAGTGGCGGACGCAAAAGTTCGTGGCTACGTTTCTGCGGTATTCTTTCGCGAACGCGGCTGATACGCGGTGAAAGACACTTTGTGCCAATGAAAAAGCCGTGGCCATTGCTTCATTCGCACCCCGTGCAGGGTGCTCGACGCAGGGGCGGCTGCACCGACCGATTCCAAGGACCAAGGTCGAGGTCCAGTCGCAACGGGGATCGATATCAAACGCGTTACGTGGACTCGCGCGAGGCTGGGCGAATTTCGCGGTGACATATTCGCGAGTGCATGGGCGTGGTCCTCGTGCCCGTGTCGCGGTTTTCAATGACGGGAACAATTGCACCGGACACTTGGCGCCGTGCTGTCGGATCACTCTCCCGAGCTGATAATACATTACGAGCGGAATATTAAGTCCCGGAGAATCGGCGTGCCTGCATTTTTATCGGGCGCTCGCTGGCTCCGGCCAGACAATAACGCCGGAAAGACGACTCGGGCAATCATAAACGGTCGTTAGGGTTGGCTGGCGCGTCGCGTACGAGCGGGAAAATGTCCGCCTCGCGGTGACTCGTGCGTTGCCAGCCGGGTCGCAGCGGCCGAGGAGACAAGTGTTCCGTGGCGGATGAAAAGGGCAGGATTCGGCTCGTTCTTTTCTGAGTATTCACGAGGACGAGGTAGAGGGTTCCAGTTGTTTCTGTTCTCTGGGCGTGTCGAGTCACGAAACCTCGGCCACTATCGCCGATACAAAAGGACGCGGGGTCGACGACCACGCGCAAAAATTGTCCCGGCCCGCTAATTCCATGGTGGGGGAGTCGTAGGAGAACGGAAGTAATTTAGTACATAAGCCTGGTGGAGCGCTGAAACGCGACATGAATTTCGTAATTGCGACTTGGAGACGGCCATTGTTTGAGGGGGTAATCGATGTCGGCGGCTCGAATCTCGATACGCCGTTGTAATTTGATCGCGGGCAACGGGAGCAAAACCGACGAGAAAATATTGTAACGACGTTAAGTTATCCTTGACGGGATATATGGGGTTATAAGAGCCGGCATAAGGGCCGTGGGGAAACCGTGGAAACAGAGGGTTGCCCGATCGATAACGCCCCCATAGCAAATATCGTCCACGGGGGTTGGCTGTGCCCGAGAGCGCAAGGTGTCCCACGGAACACCGCACCCTCTTGCCGGGCTCTCCCCGTGGAAAATAAAATCATTCGGGGCGAAGCGAACGCCTCGCCGGCTAATGATCGGTAACAACGTTTAGGACTCCGCTAACGGGGGACCCGATCCAAGCGTCCGGAACCAATTTAATTCTGCTCCAAATACGTTGCTCAGGGCCAATATATTCAATGGCGAATTCACGCAGCTACCGCAGCGAGGGAAATCAGATTGGTTCCACGTGCACCGGCGATGGCCATCCACAAGCGGCAGGATGAAGACGTTGCTCGCGCATAGGTGACGTTCGTTCCAAGGCCAGGCTGACCGTGGCAACAAAGAATCTGTTGTTTTTTCCACGACGGCTGGTTGTGCCGCGACGTACAGAATGCTTCATCGATCAGAACGAAGAGCGGCTGCACCTTGCGCGGGGTAATTGACTTTCGCCGTCGTTCGCGTGCGTCGCGTGGAGGCCAGGGAGAACCGGCGACAAAGACGAAGAAAAAGATGAACAAAGAGCGCCGGCGAAGGTGAAAGAGGTGGAAAAGGGACGAAAGGGAAAAAGTTGCGGCAGCGTCCACCGGCTGGAAACGCGCTTCTACGTCGCTTCATCCTTGAACCGTCGCTGTTGCTGTGTCATTGGCGGGGCGATCGCGTCAAAGACGAAACGGGAAAAGCGTGGATAAACCGCGGGGGTACGGGGAGGGGAGAGGGGGGGGGGGGCGGGAGGAGGGCGGGAGGAGGAAAAGCAAGAGGATGAACGCGAGCGATAGGAGCAAGGAGGAGCGCGTGACTCCGATGCTTTTGTAAGAGACCGCCACCACTTCCGGCGACGAGGACGCCAGTGGGGACAAGCCTGGCATACACGATGGGCCTCGGCGCACAGAATCGTAGAACCTCGAAACACCGTGGTCTCGCACAGCCGTCCATCGTGAATCAAAAGACCACTTTGAAGCATTGTAATCGTCAATGAACTAGCCCGGCCTCTAGAAGCCTTCGGGACTTGCCGGAGCTTGTGTTAGCGTGATAGACGCGGATCGATGCCGACTCGGAGTGACGCGGAGGTCGAGTCGATCGTTTCGGACTCGCAGGACAAGTTGTCAGGCATCTGGTAGTCGGTGACTCGGCGGTGCATGAATTAAACTCGTGGGCAAGCGTAAAATAAAGAAGGTGGTATCGCGCAGCCGGTTTCCAGAGTCCTGGCCGTCTGTCCGAGCCAGCCAATGCGTGCTGGCCGAACAGTGCGCCGCATTGTGCGTGCTGCGTGTTCGAGCGTGCCACCACGCGTGCACGCCTTCGTGTACAAGCGCACATAAGCGACCCGTGTCCGTCCAATCACCTTCTGCGAACAAAGGGCAAACCTTTTTCATTGCATTTCCACTTTCCGCCGAGAAAACCCTTTACCCTTAACCGATTGCAATCCCTCAGGTAGGCACTCGCGTCGGATTTACCACGCGCCTTAACCTCCCGTCTATATTACATAATGCCTCGAGTCTGAAAGCTTCTCGAATGGAGGTCGAGTGTGCAGAGCAAATAATCGATTCGGCATTATTCGCCAGCGCGGTTCAAAGTATCGGCAGAAGCACGAGAACTCGTTTCGTCAGCTCGGCAGAGGGTTTGCCTCCCTTTCTTCGTCTCCTGCGAATTCAACCAACCAGCTCTTGTTGCCGAGGGTTTCTCGTTCGTCTCTCGTTTACCGAGCCTTCAGGTTTTCACCGCGGCCAGCGGGAACCGAGCCGAGCTTGCAAACTCCACGGCTCCACCTACATCCTTGACCTAAAAAGTAATATCCGCGGTGGAAAAATGCGCGCCGACCTGGGCCGCGGGTGGCGAGCTTGTCGAAAGGCGCACGGGGTGGAACGAAAGCGTCTCGCAACGAGAGCACGCTCGATAACGAGCCGAAAGATCGTGTTACACCGAGCGGCCTACGAGCTCTGCTCCAATAACTTTTCCTGGGTGACTCGTCGGTGTCGTCGGAGCGCGTGGCGAGTGCTGTTCTGAAAGAAACTGGAAAGATAGTGCGCTGCACCGATAGCATGTACAGTAGGATTCCATTTATCCGAACATGCCGGGGGACATGACGGTTCAGGTGACTGCATCGTTCGGACAATAGGAATCCACCTGAAAGCTAAAGTTTTGTCCTTAGCGAACAGTTCGCGAAACACTGTTCGCAAACAATGCTCGCAAGTTGTTCGCAAACTTTTTATAATTATTGCTCGTGTAAAGGTGCGTCCTCACTAGCGATCAGTTCGCGAACAGACGATTCCCAAGTAATTCAATTCCCATACTGTTCGTGAACAGTTCGCGAACGCTGGTGGAGACCCACCTTAAGCTAAGCTGTGCTAAGTTTTTTTTTTTTTGGAAGCTATGCCTTGCTATGTTTCCGATACAAGGTACATAGCTTATTAACCGGTTAACTGTCAATGTATCATATATGATCAAACAAAAATCTGGCCAATTCTGTCAATGTATCATGTATGATCAAATGGAATAACTTTTTTGATTTTCAAAAGATTTGAATGAAACTTGGTATGTAATGGTTTTTGGGGTCGCTGAATCTGAATTTGGCATCGGAATTGTAAAATTCAATATGGCAGACTCAAAATGGCCGAAACAAAATGGCTGTTTGTCACCTAGCGGTGACTTTTAGTACTAAGCCGAAACTTGCAGATCAAAAAAAGCTCTTGCGGTAGAATTTATGGATGAAGAATTCAGGTATAAAATTATTCGAAACTTTTTCGTAGAAAATAAAAAAACTAAAAAATTAAACCCCTAAACCCTTATTTTTCAGGGGTTGCGGGTGGCATTGAAAAAAGTAACTGCTGCAATCGAATTATAGACAAGAAAACTTCACAAATAAAAAAATTTTAAATAAAAAAAAGGTTTAGTAAAGAATTGACAAACTGACCCCTAAATTCTATTTTTTAGGGGTTGGGGGTGTCAGATGAAAAAAATTACCCCCGGAATCGGTTCAGCGACTCAAAAAACCCCTGTATACCAAATTTTGTGTGATTCACTTAATTTTTCGATGTTACCAGTTTGGGCCCGAATAATGAAAAGGACCGTGCCAGTTAACCGGTTAAGCTAAGCTATGTCATGCTATGCTAAGTTTTAAGAATTCAGCTTCAATACATTCGTATGGAGTTTCCACCAAAAGCTAAGCTAAGCTGTGCTACTTTTTTTTGGAAGCTATGCTTGCTGTTTCCGATAATAAATTTTATTCAGCTTCGATCATCTGTTTGTTATTGGTTTGTGTGTTTGTTTGATGTATGTATGGTTCAAATCTGACAACTCAAAAAAAAATTTTAATGTTAAACGATTTTATTAAAAACTAGCTCACCCGTTATCCGGTTTCACCCGGGAATTATTTATGATGAAGTAAAAAAGCCTAAAAGAGAAAATAAATAACCTATCATCTAATCTAGGACGTATGTAATGTACATTCAAAATTTCATTGAAATCCGTTCAGCCGTTTAGGCGTGAAAGAAGGACAAACAAACAGGCAACGTTTTATTTTTATATATTAGTAGGGATGCACGAAAAACTAAATTAAAATGCACTAAAAACTAAAAAAGAACATAATTTTTTCTTGTACTACAATTTCGATGGTGTTTAATGTCACTTTAAATAATTCACTTTAAATAAAATCGTGGGGCACGATATTTCATAAAAGCATATGAATCACTTTAATACAGAAGCAAACGTCGAAATGAATTTGTTATTAGAAAGTTTTCATTTGCATTAATGAAACAAAATATTTTAATTGCGGGATACAGATTGTAATGTGGCATAAGATTGATGAACTGTAGTAGATGATGTTCCACTCTCCAACAGATACTTCAATGTCTGGTTGCACATGGTGCGCCATGATTTATTTAAAGTGAATTACTTAAAGTAATATTTGCCCCATCAAAATTGAGGCATTTGATGGAAAAAGGGCACATACGCCAAAATGCCATTTCAAGAAAATCGATTTCAAAGTTTTCATTATAGTATAACTTAATAAAAAGTAATGCAATTTTTTTAGGGACGCAGTTATCGTGTCCTTCAAACGTTCTGAAAACAGAAGTCATGATTTGGAAATGATATGTGTCTTTATTTATAAGTTTCAAGCAAGTCGTTTAGGGTAGTGTACCGTTTGTGGCCATTGCACTGTTTTTGGCCATGTGCATAATTGTCTTATTTTTAAATTGCTCGCAGATCATTATTCTGTGGAGAATTTCACATCATAAATATTTCGTTTAGTATACCGCCCGAAATATAAGGTTACATTTATTGCATACACGGAAAAATATTATATTTTTTAAGAAGTGGCCAAAACTGGTACAATATCTTAAGGATGTATTGGACCCATTTTCAAAATAGTGCCAAGTTGATGAAAATTTGTGAGATTGTTCTTTTTAATCTTTCTGATGTGCTCCAATATTTTTAAATGAATTCACTAAACGGTTACTGAGTTATAATGATTGTAATTTTCACTGATTTTACACGTACTCTTAAATGTTGAAGAAATAGTGCCAATGTTTTCA
This sequence comes from Andrena bucephala, assembly GCA_947577245.1. Lineage (NCBI taxonomy): Eukaryota > Metazoa > Arthropoda > Insecta > Hymenoptera > Andrenidae > Andrena > Andrena bucephala. The sequence goes on from OX387715.1 coordinate 112,768,925, forward strand.
ATTTTTTTGTACATGCAGTATATGGGGAGATGAAAAAAACCGCCGAGTTTCGATTGTTTTCACTACACCGTTTTAAAGAAATAAATTATAACTTGAGAAAATTGTGAATTCTGGGCATTTTCACTGGCAAAAGTGTAGCAAATAATGCTTGAGAAAGCATTTGTAAAGTGAAAAATGCCTTCCTAGGATTCAAAATAAGACTCCAACTGTCGTTCGAATTCCTTACATCTAGATTTACTATGCGTAAGACGTAGATATTCAAGTATTTCAAATTTCATATAGTTTTGTCTGATATTGTACGTCCGATACATCCTTAAAGTGGCCACAAATGGTGCAACTACCCTATGTGCCCTTTTCCCGTAAATGTGATGAATTCGTAACAAAGTTGCTTTGTTTAGTTACACATATCATTTCCAAATAACTATTTAAATATAATTTTGTTTACTTACTTCGTTACACATTTTTTATACATTGCTTAAATAAAAAATACAAAATGAAGCACAAAAATAAACAAAAGATGTAACGTTTTAAGTAAATATTAGTTTCTATGATTTTTTGCAGCAAGCTGTCTTCCAAACCAGTTTTTTTCTTTTCTAAATTAGCTTCTTTCCTTGCGGATTCCATAGTGACCTCACTTTCCATATTTCCTCGCTTACACAAAATCCTCTATGAAACAAAAGTACTTATTGCACGAAAGCACGGTAGCGCGGCTGCTCAGCGACTATGTGGCTGCGTGTCGATCACGCTACGTAATAAATCAACATCTAGCTAATCTGAACGCGAGATAAGTACTGCCCTTGATATATTATATATATATATATAATATACACCTTAGTCGATTTAAATGATTTAATGCAAAAGGGCACATATGTAGCTCAATTGTAGTATAAGGAAAGAATTATCTTTTAGTTTTTAGTGCATTTTAATTTAGGTTTTAGTGCATTTTTAATAAAATCGTTTAACATAATTTTGTTTTATTTATTTATTTTTAAAACTTAGCATAGCATAGCTTAATTTTCAAGTGGACCCGGCTTTATTCTGCCTTCCCTCGTCACTGTTTAATCGTTCCGATCTTTTGTTCCACCGATTGGATACAAGGAAACATTTATGTGTATTCTGTGCAACGATTCGAGTTCATATAGAACATGTTCGGTGAACCAGGTACTGGGCCGAAATTTATCGGGATAAATGGAGTTCTCTTGTACTATGCAGGAAGAAATCTTGGGGGTTTCGCGGTGGCTGAAAAGGGCCAGGCGAGTTCGCGCCGCGGAGTCCCTTTGTTCGTAACCACGCCGCGTAACCACGAAACAAAGCCCTGACTACGATGGTCCGTCATCATTCCCCGGGAGACCAGACCTCGAGCGACATACATACACATACTCCTGGCCGGCATACCTTTTGTTCGATGTCAACGCGGACGAATCGATGACACTGTTCGTCATCCACCTAGCGGTAAACGCCGCGTTCCAAAAGGACACGTTTTCTCAGCGCCCGCAGCCTCGGCGACTCCGATTCTCCCGACGCTGCCGCGCACGATAAGCCGCGTTCAGGGCTGCTCGTTAACGACGAGCCGGCTAATTTAGACCCGGCTAACGAGAACGACAAGGAACGCCGGGCGGTCGTAGATTTGTTTCCACGCGGATTATTCGTGCGCCGAGGCTGCCCCCGGTATCTTCTAACCGGAGCCACGACACGAAGCCGCGCGGCTACAGATTCGGTTAGCCTTAATCGCGCCGCGGCCTACTAATTATCCACGCTCGCGAGGCCTCCGCGACAAGCGACGTCTTCGCGGAAACAGAAAACCCGAGCAATTTCGCTAATCTTGACATTCTTAATAACGCCGTTGCATTTTCATCGGAGCCGTTCGTAGCGGAGAGGCGAGTAGAGCCGTTACAGAGGCTGCATACGCTCGGAAGAAAAGCATTTGTGGTTGGACCGGTGGAAAAAGTGGCTTTGATCTGTGGAACGTTACTTTTCGGGTTACCGCGCGCTTAGGGCGCAGCCTTGCACCCCGTTCTCTCGAGTCTCGCGTCCGTCCGCCCCCCCCCCTCCCCCCTCCCCGAGGAGGTAGAAAAACCGATGCATTAGCGGAATCAAAGAGATTAAAGAGCTCGCAAACGGCAGAGAAGCTCGCGGTTGCTCGCGTCGCCGCGAGCTCGCCTAGGCAAAGTGGCAGAGAAAGGGCGCGGATTCAAAGCGACCGGCAGAAATGGATTAGGGTGGCGTAGGTAGATCGAAGCCGTCGCGACGGCGGGGATAAAAGCGTCTGATCGTTTCGAGACGGTTGAGAGGTAAAAGGCTTGCGGGAGTGGGAACCTAGTCGCGACTCGCCCAGCGCTACCAGAAAGACAGTGAAGCCGTGATATGCAAACAAAGCTGGATCACGAGGAGATTCTGTCTGCCGGTTGAACCGGGGTTGGTCCGTTTCGCGAACAAAGCGAGGAGAATGAAAAATTCCACTTGTCTACGGGGCGGGTATGAAGTGTCGCGGGGAAAGAGGTCTCTCTCTTGGAGAATATACATTTCCCCGAACGGTCGCCTGGATATTCACGCGTTCTCGAGTAGAGCGGGCGCAGCGCGAGACAAAGGAGCCCGAAAATGTAGAGCGAACGCGAAATAGAGGCTGGGTGGAGGAAATATTCAGCGCGAGCGAAGCGTGCACATTTTCATTAAACCGTACGAACCGTAGGTGGATTTCGCCATGCCGCGGTTGCTGCATGTACGATCGTTCTGCACGTCGAAAGCTGACGCTCGTATCACTCGGCGAGGCCTTGGCAGATAGTTTAATCGTTCACCGGTCGAAGAAACTACTTAGATAGACGGTGGGCAACTGCAACGGTGTATTGAGTCACTGCTATATCGATATCCGGTGTAATCGATATCGACTCCGTGACGCGAACCGATTCAACGTTAACCTCCCGGGTTCCCGATGGATCGTCTCCAACCTTAGAGCATACACAGGGCGAATTCCACTTGCGTCCAAATCGCCCGCGATTTTCATTAAGCTAGGTTTTCCTGTACGCGACTAAGCGCAACGTCAAGAATTTCAAAGTCGATTTTCTCGAAAATGAAGCCCGATATGAAGAAAAAGTTACTCTTTCTTTTTTATTTATAACAAGTAAATAAGTCGGGAAAAAAGGAATAACATTTTTTGTTAGTGCGCTTCATTTTCGAGAAAATCGACTTTGAAATTCTTGACGATGCGTCCAGTCGCGTACGGGAAAACCTACCTTAATGAAAATCACGGGCGATTTGGGCGTAAGTGGAATTCGCACACAGTGGCGTGCAAAAGTATTCGGCCACACTTTAAAATCGCATTACTTTTTTAAAATTAATCCAAACGACTTGAGTTTTTTTTCAGAAGCTAGAGGGATTAATTTGCTAAACGATGTGATCCGTCGGTTGGAAAAAAATGCACTTGGTCGGAATAGCAAAAAAAATAGTAAAGGTCGTTTTTTAAACTTCTTTTTGTGAGCCCTTAATGAAAATTAAAAAAACCCGTTTGTTGATTTAAGTAAGTTACAGGGGTAAAAAGTACAGTGGTTGGCCACCTGACAGTGATTGGCCTTATTTTGAGAAATAAATGAATATAAAGAAATACCAATGTTACGCCTTTTTTTTTAATGAACATATTCATATTCCTTGGACTTTCTTGCTTCGGATGTAATCAATATTTCTCCACTCATTATATACTGTGATTATATAGAAAAGCAAATAGGATAACTCGGCTTTGAAGCTTGGAAATTAAAGCGATTTAATCAAAAAACCATAAGGGTACATTTGAAAGTTTGCAAATAGTTTAATGTATTTATGATATGTATATATCTCATATTCGGTATATATCGATAAATAAAAGTTGAAACTTTGTAAAAGAATTATTTATTTGTTAGAATTATACATATATTATGAAAAATTCAGGGGTCCAACAACTGTCATATAAATAATGTTGAATGATAGTAATTGGCCGGACCGCCAGTGACTGTTTTTTAATCATGTTAATGGTGAAACGGTAATTAGCCCCCTGTTAAAAAATAGAAACAAACACGACAAATACATACTAAATAAAATATATCCATTTTTATTGAATAATTTTAATCTGATTTCTATCACCAAATCAGGTAACATTTTCTTTTAGGTTATATTATGTATTAAATAGCTGTCAATCACTGTCGAACCGATTGGACAATTACTGTCTTGACCATGCCAATAACTATATTTCTTCGTAGGAAACACATTTTTTGTATATTTTTATACATTCTTGATTTTTTTTATAAACTCCCTGATTTCAGGAATTTCGCGATTTTCGACCTTATTCTGCGATCTTTAAACGTCCATAGCTCAGAGCAACGTTAACCGATTTTGATGAAATTTTAGACACGCATATAACTTACTTAAATCTACAAACGGATTTTTTGAATTTCCATTACAGGGTCACAAAAAAAAGTTTAAAAAACGACCTTTACTATTTTTTTTTATCTATTCCGACCAAGTGCATTTTTTCAAACCGACGAATCACATCATTTAGCAAACTAATCTCTCTAGCTTCTCAAAAAAACTCAAGTCGTTTGGATTAATTTGAAAAAAGTTATGCGATTTTAAAGGGTGGTCGAATACTTTTGCACGCCACTGTGAACATGGAGAAAGCATGCAATGGGCGAAAATGTAGACGGCTGTAAAAAGAGAAAAATATACATGAGGGACACCCTCTCTCTTTCTAACATAAAAAAAAAAACGTCGCCCCTGGCGTTAGAAAGAGGGTGTCCCCCATGTATATTTTTCTCTTTTTACCGCCGTCTACATTTTTGCCCATTGCATGCTTCCTCCATGTTTATATGCTCTAAGTCTCCAACGATGGCTACGGTTGGATTACCGTGCGACGACCCAAGAATAATTCAATTACATTCATTCGCCCATCTATAACGCTGGGGCAAATACAACAGAGCACGAGCCATAACTGTATTTCTGACCGTCTCCATTCCGACCCGCGACACGTAACATGCGCGCGTGGACTGCAAACGAGATTACCCGCGACGATAATTAGCTACCTGCGCATCGACTGTTCGCTTCCCAAGAAAATACTACTTCCTAGTTTTCGAAAACCTTTGGATACTTCATCCACGTGTTTGAGGAACGAGCGCTCCGAATAAAGACACGTTTCGTATCTGCAATGCGGTTGGAATTTATCGACGGACAAGACGCGTCTCGAGACAGCCGTGCCAAGTCGAGCTTGCCGGTCGATCGACACGCTTATCGTCTCTTTTCCATCGAAAGCGAGTTAAGCGTTCTACCACGCTTGACGGGTCTCGCTACGCCTTCGGAAATTCTTCCGGCTCGACGCACAGTGTTTCGCGTATATGGGCGTCGGGGCAAAACTCATAACTTCTGAACTAATTAGTTTTCCACCTAAGTACCCCAATACTTTTTTAAAGAGAATATAAAGATGCATCGATAGGTGTATAAAAAATATCCAGTTCCATTAATAAAAGATGAGGTGATTTTGATTTCTTATTGAATAAAAAGTTTCTTATTAATTTTTACTTTTGCAATTTGTTGTCGACTGAATACTGACTCACTTTTGTTGGAATTTTTGTTTCATCAGTTTCGCAGAAATACTTGAAAACGGTTGCGGTCGTTTTACATATATGGATTTGAGAGACAAATATCATAACTTCGTACGCATTCAAATTTTTTCTTTTATTTGGTTTGTAATTTTCATTACGTAGTACGTAAAAGCATAAAAAATAGCATAAAAACTAAAACATTAATAAAAAAAAAAATTAAATAACAATGTAAATAATAATATAATGGAAAAATTTGTTTGTCATATTAAATCAGAAGCGGACTCGAAACATGTGTCTGGGTTTGTATCTGACGATTCGCAATAATTTAAATCATCTACTATCAAGTATTTTATTATATCCGCCGGGCGTTGCACGCGCCTGAGCGGTGAAAGTCTTAATGATTTCGGCTATTTTTTCCGTTTCGGGCAAATTCGGGCAGTTGAAATTGACGTTAATATAAAGTTTAATGTTCCCTCAATTAATATACAAAAAATCACGGAGGTACATTTTGGTACTTTTTTTAAAACTCAAGTCAAAGATGATAAACATTTAACATAAAAAATTGGGACAAATTGTTGATATCGCAAGAAAGTTTTTCGGCAGCTGGGAAGGTCATACAATACTAAACATAACTTATAAAATCAAATTAATCAGATAAACATTCGGCAAATAGCACGTGTTTAAAGAAACGCATCGTAAAATGGAAGCATCATTTCAAGCATCATTTTTACAACAAATTGGTAAATTCAGTAAAAGTTATGGGTAACATTAAAACCTACGTTCCTTTATTAACATTTTAAGATACAAGAACTTGTGGATCGGACACTTCAGATTCTTGACTTTTGTGCATTACGCGAAACACTGTGCGACGTGGAGTTCTTCGGTAGAGCAACAGTTAGGGGCTCGGGGTTTCGGAACAGAGTGCTCCCATCTGTTCCAAAGAGCAGGAGAGTAACGATGACGTTGCTGGAAACGTTCGCGGCGCACGGTGTTTAGAAACGATGGACGCGGCGCGTGGTAAACACTCGTCCCCTGCTCGAGTTGCACGGCACAGAGTATTACATTGCGCGGTACTAGTTGACACAGTGCTGCGGCCGTTCCCTAATATCGCGCTGCCCCGGCACGGGGGACGTTTGCAGAGCCATCGCTCGGGTATTCATCGCCGCGGCGGGATTATCCTGCGATGACCGTTTTTCCCACGGTTCAGCGAACTCTTTATCTGTTCCAGGTCTGACCCAGTTCGCGAACTCGTGAAATGCTAGACGGAAGGTCGCGACCGTGAAATCCCTCTCGAGTATCAGCGGCGACCGAGGAGGATTGCACGCTGTAACGGTGAGTGCAACGACTGATAGAAAGGGGAAACCGGCGTGGAATAAAAACATACGTGGTGGGCTCGCCCGGCTGCCAGGCCCGGCCCTGTGATACTGCTAATTATAACTCGGCAACGAAACCACCGCGTTGCACGCGCGATACCCGCGACGTAAGCACAGGAACCGGTGCACAGTAGCGACATGTCGCAAACCGGCCAAAGCGCCGCGAGAGAACGGCACATTTTCAAAGCGATTTTCCGGTTTCCCATCAACCGCTGCATTCGTGCCTGCCCTTCTCTCCCCCTCCTCTCGCGAAACGTTCGTCGACGCTGCCTCGTTAACACTAGTTTACAAAATAAAATAAAAAAATTGCGCAGCAGATGTCACTATTTTTTTAAACGATTTTATTCATCTTCGATTCTCCGTTTGTTTGTTTGTATGGTTCAAATCTGGCAACTTAAATTTAACCTACTTCCATCTATCCAATTGTCTTGAAACTTTGCAGGCGTGCGTAATTTGGATGACAGTACTATATTTTTTAAAAAAATTAACTCGAGCGGGTGAAAAAATTACCCAGTCATTAATAAATATAACCCATAATCACAAATCCAAACGACTTGAAATCAACCACTCGCGTTCTTTACGAAAAGGACAAAAAACCGCTGCGTTCTGGTCGCATCGCGATTTGAAATTAAATTAAATAATTATATAAAATAAAAAGCGTTTAAAAATCCACAAACACTGAAAACTAGAAAATAAAAAAAAATAAAAAAATAAAATTATTTTAAACGATTTTATTAAAAGTGCACTAAAAATTTAAAAAATAATTCTTTTCTTGTACTGCAATTTCGATGGTGTTTTTTTCACTTTGAATAAAATCGTGGAGCAGGGTATCTCACAGCAAATTCATTTCGACGCTTGGTACTGTATTAAGTTGATTCATATTCTGTTATGAAAAATCCTGCTCCACGATTTTATTGAAAGTGAGAAAACACAATCGAAATTGCAGCACAGGAAAATAATTATTTTTTAGTTTTTAATGCACTTTTAATAAAATCGTTTAACATAAATTTTTTTTTTATATATTTTTTTTCTTATGTAAAATGTTTCGCTGATTCCGAAAATAAGATCTAAGAAAAATTCTATGGATAGTTTTTCGAGATATCAACAGGTGAATTTTTTACCTGTCTGCCAAAAGGTGGACTAACAAGAGAACATTTCGAACCCGGAAATTCAAAAAATTCTGAAACTTTGTGAATATGTAGGAATTTTCCTCCTGATTACAACGCAATTTTTGTTTGCTGCCCAAATTCACCCGAAAGGGGTGAAATTAACCCCCGAAAGATCCGATTATTATCCGAGTCTGTGTTATAACTCGTGAACTATAAAATATTTTTTCTACCAAATGGTAGATCTAATTAAAAGAAGTAACTTTTGTCTTGAAACTTTTTCCCTATCTCTTAAAGTTCGCGAGATATAACACAAAATCCGAAAATAACCGAATTTTCAGAGGTTAATTTCACCCCCTTCGGGTGAATTTGGGCAGCAAACAAAAATTGCGTTGTAATTAGGGCTGGGACTATTTGTCGAATATTTCAGTATTCGAATATTCGAATACTTCAGTTGCTCAATTATTTGGTGAATATAATTCGAATACCCAAGTATTCGAATATTAAAGTATTCGAATATCCAAGTATTCGAATATTAAAGTATTCGAATATCCAAGTATTCGAATATTAAAGTATTCGAATATCCAAGTATTCGAATATTAAAGTATTCGAATATCCAAGTATTCGAATATTAAAGTATTCGAATATCCAAGTATTCGAATATTAAAGTATTCGAATATCCAAGTATTCGAATATTAAAGTATTCGAATATTAAAGTATTCGAATACTGATGTATTCGAATAGTATGGTGTGAATTATAAATCAAGTTCTTTAGGTTCATTTGTCAGGGTGAAATCTTGTAAGCTAATTTTGACCCACTTCACACCATACTATTCGAATACATCAGTATTCGAATATAGCAGTATTCGAATAATAACATTCGAATACTCAAATATTCGAATATTAAATTATTCGAATAGTCCTAGCCCTAGTTGTAATCACAAGGAAATCCCGTACAAACTCACAAAATTTCAGAATTTTTTAAATATTCGGGTTCGGGATCTTCCCTTGTTAGATATCCGCAATTAAGTGAGACCACCATTTTGACAGCCAGGTAAAAAGTTCACCAGTCGATATCTCGAAAACGCATCCGCAGAATTTGTTTACACCTCATTTCCGGGATTGCGGGCCATTTTACACAAGACAGAATAGTGGCATCTGCTGCGCAAAAAGGCTGTAAACTATTGTAATTAGCGCCCCAAGGGTTTAAACCGTGGTGTTTAATTAACGCCCCCTCCGAGCGAGTCGCGCTGCAAAAGTGTCTCTACGCTGCGCGATACGCGAGCGTCCCGATTAACCGCTTAATCGTTAGCGACGATATTCCTTGGTGGAGGTTCCTTGCCGGTGGTCGGTGGCTAGAGAAAAGACAAAACGGGGCGTAGCTCGAGGGCACGCGAGACACGAGTGCCCCTGTATCGGGAACATTCATCGCGTACTCTCGAAGCGAGTCAGATATGATCGGGAGGCGCGGGCATATGTACACTCGGCACGCTTCTCGTGCACAGATAGAGCGCAGCGAATCGTTCGCGTGTAACATTCATCAAGCGCAAAGTAGAAGTATGGGATAGCAGAAGCCGCGGCGCAGCATTGCACGAATCATTTGGGCGCAAACTTTCCAGACACTCTGCATTTCGACGAAATCGCTGGTTTCCCCGTTGTAATAGTTGGCAGAGATCTCACAGCGGCGAGGCGACTTTCCGCCCTTTCCGCTGGCTGGCGGAGCACTCGAGCGACATCATCTTCGAGGAGTGCCCCTTTGGCAGAGAGACAAGAGCGCGAGATAAGCGAACACCCGGCGCTATGGCGAAGCGAACGATATAACGCGTTATGGAGTATCGACCTGTTGGCACCCCTGCCACTGCAGCTGTAGTGTCTCTATCTTTAGCCCGGCCTGTCCCATCGCGCCGGAACTCTCCGATATCCACGGTGGATGTTCTGCTCTCCCCTTGGCGTTCCCCTGCTTCTCTAGGGAGCACGCCGGGAAGCGTGGCAGCACGGGCGGCGACCACCGCCCCCGTAAAAATACGATTCCGCACCCTCCTTCTGCTACGAACAGCCGAGAAAAAGTCGGTCGGTGGACAGGCAGGCTTATCGGCCCGAGACGACGGCCCCTTCAAGGCGTAAAATTATCAAAGTGAACGACGCACGGTGCATACATACTCTATATAGGGTGGTGCGATCACGCGACTGTTCGCTGGCAGAGGCAAGTCAGTTTCGATGAATTAATCGGAATCTCTGAACGGTCTCGGAGGTGGCGCGACAGTTGAGATACGGATCGGCTTGGAGTGATTCGGAAAGAAAACGCTTTCGATTCGCTCGACCGGTTCCCACCGAGAGACACCTGTCGCGAACTCGGCCGCGATGAAAAGAAGATGAGGAACGAGCTGCGACGCGAGACAAGGAGAGAGAAGAAAAATGTATGCGAGAGGCGAAGGGCGCGGTCGCGCCGCGCTGTTACCTGGATTCCGTGCTTCTTTTTGTTAATCAGAGGGTGCAGCTGCCCCCTTCAGGGGGGAGATCACCACTGTAAAAAATCTGAAAAATCGTTTTTTTCTTTTTTTTTACATTTTCTGAAAGACGTGGGTTTCGAGAATGCTCTCTCAAAATTTTATGAAGAAATTCGCAAAATTTACGGAGATTGGTATTTTTCGTAAAGCGGTGTCAAACGCGCGACTAACAAGGAGAGTATTTTAGGTGTCCGCCTCCGATCATTTCGATTTTTGGATATGTTGTAGAGGACCGAAAAATAAGAAATACGTGTTTTTTTATTTTTCCCCGTTTTCATATTTGGGGGGGGTGAAAACTGCGTTCAAAGTTAGGGTTGAAAAATCATTTTTGTGGAATATCTCGAGAACTATTAGAGATAGGGGAATAGTGTCAATGGACGAATTTTGTGTCTTTGAATGCGAAATATGACTGACTCACCAGATTTTCAAAAAGTCCATTTTTTCCACAAAAATGATTTTTCAACCCTAACTTTGAACGCAGTTTTCACCCCCCAAATATGAAAACGGGGAAAAATAAAAAAACACGTATTTCTTATTTTTCGGTCCTCTATAACATATCCAAAAATCGAAATGATCGGAGGCGGACACCTAAAATACTCTCCTTGTAAGCCGCGCGGAACATTGAACGCGTTTTCCTAGGAATGACATTTTTCAACCGCGTTGACAGAGAAAACTATACGTCCAATTAATATGAGCAAGGACATTTATTGTGCGGAAAACCCGTCGCTATTACGTTACGATCAGTTTTCTTCAATTTTCGATCTGCTTCTATTTTTTTTTTATTAACATTTCCCCAATTTTGTACTCCGAAAACATGATTTTTTTTCAGTGGTCCGCCATTTTGTGATTTTTTACAATTTTGACTTTTTTTGATCGCTACGTAATAGAGGCAGGCTTCTAGTTTCTAAATATTATTGTCTTTTTGAATTCGGATTAACCATATGGCCTGGGCACTGTCAACGCGACTAGCACGTTTTTGGCGAAGCGCAAATTTTTACGAAGGGTACACAGGAAACGGATTTATGAATTTGATTGAAAAAAAAATTTCTTACCCTTCGATATGTACACTATTAACTATACTGAGAAAAACATTGATTTACTTGCGTTGTTTGGTTGAAATAAATTCCCAAAAACACCCTTACATTTCGGACCGTTACAGTGGTCTCCCCCCTTAAGGGGTTATGCCTACCTGCAAAATTCGGAAGAATGGATTTTGGGGTTTTGACATTTTCTTAAAATACAGCATCTCAAAAGTATTGTGTGAAAGTTTCAATTCGATCCGACCAAAATTGGCGGAGCAGTGCGAGTTTTAGTATAGGTATGTCCTGGAGGATGTAAACCTAACTTAAACCTTTAAACGCATTTTTCTCGAAACTACATTTTCAGAATCGGTGACCAAAATATCTCGAGAACCGCTGCATCGAATGAATTCAGCTTTTGTAGGCTTATTCTATACATAAAAATCGAGTCCTTAATCATGGCTTTTTCATTTCTGTTGCGTAGTTTTTATTTTACAGATGAAAAATGAGCGATTTCTGTGGCGAAAAAGCGATATTTTAATTTGAACAGCCGCCATTTTGTAAGAAATTAATTTTTCGGGATGATGAACGATTAAGGACAAGATAATTTAATATACTAACTAAATTCCTTCGAATTTTTCAATTCAGATGAATCAAGTCGAAGTTAGAGTGATCACCGCAAACTACTGAAAAAAAATGACTGCCGGGAGATCACTGATATTTTTTTTATTTATTTACATTTTCCATTGGAATAATGGCTACAACTACTATAAGATGTACTTTCGAATACACAAAGGTTTGTTTGAAAAAGTCTTCAAGTTTTTTCCCCAAAAAATCCCGAAAATGCTTGAGTTTTCAGACCTCGCAGGTAGGCATAACCCCTTAACGAGGGACACCGTCCGACGCGACGTGAGATTGTAAGATCATTTGGCAAGGAAGCGGCTGCGTGGGCGGTTTTATGTACCGCTAACAAGGAGAGTATTTTAGGTGTCCGCCTCCGATCATTTCGATTTTTGGATATGTTATAGAGGACCGAAAAATAAGAAATACGTGTTTTTTTATTTTTCCCCGTTTTCATATTTGGCGGGGTGAAAACTGCGTTCAAAGTTAGGATTGAAAAATCATTTTTGTGGAATATCTCGAGAACTATTAGAGATAGGGGAATAGTGTCAATGGACGAATTTTGTGTCTTTGAATGCGAAATATGACTGACTCACCAGATTTTCAAAAAGTCCATTTTTTACACAAAAATGATTTTTCAACCCTAACTTTGAACGCAGTTTTCACCCCCCTAATATGAAAACGGGGAAAAATAAAAAAACACGTATTTCTTATTTTTCGGTCCTCTATAACATATCCAAAAATCGAAATGATCGGAGGCGGACACCTAAAATACTCTCCTTGTAAGTAGGAGCTTGGAAAAGACGGTACTTTGCGCGTGGAAACTTGCTCGAGAGAGATGTGCAGGAAGCGGGTTAGGATAACGAATATCTCGAGAAATCAGCGGGGCATTAATGCCAGGGCGCACGCAAAGTAGCGAAGTTCTGAGAAGCGTGGGGCCGGGCTACTGGTCCGGAATGCCGAAGAAAGGCGAGGGTTTGGAAGAAGAAATAAAGGATCCAGCCTTGCCCCTCTCTCGCGTTGCTGGAAGAAAGCGCGCAGCACACCGTGACATAATCGATAAGAAGCTTTTTCCGCGGCATGGCATTTACCCGCCGTTTCGTCGCCCGTTCGGCCTTCGTCCCGGCGAACGGCACCGTTGCCCGTAATTACGCGAACGAAAGTCATTAACGGCAGGCGTTGAGTCGGCTTCGGGGGAAACAATTTGTCCCGCACATCGACCGGCCTTCTCGGGTCTCCCTGTCCCCGTCCGGCCCGACTTCCAGCAAATTTCCTCTCGCTCCTTTCCAGCGGATCGCTCGCGCCGCACGTCGCGTTCGCTTTTACTCGCTGGCGTAGGTACTCGTCCACGGACAATGGATCGGGTTTTTTTTTTCTGCTGCGTGCCGGCATATCGGGCCCACGAGTTTCTCCGGTGAACGGAGAGGCAAGGGCCCCCGGCACACGTTCGCGAAACTCTCGCGGAACTCGCGGCTGAACGCGTTGGCGCGGAGCTGAAAGCCACAGGCGGCCACGTAATTTTCGTTCTCGGCGTTCTCGTCGTGGCTGGCTCTCCTCGTCGCGGTCTATTTGCATGGAACAGTTTCGAGCCACGCAGGCACAGAAACAGAGGGGATCCCCAGTACTGACCTGGGGTTCCCTAATCAACTTACGCCCCCCACGTCCCCTTCTGTCGACGTCGGACCTCGCAAGAAAGCCCGACGCGGCCGTCGCCCAGATAATACCTCGACGAAATTGTGACGGGCATAAAAGCCTCCCTTTCACTCTTCCCGGGGCTGATACTCGAGGGACGCCGGCCGAAATTGCATCGCCCCCCCCCCCCGCGCCCCACCTCTGCCCGCCAAAGAATCGCCCATCGAAAACCGATAAGCCGTGATCAGTGTTGGTGGGATGGCCGCGCGACGACGGAACGGCCCGATAATTATTTGTTCCTTTGCGCCCGGGGAGTAATCACCACGGCCGACTCCTGATTAAGATTCGCGCGCGGCTGATCACGGATATTTCTCTGCCGACGAGCCTGCGCCACTTTTATTTCTCCCGGGGATATTGGAAACTCGTGCATCGGAGACCTCGTAATTCGGAGCCGCCTTCCTCTGATCGAAGGAATTCCGTGTCGCGCGTCTGGTTGTCACTCGAGAAGAAATCTGGGTCGATGCTATAAACGTCGAAGAGAGAGAGAGAGAATTGATAGCCGTTCGGGAAGGTGGAAATTTCACCCATCCAAATCCACGCCGTATAGGTACGTTTGATTTTGTCGTCGGGCCAGGCTGTCACGTTGCTGCATACGTGTTTTGCTAATCGCCGCTGATTCACCGTTGCTGGACGCAACGGGAAATATTTGCGATTGCCGCGTGCTTGTGTCCGCGTTCGATAAACCATCGATCGTGTGGTCGATGGTAGCACGATATCCCGCTGAAAAATTGTAAACTCTGTTGATCCGGATAGTGCTCGCAACCCACGCGAATCTGATTGCAGCCGATAAGGATTTTCTACGTTAAAAATTTGTATATCCGTCGATACAGCGTTGCCATTAATCTGCTCGATAATTTTGGGCGAGATATGCCAACGTTCGTAGGCGTAAAACTGTTACCAGAATGGAACGGTGCCGTTCCTCGGGTGACGAACGGCACTTGCACCTTCTAATTAGTGGCGAACGAGGGCAAACAGTGAAATTAATATCGCATCGCGTCCCCTCGGCTTGCTCGTGCGTTGGCAAATGATCCGTGTGTGCCGCCAGCTTTTTTCGAGGGGCACAAAGCCGAGGCATATCGACTCTTGGCAAGGGTATCGACAGTCTCAAAACTTGGGGCTGCTCTTACCGCTTCTGCGCACGTAATTTCTCGTGCCGTTGCCGGTATCATCGCAGCCACACACTGTCGAATGCACGACAGTTATCTCGGTAACAGGAAACACCGGGTGTGCCGAGATAACGTCGCCCTGACAGCGCCTAGCTATTCAAAACGAATTACTTCGTACGGTGCCCTCCTTTCTATGCTTCGCCTCCCCTGCGAACGGGAAACCGGGGATGCAAGAGAATTTCTTGTGATAACAGTACAATTTGTTGCGGCATTATCAACAACGCGAGGAAATCGCAAACGGATCGTTTGCTCAAGATGAAAGTGTCAAAAATCGGATTTTTTATTTATATATATTTTCACAGGTCGATGCTTTAGGAATATTATAAATCAAGTCCGATGTAAAAATTCGAAAAATTTACGAAGTTACAGGCATTTGAGTGAAACATCCGAGGTAGCACGGGGCGGCGACTCAACCGATCGCAGCGGAACTGTATTTTTCATTACGGTGGCCCTAAAAACTCGCGCTACATTCAATCAATTCACTTCCAATTTTGCATGCAGAATCGTAATAAGATTCCACATTGTCCTACGATGACTTTTTTTATTCCGATTCCCCGTTTATTATTTATAAAGAAAAAAGGTGGACTTTTCTCTTAGAAAAATCTAACTTTACCTTTGGTTTCTCACCATTTCTTTATTTTTCAAAATTTTCCAAATCGGCCCGTAGGACGATAGCTATTAACATATTTTATAATAATACCTGTTTTTGATTTCAGACGACATACAGTTTTTTTTCAGGGCCACCGTTTAGCCGTCTAAAATCGAGAGACTTTCAGATATATATCCATAACTTCAAAAAAACAATAGTATTTTAACTGAAACTTTTTTTTTAAGTAGTTCATAGTACTATGTAAAGATAGTAAAAAAACGGGAAATATTCATCAAGCCGTTGACTTGTAAAAAAATCCACAAAATGTACATATTTTCCGAGGGTTCAAACGGGTATATCCCCTTAACAAACCCTTATCGATCCAGATGTATAAAACTTTTTGAAGAAACGTCACGCGTTTATCCTAACGAAGCCCATGTAGTGCCACGTGAACGTGGAAGAGGAGACACTCATACTCCGACATTTCGTCCTTTTCAAGTTTCCTAGCTCTGCGTTCGCTGTTTACCGTTCGAGACTATATAATAGCATATTAATGGGCAACGGACTACGAAATCGTGAGCACGAAGCGTTGCACCGTAAATATACGGATGGGCTTGTATTATGTAACGCTTAAATATTTCTCGCTGGTCGTTGCACCAGCGATCGACGAACGCTTAAACGTTTCCAAGGGGACAGTTGCCAAAAGAAACTATATTTCTCTATTCATTTGTTTCTCCTACTTTTCGTCGATTGTTTGGGGCTCCGTTCGGTAGTAACAGGGACGGAGGTTCTAGGCGAGGAAAAAAGTACATACAAGTTGTGCCCGAAGGCAGGAGTGAATGAAGCGTGCACAGCTGTAATCTAAACAATGAACGGTACGCGTACGCGGCGTAGCTTTCGGCGCCGCTTACGCGCGCGTGGACGTGACATAAACACAAGTAAACGCGAGGTTAACTTTAAAGGAATCCGAGACCAGTATCGCGTAGGACGTCGTAGCAATAGCACAACGCTCGCAGGCGTGTTCCCGGGGCCGTTTTGAGGACCGCGATGGAGTCGGCTGGATTTTGGGGAGGGGAAAAACGAATTTCGTTCAAACGGGTTCCCTTGGAACAGCTTGTTCGGCATTAGTAGCCTGCTTGTGGCATGTTTGAGTGCATATTTAAACGCTGAGTACGTATCCTATCCGTTCCCGATCGGTCTTCTCCTCTTTCCACTCTTCCGTTAAGGAAAGAAAATTTGTCGGGCGCAAACCCAAGGGACTCACCGGCGAAGACCGTATCCTGGAGGTTGTACTTGCTGGAGCCGGTTTTGCCGACTTTTGGAAAGTCCTTTAGCTTCCGGCCGCTGAGCTTGAGCTCGCCGCTCAAGTGCGCTTCCTCCAGGATCCGCTCGAGGCTTCTGGTGAGCTGCTTCTGTATGTGGCCGCTCATGTTCGACGCGACCATCGCCATATTACATTTTTTCAGGCACGCCACGCACGCGGAAGCACGCCGGCGAATTTATCCACCCTGGCGCGTACTCAGCCGCTCGTCTCTTGGACGACCAGGCGAAGATGCACACCGAATGAAAAAGCTCCGCACCTGCCAACCACTCTGGATACTTGCTTCTGCGCTACTGATCGGACATCGGGCCCTCGCCGGAGCGTGCATCGGTGCATTCGACTGCAGCGCCCCCGCTGCGACGCCATCTTCGATTCTCGATTGAACATCGAGGCGCTGGTTCGATTCGAGAATCGCAATAGCAATCGCACATCGAAATTTAAACGGGACCAAAGTTAGTTTCCGCTTCTGTTCGCCGTGGATCTTTCACTCGATCCGAAACGCTAATATTGCGTGTTTCTCTGTGATAGATGCTTTGCGTGATAGTGCGTGGGTGCTGTAAGTGGTGGAAGGTGACAAGTGAAGGTGAGGAGAATTCGGATACGGGATGAGGCTGAGTTCATGACCAAGGTGCGATTATGAAGACTCAACGACCATGACCTGTTCCGTAAAGCAAGGTAAAAACTCACGCACAGATATATTTACCCGTTAAAAAAAAAAAGTACGAAATGAAGTGGATCGTTGGTCTATATTTCGATTATATATCCGACCGTTGGAGATCCAGTTCCAGATAGAAGTCAAATGAACTTTCCTAGTGTATTGTCTTGTCTATCACAATCATACTTGTATTTACAAAACATTCAGTCAATTCAGATACATCGTACGTTACACGAAGGTGAAATTGAATCCTAGAGTAACACGAAAGTGTGTTCTATAATTAATTCTTCTTCTTCTGCACGCTGGGGACTATATTTTGCGACGCTTGATAGTCCCTTATCAGCTGCTCCTCGATGTCCGGTAGGCAAGGGCTATACCTCGAATATTCCATAGTGAATTCTCCCTTTCCTTGGGTAGAAGATCTCAGTTCCCCAACATAACCAAACATATCGTTGAGTGGAACTTCTGCTGTTAAAGAGAACCATCCCTCAGAGCCGTCCGTGTCAGTTACGAGACCGTGTCGTTTGGTTATTTGACCAACGACTATTCCCTGCGACAATACAGACATTCAGATTAATTGAATGAATCGCTTGCTCCGTAATAGAAACGTAGGGCGTTACGGAACTATAGGTATAAACTTCCGCTCGTAATTCCGACACACTCACAAGGGAACACCGCGAACCCGGACTCACCGATTGGAACGCAACTTTGTGGGTTTTTAGAGTGACTCAAAACAAGAACAACGGTGTGTTTCATTTGGGCCCTATCGCCCTTTAAAGAGGTGAAAACTAACCTCAAAGTCAAATTGGCACTTCCACTTTTTCGCGTATATCTCCCAAACTACAACAGACAGAAAAAAATGTTTCAAACAAAAGTTTCATGGTGCAATGAGCACTGCAAACTTGCGTTAACAAAATTTTGAAAAAAGTTTTTTTGGTTCAGGTATTTTTTTTTTAAACTCTTAAAATTTTGTTAACGCAAGTTTGCAGCGCTTATTGCACCATTAAACTTTTGTTTGAAACATTTTTTTTCTGTCTGTTGTACTTTGACAGTTATACGCGAAAAAGTCGAAGTGCCAATTTGACTTTGAGGTTTGTTTTCACTGCCTTAAAGGGCGATAAGGCCCAAATGGAACACACCATTGTTCTTGTTTTGAGTACCTCTAAAAACCCACAAAGTTGCGTTCCAATCGGTGAATCCGGGTTCGCGGTGTTCCCTTGTTAGTACATTATTTACCTGGTACTCTATCGGAGCAGTCACTTCCACTGTCATAATTGGTTCTAAAATATGCCATGATCCACGTTCGAATGCTTCTCTCATCGCGCCCTGCGCGGCTTGAAAGAATGCAAACTCCGAGGAGTCGACGCAATGATGCATTCCGTCGAATAATCGGAATTTAATTCCCGCTAACTTGTGACCCGTAAGGCAGCCCGACTCGCACATGAACCTGAAACCTTTTTCCACGCCGGGAATAAATTGTTTGGGAATATTGGTTCCTACCGTTTCATCCTTGAACTCGACCACAGTATTCTGATGAGCCGGTAGTGGCTGAAAGGGCACAGCTTTTATTACGTAAATCGTGACAGATGGGAAAAGGTGATCAGAAATTAGAGCAAGTCTATACCTCTATTATTCCAGCTACTCGGGCGAATTGTCCAGCTCCTCCTGATTGCTTCTTGTGAAGATAGTCGAACTCGCAAGGCTCCCGTAACGTTTCGCGGAATGAAACTTTCGGCTTTCCAAGGAGAATGGGACAGTTGTATTCCCGCTCGAGCCTTTGCGCATAAATTTCCAGATGTAACTCTCCCATTCCGGATACAACGCATTCCTGAAACGTGCATTGCGTATTGTACCTCTAGAGGCTGATGAAGATTTTTAATTCGGGAAAGTTACCTTGCTATCTGTGTTGTATTGAAATTTGAATGTCGGATCTTCTTTGGTGAATCGCGCGACTCCTTTCGCAAAGTTATCTCTATCCTTTGAGTTCTTTGGCTGAATGGACATAGACACTACAGGATCGGGTACGTGAATAGATTCCATTGATAATTCTAGATTCTGATTATTGACGAACGTGTCACCGGACGCGCAGTCTATACCAAATAAAGCGAAAATATCTCCGGAATAAATTTCGCTCACGTCTTCCATCTGATTCGAGTGAAGTCGTACTAATCTCGGCACTCTGACCTACGGAGTATTACATTTATTCTAGAATGTAAGGGATTTTATGTTCCATAAGTAGACGTACTTTTTTCCTTGTTCTTGTGTTGTACAAAGATTCTCCTTTAGACAGCATTCCCTGATAACAACGGAAGTATGTTAGTTGACCGAATTTGCCAGCTTCCAATTTAAACGCCAAACCAACGAAGGGATTCTTATTGCTCCTCTCAGAATTTAACATGACCTTGATCGATTCCGTTCTGTAAAGAGAAGAGAAAGTTCGTTCTATGCTGCGCAGAAAGGCACAATTTAAAAACGAGAATATAATATATGAAAGAGATTTACTCGGTTTCTTTAAGCGCGTAATTTTGAACTTCTCCAGGGTTTGGTAAATAATCTATAACCGCGTTCAGCAGTGGCTGAACCCCTCTATTTTTTAAAGCAGTTCCGACTAATATCGGCGTGAATGATCGTTTCCTACAAGATCGTCTGATAGCATCTCTTATATCCTTTTCTTCCACTCGCAATTCGTTCAAGTACATTTCGCCGAGTTTCTCGTCGACGTTACTTAAATGTTCGATTAGTTCCTGCTTTCTGCCTTGCGCCTCTACACATAACGGTACATCCATATATTTGTGAGTCTCGCTCAGACGTATTTACAACATACCTGCTCTCATGTTTCCTGGGATTTCATCTTCTCTTACAACTTCGCCATAGTCTCCTTCGAAGTATAAAGCTTTGTTTGCAACTAAATCTACTATCCCCTTGTTGTTACCCTCTAAACCAATAGGCAATTGTAAAAATGCGGCATTGTGGTATAACTTTCCACGCAATTGTTCCATCACTCTGATGTGATTGGCACCCAGTCTGTCTAATTTGTTGATAAATGCTATGCAAGGTACATTGTACCTCTTCATCTGTCTATTCACAGTCATAGTTTGCGATTGAACACCGCCCACTGCGCACAACACCAGTATAGCTCCGTCTAAAACGCGTAAAGCTCTTTCCACTTCTACGGTGAAATCGACATGCCCAGGAGTGTCAATAATATTAATGTTATGATCTTTCCATAGAGTGTAAGTTGCCGCAGATTGAATCGTAATGCCTCTCTGCCTTTCCAACTCCATACTGTCCATCACTGCCCCAATATTATCTTTGCCTTTTACCTATCGTCGTATATAACGCAACAGAAGAACCGAACGTTGCATATAGGAATTTTATACAAAAGCTACAAGTGAGATCGTTCGTTACTTACTTCGTGCATTTCGGTTATTCTTCCAGTATAAAATAATATACGTTCTGTCAATGTAGTTTTCCCAGAGTCTATGTGGGCCGATATACCAATGTTTCGAATCCTTTCCAATGAATTGTGCTCCGCGAATTTGGCGTACGATGATAAAAGTCGGGAATTCTGCTATAAACGAACAGTCAATTATGCATGAACGCATCGTTTAATTAATCGTTTGCAACAAGAATTATAGAAGGTTAGAAGTTTTACTTTGTAAATGTGCGAACGCGCCGATGACAGCATGTTTGGGCTGATATTGTGCCTTAAAACAGTTATGATAGACATTTTGATTGATCTTCTAATGCGACACGATATTACGTGACCAACTGTTTATTTCTTTAATATCTTACAAAATTGTCATTACTCTTCAATGGCGTTCACGCCACACGTGCGAACGAACGTAATCACGCTCGGGAAGTTATCGAATGAACCGGGTCCTTATCGCTCGTTAAACTCGCCAGACGTGCAATGTGAAATGAACAACAAA
Source organism: Andrena bucephala (assembly GCA_947577245.1). Classification (NCBI taxonomy): domain Eukaryota; kingdom Metazoa; phylum Arthropoda; class Insecta; order Hymenoptera; family Andrenidae; genus Andrena; species Andrena bucephala. The sequence goes on from OX387715.1 coordinate 112,790,467, forward strand.
TGATTTGAGAAAAAATTCTTCTTTTATTGTGTATCACATAATTATATACTTCATTGTTTTCTTCGTATCATCCGTACTTTAAGGTTCGCCTCGATATAAAGTAGTGCGCGCCGTGAGAATCTTATAATATGAACATAATAAAACATAACAAGCATTTATGTTTAATTCACGCATTAAGCCCGTCTTTATGCTACAAATATTTACATTGAGCTTACAGGGCTGAAAAGTATAAATATTATACAACTTAAAACTTACGCATTGTAGTCGAATGTGAAATTTGTTTCTACATTTTTAGCATCAGTCATTAAGGCTCTGCTATATTTTCTTGACAAACGAATTCAGCACTCCCTTTCCTCTACAACGTACGCTTAATGGGACTTTACGATTTTTAGATCGAAGAAAGTAAATTCTGAGGATTATGAAAACAAGGATCATACGTGACTAGGGCTGCCATCCGTCCGGGTTTCCCCGGATTTGTCCTTTTTTTTTTTTACGGCGTCCGGGGGGATTTCTGCAGTGATCCGGGTTTTTCGACGCTGCTCGCTCAAAAAGTCATAAATATTTTATCTTTATTTCTTGATTGCGGTTATACTCTATAATTTACAGAAATTTTTGAAATAGTTATAAGTGTCCGGGTTTCAAGCGCAAATGTCCGGGGTTTTAATGCTCTCTGCCCTAGATCAGTGATTTTCGTAATGGCAGCCCTATACGTGACGAATAGGTTTAATTTTACCAATGCCTCGGTCGAAATATTGACACTGATTGTCTTTGATAAATCGTGCAATATTCATTAAACCATGAACATCCAGTCTAGATACGAGCAGACAATGAGAATCATGATTTACACTTATTACATTTATCAAAATACGTTTCTAATGAATTCCGTGCTGCTACTTTGAACATATGAAATACTAAGATTAACACTGATATAACATTTATGAAGTAGCTACCTAGTTATGTCGGTTAAACACAGTGGCTTTGAATCAAAAGATTCTTGAAGCACAAAATATACTTGCAAGGAGCAAATCATTAGCATAAGTTACCGAATACGTACTCCGTTTAATATCTCGATCGATATTCGATTAATATCTCTTTTTCTCCCCCGTTTTTATTTGTCTCAATACGTGAATGTTCATAATATGAATTTTCGTCGAGAGTATAAAATCTGCCTTATCCTTATACACTGTGTTTCTGTACATACATATATTTACGCTGAAGTTACACTACAGTCGTTATCCTTACCTCTAAAGACCTTTACAAGTACATTTAATATTATATTCGATTAAAAGCAAGTTACGTTTTTGGTACTAGGTTTAGCCGGCGAATGTTTCTCATCGCTGTCGCCGAAGTCCATGCCGAATGGTACTGAATTCCAAATGGCTTTGTCGCTCCTGTCGTCCTCTTCGCTTAAAATATTGCACATCATCCGGTCATCGTAGAGGGAAAATCTTGCGGTCGAGTGTCCACGACCACGGACCTTCCTCACCGAGGGTGGCAGATCCCCCGGTGTCTTTATTCTCATATGCGGATGCTTTAGTACGTTCACATTCGATCCCACGTTGAAAACCTCGTTGAACTTGTCGATGCTCTCCTGTCTACTCAGATTATTCTCCGTCTTCTTGTTCCTTAAATTTACAAGGGGCAAAGTAGAGGGCCGTATATTCGTATTGTTATCATTCTCTAGCTTCTGTTTGCCAACTTGCACGGCATTCTTGTCATTCTTGTCCAACAGTGCGGTAGACGCAGGCGTTTTACTTATAATACCGTTCACATACTTCCCTCCCGGCGATATCGTCACGTTCGTTTCAACAGTTTTGATTTGCACGTTTTGTTTCGATAGTAAGTTCGACTTAGAGTCCTCCCTGTCTATTTGGTATTTATTGTACGGATACATTTTCTTGTTGGCGAGCAGCTTTTTAAAATTAGGCCAACCGAACAACTTCTTCCTCGGACTTTCCTGCGAGCAGGCTTCGTGTACATTGGTCTGCTTGCGTTTACCGTACGACGAGGTGCCATCGTCGGATATAACGTTCTGAACGTATGGTATAGGCGTCGCTGGTCTTAACTGCGTGAGTTGTGTCGTGTGTTGGCTCAAGTAATCGTGGGAAACCAGGCCCTGTGCTTCTGATACAATTTTGTACTGATCGTTACACGCGTGCTTCATAGATTTATCGACGAGTACGTTGCCGTTACACCCCAGCTCTTCAAACGAGTCCGACTGTAACATTAAGTTCCTTTCCATGCAAGGATTCCGGCCTTGATAAGGTTGAAGTGTCTGGGTATGATTATATACTGCTACTTCGTTTGAATTTTTAACTGGAATACAATTGAAGATTATACAGGGATTCGATTCGACCGGTACTTATCTGGCGGTAGTAGAGTTACTTACAACTATGCTCGTGAACGATGCTTTCGGAAGGCGATAGCGTCACCAAATTTTCAACAATGCCACCTTCGTTGCTCGAATTGTCCTGTACCGTGTGTAGCGCTAGTTGAGCAATGTGAGCGTTGTCATGATGCGAAGTTTCGCTGTAGAGACTGTTCGTAGTTGAAGGCACTAAGATGCAATGGGAATTTACCATTGGACTTCCATCAGCAAAGTGTACAGTCACTAAGAAATTGTATTAAATTACTTTCCTTCTACTTCATCGTAATATATATTTCTATCATTAGCGGGCCGCGAAACTTACCACGATGCGATTGTAACTCTGAAAGACGTTCCTCTATACATAAAGCGGTTAATCGAGCTTCCGCGTCTGCGTCCCAGCAGTCTTCCATAGTCTCCTTAATCAAACGTATTCCCGGCCTGTCCACTAAATTTCCCTCTAATAAAGGTCTCGCTTTGTTACGAGAGACTAAAACTTGCATCTGTTCGAATGTTGGATGAAGACCAATCTCCTTCTCGTATGGTTGCTTATATAGAGGTATTTCTGACGCCGGCATGTAGATGTCGGAACATCGTGAAACTAATTCCCAAAGCACTAAGCCCATTGCGTAAACATCTATCTGCTTTAAAGAGCTCTCACAATCACGTAAATTAACTGCACCTTCCAGCACTTCGGGTGCCATATATCTCAAGGTTCCGACCTAGTTAAACGATTATCGAACGACATTATAAATGATTTTATTGATTAAACATCTTGCATACGCAAATCGTTATCTTACGTCATTGATTGATTTTATCTCGGCATGTTGTTCCTCCCCGTTCGAATAGTACTTGGAACCAGAGATTTGAACGGCCAACCCTAAATCACATATACAACAAGTACCATCTGCTTTGATCAGTATGTTCCTTGAATTGATATCTCTGTGGGCGATGCAAGGCTTGAATTTATCTGTAAAATTCACCCATCTGATCTCAGCTGTCCTTTACAACATTTAACATCGTCCTTTAATGAATTTATCGAACTTACCACCTTTGTGTATATCAGTGTGTAAGTAAGCAAGTCCTTTTACCATAGAGAGACCCATTTTACAGAATGTGGCCCAGTCAATCGTACGGGTTCTTAAAAAGTCTGTCAAAGTACCACCTGGTGCGAAGCTAAGTACCAAAAGATATTCAACGCTGCCTTCCATGCTGACTCTTTCATCCACACCTGAATGAAAATCACATAGGTGGTGACGGTGATGTCTTTCGACTTAACGAACGGGAGATTGATTAAAGAAGAACTATTAACCGTAATAACTGAGCAAAGATGGGTGTTCCATGAATGGAAGGCAATAAGTATCTCGTTCGTTTTGAAAATAATTGCGATAATGAGAAGGGAATATTTTAACGGCAACATCTTGGTCCCCCATGCTGCCTTGCCATACTGACCCATACCGTCCTTGTCCTGTAATCACATTGCACATTTCAATAACAAACCTACAAATACCTGTTCGTGTTGTACGCTAATCATTTAAACGGCAAGGAACGTACCTACAATTGTCGTGAGTTTTAAATGATCTACCGTGTAAGTACCAGTTCTTAATGCTGTACTATCCATAAACTGATCTGTGTAGGAATGTGGCTTTCTTAATCTTGCTAACATATTGGTATGGTACATGCGATATACCATTAATGTTACAATAGATATCACTAATAATACACAGACTAGAATGCTTGTTATGATAAGCATCCATCTTTCAGAGTCCGTCTGTTCCAAATATTCAGTTGCTGGAACAATGCAAATAAGGCGGATATCATTGAGAATTTATGCGACGATAGAGAGCGCTCTTTGCGCAACAACCGTTGACCTTACTTGGTTGATTATTCTCCGAGGGAATAGAACTATGTACTTTGTTCTCGGAGTACATAAGATTAGTACTATTAATATTGAGATTGCAATAATCTCCATGGCAGCAACAGAATTTTGTGTTGTTTAGTGCCTTGGTCGAGCGTTGAAGAGCAATACACTCCGAAGTTTCGCATTTCTGTTCGCCGGACTGCTTCCAGCAACCTGAATTACCAAACATTAGAAATTTGTAATAATCGCATAGTATACCTTATTAGACATTAAAAGACGTCTGGTGTACCTTGTGATAAAATGATAATCTGTGTTCCGTTCGCAGTCTTATCTTCTTGCCACAACGCGTGACAAAAGTTAGTGCATTTTTCAAACTTAATATTGTCATCTGCCTGTAAGAACATTTTTTTTTATTTCCATCGAATTTATTTCACGCTTAAACTCGATCGAACAGTTAATAGATTCGTCGGCGGAAAGTGCGATTCTCTAACGTGTATCATGTTTCTAACTTACTATGGTATGAGCTATGTTACTGTCGTTCGGTATAGTTTCAGGTACACTAGGTGTATTTTGTTTTAAAGAGAGATTCTCGATACTTTTCTTTCTGCTGGCACATATTCTAATGGCGTTAATAGGTGCCGAGTTTATCCCACACAGTAGCACGGTCAATGTAATCGATACAAAGGCTTTCATTGTGCTTAGACAGGCCTCTTGAACTCAAACACTTCACCAGAAGCGTTGGTCCTCAAGTACTGGCATCTTTGATTACATTAACATACACTATTGCCACATGTAGGTTTTATTCATCTGTTTATTACACACATCATAAATACATTCGTTGCGAAGCATATGTACACAGTAATTTCCGAGTAGTAAATTCCTCGTAAAATAAATGCGATTCAGAGTTACACATTACAGGTAATAATTGCGCGAACATAAAAGAATAAATGAGACTTCGTAAAGTTGTTAAAATATTACGAATATATTAAATTAACAGGATCGATGAAGTATTGGTGATTACAAAGAAGTAATTAGATACACAAGGACAGGGAATGTGGATAAATAAGAATCTGTATTTTGGAGAAGGGAATTATAGCAGCTTGAATATAACACTGCTCATGAATGAGCCCTTTGTGTAAAAAATAAAAGCGGCGGCAATTATGACAGGAAGGAGGAAAAATCACTAAGGGAATGGTTCTGCAGAAAACCGGAGCAATGCTTGAAATGTTCACACTGTTGTATACACGATATATCGCAGGCGCATATAAAAAGATGCGTGATGCATGCTACAAAAAATTTGAAAGCGAAAATGAAAATACAGGGTTCGTGCGATGATACGTCGCGAGCAAGTTGAAAGAAGCATACTTACATCTCGGGGAACAGGTTTCTCGAGTTTTCTAATCGAGAATCTTGCGAGGAAGGCTTTGGCGCTAGCAATAACATCGCGCACATCCGCGGCGTAATATGGAATATTTTTTAAATAAATATCGCATCAACATTGGCAGATTTGACAGAAAAACCGTATGCATTGAATTGTAATTCATTCACGTGTTCGCAAAGGCAGCGTAAAACGTCACTTCTGTAGCAGTGACCCTCTGTCAACTGTTCGTAGTACCAACTTTACTTACACGCAACTCAATTTATTAGCATTCTTAATATCTGCTTCTTTGCCTGGATCGATGTAAAGTTCAGAATTACATTTTCAATTCCATATTCCACAACTTAGTTTAACGAACGCGAATACTAAATACATTTACGATACATTGGACAGGAACCGTGTTCCTAAGTTGACATGTTATTCGTCTGCATCGTGCGAGGAACAACACTTCACCGCGTGTCGGTCAATCTATCTCGCCAGATGATATTTACATTCCCAAAGTAAAAGTTATTTTGAAACGGTGCAACCGATAGCATCGAATGCAGCCAATCAGGCATTTCGCTTTAATCTTAAAAGTTTTCAACCCTCGCAGTCCAAGCTCGTGAGTGTTTGTAACTAGAGACCTACGAATTGGCGCGCAGCGTCTTATTCTGCGTGTTTCGATGTTATATCGTGCAAATGGCGGCTTTCGCGATGTTTTGTTCGATGTTTCTTAAAAATTAACCACTCGCGTTGCTCGTAGTGCATAATAGGTAAGGTAATTGCGTCTGTCGGTTCGCCCTGTGTTTGTGAGAGCCTGCTGCCGACATGGTGAAGCTCCATAAGAAATTTTTCGCGGGGGATAAGGTGTTTGCGAAAGTTCGAGGTTATCCACCGTGGCCAGCCAAAGTAAGCACAACCGTATACTTCACAAATGAGTTCTCGTGTACAACCAAGACTCGCAACGATGAGAATTCGTTCCGCAAATAACAATCCCTCCATCCCGTCTATTCTGGAATTTCGCGTTTCTCGCCTATAGTGCTGCTTCCGAGCAACATGATGTCGGTATTAATTTATTCAGTGATTATGTTTACATAAAGACTACATACACCAGTGGGTGTATTTGGAATTTAATAGACCCCCGCAGTTTGCTAGACTCAGTGTCACCTCGTTATTACAATATTCACCTTACTTTAAACAGCAACCAGGCTAATTGACTATGTTTATAATACATGGTTAGATAAATACAACATTACGTAACTCGCTTATTGATAGGAAATTACGCTATAACGCGTACTCTGTTGATATGATTTCAGGTTGAAAAAGTAATCGATCCAAATTCAAAAAATTCAAAGTATAGCGTGTACTTTTATGGTACGGGGGAAACGTGAGTAATAACTTTTCTGGCAATATGTAAACAGTTTTTAAGGTAATCGACGCGGCGTATGCGTGCAGCTATGTAGTTGAACTGAACGTTAACCGTCGATACTATAAGTAGAATTAACGAGGAAATATCTAAAGGGAGTTTTAAATATCTTGCTTCAGTGCTGTGTGTAAAGTTGAAGAGCTGTATACATATATTGAGAACAAAGCGAAGTTTGGGAAACCTCTTAGACGAAAATACTTTCACGAGGGTTTATTACAATTAGAACAAGAGCTTAAGAATGATAGAAATAAATCGACTGGTAATATTACCAACCCCAAAGGTAAATCTAACAAAATAACTTTACGCGAGTATGGCGCAGGAATTGTACTTATTGACGCTTATTCCATGGATTAAGAGCCCGCTATTGGCGAAGAAGCAGCGAAGGAAAGTGACGCTGGAATGGATTTGCCGACAGTCAGCGCCACTGATAGCGATATGGAATCAGGATCTCTGGTGATTGACGAAGAGGAGAAAAAGAAATCGATGAAAAGGAGAACTATGCCGGGTGCTACTACCAATCCTGTAATATATTTATGTTTATATACGTATGCATCTGAGAGTGCTTGTGCGTGGTTGCGCGCGTAAATATATATATAAATAGATAAATATTCGAGTTAGGAGTTTTTGCACATTACGGCAATATTGTTTAAGAAAGCAATTATTGACCTGAACACTCCAATAGCAATGTAGGAATTGCCGACAAACATTCATAGAGGCTGGATAATTTGTGCGATTATTCCTTACAATTGCATGAAAGTACAATAATAATAAAGCAACGTAATCAGCGTTGTATTCCATTATATTAAGCTTGATACACGTAAAACAATTAGGACACGCCAGAGATAAAGAAGAGACGTGGGAAGCCAAAATCTTTGTCCGCATCTACCAGTGATACGAGCAAGCAGGTCGCCGACTTCGATTCTCAAGAAGAGGAATCACCTAAAGAGGTTGTGAGTCGTAGCGGTAGAAAAATTAAACCTAAGCGATTTGCTGATTTCTCGAGCTCGGAAGGAACAGATACTGCTGACAGAAATGGTACATAGATGTAGCATAATTCAGGTGTCGATCAGAGCGTTTTACTAGAGTGTTCTTGAGTGAGCGTTTTGTGGGTTTTAGAACATGGAAGGGGCCGTGCTAAGATTAAAATAGAAGACACTAGCGACCAACAAGCACCGTCGGGTGTAATGCACAAGAAAAGGAGCACTTTGGAAAGTAAGAATAGGGAATGTAGCTTACTTACGAGAGAACATCCCGAAACTGGAAATTCCAAAAATTCTGAAACTTTATGAATATGTAGGGAATTTCTCCCTGATTACAACGCAATTTTTGTTTGCTGCCCAAATTCACTCTAAGGGGGTGTAAATGACCCCTGAAAATCCGGTTATTTTCCGATTTTGTGTTATAACTCCTGAACTATAAAATAATTTTTTTACCAAATGATGGAAACTAATTAAAAGATGTAACTTTTGCATTGAAATATTTTTCTAACTGTTACAGTTCGCCAGTTATAACACAAAGTCGGAAAATAGTCGAATTTTCAGGGGTTAATTTCACCCCCTTCGAGTGAAATTGGGCAGCAAACAGTAATTGCGTTGTAATCAGGAGGAAATCCCCTACATATTCACAAAGTTTCAGAATTTTTTCAATTTTCCGGTTCGGGATCTTCCCTTGTTACGATAGAATTAAGTTAGTACTTAAGCACTAAGTTTGTACTTAGTACGAGTACTTAAGCATTGCGTATTTAACAGGAAAGAACAATGTGGGTGAAGCACCGATGCTGGAAGGTACCGTAGTGTCTAGCACTACATCCTCGGATGCGCCGGGCCGTTTTCTGTTGGCGCTGACGTTCGCTGGTGAACACGTAGGCATTAAGTTAGACATGGATAAGCCAAAGTCTTTTGAAAGCGAAAAAGCTCGAACGCAGTGGGAGTGGACGACCGCCAGAAGTGCTATGAAATTGAAGGCACAATTGGAAAGTGGGGAAATACTGCCGGAACAAGTGAAGGATTGCTTGGATTTCAATGTACACGTGCCGGACGAGGAGAAACGGCTATTGGCAAAAGACGGAGCGCTTCATCGTAAAACAAACAAATTGAGGTAGTAGCGAATTGGCTCGTTGAAAGTGTCGCTGTTTCATTCTGAATGTCGGTTTCCAGATGGTTGCGTATAGAAGCGCAACTGTTGCAACTGGATGCTCAAATCAAGTCCAATCTGGGATTGGACAGAGCAAATCCGGACAAATGTTTACAAGCAATGGATGATATGCTGTCGCTTCCAATCGATCCCTTAATGCTGAAAAAGCATCCACATATCGTGGAGACCGTGAAAAGGGTAAAGGAGTATAAATTATGCTCTCGTCCTTTGGCAATTACTGATTAGCATGTTTTACTTGAATTATTAATCACTTTTAGTTGCGGCGATACATTGGCAACTTGGCCGATTGGAAATTAAGCGAAGAGGAAGAGGTAACACCGTTTTGCTTTAAAAGTATATCGACGCGCGTCACGAAGACTAGCACGTTTAATTTTTTTTCTTACGGACAACTGCATGTAGAAAAAATGAAACGTGCTACTTTTCGCAACGCGCGTCGATATGGAGTGCGCAATCTTAAATCATTACACTTTTTGTACGTCCCGTAAAATTTTGTTTGTAGGCTACGTTCAAACTGAAAGCAGAACAAATTAGACAAAAGGCTGAGCATATATACAACAAATTTAAGGTAATTATATTTAACGAGATGCGTGTGTGATGTGTTACTTGTGTACGGATAGAGTCAGCATTTGGTACCCAGAATTTCAAAGTCCGATTGTGTGCATTTGTGTGTGCCGAATAGATAGGTATATTATATCTTTCCTTTCAATGAACAATACGCAGGCTATGTTTACCATACCCGAAGGTCAATCGTTTTGGCAATCGTTCTCGGACCAAGTGGTCCATTTCAAAGAACTAACAAAGGACATGCCCGAGGAGAAAGTATTTTCTCTAATGTCTGACCCCGCTTGCTCAGGTAAATATGTTAGTTCGCAACTGTTGACACGTTGGTTACCACGTTGTTCTGTATTGCCGGGGAAATTCAGAATTTCATAATTGTCACGGCAACGTGCTAATCGATGTGTTGGACGACACGAATTGTTTTGAGAAGGCGACTTCGCGTTTCTATGAATGTAAAAACGAAATTTACAGATGCAGCCATATCAGAGGACTCACCCATGGACGACAGTGGTAGTCAACCAGATACAGATGCACCTGCCGAAGTAAAATTAGAAGTGCCTACCAGGAGCGAGACTCCGAAAGAGTCAGAGGCCAAGTAACCACAGTGATCTTTTGTATCTGATGATGTGAAAAAACCATGCTTATTTTCTTTTGTACTAATGTAGTACTATACGAGACGAGTGTCTTAAAGCTGAAAAAAAAAAGAGTTCGCTTTTTCACACTTGAATATCACTTTTGGATAAATTCTGACACTATATTTTACTGAATGGGTCTTCTAGTAAATTTCCTCGCAATCATAACTCATCCCTCTTGCAATATCTGTAATTAATGCAGCCTGTGCTACGAACGAACCGGCTTTTACTCTGTCAAGGATGTTATGGAAATCGGTTAATCGTGATGCACTTAGGAGTTAGAGTAGACATTATAATTGTTTCTTCTATTGTGCAACACTTTTCTTTTATGATTGCAATTCTTTTTGCATTTTTTAGCAATACCAAAAAAAAAAATGAAAAAAAAATAGAAAATAGAAAAGAGAGAAAAAAAAGATATTTACGAAGACCGTATAAATACCTTTGTTGTTTCGAGGATGATTATCTGTTAGTAGATAAAAGTGGCAACGGAGACCATTGTATATATGAGAAAAAAAAATGAAAGCTGCAATATCTCTCAATATGCAATGATCAGAGGTGCGATGTAGGTACGATTAACGGCATAATTTACTGGTTTCAAACTAGAGTTTTAATAGCGCACGCCTCGATGCATTCGACGTTCCGTTTTCATCGCACTTTAAAGGCATAACTGAAGCGGTCATTCGAAAAGGAAAAAAAGACACAAAGAAATTGGCTATTTAATCGTGTGTTCGTGTAAAATATTGTTAGATATCGGTTAAAGAATCTCTTGAAATGTGTTCACTGAAGTATTGCTATGATTGGACTGTACAAAGTAGAAAAATAGTAGTTTCTATTGAATCCCAGCTGAAGAATAACAATTAAAAACTTTTGTAGCTGAAAGCTTGGATAGCTGTAACTCAAAGGGGGGAGGAGGGGGGGGGATGAATATTGCCATTTTTATCGGTAGTATGGTTTGTACGAAGTTTCTAAATGAGAAATTCTCGGAGCTGGTGCAACTTGTTGGAGATTTTGCAATGTAAATTATAAACTACACTTTTCTACAAGGCAAGGTATTAAGAATAAACAGTGCGACATTCATTTAGATTCAGCAACTTTCGGTGGCTCACAGCGCAATAGTCGTTTGATCTTGTTGTTTTCCTTTTAGGACGATTGCATTTAAAGTAAGCACGATCACTAATATTAACGACATAAATGTACTTTTATAAAGACGTATGAAAGAAAAGGGCACTGTAAAGGTGATATTGTTAATAAAAACGAACTGGTGTATTTATTCTTGTCGAATGACAAAGAAACCACTTATTCTCGTTTGCCGTTCCGTTCTTGTATTATGTGTATCTTATTTATTGTCACGGTGATCCGGGCAGATGCCTTTGAAGTGCATTGAAAATAGGAACAGCCAGATGAATATTTTCTGTTCAGAGTTTTCTTTTCTTCTTATAATTTTAGTTGTTTAATTTTTTAAATAATTACTATAAGATTTATCACGTACTATCCCGAAGTAAACGGATAGAATACGTTGCATGTTAAGCGAATATCTTGATTAATAAAACAAAAAAAAAACATGTTTACTTCGAATGTCAAGAATCATAGATATTTTGAATAAAAAACTTAATACAGATCTCTGCGGCTCTTACGGAGCTGCCCGTGTCAATATATCCGTGTAAAATGTTCGCGCATAAGTTCTAATCAAACGAGCAACGCCATTACTGTCCGATTGTCTGGATACCGTACGATTGGCATGTAATTAGCGTGTAATCGAGATAATTATTAGATTCTATCGCGTGCAATATAGTTGCGTGCACACGTAAAGCGGCTCAATATTTAATGTTACCATTTCTGTAAGAATAGCAAAGTGAACAGCACTCGCAAAACAGTTCTACCGTAGCGTTAGATCGTTAGAAGTGTGACAGATATTTTCACGGGCGCACGGAAAAATCTTTCAATTGCAAACGGGGGTGTAACCATACGGAGTAACAACGTTACAATCAAAACCATTTGATACTTGATTAATCGACGATGATAGTTCGTCGCAGAGAACGATAGTTGCGCCAATGGTCTTTCTAAATTAGCATACAAGAGAAATTATACACCGCAACGCCTGTATTATTTAGATACACGAGGATGACACGCAAATGCCACTTGTCTCGGTACACTCACTGGGCATATTTACTAGCCTTCCTTCTGTTTAAAATAATCGGTCTCGCGCCGTTTTCCGTGCAAAGGAGTAACTCGGCAAAGAGGTCCTTAGAAACCAGGTGTGCTTTCACTGGTACAAAATTGGCAGTACTTTACAACTTCCTACTTTTCTGTATGGCCGTCTCAATTTTCGCCACTATTCCGAGTAGATACTACTCGGATTACACTAACAAGAACACGATCACCCAGATCGTAGAAACTTTTCTGGCGGTATTGTCCACATTCATGATCTGCATCGTTTTGCTGTGTTATTGCAAGAATCAGTCGACCCTCGTGAGAATTGGCAATCATTTTATTCACGTTGAGACGGAGCTACGTCGGCTGCGAGAACCGATTGATCGGAAACGGACCGTCTGTCTTTTATTCCTCCTCTACTTGTTTCAATTAGGTTTGACCGTGGCTCTTCTGATCACGGAATACTTTGCCTTTCAATCCACACCTCTGTTGTGGGTAACGGATATCATGCCCATGACATTCGTCGACTGGATTTTAATCCAATACTTCTCGGTGCTTACCTTCGTGAACGCAACTTTCGCGGACGTGAATGGTTCTATACAAAGCTTGTGCAGGAGTTGCTCCTACTGCAATCGTCCAATGCCATTCTATCAGTATCGTCGCGTGGTCGTTACCAGTTCGTCGATTCAGCCGCTTCTGCGGTTTCGAGACGTTCACGATCATCTGTGCAGCATTTCCGATGACATTTCCGAATTTTACGCTTTGCCCGTTCTAGTCAGCGTATCGTACGTCTTCTTCCAGTTACTGTACAACGTTTACTATCTGTTGATACCCATAGTGATGGGCGATGGAGCATTAGATTCCTTGATTCTAGCGAACACCTTTCTCTGGTTAGTTATCATCGTGTATCCTCTCAGCTTGCTGACTACTAAGATCACCAACACCGCGAAAGAGGTAGGAGCGCTGCGCGAGCACGCGAGTGGCAGACTTGTCAGAATTTTGCACATTTCTCTCTGCAGATCGGAAAGACCAGGGTTTCCGTGCATGCGTTGTTAAACTGCGCGATCGACGGAGAAACGAAAGCAGAGGTAATGCAAATATATCGATAGCCAGTCGCGCAGCTTCCCGTCGCTCAACGCAAATTTTTTCTAGCTGAAGCAATTTTCGCTTCAGTTGCTCCAGCGAAAGATCAAATTCACCGCCAGCGGATACTTTGCTCTAGACAACACGCTTCTCCAAACGGTGAGCAAGAGACGCCAGTCGATCTGACAAGGGAAGATCGCCCAACCCCGGAAATTGAAAAAATTATGAAACTAGGGATATAGATTGGCGGACGAAAGAAAGTTCACGACTTTTAAAATCGCATAACTTTTTTAAAATTGGTCCAAACGACTTGAGTTTTTTTGAGAAGCTACTAGGATTAGTTTGCTAAGTGCCGTGTCTCGTCGTTTTGAAAAAAATGCACTTGGTTGGAATTGCAAACAAAAATAGTGAAGGTCATTTTTCAAACTTTTTTTTGTGAGCCTGTAATGAAAATTCAAAAAACCCGTTTGTAGATTGAAGTAAGTTGTATACATGCTGAAAATTTCATAAAAATCGGTTAACGTTGCTCTGACCTATAAACGCTAATATTTCCGGAAATCAACGATTTTCGACCTTATTCTGCGACCTTTAAGCGATTATAGCTCAGAGCAACGTTAACCGATTTTGACGAAATTTTAAACATGTATACAACTTACTTCAATCTACAAACGGGTTTCTTGAATTTTCATTACAGGCTCGCAAAAAAAAATTAAAAATTGACATTTACTATTTTTGTTTGCTGTTCCAACCAAGTGCATTTTTTTCAAAACTACGAAACACGTCACTTAGCAAACTAATCCTTGCAGCTTCTCAAAAAACCTCAATTCGTTCGGATTAATTGTATAAAAGTTATGCGATTTTAAAAGTTGTAAACTTTCTTTCGTCCGCCACTGTATACAGGATATATAATTATGTATCACGCTTATTTTTTTGCAGCCAAAATTCACTCTAATAAAAGCAGGTAAAATTAACCCCTTAAAATCCGTTTATTTTCCAACTTTGTGTTCTAACGCGCGAACTGTACGAGATGAAAAAAAATTTTCAGACAAAAGTTACTTGCTTTAATTAGGACTACCATTTGGTAACTTACAGTTCTTACAGTTGCGCGAGTTGTAATGCAAAATTGGAAAACAGCCGGATTTTCAGGGGTCACTTTCACCCCCTTAGAGTGAATTTGCGCTACAAAAAAAAAATTGCGTAATAGATACCTATATATCTTCTACACATGCCCAAAGTTTTATAATTTTTTTGAATTTCCAGCCTGGTGATCTTCCCCTGTGAGCCGGTGCAAGATTCGCCAGCTGACCATGTTCATTCTTCCTTGATAGATGCTCGGCGCGGTGGCAACGTATGTGATAATTCTTATTCAATTTCAAATGGCTACCACGTTTCCGGCCATTTGCCACTGCAACTGCACGCGGGAGTAATCGTAGAAGCGCATCCATCGGTCCTCCTGCGAATACCCTAAAGGGAGTCAACGTGGGAAAAGGGGATGATCCTTCTGACTGTACAGCGCGGCCTATGCAGAATAAAGACGACGGTCGTGTTCATTTCTTTTTTAATCAGAACTTATCAGTGATTCCGTTAAATAGGAATAATACATCGATTGCATGCATGGCAGCGAGTTATACGACTGATTAAATACCTTGTTGCTCGCAACGAATCATCGCACATTTCTTCGTATGTACACGCATATGTAATGTCGGAAGTAAGCATCTAAAATTTGAATAGCCTATGTACAAAGTACAGGTGGAGGAAGTCATTACGCACAGCTTCTGTTCGCAATGGAAATTAAACGTGTTGTATCGAGCTAGTTAATCGTAACGAAACGTTTCAATACTATGCGGGTACCTAAAGTGAACAGACAGTCTACGATTTCTGAAATCCACTAACAATTCCATCGTTCCCAAAAGTCACCCGCGCTATCCCGTTTCAATATATATTTGGGCGTGAAGCTAGGCCCGCGAAATAGTACATGACAGACGCGCATTTCCCTCGAACGATCGTTAAAAAACACGCGCGTTGAAAATATATTTGCGAACGGGATACCGTCCCAACGCTCGACTCGACGTAGAGTTTCTAGAAGCTGGATTGCCTTTGGAAAGAATTCACCACGTCCGCGAAATAATCGGTTCTTCTAGCTAATCACAACCAATTAATACTATAACGACGATCATGGCCCGGATCGTTTATCTTTTAAGACTTAAGGTGTCAGGGATGGAATGCATGATAAGCTTATCTCTTAACTATGCGATATAAGCAACGCCTTATCAAACGATTGAAGACGCTCGCGCACACTGGAGTGGGTATCTTCACGCGCTCGTTTGTTCTCTGAAAAATACGTCTCGACGTACGCGCGAGGAACTTTCTATCGCGGGCTGTGTTGCATTGTGATCGATACTTCTCTTCTTGAATATATATATATACACACATACACACACACGTAACATTACACGAGCAATCGCTTCGTTCCGAAATTTCGCTATTGGGAAACTTAGAATTTCGATACGCCAACTAGTGACAGAAAAGTGAACTACTGCGAGTAGGCCGAAATCCATCGAAGTACATAATATGATTATCAGTGTACATCAGGGTGGTTCTTATTTACAACTTTTGAATTTTCTTCGGGACACCCTCCAGAATAGTTCCAAATAATTAAAAAAAAAATCCGTGTAAAGATTGAGCATTTCAAATAATTATTCAAACAGCTCGCAAAGTCAAAAATAAAAAAATATATCAAACAAAAGTTGTAGATCCGGACAAGGATCATCTTTTATGTTCTATTACTTTTTCTCGTGCGACAAACGGTTTTCGAAAAAAGTCCGAAAAACTAAAAAAAAATGATTTTTTCTCAAATTTTGAAAGTTTAAATACTTCTGGAACACTTTTTATTTATGAAGACGAACAAAAAAATGAAATTTTCATTTTCGAGGACTATTTTTTAAACATTTAAGAGGGAGGCATATACCGAAATATGCGAAAAAGATAACTTTTTTTTTTACTTATTTCCAGTGTTTGATATGTCTTGAACGTTTCCTGAAAGTTTGGGACCGAAATTCGCAACAATATCGAAGATGTAGACTATATTTTCGATATTTTTGCGAATTTCGGTCCTAAATTTGAGTCCATATCTTTGATATTTTTGCAAATTACGAGCCCAAATTTTCAGGAAACATTCAAGACATATCAAACACTGAAAATAAGAGAAATTTTTTTTTTATCTTTTTCGCATATTTCGGTATATGCCTCCCTCATGAGGATCATCTCTTAAATTTGCAGCTGGTAGACAAAATGCAATAATTTGGACAATATCATTGTTATCTTCTTCATTCGCTTTTCCACAATTCAACAGGTGACCACTATTAATTATATTTTCACCACCAATAAAATTTTTGCTCTGAGGTGTAGCACAGGCGAATTTACAAATTTCCTGAATAGAAATTCACTTTTTTCTTTAATTAAGCGAACTTTAAATTGTTAAAAGCTATTACTGCTGAGTACTTATTCGGAATGTTTGCTGGGATCTGGGCCTAATTTCAATAGTTTGCCAACTGACCACCACAGCGCTGAAATCTAAGCCACGCCTCCTCTAAGTTTCCCAATACGCGCGCGCACGTCGACAGGAGTTTGCCATTAACTGTTATACTGCCGTGGTTCTTATCGGTCTACGTTGTCTACGAATACTACAACACTTTCTTGCGAAATACGGAAATATATAATCGCGCAGCTTTCGAACGAATTTGGAAAGCCTCGGAGGTTCGCCTGAACGTGTTGATAACTGGTCTGAAAAATATCGTATCAAATTTTCTCTCGCTCGTGCAACGGCCCACGCAGTTCTCTCGGAATCGCCGAGGATCGGGGACCGTCGCACTGGCTACCTGAAAGACCGCAGTAGAATTAAAGTCTCGTCGTTCGTTTGCATTCTCGAACAAAAAGGACATCCTTCAAGGGACGGCGTTTACGAGCGCATGCTTTGCTCGTTCTAGGATCCTCGATAAAAAACGTGAAAAAATCCGTGTCTGCTCGTGGGGCACATCGATCCTGCCCGTTGCAATTTCCCATTCCGCGTGATAGAATTTCACCGTCGGCGTCGCCGGTGTAAAAAAAGTGCTGTACAATTACCGTGTAATAATATTGTCTCTGCTGGCCGGTGTCGGGCTTGTCGAAAGCTTTTTAAGAAAATACTGCGCGTCGGGAGGTCCGAGCCCGACCTAGACTCGGGGCCGGCTCCACGATTTCGATACAAGCGAATCGAGGTAGAGAACGATCACTTATCAAAATCAATCTCGCCGCTGTAGAGCGGCAGCTAATGCCGATATCTCTTTTGTCCGTTGGCAAAGTCCCTCGAAGGAAACGTCGACATGTTAAAGGGGTTTCATTGGCGTATCCGCTACGGGTACAGGCTACGTTCTCTAATTAATCGCTAAATTATAAATACACGTTATTGCACACTGACGAGCGTAGATTCAAGTTCCAGCGAAGTACGTCCGCCAATCGAATCTTAAATCTAGAATACATTAATTTAATTTCAACGGTGTGCGCTTCATTCTTTCTTCTCTATTACGAGCGAACGGGGTAGTGTCATTCAGTACGGAGAAATCCGATTCGCGGCACTCGTTAATTGCACTCGACTAGAATATGCAGCGATCACACGAGGTAGTCTCGCGTGCGATTATACTCGCCCGTAACATAAAAAAATTAATACTCCCTCGAGTATCGGTGCGTGTCCCTCCCCGTGCCATCCGAACGCTTACTGTCCTTGGAATAATTCCTTCGACATGCTTCACTCCGCGCAGTGTCGCGTACTCGGCGATAACGCGCGTGATAGAAACGAAAACGCGGCTCGGTACCGATTTCCGCGGCTTCGGCGAAACAACGAACAGAATCTTCTCGACCGCGTGATCGTTAGATCATTGCTAGACGAGTTTTCTCGATGAACGGTTGCCATCGTTAGACGGAAGTCTCGGCGGAAGTAGTGCCATTTATCGATAACGGGCTGATGCTTTCCTTCGATCGTATCAAGTCCACCTGAAACGGCGAAACCAAACAATCCGTGTAATTTCGCGAAACCCGCGGACGTCGTGCCAGTTCTTTCAATCAACGATTCTACAGAGCATCGAATATGTACACGGAAGCCGCACATTCCTTCCGTTAATTGAATTTAAATAACACCGCGATGCCGTTTGAAAGAACATGCACGGGAATAACATTTTGAAAGGTGCAGAGCAAAAAGGATAACTAAGCAAGGGGTAGCTATGAAGTGCTATAAGGGTCGATTCTGGTCCTTTTCTTCGCTTTCGGAAGGCGGTTGGTTTGAATTTAAGCTCCAGCTGCTTCTATCCATGCAGGCCAGGGTAAAGTTCAACGTTCTTCTTAATGGTAAGGAGAATTCTATCTAGGACGACTCGACTGGAGGGTTCCGTGCATCCCCCTTTCATAGTGTTACTCACAGTAGCGTACAGGGGGTGTATGTTGCATGCCGGTGTATTGGTGCTCTTGCTGTGTGTCTTGCCATGTGATTTATCGGATTGGTGATGGTGGTGGTTAGAATTTAGAGTCATTTACGTGTGTCACCTTGATAGAAATCCCACTGTCATCCTCGTCCTCCTCGGTCATGGTGGTCAGCCTCGTAGTCTCGTCAGCCATCAACGAGCTCTCCTTCTTCAAATGCTTCTTTGGCTTTCCGGCGCTGAATTCAAAAGAGACTCGATCTATACCGATCCCACCTCGGCAGCCTGCCGGCTGTTTGCATTTTACGTACTTGCTCGACTTGGCCTGCTTCGGCTTCTCGTTGCCCTCGTTCACCTGCTGCCAAATCCCACTCTTGTTCACCTCCTCGCTGATGTTGATGCTCGCTATAGGGATCTTCATGATGTTGCCGTTCGCCAACGAGATCTGTATGTTACCCGACGGCCCGTAGTCCATCGGCTCGCTCTGCTCCTGCAGGACAAATCACCGTGTCAGTTTGGCCCTGGATCGCGCCGCGAGCTGGGATGAAACAAGTCCAAGCCATGCATCGAACTCATTGCCAGCAAAACTCTCGCCACTACCGTCATTTATCGAAACAGCTCCGGCAACGATGGAGTTTACGATCTGATTTGCATTCAATGGGAAACGAGCGATTGTTCGTGGGATGAGGTAGCGCGTGTCATGATCCGATGCGGTCGGGAATCAGTGCCATCGTTGCTGCGATCGCAAACCGATTTACCGCAGTGCCCGACATTCCGAGTTCAGCGCAATGAATGGTGTGATCTTCAGCGGGGTTGTAGATGAGAATCTTAATAATTACTCTCGATGCTGAGGAACTACGGACGTGCACTTGCGGTCACGTACCAATCATAGCCGCAGGACTCGACGACGACTGGGTGCCTTTCTCTCTCTGGCATTCTTTCGTTTCCTCATCCATCTCTGTCTCAATTTTTCTTTCTCAACCTCCCTCCCTCTGTCACACCTACCCACCACCCCCCCCCCCCCCCCCTCCCCCTGAAGAGCGTCTGTTCCCTCCTTACAACTGCACGTCTCAATCACGATGCTTTTCGTTCTTGAAGCTAAACGTTCGATCTCTCAAAGGATGGATCCGTCTGTTCAGCGCTAGTCGGCTCGTTTCTGTACGCGCGAGGGAATCTCAAAGGTGGCATGCAAACGGAACGTGTTTGGCTCGTGTATTGTGTGTCGATCGTGTCGGCGAATGCTGCGCAAGGAAGAGTCGGGGTTACAGAGAGATTTGTGTGTGTTTTTAAACAATAATGTATTTTCGTACGTTAAGGCAGGCGAGCGTCGAACCGATACATGTGTGCCGAATGGTAGGCGAAACATCGGCGTTGTTATACTTTCGCGTGTGTTTGTCGCGATCGAGTGATAACGATGTTTATACTTCCGATCGAAGAATTATTGGACTCGGTCACGTTCCAACGTGTTCGCAGATTCTTTAGGCGATTAAGGATGCCGCATTAACCCTCTGAACATCGTGACCACCTTGCGAGCTTCTCGATGGTATAAACATTTCCGGTAAATACGATCGACGTTCGATCTAATTTCACTAGAATTTGTAAAGCTTACCTATGGAAACGTTCGTGACAATTGTATCCAAAAGGCAATCGTTCAAACATTCGACGACGGCGTAACTATTACATATAATTAATACTGGTCGGACCGTGTGCCTTTTGGCTTCAGGTCATCTTATTTGCGATTTATTTTTGGCACAAGCGATCGCGGGAGTGGAGGGGATCCTCTTTTGGTCGAAATTCTGATTTAGGAAAGAAGCGTGTCCTCTCGCGTGGATGGCGATGATGTTGGCTCATTATTGTACGGGCCACTCTCGTCGTCCTGGCACGTCCAGCGGCGGACTGTTATTGCTTTGGGTCGGAGAAACGTTAACAACGACGACGGCTCTGTTCGCTGGGACGGGGGCAGCAAGCTCTAGGCCGCTGTTCACGCGATCGACCCTCGAGATATCGCGTTTCTGGCGAAACGCTGGCCCGTCGTAGTTGCAGTGACCACGGGGCAAATGCTCGCCGCGCGGTCACTCCTCGCGTGCTATTTACGACCGAGCATCGCGTTTAGTATTCGTCTCACGGTGCTAACCTCGCCACTCTCCAGCTGGCGAAGATCGTCGGCGTGTTTCTTGCTTGGTTCGGGCATCACGTCGTCCAGGATCTTGAGCTCGCGCTGAGTGAACACCAGGTCCAGGGACTTGCGTATCCCGATCATCACCACCAGCTGCAACAACGAAAGTACAAGTCGGTCGACTCAGCTAGGATTCTTTAACCAGGATCATTTAAGGGGGTAGGTCACCCTCGCTAGCCCTAAAACAGGTTTTTCTCAAACGCAAATTGTAAGGTGATAAATAACAATAGAGACAACGTTTTTTTTCTCTAGTTTTATTCGTTATTCTATGAGCTTTAACACAAAAAAAGAAAAGTCTAAATATCTCTATGTACATAAAAGTTGTGAGTAAAAACGTAATGGCGTGTACGCGGTGCACCGTTTGATGGTGTACATAAAATCTCGAGAACCGCTCCAATGATTTGGATGAAAATTTAATGAGACATGCAGAAAACCATTCCCTAAGATGTGTTGGAAGCAGAATTTCCAGATAAATTTTTAAAAAAAAGATCAAAAATATTTTTCATACAAGAAATCACTAAAATCGTATTTTTCAACATAAAAATTGTACCTATTATTTTTTTTTTCGAAAATCTGCTTCCAACACATCTTAGGGAATGGTTTTCTGCATGTCTCATTAAATTTTCATCCAAATCATTGGAGCGGTTTTCGAGATTTTATGTACACCATCAAACGGTGCACGACGTACACGCCATTACGTTTTTACTCACAACTTTTATGTACATAGAGATATTTAGACTTTTCTTTTTTTGTGTTAAAGCTAATAGAATAACGAATAAAGCTACAAAAAAACGTTGTCTCTATTGTTATTTATCACCTTACAATTTGCGTTTGAAAAAAGGCCTGTTTTAGGGCTAGCGAGGGTGACCTACCCCCTTAAGGGGTTAGGACACAGTAAAGAACCAAGAAAGCAGACGATTTTTAGACGACGATCATAAGAAAAGTAAACAATCGATTAATATAAGGTTTTGTGTTTTAGTTCACTATATTATGAACTATAAGAAAAGCATATAATATTTACAAAATAGCATTTGTACGCCGTGCAATGTCTCCATTTAAAATGTCCATTTTTTTTCGGATGGCCAACTGGTGGGCAGGATTCCGACAAATCGGATGAACTGTAACAAAAACCCCAAAAATGTCATAAACTATAATATATTTCCTAGACATTGACGATCTAACATTTAAAATTTTTTAATTATAGTACAAAATATAAAAAAAAGATCATACACTTTTGTCGAAATTTGATCATTTTTTTTTCAAACATCGGCCATTTTGTCAATTTTCGCAAAAATTGAAATGTTGGATCGTGAATGCCTAGGAAATATATTATAGTTTATGACATTTTTGGGGTTTTAGTTACAGTTCATCCGATTTCCCGGAATCCGGCCCAACAGTTGGCCATCTATGGGCGTCCGGAGGGGGGTGCAAAAGGGGCAGTTGCCCCCCCCCTGGCTTTTGAAAAAAGATCGCTTATTTTTAAAAACTGATCTTTATCAAGTTTATACTAAAAAAGTGAACATTTCTAAATTTCGGAATTACATTTTTAATTAATTTGGCACTACAAAATGAGTTCAAAAAAGCAAGCGGGTTACTCGTTTTTTCATTACTATATTTCTCTTCACCGTCATCTCAAAGTTGCCCCCTCCTGGAAAAAAGTCTACGGACGCCCTTGTGGCCATCCGAAAAAAAGGGACATTTTAAATGGAGACATTGCACGGCGTACAAATGCTATTTTGTAAATATTATATGATTTTCTTATAGTTCATAATATAGCGAACTAAAGCACAAAACCTTATATTAATCGATTGTTTACTTTTCGTATTATCGCCGTTTAAAAATCGTATACTTTCTTGGCCCGTTACTGTGTCCTAACCTCTTAATTCAGTAGCGCTCTTACCATCAGAGGGAACAGAATGGAAGTGCTGCTGAAGGATTTTATGATCCAGAGACAGGACAAGCAAGTCAGCTGCATCGCGGTGAACAAGTGCACGCGCTTTAGGGGTACCTGGTAGAAAATTGAGTCGTCAGTTGGCTGGCTATTCCTCGGCCGATAACAGAGAAGAAGTTGCTTGTTCTCTGGTTTACCTGTCGGAGGAACATGTAATCTGGTTGATACTTGACGGGCATCAGCATGATCAGAA
The DNA here is from genome assembly GCA_947577245.1 of Andrena bucephala. Taxonomy (NCBI): domain Eukaryota; kingdom Metazoa; phylum Arthropoda; class Insecta; order Hymenoptera; family Andrenidae; genus Andrena; species Andrena bucephala. The sequence continues at coordinate 112,813,824 of OX387715.1, forward strand.
TCCGATCGAAGAACTGGAGGCCTTTCAGCGATGCTACCCCCATATAGAGGAACACGCCGAACAGCACAGGCATCGGTATGTGCCTGAGCATCGGCGTCAGGAGGACCGAGCAGCCGATCATCAGAAAGATTAGGATGTGAGTGACACGCTGCTCACGAACACCCAAGAACTGTGGCTTCTCCCCTGGCGCGGCGCACTCGGATTCCAGCTTCAACGAGTTCACGTGGTTTATCGAGAGCACAGTCGCCGCGACGAACCAAGGCAACCCCATCAACGAGCAGATCTCTATGAGGATCGCGAGAATGAACAGATCCAAGTGATACCCGCATCCTTTCTGGAAAAGTAATATTACGTTTGATCGAATCGACTCGGCGAGTCGTCCTTCCAACGAAGAGACACACTTGCCTTCAGCTTGTTCTCCTTCCTATTCACTATCACGGCCGTGATTTGCTGATCCATAAAAATTAGTATAGTGCCTAAGAGAGCTGGGAGACACGCGACAATTGCGCTCCACCATGGATTGTTTTGGAACGGCCAGATCATCCACCCGCGATTGGCCAGCGTCGGCTTGAACTCCCCTGGCACCTCTAGCTTCGGCGTCGGGATGTTCACGAAGTGATCGAGCGTGCTCATCGAGAAGATGGCGATTATCACCGCGAAATCGCTGACCACCTGTCTCACCTGCAATCGTACGGAAATAGTGAGCCTTTTACCGTCGGTTTTTGACAGTCCAGCGAGACGGGGGTGTACCTTCGACGGGAAGAACAGAGCGTTCTTGAAGTCTTTGAGCTCGACGGATAATAAGAAGGTGCCCATGAATAGTATAATTGACATGAGGAACACATCGGGTATGTAATGCGGTAGGTTGCAGCCCTCGCCCACCAGCGTGCCGTTGTAGCTCTGAAAGGGAATTAACGACACGGCTCGTCAAAGGGGCGATCGATATCAGGGGGACATTCGGGTTTGTAATTTCGCCTAACGAGAGTGTGCCCCGATGCCTCGGGTCTATTAACCTGGCACGCTTTCTGATCCAGCGCTGTCCAATTGACGTTGTCGTAGCTAGACGGTAGACTGCCGTTCGGTGGCTTGCACCAGCAGTCGATATCGAATGCGTCGTTCGCGTGAGTATTGATAGGGTACTTCTTGCCGATGGACAGTACGTTCTCGATAGCCTGCAACGAGGGAATCCTTCGTTAATCCACCAAACATTCTCGATTAGCAAGCTGGCTAATAGAATTAAAACTTAAGGGCCTTCGATTAGCCCTCTTTCTCTCCCGTTCTCTCTATCTGTCTCTAATCAAGACCGAGGTCGATCGAACTTTGAAACTGCGCTTTCGAAGCCCGAGAACGCTTCGACTAGAACGTATACCACGATTCGTGACCCAAATGCTGGGGCGATTTCGCTGATGGAGCGACCCGCGAAGCACGCGCCAGTTATACCCCATCCAATTAACGTGGATCGCGCGGCAAGGACACGGTTGCATAATTAATACGCGCGGACGCGACCGAAATCGATGTCTCTCGAATGAAATTCGATCGCTCTCGCGTTTGGAAAGGGCAACGTCGGCCCTCTTCTCGATCTCTTACCTTGTAAATGAAGATAAAAGCGATGAGGGTGGCGAAGTTTTCCTCCGTGAACCGGGTGATGTAGCAGACCAGGGCGCTGGCGTCGATCGCGACGAGGATTACCAGAATCAACGCTGTCCACGAGCCGATCCAGAAACGGAAGGACATGTAGTTCCAGCCCGATTTCCTGCGGGAACAGCGACAGACCGATTATGTGCTCGGCGCCCTGAAACGCTGCGCTCTGAAGTGTGCCACTCACTTGCAGAATTCAAAGACGATCGTCTCGAAGACTAAGACGGGGCCGGTTGAGCCTAGGATCGTCAAGGGTTGCCCAGAAAACAGTCCGTAGCCGATACCACAAACGAAGCCAGAAACCAGGGACTCCATGGCGGCCATGTTCTTGCCCGTGGCCTCGCCCAGCAGTCCGCCGAAGGTGATTATGGGCGAGAGGCAGGCAAAGTACAGGAAAATGAAGGACGCCACGCATTGGATGGCCAAGGCGTCCTTGAAGTCAGCCAAGTAGAACGGCACTTTTCTTTTCACGTCGTTGATCAGGCCGCCAAAGAGTCTTCCCGTCCTCGACAGCCCGGACTCCTCCCTCTGCTTCTGCTCGTCCGCTTCTTCGTCTAGGTCCTCCTTCGGCTTCTCCTCCTTCGGCCGCTTCCTTACTTCCTAAACGAGTCGAATGATTAAGTACTTGGATAGCTAGGAGAACCTGCAAGGGTGGACCTGTGTTTCTACCTGTGAAGGAATCGCGGCAGGTGGTTCTATCCTGATGGCGGGATCCCATTCTCCTGGTGGCAGCACCGTCACCGCGTCGAGGAACTCGTCGATCCCGGCCAGCAGGTGGTTCCTGTTCTTCGCTTTGTAAGCTACGTCGTGGAACACCTCGTCGGACATGAGCGTGGCCATGGCACGACCGATCTCGTGGAATCCAGAGATTCCTCCCTGTGATGTGCAGAGGAACAGGGGTGAATACAAAATCCGATTTTTTAAAAAGACCGGTTTTCGAATTTCCGTATTCTAAAAAACCGTTTAAACCGGTTTTCGATCTTTTAACAAAAAATTAAAACAGTAAAAAAATTTATATTTATTTTAAAAAATTTCAGTTTATTTAATATTTATGGGTTTACGAAAATATAACAAAATAAAATATACTCTACCTATATACAGTCGCATCGGAAAGTAAGATGACACTTTTTAAAATCGCATAACTTTTGTAACCCTTCGTTGACTCTGGGTGTGAGCCACCCATAAGCTGATTTTGACCCTCCGAACCTTCTATATGCGAAATAAATACCTTTTTTCAAAGTCGACTTACAAAATATTTTTTCTCCCAAACTATTATATCCAAACATCAACTCTGTAGATTTTTATCTTCTAATATTGAAATTTGTGAAAGTTACCATTTTTTAAAGATTTTTTTCGTTTTTCTCGACATGTGGTGATCTAGAATTATTTTACAGAAACTGTGATGAAATTTCAATAAAAAAATTATTGGAATATATTCTAGAGACCTTGAAATTGACCCATGATTTTTTTTCATAATAATTGGATTCTTTGGATGAGAATGGCACTCGTTTAAAAATTGCTCTGGGTGTGAGCCACCCAGGTGTGTCAAAGTTGATCGAAAAAAAAGGTGTGTCAACGAAGGGTTAAGATTTGTCCAAACGACTTGAGTTTTTTTTGTAGATGCTAGCGGAATTAGTTTTCTAGGTGACGTGTTTCGTCGTTTTGAAAAAAATGCACTTGGCCGGAATAGCAAAAAAAAAAAATAGTAAATGTCGTTTTTCAAACTTTTTTTTGCGAGCCTGTAATAAAAATTCAAAAACCCGTTTGTAGATTGAAGTACGTTGTATACATTCTGAAAATTTCATTTAAATCGGTTAACGTTGCTCTGAGCTATAAATGCTTAAATATCGCAGAATAAGGGCGAAAATCGCGAAATTCCCGAAATCAGCGATTTTCGACATTATTCTACGATCTTTAAACGTGTGTAGCTCAGAGCAACGTTAACCGATTTAGATGAAATTTTCAGCATGGATACAACTTACTTCAATCTACAAACGGGTTTTTTGAATTTTCATTACAAGCTCACAAAAGAAGAGTCTAAAAAACGACCATAACTATTTTTTTTGCCATTCCCACCAAGTGCATATTTTTCAAAACGACGAAACACGTCACCTAAAAAACTAATTCCGCTAGCATCTAAAAAAAAAAACTCAAGTCGTTTGGACCAATTTTAAAAAAATCATGCTATTTTAAAGAGTGTCAACTTACTTTCCGATGCGACTGTAAATCCAAATAAATAAGAAACAAATTAAAACAACTCAAATCCGTACGAAATATAAATTATAAATCTTTATTTTATTTAGTATTTTTTTTCTGGACATATGAAGTCATGAAAATTAGTTTTGCAGTGAACTTTTACTATCTACAATATGCTTGTGTCCGAAGCGATTTAAAGTGAAAATGTTAACATTTTTAATGAAATAATTAATTAATTTTTACATATTAATTCTAGTATCTAAAACCGAATTTTAAACTTAAAAACCGGTTTTCGAACTTGACAAATTTATTTAAAAATATTGGTTTTTCAAGCGGGAAGAGGTCTTACCTTAGGTCCCAGAAGGATGAATATGAATCTCGTTGGCACAGGGACTTCCGTTAGATCGCCCATTATTCCCGCCTGGCTCAATCGAATGAAAGCTGACAGAGTCTTATCTAAAAAATCCACCTCCCCCACGAGAATGTTGCTGGCCTCGGCCCCGGCTGGTATTTTCCTCATGAAGTGCGTGTTACCCTAACGAGAAAGAATCGCAGAACATTCGTTGTCGGGTCTCAGCGGCGATTTCTCACGGGCACAAGAATTTTCAGCTACCAACCCTGTGATTCACGTCTCCGTTCTCCAAAGCGGACGAGCTATGGTTTCTGCTAATTGACACGTTGCTGGGGCTCCGATCCATCCCGTTGGTGGCTGGTTCTTGGCCTGAAAGAGTTCTAGCTTACCGCCTACTGCGTACTCTCCAGGCTAAATTGCGACGAGTAGCCGGGCCGTGTGGGCACACCGTAATCGAGGGGCCGTCTGATTTTTCCGTTTCCCCCCGATTACCGCGTCTATCCAGCGCCATTAAAAGTTGGATAGCCGTGGCCCAGATTCGCGTGACGAAAGTTCCCGAGTTGCGGGAATCCGATGGACGGAGGAATTACCCGGGACACCGCGAGGAAGTCTTATAAACCGTATCCTCTTAACCGCGACGCGGGCCGCGCGAACTTCCGCGGATCGTTGCTTCGTTTTCAACGGAAATATGAATGTCCAATTTCCCAACGACGCCGACTTACTAGCAAAGATCCGGCTGTAACGATGAACAGCGTTACCGACGATTAAATCGAGGAAGAGCCGGATTCCCGGCACTAAATGTCAAAAGCACGTCGCTGGACCCCCTCGATGGGTAAGCAACGCGGCAAATTCTTCCGCTAGATTGACCACGAGGTACACGGCACACCAGGACAGCAACGGATTTTGTTTTCCGCGTCTCGACATGCTCTCGGGATAATCGTTTGAATGGGGATTCGAGATTCGAGCAACTCGTGACAGTTCGTTGTCTTTCGGGACTATACCGTTCGGGGATGTTTCTCGCTTCATCCCCGAACGTTGGCGTGTCTACGAAGGGACAAGGCTAGCGTACGCGTCGCTGCTACGTGGGATCTACGGGTTCAGGGTGTCGGGACGTGTGAGTGACATAAAGGCAAGCAGAGAAAAAGCAGTTTACCGGGATTACCGGGTATGGCAAGGAAGCGGCTACCGACGTTCAGTGTTGCTCCACTGCCGTGAGTCGTCGCGCCGGCGATCGCCGGGGCGGAATTCGATTCCTCCACTAAAAATGAGCATGAAACATACACCAGGATCGTTCTTTACTTACAGAGGAAGGGTCCAACGGGTTAAGGGTATCCTGTTTCGTGGGCAAGCCCTCCGCGCGACGCGTTCTCTTTTTTCTTTTAATCGTTACGAAACAATCGGTCAGTGTGGTTAGTAACGCGAGGAGGAAAGGGGAATTAGTCGGGATGCTGAAAAGACAGACGTTAGTTGGTTAAAAGTGTGTGACAGTTAGTGGCACGAAGTAGTCAAAGTACACATCGAGTCACGTGCATATTATACAATTAGAGCGTTGCGATCATGCCTCGCGATTGGTAGCGCAAAGATCCGCCTACGCGTTCCCACGGCCGTGCACTCGAAAATCGTCGGTGAAACTGGCGACTCGTCGACCCTCCAGCCAGTGCACGCAACGTTCTGTCACGGCATTGCGGGGGAAAACGTCGAGAAGAAAAAGATAAGGACGGATCGTTTAAATCCTCGTCTCGACGCCGCGCGCTGGCTCCTCGCGGCCGCAGTAGTAGCGGTCGATATTGGTCAGACACGGCTGGCCCGAATCACGCGTAATTATACTTGCATTAGTTCCGTACCAATTAAACGGATAGAATCAATAATCAGTTGTCCGATCGGATTTCTTGTACGTATTGCAAACGCCGAGTTTAAAAAAGAAACGCTACAATTGATCGGATCCGTGCAGTACTTAACTACTGTTAGTGTTCCTCCTCGAGAATTCTTTCTCGAGAATTCCTCGAGAAATTTTATAATTTCTTATTTCTCATTTCTCCAGAAGTTACAGTGTTTCTCGAGAATCTTCAGTGTAGGAAAATTATTATAAATCCCATATGTTTTTAGTTAGTTCAAATCATGTCTTAATCGTGAACATAAAAACACATCTACAATCAGTAATAAATGTTAGCAATATATGCGAAGAATTGCGCGATTGTTTATAAACTTTTCTCTTCGTATCGCCGATGCTCTATATACAATTAAACCAACATCCACTCAAAGTGAAAGAAATTTTTCTACAGATTTTGTCACAAAAAAACAGAAGTAGATTGGCTGACGCGACATTAGACGCGTTGTGCTTTTGAAAAACTATTTTAAATCAAATGTAATGTTTCGCCTTGCTCACATTTTATATTAAATAAATAAATTTATACATTATATTTAATATCTGTTTTTCTCATATACACAAGTTTTGTCTAAGTTGGACACGAATACAAATTTAGATAAATATTATCAACATTATTCCAAAAATATAAATTTTGCAATATCTTTTTAATTTCTTGAGAATTCTCGAGAAATATAATCTGATTTCTCATTTCTCGAGATGCGAAAAATATCGAGAAATCAGGAACACTAGCTACTGTAAACATCGAGAGATCCATATATGTATGAAAAAGTTTTATCTTATGTACAAATTGATTAAATTGCTTGCAGTCCGATTATATATACAGAAGAGATTAAACAGCTACAGAGGAGAAATATGTAGAACGAAATACACGTAGACGTACGAATTCTAGTGCACTGATTGAAATTCGTGGCGGCAGTAACCACCTGACGGTCTAACCTTTTAGCTGACACATCGCGAACCACGTCGTGAATCCGACCACGTGGGGGACGCCGATTTCGTCTGACAGAAACACAAGAAACAGAGGTGAACACTTGTGTATCATGATTGCGAAGGATTATCGGATCGCGGGGGTTAGTAACGCTCGAGCTGGGCTGGTTAGGGGAGGTCAGAAAGCTGCGAAAGCACCGTAACCCAAGGCAACGTGAGGCTGTTTGGCGGTCTGGCCTATGGTATACCTGGAACCAGGAGGTACGGTCCTTTCAGATCTTTCGCTTCTTTCGACAGCAACGCCGTGTTCGAGTTCGGGCAGCTGCTGCTGCGAGCTACCGAGGGCGCGTACGCGTCCCTGGCGTCGCGACGCTCCTGTAAATCTGACGTCAACAACGCATGCAAACCACATGTACAGTCGTTATCTGAAAATGTCGAGCGTTTCGCACGCGTTTAGTGTAATGTGTAACTCCCCTGGGTGGTGGGAGCTTTGGCGGCAGACCTCTGACCCGTTCGTCGTGGTGCGCCACCCATGTCCAGGAGAACAAATAAATATATAACAACAAAAAGTAGAAAGGTATATGGGAGAGAAAGTTTAATCGGGTCGGGACTGTAAATTAAAAACTTCTACGGGAGTATCTGTATCGGTGAGGTAAAAACGAAAGCAAAAGAAATAGTTGATTGCTTTGGGACAGTCGAAAGGACGCGTTTCGTTCAAGAAGTCGACTCTGTTTGTCCAGCTTCGAGTCGGCAATGTGTGGTGGCAGCTGAGTATTTGTATTTCCGTTATTTCATCGATTCAGCATCGAACTATCTCCTCGAAAGTTTGTGGGTGTGTACGTTCTTGGCAAACTTACTCTTGGACGAGGAGTGGTTTCTTCCTATCTCGGCCAGAGATCTTATGATGGGTAGCCTGGACATGTTGTTCTCCTTGCGTCTCTCGTGCTGATGTCGGTGCCTGACGAGGAGAGCTTCCCTGACCTGCGATCAAAAGAACTTTCGAGTCAGAAGTTTCCTTCCCATACAGCACACTTCGTTGCAGCTGTATTGCAGGAACGTTGCTGCAATATTGCGTTGTTGCAGGTTGCATTGCAATATTGTAGGAACGTTCCTGCAATATTGCCGTGCATTATTGGAGTGGCAATGATCCTACAATATTGCAGCAATATTGCAAGAACGTTGCCGTGCAATGTTCCCTTGGCAACGATCGTACAATATTTCTGCAATATTGCGCGCACATCGACGTGCAATGTTCCAGTGGCAACGATCCTACAATATTTCGGCAATATTGCGCGCACATCGCCGTGCAATGTTTCACTGGCAACGATCCTACAATATTTCGGCAATGTTGCGCGCACATCGATGCGCAATGTTTCAGTGGCAACGACCCAGCAAAATTGCCTACATATTGCCGTGCAATACTGTAGTGGAAATATTGTAGAAACAGTACAGCAATATTCTGAAGCAATTATGATTTTGACGAAATTTGAAATATGACGTCGAGTAGATTCTACAGCATGTTTCCTTTAACTGGATATGCTAAAATTTCTCGTTGGCCGTTGAAGATATGAAAAAAGTGTTATTGTGAGAGTTGTTTGTACATGAATTTAAATTATAGAAGAGATTTGAAAATGAATTTAATTTGTTTAGATAGAGTAGATACTATATATTTTAATGTTTGAAATTATTATTATTATTATTAAACGTCTTTATTGCACAAACACGTATATACAATCCAGCAAGAGAAAAGAGAGATGAAAAAACAAATGCAAAGGTTTAGTCTAAAGACTACTTTCCAACCTAACCTAAAATGACACCGGGTTAAAGTTAGAGTCCGCACCTACAGTGTTAAAAATCCCTAATAGGTTTCTCAAATGAGCCTTCGTTTTTGAATAATTTGAGTTTAAAGTTTTGCACGGTAGGAGTATAAGTTCGAATACGTAAGCAATCTTATCAATCAGCGGTTGTAGCTGCGGCGGTAAAGTGTTCGTCTACGATTCTCTACAGGTCCTCGGTTCGAATCCCCCTGGGGTGAAAATATTTTCTATGAGAAAAAGACACACGGGCGTTATACTACTACGATTCTGCACACATTGATGTCGTCGCGTCCCTTACTGTCCGAAACGTTGCGGTGGGGACACGTTGCGGGAATGTACTCCTGCAATATTGTTAAGGCGGACATAGTGAACCTGCAACTTCCCTGCAATGATACGGTGCAACATTGCAATCTCGCACCGCAATATTTCTGAAGAGTTGCAGGATCAATTGCCACAATTTTGCCGTTTCGTTGCAGAATCATTGCCGGAACGTTGCAGGACTACATGTTTGCAATGCTGCCGCAACATTGCAAAAATACAGACCCGCAATATTGCGAAGGCGGACATAGGACTGAACCTGCAACGTCTCTGCAATGTTACGGTGCAACATTGCAATCTTGCACCGCAATATTGCAGAGACGTTGCTGCAATGTTATGATGCTGTGTGGGTTTGGCCGTTCCTTATCTCGCCGGGATAATAAGTCCTGCTATTATCGCGCAGAGGAAGATTTATATTTAGAGAGACTTTGCCGTGCCATTAGTACCTTCTCTCGCGACTCTGCCGGCAACGAGCCCTTGTTGATCATGCTATCGAGGACCAAATCGGTGATTTGCTCCAGGCTGAGCGCCTCCATGTCCAGCATCACGGTTCCATTGAGTAGCAGGCTTCGCAGCTCGAACAGAGCGTGCAACGAGAGAGTCGCTACGTGGGGCTTGCTCCATCTGTTCCCACCCTCCTCGACGTCCTCCTCGAATTTGATCCATCTAGCAAAGAAAACTCGAAATGTTTGACCTGACATCGAGAGTGCTCCTCGACTTGCTCGTAGCCGAGGGCAGAGAAGGCGAAAGTACCTGGCCGTTTCTTTCCACTCCATCTCGTCCCCATCCTTGACGAGCTCCTCCATCTCGGAGAAAAGGGGATGGGACTCGTGGGCATCGTCGCCAACCTCCTCGCCCAGGATGAACTGCACCCTCTGGGCTGGCGGTGTGACTGGAATTTCAGACGTTGCTACGTGAGACACAAGGGCCTCCTCGTCGTCGATCACGAACGTACGGAACATTTAAAATTTACATAGACATCGATGCAGAAAAGAATAAAGGAGATTCGTGGCGGAACACCAAATGTATCGAGCTTCTCTGTCGACGAGCCGAGGCTCGTTTTGTTGCGTGCACAGGTGTTCTGTAAATGTTTTTAGCGCGGTGAAAGGTGTTTCTGATTGTCGAAGCTGGTCCTCCGCGATAACGGAGGTAAATGTTACGCGGACACGCTTAAATGATTAGGCATAAAACGGGCCGGAGAGTTGCAGAACGGGGAAGATAGATCGTTGATGTTAGGAAATCGCCTAGCGTTCGCGAGTCGATGTGAAACGTTGGTCGAGCGGTGCAGTAATGGTACGCGCGAGATTGCGTGCGCGATGATGCCGCCTGGCGCATGCATACGCCTGTGAAAATGATCGAGAACGACAAAGTAGAGGTAGACGAAGCAGAGATGTTTCTTGTTTCTATTGCTGATCGGAAGCTGCTCGGTTGTGCGGCATGAGTCATGGGATCGCGTGTATCGAGAAGTATCATAGTTGTCGAGACCATTCGTATAGGCTGCGTTATTCAGTGAACGCAGAGGCGGTGATTGTTGCATCGTGCTCGAGAGCCGGACGTTTCCGCGTGGCGGAGAGAATCTAGCAGGGCTTGAAACCGTTATTATAAAGATTTTAGGTTCTTGAAAGAATTATGAAGAACCTTTATTCTGAATAACCGTTATAAAGAACCTAAATATCAGATTATATAAGTTTAAGGGGACCTTCCGGTCTGAAAGTCGATTTTTTTTATTTCATTTTTCGAATGTTCAACCTTTTAGGAATACGTGTTTAAAAGGATTTGTTGAAATTCGTAAAATTCTCAAAGTTATAGGCATTTGAGTAGCGGCAAATGCACGGGACACAACCGGCCACTCGGCGCTCACGTAAAACTTAAAACGCGTTTTTCCCGAAACAGTGTTCTCAAAATCGGTGGGACCTGTATCTCCGAAAGTTTTTATCCGATTCGACTGAAACTTTTTTATTTTGAAGAATATACTTTTGGCTAGGGGGAGACCAGAAAAATTACAAAAAATTAAAAAATTTTAATTTTTAAAAGCTTTGAAAGGACGAAAAATATAGAGAAAAATTGATTTCAAACTTGAAGTGCCGTTATTTTCTAAAAAAAAATGTAATTTTTGTAATTTTTTCTAGTTCCCCTCCACCTAGCCAGAAGTATATTCTTCAAAATAAAAAAGGTTTCAGTCGAATCGGATAATAACTTTTGGAGATACAGGTTCCACCGATTTGGATCAATTTTTTGACGCCTTGACTTTAACGATTCCCCAGGGCCGTCTGCAATGATTAATTATAAAACAAAAAATATATTTCTATAATTTAAGACATCCTTAATACAATGCAAAAAGTCCCATTAAATTATATATAGTAGTTTTCCTTTGATTAATTCCTAAACATCACCTATTTTTTTTGGGCTCTCGACCGGAAGGTCCCCTTAAGTTACGGTTCCTATATAGCTCTATAACTTTTATTTTTTAGGTTCTATATAAGGTAAATGTACCAGTGCCCGGCCATATCCCAGTACCTGAACAGTAATGCGAATTTTATTTATTTTTAAGTTTAATTTTTAATTTAATTAAAAACAAAAAATTGTACCATAATGAATAAGTATTTAGCAATATTAATTAAAATCATTATTATAGAAAATTAAAAATCGTTAGATAGAAATAATTATTTTGTAACACACTTCGTACGCATAGCAGATTTCGAGAAATTTCTTAAGCTTCTGTCAAGACACTTCTGTCATTCACTAAGAAAATATTGACAGCATTTCTTATTTATATATTATAATAATACATTATTATAATAGTAAATAGATTTAAATTTAGTTTAAGATGGTTAAATTTGCATGAAAATTAATATTATTTTAAACAAGTCTATGTTTATTTACTGGTACAAGAATTTCGTGAATGTAAGTAATTCAGATATCTGGACATGCATTTTTTACAAATATCTTTTGTTGCTGCATATAGTTAATGAATTTGTTTAAACCATATGTGTTAATTGAATAATTGTATTAATTATTTATATAAAATATTGTCCACGTACGCACACATTCCGTCGGAGGTAGCCTGTGGAATCTTAGACTGTATTCTGCGTGCCGAGATTTCAGGATCGTGCCGCGTAATTCCGGATTTATTGCGGATTCGTTGCTGAAACATTGCACAAACGTGGCCATTGCAATATTACACGGCAATGTGTATGCAATATTCCCGAAATATTGCACAAACGTGGCCATTGCAATATTGCACGGCAATGTGTATGCAATATTCCCGAAATATTGCACAAACGTGGACATTGCAATATTGCACGGCAATGTGTGCGCAATATTCCTGAAACATTGCACAAACGTGGCCATTGCAATATTGCACGGCAATGTTTCCACAATGTTGTAGGAATATTGCCATGCAACCTGCAACCAAACGGCAACATTGTAATGTACTGCAACGTTTGTGCAACGTTTCTGTAACAAAGTGTGCTGTAGGGGAAGTTCCAAAACAGTTCTAGAACCGATTTAATAACTTTTATTTTTTAGGTTCTACATAAGTTCCAAAGCGGTTATAGAACCGATTCTTGTAACGATTGTACAAAATTGTATAGAAAATGAAATTGCAACATATTACAACTATAGACTACTGCAACCCAATTATATAAAAATTATTATAAATAAGTAAGTAAATATATATTATGTACACATTTGTACATTCATATACAATTAGCTTGTAATATGAAGAGTTCGTTAATATAAATGTTTGGTTGTTATACCGATGAAGTCCTAGCTCACCAATTAGAATGATATTTTAATATGTTGTCAGAATCATGATCCTGCTGGTGAGGTGACCCCTAATTGAAAAAATGAACTTGACAAATAAAAGTTTCGATCTATGGTATTAAATATTTATTGCACTTTTCAAGTGCCTGCTTGTGGTAGCTTTGGCATTTAGGTTTACGGTCGAAATTCAAATGATATTATTTAAAGTAGCTTTGGCATATTTAGGCGGATTAATAAAATGTCTTCTATAATGTCCAGCTTCATTGACGAACGGTGGGGGGACAAGATAAACTTTAACGCCAAAAAATAAGCGTGCCACACGTACTTGTGTTGGCGGAATTGCTATTAATTGTATATGTATGTACAAATGTGTACATAATATATATTTACTTACTTATTTATAATAATTTTTAAACAATTTGGTTATACACAGTAGTCTATAGTTGTAATATGTTGCAATTTAATTTTCTATAAAATTTTGTACAATCGTTACAAGAATCGGTTCTATAACCGTTTTGGAACTTATATAGGTAGAACCTAAAAAATAAAAGTTCTAGAGCTATATAGGAACCGTAACTTAAACTTATATAGTCTGATATTTAGGTTATTTATAACAGTTATTCAGAATAAAGGTTCTTCATAACTCTTTCAGTCAAAACCTTTATATAACAGTTTGAAACAATTATTTTCGGAACCTATTCAAGCCCTGGACTGGAAGACAACGGGGTGACGTTTTCGGTTTACGGAACGGCGCGGCGGCATGCTGTTTACGCATTTCGATGCGACTGCTTCGCGGTAATAAACGCGACTCTCTTTATGTAACGGCGATAAACGAGTTAATGAGACACGAGGCGGATCGACGCGATAAATATTGATGCTCGTTGAAGATCGCCGCGCGACGGCACGAGATCCAAACGAATCGTCAATTAGACATCGAGCCGCCCTACGAAACGAATCGAATTTAATTACCAGCTTGTTTCTCGTCGGCTCGTTTGACGAGGCACCTGAAAGATTCACTGGCGAGTAGCCTTGAACCGCGAGTTTCTGTAGTTTCGACGTTACGAATGGTCTCTCCTGCTAAAGAAGGTGCACGTGAATACAGAGAAGTCTGACTGGTACATAGAAGCTTACGTATCATTTCGCTGTCGGGATCGCAGATGCTAGATAGTCGACTCCTTCGACTCATCAGCAATTCTCCTGAAACGTCAACGAGACAACAAACATCGGCGCTAGTTTGCTAGTAATCTCGGCTTCGCGTGCGACTCTGCCAAACTGCGCTGCCACGGTTCAACGGGTCGCGGTTCCTCGAATTAATAACACATTATCTAGTACTCGGTTCATTTCCCATCCGAGCGAATGTTCCGCGGTAGGTAATAGTCTCTATTCGTCGGATGAAATGGGAGGTGTCGATGAGAGGTTTCACAGACGATACAGGGAAGCTTTATTCGAACGGTTGCTTTATACCGAATCTTTCAAGAGGCTGAGCACAGCATAGATATAGAATGATCGTGGGAAGTAGCAGAAAATTAGTTCCTCCGCGGCTTTTTTAGCGAGCACAGAGGATCAGCTTTTTCCCGGGGGCTAAAAAAACGAAGCGAACTCCGAAGGTTCAAGGGGCACGGAAGGGTGGCTGTGAACCATCTCGAAAAGGGAGAGGTGGAAACCCTTCGCGAGACTCGATATCGGTCACCCTCTTGCACCGGTTGTGCCAGAAATAGGGTGAACATCCGGATAAGTCTTGACAAGTGGTTGGCTGCATGCCACGCTCCGCTCGATAGTGTCGCAAAGTGCAACACACCGTGGAACATTTGCACGCATGTTTCTCGGGGCGCGTACCGCCAGCAAGCCTGCCTCTAATGGCAACGAACTGACCGTCAGTGGTGTTGTTTCCAAAGCGTCTTCCCGGGAGCGTGGCCATTGCTTGAGAGCGTCGGCTTTGCGGCAGCTGGAAGTCTCGCGCGTGAACAAGTGGATCTTACAACGACAGACGACTATTTGGCGAGTCATAACTCGAGCTCGATCTAGACGCTGGTTTAAGTCCGAATGATCCGTTTCACAGGTCCGCGCGCCACTTTCTTCGATCGGCCCAAGTGGATTTCCCCAAAGTCGCGCGGCGGCGTTTAACCAAGCTCGGTATAAAAGCCTCGAAAACTCGTGACCTACTAGAGATATTTGCCTCTCTCGTTTCTATTCGCGGATTTTATCGATTCGAGGCGAACGAGGCTCGAACGTGTCGCCGCGAGAAGGGCAACACCTGAAAAAGCTGAAACGCATGGGTGTCTCCTGTTGGTATTGTTCCGAGGAGATTGAATTGGCTTTCGCGGGCTGGACACGTTAATCGGATGAGTAGCTTGGCGAATAAAAGGCAGCCCTTGATCATCCACGGTGGAATTTTACAATTTAGCAGACGGTACAGGGTAAAGCTGGGGACGGGAGAAGTTCAGGGAAGGTTCTATTTTCTGAGAAGAAGCGGTTGATAAGCGGTACGAAAGAGTCGGTGGTTGCGGGGCTTGGAAAGGTCGGGTGTGGCGAGGCAGCAAGCATAATCTATAACCGGGGAGGAACTTACTGGGCCTGTCGTTGTCGGCATTCTCGTTATCAGCGGTGTACGAGTGACGCTGGGAGTGATGGTGCTTGTGGTGACGGCGATGTCTCCTTTCGCCGGGCAGATGCACGCCCACGTACACCGTGTGCGCCCTGTGACCTGGAAGCAGATGAAAGAGGGCTCGCGTCACTGTCTTTCGAATCGACGTCGGCGTCCCGCTGGTTCCTACGATCATCGATAATAAAAAGTCCCCGCGCCAGAGGGAAGCCACCACGGTCTTGCCTCCCGCGGGGGTTTCACCGTCCACTGACAAATCATTGCCTCGTCGAACCTTTCGATCCGAACGATTCTTAAAACGCCCGTGTTACCCCAGACGAGATGATCGATCGGGGACGCGAGAGGATGGAAATAAAAGGCGACGGGGCAACGTCTCTGAAAGCCTTGGACTCTTTCGGCGCGGGTTAAATCGTATCTAATCCGTCGTCGACCGGGGTAAGTCGAATCGATTCGTCTCGCTGGAATGTCAATGGTTCAAGATCGCACCGGGACAGGTGACCTCGGATCCAGCGGATCAACGCAGACGGGGATCGCAACGTTGCTAACCGGAGTAACGATTTTCGAAGCACCATCCGCGCGTTCTGTGTGCAAACACCGAAGCCGGATCGGCGTGCCAGCTGACCTAGGCGTGGACACAGGGCATCGCCGGCGATTAAATTGTAGGGCAGAAGGTAAGAACAGGGACGAAACTAGGTTGTAAACGCCCCGGAGCAAGGATTCTGTTTGCCCCGCCAACATTTTACCACCTTATATTGCCCACCATAAGAGGTTGAGTCCATACTTATAAAAGGCATAACAAACGTGTTTATTAACTGGTTTCAAACATATTGCAGGTACCCTAATTTCTTTGCTGTTTGATAACAAATCAATAAATTTTATATAAATAAATTTGAATTACTGTTTCATAAAATGTGTATCTCCTTTATTCCCAATGGAATAACGTAATATATAAATTTGAATAAAGTCATTGATGTAGCTTTTCCAAAATTATGTCTTGTCTCCACGATCAGGCAATATTCGCGGGAAATAGTAACATTGGCTCGCTGCAGTGACATCTGTTACTAATACATACATATATACGCCATGCGTTGCGTCTAATCTTCCTTTACGCACGGGAATAGGGGAACCCCAGTTGCTTACTACGGTGGCCCTTATTTTTCAACATTTGATTTCTTTTCCTCTTACCCCGTAAAATGGTTCCATTTCATGAGAGAATAATCCCTGAAAAAGTTTATTGCAATCGGACAACAGGGAAGGGTGCCGACCAGGCCTTAAAGTTTAGAATTCATCAATGATTTAGATTTAAAGAATTTCTCAAAAATAGTAAGCTCTATCGAAATTTTGTTAAAATAATATTAAAAGAGCATTCAATTCTCTACAATTACTGTATATTTTTTTTTTTTTTCGTGTTTCCAACCATTCTTTACATAATAGCGTTCAAATATAGAAAGGTCCGCGCTACCGCATATAGGCAATGCGCCACGCGCGCCGTAGAGATGGTACGCGTGTAGTACGGATCTCTCTATATTCAAACGCTATTATGGAAATAATAGTGGGAAGCACGAAAAAATCAAATATACCTACAGTAATTGTAGAAAATTGAATGCTCTTTTAATATTATTTGAACAAAATTTCGATAGGGCTTACCATTTTTGAGAAATTCTTTAAATCCACACCATTGATGAATTCTAAACTTTAAGGCCCGGACAGCACCCTGGTGTTCGATTGCAATAAACTTTTTCAGGGATTATTTTCTCATGAAGCGGAACCATTTCAGGAGGTGAGAGCAGAGAAATATGAAGGAAAACTCCAGACGTACAAAGAAGGGTCACCCTATAATGCTCACGAGCAACGTTTTCGACGGCGCTGATATACACTTCGTTTGGCGCCCCCCGCAAATCGGCGCCCGGGGCAGAAACACCCGCTGCCCCCCCTCTAGTTACGTCCCTGGGTAAGAAGAAAGGTTTCTGCCATCGGCAGAAGGTTCCGTCGGCGCGAGAGCCGCGGACGCGCAATTCGATAGAAATTTCGATACCTTCGTAGTCTTTCTCGGTGTAAGACTGATGAGTGATCCGAGCACCGGGATCTTTCGGAGCCTCGTCGTCACCTGTCCCACCTGCGTGGGCCGCGCCACCACCGCCTCCAATACCCGGCTGCATCCACGGTCTAAAAAATAAATCGAACGCACACGTGAAACGGTAAATAAAAGCAACACAAGTCTGGTTAAATTCCGGCCGAGTCCCTACGTCGTCGTTGTCGCCGTCGTCGACGTCATCTCGATGGCCATACCTTGGTTATTAGCACGCTAACGAGCTTTCGTTGTTACCGTTACGGTGACGCGCGATACTCGTCGAACTTCGGTATACCCAAGCCAGACACTCGGGATCCACGCGACTTCGCCTCGGTACCGCTGTTACGGAGCTTCCTCGCGAAACTGTCCGATAACGTAAACTGCTTCCTCGAGTTCTCGTCTGCTAGCGAGGCTCCAGTGGAAAACGCGCGTGGGATTACGGAATAATTCGCCGCTCGCGATTACCGGCGTTACGCACGCGATTTTATAATAATTAAACTTCCTCCGCAGGAAGCACTTTGTTTGTGCCGCGGCGCGTGCACGCACGTCGGCCCTTCATCGCTCTCTTCCGTAGTATGTACTTTCTACAAAACACTCGCCGGTGCGTTTCGCGCCCTCAACGAATATCGACCGGCGATTCCACTCTTCCTTCACTAGGTCCATATGTAGGGTAAGCAGGCCAGTAGATGGACGGGGCCAGTAGATGGACGATTCGTAGATTAATCATCAATTACGAAAGAACTAGGTTTTTAATTTATAAGATTTCTTTTTACGTTGTAGAAAAATCGCTTGTTGTTTTATAAAATTATCATTTTTAATAAAAATGGTTTTTATATGGGAGAAATTTTTCTTAATACGATCTCACATTACCACCGGGTGCTAGTTGTTCAGTTGGTAGTAAGCATTGCTAGCGTGCACGTGGTTTATTGCAAGGAAATAGCGTGTTCGGACGTATTTTAAAGAGGTATGTAATACGTGGTTGCATTAGTAATATTCAAAATATCTAAATAAACGTCTAAAGAAAAAGATAAAATAATAAAACTTAGAAAAATGACTGTCCATGAAATGGTGTAAGTTTTCTAACCTAAATTCAATAGATCGAGAGCACAGAATTAAACCTTTTCATGCCGATTTTTTCTTAATAAATACTCATAACCAAGTAGTTAGAAAGTTTACACATTTTTTAATATAATAAATGCAAGAAAATGATTAAATTATAACGTACAATATTTCTTTTACCTATCTTTAAACTGTCTATTTAGGTTAGTTACCGTCCATCTACTGGTTGTGAGCTGTTCATTTACTAGCCCTACCGTCCATCTACTGGTGATACGGGCTGTGAATAGAATTTTTATTATTTATGCTCGAATAAATTAATTTTTTTACATGAAATAAATTTTTTTTCTTTAATTTTATATATTTCTACGTGTAAAGATTTTGATTTTTGTTTCATGAAACAAATGTTTCCAACCAAAATCTTAATATAAAGTTCGGAATCAGCTAAACCGTCCATCTACTGGCCTGCTTACCCTATCCCGCGTTTGGTCGTTGAGACGAGAGCTCAGTGGCTACAGAGGAACCAGCGACGCGTGATCCTTTCCGAACCCCTCCACGCGATCCATACATTGCGATACACCTCAAATTCCCCTGAGTTAATCGCGCGCCAGGGTTGATTAACACGTCCGACCTTAGCTTCCCGTTACTTCGAAATTGCGATACAATAGGCGCAGGTGAAAACGCGCGACGTCCGGGCACGTATAGGTGCGCTTATTGTCCGCTTGACGCGACTAACCAGCAAACAATTAGCGGGAAAACTGCGCGTCTGCTTTGTTGAAAATCAAGGCGTGCAAGATCCGCGAGGATCCTCGCGCGGCTAACTGACGCGTGTTACGTGTAATCGGTTGACGTTTGTAATCATAGGCATGGCTCGATTATAATGCCGTAGCAGATTTGCTCGGCGTACACCGCAGATGTATCTCGCGGAATAAAGCACTTTGGGCCACACGATCCAGTTTGCTACGCAGAACCGCGTGCCTCGCAGAAGATAATAGCGGTAATCCATGGCAGTAACAATGTTAGCAACGACGGAAACGGCGATGCGGACATTTACGAGCGGATTGCCCGTAATTGCCGGAATTGTCTGGCGTGCAGGTATTTTAAGTCACCGTGTATGCGAAGATAAAGAGTGCTTTACCGATAAACTTCATATCAGCCAATCAGGAGTAGACAAAGACGGCGGGGGAGCTCTTGTCGTTGCTTCCTCCCTCCAATTCTCAGAGACTGACTTGTCAGAGAAAGTCGAGAAGCAGGAATGAATCGATAACACTGTCCAACACGATTTGGATATTCAAATCTTCATAATGCAATAATAACTTATATCGTTGTATTCGGGAGGGTTCATAGAATAATTTGACGCAACGAGCAACCAAATAACTATTACCGTTTCGACACAAAACATGTTCAAAGTTGAAAATTTGCAGTTTTCTTCAAAATCGAGTTTCTCAAAAACTGAGGGTGATGGCGACAAGCGGTTTGCGGATTCGTGTTCAGGACTGTATACTCTACAAGAATCACCCAGTGGATATTGCGGAACAGAAAAAAAGTTTCATTTCGTTGGACTGTGTAATCCCCTGCACCTTTAGAATCCATTAAACCTACTCGGCGTATATGCTAATCGCGTTATAAATCATCGGGAGGTGGACGTACGCAACGCCGATCCGCATCAGCTTCCTCGAAATCGCCTGAAGATTAAAATTCTAATAACACACGCGCGTGCATCTAGCTTTGGTGATGGCATTCCTTCTTACGCGATGGAATGCTCCGATACCGAAACTCGCAGAGTCATCGATTCAAAGGCATCGAAACGGCGGAGCCGGATCGTTCGCAGAAGCCAGACTGGAATCGAGGCCGATCGGCAGAATGTCAAGATCGCGGCGAACAGTCCGCCGGCGATTACCAGCCGTCAAGTGGATAATTACCACGCTATGATTATCTCTCTACTACCTATCTACGCGCTTTTACATAATGAATGGGCCGCTCGTCCGGCGCGTCCACTAAGGGAGGGCGGTGTAACAGACGAGGGGAAGGCACGATGATTCTTTAATTGGCGGAAAGTCATCGAGTGCTCGTAGATAGGAGGACGCATGAGAAACCGCGCTTCCCCGTCGACGAGTCCCCCGTCCCATTGACTAATTCGCGGCGTCCTGCATTGTTCGCAAGCACCGCCGAAACGAAATGCTAAACAATAGCATGCATTCCCGGGGTAAACGAACGATTCGATGCATTTTGCGACGGAGGTCGGATGGCTGGGTCTGTCCAATGAGAGCATTAACGAGCGACAACAACGTCAAATGGAAAAGTCCTTGTGATACGGCATTTTTTGTAGCTACAGCAACGAGCATCGTCCACGGCGAAACGCTCCCGCTCGAGCAGACACCGGTGCGTTTAATTGAAACGTAAAAGTATAATGATCGAAGTAACCGCTCGTTACAGCATCCTCGCCGCCGCTAAATACCCTCCGAACGCGCTCCAAGTCCAACGAAGGAGCGTGTGATTTACCACCATCGATCTTTCACCGTTGCAGCGTCTTATTCGAGCTTCGCGATCCGAGGAAAGAAACTCCACGAGTCGAATTCCCATCGTGGTAGCGAGCTTTCAGCAGTCGACTGAATAACTGAGCGCGCGTAATCGACGAGGTTGTCGGGGAAATGCAAACGGCACGGTCCAGCATTGATATTATTCTCACGTTGGCGAGTCGGCGAAGAAAATTTCGCAACGCCGCCGGCTACGCAAATCGTTTTCAAGAGCATTGTGATACGCGAGGTGGAGTTGGCCGCGGGTTTAAACTTGGAACAACTGCATAGTGCGTTCTGGTTGATTTCATGGCATTCCACTTGGAAATCAAGATGAATGCAGAATAATGCACCGAGGCCACTTTCTTCCATCCATTCCTTGATCCTCTCGTTGAACAATCGATTAATATAAGGTTTTGTGTTTTAGTTCGCTATATTATCAACTATAAGAAAAGCATATAACATTTACAAAATAGCATTTGTACGCAGTGCAATGTCTCCATTTAAAATGTCCATTTTTTTTCGGATGGCCAACTGGTGGGCAGAGTTGGGCATTATTCGACTAAATTTTCATTCTAATACGTATTCGAACAAATTTTTATTCGAATAATCTTCGAATAAAAAATTCGAATAAAATGAAATTATTCGACAATAACGAATGATTTTTTATTTGACTGAAAATTTATTCGAATAATTCTTTATTCGAATAGAAATTTAGTCGACTCAACGGACGAACAAAATGATCACGTGATTTTTATGGTGGCACCATTGACTGACACCCGTGAGACCTAAACCTAGTATCATTTTTGGTTGGCCAACGGTAGCCAACAGTTGGAAATTAGTTGGGATATAGTTATATAGTGTTTTGCCTGAAAATTTGCCGACAAAAAACTTACGACAGTTTGCCAACAAATATTCAATGTTGGGCCTACAATTATTATGGTTGGTTAATTATCAAAAAATTTACAACGATAGATGTCAGCTACCACATGTATTCGTCGTTCAATCAGGTCGAATAACGAATAAATTCTTATTCGAATAAATCTGGCTCGAATAACTGTACAGATATATTCGTGAATATCGAATAATTTTTCGTCGAATAAAATCGTTATTCGTTTTTCGCGAATAAACTTGGAGATTTATACGAATACGTATTCGAATGAAAATTTAGTCAAATAATGCCCAACTCTTCTGGTGGGCCGGATTCCGGCAAATCGGATGAACTATAACAAAAACCCCAAAAATGTCATAAACAGTAATATATTTCCAAGGCATTGACGATCCAACATTTTAAATTGTTTAATTATTAGTAGAAAATATAAACAAAAAGATCACACATTTTTGTCGAAATTTGATCATTATTTTTCAAACATCGACCATTTGGTCAATTTTCGCAAAAATTGAAATGTTGGATCGTGAATGCCTACTTAGGAAATATATTATAGTTTATGACATTTTTGTGGTTTTTGTTACAGTTCATCCGATTTCCCGGAATCCGGCCCACCAGTTGGCCATCCGAAAAAAAATGGACATTTTAAATGGAGACATTGCACGGCGTACAATTGCAATTTTCTAAATATTATATGCTTTTCTTATAGTTCATAATATAGTGAACTAAAACACAAAACCTCATATTGATCGATTGTTTACTTTTCTTATTATCGTCGTTTAAAAATCGTCTACTTTCTTGGCCCGTTACTGTGTCCAAACCCCTTAAATGGCTGTCGCTTCAGTTTACCGCCCATCTGGTATCTGTGACCGCTGTTTACTTTGCATTCTGCATTTCATTAACATAATTGTCAGTGCTCATCGACGCGGATCGCGGTTATATTGACTCGAGCCCGGAACCTTATCAGACGGCGCGCTCGATCAATCTTCGCTGATTAAACGAAACATTTGGAATTCTAGCTTCTCCACCGAGTCGTGTGATTCATCAATTCTGCCCGACGAGGATCACGTGCACGAGCGTTTTTGAACTTTCCCACCGACCTAGCACTGACCGAATGGCCATCAGAATTCCGAACTACCGGCGATAACGGCGATGAAAGATAAACGACAGTTTCTAAAGAGCGGCAGTCGTGCCCACGTCGTACAGTAAAGGAAAGTAAATTTTGATTAGAGCCCGAACACAATGATACATGATAGATAAAGTGGTCCATGTGAAATCGGTTACGGGCAGAAGTCGATAAGAGTGTCGCGTATCGCGTAATGGGACGGCGGGGCCAAAGTATACCGATTGAATCATTCACAGCGTAACGTTTCCATTTACTCTTTTTCCTCTGGAGAAGAGCGAAGATGTTACGCCGCGGAAAGGAAATAATCGACGTATCGTGCGAGCTGATCGTCGCTCGTTTCCTGCTTGAAAAAAAAAAAAAAACAAGGGCCGCGTAACGAGCAGATAAGGCGTCCCGGTCGTTTTCATCAAGCGCCAGCCAGATAACGATAAATCCGCGAAAAAGTCTCGTGCCGCGGAATGACCCCGAGGGTCGTCGGAAATTTACATGCTAGGTACTTATGCCGTTTCAAGTCGTTCGCCGAGCGTGTCGGGGACGAGCGTCGCGTTCCTGTCGGGGAGGTACCTACGCCACCGCGGTTGAAAACCCTTTAACAGGGGCTTGTCGTTCCCGGAGTTTGCTCTTCGCGTCGAACTGTCGGCAAACTGAAATCCGACGAGGACGGGGCGAGGTAAGAACTACTGTGAGAAAAGGTTTCGCTGGAAGCGTACTTGTAGCCGGCCGGCTTCATGTCCGCTGCGGTTCCTGCTGGCAGTCGGTCGGTCGCTGGCACTTGACGGAAGAGCTGGCTGAAATTGGCAGCGGCAACTGGAGCAACAGCAAGATTGATTCGGTGGCCGTGCGAGGGTCAGTGAAAGTCTACGGGCCCGGCGGCAGCGATCGCGACGGTCCCGAGAGTCAAGAAACGAGTAGAGACGGAGGCGTGGGCGTGATGCACGCGCTGGCTAGCAGATAGGCGGCGTAAACACGTCTCGCATCGGCGCGACGCGCGGTTCATGCCACTCGCGTGTCCACTCTCGCGTATGATTACGTCGCTTACACGCACGTTTACGTACGTCTAAGCAGCGCGATGATCGCCGATCAACTGTTTACCACCCGCTGACACTGCTGTGTCTGTGTTCCGAAGGTCTCTTCCACCTATGATCGGCGGCGGCCGAGGAGCGCGGGTTGACCAGTCACCGTGCGCTCGACTAGCACTAGTCATCGGCTGGTCGTTCTGCGCTCGCTCGCACGCTCGCTCCAGCGCACACTGATAAGCAAACTCCACCCAGATAATCATCGGATATGCATCGCGGTTCGAATCCAGTGTTGATCCAACTGCCACGAACAGCCGAGCGTGGGGATCGAGCCTTTTCATATTTTTCCTCCCGCTCGGCTTTATCGCGCGATCCACGAATTTTGTCCACTGCATCCTCGACACAGGGCTACCGATGACTGATACGGTGACGTGTGAAAATTGCAGGATTCCTGTTATCCCGGGGGGGGGGGGGGGGAGAGAACCGAGGGCACCGTTTCGTTCGCGTCGAAGCGTTTAGAGCCATAGGAAACGGAGCGTGCACGCGTGTCCGTCGCAAGTGGAACCGGTGCGCCATGCACCGGCCGTGCCGTTTCGAGGGCCCTCTCTTTCTCGCGCTCGTAGATCCATGTCTGATCACGAACGAAATCAAGCCCCTGGACGGCGCGGCGCGGCACTCGTGTCGTGCAAATAGGCGCGATCAATTCACGCGTGATCCGTAAACGTTTGCGTGGAGAAATTGATATCTGCGCCGGCTGTTTGCTGGCCCCCGGTAGCCACTCGTTAATTCCCCTGCAAACAGTCCGCTGTCTCCGGTTACATTTTTCAGTACATACGTAGAAGTTTGGAGCGGCCGTTGCTCGCCTGGCGTATCGCCGTCAAACGATCGCGGGTCAGCACCTGTGACGCAACTGCTTAGTTCTCTTTCGGCCGTAAAATGCTCCTTTATTTATCGTTGGAAGCGTTGCGCGATCATCGAGCAACATCGAAAAATAATCGGTGGCGACTGCTCGAAACCAGAGCCAACTGGTTAACGCTGATTCGGTTGGATCAGGTGATATTGCGAAGGAAGAAAGCCTGGGAAGGTGGGGAATGAGATTGCTGCTCGGGAACAATCAGCCGAACTTCACTCGTCCTCTTTCTGATTACCCAGACGGCTGATAATCATCTGATAGTAACGCGATTCGCGGCATTCGAGCCGTCGACAGCAGCGCGGCGTCCCGCCAAAGAATTCCGATCCACTGCACGCGCAGCAGTTTCTAACGTGGAACAATGTTATTCTCGCCGCGCCCCTTTCGCATTATTCGACTCGCATTAGAAATATCTCGTATTTAATTCGTACAGATATTTATACCCGCGTTTAAACACCCGTACGCCGAGGCGCTCGCTCCGGCAGAGAGATCCGTCCTCCGTTAAATGTCGCTCCACCATTCGACATGCATCCGTTGCGTTCAGCTCTGGCTCAATTAGCCGCCGTTTGACCATCGCCTGCCCTTTTTTGTGTCAATCGACGCAGCTAAATCCTCAGGAACGATGTTACGCTGAACTGGGGCGGTGTGACCGTGCTCCCCTTCGTCGTTATCATCGCGGCTTAAACGCATTGTTTGAGAACAGATCTGGAGAAAGAGGACAGCAGTCGCGTGTGAAGCGCCGGAGCTTCGATCCAGGTATCTTTCCCATGGGTCTGAGAACGAGAAACCCGCCAGTATTTATCGTTTCCCCCTTCTGTGTCCACAAACCAGCGATGCCAACGACTAAATTAGAGACGTCGACGACTCACGACCTCTTCAAATATTTATCTGCTCGGCTGTTCACGGTCCGCGGAACGGGCGGAAGCTCTTTTATCGAATCCCAGCGACGTACAGCGACAAGATAAAAGCTGCTCGTGGTACTTACCCTCTGATTCACGGAAAGGCAGACTCGATCGCCGTTTCGCCGTCAGTATCTTCCTTGCAAGCGCGATCGCGTTGTGCTCGTATCAGGCAACCCCCATAGCCGCGCTAAAACCAGTCACGTCGGCGCACTCACCGGAGCAACGACAATATCTTCACCACTGACTACCGGAAGCACCGATGTCCTTGACTAGACGGTCGTCTCACCTGCCCCATGGACATAGGGTATTTTGCTAAAAGAAATCGAGATGGAACGGCACCGTAGAGATTCTGCGAGCGATGGGAACGCGGGGGAGTGGAGATTCGGGGAGTCGTTGCCGAATCTAATCGTTCCAGGACGTATCACTTTCAGGGGCTACAATTTCAACTCTGCCCGGCAGGCGTTGCCCTGGGGGGGACAAAGAATTAAGAAGGGTTCTCTCACGGGTCACTGAATTTACAAATCTTCCCCTCCCTTCACGTCCCATTATCTCCACCATTGTCCCTTGCAATGAAAATCAGAAAATACCGCCTCGCCCTTCGCGTAACTTCGCAAACTGGCTGCGGCCTTCTTCCCACTGTATCGCTGATAAATCCACCGATTTCTTTATTACAACCGTGCTTAACGACCGTTTCTCCGATAAAACTTTGCTTGCGCACGGACAATCGTGGAACTTACGAGCCCCTCATTTCCCACTATGTAATAAATACGGTCGTTTCGAATGGTGCTCGGAATCGACCCTCGATCCTGGGACGTTAAAGCCTGAGATGGAGACAACGAGTCGACGGGGACGGGGGTGGCGTGTCGAAAGAGGCGGGAATAGTTGTTAGGCTTTCGCCCTCCGGTGAAAGTCGCGGTGACAGGTGTCAGGCCGCGGAACGATTAGAAGGAGGGACGGCGAGCGAGGGTCAAACACCGAGAAACTTGAACGCGCGAGACCTTTCTCTCGGGATCGCAGCGGGGCGTCATCTTTTCGCGGTCAGACAGGGTAGATAGGGATCCTGGTGAATTCGATGCGAACGACGGAGAGGGATCGCGGATCGAATACGCGGGCGATATCGTCTTGCCGTGTAAATCCGTCCCGGTGAACGGTGCGCGAAGACTCGGGCGAGAAGCGTGCGGCGCGTATCCGCGGCGCGAGCATACTGCTACTCGCGGACGGTGGAGGCGCCTTCACCCTCTGCGGTATTGATCCCCGTGGCCGCCTCTGCTCTCTCCGACCAGCCCCACCGACTCTTCGCTCCGTCCACCGACCGATGGCTACCGATCCATCTATCCTCTCCGAACTATCCACCCTCTTTGGCCCCGCTCCTTTTCGCTTGTCAACCTCCTCGTCCATTTCCCATTCTCTTCCATGCTCCACTCGGTCCAACTGCCGTCGGTTCTTTAGGAATTCGTCGGGGTGGTCTGAGGCTACGTAGGCTCGGGTCATTGGAACCAGGCTTCGATTAGATTGGAAGAAATTCTCTAAATCCTTTTGGCACTAC
This sequence comes from Andrena bucephala, assembly GCA_947577245.1. NCBI lineage: Eukaryota > Metazoa > Arthropoda > Insecta > Hymenoptera > Andrenidae > Andrena > Andrena bucephala. Next base: position 112,841,359 of record OX387715.1, read on the forward strand.
GCGACTGATCAGATTGAAAGATGCTTTTATTAGGACATTTCTTTGCCCGGGTGGGGCTGTAGGGTTTCGATGAGAATGTTAGAAGGGAGGCCAAGATTTCTACGTAAAATTCTACTGTTACTTGGGAGCTGTAAAACCTCGGTCGTTCCCTCGACGAACGCTCGGAAGCTGGCGGAGGGATCATCTGCTTCGATGTAGGTCGTTGCCCTATCTTCCCGCGCGACAACATCTCCGGGGTGGATCCATAGACTGGGCTTACGTATTATACGGTACTTGAGGAAAACAAATTGGATTGATCTAATTTTACAATGAATAAAATATCGGTAAATCTTTGTAACCACGCTTTCGTGCCTGCGGGGCCTCGAAGTTATACGGTTTCATTTCACGTAAATAGAAAGAATTGCTGCTCTCCGCATCTTCTGTATCCCCGACAGAAGGTTCTTCCTATGGCATACGAATGCATACGTGGTTCAGGGTAGACTTAACATTTTTATCAAGATCTTGCCATATTTAGTTAAAATTCTAAATATTAATAGCGTTTCACTCTCATCCCCTTTTGAATCCATAACAACTGCATGCAACGCGGAATTATAAGGGGCTGAGAAGCGCTGGTGTATCACTCAATGTACATTGAGTGGTAGATCGTGCATTGGTGATATATTATTATTATTATTATTATTATTAAATGTCTTTATTGTTTTCATGTTTGCTAGCTGCGGTTACAAGTGATACAAACAAGTAGATTCATAGGGTAGACATTGTAAAAGCAATTAAATCGTAAACGAATCTAGCTTCGGTCGCGCCTATTTGAAATATTGTGCCAGAAGTGGGCGTCGCCTGATTTCACCTCGCGGCGAATTCGCTACCGAAACTAAGGCATTCCCTTTGTAGTCGTTAAATTAAACTGATAAAACTTGTCTGGCGGTTCGCGTCTGTTTATGCTACGCGACTTTACTTGAAGGCATTCAACTATATTCTGCATCGCGATTCAAGTGTCCTTGTAGAAAACACTGTAAGTGCCAAAATTAACAAAAAGGTTTTTTCATCGGAAAATGTTCTACATGCCAATGGTATCTAATACTATATTATAGAATTTGATTTTTTGTACTTACAGTGTTTTCTACAAGGATTCTTCAATTACTGCTCTCCTGGCACTAAGGAAAAGGGAACATCGAATTTGTGAGCTGTTAAATAATTATTTACATGTCCAAGGGCCCAGGGGCACCTTCTCCCGTTATTCGATCGGGGTTAAACTTTACACAGATTTTACTTTTGTTATTTGGAGAAGTTGGTGCCGCGAAGAAAATCTTGAGAAAAAATTTCAACAAGAGTAAATGAGAGCCGTACTACCTGACACTCTATGACGGTCACAGTCTAGTATTAATTTTATTTATACTATAAATTACTTTGGAGTTTCGTGTCTTCTCTTCAACTTGAATCATTTTTGTCACAGATGTCTGAAAGCTATTATTAAAGGATCATGCCTAGTTGGCAGGCGTGCGTAATATTCGGGAATTTTTTGTAGAAAATCTAGTGTATATTTTTTACAACTATTTGCTTGTTTTAAAAGTACATATATTCAGCAACTCTCAGTAATTTTGTTATAGAAAAATATTAAAAAATGAACGAATAACAGCCACTCTCCCGGAAGCTATTTTTTTCTTGCGGTGAGCACAGTTTCTCAGAGTCGGATCATCTGACATCGGAAAGTGAAGAAGATTCTGTTAGTATATGAGTTTATCTAGTTCGTGAACGGAGGATTTAAAAAAAAATTATTTCAGACAAAATGGCGGCCGTTTAACGCAAAATCGTAAATTTTCGATGTCTGAATTGTTCGTTTTTCGTGAATTAAAAATAGAGTTTTCATCAAAAACAAAAATCCTTCGTTCACGAACTAAGAGATAAACTTATATATTAACAGAGTCTTCTTCACTTTTCGATTTCAGGTGATCCGGCTCTGAGAAATCGTGCTCACCGCAAAAAAAATATTTTCCGGGAGAGTGGCTGTTATTCGTTCATTTTTTAATATTTTTCTATAACAAAATTACTGAGAGTTGCTGAATATATGTACTTTTAAAATAAGCAAATAGTTGTAAAAAATATACCTTAGATTCCCCACAAAAAAATCCCAAAAATCACGCATGCCAACTAGGCATGACGCGAATGCATAGGATGCATATCTGCAGCTGCGAATTAAGTAAATTTTGCAATTAGCAATGCTACGCAAAATTATTTCGAGCCTCAGGAAATTCTATTTTGTGGGGAAACATTCGAGCTCGACAACAAACTCTATAATGTCGCAACATTGTCAGAACGGTGTATCTGCCTTAAATTACTTATGAATCTGTGTTAAGGTATCATTCTGGTTAGACGGTTTGAAAAAATCGATTTTTTTTAAACATTTTTCGAAAGTACAAATTCCAATTATTTTAACTTCTACAGAGGCACTTTGTAGGGAGCGCAGGGGCTCGGCCTCTATAGACGAAAACTTTGAACGCGTTTTTCTGGAAACGTCATTTTTTCTCATGGTGCAGGTAAAATCTCAAAATCTATCGAACCGATTGTTTTATAAATTGAACTGTTTATTCTGCACACCTATGCCTCTGGCCGGTAGGTACTACAACCAAGTATTTCTGTTGAGTCTAACCTACTTTTAAAGTCGAAAATAGCACAGAAAACACAGCCGAAATACATTGATTCTTGTATTTTGCCCGCTATTTTGTTAATTTTAAGGATAAATCATTTATTCTAGTACGGGCCATAGCAACAGTCATACTGATCAAGAATCTGTTTGTATTTTTGGTTTCAAATAAGTCCAACTGCTGAAATCACCTGCACAAGCGAGGCATGAACTTTTAAACATGTCATCAAAATCGCCTTCGAAACCATTTTAAAAGCAATAATTTTATTACTTTTATATTTTTTATTTACTATAGAAATGTAGATTAATCAATAGAAAAAAGTTGTATTCCATTACTATAATTTCTGTCTTTGCAGTAAATTCCTGAAAATCGTTGAATTTATCTGGCGCTAACCAGAATGACCCCTTAAGGGAGTGTCCTGCTTTACAAAGTGCAAAAAAATGATTTTTTCACGAATTTTTTTGAAAGGGAAAGGAACAATTGATCTTCGTAAACTTTTAGGTATATTTAAACATATATTCGATGAGTACAAAAAAAAAATTTTCTCAAAAAATTATAAAATATGGCAGATTCATCAGCCGATTCTCGGAGCGCTTTGCCACTGCAGTCTCCAATTGGCGGGAAGGATTCTGGTTGTAATTTTTGTCTGAAATGAAAAAATCAAAATGGTTTTTAATGCTCATATATTTTTCTTCTGGGTGAACTAAGAAAAAGCAGAAAAAAGCGCGAAATCATAAATTCTTTTAGTTTGATAAGAAGAATGTCTATATTTTAAAAACAACATTTGACTTTAACGTGCTATAAAAATTATTTAAAAAGATTTTTTTAACAATCTTTTTATAGTTAATATTTAATTGTTAATAAATAAACGACCAAAATTTAATACTGAAGAGCATAAGCTTTGGTTTAATTCGATAGGCCGCATAGTTTTTTTGCTATCACGACCGCCAATTTTAAAGAATCGTAAAAATGAAAACTGGAGATGTCGCGCTTTAAAGTTTTCGGTGGGAGAAAATATTAATTATTGGTTACTTACACCAGTGATCTGCTAGTCAGCTATTAATCTACGACTATTCTGTACTATTACACTGCACAACTCTGCCGTTTCGATTGTCTTTAAAAGTAATGATCGACGAATGGGGACGCGTCAAAGGGTGAAGCACGCGCCCGTGTCCGGCCGAGCGCTCGCACATATGCTCGCCGCTTACCTGCTCTCGGTTCTGTATCTTTAAAAATACTTCGAATTGGCCGCTATAACTTTGTGAATACATTCTTGGATAGTTTATCTATCGATTTAGGCAATAAAAAAAAATCGAATTTTTGTACCTTATAAAGCAGGACACTCCCTTAAAGTGTTACGGTGCATCTTAATACCTGATATCTCGATTTGTGCATTAATTGCATCGATCACTGGACCATGCGGGAGGTCGTTTAACAAGATTCGACATTCGAGATGTTTAGAAGCATGTGCTTTTGTAATCGCCCGCAATGTGATTATAGAGTCAGTGCGTGTTTGTACGATAAAGTATTTCACGGAGCACCGTGGCTCTGTGTGTTAGTAATGTAAACGCGAATGTAGAGCCAGTGTATTTATGCATATAGAACTAATTCAGAGCACTGGTGCTGTAATTGGTTTTCGATCGCGAAATTAAAGTTAAATATTCGAGCGTGTGCTACGTTCTATTCTAAATAATTTAGATTGAATTTCGACCGCAAAAATTGTTCTAATTGAGAGAGATGATTTCGGCGCACTGGTTCGGTCTATTAAATTTTAATAAACCGAACCAGTGTGTCGAAATCATCTCTCTTAATTAGAACTACGTTATATTCGCTACTGACCCTGCAACTGCGGGACAATGGTCAGTAAATCGGGGGGCTACTGCTAAAGAGGATGCCTGCCTGCATTTATAGCAGTGAGACTGTTCGCAACGACCACGGCGAGTGGTACTGTTTAATTCTGTCAGTCTTTTTGCATGCTATTGAACAATATTATTGCTGCAGCGATACTTATTGTTAATACCTACTCATGAATAGTAGCTAACGCTAATGCGTGCCCTTCGAAATGTTTAATACTTGAGAACTTCTACGCTTCTTCAGTTTTAAATTTAACTAGTCATTATCCTAGCAATAACTCTTAGTTTAAGAACCGTAGTTGTAAGACTTTTTTAAAAAATTTCAAATTTTTCACAATGCACAAAGCATTGGTCGAATATGGGCCAGAAATATTTCGTAGAAATGAGTCACTTTCGTAGGTATTTCCATGTGGTGTGCCCGGTTCCTTGGTTCCTCGATCCGAGGACCCCTTTACCATTTTAGTGTCGCATGCTACGTTACCGGCGAAGTCTCGAAACAGATTGTAACGCTACGCGTGGTAGGAATTAGAATTCAACACGTGTAAAACCATCGACGAAATATAGGATAGACCTATCACGCAATGTAATTTTGTGTCACACGCTCGGGGGGGCTCGCGAGCCCCCTTACCATTTTCGTGTCACACCCAACGTTATCGATTCAGTCTAAAATAAGATTGTAACGCTATGCGTGGTAGGAATTAGAAATTAAAAATAGGACATTCGAAACCCGCGATTTACAAATGATTCTCATAGAGTAACAATGTAAAGATCGTTTTACAAACGTATTCCGTGCAACGACAGAGAAAAAAGGATCACAACAAGAACACATACGCCTTTTAACCTTGCTGTCCTATTCGAGTGTATTTAACGCAAAATAAATTTATTTAACATAAAAATATATATAAACAACAACATTATTTGTGGAAGACATGCTTTCATGATGTAACGTGGGATACCTCGGAAAGGAATTGTAACTTAGTATAATTCAATAAGGTGCTGAAGCAGAGAGGACTTTAAAAATTGTCATAAAACCCATCAATTCCAGTATCTCGCTGAATGTTTCTTTAAAAAAGTAAAAAAAATACGTCAAGTACATGAAATAAAAAAAATACAAAAAATTGAAAATAATTACAAAGTAAAAAAAGATGTGAAATCAAAATAAGCTGCAAGCACATAAAGGTGCTTTCCTGCAGCGTGCAACGGCGACACTGTGTAACACAATATAAGACAAGAAAATATGTCCGCGGCGTGGAAGTCAAATACTTGGCGTGGCCAGGCAAAGTATTCTCAGATCATCAATACCCATACCTTCCCCCTCCGCAGGCTTTCAGATAATTAGTCTATTTAAAACACAGCCAATATGAGTATATTTTCATTATATTGCGTTTTAAAATAATTGTAAGATCATTCATCGACACCGATGCCTTTCCTCTCACAAGCTTTCACATAATTTGTAAATTTAAAACTCTGACAATATGAATACACCTTCATTATTTTGCGTTTTAAAATAATTTTAAGATCATTCATCGACACCTCGACCTTTCCTGGCCACGCCAAGTATTTGACTTCCAGGCCGCGAACATATTTTCTTATCTTTTCTAGTAACGACGTTTGTTATGACTGAACGATGCCCCAGCTTTGGAAGTCACCTCTGTTCAGACGGTTCAGCCACGAGACGCGATATATACGTCACTCGCCGTGCAATAACCGACCGATATTCCAACACTTCGTAAATACGTACGCGTGTATTCTCTCGCGAGGCCTGCTTGGTCTCCCCCCACCAAAACCCATATTCGCCGAGGTACATTGGCGGGGCGCGGGGGTCATTCGGTCTGTGGACATCGTTGAATTAAGACGTTTCAATAGCTGCGTACTTAAATGGTACACCTACATTATCTATCGTCACATAATTACTTATAATCATTATTAGTCTTCTTCTTTACTGTCTACCGTCACTTGCTGCTACCATTAATACACTTTCGTCCCGAAATTGATTAAATATCGCGAAAAAACCGTTGGACGATCGTCGCGTATTCCCTTCGTTGCCTTCGTACCGATATTTCTGCACATTTAGTGCACACATATCGTGTCTCGGTATTCAATTACATCCCTTTTCGGGCATATTTCAAGTTTATTTCTTGTTTAATTGCCTTACGAATGTTTTAATGCTTTTGTTTCAATCTCTTGTTGCATCGTTCGGTTACAGACGTTGAGGCGGGAATCCAAACCAAAGGGCAGGCAACGCCATGACACTTGGCGGTTAATTTGAACGGTGCTTGGATGGCGACTGGTCATTCCTTGGAAAAAGAAGATGGCAATACGTGTGGTATACGTATTTTTATCGTTATTTTATTGAATCATTGTTGGCTGTGAGGGTGATGGGTAACTTTGCAGTCGGTTAATATCGGGATGAAATGGGAAAAGATTGAATTATGATAAATTGAATAATTCTAGTCGGATTTATTTAAACATTTCAAAATGGCGTCAGTAGATGTTTAGGAAATATTGGAATGATCGAATTCTATTGCATTTCGGTCGCGTTTACGTAGAATTCAATAATATTTCAATGATTTTTAAGAATCTATCTCTATGAAGCTAGTGTAATTGCATTTACGTTCGGTTTTGGATGCAAGTTTTGTTCTTTATGTACAGAAACTGCGTAGTTGATCGAGGACATGCTATTCAAGCATGAATAATTAACGAATTTTGATTCTTGCAATGAATTTTGGATATTTATAAAGATCGTGATATATTTTAAAGTATTATTCGAATAACACGAACGTGCTTACAACATTAATAACGAAAGCCACTACTACGGTTCATTTAAATGTAATAATTATTTCTGATGTAGTATATTCTGGATAATATCGTGTTACTGAAATGTTAAGCTGTTCCTATCGAGCGAGCATTCTGTATTTTCGCATCACACCTTGTATTCTAAATAACAAGGAGTGAAAGTTCCTTGGCTGGTTCCAAGAAGAACAATATTTCCTCGTGACAAACACTCGATCAAACCACATCCACCCCACCCTCCTATCCTACTTATTTTTCAGAGATTGTGACCGCGTGCAATGCGGCCAAATAGAGTCAGTGTTTATGTCGTACGAAGTTTTTCGTTTTGAAGAGCACAGTTGCTCATAGTAGAGTGTCGTTAACAATTTTGGGATACGCGAGGGTAGAGTCAGTGTTTTCTACGCAATTTATATTCTTTTGCGAGCATCGGGGCTCTAACTTTCGAATCGCGAGAATAGATTCAGCGGTTTGTTCGACAATTATGATCTTTGGGGCGCGTTGATAGTCTATTTCTTTATTTTTTTTACTTTTGAAAGCGAAACTCGTTATCGGAAATTAGAGTCAGTGAAGAGGAGATTTGTGCGCAGAATATTATTGGAAAGATGTAAGTATCTATGTATTTCATTTAATTCCTTTAAAGTAGAGTTCATTCTTTAAAATTCCAGAAACAAAAAATTAAAAAATTAAAAGAAAATTAATTTCTAGAATAGAATCACCAAAAAATTCAAAACTAACAAAACTTTTTACAATTTAGACATTTTAAGAAAAAAAATTTGTTAATTTTATTTTTTAATATTTAATTTTTTAATTTTTTCTTAAAATGTCTGAATGATAAAAAATTTCGTTTTGAATTGTTTCGTGGTTCTTTATTAGAGTTCGAACAATCGTAAGTTTAGAAAGAAATTATAATCGTGTTCTGTTCCTTCGTTACAGTCTAGGGGCAGCTGAGCAACCTGATGACTTTTTCTAGCAGCTTGATGACTTCCCCTGAGCAGTTGCAGAGGTGTTGGCGCCTTCGTCACCGGGGCACAGCGAAATGTGAGTGCGCATGCATTATGGTTCCTCTGGTCACTCAGTCATGTCGTAGGACGTTTGGTCCAAATCGACACGAGTGACCGGTTGTATACTTTGGCGAGCATAATGACCGCGGGTATGGTAACCATGCCCGTGAATTGTAACATTTTGTCTGTGTATGTATTTCTTAGACGAGGGCTAGGGTCTTCTTGTGCACCGCGCCTTTTCAATAGAGTCAAATTATAATCATAATTTCCAAGATAAACGTTTCCTAACGCGAATGTTTATCATTGATCATACATTGATGTAGATATTTATTAAATAATGCACCTAAAGATGCATAGCAGCTCAGAAGGTATTGATATTTGATATGAATATCAATACGGCTGAATGCTAATTTTTATGTAGCGAAGAAGTCTGATACTCTCAGACTCCACAGCTACGATCATTTTTATCTAATATGTAGTCGAAAAATCGGATGCCCTCCGATTCCGTCATTGCGACGATTATAATGACATGAATTTCTTTTATTTTTCTGATATTACTTACGTGTTCAAAAGTAACTTGATGTCTAAATGATGATAATAGACATACAAGTGTAATTCCTTTGTTATAAAGGTCACTCGTTTGCGTACACAAAGAATAATTAATTTCCATGTGCAAGAAGACAATTGAGGGTGGGCAAATTTCAGATTCAAAGTAATTAGCATGAGAACATGCATTCTTATTACCTATATGAAATTTACTTTGACGATGGAATCGCTCGTTTTAAATTCTTAAATTAAATTCTTCATGTTTTAGAGTCATTTTCTTAAATAATTCCATTTTATAGTCTTTTTTCTCACTAATTGAATGTCGAGTAGAGTCCTTTTTCTTGATCTAAAGTAGAGACCTTTCTTATTTATCAAACTTTAAACTATTGACAAGTTGAAAGTCGAGTAATTTTGCTTTATAATGTAAAATGAAAGAATACTAGCGTGCTAGACACTATACAGACTAATCATATTTTCTAGTTGAGGATTTTCAGGATATCTTTCCGTACCCATTGCCTTTTAACTCATCCACGTGCCCATGCGTTACTTGGGTGGGTGAAGGCAATGGGGCACGATGACTTTCTTTACTAAATAATTACATGTCGGCGGCTGGCATTGCGTTAGTGTATCGTGCACGCCGCATTTTCCACCTGTGTGTGTTTGTGTGGTTAGGCGGTGGAATTTGCGTCGGTGAAAGATTTTTATCAAAGACCATGTTAACGAAACTATAACATTATATTATTATTCATTGCAATAACGATACCAATGTATCATATTCCTTGTTGCACACGATGATCATTCTAGTAAATAATCTTGGAATATGAAAGTTAATCAATCTCGTACAATCAAACGAGAAAGTAAAGTAATAACGCTTGATGTATGTACCTAATATGTACATTGCACATTATCAAGTAATCCATTCTTTGAAATTGAAAATAATTAATTGCTATGTAAATCATACTTATACGCAATGGTCACTGCCTTTGCCAGCCGATTTCAGTGAAAACTGGTACGTACTTATTAGAGTGTGATTGTGGCCAAGCTCGGGTGACGGAGTCGTCCCGGGACGGTCTCTCTAGTGTAGGCTTTGCACCCGGGCGGTGATGCTTGAGAACCGTGGAGTGGGTTGACTGATGATTGTGTTTGAGAGACTGTTTTGATATTTTTTAAATATAGGTTTTGTGTAGGATAGGTAACTTACCTTCTGGTACGAATGTGTGACTTAAATATAAGTAGGTAGGGCCGGGGCAGGTCGTCGTATTCTCTGATCGCATGTTCCCCCGCGCGATGACCTGCTTTCAGGAAATTTGTGAGAAAAGTCGACGGCCAGACTAGTGCGAGTGGGGTATGCCCTCGCTTCTAGCCTCGCTATGTCGACTTTTTGATGCCAGTGGGACATTGCACATTGTCGCTGGTCGCGGTCGGCAGGACGGGCTTGGGCACGCTATTCACTTTCAGAAGGGCGGACCGCCTGGAGCAAGAAGTGGCCAAAGAGCCGAAGATAGCCCGGCCAGAGAAAAGGCCACATCATGTGGGCTACCAAGAATGGCCCTGCATTCTCGGGTGCAGGGTCATTCTTATGTATTATATTGCCATTATGCTCGCCGGTAGTTGTAGTAGTAATAGTAGTTTGGTTGGCCATAGGCTGACCCATCGAGACAAGGGTGGAACGAAATATAAGGGTAAAATATTTTTTTTATTATTCATGACTTCTAATGGTGGGCAAAAGTTCCCTTTTATAATGGAATTTAAGCTGCCAAAGTTTGAACGTGATCATCAATTTTTTTCAGGTGTCGCAAGCCCTTCAAATATTAATACCTATTTACTGAAATATTAATTTTTGAAAGGCTTGCGGCACTTGAAAAAATTTGTCGATCACGTTCAAAGTTTGGTAGCTTAAATACCATTATAAAAGGCAACTTTTGCCCACTATTAGAAGTCATGAATAATAAAAAATTATTTTGCCCCTATATTTCGATCCACCCTAATCGATACCCCTCCCCCGAAATTGAGCCCACCGCGTTTTCAATTAGAGTTGCGAAGAAGATTACGGGGCCAGTTAGTGTTGCGACTAAATGTTGATCACGGTTTGAATTAGCGTTGCGAATCAAGCATTCCCCGCGTCTGGTTCTAGCATAGCGTTGCGAATAAATATCGATCGTGGTTGCTTGTAGTGTTTCGAAAAAAAAATCGCGATTGTTTTTCAGATTATTCTTGTATTTTTAATTGGACTTACTGGAGTTTGAGTCATTGCATTACTTTTGATTCATGGTATTCTTTTTATTAGAGTTGCGATTCTTAATATTTTTTTGAGTTAGTGTTGCGATGATGACTGATCGCGTTTGTGATTAGAGTTGCGACCCCCACCCCCCAATGCCCCAAAACTATCCTGGGACATGTCCAGAGACATGTTCCTGGGAAAAAAGAGTCCCGAGCAGCTGGATCTGCTGCACATGGGACTCTACACAGCCTTCAGGAAGGCTGCAACGAATTAAAGTTAGAGTTGCGTATTACGAGACACAGGTGCACTGAATTTTTATTAGTGTTGCGAAAAATGAAACCACCCACGTGGTGGTTCTCGGTAGCTTTTTCGTTTGCTATTCGGGATTTGTATTGAGTATAGTAGAATTTTCAGTAATGAAGCACCATCCGGGAATTTTGAATTTGTTTGAGAAATTAGTGCTGCGGGTAGTCCAAAGTCCTAGTGACTATGCTCGGGAGTTGATTTTAGTCTGTAGTGAGTTAGCGTTGCGAAAGAAAGAAACGGTCCACTCACGGTTTTTTTGCATTAATGAGTGGACAATGATCATCTGCCCTTCTGGCTACTGATCATTTTTTCTAGCAGCCCTAAGTGGCTGCACCATCCTCCTTCTCCTACCACCACCTCCCCACCCTTGAATCGAGTGTTTGTCACTGGAAATATTGTTTTAAAAGTATATTCATATCTTGCAGATAAATGTTTTCTATTTTTTTAGAATATTTTTAAATTTGAAGATCCAATTTTTATGGAATAGCATTTGGAAAATTTTATTCTGTGACTGAAAGAATGGCGATGAAAGGTGTGATTCATTATTTGTAATAGAAATTGCAGACTTCTGACACACCTCCATTCAATTGAAGTTCTAATTAGAGTCTTTGAAAAGTAGTAGTAGCTATTCCTTATTAACGTTGCTGATTTTTGCATAGTAACTTCGTCAATCGTTGTATTTCCTATCAGATGGATAAGAAATGTAGTTTTTTATTTTTATAAATTTTCAACATTCCTTTGCATTAATCAAAATTCACCCGCGATTGTTGCTTCATTTGATGATATTAAAAGGAAATTTGCACTGAAAAAGTAGGTAAATGCAATTCATCACTTTATATTGATAGTAAATTTTCAATATTAACGCGTGCTCGTTGTTGCTACTTTCTGTATGAAAGTAATTTCGATTACTGTGCAGTAAAGTGCAATTATTCCAATTTTCAACATTTGCATAAATGTTTTTGATTACCCATTGTATATTATGATTGATTGTCGAGTCATTGATACATAAACCTTGAAGATGCCAATTAATGAGAAACTACAAGGAAATTATTAAGTTGATGTAACAGAGCACCCAATGTGCTTAATATTATGAATATCAATTGCTTCGGAATGAAATGTAATATGATTAGTAGCTTCTTTTTCATGAATTGCAAAAGTATTGCTAAAGGTTAATTGCCTACTTCGTCTGCTGATAATGAAGCAGTATTTTTTAATCTTTTCCTTCTTTCATTTTATTACCGAATCGATATTCCATATTGAGTTTTAAACTGTAGCTTCAAATGTGATATTTCAATATTTGGGCACCAGCGATTCAATGAAAAGACTATATCTCTTGAAATTACATTACATAATCGAAATAGATTGTAAGTACTAATTCATTGAGAAAGTTTCTGTTGCAGAGTATTATGTGTGAAGAATATTGCAAAAATAGGATTTCAGGCTCATCATCCTTGAGAAACGAAACCTCAAGGAATTTTTATTAATACTTTTAAAAATGTTTCAGGTAACATCGTGGGTCCATCGAGGGAAGTAAGAAACACATGACAATTTCAGATTTTTATTAGGCAGGTCATTATTTAAATTTAAGTAGATATCTGTATGGTTAGGTAAGGTGTTTAGTGGCCACATAGAATTAAGTAGTTTTTAAGGAATAAAATAAACACTGCAGTGTTTAACTAAATATAAGTAGCAATTATTAAATACGAGCGCTCGTATCCGTAGGAATTATTAGTATTTAAGTAGCCATAGGAAATATGCACTGGCATATTTCCTATTAATGAGTAGAAAATTTGAATTATTCACTAATTGGGAAATATTCCCCCTTTTTTCTTTGTTTCATTCCCAATTAATGAATAATTATCATGGTAGAAATATACCAGAAAATTCTTCCAATTTTAAATGAAAGAAACAAAGAAATGTTTTAAATTCTGCTTTAGTTTCATCGCGGTAGGTTTTTACAGAAGGACTCCTTCTGTTGCCCGGTTGTGGAGCGATCGAGGATCGTTTTGCAACCGTGCATCAGGGGGATCTATGGAAATGAAAATAAAATTTTGCATAAAAGGAGGGTGGATGGGCCGCGGTTAGGGCGGGTCTCCACTCGCAGCGCCTCCACGTGGTGAGACCTGGGCAATCTGTATTATTTGAAGTATAATTACTAATCGTATCGCAAGTAACATTGTAATACAATTATTAATTACGTGACAAGTAATACGAGCCGATTGGCTGCGATCATCTATCTTCGTCAATCTCTATTCCATCCTCAAACACATGTTAAGTTGCCGAAATTTGAATTGCGACATGTTTAAATATCATCAAACTGTTTTTTATTTGTAACTATAAACTGAAATTTCTCAGGGCTAGACTAAATCTTATTTCGCAACGCGGGTTTCGAATGTAACGCGATTTGCAGTTGCATCCATGCATCCCACGCCACTCATGCATCATGCAACGTTCTGCGAGGCTTTTATGAATTAGGTTTTACTGTAAATATCAATGTCGGCGGTAAACTAATACTCGGAGCAAGTAGAATCAAATTATCATTACTTCACTGGAATGATTAAACAGTGCATTAGAAACTTGCGGGAATGTCAGTAACGGCGTGAATTTTTAAAACTTTTCGGCGTACGATACGCGAAAGAGTTCTACCACACGCAAAGTACTACTTACTTAATAACCAATGTCGTCTTGCAATTTATAGCTTACACGGGCTTTGAAGAAATACAATTCTTGAGCGCCATAGTCTCTTGATCCCCGAAATGGATTTTCGGAAAGAAATCCGCGTGAGTCGTAGACAAGCTGTGCCAAAGTATAGCGTAGCAAAAGCCCTGCCTTCTATGTCAAACTCTCACACTGAACAAATCACACGTATACAAGCACGCACACACCTTTCAGCATCTCAACACATTTCAGTGTAGTTGCTGAGCTGGACGCTGTTCATAAGCATATGCCACTACATTCAGTTCTGAAATTATGGGTCGGTAAGACAGTTTGGGTGGCGACACGAACTTCCATAAGGTGATAGGTCTATCCTATACCTCGTCTGTGGGGTGCATGGATGCAACTGCAAATCGCGTGACGTTCGAAACCCGCGTTCCGAAATAAGATTTAGTCCAGCCCTGAGAAATTCATCGGTTCAGTGTGTTCAGTCAAGTGTGTGCATATTATTTCGTGATTTCTCAATTCGTGCATCAATTTCATCGATTACACAGTACAACAAATTTTGACTTTTTTTCGGACTTCTAACATTCAATAGCCGTTTCTTATAGGTTTTCGTGCCCTGGAAACGAATCCGCAACCCGTTTGTCGCCATCACCCTCAGTTTTTGAGAAAATCGATTTTGAAAAAAACTCCGAATTTTCAACTTTGAACATTTTTTGTGTCGAAACGGTAATAGTTATTCGATTGTTCGTTGCGTCAAATTATTCTATGAACCCTCCCGAATACAACGATATAAGTTATTATTCCATTATGAACATTTAAATATGTTTAAACAACGATCAAAGGGAAAAGGGCACCCGAAATGCACCCATTTTTCCAGATATCTTTCAATTTATTTCCAAAACTATTTCCGAAACATACAATAAATAAATTTTAAATTCGCAATTGATGTTTTACTATCGCGTTTCAAACATTCTAAACTACTTTTCTTTAATTTCACAATCTTTAATTTCACAATCTTTAATTTCGCAGTCGATAATTTATCGACTTTTCGGCATGTGCCACTCAGGCGCATGCGCGAGTATTTTTCGACTTTTCGGAAATTTTTTTTTTTTCGAAACTTTTCCATCTTCCGCGGTCTGGGCCCTGCGCGCACGTCCCCCCGGCGCCGCTCGTGCGCATGCGCGAGTATTTTTCGCCTTTTCGGAAAATTTTGTTTTTTCGAAACTTTTCCATCTTCCGCGGTCTGGGCCCTGCGCGCACGTCCCCCCGGCGCCGCTCGTGCGCATGCGCGAGTATTTTTCGACTTTTCGGAAAAAAAAAATTTTTTCGAAACTTTTCCATCTTCCGCGGTCTGGGCTCTGCGCGCACGTCCCCCGGCGCCGCTCGTGCGCATGCGCGAGCATTTTTCGACTTTTCGGAAATTTTTTTTTTTTCGAAACTTTTCCATCTTCCGCGGTCTGGGCCCTGCGCGCACGTCCCCCCGGCGCCGCTCGTGCGCATGCGCGAGTATTTTTCGACTTTTCGGGAAAAAAATTTTTTTTCGAAACTTTTCCATCTTCCGCGGTCTGGGCTCTGCGCGCACGTCCCCCGGCGCCGCTCGTGCGCATGCGCGAGCATTTTTCGACTTTTCGGAAATTTTTTTTTTTTCGAAACTTTTCCATCTTCCGTGGTCTGGGCCCTGCGCGCACGTCCCCCCGGCGCCGCTCGTGCGCATGCGCGAGTATTTTTCGACTTTTCGGAAAAAAAAAAATTTTTCGAAACTTTTCCATCTTCCGCGGTCTGGGCTCTGCGCGCACGTCCCCCGGCGCCGCTCGTGCGCATGCGCGAGCATTTTTCGACTTTTCGGAAATTTTTTTTTTTTCGAAACTTTTCCATCTTCCGTGGTCTGGGCCCTGCGCGCACGTCCCCTCGGCGCCGCTCGTGCGCATGCGCGAGTATTTTTCGCCTTTGCGGAAAATGTTGTTTTTTCGAAACTTTTCCATCTTCCGCGGTCTGGGCCCTGCGCGCACGTCCCCCCGGCGCCGCTCGTGCGCATGCGCGAGTATTTTTCGACTTTTCGGAAAAAAAAATTTTTTTCGAAACTTTTCCATCTTCCGCGGTCTGGGCTCTGCGCGCACGTCCCCTCGGCGCCGCTCGTGCGCATGCGCGAGTATTTTTCGACTTTTCGGAAAAAAAAAATTGGCTTCAGCACCTTATTGAAATATATTCCTTGGCGAGGTATTCCACGTTACATCATGAAAGCATGTCTTCCACAAATAATGCTGTTGTTTATATAAATTTTTATGTTCAATAAATTTGTTTTGCGTTAAATAAACTGGATTAGAACAGCAAGGTTATAAGGCGTATGTATTCTTGTTTTGTTGTGATCCTTCTTTCTCTGTCGTTGCACGGAATACGTTTATAAAACGATCTTTACATTGTTACTCTAACAGAATCATTTGTAAATCGCGGGTTTCAAACGATCTAAGTTTTACCCGTGTTGAATTCTAATTCCACGCGTAGCGTTACAATCTTATTTTAGACTGAATCGATAACGTTGGGTGTGACATGAAAATGGTAAGGGGGCTCGCGAGCCCCCCGAGCGTGCGACACAAAATTATATTGCGTGATGGGTCTATCCTATACCTGGTCTGTGATGCCACTACATTCGGTTCTGAAATTGTGGGTCGGTAAGACAGTTTGGTTGGCGACACGAACTTCCATAAGGTGATAGGTCTATCCTGTACCTCGTCTGTGCTGATGGTATTGATCAGGTCCGGATTAAGATTTTTGGTGCCCGGGGCTATCAAACCTTCCTGGACCCCTTGGTTGAAAATCGGAGGAGGGGGGAGGGGGAATTTTTGTAATACAATATTCTATAAAATGAACAAAAATAAATTCAACAACATTCATAAATCTTAAAAAAATCAAGATTTATTGTACATAAAATTAAATGACATTCAATCATAACGAAAAATTATATTAATAGACAAGCAACGGAAAGATATTATAAAATGAACTTTTAGTTGAAATATATTTTTCTTGACTTTAATTTTGCAAAATCGTGCATCAAGAACGGGCCTCCCTGCAAATTTGGGGCCCCGAGGCTGCAGCCCCCGCCCCCCCCCTGCCGCTAGTCAACCTTTAATCCGGGCCTGGTACTGATATACCTACAAAGCAGCAGTAAGAAGGCTCGAGCAGCTCAAGCTGATAAGTATTTTCATTTCTTAGCGCCAGTGAGTAGTGAGAGAGGTAATTTTACGGTAAGGTCGTATACATAAGTATGTGTGTACTTACCTTCTGACGTACTGACACTTATACACACTGATACACACCACCCTGAATGGGTAGGAGCGTATGTGCAGTGCGCTTGCAAAGCAGAATGCATGTACATACGGACGCGCAGGTATCTACACATGTGCTGTGTTGGCGGCACACAGAAACGAGAAAAGTATTAATAGAGTATGTGAGTACCCTGTGGTGTCACAGATCACGGACGTCTCTATAGGCTAGTAACCTCTATGTTTCTCAAACGACAGAGCGACAGATGCATGTATTCGACACATCCTCGGTTAATTTTCTACTCGTTGAGTAGAATAATTGTTAATTCTCATTGCCAGTGAAATACGGTTAGCCGTGACCAGCGACGAACATTGTGCAGCACGACAAACAACGTCAAAGCAAAGTGGAACATACCGAGCAGTACCTATATAGAGTCCTGAGCTTGATCTGTTAAGGACGGTTAAGGACAAGGATCATGTCAAAATCCGACGTGCCAAAATTCGTGACTGCCCTTTTCTCCTTCAAAGGAAAAAACAACGATGAAGTAAGCATGCCTCTTTCTCTATTACAAGTAGTTATTCAATCGTATCTTTCGCTCAAGTCTGATTGCTTTTCAAGTACAGTCATTATGTCTCCTGTTCGCAGTTGTGTTTTAAGAAAGGAGATGTGATAACGATAACACAGATGGATGAGGAGGGTTGGTGGGAGGGTACGTTGTACGATAAAACTGGCTGGTTTCCGTCTAATTACGTGAAAGAATGCAAGGCTTCAGGTATGGACGTTGACACTAGATAGCCCCTTTTGAAAATCCTAGCCATTCTGACATTTTATATTTATGCTTGTTCGTACTCGAGATGGCGGCCTTTCGATCGTTAAGACATCGCCAGAGAAACTTCTGGCAGAGTCGCCGGCCCAGCATAGGCTTAATCGTGATATCGTATTAAAAGACATACTCGATTCTGAACGGGTAAACGTAGCGGAATTACAGGGTTTAATAAATAGCTTTCTACATCCTTTAGAATCGGCCAATATGTAAGTAAACGGGATGCCCAATATTCAAAGTTAAAACGAGGTGATACAATTAGAATGTTTGGTTTAGACTAAGCAAAGAGGAGTACAAGCAGCTTCTAGGGAATACCCAGGAAATTTTAGAAGTCCACCAACGATTGCTGAGCAACTTAGAGACAGCTACCGCGCAGGGTTGTGCCTCGAGAGTTGGAAACATATTTCTAACGCTGGCGGCAAGGCTCAAGTCCATTCATACGACATATTGCGGAAATCATCCACGAGCTGTGTGCATTTTAGATCGATACAGGTTCGTGTCGAGTCTGTTGGATCGTAAGGATATGTATGTAGAGTTGAAAGTAACATACTTCTTACCGTTGTTGTAGAGACGAATTAAACGAGTTTATGGAACGCGAGGGAGCGATATCGCCGGGTATATTAGTGCTAACGACTGGTCTAAGTAAACCTTTCCGAAGGTTGGACAAGTATTCTGCTATGCTGCAAGAATTAGAAAGGTATACGGAAAAGAACCACCCTGACAGAGGAGATACCCAGCGCAGCATAGCTGTGTACAGAGAAATAGCGGTGCGCACGTCCAACTGTACTTTGAGTATTATCCGGCTTGGCATCTAGGGTAAACGATACAGTAGTTGACCACCTAAGAGCTTCAGTTTAGGTAAACGCTGTGGAATAAATAACTCGAATTTTATAAATGAAGTTTTGTTATGCCAGGCGGAAAGAGAAATATCGAAGATGATTATAATACGAAAGAAACTTTGAGAAATCAGTAGTTTCGATATTGTGCTATTATAAAGAAATATAACTCAAAATTATAATTATTGATCGGTCGTGGCATAGTTGTTGACCAGTCCAGGTTCAGTGGTTGACCACTCGCTGAATATAAAAGAAAATTGCATATTTTTTACTTTAAAGTCACTTTTATTATTAAAACCATCTGTCAACATATTAAAATCAAAGACATATTGTCTTGGGGCAGGCTGAGTTCCATGTGCACCCTTTACGACGTACCTATGTCGTGCACTTCGCCGCGGTCTCATTGGCTTCTCATTCTTTTTTTTTTGGCTTCGATTTCTCTCGCATCTGCTCTTTCTTTTCTTGTATTTCTTCTACTTTGTCTTCTTCTCTTTGCATCGCTTTGCTTCTTTCTTGTTCCTCCTTTGCTTTTTTCTTTCGTCAAGCGCCTTTGATCTCCGAATTATTGTACCGACCTCCGCTCATCGGAGGTGCATATCCGAAATCATATAAAAGCAGGGCACACATTGCCCCATGCCACCGAAGATCTAAATCAATTTTCTTCGCGGTCTTTCAGCACGAAAATTACGAGTGGTCAATAACTGTATTACTGTGCATTCGTCCAACCAGTTATTGAACACCCCCCAAAACACAACATAATCACGTTCGACACAACTGGACATATGACGAATGTTAACATTGGACCCTTGTCACTTATTATGATCAATGGCATTCGCGGCAAACAAAATTGAGCAATGATTATTCTGTCATTAAAAAAGTCGTGGCTCTAAAGGTGCCAGTTAAGCCGTTACCTTCTTTGAGAGTTGAAATTACACGTTTTCCTTTCCGACGATATCACGGCGCAACGCTTGTACTGAAATCATCGATTGTTGGTTGAAACGAAAGGTAGGACTGTCTTTTCTGATGAAAGTGCATCATTGATGCGGAAACGCTCAGGTTCATTAGACTATGTTGGTAGAAATTTGAAGTGGCCAACTTCTGTACCGTGGTCAATAACTGTATCGTTTACCCTATATCTATGTATCTGTTTTCGAGAAGTGTCCATGCACGATGTGTGATATTCCTTGTACCTTGTTGCGTAGGACCGATGTGCGTCTATACGGAAGCAACGCGAATTGGCGCTTCAGGTGTTAACTAGTGGTATTAAGGGTTGGGAGGGAGAGGAATTAAGCTCGCTGGGAGAAATCCTTTACGTCGGACCCGTTACATTGGCAAGCGGAACAACCGGGCTTGACCGTCGAGATAGATACTTTGTCCTTTTCCCTACCACTCTTTTGGTGCTCGGTGCTAGCCCGAGGATGAGTTCTTTCGTCTATGAAGTATACTGGCCGCCTATTTCAATGCACAGACACAAGCCTAAGCAATTTCAAACGTGCACACTCTTTCCTTTCTTGTAGGGAAAGCTTCCATTGACGGGCATTAACATTATTCATACAGAAGACACTGACGAAATAGCAAATGCTTTCGAAATTACAGGTAAGAATTTTCTCCCTTATAGAGGAGATTTATATATCACTTTGCTTTTCCTCCTTCTTGTCGGTCTGATTTCTTCCCTTAGGACCGATGATCGAGAGTATTCTCGTTTTATGCGCCACTAAGGAAGATCGGCAACGTTGGATCGAACTGTTGATCCAGGAACAGATAACGAGCAGCAGCCTTGTGAAATCATCGACAACGTCACGAGTGAGTTGCAATCTACCTCCGTACACTCGCCTCTCCAAGTACTTTGCCAAGCTGGTCAAGAAGAAGATCATACGTGCTGAATTACTCAAGAAATTACTGTATTTCCAATATGTTTTGAAACCGGATCTGAGTAACGTACAAATGCGAAAGCCTAACGTAACAACGTACACCCTTTATCCGATGCAAATGAGTAACCGGTATCAATCCAGTGATTCCGAAACAACGAGCTATGAAGAAGGCAAGAAAGTGATGGAGGAGAAACGGTTCGTCGGAACGCCGAAGTTACGCAAATCTACCTTGACTCTCGATGTAAAATATGCGATGGGGGATATCGATCTTAGCACCGTAGGGGTATCGAACGGTTCTGCTTCAACTGGCTTTATATCCGAGCGGGAGAGCGCACGCGAGGCCAGTAGAAGCTTGCCCTTACCCGTTCCTGTCGTTTACCAGTACACCGGCCCGGGATGTATTGGCCCCGTTACCACCGTCGATCACGTAAACAACGAAACGGCAACTGTAGTTAACAATCAACGAGCTTGTGAATCGTGTTTCGCCAATCTTCGCTGTCAAGATCGGTCCGGCGTTACGTCAAAAGTGACGAAACCCGCGGCCACTACAGATGCGTTGAACTCTTGGGACAACGCTAAATTCAATCGGGAACAAGCTGTTAGCATTAGTGTTGCCTCTGTGTCTATTCGTCAAGAACTCGGTTCTCATATGGATGCCAGCTTGGGCTCGTCCGATTCGGGAATGGCCGAGAGTTACCGACTAAATTCTTCCGAGATCAATTCTTCCTGTAAATCGTACACCTGCGCCAGTAATAACTACATTATCGGAGATCCTGCGAGAGATTCGTTCAGCGAAAGTGAGAATGACGAGAACAATTTCGAATATCAATGCATTTGCACCTCACCGTTCGATTCTAGCCCCAGGGACAGCGCGCATCTATCTGATTTATCGAGAGATTTCTCGAGATATGATAATTTAAATTCTTCGGTTTACGATACGAACGCCACGAGAGTGGAAAATTCTAATCATCCATCGCACGATGCCAATGAGATGGAGGGTGAAACGGAGAAAGGCACGATTCACGCTTCTTTGGACAAGTTTGATGATTCGGTGCAGAGAAGGTTCACGCAACCGATACCGTATGCACATCAAAGCATCGTACCAAAGATTGCAAGGACCGCGATAATTCGGAGAAATTGTTCTACCGCCAAATACGATTTCGGCGGACCGAGCCAAGTCTATACGTCGGGATTATACGCACATTGGTGGTTGAAGAAAACTATACCGCTTTCTGGATGTACAGACCAAGGCAAGCTTCCATGGCATGGCTGTTTCCTGTTTTCATTCGGTTAACGCCCTTGCCTGTTTAGCTACTAATTATATCTTATCATGTACTTACATATAACGAGCGTACGCTTTCGTTTCACAGCCATGTTGTGTGAAGTAAGCTATCGCTTTGCTAATACTGAGACGCATCGCGAGATTTTCAATCGAAAGATAAGGTCCGTCTAAAGTTGTTGATCGGTTAGTTGGTTTGTGATTTCTATGTTTCATGTATCTATCCATCCGACATAACAAGTTAGGGCATGCTAGCGAACCAAAGTAAACCAGACTTCATCGTAACGTCACGTTTCCTTACCTTCATTCTTCTGTTTCTTAATCAATCAGATCTGCAGTCAACCGAATGGGAAACAGCAACAGCAGCACCCTCCTCATCCTCCTCATCATCACCACCCACAACAACAACAACAACAACAACAACGTTCTATTGCGGAACACTCACCATCCCCCATGCCGATTAAGACATGTTGGAGTATTGCTTCGTTACGTCCGGCTCCTCCGCTGTACACTCTCAAGGCATTTGGTAAAAGAAAATCTATATCGCACAGCCTCGGATGTCTGACGCACACTACTAATCGGAGAATAATGTACTGTCTTGTTTGCAGACGAACGGCAATTTGAGAACGATGCGATTATACTGAAAGTGATCGAGGCATATTGCCTTTCCGTGAGTGCGAGGTTCACCGTCCACTCCGGAGAATCGACTTGTAGGTGATCAGTGGCGTTTAGTGCTTCTTATGACGGAACGATTTTAAAGGAATCATAAATGTGGTGTCATGTATTGTATTTGCATTCTAGCAATGTTGGATTACGGTTTGCATAGAACACGCGATAGAACATCTTTCACACATAATAGAGGAAACTGGGATTTTTGTAGCAACAGGTAAACGCTTTCGTAAAATTCGAGTCTAACTAGGAAACGAGACGTTCGCTAGCATATATTTGCTATTTACACTTTTAGGATACTCTCAGAAACAGTTAAAACGTTGAAAAGTCAGATGACAGATTTGCAATCGCAAATGTCTCTATTGACAAAACAGCTGGACGAAGAGAGGAGGTCGAGACTTTCTTTGGCTGCTACGGTAAAACGTAGTATGGGTGTTGTAGATGGATCGGTGTCATGACCTTTGCTCTTTAAATAATTATCATTTTTTACTGCAATGGTTGGCAAATGTTCGATTACATTCATACGTTGCTTCTATTCTTTACCATAATATAATCCATGTCTTGCAACAGGAATGTTTCTGGAATTGTAAATTTTCTGTCGTTCAAGAGAAAAGTCAGCAAGGACGAATAAAGAAAGAAGAGAAAGAACTGGAGAACCTGTTTCCATCTGCCTTCTGTGCCTTCTGTCTTTACCCACAGTTATTTTTGGTATCGAACAAATCGGTGCTTGATGCATCGCGATGGTCACGTGTAGTTAATAATATAATTAATACTGAATAGCTTGAAGTGTTGGAGACTTGTAAAAATCTTGATAATCCTTAGCTCCGGAGGTGCATTAGAATGACAATAACGATCCATTGGAAAGAATTTACATAGTAAAGTATTTGGTGTGCTCATCTTGGTTTATTTTTAATCCGCTCCAATTCGTTTACCCTGCTTCGTGCATGTTCCAACCTGTGCCATGCCATTTGTAAAACCTTTTGGCTCGCGTATCCAGACCCTTCGTGCGGTTGCCCTGAGGAAAAATAGCGCAACTTGAGATACGGGAACAAGATAAAATAACCTTTACGAATCGCGGATTTATATTTTCTCACCTGTTGAAACTTGGGTTAAATAATTGATCTGTTCACTTAATTTGGACTCGACGTGACCTAGAGTTTTTAGAAACTGTTGCGTTTGCGCTTCGGCCTGCTTCAAGCTAGATTTTTCTTTGCTCAGCTCGACGAAAGCTTGTCCTACAAAATGAGAAAAGCTATCTTCTAAGGATATGCGCCTCGTTAAGTCTGCTGTCGTATTAGGAATGAAAAACCTTTAATCACCTGCGCTTTGTAGGCACACGATAATATCTTTCTCGATCGCTTCCAAGATCTGTATTCTCTCCATCGGTGGCGTCATCGCGTAGATCAGCCACTTTTCACTCAGTCTTTATCAGTTTTTACGAAAATCAAGAAAACAGTAGCTCAGCAAATCGGAAAACAAAAAATAATCGCACTAACTGCTGGTACATCAGTGCGATCAGTGTTGCCAACTCAGATTTCTGAAAATCCGTAGAGAAGAGTAAATCTCTCCGTAGAATTCCGTAGATCCCCCTTTGAAAAATCCGTTGATCTACGGATTTTCTTCATAAGTGTTAATTATTACATGTATGAAAGAAACTAATTCCCTTGCTCATGGAAACTGTCCTTTCCCAAATCCTTTCTAAAAATCTTATATTTCGACCCGCCCCTAACATCCTCAAAAAAATTTTTGTCACAGCAAAAATTCACAAGTTACGAAAAAAGTTTACGTGCAAAAGTTGTGAAATCAACTTTTACTAATTCCACTTCAGTACAAGAGCTTTTCCCAAAAATAATGTTTCCCCGAAAGTCGTTTTCGCCAAAGACTTTCGTCCCGATGTAAATTCACGAATAGGAATTAAAAAAGTTCACATGCAAAGATTCTGAGATCAACTTTGCTAATTCTTATTGTACTGGTTCAAAATGCAGGGTAGTAGAACTAGAAAATAATAGCTGGAATTCCAGCGATTAAGTGTGATGAAAAGCTCTTGTAGTGAAGTTGAATTTAGCGACCCGCAGTAAATCGGCGGTTTGGATCGTAAAATCAATGGGTCATGAAAAAGATAAAAAATCCGTAGATTTCAGTTTACAATCCGTAGATCCGTAGATACAGTAAAAAATCCGTATATCTATGGGAAAATCCGTAGGGTTGGTAACACTGAGTGCGATCGAAGTTGACCGAACATGGCCGAAAATAGTCGAATAGGTGGCGCTTGTAACGCTGCTTCACCTCTCATAGTCTCATTCCAAAATACTCATCTGTACATATACTACTTATCGTTATATATAAACATATGTATGATGTATAAACTTACACCTATTGAAAAACACAATAAGAACCATTATCTATCGTACCTACATACTTATATCGTTTTTATTTGCATGAAAATTAACGAGAAACGTTATTACCGACTAATGTGACTACTCTGATTGATAGAAATGAAATCGGTGGAGGGTGAATGGTGCATACTGCATGGCCAGCATAGCCGAGGTAAGCGTTGAAACTGTTGATAGAGTCAGTCAGCCGACGACCACAGTATCGTCGTCGACGAATTCATATTGAGGTATTTCCAAATTGGTAGGCGCCGGTCCCTTCCGTATGCGTCCAGCCGCATCGAAATGAGACCCGTGACACGGACAGTAAAATCCACCGGGTATCTCGCCGGCATTAGGAATCGGTATGCAACCAAGATGCGTACAAATTCCAATTACGATCAGCCATTCTGGCCTTTTCGTTCTATCATCGTCACTCTGGGGGTCTCGTAACTCCGCGACATTTACAAGTTGCTCTTGTTCTATGATGGATTCAGTTCTGAAATGTATTCCAAACGTATGTATGTGTGTGCTTGAAGCGAAAGATAGGAATGTAAATAGGATACTGTATGGGCAAGGAGTTTCTTTTCATTTTACCGATGGTAGACGAAAATCGGTTTTCCTCGCCATTTCACAATTGACGTCTGCCCCGTCATGATGTTTTGCAAATTAATTTTAATTTGCGCCTCCGCCAGAATGTCTCGCGATGGAGACATGAATAGTACGCAATGCAATATATGAGATTTTATTCCGTACAAGGCTGCGACACCGGCGACTAACGATCAACCAACTTTAACCTTTTTTCCCTAGTTCAGTGCCTAAAAAGTGCAGAAGTTTGTGAAAACGTACCGAAAGACGCCGCGTAAGTCGAGGTTCTTCGTTCATCGACGGTTCGTGCTGCAGATTCATTGGAATTTTGCAACGCGTCTCGGCGATACTCTTGAAAATTTCTCTCCGGTAAATCGGTATGGGCATATCGATCCGTTAATCGAATGTGATTTATATTCAAGCGATTTCTAAATACTCGGCGTGACGTAATATTGTAGCATGACACATTGACACGCAACATTTCTATTCTAATTTCGACTGTTTGTCGCTCCAAGCTCTCTTTGCAATTTACGATTCAACTGTCCCAGAAACAATTGAACGAATTATGCAGAATTTTAATTGTACACAACGTCCCGAGAAATCGTTTCAGGCAACCGCAAAACCTTTGTTTTCAGATAACGGCTAATGAAATAATTGACGTTTTAAATGTCTATTGATTAAAATGACTATTTTTAGGTACAAAGGTATAATTTTTTACAAAATATAATTGCTAAGGTGTATATTACACTAGTTTACAGCCATTTTGTACAGCAGGTGCCACTATTTTTTTTAACCGACTTCAAAAAGAAGGAGGTTATATAGATTCGACCCGTTGGTATTTTTTTTTTATGTTTGTCCTTGCATAATTCCTCAGCATATGAACCGATTGTGATGATCTTTTTTTTATTCGAAAGTGGGCGATGCCCCGGTGGTCCCATCCTACACTGCATCAAAATTGGCCCAATATTTTGCCAGTTCTGGTTAATAATAAAGATTATTGTCACCTAATAATTATTATTTTATGTACGTACGCGCATATCTCCTCAGCACATTGTGTCAATACATATAAAACTAAAAAGCTAAAAATAAAAAAAAATTAAAAAATTAAAACCGACTTCAAAACAATAAAATTGCACTAAAAAGTAAAAAAAAAAATTTCCCTCATTTAATCTACGACTCTCATATTTTTTATATCGGTGCCTCATTATTTGCATTTTGTAAATCTGGCACCGACTTAAAAAATATGAGAGTCGTAGATTAAATAAGGGAAAAAATTATTTTTTACTTTTTAGTGCAATTTTATTTTTTTGAAGTCGGTTTTAATTTTTTTTTTTTTTTTTCTTATGTAAAATGACCCGGTGATTCCGAAAATAAGAGCTAAAAAAAATTCCATGGATACGTTTTCGAGATATCGACAAGTGAACTTTTTACCCGTCTGTCAAAAAGATGGTTCCACATAATTGCGAATATCTCTTTCTACTTTTTCGTTAATTACAAGACGTACATGTACAAAGAGTTGGCTTATTCGCCGAGTATATGATACTACCTTTCCTAGAATAGTCTAATAATAGTTTCACGCTATACCCAAGTGCACAGCTTTTTTAACCCCCTCGCCGACAATATCGTGTGAGACCCGTGGTACGTCGCTTGGGCCAAACCAGAGTTGGGCAAAATGTAATTTAATTACAAGCTTACAACTTACAAATTACGATTAAAATGTAATTGTGTAGTTGATTACATATTATTTTCTATAATCGTTAATGTAGGTGGTTGACCACAATTTTATCAACTACCTAAATTAACGATTACAGAAAATAATGTGTAATCAACTACATAATTACAGTTTAATCGTAATTTGTAAGTTGTAATTAGATTACATTTTGTCCAATTCTGGGCCAAGTCACGGGTGAGAGCCGTGGTACGTCGATTGGGCGAAACGTAAACAACACGTATCAGGCTCGTGGATCATTTTCGCCGAAGTCTTTTTATCTCATTTACGTGTTATTCTTGGCCGCATTCGCACGTTCAGATACATTTTTTTAAACATTTTAGAAGAATACCCCTAAAAATGTCTTCAAAAAAGAAAATTTAGCCGAATCGTGAAATGGATCGACGCGTGACCAACCTCTGGTGTTGATTATGCGCTGGCCGTCGGAATTTAAATAATAGGGCAAAGGGTTAATACATTATTCTCACACTCTTATTATTTTATACTCGCAGCATTTTTGTACAACAATGGCAGAACAGTTAGAGAACAGTAGGGTGACTGTACCTAATATCGCCTAGCAAAAGTTAAATCGCTGTTAATTGAATAATAAATTATATATTTGCATGCAATTCGTTTCAAAGTAGAGAGAAATTATTCATCTTTCATGTAGCATAAGTTAGAATCCTCGAAACCTACACATTTTGAATTAGGAATTAAAAAACGTAAGACATGCAAAAATCCGGTCCTGAAAAAAGTGTAATATCGCCTATTCAAGAAATATTGATTAATTTATGTATATGAGTTTTTAAAGTCATTTTCACATATGCTTTTATTATTTCTTGCTCTATAAATGTTTTTTATCCATCTTTGATTTTATTTTTATTAGAAAAATTAGAAATTTAAAAATATAGATTTTTAAAATATTTAATTTTTTCCGTTCCGATGTACGTTCGTGACCCCACCTGTATCAAACATTACATCGAACCCATTGTTCTCCGGTAGTTGGTATTGAGAACACGCATACTGTTAAAAGAAAACCAACGTTAAAGTTAACGTTGGACGTGACACGAAAATGGTAATGGGACTCATGAGTGGCATAATCGGGTGTTTGGTCTATTCTCTACCCTGCCTGTTGCCGTAGCCAGCTGAATCGCTCGAGATCGCTCGTCGCTCCAGAGCAGGGATCGGCGGACTCCAGCTACCACTGATGGAGGGGGAAACACCTGCAGGAGCGGTGGTGATGTGTGCGTGTCTGACGCAGGCGCAGTTCACGCTGACGTTACCACCGCTCCTGTAGATGTTTCCCCCTCCATCAACGGTAGCTAGAGTCCGCCGGTCCCTGCTCCAGAGAGAGAGAGTGGCGCATTTTCGAGGGTGTTCGATTCCTTCAGTTTACAATGTGACCATTACATATCAAAGTACATTGGGGAGGGGTTGGAAAACGCAAATACGTTTTAAAGGTAAACAGTTTTTATTAATTACTCCTGCAACATCTTTCTCTCTCCTACAGTACGTATGTATGTGTGTATGTAGATATGTGTGCATATGTACATACAAGCGTTTATGCGATTAATAATGAGCTTTTCAAGTAAAGTGTACAAAGTAATATTTGCGTAACATTTGATTTTGTAATTGGACTCAATGGAAAGGAAAGGAAAGAAAAGAAGAAGAAATCCTTTAACAACGTAAGGAAATGAGGAAAGGGGAATACTGCGATTGAAAAGTGAAAGAGGCAAGAATAATGATGAAATGAATTAGGATTAATGGAGATCCTTCCAATAATCTAGGCTAAAGTCTCTTGCATATATACCAAAACTACCGATATCTGTGTTCGGTTTGTTTAAGGCGAGGGTGACGGTCGCGTGTTGACCGTGCGTGTCTGTGGTGTACGTCCAGTGTTTGAATGGGAACAGCGTAGAGTCCATGAGAGTTGGCATTACGAGAAGTTGCGGGTAATCGTCGAACGTTGCCTTAATTTTTAGACTGGTAAATACGGTTTTTGACGGGTGAACGGAACTGCAAGAAGCGACCGAGTCATTGGAACATTGTACCAATCCACAGACGCGGATACCGGTTTCCACTTGCAGGCCAAACATGCGAAGTCCGTTGTAAACGACAGCACGGTAATTGGACGAAGAATCGGTGGAGGCCGTTTCAATGTCGAAGGCGCAACAGAAATCTTTATGGCAAACGGAGCTGTGCATTGAGCCGTTTAGACGAACAGTGTTGAATGCCTCGATATTGTCCAGTTGTATCATCATTCCTTGAATCCTCTCTATTCTTCCCTTAGTGTTGTAGGGGGGGTCCCGCCTTGTGTTCAAGAGATCAGTCTTCTTTTCCTCCATCTCCATCTCCATCTCCATCTTGATTCCCTCGTCGGGTTTTCTCACCAAGCCTGGCGTTTTCGGGATGCGAGAGATTAAGAGTTTACGGTCGGGATGTTGAGAAAACGACACGTTCGCTATTCCTTGGCGACCTAGAAAAGCAGAATGTCAGGCACAACTTATGTACATTATATGTACGTAAGTACATAGTAGTAATAGTAGTAGTAGTAGTAGTAGTAGTAGTAGTAGCAATACTACTTAGGATAACCAACGTACCTAAATAAATGCCACTTCCCATGGACGCAAACTCTGTCCCGTGGTATCCGGCCGCCAATAAATTCACATTCTCAGAAAAAGACCATCCGAATTGCATTTGAAGGGCTGAAATGAAATTCATTGCAATTCATGTATGAATAACAATTACATACCACCGCAAGGCTAGTGTCTCACAGACTCTTAAGACATGTCTCGAGACAAGTCTCTCTGTCTTCTTCTCTCCACCTTTCCAGCACGAGACAGAGATACCTGTCTCGAGTCATGTCTCAAGACAAGTCTCATCGTGTAGGTCCCGCTTTAGAGCATATAAGGTAGTTGCCCCAGTTGTCGATCAAGTCCCAGTTCTCGATCATTTTCACAAATATTATGATTTCAT
Organism: Andrena bucephala; assembly: GCA_947577245.1. Taxonomy (NCBI): domain Eukaryota; kingdom Metazoa; phylum Arthropoda; class Insecta; order Hymenoptera; family Andrenidae; genus Andrena; species Andrena bucephala. The sequence continues at coordinate 112,871,762 of OX387715.1, forward strand.
AGCATTTTTAACAATATTTTTATAATAAAAATGACGCATTTTAAATGTAAAATTGTATATGAATTATTATCATAAGTTTTAAAAAATGATAATAATATACGGCTGTACTTCCGAAAGGAACCGGTGGCTGATTGAGATGAGGATTGGGGGGAGGGGTGGGGAGGGGATGTGAACCCTAAATCTAAAATTACAGCTTCGGGTATTTATTAGTTTCCGAAATATTAATAAACAATTGTTAATTTTTTTTGGAATTTTTTTTTGGACGTTGGTGCAAGCCTCCCTACCCGGGAGCCCTTCCGTCCTCCTATTTTTTATTTTTGAAATTTTGAACGTCCAAAAAAATTTCAAAAAAAATCAACAATTTTTTATTAATATTTCGGAAACTAATAAATACCCGAAGCTACAATTTTAGATTTAGGGTTCACACCCCCTCCCCACCCCTCCCCCCAAACCTCATCTCGATCGGCCACCGGTTCCTTTCGGAAGTATATCCTAATTCACTGATAAAATTAACTGCTAAAAGAAAAAAAATTAATTTTGGTTCATTTACATAAATTTTTTCATTAAAAACATTTCGACCTCCTACTAACTGATCGACAACTGGGGCAATTACCTTGCTACTGGAGATCCTATTGCCTTGTGCCTCCTGTCCTTGAAACTGTCGCCAACATCACGCGAGAGAGAAAGACATGTGTGAGCTGGCGCGAGTGAGAAGTGTACACCAGCGCATGCGCATTGTGAGCGACTGGGAGTCCCTCGTTCTACCTCTCTCGCTCGCACCATCGAGAAAGTATCTCTTTCTCTCTCCCTTGATGTTGACAACAGTTTCGAGCTCTCAATGAGACTAAACATGTACAGTAAAGTCTCCCTATGGGCTCGCTGGTCGGGACCGGCGATGAGCCCTCATGGAGACCCGAGTCCTAATTCCGAGTGTTCGTTTCTCGCTTCTTTCTGGTCGAAGGGGGAGCGAGATGGAATGCTTTGCGTGCGCGCAGGCGTGCGCGACGGGTGCGAGCGCTCAGATGGAATCGTGACTGCTCGACGCATGCGGGCGACGGTCAGATAGCCAGGCACGGCACGAGTCTTTTTTGGGCCCTAGGCGAACTTGCCAAATTCCGCCATTTATTATAATATATTTATTTGAGTTTATTGATGACCTTACTCTGAATTTTTATTCGTAGTATTAAACCACTTATAGTACAACTTGTAATATTTAATTTTAAAGTTTATTTTGAACAATACCAGCAATGAAAATACCATTTTGCACCTATTGTCGACTTTCCGCCCAGGGCGCAAAAAAGACTTGAGCCGGGCCTGCGTCAAGATTTAGCGACCATCGCGCACGCCCGCCGCGCATGCAAAGGACGGAGTATCAGGCCTCCGAAAGACGGAGCGAGACAAAACATCAACGCGTCGTCTGTCTCGTACCGTCCTCGCTCGCTTTCAGCGCCTTTCGCTCGCTCTCGTTCCATCTCGCTCTCGCCTTCGCCGGACAAGAGTGAGACAGAAGTGGTGGGGATAGGTGACAAGCCCTCATCGTGTGCACAAAACCGAGCCCATAGAGAGACTTTACTGTATATGTGCTCTAAGCGCAGACTTACCCGTTAAGAATGGCACTTCGGAGCCCCAGGCAACCGGATATACGAAATTCGAAACTCCTTCGATCCTCGTTAAGTTTAGAGCTGGTACACGGAATAGCATATCGAAACATATGAACGTGCCGAACTTGACTCCGAAATCGGTGTCGAAGGTAACGATTTCCGGCGTTTCGGTGACATCAAACAGCGCGTATTCCATGTAAAGATTCGTCTTACGGTACCTGTTTACAACAATAATTGAATCTTACATGGGCACTCTGCCGTGGGTACTACTATCCTCGCGTTGCGTAGTAACGGTGTCGTGAGCGTATTTATGAAATTCATTATGCACCTGGCAATTATTTTTCCCGTCCGGTCAAATACCACATTAGTGTTGTGGTAATGTGTGGTGTTGTTGCTGTCCAATTTCCTCTCGGCGATGTTTATTACCACGTAGATTCGATTCTCTTTGGCCGCACACGATATCATCCTTAATGTCTGCACGAACATCCAACATACAAGAACATAGAACGCGTCCGGACTCCATTTCCGCTCGAATATGGGAAGTACAGGTAATTAGACTTACATCGCTAACGTCTTCGCGGTTCCCTGTGCAAGGAACGTATTCATCGAGAGCGGAAGGGACCGCCGTTGTCCATGGTTTCACCCGCGATTTGCTCGGCATTATCACTGACGTCAAGCCATCTTCCGGGAATACGATAATATCGGCGCCCTAGCGACACGTAGAAATTGTAACCGTGAGGACTTATTAATGGATATATCTACAGTGCAATATGTATGTATATTCTTACCTGTTTGCTCGCTTCTTCTATGTACTTGATGTAGGCTTCAGCGTTCGTCTTCAAAGTTAACGGACCATTACCGTAAATAGTAGTCGGTGCGAATTCCACCACCGCTCCTACATAGTAGTCCCGCGGGTCCTGCTCTGATGGCGCCTGTTTAACACACCGATTAAAAGGGATCGCATCGCCGTGTGCACCGAGTTGCTTTGACTCTGGGACGCCAATCGCGCCCCGTAGCTGCTAAGCGCTCCCTATACCTATGTCCACCTATGTGGACCTTATTTTTCGGCAATAAAATTTTTAGCATGTCGCCCCCTAAAGTTGGTTCATTTTATGAAAAAATAATTTGTACAAAATTTAAAATCGATTGGACGTCGGGAAGACGTGGCACATCGACTGCGAAGTTTTGAAATAGGAGTAAAACTGCACGCTAAATGTAACATAGACATGTACAGACGGAGTTTAAGCTGAGGGGAGTGGCAAGGTTCGCGGTTAGGGGAGCGATACGAGCAAATCGGATAACTCACATAGGAAGATCCCGAACCCGGAAATTCAAAAAATTCTAAAACTTAGTGAATGCGTAGGGGATTCCCTCCTGATTACAACGCAATTTTTGTCTGCCGCCCAAATTCACGGGATGGGGGCAAAATTAACCCCTGAAAATACAGTAAAGTCTCTCTATGGGCTCGGTTTTGTGCACACGATGAGGGCTTGTCACCTATCCCCACCACTTCTGTCTCACTCTTGTCCGGCGAAGGCGAGAGCGAGACGGAACGAGAGCGAGCGAAAGGCGCTGAAAGCGAGCGAGGACGGTACGAGACAGACGACGCGTTGATGTTTTGTCTCGCTCCGTCTTTCGGAGGCCTGATACTCCGTCCTTTGCATGCGCGGCGGGCGTGCGCGATGGTCGCTAAATCTTGACGCAGGCCCGGCTCAAGTCTTTTTTGCGCCCTGGGCGGAAAGTCGACAATAGGTGCAAAATGGTATTTTCATTGCTGGTATTGTTCAAAATAAACTTTAAAATTAAATATTACAAGTTGTACTATAAGTGGTTTAATACTACGAATAAAAATTCAGCGTAAGGTCATCAATAAACTCAAATAAATATATTATAATAAATGGCGGAATTTGGCAAGTTCGCCTAGGGCCCAAAAAAGACTCGTGCCGTGCCTGGCTATCTGACCGTCGCCCGCATGCGTCGAGCAGTCACGATTCCATCTGAGCGCTCGCACCCGTCGCGCACGCCTGCCGCGCACGCAAAGCATTCCATCTCGCTCCCCCTTCGACCAGAAAGAAGCGAGAAACGAACACTCGGAATTAGGACTCGGGTCTCCATGAGGGCTCATCGCCGGTCCCGACCAGCGAGCCCATAGGGAGACTTTACTGTACGGCTATTTTCCGTTTTTGTGATATCACTCGTGAACTGTAAGGGATAGAAAAATAGTTTCAAGACAGTAGTTACTTATTTTAATTAGATCTATCATTTGGTAAAAAAAATATTTTACAGTTCACGAGTTATAACACAAAATCGAAAAATGACCGGATTTTCAGGGGTCAATTACACCCCCTTAGAGCGAATTTATCAGGAGAAAAATATAATCAGGAGAAAAATTCCTACATATTTACAAAGTTTCAGAATTTTTTGAATTTCCGGGTTCGGGATGTTCCTTTGTCAGTGGTTCTGCATACCGAATGCATCCGAAGCTGAGACAAGTGCCTGTATCTGAACCTCTGCCCTTTCCCCTCCAAAACTACATTCTCCTCGCCAATAGTTCCAGCTTCCAGCTCCGTCTATATATGTCTATGAAATGTAAAGAGTAGCGTGTTTCTGAAAATTTAAATGAAATATTTTTGAGGGAATATTATAATTCCTTACTTATTTAATATTAAGTTTTGTCCATATGTGCATTGAAACTCAAGTTTAATTTGTACAAAATAAGACAATTTCACTTTAATTGACCTGTAACAGCACCGAAATATGACATACAACTTTCAACACCGACTAGACTACTGGACGATGTATGTCATAGAATTTTGATGATGTAAAAAGACAAATTCAACCATATATAAACATGTATATTAACGATATTCTACAATGGAGAAAAGCGACTTACAAAAATAAAACATTTTCAAATTCGTTGCGGCAAGTTTTCCCGTTCCCCAATCGAATTCAAATTTTGCACACATTATTTTTTCTTCCAATGGCACAATTCTAGGGGGTGTCCCCGCGAAAAATCTCAAAATTATTTTTCAACAAGAGTAACTAAGGTGCACCCTAAGGTACATGTAGGTTAGGGTTTATACATAAACCGACTTTTGAAAAAATCGGTTTTCGAATTCCACTATTCCCAAAAAGTCGGTTAAACCGGTTTTCGAATTTTCACAAAAAATATTAAAATAGAAAATAAATATTTGTACTTATTTAAATTTTTCTATTTTTTTTTTAATATTTATGGAATTATAAGAATATAATAAAATAAAATATACTCTTCTCTATATAAAACCAAATAAATAAAAAGAATTAAAATAGTAAAATCCGTACAGATCCGCACAATTTTTGAGTTTATTTAATATTTATGGATCTACAAAAATATAACACAATAAAATACACTGCATACAAAACCAAATGCGAAAAAAACTAAAATAACTAAAATCCGTACAAAATATAAATTATATATCTTTATTTCATTTAGTATTTTTCTTCCGAAAATATGAACTCATGAAGATTACTTACTTTTACAGTAAACTGTTACCTACTACAATATAACGTTTTTAAGTAAATAATTAATTCATTTTACATATTAATTCTAGTATATAAAACCGATTTTGTTAAATTTAAAAACCGGTTTTTGAATTTAACAAATTTATAAAAAAAAAACGGTTTTAAACCCGGTTTTTAAAAACCGACAAACCCTAATGTAGGTAGATATAGGTAGATATCGGTGCATGTAGGGACACATAGAAACCTCCCTTGTGCAGCGCACCAAAGCGCGGCCGCGCCGAGCTCTTTACGGTGACGGATTGATTAATTTGTTAATTTTACCTGAGACGAAAGGTGCAGAAGAGTTAGAAGGACCAACCCCAGCCCGAAGCCACTCCATTTTCCACGCATAGTAATTGTTGAGCTGAAACAAGCCCGTGCGTTTAAACATTCTTCTACATAACTTCAATATAAATTCCGTGATCAAGCAACGTTGCAACGTGTATATCCGAGTTAATTACTATGTATCGCTTGCGAAAGAAGTTGCAAAAAAATCGATCGGCGATGATATGCAGATATCATATATGCAAATGTCGCAAAATATGCGCGCTTTGTAATCGTTGCGTTGGCGAGATAGTAAAATCAGGGAACAATAAGAATCGTTTTGCGGTTACCACGGATGAACTTCTGATGGATGTTGGGCGCGCGAACGGCTTGCGAATACTATTCGGTGCGGTTCGGAGATCTGGTCTATATGTTCCTGGATCCCTGATACCTGATTCCTGATTCCTGAATAGCGGTGCTGGACATGCGTGCGCAACGTAGCTATTACTCACTTATCGAAGTAACAAGTTATATATCACCGTCGCGTGTGATAATAATCGCGTTGTTTTTTTCCATCACTTGTCCAGGATAAGTACCTATTCGATTTATCTCAGCCTGGAAGTTCAAATCTTTAAATCCACAGCCGACACGCAACTTCCTAGTTGTAGGAGATTTACTTCATTCACTAAACGAATGAACCGCTCTATATAGTAATAATTAACTACAGCTCGTATCGCGTACACTCGTCCAGGTGCATCTACGAAGTCGCACGAACCTGCACAGTGTACACAGCGCACCGCACATCTTCTTGGAAGAATAGCAACAGCAATACATACAGCATTTTAACGTTCGATAACAAAGTTCGCGGCTTTGAAAGACATCTACATTTTATACGTAGTGTATGCTCTACAATCATTATACAACGGCGGATTGGGAACCTTTTCAAATTTCATTCGTCGAATATTTGTCGCCCTAGGCTGTAGCCGACTTAGGGTAAATCCGGGAGACGCGGTCGGGCCGGAGAGTTGGTCGAGACCCTGTACATACATATTTCAGATTAAAAATGCGTTAAAGTGCAGACCAATTACTTCTCTAGAAGCCAAACAGTTGAATGAATAGCGTCATTTCGCTTCCTTCTGTGCTTTTCTGGATTTATAAGCTATAAAATGTAAATTCAGGTTACATTTAACCTCTTTTGTCAAACAGCGGTGTACAAAATCGTATTTAAAATATATTTCCAGTGGCGGATTTAACAGGGCGGCCGATGAGCAGTTGCCGCCTGGGCCCCTGCCCAGAAGGCCCCGCCCAGGGCCCTGTTCTTACAAAAAAAAATATGATTTTACCCAAACTGTATTTTTTTCTGTAATATTACACTGAGCCCGTTTTCAGTAAACTACCTCTTCATTTTCCCGAAAAAATGGGCCCCTGCTCAGAAGGCCCCCTAGGGCCCTATTTAAAAAAAAAAATGTTTTAATCCAAGCGCTATATTTTTTTCTATGCTTTTCTACACATTTACCCTTTTTTTAGTAAACTACCACTCATTTTCTCGAAAAAAATAGGCCCCTAAAAACGTTTGCCACCTGGGCCTTTTTTCTTAAATCCGCCACTGTATATTTCTATGTTTATTTTCGTTTAATGTTTGGGATAATAAGATAGTAGAACTATTGAGGGACAATGCGGCCAAACTATTTTCGTAATTGGAATTGTATAAATGGTGATGTAGTATATCTATTTTCCACGAAACTAATTTAAAGAACGATAAAATCCATATTGTATGTATGTAGGTACTAATATATGTACACATATATATATGTATTTGGCTTATCTAACGCACTGGAGTGGTCGTGATTCTAATTATAATTACTTGATTGATAATGCTGATTATCATTGCCATTATCCTGTTGCCCCCCCCCCCCCCCCCTACGAGTGAAGACAAACAAGTAAAAATAATGTAGAAAGTGGAAAAGTCTGCAGCAATCCGAATCTTACTCATCAATTTCGTATCTTATCAATTTCGTTATCTGTTATTACATAGTGGGAAGAGATGAAAGGTAGGGGAATACTCGGACAAAACTGGGTAACTGGGTAAAACCAGGACGTGTTATTATTTTTTAAACAGCCTTGAATTTTTCCGCGTCGTTGCAGCGACATATTGTCGCGATGTGCATTGTTTCATCAACAAAAGATGATCGTGTTACAAGCGTGCTTACTAAGTTTATATCGTCTTTTGTGTTTTTGAAGGCCCTGATCTAATTTCCGATCAGTAAGAAACTTCAAACACTTTGCACAGTGTTCAGGTAGACACTTTTTGTTGTGAATTATGTTAATTGTCGCATATTATAGTGTAAATAATTAAAAGGTTTGTTTTTACTTCGCCATGGTATTGTTGATAATTCGTAATATTTACAAAATTGTATGCTGGAGCAAAATCGTACCGGGTAAAACCGGATACCTGGTTTTGGACAAAATGTGTGTAACAAAGAAACGAAGAGGAGGAAGTTATCGAAATTGAAACTACTTAAGGCTGCCGTCTCAAGTTTGTTTTGGTCCGAATCGATCGAAGCGTCCCCAGTAAAGAAACGGACCCTAATGAAATTACTCCGATCGATAAAAAGAATTTGTACAGCAATGACATCTTCAGGTACTCTGGGTAGACGAATTTTTTACGCATAGTTGCCACATGTTCTGTACTCTCTGTCTCTGCCGCGCTGTTGCCAAAGCTCTTTCTATCGAGAAGCCTTGAAAGAATACGGCACGAGAGCTGCGTCTAGCGTCAGAGCCTCGCTGAACGTAAAGGAGGATAGCAATAATGAAAGATAGAGAGGTTGGGTAGTGAAGTTAGGAAACATGTCAATGAAACAATACTAATTTGCGTATTAATATTTTTTATTTATACGTATATAGAAGGATGTAATATTTTGTATAATCATTGTGCAATTGAAGGGTCGGGTGCAATAAGGGGATTAGTGCTCGAAAATGGGAAAAATTATTGTCCAAACGCTAAGAAAGATTGGAAAATTAAATGTTATTAAACTGAATTTTAAAAAATATAGTGTTATAAAGCTCGTCAGAACACATATTTTTTTTCTATTTACAGTTTGTTCATCCAATCATTACTATTCGAGCTAAAAATTCTAAACAAAAAATTTTCATCGTCCAAAATCATTATTTCTTTAAACATAAATTGCGATAACTTGAGTAAATATTAAGGGATCGTTATGAGACTTAAATCATAACTTCAGAAAACTCAAGCGAAACCGTAAAATGTATGTATGTATGTATGTATGTATGTGTGTATACGTACACACGTTTCCTAGTTTGTGTGAGCGTACGCACACATTCAAAGCCCGAGGAGACGGCAGCCTTAAGTCTTAATAGAGGACTACAACTATAGAGAAGGAAAAGCACAAAATTAAACAAAATACCGCAGGATAATGATAACAGTGGTGATGAAAACGGTGAAGACATTTCCACTTATGTCCAAGATTCATATGGACATAAGATTCATTCTAATTGTAAGTTAGAACTTCTAATTGGTTGGTGGATTGAAGAATTGGATGAGTTTCGTTATTATAGGTACTAGGGCCAGTATCTAATATGGTATCCGGTTTTACCTATGCCATGAGGTAAAACCGTAAAAACGGATCATATTTTAAATCGTTATTTTTTTGCATTTGTTCTTCTATTAAAAAAATTGGACATATACTATTATTTAATAAAGAGTTTATTCTAATGAATCCTAATTGCAATTTCTTTTTTACATTAATAATGTCACAGTTATGAGCATTTATCCTTAACCCTTCGTGGTCACACCTTCTTATAATCACAAATTGGTCACACTGGGTTCACTGTACCCCAGCGTCATTTTTTGAGTTACCATTTTCGTATTTTTTAATCTTTTAACTTTTCAGTGATAATTGTACAGTCATGGTTTAATAGTCTCTTTCTAGAAATGTAAATTTTGATACGATAAAATTTGTAGTTGAAAATGAGCAATTTTCCATGGTTGTGGGAAAAGACCGTAGTTAAAAAAAAAAATTATTTTTTTTTTTCGCGATAAATCCCCTTTGGAAGACGTAAAGGTGCGAAATTTCAAATCGAAAATTGCTCTTGGGGTGCAATACACCCCGTGTGACCACGAAGGGCCAACGTCCCGAACGGAGTGTTTTCTGCTATACGTAGGTATATTGAGATCACGTTTGGAATGGTTAATCCAGTCCAGAGATTTCATGTCCATGTCGCGGAAACGAACGTTGAATAATACTTAATACGCGTGCGTCATAGAAGAGACAAGAGAGGAGGGATAAAGGAAATACGCACATATTCCTTTTTCTTGCTAGGTATACGTAATACCAGTATAGAAAAATCGTAACGCGGGGCGCGACGGTGTGGCGTAGTTACGATGGGATTCGCTAGGGTTGCTGTAACGTAACCGGATAAGGGAAGGTTGGTGGGGATCGCGAATGAAGACTGAGGACAAGAGGGCGAGCTCGTGTGCGGCTACAAAACTGGCGGGGTCGTGACGGCGGGGGTTGGCAGCTGCGAGACAGCAGTGCGTCGCGACGCTGTCTGCCACGCGGTTGCTCTTCCTCTCCTGTCTCGGTCCCTTTTTCATTTTACGTTCCTAATATCCGCCCCCGCCCTCTCCCCCCTCCCCCCACCCTCTCTGTTCTTTATAATTTTCCTCTTCGGTACCCCTACCTGCTCCGCTTTTCCCACCCTCGACCAACCAAACACCGATCCCACGGCTGCCTACCTATGCACATACTTGTCTTTCTGCTTTTCTCCGTCATACATTCATTCATTTCTACCTCTTTTCGATATTTCTTCCCTTGCTTCTCTTTTATTTACAACTTTGCCCAGTCAACCTGAAAGGGCCAACTCGAATCGTTGCGATGCTTCCCCCGCTAACTCGCTTTCGCTTTCGTTTACGTTAATAAACAGTTTATATCAAAGCAAAGTATAGCATTTAATTGTGAGCAATTAATTTGTAAAGCAAAGTACAGCATTTAATTGTGAGCGATTCGTCCGAAAACAGATAAAGATGTAAAGAAAGTACAGAAGGAAGGTAATTGATAAACGTGAAAAGGATGTTGGGAAATCGGTGGATCAGTGAACGCAGTACGTAGGGGAGAATATTGATCAGCATTGTTATCATAAAACGGCATGTGCGAAATTGTTCAATGATTTCTTTTTTTTTTACACTTCAACTGTACGTAAATGCAGATATACTATAACAGCAATGGATTAGAATCAAGTATAACATATGTAGATATATTTAATTTATATATGTAATCTTCAATTTTATCAATGGAAACGTGTGTGGGCAATGATGATCGCTTGATCATTAGTGCCCGCAATGTGATTACCATTATTCCCCAGTGTAGAATAAACATATGTTTCTTCATTAGAACAATTTTATTCAGTAGGTGGGAAAAATACGCCCTAGAACAACTGGAAAAGCCAATTAGGCTTACGAAACTCTTGGAAAAGCAGTGTACAAGTGTATTATTTACTACCAGTTTGGCCGTGATAATGAAATGTGGTTTCGACACGTCTCTTGTGGCCTCTGGGCCCCATACACATGCTAAAAAATGTAGCAGCCTCTAGACCGCGACTAAGGTGTGTAATTTTACTGAATAAATCAGGTGGGAGAACACCCCTCACGAAACTCACCGTACTATATATCCGATACCGACCTTAATTATTTTCGTATGCTACAAATACGTTGATAGTTTAACTTTATAAAAAAATAATTCTCAAGAAATATTTCACCTGATATCTTGGTTTCATTACAATTATTAGCTTAAGTGACCGCCATTAGCTCCCTTTTACAGCCACCCTTTAAAACAGAATAACTTAATTAAAATTGGTCCAAACGACTTGAGTGTTTTTGAGAAGCTAGAAGGATGAGTTTGCTAAGTGACGTGACTCGTCGTTTTAAAAAAATTTGCAATTGGTCGGATTAGCTGACAAAATAGTAAATGTCGTGTTTTTCAACTTTTTTCTCTGTGCTCGCAATGAAAATTTAAAAAATGCCTTTTGTAGATTTAAGTAAGTTGTATGCATGCTGAAAATTTCATGAAAATCGGTTAACCCAGCTATGAGCTACAAACCGTTGTCAAATAATTGTACATAGTTGAGCACTTGAGGAATTGCAGTGACCACATTGAATGACGGGATACGAACTAAAACGAATGAGTACCTACCTTCCTATTACCTACAAGTTGTTTTAGCCACTTATCGGTTTATGGGTAGTGCTTAACGGTCGCGATGCTGTTTACGAAGCTATTGTAATCAATAATAACGTGTCGATATGTGAAATGTTGGTGTAGACGAGGGCAAACGTCTACGTTGACCGATTCACATGGTATCTTCGATCGGCCAAGGTTACTATTCGTTATTGGCAATGGAATCGAGACGAAGCGGGTCATCTATGAATAACCTTCCGAACTTTCCTCTCCCGTGGACCCGTACCTCTTCTCGTCCACCTCGATCGATTAGGTTATTTTACTTGTAGCTCGAAACGAGTTGTCCCGCTATGCGATTACATTTCGTCCACGAGCCGGATAAAATTACATACCTACCTTACGGGAGAGTCGAAACATCAAACCGTTTAATGTTAAAATACAAATTCGGCCAGAACTAACTTTTAGATACATAATAGAGGGGTGTACTCCCTACATAGGTGGCTAAGAATACGCACAAATGCTCGAGAAATATAGGATTGCAGCACGAAAATTTATTCCTATAAGAGTCGACCACTTTTATTGTTTAGCTTAAAGAAATAAGTACTGATATAAAGCATTTATTAAATGACAATTTTATATTATATTTTGAATTTCTAACTTTAAAATACGACGAAAAGCGCTCTCCATAGGTAAAAAAAATAAATGCTTTTAAAGTGATTTGTAAACTAATTTCGATTCTACATGTGCCATTGCTGTTTTCCAACACGAGAAGCATAAATGCGCGTTGAATAGAAACGACAAATTTAATTCAGTTCTATACATTTTTCACTGGAAAATGTTGCTATTCCACTGAAAAAGCATCAACAATTTTATATGCGCTTAAAATTTTTTTTAAAAAAGTGGGATAATTTATTTATTTATGGGAGGTCGGTAACTGGACCATCATTCCCTTTCAATTTTCAATAGTCGACCACAGCGGCATTCACAATGAACGCTAAAAGTCGACCACGTGTTAACTATTATAATTTATCTTATTAAAATTTTGATAAAGTTTTTAGAAGAAGTTATTTTAATTACGCATTATTCCTGTCATTATTAATTATTTACCGTTGTTGCACATTATATTTAAAAATAAATTTTAGTTTGCAATGCCCACATAACCTATTTTGAATTTCATATTCGACTTTTATAGTTAAGCGGTCGATTATTAAAGCATTCGGACACTTTATTTTTAACGCTAATTATTTATTTCCCCCGAACTTTTATACTAACGCAACATTTTTAGTGATACATTAAATACATTTGAATTACTTGAATACATTTTATATATTTTATAACATTGATTGTTTATTTTTTCTTAGAACTTTTCATTCGAGTTTAGCTTCAAGTGGTCGACTACTAATGCTTTCACCCTATGCACCTTCAGACTCTGTGCGAAAGAGTAGAATTTACAGACGATTTAGCGGATAGCTACTGCGTAGGTACGTGCCTGTGCGTGTCTTTTAACCTTTCCAGGCTTATATACAGGATATAGGTATGTAGTATACATATAAGTAAGTAAGGAGTAAAGAAAAGCTACGCCCGACCTACTTTCGGGGCTTTTCACATGGCTCACAGTTAATTATGAATGTCGCCTTGCCTTGCAGCGAGAGTCGAATTTTAAATGGGGCCCGGCCGGCTTTCGGTAGAAAGCTTTCGTTGGACTTGGCATTTGGCAACCGAGCGTGGATGTCATGGATGACCGAATGTTCGTACAGTGCCTAAGATCGGCAATTCTCGTTAAAGGCATACACGTACAGTAGAAATGCACATGTCCTACATACGAATGTAGGGTAAAGGGCTCAAATTTTGTCCCCCTGCATTTCTCGATTCGTTGCACTTTCAGTGTGATTTGGTGGTAAATGTTATATTAGTTCGGGAAGGATTTAAACTATCAAAATTTGATAAATAATAATGCTTTTTTTTTTAGTTTTCCGGAATTTTTTGAAAACCGTTTGTCGCACGAGAAAAAGTAATACAGTATAAAAGATGCCCCTTGTCTGGATCTACAACTTTTGTTTGACATATTTTTTTATGTAATCAATAACTTGGAGGAAATTATATAAAATCGACTTTGTGCGCTGTTAAATAGTTATTTAAATGTTCAAGGGCCCGGGGGCACCTTTTACCGTTACCCGATCGGGCTCAATCATTACACAGATTTTTTTTTATTATTTGGAACAATTTTGGGGGGTGCCGCGAAGAAAATCTTGAAAAAATATTTCACCAAGAGTAAATAAGAGCCACCCTAATGGTGAAAAGAATGCACTATGCGTGTTGCATATAGCTACTAACAACGTTTAAATTCGCGATCGGTTGGACAGAAAGTAAATTGTTATATGGATAGTGCAGGGTGACACTCGAGACGCACACGCATCCCACTTGCACACCTATAACGTATGTAGGTAAAAGAAGACTCTCTTCGACGTCTCTCGACTCCCCAGTGGATTATTATTAACATAATGGTCGATTATTAGTCGGATCACCGAGTTTGAATGTGCTCGATTGAACGGAGGCGGAGACGGAGACGTAGTGGAAACCGTCAGAGTGTCCAAAGGGGAGTAATTTCCCCGAGACGAGTTTTTAATTAGAAAGAGGGGATAGTTGAAGGAATAATTAGCAGGTACGGTTGAATTTGATTGGTTTATCAAAAGGTGAAAGATAGAATCGCGTCCATAGATATACTTAGGCAGCGTGGCGCGGCGCGTGATTACGGTGGATGGGTAGTTGGTTGTGGCACTATCCGTAAATAAATCACGCACTTACTTGCGCACCGCACACTCACTGGGCGTTCAAATATTCTACCATTCAACCAGATCCACGTACTTACTGAAGTACTTGTTCTTTGTATATGTATAATCATCGTAATCACTAAATAGGGTTTATACAAAAACCGAATTTTGAAAAAACCGGTTTTTGAATTCCACTATTCCTAAAACAACGTTAAACCGATTTTCGAATTTTCACAAAAAAGTATAGGCAATTAAAATAGTAAATACATATTTGTAATTATTTTAAACAATTTCAGTTTTTCTTAAACTTATCGAATTACAAACATGCAACAAAACAAAATGTACTCTATCTATACAAAACCAAATAAAGAAAAAGAAATCCGTAGAAATCCGTACAGTTTTTGAATTCATTTAACATTTATGGATCTACAAAAATATAACACAATAAAATACATTGCATACAAAACCAAATGAAAAGAAACCTAACATAACTAAAATCCTTACAAGATATAAATTATAAATCGGTATTTCATTTAGTACTTTTCTTCAGAAAATATGAACTCATGAAGATTAGTTTTACAGTAAATTGTTACCTATTAATATACTTGTGTCCGAGGCCATTTCAAGTCAAAATGTTAACGTTTTTAATTAAATAATTAATTCATTTTTACATATTAATTCTAGTATATAAAACCGGTTTTTTTTTTAAAATTTAAAAACCGGTTTCGAAGTTTACAAATTTAAAAAAAAAATGGTTTTTAAAAACTGACAAACCCCAGTAATCACTGTAATGACTAGATTTGCGGAAGAAAGTTACGAGCATGAGGAGAAGGAAAGGGGAAGGAAGAATGGAGGTGAACGAGTGGACGACAGGTACCTATGTAAGCGGTCGGTTGGTCGGTGGATCGGGCGGGCAGGCAGGCAACAATAGCTATATACCTTAGCTACTCTTGGTGAAATGTTTTTGTAAGATTTTTTCACCCCGCCTCCTAAAATTGTTCCATTGGGTGAGAAAATAATTCCTGTAAAAGATAAATTGGATCGGATTCTTATCTTATCTTCCTCTTGGAAGACGTGGCACGTTGAACTTGAAACTTTCAAGTTTCTTATTTTTGTAAATCATTTTTCTCCATTGTAGCATATCGTTAATATACATGTTTATATATCGTTGGATTTGTCTTTTTACGCTCTATAACATTATAGAATCAAAATATAAGATCAGTTAAAAAACAAATTCATGACCTCCAAAACTCAAAAATTAACGTTCAGAAAATACTTTTCTCGTTGGCATTATGTTTACCTCGTCAAACAGTATAACTTTTGTCTAAGAAATTTTTTCATATTTTCGCAAATGACGAAGACAGTTTGACATTTCTTTTTAAACAATTCACTAGATATAATAAATATACTATAATTTTTAGTACAATACATAATACAAGAAAGTAAGTTTAGAACAGAAAATAAATATTTAGAGGAATAAGAAATGAAAGTATTTTTTTTTCTTTGAAATATTTTATACGTCTTTTAATAATGACTGTTTTTTACATCCGGAAACTGTTTCCTACGTTCGGAAACATTTTTATCAATAACTGATTATATTTCTCCATAAGTTTAACACCACGCTCAGCAGTGTCAATTACCACTTTCAATTCTTGAACGCTGTTCGATCCGTATTTAAAATCGTTCTCATCTTCCCCTAAATCAGAATCTTTTTTTAAAAATCCAATGGGAATTGAGAATCTTTCGAAAAAATGTTTTGAACCTTGAGAAATAAAATGTTCAATTTCTCTTTCAATACATTTCCTTACGTCATTATAATTGTAATTTTTTTGCAAGATTTGTCGGCTTCACTGTTAATCCCTTCCACCGTTCGTAATTTTGTGCTCTTTCCCACAGTTTTATCGAAAAATGCTAACGGTGCCGTTTCTGTCGATAATACCATAAATGGTTGCAATTTTTTTTACAGCTATAAGGTTTATTCTTTTATCGATACTGCGGTAAGCATAGAGTTTTGTCTTGGCGTGGTGATTCCGCTGACATTGTAGCTGGAATCCACGGTTTTATATAAACACGGGCGAGAAAGACATATATCTCGAATTCCATTTTATTCTTCGACAGTTATTAAGAATTGGTGTTTAAATAAATATATTTTCAAGCAATATAAAGCTTTTGACATCCATCCAGCGTGGTGGAAAGCTCCCGGAGCTCGAAAACTTATATTTTTTGGTGGACTTCCACCCAGGAAAATAATTATTAACTGCAAAAAATCTCTAGGTTGCTGTTCTCTTTGTAAAACGTCTATTGAAAATTGGATTATTTCTTGAATAACTATTTCAAAACTGCGCATTCGATGTCCACGTCTTCCCAACGTCCAATCGATCTTAAATTTTGTACAAATTATTTTTTCATGAAATGGAACAACTTTAGAGGGCGGCGTGTTAAAAATTTTATTTTCGAAAAATAAAGTCCACCCTGATGGATATACATATGTACTATTAGCGATTGGCTCGTTCGATTCGAAACTCATTTTTGCTTTGTAAGTGCAAATATGCATTTAGGCAGGTATACATATTTACCTACACTGTCTACAGTGTCAGCAGGATGCAAGACCGCTTGGAAGAAAAGCAAAAGGTAACACAGGTTCGTCTGGAAGAGATCGATCGTCGCTTTATTTAAATTATTTATCCCCTCTCTGTCCTTTACGCACAACCCTTTCTGCTTCGAAACGCGGGGAAAGAGCAGAACGGATGGGAAGAAATTATTTTTAACGTGATCACGTGAAACGGAAGGTTGTTTCCATCGTGTTCCCTTATGGCCCCAGTAATTGCGTTCGATCGATGCGCCATGAAAGGAGCGAAAAGTGAAATTGTGACGCAGCCCGGTAATGTATGTATGTAACCCATGTAGGTACTATGTAGTCCGTAAGAGATATTTACTGGAACGTAAGTGGGTGGGCGTGGAGCGAAAGGGTGCAATCCTAATGGCAGTATTCGGAACGATTCTTGCTTCGGCTGCCTGGCTTCATTTACGTGGAAAAAAATCGCAGCAGCAGGAGGCCGATCACGAGTATCGGGATGCTTTCATCGACCTTCGACAGAGAATGCCGGTGAAAAATAATGGCTTTCCGAATCTCAAGACTCCCCTTATTAGCACAAAAGTTTTTCGGTAAGCAGAAATTTTCTCCAACTCGAAAGCTCGTTGCGTGAATAGTGAAACGGAGTAGGTAATTATATCCTTTGATTTTGGCGGTGAGTGGATGAGCGAAAAGTGTCGGCAATACTGGTCGTAACTTGCCATCGACCATTTATTGTCGGCTGATAAGCCAATCAGGGGCGGATCTAGGATTTTATTGAGGGTGGGGGGGGGGGGGGCGCAGTGGCGAATCCAAGATTTTCTTAAGGGGGGGGGGGGTCTGAGTAATGAACCAGAGACCTTTCCGATATTTTCCTGTTAAATGAAAAAGTGTTTTTTTAGTATCAATTTATCATATTTTTTTCCGCATATTGCTAAGTTCATCATGGGGTTGTGTAGTTTTAATGTACTTACCTACACTACAAACTCAAGTCTCCTGTTTTTTTAATTCGCATATCTATTAATAACATTTTCAATGTTCACAGTATTATCACGATGTACATATAATAAAGCCAGTCCAGTCAACCTATCTTCGGTCATCCTTGACCTCATCCACGTTTTGAGTCTTCTCAGAGTTGAGAAGCTCCTCTCTGCAGTCGCTGCGGATATTGGCAAAGTGAGGAAAATCTGCAGCAAAGACTTCAAAAGTGGATAGGCTTTTTCGTCATAGCTGGAATAGGCTTCTATTGCCTTGTTGATTTTTTTTTAAATGTTCGCAATTCGCACTTTTCTTCAATGAACATATTTCATTTAAAAGCCTCGTCGCCGTCGTATCTCTATTTTGAGAAAGCAGAGTATGTGACACAAATCAGTTCAATCTGTGATTCCAACGCATGTAATTTTGAGATTACTTCTAGGTTTACGGGTACTAAAAATTTCAAAGCGTAGCACTTGACTGACTCCTCAGCAAAAATCGGTTCTTAAGGTGAGTGTTGATAAAATCATCGTTTTGAAAAAAATTGCAACTGGTCGGAATAGCAAAAAAATAGTAAAGGTCGTTTTTCAACTTTTTTCTGGGCCTATAATGAAAATTCAAAAAATCCATTTGTATATTTAAGTTGTAGGGTACACCGGGGGCGGTAGTAACACTTTGATTATGGAATACGATTATGCAAAAACTATTAAAGTTACAACAAAAGTTTTTATACGAAAATGTTACTTACTTATCTGACACTTATTCAGCCACAACAGCTTCGCTCTGTTTGTCAAGTAATATCCGGGTTATTACTAAAAATTGAGAAGCCGACAAAGTGTTACAACCGTCCCCGATTCCAGGTCGGTTGTAACACTGCATGGAGTTGATAGTAGCACAAATTTAACTTTACAAAATTAAAATATTTATTAGTTTTAATTATAATAGTAAATGGAAAAAAGTAAAATTTATAACCAATTATGCGGTATCGCAATTGTGACAGAAATGGAAAACGTTTTGACTGGTACATTCTTCATGTGATCAATCCTTACATTCAGTACGTTCCACCTATTTTTCATTTGTTTGTTTGTGCTGTGCTATATTATTCCGTGTAAACACGACAATATTTATTTTTATTTTAATATTTTATTTTTATTTTTATTTTTATTTTATTTTTTTGTTATTTTTTATAGTATTTATTTATCTTTATGTTTATTTTAGTTTTAAGCTATTTTTACACTGTACTTCTCTCTCGTACTTAAATGTTACAAATCTATGTATTCTAAAGGGTTCTCCCGTCAAATAATAATAATAATAATAATAATATTATTCATCTTCTTTGTCACTATTCGGTCCTGTCGCGGTACAACCGACCCCGACTGCCGATGTTACAATCGACCCCAGCCAGGCTTTTGAACTTAAATTATAAATTTTCATTAACGAGACACTTAAGAGTGATAGCTAACGATCAGTATTAATTTAAAAATGACCAGATTAAATATTAAAAAAAATACAAAACACGTACTTGCAAAGGGAGTATTTATATTACAATTTTAAATCAGTAAGAAAAAGTTACTTCAGGGTATCGAAAAGTTATTTTCTCCACTATACATGTGTATTGTGTATCTATACAGTTAGGACATGGATGTGTGTATTCCAAATATCATTATTCATCATATATCCAAAATTTGTGTCAATATCTATCATATGTTCTGAGATATTTAACGTGTTACTATCCTCCTCTTGCTATCGCCCCCGGTCTACCCTATACATGCTGAAAATTCCATCGAAATCGGTTAACGTTGCTCTGAGCTACAAACGTTTAAAGATCGCAGAATAAGGTAAAAAAATCACAAAATTCCCGAAATCGCGCCCCCCGTGCCCCCCTCTGGATCCGCCACTGCGTTCAATGAGATTGCTCCGAAGTAAAGAACTGAACTTGTAGAGTGATGGGGGTGAGATGTGCCCACACGTCTGATGATCCACAGATCGTCCACTCACGCCTAGTTATTAATCCTTCCTTTCTCTTTTTCCTTCCCTCTCCCTTTGTCTTTCTCTTCCCCTTTCCCTCTCACATTCCCTTTCTCCTCCTCATCCTCTTCCTTCCTTTCCTGTATTTCTGCATGTCTGTGTTGACGGTTGGCGTGACCCGCGTAACTCGCAAAATTATTCGTTTCTGTCCGCAGTTGATCGTCCCCGACGATGCTTTAACAGATATGAATTCACTCTGGACAGGTTCGACAATAAATATGTCCAGATAGAATTTATCATCGAATCGATATCGATTGCCGTTCCTTAACTAGAGATAAGACCCAGCCGAAGCAAATCGTACAGGTGCGCGGCGCCAGTTGAAATCGTCCACGATTAAAACTATGCGAATTACCTACATACACAAGTATTGGCATTATTCCATTCTATTTTGCCCGTAGGATGCTGCAATTACCTATACTTACCTACCTAATTACATGGGAGTAAAGAAGAGGCAGCTACCTATCTGGCCCTCGGCTTATCGGCGAGTTCGAGTTGGACAAAAATCACCAACGACAGCAACGACTAAAAACTAAAGGGCTGGAGCGTTATAAATTCCGTTATGCCTGACAAGATGCCAATTGGAAGCGTGCCAAACAGTCGAGTGTTTCGTAGCACTTAAATCGACGAAACGCAAGCAACAGATGCCACTTGTTACGTTGCACGATAGGTACATATAGGTAGGTAACTGTTTGGCTTTACTCTGCAGCTGTAACAGTTGCGTCGCTTTCTCTGATCGCTCGATCATTTGGCATTCGTGCACGGGCGATAGCAAGTAGTGCCGAAAGAAAGAGGTAGGGTACCGATAGCAAGACAAAGTAGAAAGTACGTGCCGTGTACGATTATTCAACGATAAATTAGTGAACGAGTGTCGTCCGTTGTCCTTCTCAGCTCTCCAATCTTTTTATTCACAACCTCGACGTATTATCTACAAGCCCTATGCCGATAAAGGCGATAATGCATTATATCGTCTATCTGACAGATTTATATCGCTGTGCCACCATGCAGCCGCATTTCATGGTAATATGTAGTAGGTAGTAGGTACCTGTCGCAGTATCACTCACCTACTCTTAGCATCTGTTATTTCTAGGAACTTTCTACTGCAGGATAGGTAAGATGAACGAGCTTCCGTAAGATTCTTTCGCTTCGAGTACTGTCGCACAGCCGGCACGCTCGATGTACCTATTTATTTAGGTACGTACATGTGTATTGTACGGACCATTGATTTCTGTTGAGGAAACCGCCGATTGAGAGACAAGAGAGAGGCAATGGCGAGGTATTTTTTCCAAAAGACGCGTCGCGAGAAGATAGAGAAATCTGTAAATAGTTTCGCCGCATAGGCTGAAGCTTTGAGGGTGAACGGTGCTGGGTGCTCGGCTGCAAGGAAAAGTGGTAGAGGGTTACTCCAGCCAAACAGTAGATACAAACATCTGAATAAGGGCAAACGTATGAAAGCGTCGTAGAGATAGAAGAGTAGAGACCAGCATGAAGAGGCAGTGGATGGTGATTGAGGCGGTGAATACCTTTCTTCTACATGTATAGCTGGAACCTGAAACGCCTAAGAAGAAATCAGGAGGAAATCAGGAAGAGGTGCAGGTTGAAAAGGTCGGGCAAGGATGGATGCGAGAATGACGATGAGAAGCGAGTGGTCGGAATCACGAAGCGAGGGGTAGAGGACAAGGGCGTACAGTGGTCGGCGATATAGAATCGGCCGCCTAAAGGGAGGTTGGTAGGCCAAAATGGGCAGAATTCTGGAGGCGCGCGGGCGCGCCCGCGTGGATGGGGATAACGAGGACGCGACGGAAGGAGAGGGAAACGCGTATCTAGTCCTAGCAGGAGTAGTAGGGGATGGTAGGCTTCGAGCTAGGGTGGGAGGATGACCGGGTTGAGGGGTGGCGCGGCGCGGTGCTGTACAACACGGGAACGGAGCAGGATGGTAAGTATTTATATAGTTCAGAGTGGAACACGGGAAGGTAGGAACGGTGGGAACGGTGGGAACTGTAGGAACGAGGACAGTGGGCAGGTGGAGGTAGAGGAGGCGGAAGAACTGGCGGAGAAGGAGGCACGGCGAAGTGGGGGCAGGCACGTTAGGGGGTAGCAGTAGGATTCTAGGGGTTGGAAGCAGCTGAGAGCAGTATGCGAGTAGGTCATACAGCAGAGAAGAGCGGTAGTTCGCGATTGTGCAACGGTTCGTCCGTTCAGGTGGACGGAACGTACGATACTCGTTCGGCCATCGCTACACCTTCTCTTCGCATCATCGATCCAGAATTTCTCGGCTGATCTTGCTTGCCGTTCCTTCGTCAGTATCGCCGACCGGCGCCGTCATTCTCGTTGTCGTTGTCATTTTCATCGCTGTTCCCGTTACCGTTGTCGTTGCCGTTGTTGTTGCCGTTGCTGTTACCGTTGCCGTTGCCGTTGCCGTTGCCGTTGCCATTACCGTTGCCCTCTCTGCGAAGCACACCGTCGCCGATCAAGAGAAATGGATGCTCACGTGGAAGATGAACGGCTGGACGTTGTTATCCTGTAATTAATGGCCGCCGTGGTGGATTATTGGTCCGGATCGTGAGCTACAACAAGTAAACGTTCATTGATTTCCCTAGGAGGCCAGGCACTTGAGGCACTTTAAACCGTTCTTCCGCGGCCCCGATAGTCGCTGGTGTCGGTAAGCCCGGATCACTTACCTTCTCGATGGGATTTCTCTCCAGCAATCCAGCATACGAAGGATCTTTTCTTCCTTCCGCCATCTCGGGTACGTCGGACACGGGGGAACGCCGCATCGCGCCTCTGCTGGCTATCGCTCGCCTTCAGCCGATAGTCCGCTCGCACGTACCTCGTCGATCGTTTAATCCTTTCGCGACAGAATCGAAGCAATCGTTCAAGGACTAATGAATCAAGACGAGAAGGAGCCGAAGGAAAAGGAGAAAAGGGATACCCGACACGCTTAACGTTCCTTCCAATGAGTTTTCTCCAAGGCACGCAACACGGAGATGACTCTTGACGTTTAAAAACACTTTCCACTTCACGGACTTAACGGAACGAGAGGGACAGAGCGAGCGAGCGAGCGAGCGAGCGCGCGCGCGCGCCTGAGAGAGAGAGAGAGAGAGAGCGAGAGAGGCTTGAACGGATAAAATTGATCGCATCATCGTTCAGCTTACCGTGTAAGACCGTTATTGAAAGACAAACTTATTGTTACCGTTGATTGTTATTTGTTGCTCGTTTGTAAATCCAGTTGTTGATTGTTGCCATACGACGAATCTACGGTGCTTAGTTACACTTGGAGCTTGGAACGAACCGGAAGGACGATTGCTACCGGACAACTCGTCGATCTGTTTCTATATCAATATACAGTTGTCGTGGAAAGATTAATCCCAGATTGTCTTTCCGTAGGAAACGGTGGGTTAACAACTGTCGCTGGATAATTCCAGCGGTCTGAATCGATCGAAAGTCGAATTGCTCGTCAATAATACTTGCCTTTTATTTTGTAACGGCGAGAATTCCTCTGCCGTTGCTGAATAATCAAGTATCCATCTCTCTATTTGAAGAGGAAGAGGAAAAATAGGAGGAGGAGGAAGCAGAAGAGAGACAGAGAGAGAGAGAGAGAGACGGAGAGAGAGAGAGAGAGAGGAGAAGGTGAACAGGGAAAGAAGTGGAGAAGATAAATGTAAAGGAAAAGCCAGGATAATCGAAAGGCAGCATTTCTTACCGGAACAGGAACAGAGTAAAAGACCAAGAGTGAGAGAGGGTGAGAGAGTGAGAGGGCGAGAGAGTGAGAGGGCGAGAGAGTGAGAGAGTGAGAGAGTGAGAGAGTGATAGAGTGTTACACAGCGGGTGGTGAGAAAGAGGAGAGGAAACGGGAAGGTGGAAGTAACTGTTTGCTTGGACGGGAGGAACGGATTGATCAAGTGCTTAAACGGTTGGACGCGTTGAGCGCATTCGGATTTCGATAGGAAACAACAGAACGAAATCGAGTGGCGACAATCTTAGAGGAAGCAACTAGCGATTGGCAGAGAGAGAGAGAGAGAGAGAGAGAGATAAGGGAAGTGAAAAGAAGTAGCGACGACGACCGAATGATGCGAAGGGGCTTGAAGTTCAGAGAGATCGAGCTAAAGGAGGAGGAAGAAGAAGCAAGCTGTTGGATGAGGAACGGGAGCGTATTGTTCCTGGACTAGATGTTTATTGCGGATGAGGTATTCGCAAGTCCCAGAGGATTTCATCATACCGAGTATATCTACATCTACCGGGGAGTAGATAAGATCGAGGGCTGAGAATTGGAGCGGTAATTAGAATTGGCGACAGCCGCGCCGCGCCGTTTCGATTCGGTGAATACGCATCCAAGCAGAGGAAGGTGGTTCGGCCGAATCGATCGGAGGCAATCGAAGCCGGCGACAAGTGACAACAAACTTTATCCTTCCGTGGTATTTCCACGGGAAACGATCGAATATGGAAATTGCAGCCTCTGCAATGTTGGACGGCCTGAAAAATAATCGAATCAGCAAGTTGGCACTGTCGCGGTTCTTGTCGCAGAGTCTGTGAGTAAATTAACCCGGCCGTTCGTCACGAGCACGTAATCGATTCGACGCGATACGAGTAACGAGGGTGCTCACTGCTCGGAAGCATCGGCACGTAGCGCGCACTAATTGATTGCTTGGCTTTTCCTATGCTTCCGCCGCGTAGGTAATTAGGTATCCTCGCGTCGTGTCATTTAGATAGTTTTTTTAATACCTTGAAATTATTATCTACCTATCATCTCGAGCTATTATTTTCCACGGGTTTTTCCAGTAATCACGCGCAAGCATAGAGCTTTCCATTAGCGCAATACATTAGCGGTGCCTACCTATTAAATAGGTGTAATTGTCGCGTAAATCGCACGGCTACGGGCTACGGGCTACGGATCCCAGTGCGAATATGCATACAGGTGTATAGGTACCTACCTATGTACCTAAGTATTCACACCGATCGCTTCCTTCCGCTTTCTATTTTCGTTTTTCTTTCGCTTTTGCTCGCACCACGGTGCTGACACTGCTGACGCGGAAAACATGTGCGCGAGAGTTCCCCTAGCTTCTGCTTATCCAGTAATTTAACATTTTACTTCTCCCGACATCCAGCCGTCGGCGATCGCTTTTCGGCGTGACGTTAAATCGTAGGTGACGTAGGTTAAAAGAGTAGGTACGGCTTAACAAGCTTCGTATTTCCAGAAAGTGTTCGCTGCTTTTCGTGTGCCCTTAGCTGTTTAACTGCGCACTTTCGCAGCAATCGCAACTGCGTTTGGAAAGATGCGCGACCATAGAAATAGGGGGAAGTGGGGAAATCGGACGGAAGGGTCCGAAATGAGAGAGCGTGGGCGAGGAGAGGAGAGAAGACGGAGGACACTTCTCGGTCGGTTGAGTCCATCGAGATGCTTCTTTACATATCTGGGTATATGTAAACGTAGCAAATACTGTTAAAAGCGAACGCAGAGTTTATGCATCCTTGGGCTTTGCAATCGCGATTAGAAAAAACGAAGCTGCGACTATGAGAAAGGGGGAGAGTAAATATAGAAACGTGTTGCATTCCGATTCTAATCCCACCTGTCTTTCTAAATCATTGTCAGAGAAAAAAGCCGATGAAAATGGAGAACATTGTGGCATGGTTGGAACAATGTTTCCTAGCATTTCCTTCTCGAGGTTGGTCGTTGAGTTTCCACAGCAACTCGGCCGTATTAGAGTATTAGAGTAGGTAAGCTATGTAGTAATGCGGGAATCGACTACGTAGCATTGCTTCCATCTCTTTTGTGCCACCGATCGTCACGTTCGTCACGTCTACCGTGGATTAGAAGATTCTATGTGTGTACAGGTGTACGTAAATCTGTGTAAGCGAGAACGTTGCTCGGTGAGGGGTAGGTAAATGTTGCCAAGCAACGATCCCTCCGATACTCGCGTCGCGGGCGTCCTAACTACATATTCGTTTGATCCACCATTTTTGCCAAGGTTCTTCTTTCATTTCACATACGTATGTATGTGTAATATACGTAGGTACTTAAGCATACACTCGGCTGCGCAGCACAAACAGCCGCCGTCTTACAACTGCTACACCATCAATCGATGCTCCAACTATTCGCGGTGGCGGAGCTTCTAACCGAAACACTTACACAGGCCGCATTCTACCTTATTAAACCTTTTTCACTCCGTTATTAGATGGCACGACAGTGCGCTTGCTCGCAGTATGCCTGCAACCCGTTTTATTAATTTTTTTTCAGTTGCTTTTATATTTCTTATCAGGTTTATCCATACGACCATGAAGGTGCGCGTAATTGAAAGGACACCGATGCTGGCCCAGTTTCTACCGCGGCCGCGGCCGCGGCCACCGCCTCCGCCTCCGCCTCGGGGCTTTTTAGGATAAAAGAGAAACGGGAACAACCCCTGGCCGGGTCCGTCATTTCAGATTCCGTTCGTAGATCGTGACCTCGCCGTTCCGTGATTTTCCCTTGCTCCTCACCGTCTCGGTGTCTCTCAGCTTCCGACGCTTCGGCTGCCGAATCACCTCGATCGATACAGCTTGTCCGATTTACGATCAAACGGCGCTATCTCTTCACCGACCGTGGCATCTTGCGCAGCATGGCCAACCGAAACATCCGTTATCGATCGTCCGGAGAAGCATCGATACAAAGTCTAATCCGCCTTCGGTAAAGAGCCGCGCTGAACAGAGCAGTAGCTACCCGATTCGCGAAAAAAAACAAGGCAAAAGCTTTCGTAGAAAGTGCTGGTGATTCGAACATGGTAGTAAAGAGGACGAGCGTTGAGGGGCAAGAGGAAGCGGTGGAGGTGGAGGGTAGGGATAAAGGTGGAATGGTAGCGGTGGAGGTGGTGGGCAGCGGTTGTGGCGGCCGCGGACGCGGCCGCGTTACTGGTGGCGGCGGTGGTGGTGGTAGTGGTTCAGGTAGAAAGTAAGGGAACGAAAAGGAGACGATATAATGACCGAGGAGCAGAAGGAGTGGAGGTCTGATAAAGAGGTGGAGAAGCGACAAAGCCCAGAGAGAGTAGAGTAGACTGGAGTAGAGTGGACAGTAGTGGTGGGGTGAGGTGAGGTGAGGTCAGTTGAGGTGAGGAGAGGAGAGGAGTGGGAAAGGAGGGGCAAGGAGAGTAGAGTAGAGTGGCGAGGAGCGGAGAGGAGCGGAGAGAAGAGGAGAGAAGAGAAGAGGAGAGGAGAGTAGAAGCGAAGAGAAGAGAAGAGAAGAGGAGAGAGGAATGGATTGGATTGGAGTGGAGAGGATAGGAGGGGGCGAGGAGAGGATAGGTGGGGACGAGGAGAGGAGATGAGGGGAGCGAGGAGGGGGCGATGATGAGCGGCGAGGGGGCGGAGGGGAGAGGAAAGAGCGAGTCGGGAGGGATTGGGAAGGGGGCGTTGGATCCCTGTGCGTAGGAGAGACTCGCCATGGGGCCGGGAGCTCCTTCGGCGAGTATCGAGGTGGCGCCAATGTATCGAAAGCTCGAAAGCATCGATGCGTGTGTAACTCGGACTTTTTCACGGCGGTGAAAGTTCAGTCGGTGATACGACGCGGTCGCGGTGAGAAGGAGGCGAGCTAGCGCATTCTTGGCGAATAGTTGCAGCTAAACGCAACAGGACGCGGTGCGTCTCGACCTCGCTCATTTCCATTCGAGTCACTATATAGCTTCTGATTACACGTACATAGTTTTCTTTCATTGATCGAGGCCGTCCGCGCTTTCCTAGCATATTGGAGTTTTGTCGCTTAAGGAATTCGGTTCTCCCTATCCCTCACACCCCGTCAGTCCTTCATATTCTGCTAACACCGGCCAGCTATCCGCCGTAATCGCGTTCTCGCCAGAGCAACGCTCGCCGATTGGGGGGAAGTGCGACGCGACGTTTTCGTGATCGTTGAGTTTTTTTGTATGATACAACTACTTAAGTAGCCGTAAGCAGTATTTGAATAGTAGTCGCGTATCGGTTAACAGTAAGGCGAAAGTTAGTCACAAGTATCGTAAAGATTGTGGAAGAGGTGGAACGGGACGGGAGGAGGAGACCGACAAGTGTCGCATGTCGCGTGGCGATCGTTAACGTTCAATCGTGATCCTACGCCTACGCCTACGCCTACGCTAAGCATACGCTACGAATGCATGGACCGTGTAACAAGTGGCTGGAATACCTAGATTCGTCGTGATCGATCGATTACTTTGATTTTACATCCTGCGAATGATGTAATTCTTTTCAAGCTGCACAGCACATACTTGAAAGTGATAGATAGGTATTTACATAGCGTTGCACGTATCACGGATTTCCCTCACTTCACGCACACACACGCTGTGGCAAGCTTCCGTCGATACTTTCAAACGAGTCGAAATCTTTGAATCTCTGAAATCTCAGCTTAGCCCTTCTCAAGCGCTCCAAACATATCTATACTAGCTTTACTATTTGGTTTCGCCCGAAATTTAGATTCTGATTTTATAAAAAAAAATTTTGTTTAGTTTTTTCTTGTGAAAATGCTCACATTCATCTGCATTAGTCGGGCATAATAAGCTGATGAACATTTCGTGATCCCAGAGTTTATCGTTCGAAAGTTTTTAGGCGACATGCAAACACACAAACATTTGTTTAGAAGCTTCCTGTTATATATATTAAGAAATAAGTCTGTTAATTTCTTCGGCGCGCATTCCTTTACATCGCTTCGATTTGTTTACACGGCCCAGTCCCCTCACTTCACGGCTACAAACCCGCCTGATTTTACCGGGCCTGTTGAAGTTCACACGCCTCGTTTCTTACGTTCGGTTTGGTTAATTCACCTTCTTCACCTTCTTTCTCTTCGCAACGAAGTCGTTCCTTTAGCCGATTCAAGAGAATCTTGCTATATTCAGAGTACGTAAATGAATCTCAACCAACAATATCTACATACCTACCTATAATCCCTGCGCCATGTCTCGCGAATGTCTCGCAACTGTCACTATTCGCATGATTCGTATACGCGAGTCGCGAGTGTGGGAATAAATTTGCAGAATTGTTGTCGCAAGTAGGTAGCTATCATTCAAAACCGACGTACAGCAGCTACTTGTTTTTCGAATAAACGATTTCCAATTCCGACTCCGACGCGTCTCGTTTCATTGGCAGCGTCCGTGCATCAGGCAAACGCCGGCAAGGGGAAATGCATAGAAACGAAACTCACGTTTCCGCGATAGAGCGAGTAAAGAACGAGGCGTTTTTCTGCTGCTCATTGAATATACATTATAGGTATGACGCGCGAACATTGGCTAGGAACCTGTTGCTCGAATGTACTTCGCCATTGACCGAGCCCAGCCACGGCCAGGAACCCTCATACCTTTCCCCTGTGCGCGTGCGTCCCGATCGATCGTCTAAACGTTGATTTTATTCCCTGTGAACAACTCTGCCTGCTCGCCATGGCGAAGCCACGATCGAAGGCAACCCTTTCGATGGGAATCGGCGTAACCGTCGTGTCGTTAGCTTGTTTCTCTTCTAAGTGTGAGCTGAAAAGTATATTTCATCTTCGTCGGATGTTTCTGTCGTGGAGAAGTAGGTGGCGAAAGGGGAGCGGGATAGCCGGGCAGCGGGGCAGCTCGGGGTTGCGCGGGGGTTGGAGCAGGCATACGTCAATAACGCCGACAACAATGCATCGTTAGGCTAAAAAAAGAATGTGTTTGGAGTTTTCGAAAGTATCCGAGAAAAGTCCGAGTGTCCCGTGTAGCTATGATAATGTGCGCGCGCCGTGTTTATCGACCTTCGCGAACTCGGTTGCCACGTGCGTGACCCAACACGTCCCCGGCCATGTTCGGGATGCATGTCGTTGATAATATTATCGACTCTATCTCGGATGGCTCGTCTGTAAACCGATTCATTCTTTTCAACAGTATATCGCGGTCCCATGAACTTGAACATTGTACAAGCTTGATTGCCACGATAGTGTTGCAAGAAAGGGTGATTGCGAGGTGGTATTTGTGTCAATGATGGCGGTAAGGATGATAGAGGTGCTAGTAGCAGTGGTGATGGCTAGTGAGACTAGTGACTAAAACATGTCGGCGTCGGCGTCGGCGTCAGAGTCAGAGCCGCGGTCCGGGGTAATGGCGGCGGTGGCAGTGGCGGTGGCCGTAGTACTAGCGAACGTGGCCAAGATCGATCCAATAACCCCCTTCCTTCAACCAACTGACCAACCAAATGTCCGTCTAATGAAGCAAGCAAATTCTTCCCAACCAACCGATTTAGAGTCCAAACGTGTGCGATCTTTCGTGTCTATTGTACGCCTCCCTTCTGTTGCTTAGTTGCTGCCCGTTAATTTCGCTACCTACTTTTCACCGACGAAACCGGCAACATGCGAGCTCTCGCGCGTTATAGAATACATTCGCCGGCCTGGCGTCGGCGTCGGTGGGAGCACAGTTGCTCGAGGAACAACGGTTGAACACACTTCTCGAGATGGCGTCGCGATGCAATGCGACGCGACGCGACGCGAATACTTTCACGCGCGGGACATCAACAATTTCGATTTTCACGGCTGGCTTTCCATCTGCACCGCGATAGGTTCCAAATATTTCGCACCAATCGCTTAGAATCCCTCGAAGCTCTGCTAAGGAACCGGGCTAGAAAATCGTTCGTGCGTTGCGTAGGCATGGCATAAGTCACAATTACGACAAAGCCAAGCGTCAGGGTTCGGATCCAATCCACTTCCACGCGAGTAGGATTCGTTCGAGTCGTGTACAGGCAACCAACGCGACTTGGAGTAAACAAGCAACGATAGACGGGATACTCTACGAATCTTGAAAACGAGTGAGACGCGTGGGACCTATACGTATATACTTATTTGGGTGCGAGGCGACCGTTTCCTGTTTCGATTCGTCCGAGCAGATCAAAGTTTCATGACGGGAATGTGTGTGGATTTTCGTGGTAGTCGTGACTAAAGACAGTTTCTCGGAACAATAAAACCATGTGGGCTGCTGTCTCGAGGTCTTTGGAAATACTGGTTGCCTTCTTCGAATATTACACGACCAGGTAAGAAGTGTGTGTCAAGCAGGTATCGCTTTACTACAGTCCCGCCAAAACAGTCTACCTACTAACTATCAATTGCAACTGACCAAGCATCTGTGAATGATAACTCACGCTGCCGGTGCATTCTCTCTGCTTCGCTTTCTCTCTCTGCTATCAACCCTTTCTCAGTCTCTATGGCTCTCTATGTAATTCTCTTCTCTTGTCTTCTCTTCGCGTCTCCTTGTCTCCTCTCCTCTCCTCCACTCTCCTCTTGTATTCTCTTCTCTTCTCTTCTCTCCTTTCCTACTCTCTTCTCTTCTCTTCTCTCCTTTCCTACTCTCTTCTCTTCTCTTCTCTCCTTTCCTCTGCTCTTCTCTTCTCTTCTCTCCTTTCCTCTTCTCTTCTCTTCCCTTATCTTCTCCTCTCTTCTTTTCTATTGTCTTCTCCTCTCTTCTCTTCTATTCTCTTCTCTTCTTTGCTCTTCTCTTCTCTTCTCTTCTCTTCTCTTCTTTGCTCTTCTCTTCTCTTCTCTTCTATTGTCTTCTCTTCTCTTCTCTTCTCTCCTTTCCTACTCTCTTCTCTTCTCTTCTCTCCTTTCCTCTGCTCTTCTCTTCTCTTCTCTCCTTTCCTCTTCTCTTCTCTTCTCTTCCCTTGTCTTCTCCTCTCTTCTTTTCTATTGTCTTCTCCTCTCTTCTCTTCTATTCTCTTCTCTTCTTTGCTCTTCTCTTCTCTTCTCTTCTATTGTCTTCTCTTCTCTTCTCTTCTCTTCTTCTCTCCTCTCCTCTCCTCTCTTCTGCTCTTTTCTCTTCTCTTCTCTTGTCTTCTGCTCTTTTCTCTTCTCTTCTCTTGTCTTCTCTTCTCGTCTCTTCTCTTCTCTTGTCTTCTCTTGTCTTCTCTTGTCTTCTCTTGTCTTCTCTTGTCTTCTCTTGTCTTCTCTTGTCTTCTCTTCTCCTCTCTTGTCTTCTCTTCTCCTCTCTTCTCTTCTCTTGTCTTCTCTTGTCTTCTCTTCTCTTGTCTTCTCTTCTCTTCTCTTGTCTTCTCTTGTCTTCTCTTGTCTGCTCTTCTCTTCCGGACGTTCATTCAGTATTGACTTTCAAATTTTCACGCAATCTCGCGTTCAAAGAGAGTGCTGGAAAATATCCGACTCGAGCAACGATTCTTCTTTCGACTGAGTGGGCAAACGTACCACGAAAGGTTAAGGTTGCGACACTGGCTAGTTCACTGACGGAACTACTTGGAATCTGCGGTTGGGACGAGTTCATTTATTTCATTCTAGTGCTTTTTTGTGTCGAGTTGGGAATTCCCGAGACTCATTAACTCCTGTTTTATTTTATTTTTTTGTTTCATGCCTCCTTTCGGCGTTACGGTTGGAATCCAGAGCGCAACTGGAGTAAGTATACAACGAGTTGGTGAATAACGACAATTTTAATCGATACTTATCTTTTCTCGTACCGCTTCACTTGACTCTTCTATCTTCTCTTTCAATTTTCCTTCCTAATGGAAAAAATTTCGTTCCCGGATGGGCGCTGCTTTACTCGAGTAAGTAATTCTATTCGATCGATCTGTCTGTTCGTCTACATAATTCCGATTCCTCGAACCCGTTGTTGCTTTTAAAAACATTACCACCACCCTGTCTCTTTATGGACGCGTGCGCTATCGTACAACAACTCTGTACATAACTGGCAAGCAATCTTTGCATCTTGTAGGAAGCACGTATCTTTATCCGCTTTTCGCTTTAAACATAATTCACCTTGCAATTAGCTTATATCTCTTTGCCAATCTACTTAAGCAGGGAGAAGCAGAAATGTCTCTTCTCTAACAACATCTCTGTTCAGCCTAAGCGGGTAGAATGTATAGATGGTGGCTCTATAGAATATAGAACATAGAATATAAAGTGATCAGAAACGAGAGTTTCATTTACTATATTCTGCGTATGTATTTAGCTTAGGTGGCACCCAAAAGTTGTCGTTTCTCGTAGTTGATAAAGTTGTTTCGGCGGCCGTTCAAGTCGACGTAGGTACTTATGTACACGTGTAGTGGTTGTGGAGTGCGCTGCCCTTAATTTCGATGACGCGCCGCAATCGCCACTGTTGTTGATACGGCACCATACCTCCAGTCCAATTTATAGAAAATGTAGATTTTAGACTATTGTACCGCTAGAATCTGGCGTTACATGAGGAACGCACGAGGAACTATGGCGTTGTAAAATTCTAAATACATGTCAGATAGCATAATGCATAGGTACTGCATAAGTACTACATCGGTACTTGGCGAGACTTGGACGACGACTTGGACGCAGTCGACCAAGAACGAAGGGCTGGTGGTTGGGTGATTGATAGTCCAGTGAAATTAGGATCTGTCTTCGGAATAAATCCCAGCAAGCTAAATCTTTGAGTCTATGGTTCCAGATTATCACCATCATACCGCCGTACTCATAAACCGAGCAATGCAGGAGGCAAATCAGTGCCTTGCCGACATTGACCAGTTTTCTGTATCGCTCGATTCTTTTCGGAATCAATTACTTAGCCGACTTTCGGGATAATTTCTTAAGGTGGAATCAGACGGCACGTGAATCGGCGACCTTTGCGCGCGAATCGCCGAATCCACGTGCCGTCTGATCGGTCATGGAGCGCCAGGGATCGGCGGACTCCAGCTACCGCTGATGGAGGGGGAAACACCTACAGGAGCGGTGGCAATGACTGCGTAACTGACGCAGGCGCAGTCATGCACGCATTACCACCGCCCCTGTAGGTGTTTCCCCCTCCATCAGTGGTAGCTGGAGTCCGCCGATCCCTGTGGATCGCCGAGTCGTGCTCGCCAAGCCGACTTGCCGAGCCTGGACGAGCCGAGCAAGCTCGCCGATTCACGTGCCGTCTGATTCCACCTTTAGGTACCTGTGTAGTCGCGAAATATGCTGAAGCATGCAGACTGTTTTATTTCTTTTGCATTACTCGTTATTTTTTTTGTATTCTAAAGGGTTTCCCGTTGATAATAATAATAATAATATTGGTATGGGCCTTTATTTTGTCCTAAATAATATGTCAAAAGTCCCCATCGATCCGACCGCCGCTAAAAATTTTACAAAGGGTTGAAAAAAATATGGTAATAACGCTTTTTCACGAATATCTCGTTATCTAGCAGTTTTACGACAAAAATAGTTATTATGAAATTAATAGCTTAGGAAATTCTCAACAAAAAAGATTGTATGAGTTTTTTGGTAGGAGTAACACGGGAATTAAAAAAATTATGAAACTCACTCTGCAAATATGTGGGGAGTGTCCTCCTGAGTACAACACAATTTTGTTTGCTGCCCAAATTCACTCCAAGAGGGTGCAATTGACCCCCGAATATATTTTTAATTTTGTATTATTACTCGCAAACTGTAGGAGATAGAAAAGAAGTGTTCAGGAAAAAGTTACTTCTTTTAATTAGGACTATCATTTGATAACTTATAGTAAATTATAACACAAAATCGATAAAAAAAAAAACGGATTTTCAGGGGTCAATTTCACCCTCCTATAGTGAATTTGGGCCGCAAACAAAATTGCATTGTACTCCGGAGGATATCTCCCTACGTATTTACAATGTTTCATAATTTTTTGAATTTCCGAGTTCAGGATATTCCCTTGTCAAAAATATGAGTATTGAAATTTGGTAACCCGACATATACGAAAATGATTA
Source organism: Andrena bucephala (assembly GCA_947577245.1). Lineage (NCBI taxonomy): Eukaryota > Metazoa > Arthropoda > Insecta > Hymenoptera > Andrenidae > Andrena > Andrena bucephala. The sequence continues at coordinate 112,906,341 of OX387715.1, forward strand.
GTCCTACAAAAAGAACTCATAGCACCTTTTTTGTAGAGAATTTCCTAAGCTATACATTTCATAATAACTATTTTGTCGTAGAACTGCTGGACAACGAGATATTCGCGAAAAACATTTTTTTTAACTCTCTGTAGAATTTTTAAGCGGCGGTCGGATCGATTGGGACATTTGACTTATTGTTTAAAACGACTAACTAAAGGCCCATACCAAAATTTAGCTTGCTGGGATTTATTCCGAAGACAGATCCTAATTTCACTGGACTTAGTGTATTATTTCTCGCAAGCGAAGATCCCCATCCCGCAAATTCAAAATTTTTTAAAACTGGAGATATGTAGAGGTTAATATAGATATATATTACCCAATTTTTTTGTTTGCTGCGCAAATTCACACTAAGGGGGTGAAATTGACCCCTGAAAATCCGTTTTTTTCTTCGATTTTGTGTCATAACTCGCGAATCGTAAGGACTGTAAGTACTATAATTTACCAAACGATAGTCCTAATTAAAAGAAGTAACATTTTCCTGAACACTTTTTTTCTATCTCCTACAGTTCGCGAGTAGTAATACAAAATAAATAAAAAATCGGTGGTCAATTGCACCCCCTCCTATAGTGAATTTGGGCAGCAAACGAAATTGCGTTGTACACAGGAGGACATCCCCTACGTATTAACAATGTTTCATAATTTTTTGAATTTCCGGGTTCAGGATCTTTCCTTGTCAAAAATATGAGGGTCGAAACTTGGTAACCCGACATACACGAAAATAATTACTCCTACAAAAACAACTCATAGCACCTTTTTTGTAGAGAATTTCCTAAGCTATACATTTCATAATAACTATATTTGTCGTAGAACTGCTAGATAACGAGATATTCGCGAAAAACTGTTTTTATTTTTTTTAACCCTCTGTAAATAAAATTTTTTACATATTGTTTAAAACGACCAAATAAAGGCCCATACCAAAATGTAGCTTGCTGGGATTTATTCCGTAGATTGGGCAGATTTACGTCTTATATTTCACTGGACTGTGAGGAGAAGTGAATTTTCCACCGGACGTTGAAAGAATGATGATCTGGTGGTGTTTTAGAACAACTGGCAGTCCGGCGAACAAATCGGCGGCGTCTACGGTTGGAAGCGGTGGAGTAGGATCTAGCGGGAGTGGTGGCAGCAACGTTGGCGGTGCCGGCACAGGCGGAATCGGAAGCGCGGGCATTGGAGGGATCGGTGGGTCGTCAAGCGCGACCGCTGGCAGCTCCGGCGGCGCTGGGTCGGGTGCTGGATCTGGTTCCGGGTCTGGGTCAGGATCCGGGTCCGGGTCCGTACCAGGCATTGGAAATGCGAATGCTGGGGCGAGCGGCGTTGGAGCTGGAGCTACCACGATTTCCGGTAGCGGTGCTGGCAGCGTTCTCGGCGGTACCGGAGAGCCTCGTACACCAACCGCGGGAGCGCAAAACAAACAATTGCAGAACGTCAAAGGGGATCATCCTTCGGTACGTTTATTTCTCCAGACTTTAATTTTATCCAGTTCTGCCCTTAACGGAACAGTTCAAGCCTTTATGTGGACTAGGCTCGGCACTATGTACATGTAGGGTAAAGGCAGGTAATATGGAACGGCATGTAATATGGAACTTCTTAAAATTTCGCGGGCATCTAGGCAAATGTTTAGATGTTATATTTTATCTTCACATTATTAAAATGTCCGCGATATGGGTAATGGAATGTATGAACACAGCATTTTAGCTGTGTATATGTAGTTGTGACATCTTAAGGATGTATTGGACCTATTTTCAAAATAGTGCCAAGTTGATGAAAATTTGTGAGATTGTTCTTTTTAATCTTCCTGATGTGCTCCAATATTTTTAAACGAATTCACTAAACGGTTACTGAGTTATAACGATTTTAATTTTCACTGATTTTACACGTACTCTTATGGAAAGAGACGATCTTGACGGATAAACCATCTGAAAAAATGTTGAAGAAATAGTGCCAATGTTTTCAATTTTTTTGTACATGCAGAATATGGGTAGATGAAAATATCTGCCGAGTTTCACTACACCGTTTTAAAGAAATAAATTATAACTTGAAAAAATGGTGAATTCTGGGCATTTTCACTGCCAAAATTTTAGCAAATAATGCTTGAGAAAGCATTTGTAAAGTGAAAAATACCTTCCTAGGATTAAAAATAAGACTCCAACTGTCGTTCGAATTACTTACATCTAGATTTACTATGCGTAAGACGTAGATATTCAAGTATTTCAAATTATGAAATTACTTTTGTCTGATATCGTACGTCCGATACATCATTAAGCGCAGTTGGAAAGCACCTTTATGTACTTGCAGCTCATTTTGATTTCACATCTTTTTTTATATTCTAATTATTATTATCTTCTATTCTTTTGTGATTTATTTGATTTCCTGTGCTTGGCGTAATTTTTTTACTTTTTTCAAGTTTTTTATGGGGTTTAATTTGCGGCATAACATCGTTATTAGGGGGTAACTATGAGGGGTGGTTTCACCCCTTGAACATGCAAATGGGTCAAAATAGAAAGACATGCATTGCCTACTTTTCGGCCCTCTAAAAAATATCCAAAAACCAAAGCAATCGGGGTCGAACACCTGAAAATCTTATAACTTTGGGGGATGGTTTCACCCCCTAAACATTCAAACATGCCAAAACAAAAAGACACGTATTTCTTATTTTTCGGCCCTCTAAAACATATCCAAAAACCAAAGCAATCGGTTATGAACACCTGAGAACCTTATAACTTTGGAGTTGGTTTCACCCTCTAAATATGAAAACGGGCCGCTACAAAAAACACGCATATCTTATTTTTCGGTACTTTAAAACATATCCAAAATTCAAAACAATCGGAGGCGGGCACCTGGGAACTTCTCCTTGTTAGTATAATTCTTAATTTCTTGTCGGAACATGTGTGTACGTAATATGGAACATACCTAGTAACATAGATGAAGTTGATAATGACGATGACGACGATGATGCGGAATGCTTATTTTGCGATGGAAATTATAAAAATAATTATAATGAAAAGTAGACCCAATCTATTCGCTGCTTTCAGTGGGCACACGAAGAATGTGGGGCTTCCGACGTATTATTCACGTGCCCAACGTGTAGGAGACGCAGAACGCAGGAATAAATTCCAAAAATCATGTATATTTATTTATTTGTATCTTCTACTTAATAAATCTTCATTTTTAGTAAAAAAAAAAGGTATAGATTTTTGAGTTTTCTTTACAAATTTCCTAGGTGTTCCATATTAGGACCCACTTTTTCGAACGACCGATTTTCACTCTTTTCAGTTTTTTTTTCTATAATTGCAAAACAATTGGATTTTTTTACATTTGACTATGTAAATATAATTATGCATTAGTTCCTTTCTCCCATCATGTCAGTTTTATTTAAAAAGAAAAAACAAATTCCCCTACTTTTGACAAGCTTTTGAAATCAGATGTTCCATATTACCTGCCTTTACCCTACTTACATATTTCGAAAGAATAAAGTAACATCTATTTAACTACCGTCTGGATTTTCTTTCTTTCAGAAAGCCTTCCTGCAAAGCAGATCCATGTCCTTGGTCGACATGTACATCGACAATTCGGAACCTAGCGAAAACGTTGGCCAAATTCACTTCAGCCTGGAGTACGACTTTCAAAATACTACGCTTATCCTTCGTATCATACAGGTTAGGGAAACGTTCACTCTGGAAACCACGAAAAGTTTCTATCGCGCTCCCACGCTTACACTTTGGCTTTTCGTCTCCGTTCCGATTATGGGATTCGGCGGAATGTCTCCATTGGGCCTTGTTGTTTTGAAACCAGTTCCTCCATAGCGTGTGAACGATCGCGTTCGATTTGGTCAATATAGTTGAAAGTGAAGAATTTTTTGCTGCGATTCAAAGGGCCGGAAAAGATGGGAAAGGGAATGAAAGGAGTGGAGAGGAGAGGAGTGGAGGAGGGAGAGGAGTGGAGGGGTGAAGAGAGGAGAGGAGAGGAGAGGAGTGGAGAGGAGAAGAGAGGAGAGAGAAGGAAAGAAACGAAACGAAACGGAACGGAACGCTAAAGGAAAGAACACGAAGACGTTTTGCGTAGCGTCAAGGAAAGAAACGGGAGGAAGTTGCCGCGAGGAAAGAGGCGGCACGCGTAAAGATCCACGATTGATTTCAGGGTAAAGATTTACCGGCGAAAGATTTGTCTGGAACGTCTGATCCGTACGTTCGTGTGACCCTTCTGCCGGATAAAAAGCATCGACTCGAGACGAAAATAAAGAGGCGCACGCTTAATCCACGATGGAACGAGACGTTCTACTTCGAAGGTAAGCGAACGGAGACGCGTTGCTGAACGGCGGAATGTTGCCCAATGCGAATCACACTGTTTCACCAGCTCGCCCGTACCCTTAGGGTTCCCGATTCAAAAGTTGCAGAGCAGGGTGTTGCATTTGCACGTGTTCGACTACGATCGATTCTCCAGAGACGATTCCATCGGGGAGATGTTTCTGCCGCTCTGTCAGGTAATTCCCGTAATTTCTACCCCCTTTTTATCCGGCGTCGCAGAGTTTTGCGCGGTGCGCGCGGGGTTCATTGCTCGAGATCACTGCCGTAGGTGGATTTCTCGGAGAAACCATCGTTTTGGAAAGCTCTAAAGCCTCCAGCAAAGGACAAGTGCGGAGAGCTGTTGTGCTCGTTGTGCTACCATCCGAGCAACTCCGTGCTGACTTTAACGCTGTTGAAAGCGAGAAACCTCAAGGCAAAGGACATCAACGGCAAGTCAGGTGAGCTGGACGGATATTTCCTACATATTCGGTTTCTTCGATCATGCGAATCGTGGACAAATGTTGGGGAAACCTGTCTAAAACCGTATACCCAAGGTTCTAGGTCCATAACATTTTAAATAATAAAACAAATTGGGCAATGAAAACGGTATTTATTAAAGGGTTTCGTAAACAACACAAAATAACAAAAATATAATTGAAAAGTTTAAATAGGATACTTAATTGAACAATAAAACAAAACCTCTTCTTTTTCCGGTTTACCCAACCTATGAGGCAAAACCGTATAGTATATATTATCGGTCTAAATTAACAACGGTAGCATTGAAAATTGTCGAGTTCTTCGGATTCCCAGCCGCACAGTGCGTTGCTCAATGGACAAAAATCTAAAAATTAATATTTTTTTTTGCGATGATTTCTAACATGACCGTAATCCAGACTCTTTATTTGTACATGAACACTCGAAAGAAAACAAAATATAAGCCCCCAACACTCACAAGGGAACACCGCGAACCCGGACTCACCGATTGGAACGCAACTTTGTGGGTTTTTAGAGTGACTCAATACAAGAACAACGGTGTGTTTCATTTGGGCCCTATCGCCCTTTAAGGGGGTAAAAACTAACCTCAAAGTCAAATTGGCACTTCCATTTATTCGCGTATAACTCTCAAAGTACAACAGACAGAAAAATATGTTTCAAACAAAAGTTGAATGGTGCAATATGCGCTACAAATTTGCGTTAACAAATTTTTTAAAAAAGTTTTTTTGGTTCAGGTATTTTTTTTTTAAACATTTTTCAAAATTTTGTTAACGCAAGTTCGTAGCGCTTATTGCACTATTAAACTTTTGTTTGAAACATTTTTTTCTGTCTGCTGTACTTTGAGAGTTATACGTGAAAAAGTGGAAGTGCCAATTTGACTTTGAGGTTAGTTTTCACCCCCTCAAATGGCGATAGGGCACAAATAAAACACACCGTTGTTCTTGTTTTGAGTCACTCTAAAAACCCACAAAGTTGCGTTCCAATCGGTGAGTCCGGGTTCGCGGTGTTCCCTAGTCAGAAAACACCTTAGTATTGAATCTATTTAACGCATTTCCTTGATGTATTTACTTATGGTAGTTCTGTCCTATACCTCAAGGCCCCCTACATTATTAACATTATGCATAAATAAAAATAATTTTTTAATGAATCATTTAACTGAAGGTACTACATACTCTGTATTTTGATTGTGAAACGATTTTTTTTACTTACTTTAAATTCAGTTTTATTGTCTCGAAGTTACACATCCAATAAACTCCTGAATTATATGTTTCCAAACTTTAACTTCGCTTTTCTCGAAAAAGGTAAAACACGTCTTGGCGTTTATGTTGGAAACTATTTCTGGGACAATCCCCTATATCATCATACAAAAAAAGTTTGCACATGTTTGCACTTTGTTTAAATAGTTACAGTAATTTTTTCAGAAACATGTTTAACGAGGACAAATCGAGATGTATTTGAAATGTGGTTTAGTTTTGCCGCAAAAGACAATCAAATGGACGTTCTAAAGATCCGATTTGTTACTTTCGTGACTTTTCCATCCTGGATACTGTCTTCAGTTTTAAAATAGCTGTCAAACGCGATGCACGTGAAAAAAATAATTTGATACAAAAATGTTTCGAACAAAAGTTAGTCAGTATTCAGTTGACAACAAATTGCAAAAGTAAATATTGATAAAAAAAACTTTTAATTCAATAAATAATCGACATCACCTCAATTTTTTTTAATGCAACTGTATATTTTTTTCTACACCAATCGATGCATCTGTATATTCTGGTTAAAAAAGTATTGAGGTATATAGGCCAAAAACTGATTTGTTCAGAAGTTATGATTTTTGTCCCGACTTCCCATTGCTTCAACGCACTGTGAGCCGGTGCAATCTTCGTGTGCCCATCCACTACACCTTGTAGGTTGGACCCAATTTTGATCCCATGTTTCGATTGATTATACTCATTATAGCCTTTTTCATATTTTCCGAGTTCCAATCTTGTCTGGTAGTGTTTCTTTTATAATCACGTGGCATTTTGCTGACGCCTTTAAACAAAAATGGAACACTATTTACAAGGGAAGATCCCGAACCCGAAAATTCAAAAAATTCTTAAACTTTGTTAATATGTAGGTGATTTCCTCCTGATTACAGCGCACTTTTTGTTCGCAGCCCAAATTCACTCGAAGGGGGTGAAATTGATCCCTGAAAATTCGGCTATTTTCCGATTTTTTGTTATAACTCGCGAACTGTAAGAGATAGAAAAAAGGTTTCAAGGCAAAAGTTACTTCTTTTAATTAGATCCATCATTTGGTAAAAAAATTACTTTACAGTTCACGAGTTATAACACAAAATCGTAAAATAACCGGATTTTCAGGGGTCAATTACACCCCCTTAGAGTAAATTTGGGCAGCAAACAAAAATTGCCTTGTAATCAGAAAGAAATTCTCTACATATTCACAAAGTTTTAGATTTTTTTGAATTTTCGGGTTCGGTATCTTTCCTTGTTAGTTTACGAACCGTCGTTCGGTGTACGGTTTTACCCCGTACGGTTTTGCCCCAAGTCGTAAGAACCCACACTTTTGGTTACAGCTAAATATGAATATGACAACAATCGGCCACGATCATCAAAATATAATATAAATAGATACTGTTAATATATATCTTCATGTAACTTACCGTCTAATTACCAGAACACTATATAGTCCACTTGAAGTACAGTCGAAAATACGATCACAGCACGTAGTAATGTAAGAAAAATAATTAGCTGGAGCGTATGTATTTTGCCACGAGGATCTGTTGACTGACAGTTCAATGTGGCGGAAAACAATTGCCAAACGCGCGTGGGCTTCGTTCATTTGTTTTCAGAAATAAGTACGGTATACGGTTTTGTACAGGTTTCCCCTACATGTGTAGCTGCCTATGTATATACTTGATTTTTTCTCGACGGACGTGTTTAGATCCTTACGTAAAGGTGTGGCTGCAATTCGGCGATAAAAGGATCGAGAAACGAAAGACACCAATATTTAAGTGCACTCTGAATCCAGTGTTCAACGAAGCGTTCTCCTTCAATGTACCATGGGAGAAGATTCGAGAGTGCTCGTTGGACGTAATGGTAATGGACTTTGATAACATCGGCCGAAACGAGCTGATTGGGCGGATTCAATTAGCAGGTAAGCTAAATGTGAACAGTACCGATGAACGGCTGCTTCTTTCCAAAGACTCTACTTACTTTTGTGACGAAAAAAAGAAAGAAAAAAAAAACAGAATCGATAGTTTTGGGACCCATTGTGTTTCAGGGAAAAATGGTAGCGGGGCGAGCGAAACGAAACACTGGCAGGACATGATCACGAAGCCACGACAGACGATTGTTCAGTGGCACCGACTTAAGCCAGAGTAAACGCGTTCGACTACGCGTACCGTTCGTAATTCGTGGGAACATCGGAAATCCTCGATCTACACCAGATCAGCAGCTCTCGAACTTTGAAAGCTTCTACTTTATGGTACTCGGTGTTTCCCGACAACGCCAAACCGATCGAAACTGCTGGCTCCCGCTCCTGCAACCTCTCCCTCTCCCTCTCCCTCTCCCTCTCCCTCTCCCTCTCCCTCTCCCTCTCCCTCTCCCTCTCCCTCTCCCTCTCCTTCTCCCTCTCCAACTCCCGCTCCCGCTTGCTAGCCTAGAAATGGCCAAAAGCGGCGACTGAAAATCTTTTCCTCATTCTTGCTCTGTTCTCTGGTTAGCCCCGTGTGCAGAACAGGGGAATCGAATAGCCGTGGCGAGTGAGGTTCTCTGGTTTACCAGTAACACGACCAATCTCGAATCTCGAATGATCGCGTGAAAAAGTTGTGTGAATCGACTTCGAATAACCGCGACGACATTCCCCTCGTGTTACGGCCAACAGACGCATCACTTTGCTCGCCCGTCGGCACTTGCTGTTTCTCTCCATTTCTTTTCTCTCTCCTTGTTTTTCGTGTACGGCGACGACACTCGGCGAATGTATCGCGCGTTCACCTTTCACACGAAAACTAACGAGCTGATTTTCACGCGAGGACTGCGTGCCGACTGCGCGTACATATACGTATACATACAGTATGTATCTACTTTGAGCGGCCAAGACGCTCGAGAATATGACCGATCGATATTATTTTCACGACTTTTATTCACAATTTACATACATCGAATGTTATTTTTATGACTGTTTTGCACGCGTAAGTACCTAGTACGTGCCGAGTACGCAATACCGTTGCTTCGAATATTGATGCGACAACGGCGCCGGCGATTTAGCGTTTCCAATGCCTCGTGAATCCGGTGTCTTTCGATTCCTGTGCGCCGCTAGAAACGAACGTGTCACCTTTTTTACCCAACATTCGGATTACCTACAGTTTGAAACGTTGGTCGAGTACCCACACTGGTTACGAACCGAAACGGCCGAGATTTCTGAAAGAAAGCTGGTCTCGACAATTCTGCCTTAGGTAGGTATATCCTTTTTATCGCGATTCCGTATCGCTGATATTGATCCACCGCTCCTCCCTACTCCGTACCCTACGTTTTCCCTCTCCCTTTCTGACTCGGTCCGTTCGCCCCCTTCAATACACTTGACATATGCATACCCCGCTCCGAGTACAATAACGAGCCAACCACTTTCTCATTTCCCTCCACTGGTTGTCGAAAAATTTAAAACACCGACTCGTATCTACGACGTACGAAACACTCCCTTATCCCCCTATCCATCGATATCGATTCGTTTCTATATATATGTGTTAGCATCGTGTTGCTATTAACATTTACGAGCAATTGGAACAGGACACCGGGATGTTAACGTTGAATTCTTACTATGTAGTAGGGCACGATAAAGCAGCAGATATTTTTGACGGAACTTTTGTATCGACAAAGTCGGAGATTTTTTGGAAACAATGAAAATTGTGATCGGTGTTATACCTTGAATTAATCTTAAGCGTTATCACATCTACTAGTTTGCTGTTGTTGACGATAACGTAGAACGATCCCCGAGATCGGATTCAGCCGTGGATTTGCAGATTTTTCCGTACATGCAATAACATACATATGTAGGTATATGGGTATGTATGTACATACTTACATATGTATATTTGCGCTCGACACATGTATGAGTGAGCGTGTGCCTGTAGCTATCGACGACGCATGGTGAAAGAAAACAGCGGCGAGAACGGAGTAGCGTGCATCACGAGGGTCGACACACACGTAGCTTTAGATTTACGCGCGTATGTAGATCGTTCGCGTTCGCTAATCGTAAGATGTAGCCGCGATCAGCGCAGCCGACGAATATTTTTACATTCAACGAAGGTAACGAATCTCGCGTAAACGGCGCCCACCGTTTCGCCTGTACGGGGAGGCTACGAGTCGTAACGGTAAGATGAGCCACGTCGCGTCGGGCCACGGGCGAATTCCAGTTCAGCAGCCACTTCTGACCTGGGCGTGCGCGCGAAACTCATCCGGAACTCACCGTCAAATCATACAGAACATGTACGTACAGGCACGTGCGAGACACTTGTTTACGTTACACCACAACGCAGGGTGTACACTGAACAGTGTACACCGTACACTCCATGTACGTACGGCTACGCAACATTACCGGCGTGTACACGTAAAGTAAATCGACTAGCACAAAAACAATTAGACTAACGTTTGTATGTTGTGTAGATAGCCAGTATGTATAATGTACCTATATTATACCGTTGCACGCGAAATGCAAAAGTGCGAGCCTGGTACATTTTCGATTTGGTGCAAACCTCGTTAAAATGGGACGCGTTAAAACGATGCTGCTCGACCCGAGTCTTTATTATATGTATAGGAGTTGCCGTCTCGTTCGGCTAACCAGATCCGTGCCACTTAATGGCCACGTGAACGCGTTTGTTCGCGCGTCGATCATCTGTATTATCTATGAGCTCCTTCATCGGATCAAGTGCCAAAGGTAAAGGCGGGCGACAAATTCAGGAACAGATGCACGGTGAAAGATCAGAGACGGGACAAGACCAGACGGGACCCGACGAGACCAGACAGAGGCTTCCGTTTCTGTCGACGCGTAATTCTCCGTTTCCTTCACTTGCACTTGCACTGTGCCCGGTGAGATTAGCTGGACTAGCACTGGTGACAGATAACGCGACGGGTGGAGGCAATGCGGCTCCAACCTAGACGACACGTAGATACAGCTGAAAACATTTACGCTGACCGACGATCGACACGGATCTGGCCGAATACGGGCGAGTAGCCTCGACAGAACCTATAGATATACATTATGTAGATATCGCCGTGAACCACCGTAGACACATCCTAGATGTGGACGATCGGCCGGAAACATGTTGCTCTATATATGTGTAATTATTCCGTACTATGCATATCTGATGACGACGATGGTGATGATGATGTTGATGATGATGACGACGACGACGACGACGACGACGACGACGATGATGAGGATGACGACGACGATGAATAGTTGAAGGTGAAAGACCGGTTGATCGAGCAATCAATTACAAATGTTTGTGGTTTTAACGCGTTCCGTCGCGAAATTGGAACGCGCGTTAATTCTAAAGATTTTTAGAGTCAAACGAATGGTCACGATAGGTAGGGTATACAGCTAAATATGCGTTAGTTCGAACTGGATGCGAATTGGGCCTTATACCATGGATTACCTCAGACGTAAGCAGCTTACGAGTCGAGTTGGAGCTGGAGTTTACGATACAGATAAGCAAGCGTTGATAGGATTTTAATACGCGTGAATAACACTACAAGGTTTACAAGGTTAAGAGATCCGAGTTGGCGGCTCATTCTCAGACGCTAGTCAGAACCGCGCATTGCTACTATTGTACGCGCCTTCAGACATGTTTCGTTCTCTCAGCTTCATCCTTCTTTCGGACTGGCAGAGGACGGCTAGAGGTCGCCGGTTAGCGGGGAGAGAGGATGAGAGAACGGGAGATAAAGAGGGAGCTTGGACTGTCTGGAAATCGTTGAAAGTGTGAGACTCAGCAAAATAGAAAGTAAGAGCGAAGAAAGTTGGCGACAGTTTGATAGACGTGTTGAACTGTCGAGACTAGACTGTGAAGAGGGAGACGAGCTATGACGACGAAGACGACGACGACGACGACGACGACGGGGAATATAGGAATACACGTAGTTAGAGAATGTAGCGGATACAAAGTGATGCGGCCTCCGCTTCCTGGATACGCGACAGAGCCACTTACATAAAAGATTTGCTCGAGGATGCAAGACGGAGTAATAGAATTTGTCCGAAATACATACGTGGTTCGCAGGCGAAACGTCGTGCACGTTACGTGGCACAGGGAAGAATAGAGACGGAGGGTGGTGAAAACGGCTGGGGAATGGGAAATGGGAAACGGGAAGACGCGGTACGTAAATGTTCCAGCGGGATGGGAGTTCTACGATCGATCGTTCGGCTGTATAGAGTTATAGGCTAAAGTCGAGGCTGCCCTGACGCGTGTCCAGTTTCCGCAGCGCGCAACACTGTATATTTTTTAGCTTCGTATTACATACGTACGCGCGCGTTAGAGATCGATCGTATCGAGAGGGCAGTTTAAACAACTACACAACTAGAGGCCATGTACACGTGGATGTTCTGACACCTGAGAAAGAAGGAACGCGGGCAAGCGTGATATAATAATATTCGGAGGGAAGTCCGCGGCGAGATCCCCGCGCGTCAGCTCATCTCGCCCGTATATACTAGGTACGGCTTTGACGCCGTATCGTTTCCGTGTCGTAGTACTATTTACCTACTATTTACCCCTCCGCCTCCGTCATCAGAGACTCAACCACAACACCTGAACCAGACCAGCCCCTTGAACCTCGCACACTCCATTCCCAATCCGAATCCCAATCCCAATCATAGAGCAGAAAATACCACTCCCGTCGAAGCGCATCAATTAACTCTTTACGCTTAGCCGTAACCACGATATCGCTGTGTGTTTCCTTCGAGCTGTCGTTTTGCGTTCAAGTTCAGATCGAACGGAGACGTTTATTATTTCCTGACTATATCGCTTGATGCTCGAGATACGTTATGTATTCGAATAAAATGAATTTCGTTTGGAGCAACGTTCCCCGGATTGTCGTGAATCTCTCCTCTGCTTACGAACGCTTGGGTATTCGAAGGCGGTGGGTCGGGCCAGCGCGAGGGTCCAGTTCGATCAAGAGGACATTTCGATGACGTTCGTACGGGCGAGCAGCCGGGCAACAGTCGACATCACCGTGAACGGTATTCGTTTTATTAGGAGCCGTGTCTTGATGCCGGCCGTGTCCATGGCCAACTGATACAGATCGGCATAGAACTGTAACGTCATCGAACAGGTACTTGAGTAATACATATATTTAGGTAACTATTAGAAGTAAGCGAAGAGGATCAAGAGAGCGCGGCCCGCTACACTTTACTTCACCTTGGGGTCATTCTCGTCCAGGGGTAGCTGGGAAAACTTGGGACTGATCTCGGTGCAGCGTATGCGTATAGCTTGCGAAGGTGTCACCAGCAACGTTAGATTTGTACCCTGGAGAACGGAGGAGTTGTGTGATGAAACCGGGAGCGGTAGGCATGGGAACTACTTAAGGGGGTAGGTCACCCTCGCTAGCCCTAAAACAGGCCTTTTTTCAAACGCAAATTGTAAAGTGATAAATAACATTACAGACAACGTTTTTCTTTCTAGTTTTAATCTTTATTCTATGGGCTTTAACACAAAAAAAGAAAAGTTTAATATCTCTATATACATGAAAGTTGTGAGTAAAAATGTAAAGGCGTGTACGCGGTGCACCGTTTGATGGTGTACATAAAATCTCGAAAACCCCTCCAATGATTTCGATGAAAATTTAATGAGAGATGCAGAAAACCATTCCCTACGATGTGTCGGGAGCAGATTTTCGAGAAAAAAAAATAATACAATTTTTATGTTGAAAAATACTATTTTATCGATTTCTTGTATCATAAAATATTTTTTTTCTTTTTTTTTAAGAATTTTTCTCGAAATTCTGCTCGCGACACATCGTAGGGAGTGGTTTTCTGCATCTCTAATTAAATTTTCATCCAAATCATTGCAGCAGTTTTCGAAATTTGATGTTGTACACCATCAAACTGTGCACCCCGCACACGCCTTTACATTTTTACTCACAACTTTTATGTACATAGAGATATTTAGACTTTTCTTGTTTTGCGTTAAAGCTCATAGAATAACGATTAAAACTAAAAAAAAAACGTTGTCTCTATTTTTATTTATCACTTTACAATTTGCGTTTGAAAAAAGGCCTGTTTTAGGGCTAGCGAGGGTGACCTACCCCCTTAAGGGGGAGCCCTAATTAGGACGCTAGGAATAAGATGATTCTTGGGATTTTTTTCTGAGAAACTGTTAAGCGGATCTTTTCCAAACTTTCAGGGTATTTTAGTTCATATTCAAACAATAAAAATTAATTTTTACGTTAGAAAGTGTTCGGTAGAAATGGAGATACAGTAAAGTCTCCCTATGGGCTCGCTGGTCGGGACCGGCGATGAGCCCTCATGGAGACCCGAGTCCTAATTCCGAGTGTTCGTTTCTCGCTTCTTTCTGGTCGAAGGGGGAGCGAGATGGAATGCTTTGCGTGCGCGGCAGGCGTGCGCGACGGGTGCGAGCGCTCAGATGGAATCGTGACTGCTCGACGCATGCGGGCGACGGTCAGATAGCCAGGCACGGCACGAGTCTTTTTTGGGCCCTAGGCGAACTTGCCAAATTCCGCCATTTATTATAATACATTTATTTGAGTTTAGTGATGACCTTACTCTGAATTTTTATTTGTAGTATTAAACCACTCATAGTACAACTTGTAATATTTAATTTTAAAGTTTATTTTGAACAATACCAGCAATGAAAATACCATTTTGCACCTATTGTCGACTTTCCGCCCTAGGCAGCCGCTTAATTTTGCTTACAGGGACCAGCCAAGCTTACGGGCAGCGATCGGTATGTACATAGCCAAAGAAAATATATAAATAACGCGTCTTAGATTAAATAAATCATTTATATATACTTTTTTAAAATTAAATATTACAAGTTGTACTATGAGTGATTTAATACTACGAATAAAAATTCAGAGTAAGGTCATCAATAAACTCAAATAAATGTATTGTAATAAAGGGCGCAATTTGACAAATTCGCCTAGGGCGCAAAAAAGATTTGAGCCGGGCCTGCGTCAAGATTTAGCGACGCGGTTCCCCTGCTCACCTTATGCGCTTGCGACCATCGCGCACGCCCGCCGCGCATGCAAAGGACGGAGTATCAGGCCTCCGAAAGACGGAGCGAGACAAAACATCAACGCGTCGTCTGTCTCGTACCGTCCTCGCTCGCTTTCAGCGCCTTTCGCTCGCTCTCGTTCCATCTCGCTCTCGCCTTCGCCGGACAAGAGTGAGACAGAAGTGGTGGGGATAGGTGACAAGCCCTCATCGTGTGCACAAAACCGAGCCCATAGAGAGACTTTACTGTATATGAACACGTTCGTTAGGACTCGCGCGTCGGAGTTGCAAATTGGCGATTGTAATGGTGGCCCCATTTCTTCTCTGAAATAAAAAACCAAGGATTTTCTTATTTCTAGTATAATTACATTGTCGATGAACCTAAAACATTGATAAATAAATTGAATTGAACAACTCTTTTTCTATAAATAGTACGAAATATCTTGGGACAGAATCGTAACTTTTTCTTTCAAGTCTCACCAATTTGGCAACTTTTAACATTTTTTTCGTTTGTTAGGTTTATCGACAATGTAATTATACTAAAAATAACAAAATCCTTGGTTTTTATATTTCAGGGTGGAAATGGGGCCACCATTACAATCGCCAATTTGCAACTCCGGCGCGCGAGTCCTAACGAACGTGTTCAAATATCTCCATTTCTACCGAATACTTTGTAACGTAAAAATTAATTTTTATTGTTTGAATGTGAACTAAAATACCCTGAAAGTTTGGAAAAGACCCGCGTAACAGTTTCTTAGAAAAAAATTCCCAAGGATCATTTTATTCCTAACGTCCTAAATAGGGCTCCCCCTTACCTTAGGTAGTTCCTGAATAATCTACTAAATTCAAGAATTCTTTCAAATTTCGTTCAAAACTAATTTGGAATACAAGAAACCCTTGTACAAAGTTTAAAATCGATTTACCACATAGTTATCGAGAAATTGTTAATTAAAGTTGATGCATTTAACATAGGTGGTTAGGAACTACCTTAAGGGGGAATAACCGTTTGAAAGTGTCAAAAATCGGATTTTTTTAATATTATAAATCAAGTCCGATGTGAAAATTCGGATAATTGACGAAGTTATAGACATTTGAGTGAAACATCCCACGTAGCACGGGGCGGCGCACAGTGGTTCCAAAGTGATTTTTTGCGGCCAAAATTCCGTATCTCCGTCAATTCTCAACCGATTTTTGATTTCTTTGGCTCATTTTGTAGGGGATTAAATTTGCTATAATATCAAATACCCGAATTGCAATCAAAACGTGTTTTTTTCTATCCTTTTATCTGACAAAGTTGGATGAAAACTATATTAGAACAATCTTTGGGGCTAATTTGATAAGATTTTGCTTATCTAAGTAGTTTTTTTTACGTAAAATCTTCAATTGGCACTGGCCAATAGCGGAAACATAAAACAGGCGATCTGTTGACACGTCAGAATGTTTGAAATACAATTTTACAAGGGCTGAAAATTTAGAATGTCTACTGAGTTTACTACAACCAGAACCGTCTAAAATATCAATTTAATGTATGATTCTGGAACCTAATAGCGTGCAGAAATATCGAAGAACGTCAAAACCGCGATTTATTTTTTTACTTTTTTACTATTGTTTATTAGTAAATAAAACTTTATCGACTCTTCCCGATCCTCAGTTTGGGCATTTGAAATGTGGGTAAGAATGTAATAAACAAATTAAAAAAAGAATTAGCTGCCACCATGTACCACTGCGGTGTCAATCCGAATTTGTTTAATTGGCGATAGCGCTCGAAGTGCCTTTCTGCGGCCATAATTCCGTATCTCCGTCAATTCTCAACCGATTTTTGATTTCTTTGGCTCATTTTGTAGGGGATTAAATTTGCTAAAATGTCACACAGTAGTTTTCCAAAAATTTCTTTAGGGATTAAAAAAACAAATTCTGAACTCTTGGTTCTCTCGAAACGGCCAAAATTTTTATTAGGGAGTATGGATGGTATTTTATGCCATCATCAGTACACAAAATTTTAATTCACGGAAAAGACGTTTTAAACTCGACTATTCTGCCGATTGGTCAGATGTCGGAAGAAGCCCAGGAATCTAGGAACAAAGATTTTAAAAGATTCCGACAATTTAATACCAGGAAAAGTTCGAGGTTTTCGACAAATGAGGATATAATGCATAATTTATTAATAACATCGGATCCTTTAATTTCGATTTTGAGGTCCCAATGGCCAACTGCGTCTGTTGAACTTGAAAAAGACGCAAAATATCTTTTGTCTAATTATGAAGATGTAGAATATATGGAAGAAGACTAACTTGTTTAAATTTGAATTGTTTAATTTATATTTCTTTTATTTTATCTTGTTTTAATGTTATATGAAAAAACTGGTTAATAAACTCGTTATTTCGGAACCAAGAGTTCAGAATTTGTTTTTTTAATCCCTAAAGAAATTTTTGGAAAACTACTGTGTGACATTTTAGCAAATTTAATCCCCTACAAAATGAGCCAAAGAAATCAAAAATCGGTTGAGAATTGACGGAGATACGGAATTATGGCCGCAGAAAGGCACTTCGAGCGCTATCGCCAATTAAACAAATTCGGATTGACACCGCAGTGGTACATGGTGGCAGCTAATTCTTTTTTTAATTTGTTTATTACATTCTTACCCACATTTCAAATGCCCAAACTGAGGATCGGGAAGAGTCGATAAAGTTTTATTTACTAATAAACAATAGTAAAAAAGTAAAAAAATAAATCGCGGTTTTGACGTTCTTCGATATTTCTGCACGCTATTAGGTTCCAGAATCATACATTAAATTGATATTTTAGACGGTTCTGGTTGTAGTAAACTCAGTAGACATTCTAAATTTTCAGCCCTTGTAAAATTGTATTTCAAACATTCTGACGTGTCAACAGATCGCCTGTTTTATGTTTCCGCTATTGGCCAGTGCCAATTGAAGATTTTACGTAAAAAAAACTACTTAGATAAGCAAAATCTTATCAAATTAGCCCCAAAGATTGTTCTAATATAGTTTTCATCCAACTTTGTCAGATAAAAGGATAGAAAAAAACACGTTTTGATTGCAATTCGGGTATTTGATATTATAGCAAATTTAATCCCCTACAAAATGAGCCAAAGAAATCAAAAATCGGTTGAGAATTGACGGAGATACGGAATTTTGGCCGCAAAAAATCACTTTGGAACCACTGTGCGGCGGCTCGACCGATCTCAGCGGAACTATATTTTTCATTACGGTGGCCCTAAAAACTCGCGCTACGTTCAATCAATTCACTTCCAATTTTGCATGCAGAATCGTAATAAGATTCCACATCGTCCTACGAGGGTTTTTTTTTTATTCTGATTCCCCGTTTATTATTTATAAAGAAAAAAGGTGGACTTTTCTCTTAGAAAAATCTAACTATACCTTTGATTTCTCACCATTTATTTATTTTTCAAAATTTTCGAAATCGGCCCCGTAGGACGATAGCTATTAACATATTTTATAAAAAAATCTTACTGTTCTTGATTTCAGACACGACATACAGCTTTTTTCAGGGCCACCGTTTAGCCGTCGAAAATCGAGAGACTTTCGGATTTGTATCCATAACTTCCGAAAAACAATATTTTTTTAACTGAAACTTTTTTTTTAAGTAGTTCATAATACTATGTAAAGATAGTAAAAAAACGGGAAATCTGCATTAAACCGTTGACTTGTATAAAAATCCACAAATTGTACACATTTTCCGAGGGTTCAAACGGGTATACCCCCTTAAATAGGTCCACACACATGCCGATGTGAAACGTGTGCCGATCGGTTTGACCGAGAAAACATTACCTCCTTGGCAACGCAGCCGTGCACCTCCTTCAGCTGCAAGACTATCTGTCTATAGTCGCGGGTCGCGTTCCATCGAGACCAAGTAAAGGTATAGGCGGTGGACAGGAGAGCCATGCATTCCCGCAATTGTTTCATCGCGATCGGATGCTTGATCGCCAGTCCTTTCAAATAACTGACGGCGTCTGCTTCCGGAAACAGGTCGCATCCGACCTGTTGCATCCGCTGCGAGCCGATAATAATATTTCACAAACTTTTATATTACACATCTACATGCATACCTCGATCAAAGTCTCCAGCTCGGTATAGTCTCCCAACATATGTTTAAGCGGCTTGGACGCACCACCCACGAGCGAATTCAGGCAGACGCGATCGTCCTGACCACGAGAAAACATACATAAAGTGCCTAAATCAAGGAGGAAAAAATCGAATGGCCACGAAGAAGAATATGTATGCAGGTATGTTGTACCCTAACTATAAACTCCGCCTGAACAGTGGCCGCTGTAACGCTTAAGACGACACCGCCGTAGTCCCGACCACTTCTCCCCGTTTCAGGCTTCAGCTCCCAGCTTTGGAACGGCAAATTCGCAAATTTATAGGCAGCCAGTCCGTGAACACCCAATCTGCCGCACCTAAACGCGATCGTCTGTTTCTCCTCGTTGTACTTGATGTCGTGGACGTCTTTGGTCGACCAAATATTCTTCTCCGGTATCCAGTGGGCGACCAACGGCGGCTCGAACCAGTAAACGGTGTCGGGCAATCTGTTACGAAGGGAGAAACTAGACACGGCCAAATCAACGAAATTTACCGAGTACTGAATACATATGCTGTTGGCCAAACACCGACTTGAGGGTAATCAGAACGAGAGCCTCCATCGCGGCCTCCAAGGCTTTCATTTCGGCCTCGATCACTTCAGGTGTTCTCTCAGAGTCCGCCGCTGGCTGCGGTGGTTCGTACAGTCTCGCGAACGGCACGAACCTCGCCTCCTTCGGTAACTGAACTGTAATTCACCGGGACTTAAATCAGCCAGCCGGTAAGCCGGAAACTCGGAAACTCGGAAACTCGGAATAGCAGAGTTAACCTTCGCTCTGTGTACTAATAATTTAACGTTAACCGTGTACAGGGGTATAATTAGACCCCACGCGTTTTCAGTCCCAAATGTACAGAAAAAAATTAATAAAACTTCACAAATACGTACGCAGCTAATTTTTAAGTAGAAAAAATTAAACCGTTTAATTTAAAATACAAAAATGAAAAAGTTGTATGTAAATAATAAAAAATAAGTCTAAGATGCATCGTCACAATCGGTGTGCATTATTTCTTCATCGTGAATTTCGGTGTTTATGCATTTGTGACAAATATTGTTACTATGATTTTTACATGTTGATTTTTTACAAATGCAGCAGCTCAAGCTGGTCTTCATGTCTCTACACCGAGGGCACAGGTAGCATCTGTGTTGAGATCTCTTATTTCTCTTGCTGGTGCTGAGTTAGGTCGAAAGAAAATAAATAAACACACTCTGAACATATGTTATTGTACTAATTAGCATCATCTTTACAATGAAGAAACACTATAATTTACCAAACACTTACCACTAATTCAATAAAAAACCTATCTTATTTCTTTGAAACGTAAGCAAAGACCAGGGATCGGCGGACTCCAGCTACCACTGATGGTTGGGGAAACATCTACAGGAGCGGTGGTTATGCGAGTGTGACTCACGCAGGCGCAGTTCATGCACACATTACCACCGCGCTTGTAGGTGTTTCCCCCTCCATCAGTGGTAGCTGGAGTCCGCCGATCCCTGGCAAAGACCGAACTGAAACTGCATCAAATCATTTTAGAGATAATGACATTACGCTGAACAAAAAATTTTTAAAAACCGTATATTTTAGGCAACAGGAATGTAAATACAAAACACACTTTAGAAAAATACTAACGCAGCTGCTTACAAAAATTGATTTTTGTATGGGGAATATCGGGGTCCATATGGAACCCTGTACACGGTTAAGCGCTCCGGTGCCTTTGAAGGCTACTACTGCATTCAAATTCAGCGATTTCAATGAAATTTTCAGAGAAATATCAGAGATAGCATTCCTAAAAGATACTTGGGAAAGTTCCATTCGGTAACTTTTTATTTACGTTTTTATTAGCTTGGGGTACATTTGTACCCCTGTACACAGAGTGAAGGTTAAGAATGTATCGGACGTACAATATCAGACAAAAGTATATGAAATTTGAAATACTTGAATATCTACGTCTTACGCAGAGTAAATCTAGAAGTAAGTAATTCGAACGACAGTTGGAGTCTTATTTTTAATCCTAGGAAGGTATTTTCACTTTACAAATGGTTTCTCAAGCATTATTTGCTAAACTTTTGGCAGTGAAAATGCCCAGAATTCACAATTTTTTCAAGTTATAATTTATTTCTTTAAAACGGTGTAGTGAAAACAATTGAAACTCGGCAGATATTTTCATCTACCCATATACTACATGTACAAAAAAATTGAAAACATTGGCACTATTTTTTCAACATTTTTTCAGATGGTTTATCCGTCAAGATCGTCTCTTTCCATAAGAGTACGTGCAAAATCAGTGAAAATTAAAATCGTTATAACTCAGTAACCGTTTAGTGCATTCGTTTCAAATTTTTGGAGCACATCAGGAAGATTAAAAAGAGCAATCTCACAAATTTTCATCAACTTAGCACTATTTTGAAAATAGGTCCAATACATCCTTAAGGGGACCTTCCGGTCTAAAAGTCGATTTTTTTTTCATTTTTCGTATGTTCAACCTTTTAGGAATACGTGTTTAAAATGATTTGTTGAAATTCGTAAAATTCTCGAAGTTATAGGCATTTGAGTAGCGGCAAACGCATGGGCAACAACCGGCCACTCGGCGCTCACGTAAAACTTGAAACGCGTTTTTCTCGAAACAGTGTTCTCAAAATCGGTGGGACCTGTATCTCCAAAAGTTATTATCCGATTCGACTGAAACTTTTTTTATTTTGAAGAATATACTTTTGGCTAGGGGGGAAACCCGAAAAATTACAATGAATTGAAAATTTATCATTTTCAAAGACGTTGAAAGGACGAAAAATATAGGGAAAAAGTGATTTCAAACTTCAAGTGTCGTTATTTTCAAAAAAATATAATTTTTGTAATTTTTTCTAGTTTCCCCCCTAGTTTCAAAATAAAACAAGTTCTGAGTCGAAACGGATAATAACTTTTGGAGATCCACATCCCACCGATTTGGATGATTTTTTTGACGCCTTGACTTTAACGACTCCCCAGTGCCGTCTGCAATGATTAATTATAAAACAAAAAATATATTTCTATAACTTGAGACATCCTTAATACAATGCAAAAGTCCCATTAAATTATATATAGTAGTTCTCCTTTAATTAATTCCTAAAGATCACCTATCTTTGGCGGCTCTAGACGGGAACCTCCCCTTAAAGACAAAACGCTGCGCACTCACGAGTCGTCAGCCACGTCTCTTCCCCGAGATCTTTTGGTTGTGGTGGTTGAGAGACGAGGTCCACGTGGAACACACCGCCGAGAATCCTGTACTTGCGTAGGTTCACTTCGGTCTTTTCGCATCGCGTGAACAACAGCCTTCTCGCCTCTTTCCTGTTCTCGTCTGAAATAACAGAAAGGTGATTAATTGAATATATTAGCCATTACCACCAAATTATGCAGACATCGCCTCCACACCTTCTCTCTGTCGAATGATTTCGTTGGCCGTGGGTAAGTATGGCAGAAGTTGCGTGTCCGCAGGTAAAATAGACAGCCAGTTCGCCTGTAATTGCTGTTGTTTGCCTGCGGACTGCGGCCTTTTCGGCTTCTTGCGACGTCTACCTTTTCTATTGCTGCTACCGGGCAACGCAGGTGGATTCTCTATCCGCTTCAGTATTGCTTTCTTCTCCTCTACCCTCAACAGTCTCTCTTCGGCTTGTTTCTCCCAAATTCCAAGCTTCTCTCTGAATTCTTTTCTGGAGAAGTGGAGCAAGTCTGCGCATTGTAATGTACATTGTAGGTGCATAGCAGCAACGGAACTACGGTCGCGCGCGAATGAACGCAAGCTGGGATTAGACAACTTACCGATAGAAGGGTCCCACAGGATGATTAGGTGGTTTGGTAGGTCGGGCATTCGGTACGAGCCCGTCTCAACCGAGTAATGATCGTAAGTCAGCCAGAGTCCTCGGATCGCCATGCGATAGCAATCCACGTCCACGGGCATTTTAATCGTCAACTCCAACTCATGGAATTCCACCTCGATCGGCTTTCTATTCACCAAATGATATAATCGGTATTATCGGTATTGAAAGGCCAAGTAGGCTTGCCACCCGTACTTTAAGATAAAGCAGGGGAAATTAGGACAAAACCGGGTACCTGGGTAAAACCGGGACGTGCTATTATTTTTAAAACGGCCTTAAATTTTCCCGCGTCGTTGCAGCGGCATTTTGTCGCGATGTGCATTGTTTCATCAACAAAAGATAATCGTGTTACAAGCGTGCTTGCTAAGGTTATATCGTCTTGTGTGTGTTTTGAAGGCTCTGATCTAATTTTCGATAGTTAAGAAACATCAAACACTTTTCACAGTGTTCAGGTAGACAGTTTTTGCTGTGAATTATGTTAATTGTCGCATATTAAAGTGTAAATAATTAAAAGGTTTGTTTTTACTTCGCTCTGGTATTGTTGATAATTCGTAATATTTACAAAATTGTATGCTGGGGCAAAACCGTACGGGGTAAAACCGGGTACCCAGTTTTGGACAAAATGTGTATAACAAAGGAACGAATAAGAGGAAGTTATCAACATTAAACTAAATCTGAATAAAGGACTACAACTAAAGAGGAAGAAAACCATAAAATTAAACAAAATGCGGAAGGATAATGATAACAGTTGTGATGAAGACGGTGAAGTCTTCATTTACATTTATGTCCAAGAATTCTATGGTTCATCCAAATTGAATGAAGGTTGGGTGCAGTGTACAGCTTGTTGTAAGTGGGCTCACGAAGGTTGCACTGATTGGGGGATTGGAGAATTGGACGAATTCAGTTGTTATAGGTGCTAGGGCCAGTTTTTAGTATGATACCCGGTTTTACCCAGGCCGTGGGGTAAATCCGAAAAACGGACCATATTTTAAATCGTAATTTTTTTGTATTTGTTAGTGTATTAAAAAAATGGATATATACTATTATTTAATAAAGAGTTTATTCTGATGAATCTTAATTTCAATATCTTTTTTACATTAATAATGTCAAAGTTATGAGCTTTTATCCTTAACGTCCCGGTTTTGCCCCTACTTCCCCTATCTTACGTTATTATACGTAAATGCACTTTTTACTTTTGAATAACAATAAAGTATGCGAAAATACTTTATTTCACGAAATGATATTACGTGAAACATAACGCAATATTATTGTACGCAGTTCCAAAACGTACGCAAACCATGATCATTTCAAAGTAATTTCTTATCTTCTGTCTATTCCTGCAACCTCAGCAATTACTGACAAGTAAACATTCACTTATAGAGAATGGAGTTTCCCGATTTGGAATATATATTTTTAAAGTACTCATAGGAACTAAGAAATCCTGAAAATTATATCTGCTATGGACCTATTTATTGTATGTTTTTTCAGGTGCTGAATCCGAATATGGTGTTATTTTTTGTGTAAAAAAATTTCCTAAGGTAGTTCTCTTAATAAAAAATCGTTTTTTTTTTAGAGATAACTCAAAAACGAAAGGCCGGAGAATTTTTTATATAGACGACTTCAAAATTAACGTGGTGAAAGCACTTATAATTTTATTCGAACACGGTAGAGCAGTCAATGTGAAGATCGTCGAATAATGCATGACTCATACATATACTCATCTCACACTGGTGTTATTTGCGTCCCCACGTTAACTTTGAAGTCGTCTGTTTAAAAAATTCTCCGGCTTTTCCTTTTTGAGTTATCTCTATAAAACCGATTTTTTATTAAGAGAACTAACTTAGGATTTTTTTTTTCCCAAACAATAACGTCATATTCGGATTCAGCACCGCAAAAAAAAAATACAGATGCCAGGTTTTAGCCAATTGTTCTTAAATAAGAGGATTTTGCTATTTTTCGCATACACCTTGAGGCTATATTGAATGTTATTGATAACATGAGTAAAATAGGTCCATTGCAGATATAATTTTCAGGATTTCTTAGTTACTATGAGTACTTTAAAAATATATATTCCAAATGTTTACTTGTGAGAAAGTTTTCTTTGCCATGAATGTGAATTGGCGGGATAAAAGAAACAAGGTCACCCTCAATTTGATAAAGAACGAATTATTTATATATTTTAATATGAATATTAAGTGTAATAATGCCATTCAGTTATTTAAAAATTATAAAACGTTGCTCTGTAATAATAAAAGCCATAAGAAATATGTTTGGAAGGAATTACAACTAATAAGATTAAAATGTACCTACTTTTAATTTTCTCGAGCGTACTTTATTTATACTCCATGAAAGCAAATTTACGTTACTTTCCTGTAAAAAAAAGTGGCAAACCTAACGCCAAGGATAGCCGTGACATTACCGTTCCTTTTCCGTGTGTCGCTTTGCCGCAATGGGCAATGGAATCGGGGCCCAAACGCACAACACCGCTTCGTCTGCCGTAGAAACGTACGTGGCCGTTTTCGAGTCCATTCTGGTCATGTTCGTTTCAATGTCACGCAACAGCCGATAACACGCATCGTCTATCCACTGTTGTAGCTTATACCGGAGCTGTTTCGCAATCTGCGTACATTCAGATCACAACGACATTAGGGGCCGTCCTTAAATTACGTAAGGGTAATTTTGGGCGATTTCTTACCCCCTCCCTCCCGCAGTAAAAGAATTCGTAAGATTTGATATTGCAACCCCCTTCTTGCGTAATGTTTTTTACATTTAATTTTTTCAGTTATTAAAATTCTTTTAAAGGTTTATATAATTCATTTAACTCGGTTTAGGGAAATTTAAACTAAAACAACTTTTCTGGAACATTAATGATAGAATTTGTAGGGGAGAGTGGGGACAAACGTAACGGCGTGATGACAAGTAACACGCCTTCTCACGCCTTCCACAAAAGTTTCCAAAACGTTTGCTTTACATAATTACGTGTGTTTAATGTTTCTTTTGTTCCACGGAGTGACGTTGAGCAATACGACGATTCGTATACCGTGGGCAAGCTGATTTCGTTATTTCGATCATTCAGGTAAGTGTCTCCTCTGTTGGTTTTTTTTTGTGAATATTCATAGTTAAACTATAGACATTGATCAAATTATTTGTTAGAGCGTTCTTAGATAATGTCTTTATAAGTTCCTGTATTTGATTTCAATAAGTCTTGTATAGTTTGTACGTTATAACAGTTCTATGCTGAAAAACGTGACTGGGGACAAAAGTAACACGACACTACGGGGAGTAGTTGAATCCAATATTAACAATAGTTTTAAAAAAAAATCATAAATATTAGTTACTTTTGGAGCCGTTACACGAGATTCCATATTAAGGATGTATCGGACGTACAATATCAGACAAAAGTATATGAAATTTGAAATACTTGAATATCTACGTCTTACGGATAGTAAATCTAGATGTAAGGAATTCGAACGACAGTTGGAGTCTTATTTTTAATCCTAGGAAGGTATTTTTCACTTTACAAATGATTTCTCAAGCATTATTTGCTAAACTTTTGGCAGTGAAAATGCCGAGAATTCACAATTTTCTCAAGTTATAATTTATTTCTTTAAAACGGTGTAGTGAAAACAATTGAAACTCGGCAGATATTTTCATCTACCCATATACTGCATGTAGAAAAAAATTGAAAACATTGGCACTATTTCTTCAACATTTTTTCAGATGCTTTATCCGTCAAGATCGTCTCTTTCCATAAGAGTACGTGTGAAATCAGTGAAAATTAAAATCGTTATAACTCAGTAACCGTTCAGTGAATTCGTTTAAAATTTTTGGAGCACACCAGAAAGGTTAAAAAGAACAATCTCACAAATTTTCATCAACTAGGCACTATTTTCAAAATAGGTCCAATACATCCTTAAATCAAATACACAGTATCAAAGAAACGTTTGAAGCTGGTTATGCTTTTTTATCGTTACCTACTTAAAATATGTTTATTTAAATGTTTGTTTCTATCGTTTCTGATAATAAAAAATCCCATTTTGCTTTGGAAGAAGCGTTTTTACTTAATTCTCCTGAAAATAATTAGTATTACTTTCGTCCCTATGGTATGTTACTTTCATCCTACCTCTGCAGGACAAAAGTAACAATGACAGTGACTGCGGAAAATTGCCATAACTCTTTGACTACTCATAATGGAAGGCTGACTTTGTGGTCAAATGATAGACCAAGAAACACACTATCTTAAGGCGTAATATTCGTTTTTATATCTGTAAGAGGTCATTGGCAGCTTAGCCAAATGTGAAAAGTGTTACGTTTGTCCCCGCTCTCCCCTATTTACTGAATATTAGGTTAAAAAATATTACATAAGACGCTACCTGACTCCCGCTCCCCCCCCCCCCCCCCAAGAAAGCCTAACGTAATTTAAGGACGACCCCTTAGGTGACACGTTTGCGTTTCATTGCCAGTTGAACCTACTCAAGTACTCACCAATTCGCATTCGCTGGCGTATCCCGCCGAGATAGTCGTGGAGGAACGAACAATCCTCTCCAGATTGGTTATTAGCTGAAACGAATGCCGACACCACCATTGTCGTTATCACCAAACATTCACGTTTCTCACCGCCTATCTACGTACGAAAGTGATCATGCGGCATTTTTCCGCCATGGCGGCGACACTCGCATCCTCGTACTCCACTGTCCAAAAGAATAGGAAGGTGTTCATGTCGGGCAGCGACCCGGGATCCGGTAGACCGTCGCAAGTCATGTACCTGGCCCACTGAAATTCGGCCGCAACAGAAACTACCGATTACAATTTAATTTAATTTAATTTAACACCGGTCTGACGAATACCAACGTTCTCTGCCTCCTCGAGGATCCGCGCGTTCTTCGCGTACGCTGCCCAGTGGAGAGAAAGAATCCCCCGCGTCTCCTGGAGCTGCATCTCGCGATTTCCCTGCTCGTCCCCTTCCACTTCCGCCCTGCGTTTCACGTTGTACTGCTCTGCCTGGATCTCATGCCGCATGTCCTTTATCATCCGATTTCTGCGAGACGAAACGAAACAAAAGGATATAGAAAAATTCTGTGCGTCGTGTAATGAGAGAGGAGGTATCTGTTTACTTGATGCTTATGGTTTCGACCCCATCACCACCGGCCGTGGCTGCATCTCTCGGTGTAGCTTTCCGTCCCTTTCGGCCCATGGATCTGAATCCTGTCGCGAGCGGGGCCGTTGACGTCTTCTACGTCGAGGAAAGCGCGACCAAAGAAAACGACGGCTCGGAATACAATTAGATGGCTATCTAATGTAGCTAATAGTTGGCGGGAATGTACACCGAATGGAAAGGAAAAGTAACCTGCAACTGTTGCCACCTCTCGATCTGAAACGCCGCAGTGTTAGGTGAATCGTGGAAAGCTAATGGATAGATCTACGAATTTCAATAACCGTCGGCTACCAAGGATAAAACGCGACGGGGCTGATCCGCAGATCTCCGGGCTCGCTCCGTCCACGCGTCCCTTTCGTCTTCTTTGTCATCGTACTCCTCGTATAAGATTTCCGGCTCCGTTTCGGAAAGAGCATGGTGCGGCTGTTCCGTTTCGTTGCTCGTTATTGAGGGCTCATCGATCGATTCCCTGAATACCGGTAAAACCGTGACGTATGTGGCTATACATAAGTAGGGCATTTGTTGGTTTCGACGAGGCGAGGTCGAAATTCTTCGTCGAACCTTGGGAGATCGTCCACGAGTACGGAGCTCAAATCATCGATCGATTTATCCTGATCTTGCTGCAGCGAAGGGATTGCTGACACCGACGACTTAGATACGATTCCGTCGATCGGAGACCCCGACGAATTCATCGTTTCACCATTCATCGTTTCACCATTTTCCTAGGACTGTGTTAGGTCGACATCGTTACGCGGTGCCGCGAAACAAATGTCAATCCAACCGATACATGCGTGTACAGTGGGGGACAAAAGTATGTGGACACTTTTGAAATCGTATAACTTGTTCAAAATTGGTCCAAACAACTTGAATTTTTCTGAGAAGCTAGAACTACTTATTCGTAGTTTTGAAAAAAGTTGCAATTTGTCGGAATAGCAAAAAAAAAAATAGGAAAGATCAGTTTTTCAACTATTTTTTGTGAGCCTGTAATGAAAATTCAAAAATCCCATTTGAAGATTGAAGTAAATTATATATATATGCCTAAAATTTCATCGAAATCGGTTAACGTTGCTCTGAGCTATAAACGCTTAAAGATCGCAGAATAAGGTCGAAAATCGGTGATTTCGGGAATTTCGCGATTTTCGACCTTATTCTGCGATGTTTAAGGGTTGCCCTCAAAATTTTCGAAAATTGGTTTTTAGTATGTTTGCATATTCCGCTAGCTATTTCCACGTATTTTCAGCGCAACCGGGCCCCGAAATTCAAAAAATTGAAGGAATTACAGTAAAAAATGTACGAGCCTGCACATAAGATCGGATAACGATGTCCAACTTTAAACGCGATTTCCCAGAAACTACGTTTTCCAAAACGGTGAACATAAAATTTCGGAAACCGCTCCAACGATTTGAGTGAAAATTTACAGGGAGCTGCAGGAAGCTATTCCCCTCCATGTATTGGAAGCACATTTTCAATATAAATTCTTAAAAAAAAAAAAAAAAATTTTTCTTACAAAGAAAAGGATAAAATCAACATAAAAATTGTAATAACTTGTTTATCAAAATTTTGCTTTCTGCACAAGATGGAGACTGTCTTACAAATTATATAAATGCCTTTACTTTGTGTTTTAAGGAATTCACCTGTCCGGAATCGTGTTCACCATCAAACGGTGCATCGCGTACACGCTCTCACATTTATATTTATAACTTTTTTTCCTATAAATATATTTAAAATTTTCTTTTTGCGCATTAGAAATTAAAACAAAAATTATCTTTATATTCATTTATTACTTCAGAATATACGTTTGAAGAAGGGCCTTATTTTGGGCTATTTATGATAACCTACCCTCTTAAGGGTGGACCCCAACCAGAAATTTTTGAAAAATTCCAAATTTGTTGTTTTATTTGAAAACTTAAGGCGTGTAGAATATTGTGTTAAAACGGTTTTTTGATATTCACAGTATTAAAGGAGTTACAGTGAAAGCTGTAACACCGCGTCACGTTTGGTAAAGAGGGGCCTGAAACCGCATTTGGAAGGAAGACGCGACTTTATTATAGTGAAATAGATGTATTAGGTATCAAAGTAAATTAGGGACGAAGATCTCACCTCGGACGATCTCCTAAAACGATACGGAGGAGGTTTCAATCAGAACAATAACGAGAGCTTGAACGCCATGAAAACTTTAATGAAAACTTTAAACGCGTTTTCTCGAAACAGCATTTTTCAACCTGACCCACACTATATCTCCGAAACCTTTCATCCAATTCACTTCTTTTTTTTTTAAGTTTAGAACACTATTCTCTCAAATCTAGCCTAGGATTTTATTCATATTTCAATTATTCGACTTTTTACAAGCATTTCAGTGCAAATTTTTATGTAAAAAATTAAAGTCAATTCTTCAAACTGCTACAATTTCCAAAATAATTCGAATTTTGAGAAAATCCTACGCTACATGGAAGATAATATATGCCAGTATATATATCTCTTTTATATTTCCTTCTCAGATGATCCAATCATTCCCGGGAGTGTGGGCCAGTATTTTTTTGCAGTGCTCCGGGAAGCCATTTTGTTCGTCGCCATTTTGTACAATTTTCCATAAAAAAAAATTTTCTAGCAAAATAAAGATTGCTTTAAAACTGCATAAAAAATCCGAGCCCAATATTTTTATTTATACGAACAGAAAATCCCAAACTTGTTAGTGGCTTCTTGGTGGGGTCCCCCCTTAAGCGCTTATAACCCACAGGGACCTCCACAGACTTTCTTCCAAGGGGGGGGGGGGGGGGCAACTTTCGGATGATGGTAAAGAAGAATATACCCCTGTTGCACTTTTTAACCCATTTTATAGTGTCGATTTAATTAAAAATTTAAAACCGAAATTTAAAAATATTCCCCTTTTTTAGTATAAAACTTAATAAAGATCAGTTTTGAAAAATAAGCGATTTTTTCTCAAAAGTCAGGGGGGAGCAACGGCCCTCTTATTTTAGTCAGCAGTGAAAGGGTTAACTAAACACAAAATTGTGGTGGGTGATGATTTTGTTTCATTTATTCAGGCTTCGACCAGTTTCAATGGTTGAAGTGAAAATGACAGTGTAAAAATAAGAATGAGCAATTTGAAAGTGTGAACGAATTTGGTGGCATAGGTGAGGGAGAGGGGGTACAACGAATACGCGTGCGACGCGGATGCGTTTAACAGGGGAGCGGACCGCTAACGGGAGCGGGCGGACAGTCTTAATCAGATATTCGAAGGACCGATCAGACTTTCAGATTGTATCTCATTATCCTTTAATAAATTTAAAGTATTTAGTTCGTCACAGAATTGACCTTCGTCGAAGCTGTTACATCGTAACAGTAGATTCGTGTGCGGCCGCGGCAATTGACCGTCGAATGTTTTCTTTCATTCACTACTGTAATTTTCTCTACGTGCCTAACAGTAGAGGAAGTGCAGTATATTTGGAATACCAGTGTAGTATACAAATTAAACTACATAATATCATAGGGAAACTAATAAACTTTCATATTTCTTAGTGTCAGTAAAAATAAAAAACAAAAAGTAACTGAAATTTTGGTTTGAATGAAAAATGACAAGTATCGATTTCGTTAAGGTGCAGGTAATTTGGAATACCGATATTCCAATTTACCTTCATTTTATAAACTTAAACAAAACATGTAGATAATAAAATTAGTTTATTTTATGACGTAATCCGGCTAAGAAATCACAATTAAGGAACAATTTTATGTAGAAATCTATAAGACAATATTTACACAAATGCTAAAAAAGGTTATATAGGTGACAGACGAAACTGACGCGGTGGTAGCCATTACGCGTGAAACAAAAGCATCGGTAGGTTTTGGAATATTCCAAATTACCTTCACCTTCGGTATTCCGAATTAGCAACATGGCATTGAAACCTAAAATTTCATGTTACACTTTGTATTCTCGAAATTATCGCAAAACTGGCACGGAACCATAGAAGGAACATGCAAATGAGTCGGTTAAGTGTTTAACACTAAAGTTTTGACATATTTTAACCATGATTGGGACGATTGAATACGTGCTGAAAAAGTTTTGCAGATTGACGTTTGCTTCCTCTGCAGATTAAGTCGAAAATGTAAAAATTGCGGTTCATCCACAAATGTCATTAGTGAGCAGGTCATTAGCCCCTATAATCTACGGTGTTACAAATTAAATAGCGATAGTAGTTTATTAGATACTTCGGTATTCCAAATTACCAACAGTATTCCAAATATGCTGCACTTCCTCTAACTTTCTTGGATTACCAGCTAGAGCGCTCCAATTGCACATCTGCATGGCAGACCTCCGTCCGTAACGTACATAGGTACCTCTAAAAAATCATAAACCCATAAAATCATTAACGACCTTCAGGTCATTCCTGTTCGCGACTTTTCCGGGTTTCGCTCTTTCTTCTTACCACTTCTCTTTATTTGATTCTTTAACCCCTCTAACATTTCCATCCAATTTGATGTATATTTAATCCTTTCCCTGTTTACTAAAATAAGAGAGTGTGGTAAAAAAGTCTACTCTTCTTATGATTGTATTGCTGATGTAAATGTAGTCCGATTTGCATGACATTTAGTATCATTTTAATCGGGAGAACGCCAGGAATTCATTGGTGTCACTTTCATATCGACACGATGAACAATAAAGAACTTCTTAATATACTGTAATGAATATTTCACCCCCGACTACGGAGGGCCGACCTCGATTCGTTGCGGTCGGTCGAGGATTCATACCTGATTCAGAAATAAAATAATTCTTAACTTTATCGTATTGATATGGAAGTGACACCGATGGATTCCTTATGTTTTTCCGATGAAAATCATACCAAATTTCATTTAAATCGGACTATTTTTGACGAAATAAATTTGAAATTATGCAAATCATTTGTTCGTGGGATTTCCTTCATTATGGTCCGAATTACGTCGTTCTTGGTGTTATTTTCATCGGAGAAACACAAGGAATCGATTGGCGTCGTTTTCGCAAAGATCTGATGAGAAATTCGGAACTGGAGATTTCTCACTTCTTAAGGGGACCTTCCGGCCTAAAAGTCGATTTTTTTTTATTTCATTTTTCGAATGTTCAACCTTTTAGGAATACGTGTTTAAAAGGATTTGCTGAAATTCGTAAAATTCTCGAAGTTATAGGCTTTTGAGTAGCGGCAAATGCATGGGCAACAATCGGCCACTCGGCGCTCACGTAAAACTTTAAACGCGTTTTTCTCGAAACAGTGTTCTCAAAACGGTGGGACCTGTATCTCCAAAAGTTATTATCCGATTCGACTGAAACTTTTTTATTTTGAAGAATATACTTCTAGCTAGGGGGGAACTAGAAAAAATTACAAAAAATTGAAAATTTATAATTTTCAAAGGCGTTGAAAGGACGAAAAATACAGGAAAAGTGATTTCAAACTTCAAGTGTCGTTATTTTCGGAAAAATGTCATTTTGCCATTTTTTCTCCCCCTCCCCTAGCCAGAAGTATATTCTTCAAAATAAAAAAGTTTCAGTCGAATCGGATAATAACTTTTGGAGACACAGGTCCCACCGATTTGGATCAATTTTTTGACGCCTTGACTTTAACGATTCCCGAGGGCCGTCTGCAATGATTAATTATAAAACAAAAAATATATTTCCATAATTTAAGACATCCTTAATACAATGCAAAAAATCCCATTAGGGTAAAGGCACCAGTAGTTGACCATGTATCAGTAGTCGACTACTGTTCAGAAAAACATGAGAAATATGGTTTTTAGACAAGTGCAGTTGGAGAACGATCATGTTAGCAAACTAATCCTTCTAACTTCTCAAGAAAACTCAAGTTCTTTGGACCAATTTTGAAGAAATTATCCGATTTTAAAAGTGTCCACATACTTTTGTCCCCCGCTTTATGTATCTACGCATTGCCGGGCCTTTTAAATGTAATCTGACAGGAAACAATAATATTTCCACGCAAAAGAGAAGAGGGCAGAAGGGGAGGCTCTCGTCCACTTGACGAGCCGCGGAAAATTCTTGGAGATTTGCAATTTATTTTTAATCAAATAGTATGGTGGCAGCATACACAATTTGCCGAACCTGATAAAAACGGTCCATTGTAAATTATGCATTATGGAATTATTTAGCGCGTATGCGAGTGTGTAGATATATACATTTTACCATGTAAGTACAAGTGATACATATGTGCATAAATATGTACTTCTATAAAGTTGGACTTGTGAGCTATACTCTATAGTAACATCCGGTGTTTCAATGTAACAGTTATTTAGCCATTACAGTCTTGCATGGACGATGGTTAACAATGGGCGGATGGGTAACCATGGTTTTGATCTTTGAACCGGTGAACCGGTATACAATTATCGGTAAGTAAGCGTTCCAGTCAGTCGTAGTGATTTATTTGCCACTGATCATTCGTGTTTCTTCTGGACAGGAAACGAAAGGACGGTGGAGAAGGAAAGAAACAAAGAAAGCCCAAGCCAACCACCGCCAACGCCACTGCCACTGCCATTGCCACCGATATTGCCACCGCAACAACAGTCCGTATACATTCTTTTGCAATGGCAGTAAGTTTGTTAAATATTGATAGAGGTACCCTTTACCCTGCGAGCATTTTAACCGCGTCTAATTTAACGGTCCATTATACCTTTCGAACCTAGGCCCATGACGAAAAAGAAAAAGACAAGATATCGAGAGAGAGGTCCTCGATTGCCGGATTTTACGCCGGAAGGAGTATCCTAATTACGGGTGGTACCGGATTTCTTGGCAAAGTGCTGATCGAGAAGCTACTCAGATCCTGCCCCGACGTTCGAGAGATATATCTGCTGATGCGGCCGAAGAAGGGACTGTCCATCGAAGAGAGATTGAGAAATGAGGTTCAGTCACCGGTAAGTTGTGAAGAATGTGGAAATGTGAAAATTTCAAGTGGTGGAAACCAGATAGGTCTGGGTACCTACGTATTCAGCTCGTGTTACTGGACGGTTTGTTTGGTTGGTCGGTAGCTGTTCGACAAGTTACGAAAAGAGAGGCCATCCAACTTCTCGAAGCTAATCCCCGCCCTCGGTGACACGAGCGTCGATGGACTAGGTATACCCGCAATTGAGAGGCACACTATTACTAGCCGAGTGTCGGTGATCTTTCATGTTGCCGCGAACGTTCGATTCGAAGACAATCTGAAAAAGGACATATTATCCAACTGCCGAAGTACCAGGGACATTTGCATTCTGGCGGGAGCCATGGAGAACTTGGTGGCAAGTAGAATTCTTTTCTCGTTACACAGTAGGTAAGTATTCTCGCGGCCCGTCTCCTCTATTCCCCGACTAACGCCGATCGACTTTGCGTTCGTCAACACCGACAGGCGTTGGTACACATTAGCTCTGCGTACGCTCAAGCCGATAAACCGGTGGTGGACGAGATCGTTTATCCGCCGCTTCTCAACTGGAGACATGCCATTCAGATGGCCGAATCACTGGACGAGTACACTATACGAACATTTACATCCAAGTGAGTTGGCTCGAGCCGTTAAGGTGCGTCTCGGCGTTGCGAGGCTGCAGCGCGAGGCACGCCAGGTACCGTTCCGCAAGGGGGTTGACGTCGCCACGGGGTGCCAGACGGCATCTCTCTGACAAGCGTCGCTCCAGAATCGATACGATAAAGAATAAAGAATTATTTTATTTCTGAAACAGGTATGAATCCTCGGCCAACCCCGGCAAATCGTGGTCGACCGCCTGCAATTACCAACGGGTTGGCCGAGGATTCATACCTGTTTCAGAAATAAAATAATTCTGTATTCTTTATCGTACCGGTATGAAAGTGACACCAATGGATTCCTTATGCTTTTCCGATGAAAATCATACCAAATTTCATGTAAATCTGTCTATTTTTAACGAAGTCAGCTTGAAATTATGCATATCAATTTTTCATGTAATTTCCTTCATTATCGTCCGAATTACGTCGTTCTTGGTTTCAGTTTCATCGGCAAAACATAGGGAATCGATTGGCGTCGTTTTCGCAAAGATCTGATGAGAAATGCGGAACTCGTGCGAAACTCAATGCGATTTCTCACTTCGTAATAGGCGCTCCAACACCTTCGAGAGTCGAAATCCATAAATTAGGAGAGGCACCACGGGGGGTTGACCTCGTCACGGTTGACCAGGCGGCATCTCTTTGATCAGGCGCACCGAGAAAATCACCCTGTATAGTGACTTAGGTGTGAAGTCCCTCAGCGGGGTCTTAACCGACACCCTGCTGGGTACTGGCCGCTAAACGTGCCCCCCTACTACCTGTTGCAGGACTGTATTTAGAGAAGACCAGGACAAAACCGGGACCCTAACAGAAAATAAAACAGAAATTGAAGATACGGTTTATCATTATTAAAAGACATCAATTAAGCTTTCCCACGGTCGGAATATTTTATACAGTTAAAAAACACCACAAACACACAATCACACACTAAGAAAAATGTCAGTATTCGAGTCGATGCTAAATACACGAATATTGGTGACTGTGTGCGCTCTGTCCGAGAGTTTTACTTTGACTAAAAATCCCGATTTTTACACCTGAGAAAACAGCAAGGAAAACACAGATGTCCATTTTATAACTCTTACCTGGGTTAGGTGCGCTTATAACCGGAGACGTGTTATAAACCGAGATTCGTGAATAAATACTACAAGCTATACCCATTTCGAGAGTTCAGTATTCGTTTAACACTCTGACTGCCACGGTAAAACCTCAAAAATGACTTCAAGACATGCAGTGATTTTAATTTAAAATAAGTTATTAATATAAAATAATTAATATTACGACTGTTCTAATGCAGTACATACACCTTACTAAAATGTATTTGTATTTAATATGAAACAATTTTTAATAGTCAGTAGCAAAACTTAATTGATATCTTTTAATAATGATGAACCGTATCTTCAATTTCTGTTTTATTTTCTGTTAAAGCCCCGGTTTTGTTCTGGTCTTCTCTAAATACAGTCCAGCAAGAGGTAGTAGTAGGGGAGCACGATTAGCGGCCAGTATCCAGCAGGGTGTCGGTTAAGATCCCGCTGAGGGGCTTCACACCTAAGTCAATATATCTCGGGTAGGCACTATACTCTGTAAGTTCTCGGGTATCTCGAGTAGTTTACCCGGATAGCGCCTACCCGGGAATTTTCTTCGTCCCGGGTATCTCGGGTACCCGGTCCACAGCTGTAGCTCTACTATGGAGACTACCTCGACATGGTCACTTCGCAAAGCAACCTCGTGATGCTCCCGTGGCAGCCTCGCGCTACCTCGAGCAAAACTCAACACCCGCAGTGCCCCATCGAATTTCATGGCTGTCGACCCTCGAAGGGTTTGGAACACCATTAAGAAGTGAGAAATCTTCGACTTCCGCATTTCTCATCACATCTTTGCGAAAACGTCACCACTGCGCGAGGGGTGCCTCGCGCTGCAGGCTGGCAAAACGTCGAGACGCATCTTTACTCCTTGCTGGTAGGGCTGCTAGGGCGCTAAGGCGTAATCGCGACTAACGATCTCCATCGATGTTTCGCCGTAGGTACGTGGGATCGATGCCGAATACATATACATTCAGCAAACGGCTGGCAGAGCAAGTGATTAGCGACTACTCTCAACAGCTGCCCAGTGTGATCTTTCGACCGTCGATAGGTAAAGCATCACCGCGTCGATTTACAGCAACGCTGGTAATAAAAAGTCGCTGTTACGTTGAACAGTGGTATCGACGATAGATGAGCCGATACCTGGCTGGGTGGATAACTTCAACGGTCCGGTGGGGATGATGGTACTCGGCGGAAAGGGAGCATTGCGCGTCGCCCGTGGAAAGTCAGATATTGCCAACGACTACCTTCCCGTCGACGTGGCCATTAAAGCCACGCTGACGGCCGCGTGGAAACGGGGGCGAGTCACGTACGAAGAAGAGACTTTTCCAAATCACATTAACCCAGACCTAAGCCACGTTAAGTGAAATTTATAACGCTGTGCTACAGGGTTACCAAGGATCCGGAGGTTCACGTTTACAACTGCACGTCCTATCAGATCTGTCGTGTTCTTCAGGAACAGATGATAGCAACGGGTTTGGTGCTTAACGAAACAACACCTCTCGAAGGAATCATCTGGTATCCCCGAACCACCTTGACGAGCAGTTCCATCTACTATTACGTGCTAACCTTGTTTCTTCACCTCTTACCGGCCCTGCTCATAGATGCATTCCTGAAATTGAAAGGCCACCAACCGATGTAAGCGAATGCACGTCACATAGCCTTTTCTTATCCTTTTACGACCGTCGCTCTCTCCCACTCTTTCTCTATTTCTTTCTTCTCGACTTCACTCGCAGGCTCCTCAAGATTCACAAACAGGTATACTACGCCACGCAAAAATTGGCGCATTTTACGCATAATGAATGGGCCTTTCACAACAGCAAAATGAAAAACATCCTGACAGTTGACGTACCAATGCCGGAGCGGAAGATCTTTGGCTTCGACTACAGCAACATTGATTGGACGGAATATTTTCAGTAAGTAACGCGAACCTACCTGCACCATGTCAGATGTAGGTATACCTAACGTACGCGATGGTAGAGGGATGGCTTGTCAACTTGTAACATCAGTTAAACCTGGTCAACACTGGTCAAAGTAGACATACAGTAGCCACAGCCAAAATCGTACACTCTTTAAAATCGCACAACATTTTTAAAATTGGTCCAAACGACTTGAGTTTTTTTAGAAGCCAGAAGGACTTGTTTGCTAAGTGACGTGTTTCGTCGTTTTGAAGAAAAAAATTGCAATTGGTCGGAATACCAAAAAAAAAAAAAAATAGTAGAGGAAGTGCAGCATATTTGGAATACTGTTTGTAATTTGGAATACCGATGTATGTAATAAACTACTAACGCTATCTAATTTGTAACACCGTAGATAATAGGGGCATTTGTGGATGAACCGCCATTTTCACACTTTCAACTTAATCTGCACAATAAGTAAACGTCGATCTGCAAAACATTTTCAGCAAGTATTCAATCGTTCCAGTGATGGTTAAAATATGTCAAAACTTGAGTTCCTTTGCATGTTCCTTCTATGGTTCCGTGTCAGTTTTGCGACAATTTCGAGAATACAACGTGTGACGTGAAATTTTAGGTTTCAATGCCGTGTTGCTAATTCGGAATGCCGAAGGTGAAGGTAATTTGGAATATTCCATAGCTTAGCGATGCTTTTGTTTCACACGTACCGGCCACCGCCGCACAGTGGGCGATTTTGAACAAAAATCGCTCGACGGAGCAAATCTTGACCGATTTCAATAATTTTTTTTTTAAATACTTGTAAAGGACTTAACAATAACGGAGCACTGCAGTAAAACCTGTAACTGTTGATCTAAGCTATAAAAAAAACATTATTTAGCATAACATAACATAAAAACGTAAACTTTGGAGGTTAAAGATATTAAAAAATAATTTTTTGTAAATTTATCATTAGCTATGAAATAAAAAATTTATTTCAAATTTACAAAATTTATGTGTTAAATAAACTTATATTTTTAAATGATATTTCAATTTTATTAGTTTTGATTTTATTTCTAATATATCTTTTTTTTTAAAGTAATTATAATTAGGATAGAATTTTTTGTGGTTAGTAGGGTGGAATTTCTTGTGTCACTTCCTTGAAGCGACATTATCAAATTATTTGATTTACCGTTTGGCTGGGCTTAGGATGGGGTTAGGATGGGATTTGGCTGGCTAACAGAAGGACCACAAGAAGGAAATAATAACATTTTTCCTAAAGCCCGAGCTAAACATAGCAGAATGTGCCGCAGGCAAATGACTAACAAAGATATTTAACAATATCTCTTAATCTCATCTCATCAGATCCCTCAATTAGCTATCCCAGACTGAAAGAAAATAAAACAGTTAAGCCCTTAACGATTGAAGCTGAAAAAATGTTATTATAAAATAATCCAATATTTCAATGCACGTAACATATCACATATAATTCATAAAAAAAAATATTATAAAATTAGTTACGACAAATATTCAATTCTAATTACAATTATATAAAAAAATTGATATATTTAACATAAAATCAAAACTAATAAAATTGAAATATCATTTAAAAATATAAGATTTAAATCAGCTATAATTACAGTTTATTTAAAATATAAATTTTGTAAATTTGAAGTAAATTTTTTACTATATAGCTAGTGATTAATTTACAAAAAATTAGTTTTCAATATCTTTAATCTCCAAAGTTTACGTTTTTATGTTATGTTATGCTAAATATTGTTTTTTATAGATTAGACCAACTGATACAGGTTTTACTGCAGTGCTCCGTTATTGCTGAGTCCTTTACGAGTATTTTAACAAAAAATTATTGTAATCGGTCAAGATTTGCGCTGTCGAGCGATTTTTGTCCAAAATCGCACACTGTGCGCCGCGTCGGTTTGGTCCAGTGCTGACCAATTATATTTACCTAAGATTGTTCCTATATTGTGATTTTTTAACCTGATTAGATCATAAAAGAAAATAATTTTATTATCTACATGTTTTTTTTTAAGTTTATAAAGTGTAAGTGAATTGGAATTCCGGTGTTACAAATTACCTGCATCTTAACGAAATCGCTACTTCCTGTCATTTTTCATTTAGACCAAAGTTTCAGTTACTTTATGTTCTTTATTATTACTGAGAGTTTGAAATATAAAAGTTTATTAGTTTCCGTATGATATTATGCAGTTTTACAAACTGGTATTCCAAATACTGCACTTCCTGTATTTGAAGGTCGATTTTCAACTTTTGTTTTTGAGTCTGCAATGAACATTCCACAAATCTGTTTGTAGATTTAAGTAAGTTGAATACATGCTGAAAATGTCATCAAAACGATTAACATTTTTCTGAGCTACAAACGTTTAAAGATCGCAGAATAAAGTCGAAAGTCACTGATTTCGAGAATTTCGCGATTTTTACAAACAGGTTTTTTGAATCGCGAAATTCCCAAAATTAGTGATTTTCCACCTCTTTTTCCGATCTTTAAACGTTTGTAGCTCAGAGGAACGTTAACCGATTTTGATGTAATTTTCAGCATATGCATACACAACTTACTTAAATCTACAAACGGTTGCTTTGAATTTTCATTACAGGCTGAGAAAAAAAGTTCAAAAATACGACCTTTACTATTTTTTTGGCTATTCCGACCAATTGCAATTTTTTTCAAAACGACGTGACACGTCACTTAGCAAACTAATCCTTTTAGCTTCTCAAAAAAACTCAAGTCGTTTGGACGAATTTTAAAAATTTTATGCGATTTTAAAGAGTGTACGATTTTGGGTTGAAGCCACTGTATACCACCAAATAGTATACGTGTACCTATAATGTACATTCTACATATTTAATAATAATATGTAATAGGTAACGCTGTTCAAAGATCCCTTCTTGATTTCTTTCCATCAGGACCGCTGTAGTCGGAGCGAAAAATTACCTTCTGCACGAAGATCTATCGCGATTGGACAAATGTAAACAGCATTTGAACAGGTAAAGTAGCACTCTCACGAGCACGACTATCACGCATCGGAAGAACTCGTGTGGTTTGGGCGTAATCGAAATCAGGATCTGCAACGACTGAAAGCGTTATATGTATACACGCGCTACACCGGCTACACGATCCACTATCGATTTCTCTCACGTGCAGTGTGTGAATTCTGATCGATCTCTCTTTTGCCCGTTCCATGCTGACCGCAACAACTTCGCCCTTGGCTCCGTCCCATCAACTCGCCTTTTTTTTACACCCTCCTTTCCTCTATTTTATGATCGGTGTTCGTGCTACTGACTCATCTCACGGCGGCGATCTCGTATCGTGGTCGATGACGAACGAAGAGGAGATTGCGGAGCAGACTTAATAGGAGGATGAGTGTTATTAATTGCCGCATGACGTTCGATCGTGGAAATTCCTACCGAATAATTCTGAAAACATATGCTCGCACGCATCACGCTCTCGTTTCATAGTTTTAGTTGCATTCACTCTAAAATTATTAGAGTTTGCTTATTTGTTGAACTGCGGTCCACTCTTGACAGAGCACTACCCACGTCTGTTCCGCTTTGCGAAATTCTAGATTCTAGATTCTAGATTGTACTTGATAGGTAGCTGATAAATAACACTGTCCGACACGATTTTTGGTCCGCAATATCCGCTGGGTGATTATTGTATAGTTTTTCGCCCTGAACACGAATCCGCAAGCAGAATTGCTTTATCACCCTCAGTTTTTGAGAAAATCGATTTTTTTAAAAACTACAAATTTTCAACTTTGAACATCTTTTGTGTCGAAACGGTAATAGTTATTCGGTTGCTCGTTACGTCAAATTATTCTATTAACTCTCCCGAATACAATGATATAAGTTATTCTTGCATTATAATCATTTAAATATGTTTACACGACGATCAAATGGAAAATGACACCCGAAATGCACCCATTTTTGAAGATATCTTTCAATTTATTTCCGAAACTAAGGGTCTAGGAGAAAATCTGACCATTCCACGCG
Source organism: Andrena bucephala (assembly GCA_947577245.1). Taxonomy (NCBI): domain Eukaryota; kingdom Metazoa; phylum Arthropoda; class Insecta; order Hymenoptera; family Andrenidae; genus Andrena; species Andrena bucephala. Next base: position 112,949,027 of record OX387715.1, read on the forward strand.
ATGCAACAGACATTTTTCCTTCGGAAGTCATCAACAAAAGTGATATGTCACGTTTTGTTTTCACTACAGAAGCGAAATAGTTGCGCAAAACGTGCGGCGTCGACAGTGGTAGTCAACGGCGGCGCGCGATCCACTGCCGCTCAGCGTGACACAATCGCTTAACGCGCCTGACTACCACTGTTGGCATCGCGCGTTTTGCCAAACTCATTCGCTTCTGTATTGAAAGCAAAACGTGACTTACTACTTTTGTAGATGCTTTCCGAAGGAAAAACATGAGCTGCATCGCGTTGAATGGTCAGATTTTATCCTAGATCCTTAGTTTTGGAAATAAATTGAAAGATATCTTCAAAAATGGGTGCATTTTGTGTATCCTTTCCCTTTTGAACGTTGTTTAAACATATTCAAATCTTCATAATAACTTATATCGTTGTATTCGGGAGGGTTCATAAAATAATTTGACGTAACGAGCAACCAAATAACTATTATCGTTTCGACACAAAAGATGTTCAAAGTTGAAAATTTGCAGTTTTTTTCAAAATCGAGTTTCTCAAAAACTGAGGGTGATGGCGGAAAATGGTTTGCGGATTCGTGTTCAGGACGATATATTCTACAAGAATCACCCAGTGGATATTGCGGAACAGAAAAAAAGTTTCATTTTGTTGGACTGTGTAATCAGTCTCAAGATTCGAATGTTACAGGATGCGGTGGATCGAGAGGATAGTGCACGGCTGTTGTATCGTGCTCCTGCTGTGGATCTTTGGAAAGGTTGGAATCTATTCGTACATTTTTACACCACTTGCATCGCTGACGAACGGATCGATTTTTAACGAATAGTTGCGTTTTGCAAGTGGTCACGCGTCCCTCGAGCTGGATCGTTGGTGTTTGTTTTCTGTTCAGAAACCAGGAAACTCGTGTCGAGTTATTCATCGAAATAAAACGTAAGAGAATAAGGATGGGCGGGTTTGAAAATTCCAAAACCTCCGACCCACTGGGCTCATTATTAAACCTTCGCGATACATGCCAAAACTCAGTTCAGAGATATAAGAATCTAAACTGCGTTCCATATAAGAGTATACCGACGCCCCTACCGATTTGCGACCGATCTGCGCAGCTCCCACGGATCTGATAAACGCGATTGGTTGATAGCACTTTCCCTGCTTGTTCACTACCAATCAACAATGTATCCCTGCGCGAAACGAGTATGCTCTAATGTGGAACGCAGTGTACGACCACAATTTCATGGAGTTTCAACGAGGTCGAAAACTTGACTATAGTCCGTATTTACGGCGTCCGTACCGCTGTGCGCCGTCGCCCCCCACCTCCTATCAACGCGAGACAACACCCCTTCCTCTGAATCCTTTCCGAATACAACATCAAGTCACTAGACCACGTTTCTGCAACTTTGTAGTAAAATCGATTCTTCTCTTTCTTTCCATCATTGCCTCCGGTTTACGTACTACGTACTTAGGCATGTGCATACTACATACACTGCGTCCAGCAGGACTCTGCATCGATCTCGATGTTGCATGGTAAGAACCGGTAAGAACGTCGATACGCGGAAATAGAGTAGAAACGAGAAGAATGCGAGTAAAGAAAATCAGAGGGCAGATCCAGATGCAAGATGGGTTGCGACTTGCGACATATGTTTTGTAGGTTTATACGATAAAAAAAACGGAGAAATAAATAGGCAAATCGATTTTTTTTCTGCCCGCCATCAATTTTACGTACATAGGTACAGCCGCGCAGCTAGCTAGCTGGCGGGTGCTGTCGGGTGAGCTATACCCGCGTATCCATATGCGCACATGCAAATGGAGGTTGAAACGGACGTCACCGGTAGTCGCGCATGCGTATCCGCTATCACTGACCCAGCAGACAGACGTTACAATTCTGTGCCGTCTGGTGAGGCCGGTCGAGCGTGGCTCGATTTTTGACACGTTCGATGATCGGCTTGCAGAAGCGAAATCGCCACTACACCACGGCTACTTCCATTCATTACTGTTACGAGCGAAAGCGAGCAGAACAGAAGGATAAGGAGAGGTACATTCGGCGGAACCAGTTTGTGGAGGTAGGTATATGTATGTATAAGCAGGCGTGTTCACATTCCTATTCCCGGCCAACGACCGCCGCCTCAGCTAAAACACATACGTTTTACGATATCGCGAGTCGCGTTCCACAGCGGTTCCCCGTCGCATGGATTGTATGCAGTTACGACCGGTTACGACTTACAGCCGCGACGTTTACGGGTCATGATGGCGCGCGGCGTGGCCCGGCCATGCGATTGTGCGTACTACGTACTACGTGCTACGCACCGAACGAACCAGCGAGTGAAAGGTCCACCAATCGAAAGGTGCGACCGATACACTTAATACGCGACAATCGTGATTGTGCTTCCAGGCTTTGTGCTAGTTGCGCGCGGATTCCAAATAGTGTATATTATCGTACCATACAAACTGATACGTGCAAGGTGGAGAAAGAAAGTGATCGTAGACTGTAGCAGGTTGTCTGGTCGCGAATCGAGGTATTACCGGGCAACGCGACAGACGGCAGCCTTGCTTGCTAGGCAAGCTGGATAAGTCTTGACGAGCTCCCGCACATACTCCTTGTCAACGACCACTATTCAATAAACGGATTACACAACCGGGGTTGCCGAATAAACTATTAATACTGGACGCAAACGCGAGGACCCTCGCTTTCGCGTTCGCGCGTCAGGTCACGACTCCTTGGTTACCAATCAATGCAGTGTAATCGCCGTGTTGCTCGGTTTCCTCGACACTTCGATGGAAAAACGATTGGTGCGAAGTAGATAATGACTTACAGCAGTGTAATTCCGCGCGAGGCAGGAGTGGCTCCTAGAATATTTTTAGCACGATTATCGGCAGTTGCGAACGGTGACAACGACAACTGTTTTTATTGAATATGTAGAATAAGGGGACCACCACCGTCGCCGCGACGCGGACGGAACCCGCGATTTCCTCACGCGAACGTCTATCTTTAATTACGCATGTACCGATTCCCGACCAATTCGTATCTCTTTGCAGGTGACTGGCACATTCGTCGGGAGTATTTAGCGAGAATTCGATAGCGACAGTTCACACTGAATGAGCTGTTTCCCACTAGCAATTGCCCAGGCAAGGAGAGACGATTCATCTACAATGGCAAACACAAGCACTATGCCTTTGCCTCGCATCGACAAGACCATACCGATTTACTCGCCGCCGGACGTTATTCATTCGTCGAAACATTTCGACGATATAATTGAGAAAATTGAAGGCCTTCGACTTAGACGTGATCGTAAAGTTGGCAATTATTGCGGTTCTCTGGTCAATCGATTGGACCGAAAGACCAGTGAATCTGCCATAGACTGTCAATCCAATTTTCGTGATAACGACATTCTCAGATGTCAGGCTACAGGGAGCGGCGAAAACGACCATGACGACGACAACGACGACCATGACGACGACGACGACGACAGTGACACCGATAGCAGTAGCAATACTAACAGGAACAGAGAAGACTGTTACGGTAACAACGACAGCCGCGTTCACGTTCGCGTGGGTGAGGAGCAGCTGATCGAACGAGGACCGATCAAGTCACATTTCCCGTCGACGGCTCGCGCGCCACCTTACTGGATGACTTATGGGCGATCTCAAGATCTGAAAACCAACGACGCGTTCACCTCTGATTATGACAAAACTGCCGAGCAAATTCTCCGTGACAAAGAATACAGCGAGAAATTGAACGCCTGTCTGGACCAATTGCAAGATGCAGCCAGGACGGTTTGTAACGCTTGGACCAGTAGCAAGGATCAGAATACAACCAAGTCGTGCAACTTGGATAACGACGTAAGTGAGCCGACCATCGTTTCGTTCACGCGTTCCCGACGAATTGTTTCCTCGAAATTAATAAACAAGACTAACATAGCTGGCACGTTCTTTTCGATTGCTTCAGTTTCCGTCTGCCTCGGCCCCGGCCCCGAAAAGCATCGGGAACGAGCCAAGCGAGGACTCGTTGCTAGAGATTCTGGCACTGGGCTGTGTTCAACCGGCACAACCCGTCTCGGAGAGCAGATTACTATATTCGCCGGACACGACGAGGACATGGCACGATTCTCCCGTGGTTCTTGATGGCCGTGACCAAGCCGCCTCGGAATCGGAGAGCCGTGGCTCCAGCTCGCCTAATAGTTCGGCCTGTCCGTCTACTCGCGCGGAATTTCCACCGACGATAGGGTCCAACAACTTTACTTGCAGTCCGATTGGTTCCCCTTGGGTAACAGGCCTTTAGCCTTTAGCCTTTAGCCTCCAACAATTAACCCTATCGATGTACTACCCTTTACATACCCTGCGCGTTTTATTATACATACGGGCACCCATAGTCTAATAGGCTGCTCACCGTTGGTATTCACAGGTCGCCGCCACCAAGTACAGGCCGCGTCAGCCTTTATTGTCCTCTTCTAATTCCTCTTTCTCTTTCTCCTCCTCGTCGAATCAATCCTACAGCGACAGCCCAAGCCCGAATCCAATGCACCAGCAGGTCCCTCTCGGTTCGCAAATGGGAGAACAACTGGACGAGGATCTTGAAAACTTTTCGCTTTGGAGCGACACTCACGAGTCTCTCCAGAATGTTGGGCTGAATATTTGTGAAATCGATGATGAGAACAAAGCTGCTAGAGACGCCGATGCGGCCAGCAATATCCTCGATACCATCGACAAGAACGATTTACAGCTGGTCGATGAGATTCTGAAAACATTAGAAGAAAAGCCCGAGGTGGAAACGGTTTGGTCCAAGTCGGAGAGAACTGCGAATATACTATCCTACGTAAATGAGTTCACGTGTCAAGAGGCGCTTCGGGCAAATCTACTGGCCGAGCAATACCTGACGCGGTTTGACCTGGCGAACTCGGCCATCCGTCCAAATCGCGACAAAATTTCTACTGGGCAGGTCGCAGGTACCGATCTATCGGAGTCGAACGTTTCGTACCAGGCGCGTGAGAACAACGGTATTGGCAGTAGGATACCCAACCTCCAGATAGCAAACCCGGTCTCAGCCGATTACAAGGCAGACGCGATTGTCCCCAACTACTGCAACGAGGACGTGTCGCGCGGTGTCGTCGATGAAAACCATTGGCAAACACAGGCAAAGGCAGTCGGGACGGACAGCGACATCGTTCGCAGCATCTTCCAGTTCCTCCATTCCAATCTCCATGCTCCCGGCTTTCCTTCGTCGGCCGTGATCGACACTGCCCTCACCAGCCATATCAATTTTCACGAATCTAGACCCACCGAGTCGACGAATCCGACCGATCCCGTTGAAATTCCAAACATGCTTGTGGCTCCATGGTGCTCCGGCTCTTCTTCATCTGAGCAACGATTAAGCACGACGTAAGTATGTATGTGGGTAGGAATATCGACAGGATCGTGACCGATCTAACAACTGTAACTACCTACGTTGCGTCGTCTTTCTCTTTTCCTTTGTTTCTTTAACTTTCCTGTGTCCTCGCAGAAATTCCGATCGCAGTATAATGCCTTGGCCTTCGTTGAACTTACCGCTTGTAAGGGCCAGCGAGAGACTGAAGGACGGATTGAATGCAAAGGAAGTAGAGAGAGCAATGAGTGATCTACTGAAACGATCGGTCGAGGAACTGGCGAAGCAGGACGAGGACGGAGACACGTAAGAATGTGTATTTGGTTGTTGCCTGGGTAGAGTAACGAGATGGTGTTGAGAACCGAGCCATGTTTGTGTCCGGTAGGATGCTGATGTGCTTAGTGGGAAATCCGGACGAGCTCGCGAAGAAGAAGGCTTACTTAGCACCGCTCGTCGAACGGCTGAGCACAGTTAAGAAAGCTCTGTCGGTTTCCAACGATCACGGCGAAGACGCTCTTTACTTGGCTGCCCTTAATTGTCCACAATATCCCTACGTTACCGGATATTTGGCCGCGGCGATGTTACAGAAGGGACTTGACGTTAGTCAACGATTGTATCATACTCGTGTAAGTATCACGCATTTGTCTCTCCACTTTTCATCATCGCACAATGGTCAGTGCACATTAGGGTGGACCTTATTTCTCGAACATCAAATTTTGTTGCCCCCCCCCCCCCCAGAATTGTGACACTTGTTGGGAAAACGATATGGAAAAATTTTCAGGCCGATTGGACCACGGCAAAACGAAGCGCATCGAATTGGAAAATTTTAAATTTCCTAAAACTTGACGTAAATATACATTATGATATATCGTTAAATTTGTATTTTTTTTTTCTGTTTAAGAATACATACACATCATATACGATTATTAGCAAAAAACATCTGTGATCTTGAAAAATCGAAAGTGACCTTGAAAAAAAAAAAATTTCCTACCATTATATTCGCCCCTTCATATACTGCAACTTTTGTCTGAAGAGTTTTTTCATATATCCATAAACGATGGAAATATTAAACATTTTTGATTTTCATTAAAACGCTCCATTGTACCGAAAAAGCAGTTCTAAGACTGAAAATAAGTTATTATAGCTATTATGTAAATTACAAATATGAATGTCATCAAAGTATTGCGCCCCAGATCTGCTCGTGCAGGTTCGATAGGACCGAGCCGATCCTGCCCTAGACGCGACTGTGTTGACAAACACAGTTTTAAATGCGTCTCAAAAATTCAAATAGCCACAGAGGCATTGACCTGCGGTTTCTGTATCATAAAAATACTTTTTGCGCGCGGCGGGAATGACACCAACATGCAAATGATAGCGGCAAAAAATGTCCGTGCAGACGACGATAAGGAATGCCTTGAAAAATGTAAAATCCTTCCAAAGAATGTGGAATAATTGGTTGACAAAAAAAAATGGAACATTTTATTTCTCCTGTATTCAAAATATTCTTGGACAGGTTTTTAATACCAACGAGATTTTTGAAAAAAGACCCTTCTACATGGGATGATGACCAGGATTTCCAAATTGGACGAAACATCGTTCAAGGATTAAAAGTGGTAAATGACACCGCTGAGCGTGGAGTTAAACTTATGGAAGAACATAACAAAATATTATCCAAAAACGAAGAGGAGAAACAATTCATTCTACAGAATCTAATGGAATATAGAAAGCAGCATCCTGACGTCGCAAAACAGAATTTACATAATAGCTATAATTCAACGATATATCATAATGTACATATATTTAGGTCCAGTTTTAAAAAATTAAAAATTTTCAGATTCGATGCGCTTCATTTTCCCGTGGTCCAATCGGGCTGAATTTTTTTCCAGATCATTCTCCCAACAAGTGTCACAATTCTGGGAGGCGAGACGAAAAAAGTCTCGCAAAATAATTTTCGTCAAGAGTAGCTAAGGCCCACCCTAGTGCACACTAATCCCCACTAATCCTACTTACAAGGAGAGGTTCCCAAGTGTCCGCCTCCGATTGCTTTGAATTTTGGATATGTTTTAGAGGACCGAAAAATAAGAAATACGTGTCTTTTTATAGCGGCCCGTTTTCATATTTGGGGGGTGAAACCAACCCCCAAAGTTGTAAGATTTTCAGGTGTTCATCTCCGATTGCTTTGAATTTTGGACATGTTTTAGAGAACCGAAAAATATGAAATGCGTGTCTTTTTATTTTGGCCCGTAGGCATGTTTAGGGGGTAAAACCACCCCCCAAAATTCAATAGTTGGTGCCCGCCACCGATTGCTTTGGTTTTTGGATATGCTTTAGAGGACCGAAAAATAAGAAATACGTGTTTTTTATAGCGGCCCGTTTTCATATTCAGGGGGTGAAACCACCCCCCGAAGTTCATACGGGGTACAAGAATTGTGTTGAGAAAACTTTATATAAATTTAATTTGCGTAGTAACTTGCTGTATGGACGATGTTCTTGTTGTCCATCACTGTTATTAGGGGGTAACTATGAGGGGTGGTTTCACCCCTTGAACATGCAAATAGGCCAAAATAGAATGACATGCATTTCCTATTTTTCGGCCCTCTAAAACATATCCAAAATTCAAAGCAATCGGACGCGGACACCTGGGAACTTCTCCTTGTTAGTCATACTGTATAGTGTATAGGTATACGGGTTTGCCCACCTATTTGCCTCACAGACTTGTGTATAGGTATATGTATAGCCCGGTCTTTACCTCCCCTCTGCAGGGTGACACATTGATACATTCGGTGGCAGCGCAAGGAGACTGTCACGGCCAAGTTCTCGCTGAATTGCTGGCCTTGAAAACGATCCAGGGAAACGTGGTGTTCGATCTGTCGAAACGCAACTACGACGGTTAGCCGCGATACGTAACTTTTTTAACGGCCCACGAACATCCATGGAAGGGCGTGAGTCGATATACTGAAACGGTAAACTAACTTCGACTTATTCTCCTGGATTTACGTAGGACGGACAGCCCTTCACGTGGCGATAGAATCGCACAACCCACTGACGAGAGGGATCACGTCCGTGGCCACCGTGGAGTTGCTCCTGAAGCATGGTGCCGACCCTAGGATCAAGGAGACAAAATGCGGCGACACGGCATTACACATGGCCGTATCTTTAGCCTGCGACCCGGCCTTGGTGAAGGTACCTATCTACAATATAATCAATCTTCTTCGAAATTCTGTAACTGTACCGCCAACACGATTCACTGGTTCCTTTTACGGTCACTCTACCCTTTCGCGCAGGTATTGCTGACTGCATACGCTTCTGATTTGATGAACGCGGTCAACTACAACCACAATACGCCGTTGCACTTGGCAGCGGCTGTTTCGAGCAGCGTCCCTTTCGAGAGGCAAAAAGAAGTATGTTCTCTCTTGATACAAGCCGGGGCGCAAACCAATCTTTCGAACCGCCAAGGAAAAACACCGTTGGCCCTTGTCATGTCCGAAAGAAAAGACACGATCAAAAGGATCTTCTACAAAAGATCCTAATTGCGAATGCAATTCGGCCACTTGCCGATACGGATCGTTAAACACGAATAAGATAAGAACATTTTCCAACAATACATTTAAGAAAGCCACTGCGAATGATATACAATTATACATACATAGGTAGATACATACGTGTAGAGATACAGTAAACTCGTACGTACATTCGGCAGTTACACACATGTACCTACATATAGTAGGGCAGTAAGACTCTGCGATAGAGTCCCGTCTACAGCGCTCTGCTTTATAGTTTCTCCTTCCCTGCATCCTTCAATGGAGCGAATGGGAATAGAGCGAGAGATGACGACCCTACTGATTGTGAGCCTCGGGTATCGTTTTTTATCTCGCGTTTTTGCTCGAACCGAAAAATGTTTATTTGAATACCTGCATCAACTGACCTGACCTACTTCTCGTATTCCGCCGGCCACGCATGTTGTGGCAGAGTTGATGGAATAGGAATAGGGAAGTGGGGCGCACCATGCTGGTGTCAAGGTAAACAAGTTTCGAGCGCTCCGCCGAGACAAGGTCGTTGAGAGAATTGTGAGAAAAGAAGCGCCCGAGGCTTAATAGGTATGTATAACTTAGAATTCTGGCCGTAAGGAGCATGCGTCTCACTTCGAACAACGTCGATCAAGTCCTTGAATAGTTTTCTACATTAATCGATGTTGCCATTTAACTGCCGAATTTTCGTCTCTATCATTGGGTATACATATGTACATACTTACACGCGTACTTTCCATCAACGTTCATATTCGTTATATGATAAGTTCGAAGGCTGCGCGCAAATTGTTTATTCTTTCTTTCTTCTTTATCGTGGATTAATCATTGTTTTACTCTGCTGATTCGACCCGAGTTGAATAAAAAGGTGGGAACTAACAATAAATACAGATAAATTATAATATTCATACAGTTACTCGTACTCGTCGGCATAATTCGGTGACGGGTATACATATGTGGCACAGGCATTGTTTTTATTATTTCTAGTATTCGAGCGTCGACTTTGTTCACGCAGTGACTCTCGACCCCACTCGATATCCGACTACTGCACTACCACTGAAACACAGACTGCGTACGGGAAATTGTAAATACTGGGTAGTATACCTATCTACTAATATAAGTGAAACAAGAATAAGAAGAAGAGCAAGAAGCGAGGGAGCATGAACAGACGGAGAAAGAGAAATGGAAAATGGACGAGCGAAGCGTAGGTAAGAAAGTGCTATGAACCGGTGGTGATCGATCCTGGAGATTTATTGTCGCGATATACCAGTTCCGGCGGATACGCGGCGTGCTTTTCCGTTGGGAATTGACCACTCGTATTACGGACAGGCTATAGCCTAAGCGGGTGCTACAGTCACCGTGGATACATGTAAGTAGGTATGTATATGTAACATGTATACGTACGCGCGTAGTACTACTCGCTCGGAGGGTCCGAACGAGAGGCTTGAAAAAGTAAAAACTGCAGTACGTACACTATGGTACGCGAGTATGTACATAGGTAGCTACTACGCAGAGCCGAACCGATTCACGCGTTTGTTATGCATATACCGATTATCTCGATGAATATGCTCAATGGATGGGCCGTGTTGCGATCCAGCGATGCGCGACGCTCATGTCACTCTATATAAAAGCGGTACGAAACAACTGTCCATCTTAATCTCGATGATCCAGCAGACCAATTTTTATTCGGCGATTGCCCTCTACGACGATAAGCCGTCTTTTCTCTTCAACCGCGATCAGGCAAGCGCGTCGCCCAGGGAAAAGTTTTGCGGATCCAGGGAACAGTTTTCGTAAAAGGACCCCCCGTAGAAGAGGAGGGAAAGTAAACGCTAACCGGACCAGTGCTCGAGAACAACCCACGGTACATATGTGACTGTACCTACTCGACGAGGGAGGAAACGAGAATAAAAACGGGAAGGAGAAGGCAGGGAGGATAACCAGGCGGAAAGCACGTCCAATTGGATTTAAACTGAAGAGTGAAGAAAGTGAAGAGGAGAGAACGATGAAGAGGGTGCTGGGATTGATGAGTTTCGTGGGAATCGTGGCATTACTCACCGCGGCAAGCGATATCAGTGAACAATGCGAAATTCACGAACAGACGAGGATCACGTGCCACTGCGTTGGAAACGAGGTAAGTCTCTCATCTTGTAGGTCGTGTCTGGTGTTACCAACGGCTAAACAACGCGTTACGAAATTGGTTTTAGGAACTCTTCCTGCCCGAAGGGTACAACTACGAGAACGTGACGAGTCTGTGGGTCACATCCTGCACGTTCGCGAATCTTCACTTCTCTAGTCTGACGGAAGCCAATCGAATCGCGGAAATCGTCGTGCAAAACATCAGCGAGCGTTTAATCTTTGAGCTGTTTCTGACTTCGAAGAAGATGAAGCGGCTGATGTTATCCAACATCCGACGAATACCACTGATAACCCGCGACACCTTCCTCAGTCTGAACAGCATCGAGACCGTTCGGATTGAAGACGCGCGAATCGATAATTTCGAGGAGCGATTCACCGATATCGCGGTAAACAACTTCTCAATGAGGAACGTTACGATAAGACGTGTCGATGGATTGAATTTTTCGGAAAAGGGCGGAACGCTGCGTATAGAAAATAGCGAGTTTCAAAACGTAACGGGCCCTCTGAATTTCGCATACTTTTCCAGCGTAGAGATTCTTCGTTCGAAGTTTCATTTGTCGAAGCCAGGTCATCTGTTAATCGAAGGCGACCTTGTTCTCATCGAGAACTGTGTTTTCTCCAACGCCAGCGCGAACGTAGTTGCCGCGGAAAGCATTACGATAAACGCCAGCTGCGCGGACGGGAAAAGCTCTATGAGACTTTCGTCGAGCAGAATCGAGAGTGTGAACAATCGATTACCTACCGAAATAGTGTACACCAGGAACAAACGGGTATCCGAACGGTTTTTAAACCGCAATAATACAGTCTGTATCGCTGGCAACTGCAAATGCCCAAAAAGTGGTAGTGAAAGTATGCTGCGAAGAACAGTGACGATTTTCTCAATGTTTGCCTTGCATGTTTTGCTCGTGGCCACTACACCGACATCGGCGATTCTCTAATTTGTATCACAGTTTTTTCGTGAATATAGGCAGGGAAGGCTGGTTTTGTCGGCGCGGATGTGCAAAGCTGCCAAGGGAAGAGCTTGTTTCTGTTATAGTTTATTCGTTCCACCGTCGCGATCCCCTCGTTTGTCGTTTCTCCAAAGCCTGTCGACTTTTCTAACCATACCTGACGGATCCTCTTTTGATCGCGACTTTTTATACGTGCCCGTATTGAAAATCTTCCCACTTGTACATATACGTTCGCTCTCCTTGCTTCTCGGCTTCTCCTTTCTCTTTCCACAGCTTGGCTCAAACAGCCTTGTCGGCTTTCCAAATGTTTTATTACACAGCAAGTGTAAGAGCGGCGGAACTTGAGGTGATGGCCGAAACGCAACCGCTCTAACGTTCTTTTCACTATCTGCCACAACGCACCCACCATTTACGTACAAGGACTGATTGTAAGTCGGTGTAGTATATGTTCACACTACACATGTGTATGTATATATATGACGGCTGAGCGTTACATTAAGTTGCATTACAATTCGTAAGTAATAAAGGCTTAGTCTAAGTTTACGATTATTGTTGAAAATATTACACACATCATCGAGTTAATCGTACTTTTTCATCTACAATGACCTACGTTTGCGTGTGAATTTTTAAGAGGCACGTAAGTAGATAGTCCAGGCGAATTTAGATTTATCCTAACGAGCCGACTGCCGGCATTCTTATTTTTGTAACCGAGGACAAGTTAGATGGCGCCACTTGTACCGCAACAACCAAGTTCGCCACAAGACGCGACATGATCATCGCGTCTATCCCCCTTACATAGTTCGTAAAACACGTGTAAAGCGTTGATATTTATGTATTTATGTACATAATTACATATGTATGTTAAGATCGCTCAATGGCACCACAAAATTATACTAACGAGATTTTTCAAGAGGATCCGCCGTATCGAAGTACCACTCCGGCGAGCTGCAACAACAGTAGAAAGTAAAACGTGACAAAGAAAATGAATGAGGTAAGAACGAGCGTGAATTGTGATCCACAATTTGTGAATCGTGAATCGAGAATCGTGAATCGTGAAGCGTAAATAACCTCGTGTAATTAAGTACGAAGCGGTCGACGTGTTATTCTTTTATTTAAGTTTCTCGTTAAGTTGGATTAAAAATTGGATCGCTCGATTCTGTGTGATCTGGTTATAGCTGGCCGTTTCGGAGACTGTGAAACATTGTTCGCGCTTGAAGCGTTCGAAGGACTTCATGTACAGTGAGTAACGAAAATATTCAGCCACTTTTTAAAATCCCATAACTTTTTTAAAATCAATACAAACGACTTGAGTTTTTTTGATAAGCTAGAAGAACTAGTTTGCTAGGTGACGTGATTCGTCGTTTTGAAAAAAGTGCAATTGGTCGGAATAGCAAAAAAAAAATAGTAATAGTCGCTTTTTTCAACTTTTTTTTCCGAGCCTGTAATTCATAAAAATCGGTTAACGTTGCTCTTAACGAGCTATGTACGCTTAAAGATCGCAGAATAAGGTCGAAAATCGCGAAATTCCCGAAATCAGGGATTTTCGAACTTATCCTGCGATCTTTAAGCTTTTGCAGCTCAGAGCAACGTTAACCGATTTTGATGAAATTTTAGGCATATATATAACTTACTTCAATCTACAAACGGGTTTTTTGAACTTTCACTACAGGCTCACAAAAAAAGTTTAGAAAACGACCTTTACTATTTTTTTTTTGCTATTTCGACCAATTGGATTTTTTTTTCAAAACAACGAAACACGTCACTTAGCAAACTAATCATCCATCTAGCTTCTCAAAAAACTCATGTCGTTTGGACCAATTCCATAAAAGCCATGCAATTTTAAAAAGTGTCCGAATATTTTCGTTACCCACTGTATATGTAAGTAGGTAGTTGGAACGAGGGTTAGAGAGTGTACTTACAAGGTGGGGTATAGTGGGGTATAGTAGCGTTCGAACGTTTATCGGAGGGGCACACGCTCGGCTCAAAGTGCCGCGAGTTTTGACGGGTCAGTAACTCCAAAAATATTTATGTCGTCCCCCAACTATTCTTACTCCCGCGACATGGATATTTTCGGCTAATGTTGGGTAACCCCCATGCCAAACCCCAACGCGTTTCCTCGCTTTTCCCCTAATTACAGTAGTTGGTGGCCGGGTCGAGAAACTCGGACGAAATTTTCTTCTCGCTGTTACTTTTCCATGTTGTTTTGAAAGGCCCGGCGCAACGCTCACGGTCCTGCGATAGATCGATACGTAGATTTTAGGTGTGGTGTCATAACGTCTAAATAAATGCCCGAGCTAAGGAATAGGACCGCAAAACACCGAGTTAAGGACGCGCAAAGTAGCGCGTGGCAGGTGACTGATCGAGTTTACAGTTTGCTAGATGTAAGAACGATGATACACGAAAGAATCAAAATCAGATTTAGAGAATGCACATCGGAAGATTGTTACGCAGCAGTAGAGGCTAGCATCGAGAAATTCCAAGTAGGTACATATGTAGGTATGTATCTAAAAGATTGCAATCCAAGCATCACGGACGTTTGTGGGATTGTCCTGGAACGGCCGCAGCGCGGCGTCGACTGTGGCGGTAATATGTACTCGGGGTATGTAAAATATGGGACCGAAATTCGCAAAATATCGAAGGTAGACATGGCTCTTATTTACACTTGGTAAAAAAAAATTTCAAGATTTTCTTTGGGGCACCCTCCATAATACTTCCAATAATAAAAAAAATTCTGTGTAAAGTTTGAGCCCGATCGGATAACGGGAAAAGGTGCCCCTGGGCCCTTAAACATTTAAATACTTATTTAACACCTCACAAAAATCGATTTTCTATAATATCCTCCAAGTTATTGATTAACTAAAAAAATATGTCGAACAAAAGATGTAGATCCGGAAAAGGAGCATCTTTTATGTTGTATTACTTTTTCTCGTGTGACAAACGGTTTTAAAAAAAAGTCCGGAAAACTAAAACAAACAAAAATTTCTCTAAAATTGTGAAAGATTAAATGCTGCTCGAACACTTTTTATTTATGAAGGCGAACGAAAAATATGGAGTTTTTATTTTCGGGGACTATTTTTTAAATACTTAGGGTAAAACGATAAAAAGTAATTCATATTTTCAGTGTTTGATATGTCACGAATGTTTCCTGAAAATTTAGGTCCGAAATTCGCAAAAGTATCGAAGATATACATAGACATCAGAAGTGAGGTACCTATTCAAATGCATTTTTCTGGAAAGAAAAATGTGGAGAGAATGTGGAGAGGAAAAAATTCTTTTTGGCAAAAAATTCTTTTTAATAAAACTTCAAAAAATAGACCTCGAAAATAAAAATTCCATTTTTTTGTTCGTCTTCATAAGGAAAACGTGTTCGAGAAGCATTTAAACTTTCAAAATTTAAAGGAAAAGACATTTCTTTCTAGTTTTTCGGACTTTTTGCGAAGACCGTTTGTCGCACGAGAAAAAGTAATACAACATAAAATATGCTCCCTGTCCGGATCTACAACTTTCGTTCGACATCTTTTTTTATTTAATCAATAAGTTGGAGGATGTTATATAAAATCGACTTTGTGAGCTGTTAAATAATTATTCAAATGTTTAAGAGCCCGGGGGTACCTTTTCCCGTTATCCGATAGGGCTCAAACTTTACACAGATTTTTTAAAATTATTTGAAACTATTCTGAAGGGTGTCCCGAAGAAAATTCAAAAGTCGAAAATAAGAGCCACCCTAATATGTGCCTTTTAGCCTAGGATCTTAAAGGATGAGGACAGATGCGCGTTCCGTCGCGTCGAGTCTCTCGAGAGATGCGCAATGTATGAGTTCATGGCTGGGCGACGAGTGGCGAGGCGAGGCGTCGATACGTGGACTTGACAAGCTTTTCGATTTACCAGTCTATAAGAGGCCCGTCTATTTCCTGTGTTGGAAGCTTTGGTGATGCCGACACTCCAATGCGAGGCCATATCCATAAATCGACCGGGACACTCCAGCTGCCTGGGTTTGGTGGACGGACTGCGCGCGATTAGGGTGAAAAGAAACGAGGGAGCGATGCATCGGCTCTAGAAACACAGACACCGCACACCGGCGTCTCCACTAATTTCTTTCGTGCGTGATTTTTCGTGTTTACACGCAAGATCCGACCTTTTGCTTGTACGCAGCATCTGCCATCTCCACCAGCTTTCGACGCTACGTGATCCTCAACGCGAGCGTGGGAACTAATTATACACAGGAACATAGATACATACGAGTACATAGATATTTAGATATGTACGTAGTATGTTTCGATGGAACATTTTCGTTTTTCCGAATTCGTTTAATGGATTTGGTTGATCTTTATTATCGTGCAGCGCGAATAAACGTATCCATAGGTATATGTACTTATATACAATTGATGTACCGAGGGAGAAATAAGACTACGCGGGACTCGCCAAGCGAACGAACCATGCGGTCGATCGAACAAATTTGTTAATGTTTTCGTGTTCTCGTCGTTAGCATACTCTTTGACACGGCAAGAATTCCCTCTAGAAGCAGAGCAGGTCGAGGGAACCGGAGAATAACGTTGGTATCCAGACTGGGCAGAATTGTAAGAGTTGAAATACTTTGACGGGACACGCAGATCGGCGACTGGCGAGGAACTTATGCACAGCACGGAGTGACCAGGTGCCACTTAGTGTTAGGAACTTGGTATTCATCCACTCGATGTGGCCAGTGGCTAGTCTAGGAACGGTCGAGTCGGCGAAACCTCTTCAGTTCTTAGTTAATACTGTTTCCCTTGTTCTAATTGGTGGGAAGGGTGCCGATTGCGCGTCGCGCTGTTTCGCTGGTCGAGCGAGATGTCTCGTTGATGCTCTGAACGATCATGTTCAGGCGGTCCAAACTGCTTCCGCAGACCTGAGGCGACTGCGGCTCTGTATGGTCGAAACCTGCGAACGAACATCAATTAATGCCATCAGTCTTCGCGAAATCTCGGAATACATATCGAGCTAAGAACATTGTGAAAGAATGTTGTGAAAGAGTCTTTTCCAGTATACATACCAAGTGGTATACTGGAAATCTATAAAGTTATAGATTGCAGCTGGGAACAGCGGCTAGAATTTTGCCAACGGCAACGATGTTTGGTCGTAGCCGAGTTTGCGTCACCGGTGCGCGGTAAAGTTTTTGAATATTGAGATATATCCGCGGATGAAACGCGGCCTCCTTTTATTTTCCAATCCTGTCTCTCTCGCGATATATGTCTTCGTTCCTAACATTCGGGGCTTACTGCCAAACCCAAGTAATTTTCCACGGAATAAATCGAGCGTAAATTGTTTCTCAACCATGACGCGCGACTCCAACATCCGAAGCTGACCGAAATCGTCCACGATAAATTTGCTGGTATCAATTCGATTTCCATGTAGATATCATCTAATCGAGTCGCCATTAGGGCTGGGACTATTCGAATAATTTAATATTCAAATATTTTACAAGTATTCGAATGCTACGAATAAACTTCGAATATTTAGTATTCGAATGTTATTATTCGAATATTTAAGTATTCGAATACTACTCGAATATTTGAGTATTCGAATGCTACGAATAAACTTCGAATATTTAGTATTCGAATGTTATTATTCGTATATTTAATTATTCGAATACTATTCGAATACTATTCGAATATTTAAGTATTCGAATACTACTCGAATATTTGAGTATTCGAATGCTACGAATAAACTTCGAATATTTAGTATTCGAATGTTATTATTCGAATATTTAAGTATTCGAATACTATTCGAATATTTAAGTATTCGAATACTACTCGAATATTTAAGTATTCGAATACTACTCGAATATTTGAGTATTGGAATGCTATGAATAAACTTCGAATATTTAGTATTCGAATGTTATTATTCGAATATTTAAGTATTCGAATACTACTCGAATATTTCTGTATTCGAATGCTACGAATAAACTTCGAATATTTAGTATTCGAATGTTATTATTCGAATATTTAAGTATTCGAATACTATTCGAATATTTAAGTATTCGAATACTACTCGAATATTTGAGTATTGGAATGCTACGAATAAACTTCGAATATTTAGTATTCGAATGTTATTATTCGAATATTTAAGTATTCGAATACTATTCGAATATTTAAGTATTCGAATACTACTCGAATATTTGAGTATTGGAATGCTATGAATAAACTTCGAATATTTAGTATTCGAATGTTATTATTCGAATATTTAAGTATACGAATGCTACGAATAAACTTCGAATATTTAGTATTCGAATGTTATTATTCGAATATTTAAGTATTCGAATACCTATTCGAATATTTCAGTATTCGAATACTACTCGAATATTTAAGTATTCGAATACTACTCGAATATTTCTGTATTCGAATACTATTAAAATACTGATGTATTCGAATAGTATGGTGTGAATTATAAATCAAGTTATTAGCTTACAAGATTTCACCGTAAATAAAAGCTTGCAAAAATGATCTTAAAGAACATGATTTATAATTCACACCATACTATTCGAATATACCAGTATTCGAATACTTAAATATTTGAATAGTAATCGAATAGTATTCGAATACTTAAATATTCGAATAGTATTCGAATACTTAAATATTCGAATAGTATTCGAATTCTTGGACATTCGAATTATATTCGCCAAAAAATTGAGCAACTGAGGTATTCGAATATTCGAATACCGAAAAATTCGACAAATATTCCCAGCCCTTGTGATCGGGGCAGCAATCATAGGTATCGTTGAATTGTCGGTTGGACAATTCCATGAATGGAAGAACCTCTGAACGGTTTGTTGGCCGATCGCGACAGTGGTACTTTATCGAGTGAGCTTTAAGCAATTTACAATTAGACGTAGAACACGCGTTTGTTAAAACGGAAATGGGAATAATTAGCAACACGTAGTGGTTCTAGGCGGTTTAACAAGTGGCGTTGATCGACGTCCACTGAGGAATGTTGCGCATACGATGTAAGCTTGTAGATATCTATGTCGCGTCGTTTCGTCCAAGAGTAGTTGGCCGTTGAGTTTGAATCGCGTCTGAAATTTCGACGGAAGTAAATCGAGACGTCTTAATTGCATCCTTCGGTCTTCAAAGACCCTACTTATTGTTAGTTCGTCGAGTGCGCTCAGTTCGCTCAGTTCCCTCGATTCGTTTTTACGGGTTGTGTCTCGGCGACACACAAAGAACCTTTGATTCATCCTCATTAGCAAGAAACGCAACGACGATGTTGAAATTTTGTCCCAAGCCTTGGGATGTTCCTTTCCGTGACTAAAGACTTTGATCGCCTCGGCCGCGCTCCACTCTAGAAACGAGTCGAGCCCCCTGAAACTGAGGATCGAACTTAACTTTAGATGAACCGAGCTGGAGAGCTGGGAGTGAGAGCTAGAGAGCAGCTGAGGAAACGAGATTTTCGAGAGACATTAGCGGATTGTGGATGAGGCAAAGTATATATGTGTGTACATATTTTGGCCCAAGTTTCCGCCGCGTTTAAACACACGTTCCGTCGCGTCGGCAAAAGGATAGTCCGGCGACGCGGCGCGGCGATGCGTCATACTAATGTACCGTGGCAATATATGGCACTTTGGGGTGGTTAGAATTTTCTCATCGTTCGACGTTCCACCGACTCCCGCCGTGAGGGCTTTTCGCGAATAATAACCGTACCGATGACAAAATGCAAAGGGGGTCGCGAAAGCGAGCCTTTCTCTTTGGGGGCGAGTTTTGTTGGGTGTGGTGGATACGAGCGATACGATAGATGGACGCGTTCAGTCGGAACAGCGGCTATTTTCAAATAACGCTCGTTAAATGGCACGCAACAGCGAAGCATTAATTAAAATGATCAGGGCCCAGGCCTGAGTGGGTTACGGTTCGGTAAATCGCTTGGCACCGCTACCGAAGAACTTGTTTCTCGTTCTCTCAACCATGCTTATGCCTATTCCTACTCCTACCGCGAGGACCACCAGTCGACTCTTTTTTCTTGCCTCGCGGTTTCGGATTCGGTGGAGGCGGATGCACGGCGGTGCAGTGCGATCGTGAATTATAGGCTACAGCTTCTAACGAGTGGACTCCTCTACTGTGTTTCCCATGTACCGATCCAACCATCTCAAACCCCCTACATCAGCCAATCGCGATGTCACTAATTTCGAATTTATTTTTATCGCGCGATGTGCATATCCGTACACCAAAATTCGATCCAATGCCCCGGTACATAATTCAACCCAGCACACTCTTTCCTTTCGCTCCGCTGAATTATGTTTCACGGTTGCCAATAGTCAGGCATTTGCTAACGCTAATTAATCCCAAGTTATTTTAATGGCTGAGATTCCGCGATTTCGCGATTTCGCCGGCTCTCGTTCGTGTTTCTACTCGATCCAGTCCGACCAACTTTACATTCCCTTGTTTCCTCCCCGTATCGCCCTTCTTTCGAATCGGCAACGTCTTCCAAACCGTACCTACATATTCCAATCTGTTTCCGGCTGATTTGAAAACTCTTCAGGTTTTAGGTGCGCCGAGCGTGCCCGTGTGTCCTAGGTACAGGCAAACAGATACGGCTGTTGGTCTATTTTCAGGATGTGGGCCAATTAATTTCGCTATATTTTCGGTACCGCTGGGAAAAACGAGAACTGGGAATGCCGTGCGAAAATAGCAAGGAACGGGGCTAAATGATTGAAGGCGATGCGACAAAGGGTGTCCTTTTCTCGGGTTTCTACGTTCTCAGGAGAACGGTGACGGAAAGCGGCGAGGTAGGGTATGTACGGCCGCGGCGAGACGCGTGACGCGTGGCACGTGCCGCGTGGCTCTTGGCGGCTCGCTACGAGTCTCAAGTCTCAAGTCTCAAGCCCGTCGCGCGCGAGAGCGAGCCACTCTACTGGGAGAACGTTGCATCTCGGAAGCTCATGGCCTCATGGGTGGGCTATCTATAGAGCGAGTATAACCGAACAGAAGCCGAGTGTCACTCAAGGGTGACAAAACTCATTAATACCGATCTGCTTAATGCTCCGTCTCGTGTCTGGCATTAATCTGCTTAAAAATACCAGTATCGCGAGCGATCTACCGTTTTGGAAGCGTGGACGGGAAGAGAGCCGGTCGGTGCGCGGAGCACTCCTTAATAGACGGTTCCTGTCTTTCCGCGCATTTCACCAGCGACGCAAACGAAAATTACCGTTTCGCGGATAGAATCTCACTCACCGTTGATGGGTTGAAACCTTGCCAAAGGATCCGAGAATTGCCTCAGTCTTTCCGTCATGTACCGCGGTGAATCTGCGCCCTGCAAATAAAAAAAAAAAAAACACCGTCTACATTGCAATCGTTCCGAGGCGAGGCTCTTTCATCAGTCAAGAGGCCGTGGAAAAGTAGATGAAAGCTGGATCGAAACGGAGACAGATCGAATTTGAGCGAACCCTCGCGGACATTGGGCACGCGCTTAGCCGATTCCTCAAGCGCTTAATCCCTGACCATAAGAAGTATGTACCTAGATAGTAGAAGCTCGCGACCGCGCCGCCCCGCGCCACGCTCCGCTCACCGGACGTTTGAACGGTTCGTGTTTCTTGAAGACAAGGGAAATCGGAAGAAACGATAGTAAAACTAAGTGGCTGAAGAAGCCTACTCTGGCGGCTCGTCGTTGGAATGCTCACCGGCCGGACGGCCGCGGCGAGCCGCGGCGTCGCGTTCTCTGATCTCATGTGCCTTCTTTCTCTCATTCATTCCTCCACTCTACAGACCACTAAACACTCCGTACACATTTTATCCGTCTCGGGTTCCTTTATTTGTTTCGGCGCATCTATATGCGGCGTCGCGGCCAACTATTCTCGGAGTGAAAGCAGTTTCCTCACCGCACTGTCCACGGCCCGGAATCGTGCATTCGTCCATGCATCCACGCGCGTTTGCAACTTGTTAGGAGAAACTAGCACTGACAACTACTCTTCCGCACCAACATTCATTCCAAGAGGAAGAACACGCGCCCACCAAGCGGCCCCGGCGGTGTAGCGAATCGTAGGTAATCGTCAATTCGCTCTATCTGTATAATAGGTATCTTCTCCATTCCTAACATTTGCGCGTGCAGTATAAAAGTACATTGACGTTATGTTCCACCGAGTAGCCACGGAGTAGGGATAACGAAACGGAGCTTGACTGGGACGAGGAATTGGCAATGAGGTGGGACGGGATGGGATAAAATGGAAGAGTATGGGACGGGACGGGACAGGACGCGGAATCGAGAAGCTTTTATCGTAAAGTAGGGTAGGTTAACCGGCCTCGACTCGCGACTAAAACAGCTGCTTTAAATAAGCGCGATGTTTGCTGTGGAAGATAGCTTCTCAGCCCCGATGCCGGAGGTCGATGCATCTACTTCTTTCGGAATAGAATCCCTCGAGCGAGCAAAATCTCGAGTGGTGTCTCGTGAAACGTCTAGAGTCGCGAGCTTGTTCATTAGCTGCTCGCTGACAATCTGTAGAGGATAATCTGTGGACACCAAATGCCGTTCAAATCTTCGCATTGTCTTCGCTTGATGATTTGGAGTTTTGCAACGGCTGATGTTGCAACAACCGTGTCTGATGCAGTTACGTTTGAAAATGGAGTTTATATTTAGCGAGAACACGAGCCGGCTGCTTTACGCGAAACACCAGAGAAATACATATATTTCATTGTATAATCCCCTCGGGAAGCGTCCCGAACTGGCTCGGTTTCCGCTCCGGCCGAGACGCGGCAACGAGAACGCGAGTGCTCGCATGGCCTCCCTTCCCTCCAGTAAACGGAACCTCTACCACTCTGATCCGATACACCTACCGGGCCTATGCGTGTACACAGTTTCTGATATATACGCAGATCCTTGTCCAAGAGCCAGATACCCTTCGCTACCCTTTCGGCGAGCCACGTATAAAGCTTCGATGCGAACTCGGCACTGCGTGTCAGAGCGCGAGAGCAGTACTTAAAGGGGGAGCTCTATTTAGGACGCTAGGAATAAGGTGATTCTTGGGAATTTTTTTTCTTAGAAACTGTTGAGCGGATCTTTTCCAAACTTTCCGGGTATTTTAGTTCATATTCAAACAATGAAAATTAATTTTTACGTTAGAAAGTGTTCGGTAGAAATGGAGATATATGAACACGTTCGTTAGGACTCGCGCGCCGGAGTTGCAAATTGGCGATTGTAATGCTGGCCCCATTTCTTCCCTGAAATAAAAAAACCAAGGATTTTCTTATTCCTAGTGTAATTACATTGTCGATGAACCTAAGACGTTGGTAAATAAATTGAATTGAACAACTCTTTTTCCATAAATAGTACGGAATATCTTGGGGCAGAATCGTAACTTTTCCTTTCAAGTCCCACCAGTTTGCTAACTTTTAACTTTTTCTTCGTTTGTTAGGTTCATCGGCAATGTAATTATACTAGAAATAAGAAAATCCTTGGTTTTTTATTTCAGGGAAGAAATGAGGCCACCATTAGGGTGACTGTACCTAATATCGCCACTGTTCCTAATATCGCCACCTGCTATACCTCGCAAAGTAAGCTCTAAAATTTATCGGTTATGCACTGAATTAGTACCTAAACATATGTAGGAAGACATACTGTAATTGCAGCATCATGTGGTCAGCAATTACAGAAAGAGAAGTATTTTAGTGAATCTTAATAGTGTAAATTCAAGAATCTTAATTTCGTGAATGCAAGGATATCTACTAGAAATACCTAATTAATGATGTACTTCTGGAATTAAATCGATTCAAATATTTTCCGTAGTGAAAATAATGTTTTTCTTTTAGCAGTATGGGTGTTCTCAATACCGCCTACCACAGAACAATGGTTTCGATGTAATGTTTGTTATAGGTGGGGTTACGAAATGTGCCGAGCAACCGTAATAAACTTTATTTGCCCAATATGTACATCGAAACGTAAAAAATAAAATATTTTAAAAATCTATATTTTTAAATTTCTATATTTTTCTAATAAAAATGAAATCAAAGATGCATAAAAATACATTTATAGAGCAAGAAATAATAAAAGCACATGTGAAAATGACTTTAAAAATATGAATTAATCAATATTTCTTAAGTTGGCGATATTAGGTACACTTTTTTCAGGACCCGATTTTTGCATGTCTTACGTTTGTTGAGTCCTAATTAAAAATTTGTAGGTTTCAACGATTCTAACTTATGCTACATGAAAGATGAATAATTTCTCTTTACTTTGATACGAGCTGCATGCAAAAATATCAATTATTATTCAATTGACAGCGATTTAACTTTTGCCTGGCGATATTAGGTACAGTCACCCTACAATCGCCAATTTGCAACTGCGGCGCGCGAGTCGTAACAAACGTGTTTATATATCTCCATTTCTACCGAACACTTTGTAACGTAAAAATTACTTTTCATTGTTTGAATGTGAACTAAAATACCCTGAAAGTTTGGAAAAGATCCGCTTAACAATTTCATAGAAAAAAATCCCCAAGAATCACCTTATTCCTAGCCGTCCTAAATAGGGTTTGCGCCTTGTTGAACCGAAAAATAGGTAATTCTTTGTGAATTTTTTGTACAAAAACGGTTCGACAAATTAATTTCAGGTTTGGCAGGCTGTTTCATTGTATCTTGAACTGCTGTTCTGAAATTTGGTGTGACAATGAAAAAAAAACATGGCAGATACAAAGAGGGCGTTGAAAAATAATCGGGTGGTGCTGGCGTTGACGAAAAGTACTGTGAGGGTTATCCGAAACATAAAAAAGAAAAGAGATTCTTAATCTATATGAATGTGGTTATCGGTGGTAGTAGATTTATTGCCGTATCTGTTACCGTTCCTTTTTTATTTAAAGAAGTTTTCCCGATTTTGTGGCAAAACCTGTTTCAGCCTCAAATCAAGGCGCTTCGCCTTCTTCAAAAGGCTGCCATTTTAACATTTTGTTATTTTTCTTAATGCATCTACCACCACCGATAGCCACATTCATATAGATTAAGAATCTCTTTTCCATTTTATATTTCGGATAACCCTCACAGTACTTTTCGTTAACACCAGCACCACCCGATTATTTTTCAACGCCCTCGTCGTATCTGCCATGATTTTTTTTTTACTGTCACATCAAAATTCAGAATAATAGTTCAAGATACAGTGAAACAACCTGCCACACCTGAAATTATTTTGTCGAACCGTTTTTGTACAAAAAATTCACAAAGAATTACCTATTTTTCAGCCCAACAAGGCGCAAACCCCCCTAGTGGGACCGAAAAAGTAGGTGATATTTGCGAATTTTTTATAAAAAAACTGTTGAACGGATTTATTTGAAATTTGGCAGGTTGTTTTATTGTACTTTTAAGTGTTATTTCAAATTTTTATGAGGATATACAAAAAAAAATGTGCCTGCGTAGAGCGTCGATTGCAGAACGTTGAAAAAAAACAGCTCGTGCTGGCGTTGAAGGAAAGTGTCCTATAGTTTATCTGAAACACAAGAAGGAAAACGGATTCTTAATCTGCATGAACATGGCTATCTATGGAACTAGAACAATTCAGAAAAATGAAAAATTGTTAAAATGGCAGCCTTTTGAAAAAAAGTTCGAATTTCGTCAAAAAATCGCAAGGAATTATTTAAATAAAAAAAGAACGGTAACAGATACAGCCATAATCCTAGTTCCATAGATAGCCATGTTCATGCAGATTAAGAATCCCTTCTCCTTCTTACGTTTCAGATAAACCATAGGACACTTTCCATCAACGCCAGCACGAGCCGTTTATTTTTTCAACGTTCTGCAATCAACGATCTATACACGCACATTTTTTTTTGTATTGCCTCATAAAAATTTGTAATAATACTTAAAAGTACAATAAAACAACTTGCCAAATTTCAAATGAATATGTTCCACAGTTTTTTTTATAAACATTTCGCAAATATCGCCTACTTTTTCGGTCTCACAAGGCAGAACCCACCCTTAAGTGGTTGAGGTTTCTTACTGATGCGCATCGCGGTAGACGCGTGTCCGAATCTCCTGGCTAACCAAGGGATGGTCCGATATTACTTACGCCGCTGCTTCTCGAATACTACACATATTTCACTCCAGCGATGAAAATACCGAGCGATTGCCTACTTTCGATTTCTGACAGGCGCGAGGACACAGCGCGCGGTTATCGAAAACCGATAGCGAGCAGCACTCTATCGACGGAAACGACGATCAAACTTCTCTCTCCCCGGTGCTCCGTTTCCCCATCTTGCCTGTTAACGCGCGTGGCAAAGCGGACGGCACGACACCGTCGCGCGTGTAATCGTGTGTGTAGGTGCCCATAGATACTTACCTGTGTACCTCTGATTTCCGTTTCGTTCGAAAGAATCGTTAGCCAGTAGTCCACTTACCGCGTGTTCGGCTAAACCACGATCTTGAGTGGCCGAGGATCCGTCAGCTTGCAGCAGCGCCTCCAGACCCTCTATATATTCGATCGCGTTTCGTAGGATCTCCACTTTCGGCAGCCGTTGATTAGGATTGTTGCTCGTCCTCCTTTTCAAAACTTCGAACGCCTCGTTCACCTGCAACGGGACAAAAGAGACGGAGCCATTGGGCGAAAGTGTGTGCGGTGGGTGGTCGGCTGATAAGGTGGGTGATGGCTGAAGCAGTGATTGCAAGGGAAACTAAAAATGAGGCTAATAAGAGACAGACGGCTCGGGACTGACCTTTCTCAAGCGCCTTCTCTCCCGCAGGGTGGCCGCTTTCCTTCTATCAACGGTCACGGTTTTCTTCTTGCATGCCTTACAAGCCCAGAGGAGGCATCTGCGCGGCCCGTGGCTTGGAGCTGTCGCGTCCAGCGCCACGTGAGGATGAGGTACGTGCTCGCTCAGTTCGCTCCCATTTGATTCGTTGCTCCTTTCGTTGGATTCGCTTGGCTCGCCAGGCTCGTCCGGCTCGTTTGGCTCGTTAGGATCGTTTGGATCGTTTGGCTCGTTCGGTCCGTTGGAATCGTTACCCTCGTTGCTCTCCTCCGCCTCGACAGACACCGTGTCAAGATCGGCCGTAGGATCCCCCGACACCACCGACGACGTGTCGTCCGAATCCAGAACGTATCGAGATGATTGCAACCTGTCGACGCATAGCAAATTCTCATACACCCTCCTCGGCTCCCCACCGGCTAACGAACAACAACGAGCCCAAGTTCCACCTCTCTTTCCTCTGCTATTTCTTGTTGCTTTTCATTTTTGTTCGATTAGAATGGAAATGATATCGATTTTCACAACGAGCACCAACGAACCCCAGTTCTACCTCTCTTTCCTCTGCTATTTCTTGTTGCTTTTTACTGTTTCTCGATGGGAATGGGAAAGATCTACGATTGTATCAGGCACGCGTCGGGGTTATAGAGATAGGTAGCACCTAAGTGGAAGCGAACCGGCCCAGTCCCACGGAGGACAGTCTCCCGGATTGGAATCGTTCCAGGTGGTCGGCTAACGCGCGAGCCTCTGGGCTCTGGTAGGTTGATCGGTGCGACGAGAGACACAAGTACATACATAAAGGGAACGCGAGATAGGTACGAGGTGAAAATGCTTTAATGCGCGATAAGGCCATCAGCGCGTTCTCGCTGAAAATAACGAGTGGCGATCACTCGATGCGGAGCTTCCCTTTCACTCTCCCAACGTGCGACGGCCAAGGAAACGCCGAAGGGAAATGGGAAGGGGACGGGGACGTTGCAGCGGATAAAAAGTCTTGCGAGAACAATGATCGTACCGGTAACGCTGGGAACTCGTGGATTCTAGTTGCGAGATGTTCTCCACCGCCTGGCCGACGCTTCTTCCTCCCTCGTCCACGGTCCCTTGGAGCTGCAAGTATCCTTGCAAGTAGTCGATGGTTGGCGGATGCTCGGTGGACGACGGGTAGCCGCGTCGGCGGCGATGGTGGTGATGATGGTTGTGATAATGATGGCGGTGGTGATGGAAACGATGATAATAGTGATGCCCGTGAGGTGGATGATGCCGAAGTTGGAGGTGATGGTGCCGGTACGAGTCGTAAGAAGAAGGTCTAGCCTGGTAGGCGGCTTGACACGCGTAAGACAACGCGTCCGTTACGAGGGTCATCGTATCGTATTTCTATAGTAATCCGGCTGGTATGGCCCACCTCCACTTTCCGATCGTTTCTCCCTTTCGGTGGTTTCGCCACCTATCTCCTTCGCAGCGGGTAGGGTGCCGGCAAACTTTGAGACTCTTCTCCTCGAAACTTCACTGAACATGTACTTGATCTCGGCAGCAAGCGAATCGCGGCTGGCGATTAAAACGATCTTCATGCCGAGTGCGGCATCGAGCCAACGATCCACCCGATTCAACCCGGTCGATGGCTAACGACGGGCATGTAGTATGCGCGACGGTGCAGCTTGTGCCTGAGTAATTAGCTCGTGGACGTTTCCCGATCAGACCGTCGGACGAGAAGGCGGAAAGAGCCGGCGAGTATCCACCGTGCTGGAGATAGATGCGAGATCTCGGGAAAGATTGAAGCAGCGGGCTTTTTTGGAGGCAGCGCGTGACGCGTAACGCGTGGCCCTGCGGCGTACGCGAGAGCGAGAGCGAGTGGCGGCCGGAAAGCTCGCCCCGTACGCGCTCGTGCACACTCGGTGGATCGTAGGCGCGCACCCGTGCTTGCGCTCGCGCTCGCCGCCGCGCTTGCGTACATGTTTCGCGCCCGCCAAAACACGCGCGTCGCCAGCGCCGTTCGAATAGTTTACGAGCCGGGCTTTGTGGCCGGTCACACCCAGTTGGACTATTTTCGGCCAGAGACCGGCCAATTAGGGACCATCGAAATCCTCTCGGATCCACTGTCGTCCCGCCTCTTCTCTTTCCTAGCCCGACCTAATGGCTGGCCAAGTCATCCCCTCGGGGTGTGGTTTAATCGTTGCTGCAGCTTCCTTGGGCATTCGCGCCGTCGAGTTCTACCGCGTATCAAGAGGCTGGGACCGCCAGCGGAGGCGCGCAGTATGTACCTAGTTGGATCAATCGAAACACCACCTACCACGTAGTCGGGGCGAAAAGGTTTTCCGCTGCCGTCGCCACCTAAATCCTTTGCTAGGATCCTTTTCCCGATACTCCTACCTTCCTTATACACATAGGTATAAGGTACCCGCGACCTACATGCCTCGCGTCCCGATCCTTTCGAGTCATCCATTTTCTTCCCTCCCCAGAGAATTTCTCTCACGGGATCAAACTACGAGCTAAAATTATTCTGGCTCTAGTCCAGGCGAACGAAGAGTGGTAGTTGGATTAAAGTATAAGCTCGGCTCATCTCGCGTCTCGGCTCCTCTTCTTTCTGCCGGCTGATCAGCAGACGGCCAGTTTAGACTTGGAATTGGCTTTAGGGTTGGAAGAATGACTGGGTTGCTTATAGAGAAGTAGGTGAGAACTGGGAGGAAGTCGAAGAACGGCAAGAATCCGATGGCTATGGTAGAGTAGATGAGAATGGAAACACGAGTTGTCGGTTAGATTCCTCGAATGGCTGGAATCGGCCTTGAACCGATAACCTCTTTACCTACATAGAAAAATAATATGGAAGCGGGATTCGCGATCTCGGAACCGGACTAGGGTGCGAGGGCGAGTCACGCACCGCCTAACGAATCGCGTCGCGTGGTTAATCAACAATCGCCGACCGAGACATTTCCCAAGATGCTTGCCGATTCATCGATCGAGCGGGCGGCGAGGACGAGGACGGGGGCGAGGACGGGGGCGAGGGCGAGGGCGAGGGTGTGGACGAGGACGAGGACGAGGACGAGGACAAAGACGAGGACGACAACAGTCTACCGCGACAAAGGTGATGCTCGCCGCTCGGAAAGGATGATCGGAGCAAGTACATAACGAGTATGCTCGAAAGGGTGCGCGCGCGCGGCGGGAACACGTTAGCAATGTAGCATGGAAGGAAAGTGACGTGTAGGGGTGACTCTGTTGGTACTCTGTACTGCACCCCCGTAAGCGGCACAGTCCTCGTGAAATCTCGGGGCGGATCGGCTCTTGTCGTGCCGAAAACGAGGAGGGTGAACCGCGCAAGGCGGACGGTCCGGATCCGAGAGAAGCGAGACGAAAAACAGGTCACGCTCTCCTTCGTTCAGGATTCGGTCGGCTGGGATACCTACATCCGCCAAAGCTCGCGAAAGTTCACGAAAGGGCAATGCCTCGCCCATTTTTATGGAACCGCCAGCCCCACGGTGGACCGATCGGCTCGGGCTGCTGCCCCTTTCGATGCTACTTCTCTGCAGCCTCGAATCAGAGGAACAGGTCGTTCTGCAAAACTTCCAACCAGGCATTCCCGTCGGATACCCGACGGCGGATATCTTTCAGCCCAAACTTGCCAACTTCTCTTTCTCCTCTATCCACCCGATTGCTTGCGATTCACTCGCCAGTTAGCCGCCCGTTTAACCAACCCAAACGAACGGATTGGGAGCGCTTTGGCGCGCGCAGCACGGGCCGTGCAAACGTGCAAAGTCCAACGATTGAATCAGAATCACCGGACAGGTCTGACAGGGATAGTCTCACCAGTGCCTTATACATATATATATACACACGCAGACATGGAAAGACGGGCGGTCGTCGGATACGGAAGAGATCTCACGCTCACGCTCACGGCTTCTCTTGGTACGTGTACCTCGGTGTAAGGGGGTCGGGCGGCAAAGGGGTTGGGGGAGTATAGCAATGATCGGGGAAAGGGGGCGAGGGGGCGGGGGAATCGGGGTAAAACGTGGCGGGGCAGAGCCGTGGGGGCGTATGGAGAAAAGCGTGAACGCTGGCCTGGAGGGTAAGGAGGGAAGAGTAGATTAGCGGAAAGGAGAGAGGAGAGGAGAGGAGGGGGAGGGGAGGGGGGAGCGGGGGCTGGAGAGGGATGGAGCGGCGAGGCTGAGAGACGAGAAGAGTGGAGCGGAGTGGAGTGGAGAGGAGCGGAGAGGAGAGAAGAGGGAAAGAGAATCGGTCGGGTCGTGTGTTGCGGGCTGCTGCGGCTCGGGCGCGACAGTTCTACCCCGACCATTGCCGGTTGACTTTCGCGAGCAGCCCTTACGCGGCAGAGGTTAACCCTTCCGACAGACGTGCGGACGGGCACACGGACTGACGGGCGGACGGATAAACAACCGAGTCGCGAGCTGATTCGCGACGGTGAAACAACTTTGACCGCGTTATCGCCTCGTTGGCCGTGACCGGTGGCTGATTCGTTACCCAGTCGCGGTAGGAAACGCAAGGTCCCGCGACAGAGATATAAACGGGCAAGCAAAGAGACATAGGGGCGAAGAGGAGAGGAGCGGAGGGGGAGAAGAAGAAGAAGAAGAAAACGAAGAGGAAGAAGCTTTCGTGCGACGCGACGGGACAGTCGTCTTGACGGACGATTCGATACGTCGAGCAGCCAACGGCATGTGGAAACGCCTCGAAACGGATAAGATCGTCGCTTACTACTCAGCGAGCGCGAAACGCCGTGTCAGCCGTTTAAACCCGAAACGTCCTCGATCCTTTGATTCGAGATGGGCGCCAGATATAAATCTTGAGGACTGCTCGAAGAATCAGAGCGGAAAGTCGCCGATCTCCAGCAGCGCTGCAATCCCGAATCGGCTGGTTTCCCACCAATTGACTGCCTGCTCAACGATTTAATCGAGCAGACGCAGTAAGATTGTGCGCCCGGGCGGCAGGACGAGAACCGCCACGCGAGACGCCGACGAATCGACTCGCGAACCCGTTCGTTGGATGGCCAACGCACCGGAGTATACAACCCCTTGTCGGCTACTGTGCGCTGCGCGCCACAGATTCCCGCGTACATATTCCTTTGGTTTAGCCCCGCGTCCCCGGGCCAAGCTGTTCCGCGAAATTTCGCCGCGGCTGATCGAGGCGAATGCAGTCGCGTGATCGGGACAAGTGGGGACAAACGGTCGGACCAGCGGGCGAATAACAAACGAACGTGCTCCGCCGACACGGTATCGACCCCGCGCCGATACGATATTACCACGCACATGCGTCGTCGATCGCGATCAAAGAAGCGGTCCTTTCGCAACCGATGAAACGAACGGGTTAACCACGCGGTGCGTTACCGATACTACACGTCTTTGAACAGTTGATCGAATCAGTCGTTACACAGAGATATTTATATATACGCACTGTCTCACACACACACACACACGCACGCACATGTGCGCGCGTACGCGTCCCGCTGCCGCGCGCGCGCGCGCGCGTGTATGTTTGTACGTGTATGTGTTCACGTGCGCACGCGCTTATATTCGTGTGTATAGGCTACGGTGGATGTATTAATTCTGCAAATGCCCACGTACATGCACACGAGCACTCGTATCTACGCGATCTGTTATTGTTGAATGAGAAATTTTACGACGTTACGCAGTTAATGATAATGAATGTTATTGGGGGGGAGGGGGTGGGAGGAAGCGCCGGTCGCTTGGAAGGATAGTAAATAAAGTGGTGAACTTAAATGCCGCGACTTGCCGTGTTATCAGTCGATCGTAAAGACAGGCGTCGCGGTCGCGGTCGCGGACGCGGTCGCCGTCGCGACTAAACGCCACTGCCCGTGCCGAAGGTAAACGGACCGCATCGTTGATTATTTATCGATGGAGAATCCGCTCCTTTTCTTCTGCCATGGTCCGCAGCAAGCTCGCAGCCGGATATCCACCTAGAGCCCGTTGATCCTTCCCCTCGCCCTTACCGCGATCGCGAGCAAGTCGACTCCACCTCGATAATCTTCGGAAAGTACGTTTACCTATTTCACCCGATGCTCAATTTAACTCAAGTACAAAAATCCGCGAGAGCAGAAATTATTTTTCTTTCCGAATCGCGCGAACGCACTTATACTCCGTCGATTTCAACAAGTCTGTCCAGCACACAAGTTGAACCGCGTCGAGCGGAATGATGCCGGAGATGGAGCAGAAATGGAGCTACCTCAAACATTGTACTTGACTACGGGTCGCATCGGCCGAATAGCAACCGGGACGATCCTGCGGTGAAGGCAGAGACGGCTTTAACGTATAGTGGTTTAGATCTCGCTGCGAAAATCGCATCCTCGTCGGGGGTGATTTTTACGAGAGAGTCGCAACGCGCCGCCGAATCGGAATGTTGGCGTAGCGAGCTCGGCAGAGAGGTCTTCATTGTCGGAGAAGCCACGCTGCTGACCCGATCACGGCGAGCTTACGAACAGAACCAAAAGATATGCACCGTATCGAGCTGATGGCTAGCAAACGTTCCGAAGGGCACAAGTCGCTGGCGACGAAGAGAATTCAGATAGAAAGGGACAATCGATATGCTCGCGAGGATATTTGAGAAGTTATTCGACGGGAAACGTAACGAGGGAAGGCAGACGCAGCCATGTCATGGGAATCTATCTCATCGAGAGACTATCTCGGGCAAGTATCGACTTGAGAGGGAAACTACAGAAAGATATTGTGGGTAGCGTAGCTGCTGGATCCTGTTTAGATGGGGATTCACGTGCCCGTAAATTTCTTTAACGCTTCTATTTCCTTTGCATTGGTTTGCGCGGGGTCTGGAACGGGGGCGGTGGAGAATTCGGATTCAATCGGGAGAGTAACTAGTCTACCGCAGCGGTTATCCTTGCTGCGAAACCAAAGAAAATGGAACGGAAGCGGGGACTGTCGCTGCGGTAGGTACTAGGTACTCGCCAACTTTCGACCGTATATAGGTCAGGAAAAGAGGTCACAGGTGCCTCGCCCACCGTGACTAGCAGGCGCCGCCGCGCCGCGCCGCGCCGTTTCGAGAGGCAAGCTGAAATTCCGTGATCGAATCTGCACGTTGCACGATCCCACGCGAGACCCACGCTCTGCACTCAATCGAAATATCCGATGTGAAATGGAACGCAAGACACCTTTTCCAAGGCAGTACGACAACTACAGCATTCGATCGCTTTAAAATAAAGTAATGACTCGAAGCGGTGTTTGTGTTTCTGTTTGCTCTGCTGTTCCGTGACCGCGAAATCCCCAACGAAAGTCGCGTGCCGGAGTTTGCTCTCCGATCGATCGCGTGCCAATCACTGTTACCAATTCGTAGAGGTCCGGCCAGTCATCAGCTGTCGGCGACCGCGTTGCTGGGTAGTCCGGACGGCTCGCGTCATCCCCTCGACGTATGCGAATTCGCAGAGGAGGATTACGGCCAGCAGCATTCCAACGGGAACGGCCATTATCAGAACGGACGTTCCAGCGCTGGTTTGTGGGAATGCCTGATCGGCTGTAGGCGGCGATTGGATCAGCATCTGGCTCGAAGGCGGGTAAGTTTGCGATTTCACCGCGTAGGTGTGTTCCTACATAAATCCCGCGGACCACCTGACCTCGACTATTTCGATGGTGTTACTGATTCCTCGATACGGGAACCTCGGCCTACGCTTTCTCTCGGTCATTGTCGAGTAGCTGCTACGGAGCTGGTGCACGCGATGGCAATGGTCATTGGTCACGCTACGCGCAATGTTTTCCAACCCTTTCAGCCTCGACCTCTACACAGGCACAGAGCTCTTTGAAATCCACGCGTTCGCGTACAGTAGGTGGACACCTACTTAACCAGTTACTTAGGTAGTGGAGAAAGGGCTGGGATAACCGGTTATCTAATTGTAAGATGAAAGAGACGGAAGATAGGCGTTTCCAGTTGATCGCGGGATCGCGTTAACGAGATTAATCTCGATCAAGCCGAACGCATGATCGTGTCACCTTCCTAGAGCTTGTTTGCTCGCCACCGACCGCGCCGCGCCGCCCGTCCCGGTATCGCCGACGTCGAGGTCGAGCACTATTTATACGTATCGTACGGGATCGTTGGATCTTAAATCATCGACGAAGAAAGTTCAGGGTTGAATCGATATGACCTTCCCCGCTACGTTTAGCCACGCGCCGCGCACTAATCGACAATGCCTAACACGTGATTCTCGTTCCTCCCCCCCCCCCCCCCCCCATCTGTAGATAGATACCTACGTTAATCCCGGGGGATGGTATAAAAATTTTCCTTTCTTTTTAGGTTGAACAGGGCTTAAAGTTGTACCGTGCCCACAAGCAGCAGGCTGCTGTTCGGAAATGGAGGGGCGCTCTGAAGAACATCAGACAGCGAGAGGACAAATTCGCTCTCCTCGGTTACCTGTACCAAGCTTACATGGATTGGGGAAAATACAGGTATCTGTTGCGGCGCGGCATCGGCAAACTCACAAAGTAGCAGACAGAGCACTTGCCAAAAGCATTCGATCACCCTCGTATTCCATTCCTTCGATTCGATTTGTTCGAAAGCAATGGAAAGGCCGGTAAGGAAAAGATTAGAGGCAACAGACGAGAGAAAGCTGGAGCATAGGTACTTTCCAATCTATTGGTCATTTTTCTAAAATTATCCTGCTTTGTTAGCTCGATTAAAGAGGACAGAAATGAATGCGCCGTAAAGAAGGGGATAGGGGTTTCGGAGGGACGGTTGTGGTGCCGGGCCACCGAGCTTAAAGTACGGACCAGGAACGTAAAAGAGCTTAATAGAGAGATGATAGCCAAGAGATAGTATTTACTTCCGCGAGACCGCGAGAGTCGGAAGGAGAAGCTCGAAAATCCTTGACACGGTAACGAAGCGTTTCCGCGTGGTTTCTCGCCCCGAGAAGCCGGGGGTGTCGTGTCGCACCTATTCGGAAAGATCCATTTCGGTCAGCGTATGCCTACGAGCATCGCGGCTCATCGTTTGCCGTCTCTTATCTTCTTCTCCTTCCTTTCTCGTTCCAAGACACGGGACGTGGAGAAATCGTGTCATTTCAGGGACAGCATCGACTTCGGTCATAAGCAACTGTGCATTTCGGAAGAGCTGGATTCGCCGAATATGCGAGCAGAAGCGTACTTGAACTTGGCAAGGGCTCACGAAAGATTGGGCGCGCTCGATAGGGCCCTGGATTACGCCAGGCACAGGTATGACAGATTCTACTTTTAAACCTGATCGATTCCGTTACTATTCGCGCGCTAGCGTCGCAACTATCGAGATTTCGACGAGCAAACAGAACCGTGCGCCCCGTCATCTTCGTTCACCTCTCGACGACTCTGTACCTTTTCAGTTTGTACAACGAATGCGATCAGTGCGCTACCGCTGGATTGGTTCATTTAACCGTAGGCAGAGTTCATTTGGAGCTGGCAGGATTTTGCAAAGCTCTGGAAGCTTTCCAAAGAGCCCATAAAATTGCTCATTCCATACAAGATCCTTCGTTGGAACTACAAGTAAGTGAAGGTTTCCGCCGACGCGGAACCTCGCCTAACCTCGCGTCAGGGATCGGCGGGCTTAAGCTACGCCGGATGGAGGGGGAAACACCTACAGGAGCGGTGGTAATGTGTGCATGAACCGCGCCTGCGTCAGTCACGCACACATTACCACCGCTCCTGTAGGTGTTTCCCCCTCCATCCAGCGTAGATTAAGCCCGCCGATCCCTGCCTCGCGTAACCTCGCCCGCTACCTCTCCGTTCGTTTCCCTTCTCTGTTTGCTGGTGAAACTAGGGCTGCCATCTGTAAAATCACAAACCCCGGACAGAGAGCATTAAAACCCCGGACATTTCCACTTGAGACCCGGACACTTTTAACTATTTCTTATATGTATGTATTAGGTACGAAATCCCAAAACAACAATTTCTGTAAAATATAGACTGTGACCGTAATCAAGAAAGATAGATAAAATATAGTTGTACAAAGTAGGAATTTATTTATGACTTTTTTATACACTTAACTTATAACTAAAAGAACACATCAAATACGCAAATTTAATTTATAACC
Source organism: Andrena bucephala (assembly GCA_947577245.1). Classification (NCBI taxonomy): domain Eukaryota; kingdom Metazoa; phylum Arthropoda; class Insecta; order Hymenoptera; family Andrenidae; genus Andrena; species Andrena bucephala. The sequence continues at coordinate 112,985,698 of OX387715.1, forward strand.
AAAATAAAATGAAAAAATTGAAACCATTCAATTATGCTAAACATAGAAAAACATAAATTCCTTTTTTTTTATAAAAAGTCAATACGAAAATAATCTTACAAACTGCGAGCGAGCGGCATCGAAAAACACGGATCCCGTGTTTTTTTTTCTATCCAATTTTAAGTTATCACCCTCCAAAGTTAGGCGTTCCATTTTACCCTACTCTCCCCTACGTACGCGGTCTCCGATAGCGTTTGATTCGCAGGTATACGTAGGCCTATCGGAGCTCTTCTGCAGATTACACGACGCCGACAAAAGCGCGAGATACGCAGCACGGGCGTACGATCTATCGAGAAGCTTACAGCTGGGCGATTTAAATTCGCGACATCACAGAGCGGCTCTTCTCCAGATGGCCGCGGCCCTCCGAAAGAAAGGAGAGCTCGGCGATGCCCACGATTATTGTTCGGTACGTTGGATTCATTACACGTAGGTATCGTAGGGTATCGTAGATGATGATTGAGTTCAATCTTGTGACGTTGACGCAGGAAGCAACACGATTGTCGCTGGTCTCTGGAGATCAAGCCAGTTATGCAAGAAGTATACGAATAATGGGAGACATTTATAGGAAAAAGTCCGACATAAGCGTAAGTAAACGTAGGATAAGCAGGAGCAGGTTTGCCAGGGGCAACTACCCCGACTGTATCGTTGTAGAAAGCGTTTCGGCAGTACGAGAGCGCTATGGGATCGGCGGCAGCGACCGGGGATCGGCTCTGCCAGATGGAAGCGATGGACGGTGCCGCTAGGTGTCTCGAGGCTCTTCGACTCCAGCACAAAATATGCAACTGTCGTCCTCTCGAGTTCAACACGAGATTGCTCGAAGTGGCTGGATCGGTCGGTGCTAAGGTAACCTTTGCCTTGCCCGCTGTGTAGTGCGTACGGCGCGGCGTACGGCGCAACCTTCCTAACTCTTTCATCTACATTCTACGTTCTACGTTCCTAATGGCTCTGTTGAACGCAGTTCCTGGTACGAATCGTAAGGTCCAGGCTCTCGCGAATCTATGGCTCTCTCGGGGACGAGGAACAAAAGGCTCATCACGAGAGATTAGCCGCGGCGATGGAGGAAGATTTGGAGCTACGGTGCGGAGGCTGTAACGAGCCTTTCGGCATCGAAGCCGATTCCTTGGAGGCGTTGCCCTGCTCTCACATATTACACGCCAGGTGATACGAGCCTCGCGATATGCAACGTTTGGACGCGCCACTCTACCCGATTCTCCCCGTTCTTTAACCGAGCTGTGCTCCGCGATTTACAGGTGCGCGTACGACATATTGAAGAGACGTGATAAAAAGAAGAAACGTTTGTGCCCCGACTGTCACAAGTCTGTTAGTTCACGATTGTACCTGCATTGCGAAGACCCACACGGCATGAGTACTTTAAATCACAGTTCCTTGAGTCTGGCATCCTTGAGAGCCAGCAGTCTAGCCACGCTGGACGACTGTCACGCCACGAGCAGCGTTTGATCTGCGCTATAATTACCCATCTACCTTTATCGAGTATAGGTGTGATTTCAGAAAACCTAGTCTGGTCGCGCGTTCGTGCGCGTCCTTTGATAACGCAAAAAGGAGCAATCGCACAAGCACGCGCACAATCACGAGCACGCGACAAGTACAAGACCCGCGCGTACCCCGAGGAGCCGACGCGACGCCACGCGACGCCACAAGCCACAATGATCAGATCTCGTTGCGATCACAATTCGGCACCGATTTTTCCAACACCAAACCACCACGGCGGCCACGGCTCCTCCGAGTTTCTGTCCTGTACGAGAGATCGAATTTCCGCAATTGGCCGATTAAACGATTAAACCATTAAACCATTAAACAATTAAACCATTACACCATTAAACGATTAGATGATGTTCTTTACCAACACGGTTTACCGAATTACTTTACAAACAGATTAGAAGAAAACAGTTTAAAGGAAAATAGCACCATGCGAAAAGACTTAATGGCAATAAAAATGCACATCCACATCGTTTGCCGTCTTCCGTTACTTTTCCCTCGTTTACACCCTGCGGAGTCCGATATCTTTACGCATTACTGGCGTAGTCAAAACTAACCTACCTATATTAATCTTTTCCATTTCCGAGGTCTATGCCAGCGCTTGTATATATATACATACACATCTCCAACTCTACAGGCTGACATTTGTCTCATTCTCGAGTCAATAAGTATCGAAACAATCATTACACAATTATCGCGAGTATCGTACCAGTATCGTGAATCGAAATTTTCAAGTAGAAGAATATGTGAGGCAGTCAGAGCAACAACGGACTAACCCACATTTTTTTCGAAATTGAATTAGTAGCAATTAACGTATTCCAATAGGCTCTAGTAACTATATAAAATAGGAAAAAAAAAAAATTTTTTAATATGGGTTGGTCCGTTGTTGCTCTGACTGCCTCATGTATAATGTTACCTTCGGTGAATCTGGAAAGCTCGCAGAACGAGTAGCTCTTTCCACCAGAGCTTTACTTTTTGCTTATATATTTAATTGCAAGACCAATCGATCGAATCGCGTTATCGGATTCTTTGAATTTCCCAACAGTTGGAAATTATAAGTTGCATGTGTGATACTACATATATATATATATGTATTGTAAGCATGCACGGAGGTGTAGGAGGCGGAGGGAGGCGCAGGCATTCTTCTTCGGTTCCATTTGGTTCTGTCAGGAACAACCACGACATCTAGAACGTGATTGTGGATTTACCGTGCGACCGCCATGACAGCTGATGCTTTTCGTATCGCTTGACGTTTGGTCAGAACATGTCATTTTGCACTATTAATTTCAACAAATGGCAGACTTCTTTTTCGGTTTCGATACAACAGTTGCAGTAAGTAAGCTCGTTCTTACCGAACGTACCATTGGTTTTCAAATGTTTGTCGTAAGAGCGGATAACGGTTGGATGAAAATACAAGATCTTGCTCGTTCTCGATCAACAGCCGCGTCGCGGCTTAACGGGCTTTGCTGATACCCAAAACTATCCTCTAAGCTAATCAGACGATAAAAGAGATTACTATTTATGCCGCGCGAAATCGTTCAATTTGCTTATTGCTGCGCAAATCTTTAGTATTTCACAATCTTCTCTCTGTACCTATCGTCTGTAAAATACGCAGTACGTATGTACCTACTACTACCTCCTCAAGCGGTCATGGAGGTACGTCGCATAACCTCTCCGATCTCTCATTCCCTCTAAAGGTCATTAACACTGTTACCTTCGTTCTAATTCTTATCATCTTCATCTTTTTTATTCCCCCATGCTTTGCCGCGCAGTTCTAACTTCTAATTCATCGATCAAAGATTCGTAAATGTCGTTCTAGTCAGATTTCCGGGGCAAATTCTCTCGAAATATCTACTTCTGCACCAATCACGCATTTCCATCCTATTTAAATTTTTTTTCTTATATCCACCGACAAGTCTTAATAACAACACTTGCTCCGTTTTCCTATGTTTTCTATAACATCCGCAGAATACTAGCAGTTTAGAAGAGGTGCTGGATTGCTTGCTAGAAGAAGATGATATTGGAGAAGAGGAGGAATACGATGCGTTAAACGATGAAACTTTTGGTTCTGAAGCCAATATCGGCGATTGGGAGAAAGACCATGAAAAACTTTCAGAGATCGCAGAATCCAGTCGTCCTCATAACCAAAATGTTCTTAGCAAGAAGGTAAGCGAAACAGCGATTCTGCCCCTGTAATTTGAATTCTAAGATAAATTGCTGCACGTTAACGATACTTACAGAACGGAGTCGATACGGATGTGGAAGATAATTTGTCGCATTTAGTATTAGATGATAAAGAAGGAATCGTTCCTCGACCTGGAGTATGGGATAGTCCTACTAATTTATCATTTCCTAAACCGCGACCGTCTTTAATCCTACCATCAGCGTTAACGAATGTATGCACCGTCGAAGAATTGGAAAAGGGTCTCATCGCGAACAGACCTCCGCCAGGATTGGCAAAGCCTGTTCAGTTGCAACAGCAACAGCAGCAGCAACAACAACTACTACCACCACAAAAATCCGATGGATCGCTTATATTCGGGTCGCTGTCCGTTCCACCACGTTTTCCACCGGGGCTGGGTATACCACCTCCCCATCCTGTTGTTTTGCCACCGAATATAAGATATCCACACCCTCAGTTTGTACAACATCCTAGGCTATTGCCAAGTAAGCGTGCTCCATAATATGTAAATAACGTTTTAATACGATTAAGCAAAGCAAACGCTCAACTCGCTACTGGTTCCATAGATCAAACCGGAAATGTCCTGAGGTATCCCGTAGCGGCGCACTTGATGTTGCCACACACTCCACAGAGACAGCCAATTCATGGTTCATTTTGCAGTAATTTTCCTGTAAATTTGATGGAACGTTACAGATCGTAATATTATATGATAGATCTTGAATGAAATGAGAAACGTTTTTTACAGCAACCACCGCATTCGAATTTAGGGCCTCCCCCATTCTTGCGAACGGATCATGGTATGGTGCCCTCGTATGCCAATAATCAGACTGGCCATCACCAGCAACAGCATTCGTTCTCGCATTCTGCCGCTCAGAGGAACCAAAACAGGTCTTTTCAGTATGGGGAGCAGCAAGGAAATCATCAGCCGTTTTTTAAAAATAATCACCATTATCGCTATGAACGAAATCAGCTGCATTACCGGTATCATCAGCATCTTCAAGGAATAACTGGACTGATGGATTCGGACGAAGGCGACGAATATGCTGGTCTTATGAGCAATCGGGAGAAACAGTGGCTAATCAACATTCAATTACTTCAACTAAACACGAACGAGCCATATGTCGACGACTACTATTACACCGTATTTTGTGATAAAAAGAACAAACAGGACACGAACCAAGATCAAAAAGATAGGAAGCATCATAATAACAATAATAACAATGGCTATCACAGAGACTCTAGGTACACCGTACTTTCTTCCGTTTGCCATTCTTTCTCGTTACTTCGCTGTTGAAACATCTGAATCGTCACCTGATCACTTTACTCGCAGGGATCGCGACCAATCTCATCTGGTGTTGTCGAAGACAATACATACGCCACCACAATTTGAGAATTCTTTAGGAAAGCTGCAGTTCACCAGTGTAACAGCACCGCGCAAGATTATCGATATGGATCTTGTACCAAATAGTGATCCTCAATCGGTCGCGCAAATCCAGCAAAAAGATACAAAAAGGACACGACAGTTGTTGCTAGAGATTGAAAGGGTATTAGTACATTTTTCGCATTAGCAGAGCGTTAAGTTGCTGCTTTCTAGCGCGTTGGATAAAAATATAAAATTGAAACTTTCCAGTTGTACGTGATCCAATTACGTCTCGAAGATCTGCACAATCCTTTGGCTCTGCTTAGCGAGCAACAAAACCTGGATAAAGAGAAAGAAGCGAGTAGTACTGTTAAAAGGACTAGCCCAGAGTTAATAAACATGATGATGACGTCTCTTATTCAATTGATACAAGAGGACAAATTGACGAGCATGCTAAGCATTCGGAAAGGGAAGGTGAGTAAAGTGACGACATACGAATCGCTGGATATTCGATTCTAATATCACTTTGTTACTCACATGTCACATTGTTACAGGCGCTGCTGTTGAGGTTCATGCCGTACTTGAACGTGACAGAACATCGTAACCAATTGGAGGAATTGTGGAACGTGATATTCCGAGGACTAGCTGTTATAGGACGTAGAGATTCTCACTTGTTGATATCCTTCTACTCGGAATTCCAACGTTGGTTTAGTATCGTACAGGACTTTAGTACTATACTTGGACTAGCTCGATCGTTATCCGACCCCGCTAATCATCCGATGAAGAACAATAGCTTAGCTTTCGCGCTCACGAATAAGGTTCGTTTAAAATGTCATCATGTATTCGCCGCTTTCAACTTAGCTGTTTTTCCTCAAGTGACTCTAAATTTCATTGAACACTTTTACTGTCCAGTTTGGCGTATCCGTCATAGCATCGATGTTGGAGCACGCAGAAAGCTTATATCCCGCGGATGACTCGTTATCTTCCGAATGGTCGTCCTTCGTAGCGAACGTGGTCGAAATAACCGGCGAGACAGCGCCTCGTGTCGCGCCTTGTCGACCGATCGCTGTCATCACGCTCAACCAGCATTTAAATCGACTGTCTCATTTGAAAAGTGAGAGATACACAACCCTGGAACTTCTGCTAACCGATGCCAACCCTTCTCGATAGTCGAACGTTATTAGGTATATTCCCGAAAATTTGGTCTTTATTATTACGAATGATAAAAGAGATTTTGCCGGAGGAGAATTATGTAGCATATTAATGCTGCATATATCATCAGTGTTGATCCAACAGTTCTTGCATACCAGCATATTTTAGCACAATTGATATCCATGTTTCACAGAGTAGACCTGCCTATTTGATTTTTATTTTAGACACGAGCATGGTAAATTGCTCGCCTTTCATTTACATACGTACATACATACACTCATATGCAACTTGGGGCAATCTGGCTTAAGATCTCGTACAAACTTTGTTAGAAATGGTGCAACTTGTTTGATCGCGAGTCTACCGTGTAAGCCTGGTATCGATTATATCCATCGTATACTATAAACTACACATCCTATCTATCCACACGATCTTTGCTTGTAGTGGTTTCCTTTCCTTTTCTTTTCGTCGTCTCTGCTCTCTCTCTCTCTCTCTCTATCTCTCTCTCTCTCTGTTTCTCTCTATCTTTCTCTCTCTCTCTTTCTCTCTAGTGGCACTCACATGATATTAATTGTAAGATGTAAGTTTAGTAATATCGTCTAAACGTTAACGATTCATTGTTGTGCTTCACCTAATTTCTTTGCGCATCATTTAACGCCGTCGTGCCCTGCGATCTCGAAGGTATGTAATTGGTTGGAAATAGGTTGAACTTTACGTCACTAACATTAATGGTTAGTGGACGGTACATATGTATTTAGCAGAACGGACGTGGAAACTATTAGCGCAAGTGTATTATCCGTTTTTATATTAACCGTTCGACGAACAGAATTTCCTCCTCGTATAGGTATATTTGGTTTGGAAGGTAAACGATCGCGTGCTTTCTCCGATCGATCAGACGAGTTTACTCGTGAAACGTTAGACGTTAGACTACGTAGGATGTGTAGGCTTTTAACGAGATTCGGATTTTGAAAAGAGCAGCACGTTATTATAAACACTTGTTAACAAATTAACATGTTTCCCAAAGAGATTAATTGCATAAGATAATACATACATTATCCTGGTGCAAAAGGTTTTACAAATTTTGTCCGAAATTATCTAAAAGTTACATCGTCTATTTATTTGCATTATTTGTTCCGAACCTGAACAATGGCACGGGAAACGTACCAGCAATGATTGTATAGGTTTCCACGTAAAGGAAATGCATAAATATTGCAATGTTTTTATATAACGATCACCGTTTTAAATAGCGACGAAAAGTTGTATCTATCGATGTAATTAGCATCACCATCAGAGACACATGGTTGCAATGATTCTCGTTCCATCTGTCATCTGTCACCTGTCACCTGTTCTCACAATTTGGCAATTGTTTCGTTGTCAACACGTTTGGGTGCGCAAGTAGCGAGACCGCGGACAGCGATTTAAAATATACGACGACAAGGCCTTTAGTATACAGTGTAAGAGATTACTTTTTATCACGATACACATTATAATAAAGTCTTACATATGTATGTACATTTAGCTTGTACATAGAGCGACTCCGATGAATGAATGACTTGATATATTTTGTAACTGGATGCGAAAGAAAATTTATTTTTCGCTTCCGCGACATAGCGCTAAGTCGTTTTTGCGAACAAAGAATGAAAAGATTGTAAAAGCGATATAAAAAAAAAGATCGACGCATTATTTTTTAATCACAGTGCACTGTGAAGTAGTTGTAAAATCGATCAATTGACTCGGCATTTTCAAATAGTGTGTATATCGAATATTGGTGAAAGCATATATATATATATGTAGTACAGTGCGTTACATTGCGGTCCAACACTTGTACCCTTTTCTCTTTTGTTTTTCTTTCACATTTTTCATTACTTTTCATTTATTTTCTTTTCAAATGTATATCCCACTGTATCTAATCAAGTTGCCTTTAAGTTTTACAAATATGTACGTTTTTACTGGTAATTCCAGCAAGTCTTTCGTCTTTGGATACACTGTGGAAAGGCGGTGCGTTACATAAATATAATATTTTGTCATAACAGATTCTGTTTACGTTGCGGACCGAGTTCAATTAGAATTTCTTTGAACACGAGAAGCTAATTATATTTACTGTTTTGTAAAATAACTATCGAGAACGATAACCGAGGTAAAGTAAGCGCGTTTCAATTCCTCACTATCGGATGAAAGGTATTTGTTGAGCCTGTACAAATTTTTTAATCTTTGAAAGTAAACTGTATCATAAAGTTTAATCCGCGTTATTCTTTGCGTGTATTACACACTTAATTATTATTCATACAATATATAAAATATTTACTTTACATATACGTAGTGAAAGTTAAATTTAATGTTTATTGAATTTGAAACTAAATTGGGAAATTAACTATGATTATATAAATAATATTAATAGGGAGTATTAAATAAAAATTCGTGTTTTCAAATATTGCTAGCAATTAATTTCGTAAGAAAACTTCTGCACAACTTGTTGCAAAACGAAAACGAGGGCTTACACCCGAGACGAGGTAACATCACAGGCAAGGTATGCATAAAATACCCGAACATCTAATGCATTTTTCTGTCCCCGGCACCGGGTTTGTGAGATCCTATTTAGTCCTCGATAAATGTAATTTGAAATAGATATCTCTCTATGCAATGAAGTGGTACATATGTATATCTCTACATATATAAAATGAAAACGTCTATCTTCCTGTTCCCTTATAACTCAGGAAATAAAAATCAATTTTTCAACTAAAAAATCAATTTTTTTAACGTGCAGTACAATTCTGAGGGAAGGTTTCAGGCTATACATAAATTATCATCTCGATATTACTAAATGGGACTGACAAGAGAAGATCCCGAACCCGGAAATTCAAAAGAATCTGAAACTTTGTGAATACGTAGGGGATTTCCTCCTGATTACCAGTGATGCCAGATTCGGGACGGGAGCGCTCGAGAATTTCCCCCACCTCGCATGCACACTAGGCCGGAGCTGCGTGTGTGCATGCGCCGAGCTCGCGGCACGCAGCTACGGCGTAGTGTGCATGCGAGGTGGGGGAAGTTCTCGAGCGCTCCCGTCCCGAATCTGGCATCACTGCTGATTACAAGGCAATTTTTCTTTGCTGCCCAAATTCACTCAAAAGGAATGGAATTAACCCATGAAAATTCGGCTATTTTCCGATTTTATTTTGTAACTCGCAATCTGTAAGAGATAGAAAAAGAGTTTCAAGACAAAAGTTACTTCTTTTAACGAGGGCTTTCATTTGGTAACTTACAGTTCGGGAGTTATAACACAAAATCGGAAAATACCCGAAATTTAAGGGGTCAATTTCACCCCCTTAGAGTAAATTTAGGCAGCAAACAAAAGTTGCGTTGTAATCAGAAGGAAATCACAATATTCACAAGGTTTCAGAATTTTTGGAATTTCCAGCTTCAGGATCTTTCCTTGTGAGCAATAAGCAAAATATATAGTGAAGAGAGGCAGATAGATGACAACATATTCCAAGGTCATCGAAATCGGTGAGAACTGTCATACAAGAAAAGCATATCGATGACTATTTCGAGGAATCGAACTTGTTATCATTACTCATCATTGGGAAAGTCAGCAAGTGACTTTAGAGATGTGTGATCAGTGTGATCGCGCGGTACTTCCATACATACTTACCTAAATACGTACAATATCTCACAAAGTGATAAACTAACCTTACTGCTTTAATTTAATCGGTTCAAGTGTATTCGCAAATATGTTCAATCCGTTACGACGATTGCTCTCGTTTCTAGAATATTGGTATTTCAGATACACGCTTGTTACAGAATTATACATGGTGGAGAAATGGGAAAGAAATTTTATCAGTATCCTTTTAAACGAATACTAAAGAAAACACAACTACAATGACAGAATGTTCGTGTGGATGTGGAATGGCTGTTCTGTCTTCTAAACGAACATTTCAGAAACAATCTATATTAATTCTTATGTCGAACATAGATATGCTGCTTGTAATGCTTTTCTTTTCCTTCTTCCTATTTAATTACAAAGTGTTGTTGCCAATTACAGAATATGCCATGCACACTTGAAAACACTGCTGGAAAGACTAATGCCAATCTATTACCTAGTACCCAACAACTTTGCGCGATATAGTTGAAATTATAAACATAGACCAGTACTTTTCTATATGGAAAGGTTCGATTAAACTATTTTAAGCAATAAAATAACTGTGTTTTTTGTTTTTCAAATCATACATACTTGTAACGCAGTTTGTTACACTCTGCCAAATTGTAACGCACGTGTACATATGTACATGTAATATGTAATGCGATAAATGGTTGAGTGGGAAGGTCGCTTGACTTGATCATCCAAAAGTTAAGACCAAATTTTGCACCCAATTGTTACCCTACCAAGGTTAAGGATAAATTTCAAGTACACAAACGTTATCTCATTTTCTTTTTATTTATTTAATAACGATGAGCATGAACACAGACAGTTTTTTAATTAACAATGTTTCCAATACGAGTAGGCACAACAGGAGTGATACAAATCAAACTTTTTCTCTTCAAAATTGAAGGTGAACTTATGCGTCGAAGGGAAAGTATCATAATGATACTGGACTCAACATTTTTCGTTATTTACCAACGAAATTAACGTATAACCTTAGATGTATTTTGCATGAATATTGATTAAGTTGATGAGAAACGTATTAATATAATAATAATCATAAAACTTTAATCGCTAAAATACGTAAGAATTATAACAAGCTGCGTATTTGAAGCAGCCAGCTAAGGTATTATAAATGTATTTACATACGGTGTTCCCGAATCTGTGCGTGCATCTGACGGAAATTTGAGAGAAGATGATAGAGTTAAAACGATAACTACTGTTTAAATTAAGCTACTTTTCACTTTTACGTGGAATAGATATGGTTTACTTGCTAATATTGCAATTGTCTTGTCGAGGGAGAATGTTCGAAAAGAACTTGGACCCTCAACGCAATGGTTACGCTACATACGACAATAGTGGGTCCAAATCGATCTCTTTTGCAAAATTCCTAAAGTCCGATATTACCATGGAAAATCATACTGAATCGATATTTGATCGTGGGAATGTAAATATATTTATAGGTTCGCAAGCCCGAAATATCCGAAGAGAACAGTAGAGTATCTTACTGAGAAATGTAGGATTAAAGAAAACAAAAGGTCCGACAATATTATGAAAAATATTAATTTTTAATTTTTCGATGCTCGCGAGAAATCAATGTATGTATCTTTCCCAAGTATCGACAGTTCGTAGAATGGTATTGGTCCCAATACTGTACATATGTCATACGTGACTGTAGTAAAGTGGTACAGTAATGTCTCGTTATAAGTTATAAGAACATTTCTATCCCAGCTACATACTTCTTTTGTAATCGCCGCGGCGATTGCGAGAGAGTGAGAATGAGGGAGAGGGCAGGCGGCAGCGACAAGCCATAAATCTCGTTGGAGATAGCGGCAGCATCGTAGTAATAACTGAAAGAAGACTGCGAATACGAAAGGCCAGCCGAATATATAGCATACCGTTTCGTTAAGGTTAAAGTTAAAGTTAAGGCCGTTAAGGGAACGGCTTGTCCCCCGAGCGTCGTCCTCATAACGGGACAGAACTGTAGATGCGAATGGAAAATTAATAATACAACGTACAATAGCTCTATTCAATATGAATACATAGACTCATATTAAAGGTAAATACGATATAGATCTTCCATCTGATTGCAAATCGTTTTCGGTATCCAATCGCCTAACTCGTACCCTTTGCTTGTAATGGTATTCCTTGAGATAACTTTTCAGGGTCTTTGGCAACTGCAGCTTATTTATACCATCGTACGTCGTCCGTGTAGTTATCACTGCTCGGCACAAATGTTGTAACGGGAAGGCAAAATTACGATGCAATGGTATCGTAAGCATAGGTTCAAAGAACATACAACAAGATGGATCCTTATAATGCTCGATTAAACCACACACCTGCGGAAGCATACATTCAACGTTCAAATTCAACTAGTTTCTTTTGCTGTTTGTTAAAGAATCATTCTACTGCATACCGTCCCCGAGGCATAGACTCCTGGATCGTGCGAATCGAAACTAAACCTGTGATTCCACTGTTCAATTCGCGCGTGCAGAGAACGACCGTATCTTCGGAAACTAACGGAGAACAGGAATTCCTCTTGCGCCGAGTCCCGCAGCAAGAACGTGCCTTCCGGCTTGTCTTCCAATAAACGTTCCGCCTCGTATCTGTCCATTTTACCCCAATAAAACGAGCAAGTTGTGATTGATCGAAGATCTGGCACAAGGCAATGAACGTAATCAACCTGCAAGTGCGTAACAGTGGATTAACATACTTAGTCCAGTGAAATTAGACGGGAATCTGCCCAATCTACGGAATAATTCCCACCAAGCTAAATTTTGGTAGGAGCCTTTATTTGGTCGTTTTAAACAATATGTCAAAAGTCCTCATCGATCCGATTGCCGCTAAAAATTTTACTGAGGGTTGAAAAAAACAGCTGTTTTCGCGAATATCTCGTTATCTAACAGTTTTGCGACGAAAATAGATGTATCATTTAAAGCCTAGGAAATTCTCTACAAAAAAGGTTGTATGAGTTTTTTTCGTAGGAGTAACCATTTTCATGTATGTCGGGTTACCAAGTTAACCCCCATACATTCGACAAGGGAAGATCCTGAATCCGGAAATTCAAAAAATTATGAAACTGTAAATATGTAGAGGAAGCCCTCCTGAGTACAACGCAATTTCGTTTGCTGCCCAAATTCACACCAATAGGGTGGAATTGATTCCTGAAATATTTTTTATTTTGTATTATTACTCGCAAACTGTAGGAGATAGAAAAAAAGGTTTCAGGAAAAAGTTACTTCTTTTAATTAGGATTATCATTTAGTAAATTATAGTTCTTACAGTTCGCGAGTAACACAAAATGTTATAACACAAAATCGAAGAAAAAAAATCGGATTTTCAGGGGTCAATTTCACCCACTCAGAGTGAATTTGGACAGCAAACAAAAAAATTGCGTGATACATACATATTAACATTTACATATCCAGTTTTAAAAAATTTTGAATTTCCGAAGGGGTGGATCTTCGCTTGCGAGAAATAATACACTTAGTCCAGTGAAATTAGTATCTGTCTTCGGAATAAATGTCAGCAAGCTAACTTTTGGTATGGGCCTTTATTTCCTACGAAATTGCCTACGAAAAAAACTCAAAGGACCTTTTTTATAGAGAATTTCCTAGGCTATAATTTATATAATATCTATTTTTATCGCAAAACTGCTACATAACGAGATATTCGCGAAAAACAGTTATTTTTTTTTTGTTCAACTCTCTGTAAAATATTTAGCGGCGGTCAGATCGATGTGGACTTTTGACATATTATTTAAAACGACCAAATAAAGGTCCAGTGGCGCACGCAGGGGGGCCGGGGGGTTGCCCCCCCCCCCAAACAAAAAGAGAAACAAGGGAAAAGGAAGGAAGTTGTATCAAGCGCCTGAAAGATGGAGCGCGACAAAGTATCAACGAGTCGCGCGTCGTCTGTCTCGGCCCCCTCCCCAAAAAAAAAATTCTGGGTGCACCACTGTAAAGGCCCATACCAAAATTTAGCTTGGTGGGAATTATTCCGAAGACAGATCATAATTTCACTGGACTAACTTGGGATTCTGTCCCCGTACTCTGTGGAGTATAATATGTATACCTGCGTATGGACTAGCCTTTCGATGTTCGGAATTAAATCGATCTGGGACAACGCTGTCAGTGCAGCAGCTTGTATGCGAGCGTGGGACTGAAATAGGGCTGCCAAGCTGTCTACGGTTATCCCATTTGGATGTACTTGTACTTGTATCCCTGAAGGGTAATTAGGCTTATAACCGGGTGGAGGTTCGACACCCTCTTCCATTTCTCGCGCACGTTGCAATCGAGCCCTTTCATCGCAATCCTGCGACAAAATATACTAAAACAATAACGTCATGTACAAACATAAATATACTATTACATCGAATGAAGAATACAAGACATACTTCCATGGGAAACAACTCTGCATCGAACCTTGAACGATCGACTACAGGACTGGGTGGAAGCGGTCCGAGGACAGGACTTTGCGGGGCGGACCGACTGTTGAACATGATACCGGCACCCATAGGATGCTCCCCGGTTCTTCTGTAACCGGTGCATACGCAATCCGAGCTGTTATTCCCATGCCCGGGAATGATGTCTGTGCTTTTGGAACCTTTGCTCTTGGCACAGTTAAACTTTAACACCCAGTTGCTCCGCTTCTTTTTCGACGACAAGACATGAGTGCACACCGGACTCTGATCCTTATTACGTTGTTTATCTGCAAGTATAGAACCATTTACAGTAGAAGAGCGAAACGTCTCTCGACACGAATATATAAATACAAAAAAGACATACAGAGGATGTCTCTTACTTTTTCTTTTTACAAAGGATAAAGTTTTAGAAGACCTGCGCAACGGTGGATTTACAGGGCTATCTTCTGAACTACTGCTAGTATTACTACCCCCGGAGCTACTGCAACATGCTTCTTGCTGCTTGAAACGTATCTCTGTAGTAACGTTCCCATTGTTGCAAATATGCCTTGTATCCTGAGTTTCGACTGGTTGGCTGTACAAACTTTCGAATCTAGAATTATGATTATCCAGATCTAAATTTAACCGGTCATTGTCCAAATTCCCATCCAACTTGCATTCTCCAAGCATAATCAAATCGATCGAGTCTAATACAGGTACGTTTCCATTATTTTCATTGTCGTGTATGGTACCCTCTGTACCATCCTGATTCATCATCTCTAATTCAGACGAATAAACAACATTAGTGCCAGCTTCGGATGACTGTCGTTCGCCGTCCATTCTAAAAAATTCTCTGAGACTAGCGAAATGCTGTCCCATCATTAGATGGAGTGGCAGGCATCTTATCGTATTAAAAGTATTTCATTTGTATCTTTCTTTCGCACAATTATTACACCCTCGCATCGTACGATACCATTTTATCACATCAGTCGCCGATCATAATTATCTAAAACAAAGTATGTGTAACTTCTCAAGTCTATGGAAACACAAACTTTTTCTTCCTGGGTTATAACGAGGGAGGACGAGGAATATTTGCCTGTAACATGCACTTATTGGTAATCGAGTAAAAGAAACACTAGATTTCCTATCTTTTACGTTTTTACGAAGACAAGTCCTGCCTATTTGTTGTTAATTAAAACTAGGAAATCATGTACAGATATTTACCTAACAGTACCAAGATCCTATAATATAGTTTCCTCGCAAACGCTGTTGAAATTTCTTTTCACACGTTCGTAATGAGTATTTCCTGATGGCAGCTACTTGAAACATGTCCAGACAAGTTTTCACGAGACTTCCTTAATCGATCGACATTTATGTATGTACGTAGGTATTCAACAGATATTTCTAATCTTTAACAGAGTATTTCTCTCACTGCACGATAGAAATCATATTCTGGAAAGTAACGCACTTCTTTTCCAATGATCGTAATGAAGCAAGTAAAATTGTCAAAACATGACCTAATAGTATATCGTCAGCCATTTTCCCTAACTGCTATGAACTGCTAACGCTGCTAACTGGTCACCCGTGGTCTGGAGGGGTCTGGTGGGGTCTGGTGGGGTCTGGTGGTTACCCTCGACGCCTCGACTCTCGACTCTCGAGCAATCAGCATCATTGGTAAAGTGTAAACTAGATAGTGTTCCATATGGTTGAATAGGAAATTAAGTTTAGTTGCGTTTAGTTGTTTAGATGTCAAATAGAGGGAATAGTTTTAGAGTTTTGTTGCGGGGCCGACTGGGAATTCTGATGGTTTGAGGGAATTTTCGTGTGGTTCACTGCCCGTGGAGTCCTGAAGGGCTCTGCTCGCGAACGTGTGAAATTAAGGAGGTTCGATACCGGAGAAAAAATAATGAGAAATCTTTGAAAATTATTTTAATCTAATGTCCAAAGTGTAGTCCGCATTGTGTCATAATTTCAAATCGATTGACCGCACGGTTTTTGAAAAAATTGAAATCAAAGTTGCGCTCTTACACACAGGCTGCAGGATAATTATAGGAGAAGCGATAAAATTTCTATAAAATGTTACACAGAGTCCTTAAAAATAGTGAGCAAGTCCTAAAAAAAATTATAATGAAAAGCTTAAGTATTCCTATGAAATTCAAAAAAAGAAAATTGGTTGTGTACCGTACGGTTTAATAGATAATTGAATAAATAGACAGCAATGTGCTCGTATTTTTGGAACTGGCTGAAGGAACTGTTTGAAACGTGGCAACACTGTACGCCGCGTAGTCATCTATACAATGTATATACTTGTACAAAGCATACAATAAAAATTGGTAAAAAAACTACCAAGCTGTAAACATGTATTTAGTAATTTGTTGCGAACCGATACGAACGCGCAAAAGGACGCCACAAGTGTGAGATGGAAAGAGAAAAAAAGATGGACGCAAAGCAACGTTGCCGCATTTCACTCACATATTTTACGCTACTTTTAATGAAAATATTGTGTTTCTAGCTGCATTAAACATACTTTTTGTTTAATTGAATTCCAAAACAAGCTGTTGTGACGTCCCGGCCCCACCATGGGTCGCGCCGGTACGTCTCCGCCGGCGCCGCTAGAGGTCTACTCTTCTCGCAAGTCCTATCGTCTACTCTCGATCGTATATATATATACAAGTTTGAAGTTTATTTCCCCTTAGTCCCCGTGTGTCTAGAGCACGGGGCCGTCAGCTATAGCCCTACTGATGCTGACGGTCCCAAGACGAAACGCGCACATCTCTTCTTTTCCTTCCCCATCTTTTTAAATTGCCAATCCACCTGCCCCGCACAGTACTTCAAAAAAAGCGTGACCGGCCTTAGGGATTACGGTTACGCTGGAGGCGACGGGGCAAGATCATCCCCTCTTTACGTTGCGAAGTCAATCATGAATCCCAAATCTCGATTTCGGACGTAACACTGTGTAGCAATAATTTTATTAGGAATAGACATTTAAATAACATTATTGTCTACATAATTTTTTTTTATCTAAGATTGGTATCACTGCAGAGCTCCCATGTGTAAGCATAAGCTTACCCCTCTCGCCGCCTGCCCCGCAATTGAGGTATAGAACCTCCTTAAACAAACGAAATGTCTTGTAACGAATAACTCAGAACTCAATAAAACTTATTAAACTGAACAGAATTAAATTGTCAAACGTTTCGAAACTATTTAGGAACAAGGAACAGAACGAAAATGTTTTAGGATTGATCAAGCTTGATTTATTGCAACACGTCTAGACTGTAACAACGTCGGTGATCGAAAGCGAGGCGAAGAAACAAGCTCCTTCGTACGTTCCTCTTTTTATAAATAAAAAATGTTTTATGTTTTCGAGCGTTTAGAGAGGAGGCGAAGACTAATATCTAATGTTGCAAAGTTCATCCTTAACTCGTTTCTAATAAATTCAATTTATTTACTTCAAACTTCGCGCTTTAAGAGCTTGCGTTAAACGCCGCTAGAGCGAGGATCACAACTCGCAACAGTTTCACCTTTCATCGCGCGAATGCTCTTCTTCTTCATCCTCGTTTGTTTCTAAAGTCTAAACTACTCTAAACAAACAACAAAAGTCAAAGTTTACTTTACTTTCGTTCAAACAATAGGTAATTAAATAAAGTACAATTGATTAGAATTTTCTATTCCAGTGGGACTTTCACGATGAATTCTGACGATGAATACACGGTTTTAGTAACTGGTTTCGGTCCATTTGATAATCATGTTATTAACGCCAGCTGGGAAGCTGTGAAAGAATTAAGCAACTTATCTGCTACTTCGGAACAGCTCAAGGTTGTTAAAGTGATTGTAAAAGAAATTCCAGTTTCGTATGATGGTGTAGTCGATTACGTATCTAAACTGTGCGACGAGTACAAACCTACAGTAAATTTCTCATCCTAACGAAATCTCACATTCTATCGAGTTATTTCAGATTTAAATAATTTCTATTTATTCCAGGTAATTCTGCACGTAGGTGTATCGAAAGTCGCACACTGTTTAACTATAGAATGTTGTGCTCGTAGTAACGGGTATATAAGGCCAGATATACATAATAAATGTCCGGACGAGAATGATGTTGCAGAAAAGATTCTAAAAAGTGGTATCAATGTGAATAAAATTTGTGACATTGTTAATAACAGGTCAAGGGTGACAAATTGTAAGGCTTGCGTCTCTTACGACGCAGGCAGATATCTGTGCGAATATACATTTTATAAATCTCTGGAAATAGATCCTATGAAAACGCTGTTCGTTCACGTTCCAGATATTGATAAGTATTCAAGCATTCAAACCGCGCAAGGCTTACACGATATATTATGTTATCTAGTTGAAAGTGTGAGGAACCACCCTGATGAGGGATAGGTTTTATCTTAATCACTATACAGTTTTACTAAAAATTACCCAATTATCTGTAAAATATCAAATTTAATTTTAATGTAAATACCATAATGTATTACAAGTGCTATTATCGACGGCCTAGTCTATGATCCGCCTTGTTGAAATCTAGTACGCGCCGGTGGTATATTGTATCTGAGTTCAAGAAATTCGGGTTTCCTTATCATAGATGCTACATGACCCATTTGAATCGTACAGTCAGGGTTCAAGTTTGGAGGTAGTAATGTGCACTCTCGTTCTAAAATACACGCCAATCCTTCTAAAAGTTCCACGAATCCCATTGACGCAGCCGCTCTGCGTAATCGATTCACTTCCTGTATAAAAGTACAACAAATCATAAGTCAGACCATCATCGGATCTTGTAATATCACCAGCTTACCTTATAAAAGTTTTGTGTTTTCTCGGGCAATTTTCTTGCATGCCTTAGAATCTTTTGAATATCAGATTGCAAACCAACTTGGCGAATCCACGAAGGTGCATTCTGTGTGTAACTCCTTTTCTCGTTTGGCCTAACTGGAAAGCTAACGGCAGCACCTTTAGCCGCGTCGACTGGACCCAAGTTACTAAAATTACCTAACCAGGGTACAACGTCTAGGCCTGGTTCCAACACTGTCAACATTAAGTTTGACTTTTTTTTAGTATCGGCCCACGAGTATATAAACCCGTACCATTCGTTATTCAGTGAACAAAGCGCCACCATATTTTCAACCTGTAACAAATAAATATACATAACTCCAGAACATATCGTTTGAAATTTCAATTCTTGCGCTACCTTCAATGCCCCATGTAATAGCACACAGAAAGATGGTACTTTCCCTTCGTCTCCGTTTTCTTCTGTATCAGAATCCTCTTCCAAAGATATGCCCTGCATACTCGTACTTTTCTCCGTAGCTAATGGTAAAACTAGATGCCTAGAAATAGCACTGGGACTGCCGACATCTGCCACCGATACGAATCCACAAATTTCGATGGTCTTTGATATCATTAAGCCAGACACTAATTCAAAGTCTGATTTTTTAGTATAAGACTAAAACGACAGGTGTTACGTCAGGCCTGGGCTACTTTATATCCCAGTTTTATATATTTTATTATTATTCTTTACCATTGGTGCTGGTGATAAAAGAATACAGGAACCCAAATTTCCACATTTCAAGTATCCTTGGAAAGACACATAATTAGTTTCGGCTAGTTTTTGGAAACAAGTGGTCACCGAATGTTTCGAAAGCGGTGCTTCAGGAACCAGTACAACGCTATCGCCACCAGCCAACTCGATTAATCGTTGGTAAAGTGGCAACCCCATGTGTAGACCAGCATCTGATAATGCGTTAAAACTTAAAAATATAGTAAGACCTGATGAATTGTTGACAGAGGGTATTAGTTTATTATTCTTAGTTTTAGTGAACATACCTTGCTGCGACGTAATGCATACGACACTTAATTTCCCTGGATAAGGAAAGGGTAACGGAAATGGATTTACGTCCCTCGTTACATTTAACGAATTCAATGAGTCACCTAACGACATTGGACCCACACCAGGATTGCCATCTGTGATTAATATCACTTGACAGGCAGTGGTATTACCCCACTCCGCCATAATAACATTATTAACACCATGGAGAGCAGTTTCGATACAAGTCTTGTCGCACTCCTCTATGTTTTGTAACTTCGAACGTATACTATCATAATCACGAGTAAATGGACAAATAACTTCGTACAGGGAAGAAAAGACGACCTGAATAAAGAAGAGAAGCGTGCGATTACATGAGAATAGTAACAACTTAACATTTTGTAACGAAACAGGTGCACTTACTAGAGACACAAATTCTAACTTTGAATTCACTTGCAGATAATGCAACAATGCATTTATACCATGAACAGCTAGATGATGCCTTGTTAATTGTTCGGTTTGATTATTCTCGCCAGATCCGTTTCTTAGTATCGGGCGTCTCATCGAGAGAGAAACATCTAACGCTATAACTGTCGGCATCTTTGCATGGGAGAGAATAAATTCTAACGGAATTCTGTTTACACTGAGACCTTTCTGTTTTTATATACGTTGTATGTTTGTTGTCTACGAAACACACATTTAGGTTAGGTACACTGTTTACGTCCACACAAATCAACAGAAGTTGTGTAAGTTGTGTATCACGTCATATAAAGTCATGACTGCAATTTATCTGCTATTATTTCAGGGAACAAATTACTTGGTAGCCACTGTTTTCTTCCTTTCGGTTCCTTTTCTTTATTTTATGTATGGTATTATCATCGACGAAGTATAGGATAGACCTATCACCACAGACCAGGTATTGGATAATTTTGTCACTCGCTCGGGGTAGAAAATTGGGCTCGCGAACCCGCTGACGACGAGAGGACGCGAATGGGACGAGCGAATTTTTAACGAAACCGGGCAGAAAATCTTGGTGTCGATGTGTATAAACAAATTCTAGAATATTAGCTGTGAATGGCCAGCCATTTTGATAAAATATGGCTTTGAACATTAAAATTGTGAAGTCGTCGGATACTACTTCGTTTTTTTTTTTAATAGTAGGTAATTAGGTAGATCTTGATGAAAGGAATACAAAAGTTACATGCGTCATTGTCACAGGATCAATAATTTAACCAGAAAATGCAATTTTTTGTCGTAGTATAGTTCCTTAAGGGGGTATTCTGGTCTGATTAGACGTTTTCGTCGTGTTATTTCGGAATTTTTTTACAAAGAACCCATCAATTTTATTATTATTCAGTATATTACTACATGCGTATTGATATTTAAACTATCTTTAAAAATTTTGTCAATAGAGAAAAATGAAAATCAAACGCAGTTGACTGCTTTAAAGTAATCATGAAAAAAAACATGGGATCACTTGCGGCCATGATTAGGCTCGTTTTGGTGATCTGAAACAAAAAATGTAAAGAGATTCTGTGTTTGTATGCCCTTGGCTATCGCCCCTATCAGAATTATGATAAAATATTTTGTTTTTAAAGTTTCACAGACCTTTAAAGTTGAAAAAATGTGCGAAAATCGAAACTTAATTTTCAAACCACCGCCATTTGCTTAATTTTCAATATTTTTATATCATTCTGGTACCGATTACAATCAAAGGCATACAAATAAAGAATCTCTTTACATTTTTTGTTTCAGATCACCAAAACGAGCCTAATCATGGCCGCAAGTGATCCCATGTTTTTTTTTTCATGATTACTTTTAAGTAGTCAACTGCGTTTGTTTTTCATTTTTCTTTATTGGCAAAATTTGTAAAGATAGTTTAAATATCAATAAACATGTAGCAATAAACTGAATATTAATAAAATTTATGGGTTCTTTGTAAAAAAATTCCGAAATAACGCGACGAAAACGCCTCGTCAGACCAGAATATCCCCTTAAGGGGACCTTCCGGTCTAAAAGTCGATTTTTTTTTATTTCATTTTTCGTATGTTCAACCTTTCAGGAATACGTGTTTAAAATGATTTGTTGAAATTCGTAAAATTTCCGAAGTAAGTTATTGCCCATGCATTTGAGTAGCGGCAAATGCATGGGCAACAACCGGCCACTCGGCGCCCACGTAAAACTTTAAACGCGTTTTTCTTGAAACAGTGTTCTCAAAATGGTGGGACCTGTATCTCCAAAAGTTATTATCCGAATCGACTGAAACTTTTTTTATTTTAAAGAATATACTTCGGGCTAGGGGAGAAATCAGAAAAATTACAAAAATTTGAAAATTTATAATTTTTAAAGGCGTTGAAAGGATGAAAAATATAGAGAAAAAGTGATTTTAAACATCAAGTGTCGTTATTTTCTGAAAAATGTAATTTTTGTAATTTTTTCTAGTTCCCCCCCTAGCCAGAAGAATAATCTTCAAAATAAAAAAGGTTTCAGTCGAATCGAGATACAGGTCCCACCGATTTGGATCAATTTTTTGACGCTTTGACTTTAACGACTCCCCAGTGCCGTCTGCAATGATTAATTATAAAACAAAAAATATATTTCTATAATTTAAGACATCCTTAATTCAATGCAAAAATTCCCATGAAATTATATATAGTTGTTTTCCTCTAATTAATTCCTATAGATCACCTATTTTTGGGGGCTCTTGACCGGAAAGTCCCCTTAAGGGGGAAAACCACTGTAACGGCCGGAAAAGTAAGCCATTTTTAAGAATTTTTTTCAGGAATAATTTACAGTTTTCATAGAAAATTTTTATTACCTATCCTTAGTACGCTGACTTAAGAGACTATACAAAAAAAGAAGTAGAAAAACATCCATAAATTTTAATATATTAATTAATCTTCTAGACCTCCCCACGCGACCTGGTCAAATCTGTAACTATGGAACAGCATGTCCGAAATCAAATTTAATTTTTCTTTATAAACTATATGAGTGAAGTTTGCGTTGTACGTACGGATTCTTTGATTGAAAACGAATTTTTTTAAATACGCTCGAAAAACTGTCCATCTTATTTGCAGATTTTCGAAACTTTTCTTCTTAAGCGCACCATTTTGACAAAAATAATTTGTTTAAGAAATCGGTACGCACAACGGAAACTACACTCATATAGATTATAAAAAAAAAAACGAAATTTGATTTCGGATTTGCTGTTCCATAGTTACACATTCGACCAACTCGCGTGGGGAGGTATAAAAGATTAATTAATATATTAAAATTTATGGATGTTTTTCTATTTATGTGTTTGTATAGTCTCTTAAGACAGCGTGCTAAAGGTGGGTAATAAAATTTTTCTATGAAAACTGTAAATTATTCCTGAAAAAAAAATTAAAAAATTGGTTACTTTTCCGGCCGTCACAGTGGTGTTCCCCCTTAACTAAGTTTGTGGAGAACAAATTTTCAACTACCTCACTAGTCTAGGTGCAACCATTCCGAATTACTAACCAAGAATGTAGGGTTCGAAATCCCTGCAAGGGGTGGTTTTATATTTTTTTCTTCTCCTTACATTTTCGTCATTCCGCGTATTGTGACTAATCAAAATTACACAATTTTCAGTATAATATCTCGATAAAAAAAATTAAATTGAAATACTCGTTTTTATGACATACGTCATGGAAATAATTGGAAACAGGATGGAATTCTACACGAATTGCATGCGATAAATGCCTGCGCTGTACATATGAAATTGTTAATTGTACTTAATATGTCACGCAAAACATATTTCGTTAACTTTACGGAACTTTGGAAATTACACATCATTCTAAATATGTACCTATAGATAACGAGTATTTAAATTTAAATTTTTTATCGAGATATTAAGCTGAAAATTGTGGGATTACGACAAAAAATTGCATTTTCTGGTTAAATTATTGATCCTATGGCAATAACGCATAAGACTTCTGTACCTACTCCTTTCATCAAGATCTAATATTTAAATGAAGAACGCAAACGATCCGACGACTTCATTTTAATTTTAATGTTCAACGTCATTTTTTATAAAAATGGCTGGCCATTCACAGCCAATGTTCTGGAATTTGTTTATTCATATCGGCCCCAACATTTTCTGCCCGGTTTGTTTAAAAAATCACTCGTCCCATCCGCACCCTCCCCTCGTGAACCTTCTTACCATTTTCGTGTCACACCCAACGTTATCGACTCTAGTCTGTAGTAAACGCTATAACCACGTAGCGGTGAATAGTGCGAACTAAAGTGGAAGTGAAAACACGACCATTCCAGGCAACAAATAGAACCTATCCCGTAACCTGGCACACAGGCGTGTTTTCACGTCTACTTCCACAAATATGTAGATCGCATTTTAAGGATTAACCGCAGGATTAATAACCGTAGAGAGATAAGATATACAGCATTATCGTCGTAGCTAAAAAGTGATGAAGGATATCTGTAACACCGACACAGAGATTGGCGTCGAGGGAATGACATTCGCGTTTCGCTGCTGGTTGGCGCTGTTGCGCTTGTCTCTCGCAGGCTCGAAGCGTTTCGCGTGTTGGTGTTTCTTCTTCTAATACGGCTATTTTTTTCAACGAATATTAACCGATGAGACCTTTTTCTAATTCAGTTCACTATTACTCGATATCGGCGTTTCTTTAGCGAGTTAGCTGGTCGTCGTCAAACAGCAAAAATTCCGCTGCGCCTAATTTAGCAATTCTTGCCTGTAAAGGAGGTTGCTTTGTATTGGCAGGTGTTTCATCGTCATAACGGACGAAATGAATATTTTTCTTTGGAAAGGTCATTCTACTTCGCCTGAGAAATTGCGAGTATGCTTTGTTTGGCCTATGGCAATCTGTTAATATATGTATATCTCCAAGCGATTTAACGTAATTTGCGGAGCAGTGAGAACACCATCGAAAATCTGTGATTACTAAACTGTACTGCCAACGAAACTTGAATTAAGGTAAGTAATACAATCGCACGTTCAAAGCAGCTTAGGTATTCGAATTGTGAACTGAACACGTCGCGTTTAAACTTCCACTTTCTTCTTCTCCCATCTTCCATTCTCGCAGCGCAATGTTTATTCTCTCTTCGTCAAATTTATTAATTTACCTTGTGTCGCTTAAAAGGATAAACTCTCGTATGGTTTAAGCGTGCGTGTTGATTGCTCGGAAATATTTTAATACGTATTACCTCGTTCTTTCTGTTACAGCAATAATCTACTCTTGTGATCATCTTAGAGCTATCGGTTATTCTTCCCAAAGCAGTTCTTTTTGGACTTCTCTTATGGTATTCCACATATATAAGAATCATAAATGTTTATCATTATCTTATAGATAACATTCCTCGAAACGGCGTAAGAAACTCGTCAAGTTTCTCTTAAGCTTAGAGCAGCTTGGTGTACGGCTCGGTCGTACGATCTATAGGTCGGTGGAGTAACTTTTGCCATTCGGAACACTGCTTTCCCAAAAATAAATATATACTTCTATATGTATACCTATGAGTAACCTAGGAGTATATACACCATTGCTTCCCTTGTTTGTTACAGGAAAAGAAGATGTGCAGTAGGAGGTAACAGTTGTAGAAGATAAAGCAATGGCCAATAGAAAAGACAAATCGTCTGCTGGTTTTGTAAGTATCTAACAGTTTCTCTTTTTCATTTGGCTATTCGGTTACTGGCCATTCGAGTACCGGCATCGATCTCGCATACAATTCGCCGACGAGCATGTAGAGGATAGAAAGTTTGGTACATGTTAGCGCGGCAATTGAGCATCGTAACGACATAAATGCATGCTAATAGCTTCCGCAACGGGACTGTGGTCGTGCAAATTAATTATTAAACCGATCGGGCATGTCGCGGGATATCGAGGCAAAGATGCCCGACGCGATTAAAGGGAACGCGAAGGAATTGATGTTAGAGCGGTGGAAGATTAGAAACGTTGGAGTGTGGAAGTTAAATGAAGTACCGCGATACGGCGGCATACGTAGGCTCGCGTTGCACTTCCTGCCTTTCAGTTATCGGCTCTGTCCCGAGTGACGCGATAACGAAGAAACTGCCGAAGCCGCGCGTCGAAACGATGCAGTACTCGGTAAAGAACTTTCCGAAAACGGTAATGGGAGATAAGGTGCTGCTCCGTATGAGTCACGAAAAATCGCTCAAGGTGAACCGTTCCACTCCGGGGAAAGAGTGGAAAGACTACGCTCGCGAAATTGTGATGCGCGACGAGGAAATTTCTAGGACAAGGCAACGAGTTATCACGGCCGCTGCAACTTGACACGACCAACCACCATTTTTTCCCCATCGTTCCAAACTCCCCCCTCTCTAACTAGCCGCTAATGCGAAGTTGAATCATTAAATTCGTCGGTTTAAAATTGATCTACTTTAGGTTTCTAGTCGGTGCATATATGTATATTTAATTAGTGTAATACCCGGAAACGGAGGAAGGCAGAGGGAATGCGACGATACTACCTCGAGCGTTTCTTTAATCGGCTAAGTGGAAAAGTACAGCTGGGAAAAGATAGAACATGACACGAGACTAAATTAAATGAAATGAAACGAAACGAAAACACGCGTTGTACCTATTGTGGTCGGTTACATCATCGAACGTTCGCTCAAGTGATCTCACCCGTGTGAGCAACATTTTTCTTGCCGCAGCAATGACATTGAATGAACTTCAAACTGTCATTCGTTTGGTTGTTTCAAACGTTCGGAACGGCGCGTCGTCGGTCACACTGATAAATATTAAGATGCTAATATTTGCTTGTTGGATTATAGATATCCGGCTGAGAATCGGAAAGCACGGCCTCGCCGATAATACTTTAATCTTCCCGAGGCAACGTTTTTATGCGAATTGCCGAAACCTTGAGCTATTCGCGGACGTGACATACTCGATCGGAGGGATTCCGACGTATGAAACGTGGAATGTGACTCGTGACATTTTACGTCCCTTGAGATTTCCTTGTCGTCAGCAATGAAACGTGTAGCTGCGTTTGCGCGGCCAGTTTTCATTCTGTTTTCAACCATGCAATCGTCAACGGAAAAGAGAAAGCGCGCGCTAGAGAGAGACAGAGAGAGAGAGAGAGAGAGAGAGAGAGAGAGAGGGGGGGGGGGGGAGAGAGTGAGATATAGTACACATACATATACATGTATTGCAAAGAGTTAAAGTTGTCCGAGCAAAGCCGTTCATGATAGCCGCGTGGCGCGGAGAAAACAGTTTTTCATTCCGTTGTTGAAACACCGTAAGGCACGAGTATATGTCGGATATGTACGCCAGCGAACCAAGAAACGAACGGACGATCAGAAGTTGGGTAGCGATGGTAAAGGTAAAGGTAAAGGCAACGGCAACAGGAACGGTCACGGCAATGATGACGGCAGTGGCGAATACGCAAGCGCGTTCCTCCACTCCGTGGGCCAACGTGATTCCGATCTTCCCTTCTTTTGGTTCGTTGGATGACTCGGCCGTCAGTGATGCCGTTACCTTAATCTTTTCTACCTCAAGTTACTCGGACGTCATCGCGAAAACGGTTGGTGTTTGACATTCGTCTTAAATACACGAGCAGGCTGCTCCCGATCGGCGAACGAAGGGACAAATTGTTTATCGCGCATCGATAGGAAAACGATCGGCTCTCGGCCCGTTACTGCGATCTGTCCGGCTTCGAATCCTCGAATCGACTGGATATCAGGGCCAATCAGGGGAACTCGCGAGTTTACAAAAGGCTGCGCTGTTGTTATCGCTATTGCTACCGTTACCGCTGTCGGTGTCAAGCGAACCGTAACACCTGTTGAGCGGACCGCGAACGATTTCGCTTCGATCGCGATCTGCGGATCCTCTTGGCGAGCAGTTGGATGAATCGCGCGGTCGAGCCGCAAAGGATAGGAGAGGAAAGCGTTATTACTCCGCCCGTTATATTGAACGGCTCGAGTTATGATGACGGAATGGGTGCGATATTTCACTTATAGTGGGAGACGGGACTTGGACAGAGAAGGTCTCCTTCCATCGTTCTTACGATTGCTTGTGTTTCAGCTGGACACATGGTTTGGCCGGCCAAAAAAATCCGGGCGTGGAGCTGGGGTCAGAAGTGGTTCGGGAAGTCACACGATGCCCCGACCACATTCAGGCGATGATTTCAACGAGATCGAACAACAGCGTTGTATCATCGAGAGAATGGACGAGGAAACTGTAAACGACAGGTTTGAAGAGATGCTGGTTAGTAGATTTTTCGCGGGCGAAACGATTCAACGAGGGAAACACGCCGATTGCATATTCCTGGATTTTATTTCTCTTTAGGCCAACATGAATCTAACCGAGGAGAAGAAGGAGCCCCTGCGGCAACAATCGGAAGCCAAGAAGAAAGAAATGCTGGTTTTACATTATAAGGGTAGCATACAGGAGAATCGGTCAAAGTTTGACAAACCCGCCGATTACATACAATATTTGGCCCAGGCCGATTTGAGCGTGAACAAGATCTACAGTTGCATCGAATCGTTGAGAATCGCGTTGACCAACAATCCACTCAGCTGGGTCCAGGAATTTGGGACGAAGGGACTGAAACAGGTTTTAGCCACGCTGAACGAGTGCTATCGGAAGTAAGTGTATTCTCGATTCAGGGAATAGTCACCGTCATTAAGCGTCATTGCTATCAATATTCGATATCGTCCGATTAAGAATGTCTAATCTTCGTCTTGTTCTATTCCAGTGCCTTCATATATTACGATAGGTAACTCACGTAAAAATACTATTTGCTTTAGTTTTGTTAGCGATAGAATTTTCTGCAGCGACTCCTTTATTTTGCTCATAGCTTTCCATTTAACGTTTACGAGGCAGATAGTGTGTTTGTGTGTGTGTGCGTTGCGTGCTCTCGCGTACGTATGTACCGCGAGCGCAGCGTAACGTAACGTATTTCCCCCTACTTTCGTAGTGGCGAGGTTCAGCCAAAAGTCACGATTCTCTTTCCCCTCAGGATCAGGATTACAAGTTACAATTAATGCCTCGGTAATTAGCAAAGAAATAGCAAAACGCATAGTTGCCACTCGTCGATTCTTTGCATGATGGATTTGGTTTGCCTGTGCGATGCGTATCCAAGAAACTTAGACGTAATCTATTTGCCACGGCAATTCTTCCACCGTTAAAACGACATTTCTCTGGCATTTAACAGTGAGCATCACTACGAGCGAATACAATACGAATGCATCCGATGCTTGAAGGCTATCATGAACAATACCGTTGGCATAAAGGAGATGTTGGCTCATCACGAGGCGCTGACGATCGTGGCCAGGTCGCTGGAGCCGACCAAACCGTCCGTCATGTCCGAGACTGTGAAATTACTCGGTGCGGTTTGCCTAATTTCCAGCGACAGCCATAAACAAGTTTTAGACGCGATCACCATGAACGGTGAATTCAAGAGGCGAGAAAGATTTTTGCCAATCGTGCAGGGACTGATGAATAAAAAGAACGAGAACCTAAGGGTAGGTATAACCGTAGTCCTACGTTTCTTCTAACCGCGCGCATCGGTATATCCTTCGCGACTAACTACTACATCGTCAACATGCCTTACCGCCACACAGGTAGAGTGCCTACAACTGATCAATTCGATCATCTCCTCGGCCGAAGAGTTGGATTTCAGATTGCATTTGCGAAACGAAATTATGCGAGTAGGTCTGGCTGATATTTTGGAGATGCTCGAGAAAGACGAGTCCGAGGACCTGTCCAGGCACCTAAAGATCTTCAACGATCACAAAGAGGAGGATTACGAAGAGTTCGTGCAAAGGTTCGATCACGTCCGATTGGAGCTGGACGACGTGAACGATTGCTTCGAGGTGATCAAAAACATGGTGATGGAAACGTCCGCCGAACCGTATTTCTTATCGATACTCCAGCACCTGCTGTTCGTCAGGGACGACGCTTTGGTGAGGTAGGGTGAACGCGTAACGGCCAGATATTCGCGCGTGCTTTTCTTTTCTTTCCGTTCCCCTAATTCCGTTATCCGGTCGCTTCTATTGTTTTTGCCGACAGGCCCGCTTACTACAAATTGATAGAAGAATGCGTGTCGCAAATAGTATTGCATCGTTCAGGCTCTGACCCAGATTTTAGCGCTACCAAACGATTTCAAATCGACGTGCAGCCGCTGATCGACACGTTGGTAGAAAAGTCGCGGGCTGAAGAGGAAAGACGATTGATCGAGGTGTCGCAAAAGTTAGAGGAGGCGATAGCCAGCAAGCAGGAAGCTGAAGCGAAACTTCAGCATGCGGAGAATAAGATCAGAGAGCTGGAGCAAGGAGCGACGACAAGATCAGGTGGTAATAACGCGGTGAGTGAACATTCATCTCCGTTCTAGACTCACTAGTCTTACTCAGCTGACTCAGCTTACTCCAGCTGGGACGATTCACGTGATACTTCCCTGCAGAAAGTTCCGGCGGGTCTGCCTGGAATGGGACAGGCTTCGCACGCGGCCACGGGTGCGCCTCCGCCCCCTCCGCCGCCACCGTTTCCAAACGCTGGTCCTGCGCCGCCACCGCCGCCACCACTACCCGGCCTAGGAGGGCCTCGACCACCACCGATGCCTGGCACCATGGGACCACCTCCTCCGCCTATGCCTGGCATGCTGGGCGGCCCGGCCCCACCGCCGCCGATGCCCGGACTAGGGCCAGCGCCTCCCCCATTCATGCCAGGATTCGGCTTACCGGCCACTGCATGCGCCCCCCAATCCCTACCCTTGGGTCTCAAGCCGAAGAAGAAGTGGGAAGTGGAGGCTCCATTGAAAAGAGCCAATTGGAAAGCTGTGAGTATCCGAAACCGCACAACCACTACTTTTCTTCCACCCCCGTTAACATTCATGATTCTATCCGAGCTAACGTGTTCTCGCGTGAACGTAGATCTTGCCGCACAAGCTCACCGAGAAGTCGTTTTGGACGAAAGTGCAGGAAGACAGGCTGGCCAGCCCCGAAATACTCGACGGTTTAGCCCAAAAGTTTGCGTCGAAACCGAGCGGGAAGAAGGTCGATGACGTCGTAGACAAGTAAATACCGCGCGCAAGCATCCTGTAACGTAACATTAGTTTCACGTAACATCCACACGCTGTTTTGTTCGGGTAGGTCGGCTCCTGCGAAGAAAGTGAAGGATCTGAAAGTCCTCGACAGCAAAGCCGCTCAGAACATACTGATACTTCTTAGCGGTACTCTGAAGCACACGTCTTACAACGAGGTTAAATCGTGTTTGCTCAAGTGCGAGGGCCCGGTTATATCGGACAATATACTCCAAGGATTGATCCAGTATTTACCGCCTCCCGATCAGCTTTCAAAGTTGCAACTGCATAAAGACCAATACGAGGACCTGACGGAAGCCGAGCAGTTTTGTGTTACCGTAAGTATCCGAGAACATTGTAAAATTAAACTTCCCGCTAATAATCGGGAGTAACGTGGTATGCTATTATGGTGATTCCTTAGATATCAACGATCAAGAGGCTGTTGCCAAGGTTGAGGTCGCTGAGCTTTATGTTACGGTACGAAGAGTTGGTACAAGACGTAAAGCCGGATATAGTAGCGGGAACGGCGGCTTGCGAGGAGGTGAAAGGCAGCAAAAAGTTCGCCAGAATTCTCGAATTGATCTTGTTGCTTGGCAATTACATGAATTCTGGATCGAAGAACGGGCAAGCCTTCGGGTTCGAGATCAGCTTCCTCACAAAGGTTCGTCCGTAGTGCGTCGAAACGCGCGACACGCCGAACCACCCACTCAACCTCCTTTCGTTCTCACACTTACAGCTGACCAGCACGAAGGACATCGACAACAAGCAAACCCTTATGCATTATTTGGTAAACACGATAGAACAAAAGTTTCCAGAATGCCTTAATTTTCCGGAGGAACTCGCACACGTGGACAGAGCGAGCCGAGTCTCGTTGGAAAATGTTCAGAGAACGTTGCGACAAATGGATTCCAACATCCGCAATCTCGAACAAGATTTGTCGATTGCCAAAATTCCACAATCCGAAGAAGATATGTTTGTCGAGGTTATGGGAGTATCCTTTCTATTCTCGCCAACG
The DNA here is from genome assembly GCA_947577245.1 of Andrena bucephala. NCBI lineage: Eukaryota > Metazoa > Arthropoda > Insecta > Hymenoptera > Andrenidae > Andrena > Andrena bucephala. Next base: position 113,017,810 of record OX387715.1, read on the forward strand.
TCGCTGTTTAGTCTTATTCTTTTTCTTATTCCTATTCCTATTCTTATTACCGTAGTCGTTAGGCTCCGGCAGATAATTGTTTTCCTTAACCGCGCTCCGTGGTAACAGCCATTTGCGAAGAAAGCCCGGGAATCTTACGAAGTTTTGCAGAATATGTTCAAAAACATGGACAGCCTCTACACCGAGATATCAGAATTCTTCTCCTTCGACAAACAAAAGTACACCATAGAGGAGTTCTTTGGCGACATAAAAACGTTCAAAGACGACTTCGTGGTAAGTAGGATCGCGTAATTTCTTGGCGGGGAGGTAGCTATAACAGCGAGGTTCCCATTCTTCACGTGTACTGCCCGTTTTCAGCAAGCGCAAAGGGAAATAATAAAATTGCGGGAGGGAGAGGAGAAGCAGAGACGAGCGAGGGAGGCGCGAGAAAAAGCGGAAGCGGAGAAAGCGGCACGAGCAGCCCGCAAACGCGCTCTGGTCGATATGAATGCGCATGAAACACAGGAAGGCGTTATGGACAGCTTAATGGAGGCTCTTCAAACTGGTTCCGCGTTCAGTCGGCCGGATCAACGACGCAAACGTCAAGCACGCGCCGCTGGTGGTAAGTTTTATAGGACTACGTACGCTTCGACGAAAGCTGCCAGGAGGGAGAACGCTCGTCAACGAATGTTGTTTGTCACTAAACCGTGCGAATTGAAAGAAGCGAACGAACGCGTCCCGAAACAGAATACGAATACGAATATGGATAGGGTCTTTTCCCGCGTCCCGCCGTTAACGATTCTTGGAACAGCCAATGGTTCTACCAGTTGGTACACGACACCGGAAGAGAATCAAGATCTCTATAAGCGGCTGTTGCTCGATAACGCTTCGAAAACACCCAAGCCAGAGAAATGTCTATCTCGAATCAGCTCGTTTAAGAGAAGGAGATACAGCGAGATCGCGAGCAAAAAAATTCGTTTCGACCGTCATCCGGTGATCGAAGATACTCCCAAGAGGGGGGTTTCCGTAAGAATGCGTCCAAGTTTCGAGCAAGTCGAGGGAGTAGGTGACGATGACGGTGACTGTGACGGTGACGATACGTCGAGCGATTCCATTCGATATCTTCTGCCCGTGACTCGTACGCACGTTCGTGAAAATGGGAACATCGCCTTGTACGAATCCGTGATGGACGAGCTAAAAAGATATGTGTCCGGCGAACGTCATTCGTCTTTGCAGCCTAGCTCGCCGAGCGCCAGTGTGCGAATAAACCTGAGATCACCGTCACTCTATAAAACAGTTTTGATAGGCGAAGCGATGAAACTCACACCGGTGAAACAACAGCGTGTCATAGTGAGCAAGAGACGAAAAAGAAACAGCATCGTGCGCCGTACCGTTCGAACCCGTAGGCTGAGACATTCGAAATCTTATCATCGCCGCGGAAGGTCACAAGAGAAGGTCACCTTCGATTATTTAGGTAGCCCGCCGAGCGACAGCGTTTCGTTGCCAAGTCGATCAGACGACGACGCCTCGAATTCACGTGCATCCCGGAACACGCGGAATAGAATATCAAAGTCCGTGGACAGCTTTGCGACCAGAGTCGGCAAAAGCATCACCTCGCCGTTAAAGTTGATTCGAACGAGAAATTTCGATGATATCGCTCGTTGGAAGGACGAAAATCAAAACGACGTGTCGGTACGCAGGTCAAACAGTAGATATTCCAATCCGCGGTTGCACAGGCCGGTCGCATCCGCCACCGGGGATTTCCTTGAGCATTCGATCGATCCCGCCGATGGTATCGCGTCTCTGTCGCGACTCCGCCCTTCGAGAATCGCCACTTCGGCTAATCACCAGAATCTATTCAAGGAAGGCGGATCTACGGATAACACGAAAACCACCTGTGCAACGTTCGTTAACGCGAGTGCTAAAAGTATTGATAGTGCGGGGCCGATGCTCCCAATTAGAAAACATCGGAGAAAGCTTTGGAAATTTTGGTAGTCGCGGCTCCTCGATTCCTCCCACGCGGCCAGTAGAACGCGATTATTATTCTAGTAGTTAAGAAAGACTGTTGCTCGATCGATTATCGCTATTGTCGCATCCTTTGTTACTCTACCGAGACGACTGTTGATACTGAAAATACTCTATACTACCGACATGATTTTAATTTCTAGCGTTAGCCCTACATTTTTAACCTTTTTACAACATTTTAATTCGACGAATCGTGACGCTCCGATTATTCAAATTGTAAAGCACACCGATAGATAATTGTTCTATCATTGACGCACGACATTTCTTCTCTTTCTCGAACGATCGTCTGACAGGACCGACCGACGCATACCGGTTAATTCTCTGAACACCTTTTTTAGCGATACACTTTCACCAAGGAAATTGAAGGCTGTGTTTTATAACTATTTATTTCTTTTGTACACGTTATGCGGTCCCATTCTTTTCGAGCGACGGCGAATGACGAATGCGTCGAATCCACGTAAATTTGTATTGATCACTTGTTATCGTATTCGTTGTAAATAACGCAATTTTACATTTTAATAAAGTTTACTTTTTGCACCGTTGATCAGTACGTAAACCATTTTCGCCACGGAAGCTTTTCGTCGATTATGCACACGTCTTCGCGTGTAATGTAAAACAGCCAAAGTCTAAACTAGCGTACAAACGTTAAGGTACGGATATAAACGACGTAAAATGTTTCTCTTTACTTTTCCAGCAGAGAGAAGAGCGCAACTTAATAGAAGTCGATCGCGAACAGGATTAGTTGGAACTGGTTTACTGGGAAGAGAACTTTCAACGTAAGTATATTCACCTAATCACATCAACGAAATATCCGTTTAGTGGAAAATGCACAATTATCGCGACGATGCGCACACGTTTATACCTTCGTACACCCTGCCACGATAGTACTCGATACCGGTCGATCAATGTAGACCCGAGGATCCGCGTAACGGGATAGGAGGGTAAACTGGCTGTTTCTAAGATAATACCTGTGTAATAATCATTGTTGCAGAGAACTTTTAAGCTCGGCATAATCCATGGAATAACCTGTTTCCGTCCTAAACTCGAAACTGTGATGGATCGAACTTCCGTTTTGTCGTTCGACGCGCATAGAAAATGATGAGCCGGTAAAATAAGAAATTTCGAGGGGCTCAGAGAACGTCGAGTGAATGTGAGATTTATCGCACACCGACACCCGCCGATATTTCCGAGTTGCTGCGTACCTTCGAGTTACAATTACACCGGCATAGTCTTCCTTCCACTGGCTGAATCGTTCGACACGGTCGAGTAGTACGCGTATGTATGGCACGACGGTGAATAGTTTTTGCAACGATCAGTCCACGTGCTGTGAAAGTAAAGGAAACGGAAGGCAACGCAGCGAGTCTGATAAATCCTGTACATTTTCTCCCAAGTGATGTATTCTCTATTTTTCACTCGTTTAACTTTGATATCGCCCATACATGACACGAAATATTTTCTGCGATTGGGAAATAATGTACATACATATATATATATAAACATATATACTTATATACACGTATAATACATATACGCGCGCGCGCTCAAACACACACTTATAGGTAGTCGAATAGGGTAAGCCGTGAGCTGCGTACCGTGTACCGTCTCTGTCGCGTAAAGTCGCATTCTACAGAATACCTAGCGCGTATACGGACACGTACGGCTTCCTTTCGTCCAACGTTCGTCCACAGACTGATCTCGAGCACACGGTCAGCGTAAGCTCGGAGAGCCGTGCCAAATCGAGAAAGAACGTATTTGAAAGGCAAAACGATTGAGGCGAATCGTAGGAATTGTAAAAATAGCAGCAACTCAATATCGTACACATATACATACAGCTAATTTTAGGAGAAGTCAATTTATTTTTCGAATCTCAACGTCGACGATTGTTTATATTGTATGGAATAATGCTGAATTTTAAAGAAAATTGTACCTATATTGTGAATATGTGAATTTAGATAGCATCAATACATTGCGATCAGTACAATCGATCGTGTCGTATTTCATTTCACGGAACGCATGAAATACCCTCGGCAAAAGTATGCATGTACACACCGTTTAACTAAAGAACGTGCCGATGAGATCGTCGTGCCACAGACAAGGTACCGGATAGGGACCGCATGACACCTCCGTGTCGTATGCAACCGTCTCAATGTGATTAGCAGTTAGAACATTCACATTAAATATAGTGAAATCTCCAGTATTTTCATCCTATAAGCTCGATTTGTCCTCTCTAATAAATGCTCATCGCCATTCCTTTTCCATTCACTACAAGGGGAACTACAAGTCCCTTTACCGACTCCGGTGATTATGTTAAATTAGTTCCCACAGTCGCCGCCTTTAAATACAGAGTGCGCGTCAAAACCTCTGACTTTTCCACGAACAATCTATCCTATGCCTCGTCTGTGGTTGTGATGTTAATTCCTACCGCTGATAATGTTACATCCTTATTTCATTGTGAGCCGATAACGTTGGACGTGACACGGAAACGGTAATGGACTCACCAGTCCCAAAATTGGTTGAATGAAAATTCTATACCTCGTCTGTTCTTTTGAGCTATTAGACATGAACATTCGGTTGGCACGGTTATCCTGAATTCTACAGTAGTCGAGGATGGTATTCCGTCTGGTCCGTTGTTTGAAAGATAGCCGAAGGCCGAGAAGCCTCGCAACAGCTACCGTTCATGCTGGTGCATAAACACTTAGAGCTTAGAGCGCGCGCGCACGCTCTGATGCCCGTTCATGTACGCACGCGCGCTAGCAGGCGAGCGAGTAAGCGAGCGAACGATCCTGTACTAAAGAACACCTGCGAGAGAACGGTTGATACGTCTGCAGGCGGGGTCGCGTATTCGTACTTTTCTCGCCGCGTGCATTGGGTGACGAGTGGCGAGTGTACACTATACGGTCAACGGGGTAAATGCACGCGCGAACGACGTGCTCTCAGTGTTTCCAGTCGTTTCCAGTGTTTCCACTGATTCGTGTCCGCACCCATTTCTGACATTCCGACCAGGTTACAGATGCGATCCACGCCGTGCGAGGACCGTACGGTAATCGTTACCGAAGCGCCGACAACCGAACGCACGATACTTTTTGGTCGAGCTGCTCGAAACGGTTGATAGACGGGCGAACGCGAGTGAACGCACAGGCGACGAGATTTCGAGGGTGGAAACATCTTGAACCGATGGCTCGTGCCACGACCTTGTTCTGCCTCATTACCGGGAAGAAAAAGGTGTACGCGGATTGCCTGCGACATCGGCTTGTCAACGGAGCAACGTCGTACCACGACTGCCACGACTGGACGACGGATCGACGCTGGAATCTGGCCTCTCGCCCCTCTCGGCTTTCGCCTATGTCAATTCATATCTCTGTTCGATCGTGCGAGTCCACCCTTTGTTCATAGACGTTTCGCGAATCCGTTGCCGTGCACCACGCTCACCACTTACCACACTTCGATCTCTGACGCTGGTCGTCGAATCGTGTCACGTTTCACCGAGGAAGCGTGTCGCGCGCGACCGATATAATGAGAAGGATACAATGAACGTGCCCATCGTATCGGGGGACATAGTCGAAGAGGATACCCTCAAGCCGCGTTTTCTTCGGGTAAGTATACCATCGTTAATCCACCAACCACTGCTCCCTCGCTTCCAGTTCTGTAACTATTGTATCTCTCGCGTATCTCACTTTCCACCGAGCCGTCATTATCGCGGTGTACATATTCCACTTCCTTCACGATCAACCGATACGCCGCGCCAGGCTAATCAATCTTCGATAGAAAATATGTATACGTATGTAGATATAAGTAGGAAACGCCACAGTACGGCCAAACGTTAATCCCTCTAATGCGGTTCATCTGTACACAACACAGAGTTTATAGAAAGGGAGAACGTTAATTGTGACGGTTGTTATTCCACGTTTTATAAAGCAACAGAAAGATTGAAGGGTGCTGCGCGCGATACGATTAATTCGAAAAGCACGCGTGCTAAGCTATATAGAGAGATAGGATTTCGGTAACGCGGGATTCGAACCCCGTTCAAAAGTGTCGGACGTCGTCTCGTACCGTCTGGTACGTACGTTTCTTCAAATTCTTCGCTTTTACAATATTTCACGCGGAGGGGTCAAAGTCAGGCTAATGGCTGCGTTGGTTTTCGACTTTGCGAATTCCGCTATCGATCGTTGGAAAATGGAAGGTGAAACGCGGAAGATCGAATTTCGACTTTCTCCGCTGATCGGCGGAGAATGTTGACGTCTCGATCGGACGCATGTCGTCTTACGGAAGAGTATCACGTTGTGCGCTCTAACAATAAGACACCGCGTTTAAACCTAAATACGAGGAACGATGCCGTTGTGGAGTTGCTTTAATCGTAAACTCTTGGGTTTTACGCAAATAACTTGTTGGACGTAGAAGGTATGTAGGTGTCCAGCTTTACAACGACCGATACGAGCACAAAACGTAGGAATCGATAGGTCGTTGCGCAATTAATTACGTAAAAGTTTATCGCTGGCCACGATCGTCCCGATGGTTTTACGTCGCCGGCGCATCGGTAAAGTTTCCAAGTTTCAAATCGATCGGATCAAAAGGTGAACGGGAAACATGCCTAATCCTGTTTCTAGAACCGCCATCGTAGAACGATATCGCGCACAGGATGACGCTCGATTCGCGAAATATCATGGGAAATCAATTCGTGTATTCGATTCGTGCGCAATAGAAGCCGAGATTGCTACGCTCGAATGCGTGGCGTTTCGTAGGTGCGTTCAATCGGTATACCTAGGAACGGAATCGGATTGAAACGGATATCCCCATCGAATGGTCGCGTCTCGCGCCTGACAATTGTGAAATCACTGAATTGTGACTTGCGAGCGAAGCTAGCGCTAGAGCATGGGACGATCCGAGGCGATCCGAGCGAGAGCGATGTCGAGCGAACTGCGACGAGTTGAAGCGAAACTTGCCGAATGGGAAGCAACCGTCAGTATGAAGACTGGAACAGTAATCTGCGGCCTGCGCGCGTCGTATGGGGCTCCCCGGCCTAGTGGTGCGGGGAGGAGATGGGAGGAGATGGAAGGAAGGGCATTACGGCCCCGATCGGTCGCGTCCGCGTCGGTTAGCAGCTAGAAAGAATAGCGCGTGGAAGGTGAGCAACCGGTGGGCTGTGTTGCCCATTGCGCATTGCGCGGTGCGCGCCGATCGACGCGAGTCAACGGTGATCCGTAAATCTTCTCGGGCGATCTTTTCCTCTTCTCTCCCCCTCCCATCTGATTCGTTCGTGCGAGCCCCCCCTCCCCCCTGGCCGCCCTTCCCTTTTTTCGCAAACGCGGCACCGTTCTCCCCGGCTGCGGCTCTGGGAATTCCGCTTTCCCGTAGAAAAGAAACGCTCCGCGGAAACATCGTGCGCGTCATACTTTCGTCTCCTCCGAGCTACGCGTTTCCGCACCAACGTTTCAGCGTCCGCGCCCGCGTCCGCGTCGCGAGTGGAATGCGAGGGAACGCGACTGGTCTCCGTCTTGGTGTTGCCTGCCGATCAATCAGAGCCGGTGCCTTGGATCGCGCGACCGACTATGTGACCGATCGGATGGATTGATAATATCGTCGTGGTCGTGCCCCCGACGAATGCCCTCCTTGGTAGCCAGTCATTTCGTCGGCGCGCACCCAAGGATCTTGGAGTTGGTATCCAACAGAGTTCTGGACGTCACAGAGGCAGAAAACAAGGGAACAGAACGATACGAGCGCACGCCGATCGAGGGACGATCACGAATCGGAAGAGTAACGTTTTTGCGGATATAGAGCGCATTTCGATACAGTCCAGAAGCATGTTGATCCTACCGGACTTGAAGTTACAGGTAAATCGGACTTGCTCCCCTGCTTCCGAAATCGACGCCTCCCCGGCTTCCGCCCCCCCCCCCCCGCCCCTCTTGTCTGCGCGACAAACCTTCCGCACCGTTTCCGCGCAAGCATCGCGACACCCGTCCCCGTTTCTTCTGTCGACGATATATTGTGTACATATATGTACCTAGTATGGCTGCTGTGATCCGCTGCTTCCAGAACCATACATCCGTCGATCGAGGAAACTCGCGAGCGTTTCGCCGCGGGAAATTCAGAGTGTTGTTCGGTAACGGTGCTCGTTCATCACGATATATCGAAAAGAACGTTCACGAGACGGTTGGAATATTCCAGGAGGCGGGCAACGGGCGGACGAAGCCTGCATTTCCTGTTGCAATGCGCGCGTGAGCGGCGTGCCTCGGATCCGGTAGACCGTGCCTGGTCCGCTGAACTCTCCACGCGATGCAATGCGTAACGACTAAAGCCAACACCATTGGTTGCCGGCAAACAGAACTCGCTTTGGTTGTTGACGTCTCGCGGCTTGCGATCGGAACCCCGGACTATCTGTTTGTCGCGATGTACACAAAACGAGCTGCGCGACGTTCGCCCGTCGTTCGAAAATATTCCCGTTAGTGGCCCGCATCTCCGAGGCTTGCCTCGCGTCTCGCCCAACTTCTTCTCTTCGATCTTCTGCGTCCAGATGGATCGCGTGTCGCGCGGGAGGTCTTCGACCGCGTTTCCCGCTGCTTCTCGAGAAGCGTGCCTCTGTTCCGCTTCCGTCCCGGTTTCCCGTCTTACCACGATGGACGCGATCAGCTAGCCCCCCCCCCCCCCAATGTTCACTCGACTCCCGACAACCCCCCTTCCCCCGTTTAATGGCATATCCGGAGAAAAAATTTCGCCCAATCGGTCAAAGTAGTCCACGGTATCAGTAATCAACAACGAGGCACGCCGACCTTAAAATTACCGCGATGCGTAGAAGCCGTGCCCAAGATGACAGAGCGGACAGTATCCTTCTCCCCAACTCCCCACCCGTGATTCGCAGAGTTTCTCTCCTTTCACCGAGAGTCGACTGCTTCCGTGGAATTGGTCCAAGACACGCGGAGTCTTGGAGCAGGACGCGTGCAACGCGAGACCAAGGCGAGAAAGGGACAAAGCTGGTTTTAGCGGTAAGCGAATTGGCGCCCCAACGGTAATCCCAATGTGGTACGCGACGTGGTTTCACGTATTGATGGCATTCAATAGCAGCAGCCACGCTAATGATAATAGTGTCGAGGTGGAGAGAGAGAGAGACGTTGCGAAGAAGAGGAGGGTAGAGGGGAGCGCTGCCGATCGCGCACGAGAATGCTTCCTATGTCCGTAGGCAGCTTCCGCGAGCAAACGTTACAGTTAGGTAGTCCGGGGCTATCGAAGCGCGTAATATTGCCGGCGCGGCGTCGTGCAGCAGACCGACAAAGTAAAGTCGCGTGAAGCGCGCCGAGACGAGCTCAGCGAACCGTCTAGGTTTCGCGAGCAATCGAAGCCCTTACGCGAGTAAGAAGGCTGGCGCGCGATCGAAAGCTCTCGGAGTCGCAAGGAACGGGGACCACGCGTCGTCGATTCTGTTTGGCTTCGAGCCCGATCGAACCCGACCCGAGCGGAGCTGGCGTCTGATGGTATACGGTACTCGTGTTTATCGCGGCATATTTCCCCCCTGTCGAAGATCCGCGATCGAATCAGACTGGAACGCGGTTACGGTGACACAGAAGGTTCGTGCGATAATAGTATCGCGCAACGGGTTTGATTAGGAGGAGAGGGTGGCCGTGGCATCGTTCGCTCTCCGCCCGATATACCGGCAGAAGAAGAGCGGCTTTCCGATCCGCAGCTCCGAGCGGATCACGGGATAAAGCGTAATCGAAGCGAAGCCGAACGATGCGGCTGCGAGAGCAAGTACAAGTACTATGTTGAAGTGGGCTTACTATACGCCTCTCTCGAAGAATCGCGCATCTCCGCCGACCCCGTGGAACGAGCGGGAGAAGAGGACTGACTGCGGGAATGCACCGCGGCCCACGCCACCGCCGCTTTATTCGCGCGTAGGAAAAGCTTCCCCTTCTCGCTCGGAGGACGTAGAAATTTTCCGAGAACCATCGTCGGCAAGAAAGTGTCTCGGGGTGAGGAAAACACGTGAATCAACATTTTGCTTCTGCTCCACCGATTCGCCGTCCATCCGATATTCCCTCCGACACTCGTCCTAGACGCCATCGCGTGTTTGTCGACGGCTTTCATTTAGAATTTACCGGCTACCGTTACTCAATCTTCTACACTACGTATTAATTATTCCCGCCACTTGGCGAAGCAACCAATGTTTCATTAACCTTGCGCAGGGCTCCGATCCCAGAGTGGCAACCTGTCGCGGCAAGTTGCAGAATAAACGAAGCAAGCTCAACCAGGAGATAAACAAGGAACTGCGATTGCGAGCCGGCGCGGAAAATCTGTTCAAGTAAGGACTTAAAGGGAAATCGGCCCAACTGGGTTCACGCTGTTGGTTTCTGTGTTGTTCACGGTGATTTACATTTCAGGGCGACCACGAACAGGAAACTGCGGGAAACCGTTGCTCTGGAACTTAGCTTCGTCAATTCGAATTTGCAGCTGCTGAAGGAACAGCTCGCCGAGCTAAACAGCTCGGTCGAGCTCTACCAGAATGTAGACAGGTCAGTGCGCCAGCCATAAAATTAAACTAAATCTCTGTAACCGGTAGAAACCAAAAGATCCCGTTTGTATTTTCAGTGAGGAACCAGTGATGCCCATGATACCTCTGGGGCTAAAGGAAACCAAAGATATCGACTTTCGAGATCCGTTTAAGGTGAGCGAGCCTGTCACGTCGGAGACCTGTATCGAAAGCTACCGCGGCGGTATACATTCGTTATTCCAAAGCGGGCACCTCCGAATCGCTCCAACCGTTGTCCTCGCACACCGTGCATTCCCGTGTCCGGCCGGTGGGTGGTTCGCTTCGATCGACGATCCTTGAGAAATCTAAATCTTCAGTGGCTGGTCCTATCTCCAGGTATTGCCGGCGTATATTAGCCGACAATCGTTGTTCCGCTGTAGACTCGCGTTCCTTTTTCTTGCCCGTCACTTTTGAGCTTGCGACTTTCTTCCCAATGGCTGGTAGCGGTTTTAGACGCGGCATCGTTACCACCAAATTGCCGTTCGTCGTGTTCCTTTTGGCCACGCTGTCTTCTATCGACACCTCGCAGGGAAGGACCAGCTGCAACACTTTTCCCTTTATCGTGATCCGTACATACTCGGGCTGTACGTCCACGTCTACGTACTGGGTGTCCAGGTACCTAAAATCACAATCGCGAACCGTTTGTGAATCGATACGACGGCTAACGCTCAACCCAAGCTTATACATACTTGTACACGGTAACTTCCAAGACGACGCGGTCCGGGTATTCGTCCTGGTTCAGCCTGAACGGCACTTTCGCCTGATTCACGTTGTACGGTCTGCCCTCCAGGCTGAACAGCTTTGGCTCGCGGCTGATTGGCGGTTCGTTTCCTTCACCGCTTCTTCCACTCCTGAGCTCCTCCTTTCGCAGAAATCGTTCAGCAATGTCGATTCGTTCCTCCGGCGTGTGCCGACTAACCCGATTCCAAAAAGCCTCGTCCTCTTCCTCGTTTGCAAGCGCGTCCTCCTACGGACACCCGTTAAGAGTCCCCGATCTCGGCGAGCAGCTCGAAACTAAACTTGCCCACTTACTTGTCTCGCCTCCGAGGCTCTTCTCCCGCGATAGTCAAGTATTTCCACTTCCCTCGTTCTCTTGTACTGGGCCCAACTCCTGACAATATCTCCCTCGATCCGAGCTCTAGCTTGCGACGCCTTTATCCGTTCGGATCGTTCGATCGGAACCCCGTCCAGTTCCTTCAACTGCGTCAACGTCGCGACGGAGTATTCCCTGTATCCGTGATAATCCACGCACGGGTTTCCTATCAAGAAAAGCTGTTCCAAATTCGTGTTGCATCTATTCTAGAACAGCCGAACGTATCGGAACTCGATTATATCCGCCCGCGAATAGTCCTGCCGGTTCAATGCTCCCCGTTTATCCCGGCTTAGGAAGCGAAGAATGGATCCCGACATTTACCTTAACCTCTCGATTCCCCGTAGATCGCCGATGAAGTTTACCGTTAGATCTAACTTTTTCAAACTCTCGAGACCCTCCAAATTTTCGATCACCTCTATGTTGTTTAGCGCCAAGTTTAAGTACTCCAGCCTCTTCAGTTTGCTCAGATTCTCGATCTTCGATATGAGGTTGTGCTGCAGCAACAGAATCTTCAAGTGCTTGCACGTTCTATCGATAATTTCAATCTTCTTGATATTCTCCTGGTGCAGAGCGATCTCCTCGAGCGTGCCTATCTCGCCCTCGTTGTGCTCCGAACGTTTTCGTATTAGATCCAGCGTGATTCTGGACATTATAATGAATATAATGAATTATACATTCGTGAATGGTGAACGAATTGGCTCCTTAAGGGAGTTGATCTCGCGGTTGCTAAGCAGCGTCGAGTGTATCGACTTAACGACGCGACGCCGAACGCGCGCGACACTTCGCTACCAGCTCGATAAATCACACTTATAATAAGTGACTTATTGTAAGCCTCTTCTTCCTGTTCGCGTCGCGTAGGATTTTATTCTCGAACACTACAGCGAGGACGGAAGTAATTATGAGGAAGCCATCGCGGATCTCATGGAAACCAGGCAGGTGAGCAGAGAAACGAGGAGGAATATGTAAATTGTATGTTGCATGCAGGGAGGGAGGAGCGCGTAATGTCGGTTGGGTACGTTTCCAGGCGACGCGAACACCGACCAGAGATGCGGCTGGCATCGCGCTGCTACTGCGCTACTACAATCAACTCTATTTCGTGGAGCGTCGGTTCTTCCCTCCCGATCGGAGTCTCGGCATTTATTTCGAATGGTTCGACTCGTTGACCGGCGTTCCCAGTTGCCAACGGACCGTCGCGTTCGAGAAAGCCTCCGTGCTGTTCAACGCGGGCGCCCTCTACACTCAATTGGCCGCAAAGCAGGATCGCCTGTCCGCGCGGGGCTTGGACCAGGCGATCGACGCATTTCTCAGAGCCGCTGGTACATTTCGTTACATACACGAAAACTTTACCAACGCGCCGAGTATGGATCTTGGGCCGGATATGCTTGAGATGCTGGTTCAATTGATGCTGGTAACCATTTCCACCGATAGCTACTGTGGTTTGCAAAAAATATGTCATCCGGATGCTGATCCGCATTGGCTCCAACCGCCTGTGTCCCGTTCGCTTACTTTGTATTGGTCGACATTGCCGCGTTGGCCAATGCGAGCAAAGTAGTCGCGTTTACCGTCCGGCCGCCTTCTTTTCTGCAAACGACAGTACTTGCGCCGGCAACCAATTCTAGCTGCGGTTGCTCACTGCGTCACCCGCTTTCCCGTTTACAGGCCCAAGCGAGGGAATGCTTGTTCGAGAAGCTGGAGCTTCAGTCGAAAGATGGGAGGAACGTGGACGTTTCTGTGGACCTCGCGCAAGAAGCGTCACAGGTAGCGTTGGTCGTCGGGCACCTGGCGTCGACGTTGTACGTAAATTCGATCGAAAAATCCAGCCTTTTCACTGAGCAAATGGTCGCTGGTTGCTTAGGTTGCGGCTGTCTACAACGACGTTCACGGGCTGATATCACGCGAGCCAGTACGGGATTACGTTCCGGAGACTTGGATCTCGCTGATATTGGTAAAACGCGAGCACCATCTGGCACTCGCTCACAAGCATCTCGCGCTCGGACTGTTCGATCGCCCGATCGTCGAATGGCGCGCGGAGACCAAGCTGGCGCTGGAGCACGCCCAAAAGAGCGACGGGAAGACTCAACTGGAGCTGACCGTGCCGCGGGACGAGAACGAAAGGAAACTGCTAGGTACGTGGATAATCGCGGATGCTTCAAGGCGCACACGTTTCATCGCTCCTGTGGAGTTTCGATCGATTTTGAACGGTTCGTTTCAGGAAAAGCGCATCTCAGAGAGTCTCTGCTCCTGCACGAAGAGAGCCAAAGGCTTCAAAGGATGTGCAGGGACCTGAAAGCGAAGCAGGCGCTCGCCAAAGTTTTGAAGAAAGTGCAGGAATCGACCGTGGAGAGTTACAGTTGCATCGGTGACGATGATGACTTCCGTGGATTGCTGGATCCCCCAGATATCATTGGTAAATAGCAGAGATGGGCATTATTTAAATAAAAAAATATTTAAATAACGTATCAAATAAAAGAGACTTTATCTATATTTGTCATCAAATAAAAATAACCCAAAGTTATTTTTATTTCAAATAAAAATAAGCTAGAGTTATTTTTATTTGAAACGTCACAAATAATTTTTTTTTGTTCGACGTGAATTTATTCGACGATCACAAATCATTTTTTTTTGTTTGACGGGAATTTATCCGACGGCCACAAATCATTTTTTTGTTTGAGGGGAATTTATCCGACGGCCACGAATAATTTTTTTATTTGACGGGAATTCATCTTAACCTTCAAATAATTTTGTCAACTTTTCATTCATTTGTCTTTTAAAATTATTTGAAGCTCAAATAACTGGGAGTAGAGAGCTAGAGAGCGGTAAGCAGGAGAGCATTAGTGATCCTCTGGAGAGCGGAAGTAGACAGAGAAAGAAACTGTAAAAAAGAAAGAGACAGAAATACTGATAGAAAGAGATAGAAATACTGATAGAAAGAGATGGAGTGAACGGTTAGGTTATGTTTATTTCCGGTTTTGCTCGAAATCGTGACAAATCGTAACTCTCTACAGAGTTATTTGAGCTTCAAATAATTTCCAAATACAAATGAATGAAAATACAGCAAAATTATTTGAAGGTTCAAATGAATTCCCGTCAAATAAAATAACTATTTGTAGCCGTCGGATAAATTCCCGTCAAACAAAAAAATTATTTGTGGCCGTCGGATAAATTCCCGTTAAACAAAAAAAAAATGATTTGTGGCTGTCGGATCAATTCACGTCGAACAAGAAAATGATTTGTGACGTTTCAAATAAAAGTATCTATGGCTTATTTTTATTTGAAATAAAAATAAATCTGGGTTATTTTTATTTGGTGAGTCTCGAATAAAATTTTTGTCTTTTATTCGAAATCAATTTTTTATTTGAAATAATTTTTTGCCCATCTCTGGTAAATAGAGAACAGAGATTTGATCGACCGATCCTAACCCCATCCCTTGATAGTTAATTCTAATGCCTGATTAACGAACCTCGCGATGTCGGCGCTCGCTTCTATTTTCTTCTCTCCACGAAAACACAGCGTCCACAAAATTTCAACTGAGCATCACTCACCCGGATTTTGGGCAGCACGGAGTGGATGATCTTTTCAGATCGTTAGGTCCCGTGGCTATATTCTCGGCTAAAAGGCATTGGACAGCCCCGCGACTGATACAGCTTCAAAGGGGTCCCGACGGCGAAGGGTTCGGATTCAGCGTTCGAGGGGACGCCCCCGTGATAATAGCAGCGGTCGATCACAATTCGCTGGCTGATGTAAGTATCGCTACAGTACGGGTAACGTCGAGTGTGAAACGTCTGGTAGCTCGCACCGGTTCTCTTCTATCCCCGTTTTACTCGCTTCAGTTGGGCGGAATGAAGGAGGGCGATTTCATAGTAGGAATCGGCGACAAAGACGTGAAATGGGCGTCCCACGAACAGGTGGTTCGACTGATCAAGCAATCCGGGGATTTTATCAACCTGAAGCTGGTCACGCCAATGGATAGAAATTATTTAAAGGTAAACGCGACGATTAAAGATCGCGCGACCGCGAGCGAGGCGAGAACAATCGTTGGCCTCGTGACGAGATGTCTAATTGTCTACCGATCGTAGAGGCCGGGTAAAACTAACCAACAGGACAAGGGAAGCGTCTCGGCGAGCAGCTCTTCCGGAGTGTCTTCCGGTCAACCGAGCCCAGCCGGCTCTGTCACTACAGCTCACGTAGCTAAGAAGCTACCATGGAATCCGTTCAAGAAGTCGAGTACGCAGCGCGACAGCAGGGACCTGACGTTCGATAACGTTATCCTGAGATGATGGTTGAATCGTCGCGGAAACGGTCAAACCTCGAAAGACGTTTCGCGTTGGACGTACGCCAAACTTATGTCGCAACGGTCGCACGTCTCTTCACGACTCTGTATAATACGTATCTCTATAAATACATATGCATATACGTGTATTTGTATATTCATACGCGCGCTATACCCCGAGGCTATCACCAGTCGATAGAGGCCACCTCGAAGTCCGAGGATACGGGATCAGTGGCAAAGAACTCGACGTCTCTCGACGGACAAATGCACGATGGAACTGTACAAACGGTTGGTCAAACGTATCGAGCGGAGTGTTTGCTGCACGTATTCGTTCGACGATGTTATTCCTCACCCATACGTTATACGCCAATTATATTTTGGTTAAACGAAAGTGTACATTCTTTTGTATTTTCCCTTTCTTTACCCTGTCCTATACGGATTACGTATCGAAACGAACCCTGTAAGATTATGAAGCTCCTTATACAGAGAGAGAGAGAGAAAAAGATGTCTGTTTCCTTGTATGGAATTATTATTAAACGCACCTTTGCTTCGGCGGTTACACGCTGCGACGTGATTAACACTGTGCTAATTCCCTCGCGAATTCGACACCCCCATGCCGATTAATCGCATCGAAAAAAAAGAAGTAAGAAATCGAGTGGCGGATCGCTTGCAGCTTTGATGATGGTGTTCGGAGCATTTGGGAAAGTGCAGATACATATGTACCATACGTAGGCACGATACCGGTGTTACGAGGCAGGAAAGAGTAGAAAGGTACGGTGCCCTGAATGTAGTCAAAGCGCAACTTTCACCGAGCCGAGAAACGTCGTGATACACGATTGATTACGCAATCGGCCGAACGCGAAGAAACTCTACATTATCGTCGGTCACGTGTAATATAATTACACCGCAATCCTGCACCGTTCAAACACGATCGAGGGCGGCATTCGACAATATGATTACCGAAGGCGAAGAAATTAGCTGCAGGGAAACCGATAGGATTTTAGAAAGATCGCTATGCCTTAGAATGGTCGAATCAGCTAACAAGGCCAAGCCCCGATTAAACGGCGATCGTCTGTCCTTCGCCTCGTTTTACCGAGTCCGAACGTGTCCGCGGCGCGAAAACTGCGGAGATCGAGCTCCAAAGAGCAACTAGACTTGGCCAGCGATTTTTATGACGAACCGCTGGTTTTCGTCCCGTGGCAAGAAAACGGGACAGCCTCGATGTTCATCGAACCGGTCGAAAGTGGTCTCGCGGTGAAAGTAAAATGTAGGATTACGAGAAGAAAGTGAATCTTTGACCACCCACTGTTTCCTTTCTCCAAGTATGCCTTGCCTACGAATTAACAATAAGTAAGTAGTCGGTATCTCGCGGACAGTGTTTCAATAATTATTGTTCGCAGAGGTTCCCCAAATCGAATCGACAAATGTTGTCCACTGACTTGCTCGAATGAAAAACGACAATTTGTACGAAGAACCGAGAAACAGTGCAGTAGGATATCCGGTAGTGATTAGCCGACGCGATGGCCATGAACGCGGCAAGGGATAAGATGCTTGACATTTGGACTGGCGAGGAGGAAGCGACGGGCAGAAAAACGAGAAGGTTGTTTCGAAAGCCGAAACCGAGGCAGGAGGAAAAGGTGCGTCGAAGGCGGCCACAGCAGGGGAACAGCATCGGGAAGAGCAGAAGGAGCGGTAAGAGCGGTAAGAGCGACGGCTTAAATTGATCGGGCGAGCAAGCAAGCGGGTTACTTCGGTCCAAGTTGGTGGAGAAAGAACGTGCCGTGTCTCGTCTCGTCTCGGTTCGGTTCAAGAGCCGCGTATTTCCGCGCCTGTTCCACCTCCTTTCGACGGGACGCAAGCGAGCGCGCGCAGACTCGGACTGTGCCCGATCGCCGCCTCTCAAACTCCAACCGCGAACGAACAAGGGCACATTCGTACCGTGCTTCGCGGAACTTACAGTTTTCCATGTGGCCTACGTCCGAGAGAAAGCTACCGACACGGTGCGTTTCCGCAATCTTAAACGTGGAAGAAAGTACGTACTCGCGTTGTTGATTCTAGTGCGCGTTTACGCGATTTCCACGGTGGTGCATGTTCGAACGTGTTCGTTTAATCGCATCCAGCTCGAGTAACGATATACAGGAGCGTGAGCTCCCAAATTCGGCAAGGAATTTACGGCTGTACGATCGACCGATCGTGCATGACCGGTCGCGGGGTAGAAAGCGCTGCGGAGAAGCGCGAGGACGGCTATTCTTTCGCGAGTAAATCGATGCCGAACTTTCTCCTGGACGATGAATCGGCGAGTGGCGTAAGAACTCGTCGGGTCTCGTAATCATCGGGAGGCCTCGGTTCGAACAAGCTAAACGGGGACATTCACGGTGTGAAACAGGGGAACTGGGGGGAGAGGGAAAGGGGGTCGTTTGGCGGGGGGGGGGGGGGGGTGTTTGGGTGAGGGAAACGCGCAAAAGCTGAGCGCAGAAGGAAAGGCGCGAGCCGTAAAGATACCTAATCGCCGCTGGTCACCGTTCTCTCCAACAGCGGCGAGAATGTCCAAGTCGCGAGTAGAAGAGGATTATGGGTGCACGCTCGGCGAGGAAACGAGGACGATCGCCCGTGTCGAGCTACGGGAAGACGATACAACGAAGGAGCAAGCCTTGGACCAATTTAGATGCTGGATTCAGAAGCATCCAGCTATTAAGCGTTGCAGAACCGACGCGCCGTTCCTCCTCCGATTTCTCCGAACCAAGAAGTTCAGTCTACCGATGGCGGAAGAGATGCTCGAACGGTATCTGACTATCAGGCAACTGTATCCAAACTGGTTCCAGCACCTGGATATCGAGGATCCAGATATCGAGGCCATCATAGACGCCGGCTACTTGATACCGCTAGTGGAGCGGGATCGCCATGGTCGTCGAGTGATACTTTCGTGCGCCGGTAAGCATCCGGCGATCTTATCTATTATTTGCTGCAGAATCTCCGCGACATTACCCGTTACTTGTTCAAGGGCGGTTCGATCCGTACAAATACACGTCCGCCCAGATGGCTCGGGCTCACAGCTTGGTGGTGGAGGGCCTGATGGACGACGAGGAGAACCAGGTCCGCGGCTACACGCACATCAACGACGAGTCCGGATTGACAATGGGTCACCTGAGCGCCTGGTCACTGACCGACATTCGTAACATGTTACGGTGCATCCAGAACAGCACACCCATCAGGCACAAGGAAACGCATTTTGTTAATATCCCAAGCTGCGCCAACAAGATCATCGAATTCGCCATCTCGCTTCTCAACGAGAAATTGAGGGCTCGGATCTCGGTGCGCTTTTCTATTCATCCCGCGATACTCCGTTATATTATATCAATCCCAACACGGTGTGTTTTTTCCTCCTTCAGGTGCACAAAAACCTGCAAGATTTGAAAGACGCGGTCGATCCACGAATTTTACCGAGGGAATACGGAGGGGAAATTCCACTCTCCGAAATGATCGGTACGTGTATACGCATTGTAATTGTATAAATTTACCACCTTCGAAGTTTCCTATAACCTTTAGTTTCTTCCAGCCACTTTCAAGAACCACTTGAAGGAGCGAAGGGATCGGATAAAGGCGCTCGACGATATGTACATAGAGATTTCGTCCACGAATTGCCACTTTCCCTCCAACGACGATTTAAACGGTATACCCGGGTCCTTTCGCAAACTAGAAGTCGATTAACGGATTCCTCGCCTCCCTCCCGAACAAACCTGCTTTCAACTTCCTTCGCGTGCCGTACGGCCCAGTTGTCTATGGGCTCGGGCCCACTCCCCCCCCACTCCTCGTTGCTAGTGTACTAAATATACATATAGCGTTATTATTCGATGTATTACGATCTCGTAGCGAGCGACGCGATAAAACTCGCGCGCAACTAGCCTTCGTTGTTAATACTACGAAACTTTATAAAACGTATTAAGTATTACTTTTGCCGGTGGTATTAGTTACCTACGATTGTTTAAATTTACGTACAGCGTAACGTAAAATGCGACGATTCCGCTCCCACTTAGCGAAATAACTTGATATCTGTAGCGTAGAACGCGATGAATGGAAGTGTAAGTGATGAAAGAAAAACACTCTGCGTAGGACTATTTGTAACAATCTTTCCTCTGGGAATTTATACAGGATTAACTGAAAAATTTATGCTACATCTATGTCGAACCAAAAGCACCGACATTACGACGAAACGTACACCGTGTCTGTACTCTTCACTTTATTAGGCTTCGTTAACATTTACAAGCTCGCAATCGTGCAGGATCTCTTTTAAAAACTCTGTACTCGCTGGCGCCGTAGTGTAGAGACTTCCTGTAACGTATTGAGCGTGGTTGTCGTAGCCGCGTTACAAAACACAGCGGCCCCATCAATTCTTAAACCTAGCATACGAATAAACCATAAGTTTCCACACTTACCTATAAAGTTCTTATTGTTATTCTCGTTCACGATAACTTTGCAATTGTTCCTATGTAGTATTTTAAATCCTAAACAACGAAACCGCTCGTCCGTCTTGTAAAGGGCGCCGTTCTTTTGCAAATTCAAGTGTGGCTGTCCGCTGAATGGATTGATAAAGTCCGCCCAGTATCCGATCATCTTTAATTTCGCACAAATATCAGAAGCGGCTAGTACGAACTATCGAAAGGGGAAGACATCCGGTTTACATTTTACATTACGCAGCGTATCGCTCCTTTCGGCTGCCTCTGTTTTCGACATTTCGACGAGCAAGGCCTTGGACACTTGCAAAGACTTACATATTGGGCTAATTTCTCCGTCTCTGTCTCTTTGCTCCATCTAGTGGCTTTCGAATTTAATTTCTGGCAGACGCTAATGATTGTCAGCTGCGGCGATCCGACATCTAAGCATCCCGGAAAGAGTTCTTCTATGCCTTTTCTCAGCAACAGGGGGCACTCTTGGGCGACGCAGTGAAGCATCGGCCGTGGAGCGTCACTTTTCAAACGACTCGTTTCGAGCGATTTCTCGTCGGAGTAATCTATGGTACCGCGTTCCTCGTTATCTGAAATATCCACCAGGTGCGTTCTGACTTGCGCGGTCGTTGTTACGTCTGACCAGCCGGGACCGACGCTCCCTGGCAAATAGAATCTAAAGCCCCTCGGCGTTAGTAACTCCCAATTAGAATTTATACCAAGCACAGCACCGTCCACATCTGGAAAAAATGTCGGCGCTGATGAGAGTGGCTCTGCCCGTTGATGAACGGGGTATGACGAAACGTCGAAAGCCTACCGTCCAAGTTTTCACTATTCGACTTAACCACTTTATACGAGGTAGTACTCTTGTCGCTACGTCGGGAATAACGATTCTTCGGGAGAAGGTTAAGTAGTACCCTGCCGTTAGCTGTTCTCGCATATTTCACACAAAGCATCTGAAACGAATGACAACGCAAAGGTTATGTTGTGCAATTTCACAGAGGCATACGAGCGTACGAGTGCCAAAATGATTCTCGCTGCCGTGTTTACAACTGTCTCCATTTAACGGGCATCGACGAGACAAATTAGTCTACAAGAAAACACACGATGTTACCGTTGAGCCGCGATTCACATACTGGATCAAGAATTTCCCGCACGAAAACACCGTTTTGTCTTCGGATTATCTAACTCTGTCGTTCTTCTGTCGATCACTCGCGCACATTGTATGCAGAATTCGCGAAGACCCTGATGCAACGTCAATTCACCGATCCAATTTAAGTATTTGCTTGGCAATCAAGTACCGATCCGCTTCCCGGCATTGGCGTGTTTTCACGTCGCGTCGGCCCGCTACAGAATTGGCGCGGACGTTTCATCTAGGGACATTTCACGTGATTCTTCACAATCTTAATAACAGAACTGTTAATAACGTAGAAAAGATAACCACTTATAAAATCACATCGTTACAGTTATTCGCGAGCATAATATCTAGTTTTAAATAGTACCGCTAATGGCGTTGCAATGTTATTTCATTCCGAAGCGACGACATTGGACGTGACGCGAATAAAGTTGAATAAGATTAAAGAGCTGTGGAAGATGCTGGAGGTGGCCGAAGGGCTCTGGAGCCCGCGCTCGCGAGCCACTGAACCGCGTCGCGTGGGAAACATGGACATTGGACAGTGACGTAGGCCTGCTCCCCTCCATGGTTCCACGGTCGCGACTCGCGAATGTACCGCGATTGGTCTGGATTGGTCGCGGTACCGTAACGTTTGAACGCGCGCGTTTAGCGTATGCGAGCAGCGCGCTCAAGTGCGCCTCGTGCGAGCAAACAGCGAACTGGGCAGACCGCGAGGGGTAGTGCTGGCCGATGTTTGTCTCGTTGCAAGGACCCTCCGTGTCAGTGTGCCGTACTCCTAACCTAAAACGCCGAGATGGCTGAATCGGAGCAAGATTCCGGTGATCGCGGTGACAACGATAATGTAAAGACGGACAAGATGTTTATCCTGAAGAAATGGAACGCCGTGGCCATGTGGAGCTGGGACGTAGAGTGTGACACCTGCGCGATTTGCCGAGTTCAAGTAATGGGTGAGTGCCTGTACATACATACGGTTCATAGGTTACGGCATTGCTTGCGAACGGTTCGCACCGAAAGAAACTGTTCTATCTTCGTTACCGGCTTACACACAATACGTTTCGCTCCGCGAATATTCTCACAAAACGCCAGAAAAGCATCTGATAGTCAGAGAATCACGCTTTGTGACAATCTAGCGTGCCGTTTGATATCGATGCATTTCGATGTGTGTGAATTGCGAATTGTGATTGGGAAACGCGAGAAAACAGTTGAGGCTATATTCGTTTACCGTTTGTAGCGGTGGCGCGAGAATTCAAAGCAAAGATAAAAGGATGCCGAGGGAAGGAGAGAAATAGACGAAAGCGAATCTTGTCAAACGTTATACATATTTCGGTGACTTATAGTTTACATAAAAACTTGACGCGTGTATTACGTTTTTGAAGATACTTTCATCGAACTTCGTAAAATTTGGTAAGCGCCTTACGCCCAAGGGCGGGGGGGGGGGGGGGGGCCAGGCGGTACAAATGTTTGTCAGATAAATAGAAAAGTATAATATAAAGGTAAAAATATAGAGTCGAACAACGGTACCGATCGAAAGACTGTAAGGTAAGGTAAGGTGTTCAACATGGGCGTAGGTGCGAAACACATTTTTCACGGGAACTTATTGCTCGCTGTATCGTTGGTTCGAGATCGTACGTTAAACCGTACGGCAGGAATGTTTCGTGACGCTGTCTCGTCTGACCCTAGAGCAGAGATTCGAAATGCGTGAAGTCGCGACGATAAATGTCCAGTTCTATCGATGGCGGAGCGACTACGCTAAGCGTCTGTTCGCGATGGCAAAACAAAAGGAAGAAAGACGAATAAATGGGAGCGAAAAAGAAGGTGTTGCGCGTGCAATCGAAATTCGATTTCAGATATGGAAGATAGACGCGTCTAATAACGCGTACATACCTCTGCCGCGTTACAAACAGTATATACGTCATATACGATATACACAAACTGGTGGAAACGTAGCATCGGACATCCGTTAGAGGTCGATTGTGTTTCTCTTTACGGGCGTCGAGTTCGTTCCGTCGCTGGTAACAACAGTTTCGACGCTTTCGCAAGTTTCAACGTTGGAAAAATAAACGCGTCTTGTTTTGATCTCTGTTTCTTAACTCTAAGGGTGATTCATAAATGCATGTCAATACTTGAGGAGTAAATCTATACACTAATGTAAGTAAAATCTCCTATATACCTTAGTTTTCGAGTTATGGATGATTAAAGAAAATGTTCCCAAGTGCCCGCCTCGTGTCTCGACACACGCCACTCCGCACTCGCTCTAATATACCAGGTTAAACGGCCCCAAAAGTAAAAGTCTAAGCGGTTAGGGCACTTGGAACATTTTCTTTAATCACCCGTAACTCGAAAGCCAAGGTATATAGGACATTTCACTTACATTGGCATGCATTTACGAAGGACCTTGTATACCTTGCGATCTAATTCGTTGGCGGAAAGGCATCCGTTGAGACGACGGATTCGGCAATAATATCGGCATGCAGAAATTCGACGCCGACGGCCGGTATCCAGGGAGATACAAGCTAACTGTAAGTAGCATAGTTGCCTGGCTCGCCGCGTTCAAGCTTATTGTCGCGACAGCAAAGGACCAGTTTTCCTTCGCTTTCGAGAATAGCGTTGTTTCTTTCCCTTTCGGCGATGTATCGTGTACGTATCGGGTGCAACCGGTACACGCACGATCAATTGCCGTTAGTACAGCGTGTCGTACTCGCGTCTACGCACGCGTACACTAATTAAATAAATCGCACTTGTCGTTAACCTACTCGTATACCTTTCGTAATAGTACTAATTTGAGGTAGACCCTGTAGAACTATCAGATAACAAAAATAACAGCTATGTCGACATTTAATCAACGAGGCCTCCTCTTCGTTGATCTTTCATTCTATCGTAGTCGATACACCATCGCCAGTGCCGTTCAGCTTTATCTTTACCCACATGCAATCATTCGCGAGTGCGTCTCGCAAGTACGGCAAGCCCAGCCTACCGGAACACTATACTTGACGCATCATACAGGTATATGCATATATTCTCTCTCTCTCTCTCGCAAACGCACAACACACACACGCACACACACTCACTCTGTCTCTCTCTCTCTCTCTCTCTGTCCCTCCGTTTCCTCTTCCTCCCTTTATTCCTATGCTCTGTTGGTCGGTCCATTTTTCCCAAGAGTATTAGAGTTACGAGATTCGACGGCGGCTTGAAGAAAATTTCGGGAGGTAGAAGAGCAGAGGAAAGACCGATAGCAGTCAGACATCATTTCGAAGAGGAGAATCACATCCCGGAAGACGGTCTGCCGTCTGTTTCGCGCGTGCGTGCAACCGCGGTACAAGGAACTATGCGAATCGTTCGACGGACATCGGCCGGACGACGATGACAACGAGAACGGCAACGCCAACGGCGACGTTAACGAACGTCGACGCGATTTCCAAGTGATCGAACGGATTGATTGGCTAGCTATGAACGCCGGGAGCAACGGTTAACAACCCATCGGCATCGGCTTCATGTTCGCGACCGCGCTCATTCTTCGTACGGGGCCGGTGAATCTCTTCTCGATCTCCTCGAGAGATCGGCCGCGAGTCTCTGGCACGCAGGCAATCACGAACACGAAGCCGATTAGAACGATGGTGCCAAAGAGCCAGAAGGTCCCGTGGGCCCCGAGTATCGAGACGATGTCCTCGTAGGTTTTCGTGACAACGAACGTGCACGTCCAATTGAAAGCGGTGGCGACGCTGGCCGCGGAGCCGCGTATCTTCACCGGCAGAATCTCGCCCATCATCAGCCAGGGGATCGGGCCGAACCCTAGCGAGAACCCGATCACGTAAACGATCAGGCTCATCAGTGGTATCCAACCGAACGCCGAAACGTCCGTTCCGCCGGCCTTCACGTAGAAGAACGAGCCGAAGGTGAACAGGGTTATGCACATCGAGACCGCGCTTATGTAGAGCAACATCTTTCTGCCGAGCTTGTCGATCACAGCCGCCGCCACGAACGTGGAAATGAAGTTCACGATACCTACGATTATGGTAGACACATTCTCGTCGATACTGCTCCCGGCGTCCTGAAAACCCACCACAACGATATTATAATAATTGATTCGCCTGTTTACTCCATCCTCCGTGCCGGCTCTCGGCCGGAAGTAGCTACCTTGAAAATCTGCACGGTGTAGAATATGACCGCGTTGATCCCGGACAACTGTTGGAAGAACATCAGACCGAGAGAGATGAGAAGCGGCTTGAGGTGGCCCTTCTTGAACAGCTCCATAAAGGCACCCTGCGAAACGTTCCTCTCGCTCTCGGCGTGCAGCTTCTCGACGGTCGTCATTTCCTCGGTGATGTCTGTCCCCTTGCCGCGGAGCCACTGCAAAGCCTTGCGCGCCCTCTTCTTCTTCCCCTTGGATATGTACCACCTCGGGGTTTCGGGGATCGCGAACATGAGGACCATGAACGGTATAGGGAGGCAGGCGCCGAGCAGCGCGAGATTCCTCCAATCCAAATACATGCCCGCTACGAAGCACAGCAGAATTCCTGCCCGCGAAAAGATTGCCCCGGCGAGCGATTACAACAGCTGGCTTTGGATTAGGATTAGGATTCGGATCGGGGTTGGAGAGAATCGAGGATGCTTACCCGTGTTACCAAAGGCGGTTGGTAACAGTCCAAGGGTGCCTCGCACCTCGGCCTGTATAGTCTCGCCTAGATAGACTGGCAGAGACAACGAGGCGATACCGACGCAAAAACCGCAGAGCGATCGTCCGACCAGCACCATCGACACGTTCGTTGCCAGCGCGATGAACAGCCAGGCTGCAATCGAAGACGCGGGAATCCGTGATTACTTAATTGCGCCCGATTCGAAGCACGCCTACCATTCCGGCCGTGAACGCGAGCCTACCTGCGATGAACGGCAAAGCTGTGGCCAGGATGGTGTTTCTTCTGCCGAGGTATTCGATGCACGGGCCGCCAGCTATGCCACCGAACAGTGCGCTCAGCGGCATGATCGAGCCTATCCACATGCCCTGAAATCCGACAGATCCCGCGTCACGTTTATAACGACGCTACGTTGCGGAACGCTAGTACGAGCCAGCGCACTGGTAGGCATCTATTACCCTGCGCTGCTCGCTCGCTAAAGCGCCGCGTCGGCTCGCGCGATCGCGCGCCGGCCTTCGAATATAAATAAGCCCCGGGAAGAATTAAGGAAATCAGCCGATGAAGGAAGGAAATCGTTAGCGATCTTTAACGCAGGCGGGAAGCAATACGCGTATGTATTTCTCCCGCACCGCGTTCCAGATAGACAGAGGCCAATCTGGCCGAGAAGGGCAGATGGGGGAGGGGGGAGGGGGGAGGGGACGAGAGAAAGAGAGGAGAACGCGGAAGTGGCCATCGCTGTTGCGATTAAACCTCGATGCGTATCGTCGACGAAGGTTGCGACAAAGTCGAGATGCGGCTCGTCAGCATGAACGACGCGATACCGAGGGAATAGTCAACGGCTCGACGCAACCGACGGAAAGAGAGAGAGAGAGAGAGCCGGGAGAGCCGAAAGAACCAATCGCGCCTCGCGGCCACAGCGAGGCTGGACGAACCAATGGCCGCCGGTCCATCGAGCCCCTGACCACGTTGACTACCGTTGACGCACTCGGGGTTAAAGTTTTAATCATCCATTGACCCGCTCGATGTCGAGGATTCACCGATCTACATTTTCGCGCGGCGCCTCGGTCCGAGCCGATTTCATCCGATCCGATCCGATTTGTCTACGCGCGCGCGCGCGCGTGCTCGCCTCCCTTCCCCCCCCCCCCCCCTCTCTGCTGCCCGGTGCTTCTCTCTTGCAATCAGTGGCTCTCGTTGGGAGAATCAGGGAAGAAACGGTCGCGCGTTCCTCATTATCGTGGAGAACGCGCGGTGCTCGCGTAATCATCGAACGTTTGAAAACAAACGTGCCTGGTTGGAGATGGTCCGGCCTTGACTGGCTCCTTGGATAGGAAGCGAATCCGGATCACGTTCATTCTCTTTCCGTTCGAACGTTCGAGATTGCGCGAGCCCCTCGGAGCACGTTTGTTTGGATAGAAGGGAGGCGCTCGCCAGCCGGCCCTCTGCATTCTTTTACTTACAATTTCTTTCGTCACGTCGAAGTTGGACGTGGCGTTGTTCCGCATGGAGACCAGGCCTGGAGAGGTGAAGGAACTCGCGTAACCAACCACCATGGATCCCATCGACACCGACAACGCGGCCAGCACCTGCAAATAGTCGAAGCGAATCGGGCGTTACACAATTGCTGTCGGTGGCGAGCCATGCTCGTTCTTGGAACACAGTTAGTTTGCCGGCGAAACGCGTGGCGGAGGTCAACCGTTCGCGCGGCCGAAACACCATCAACAACCACAGCTAGACGGGTGGCTCGCCGTCGCGTGTTTACGCCGCACGGTAGAATCTTGACCGATATTCGATACGAAAGGTCGTTCGGTGGTTTACGCGGCACGCGAGACCCTCGCGCCGACGAGAAAAAAAAAAACGATCGGAATGGCGTGGCGTCGTGTCGCACGACCTCCCAGTCACTTGACTTCCGGGTCTTACCGGTCAAGAAATTCCGTGGAAATTACACAATGTGGATCGTCGATACCTGAGTGAAGGTGCATTTAGCGACTGGCGTGTTGCCCGGTAGCTCGATGTTCACATGGGTATCTGCTCGCATAAGAATCTTCATGGTTAGGAGAGAGAGTGGCCGCCAAATTTATCGAACGGACGGAGCAATCGGGCGGACAATGTTTCCGCGACGTAACGACACCACCAGTCACGGGCGGATCTCCCGCGATCGTCCCGGTAATTCCGCCTAGGCGTTAAGCCGTTCGATCCCTCGCGAGTGGCGTGTCGGGTCGCGCGGCCCGCAACGAGCCAACCGTCCAAGCACGCGCCGATCGAGATCGATATCGATGCAATCCCAGCGGACCAAAGTGGATCACAGGCTAGATCGGAACGGCGATCGCGATCGCGCTCCTTTTGCTCGTTACTACTGTTCGCTGTTGTTGTTGTTGTTGTATCTTTCGCGGCCGACGTTGGTCCCCGTATAATATTGACACGTTATTGACACTCGTGGACCGACGGGTGGTTCTCTGCTTATATAGGGAACGATGCTGGGGGGCCGCGACTCTATCCCTTCTCCTCCCGCCGCGAGGATCCATCGTCCGCGAATCGGATGATTATACGTACACGTATATATGTGCACGAGCGTTTTGCGTATATGCGGTCCTACGCGTGAGCGTAACTCGTGCCATTCTTTCTTTCTTGCTCGACGCCGGCACGTGGCACTAATTTTGAGAGACGGGTGGACAGACAAAGAGCCACGGAGACAGAGACGGAGGGGGACGGGGGGGGGGGGGGGTGAGGGGCGGTGGTAAAGCGAGCAGAGCTCAAAGGGGAGGTGCACGGTGTCGGGGAAACGGGTACACACACCGCAATCGTCCTAGGCACGATATCTCCTATCTTTCGAGACGAAGAATTCGTCGACTCGTAATTGCAACGCGCTCATCGGGATCTCGCGGAAGAGTCGTCGTCAACGTCCGATCTAACTCGCGACCTTCTTTCGCGTTGCGTAATCACCTGTGTTGGAACACGACTCGTTGCTCCTCTTTTCTTTTCACGTGGCAAAAGAAAACCGGTCGCTGTTTGACGCGCGAACCCGCCACCCGCGTTTCGGGCTTTCACGACTAGTCGCGGAGAAAGCAACAGCTCGAAGGGACTTATCTCGTGAAATCTTTGTCCCGTTCTTTGCCTTAGCCCGAGGGAAAGAAAAAAATAACAGCCGCGTTTCTCGGCCTAGGTAGCCGTGTAATGTTCGCGTTGCTTTCACCCAGAGCTGGGCAAAATGTAATCTAATTACAACTTGCAGATTATTTTCTCTAATCGTTAATGTAGGTGGTTGACCACAATTTTATCAACTACCTAAATTATAGATTACAGAAAATAACGTGTAATCAACTACACAATTACAGTTCAATCGTAATTTGTATGTTGTAATTAGATTACATTTTGCCCAACTCTGCTATCACCCGACGAAATCCAAGGAAACTGACAATTCCGCGAAATACGTTTGCCTCGCGTAGCGGAATTATTGCTGTTCTCCCGGTGCAGCCCGGCCGCGGCGGCTGCCCTCGCCCTGCTCGCTCCGATTGCGCTCGTTCGCTTTCATCGTTTTAGACTATTAATTGTTTCATATAGTTCGCAAACATCTGGATGGCAAACGTCAGCGATATTACGTGAAAAGAAATTAAGTCGTTAGTTATTATCAGAAGTGTGCAAGGTCGCTGTTGTTGGGTACGTACAGCGTGCATGCACGAGCGTATGCATGCACGCACGCATCCTTTGTTTTCCCTAATTGTTTCTTCCGATGGAACAACGACGAAACACGTGCGAGATCAACGAGACGTGTTGCCCGCGCACCTCCGTTTACAGCCAATTCTTTCTCGCTCGCTCCACCGCGGTTACAGATTTATTCTCGTCGCCGACAGGTATGCATTCGCGAGCTGCGGCTCGCGACAAGAATGAGATCACTGGAAGGCGCGACGATGGGTGCTCGCCCGTTCGGTCGTTTCGAGTTCGCCGAATAGAACTGCTGACCGTGCATCCTGTCCGACCGACTCGCCGATCGCCGCCGCGACTTCACTTCGCCACGCCAAGGCACCCGAATTTTTCGAGGGAAAAAAAGATGCGGCTCGCTTCTCAGGAGCTTTCACAATAGGAGCATCTATGTCGGCGGGTAGCCCGAGCCGCCGCTCGCGATGTTTATTCGCGTACGTCCGTTTGCGCAATAATAAGTGCGAGTGACAGTATGCAACGTGGATGTCGTAAAAGCGACACGAAGATCACAATCCACCCGAGTTTAGCTCGATCGAAGGGAGGGGGCGGGAGAGGCACGTGCGTCGGCATCCGTCCCGACCCGACCGCGACTTCTTCTCACCCTATCTAGGGACGAGGAACCGTGGTCTGAGCTTGCTCCAAGACTGGCGCGCGGCTACATTGTTCCGTCTTGCGGCGAGATCGAATTCCATGAGCCGAGGCGAATCGAAAAATGGATCAAGGATGCCTCGCCGTGCTACTACGTATCCTTGAGACATCTACGCGAGTAGAAACGAACGAGGTCTCCGCTGTTTTCTCGCGGGAGCGACGCGGGCACGGCACCACCGTGCCGGCGCTGTCGAAAGTCGCTCGTTCCGTTACCGGTTTCTTGTCCCTCGGTTCGACAGGTAGAGTCTCGGCGAACCGAACAGGGAGGAACGAGGAAATGCGCCGATAAGAAATTAAAAAAAAAAGAAAAGAAGAAGACCAATTGACCAATTACCTGAGTAGCGAAACGCATCAACGACGGCTTCACCTCCTTCGGGAACTGGAGCGAAGGCTTACGAAGCCGCTCCATGCTGATCGCGTCCTTCGGCACCTTAACATCCTGAGAGCTCATGGCCGCCTTCGTATTTACAGAGTACGGGGGTTCGCCGGCCAACAGCGGGTCCAGCTGTTTGTAATCGGGATCGAGATTTTTGTCCAGAGGATCGTACATGCGAGCCCCGTGCAGGGCCTGTTGCTGATTCCTCAGGTTTTGTGCATAATAATGATTGGTCGAGGCAGGGGCGATCGTGCCAGGGAATGCCTTCTTCTCCGCGATCAGGGCGGTCTGGCTGTTGAACGGGCTCGCGTTCGTTGCGATCGTCGTGCTGGAGGAACAGTCGAGATTCGCGGCGGAACTGGTCGCCGACGATCTCGCCACAGAAGGCACTCTCGTGTAGTACTTTGGTAGAACGCTTCGTTCCTGAAAACAAACCAACGTCTCTCATCAACAACATATCGTCTATCGCTGCTGTTACATATAATCCTCCTTCGCTTCGGGGGAAAAGTTTTCCTTGTTTGCGCGACGTCCACGACCGCGGTCCCGGCGCAACCGACCGCGAACACCGCGGCAATAGCGAGCTTCCAACCGTTCGCTCGAAACAGAAGCGATCGATCGCGGTGTTCCCTCACGAAATCCGGCAACAAGCAAAGAAGATAGCAACTCCAACTGATTGCCAATGGACTTGAACCGTTTGCCTCTGACCGCGATAAACGCGTAGGCATCGGCAGTTAAAGGAAGAAGACTCGCCGGACAAAGAGCCATGGAAATCCAATAATCGCATATCCGCGTCGATCCACTGCAAGGCAAACTTACGTGATAGGTGAACTTGCCGAACCGCCCGCTTCGTCCACGGGCTGCGACCCGGCAAGTGAATCTTGTTGCCGACTTTTCACTTTAATACTCTCGGGAATAGCGAGGCTGATTTTTCGTACGGACGATTAAACGGAGGATAAGTGCGCGATATAGCTGCGCTTTCTGGGACGAACGGACGGAACAAACGAAGTGACGAGCACCGTGTGCCGGATGACGATTGCCGTAGCTGCTCGTAAACCGATCAACTTCCTCAGGGGATGAAACTTAAAAGTTGGAGTATTTATACTGGATGTGTTTATCGAGAAGCGTTCCGAGGGGAACGAAGCCAAGCGAAAGAAAGAGAAGGCGAAATGTGGCGTTTATCGCGGCGAACCAATGACGAAAAGCGACCAATCGGAATGAGAACAAACGAGCGTGATTCTTACTCGCCGATTAGATGACTTTTACCCCTGTGCTTGTTGATAACCTCAGCTGAACTTGTATAACGAAACCGTGAGTTCTGTAGGTTTGCAAACGTTGCGCTCGTGGCTCGGTTTTGTTTTATCCGTGCAGAGGCTGCCCCGGCCGAATTCTCCATCCACCGATCCACCGAATTCTATCACCGCATAGGCATCGCGCTCACTAGCCACTTACGAGCACGCGCACACTGTGCACTGATTATAACATTAACGACCGTCTATCGGTTTCCGTTATAAATCGAAAACTGACCGAGACCGCGTCCAACCGCGTCAGCTAGCATAGATTTGCAAATAATCATTCTCGCGCATTGCACTCGGATAATCGCAATTGTTTTTATGCGAACCTGCACCGCATCTCATTCTTTAGTGTCCAATTACTATTTATTAAGTATTCTCGATTCATAAGGAGAAGTATCTCCTCTACTTCCTCGATGCTCGTCTCACCTACCGTCGTAGGCTTTACGGGCCAATTACGCGGATCTCTCAAGCATTTCACGTTAATTCTACTTAGGCATAATAATCGGCGTTCTGAATCGAATCGTTAGCTGGAGACCTTAGTCGGTGGCCTTTACAATTGTTGAAACGATCACGTCATGCATCGTGGGGTCGTCTATTTTGGTTTTTACGCGCGATATCGTTTCTCCTTTGAACGGTACTATGATAACGTCCTCCTAGATACCCGATTCACCTCGATATGTTAACGTCACGTCAGTATCTTCGGCCGACGGGCATCATCCATCATATTGTATCATCGTCCCTGAGAGAACAACAAGCGCGCTTCTTTTCGTCGCGCCCGCGCCTCTCGAAATCGAAATGATCCCGCGCCTGGCATCGAGTTTCGACTGTTTCGAGTATCGTAGGAGCGCGTCTCGATTTTTAACGGTGGCGCTATCTGGCGCGCGGACTCCGTACCAACGAATTCGTAGCGGAACCGAGTCGAGTGGACTCGAGGTCAGCACGCGACGGGCCAGTGTTACGCCTATTATTATTGCACGCAAGCCCAATTTTATCCACCGAGTTTCATCGGGGTCCATCCTCTGACGAAGCGACGTCTGGCCGCGATAAATGATCCGTGATCCATGATCCATGACATTGCAGGCCTTTCAAACGCGCGTTCCTATCGATCAACAAGTTACGAGGCAATCCAGCCGGAAGTTTGTTTAGGCAAGACGGCTGATTAAGCGCCCGGGTTCTCGGAAGCGGTTACTTTCTTCTTCACCGACCGATAAAACTGTCGCATAGAATTCCCTGGAATTGGTCTCTGCATCGTGCACAACTATTCCCTCCTTTCCCTCATTTGCCCTGGGCTTGGAATGCGTTTCACGTCTGATTGAATCTGCGGGTGCATGTCCTCGAGACTCAGCAGAGCTGGGCCTAATGGCTAATAGGAAGCAAAAGCACCGTGTATCGGAGTTAGACTGAAGGGTGTGTAGGTTGCCAAAGTTCGATGAACGCGAATGGCGGTCGTCAGCCACGAGTCGCTTGTCCAAAGTGTCCAGACAATTAAGGGGGTAGTGGATTGTTTCAGCTTCAGAAAATCGATTACTTTTTTTTTTACTGATTTTAAAAGTCTTATCCTTTATGAAAATTTTAAACAAAATTTCCTGAAGAAGTTCAAATAATTGTCGGAGTTATAGCAGCGAACGTAATTGAGTGCGCCGTCGAGCAACGGCCTCGCAGAGCGGTATTGGCATAGGGCACTTAACTTTGAAGCCGGTTTTCTCCGAACACCATTTTCAGAAACGGTGTACATCATTAACTCTTGAACCAATGAATATTTTCGCCTAAAATTTTAACTGGAGCTGTAGAATTACATTCTCTATCGTGTAGAAATTCCGCATTAACATTGGATGTTTGTAAAATATTTTATAACTGATTAAAGACGATGTGTTCCCATAAAAATGTGGGGAAAAAATTTATTCGTGTGGTACTTCCACAATTTTGGTTCAAATTCATCGGCAAGTTTCCACACTGTATATGTTTGTGTATAGAATAATCACCTCAAAGCATTTTGCTTTCAGATGATTGGTTCACCTGAATCGATGTACACCACCTGCAGCGGCGCGCCGTACAGGAGTATCTTCAACGATTAATAACTCCGACAATTTTATACATTCCGATGATTTTTTGTTGTTGTAAATACTCAGAAACGTGCCCACAATAGATTGTCAAAAGCACGACTATAACGATTGTTTGGTATCAAAGTAATTTAGCGCCAAAGAAACTGACAATTTTACGTATCCAATACTCCACTACCCCCTTAATTGGTGCAATGGTGCTACGCAGGGATCGAAAAAGTTCTGAAACTCCCATTTTTAAAAAAATTCTGTTAGAACTTATATGTTTCGTTTAAGAAAATATCTGTTCCTGCGGAATTTTTATTGAAAGAAATGTTACCCTCCGGAACTTCTTTAGAAAGTGTTCTAATGTAACAGATATTTTAGAAAGTATTTTGGAAATAGTCATATTAGAACATTTAGTAAAAAATGCTCTATAAGATAAAGAAAAGTATTAAACTATTAGGTACTAAGTAATTTTATTTAACAACATAATATCATATTCTTCGCGTTTATTTAATAAACTGTATGAAAATCATATTCACAAGTAATTATTAGTTTCATAAGAAGTATTGAACAGAAAAGAGAACTTGTCAAGAATAATACCAAAATAACATTTTTTTTATAGCTTACATGACCCAAAGTACACAAAAATTCTATAATATCTGCATAGATATTATCTACGTAGGCAAATATTACAAATAAATAACACATTCAGAATATCAATTTAACTGTAATAATTATTTATTATTGTTGTAGTACTATTCATCGAATAGTATTCAGTATTTGTTACAACGATTGAGAACTTTTTTAATATTGATGAACAAAATATCTGTTTCTGTTGTAGCGAAATTTTTATTTTTATATTTTACAATTTCCATTCCACTGGAAATTTTATTTCCAAGAACATTTACTTCATTAATTCTCATGGGAACTTATAATGTGAGAACATTTTTAAAAAAGTTCCATGTTTCAAATAGAAGCTATTGAAAAGTTCCAGAACTCTTTCGAACCTTTGTGCTACATCCCAAATACATACATAGCGGCTTCTTAGCCAATTGAATCGGTAAGAAAATCGCACGGTCCGATACACTGGGAGAGAAATCGGACAAAGTTGCGAACGCGAGGCAACAAGCCTCTGCAGTCTGCCACATAGAAAAAAAAGCTCGACAATAAATGTATGCATTATGTAAGGTTTCGTCCTTAATTCGCGACAACAATTCTGTTGTTCCGCTTCCAGAAACTGCGTCGCCCTCTGAGCGGGCCAGCCAACCATAAAGCGGCAGAGAGAGGGAGAGAGAGAGTGAGAGGGGAAGTTGTGCAATTGAATTCGAAATTCGCTTCTTGTTCCGAATGTCTGATAAAAATATTGCAGCAGCCACACATTGCGTCATATCGTCGGGATATCTGGCGGGAAAGGTGTAAAGCTACTTATTAGGTACCCGGGGGACCGTCCGCGTTAAACAGAAAAAGAAAAAGAAGCAGTTGGCAAACTCTGGCAGATATATACGTAGAGGTAGGTGCCTATGAATTCTGTGACGCGGTGAGCTGCACGAGTTGGAAAGTAAGCAAAGGCCAGCAGCTTCGCCACGCACACACGATAAACGCGAAAGAAATATACTTAGGTACATATAGGTATGTTCTAAGCTGTTTTCAATGCCGATCGTTGCCACCGTATGTTTTCCGTTGTATCTCTTCATTGTTTAAGGATGTATCGGACGTACAATATTAGACAAAAGTATATGAAATTTGAAATACTTGAATATCTACGTCTTACGCATAGTAAATCTAGATGTAAGGAACTCGAAAGACAGTTGGAGTCTTATTGTTACTCTTAGGAAGGTATCTTTCACTTTACAAATGCTTTCTCAAGCATTATTTGCTAAACTTTTGGCAGTGAAATTTTCTCAAGTTATAATTTATTTCTTTAAAACGGTGTAGTGAAACAATTGAAACTCGGCAGTTATTTCCATCTATCCATGTACTAAATGTAAAAAGAAAAATTGAAAACATTGGTACCATTTCTTCAACATTTTTTCAGCTGTTTTATCTGTCAAGATCGCCTCTTTCCACAAGAGTACGTGTAAAATCAGTGAAAATTAAAATCAGTGAAAATTAAAATCGTTATAACACAGCAACCGTTTAGTGAATTCGTTTGAAATTTTTTAAGCACACCAGGAAGATTAGAAAGAACAATCTCGCAAATTTTCGTCAACTTGGTACCATTTTGAAAATAGGTCCAATACATCCTTAATCTCGGCGAAGAATACGAGCCGGGTATATATGTGCTATAGAGCAGCGAGCGTGGCAGAGAACAGTGGCCAACATTTGCCGTGGTTGAGGCCATAACTGCAGGGATGGTCGGTGATCGTTCGCGCGTTGAAAATCGGCCGGAAGCGTTGCGGAGCTTGCGACACGGCCGTCCGTCTGGAAACGGAACGGAGAGTCAGGGTCGAGTCGGTTGGCCACCGGCCGTTGGTCTTATCCAAGTGATCTTGGCCCGACTGTGATTACGTCGGGCGATGACGCCGGTGCCGGGCGCAAACACTTGCACGTGCACCTGTTTAGCAATTGCGATACGCACAGCATCCCACGAATGGAATGTTGCGCGATGCCGCGTACGTAAATCACAGCGTCGAATCCAGGCGCAAACATCTCGAAACTCGAAACACCGAAGCAACTGCATCTAACCGGTATCTATAAGGTATCAGCCAACGGCACGCCGCGCCGATCTCGCTGTTACCCAGCCGACGAACCAAACCGCTAATCACATCCGTAATCATTTCCTTCGTGAGCTTTTCACAGAAACGGGACTTGTCTCGATGAGATTTTTAAACAACTCTCCCGAAATGACGAAGGACGTCGACCTGCGCCGACTATTAATCAAAAACAGACTAAAAGTTCAGAAGGGAGGGTGGGAGAGAGAGAGAGAGAGAAAGAGGGAAATAGAGGGGGAGGTTTCCTACGAGCGAGCAGAATATTCTTATACTTTGCCGATTTTACTATGTCGATCGATGCGTCTGTCTCTCTACTACATGTTCGTGTATCGTCTACCGATCGGATCTCCTCGACGCCGATAGTGGCAGTGGCTACCCTAGTATTTCGCGAACGATCGGGGAAAATAATGTACGCTCCACGCATTCCGAAACCAAGTTCCGCTAGAGTTAGAGCAATAGTGACATACCAGCGGCGTAGACACTCGTGGCTGACGAAGCATTTTAGCGCTGCGTCCGTGACAATTAACGTAGAGATAAGTCGACTGCAGTGCCGACATGTTGCTAGCCGAAATATATTATGCTACGGGAAGCGATATAGCGGGGAGTACTAGATAGTAATTGGCAATCTTGGCTATCTAGGCTGTCATTATCCGCGATATACGACACCTCTACGGCGTTATCAATGCATTTAAGCCGCACGCCGCGCCGGGGCCGCGCGGCGTCTTACCTATTCCCTCGAATATCTCCCCAGTTTCTCGCCTATTTGCGGCAGTGCGTGGCATGCTCGCTCGGCCAAGGCAGGAACAGACTTTCCATCCGAAAATCTCCGTCGAGTAGCAAGTCTACGAGCTAACGAACCTTCCTCGGAGAGGAAATTTCACGGCATATCGATCGCGTCCGTGGTTGAGTCGATCTCGTGGATCTCTGTCCGGCGCGGCGCGCCGCGCCGCGCTCGGCCCTTGATACGTGTTATCCGGAAGCTAAATAGAGCGAGAAAAGTATATATTTGCGTTTCGGGTAAATGAGAAATGTTGCCACGAGTAGATACTGCCGTTCCAGAAGAAGAAGATTTCAGTTCGTATGCGTGCACGGGCGTGTGGAGTATCAGTGTCTATTAATAAAGGCACGAGCGACTTGATCCGACTTGAACTTCTCCGTCTAATTCCGCGAGATCGAAAGAGTGATCGTGCCCCGAGCAAGTTCCCCTATTCACGTGCTATGTAGATATTTTCACGCGAGGGAGTAGGTACAAAGTACGCGACTGAATCACCTCGAGGCGGATACCACACTGCCCGTCGAGACGTCGTCGATGAACGTTGCAAACAAACAAGGCGAAATATGGAAAAAATCGATGCAAAGAAACGAAAAAAAAAAAGGGAAAAAATGATAAAACGATCTCCGGAGTTATCGCAAATGACGAGCGCGCTCGATGATTGAACAATATGGTCGATTAAATGAATGGTATGGACTATGGAAGCAGGTCCGAAAACACTTAGGAACTAATGAAAACGATTGAAAAACACCATTTATTGAATTTTTCTCTTGCATTACAAAATTATGCCACCTTTATATTCGGGACACATCGGCTGACGATACTGGTGAACGACAAGTCCTAAAAGACAATTCAAACTTCGAAATTATACATGGTTCCGCGGCTTTCGAATACGAAGCCGAACAGAGCCGGCGGTGATAGCAGTCGGTTGAATGGAAAGCAGCGCGGCGGCACGGCAGCGCGGCATCCAAACACTTATCATCGGTCGATGATACCTGCTGATCGCCGCAACAGGATACGCGAGCATCGTTCTTACGAGGGGACACGATACTTTACTGTACGAATAGTCTCTGGAAAGGCAGAGACGAGTGGACGAACGAAAAACAATAGGACGGTCGTGTGCCTATCCAACAGGGAAGAGGTCGCGGCGTCGTGGATACGTTCGTTTGAAATATGGGATACGTGCTGCAGTGCTTGGCCGCGCGTCTGCGCAATCTTATCGCGGCCGATTGATATTCCCGGCGAGACGGAAGACGCGTACTTACCGCGCAAAGGTATCGACGCGGAGTCGCGAGCAACGCGCAACGCGCTCGAAAAAGAAAGAACGTGTCGTGTACGAAACAGAAAACGTATAAGAGCGAGCGAGCGAGCGAGCGAGCGAGCGATCGATCGTCCGTCCGTCCGTCCGTCCGTCCGGATTTCCCAACGACGGACGGGGCTAGCACGGCTTAACGTTCGCGTTCGAGCAGTCGAGCACCGTGGCTACATCTTACGGCATACGGTATATGCCCGTGAACCTCCGCCGACTTGGACGCACGCGGCCGTTGCTCTTAAATATAGAACGCGAACGAATTCGCGTGGGAACGAAACGATAAACGACGCGACCCGACGATCAGACACGCGAGCACAGGAGGGGTTCCAAGCGATCGAATTATTTAGGTATGGAAAAGGTTAAGAAGATGAGAGAAATAGACGAAATTAAAGTGTCTGAGATTCCGAGAAGGAGGAGAAGAAGAAACAATTATATAAACAAGACGGCCATCGCTGTCGACAGTTGTAACGTATCTGGTGGAATTTGTTGAAAATGTGGAGAACCGGCGAAGGAGGGTGATATCGGACATTGGAAAGATAGAGGAAAGTTGGACACCGGAGGAGAATCATGGACCGTAGGAAAGGCAGGTGATCCGGTGTCGGCAGAGGTAAAGGTAGACGCAAAAGTATAGTGGCAGAGCGGACGGGGCAGCGATGTGGATTGTGGACGTCGACGTCGACGCCGGCGCCGGCGACAGCACACACGGTGGAACTTTCCAGAAACGGTAGAGGGGGAAAAAGAGCGAGACAGTGAGAGCACGGAATCCTAGAAAGAGATGCGAGAGGTAGAGGGGCAAGAGGGGGGGGGGAAGAGGGAAAGGAGACGAGCGGTGGGTATGGTGGGCACGGTAGGCGAAAATGAGCCGACGGAGAACAGCTGGTCCGTTGATTATGACCGACCGCGGACCGAATGCGCGTTACGCGAGACATACTCAGTGCAGCTTACCTTCGTTCTTGAAAGGGGCACTAGGCACAGAGGCCATGGCTGCATCATCTGTCTTCTCTGAGAGTTGGCCATTTCGCCGGTGCACCTCGAAACGGTGGAGTCCTGTCAGCTGTTTTGTTGCCGAGTCGCGTCGTCAATCCGTTTTGGAAGCTTTCGGACCAGAGCGATCGCAGACCAGACGTCCACCACCGAGAATCACCGAATTCTCTTTCCGATCGTTTCTTCCCTTCTCTGTCGTTCGCTCACGTTCTCGCCGTGATCCAACAACACCCTCCTTCGCGCTCTGTCTTCGTCGACGGTTTGCTCGGCCTCGCACTCGCTGCGTTGTCGAGATACGTGACACGCGGTGCCTCCGTATTTACGTGTAACAGCAGAGACAGAGTCAGCTGCCGAAACTTTTCCCTCCGATGTCACTGTGACGTTTAGATTTTCTTCATACAGCTGATTAGCTAATTAGACGTGAGTAGCGATTTCTTCTTCTTCTCCTCCTCTGTTGCTCGCTCTTTTGCTCTCTCACTCCGTATGCACCACCCTCGCGAGACTGCACAGGGAATGGTTAAAGTGTAAGTGATGCCGCGTGGACGATTCGGCGTGTTTCGAAGCTAGCAAATCGAACCCACCACCGCTGGTAACAGGACCAGCGACATAACCACGGGCCTGCCCTTGCGCTCTCTACTTTTCTGTTTCTGCTAAGTTGTGCAGTGCAGTGCGGTGCAGTGCCGGGATTCTGTTCTCTGCTCCCCTGCCTGACTGCTTGCGCCGTTCTCGATCACGTCACTGCTTCTGCTACAACTTTTGCACCTGCTACTAGTTCACCTCGCGCATCAATTGTCGTTTATCGCACTCGCTACTTTGAACCGTCCCTCTTACGACTTGACTTGCTTCCAGGACGACTAGGCCGTTTTACGCCGCTATATTTAGAAGGTTTCGCCGCTTGTAAGTACGTTGCCAGTTATCGGTCCGAATGTCGATTTTCGGCTGCCGGCACGCGATCCTTTCTCCTCTTCCTATGCACCGGCACAACTCCAGCTTTACTTGGTGCCGGCTTTCTGAACTTTTCTTCTTGCCCGCCGCTGCGACTGCCTATGTTTACCATAGGTCGTTCAAATCTGTATGAATGGAATACGCTTTTACGTGTGTTTTGGAACTTTGCTAATCAGATCGGGGGGTTTGTCTCTTTTATATAGAGGCCCGTGCAGTCGTAAGCGCCGCCTCCTCTGCTGGGGCGCGAGTTGCTGGTGGGGACACGCGCGCTGACCCGGCACCCCTTCGCCCCTCGCCCCTTGCTCCCCACCACACCCCTCCCCGTCCCCGCCCCCCCCCCTCTTCACCTCCCCGCGCAGCGCAACGCAAAGCAGCGCAACGCAACGCTACAGAATCGCGCGCTGCGCCTCTCGGCTCCGCTCCGCTCCGCGCCATGCCACGCATTGCTTTCAGGCTCCCCAAGGAAATTTATCGGAAATTGATAACATAACGCTGCGCATCAAGTGACCTGCACATCTACTACTTACTACGCGGACCTACGAAACCAGCGAATCCTGCAGATCATTTGCTTTTCCCTCTTCTACCTACAGTCTACACCCTACACATAAGTACATACATATTTCTGTTTTCTACTACATACTGCAACCGCATCCCCCGTATTCCCCATTGATACTTAGGTGACGCGATCGGAAATGGATCACGGTTTTCACATGGTTGGTTCCTGTGAGCGACAACGAGGCTTCGGCGCCAAATATCCTTTGGGCTTCTTACGGAAGGTTCCAGCCGTTCGACCTCGTTCGGTCGCGACCGTATGCAGTCGCTCTCGATCCTGTCTACGCGTACACGCGTCCCGTATTTCTGCCGCTTTCTCGTCCCGTCTCGTCTCGTCTCGGCTCGTCTCCTCTCGCGTGTCTGTTTTTTTCCTGCCTTCAAATGCTCATCGAGCCCTTTGGCTCGCAGTCAATCCACTCGTTCGTGCGAGGGTAGTTTCGTTCTCCGTACGAATGATCATTAGACAAGAATAACGGCGCCACGAGTGGAAAAAGTACACAGCCTCCCGTTATTACCGTAAAACATAGTAATGTATGCCGCGGTGATACCGAATTCCTTTCTTGCTTTTCTTTGGCACAACCTAGCTACGCGTGAATCGCAACGTCCATCGACGAATACCTGATACACGATGTAACGATAAAGAAAAAGATCGCACGAAATAACCGGTTGTGTTTGCGTCACGTGCGTTTTTATCAGAAGCTCCACTTGGTTTTTTTGTCTGGTATTTGCTCGCTATCGCAAGTTATTTAATAGATCGTTGTTGATTCCCGCTATGCCGTACGTAACGGCTTTGTCTAAATTGAGGAGAACGAAGTGGA
Organism: Andrena bucephala; assembly: GCA_947577245.1. Taxonomy (NCBI): domain Eukaryota; kingdom Metazoa; phylum Arthropoda; class Insecta; order Hymenoptera; family Andrenidae; genus Andrena; species Andrena bucephala. The sequence continues at coordinate 113,060,051 of OX387715.1, forward strand.
TCCCCGGAGCGTGGAAAGCCTGAGCCGAGCCGCGCCGGCGTCTCGTTCATCGTGCTCGACGCGATTTCGTTCGAGGAATCCATATCGCGTTGCTGATTCTGAGTACGATACCTACTCGTAACTTTACCCTTTGCGAAGCGACTCATCCCCGCGCTCATTCGCGGATTACACCATGCTGGCTCCGAGCCGCCTGCGTGCAGATCGAGGAGAATTTTCCACGATCCTTCCGATTGATCAGTCCGCGATCGGAGTCGCTCGCGTCTTTGCGTCGCGATCTTGAACTTTACATTGACGCGCAAATCACCTTCCAAGGTGTCCTTCTAATGCAAATACAGATTTTCTAATGCGTCTCGCGACTTCGCATCATGGAAAACATCGTTAAACATGTTGTTTGTATTTCGTGGCTTTTAGTCTCTTCCATACGACCGTATTTGAAGTAGGCGTAGTAGGTACTGGCTACTAAATATTAATGATGTGGCATGAAATTGCAACGCGGCTCGATAGCTACGGGTTGTGCAAATTTGCGAGCGGGTCGAAATAAAGTAGCTTAGCGTATGTTTCGAGCAGCAGGCCGCGATACGAGGAAACAATTTCGCCTAATTTATTTTTACTCTACGGAGACGAGGTAGGTAAATGTTATCGCGGCAAGTATAGACGAACTTCACATCTAACGCCGCGGTCGCGATAAAATATCGAGCGTGCGCGTGTAAAATTCCTGCGTCTGCTCGGAGCAAGCGAACGCGCGCAACCACTAATTAAGCAGGTATCGTCGTGGTTTGCGGTACCCGAGGATTTCCATGGGTGGTGAGTTTGATTTGAACGGTGTCCACGAGGATAGCTACGGGACAAAACTGATAACGATGGCCGATGGCGGCGTTCGCGACGCGACGCGACGGACGGCTTGTTCGTGGGCCGGGCTCGATCGTTCCTCTTCGTCCTCCCTGCTTCTCCAGCGGTCAAAGTTGCTCAGCAATTGTCGCGCATTGTTACATCACGGAACACGGTCAACTCGTTGATCGATAGAGGTCAATCGATCAAACGAATCTTCAGCAACAATAAAGGAAAAATACCTGCATCTTCGGGTCGAGAAAATTCCGATTAATGAAGACAACACGATACGTAACGGAACGAAGCAGTTGTCGAAGCGATTCGTTCAGGGGCGTCCGGAGACTTTTTTCCAGGGGGGGGGGGGGGAGGCAACTTTGGGATGATGGTAAAGAAAAATATAATATTAATATAACGCTATACGTAATATAACGCCCTCTTGCTTTTTTAGCCCATTTTATAGTGCCAATTTAATTAAAAATTTAAAACCAAATTTTAAAAATATTCCCGTTTTTTAGAATAATCTTAATAAAGAAAGATCAGTGATTGAAAAATAAGCGATTTTTTCTCAAAAGCCAGGCGGGGGAACTGTCCCTTTTGCCCCCCCTCCCCCCCCCCCCCTTCGGACCCCCATGGATTTGTTTTTATTCCGTCGGTGTAGCAGTTGTGCATTCGAAAACGGACCGTGAACCGATCAGTCGGTCGCCGATCATATAAATTGCAAATCCCCCAGATGATTTCGTAACGCGAGCTGACGCGTTAAGGAGTAAATACCGAGAGAATTATAGTAACGCGTAGTATCTACCTCTGCACCGAGAAACACTGGAGAATTAAATTAAATATTCGTCCGAGTGTCTCTGTATGGGCGACAGGTTTGAAAATGTGTCGCAGGCAAACATGTTGTCGACTGTCGAGGCACGATAGCGCGCAATTTAATAGCGTGCATGAACATTGAACGGCGCGGCGTGCTCCTGTCATAAGTATGTTCGCATCAGCAACGTAACCGGTGTATATACATAAGCAGGTACACAAATATGTTGGAGAAGCCGCGTAGGACGAACGCGACGAATCGACCCGCCTGGAATCTTCTTCGCGTTCCTATCTCGCGTCGTCACAAGTTTCATTTTGGATTCGCCTGTCTGGCATCGTCGATGAACGAACAAGTGGCCTGGCCGAACGGCACGTGTCTTGTCGATCGATCGACCGATCGATTCGCTGTAAAGGATCGGGGCTAAATATCGATAGAGCGTACGTAAGTACATATGTACTTATGCACATGGAACGATCAGGGCGATTGATACTGATCGGCTGACCCCGCAGTCCATAGCATGGATTAGGCGCGTAGCTCGATAACTATCGCAATTTTATCACCGTTCACGCGATACTCTGCTTTTCCGGCCATAAAATCGACATGCCCTGTCAGAAATGCACGATATGGTTCGTTCTATAAATTAGTTTCTGTCAAGCTGCAACTCGGCGCCATTAATCGCTCGCGTACATGCTTCTATTTCTAGTTGCAAGCTCGTCGATAAATCTCACCCTTGATAAGGCTATCTAGTCGATTCGAAACGGTAGCCGCCGATCCAAGTTAATCGGGGAGGAAGGTCGGTGGTGCAGAAAGAGCGTGCATGGTTTGTTTTTATTGGATTTCTTCGGAATCCTGGGTCAGTTTGTTTCTCGCCAGGGGGCTCTTTATCTTTTGATACGATTGCGCGACCTATGTAGGTACTTATCTACGTACTTTCGTGCCTATGAGAAAAACAGGAAATGAGAGAAAATCAGTAGTTCGGGACAGACGGCCGCAAGCCGTTACACGAGCAGTCACGTAGTAAGAAGAACACGTGCACATTTCTCGTCCCGATAAGATCCAGCATCTATCGCGTGGACGTCTCGATCGTGAAAGATAATTGGCCCGATGCCCTGCCCGCTTAAACCTTGGGGGCACGACTGACACGTTTGCCCCGATCCCCCGGTGCGGGTCAACGAGAAGCAACCCTTGCGAACGATCGACGGCCTACCAATTCATTGGCCAACCGCCGCGCCGCGCCGCATCTCCGCAACTGTACCTATACAGTTAGTTAAAAAAAAGCATTCGGACGCTTTTTAAAATCGCACAACTTTTTTAGAATTGGTCCAAACGACATGAGTTTTTTTTTTAGAAGCTAGAAGGATTAGTTTAGTAAAAAAAATTAGTAAAGGTTGTTTTTTAAACTTTTTTTTGTAAGCCTATAATAATAATAAAAATAAAAAAAAAACCGCGTTTGTAGATTGAAGTAAATTATATATGTGCCTAAAATTTCATCAAAATCGGTTAACGTTGCTCTGAGTTATAAACGCTTAAAGATCGCAGAATAAGGTCGAAAATCGCGAAATTCCCGAAATAACCGATTTTGCAATTTACTTCAATCTGCAAACGGGTTTTTTGAATTTTCATTACAGGCTTGCAAAAAAATGTTTAAAAAATGACCTTGACTAATTTTTTTGCAATTCCGACCAATTGTATTTTTTCCCCAAACTTACGAAACACGACACTTAGCAAACTGATCCTTTTGACTCCTCATTGGACGAATTCTAAAAAAGTTGTGCAATATTAAAAAGTGTCCAAATACTTTTTTGACTATCTGTACACACCTATACCTAAGTGATTGTCATGAATCGCGTGGCCGATTGATTCACAGACCACGTTCGGGTGTCGCATGCCGGTTTCTCGCTTATTTGCCTCTCTCGTGCGTGGTGTCACTTTCGCCGAATAGGCAGATTTGCGCCTACGTAGCTACCTAATACGCGTATATATGTAGCTCGCTTCTTTACCGTTGGCAAAGCGGCATTCCGATCGGAAAACTTACACTTCATCTCTATTTCTATCTCTAGAGTCTAGACTAATATGTATCTATATGTATATATATATATATATATATATATTTATCTCTTTATCAATATAGTTAAATAAATACTCTAATTAAATAAATGTTACAAAAATTATTAATAAAATTAAATTTATTTATATATATATATATATATATTAAGCTATAGGCGCCAAGTGAACACTCTCTTTATCGTTTGATTACTTTTGAATTTGCAGACGCGTGTCTCCGTTGCCAAGCGGAAAGCAAGAAGGACTTTTACGGCCGACAAGACTGCGTGGTGGTCTGGGGAGAGTGCAATCATTCGTTTCACTACTGCTGCATGTCTCTTTGGGTGAAGCAGAACAATCGTTGCCCGCTGTGCCAGCAAGAGTGGTCCATTCAGCGAATGGGCAAATAACGCAACGAAAATTTCCTGTCATCTACCTTTGCCCCGATCTTTCCTCCAACGGTTCGCCTTTACCTAACAGTGTCCCCGTTTTCGTTTCCATACGTTTCCGGCCCCATAGGTAGGTACGCTCTTCCTTCTCGCAAATCAGTTCCATTCGCCTCCACTTTTACTAGCTTTACTACATACCTACTTAGGTATACCTTCTCCTCCATCACTTGGAATTCTGCCTCACGATCAGATGTCTGCTCGAAAGCCGAATCGTTATTTGGAGAGAACTTTGCTCCTAGAACAACTACATACATAGGTACATATGTTCTTTCCCGGCCAGCATAACGTGTCGCGTCACCTTCGGTTAGCGTTCTAACTGTAAGACGATCTTATCTTGGGGGATTGTCCGGTTTTAATCGTCACAGCCAAGACAAAATAATTTTCACGAGCAATGTCGCGAATTTCTCGTTCGTATGTTGTAATCCCTTAGCGCAAAGTGCATCGTTTGCAGTCGCGTTATCGTATGATGCGTTATCGGCGCCTATAATGAATTTCTCCTGAGAAAGGTTCAATGTTCACGAACCACACACGCGCGCACCTCTTATTGTTAAATACCTTTGTAAGCGAAACCGGTATTCCACCGCGCGTCACGACCGCTTCTTTCCGTTGCATTTCGTATATTTTCAATCATTTGCGTCATCCGTACGGGTCCCACCGCAGTTTTACGAAATCTATCATCTTCCAAAAATTCTCCGCCTTTCAGATTAAACAAATCTGCGAGTGGGAAGAACTGGGGGATCGATCGATCAGCTGTAGGTAATACAAGGTTTTATCTACGATCCATTAGGTGCGATACAATACAGAGCGGGCGGGCACGTAATCTTTATCCGAATGTTCGAAGGTCGCTCCTTTCTTCCCCTCGCTCCGCTCCCCTCTCTCTCGTCTGCCGTGCCTCCCATTCCTGTCTTGTTTCTTCTTCTTCCTCCCCTCGCCCCCTCATCCAGGCAGGCCGTTTTTCTTCGGTGCCCGACGTTACGTGTCGCGTCACGAGCTCGGAGGCTCGCCCGGAGGCTCGTCCAATGAAATCGTAGAAGGGCGAAACAGCGCCTGTATCTTTAACCACGCAGTCCCACCACCTCTTGCATTCTCTTTCTGTCCTTCTCTACTCTCTCCTTTTTCGGGCACCACGTAGAAACCAGTCCCCCTCCCCACCCAAGCCACTGTTGTCTCGTCGCATCGGTCTTCCTTCTTCCTATTTTTTTGGACTTTGTCTCTAAGCCCCGCGCTCGCTCGAGTGTGTTACGTTCAGCCGAGCCTTCGCCGGAATTAACGGATTTCAGCCGTATTTAAAGCACGTTTTCAATTGCGATCGCATCGACTTCAAATCTAAACCGCTGATCGATCGATCAGCTGTACTGAAATTTCCAACGTAGCCAAGCTATCAAGCACGCGCCGGCCAAGCGAATGTCTTTTCACACGAGGCACGCCGGAACAACGCTCGGAATGTATGTACTTATTTAGCATAAAAATTAGCTTATTCGTTATTCGAGTAGGATCGCGTGATTGACAGAAACGCATTTCGTTAACTGCAATCAACTGCAACGATTCGAGTTACATGTGGGAGATAATGAAAGGGCGTTCTGTGACGAAGCACGAGACGGTCTCCGTGCGCGGCTGGAAATTTTCCGCCTCCGGTAAAGAGAGGCTGAAACGTTTTAGCGTGTATGTATTCTCGTCGTTAGGCGATGGAGCCGAAGAAGTGGGAGCCCGCCGTAAGATAAGATTAAATAAAACATCTTGAAAGTAACAGCGCATCTTGCAGATTTATTTCCGCAATCATCGTTATTCTTGATGAAACGTGTCTCCACGTGACTCGGCGAATTGTGGGTATACCTATAAAAATAACTGTTAAGAACCCACGGGGAATGACGCAACGGCACGACGCGGCACGCAAATTCGTTCGTCACGCTTCTGCTGAAAGGCGGACGCGCCGCGCCACGAGTCGAGGTCAATTCGAGCCGAGCCTCCACGCAAGCCGCCTTCCATTGGTTCTACTCGAGCAGCAGCAATCGTGGAATATCGTGTTCTGTTTACGTTAATTCCTATCTTGCCCAATGATGGCCATGATACGCACCACTTGCTCTGTGCGAACGGCTATGACCTGTTAAACGTTAAATAGGTCCCTATGGCGACAAGTGCACCGGACGAGTATCCCGACTATCTGCTACTTACGTAGAAACCTGCCTCCTACCACGCGATTTCTCCCAATGGTGTGACGCATGAATTCCTGCGTTGCGACCTGCAAGCATTTACTCTGTCCATACCTACATTTCCCATAGTGAGTACGTGCAAAGGAGCAGGGACGCTGGTTCGCTGCACGATGGCACTCGGCTATTAGTCACATGCATGGGCACACTTGCGCATTAGTCACATACTCATCCAAAGATTTACGGATGTATGAGATTCGGACTTCAGGGCTTCAGGCACAGGTACATACCGGTCGTCCCTCCCCATCCTTCTTTTCCCTTCCCTTTCCTTTCCTTTCCTTCTCGCCCTCGAATTCATGCGCCCGATCCGATCCGGCCCGACTCGGCCCGAGCCTTTCGAAATGTCTCATTCTCCCATGTGCCGCGTATGATTACCGAGAAAACTAATTCTTTCGGCGAAGACAGAAGCGTTGCTAGTTGCTAGTATAAACAACTAATATGCATTCATCCTGATCGAAAAGCATTTGATTATTCATTTTCATTAATATTTATTCGATGCAGATGAACGATCGAGACGCAAATCGTAAGACATGGTTTCTCCACAAGGCGGTTAATGAAAAAAAACCGTCGATTAGATTGGCCAAGAAACGTCAGTGGCGCCAATGATTGAGCATAATGCGATGGTCACTCCGGTCAAATGGAGGCTCGTCGCGTTCCGCCAATCAGCTAATGGCATTACAAAATGCCTTTCTATCCGAGCCTAATACATAAGCGGAATTGCATAGTATCTATACATACCATTACTTTTTGCGATTGCTGGCTCGATTCCGTGTAGGTACTTACCTATACGGTACTGCATTACTTTTACGCTTTTTTCTCTTTTAAATTCTTAAGGTTTATCGATGCCAACGTTACAGTTGTTCCACCTATCCATGTATGTACATAGGTATGTACGCGTGTAAGAAAGTAATAAATGTTCATACCCTGCATATGCTTTGATTTCCCTTCAAAATTATCGTTTCGAAATGTAAGATAAAAGAAAAGTATTACGCCGGGGACCAGTGGCGGATTTACGGAAAAAAGGCCCCGGTGGCAAACGTTCCGAGGGGTCGATTTTTCGGGAAAATGAAGAGGTAGTTTACTAAAAACGGTCCAAGTACTTAGTGTAGTAGTACGAGAAAAAAAATGTACTGTTTGGATACCTATACCCTAGTAGTATTTCGGGTTGGCCCACAGTATCCCCAAGTTGGGAATCAGTTGGCCATCAAAATGCCAACAATAAATGCTACTAGAGTACCTAATCATAATTTTTTTGGAGATCGGGCCCTGGGGGCATTCTGGGTAGGGACTTAGGCGGCAACTGCGCATCAGCGGCTCTGCTAAATCCGCCACTGCCGGGGACTATTTCTAAATGAGAAACAGAGCAACAGACTTAATGCAGGTATTATTTTTTTCTTAAAACGATATAGGTATAGCCGCGATCTCCGCGAAACGACATAGCTCTCTTTATTCTTTTTCTCTCTCGGTCGTAAATACATTTTTATGCCGCGTGGTAGAATAATTATCAACTTCACTACTAAATAATTGCATGGAAAATTGACGAACAAGTGTATGGCTTTACATTTCAACGCTGCTTGTAAACTCTTCTTCATACCGAGGTAGGACAGTGGAATCAAGGTGTTTTTCGAGTGTCGAAGGTGTGTAGATATACGTGGAATTTTAGAATCGATATGCACAAACTAACAATGAAATGAGTCGTCCTCTTTCTACACTACACCGTAACGGCGTAAAACTTGCCAACAATGTATTTGTTTAATCACTAAAGTAACGCGTAGATTATCACAGACGATTCGAATGGTTGAATCGATAAAGTATTCTGTACAACTTTCAAATGATCCTCATCGATTAATTTTTATCAAGTGGTCGTGATTCTAGACGATTATTTAATGATCCTCGACTAATATCAGGAACACTCGTTACTTCGTAATAAAACTAACGGCAGTTTTGGTATTTGACCGTAGTTGACGTGCAATTAATTAGTAAGACAGTAAAGCATCGATTATCTCACAGTCAGTGTAGGACAACGGAAATACATTGTTGATTGTTGCATATCCGATAGATGAATTATTGTACAGATAGACGATCGAACATGTCGAGAATCTTATTCAGAATGATCCATACTTTGATACTATTCTATACATATGTATGTATACTGTGTATGCATGACAATAAGAGGAATTATCATTTCAACATAAATAAGAGAATCACCAATGGAATGAAAATAGATCACTTTGCTTTGTGTTGCGTTTAACGTATATTTCTTCAAACATTATTTACACGATTTGCTTTAACGTTCTGTTAGATAATCGACGTTTCACCGATATTCATTTACTTATTCACTTGCGTAACAAAACACTCCGTGCGGTTCTGCGGAAATTTCTTTCTTTCAATTTCTTTGCGCGTTCTTTCCATTCATACAATGTACCGCTCTGAAAAGGTATGTATCATGTATCCGTTTACAAATGGCAGATTTATGTACCTACATATGTACTTACATGATTTGCGTCGTACATATTACGTCATGTTACACTTGTGTACATAGCTTTTATCTATAAAACGATACTCGATGATATCTACATATTGTAAATATTCTACTGTCACGTGTACCCTTAAATAATTAAGACTGCGAATCGTCTGTTCCACCGATAGTCTTTGTCCGTATTGTATTTCGATCGCTTGACTCGATCAAAATAAATGGCGCTCGGTACTACATAATTTAAACTTTCAATTTCAAACTTTAAACATCTTGATAGAGATAAAGATGAAAGCAACATTTACGAAATATACATTCCTATTTCATGATGAGAGGAAGAATACTAAAAACGGCGCGTTGGATCTAAAATTTCATCTTCGTGTAATTCCGACCACTCTATCCGAAAATATCATTACGCGAATCGATTAATCTGTACAAGTTATACAAACGCTTATACATTTGCAGTAGCTTTTCCTTTAATTCACGCGCGTATGCCAACGTGTAACGAATAAATTAAACCTACGTACTAATTCGTCAAAGATAAAAAAGACGGAGGAAGGGTTGTACGATTTGAATTTAGTCGCCTGTATATTGACACTAATCATCAATCACATTCATCGCTCAAATTTGCGTAATACGCTTCTGAATTAAATATGACTATTCTCGATCGTTACTTTAAGTACAGACGTAATAGCAGCGTTTGCAAAAATACTTTCGTTAAATCGATTATGGGTTAAAGATTAGAGGATAGTGGAATCCAAGTCGGAGTAAACAATGTAAAGAGAAAAAAAAAGGAGAAAGTTAAACGATGCTGATTACGAAGGCACTTGGATGTATAACGTTTTGTTAAATAGCTCGGTATAAAAAAATATCTTTTAAGATGCTAGTGCCTATCACTGGCAATAAACACATCTATAAATTGATAATGTTTCTAAGTAAAGGCCACGCTGGAATGTAAGACTGTCTCTACCAAAAGGCCACTCAAACGGTCCTCGCCACTTGCATCGCATTCTACAGTTTGACGTTTTATATTTTCACGTCTAACAACGAACTAAGAAACGAGCATCGTAAGCACGATTATTTTCATAACCGATATTATACAGAGTAGAGTACACTTGTTTTGCAGTTGCCACGGCGTAAGTTATGGCAAGCGTTACGGCTTGTCGCTGTCGCGTGCCCTCTCGCGAGTTCTCAGCCGCCCTCACGCGCCGCGGCGGATAATCTTTATTATTTGCAAGCCGAATAGACTTATACGCTTATACACGATTCGAAACTGGTTGAAACTGGCCGGCCCCGAGCCAGTTTCGCTTTTGGAGACAGCGCTGTACGTATTAACGAATCTGTTACCGCACTCGTGCATTTTTACATGGGTCAACGGTTATCAACAATTATCAACAGTTCGTATGCCTGGACCCTCTCATCAGTGGAATCAGAATACTCGGACTCTGAGCCTGTCTCAGAAACGGATGTTGTAATAATTCGGTTGCCGTGGCCCTCTGCGCCGGATCACGGACGAGCATTCTCTCAAGGAAGCCTTGAAGACGTGGGCTGACCTGTGATGGAAAGTAAACGCGATTAATCGTTCGTCTATAGTCCTATACGTACCCTGTACGGTGAATCTGTCGGAAATTCCAATCGTTCCAAGCTTACTTTGTGAGAATTCTTTAATTTCGGCGGTGGCATGTCTCGGATACGTCGCATAGCTTGTAAAGGGGGTTCGTTAAAAAATGGTGGTTCCCCGTCCACCATCTCAATAATCATTATACCTAATGACCAAATGTCTACTTCAGGCCCGTATGGTAACCTGAAATGTATAGGATGCAAGGGGTATTCCACGTGAACGAACGAGGCGATAAGGAGAACGGTTAAGGGGAGGTTCCGGTCTGAAAATCGATATTTTTATTTCATTTTTCGAATGTTCTACCTTTCAGGTATACGTGTTTTAAAGGATTTGTTGAAATTCGTAAAATTTCCGAAGTTATAGGCATTTGAGTAGCGGCAAATGCATGGGTAGCAACCGGCAACTCGGCACTCATGTAAAACATTAAACGCGTTTTTCTCGAAACAGTGTTCTCAAAATCGGTGGGACCTGTATCTCGAAAAAGTATTATCCGACTCGATTGACACTTCTTTTTATTTTGAAGAATATATTTCTGGCTAGGGGGAAAATCAGAAAAAATTACAAAAAAAATTGAAAATTTATCGTTTTTAAAGGCGTTGAAAGGACGAAAAATGTAGAGAAAAAGTGAATTCAAACTTGAAGTGTCATTATTTTCTAAAAAAAAAAGTATTTTTTGCAATTTTTTTGGCTTCCCCTTAGCCAGAAGTATATTCTTCAAAATAAAAAAAAGTTTCAGTCGAATCGGATAATAACTTTCGGAGATACAGGTCCCACCGATTTGAATGCATTTTTTGACGTCTCGACTTTAACGACTCCCCAGTGTCGTCTGCAATGATTAATTACAAAACAAAAAATATATTTCTATAATTTAAGACATCCTTAATGCAATGCAAAAAGTCCCATTAAATCATATATAGTAGTTTACCTCTAATTAATTTCTAAAGATCACCTATTTTTATGGGCTCTAGACCGGAACCTCCCCTTAAGACGTTAAGGAATGATCGAGAAGTGCGTTCTACCTGGAAATAACTTCGGGACTCATCCAATACGGTGTCCCCACCAGAGACTTCCTCCTTGGCAACTCTTGAGAGACTTGAGCGCAAAAGCCAAAGTCGGATAACTTTACCCTGCCGTCCGCCGTGAGCAGTATCGAGTCCGATTTAATGTCCCTGTGGATGACACCCTGAGAATGCAAATAGGCGAGTGGCTTCAAACACTGGGAACACACAGTAGCTATCTGACTTTCGTCCATCCGCGAGTGCGTAACGATATCCGTTAATGCTCCTCCTTCGAGATACTCCATCACAACCCACAGTTCATCGTCCACCAAGAAACTGTCGTACATTTCGACGATGTTCGGGTGATGGTAATCTCTCATGATAACTACTTCGTTGAAAAGTAGCTCGCGTCTCTGCTGTTTCCTCAAGTCCATCTTCTTCACTGCCACTTGCCGATTTGTATTCTTCTCAGTCGCTATGCACACCGTTCCCGTGCTACCTTCGCCGATTTTCAGAAAGTTTTCCAAATTCTCCCTCGGGTCGCCTCGACTCACCTGAAATTTAGAGAAATCAACGCACTGTTCGAGACACTGCATGTGCTTTAAGGCTGTTTCATAGCTAATATAATATCGATTTTAAATTCTCTTTTCTTACCACCATCTGCAAAGCCGCCCGAAATTGTTCGTGAGTCAGCCTTTGTTCCGCGGTCTGTTTACTGGAGGCACTCGAACTGGAACCGACTGCTAAATTTCCAGAGGACAAGGCAGTTTTCATGTTCTGATTTTGATCCGGAATCGAACTACTTCCGGATGACGGTACATTTGGCTTTGATAAGTTATGCATGGACTGGGATGTTTCGATAGGTTTTTTCATGTGGGCATGCAAAGCTGATGAATTTTCTTGCATACTGTACCCTTGGGTATACTTATTGGCGTTATGCGAACTCAATTGGCTCAACGGTCGTTGCGAAGCTATGGATCCCACTGGCGAAATCTTAGGTTGCAACTTATGCAAAAGGACGTTTTGAGCTACCTGCTGGTCCCTCGACGACGATTCAGTATTTCCAATCTGTATACAAGAAACCAAACGATCGTGCATAAAAGGCTTTTCATAGCATTTCAAATTACATATGTACGTTAACCGAATCTCGCTTACTTGAACGTTTCCATTGTATTGGCCAGGCATTGTTGTCATTTGAGGGTTTAGCCTCTGGAATTCAGGATCTGCGAGTTGAGGAGCACCCGGACTTTGCGCAGGTCCTGGCGGATTAGCGATCGGACTCAAATTTTGGAAATTTAAAGACAGATTCGGAGCGTTAGTTCCGGTGTGCGTTAAATTTGGAGACGACTGCATGTTCGGATTGAGATTTTGAAGATTCGGGATCATATTCTGTACACTGGGGTTCAAACCCGCTATAACATTAGGCGAATTCTGGCGCAGTTTGTCCAGATAATTATGTTGCTTGCCAAAGTTGGGATACCCTTGCAACTGATTAGCATTGGACGGTATTTCTTGACCTTCCGGCACAGACGGTGGCAGATTACTGTTATGCCTAGGGAATTAGAAATAGGAATCGATAAGCTATCGGAATATCTCTCTCTGCATATTAATTCAATAGGTAAAATTAATCACCTGTAATCTCTCCTGAGTCTCGGCGGACTCGACGAACGAAGAGAATTGGACCTAGCGACGGTGCTAGTCTTAGGTAATCCATTTTCTGTGTTCTTGTCGATGACGGACGTTCTCCCTTTAGGGTCGTTATGACCACGAACGATGGTTTTTAGATCGAGGATCTCCGTAGGCGTGATTTCGCTCGGGTCTACCAGAGGTAACGGCCTGTTAGTAGATTTTAGAATCTGATTGTTTCCAACTATAGAGGCCCACTGTAGCGGGAGTCCGATGAATTTTCCTTCGCGCTTATCAAACCCTGTGTGTACACGATGCTCAAAATTTGTCGGAGTGGATATTTGTGGTTTCTTTTTCTTCTTGGCGAACATCGCCCTTCCTGTTGTAAGTAACATGTATTTAAGACATCCACTACACCGAACGGTATGCCGTTTCAAACGTCTGCGTGTACTTATATGTTCGTCAAGTATGTACTTAGCCTGAGTAGTATTCAGTTGTTTCTTTCACATAGGAAAGGTAATTACGAAGAAGAACGTAGGATCGAATGTGTCGGTTGTTCTACTACGCGAGTGCTTGGCTTTCAAAGGACAATTGTTATGGGTTATCGAACACGTAGCGGAGGAAGATTATTAACGGTTATGACATTTCGGTAGAAAGCTAACACGGGCATCGGCGCATAATATCCGAAGAAAGTATCAGAGGCGAAGGGAAGCCAAATGACAGCAACGCCTACCAGTAGTACCAGTACGTGATGCGACCGCCTTAAAGTGCTTTCTATCAACCGTTGCTCAGATCTTCCAGGGCTTAACGTTTCCCGTTGACTTTACAACGTCTCGAAAAACAGGCGGAATCGATACGGTGCCGAAACATAAGAGAATTTAGTTGTTAAAAACAGGTAAATACGGCATTTAGCCTCTAGACGGGTCGTTCACACACCGGCGCTCCGCGCGGAGGGCTCACGAATCTTTCCTGGCATGTGGCTCGTGACAATTTACTTAAACCGCTTAAACGTGCGTGAGGTAGCACCTGCAATGAGATTATCGCCAGCAACGTAACGCACGGAAAACTCCTGCCGGGAGTCGAGAGAAAGCGATTGCCGATCACGATTAAAAATAAAACCAAAACATGTACAGTGGACTTACGATCGTCGTAGCACGAAATCGGATACACTTGCATACATATAAGTACGTACCTATTATGAATCATACGCCGGATAATAAACTCCTCACTGTCTCATTGATACATGTGACAACGGTCTTGCTTCGCAAGCGAGAACGCGATAGATTCGAAGGAGACGATCGCGCGTGCTTCATTTCCCATTAATCCATCCGATCGATGGATCCTTACTTCGTTCTTCATCGTTCTTCTCCAGATATTAAACATGTACGAGCAGAGGGGCAGAGGAGGTAAACGGTTTTTCCCCATCTTCGAAACTTTAAGTACTTGGTAAAGTGTTTCATCCTTGTTGTCTCTGAAATTATTTCTTTTTAATAAAAAGTACGTAACTATACGACAGATCAGCAGTGTGGAAACATTTCATTGCACACGACGTTGCAAGATGAAATATTAAATGCTTTCCCGTCTGTGTTGCGGCCCTACGGCTGTTTCTTGTTCAGCCGGTTCTTTTCGCGGAACTATTACCATGGCTATTTAATGTCGCTAGGTAGCGTTTGCATTTCAACGCCCGCGCAAAGAATAAGAAACGCGTAACGTTTCATTGTACACGCGAGTTTCGACATGAACGTCACAACGCCGAAGGAAAACGCAGGTTCGCGCCGTATTCCTAAACGTCTGTCAAGTACATACATGTGCATTAGGATGACTTTTATTTGAGGCAGTCAGAGCAACAACGGACCAACCCACATTAAAAATTTTTTTTTTTTCCTATTTTATATGGTTACTAGAGCCTATTGGAATACGTTATTGCTACTAATTCAATTTCGAAAAAAATGTGGGTTAGTCCGTTGTTGCTCTGACTGCCTCATTTATACATGGTGAAATTTTTTTTCAAAATTTTCTTCGCGGCAACCCCCAGAATAGTTTCAAATAATCAAAAAACATCTGTGTAAAGTTTGAGCCCGATCGGATAACGGGAAAAAGGGGCCCCTGGTCCCTTGAACATTTAAATGATTATTTAACAGTTCACAAAGCCGATTTTGTATAATATCCTCCAAGTTATTGATTACATAAAAAAATATGTCAAATAAAAGTTGTAGATCCAGACCAGGAGCATCCTTTATGTTATATTACTTTTTCTCGTGCGACAAATGGTTTTCGAAAAAAGTCCGACAATCGACAAATATATTTATTTTTCAAATTTTGAAAGTTTAAATCTTTCTCGAACACTTTTTATTTATGGAGGCGAAAAAAAATTGTAATTTTTATTATTGAGGACTATTTTTTAAATATTTAAGGGGGGCGGGGCATATACCGATATACGCCAAAAAGATAAAAAAAATTCTTCATATTTTCAGTGTTTGATATGTCATGAATGTTACCTGAAAATTAGGGAACAAAATTCGCAAAAATATTGATGATACAGATAGTGGAAGTAAAGTATGCTCATTGGTGACAGATACGTAACAGCATTAATCTTTAGGGTTGAAAATAAAAAATACACAATTTTTTAGTCTTTATAAGTAAGAAATATCCGAGATACATTTAAATTTTCAAAATTTTTAAAAACATCGGACTTGAAATCTTGCACATTTTAGGCAATTAAAATAATACTATGAATCAAATAAACAATCCGCGCCGTCAAAAAACTGAGTAATAGTGTTATCATATAGTCATGCAAAATTTAAAGTAAATCGGTTGAATAGTTTTTGAAAATCATGATTTCGAGAAAAATGCATTTGAATACTCTCACTTCTGATGCCTATATCTTTGAAATTTTTGCGAGTTTCGGTCCCAAATTTTTAGGAAACATTCATGACATATCAAACACTGAAAATAAGGAATAAAAAAGTTATTATCTTTTTGGCATATCTTGGTATATGTCCCGCTTAAATATATAAAAAGTAGTCGTTGAAAATAAAAATTACATTTTTTTTCACCTTCCTAAATAAAAAGTGTTCGAGAAGCATTTAAACTTTCAAAATTTGATGGAAAAATAGTTTTTTCTTTCAGTTTTTCAAACTTTTTTCGAAAACCGTTTGTCGCAAGAGAAAAAGTAATACAACATAAAATATGCTCGTTGTCTGGATCTGCAACTTTTGTTTGACATATATTTTGATGTAATCAATAACTTGGAGAATATTATATAAAATCGTCTTTGTAGGCGGTTAAATAATTATTTAAATACTCAACTTTAAACAGATTTATTTTTATTATTTGGAACTATTCCGGCGGGGATGCCGCGAAGAAAAATCAAAAGTTGAAAATAAGAGCCACCCTAATGTGGATGTATGCATGTATACACTTATCGTTGGTCTTACAACCGTAGATTACGAATGGGCAGTTAATCTAAATCGCTTTTCGTTGAAGCTAATTGGTATTTGGCCCGATGACGACCGCGGTATACGAAAGTTGCTGATAAAATTGTACGTGACGGTGATTGCACTGCTAATGACTTTCGTTGGTCTCATCCCTTGTCTCTGCTCATTGATCTTCAAGTGCGAGGATATGATGGCAGTCATAGACAACCTCGGTTACTTGATTCCTTTCGTGATATCGGAGATGAAGTTTGTTACTATTTACAACAAAAGGAAAGGTACGTTCGTGAATTCGATTGATCCGATGAGATGTAATTCTAAGCCGATTCATTTATTACTGTGTTGCATTCAAGTTCTTCTGCCGGTTATAAATATGATCGCAGAAGATTGGGCAAAAACTAAGACGGACGCAGAGAAAGACGTGATGATACGCCGGGCGCGAATTGGTCGACTATTTAACGGATGCTTTTATGCATGTGCATTGCTAATATGTTTGTGGCTGCTCATCGTGCCACGATTCGGCTTCAACACTAGATACTTAACGAATGAAACTGATGTACGAAAGAGTTTTCCGATTCCCACCTATTATCTGTGTGATATCTCTCAAAGCCCGTACTTCGAAATAGTATTGGCCGCTCAAGCCGTCGTAATAGCGGCTACAACAGTTTGTTACACTGGAGTTGACAATTTCTTTGCGATGCTGATTCTTCATATATGCGGGCAACTAGAAAATCTACGAACTCGTCTCGCAACTATAAAGGGATCCGAGCGGTTCGATCGCGTGTTAGCGGCCACTGTAAACGATCACGCGCGACTTATCAGGTATCTTGTCAGTAAGCTCCTTCATTCTTTGTAATTGAGGCATTTGATGGAAAAAGGGCACATAGGCCTATGTGCCCTTTTTCCTTAAATCGTTTAAATCGACTCAGGTGTATGTTATATATATAATATATCAAGGGCACTGCTTATCTCGCGTTCAGATTAGCTACTTAGATGCTGTTTTATTACGTAGCGTGATCGACGCGCAGCCACATAGTCGCTGAGCAGCCGCGCTACCGTGCTGTCGTGCAATAAGTACTTTTGTTTCATAGAGGATTTTGTGTAAGGGGCCGTCCTTAAATTACGTAAGTGTAATTTTGGCGATTTCTTACCCCCTCCCTTCCCCAGTATAAGAATCCGTAAGATTCGATATTGCAACCCCCTTCTTACGTAATATTTTTTACATTGAATTTTTTCAGTTATTAAAATTCTTTCAATGGTTTATATAAAATTCATTTAACTCGGTTTCTGGAAATTCAAACTAAAACAACTTTTCTGGAATATTAATGATAGAATTTGTATTTATTGAAAATTAGGTTAAAAAATATTACGTAAGGCGCTACCTGACTCCCCCCCCCCCCTCCCTTGTAAGAAAACGTAAGAAATTCGCGACCCCCCTCCCCCCCAAAAAAGCCTTACGTAATTTAAGGACGACCCCTAAGCGAGGAAATATGGAAAGTGAGGCGAGTATCGAATCCGCAAGGAAAGAAGCTAATTTAGAAAAGAAACAATTTATTTGGAAGACAGCTTGCTGCAAAAAATCGAAGAAACTAATACTTAAAACATTACATTTTTTCTTTATTTTTGTGCTTCATTTTGTATTTTTTATTTAAGCAATGTATAAAAAATGTGTAACGAAGTAAGTAAACAAAATTATATTTAAATAACTAAACCAAGAAGCAACTTTGTTACGAATTCACCACATTTATGGAAAAAGGGCACATAAACCACTTGCTTGAAACTTATAAATAAAGACACATATCATTTCCAAATCGTGACTTCTGTTTGCAGAATGTTTGAAGGACACGATAACTAACATCCCTAAAAAAATGGATTTAAATGCATTACTTTTTATTAAGTTATACTATAATGAAAACTTTGAAATCGATTTTCTTGATATGGCATTTTGGCGTATGTGCCCTTTTTTCCATCAAATGCCTCAATTATTTCCCCATACCCTATTCACTATTGTATGCGGCGAGATTTTCCTGCGAGTTTTCAAAACGGCATTCTATTGCAAACGTATAGAGCAGTCGACGCGATCGAAGAAACATTTACGATATTGCTTCTCGTCCTGTTGCTCTACTTCGGCATCTTTGCTTGTATTTTTGGACTGTTAATAATAACCGTGAGTAAAGAAATTTAAAGGATCACGAATACAGTGATCAATCCTAAGCGAGAAAAACGTGAACGCGAGCATCGTAATTTTTAAATGAATTCATATTTTTTAGATTATCCTTGAAGGAGGTGATATTCCTGTGTCGTGGTTATTGTTTACGATATGTATCGTTGCAAATACAGCTTTGCAAACATCTCTTTACTGCATGGGTGGGCAAATTTTGGTAAGTGAAGTAAGTACGGATTCCAATTTTCTACACTATGTTGGTGATTATATCGTATAGCTCGTAATCTGTGACCAATAGGGTGGACCTTAGGTGCCCTTGATGAAAATTATTTTGCGAGATTCTTTTGTTCTCACCCTCCAGAATTCTGACACTTGTTGGGAAAATGATCTGGAAAATATTTTAGGCCGATTGGGCGTTTGGACCACGGGAACCCGGCGCGCATCGAAAATTTTGATTTTTTTAAAACCTGACACAAATATACATTATGGTATATCGTTGAATTTGTATTTTTTTCTGTGTAAGAATACACACACGGCATATACGATTGTTAACAAAAAAACATTTGCGATCTTGAAAACTCGAAGGAGTGAGCTTGATAATTTTTTTTTCTACCTTTTCCTATTCGCCTCTATATTAAACATTTTCACAGGGGTTGAAACGGTTTCGAAAAATAACTGTTTCAGCAATTATATACCTATTGGTTTTATAACGGTAATGTATGTATCGGTACCGAGAGTTTACTGTTTACCTAACCGTTAACATGGAACCGATATAATATCGGCCCTGTAGAACCGTAACCGAAATCGATGTAGTCAGAAATTTTGGTTCCTTATAACAGTTATTCAGAAAACCGGTTTTTCATATCTGTTTCAGTCCAAACCGATATATAACAGTTTGAAACAGTTATTTTCGGAACCATTTCAACCCCTGTGAAAATGTTTAATATCTCTATCGTTTATAGATATGTGAAGAAACTCATCCGACAAAAGTTATAGTATATAAACAGGCAAATACATATAGGTAATGATAGGAATTTTTTTTTTCAATGTCACTCCGACGAGTTTTCAAGGTTACAGATGTTTTTTTTTGTTAAAGAGAAAATTCTTAATTCTTATGTATTCTGAAAGAGAGAAAAAAAAAATACAAATTCAACGATATACCATAATGTATATTTGTGTCAAGATTTAAAAAAATGAAAAATTTTTAATTTTGATGCGCGCCGGGTTCCCGTGGTCCAATCGGCCTCAAATTTTTTCCAGGTCATTTTCCCAACAAGTGTCAGAATTCTGGGGGGGTGAGACTATAAAAATCTGATGGTCGAAAAATAAGGTCCACCCTAATGACCAATGTACTATACATCAAGTCCGAAGGTGTGTACCACGCTGTCTACGAATGCGAATGGCTAAATCTAAAGCCAAACGAAGCAAGAGGTTTGATTTTAATTATGGCGAGGTCCAGAAAGCCGCTTTACGTAACTGCAGGCAAATTATTTCCAATGACGATGCTGACATTTTGCAACGTAAGATACATTTTCACCGCGCCGTTGTTTCTCCTAGTATCGTTACATTTAATTTAATACCTTTCCAGATATTAAAGGTATCGTTCAGTTATATATCTTTCCTAATGACAAGGTTGTAGCATCGGCCGGTTTCCCTATGTAGTGTGGAAGAATGCCTTGCGCATACCGCATTCGATGAAATAAAGAAATATATTGTATATGTGTAAATGCGCTATATCTACTCGGCACCTCTTTACGCTAACTTTTCCGATCCTTATTTAGGGGTGGTAAATTAAATGAACTAAGTAGTGGAGCTAACGTTAAAAACTCCAAACAGTCTACTTATTTTACAAGCTTTTGTTTAGCTTCACTTGTGAGATCGTTAGTACGGTTTATACAAAAATCGACTTTTGAAAAAACCGGTTTTCGAATTCCACTATTCTCAAAAACTGGTTAAACCGATTTTCGAATTTTCACAAAAAAAAATATAAAATAAATATTTGTACTTATTTTGAAATTGTTGAGTTCATTTAATATTTGTGGAATTACAAAAATAATGAAAAAATAGGGTATACTCTATCTATACTACACCAAATAAATAAAAAAAATAAAATAACTAAAATCCGTACAAATCCGTATAATTTTTGAGTTATTTAATATTTATGGATCTACAAAAATATAACACAATAAAATACACTGCACACAAAACCAAATGAAAAAAAAACTAAAATAACTAAAATCCGTACAAAATATAAATTATAAATCTTTAATTTATTTAGTATTTCTCTTCCGAACATATGAACTCATGAAGATTAGTTTTACAGTAAACTGTTACCTACTACAATATGTTGGTGTCCGAGGCGATTACAAGTCAAAATGTTAACGTTTTTAATTAAATAATTCATTCATTTTTACATTAATATGTAAAAAAAACGGTTTTATATACTAGAATTAATATTCTAGTATATAAAACCGTTTTTTTTAATTTAAAAAATGGTTTTTCGAATTTTACAAATTTATAAAAAAAAGCGGTTCTTAAGCCCGGTTTTTAAAAACCGACAAACCCTAATCGTTAGTTTGTTAGGGTGAAGCTGAAATTAGTATAAGCTAATAGCGAATTCGGGAGACCCGCACTGGCCGCACTGAGTGCGAGTTTTCTCGCTTCCAATTGGCTAAAAGTCGCACTCAGTGCGGCCAGTGCGGGTCTCCCGAATTCGCTATAATTTTCACCAACCTCCACATATGAATCCGATCGACTTGCAACTTCGCACACATTCGTACTACGTAGTTCCAATGACCGATGACCGATGGCAATGCAATATTTTGACTAAAAGGCATAAAATAATTTATAGCAAAAATTTTTTTTTTAAGGTTTTATTAAAATGTACCAAAGAAGAAAGCAAATAATTTTGATATCGGCCTAAATGACTGCCTGAGAAGAATTCCCGCATATGACTGAAGATAATAACGTGGACCCTAAAAAATTGGATATTAAAAGTGATGCAAAATCTATTTGCTGAACGGCATGATTAAAATTTCGTCCTGACTTTTAATCTGTTTAAATCTAAGGACAGACTGCTCGCAATCAAGTGAAAAAAAACTCGTTTAACAAGGGCGCTCTAGAGTCTAGCAAAATGCGAGAATTAATGTATCAAAATACGTGGAGCATTATACATAAATATTTATATAAGAAGGAGATTTCAATTTTTACGCCCACGCTTTTATTGTTAGTTATAAGGGGGAATTCTTCTAAGGCAGTCATATCAAAATTAGGTCAGTATCAAAATTATTTTTTCCCTTTTTAGTACATTTTAATAAAAGCTTTTTTTATTGTCAATTACGTTCACTGCATATTCAATTATAAACTGACATCTATGAAAATCCTGCCAATAACAAACGAAATTCCCGTTTCTTATCATATACACTCGTAAAAACGTTATTTTTTTCCGGTGGAAAGCATTGGAATTATCACTACATTCACTACTATTCAACTTATTGTTTATAAATTTCTGAATTAGGTATATACCTACTGCCGATAAGCAGGACATTGTTTTGGTCTATGTCCGTTAGCCGGCATCAGGTGGCCAAGAGTCAGGACCTCCATAAGGACACGCGAGACGAGTCGGTCCAACTTCAGTTGTTGACACTGAAAAGTATACACATAGGGTACGATGCAATAGTAGAGTACATATACATATAACGCCACCAGTCACGTTTCACAGTGCAACGACAAGGTTCTTCTCTCTAAGTACTAGAGATTCACACAGTATATCGAGATCAAATTATATATTTTTTTTGTGCGTTCACAAGTTATTTGGTTAGTCTTAACATTCAGAAATAGCCCCGGCTCTTCACTCGATAGGTTCTTTTTCAGCTAGAAGTTGCTGAAAATGCGAAGAAAGTCTTTACACGATCTGCTCTGCTCGATCGACCGTTCACTCTCATCCAGACATGTCGAGACATCAAAGATGCACGCGAGCCATAGAAGGGGGAAACTGTTTTCTCCATCGTTGAAACTTTAGTTGGACAAATGTTTCGCCCCTGCTATTTGGAATTATACATGTACTTGTTCTAGTAAAAGATACGCGACGGAAAAAAAAGTGTGGAAAAATTACCTTACACACGATGTTGCAAGATAAAATATTAAGCGGTTTATGCCTGTTTCGCGGGGGCTTCTATTTTTTTTTCTTCTTCTTCTTCTTCGGGCACTTGTTTGCGCGGGGTTATTAGCATGGCTATTTAATGTACTTGTGTAACGTTGTTATTGCAATACCCGCGCAAAGACGAAGAAACGGCTAACGGTTTCATTGTACACGCGAGTTTCAACATCATTCAACATGAACGTTACAACGCCGGAGGAATACGCAGGTTCGGGGTAGATTCCCAAACGTCTTTTAAGTAGATAATGCGCACATATGTATGTGCGTATGTACATATACACTTATCGTTGGTCTTACAACCGTAGATTACGAATGGGCAGTTAATCTAAATCGCTTTCCGTTGAAGCTAATTGGTATTTGGCCTGATGACGACCGCGGTACACGAAAGTTGCTGATAAAGTTATATGTGACGGTGATTCTACTGCTAATGACCATGGTTTGTTTGATCCCTTGTCTCTGCTCAGTGATCTTCAAGTGCGAGAATATACTGGCAGTCATAGACAACCTCAGTTACTTTATTCCTCTCCTGATATCGGAGATAAAGTTTATTACTATATACAAGAAAAAAGAAGGTAGGTTTGTGAACTCGATTGATTCGATGAGATATGATTTTAACGCGATTCATTTAATACTGTGTTGATTTTAAGTTCTTCTGCCGGTTATAAATATGATCGCAGCAGATTGGGGAAAAACTAAGACGGACGCAGAGAAAGACGTGATGATACGCCGGGCGCGAATTAGTCGAGTATTTAGCGGATTTTTGTATACATTTGCATTTCTCTTATTACTGTGGCTGCTCGTCGTGCCACGGTTCGGCATCAACACTAGATACGTAACGAATGGAACTGATATACAAAAGAGTTTTCCGCTTCCCTCCTATTATCTACGCGATATCTCCAAAACACCGTATTTCGAAATAGTATTGGCCAGTCAAGCCATCATAATAGCGGTTACAATACTTTGTTACACTGGAGTTGACAATTTCTTCGGAATGCTGATTCTTCATATATGCGGACAACTAGAAAATCTTCGAACTCGTCTCGCAACTATAAAGGGATCCGAGCGGTTCGATCGCGTGTTAGCGGCCACTGTAAACGATCACACGCGACTTATCAGGTATCTTGTCAGTAAGCACCTTCATTTCTTATGAAAGAAAATTCATTCTCAACAGTTTATTGTGTGCGGCGGGATATTTCTGTGAGGAATTTTTTTAAACGGCTCTCTATTTCAGAGCAATCGACGCGATCGAAGATACATTTACGCTGTTGCTCCTCCTCGTGTTCCTCTATCTCGTCATTTATCTTTGTGTTAATGGCCTTTTAGTAGTAAACGTAAGTAAAGGGAATTGAATGATCTGTGATCACGAAGAGAGAGCTACTTATCTCCTTGTCATATAAGAAGGAACCCGTTTCACGCATGTAGAATGCGCTCATTGGCTCCGAGGGAGCGTTGTTTGGGATATAGCCCAGTGCTGCGCAAGGAGCCGTTTTCAGCGCCTACCTGCGAGCAACCAGCCGAGCGTCGAGCTGTCCCGTTGCTAAGGGGCCGTCCTTAAATTATGTAAGGGTAATTTTGACGATTTCTTTCCCCCTCCCTCCCCCAGTATAAGAATTCGTAAGATTTGATATTCCAACCTCCTCGTCACATAATATTTCTTACACTTAAATTTTTCAGTTATTAGAATTATTTTAAAGGTATATATAATTCGTTTAACTCTGTTTCGGGAAATTTATATTAAAACTACTTTTCCGGAACATTAATGATAAAATTTCTATTTATTGAAAATTAAGTTAAAAAATATTACTTAAAACGCTACCTGACTCCCCTCCCTATGTAAGAAAACGTAAGAAATTCGCGACCCCCCCCCCCCCCCCCCCAAAGCCTTACGTAATTTAAGGATGACCCCTAAGGGTAGAATCAGTGAGTAGAAATACAGTAGTGTAGATGCGTAATCGTAGACGCGTAGTGTAAGTATATGTATATGGCTGGGTTGTGGGCAGTGATCGGCGAGCTTCAGCCAACGCTGATGGAGGGGGAAACACCTACAGGGCCGGTGGTTATGTGTGCGTGACTGACGCAGGCGCAGTTCATGCACACATTACCACCGCTCCTGTAGGTATTTCCCCCTCCATCAGTAGTAGCTGAAGTTCGCCGATACCAGACAGCTCGACGCTCGGCTCGTTGCTCGCAGCTAGGCGCTGAAAACGGCTCCTTGTGCAGCCTTGGTATAGCCAATAGTAGCTTGTTCCGACACCAATGATCGCCAACATGCGTAGAACAGGTCTGAACTTGTCGGTCGGCGGGTTCCTTCTTATATGACAAGGAGATAAGTACATAATCAGTCCTAATCGTAATTTTTAAATGAATTCATATTTTTTAGATTGTCCTGGATGGTGGTGATATTCCTCTGTCGTGGCTATTATGCATGTTATGCAGCGTTGCAAATACAGCTTTACAAACATCTCTTTACTGCGCCGCGGGGCAAATTCTGGTAAGTCAAGTAAGTAGAGACTCTCCTTTTCTGTACGATGTTGTCGATTATACATATATATAGAGCACATAATCTATGAACGTTGTACTATACATCAAGTCCGAAGGTGTGTACGACGCTGTCTACGAATGCGAATGGCTAAATCTAAAGCCGAAAGAAGCAAAAGGCTTGATTATGATTATGGCGGGGGCCAAAAAGCCGCTTTGCGTAACTGCCGGAAAATTATTTCCAATGATGATGCTGACATTTTGCAACGTACGATACATTTTCACGGCGCCGTTGTTTCCCTAAGTAGTATCGTTATGTTTAATTTAATACCTTTCCAGATACTAAAGGTATCGTTCAGTTATATATCTTTCCTAATGACAAAGTTGTAGTACCTACCTATCGGTCGGTTATCCTATTATTGTCGAAGAATGCCGTAGGGATAACGCATTTGGTGCAATAGAGAAATATTTTCTGTATTGGGAAACTTAGTGGAAGGCGTGGCTTAGATTTCAGCGCTGTGGTGGTAAGTTGGCAAACTATTGAAAGTAGGTCCGGATCTCACCAAACATTCCGAATAAGTAAAAATTTAGTGTTCAAAAAAATTTAAAAACACTCGTTTTTCACAACATGTCTATTTAAACACTGATAATCATATGGACTTCGGCGGATTTCGACCTACTCTCAGTAGTTCAATTTTCTGTCACTAGTTGGCGTATCGAAATTCTTGGCTTCCCAATACGTATGTTATATCTACTCGGAACCTCTTTACGCTAACTTTACCGACCTTATTTAGTGGTAGTAAATTAAATAAACTAGTGAAGCTAACTTTGGAAATTTCAAATGGTTTATTTTTTACTAGCTTAAAGTACCCGGCGTTGCCCGAGTTTGTTGTACATGTATGTATCTCTGCATAGAGCAGCACCCCATAGAGCATTCTCGAGGAATGCTTCACTAAAATCGCCATTGCTCTGCATCGTTTTGTCATAGGTTAGTGTTTCATGCACCTAAACCTTCCCCGAGAAATGATCTATAAAACGGTGAAAACTGCATCACGATCCGTGCAGTGGTTCTCGAGATTAGCGGGAACAAACAAACAGACGCCTACGGGTGACTTTATTTTATACTAGAAGATAAGTTTGGTGAACACCGCTCTGCGCGCAAGACATGCGCGTGACGGTTCCCCGCACAGTGGTGGGGATGCTGAGCAGGGTTGCCACCTTATCACCATATAAATCCCGGAGTGCCACACATTCTAACCGGGAGATTCAAATATAAACCCGGAGATGGAAAAAGCAAAAAAAAGTTTTGTTCTCGAATGTCCGGAAAACAGATGTGCAATTCTTTTAAGCTCGAACAATTCACATATAAAAGTATCTGTTTTTTTAATTAATAATTTTTATTATATATAAAATTGATACCACAATTTCTTATTATCTCATTTTTTTTCTACAACTCGGAGATTTTTCCAGTAAAACCGGAGTCCGGAGATTTGCTTCAAAAGCTGGAGTCTCCGGGCCAAAACCGGAGAGGTGGCAACCTCTGTTGCTGAGTCGCATCGTTAGTTGTTCTATGAGCTCCGCGATTCACGCAAATCTTGCTTCACTAAAATCTTCATTGCTCGGCTTCTATTTCTCTTAGGTTAATGTTGCATTCACCTAAACCTTCCTCGAGAAATGCTTTATAAACGGTAAAAACCGCATCAACCATTTGTTCCGCATCACAATCCGCCCAGTGGTTCTAGAGAATAGCGCGAACAAACATACAGGCGCCTACCGCGGACTTTATTTTATACTATGTAGAGAAGTTACTTTCACTGCATATCCCAACGAAATTCTTGTTTCTTATCATACGCATTTGCAAAGGCGTGGAAAGCATTGCAATTATCACTATGTTTTCATCTTATTGTTTGTAAATTCCTCAATTATATACATATCTACTGCCGATAAGTAGGACATTGTTTTGACCCATGCCCGTCAGCCGGCATCAGGATGTCCGTAAGGATACGTTGTTCGAGTCGGTCCAAACTCCAAATTCAGAATTTCAGACGTTAAACACTAAAACGTACGATGCAATAGTGGAGTAACGAGACCGGTCATGTTTTCACAGTGTAACGTCGAGGTTCTTACTATATTCTACTAGCTGAGGTTAAGAGAATTCTCCTTTGTAGAATTGTGTAAGGTACATCGTACATCTTTCTGCAGCTTTACGTCTTGTCATTTCTTTAGATTTAATTTTTATCACAGCATCTATCATTTTTCCTGCCTGGGCCGGCAATCAAAACCGGCATCTTTTACTCGCCGGGCGACTGCTGTAATCACTAAGGTACCCAGAGCCGCCGTCGCCGCCGCCGCCGACGACGACGACGACGACGACTTCTCTTCTCCAAGTGAACAATGTGAACATAACCTAAAAGTCTAAACACAACGGAGCGCCAGTCAGGGTAAACGATACAGTAGTTAACCACTTTAGATCTTCAGTTTAGGTATAAAGCGCTATGGAATAGTAACTTTTAAATTGTATACACCAGGTATTGTTATACCAGGCGGTATGAGGAGTACCGAACGTGATTATAATACCAAAGAAACTTTGGCAAGTCGTTACTTTCGATATCATGCTATTGCAAAGAAAAATAACTGAAAATTGTAGTTATTGCCCGGTCCAAGTACAGTTTTGACCACATGACAAAAAATAAAAGAAAATGGCATATTTTTTTCCAAAAATCTAAGAAAATATTGTCTTGGGACAGGGTGAGTCCCGTCTGCACCCCTCGCGACGTATGCCGTGCACTTCGCCGCGGTCTCATTGGCTTCTCATTCGCTTTTTCTTTTGCCCGCTAAGATTTCCCTCTCATCTGATCTTTCTTTTCTTCTTCTCCTTCTTCTTTTCTTTGCCTTATTATTTTTCTTTTCTTTCTCTTTCGCCAAGCGCCTTTGATTTCCGAATTATCGTACCGACCTCCGGACCAATGAAAGGTCAGCAGTTATCCGAGGTGCATACCCGGAACCATATAAAAGGAGGGCACATTGCCCCCTGCCTCCAAAGATCTCAAACTTGGACGACTCTCTCACTCGTTCTCACTCTCGTCTCCCTACATTTCAGAGAACAAGAATACACCAAAGGACCGTAGTCAACCGCGTATTTGGCAAATCTTTCATTTATAAAAAATTTATAAAAAATCTTTCATTTATAAACAAAAAAAAGGAAAAAGTGAGAAATAATAATCCAGAAATCTCTGAAGAAACTGAAATTTTCATAACAAGATCTTTAGAATCAACTTAAACAAATCTAATTTAATGACAGTGAAGTCAAGTGACAGTATTTAGAAAACAGATCTGAGGGATATTGCCGTTTTTTGCCGCCTCTGTCAGCACAATTCTAGTGGCCACCACTCTTCTCAGACAATCGTCTGAAAGTGGACGAATTAATTTTTCACCACAGCAAATACAATGCCATCTTCTTAAGACCATTAATTTATTTATTCCTTTCGTCATTTCTTTAGATTTAATTATTATCACAGCTTCCTCTACTTTTTTTTGGGACACCATGATCCCCGTTTGCTTATTTTTATGCACGTACGAACCATCTGTATATAAACAATTATCATATTTATAATCATAAAGATACCCAAATAAAAAAAAAGAGTGATTCGATTCGGCCCGGTCTACGCTACTTATGGCGACAGAAATTTGAAATGGTCAACTTCTGTACCCTGATCAATAAGTATCGTTAACTCTATCTGCCGAAATCTGCGCGATAGGCCGTTCGCCAACTAAACGCCGATCTCTTACAAATAATATTATCGTATTTATAATCGATATAATCATAAAACTGCTGAAATGAATGAAAAGATTGATCCGATTCATGAAACGACGTGATGCGATTAGCCCCATATGTATACCTATCTAAATATAAGGATTTCAAAGTGAACAGATTACATAAACATATTATGATATAATATAGCCTAAAATATATTAAATACTAAATTTAGACACCACGCACACAAATAATAATAAACACACTTGAATTTTCAAGCTTACCTTTTTATTTTAAAAGCCTACGCAATTGCAGATTACGTAGTTGTAGTGTGTTAGATTCGCAGCAAAATTCTGTTGCCGGCACTAAACAACGACTTAAAACAATTAACGGGCTATTGCGGTAGGTGCTGGGGAGAGAAATGAGGTACCGGAATGCTCGTTTCTATCGCGATGTAACAAGTATGAACTGAATTCTTATTTTGACCCGACCCGCCTCGGTCTACCCGTGTAAAGTGGCTGAAAATCGGAAGAAAGTCTTTACACGATCTACTCGATCGACCGCTCGTTCCCATCCAGACGTGCCGAGACATCAAAGATGCACGCGAGCAATAGAACGGGGAAACTGTTTCCTCCATCTTTGAAACTTTAGTTGCACAAATGTTTCACCCCTGCTATTTGGAATTATACATGTACTTGTTCTAGTAAAAAATATGCGACAGAACGAAAGTGTGGAGAAATTACATTCCTTAGCTACACACGATGATTGCAAGATAAAATATTAAACGACTGATGCCTGTCTCGCGGGGGCTTCTATTTCTACTTCTTCTTCTTCTTCGAGCACTTCTTTTCGCGGAATTATTATCATGGCTATTTAATGTGCTCCTGCAACGTTTTTATCGCCACGCCCGCGCAAAGAAGACCACACGGAGAACGTTTCATTGCACTGGCGAGTTTCACCATGAACGTCACAACCTCGACGGAATACGCAGGTTCGCGCTATCATTTCCAAACGCCTGTCAAGTACATAATACATACATTTCTATGTAGACACTTATCGTTGGTCTTACAACCGTAGATTACAAATGGGCAGTTAATCTAAATCGCTTTCCGTTGAAGCTAATTGGTATTTGGCCTGTTGACAACCTCGGTACACGAAAGTTGCTGATAAAGTTATATGTGACGGTGATTCTACTGCTAATGACCATGGTTTGTTTGATCCCTTGTCTCTGCTCAGTGATCTTCAAGTGCGAGAATATACTGGCAGTCATAGACAACCTCAGTTACTTTATTCCTTTCCTGATATCGGAGATAAAGTTTATTACTATATACAAGAAAAAAGAAGGTAGGTTTGTGAACTCGATTGATTCGATGGGATATGATTTTAACGCGATTCATTTAATACTGTGTTGATTTTAAGTTCTTCTGCCGGTTATAAATATGATCGCAGAAGATTGGGGAAAAACTAAGACGGACGCAGAGAAAGACGTGATGATACGCCGGGCGCGAATTAGTCGAGTATTTAGCGGATTATTTTATACATTTGCATTTCTCTTATTACTGTGGCTGCTCGTCGTGCCACGGTTCGGCATCAACACTAGATACGTAACGAATAAAACTGATGTACAAAAGAGTTTTCCGCTTCCCACCTATTATCTACGCGATATCTCCAAAAGACCGTATTTCGAAATAGTATTGGCCAGTCAAGCCATCACAATGGCGATTACAATACTTTGTTACACTGGAGTTGACAATTTCTTCGGAATGCTGATTCTTCATATATGCGGACAACTAGAAAATCTTCGAACTCGTCTCGCAACTATAAAGGGATCCGAGCGGTTCGATCGCGTGTTCGCGGCCACTGTAAACGATCACACGCGACTTATCAGGTATCTTGTCAGTAAGCACCTTCATTTCTTATGAAAGAAAATTCATTCCCAACAGTTTATTGTGTGCGGCGGGATATTTCTGTGAGGAATTTTTTTAAACGGCTCTCTATTTCAGAGCAGTCGACGCGATCGAAGATACATTTACGCTGTTGCTCCTCCTCGTGTTCCTCTATTTCGTTATTTATCTTTGTGTTAATGGTATTTTAGTAGTAAACGTAAGTAAAGGGAATTGAATGATCTGTGATCACGAAGAGAGAGCTACTTATCTCCTTGTCATATAAGAAGGAACCCGTTTCACGCATGTAGAATGCGCTCATTGGCTCCGAGGGAGCGTTGTTTGGGATATAGCCCAGTGCTGCGCAAGGAGCCGTTTTCAGCGCCTACCTGCGAGCAACCAGCCGAGCGTCGAGCTGTCCCGTTGCTAAGGGGCCGTCCTTAAATTATGTAAGGGTAATTTTGACGATTTCTTTCCCCCTCCCTCCCCCAGTATAAGAATTCGTAAGATTTGATATTCCAACCTCCTCGTCACATAATATTTCTTACACTTAAATTTTTCATTTATTAGAATTATTTTAAAGGTATATATAGTTCGTTTAACTCTGTTTCGGGAAATTTATATTAAAACTACTTTTCCGGAACATTAATGATAAAATTTCTATTTATTGAAAATTAAGTTAAAAAATATTACTTAAAACGCTACCTGACTCCCCTCCCTATGTAAGAAAACGTAAGAAATTCGCGAACCCCCTCCCCCAAAAGCCTTACGTAATTTAAGGGTGACCCCTAAGGGTAGAATCAGTGAGTAGAAATACAGTAGTGTAGGTGCGTGCTCGTAGACGCGTAGTGTAAGTATATGTATATGGCTGGGTTTCTTGTGGGCAGTGATCGGCGAGCTTCAGCCAACGCTGATGGAGGGGGAAACACCTTCAGGACCGGTGGTTATGTGTGCGTGACTGACGCAGGCGCAGTTCATGCACACATTACCACCGCTCCTGTATGTATTTCCCCCTCCATCAGTAGTAGCTGAAGTTCGCCGATACCAGACAGCTCGACGCTCGGCTGGTTGCTCGCAGCTAGGCGCTGAAAACGGCTCCTTGTGCAGCCTTGGTATAGCCAATAGTAGCTTGTTCCGGCACCAATGATCGCCAACATGCGCAGAACAGGTCTGAACTTGTCGGTCGGCGGGTTTCTTCTTATATGACAAGGAGATAAGTACATAATCAGTCCTAATCGTAATTTTTAAATGAATTCATATTTTTTAGATTATCCTGGATGGTGGTGATATTCCTCTGTCGTGGCTATTATGCATGTTATGCATCGTTGCAAATACAGCTTTACAAACATCTCTTTACTGCGCCGCGGGGCAAATTCTGGTAAGTCAAGTAAGTAGAGACTCTCATTTTCTGTACGATGTTGTCGATTATACATACATATAGCTCATAATCTATGAACGTTGTACTATACATCAAGTCCGAACGTGTGTACGACGCTGTCTACGAATGCGAATGGCTAAATCTAAAGCCGAAAGAAGCAAAAGGCTTGATTATGATTATGGCGGCGGCCAAAAAGCCGCTTTGCGTAACAGCCGGAAAATTATTTCCAATGATGATGCTGACATTTTGCAACGTACGATACATTTTCACGGCGCCGTTATTTCCCTAAGTAGTATCGTTATGTTTAATTTAATACCTTTCCAGATACTAAAGGTATCGTTCAGTTATATATCTTTCCTAATGACAAAGTTGTAGTACCTACCTATCGGTCGGTTATCCTATTATTGTCGAAGAATGCGGTAGGGATAACGCATTTGGTGAAATAGAGAAATTTTTTCTGTATTGGGAAACTTAGTGGAAGGCGTGGCTTAGATTTCAGCGCTGTGGTGGTAAGTTGGCAAACTATTGAAAGTAGGTTCGGATCTCACCAAACATTCCGAATAAGTATTTATTAATCGAATAACTAAAAATTTAGTGTTAAAAAAAATTTAAAAACACTCGTTTTTCACAACATGTCTATTTAAACACTGATAATCATATGGACTTGGGCGGATTTCGACCTACTCTCAGTAGTTCAATTTTCTGTCACTAGTTGGCGTATCGAAATTCTTGGCTTCCCAATACGTATGTTATATCTACTCGGAATCTCTTTACGCTAACTTTACCGACCTTATTTAGTGGTAGTAAATTAAATAAACTAGTGAAGCTAACTTTGGTAATTTCAAATGGTTTATTTTTTACTCGCTTAAAGTACCCGGCGTTGCCCGAGTTTGTTGTACATGTATGTATCTCTGCATAGAGCAGCACCCCATAGAGCATTCTCGAGGAATGCTTCACTAAAATCGCCATTGCTCTGCATCGTTTTGTCATAGGTTAGTGTTTCATGCACCTAAACCTTCCCCGAGAAATGATCTATAAAACGGTGAAAATTGCATCACAATCCGTGCAGTGGTTCTCGAGATTAGCGGGAACAAACAAACAGACGCCTACGGGTGACTTTATTTTATACTAGAAGACAACTTTGGTGATGTTGCGATGCTCGCTGGTGTGTTGCATGATCACGTGAATGTAGCTACTGAAATGTATAAATCGATATTGAAATCAAGAGCGAAATTTGAAAGGCAATGTTTGCGTATGATTAAGGAGAGTATTTTTAAGGATGCGCGATGCGGGTGGCATACGTGGGAAAGATCTTAGGCAGAGTCTCAATTAGTAAACCCCGGAACTAATCGCGAGTTTCTTCCAATTCACGTAATCTTTTGAGAAGGCCTTGTCTTTTGTTAGTCTGTAGGAGTGTCGATTGACTCCAGAAGTGTTGGCGACACGAAGGAAGTCATAAATTTCTTTCAAGGGTTGTTCGCTCGATCTTCGGAGCAGAGCCTACTTTCTCTTCCCACGTGGGCATCCCGTCGTGTAACGGAAAAGCGCGCTTCCACAGCGTTTCCACCACCACCCGAAATTAGAAGAAAAGATGGACGTCGATTCGCGGGG
Source organism: Andrena bucephala (assembly GCA_947577245.1). NCBI lineage: Eukaryota > Metazoa > Arthropoda > Insecta > Hymenoptera > Andrenidae > Andrena > Andrena bucephala. The sequence continues at coordinate 113,093,965 of OX387715.1, forward strand.
GCGGACGGACATCCGTGGGACAACCTACCGGTTGAAGCTGGCGCATCCTTCATCCTGATTGGCCAGAGGACTATGAGGACGCGCAAGGATGGAAGGGGCACCACGTTCGAGGAGGCAAGGATCAACGACGGAGGGCCCCGAGAACGCAGAACAATTTTGACTCTCGATTGAAAAAGTCCCAGCCTGTTCTCATTATTCAACGATCTCTTAAAACTACTAAGAAAATATATTGAAGTTTTGCCAGTGAAGAATTTTATTTTATTTAAAACTCCCACACATTTCGCGAGCAGGGTGCTTCAGCACCCCACGGGCACCAACCCGCGTTTTGTTCTTAAAATCACCGCGAAAATACGCAACAAAACTGGTGACAGCGGTGGGATATTCAAAAGTAATTGAAAGACTATTTAGCCAATTAACTTTGCCGGCTCGCGAGTGTATCATTGGTGATAATAAAGACTAATAGTGCGATTGGACGCTTAATTTAAATTTAATATATATATACATAGTGTGCGTGAAAAGACGCTGAATTTAGAATAGACGTATTATATGAATAGATATTAATTCTAAAAGGTGTGTTGAACTAAAAAGTGTGTGAACAAGTACATCCTCTCTCTCAAGGGTTTTTCACGGTTTCCCCGCGAGCGAAGGGCGAATGCCAGAGGTGGGTGGTTTTCAGTGGCCGTGTGAAAATTCCCCGAAACCACACGTACAATTCGATCGGAATAATCCGTTGAATTTTGGCACATAACGGTTGCACATCATCCTTCAATAACTGAGCGGAGACGAGTTTTTGGAGCATCCCAAGGACAGCGAGGAGCTGCGTGGGCGAACTGCTGTCTGTGTCAACGGGGAGCTGCAGCGTCTTCATTCAACGCCAAACGGGGCAAGCAGATTGGGCGAATTTCTCTGGAAATAACGTGCGAGACGTAAGAGACAATCGACAACTTACGTAAGGCGTATATTTATTGGTTTATGTGTTTAGATTAGATTAGTTTGTCGATTAGATTTAAGGTAGGGTCGATAGTTTATTTAAATCGTAAGTTAGATTATTTTATCAAAATGTGGCGTAGCCGGATCGTTATGAGGAAACGCTGGAGGCAACGAATAAATTCGGAGAGTATTCAAGACTTTGAAACTGAGGATTTACCGATAGAAATCCCTCGAGCACAGCCTCCTCCTGATACATCTCATTTGGATGGCCTGAGCCTTTTACGCGCTAGTACTCCAGTACCTGTTTTGCAAACCGAAGAACTGCCTTGTTCCAGTACGGCTAATCTTGTTAGCTTGCCAAGCATCAGTCAGTTGGACTATATGCCATTCAAGTCCGCGACGGAATTGATTCCCCGTTTTGATGGGACAACTTGTTCTTTAACATCTTTCATTAGTCAATGTCGGGATATATATTCCAAAGTTAAGCCAACAGCCCGCGTAAATCTTCTTACGGTAATTAGATATAAAATCGAGGGTGAAGCAAAATTATTAATGGAAAATCACACAACCCCGGATACGTTAGAGGAGTTAATCAGTTTGCTAAAAACAATATTTGAACAAACTTTCGATGTTGGTCGCATCGAGAACGAGTTGAAGGAGGTGAGTCAGAGACGGAACGAAACCATTAGGTCCTATGGAGCACGTGTTTCCGCGATACTTTCGCGTGGTATAGAGGCCGTTAGGGCGGAATCTAGTGCTGAACAGCTTGCCGGAAATATAGGTTCATTTGAACGGGCTGCTGTTAGGACCTTTATACAAGGTCTCTATAGCAAAGTCGTACGAGTTCTTATTCGCAATGAACGAATCGATAAGTTAGAAGCTGCCATTAATCATGCCAGTAGATTGGAGCCTGCAACAAATGAATATTCTGCATTACATTCATCGTCCCAACCTCTTATTTCAAGCGCCAAGGTTATCTCAAATTCTGTCAGTGATATTAAATGCTTCGAGTGTAATGAAATGGGCCATATTCGTAATAATTGCCCTCGTATCAAAAGAAAATTTGCAAAACTGCCAGCCCGCGATTCTATTAGATGTAGCTACTGCAGAAAAACAGGTCATCTCGAATCTCGTTGTTACAAAAAACAAAACGAAAATGTTTCTCAACTCCGTAACGATAATACCTCAGTAATGAAGGCTGATAATTTAAACTCCAAGGGGGCTTCTCAGAGTGCGACGCGAAGCGATCCCCTGATTGCACGCGCCCAGTCCAGCACCAGTGCTTCAGGATCAATTTTAAAGAAGTGAGTCGGTTGCCCGTGTTTTCTTTGGTGCATAGTAATTTTCGTGACGGGACAGCTGATTTCCTCATTGATACGGGTTCTCAGCTTAATCTGATAAAACAAAAGCTCGTGATTTCGGATAAGGAGATAGATACAAGTATTATTTATAATCTTACCGGTATAGACTCAGGAAATATTCCCACTAAAGGAGAAATTTGTATGCAAATTCACGGTGTTGATGTAGGGTTCCAGATTGTTGATGATAACTTCCCTATCACGGAAATGGGAATTTTAGGAATGCCATTTCTGGAAAAATTAGAAGCAAAATTAATATTCCGGAATTCTATATCGAATAGCCTTCAGTTTGGTAATATGGAGTTTCCACTCCGAACATCGTTTTCGTATAATTTACCTCCACGTGCAAAAACTTTTATTAGTATTCCAGTAAGAAATACGGAAAATAAGACTGGTTATATTACCCTGATAACCATCTGTCTCCAGTCTGACATCAGATTGGTAGCAGGGTCTGGCGCTGGCAGGAGAGCGCAGAGTCTGACGTCAGAACCATAGCAGACGGCAGAATCTGCTGTCGATCTGCTGCCGATCTGACATCAGGCATCTGACATCAGAATCTGCACCTCAGATTTGGTTATCAGGGTAGGAAGTTGGATACAGAACCGGGTGTGTATGTGGGCGAGGTCTTGGTCACACAGGAGAGTGGATTCGCCAGAGTTTTAGCGATTAATACTACGCCTAATCCTGTTATCATTAACGTAGCTCCGGTCGAGTTAGAAGAGTTTATAGAGGCTTTACCTGCATCCCGCTCAGCCCGAACAGGGGATCCCGGTGTGGGTCAAACAAGGGCCGATGCTCGTAGATTAGTTGAATTGTTTAAGATTCTTGATTTAGACGGTCTTAATGATGTCGAGCAAGCTAGTATTTTAGAGGTTATAAATGCATTTCCATATCAATTTTATCTTCCCTCGGACGAATTAGGTTCAACCGATGAAATTCGGCATAGTATAATTACTGCGGATGAGATACCCATAAATACAAAGCAATATCGTTTTCCTCAAGTTCATAAGGAGGAAATTAAAAAGCAGGTAAATTCATTATTGGAAAATAGAATAATTCAACCGTCTTCATCGCCGTATAATTCACCTGTTTGGATTGTTCCGAAAAAACCTGGTCCTGATGGTGTACCTCGTTGGCGTGTGGTAATAGACTATCGGAAATTAAATGAAAAAACTGTTAATGATGCTTATCCCCTTCCTAATATAATTGACATAATAGATCAACTCGGTTCGGCTAAATATTTTAGTACCCTCGATTTAGCTTCTGGATTCCATCAGATACCCGTAGATTGTGCATCGAAATCAAAGACTGCTTTTTCAACTCCTCATGGGCATTATGAGTTCAATAGGATGCCTTTTGGTCTCAGGAATGCCCCAGCAACGTTTCAGAGATGTATGGATTTAGTTTTGTCTGGATTACAGGGAGTCGAACTCTTTGTATATATGGATGATATAGTCATATATGGTGATTCCCTGGAAGAACATGCCCGGAAATTGAAAGTTCTTTTAGCTAGATTACAAAACGCTGGTTTAACTTTGCAACCTGACAAGTGTCGCTTCCTTAGACAAGAACTTACATACCTGGGTCATATTATTTCTGTAAATGGTGTGAAACCTGATCCCGAGAAGATCAGAGTAGTTAAAAAATTCCCGATTCCAAAAACCAAAAAGAACATCAAGCAATTTTTAGGTTTGGTAGGATACTACAGACGATTTATTCCCAATATGGCCAAACTTGCTAAACCTTTGACTCAACTTTTAAAGGCAGCTGTTCCGTTTGTTTGGACTAAAGGATCTCAACTTGCTTTCGAAAATTTGAGAGATATTATATGCTCAGAACCCATACTTCAGTATCCAGATTTCAAACAACCCTTTATTGTAACTACCGACGCTTCTGATTATGCTGTTGGAGCAGTGCTAAGTCAAGGCTCTATCGGAAAGGATCTTCCCATTGCTTACGCATCAAGGACCTTGAACGACGCTGAGACCAGATATTCTACAATAGAAAAAGAATTATTAGCTGTTATCTTTGCTGTCGAGCATTTCCGACCTTATTTATATGGTCAACAATTTACCCTTGTCACTGATCATCGTCCGTTTGTTTGGTTACATAACGTAAGGGATCCAACCTCGAGACTCATGAGGTGGAGAATTAAATTAAATGAATACGATTATGAAATAGTCTATAAACCTGGGAAAATCAATTCTAATGCTGATGCGTTGTCCCGTAATCCTCCGATTTCCGACAAAGAATTTTTCCCACAATTCCAAGTTTCCGAGACGACTGACATTGACCACTCTCCTTCGAGGCGTTTGCAAAGGGTTGTCGTAGGCGCCAACGACTTGCCAATTGCATATTCTGAGAAGGATGAGGATACTGATTTAGACAAATTTGTAGGGAATGACACTGAAAAATTGGTGGCCGGCGTTTTTTTGACGTACGGAAAGAATTGCGAACATCAACCTGAGGTCATCCTTGATAAAGTTTGTATTGACGTTAATTTAACTGACAATGACAGTGACGAATATTACACAGCCGATGAGGATGAAACTCCCCATTCTTGTAAGAGAATTTTCTCTGGGAATGTGGGAACTTCTTCTCAGTCTGGTAGTAAATTTTGTAGAGACTATGTAATGGCTGGAGGATCGAATTTGAGGGGTACGGAGGATTTGCGTCGACTCGGTAGTCTGTTGGTTATCGGAAAGGCCGATATTAAAGGCACCCCGCTTCAGACACCGCTCGGGGAAGTTTCCGTACCTCGTGGGAACCAGGCTCTGGCTGGTCTGTTGGCTAACGGGAAGGTCTATATGAAAGACTCCGCTCAGAGTGCTAACCTGGGGTCCACTGTCCGTGTTGGGACCTTGGCTGAGGAGCCTGTTTTTGGGAGTGTTGGTGTGGTACAGACTGACGAACCTAGTGTTTTGGAGATTAAGCATGGTGATGCTTTGACACGATCCTCCGTAGGAACGACCTCAGAGAAAGATGATTCACTTAAAAATGGTAGAGTCAAAATATTAGCGACAAATACTTTATTACCACTTCAAATATCCCATCTCTCACTCCTACCTTCCATCATTTATATTAAAGATCATCTTCATATGCAGAAGGATAATCTTATCCATTTCTTCACTCTTAATTGTCAAATTGTATCACAAGTCAGTAGGGATTTGTTCAGCCAAGGTAGATTTTCTGTGGAACGAGTTAAACAACAACTTATTAACATTGGTGAGGCAATGGTTTTTCCTGGTAAAAAATATCTAATCTTTCATATATTTTCTAAGACGGTCCCTACAGAACAACAAACTATAGCACATTTAAAGTCTTCTATTTTATCTCTTAAATACCTTATGGATTCTTTGAATGTGAAGACTATCAGTATTTCGAAGTTCCGCAACAATCTCGCACCCATTAAATGGATTTCTATAGAGCAGTTGCTAAAAGAAATTTTCAAAAGCTCTCAGTACGTTATTACCGTTTGTACCGGTGAAATTGTAATTCCACCATCTTTAAGAAGACCTACCATTATTCAGGAGTACCATGAATCTGTGGTGGGCGGTCATCAAGGAGCTTTTAAGCTTTACAAACGTCTTAGGGAAGACTTTTATTGGTTGGGTATGAGAAAAGAAATTTCAAATTTCATTCGTACTTGTTCAAGTTGTCAACGAAACAAGATGCTTTCGGCTAAGACGAAACAACCAATGCGTATTACTGATACTCCTGAAAAGGCTTTCGAAAAGGTACAGATGGATATTGTTGGTCCATTGCCTATAACAGGAAAAGGAAATAAGTACTTGTTAACACTCCAGGATAATCTGACAAAATATTCAGATGCTATTCCATTACCTACTATTGATTCCATATCTGTCGCAGTCGCTTTAGCTGAGCAATTCATCAGTCGGTTTGGTTGTCCTCGAGTTATCCATACAGATCAAGGGAGTAATTTTGTTAGCGCCATAATGAAGAATTTCTGTAAAATCTTCAAAATACAGAGGATTACTTCTACCGCATTTCACCCACAGTCGTTGGGGTCCTTAGAGCGGGCTCATCGTGTCTTCATTGATTATTTGAAGCACTATTGTGTTAAGACTGACTGGGATGGTTGGATTAGATTCGGAATATTCTCTTATAATACTTCTGTACATGAAGCTACTGGCTTTACACCACATGAGCTGGTCATTGGTAGGAAGGCCACCTTTCCTTCAGAATTCGCTAAGCAGGAAGTACCTCGGACGTTCGTTCAATATTTAGACCAACTCTTCACAACAATCACTACTACTCAAGCTACGGCGGCAGCCAATCTGGAACAGGCAAAAGAAAAGAGTAAATTATATTATGATAAGAATGTTAATCCTCGTAAATTTAATGTAATCGACGATGTGTATTTGCTTAGAGAACCTAAGACCTCTAAGTTCGATTCTAACTGGACTGGTCCTTATAAGATTATTCGAATGCATGATGATCTAACTGTAGAAATAGCAATAACGGCGCAGAGATCTAAGATAGTACATGCGAATAAGCTAAAGTTAGCGTATATAAGATTAGATCCTTCTTAAGTAGCTTTAATTGTGTGCGTTGTAAGCGTTATGTCAACTTATATGGGGATCACTTGGAATTGGAAAGGTTATGACGATTCACATAGAATGTTTGAATGAGTTTAATTTGTAGCACTTAATTATTTTTGGGTACCGGTGCTGTGTTATCGAGTAAGCAGTTTCGGTATCGGCTAATGATAAAGTAATGATATTTTACCATATATTGTAGTAATGTTCTTGTATAATTGATATCTTTTATTTCGTGTTTCTTGCGGGAATACGGGTGGACCGAGCAGTGATGCCAGATTCGGAACGGGAGCGCTCGAGAATTTCCCCCACCTCGCATGCACACTAGGCCGGAGCTGCGTGTGTGCATGCGCCGAGCTCGCGGACGCAGCTACGGCGTAGTGTGCATGCGAGGTGGGGGAAATTCTCAAGCGCTCCCGTCCCGAATCTGGCATCACTGGGACCGAGTAGCTCGTTTACCGCAGGGCTGACGCGGAAGAAAGAGATGTAGATAAAATATGTAATCACCTATAATTATGTATTTATAAGTAAATTAAATTTAGATTAGTACGAATGGGTATATGGCTTGTGTTGTAAAAGCCGTTTCTGTTGGAAACATCTTTTTCTGTACGGAGGGAGGTGTTGTGATGCTCGCTGGTGTGTTGCATGATCACGTGAATGTAGCTACTGAAATGTATAAATCGATATGTAAATCAAGAGCGAAATTTGAAAGGCAATGTTTGCGTATGATTAATGAGAGTATTTTTAAGGATGCGCGATGCGGGTGGCATACGTGGGAAAGATCTTAGGCAGAGTCTCAATTAGTAAACCCCGGAACTAATCGCGAGTTTCTTCCAAGTCACGTAATCTTTTGAGAAGGCCTTGTCTTTTGTTAGTCTGTAGGAGTGTCGATTGACTCCAGAAGTGTTGGCGACACGAAGGAAGTCATAAATTTCTTTCAAGGGTTGTTCGCTCGATCCTCGGAGCAGAGCCTACTTTCTCTTCCCACGTGGGCACCCCGTCGTGTAACGGAAAAGCGCGCTTCCACAGCGTTTCCACCACCACCCGAAATTAGAAGAAAAGATGGACGTCGATTCGCGGGGGCGGACGGACATACGTGGGACAACCTACCGGTTGAAGCTGGCGCATCCTTCATCCTGATTGGCCAGAGGACTAGGAGGACGCGCAAGGATGGAAGGGGCACCACGTTCGAGGAGGCAAGGATCAACGACGGAGGGCCCCGAGAACGCAAAACAATTTTGACTCTCGATTGAAAAAGTCCCAACCTGTTCTCATTATTCAACGATCTCTTAAAACTACTAAGAAAATATATTGAAGTTTTGCCAGGGAACAATTTTATTTTATTTAAAACTCCCACACATTTCGCGAGCAGGGTGCTTCAGCACCCCACGGGCACCAACCCGCGTTTTGTTCTTAAAATCACCGCGAAAATACGCAACAGTGAACACCGCTCTGCGCGCAAGCCATGCGCGCGACGGTTCCCCGCACAGTGGTGGGGATGCTGAGCAGGGTTGCCACCTTATCACCATATAAATCCCGGAGTGCCACACATTCTAACCGGGAGATTCAAATATAAACCCAGAGATGGAAAAAGCAAAAAAAAGTTTTGTTCTCGAATGTCCGGAAAACAGATGTGCAATTCTTTTAAGCTCGAACAATTCAGATATAAAAGTATCTATTTTTTTAATTAATAATTTTTATTATATATAAAATTGATACCATTATATAATATCACAATTTCTTATTATCTCATGTTTTTTCTACAACCCGGAGATTTTTCCAGTAAAACCGGAGTCCGGAGATTTGCTTCAAAAGCTGGAGTCTCCGGGCCAAAACCGGAGAGGTGGCAACCCTGGTGCTGAATCGCATCGTTAGTTGTTCTATGAGCTCCGCGATTCACGCAAATCTTGCTTCACTAAAATCTTCATTGCTCGGCTTCTATTTCTCTTAGGTTAATGTTGCATACACCTAAACCTTCGTCGAGAAATGCTTTATAAAACGGTAAAAACCGCATCAACCGTTTGTTCCGCATCACAATCCGCCCAGTGGTTCTCGAGATTAGCGCGAACAAACATACAGGCGCCTACCGGGGACTTTATTTTATACTATGTAGAGAAGTTACTTTCACTGCATATCCCAACGAAATTCTTGTTTCTTATCATACGCATTTGCAAAGGCGTGGAAAGAATTGCAATTATCACTATGTTTTCATCTTATTGTTTGTAAATTCCTCAATTATATACATATCTACTGCCGATAAGTAGGACATTGTTTTGACCCATGCCCGTCAGCCGGCATCAGGATGTCCGTAAGGATACGTGGTTCGAGTCGGTCCAAACTCCAAATTCAGAATTTCAGACGTTAAACACTAAAACATACGATGCAATAGTGGAGTAACGAGACCGGTCATGTTTTCACAGTGTAACGTCGAGGTTCTTACTATATTCTACTAGCTGAGGTTAAGAGAATTCTCCTTTGTAGAATTGTGTAAGGTACATCGTACATCTTTCTGCAGCTTTACGTCTTGTCATTTCTTTAGATTTAATTTTTATCACAGCATCTATCATTTTTCCTGCCTGGGCCGGCAATCAAAACCGGCATCTTTTGCTCGCCGGGCGACTGCTGTAATCACTAAGGTACCCAGAGCCGCCGTCGCCGCCGCCGACGACGACGACTCCTCTTCTCCAAGTGAACAATGTGAACGTAACCTAAAAGTCTAAACACAACGGAGCGCCAGCTAGGGTAAACGATACAGTAAAGGACCGTAGTCAACCGCGTATCTGGCAAATCTTGCATTCATAAAAAATTTATAGAAAATCTTTCATTTATAAACAAAAAACGAAAAAGTGAGAAATATCCGATTCGCCCCGAAACTTGGGGCGAATCGGATAACCCAGAAATCTCTGAAGAAACTTAAATTTTCATAACAAAATCTTTAGAATCAACTTAAACAAATCCAATTTAATGACAGTGAAGTCAAGTGACAGTATTTAGAAAACAGATCTGAGGGATATTGCCGTTTTGTGCCGAATCTGTCAGCACAATTCTAGTGGCCACCACTCTTCTCAGACAATCGTCTGAAAGTGGACGAATTAATTTTTCACCACATCAAATACAATGCCATCTTCTTAAGACCATTAATTTATTTATTTCTTTCGTCATTTCTTTAGATTTAATTATTATCACAGCTTCCTCTACTTTTTTTTGGGACACCATGATCCCCGATTGCTCATTTTTATGCACGTACGAACCATCTGTATATAAACAATTATCATATTTATAATCATAAAGATACCCAAATAAAAAAAAAGAGTGATCCGATTCGGCCCGGTCTACGCTACTTATGGCGACAGAAATTTGAAATGGTCAACTTCTGTACCCTGATCAATAAGCATCGTTAACTCTATCTGCCGAAATCTGCGCGATAGGCCGTTCGCCAACTAAACGCCGATCTCTTACAAATAATATTATCGTATTTATAATCGATATAATCATAAAACTCCTGAAATGAATGAAAAGAGTGATCCGATTCATGAAACGACGTGATGCGATTAGCCCTATATGTATACCTATCTAAATATAAGGATTTCAAAGTGAACAGATTACATAAACATATTATGATATAATATAGCCTAAAATATATTAAATACTAAATTTAGACACCACGCACACAAATAATAATAAACACACTTGAATTTTCAAGCTTACCTTTTTATTTTAAAAGCCTACGCAATTGCAGATTACGTAGTTGTAGTGTGTTAGATTCGCAGCAAAATTCTGTTGCCGGCACTAAACAACGACTTAAAACAATTAACGGGCTATTGCGGTAGGTGCTGGGGAGAGAAATGAGGTACCGGAATGCTCGTTTCTATCGCGATGTAACAAGTATGAACTGAATTCTTATTTTGACCCGACCCGCCTCGGTCTACCCGTGTAAAGTGGCTGAAAATCGGAAGAAAGTCTTTACACGATCTACTCGATCGACCGGTCGTTCCCATCCAGACGTGCCGAGACATCAAAGATGCACGCGAGCAATAGAACGGGGAAACTGTTTCCTCCATCTTTGAAACTTTAGTTGCACAAATGTTTCACCCCTGCTATTTGGAATTATACATGTACTTGTTCTAGTAAAAAATATGCGACAGAACGAAAGTGTGGAGAAATTACATTCCTTAGCTACACACGATGATTGCAAGATAAAATATTAAACGATTGATGCCTGTCTCGCGGGGGCTTCTATTTCTACTTCTTCTTCTTCTTGGAGCACTTCTTTTCGCGGAATTATTATCATGGCTATTTAATGTGCTCCTGCAACGTTTTTATCGCCACGCCCGCGCAAAGAAGACCAAACGGAGAACGTTTCATTGCACTGGCGAGTTTCACCATGAACGTCACAACCTCGACGGAATACGCAGGTTCGCGCTATCATTTCCAAACGCCTGTCAAGTACATAATACATACATTTCTATGCAGACACTTATCGTTGGTCTTACAACCGTAGATTACAAATGGGCAGTTAATCTAAATCGCTTTCCGTTGAAGCTAATTGGTATTTGGCCTGATGACGACCGCGGTACACGAAAGTTGCTGATCAAATTGTACGTGACGCTGATTATACTGCTAATGACTTTCGTTTGTTTCATCCCTTGTCTCTGCTCACTGATCTTCAAGTGCGAGGATATGATGGCAGTCGTAGACAACCTCGGTTACTTGATTCCTTTCGTGATATCGGAGATGAAGCTTGTTACTATCTACTACAAAAGAAAAGGTACGTTCGTGATTTCGATTGATTCGATGAGATATAATTTTAACGCGATTCATTTAATACTGTGTTGATTTCAAGTTCTTCTGCCGGTTATAAATATGATCGCAGAAGATTGGGCAAAAACTAAAACGGACGCAGAAAAAGACGTGATGATACGTCGGGCGCGAATTGGTCGACTATTTAGCGGATGTTTTTATGCATTTACATTTCTTTTATTATTGTGGCTGCTCATCGTGCCACGGTTCGGCGTCAAGACGAGATATTTAACGAATGAAAGTGATGTACGAAAGAGTTTTCCGATTCCCTCCTATTATCTACGCGATATCTCCGAAAGTCCGTACTTCGAAATAGTATTGGCCAGTCAAGCCATCACAATAACGGGTATAATAATTTGTTACACTGGAGTTGACAATTTCTTCGGAATGCTGATTATCCACATATGCGGGCAACTAGAAAATCTACGAACTCGTCTCGCAAGTATAAAGGAATCCGAGCGGTTCGATCGCGTGTTAGCGGCCACTGTAAACGATCACACGCGACTTATCAGGTATCTTGTCAGTAAGCACCTTCATTTCTTATGAAAGAAAATTCATTCTCAACAGTTTATTGTGTGCGGCGGGATATTTCTGTGAGGAATTTTTTTAAACGGCTCTCTATTTCAGAGCAATCGACGCGATCGAAGATACATTTACGCTGTTGCTCCTCCTCGTGTTCCTCTATCTCGTCATTTATCTTTGTGTTAATGGCCTTTTAGTAGTAAAAGTAAGTAAAGGGAATTTAATGATCTGTGATCACGAAGAGAGAGCTACCTATCTCCTTGTCATATAAGAAGGAACCCGTTTCACGCATGTAGAATGCGCTCATTGGCTCCGAGGGAGCGTTGTTTGGGATATAGCCCAGTGCTGCGCAAGGAGCCGTTTTCAGCTGTCCCGTTGCTAAGGGGCCGTCCTTAAATTACGTGAGGGTAATTTTGACGATTTCTTACCCCCTCCCTTCCCCAGTATAAGAATTCGAAAGATTTGATATTCCAACCTCCTCGTCACGTAATATTTCTTACACTTAAATTTTTCAGTTATTAGAATTCTTTTAAAGGTATATATAATTCGTTTAACTCTGTTTCGGGAAATTTATATTAAAACTACTTTTCCGGAACATTAATGATAAAATTTCTATTTATTGAAAATTAAGTTAAAAAATATTACTTAAAACGCTACCTGACTCCCCTCCCTATGTAAGAAAACGTAAGAAATTCGCGAACCCCCTCCCCCAAAAGCCTTACGTAATTTAAGGATGACCCCTAAGGGTAGAATCAGTGAGTAGAAATACAGTAGTGTAGGTGCGTGCTCGTAGACGCGTAGTGTAAGTATATGTATATGGCTGGGTTTCTTGTGGGCAGTGATCGGCGAGCTCCAGCCAACGCTGATGGCGGGAGAAGCACCTACAGGACCGGTGGTTATGTGTGCGTGACTGACGCAGGCGCAGTTCATGCACACATTACCACCGTTCCTGTAGGTATTTCCCCCTCCATCAGTAGTAGCTGAAGTTCGTCGATACCAGACAGCTCGACGCTCGGCTGGTTGCTCGCAGCTAGGCGCTGAAAACGGCTCCTTGTGCAGCCTTGGTATAGCCAATAGTAGCTTGTTACGGCACCAATGATCGCCAACATGTGCAGAACAGGTCTGAACTTGTCGGTCGGCGGGTTCCTTCTTATATGACAAGGAGATAAGTACATAATCAGTCCTAATCGTAACTTTTAAATGAATTCATATTTTTTAGATTATCCTGGATGGTGGTGATATTCCTCTGTCGTGGCTATTATGCATGTTATGCATCGTTGCAAATACAGCTTTTCAAACATCTCTTTACTGCGCCGCGGGGCAAATTCTGGTAAGTCAAGTAAGTAGAGACTCTCATTTTCTGTACGATGTTGTCGATTATACATACATATAGCTCATAATCTATGAACGTTGTACTATACATCAAGTCCGAACGTGTGTACGACGCTGTCTACGAATGCGAATGGCTAAATCTAAAGCCGAAAGAAGCAAAAGGCTTGATTATTATTATGGCGGCGGCCAAAAAGCCGCTTTGCGTAACAGCCGGAAAATTATTTCCAATGATGATGCTGACATTTTGCAACGTACGATACATTTTCACGGCGCCGTTATTTCCCTAAGTAGTATCGTTATGTTTAATTTAATACCTTTCCAGATACTAAAGGTATCGTTCAGTTATATATCTTTCCTAATGACAAAGTTGTAGTACCTACCTATCGGTCGGTTATCCTATTATTGTCGAAGAATGCGGTAGGGATAACGCATTTGGTGAAATAGAGAAATATTTTCTGTATTGGGAAACTTAGTGGAAGGCGTGGCTTAGATTTCAGCGCTGTGGTGGTAAGTTGGCAAACTATTGAAAGTAGGTCCGGATCTCACCAAACATTCCGAATAAGTAAAAATTTAGTGTTCAAAAAAATTTAAAAACACTCGTTTTTCACAACATGTCTATTTAAACACTGATAATCATATGGACTTCGGCGGATTTCGACCTACTCTCAGTAGTTCAATTTTCTGTCACTAGTTGGCGTATCGAAATTCTTGGCTTCCCAATACGTATGTTATATCTACTCGGAACCTCTTTACGCTAACTTTACCGACCTTATTTAGTGGTAGTAAATTAAATAAACTAGTGAAGCTAACTTTGGTAATTTCAAATGGTTTATTTTTTACTAGCTTAAAGTACCCGGCGTTGCCCGAGTTTGTTGTACATGTATGTCTCTCTGCATAGAGCAGCACCCCATAGAGCATTCTCGAGGAATGCTTCACTAAAATCGCCATTGCTCTGCATCGTTTTGTCATAGGTTAGTGTTTCATGCACCTAAACCTTCCCCGAGAAATGATCTATAAAACGGTGAAAACTGCATCACGATCCGTGCAGTGGTTCTCGAGATAAGCGGGAACAAACAAACAGACGCCTACGGGTGACTTTATTTTATACTAGAAGACAAGTTTGGTGATGTTGCGATGCTCGCTGGTGTGTTGCATGATCACGTGAATGTAGCTACTGAAATGTATAAATCGATGTGTAAATCAAGAGCGAAATTTGAAAGGCAATGTTTGCGTATGATTAAGGAGAGTATTTTTAAGGATGCGCGATGCGGGTGGCATAAGTGGGAAAGATCTTAGGCAGAATCTCAATTAGTAAACCCCGGAACTAATCGCGAGTTTCTTCCAAGTCACGTAATCTTTTGAGAAGGCCTTGTCTTTTGTTAGTCTGTAGGAGTGTCGATTGACTCCAGAAGTGTTGGCGACACGAAGGAAGTCATAAATTTCTTTCAAGGGTTGTTCGCTCGATCCTCGGAGCAGAGCCTACTTTCTCTTCGCACGTGGGCACCCCGTCGTGTAACGGAAAAGCGCGCTTCCACAGCGTTTCCACCACCACCCGAAATTAGATGAAAAGATGGACGTCGATTCGCGGGGGCGGACGGACATCCGTGGGACACGGATTATTTTTTTAATTAATAATTTTTTTTATATATAAAATTGATACCATTATATAATATCACAATTTCTTATTATCTCATTTTTTTTCTACAACTCGGAGATTTTTCCAGTAAAACCGGAGTCCGGAGATTTGCTTCAAATGCTGGAGTTTCCGGGCCAAAACCGGAGAGGTGGCAACCCTGGTGCTGAGTCGCATCGTTAGTTGTTCTATGAGCTCCGCGATTCACGCAAATCTTGCTTCACTAAAATCTTCATTGCTCGGCTTCTATTTCTCTTAGGTTAATGTTGCATTCACCTAAACCTTCCTCGAGAAATGCTTTATAAACGGTAAAAACCGCATCAACCATTTGTTCCGCATCACAATCCGCCCAGTGGTTCTCGAGAATAGCGCGAACAAACATACAGGCGCCTACCGCGGACTTTATTTTATACTATGTAGAGAAGTTACTTTCACTGCATATCCCAACGAAATTCTTGTTTCTTATCATACGCATTTGCAAAGGCGTGGAAAGCATTGCAATTATCACTATGTTTTCATCTTATTGTTTGTAAATTCCCCAAATATATACATATCTACTGCCGATAAGTAGGACATTGTTTTGACCCATGCCCGTCAGCCGGCATCAGGATGTCCGTAAGGATACGTGGTTCGAGTCGGTTCAAACTCCAAATTCAGAATTTCAGACGTTAAACACTAAAACGTACGATGCAATAGTGGAGTAACGAGACCGGTCATGTTTTCACAGTGTAACGTCGAGGTTCTTACTATATTCTACTAGCTGAGGTTAAGAGAATTCTCCTTTGTAGAATTGTGTAAGGTACATCGTACATCTTTCTGCAGCTTTACGTCTTGTCATTTCTTTAGATTTAATTTTTATCACAGCATCTATCATTTTTCCTGCCTGGGCCGGCAATCAAAACCGGCATCTTTTGCTCGCCGGGCGACTGCTGTAATCACTAAGGTACCCAGAGCCGCCGTCGCCGCCGCCGACGACGACGACTCCTCTTCTCCAAGTGAACAATGTGAACGTAACCTAAAAGTCTAAACACAACGGAGCGCCAGCTAGGGTAAACGATACAGTAAAGGACCGTAGTCAACCGCGTATCTGGCAAATCTTGCATTCATAAAAAATTTATAGAAAATCTTTCATTTATAAACAAAAAACGAAAAAGTGAGAAATATCCGATTCGCCCCGAAACTTGGGGCGAATCGGATAACCCAGAAATCTCTGAAGAAACTTAAATTTTCATAACAAAATCTTTAGAATCAACTTAAACAAATCCAATTTAATGACAGTGAAGTCAAGTGACAGTATTTAGAAAACAGATCTGAGGGATATTGCCGTTTTGTGCCGAATCTGTCAGCACAATTCTAGTGGCCACCACTCTTCTCAGACAATCGTCTGAAAGTGGACGAATTAATTTTTCACCACATCAAATACAATGCCATCTTCTTAAGACCATTAATTTATTTATTTCTTTCGTCATTTCTTTAGATTTAATTATTATCACAGCTTCCTCTACTTTTTTTTGGGACACCATGATCCCCGATTGCTCATTTTTATGCACGTACGAACCATCTGTATATAAACAATTATCATATTTATAATCATAAAGATACCCAAATAAAAAAAAAGAGTGATCCGATTCGGCCCGGTCTACGCTACTTATGGCGACAGAAATTTGAAATGGTCAACTTCTGTACCCTGATCAATAAGTATCGTTAACTCTATCTGCCGAAATCTGCGCGATAGGCCGTTCGCCAAATAAACGCCGATCTCTTACAAATAATATTATCGTATTTATAATCGATATAATCATAAAACTCCTGAAATGAATGAAAAGAGTGATCCGATTCATGAAACGACGTGATGCGATTAGCCCCATATGTATACCTATCTAAATATAAGGACTTCAAAGTGAACAGATTACATAAACATATTATGATATAATATAGCCTAAAATATATTAAATACTAAATTTAGACACCACGCACACAAATAATAATAAACACACTTGAATTTTCAAGCTTACCTTTTTATTTTAAAAACCTACGCAATTGCAGATTACATAGTCGTAGTGTGTTAGATTCGCAGCAAAATTCTGTTGCCGGCACTAAACAACGACTTAAAACAATTAACGGGCTATTGCGGTAGGTGCTGGGGAGAGAAATGAGGTACCGGAATGCTCGTTTCTATCGCGATGTAACAAGTATGAACTGAATTCTTATTTTGACCCAACCCGCCTCGGTCTACCCGTGTAAAGTGGCTGAAAATCGGAAGAAAGTCTTTACACGATCTACTCGATCGACCGCTCGTTCCCATCCAGACGTGCCGAGACATCAAAGATGCACGTGAGCAATAGAACGGGGAAACTGTTTCCTCCATCTTTGAAACTTTAGTTGCACAAATGTTTCACCCCTGCTATTCGGAATTATACATGTAGTTGTTCTAGTAAAAAATATGCGACAGAACGAAAGTGTGGAGAAATTACATACCTTAGCTACACACGATGATTGCAAGATAAAATATTAAACGATTGATGCCTGTCTCGCGGGGGCTTCTATTTCTACTTCTTCTTCTTCTTCGAGCACTTCTTTTCGCGGAATTATTATCATGGCTATTTAATGTGCTCCTGCAACGTTTTTATCGCCACGCCCGCGCAAAGAAGACCAAACGGAGAACGTTTCATTGCACTGGCGAGTTTCACCATGAACGTCACAACCTCGACGGAATACGCAGGTTCGCGCTATCATTTCCAAACGCCTGTCAAGTACATAATACATACATTTCTATGTAGACACTTATCGTTGGTCTTACAACCGTAGATTACAAATGGGCAGTTAATCTAAATCGCTTTCCGTTGAAGCTAATTGGTATTTGGCCTGATGACGACCGCGGTACACGAAAGTTGCTGATAAAGTTATATGTGACGGTGATTCTACTGCTAATGACCATGGTTTGTTTGATCCCTTGTCTCTGCTCAGTGATCTTCAAGTGCGAGGATATGATGGCAGTCATAGACAACCTCGGTTACTTGTTTCCTTTCGTGATATCGGAGATGAAGCTTGTTACTATATACAACAAAAGAAAAGGTACGTTCGTGAATTCGATTGATTCGATGAGATATAATTTTCACGCGATTCATTTAATACTGTGTTGATTTCAAGTTCTTCTGCCGGTTATAAATATGATCGCAGAAGATTGGGCAAAAACTAAAACGGACGCAGAAAAAGACGTGATGATACGCCGGGCGCGATTTGGTCGACTATTTAGCGGATGTTTTCATGCATTTACATTTCTTTTATTATTGTGGCTGTTCATCGTGCCACGGTTCGGCTTCAAGACGAGATATTTAACGAATGAAAGTGATGTACGAAAGAGTTTTCCGGTCCCCTCCTATTATCTACGCGATATCTCCGAAAGTCCGTACTTCGAAATAGTATTGGCCAGTCAAGCCATCACAATAACGGGTATAATAATTTGTTACACTGGAGTTGACAATTTCTTCGGAATGCTGATTCTCCACATATGCGGGCAACTAGAAAATCTTCGAACTCGTCTCGCAAGTATAAAGGAATCCGAGCTGTTCGATCGCGTGTTAGCGGCCACTGTAAACGATCACACGCGACTTATCAGGTATCTTGTCAGTAAGCTCCTTCATTCCTTGTAATTAATTCCCCATACCCTATTCACTATTGTATGCGGCGTGATTTTCCTGCGAGTTTTCAAAACGGCTTTGTATTGCATACGTATAGAGCAATCGACGCGATCGAGGAAACATATACGGTATTGCTTCTCGTCGTGTTCCTCTACTTCGCCGCGTTTGCTTGTATTTTTGGACTGTTAATAATAACCGTGAGTAAAGAAATTTAAGGGACCACGAACGGAGTAATCAATCCTAAGCGAGAAATTTTAAATGAATTCATATTTTTTAGATTATCCTGAAAGGTGGTGATATTCCTCTGTCGTGGCTACTATGCCTGTCATGTAACCTTGCAAATACAGTTTTACAAACATCTCTTTACTGCGCAGCCGGTCAAATTCTGGTAAGTCAAGTAAGTAGAGATTTAAATTTTCTGCACCATGTTGGTGTAGGTGTAGCTCATGATTTATGAACGTTACTGTACAATGTACATACCTCGTAACTGTACATCAAGTCTGAAAGTGTGTACCACGCTGTCTTCGAATGCGAATGGCTGAATCTAAAGCCAAAGCAGGCAAGAAGTTTGATTATGGTTATGACGAGGGCCAAAAAGCCGCTTTACGTAACTGCGGGAAAATTATATCCAATGACGATGCTGACATTTTGCCAGGTAAGATACCTGCATTTTCATCGCGTCGTTGTTTCTTTATATTAGTCTCGTTACGTTTAATTTAATACCATTGCAGATATTAAAGATATCATTTAGTTATATATCTTTCCTAATGACGAGGTTGTAGCATCAGTAGCTTTACCTATTATGCTGTACGGATGACGCATTTCATGAAATGAAGAAATATTGTATATCTATACGTACCCTATTATAAACTAACATAATCCCGTGAAAATAAAAGAAATTCCTGTTTCTGCTTTAAAAGTAATCCGCCACGTTAATGTAACGTTCTTAGCATAGATACCTGCATATTTTGAATTATTATAGGGGTCATTTCTCGTCAACTCGATCACTTTTTTCCCTCGATGTCTCGGATTTTGTTCAAACTTGAATATGTTGTAGGCTAAACCAACCAGAGAATGACCGAATTGTTGAATTTATGGACCTTTGAGATTAAAACTTGAATATATTTATGTATAACAACAAAACAACTGTAGAAATTGCATTTAAATTTATTTTTCTTGAAATTTCTATAAAAATAATTACTTATTCTTATCGTAATTTAAAAAAAACGATTATAAAATGCAAAACGTGTAGAAGTCCAGTAAATGACCGCATACTTTAAATAAGAATTGTGCTTATTAATGTTTGCTTAATACGCGGAACTAAAAATATGGGATATTAAAACTGCAACTACACTCCATTTATAAACATATAATATGTTTAAATTTATAATTGACATTACTTCACCTAATGGTCATTCACTGGTATGCGGTCAATTACTGGTCGGTTTACTCTAATCCTCATGAAATTGGGGGGGTTTATGTCATCATTTTGTCGATTTCAAGTTTGTTAAAAAAAACAGGGTCTTGAATATTTCGATTGTTGCCTATTTTCGTTAGTTGATTCTTGCGGCACTTTAATGTGGAAGGATCGGCCTTCCTGAATAATTTTTTTCCAGATTGAAAAATTAATTTTGCAACATTGAAAATTACAAATAAATTTTTATTTTGCTGATTCGGCCTCGAGGTCACGATTTTAAAAATACGAAAAAAATTCTACCATATTCCTTGAAGTGTTTTCTACAAAATAAGCTTATCCCCATGGTGATGCGGCTCCTATTAACGTCAGTGGGGTGGTAAATACGGCAGTTTACGCCGAATCAGGTAAGCGGACCGGGTGTGGCGCGGACGCTCCACTATTACGGTCGTCTGACCGATTTTCAGAATAAAAACTTATTTATAATTTTCAATGTTGCAAAATTAATTTTTCGATATGGAAAAATTCATTCAAGAAGGCCGATCCTTCTACATCAAAATGCCGTCAGAATAAACTAAAACCGGCAAATTGTTTCCGAGATAAAAATTCATAAGTAGGGTAAACTCGGGTAAATTCGTGGTACAGGTTATTCCGTGATACTTGTTCATTTATCTGTAACTCGAAATTCTCTGACTCAATTTAGATGGAACAAAAACTAACAGACAGCGTTGATCTTCTAGTTTATGTAGTGGTAAAATAATTATTCAATTGAAGTCAGTGTGATAGAGTGAGAGAGCATTATGTTCCAGCAGCGCATTATTCGTGAAATTTTTCGTGCTTGTTCTGGACGATCGCTTGATTATGTATTATATGTGCTTTAAAAGATAAATGGAAAGTTCAAACTGCAGGTAAGTGATGGTAAAATGACACTTTAACAAGTCTTACTCTTGAAATTATCATACAATAAGGCATCACTGTTATTTTTGCTTATGAAATGTGACTAAATTCTTATTTTTCGTGCGCCCGAGTCTGCGTTTCTGATTGCGCTGTTCGAGAAATTCTGATGGCAAATACCAGATACCATGTTTCCTTACGTCTCAGACATCTAACGATCATGAAAGATTGATTATACACAAAATAACAATAATATAAAGTAATATAAAATAATGTAAAATAATTTAAAATAATGTAAACTAATGTAAACTAATGTAAACTAATATAAAATAATATAAAAAAAGTAGCTGATGGTCACATCACGGGTTAGCGAGAACTATCACGCAGTTACCAGAGTAGGTACTATCACGGAGTAATCAGACATGTCATGAGTGGGTATGTCATGACAACTTAATTTTGTATATTTTCAATTAAATATACTTAGTAAATTTCTGTTAACCTATTATTTGTTTCTCTGATGTCTGACCTATCATTATATCCTAGACTCACTTTCAGAATTGGGAAACTTACAAGGGACGTTCGGCAACCCGGAAATTCAGAAAATTATGAAACTCGGTGTGCAAGTAGAGTAGTTCATCCGTAACACTACCCTATTTTTCGTTGGTGCCATAAAGCATTTTTTAGGGGTGAAATCACCCCTTGAAAAAATGCAGAATTTTCTTTTCCGTGGAATATCTCGAGAACGGTGCGAGATATCGAAAAGAAGTTTAAACAAAAGTTGCAGCCTTCTTTTATATCTACAAAACAGCGTAAAAATAATTTTCGAAAAATCCAAATTTTTCAAGTTACCCCCACCACCAACTCTTATAATTAAGTTTTTGTATTTTATAAATATACGCTGGCATACCTCTGGATAATCTCTTTTCATACATATATATAGTTTATGTGTTATATTTTTTTTGCAAACAAATAAAACCTCTATTACCGAATTTGAAGTCCATTTTGGCAATTTCCATTAATAACATGGTTTCCTAAAGCCATATTTAAATTCTTATTTATGTAAGGTTCAGACAGCTTTCAATTATTTAAGCAAGGCAGTACGTACGTAAAATTGCATAAAACTCATTAAAACTAATCAGTGACGTGCATGAATCAGTATGATAACAGCACATTCGTACATGCATTACTTGAAGTGTAATCTTATTAGGCTATTTTGGAAACCACACGATAAATAAATAATGCGTGAAGATTCACAATGACTTTGCAAAATATATATGTTATCATTGAAATGACGCAAAATCGCATTGATGCGGATAACCTTGTCGAACCTTCAGATTTTCCGAGTTTTCGGTAAACATGCTTTTGTACTCGCGTCTTTGAGTGATATAAATATTCCCGAGGATGTAGCCAACGGCAGTTACATTTTTGGCAGCACTCAGTTACCATCCAATTGAAAAAAGTGAGTGATCATTGTTTGAAAGACTATTTTCTTTAAAATGCAGACGATTAATGTTGCTAACGTAATACACATGTTAGCCACTACATTTCAAATTGCAAGTATAACACAGACACCTATAATCCCGGTAGAAACGGAACTGCACAATGAAATTCGGGACATTATAAAAAAGTTTCAAAACATACATTCCCTACCATTAATTGAACATGATTATGTGCTCGATTATGCCGATCCATCAGAACCACATGGTGCACAAGTTGTAGAGTACATTATGCCTGCAGAAGAAGAAGAAGACAGTTTTGAACCTGCAGAATGTACTGTTGATGATGAAGGTGGACATGTTGACTTAAGTTATAAGAGAAAAGCTGTAACGTTTTGGAAAAGCGCAAAAAAGGCACGTCGAACGCTTACCAGTGTACAGAAAAATTATCGCATGGTTAAATCTTTGCAGCAGCTATACAGGTGGGAGGCGAGTGTAGAGAGAGGTGGAACAAATGCAGATAAACTTGCATTTATTGCAGAATATGTACAGCAAAAGTTTGAAGAAGCTTGTGACAGAAGATCTATTGTTCATGACATGAATTTAAGATTGTGGGCCTTGGAGGCAAAAAACCAGGTGGACCTACCCCAATTCGTGGCAGGTAAATGGTGGACTTGGAACTTTAAGACTGCGCATAGAATTGTGTCCCGCAAGATAACAACATTCAGGACGCAATTTACATTTGAAGATATTGACAACATCAAAAATATTGCAGAATCGTTTGTTTCTCGCGTAAAGTCTAACATCCCAGCTGTCGGAGTTGAAGAAATTTATAATGCAGACGAGAGTGGTTTCAACCTGGAAATTCATTCTGGGCGAACATTGGCGAAATTAGGAGTGAAAACGGTAGAAGCGACGATTCAATCGGTATCTTCTACAACACATAGCTACACTATAATGCCTATTATATCAGCAAGCGGACGTCTTCTTTCACCACTATACATAGTTTTGAAGGAATTTACAGGGACACTTGGTCCGATAGTGCAAAGAACTCTATTCCGTCCGGTTAATATTTACATCGGAGCTTCAAAGTCAGGAAAACTCACGTCTGAACATTTTAAAAATTGGTTTAGCGAAGTGTATCTACCGAATACTGGTCGTAGAAGCATGCTCCTACTCGACTCGTGGACGGGACACTGCCCAAATGAGTTACAGCAGTTGATTCCACAAGACAAGGAAGTAACTTTTTCAATGATTCCAAAAAAAAACGACGGGCATCATTCAGCCTTTAGATGTGTTTAGGTTCCGGATTTGGAAAAATTTCGTGCGGACATTTTCGGATAATGTGATTCTCCAAGAGAGAGAAGTCAATTTGCACTTACGTAATGAAATAATTAAATTGCAGTCCCTAACCCACAACCAGTTTTCTTCGCCTAGATTCAAAAACCTTTTTCAATATGCTTGGTTTAAAAGCGGATATCTAGAAACGCATCCCAGCGAATTTCAAAATCCTGTAGATTTCTGTTACTTCAGGAATGAAATGCTTATACCCAAATGTAGTATTTGTGGGGAGCCGGCTTTTATGCGATGTGCATGGTGTGGCAAGTATTTTTGTTTTAATCATTTCTATGAAGAATATCATTATTGTACCAATTACGAACCGTAATTTTCAATGTATCTATCGCCTTCTATTAGTATAATTCTTTCAATGTATAATCAAACAATACAACATGTACAAAAAGACACTGCGAATGTTTAAATATTACTTTATGCGGCCACTTCATTAATGAAAACTGCTATGATGTAATATTATATATATATGTTATTAGTGGGATAGGTAAGTAAAATTGATGCAGAATGATTTAAAATTCATATACATATGCATTATGCAAATCGGAAGGTTCGACAAGGTTATCCGCATCAATGCGATTCTGCGTCATTTCAATGGTAACATATATATTTTGCAAAGTCATTGTGAATCTTTACGCATTATTTATTTATCGTGTGGTTTCCAAAATAGCCTAATAAGATTATACTTCAAGTAATGCATGTACGAATGTGCTGTTATCATACTGATTCATGCACGTCACTGATTAGTTTTAATGAGTTTTACCTTGGATGCAATTTTACGTACGTACTGCCTTGCTTAAATAATTGAAAGCTGTCTGAACCTTACATAAATAAGAATTTAAATATGGCTTTAGGAAACCATGTTATTAATGGAAATTGCCAAAATGGACTTCAAATTCGGTAATAGAGGTTTTATTTGTTTGCAAAAAATATAACACATAAACTATTTATATGTATGAAAAGAGATTATCCAGAGGTATGCCAGCGTATATTTATAAAATACAAAAACTTAATTTTAAGAGTTGGTGGTGGGGGTAACTTGAAAAATATGGATTTTTCGAAAATTATTTTTGCGCTGTTTTGTAGATATAAAAGAAGGCTGCAACTTTTGTTTAAACTTCTTTTCGATATCTCTCACCGTTCTCGAGATATTCCACGGAAAAGAAAATTCTGCATTTTTTTCAAGGGGTGATTTCACCCCTAAAAAATGCTTTATGGCACCAACGAAAAATAGGGTTGTGTTACGGATGAACTACTCTACTTGCACACCGAGTTTCATAATTTTCTGAATTTCCGGGTTGCCGAACGTCCCTTGTCAGGTAAAATATTTCAATTTATTGGAGCCTACCTTATAACCAGGTATCCCTAAGGTTCGTGGAGCTATATTTTGATGTACCGGAACTTTTTATATATCCATTATTGGTTTCTTTATACAGGGTGTGACACGTATCTGTCATCATAAAATTTTAAAACCTTTTGTAAGTTATTCGAGTCTATTTTTCAACTTATGTATAGTCATTGCACATATTATGATGTGTTTTAATAAAGAATATCTGAAAAACGCTATAGTTGCATTTAAAAAACAAAGAATAATATTAATACCTTCCATCGAAGTGCAGATAAGAACACTCTGGTTTACAGAAGTTATGCTCGGTTTACCTAACAGTTCTGGCAGTGAATAACTCGTTTTATTAATGGTGAACATGTTACAATTTTATTTTTTTAATAAATTATTATGTGTACAAATATGTGTGTTTAAAAGTGTATATTTCCCGTGCGAATTCTTATTTTACGCTTTTACTTTAATCATTAAAATATGATTTATATTAAAAAAATGGCAAATTTTTATAAAAAAAATGGATTATTATTCATATTTCATGCAAATATAACTATAACAACAGATACACATAACAAAATCCTTCATTTCGAAATTTGTCCAGCTAGATCGCCCGTTTGGCCCACTGTGCGACCTCCGGACCAATGAAAGGTCAGCAGTCATCCGAGGTGCATACCCGGAACCATATAAAAGCAGGGCACATTGCCCCGTGTCTCCAAAGATCTCAAACTTGGATGACTCTCTCACTCGTCCTCACTCTCGTCTCCCTACATTTCAGAGAACAAGAATACACCAAAGGACCGTAGTCAACCGCGTATTTGGCAAATCTTTCATTTATAAAAAATTTATAAAAATTTTTTCATTTATAAACAAAAAAAAGGAAAAGTGAGAAATATCCGATTCGCCTCGAAACTTGGGGCGAATCGGATAACCCAGAAATTTATGAAGAAACTGAAATTTTCATAACAAAATCTTTAGAATCAACTTAAACAAATCTAATTTAATGACAGTGAAATCAAGTGACAGTACTTAGAAAACAGATCTGAGGGATATTGCCGTTTTTTGCCGCCTCTGTCAGCACAATTCTAGTGGCACCACTCTTCTCAGACAATCGTCTGAAAGTGGACGAATTAATTTTTCACCACTGCAAATACAATGCCATCTTCTTAAGACCATTAATTTATTTATTCCTTTCGTCATTTCTTTAGATTTAATTATTATCACAGCTTCCTCTACTTTTTTTTGGGACACCATGATCCCCGATTGCTCATTTTTATGCACGTACGAACCATCTGTATATAAACAATTATCATATTTATAATCATAAAGATACCCAAATAAAAAAAAAGAGTGATCCGATTCGGCCCGGTCTACGCTACTTATGGCGACAGAAATTTGAAATGGTCAACTTCTGTACCCTGATCAATAAGTATCGTTAACTCTATCTGCCGAAATCTGCGCGATAGGCCGTTCGCCAACTAAACGCCGATCTCTTACAAATAATATTATCGTATTTATAATCGATATAATCATAAAACTCCTGAAATGAATGAAAAGAGTGATCCGATTCATGAAACGACGTGATGCGATTAGCCCCATATGTATACCTATCTAAATATAAGGACTTCAAAGTGAACAGATTACATAAACATATTATGATATAATATAGCCTAAAATATATTAAATACTAAATTTAGACACCACGCACACAAATAATAATAAACACACTTGAATTTTCAAGCTTACCTTTTTATTTTAAAAACCTACGCAATTGCAGATTACATAGTCGTAGTGTGTTAGATTCGCAGCAAAATTCTGTTGCCGGCACTAAACAACGACTTAAAACAATTAACGGGCTATTGCGGTAGGTGCTGGGGAGAGAAATGAGGTACCGGAATGCTCGTTTCTATCGCGATGTAACAAGTATGAACTGAATTCTTATTTTGACCCGACCCGCCTCGGTCTACCCGTGTAAAGTGGCTGAAAATCGGAAAAAAGTCTTTACACGATCTACTCGATCGACCGCTCGTTCCCATCCAGACGTGCCGAGACATCAAAGATGCACGTGAGCAATAGAACGGGGAAACTGTTTCCTCCATCTTTGAAACTTTAGTTGCACAAATGTTTCACCCCTGCTATTTGGAATTATACATGTACTTGTTCTAGTAAAAAATATGCGACAGAACGAAAGTGTGGAGAAATTACATACCTTAGCTACACACGATGATTGCAAGATAAAATATTAAACGATTGATGCCTGTCTCGCGGGGGCTTCTATTTCTACTTCTTCTTCTTCTTCGATCACTTCTTTTCGCGGAATTATTATCATGGCTATTTAATGTGCTCCTGCAACGTTTTTATCGCCACGCCCGCGCAAAGAAGACCAAACGGAGAACGTTTCATTGCATTGGCGAGTTTCACCATGAACGTCACAACGTCGAAGGAATACGCAGGTTCGCGCTATCATTTCCAAACGCCTGTCAAGTACATAATACATACATATCTATGTATACACTTATCGTTGGTCTTTCAACCGTAGATTACAAATGGGCAGTTAATCTAAATCGCTTTCCGTTGAAGCTAATTGGTATTTGGCCTGATGACGACCGCGGTACACGAAAGTTGCTGCTCAAATTGTACGTGACGCTGATTATACTGCTAATGACTTTCGTTTGTTTCATCCCTTGTCTCTGCTCACTGATCTTCAAGTGCGAGGATATGATGGCAGTCGTAGACAACCTCGGTTACTTGTTTCCTTTCGTGATATCGGAGATGAAGCTTGTTACTATCTACAACAAAAAAAAAGGTACGTTCGTGAATTCGATTGATTCGATGAGATATAATTTTAACGCGATTCATTTAATACTGTGTTGATTTCAAGTTCTTCTGCCGGTTATAAATATGATCGCAGAAGATTGGGCAAAAACTAAAACGGACGCAGAAAAAGACGTGATGATACGCCGGGCGCGAATTGGTCGACTATTTAGCGGATGTTTTCATGCATTTACATTTCTTTTATTATTGTGGCTGCTCATCGTGCCACGGTTCGGCTTCAAGACGAGATATTTAACGAATGAAAGTGATGTACGAAAGAGTTTTCCGATTCCCTCCTATTATCTACGCGATATCTCCAAAAGACCGTATTTCGAAATAGTATTGGCCAGTCAAGCCATCACAATAACGGTTACAATACTTTGTTACACTGGAGTTGACAATTTATTTGGAATGCTGATTCTCCACATATGCGGGCAACTAGAAAATCTTCGAACTCGTCTCGCAAGTATAAAGGAATCCGAGCGGTTCGATCGCGTGTTAGCGGCCACTGTAAACGATCACACGCGACTTATCAGGTATCTTGTCAGTAAGCTCCTTCATTCCTTGTAATTAATTCCCCATACCCTATTCACTATTGTATACGGCGTGATTTTCCTGCGAGTTTTCAAAACGGCTTTGTATTGCATACGTATAGAGCAATCGACGCGATCGAGGAAACATATACGGTATTGCTTCTCGTCGTGTTCCTCTACTTCGCCGCGTTTGCTTGTATTTTTGGACTGTTAATAATAACCGTGAGTAAAGAAATTTAAGGGACCACGAACGGAGTAATCAATCCTAAGCGAGAAATTTTAAATGAATTCATATTTTTTAGATTATCCTGAAAGGTGGTGATATTCCTCTGTCGTGGCTACTATGCCTGTCATGTAACCTTGCCAATACAGTTTTACAAACATCTCTTTACTGCGCAGCCGGTCAAATTCTGGTAAGTCAAGTAAGTAGAGATTTAAATTTTCTGCACCATGTTGGTGTAGGTGTAGCTCATGATTTATGAACGTTACTGTACAATGTACATACCTTGTAACTGTACATCAAGTCTGAAAGTGTGTACCATGCTGTCTTCGAATGCGAATGGCTGAATCTAAAGCCAAAGCAGGCAAGAAGTTTGATTATGGTTATGACGAGGGCCAAAAAGCCGCTTTACGTAACTGCGGGAAAATTATATCCAATGACGATGCTGACATTTTGCCAGGTAAGATACCTGCATTTTCATCGCGCCGTTGTTCCTTTATATTAGTCTCGTTACGTTTAATTTAATACCATTGCAGATATTAAAGATATCATTTAGTTATATATCTTTCCTAATGACGAGGTTGTAGCATCAGTAGCTTTACCTATTATGCTGTACGGATGACGCATTTCATGAAATGAAGAAATATTGTATATCTATACGTACCCTATTATAAACTAACATAATCCCGTGAAAATAAAAGAAATTCCTGTTTCTGCTTTAAAAGTAATCCGCCACGTTAATGTAACGTTCTTAGCATAGATACCTGCATATTTTGAATTATTATAGGGGTCATTTCTCGTCAACTCGATCACTTTTTTCCCTCGATGTCTCGGATTTTGTTCAAACTTGAATATGTTGTAGGCTAAACCAACCAGAGAATGACCGAATTGTTGAATTTATGGACTTTTGAGATTAAAACTTGAATATATTTATGTATAACAACAAAACAACTGTAGAAATTGCATTTAAATTTATTTTTCTTGAAATTTCTATAAAAATAATTACTTATTCTTATCGTAATTTAAAAAAAAACGATTATAAAATGCAAAACGTGTAGAAGTCCAGTAAATGACCGCATACTTTAAATAAGAATTGTGCTTATTAATGTTTGCTTAATACGCGTAACTAAAAATATGGGATATTAAAACTGCAACTACACTCCATTTATAAACATATAATATGTTTAAATTTATAATTGACATTACTTCACCTAATGGTCATTCACTGGTATGCGGTCAATTACTGGTTGGTTTACTCTAATCCTCATGAATTTGGGGGGGGGAGGGGTTTATGTCATCATTTTGTCGATTTCAAGTTAGTTAAAAAAACAGGGTCTTGAATATTTCGATTGTTGCCTATTTTCGTGAAAATGGCTTGTACTTATGAATTTTTATCGTGGAAACTATTTGTCGGATTTAGTTGATTCTTGCGGCACTTTAATGTGGAAGGATCGGCCTTCCTGAATAATTTTTTTCCAGATCGAAAAATTAATTTTGCAACATTGAAAATTACAAATAAATTTTTATTTTGCTGATTCGGCCTCGAGGTCACGATTTTAAAAATACGAAAAAAATTCTACCATATTCCTTGAAGTGTTTTCTACAAAATAAGCCTATCCCCATGGTGATGCGGCTCCTATTAACGTCAGTGGGGTGGTAAATACGGCAGTTCGCGCCGAATCAGGTAAGCGGACCGGGTGTGGCGCGAACGCTCCGCTATTACGGTCGTCTGACCGATTTTCAGAATAAAAACTTATTTATAATTTTCAATGTTGCAAAATTAATTTTTCGATATGGAAAAATTCATTCAAGAAGGCCGATCCTTCCACATCAAAATGCCGTCAGAATAAACTAAAACCGACAAATTGTTTCCGAGATAAAAATTCATAAGTAGGGTAAACTCGGGTGAATTCGTGGTACAGGTTATTCCGTGATACTTTTTCATTTATCTGTAACTCAAAATTCTCTGACTCAATTGAGATGGAACAAAAACTAGCAGACAGCGTTGATCTTCTAGTTTATGTTGTGGTAAAATAATTAGTCAATTGAAGTTAGTGTGATAAAGTGAGAGAGCAATATGTTCCATCAGCGCATTATTCGTGAAATTTTTCGTGCTTGTTGTGGACGATTGCTTGATTATGTATTATATGTGCTTTAAAAGATAAATGGAAAGTTCAAACTGCAGGTAAGTGATGGTAAAATGACACTTTAACAAGTCTTACTCTTGAAATTATCATACAATAAGGCATCACTGTTATTTTTGCTTATGAAATGTGACTAAATTCTTATTTTTCGTGCGCCCGAGTCTGCGTTTCTGATTGCGCTGTTCGAGAAATTCTGATGGCAAATACCAGATACCATGTTTCCTTGCGTCTCAGACATCTAACGATCATGAAAGATTGATTATACACAAAATAACAATAATATAAAATAATATAAAATAATATAAAATAATTTAAAATAATGTAAACTAATGTAAAATAATATAAAATAATATAAAAAAAGTAGCTGATGGCCATATCACGGGCTAGCGAGAACTATCACGGAGTAACCAGAGTATGTCATGACTACTTAATTTTGTGTATTTTCAAGTAAATATACTTAGTAAATTTCTGTTAACCTATTATTTGTTTCTCTGGTGTCTGACCTATCATTATATCCTAGACTCACTTTCAGAATTGGGAAACTTAGAGGAGGTGTAGCTTAGATTTCAGCGCTGTGGTGGTCAGTTGGCAAACTATTGAAACTAGGCCCGGATCCCAGCAAACATTCCGAATAAGTACTCAGCAGTAATAGCTATTAACAATTTAAAGTTCTCTTAATTAAAAAAAAAAGTGAATTTCTATCCAGGAAATTTGTAAATTCGCGTGTGCTACACCGCAGAGCAACAATTTTATTGGTGGTGAAAATATAATTAATAGTGGTCACCTGTTGAATTGTGGAAAAGTGAATGAAGAAGATAACAATGATGTTGTTCAAATTATTGCATTTTGTCTACAAACTGCAAATTTAAGGGATGATCCTCATGAGGGAAGCATATACCGAAATATGCGATAAAGATAAAACAATTTTTTTTACTTATTTTCAGTGTTTGATGTCTTGAATGTTTCCTGAAAGTTTGGGACCGAAATTCGAAAAAATATCAAAGATATAGGCTCAAATTTAGGACCGAAATTCGCAAAAATGTCGAAAATATAGTTTACATCTTTGATATTTTTGCGAATTTCGGTCCCAAACATTCGGGAAACATTCAAGACATATCAAACACTGAAAATAAGTAAAAAAAATTGTAATCTTCTTCGCATATTTCGGTATATGCCTCCCTCTTAAATGTTTAAAAAATAGTCCTCGAAAATGAAAATTTCATTTTTTTGTTCGTCTTCGTAAATAAAAAGTTTTCCAGAAACTTTCAAAATTTAAGGAAAAAAAATTTTTTCTTTAGTTTTTCGGACTTTTTTCGAAAACCGTTTGTCGCACGAGAAAAAGTAATACAACATAAAAGATGCTCCTTGTCCGGATCTACAACTTTTGTTTGATATATTTTTTTATTTAATCAATAACTCGGAGGATATTATACAACTGCGACGTTGCGAGCTGTTTGAATAATTATTTGAAATGTTCAAGGGCCCCCTTTCCCGTTATCCGATCGAGCTCAATCTTTACACGGATTTTTTTTTAATTATTTGGAACTATTCTGGAGGGTGTCCCGAAGAAAATTCAAAAGTTGTAAATAAGAGCCACCCTGATGTACACTGATAATTATATGTACTTCGACGGATTTCGGCCTACTCACAGTAGTCCCCTTTTCTGTCACTAGTTGGCGTATCGAAATTCTAGGTTTCCCAATATGTAAATATTAGCAGTTAATAGACAAATTCTAAAACTATCACGGACTTACCCGAGTTTACCCCACAACCCATTTTCACGAAAATAGGCAAAAATCGCAAAATTCAAGGCCCTGTATTTTTTAAACAAACTCGAAATCGACAAAATGATGACTTAACCCCTCCCCCCCCCCCCCCCCTAATTCCACAAGGACTACAACATATTCAAGTTTGAACAAAATCCGAGATATTGAGGGAGAAACGTGATCGAATTTGCGTGGAATGACCAATACCTATTTATATTAATATTATATGCCTACTGTCCCGTTACGCAGGACATTGTTTTGATTGATATACGACAGGCGGGTGACGCGGGACGAGTCAGTCGAAATTCAGACGTTGAACACTAAAAAGTATCTGTAAGCTTGAACGATTTCGCGCTTCCAGTGATTTTTTTCTCTTTTGTGCGATTACAAGTTATTTGATTAGAATTAACATTCCGAAATAGACCCGGTTTACCACTCGTTTCACTTTGAATTCGGCTTTTCTGAAATTTTATATCTACATACCTGCTCGGCTAGAGTATCCGATTTCGATACGTTCTAGAATCTAGATATGTAAGTCGCTGAAAATGGGACGCAAGATCTTGTAAAGACTATCTTTACACGATCTGCTCGACCATGCTCGACCGACCCTCCGCCCCTATAGAGACATCAAAGATGCACGAGAGCAAAACAAGGGGAAAACTGTTTTCTTCATCGTTGAAACTTTAGCTGGGCAAATGTTTCACCCCTGTTGTCTGGAATTATGCATGTAGCTAGTTGTCGGTACTTGGCGTAGTAAAAAATATGCGGCAGAACGAAAGTGTGGAAAAATTACATACCTTAGCTACACACGATGTTGCGAGATAAAATATTAAACGGTCTATGTCTGTCTCGCGGGGCATCTACTTCTTCTACTTCGGTCACTTGTTCTCGCGGTGTTATTAGCATGGCTATTTAATGTCGCTGTGTAACATTTTTATTGCAACGCCCTCGCAAAACAGCAGGAATGAGTGACCGTTGCTCGTGCACGCGAGTTTGAATTTCAATATGAATACCAGAACGCCGAAGGGACACGCAGGTGTATTTTCGTTAGCATCCGTCAAGTAGTAGGTATCTACCGTTGCGTTGGGATTAATCGATCGTCGGTTTTATCATCGTAGACTACGAGTGGGCGGTGAAATGGAATCGCAATGCCTTGAACGCAGTAGGCATCTGGCCCGTGGACGATCACGGTATAGAGAAGTTTTTAAGGAACTTGCGCGCAATGGTGGTTTTCATCCTGATCACCTTCTTTTGCACGATTCCTTGCTTTTGCTCGCTGATAATGAAATGCGACAATCTGACAGCATTGATAGACAATCTCGGATATTTTATCCCTTTTGTGATAACGCAGATGAAATTTCTTACCATCTACGGCAAAAGAAGAGGTAAGTTTATGCATCGAATGATCCTCTGAAGTCTAAAGTCTACGGCGATCGCGTGGATCGCGATTCGGAATTCAAATGGGTGTACATTCGGGTGACTCTTATTTTCGACTTTTCAATTTTCTTCGGGGCACCCGCCAGAATAGTTGCAAATAATTTTTAAAAAATCTGTGTAAAGTTTGAGACCGATCGGATAACGGGAAAAGGTGCTCCTGGGCCTTTGAACGTTTAAATAATTATTTAACAGCTCAAAAAGTCGATTTTATATAATATCCTCCAAGATATTGATTATATAAAAAAAAATGTCAAACAAAAGTTGTAGATCCGGACAAGGAGCATCTTCTATGTTGTATTACTTTTTCTCGTGCGACAAACGGTTTTCCAAAAAAATCCGAAAAACTAAATAAAAATTTTATTTTTCAAATTTTTATATTCACTTTTTATTTGTGCAGGCGAATGAAAAAAACGGAATATTTATTTTCGGGAATTATTTTTTAAACATTTAAGGGGAGGGGAGGCATATTTCGAAATTACAAAAAATACAATTTTTTTCCCCTTATTTTCAGTGTTTGATATGACATGAATGTTTCCTGAAAATTTAGGACCGAAATTCGCCAAAATATCGAAGGTCTAGACATCAGAAGTGAGGTAATCAAATGCTTTTTTCTCAAAATTATGATTTTCAAAAGTGTTAAGAACGATTACTCAAAAACTATTCTACCCATTTACTTCAAATTTTGCATTGCTATAGGATACACTATTACACAGATTTTTGACAGCGCGGTTTTTTTATTTGATTCATAGTTTCTTTTTTATAGCCTAAAAGGTGCAAGATTTCATGTCCGATTTTTTTGAAAATTTTGAAAATTGACTGAAAGAAATCTGTAAAAGAAATTTATTTTCAACCCTAAAGGTTAATGCTGTTACGTCTCTGTCACCAATGAGTATACCTCACTTCTCATATCTGTATCTTCGATATTTTTGCGAATTTCGGTCCCTAATTTTCAGGAAACACTGAAAATAAGGAAATTTTTTTTTATTTTTTTGGTATATCTCGGTATATGCCCCGCCTTAAATATATAAAAAATAGCCCCCGAAAATAAAAGTTACAATTTTTTTCTTTGCCTTCATAAATAAAATTATTCGAGAAGGATTTATAGAACACGCGAACTTCGTAAACTATTAAAATTTGAAAAATAAATTGTTTTTTATTTATATCGGACTTTTTTCCTAAATTGTTTGTCGCGCGACAAAAAGTAATGCAACATAAAAGATGCTCCTTGTCCGGATCTACAACTTTTGTTTAACACATTT
This sequence comes from Andrena bucephala, assembly GCA_947577245.1. NCBI lineage: Eukaryota > Metazoa > Arthropoda > Insecta > Hymenoptera > Andrenidae > Andrena > Andrena bucephala. Next base: position 113,129,343 of record OX387715.1, read on the forward strand.
CTTTATTTAATCAATAATTTGGAGGATATTATATAAAATCGACTTAGTGAGCTGTTAAATAATTATTTAAATGTTCAAGGGCTCAGGGGCACCTTTTCCCGTTAGCCGATCGAGCCCAAACTTTACACAGATTTTTTTTATTTATTATTTGGTACTATTCTGGAGGATGCCGCGAAGAAAATTCAAAAGTCGAAAATAAGAGCCACACAAGTGTACTTACACTGTAGGTATGTACAACACCTACCTTCCACACGCGTAGGTAGCGAGGTGATTAGGGAACTCGTCTAATTAATTTCTGCTTCAAAGTTCTTTTGCCGGTTATACGTATGATCGCGGAAGATTGGGGAAAACGTAAAACGGACGCAGAAGAAGACGTGATGATACGCCATGCACGAATTGGTCGAGCATTTGGCTTTGTTTTCGGTATATTAGCTGTTTTCGTACTATCCTTGATGCTCGTGCTACCGAAATTTGGCGTCACCCTTCGATACGTAAGAAATGACACCGACTTACGTAAGACTTTCCCGATACCATGTTACTACATGTTCGACGTCACTCGGAGCCCGTATTTTGAAATGACGTTAGTCGGTCAACTTATCGCCATAAGCGCGGGAACAATTTGTTACACAGGGCTGGATACTTTCCTGGGAATACTGATTCTACATATCTGCGGGCAACTGGAAAATCTACGGACTCGCCTCGCAAACATGAGTGATTCCGTACGGTTCGATCGCGCATTAGCGGGCATGATAAACGATCACACGCGGCTTATCAGGTACCCACCTACATACAGATTATGCCAATCAACATATATGTACAGATTTGGAAACGATCGCTCGTTACAGAGCAACCGATGCTGTCGAGCGTACATTTACGATGTTACTTCTCGTCCTGTTGCTCTACTTCGGCTCGTTTGCTTGTATCTACGGTGTGCTGTTCATCTCCGTAAGTCTGTGGATTGAAACGATCGTACCTAGACAAGTGCGACGGGATTCGAGCGATAAAGCCTACGCGCGAAGACAGTCACCCTTTAATAATTTTTCATAGATACTCGCTGACAAAGATCGTCGTTCCGCGTTTCAACTATTCTTTCTAGCATGTATCCTTGTAACTACGTTTCTACAGACATTTTTTTACTGCGTCGCAGGACAAACTTTGGCGACCGAGGTAAGTAGAGATTGCAGTGTTTGCACAATGTTCGACCGGCTGATGATTTACGAACATTGGTTGTCAAGTCCGAAGGTGTGTACGACGCCGCCTACGAATGCAAATGGCCACATCTCAAGCTAAACGAAGCAAAGTGCTTGATTTTCATCATGGCAAGAGCCAAGACGCCGCTTTATATAACGGCCGGAAAGTTATTTCCCATGACGTTGCTGACATATTGCAAAGTAACATCCTTCGTTGCTCTTGCACATTTTCATTTTAAAATAATTCCCTTTCCTTTCAGATATTAAAAGTATCGCTCGGCTATTTATCTTTCTTACTGAGAAGGCTATAGAAGTATAGAACGTAGGTATAGGTACTAGGTAGGCTGCCATATAGTGGTGCTGGAGAACTACATATGTACTATGAATTATTACACTTTTCATGAGACAAGGCGTAGTCTTTTTCTTTAACAATATACATGGGTATGTATTATTAATCTAACAATAAGCAGGATCTCTTGATGCAATCTTCAAGTGCGATTACTTGGGAGGGGGTAAAGTAAATAAACCGAACTAACGTTAAGACCACATTTCAGACCATCTACTCTTTTTAACTGACTTAAAAAAGAAAGAGGTTCTCAGTTCGAGGTGTTTGTATGTATGCAGTGGCGGATTTAAGAAAAAAGGCCCAGGTGGCAAACGTTCTGAGGGGCGCATTTGTGGGGGGAAATGTAGAGGTAGTTTACAAAAAAAGGGGGTAAGGGTATAGAAAAGTATAGAAAAAAATAATGCTGGATAAAATCATCATTTCTTTTTGAAGACAGGGCCCTAGGGGGCTTCTGAGCAGAGGCCCATTTTTCGGGAAAATAAAGCGGTAGTTTATTAAAAACGGGCTCAGTGTAATAATACAGAAAAATATATATGATTTCGGCGCACTAGTTCGGTCAATTTAAAACAATAAAAACAAGCTATTTTGCAATTATAATTATATAAGCTTCCGACGTTTCGATCTTGGTTTAGATCATCTTCAGGAAAGTTTAGAACAAATATAAAATACTGCTTTTGCTATTAAAATTGAGTCACAGTGCTCTGGCACTACGTGTGACCCGCGAGTCGGTTGGAATAAGACTAACGTATACCGTGAACAAAACATCTGCTTCTAGAAGGTGAAAACAAGGTAAATACCCTTGACAGTTCTAAACATATTTAAACTGTTTATTTGCTCGTTAACACCTTTTGAGTGTATAACACACCATATGAGCAAGAATGCTTGGTTACTGCAAACGGTATATCCTTTAATTTTGAATTTCAGGGAGTTTAAATATGTTTAGAACTGTCAAGGGTATTTACCTTGTTTTCACCTTCTAGAAGCAGATGTTTCGTTCACGGTATACGTTAGTCTTATTCCAACCGACTCGCGGGTCACACGTAGTGCCAGAGCACTGTGACTCAATTTTAATAGCAAAAGCAGTATTTTATATTTGTTCTAAACTTTCCTGAAGATGATCTAAACCAAGATCGAAACGTCGGAAGCTTATATAATTATAATTGCAAAATAGCTTGTTTTTATTGTTTTAAATTGACCGAACTAGTGCGCCGAAATCATATATATTAATTATTACGGTCGAAAATAAATTTATAAATAACTTTTAAAATACAGAAAAATGTATACTTTGGATAAAATCATAATTTTTTTAAGGGTGGGGCCCTGGGTACGCCTTCTGAGCAGGGACATAGGTGGCAACTGCTCATCGGCCGCCCTGTTAAATCCGCCACTGTATGTATGTATGCTGTACGTATTATGTTTGTCCGCGAATTTCTCCGCAACTACTGAACCGATTTGGGTGAAACTTATTGCATTTAGTTTGGCTTCAATCAAATTAGGTCATGGAGAAAGAATTATCAAAATCGGTGCAAGTAGTTTTGAAGTTACTAAAAAAAAAATAAGAAATCTGTTTCATTACAATACTTTTTATGCACGGGCAGGCAAAGGACGGAGTATCAGGCGTTCGAAAAACAGCTAAATAACTAAAAAGTACAAAATAAAAAAAAAAATTTTAATTATAACCGACTGCAAAAAAATAAAAATGCGCCAAAAAATAAAAAATAATTTTGTTTCTTATATAATCTACAATTTTTAATTTTTTTAAGTCGGCGTCAGATTTACACAGTGCAAATGGTGAGGCGCCGACATAAAAAAATTGAGAGCCGTAGATTAAATAAGGAACAAAATTATTTTTTACTTTTTAGCGCATTTTTATTTTTTTGAACTCGGATTTAATTTTTTTATTCTCTAACGCGAGTTCTATGAAACGTCAAGGAAATGATATTGCTGCTCGAAAAAACAAATACAAACCGTCATTTTATACCTATGGTTAAATGTATAGCTCTGTTATGCCCGATTTAAAATTTAATTTATTCATTTAAGACCAGGATCCGTGAAAACGTTTAAATAAGGCAATATTAGGTCCAGTATATCCAGACAATGTTTCCTCAAACCCCCCCCCCCCCCCCGCAAAGTTATCTCGTAAATATGGTGTCGGCAAGGTAAACATGAAAGATCTCTCTCGATTTTTTGCTTCAAAGTTACGCATGCGCCTTGTAATCGTCCCATATTTCACGCTGTGGTATCGCAAGAAAGTGCTTCTACTTTATCAATGAGTTCCCATTCAGCAAGTAAATCACAGACCGCATTAGCCTGTTCGTTTCCAGTGCCTGAAGAAATCGCTGGAATTCCAAGCAACTGTTCATTTCCATTGAAAATTATTATTATAGGTAATCGATCTACTTGTTCTTTACCCATTAATGATGGTAACATCTCTGGGCATCTGCGACTGGATTTTCAAGGCTAACGGTCTTTCAACGTCTAGTCAGTGTCGAACGTTGTACGTGACATTTCGACGCTACTACGGGTCAGTTAACCTTAGTGTAAAATACTCTTATTTCGTACAAATGAAACTTGGGTTTTAACGCACGTATGAACAAAACAGTACTAAATAACTATAAAGAATTAAGTTATAGTCGTGAAAATATAAAATATTTCGTTGAAATTTTCAGAAACACGCCACTCCTTACGCTTAGCGCGCAGTTCTGTACGTCTATTTCAAAATTCCGCATGCGATGAGCCACGTCTTCCCGACGTTCAAGCTATCACAAATTTTATACAAAGTATTTTCTATCGAAATGGAACAAAATTAAGGTGGCGGTGTGCAAAAAATTTTATGGTCGAACAATAAGGTCTACCCTAATATACATATAGGGCATATATAGGTGTATATATAGACATTGTTTCCCTTTCTTCTAATTGTAAGAGATGCGAAGAAAGAAATTCCCAGTGGATATCGAAGAAGGATGCATCCAAACATTGTTATCGAGCGCGATCATTCAACTCTGAGATCCGCCGAGTTGCGTCTGTAGCTGTACCTAGGTACCTGCCACTACCACAGTATAATAACACAGCCGAACACAGTGGTGTACGCCGCGCCGTACGGTGTATACCTATAGTCCTATACCCTACTGTACGCTCGAGCATTCAGTTTACATGCACGTATACATACGTGCATACACAGCTATGTGCATGCATACTTGCATGCACGTATCGTACGTATCGTACGTATAATCGCGTAGCGTAGTGGATGCATGGTATTTATGTAACGTATGCCTGTCATGTGTAGTGGAACGCGCAGTATACATATGTGTGTATGTAGTTTCGTGATACAGAGGTAAATCGATCGATTGGACCGATTTGATTTCCTTGGAAAAAATAGTGGGATGCCTGTGCGATTGTAACGCAAAAGAAATTCCATAGGTTAAATGGAAAAATAAGGAAAAGTATCAGCTTTGGACGTGCGTGTTCCGTTTCTCAGCCGAGATGTGTAATCTCCACTGTAAGTAAAAATAGAGAAAAAATCATACTTTACGATCGGTTCGCCCACACCAGTAGAGTCAATCCGTAGATTATCGTATTAAACGTTTTACGAATGGGACGAGTTCGCCCGTTCCAATCTCTTTTATTATCTTTCCTGTTGCATATCGTCGGCTTGCAGGTTATTCGATTACATAGATTCCAACCTCCTATTTACAATGTATGATTTCTGCTTTTCGCCGTGTAATTAGATTACCGCTTAGCCGAGGTAAGCGTGATCGAAATCGAAATCGTACAGACCGCTCAATTTCCATTTTCAGATTAGAGTATGTATAGCAAATGGAAGATTATATGGTGAAAGATGAGCCAATGGATGCATTAAACATAGACAGTCAGGTTATGGTAAACGTTTTCTATGAAACAGCAGCACCATACAAATACAATGCTTAATGCTTCCGCAAGGACTCTAACTTAAACCTTACTTTAAGGACGAAAACATTGTAAGCGTTGTACTTAAAGAAGAACCCGGCGATAGATTTGATCCCGACTACATGGAGGACATCTGCTCCGGGACATTCGAGAAGGTATTTTTACCTATCGAAAATAATGAAGTTGACTTCTCTAACGAAATGGTAAATCTGAAGCTGTCGCGTGGCGAAGCATTTTCTTTTTCCCTATGCACGAGGCGAGCGACAAGTGATTTAACACCACACGCTGTTTCCAGGTAAAGCTTGAATTAGATGGCGAGTCTAGCAGTCATCAGAATTGGACGGCTCAAATCGCTAATGCAAATTTATGCGACAAAGAGGATGGAGCTATGCAAAGATGTTTAGCCAATGCGAACTTTGCGCAACCGCAAGACCCTGAGAAACATTCTGGCTTCTGCTCGAACGGGCAGCAAGCGAAGTTTTATAAAATACAATGTTCCATTTGCAAGAAATGGTTTCTGAACAACGACTCGATGGTTACCCATCTGAGGATGCACTGCAGCGGAAACGAATGCGAGGTGTGCCAGCAAAATTTTCAAGATAGCTCCAGCCTCCATGCGCACATGTTAACGCACGTCGGCATGAGTCCACTGGAATGCAATGTTTGCCAGAAGCGATTCGCTTACAAGTGGTGTTTGCGCAGCCACATGCAGATGCACGTGTTGGAGAAGCCGTACGACAACGACAACGACAACGACGCCCTGCAGCAAAGTTTCATGAAGAGGCCGGATTCTGAGAACGACCAGTCGATGAACACGGAGGAAAGAGTATTCGAGTGCGACGTCTGTCGCGCGACGTTTAAAGGGAAATCTAGTCTGAACCGACATGTGCTTACTCACACGGAAGAAAGGCCGTATAAATGCGATATATGTTTTGCAATGTTTAGAGAGAAAGCGAAATTAAATATGCACATGACGCTGCACGGTGGGAGCAAACCGTTTAAATGCACCATGTGCCACAGGGCGTTCACACAGAAAACGGCACTAAACAATCACATGCTGGCGCACAGCGGCGAGAAGCCGCACGCCTGCAACATTTGTGAGAAAACGTACAAACGGAAATCGGAATTAATAAGGCATACGATGGTTCATACCGGCGAGAGACCGTACGAATGTAAGGAATGCCTAATGACGTTTCGAGAGAAAGCGAAACTAAATTCCCACATGCTTGTGCACACCGGCGAGAAACCACACGAATGTCATATATGTCATAAGGCGTGCGCGCGGAAGTCTGATCTTAATAGCCATATGTTGTTGCACACCGGCGGCCAGTATGATTGCAAAGTGTGCGACAAAATATTTACTCGCAAGTCGGATCTGAATCGGCATACGTTGATACACACGGGGGAGAAACCATTCGCCTGCGAATTATGCGACATGGCCTTCAGAGAAAAGACCAGACTGAATTCCCATATGCTTATACATACCGGCGACAGAAGACACGTCTGCCATATCTGTCAGAAAACATTTAAAGAGAAGTCTTCGTTAAGGAAACACATGCTTGGGCACACCGGTGACCGGCCGTACGAATGTTACGTCTGTCACAAGGCATTCACCCAAAAGACCACGTTAAATAGCCACATATTAGTACACGCAGGGGAAAGACCATATGAGTGTAGTGCGTGTCAAAAGGTATTTAAGGACAGAGCTACATTGAAGAAGCATCTATCTGTGCACATAAATGAAAAAACTCACGAATGCCTGATCTGTTTAAAAAAATTTGCCCACAAAGCTGCGTTAAATAGTCATTTATCGACAAATCATACGTCCTAATTAGAGAGATCTAGTCCATTATATTTCAGCCGTTAGTTTCTTTTTTAACCAAGCACCGTGTACATCTACAGCTGCGTGAAAATGATGATGTGTATTATAGGTGAAAGAGATAGAGTGTAGCCCCGTGGGCGCCAGCCGTCAAATCTCTTTCCCGCTGTTCATTACAGAGCTACGCAAGGCTCGCAATGTCTGCCCGCCTTAAATCTACTCGGGCCCTTGATGCGCAACTATTCCAACACCCGCCACTAACGGGATCTCCTTTTCGCGGATCCTCATTTTCCGACAGTCACCCGCGCAACCGTCTTCAGTGTTCAGCCTTCACTTCCCACTGCTTTCACGAGTTCGCTATATTTCTTCCACCCATAATGCAAATGCATCGGTTTTATATGCTCACTCATCCGAACAGTCACATTCTTTCCTGTGTATGTCTTTACGTACAATAAATTAATTTCTAATTAGTCAGTGACGATTCTCTTCGGCACCTTTATAGTGAGCCACGTTTCTCTATATAAATTCAGTTCAAGTTCGGGTATGTTTACTGTCTTTAACAGCAACGGCATAAAAGTACGTGCAAATTACGTTATACGTATACGTGTACATATGTACAGAGTCGAGGCCCGAGGCCAACGGATTCTGAATACAACAAAATGTTAATAAATAAAACAGTTTTTATAGGCTTTCATCGGTACATACATATGTGACTACCAAAAAGGCCGTTTCGTGCAGAAAGAAAATAACAATTGTGTCGATCAATACAATACAATCGCATTAGAGTGGCAGTGTCTCTGCAACAAGTCTAATAGGTACCTCTCAGACTGCTATTATATATTTTTATTTCTATATAGAATTTATGTATTTCTGTAAAAAGCGTTTTAAAACTTGTTTCTTCTAAAATGCCGCGATATGAGGCGGAAGGTGGGGAAAAGTGGCGGAAAGCTTGGGCGTGAAAATACGCCAATCTCAAGCAGCAGAGTAACAAAGTTTTCCAGTTTTCTACCCGTAGCCTGGCATTGCACGCGTTTTCACGCCCATTTTAGTTCATACCTTTCACCGTTACGTGGTGATAGTGGTCCATAAATCGAATAAATTCTTAAAACGCTTTTCACACCGATAAGTTTAAGAATCAAACCTGTTGAATGTACACACGTATGTATGTACCTGCATAATGATCAACAGATTCCCCGCAAAATACTTGGAATCACAGATTACAAGTAAGGGAGAAAAAACAATCGTTATACCACGTTATACCTGATTACCGTAACAGGTAACTGCATAAAACAGTACCAAACAGTACATACTAGTGATCCTCTAGAGAGTGATCGGAACAACGTGTATCGTCGCTGATTGGTTGCTGTGATTTGGAGCAAAAGCGGAAGTAGACAGAGAAAGAAACTGTAAAACAGAAAGAGACAGAAATACTGATAGAAAGAGATAGAGTGAACGGTTAGGTTATGCTCATTTCCGGTTTTGCTCTAAATCCTGACAAATGGCCTGCGGTTATACGGATCACTCCCTGGAGGATCACTAGTGCGCATAAGTGAATCGAACGTTTAAAATTTGAAATCAAACTTGGTTACTTATATTAAGAAAATTATGAGACTTTCAATTAAACGGTTAGAAAGATTGTATAATATGATCAACACTATAAACAATATTTTCTCCGCTGGTATCGAATGCGTAAAAAGGCCTGTCAGAGATACTGACAATCAGGGCCGCCTTTACCAATGGGCTAAATGGGCTATAACCCAGGGGCAGTGATGAGGTACCGGGCGGGTTTTCTCGCGCATGCGCGGCGATTTTAGCATCAGTATAGTACAAGTTTCGATAAAATGGGGCACCTTCAACACTCTGCAGCTTTCCCGCCAATAATACTACACCTATTAGTTGCGCCCCAACATAGATACGGTACTGCAAACGCCGTGCATGCGCGAGAAAACCCGCCCGGGATCTCATCACTGCCCAGGGGCGCCCGTGATCCAAGGGCGCTTAAGAATCAAATATGTTGAAATGCTCTTTTCTCTTCAATTTTGGAAACAAAAATTTCTATTATTTTTGTCCATGTTTGCCTTGGTGGAGACCCGGGGTTGTGATATACTGCCTTGCAACCGATTGCGATGAAATTGCACCCTTGCACAGTGTTTCGCGTATTTGGGCTTCGGAGCACAGCTCATAACTTCTGAACTTAAGTACCCTATATACTTTCTTAAAGAGAATATAAAGAGAATATAAAGATGCATCGATAGGTGCATAAAAAATATGCAGTTCCATTAAAAAAAAATGAGGTGATCTTGATTTTTTATTGAATAAAATGTTTTTTACTAATTTTTACTTTTGCAATTTGTTGTCAACTGAATACTGACTCACTTTTGTTGGAAATTTGTTTTCATCAGTTTCGCAGAAATACTTGAAAACCGTTGCGGTCGTTTTACATATATGGATTTGGGAGACAAATATCATAACTTCGTACACATTCAAAATTTTTCTTGTATTTGGTTTGTAATTTTCATTACGTAATACGTAAAACATAAAAATGAAAACATTAATAAAAAAGTTAAATAACAATGTAAATAATAATAAAATGGAAAAATTTGTTTGTCATATTAAATCAGAATTGGACTCGGAACATGTGTCTGGGTTTGTATCTAACGATACGCAATAATTTGATGCATCTACTATCAAGTATTATATTATGTCCGCCGGGCGTAGCACGCACTTAAGCGGTGAAAGTCTTAATGATTTCGGCTATTTTTTTCCGTTTCGGGAAAATTCGGGCAGTTGAAATTGACGTTAATATATAGTTTAACTAGATTAAAGTACCCGGCGTTGCCCGGGTTTGTTATATGTATGTACGTTCGCATGGTCTTCAATTTAATGCGATAATATATTTAGTATGTGTTCCCGGCATCCGTTGCAATGCCACTCAAAGTAAGGAAGTGTGTGTGTTTTAATTCTGTTTATTGAAGTGCTTTTCGATACATAATATTTTTTGTTTTTTACGTGTGATATCTATTGCATAATGTCGACCGACAATTGGAATTTCACAATCAACACCACTTGTTATATCATACACGAACTGAAATGTTGCTGTTTGTATTTGTAAGGACTCGCGCGTCACTTATTGGAAAATGGTTATACTAATTCAGAAACCTTCGCGGGCGTGCACACAACAACTCATCAAAGTTTCATCACAATCGGATGAATGGTTTAGGAACACATACCGGACAAACGAACAAACAAACATTCATTTTTATATATATAGATGTTCCCTCAATTAATATACAAAAATCACGCTAGTACTAAAAAGTACCAGCGTGATTTTAAAACTCAAGTCAAAGGTGATAAACATTTAACATACAAAATTGGGACAAATTGTTGATATTGCAAAAAAGTTTTTCAGCAGCTGGGAAGGTCATATAATACTAAACATAACTTATAAAAATCAAATTAATCAGATAAACATTCGGCATATAGCACGTGTTTAAAGAAACGCACCGAAAATTTTATTAAATTTCAAGCATCATTTTTGACAACAAATTGGTAAATTCCGCAAAAGTTATGTGTAACATTAAATCTTACGTTTCTTTATTAACATTTTAAGATACAAGAATTTGTGGATCGGACACTTCAGATTCTTGATTTTTGTGCATTACGAGAAACACTGTGCCTTGGGGGCTAGGGCGCCAAAAATTTTTAGCCCAGGGCGCTGAAATTTGTTAAGACGGCCCTGCTGACAATGTGTAATCTTAGAGCATATACTATGGAGGTCTCATTGAGAGCTCGAAACTGTCGCCAACATGGTGCGAGAGAGAAAGACATGTGCGAGCGAGAAAAGTATATGTCCTATTCGACCGTAATGCGCAAGCGCCGATATGGTGCGAGAGAGAAAGACATGTGCGAACTGGTGCGAGAGAGAGGACATATGCTTCTCTCACTCGCAAGATATCTTTCTTTCTCGCACGATATCGGCGCTTGCGCATTACTGTCGAATAGGACACATACTTCTCTCGCTCGCACCAGTGGCACGTCTCTTTCTCTCTCGCGTGATGTTGCCGACAGTTTCGAGGCAGTCACTCTAAGGCAATGATACCTCCATGTATATATGCTCTAAGTGTGTAATACGACGGCATCTCGATTTCTTAGCGCCGATCAAAGAATTTCAAACGAGTAACATGACGTATGTATATGAATGTATATTTGCATATTTGTATATTTGTATATGTATCGAGGTACCGATCGTCGTGCCTTTGTTTTTCTAATTTTTTACATAGCGTGTTTGTAAAGTTATCAATTCTTGAGAATCTGTAAAAAATCCTTGTAATTATTAGGAATAAATAGGTTGAAACACCTGTACATATATATGTGTGTGTGTGTGTGCCTGTGTGTGTGTATGTGTATATATATATATGTAAATTGAGAAATGAGGGTGAACAAAGTGTTTCTAAATGTTATTTAATTTTATTAGATTTATGTAATATATAGATATATACTTAAAATTTTCGCCACCTTGAAATCAACTATTTAAGAGGAGTGAAGTTTTCAATGGAGCTGTCACAGAATCTAATTTCAACCGACCCTCGAACAAAAGGATTCGATCTGTCAGCTGGCAATACATGGATCTATCCGGAGAATTATCCTGTTAGAGACTATCAGTACAATATAGTTGAAGCTTCTTTATACAGTAATACATTAATATGTTTACCAACCGGTAAGAGAGACTGCGCTTTCGATATTAGGAACAACTGCGATGCAGAAAATTAATTTAAGCCTCCTTTGCGATTTGCATCAGGATTAGGGAAAACATTTATTGCTGCGGTTGTGATGTATAATTTTTGGAGATGGTATCCATGCGGGAAAGTTGTGTTTCTGGCACCTACAAAACCTTTAGTGGCTCAACAGATTTTTGCTTGCCATGATATAACGGGTATACCTAGCGCAGAGACTATCGAACTTACAGGTACACGAGTCGTCTGTGTATTTTAAAATATTTCTTGTATTCTTTATATTATCGTCAATGCGTTTTGCAGGAGCAGTAAATCAAAAGCAGCGCGAAATAGCATGGTCGAAAAAGAGGGTGGTGTTTGCCACGCCGCAGGTTTTTCAAAACGATCTGGAGAAGAATGTTGCGCCTGGTAATTCAGTAAAATGCGTAGTTATAGACGAAGCGCATAAAGCCCTCGGGAAGCATTCGTACTGCGAGGTACCTGTTCATTAAAAACATAAAACTTAACAACGTCTTTGACAAACGAATGACTGTGTACTTTTATATTCCTAGTGCATTCGATTGTTAAGCGAGAGGAACGAATACTTCAGGGTACTTGCCCTGTCAGCTACACCAGGGAATAAAATTGATACTGTTCACGAGGTATGGCCTGTTAGCTGATGCTTTCTATCGGAGTGCCCCGATTTGCAGCAATAAATAAATAATATTTTCCGTAGGTGTTGCAAAATTTACGTATAGCTCATCTGGAGTTAAAAGATGAGACATCCTCGGATATTATACCATATATCAATGAAAGAAAAATTGATATAATCTTGGTGCCACTTAACAGTGAACTAACAGATTACAAAGAGAGGTATATCATTATCATGGATCGTCACGTTAGAGTTCTATTGCAGCATAATGTTCTTCGCGGTTATACCGCGAATATCTCGAAAGGAAGGGTAAATTATATCTTTTGTTTATTTTCCGTTGATAATCTAGAAAATTAATGCGTTCGTTTCTGTTTGCTTCAGATATTTCATTTATTAAAGGAGTTTCAGAAGAAAACCAATAACTCAAGAAATTATGGACAAATTATGAAAACGTTAAACATATTAATGACTATGTATCATGCTTATGAACTAATGGTCAGAGATGGTCTGCGAGTATTTCATAGCTTTTACCAAAGTGCGCAAATACAAATGCGTATTTTTTAAATAAATCGATAGAATTCTTTGGCTTTATTTCGATCAATCCGGCTGATGATTATATGTTGTATAATTATTATCAATTTCTCTTGGACAGGTCATTCTGACAAATATTGGATGAACGAGGAAACACAACTGCAGAACTTGCTTGAAGATATCCAAGTATACCTTGGCCCGTTCCCAGATGTAAAATCTTTATGCGAAGAAACTATAGATGATGTGTGTTATATGTACATTAGTTTAGACGAAATTCGCGGCGCTTGCCGCGAAAAATCATGTTGCACGTGACTTGAACCCGCAAATTGATTCCAGATTCCGCAGGATCTTGTATTTGGACACACGAAATTTGAAAAGTTGAAACAATTGCTTTTACATCATTTTACCATTAATCAGGAGAAGCAAAGCGATACAAGGGCCATAGTTTTCGTCGAGGTTCGTAATTTTCAACTCAGCTCTCTCTTGCCGTACCAAAGTTTCACAGCCGACACGTAATTTGCTTCTGCTTTTTTTTAGTATAGAGACATCGTGAGCGAGATTTACGTTTTGCTGTTGCAATGCCGACCATTAATAAGACCGCAAATGTTCGTCGGTCAAGCTGGACAGAAGCAAAAGCAGCAAATAAAAGCGTTGGAAAATTTTAAAAGCAATCGCGTTAACGTTCTTATATCTACCAGCATAGGTATGTATATACGCATGTGCATATAGTGAAGATCATCTCGGCAATGATAAAAATGTAATTTCTTCTGATAATTGCCGTAGGAGAGGAAGGGTTAGATGTTGGAGAAGTAGATTTAATAATTTGTTTCGACATATCTCAACTTTCCCCGACGAGGCTCGTGCAAAGAATGGGTAGGACAGGTCGAAAGCGTGACGGGCATATAATTATCCTTGTCACAGATGGAAAAGAGCACGAGGTGACCGAATACTCTTGATCTTGGGGAATAAATGAATCTCTCATAAAACTTTGCATATTATACGATACGACTCGATAACATGTTGGCATTACAGACATTAAAATCCACAATGGCTAGAAGAGATTCTATAAATTACAAGATATTAAATACGAGTAACATCTTTGAATCCCTTTATCAGAACAACCCACGTATGATACCTGAGACTTTCACGCCGGAATGTTTGAAAATGCATTTGAATATTCAGCCAAAATGTTCGGTTACAACATGCAACGGTAGAACGAAAAAATCGGATAAGAAAGACAATAAGCGTAAGAATACCCGAAAGAAGACTACCACTACAGGTAATAATACTTGTGTGTAGTCTTGTAGAAACGATAAGGTAAAAATATGTATGAACTGCATGTATGTACGTGTATTTCAGATTCCAGCTTGGATGTACAGCCGGACGGGGCGAAATTTTCGATCGTGAGATTCTTTAAAAGTAAGAAACAAGAAGAGACAAACGCATTACAAACACCGAATCTTGATACGAATCAGCCTAATAACGCCCGCACCACAATAAAACCCTCCGACGTGAAACTTCTGTCTTGCGACAACGATGCGATCGATTTTCTTACGGCGTGCGCTTTAAGAAACTCCAACCGCGAAGTGAACGCAGAGAGGAACTCCAGCACTGACCAGATTCGTTATTATATACCGAAATCGTCTCCGAGCAAGACGTTATTTGATTTCTCGGTGCCTGACTTTCAAATTCTTGATTGTTTAATTACATTGGAAGATGTCGATCCGATATGCCAGGATAACGAAGAGGGCGATTTAATAGACAATAACGAAAGGGCGGACAGTGGTGACTGGAACGATTTCTATGACGATAATTTTCAACCATCGAACAATATAGCTACGAACATCCATAGCAAGTACGTCACTGAAGAATCGAGATTCGAAGATTTGCTCGACGAAAGTAGCAAATCAAACGAAAGCGACGGTTCTGTTACCGAGGTAAAGACAAACACGGTGAACAGTGTACGCCGAGAAGATACTGACGACCTGCAGATAATGCTGGCAAGTACAAGCGGCTTGCAAGACGTGGAATTCGGCGAATTCGAGGAAATACTGAATGAAATGTCCGACGACTCGGACAACAATACTGGGGTCGATGGTTCCGATACGGTTCAAACACGAACAGAAAATATCGATATTCGTCACGACACAGACATTAGAGGGCCAATCAAGAATTTCGCGATAGACGATAATGTGGAATTTTACGGTACCCGTTTGCAAGAAACGGGCAAGGTCACTTTTAATCTACCTCGCCAGACAGAGAACAGCGTCGAAAACTGTCGACGAAAAGATGAAGCTAACGCTAGACAGTTGAACCTTTACGGATCCAAGAATGAAACTCTGCTTAACGTGACACAGGCAATTAACGAGATAGCGCGAATAAATGTAAACTCGAACGTGGCAAGAGCGATCGACAGCTCCGAGGATGATATATTTGAAGACGAAAGCTTTTCTGAAAACAGTACCGTATTGCAAATCAAAGATTCTGAGAAGAATAACATTAAAGAATCCAACGATCAAATAGATTTCCATGAGTCGACGCATCTTAACTGCGGACACAGTGCAACTAATTCAGACTTTAACATAGAGGAATACGATTGGGACGACTATTTTGAAATGCCGATCGATCCTGTACAGGATCACAACGTGAAAATTCTCGAAAACTCTGAGAAATTAATTCATGTCGAAAGCGAAGTTGAGGCGCGGGCACGACATTCGGATAGTAGTAATGACTGGATTTCGGTGGAGAAATCGTTTAGTTCCGCGAGAAAGAATACTCCCGGCACAAGTTTAGCGAATAAATTGGCAAACCTAAAAAATTGTTGGAGTTCAAAGCGCGATCACACTAGCAGACATATCGAGGGTGAAGAAGATTCTGCATGTAATCTGTTTGCAAAGAAGAGGGAGGGAAGCATCCATCGCGAGAGGAGTTACTTTTTCGACGAAACGGAAAATGATGCTGGCGGAAGCGAAGGTGCACGAGAGAGGAGGAAACGCGTCAAGTGGGTTGATACCCGAAAGCACAGCTCTCGCAAATCGAGGAAAATAAGAAATGAATTTATAGACGACGAGGCAAAAGCTTCGGCCGATGAAGAGACGACGACGGAGGAAAGTTCCGAAACCGATCACGATCTCGATGATTTTGTGAGCTACACGCAAAACGTACACGATGCTACCGAGGTGCAAGCACACTATTTGCAATCGATTAGAAGCCCGATCAAAAGACACGGATATCTCCTTAAGGAGCCGCGCCCGCTCGCTTCCAATATAGAAATATATTCTCAGCCGGTGACCGAGATAAACGAATCCTACATGAATGTAAGTGAAAGCAGTTATAATTTTCTTCGTTCCTAACGTTCTTATTTCTCCGTGGTTGTGCACTTTCAGGATTCATTCTGCGTAGCGGAAGACACCGAAGAGGAAACGATGCCCAATCGAGTCGAGGAATTGTCCGAATTGGAAGAAGCAGAACGTGAGCTGAAAAGGAGAAAGCGCAAACGGGCCCGCTGCGAGGAATTGCAGGATAACAGGAGAAAAAAGACGAAACAGAATAAAAGGAGACATATATTAAATTGCTTTAGCAGCAGCGAAGACGAAACCGAGAAATTACGCCAACAGATTAAAAACGACGTTTTGGGTCGTTCATATTGGGACGATCGTGACGGAGAAGTTACTTCAAAGTCGGGATGATGTCGGAATTTATTGCCTATTTATATTTTTGTATTGTCGTACCTAACAGCCGAAAGCCATAATAAGTAATAAAGAAAATAATTAATAAAGAAAGTTCGTTTCAACGAAAATGACCGTTTTGATCCTTCGGGGGCCGTGTCGCATGAACTCTGCAAGGAATCTTAAGGGCCATGCTTAAATTACGTAAGGGTAATTTTGGCGAATTCTTATCCCCTCCCTCCCCCAGTATAAGAATTCGTAAGATTTGATATTCCAACCCTCTCCTTACGTAATATTTTTTGCATTTAATTTGTTCAGTCATTAAAATTCTTTTAAAGGTTTATATAATTGAGGGCTCGGATGCAATAAGGGGACTAGCGCCCGAAAATGCGAAAAAGTATTGTCCAAACGCTAAGAAAAATTGGAAAATTGAATTTTGTTAAACTGGATTTTGAAAAATATAGTGTTGTACAGCTCATCACGACACACCTTTTTTCTATTTGCAGTTTTTCTATCGAATCATTAGTATTCGAGATAAACATTATAAACAAAAAAAATTTCTTCGACCAAAGTCAATATCTATTTAAACGTAAATTGCGATGACTTGAGTAAATATTAACGGATCGTTATGAGATTTGAAACATAAAACTCAGAGAACTCTAGCGAATCCGTAAAATGTATGCACAAAACGCTTATGTTAAAAAATATAATCATATTTAATTAAAAAGTAATACTGGACATAACCCATGTTTTTCAACGTTCGCCGTTAAAAAGTATCGAGGCAATTTTGAGGTACATATAACTTGCAGCGATAAAGTTTTTCCTTAATATACAAGGAAGTTTTTCAACAATTTTCACACTGATTAATAAATAATTGTAGAAGATATGACGATATATATATAATTCTCGCACGGAGCCAACTGTCAACGCGAGTGCTATATAAAACTGCTAAATAGCGCATTATACACGGCTGTTGACTGTTGGTGGCGCGCGAGATTTATATATATTGTCATATCTTCTACAATTATTTATTAATCAGTGTGAAAATTGGTGAAAAACTTCCTTGTATATTAAGGAAAAACTTTGTCGCTGCAAGTTATTTGTACCTCGAAATTGCCTCGATACTTTTTAACGACGAACGTTGAAAAACATGGGTTATGTCCAGTATTACTTTTTAATTAAATATTATTATATTTTTTAACATAAGCGTTTTGTGCATACATTTTACGGCTTCGCTAGAGTTCTCTGAGTTTTATGTTTCAAGTCTCATAACGATCCGTTAATATTTACTCAAGTTATCGCAATTTATGTTTAAAAAGATATTGACTTTGGTCGAAGAAATTTTTTTTGTTTATAATTTTTATCTCGAATACTAATGATTGGATAAAAAAACTGTAAATAGAAAAAATGTGTGCCGTAATGAGCTTTATAACACTATATTTTTTAAAATCTAGTTTAACAAAATTTAATTTTCCAATTTTTCTTAACGTTTGGACAATACTTTTTCGCATTTTCGAGCGCTAGTCGCCTTATTGCATCCGAGGCCTGAATTCATTTAACTCGGTTTCGGGAAATATAAACTAAAACTACTTTTCTGGAACATTAATTATAGAATTTGTATTTATTGAAAATTAGTTTAAAAAATATTACGTAAGATGCTACCTGACTCTCACCGCCCTTGTAAGAAAATGTAAGAAATTCCCCTTATTGCTACTTAGTCACGGCAAACCGTGAAACAGCAAAATACTTTTTACCGGGCCGCGCAGGCCTAAATCGTATTCTTAGAGTAATTTTAGCGTTAACGTATCTCTTGGATAATCGGGAACGGTAACGGTAATTCGAAGGAACCGGAGATACGGGATTTGATAGCTTCCGCTGCGGGGACTGAGCGAGCAATGATTACACGGCACGATTTGTTCAGGGTAATAAAGTTATATTTTTGAATTCGAAAATGGTTATTTATTATATATAATTGTAGACTTTTTAGCCGCCAAATATGTATAAAAATGTATTGTTTTAGTTAAATAGTAGTCACAATACTTCAAGCAGAATTTTTGTAATTAATTTGAACGCCCGGAAGTATATATAGACTTTATTCCAGTGGTTGATAGTGGTTCTATTTGCCCCACGGGTGGGGATACTTGAACCAAATGAGACATTGATATAATTGTTCATACAATCTAAAATAAACCGCATAACATTTCAAAGCGATTTTGCAAATGATACTAAAGAAATGTTTAAGTTTTCATTTTATTAAAAAAAAACATAACTAATAAAAAAATTTCATAGACAAATAACAGTAAACAAAGAAAGTGGTTCAACTATCCCCACTCTCCTCTACACGAAAAATGAAAAGGAATACTAGGTTCAACAACTCGTTTTACTCCCCCAACAACAGATGAACAACCATACCACCGATGAATCGATTTCGGTAAAAAATCCTGAACAATTGATTATTAAGTATAATGTATTTTTTAGGAAGATCATCCGTTGCCAGGTGAATAGATCGAATCAATGATTTTTAGCCTGCAAAGCGATTAGAGGGTAGAGATGGGAATACACAGTTGAATGAGTTTCCCAATTGATTTCAAGATGTGGATGCTGATAATTCTATTTTTTTTTCCAGATATATTCGATATACGTACAGATAGAAGAATACAAATAGAAACGAAGAATGTCCATATTATTGGTTATGGTATCATGGTCGGTGTGGTCGCGGTCATTGTTATCGTCATCGCCGTCCTCGTGGCGTAAGAAAGATTCGGGCCGAATTGCCAATTTCTTTGCGTTCGTTCACCTGCTTTCCGCTAAAATCCGGTGTCGGATCGAAAATCATTTCCCTGATAGTGACGCTAATATGGAGAATGACGCAACGTATTATACGCTAACAAGAAGAGACAATAAAGTCGGCCCGGTAGGTATTACAGGGTATATATATAAGTGTATATGTATACTATATGTATGTATATGTATGTATGTATGTATATATGTATAATACACCGCCGCACAGGTACAGGATATACATATGTATTACAATAACGTTAATCGAAGAAATCGCCTCATCGTTGGGCTCTGGTCCGCAGTGTGGGTATCCGTCTGTGAGTACACATCTGGTCGCATTTTATACGTACAGATACGTACGGATGTATCTAACGAAAAGTCCGTCGAAGATGATCTTGTTTCGCTCCTCGTACGGTCCTCGAAACATTCGATCTCGAGGGCAATGCAGGACGCCGCCCCGTTTTAACTGAACAACGGTGTTCGGCTCCTTCGGGAAAAAAGCTCTGTAACTTGGACTCGACAGGGCCTCCAATTGAACCCGACTCTTGCTCACGAAGGATTCTTGAAAGCTTACGTAGGTGGACGGATCATCATCACCGAACATCGTTCTTTTCTCAGAACGGGGATTGCTGTTGCATTACTCTTTTCCTTCCCTTCCCCTCCCTTCCCCTTTCTTTCCTTTCCTTTCTTTCGCGATATCTTAGTTTTTTTATCGGTTTGGTCCATTCGATTAGACAGACGGCTCTCTCGTTTTCGATGTTGTGTCGAGCAGAAATACACGAGCATGTTTTTGGCGTTTAACGTCGCTGCTCTCGCCGTTGGTACGACAGAGAGAAGAGCAGAGGACGGTATCGTCGATAAGCAGGAGAACAGATGAAAATGTGCACTTGCGAGTGCGCGCGATATCCGCTCGGTGTATAATTACATGTACATATATGCATGTAGCACGCTTTTACGACGAGCGAGCAGCGGGATATGTACATACTAGGCGGGTTGGGTGGCGGGGCACGGGGAGGAGGCAAGCCGGCGTGGTATGTATACTGTATACTGGTATAGTATGTATGCATGTAAGTATGTAGGTGTTCCGATTTACAAGAGTACGATTTGTAAATTTCGTGAACTCGATCCCCCGCTCGCTTGCCCACTTGTACGCGTTCGTAGGTATTCAGATAAAATGCAATTCGGTTTGTACAAACATCGAGGGAAAGAAACTTATTGCTACCTATAAAATATCCATCGAAATTGTAAATCTGAGTCATCGCTCGACGACTAATTGCTCTTCCAATTATTATACAGGTCAATATTGGCAAACCGTTAATTGCTAATTTCCGAAAAGCTATCGGCGTTACTTCGTAAACGGGTGCAACACTTAATTTCTAATTTGGTGGTCGCTTGTATGCACGAGGCTCTCGATACATGTGTTTTATAAATGATTTCGGTGAGTGTCGTAATGATAACGTTCTAGAATCTAGAATCTAGAACATTGCCGAAGGTCACGGGAAGTCCTTGCTACAGTCAAAACTATTGCTCTTCCAAAACTGCTCGAAACCTTACCCGGTCACCTTCCTCTTACAATATTATTATGTCAAACACTGTGCGAGTGCGAGTGCGAGTGCGAGTGTGTCGGCAGTTAGATCGAAGCAATATGACTCAGCGGCAGATGAAAATCTAATGCATGCGTGCCACTTTGGTTTTAGGCTTCTATGTACAATCCGTGAATGCGATGAATAGGAGAGGGAACTGAATGAGATGCGAGCTACACGTTCCATACGGCTCTAAGTGTCCCATCACCCGCGTGTTTATTTTCCCACTCGTCATTCAGACGAAATGTCGCGACGTTCGAAACGTGTTTGCTTCAACGCCTAGTTAAGGGGGTATTCTGGTCCGACGGGTAAAAAAAAATCGACTTTTTTTGGCATTTTCTACTGGTACATTATATGGGTAATACGTGTGCAAAAGAATTTTTTCCAATTCGTAATATTTTCAGAGCTACAGGGTGCAGAATAAGTAGGTGTATGGCGCGCTGACTGAGCGGGACGGGCGACGCATAACAGTTTTGTTTGCAAGTGTATTTCGGCAAACTTTCGGCGGACTGTTCTTTTCTTTGGGGGGGGGGGGGGGAGGCATTTTTGTGCCGTTAAGATCTCAAAAATCGAACATTTGGGGTTACAAAGAGACCGTTACTCTTCTAAAGAGGTCTAAATTGTGAGCAAAACTTTAAACGCAATTTTCTCGAAACCACATTTTTAGAATCGGTGACCATGATATTTCAAGATCGACTGGATCAACTCAGTCTAAGTTTTGCATATATTATCAGCACACGTGTGGCTATCGTCAGTACCAGAATTATGATAAAATATTTTGTTTTTAAACTTTCACAGACCTTTAAAGTTGAAAAAATGTGCGAGAATCGAAACTTCATTTTCAAACCGCCGCCATTTGCTTAATTTTCAATATTTTTATATCATTCTGGTAGGGACGATAGCCAAAGGCATGCAAATAAACAATATCTTTACATTTTTTGTATCAGATCACTAGGACGAGCCTAATCATGGTCGCAGCGACTCCATTGTTTTCATTTTCACCATTACTTTAAAGCAGTCAACTTCGTTTGATTTAAATTTTTCTGTATTGACAAAATTTGTAAAGATAGATAAAATATTAATAAGCTTGTAGCAATGAACTAAATAATAATCAAATTTATGGGTTCTTTGTAAAAAAATTCCGAAATAACGCGACGAAGACGCCTCGTCAGACCAGAATACCCCCTTAAGGGGAGGTACCGGTCCATGGCCCATAAAAATAGGTGATCTTTAGGAATTAATTAAAGGAAAACTACTATATATAATTTAATGGGACTTTCTGCATTGTATTAAGGATGTCTTAAATTATAGAAATATATTTTTTGTTTTATAACGAATCATTGCAGACGGCACTGGGGAGTCGTTAAAGTCGAGACGTCAAAAAATTAATCCAAATCGGTGGGACCTGTATCTCCAAAAGTTATTATCCGATTCTCTGAAACTTTTTTTATTTTGAAGAATATACTTCTGCCTGGGGGGAAGCCAGAAAAAATTACAAAAATGACATTTTTTTTAGAAAATAACGATACTTGAAGTTTGATGTTACTTTTTCCCTATACTTTTCGTCATTTCAACGCCTTTGAAAATGGTAAATTTTCAATTTTTTGTAATTTTTCTGTTTTTCCCCCTAGCCAGAAGTATATTCTTCGAAATAAAAAAAAGTGTCTGTCGAGTCGGATAATAACTTTTCGAGATACAGGTCCCACCGATTTTGAGAACACTGTTTCGAGAAAAACGCGTTTAAAATTTTACGCGAGTGCCGAGTGGCCGGTTGTTGCCCATGCATTTGCTGCTACTCAAATGCATATAACTTTGGGAATTTTACAAATTTCAACAAACCCGTTTAAACACGTATTATTCCTAAAGGGTTGAACATTCGAAGAATCAAATAAAAAAATATCGGTTTTTAGACCGGAACGAACCTCCCCTTAAGTTGACAGACTTTTCCTATTTCACTAGCCACGCATGTAGAGCTGCTGGAAGAGAAGTAAGAAAATGGATCGAATCATGCAAGCGCGTCGAGTTAAATAAACATGCGAGCCTCACTTTGGATCTTACGATATTATACGTTGTATAGTAAAAAAACGAAGTGGGTGTATATATTTCACTTCTGATTCGGTTTCCGCTAGCCCCATTGAAGAGTGTACAGGACACCCCGAAATAGGAAATTATAAACGGCTGTCACGGCTCTGAACCGCTTACTACTTCTATCCGAGAGACCACCGCCAATAATAATTGCCAAATTTATCACTTTCCTATATCTGTTTATCAGTAAGTATACGCGCCCCCCTCTATGTAACGCTAAATACGATGGGCAACACCGATTTATTCGCCCATTTAACCATATACTTACATACATAGGTATGACGAGTGAAGGCTACATAGTAAAAATGCTCATCTAAGGAGTTTAGGAACGTTACGATTTTTGGGGGACGGTATCGAGAGTCGACTCCGGGGTGTGCCACAAGCTCAGAGCATCATACATACGTAGGTATACTGTGTAGTGTATAATACGTACACTATACTGTACTTGTGCATGTATAGCATGACAGTCCCGGACAGGAATCGGTCGCATCTATCTGTCCGACTTTTCCAGACAAGTTCGATAGGAGCATTTTACATAATTATCTACATTGCTATGTATGAATGTATATGCATACTCATTGAAAAATCACGGTGCAATGCAATAAGTAATCTATCGCGAATCACGACTTGATATTATGTATCAACATTCGTTCCTCTCCTACGTTCATATTTTTTAAGCCGAACAGACGATCAATAAAACGAGGCGATAACTTTTCATACCGTTTACGTTTGTACAATAAATGGATAAAGACGAATCCAACGTTGGATGGTGGGAAACGTTAACACCTACAGCAGTTGCATTCATGCTCGAGTTCTCGCACACGAATTTAACAACTGCTACATAGCCCCACCAATTCTGCTATCGTAGAAGAAAATCTAATCGTAATTAGAACGGTTACCTTTATCTAAACACCCGCGACTATACGATGTTTCGGGGCATGGCTCGCGTGTTTACTTAATCTGTATTTACGTAGAATAACAGGATAGTAATACAGCGACCATAAAATCAGAAAACGGGACAGCAGTTACATCACACTAAAATGAAAATGGATTCACAGAGAATCAGTGAGTGAGTGAGTTGGATGAGAGGGGGGGGGGGGGGGAAGGGGGGAAGGAGTTAATATTATGGGACGAATACGCCTTAACCTTAACCGGTCCAACTGTTACTAATAAATAGGTAAGATGCTCTACTTAACATTTAGATTCCGTAAAATTAGACATGTGGGCGCGATGGGAATTCTCGATCGCGAGTATCTTATCAAAAGTTCCATATGTTTATTACATACATACACATATGTGCGTCCATGCGTGCTTGGCGTGCGTGAATGCGTGCGTGCGTGCGTGCTGTGCATGCGTTTGTTCTACTCGTATTTCCAGTGGTGCCCTTTCGGCGTTTACGTTCCTGTAAATTCGAGAATTTTGATTTCTGGCATTCGATCTGTGCTCAATTTCCGTTTCGTACGATGTACGATTGTTGATTAAAAATAAGATAAATGCAGAAAACTTGAATGCCGGAAGTATGTACCATGGATTTGATAGGATCAGACTTGTTACTTGTCTGTCCTGCACTGTTTCTTTCGATCCCCTTTATTCCTAAAACGGCACAACATCGTTTTCCCTGTTTTGATGAAAGTCGGAAAGATGGGAAGAATAACAGAGATAACGGTGCGGGAAAACTACACGACGAAAAATGGATGTTGCGGATCATTGAAAAAAGTGGTCCAACCATCGAATTGATGGAAATTCGATACAGACGAGAAATGTGAATAAAAAGGGTACGCGCAAGTGACAGATGCAACGAAGGGTAGGAGGAGGAGGAGAAGGAGGAGGAGGAGGAAAAAGAGACGAGAGAATTGTTATTGCTGAAAGGAGGGGGGAAAAGGGGGAAGGAGGAGGAAGCTGTGGTGGACGGGGAGGAGCAGTCACATCGCAGTATGTATCACGTACGAGTTAAAGGACGTGCAAGTTCTCGCAACTTTTCGACTTGCTATCTCTGGCCCACACCTTACCCAATAAATTTCGTACCTTCAAACTTGTACTTGTGCGACTACCGCGATACTTTTTCGGTGAATTATTCTCAGAGCAAGATCCTAAAGGTGATTTACTACGGTTCTTTCGCGACCGTTTTCGGAAAAGATCCCTCGTCCTCTCAGGATTTTCAAGCTTCAAGCGAATTTGTGTGAGCAAACCGACAAGCAGTTCATCCACGTTGTGATTTATTCCAACGGATGTCTCAATAAATTTGCAGTCATAGGACGTCGCCATAGACTTTCCTTCTGTAACGAGAAAAAAATCGTTTAAAAAGAGAAACTACCCGAAATTACCTGTCGATGTTTTCGTGAAAATGATTGCTCGATAGCTAGTCCAGGGTGGAGGTGCAAGGGAATACTGGGAAAGAGAGAAAGAAGAAACCGGATAGCACATAAGGCAGCTACATACATATGTATGTACATTGTACATAGGTAATGATATGCCCGGATTTATCCGCTGGCAGGCCACGAGGGCAGGGGACTCGGCCTCTTACCTTCAGTCGAAACCAATCGACTGCGAACGAGGTCGACTTTGTTTCCTACAAGGATTACCGCTCGAGCCGATACGTGATCGCTGCGCCAAAGAGTTTGCAGAACCTCTTCGGCTACGCGCACCGAAGCACGATCGGTTGTTGAATAGACGACACAGTATGCGTGTGGCTCGTACGCAGCTATGCAAGTTTCCGGCTGTAAAGAGACACGAATTCGCATTACGTTATGGTAGCATATGACTCCAGATCGGTCGTATTACTACCTACATATGTAGGGTAAACTCGGGTAAGTTCGTGGTACAGGTTACTCCGTGAAAAATTTTTCTTTTATCTGCAACTCGAAATTGTCTGACTCAATTTAGATGGAACACAAACTAACAGACAGCGTTGATCTTTTAGCTTATGTTGTGGTAAAATAATTAGGCAATTGAAGTTAGTGTGATAGAGTGAGAGAGCATTTTGTTCCAGCAGCGCATTATTCGTAAAATTTTTCGCGCTAATTGTGGACGATCGCTTGTTTATGTATTATATGTGCTTTAGAAGATAAATGGAAAATTCAAACTGCAGGTAAGTGATGGTAAAATGACACCTTAACAAGTCTTACTCTTGAAATTATCATACAATAAAGCATCAGTGTTATTTTTGCTTATGAAAAGTGACTAAATTCTTATTTCTCGTGCGCCCGAGCCTGCGTTTCTGATTGTGCTGTTCGAGAAATTCTGATGGCAAATACCAGACACCATGCTTCCTTATGTCTCTGACATCTAACGATCATGAAACGATTGATTATACATAAAATAACAATAATATAAAATAATATAAAATAATTAAAAATAATGTAAACTAATGTAAAATAATATAAAATAATATAAAAAAAGTAGCTGATGGCCATATCACGGGCTAGCGAGAACTATCACGGAGTTACCAGAGTACTATCACGGAGTAACCAGAGTATGTCATGACTACTTAATTTTGTGTATTTTCAAGTACATATACTTAGTAAATTTTTGTTAACCTATTATTTGTTTCTCTGATGTCTGACCTATCATTATATCCTAGACTCACTTTCAGAATATGTAAATATTAGCAGTTAATAGACAAATTCTAAAACTATCACGGACTTACCCGAGTTTACCCTATAACAACACTGTCCAACACGATTTTTGGTCCGCAATATCCGCTGGATGATTCTTGTATAGTTTTTCGCCCTGAACACGAATCCGCAAGCAGAATTGCTCTATCACCCTCAGTTTTTGAGAAAATCGATTTTGAAAAAACTGCAAATTTTCAACTTTGAACATCTTTTGTGTCGAAACGGTAATAGTTATTCGGTTGCTCGTTGCGTCAAATTATTCTATGAACCCTCCCGAATACAACGATATAAGTTATTATTGCATTATAATTATTTAAATATGTTTAAACAACGATCAAATGGAAAATGACACCCGAAATGCACCCATTTTTGAAGATATCTTTCAATTTATTTCCAAAACTAAGGGTCTAGAAGAAAATCTGACCATTCCACACGATGCAACAGACATTTTTCCATCGGAAATCATCAACAAAAGTGGTATATCACGTTTTGTTTTCAATACAGAAGCGAAATAGTTTGGCAAAACGCGCGGCGTCGACAGTGGTAGTCAACGGCGGCGCGCGATCCACTGCCGCTCAGCGTAACACAATCGCTTAACGCGCCTGACTACCACTGTTGGCCCCGCGCGTTTTGCCAAACTATTTCGCTTCTGTATTGAAAACAAAACGTGACTCACCACTTTTGTTGATGCTTTCCGAAGGAAAAACGTCAGCTGCATCGCGTGGAATGGTCAAATTTTATCTTAGACCCTTAGTTTTGGAAATAAATAGAAAGATATCTTCAAAAATGGGTGCATTTTGGGTATCCTTTTCCCTTTGAATGTTGTTTAAACATATTCAAATCTTCATAATGCAATAATAACTTATATCGTTGTATTCGGGAGGGTTCAAAGAATAATTTGACGCAAGGAGCAAACAAATAAGTATTATTGTTTCGACACAAAAGATGTTCAAAGTTGAAAATTTGCAGTTTTTTTCAAAATCGATTTTCTCAAAAACTGAGCAAAAAATAGAGCAATTCTACTTGCGGATTCGTGTTCAGGGCGATATAATCTACAAGAATCATCCAGTGGATATTGCGGAACAGAAAAAAAGTTTCATTTTGTTGGACTGTGTAATTGAGTAAGACAAGATATCTGCCCTTAATCACGACCTTTGATTTCACTTACTCCTGGGCTCGGATCGATCGGTATCTTGATATGTACATACATAGTACATACGTATATATGTAAAATAGGGTGGACCTTACTTTTCGACCATAAAATTTTTTGCACGCCACCCCCTAATTTTTTTCCACTTCTTGAAAAAATAATTTGTACAAATTTTGAGATCGATTGAATGTGGGAAAGACGTGGCGCGTCGCGATCGAAGTATTGAAATAGAAGTAACTGCGCGCCACGCATAAAAAGTGACGTGTTTCTGAAAATTTAAATGAAATGTTTATTTTCAGGACTATAACATAATTCTTTACTGATTTAGTATTGTTTTGTTTATAGGTGCATTAAAACCCAACTCTCATTTCTACGAAATAAGACTATTTTACACTAACAAGAAGAGTATCCCAGGTGCCCACCTCCGATTTCTTTGGTTTTTGGAGATGTTTTAGAGCACAGAAATATAAGAAACAGGTGTTTTTTTATTTTGGCCCGTTTGCATGTTTAGGGGGTGAAATATATAACATAATGTTGACCATTTCATATTAAAAATATTATCTTCTTATTACATATAAAACATTAATGTCGAACATTCCTCCATTTTTAAAATTTAATATTATTATTAACTTGCAAATAATATAAGAAAGAAATTAAAAGAATGGTCACATTCTATTTTATTAAATACGTAAAATTTAATATACATAATTAAAAAGATATGAATATTAATTAGTTATTACGTTGAAAAAATCATACTGTAGCACTATTATCATAAATATTTGTGCACAAAAAGTACGTTTAACCATCATCATAAATTTTTTCTGCATACCTTTCCGTTCATACAAAATTTCACATTTATTGGAACTTTAACGCGGATGCGCCACGTCTTCCTCTTATCCGATCAACTTCATCTATTACGGGAATTATTTTCTTATCCAATGTCACAATTTTAGAGGGGCGGCGTGAAAAATCTTGCAAAAAATTTTCACCAAGAGTAGCTAAGGTCTACGTAAGTAGGGGAGAGTAGGGTCAAGCGGAACATCAATGTTTCTCTAAGATGAGAGCTGCGAATGAGTTGGTATCGCGTGACATCGGATCAAACGGTCCGCACAGCATTTCGTGAGAGACCATAGACCCGTGCACACGTCACTTTTCGATTAACAGTGTTGTAAACATTTCCGGTATTGAAGTTTCGATATTGTGTTGTAGTTTCGACCACTTTTCTTCACTTGGATTTAGAAAATTTATAACGGCAAGAACATCGTTGGATTCCATAGACTTTTTTACGCTACATTTTGACGTTTTACCCAGTTCTTTACCTCGCGCTGAAGTGTAAATATTAAATGTTTACTAAATTACGGCATTTGGGGCAAAGCGGAAGACTTGCGTGGGGTAAAACGGAACACCTATTTAACTCACTTCCACCAATCCAATTGTCATGAAACTTTGCAGGCGTGCGTAGTTATGATTACAATACAAAATTATGAAAAAAAAACGGGAGGGGTGAAAAAATTATCCAGTCATCAATAAACATAAGCCATAACCACAAATCCAAATGACTCGAAATCAGCCTGTAACCACAAATCAAATTAATACAATCGACATGAAATCAGCATATAACCACAAATAAAAACTTAGAAACTAAAAAGTAAATAATAAAAAATATACAAAAAAAAATTTCAAGTTAAACGATTTTATTTAAAATGCACTAAAAACTAAAAAATTCTGTTGCACGTGTTGATATTCATTATTCATGTAAACATCCATGTGTATTTGATTATTTTCAGTAATTTTTATGTTATCTGGTAAAATATTTTTTCTTATGTTTATAACATATATTTTTGTTATACTTTATTTGTAATAGTTATACTTAAAACACATATTTATAGTTTTTTACACTTTTTAAATCATAAAAATAAAGATTTCGTACGTTTACATGGTCTTCAAGTGGGTGTTCCGCTTTACCCTACCAGTTGAGCGAGGCGAAGATTTCAATACCTCCGGTAAATCTCATTTTCCTTTGTTGTCAAATATTTCTCTTAACAAAGGCTTTGATTTTCTTATAGTCTAAGGTCCACTTAAGACTCCCGTTGAAGTCCCGTATCTTTTTTTCCTTCCGATTTTATGTTATCACCCTCCAAAGTTAAGGGTTCCATTTTACCTTACTCTCCCCTACATAATTACCTGCGTACAATCAGTATAGAATAGCAAGTTTCAAGGGAAACATGTTCGATAGAGCGCGCGCACGCGCGCGTGTATTGTGTATTATATGTACATGTGGCAGACACGGGTTGATCGATCGTCGGACCGTTTTACGGTTGACCGATTGTTATGGCTCGATACTCATCAATCGCTGCTCACGATGGCTCGCTGAGCCCATACTTGACACGTTTACCCTTTAAAACGTAACGACCGACCGGTTGTGCTTTCGACCGTGTCTCTTCGCTTTCCCACATTTTTACATTGACGCTAGCGTACTATGTGTGCGCGAACAGAAATTGGGCCAAGTAGGTATTTGGCAAAACGTTAAGTGAAAACATTCTTTACCATTATAGCACGATACGAGATCAGGAATCCCGCTTATGCGAGTCGGTGACTCTAGAGAGAAAACAGATTTTCATATCATAGTGTGAATTACGGCGATGGGGGTGAGCAGGAGAGAGGAACAAGGCACCAAGCCATCCGATATGCGGGTCATCCTCTCGGAATATTAACGGGCGAGCGACGTACCTTTTTAGGTACATATGTGTAGCTTTGATCGTGGGGCGTTATATTAGCTAAATACGTTGCCATATGTAGGGTATAACTTACCGTCTTCTCAGCGCAGGAATGATCGACAAACGTCAGTTCGGACTCTTCGCCGGCCAGGAGTACGCTAACAGTCTTTTCGCCAGACTCGTCGTCTGTAATGGAAGAATCCACGACTTGGTAATATGTATGTATACCTACTTAATACCGATCAACAACCGTACTTACCTATCGAAGTATCGTAGGCGTGGAGGTATTCAGAGGTCATAAACTGTGAAACCAGCGAGCTTTTGCCTACAGCTGGAGCTCCCAGCATGAGAACGCGATACGGGGTTGGTCCTTGGGACGCGCTGCTTTCGCGGGAGCTCGCCAACGAGCCCGCTGCTGAATTCCTTGCCGAACCAGGATAGGAAGCCGTCAGATGTTCCGTACTGCACCGCCGTTAATAGCCAGCCCGAAAGAGAGCGACAAAAGGACGAAAGAGAAAAGAAAGAAAGAAGCATGAAATAGATATGCCGTCGGCGGTTAAAACAACTCTGGGGGGCTCGTGAATCGAACGCCTCTCGAAGCTGCGTGTCACTTTTAACTTCTAATTCACTAAATACATATTATGCAATATCTTCTTTATCGTTCGATATTTCCTTTCTGGATAGCAAATCTATTATTTCCCGATCGATACCGCGATACCTCGAATCGATGTTGATTGGCGGCAGTGTGGTCCCTGCTGCGTTTCGACGTCGCGGCTGGATCCTCCTCTAATGTCCAACACGTGTGTCTACGTCGCTTAAACGCTCATGTCACACGTAAACTCACGCGTTCGATTTAGAGTAGAACCGTTGAACAGATCAGCAATTTTGCCTCGTAATCTTCTCTTCCCTTGTCCCTTTTAGCATTTTGTTGTTTACGATTCCGTCCCGCCCCAGACACCGAGCGGCCCTGGGCCGTACTGACCCACCTTGGGCCTAGACTCCACCCCGTGTACAATGTACAACTATACATTCGTATACAGTTGGGAGATGACAAGAATGGAGTTGAAAGGAATGCAAGTCCTACTAGCCGGAATGTTGCCTCTGCCCTTTGTTACGCGCGTGATCTGCTAACCGTGTGATTTATTGGCAGCTACATATGTATGTAAATATAATAGCGCGATGGGTTGCGTGAAATGGTACCACATAGGCGGAATTAACGAGCGTTCCCCTTACCTCATGGTATTCCTCACGACCGATCTTGTCAGCCCGCAACCGTAAAGGCCGATTTCGCCGGCGACTCGACGCGTTTCACCGTATCCCCCGATTCACCCGATTCACCGTGATCCCACGGACCATTTAGCCCTGCGAAGAATTTAAAGGGGAGTCGACGGTAAGAAAGTCTCACCTCGAATTGCTCGAAGCGACGCTATTGTTTGACCTAGATCTCCGGCTCTTGAGAGAGTCTCCTCTGTTCACCACCCCTTTACCGGTTATACTAAAATGTCTGAGCCTGTAGTATTCTTCCTCGACACCGGTATTCGGCATACTCGCCACTCTCGATCTCTGTTGCGGAAGACTCAGATAATTCGGCCTGCCCGACGAACGACTGCCAGGTGTCTTGACCGATTGCGATCGACTGTGGTGCGGGCTGCCATACCTGTGACAAACGACAACGGCTGTCCTGTATCATTGGTCAGTTGAAAGCTTCGTTTATATGTACCCAAGTAACTATACATATCTATACCTACGTATGTACCTATGTACCTACATACAATAGATAGCATCTCGGACGAACCTCATCTCGAAATCGTGTATCTCCTGCAGCGTCAGCGTGTTCGCCACGTCCAACAATTGCCTCATATTTTCTTCTCGACGCCTCACGTCTACCTCCGGGTGCAAAAGTATCGTGGCGGCTCCGGCCGAGCCATCCAACGAGAGCGACGGCTGTTGAACCACGATCGTTGCTGCTTGCGTCGATCTCTTATTTCCAGCTGCGTTCCCACCTTTTCGGTAGTAGAAAAATAAACATCCGTTACCTTTCGTCTGTATTTCCGCTTGAAACTGTACATTGCGAATTATCAAAAGACCTCCGAGCACCGGACCAATTTCTCGCATGTTTCTCGCATTTTAGTTTCAATTTTCAGCAGCTACGCAACAACGTTTCCCCGTCCCTTCGTCTCTTGCGCGTTATTCATTCGCTGACATTCCCGCCACCGTTCCTATTCACACTACCTAGTACATACTTGCGTCTTTCTTCTCCATTTCCCCTCTTTCGATCTCGCTTTTTCCTGCTCGATCGACGGCGGCGCGACGCGGTGCCGACCGAACGAAAAAATACGAAACCGATCTGACGACGGATCTGAACATTCTACATCCAATTAGGTACTTGTCCGCCAGCGCCAGCACGTCTTCACTGCACGCACCCCTCTTGTCCCCGTATTCGATCCTCGGTCCCCGGCAACTTTATGATAGGCATTTATGTGAAAGGGATCGAATGTCTCTTGACTCGACCGAAAAACGTACGATGCCAGGAGAGTCTTTTTTCACGTGATGCTAAGCTTCGCACATTAGGTCGCACAGGTATGTTTGTAGGTATAGGTACGCGTGCGTCTTTCCAATGTTGGCCGAATTGCCGCCCGTGGCAGAAAGATCCATAGCAATTTCATCGAAGCGGATAAACCTTCAAGATTCCAAGCGCGATTATATAAGTAGGTACTGTTACACCTACACGGGATGCTTTGCAATCGCCGGCAACGCAGCTACGCTTTGCTTCGTCTTCCCTGTCGCTCCCACTCTCTCTTTTCCTTGCCAATGTCCTTATTAGGGAGATTTAGAAAGGCTAAAAGAGGATGGAGACGTTGGACCGAAGTTGAATGGTAAAAGGTGTAAGTGCGAAAGAGGTGTATGCCTCGACCTGGACGAACGAACAAAGCGTGAGAAGCAAGTACCTACGTTACTTAAAGTGTAAAGGGCGGCAACTCGGCGATATGTATGTAGGCTGCTGTGGCAAACGAAGCGCTAGCAACTACGGTACTTGAACTAACGGCAAAATCGGCAAAACATGCGGTCTCAAGAACTGAAACGCGCAAACTTGTCAAGTTCCGAGAAAATAGAACGATAGAACGATATAACGATATAACGAGGGGTCGAGTGGCCGATAACTGACAGCTCTCCTCTCCTCGAGAAATTTCCCCAAACGCTCCTCGCTACCTCCCGTCTTTCCATGGATAACGATTATCGATCGTTAACTATTCCAGCGGCTTTCTCGAACGTCATAAAGGATTGCGAAACGTCGTGATATGTTGCAAAATGTCGTAGTACGAAACATCGTACAGGTTTATACTATAAACATATGGGATGAACTGTTTATCCGGCTGCGAACGAGGAGAGAGAGAGAGAGAGAGAGAGGGGGGGAGAGATGGAGAGAGAGAGGAGAGAGAGGAAGAGAGAGAGAGAGAGAGCCCTGGCTCATACTCGAAATAACAAGCAAGAAACGCAAAGAAACGGGAAAATGAGAAAGCGAAATGTGAGGAAAAATGCGGTGAACGATACGCAAGTATTCTAAGTAGTAAATGTATTATAATAAAACGTATAAAGGTGTGAATGAACGCAAGGGAAGGAGCGGAAACGGGTGGAATCGCAAAGTGCGTCTGACGGACTATGCACGAGACCCACCACGAACCGAGAGACCTCCGACTGTTTCGAAGCAATGGGTATTTCAGAAAATTTTGCCGTCTCGAATGAAAAGCGTTGAACGGTTAACGCGACCCAAGGACTTTCTTCCTCCCTCCTACTCGGCGTCCTCGGCGTTCGATGAATCTGAGCGACGATCTCTCGGTGTCAATGGTCTCGAAACACAACTCGAGCACAATCAACTGTATACCTATTGCGCAAAACGGGAAAAAGAGCCTGACCCATGAATGAATGGTCGAAACGAGGGGATGAGATTCTGAAAGAAAACAACAACAATTGATTTTCTTAGCAAGCACAACGTCCTCGGGACTGTCGAACCGTTGCGTTGGTTCTCTACCTCCTTCTGCTCGCTCTTTCACATTTCACTTTCTTTCTATAATTTCTACAACCCGGCACTGGAATATTCGACCGTGCGTATTCCGCGTCTCTCTGGTTAACGATCGGGCTCGAAAAATAAGGAGACTACTGAGATGAACGAAAATAGAAAACTAACGAGTTAGTTGACCCCTACTGGAATACAACGATAACGCGTCCTCGCTAAAGTATCCGTATCGTAGCATTTCGCTTGATCCACTAGGCTTAACTCACCGGCAGTTTTTCCTCGGGGTTTGCTGCTGGCGGTCCTACCTGGACCATTGGCTGAGCCGTCGTTGGCCACGCGAGCTCCTATCAACGATATGTCCAAAGGATTCGTCGTAACGTTCACGCTCGGCTTTCTTTGTTCGTATTTGCTATCGCTAGACGGGGAGTTGTTTGGTCGATCGGCGGATCGATCGAGCCGACTGCTACCTTCTTCGCTTTTGCCCACGACCATTGTCAACACCGGATTCAAATTATCCGAATCCGGTTGGCCAGCGTCCACCGAACCTCTCACCGGCGTACTAGGAGAATGTACACACACACACAGAGAGAAAGAGAGAGAGAGAGAGAGAGAGAGAGAGAGAGAGAGAGAGAGAGAGAGAGAGAGAGAGAGAGAGAAGAGAGGAAAGAAAGAGGAGAAAAAAGATATAGAGAGAAACAGAGGGGAAATGAAGGGTTTGTTGCTTGGGATCCTTCTAATCGGCGGCGGTACGAGTGCATGCACAGAGGGAAGGAAATACGGTGAGCAGAGGCAAAGGTACGGAGAACGGCAGAAGAAGCGGTGTATACGAACCTGAAAAAATCGGTGGCCCGGAGGTCCGGAAGAGGCGGCGTCCTTCCGGAAATGGCTACCCTGGTCTCGTTCAGGGCACCAACAGCGGCGAACGTTGCGGTGGTGATGAGATGAGAGTCGACCTCCTCAAGAAGATTCAATGTACTCGATGCCCGGATGTTGAGGCAGGCAGTAATCTCGGGCCTCACGATGGTAGAGGGTAACGGCCTCGGTTCGGACCCCTTCCCGTCAGCGGTGGAATATTTATCGGTGATCGGCGGGGAGGGTGGGGGCGGTGGCGGCGGCGGGGATGGCGGTGACGGAGGAGCTGGTTCAGGTGGCGGAGCTGTTGTTAACGAAGCGGGCGGCGACATCTCCGACGGGATGTCCGCCAAATCGAAACTGTCATCCGCCTGTTCACCGTCCGTTGTCGTCACCTACGACCAGTTGCTCTCTAATCTGTGTTGATCGTACGTTGCTCTAAGGACGAGGAATCTTACCATCGTGAGCATCGTGTTGGCACTGTCGGTGCTGGTGTTGATCGTAGTCTCGGAAGCTGTACTGGAACCCATAACCACAACTTTCGGAACTGTCCGGCAACTTCGACTCCCGCCGGCGGATTTGAAGTGTAACCTTCGAAGCGCGGAGGCTGCGTGTGACAAGAAATCGGTTTCGCGCGAATTCTCCGAAGTCCCATTGTGGCGATGCGCGGTACCGGTTGCACGCGATGCCTGCGGCTGTGGCTGTGACTGTGGCTGTGGTTGTGGCTGTGGCTGTGTCTGTTTCTGTGGCTGCGGATGCGACTCGCGCGCCGACGACTCGGTCCCATTACCCCGCGAGCTTGCATCGTTTCTACCGCTGAACCCGCGGCCGCGGCCATCCAGGCATCCCTGCTCGCAATAATACTCATAACGATCACAACCAACAATCCTTCCTCTCTTTCCTCTCTTATTCTACGAATCTCGCGTACTCACGTGATTCTTGTGTTCCGGTGTGGAGGGAGGATTCGGTGTATTTGGCAGAGAACCCCCCGTGGGGGTGCAATGCCGCAGTCGCGCCAGGGCCGTGCGAAGCCCCTCCGTCACGAGGCTCTTTTATTAAATCCTCGCGTTCCCTGCTCTCGTCTTACTGTCTTTCGCCTTTCTCAGTCCTTCCAATCTTTATCTCGCTTTTTCGTTAACTTTCTTTATCGTTAGTTCCCTTCTTCCTCCTCCTTCTCCACCACCTGTCTGTTGCCCTGTTTCCTCACTTACGATTAGTTACTCCCTGCCCGATCAACCACAAGCTTCGCGCTACAATTCCAATCCAACTGTCCTTTGGATAACCGGAGCTCAGTTTCTTTGCTGGAGTTTGTACGTGTTTATTGGTACGTGTAACGCACTATTCTCCTTAACTTCCCCCAAAAGAGGGTGACACGGTCAATGGCATTGAACTGTTGGTGAATGTTAACCGTAGGTCAGTTAGAATTCCCGTATTCCGATACTTGTGCGTGTTTGGCTGATCCATTCGATCTTAATTTTAGATCGAATATCCGTCATTCTGTCCCCTTCTATTTCGTCTTCCGCGTCTCTCTCGTTTCTCTCCCAACGGATTGTAGGTTTCACTGTTCTGGATGATCGTCGATTCTCCAATGCCGTGGCTGCGTCTACAACGCAAAACGGTATGGCGATTCATCGCGTTGCATTCGGTCGGTCGGTCGGTCGGTCGAGTCGAGTCGAGTCGCGTCGTTATTCGATGGAACCACTTCGCTCGCAATCAGTTAGTCGAGCACTCGTGCTTGATAACGAATAGAGAAACTCGTGCACAGACACGCGATACGCTGCACGCGGAACGCGTTACCTGGCATCTAATCAACAAAGGTACAACGTTAGACTAATAATGGCGAACACGTAAGAGATGTGTTTCCTATCTAGAAATGCCATGAAAAGAAGCATCGCTTCTATGTGTTAAGAGATTGTATTGTTGATGAAATGCTAATTGGTACACGACCCAACTGCGCGAATATACCTGTATAGGTATAAACTTTCCGTTTACCAACGTGAATGTACAACTTCTATGTCGAATGCAGAACATGTATCTAATCCCAAGTACAATACATATGTTGTGTTGGAATCGATAATTTAGTGTTGAACAAGCAAACAACCAAACCAACGAGAATCAACGTATCTTCGTTCTTCTATTCGTTATAAAAGTCGCTTCAGTGTGAAAACGGAACCATTATTCCAAAAGTAATAATTGTACATGCCAGTTATCGACGATACCAACACCGCACCGCACCAATCGAAACAGTCGGCATTCAAGAAAATGATCGCTACAAGTAAAGATTGTAAAAGATATTCGAAAACGTTGAGTAAAGCCTGGCTAAGGCAAGGGTGACGAGGAGGTCGCGGTGGTAACACTTTGCAACGTTCAATGATCTTGGAAAAGCCAATAGGTTCAACTGAGTATACCGTCCTCTATACCTAATGTAGATTGCCAATATCCACTAATAAACGTTCCTTTGCAATCCCACTGTCTTCGTAATACATTTCAATTCATTTATGTACATGGTCAACACGATCAAATGCGTTTCGTAGAGCATGTGCCTATGTATATATAAGTAAGTATGTAAGCAGGTATACGTGCGTTGCAGACACACAATTCATAATATCAAGTGAAGAAAGCAAAGAAACTGGTAAGGATGATGAAAGTAAGTTTCACTTATACAGTCGAATGAATTGAAACGTTAAGTAAGGTGTATACAAAACAAACTAGCGCTTAAAGCTTAAAGGAAGAAAACAAACACATCGGCAAGTATAAAAGTATGTATGTAAGATGGTGGAGAAACTGTTGAACACGGTTTCGGTTATATCGACAGCGACAAGGGTTTAGTTTAGATACCTGTATTCCACCGAAAAATATCACCACCTTTTGCTTTCGCATTCAACGGATTACTGGCAATACTGGCGGGGTACACGACGAGCACGGCGAGCACGACGAGCACGACGGGCACACACGAGCGTCGAGAAAGGACACTGACGCTTGCGCTCTTCCTCCAAGGGGTGAAACTAAACCGAACCAGCAGCACCGTCGCGCCCGCCCGATCAGCCATCATCAGCCTCCTCGCCCCACTCAGACCTAACCCCCTCTTCGATCACTCTTTTTATTTCTCCTACACCACACTCTGCGAACCACGCCGTTCCTTTCGCGGAATCTTCTCTACTACCATTACCCTGCATTTCGGCCCGTTCCCTTTTAACTCTCGCCATCTTCCTATCTTACGCTTCTCTTCCTTGACAGACGTAGCATTTTAGGAAACCTTACAACTCTATATAAATGATCGTATGTGTACGAATTGTACGTGTCTATATAAAGAACCGCGAGCTATGGCAGACAGCGAACAATCATGTCTGTCACGTGTTAAAGAGTTGCCTCAATGTCTGGTTGATGGATATACCTACTGGTCGAGGAAACGTTCTCGAAGAAAACGGGCTACAGAGCCAATAGAACGTAAAGTGCTGAAGGTGTATGAAAACTTTGAAAAATTGCATCAAGTAAGAATCGATTGGATTGCGACGTTAAGTGCGCAACACTCTGCGAATACCATCGAGCAAAGCCTCCACGTATTAGTGGCAAATTATTGAACCTTACAAATCTGTAGAATACTGCGCAGATGCGCAAACGTTTCCTACGTACCAGAGCCATTAACCCCGGCTGCTTTTGCCCTACATTTCATCCACCAACGTTCTAGTTTTTTAATTTCATAATAATACCTATATGTTCCACCTTCTCCAAAGTAACACATTTACACGCGCGCCGCTTTCACTCGCGAAAATATCGGCAGCTTGCAACTGATCAAGTGGCACTGGAAATTCTAATCAACCATTTTTAAACAAAACATACACCGAATCTTAAATTTTAAACAGCGAGAGAAAGCATGTACATACATATACTTACATATAAGTCTCAGAAGTGGTACGAATCTGTGGTGTACCCGTGTACCCGTAGCGCGTGGCTCAACCATTTAAAGGGGTTTACAAACACGCCCCCCAGATGACCCGAAGCGCACGCGGGTTGATCGACCGCTTTGTCAAAACACGAAGCATGCTTATCGATCCAAGGTGTCCACGTGCCCGGTCGCATATAGTTTCGTACGTTTCATTGGCGCGGCGCGTCAGCACACAGAGCTGTTCGCACGCGCGGTAACCGGTAATCGGTAACCATCGATTTGTACAGACTGCGTTTCCTGCCACCACAGACGAGGTATAGGATAGACCTATCACCTTATGGAAGTTCGTGTCGCCACCCAAACTGTGTTACCGACCCATAATTTCAGAACTGAATGTAGTGGCATCTGCTTATGAACAGCGTCCAGCTCAGCAACTACACTGAAATGTGTTGAGATGCTGAAAGGTGTGTGCGTGCCTGTATACGTGTGATTTTTCCGCGGACATATTCTCTTGTCTTTTATTGTGTTACACAGTGTCGCTGTTGCACGCTGCAGGAAAGCACCTTTATGTGCTTGCAGCTCATTTTGATTTCACATCTTTTTTACTTTGTAATTATTTTCTATTTTTTGTATTTTTTTTATTTCATGTACTTGGAGAAATTTTTTACTTTTTTAAAGTTTTTATCGGGATCTCAATTCTTTTTGCAAAGATAATTTGCATAGGGAATGACTTCAGATAATTTTTAATATTATATGATTATTTTCTATTTTTTGTGATTTATATTAACAAATTATCACGGGACAGAATTCAGGATAAATTCAATCCCAGCATCATTTTACGCTTCGATTATCTATGTATAAATAAATAAAATCCTGAGTTTAGTTACAAATAAAAAACAGTTTGATGATATTTAAACATGTCGCAATTCAAATTTCGGCAACTTAACATGTGTTTGAGGATGGAATAGAGATTGACGAAGATAGATGATCGCAGCCAATCGGCTCTTATTACTTGTCACGTAATTAATAATTGTATTACAATGTTACTTGTGATACGATTAGTAATTATACTTCAAATAATACAGATTGCCCAGGTCTCACCACGTGGAGGCGCTGCGAGTGGAGACCCGCCCTAACCGCGGCCCATCCACCCTCCTTTTATGCAAAATTTTATTTTCATTTCCATAGATCCCCCTGATGCACGGTTGCAAAACGATCCTCGATCGCTCCACAACCGGGCAACAGAAGGAGTCTTTCTGTAAAAAGCTACCGCGATGAAACTAAAGCAGAATTTAAAACATTTCTTTGTTTCTTTCATTTAAAATTTGAACAATTTTCTGGTATATTTCTACCATGATTATTATTCATTAATTGGGAATGAAACAAAGAAAAAAGAGGGAATATTTCCCAATTAGTGAATAATTCAAATTTTCTACTCATTAATAGGAAATATGTCAGTGCATATTTCATATGGCTACTTAAATACTAATAATTCCTACGGATACGAGCGCTCGTATTTAATAATTGCTACTTATATTTAGTTCAACACTGCAGTGTTTATCTTATTCCTTAAAAACTACTTAATTCTATGTGGCCACTAAACACCTTACCTAACCATATACATATCTACTTAAATTTAAATAATGACCTGCCTAATAAAAATCTGAAATTGTCATGTGTTTCTTACTTCCCTCGATGGACCCACGATGTTACCAGAAACATTTTTAAAAGTATTAATAAAAATTCCTTGAGGTTTCGTTTCTCAAGGATGATGAACCTGAAATCCTATTTTTGCAATATTCTTCACACATAATACTCTGCAACAGAAACTTTCTCAATGGATTGGTACCTACAATCTATCTCGATTAAGTAATGTAATTTCAACAGATATAGTCTTTTCATTGAATCGCTGGTGCCCAAATATTGAAATATCACATTTGAAGCTACAGTTTAAAACTCAATATGGAATATCGATTCGGTAATAAAATGAAAGAAGGAAAAGATTAAAAAATACTGCTTCATTATCAGCAGACAAAGTAGGCAATCAAACTTTAGCAATACTTTAGCAATTCATGAAAAAGAAGCTACTAATCATATTACATTTCATTCCGAAGCAATTGATATTCATAATATGATATTCATAATATTAAGCACATTGGGTGCTCTGTTACATCAACTCAATAATTTCCTTGTAGTTTCTCATAAATTGGCATCTTCAAAGTTTATGTATCAATGACTCGACAATCAATCATAATATACAATAGGTAATCAAAAACATTTATGCAAATGTTGAAGATTGGAATACTTGCACTTTACTGCATAGTAATCGAAATTACTTTCATACAAAAAGTAGCAACAACGAGCACGCGTTAATATTGAAAATTTACTATCAATATAAAGTGATGAATTGCATTTACCTACTTTTTCAGTGCAAATTTCCTTTTAATATCATCAAATGAAGCAACAATCGCGGGTGAATTTTGATTAATGCAAAGGAATGTTGAAAATTTATAAAAATAAAAAACTACATTTCTTATCAATCTGATAGGAAATACAACGATTGACGAAGTTACTATGCAAAAATCAGCAACGATAATGAGGAATAGCCACTGCTACTTTTCAAAGACTCTAATTAGAACTTCAATTGAATGGAGGTGTGTCAGAAGTCTGCAATTTCTATTAGAAATAATGAATCACACCTTTCATCGCCATTCTTTCAGTAACAGAATAAAATTTTCCAAATGTTATTCCATAAAAATTGGAACTTCAAGTTTAAAAATATTCTAAAAAAATAGAAAACATTTATCTGCAAGATATGAATATACTTTTAAAACAATATTTCCAGTGACAAACACTCGATTCAAGGGTGGGTAGGTGGTGGTAGGAGAAGGAGGATGGTGTAGCCACTTAGGGCTGCTAGAAAAAATGATCAGTAGCTAGAAGGGCAGCTGATCATTGTTCACTCATTAATGCAAAAAAACCGTGAGTGGACCGTTTCTTTCTTTCGCAACGCTAACTCACTACAGACTAAAATCAACTCCCGAGCATAGTCACTAGGACTTTGGACTACCCGCAGCACTAATTTCTCAAACAAATTGAAAATTCCCGGATGGTGCTTCATTACTGAAAATTCTACTATACTCAATACAAATACCGAATAGCAAACGAAAAAGCTACCGAGAACCACCGCGTGGGTGGTTTCATTTTCCGCAACACTAATAAAAATGCAGTGCACCTGTGTCTCGTAATACGCAACTCTAACTTTAATTCGTTGCAGCCTTCCTGAAGGCTGTATAGAGTTCCATGTGCAGCAGATCCAGCTGCTCGGGACTCTTTTTTCCCAGGAACATGTCTCTGGACATGTCCCAGGATAGTTTTGGGGCATTGGGGGCTGGGGGTCGCAACTCTAATTACAAACGCGATCAGTCATCATCGCAACACTAACTCAAAAAAATATTAAGAATCAAACTAGGACGAGTTATTAAAAAAACGCGATCAGTCGCATCGCAACTCTAATAAAAATAACACCATGAATCAAAAGTAATGCAATGAATCAAACTCTAGTAACTCCAATTAAAAATACAAGAATAATCTGAAAAACAATCGCGATTTTTTTTTCGGAACACTACAAGCAACCACGATCGATATTTATTCGCAACGCTATGCTAGAACCAGACGCGGGGAATGCTTGATTCGCAACGCTAATTCAAACCGTGATCAACATTTAGTCGCAACACTAACTGGCCCCGTAATCTTCTTCGCAACTCTAATTGTAAACGCGGTGGGCTCAATTTCGGGGGAGGGGGTATCGATTTGGGTGGATCGAAATATAGGGGCAAAATATTTTTTTATTATTCATGACTTCTAATAGTGGGCAAAAGTTGCCTTTTATAATAGTATTTAAGCTACCAAAGTTTGAACGCGATCAACAAATTTTTTCAAGTGCCGCAAGCCTTTCAACAATTAATATTTCAGTAAATATTAATATTTGAAGGGCTTGCGACACCAGAAAAAATTTGATGATCACGTTCAAACTTTGGCAGCTTAAATTCCATTATAAAAGGGAACTTTTGCCCACTATTAGAAGTGATGAATAATAAAAAAAATATTTTACCGTTATATTTCGTTCCACCCTTGTCTCCATGGGTCAGCCTATGGCCAACCAAACTACTACTACTACTACAACTACCGGCGAGCATAATGGCAATGTATTACGTAAGAATGACCCTGCACCCGAGGATGCAGGGCCATTCTTGGTAGCCCACATGATGTGGCCTTTTCTCTGGCCGGGCTATCTTCGGCTCTTTGGCCACTTCTTGCTTCGGGCGGTCCGCCCTTCTGAAAGTGAATAGCGTGCCCAAGCCCGTCCTGCCGACCGCGACCAGCGACAATGTGCAATGTCCCACTGGCGTCAAAAAGTGGACATAGTGAGGCTAGAAGCGAGGGCATACCCCACTCGCACTAGTCTGGCCGTCGACTTTTCTCACAAATTTCCTGAAAGCAGGTCATCGCGCGGGGGAACATGCGATCAGAGAATACGACGACCTGCCCCGGCCCTACCTACTTATATTTAAG
This sequence comes from Andrena bucephala, assembly GCA_947577245.1. Taxonomy (NCBI): domain Eukaryota; kingdom Metazoa; phylum Arthropoda; class Insecta; order Hymenoptera; family Andrenidae; genus Andrena; species Andrena bucephala. Next base: position 113,173,425 of record OX387715.1, read on the forward strand.
TCACACATTCGTACCAGAAGGCAAGTTACCTATCCTACACAAAACCTATATTTAAAAAATATCAAAACAGTCTCTCAAACACAATCATTAGTCATCCCACTCCACGATTCTCAAGCATCACCGCCCGGGTGCAAAGCCTACACTAGAGAGACCGTCCCGGGACGACTCCATCACCCGAGCTTGGCCACAATCACACTCTAATAAGTACGTACCAGTTTTCACTGAAATCGGCTGGCAAAGGCAGTGACCATTGCGTATAAGTATGATTTACATAGCAATTAATTATTGTTAATTTCAAAGAATCGATTACTTGATAATGTGCATTGTACGTATTAGGTACATACATCAAGCGTTATTACTTTACTTTCTCGTTTGATTGTACGAGATTGATTAACTTTCATATTTCAAGATTATTTACTAGAATGATCATCGTGTGCAACAAGGAATATGATACATTGGTATCGTTATTGCAATGAATAATAATATAATGTTATAGTTTCGTTAACATGGTCTTTGATAAAAATCTTTCGCCGACGCAAATTCCACCGCCTAACCACACAAACACACACAGGTGGAAAATGCGGCGTGCACGATACACTAACGCAATGCCTGCCGCCGACATGTAATTAGTTAGTAAAGAAAGTCATCGTGCCCCATTGCCTTCACCCACCCAAGGAACGCATGGGCACGTGGATGAGTTAAAAGGCAATGGGTACGGAAAGATATCCTGAAAATCCTCAACTAGAAAATATGATTAGTCTGTATAGTGTCTAGCCCGCTAGTATTCTTTCATTTTACATTATAAAGCAAAATTACTGGACTTTCAACTTGTCAATAGTTTAAAGTTTGATAAATAAGAAAGGTCTCTACTTTAGATCAAGAAAAAGGACTCTACTCGACATTCAATTAGTGAGAAAAAAGACTATAAAATGGAATTATTTAAGAAAATGACTCTAAAACATGAAGAATTTAATTTAAGAATTTAAAACGAGCGATTCCATCGTCAAAGTAAATTTCATATAGGTAATAAGAATGCATGTTCTCATGCTAATTACTTTGAATCTGAAATTTGCCCACCCTCAATTGTCTTCTTGCACATGGAAATTAATTATTCTTTGTGTACGCAAACGAGTGACTTTTATAAGAAAGGAATTACACTTGTATGTCTATTATCATCATTTAGACATCAAGTTACTTTTGAACACGTAAGTAATATCAGAAAAATAAAAGAAATTCATGTCATTATAATCGTCGCAATGACGGAATCGGAGGGCATCCGATTTTTCGACTACATATTAGATAAAAATGATCGTAGCTGTGGAGTCTGAGAGTATCAGACTTCTTCGCTACATAAAAATTAGCATTCAGCCGTATTGATATTCATATCAAATATCAATACCTTCTGAGCTGCTATGCATCTTTAGGTGCATTATTTAATAAATATCTACATCAATGTATGATCAATGATAAACATTCGCGTTAGGAAACGTTTATCTTGGAAATTATGATTATAATTTGATTCTATTGAAAAGGCGCGGTGCACAAGAAGACCCTAGCCCTCGTCTAAGAAATACATACACAGACAAAATGTTACAATTCACGGGCATGGTTACCATACCCGCGGTCATTATGCTCGCCAAAGTATACAACCGGTCACTCGTGTCGATTTGGACCAAACGTCCTACGACATGACTGAGTGACCAGAGGAACCATAATGCATGCCCACTCACATTTCGCTGTGCCCCGGTGACGAAGGCGCCAACACGAGTAAGATTTTTCTTCTGATTCTTCTGATTCTCCAGTCAAAATTTTCGTCAACATAATACATATATACGCGTTACACGCACACCTTCAGACAAAAAGAAACTAACAAAGTATTCTCAGATCATCAATACCCATACTTTCCCCCTCCGCAGGCGTTCAGATAATTAGTCTATTTAGAACACAGCCAATATGAGTATATTTTCATTATATTTTACCGGTGGCAGAACGTGTGCGTAGTAACGGCTTTTGTTATGACTAAACGATGCCAGCTTTGGAAGTCACCTCTGTTCAGACGGTTCGGCCACGAGACGCGATATATACGTCACTCGGCATGCAATAACCGACCGATATTCCAACACTTCGGAAATACGTACGCGTGTATTCTCTCGCGAGACCTGCTTGCTCTCCCCCCACCAAAGCCCATATTCGCCATGGTACATTGGCGGGGCGCGGGGGTCATTCGTTCTGTGGACATCGTTGAGTTAAGACGTTTCAATAGCTGCGTACATAAATGGTACGCCTACATTATTTATCGTACCATAATTACTTATAATCATTATTAGTCTTCTTCTTTACTGTCTACCGTCACTTGCTGCTACCATTAATACACTTTCGTCCCGAAATTGATTAAATATCGCGAAAAAATCGTTGGACGATCATCGCGTATTCCCTTCGTTGCCTTCGTACCGATATTTCTGCACATTTAGTGCACACATATTGTGTCTCGGTATTCAATTACATCCCTTTTCGGGCATATTTCAAGTTTATTTCTTGTTTAATTGCCTTACGAATGTTTTAATGCTTTTGTTTCAATCTCTTGTTGCATCGTTCGGTTACAGACGTTGAGGCGGGAATCCAAACCAAAGGGCAGGCAACGCCATGACACATGGCGGTTAATTTGAACGGTGCTTGGATGGCGACTGGTCATTCCTTGGAAAAAGAAGATGGCAATACGTGTGGTATACGTATTTTTATCGTTATTTTATTGAATCATTGTTGGCTTTGAAGGTGATGGGTAACTTTGCAGTCGGTTAATATCGGGATGAAATGGGAAAAAATTGAATTATGATAAATTGAATAATTCTAGTCGGATTTATTTAAACATTTCAAAATGGCGTCAGTAGATGTTTAGGAAATATTGGAATGATCGAATTCTATTGCATTTCGGTCGCGTTTACGTAGAATTCTATAATATTTCAATAATTTTTAAGAATCTATCTCTATGAAGCTAGTGTAATTGCATTTACGTTCGGTTTTGGATGCAAGTTTTGTTCTTTATGTACAGAAACTGCGTAGTTGATCGAGGACATGCTATTCAAGCATGAATAATTAACGAATTTTGATTCTTGCAATGAATTTTGGATATTTATAAAGATCGTGATATATTTTAAAGTATTATTCGAATAACACGAACGTGCTTACAACTTTAATAACGAAAGCCATTACTACGGTTCATTTAAATGTAATAATTATTTCTGATGTAGTATATTCTGGATAATATCGTGTTACTGAAATGTTAAGCTGCTCCTATCGAGCGAGCATTCTGTATTTTCGCATCACACCTTGTATTCTAAATAACAAGGAGTGAAAGTTCCTTGGCTGGTTCCAAGAAGAACAATATTTCCTCGTGACAAACACTCGATCAAACCACATCCACCCCACCCTCCTATCCTACTTATTTTTCAGAGATTGTGACCGCGTGCAATGCGGCCAAATAGAGTCAGTGTTTATGTCGTACGAAGTTTTTCGTTTTGAAGAGCACAGTTGCTCATAGTAGAGTGTCGTTAACAATTTTGGGATACGCGAGGGTAGAGTCAGTGTTTTCTACGCAATTTATATTCTTTTGCGAGCATCGGGGCTCTGACTTTCGAATCGCGAGAATAGATTCAGCGGTTTGTTCGACAATTATGATCTTTGGGGCGCGTTGATAGTCTATTTCTTTATTTTTTTTACTTTTGAAAACGAAACTCGTTATCGGAAATTAGAGTCAGTGCGTCAGCTGAAGAGGAGATTTGTGCGCAGAATATTATTGGAAAGATGTAAGTATGTATGTATTTCATTTAATTCCTTTAAAGTAGAGTTCATTCTTTAAAATTCCAGAAACAAAAAATTAAAAAATTAAAAGAAAATTAATTTCTAGAATAGAATCACCAAGAAATTCAAAACTAACGAAACTTTTTACAATTTAGACATTTTAAGAAAAAAAATTTGTTAATTTTATTTTTTAATATTTAATTTTTTAATTTTTTCTTAAAATGTCTGAATGATAAAAAATTTCGTTTTGAATTGTTTCGTGGTTCTTTATTAGAGTTCGAACAATCGTAAGTTTAGAAAGAAATTATAATCGTGTTCTGTTCCTTCGTTACAGTCTAGGGGCAGCTGAGCAACCTGATGACTTTTTCTAGCAGCTTGATGACTTCCCCTGAGCAGTTGCAGAGGTGTTGGCGCCTTCGTCACCGGGGCACAGCGAAATGTGAGTGGGCATGCATTATGGTTCCTCTGGTCACTCAGTCATGTCGTAGGACGTTTGGTCCAAATCGACACGAGTGACCGGTTGTATACTTTGGCGAGCATAATGACCGCGGGTATGGTAACCATGCCCGTGAATTGTAACATTTTGTCTGTGTATGTATTTCTTAGACGAGGGCTAGGGTCTTCTTGTGCACCGCGCCTTTTCAATAGAATCAAATTATAATCATAATTTCCAAGATAAACGTTTCCTAACGCGAATGTTTATCATTGATCATACATTGATGTAGATATTTATTAAATAATGCACCTAAAGATACATAGCAGCTCAGAAGGTATTGATATTTGATATGAATATCAATACGGCTGAATGCTAATTTTTATGTAGCGAAGAAGTCTGATACTCTCAGACTCCACAGCTACGATCATTTTTATCTAATATGTAGTCGAAAAATCGGATGCCCTCCGATTCCGTCATTGCGACGATTATAATGTCATGAATTTCTTTTATTTTTCTGATATTACTTACGTGTTCAAAAGTAACTTGATGTCTAAATGATGATAATAGACATACAAGTGTAATTCCTTTCTTATAAAGGTCACTCGTTTGCGTACACAAAGAATAATTAATTTCCATGTGCAAGAAGACAATTGAGGGTGGGCAAATTTCAGATTCAAAGTAATTAGCATGAGAACATGCATTCTTATTACCTATATGAAATTTACTTTGACGATGGAATCGCTCGTTTTAAATTCTTAAATTAAATTCTTCATGTTTTAGAGTCATTTTCTTAAATAATTCCATTTTATAGTCTTTTTTCTCACTAATTGAATGTCGAGTAGAGTCCTTTTTCTTGATCTAAAGTAGAGACCTTTCTTATTTATCAAACTTTAAACTATTGACAAGTTGAAAGTCCAGTAATTTTGCTTTATAATGTAAAATGAAAGAATACTAGCGGGCTAGACACTATACAGACTAATCATATTTTCTAGTTGAGGATTTTCAGGATATCTTTCCGTACCCATTGCCTTTTAACTCATCCACGTGCCCATGCGTTCCTTGGGTGGGTGAAGGCAATGGGGCACGATGACTTTCTTTACTAACTAATTACATGTCGGCGGCAGGCATTGCGTTAGTGTATCGTGCACGCCGCATTTTCCACCTGTGTGTGTTTGTGTGGTTAGGCGGTGGAATTTGCGTCGGTGAAAGATTTTTATCAAAGACCATGTTAACGAAACTATAACATTATATTATTATTCATTGCAATAACGATACCAATGTATCATATTCCTTGTTGCACACGATGATCATTCTAGTAAATAATCTTGAAATATGAAAGTTAATCAATCTCGTACAATCAAACGAGAAAGTAAAGTAATAACGCTTGATGTATGTACCTAATACGTACAATGCACATTATCAAGTAATCCATTCTTTGAAATTGACAATAATTAATTGCTATGTAAATCATACTTATACGCAATGGTCACTGCCTTTGCCAGCCGATTTCAGTGAAAACTAGTACGTACTTATTAGAGTGTGATTGTGGCCAAGCTCGGGTGACGGAGTCGTCCCGGGACGGTCTCTCTAGTGTAGGCTTTGCACCCGGGCGGTGATGCTTGAGAATCGTGGAGTGGGTTGACTGATGGTTGTGTTTGAGAGACTGTTTTGATATTTTTTAAATATAGGTTTTGTGTAGGATAGGTAACTTACCTTCTGGTACGAATGTGTGACTTAAATATAAGTAGGTAGGGCCGGGGCAGGTCGTCGTATTCTCTGATCGCATGTTCCCCCGCGCGATGACCTGCTTTCAGGAAATTTGTGAGAAAAGTCGACGGCCAGACTAGTGCGAGTGGGGTTTGCCCTCGCTTCTAGCCTCGCTATGTCGACTTTTTGACGCCAGTGGGACATTGCACATTGTCGCTGGTCGCGGTCGGCAGGACGGGCTTGGGCACGCTATTCATTTTCAGAAGGGCGGACCGCCCGAAGCATGAAGTGGCCAAAGAGCCGAAGATAGCCCGGCCAGAGAAAAGGCCACATCATGTGGGCTACCAAGAATGGCCCTGCATCCTCGGGTGCAGGGTCATTCTTACGTATTACATTGCCATTATGCTCGCCGGTAGTTGTAGTAGTAGTAGTAGTTTGGTTGGCCATAGGCTGACCCATCGAGACAAGGGTGGAACGAAATATAAGGGTAAAATACTTTTTTTATTATTCATGACTTCTAATAGTGGGCAAAAGTTCCCTTTTATAATGGAATTTAAGCTGCCAAAGTTTGAACGTGATCATCAAATTTTTTCAGGTGTCGCAAGCCCTTCAAATATTAATATTTACTGAAATATTAATTTTTGAAAGGCTTGCGGCACTTGAAAAAATTTGTCGATCACGTTCAAAGTTTGGTAGCTTAAATACCATTATAAAAGGCAACTTTTGCCCACTATTAGAAGTCATGAATAATAAAAAAATATTTTGCCCCTATATTTCGATCCACCCTAATCGATACCCCCTCCCCTGAAATTGAGCCTACCGCGTTTCAATTAGAGTTGCGAAGAAGATTACGGGGCCAGTTAGTGAATCAAGCATTCTCCGCGTCTGGTTCTAGCATAGCGTTGCGAATAAATATCGATCGTAGTTGCTTGTAGTGTTTCGAAAAAAAAAATCGCGATTGTTTTTCAGATTATTCTTGTATTTTTAATTGGAGTTACTAGAGTTTGATTCATTGCATTACTTTTGATTCATGGTATTCTTTTTATTAGAATTGCGATGCGACTGATCGCGTTTTTTTAATAACTCGTCCTAGTTTGATTCTTAATATTTTTTTGAGTTAGTGTTGCGATGATGACTGATCGCGTTTGTAAATAGAGTTGCGACCCCCAGCCCCCAATGCCCAAAAACTATCGTGGGACATGTCCAGAGACATGTTCCTGGGAAAAAAGAGTCCCGAGCAGCTGGATCTGCTGCACATGGAACTCTATACAGCCTTCAGGAAGGCTGCAACGAATTAAAGTTAGAGTTGCGTATTGCGAGACACAGGTGCACTGCATTTTTATTAGTGTTGCGGAAAATGAAACCACCCACGCGGTGGTTCTCGGTAGCTTTTTCGTTTGCTATTCGGTATTTGTATTGAGTATAGTAGAATTTTCAGTAATGAAGCACCATCCGGGAATTTTCAATTTGTTTGAGAAATTAGTGCTGCGGGTAGTCCAAAGTCCTAGTGACTATGCTCGGGAGTTGATTTTAGTCTGTAGTGAGTTAGCGTTGCGAAAGAAAGAAACGGTCCACTCACGGTTTTTTTGCATTAATGAGTGAACAATGATCAGCTGCCCTTCTAGCTACTGATCATTTTTTCTAGCAGCCCTAAGTGGCTACACCATCCTCCTTCTCCTACCACCACCTACCCACCCTTGAATCGAGTGTTTGTCACTGGAAATATTGTTTTAAAAGTATATTCATATCTTGCAGATAAATGTTTTCTATTTTTTTAGAATATTTTTAAACTTGAAGTTCCAATTTTTATGGAATAACATTTGGAAAATTTTATTCTGTTACTGAAAGAATGGCGATGAAAGGTGTGATTCATTATTTCTAATAGAAATTGCAGACTTCTGACACACCTCCATTCAATTGAAGTTCTAATTAGAGTCTTTGAAAAGTAGCAGTGGCTATTCCTCATTATCGTTGCTGATTTTTGCATAGTAACTTCGTCAATCGTTGTATTTCCTATCAGATTGATAAGAAATGTAGTTTTTTATTTTTATAAATTTTCAATATTCCTTTGCATTAATCAAAATTCACCCGCGATTGTTGCTTCATTTGATGATATTAAAAGGAAATTTGCACTGAAAAAGTAGGTAAATGCAATTCATCACTTTATATTGATAGTAAATTTTCAATATTAACGCGTGCTCGTTGTTCCTACTTTCTGTATGAAAGTAATTTCGATTACTGTGCAGTAAAGTGCAATTATTCCAATTTTCAACATTTGCATAAATGTTTTTGATTACCCATTGTATATTATGATTGATTGTCGAGTCATTGATACATAAACTTTGAAGATGCCAATTAATGAGAAACTACAAGGAAATTATTAAGTTGATGTAACAGAGCACCCAATGTGCTTAATATTATGAATATCAATTGCTTCGGAATGAAATGTAATATGATTAGTAGCTTCTTTTTCATGAATTGCTAAAGTATTGCTAAAGGTTAATTGCCTACTTTGTCTGCTGATAATGAAGCAGTATTTTTTAATCTTTTCCTTCTTTCATTTTATTACCGAATCGATATTCCATATTGAGTTTTAAACTGTAGCTTCAAATGTGATATTTCAATATTTGGGCAATAGCGATTCAATGAATAGACTATATCTGTTGAAATTACATTACTTAATCGAGATAGATTGTAAGTACTAATTCATTGAGAATGTTTCTGTTGCAGAGTATTATGTGTGAAGAATATTGCAAAAATAGGATTTCAGGCTCATCATCCTTGAGAAACGAAACCTCAAGGAATTTTTATTAATATTTTTAAAAATGTTTCAGATAACATCGTGGGTCCATCGAGGGAAGTAAGAAACACATGACAATTTCAGATTTTTATTAGGCAGGTCATTATTTAAATTTAAGTAGATATGAGTATGGTTAGTGTTTGAGAAGTAACCGAGGTGAGAAGAAATGAGAGGAGTCTAAGACAGGTTATGTTCACTAAGCCACTTTATGCGGTAACCACTTTGTCAGTTTTATTAAAAGAAACGTATAATGAGCAGATGAGAGAATGAGAGTCCCGATTTGGTGCCACAGTGTTTGTACTAAGCACTGTGGACTGCACCGAGAGCGTACAGTGAAATGAAACCGCGTGAAATGCCACGTGGCGTCCACCCGATTATACTAATCGCTGGACTACTGAGCGTTCAAATGAGATGAGAAACGCACACACGTTACTGCACGATGCGTAGCACTGAGAATGAGGCGAGCTGAGTGAAAGAACTAAAATATTCGTAACAATTCGCGATGCGATAACTCAACGAACTCGCTTAGTTCAGCGCACACAAGAGAATGAGATGAATATGGCCGCTGGCCGTTACGCTTCTTCTCCGTTCTCTTGGATCGTCGACGCGCACGCTAATTGGTCGATCGATCCGAGCTGATTGGGTCATCGATTGCGGCGACAGTTGATCGATCGCCGCTGATTGGCGGCTTGCCGATCGTTCAGCGCTGCTGAATCGCGGTCCGCGAGGTGCTGCCATGAGAATGAGTGTGGCGGCGTGGGAAACTATTTTCATTCCCAAACATTCCTCCCGCCGTCAGCAACAGAGTTGATGATGTTACCCTGAAACATTCAAAATTGCCAACTTTGCGATTGGCCTCGTTAATGTGGTGGTCGCGGTCTTGACGGTCACGACCCTGGTGAGACCATCCTTCCCAGGATGCAATGTGTGAACCCGAGCAAGTGGCCACTCTCTGACTTCGTCAGAGATGAGCACCAATGACCCGACCTTGATGTCATTGGAGGGATGATGCCATTTGGAAATGGCCTGTTGACGCTGAAGGTAGTGAGCTGACCATTGAGACCAGAAGTGTTGCATCTTCTTCTGGATAAATTGCCATCTTGCTGATGGTGAGAGTGATGAGTGTTCCACGCAAGGTTCAGAGCGGTTTGCCGATGAGGAAATGAGCTGGCGTTAGCGTTGAGATGTCCTCAGGGTCATCGCTGAGAGGCTCGAGCGGTCTTGAGTTGAGCATGGCTTCAATCTGGGTGAGAAGCGTACTGAACTCTTCAAATGTGAGAACAGTGTCACTGACGGTTCGTCGTAGATGATGCTTCATGGACTTGACGACCGCTTCCCATTTACCTCCCATGTGAGGTGCCGCTGGTGGGTTGAAACACCACGTTGTATTGTCGTTGACAAATAGAGAAGCCAATTCTTGGTGATGCTGTGAGCCCTGAGTGAACATGCTCTTGAGATTTGCGTCGGCACCAACGAAGTTGGTTCCGCAGTCTGAGTAGATGGTGTGTGGAATTCCACGTCGTGATGAGAATCGCCTGTATGTGGCGATGAAGCCTTCGGTTGAGTAGTCTGTCACCAGCTCGAGATGAACAGCTGACGTTGTCATGCACACAAAAACACAGATCCAGCCCTTTTGTGTTTTTGCTCCTCGCCCCTTCCAAGTTTTGAGAGTGATTGGACCAGCGTAGTCAATTCCAGTGTGGGTGAATGGTTGTGAGGGTGTAACTCTAGAAAGAGGTAGTTGGCCCATCAGCTGATGGGCACGGATCCCCCTTTGTCGAGCACACACAACACACCGCAGTATATGAGACTTCACTGGATCTCGACCTCCGATGATCCAGTAGGTCTGTTTGATGTGAGCGAAAGTGAGCTGAGTGCCTCCATGAAGAGTTCGTTTATGAGAGTGGTCTATAATCAGATCGGACAGACGTGAGTTGCGAGGTAAGATTGCAGGATGTTTACCTTCATAATCAATGTGAGCGTTACGAAGTCTGCCTCCAACTCGTATGACTCCTTGTTCATCGATGAACGCAGTGAGTCGACTGAAGGCATGAGATGAAGGCAACATCGAGTTCGAGCGGATAACCTTTAATTCGTGGTTGAAGTAGATTGCCTGAGTCATCTTGATCCAAAAAATGCAGGCTGTTTCCAAATCCTTTGGTGTGTGTGAGATGAGTGGCAACGAAACAGGCAATTTTCTTAACCTTGAGATGAATCTGAAACAAGCTGAAGTAATGCGAATCAGTTTGTCGAGAGAAGAGAATTTGTATATGAGATCCCAGTGATATTTGATTTCTTGAATGTTGAATAAGGTCGAGAATCCTGGACGAGCCTCTAGTGCACTCGAGTCGTCCTGATGCAATGATTGTGATGGCCATGAGTCACTGGGTTGAGAAAGCCATGATGGTCCCGTCCACCATAGCTGATGATGTTCAAGCTGAGATGTCGTGAGGCCTCGAGAAGCGCAATCAGCTGGATTCGAAGTGCCTGGAACGTGTCTCCAATGCGCGTGTGTTGAGAGTTCCTGAATTTGAGCGACACGATTCCTGACGTACTCCTTCCAGCGTGAGGCGTGAGAGTTGATCCTTGTAAGTGCCACTTGAGAGTCCGTCCACAGATGAGTAGATTCAATGTTGAGCTGAAGAGTTGCTTGAACATACTTGGCAAGCTTTGCCAGCATCAATGCTGCTGTGAGTTCGAGTCTCGGGATTGTAAGTTTCTTGAGAGGTGCTACCTTAGTTTTGGAGCACACCAGTGTCGACACTTTGAGATTTGTGGACGGTGAGATAACGGTAATGTACACTACCGCTGCCATGGCGAGCTGAGAGGCATCAGAGAAGCCGTGGAGTTCCACGACCGAATTAGAGTAGGTGTTGAACCACCTGGGGATTGAGAGCCTGGCCAGGCTTGTGAGATCTTCTCTGATGGAGTACCAATGAGATGTAACTTGAGGTGGCAGTGGATCATCCCAACGAAGTTTGTGCAACCATAACTCTTGCAGAATCATTTTTGCTCGAATTATGACTGGTGATAGGAAACCAAGTGGGTCAAAAATTTGAGAAACTTCTGACAGAATGATGCGTTTCGTCGGGATTGAGAATGAACTGAGAGGTTTCGATGAGAAGGTGAAGTTGTCCTGGAAACTGTTCCATTGCAACCCCAGAATTTTAGTATGGCAGTCGTCGAGTGAGATGGTTGAGCTTTGGGCTCTTGAGATGGAGGATGTTTCTTCTAGCAATGCAGGATGCGTTGAACACCATTTGGCGAGTGGAAAACCTCCCGCGTGACACAGGCCTTTCAGTTGTTGTGCGATTGTAATGAGTTGCTCACCTGTGTCAGCGCCGCCAAAGATGTCGTCGACATATCGTGCGTGAGTTATGGAGGGTACAGCCAATGGAAAGCGGCTGTCCGCTTTTCGTCCTCCACCAATTGAAGCAATGCTCGAACAGCCAGAAACGGTGCAGCCTTGGTGCCGTAAGTGACTGTCGTGAGCCTGAATGATATTTCTTCCCCTTCCTCATCCATCCACAGTATGCGTTGGAGATCTTGATCGTCTTCATGAACTCGGACTTGTCGGTACATTTTTGTGATGTCTGTAGCAAAAATGAACCTGTGCTGCCGAATCCACAGCAGCACGTCTGAAATGTTGAGCAGAAGGTTACGCCCTGTGTGCATGAGATCTTTAAGAGAGTACCCAGATGACGTTGCACACGAGCCATTGAAGACAACCCTCAGTTTGGTGGTTTCGCTGTCGGGCTTGAACACTCCATGGTGAGGAAGGTAAAAGATTGAATTGTTATGAGATGAGGTTGATGGTGCTCTTACCATATGGTTGAGATGTTCGTATTCTGACATGAAATCTTGATAGAGTTTACGATACCCATCGTCCCTGTTGAGCTTGACGAGAGTGCGCTTCAAGCATGCATGGGCTGCTTGATATGAGTTGCCCAATGCACTAGGTGGTGACTTGAGAGGGATGCGAACGATGTATCGCCCTGTAGCATCTCTGGTGTGTGTTGCTCGAAAGTGATCTTCGCACTCTTGCTCTTCAGAGTTGAGTTGAGATGAGGTGTCACTCGGAAGCTCCTCTTGAATCCAGAACTTCTCCAATAAATCACGTACGGACGGCTCGCCCTCTTGTACAAGTGATGTATGATATGATGATTGGGTGAGAGATTTGGAAGAAGCCACTGGCCCAAGTATGAGCCACCCAAAGATTGAGAGTTGAGCGATCGGCATGGATGGAGAGCCCTTGATTACGTTCTGCCTTATGATCTGTCCATATGTGTCAGCTCCGATGATAATGTCGACAGGTCGTGGTTTTAAGAAGTCAGGATCTGCCAACGTGAGCCCAGCAAGATGTGGCCAATCTTGGTTGGGCACCTCGGCTGAGGGAACCCTTGAAGATACTGATCTGAGAACATGAGCTTGAAGGGAAATTGTTAACGGTCGATGAATTGAACGCAGCGTTAATGAGGCGACGCCTCTTGTCTGCGTGGACTTCTTCCCTCCAATGCCAATGATTGAGATGGATGACCGAGATCGCTTGAGATTGAGTTGAGTGATGAGCTCCTCCTTGACGAAGGTAAGCTCTGATCCTGAATCTATGAGTATACGAACCAGATGAGTTGACATTGGTGAGCTGAGATGAGCCTGTGCAGTAGCAAGGAGGGTGAGATGGCTGCATGATGAGAGCGAGTGAGCAGAGTGTTCAGGGGTGAGCTGAGCAGAGGGTTCGACGACTGCGTTGAAACTTCAGCGTGGTTGAGATGTCGATGACTGTGACGCTTCAGTCTGAGGTGGAGGTTGAGCGGGCCTTGAGTCTGGGATGTGCAGCATAGTGTGGTGTTGGATCCCACACTGCTTACACATGTGCGGCGACTTGCAGTTTGCAGGCGAATGTCGACCGCAACAATTGTAACACAACATGTTGTTGGCTACAACCTTCCTCCTTTCCGCCACAGTCATTCCCCTGAACTTTGGGCACATGACTATGAAGTGGTCCCCCTTGCAGATGTCACAGGGGAAACTCTTCTGGCGTGAGGGGCCTTGCGTCGCTGCGTGAGATGATGCTCGTAGAGCAGATGGCTTAGAAGATGCCTTCGCCGATGAGCTGGTGGGACCTTGGGAGGACGGAGCCTCCGCCCTCTCCAGTGCCCTCACCCTGTTGTTGACAAAGTCCTTTATTCTCTGGAAGGTGGGGTACTCGTTTGCAGAGGTCATCGATGTCTCCCACGCTTCCCTAGAACCTTTGTCCATCTGGCGTGCCACGAGATGGGTCAGGATGACGTCACCTAGGTTCATGGTCACGCCAAGTGAGATGAGAGACGTTTTGGCGCCTTCCACGCTGGTGATGAGCTGCTTCAAGGCTGCAGACACCTTGAGATTACCAGGCCTTGACGCGTACAGCTTGTCCAGCTGAGCCTGGATGAGATAGCACTTGTTGGCGTACGCCTCCTTCAGCATTTCCCAGGCTGGAGTGAAGGAAGCCCCCTTCAAAGGTAGAGCCTCTACCTTCTGGGCTGGTTCGCCTGCCAGGCTGGACAACAGATATTGGAGCCTCCCAATGTCTGTTAGATCCTTGCGGTTGATGATGAGCGCAGAGAACAACTCGCAGTATGCTGGCCACTTGGTATAATCCCCTTCAAATGTCGGCAACGCCAGTTCAGGGAGCTTCCCTGGAGCTGACGCTGTGCTCGCTGAGCTGGAACCACCCGACGGTAAGAAGGGAGCAAGTTCGTCTGCCAGACGACCAAGCTGAATTCTTATGTCAGTATGCAGCTCCTGCATCTGAAAGAGATACTTCTCTTTGTAATATGGGTGGTCGCGCTGCGACCTGGACCACGTTGCGTCGAAGTATGCGTGCTCTCTGTTGAACGCCTTGATGAGCTCATCGGCCTGCTGTCCATAGACCTTTAGTTCCGTCATCGTTGCGTTCGGGGCACACTCGGGTATTCGTTTTTTGAGTGCCGTCATCGACTCCAGCCTCGTTAGCTGAGTTTCAGCTCGGGAAAGGACCTCTGACGGCACGCCAGAGGGAGACGATGATCTTGTCTCTGGCCCAGTGAGCGGGAGATTCCCATCTGATCCCGTTGGGAGGTTGATCGTCGGCGTAAGTGGCCTCGACGACGTCTGAGACCGAGTCGTCGACTTCTGCTCGTCAGATTGCATTTTGAGGTTAAGGTTCGCGAGTTCACACGATCACCACTTTAATCACCACTGAGAGTTCACACTGTCTTAGATCCGGCTCGAAGGACCACAAAATGTTTGAGAAGTAACCGAGGTGAGAAGAAAGGAGAGGAGTCTAAGACAGGTTATGTTCACTAAGCCACTTTATGCGGTAACCACTTTGTCAGTTTTATTAAAAGAAACGTATAATGAGCAGATGAGAGAATGAGAGTCCCGATTTGGTGCCACAGTGTTTGTACTAAGCACTGTGGACTGCACCGAGAGCATACAGTGAAATGAAACCGCGTGAAATGCCACGTGGCGTCCACCCGATTATACTAATCGCTGGACTACTGAGCGTTCAAATGAGATGAGAAACGCACACACGTTACTGCACGATGCGTAGCACTGAGAATGAGGCGAGCTGAGTGAAAGAACTAAAATATTCGTAACAATTCGCGATGCGATAACTCAACGAACTCGCTTAGTTCAGCGCATACAAGAGAATGAGATGAATATGGCCGCTGGCCGTTACGCTTCTTCTCCGTTCTCTTGGATCGTCGACGCGCACGCTAATTGGTCGATCGATCCGAGCTGATTGGGTCATCGATTGCGGCGACAGTTGATCGATCGCCGCTGATTGGCGGCTTGCCGATCGTTCAGCGCTGCTGAATCGCGGTCCGCGAGGTGCTGCCATGAGAATGAGTGTGGCGGCGTGGGAAACTATTTTCATTCCCAAACAGTTAGGTAAGGTGTTTAGTGGCCACATAGAATTAAGTAGTTTTTAAGGAATAAAATAAACACTGCAGTGTTTAACTAAATATAAGTAGCAATTATTAAATACGAGCGCTCGTATCCGTAGGAATTATTAGTCTTTAAGTAGCCATAGGAAATATGCACTGGCATATTTCCTATTAATGAGTAGAAAATTTGAATTATTCACTAATTGGGAAATATTCCCCCTTTTTTCTTTGTTTCATTCCCAATTAATGAATAATTATCATGGTAGAAATATACCAGAAAATTCTTGCAATTTTAAATGAAAGAAACAAAGAAATGTTTTAAATTCCGCTTTAGTTTCATCGCGGTAGGTTTTTACAGAAGGACTCCTTCTGTTGCCCGGTTGTGGAGCGATCGAGGATCGTTTTGCAACCGTGCATCAGGGGGATCTATGGAAATGAAAATAAAATTTTGCATAAAAGGAGGGTGGATGGGCCGCGGTTAGGGCGGGTCTCCACTCGCAGCGCCTCCACGTGGTGAGACCTGGGCAATCTGTATTATTTTAAGTATAATTACTAATCGTATCGCAAGTAACATTGCAATACAATTATTAATTAAGTGACAAGTAATACGAGCCGATTGGCTGCGATCATCTATCTTCGTCAATCTCTATTCCATCCTCAAACACATGTTAAGTTGCCGAAATTTGAATTGCGACATGTTTAAATATCATCAAACTGTTTTTTATTTGTAACTAAAAACTGAAATTTCTCAGGGCTAGACTAAATCTTATTTCGCAACGCGGGTTTCGAACGTAACGCGATTTGCAGTTGCATCCATGCACCCCACGCCACTCATGCATCATGCAACGTTCTGCGAGGCTTTTATGAATTAGGTTTTACTGTAAATATCAATGTCGGTTGGTAAACTAATACTCGGAGCAAATAGAATCAAATTATCATTATTTCACTGGAATGATTAAACAGTGCATTAGAAACTTGCGGGAATGTCAGTGACGGCGTGAATTTTTAATACTTTTCGGCGTACGATACGCGAAAGAGTTCTACCACACGCAAGGTACTAAGGTAAAAGTACCAATAACTGGACACGTCCCAATACCTGGACACCAATGACATTTATATTTTTACTAAGCTTCATAGAAACTTTAGAACAATATTGTTGGGAACATATGTTATTTTGTAACTTGATCTCTTATATAAAAAATTAAGAAAGCCCTAGATGTAAAGTTTAATATATAAAACAGTCTTTAAATATCGGAGGTGCATGCACTCGAATTCTGCGTAGATTTCTTAAGTAATTCTTAAGAAAAATACAGTTAGTTGTTAAGGTGATAATAATCGTTATGTAACGTTTTTCTGAGAAAAAACGTATGTACAGAATCTTAAGAAGTTTCTTGTTACATACAAAACAAAACATTGATCAGTTAATGTTGATTTTAATTAAACATATACGTGTTCATGTACCGGTACATAATAATCTTGTCCTCTGCACGCTGTCCCAATAACTGACCAGCCGTCCAGTTGGTCGGCTTGTCAGCATTTTGAACGCTTAGGTGAAGTCTCAATACCTGACCGCATTGTCGAACCGGTAAAGTGTCTGTGTTTTCTCAAATTTTTGTATATCAAAACTGTAAGTACAAGTATAGTGTACATAAATTAACAGTTTTTTATTTTCAATTCATATTTTTAGTCAATTGCATGTTACATTTTCAACATAATTGAAAAATGAAAAATTCGCGCGCAAACCATTCACACAAACACTAGTGGCGCCCTCTGCGCCAAGCATTGCGTTATCTTCCCCATTGGCCAGGTATTGGGACATCAAAAGTGGGACGCTGAGACAAATCAGAATTCTATTGTCCATGTACTGGTACACATAACTATTTGCGTTTTTACTCAATTTAATTAAAATAACGCACTGAAAACAAGTTTTTAGTAGCTCATTTGATAGAAAGAAGTAACATTTATCTGAATATTGACACTTTTGTTAAAAAGGACATTTATTTCCAGTCCATTTTTAAGATATACAACTTTGATATCCTTAAGTGTCCAGTTATTGGTACTTTTACCTTACTTAATAACCAATGTCGTCTTGCAATTTATAGCTTACACGGGCATTGAAGAAATACCATTCTTGAGCGCCATAGTCTCTTGATCCCCGAAATGGATTTTCGGAAAGAAATCCGCGTGAGTCGTAGACAAGCTGTGTCAAACCATAGCGTAGCAAAAGCCCTGCCTTCTATGTCAAACTCTCACACTGAACAAATCACACGTATACAAGCACGCACACATCTTTCAGCATCTCAACACATTTCAGTGTAGTTGCTGAGCTGGACGCTGTTCATAAGCATATGCCACTACATTCAGTTCTGAAATTATGGGTCGGTAAGACAGTTGGGTGGCGACACGAACTTCCATAAGGTGATAGGTCTATCCTATACCTCGTCTGTGGTGGCATCTGCTTAAGAACAACGTCCAGCTCAGCAACTATACTGAAATGCGTTGAGATGCTGAAAGGTGTGTGCGTGCTTGTATACGTGTGATTTGTTCAGTGCGAGAGTTTGACATAGAAGGCAGGGCTTTTGCTACGCTATGCTTTGGCACAGCTTGTCTCTACGACTCACGCGGATTTGTTTCCGAAAATCCATTTCGGGGATCAAGAGACTATGAAGCTCAAGAATGGTATTTCTTCAAAGCCCGTGTAAGCTATAAATTGCAAGATGACATTGGTTATTAAGTAATACTTTGCGTGTAGTAGAACTCTTTCAGGTATCGTACGCCGAAAAGTATTAAAAATTCACGCCGTTACTCTGACATTCCCGCAAGTTTCTAATGCACTGTTTAATCATTCTAGTGAAGTAATAATAATTGGATTCTATTTGCTCCGAGTATTAGTTTACCATCGACATTGATATTTACAGTAAAACCTAATTCATAAAAGCCTCGCAGAACGTTGCATGATGCATGAGTGGCGTGGGGTGCATGGATGCAACTGCAAATCGCGTGCCGTTCGAAACCCGCGTTCCGAAATAAGATTTAGTCCAGCCCTGAGAAATTCATCGGTTCAGTGTGTTCAGTCAAGTGTGTGCATATTATTTCGTGATTTCTCAATTCGTGCATCAATTTCATCGATTACTGGACCCAATACCTAGAAGACTTTTCGCGCAATACATTTCTCAAAGAGCTGGGAGTCGTTGGAGCGTGACAGAACGTCAACAACCTCTTCCAAATTCGTGATATGCCAGTTGAACTTTACCTGCGACAGTGTTTGGGTCTCAGTGAACGCGAGAGCCTATTATTTTGTGAAATCTCGATTCCTGGATTAATTTCATCGATTACTGGACCATGTGGGGGGTCGCTTAACAAGATTCTACTACAATTCGGTACTGACGCTGCAGCTGCGGGACATTGGCCTGCAGATTGAATAGCTACTGCTGAAGGGGGATGCTTGTCTGCATGGGTAGCACAATGAGACTGTTTGCAACGAACGGTGAGTGATACTTTTTCATTCTTTCAACCTTTCTGCATGCCATCGAACAAAATGATTGCTGTAGCGAGCGCAGACACCACGAACACATACTTAGTACTCGCGAATAGTAACATTAATGGGCCTGTGCTTCCAGATGTTTAATACGAGTAGAAACATACAATAAATAAATTTTAAATTCGCAATTGATGTTTTACTATCGCGTTTCAAACATTCTAAACTACTTTTCTTTAATTTCACAATCTTTAATTTCACAATCTTTAATTTCGCAGTCGATAATTTATCGACTTTTCGGCATGTGCCACTCAGGCGCATGCGCGAGCATTTTCGACTTTTCGGAAATTTTTTTTTTTTTCGAAACTTTTCCATCTTCCGCGGTCTGGGCCGTGTGCGCACGCTCCCCCGGCGCCGCTCGTGCGCATGCGCGAGTATTTTTTGACTTTTCGGAAATTTTTTTTTTCTTCGAAACTTTTCCATTTTCCGCGGTCTGGGCCCTGCGCGCACGTCCCCCCGGCGCCGCTCGTGCGCTTGCGCGAGTTTTTTTCCACTTTTCGGAATTTTTTTTTTTTTCGAAACTTTTCCATTTTCCGCGGTCTGGGCCCTGCGCGCACGTCCCCCGGCGGCGCTCGTGCGCATGCGCGAGTTTTTTTCGACTTTTCGGAAATTTTTTTTTTTTTCGAAACTTTTCCATTTTCCGCGGTCTGGGCCGTGCGCGCCCGTCCCCCCGGCGCCGCTCGTGCGCATGCGCGAGTATTTTCCGACTTTTCGGAATTTTTTTTTTTTTTTCGAAACTTTTCCATTTTCCGCGGTCTGGGCCCTGCGCGCACGTCCCCCGGCGGCGCTCGTGCGCATGCGCGAGTTTTTTTCGACTTTTCGGAAAAAAATTTTTTTTCGAAACTTTTCCATTTTCCGCGGTCTGGGCCGTGCGCGCCCGTCCCCCCGGCGCCGCTCGTGCGCATGCGCGAGTATTTTCCGACTTTTCGGAAAATTTTTTTTTTCTTCGAAACTTTTCCATTTTCCGCGGTCTGGGCCCTGCGCGCACGCCCCCCCGGCGCCGCTCGTGCGCTTGCGCGAGTTTTTTTCCACTTTTCGGAATTTTTTTTTTTTTGAAACTTTTCCATTTTCCGCGGTCTGGGCCCTGCGCGCACGTCCCCCGGCGGCGCTCGTGCGCATGCGCGAGTTTTTTTCGACTTTTCGGAAAAATTTTTTTTTCTTCGAAACTTTTCCATTTTCCGCGGTCTGGGCCCTGCGCGCACGTCCCCGCGGCGCCGTTCGTGCGCTTACGCGAGTTTTTTTTTCCACTTTTCGGAATTTTTTTTTTTTCGAAACTTTTCCATTTTCCGCGGTCTGGGTCGTGCGCGCCCGTCCCCCCGGCGCCGCTCGTGCGCATGCGCGAGTATTTTCCGACTTTTCGGAAAAATTTTTTTTTCTTCGAAACTTTTCCATCTTCCGCGGTCTGGGCCGTGCGCGCACGCCCCCCCGGCGCCGCTCGTGCGCATGCGCGAGTATTTTTCGACTTTTCTTTCTTTCCGGAAATATAATTCGCTCTCGGGGGAGATCTTGAATTAGCACAAGATGCTCGGGCTCGATACACTCGCCTGTGCAAATTGTCGGCTTTGTGGTGGGAGCGCTTATTGCAGCTGCATGTGATTTAATTGTGAGGCGGGCTGCTGTGAGCCTGACCCTCTCAGGCGCGGCCCCGAGCGGGAACTCCCGTTAAATTTTGGGGGGGGGGGGGGGCTGGGTGAACGGTGGTCGCGTAGTAGCGGTTTGTCTGTGCAACTGCAATGCGTGAGGGGATCGAACAGCTCGAGATCTTTCGCGATGGTGAATCCGTGTCCGTTTGTCAATTCTTTTTCATCTCGGCAATGAGATACTTAGAATCTGTGTGGCACTTGAAAGCAATGCAAGCGTACCTTTATAATATGCGAAAGAAATTGTAATCTTATGTATGCTGAAAGATCAACGAGAACCTCTCGTCTATTTCTCTCACGTGTGTTTGTTAACCCTTTGGACTTTAAAGTAAAGTCTTTTGAAAGAATTTTAGTAGCCTTTTACCGTATATTGCAATCTCAGTCCGATGGGTTAATATACCGAAGCATAGTCTGTTATGCTTCCACAGAGTGGTGTGCGTGCGTGTGCGTGTGTGTGTGTGTGTGTGTGTGTGTGTGCTGCGAAACTTAGAAAACTTGGGCAGGCAAGTCTAGTTTTAATTCGCCGATGGGTTCTCTGGTGAATTCTTTAAGAGATTCACTCAGAATTTTGATTCAACAAAAATTGCGGGTGGAATTATATCTGGGTTAAGTTTTACTAACATTGTAGAGTAGAATTAGACATTTTTTTCAGGCATTCTATGCCATCAGCGCCCAACGAGGCTGCTTCTTTTTCACATTAATATTCGTAATTATTATGCGCCCAATGAGGCTGCTGTTCTTCCGTTTTGTGACTAGGCATCGTTAAGCGCCCATAGAGGCTGCCGTTTTTTTTTTTCATTAAAATTGAAAAGCATGAGACGCACAAAATGGCCACTCCTTTTTCCTATCAATGCGACTTGCAAACCTACGATCTACGTTAAGGGCCCAGATCGAGCCAATCTTACGTTCAGTGACTTTTGTTCGGTCTAGACATCTAATCAGAATTTTATTCTGTTTCAGATAGATATTTCGTCGATCGTTTTACGTAATTTATTCTATTTCATGCATTTCGTACATGGTTTTGCTTGATTCATTTTATTTCAAGTCCTGTATTTTATTGTGTTCATTTAATTTCCTTCCATGCTGGTCCCACTATTACTAACATAACGTAATTAATTGCTTCAGCTTTCCAGGTTCAGCCCTTCGCGGCGAAGAGATTTAATAAAATAATATATTTAAAAATAAAAGAGATTGTGAAAATTAATAGTGAAACGAGATAGTGACAGAAGACATCTAAGGAAGCCTAGGCTAATTTATTATAGTATGAAGTATTTAAGGCCCCTTGTAAAATTGCCAAGTAATCGCAGAATTTTATTAGCTTTGTTGCTGGTTTGCTGGTTTGCTGGCTCCTCATCTTTGATGAGGTGGTCGCCACTGCTTCCGTTTTCGGAAGCAAATGACTGAACCTGAAATTGGTACGAGTGGATCAGTTTCATCCCCTGGTGTTCTAGTCGAAAGGGAAAAGTTTCGGGCGTAGGGGGTGTACCTTTTGGTACACTGCCTGCGTAAGTCACCCGGTTCGACTTCCCAGTCTCTGTGTTAGACGGCTTGAGTCAGGTCACACCTAGTGTTGCTCCTGACGAGTCGCATCGGTGCAAGAGGAATCGTCTCAGAGACGCCGAGCGCTTTTCCGTTTCGACTCGGACATTAGGGTGGTAGGAACTGCGCCATCCAATACTCGTTTCATGCTCACTCGTAGTCTTTCCTTCCTTGCTGAATTTATTTCAATCGAGTGATTGCTTGGCAGTTCCCTAGATTCGATATCTGAACCGAAGGGATCGATGGAACTTTGTTTCGAACCATCTCTTTGGTTTAGTAGGCTAAGAGTTTCATGTATCATCTATCTCTCTACGGGTCTCGAAACGCAGCAACCTCCTCGTGGTGAGACCTGGTCATCGGTGAGAACCGAGCCGATAGCTGCGATTGTCAAATATTCTAATTAGATATAAGAATTTCTCTAACCTAAAAGAATAAAATATGTAACTTGAAATGTTGTTTGATTGGTTCCTACCGGGCCCCAGAACACGAGTATAGTGTTACGTTAGACGGATAAGTGCAAGTTGGAATATTTCAGCGAGATACTGGAACTGATGGGTTTTTGACAATTTTTAAAGTCCTCTTGGCTTCAGCACCTTATTGAAATATATTCCTTGGCGAGGTATTCCACGTTACATCATGAAAGCATGTCTTCCACAAATAATGCTGTTGTTTATATAAATTTTTATGTTCAATAAATTTGTTTTGCGTTAAATAAATTGGAATAGAACAACAAGGTTATAAGGCGTATGTATTCTTGTTTTGTTGTGATCCTTCTTTCTCTGTCGTTGCACGGAATACGTTTATAAAACGATCTTTACATTGTTACTCTAACAGAATCATTTGTAAATCGCGGGTTTCAAACGATCTAAGTTTTACCCGTGTTGAATTATAATTCCACGCGTAGCGTTACAATCTTATTTTAGACTGAATCGATAACGTTGGGTGTGACATGAAAATGGTAAGGGGGCTTGCGAGCCCCCCGAGCGTGCGACACAAAATTACATTGCGTGATGGGTCTATCCTATACTTGGTCTGTGCCCCTACAGAGGTGGGCAAAAAATTATTTGAAATAATAAGTTGTGTACGAAATTTTTATTTTAAATAGTTTTTTGCCTATCTCTGGTCCCCTAGGACCCCCAAAACCGGTGAGAGAAAAATGCATTGGTTGATAAGTTTATCCTATACCTGGTCTGTGGAGATACGTAGGCATCTGTGGGCAATGTAGGTGTGAATCGAGTTGTAAAAAACGTTTCTTTCCAGTGATAAACGAAAAACTATTTAAATATCTGTGCTGATGGCAACGGGGAGATTTAAGGTTACTAGGCAGTCATTTTTGTCGAAAATGAAGCATTTCAATTAATTACAAAGAAATAAATTGAAGCTGATCGTGAGACTTATTATTTGACACAATGTTTATTAACACCATAAGCTTTAAAAAAGCGTGTTTGTTTCGCCAAAAATATGCATTAGTCTTGTTAGCTGGCCTCCAGCACCAAAAGCGATTGAAACATAAAAATAAAGTATTCTTATTTCAACTTAAAGAAAAGTAGATTTTCATCAATGTAGCGTACGGTTTTTATCATATTTTAATTTGTACAATTTTTATAAACCTCCGAAGTCGAACAGTTTCAGAGAAAAAAAAATCTTTACGCATCCGCCATTTCCATATTTCTTATAATTATAAAAAAATCGTACGTTACGTCCAAGGAAATCTCCTTGTCTTTAAGTTGAAATAAATTTAGAAATAGACAATGTCGTATTATTCCGCGATTTTAAAACTTAGTAATAAATAATGTATGAAAATAAAGTTAAACTCTCATAAAAAGATCGCGATATTTCACTGAAAAATTACCTGAGAAGACAAATTTTTTTACCCATTCTTTTAAGCCTACAAGGTGGTGTACTCTACCAAAAAGAGGTGGAATATGTTGGAGCATCTTATAGAATATAGCTCAACTGCTTTTATACAAGAAGGTTGATTAGACTGCAGATGTTTATGCAAATGCACGTATTGATATGCAAATATTATTTTGCATATTGCATATGCTTTGTTACAAGGCATATGCACATATTATGTTACATATTTCTTGTATATCGATCTCACTGTATTTGATTGCAATCATAGATGACTTATCAAGCCATTCTGCGACACTAGTGATAAATCGCAATACATAAAACGCTAACGCTTCGTACAGATGTTGACACCATGCGATAGAGATAGAATAAGTCATTAGTGGAGACTCGTTCTTTACAATCGCCCGATACACATAAACAATTTCGATAAAATTAAAGGGGTTCTACCATTTTTTTCTCTTAACACCCGATAATAGTAAAATTATTCATTTTCACTCTCTATTATATTTCTGCAAATAGGTAGTTTGAACTTTTAATGGAAACAATGTCGTTGCAATTTCAATTACTCAGAATGTTTTCCAAAAGGCACAAGTTGCTCAAAATTTTACATTTACAAATTCTTCCAGTCACAATAATGAAATTGCGAACTGTCGCTCTACCCTTAACAAATTCAATAAAAATAGAGATGGCATATTTTACGTGCATAAACATCCACGGTCTACTCCTGTTCTTTGTAATATGATACATAAGAAAGTTACGTTAGTACTGATAAAAACAAATTACTTTAGTATGCATGCAATTTAATTGATTAAGTGATCAAGGTAAAATGAATTAAACAGAGCGTTTAATTGGTATAAATCATTTATACATGAATATCTAAAGAGGAACATAAAGTAGAATTTGTATAAGTGTTGAATCTTCTAGGAGGTTTAAGACTCTGGTATCTGTGGGTCCAACTTGCGCGATATATTGACGTCGGGATCCTTGTCTACGTATATCAGCTGAAAACAGAGTATTTAAACGCTAGATAAATGTTAATTCGCTGTTACATTTACTCTCCAACTTGAATGAACTCTCAACTGATAAACTGACGACAATTGTACACTCGTTAAAATTAAACGCGGGTGTTTACTTTTATCAGTGGATACTTGATTTGAGATACTACAAATGGAATGTAAAGTATTATCAGTAAATTCAGTTATTTTACTCTCCACTGAGAATTCTACAGCGGATAGAAAGTAGACGGAGTACCGTGACCACAGGATCCTCGAAATTGATTAACCGAAATTCTGGCACGAATGTGAGGAGGAATGCACAATAGACAAGCGCAAGAACCCACTCAGAAATAGCGCTAGCAACGTGCCAGCCCCAGCCACCGTCTGTCGGCAACCATTTCTTGTAATCGTTGCCTGCAAGATACAAGCTCGATATCATTTCAGCTGCTTTCGTGCAATGCTAACGAGAAAACGTTACCTTGGAACTCTAACATAGAAATGTAGCCTGGTACGATCGTAACAACTGTTAAAATCAGTGTCAGTGCTGACAGGCTTGCACGAACATACACCACGACTTTGCCATTCACAGCTGGCACCATTTTGTAACTTAAATATGTCTGAAAAACATCAAGCACTGTTCAAGCAGCTGTTTAGCCATCTCACTCAGATACATACTCACAAGGGAAGGACCCCATAAAAATGCAAAAAAAAAACTTCATCTGATGGGGGAATCGATCGCAGGACTGTGTCGGATCCGCAATCCACGCACTAATTCACTCCGCCGCCGTATCTTCTATGACACGGTTTATATCCATGGTATGTAAACAAGTACGTAACTTTAATTGTTAATAACTTTACAACCGCCAAGTATCTACGACTAGTATTCCATATATATCATCAGGGACCTGCATGCTATCATATTACAAAAGCTCGTTAAAATCCAAGATGACCACTTGGGGTCCTTATTCCCTTGTCAGTTACCCATTCGGTTGTTTATTCAATTCCCGACGCGGGTATCCAATTAAGTATCTAATTAGCTATCTGTTGTACCTGGAAACAAAAGTAGAGGGTCCCAGCAGTGAAGCAGGTCATAGCCCCGATCATGTGAGCCGCGACAACGCGGGCCTCTTGAAAATTCGCCAGTATATCCAGACCAAAGCAGCCCAGAGCGCCGCACCAAGCGGTCACGACAACGATCTTCCTGCTAACGAGGTCGCTGCCTCTTTCCACTTGCCACTGAGAGACTTGCCGATGTCTGATGTACACGCAGCAGGCAACTAAAATTCACGCGATCGTATCAGTATCGTCGTTTAGTTCGACCAACCCGGGGCTGATGCGTTTTAACGAAATGTTTGACGACATTTACGGAGCAACGCGGCAATGTTCAGGCACTGGGCAAATATACACGATTCCGGGGACAGGGTGCCCGTTTCTGATATGTACGGGAATCCTGGCACCACGTGGTCCCAATGTACGGATATTGTGTACCTGAAATACGATTAATTTTTAAGCTGACCTCAGCAGGCCGTAGGCTCGCGTGGTGGATCGTTTAAATCCAGCTTCCGATCGATATTCCTTATCTTAAAAAGGTATTTTCAACTCGTCGCTATTTATCACCAGGTTTCCGCGCGTATAACAAAGTATAAAAGCTTGAGTATTTAACCGGTTAACTGGCACGGTCCTTTTCATTATTCGGGCCCAAAATGGTAACATCGAAAAATTAAGTGAATCACACAAAATTTGGTATACAGGGGTTTTTTGAGTCGCTGAACCGATTCCGGGGGTAATTTTTTTCATCTGACACCCCCAACCCCTAAAAAATAGAATTTAGGGGTGAGTTTGTCAATTCTTTTCTCGTCGGTACACTCTGGGGTCGTGAAATTTTCACCAGCTAACTACAGGAGTAAGAGTTTACTTATGAAATTGAATACAGTACGAATAATTTATCCAAATCCCAACAATTCGCTAGTCATTTTGGTTCGGCCATATTGAGTCTGCCATATTGAAATTTAAAATTCCAATGCCAAATTCAGATTCAGCGACCCCAAAAACCCCTATATACAATTTTTCTATATCCCGATAGTATTTTAATATTTGGCAGCCATTTTGGTTCGGCGATTTTGAGTCTGCCATATTGAATTTTACAATTCCAATGCCAAATTCAGATTCAGCGACCCCAAAAATCCCTATATACAATTTTTCTATATCCCGATAGTATTTTAATATTTGGCAGCCATTTTGAGTCTGCCATATTGAATTTTACAATTCCGATGCCAAATTCAGATTCAGCGGCCCCAAAAACCATTACATACCAAGTTTGATTAAAATCTTTTGTAAATCAAAAAAGTTATTCCATTTGATCATATATGATACATTGACAGAATTGGCCAGATTTTTGTTTGATCATATATGATACATTGACAGTTAACCGGTTAAGGGGGAAGCCACTGTGAAATTTTTTTATTTTATTTTTTTGTTCATTTTCATATTTGTGGTATCAAAAACATATCTGCACAATTTCAAAGCGGATCGCGAAAAATTCTGGGGGCTAAAGAAGGTTTTGTATAGGTAGCGCACTGTTCAGAATCGAGTGCACGCATAGGTAACTTGGTGTCCATCGCCCGAAAAGTTTATATCTAAGAATCCAAATGTATCTAATAAGTTCTTCTGTCCAAACTTTAAACGCGATTATCTCGAAACGGCATTTTTCAAACTGGGCGGATTAGTAACTCGGATTAATAAATAAAATTACCTTCAGTTAAGCGTACAAGTGTTTTGATCGAATAATTCATCTAATCGTAACATTGAAAAAAGCATGTCGATTTTTTATATCTTTTCTTTCAAAGTTCATGTCTTCAAAAATTAATATTTTTTTAAATCTGTATGCTTAACTGAAGCTATTCTAATATACTTTAAGAAAACGTTCGAATTTTTCAATTCAGAGCAAATGTTGGAATTTGGAAAGTTACACAACCGCCCGTTTTGTATTTTTTTTTGCAGAACCTAATGTTATTGTATGCTGTGGCTATACTGCCAAACAAATTTCAATCTAGAAGCATAAAATATTTGTTAAATATATGTATTTTCAGTTGGTAGTAAAGATTTTTCGTAGAATGTTACATTTCATAATAAGAGAATGCCTTGAAAATTTGGTGAATAAAGTCGAATTATTATTATTTTTATTATTATTATTAAAGTAGCCTTTATTTTCGACTCCCACAGTGGCTTCCCTCTTAAATGCGGGTGGGGAGCACATAGGGGTGCATATCGCGAATTTTATTCGCAGCATCGCCATTCAATTGAGGAACTTGCAGCAAGTGCAGTACAACTCCATTTTTTACACTTCTTGAGTTATGCCGTAAAAAAAAAATTTACATCGTTTCATGCGCGTTTGATACAAATCCGATAACAAATCAGCGATTTATTGCAAATAAATTAAAATATTAATATTAATATTTTTTCGCCAAAAGTAGAAATAAAAGCTTGTCAACTCAATAACTACTACCCACTTGTTATGCGAAAATATATATTTTTCAATTAGTGTTCTCTTTTTAATGTGAAGTCAAAGCAATAATTTTATAAACAGTTTTTCTTTTAATTTACTCGAAGTTGGTGAAGATGGAGCTGCACCCCGCTTAATTGGCCCACGGTCCTCAGTTGCACTTGCACGTTGAAAGCAGCGTTATTTACAGAACAATGTCCCCCCGCGAAGCGTACACGGCGGGGCATAATGAATCAAGCTAATCGTGATTTACATCGCGGCATCGGAAACAGAACGCGCGGCTGTCGTTGTTTCCGATACCGCGGCCTTGGTCGACAAGTAAACTCGCCGATGGACGCCGACGATCACGGTGTTCCGATTACGGTTTCATTTTCACCGCGCGCCGGTGGCCATTGTTCGTTCGAATTTGTCCTCAGACGCTGAGCAAAGATTCGTGGCTCGTGACGGAAAGTCACGGGACATTTGGTCCGATTCAAATTGTCTAACAAGACACGGCAGAGAAAGCAACACGCCATCGTCTCGACAGACTTACGTGATGAGGAATGTCACTGGGATCAGGATGAAGAGGCTCAGCGGTAGAACGTGCAGCTTTCCATAAGGCATCCTCCACCGGTTCGCTCTGGAGAGCTGAAAGAAACGTTATCCTTATCGAGAGACACTATCGCGTTGCGGATGACACGCGATTCGGCTTGACATTCGCGGCTGATTGTAGTCTCGATGATCGGCGCACGCCTAGTTGAATGGGATGGGAATGACGACGAAATGAGAAGTCTGTTGCTTGGTGGAGGGATTTAAAGGGCTGTGTCGATATTTTGCGATTCCGTGTCAGATCTTAATGAAATTACCGATTCGACTTAGTTTACATTAAATGCATTTTGCTTATAGGGAAATGAATTAGGCAAGTTGAAGCGGCTATATCGTACAGATACTAAATACACTTGGCGAGATTGTATTTTGTGGAAACATGCTTTGGAAAGGGTTCGAGGGGGATTTCATGTTCAACGATTTTAAGTGCTTAAGGGGGAGCCCTATTTAGGACGCTAGGAATAAGGTAATTTTTGGGAATTTTTTTTCCAAGAAACTGTTAAGCGAATCTTTTCCAAACTTTCAGGGTATTTTAGTTCACATTCAAACAATACAAATTAATTTTTATGTTTCAAAGTGTTCGGTAGAAATGAAGATATATGAACACGTTCGTTGGGACTCGTGCGTCGGAGTTGCAAATTAGGGATTGTGATGGTGGCCCCATTTCTTCCTTGAAATAAAAATACTAAGGATTTTCTTATTTCTAGTATAATTACATTGTCGACGAACCTAAGACATTGATAAATAAGTTGAATTGAACAATTCTTTTTATATAAATAATACGAAAAATCTTGGGGCAGAATCGTAACTTTTTCTTTGAATTGAAGTCCCACCAATTTGCCAACTTTTAACTTTTTTTTTGGTTTGTTAGGTTCATCGACAATGTAATTATACTAGAAATAAGAAAATCCTTGGTTTTTTTATTTCAGGGAAGAAATGGGGCCACCATTACAATTGCCAATTTGCAATTCCGGCGCGCAAGTCCTAACGAACGCGTTCATATATCTTCATTTCTACCGAACACTTTGTAACGTAAAAATTAATTTTTATTGATTGAATGTGAACTAAAATACCCTGCAAGTTTGGTAAAGATCCGCTAAACAGTTTCTTAGAGAAAAAATCCTCAAGAATCACCTTATTCCTAGCGTCCTGAATAGGGACCCCCCCCCCCCCCCCCTTAATATGAGGACTATAAGAATGAATTCTTTTGGGTGGAAGGGGAAATAAGGATTTTAGATGTAATATCAAGGAACTTTATTCGAGCAGACTCCAAGATCAATTTAATAGCTGCCGTTCCCCAATTGATTCTCTCGAAAAAGCACACTTTACAATTACAAAGACAGTTCTGAGAAGCAGGGAAAGACTAATAGAGTCTAGCGTTGGAGGAATACAAGTCATCGTCGGTTTTACCGGTTTCAAAGTAGTCTGACACCTTACCTCGAGGATTCGATCGAGTCCCTGGAATCGTATTTGCGAAATAAAGTGTCTGGGGCTACGCCAGGGGGTCACTTCGTCATGGGACGCCTTGAAGCAACTGTCCGTCAGCGCTGCTAACATACCTCTCGCCCTACGTAACCTGCCAATCACTGATCAACGCATACTATTGCATCCAACAGCAATTAACGCGCCACGTGCTTCCATTCTGGTAGAAGTTTATTCCATTCGATCACGATCGCCTTTCGGAAACGCTTTCCAGAGACTATTAAGATTTAGATTAACCGATTGCTCCTTTCACTTAAAATCGCGACATCGAGGTGGAGTTACGACGTGTCTTTTTGGCCTGTAATTTGAATACTATGAATCGATCGTGCTCGGATCAAGGTATAATTCACATTTAAAGCGGCTTCGGGGGAATCTGTGATACGTGTATGTTGCGAAATCTCGATACCGAGAGTAGAAAATCACGTACACTCGAAATATGCCAACGGTTCAAAGGCTATTGGGCGAGTAGGTTTACATATCGGTGTTGTGGTCAGATCGTGACTGAAGCGAATTAGAATTTATCGATAAAGTGTTCCTGCTGCACGGTCCGCGTGGCGTTCGATAATTCTCGCATGCCAACGCGCGTAATAAACGTTCAACTACCGGCTACCAAGAATTCGTAATTAAAGTCGCATTATCGGTAATACGCGCATTTGTGTCGTAATGGAATATTCGGCAGTGCTGTGTGTAATTCGAATTAACTTCGTTCCACGGGCTCCACAATATTGTCACAATTAAATGCGAAATATGTTGCCTTGGTGGTTGAATGAAAGAGACTTTTGTTTCAAACATTCTTCTCTTGATTGTGATTTCTATAGTCGAAGATATAAATTTTATTATTCCACCGTTTGATGCGGTGTCATTTTTTCTGCCGTGGGATTCTTTATTGTAGGTAATACATCATTCGAAGCTTAATGCTTTGCGAAAAGATTATATAGCATTCTGCAAAAAGATCTGCTTTAAAGAAAGTGTTTATTAATCCACGATCTCACGTGTGGATGTTAATATCTTTCTGAAAGCTATCCTGCGGGGATATGAATGGAACTTTTGTTCAAAAGTGCCTCGCGAGAAGTAAACGTTTTACGTCTGTGGAGAGGTCGTAAACCGAATTTATGCACATTAAAATTGCAGCTGGTAAAAGTATGCTGGCGGCAGTATCTGAACTCCATCGCGGTAATTGCAAAAGAATGTACAGCCGCGAAGTAGGTTAACGAAGGGAACGTAATTGGATTTAAAGAATTTTATACACACCATATGTTGCGTTTTCATTGATCAGTGAACAATTCATTTTTTACCCTTTGGTGTTTCGAATAGTATAAACCAACCTGTGAATGACCGAATTGTTGAATTTATGGACCTTTGAGATTAATACTTGAATATATTTATGTACAACAACAAAACAACTGTTGAAATTACATTTAAATTTATTTTCCTTGAAATTTCTATAAAAATAATTACTTATTCTTATCGTAATTCAAAAAATAAACGATCATAAAATGCAAAACGTGTAGAAGTCCAGTAAATGACCGCGTACTTTTGATAAGAATTGTATTTATTAATGTTTGTTTAGTACGCGCAGCTAAAAATATGGGACATTAAAAGGGCAACTACACTCCATTTATAAACATATAATATTTTTAAATTTATAATTGACATTTCTTTGCCTAATGGTCATTCACTGGTATGCGGTCAATTACTGGTTGGTTTACCCTATTAAACATTATTTTGTATTATCCGTGGAAATAAGTATTGTCACTTTTTCCATTTTATAACGACAGATGTAATTCGCAGGCAGAAAAGGTGGAAGGGGTAAAACGAGGTAGTTGGCAAAATCACATTTTTTGTATTAACAACGTTACAATATTACAATGTAGGCAGTTTGTTCGGTGTTGCTTCATTTTACGGCGTTCCACGTGTAATAAACGGTTATTCGTAAATTATTGTTCCTTGTATTGTTTACGCAACGCAGTCGACTAGTAGTCTCGTGTTATCTCTTCGATAACGATGATACGATCAATGTAACTTAAAGTATTATCCATTCGTCCTTTTCTGAACATTTAGCACCTTTAATTAAAAATAGTTGATGAGTGGGTCTTGTTTTTAAAATATCCTTCAAGCTCGTCTTTTTCCAATACGACTCACAGTTCAATAATCCGTCCAAAATATCGTTTCGATGCTACCGACATACATTTCGATTAAATAAAAGTACGTCACTTTAAACTACCCAAAAGAAATTGTAATTCATCTCTAGTATTAGTGAGATTCCTCTATAAACCATTCTTCGAGTCTGTTACAAATTCTTTGCACTCAACTGACCCGCGGCATTTTTAATAATAATCTATTTCATACTAGCACACGCATGTGTATATGGTTATTATCCCGTATGGAAGTGAGTCTGTGGTGTATGTACATGGCATGCGTATGTAAATTCTAATATATAAATAGGTTTGATAAATAAATAGTTATCGTTATCTCTTGGCATCTGTACCGTCCGCGACTCGCTCGATCGCCAAAGACTAAACGCTGCTCGCCGAAAAATCTCTCGAAACGTCTCCGACGACGGTACAAAGATAAATTCTTGCATCTGGCTACATATACGTGTATCGTTATACTATACCATTTACCGCTGCATGCGAGTTTCGATTGGACTAGTTTCAATACCATTAGCTAGCTTCGCCTACTTGTAAGCATCGACCTCTTCGATGAAGACTCTAGGTTACAATATTCCTATCGACATGAATTAAACGATCCCTATCTCTCCCTGTGATTTATGCCAATAAACTATTAGATATTTTAAATTCGCAACTCCACTTTATAATCGCAGGGTTCCAAGTAGTTACACTTGTGTGATCTGTCCTTCTCCAATTATCAATTGGCTTGGTTGGTACATTGAGTGGCGTTGAATTTGGTTTAGAATTTCAATCGAATTTTTATTAAAGTGAAAAAAAAATATAGAGTTCTAAGCTACGACTGTTAGTAATTTTGAGCCTTTCATTCGTTATGCCTGTCTATCGATCACGGATCGTTCAACTCGTGCATCTACGCGTGGCAGTGAACCGACACGAAGCTTAAAACAAGTACGTCGACGCGAGTCGAGGTCATCTCCCTGTGGACGGAACGTTTCCGTGGTTCCTCTCGTCGAAAGCCGACGTTATTGTCCTTAATTGCATCGCGAATTAAGTGACCCTTACTGGAATCTCGCGCCCCCCCCCCTCATCTAGCGCTGAACCCTGTCCAGATTCGCGTGCCACTGTTCGCAAACTATCGCTAATACGATCCCTATACTGTACCTTAAAATCAAGGAGGAACGAGCGAGAGAAATGATTGAAGGCAGCACGACAACGAGAAGAGATCAGCCTCCCCGCTGCATCTTCTCTTCCTTCTAAATTAAATCGTGCATTCAGATCCGCGACAAGTTACACAACGTTTCAGTCAGACTTCAATTTGTATACAGTGTATCAGCTGCACAATAATATCCACCCATTTTGTACTATTGCACTTAATTATTTCGAGATTCGATCTGTAGAGAATTTACAAAGCGGTTCACCTCCCCTAAAACTGCGCGGGGAGATCGGCAAGCATGACCTCGTTCGCAAAACTCCAGCGGAGCAAGATCACTGTCTGTATGTACAAGAAATCAGAGCACGAGCTCGAGGAGAGTAGTCCTGTATATCCATCTAGAAACACCTTCCAGTACCAGCAGCCATTTAGGTCCGTCAATTCATCGCGACCCTCGGATCGTGTTACGTGCTTGCCTCGTCGATCACCGTGATCACTCTATTATTAGGAGGCACATTCGTGACGTGCCATTTCGGCTTCGAGGTGCTGTCATCGTTGGTCGACGAAAGCCCTGCAGGTCGCTCGATATTTGGCTGGGCAGCCTTTGAGCGGGCCAGGGAAAATCTCCGGCCTCGACGATCCATGATGATCGGCATCTCGGCGATCAGATTGTTCTCGAACTCCGAGAGCATCAGATAATTCTCGACCTTGTTGCACGAGGTGATGCAGTCGCCGATATAATCTAGATCCTCCAGCACGTTGTCAGGGAGATCCATATCGGCGATTCCCTCCTCGGAGATGCAGGTCAGCTCGGGCTTCTCTGGAGCCAGAGCGTCGATTATTTCACCTACGACGAGATTAAATCCTTCACCATCTCATTTACAGCATACCTCATATTTCAAGCGGAGAGAATTTCAGGTGTGCACTTTAATCGAAGCATTTGATTTACAGCCTAGAGACTTGCCTTAGAGGTTTCGGATCCACCCGATAGAAATATTGGATATTCGATTTATGTTTGTGTATGACGTACCTGGGGTGGGTGCAAGCTCAGCGCCAAGCACAAGCGCAGCCGCGGCAGCTCCCGCGGCAGCCACATGCGGGCCATCGTTTTCCGGTTCCTGGCTGAAGGACAATTTCCGCCGTTGCGGGCAACTGTCGGAAATACAGAGGTGCTTGGTCCCGTTCGACCTGGTGTGCTTGTGCCTCGACAGGTTCCTTCTGTGGAGGTCGATGAAGAAGAGGGTGAAGCTGCCCACGAGAACGCAGGTCGAGCTGAAGTAGTAACCCGCTTTTCCACCGCAGCCAACGTTCATATACCCTGGGAAAGTTAATGGTTCTTCGATATTAAATGACATCATTATTTATTTATTTTTATTTATTTTTATTTATTTATTATACGGGACTAAGCTTATTATGAACAACAGAAGGTAAATGTAATCCCGATAAAAACTTCAAAAAAGTAAAAAAATTACGCCAAGTACATGAAATAAAAAAATACAAAAAATAAACATCAGGAATGTTTATGGATTCCTTACGGCTTACAAAAAGTGGATACCACTGAACTTTTGAAAGCCTCGACAGAGGTGTCAAAGAGGCCAATACTGTCAGCTACATCATTCCCACTCAAAAATAGTATAAATTGAATTTCGACCGTAAAAATTGTTCTAATTTGAAGAGATGATTTTGGCGCACAGGTTCGGCATATTGAATGATTAAATTAAAGCTATTTTGCAATTTTGAAAATTTTTATCAAATTCCAACGTTTCGGTCAATGATTATGACCATTATCAAGGGAAGTTAGACAAAAAGGAAAAATACTGCGTATGCTTTTAAACAAATCTCACGTTCAATGCTAGGAGCGTGCGACGTACGAGTCGGTTGACCAGTGACTGAGGTAAACAGTAGACACAAGGCAAGAACATCTAGATGGTAAACCAAAGTGTGGCCAAACGATGCCAGAGCGGAAACCGTTAACGATTATGAAATAAATTGAAAGGACGAAAATCCGAAAACTCACAACAATACTGCCCCGATACCAACACTATTGCTTGTGTAGTAGAAAAAGAAAAAATCAATCACTCATAGGTTTTAGAAAACACATTACATAACGTTGAAAATGATTTGTAACAATAGTCAGATCATAGAAAAATAGAAACAAGAATTCAATAGAACGACCACATCATCAGGCATTATTTCTTCAGTAAAGTTGCGTAATAGTCATGTATTTTAGGTGTTTCATACCTAAGATTTACGCTCGGTTGTTTAATCATGTGTAGTGTTTTTAAAAGAATTCTCTGATTTAAATTGGCTTCTTTATCAACAACTTTAACGTTGTCAAAGTCAAATCTATGATCGAACTCAAGTGAATGTTTAGTCAAAGTAGTGTGTTGGAGGGGAGATTCCCACTCAAATATAATCTAGACATTGGGTCCCTGAGGTGAAGATTGGTTCGGTAAAATTTAACCTGGAACAGCGGGCAATTTCGCAACGGCCCACAGTGTAACGAGTATATAGGAAAAAAAAATCAATTTTCCATTAAGATAGAGTTATTTACATGTAATTGATATGTTAATCATATTTATACACAAAAAAAATAATTTTTAATATAAAATAATTCATTAAAATATATTTTTGAACATAATAAAAGTAAAACAAATAAAAAACATATTTTTAAATACATTCAAACACATATTAATAACAAACATATGAAACAATTATAAAAAAATATAATTAATTTTTTAAATAATTCGTATTGATAATAAAATTTAAATTATTCATTCGTATTATACATCTTCATCACTATCAGTTGAATCTGACGGAATTCCAAGCACAGTGTCTCTTAAAAATAAATATTCGAGCACAGATTTGTCACGTTTTTCTCGTTTTATTATGTGTATTTTTTCTTATGTGGGAGCACTCGGGAGCAGATAAAATTTATACCAAATTAAAGGGCATAAAAAGAACTAATTGTAGTAAAAAAATGAAAGAACCGATATGTTTCGTTATTTTTAAATTTTTTACGTATCCAGCAAAAGAACTTATAAATGCATCAAAAACGCAGTGGGTAAATAATAAATATTTCCTACGCGCAGTCTGTGGCAGCTTGCGTTTGGTTATTCGACTCTGAATGTAATTACGAACCTTAAATCCGTTATTTATGTTAATAAGTTATGATGTTCTTATATCGGAGGACTGTTTACTATCAATTCCATGAAATGAAATACAATATTTCAACACTCAAATTTTTGCTTTTTGAACACGTGCCGCGACACTGTGCGGCCTGGGCAATATACTGAAGCTAATTATTCCCCTTTCCGTTTCCTGGTGGTAGTAATTGATATTCATTTACCTGAAATTGGAACTCCAATGGCTATTGGTATGGCTTGAGAGCACTGCACGAAACCCCAGGTCCTTGCAAAGTTCCTCGCCCTCACCCTTTCGTAGGTGTACATCTTGAGGCTGTAGTGATACCCACCGCAGAAAATACCTGCGGAAAATGAATACTCATTTCTTCTTTGTGCACAGAGGAACGCGTAATGAAATTTCAGAAAGTAAGTTCGAAGTAACGTACCGTAAATCCAGGCGAACATAACGTATCCGTGATAATTCCCTTGGACGGCTGTCAGTGCCAGGATGCAGACCCCACAGACGAATACTGCTGCCTGTGTAAGATACTGACGCGCAATCCTGCATTCGACGCTACGATGAACAACCAAAAGACCAAAGGCCACGCAGCCGAGGGTCCAGGCCAGGCCCAGATAAGCCTGGAGCAAGACCACTGTGTCACCTAAACCTTCTTCCTCGGCCTGATGCGCCTGCATTTAAATAAGAGACTTAAAAGGATGAAGCTCATTTAAAGAATTACATTCAGGCGATAGTTCTTTCTCTTCGGAGCAGTTCTTTGAAGGCGGATTTTGAACGCGCTTCTCTAGTTTCTACTAAATCAACTGCTTAGAAGGAGAAAGTTTATAATGAAGTTATCGGATTATTCTTCCATTGGAAACCGAATTTCCTAATATTCCTATATTAACAGTTGGTATTTTACCAAATAAAATATCGGAGTGTTGATCCCGAAGGCGGATATCCCCGTGGACACCAGCAGTATTCTCACGGTTTTGCTCTTCAGCGTGCTGAAGTCGAAGAAGGGTGGCCTGTCGTCCGTCTTGTTCTTATCTTTGATCTTGCGCTTCTGATTCTTCAAGTGCAGGATCGCCCTGCGCTGTGGATGGTACAGAGACGCGCTTCGATAAAACGTGCCCAGGATAAAAGTGAGAAAAACCACGCCGGTCACTGCCTGGAGACCTAAACGCCAACCAATCTTACTGACAGAACGAATAGAGAGGAATTAACATCGAATTACTCATTTTCCAGTCATCGTTTAATTGAACAAGTGTTTAGCGACTCAATTGGATGCAAGTTAAATGAGATAGAGCTTCACAATGCAACCAGTTTAATAGTTTGAAATGTACAGCGCATACCTAATCGCTCCTTTTATAAAAGCTGACATGACAGCGATACCAAGGCCACTTCCAGACACGATGAAAATCTCCACCAGCTCCCTCCTTCTCTTGAAATACTGCGCAACCATCAGCGTACTGCAGTCTCTTGTCATGCCAACCCCGATGCCTGCGCGGAATAATTGAAGTTGTCCTATGAACTCGTCACTATCTCAATTCCAAAATATCTATTTCGCGAAAAGTGATCTATCCTTCAAGAAGTTATCCGGAAGATTCGCTTTCTTCGAAGCTCTTAGGGGTAGAAAAACACCAGTCATGCTCCCTCACTCGTAAATGGATCTCAAAAGGGGCGTGGTGGGGGTAATAGCCGAAAGTTACTGACTCATGCCATCGTATGAATTGTGGTCGATTATTGCAAATGCTGTACAACCTCGAAGCTTCTAATGGTAAATTGTATCAAGATCTCAAGGGGACTTGCTGAGACTTCCGAGGATCATCTCATATTAGATTTAAGGGTTTATAATCAATTTTGAACCGTGATATGTAGCTAATCATCTGAAAGTACCTAATTATAGTTGCGGGGGGTAAAATAAGCTCGTGTATCTACCCATACAGCACACATCGTGGCGACAAAGTTGCAGGATGGTTGCAGCAACCTTGCACTTGCTTAGAGTGTTGCAACACTGCACGGGGCGGACATAGAATTATTGCTGCATATTTGAATCAATGTTGCGTTGCAATATTGCACTGCAACGATCCTGCAACTTTGCTGCAACGTTACGGCAACGTTTGGCAACGTTTCCACAATGTTGCTGCAACGTTGCGCCAGTATTGCGGCAAAGTTCCTGCAATGTTGCCGCAACTTCCCTGCAATGTTGCTGCAATGATCCTGCAATGTTGCGCACCGTTGCTTAACCTAAAATATTTAAACCTAAAATATTTCCGTTGTTTTTAATGATATGAGAAAATGTCTAAGAAAAAAACTGTTTGCTTCAGGGAGCCAATTATTCTGACGGAGACGATTTTTGTTCTCAAGGTTATATTTCCCGAAATTTCAAGATCATCAATGGTTTTTTTAATGGGATGACAAAGTTAATAGGGCTTTGTACTTCTATGATTCTCTGCACACATTCAATATTGTCGCGTCCGTCATGGACGTTATTTATATATTTGGACC
Organism: Andrena bucephala; assembly: GCA_947577245.1. NCBI lineage: Eukaryota > Metazoa > Arthropoda > Insecta > Hymenoptera > Andrenidae > Andrena > Andrena bucephala. Next base: position 113,213,125 of record OX387715.1, read on the forward strand.
CACTGCCCGAATCGTTGCAGGATGCGGACATAGCAATATTGCTGCAACGTTGCGACATCGTTGCAGTGCAACATTTCAATCTTGCACTGCAACGATCCTGCAACTATGCGGCAACGAGAGTGTGCTGTATGGGTACATCTAATTCAATATCTAATATTGCATAAATTAATCGAATATTACCAAAAGTTGCATTTTTAACTCTTTCGTTATAAATAATGTGCGACATTAAACCAAATCCTGGTAAAATTAGAAAATATACTTCAGGGTGACCAGCAAATTTCATTCTTATTTAACATTTCACATTTCATTTTTATTTAACACTTCCTTACTCTTTTCTGCGTATTTGTGCGAGTGGAGACTAACTTTTGTGTGTTATTATCATTGCACTCCTGGACCGACTCACCAACAACGGTGCCGTAGCTGAAGAACAGCTGATGGAACTGCGAGGCGAACGAAGTGAAGAGACAACCGAGCGCAGTAACGAGGCCACCCAACACTGCTGTCAACCTGGTGCTCTTCCTTCGACAGAATGCTATCGTCACAGGCGAAACCAGCAGAGCAACTCCCGTCGACATTGCGCCCAACCATCCTGCAAAAAGGTAGGATTCTTTTAATGGTAAGAACATAGAAAAGTGGACGCAGTTTGTCGTCATCGACTTTCGCGACAGTGCATGGTAATTATAAGTCGCTAGCCTAGTCAATTCTTCTCACTTTTCAAAGATTGTTCCCCAAAAGACATGCCCGATAAAAAGCACGAGACCATGCGAAAAGTTTGCAAAAATTTCGACCTCCCGTATGACCCGAGCCACACTGTCTTCCATTCCATTGTCTTCGCTTATTTTTTTTACACATCTGGAAACCTATTTGCCCATTTATTCGATTGGATATTTAAGTTCAATTGTTTCTATATTTTTCAAGTACTCATGACCAAGAAAAGAATTCTCGCGAATCTTCTGTTAGAAAAAGGAAACATCGATTTCCGCTAATCCTTGGAAATTGATCGGTAGTGTAATTCTCGCAGCTCTCAGCTCCTTTCCCTTTTCATCCTGATTGACGGATTGCTTCGCAGAACAGCTTATTCCTGATTGATGAGAGTGGCAAGCGATTGAGATAGCGATTCCCTTAATCGGATGTTTTGCTTGAAAACACTGGCTGTAGTGGGCTCGCAGTCGCTTCCACAACATCCCGTTTTAATTAAAACCTCAGTAATCCGATCTCTTCATTGCAGATAACATGCACTCGGCAAAGTACATTAATATCGACATAATTGCGAATATGTAACGACGAAACACACTTCACAAGTTACCATTCGTATCGCAACTCGCGCAAACTTCACACGCACCGTTCGAAGTACGATTTATGAGTTTCATGTGCCACTACAGCAGCCACTTCAAATGCACCACGTTCAATCTCAAGCACCCATATTTCACGTTCGTAGTTTGCAATCATAATAAACGTTTCACGCTCGACTGTCCATCAGTTAAAACCAAATCGCGGCGTGATCGATATCCCTCGTTCACTGTTTCATGCTCGCGGTTACGTCTACCACGATTTCCAGTCCATTTCAACGGCGATCAATCCGATCATCGTTTCTTAACCCAGATGATGAATCGATGTTGGCCGCTGCAACGTCGCTGTTGCTTTTAGTCACTGCAAGCGATCGTTCCAGTCATCGTTCTCCCTTGGCGCGTGTTTTCCACGACCGATCGGTCTTCTCGGGACGCCTATTAATATCGGCAAACCATACTAAATAGAAGCTGACTCTCGATCGAGGTTAAGACCGCTTTAATTACCAGCCGCGGCGGGCAGACGGGACCGATTGGCCGATCTAAGTACAGTCGAGTAATTTAATTAATTTTCACCGTTCCTGCGATCGGAGCCGCGACCCGTTGAGTGGGCACATCGATCAACCGGCTAGGGAATGCCTGCCCTCGCAGGGATTACAGTTCGTTTCCAGAGACAAAGGGGAACGCTGGAACGAGTGCAGCTTGAGCGGCAAATGGTTCAATGATTTCGTCGTTTCCTCCGGCCATGAAGCTCGAACCAAGTGCTTGCTTTAAATGTTGCAACTGGCTCGGGGGAATAAACGGAAATCTGAAGTTGAGCAGAGTCTGTCGTCGGTGGGTTATTTGCAGTATCCTCGGTCAGAGGAAGGTCAGCTTGTGAACATGAGAGAGAATGTCGGGGATCGATTAGAGTTAATCGGTTCCAGATGTGTAATGGGGGAGGGTTGCCTATATCGTACCACTTAAGGGGGTAGGTCACCCTCGTTAGCCCTAAAACAGGCCTTTTTTCAAACGCAAATTGTAAGGTGATAAATAACAATAGAGACAACGTTTTTTTTCTAGTTTTATTCGTTATTCTATGAGCTTTAACAGAAAAAAAAGAAAAGTCTAAATATCTATATGTACATAAAAGTTGTGAGTAAGAACGTAATGGCGCGTACGCGGTGCACCGTTTGATGGTGTACATAAAATCTCGAAAACCGCTCCAAGGATTTGGATGAAAATTTAATGAGACATGCAGAAAACCGTTCCCTAAGATGTGTTGGAAGCAGAATTTCGAGATAAATTCTTAAAAAAATGATTAAAAATATTTTTCATACAAGAAATCACTAAAATCGTATTTTTCAACATAAAAATTGTATTATTTTTTTTTTGAAAATCTGCTTCCAACACATCTTAGGGAATGGTTTTCTGCATGTGTCATTAAATTTTCATCCAAATCATTGGAGCGGTTTTCGAGATTTTATGTACACCATCAAACGGTGCACCGCGTACACGCCATTACGTTTTTACTCACAACTTTCATGTACATAGAGATATTTAGACTTTTCTTTGTTTGTGTTAAAGCTCATAAAATAACGAATAAAACTAGAAAAAACGTTGTCTCTATTGTTATTTATCACCTTACAATTTGCGTTTGAAAAAAGGCCCGTTTTAGGGCTGGCGAGGGTGACCTACCCCCTTAAGACATTTTACGTTATATTTCATATTTGGTGCTAATTTCAACGCAAATGACTATTGGATATTGTAGCTTGATCTTTCAGGTACCTACTGTTATATGCTTAACCTTTTGTTCAGAACAAATTAATTTGTTATTAATCTTTTTGTCACATACTGTAAAAGGTACGATTTACGCAACCGGTCTCCTAAATCGTAGGTACCCCTCGGTTTCCAAAATTGTACCTCCACTAAAAATAGTATCAATAACAAATAGAGTAGCAAATATTCAACATAAAGTAACGATCATTATATATTATAGTTACATATACATATGTATATGGATCCTATGAATATGATATACGTACATAACCTATATAACATACGAGTTGTCTATTTCTACTGGTGCGATTGTAGTGGTACGATTTAGGAAACATGGTCAATTTATTTATAAATATCAATTTAAATTTTATAATGAATGTAATATATACTTAAAATGAATGTAAAATATTCTACATTAAACCCGCTTTTAGAAAAATACAAAAATACAGGACAAAATTGGATTGTTTGATTATTATCAGCTAAAATAAACTGGTAAAAAGTTACATCAATCAAACCAGATTTTTTAAAACGTTTATAGCACGCACAAAATGGCACGTAAGCTCGAAAGGTTTTGTTTCTATTTCTTATTTCGCATTTACTTGATATTTTTATTATCCAATGTCGTTTAGATTCATTAATTACTGAGAAATTGATGAGGTACGATTTAGGTGACTAGTACGATATTGGCAACTCTCCCCTATAATTCAGATTTATTCGACGCCCAATGTGGACATTATGGCAGACACACAGTCGGAGACATTTATTAAGGAACAACCAGTTTTTACGAATTTATCCATCACCTGACCGAGCAATTCTTTTCATGGCTCGGTTACAAAGACACTGGGTAATCCAGAAGACAAAAAGGGCCAGTTATTAATCTCACTGGAACAGTTAGCGCTATAGTCCCGCCTTAAACGTCCCACGTTCTCAGGAAACGAGTTATTCGTAGATTTAGTCTCCTCTTTCTTCCTTAATTCTGTCGTTTTTCTACGCGGCATCCACACCTCGACGTTTTTCCGGGGATTTTGGCACCGCGAAGGCAGATATATTTATCGCGAGATACACAACGTGTTTCAATGTTTATCATTCAGAGCGCCAGCTAAAAGCAGTTTAGCCACGACGCTTTTAATTTTATTAGTGGGAGCAAAGATTAGGTCTGCTATAGCAGAAAAGAGGAATGGGTTCTCCTCGTTAATTTTATACTGGATCTTCATCCTTCTTATCTAAATGCAAATACACGCACACCATAATACCACTATTACTATCATTATTTTGCGCTATATATATAGAGAGATACATATATATTCTACTTCTCAAAAACTAGTCACTTCTATGAAGTCCAAGCAAGATAATTAAAATCACAGTTTTTAATGCCTGTAATCATTAAAATGTCCTGATACTGGCACCAAAACAATCGTCACGAAAGTGGCACGACACGCATGTCTTCGTTAGAGTTTCAGCGAGCATGTTTCCCGCGATAAATCGGCCGGAAATAGAGATTCGAATGTTTATCGTGGGTGGGTGAATTTCAAGGGGAACGTCCAACGCACAACGCTGCGGCTATTATGTATCGTTTCGCATTCCGTAGCTCTACCCTACCCTTGTCAACGGTCAGGATCAGGATCTCCTATAGAGGATCTTAAGGGTGGCTGGCTATCGCCTGTGTGCTTAGATCCGATGCTCCTTTGAAACCGGAAGACGAATGAGAGGGAGAGTGAATTGGCGAAAGGGAAGGTCAACGACCCCGAAGAGTCGTAAACCCGTCTTCACGGCGACTCTATTCGAGCAAGAAGCTCGAGTGTCTCAGAGGACCTTCAGCCAAGTATACTCCAAGATCTATGTATAATCGAAAGCTCGCACGCTGGCTATTTGTTCAGTGGAATAGCCACGAGACTCACAGAGCTTCTCTCACACAGTTCACACGTAGGTAGCTCCGGTGGTGTCTTGGCCAGACGAGACGGACTTTGTTGGTTTCGAAACAGAATGGACCCGCTGGGGGAGAAGAATTCGATTGAACTTTGGAACGTTTCATCTTCCGGCCCGTAACGACCCGACCCGGCCGATCCTGTTCGTGCTGATCACTTTTCTCTTGGAGTTCAGCAAACTCCCATGGCTTCGCATTCAGGAATTGAATGAGAGAGGCATCATTAGTAGCGGCCTACCTTAATTTCACTTTAGTTTAGAGATTGGTTCGACCTTCTCATAATTTTAATCATTTAAACCTCCGAAACTGCGGGGTTTTATGCGAATTCTACTGCTTCTAAACAATGCTTTGCGTAATGGGAAGAACGGGGAGAGAAAGCGGAGCTCATTAGCGACTCCAAGTAACAAACTACGTCGAACGACAAAAGGAGCGCCGTGACAAAGGGCGAGCTGAACCGGCGCACGGGCGAAAAGAATAAATCGGGTCCAGGTGGAGTCGCTTTTATGGGGACGACAATAACAGGATGAAGCAGTGGTACCAGTTTTCGGCGTTCTCTGTGAATAACAATAATGAGTCGGCTGGAACTTTTAACCCAGGCCGGTATTACTTCCGTGAAACGTTTTGGGAATGGTTACAGTTATCGTTCGGCATTTGGAGAACAAGTGCTATAGATTGTTTTTTCTTTCTCTCTTTCCTGTATAAAATATTCCAACAGCATAGTCCAGGCTTTCCCCAAGTTGCCAAGCCCTGTCGCGAAGGGAACGTCGTGGGTTTCTTTCTCTGAATTGCTTGCGACAAATTCAACAGTCACGTACAAAAATATACAGACAATAGAGGAGTATTGTTTACATTTATTTGTGGAATTTTGGTACGCTTCACGAGTGAAAACGTGGCGGGTGGTATCAAACAAAGTATATTCTGAACCATTGTCAGAAAGGCTAATAGGGTAAACTATACAATGATTGGTACCCTAAGCGAAAATCCCAATTAGAAAGTTTTTTTGAATTTTTTTGTGAAGATTTTATATGGTCTCAATTTTCAGTTATTATCAATGATTATAGATTTCTCATTAAAATGAAACATCTTGAGTACCTATTAAGTCTTTTATTTTAAAAATATTCAATGAAAAACAAAAATAGGCAAAGAAGTACAATCATTGGCACCCTAAAATTTGAAGTTATATAAAAAAACCATATGTAGTTAAAAACGAAGTTCAAAGTGTTCAAACAGAACATTTAATTCACTATTAAATACCTACAATACTTAGTAAATCTGTATTTCAATCCATTACTTAATTTTAAGAAAACACCTAAAACTCAGGGCATTGTCCCACTTTGTGGTGTTGTCAGATGTAAAATGTGTAGTTCAACTACTGGGCTTTGCAGTGTTGTAGTGAAAGAAAAATAAGAAATTGTAAAAAAGTACTTTCTAAGCTTGTACTTCTTAATATTTGGCTTTTTAAAGAGGAGTGCCAATGATTAGTTCAGTGCCAACATTAGTGCAGTTTATCCTATAGTAGAGCAGAAATTTCTAAAGCTATAAAAGACAAGTTAAACATCATAGGTCAATTATTTTCAGCTTCTAAATTTTCCCCTGTAAAGTGTCTTCTGGCGAATACAGCAGACTTCTATTAAGCGATTTCGTCGTATAGGGGACGAGTAATCGGTGCAGTCAAATATTGAAATTAGAAAATTGGATCGTTGATCCCTCGTATATCGTACCTACGTTGAAAAGGGGTTGTCGGTATCGTTTCGTTCCTTCCAGCAGCAGCCAGGCTCCGACAGCCCCTTGAATTCCCGAGGCAAGAATTTGCACCATAACGCCGGTTACTACGATCACCCACCCCCAACCACTCTCGGGGTAGTAATGCTGTCTTATGGTACATCGCGCGACGTATCTACAGCACGTAAAAAAAAGGGGCACCAATGCGGAATCCATTGGCAACGTTATCTATGGCTGTGCAATACTCTGTATCTCCTGTGTCGTTTAACTTAATTGTTGTGTAATCCCTAATTATGAATTCCGGAGGTGGAATTTACGAGTGTTGGCATAGCTTTTGGACACACAAATTCTTATCATTCTACTTCAATTTTTAACAGATGAGGGATTCAAAAATATCAGTGGCATTAGTCCCTATTTCTCTAAATGAAATTTGCTACAGTAATTTTAACTAATTTGCAACAATACAGTGGATACAAATTAGAAAAGTTTCCATTGTGGAGTGTGTTTTCATTGAAGTAATTGATCGACAGCTTTTAATTATGCACAACGTTATACGAGCTCATGCAATCAGACCTAGGATCTTGACACTCGTCTTCATCGTTTCCTCTTGGGTTTTCTTGTCCTTGCAGAGAAACGATCCCCTCGCACTCCCCCGAGAACGAGTGTTCACCAAGTTCACCAGAAATTGCAACCCCGCTGTCCTCGAAAACGGGACTTTGAATGCCATCCCTTCTGTTTCGTTCACTTGTCTTCATCCCTTGATAGCGCAGCTATTGCCACCGTAATGCACTGTTTATGCTTGTCAACTCTCTTTTAGTTTTCATTATGAACGTTCTTTGAACCGCTTAGTCACCGGTCCCTCCACGCCGGGTAAAGTTGTTGGTGGCTAAGAATGTAATGGTATTCTAAATCGCCCAAAATTCTAAACCCCTAAAGGGACTCTCGTAAAATATGTTAACTTTCCATCGAAATATTTCTCAGTATGCCCGTCTTTCCCTCTTTTTATACTCGGAAGTTCCAGAGACGCAAGTTTCGTAATAAATCGGGGTCTTTCGATGCCCGAGCAACACACGAGGACAGAGATAAAAGAGGAAATATCGAAGATCCTTCGTTCCAAATCTACCTCATAAATAAATTTATTTCGAAAATTTCATCGGCGAGAGATTCGCGGATTCGAAACTATGCCACAAATAGATTTAGGTCGAATATCCCTGCATCCAATTCCGCGTGGATGGACGTCAGATCTGGAGCCGAACTTGGACTGTGAAAATTTGAGGGACAAATGTGTTATCAACGAAATTTATCAAAAAATCCGTGTCTCTATTAGCGCGAAAACAAGTATGGAACTTTATTCCGGTCACGTTGGAGATTAATTTCCGCAGATTCTGGAAGGTGGCCACGCTGATAAAGTTTGAGAACTGAGTCTGTTTCTGTTCTTTTATTAGTTCCAAACTTGGGCGGTGCGGTTTCCTTTAAACCGAGTGGGCCGATCTACCTCAAGATAAAACGGAATTTCAGACTAATGCTTGACTGGCAGGGGTGTTTTCTTCTTTTCATGCTATCTTTCAACGCGTCAGGTGACGGGGTGGAGAAAGAATAATATTGTCTTTTGCCATATGTTCAGTTTCCTTATTTCTGGCCACCAGGACGAAAATAAAAAAAGCTTTCCTTTCATTCGTGATATTCAATTCATTTTATAGTAAGTACATTCAATATATTTCTCATATAAAAGCTTCTAGAAAAATACATTATCTGGATTGTATTAATTAGAAAACCTGTTCTGGTCAAAGAATTATCTGATTCAATCATAGTGAAAAGGGTAGACAGCGGAATTAGTAAGGGATATAAATGTAACAACAGCGAAACAGACTGAGAATCCTTGTAACTTATGCCTTATGTCTAAGTTTAAGATACGCGTATCGAGGCCGTAAGAAACTCGATATCAGTATTCTGCCACGAATTACAGTAAAAGCTCGGCAAACAAGAGTAAAGAACAAGGGGGTGCGTTAAGTGAACAACTCGATGTGTAAACATATTCGTCGTTCACTGTAACTGAGTCGAAGGAAGCTTCGCTGGAGCGAGGGAAAGTAAAAGTTTGCGACTTTATGAAGAGGAACTTCCAACGCGGAGCTTGCAATTCCGCAGAGTAAACGACCCGCGACAATGGAATGATTTAGGGGATAAAGCGAGTCGCGCTTCCGCTATCTATTATACTTTATATTTAATTCCGGGCAATTTTTAAGGGACTTTATCCTAACGACTGCCCTATTCTGGTTCCATTGGGATTACAAAAGCGTGTTTAATTGAAATTTGGGACTCTGGAGGGGATAAAATTTATCTTTGAGAATTTTGGATACATTGCAGTATGTTTATGAAACAATTTTTATTACGGAATTTAACCTAAATTAAGAACTAAAACTAAGGAAATTAAATTAATGAATATGAGAAGAATCTGGAAAAGAAATTCCTTCGTTTAATGTGAAATTGAAAATCAACGTATCTTTGTTTTATACAGTAGAATAAAAATGTTTTCACCGTTGTGTCCCGCCCGTGGGGCAAAAATATACTAAAATAGTCAATTTCACGCTGAAAGGGGTCAACGACGCTACGTGCCGTTCGACCAGAATAAGAATACTTGAAATGGTACTGCTTTAACAAAACCTGTCATGCTGTACTCTTTCACCACCATTTCTTTCTTTTTCTCTATTATTTTGCCACAGTTCTGACACTACTGGCTCTTCAATCTACACACTTCTAAAACAATCTTTTTCGTTAGCGAAAGTCTTTTTCATCATCAACCCTCTGGACTTAGCATTGAAAATCTTTTCAACACCCCCTGCAATCAATTCCCCAATTTCCACACAGAAATAAAATAATAAAAAAAAGAAGAATACTGATGATTACACAATCTTTCAAACAAACAACATGTCAATACCAACAGTATCTTCCACCACCTCGGTTCAACCCACGTGCACAGTTTCTCCCTCAATGCTAGCTAGTTTCCCTAGTAAAACTTTATACAACTTTGTGACAAATTTAACGAGAACTTCATCCCAATCAATTCAACCTAGCCATTCGATTCGTCAAACTATCTTACGATTAGTTCCTGGTTCCCACTGCGAAGTAATGAAAAGAATTTTGTGAAACAAAGTTAAGAAAATTGAAGACTGCCAGTGCTTTTCACTGTTCAGTGTTCTATATCTTGCACCTTTCCCTTCTGGGAATCTCAGAGCTAGCTAAAATCTCGGTGGAACTATTTTTGCCTCGTGTGTGACGAGCACGTTTGACGTTTCGTGAGAGGAATCGCGAAGTCCCGAGCGAAGGGGTCGCGACACGCTGGACGAGGGGCGCGTTGTCGAGCGCGAACTGGATCCAGTTAGGCGGTTCACAGAAGAGAGCAGCGTCGAGCTTGCGTAGGGGAAAGCAGCGGGCCAATCCCCTCGTGCTTCAACCTCGCCACGTGCTTTCATGGCCATGTACGTTTCGCGATGGAACTCGTGGGTCCGCTTTTAGGTAAATCGAGTCGATTTCGGAGATACCGCGCACCTGCGCTCAGCAGAGTTATCAGTTTTGCGTATGTGATCGGGCCTTCGATTTTTCTTTTTTTCGCCGAGGGGGAAGCACCGGTTTGGATGTCCCCGTTGGAATCTCGATGTCCCGAAGCTCTAGAGTTTTTGTGGGATTAGAGGTGGATAAAGCTGAATGGAACCTATCGCTATCGGGCTTGGTGATTTTCGGCGAACTTATTGATTAATAAATTACTCGATTCAATTGGAGCTTTTCTTTTCTGTTGTGACGGAAGTTTTCATCCTTCCGGTTAAGTGCCAGTAGGTTGATTTACCAGTACCATCAACCGCCAACGTTCAAGAAACTTTCACAAGAATTTTATACCGAAACCTCCGAAGCGAAGTTTCTTCTTAATTGATGTACCGTAAAACTGTAACTCTCAATGAAGAATAGAATTAATCTTGGTAGCTCGCCCTTCCGTTCTGCTGAACAAATCGATAAAGCAATTTAACTGATTTCCCAAGTAATAATAAATCAGTGTCAACCGCGGAACCGTTTTCCCGGTACGAAAGCTGATCAATGGCTTCTGAAAAAAGGGAGTCAAGCTTAAAAACAAAAAATGAAAACTGCGCAGCAGTATATAATTAAGTATTGCTCGATTACATGCGCGGGAGTTATCATTTCGTGTATCTGTATTTCATATATCAATGTCGAGTTAACGAGTGCCAGCTAATTTCGCTCCATGTATAATTATTCTATAATAATTTGCATATCGCGGCGCGGCACGAACGGTACGTAATCACCGTATCTTTGTACGATCAGACAGTTCCAATAAATTAACTACAGAGGAAGGAATCTGTCATAAAAGTAAAAGAAGATTGTAGCAACAGAACTTCTAATTAGATTTTGATTTTTCAGCAAACACGCCAGCTGGACAGCGATAAGAGATGAAAGAAACGAGGGAGAAGCCAGCGATTAACTCGCAATTCAGCAGGGGAACCTGTTCCGCGAACCTGATAAAATCTTAAAGTCACACGCGAACGATCGACGACGTGTGTAAGCGATCCTGAATGTCGGGTACCCAAAGTATACCATTCAGAAATTTAATGTCTCTGAACACTTCAGTGGTTACACGTTTACGGAAGAACCGATAATCATTTAACAAACTTGTGGTGACAGTAATCCATCATAAATATTGTTAAAAGTCGGTGACACCAGCCCCCTAATATGTGCTCGAGGCTGTACAGAGACACGAATGAAGGCTAGTGCGATCTTACAAACAAAATTAAAATCTAAATGCACGTGAGATAAATTTGAATTCTTTAACTGGCGTATGCTCCTGGTCCCGAGTACTGGTCGCGAATTCGGGACAAAGTACGAGTTAAAGGTTCGCTTCCGCGAATTATGCAAAACAGGGGGGCTGAGAGACATTCTAAAGGTGCTCAGGGGCACGACGCGACGTGCGAACTGCTTTCGAATCGTACACTGAATGCGCAAGTAGACGGTTGAAATAAATCTGACAAACAACGCTGGCTCACTGGGCGTTGCGAAAGGGACTTCTTTATTTCACGCAGCATGTGGGTGTAGCCTCACTTTACTCTTTCATCCAAGAGACTCGGAGTTTTCGAAGAATTCTATATTCTTTTCGAGTTCTCCTATCGATGTTCGCACTCATCAACTCGTACAATTAAGCAGAATACCGGTTTAAACAGAAGCTTTTAGCCAAAAGAGCGCAGAATTCAAACTCCATAACGCAATCCTACGACTCAATTTTGGTGCCGATGGGATTAAGGGGGAACACCACTGTGACGGCCGGAAAAGTAAGTAATTTTTAAGAATTTTATTCAGGAATGATTTACAGTTTTCATAGAAAATTTTTGTTACCTGCCTTTAGTCCTCTGTCTTAAGAGACTATATAAAAAAAATAAATAGAAAAACATCCATAAATTTTAATATATTAATTAATCTTTTAGACTCCCACACGCGAGCTGGTCGAATGTGTAACTATGGAGCAGCTGGTCCGAAATCAAATTTCATTTTTTTTTTATAAACTATATGAGTGTAGTTTCCGTTGTACGTACGGATTTTTTGATTGAAGACAAACTTTTTGAAATACCCTCGGAAAACTGTCCATCTTATTCGCGGATTTTCGAAACTTTTCTTTTAAAGCGCACCATTTTTACAAAAATAATTTGTTTAAGAAATCGGTACGTACAACGGAAACTACACTCATATAGTTTATAAAAAAAAATGAAATTTGATTTCGGACCAGCTGTTCCATAGTTACACATTCGACCAGCTCGCGTGTGGGAGTCTAAAAGATTAATTAATATATAAAAATTTATGGATGTTTTTCTATTTATTCTTTTTGGTATAGTTTCTTAAGACAGCGTACTAAAGGTAGGTAATAAAAATTTTCTATGAAAACTGTAAATTATTTCTGAAAAAAAATTCTTGAAAATGGCTTACTTTTCTATTTATTTATTTTGGTATAGTTTCTTAAGACAGCGTACTAAAGGTAGGTAATAAAAATTTTCTATGAAAACTGTAAATTATTTCTGAAAAAAAATTCTTGAAAATGGCTTACTTTTCGGATGAACTTTAACAAAAACCCCAAAAATGTCATAAACTATAATATATTTCTTAAGCATTGACGATCCAACATTTAAAATTTTTTAATTATAGTACAAAATATAAACAAAAAGATCACACTTTTGTCGAAATTTGATCATTATTTTTCAAAAACATCGGCCATTTTGTCAATATTCGCAAAAATTGAAATGTTGGATCGTCAATGCCTAGGAAATATATTATAGTTTATGACATTTTTGGGGGTTTTGTTACAGTTCATCCGATTTGCCGGAATCCGGCCTACCAGTTGGCCATCCGAAAAATAATGGACATTTTAAATGGAGACATTGCACGGCGTACAAATGCTATTTTGTAAAAATTATATGCTTTTCTTATAGTTCATAATATAGTGAACTAAAACACAAAACCTTATATTAATCGATTGTTCACTTTTCTTATTATCGTCGTTTAAAAATCGTCTGCTTTCTTGGCCGGTTACTGTGTCCTAACCCCTTAAGTTAGTCCGAAAAAGTGCAGAAATATCGCGACGAATCTCGCAGATCTCACGACGTTGTACAGCTATAATCCAGGTTCGCTGTCGGGTCCTATTTTTATCGTGGTTTCCAGTTCGCAGCTGTCGAATCGTCGTATGATATAAATTCTACTCGCGACCTCGACATCCACCACCCTCCACCCTACCCTCCGTGACGTTGTTTCTTTAAATTCCCCATGGCTGTTGGGCGATTAATCACTGCATCGCCACGCGAAACGCGTCACTGTTTTGTCGCCCTGTTCTCGTTCCCGTTTCCTCCGGCATGTTCCTCGTGACCGAGGAACTCGGGTCCACGGTCTCATCCATCGACGGGAAACAGTATGGCCCTCCTCCCATGTGTCAGACATCGGCAGTGACTCCAATATCGAAATACATGACAATAGAGGCATTGGCACTAAAATTGCCCCAAGTCGTCGTTCCTTCCGACAAACGACTCTGGCTAATGGCTATTCTTCTACTTCGTCTGAGCAATCTCGTCGGATTTCTCGGACGGTCAGCATTAGCAGTGATCTACGGCTACTGGAACACGAGTCCAACGGCAATCGGCGTGACAGAGAGACGGGAGAGCCGCAATGTCAAGGTTCAAAGTAGTAAAACGCGGTGAAGTGATCTGTCTGGGCCGTTCTGAGCCGGCGATGATGAACGGAAACCACGTGGTAATCTCGTACTACTGTTTCTGATGCAGGGAAGGCTTCGAGCAACACTCGAGCCTCGTAGTGCGCGTTTCTTCTGGATTTAGGGATGTTTGAAAGATGGTTTATGATTTTGAATGTAAGGTTTCTATCGTCGAAATCATTAATTTGATTCTGTAGACTTCGATTACTTTGCTGAGAGATAAATGCAGTTCGGACAGATTAGAGAATATCCGCATTGTCCGCGGCTCTGATACATCCCTTTCTCGAACAATCGAATCCGAAAGTCGGTAGCAGTCAGAAAGCAAGAAGAAGAAGAGCTGTAAGGACGATGATTCCTGAGATGTGAGAGATGTGAGTCACTCGCACAGATTGCTGGGAAAGTCTGTATCCACTTGGAAGAATGGCAGTGGACTCCCTTTTGCTAGCATCAGAAGTTTGCTTGATTTTTAAATGATTTTACTTAACCTCCATCCTTTGTATGTTTGTTTGTTTGTTTGGTGTATGGTTCAAAGCTGGCAACTCAATTTTCACCCACTTCCACCAATCCAATTGTTTTTAAACTTTGCATGCGTGTGTAGGTTGGATGACAAAACAATATTTTAAAAAATAAGTCAAAAATAAAAAATATGAAAAGAAATGTATAAAAAATCTACAAACATCAAATACTATAAAAAGTACAAAAAATCCACAAATGCTAAACATTAGAAAAAAAATTGAGAAAAAATCCACAAACACCAAAAACTAGACAAAAATACACAAAAAAAACACAAACACCAGAAACTAGAAAACAAAAATATATAAAATAATTATTGTTAAAGGATTTTACTAAAAATGCAGTAAAAACTAAAAACTAATTCTTTTCTTATACTGCAATTTAGATGGTGATATGTGACTTTAAATAAAATCATACAAACACTGTGGTTATCCTGTAGAATTGTTCAAATAAATTGTAAAGAAAAAGGATAATCATAGTTTGTACGATTTTATTTAAAGTCACATATCACCATCGAAATTGTAGTACAAGAAAACAATTATTTTTTAGTATTTAGTGCATTTTTACTAAAATCGTTTGACATAAATTTATTTATTTATTTTTTTATGCAGAATGTTTCTGATATCCAACACGATATGTGAATCAGTTTGAGGTCTCACGAATGTGATAAACGTGGAGATTAATATCCGATACCCTATTCACGAGATTTATGGTTTCCATTTGTCGGCGAACTTCAGTAACAAAAGAGGGATATCAAATTGATTTACAAGCTTTCTGTGAATTCGAATATTTCTTTATGAATTAATATTATTCATTCCTTCCAATATTAACGTGCGCAGTTGTTTCACGTGAAGGATCCGAGAATGACGCGTCCAATTCTTAAGATGGGTCGACCAAATTGCCCGAGCTTTTTGTTCTTCAATTTCGTATGCCAAAGGGAGTCGATATTTATACACCTATTCGTTTAGCCTGTCGACTTTCTTTGTTTCTAAAGTATCGATTTGGCTGCAACGCCAGTTGCTGCAATGGGAGATGAGTTTCCTGCCGCTGAGGACATAAATTGCGAGCAATCTCTTGCGAAATTCTCTTTGAAGGATGGTTTATGCTTCATTCCGTAATTATCTGTCGCAGAAATGAGAAACTGAAATGTGAGCATGGTCAACTGTTGCATTTTGTTCCACGATATTTTCAATTATGCTGTCAGAGAATTACTGTAATAGCCAGTGTACCAAAGGGTTTGGAATTTAAATGCACTGCTCGTGTATGTTTGCAAATATGCAATTTGTTTCTGCCACCTGAGCTTTCCAAATAGCAAGCTGCGTGACTCCATTCCCTGGCTCGTGAATTATCGTTTATTCAACACTGAAGCGTTTGCAGAAATTCAGGGATTGACAGATATTAAGATATATATATAGATTAAGTTGTGTTATAGGGATACTTTTGCAATATTTCAAGCTTATCCTTTTCTTTTCTATCTTGTAAATCCAAATAGGAAATCCGATAATTGAATATTGAAGGTATAATAAAAACCTCTTCTAGATAAAAGACTACTTCAAGCGGATACAATACCACGCGTAGGTACTTAGCAGAGCTTGCAAGCTTCCAGTGCCGATAACAGAGATCCCTTTCAGGTCTTCGACTTATCTGGACGAGATAAGCTCAGGGAACAGAATTTTTACCACGAGCTCGCACTTTTCGTCGGAGGAAACCGACGCGTTTCAATCCATTAGAACAGAATTTCATAGCAACATAAATAAATAAAGTTATCAATTTTCCTAAGATTCTGTCACCTGTATTATTAACAGAGAATCGCTCTTTTCATCTGGATTGATCAAGGCATCCCACTGTATTTGGAGCATAAACTCACAATTCCGAAGAGGAGCCTTGGCTGACAGAAGTCAAGATTTCCACGAGGCGACAGGTTTTCACAGAAGGAAACTTCTAGCAGCATGGAACACGCCACTTCCATGGAAGGCGAACCGTGAATCTTTCGCGAAAGCAACGTCTCGAAAACAGCATCCACGCATGATGGACACGACGTGGCTGATTGAGCGTTCGCAGAGATAAAAATGTTTATGATCTCTGCCGTTGACAGCCACGAAAATGATCCCTGCCCGTTTTTACGTCGGATATCTTTCCGAGCAGTAGGTTACACCCAGGATTTTTTGCTCCGGCTTTTCCTAGCTCACACGAGGGGAGGATGCTGTGCTTTTGACAGAAGGCGTTGGTTATGTACATTCTATGACGAAGTGGTGAAAGGGAGACACCAGAAGATAGCAACACCCCCTCGATACCGGTGTAGAAAAACGGTCGACTGCGTGATATATCGACGATAATGCTGGCAGCGAAGAAGCTTTGTGGAGATTTTAATGTCAGCTTCTTTATAATAGAGTATAGACGATAATGTCACCTGCTTTGTGAAATTATCTGCTGACATTTTAGATAAATAAATAAATCGCGGCCGATGTTTCGTCCTTACAACTTCATTCTAGTTGAGGAAATCACTTTGCATCCCTTAGAATTTCCAGTCCTTTAGACACTAAATTGAGAATATCTTATCATTTCAGTGGTAATAAATTTAATTTGCACTTGGAATTCCAGTCATCCAGTACCAAATTAGTGTACTACCGATCTCTTTCGATTTAATGTCTTCTAGTGCCAGCTTGCTGTGTGACCAATTTTGAAGATGCACGTAGGGAATTCAATCCCGGTCATTATTTACTATCCCGGGATTGCGGGATTTTTTAAAGTCTATCCCGAGATCCCGGGACTAATCCCGGGATCGGGTAATAGAAAAATTCAGTAATTAAAATGATTTACTATATGTTAAAATTCTAAATCTTTATTTAAAGTAAACAAACATAAATTAAAATCATTTTTAAGAGATATTACCTATAAGTATAGGTAATATCAGTAAACCATTATGAAGTGTTTTGGAAATGTACACGAAGAAATAGCAAAGCATCTAATTCTTATTTTATTACCTATATAACCGGCCGCTGAAAAACCTCGGAGGAATTGATAACAAATATTGATATGCTTGTTCTAGGATTCCACCACCCTCAAAGAGATGTAAGCCGGTTCGGCCCATTTCGACCTACAAAGTTTCGACTTCACGTGTTCAGACAAATTGCAATTTGCAACTCGCACGATTTCGAAATAGTGGAAAGTGGAAATATCATTGTAAAAATAAATACAATTTAGTTACTTATATGCGATTCAATATTTTTATTTAAATAAATCATTATTATTATTGTGCTTATTATTATGAATGACTATGTTGATTTATTCTGTTTATTTTTATATTTTTCAGTTGTTCATCAAAGAATTCGCATTTTTAAAAAATCCCGAAAATCTCGGGATTAGTGATATCAAATCCCGGGTTTTTTGAAATTAAAAAAACAGCCGGGATCCCGGAATCCCGGGATCCCGTATCCCGGGATTGAATTCCCTAGATGCACGGCAGGCTCAGCAGAAATTTCCATGTTCCATGTGAGCTATTGAAAAATTCTATAAGGAATAAAATTGATCCTTTTGGCATCTCATTCTGACAGAAACTAGCAGCCGGCGATTGAAAGCAACGGTGGCTGTCATTGGCGGATCGATCGAATTCTCTCTTTTAACGCGATCTATGACAGATAACCGTGTTCGTCGCGCGAAACGAGATGATCCTCTACCGCTGTCCTCGCTTCTGCCCCCTTTATCGATCACTTTCCTTTGGCGAACGATCGAAACTCACGTTCACTTTCGTTCGCGGGGCCCATCAAGGCGGTGAAACACCGCTGCAGGGTCGATAGTCGTGCCGTCTGGACTCGAGAGATCTGGATCAGCTGTACGGGCTGGCTATTAACTTGTAACAGTATCATCCCACATGGGATTGGTTCTTAACGGTGCTCCTAAATCTTACGTTTTAAGAGAGGCACTTGTTACTTGGAATTACACCGCTCGTAAGAACGGCTTTCTATTCCGAACTTCGAGTACGCGCGGTTCGACGAAACCTTTGACGAAGCGAGTCAAGGGTCCGTGATTCTTTATTCCTTTTATCCAGAATCGCGAAGTCGCTGGTATGCTTTTTAACTCCCGAGGAAAAGCACCTTGACAAATTAAAGTTTGAAGGCTTAATACGTTTGGAGAATTGCATCGTTAACGTTCCCCTGCGGAATATCAACAACGGACTGTTTCAAGCTGGAGAAGCCAGGCGTGCAGTAGAAAGTAACGAAGATAACTGGAAATAATAGACGGAGGCCGCGTAATCTACGTAATGCGTTTCAATTTATTTAAAGCTACGAGCGCCTAGGTGCATCGAGAGGGAAATTCCAGTATTTCACCGAAATTAACTCAACTACGCCCGCGAGGACGTGCCTAATAAATATCAAGGAGGACTGTATTAAAAATTATTTATGGCCGACGCGGGGCAGTATACTCGGGGAAAGCAAATTGAGCACGACTATGTGGAAAAGTATAACTGTCAAAGGAAATAAAAATTCCGTTCATCATGGTGCCCGACGTTCGTTTTTATAGCGTTTAAAAACAGATATAAGTCGCACTGTGATGCACGAGTTTCGGACAGCGTTTGATTTTTTTGAACCTCGTCCCGTTTTGCTTCGCGCGAGGTTTCCTTAGGCCAGTCTTATTTTCGTTTCATGTAAATCAAAGTGATACTACTGTTACTGGGAGAAATAAATTTTATGGCACCTCTTGCTCCTTCGATACTAAAATATCGATTTTAAATACTTTATCATAGCTCTCGAAATACTCATTTCAACGTTACGGATTTAAACCGTAAAGCTCTAGTACAGTTATTAGCTGCATAATGTGATAAAAAGTCGGAGTGAGATTACCTTGCAATTATCTTAAAATCAATTGGTCGCAGCTGCACTCACCATTGCATTACACTCGAGTGCAATTAACCCTTCTCGCTATTAAGCATACTCACGATGGCGAGAGCAATTCTCGAGGCAAAGGTGCGAAAACAATAAAAGAAAACCAAACCGGTTTACATTCCTCGAAATTCAAAAGATACGAAAGAATATTAAATATTAATATTAAAATGATAATGACGACTATAATACAAACAGCTGGGGACGCTTCCTCTCTTATCTTTATTAGTACAATAATTACTTTGAAGATCTCAAGATCTCTCTATCACTCTCTCGTTTTTCCTCTTAACAGTCTACTTGATCGGCTATTCCCGCTTTCACAGTTAATTTCTTGAATTATTTTCACGTTGAGGTACATTTCCTCGTTTCGAAGCAAATTCAAATCACCGCCTCGCGCTTCGCACTCTTCCTACTCGCGTTCCTTCGCTCGCAGATAGCAACATACATTGGCGTCTTTATGCTCGTTGCCCCGATAAATCAGGCCGCCTCTTTTTTTTTCTTCCACAGGGTTGCAAGTTTCTTCACCCGTGCAACAGTTCCGTCCCGGTATTTTTGCACCGTCCTCTCTCGTATCTCTCATTACTTTACGGCGGGCAATTTGCGGCGCGAAAAGCCCACCGCGCGCTATTTTATAGCTCGCGCGCAGTTACCCGCGCGCGCAACCGCTGCTGTCCACGATTATTCCTAACGAATTCGAGTGGTGCTTCGTTAACCCATTTGCTTCCTGCCGATTATGCGGGATTTTGGATGGAATCGGGGGATGGTCGATCAATTAGAAATATAAATATATAGAATGTGGGGCCTACAAGTGAAAACGTGAATATTTCTGTTTTAAATTTACGAAAAAGTTGCAAGAACAGAAGCTACTGATTGCGAGCTTGGAATGAGAAGTATAATTATTTTTCTCGGGATCCAACGATATGTGTTTAAGGCAAATTGAACGTGTTTTAAAATTAAAATGAAACGCTAGAATATTTACAGTTGGCTGTGACGATACTTATACACCGTATATGGAACGTCACCTTCCGGCCCGACGTATAGTAAGGGGGATAAAATGGGGCAATCATTTCGACCGTGAAAGTAGCTCCCGAACCGAAAATAAGTTCAACCGGTTGTAAACTTGAAGGCTGGGCTTGATGTTTCTTCTTCCTTAAGTAATTCATGAGATGTGAACGAAAGCTTTCAATCAATAATTCAATCATGAATCGTATATCACCACGATGGCATTTTGCCTACCATTATTTTGGAGATTCAAATACCACTAGATAGTCCAAGAAATATTACCCTACAATATGATATTTTAATATTCGTCAATATGTGCCGCATAAAAGCAATAAAAACCGAATATTTCACGTATATTTGAAGAGGTCCCATCGAGTAGCCGATTCACAATTTTTGTGAAGTGATAATGTGCTTCCCAACTAAAAGGACGTAACTGGAAGGTAAAAAGCGAAAAGAGGAAAAATTCGTAACCAATGCAGGGGGATGGATTTCACGGAAATCCGTGGTATTCCCGTCCGATTGTTAACATCCGCGAAACGAGCGCGGTCCCATCGTCGCTGATACCGGAATCCTCTTACCCGGGATTCTCTTTTCTCCCGCGAAGGCCACCTTTCTTTATCTGCGCTGTTACAATAATCCTCGCCCCGAACGGAAACTTCCCCAGGAGGCGTCTGAACGAAAGCCCAAAGAGCCTGCGTCCTTAACAAGCGGGAATTTCGACGCGAAAAAGGGAGGAAAAAGAGGAGGAATCAGACGTACGAAAAAAGAAACGGCGAACGCCAGTTTCGCAAGGGAATGGCAGTTTCAGAAAATTTTTATCACCCTCTTTTCGTCTTCGTGCGTTTCCTCTGGCACTTTCGTTTCTCGTGTTCCGCGCTTCACGCTCGTTTTCATCGCGCGCCACGAATTCCACGATGACAGCCCCCGTATTTCGCATCTTATCGCTAAAAGACTCCTGACCAGATGGCAGGCAACGAGAAATAAAAAGCAGTAGCAGAAATTAACACGTTGCGTGCCATGCAGGTCTCTGCAGACTCATGTTTTTGATTTGAGATTCGTATAAGATAGAGAAAAGGAAGATGGTACTGTGAATAATTAGATGTAACTATTCCTTTTATATAATTGAATATTGTACTTCGAAAACCTGATATTCTGAGGCAGCATTGAACGCTTTAAGAGTGCACCACGATTTACCTGCTTTAATGTCGTCGCATTTTAATCCTGTCGCGACGAGCGTATTCCGGATCCCTGTAAATTAAGGGATTATTGGCCGTGCCAGACTTAAAGTGAAAATACTAAGTGGAGAATTCTAAAGGAATAAACTTAAAGGCAATTTGTAAGATAAGCCGAAAGTGACAAGATTACTTTGTCTCACACTTGCTCTCATTCTCTGATGGAACATATAATAAACATATAATTGTAGGGGAGAGTTGCCAATATCGTACTGGTCACGTAAATCGTACTTCATCAATTTCTTAGTAATTAATGAATGTAAACGACATCTGATAATAAAAATATGAAGTAAGTGTGAAATAAGAAATAGAAACAAAACCTTTTGAGCTTACATCCTATTTTGTGCGTGCTATAAACGTTTAAAAAAATCAGGTATAATTGATGTAACTTTTTACCTGTTTATTTTAGCGGATAATAATCAAACAATGCAATTTTGTCCTGTACTTTTGTATTTTTCTAAAAGCGGGTTTAATGTAGAATATTTTACATTTATTTTAAGTCCATATTACATTCATTATAAAGTTTAAATTGATATTTTTAAATAAATTAATCATGTTTCCTAAATCGTACCACTACAATCGTATCAGTAGGATTTGACAACTCGTATGTTATATAGGTTATGGACATATATCATCTTCATAGGATATTGCGGCCTGTGTGTGATCCATACACATATGTATATGTAACTATATAATAATCATTACTTTATGTTGAATATTTTCTTCCCTATTTGTTATTGATACTATTTTTAGTGGAGGTACGATTTAGGAGACCGGTTGCCTAAATCGTACCTTTTATAGTAGGTATGACGAAAAGATTAATAACAAATTAATTTGTTCTGAACAAAAGTTTAAGCATATAATAGTAGGTGCCTAAAAGATCAAGCTACAATATCCAATAATCATTTGCGTTGAAATTAGTACCAAATATAAAATATAACGTAAAATGTCTTAACCCATACAGCACACTCTCGTTGCAGGATCGTTGCGATGAAAGATTGAAATGTTGCACTGCAACGTTGTCGCAACGTTGCAGCAATATTGCTATGTCCGCCTCCCGCAACGATTCGGGCAGTGGGTCCAAAAATATAAATAACGTCCGTGACGGACGCGACGATATTGAATGTCTGCAGAGAATCATAGAAGTACAAAGCCCGGTATTATATTACTTTTTCTCACAGAAATTTTTTTTCCCCCAAGGGGATTATTCGAACCGGCGACCTGTAGCGTCGTAAGCGAACACTTTACTGCCGCAGCTACAACCACTCATTAATAAGACTGCTAACGTATTCGAACTTATACTCCTACCGTGCAAAAGTTTAAAAATGATTGCTATGTAGACAAAAAGGACAACATATTATACATGGTTGTATTTGTATTTTTATTGGCTATAACGTTACAGTAATGAAAATACGTCATCCTATTAAAAAAACCATTGATGATCTTGAAATTTCGGGAAATATAACCTTGAGAACAAAAATCGTCTCTGTCAGAATAATTGTCTCTCTGAAGCAAAGATTTTTTTCCTTAGACATATTCTCGAATCATTAAAAACAGCGGAAATATTTTAGGTTTAAATATTTTAGGTCAAGCAACGTTGCGCAACATTGCAGGATCATTGCAGCAACATTACAGGAAAGTTGCGGCAACATTGCAGGAACGTTGCCGCAATACTGGTGCAACGTTGCATCAACATTGTGGAAACGTTGCCAAATGTTGCCGTAACGTTACAGAAATATTGCAGGAACGTTGCCGTGCAATATTGCAATGCAACATTGATGCAACTATGCAGCAATAAATCTATGTCCGCCCCATGCAATGTTGCACGGCAACGTCGCAGCAACGTTACATCGACATTGCGCTGCAACCATGCAACACTGCAAGGTTACTACAACGATCCTGCAACGTTGCCGCCATGAAGTGTGCTGTATGGGAAGTGGTACGATATAGGCAACCCTCCCCTACCTCAAGTTATTCAGAATCTTATGCAGTTCTTTTTGAAAAAACAACAAGTGGGTATATCTTCGATATTAGGTCACCCAGTTCCCCTGGAATATAATTCATAGATACCAAATTTCCCAGGATAGTATCGATATCCTTTTGTGACTTGAATGGTACACGTTTCCAAACTCCCAATACCATCGAAATCAAAATCTAGTGGGTTCAGCTGTTTTGCATAAGTGCCTGCAATTTATCAAGCACTCGGCGATCATTCTCGCAACGGGGTCACGAAACCAGCCCAAAATCGAGAGCACCGGCCAAACGATAGTTTCATAATTCCTATAATCCATCTTCTCGAACTTAATTTCCCTCCAGCCACGAAATTGAAGTCTCGTTCATTCGTTAAGGAGCGCGCATCTACAAATTGTTGGGCCGATCGTCGACTTCTGCTCTCGATCACGCGATTTGGAGTACTAATCAAAAGAGAGGCCGGCCCACCTGAGGAGAGAATGGACCTACGTTCTTCACAAGCCCACCTGCTACCGCGTGTGTACACACTCGTTGAGTGTGAAGAGCACTTTCTCGAACGGGAACAGGATCAACGCTTCAATCTTAAGGTCTGTTTGACTGACGTCAGTGCTAGACACGTATTCTCGCGGCTGGGATCGTTCCACTGACATCCCGAATCCAGCGTGTAGATCCTGTCTGAGGATGACGTAAAACAGAGAGAGAGAGAGAGAGAGAGGGAGCAATTCGTCTTTATCTGACCGTTCGAAGATCGTGGCTGCACCTTGGTGGTTGAACAATTTGGATTCTTGAAACTGTCCGACGATTTTATGAGTCGCTTGTCTGAATTCAGAGGTTTTCACGGAAATAGAGATTGATTCGTGTATCGATCGGGGGATATCCAAACGTTTCCTTCGGTCTTGCAAGTGCATTTTATGGTAATTGAATAGTTTGCTTTCCTGCTCGATTCAGCTGCTCGTGTTTCGATAAGAGACTGCGCGCCTCCGTTCTGGGAGATAACTGGGCCACGTGTGAGAAACACCAGGAGACCACGCGCCATATCCTTAGAATTGCGAATATTTCCTGGGGATTATTAGACCAGGCACCATCGCGAGCCTGTATACATTTTCCCAGTGGTTTCGTTCAGGTGTTGGTCATGTTCTGTAAACTGTCCCCAGAAAGTCCACTTTATCGTTGGACTATATACATGGAAAACTATTCTATATCTTTCTATATATATATATAAAAGAAGAAGTCCTGACTGACTGACCCATCAACGCCCACCTCGAACCGTTTAACCTAGGAACGTGCAATTTGGAAGGTACATTGTTTTCAGGACGTAGGCATCCAGTAAGGAAGGATTTTTGGAAATTCCGTCCTCAAGCGGGTGAAAAAGGGTAAAATGTATTTTATCGGACTCCTTAATGTCTCTTAGGCCCGATTAGATATCAACTTGATTCTTACTCACAAAGATTGCCCACGCAAATCCCTAAAAATCAATTTCAGAATTTTGCCCCAACCAACCCCTAAGGGGGGAAAAGGGGTGAAATGTATTTTCACGGATTCTTCAAAATCTCTTAGGCCCGATTAGATATCAACTTAATTGTTACTCACAAAGATTGCCCACGCAAATCCCTAAAAATCAATTTCAGAATTTTGCCCCAACCAACCCCTAAGGGGGGAAAAGGGGTGAAATGTATTTTCACGGATTCTTCAAAATCTCTTAGGCCCGATTAGATATCAACTTAATTGTTACTCACAAAGATTGCCCACACGAATGACTAAAAAACATTTTCAGGATTTTGCCTCAACCAACCCCTAAGGGGGTGAAAAGGAGTGAAATGTGTTTTCGCGGATTCTTTAAAATCTCTTAGGCCCGATTAGATATCAACTTGATTCTTACTCACAAAGATTGCCCACACGAATGACTAAAAAACAATTTCAGGATTTTGCCTCAACCAACCCCTAAGGGGGTGAAAAGGAGTGAAATGTGTTTTCGCGGATTCTTTAAAATCTCTTAGGCCCGATTAGATATCAACTTGATTCTTACTCACAAAGATTGCCCACGCAAATCCCTAAACATCAATTTCAGAATTTTGCCCTATAAAACCCCTAAAAGGGTGAAAAGGGGTAAACTGTGTTTTCATGGAGTCCTTAATATCTCCTAGGCCCGAAGCGAAGCGCGGGGTATTTTGCTAGTTATATATAAATTTCAATGGTGGACATGAATTTTAGCCACTCTGGTGAAAACTAGAAAACAATAATGAACAATTCAATATTATTCCATAGTGTAACCCCTCTGCCACACAATTTCAAATTTAATATTAAATATAGTATATATTTATCGTCATTCATTATCCATCGTGGCTGCACCATAAGACAAAAGTACACTTATTGCCAAGTGACATTCTGCCACGCGTTGCCGCGAAGGAGAATTAAACGAGCGGTGAGAACGTGTCACGTATAATTAGCGCGATTCACATCCCGTTTATTAGCGGCAGATTTAAGAATACTCGACGACACTCGCGGCGTTTGGCCAGCAGCCAAAGCGCGATATACGGCTCACCTACGCTCCGCGCGGGAAACAAGAAACTGTCGCGCGGACAAAGCGGTCGTAGACGGGCTACGAGGTGAAAGATGCATCGCGATTTCACCCTCGTTTCGCGCACACCGACAAAGACGGGCAGAGAGACACGTTGCTGGGCAGCTGACGCGTTTTAATTTCACCGACAGTTCCCACGGCCGTGGAACTTTCTGTTTCCCAGTTGGAAACGCTTTCCTCGTTCGCGGCCACATTTCATCGACGACGATAAAAAGGAATTACTCTTTTCCTCGGTCCTAAAGGAGGAATCATTTCTCAACTGCGAGTGCAACTCGATTTCCATTCCAGCTGGATCATCGCAGAGTTGTGCCTCTTAACGATGATTAGGTCACGTTTCCTGCACGCCGAATGCAGATTAAAATGCGAAAAAAAAAACGTCTACTACGCTCGCCGCGCTGCATCGATCCGCTCGTTACGCAAACGCGTGGCTGATTAAATTCGGCGAGCATTGGTCGACAGAACGTGCACACAAATGGATACACGAAACGGTAGATTGGTGCATGTAGGTATATTAGTCTGCTCCAGAACGAACCATACCTATGGTTGTGTATCGTTTCCTGCATGTATTGTACCTGGCCGTTCCACTTTTATCAGGGCTCGTCGTTACACGCGTTCGATTAGTGAGGAGATCTGTTTGGATCTTGTAACATAAACACCTATTCATCCGATTCTTGGCGCATCACCTTACAAACACACCCCCATTACAGACCTCAGTGACAATGAACAATAAACCACAATACCAACCCTTCTAATTCCCCAAAATCTATTTCAGAAAGCATCACGCAAACATGGCCCAACTAACCTGACTCCAGATACGCATGGGCGCCGAACACTCCAGCAATCTGCTGCAGAAGAACCCCGTTGGCACCGTGCATCCCGTGGGACAGCACCTGCACCAGCACGCCGACGACCACCACCACCCACCCCCAACCACCCTCCGGGTAGTAATGCTGCCTGAGCGTGTGCAGCTGCTTCAAATCGGCCACCAATTGCTTGGTGCTATGCGCCTGGCCCACTGCTGGTGTCTGTTCGTTCCCGCTGCACGCGACGCCGCTGTCGTGCACCGACAATCGCGGCAAGGACGCGCTGTGATAGAGCAGCGTGTTAACAGGGATCTCCTGTTTCGATCCCGACCCCCCTGGACCGCACGTGTCCCTCTGCCCTCCGGCGACACCGTCGCAATCCACGTCGCCGGGGCATTTTTGGGGACAGTGACTTTCGTGCGAGTGGTGCGCGTCCCCGCAGTTCTCGCAGTTTGCCGGCTTCATCTGCGTCCGCGGTCTGCGAATGGGCGCCGGGTCGTTGGAGGATCCCGGTCCCCCGACAAGGCCCGTCTCCTGATTCGTCGACGGCCGCGGTACACTATTCTCGGCGACGTCCTCGCGTCGCTTTACGGCCGACCTGGCCGCAGAGTCTTTAAGGGAATCGACGAGTTTACGAGGCACTTCTGTCTGAGAGGTTCCGAAGCCCCCGGCCGAGCCGTCAACCGTATCCAGGATCAGATTGACATGATTCCTCGGCTGTTGTGCGTGGGCACAGAGTCGCGGCGAATCCTCGCGCTGATCCTTCTTCACGTACGTGTCCCCCGATCCGCGGCACTTACTCGAGCCGACTAATTTATAGATAACTCTGGCTGGGATCGAGGCCTCGCTGCCCCCCTGATTCCACCTCGGCTCCCTGGACTCCGATGTCTTATTTTGTATCGCGTTATCTGGACTAAAGACCACGCACCGGCGCTGTCGATCGTGGGATCGGAACTCGCACGCGTCATCCACCGAGACGGCCAGATCGCCGGTGTTCGTATCGAAAGTTTTCGGCTTGTCAGCAGCTTCAATCGCCCCTCGGTTCTTGTCCGGCTTATCTTGTCCGACCAGTGACTTTATTTCGTTGAACAGATCTTGGGGTACTCTTTTGGCTCCGTGATCGAGCCGGCTTGTATCATTGCTGGATGTTTCATGGTTCTCGATGATACCGAAGCTCTCCTTTACGTCATCCTCGTTATTCCCACTTCGTTGTTCGTGTAGGTCCTTCTTACCAGTCTTCAGTGGATCACCTATTGCCATCTTGTTGCCACTTAGATCCTTTGCGAAGCGGATCGATGGTTCTATGACTGTCGCCTGGTCACCGCCAATTTCCGAATCGACGCGACAGGCAGCCATTATCCAGGTCTCTCAGGCCTCCAAGCGTTCTTCAACTTCGCCTCCTCTTCTTCGTCTTCGCCGTCTACGTTTCTCCGCTTCCTCTGACTCTTCTGCCTCTTCCATTTCCTCTCCACCGGGGGGATCCCTGTTTCCTTGCTGGCTGCTTCTTCAATGGCAAGCGGACATGACGGATCCAATCGCGTAGATTTGCTTACATGCTCGGCTTTAATTGGCGAATCATTGTACCGACAATTCTCCTATACACTTCTTCTTCAAAATACCGATGACTGATTTCTCAAAGACTACTCATTTTAAACTCCTCGAACGATAGAACAATCAGTTGCAACAATCGCTTCTTCACTCCACTATGGACTAATTACTCACTGGTACCTTCTGTATTCCTAATAAAATCGTTCCACTCTATCGTGATCAGACTGCTCTGACAAGTTACTCTAACCCTTCGAACACTATCGGAACAACATGGCTTACCAATGGCTTTGAACTATGTTCTTAAGTACCCGAACATTCGAGGATCACGTGTGTAGCACTGCTGCGGATCGTATGGAAGACATTATCGAATTGAGAAGTTGATCGGGGGAAGGTGCAATTATTCTGGCCGCTTCGCGATTTCGGTGGCAAGCGTCGTACAGGCGATGGTGCGATTCAGGTACAGGTATCTTGTTCTCGATCTAGACCTGTCGAGGACACGAGTCGCAGAAGGAAGCGACCGAGCGCGGCACGCTCACCACGCAAACTGGCAGAGGGAACCGCGCTGGCCAAGAATCGTGCGGCTGCCTGCGACAGCTGCGCTTCTGGAGTCGGCCGGTTCAACCGATGCTGGAGGAATCCCTCTCTCTTTTTCTGAACCCCCCTCCTGCATGTTCTGTCAGACACTTTTGCCTGTTCACGGGGTGTTCAGATATTCGATGTTGCAGACGTTTGTTGTTACAACTCATGCCATCGCTTTTAAGAGGCTAATTGACGCTTGAGACGAGGATTACGCAAACGGTGTACCAGTGGATAGGGTAAAGGACCCATATACCGGACAGGCCCCTATTACCGAACATAATATTCATTTTCATGATTTATAAAATCCAGGCTATATAAATTAAAATGTAATATTCTTATAATAACATTTGAAATTATAGTTTTCTAAATAAATGAAGGTTTTTATAATTAATGTAGGTTAAACATGTAAAAAATGTATAGAAATTCTCATTCTCATAATTATCGGCATTTGACCATTTTCATTATCAAAATGGATAAGCATCACTTACAGTTAAGAGTCGATATAATAATAATTCTATTGATATAATGTACAAAAATGAATATGTGGTGATAGTACTAGGTTTAATTGATAATAAAAACTGCACATGGAGGTGATTTAATAATATTTTGTGAAATTAAAGCGAATCCGGGGATTGGGTCAAATTGTCCGACATTTTCAATTACCGGTGATCGATATATGGGTCAATATTCGTGTTGATTTGACAGTTACCGGATGGTCGCGAACGTTCGAAGGATCTAACCTATTTTCGAATCGATCTAGATGTTTACATTAAAGTAACAATATGTGTGAACTTTTAAGAGAATTTTTAATATTAAAAATTTTATTGGCAGATCTGAATACGAGTAAAACTATAAGAAAATAATACAGCAAAGATTCGCTTAACAAAGCATTAGAGGGTTATAACCTCACATCGATCTACGGTAAATGCAGCCAGCATACAGTTTGGTATTCCAAGGAGCACGTGACACGACAAAATTAAAAACAAATATAAGGACAAAAAACCTGGATCACAATGTATTTTAACTACTGCTCACGAAAATATTTTAGTTAAGTGAATAATGTAGGTATCGAGACAGTGTCCGGTAGCTCGGGCACGGTAAATAGTTCTCAAAGTTTAAGTATGTCCGGTAATTACGACAAAATTTTGTTTCACATTTTTACTAATATCTCTTTAATATTTCATTATTTAGTTAAATCGGATAGTCCTGAACTTACGGAAATGTTTAATAATCAGTTCAATGCAAAAAATTCCCAGAATATATGAAAACTTATGTTGAAGTTCCTAAATAACTTTCATGTCATCACTAAATGTCCGGTATATGGACCGTTTACCCTACTGCTCCTGCTTTTATCTCGATACGTTTTGTTTTTCCAGCGCTACCCTATAATAGCTTAAACTTGAAGAGAAAGTACGTTTTTCTTTAAGGGGATATTCTGGTCTAGCACGCGAGTTTCATGACCATTTTTCAGAATTTTTTATGGGCAATCAAGGTAAGTGTAGTAAACAAAGTTTTTCCTAAAATTTAAATCGTCCTTTTAACTATATTTACAATTTTTTTTGTCGTGAAAAAATTAGTCATGAAGACACGAAGATGTCTTCAGAATATAAAAATATTCTGAAAAATGGTCATGATACTCGCGTGGTAGACCAGAATAACCCCTTAAGTCGGAGATGTTAAATGGTATTGCGATCCCCGGGCTCTTTTTCAGCAATTGGCACTTCTCTTGTTGAAGGTTACTACTTTTGTACCGAATAATTTCGGTGAATTTATTATAATTTAGCTTCGTGTCTGCTTCCTCTAGATATTTTATTAAACAGCTTGGAGGTAGAGTCTGTACAGGGTTTGAGCGTATGGGGGTTATTTCTGAATGTGTAGTGGAACCATGAGCTGTAGCAGAGTCTAAGGTTTTGCTTCTTTCCTTAAGAAATTTTATATGGAGGCATGATTGAGGCACCCCCTGTGGAAGAATAAGTTATTTGGCTTGGTATGTTCATTGCACGTAATTTCTTTAATAATTTACATAATTCCCCGCAGTCCTTGGGAGATCAGAATATGGTTCCCTGTTCGGAAATATATTTTGAGATAACCCGAAAAAGAAGAATTTAGTATTTTCCATTATGGGTCTTTGTATCCAAGTATTGGTAAAAGAATGGTTAAGATAGCTGACGTGAAAAAATTAGTTGTCAAACTTGGCAGATTCAACATAGCCCTTTTTAACAGATAATACAAGATTAATTACACTTTATTCGACTAATAATCCTCATAATTTGAATAATGTTCTACAGCTATTTGGGGATTTCGATAAGAAAGTTTGCAGACATTTTTCAGACACATTGTGCAAATCATTTTCTTCTCACTTTCTCTTCTTTTTTTACCACGAAATATTTCCCATTATCAGTTGCAGCTATTAGGTACCCTCGAATAAAAAAAGCTAATCTGAAGCAGCAGAAAGTTTAATTTCCCTGCCATAATTAAGACATTTCGCCTGAAGCAGTTGGCCATCCAACTTGTTACACGAGTCAACTGACAATTCCTCATTAATTCCGTAATTTCCTGCAATTCCTACGACAACGCAATAAACTCTGAAAGGAACGTTACCCCCTCGACTGGAGCCGTTGCTCGAACTCCCGAAAGTATCCTCAATTTAATCCTCCCTTGTCGCGTCCCTTCTTCTACGCAGCCTTCTATCGCCGCCTTTATGGCATTATATAATTATACTCGGATTTCTTGGGGATCGCGGGCAATTTTATCAGCCTGAAGGTAAAAGGCTGAATCGCCGCGATGATCCTAACTTTTTCATTTGTGCCGGAAAGTCCTTTCGCCCGGCATCGCATTTGACGCGACCCTTATCCCAAATCCCTGCCCATTGTAGCCCTTCTCCTTCTGACGACGTTATTTCCCCGTTCAGCCAAAATATATATGGATTCGCGAGCGCCCATTTACTTCATACCGGTCCGTCGTCAGCCGAGCATTAAACGTG
The DNA here is from genome assembly GCA_947577245.1 of Andrena bucephala. Lineage (NCBI taxonomy): Eukaryota > Metazoa > Arthropoda > Insecta > Hymenoptera > Andrenidae > Andrena > Andrena bucephala. The sequence goes on from OX387715.1 coordinate 113,245,150, forward strand.
CGCCTTTATAATGGCGGCATGGGCTATAAACACGGCGCAAATCCTGTATTCGCCTTCGTGAATCCACATTTACGCGCTCGGGATAATTGGCGGCCCGACACTGTAATTTGGACACTTTTATTCGAGCTGATTAATTTGAAAGTTGGTGTGCGTATAGATTTTACTTTACCGAATGTACAGGGTGTGCTGTTTTAATCGATCTACGTAGATAACGTTGAAATTACTGAAATTAGTTTAAAGATGACGGCGATAAAGTGCGAGAAATGAGAAGGATACAAACGGGAACAATTTAGAAATGGAAAATAAATTTGTACCGGTATTGCGAGGCTGAATTGAAGTGCTCTTGTTAAATTGGATTTGGTGTTACGAAAGATCGAATAGCTTGAGATAAATGAGTACTGTTCTTTCTCGGCTGTATACAGCTAGGCATTGAACGTGATCCTCATTTTCACCGTGTGTTACATCGAACGGTATCTACGATTAAATATCGATATAATATCAGGGTCAGGGAGGACCGAATCGTTCGATCAACGTTAACCGATACCCTCGTAGTACGTTGAGAAAATAACTGGCTGGCAGCTATTACACGTCAAAATGACATGCCACGGTTTGGAAGACCGATAATCACAGTTAGAAGTCAATGTAGATCTCTCCTGCTGCTTTTTAGATCATTATACTGGCGATAGAATGGTATCGGTAGGTAGTCTGTGCCATTAGTATTCTGTGTTATTAAATTTTCTGGGTTACTGTAACGACATAATATCTATATTATATATTCTATATTACATATTATATATTATATATATATATTCGGTAAGTTCTTAAGGAAGGTCAATTATAATACTAAAGTTATTTTTACTAGTGAAAACTCCGGAAGTCTTGAAACAGGGCACAGTAATTAGCTCCTCTACCCGTAATATTATATCTATTTTATGTTATCTCATTTTATATTTTATGTTCAGAATAGTTTTATTTGCATATATTTATTATAATGCTGGATCAGAGTTCAACAAAGTTTTTTTGTAATGTTTACTCTTATATTTTCAATAATATAAAAAAATACCGGTAAATTGCCGGTAAATATAATATATAATATATAATATATAATATAGATATTGTATATATATATATATATATATTTACAACATGAATGTCGTTGCAGTAACCCAGAAAATTTAATAACACCGAATACTAATGGCACAGACTTGAAGTCTTGAAACATGGCACAATAATTAGCTCCTCTACCCCTGATATATATATATATAATAATAAGAAATAATATATATAATAATAAGAAATTATATAATATAATATTATATAATATATATATATATATATATATATAGTAATAAATATGTATATATATATATACATATATATATAATAAATATGTATATATATATACATATATATATAATAAATATGTATATATATATACATATATATACATATACATATTTATTATATAATATATATATAGTAATAAATATGTATATATATATACATATATATATATATATTATATAATATTATATTATATAATTTCTTATTATTATATATATTATATATATATATATACATATTACGGGTACAGGAGCTAATTACTGTGCCCTGTTTCAAGACTTCCGGAGTTTTCACTAGTAAAAATAACTTTAGTATTACAATTGACCTTTCTTAAGAACTTACTGAATATTGACCTTCATTCGTTCAGTATTTTCTTCTCTTCTGTACCTATTTGTTACTTCTGCTAATCCGATTCATAACATTTCTTATACAGATCGTGGAGTATTCGATGAGAAGATCGATTTGTTGATGAACTGTATCGAAAGCTGAAAGAAAAATAGAATTTCATTGCACCCCAAAATCAAATACGGCGCGCCGAAACTTCCAACCTGTAAGTAAATTCTGCGCCCCTATGGCTGACTAGTAATTGGCGAATCCCCTAATTTCCTATAGCGTTTGATCAATGGGTAAGAAGTTCTCAGATGGCAATTTGTCACATATCGACCGTTTCGTTTGGCAGAACGTTTTGCTCGATTTAAACGTAGAGCGCGCTATGATATCCGCTCAGCCGCGTGTTTAGTCGGTAATTCAGCTTCAAAAACTTAAAATTTCCCTAGATCTCCTATGATAATATGACGTCATAGTGTTGAATGATCGCTGTGTATGCATCACCGCGGGATGTGAAACTTTATATGAATACTCGTGCGTTTCTTTTTAGACGCAAACGACATAATCTATTTAATAATAAATGCAATAATAATACAACCTATGTAATCGTAGTTCTGGTACTCAAAACAGCGTGTTATACTTTCTGACATGTATACTGATTGATACCAGTATGGTGGCCCTAACAAGACCGATCGAGTTGGAGAACTGTGATAAATGCGGTTCATATCTGTCGCTTCAAGTTTTCCCCATAAAAACTCCCGTCTCATATGTCCCCTTTAAGAGCACCTCGAGAGAAAAACGCAAGAAAACGAAAGGAAGACAAATCGGTAAAGAAATATTGCGCAGAGATGTTAAAGGTTGGAAATGAAAGGAGCTAGCCAAGAATAGGTTCGATGATTGTCAATCGAGATTGTCTTCGTTATTTAATTTAAACAGCACCAAAAAGTTAAACTCATACAACGACATCAAACTTCTGATAAAATGAATCCTCTGTTACATCTACCAGCAGGTAGCGTAACCACCAATTTTCTGTTTCGGTATTGTAGAAACTCGAGAATTGCAATTTTCGTAACTCTGCTGGAGGCGTGTAGCGATCGTTTTACTTTGCCAATTAAAATGCAGTTCCGATAGGTAACAGCGTTCGAAACTTCGTCGAACATCGATACTCCGTTGCATAAGCAGCGGAACCATCTGCTTCTCGTAAATTTTCGATGAGACTATTAAACCGAGTGTGAATCACTACAAAGCAGCAGCGTTTCCTTTCATCTTTGGCCATCAAACGTTTCTCAGCAGTGGAACAGATCAGAGCGAATATCTAATTAAACTTTTCATGCACGCGTTTACTATCGAGGTGAAACTAATATTCTTGTGAAAACAAATTTATTACAAGCCAGTGTCAGCTCGGTATTCCAAGAAATGCCACGACGAACACTATACTTCAGATCTACTACTATAAAAGTACCAACGGCGAAGTATTTCTTGATCTATGTTTAGAGATACCATATTTCACAGTGGACTACATATCATATCATACAGTAATTAGAACTACACATTATTGATCAAAGCAAAAATTCCTCAAACTGCACTTTCTGTGTCCACGGAGGGAGGAACACATTTGCGACTTTACTCGTGCTTCTATGTCAGTTCTCCTGAAACTACGTGTACAGGAGAATATATGTATACTATCTAACGTCAGCCAACCAGAAACCTGTTAACACTGAATCCCCTTAACGTACATTGCGATAACGTTACGCCGTCACCGTATATCGCAATCTCAGCAACTGTCTCCACGGTGCTATATTCTATAAACTATATCCAACTAGGGCAATTTCCGGAAATTCATCAACTCTCAGAACCGCATCCAGATGCAACTGCAGACGACATTTACAGAGTATATACCTACTACAGTGGGTACTGTACATAATTATGCAAATAAGTTTGACTAGGTACGCGGAAGGCTAATAAGAATTTCCTAATTTTTATTATTCCTAGTTACAAAATTCGCACGAATAACAACTTCGATGCAAGAATGATTGATTAAATTCTAATAAAATTCCTCACTCTAACTCACAAGGGAACACCGCGAACCCGGACTCACCGATTGGAACGCAACTTTGTGGGTTTTTAGAGTGACTCAAAACCAGAACAACGGTGTATTTCATTTGGGCCCCATCGCCCTTTAAGGGGGTGAAAACTAACCTCAAAGTCAAATGGGCACTTCTATTTTTTCGCGTATAACTCTCAAATTACAACAGACAGAAAAAAATGTTTCAAACAAAAGTTTAATGGTGTAATAAGCGCTGCAAACTTCCATTAACAAATTTTTTAAAAGAGTTTTTTTTCGTTTAAGTACTTTTTTAAACTCTTTTTAAAATTTTGTTAATGCAAGTTTGTAGCGCTTACACAGTCCAACAAAATGAAACTTTTTTTCTGTTCCGCAATATCCACTGGATGATTCTTGTAGAGTATATCGCCCTGAACACGAATCCGCAAACCGTTTGTCGCCATCACCCTCAGTTTGTGAGAAAATCGATTTTGAAAAAAACTGAAAATTTTCAACTTTGAACATCTTTTGTGTCGAAACGATAATACTTATTTGGTTGCTCCTTGCGTCAAATTATTCTTTGAACCCTCCCGAATATAACGATATAAGTTATTATTGCATTATGAAGATTTTAATATGTTTAAACAACGTTCAAAGAGAAAAGGATACCCAAAATGCACCCATTTTTGAAGATATCTTTCAATTTATTTTCAAAACTAAGGGTCTAGGATAAAATCTGACCATTCCACGCGATGCAGCTGACGTTTTTCCTTTGGAAAGCATCAACAAAAGTGGTAAGTCACGTTTGGTTTTCAATACAGAAGCGAAATAGTTTGGCCAAACGCGCGGTGCCAACAGTGGTATTCTGGTGCGTTAAGCGATTGTTTTACGCTGAGCGGCAGTGGATCGCGCGCCGCCGTTGACTACTACTGTCGACGCCGCGCGTTTTATCAAACTATTTCGCTTCTGTATTGAAAACAAAACGTGATATACCACTTTTGTTGATGATTTCCGAAGGAAAAATGTCTGTTGCATCGCGTGGAATGGTCAGATTTTCTCCTAGACCCTTAGTGTTGGAAATAAATTGAAAGATATCTTAAAAAATGAGTGCATTTCGGGTGACATTATCCATTTGATCGTTATTTAAACATATTTATATGTTCATAATGCAATAATAAATTATATCGTTGTATTCGGGTGGGTTCATAGAATAATTGGATGCAACGAGCAACCGAATAACTATTACCGTTTCGACACAAAAGATGTTCAAAGTTGAAAATTTACATTTTTTTTCAAAATCGATTTTCTCAAAAATTGGGGGCGATAGAGCAATTCTGCTTGCGGATTCGTGCTCAGGGCGAAAAACTATACAAGAATCACCCAGCGGATATTGCGGACCAAAAATCGTGTTGGACAGTGTTATTGCACCATTAAACTTTTGTTCGAAACATTTTTTTCTGTCTGTTGTACATTGTGAGTTATACGCGAAAAAGTGGATGTGCCAATTTAACTTTGAGGTTAGTTTCCACCCCCTTAAAGGGCGACAGGGCCCAAATGAAACACACCGTTGTTCTTGTTTTGAGTCACTCTATAAACCCACAAAGTTGCGTTCCAATCGGTGCGTCCGGGTTCGCGGTGTTCCCTTGTCAGCTGAACTCGACTCACCCATGTGAACTTAAAAAGGAATCCTACGATCGTAAAATCAAACCACCGCTACCTCTGAATAATTTCAAATGGTACTGCATTCAGAAACTCACCGGCTGTGTGCAGGGGATGATGATAAAACTTGACAGTGGCTGGCAGAGCGAGGGTGGCCGGAATCGACAGTTGCAAGCCGGGTCCTAGTAGATGCACCAACGTGCTAACGACCGTCACCACCCAGCCCCATCCACCCTCAGGGTAATAATGCCTGGATAAAAGTCGTCTAGCTTGCACCTGGGGGCTGCCGCTCTGTTGATGGCAATTCTTCTCGTCGTTCTCCACCGTACGTTCGCTGGCGTTCACCGGGAGCATTTCCTTCGGGGCTCCGCAATTCCGTTTCGCCCGCGACTCCAGAAGCGGCCAGGATCGCGCCCGCGATATCGACATCACGCGCGCCTTTCTGTTCACCTTTGGGCGGACTACGTGCCCGTGTCGTCCACGGTCGGTCTTTTCGTTGGCGGCATCCTTGGCGCGAGTGTCCGAGGCTCGCGCAGCCACAATTCGGCCGTGCTCGTCAGAAGCATCCTGTCGATCGTCCGCAAGGCACCGTACGTCCTTGTCCCGCGTCCCTTTCCGTTAACGAGAGCTCTATCTTCCCAGCTTGCTCCACGTCCTGTGGATATTGCCGCGATTCCGCGAACGTTCCTTCGCCGCGTGCCAGGGATTCCGCTCCACCCGCCCCGCAGCAGCTCGCAGCCACCCCCGCGCGGCAAAAATCTCAAGAACTCGACTGATTTATCTGCGAAGGTTTAGAGGTCTCTTAAACTGCTCTTCGCTGGGCTTTTCTCGCGCTTCTGACACGACGATCCTTGTGATTATTGGCAGCTTGCTTGCGGAACGGGATGCTCGATTATTCATCTGATTATTTATTGGAGATTGAAGAGTAGTATTAAAAAGGGACAAGCGAATATTTCAATTTTAAAGTTACAAGTCGGTGGTCGTCGAGGATCTTCTAACTTTTCCAGGATTTATTAAAGCAAACTTCGCTTTAATGGCTTCGCGATTCGCGACGCAGAATTCATTATCGTAAATCATCGTACTCGATAGGTTCGCCTGACCGCGCCTTTCAATGCGAAATCAACGGGATTTGTAAAATGACCTAAAAGAGGTCGGTAGCGTAATTTACGTAATAGGTAGGTGGAGAGTTTTCGAGGAAAGTTGTGTGGATGAATTAAAGGTGTACTCGGGCCCTTACGAAATGAGCTATTATAAATTACATCAAGCTGCGCCGAACCTTTTGTTATTACGACATCGATCCACCGTTGCGACCACGCAATGTTAATGCACGCGCCTCCGGGGGTGGTGTCGTGTGATGCTCGATTTTAATAAATATTCAGCTCATTGTGCACCCTGATGATTTATCACGACCGCGGGCGCGAACCCCGCTCCTCTGTTGTGCACAGAAAATGCGGCTGGGCGTCAGTTATATTAACAGACACTCCGCGAGGACGAAACGAATTTACGCGCGTGAAATTCAAACGAGCAGTTCCTTTTTCCCCGTGAATCGATCTCTGCGTGTGAATAATACAAGAATTAGGTCAATTGGCTTTTGCTTTTTCTGTTTTTTTTTTTTTTTCGTCTGTTCGTTATACGCGAGGTGGAGGGCGCCACCGACTTTATGAGATTGACGTGTTTTTAATTGAATTTATGAAAAGGGATTTGAAGAGTAATCTCTGGAAATTGGGTGGCAAAACGTGGGCTTTAAGAAGAAGTATGGGGTGCATCGATTGGGACATCCTTGATTTTTGTGACCCATGGTTTTTTAATTTACGTACAACTGTGTAATTAAACAATTTTGGTATCTGAATCTGGTAACAACTACGAGGATCACCGTGAGTAGATTGAAATCTCGTTCACGATCGAATTGAAATTCCCAAACTGTTATAAGAGAGCCCTTAAATTATCAACTGCTAGCTATCAGTCACCAAAATACCACTTCGATATCAATTGGAAAGGAAACTCGAAAATGACGATACTACAGCACAATTACTTTCTGCCGAAGACCTGTTGCCGCAACCCTATAATTCAAATACCATCTATACACGCTCTGAGCTTCGATTCCTCAACGAAAACTGCAACGTACACGATATTACTCCAACATCAACTCCAAAATCACAAGCAATCGCAGACTGGCAACTTTCAAATTAGCATTTACGACTGATTACTTCGCCTTTGGAATTCGATTCGAGTTCGATTAAGATCTCTATGAATTTTAATTCCTCCAACAAAACTGCACCCAGTACGATATTATTCTGACGTGAAGCAAAGGGTGCCACAAGGTTTCGCGAGTTAGGTTCACGAATACCGATTGCCCCGATGTAATGTCACAGTTTGGACAAACCAGAGCGGAACTGTCAGGTCTGCAAAGCGTAGGGTATCGCGCGGTGCCGGCGACTGATGCTGCAGCGACTACAGCTAGCCTCTCTCCCTCTCTGTTACCGCTTTGCCCCCTTCTTGTCCCGACTCTGCTCGGGAACCACCACCACCGCCCGCTTCCGCCCGCCACAGACTGTATCCTTGCGTGGACGCAGGTATCGCTTACCAAGTTTGCACCTGTGCACATGCCTGAAGTTACCTGGCCAACTATCAGCCCGCTGCAGCTCTTGCTGCTAGTTAATCGCTGGCGAGTGCTTCTGCACCGCTAAGAGGTCGCGATTTTCGCGAGAGATAATGATTGTGGCAGTGGAGGTTCGCGCCCACGTCGCCATACACGTAAATAGACGACGTCGTTACGGTAGTTAGAAATTTTGCGACGAAAGTTGTGCGACTATATCAACATAAATTTAGGTAGGTCAAGGTTAAAGTAGGCGTCTAAAGAGGAATTGGAACTGAGATTTCGGTCCAGTAGCCAGGATTTAAGAGCCGGACAGTGAAAGGGTTGCTTCAGGCTTTCGTTACATTCCAAAGTACCCCGATTTCTGTTCGTCCCTCTTTTCCACACAGTCCCAGTTACCCAGGATTCCCAGTTATTCGACATTCTCGGCGGCAGGATCGCGCAGGATTTTCAAAATTGCATTCCGGATGTCCCAGTTCCCGACGTTTCCACGTTTCCAACTCGCGAATGGTTCGTTATTGCGGTTCTAGTATTGCGCCGGGTACGGAAGGTCCATTCATCGGGCGCGCGAATTCCAGGCAACCTCTTCGGCCGTAGAATTAATATATGGCGGCGAGGTGAACGCACAAGCGGCCTGATTCCACTTTTTTAATCGTGCTAGCCGCGCGTAACACGGAATCGAAAAATATCCTGGCTGTAACACTATCGCGCCGACCGGGGAGCCGCGACCGACACACCGTATATTATGTCTTTGGCGACTTGTCGCGCGGGCGCCCATGAGGAATCGCGAGGAAAAAAACGACGGGCAGAACGAAGGAAAAGTATGCAACTCGCTCGTAACTCGTGGCTCGTACGTTGACGATTTTAGGGGGACAGGCTGATGCGCGCGTCCGGCGGTTCATGACGGTCTTAGACTACTATCTTTACGGCGCACCGCCATTGGAAAACGGCGGTGACGCGAGCATGCGAGACCTTTGACTCGAAGCTTCGAGAGTTATAGGAAGGGTAAAAGGAAAAGCTTATCTAGCGAAGGAGGCGATAACAATCTAACGCTTCGACAGAGAGTGGTATAGGGTGAATCCGGGTGAGTCGGTTGGGCAGGAGAGTTGGTTGAGACGCTATATTACAGACTCTATACGTACAGAACAATGGGCCTGATGAATAAAAACTAAGCAATTCCTACAAGCAATTCCTTATTAGCAAAATCAATTGCTTAAAAAGATTTTTCTTTTATTTCATATTTCGAATGTTTAACCATTTAAGAATACGTGATTAGAAGGATTTTTTGAAATTCGTAAAATTCTCGAAGTTATAGGCATTTGAATAGCGGGAAATGTGTAGGTAAAACCCGGCCACTTGGCACTCACGTAAAACTTTAAACACGTTTTTCTCGAATCATGATTTTTCCGAACGGTAGACAGCATAAGAAAATAAATTATTAACCGATTCCATGAAACTTGGTGGCATTTTCTTTGTAAATGAATTCACTATCGCATCACCCTTTGACCATCAATTTTAGAGCTCATAGTTCTTCGTTATTAATATTTTTAGGCGCAGAATTACCCTCTTTTTCGCATGTTTGTGTTCAAACGTGTACCAAACATCGCCATTTTACTTTATTTGCCTTCTTAAAGGCTGATGCGATAGTGATGGATACAATCTATAAGAATATACTTGATTTTTTTATTTCAAACAATTCTACCTCGAATTCTACTGTCTACCGTTTCCGTCTCTTTTGTTGCAGCAGTGCACTGAGCGCCACGCAAAATTCGAACCATTATAGAAAAATGAAAAAAAAAAGTTTTTATATCCTTGAAGAATGAATAAAGAAAGGCCATAAAGTTTTTTACTGCAAGTTGTATACTTTTTTGAAAAAAGAATCCTAAAGGTCACCTATTTTTCGAGCGTTTTGACCGGACGGTCCCCTTAAATAAAAAAGGAGTTGCTTATTTTCATATGAATAACAATCATAAGGAATTGCTGGCTTTGCTAGACCGTGTAAGTAAATCGTAGCTGTGACTGCCGGTAACGTTCTCACTCTCTCTCGGGCTAAAAACAATTCATTGTTTAGCGTGTCGTGGAATGGGCAAAAGCACTTATTTGCCTGGGATAATCATCTCGGACAGTAGTGGTATTAGTGACAGCGAGGAATCTGATTAGCAGTTGATTTTTATACAAAAATTGAAAGAACATGAAGTACTTTAAATAAATCCCAAATACCTCAAATAGAAAAAGAAAAAGAAATTGCTTTACAAACCGTTACAGAGCATTGTGGAAAAAGTGTTTAGAATTTCGATAACAAAAAATCCAGTTGCCAAAAAAATTAGTAACTTGAAAGCTGAAGTGAAAAAAAAACGACTGCATTTAATTAGCGTTTAAAGAACTTCATGTACCATTTATTCATACGCTTTCTCTGTAATACATACCGATGAAGTAATTGGTCCTTTAAGTACATAAATATTAGCATGGGGTACAGCAGTCTTAAAAATTCTTAAGGAATTGCTTATTTAGCAAAAGCAATTGCTTCTTTTCTTCATTCGATTGTAAGCAATTCCTTAAAAATTAAGGAAAAACGATTCCTTTAGGCGATTCCTTGGCAGTTTAGGAATTCTTTTAAATAACTTTAGTGTACAGAATCGTATTTAAAATATACTTGTAAATTAATTTTCGTTTAAGGTTTGGGATAAAAGGATAATAGTATTTTATCATTTCTCCCGGCACCTCGGGAGAGGTGGTCATTTGCCATGACTTCAGTTCTCAACCCAATTTGTAGCAAATATTGTCTTAACCCCTCGTGGTCACACCTTCTTATAATCACAAATTGGTCACACGGGGTTCACTGTACACTAGCGTCATTTTTTGAGTTACCATTTTCGTATCTTTTAAATTTTCAGTGATAATTGTACATTCGTAATACTTATACAGTCAAGGTCTAATAGTCTTTTTCTAGAAATGTAAATTTTGATATGATAAAATTTGTAGTTGAAAATGAGCGATTTTCCATGGTTGTGGGGAAAAAACCAATTTTTTAACATTTTTTTATAATTTTTTGCTATAATTCCCCTTTGGAAGACATAAAGGTGCGACATTTCAAATCGAAAATTGCTCTTGGGTGCAATACACCCCGTGTGACCATGAAGGGTTAAAGCAAATATCGACCAGTTTTTTTTTTGAAGCAGCATAAAATTCTGAACATATTAGGTTTATTCTGATAAAATACATAATATCAGTGTCAGTTTTAATAGCCATTTTATATTAGGTGTACCGACAGCCCCGGATTTACCCTATATTCTGGTACCCTATACTGTCCTGCACTAGTTAGGTCACAATAAGATTTCTTTGACAACTCTTAAGATCCTTTCAAAACTGTATTGCCAAAAAAATCATGACAGCAGCATGCATTGACATTCCACGTAGCACAACTACAAAGAGCACCGGATATTCTGGGGCATCCGTGTCGTTTCCAAAACACACCCCGCAATAAAAAGTGCTTGTTAATGTTTCCCGGCGCGCGTATCACTCGGGAATTAAGCATAAATCGTTAACAGTAAAACTTAAATTAGCCACATCCCCGAAACGAGGTGTCTACGGAGCGCCATTTGTCAAGACTTTCTTGTCAGTCCCGAGGTCCGAAATGTGCCCATAAATTTCCTGACACTGTGTTAGGAGCATCCTGTATAAATTATACGGTTTCGTTATATATCTCATCTTGTTGACGATTGCGAGCCAACGTGGCCAAGCTGTTTCCAGCGTCGCACGGGGCGTCGCTCAATGGAAAAAAATCTAAAAATCAATATTTTTTTTGTGACGATCTGTAACATGTGCGTAATCCAGACTCTTTCTTTGTATATGAGCAGTTGAAAGAAAATAAAATAAGAATAAATTAAGAAAAAAAGTTAAGAATAAATAAAAATAAATTTCAATGGATCATTCAATTGAAGGTATTAGATACTCGTTATTTTAATTACGAAACCATTTTTTTTACTTACTTTAAATTCAGTTTTATTGCCTCGAAATTACACATCCATTAAAATGCTGAATTATACGTTTTTCCAACTTTAACCTAATTTTTCTCGAGAAAGGTAAAACACGTATTGAGATTTATGTGGGAAACTATTTCTGCAACAGTCCCCAACATTATTATACAAAACTTTTCTGCACATGTCAGGCCCCTTTTTTAGTTGTAGTCATTATTTTAGAAACACGTTCAACAAGGACGAACGAAGAAATTTTTGAAACGTGGTTTTGTGCTGCATGAGGAGGCAAAAAATTAAAGTTCCAAACATCCGATCTGCTTATTACAAATGTTCATACGATATCTACCACGACGTTTCCATTTTGGACGCTGTCTTCGGTTTTAAAATTGCAGTCAAGCGCGATAAACGTGGCATAAATAATTTGACAAAAAAATGTTTCCAACAGTAGTTAGCCAGCATTCAGTTGGCAACAAATTGCAAACGTAAATATTGATAAAAACTTTCTATGCAATAAAAAATAAAGATTACCCCAATTTTGTTTAATGGAACTTTACATTTTTTATACACCAATCGATGCATCTTTATATTGTCACTAAAAAAACTATTAGGGTACTTAGTTCGAAAATTAATTAGTTCAGAAGTTATGAGTTTTGTTCTGAACGCCCCATATACGCGACGCACTGTGCGTCGCGGCAATCGTTACTCGGCAGAAACGTACCACACGTCGAGGATTGCCTCTCATAAAGAATCGTGACCGCTCTTAAACTGTCACCGTTGCTCTGAATCATCGGTGACGAAATCGCACGTGCGACCGCTGATACTCTCGATTAGGGTGGATCGACGCCAACTTAGGTATAACCTGCCTTAGGTGAGAAACGAATTGGGATCTCTGTTCCAGCGACAGCTTAAGTGACATCCCGCTGAGTAAGGCAATTAAACGCAATGCCTAGGCGCACCGATAATTTAGTTATGATAACGCTTTTTTGTAATGTAGCGTTTCAGAGAGAAAGAGTGTTCGCGCGTGTCTGTGCGTGTGCTTCGATGTGATAACAAGGGATTTCGACGTGCTCTCAAGCAGTCTGTTATAATAATGTTGCAGTGAATATATATTAGGGTGTGTCAATTTTGTGGGCAAATCTAAAATTGTTGAAAATTTTAAACTGACTAGTGACAAAGTAATGCTGTTTTTAAACCTGAATCTGAAACTATCTTCAGAAATTAATTTGCATGAGGTTTAGCTACTTTAAATCACAATTGAAAATAGAAGAAATTAAATACGATTTAACTACAAATTACATATTCGTATACTGATTAAAGTGAGTCTTACTTACATAAAAGCATGAAAATGAAAATAAAAATATGTGGAAATTAGTATTTATTACATTCACATGAAAATGTATGAAAATGTGTATTTATTAAAAAATTAAAATATATGTAACTTTAGCAACAGATCTAGCCATATGTCATATGTGTAGTAAATTTAATGCTATTTAACAATGTCCACCAAAGAAGCGAAATCTTGTTTGCTTCTGTTGCGGTTCATAAGCTCAATTATTAATTTTTTGTTTAATAATTTTAGTAATTTTCGTATTTTTCTATAATTTCAAATGAAATTCCAACTAGGTAAATAACGTATTACACAAAATTTAAAGGTACTGGTTAATTTTAAATCTGAAATTGTACCGTTTTCCCACTAATCGTCTTTAAAATTAAAACATTGAAAAAATTGACACACCCTAATATATATATATATATATATAAAATCGTTGGGTCACTCACTGATTCATCAACGTCCAGCCCAAACCGCTGAATCTAGAAACATGACATTCGGAGAGTAACAATATTCCTTTTACGCCGTAGGTGTTCGATAAGAAGGGATTATTTGAAATTCCCTCCCCAAGGGGGTGAAAAGGGGTAAAATGTGATTTCACGAACCCCTTAATATCTCTCAGGCCGAATTAAATAGCAACTTGGTTTTTACTTACTCACACAAATGCCTAAAAACCAACATATACAAATATAAATGTTCGTTAAGCAGAGATTACTTTACAAAAATTACCTTAAAAACAGGTATAACAGTAATTCCTTTTAATTACTCTACCGTAGAGAATCACGGGTACTTTTGCTAGTTAAACTTATACACAGCGATACTAATTCAGTTAATCGTATCCCACAGAAGCTTAGTAGTGAAACACCCTTTTGTCACTCCATTTCTACCCCAATTTCTATTCCTTTTCAAATGCCCCTGAAAGCAGCAGATACCGTAACAAGTCTTTTTGTGTCGCAAGAAGCAGATCGATTCGATCGAGTTTCTGATCAGTAGTGGCGCATGCGTAACGCAAACCCTGATACACGAAACTTTTTTTTAACCTGGTCGCAAGTGACTTGGACGTAGGCGCGAAGGCGAGCGAAAGGCAGCCGGTTGGAATGAAGTTTCTCTCGCCGAGGAATTCGTAGGACTTCATCTAAAATCAAATGGGAGCCGAATTAAATGCAGCTCGACAGGACGGCGGTGTCGCGTGTACGCCTCGTTTCATGTTTCTTACGGCGATGTTTGCATTCCTCGTTCTCCAATCGCAATGCAAGCCTCAATTAGAGCGGGCGAGAAGTTTTTGTCGACTGGGAACGGGATTATCCTGTATTTCTGGGCATCCGTGATTGGACATCACTAGCCCTGCGATTGTATCCTGACTTGCTTGCGATTGCAAGTTCAGGGTTTTAATTAAGAGTTTCTGGGAGTGTCATCTGAATATATGCAAACACATATAGAAAGCTCGTACATTCTGGAGTATCATGAAGTACCTAAGTGTTGGATATTTCGTGTCTGCCGTGAGTGCACGATGGAATGTAAAGGTCAAAATTGAATCAACACTCTTAAAGAAGTAAAAGATGTTCCTTTTCTGATTGAGGCGAGTGGCCACCGATATTCTTTCTCTCGGCTCTCGTTGGGACCATTCGTTCTTTACGACTTGTGTGTCACAGACGTATATTCCAACTTCTTTCTTCATTAAAGTTTTAGATTGTAGTAACGAAAAGACTTGTTTTAATTAATCACCTACCCCGCAACCAACAGTAAGAATGTTAGGAAATGGATATTTTAATTTGTATGATGTGATGTAGGAATGATCTACGAAAAAGAATTTTGAGTACCCAGTATCTTAAGAGTATTTAATTTGGAACATAGGTTCAGTTAATTTTAAGTTGCAGCACGGAGTCTGTTTGTTTGAATTGAGAAACAAATGGGATTTTTCCTGAGAAGATTGTATACTTGCCCAAAAAGTCAATTAGTGATCTGTTGTGAGGGAGGAAGTTTATGAAGAGTCTAGTCACACATATTGCGAGAGTCCAAAATACTTCTCCAATTTTCTTCACACTATATGCTCATTGTATAATCTCAACGAGGCCAACGTTCTCCATCGCGACCCAATCTTCCCTCGCCATTCAAACTTTCTACTTTAAAACACCTATATCCTACATCACCCCCATAAAGAATCCACGCGGGAAGGGCAACACGGCATACCCAAGACTTTATGCCGCGGTACATTTCCTGTAGTGTACTTGATAAACAATCCATTTGACTCGTAGCGAAAAAAAAGCAATTGTACTCTGGTGCAGTCTGCCCCGCCGTGAACCAATAAGGAAAAGAGGAGGGACGAGACTCGTCTGGAGGCAAAGAGTTCCCCCAGAACGAAGTACCCCGGTGGAAACGACTGTCGGGCCTGGAAGGGGTCGAATAAGAATAAGAAAAACGGCGCGTGCCTGATAAGCTCGCAGCGGCCAGGGAGAACCGGGGCCGCCACTTTCACCCGAATGAAAGTAAAACTTGATTCAGCGTGCACACGACCGCTCCTCGCGTACGGACGCGGTCGGGTCCGTCGCGGCGAAAACTCGGGCCGAGCGCAACGCGTGCCCCCGGAATCTCATTAACCGACCTCTCCTCCGCTTCCATTTCGTCCCCCGACCGTCCTCTTTGTCCCGATCGAGCCGCGTGCAATAAAGCTTGGCGCGCTCCAGAAGATGCCAGCCTCTGTTCCTAATAAAGTTTTACGATCCACGGATCGGTAGCGAGAAACGTCTACGCGATTCCATTGCATATCTACAGCGTGCCCTCTTCGAATCTGCACGGCGGTGAGTCACGGGGATTCGACACTGCTCTCTGTTATGGTCCACGATCGAGGGAAGTTGAACGGTTCGAGGATGCTTAGAGTCCGGACAGAAGCGAATGGCTGTTATCTATACTTTTAATTGGGAGAGCAAGCGAATCTGCAAGTTGCTAAAATGCGAGGCGATATTGGGGGTAATGTGTAGTACCCGGTGGATCGTCAGTGCCTTTTAGTAGACATTTTTCTCTGATTCAACGCCACGTGTGCAGAGTACAAGTACCTACAGTAGCGGACAAAATAGTTAGGTACCACTTTTGCGATTTGTTTTATTTTTGTTATTTTTTAGCATCAATTTGGAACTGTGGTATCCGTTGAATATTCATATTCTGATGGTGAATTTAAAGCTGTATTAAACCCAGTTAAAGTTGAATGTATTTAATTAACAAACAAAATATTGAATTTTTTATTTTTTTTCGCTAGTGGTAACTTTTTCGTGGACCTTAAAAGTGTGTTGTCTTGTTTAATGTTATGTTGGGTTTTTGTGTGCTAGTTGAATAAATTTTATTTTAACTGGATTTTATACAGCTTTTAATTTTCAATCAGAATATGTATATTGGGCGCATGTTGCAGTTTTGAGTTGATGTCAAAAAGCAATAGAGGTAGAGTGAATTGAAAAAGCGGTAACTTTTTTGTCCGCTAGTGTACTGTAGTTCGAGGTTCAAGAACTGAATCAGTGGAATAAGCAAACCGAACCGTGCATTTCCATATCTCAAGATAGTATCGAGTGTGTATGTTTTAATTCTGCGTAGGGTAGGGTGGGGCTAAAAGTCCAATTTTTCATATAAACCTATGCCAAATTTAGTACTAACAATCTAGAGATATCTGGTGTTATTTTGTATAAACTATAACTATTA
Organism: Andrena bucephala; assembly: GCA_947577245.1. Lineage (NCBI taxonomy): Eukaryota > Metazoa > Arthropoda > Insecta > Hymenoptera > Andrenidae > Andrena > Andrena bucephala. The sequence goes on from OX387715.1 coordinate 113,262,114, forward strand.
TGTTTTACGTTCTCGAAATTTGTCTGTTGATACTGTTATTTTCCGTTGAGTTATACCACAAAATGTTTGTCAATGCAAAATGGACGGGGCAAAAAGTCCATTGCATAGGGTAGAAAGTCTCTAATGTCTTTTCGTGTAATATTAAACTAAATAAGTAAAAAACTCTATTTAAATCAACAAATATTTATTAAACCAATTCTTTTTGGTATGCAATATTGAAAGGAGAGCATGACTTCTATACCAAAAAATAAAAATATAAGTCAGAGGCTCACTTTGAACTAAAAACTAAAAAAAATCGCTCAACTAGAACAAAAGCACTATTTAAAGACATTGGCATCATTTCTTTATAGTTTGGCCATCTTATTATGAAAAAAATAATAAAATATATATTTTCAATCTGAGGGACTTTTTGCCCCAATACATTGTACCTCTATAATATCTGCGATATATACGTTAGAAAATATTATCATTCAGCAATAAACAATATCATGCACACATTACTAAAGGAACATACAATCTTAACATACTTGGCTGACACGCTTTTAAACTGTGGTTTACTTCGTACAAAATAACAAAGGCGACGTATTTCTTTTAGTTTTGGAAACATAAAATAACGAAGGCGTCGTGTAATTCGCACAAACGTCCAGGAGCGACTGGTGACTCTGTGGTCACCTCCGTTTTTTCTCGCCCTTTAAATAGTATAGTGAGAAAATCGATACATTGTTCAGGAATAGAGACTTTGAATTCGGGACTTTTTACCCGCCGGACTTTTAGCCCCACCCTACCCTACGGTACACTAACAAGCAGTGGATACACGTTCATTTCTCAGGAATCCCGATTTACGAGGCCTAACCACTCAAGTGGCCTCTTTGAATGCGACTCGATCGCCTCCCAGACTTACTGTTACCTCCTAATACCTCGCATAATAATGAGATTGAACCGTAAGTCACTAAGTTCGAATTTTTCTGAGTTCCACCGTGCCACTGCACTCGAAGGAAGTTAGAAGTAGGTATAAGGGGTGAAGTTCTTTACGACGTTTCTATCGTCTCTCCTTTGTCGCTCACGGTGCAGTTACTATTATTCCCGGTTATTCCGACGTGCGTCCGTATAAACAAGGTTGTACATTTTTATGAGCCCATAGTAAAGGTGGAGCGTATATTTTGAAACCTTGAACATGTGGTGCATTCGACTGTCAATGTGTTATCGCTCCTACGCGCAGTAAGGTACTACACGTCGCGAACAAAACTCCCTTGCAAGATCTAGTCTATTCATACATCTGTATTTTTAAAATATCTTCACATGGAGGTTAATTTATGGGGAACTGCGCACAGAAACTTTTATTTATTTATTTATTTATTTATTTATATACGGGAAAAACCCTTTGGTGCATTCAGAATAGAAAAGATCAGTAGAGGAATAGTACATAAAAGTAGAAACAAAATAACAGAACACCTAAAACCAAAATGAAATAATGCAAAGATATAGTAAAAGCGAAAGGAATAGGATAAAATACAATAGAATAATAGGAATTAGCGAGAACTATTAACCGCCTTATTCGCAGAGCGCTTGAAAGAGTATAATGAGTGGCAGAAGAAATCAACTAAATGCGCGACAGAATTAGAAGTTCTACATAGTCTATCTACACAGTTGTTCATGCCAAAAGTGGTAGAATGTTTACGCAGCATAAACAGTGGTGTATTCCTTAGCACTCTGGGCGGTACATTAAGTTCAAATAAGCTTAAAAGCTCCGGACACTTGACGTGGTGATTTATAACTTTAGTATTAGATAACAGTATTAGATCGGATAAAAGCCTTCGCGTTTCGAGAGGAATGTAGCCCAGAGTAGAAAGGATATGCTCATAATTATGAGAAAATCTATCAAAAGGGATACGTAGCTTATATGCTGGATGCTCTCCAAAGATTTGATGTGACATATACGGTAAGGGTTCCAAAGATTAGAACAATATTCCAAATGAGGGAGAACAAGGGTGGTGTAAAGAGTGTTAAGCGTCTTTGGGGTCCTAAAATCAACGGCAGCTCTCATAAAAAAACCGAGGGCTCTAGAGGCAGTAGCTCTAATATGGGCATAGTGTTTTCTAAAATCCGCTGAGGCAGAGAAGATAACTCCTAGGTCACGAATGGAATCCACAGAATCAAGAAACTTCCCATCAATGTTGTACTGAAACTGAATATTAATATTCAAACTGCGGTGGAATCGTAGCACATGGCATTTAGAGAGGTTCAACTGCATACGATTTGTGAAACACCACAAGGTAACATTAGATAGGTCCTCCTGCAGAAGCTGTGCAAATCTGCTGTGAAATCTACTGTGCACAATTACCTCAGATATGTCATTGATAAAGAGATGCAGAAATGCAGAAAGCAGAGAAGTATTACAATACATTCACAGCTTCAGCATAGTTTCCCACTTTCATCCTCTTGATTAGCAGGTTGAAAATGTTCCGTTTCTCGGGATTCCCAATATACGAATCCTCCCGTAGACAATGGTTAGCGTTTCCTTTCTACAGATTTCACGACGGGGTAAACTGTGCCCTCGGGTGCCGTGAATGCACATTGCCGGTCGTGCAACAACGTTGTCCGTCTCTTCCAACCACTTTCAGATTTTTCTCTCACTACCTGGCCGCCAGAGTAACGATAACGCGTCAAGTTGCAGCCGCCCGACTTGCCCCTGCGAGGATGTCTTCCGATGTCTCGGATGTCCTCTGACGCACGGTCGCCCCAGGACCATAAACCCTATCTTTATGGTTTACACCAAAGACTAGGTCCCTCCTCTTTGGTTTACACCTCGGATGAAGCACGGAAATGCTGGCGCCTCTGCTTGCGCGGTATCAGTTGGTAGTTTCTGTGGTCTAGTTTTCAACAGCCTCGTACGCAGTTAGATATGCAGTTTCTGCATTTGATACAATGAGGAGGAGCATAGAGGCGCTTCCACCCGCTATAAACATTTAGATTATTCAGCTTGGCTACTTTGCATTCGCCACAGCTAAAACACATTTGTTACACCCGTGATTCGGTACAGCCAAACGACTTATCGATCTGCTACACCGACGGACGTATCTCCTGCTGGCACATTAGTCACGTTTACAATAAGGTTCCATTGAATTCCCGGATGCTCCCTGCGCCATGCAAAGCTTGTCGTTAGACATGCATCGTTAAACGTGTCCGATCTAAATCAGCTCTCTTCCTTTTTTCTACGTATTTCTTTAACAGTCTTTAATCTCCACCCCCGCCCTTTCTAAAATATACCGCTCAGTCTCTGCTCAAATTCTGACGCAGCATAAAATGTTTGAGACTTTATTTCTACCATAAAGTCACTCCTGGTTGGATGTCAAAAGTGCGAAGTTTGGAGAAACCAAAAACTATTTTATCGACGTAAGTGGAGGACAGGATCCCGCGGTACAATTGATTTCAAGGAGATTCGCGTTCAGTGTGCCGCAGCCAAAGAGTCTGTTCAACGTTGGTGGCGGGCAGAGACACGGCTTCGCGAATTTGAATGCATGAAAGTCAGCGTGTGCCAGGGAATTGCAGTTCGCCCTGGGTATCCAACGAGCACTGTCTACGACGTAACGGCCCGAAAAAGATAGAACAGAAGCATCCGAGTGGCCGGAGGATTTCATTCCTACTTGGAATTATCCTTTCCTTTTGCCTGATAGCGGTCCCTTGCTCCTTCTCGCAATCACTTCTTACGGGGCTTCGCCGCGGCCGACGCTGGGACAATCTGTATTTTCCTATCGTTTTCCCCGCGACGAGACCCGCGGCGACGACGCTCGCGAGATAAAAGCTTCCGTTTTAATAATTTTTTTTCCCTCCCCCGTCCTGGCTTTTTGAGGGACGACTTTATTTTCGTCGCGAAACTTTCGTCACCGCCGCGGTATGCTGGTCGTCGCGTGAAATGGATTGGGAACTTTTGCGAAGAGATTAGGAGGAAGTGGTGTGTCTCCTTAGGGCTGATACGACCTAGGAGTTTTATAGCCAATGTTAAGTAGAATATTCAGGAAATTCTGGAATACAAGGGGATTCCTATGGATGTATGCTGGAACTTCATTACACTATGGATCGCTGTTATTGCGTTTAAAGGATCCTGGAGATTCGCGTGCGCAACTTCGTCACTATCTGATCATTAAAAATTTATTAATGAGAATCGAGAGAAATAAATGTTTACCTTAAGATTGCAAGGTATACAACACCTTAGCTTATGCTTCTTAAACGATTCTATAGTAGGTATAAGTTCATGGGCATTTTTTTCTTTCTCTCCTCTGTCTTATCTACGGAGTGCACTTTGGTAATCATTTCAGGCAACCGCGAAGCACCCTGCATAATTAAATAGGGGGAAGCAGAAGGAGGGGATCTTCTTCTTCTAGTATTTACTTTATTAACTGCTTTATTTCTTGAAGGAGGATTTCCTAAATTCTTCAGGATTGGAGAGAAGTGGGTTAATACCAATGCAGTAACGATTCAAGCATTCTCGAGGTGGTAAAAGTGGCAGTTTTAAAGTAGAAAGTGTAAGGAATGCGAGAGGGTTGCAGTTGACACGACTTTTGATGGAGCTGTATCAACGCCTGGAAACTGAATTATGAGTCGTAACGCTACTTGACGAGTGTGTTTTACGACGTTCTGTTTTGGTCTACCCCACGTCGCCCGTAATTTTATTCGAGGAAGTGCAGTATATTTGGAATACCAGGTTGTTTAAGACGAATAAAAAATTACGACAGAGGATGGGAACAAATTAAACTACTTAATATCATAGGGAAACTAATAAACTTTCATATTTCTTAGTGTCAGTAAAAATAAAAAGCAAAAAGTAACTGAAATTTTGGTTTGAATGAAAAATGACAAGAAGTATCGATTTCGTTAAGGTGCAGGTAATTTAGAATACCGATATTCCAAATTACCTTTACTTTATAAACTTAAACAAAACGTGTAGATAATAAAATTAGTTTATTTTATGACGTAATCAGGCTAAGAAATCACAATTAAGGAACAATTTTATGTAGATATCTATAAGACAATATTTACACAAATGCTAAAAAAGGTTATATAGGTGACAGACGAAACTGACGCGGTGGTAGCCATTACGCGTGAAACAAAAGCATCGGTAGGCTTTGGAATATTCCAAATTACCTTCACCTTCGGTATTCCGAATTAGCAACATGGCATTGAAACCTAAAATTTCATGTCACACTTTGTATTCTCGAAATTATCGCAAAACTGGCACGGAACCATAGAAGGAACATGCAAATGAGTCGATTAAGTGTTGAACACTAAAGTTTTCACATATTTTAACCATGATTGGAACGATTGAATACGCGCTGAAAAAGTTTTGCAGATTGGCGTTTGCTTCCTCTGCAGATTAAGTCGAAAATGTAAAAATTGCGGTTCATCCACAAATGTCATTAGTGAACAGGTCATTAGCCCCTATAATCTGCGGTGTTACAAATTAAATAGTGTTCGTAGTTTATTAGATACTTCGGTATTCCAAATTACCAACAGTATTCCAAATATGCTGCACTTCCTCTACAGAACGTAGTAATTTTCATTGGGGCAATAAATTTTATTAAGTTACTAGCTTTGTGGCTGTTGACGCGAAAGATTCTTTAATTAGTTTCATGATCCTTTATCTGGAAGCTTATAGTTTGCTGGCGAAGAGACTTCAACATTGTGCAAACTGTTCAGAGTTGTTTAATTAAAATGAAGTTTCCGTTTACTGTTGCAAAATCCTTTAGCAAGTGTTCACTGTTTCCTAGAGACTCAAAGTATCACAGTTGCCTACTGGCACGGATAAGACATCGATGGTTGGTAAGGCAGAAGGTTACTGTCGGGAGAAATTCCAGAAACTCCAGAAATTTATAAGTAAAATAACAGTGAAGGTAACATAACAAACGTCATAATTTAGGCAAATCGTGGAAATGAATGTTAGCGAACATCTCCTATGACAGAAATAATTAGAATAATTTTTTTCTATCTTCTTTTCATGAACTACCTTTTAATACAAGTACCGCGCGCAATATTTTTAAATATTCGAACATATCCAATATTTCGGACCGTAAGTTTAATGCTCTGATCCAGTAATGTAAGAAATTTGCTTCCCTTTCATCGGATGTTCTCATTTGCAAGGTAGAGTGCGCCATGCTACCGCTTCAATATTATTCATGTCGGTATTTCAGTCTGAATAAGGCTAATTGCTTAAAATTTTATGCAAATTTTCGAGGGAACTGTTTCAAACACCGGTAAAAAGTTCGATCCAAGAACCCTGCAGAATATTCCTCGGAAATAATCAGAGATAATGAAAGGGGAGACAAAAGGAGCGTGGATAGATCCGAGAATTATTTATTTCGACTGACGTGTTCCTTACAATCTTCCAAGGAGAATGTAAGAGGACCAAATCGTAAAGTTTCACTTTTTACAGCCGCACATACAGCGGTCGTAAAATGTGCTCAATTTTCTTCAAGTTTTACGACGTCTGCGGTAATCTGTTTCCCAGAGATCCACACCTCGGTGCGGGATATTTCAAAATTTCCGAGACCGTTTATCCTGACTAACACGTAGGCTACTCCACGAACGGCAAAGGGACCACAGGAGAACCAATCAAATTATCAACATCCACAGAAAATCCCGAAATGGGTATCCTTTCCTTGGAACCAATCAGTCATAGAGACAGTCCAATTTTCCACCGAAAGCAGCAATATCCAGAAGCCATAAATCCTCGAATAATTGAAAATTCAATAATCCCGTGGAAGAGATCTCGAAAATCCATGAAATCTTTACCTCTTTAAATCTTTATCTCGTCCTCAATTCTCCTCCAATCAACGCAATAGCTGGAACGCACAATATTCACAGGTGCCTTCGTGGAACTTAATTGTCAAGCGTTGCAATGAAATTCTGCCAGCACTTTCCACCTGCCCATTATTTACCAACTTCTCCTCGATCACTGTTATACTCCATTTCTCGCGATCTCCCTAATGATATCTCGCCTGAGACTTCCAGTGAGCGCGCGACGACTCGTAAATAAGTGGGTGTGATGTAACAGGTTCAGCGGATGCCTTGTAATCTTTAACGAGGCCCCGTTTTCGAATGGCAGAGGTGGGGGACTAATTACAGGGGAGGGGGGGGGGTGGTTTCGTGTAGCAACGTTTTCTTGCGGTGCACCATCAGGGTGGGAATCAATAGGACGATCCGACCACGTTTCGCTGCGCGATTGCACGTGTATCTTGCTGCAGACTCATGTAGGTTAAGAGTGCACGGTCGCGTGTAATATAGAACAGAACTCGTACCAGCCGCGAGTGCGAGTTACGGTAGGTAAGTACCGTTCGTTGGGACGACAGTTGCTGTGCAGGTGTATGGAATCGGTTGCACGTTGCGCGCGTATCTCGCCGCTAAGCTTCCCCGTTTCGCGAAAACTTGCCACCTCTTATCGGAGGCGGGTTCGACCATTCCCATACAGTGGATGTACGCATTGATCGTCCATTTCTTCTCGGACGAACATCGGGTTTTATGCGTCCCCCCGAGACCGACTTGGAAGAATTCCGCGGGGCGTACCTTTATTGGTGGCAGCCACTTTGGAGCTGGAGCGGAGATGAATAGATAGCCGAGATGTTCGTATAAAGATTGTTTAATCGCGCGAAGAAGAAGGAGTTAAAATGATAGCGAAACCAGTATGAATCTGACGCGCGGTATTAAACATCGGGATTTAGCTGGTAATCCGAATATCGAGATCGTGCAAAGATCCCGGCGTAAAACATCTAAGCTCATTTGTAACGCTGCTTGGTACATCCCGAGTGATATCATCCAGCGCGATCCGTGGATCTCGACGATTAAAGAAGAAATTACCGACTACGGCGTGGAATATCGTGCACGCCTCGGAAACCGCAAGAACCTGCTTGCTGTAAGCTTATTAGACCCAACTGATCACAACTCTGAGGGCTAAAAAGGCATAATCCGATAGACCTATCCAGCTGATGCATCAACAGAGATCCTCACTTTTAATACCTGCAAACATCTTGCAGGTTCCGAGCGTGGCGCGGAAAATATTCCTGTGACCGCAGCTGGGAGGTCACCGCACTTGCGTCACCGTTGCTCTTCCTCGTATTTATCTATAATAGTCGAGTGTAATTGATAGCGAAACCTTTAATTTTCAACTACCTTAAGCAGACACGTGCAATTATAGATGAAGCACGATAGCACTTCTATAATCGTAGACCCCTAGTTTAAAAAATCTCTCGCTGAAGAGGCGAACGTTCAGCTTCAGAAAGTTAAACATCCGAGCCCTACCTGCGTGACCAACGTCCTCGTGGAACTTTTCCAATGAGGGAGCGAGCAGAACTCCCCAGCCAAGCTGCAGTCCGTTGCAGATCACTTGGACGAGAATCGCGATCAGCACGATCACGTGTCCCCAGCCACCCTCGGGATAGTAATGTCTCTTCAGCGTGATTCTCTTCCGAGCGTTTATCGCGGTGAGACTCTCCTCTTCCGCCCCTTCTTCTACCAGATCCTCGTAATCCTGAACGCTTCCCAAGCCTCCTTCGAGAATCAGCTGCTCGGAGAATCGCCTCCTCATCATCTTGGGAGTGATAGTCACACTGCTTCGTCGGCGCTCGCTGGCACCGTCCACCTCCTTCCTCTCCCTTTTCGGTTGCTGCGAGGCGGAACGCTTGTCCACCAGGAGCTCCCTCGACGAATCTGCCGCGTGACTCTCATTATGCAAAGTCTGCCAAGATTCCTTGGCTCTGGTCGCGGTGATCTTCTCCTGGAAGTATCGCGGACTGGTTCTTGCGATGATTGGTTTCGTGGCACTCGCGTCCGCGACGCTGCTGCTTCTTCTAGTACACTCGTTCGCGTCTCTGACCAGCGTTTGTTCGGAGAATCTGCGATTATCTGCGCGGCTGATCTTGGGGCCGCGTGGCGACTGCGTTTGATCCGAGTGCCGACGCTGGATCACCTCGACGATGGTCCCGTCCGCGTCCTCGCGATCCACCTTGGTCTCGTGGAACAAACTGGCGACCGAGTTCCTGCCGGAAGAGGGCGGCAGGATGCTCTGACAGGTGGACACAGAGTAGCTAGAGTCCTTTCTCTTTAAACCACCGAGGAACGCGTGATCCTTGCTCGAGCAGCTGGAGATCTTCCGGCGATAGTATTGGCACTGACTGCAACGACACTGACAGCGACACTGGCACTGACAATCCGACGAGACGGAGAGTTTCGCTGCTAAAAAACAGCGACACTTGGCAAGCCTGGTCAGCAGCTCTGGATGGGACAGAAAGATCTCTGGTATCTCGATGCTCCCGTTCCAGGACCTGCTGGTGTCCGTCGACGAGGTCCTAGTCAGATCTCGTTTCAGAACAGAGCTCTCCATGGACCAGGTCTCCGACTCGAGGCTCGAATTGTCAGGCAGCTTTGGCTTCCTTTCGACGACCAGCTGCTGAGATTTTATTGGTGCCTCGGCGGGATTACAGCCCTCGGATGGCTCGCCCGCGATGGTGTCCGCGTTAATCATCGCCGCGCTGTAAGAGTCGCGACGTTTGCGATAGGCATCTCCGTTCGGGGGACTCGATAAACCAGCTCCGTCGTCCATTTCGCAGGCGTACTTTTAACGATCGTAATTATGATTAGATGGTGATCGATAAATCCCTGGGTACGGCATGCGGGTACTGCAAGTATTGCACCGTTGCGGAGGGGGGCCACTCGAGGCGCGAGATAACTTCAGGCCCTTTGTTAAACAGTTTTTCGTGCCTCTCAAAGTAGCCGTTGGAGAGCTCAAGTCGATAACAGATGAGTGAACATCTGTTTGCTGGTAGACTCCTTGGATTACCGCGGCTGTTACGATGTCGACATCAACTGAAATATTAGACACTGATGGTGTAATAATTTGATGATCGAGATGAAGCTACTTTTTAGAGGAAACTACGTAGGGTAAATCCGGGAGACGCGGTCGGGCCGGAGAGTTGATCGAGTCGCTATATTTCAGACTGTCTATGTAAAAATGCGTTAAAGTGCAGACCAATTACTTCTCTAGAAGCCAAACAGTTTTTTTCTCTCGATTTATAGGCTTTAAAAGGTAAATTGAGGTTACATTTAACCACTTTTGTCAAACAGCGGTGTACAAAATCGTATTTAAAATATACTTCTAAGTTTATTTTCGTTCAATGTTTGGGATAATAATATAGTAGAGATATTGAGGGACAATGCAGCCAAAGTATTTGGCTATATTAACTCTTCCCCTCAAAGCTAACGAGAAGACCATCTCTGGCTGAAAAAAGGAGAGATGGTCGACTTATGATTTTTTTTATTTTTTTATTTTTTTATTTTTTATTATTATTTCATTATTATTTTTGTTTATTTAGATTATTTATTCACTTTTGTATTCATTTGCCTTGCTAATCGCCAGTAGGTAGTTCACTTTTTCTTTGATGTGTTCTTTACTTGTTTAGCGTAAACAAATTAAATTTCAATGAATCTAGTTGTATTCACTCATAAATAATTTTGCTTTATCCTTTGTTAATTTTCCATGAATAATTATGTGAGTGGTCTCTGCCAACGACGAAAACCATTTCTCCCGACACCTCGGGAGAGGTGGTCAGATGTCATGACTTCAGTTTTCAACCCGATTTACAGTAAATATTGTCTTAAAGCAAATATCGACCAGTTTTTCTGAATCAGCATAAAATTCTGAATATATTAGGTTTGATCTGATAAAATAAGTAATACCTGTATTAGTTTTAATAGCCATTTTATATTAGGTCGACCGCGTCTCCTGAATTTACCCTAAAGTTTCCTTCAAGCCGCTAACTTAATATCCTTCATTTTGTAACTTGCAGATTCGTGGATCGTTTGAAAGTAATCAGTATCTGTGACGAATCAAGAAGAGCTGCTTATCACCGAGAGGAATCCAGGAGGAAATCAAGCTCAGCAGTGTTCGTCACCTGTGCATGGCAAGTCTCATCTATCGTCCAACCAAGTCACTTTAAACCTCATTTCCCCTTCATGCCCCATGGGCACCGTGCCCGAAGATCATTTCACAATATTCAATGTTCTCGTAACAAAACTCACATCTCCTTCGTCGACAAGAAGCACGCCAACAAGAATTCACAGCACAGAACTCATCGATTTAACAGTTGCTATTCAGTGGCGACCCGAACCCCGGCGTTAGAAGCAAGACTAACGAAGCTTCCCACCGCGAGCAGATCCTCCGTTTCGCTATCGTTTGCGTGGGCGATTTCGCGGTGGCCCGCGCGCATACAACAGAAGTCGCGTTCTAACTGTCGAGAGGCAAACAAATTGATGCTAGTCCCTCGGAAGAAGGTCCTTCGCGAGTGCATCACGATGCCCTGCACGCGTCCAAGTCGTACGTGAGGGTCCCGCGACGCGTCCAGACTGCCGATACAATGTCCCGATTTTTCTTGCACGCGTGCTCCTCGCCGCCGCGGCTCCGAACCGGTGTCGCCGCGCACTTTCGTGCACACGCCGAATGAAATGAACGCACGATCGCGGGAACGTGAAATGTTTACCGCAATCGTGGCAGCCGCGATTACGACGACGGTTTTTTACGGCCGCGGGATCATTGAGCAACGATTACGTTTGCAGAAGCCACCGCGGGCTCTCCTTTTTTTCCATCAGCTGCGCGCAGGGCGAGAGCCGCGTAAATTGCACCGTCTAAAATATTCCTCCCGCCGCTGTTAACGAAGTTAAACGTTTCATTTACCGTAGCACGCTTTCGCGAAACCTGTACTGCCAGCGTATTTTCTCGAAAGATACGAGGATCACCTTGGGCCTCTGCTTTGGGACTCTGTATCTTCGCTTTCGATGGGGCAACGCGAGAGATAAGGTGATTCGCCGCTTGGAAATATTGACCATTTGAGGTAATGCATTGCGCGGCTTGACGTTGCAATGAGCAATCACGCCGCAATTCACAACTCGGTGACTCACAGGATTTATCGTTTTCGTGGTATTTGATATTTCGCAAGACCGCGGTGCAACGACAGCGTTGAGAATATTCGTTCGTGCTTCAGTCTCAATTGAATTCTACTCGAGTTCACAGCGTACAATTCCATTCTAGACCAAGCGGATCACTCACCCCCATTACGATCTTTATGCTCTTGCACATAACACCGTTCAACTTCCGACGAGTCACCCGCCCATTCCAAACTAATCAATAATCTATCCATCAAAGCACGTCCCAGGCCGCTGGAGCACCCCATCATTAAACACAGTTACCTAGCCGCCAAATATTTGCACGACCCGCCGTCAACTGCCGCGGGCGGCTCGTCGAAGCGACAGCGGCCGAAAAGGAACCGCGAGGAGCGTTTGATTTATGAAACCCAGCCGCTGGCTGGTATCACCCAGCGAAGCTTTTCACTTACCGCGATCAGCCGACTGGGGGCAGGCTTAGAAATTCGCGCGGATTGCTTAATAGCTCCCGATTAAGATGAACGGCGTCTGGGTGAATTAAGTGACGGCCAATTAGCCGGGGAACGCATCGAAACATGGAGGGGAGCGTTCGGGAACGGGGATGGGCTTACCTGCACTGTGAAGTGGCGGCTGATGGAACTTGAGTTCGGCGGTTAGGTACCAGCTGCCTGGTGCCGCAAACTGCAAACCGATCCCGAGGAAATGGACCAGCGCCGAACAAGTCACGATCACGTATCCCCAGCCTCCCTCCGGGTAGTAGTGCCTCCTCAACGTGGTCTCTTTCCTCGCTTCGGTCGCTCCACGACGAGCCGCCTCTCCGTTCCTCGCCAGCCCGCACCTTACTCCGCCCTTATCCCTATTCCTGGCGCTTCCAATTAGACCTCTCCCGCCTATTCTCTGCCAGCTGTTCCTCATTTTCGCCTCCGCGGTGGAATATTTACGGAGCGCTTCCGGCTTCTCCGTGACCCGGCACCGGCTATCCCTGACCACGTTACTCTTCTTGCTCGACACGGCGGGACCGAACGGGTCCACGCGTTGCTGAAGCAGACCCTCCGATGTGCACTTCGGACAGGCGTGCTGAGCTTTCACCCACTCTGCCCGGGAAGATGTTAAATAATCGTATTCCAGGATGTGATTATGCGTAGCCGCGGATTGTTTCCCGGGAGTCGACTCTCGGGAGCTCGCTGCATCCTCCGGCGTGGCTTCGTTGTCCTTGGGTGTCTCGATCTGAACGATCGTTTCGCCTACTCTCGAATCTTCGTGTTCGTTCATAGACGCTATGTAGTCGTAAGTCAGGACTTGTATATGAGGGATCGCGGCCTTCCTGCGGGGGGTCGTGCCTTGGGAGCTTGCAGGGTCTTCCGTCTTGTATCCAGGATGTTTGGATGCCTCCACTTGCACTGTGGTTTCAGCTGGCAGAGAATATTCATTTTCCAATTTAATGTCCACCTTTGAATCTTCGTATTCATTCAAACAGCTTACGTTGTCGTAATTTAATGCTTTAATCCTGGGGATCGCCTCCGGGAGTGTACCGGCCGCGAGTTTCAACGCGTCCGAACCATGTTCAGGTGTTTCCGTTCGCGCCACGTTTTCGGCCGGCAGAGAATCTTCATTTTCCACTTTAACCTCCGCCCTCGTGCCCTCGGGTACATTCAGCGTCTGTCTTATTAACAACTTTGAAAATTCTCCCGAACCGTCCAATTTAGCGTCACTAATCCTCTCCCCAAAGATTAATCGGGGTCCCTCATCAGCCACCAAGAATTCCGGTCCACTCCCAGCGGATGTAGCTCCGTTCCTCCCTCGACGATCTATCGCAGCTTCGCTGGACGAGACACCACGGGGCAACCTAGCCTGGCCGGTGTCCCATCTGCAACTCCTATTCATAACGTCAGGTACAAAAGTGCGCAGCTCGAAAGTTTCCCCTAATTTACCGCGCTCGTTCGCTCGGTCGATCCTGGCCTCGTCCACGAACCGCCGTTTCGTCTCCACGGACGTGCAGCCGGCATGATCGAGTAGAACGATCTCGTCGATCCACGGGGCGGATTTGGTCGCGGCCAAAAACGGATGGAAGCCCTCGCGGATCGTCGGGATGATCGTAAAAGCGCGCGACAGCGGGTCGAGGCGCACTTTCACCGTCTGCGGTGACCGATCCGGCCACGAGCTGCTGTGTCTCATGCTCGTTCGCTCTGCCATTCGCACTGTCATCTCTCGATCGTCTCATCGGGGCAATCTATAAACCGTTTGGGAGATCTCCTCGAGCCAGGCACGCTGCCTCCGTGCACGGACCAGAAGATCCCGCTGTCTGAGCGGGGATAAATTCAGCTGCTCCTCGAGCGACGACGCGTGTAATCCAGGGGAAAGTGGATGAAGGGATCCCCTCGACGCGTGTAAATTTTCCCCGCGGGCCACTATTATCTCCAAGATTCCGGGCGAAAGAACACTGGTGATCGCCACGAAACGACTGCATCTTTCGCTACCCTTCTGTATCGTGTCACTCACCGAAACTATTACAGCACTTTTACGCCAGCTCGTGGAACGGTTCGCGGTAGTTAAAGTTGGGACACTTGGGATTTTAATTTTTAAACCAGTCGTCGTTGACACCGCGCCGCGATTGCAAAGAAGACGCCCGTGAGATTTGTTAAAGGGACGGTGAAAGTTCGATGCAAAAAGATTGGAAATGAAGAAACGGTCCTGGCGAGTGCGCCAGGATGACTGCTACGCACGTGCTGCTCACTTGCGAGCAACCCTCTCCTCTCTCTCCCTCTTTCTCCCCCTGTTCTCCCTCTCCTTTTCTCGCTGTCTTCCTCTTCCCAATAGCGGGCGCATGCCTGCGATATTCGACGAATCGCGGAGCCCCGCGTGCCAAGGGTTCTTTCCCATGCATTTCGGACAATCGCCTGCTAATGAGAATCGGCAGAAAGAATTCGCGACACCTTCTTAAAACGATAAGCACTGCCTCGCTTCGCCGAAATTCACCTGGAACGACGTGGTAAGCCACGGGGAAGAGGCGGGATATTCGGTCCGCCGGGGAGCGTATGGAGGATGTTCCCCCAAATCTGATTCGCGAAGTGGAATCGCGACGAGGATCGTAAAATGTCTGTCCATAAAATTCGTTTCTTCGCGAAGCTTGTTGCATGGCGGTGTTTGGCGGACATTCAGTGATCGTTATCTGGGATCTTTATGCTCCTCTTCGGGGATCATTGTACAAGGGTCTTTCCTGCTTTAACAAAGTTTGGGAACGCGCAAACGTGCTCAGGAAGGAACGAATAAAATCCTGCAGATTTATGGGTGCCCGAGGAGCAAAAGTTTGCTCTGAAACTGCTAACGCAGAGCATGAATATGAAAATAATCAATTTATCCGATAGGATTCTTCTGCAGCACGGATTCTTCTAAAGCATCTGCGATCGCAGTGGCAATTAGAAATAGTAGCTAGATTTCTATTAAAACCAGAATCCCTCTGTGCATATAACACATCAACCAAAACGAATACATGCAATGGATCGTAAAGCTAAATCGTAAAGCAGGGAACATAAAGCTAAAGCTGCCGGGATCAATCGAACGAGCAATTGAAGTCAGATGGGAGCAGCGGGCATCGATCAGGCCGAAAGGATAAGACGCGATCAGAACAAACGCGAAATCCATCCCCCGAAATCAATCTAACAGGGGGGGGGGGCGAGACGATCAATCTTCTTAGCCGTGGTCCAGAGCACTGACCTACCCTGAGGACGCGCAGCTTGTTCGAGGTGCCTACACGCGGCACCCACCGGGGACAATGAGTTATGAGTAGCGGGACGTTCGTTGTTAAATGACGCGAAAGAGGGTGAAGGCGTCGGTAAGACGTACCGCGCCCTCGAGCATCGAGCGACCTGGATTTTAAGGAAGGAAAAGAGTAGTCGTAAAAATGCGCCCGCCCGAGGAGATTGCCAGCGATGATGTTGTCGGTGCTGGTGTCAGCTGTACGGTCATTCGACTACTCACGACCTGATACGTGTCCCCTTGCCTTTTAATCCCGATAAAACGTCGAATCTCCCGCGGTTATCGTCGGCTCCTGCGAGGACGTGCGTTACGATTATTGAGCCACGTGGAGTGGTCGTCTCCTAACTCGTAACTGTAAACTTCGGCGAATAGCTGTTTGGCCCAGGCCCTGGGCTATTTTCCTTGCGAAATTTATGTCTGAAATTCAGGCTTCCCTTCTTTATCTCCTATCTCTGCAACTATAGTTAGATCATATATGATCCGATTGCTCCTTTATACGCCGCAATGTTACAGGACCTCTGATTCCAAAAGTGTCCCCACAGCAAAGTGTCCACCTCGTTTCGCGGCACCGCGCCGCACTGTTAACTCTCGCTGTAAATTGAACGTCCACCGAGGAGCACGTCGCACCTAGCGACGAGAACGGTGGCCAGAGAGACATTTGCCAGGCATGATGCATACGAATTCCTCTGGCGATTGCGGGAAGGAACGAAGCCGCGTGCACGGAGCGAAAGAACAGACGCATCTGTCCCCGGCGTCAGCCGTCATAAATTCGCGCGCTCCGCGCTGTCTAAATGCTCGTAACTAACCCGCCAGCGTATACTTGAACCGCTTCCTGTTTTACACGCACGCGGTATGATTTATCAGCGTATTAATTCGAGGCGGGCAGGAGCGTGTGTCGCGTACCGGCTGGTAAGTGAACGCGACGAAACGCGTATTTCAAAGGGATTCCTGTTTAAATTGAAAATGATTCATGAACGGGCAGCGGCTTGTTCGCCGGGGTAGGTTGAACGCCCCCCCCCCCCCGTTTGATCCGGCGCGATTCAAATTGGCTTAAGTGGGACTCGAACGACCGGCCCCGCTGGGAATTCAGGCTTATCTGGAGGCGAGGAAAAATTAAGAACAGGATTTAAGAGAACGGGCAGGAGGCGTCGGCAGCGCACGTAGGCACGGTAGCCACGATACGTTCACGATACGTTATCCGCCCGATCCGTTCCACTTCCGCGACTTATTATTATCTGGAACTGGGTCGATCTAGATGCGTCCCGTTCGCGTAGGCTCGGTTACTTCATTAACCCTTTCAGGCTCACTGATTACGCCGGCGACGGCCGGCTCATCTGTGTGCGCGTCGCTTCGCAGGCGTGAAACTGGCGCGAGCTCGGCACGGAAGCTGCAAGTAACTGGAATTCCACGCCGCTGATGAGAATCCTAGTTTTGTAGGAGTTTCTAGGAACAAGAAGTTTAACGTTATCAGCCTTTCAGCGGGTTAAGATGTTTCCGCCTCTTTCGATAAGTTCCACCTGCTTGCAATAATAGCAATGCAGTGCAAATTGGGTCAGCAAGCGCCACCAGTTACATTGACGTACAGGTTAGCATCGAAGAATTATAAGATCGCTGGAAGTTATCGAAATGAAGCGACACACTGCTGCGTTGTGATTAGTTTCTCTCAAGCTTCAATTTCAAATTCAATCCGGATTCGCTGAATCAACAACATCGATCGCGACAGTATCGCCAGAGGGCAGTTGATTTTCTCGGAGACACTTAATCCCACCTGGAGAGCCTTAAACGCGGTTACGATTGCGATTCCAGCAAATATCGATCCCCCACCGGGGGGTGGCGTCCTGGCGACCAAGTTTCCCTTCACCCGGAAACTCAATATTCTTTTCGCGCGTCTTCGGATACTTGTTCATACAAGTTCCATTGGATTTCACGCCGTGGGGATTCAGCCGGGCCCTAGATCCTGGATCGTGAATATCGACGTTAAAGGCGTCCGCCGGCGAGCGTGTAACACCGAGCCAAGCAAAGTTCTGGCTCCTCGGCGGAAGTTACGTATCTTCTTGTCTAAATAGCATTTCGTCTTATCTTGGCGTGCTCTAACCACCGGGGGACATGCTTTACTTATGAGCTATTAAACCCTGTTATGACCTTGGCGGTAGTTTCTACGCAATTTTATGCTGGTCGTAAAGTTTATCTAAGGGCGTCACTAACGTGGATTTCGAATTGCCCTCTATCCATCCCTTGTTTACTTCTGTAAATGCTATCTGAACGTCGTGAAAACCACCTCGTTCCGCGGCCCGGGAATCAGGCTCGTTACTTTCGCTGTTGCAAGTTGGAGAAACTTCGCCCGGACGTTGTTGAACAGCGGAATCGTAAATGGGAAACGGTCGGAGAGTTTACGCCCTGTTCCGATGAGGGTGGCCGCTGATAAGCGGTTACAATATTTCCGCGAAGCACACGGAGACGTTTCGCGATAGGGCATGCGTCCCGCATCTGTCCCTCAGTTCGGTTTAGTAGTGTGGCCGTTTTCGGGCTTCTTATGATTCAGTATAAACTCAGAAATCAAGCATGGGCCATTAGCTAGAGTCGATAAGGATTTTAACTGCTTAGTTTTCATTCGTGTGGGCCATTAGCACTTCTCGTACTAATCCGCAAAGACCATGGAAACCATGGAGAATCGTTAACGGAATGAGGTAGCAAGAAATAACTATACACACTGCAGCCCCGTCACACCTACACATTCCTACTCGTGTATCGAAATTCATTTACATACAAGGTTATACGTCACGCAGCTGTCCTGCATGGGGAATCAGAATGTAATCAACACAAGGAACTAGTGGTCATAACAGAACGGATAATGTGTTTTGCGTGCAGTAAAGGAAAGGAAATTGGTAAATTACAGAATCGTAAATGGGGGGATACGATGCAATAAAGTGGGGCTAATGAAACAGTTCTGGTGAGTTACAGGCATCGTTGCCGACGTACAAGGTGTAGATCTTTGCGATTAAACCTGCGTTAGAGAAATTAAATAGTAAACTCGATAGCAATTATAGTCTTCGTATACGATCTCTTTAGTCGTTCCATTAACAAATACACTTGACGTTTATGTTGAAATATACCTACTGAGAACGAGTTCGATTGCTTTTGACGTTAATGAATTAAGATTAAACCATTTCCTTCAGTGAGACTTCCCTTACGATACCAGAAACTCGAAACTATTTGCGCAGAAGTCATATGGGTTTCCGTCTCCCGTCCCGTAAACCAACCAGGGCACACCGCCAACAAGAAGTGCACGGAACGACAATAAAACGCACAGTAATCATTTACCACGACTTTATTATGTACAAATTCATCATCCACGCTCCGCGAATGCTTTGAGATCGTCCAATAAAACCTTCATTCTCGACCTGAGTTCGCCCGCGTACGTCAACGCGGACTCGTCGATCCTGACGTCCTCCATGAGCAGGTCACAGTCCAAATGTCTCCTGTCGCAGGCTCTGTGATGATGCTTGAGGACATCCTCAGGATCGAAATGGTGGGCCCGCCTCGTGGACGGGTTCAGCGTCGTCAGGGCGTAATGATTGTGCACGGTCAACGCGCGTCTCGTCGAGACGAAGCTCTTCACCGAGTCACCCTCGGGCGAGATCGAGGCGGTCCTAACAGTGTCCAGGTAATCGGGGTCACCGAGGGAATCGGCGGAGTCCGTGTCAGGTCCGGCACGTTCGCTCTGATTCCTTGCTTGTAGCTCCGGGAAGAAGTAAGCGTTCCTGACAGCGTACGAGGCGAAGTCCTTGAAGCTTCTGCCGAGTTTAATCCTTTCATCGAGAAGCAGCTGGTGCCAGTTCCTCCGTCTGACCGGCACGATCGCCTCGTCGATGTCGATGGGCAACACGAACTCTGACCGATGAAGATTGTCGTAGAAGCAGTGATTGTAGGGTATCAGCTCCATCCGTCTCTTGATCCAGATGTCCTCGCTCAGTAAACGCCTCCTGGCGTTCTTCTCGTTGGGCAGATCGCCGGGCAACGTCAGATTGAACCATCTGATCACGTTCGAGCGCTCGTACAGCCTCAACACCCTCAGCACGTTCTCGTGCACGTTGAACACGTAAAAGTAGAAAAGCTCGGCGCCCAGGATGCGGTGCAGCTCTACGAACGCGACGATCCTCGAGGAGATGTCCTCGTCGAAGTCCAGCCCCTTGATGCACAGCGTGAACTGTCTGCGTCTGTGCTCCACCGCGTCCTTCCCGTACCCCGGGCTTATCGCTAAACTATGACTAGCATTCTTGTGGCAGGGTCGAGGGCCCACGTACACCCTGGTCGGCTCGACCGCCGCGTCCGAGGATAATTGACAGCCGACGAGGATCCCCGCGTAGCTGTCCACCGTCTCGCCCCACTCGTCCAGCCAAATCGTCGAAACCAGCGCCTCCACGCTGACAGCCCTGCCTCTGTCTTCCTCCTCGTACCTGCAGCAACAGTGGAGAAGCAAAGATCGCTGGGTTAGTCTCCGAGGTGTCGTCGAACCGTGATACAAGGGGGATGGGCCAGGCTACCAGGGCGTTTCGACTAAATAAGCCTCGTTCTAGACTGGGATTTGCATAATCGTCCGAATTATGAACTAGCTGGGCTCTGCGCGACTATGGGGAAAGTTTACGGAGTCTACGGAAGAAGTTAGATTAGAACGACGTTCCACGGGCACGGAGCACGAGGGTCCTTTAGTTTTATTCGCGGAAGGGTGTAATTAGGGAAATGAAAAGGGAAAGCGCCTTGGCGTTCTTTGCGCTAGAAGTTAGTTTATACGTAGGTAGTATCTAAACGCGATGCCATCTATACACGAAGGAACTTGACGCGGACAATCTACGTCATATCCATAAGTAACAAATGCAGTCGTGTTAGGCACGGTCTCGCAGACATCGTTACTGATATCGTATCGCGAATTGCATCCATCCCATCGATGACTATATCCTCGGGACCGTTTGACGACGTTACGTCAGCAGGGCGCAGCGTTGCGCAAGCGGCGAAGGCTATGAAAGGGGAGGGCGGGGATTTTGAAAGTATAATGGTGGGTCGGCGATGCGGACGTTAACGCGGCGGGAACGCGTGAATCCCATCCGGGAAAATGTCTCACCAAACGGTGCAGAAAAGGCCAGAGGTCGGCAGAGGTCCACGTTTAACGCCAATCACCCTCAGGCTCGGATAGCCGGCCACTCTCAGGTCCAAGTGGGCGCTGTACAGGAAGAGCTGTCCAGGGATTGTCTCGAGCCACTTGGCGTCGGCTAACTTGAACGTATTTAACGTCGTTCCGTACGTTCCATTACCGTCGCACTCCTTGGAGGGTCTGTAATCGAGTGCCAATCTCCGCGCCCACGAGTAAGCCACGATGCTTCTTGTGCCCGGCGGTTCGCCACCTAGAAAATGTGTCATGGAAAAGGTAGTGAGCCTGCTAGGCCGAGATTCAGATCGCGAATAGTCGCGTGACGCGTGCTAGGTTTCACTCATTAACCCGGAAGCCGAGGCAACCGTTTCTTGGAGGGATTAATACGAAACGCCCTCTTCGCGGTGTACTGTTACGTAGGAGGTCGGGGACCTTTGTTTTCAATATCTGCGAGGACTCTGAATGCCGGGAAATAGAAGGTCTTTCTGTGTCCGTTTAGATGATACCCAAGATGAATATCAATTTACCTGATACCTCCATCGATGACCTAACGTATTCATTGCTATTCCACTTTCATTCCTCCTGCCCCAACCAACGCCCACGCGAATCTAGTAGCCGATCCTAATTCTTATGTGCCTGGACGTGTTATCGAGTGCTAGGAATAGAAAGGTTGCTTAGAAGACGCTGAAGCTCTCCGACCGGACGGAAGCGTTGCGTCATCGAGCGAAGCCGGACGCGGTACACGTTGAATACGTTTGCGTGTCACTCCGCTATCGTGCCACGTGGAAATCATCCTCCCCCCCATAGATCTTCAGCCGCAATTTCCTTAATTCTTGTCCCAAGCCACGTCGACGCGCGTCACTGACCTCGGACGAGCCTCGATTAGTTACATATACAGAATTTCAATCGTTCCGTTCGTTAATTGGCCTCTAATAGCTAGAATGCGCTCGGCTCTGCGTACCGTAGGGAAAACTCGTTTCGCGCGCGGAGTCACGAACCCCCCGAGAGTCACGACCACGCTTGGCCTGGTCATATTTTAATTTCTTTTCCCGCCGATCGAATCGCTTTAATGAATTCGCCCGTGAATTACACGATTTGCGCACGCACACGCGCGATTGCTAATTCAGGGGTTGACGATTCCGTGGGACCAGGTTCCAAGTCCCACATTCCCGCCGATATCTGCTTCGCGCTGTATCTGCTGATCTATGAAGCAAGTCAGGGCTTCTTCTCGTGGCAACCGAATTTTATTTATTTACTTATTTATTTATTTATTTATTTATTTACTAAACGGGTTTAGCCCCAATATTAAACACAATGGAACATAAAACAGTGATGTACAGAATGCGAAACACGAAGCAAAGGCGAATACAGAAATGCCTGATAGCAATAACAAACAAAGAATTTAAGACTGGGATGTGCGAAACGAGGAGTAAAATTGACCGTTTAAAGGTGTCGGCAGAGAATGCAAAGAAGTTGATATGGTCAGCTGCCTCATTGCCGCGCGTACAAAGTCGAGAATTAGGGTCACTCATGTGGATATTCGTTCTATGAGCTTTGACATAAAATTGATTCTCGTACGTCATGTTTCCTTGAAAGGTACCTACCACCTCGACCAGTGAGGATCTTCTAGCACGCGGTATGAGACCGCCTGTACACGCTGCGTACATATATTTCCAAGCCACAAACAAGCAATTCCTCCGATCAATTAAACCCCCGGTGCCCCCGAGGCTGCTCGCGAGAGGTTCCCGCGACCTAATCCCGCGTCCCCCCGTGGTAAAACAATTTGTTCCGTTCGAGCGAAACGCCGATCCCAGCCGGTTGCCGCGTTGCGCGTATACCATCGTTAAAAGTGGTGTCTACGCTTGACCCAACGACCGCGTATTACGTGATGCGCGGCTGCGTGGTATCCGAGCGTGGTGGCTTGCTGCCCTTTACACACCGGCGCCGCTTCCTCCTTTCGCCTCCTCGACGCCACGGTTCGCCAGCTTTACGAGAAAGTAAACGCTGCTCTACGAAGCCCGGCCGGCAGTCGTGCGATAGAAATACGGGAATGAACGGGCACGGCCAGAGAAAACGACTACGTCGAAAAGCTTTCCTCTCGCAACTTCAGCGAAATCCTCTCCGCCAAGCTGGGGAGGACGGGCGCGTTACGCGGGGGCCGACTCGCGCGGCGATCACCCGACGGAATCGGCCTGTAAATTACCGCGCATCTAATGAAGTCGCTACCAAGGGACCGTGTAAAGATATGTGCCCGCGATAGGCCCGCGTTTGAAAGTATCCCCCGCTGATCTACGACGTCGAGAGTCCTGCCTTTCGCGAGTGTATTGAAAGGATTCGGTGGGCGGCTCGAGGGCAGCTTAAAATTGTGGCTGCTTGTGCTGGCACGGTTCGGGGCGATCGTAGGAACCACGCCGGTGGGTTAGAAAAATGTAGGGAATCTTCCTTTGTCGGCTAGACTGAATGCTGGGAAAGTGTTCACGGGTAGGAAATAGTGCGAACGGTGCGGCACAAATCTCTACCAGACTTGAAACAAAAGTATCACGGCACGTGGGAATCACCTCGTGCGACTGTATCCTCCTGTGGTAGATCAACCGGCCTGTCAGCGAAAGGGTTTTACCTGCCTCGTCACTTTTGCTTTTCATGTGTGTCTTCAGCGAGCTTTGCGATCGGGTAAATAGGAGATGGAATCACTTGGACGTATCTAAATCAGGAGGGTTAAGCAATGTGTCAAAGAATTCCCTGAACAGTCCAAACTATTGACTCTCTTATCGCTCCCTCTATCCAACTTCGTTTCCAGACTGTCATCTGTCTTGAATTTAAGAGTGTTCCTTTCTGTGAAACTACACGAAACAATCCCATCCGTATCGGTCCTCGATAGACTTATAGCATCGTAAATCTACAAATATCTATCTAAAATTTGGAAACTTCTCCATGCAAGGAAGCAAATTCGAATCGCCCAGTTTTTCGCAATGTTTGCATCACATTCAACCGACACCGCTCGATAAATAAATTTTACCACGGGTCAGCATTAACAGGGTTATAAGCCGAGATAGTTTCCTCCCTGGAAAAGTCGATACCTCGTTTGTGGCCGGCTACCCTCGAAACCCTTAGAAGATTGGAAAGGGGCAGCGAGCCAATCAGACTTGTCTAATCCCGACGTTGGACGGGCAGGAAAGAATCAGGCATTGTTAGGTGGCAAAGGCGCGTTAGTGGGCTTGGAGTTGTGCGAAGCGTCCAGCGATAACGAAAGGGCAAGGGTCGCGCGCTGTTGGAGGCGATGGTGCTTGGCCACGAAGAAAACTGCTTACCAGGCGTGGGAGGAGGATCTGCCGGCGGATCCGGGAGTTGCGGCGGCGAATCCAATAGAGTCAGCACGCACAGCGCGGTGACCAACACGGCTGCTAGGCCAACTCTGCACAGCCTCCTAGTCCCGGCGACCGACATATTCGTGCTCTCGTCCCTTCGCCTTTACTACATTCACTCACGACGCCCGAGTTTCGTCCGACGCGCGACACGACGAACGCTCGCGGAGAAATCCACGTTCCCGCGCGATTTGCAATTCAAATACCGAGGATTCCGCAGCTAAGAATCCTCCGCGCGATCCGAGCCGGCAGCCAGCGGCCGATTCATCCGAATAGAAGGTATCGGTGCGATGATGGAGATCGACGAGCCGAGGCCTGCGAGCATCCAAGCCCAGCTCTTCACGGCAGATCCTCTCGCGGACGGGGGCGGGATTTATGCGGGCCCCGAACCCCCGTTTCGCGGAGGATCTAGCTTCGATTACCGGAGATTCGGATAAGCGGCGCTGCGCAGAATCGGAGCCGAAAGCATCCGCGGAACCGGTCAGCGGTTGGAGCGAATCCGCTCATCCGGCGAAAGAGCAGCGCACACGAATTCGTAGCGAACCAGCGGCAGTTCGATCAGCTACGATCAGGCTTTTCTGGTTCCCCCTGTCGGTCTGCTTTGCATAACACGCTCCGCTACACTTTCATCGCTCTTAACGCTCCTCCTCGCGGATCTAATGACCTCCTAGAGGAGCCGCGCGACATATATACGCCTTTGGCGGGGACTGGTTCACTGGAATCGCGGAAATCTGGATTTATAGGGTGCGGTTGCGCCGACCAACGCGATCCTGGCCTGCGCGCCGCGCGTCCGCCGGCGAAATTGAAAGTTCGCACGCGATTCCGCCACCGGCTCGTGACTGTGCGACGTGCTTGACCGGGAGGCTTCGATAAACGTCGGCGATCATCGAGGCGGCCCTCCTTCCCTGTGAAATCTAGCTTCACGAACGCTTGGCCGACACTGCCGAACGGTAAAACCGATTCTTTCGCTGGCCAGGCCACCTAGCACCATCCAGCACCGTGAAAATCGCCTCGGTGGACGATCACGATGCCCCGGCCTTCTCGGAATAGTCGTTCACGTGTATCGACAGACCGGTACGCGCAACAGGGCTGTTTAATAGTCGTGCTCGGCGTGTGGGTTCCAAGGTGAGCACACGAATCTGTCTTCTCGGGGTGCGTAAAAAGCCGTGTGGAAGCAGCTCGACCTCCCACGCGTCGCTCCCGCTCCGTAGACCGGTGGACCATGTATGGTCGTCCTGCCAGGCATGCGAGCAACTCCCGAGACCGTCGATAATCTAATTAACCTGGTATCTCCGTCGCTTTAGACGTTTTTTGCCCGCCACCGTTTCTTCTGCATCCCGTCAATCCAGCTCGGTCGCCCCTCCTTGTTTGCTTTGCCTTTTTTTTTTTCCGTCCGGCCGGCTCGACCGATTCTATTCGATCGACAGGCCACGAATCGGGGAGGCCCGTCGGGGGAGTCGTCACGATCGGTGCCGGTGGATCGTGACCGCGTCACGCTCGCCTGGCCATTTCGAATTCATTCGACACCTCGGCTGGTAGCCGCTCGCCAAAAGTGGAACGCTCCGGATCGCCTTTCTTTTGTCGCGGGATCGGCAGACTTTGAATCCCGCCCGTGAGAAACCGTGAACCCTCTGTGTTTACGACGAGCGGATGAAATGGAGCGAGAAGAGCGTTTCACGTCCCCGAGTGATGTAGCCTCCAGTTGCTCGTATTTGGAGCAGCTTGCAACCAGTTGGCGGGGCACTAGCGTTTAAAGGACTCGTAACGTTCGCGTTTCTTCTTAGTCACGGAACGAGACGTTCCCCTCCTCGTTCTTATTAATCGCCTTCCTTCTTGGTCGCTTTGATGCGGGAACACGGATGTCGAGACGAATAATATCATCTCTTCCGTTTCTCATAGCCCCGACCGCCTGGAATAGCCGCGCGACGTGTATTTACATCCTCTTACCGGTGGACTGGTGGATTATCTGGATTCATTCAGCTCCCTGGTCAGTTACAAGTGATGCTGGGGAGAGATTACCTCTGCCTTCTGTTCATAATCCAACGATCTTTCAGTGGGCCCACCGTACATGTATACGAACATTGCCACTGAATTCTATTTCCAGTGAGACGAGTTCAACAGAATCATGGAAACAGCACCTCGTACAGCTGCAAGTCCTCCTCTGGATTATTCCATCGTGCGAGCACAACGTGGAGTCTACACCCACCGCCTCTGTCACTTGTTAGAATCTAATCCCCTTTGCAAAGTACATCTATTCCCTCCGAGTTCACCGGATCGGTTCACCGAAATTCCTTGCAACCCGAGTTCGTAGATCTGCCCATCGTCCGCATCGTTTCCCGCTACTTTCACCATTCTCCGTCACACCTGAGCGTGGCAGTAGCTGGTCAGCTGGAAGGGTGTCATCTCCACCGATCTGTCGCTCCACTTTCACGCGATTCACTGTTCGACACCCCGCCCCTCTGGGTAACGTCGGGTCGCCGGAACTCACCGAAAACACGTGGCCGATCGCGTCATCAAAACACCGCCAGTTCCCTGCGGAAGGCGCACGTGGTCGCCGGATCGACCGAGCGCATTGGTGCAATCTCGCCTGCGCGAGAGTCCGGAGCGTACTGCGTACGAGCAGGAGGTGAACGCGCCACCAGAGCCTCGCCGAGTCTCGGCGACTTTGGACCCGTTGCCACCACGGTGCCTGGCCAATGCGCCTTTCCTTGTCCCATCCCTACTCGGCCTCACCGTCGCCTCTTCACGACCTAGCTCTTCCTGGCCGTGCTACTACTCGCCTTTGCTTAGCTACTCTCCTCTGCTGCTCTCGCCGTTGGATAGTTAGTCGACTTTACCTTGTCGCAGCCTTGCGAGTCACGCCGCCGCAACGCGTTTCCCTCGCTCCTGTTCCCATTTTCATATTCGCTGCCGGACCGCCAGACCCAGCTGCCCGCGACGCTCTTTCGCGTGACAGAGTCCTGCTCTCTGCCCCAGTGCACGCTGCTCCGTCGGATCGCGTCGCGGGTTCCAGGTGTGTCTCAGGATTTCGTGGTGTAGAGTGCTGGGGGTGGTTCAGTTGACAGAGTAGGTGATTTGGAGCTGGGAAGGCTTTGGAAGTTTCTTCGAGAGACGAGTTAGGTGATAAGGTCTATCTTCGGGGGTGGGACTGTCGGTTGAGTTGGGGGTCGATTGTGATTGCTTGGATAAATGGTGGATTTGGTAGGGTATAGGTGAAAGTGGATGTATTTAGATTTAGTGTTTAAGACGATAAAGGTGTAACTATCTTCTCTGACAGCGCTACTAATTGTATTTCCACAATCTGCAGTACTTCTCGTCAATTCGTGGCGAGCTACTTAAGATTTTCAGGGCGCCCAACGCGACGAGAAAACACGCTTAATCGATCCAACTTTTTGCCACGATTTCTTCCCTCGCGCTCCACCCGATCAGGGATTCCCTTCAGCTCGAAACACGTTCTTCTTTCTTCCCGTCCATCCGATACCCTGACGTCTCTTTTTTCACCGCCACGGCGACCACCATGAAGCATTCGCCACTTGTTGTACTTGTCAAAGCGTATTGCACGTTGACCGATGGCGTCTGCGAGGACGAACGGCCGAGGTGGTTCATTTAAACCATCCTGACGCCATCCATCCAGGAGATAGCGGCTTGAAACTTTCCCCTTCCGGAAATTGCTTTTAACTCGAATCCGCTGAAACTACATCTCTCGGCGAGATAGGCGGACAGATAGAACAGTTCATTATAGCTGGATGGCGTGGGAGGCGAGGACTGCGCTGGATAGGTCGGGAGTTGATGTAAACGTAAATGAAACTCGTGCTGTCTACACCGCGAGGACGACTAATCGCTGCAGGATCAATTTCAAATGCTGCCTTGTGCCGTACAAATGCTACTACTAAAGGATATAAATTACCTTCGCGCAAACATCCGAGCACCGTGGCACTGGATTCTGGTCGGAGCTAGCATTGTACTAAATCAAACACGGTACAAACGAGAACAGCTGTTACAAATGTACAAGTTAACCAATCGACGTGGCGTCACTCCGTCTCCCAATAAAAGGTAGCACAGCAGAGCCGATTTCCTGGATACCCATCGATCTCCCGAACACTGGCCAGCCAGCTCTCGAGTAGAACGTCGGTGGGTTCGAACGCACCTTGGCGCAAGCCAGGAATTACGCTCAGGGAACTCGTATCGGGAAATGACTGGCCTCTCCGCTCAGTCACGATGCATATCTGGCGAAACGGGACCAAGTAAAATCAATCAGAACCGTAGAATCGATTTCCCTCTCTGTAATTACACCCTGGCCAGTAGATAACGCCCGCAAAGGTCAGACAACGTCCGCAACCGTCGCTATAGAATTACTGAATTACCGCTAAGGATAATATTCTCGATAGATAATAGATAGACATCGATACTCTCCAGTACACCACACCCAATATCTACCCAAGACCCGCGATATCGATATTTATCGACAAGTTACAAGGAACTTGCAACAGTATTAATCAGTTTCAACATATTGCTGCAACCTGTTTGCACTACTTAGCTTCTCAAGTGTTTGGTTTTAATTAGCGTCAGAAAGGCAACGGCACTGATCATTTCCCTCGTAAACGGAGGCTAGTAAGCTTTCAAGTCCATCGCGCTCGGTGACACTGATATCTCATCCACGATCGTCGGCGACGTATCTCGATTGAATTTCGATCTAATCCAGCCCCCGTGTGATCTCGTTGCGCAATCGCTCCGCCGCGAAGCGACCACGGGGGAGAACGACGTGCGAAGAAGAATCGGCGACACTTCTTTCCCCCTGCATAATGCACCCTGGAAGGGACGCGTCGTGCATCACGGAGCGCGCCCATTCGCGGCGAGGAGTCGCGCTGCCAAAAAAAAAAAAAAAAGAAAAGAACAGTAGGTAGCCCCGCGCGCGCTCACGGAATACAAACGGCAATCATCCCTAACTTATTATCGCGCGTAAGAAACTCATAAATGCTTATGACTTTCCTGCCGCTTTTTACCCGCAACCTTCCGACGATCCAGTTAAAGGACCGTTTGCCCGGATTGACTGCGACAGGAGGGGAGGGGGCGGGAGGGGCGGCAAGAAGCTCCAGGAATGGGAAAGGGAGGGTGGCCGAGATGCAGAAGGCGCGGTGGAAACGGGAGAACGAGCGAGTCGAAGAAAAATGTCGAACGGGAGATGGGGACGGGACGAAAAGAGAAAATGAAGCAGGCGGAGAAAGGGAGATCTCGAAGGCGACGGACCGAATAGGCGAGTGGGGGGGGGGGAGGCAGTGGCGGATAAGAGTGAAGGGAGCGACGAAAGGGAAGAGAGGGAGGGAGAGTAGGCTCCGCAGACTCTTGGACGTCATTTGTAATACCGAATGGCCTAATGATGCCGAATGGTCGTGACAGCACGAGGATAAAAGTGGAAGCGTGCGATTGTGGGGATTCGCCGTGGGTGCCCTCGTATGTAGAACGGCCGTGGGGGCCCGTGGGGGTCGCGTCTGGCTGGCGCAACTTTGCCTACTTGCTCTGGGCTTGCTGGATTGTTAAGGACCCAATCTCGAGGACTACTTTCCGGCCGCGTAATGGTGATTCGCATGATCGCTGAAACGGAGCCACTCGCGCGACTTGGCCGTGCAATTTTTCCGCCACAGCCGAGCGCCAGTTATTACGAGCTGTTGGAGTATCGCTCGAGGACGATCTCGGTGTAATGTCGCTCGTTCGCGGATCCTGCGGCGCTTCAGCTCCTGGGAACAGTCATTTTGCTTTCGCGTTATTGCGGTCGCGTTCGTTCCAACGATTCTGTGACCATCTTTTTACACCAACTGATTTATTTGCTTCATTTATGAGCGGATTAACCATGTGATACAACACGTGTAATTCTGTGTTAGGATTCATGTATTCGAGTTTGATTAGTGCCTTGCCTTCTGCTGGGAAGGGCTCATCGGATTCGAGAAAAAGCGGAGGGCACAACTTGGGCTATTTGCTAGTCCATATAGTCCAGATTTATAGCGCGTGGGGTGAAAAACTAGCATAATTGGGGTGTAACCAGAGACACGTGAAGGGTTTGCAAAACGTTCTATACTTTTGACAATATTAAATAAAATTTTGCAATTTAGCAATTTTGAGAATATTTATCAAATTCCAACGGTTTCGTTCATTGATTATGACCGCTTTCAAGGAAAGGTAGATAAAAAGAAAAAATACTGCGTATGCTTTTATACTGAAAATTTTTAAATTTAAACAAATATCACGTTCATTGCTGGGAACGTGCGACGCAGTGGTTGGAATTTGATAAAAATTCTCAAAATTGCAAAATAGCTTTCATTTAATTATTTAATAGACGAACCATTGCGCCGAAATAATCTCTTATAATTTGACAATATTCAAACATGGTTCCCTTCGAAACAGAGGGTTGAGTGAAAAATCACCTTTCGAATCGACAAATAGGTTCGTCAGTTCAAAGCACATTCGTCTCGCCTTGCCCTCGGCCGCATCAGGCAATTACATTGAAAAAAGCAGGAGCGTAAACCAGCGTGTAAAGTCGTGGCTGTCCCCGAGCATCAAAACTCTCGTTACAGTTGCTTTGGAGGATGGCCATGAATCACGGTGGTGAGTACCGATTAAGAATTTCAATTCGCGCGACACCGCGGGAGATCTGTGTCGCGTAAATCTCGGGCGAACCACTACGGCAATGTAGAAAAAGGGAAAGGACGGGAACGAGAGGGGGGGGGGGGGGGGGCATTACTCACGTGTAATCTGGACCCCGCCGCTCTAAAACGCACGATTTATACGTACAAGAGTTCGCGTGTCAAAGTCAAGAAAAGAACTTGCCCACACAGGTAGTATCGGAAGATACAGGGGATTGCGCGGAGTATGTTTTACTGTGTCGCAGCGTGAAATTATGCGATCGCCGCGATGGTATCGTTACTCCCAATCACCGTAGGATCTTTTCAGGAAAAAGTTTACCATCCCCAACGTGGAACAAATAGGTTGGAAGTGTCCCTTTGGGATTGTGAGCACAGTTTCTTTTGGAATTCTGCTGCTTAAGGGGGTAGTGGACTATTGGATACGTAAAATCGTTAGTTTCTTTGACGCTAAATTACTTTGATACCAAAGAATCATTATAGTCGTGCTTTTGACAATCTATTGTGGGCATGTTTGCGAGTATTTACAAAAAAAAATTTGTCGGAATGTATAAAATTGTCGAAGTTATTAATCGTTGAAGATAGTCCTACACGGCGCGCCGCTGCAGGTGGTGTAGATCGATTCAGGTGAACCAATCATCTGAAAGCGAAATGCTTTGAGGTGATTATTCTATACACAAATATCTACAGTCTGAAAACTTGCCGATGAATTTGAACAAAAATTGTGGAAGTTACACACGAATCAATATTTTTTACAAATTTGTAGGAGAAAAAATTGTCTTTAATTAGTCATAAAATGTTTTACAAGCATCCAATGTTGGTGCGGAATTTCTACACGATAGAGAATGGAATTCTACAGCTCCAGTTAAAAATTTAAGTGAAAATATTCATTGGTTCAAGAGTTATGATGCACACCGTTTCTGAAAATGGTGTTTCGAGAAAACCGGCTTCAAAGTTAAGTGCCGTTGCTCGACGGTGCACTCAATTACGTTCGCTGCTATAACTCCGACAATTATTTGAATTTCTTCATGAAATTTTGTTTAAAATTTTCATAAAGGATAAGACTTTCAAAATCAGTAAAAAAAAAAGTAATCAATTTTCTGAAACAGAAATAGTCCACGACCCCCTTAAGGAACCCCTATAACAAACTACTTGGATTCGTCCTGAGTTTAAATATCTGAAAATTGTGTACTTAAGCCCTGATTATACTACACTTGGTAATACTACAGTGCTGTTAGCACGTGTCGTATGCTTTAGACATCGGAAAAGAAGGCTAAATCAGTTTATAACAGTTCTCACTATTTATAATCTAGACTTCCCATAAATCAGCAATAAACTATTCATTTATACTTGATCTGCCAAGCATGATTTACATTCATGCCCATCCTCATAGCTCATAAACGTCCACCACCATCAATCTTCAGAGAACTAACCTAAAATCAGGAGATTGATTACGCGCCTAACCAGACTTAAGCTTCAGCAGCATTTACCTTCCGTTCTGTTACACCGATAGGCGAAGCTAGTAATAACGAAGACACTTCAAATCGATTACCGATCCTACGTTTCCTCGATCATTCTTCAGCAGCACAAGCTCCTAAATTTCCTTCTTAATGAAGGGCCAGATATGATATTCGCGGAAGTGGATACCGCACCCAATTTCCGTCGTCCCTTGCCCCTGCTCCACGCCAGCAAAAAGGTAACAGGGATCCAACGGCGCAAGTAATGACTAACGATGACACGGGAACGCTTGGGCGTTAAGTAGTTCCCGGGACGTCTCGTAAATAACGCTAGAAGAATGATTTAAATGCGACCGCGGCCGTCTAAGGGGCGTTCCATTAAATCACGGTGCCCGGTCGTTTGGCCGGGCGTGCAGGGTGTCCACCGTCCGATCATCCCCCTTGGCCACCCGTTGATTTACTATTTCGTCGACTCGTCGATACACACGGGCAAGATCGATGCAAGCGGCAGGCTGTAGCAAGCCGCCGGAGCATATTACCGTCGTTAGAATCGCGGCTGGCTGCGTGCTCGCGACGGTGAATAATGCGTTCCATCCATTCGGCCGACGAAGCAGATCCCCAGGAGAGGCCCCGCCGCGACTTTCCTTCCCGTCCGTGATCGCTCGCGTGAACGCCTACGTGTCGATCCATCGCGCCAGCAAGCCGGCGCGGCACGGCACAGCGCGGCCAGCCAGCGGACGGAGTCACGTTGATCAACGCGCGAACGATGAAATTGTACGGAGGAAGATCGATCGCGCGCGGGACGCAGCCCTTCGTTTCTTCTCCCGAGACGAAATACGCCGTGGTAATGGCCCTAGACACGATCCACGGACCCGATGGTAATTTACATTGTGTCCGGTAAGGAATTTCGCCCGCGTTTCGCGCTCTCTCTCCGCCAGCGTCGTGTACCGCTTGCGATTTATGCCCACCGTTTTTCGCGGAGCCTGCCCGCTTCCGCTCGAACGGGTCGAAAAAAGGGATGTACATTGGTCTATGGGGTGGAAAAGGAATGAAAGTGCAGGGGGAGGGGGGGGGGTGAGATGTTGCTCGAGAAGCTACAGTGGCTGGGATCCGAGCTTTCAGCCATGGCGCTTCAATTCGATACCTCGGGGAAGGAGTGTTGCGATACGCTGGCTAGACTGTAGACTACTCTTGAGTGAGATTGATTTGATTCTACTCGGTTAACGAAGCGGAGGGAGTATACGGTTTATCCGATCGAATGTGTAATTACTCTACTTAGTGTTAATATCAGATTAACTTGACTGCAGTTGTGACACTGCTTAAATTCTTACAGCCAGTCCATCTGTTATAACTTCATTCGTCGTCTACCTCCCGTAATGAATACATCAACTTGCTCGTCTTATCGAGACACTCCGTGCCCATCCTTTTCGACTCCCAGACCGTTAATCCTCTCTGCTTCCCTGCCCGATACGTCAAGCACGGTGTAAGTGCCTTATAAAGCATGTGCTCATTTTCGAGCCGGCCGCTATCGCGGGTTTATGTTGCTAATTAAGTAATTGAGGGTTAAGGGGGATCGGCCGACGATAACTGGCCCGGACAGTTACATCGCGATAATCCCTGAAACGCTTCCTGGTTCACTGCCGGCCGCGGAAAAAGGACAGCGGGCAGAGAGACCAGGGAAGAACGATGAAGCGCACGGCGATGCGAAAGGCGAGACGTGACATCGGCTTACGGCTTTGGGAATTACGAGCAAAATCCTTGATGCCCGTTTCTTCGATACCTCGCCGAGGGGTTTCCACTCGGCAGATTTATGCATCGGTAATTACTTTCCTATCACGGCCGAGGCTAATAGGCGAACGCTGGGAAGAAGAACGGATCGTTTTCGTATCGAACTTATTGGGACGGCGGCGGCAGCTGCTCAATGCCGCGTCCCCCTCGACCAAAGGTAGCCGCCTTCAGACCGCCCGTGGTGATAGCCCATCCGCGTGGCGAGTGATAAAACCACCGGCACATCTGATAATCTTGGTCCACGATTAATCGACCGAGATATCTGAAATTCTTACCTCGAGCTTTATCGCGCAACGATTTTCACCGAGGGGATGCGGCGTTGATAAGAGCGGAGCAGCGATATCCTCGACGCGCCCTGGCTCTTGTAACGATGATAGCGAGATCTGTAAGACTGATGCTTCTGCTTGTCGGTATTAATTGAACAGACTATTTTCTGAATGTTGCAATTATTACGTGGGGCCTGTAACTGGTTTCAGGATTTAGTGTGCGCTGTACAGAGGCTTATGAACCAATTTTATTAGAGTGGAAAGTAATCTTCTGGCGGAGCAGTTTAAGCGATTAAACCTTTATCCAATCATCACTACATGTCGTCACCTATTCAACACTGGTTTTAATTAATAATTGTACTTTAGGGATTATACCTAGTCAGGTGACCGAAAAGAGGCGAATGTTTGTGATTTTTTTTTTAAAAAGCGGACGCGTATATTTTTACAAAACTTTCTACACTTAAAGGAGCAACATTTAAAGAATATTTGGTAATTTTTTCGTAGAAAAATATTTACGTTTATAATAAAGTAACAACCGACGTCTAAGAAGACTTTTTAAAATTTTGGTTTTGCGGCTAGCACTGCCATTCGGAACCAGATTATCTAAAATCAAAATTCGAAAAAGATTTCGTTAGTATACTAATGTATCCTCTGATTAACGGACGGAATTTCCGAAATATTAATTTAAAACAAAATTTGGCTATTTAAAGTTGAAATCCTGATTTTTTCGTGCAAAAATCAGGACCATGATGGATTTCTTCCTGCTACCATTAACGATTTCATAGCATTTCTTCTGTATTAATAGAGAACCTCCATTACAGTTTACCATCCCCTTTGTATTGATCCCAAAAGTCAAGAGATGAATTATAAAAGTCTCTTTAGTAAGTTTCTCCGAAAAACATCTTGTCCGATAAAAAGATATACTGGCGTTAATATCGTGGTTGGATTTTTAACACCATGCTCCGACACTCTGCAGCGTGCTGAAAAAGACCGCCGGGTAATTAAGAAGAGCACCGTTCAGACGCGGTTCGTTCTTGCATGGCTGTTTTCAATTAACCGGGCCCTAGTATGGCTCCAGTCCTCTATCAACAGTAGCGTACGTACGCAAGAAACGACATGCATGCGGGATGGAAACGAGTAAAAAGGGTGGCGATCGGTCTGCACCTTCGGGGCGACGTAGATTTTCAAATGAAAAACCGAATGGAGTGTTGCGGTCACTTGACACAAATTTAACGCGAAGAAAAGAAACGCTTTAACTGCGCCGTTGATCGACTCGAATCGCAAAGAAGCTGTTGCATTATCGTTTCATCCTGTGCTCGTTTCCTGTTGGACTCGTCGGGGCAATTTCCATGTCTATTTGAGTCGCGTCGACGTTACACGGGGTTGAATGGTTCCACGGTACAGAATATGGAAGCTTTGATACGTAGGCTGTCTGTAACTTGTATTAATTCACCACGCTACGTATAATCGTAGTCTTTTATTATTTTAAACAGCGAGGATTTGCATTAGAAATATAGGTTGTTGCTGCTTGGCAGTTCAATGTCCTTGGTGTATTTGCTAGTTGAGAGGATATCGATGGTAGGGATCGTTTTACTCGGCAGGCGTCGAATGAACCTATTAACTTTTATGAGTAAAAGTCATTTATCGAACTTTTAACTTGTAAATTATTTTTTTTCCGTTTTAAGTTAACTGTGTACATTAACAATTTAAGTCTGTTGCAACAGTTTAGTTTTAACAGTTATTTTATGTTCAAT
Organism: Andrena bucephala; assembly: GCA_947577245.1. Taxonomy (NCBI): domain Eukaryota; kingdom Metazoa; phylum Arthropoda; class Insecta; order Hymenoptera; family Andrenidae; genus Andrena; species Andrena bucephala. The sequence continues at coordinate 113,298,200 of OX387715.1, forward strand.
TAATACAAGTTCTGGGGGATCGGGTACTTTTGAACAGATATTTAAGGGTAAAATATAAAATATGTGGGATCAGGAACCCCCATGATAAGAGAGGGCACGGAATGCGAAGACCTGGGGAGTCGTCGGCGGTAGCGAGGTGGTTAAGAGCCGGCTGGCCAGCGCGCAAATCTAGAGATCGCGGGTTCGAGTCCCGGTGAGGCGACTTCCCTTCTTTTTCCGTGATCCTACAAATATAAAAGGGAATATTCTTTTACTTAGTATTAATTAAGGAATTAGGAACAGGTTAAATACAGAAGAGAAAGCACATTGTGATTTTTATACAACTATTTTCACCGAACGCTTTAAGGTTTCAACTTGAGATCTATCTACCCCACAACATTTTCAGGAAATCTGCTTCACGCAACTGAATTTTTTCAGAGCAGAATAAATGACTTTTTTCTATTTTCAAGAAAATGAATGTTTTTTATTTACACAAAAATGTATGGAATAAAGATTGCAGTGAATACGCTGCATTTTATTAGTTTTCTCGGAACAGAAGAGACAATAGTCAGAAAATCAGTTAGTTCATAATTCATTGAAAATTTCAACAGTTTCATTCGAGCCGTGTATCTCGGTCATAATCCTTGTGCTCGCGTAATCACAACATTGCTTCCGAACCTTTTGCCAGCGGTGTTGTTATTCCGAATTTCGAAGTCGTGGCAATACCCTCCCCGAGGTTACGCACACCGTCCAGCGATCAGTATAATTTTGACCGTGACCGCGGGCAGACCTACCCGGAAAATAAGTGTCGTGGCGTGACTATCGCCAAGTGAAGTGAAAATAATTTTTTTTAAATTCCTTCGCACACGAGCTTGAATCTTCGTATCAGCGACTGCACTAATTGACTATAAGTAGATTGTGATCATTTCACGTTCCAATGTATTTTATGAAAGTTGGACTCGTAAACTTCAGCTGTTTATATCTGGCTCTCAGAGTGCAACAAGGTAAGTACAGAATTTTTCTCCTTCTTTTGGCACGACAGATTTACATGTTCTGGTCTCGTTTTATAATTTTTCAATGCCATTTTTTTTGAATATTTTACTTGTTTTACTGGGTTTGATATTCTGCATCTTTTTTCGCATGTGAATATGCTTTGATTATAATAGGGGAGAGCGGGGACAAACGTAACGGCGTCGTGAAAGTAACACGACTTTTCCCGCGTTCCACAAAAGTTTCCAAAACGTTTGCTTTACATAGTTACGCGTGTTTAATGATTCTTTTGTTCCACGGAGTGACGTCGAGCAATACGACGATTCGTATACCATGGGCAAGCTGATTTCGTTATTTCGATCAGTAAGGTAACTGTCTCCTCTGTTGGTTTTTTTGTGAATATTCATAGTTAAACTATAGACATTGATCCAATTATTTGTTAGAGCGTTCTTAGATGATGTCTTTATAAGTTCCTGCATTTGATTTCAATAAGTCTTGTATAGTTTGTACGTTATAACAGTTCTATGCTGAAAAACATGGCTGGGGACAAAAGTAACACGACAATATCAGAGAAAAGTATATGAAATTTGAAATACTTGAATATCTACGTCTTACGGATAGTAAATCTAGATGTAAGGAATTCGAACGACAGTTGGAGTATTATTTTTAATCCTAGGAAGATATTTTTCATTTTACAAATAGTTTCTCAAACATTATTTGCTAAACTTTTGGCAGTGAAAATGCCCAGGATTCACAATTTTCTCAAATTATAATTTATTTCTTTAAAACGGTGTAGCGAAAACAATTGAAACTCGGCAGATATTTTCATCTACCCATATACTGCATGTACAAAAAAATTGAAAACATTGGCACTATTTCTCCAACATTTTTTCAGATGGTTTATCCGTCAAGATCGTGTCTTTCCATAAGAGTACGTGTAAAATCAGTGAAAATTAAAATCGTTATAACTCAGTAACCGTTCAGTGAATTCGTTTAAAATTTTCGGAGCACACCAGGAAGATTAAAAAAAAAACAACCTCACAAATTTTCATGATCTTGGCACTATTTTGAAAATAGATCCAATACATCCATAAATCAAATACACAGTATCAAAGAAACGTTTGAAGCTGGTTATGCTTTTTTATCGTTACCTACTTAAAATATGTTTATTTAAATGTTTGTTTCTATCGTTTCTGATAATAAAAAAATACTATTTTGCTTTGGAAGAAGTGTTTTTACTTCATTCTCCTCAAAATAATTAGTATTACTTTCGTCTCCATGGTATGTTACTTTCGTCCTACATCTGGGAGGACAAAAGTAACAATGACAGTGACTGCGGAAAATAGCCATAACTCTTTGACTACTTGTCATGGAAGGCTGAATTTGTGGTGAAATAATAGACCAAGAAACACACTATCTTAAGGCATAATTTTCGGTTTTATATCTGTAAGAGGTAATTGGCAGCTTAGCCAAATGTAAAAAGTGTTACGTTTGTCCCCGCTCTCCCCTACTAGAGTTATTCTCATTGAAAGTTCTCATTTCACATTTATGTTAAAATATACAGTGCATGATGCGACTCAAGGCATGCTTTCTGGATCTCTGATCCACGCGTGCCCCTTGTATCACTTCACGCCCGATGAAATATGAATTTCCCTCGCGTCACGCGTGGGAGAGGCCACCACGCGGAAGAACAATGCATGAAACACTTACGTGACGCGAAGATTGAACTGCGAGGACGAGTAACGGTGCAGTTTGTACTTTTTCCAGAAATTCAATTCTTGACACTGTAACTGTACCTCCAGTCCTCACGTCTCTTCCGACAGTTTAACTGCTATAATAACTCTAACCCCCCCCCCCCCCCGCCCCCCCAGCGTAGGTGCATGATCAAATTAGTCACGGCTATCAAAACGTCAGAGTTTCACGCGAAGTTCAATAAAACCTGCAACCAAGTTCAATCTCTTGGTGTACTTATATCAATTTTTCAAGGATGTTTCATTAAACACAGAACGATTTGAATTCATCTGATTTTGATAACTGTAATGGCCAATCTGGCACTATAGTAGCAAATTGTAGGTTACAAAGAACAAAGAGTCTGAGAATAACGGAATCGAGATCTACTATGGCAGAGAACACAATCAGCAGCTCGAATCTCTCCGAGAAACATTTTCCGAAGCGATATAATTGTAACACAGACCCGTTACAGGTCCCCCAGCATCAATGACGACGCTAGATCGCCCGATATTGTGTATTTAAAGTACCATTATGTAGCTTTGATATCATGATCGCGCGACGAGCAGAACAAATTGAATGAAGAGCGGAATGGAACAAAGTGCAAAGAGAACGTCTCGAAGCATCCACTTACCCCGTCCGAAATCTTTTACTCTCTTTATAAACCTGCTGAACGAACGTTGAAATTAACTTCCGAGGACACTGTTCGCCTCTTCCCCCTTCCATTTCAATTTCATGCTTCGCATCTCAGTACACAGAAGTGCAATTGTAAGCCTGTACCGATAAGCCGTGTGTCGTTTAACTATCACTTAGCATTCACCGATAAGAGGCTTCGATAGCAAAACGTCCGATCCAATAAAGAGGCTGAACGAAGGCTACATGGAAATTAAAAAGTGTACCCGGGGCTCTGTTTCTTCTCGTTGAATTAGTGCGTTGAAACTGGCTTTCATTACCCTCGCGGTTGCGCGGCAATCGATTGCCGATAGACTAGAGGGTCGTGAGGAACGCGAAACGTCCGATTCGCGGCAATCTCGAGTTCCTAATCAACGACACCGGATGGAATATTCGCCGGCCAGTCGATTCCGTTAAAGTTTAAAGCGTCGCTGATCGAGGCGGGCAAGCGTGGATTGAGTCCCCCGGCCTCTCGTTATTCGCGGTAACGTGGTAATCCAACGGTCCGTGGACTATCTCATACGCGACGTCGCCGATAACGCGTACGCGCGGTAATTAACGGAGAGCTGTGGAAATCAATTAGCGGAGATCCTTGGGAATCGGCTGGCTCGACCGCTCGAACTTCGCAAACAGAACGAGATTGAATTACGAGGGTCCAGAGGGTCGAGTGTTTACGACCGTTGGACGATGCGCTATTGCGCTCGTTAGCGTTGGTTTTGGTCCCGTTTTATGCGCGCTGTGTCCCTGGGAGTAAAGGAAGGAAAAAGGGGCGAGACGGTAGAAAATGAAAGGTGAGGGGTGCAGGGGAGTTGGGAACAAAGGGTGAGCGAAATCGTTTCGAGGATACCGTCGGACGCGCGTTTCTTCGAGGAACCGTCGAACGTTACGAGCCCGGTTCGGGATGATTACCAGCTGACCAGGCCACTCGGGGCTATAAATTTTCATCTACAGAGGTTACGGCCAGTCGCCACCGCGACCTTGGCCAATTTCAGCTCGCGGATAAAAAGGTGCATCTGTCGGGCGATGCAAATGCGACGGTGCATGGCTGCAACGGGAACGTCGTGGTAAATCAAACGGGCGGTTGGTTTTTTGGCTGCGAAGCTTGTCGCCGGGCAACGTAAATAATGGGATATTTAGACGAACCAGTGGTCGCCGTGATGGCGAATATTACACCGCTGGAATATTCCGTGATTTATTACATTCAGATACAGAAAACGCTGCTGCGCAATAATTTTATTCCGCCCGAGTGGGAAATGCAAATTTGCTCAGGTGCATCCTCGGCGGAGGGGCAACGTAATGTTAAGATTGACCGTGTAAAGATATAGAATAGATTAGTAGCTCCGATAAGAAGGTAAAACATATTCTTGAGGCTGGAACGAGATAGCAACTCTCGCTCTCGACGGGAACTACATTAAACCAGCTAATCAGTGAAGTCTTCAGCAGGTGCATGCTAAAAAACTGCACAGGTCTTGTTCGATTGCAACATACAAATTTATGAAGGTGATACAACGTTTCTGCGGCGTTTAGATTAGGTCCAGCATAAATTTTATTGCAGCCAGTGGGGATGAACGTGAAAAGTATATTTCAAGGGGCTGCAATTTCAATTTCATTCAGAACCATTCCTGTCGAAAGATCTGCCGCCATTAAATTTGCTAATGCTCAGCAATCTGTTAGTATCTCTATGCACTCCGGTGCACTGTACCCTAGTAGCATTTATTTGCTGCGACTTTGTTGGGCCAATGACGTGATATCCGTTGGCCAACTGTTGAAGTGTCGCGCTACTTTTAAATGGGCCAACGATTGTAACCAACGCAGGCCCAATTGAAGGTTTCTTTATAAGCCCAACAGTTTCTTTCCAAAAGACGTCGTACAGACGTCCAGAAGGCATCTTGAAGAACGTTAAAAGACGTTGTAAACACGTCTTTTTCAGGTTGTAAACACGTTTTAGGAAAAAAAAATTCGGGATGAGAAGCATCGAACTCAAAGTTTCCGCTTACGAAGCAACAGCTGTTCCCACTTACCCAACACATTTCCTTGTAGACAATTCTAATTTCTAGTTACATAACTAATATTAATTGTTTATAAAAACTGCGCAGTGACGCGAAATATTCTACAAAATAGCATCATTCGACCTTTAGACTCATTCCTTAAAATTTTACATTTGTCTCAAGACAGACGTCCTCATTACGTATTTATAAATAAGAAAAGAAAAATCACAACTTGGAATATAATAACAGGTTTTTGGATGCAGCAAATTTTTTGTCGCTTGTAAGACGACATTTAATCATCGTTGTAAATTTTTTGTTAATTAACCAACCATAGTAATTGTAGGCCCAACATTGAATATTCGTTGGCAAACTGTCGTAACTTTTTGTTAATTAACCAACCATAATAATTGTAGGCCCAACATTGAATATTCGTTGGCAAACTGTTGTAAGTTTTTTGCCGTAGGCCCTATGTTGGGAATTTGTAGGCAAAGACTAACTGTATCCCAACTAATTCCCAACTGTTGGCTACCGTTGGCCAACCAAAAATGCTACTAGGATACCTACTTTGCGCAGAGTAGAGTCTTCTGAATTCTCAGTTTCTCAGGCAGTATGAAGCGTTTCCATCGCACGTTCCCGTACACGTTGTTTCGACCAGCATGCTCGACGATCTAAAATCACGATAGCACGGCGCACCGTTTCGCGATTCACGATCCACGATTCACGGTCGCCCTCCTTTCTTTGACCGATCTCCCGATGCAACGGTATTCGCCTATGGCGCCCCATTCCCTGCCGACGATCCACCGATACTGAATTTCCGTTCCTCTTTTTCCGCCGTCAGTTGGCCTTTCGGATCTCCCTGGAAATCGGCGGGCTTTTGTTGCTTCATTTCGCTGTACGATGATTCACCGGCCACGATAGTGTCCACTCAAGTTATTTATGACAATTGTTCATGAGTTTACATAGGATAATCGAAATCATGACTTTGCAAGGGCATCCTTTACGGCGAAAGACTTTTGACAACGTAGATTTTGCAAGCAAAGAATAAGCTCTTTAGCATTGGCGTAACTAGCTGGGGCCCGGGTGGGCCTGGACCCACCCAAAACGCGGAATGCTCCTCCCCAGAAATTACCTAAATAAGTAAAAAACATTCGTTAGTTTGTAGAATCTTATTTTATAAGAAACAAATATCTGGGTCGAAGTGCAATATGCAGCTGTTAGTCTTCCTGTAAGCTGGGCTGGCTGTGAAAGGAGCTTTACCACTATGCGTCGCGTTAAATCTTGATTAAGAACAATTATACTCCAGGAGGCGTTTTCGATATGGCACTCTGAAACATCGAAAACAGCAGAACAGGTGCTAAATATTTTTTTTTAGAAGACCACAGTAAATTAAGGCTTATATAAATTTTAACTATATGTATCTATATCTACATGATATGCCCTTACTTTTAATAAATCGCAATTTATTTTTCTCTACTGTATTTCTTTCTGTTTTCAACAATTTTGTTTACATCTCCTGAGAATAAAGAATCAATAATTTTATATTCTGTTTACTCTTTGTTTTCGTTTTAAATAAATATGTGGGTAAATGATTGTTCTAAAATTTGTACGTATATAAAGATTTTCTCTACATATGACAGAGAGAGAGGGAGAGAGAAGATGAGATCTCCCCCCCCCCCCCCCCCCGGAAAACATCATAGGGGGCCGTCCTTAAATTACGTAAGGGTAATTTTGGCGATTTCTTACCCCCTCCCTCCCCCAGTATAAGAATTCGTAAGATTTGATATTGCAACCCCCTTCTTACGTAATATTTTTTACATTTAATTTTTTAAGTTATTAAAATTCTTTTAAAGGTTTATATAATTCATTTAACTCGGTTTCGGGAAATTTAAACTAAAACAACTTTTCTGGAACATTAGTGATAGAATTTGTATTTCTTGAAAATTAGGTTAAAAAATATTAGGTAAGACGCTACCTGACTCCCCCCTCCCCCCTTGTATGAAAACGTAAGAAATTCGCGACCCCTCCCCCCCCCCCACAAAAAAAGCCTTACGTAATTTAAGGACGACCCCTAGTTACGCCAATGCTCTACTCTATAGTGATTCTTATCTTGGATTCATTTTTTTCCTGCATACTCTTAGTTATTAATATTCTTTTTCTTTGGGGGAGAGTTGAATTGCAGTTAGGGTGAAGTGATATGTACATGCAGTTTCAAAGTAGTTTTCAGCTTGGCAAAGATCTTCTGTATTCTAATTATTTCGTATCAATTTAAAACTTACTTTTACTAGCTCGGCCAGTTTTACCAAGTTTTACTAAGATGGTCCTTGATTACTACCAAATGAACGAAGTTCGCCAGTAGCTGCTTCCAGAAGCAGGAAAGAATGCTCAACATTTTACCACATTAAACTGCTGGTAACACTTTACAGGACTCCCTGAAGAGATTCGATTGCGAATTTAAAGTAAACGCGGATCTACCGAATTAATTCACAGTTCCATCATCGGCCTGTGCGAAGAGCTACGATCAATTGCCCAACAGTCAATGAAATCACCCGGAACGATTAGAAACACGAGATACCTTCGTCAGAATATTCCCATAGAGTCCGTTTTCTACGCAGCAAGACCTCCCACGGTACCCGCGCAGCAGCCAACAAATTTTCCCCCGCGAGGCGAAAAAGTCCCCAAGATATACGGATGCAGTAGAGGAAGGGCTAACTAATAATTAACCCGATCGTGCCGCGGCGGAGCAGCACTCTTCTCGCCGCCCTTCTTCGCCCGAGTTCTTCCTCCGGGTCTACGGATCGATCCTCGCGCTACCGATCCTCGAGGAAGCCGCCGGTCGCGTACACGATCGCGCGGTACCCTCGGCGGCCTGGCGAACGGGAAAGGATCCCGTGCTTGTACAAAGAAACACGCCCGTGGCGCGCGCGTAATCGTCGTTCTTTCGGCCGAACTCGTAAATCCCCGTTCGTTGAATACCGTTCGCGGCGGGGAAACGGCGGAATAATAAGCGCAGGCCGAAGGAAGCGTAGAAATCGAAACTGCGCTTCGGCGAAACTGCTCCTCGTGAATAGCCACGGTGATTGCGCGGTGGCCGCGATCGCGGTGAAACAGGAACGGAATGATGGAAAACGAGAGGCTGGGACACGGAGGGAGGAAGACGCTCGTGGAGAGACGGAGGGGGGAGGGGGAGGCTGCGAGCACAGTGGCTTTGAGCATGTAAAACGAAACGATCGGCGAACGTAGCAGTACCCAAGAAGTAACAAAACCGCTAAATTATCGGCTTGTCCGGGTTACTTCAGCGTCCAAGCGGCTCGGCCGAGCAAGTTCGACGAGGGAGACGAGGCTAGGTCGCTTAGAGAATCGGGGTACGGGGTAAGAGACAAAGTCGACCAGGCAGTGTCGGAGTTTCCACATATTCTGTAATTACGGGACGGGGCTGTCGGAGCCACTGGGATGCCAGGCTCCAGAGAGAGGAAGATCGGATCAATTGCTTTCAGCGAGTTTCTAATCCTTGCCCTTGCTACGGGCACCGTTTCTTCGCGCTCGAATTACAAGTTCCGGCGATAATACGGATGGGTTGTGTTTTAAAGAGATCGCGAGCAGCTGATTGCATTCGGTATGTTGATCTGTTTGCTGAGGATCTGGCTTCGCGTTACCGTTGGTATTGTTTTTATATCGTAATTACTACTTAGCGGGGTTCTTCGCTGGTTGCTCTTTGACGATGATTGCGAGAATGTGCTCTTGATTGTAGAGTGATATAGACTTTTTTTCTGAAACAAAATTCTCACTTCTTGTTCCTGCGGGGACTACTAGTTACGAGGTTTCGACTAAACTATGGCTGATCTACCTTTTGTCGCGGTGGAAAAGCAAGGATCTCAGACAGAGATCCAGTTTAGGGGAGACCGGGGCTGGTAGGCTAGTTTTTCAGTTTTTGATTCTTAATATAATTATGTGAGCGAAATATCATTAAACCGGTTAGTATATTTGATAGGGCATACATTTGGCTATCTGATTAAATTATTAATGTTGACTCAATGTGACAACAATTAAGGTATTTTAATGTTTTCCTAACACCTTCCGTGCAGGTCAACCAGCCCCATGATCGGGGTTGGTTGACTTACAGTATGGGGTAAGTTGACTATATTAGGTACAATCAGTTAAGAAAATTTTATTAGAAACTTATCTCAGTGGTAATAAAATAACACAATGTCACAAGAGTTGTTTCATTATAAAATATTAATTTCTTTCTTTCATATTTTAATAATAAGCTGAAAATTTTTTCAACTTAAACATTAATTATAATGTATTTATAACATAGTGTAAAGTTTAGGATTGTTATCCCCATATCACCCTAACGAAAGGGGGTAGAGATCTGAAATTTCTCACAGTGGTTTTTTATGCAAAGAGCATTATTTGGTACACATAAATACTAAAATTGGTGCTGGGGCCGTTTTCCCAATGCTTACCCGGCTAGACCCTTTAAACAAAAAATAAAAATCGCTTTATGAATAACAAAATAACAATTTAACCCTTATTAGTCAAGCAGCCCCGACCGATCATTTTAACTTCAATAATCTATATAACCTTAAATTATTTATGTATAAATAAAAATACTATGTCAATAGATCGTCTAATAAACAAACTTTAAAATAGTCCCTTAACCTTTATTATTTTGTAACTATATAGAGCGTGAAAAAATAAAATCTTTAAGAAAAAATATTTACTTACATAGTCAATTTTTCGACAAACGCTGACAACTGTTAAAAAACTGCAAAAAAATGTCGGTGCAAAGTTATTGACAATTAGTTAACCTAACCCTTGAGACAACCAGCCCCGGTCTCCCCTAATGCATCACAGGGTGGTAAGCCCTCCGATTATGAGAGAAATTATACAATTGATTTTGAAATCTGTACATTTAAGGGTTTATGAAATTCTGTTATCCACTTAGCCTCCGCTTTGGATTTTGCGTTTCGTTCTTATCCAATTCCGTATTATTCATTTATCTTCCCCCGATGACAATTTAAAATGATACAAGCTTGTCGTTTCGAGACTTGGAGCACAATCCCTTCGAAGTCTCTTGTTCCACGCAGCACGCAATCGCGACCTTCGTTTTATTACGTACGCCCTAACATCCACTATATTACCATCTATCTACCAAAGCATCGTCATTTATATCACGTGTAACTGCAACCTTTGATGTTTCCTCCTCCTCTGGCGCGAGTAATCGCGTCGTCGAACGTGTCTGACGATTTTCAGCCGCGGCTCCCTGTTGCGCTTCGCCGTTGTCAGTACTGTGCGACCCTGTGATCGTAGTAATTCTCAAGGGAGAGCTTAAACAGATACATTACGTGTATGATGGGACTCGTGAAGAGTCGTGACGATCCTCGCCGTGAGCTTCATCGGAGTCACGACATAATCGTTGCTTCAGACGTGACTTCTGAGTCAAAGAAATGTCGAATCGAAAGGAACATCGGTTTAGCATTAGCTTTCTCTGGTAATTTGAATTACGGTGAAGAAGACGAGAACTTGAAGATTTGCCTTTTACCGAATTTTTTAAGCATATTTCTACTAAGGAACACTCAGTTTTCAATTAGACCAGCAACAAAAGTATTTGAAAACAGAGAATCGAATTCTTGGAGAACGTATAACGCTATTTATATTAGTTTGAAAGAAATATGAGTGGAAGCACACTTCATGCCATTTTATTTACCATCCAGATTGTAAAGAAACGTTTCTAACCTTACAGGTACACAAGTATTGTGATATACGATGGAGCATCCCTCCACTCTCAGTTATCGGTGTCACTTTGCGGTACGAAATGTGCATCTTCCAAGAGTAAAATCGTCGAGGCAAATAACGTTTTATGTTCGAATAAACTTAACGTCGTAGTATACCGAAGTAAAGCTATAAAGTGGATAGCGCGCATGCTTATACGAAATTGGGGATGCATGCCAACTAAGATACCTTCTTCTCCATGACGTCTTAATAAAATATTCTGCAAGAATATGCTAGCTTTTCCAGGAGGTAACATGTAATATAACCAGGAAATCGAAATACCCACAAACCATTCATAAATCATAGAATTCCCCACAACTTATCATTACACATTACATTATAAACTAGATCCTGGACACATACTACTCCAAAATTACTTTAAAATCTTCTTCCACACCACCAATAAAGCCATACAGATCCATATATCTTGCACATATCCCCTAGCAAGACAAACACCCTCGCCTTCCACACAAACCTTCGAAGCCTAAAGCAACCAACACCTATAACAACGTTTTCACCCCGTAAATCTTTCAAAGCCGCACAAAAAAGAAAGAAATTCTCTTGCAAGCACTGGCTGTCCCAGCTTCCCCTGCTGCTGAGAATACTTTTCGTGGATCCACGGGGGCAGCGTGCAGCGTTCGCCGCGCGTCAACGTGTCCGTCCACGCACGAGGCTTTTCCACTCGCAGCAGACGGAGGCTGGCGCGGTACGGGCGAAACGAAGAAACGTATCAGCCCGCAGGAAGCGTCCCGCATATCAGCCCCGCGAATTTTTCCATCTACGAGGGCGACCGTTTGATCCCAAGGCTCCACGAAATGAATATAATTAGAGGAGGAAGGTCGACGGCGGCGCGCGCGTACACACGTTGCGCGGTATTCGCCGCTAATAACCGTGGACCGGGCTCTGGCCAGGGGGAATATCTCGCGCCTGGACGCGCATCGAAGGGCACAGACTGACGGGGTACACGGCGGCGCTCGATTAATTGGAGGATAACCTCCTTCCTTGGCGGTCAATGTCATTTGCATGAGAGCTGCGACTAGCAACGAGGCGCTCTCGGGTCGGCGGGCTTCTGCCCTGTCCGTGCAACGAGAGACGATGGGCAAGGGGGTGGCCGTAGGGGCAGGTGGTCTGACATGGGCGTAGAAAGCAAACGCGAAAGAAAGGCCCCCGTGAAACCCAGGGGAGGAAAGGGGGAGCGTGGACGAGAGGATAGGCTCGGACAGAGGGAGCCCATTAAAGCACAGAGTTCATGTACGCCTGGAGCAGCGGGACGTCGGGACGTCACCGTTGGACGCGTTTATACCCACTTCCCCCGAAGGGCTAATAATATATGTAAGCTTGCTCGCGGACTTTATAGTCGGCACTAAGATCGCTCGAGTTCCCGGGTGGCTCTACTGTCACCTACGTGGTCGGCATTTCGAAGCGTTGCTTGGTTTTAATGTTTCTTGGGCCACTGGTTCCTGTGGGCTTTTCGATTGAATTCGAGGGGTGTTTTAGTGACAGGTTTTATTACGGTTGATGAATGAGAAGAATCTCGTGGCATCTGATTTTTAATGAGAACGTGGGTTTCAATCAAAGGCATTTGGCGTGTCAATGTTGCTGACCCTGATTTTATTATCTTTTGCAGGGACCCGGAACGGAACAGAAACGAAAACGATAAACGAAAAGAACGAAATATTTTTCCGGAACAGAAACAGAAACAGAAACGAAACGAAACTCTTAACCCTGTTGCAGGAGTGAAAACGTAATAACCGAAATAAAAATTCCGATTAATAACGTTCTGTACACTTCAGGTTAAAAAATTTTAATTGAGCGCGCCCCTTATTTTCATCATGTTTCGTGTCGGTTCAGACCCTTGATAGGGCTGCCTGCGGTGCTGGGAGAGGCGTTGGGAGTCTTGCCCTCGTGGGCACGGCTTGCAACCGAAAGCATCAAAACTCTGAAATTTTTTCTTAAGGGGTAACACCACTCTAGAGGCAGAAAAAGAAGACCTAAATTTGACAATTTATTTTGTGAGTATGACAAACGGAATAGAATTTCTTTTCAGAGGGTTTATTTAACACATATTGAAGTACGAAAAACAATTTTTTTTTTATTGCCATTTTCGTGCAAAATGGCGGCAACAGAGCCCGTGTTCGAAAAAAGCTTTTTTGAAAACGCCGCCACGGGAGGACGGATTTCTCGGCATGTATGAGTCCTGGAACCAAAAATAAAACAAATTTATAATCTATATACAATTGGCTTTGGAAGTACGTAGGGTTATTTTTTTTAATCAATTTTTGTAGAAGTGGTGCACTTTTTAAGAAATGAATCGATTCTTTGCCCTAAAAATGAGCATTAAATTGTTTATGAAAAAAAAAGTTTACATTCAATCAAAAAACGGCCACGTACTTCCAAAGCCAATTGTATATTGATTATAAATTTTTTTTATTTTTGGTTCCAGTACTCATACATGCCGAGAAATCCGTCCTCCTGTGGCGGCGTTTTCAAAAAAGTTTTTTTCGAAGACGGGCTCTGTTGCCGCCATTTTGCATGAAAATGGCAATAAAAAAAAATTGTTTTTCGTACTTCAATATGTGTTAAATAAACCCTCTGAAAAGAAATTCTATTCCGTTTGTCATATTCACAAAATAAATTGTCAAATTTAGGTCTTCTGTTTCTACCTCTAGAGTGGTGTTACCCCTTAAGACATAATATATAATATTCTATAATACATAACTATAACGTATAATATTTTATAATATAAGTACCAGAGGCAATAAAATTGTTAAAATAAATTTATACGAGTTTTTTTATAAATGAAATAACCAGTTCGCGGAACAAAATTTGTTTTTCATTCTGATGGGAACAAAATATTTTTCAGCAGGAACGATATTAACCGAAACGAAATTATTATTATCGGAGCTGAACCGAAACTAAACGAAACAAACATTTCGTTCCAGGTCCCTGATCTTTTGTAAGGATTCAGGTTTTAGTTCTATATCCTAGCAAATGCTTGAAGAAGACTTTCAAGCATTTGTCTTCTTCCCGTAACACCAGGGTGCCGCGATGTGGAGTTCACACTTCTTCATTCATCTTCCTTCGTCGTGCTTGTTTCTTCCAGCGACTTGTTGGTAGCGAAAAATAAGTGATACTAGAATTTACAGTCTGTACATTATTTCTGCTGAAAACTCGATGTTGTCCCTTCTACTTCATTCGCCAATTCGCGCAGACTCCGTCATACATCATTACCATAATATCAGGTTCCAGAGCCATGTCCCCTAGCAAAACATCCCCGACAACTGTCACTTTGCATTCTAATTCCCCATGAATCGAGCCCATTATATGAGAATCCGTTACACGTGGAAAAGCAACAAGAATGTTTTACGCGGCTGGGTACTAGGACATCCACGTCGTCCAACAGCGTCGCACTCGTCACTGGTGGCCATGGGGCATTTATGTAAAGACGAGCTTGTCATCTTTCAGCTGTTCATCGTCCAACGCTGTTCACCGACCTTGCAACGCTTGATGGCCGGTACACGGCGTTTCCACCTCGTCACCGTTCGACGTGACTTCAATTGAAATCCCTCGGAGCGGCAGAGACGCCGGCCCATTGTGAACGATGTGATATGCAAGTCTGTTATCAGGTCATCAACGACCGAGGACCTGGTTCGCGCCACGTTGTTCGGCTTTCCTCGGCCGAGCAGCTTTCGAATGGAGGGCCAATCGCCCCTGGGGCTACTCCTGTTTTTACTATTACTCGAATGACGGCCTTCTGCCCGCGACAGTGCTCTGTTGCGATGAAAGGACGAGCAAGAAGCAAGACGATCGCGTACGCCGCGGAGAGCACACACAATCGACGTGCAACGAGACGCATCGTGCCACGATCGATCGGCCCGATCGATCGACAGGCTTTCAGCGGAGCATAACGCGTCCCGATGCGTCGCGACGCGCCAAACCACCAGGCTCCACGGTGCACGCACCGGCCCGATGACATTGAATGACGTTGTACAATCGTTGGATCGAGCCTGTCGAGCGGTCGGTTTGCATACAAGGAGCGGCGTAATAACGATAAGATTAATTAAACTCGTTAGGGGAATATTGAGAGGGGTACTAGCGTGCAGATAGCATGATGGAGAGGGCACGCTCAACGGACGAGGGAAATAAAACTGGCGCGAGAGTCGGAAACCTTACAGGAATCGAGAAAGAAGGGAGGGTTTATGCGAGAGCTGCGAGGCTGAGGATTTAACTATGTTTCTCTTTAGCGATGCCTAGAGTAAAAGGACCCAATTACTGGTATCTACGTACCTACCCGGTTACTGTCACCCTCAGCTGTTTTGCGTAAAATAACAAATAAATCTTGTGAAATGATGCATAAAAAAAATTTAGCATACAATTGAAACTGTTATTTATACGATACAAAAAACAGCACCTAATTTTTTCTTCGATAGATTTGGAAAAAACGGTAAAAAATTTTAAGCGGATATTAGGGGAGTGAAAACGATCACTTCCTTACTAGCGAAAGAGAAAACAAGGCGTTAAAGCAAATGCTGTAATTGTAATATTTAAGCTCTTAACCGGTTAACTGGCACGGCTTTTTTTACTATTCGTGCCCACACTGGCAACATCGAAAAATTAAGTGAATCACACAAAATTTGGTATACAGGGGTTTTTTCAGTCGCTGAATCGATTCCGGGGGTTATTTTTTTCATCTGACACCCCGAACCCCTAAAAAATAGGATTTAGGGGTGAGTTTTTTCAATTCTTTACTAAATTGAGTCTTTACTAAATTACCATATTGAGTCTGCCATATTGAAATTTAAAATTCCAATGCCAAATTCAGATTCAGCGACCCCAAAAACCGCTATATACAATTTTTCTAAATCCCGATAATATTTTAATATTTCGCAGTCATTTTGGGTCGGCCATTTTGAGTCTGCCATATTGAATTTAAAATTCCAATGCCAAATTCAGATTCAGCGACCCCAAAAACCATTACATACCAAGTTTCATTCAAATCGTTTGAAAATCAAAAAAGTTATTCCATTTGATCATATATGATACATAAGCAGAATTGGCCAGATTTTTTTTTTCATCATATATGATACATTGCCAGTTAACCGGTTAACATAACAAAATATAATGTTTTAAATAATATAAGCATCATAGAAAGTAATAAAGATCCGAATTCAACGATTCATTAAGTCTTTTTACTTATTAATTGGTTGACAGTGATTGGTGCAAGTGTTTCAAACATTTTGGTATTACTGGCATAGCAGTAGTTGCTCATGTACATGAGACGATAAAGCCTTAAAATGAGATTAACAGTATTAGGTTAGCTGGCAGTAATTAGGGTGTCAGTAATTCAGTCAAATACATTTGAAGGGTGTCAGTAATAGATCCCGAAATATATATTTGAAATTGATGAATTTATTATACATAAAAATCGAAGTTTTAAGATCCACCAAATTTTGTTCATCAAGTAAACATATTAAACAATAGTAAATAACAAGAATAACATATACTTTTAGTCAATAAGTACAAAACTATTAGATAATGTCAGCGTCAACGCTTAAAATGTCAGTAATTGGGTCCTTTGCCATCGCTTGTGCCATTTTTTAAGAGGTTATGCCTAGTCAGCTTTCGAAAAAGTACGCGATTTTCGGGAATTCTTTGTGGAATACCTGCTGTATATTTTTCTACAACTTCGCGGATATCTTGCTCACCGATATCAACACAGCCACCGCGGGAATGGCTGTTATTCGTTCAATTTCGAATGTTTTTCTATAAAAAATTACTGAGAGTTGCTGCATATATGTACATTTAAAATAAGCGAATAGTTGTAAAAAAAATATACAGTAGATATTCCACAAAAAAATCCGGAAAATCGCGTTCCTTTTCGGAAGCTGACTAGGCATAACCCCTTAATTCCTTAGTGCCTACTTAGTGTTCTTACGAACGGACACTGACGCCACAATATTTCAGT
This sequence comes from Andrena bucephala, assembly GCA_947577245.1. Classification (NCBI taxonomy): domain Eukaryota; kingdom Metazoa; phylum Arthropoda; class Insecta; order Hymenoptera; family Andrenidae; genus Andrena; species Andrena bucephala. The sequence continues at coordinate 113,315,294 of OX387715.1, forward strand.
CCGCCTAACCAGGGCCCCATCAAATGATCTCAAGTTACAGGTCGTTAAACTAATGAACTAGATGAAGTTAGAACCTGCTACGCATCTAATAGCTTGCTCAAATGTTTTTCCAATACCCTATTACTCCTCTACATTTCCTACCTCCCACACTTCCCTTCCCCATTCGTTCCACTCGATTGCTTCTTATCCCCATGCTGCTCCACCTACAACAGCAACTTTTCCGATCCGGAAACATCAGCGTCGCGTTCCATTTATACGCAACTTTCCTCCTGAAGGAAGGTGGAAAAATGAGGATCCGAAACTCGTCCCCGAAAGTCGCAGCGGGCACAGCGAGCAAGACTTGGTACCTCGGAAAGTTGTCGCGCGCGCAGGAGCACCTCGGCCTCGAAAGACATACCTCTCTGATGCATCTTCCACGGCATAACGCGGTCTGACGTTGAAATATCGATACGCGCGCGCCCCAGGCCCCCCTTGGAACTTAAAATAACCTCGGGGACGAGACACAAAGGCGGCGCAAGAATTTCCACGGCGCCGCGCGGCCCGGCCCGCCACCTTGAAATTACTCGCTCGCCCCGGCAAATTGATTTATCAAAACGGCTAATAGGTATAAATCGCGGCCAGATTAATGCAACCGCGGGAGAGGAGCGCGGGGCCCGCGTACGGTAACTGTGCAAACTCGCGGCGCACCGACGGGGCCCCTTATGCCGTTGCGCCGGCCCGAAGGGGGGCATTTATTTATTCCCGTGGAAGATACGAATCTAATAGTGGGTACGACAAGACTGATCCTCATAATTGACGAACGCGCCCGCCTAATAGCGAGCCAACCTGGAAAACTCACTGGCCGATCGTAACATAAATCCCGACGATAATGAGATGGGTAAATATCGGTTGCCACGCACGTTTAACCGGAATACCTTGGAACTATCCTCGGGAACGAGCCCAAGCTCTCCATGGGAGAGTTATTGAATCCGTCCAGTCGCGCTTAAATCGATCCACCGTGCCCATTTTTTCCCCCATCCGCGGCCTACTCCTCTGCTCCGTTTTTCCTCCTCTTTGTTCCTTTCTGTTCCACTCGACTTCTGTCCCCTGTCCGGCGTTTTTCTTACTCGTCTTTCAATTTCCTCTGCCGACTGATTTGATACCCTTCTGGTACACTCTGCGCCTTGTATCATTTGTTTCGCCGTGGATAACTATCCCCTAGCTCCATGCGTTATCACTTTGTTCTGCTTCGACCGCCTCTCCTTCCCATGCACCAACCCCCCCCCCCCCCACCCCACCCTGGTTAAATCTCGACGCGCCTGCATTCCACACCCCTGTATCGGTACCTGTGCCTCGACATCTGATTTTTTCTTTCTCCCCGTGTACATCTTGCCTCGACTGTTTTTTATCCTCCAAGCAAATTCTACTTTGTGACGTCCAACTGGCCGGCGCGCAGTCACCACTCCATATACGAAGACGTTTCATTACTCAATTAACGACCCACGCGCGTTCCCAGCCGTGTAGTATGCGGCAGGACGGCGCTGGAACGAACGGCGTACCCTGGATGTCGTCCAGGCTGCTCAGGCAAATCGAACACGAGTGTCGGACACGGTACTTCGTAAATATGGACGATCCTGACCGGAGATCACAGCGCGCATAGCCAGCAATTGACGAGTGTACACGTGCATCGGTCCGTGTACGCGTCGAGGTCCCGATGACGAGCCAGAAAAAGTCTCTGGCCTCTCCTTGATCGCGAAGGGGGGGGCCGTTTTGTTGCTGTTTGTATTCTTATTGTTCCCATTACGGCAGGTGATCGCCGATTATCTCGATTCCACGCCACTTTCCCAGTGGCACGCAGACAGATCCTGCGTTTCGATAACGGGGATTTTTGACAGAACGCGTATTATCGATGTTTGAGGATGGCCGCGGGCGCTTGGTCACCGCTAGATGGTATCCTTCAGCGATTCCCCGGCAGATACTGTCAGTTTATACAGGATAGAATTGCTCTGGACGCGGAGTGATCTCGCGGAGGCCATTGTTCGCATAAAAATTCCACTTAACCTGGCTCGTGTGTTCCTCCCTTTAATATCGCGAGCCTATTCTACGAGGGGCAGCGAGCCACCGTGGATGGAATTCAGTCGGTCGAAACGGGGTTAAAGGCAGTTTTATATACCTGCGAGACACAATTACTTTTCGAACGAGCTTGCTTTTAAGACTGGCCTGGGAGGAGCCTCGATGAGAATCGAAGGAAAGAAGAGTCTCGATAAATTGAACTTAAAGGGCGCGAGGACAGAGGGAAATGCTGAAGTAGGGCGTTATCTGGGTTGCAGCGGTTGCTTACCAGCGTTGGGAATATCTGGCTTCTTGGAAGAATGAGATACGTAACCTCGGTGCGTGGCCATTCGAAGTAATGGATCCGATAATTACATTTCACTCGGGCGGAGTTAATTTTAGGACGTCCGACACGTCGTAATTCGGTTCAGTGAATATTCACCGCTCCTAAATTCTCGAGTATTTTTCCTTAAACCGCGCGCGCAACCTATAATAAACGCTTGTCCCGGGGAACTCGTTTTCGCGACACGTCCACGGTCCCAAGCCACTTGCCCCATTAGAACCGGATCGCATGTAAAATCACCGCCCATTACGTTCAATCACCTGTGTCGCGTCTGTGTCGAACATTCCGTGAGGACAAGCAGGACGACGGTAGGTGCACCCGTGTTTCCTCCTTCGTTCCATTTAATAACACGGCTGTCCGAAATAAAATCGGCCGCCGCGGCCGATAGACGTCCGCGCGGGAAAATAATAATCGTGATTTACATGGGCCGAGTTAACGAGCTACCTAACGAGCGCGGTGTCTATTTTGCAGAGTAATCGCCGCGAATTAAGTCGCCTGGGTCGCTCGCGACAGGCAACTGGATGCGCCGCGAAATTAAACAGGTGTATCACGCCGTGGAACAGTTCGGTAAGCACTGGCTTAGTTACGAGTCTCCCCTGGATACGTTAATTAAGGGGAAACAGGAAGTTGCCGTGGTGGCGATTTCACGAGGACGATAGTTGAAATTTATTTAGCCGTTCCGCTGGGATGACGCAGGCAGCTCGTGACACGGTGGTCCCGCGGCTTCTTCTCGCGAACCAATCGATGCGTTAATTGCTGAAGATTCATGATACCAGCTGCAGCTATAAAGAAATGGGCTAGCACTTTCAAGTTTGTTACAAATGACTTTACTACTCAGCTTCTTCCAACTAGATCCCCCCGCCTGTTCTAATTAGAGTGTAACGCGATATCCCACTTTGGCAGGTCTTCTTCAGAAATTCCTTCGCAGCATTCTCCAGCTTCTTCTCCGCAAATCATTGATCCAGGCGACGATCTAATATCCAAACACTATAACCACAAGCTTTCCCATGGAACCCGCTCAACTTTCAGAAAGACTCCTCGAGGTCCATTATTGGTCTAAGGACGTCGCTAATAAGTGTTCCTACCATGCGCAATAAGGCGTCCAACAGATTCCCCTCGGAATAAAACGAGCAGAGTCTGACGAGCACCGCCTCGATCCTCCGCCTGACGTCATAATTGCTTCGCATAATCCAGAAATAGCCGGTAATTTGCCCCAGCAGCCGAGCCACCGACGGGAATAATGATGACCGTTAACCCTGGCGGCGTGTCGCGGAGCGTCGTGGCGCGTCCTCGTTGAAGCTTCACGCTGCAACTCCTCTCGCCCATAAAACTCGTCCCGTGACCGCGACGATTTACTCCCCCTGGGCCTGCCCCCCCCCCCCCCCCCCCCCTCCGTGACGGGAAAGGCCTCCGCGCACGGCCGCAATCTAGCGACGTGACCGCTTCCGCTGCTTTCGAACGGAGGAACGGTTAATTGTCACTGGATCCTGCACGCCTAGACACCTCCGAGTGTCATCAACGGTGGACGAGTAATACATGGCGAGGAGCGATTGCCGCTCGTCGCTTGAAAGGTAAATTAGCCACGCGGTGATGAGGGAAGGGAATAGGAGACGTCTTGATTACTGGGCGACTTCGCTCGCTACGCGCCACGTCCGCTCAGGTCTCTAGGCGTTTTAGGTAAGAAGCCCGTCGGCTATCCTTCCGTTCGTGCCCTGTTGCGTGTCATGTAATTTCCAATTGGTTCCTCATCTTTTTGCGGGCCTGTGCTCTTCGACGAATCGATGGCGGAAAGCCTCTGCTCGCGGGGTGATCGATGACGGTGCGGATGTAGAGTCCTCTGGAGTTTGATGGAAACGCATTGTACCGCGGGATGTAGGAATGTTGGTGAATGGGTCACTTTGTTGGGGAGCACAGGGATTGGTCCCGTTTGGTATAATTCAGTGGCGAGCAACCTTTTGTCCGAAGTGGGCCACAAGTGGAAACCTACTACTCTACGCGGACCGTAATATTAAACCCTTAAAAAACTTCACAAAGGAAAAAAATTACGCCAAGTACATGAAATCAAATAAATCACAAGAAATATAAGATAACAATAATTTAAAAATAAAAAAGATTTGAAATCAAAATGAGCTGCAAGTACATAATGGTGCTTTCGAACTACCCTTAAGATGACCCAACTACATATACACAGCAAAAATGCTGTATTCATACATTCAATTCATATCGTGGACATTTTAATAATATGCAGATAAAATGTAACATCTAGACATTTGCCTAGATGTCCGCGGCTTGGAAGTCAAATACTTGGCGTGGCCAGGCAAGGTATTCTCAGATCGTCAATACCCATACTCTCCCTGTCGCAGAATTTCAGATAATTTGTCAATTTAATAAATTCAAATCTCTGACAATATGCGTACATTTTTATTATATTGCGTTTTAAAATAATTTTAAGATCATTCATCGACCCCGATACCTTTCCTCTCACAAACTTTCATCAGATAATTTGTCAATTTAAAACTCTGACAATATGCGTACACTTAGATTCTTTTGTGTTTTTAAATAATTCTTATTCATTGACACCTTGACAGTCGATATATATATACAGGGTGTCTTTTTTCATGTACTTGGCGTCGAGACGCTTCCGCGTCTCTAGATACATAAATATAACTAATCCAAGAATTTTAATTTATGGACTGAATTTGTTATTTCTGACATTGATTTACAATAAAACGTTTTTTTGTAACTTTGATGTACTGTTTAATAGCAATATATACACATTAATATATACCTACACATTATAATCTAAACAGGTATATGTATCTATATTTTTCTAATTGAATGAACGTAAATGACCATTGAAATTTAATTAATGAGATACTTGACTCTGTTTTCCATGAACGAGCTTCACAATATTAGGTGCGATATTTGAAACTGCTACTCTAAGACAATTATTTAATCGTTCGTCAGTGAGTCAATTGCGACGATCACTTTTTACAATTCTCATCTTCGAGAATAGTTGCTCACATGCATACGTACTGCCAAATACGCTCATTATTTGCCTGGAGTGGGTAGCTAGCGATGGAAAATTATCAGCCGGAAAGTAACGCTTATAAAAATTAATAAGACTAGCATTCTGAAATTAATTCCTTAATTCTGTGTCGTTTTGTAAATCGACTATCTCCATTTGAAATTCTTCAGGAATTCTTTTAGCTGTAGCATTTATATTAAAGGGCGATGAAAAAATATCAAAACTTGTTTGATTTTCGCGTAAGTTTTTGAACCGCAAACTGACGGAAATGAAAGAAAGATTAAATAAACGTAAAAAATATAAAATTACACAAACATTCCGATATCTTTTATAGTTCAAAACGTATATGGCGATGTTCAGGTGGGCCGCAGGTCTGCGGCTGAGGGGCGAAATGTGGCCCGCGGGCCGCCAGTGGCTCATCACTACTATAATTAACAGGGTAGTGTTTGTTTTTAATTTATCTTTAGACATTTAGTTTCAATTGTTGATCTGGAGTCCATCAAATGACGAAGAGCTTCCCTGTTAACACGAAGTGTTCACGATATCCTGGCACACCCTGTACATACCTAGCGCATTCCACGATCAGTCCTAACATCACGGAGCGTGGAGTAACGTGGACAAAAAGGGAAAGACCCGTCACGGACAAGTTAAAGGTGCGGGGTTGACGCGACGGCCTGGGGCGTCCAGGAAACACTGGATCCAAGTACCGCCAATTTGCCTCGAGTCCAATTACCAGAGTCCTTCGACCAAGTCGGTTTCTTGCGCTGTTTAACGAATTTCGTCAGGCGGCGGAAACGCTGAACTATTATAAAAAGATGGCCGCCGGTACGAGGGAGCTGGCACGGTTCGCCGGGCATACGTTCGCCGACTGTCGTCGACGATTACGTCAGCCGGACCAAGACAGATCGTAATAGCTCGCGGCAAGAAGACAGTGACATGCCTAATGTCGTTTTCCATGCTGAGAAGACGTAATGGCACCAACACAGCCGAACCGGACGCGCGCACGTCCGCCTTGGCTGGAAACAGCTTTCGTCGACGACTCGCGCACCAGTCAGCCGGAGTTATATTCTTGCTTGTGCTTTTTCATCGCGACCCTGATTTTAAATCTCCCGAAGAAATATGGCTTCGTTAACGCCGCGGAACGCGCGGAACGCTCCACGGTAAATTAGAGCTGCCCGAGGCATGAAGTTGCACACCATTTATAAATCGCGGGCGAGACCTCTGAATGATTTGACGAATGTGTTTGACGATTGGATGGAGGTGATCGAGAGGGGACATAGATTTCGAGATTACACAGCGAAGGGAATGTGGAGGGGTTCGGAGCAGCGTCGTTTATAATTGTAACGGAGAAGCGAAGGTGCTCGGAGTGGTAGCGTTTGATCGGACACCCTGTACCCTTTCGTACCGCAGAAAAGACACCGAAATTTACAATGCTGCGGTTTCAAGGAACCCGGAGGAACACGCCGAAGGGTGGAATACCGAAAGAGCCCTGGTCGATGGCCGAGCCACGTTAATGCGTTTCCGATGTACATCCGTTTTCTAATCGACAAGCGAGACTTCCATTCGGCCGAGACTCGTGGCGCAAAACTGATCGCCGTGTGCTCGGGTAGCGGAATCCTCTCGTGAGAGGAGGGCTTGATCTCGCTGGGGCAGTTTAACTTATCCTAACGGCACGGTCTTGGAAATGGAAGTAGAAGAGGGAATGCGGCGTAAGCTTGTGAAAAATCTTGGGCTATGTAACGAATCCTCATTCTTATCCACTTACGTATCTTGTTATCCCATCAAAAGCTCTTCCGCCAAGAAGCTTGATTAGTCATCCCGCGTGGTACAGCGGAACAGAAGCGGATACGGAATAATTAGATCGAGGAAACGGCATCTGGGGCAGCAACGTCCCTCCTAGAAGAGGCCAGTGGAAATGTAGGAGGCGTGAGAACGGAAGATAGAAGCGAACGAAAAGCTGCCACTGCCCAGGTGTATCGTGAAGCGTCGCGAAACGAGATGGTGAGAAAAATACGGAACACGGTATTCCACTTATTTGAGGCGTTATCGACTGCGGTTTCCTCGAGGAAATAATAAAGATAAGAGAAACCGACGCATGGTTTTCACTTATATTCGGTAAACACTGCCATGGTAGGTATCGAGAATTCGAAGCAAAAAATATTGAAGAGGAAGAATCGAGTAGGAAGAAACGGATGGACGAAGGAAGGATTGCCAACGGGAGGAAGCACGGAGGACGAGAATTTGTGAGGTGCGATCCTCGCGGAGGAATGGCATTGCGGTGGTGGACAGTCAGAAGTGGGGACGAGAAATGAGGAACACGATATTCCACTTGGCAATGGCTATCGGTGGCGCGGCGATCTAAGAAATTGGAATCGATTTAGTGGATCCTGGGGCTGATCGGTTGCCGCGGATGCTCCGGCGATTTGCCGCTAATTGAGATTAATGTCATCCGCGAATTCTCTGGGATGAACGGAAAGTTTCGCGCAGACGGAATAATTACGCAGATAGGAATCTGGTACAACGGTCCACGTTGTAGCCAGGCCCCGTGTACTTACCTACTCGCCGGGACGAGACGAGCGCTGATAACCGCCTTGAACTTGCCGTATTTGCCCGGCTCTGTATCTGCCTACTTGCATTTTCAACGCGGCCGTTGCGTTGTTGGAATCTTGTATCCCTGTTACCCCCTCGAGGAACGCTTCCCCTTCGCCGTCCGCCAGCCATCTCTCTGCTGCTATTTTCGTCTTCCTCATCCAGTTAACGTTGGGACATCCAGGTCACCCGGCCCTGAGAGATTTGACGGACTACTTTAAAAAGGGTAGCTACCTGAGATTAAGAAAGGAAACTCGCCAGCTTATCCTTAAGCTCGGATGATTTCATTTTAGATAAGAAAGCTGATTGTCCGTCGCTTGCCATTGGTTCGCAGATTTCAGAACGGGAATATCGAATTGAGATATAATGTAATAATAATAATAAGTTTATATATTTCAACGGGATAAACCCTTTGTTATAAGAAATACAAATCACAGTCACACAAGCCTAGAACAAATAATTAGGAGGTACAAAAGAAATATAATTAAAAGAACGAAAGCAAAGAAGTAAGCGCAAAAGAAACCATTAATGAATAGTGACAAAGCCAGATATAAAAGAATAATAGTAATAATATTATACCAGAAGCAAACATAATATTGAAAGTTAGGGGGAGAGGGACATACGAACTGCGATCAGAGCAGAGTGATTGAAGGAATTATAGGAATTATTAAAGAAGTCAACAGAGTTACAATAGCGATTCGCAGTTATTAAAAGTCGATTAAGGCTATTAAAATAGCCGTAGAGAGTTCGATGTGACTCCGGAAGGAAGAGATCATGATTTCTAAGGCACCGTACAGGTGCATAAAAACTAAGTTTTTGGAGGATTCGAGGACAAGAGATACAATAATTAATAATTTTATATAAAAATAAGAGGTCAGCAACGACACGGCGTTGATCAAGGCTCATTAATCCAAGGCGCAACAGCATAAAGTCATAATTATGGCAAAATATTGACATAGGTGATTCCGTGAGGTATGATGCCAGTCTAAGAAACCTGCGCTGCACACCTTCGATTAATACAGAGTGGCATTTATAATAAGGAGCCCAAATAACGGATCCATATTCGAGAATAGGACGAACCAAGGAGTTACAGAGAGTGCGGAGTGTGGTGATATTAGAAAATAACTTAGAGGTGCGGTAAATAAAACCTAATGTTTTATTCGCGGAGTTAACAATATGTTGATAATGATAATGAAACGTTAAAGTGCTAGAAAAGTAAATACCAAGGTCACGTATGATTTCAACAGATTGCAGAGATGAGGTTTGAACAGAGTAAGGGTAGATAACTTTGCTAGATTTACGGCTGAAACGTATAACATGACACTTCGATAAGTTAAAACCAAGTTTATTACGCGAGCACCATAAGGAAAGTCTATCTAAATCAGGCTGTATTAAAAGAGCATCAGACACACTCGCAACTTGTCTATAAATCTTTAGATCGCCTGCAAAAAGTAAAAACTTACAATGTAAAAAGGCTTCAGATATATCATTAATGTATAAGACAAATAAAAGCGGACCCAAGTGAGATCCCTGAGGAACACCAGAAAGAACAGCAATCGCCTTAGATAGAAAATTATTATACTTAACTATCTGAGTTCTGTTAGTCAAATAGCTGGAGAGCCAGGCAAAAAATGCACCATGAAGGCCGAGGGAGTGAAGTTTAGATAAATGTCCCTGGTAGTAACGTCGCCTTCCTCTCACTTACTTTACTAGCCACTTCATTTGAAAAAATTGTTCAGTGTTGGAGAATCCACATAAAACTGAAGCCACCATAAAACGTATCGAATCTTTCGCCATCACACATGGCTTCTCTATCTCGCCCAACTATCCCCATTAACCCTGTTCACGAGTCCCCGGTCTCAGCACCTTAACATCACCTTCCACCCTCGGCTCCTAACTAACCACCGTACCCACCCTCGACTGAACGTGACCGATTGTCCGCGAAGAGTTTACCGTTGCGCTGGAACATCGTCTACCTACGCGACCTCACCGTTCGTACGTTTGCCCAGGAAGATGCCGAGCGTGCGCGATTTAATCGGTAATCGTAGCCCGCCTAGGAAAGCAGGCCGTGGGTCACGATTCTACGGCGAAGCGGCTCCAAGAGCTCCTCCTTCTTCTGGCGGCGTCCCAGCCGCGGGCAACGTGCCCCGAGGGAAATAGTTTAATCGTCGTGATTAATAGTAATCGTCGCGACTTATCGTCCAGCTTTTTTTGCCGGGCGACGACACGCTGCACCGTGGCTGAGTAAAAGGGAGACAGAGGAGCACGGTTTAACCGTGGTCACCCGGACGGCGTCTAATTAGTCGAGGCTCTTTTGCCGGCGGTCGCACCGCCAGCGACGACCACGACGATGACGGCTCGGAACGTTTGCGCGCCGGTTGCTTCCCCTACGGTGATATGCAAAAGCAGCGCGACCGTCCCGACAAAAACTAGTTTATTAATATGGCCAGCACGTTCGCTGTAATCTTCGCGTCCAGCAGCAGCAGCCGGCCGAGCCGCGATCGAGAGGCGCTGCGCGATTAACTGGTAAGAGACGGGACCGGCGCTCAAAGAACCCACCCCTCGGACGCTGTGAATTTCTCGGGGAGGACCGATCGTCCCTCGATGAAGAATGATTTACTGCGCCGATCCGCGCGCACCCGACCGCCCCTCGCATGCCTTAAAACGTCGAGCGCACGTCGGATTGTATTAACGAACCTGAACACGATCGCCGTGATGTCTGACTGCGCCGAGCGAATCCGTATCGGGGATAATTATTGGACACCGTGGTGGGAAAACTGCTGCAATGCCTCGAGTTTATCGAGACACTCGCGTTCGCCTTCTTGGTGGATCTTTTCCTCGGTGGTTTCCGTTGATAGATAGGCTTGCCACCTCTTTGGCTTTCGGCTGAACATTCCGCTTTTATTTCTCCACCTTTGGTGTCCAGTTCATAGTTAATTGAGTTTCTTAACTGATTGCGAGTGAATTGTTCTTCTATTTGCCCCACCATTTCCGGCTGAAGCTATCATTGAAATATACTCCCCCTACGGCTCGACAAAGATCAGAATCTACAATTTAGTTGATCGTTTACTGATATCTGAAAGAAGAAGAAGAAGCGAACCCTACAGGTCGTTGAACTGCAATTGGAAGCAACCAAACGGTCAAGTTCGTCCATGAAATCTGCATCCGCGATCTCGATATCGATATAGCTGCCACCCAGGCTGCATCGAATGGATTTGTTTGCGACATGGTAGCGAGGATTTCTGCGGCTCGCTAAATGGTCCCGCGGTGCGCTCTAATTCGCAGCAATGTTGCAGGGCTAATCGAATACAGGATCGCAATAAAATTTGCACGACTCGTGCCACGAAAGGCAGTCGCCTAGTGGTTCGACAGGCGTGTAACCTGTGGCGCGTTGTAACTCACGTGCTTCAGCAATAAGTTTCTTGGGGCGCGTAAATCAGACGGAGATACTTCAAAGATTGTTATCCGATGTAGCTATTTTGTCAACGACGAGATCGTTCTGCGATGAGAAATGGCACTGGAATCCTGCTTGAAAGCAGAGACCGTCGTATATCTATATCTTCCCCTAGGTACTCGGCTAATCAATTAGGGTATCATTTGATTAAAGACCCATTAAATCACTCGCATCTACATTTTTCTTGTGCAATTATTAATTGCATATTCTTTCGCGTTTGATTTCCTTCTAACACTCGTTCCCGGCTGTCATAATTCTTTATCTGATGCAAAGTGATTCATTTCGCGACGCCTTTCGCGTCGCTGCTTCGAACCGCGCCTTCTTTTTAGTCAACGCCATCTGACTCACAATCAGACATGCAAACTGCTCGATCGAAACTTTCCCAATCGGCCGCAAAGCAATTTGTCCACACTTGAAAAAACACATGTCATGAGAGAAAAAGCTGGCCCCTCAAACCAGTAAACATTCTAAATTCTCATCTTTGCTTCCATGGTGGAAATTTCTGAACTTTTTTCGTGCAAAATTCTTCCAGCAGCGAATATTGCCACCTGAAATTCAACCATAGCGATATCCCTGCAATTTCTTCAGGGAAATGTGTGTTAAGCCGAATCCCCGTCCAGAAGTTCTCCTCGAGTACAGTAATAAAGGTCGAGAAAGTGCACGCCCGCGAGTCGAGCGTGTGCGTCGCGATGTCTCGGCTCTTCGAATGCATTTCAGTCGGTTGAACACGTATGAAATCGCTCGGCGCAGCTACCATCGTCGGCGTCCAATGCAACAAAGCTCGAAGGTAGGATGCTGATATTGCTTCGACTGTTACGTAACTCATAAATCATTCCGCGGCGGTATTTTATCGGTCGAGATATTTATTAATCCGTGGCGGGCGGATTCAGCGCTCTGTATGGACAAGCTCGTAAGAATGATAAACAGCGCGGGGTAATCTGCCTGCTTTTTTTTTTACGTGGCCTGATAGGTAGTATTGCGATTTATGAGCGAAAGAGCGAAAAGTACTGGGCAAATTTCAGGGAAAATTGTGTAACTAGTTTACGAGAATGCTGATGCATGCATGCAATTCCTTTAATTAGGTTTTTTAACATCACTTCGACATCATTCGTGGATGTAGCAAAGTAGTTAATTAAATCTCTAAATACCTTCAACTTTGAAATCACCCGAATCCATAGTGACCCGAAATTTTAATTCGCTAAATAGGGTGGAAGCACTAGTAGTCGACCACTTAAAGCTAAACTCGAATGAAAAGTTAAAAAAAAAAAAAATAAACAACCAATGTTATAAAATATATAAAATGTATTGAAGTAATTCAAATGTATTTAATGTATGACTAAAAATTTTGTGTTAGTATAAAAGTTCGGGGAAAATAAATAATTAGCGTTAAAAATAAAGTGTCCGAATGCTTTAATAATCGACCGCTTAACTCTAAAAGTCGACCGGTCCGATAGCTAATAGTCGACCACCTTTTTTTAATATCAAATTCAAAATAGGTTGTGTGCGCATTACAAACTAAAATTTATTTTTAAATATAATGTGCAACAACGGTAAATAATTAATAATGACAGGAATAATGCGTAATTAAAATAAGTTCTTTTAAAAACTTTATCAAAATTTTAATAAGATAAATTATAATTAACACGTGGTCGACTTTTAGCGTTCATTGTGAATGCAGTTAGCTTCAGAAGTCGACCGCTGTGATCTACTATTGAAAATTGAAAGGGAATAATGGTCCAGTTACTGACCTCCCGTAAATAAATAAATTATTCCATTTTTAAAAATTTTTTTAAGCGCATATAAAATTGTTGGTGCTTTTTCAGTGAAATAGCATCATTTTCCAGTAAAAAATGCATAGAACTGAATTACATTTGTCGTTTCTATTCAAAGCGCATTTATGATTCTCGTGTTTGAAAACAGCAATGGCCCATGTAGAATCAAAATTAGTTTACAAATCACTTCAAAAGCATTTATTTCTTTTACCTATGAAGAGCGCTTTTTGTCGTATTTTAATGTTAGAAATTCAAAATATAATATAAAATTGTCATTTAATAAATAATAAATAAAAATATTGTCATTTATTTCAGTAATTATATCTTTAAGCTAAACAATAAAAGTGGTCGACTACAAGAGGGTGGCCGACTACTAGTGCTTTGTAGTCGTTGAAATTTTGACCAGGAAATAGCACCGACTGAGAATAACTCTGGAATGGAATGCATCCTGGCGAAGCAGAGGCCAAGAGTGCAAAGGACTGATCGGGATGGTGCGAGATCGACAGTTGCACTTACGATATTGAAAACAAAGTAATCCCTGTGCGAACAGAGCCGAGGATCGATCCGTTTGCTCGTTAGAGCCTCTGTGGAAAGAAGTTCGTTTTTCATGTCAAGGAGAGCGTAGAACCGCTGATCCCATGCCGACCAGGAGAAGAGACGAGTGTAAGTACGATAACCGGGCATATTTCATCTCTCCTCTCGACATTCATTGCACGTAACTACGCTCTTTATTCGAGGGGCACGGTGAGCGCAACGATATCCACTCGTTGATATTATTCAGACCTGGACGCGTAACGACCACGATTCCGCAGCCAAGCGTAAAATCGTGAAATTCCATTCGAACGCGTAACGCTGCTGGCTGTCTTTCAGGAAGGTGGCGATCGATTTAGTGGATTCGTGGTCACCGTAGCAAAACAAGAGGCACTGTTTTACTCAGGCATGGATCTCCAGGGAATCTTCTTTGAGAAAAAGGCAGGCATATTGTCAGAAGGAATCGATCCGATTTCAGGATGAACAACAACAGGAATTGGAGAGGTTGTGTGGATTAAAATTGGAAAATTCCACATGTCAATTGTTATAGTAGTTCAAATGAGAAACGAAGACTATCTATCATGAAGAAAAGAAGAAACCAGTAATTTTCAAACTTCATAGCTCTTCCTATCTACCGTCTCTGGAACCGCTTAATAAGATTTTCCTAAATTTTTCGCTTATTATTCTTCCCTCTTTTAAAAATCAACCCACCATGGTAGAAATCGAGAATATCGAGGGAGAGGACGTGACTGGGGTGAAGCACAAGTCGCGCAGGGAGGAATGGATGGGCGACGCGGAAGAGGATGAAACGTAACACCGAGGAAGAGAATCGATTGCGCGGCGACGTTGATAACAACTTTGCACCGGACCTTCGACCCTTTCGCACGACGTTACGTTCCATGTAACACGTCTCGAACGTAGGCGATTTAAGTTAGGTGGTGGATAATGAGTTCCTGGACCGCGAGGATATTGTATGCGACTTATAAGGATGCGCCAATCAGCCAGGAGGAGACTCGTACGTATACAAGATCGATGTATCCCCCGTGGATAGATGAACCCGTGCTCGGCTATTATTCGTGATTCGTGATCCTGGGTCAGCCGCGGCTATAGAAGGTTCTCTATTACTCGGATTCAATACGATAGAGAGATGGCAATAACGCATGGACGCTGGCTAGCTAGCATTCCCGGCGGCCCATTGGCCCATCCAATGATCCACCGTGTCATTTGCTCTAATAGCGTAACGATATCAGTTACCGTGCTGTTTCTGGCATTCACGTCTCTTGCTTTCCTTTTGCAGATATATTATTGAGGGTGAAAAGGGACGGGGGAAAATAGGGACCACGAGATCGTGTCTGCAAGGTATTCTACATGGAACTCGATCCTCGTAGAAGACGTTTGATTTATCCTTCAGCGAGACTCTGAATTGGTCTACTGTCGAATCGATGCTTTGGTGAACTTTTTCAATTTATGAATGTAGGGTAAAGGACCCAATTACTGCCACCTACCTAATTAATGTCACCCTAAGCTGTTTTACGTAAAATAACGAATAAATCTTATGAAATGATGCATAAAAAAAATTTAGCATACAATTCGAACTGTTATTTATATGGTACAAAAAACAGTATTTAATTTTTTCTTCGTTAATTTGAACAAAACGATAACAAATTTTAAGCGAATATTAGGAGAATGGAAACTATGACTTCCTTACTAGCGAAAGAGAAAACAAGGCAATAAAGAAAATGCTGTAATTGTAATATTTAAGCTATTGACATAACAAAATATAATGTTTTAAATTATATCAGCATCATAGAAAGTAATAAAGATCCGAATTCAACGATTCATTAAGTCTTTTTATTTATTAATTGGGTGACAGTGATTGGTGCAAGCGTTTCAAGCATTTTGGTATTACTGTCATAGCAGTAGGGTAGGGTGGGGCTAAAAGTCCGGCGGGTAAAAAGTCCCGAATTCAAAATCTTTATTCCTAAACAATGTATTGAGTTTCGCAGTATACTACGTAAAAGGCAAGAAGAAACGGAGGGGACCACAGAGTCGCCAGTCGATCCTGGACGTTCGTGCGAATTACACGACGGTTTCGTTATTTTATGTATCGAAAACTAAAAGTTATACGTCATCTTTGTTGTTTTATACAAAGTAAACCACAGTTTGCATAATATTGTTTATTGCTGAATGATAATATTTTCTAATGTATATATCGCAGAAACTATAGAAACTATATTGGGGCAAAAAGTCCCTCAGACTGAAAATATATATTTTATCATTTGTTTTCATAATGAGATGACCAAACTATAAAGAAATGATGTCAAAGTCTTTAAATAGTGTTTTTGTTTTAGTTGAGCGATTTTTTTTAGTTTTTAGTTAAAAGTGTGCCTCTGCTTATATTTTTATTTTTTGTTAAAGAAGTCATGCTTTCCTTTCAATATTGTATACCAAAAAGAATATTTGTTGATTTCAAAAGAGTTTTGTTACTTATTTAGTTTAATATTACACGAAAAGACATTAGGGACTTTCTACCCTATACAATGGACTTTTTACCCCCTGCGTGGGGCAAGAAGTCCATTTTGCATTGACAAACATTTTGTGGTATAACTCAACAGAAAATAACAGTATCAACAAACTAACTTGGTGAACGTAAAGCATAATAGTTATAGTTTATACAAAATAACACCAGATATCTCTAGATTGTTAGTACTAAATTTTACATAGGTTTATACGAAAAACGGGACTTTTAGCCCCACCCTACCCTAGTTGCTCATATACATGAGACGATATAACCTTAAAATGAAATAAACAGTATTAAGTTAGCTGGCAGTAATTGGGGTGTCAGTAATTCAATCAATATCCTGAATCATATATCCTGAAATATATTTTTGAAATTGATGAATTTATACATAAAAATCGAAGTTTTAAGATCCACTAAATTTTGTTCATCAAGTAAACATATTAAACAATAACAAATAACAAGAATGACATATACTTTTAATCTATAAGTACAAAACTATAAGATAATGTCAGCGTCAACGCTTAAAGTGTCAGTAATTGGGTCCTTTACCCTAGTTTCCAGGATTTACTTGTTTAGGAAGCGTTGCAAGATCTTTCAGAAAGTTTACCTACGCTGTTTTATACGATTCTCGCAATATAGAAAGCCTATTTCAGACCTACGCTGGTCGCTAGCCGTGGGACCTCCGAATCTTCGGTCAAGCATCTGAAACACGTTTCTCGATCGTTCCCGCGGTCGGGAATCTCCCGACGCGATTTCCGCGGGAGAATCTGGCCAAGTGTACGCGAGCGCAATTTACGCCGTTCGCAAAGCACGACGGACGGGAGCGTGTAAATCATCCGAGGAAACTGCGTCGAGTGTTTTACGCACAACTTTAGCCGCGAGCTCGAATTTACGATTCGTCCACGGCAAAAGATAACCGAAGATAGAGTGCAGCGGTGAAGAGGCGAGCCAGAGACGTTCCAAGCACACTCGCGGCTAGTAACTTCTGCGGGAGTGTTTCTCTAATGTACACTTACCTATGCGTGCGTAGGAAGGTAGCCAGGAAGCTTGTAGGTACATCAGAAGTCGTAGGTGCTGTGTTTGCAGGCGTGCTTGTGTGGGTATGGGTATGGATAACTAGCTGTGGGTCTCTAGGTAGGTGGGTTCAGGACCCTGGGATTACTTTGCGGCATCCTCTTGAATAGGAAGCTTGGCTGTCTCTTCTTCCAATGCTATTGAAAAACATTAATATCCGCTTGGTCTCAAACAGGCATCGCGTGGTAAAGTTAAATATTTCCTATACGGTTCTCTGTGAGTCATTTAAAGATTATTTCAAGTTTCAAGCACTTGCGTTTGTAGACCATTCCTGGACGAGTAGATTAAAAAAATATAAAAAAAAAATTTGTGTTAAACGATTTTACTAAAAATGCACTAAAAATTATAAAACAATTCTTCTCTCTTAGTACAATTTCGATGGTGATATGCGACTTTAAATAAAATCATACAAACTCTGTAGAATTGTTCAAATCAAGTTTAAAGAAAAAGAGTTAAAATCACAGAGTTTGTATGATTTTATTCAAAGTCGCATATCACCATCGAAATTGTAGTACAAGAAAATAATTATTTTTTGGCTTTTAGTCCAATTTTTAGTGAATTCGTTTAACATAACTTTTTTTATAAATTCTTTTATTTTCAAGTTTTTAGTGTTTGTGGGTTTTTTATTTATTCTTTGTTTTCCTTTTTATTTTTTACCTTTTTTCTATAAAAAACTGTATTGTCATCACACCCACACACGCCTACAAAGTTTCAAGACAATTCTGATGGTAGTGGGTGAAAATTGAGTTGCCAGATTTGAACCATACACCAAACAAACAAACAAACAAACACCAAACACCACACATACTGAGGATCAAAGCTAAGTAAAATCATTTAATGACTGTATCTGCGGCGAGCGTTAGACGAGGCGGGCAAGTAGAAACGCCCCGTGCGCGATCAGACATATATCAGTGGTTCATATCGCGGACGTGCCTAACGTCATGCTTCACCATTTCGACTTCAGAGTAGTGTTCCTTCTCGAGAATTCTTTCTCGAGAATTTCTCGAGAAATTTTATAATTTCTTATTTCTCATTTCTCGAGAAATTACAGTGTTTCTCGATAATCTTCAGTGTAGGAAAATTATTATAAATCTCATTTGTTTTCAGAAATGAATTTTCAGTTATTTCAAAATGTGTGTTAATCGTGAATATATAAACACATCTACAATTTGTAATAAATGTTAGCAATATATACGAAGAATTGCGCGATTGTTTATAAACTTTTTAAACCTTTCCCTTCGTATCGCCGATGCTCTATATACAATTAAACCAACATCCACTCAAAATGAAAGAAACTTTTCTACAGCCGCAGATTTTGTCACAAAAAAAAAGAAATATATTGGCTGACACGACATTAGACGCATTGTACTTTTGAAAAAACTATTTTAAAACAAAAAAGTAATGTTTCGCCTTGCTCACATTTTATATTAAATAAATAAATTTCTAAATTATATTTAATATCTGTTTTTTTCATTTACACAAGTTGGACACGAATAAAAACTTAGATAAATATCATCAAAATTATTCCAAAAATATAAATTTTGCAATATTTTTAAAATTTCTTGATAATTCTCGAGAATTCTCGAGAAATATAATCTGATTTCTCATTTCTCGAGATGCGAAAAATATCGAGAAATCAGGAATACTACTTCAGAGGCTGTTATTGAATATATTTTCTGGTTCCGTGTAGTGGTATTAAAATCAGAAGTCGTCGGAGTCCAAGATCAAAGCCGTATGTAAGATCATTAAGGAAAACGTTTATATTTTCCCGATATTCCCTGAGATCTTACTTAGTCATCGCAATCATAATATTACCGCGATTCGAAGCCTCCAAGCGGAAGAATCACGTTCAAGCAGCCTTTCACCATCGCTGGAATCAGTTTGATCGGAGCCAGAAAAAGCATCGACGTGGCACTAAAGCCTATCGGTTTGTTGGAGCACTGAACGATATTCCAGTTGAATATCTAAGGATTATAACGGCGACGGACCACCCGCAGCTTACCGGTTTCGCTCGTCACTCTTCCGATTTTTCGCCCCACGGAGATTACAGTGTGGCGATGTTATCAGGCGCGAGACGATCGCGAAACGCGTACGCGTACATTTAATTTCCGGTTTGCTCGGCGGAACGATGACGCCACACGCGGGGTCCCGGTGGAAAAGGTTGGGGAACACGTGGACGCGGGGCCGGACGGGGAATTGTTAAGGAGCTGATCGCTTAATTCGCAAAATCATCGAGGAGAGGGGCGAAGGGAAGGAAGAGGGAAAGGAAAGTGGTTAATCAGCGCGCATTGGATTAAGATCGGAGAAAAGGGGTAATTTAAAACTAGCTTCCTGCGAAACAGTAATCACCCAGCCCGTCGTGGTAGCGCAGTATAAAGAAAAATAATACAATTAAACGGGGCGATATTTCAAGTTCGAGTTAATCCTTTGCATTCCTGAACGAAGTACCATCCGGATGATTGTGACTGGTATCGCGCTGCGAGCTGTAATTTTCTAGCAAATTGGAATAACTGTTTCATTATGCAGTTGTTAAAAAGTAATATCACGTACGTGGGTCAATCGTATATTTCGAGAGCTAATACGGTATGGCGTTTAAGTTAATCTCGGAATTCCAGGGGAACAATTAAAAGCGCTTTCACGGTATAAGGTAACGATCGTATTACACTTCTATTACGAGATCTCTCCCTTTCCCTTCGTTCCGGCGATTATCAAAATAAACCACTGGCAAGGTTAAGCAAGCCCGCGTTGCGAATCAATTATTTTTTTCTCTTCTGGCATCGAGTCGGGAGGAAGCAGATGAGGAGGATCGAAAGCAATCAATACCCGTCACCATTAATTAAAACGACGAACCACTTACGATTCCAGAGATAGTAGATTAAGATTTAAACGAAGTGATCCGATTTCTCAAGGCAGGATCCGCCTAAGGAAACGATCAAGCATCAATCAACGATCGACGGTAGGAAATCCACGGATAAGAACGCCTCGAGTCGCATGACTCGAACGTGACCAGCAAACGCCGAACGAAAAACGGAGTCCAGAGGGTCGCAGTTCGGTACGAGCCATCGGCTTTGCAAATATCGCGCATTGGCCAGTTTCCCGTAAAATGCAGCTGGCATCGAGCTTTTTCCACCTCGGCTGTCGCTCCCCTTCCTCGAAGGAGGGGTCCGAGAATGCGATCGGGCCGTGACAGATTCGCGCTAGCACCGTTTCAGCCGGCAAAAACGGGGAGTTGTTTGGTTGCTGATGAACGCAGCAGCGCCGGTTTAAGTGCAGCTGTTAAAACATTTATTGGCGTGAGAGCAGTCGCAAGTTGGCGCCTGTTCGCACGGATTTCTGCGTTTCTGGCTGGGCCGTCGCTTATCAAACGCGACAGGGAGGTTTTGCTACTTTCTTCAGCGCTTCCTCCAGGCTCCGCGGACGCCCGTCGGTGAACAGCACGCTGATATCTCGCCACGCTGTCAGCCAGCTGATCGTCTCCTCCTTTTTCTTCCTTTAGTTTTCGGCGGTGATTAATTATTTTCTCCGCTGCACGCGGAGGTAGCCGAAGACAGGGTGTAATCGGTTCCGAGCTGTTTAATACGATGTAGAGGACGATTAGGGGAATAAGTTGTCCGTGGTAGGCCGTGAGCGAGTTTATTTGAAAAGAGCCCCGGCATCCGGCTGATAATATCTCTCCTTAAGCTGCTTAGGACCGCAGGTGCGCTCGCTTTGCTCCATTTTCCAGATGCTTATTAATATTTTATCGCGGACAGGTACACTTGTGCAATGGGAGGTCGAGAAAACTGAGGATTATATTACAGAGAGTTGAAATGTGATCATTCTGTTTCATAATAACTTATGCAACACGCCACCTACTATGCGAGCAATTTCATCGACCACGACCGGTAGCTTCTTCGACGCTAAGACCAGCTTTATCTGGGCCGTTGCGTAGGACGTGCGCGAGCCTCTTTAACTGGCTGTACCAGTGACGTCTGTTTGACAATGATCAAGATACGTAACTACGTAAGCTGCAAAGGGAGAATCCTGCCCGTCGGTAATTTGCCTTCATCAATCAAGCATTTTTAAAGAAATCTCCATACCAAAACGCAAACCTCAGACCTACACGCACTACCGTTCCTCTGTTTCTCAACGCCGCACACAGACAGTTAAGGTTACAGAATTCTAAACTGGAAGCTTCTCAACAGGACGGAGCCAGCTCATCGTCCAAATAAGTTTACGACACTGCAAAAGTACCGGTGTCCCGTAACGATCGATCGGCCGTCGGTTCTCCACGGCAGCGCATCGATTACATACGTCGCCTTCATTAGTCCCGATTCCATCCGGTGGATTGATACGCGGGCTCGATAATTTGGCCCGTTCGCGGAGGAAATTTGCATCGCTAATACGCCCGGTCGGAGCGCAGTGTCAACGGTGAGAGCTGGTGGCGAAAGGCAGGCCCGCCTGCCGCGTAATTCGAGCCTAATTATACGTGCTCGGGGCTCGAATTAAAACGCGGAATCACTCAATCCGCGGTACAGAGCGCGCGAGCATCGCGTAGGTGCTTGGTAACCGGTGTCCTTGGATCATACCGGGACCGTGGATTGCCTTTAAATGGCTTAATCGTCCTCTTTATTGCGCCTACGGTTACACTTAACCCGACTGTTCCGCCGCTGGATCTCCCCCGGATAATGACTTCGCGATCTTTCCCCGACGGATCCGCGTCTTTAGCGGCCGCGGTTATTAACTCTCTCGGATAGTTGGGGGAAAAAGAGCGGGGGGGAGGAGAGGAGGAGATCTAGACGAATGGTGGCAAAAAATGTGCTAATGGTAAGCGTGAATCACCGGGGTACAGGCTTGCAGGCTCGCGCACCTGTGTAACCAGTAGTTGCTGGTCTAATAACGTATTCAGGCGTCGACGAAGAAACGCGACCTCGTCTTCGACTGAGTATCAAGGGATTTTTCGCCGCCTGAAAGGAGACGACAAATAGGTTGGCCAGCTCCCGTAGGTGGCCACCACCAGTGGTACCAGTTCAGATGATTTAGAGAGCAACGGTGACACCGTCAACCTGTTCTCCTTGCGTTATCGTTGAATAGTGGCCAGACAAGCGGCTCCGCGCAATATCGCTGCCTCAAGGACACCGTGTGCCTACGCGGGGAGGCGATCGTGTGGGTTCGTCAGGGTGGAATATCGCGCGAACGCTGCATTGAACGGTGAGGGCCTGACACCAAGTTATGCGCCTCCGCAACTCGTTGGGCCATTGTCGTCGCGGAGTTACAGCGTGTATCGCTCCGGAATGTTGCAGCGGAGGGACTTTACACACGTGATTGTTCACTTGAAGATTTCTCGCATGCTGTCACGAGCCTCCACTTTTAGTAGCAGGGTTGTTCAGTTTTTCTTTGATGTGTTCTTTACTTCTTTAGCGTAAACAAATCAAATATCAATAAATCTGTAGTTGTAAATAATTTTGCTATCTTCATTGTTAATTTTTCATGAATAATTATGCGGGTCATCTCTCCCCAAAAAATACGGACCATCCCACCGAACGACGCGTCCTATTCCTCCCGGCACCTTAAAGCAAATATCGACCAGTTTGTCTGAATCAGCATAAAATTCTGAATCATATTACCTTCATTCTGGTAAAATAAATAATATCAGTGTTAGTTTTAATAGGGTAAATCCGGGAGACGCGGTCGAGCTAATATTAAATGGCTTATAAAACTAATATAGATATTACTTATTTTATCAGAAGAAACTTATATGTTCAGAATTTTATGCCAATTCAGGAGAACTGGTCGATATTTGCTTTAAGACAATATTTACTGTAAATCGGGTTGAAAACTGAAGTCATGACATCTGACCACCTCTCCCGACGTGCCGGGAGAAATGGTTTTCGTCGTTGGCACAGACCACTCACATAATTATTCATGGAAAATTAACAAAGGATAAAGAAAAATTATTTATGAGTGAATACAACTACAGGTTCATTGGTATTTAATTTGTTTACGCTAAACAAGTAAAGAACACTTCAAAGGAAAAGTGAACTACCTACTGGCGATTAGCGAGGCAACTGAATACAAAAGTGAATAAATAAACTAAATAAACAAAAATAATAATAAAATAATAATAGTAAATAAAAAAATAAACAAAAATAATAAAAAAATCATAACTCAACCATCTCACCTTTCTGCAGCGAGAGATGGTCTTCTCGTTAGCTTTGAGAGGAAGAGTTAATATGGCCAAATACTTTGGCTGCATTGTCCCTCAATATCTCTACTATATTATTATCCCAAACATTGAACGAAAATAAACTTAGAAGTATATTTTAACCCTTCGCTGACACTCTGGGTGTGAGCCACCCATAAGCTGATTCTGACTCCCTGCACCTTCTATATACAAAATAAATACTTTTTCTTCAAAACCGACTTACAAACTATTTTTTCTCTGAAAATATTATATCCGAGCAACAACTCTGTAGATTTTTAGCTTCTAATATTGAAATTTGTAAATGTTACAATTTTTTAATGATTTTCTTCGTTTTTTCTCGACATGTGGTAATCCAGAATTGTTTTACAAAAACTGTGATAAAATTTCAATCAAAAGACTATTGGAATACATTTTAAAGACCTTGAAATTGACCCATGATTTTTTTCATAATAATTGGATTCTTTAGATGAGAATGGCTCTGGGAGATCAGAAATTGCTCTGGGTGTGAGCCACCCAGGTATGTCAAAGTTTATTTAAAAAGGTGTGTCAACGAAGGGTTAAATACGATTCTGCACACCGCTGTTTGACAAAAGAGGTTAAATGTAACCTCAATTTACCTTTTAAAGCCTATAAATCCAGAAAAACACAGAAGGAAGCGAAATGACGTTATTCATTCAACTGTTTGGCTTCTAGAGAAGTAATTGGTCTGCACTTTAAGGGGGTATTCTGGTCTGACGAGGTGTTTTCGTCGCGTTATTTCGGAATTTTTATTACAAAGAACCCATAAATTTTATTATTATTTAGTTTATTGCTACATGTTTATTGATGTTGCAACTATTTTTACAAATTTTGTCAACAGAAAACAATTAAAATCAAACGCAGTTGACTGCTTTAAAGTAATGGTGAAAAAAAAGAACGTGGGGTCACGGTGCCCATGATTGGGCTCGTTCTAATCATCAGAAACAAAAACTGAAAAGAGATTATCTGTATGCCTGTGGCTTTCGTCCCTACCAGAATAATAAAAAAATATAGAAAATTAAGCAAATGGCGGCGGTTTGAAAATTAAGTTTCGATTTGCGCACATTTTTTCAACTTTAAAGGTCTGTGAAATTTTAAAAACAAATTATTTTATCATAATTCTGGTAGGAACGATAAGCCACAGGCATACAGATAAAGAATCTCTTTTCATTTTTTGTTTCTGATCACTAGAACGAGCCCAATCATGGGCACCGTGACCTCATGTTTTTTTTTTTCACCATTACTTTAAAGCATTCAACTGCGTTTGATTTTAATTTTTTTCTATTGACAAAACATCAATAAACATGCATCAATAAACTAAATAATAATAAAATTTATGGGTTCTTTGTAAAAAATACTCCGAAATAACGCGACGAAAACGCCTCGTCAGACCAGAATACCCCCTTAGGGGCTGTCCTTAAATTACGTAAGGGTAATTTTGGCGATTTCTTACCCCCTCCCCCAGTATAAGAATTCGTAAGATTTGACAATGCAACCCCCTTCTTACATAATATTTTTTACATTGAATTTTTCAGTTATTAAAATTCATTTAAAGATTTATATAATTCATTTTACTCCGTTTCGAGAAATTTAAACTAAAACAACTTTTCTGGGACACTAATTATAGAATTTGTATTTACTGAAAATTACGTTAAAAAATATTGCGTAAGACGCTACCTGACTCCCCCCCTCTGTAAGAAAACGTAAGAAATTTGCGACCCCCTCCCCTCCCCAAAAGCCTTACGTAATTTAAGGACGACCCTTTATCGCATTTTTACGTATAGAGTCTGAAATATAGTGACTCCACCAACTCTCCGGCCCGACCGCGTCTCCCGGATTTACCCTAGCCATTTTATGTCAGCTGTACCGATCTCAGCCCCGGATTTACCCTGTCACCTGTATACGATACTCCTTAGAGCCTCCGTCAGATCTTTTCTCAAACTTCCATTCCATAAACATTCCAGGCCAACTGTACGCAGTTCCTTTAACCCTAACAAAGCTGACGTTTCGACAAGTACGAATACACTCCGCGGACCTAATTATTTCCATTGAATCAATTCGCCTTAACAAACACAGTGTAGGAAGGGGCCCGGCCCGTAGATCTTGTGCAGCGTCCCAACACCATGGGTATCTAACGCACAGCACCCAATAGCCCCATAAACCAGCGCGATACAATGGCGCTATCGTTTGGCGTGGATCCGCGCCTGGAACACTGTATGTAGTCGGAATAGGCGAGCGCATCGCCCGTAGTCCCCGTTGGTTTGCGCGATCGAAGAGGGATCGGCGTACTCGTTTGTACCATCCACATGTTGATACACCGTGCCACGATCCGCGTATCTCTCGCAACGGGGAAACAATAACGCAAATCCGTACATGGCGCATAGAGATCGTTCCCCGGTGTTCTACCCGTGCATCCAGACATTCGGCGGTACGATACGGTCACTCGTCGAATACCATACCAATACCAACTGCATTCGTATTCCAGCCACGTTCCCGCGTCCTTCCATTCGAGGCCCCAGGCTGCGCTGATTGTTTCCGAAGCGTTCCCTTCTACACGCAAGCGAAATGGCCCGTGTACGTGCGCTCGCGAGCCCCGCTCGAATCTTGCGAAACAGTTTGCAGCGTGCACGTGTACCATACACTCGGAGGTCGCGCTCATCTTTTTTCATTCACGTTCGTTACGAAACTTCTGCTGGAACTTTGGAGAGATTAATGGAGAGGACTCGCGGCACAAAGGGCGATGGATATTCGACCAACGAATGGAGCAGCGAAAATGGAACTTTAAACTCGGAGTGTCTCTGAATGGTTTTGTATATTAATTAATGACTTACAGTTTCCAACCTCGCCGTTCAATTTTACTCTACCCGGAGAGTCGTACGTGTGTCCAGAATCGGATGGGTGATTTATTGGCCGCGGTTGGAAGAGGCATAAACCTTTGATACCTCTTTGAACGTCGCCGTACTATCCAAAGATGAATGGCCGAAAGGTGCATCCATCAAGAAAAATTCATGCCTCATTTCAGCCTCCGGTCTATAATCGCAGTGCCCGCGGAAGAAGTATTATGAAAATCTTGGGTGAAAGGGAGCACGGTCTCTGGACTCTGTTCCCAATCTACAGACTGAAAAGTGCATCCACCCGGGTGGAATGAGATGTAGACGGCTAATCGGATTAACAGCCGCCTCGGTGAAGAAATCAGCTCAACTATCCAGCAGATGAGCTGCAAATTACACGTTACGCGATGTTGTAAATCAGCCTAGAATAAGACTTCACGCGCTATAGAAGCCTGGTTGCACGCGCGCGCTCTTGGAGGACACAGTGTAAACTAAACTTCCCTCTGGAGATATCGTGGTGTGCAATCGTTGGACGCGCGAAAATTGATAGTTGCGAGGCGATATCGCGGAACAAATCTCTGGAATCAGGATCGAGGGCTATTGGCGGTCTCATAAATCGCCCGGCCTTTTCCTAGACGGCAATCGGAACAGCCTAGCGCGTGCACACGACGCGGATTTGCCTCTGCGAACCGTTCCGCCGGCTCTTTCGCAGGAATTACAAGACGAGCGTGGATTTCACGCCAGGCGGGACCGGCGCTCACCGAATTATATGTATCCGTTTACGAGCCACATTACGCTGGATGCCTGGGGCCCCAGCGAGCAGGCTCTATCGTTCACCCCGCGGATAGTGTGACGCATTCTGCCGATTATCCCGAACGTCAATTCTATCGAGCGTGGAAAACGACTGAGTTATCGACGATCCCAGCGAATGGTGTCTGTCAGCGATCTTCCGCGTTGAGATCCTCGCCGTTGGCTTGCAACCGCGTGAAAATCTTCATTCCTTGGGTTACAACAACATGGCGTAGAACATCCATTTAGCGTTTCGTGGTACCTAAGTAGTTGATAAGACCGATGTGATTAAAAGTTGATTTATATTTTAATTTGATGGGATTTGAAGCTAAAATGAACGTGTGACCTGGCCTACAACATTTTGCACGGGGGTTTTTAAGGAATTTCCGAAGAAGCGTCCGGAAATTTGTAGTGGCGAGTGATGCATGAAAGACTCGATAACACAAACCCCTCGAACGCTTATAAAGCACGCTACGCTAAGAAGATCCTCTACAGGCTTTTTCGCGGCCGAAAATAGTTTTTCATAAGAAAATATTAGTGCCAGCACTGCTCTGAGAGATTATTTATGACGGTACAGCATCCCTGCCTGGTATTCCGTAACGGGCCACGTTTATTTCCACGTCGTGCGTCTCATATTTCTTACTTTATTCAGATTTCATACTTTTTCTTCTGCCTGCAGATAAAGGCGGAGGTATGAATATCGTGCCGTCCCGTCTAAATTATTACGCAAATTACAAGCGTGCACTATATTACATTATCTCCTTGGGTCAGTGACTAACCACACTGTGACCAACATGATTGCCAAAAGTGCCGCGATAACAATGAATAATCCTTGTAGCGCACCCACGCTCGTGTGTAATCACTTATAAATACTAGAGCCTCTAATCATCATGAAAAATAAACCTCCAAGGTTCCTGTTGGTATGATTTTTACGTTACAGGCAGTCGATACGCCAGCGAAAGCGAAAGGCCTGGCCGCGGAACGTGCTACGAGCTTTTATTACTCTTGTCGCGGCCATTTTTCCCATCGCTTACCACGCCGCGATACCGTACAGACATTTATCTCCTCGCCTGGCGATATTATAATCCCCCCCCCCCCATAAATTTCTGCGATCCGTTAAACGCTTAAAAAGACGCGAACGGGGCGGCCGGCCAGCCCGCGGCTCAGTTCCCTTTTATTCGAAGCCGCGCTCCGCTCGCCGGCCAGTATATCCTTCGCGTTTCTTTAAAGCATACGCAGTCTCGCAATTAACGCAATTAACGCGTGGACGCACGGGTCGCGATTAACGTTATGACGTTATCTGTCGCGATACACGCACAGGTGCCGGCTACCATCTACGCACAAGTAACTCTCCGTTGCTCTCCCGTTTTCTGCGGTTCGCTCGAACCGCGTGGCACCGCTTCGGTCGGTCGCCGAGGGTCTCGCCCGGTGTTCCGTAGATCCTTATCCATCCCGCCGTGTAAAAGTTTTTCGCGAGCGGCGGACAAGCCACGGCGCAAGTATTAGTTACAATAGCGTACGACGCTATAAATTTTCATTATAATGCCGAGCTGGCTGGGCGCGGATGACGACGATCTCTCATGGCTGTCGGAGTGACGTCGCGGCACAGAAACCCGTCTAGTTTACATCTGTTCCTTGCACAATGCCTCCCCCGCCCACCCGCCCCTCCTCATTTTTCTCATCGCTTCTTTTGTTATGGTTTTCTAATGGCCCTGCGACTTAGCTTTCTCATCGCGGAGAGTGTCTCCACGGTGGCCCGAATATGTCTCCGGGGCAAGCTTTAATCTTCTCTGCGACGAAAAACTGCTGGAAGAACAGACGCTTCTTCTTTTCTTGCGTAGTCGCTACTGTTGCGCTTGCTTCTTTAATTTATAATCCTGTCGCGGGGGCGTAAATCTTGTGCGAGGAAGTTTAGTTCGTTAGTCCTCCGGGCTCTCTATGTATAGGTACTCCGTCAAGGATCTAGGTGATCTCGGCGGAGGGTGCCTTGAAACTTCTGGTACACTACGAATTTCTAATGAATGAAAGTGAACGTCCAAAGACCTTTTTGCTTCCTCTTTAGACTCAATTGTGCAATTGTGTTTGCACCTCTTAGAGGGAATAGATGATGGAGAACTCGTTTAAGATTACCACATGGGTGAAGAATAGCTTCACTTGAAATCCTAATATGACACCTCTCCAGTCACTTCTCATTCTCAAACTGTTAGCGCACTCGTGTGCGTCAATGCGCTAATGAAACTATCGTTAGTACTCCATTATACTGAATAAATCCCCGGCACAGTGACCATTGTCAAAGCATGGTGCTCTAAAAGCACCCGAGGAATCCGTCTGCACCCCCTCCGCGCCCTCCGAGCGCCATCGAGCGGCCCATGGTCGATGACAATGCTGGTTCGCGCATAATTACTCGCCATTGTGAAATCGTTGCGAAGCATGTAACGACTAGTCGCGCCGGGAACAGCAACGTCAGCGGGATGACTGCTTAAAAAACACATTTCAAGAATTTAATACGCTCCGCGTGGAAGGAAGACCAGCTGTGATTAGTTTGCATTGTGTGCACAACAAAAGAATAAACGTCAACGTACGCTCGTAGCGTGGCTAACCATTGTGCGATAGTTGAACGATCTGGCACTGCGTTTGTACCAGGGACACGCGACAGAATTGCGCCCAGCGTGTCCTCTGTTACGCTTCGAGTCCTAACAGTTACTATCCTTTGTAACTGTAACATGTAGAATCTGAGGTAGATTCAGAAGGAGGATAATCGTAGACACTCTTCCTGGTGTAGTCAAATCTGGCAAATCTAATTTCATAACTTGGAGAATGTGATCCGTATAGACTCAGACGTGTAGGGTAAAGTAGCCGAATATGGCGACCTCTCCTAATATGAGACCCCAGCTTATCTACGCTACAGAACACTTGAATGCCGTAGCAACGTTGTTTTGTTTCGTAACTAAGCGTGTAGTTGTTGTTTTGACCGCATGGTGGCGTTTGGAATCCATTAAGGGGACCTTCCGGGCTAAAAGTCTATTTTTTTTTATTTCATTTTTCGAATGTTCAACCTTTTAAGAATACGTGTTTAAAACGATTTGTTGAAATTCGTATAATTCTCGAAGTTATAGGCATTTGAGTAGCGGCAAATACATGGCAACAACCGGCCACTCGGCCCTCACGTAAAGCTTTAAACGCGTTTTTCTCGAAACAGTGTTCTCAAAACGGTGGGACCTGTATTTCCAAAAGTTATTATCCGATTCTACTGAAACTTTTTTATTTTGAAGAATATACTTCTAGCTAGGGAGGGAACTAGAAAAAATTACAAAAAATTGAAAATTTATAATTTTCAAAGGCGTTGAAAGGACGAAAAATACAAGGAAAACTGATTTCAAATTTTGAAGTGTCGTTATTTTCTAAAAAAAATGTCATTTTTGTAATTTTTTCTAGCCCCCCCCCCCTAGCCAGAAGAATAATCTTCAAAATAAAAAAGGTTTCAGTCTAATCGGATAATAACTTTTTTAGATACAGGTCCCACTGGTTTGGATCAATTTTTTGACGCCTTATAAAATAAAAAATATAGTTTTATAATTTAAGACATCCTTAATACAATGCAAAAAGACCCATTAAATTATATACAGTAGTTTTCCTTTAATTAATTCCTAAATATCACCTATTTTTTTGGGCTCTAGACCGGAAGTTCCCCTTAAGAGTCTCAAACAATCACATTTATCAAACACGTTGCAGAAATTTTTTAAAGTCGTTCTATTAAATAACAAATACCATCAAAATGGTAAATGTATAATCATTTCCATAAATACTGTTGTATAGTGCATGCAATGGAGTTTAAGGTTTACTAGTTGTATATCATTAAATAATGAAGACAACCGTTAAGCTTCTTAATAGTTAACATGTTATTGTTTCCGAATATGAGACCCTTGTCTTTTAGTAAAAGCCAAGAAAATAGCAACAGTTACCAAGAAGTTGAAACGCAAATGAAAAAAAAATCAACTAACAGGAAACTAGTAGTAGATAGTGACAGTTCAATTGATGAGAGTAAAGAAGAAATTATTTTCGATGATGACAGCGATGATGAAGAAACTTATGATGCAGAATGCTTGTTTTGCACAGTTCTTCAGATGTACATGGTGAACAATGGGTTAAGTGTATGAAATGTTATCGGTGGGCCCACGAAGACTGCGGTGGTATTTTACATGCCCAACTTGTAAAAAAAGAAACAAAAACTGAGTTTTAGCAAAAAACTAACTGGGTCTCGTATTAGGAACACATTTTTATATCTGACGTTTTTGCAGGACTTTCGTTTCTATTTTATTATGAACAAACTGAATTTTTGTTATAGTTATTACCAGTGTGTGGATATATTAAAAATTATTATTTATGTTTTTTATATATAAATTATTATAACGTAACCCATTTCCATCTTTTCAACAGTTGTACTTTATCCCTTTAGCGCCCGAGGTATCTTATATGATACATTCTCTTTCTTTGCTGTTTCGCAGTTTGCACCAGATTAAGTAGCAGGTACATTTTTAGAGCAGCTTTATTCATTCAAGAAGGATGAACCTACCTGAAGCCTGTATTTATTAATTTCATGCATTTTAACCTCTGGAAAAAAAAAAATTATATAAGAATATATGAATTCAGTCGATTTTTAACGATACCTAAAAAGAAAACGGGATATTTTTCCTTCAACGGGATCCAGGCGCTGGCGCTAAAGAGTTATTAGTCTATACCAGATTTCTCTATGAATCTCTAAAACGTAAAATTGTTACTCACAGATCGTGTTGAAATCGTGTGAATGACGATTGTCGCGAAGAAACGCAAATAACAACTTATACTTCGCACCTAAGTTCTTTCGTACAGCAGTTTCTAACCATATAGTCCTATTACACACTCAAATTGGAGTTAAAAGATAGAGCGGAGCAGCTGCCGTGAGGCGTGGATGTTAATTTAAGCGCCGAGGCTACACGTGGAGCTGAAATGTTTTCGAAGATTGCAATGGTTAGACGAATTGATAGGTGTTGCGTGGTATTTGCCTCGCGACGGTATTTTTGAAAGACAGATAATTAAAGGTTCTTTAAAACTCTTCCGTTACGGTGTTTCGAAGCGATTCCTCGCCGGTATGATAATCATTATATTTTGATATACACAAGAATTCCTTCCAGACACTCCTCTACGTGTGCACTCTTGAGGTTGAATTGCAAATTCGTCTGACCGGTAGAAACACGATCCTTCTGTTCGTCGTGTCACAATGATTTATGCAGGATGCAGACACATGATAATAAAAATCTGGCAGAGTGTAGGAGGATATAAGGTATAATAACAAGGTACAGGATTTGTATACTGTTTCAAAGGTCCTTGATTTTTCGCAAGAATGCTTACTGGTAATAATGCACATTCTGTGTGCAACATTGAATGGTTAGCAAATTCACAAGTGTGTCTATAGTAACACTTGTCGAAGTGCTTTAAAATATCAAGAATTCTCCTTCCTAATCGATACAAATTTAAAAACATATATAAAAAAAAAAATTTTATGTTAAACGATTTTATTAAAAATGAACTATAAACTAAAAAATAATTCTTTTCTTGTACTGCAATTTCGATGGTGTTTTTTCGCTTTAAATAAAATCGTGGAGCAGGGTATCTCACAACAAATTCATTTCGACGCTTGATGCTATATTAAATTGATTTATATTCTGTTATGAAAAATCCTGCTACACGATTTTATTAAAAGTGAAAAAAACACCATCGAAATTGCAGTATAAGAAAATAATTATTGTTTAGATTTAGTGCGTTTTTAATAAAATCGTTTAACATAAAAAAAAAAATTTTATATATTTTTTATTTTCTAGTTTTCAGTGTTTATGGACTTACATTTCGCAGCTCAGACTTCTTTAGAAATATCTTTTATTTAATTTCAAATCGCGATGCGACTAGCGACCCAAACGCGGCGGCTTTTTATCGTTTTCGTAAAGAACGCAAGTGGCTGATTTCAAGTCTTTTGGATTTGTGGTTATGGGTTATATTTATTGATGACTGGGCAATTTTTTCATCCGCTCGGGATTAATTTTTTTTAAAAAATATTGTATTGCCATCCAAACTACGCACGCCTGCAAAGTTTCAAGACAATTGCATAGTTGGAAGTGGGTTAAATTTGAGTTGCCAGATTTGAACCATACATACAAACATACATACAAACAAACAAATAAACAAACAGAGGATCGAAGCTGAATAAAATCGTTTAATAAAAAGACTTGAGCTTTTTCTTCAAGTGTTTCACTTTGTAACACTTCCAACTGCCATCAGAGTTGAAATACTTCTCTTACAACTAATCCAAGTCATGCACGTTAGAATCTTGAATGTCCAGTCGAGTCTCCATAATCAGTACAAGATTAAAAAAAAAAAAAAAAAAAAAAAAAACAACACCACATTCGTCACCGGCGACTCATGTACCCCGTTTAACATCGAGCGTGCAAAGCGGAACGCTGTCCCTGGAACCTGTACTTTCATCGTCGCATGATCATTGACACCCACTTGGTTGCCTCGCGTCACGCTGGACACCTACCGCAGATAATGACACTCATCCTCGTGGCGGTGTCGCCCAGTCCGATTCCTTTCGCGCGTACACACCTGTGTGCAGCGTAATCGTTAGAACGGTACCAGGAGTTTTTCACCCGGGTCTCGCGTTACTAATGCCCGATTTCATCAGCAACGGGCACGGGCTGTGTAGGTGAAGCTGCTGCACAACTGTAAATTAATGAAGCTAACGGACACTGGCTATTCCTGTATCGAGAGACATTATTGGGTCGAGTGGTGAGCGTAGGCGACAACCCACGAGAGGAAGCTCTTCGACAACATCGATGATGTGATTCGTTGGAGCTGCTCCTTCCCATATATGATTTCGCATCGAAGCGTGACGTAACCAATCCACGGAGCTTAAGGATCTGCTCCGTGGGTGTTTTAAATCCCAGGAGCACATCCCGGGGAGAGGAATTAGTGACGCTGGGGGACCTGAGCTGGCTGACCAGGGTCGAGATCGTGCAAGAAACTGAACTAAAAGCATTCTTATCGGGATTAGATAAGGGGTATTTCTTATTTACTTGGTCCAAGGATTCTTAGACCGAGTAGAGTTAGGTGATCGTCTGTGGCAGTTATCAGGTACTTGACAGTGACTTGATTGTCCTAACGATAATGTGTGATAATTGAATATAAGGGTCTTCCAGTTTTATCACGAAAATAAATCTATCCTGTAATGTTGAGAAATACTATAGCGAAAAATCCAAGTGCCTGCCACTTAGCAAAAGCTTCTGTAGATTTCTGTACAATCACTGCTCCTGTCATGAATAGACGCTTACAGTTAATTACTATCGCATCAGCTTCCCATCCCGTGACCATAATCTTCCCCGAGGGGCAGGAAGTGGCAGGAATCAATAAGTGCAGCGTCGAATGCATCAAACACTATAGGGCACGAAGGATGAAGCTGGTTGCCAAAGAACTTGGCATTAATAATAGATAAATAGAACACTTCACAGAACCGTTACGAAAACCACACGCTATCAGATCATTTATTTGCCACCGTCGACGGGTCTGGCACGTGATTTACATTCATACCAATCGCAATACTCCCGCGAGGTTGTAATTAGTGGCGACTAGGCTGTTTTTGCTACACAGCCCAATTAGGCTTCCGTTCGGGCTTTGAAACGTCGAATTCGACGATCAGCTGTCAGCGTGAATCGCCTATAATTTACGATCTTCTCGTTCGCAGTGATACAAAGAACGTATCATCTGCCGTGCCGCGAGTGTGCGGACGCTGCGCGTGTAATACTGGTGGACGGCGGCTAGAGCTGGACAGGGATTAGAGGAGGTAGCGGTACATTTTAGATTGGCGACCGTGGACGTTCCAGGTAGCGTGATTATTGGCTAATAAAATTCAAGAAAGTCGTTAATTGTCCGCTAGAAGTCAATTAAGCGCGGGGCCGTTAATTATGATAATAACTCTCGGGGTTAGCGATATCTTGATTGTATCGTTAGTACGCGAACACCATGGAACCACCGTGAAAGTCACCGTGTCAACCAGCCGGCGAGCAAGCCGCGGAGCCGAGTTTCTTGTGCGCGTTGCACGGCCCCGGTATTCTCAGCCGTGTAAGAAAAACGAACCGTCGAAGAAGCGGTCGTGGCCCTAGCGTGTACTCAATCAACGCCTATGCACCCTCCTCGCATTTTCCACGGGGTCCGCCACGAAAAGATAGCGTAGTTGGCATTGTCGTACGTAATCGCGTTCGGTAATCTTGGGCTGCGCGTGGCTGCTTCTACGCAGGGACACGCACAACTATTTAGCACGCCTGATGCATGGCTTTCTTCTTCCAGATACACGCTGATTGCTTTTTGCAGTCGACTAGGGTTGGAGAGGTACAGCGAGATGCGCTGGCCATTATCCGTCCATAACTTTCAGATCTGTACGCTTCAACTTTGCTTCGTCAATTCTTTTGAACTGAGGGAAAAACAGTTTTACATTTATTTTGTATGAGTGTGTTTAGTGTTCCTTCTCGAGCATTCTTTCTCGAGAATTTCTCGAGAAATTTTATAATTTCTTATTTCTCATTTCTCGAGAAATTACAGTGTTTCTCGAGAATATTCAGTGTAGGAAAATTATTATAAATCCCATTTGTTTTCAGAAATGAATTTTCGGTTACTTCAAATTATGTGTTAATCGTGAATATATAAACACATCTACAATCAGTAATAAATAATAGAAATATATACGAAGAATTGCGCGATTATTTATAAACTTTTTAAACTTTTCTCTTCGTATCGCCGATGCTTTATATACAATTAAACCAACATCCACTCAAAATGAAAGAAATTTTTCTACAGCCGCAGATTTTGTCACAAAAAAAAACAAATAGATTGACTGACGCGACATTAGACGCATTGTGCTTTTGAAAAAACTATTTTAAAACAAAAAAGTAATGTTTCGCCTTGCTCACATTAATGAGCAATTGATAAATTTATTTATTTAATATAAAATGTGAGCAAGGTGAAACATTACTTTTTTGTTTTAAAATAGTTTTTCAAAAATAAAATAAATATAAATAAATTAAATATAATTATATTTAATATCTGTTTTTTTCATTTACACAAGTTTTGTCTAAGTTGGACAGGAATAAAAATTTAGATAAATATTATCAAAATTATTCCAAAAATATAAATTTTGCAATATTTTTTTAATTTCTTGAGAATTCTCGAGAATTCTCGAGAAATATAATCTGATTTCTCATTTCTCAAGATGCGGAAAATATCGAGAAATCAGGAACACTAAGTGTGTTTCATGAGTATGAAGCTTGTAATAACGAGTTTGTATGTTTCTGGCTCGTAGATAGTGATTTCAGTGGTATTAAGAAAATGCTTCTTCGAAGGAACGATCTCACAGTTGATGGATCACTTTAAAGATTTCGTTTTCGAGATCACAGATCGTAAACACTATTAGCTGTGAAGCTCCTAAGTGTAACGGTCGAATGTTCTCCGTTGGGGACGGAGCTAAGGATG
This sequence comes from Andrena bucephala, assembly GCA_947577245.1. Classification (NCBI taxonomy): domain Eukaryota; kingdom Metazoa; phylum Arthropoda; class Insecta; order Hymenoptera; family Andrenidae; genus Andrena; species Andrena bucephala. Next base: position 113,352,011 of record OX387715.1, read on the forward strand.
TTGGAATTTTATGTCCACCGTTATGTGTCACCGTTAGGTGATTAGACTATTTCTCTCTCTGTTGATTCTCCAAGTTAACAGTATCATTCGGTTCAGTGGAATGCACCCGTGAGGCAACTTCCTCTTCCTATGTTACGTTTACCGTGGACGAAACATTACGAAATGGTGGAGGAGCCAGCAGTCTCTCGTGGAAACTTAACGGGTCCAATTACTCAGCTGATCAATGAGAGCCTCGGCACTTGACGCTGTGAAATTTCTGCTGCTTCACCGTTTTTAATTGATCCCCGATTTTTACGTCCCCGACCATGACATTGGAATTAATGTTCTGAGAGGAAATGAAACATTGTCGAAGAAATTTCATTCCACGCCTTCGTAAAATATTACCTATTCATTTTCTTCGTTCGAAACATTTTCGTTAAGAAAAATTGCCACCTTCGCAACACACGCGATACAAAATTCAAATTCACATCTTCTATTATATCAAGGCTAGGGTAAAGGACCAAATTACTGCCACCTACCCGAATACTGTCACCCTCAGCTATTTAGCTGTTTTACGTAATGTAATAAATAAATCTTGTGAAATGATGTATAAAAAAAATTAGCATACGATTGAAACTGTTATTTATACGATACAAAAAACAGCACTTAATTTTTTCTTCGATAATTTGGATAAAACGATCAAAAATTTCAAACAGATATTAGGACAGTGAAAACGACGACTTCCTTACTAGCGAAAGAGAAAACAAGGCGTTAAAGCAAATGCTGTAATTGTAATATTTAAGCTCTTAACCGGTTAACTGGCACGGCTTTTTTTACTATTCGTGCCCACACTGGTAACATCGAAAAATTCAGTGAATCACACAAAATTTGGTATACAGGGCTTTTTTCAGTCGCTGAATCGATTCCGGGGGTTATTTTTTTCATCTGACACCCCCAACCCCTAAAAAATAGGATTTAGGGGTGAGTTTTTTCAATTCTTTACTAAATTGATTCTTTACTAAATTACCATATTGAGTCTGCCATATTGAAATTTAAAATTCCAATGCCAAATTCAGATTCAGCGACCCCAAAAACCATTAAATACCAAGTTTCATTCAAATCGTTTGAAAATCAAAAAAGTTATTCCATTTGATCATATATGATACATAAGCAGAATTGGCCAGATTTTTTTTTTCATCATATATGATACATTGCCAGTTAACCGGTTAACATAACAAAATATAATGTTTTAAATAATATAAGCATCATAGAAAGTAATAAAGATCCGAATTCAACGATTCATTAAGTCTTTTTACTTATTAATTGGTTGACAGTGATTGGTGCAAGCGTTTCAAACATTTTGGTATTACTGGCATAGCAGTAGTTGCTCATGTACATGAGACGATAAAACCTTAAAATGAGATTAACAGTATTAGGTTAGCTGGCAGTAATTGGGGTGTCAGTAATTCAGTCAAATACATTTGAAGGGTGTCAGTAATAGATCCCGAAATATATTTTTGAAATTGATGAATTTATACATAAAAATCGAAGTTTTAAGATCCACCAAATTTTGCTCATCAAGTAAACATATTAAACAATATTAGATAACAAGAATAACATATACTTTTAGTCTATAAGTACAAAACTATTAGATAATGTCAGCGTCAACGCTTAAAATGTCAGTAATTGAGTCCTTTGCCATCGCTTGTGCCATTTTTTAAGAGGTTATGCCTAGTCAGCTTTCGAAAAAGTACGCGATTTTCGGGAATTCTTTGTGGAATACCTGCTGTATATTTTTCTACAACTTCGCGGATATCTTGCTCACCGATATCAACGCAGCTACCGCGAGAATGGCTGTTATTCGTTCAATTTTGAATGTTTTTCTATAACAAAATTACTGAGATTTGCTGCATATATGTACATTTAAAATAAGCGAATAGTTGAAAAAAAATATACAGTAGATATCCAACAAAAAAATCCGAAAAATCGCGTGTCAGTAATTGGGTTCTTTACCCTACTCTAAATCAAACTTGCTATATCCAATCTCTAACCACCCTCAATCAAGCCCACCTAATTTCACTTTCAAAAAAATAATCATCTCCAGGCTTACAAGGATCCCTCGAGTATCCCCATAAAATCCGGAGGCTGGAAATTTCTTAATTAATCCTCGACCCCCGTACCCACATCAACACCTCGTTCAACTACTGGTATCGGCGCATCTACCAAGGGCCTAGAAACGATCGATGCACGACCGCATCGCAGAAACAACGACGAGGAGTCCGGCGCGGCGCGGGGCCGTTGAAAAATCCCCAGGAACAGCCGGGGCGGGAGATGTCCCCTCTCGTTCCGGAAGTCGTTACTATCGCTGTTCTTGCGAGTAGGTCGATGGATTGCCGTTCCCTATCGCGCCGCTCGACCGTCGACAAATGAACAGTTACCATCGTCCGAGATCCTGGATAAGAAGTCACGGTGCCTCGTGACTTCCGAGCGAGCGGTGGTTACGCGCGTGTATCCAGCATCAGCCAGGATTCTGCTCGGCCCCCGGTGACGTTTAACGGCACATAAGCACCTGTTTCAGCTATTCGCGGAGGCGCGAATCCTCGCCGTGTACGACTTACTGACCCGTGCAATGCTCGTCGTTCAACCACCAAGATGAGAGATACGAGGCTCGCCGAGAATTCCACGGAACGTTTGACGCTGTAAATTCAAAGGGGCGTCTGCGAACCTCGGTGTGGGAATTTTTGAAGACGCGACGTCGCTCACGGGCAACGTCCGCGATCATTCCCGCGGTAGGCGGTGCTCCTCGTCAAACACACCGCGCACATAAATGACCACGCGGTATTAATTCGTACGATTTGCAATAAGACTGTTGTTAATTGATTTTACTTGCACGGATGGTGTTAAGTACCCCTGTTTCGAGATCGCACGACATTTTCTCCTAGCTAATGTTCCCCGTTCATATCTGGAAACTATAATGTAATGTCTTCCATTTGCGAAATTGAGTAAGAAAGTACCGCAAAGCTTTTAAGGTAAAGTAACGAGGAGCGTGTCTGAAGTGAAGAATGAGGAATATGCAGGAGATCGCGAACAGAACCTTTTACATCAGAATCGAAGGAGCCTCTTCGACCTTAACGGTGAAGGGGTGTTGAGGTATGAGGGATAACCTTCACTGGATGAGAAAGTAATGTGTAATTCTTGAGCGTGTTGGGTAATGTGGAGAGAAGGGAGGAAGGTATCGTCACAGTGTTCAGTGTAGATTATTCAAACAATATTATTCTCTTATCCGTAGCGATCACTTTTATGAAATAAAATAATTTCTGATGTTCGGTGTTCCTTGTCGACTGACGATTTTTCACACCGATCTGTCGCAACGTCTAATACCCTTCATAGATTTTATTTTTAAAAACAGCTAATTATCCGGTCAGCTAGTGTACACCAATGGCAACGTTCAACCTCCAGTCACACGAGCAAAATTAATAGAAAATTACGATGCTTGGGCTTCAAACGCGTTCACCGTCTAATGAGACCCGAGTCGAATAGGCTCGTCACGAAGGTATAGCCATCACTGTGTCCTTTTACCATTTTAAAGCGGAGCAACGCGGCTGACGCGGCCATCGACCAGCTACGGAATCGCAGGGTCGTAACGAGTACCTCTCTCTCCCTTTATCTACGTAAACTTCGCATAATTAGTGGCCGCGGGCAATGCTTGGACGCGCAGAAAAACGCGTAATTTAATATGTCGACACAGGGCATCGTTGAGCACCGCTCGCGGCCGTAACCCGCGTCCTAATTGGTTATTAATCCTCTGCGCCGCCCTGAATTGCCTTATTTTCCGATTGATTTACATTGTCGGCCGCTAACGAGGATAAAACGAACGTCAATGGAGGCACCAGCCTCCCTTGCAAACGCCGTGCAAACACCGATTTCAATACTCTGCGCATCGGAATCGGCCATTCAGGGCCATTCTCATGAATGGCTTGCACGGATGATGATCCTCGCGATGCGCAGAAGTATTTATTTAAGGTTCAATCCTTGGTGAAAACGGTGATCGCGACTACAATACGAGGAATCACCGGGATACCTCCGTTCGCATATTTTAGTCGGTGTTGCTTTTGAGAATTTTGCGCGAACATACACTTTGAGCATGAAAAACCTCTTTCCCGCCGTGCAAAGTTGTTATAGGATGAAATATGTTAAACGAAGACGAATACAGTTGAATTACATCGTTAGTGGTTTTACGAACGATGATGCTTGCCCGTGCAGAAGCAGACGTGCAACTTGGGTTTAGCTTTTCAGTTTAGTAATATGTAAGTGCACATATGTTTGAAATTATCTTGGGTAAAGGTAGTTGAGGATAATAAACATTTCTTATTTGAGGATTGTAATTGCCAGGTTAGAGTAAGTACAGATAAAGTCGTGCGCAATACGAAGGGAAATTAATTATCGCCAGGGCCATCTAAAGCTTCACCTTAAAGCAGAATTAGTTAGCAAGACTAGGAAAAAGGACCCAATTACTGACACATTAAGCGTTGACGCTGGCATTATCTTATAGTTTTGTACTTATAGACTAAAAGTATATGTTGTACTTGTTATTTATTATTGTTTAATATGTTTACTTGATGAAAAATATTTCGTGGATCTTCAAACTTCGATTTTTATGTATAAATTCATCAATTTCAAAAATATATTTCGGGATCTGTTACTGACACCCTTCAAATGTATTTGACTGAATTACTGACACCCGAATTACTGCCAGCTAACCTAATTCTGTTTATCTCATTTTTAAGGTTACGTCGTGTCATGTATATGAGCAACTACTGCTATGACAGGTAAATGTACCAGTGCCCGGCCATGTCCCAGTAGCTGAACAGCAATGCGAATTTTATTTATTCTTAAGCTTAATTTTTAATATAATTAAAAACCAAAAATAGTACCATAATGCATAAGTACTTAGCAATACTAATTAAAATCATTATTATAGAGAATTAAAAATCGTTAGATAGAAATAATAATTTTGTAACACACTTCGTACGCATAGCAGATTTCGAGAAATTTCTTAAGCTTCTGTCAAGACACTTCTGTCATTTACTAAGAAAAAATTGACAGCATTTCTTATTTATATATTATAGTAATACATTATTATAATAGTAAATAGATTTAAATTTAGTTTAAGATAGTTAAATTTGCAAGAAAATTAATATTTTTTTAAACAAGTCTAAGTTTATTTACTGGTACAAGAATTTCGTGAATGTACGTAAATGCATTTTTAGGTTGTCAGCTTATTGGGACATCTGCATGTTTTCGTATTTTCATTAATAAATACGCCTATTATAATACAAACTTTTCTTTCAGTTTCCGATAGTATAATATTGTGTTATCTTCCACATTTCAAAAACATTATTTTATTTCATGATGATTGTACAAATTAAATTAGGAGACAAACTTTTCCGTTATTCCTTAAGGGGGAACACCACTGTGACGGCCGGAAAAATAAGCCATTTTTAAAAAAAAATTTCCAGGAATAATTTACAGTTTTCATAGCAAATTTTTATTACCTATCTTTAGTACACTGTCTTAAGAGACTATACAAAAAAATAAATAAATCGAAAAACATCCATAAATTTTAATATATTAATTAATCTCCTAGACTCACCCACGCGAGCTGGTCGAATGTGTAACTATGGAACAGCATGTCCGAAATCAAATTTAATTTTTTTTTTATAAACTATATGAGTGTAGTTTCTGTTGTACGTACGGATTCTCTGATTGAAAACAAATTTTTTGAAATACGCTCGGAAAACTGTCCATCTTATTCGCGGATTTTCGAAACTTTTCTTCTAAAGCGCACCATTTTTACAAAAATAATTTGCTTAAGAAATCGGTACGTACAACGGAAACTACACTCATATAGTTTATAAAAAAAAAATGAAATTTGATTTCAGACATGCTGTTCCATAGTTGCACATTCGACCAGCTCGCGTGAGGAGGTCTAGAAGATTAATTAATATATTCAAAATTATAAATGTTTTTCTATTTATTTATTTTTGTATAGTCTCTTAAGACAGCGTATTAAAGATAGGTAATAAATATTTTCTATGAAAACTGTAAATTATTCCTGAAAAAAAATTCTTAAAAATGGCATACTTTTCCGGCCGTCACAGTGGTGTTCCCCCTTAAGCCCCGAGTCTGGGTATTGGTACATTTACCTTAATACCAAAATGCTTGAAACGCTTGCACTAATCACTGTCACCCAATTAATAAGTAAAAAGACTTAATGAATCGTTGAATTCTGATCTTCTTTATAACTTTCTATGATGCTTATATTATTTAAAATATTATATTTTGTTATGTCAATAGCTTAACTATTACAATTACAGCATTTTCTTTAACGCCTTGTTTTCTCTTTCGCTAGTAAGGAAGTCATCGTTTTCACTCTCCTAATATCCGCTTAAATTTCTTTATCATTTTTTCCAAACTAATGAAGAAAAAATGAAGTAGGTACTGTTTTTTGTATCGTATAAATAACAGTTTGAATTGTATGTTAAATTTTTTTTTATGCATCATTCCACAAGATTTATTCGTTATGTTACGTAAAACAGCTTAGGGTGGCAGTAATTGGGTAGGTGGCAGTAATTGGGTCCTTAACCCTAGTAGCAACGTAACTACATCATCTTTTACTGAAACTTCTGACGTTTCATACTCTTCTCAAAATGACCCAAAGTTCGCAGCCTCCTCTCCCATATTCCAATTTACATTAGCCGACCTCGGGCGAAGGTAATGAGCGCTACGAAACGCAAATACAGTTCTCTTTAAACACCGCGCGGTTTTCATAGAATATAAAGGCGCGGCAGGAAATGTTTCATCTTCAACAAAAGCCCATTCTTCTTCAAACACGCTTGGTCGACTTTACCACGAATCGTGACACACTTGAAGCCGCAACTTAAATACTTACGACCATGAACCTCAGTCTGTCACCGGCTCCACTCATTCGGTTCCACTCTCAAATGGGTCCAAAAACTGAAAAATCGCTGGTAAATCAAATCCTGCATCACCGATCTGTCTACTCCAGCAAAAGAAAAGCCACGGCAAACCATCCGCAGCGTTAACATTCGTGGAACACCCATCGGTCCCCTCGATCTCACCCCGTCGCCCGCAAACGCTCGGCGTGCACGACCTATTTAAAGCGCGCGCCCGCGACAGCGGCTCGTGAGAAAACGCGGCGGGAAGCCGCGGATTGAGCAAAACATCGCATTTAATTTTCTAGGAAGGATTGCCGCCGCCGGCCGTGTACGACCGGCCCGCAGCCTAATATTTTATTGCCGTCCCGCAAACGTGTTCTTTCACGCGCGAACCAGCACGCCGGTTTCGAGAACCGGAACGACGTTATCGCGTGGAATCGCTCGACGACACGCTCCGACCTTCTTGCCGCTCTCCTTCCCTTCGCCGTCCTCGAGGAGATTCTTTCTGGTGTCTCTCCTCCGGCCGGGAGAAAGGGCGGTAGGAGTGAAGGGACGGGCAAGAGCGCGGAGAGGCAAGGACACCTTTTAATCCTCCTACCTCGTGGGTCACCCCCGGGGGGTCGCGGGGGGAGCGGGGTCCGCCGTCCACGAGGGGGGCAATCAAGGCGGGTGGAACCGGACGCGAGAAATGCAATCCGCCTGGATGACGTCCAGAAAACTGTTGCCCCGTCTCGCGTGTTCCACGGCCCAGCCTATTAAACCGCCCCGTTTGCATCCCGATCTTTGGTTAATTTATTCGATCGAGTTGGATCGACACGCTTTCGAACGCGTCCGAACATCCTGCCTGAGGAACGTTGCTGTACCACGATGCGCGTTGCTGACGGGTTGCGTGCTGATGTCCCAGGTGCCCATGCCAGTGGCTCAGATGCTGTGTTCACCTTAGGGTTGGGAAGGGAGGTGAAGAATTTTTTGGCAAGTTATTCGGAGATTGTGTGCGGGTTGTAGGGGAGACCGGGCTGGTAGGCAAGTTTTTCAGCTTTTTGATTTCTAATAAATTATGTGGGTGGAATATCATCAAACCGGTTAGTAAATTTGATAGGGCATACATTTGGCTATCTGATTAAATTATTAATGTTGACTCAATGTGAAAACAATTAAGGTATTTTAATGTTTTTCTAACACCTTCCATGCTGGTATAGGGTAGGTTGACTATATGTCGGTACAATCAGTTAAGAAAATGTTATTAGTAACTTATCTCAGTGGTAATATAATAACCCAATGTCACACGAGTTGTATCATTATAAAATACTAATTTCTCTCTTTCATATTTTAATAATAAGCTGATATTTTTTTCAACTTATACATTAATTATAATGTATTTATAACATAGTGTGAAGTGTAGGGTTGTTACCCCCATATCACCCTAACGAAAGGGGGTAGAGATCTGAAATTTCTCTCAGTGGTTTTTTAGGCAAAGAGCATTATTTGGCACACAGAAATACTAAAATTGGTGCTGGGGCCGTTTTCTGCATGCTTACGCGGCTCCACCCCTTAAGTAAAAAATAAAAATCGCTTTATGAATAACAAAATAACAATTTAAACCTTATTAGTTAACCAGTCCCGACCGATCATTTTGACTTCAATAATCTATATAACCTTCAATTATTTATGTATAAACAAAAACAGTATGTCAATAGATCGTCTAATAAACAAACTTTAAAATAGTCTCTTAACATTTATTCTATTGCAACTATCTAGAGCGTGAAAAAATAAAATCTTTAAGAAAAATATTTACTTACGTAGTCAATTTTTCGACAAACGCTGATAACTGTTAACCCTCGGAAGACGAATGGTGGATACGGTCGCGTGAGACGAATGCAGGGTCAATTTGACCCATAGCAACATTTCTATGATACACGGGTTGCACGAAAAAATTGAATATAAAATGAATTTAATAATTCAAATTTCTAAAACGAACTAAAATTTATTAATAAAGAAATACATAAAAAAACATTATTTATATACTTATGATACATAAAATAGATGTATCTCCTGTATGATTTTTACAAATAATGTTACTGCAATTTAGGCATCTTATACTATACTTTCCCATTGCCAACACAAATATAACATTGTGATAGACTTTGTCAGAGTTGGATCAAAATGACCCTGCATTCGTTGTACGAGGGTTAAAAAACGTGCGATCGCGGGGTCGGACATAAATGCATGGCATAGTAGAAGTGACTTCTTTCTGCAGTGAATGATTCCGCAGTAGAGCATATGTCGGTGCAATGTTATTAACAATTAGTCAATCTACCCCTTGAGACAACCAGCCCCGGTCTCCCCTACCGAGTCATTATGCGGTGACTCAATTGAGTAACGCAATTTAGTATGTAGTGTAACGAAATGGTTCGGTATATCGATTCATCCAGTGTGCCCGCGATTAATTGAGACATAGAAGACGCTTCGGAACGTAAGCTGAGCATCGGAGGAGCAAACTTCTTCCCCCCGGGGGGAAGCCTCGGTCGAATTAGAAATTCGTGTGGCCAAAGATGCCGCCACGGTGTTCAGCCACCCTTATTCTTTTCTAGCGGCGCTGGCAAATGAAAAGGCGCGTGGTTATTGTAACGCGGTACCCAATTTCGGTTAATTGTATATTATTACTACGCAGAGGCTCCGCCATCCGCAGAAATTTGCGGCAGCCGAGATGGGGGCGAGTGATGCACCGCGGACGGAGCTTCATAAATACCCTCTTGCTGTTTTATTTCGCTGGATCGCGCGGCGATCGTTGCGCGCCGCGGTAATTGAAAAATAAACGCGGCACGCGGTATTAATGGTACCGATATTTATCGTGCGAATTAACATGAATCAGAACCACCTAATAAATTGGCCGCGGCCACGTTACAATATTATATTTCCCCCGTTTTCGTTCCGCACGAAAGGCTCGTTTGCCGCGCGAGCGCGTTACCTTACGCGCCGATCGTTTTTCATTAATCTCGCCAGATACGATGCACATGCGTGTCCGGGCCGTAACTAATAATTGCCCCGGGGTTCGCATTGTATTATGTTGTTACGTAATGAATGTTCCCTTTCCGATACGTCTCGAATCAACCGCGTTCAAGCTTAGAGACTACAATAATTTCTGTGTCACCTGCTAATCGATACCTCTCCAATAACCTGCGCATCGTTTTTTTTATCATAAAACCTTGCCAACATCAGATGACTGCGGAAAAATTCTTTAACCACCTCGTCACTCCTGAAACCCTCCGTCCAGAACGAATCAGATCGTATCCCATCGACAGAATTGTGCCGATTCAACGTGTCTCCCCATCTCAATTAAAATTCCTCGCTTCTATCTCGCGATCAAAGCTCACAGTGCGAACGTAACGTTTGTTATGCAACGACCTAATAAAATCGATCCGTTCCGCGATAAGAAGCAGCGAGCGATGCGGCTGATCGCATTTCTCGCTTCTGAGCCGCGGCCGCGAAGAAACGTAATTACAAGCGGTCCGTTCGTGGAAACCTGTCGAACGCGGTGCAGGCCACCGTCCTAGGAATCAAGTTAACATTTTTCCAGCCTTCCTCTCCAGCTCTATCTGTCCGACGGCCGCGGAGACGACTTGATAATCCGGGCCGAGATAAGATCGGCCGTCGGGACTCGCGGCGATTACGGGGCCGGCGAATCGTTCGATCGAAGGTGAACGTTTCCCACGACCCCGCGAATTCAAAGGGTCCGCCGGATTCTACGGTACCGCGGAGAGACACACGGGGGAATCCAGAGAGCCCACGGAGCCAGACGGGGCTGACAGCGCGGCGGACGCTCGCGCAGGCCGGCTCCGTCCGCTTCGCTTGGCTATGTAAATTCACTTTCCAGCGGGAGGGGGGGGGGGGGGGGGGGGACGCGGCCGCGTTTCGCAATTAGCGTGGAATGCGATGAGCAAGGGACACAACGGGCGCCCAGACGACGCGGGGAGGATCCTTCGAGCGTTGTAAAACCGCGAGACGAGCAGGGCAGGCATGTAGCTCGGGGACGTTGCTGCCTCGTCGACACGTCCTACGCGCGTACGATTCCCAATTTGGCCTCCCGATACTCCCTCGCTATCCCGTTAATCGCCCTCGCTATCGGCCGCTCGGCCATTAACCGGCACGATGCTGGAAGTTAATTGCTGCGTGGATGTACAGCACGGTTCAAGTGGATGCCGCGGGACGTTGGTGGTTGGGGACTGCGCGGAGTTGGACTTTCTGTTTAGACATCTTCCGGGACTTTGGGTTTTAGCGGGGAATTGCGCCTTGTTCGGCCGAAAAATAGGTGATTATTTATGAATTTTTTGTACAAAAACGGTTGGAGAAATTGATTTGAGGTTTGGCAGGCTGTTTTATTGTATCTTGAACTATTGTTCTGAATTTTTTTGTGACAGTACAAAAGAAGCATGGCAAGATACAGAGAAAGAGTCGAAAAATAATCGGGTGGCCTTGACGTTGACGAGAAAAGTAATGTAGGGGAGACCGGGGCTAGTTGATACAGAGGCATGTTGATACAGCCGAATTATCTCGACACTGTATGTATGTAGCACCTTGTGCGCGAGATATGTGAAGCTAGTTGTTCAATTCTTTACTACGATCCAGCGTACGTCTGTATTCCTTGACGTTAGCAATCCATTTTTAACTGTTTTCGTTTCTATAGAGAAAAAGTAAATAATTGTGTTCACTTCCCAATCCGTCTTGAGACGGTACAGAGAATTTTATCACTCAAATTAATTGGGCATCACATTGAGTCCTTTAAAGGTAAGGTAATTACGTTTTGTTATTTTGTTTATATGCTCTACATTTTTTTATGGAGACGTTTGTACAGAATGACTTCCTGTGGGGTACGATGATACGTTTTCTCTGGGGCATGTTGATACAGTGTATCAATTTTCCCCGACTACTTTTAATTGGATGTTTTCCTTTTATTTCTAGAAAAATGGTTCGAAATTATACCAAAAAGACAAATCGTGGCGAAATATATTATATATAAATAAATTTAAGAGGCAAGAAAAGAATGTCTTCAATGATTCTTACCGACACGCCAGTTAAAATAAAGCTAGAAAATGAAGCAAGACAGCGGGATACAAAAAAAGGTATAAAAGAAGAAAGAGCACGGAAGAGATTGTTTAAATCTCTGATAGGTGATGAGAAAATGAAAACCATAGGTAGATCTAACAGTAAGGAAAATATAAAGAAAAGGACAATTAAAAAAGCTAATAATAAATCTGCAAATAATATAAATATATTAAAATCGAAAAATGAGGACGCCCAGTGTTTGATTTGTCTACAACCATTCTCAAAATCTGAGCACGGTGAAGAATGGATTCAATGCATATCTTGTATGAAGTGGGCTCATATAAAATGCGGCAAAGATAATCCTAATTATATATGTATTAATTGTTACTCAGACGAAAGTGATTAATTTTATATCCATTAAATGTCAATTATATTATTATAATAGATTATATGTCAATTAAATTTAAATAAAAATGATTTTCTATGTTTGTTAACAAAATCGGTTTGGTTTTTAGTTTACATCTTTGTTCAATTTTATTCTATATTGTTGGAAAGGTATTTAGATTAAAATGATATTTTTCAAATTTATTAGTTACTCATTAAACAGATATTTTACAGATGTATCAACATGCCCCAGAGCTGTATCAACTTGCCCCGCAGTGGGGTAAATTGATACACATTGCCTTCGTCCAAATAACATTTTTTCATTCATTTTGTATGTACTTTCTCAAGTTTTCGCTTACTATATATTAAAGAGGAAGGACCAAAGTATGTTTTAGCATACTTGTTATTAAGTAATTGATTCAAACAAAAATGAAAAACATTGAAAACTGAAAAACGTATCAACTTGCCCCGGTCTCCCCTAAGGGTTATCCTAAAAAAAACATAAAAAGGAAAATAAATTCTTCCTTGAGAGGACCTTGCAGCGACAAAGGCGCAGCCCTATTTTTGATAGTTTTTGAGTTATGACGTGTAATATATGTAAAACAAATCTATATTGTTTGGTGCACGTTTGATGCAAATCCGATAATAAACGAGCGATTGTTTGCAAATTTTCAACCTGCATCCTGTATTATCTTGCTGCAAGGCAGGGGCAGCTCCAGGTTTGAAAAATTCGCTAAAAATAGAAATAAAAACTTATCAATTCAATAACTAGGGGAGAGCGGGGACAAACGTAACACTTTTTACATTTGGCTAAGCTGTCAATTACCTCTTACAGATATAAAAACGAAAATTATGCCTTAAGATAGTATGTTTCTTGGTCTATCATTTGACCACAAAGAGTTATGGCAATTTTCCGCAGTGACTGTCAGTGTTACTTTTGTCCTGCACGGGTAGGACGAAAGTAACATACCATGGGGACGAAAGTAATACTAATTATTTTCAATACAATTAAGTAAAAACACTTCTTCCAAAGCAAAATAGGATTTTTATTTTTAGAAACGATAGAAACAAACATTTAAATAAACATATTTTAAGAAGGTAACGATTAAAAAGCATAACCAGCTTCAAACATTTCTTTCGTACTGTGTGTTTGATGTAATATGGAATCTCGTGTAATGGCCCCAAAAGTAACTAATACCTATTTATGATTTTTTTTTAAAAAACTATTGTTAATATTGGATTCAACTTCACCCCGTAATGAGGTGTTACTTTTGTCCCCAGCCATGTTTTTCAGCATAGAACTGTTATAACGTACAAACTATACAAGATTTATTGAAATCAAATACAGGAACTAATAAAGACATTATCTAAGAACGCTCTAACATATAATTGGATCAATGTCTATATTTTAACTACGAATATTAACAAAAAAACCAACAGGCGAGACACTTATCTGAATGATCGAAATACTGAAATCAGCTCGCCCACAGTATACGAATCGTCGTATTGCTCAGCGTCACTCCGTGGAATAAAAGAAACATTAAACACGCGTAACTATGTAAAGCAAACGTTTTGGAAACTTTTGTGGAAGGCGGGAGAATGCGTGTTACTTTCATCACGCCGTTACGTTTGTCCCCGCTCTCCCCTACTACTTATTGTGTGAAAATGAGTTATTTTTTAATTAGTCTTCTTTTTTCAATGTTAATGTCGAAGCAATAATTCTTTAAACAGTTTTTTCTAATTTACTCGAAGTTGGTGAAGACGGAGCTGCACTCCTCTTGCTGCGAGGTCCTCAATTAAAGCTCTTCGTGTAATTTTTAATGAGCTGTCTCAATGTCTCCCTTCTTTAAGTACTCGTATACACGGTTTGGAGCCCGAATCTTGAGAACCACGTCAAGGAAAAATGAGCCCCTAGAGTCTAATAATCTTATTATAATTCAAAGTTGCCTGGGCTAGTAGCTAATGATGCATATTTTAATCCTCCTGTACAGGAAGACGTTAGATAATTTCCGCTCGCGAAGTCGCAGAGTTTGACTCGCCATCAATTATCTTAATTGTGAATATAGATATCGAGGCAGAGACGACTATAATCAATGGACAGAAATAATCAATTCACTGGACAGCTGTATTAGCTGGGCGTTACGCGTATTAGTCACTTCGTAATAACATGTATCACACAATCCTTTCAGGCTTGTCTGGTTCACTGGGCGAACGAACCTATCCGTGTTCAATTTAGTTCTCTAAATTACAACCACTATTTTCTAATTTATACTACATCACACATTGTTCATCAATTTCTAAATTTATCTTGAGATCATTAAAGGAACAATTCGAACTTCTACCGATGAAGGTATTGAACAAGGGGCAATCTAATTATTCTAATTATTCTCTGCAAATGTGTTGATATACCTAAACAGCTTCTTTCCATTACACTCTGCTATTTTTATTACGCAATATTAATAGATTCCTAATTATTCTATGAACTAAAAAACGAAGATACGGATATATCTTCAAATTTAAAACACTTGATACTCCTCAGAAAAGAACTCGTCTTGTTTGACGAATGACTCAAGCCTATCTACCTCCCCATCGCTCCAAAAAATGAGCTTTTAAGCACCGCGCTTAATACCAGCCGCTGCATTTCGTCAACGGAACCGGTTATACTTATCCCGCGATCGGCCCAGCCGATAAATCAATCTCGGTATGCCCAAGAAGCCACTTTGGCAGGACCCAGTTCGGGACGCTCGTCCGGGCGGATGTTTCAATTTGTAATCGGAAACATCTACATTTATTATGCGATCCCGGGTTGGGCATTACATCCGCTGGACGCGAGCCGCGGACAGCGGCGTCCAATGGTGAGATATTAATCATCCGCCGATTTAATTCAGGACCACTGTCGAACCAGTTCGGCGGGATCGTCGAAGGACGTGCGGCAAGATTAGTTCTCGCGAGTTTCACGAAGCTCGCCCATTATGGAGGCGCCGTATCGCGACGTTCTTGTCACGTATTAATCGATATCTCGCCGCGCCGCGCGATTTCGGGTCTGGAAAAATGAACACGCGAACGAGGGATGCCCGCTCTAAGTGCCCGATAAAGGCGGAGCGTGAGTTATCGCGACATTAATTCCGTTCGATTTCACGCTCGAGCGTGTGACTTCATTACTCGCGGGACGGGGTAATTATGCAAGCAGTCTGCTCGACGTTTCCTCAACTCCGTACAGGAGCTTCCTTTAAGAATCAAGTATTAAACTCGACGAACTTTTTGCTTTGGTCCTAGCTGGAACGAACACACTAATGAATCGAATTAATTTGTAATCTCCGGCGCAAAAGGAGTATATAGAAAAGCAACATTCACTCGGCTACTTAAACACAGGGAATAAGAATTATGTTCCACGCGACGTGTTTCCAACAAGACCTCGATTCAGACAGAACGAGCGCCTTTCATAGCAATGGCTGCATCAATCTATCCCCAGATACAAATCTCCAAGACGGATCCCAGCGTCAACCGACATCGAAACAAGAATATTCCACTCTCCCCAATTGCCCCTCATAATTAACTCGTTGCCATGCTGGCCGCTGCTCGACATGGGACTATTACCGCACCAATTCCCCCGTCGCCGTAAGTAACCATCCATTCCCGTTGAAAAAGAAAGAGAAACACCCATAACTCTATCCACGAAAGTTGCCCCGGCGCACGATTCCGAGGCATTGTTCAGGGGCTGGATCCACGTTTGCTCGAAGGGAATCGTGATCGGTCGTGTACGGAGCGGTCGGCTGTTGAAGAGGTCCGTGGGACGTGAAGGAGAGATATCGCGAGCCGGAGAAGCGGATTCTGCAGGGACGTCGGCGCAACCGGGCCGAAGGTTAACTCGCCTAACGTTCAAGCCAAGACGGAATATAGATGTTCGGTACCGTTCGCCGCTTCATTTCCTTGAGTTATGGTCAATTACGGGTGCCTTATCTTGCTGGGCCCGGGTCCACGACTACCGTCTCTCGGCTGCCGCGGACAGGGATAATCTACTGGCGTGTATCTTCCAGGAAAACATTCCCCGCGGTCCCTTTTCCACCTTTCTCACGCATTCCAACTTTCCTCGTTACTCAACCGCCTGTCCCAAACCGGCGAGCTGCCGAACTCCGAGCGCCCGTTCCGCGAGGATTTTGCGCGAGGGTAACATTGAGCCAGCGCCAAAAAATTCCAGCGATTGTCTAGATTGTGTCTAACATTCTTCGACACCGTCGCGTTGTCCCGTTAAACGGGAGACTCGAGCGTGAACCACGGTTCAATTTCATTCGAGATGTTCGAGGGCCCGTTCCGCCAGCGCTTTCGTGTCTGCTAGTCATTCGGACGCGCCTGCTCGTGTCGCTCCAGCCTAATGAATGGTCGTTCGCCAAGTTTTCCCCACCGAGAAACTTTGTTTATTAGGAATTACATTACGGAAATGACGCGTTGCTGCTGTATTCGGGGGGAGACGTCGTTGGTCAATGAACTAGAAGATTGCTTCACTTGCATTTAGACTCAATGGTTGAGTGTTCGCCGTTAGAGGGATTAGGCGGGGCGTGGATTTCTGGACAGACAGATTTATGTATTCGAAGTGACAGTTGCAACTCCGACAATATCGTTTCTAGAATACAGCGGGATCTACATATGTATTAAACCCAAGGCGCGAATAGCCCAAGCCTGTTAGCATCTCCCTGTTAAGTGCTCTGGAAACGATAACCAGCCGTTCATTGAATTAGCATCGGCGAGGGGGCTGAATGGTTCAGCGACAACCTTCCCGCTTTTGAATCCCGTCCCGGTAACGGTGCAAGCGCCCACGCGCGATTAACGCTCGCGATTTACCGCGAGAACTCGCGGCGATGCGTCAGACGTCGCCGCATGACGGATCGCGTAAGATGCCGTACGTACGTTATTGCCAGCGAGGAACGCGAATGCAAATTCTGCCCGTCGGGGATCGAGCTGATCAAGCTCGATCCAACACCCTCGCTGGTAACAAGTCGTGAAAACTCGCGTTACTGCAGGCACCGTTTCCGCTCGGCTAGCGGGCTGCGTGCGTTCGATACTCCTAGCCACGCGGTGAGCTACAATATTGTTGCGCTCCGCTGAAATTCCCATAGGTCGCTGCAACCGTGCCAGGGAAGATGCATTCCACGCCCAGATCTTCTCGAGGATTAGGGTC
This sequence comes from Andrena bucephala, assembly GCA_947577245.1. NCBI lineage: Eukaryota > Metazoa > Arthropoda > Insecta > Hymenoptera > Andrenidae > Andrena > Andrena bucephala. The sequence continues at coordinate 113,369,552 of OX387715.1, forward strand.
CTGAGGCATGGAGATGGGAAAACTTGCTTTCGCCGGGCAAACTTAGTAGTGGTAGGGCTACGGAGGTCTTAGTGTCTAGAAATTTAGTGTATTACTGGGAATATTGCACGTCGGGGTTATTGGACAGTTTCTTGGGGCTGAAGCAGAGTTTCTTCATCCCTTAACCGAGGCGGCTTGATTTTCAAAATTCTTCGGTTTTCCTTTTCTGGATCTAAGTTTTAAATAGTAGCAATTAGTGTTAAGGATTCGTGAGCATTTGACACAAAGATTATTAATATCGTAAACTTTAAAAAAACATGTTTTGTTTAGTCAAAAATAAGGATGGATCGTTAAAGAGGCTTTTTAAAAAAGTTTCTGTTGTTTTGCAATGGTAACTCAAAAACGGAAGTTCCAATTAGGGTTTGTCGGTTTTTAAAAACCGGTTTTAAGAACCGGTTTTTATTTATAAATTTGTAAAATTCAAAAAACGGGTTTTAAATTGAAAAAAAAACGGTTTTATATACTAGAACTTTAACTTGAAATCGCCTCGGACGCAAGCAAATTGTAACTGTTTACTGTAAAACTAATCTTCATGAGTTCATATTTTCAGAACAAACAACGAAATGGAATAAGGGTTTATAATTTGGTACCACGGATTTGAGTTATTTTAGCTATTTTTTTATTTGGTTTTGTATGCAGTCTATTTTATTTTGTTATATTTTTGTAATTCGATAATATTAAGGAAACTGAACATTTTTAAAATAAGTAAAAGTATTTATTTACTATTTTAATTACATTCTTTTGTTGGGAAAGTTCAAAAACCGGTTCAACCGGTTTGTTGGAAATAGTGAAATTCGAAAACCGGTTTTCTCAAAAGTCAGTTTTTGTATAAATCCTAGTTCCAATCGATTCCAATAAAATTCGAGCATGTTCACAAAGTGTGTAGTTTCGGTCTGAATCTAAATTAAAGTTAATAAAAACTGTTATTCTTTAGGAAAAAAAAACTAAAACCTCATCTTTGTCTAACGAAAAATGCACTTTTTTTAAAAAATCGATATTTCTTAGATGTCATTTTCATACCTTTGCTTCTGTTATTGGTTCAGTGCAGAACCAAAGTTATTCTGAAGTAGAATTTGCAAACAAAAGAATTTTGTTCCGTTCCGTTAAGGGGGGAGCCCTATTTAGGACGCTAGGAATGAGGTGATTCTTGGGAATTTTTTTCTAAGAAACTGTTAAGCGAATCTTTTCCAAACTTTCAGGGTATTTTAGTTCACATTTAAACAATAGAAATTAATTTTTACGTTGCAAAGTGTTCGGTAGAAGTGGAGGTATATGAACACGTTCGTTAGGACTCGCGCGCCGGAGTTGCAAATTGGCGATTGTAATGCTGGCCCCATTTCTTCCCTGAAATAAAAAAACCAAGGATTTTCTTATTTCTAGTATAATTACATTGTCGATGAACCTAACAAACGAAAAAAAAGTTAAAAGTTGACAAATTAGTGGGACTTGAAAGAAAAAGTTACGATTCTGCCCAAAGATATTTCGTACTATTTGTGGAAAAGGAGTTATTCAGTTCAATTTATTTATCAATGTCTCAGGTTCATCGACAATGTAATTATACTAGAAATAAGAAAATCCTTGGTTTTTTTATTTCAGGGAAGAAATGGGGCCACCATTACAATCGCCAATTTGCAACTCCGGCGCGCGAGTCTTAACGAACGTCTTCATATATCTCCATTTCTACCGAAGACTTTAAAACGTAAAAATTAATTTTTATTGTCTGACTGTGAACTAAAATACCCTGAAAGTTTTGAAAAGATCCGCTTAACAGTTTCTTAGAAAAAAAATTCCCAAGAATCACCTTATTCCTAGCGTCCTAAATAGGGCTCACCCCTTAAAATCGCTGCAAAACAAAAGAAACTTTTTTAAAAAGCCTCTTTAATGATCTCTTTAATGATATTTTTGACGGAACAACCATGTTTCTTTTAAAGCTTATGATATTAATAAGCTATGATATTAATAAACATTGTATCAAACAACAAGTCTCAACTTCAATTTATTTCTCTATAATTAATAGAAAAAGAAATTCTTCATTTTCGACAAAAACGACTGCCTAAAGTACCCTTAAGTTTGCGGGTGTCTCTCTGGATTGATTGTATCTACAAATGAATCTTGTAATCATTAACTCGAGAGCGTGGAATGACCAGCTAACAGCAACTTCATTTCAAGTGAAACTGGAACATCCCCGGTGTATTATGTACTTTCAAGCTCGTATATACACGTTATTTTACGTACTCGGAGCACACACGCGTATTCCCCGGGGCTCTATTCTTACCTCGACATTCAACGCTCCAGTCGCCCCTGCCTTGAAATACAACCTCCTCCAAGACGTGAATGAAACTTCCGTATGGCTTTACAGCACCCACGCACTGTACTCTAATTTTCAAGTGAAAAACTGGAATACTCGCCTAAATAGTTCACAAGTCAGCAGCAGCACACACCGAGGCAAGGAAATTAAAAATTCATCTACATTCGGCCCCGTGACTTTCTAGGAGATTCATTCATCAGGCGTTCCTCGATTCGTTTGAGCTTCCTTGAAAATCCACCGCCGGCTGTGCAGAATAAGAAATTGTCAACAGCTAAATAAGCATCATTGAAGGTGGCAAGTTCCATTTGCTGGTAAAAAGAGGGGCCGGGAGTGAATAATCGTTTTTCTATACGATCGATGCGTCACGTCCGGAATGTAGAGTACGGACGGAACCGTCACACGAGAATTATAGATGGATCCCAGTGCAGTGACAGTACAGGGAGAGACTCTTTCGAACTTATTTTTCGCACGATCGATTTATACAGTTCAAAAGCGAGACGCGACATCCGTGACAACGTGACAAGCTACGCTCTCGACTATGCGACGTACGTCGTATTGTCCAGATCGGCTGGCACTTAATCTTGTTTCACCCTCCCGGATCCCTCTTGCCCCCCGTTCCTCTTTCTGTGCCTCGGCGCATGCGTCCCGCTTGCTCGAATTTGTTGTCCGTCATACCGTTTAATTCCATTTCCGGCTGGAAGACGAGAACTCGAAGCGTGAATGGACAACGGGTGTTGTCAGTCGCCGGGAAGCTGGCCCCTTTTAATATTTCCCAGCGTTTCAGTTGGTTATAATTGGGGCTATGCGTTGGCTTTCTTGACTTGGTGCCGTGTTTCGTTGGTCTTCTGGAGTTCTGGTTACCTCATTTTCTGGTCCTCTGGTCCTCTGGTCCTCTATTGGTCCTCTAACCCTTGAGTTACCGCCTCAGTTTTCTAACGTTTCTCTCCCCAACCCTCTAATCTTCAAATCCTGTAGTCATCTGGTAATCTAATCCTACAGTCTTCCACTCCTCTAGTTCTCCAATCCTGCTGAATCTGCATTTTAAATATTCCCCCACGCAAAGAGTTCCCCTTCGACTGAAATACGAATATCACTTTACAAGTAATGCATTACTTGCGATTAAACCTCCTAACACTGTAGCACAGTGCGACCGTCTCGTCCTGCGTAATCATGCCAGTGAAGAATTGAGCCCGCGCTAATAACACAGCCCACAAAACATGCATAAAGAGGGAAATTGCTCGCTGCTAAATGAAGAAGCCATACTTCGCTGTTCCGCGTAATGCGGTTCACGTTTTAATTCTGTCGGGGGTACACGTCGCGTGCACTTGTACCTCATTATAGTCGAAATGACGCAGGGCGTGGCCCCTCGGTCCTTCATTACTATCAACTAAATAAATACACGTCCACCGTTGTAATAGCTGGCATTATTTAAATTGCATCGCTCCGTTGTGCACATCGAAATCGTTGAATAAAGTAGCTCGCCGGAGATAATAATTACCGACGTCGTGTTTATAAAGGTGGACCATTAAAAGTGGGTTACGGAGGGGAACAAATTGTTGCCACATCCCGCGAGCAAACAACACGTGACCTCGGGCAATCTTAAAAGCCTTTGTCGTACACGGTCCCTCATCCCACCCTCCCCCCACCCCTCCGCGATTTAATAGGACGAACCGTGCCGAGAAAGAGGCCGCAATAATTTCTTAATCGGACCCTGGCACCTTCCTATGCAAAGCAGCGCTCGTTGCGCAAAATATTCGCGACACATCCTCCTCGGATCCATCCGGCAGCCTCGGTCGATTCGTTCCTCTCGATTCCGACGCCAGAAACGTATCGAGCCGTGGAAAGGGAAGTGGGCGATCGCATGGGTGCTTGCACGCAATCTTGTTAACTCGGTGAAATACAATGTGTATTAATTTTTATATCGCGCGCGGACACGTACGCGGACAGGAAAAGAAAAACTGGTTCTGCACGCGGGATTCCGCGGCTGGCCGATAAATCAGAGCTGCTGGATGGGAGATAAGGCTTGAGTTCATTAACGTCCGCTCCGCGTGAATGTAAATCAGTGGCGAATTGGGCCTTCCGAGGGTTCCGAGCGCATCTCAGCTGCCTCTGGCACGTATAAGAATCGCCGAAGCTTCGTGACTTCGTTTACTGGAAGGCCGGCAGGGTCCAAGCGACCCGTTAAATACGGGCGCTTACCGCGGAGGGGTTTAGGGAAGCGATGATGCGCGGTTTCGAATCACCGCCATTACGTGGAAACACGGCGGAATGATCTAAAATAAGCGGACAATAAAGAACCGGATAATCTGGATATATCTGCGGCTCTGTCCTCGATGCAAACGAGAAGCCTGGTTACTAAAAGCAGACGCGCGCATTTCACGGATACCAGCGCGGGCGGACCAGATATTTGCACGTCGCGTGACGTTCGGTTTCGGCCTCGCTTTCGCGCCGTAGCTGTGCGCGCGCGGACGCTCGGCGACGAAAATCAGCCACGCAAATCTTTCCGAAATTTCCCGCGGTCCGCCGACTATCTCGCTAATTTCACTTGCAGCAACCTTGCCTCTGACAAGGGTGATGGATGAGCCACGACTGCCTCGCTTAGGAATCCGTCAGAATCTCCGCGCGAGAGGTGGGTCTCGGTTAAATGGCGATACAGAGCGAAACGTGTTATTCGACAAGGTAGTCGTAGCGCCCGTAAAATACTGTAACTCTCCGAGGATGGAGAGCTTTTGAATGCAATCAGGGGTCCGAGCGTAATGGTCTCGCTCGACTTATTTTGCAAATTATAACTTCATTCCATTTGGACGGACCGCGCGACGCGAACGGAAAAAGCGCAATTTCTATTGGGTTTATTGTGCGAATCGTACTCTGTAATTACGTGCAGTGCGGTGGATTGCTGGGCAATCGCACGACGAGCATTAATCTTCCCGCTAATTGGGCAAAATAAAAAGCGAACATGCTGTGGGATCGAAAGGGCTCCAAACTGCTGTGGCTCAGTTATAGGGTATCGATTCATCAGTGCGCCCAGCGCTCGCTCCCTGAGCCATTAACCTGGCTGCTCAACAAGTGTCCTGCAACCCATCAACGACGCAGGAGACAGTGTCCCTTTTTTTCCTCTCATCCGCTACGCGCTTCAAAGATAGGGTGACTGTACCTAATATCGCCAGGCAAAAGTTAAATCGCTGTCAATTGAATAATAGTTTATATTTTTGCATGCAGTTTGCTTCAAAGTAAAGAGCAATTATTCATATTTCATGTAGCATAAGTTAGAATCGTTGAAAACCACAAATTTTGAATTAGGAATTAAAAAACGCAAGACATGCAAAAATCGAGTCCTGAGAAAAGTGTACCTAATATCGCTAGCTCAAAAAATATTGATTAATTCATGAATAATTCATGTATATATGAGTTTTTAAAGTCATTTTCACTCGTGCTTTTATTATTTCTTGCTCTATAAATGTTTTTTTTATCCATCTTTGACTTTATTTTTATTAGAAATATATAGAAATTTAAAAACATAGATTTTTAAAACATTTTATTTTTTATGTTCCGATGTACATATTGGACAAATAAAGTTTATTTCGAGTGCCCCGCACATTTCCTGACCCCAACTGTAAAAAACATTACATCGAAACCATTGTTCTCCGATAGGCGGTATTGAGAACACGCATACTGCTTAAAGAAAAACATTATTTAAATTACGAAAAATATTTGAATCGATTACAGTCCTTAAGTACATCATTAATTAGGTTTTTCTAGTAGATATTCTTGCATTTACGGAATTATTAGACTTACCTTCTCCGAATGTGATGTAAAATTGTGGCAGTCCAATAAATTTTTACGCTATTAAGATTCACTAAAATACTTCTCTTTCTCTAATTGTTGAACACATGATGCTGAAATTACAGTATATCTTCCTACATGTGTTTAGGTACTAACTCAGTGTATAACCGATAAATTTTAGAGCTTACTTTGCGTGATATAGCGGGTGGCGATATTAGGAACATGGGCGATATTAGGTACAGTCACCCTACTGGATCCCGCAGATATCCAATCCGACACGAGGAAACTACGATAAAAGTCCAAAGGATTGCAAATCAATAAGTGTTCATAGTCTAATTAAAAATTATTCTGTTCTTATGAGTTCCTCCATCAGGCTTTCTTTAAATTCTTCAGACTTGCAAATTTCGTAACAAAACCAAAGTAGACGCCTACCGGATTACATACGTTAAACCGCAAGTATCCAGTTTCTTTGTTTCCCTCTACCCGTTCCTTTCCCCAACCTCCCATGTCCCGCGAATTCGCGAATTTCCCAGCGCAGCCTCCCGCGAATATCCGAGCGAAGATATGCAGGTGGGCAGTACGGAGGCCTACCAGATGCTTCCTCGGCGGTTCCGTCTGGTTTTATTGGGGCGCGCAGCGGCAAGTAGTAGGCAGGCGGGCAGTTTGGTTCGCCGGCGTGCAGAATCGCCAAGGGTCGCGCGCATACGCACAAAGCCATATGTCATGTCGGGCCGTTTAATGGCCTTTTAATACTACCTCGCGAGCTGCACGTATCCCCCGCCGACGCAAGGTGGCTGGATGGTACCTTTGAATAGGCGCCTGGAAGGTGCGTCTATAAAGGTGGCCCGACGCGACGCGGCCGGGCATAGAGAGCCCCGAGTCGCCGTGAGCCGACACGGGATTCCTGAGTGTCTGTGTCATCGGTTCGACTGCAACCTCGTAAACTCGGGGCATTAAATGCGGCTTTCGGCGACCGGGGAACGGGACGGAGAATGTAGAATGTAGAATGTAGAATGTAGACCGATCGGGCTACGAGCTGGCTACGCTCACCTTGGGGATCTGCCCCTTGCAAACTGACCAATTTTTACCGTCCGCGCGCATCGACTCACCTTCTAATGCCTCTCGCGGGGAAAGGTCGCTGCAGTAGTTGCGCCAATTCCAATTAACTTTTTCGCATTCCGGGGTATGGGTACCTATTGTACAGGGTGCCTCAAAGAGGTTGGTCGGAGTTTTGGATATGGAGCTCTGTGTGTTTGTGGAGGAAAAATAAATTGCCCGGTGGCGCACACAGAGGGGTAGGGGGCAAGGGGCACTCCCTAAAGAAGGGGCTTTGTAAAAAGAAAAGATAAGTGGATTTTATTCTGTAAAAAAAATTTTATAATCACCTAATGATTTCGATTGAATTTGTATTAAAAATATTTTTATCCCTTCGACTCGGCTCCTCCAAGATTTAATCCTGAGTGCGCCACTTGATTGGTTTTATTAGGGAAGATACTGAGAATTCGAATCGGGTGAATTAAATTTCTTGGAGTACCTTTCACTTGTCTTCTATTTAGTTTTCTTGGGTTTTAATTATGTTATGGAATATACTCTTTGAAAGGGTTTCTACAAAATGAGAGTTATCCTTAAGAGTTTTTGTTTATTAAATGATAATATTGTTAGTTGCGAAGGCGTTACTTCCACACAGAATTTTTAAGAGAATATGCGACGGAGGGAAATTGCCACTTTCTTTTTAAGTTATGGGAGTCGTGACCTGTAGGTAGGCGAAGCGGATTACCTGGAGGTTTCATCGCCGATCCACTATGGAATTCGATGTGTTCGAGAAGTATTTTATATTCCCGTAAGGTGTATGGAGATGTGCATTTATACCGAACGTAAAATCTAACTTGTCATTTTACTGCTCCCACTTTTATGCGTACGCGATAGTTTCAGTCAGACACGTGCGTATCTGGAGGAGCTTCATGCTGTTTTATGGATCACCGTCTAAACGAAGAATGTGATACGACGCGTAAAATCTTGGGATCTTATGACATAAAGCCATAGCTGTCTTTTTTTTTTTGTTTAGCTCTGAAACCCTGTCCAGAGAACCCCGAACGCTTTCATATTTTCCGCGCGTTTGCTCTTTTTTGCTGGAATGCAAGTAAATTCTCCTCTCGTATTTTTAAGTGTCCATCTTTATGTATATTCCTAGTACGCTAGGTGCTCGTCTATTTTGAAGAGCCACGTCATCCAGTTGGTGCACAAAGCGACAAGTTCCTCATGTACGTGCTGGCTTCTATCACACAAAACAACTAGCAAGCGGCAGGCATTGTCCTCGTTGAAATTCCATTGGAAGCGAAATCTCCAGTGCTGGATATCTGCCTCGCGTGTTTCTAGCTGGTCAATTTACTTGTCGACGAATCCGGTTGGCCACTTCAAAATGCCTTTAACAACGAGGAAGAGAGCGACATTCACAGAAAACAGTGTCCAGAGAATTTTACCATGGTTTATATCTGTACAACAAAATATACATTATCGTACACTTTCGAGTAAGTATTATTTTTTCAGCGATGGTGATACTATGTGTACAAAGATTTGTTACACTAATTTATAACTCAATTTATATATGTAGGTAACCAAAGAATTTCTTGTACTTCTATTAATCACAGGAACTCGCTTTTTCAGAAATAAAAGTCGATTTGAAAAAAATCTTACACTTTCGACTACTTGCTTTATGAACAAGTCTACCTCCTTCATGATTCCACCACTTGCAGCATAACTTATAGTCTCCTTTCTAGTAACTAAAGTTTCAATAATGTGGCAAAAGTTGTCAAAAATTTACTATGTCACAGGATATAATTTTTCCTTAATAGTGTCTTGGAATGTTCGTGCTACGAGACGCCTAGTAAAAGGCTACCCACTGAACTTGAGCCTGAGCTATCGAGCGCCTAGCAGCAGACAGCCCGCACAACTAGAGTCGCTAATGTCGATACGGTCGGTAGCACCGTCTCTGTCGATAGTGTCGAGAACGCTAGTATTGCAGGTATCGTTGTTATAAATCTGATTAAAATATTATTTAAAGCCCAGAGGAAGTATTTGAGAGAACTAACGTCCAATATAAAGTTTTTTCACATACATCGGGGCCTCTAAAGACCACTTTGCAATTTCGTGTCGCATGCAACGTTATCGATGCAGAACAGAATACGATTACAACGCTGCAGGCGGCTAGAATGAAACTTAGATATAGCGAGATTTTCAGTGTTTTCTCGATATAAGCTCGATTTATGGGCTCCGGAGTCGGCAGTCAAAACTCCCGACTCCGACTCCTCTTTTTTTTTTACCACCGACTCCTGCATTTATAAAAGATTGTTAATGTACTCAGTACATATAACTAAATTACTAATCTTATAATATAGTATGTTTGTATATATTATATATCTACAGTGGAAAAAACTAAAGCTACGCTAATAGTAAAGGCAAATAAAGGAAAGAACCGATAATGAAAACAAACTTTAAATTTAACTAATACGTTCAATGGCCATTGGAGCACTTTTTATTTCAATAAAATACAAAATAAAATACTTTTTTAAAAATGAAATATTATAAGTAAAGTTTGTTTATATTTTTATTTCAAATAAATGAATTCTGACAAAAAAAAAAGAAGTAATGAAAAATGAATATAAAGTGAAATTCATTTCACTGAAATAAAAACAAAATAAAACAGACTCCGATTTTTGTAAACTTTACTAATACGGAGTCGGTGTTGGAGTCGGCATATATTTTTTCGACTCCGACTCCGACTCCGGTAATCAGAAAATTCCTTCTGAACTCCAACTCCGACTCCGCGACTCCGACTCCGACTCCACAGCCCTGATTTATGGTCTGGTTAATACGATATAAGCTCGTCGACATCCCAATCACTTTTTGTCATGATGTGACGTGAGCCAGTTTCAGTTGAGTTTGATCGCAGACGAGAATTAAGAGGATCGAAAGTTACATTCGTCTGATATGAAATATTCGATATAGTATGTTCATAAGTTCTACATTTTTCCCATACCGTTCCTCTATACTACCTATGCTATTGCCACATTGTTACTTTATAAATTTCCAATTGCCCTTGTAGCTATTTCGGTCGGCGAAAAGCCCATAAGCCAGGGATTCGTTTATCAAAATCCATCACGACTGCCAGCGCCCTACAATTGAAGGGGCGATCGCACCACTTTGCAACTTTCTTGCGATTTTGTGGGATTCTGGTTTTGATGCATTTCGGTTTACAATTGTGCTACACTTTCGGGATGTGTTGTTGCATTTAATGACAATATGGGAATGATAGGAATATGGAAAGACACTGAATAGGATTAAAATAAATCAGAATGTAGCGTTAAAGTTAATTGTAAACGTTTAGTTTTATCTGTACTTGTACATTCAATGTTTCAATGCTCGATTCTTCCAATTCCTTAAATTTCTTTGGTATCGTTAGTTGTCGTCGGTGTTGGAGGTTCTAATTACAGGTATGAAGCCGTACGGAGGTGTGCAACCTCTAGTGCTCGCCTCCCCGCTTCTATTCGACGATCCCTTTCTCCTTCTGACTGGTTTAGGTGAACTGCTGCACTTTACAATGAACTTGAATTCGGCAGTCAGTTCTTCTCTGAATGAAACCTAGGAAACATTTGCGTGTTTTAATATACAGATCATACCAGAACATTTTATAATATTATCAACAGCTTCGAGGATATTCCTGAGTATCTATTTAAATCGGGTACTCTCTATAAATAAATTAAAATAGAGATCGCGTATTGTACTTACATTTTCGCGTCTAGATGTAAAAACAGTTTCCCAAAGTAGCTCCAACATTGTGTAGAAGAAGGAAATAGTAACGCCTACAGTCAATACTAAGAAAACACCCCCCACGTTATCAAGATCCAGTTCTTCTGCCGCACTTTGACCACCGTCCTCCTACGAATCATTCGTACATTTCCTTTGTTACTTCAATATTGAAATCACTTAACTATTTTCATGGAAATAGTATCTCTGTAGATACTTCATCGTATTGCTACATTTTAGTGTAATAAATTCATCAACACAGATCGTTTATACTTTACTATAGCTTTACTACTCGGCTTGGCACGATATTTTGATTCTGATTTTATAAAATTTTTTTTTTTTTAAATATTCATTTCATCTGGATTAGCTAAGCCTAATGAGCTAGGATACATTTCGTGACCCCAGAGTAGGGGTGTGCGGGTGCCCGAAATTACGGGACCTGATTTGCGATTCGGGAGCCGATTTTCTTGCTTAAAAATTCTTACATCTGATCACACTGAAAAATGACAACTTAAAAGTTATCGCGTACCCGAGACCCGAATACATTTAAGTTGTGACTTTTCAGTGTGATCAGATGTAAGAATTCTTAAGCAACCAAATCGGCTCCCGAATCGCAAAGCGGGTCCCGTAATTTCGGGTATCCGCACACCCCTACCTCAGAGTTTACCGTTTGAAAATTATTAGGCGACAGATAGACTCACAAACACTTGTTGCTTTATATATTAAAATTTCGTTAAAACCGCCACCTCTACGTACCCGACACTTTCCCCCTCCTCGCTTCTGCGTCCACCACTTTGTCTTGAGTTCGGTGATCAAACCGCTCTGCTGCAGTTTCAGCACAGCAGTGTTCAACGCGTGGCGGTAAGGCGAATCTAAAGCAATTATAATCGTTATCATTAAAAAACTTAAAGAATCCATTGATGCAAGAATATTCGCCGACTACTGTCATTATAACCAGTTGGGAGTTACTATGATATGCGTGCATAGATATTTCTCTTAGACGAAAGCCCCAAAGAAATTCATTTCTAGATAGTAGACATTCAAATTTAAGCTAGGAGGAATAAATCTATGGATTACTTGTTCAGTAACTGAGTGATATTTAATCCCTCTCGAGCGAACTTTGGACTTCTGTACATTTACAACCACTCAACAGAATTACGCATCATTCGGCGAACGCTTACATTTCTTCATGGCGATTCCGTAACCCTTTGCGTCGAGGAGTCCACCGATCTGCGTCACGTTGCAATACCTCTCGGTGATGTACTCTATCGAGCTGGATTCCATCAGGAACGCGTAATCCTCTCTGAGCACTTTCTTCAGGCCCGAGTCATTGTCAGGTGTCAGAACTTCCTCCGCGTTCGCCTGCATATAGTCGAACATCTCCTTGTACGTCGAGTAGTTGGAATCCTTGGAATGGGCATAATTCTTTGAAAAAACTGAATTAGAATGAACGATTCCAAGTTTCATTTGCCTGACACGCGACACTAATAAATTGTCTACCGTTCTGTGCTACCTTCCAGTTAGTACAGGGTTTGAAAAACAGATATATTTCGTGTTAAAACATCGATTAATGAACAATTGAAGGGTTGGATGCAATAAGGGGACTAGCGCTTGGAAATAGGAAAAATTATTGTCCAAACGCTAAGAAAGATTGGAAAATTAAAAGTTGTTAAATTGAATTTTTAAAAATATAGTGTTGTAAAGCTCGTCACGACACACATTTTGTCTATTTACAGTTTGTTTATGCAATCATTACTAATCGAGCTAAAAATTATAAACTAAAAATTTTTCATCATCCGAAATCATTATTTCTTTAGACAAAAATTGCGATAACTTGAGTAAATATTAACCGATTATCATAAGACTTGAAACATAACTCTAGAAAACCCTAGCGAAGCCGTAAAAGGTATGCGCGAAAACCTAATGTTAAAAAATGTAATAATATTTCATTAAAAAGTAATACTGGTTATAACCCATGTTTTTCAACGTTCGCCGTTAAAAAGCATCGAGGCAATTTTTAGGTACATATAACTTGCAGCGACAAAGTTTTCCCTTGATATACAAGGAAGATTTTCACAAATTTTCACGCTGATTAATAAATAATTGTAGAAGATACGGCGATATGTATAAATCCCGCGCGGCACCAACAATCAACGCGAGTGCTAAAACTGCTAAATAGCGCATTACAAGCGGCTACCGACTATTGGTGGCGCGTGAGATTTTTCCAATTTTCAAGCGCTAGTCCCCTTATTGCATCCAACCCTTCAATTGTATTAAATACTATTTATCTAGTGGGTAGTATGCGATGCACAATTGGGAGAGGCATTTCAATCTAAACTATTCTCAATTTAGCATTAAGGTTTATATTATTGGATTTATATTACTCGAGCGTCGTTTCAAACACATTGAACTACTGACGTTGAGATAACAGGGGTTCAAGGAATTGCATGTTATTCCTACGATTATCCACTAAACATTATTGGATTATGGTTACTTGAAATCAAGAACATATCGTTTAAGAAACCTTTAGGAAGTTACATTGAATTTTTCTGAATTCTTTTCCTTCTTTACAATAATGAATTCTTAAACAACTGGTTCGTAGTGGCATCTCACAGGGTGGTTAACCGTTGGGGATTAAATAAAGTCTATATTAATGTTCTCTGGATTTACTCAAACTCGGATTGCAATGGTAAAACCGTAACTAATTAAAACTTGAAAATATCTCTTACATTTGAAACAAGTACATTGTGGTGCTGTAATGATCCTGTAGAATTCGTCGCTTCTTTGACAGCTACGTTATTCATTCTGTACGTTCGATATTCACAGACATTCCTCCGACGAATATAATACATCCGTTGGGACACTTACTTTGAAAAACATCAGCGTAGATCCTCCGGTCTTGGCACCGTATTTGATTGTCTTCTTCTTTGCCAATTCCTCGACGTTGGAAAATGGTGACACTAACGTCTCGACGGTCAAAAACGCCGCCAAGTTGGCTGTGTAGGATGACACCATGATTAGACAGAAGAACCACCAGGAAGTAGCCATCATTCGCGTGGAAAGTCCACTGTTAATCATAGAAAATTAATCAGCATTGCAACGAACTGGTATCGGTTATGTAACACGAGAAAATTGCACTTACATTGGCGCGATCTCCGACCCCTGCTGCATAATGCTTCCAATCGTGAACCAGAGGGAATTTTTGAAGGTGAATTGATTCTCCAGCTCTTCCGGCTCCTCTATACACGGATACGGATTGTTCCATTCAGCTGGACATAATCGCCCAATTACGAATAGCAATAACGACACGGATATGTATGCTCCTATCAAGTACCACCAAACGCCAGCCGAAAATGGTGACAGGAAGGAGAACAAACTGGGCGGTGTTTTCGTTGGTTTTCGGTATAAAATGCTTATCCCTGCGGAAATAAACAGCTCTGTCGTGAGAATGTAAATGTGATTGTGTCCAAGAAGCCTCATTTTTTGATACCGTAAACTGGGGGAACTTGGGCACTATTGGAATTACGGGGTAACATTGGCAGCTAATTAACATATATTAAAGAAGGAAAACGATAAAATTTTTATGCATTTTGACACTTATAGAGTATTCACAAAATAGGACCAGGGACCTGGAACGAATTTTTTTGTTGTTTCGTTTCGGTTCAGCTTCGATAATAATAATTTCGTTTCGGTTAATATCGTTCCTGCTGAAAAATCATTTCGTTTTCATTGAAACGAAAACAAATTTGCTTGCAAACTAGTTATGTCATATCTACAAAAAAACTCATATAAATTTGGGTAGTTATTTTATAAAATATTATATTTTTTTTTAACATAAAGTGTGCATCGGAAATAAAATAATCTTATTAACCAGAATTTTTATTTCTGCAATAGGATTAAGAATTTCATTTCGTTTCTGTTTCTATTCCGGAAAAATAATTCGTTCGTTTAGTTTATCGTTTTCATTTCTGTTATATAAAAATGTTAATTTTTATATTATACCTGTAGCAAAATGTTTCAAACAATGTTCCCTTAGTTTACGGTATTACAAGATTATTTAAGTTACAGTTTTTTAGAAACAGAGATATCCGTTCCTCGAAGAAACATAGAGCCTGCTATTTAAACTGTTACTTTGTCGAGGGATAAAAGGCTTCTTTTCACAACGATGTATCTCAGTTCTACGAAATCATACCTAAGTTCATAAATGGCATCGTAAAATCCACGCCAGCTTCCCGTTCCGACGTTATAGTTAGATCAGTAATAGCCAGATCAGCCGTCTGCAAAAGATTTCAAGCGGATGTTATACGTCAAGCCACTTTCTTCTATTAATTACAGCATGCCTCGATCTAGTTGTCAGCCTAACTAACACCAGCAATTATTTTCCCCAGCATCCCCGTATATTTTTTCGTCTTTTTCGAGTAGGATCCATAAACATTGTCAGCTTGCACTTCGAAGGTGTAATTGAAGCCCAGCATCTTGCTGAGCTCCTGAATGATGTCGATACCAAACCCCTCGTAACGATCGTTCCCTGTCATCATGTCCGCGGACTTCTTCAGCATGCCGTAAGGGTGGCTCTGAAAAAAATTAGCAAAATGAATTCACTCGAACATCCCGGCTAAATATAAATTAGCAACCTTGAGATATCGTTTCCCAACGTACGATGGCTATCAAAATGATGAACGTTTTGTTCTGCAAGCTGAACTCAATATCCGAATTAATTGGATGATTCTCTGGCAGCCATTCGATGGAGTTAGTGCTGTTCCATGTTCCTATCCTCTTCACACCATCCTCTGCCACGCGTACCACGTCCAATTGGAAATCGCTACGAAACCCAGCCGTGTCGAACTTAATCAAACCGGTCAAACCAACCGACTCGCTCTGAAAACGATCAACGGGGATCTCAACGGAGGCTTCTCAACACCCGGTAGGCGTGAAATTTTTAATAATAGCGATTAAGGTAAGAGGGGAATAACGTTTTACTCGGTATTTCACGAAATACCTGTGTATAATAAGCTTACCAGACGCATAAAATTGCTCAGACTGTAGCCATGCTCCCAGCTTAAGCTGCCATTACAGGGTAACTGTCTCACGTCACCCTTAATGGCGTCTTTCAAACGTTTGAAGGCCCTCGCGAAAAGTTGCACGGCATCGTACACGAGGGCAGGTTCAACTCGTAACTGAGACGGATCGTTTAAACCCCATTCGTTCTTGTGCATCTCGACGATGCTCGTTACGATGAGATTCTCCGGATCGATTAAGCGTACCCCGGTGAAATTCACCCCCGAGAATTGATAGGGCTCTAGGTCGAGAGTTTGCAAGTCCTGGAAGGACGTGATTGTTGAGGAAAAGAAGAAATCTATCGAGCCGTCAAATGCCACGGAGTACGTAGCTAAGCGGCTTAACGTAGAATATTAATTAGGGTACGTTTATGTTGGAGCTAGGAAAGAAATTATAAGAGCGTCGGTCGGACGCTTTTATCGTTGGTCCTCTCTCAGAAAACGTAGATCTGCTCGTTGCTCCAATGTAAACACTTCCATTGTAAAAGAATATAATGTATTTCGACGCTACGCTCTTATAAGCTCTGATCGTTTATCGCAGTTCCAACATAAACGTAGCCTTAGGAAAGAATTACCAGAGAAGTCACTATGATCTTGTTCTTGTCTGACATAATACCGACTTGCTGCGCCTGCTTCAGCACCTCAGCGAGCAGATCGATGGAACAGTCGATGACAAAATTCTCGATTTCTTCGTCCTTCATCTCCCGCATCACGGCCCTGCGCAACGGTCCGATGCCGTACGATTAAATCTATTCTCTTCCTTTAAAGAATGCTGATTAATCGAACTCTGGTGGATGCTAATTACGTGTACGGACCTGTAACTTGGACCATTCCCTAAGTGGTACAAGAAAATCGTATGACCCCGAGCATCCCAACGTTCCAGCAAACGGTGAGTGCGGATCAGGCTGTCGATGCTTTCGTACAATACTCCAAAAGCCTTCCACTCGAAGTCGGTGATCATTTGATCAAACACCTGACGACATAATGGAATATTCCTTTGGTAAGATCGGAGCGTTAGAATCACTGTGCACTTTACGAAAGGTTTAGATTCATACAGCAGTTGTACTGTAGTAGTTGATCAAACGAACAAGACCACACAAGTATCACATTAATACTAATCTTCACCATCAGATTCTTAGGTGAAATAAATTTGAAACTAAATTCACGCCGAACGCAGAAATCGTGTAAGCTCTAGGATTAGTTCTTCTCACAAGGAGAGGTTCCAAGGTGTCCGCCTCCGATTGCTATGAATTTTGGATATGTTTTAGAGCAACGAAAAATAAGATATACGCGTTTTTTTATAGCGGCCCGTTTTCATATTTATGCGGTGAAACCAACCCCCAAAGTTATAGCATTTTCAGGTGTTCATCTCTGATGGCTTTGGTTTTTGGATATGTTTTAGAGTAACGAAAAATAAGATATACGTGTCTTTTTATTTTGGCCCGTTTGCATGTTTAGGGGGTGAAACCAACCCCCAAAGTTATACGATTTTCAGGTGTTCGTCCCCGATTGCTTTGAATTTTGGATATGTTTTAGAGGACCTAAGAATAAGAAATGTGTGTCTTTTTATTTTGGCCCGTTTGCATGTTTAGGGGGTAAAACCACCCCCAAAATTCATACGGGGTACAAAAATTATGTTGAGTAAAACTTGATATGAATTTAATTTGCGTCATAACTTGCTGTATGGACGATGTTCTTGTCGTCCGTCACCGTTATTAGGGGGTAACTATGAGGGCTGGTTCCACCCCTTAAACATGCAAATGGGACAAAATAGAAAGACACATATCACACACGAAAGACACAAGCAATCGGAGATGAACACCTGAAAATCTTACAACTTTGGGGGGTTGGTTTCACCCCCTGAATATGAAAACGGGCCGCGTATATCTTATTTTTCGGTCCTCTAAAACATATCCAAAATTCAAAGCAATCGCATGCCGACACCTGGGAACCTCTCCTTGCCAGTGGCGCACTCAGGATTTAATGTTGGGGGAGCAGAGTTGAACGGATAAAAATATTTTTCATAATTAGGTGATAAAAACAATTCATTTAAAGAATAAAATCGAGATTTCTTTGCTTTTTACAAAGCTCTTGAATTACTTTAGTCGTGGTTGCATTAATCTCCCTTTTTCTTTGGGGGATGCCAGGGACCCTAGCCCCCTCCCCCCGGGTGCGCCACTGGTCCCTCTGGATTCAAGCAGATCCACGAATTTCTGTTTAAACCTTTCACAGAATTTACATTAAAATACGACTTCCGGCCGCGGTTAAATAATCGTAAGTGATGTAGCAGCACGCGCGCTTAAGCAACGGCTTTGGAGTCCGAATAAATTGTGAAATCTACCCTTGGCGAGTTGAAAGCGCTACTCGCGTTCTACGTACCACCGAGAGGGTCTCCGCGTGCGGGTACAAGTTTATCCCTTTACCGCGAACTTGCATGGGCTCCCATCTTGCATAAATATGCGGCATTTCCATGGTGTCGCACATGCTCTGCACGTGCTCCGAGGTGACTTTATTCTGCGGCCCGAAAATCGCTGCCACCCCCGTATCCAGCAGCTCGCATGCTGAACATTTCAAAGAAATCCATCAAATTGAAAACGCCACGGTGAGAATGCACACCGGGGCGCGAAAGCCTTCAGGAGCTGGCTGCCGACAATACTACCCTGTACCTTTCACAGACACTTCATAGGGGTCCGTGTTAACCTCCTTGGACTCTGCCACGAGAAACACGTTTGCGAATTCCATGTTTTCATGCCGGTCTTTGTTCACCGCCTTCACGGACGTTTCGAAGGTTCGCTGGATGTCCCCGCCATTATCGAACAACCCTCCTAAAACGATCACGCGTGTGTATAAATAATCTACGGGTTCGTGGCGGTTCTGCAAGTAGTAAAAGTCAAGCATTCGAGCACGCGTAAAGGTCGATTTACACTATACGGCACGGACCGACACGTACCGGCACGGCGCGGTCCGTCACCAGCACGACAAAACATTGTAACATGCGTTTTAAATGGGACTGTTTACACTATCCGGCACCGACCTGCAACGTTCCGTCTACGGCACGAACCGACGCCACTAGTGATGGCGATCCTGGACAAAGATCGGATCGATCCTAAGAATCGATCTTTTATAAAAGATCGGTTATAAGATCGATCAATAGTGGAAAAAAAAGATCGATCTTCAATGATCGATCCAAAAAAGGATACTTAGGCCGGTATTCATAAACGTGTCTTAAGATTAAGCAAATGCTTAAGCATTCGGCATCCTTTACTAACCCTAGTAGCTAGTAAAGGATGCCGAATGCTTAAGCATTTGCTTAATCTTAAGACACGTTTATGAATACCATTCTTAAATTAACTTTATTCTCGCCCTTATTGGTCACATTTATATAGTACTAATATAGTACTTTTAATAATAATTTTTCATACACAAGTAGTCTCTTTTTATAATGTCCATCGAAAAAATTTTATCCTTAGATTCTTCAGATATTTATTCAGCTATACATAATTATAAAAATATCAAATATCAAATATTGAACATTAAGATGTAACTGACTAAATGGACAATTGGGCAATAAGGTAATCAAAAGAAGAAGGACTAGGAAATAAGTATAGAGTCATAGTTTATATAACGTACAACTTCAGAGTAAAATCTAATGAGATCACTCAACAGTTGAGTCTGTTGAACGCATCCAATATGACTACGATCAGTAATATTCGTATATAATACATGTGTATATACGTGTATTATACGATGCGTATTTTACGTAACCATCACTGTCTGGCACTTACTAAGTATAAAATGAAATTTTTTTTAACCGATCCTGAAGAAAAAAGGATCGATCCTTGATAGATCGGAATTAAAAAAGATCGGTGAAAGATCGATCTTATTTCCCCTAAAAAGATCGATTTTAGATCGATCCAACAAAAGATCGCCATCACTAGACGCCAGTCGACATTGTCGCGAAGAATGTTTTGCCGGTTCGTAACGGTCCGCGTCGAAACGTTTCGCCGGTGGTCTGACAGTGTAAACCAGTAAACGGCAGAGACCGCATGCAGCACAGGATGGATTCCGAAAAATTAATAGAACATGTGAAGGCGTGTGTGCCGTTGTATGCAACGGACAATCCTAAGTACAGCGATAGTGTATTTAAGGAAAATGCTTGGAGCATTGCGACATTCTGAAGTACTGATAAAACTTATCATCGTATTTTAATAATTCATTGAATAAAGTCCAATACTCCCCATCGACTTTTCTCTTTTTTAATATTCGGTGTACCCAAATTCTATTTCGCTTTTTTTTCCTTTTTGCTGCGGCATCCTCTGCGTCTAAAAGTAAGGCTAGAAGAACCAATTCCTCGTCACTATCTGATCCGCTCATTTCGACTGCTAAACGTGAACTGCCGGACTGTTGCCGGAGCAGTGTAGATGCATGCATAATATTACGTGTCGGTGACGTTGCCAGTACGTGTCGGTCCGTGCCGTATACTGTAAATCGACCTTTAGAAGGAGCTCGATAATTCGTGGTACACTCGAAGTAAAGTGGGCTCATTTGCTATGCGTACACCTGTTCTTCCAACTCGACCCTCGGTAATGTCTGATTCAACCCAAACTTTCTCACCTATGTGGACCTTCTTGGGGAACCCCAGAGCGCAGGACAGGAAGATCAACGGAAGACACTTGGCCAGCATCTTACAGTCATTCTGCATGGAAAAATGAACCATAAGCGCGTATTACAGAAGGCGTGAAAGGTGCGGAATTAAGAATGAACGGTGATTAAACGGCCCCCCGCGACTCCGTCGGAGGAGAGGCAATATTTTCAACAGCCTCGGCGCAAACCTCGATGTCAAACATTCTCGAGGGAACAGCGGGGTTTAATTTGATCGGTCAAGATTTACAAATCGGCTGGCGTCCGCACAATGCCTGCCACTGAGACGCGATTAGCTTCAAAGACAGCCGGCGAACCGGCTGGCGCAGATTTATTTGCAATAAGATCGCGTGCACGCGCGATTCGGCGCGAGAGCAGCTCAAACAGAGCTGCTGGGGAGTCGAACGAGCACTTAACTGTACGACGTTCTGTAAACCGACCGGAAAGCATTTACGCGCTCCGATTCACGGCCCGCGTAAATATTTAGACCCGTCTAAAATCAGTCCTCCAATATTCAGTCCGGCTATTTATTTGAAACTATCGAAGGGGGCTTCGCATTTGTCAAGATCGGCATCTCCTCGCGCAGCCTCGTTTCCGGGAGGGAGAAATCTTACCAACCCAAATTTTCACTTAAATATTTCCCAGATAAGAAGACTCCTATTTGGAACAGAATTATAAAATTGTTATTCACAACTCGAAAAATAACTTTAAGCCGCGCCTGCCGAATCGGGGCTTTGACACGCAAGCTCGGACAAGTGACAGGCTAATTTTGGAAGCGTGGGCTTTTGCCGTGGCACGATACATCGCGGGGCAGACACGCGTTATCACAATCCCTCGGACATGCGACTGTCACCTTGCCAAACGCGCGCAGTCCGGCGCGTTCTTTTTCGCTCATTCATCCGCCGCCCCCGCTCTCGACATTCGCGCGGGCATTTTCGCTGGGCTGCTGGCCGCGATAGAGTGACGCTCGAACGTGGACGAAAAATCACGGCCTCGGGACGGGCGTTCGATGCCAACGTGCCATATTCAGACGGCCGGTGCCGTCGAAAAACCGACGAAAACCTTTGAGTGCGCGCTACGACGCCGTTATATTTAGACGCGGGGCGTCGTCTCCGACTGCCGCCTGTCCCTTAAGCTCTGTGACATAGTTTTCGTTGAATCACGATTAACGACGCTTCCCCGCCGAGAATTCCCACGTTTAATTTCGCGTTTCCACGGACTGGCGCGTACCTCGAGCACTTCGCGCACCTTAAATTCATTCGACGCTCTATTAACATCCCTGACTATCGTCTGACATCTGTCTTCGACGCATTAGAGTCTATTTAGAACGTTTCGATTTCAGAATATTCAGAGGCGCTCGACTATCTTCGAGGTAAGAGAATTCAGACTTGAAAAGCTACGGAAGCTATTTCTTTCTTTGTTCTTCAACGAGAACGCGGGGGCAACGTGGCGTTGGCAGTTTAAGTAGTTGCTGTTGAAGGCAGGTAGATAAATGACACTGTTAGTAATTTAAAAAAAAAATTTATGCACAAACATCTGAATGATAGACTCAAGTCGAATGAAAAGATTCGTTCGTCGTTTCATGCTCGAACGAGACAGTTAAGAGCGCAATTGGGGTGGTTAGAAGGGCTGAGGGCGAAGCGGGCAACCGTGCAAGGTGGAGGGACTTACCTAAAATTACAATCGCACGCAGCTCGTTTACCTGGAACAGAAGTTCGATAAGCGTGCTTTTCAGAACGAACGTCGCGGCATGCACTCTAATTCCGAACGCCACATCTCGAGTGGCTTTTCACTGCGCACACGCGGCTCTCCCTTCCAGAAGCTCTCGGATTCATTTGTACACCGTGGCATGGCGGGCTGTTCGGCTCGAACTTGACTTATTTTTTTTTTCTTTTCATTTTTTTTATGTGAAGGGTTTTATTTTAAGGTGGTCGCATCAACAGTGAAGTCCTCAGCGACCATCCACCTTCGTACAATGATTACATACTTGAAATTAGGTTATGGAATTGCGTAATGCTCAATTACAAGACGTCAAGTAAATTGATCGCTTCGAAGAATTGTATTACATTCTGAATGCTTTTAGATTTGTTTAAGTTTGACTTCAAGTTTGTCTCAACATTGAATCGATTCCTTTCCTGGGAGAACTTAGGGCACGTCAGCAAAACATGCTCAATGCTTAAAAGTGTTTTACAAGGCTCACATTCGGGAGGGGGCTGTTTAGTTATTAGATACTCATGGGTTAGTCGCGAATGGCCGGTACGAATGCGGGTAAGAGCGGCTCGATTTTTCCTGGATAGCTCCGGTGTACTTGGTTTCTCTTGAACATTTGATCTGACTGACTTGACTTATTGTCAGACCCGACGAGGCCACCTTTTTTCCAACGACACACCGTTTCCATAGAAATTTCGCCGACCGCACGCGTAGAATTCCCAGCTAACATTTCGCGCGTGCATCGAGCAGGTCGTCGCTAATGTCAAATGACTGTTATTTTTAAACCAGCGCCATGGAAAAAAAGAACGGAGGTGAAAAATACGAAAAACATTTATACTTGGTGCGTTTACCAACGAAAACAGGGCACGGAGGATATTTTTATACGATGAATACAAATGTTTCGGAACATTTGGAGAACGCGGGTGCCGCGCAATTTTTTATCACAGAAACCTCTTTACTTCGCCCATTTGGGATTCCCCATTTCGTGCCGTTCCGGGGTAATTTTTTATCGCGTATCTGTAAAGCACCGGCGTATAATTCAGAAGCTTTTTGTGCGAAATAATTTGTTACCGTACCTTCGATGTCTACGTTTTTTCTTAAACGCGCTAACTCGATTGCAACTTCCCGGTGGGAAGCGAGGCCTCAAACGAAGGGGGCGGACTGGTGGGTAATTAAACGCGTAAAAGATCAAGATGTGTAGATTAGTGAGGATGGATAAGAAGGCGTAAGGGGGAAGGGCGACAGCGGAGCGCAGGAAGATCCCGGCGAAGTAAATTAAATGGCTACGTTAGCGTTCCGGGGGAGGCCAAAGAGAAGGCAAGAGCCACGGAACTTGGATGCATTAGTGAATTAGTTACGTTAGCGGTTTGGGATTTAGTTCTCTAATCAAGGGAACGAAGAGTGAAGGCTGCGGCAATTGATGTAAAAGTAGAACTTCCCGGGGACCAATTACGACGCGGTCGCTTTAAAGGTAGAAGTTTCTCTGTCCGTAATCAACGAGGGGATTATGGCGGCCGCGTTAAGTATATTACGCGTGGAATAATTTGCCGTTTGAACCGAAGGAGCCGGCAGTCTGCGGTTAATCACGCAGCGTATACCAAGCGCAACCCTCAACAACATGTTATTCTGAAACAATCATAAGGGATGCTTATCTCCATATACTTTGATGTGCGGAGGAGACTTGCATAAATAAATCCTACTAATATAATAAATGCGAAAGTGTGTTTGGATCTTTGTTACTCAATCACGTCGCAACTAGGGTTTGTCGGTTTTTAAAAACCGCGTTTAAGAACCGGTTGTTACTTATAAATTAGTAAAATTCGAAAAACGGGTTTTAAATTTAAAAAACCGGTTTTATATACTACAATTAATATGCAGAAATGAATTAATTATTTGATTAAAAACATTAATATTTTTACATGAAATCACCTCGGCCACAAACATATTGTAGCAGGTAACAGTTTACTGTAAAACTAATCTTCATGTGTTCATATTTTCAGAAAAAAATACTAAATGGAATAAAGATTTATAATTTGGTACCACCTTTTAAAAGATTTATTTTTCGTACGGATTTTAGTTATTTTAGTTTTTTTTCCATATTTGGTTTTGTATGCAGTCTATTTTATTGTGTTATATTTTTCCAGATCCCTAAGTATTAAATGAACTAAAAAATTGTACGTATTTGTACGGATATTAGTTATTTTAATTTTTTTATTTGGTTTTGTATAGATACAGTATATTTTATTTGTTATATTTTTGAAATTCCATAATATTGAGGAAACTGATATTTTTTCAAATAAATAGAAATATTTATTTACTATTTTAATTATATTTTATGTGAAAATTCGAAAACCGGTTTCACCGATATTTTAGGAATAGTGAAAGTCGAAAACCGGTTTTTTCAAAAGTCGGTTTTTGCATAAACTCTAGTCGCGACTACGCAACGGATCTTTCTGAAATTTGTATATACATAGTCTAGGACAAGGAATAACATATAGGGTAATTTTTATCCCGATTTTTAAACCGATCTAGACCAAATTTTGTATAATTACTCTCTAGAACCCTGCGGAAAATATAGGCTACCATGAAATCTGGACATCCCAACCCCTTCCCCCTTATTTCACCCTCTTGACACACCGTGATAATCAAAGTTTTACCCGGGCAACGCCGGACACATTAAGCTAGTGATGGATAAAATTACAAGACTCGCGAATACCTCGCTTCAATAATTCATATTTTGAATAGCTATAATCCTTATCCATTGAAATATAAAATTGTTCAATAAACTCCTCTGATTCTTCACGTCCTTTGAATCGTTATACAGTGAGATAAGATTACTTTACACAATCTCTATGCTATTACAACAGTCTTACACATTTTTCTTACACTATTCGCGCCAGCCTCTGTTATTACAGAATGACTTACCATATTTTCTGAGGTAGGAACATCAGAATGTCTCGTACGTTTCGGATGTTAAATATACCTGGAATAAAGTGACTTATATGAAAGAACTGCTGAAAAATCTTTTATTGAACCCTCTCCTTTCTCACCTTCCAACACTTCGTATAATACGCTTCGTTGAATTAAAGAGAGACACACATCTAGTGAGAATTTACAGACGATGAGTTTATTCACGTTTAATACGATGCTCGGTAGTACACTTTACGTAAGAAGTATAATCAATAGGCTCGTTAACAAACTCGTTTACGACGCGAACGCAACGTACGCGGTACAGACAATATTTACAGAGTACTTACGTGTAATATGCGGTGTTTGTGTCGTTAACGTGGGTCTCCCGTGTTTGTACGTTCTGTTCGACGGATAGTAAAAAAAAAAAGACGTCTGGAAGCCGGTAAAATGGAGGGCCTCAACGTCGTCGCCGATTGTACGTGCGTGTACTCGAAATCACGCGTACATCTTCGAATCGCGAGCATTCGAGCCGCTAATT
Source organism: Andrena bucephala (assembly GCA_947577245.1). Taxonomy (NCBI): domain Eukaryota; kingdom Metazoa; phylum Arthropoda; class Insecta; order Hymenoptera; family Andrenidae; genus Andrena; species Andrena bucephala. The sequence goes on from OX387715.1 coordinate 113,395,341, forward strand.
GCATCGCGCCGATCAACCCGCGCCCGGAGAATTGCTCGCACTTGGAACCAGGCGGGCACCTGTGCACGCACGACATTCGCGTGTGTTTACGCCTTAAGAGGAGGAAGACGGAAATTAATACTGCTCAGTTCATGGCGTTCGTGAATAGCAACGTGCCGGTGGCAAGACAGGCTCATTCGTTCCTTCGTTACCTGGCCTAATCCCTTGAACGTGCAACCCTTAACACGGGAAAATTGAAAAGTTACAGCAGAGCGAACCAAGTGGCCCCTTATGTACAAGAAATTTGCATAATTTAATTGGAAAGTAGAGCCAGTTTAAACAGAATTCAAAGTTGATGTTCCATTAATATGGACTTATAAGAGAGTGGCACAGAGCCTGTGGATTCTTTGATAAGCAGGAACTCTGTATAAAAGTAATTTCTTGCCGGAGAGATTTCCAGTTCCAGACCTCTTCCTTCAGGGGTGGAACTCGCGATGCGCAGTTAATTGTATAGGCAGGGGTGGAATTTGGTCGCGCAACTAAGAGGCAGGAGATAAATTAATATAAGATTCATTAAACAGAAGCGTAGAATATACAATACTTTGGTGTTCAAAGGATTAATTCAGTACAACGTTTGGAGATTGAATTCATTGGATTCAAGAGTGGCGCGCGGGTAGATCAGTGGAATTCGATGGTACGCAACGGCGAGGTTGGAAGGCTCGGACTCTGGCGGAAAGAGCGAGACCTGCAACTTCGATTGCGGAAAGGAAAGTATAAAATCACTCGTCCTATCTACACCCGGTTAAGTGTCGACGTGAAACGTTCGAATGGACACACTCCCGCGACACTCGCGCGCGTTATCGTTTTATCTTACAGCACTGGAGAAGACGCTCGAATTAAGAGCTTTACTAATCGACCGAACGCGCCCTCGCGGTCAGATGAATCTCCGATGAACGTTCTATAATACAATGCCATAGCACAGACGTGACCGTGTAATTCGTAGTGTTAACGATTAGTACGATTATTTACACTAAATGTGTGCACCCGAACGCCATCGAACAGACAGAAGCACTTGTTGCGGCACCTTTTCGTTCTTTCCTTTTTTTTTTTTTAATCTAATTACCAGCGACGTGCTTTCTTGATGAATTTAACGAGGTGGTCGATGTTGCAATGATTTCGATTCACTTTCTAGGCGGCACTTGCGTTCGCTGTTCAGTGGCGTTTCACATGCGATTCGATTGAGTCCACTCTTTCTCCTGGATCGCTCTCAACAGTCTCAACATGCATACAATCGTCGTGTGCTCGCGAAATATCGCGCGGAAGATATCGACGCGCGAGCAATCCTTTGCGTTCGTTTATCAAACAATAAATACCACAGGTGCGAGTAGTAAGAATTCAGGTAGGCGATGTAATTTCATTCCACAGAGGGATGGGAAATGAACGGAAGGGTTGCGGAATGTTTGAACACTGAACGCAGGAGAACCGAGCCTGGGTCTGATTCTCCGCAATTACGATATACTTTCCAAAGACGGGAGAAATAAAATCGAAAAGTTGTGCGGAAGATCGGGAACGGAAAGGTTTATTACAAGACTTCCAACGTTAAAGCGGTGTATTCCGAATTAATGTTAGAGTCCGTCATAATTGCCTGTCGCGAATAAATAATAAAATTGCAATTAATTATGAGGGGTAACCGTGAGTAATGTCATTTCCCAATTAGTCAGAAATACATATATCTGAATTCTCACAAAGTTAAAAAAGCGTGAAAATTAGGAGGTTGTATGCTGTACGAGATGGTTTATGTAAAAAAAAATGCATCCAATGCATACCTACGAATAGAACACAAGTAAGTGATCATCGAATATTTCCTCTGCGTTAAAACTTTCCCTCGCCTTTTCTCCTATCATCGAAAGCAAACATAAGTTAATCCTACATACTTATAAAAAAAAAATGACACTACTCCTGGTATCACCTACCCAGCAGACACAATTGTATATACCGATGAACCGCGAAAGATCTTAATACTTACAAATACTCTCACTGCTTCGGTTACCACTTTCACAATTTTCTACGAATACGCGGGAATTATTCTATTAAACCACCCCCTCATTTTCACAACGAAAAAGAAAAGAACATCTAGTTTCACCACGAGCACCACAACAAAAGGTGAAGCCTGCGGCCTGCTTCCTCCTACCCGTCGATCCTTCCGCTCGAACGGCGCGCACCGTTGTCACCCCCACACGCTACAATAAATTTCATCGAGCCTCGATCAACGACCGAACGGTTGGTTCCTACAAACTGCTAGCCGATGATCTACCGTACTCGACGTCCGCGTCACTCGTAGAAAAAGAACGGAAAAGTATAGACAATGTAACACAGGGAACAGACGTATACATGCACAGTTCGGTGGCGAGTCCCGTTCTAGCCTGGGGAGCAGTCGTCTAGCTTGTGTCCCATTTGCTCCCCTTGAAGCGTCGTTTCGCGACCGATTGCGTCGCGGTGCAGCCGATCGCGAATCGAGATCAACCCCTGACCGTCGCCCCTCGCGTCTAACGACCCTCCAGAGTTCAAGTCAGAGGGGCTTTACCGACGAAATCCCTGTACTTGTTGCACACCGGGTACCTGCCCTCCTCGGAGACGATCGAGACGTTCGATTGCTGTCTCTGCCGGCGGACCAGGGTCTTGGTCTTCTTCGCCGGTTTTTTAGTGCCGTTGCCACAGTCCAGGGCGTAACGCAGCTCGCTCGCCATCTCGGAGCACACGGACTTCTGCAAGTTGGAGGAAACCACCGCTGCGGGGTCTTAATCGTACGGCCCACTCTCGCGGAGCCTCCGTCAGCCGAACGCGATGACGCGTCCACCCGCGACGCGGTCGAACTTCTGCGCTGCCGTACGGCCGGCAGGCTTGGCCGAGTCGTCAAGTTTTATCGACGCGATAACTTTTTATGAGCGAATGAGTGTAACGCCTGTAGCTGCATCCCGAAACGACAGCGAAGACGTGAAAAATTTCCGGGGACCGCGAGATTCCGTGAAATTTGGTACGGTACGTGCACCGGTGGATTGCAACGTGGAAGAGTTTGTCGATGTTTGTTCTTTGAGCGTAATGAAAAGATCGGGCAGTCGGAGAGATGAAAAAATGGATGGAATTGTATTGCAGTACGGAGGTTGATAAGTTTCAATTCCGACAAATTAAATGTCTTGGCAATGCTTCTGAATCTTCGGAGGCAACAGAGATATTCAAGTGTAGCATATTTTGACCAGTGTTTCCCAATCTTTTTTGAGTCGCGATCCCTTTTTATAATATTCAAAAAACCTGCGACCCTCCCTCTCCATAGAAGGTAAGGTAAATTTAATACGGTAAAAAAAAAAACATATTAAAAATAAGTATTTCAGAATATATATCTACCTTAGTTATATTAAAAAAATAAACTGAAAAAATTTGGCAACACTCCGGAAAGCACTTCGCGACCCACAAGTTGGAAATCACTGATTTAGTCATTCTACTTTATATGAGTCTATGGGTCGGCGTAAAACTTCCGAGATGTGTGTTTACATTAAGCAGTGATATATTCCTCTTTTGTTTTCATACGACGCGTCATGGCATCGAGCTGACTCCTCGACGATTAGGCAATTTGTTATGCACGTGCAATTCAATTATACTTTGCGCTAACTATGGACATCTGCAAGGAACAGGATTGATTTGAGAGCGATGGGAGGCAAGCATTTTTGTAATATTTATTCATACAATTCTCAGGCGAAATCGTGGCAGTTTGTGAACTTTGTTTTTACTAATTGTTACAGGGGAAGCATCCAAGTTGGAGTAGCATTATTCTAAATTAGCAGTAGAATATCCAGTTCATATCACAGACACTTAAACTACGTTACGAACAGCAGCCATAAAGTAGAAGAGAAAATCATAATTGCGTGACTCAATGTACCGAGAATTATTGCATCCCTTTTCTCGGCAATTCTTAGCTTATAATAAAGGTGAACAATGGTGGAAATGGTGAATTATTTTTTCGTTCCGTCCATTCCTTTCCCCCTTCTTTTACCCTAGAGAATAGCATCCCCCTTTCTCTACAGACGGAGGAATTGTATGCAAACCGAATGCAGACTCCAGGATCACTTACTTTCATAAACACTCAGGCGGCTGAAATTGCAAACAGTCGAATAAACTGAATACGTTTGCAAGATCTCGTATTTCTACAGTAATTTCGCAACGATTCCATTTCCAACATTGCACGAGGACAGGCACGAAAAAGTTTCCCCAAGAGCAAAAATGAAAAGAAAGGCTCGCGAAAATAAGGAACTCTATCTAAGATACACATGCTCTACGATTTATTGATCGGCCAGTGCCGCGACACAAAAGTTTGCTCACCTCCTGTGTATCCGTGGCGAGAGAGAAAGAGAGGCAAGAAACATTGCGACACAACTAACAATGTCATACTAAACTGTCACACATCGTGCGCGTGTCCTTTCGAGAATCGTACGTGATTCACTTAACGCCTACGTTTTCAATGCAACCGCATTTAACCATCGGCTGGCGGTGCCTGGGTCCTTTCTGGCCCAGTATCGATTTTAATCCTTCGGTTAGCTTGGACACTTGTCGGAAACGATAAGAAGACGATCGTGTATCGAAGGAACGCATTTTCTAGCAGTAGTCTGTGTGTCGCGGGGAATCAAGGGACGAGTTCGCCTTAATCTAAAATAATATAAAATTCGTATGATGTTATTATTCGGCTTATACGAGGTCTGTTGGAAATATTTCATGTGGTAATTTCTGTAAGCTCGGCACATGATCAAACAGCAGTAGAAAAAGATGATATATAGCGAGCCAAGTCTACACTAATACTAGAAATTTACTGTAAACAAACGTATACATGTATCTAGAGAATATTCCAGGAATATTGGGCAGGACGAGACATGCGAATTCGTCATAAGAAATGGAGTCGGAAAGTTCTTTACTGTTTCGCTGTACGAAGCTTTGTTTTCGAGATACAAGCGATCGAAGTTTCGGCACTCGACATCCGGTGCATCCGCGGCAGCCTGGTATTTGAGCGGCTGACGACGGAAGCCGAATCTCGAAACTTTGATCGCCCATATCTTGGGAACCAAGCGTCGGATTGCGAAACGGTAAAGGACTTTCGGATCCCTTTTGATAAAAGGAGCTTGCATGCGTCGACTTGGTCCGTGATGCTCAGACAACCTATACGGACACATATCATTACACAAAAGCAGTACCTATAAAGTGAAATGCACACATTTCATTTTATAAACGTGGTCGGTAAAATTCGCTAAAAGGAGACATTAACAATGGGTTAGAATTGACCGAGGCACCGCCATTGGGTTAATTCGTATGGTACAAGTTTACAAGCCGAAACATACGGAATCGTCTATCGAATAACACAGAGTTGTTTCGTTTCTCGCTAGGGAATCCGTGGGCTTCTCTTCCTGGACCTGAAATTTTCTCTTAATTCCGTCTTTTTCCCTTGGTTTTCTGGAGAAACATACGGACTCCGCCGAGGGGGTGGTGAACCGCCCCTCGAACTACACAATATTTACATACACAATAAAACGTTTGCAACCTGACGCTATACATTAATTATCTATCCGGTATAAAATCGTGATTGTTTCGTAAATATCTCGTTAAATTCACGTTAAATTCAGTCGCGATCGCGGCGCGTCCGAGCCGCGCCGCGCTCGATTTTATATAAACAATTGCCCGGGAGACTGTTCACTTCTCGCCGCGAGGCTCGAAGTTGGTCGTCAATTAACCTAAGGTTTTGATATGAGCAAATGGCAAACGCGTTGACCTTTCCAATTTCGATGGCTGTTGCCGTTCAGCAAGCCCATGGAATGAGAGATCGTGGCGGGATGATGATCAATTTTGAAAAATACCAATCTTCTTCCCTTGCTCTGATTAAGGGAGACACGAAGCTCGTCGTATTTTACTCGATCACGATTAGTTTCATTAGCAGATTATCGAAGCGAACTGATGATTTCTGAGGGGAAGAAAAACTGGAAAGGTCGAGGATCGTTGCTCTGTTCTTGATTATACGTTTCGTTTAAACTTTCTACAGTTCGTGTCTGTCAGTGTTTCACACAGTTCTCGATCACTCGTGGTGGAGTTCCTCCTTAGGTCCATCGGGTCAGATACGCTTTTCTCGGGCTTAGGAATCTGTATTTTTTTTTTTTTATGCTTATTCAAAGGAGATCGCTATACCGTCCGTTAGTGTAGATCGGTAAAAGCTTCGCAGATCGGTTTCCCCGAGGATTTCTGCTTCTAGAACAGAACAGCAAAATGCTCGGGTAAGATTGCGTTAGGTGGATCAGATCGATGAATCGAGTCGGCGTAGGTACAAAGTACGCGACGCGTATTACCACCCGATAAGGAACGGAACCTAAAATACCGTCGCCATAACAATTTACCAAGCAGTCTATACGAAACGAGTGCTCCTAGATAGAGAGGAAAAGGCATAAGTGTAGCGAACGAAACGTGGGGAATACGACGTGCAATCTTCGCCGAGTCAACGAACAAAGCCAAACCCTGGAAGTCAGCTCAATAAATCAGTGGTAACAGAAAGTATAGAGAACATTCCCTTTTCAATACACCCTTTCACGAAACCAGAGTTTAACGGTGCGCGTCAAGATGAGCTTAAACCCGTAGTAAACAAATAACGAGTAGATTCCTCCTGTTCGAATCAACGAAAGAATCAGAACAAAGGACTTTCCTATTTTCTACCATTCTATCTCGCTCAAAGCATTAAAAGAGTTCAATTATCCTGGAATAAGCTCGCTTTACAAAATTACAGAATACAAAATTACTTCCTTATAAAAGCCTTGCTCTCCCGTTCTCGACGAGCTCCAATTTAACATGTTTGACCAAAGTAGGGGAGGGTTGCCTATATCGTACCACTTAAGACATTTTACGTTATATTTCATATTTGGTACTAATTTCAACGCAAATGATTATTGGATATCGTAGCTTAATATTTTAGGCATCTACTATTATACGCTTAACCTTTTGTTCCGAACAAATGAATGTAAAATATTCTACATTAAACCCGCTTTTAGAAAAATACAAAACTACAGGACAAAATTGCATTGTTTGATTATTATCAGCTAAAATATACTGGTAAAATGTTACATCAATCATACCTGATTTTTTTAACTCTTCGTTGACACACCTCTTTTTCGATCAACTTTGACATACCCGGGTGGCTCACACCCAGAGCAATTTTTAAACGAGTGCCATTCTCATCGAAAGAATCCAATTATTATGAAAAAAATCATGGGTCAATTTCAAGGTCTCTAGAATATATTCCAATAGATATTTTATTGAAATTTCATCACAGTTTCTGTAAAATAATTCCAGATCACCACATGCCGAGAAAAAAACGAAAGAAATCTTTAAAAAATTGTAACTTTCATCAATTTCAATATTAGAAGCTAAAAATTTACAGAGTTGATGTTTGGACATAATAGTTTCAGAGAAAAAATATGTTGTAAGTCGACTTTGAAAAAAAGGTATTTATTTTGCGTATAGAAAGTTCAGAGGGTCAAAATCAGCTTATGGGTGGCTCACACCCAGAGAGTCAACGAAGGGTTAAATGTTTATAGCACGCATAAAATAGGGTGTAAAGTCAAAAGGTTTTGTTTCTATTTCTTATTTCGCATTTACTTGATATTCTTATCATCAGATGTCGTTTATATACATTAATTACTGAGAATTTGATGAGGTACGATTTAGGTGACCAGTACGATATTGGCAACTCTCCCCTATATCATTTATCTACCATTTCCGCAGCGAGACTAGTTTACCCGTGGCAAGTTGACCGTTCACCATCGAAAATGAATTGCGAGCCTGGAATCTTGAAAGAGGAAGAGGGTCACTCGATTCTTCCATTTCTACCCAATTGTTCCCGGAAGAGGTACCTTGCTCCCGATTGTGGCGTGATTTTCGAGGGAAGCCAGTATAAAGCACGAACGATTAGCAGGTTCAGGTTCGAGGGAGTATCGCGGCTACTGTGTTGCGGTCTGGGGTAAGCGTGGTCCAAAGAGGAACAGCAATACCGGCCGTTTGTTGGCTCGTGGGATTGTTTGCTCTCGAGCACGCGGGGTCAGCGGCGCAAAGCTGCATATCCGTATTTGTGGACGAGCCCTTCTCAAATACTTGCCTGTTTGCTTGCCGCTCGAATGTACGCAAACGGTAGCTCGAATACATATTGTAGACACGCGAGAGCTATCGCGCACGCGAGTTTCCCGCCGCGTTGCGTTTCGCCGCGCCTTAATTTCATTCCTGCCATGCGGCGCGGAATTTTCGTCCCCGAACGCCTCGAACGGCCCCCGTTCACCCCTTCTTTCGCGACGCGACGGATTCAGTTCGCTCCCGTTGCCTTCTTACAGCCGGGGAGGAATGAAAAGTCGATGCCTCCACGACGGTTCCCGTTCATCCCCTGAGACACGCGATTTCCGAGCGCGTTCGAGCGCGAGGAATAGTCCCGAGAATTTTGCTCCGAACATGTTCGCGATCGATGTCGTATTAATATGAATTCTCATGACGAAAGAAGATTTCAGCGCGAGAGGGGAGGGGATGATGCAAATTTTATGTTAGAACGGGAGGGATGAAGCGTGGAACACTCGGCATGGACATTTCCTTCGCTACCCAATCACTGATCCCCTCTCATGGCTTTTTCCTTCCGTTTCTTTAAATTGCTTCGGAGAGAACAAATTGTTGCCCGCGCGGAACTAATCAAACGAACCGGATTCATTCTGATGTAAATTACTCGCATAACCGAGGATCGGCTGGGCGATATTGCAGCGACCCGTCAGTGAATTTTTCCTTCGTAATAATTAAATCCCGCAATTTTACTATGCCCTGCAGAGTTCCCTCGTATGAAGGCTCCTCGAACACAGTAAAAACCGAAGGTGGATAATAGAGCAGAACCGGTTGGAAATTAGCAACGTGGCGTCTGTAAACGATATCCAGCGAAGAATAAAGACGCTCTACGCTTCGATGTCTCCTCGCTTGTCTCCCGTTTCAAACCCGTTCCACTCGAATGGAGATGGACGAGGGGATACCAGACAAAGATAATCAGAAGCTTGGAAACTGGCATCGCGGTGGTGATCAATGATGCCCCCTCTAAAGATGCCGATGACCACCGCGAGTGTCCTACAGAAACAAAGAGCTCAATCTGCTATCCGGCGTGCTTCCTTTGTCGGGGGTACGCGTTTAGCGGGACGCGACTCATCGACGGGGACGCGGTAGAACGATCAGACCCGAGTGGTTTTGTATTTGCACCGTGACCATTAAAGAGTAACTCCACCATCGCGCGAACATCAACTGATGTATTCGCGCGGTATGTCGGGGTAAATCGCGTCGGGATCGAGGTGCGTGTTGGACAACGTTACTTCAGGCGCTATCACGCCTTCTTCGACGTGCTATCTGACCTCACTCACCCGTTCCTCGATGGCGACCTTCCTGCTCTTCCAGACGAACTCGCATACCGCTATCACGCAAGCGATCCCCATCCCGCCCATCAGAACCACGAACACGCCGCCGACGTTCGCCAGGCCCAGCTCGTTCGCCGTCGAGCTGCTCTTCGACGTTTCATCCTGGCAACAGACAAGCAATTTTCCCTCTAGAGTGCTTCCAAAGCCGCTCAAGACGCGAGCCTATGCGGTCTTGAATCGTGTCTCCTATTCGTCGATTCCGGAGACGCAGGGAAGAACGTGGAAGAAGTTGCAGTGTGATGTTTTCATGCCGTCTGAGACGGTTTGAATGTCTTCTATACAGGAATGTCCAAGAAGTGGGAGGGGGAAGTAATTGCATATTTGTGCCAGTGATTATGAAAGTGGTGTATGTCATGTATTTTTTGTTTCGAGATATTTACTGTTGGGTTTGAGCGTATTAAAAAATATTTTTCCATTGTTGAACAAAATGTTGCACAACATGTGTGCTCTTCTAATGTCAAACTTATCTATCCCCATACAGCACACTCCGTTGCCCGAAGCTTGCAGGAAGGTTCCATGGGAGTTGCCGTGGAATGTTCCCCCGGTGCGGACATATGAACATTCCTGGAACATTCCAGCAATGTTGCGGTGGAACATTGCACATGGAACCTTCCTGCAAGCTTCATGGAACGTTCCGGACATTCTCTGGCAATGGTCACGGAACGTTCCGGACATTCTCTGGTATTGTTGCTGTTGCTGTTGTCGACTTGTACAAAAAAATATATGAATATTGCCAATATTTATTGTAATTTAATCAATTTCCCTTACATTTTCTATCCTTTCTGTAATGTCACACAAATTTTGCCGAAACAACATTGCTGTAAAATCTGGGAACAGCACCGGAACCTTCCTGCACCGGAACCTTCCTGCAACATTGCTGAAACCTTCCTGCAATGGAGTGTGCTGTATGGGTCATTGTAAAGTTTTATGAGTAACTTGTAAGAAAATGTGTTTTTTTTTTAACGTTTGAATGTCTCCCGCAATTCCAAAGGTGCTCGATCGTAGTTTTTTAATCTACAAATCTTAATAAATTCACAAATTTTTTCGAACAAAAGCATATTCTATTTTCAAAAACTTTGCCACTAATTATTTCACGATCTTTGGTAATGTATTATTTACCACTATTTCTCCTAATTTTTCTCATACTTTCGCCTTTCCTTTCTTCTTTTCTTTTCTTGCCTCACACCTAAGGTTAATACATATTCCAAAAAAGTGGAATTATTTTCTTTCTCACAAATAACTTGCAGAGAACAAATGACTATGTAGACAAAATGGTTATTTCGCAACAATTCTTTCACAATATTGAAATATAAACCAATATAACATAAATGAGAAGAAATCGAATTTTTGGGTTTTCATTTTACTTACACCACTTTCATAATCACCGACACATTTGTGTATCCCGAGGAAAAGAGACTGTAATATAATAGATGCACACTGCAATCCTGTACCCACTCCCCATTTACATAAGACAAAAGAAATGTCAAGATACAGACAGTGCAGTTGGGTAGCACGCGCAGTTTTTAACTCTTAATCTGCGAATAAAAGAAACTTCCTCCACAGACAACACTCCCGAAAGGAAATTCTGTCCCCGCTTACTTCCCTCTATCCCTGACTCTACAACAGTTGTACACAAAAAAAAAAGAGGAATCTTCAGGCAACTGCTGGTCGCTGGAATTGATCCTGCGAAGAGCAACACCGCCAGATACGTGCTACAAACTACTTGTGGCCATGATCTCACGAATTTATGAAACTGTCTTCTGGCAGCAAGGCCCGCTCGTTCACCACCCCCCCCCCCCCCCCACGCCCAGTGTCGCGGCAGGCGGGGCGTGGTGGCCGCGAAAATGCAGCGAAGGGGGTAAGATTTTCGGTCGCCCGCTTATCGACTGCACCGCCGCCGCGGGAAACAAGGGGGACGCGTTTGCGTGCTCACCCTGCAAGATCCCCCGCCGCGTTTCTCCTTCCACCAGCGTGTCTTCAGCAAGTGCAGCTTGCCCTCTTCCTGCAGCTTCAGGATGGCCCCGCTTATGGCCGTCCTGTACGGCGAATCTGAAGTTCCAAGGTCGTTTTAAGCAAGTCGTGCCCCTCCCTCGACGTGGCGACTTTTATCGCGGTCGAAACTTTCCGAAAAGTGTCGTCGACGGGGGTTATCGTTACTACGTGCCGTAGCTAGTTTCCGCCGTGTCCTCGCGAGACCGATCGACGATGGGACGTCGGTTACGCGCGATCCCCTTGCAGTTCGCCGCGATTCCGACGGAACGTGACGCGGCCAGGCACCGGCATAAAGGGAACGACGAGGACGACTCTTTCGCGGAACTTCGTCGATATTTGTCGAGGGAGGTTCGGAATGCTCCAGTTCCAGGCCCACGCCTCGACGCCGCGAGATTTATTGAAATTCAACTTCCGAGAGGAAGGAAAGGGGAACTGGATGTTCTGTACATTTCTGGGAAACTTTACAGGGGATGATGTAGACGGAGATTTCTTCCTTCAAGTTTCCACGACTGCATTGTTCGGATTATTTGAAATTCGGGATTAGTATTTAATGGTAAAGAATTTTTTCAATGTTCGCGTTATGGAGAAATTCTTTTCCTTTCGTGGAGGGGAATTTTAGCTGCGATGATCTCGGAGCGTGGGATAGCTGAAGTTGGCTGGTGAATTGGTGCCCTCCTAATTCCTCTATAAATCCGCGGGCCGAACGTGAAAAATTATCTTTCCGATTCGACGGCGTCCGCTCAGGGGCCATAAATCAGGGATATACTCGTCGGTCGGCCGAAATAGCGAGCGCGCGCGCAACTCTATCGCTCGAGAGAGCCATTCAGGCAGGTGTAATCGGTTAACGGTGCATCTAGGTGACGAGTTTATATTCCGACGGGTGTGTACATGCGCCTGTGGGGGTGGATTTCTGTCGGGGGTGCACTTACTTGGCGGCATGGCTATGCCATATCCCTTCGAGTCCAAGAGGCCGCCGACTTGAGTGAGGTCGCAGTTCCTCTCGATTACGTATTCGATAGAAGTGGATTCCATTAGGAATGCGTAGCTACCTTTACCCTTGATCACTCGCTCTACACCCTCCACGTTGCTCGTCGTAAATACCGTCGGCTTTGCCGAATCCATGAAGGACCACATGCGCTGGTACGTCGAGAAATTGGAATCCTGGATCACGCCAGGAATTTCATGGTCGAGCATGCCATTATACGATGGAACGTTGGTGGGAATTGGGTAATCTTCAAGGAGGCCTATTACCCGAAATCACGGACCCCCCAGTGTCGATCGATAACCTGCTATCGATCATTATCAATGGTTGCCAACGAAACTTTCACCCTTCCATTTGTTTACCGAAAACGTATTCAACCCTTCGTGATATTAATCCTTGAAGATTAACCCTTTACACGTGGGATTTCCACTTGCCTTCTGAGCAAGTGGCGTTATTAGCAGATTATAAACATTTCGTAGAATAAATCGAAATCAATGTTAAAAGTTCAATGTTCCGAATCGCTTGCAGAGTATTCTACCGTACGATATTTTACTTCCTCCATGATTGTATGTATATGTATATTTCATGAATTCGTGGATAGTGAAGCTCGATAAAGTGATTACGCATGCGTTCGCGGAGAGTTCGTAAGATATTCATGCGATCTTACTCTGAAAAAGGCCGCGGTGCTGCCTCCTTTGAGAGCCCCGTATTTGATTTTCGTCTGCTTCGCGAGATCCTCGGCGCTCTCGATCGGGGAATCCATCCTCTCCACGGTGAGGAACGCGGCCAAGTTGGCAGTGTACGAAGAAATCATGATCAAAGTGAAGAACCACCACATCCCCGCCACGATGCGCGTTGACACCGCTCTGTGGGAAAAATCCAAAGGGTGCAGTGTGTGCTCCGCAACGGCCGCGAATAGAAAGTGCATTCTCCGGAAAAGAATGTAGATTTTGCGTGCGTCGCACTTGTCCACAGACTGAGTCGACTTTCTAGAAGTGCGCGCTGTACACTGTTCCCTATTTAAGTGTGCACAGGCAATTGTCTTCCGCGAGTCTCTCACCTCCTCCGAATCTTCCGTGAAACTTGCAGAGATTCCAAAGCGGCGTTACTGTTGTATAAAACGAAACGACATTTGTCGTTCAACATGGTTCGAGAAATAATCGCCTGTATACACCGAAACAGACAGTACATACTGTAGAATTCGAAGCTTCGATTTGAAGCTGTCACGAAGCAGAAACAAAGATTGCAAGTTACATCTGTAATCGCCACTGAAACTTGCATTCTCGATACTCGCGAGAATTTCCATTTCTGCTTCACGCTAAGATGAATGTCCCAATTTCTGCTCAATTTAAGGGGATACTCGTCATAAAGAAGGTGTAAAAAATTTGTTTGTGATCAAAAGTTGCAAAGTAATTGATTAATTCTTTAATTCGAAAACTATTTAAGAAAGATATTTCAAGATGTTTAACTATTAGTACTTTGTAATTAAATACAATGCTCCAAATGTCCGTATTTCTGCTCACGAAAAATAACGATGTACGTATTTCTACTCACCATTTGTATCAATTTCTGCTCACATAATATGTTGCCTTTTCACGTTAAAATAAGTTACATCCTTTATGGAGAGGTTTTATAACACAACAGTAAAGCATAAAATAATGATAAACAAAAAATAAAATGTCTTCGAATAGAAATAAAGGTTACAGCGTACATTGAATTGTGAGGTTATGTTACTAAAATTTTGATGAGTAGAAACGCGGACATGCCGTTGATTCACTTGACCCTAAACCTGCTCACCTGTTTTCTACTTAAAAAATTAAAAATAGTAAAAAAAATCTAAATCCAGAGAACAATACGGTATCTGTTTATGTTATTAAATGACAAATTCTACTGCAAATCTATTTTCTGCCCAATTATCGAATACCAATAGCGACGCTGTTTCTTAGCACAACCAGCTAGAACAAGATCAAAAAATCATGAGTCCCTCGTTTTAAAAGTTTTTCGTTGCTTACGCTGCACTTTGATTAGCCCCAACCTCGTGCAACACTCGCGTAAATGTTCAAATAATTTAGAATTATTTTGTTGCAACTACAGTACAAACGTAACGCTTGTAATAATAAGAAAAATACGAAATGAGCAGAAATGGGGACATGAGCAGAAATAGGGACATTTACCTTACATAGTCTCCACGTAAGATGAATCAAACATGAGAAATGCGTCTAGATAAATGATGAACATTAACGTGTAAACTACATCGATACGTATCTACGTCATCTAAATATATCAGAGAGAAATCGACAGCCGTTCGTCTAGCAATAATCCAAGCGTCTACGTTCCACTGTTTCATGCATTTCACACAGTCTACTGTAACACCAGATAAGAACAACTAAACGCCACTTCTAATAAAGGAGAAATGACGATAACGACTCGGGGATAGGGGCTGCTCCACGGAAAGTTTCGAAAGACAGAAGCTAGTTTCAGTCGTTTCAACTTCCATCCAACAAGTAGTGAAAGTACTTGGTGTCTCGTTTCGACCCGGGGAACTTGCTGCTGTCTCGCCGAGGTATCTGCGCCGAGCAAATTGCTTTCTACGTAGAGATAGCGTCTTAATTAGATCTCGCCAACACCCAGACGATCAAAATGTACAATTTCACATTCTCCTGCACACCCTGCAGACACCCCTCCCACCCCCGCGATCGCGCGATTCTATTCGACGAGCGTTCGCGAAAGTTCTCGTGCGACGGTACGGCAAGAATTCCCCGCGATGCTAGTTTTTTCCCTGTTTCCGATTCGCAGCCGGGGTCCCGTCAAACATCGCCGGCGACGAAAGTTATCAAAAGTTCGCAACGGCATCGTTCCCGTTACGTCGCCCCGTATCAGCTTCTTACAGGGGCTCCCCCCGCGAGAGCAGCAACAATTTCCATATAAACGAAACGTCGTCGCCGCGACTGGAGACGAGACATAGAACGGCAGCGTTAGCAAAGCACGCTGGCAAACAAGTTCTCGGTACGCGGACGTGATCGGTTGCAGCAAGCCTACGATATAGCATATCCAGGCTATCGTTACATGGCACATGGTTACGTAGCACCTACGGCCCCCGAATCTCTCGTCTTCCCTCCGCGATCCCCGCCCCTAAAAGATCTCTCTAGACTTCTCTATCGAGCTGTGCGCTCGGGCCAACGGTCCACGATCGATCGACTATGTTTAATCTCGAGATCCGCTCATAGCTTCCCGCAACTCGGACATCGACACGGAAAAACATCGTACACACGGCTGTACAGAGACATGGGTCGCTGTGTTCTCTTCGGTGACTTACTTCGGCGCTATATCAGAGCCTTGCTGCATGAGCGAGCCTATGGTGAACCAGAGCGAGTTCATCAGGGTGAACTCGTTCTCGAGGACCTCGGACTGTCCGTTGCACGGATGGGGATTCTCCCACTCGTAGGGGCTGAACCTGCAGACACGTGAAAGGAGAAGGGGGAGGATTAGAGCCTCAGAGTCGCAACGTGCGTGATACTCGTGCCAGCATTGATCCTGCTGTGATCGATATTGTATCCTTGGTTTCCTTTTGCTTTCGATAGATTCTACGGATCGGTGCTGCCCAAAGATTGCCTTAGATACCCTAATTGTCTGATAGGGGTCCTCTGGTTTTAGAATTGTGCAAGATTTGTGAACGGCAGTTGATGTTGGAACAGGGAGTTTGTTAATGATTTCTGCGAACTCGTTGGTCTGTGTAATCGTGCAGAAGCTTCAATAGCTTGAATTTCTATGGTTCATTCCTGTATTCTGAACAAATGTCTCTTGCAAAAGTTATCTCGTTTTGGGGGAATTCAGGTGGAAGCGTCGAACAGACATTAAGGCCATTCTTTTTAATGGAATGTTGTATCTTGGTTATCGATGCATGATGACGGCTCTTAAGGCTGGTTCAACGACCTGAGCACACCGAGATAGGCATCTCAGCAAGCGCGATGACGCTTAATGCTCGGAAAATGCTGATCTGATAGATCTATAGGAATGTAATCAGGCATGTAATCTCTAAATGGCTAAGCCTCAGTGTAGTTTTGGTAAATTTATGTGTTGATTCTCGGTCTGTAGGGTAAAGAACACAATTACGGACACCTAACCAATTACTGTCACCATAAGTTATTTTACTTAAAATAACGAATAAATAAACTATAGTATATAATCTATAGTATAGATTATAGGTTGAATTACATAATTCTTTTTGTGCGTGACTTTACAACGTTTATTTATTCGTTACTTTATGTAAAATAGCTTAAGGGGACAGTAATTGGTTAGGTGTCAGTAATTGGTTACTTTACCCTACGCTGTTTTAGAAAATTGCTTAACTTTTACAGAAAACATTTGCTTTTAATTCTGAAAGCAGAGGAATTCTTCAGGGTATATTCAAGTGGAAACTTTATGTAGATTTCTTTGGCAAGGTCTCCAGGCTTCCTTGCGAATCATTATTTGTCAAAATAATATTGCTCCGAAGTAGTTGGTTCGCAATAATACTAATATTGGGAGATAATATTGGCAGTGATTAGTCGAATGTGTTACACCGGAACACAGTCAGTTATTAATGGAATAATATTGTCGAAGGAAAAGACCAAGTATAAATATACTCTTGATATACATAGACCTCCGTGTATATGCTTCTTCAAGTCTCGGAATATACGTAACATATATGTAGCTACGACTCTGAGAATCGTTGCCCGCTCGTTAATCGATATTCACTTAAGTTCTGTAAATAGTAGACACGTTAAGGAGAGACTGCCAGGCAACCCCCAACCCTCCTTCCTCTGAAACACATCATCCCCCCTACATTCCTTTTCCGTGAAGTACATTTGTATGATCTTCAGAAAATCTTCTCTGTAACTTCCAACTGCGATACATTTTCCTCTGACGGGATGTTTCAACAAGAGATAACCCGTCTCGAAGAGATCTATCCTCGCGATACTACCAATTCGAATAACCCCATTAAATCAATCTCATGTTTCATTACTCCCACTGTGAAACGCGAAGCTTTCCGAAAGCCGAGCCCACAAGCTCACCAAACTGGGCTTAGATTCGAAAGATGCCGAATGAATAATGGTAAGTTCCTTGACACGCCGATCTGACTTGTCTCTCCTTAAGAGCACAGTTTCTCAATCCCGCGAAGCGTATCGCGACGAATTTCTGAATCCTCCTTACGAGTGGCCTCCGATCGAGAGAGACAACGCGGGGCCACGGAATATTCGATGCCGATGGTATAGCCGAAGGCGGTTTCGCGAATTCCTTTCGCTGAATAATTCATCCATTCCTCGTTTCAGGCTGGTACCAGGCGGGCACGGTTATAGGGCTGTGCTGCTCGCGGGACGTGTACAAGTAAATCGTAACGAGAGTGGATCGTTAGTTAACGTCCCCGGTTTTACATGCGTTCGATCGACGGCACGGCGCTTTAAGGCGGGACAACGTGTGGCGCGTGGGTATCGGCAACACAACAACGAAACGAGCTAGATGGGTGGGGGGTGGGGGGTTAGAAGATTGAAAGAGAACGAAAGAGCAGAGTAAAATGAAACAGGTAGAAAACGATCAAGCGTCCGTGATGCCAATCTAACGGCTTACTTGGGCAGAATGTCACAGCCCTGCCGCATTAAGGATCCGATGGTGAACCACATGCAGTTGAGCAGCTTGAAGCGATTCTCCAGATGGTCCGGGTTTTTGTTGCACGGATGAGGATTGTACCACTCGTACGGGGTGAATCTAAACTGATCAACTCTAGACAACAGTCTGATCCTTCCTATCTGGACGCGTCTGTCTTTTCCACGAGATCGACCGCCATTTACGCACCGGGATTGAACCGCGTGGACGCGGAGAAAAAGAAGCCGAAGGGAACGGAACAAGCGCGCTGCGCCCGTCAGACCGTTCCACTCGCGGGCATCTTAAGAGTTGTTTTTATACGCGAAGCTGGACACGTACGTCGCGACAGATCGTGAAATTAGACGTGGCACGGTTAACAGAGGTTCGAGGGATTGCTCGCGAGCCGCCGTGAATCGAATACCTATTAATTTGTAGGCTACTGAACAGTGATTACCATTCCAGCAAAGATATTATTCCAAGAATAAGTCTGTGCCAAGCTTTAGCGTCTAGCTGAGCAGATAACTCAGCTGGGTTGATAACTCGGTGGATAAAGTAATTCTATTGTGATAGAAAGTTAGTGCTGGATATCTGTCCAGTTTCTAGCGCGGCGTAGGACCCGTCCAGTGTTAAAACATATTAGCTGGCGCGGGGATGCATTCCCCACGGATTGTTCGGATGCGAAATTTCGCCGAGTGGTGTACGATACATCTTGGTAAAATGGATTCACTTGCCTGGCTAGTATGAAGAGCAGCACAGAGACGCCGAGATAAGCTGTCGCCATATAAATCCAAACGTCGAGGCTGAGGGGACTGAGGAACGAGAACAGATTCGGCGGCTGTTTTATAGGCTTACGGTACAGTATGCTGATCCCTGAAAATGAAAGAGTCTCGTTTTGTGGATTATTCGAATGTTACGAAAAGCACTTACATTATTGTTTCTTTAATAGTTAATTCTGATTGATTTGACAACGATGAAAAGATCCTATTTTATATGATTAGTACAGCCTATTGGAATACATTATTGCTACTAACTCAATTTCGTAAAAAATGTGGGATAATCCGTTTTATCTCTTAATGCCTCAATTAATATACGAATTTAATTTTATTGAAATAGTGTAGCACTATCATTCGTGTATGTAAATACGTTTATACAGACTTTCTTTATATTCTAGGGGATCGTCCTTAAATTATGTAAGGGTTTCTGGGGGGGGGGGGGGGAGGAGGTCGCGAATTTCTTACGTTTTCTTACAAGGGCGGGGGGAGTCAAGTAGCGTCTTACGTAATATTTTTTAAACTAATTTTCAATAAATACAAATTCTATTATTAATGTTCCAGAAAAGTAGTTTTAGTTTATATTTCGCGAAACCAAGTTAAATAAATTATATAAACCTTTAGAAGAATTTTAATAACTGAAAAAAATTAATTAAAAAAATATTACATAAGGAGGGGGTTGGAATATCAAATCTTACGAATTCTTATATTGGGGGAGGGAGGGGGTAAGAATTCGCCAAAATTACCCTTACGTAATTTAACGACGGCCCCTAGACAAAAGATTAATGCGAAAATACTCATGTGGGAAAGTTCAGTAGAAACATGCACCGATGTCTGTCTGTTACACGCTTAATCCCCTTGCAAACCGATCGCGTCTGACCTCTTCTGACGTCTTCTTAAATTTTGCACGTTAGTCAGAAGAGAAACTCTGGTACGAATGTTCCTCGAATACCATTCAGTAATGATTGTTTGAAAACCCGAAAGTCAACCCAAGGAACCTCGTGTACCAAGCTCAATTAAATCAACCCTCGGGGCCGAATGGCGCAATGCAAACGGGCTCGTACGATTCAAATACAATTAAAGCACGATCGCTCACCTAGATTCATGAACGGCATGGTGAAGTCGACCGCCTGTTCTCGATCGTACGTGATCGTGAGATCAGCGATCGCTAGGTCCGCCTTCTGATCGAGTAGTTCTTTCATCATACCGTCCCACTCTTTCGTCTGCCTGTTGAACGATCCGTACCGTCCGTCCGGCACCAATCGAAACGTATAATTGAAGCCGAGGATCCTTGATATCTCGTAAATCAAGTCGACGCTGTAGCCCTCGAACTGTGCATTTCCGGTCAGCTTCTCGCTCGAGTCCTTCCTCATGCAGTACGGCGCGCTCTGTGGAGGTAATCAGCTGACATCACCAGTCGGATACGAGCGACCCTCTGCGTGGTGGGCGAAGGAAATATGGGGTGAGATCGTAAAGGCAGTAGGGGATGGAGGCGATAACCGAATGGGACTATAGAGACTTAGCAACTCAAGGGTGCATTCTTTATAGTTTTTCGACTCCAATATATTAGAACGAGTGGATGGAAACATGTGACTTGGATTGTATCCTCAGGGTATAGTGCGCGTCACTATTTTTCGCCGATAGCACTGTTGTAAATTATCAGTTATTATTTAGAAGAAGATGGCGTATTGTTTCAAATTTAAGAATGAGTAAACAAGTGACTATTCAAAGCGACATATCTTTTTGCCGATAATTCCCTATTCAATAGCCATCTGGTCTCGTATCATTCGATAGCCGTTTCTTATAGTTTCTTGTGGGCTGAAAACGAATCCGCAAACCGTTTGTCGCCATCACCTTCCGTTTTTGAGAAATCCGATTTTGAAAAAAAATGCAAATTTTCAACTTTGAACATCTTTTGTTTTAAAGCAGTAATAGTTATTCGGTTGCTCGTTGCGTCAAATTATTCTATGAACCCTCCCGAATACAACGATATAAGTTATTATGGCATTATGAACAATTAAATATGTTTAAACAACGATCAAAGGGAAAAGGGCACCCGAAATGCACAAATTTTTCAGAAATCTTTCAATATATTTAAAAAACTAAGAGACAAGGAAAAAATCTGACTACTCCATGCGATGCAGCAGATATTTTTCCTCCGGAAAACATCAACAGCAATTGTATGTCACGTTTTGTTTTCAATACAGAAACGAAATAGGCAGTGGTACTTGACGGCGGCGAGCGTACCCATTGCCGCACAGCGTAATAGTCGGCACTGTACGTATTGCTAAACTTTTTCGTTTCTGTATTGAAAACAAAACGTGACATACGATTGCTGTTGATGTTTTCCGGAGGAAAAATGTCTGCTGCATCGCATGGAGTAGTCAGATTTTCTCCTCGTCTTAGTTTTTTAAATATATTGAAAGATTTCTGAAAAATTTGTGCATTTCGGGTAGCCTTTTCCCTTTGATCGTTGTTTAAACATATTTAATTGTTCATAATGCCATAATAACTTATATCGTTGTATTCGGGAGGGTTCATAGAATAATCTGACGTGACGAGCAACCGAATAACTATTACTGTTTCAAAACAAAAGATGTTCAAAGTTGAAAATTTGCATTTTTTTTTCAAAACCGTATTTCTCAAAAACGGAAGGTGATGGCGACAAACGGTTTGCGGATTCGTTTTCAGCCCACAAGAAACTATAAGAAACGGCTATCGAATGATACGAGACCAGATGGCTATTGAATAGGGAATTATCGGCAAAAAAATATGTCGCTTTGAATAGTCACTTGTTTACTCATTCTTAAATTTGAAACAATACGCCATCTTCTTCTAAATAATAACTGATAATTTACAACAATGCTATCTATGTATCAGATGATACACTATTTACTTTACACGAATCTCTTTTAACTTTTCGCGTGACAGATCGGCGAAAAATAGTGACTACTTGAGTGTGATCAAAGTACCATGGTGAATTCCTCCACCTATGTACATGTTTATATAGCGCAGTGCATACAGGTTTTAATCTTGGGGGCATCCAAGTTGAACGTATAAAAATATTTTTCATTTAAAGCAAATTCAAGAAAATTTATTAGGTGATTATAAAAATTTATTTAACGAATAAATTCCAGGTTTCTTTTCACAAAGCCCCTACTTTGGGTGCTCCACTGGTATAGTGGTACAGTGGAAACAGGCCATGATAAATGCTTGGACCAGAGTGACAGAAGCACTACGAATCCAAAGTACCTATAGTATAACTAGTTAATATTGTGAATTACAAATATCGTGACAAGATATACTTGAATTTTCCCAAATGCCATGTGGCCCAAAGACGAGAATAAATAGTAATAATCTGATTAGAAGAAATAGAGACCTTTCCCTGGCCTCTTGGAATCCATTTCTGCTGATAGATTTTTCCCAGCACCAAGCCAAGGGCTGGTACCAAAGTGGCTCATTTCTATCGCATCACCCTATATCCAAGTACGCGTACGTATGTACATACGTAGCACGTATGAAGCCCGTATAGTGAGAGCGGGTCTGAATACATGCGCATGAATGTGAACAGCTAGGTCACCGGCTGAACCAATAGAACCGAGCGTAGGGCGCGCGAGCGCGCGCTTATGGAGCTGCGTATTCGCTGCAGGTACCCAGCCGTTTCGGCAAATATGAAAATTCAGGATTCGCGGCTCCTTTCGCGCTGCGAGGCGGCTTAATTAACGCAACCGTGATTTGCGCCGAGCACAAGGGAGGAATGGAATATGCATCGAGGTACGTGCAAGCGATCAAAAGGCTCAGCTCTAGTCTCCACGGACTTCCCTTCGCCGGCCCAGGGTGGGAAAACCGAGCGCCCGCTCAGCGTGTGAGAATATATGGCGCCGATGATATCCTTACCATCTCTGGAAAATAGCAAAAAAAAACCGCACCGTGAAGAACGTACGCCTCGCGGCTTTGCAATCCCGCGGGTCGAGAGGATGCCAGTTCGCGCGATACGCGATGCTTCAGATTCCGGGATCGACGAGGAATTTCGCGTAGGATACGCGGAATGCTGTATGACGGCCGTGGGTGATCAAGTTTTCGGAAAGCTTGTGCAGGAGTTCGCTGCACCGGAAGTTTCGTCGACGCGCAGTCAGTTTCGAATGAGTAACGAAATACTGTGTGCGTGCCAGGCGCGAGGGCTAATAGAAGAGGTAATGGATCGCGTGGAAGTCTACTAGTCAACTAGAACAAAGTAAGTGCCCTTGATGAAATCTCGCACGAGGCGTTTCAAGACGGTGTGTTAACTTCTTACCAAGAGCCAGCCTATTCTATCTTGCGGCAGGATTGCAATGCTACTTGGGGGATACCATGGCTCGCTTGGACCATGAGATTTCGGGGCTATCTAATGCCAGGGTTAAGGGAGAAACTGTAGCAGGCACAAAGTTGGCGACTTCCTAAGCAGCGAATTAACGTGCCCGTTATTCGAGCAGGTTCAAGGCGAAATCCAATTAATATCGTCGTAAATACAGAACGCTTAGACGTTTGAAGTGCCGGCATTAGATTGTTTAAGTTCCCGGCGTCGTCTCCTTGGGCACGACGAGGACCCTTATCTCGTGGCTGTGCACCAGGGGAGGCTCGACGTTCCTCTCGCCGACACTTCTCTCTCCTCGTGAACTTTCGAGCCAGTTAATACATTCGCGAGTGCATTACTTGTCGCCGCAATTAGCGCGAGAATAAGTGACGCGCGCCGGGGCCCGCCGTGAAACCTTCAATTAAATCGCGTGTCCCCGCGCCTTCCCCGAGCTTTCTTCGAGGAAAGGAAACGGGGAGGAAAGCTAACGAGCCGGCTGAGGGCGGCGAAAGAAAAAGGAAAAGAAAATTCCTCGCTCCCGCGACGGGGTTCGTTCAACTCCGTTTCTGTTTCCTTTTCATTCCGGGAAAACAAACAGCCGTGGTATTAACGATACGCGAATGATTTACGTACCCGACGGAGGAGGGAGCGAAAATTTCTGAAATTCAGACGAACGTGGAGAGACGACGGAGAGCTAGGTAAATGTTTCGTGTGGTCGAAGTCGCTTTGGTCGATCGGAGCGAGTAGGAGATGTGGATGGCGGTTTGGTGTTTTCGTGGCTGCCTGGTGTACAAAGTTTCGCTCGTGTATAAATCCTCGTACTGGTGTGTGGAATTTATGCAGCGTGTTTGGCAAACGTACGTGCGCAGAGAAGATTCTTAATTCCTGCGCGATTTAATAATTATACGAATGGTGTGATACAGCGTGTTTGTTACGACCCACTCACCAAGATAGTTGTCACGACGAAGGTCTTGTTCTGAAGGTTCTCCACGATCTGAATGTACTCCTCTTTGTAGCTCCTCGTGAAGTTTATACCCTTCGTGCTGTTCCAGGTGCCTATCTTCTTCAATCCCTCTTTGTTATTCAGCTCGATGATATCCAGGATGAAGTCCGACCGGAATCCTTGGTGGTCGAACTTGATAATTCCCGTCAACCCTTTCATCTCCACCTGAGAACAAATACCCGGCCTTGTTATTTCGCGAAACAACACAATGACATCTACTGAGACCTCTTGGGGGTGTTATCAGGAAACGTATTCTCGTTAGATGCACGCCGTATTAAGGGGGGGGGGGGGGATTGTCGCGTAACAGCCCCCAAAAGTAACTAATATTTATGTTCTTTTTTAAAAAAAAAACTATTGCCAATGTTGGATTAAACTCTTTTGGGACGTAAGGAGGCATCTTTACATTTGCAGATTTTTTTTTTATTTCGATTCTTCTTATTATTTATTCATTACTAGGGTTTGTCGGTTTTTAAAAACCGGTTTTTATTTATAAATTTGTAAAATTCGAAAACCGGGTTTTAAATTTAAAAACAAACGGTTTTATATACGAGAATTATTATGAAGAAATGATTTAATTATTTAATTAAAAACGTTAATATTTTGACTTAAAATCGCCTCGGATACAAGCAAATTGTAGTAGGTAACTATAAAACTACTTAAGCTTCATGAGTTCATATTTTCATAGAAAGAAAAACGAAATGGAATAAAGATTTATAATTTGGAACCACATTTTAAAAGATTTATATTTTGTACGGATTTTAGTTATTTTAGTTTTTTTTTTCATTTGGTTTTGTATGCAATCTATTTTATTGTGTTATAGTTTTGTAGATCCATAAATATTAGATGAACTCAAAAATTGTATGTATTCGTACGGATTTTAGCTATTTTAATTGTTTTTATTTGGTTTTGTATAGATAGAGTGTATTTTATTTTGTTATATTTTTGTAATTCCATAATATTAAGGAAACTGAAATTTTTTAAAATAAGCAAAAATATTTATTTACTATTTTAATTACATTTTTTTGTCGTGAAAGTTCAAAAACCGGTTTAACCGGTTTTTTGGGAATAGTGAAATTCGAAAACCGGTTTATTCAAAAGTCGGTGTTTGTATAAACCCTATTCATTACTAGCTGTACCCGGCCACGCGTCGCTGTGGCTCAGTCTGGTTAAATGGAAAAGAAAGAAAAGAGAAAGCTCACGTTTCTAATATGTTTAATTTCACAATATGTTTTTTATCTGTCACGGGTGTGACATCTATATAATAATAGGCATATAAAAACACGCGCGTATTCGAATGCAACGTTGTGTCAAAATTTCAAAGCAATCGGTGAAGAACTTTAAGAGATTTAAGATTTTTAACAAACGAACATTTACATTTTTATTTATATAGATTGTGGAATCTTGTCAACCTCTTCGATGATGCAACTCCTATTGCCGGTGTAGCACTTGTCACATTCATCTGATTGCGAAAAAAGAAATATTTCTTAAAGCTAGATAGTTTACCCTGGGATTGGCCCTAATTTAAAGAGAAAAAATGAAAGATTGAAAATCTTAAAGCGTTTGAAAAATAGTAACTTTTTTCTTGGACACCTTATATCGATGAATAAAATATTATAAATAAAAACTGTTCAGTCCCAGCGTAAAGTATCTAACTATGAGAAACTTTTTCCCTTTTTGCAATCAGGTGACTGTTTAAGGTGTTATAAATACCGCCAACATCGTCGAAGAGGTTAACAAGATTCCACAATAATTAATAAATAATAAGAAGCATCGGCATAAAAAAATATTTTCTGCAAGTTAAAGTAGCCGTTTTACAACCCAGAAGAGTTTAATCCAATATTAACAATAGTTTTTGTTTTAAAAAAATCGTAAATATCAGTTATGTACTTTTGTGGCTGTTACACGAGAATCCCCCCTTAAACAAGTATTTCCAAACATACATTCAAAGCGTCTCTGCTTCCGAAAAATTGCTAATAGACTATCCCGCGCACCCAATGTACCGCAGTTCAGTCTCCTTTCCTATTGAATTCCACCTATGCGGGTTTCAATATTCGAGAGCGGTGGCGGTTCAGAACGGTGAAGTATACGCGCCACTGGCCCCGTCCGAAACAACACGGGGGAGACGCAATATGAACTGGATGTTTGCGTTCAGAACGGGTCGGCCCGAACGTAATTACACAGGAGATTCTCGGTGACTAGTTCTAATCGATGAGTCGCGAGTATCGGCGGCCAATTAAACGGTGAATTCAGCGGGCGGTACGATCACCGCCGCGTGCCAATTTTTTCGCCGTCGCCGATTATTCGGCCGGGCGGGTCCCGGGAGTGGAGAATTCCGCGACCGGCCAGCGGAAAAATACTTCCTCGGTGGCGGCTCGCTGGACATTGTCACGTAACCGGTCGGCAATCCGGCCGTGGACCGAGACCGCGACAAATTCCGACTACGCGTCAAGCAGGCGTAGGAAAATTGGCCAGCTCGACCATTAACGGGGCATAATTACTGGGTCAGCTTTGATACATCGACCGAATTCGCGGAGGAGGGGGGGGGGGGGTAGGGCAAATTACCATCCGCAGCCTCCACGCTCCCCGCTCAGAAACGCTTCTGCTCCCGGTTACGCGTCGTAATTAGCGAAATTGAAGGCAACGGATGGTCCACTGTCGCGGGTCACGATTCGGTCAGCCACGTTCGATGATGTTTTTACGTCAGGGGCAAACATTATTACCCCGTGGCTACCGCGAGCGGCAGAATCGCGAGCGTGACGCGGCCCGAAATCCTGAATCCGCGCTCCGCACCCTGGCTTGATCAATAATAACGCCTGGGA
Source organism: Andrena bucephala (assembly GCA_947577245.1). Taxonomy (NCBI): domain Eukaryota; kingdom Metazoa; phylum Arthropoda; class Insecta; order Hymenoptera; family Andrenidae; genus Andrena; species Andrena bucephala. Next base: position 113,422,350 of record OX387715.1, read on the forward strand.
CATCGTTAGCGGGAGCAAATATTTAAAAAAAAAATAAAAAAAAAAAGAATGGAGAAAGAGGGGCTGTTTGGAAAAAGAGAGAAATAGTTATCGGAGCCATATCTCGTTATCGGGGCAGCTGATTTTTGACGTAACCGGATTTCCAACCGTTTCTGCCGCGCTGCGAACGTTTACGCTGTTATTTGTCGCGATATTGCACGCTTCATTTGTATTCTGCTGCCTGATACCTTTTGTTTTTTCAATATCGGATCGTGTAAAAGTGAGCATCCACGGATGGGCGTCCAAATTCAGACATTTGGATTAGTTATTTTTATACAGATATTCGAACCGCCAATGGTTTTAACACTCCCTTTGCAAGATAATAGCCAGGCTTTGTTAAGAAATAAGTAGATAATTCTTAAACCCTATCTGCCTTCTTCCTCCTTCAAAACCATCGCTGCCTGCGAGACTGGATACGTCCTGGCCACCAATCGCCAGCCACCAAGCTTGCCCGAAATGGGCCTAAGATTCGGGAACGCTCATGGCCTCGCGTATTAATAGAAGTAGCCTCGATTCACACCAGCTCTGCGGAACCGCACGCTCGATTTCGGGCTCATTCGGCTGCACGGGGACGCGGGTGTCAGCGGGGATTCACGGTCGCAAAACCGCGAGCAATAATTTGTCAACGGGGGCGACGGGTTCGTTTAACCCGGGAGTAACTTTCCATTGTTTGGCAGAACAATCGAGGGGCATAGGAAGGACCTGTCCGCCTCCTGTTCCAGCATGAACGCCCAGTTTACAGCCAGTCGTACGTCTCCGTTTCTAGGGATTCGCGTTGCACATGGCAGCACTCGTGGCGTTTGTTAATAAGCATGAAACCAGAACGGGGCGAGGAAGGGACGGTGGGATTAAGCATATCGTTATAATGGCTTATTACGTTGCCCAGACCGCCGATCGATGCCCATAATTCCGCGAAATTAATTCCCCCTAACCCCCCCGCCCTGCCTCCGCAATACGAATCCCCCGCTCGGTCCCCGCCGCGATACGTCCCCCCTGATAAACCGTCGCGCTGGTTCCTGCCCGCGGTGATATGCGTGTGCACCGGCGCTGCAACCCAGCTGGAAGATGGCACCCGATAACGGACCTGATTCAACATTGTCGCATCGGTTGCGCGACGGCTTTGCCATGGTACGCTAGCTTTCGCACCGAGGAGACGTCCAATTACCTTCCCATGCAATTAGGGTGGCCGCAATACGCTCCAGCCGCGGCCTCTGCTTAGCCTGCTTTACATATTTCGCGTCGTAATCCGGGCATTTTTCCTCGCGTCCAACCATCCCGTGCTTCTCCAGCGTCGTTTTCGTTCGGCTATCCATTACACCCTTTTTCCCTTTTCCCCTCCTAAATGGCCCCGGCGACGTGGACGCCGGCTTCCCCGAGATCGGCCGGTGATAGGATACCTCGAGGAAACATCACTTACTGTGCCACGGAACCGGCGAGCATTAAGGACCAGCAGTAGAATAAAAGGTAAATGAGTGGGGAACACTTCAATGGTCGCGTTAGAGACGGACAAAACGGGAAAAACGAAGCACGCTACCGGTCATACGGTGGCCGGGGCACCTGGCATTATCGTTCATATAAATCACCGATACTTTCCAAGAAACCGCGATGTGTATCGACGCAGGTTGGCCTCGTTGGGCTCGATGGAGCGAATGCTGTAACTTGTAGTTGTATGTTTCACGAATCTCAAGTGAAGAACAGACACGGTTTACTGTATAATAAAATAATGTTTCTTGGGAAGTTGCACGCATGATTTCACTCGTCCTTTTCGTTTTTAATTTGCCGAGTGTTGAAGATATAAACGTTCTCCAACGTCGTTCTCCAGGATGGTTTAGAGAACGTCGGAGCAAAGCCCTGGAGGAGCGAGTGGAAAAATTACCGCAGCTTCGAAAGCTCCAAGTTAACCTGTTAACTTAATTTCCGCGTCCCGTTGCAGCGCCCCTTTCTTTTCCCCTGCCAATTACGCCATAGGCCGTCCTCCCATCGAAACGAGCGGGACTGCGATGTCATCGTGGCGAAAACATCGTTTCCTGATCGCCCGCCTCGTTTTCAATTGGAGCGTTTCCAACGACATCGCGATAGGATTAAGGTTTCAATGGAATTATCCTCTTTTGCCGCGACAACGCAGCCCCCGCGTCGTTACCTCGATGCTTCCCTCGAAAAAGCTATTTTTTTTTTTTACAATTTCCAGTGCATCGACGATTGGCACAGAGACTGGGTCTGCGACACGCGACGCTGACTCCTTTGTTATATTTCGCGCAGAGTGATTCTACTTACATGCATTTTCGACAGCACCGTTAATTTAATCGTTCACAGCTGGGAAAAACTTGAAAGCGACTCGAAGAACGGTAAATGGGTTTCGATCGAAAAACAGTTGTACCTAGGGGAGACCGGGGCAAGTTGATACGTTTTTTCAGTTTTGAATCTTTTCATTTTTGTTTGAATTAATTACTTAATAACAAATATGCTAAAATATACTTTGGTCCTTCCTTTTTAATATATTGTAAATGAAGAATTGAAAAAATACATACAAAATGGATGAAAAACTGTTATTTGGACGAAGGTGAAATGTATCAACTTACCCCACTGCGGGGCATGTTGATGCATCTGTAAAATATCCGTTTAAGGGGACCTTCCGGTCTAGAGCCCAAAAGAATAGGTGATATATAGGAATTAATTAAAGGAAAACTACTGTATATAATTTAATGGGACTTGTTGCATTGTATTAAGGATGTCTTAAATTATAGAAATATATTTTTTGTTTTATAATTAATCATTGCAGACGGCCCTGGAGAATCGTTAAAGTCAAGGCGTCAAAAAATTGATCCAAATCGGTGGGACCTGTATCTCCAAAAGTTATTATCCGATTCAACTGAAACCTTTTTTATTTTGAAGATTATTCTTCTGGCTAGGGGGGGGGGGGGGAGGGGGCTAGAAAAAAATACAAAAATGACATTTTTTTTAGAAAATAACGACACTTTAAATTTGAAATCACTTTTCCCTGTATTTTTCGTCCTTTCAACGCCTTTGAAAATTATAAATGTTCAATTTTTGGTAATTTTTTCTAGTTCCCCCCCTAGCCAGAAGTATATTCTTCAAAATAAAAAAGTTTCAGTCCAATCGGATAATAACTTTTGGAGATACAGGTCCCACCGTTTTGAGAACACTGTTTCGAGAAAAACGCGTTTAAAGTTTTACGTGAGCGCCGAGTGGTCGGTTGTGACCCATGCATTTGCCGCTACTCAAATGCCTATAACTTCGAGAATTTTACGAATTTCAACAAATCCTTTTAAACACGTATTCCTAAAAGTTTGAACAGTCGAAAAATGAAATAAAAAAAAATCGACTTTTAGACCGAGAAGGTCCCTTTAATGAGTAAAGGATGGATGACTGGAATATCCCACTTTAACATGAGGTGCTTGCTTTTTTTTATCAATGTATCTTAATAAAGCTATTTTATCTATTTCGTATATTCTCGCGCTTTGACGTAACGACATTGACTCCTTTTCTACACCGACACTTTTTGAAAAATATTTTGCAGTATTTTTCCGCGATTCGTTTTTCTGACATAATTTCTTATCATTTTCCTAGAAATACAAGGAAAAATCAAATTGAAACTAGTCAGGGAAAATTGATACACTGTATCAACATGCCCCAGAGAAAACGTATTAACTTACCCCGCAGGAATTCATTATGTACAAACATCTCCATAAAAAAATGTAGAGCATATAAACAAAATAACAAAACATAATTACCTTACCTTCAAAGGACAAAATGCGATGCCGAATTAATTTGTGTGATAAAATTCTCTATCCCGTCTCAAGATGTATTGGAAAGTGAACACAACTATTTACTTTCTCTCTATAGAAACAAAAACAGTTAAAAATGGATTGCTAACGTTAAGATACACAGACGTATGCTCGATCGTAGTAAAGAATTGAACAAGAAGCTTCACATATCTCGCACACAAGGAGCTACACATATACAGTGTCGAGATAATTCGTCTGTATCAGCCTGCCCCGGTCTCCCCTACTTATACGACTATGATACTTACGATTTTCATGTAATTAATGAGGGAGTATCCATGGGGCCACGTGTCGGTGGACTCGCAGGACAGCGGCTTGATGTCGATCTGCTGGGACGTGTCCAAATCGTGCAGCGCTTTGGCGAACAGGTGCACGGCGTCGTACATCAGGGACGTTTCGGTCTGAAACGTTGAAAGCGAGGAAGCAAGCGGTTCCCAGTTTCGTGCACTGTCACGCGGGTGGGGGGCCGGGACGTGCCGAACAAATTCGCGACAAATTCGCGACAAATTCGCGACAAATTCGTGCAACGACCGTCGACGACAGTGGCCGATGTAAATCGGATCGCGCGGGGGCGTTTAAGCGAATCGATTCCAACGGAATTCGCCTCTCGCCGCGCGAAATCGCCGTTTATGAGAATGGCCCGAAACCGGGGCTCACGCTCGTAAAAGGGAATCGTATCGCGCTGGTTTGATCGAACGGTTTCTTCTTCGAGTAAACGAACTTGGGGCCGTTCGGAACAGGCTACGAAAAGGCTACGCGCCCGTTCACCGTTTCATAGCGAATTGACACCTCTGTTCCCGAGGCATTTATATTTCGAAGCGCGAGCGTCCCTCTATTCGGGACAAGCCAATATCCTTATAGGATTTTACGAGCCACCGTTTAGGAGCCATTCACCGGGAGAGCAGTCGTGTTTCTGATTCGCGTCTACGTACTGTCAGGAGATTGCTCGTTCAATCTTCGGCGCCGAATTAAAATACTTAATTAACGTGGACACTTTGTACAAGCCCCCTCCTTGAGCCTGTTTGAACTCACGGACTACAAGCATTCTCCCGAGAACAGTTTTTAATTTGTTGGAGTTTGCAATGCTTCTGTTACGAAGTTAGAGAATTTCAAAGGACTCTATTCATCGCGCGAACCTTGAGAGGCAATACAAAGTTTGAATTCTTCGGAATAAATGAGTGCTAATAGAGAATAACTTTGCCGTTCCTTTTTGGCCTTCTGTTTTAAATTCCTCTACAAGTCTGAATGGACAAAGAAATGGAGAAATTTTATATTACTCCCCTCCTCCTGAATGCACGTTTGTCGCTCTGTAATCATTCACCCCAGGTGTTCTCATATTTTTGAAATTCAATATTTCACGGAGCTTGATTAATCGCGGAATCGCCGCGTTGGAAAAAGTTTTTCCCGAATAACTTTCGAGGCATTCACTTTGCAAATATTGAAATCTCCCCGGGAGATGGGCGCCGGATTCACGGTAGATTTCACTTCAAGCGACTTTTAAGCCGCGTTGAAATGTTCGCAGTGATTTGGTGTTATCCGATTAACTGAATCCGCAATGGAAACGCAATTCGGAAACACGGTGCGGTCCGTGCATTGTCGCATTTCGTGCAAGCGTGACTTTTCGCGTTCGCGCGCATGCGTGCGAGTGATTTTCACAGATGAACTGTTTGACGTGTTCCATTGAACCACAGTGAATAATAATTCGCCCGTAATATACTTGTACAGAAAACTCCCTCCGCGTTGCACGCGCCCCGCAATTAATCACGGGACTGCCTTCGGCGCCTGAATCGTGGGGAGACTCTTTTCACGCGCTGTAAAATAATCAGGCACGCGTTGAATCCACTGTTCATCGAATGAATAAATAAACGATCGTTATAATTGAAAACGGCCCGGTTTTAATGCTTAGGTAAACTGCTTCCCAGGGAAACACTATGCCTGGTGTAATTATCAACGGAAACTTGCGAGGCGCTCTTACCTTTATGCAAGTGAGATTGTTCTGCTCCACGTGTGCATGAAACAAACATTATTAATTATTGAAGACAATAGCAGTGAAATATGTTATGTGAAGAGAAAGGGGGAAAACAGGGAACGCCACAAAACAGCGTTATCGAGAAAATGACGTTTTAATACTTTAGTCCATTAGTAAAGAAACAAGCTTCAATGAGTTTAATTTTCTTCCTAAATAATTTCTGGTTTTATTTATCTTGACGACAGATGCTTATGTTTTGGCAAAGAGTGGGTACATTCCGTATTATGTTTCAGTGCGGAGTGAACATTTTCTGTTTTTAAAGTAGAATAGTATATCTTTAACGTTATCTTACGAGGGTATTTGGACATTATAAGCTTTTGTGGTTCGACAGTTTGTAGTCCCAGTTGCCAACAAAATATGCTATAAATCGCAAAATCACGAAAAATGGACATTCCCAGTTTTTTCTCCTTATCCTTCATGTAGGGTAAAGGACCCAATTACTGACACATTAAGCGTTGACGCTGACATTACCTTATAGTTATGTACTTATAGACTAAAAGTATATGTTGTTCTTGTTATTTATTATTGTTTAATATGTTTACTTGATGAAAAAAAGATTTGGTGGATATTAAAACTTCGATTTTTATGTGTAAATTCATCAATTTCAAAAATATATTTCGGGATCTATTATACTGACACCGTTCAAATGTATTTGACTGAATTACTGCCAGCATTACTTTCTATGATGCTTATATTATTTAAAACATCTTTTGTTATGTTAATAGCTTAAATATTACAATTATAGCATTTGCTTTAACTTCTTGTTTTTTCTTTCGCTAGTAAGGAAATCATCGTTTCCATTCTCCTAATATTCGCTTAAAATTTTTTATCGTTTTACTCAAATTTACGAAGAAAAAATTAAGTACTGCTTTTTGTATCGTATAAATAACAATTTGAATTGTATGCTAAATTTTTTTTATGCATCATTTTATAAGATTTATTCGTTATTTTACGAAAAACAGCTTAGGGTGACAGTCATTGGGTAGGTGGCAGTAATTGGGTCCTTTACCCTATATTTTTGCAATTCTGTTCAAATTGCTGAATCTGGAATAGTAATATACAGTATGATATACTGTGCCTATATTATAATAATATAGAGACAGTAATTGATTAATTTTCGATTAACTCCCTTTCAAATGAGCACTTCAAAATGATATATCCTACAACATTTCATTCCCTCATTACGAATACAGTTACAAACAGCTTGCCACTTCCATACGTGCCTACGGGGATGTTTTTATCATTTAACGTTTGCGTGCCATGTTGCAGAATGGCTATTAATCGATGCTTAAGCCAGCTTAATGCCCAACAACAGGCAATCTGCCTATACTTAGAGTTGTCAATAACAACGAACGTGCACCAATTTATCTGTAATTCAATGGATACATTGATCATTTGTCACGTGCATGCGATCAAGTTAATTAGCGCGATTTCGTTAAGTTCACCGCGGTGCTGTTGGCAGCCCGATAAATACAAAAACTGAAAGCTATGGGAATGATATCTTTATCGTGGTTGTTTAATATTGATCGATGGGAACGACTCGCAGTAACGTTTCAACTTCTGACAGAAAAATATGGAAGTTCATCAGAACGAATTGCATGAATAAAGTAGGAACTTCCGAAGCACGCACAATTGAAGAGTCCTTGTAGAAAACTCTGTAAAAACCAAAAATGAAATTTTGCAGGAAAGAAAAAACACTTCAGTGGATTTTAATTATTTACGAAATTTGATTCGTTTCGAATGCTAAATTAATGTTTAATGTTTAAAAATAAGTTTAAGTATACAATAACTTAAATGTATTACAAAATTTTCTATCTTTTGCATTAATATACTCCAAATTCATGAAAAAATAAATTGTATTTGTAGAAAACACTGTATGTACGACCTCTTAGTTGTAGAGAAAACTGAATGTACCATTCATATAAATTTGCAAACACTGCAAGTGCCAATCCTGTTTGTCCGTAGCTAAGTGGCTCTTACATTGTTTTCTACAGAAGTGGCGTTGGACGTACCAGCAGTAGGGTGGTCCTTATATGTATGGTAAAAAATTGAATTTTTTAAAAATTTCTTCTGACCCTCCCAGAAGCTTCCACATAGTTTAAAAGAATTTCGTCTAAAATCTTATTAAAATATATTATGGATTAAAGGTCGCTCAACGGCAATGAAATATTACTATTTTGGTATAAATTTAAAAAAAAAAAATTTTTCCTTTACAGCTTGTTCTAACTGGTTGGGGGACTGGAGAATTGGATGAGTTTCGTTGTTATAGGTGCTAGGGCCAGTATCTAGTATGGTAGCCGGTTTTACCTAGACCACGGTGTAAAATCGTAAAAACGGATCATATTTTAAATCATTATTTTGTTGTATTTTTCCTTCTATTAAACAAATTGAATATGTACTATTATTTAAAAAAGAGTTTATTGTAATGAATCCCAATTGCAATTTGTTTTTTACTTAATAATGTCAAAGTTATGATATTTTATTCTTAACGTCCCGATTTTGCCCCGGTCTCTCCTACATGCGAAATATAAAGTCCTTGAGTGACCTTTATATATCAAAATATACAAATAAAAAACACGGAGATATTTTTTTTTGTCAAATAGAAGATTTTAAGAGGGTCAGACAATATATATTTTAAAGTTGAAAAATAAGGACCACTCTAACCAGCGGTGCCATCTTTTAGCACTATTAGAAACTTATTTACAAAGAGAAATTGCATTCAAATTCTATACTATAGTATTGCCATTGACACGTAGAACAATTCTAATACAATAATTCTAAGACAATATCTAATCCTGCAATGTTTCTGATCCAGGGAATACCGAAAGAAACTTGTAGCGATACCTTTGACGGAAAACTAGCATCGACTAAAGTAGAACGTAAGTATAAAACTGTATAATCCCTACAAGCAGAATGTACTTCGCGAGCTCACTACGACAATCCCATCCGATTTCTCCCTCTAACAACAGCACCGACACGACCCAAGATCCGCGTGGAAAAATAAATTCACGCAACCCTTCGCCAGCGAATTCAATTTCGCCAGGCAGAAACTGCCGGACGCCCTACGCCGAGTTGCAGAACGGTGCGCAAAATCCCCGAAACTTCTGCCCGAATCGCCTCGTAAAAGGGCACGACGGAATTAACTTGCTCGAGTTTATCTGTCTTCCTCGACCGTGGCCCCACGCGGCGATAAAAGCCGCGCCGTTATTATCAAATTCCATCGAAGCAAATTTCCCGAATTACGCGTGACCGCGTAACAACGGCAGCACGCTGAAAACTCGGCTTTCATTTTGACTCTATCGGGGAAACGCCAGGAATTCGCTGTCCCATCCCCCGCCGGCAAGCTTCCCCCTGATAAATTTCCAATGAATACGGCGCCTATCTCGGAAGCATGGCCCTCCATCGATTGCACGGTCTTAAAGGGATCCTTCTCCTTCCGAGACGTTCCTCTCGTCGGCGGGCGATCCGTTTGCGCGCGTAGAAAATAGCTTTCCTCTCCGTTCAACTGGCGCGGCTCCGTGCCCGGTTGCTAACCAGGGCGTCTCTTCCACTCGCGCTGCAGCATCCCTCCCCTTCCGATCGTCTAAGATCGGTCACGTACCATCATTTACTCGCATCCGCTCAATTTTCCCCGCATCCATGTGTACACGTATTTACATACTCGTCGCCGCTCGCCTAGCCGACGACTCGCGCGGAATCGCTAATGCGAGCGGTAGCCTCTCCGCGGGCTAGCCGCTTCCATCGCCGATACCTACTCTGGCTAACGACCCTCCGCTACGTGTAATTGCCCTGAGTTACGGGCCACAATAAACACGCTTTCGTATTCGTACAATTCGCCCGATTCGTCCGCCGTTTTCTATCGCGCGAGGGCTCCCGGCCCGCTCGGCGGAATTAGAACGCTGCTTTGCATCGTCCGATTCGTTTTCCTGGTCGCGGCGCGGCAATCGAGGGATGCCGGTGCTCCGGGGGAGCAAAGAAGGCTAATCGGTGGAGAATACGAGTTTTCCATTGGCTTTCCTCGCGTGCGCAGCTCACTCGAATGTCTTTGTTCCGCCTTTCAGCCCGGCGAAGTGCAGCCTGTCCTGGGGAATTTCTTTTCAGAAGCAGCCACGAATGGGGGGGGGGGGGGGGTGGGGGTGGGGGGAGCCTTTTGAAAAGCCCCGGGGCGGTAACTCGCACGGATTTCTGGTCGTTTTAACGTTAGATCTAATTGGACAGATTTTCCTTATAATTCACTCTGGAAGCTGAACTTGATCCTGTGCAAAAAGATTCCTTTTACTCTCCTCTGTCGTGTCTGCCTTATAACATTCCCTGAATAAATGAATTCAGTTACCCCCGCCTTGCATTACCATTTCTCGGAAGGCGATGCAAATTTATAAATTGCAATAATAGATGAACTGCCGGCCCCGGTAGATTGCTTCGTCTTCTTTTGTGCGGCGCATCGGCCGTTAATGTTCCAATTAATTTTCATTGTTCTCCCCCGTCGAACGGACTCGAGCGCTTCTTGCTCCCAGTTTCCAGGCACGGTGCGGAGTGAATTGCCTCGAACAGGGAAAGGACAAATTCACTCCTCGACTCTTCCTTTCCATTTTCGCCCAGTGGCACCGAATGCTCGCTGAAAGCGTCAGGGAGTCACCGCGACGTGGAACTTTTTATCGCCGGTTCCTGTGCGTGCCTGGAATCGATTGTGCTCCACGGACAGCAGACAGCAGCGTCTGTCGCCGCGCGAGAAGAAGAGGAGTGGGCGCCGGCGAGCTGGAGCTGTTGATCCCCGCGGAATGACGATGCTAAAAACCGAATCTAACGAAGCCCCGGCGAAGAGTGCATCTTCGAGCGCGAGCGTCGCGCGGGGAGGGCAGTTCTCGCGGGGTCGTTTCCTTCGCGTTATGAACGGGTCAGGGATCAAACAAGCGGGCCTCCTCGGGGGAAAGAAATGAATGGAAGGGTATAGGAAAGCCAGGAAGGCCGAAGGTAAAAAGATATAAAGCTCGGCAACCTTAGGATGCCCCGGGGTGCCTTCCCAGCAGGCATTATTTAACCCCTCACTGGCTGATCTCGTTCAATTGTTTGCGTTTCCACAGGTGAACCTGATCTTATTTTCTGCGTTTCTATCGGCCCCTCGCGGGGCCTGAGGTTATCTAAAGGCAGCCACCAGACGAGATACTTTCACAGAATTCACAACGTAGCCTCGTGATGTGGACCAGCTATATCCCTCGCTGTGTGTTTGCTGTACCTACTCGGTGCACTCGTTCTTGCCACTTTCATGCTTCTCGCGAATGTTGAACGGTACACTGGGGATTTTTTTGATAATTTCAAGGAAGACTACTATTAGGAATTTTCTGATCCTTGTAATTTAAAGAGTATAGCTTTTGGTTCCTCCGCGACGTCCATGCACGAGGTAATTTGTCTGTGTACGGGGACGAGGAAATATTCATGGACAGATTAAGCACACTTTAACTCATAATGAACATCTGTCGCAGTATACAAGTTTCATGAGCGTGCCCCCTACTTTCTTCGCTGCAACTTGACTCGCGTGTTCGAGCTCGCAGAATCATTGTTAGAACCTCTAACTACTCAGCTAAGTTTACGACACATCCGTCAATTTCTTTCTATTTTCAAGTTTCGGAACCTTTAGTTCGCCGTTAGCATACCTATATGCAGCAGAAATAGGGGGCACCTTGTTGGGGGAAATGAAGTTTCCTGCTCAGAGTTTTACAATCGTAGCTTCCAACGTGAGAGAAGAGGTGGCTTCAGGGGTTCATTAATCAGTATGAAAATAGGAAGTTCATTAAACCCTCCACTTAAATATCTCTGAAACCAAGGCAGATTGGATTTATTAAAGGTAAATGATGTTATGTACTGCGATGAGTTCAGAATTTAGCAGAAGCACTGCAGAATAAAACACGAAATATCAATTTTCGCCGATAAACTTTATGAGAAACCTATCGAATTCGTCGATAATATTACGTAACACGTTTAAAGGGGGAATCCTATTCTTTGGGCTAAAAACATAGCAAAATTGGGGATTTTTTTTTCTCAGAAACTAGCGCTTTGATACATCTGAAATTTGGACCATATTTTGATGCATCTTTGAGGAAGCAATAGTTTTTTTATGAATTTTTCATAACAAATATAGATGTTATACATGATCGACCAACACACCGCGCAAAATTCGTAGTCCGCTGGTATGCATGATATTAATCTTCCTGGAAATCTAAAACAGAAAAATGAACCGGCGTTTCACTGTATACCTATGTAGCCATAATTTGATGAGCCAGAAAAAAAAACAAAAATTTTATGAGTGTGGAGAGTTTTCAAATTGAAAGGTCTGAAACTTTAACTTTTGCTATACATTTTTGCGCCAATTTTCTTATAACTTATCGGTATCCTGGTTCATAAAAGTATAAAATAATGTTTGTTGGACATACAGGCCAAATTTGAAGTTAATAGGTTCAGTGGTTAAAGAAAAAGCGTGCACACCAGCGCACAACGGCGGCGTGGTGGTCCATCGTACATAACTCCTATATTTATTATTAAAAATTATTTTAAAAAAAACTACAACTTCTTCAAAGATGCATAAAAACATAGTCCAAATTTCAGATTATTCGAATAGCTAGTTTCTTTAAAAAAAAATCTAAAATTTCGCCATGTTTTTAGCCCAAAGAATAGGATTCCCCCCTTAAGCGAAGAATTTTAAGGGTCGAAAGCTGCGGCAGATGTTGCTTCCCACGAGACGACCGAACGTCCAAATTCGCTGCTCAACTTTTCCGCGGTTGATGCTGTGCCAGATGTGCTCAATGATATAATTTGCTTTTGTGATGCCAGTTCACGAGGCGTTCGAAGAACTACCAATTAGACGACACGTTCTACTCGAGCGTAACTTCCGTTACAAACTTCTCCGAATTGCGGGGGTGTGTCGACGTTCGTCGAATAACTGAGGCAGGAAAATTTCATCCACAAAGATGAAATAGAGAAAAGACCCAGAAAGTGAAAGAACAGGTAGACAATTAAATAGAAATTTTTGATCGAGGACAGTATTGCTTACAACTCGTTTAGGAATTTATAATATAGTTTATCAAGTACTACAATTTCAATTACCAGAAAATTATATTTATCCTTCCACCACTAACATGGATTAAGAGTGATCCTGGTAGAACAGTGTTCCGTGATCTAATTGGATCTTCGCTGCTGCAGGGAGAGGAAGTTAAGACAGAAGAAATTTCTGTCTTAGTGCAATCTAATATCTGTTCCTTCCCCAGACATGTACGAATCTAATAAAACTAATTTCAGAAAGATAAATTACTTTCGCTATTACTTCTACTGGAAACTTGCTTGATGGATTTCATCCCCCCCCCCCCCTTCACCACCCCCGCGATCTCCACGTAATTTAGGAAATTTCTTTGATGCTTAACCAAGGGTTCCCCCGACAAAGTGAATAAAATTTGCCAAAAGTGCCGAGTTCTTTATTCAGCGAATTGTTAATATTTGCATTATCCTAAATTAAGCATCCCCGGCACCATTCCTCTACCCAAAATCGCTTTATGGGCCATTCCAGTAATATCCATCGTCGCATTTCACAATTCAAAGCAAACAGAGAATGTACGGTTATCTAATGGAACTGCAAGTGCGTGTGCAACCACGCATACTGCAAACGTATGCACGTATACGCGTACGTATTGCGTAACACGATGTCATTTCGTTGGCGGGTTTAATGCTGCGAAATGAGGAACACGCAGAGGACGTAGGTAAATTGCACGGGGGAACTTGCGTGACGAAGTACGTGTCATCAATCGAAATTCGCTGGGAATTTTATAAGCCTGTGGATGTAGCAAGAATGGGTGGAAATATGCCAGGTTCTTCTAGGGAGAATTGTGGAATAGTGCGTGACTCAATCTGTACGTGAAAAATGTTTTTCATCTGTAAATATCAATGCTACATTCTACCAAACTTAACATTAAAGCAATGAAATCGTTGATTCCTGTACACCTTTAAGAGGAGGTTCCGGTTTAAATATCGATTCTTTTTCATTTTTCGAATGTTCAACCTTTTAAGAATACGTGTTTGAAAAGATATTTTGAAATTCGTGAAATTTCCGAAGTTTTAGGCATTTGAGTAGCGGCAAATGCATGGGTAACACCCGGCCACTCGGCACTCACGAAAAACTTTAAACGCGTTTTTCTCGAAACAGTGTTCTTAAAATCGGTGGAATCTGTATCTCGAAAAGTTATTATCCGATTCGACTGAAACCTCTTTTTTTTTAAGAATATACTTCTGGCTCGTGGACAGACTAGTAAAAATAAAAAAAATGAAAATTTGTAATTTTTAAAGGCGTTGAAAGGATGAAAAATATAGGGAAAAAGTGATTTCAAACTTTAGGTGTCGTTATTTTCTCAGAAAATGTCATTCTTCTCATTTTTAATGGTCAGTCCACGAGCGAGTTTCATGCTCTTTAATAATCTGGCATTGTTTTTTACTTCAGAACAATGGTTTAGGTGCTACAGGTTCCACCGTTTTGGATTAAATTTTTTTGACGCCTCGAGTTTAATGGCTCCTCAGTGCCGTCTGCAATGATTAATTATAAAACAAAAAAATTATTTCTATAGTTTAAGACATCCTTACTAAAATGCAAAAAGTTCCATTAAATTATATGTAGTAGTTTTCCTTTAATTAATTCCTAAAAATCACCTATTTATATGGGCTTTAGACCGGAACAGCCACTTAAAAAAACAGGTAACTCAGATACATTCACTTGCCACAAAAGACAAAGAACAAGGAATATGCGAATAGATCCAAAATATCAGTCCTGACCCACAAAAGTATCTCGTGTGAAAATACTCCTACTTCAACTCGATATCAGACACCTACACTATTATAATGGAAAAGTAACTATCCTCGGTCCAATGTACCCACTAATATATCACAAGTCTTCACTGAAACTGCCCCTTTCCACGCGAAGCAGTCTCTCGCAACGAATCTGGAGGGATCGCCGACGTTTCAGCATTAAGTATTCACAAACAGGGCGATCCTTTACGGACCAGAGCTACCCCCGGCCCCTCCAATAGCGCAACCAGCCCGAACCTCGTCGCCGTTTCGTCTTCTCAGTATTTGCATTCTTATGAGACTCGGCGCGTGCTACGGTAGAAATTGAATTTCCCGCGGCACTGTTCAAGTTTTGAATAAGCAATACCCAATTATTACGTTCGTCGGCTTCTTCTCGACGGGGTCCCGATCACCGTGCCGGTAGCTCCTGCCCTCGCGTAAACACGACGAGGAAGATCGATGCAGCTGTCAAGCGGGCTTGCGCGAAGAATGTAAAATTAGAATGTTATTACACCGGGGCGAGGCGCCTTAAACCGAGCGTATTTCGCCTTGTACGTCGCGGCACGGTACAATCTTCGCATTTGCATGCATACGGGCCGGCCTGATGAGTTCGTACTCGCTCGTTCGCCAAGAAAATTACATCGACACACCGCGATCCTTTAACTGTTAAAATCCTACGTCGCTGTTCCCCGCCCTCCTACACCGCTAATTAAGTTCGCACGCGCGCACCGTGGAAATTCCTTTCGTTACTGGCGCGACGCTCTCCTTCCGCGGCGCTGGGGGGAAACAATCGTGGTTGGAAACGGGATACGCGAGGGAACAACGAGGTTTCGATGGTGCTTTAAATGGACTGGTAAATACGCGCTCGATAATGCAACGAGAAACTGCAGGGAACGAAACCGACGGAGGAGTAAATTTACATTTTCTTAGATGTATAAGATAGTGTGGCGCTGAACAAGTCTCTCTTACATATGCTAAATATCTTTCTCAAGCTGTGGCATTTATAATTTTCTACTGCATTAAGCTAATGTAGACTTTGATCTACCTTGTTCGTGCTCTGTCCCATATCCAGCTCCCGATTATAACGCTTCTCGCCGTAGATCCAATCCTGCACGGCCTTTTGAATTTCTGGCTTCTCCGGGTCCACTAATCGGAAGGCTGTGATATTGGTCCCGCCGTGCTTGAATTCCTCCAGGTCGACGCTGTGCAGGTCCTGCAAGGAATTCGGATCACTTTATGAATCTCCCGTGAACGAATGGCGGCCGGCTTTTTGCATGCTGTCCAGCAACCAATTTTATTGCTTCCTCGCTATGAACGTTTAATATCGGCCACCCTCGGCGCTCGTCCTGAATCGTGTGATTCGTGGAACGTACGACTTTGCGGCTAGGGGGAATTGTCACGCTCCTGGTACACCGGTACTACACCGAGTATTTGCGATTGAAAATAAAAGGCAGTAAGTCTCACGAACTATTGCAAAGGGTAATTGAAAAAATATGTTGTAAAAGGAAGGGTATTTCTCTCATTCCCTTCATTTTTCACTCGCGTCAATTCTCAGTCTATATAGAATGATGACCAGTATTATGAAAGTCGAAGATATTTCCATACTTTACATCGCATGAGTTAAAAAGAATTGTCTAAAGTTATTAGTCATTAAACAATATAACGTCTAACATTACTCATTGTGGACCCACGTTCTTGGTAGGTTAGGGTGGGGCTGATAGTTCGGCGGGTAAAAAGTCCTGAATTCAAAATCTCTATTCCTAAACAATGTATTGAGTTTCCCAGTATACTAAGTAAGTCGCTCCTGGACGTTCGTGCGAAATACACGACGCCTTCGTTATTTTATGTATCGAAAACTGGAAGAAATACGTCGTCTTTGTTGTTTTATACGAAATAAACCACAGTTTAAAAGCGTATTAGGCGAGTACGTTAAGGATGTATTGGACCTATTCTCAAAATAGTGCCAAGTTGATGAAAATTGGCGAGATTGTTCTTTGTAATCTTCCTGATGTGCTCCAAAATTTTTTAATGAATTCACTAAACGGTTACTGAGTTATAACGATTTTTATTTTCACTGATTTTACACGTACTCTTATGGAAAAAGACGATCTTGACGGATAAACCATCTGAAAAAATATTGAAGAAATAGTGCCAATGTTTTCAATTTTTTTGTACATGCAGTATATGGGTAGATGAATATATCTGCCGAGTTTCAATTGTTTTTACTACACCGTTTTAAAGAATTAAATTATAACTTGAGAAAATTGTGAATTCTGGGCATTTTCACCGCCACAAGTTTAGCAAATAATGCTTGAAAAAGCATTTGTAAAGTGAGAAATACCTTCCTAGGATTAAAAATAAGACTCCAACTGTCGTTCGAATTTCTTACATCTAGATTTACTATCCGTAAGACGTAGATATTCAAGTATTTCAAATTTCATATACTTTTGTCTGATATTGTACGTCCGATACATCCTTAAGATTGTATGTTCCTTTAGTAATGTGTGCATAATATTATTTATTGCTGAATGATAATATTTTCTAACGTATATATCGCAGAAACTAAAGAGGTACAATTGGGGCAAAAAGTCCCTCAGACTGAAAATATATATTTTATTTTTTGTTTTCATAATAAGATGGCCAAACTATAATGAAATGATGCCAAAGTCTTTAAATAGTGTTTATGTTTTAGTTGAGCGATTTTTTTTAGTTTTTAGTTCAAAGTGAGCCTCTGACTTATATTTTTATTTTTTGGTAAAGAAGTCATGCTTTCCTTTCAATATTGCATACCAAAAAGAATTGGTTGAATAAATATTTGTTGATTCGAAAAGAGATTTTTACTTATTCAGTTCAATATTACACGAAAAGACGTGCCCCGTGCGTGGGGCAAGAAGTCCATTTTGCATTGACAAACATTTTATGGTATTAACTCAACAGAAAATAACAGTATCAACAAACGAACTTCGTGAACGTAAAGCATAATAGTTATAGTTTATACAAAATAACACCAGATATCTCTAGATTGTTAGTACTAAATTTTACATAGGTTTAAATAAAATGATTGAAAATTTTTCGACCGAAAATTTAAAAAAAAAACTTTTTAAAAAAATTATAAATGTTATCGGCGCACTGGGTCGGTCTATTATACAATAAAAGCTATTTTGCAAATTTTATGATTTTAATATTTCCAACGTTCCGGTCAATATTACGACCATTATCAAGGAAAGTATATCAAAAGAAAACTGGGTTTATACGTAAAAATAGGTTTATACGTAAAACGGGACTTTTAGCCCCACCCTACCCTACTATCCCCGAGTTGCTAAATACAGACAAAGCTTTTGAACAAGCATAAATCCGACAACATCGCAGCATCTTAACAACAAAACTCTGCAGTGCACGATTCCTGAAAGGGCGATCAGTACCTCGAGGCAGCCAAGGTGAATTCAATCGCCTTACTCGCATAGTTTAATCCGTAAAAGTCGATCATGTCTCTGTTCACGCTTCCTAGGACAGATATCACTTGGGCTCGTGGTAGCTATCAGCAGAAATAGAGATATCTGAAGGAGTAGAATGGAGTAGCCTCTCCCGGCTTGCTATCTACATCGTCGTGGCAGCTGGCGTGATTTAAAGTTACCCCAGCTTCCAAGCACAGCTCCGTCCACCTTTTCGAATGCTCAAGCAGCCTGACAACACGGCCATTTATTATCCTTTGTCCTGCGCCCCGGCCACGATAGATAAGTTTGCTATTCCCAAGATCTCGCTGTCCCCGAGAGTCGTCCGATCGACGGCCAGGGACGATACACGCCGACACCACGATCGATTCGTCCGGTGATCGATCATCGCCTCGCCTCAAGTCGCCCCTTCATTCTTCACAGCACGTCGCGATATCGCTTCGAAGGACTCTCGCATTCCCACCAACATCGAATCGATAATATTACGAATTTTGAATAATCCGTAGATGTCGCGGGAAACCCAACCAAGTGCAACGGAGAATATTTGTTACGCGCCACTTGTTTTCTAGCGAGGGTAGGTATTATATTTCTTGTAGGGAAAGAAGGGAAGCTCCCAGCCGCTTTAGATTTGCCCGCAAGAACTGTATTTGAAAGGTGAATTAAAGATGTAAGAATTTATAAATTTTTACTCACGAGTGGAACAATTTTATAATGGGAACAGTGTTCCTCGATGTACTCTAGAATTTTATTGCAAACAATGTCGGTTTGGTGCTCGACCAAGCAATGAAGTTTTAAAAAGTATTTGTGAAAAATAACAGTTTAAAAGGCTGGTCACTATTGTCGATTTTCATTGAACAGATGACGATCGTGTTACCGTACACCCTGCACGCCAGAGCAGAGAAACGATATTTTTTTTATTTAACACATGGCAATCGATGCCACGCCACCGCAAGCCCCAATTGTCACGTTCGATGTCAATATTATCGAGATACGTTTCCCTCCACAAATGTAACTGATCGTATAAAAACAACTGTCGGAGTTACAGTTTACCGAGCCGTAAGTGCAGGAAATTTTTCTGTTCATTTTGTCGATTGGCAGACCGCAATAAACACAACGGCTTTGTCAGAAGGCTGCAATCTTTTGAGCGTTAAAGCTTTACAGTTCAATTTGCCCGCAATATCTTTCCAGTCAGTTGAACTGTGTGGCCGGTGTTTCAGTGTTATCCTCTGACGCGAACGAATTCTTTCTTTACAGGAAAGAAGCGAGGGAAGTTGAGGGAAGGAATGGAATAAATGTGGTGGTGAATCTAGTAAAGGTAAGGGAATGAATGCAAATCTAAATAGACATTTTCAAAATTAAAAGTAACATAAAGCAGACAACTCGTGATTGACAGAAGTTGTTTTCCTCTTTGAAGCAACACTGCTTAGTGTCTAGTCATTTGACGTAAACTTCACCGCAGCCTCACTCGCAACAGATCACAATAATCTGCGGTTGATGTTTTTCTGATATAGAAGAAAAATTTTCTTTAGTTTTCTGGGGCGGTTCGTGAGATAAAGTTATATACAAATTGTGAAAGTCTTATATCATTAAAAGAGCCAATATTCACCTGACACGAGAATATATAACAAGTAGGCTTGATTGATTATTGTCTTTGCTTTGTGATTAGGTATCTTATAACTAGCTAGTTATAAACGTGCTAGTTTTCGTAAGAAAATTGAAACGTGCTACTTTTCGTAACGCACGTCGAATTATAGTTAACACGTGGTCGACTTTTAGCGTTCATTGTGAATGCAGTTAGCTTCAGAAGTCAACCGCTGCGGTCGACTATTGAAAATTGAAAGGGAATGATGGTCCAGTTACCGACCTCCCATGAATAAATAAATTATCCCATTTTTTTCATTTTTCAACCGCGTATAAAATTGTTGATGATTTTTCAGTGAAATAGCATCATTTTCCAGTAAGAAATGTATAGAACTGAATTACATTTGTCGTTTCTATTCAAAACGCATTTATGCTTCTCGTGTTGGAAAACAGCAATGGCACATGTAGAATCAAAATTAGTTTACAAATCACTTTAAAAGCATTTATTTTTTTCCCTATAAAGAGCGCTTTTTGTCGTTTTTTAAAGTTAGAAATTTAGAATATAATATAAAATTGTCATTTCATAAATGCTTTATTTCAGTACTTATTTCTTTAAGCTGAACAATAAAAGTGGTCGACTACTAGAGGGTGGCCGACTACTAGTGCTTTCACCCTAGTCACATTCATCTGGATTATTTAGGCATAATGAGCTGGAATACATTTCGTGACCCCAGAGTTTACCGATCGAATGTTTTTAGGCGACAGACAAACACACAACTACTTTCTGCTTGATGTATTAAGATATGCTGAGATTGCCCCTTTCATACTTACTTAGGATGACTGTTTTGACTTGAGCATGGGCTTACGACAACGAGCGATACTATGAACAAATAATTCTAAAAATAACGAGTGCTGCGTTTGTAAAGAAAACTTTGCTACCAGTAAGATAATTTCCATTGTAGCGAAAATGGGCCATTGAGTCATGCGGAATAAAGGGTGTATTCTGTTTTTTTATTCCATGTGCTATTAATGTTATTTTAACAATTGATCTCATTTTTATTCTCAAGTTGTTTATTTCCATTAACGTGTCCCTCCCATGACGTCTAATAACCCATTTAAAACTACCTAATCGTGAAAGGGACATTTTCGACTCATTTGAAAATCGAAAATTTTGTTATTTTCCGTTATCTATCTATCTACTATATAAAAAAAAATGTAAATGTTCGTTTGTGAAAAATCTTAAATCTCCGAAAGTTCTTCACCGATTGCTTTGATATTTTGACACACCGTTGCATTCGAATACGCGCATGTTTTTATATACCTACTATTATATAGATGTCACACCTGTGACAGGTAAAAACATTAGAAACGTGCGCTTTCTCTTTTCTTTCTTTTCCATTTAACCAGACTGAGCCACAGCAACGCGTGGCCTGGTACAGCTAGTTCTTAATGAGTTTGCAAGATATTTTTATCAAAGGCCAATAAACACACTTCCTATTAATGGACTTGTGCTTTAAACATCTATCATGACATATTATCAGAAATAGACGCTAAATAAAATTGTTCCTTTTATAGCACCTCTCCCCTACTACATACATATACAACTGGGCGTTCAATTTTTTTGCACCCTCTGGTATCGCAAATATTATCAGAGAACATTCCCCAAAACTTGGACAACCTAAGTCACAAAACAAATTCCTTCTCCCAAAACTACACATCTACCCAGTAACCCCATTCGTCAAGCGACGAACTTTCCACCCCCTATTATCCCCGAACCTCAGAATTCCGTGTCGAACGACTCGATCATAAAAATTAAAGCGTCGGGACCATCCAATGCCTCGTCGCTCGCAATGCTCGCGGTACTTCGCCGAAGGATTCAATTTCCTCGGCAAGGGGGCAAGATCGAGACTCTCGCGACCCTTTCGCGGCAAGAATGAACGGAAGTCGTGCTTGACCAACTTGGTGCCTTCGACGAATTAGCTTTTATCGGATTAACCTCGCTCCATGAAGCACTGATTCAGGGACGCGGAATTATGGCCGTGGCCGCAGACGCCGCCCCGCATTTCGATGCTACAAATTCCGCCGTGTCCCCCGAATTCAGCGACGCCGACGTATTATCGCGTCCCGCTGGTCATTACGGTTATTATGCCTGTTACGGTTATGATGATTGTTATCGTCGTTATAGCCCGCCGTTGCCATTAAGCTTCTTATTACGAGCGTTTAGTAGGCATAGCGCCGTGATACGACCGCCGTCTCCTTATTACGAGCGAGTTATTTACCCGGCTTGTTCGCCCCCCGCCGTCATTTCCCTTGGCCATCACTGTTTCTCCAAGCCCGTGGATAGTGGCCGTTTTAATTATCCCGCGAGGTCCGTTTATCGTTATCGGTAATAAGATCGTTCTTTTTCAGGCAGCCTGTCCTGTCGACATAACTCAATAATCTCGAGACGCGAGCCCGGGATTATCCGCATCGATTATCCGTGTTTGTTTTAATCCGGCACACGAAGGAATGGTGAACACAGTTCTTCCGCAGGGAAAATGGCGTTTCGATGATCGTTATGTCCGCGCAATTGATTCCCGTCGATGGTATCGGTAATAATATACGCGCGTTTAACGGGCGAAACATCAAAGCGCGATTGCAACTCGTTACACAGAAATTATTTACTTGCATGGACGCGGACCTTTCTATTATTAATCCATTTCACCTTTTATCGTATCATTTTACCGTTGCCGGGCGTTACTCGCAGGCCAGCCTGCTATTTTCCATATTTTTCAGCGCGGCTTTGATCGGCTTGTGAGAAGAACGCGCCGTGTTTTCCAGGAAAAAGCTGGCAACTAACGTGTCAGTTACATGGAAAGGGGGGTGGAGAATACGGTGGATATCCTGCATGGAATTCTCCCTCGGGTTTATGTTGTATTTCTCGTCCGAGGAAATAAATTCTATTTCGTTCAATTTTCAATAACAATTCGGCGAATGAAAGTATACTTGCATCGAGTATTCAGTTGGGAACTGTGTATACTTTGTTAGCAGACACTGCAGCGGGTTTTCAGGGGAAAATATTTATAGAGACGCGAATGCATCCATTTTGCGGATAACAATTAATGTATTGCTGTTTACAAAGCTGCGCATTTATCGCAAACAAAGATTGCATTAAATAACCATGTTCGTTCATTCGATTACAACAGTGGATTATGTTAACAAATACATTGAGATAGTAGCGTTGAAATTAATTTGAAAATGTAAATGGCATTCTCGCGATTAACAAATGAACTTCTATGGAAAGAGATTCTATGTACCTACTTACAATGTGTATTTTTACACGTCCAGTTGCTACCCTCAGAAGTATGTAGAATTAAGGGAAGACAATGATGATACACTACGTACCACTATTAAAATGGTCACAAATCATAAAACTATCACATTTACCACCGAACACGTTTTTAAATAATAGGAACACGTGTTTACTGTGCGACGGTCGTTCTATAACTGAAATATCTTTGATAAACGAAATTCGAAAACCCAGGAACTGTATCCTTACCCCCAAATTAATATCTGTAAATTATCTTGCCAACCTCAACTATTAATATAATTTTTATTGAAGTTTCATCCAAATTGGTTGTTTTGCGAAGGGAGCTTCACGAAATTGTTTAAGTGACCAACGTTACACGAATGAGTAATTTTTAATTTAAGCAGGAATGGAAGAAATGCTTGAGATTCGATAATCGCCAAGCTCGATTAAGGATGTATTGGACCTATTTTCAAAGTAGTGCCAAGTTGATGAAAATTTGTGAGATTGTTCTTTTCAATTTTCCTGATGTGCTCCAAAACTTTTAAACGAATTCACTAAACGGTTACTGAGTTATAACGATTTTAATTTTCACTGATTTTACACGTAGGTACTCTTATGGAAAGAGACGATCTTGACGGATAAACCATCTGAAAAAATGTTGAAGAAATAATGCCAATGTTTTCAATTTTTTTGTACATGCAGTATATGGGTAGATGAAAATATCTGCCGAGTTTCAATTGTTTTCACTACACCGTTTTAAAGAAATAAATTATAACTTGAGAAAATTGTGAATTCTGGGCATTTTCACTGCCAAAAGTTTAGCAAATAATGTTTGAGAAACCATTTGTAAAGTGAAAAATACCTTCCTAGGATTAGAAATAAACCTCCAACTGTGGTTCGAATTCCTTACATCTAGATTTACTATCCGTAAGACGTAGATATTCAAGTATTTCGAATTTCATATACTTTTGTCTGATATTGTACGTCCGATACATCCTTAAAACTAACTCTGAGAGTCTCAGGAATAAAATTCTAAAATTTTGACAGACGAAACGGCGGGTTCCTTTGGGAGAATTTTCACGCGTCGCGTATGAAAAGTACCAGCAACGAGATGTGACTGTTGAGTGAACCATCGGTCGATAGCTATCATTCTCCGTGATTTACGTTCTTCGACGCGTTCCACATACGTAATCTCCACTTGTCTTACCGCGGGGGACATTCTCACGAATCTAATAAAAACGCCGCGTACACGGTCTGAATGCGAATCGCAAGTGGTTGCGTAACGCTCGTGAAAACTTCTGGAATATTCTCCCGTGCCGTGTTGTTGAAGTCTGGCCGGATCGTTTAGAAAGGAGGTATTGAAAGACTTTTGAATCGAACTACCCGTGTGGATTATGTATCTGATCAGAAATATTGCATTCCGATCAGTGGTACGATTCCAGAAACTCGTGAACCCTCCAGGAGTTGAATTTCATGTGTCTCATCCTTGACTGTTCACCCTATTAATCAACGACCTTTCGCAGATATCATATCACAGCCAATTTTTGGCACACCTTTATGGCTCGAAGGAGTTCCGCACCATTAAGCATCTTTACGATGGCTTGCTCCAAGAGGATCGTGAGACCTGCAGCCAGGTGCTTGAGGACCAATCCAGCTTCCAATATCTTGTAAGACACGTACCAAACAGCATTCCTAATTGGCAGATTAAATTAAGTAAGAAAAAATTTCTAGGAATTTTGTAAACACTACTCAGACACCCTTTCCCCTTCTTCCGACCGGCCGTGCAAGAGCTAATGGCACTTAATTGCATCGTTCCTCGTAATTGCTCAGTGCCTCGTCACCGTGCAGTGTTTTGTCAATTAAATTCCCTTAATAATTACGATTCCATTAACCCCGCTTGTCGTTAAGCCGGCTACGCGCCGGCAGATCCGTTCAGATCGTTTCTTAACGCGATCAGCTTGATGGATGAAGCAGGATTCCCCGTAGCTGGAGGGCCGGTTAAGCGATATAAATGAAAATAAATCGCGGCCAGACGCGTCGCCCTGCGCAGACAATATTCTATCCCTGCTCTGTTAAAACGCTCCAGAAATTACACGATGTTCGTAGTAATTAACTTCTTTGACCATCCACTCTCCCGCGCGAGGCGATGGAATGTCCTGCCGCTGAATATCGCCAAGAGTTTTCATAAGCTCCAAATTACTTGTCTCGCTCGTCCACCGTCCCCCCTCTGTTCCTCCATTCTCGCACCACGCAATACGCTTTCGCAGCAATTAGCAGATTATTCATTTGATGCCTCTCGTTCGAAACCGTTCACCACAATCGCGCGAGGGTCCAGCGAATTGTTTGAATATCGCTCGTTGCGTACGACGTCGCGCAATATTGTCAACATTACGAACGCTGAACAATATTGCCCGGCGAGCGGCGATAACCAACCAGCGGGCGTTCGCACGGCACAGCTGTTATTCGCGGACAAATGTTTGGCGATTTCGTTGTTTATTAAGGCGATCCAGCTTTAATAAAGCAACGCCGTCCGCGTTCGGCAAAAAATCGCGCGGGAATATTGCTGGATGCGTTTACGGGCGAGATTTAATCGAACGCGACGCAAGGATGGATTTTCCTTCGCCCGGTCCCGTCTGCTGTTTACCGAACATATATTTAAATAATAAAAACACCAACCGCGCTCGGCTACCCTTCAGAATTCTTATTAGAGGCGTCCACTCCTCGCCAACGTTTCACGGAAAGTGTACAATCAGCAGCTTTAGATCGACCCGCTCTGGTTCGATCGTGCGATAAACACCGTGACCACGTAGTAACCGGCTAACGAGCGACGCTGATAAACACGACGATTAAAAATCAATGGCCGGAAGGGTGGTTGCTCGTCGGTTCGCCGACGCGACAAATCTTCCTCCCCCGGTTCAGAAGGCAACTAGCCCCGAGGGCACAGTCGACAGAAGCAGCCGGGAAGAATGCACATCCTGGATCTCGCGCCTGAACAAATACCGCCTCTAATTTACATTTTAATGGATCTAAATTGAAATCTGGTGGACGCAGGCCGAGATAAGTTGCGCCAACCGGCGGGCTAGCTTACACAGGCTATTTACTTTTTATCGGTTATTCCTGTCGCCGGATGAAACTAGAGTTCGATGGACGGTGCGCGTCATAGTTGGACCAACTGTAAATTGCTAATTATCCTGGGAAGGGTTTCGAGCACAGTCTACCGAAAGCTAGGTGTTACTGTTTGCTTTGGTTAAACGTGTCTGCATATCTTCGAAATGCCCTGTGCTTCGGCACTGTTCCCCGGTGTGCAGCGCTCGGTGATGGTTAAGTCGATTATTTCCATGCCTCGGTGTTAGACCGTTGGACTGCAACTATAGTTCTAACTTACGTGCTATTATCCCTTCGCGGCTCGATCGTATCTTATCGCACATGGGCGTGGTAATTGAATTTGTGTTTGCCAAGTACACAGCCTTGTAGTGCGGATGCTTTACGTTCGAATAAACTGTGCTTTCGTTGTTAAATACAGATAAACAATTCCCCAGTGATCCACGGTATATCCGCACAGAAGAGACTCCTGGACTTTCTACATAGACCTGCACGGAATCCGAACCGTTGCTCATCAATAAATGCGTGGATACGCAACTCTGAAGCACACAGGTAGGTATAATCCGTATCAGTTTGGATTATGAATTCAATCTACGTCACTGTAATTAACAGTAATTGCGTTCCGATCATCGTTAGCCAGGAGTATCCCGCGAAGGCAGCGCTTGCGCCCGCCCTTGCGAGATTGGCTTAGGAAGCAGCGCCGTTTCGTTCGTCCGTGAAATCGAAGCGGCGCGGCCGTGCAATTAGTGCTTCTTAAAATTACTGGCGACCAGGCGACGGTGGGAAGGGGCCGGGAATTAAACGAGGAGGATATTTGCCCGGCATTAATTGCAATTAAAGCCGTAAAACTGGTGACAGGAGCAGGTAAACATAACTTTCCAATTATTATTCCCCCGCCTCTGCGCAACGTCGCCTCGACTTACATCACGATTACCCTCTTCTCGGGTCAGCGATGCCTCGAAGGAGCCGGGCTACCCGTGGACAACGATAAATTGCTAATTACCCCGAGGCGGCTTGCGCTCTGAACCGAATCAGGGGTAGTATAGAAAACTGCCTCTCGCCAGGCTACAGATTTTCGCAGGAGCTGGGTGGGAATCGGTAGAAAAGTAAGTCGAGGCTTGGATGGGGATCCTCTGTTGTCTTTGAAATGAGAAGTCATCAGAGGTTGGCCACAGGAAAATTGTTACTGCGGGAGAATCAAAGTGGGAGCGAAACGTTGGTCGCTAAATCTTGAAGGAAGGACATTATTCATGGGCCGAGTTGATAAATGGGAGTCACGATGAAGACTAGTAAGCCTGTAGGCGAACGAATTGTCCAATTACATCGAGCAGCTTTGGGGTAAAAGTCACTGTGGCCTGAGGGCTTCGAACGGATACCTTGGAATAATTCCTGCGGAAACGATTTGACACTTTTATCCCACGTAGACGTATCGATCGCGTCCGTGAATTATTTTCTAGATATATCCACCGAATGACTGAGGGACAGGTACTCTGTGGATTACCCCTCCCCCCATAATGAGTAATTTATAATTATATGTCAGGGGAACAATCTGGCCGGATGTTTCACGCGTTGTAACCTGTTATTTCGTGCTCAACTAAAGACTCCGCGGATGTTGCGTAACAGGATATAGCTGGGAGTTCATCCTGCCCTTGTTTCTCCAGGAAACGCCTGTAACGCGTATATTTCGATTCGATCGTTGCGTATTTAATCGGGTCTCATTTGGCTCAATGGCGTTTAATGCTGATCACGGACTGTGTAATTAAGGGAAGATGAGACAATTAGATAACCAAGACGAGTTAAACATTACCCGCGCTGTTTAGTTGCAGTAATGGTTGCAGATACGATACTAATGCTTGACGATAGCCTCGCGGTTTTAGCGTAATTATGCGAAGACGAGAAGAAGGGAGACGATATTGGATGTATCCTTGTGTTCTTGAAAGACTATGTTAAAGTACATTAAGGGGTTTCCCTATCTTGGCGGCCTGAAAACGAGCGCGATATTTGGGATTTTTTTAAAGAAAAACTCTCAAATTATATTAATTGAAAACTTTATGCCTATATTTGTACATATTTATGCAACATTTAAAAAAAAAAATTAATTTAAAGAAACGGTACCCAAAACTTTAAGGGGGAACACCACTGTGACGGCCGGAAAAATGAGCCCATTTTTAAGATTTTTTTAAGGAATAACTTACAGTTTTATTATAAAATTGTTATTACCTATCTTTAGAACAATGTCTTAAGAGACTATAAAAAAAAAAGTAATAGAAAAACATGCATAGATTTCCATATACAGTTAATCTCCTACACCCCTCACAAGAAAACATAGGTCGCTTATCGAAACGATATCTCTGGAACGGCAACTCTGAAATCAAATTTTTTTTTTAATATAATCGGTATGAGTGTAGTTTCTGTTGTGCGTACCGATTTTTAAAAAAAATTATTTTTGTAAAAATGGTGCGCTTCGGAAGAAAAAGTTTCGAAAATCGGCAAAAAAATGGATAGTTTTTCGAGCGTATTTCAAAAAATATGTTTTCGATCAAAAAATCGGTACGCACAACTGAAGATACTCTTGTTTTAAAGATCCTGTAAAAATTTCAAGTCGATCGGATAAAAATTGACAGAGCTATTGATTCGATCAGTTAGAAAAATGTCGTTTCGAGAAAATCGCGTTTAAAGTTTGACTTGTAGTGCATTTGTACCGTGACGCATTTCACAAAATGCACCGTATCTTCGTAAATTCTTCGAATATCGACTTGAAATTTTCGGAGATTATTTTTGAAGAGTCAAACATTAAGAAAGTGAAGAGAAAAAAAATCGAATTTTTTTCAACTTTCACAGTGGTGTTCCCCCTTAAACGCGTTTTCCTCAAAACGATGTTTTTCGAGGTTGTTGGCATGATATCTCAAAAACCAATTACCCGATTTAGTTCAAACTTGGTATATATCTTCAGTAGATGTCCCATCTACTCGCCCAGTACTAGAACTAAATCGGTTTTTGCAAAATTAAACTGTTGCGACTTGAAAAACCAGCACATTTTTTGCAGAAATCGGTGTCTGCTTTAGACGGTGCCATTTTCTTTTTAATTTTCAGTATTTCTCGTTTAATATACTTTAGGCGATAGCCACACTCATTGTAGATTACACAAAATTTTCAATTTTCCATTTCAGACAATTACAACGTCTGATTTTATGCCAACAGTGCGCATATGATTTTTGTAAGGCGCTCTATTTGAAGCACTATAACTCTGGCTATAACCACTATTTTTGCATAAATTTTTTTTTTCGTATTCTCTAAAGATTGACAAATGAAGCCACAAAGCTGGAAGTAAATATATTTGATGATTTTGTTTTAAAAAATTCCACAAGTTCGCATAATTTTTCGTCCGTCAAAGTAGGGAGACCCCTTAAACAAATTAATTATTTTATTTTCTTTATTTTTACCATTTTACCATTCTTCACACCTATTTGATCGTATTGCTAGTGTAATGGTCATCTGTCCTCATACTACTTAATGATCATTCTCCTCAAATCAGTAGTATAGGTCCGTCATAAGCAACTACGGAAAATAGAGTCGTTTAGTAAACTCGCCGCCGGTGTCATTCATGTCTTTTATGAGTATTCACATAATAATTGCGTAAACTCATAAGGGTAATGTGGACAAAATTACGTTATTAATCTCAGAATTACTGCACGAGAGCCTCACTAATTTTCACTTATCGTTAGATCGGACCCTCGAAAAATAGTGTTAGAACGTCGCGCTTCAACTTCTGCACATTAAAGAAGGCTCCATAGAAATTCATCGTAATATAACTCTAGAAAGGGAAAAGGAATAGCAAGAGTTCCACGTGGACCAATCTCATGCACAGTTTCTCCGTAACAAACTAAAAAATACGAATCGTACACGGTACGTCGATTCGAAGCATCCATCACTCCCGGAACTTTATTCTTGTGTCCCTGGCGCATTTACGTGCCGCGAGGAGAAAAGTTGAAGGAGAAAGGATATCGAGGGACGATCGGCGATATTGCAGCGATCGCGCCCCCCAGCAATTCTGGAACAACACGTACGACGATTCCGCGCCAACCCTCTTCCCCTCCAAGCCCTCGGAATTCGAATCACAGATATCCGTGCAGACTGTTCGAACCTCGGGGATATTCTCTTTGCGCCAACGACTACAAAGGAGACCGGTCTCTTACGTGCATTAATGCAGAAACGTGATCGAGGAAATCGATAGGGAAACCGGGGACTTTGTTGCACGTAAACACCGACACGCGCACACGGACACAAAGGAGCACCGGTTCTCGTTTAAGCCTCAAATTTGCATCGTTGTGAAAGCGATTTCAGCGTTACACGATCTTCTCCTTCGGTGGATTAGCGCGCAGGCGATAGAGTATCTTTTACTACAAGACGAAAGCGGAAGGTGTTATCTTCTTAGCCTACTTGCAGGTGGTTTTCACCGATAGACGTATTAGATTGCAAGACACTTGACAAAACGATGGAACGGTATAAGTCTATTTTCATCCACGACGTAGGTGATGGTAAGAAGGTAACGAAACTGAGTACCGTTCGATGGAAGTAAGAGATCTATAATTATTTTAATGATCCGCGAAGACAGCGTCTATTAATGTTGAGAGAATGAATTTTTATTAATCACCGTTGCCAGGAAATCAAACACCACCACTGTTGCAGTAATGGTAAACATTACGATGGTAATGCTTAAGGGGTTAGGACACAGTAACGGGCCAAGAAAGCAGACGATTTTTAGACGACGATAATAAGAAAAGTAAATAATCAATTAATATAAGATTTTGTGTTTTAGTTCACTATATTATGAACTATAAGAAAAATAATATTTACAAAATAGCAATTGTACGCCGTGCAATGTCTCCATTTAAAATGTCCCTTTTTTCCGGATGGCCAACTGGTGGGCCGGATTCCGGGAAATCGGATGAACTGTAACAAAAACCTCAAAAATGTCATAAACTATAATATATTTCCTAGGCATTGACGATCCAACATTTCAATTTTTGTGAAAATTATCAAAATAGCCGATGTTTGAAAAATAATGATCAAATTTCGACAAAAGTGTGTGATCTTTTTGTTTATATTTTGCACAATTGTTAAAAAATTTTAAATGTTGGATCGTCAACGCCTAGGAAATATATTATAGTTTATGACATTTTTGGGGTTTTAGTTACAGTTCATCCGATTTCCCGGAATCCGGCCGACCAGTTGGCCATCCGAAAAATAATGAACATTTTAAATGGAGACATTGCACGGCGTACAAATGCTATTTTCTAAAAATTATATGCTTTTCTTATAGTTCATAATATAATGAACTAAAACACAAAACCTTATATTAATCGATTGTTTACTTTTCTTATGATCGTCGTCTAAATATCGTCTGCTTTCTTGGCTCGTTACTGTGTCCTAACCCCTTAAGCTCAAGTAGGGGAGAGGTGCTATAAAAGGGACAGGTCTTAAATGGGACAAATAGAATTGCCAAAATTCTAAACACGTTAGACATGCAAGTTATTTTCCTGTTTATGGCACACTGGTGCCCAGTCATTTGACGTAAACCTCACTGCGGTCTCACTTGCAACAGAGTAATAATCCGCGGTTGATATTTTCCGGCAGTAAAAGTTAAATTTTCGTTGATTTTCTGTGTCGTTTTCTCAGATCAATATATATGCAAAGTGTTAAAGTGTTATATCATTAAAATAGCCTGTACTAAACTGAAACGAAAATACTTAACAGGGAAGCTTAATTGATTATTTTCTTTGTTTTGAGGTTATTTTATATTAAACTCACTTAGTCTTAAAAGGGACAGCATAACAAGTCTTAAATGGGACGACCGTTTCATGGCTGTCCTTCTCATACACATGTACTGTGGACACTATATTTTACTTTCCTGTAAAGTTATTGGTGTATCATCCGATACATAGATGGCATTGTTTTAAATGATCAATTATTTAGTTGATAGCGTATTGTTTCAAATTTAAGAATTAATAAAGTGACTATTCAAAGCGACAAGCTTTATCGTCAAAAATGAATAATAAAATCATTAATCTGCAATATGAAAACGCACCTATCTATTTTAATACAATTGATCTCATTTTTGCTCAAGTAGAATTTAATTCTAAACTATTGTATTATTTAAGTGTTTTATAGATTTTTTGTATATGTACTTATATTTACCACTCGTGGGTATTCCTATGTTGAACTTATTTTGTAAGATAAATTGATTAGAATTTCGACCGTATATATGCAATAATTCAAAATTAAAGTGGTTTCAGCGCACTGGTTCGGTCATTTTTTTTTCTTTTTTCTTTTTCTTTTTTTTTTTAATAGCAATGTTTAATAATTTTCTAGAAAATCTAATTCGTAAGTTCAACAACTTGTTGGAAGCAGAAACTGAACCCATGGACATGTTAGAAACGTTAATTACATTATAAGATATGAATTTAGGGATTAAATTATGTGCTCTACATTTTAATAAAAATAACTTCCTATTACTTATCTTAGATAATCTCGATTTGTTGCTAGATAAGTCCTTGAGATTTTTCAAAGCTCCAGGTCCAAATCTTCTTGACACTGAATCGAAGAAACTTTCCTTTGCTGTGTGTGTGAGATTTTCGCCATTCATTTTAAAATAAATTGATTAGAATTTCGACCGTATATATGAAATAATTCAAAATTAAAGTAGTTTCAGCGCACTGGTTCGGTGACCGACCACTTTAATTTTGAATTATTTTGTAAGACATAAATTTTATAAAAAATATTACTTTATAACTAAAAAAGCTGCTAAAGCTATGATTAATATCACACTCTATGAAGATAGTAAAAAATATTGATGATTAATATTACAAAGAACTATTTGTTTCATAGATTCCATTGTTTTGTATCATTAGGATTTACAATTATAATTGAAATACTTAATAAGTTTATTTTTATTAACGCATCTCTGCCCTGACTTATAATGTCCCATTTAAAACCACCTAGTCATAAAAGGGACATTTCCCATTTATTTGAAAATCGAAGATTTTGTTACTTTCTAATATAATTTATGAATTTGTAATATACTTTTATTGAAGGGAAATAAACACGCTTTTTATTGATATGCTTGCTATTTAAATACCTATAATGACATTGTCAGAAATAGGCGCTAAACAAAAGTGTCCCTTTTATAGCACCTCTCCCCTATATAGTCAAGAATAGAATGCGTCAATTCACAGAAGATCCTGTGAACGAGATAGGCACATCTATCGATCTTACTAAAAAAAGTTGAAAAAGTTTCTAATTATTATCCTCGTGACGTCTGAATTGTCCCATAAAAAAATAAAGACCAACCATGAGGGAAAACTGTTAAAAGCTCATTCCCAGGTCTGGGTAAACACTCGCGCTGGAGGAGCGTATTCAATAAGGTACGAAAAATATTTCTCCTCTGTTATCCGGTATTCCAGCCGCGGCAGCCGTGAGCGAACAAGCCGCGTAATTCAAGTCTAATAAAACGCGGGCGCGTTCATCGCGTTACACGAGTAGTACCGCTGTCGACGCGAGTGCTCGCTAAAAGTTCCATTAAAGTCGGGGCCAGGCAACCTGGATCTCCGCGTTCCCCCCCCCCCCCTCCCCCCTCCCCCCCCCCCGTTAACGTTGATTCCAGCAACGGAACGGCTCCCAACGAGCGACAGCGGAAGCCAATCTTCGACAGGCCGGCTCTCTGTCCGCCCGGCTATCGATTCCTTCTCGCGTTCTTATCGGCAATTCACCGTGGCCGCTCGCCGTGGAACTTATCGATTCCGATCAGGGACACGACGTGCTCTATGGGCGCGGAAAAGCGCAGGAAAGGCCGGACGGTGATAAACGAGGCGGCCCTCCCCGCGCAAAAATTAGTTTATGTGCGGGGCCCCACGTGTCGGACATGACAGCTCTAATTTGTAGGTAGTTCCGAGGGGCAGAGAGCAGCAGCCCCGCTGTATCCAGCGAAGAAGGGCCGCGAGGGGCCGGCGACGAGAAGTCGACTGTTAATTGCATTCCCATTTAATTAAAAGACTCACCAGAGAGGTGATGAGGTAACTGTGATAGTCGCTCATCATCCCTATTTGCTGCGCCTGCTTCAACACGTCGTAAATCCTCTCGGTGGAGCAATCCAGCACAATGTGCGACTCGGCCGAGTTCTTTATCTGCTTCAGCAACGGTCTGAAACAGAGAGGAGGCACACTCGTAACAAGCGATACACTCGGTAGAACGCTCCCCGTGGCGGAGTCGCCGCTTGGGAACGGAGGTGTGCAGGCGAGACATGATTTCCGGTATTAAAAGTATCGCGAATCCTTTGACCGTAATATTATACCTGTGCAGGTTGGAAAACCGGTGCAATGAGTACAAACGATGCTGTGCTACAGGAACGTTTAGGGAAACGTATGATAAAACCTCGTGATCATGGAGAGAGGATTATTGGTAACGTGATCTAATCCGCTAAAAGTAGGTAAGCATTTAATTGTCTGATTTGAACGAGCTAAACCGAGAGCGAAGCCCGGCTATTCGATATCTCACGGTTCAGATATTTTCAACATTGTCCGTATAGACGACGGCAGCATCGATCCTACGCGGCTCATTCGTATTCACCGCTATCAAAATCCGATTACCGGAACGCGTGGGTGGATCGCGGAAGCGTCGCATCGGAACTCGCGTTAGAGCACTCACGGCGGCTGACAGCGCGAAATAATTTATTCAAATTATCCAGGCTCTTTCGACCGGCAGCGGGGATGAAATCAGATCAGATGTTTGATTACGAATCAAACGGCGGGGGGGGGGGGGTGGGTTGACCTCTCCGCGAGGCTGTTTCCCGCGCGTTCACTCGCGGCGCCCTCGGGGGACCAGGAACTTCCGATTCCGGAGATACTCCTGCGCCGCGTGTACTTCTCTGATCAAAATTTCATATCTCAAGCAGCCTCTAGCTGCGGCGTCAGACCTCTCTCCCCCCCCCCCCCCACCGCCACCCCCCACGTACGTCCCCTACCCCTCATCCAACATACACGATAATGCGAATCTCCTTATGCGCCCGCTGGAACTCGGACCGCCGCTCATTGCGGGAATTTTTCATGCGGCCTGCATAATTCACCGGAAACTCTCTTTTACGCGCCTCGTTCCGCCGCGGCCCACGGCTCGTCTTAGCGCGCTTTTACCCGCTTTCGACGAAATTTCCCGCGGAACAATGAAACGCGTACGTGCGACAGCCAGAAACAGCCGAGTTACACCCGAGGACCCCGGTCGACAAGGGAACCGGTCCTCGCCACGCATATAAAACCGCCACCCTTCGGCTTTTATAGCGTGGAAAGTGTCCGTTGGAGAATTCCTCATGATTGGCTGGATTTATGGGGGCGCGTCGCGAGCGCGCGCCAACCGACAAGGAGATTTATCGTCCCGGAATGCAGCGACGACGCGGCGAGTTTCGCGTGTTCACTCTGGACTATAGACTCTGGAGCCTGTCTTATGGTACATTTTCTATTAAGTACTTGGGGTATCCTGCATAATGGAATTCGATAAAAGCTCCTCAAACCAACAGCACACCACTCTGTGTAAATCTGACGTTTCGCCGTCTGTCATTAACATCGCCAGCAGGTCGACCTTGTTACTTTTCCAACCTCGAAGCCCAGTGATGTACCTGAACAGCTTCGGCAGGCTTCTCTTTAAGCCCCCTGCCGCGGAACTGCTGGCGTTCACAGCAGTGGTGTACCTTTAAAAATGCACGTGCACTTTGCGACGCGGTTTCCGTTTAAGCGCCGCGTGGCATGCACGTATGCAGAGGCCAGCAGCACCGTCGACGCGGCGCTTCTTTATTCAGCAGCGGTATTGCGCGACTTCCGCTGCGACGAATGCTCGCGCGCGTGGCCAACGGCGCCCAAGAGTCGCGCGACGGACCCAGAAATGTTTCGACGGCGCATTTACGACGGCGTGGATCGAGCGATCCGCGGGGGTTACCAAATAGTCAACCGAACTAAACAATACACAAGGAATCATTTCGCTTTACGGTGGCTCGTAAAACCAGGCGCGGTGTTTCCAGGTGGGCAAGAGGAGTAGGATCGGTGCCTGGGATTGCGAGGCGGTGGGTAGCCGAGGATTTCTTCGGGCCTGCGAACTTTTACGGACTCGTCAGACACGGGGGAAGGGTAATCGAACATCGTGGACGCTGACAGCCGAGCTTATTTAGCGCGATACCCGGGAACAAGGGGCATAAAGTTTGCATTGGAAATGATAAGGAATCGATACGACTTTACGGGAGAACGAACCAGTTCCGCTGTGGCCCCGTGCCTGTTCCTTCCACCTTTACCTTTTGCCGGCATCTCTCCTTCCAGCCTGGATCTCGGTCCTTCTCGTCCCGTTCTTCCTTAACTAAATGCCATCATCGAAGCTCTATTCTC
Organism: Andrena bucephala; assembly: GCA_947577245.1. Lineage (NCBI taxonomy): Eukaryota > Metazoa > Arthropoda > Insecta > Hymenoptera > Andrenidae > Andrena > Andrena bucephala. The sequence goes on from OX387715.1 coordinate 113,458,886, forward strand.
AAAAGGCTCGAACGGTCCAGCGTAAGCCGAGCAACGTCTCTCGTTTCTTTTCCCTCTCTGCGCTCTCTTTGCCTCTCGTCCCGACTCCCCTGCCACTTTACTTGGCTCGTCACCGTTCTAGATGGCTTTCGAGATACCTCCCGAGATAGTTGTCCTCCTGGGAGGATAGGCTGCTTGCGACCGAGAGATACTGCCGCGGAATCGTTGGCGACAAGCCCAGTCTCACGGAATTTTTTAATCCTGTGGGACGAGGGGCAAAGCGGGAGAGAGAGAGAGAGAGAGAGAGGGGGGGGGAAGGAGGGAAGGAGTGAGAAACGGGAGATGAACTCCACGCCGGGCGTTGGTCGCTGAACGAACCAGATAAAAGATGGATGGTGCCCGGAGCAATGGTTACACCGGTAATCAACGCGTCCGTTACAATGTGACTAATGAGATCCACGGTTATGTATTGAGATTGATGATCATCCGTGGGAGAATAATGTCGGTCTGTGCGGTAGGGGTTTATTTTTCCACAATGACTGACTCGTTACTCAAATATTTCCGTATCAGCTCAGCAGGAAATGATTTACTTCGTTGTTTAATTTCACCAAACAGATGAGAGGGACACGGTATACGGTGTAGTATAATGGCAGCCGAAAGAAACCTTAAAAATAATGTTGTTCGTAATCAAATCGGTATCGTTTGTCCGTTCTGAAAGTTAATACATATGAATCTCGTAAAATCGGATGCCTACAATTCCACAGCCATGAAATCCTATACTGGAGATTTCAGAGTCACATTACACGGAATTATTAAGCTACGATTACGCTCCGGAATTATTAGATTGCCCAAGCATCGTTCACCCAGAATAAATGATTCGCGAAGCAACCGAAATCTACCGCGTTTCAACGTGAAAGGAGGAATGTTAACATAGGCAAAACTAGACAGACTACAGTGCTATATACCCTGACCGAGGAAACTCGGCCAGACAACTCGTCCGGCAATTTGAAATTCATTTTGTTACCCCCAACCCCCCCAACCCACCCCCGCCCCCCGCGCCGGTAAAGTTACGTCGTTAGAGGGAGAAAGTTAAATTCGACGCAGGACTGTGCCAGAAATTTCTCTCGCCCAAAAACAATCGCCCGCTGGAACGTAGCTATTCCAATTTTCTTCGTATTGGACGCAGGAGGGACATCTTTACGATGGACGTCTTAATCATTTGTTACACTTGCCGGAGCGCGAGGACCCGAATCGGTGTACATTAATAAAATGCAAAATTTTCCGGGAATATCGCGTCCCCTAGGAAATGGATAGAGCAATTTTACTTAATGGAAGACGCTGGAGCCAGAACAACGTGTAATCGCCATCGACCGTCGACTATTCGCGAAATATTACCATTGCGGTGATATTTAAGGTCTCTTTATCCTCTTTTAATGCTTCCAACGACGCTGGAATTCGGCCACAAGTGTGCACCGCGAACATGTACGGGCAAACTATCGCATATTAAATGGTACCAACGTGTATAGAAATTGCTGAAGTGGAAGGGTCCTTTCAAATTAAGAGGGTACACGGGTATTAGACGGCTAAAATGAACGGTTCCTTTTGGCCTGGATTGAAGGACGACTAATAATTCATACCATTTACTATACCAATACTTTATTATGGATATAACACGTATTTTGTAAGACCGGGAAACCGGAAAAATATTAAAAATTAATGGAATTATAAAGCGTCAAAGTGGGCGCTGCGCAATGCACGCGTTAAAACGGTGAATATCATAACTCGAGAACAGATTCATATTTTTAGTTGAAATTTTAACTGAACCTACAAAACACTCTTCTCCGCAATATAGAACTCGGTCGAAAAATTTTAATAAAAATTCACTGAGTTATACCACAAATGTCAACTTTGAAGGATTTTACTGAAGTAATTCTGTGATAAATGTTGTCTTAAATGTTGTTTAAGTATGCGATCTTCGTGAGCGAGTTGCACATTGTGGAGAAATGTGTTCTGCAGGTTCAGTTAAAATTTTAACAAAAAATATCGATCCGTTCTCGATTGACGATGTTCACCGTCTTGAGAAAAACGACCTGCCGCGACGCGTTTACCTGCATTTGGCCCGCCCGTTACTTTTTACGCTGTAACTTTCGCAATTTTTCGAATTTTTCAATGAAATCTTTTTTTAAAATACTTCAAAGACTTGTGGCTATCATACACAATCGAGAAAAAAAATCGATTCCTTGACCCCAAAATACCCGTGTACCCCATTAAACGGAAACAAGTTTCCAGCTTTTACAAACATAGATGACCAACAGAACCATCCCTATCACGTGAATAATAGTCATCTGTTTTTACAAAAACGAATTGTCACATCTTGCGATTCAACATTTGGAATAAACGTCAATAAATGCCAAACAATTGTCAGGGTGATATTTCTACGTGCAAGTATCAGATGTATATTCCCCGCCCCCCCCCCCCCCCCTCTCCCTCCAATACGAACAGAGTTATCGCGAGTCGAATAATTGCTCCTACAATGGAACTATCGAGCACTTTTTTCGAGCGACCTTTTAAAACGCAAGTTGTATTTCGACGCAGTGTACCGTATTAAATTGTCAACGCGTCAGCAACAATAGGACCTTCTACGGCGAGGGATTTTTCGAATTAATACGAAACGATCGCGGAACAAATAAAACGCGACGCGAGTAATGGCGCAGCGTCGAGTTTTTTCCCTTCGTCCCTTTCGGTGAATGCGTTTAATTCCAAGCGATCGAGCGTCCAACAGTGTCGATACGAATTTTGATGGCCTCTCGAGACGAGACTTAACGGCGAGGATTGAGTATCCGCGTGAAATAACCAGCCTTAATTATCGAGGGGGGGAGGGAGGGAAACTCGTGGAAAAGCGCTCTTATATTTAGAGGAAGTTTACCCGCGGAGCTTGAGCGGTCTTCAAACGATGCAGGACCTGGAAACGAGTTAAAACTCGAGGCAGGCTGCACCAGACATTTTAGAAATTAATTTCTTTTTTCGACTTTTTTTCAGAAGAACTTTGTTTCCAATTTAGGGGAGCGACGACGCAAATTGTCTTCTGGACATAGGTAGGGGAAGGTGTTGTTCCTTTGACCACCATGTGTTACCAAGTCATCTGTAAAATGTATGTGAAAATAAAAATTTTTGTGCATCTGTTAGCCATCAGATTTGTAATTTAATGGCTTGTTGTAAGGACATCGCAGTTCACGTGATCTTCTTCCTCTTCCACACAACCTCATAAAATTTTAACAAGTTAATATTTTTTAAGTTTTGTTATACTAAGCTGTAGAAAAGACTGTGACAAAAATGCATACAAGGTTTGAACGCGGTCGGTCTGACTTAAAAATTATAGTTTGCCATGTCCTTAAGGGGGGAGCCCTATTTAGGACGCTAGAAATGAGGTGATTCTTGGGAATTTTTTTCTAAGAAACTGTTAAGCGAATCTTTTGCAAACTTTCAGGGTATTTTAGTTCACATTTAAACAATAGAAATTAATTTTTACATTGCAAAGTGTTTGGTAGAAGTGGAGATATATGAACACGTTCGTTAGGACTCGCGCGCCGCAGTTGCAAATTGGCGATTGTAATGGTGGCCCCATTTCTTCCCTGAAATAAAAAAACCAAGGATTTTCTTATTTCTAGTATAATAACATTGTCGATGAACCTAACAAACGAAAAAAAAGTTAAAAGTTGACATTGGTGGGACTTGAAAGAAAAAGTTACGATTCTACCCAAAGATATTTCGTACTATTTATGGAAAAAGAGTTATTCAATTTAATTTATTTATCAATGTCTCAGGTTCATCGACAATGTAATTATACTAGAAATAAGAAAATCCTTGGTTTTTATTATTTCAGGGAAGAAATGGTGCCACCATTACAATCGCCACTTTGCAACTCCGGCGCGCGAGTCTTAACGAACGTCCTCATATATCTCCATTTCTACCGAAGACTTTAAAACGTAAAAATTAATTTTTATTGTCTGACTGTGAACTAAAATACCCTGAAAGTTTTGAAAAGATCCGCTTAACAGTTTCTAAGAAAAAAAATTCCCAAGAATCACCTTATTCCTACCGTCCTAAATAGGGCTCCCCCCTTAAGCAAGTCAATGTGTTTTACCTTTGACCACCAGTAACCATTGTACCTTTGACCAGTCAAAGAATTTAACATAACTCGAGCTATAACTAACGAAATAAAGAAAAAGAATTGTTTGCATAATGAAATGCTCACTTCGTTAAAAATAGTCAAATTTACATATATCAAATTTGCTGTTTTATAATCGGGGAAATGTCAGAAATCCAATACTCCTGTAACTGTAGAACAATATACTTTCACATTTCTTGTTTTAATTTTTAATTTTATTTTTCTTTGCGGGAGCTTTTAACCGGGAAACTGTTTCAATAGTTTTTAACAATTGCATACAGTTTTTGAATGATGTAACTAACATTTAGCTCCAAAAGTTTTAGCCCAAAAAGGAAAGAAACAAATTGATGGCATGACATCAACAAATACACCAGAGAAACTTGCTATTGAGGAGAAGAAATTTATAGTTTTATAATAGAGAAATTTAAACTTTATAGAGTAATTTATAGTTTTATGATATAGAATAAATTTTATAGTCTATAAGTTACTGTAACATTATAATAAGTATTTGTATTCATTTAAGCCTAAGTACTTCTTTTTATTATGTATCATTATATACCTGCAGGTCAGAGGTACAATACCCCCTGATCAAAGGAACAACGGGCTGTTGTACCATTGACTAATTTCCCGTTTTTCTTTAAACCGCGGTAAAATGATAGTAAAAATATATTAAAATTTGCTAAAAATATATGTGCTAGTAAAAGCCTTCAAAATTTATACGATCCCTTTTCCGATTTTTTTTTTAGTAAAACTGAGGTGGAGAAAATTCGAAAACTTCAAACTGATCAAAGATACAACACCTTCCCCTATGTATTTTCGCTGTTTTTAGATATCACAGATTTCCATACGGCTTTCATTTCTGAATCATCTTTCGAATTTCTGTTTTCAAAATTGATGACTATTCTACACAAGGAAGGGTATTCCGTCAATTACAACGCAGTTTGTTTATTTCAACGGTCGCTACCAATTAATTTCTGTTAAATGGGACGAAATTGTTGGAGCGTCGAAATTCCTGGAAATATGGATCGCGTCTCGCCAGGGATAATTAATTAAAAGGGAATATCGAGGGGTCGCGCGTCGCGGAAGCAATTTAACGGGCTTCGAGATCGAAGCATCCTTATTTCGTCCGATTAATTTCCGCGATAGCTTTCGCGCGCGGCGTCGTTTCCGGTCGACCCCAGTCGGCGTGCAATCGGCTCACGAAGATCATTGCGACTGTGCCTCCAGCTCGTCCGATTACAAATTTACTTTGCATCCCCGATCTTAAATGTAAGATTCAATCGTCCATGCGTTAGTCGCCGGACAGTCCTGTGCGAGTCGTTTGCGCACAGGGGCACATGCAGAGGAACGGTGGTCATATTTAGCGAACGTCCGAGACCGGAAATTAAGTTTCCACCGACATGCACGCGAGACGCTGGACGGTATTAGCGACACACTCCTTTGGTCAGCGTTCCTCGACAGTCGATAATCTTACATCGTACGGCTCATTTAGCCAGTATGGAATTTTGCATAAATTTGCGTGAACGATAGCCGTGGAAGAGGTGGAAAGTAACATCGGCTGGGACGTCGTGTATCGTTAATGGCTCGTGACGGTAATCCCCGGCAAACAAGTTAATTGAAAATAAACGAACGGCGCGCGTACGTCTGCCACGTTGAACAAACTTCCTTTAGCGACGGTTGCGTGCTGACGCTTTAAACGCTGCCGAGGAATGCTGTTGAAAATTATAAAGAGCACCGTGTGCTCTGACAGTAGTCGACTATCCGAGCCATTTCAAGCATTCAACTAGCCGAACCGATTCTTCCTTAAAAATCGAATAAAGTGTTGCCTTATAATTCCAAAAACAACTCCTCGAGAAACTCGAAATAATTCGCGAAGCTTCTCCCGGGTCAATCAAACTCCCGTCTACGTAAATTCTAAAACAACATCACCACGATATGAATATAATATTCCCCTGTGAAAAACAAAGTCTCCTCAGCAATTGCAAAGCACCACACTCCCATCCCGCGAAGCAATCCTTTCCATCAGTTGCTACTGATGTTGCTACATCCGCGCTGGGCTAATCCGATCAGTCATCGAGGGAGAAATACACTGTTCGACAGGGAGCCGAGGAATTTCCTGGGTCCGTGACAGACAAGGAAACGCTGTCCACGTTATTTCGACGGGATGGACGTGCGCGTTTGCCCGTTGGCATTAATTGTCCGCTGGCTGGTTTCACTGGTCTCGCCTTGTTTCACCTTTCGTTGTTGTGTCCGCTCGATGGACAACACCGGACAGGGCGGCAACCGGAAAGGGGAAACCGTGGAAACAGCACGAGGAGCGTACAGTAACCAGGGGACTTTGTTCCCCGCGTTAGTCACCCTCTGCTCGCCCACAGGGGAGAATCACTGCGTCAGTTACTGTAAACTCGCGGTACTCCGTGCCTTTTCTCCCGCAACATCCCCCAGGAGCTGTACGACGGTAAATCGGTGGAATTTTTCTAAACTCGGGCTCAAAAGGATTGTATATTCTGCCGAAGCTGCTCCGCGCAGAGAAAGAAACACGCATACGCGCTGGCATTGTCAACGACGCCAGTGGAATAAAAGTTGCCGAGCCAAAGGGGGACTGCCATTATTCGTTGGCAGAAGCCTCAGCCATCCGGCTGGATGGTTTCCAGTCGACGCGTTATTTTTACTATTCCGCTGCAAGAAAATGTTCGGTCCTTTGGGATTTGAAAGAGGCTGGCTCTCTGGGATTGACGAGATAATATTTCTTTTTATATGATCGGGTGCAGGTTCTGACAGAAGTGGATTAATTGGTGGATTCCTTAACACCAAGAACAAGAATGTTGAAAGCACCAAACTTTACGCTCCAACTCGTGAAGCTCTGCTTGATATCACTTGGGATACCATTGGAATTGTTTTACGACCGAATCACGCTCAGACAGGGCGGAGATGCTGCCGATATCCGGGATTTCTAAGGCATAATAGCAGTAATCTGCGCATTCCTACGATTAAAGCCAGGACATTTGCCTGGAGCCGTCTAAGGAGATTAATTCCTGGAATAGTTAAGGTATCCCTTGTTCCCTTTCTTTGGTAGGGCAGAGGTGCTATAAAAGGGACAGGTCTTAAATGGGACAAATAGAATTGCCAAAATTCTAAACGCGTTAGACATGCAAGTTATTTTCCTGTTTATGGCACACCAGTGCCCAGTCATTTGACGTAAACTTCACTGCGGTCTCACTTGCAACTGAGTAATAATCCGCGGTTGATATTTTCCGGCAGTAAAAGTTAAATTTTCGTTGATTTTCTGTGTCGCTTTCTGAGATCAAGATACATACAAAGTGTTAAAGTGTTATATCAGTAAAATAGCTTGTACTAAACTGAAACGAAAATACTTAACAGGGAAGCTTAATTGATTATTTTCTTTGTTTTGAGGTTATTTTATATTAAACTCACTTAGTCTTAAAAGGCACAGCATAACAAGTCTTAAATGAGACGACCGTTTCATGGCTGTCCTTCTCATACACATGTACTGTGGACACTATATGTTACTTTCCTGTAAAATTATTGGTGTATCATCCGATACATAGATGGCATTGTTTTAAATTATCAATTATTTAGTTGATGGCGTATTGTTTCAAATTTAAGAATTAATAAAGTGACTATTCAAAGCGACAAACTTTATCGTCAAAAATGAATAATAAAATCATTAATCTGCAAAATGAAAACGCACCTATCTATTTTAGTACAATTGATCTCATTTTTGCTCAAGTAGAATTTAATTCTAAACTATTGTATTCTTTAAGTGTTTTATAGATTTTTTGTATATGTACTTATATTTACCACTCGTGGGTATTCCCATGTTGAACTTATTTTGAAAGACATAAATTTTATAAAAAAAATTACTTTATAACTAAAAAAGCTGCTAAAGCTATGATTACACTCTATGAAGATAATAAAAAATATTGATGATTTATAGTACAAAGAATTATTTTTTTCATAGATTCCATTGTTTTGTGTCATTAGCATTTACAATTATAATTGAAATGCTTAATAAGTTTATTTTTATTAACGCATCCATGTCCTGACTTATAATGCCCCATTTAAAAACACCTAGTCTTAAAAGGGACATTTTCCATTTATTTGAAAATAGAATATTTTGTTATTTTCTATTATAATTTATGAATTTGTAATATACTTTTATTGAAGGGAAATAAACACGCTTTCTATTGATATGCTTGCTATTTAAATACCTATAATGACATTGTCAGAAATAGGCGCTAAACAAAAGTGTCCCTTTTATAGCACCTCTCAATGAAGCAGTACTGAAAAATCACACTCGCAAAAAGTTACAACAGAAATGCGTGTCGTGAGAGAACTCTGCATTCGACCGTGTTACCCTGGTGGACGCGCTGATACCGTAACCTCGATACCCGCCTCGTCGATGCAGGCCGGGTGAAAAAGTGACTCCCCGATTGGAACATCGTCGCGAAAATACCGCTACGTGATCGCGTGCAAAATTCAAGGCTCACGGGTTACGATGATACCAGCGATCCCCGTCGAGAGATCCACGATTACTGTGCGCTGTAACAATAAATCGAGCGAAGCGCTGCGCCGCAACTTCGCGAGGCCCTCGCGTGCGGCCTGAAGAATGCTTGGCGCCAGCCGCGAAATTAAGACGGGAAGAGGAGGCGAGAGGCGGTAAGAGAGAAGGAGAGGAAGCCCGGGCTAAAAGGGAGAGGAACGACCGTGCGTGGGCAGTAATAAAAGAAACCGTACTCCGGGCTCTCAAAGTTTTCCCAGCTGGAATAACGTACAGATGCGCGGGGAACAAATTTCCACGCGTTGCCTATAATTTCACGGGGGGGAGGCCACGCGAAACCAAGATAAATATCCCGCTTTCCACCGCGAGAACGCCCGTTTGGGGATTTTATTTGCTCGAGTCGCGGAGTTTTATTCGCGGCGGGAACTTCGAGTTACCCTGGGAAAGCTCGGGGAACGGGCGAGTATTAAGCGAATGCAAGACAAGTGCTTGCCCCCTTGATCACTGCCTACGTAAAACTTGCGGTTTTCCGGATTCTGGGTAGGGGAACTGTGTAGGGAAATGAGCCATGGTTGCAGGATAATAGGGGAGAGGTGGGATGAAAGGGACATTTTTGTTTAGGACCACATAGTAAAAAAACTAAATAACCATTCGAGTTCTAATTGGTACCATTAGAAAGGCCAGTTATCTGGGGCTATAACAGTACACGGTCATATAGGGTAGATGCACCATTTGTGGCCACTTTAAGGATTTCAGTGACTTTCATCGTAATTATCTTTGAAATTGTACTTCAAATCAGGAAACTGAAAGCTTTACTAAATTTTACACTATCTTTACTATCAATGTCTAAGTTACCATTAACTAGACAAATCGTTAAAGAATTAATAAAGTTAAAAAATATAAGAAATCCATTTTTCACCGTTTGTGGCCACTTGCCACTTTTCGCGGAAGCAATAAATGTAACCTTATATTTCTGATGGTATACGAAACAAAATATTTATGGTTTGAAATTCTACACATAATTATGTGTCTACAAGCAATTTCAAGCTAAAAAACCGCGATAATTATGCACATGGCCAAAAACGGTACAATGGCCACAAACGGTACATCTACCCTAGCTTCTCTCTATATTTATGTCTTATTTTTCGCTTTCTAAAAGAGTGTGTTTTGTCCCTTTCATAAATTGGCTGTATTGGGACAGTGTAATAAAAGAAGATAATATTAATATTATTCATTTAACTATTATTTCTGCTGATACCGAAATCGCAGTATTGATGTCGACAAGTCTACAAGTCGACGTTTTTCTCAAATTATATAAATACCACGGCATTGCAAAAATATTTGTAACAAACTTTACATTAAGCTTACATACTTAAGTAACAAAGAATAATATTCACATTAGAAAACAATAGATAATACTTTCATTAATAACCAAACACATATTCCTTAGATTAATCCAAACTATGTTAAGTAAAAGATCTTAATTGGCACGAAAATTACTCAAAAACATCTTGATGTGTGGTAAATATACTTTTATTAACAATGTTCGGTTTATCATAGTAAGATTTTGAAGGGAACACTTTGGAAAGGGGTGTCCCTTTCATAAATTTGTCTTGTGTCCCATTCATAGGGTAAAGTAGCCGAATATGACGACCTCTCCTAATATGAGACCCCAGCTTGTCTCCGCTACAGAACTCTTGAATGTCATAGCGATGCTATTTCTTTACTAACTAACCGTGTATTAGTTGTTTTGTCCGCACAGTGGCATTGTAATGAATTGAGCGTCTCGAGCAAGCACATATTTCTGAAATACGTTGCAGAAAGTTTTTGAATTGGTTCGATTAACTTACAAATACCTCTAAACTGGTAAGTGTATAATGATTTTCACAAATACTGTTGTATAGTGCTTGCAATGGAGTTTAAGGCTTACTAGTTGTATATCATTAAATGATGAAGACTTAATTTCGAAGCTACTTGGTAGTTATCATGTTATTGTTTCCAAATATGAGACCCGTGAAAGTTCTACTGATGAGCGTGAAGAAGAAATTGTTCTGAATGATGAAAGTGATTAAGAAAGGAAATTATGATACAGAATACTTGTTTTGCACAGGTCGTTATTCTTCAGATGTGCTAGGTGAACAATGGGTTAAGTGTACGTATAAAGTGTTACGATAGGCGTGGTGGGCCCATGAAGACTTCAGTGGTGGGCCCACGAAGACTGCGGTGGTGAAGAAATAGATTTCACATGCCGACTTTATAAAAAAAGAAAGAAAAAATAAGTTTCAGGAAGAAACAAACTGGGTCTCATATTAGGAACCCATTTTTTTTATCTGCGTATTGGAATGACTTTCGTTTTTATTTTATTATCAAGAAACCTAATTTTTGTTATAGGGTGAAGGACCCAATTACTGACACATTAAGCGTTGACGCTGACATTATCTTATAGTATACGCTGACATATACTTATAGACTAAAAGTATATGTTGTTCTTGTTATTTATTATTGTTTAATATGTTTACTTGATGAAAAAAAGATTTGGTGGATATTAAAACTTCGATTTTTATGTATAAATTCATAAATTTCAAAAATATATTTCGGGATCTATTACTGACACCGTTCAAATGTATTTGACTGAATTACTGCCAGCATTACTTTCTATGATGCTTATATTATTTAAAACATCTTTTGTTATGTTAATAGCTTAAATATTACAATTATAGCTTTTGCTTTAACGTCTTGTTTTTTCTTTCGCTAGTAAGGAAGTCATCGTTTCCATTTTCCTAATATTCGCTTAAAATTTTTTATCGTTTTACTCAAACTTACGAAGAAAAAATTAAGTACTGTTTTTTGTATCGTATAAATAACAGTTTGAATTGTATGCTAAATTTTTTTTATGCATCATTTTATAAGATTTATTCGTTACTTTACGTAAAACAGCTTAGAGTGACAGTAATTGGGTAGGTGGCAGTAATTGGGTCCTTTACCCTAGTACTTTCCAGTAGGTTGCTAAAGAATACACATTCTACTTTTAAAACGTGTATCGAATTTTAATAAAAGTGTTCTCAGTCAATAGTTATAATGTTTTTAAGAAATGGGTCTCATATTCGGCTACTTTACCCTAAATATGGCAACACAATTGAAAACCTAATCTCTACAGTTACAATATTGAACAAAAGATTATCTAACATATATTTTATTATTCCTGAATAAATATCAGTCCAGATATAATAATAAAGAAATCAGTCATTGATAACAGTACCTGGCAAAACGTTTCGAGAAATCATACAAAATTTTACTTTGAAGCACGAAAAAATTCAACCGCGTATAGTGTTCCTGATTTCTCGATATTTTCCGCATCTCGAGAAATGAGAAATCAGACTATATTTCTCGAGAATTCTCGAGAATTCTCAAGAAATTAAAAAGATATTGCAAAATTTATATATTTAGAATAATGTTGATAATATTTATCTAAATTTTTATTCGTGTCTAACTTAGACAAAACTTGTGTAAATGAAAAAAACAGATATTAAATATAATTGATAAATTTATTTATTTAATACAAAATGTGAGCAAGGCGAAACATTACGTTTTTGTTTTAAAATAGTTATTTAAAAAGCACAATGCGTATAATGTCGCTTCAGCCAATCTACTTCTTTTTTTTGTGACACAATCTGCGGCTGTAGAAAAATTTATTTCATTTTGAGTGGATGGTGGTTTAATTGTATATAGAGCATCAGCGATACGAAGAGAAAAGTTTATGAAAAATCGCGCAATTCTTCGTATGTATTGCTAACATTTATTACAGATTGTATATGTGTTTATATGTTCGCGATTAACTAGTAACACACAATTTGAACTGAAAATTCATTTCTAGAAACAAATGGGATTTATAATAATTTTCATACACCTCAGTTTCTCGAGAAATATTCTAATTTCTCGAGAAATGAGAAATAAGAATTTATAAAATTTCTCGAGAAATTCTCGAGAAAGAATTCTCGAGAAGGAACAATAACCGCGTATCACCGCCATCTTTGAAATAGCAGCGACCTGCAGTTAGGCGTGTCTGGGCATGCATTAGGGTTGCTACAAAATGAAAATACTTTCGTCGTGAGAAGATCCTCTATCTTTCAGATAATTGCAATGTCCCTTTCAATACGTGTCCCTTTCATCCCACCTCTCCCCTACTTCTTTACTTTGGTGGACTGTGGATTAGAGTAACGAGCAATAGCTACTCTAACTTCGTGACCTATGCGTATAATAGCCTATTGTATGAAGAATTCATACAAGCGTATTGAAATGCTTCGACAGTCAAGCCGTGAAATCGAATTTCTGTTAAAATCAATACTAGTGATTGCACAAGGATGACGCGAGACGAGGCAGTGATTCGAGGTCGCCGAAAAATCGCAGGAAGACAGCGATTTGAAAGTTAAATCCTGGTAATGGCATTCAAAGGGTACCGCTAGAATTAAATCCAGCTCCGAACGCGAGGAAGCTGTTTTCCTAAGACCCGCGCCGAGTTTGAAATTACAATCGCTCGCGGCGCTCCGAGTCCTCCGAGCGTCTCGCGAAAGCGGATTACCATTCGTAATCGCTGAAGAAAAATATGAACTACGGGGCCGTTCGGTGGCACGAGTCATTTGCACGAAACTAATGTTATTATTTGCCACTAGTTATCTCGAAATTCCTGGCACGGAGTTAAGAAGAACGAAGTTGCGGTGCTTCCGCGGGCCAACGGGTGAAGCTCTACCTCTTGCCGCATCTTCTACGGCCACGCTGCACCTTGATCGTTCGCTTTCTTCGTGCACACCTCAACGCAACGATGCTCCACCATCTTGCTGACTGATCTAATCATTCCACTTGTATAATTCCCTTAGTCGTCTTGCTTTTGCCAATTTGTAAAGCAGCAACATTGATTTCCTCGCTAATTCCGGATCACCGTTGCAATTTTTCATCAGTGGTTCCTTTGTGTAACGTTTAAATCCTCTTCTATCTTAGACTTCCTCCTAATATTCCCAACTCGGTACGCTGAGACGTTTACGGTAAACCGAACGGACGGCATACGTTCATAAATTGCTGGAAAGTTTGACTCGCGGTTGTTGGTGGCAACAATTCCCCAGCAATTGATTTTACTCGCGTCAGTGTGCCACGGCAATGCGGCATTTGATATTTGCCGGGAGTTCCTTCTGTCCTTGCATCCCGTGATAAACGGTAGGACCCGGTCTCTGCGTCGTCTTTATGCGCGTGCACGTGCCTCCGCTTAACTATGGCATAACTACTGGCCTGGCGAGCCGGTGACAAAGTGCATCGTATAAATACACCGTGTGAATGCGTGCGGTTATTTTTTAGAGGATAAGGTCTTTGAATACGGAATCCACGTTGCACGGCGAGATATACGAGTACGACTGGACCACGTACCACGTTTTATTACGAATAAATTATTCCCAAGCTTTCTTCGTTCGTATATTTTCACATGCTAGAGCAGTTATATGTTATATGTTTCATCCTAAACAGTAGAATCTTCTTCGCCGTTTGCTCTTCAGTCTGAATTGCGCCACGTAGGTATAAATGCAAGAAAAAATCGTGCAATAAAATATAAACGCAAAAGTAAAATATAATGCAATAAAAAATAAATTTGCTTTATTATTTTCTAAATTTTAAGAGTTCTAGATTCCTGGACTCAGGATTGTGACTTTTAGTACCTGTAATTTCGTTTATGAAGGGTTCAGTGGCGTGTCAGCGAGGATTCATCCCTCTTCGTGGCCTAAGAGTAAACTTGCAGTAGATATTCAACACGAGCGCCCAATAACGTCCAACGGAGGAATGGCTCGTTGAAGCTCCTGTTACCAATTACGCCCCGCTAAAGCTGACGTTGTCGGTTGCTTGTCGTTGGAACAAATTTTTCGCCATGAAGATGAATCTTAAATATGGTACGCGCATCCGGCAAGCGAAGGAAAAGTTGCTGGAATTACAGCGGAAACCACGTTTCAGAACCGGTGAAAATTAATTTACCCTGCTTGTCTACCATTGCCCACCAGTTGGAAGGGCGCACGTTTCATTCTAACACTCCAACTGGTTATCTTTGTGTGGGAGTTTCGACCATAGTTAACGCGGGTAAAAAGAAAACACAACTACTTGGACCAACTTCTGCGCCGTACGCTTGTTCATTGTTCGCGTTACACATATATCTCGATATTCCTCGTTCCCGTTCGCCAGTGATTCACGTTCCCGCTAAGGCTGCGTTATTCCCGCGTCTCGTTCTACTGTGGAACACTTTGCCGGGGAATAATTCCCAAGACTTGGGACTCGGAATTTGGCAACTTGGATCCCTGGATACGGTGGAACAGGGATACTCGTGGTTGTAATCTTAACACACCGAAAATATTTTACAGAACTGTATAATTTATGCAAGCTATTGCAAGTTATTATTACGAATATTGTTTTCAGCAACACAGTTAGCCTTCGTAGGCCTAAGCGGTGTATCGCGCCCCAGGCAATTTTCGAATTCAAATGTCGCGCCTTTAAAATTTAAAAAGTTGGTGATTTTAACAAAAAAAAGAATCGCTGTTTTCCTCTACTAGTTCTTTAACCACAAATTTCATCATATCAAAATATATATTTTTAGAAAAAGGCTATTAGACCATGATTGTATGAGTATTACGAATGTACAATTTTATTATTATCACTGAAAAGTTAAAAGTTTCAAAAATACGATAATGGTAACTCAAAAATGACGCTGGGGTGCAGTGAGCTCCAGTCACCAATTTCTTATTGTAAGAAGGTGTGACCACAGAGGGTTAAGGGGTTAAAAAATTTGGTAGACGACTCACAGTGTTTTCAGACACTACACGTAACTTAGCTGTTCCTCGTTGTGATCCGATGGTTTGGAAGGATTTAATACTAGCCCGGAGACATTATTCTCGTGGCATAGGGGGAGTTGGGGTACTTTGGTGCAAGGGGCACAATGAAACATTAATATTCTCTTGATATCTAGAAACAGTCAGAAGTTCAAAAAATGATCACAAAGCAGTACACTCTATGATCTTGAAAAATGATATAAGATTATAAGATGATACCTTATAGATATCAAGATAATATTAATGTTTCATTGTGCCCCCTGCATCAAAGTGCCCCAACTCCCCCTACACGTCGCAGGAGCGAGCGTCTGGTTTGGAATAAGCGAAAAGCTCCCAATGGGGCATGAGTATCGAAGCAACCGGATAGGATAACTGGTTGCAATCTGGTGAACGTTTCGCCTGATATATCATGTATGCGTGCGCGTGGTGGAGCGTAGGTGTGCCAGCTATTTCACAATAAATATCGGCCCACTCGATGAAAATGGCAAAAAATTTATGCAACTTGCGCGTCGACGCGGTCCCCGATGTTAACGACTTTCCGATAACGCGTGTTCAGATCGTACTTACTGGCAGATTTAATGAACCGAAAGCTCGCCGATGGAAATATTGGTGCGATCGGAGATTTCACGAAGGTCAAGCAAAACAGAGGGAGGAGACATGGAAATTTATAGTGCCGGCGGGGTCCGCGCTCCAACTTCGTCTCGATATCAATTTGCGTGTCTGAAAAGTTACGAAGGACGTTTCTCGGGAAATCTCGGTGCGGACAGTTGGATCAGACCAGCGAGGTGGTTACTATATTAAATATATTATAGAGTGGCGTTAAAACATTATGGGTAGAATGATTTCTGTGCCTTCACTTAACATATTTTGTGGTAATTCATGTTCTCCGTGCACTTCGAAGAATTTCTGTGTCTTCACTTAAGGGGTTATACCTAGTCAGGCAACCGAAAAGAGGCGAATGTGTGTGAATTTTTTTTGAAAAAGCGGAAGCATATATTTTAACAGAACTTTTTGCACTTAAAAGAGCAACAATTAGAGAACATTTGGTAATATTTTAGTAGAAATATATTCACGTTCATAATAAAGTAACAACCGGCATCCAAGAAGCCTTTTTAAAAATTTGGTTTTGCGGTGACCACTGCCATTCGAAACCAGATTATCTAAAATAAAAAAACAAAAATGATTTCGTTAGTATATTAATGCATTCTCAGATTAACTGAGGGAATTTCCGAAATATTAATTTAAAATAAAATGGCGACTATTTAAAGGTGAAATCCTGATTTTTTCGTGCAAAAATCAGGCAAAAAAATCAAGATTTCAAATTTAAGTAGCCGCCATTTTATTTGAAATTAATATTTCGTTAATCGGAAAATACATTAATATACTAACGAAATCATTTTTGTTTTTTAATTTTAGAGAATCTGGTTCCGAATGGCAATGCTCACCGCAAAGCCAAATTTTTAAAAAGACTTCTTGGATCTCGGTTGTTACTTTACTATAAACGTGATTATTTTTCCACGAAAAAATGACCAAATGTTCTTTAAATGTTGCTCTGTTAAGTGCAAAAAGTTCTGTAAAAATATATGCATCTACTTTTTCAAAAAAAAATCTAAAACATTCGGCTCTTTTCGGCCGCCTGACTAGGTATAACCCCTTAACATATTTTGTGGAATTCATGTTCTCCGTGCACTTTGAAGACAC
Source organism: Andrena bucephala (assembly GCA_947577245.1). NCBI lineage: Eukaryota > Metazoa > Arthropoda > Insecta > Hymenoptera > Andrenidae > Andrena > Andrena bucephala. The sequence continues at coordinate 113,476,110 of OX387715.1, forward strand.
GCCACAACAGAAATGTGTTAACGCATTCTTATTTTGAAATTAGTTATAAATTATATCTCGGTTGAAATTCAGTAGTTGAAGATGAAGCTACCACAGGGCAAAGATTAAGAACTCGGGATACAAACACCGGGAACACTTACGTAAAACAGCTAGCAGAATTTCCAGCTGCTATTATTAAAACCGCACGCTGGTAATTCCATATGTTCATCATTTTGCAGCAGCCGCGCGCGTACGTAAAATAATATCGGTATTTCACACACTCGTACCGTCCCACTTCGTTTTATTCCGCAAGAGTGCCAATTTTACAATACAAAGTCCATTAACGAATCCACCTGTTTAATCAGCGCCCAGCTAGCGAATGATAATGAAAACGATATTACTCTGATGGCACGGAAACAAGTATTCGTCAGAAATTTCCATCTGCTTCTCTCATATTACACGCGGTGACTTCCGTATGCAACTTCCTGGCTGTTTGCATATCGTAATTTTTTAAGGGATCTCGTTTCTGCGCAATTCTTTGTTAGGAACGGGAATCTTGGGCTCGGTCAACATGGGGCACAGGTTTTATTTGCGTTCCTCCGTGACTAGACGGGAGCGTTGTAGAAAAATGTATGGAGATCGGTGGGGACGAGAAAGAGAAGCCTATTGTGAATTGAACAATAAAATTACCTAGGGATTCCACGACTCGCGATAATAATCAGTAGGTAAGCACTAGAACTTCTGATAGCTGAACTTTTCGCAATGTTGATCGAAATCATCTCTACTGACGACACACTACTTGTTTCGAGAAAACAAATTCAAGGGTCGGATGCAATAAGGGGACTAGCGCTCGAAAATGGGAAAAATTATTATCCAAACGCTAAGAAAGAGTGGAAAATGAAATTTTATTAAACTGAATTTTAAAAAATATAGTGTTGTAAACATCGTCACGACACACACTTTTTCTATTTACAGTTTGTTTATCCAATCATTACTATTCGAGCTAAAAATTATAAACAAAAAATTTTCATCGTCCAAAATCATTTTTTCTTTAAACATAAATTGCGATAACTTGAGTAAATATTAAGGGATCATTATGAAACTTAAAACATAACTTCAGAAAACTCTAGCGAAGCCGTAAAATGTATGCACAAAACCCTTATTTTAAAAAATGTAATAATTTTTAATTAAAAAGTAATACTGGACATAACCCATGTTTTTCAACGTTCGCCGTTAAAAAGTATCGAGGCAATTTTAAGGTAGGTACATATAACTTGCAGCGACAAAGTTTTTCCTTAATATACAAGGAAGATTTTCAGAAATTTTCACACTGATTAATAAATTATTGTAAAAGATATGAATATATATATAAATCTCGCGCGACACCAACAGTCAGTATAATGCGCTATTTAGCAGTTTTTTAACACTCGCGTTAACTGTTGGTGCCGCGTGTAATTTATGCATAACGCCATATCTTCTACAATTATTTATTAATCAGTGTGAAAATTTGTGAAAATCTTCCTTGTATATTAAGGAAAAACTTTGTCGCTGTAAGTTATATGTACCTCAAAATTGCCTCGATACCTTTTAATGGCGAACGTTGAAAAACATGGGTTATGTCCAGTACTACTTTTTATTTAAATATTATTACATTTTTTAAAATAAGGGTTTGTGCATACATTTTACGGCTTCGCTAGAGTTTTCTGAAGTTGTTTTAAATCTCATAACGATCCCTTAATATTTACTCAAGTTATCGCAATTTATGTTTAAAGAAATAATGATTTTGGACGATGAAAATTTTTTTGTTTATAATTTTTAGCTCGAATAGTAATGATTGGATAAACAAACTGTAAATAGAAAAAATGTGTGTTATGACGAGCTTTACAACACTATATTTTTAGAAATTCAATTTAATAACATTTAATTTACCAATCTTTCTTTGCGTTTGGACAATTATTTTTCCAATTTTCAAGCGCTAGTCCCCTTATTGCATCCGACCCTTCAATTAACTTCCAACCGTCCGTTCACCCGATTCTTCGTGTTCTCCGCTCGTTTCGGGTCCAGTTCACGGTATCGTAGCACCTGCACGGACAACGTTTCGACGGAAACGCCAGGTTGAAGATGGCCCGCTCGAAATGAGGTTTCCATCAGTTAGTTTGCAAATTTCCGAAAGTTACTTCCGCTCGAGTTTCGCCCCGGCCGGATGGCATGGCCGCGCGTGCTCAAACTCGCATTAGTAGTACGATCAGGCCAGAGCAGGGCAAACTTTTCCGACAGAGTTGCTCTCATCTTCGAACTGGCACGGCAAAGACATTCCTTCGGGGGAACGGCTGAAAGGCATTCTTCCTTAGTTGCCACGTTGCGAAACAGGCACGTGTAGGTACACTCAGCTCAAATGATTGTGGCCGTTCGAGATTCGATTGCATTCGAGCTTACCAGGGTCCGCTTTTTCACATCGCTAACATTCTACAGTATTTTATGAACATGGCGAGGGCACTGCCAAGCCACAGGTTCCCGTCTAGAACACTTCTAATTCATGATGAAACACCACGAGCCTACTTAGTCATGCCTAGTTGGCAGGCGAAAAAACATGATATTCGGGAATTTTTTGTGGAAAATCTAATGTATATTTTTTACAACTATTTGCTTATTTTAAAAGTGCGTATATTCAGCAACTCTCAGTAATTTTGTTATAGGAAAATATTAAAAAATGAACGAATAACAGCCACTCTCCCGGTAGCTAATTTTTTAGCGATCAGCACGATTTCTACGAGCCGGATTATCTGAAATCGAAAAGTGAAGAAGATTCTGATAGTATATGAGTTTATCTGGTGGGTGAACGAAGGATTTTTGTTTTCGATGAGAACTCTATTTTTATTTCACGAAAAACACAAAACGGTTTTTGTCCGAAATAATTTTGTTTGATAAAAATCCTTCGTTCATGCGCCAGGTAGACTCATATTAACAGAATCTTCTTCACTCTCTGATTTCAGATGATCCGGCTCGGAGCAATCGTGCTCACCGCGCAGCGCCTTTATAAAAACAGCTTCCGCGAGAGTGGCTGTCATTTATTAATATATTCCTACAAAAATATTATTCAGGGTTGCTGAATAAAAATAAGGAAATACTTAGTGGTAAGAAACATACATCACATTTTTCACAAAAAATTCCCGAATAATGACGTTCTTTTTCGCCTGCCAATTACTTCGGCATGAACCCTTAAAGGCGCAGTGTGACAGTGACTCGATTTCAGCGTTAAATGTTCCTCCTTAATTTAATTATCTCGTTCTCCATGAAGAGCCTGCCTACCCCACCACCCCTTCCTGCAGTAATCTGTCACTTACCGCGTCCTCTCTGCGTAAGGTTGTCCAACGCGCGCGATTCACTCACGTCGCACAGATTCTCGAATCATCAAAGAGGATGTGAGTGACAATACTTCAAAAACGTCGCCGGTGTCATCGCGAAGAGAGCCGACCCCGTTTCCAAGGCGTCAAAGTAACTACGTTCTGATGCATTGGAAGCGAAGACTTCAAAGGTGCCTTTCTCGTTTCCACCCCCTTCGTTATCTCGCGCCTGACTAACGGTGCCTGCGCCCCATGGGAACTCTGGAAAGGGTGCGCCCTATTGCATTCGCGCGTAATCTTATTTTCGCGATTGTGGGCGGGGGTGTAGAAGAAGGCGCGGGCAGCGGGTCCCAGGATGCGCCATTGCGTTTAATCCGGTGTGGACAGATCAGAGGGAACGGCGCGGCGCTTTCATTCATCGGACGGTCGGGGAGCACGTCACGTCCGACGAGTACTTAATCGATTGTAAAAGGGAAGCGATGATGCATTGTCGTAGGACGGGAATCACTGGGAGAAATTCTACAGGCCGGTGATGGATGTTAGCAATATCCAGGTGGTAAATTGAACGTGGCCGTGGAATTTTTCGGGTCCGCGCGAACGTGAGGATATCCTGTCCACGGTATTTCATTCCGAGCGCGGCGTCCGACGCAGATGTCACGTAGAAAGCTTTTTCCGATAAGTCATGCAGTCGACGCGCTTCGATGGCCGTTAATGCGCGAACAAATCCCGCTTTTCGCGCCGATCAAGAGCGCATTATTCTTCCCGAATCTAATGGGACAAGGTGTACAATTAAGAGCGCGCCGGCTGGTGTCGCTTAAACCGAGACGTGTTATGGGGCTTCTGGCCCACGGGAGAAGAAATTCCAGCTAATTCTTCCGAATACTCGCAAGGGGCATTGGAAAACTTGAACAAATCTAATCGGAATCTTTTCTAAATGTACGAATTCAAACTTCAAAAGCCTTGAAACTGAAACTTCTGCAGCAGAAATGTCTAGCAGGCATTACAGCTCGAGCGCGAAGAGTCGATATCTAAACTACAAATTATTGCCAGGCTGTTGGCTGCGCAAACACGCTCAATGTCTATTCAATAAACCAGTAAACTCTACCTTCTGCACGACAGACACGTCACGATAGCTGCTCGCAGGATGACTCGACGCTGGTATTGTTTATCTCTGGCTTTTTCCACCGCGATGCTTTCGTCGTTCGACTTCAGCGCACATGGAGGCACCGTGAAACCTCGCCATTTCCAAGGAATCGTCTTCTCGGCTCCCGTTTCGTTTCGAAATCCAACAAAGGCGCGAGCACGCGGCGCTCGAAGCCGCGCGCGTATTTAGACTGCCTAATACTTGGCGGTGAGATCGCGCAACGTTCGCGAGTAGAAATTACGACCCGGCAAGGAGACCGTTCCGAGGCGCGTTCTCGCGTCGTCAACGTCTTTGGGGACGACGGTCTCCACGTAGCGTGTAAGCGCCGGGCGCCGTTTCAACGAGGGACTGTGCGGGCAACGTGCAAATGGGTCGCCGCGACATTTTTACCACGGCCCGGCAGAAATTCCCGTCGACGCGAAGACAAACGGCCACTTCGACGCGGCGACTCGGTTCCTCAGGTATTCGCTGCTTGACGTATAGCGCGTGCACGCGGTGCAATGGTGATGCATTGCGGTGCAACGCGTCGCCCTACTCGGTTTACAGCGTCTCGCGGGCCGATATTCCGCACGGTGTTCCCGTTGCTTCCCGTTGTAACGACGATTTATCGCCGCCGGCGACGGCTCCTCGCGGGGGTTGAACGACGCTTCGACGGGGAGCGTGTGCAGTTGGTGTTCCAAAGGCAGAGTCAGCGAGCTTTTGGGGCAGTCCATTCTCTGAGGGTGGGCGAATGTGTGTCAAAGAATCCGTTGTGCGGAGCGATGTCGGTGAAAAGAGTGTGGTGATGTGAAAGTAGCAGGGTGCGGAGTAGTTGAACGTCGGAAGTGAGGGTTGCATTCTTTATAGTCTTTCGACAATAACGCATTATCAACCCGTGTGCACTAATGTCGATTACATCGTTTCTTCTATCTCGATAGTAGTAGGTAGCTGTCTGTAGCGATTTTTGTTCGGAGATTTGGTTTCTTTTTCGTGTACTAAACAAGCAATAGATCAAACTTTTTGGATGCCTGTGCAGCTATATATTTAGAGATCATGGAGATCGAGCTCGGTCCCTCCAGCTATATTTCACGAAAAGTGTTGCTTAGGAGCTGCCTGACAATATGAAGAAATAGTGGAGGGCCGCTATGAATAAACCATGCGCACGGTCGTTAAGGCCGTATCTCCTAAAAATGACGGGAAATCGTTAAAAACTACAAAGTGACAGGCAAGCCGTACCTTGTAAGCTATTGAATAAAATAACCGTTCTAAAAACATGTTCTATGATTACATTAAATCCTATCCCAGCAATGTCTCAAGAACCTGCACTCACTACTCCTTCTTCCCTTTAATCCTACACAGAATGCAGCCCCTATTCCAAAATAAATGCTTCGTAAACGCGTATCTGTGAAATTAGTTGTGCTCCCCGTCGGCAGGACGACTGTCGACGGTAATTTAAACTTGTCTCGATAAAAAAGTCCCGGCGGATCGGCGGGGAGAAGTTTTCTAATTAATCGAACGAACTGCTGGATAACCGAGGAGATCCTTGGATGAAAAATTCTGTCGCAACCCCGCTGCTTCCGGCGAAAACCCGAAGATGTTGATCGAGATTGCCATTCGGGAGGAGATTACAGGCTATATGGCTAGACACGGGCGAGGTGGGATCGTTTCTCTTTAAATCGTACAGTCTTCGCGTTAAATCAGCCCGAAAACCCACCCACCCACCTCGGTCGCACCCTTTCGAGAAGCTATCGGGAGCTCGTTAAAAAGAAATTGCCCCGTAATCGATACCCGCCAGATTCGTGGAAGTTCGCGGCCGTTAGAGAGAAGGGGAGGCCAACATAGAAAGCAACGGAAGACCCATATAAATTAAGACGGCTATAGGCGAGCGAACCAGGAAGGAAACTGAATCCTTCGCCCCTTCCTTGGACAAGGAGAAATGAGAATTAGATGAAGAGTGAGGTCGAGAGGAAGGAGAGAGAGAGAGAGAGAGAGAGAGAGAGTCTATCTGTCGGCGACAGCTGCTTCATCGCGGGATCTTCGTCGAGCAATTTGATCTATGTAAAAGGTACCTATCGCGACCAAAATCATCGCTCACATACAGAAAATTCCTGGAATTATTTCTGTGTTACTTCGTATCGACTGTCGTAGTGTGACCTGTCCAGTGAATGAATATTTAAGCTGCGTGTCTGTTAAAATTAGTATTAAAAAGTCGTTATTTAATCCCCTGAATATTATTACTGTAAGCGAGCTGATTTATTATTAAAGTCAGACATTCCAGAACAGAATTCTAGAAATGTTTGGTAGTTATAACTTTCATTAAAAGTCTGGCAGGGGATTATATAAAAAATGGGCCAATGACCAATGAATGAACATAAATTTATAATGAATGAACAGGGTTAGCCCAGTGAATGAACGGGATAATAACAGTGGTTAGGTTTCCAATGAGGTATTTAGACGATTTTTTGTGTAAATAATTTTTCATTCTCCAATTGCAATAATATTATTGATTTTATTAGTTTTATAAGATCATAAATGCACAGTTGAAATTTGGTTTCTGGTGTGGGTTAATCTAACCTCCACACTGGCGGCGAAAGTGTCAAGAGAAAAAAAGAACGGGTAAGCTGTTCATTCATTGGTAACAGGGCTTGAATAGGTTCCGAAAATAACTGTTTCAAACTGTAATATAAAGGTTTTAACTGAAAGAGTTATGAAACCTATGAACCTTTATTCTGAATAACCGTTATAAAGAACCTAAATATCAGACTATATAAGTTTCAGTTACGGTTCCTATATAGCTATATAACTTTTATTTTTTAGGTTCTATATAAGTTCCAAAACGGTTGTAGAACCGATTTAATAATTTTTATTTTTTAGGTTCTACATAAGTTCCAAAGCGGTTATAGAACCGATTCTTATAACGATTGTACAAAATTTTATAGAAAATGAAATTGCAACATATTACAACTATAGACTACTGTGTATAACCAAATTGTTTAAAAATTATTATAAATAAATAAGTAAATATATATTATGTACACATTTGTACATACATATACAATTAATAGCAATTCCGCCAACACAAGTACGTGTGGAACGCTTATTTTTGGCGTTAAAGTGTATCTTGTCCCCTCACCGTTCGTCAATGAAGCCGGACATTATAGAAGACATTTTATTAATCCGCCCAAATATGCCAAAGCTACCTCAAGCAGACACATAAAAAGTGCAATAAATATTTAATACCATAGATCGAAACTTTTATTTGTCAAGTTCATTTTTTCAATTAGGGGTCACCTCACCATGAGGACCATGATTCTGACAACATATTAAAATATTCAAATCGGTGAGCTAGACCTTCATCGTTATAACAACCGAACATTTATATTAACGAACACGTCATATTACAAGATAATTGTATATGTATGTACAAATGTGTACATAATATATATGTACTTACTTATTTATAATAATTTTTAAACAATTTTGTTATACACAGTAGTCTATAATTGTAATATGTTGCAATTTCATTTTCTACAAAATTCTGTACAATCGTTACAAGAATCGGTTCTATAACCGCTGTGGAACTTATGTAGAACCTAAAAAATAAAAGTTATTAAATCGGTTCTATAACTGTTTTGGAACTTATATAGAATTTAAAAAATAAAAGTTATAGATCTATATAGGAACCGTAACTTAAACTTATATAGTCTGATATTTAGGTTCTTTATAACGGTTATTCGGAATAAAGGTTCTTCATAACTCTTTCAAGAACCTAAATCTTTATAATAACGGTTTCAAGCCCTGATTGGTAAAGTAAGAAATGTCCAGTGAATGAACGGCCGTTCATTCATTAGCATTCACTGGTATCTCCCATCCAATGCATGAACACCTAACAAACGCGACAAATTCTTATAAATCCGTTATTTCATAGAGTATTTTTCGTTAAAGGAACATCTAAACCTAAACAATGTAATTATAACAACAAATTTATCATAGGACCAATGCACCTCAAAATACAAATTGTAGATATGACGTAACAAGACTTACCTTGAACTTGTGGGATGCCACGAGGACAACTTGTGAATAAACGGAATTAATGCCGTATTGGTTATAAGTAAAAAGAAAAAGGCTTTAACGAGACATCGGTGGGTGTTCACTGTAAATTTCGGTGTAAGTTTCAATGTCAAGTGAGCGTGATAGGCGTTAATGTTTCATAATATATGAGCAACTGTGCATTCACTGGGGGGTGTTCATTCACTGGACAGGTCATCCTATTTGCTCGAATACGTGGCGCAGAAAGAGTGACCCAAGAAATAGCCTCTTTTTGGTCCCACGATTTTGGAACTGAATTTTATGCCAATCGATAACGTATGATGAGACATCAATCACACGAAATTTTCAAGTTGAGGTGACAATTAGTTTCTGAGATATGGGAGGTCAAAGAAGTGAAAATTCGTTAACGCGTCAGCCCATACGCTTCGATGTACGGACTTTTATGTCAGTCCGATAATTTAAACAATTATTTCCAGGGGTTTCGCTGACTGCCAACAACGAAATTGAACTTAGATTTTCAAAATTCACGAAAATAAAAATCAAAATCAAGAAATATAAATGACTGTGTAGTGTGTGTGCTTTTTTTAATATATCAAAATTCACAATGGCCGAATCAATATGGTGGACGATATATTAAAAAAGCACCCACTACACAGACATTTATTTTTCTTGATTTTGATTTTTTGTTCGTGAATTTTGAAAATCTAGGTTCAAATTCGTTATTAGCAGTCAGCAAAACCCCTAAAAATAGTTGTGTAAATTATCGGACTGACATAGAAGTTAGTACATGGAAGCGCATGGGCTCACACGTTAAAGAATTTTCACTTCTTTGACTTCCCATATCTCAGAAACTAATTGGCACCTCAACTTGAAAATTTGTTGTGATTGATGCCTCATCATAAGGTATCATTTGGCACAAAATTCAGTTCCAAAATCGTGGGACCAAAAAGAGGCTAAAAAAGGCCTGATTTTTGGGTCACTCTTTATAGCAGGGTAACGACACCAACTTTTTCCGCGTGGAACGCTAATTGGAATTTTAGCAGAATAGTTAAGAGAACGAGCTTTGAAATAGAATATCACTGAGAGTACCAGCGAATTGGCGATATCAGAAACTCTCGTCCCCAGGTCCCCGACACTTCATTGCCAAGTGTTCTTCAATTTCCCTCGGCGTCAGCATGCGCGGATCATCGAGCATCACGAACCCCCAGCGACCTACGTAGGGATAAAGACTCCTCGGCCTGGCTGCGCCGTACTTGGAGTAGAAAGAATCTCATTTCCTCTCCAACACAGACAACACCCGAAAACAGAGCCAACGTACCGCGACGTCATTTATTTCCTGCTTATTTCCATGCCCATCCCCTTACCGGGCCCCAACGCTTGTTCGCCGCCCCGCCGTGATACAAGAAACTTACCCTCCGACCTTCCCCCTTTCTCAGGGGAAAGGAGGCCGTTAAAATTCAATCCGGCGGGGTTCGACGAGGCGGAGAACGGCGAACGATCGAGTCTGCCGGAACGGAGACTAGGTAAATAAGGTGTGAACGATGAGTTATCGCCGCGCAAACTTTCTCGCCTCATCCGTTACCTACGTCGAATGAATTCTTCTGGGTGCTCTGGTGCCCCTGGTGTCCCGACATCGCGTGCCACGATTCCACCCTCCTCCACTTCCGGCCGTGCAGCCGTTAGGCCGTCAGAATGAGAAATGGCGTCCGAGGGGTTGGCGTGCGAGCTACAAGCGGATAGGTAGCTGGTCGGGGCGAGCTTGGCGAACGTAAGCCAGCATGCACGATTCAATGGTCACCGAACCAAGAAAGGAGCGCGGATGCTGAAGATGACGAGTCAGTCGATACGACGGTGATTCTGTATACAGGCAGAAGTCGTAGACACGAGTCGCGCGTCGAACGAAACTCTCTGGTAACCCTCGTACAACGAATGCAGGGTCATTTTGGTCCAACTCTGACAAAGTCGATCACGATGTTATATTTGTGTCGGGAATGACACAGAATATAGTATAAGATGTCGGAGTTGCGGTAATATTATTTGTAAAAATCATGGGGGAGAGCGGGGACAAAAGTAACAATTTTTACATTTGACCTAGCGTACAATTACCTTTTATAGATATGAAAATGACAATTATGTCTTAAGATAGTATGTTTCTTGGTCTATCATTTGACCACAAATTCAGCTTTACGTGGAAAGTAGTCAAAGGGTTGTGGCAGTTTTCCGCATTGACTATCATTGCGGAACATTTACTTTTGTCCTGCAGGGGTAGGACGAAAGTAACATACCGTGGGGGCGAATGTAACACTAATTATTTTCAGGAGAATTAAGTAAAAACACTGCTTCCAACGCAAAATAGGATTTTTTATTATAAAAAATGCTTGTCATCAGTGACCGTTATTAGGGGGTAACTAGTGAGGTGGTTTTACTCCTTGAACATGCAAATGGGCCAAAATAGAAAGACATGCATTTCCTATTTTTCGGCCCTCTAAAACATATCCAAAATTCAAAGTAATCGGCGGCGGGCATCACTTATTCGTATAAACTTCGAGGGGTGGTTTCACCCCTTAAACATGCAAGCAGGCCGAAATAAAAAGACACGTATTTCTTATTTTTCGGTCCTCTAAAATATATCCAAAAACCAAAACAATCGGAGGCGGACACCTGGGAACCTCTCCTTGTCACTACAATAAAACAGACACTGTACACATGTAACTGTGCAAAGCAAACGTTTTATAAATGTTTATGTTGCGATTATGTATATACCTATCTATGTATTTATAATTAATTCGTTTTATATTCAATTCCTCCGCGAAACCCGTGTACCGTATGAATGTTGCTATGGGTTAAACTGACCCTGCATTGGTCTCACGCGACAATGTCCACCATTCGTCTTCCGAGGGTTTATCAATTCGAAACTTTCTTCTGTATGCCACTACAGCTTTAATTGAATATAAATTAAAAGCACTACCGAAAATTACCGGACTCGAATGTCGCCAGCTGTCGACACTGCCGAGAACAATTTGGAAACAGTGACTGGAACAGATGAGATGAAATTAACTACGCTTCGTCGAAGGGGACACGGTCAATATTATTCTTAATCGCTCATCTACTTGATTGCAGTTCGACGAAAACCAAGCTCCACCTTGCACTGCTATTCAACTCTCACGAAGAAACTAAGTACATTCGGCGGTTTGTTTGCCGTAAGATAATTAGCTCGAAACTTCCACGTCGCAGATTGAAAATTCATCCAGACACGTTGCTATCGTTTCCGTAGTCAACGAAGGGTGGAAGACGCTCGTTCCTCGAGGGTTAATACGCCCAAATCAAATTTAATTATCGAAATGGCGCACTTCCATTCTCAAATCTGCTCTTGCTAATTACCATCTCGCGACTCGGCTTGATTAAAGTCGGCGCGTTCCACGGCCACGTTGTTCCACGATTGACGATTCCACCGTGCAAAGTTATAGGCGTGTGGGTGCCGTGGATATAACGAGGCGAGCACCGTTATCGATACGCGTGCACCTCGTCGAGGAATCAGTTTCTCGATAAAAACGTCCGTCGACGGTACAGCTTCCAGGGCATTTCCCTCTTAATTCTACGCTCGCCTCGACCGAGCAGCGTTTCCCAACGCGCCGCGCCGGTGAAAAAAGGAGAACCCCAAGTCACAGGCCGATGGCCTGTAAGCTTGTCGACGCGTAATATTGAAGGACAGACACTCGATATTAATTTCGTTCCGATTTCCAGGCGAGCGAACGATTTCCAACGGCAGATTTAGCACAGAATTCACACAGTAGGTATGCAACTTTAATTTTAAATCCTTAACTTATCGCGATCACTTGGGTAAGAAATTTTGCTCCCGCAAATTTCATCAACACATTGTTTGCGAGTCTCCGAACTCCAATTTAAGATCGCGTATCTGAAAACAATATTAACCATACACAGCTATCTTAATCTGATCGTTCATCCAAATTCAATGCACGGAGCAACCATCCCCTTTACTCCCGACTTAATTGCATTCCACGAAAGCCGAAGTAGATTCCAGCTGTGCATTTTCTTCCATAAACACGATCACACGTGTCCGTATATTGTTCCTAACCCCCGAAGAACAGTACTGCGCCTCGCTGCTTACCGACCCGGGATTCTAAGTTAAATCTCACCCCCGGCGGGGAACGACTGCCAGGGAGACGGCTCGCCCGCGCGACGAAATTGCTCGCCGTGAGAGGACTTTCGGGCTGTCCCGCGACTATACCGCCGAAAGATGGGGAGACTAATACAAATAAAGAAGGGGTTGCGCCGAGAGAGGTTGCCGGGACCCCCTGACAGATTCGCCGTTCCGTTTAATCGCCCCTTTTGTTTTGTCGCCGGCAGAGTAGACGACGACTCCCCTCGACGGCGAAGAAGCTGCGACGGAGCAAAGGGGGTTGGGGGCGGAACAGGAGACAGGGAGACAGTTATATTGCCAGGAGAACTCGGTCAGGTGAAACTGTATGGAGAGTAAACCGTGGCGGAGTAATGAAAACTCACCAAAGCGATCGAAATCTCGTTTTTCCGCGAGTCTTTTTCGTTCGCGAACCTTTCCGCCCCCCCCCCCTCCCTGCACCCTCCGGGGAAGGAATGCCACCATCTTGAAATCGAAACCGCCCGGCTGACGCGTTCCTACGTACGCCGAGGCCGAGCTCTTTTTTTTTTTATTGCAGCGCCGAAAGGACCGGCGTTTCGTGCATTTGCATGTTATGAATAATTATGAAGCCCAGAGTGGCGCGGCCGGCGCGGCGGGTCTCTTCTAAATCTTTTTTATGGAAATCGCGACTTAGATATAAAGGATATTCGAGCGTGAAAAAATCCCGACCGCCTCTGGTACACTGGTACGAGCAGCGTGTTACGCGCATGGAAAAAAATGGCACAGGAGGAAAGGGGAAAAGGTCGAAGACCGTGAGCAACGATAAAATGGAAGATTAATCGACCTCGTCGTCACGCTCGAGTTAACGAGTTTATTCCAAGGCACTTCCTTTGCATCTCGCGCGCCGAACGTCGTCGCGGGTTACTGGAAGCTGTGTAATTAAATAGGGTAGACCAGGGCGAATCGGATCACTTTGTGTTTGACTGTAAAGAAACAATAGTTAAACATTAAAGAATTATTTTTTTATAATATATTTGTAACCAGTACACCTTTGGCTTCAACTTGAATATATAAAAATTGAAACTAAACATAAAAATCTTTCATTTATAAACAAAAAGCGAAAAAGTGAGAAATATCCGATTCGCCCCGAAACTTGGGGCGAATCGGACCACCCAGAAATTTCTGAAAAAACTGAAATTTTCATAACAAAATCTTCAGAATCAACTTAAACAAATCTAATTTAATGACAGTGAAGTCAAGTGACCCTACTTAGCACACAGATTGGAAGGATATTGCCGTTTTTTGTCGCCTCTATCAGCACAATTCTCGTGGCCCCACTTTTCTCAGACAATCTTCTGAAAATGGACGAATTAATTTTTCACCGCAGTCAATACAATGTCATCTTCTTAAAACCATTAATTTATTTATTTTTTCGTCATTTTTTTAGATTTAATTTTTATCACAGCCTCCTTTATTATTTTTGTTTTGGACACCATGATCCCTGATTGCGCTTTTTTATGTACCTACGAACCATCTGTATATAAACAATTATCATATTTATAATTATATAGAAATACTCAAATGAAAAAAAGAAGTGGTCCGATTCGCCCCAAATAACGTGATCCGATTAGCCCCATATATAAGTATTTCAAAGATTGTAGATTACATAAACATATTATGATGTAATAGTCTAAAATACATGAAAGACTAAACTTGGACACCGTGCAAACTAATAACAATAAGCACATTTGAATTTTCAAGCTTACTTTTATTTTAAATACGAAATTGCAGAATTTAATTACGAAAACGTATGCCACCTCTAAACAATGTCTTAAAACAATTGACGAACTATTGCAGTAGGTGGGGGGGGGGGGGGGGAGAGGGACGAGGTACTACGAACGATCGGAATGATCATTTCTATCGCGATGTAAGAAATATGGACTAAATTCTTATTTTGATCCGATTCGCCCTGTGATCCGATTCGCCCTGGTCTACCCTACTCGATGGGATTATTCTCGATAACGTTGGCGACACTAGATTCGCGTATCGCGTTAGCCAAAGTGGCCCTCTTGATACTTTGTTCGCCTTTATAATTTGACGAGGAGCAGACACCGCGGCTCCTCCATCATGTGTGTTTGATCAAAGTTTCGTTTGTGAAGCACGAGTAAGTCGGTTGAAGTGGTGTGAAGCGATAATATTTATCGAGCCTACGAAAACATGGGGGCTGGCCGCTTTTAAGTGGGCAAACAGAGTGATTTTCCTACCACTTTAACGAGGCGAATGTCTGGGATGGGGCACACGTTAACAAAATTCCATTCGTCCCCTATCGCCCCGCTATTTTCGCGCATATTGAACGAGGTGCCAAGTGTCCACGATGTTTAGTTTGGGATTAGTGTTCCTGATTTCTCGATATTTTTCGCATCTCGAGAAATGAGAAATCAGATTGTATTTCTCGAGAATTCTCGAGAATTCTCTAGAAATTAAAAAAATATTGCAAAACTTACATTTTTGGAATAATGTTGTTAATATTTATCTAAATTTTTATTCGTGTCCAACTTAGACAAAACTTGTGTAAATGAAAAAAACAGATATTAAATATAATTGATAAATTTATTTATTTAATATAAAATGTGAGCAAGGCGAAACGTTACTTTTTTGTTTTGAAATAGTTTTTTCAAAAGCACAATGCGTCTAATATCGCGTCAGCCAATCTACTTTTTTGTTGTGACAAAATCTGCGGCTGCAGAAAAATTTCTTTCATTTTGAGTGGATGTTGGTTTAATTGTATATAGAGCATCGGCGATACGAAGAGAAAAGTTTAAAAAGTTTATAACCACTCGCGCAATTCTTCGTATATATTGCTAACATTTAATACTGATTGTAGATGTGTTTATATGTTCGCGATTAACACACAATTTGAAGTGACCAAAAATTAATTTCTGAAAAAAAAATGGGATTTATAATAATTTTCCCACACTGAAGATTCTCGAGAAACACTGTAATTTCTCGAGAAATAAGGAATAAGAATTTATAAAATTTCTCGAGAAATTCTCGAGAAAGAATTCTCGAGAAGGAACACTATTTGGGATTGTTACTCTAATTTCTTATTTTGCTACTTTAACCTTTCTTATGTAATCATCGATTAAAGGAGATATAAAACTATTTCAAAATTATCTTTCTTCCTCATAAATTTACTTTCAAATTATTATCGAGTAGGATAATATCCCCCCACCCACAGCCGTTGGCTGTATTTTGATAAGGACGCGAATCAGACCTTTTTCGGAATATATACATGAGCATTTCCACGGTGGTTCAAGGGTTAATCGCGACTCCCCTATCGGCATTTTATTCCTTCGCCCCCACAGCTCTGGATACACCGATAAGCCACAATATTAGTGAGTCTTCCTCTTCGATACTTTCCCGGGGTTTGGCAAAAAGATATATTGCCAAAGTTTGTGAGGGGCCGAGAGGAACATTCAACTCTCCCAGGTTCCCCCGTGCTCAGGGAATCTCAGCACGCGTCCGAGTCGCTCCGTAGAGATACTTCCACACACGGGCGTAAATACTTTTGCTGTCTTCGATGCGACTTTTATTACCGCTGGGAGGAATTACCGAGGAACCTATCGCGGGATCGTAAAATCCCGCGGGCAACCGTCATTTGCGACTTGGTGGGGATCGCGTGACCGATACCACAATCGAAGCCTAGAGTGCCTGCAGCGTCGGCCGTGAGTTTTCCTCCCTCGATCCTGCATCGATTTCGCGCTGCGATACGACTGCTTCTCCTGGACGCAGAGACTGCACACGTTTGCTGAAGCTTTTATGGAAACCGAGAACGATCCATCTATTCGCAGTTGCTTACAAAAATAAGGATCGTTGGCACACGCGGGGGATAGATTGTAGAATATCGCTTCCAGTTTACGGTAATGAAGATGGACGACTGGACTTTGAACGCGAACAGCTATGCGACTGCTGGAAGCACAGGAAGAACGATTTCTGATCACCTGATTGCTTTTAAATCTACCCAATGGAAGATTCTACAGCGAAGCGACCAGGCTTCCGTCTCGTCCACGATTTTCAGAGAACGATTGTCCCCCGGATTGTCCCGCAGCTAGCATGTTTCGCGCAGAATGGGCTGAGAATAAAAGTTCGGAAGCAGAAAATCCAATTTGTTGGTTACCTTTTCCGCCCGAAGGAAGCACGGATGCGCATTTCTCAAAGAAAAAACTTCAACGAGAAGTGCCTTCATTTCGGTCGGCCGATGAGCGTAATTGACGTTGGAAAACGGGAATGTCGGAGGGGGGGGAAAAAAAAAAGGAGGGTATCCCGGGCTGGATACTCATTGGGAGAGAGTTCCCTTTGATCAATCAGACCGCCGTTTCACGAACGTGACGTAACATCTGCGGTGGACCGTAGCTACCACTGGCCATTGCTCGTTTCGAAGTTCACGGCGTCGAAGTTGCCTGGATACGTTTGAAGTCTTTGCCTTCGCCTTCTTATCATGCCCGCCGCATACCTATCTCGGTCGTGAACGAGCAGAACCGAACGCCTCTGCTCGCTTCGAAACATTTCAATTACTTATGCCGCGCTCGAACCCCTCCCAGCGTCTTCCTTCCGTTTCTCTCCATTAGCGACCGACATCCTGCCCCCTCTTTGCCGCCGCTGTACCGTGAAATCTCGGCGTTGATTTTGTTTTCCCCTTTACCCCACTGGCGCCGGCGAATTATTGAAAAATCGCCCGGGGAACCGCTCTATCCGCCCGGGACGCGCTCCTTCACAGGCGAATGTTGAATATTGAATGAGCGTACGGACGAGTGTCGTCAGTGGAATGATTACGTCCCTTCAAATCAACGTTACGAATGCGTCGATAGATTAAGTTTGTGTCTCCCCCGCGCATTCGTTAGCTGTATCGCGACGTGGACGAGACCTCGGATGCAGTCGTTTTGAAATTTTCCCTCGGGCTTTGGTATTTAATTTCAGAGTGTAGTTCGATGCTTTGCATTATAAACTCTGAGTACCTACTATTCCCTATTTTGCCGCTCATCAAGTAAGTTGGCGATGTTTGGCGGGCTGACCGTAAGCCTGCTAATCCCAAAAACGTTAGAATTTGTATCATAACGATGCGTTTATAGAAGATTCATGTGAATATATCCACTTGCAACTCCCCGTGGTCGTCTATTTTACCGGAGGTCTATTCTACCATCGAGGTATAGTAGAAATGAGGCACACAGCATCGCGCGTAAGAAGCTCCGTTCAGCGGCATTGAAAACCCTTTTCGTCGCCCGTGAGCAATCGATTCCGAGCTGCTCCCATAGGACCCATTTTCGGAATGAAGCCTCGGACGGCAGCGTTGCTTGTTGTCGCTTGCGCTTTCCGGGACGCTGCTATCGGTTTACGGTAAAACCCAGCTTCACCGCAAGCCACTCGTCAGGGCCGCTCGTGTCTCGACTACGGTCTAACCAGGGTGCCTCGATTTGACGAACGACGCTGCCGATGCGACGGCAGCAATTGCTCCCCCGAATGCACGCCGCTGCAGGACTTTCGATTGTCTATTCACCTTGAAACCGCAAACCATTCCCGGGAATTACCGTTTGCACGCGATGCGGGGGCGTGCTCTGCCGTCGCGCCAAGAGCAACCGCGAGCTCGTGTGTCGACACCATAGTCACAGCTGACATGGTCGCCCGCTCCCGCGGGAGGACTCGATTTTCGTCCATCGTACACTCTCACCTTTGCCTGCTCCTCCGTGGCAGAAATAAAGAATTCTATTTCCCTGCCGCTGGTTACCGCTTTCCATGGAAACGTCATGTATTTTCAATTCACCGCGTTACGCCTGCGGCTGACGAATTTATGATTTCGCAGAGTGGAGGACGGTTTGAATAACTGCTTCTGTGCAATGCATTTCGAGGGGACGTTAAAATATTTCAGGCCGACTGGGTTTCGTGGATGCACAAATGACTAGGGTAGATGTACCGTTTGTGGCCATTGCACAGTTTTTGGCCGTGTGCATAATTATCTTATTTTTAAATTGCTTGCAGATCATTATTCTGTGGAGAATTTCACATCATAAATATTTTGTTTAGTATACCGCCCGAAAAATAAGGTTACATTTGTGGCTTACACGGAAAAATATATTTTTTAAGAAGCGGCCGATACTTGTACAATACCTTAAAGTGGCCACAAATGGTGCATCTACCCTAGTTAGTTATAAGTGCGACAATATTCAGGCTTATAACATTCTCTAATTATGTTTCACGCAATCGTCACGCCTTAATTCTGCAAAATGATTATAAATTCAATTCCCTTAACTCGTTAACTACCAAATTATTATCCAAATATTGAAATGTAATGTGTACAACAACCAAGAAAATATATTAAGCCTCGAAATTTCGTAACAACCTCCCCGTAAAATATAACACGGCCTGAAAAAATTATGTTCCTCGCCCCTGAGGAGGAGACTACCAACCCAAGACGATCGTACCGTCGGAAATACGCTATCCTGAAACGGGAGAGCCAAGCATCGAGATCGCCGGAGGGCTAGGGGGCCTTCGGTCAAGGGTCGGCCCGAGGAACGTCGGAATTTGAATAGAGGGAGACGCGCATAAACAATTTCCTCACAATGCATCCGATATTAGCAAGACTGGCGCGGGATACGCGGGGAGCAATGAATTTTAAGGCGGAACGGATACGGTCGCGCGACACCGGCCAGAAAATCTAACAGAATTTATTCAAATCCCTATCGTTCTGCCGTTCGTGCCACAGGGCAGCCGCAATAAGTCACTGTCGCGGTTCGCCCTTATGAATAATGCAGGACGCGCACGGCAGAGAAACTTATTTTCGCGGGGATACGGACAAGATAGCGGGCGGAGGCGAGCGTAGGTGTGTTCCCTTAAGTAGGGGACAGACTCGTATCGGCGTCAGAATGTAGAAAGGAAGTTGAAAGCTCGGCCCCTCGTTCGCGCCGCGTGAAACGCAGTTGACACACTTCCCGCCGCGATCGATATGTCACCAACACCATGCACGCGTAAGAAGATCATTGTGGCTAGGGATGCTGAAGACAGAGCGACGCTTAATTCGCGATGGTGTATTCTCTAAGCGGGTATCGATCGGTGCGGGACCGTTGTTGCGCAACCCTGATTGATGCGGCGACAATGTCGATCATCGTAGCCCCGAATTTTGGGGAAGGTGAGTGGTAAATACTTGTCGATGGGGTAGACCGGGGGCAATAGTAACAGGGGGGCGGTTGTAACACGTTAAATATGTCAAGACATGTGATCGATATTAACACAAATTTTGGATATATGATGAAGAATGACATTTGGAATACACATATTCATGTCCTAGCAGTATATAGATATACATTAGACATGTATAGTGAAGACAATAACTTTTCGATACCCTAAAGTAAGTTTTTCTTACTGATTTAAAATTGTAATATAAATACTCCCTTTGCAAGTAGGGTAAAGTACCCAATTACTGTGCCCTGTTGCAGGACTTCCGGAGTTTTCTCTAGTAAAAATAACTTTAGTAATGAAATTGACATGTCTTAAGCATTTAAAGATAAATTTCAATGTTTCTTTTATCGATATAAATTTTTGCATGAAACAAATATCACATCTTCTTTGGATAATATTAAATATAAAAAAAGAAGTTCTGGAATCAGTTACTGTGTGCCTATAATCTCCAAAAATCAGTTACTGTGCCTCAGTTACTGTGCTCCCTTTCTGAATACTGTGCTGCAATTACTGTGCTTCCTCCTTGAATACTGTGCTGCAATTACTGTGCTTTTTATTAGGTACACTCATTTTTAAGTTAAATTTTTCTCTAATAAAAATGAAATATAATAAGTCACTTAAAAGTACACATTAGAGATGGCCACTTTAATAAATTGTTCATATTTACCGTACTTTTCTTTCCAAATATAACCGAACGTGCGTTAGAGGTTACGAATATTTAATGCGCGCGGCAGTGTAAACGACACAGTAACTAACGCAACGTGCGAAAACAACTCCAGTTATCGTATACAGTAAATGACGCTACTTCTAAATTCGTTTCAGTTACTGAATTTGTTGAAAATAAATACAGAAATTCAAATAAATAATCGCTGTTTTGTTTTTCCGTAATCTAAATATGTTTTACTAAGTAATATAATTAACGTTGTGAATCTTACCTAGAACGATTTATTTTACTGAATATTGACCTTCATTCGTTCAGTATTTTCTTAAGCTTTTACATGTTTTACAGAAAATTTTGCGAATTCATTATCAAAAAAGTAAAATAATTTTTTTCGTCTTTTAAGCACTTCTGTGTGTTACATGTTTAATTTTAACAAATAAATAATTAACTGAATTTAAATAAAAAAATTTAATACCTTTTATTCGAGAAATATAAAGTTAATTATGCTTAATGATAAACTAGAGGCACAGTAATTGGGTACCCCACAGTAATTGGGTACTTTACCCTAAGTGTTTTTCTTTTTTAGACCATTTTATTCAGCTTCGATCCTCTGTTTGTTTGTTTGTATGTTTGTTTGTATGTATGGTTCAAATCTGGCAACTCAAATTTAACCCACTTTCAACTATCCAATTGTCTTGAAACTTTGCAGGCCTGCGTAGTTTGGATGACAATACAATATTTAAAAAAAAAAAATTAACCCCGAGCGAGTGAAAAAATTACCCAGTCGTCAATAAATATAGCCCATAAGTACAACTCCGAACCACTTGAAATCAGCCACTCGCGTTCTTTACGAAAACGACAAAAAGCCGCTGTGTTCGAGTCGCTAGTCGCATCGCGATTTGAAATTAAATAACAGATATTTCTAAAGAAGTCAGAGCTGCGAAATGTAAATCCATAAACACTAAGAACAATAAAATTAAAAATATAAAAAAAAAATTTATGTTAAACGATTTTATTCAAAATGCACAAAAAACTAAAAAATAATTATTTTCTTAAAATGCAATTTCGATGGTGTTTTTTCAGTTTAAATAAACTCGTGGAGCAGGATTTTTTCATAACAGAATATGAATCAATTTAATACAGCATCAAGCGTCGAAACGAATTTGTTGTGAGGTACCCTGCTCCACGATTTTATTTCAACTGAAAAAACACCATCGAAATTGCAGTACAAGAAAATAATTATTTTTAGTTATTTGTGCATTTTGAATAAAATCGTTTAACATAAAAAAAAAATTGTTTATATTTTTTTTTAAATATTTAGTTTGGCCATTTTTTAAGTAATACTGATCGTTACTTATCACTTTACGTGTCTCGCAGAAGCAAACTAAATAAAAAAGGGGTGCAACGTACTGAATGTAAGGACTGATCACACGAAGGATGCACCAGCCAAAACGTTTTCTATTTTCACCACAATTGCGATACCGCATAATTGCTTATAAATTTTCCCTTTTTCATTTATAATTATAATTAAAATCAATAAATAATCCATGTTTGTAAAATCAAATTTAATTAAATCCGATACAACCGACCCGGGGTCAGGTAACACTTTCTCCGCTTCTCATTTTTTATTACTTGACATACAGCGAAACTGCTGTGTCTCAATAATGTTAGAGAAGTAAGTAACATTTTCAAATATAACAACTTTTGTTCCAACTGTGATAGTTCTTGCGTAATCGTATTCCAAAGTCAAATACTTTTACTACCGCCCCCGGTCTACCCTACTCGAAAAGACATAATCTAGAATCTAGAATGATCGAATGTTATAGCCTTATTATCTATGCCCATGAAGCGGGAACTACTATGAATTCGTATTTTAAAATATTGACGTGTAATTAAAAACTGCCGCGTGTCAGTGTTTGGCATGCATCTTGAATTGCGCTCGAAACGTATTTCAGGTTACTGATGTGCCCCGACACCGATGAATGATTGTGTGCAGAATTGAACCATTGGGTTTTTTGCAACAAAAGGAAGAAAATTGCAAGCGTGATTCAGTTAAGAGTTATCATGGACGAAGCGTGAAACGTGGTGCGATCGCGCTCGTTAGAATCCGTATTCGTCGAGGCAGTTATGCTGCCTGACGTATGATAGATTGACTGCATTTTGCGAGTGATCTTGATGGATCGTCTCTAGGCGCTACCCCCGTTTTATGGCCCGATTTCCCACCGCGAGGCGCCGGCTAAAATTCTTCGCCCAAGTAATTCGGAGCGAAGATGTTTCGCGGCTTAGAATCCCAGTTTTAAAGTTAATAGCGCTCTTAGGCGGATACGGTTAAGTTAATAGGACTTCTCGGAACTTTCCCGCGTGAATAATAGATAAAGTCAAATTTACGGGGGCATAGTCTCTCACGCTGGCGTGCAGATGACAGGAATGTGCGTCATTTAAACGGTTGAGAAACGTCTGCGCGTTTCCTCTGACACGTATTTAAAGCTTTCACGTATTCGTTAAGAATGCGAAATTCGGAGTTTCTAACGGGAAGAGGGTTTCCCGTAATAAACTGTTAAATTCTCTGAAAAGAATTGCAGAAATATAGAAAGAAATTTGATGAAAACTCTTTATGATATTACGGCTAAACTAAACGCGGTTCTTTGCAGAAAATAGAACATCCTGAAGCGTGAGTTCTCTATATTCTCCTATTCAAAGAACGGAGTACCTTATGATGGACGTTTGAGCTTTTCACTGTACTTAATTATATCCTACAGTTCAAATTCAAAGACTTTCCCTTTTATAAAATTGCTGCAATAACTTTTAGACGTCGCGTTCAGAATTCTTTGAACGATGCTTGACCGTCATATTTTGCGTGTCATCGTGTGCTTCGTATATGATATACGATGAATATTCATATCGACTAAGGTAGCTGTGGACAAAAATCAAAGTCCGACAAAGAAGCACGGCTCAAGCCACAAGGACTCCACTCCACCGTATGCAGATTCACACTCCAAGCACACTGAAGTGGGTCTCGGTACCTCAAAAGAACGAGAGCAGATCGGCGAAAGTCAAAGGTGCCACGACACCCAGGTACTTGCATTCCGATCGAAACGGCGGCCAAGCGAAATTGAAGCGGACCGGCGGTTCGACCCGGCGAATAGGGTGCAATCGAGACCGAATGGTGATTCGATTAAATTCACGAGAACAGGAACTACTCTAGGATCGCTATCGTTTATCACAGGCGATGGGGGTTCTCAAAGTGGCCAAAGTAATCGGCAATAATGGATCCACCGCGGAGCATAAAGAATCCCCAGGACGATGATGTGGCTCGGCCAGAGGGAAAACAAACAACCCAGTCTTCGGCACCACTCGACGGGGAAAACTTTATTAACGCGCCGCCGCGTAATAAGATTTAGCCCGGGGCTCACCATCCGCCGCAAGTGGTCGTGAAATCTTTTTATGCTTAAATAGCCCGCCTCCGATCTCTCAATTCACGTCCCCGCGCCTGACCCGATGGTTACTTAATCGCCAACGCGAGCGATTTAAACCTCTTTACGCCGGGTCACCGGGCGAATCTTTCCTTACCACGCCAAATACCCTTCGAATAGGTTTACTGCTTACTTAAGAGGATCCTGGCAGTGGCGGAAGGAGCGAAGAATTCGCTCGTTATTCGCGCGATTAAAGAGTACAGGATTTGCACGGTTTACCTTGTAGGTATTCTCGGCGAAGCAAATGTCCCGCTCGCTATGTTGCGCTAATTACAAAAGTAGCTTTATGGGATTTAAGGCGACGGGGTTTGAACCTGAGGTGTCTTGTTGCATAATAACAGACTGGGAGCTTGGGACAGCTTCGTGCGCGGGATACTTTGCTGTAATATATGTACTCGTGTCATTAAGTTAGTGTACGAACAAAAATTTCCACGTACACGAGTATCAGCAGACCATGTACCGAGCTGAATTTGAATAAAGATTGTGGAAGCAAAAGTGATGTGATGAGGCTATCTACTACAGCAAAGTTGATTCTTTGTCGTACAATACGAACCATGCAAATGCGTTTTTCGATATGTGTCGTAATTCTAAATTAGGTCACGCCGCGTCGCTGTCCATTTCACCGAATCGTTTCCGTTTAAGATAGTTGGAGAAAACTCACCGGTATTCGGATCCCTCGCTAAGTTGTCGGACCGTAATGGGGAATTCGCTGGGTCCGTGTGCCTTCAGGAGCTCCTGCAACCGCACCAACCCTTCGTTGTTCTCGTATATGATGGTAAAGCTCTTCCAGCCCCAGGCTTTCACCAAATCAACGTACGCCTGAAACATAGGTAGTCACTCATTTGCTGCGATCACTTTACAGGGGATATTTTACATCGCGTCAGTAATACCAGCTTCCCTTGGACTACTTTGCAATCTTTGCATACAGGATCATTCAAATTTCAATGGCGTATCCAGATGATGGACATAAATACGAGATGGTGCAAGTGAAACGACATTGATATTCGCCGTGGCCGATAAGTTGGAGGATAGTTGAAAGGAATTGTTAGTCTTTGTTATTAAAATGAATAATCTTTGTGTTAGAAAGTGTTTCAATTTCAACGTTTCTTGCAAGTCTGGCACTGTGTAGGTTGAAGCAATGTAACGTTTCATGATGCAACGTATCAGATTCAAATTAAAAAACTAGGTAACGAATACTACAGAAATTAAGGGGGGAGACCACTGTCGGAAATCTGAAAAATCGATTTTTTCTTTTTTACATTTTCCGAAAGACGTAGGTTTCAAGAATGCTGTCTCCAAATTTTATGAAGAAATTCGCAAAATTGACGGAGATATGGTGTTTTCCGTGAAGCGGTGTCAAACGCGCGACTGAACCGCGCGGAACATTGAACGCGTTTTCCTCAGAATGACATTTTTCAACCGCGTTGACAGTCTACAAAGAAAACTATACGTCCAATTAACATGATCAAGGACATTTATTGTACGGAAAACCCGTCGCTATTACGTGACGATCAGTTTTTTTTCAATTTTCGACTTGCTTCTATTTTTTTTATTAACATTTCCCCAATTTTATACCCCGAAAATATGAGTTTTTTTTCAGTGGTCCGCCATTTTGTAATTTTTTACAAATTTGACTTTTTTTGATCGTCACGTAATAGAGGCAAGCTTCTAGTTTCTAAATATTAGTTGTTGTTTGAAATCGGATTAACCATATGGCCTGGGCACTGTCAACGCGACTAGCATGTTTTTACCGCAGCGCAAATTTTGACGAAGAATTTACAGGAAACGGATTTACGAATTTGATTGAAAATTTTTTTTTCTTACCCTTCGATATGTACATATTAACTATACTGAGCAATACATTGATTTACATGCGTTATTTGGTTGAAATAAATTCCCGAAAACACCCTTACATTTCGGACCGTCACAGTGGTCTCCCCCCTTAATCAAAGCCCTTTGCAGTGGCGGATTTGGAGGTTTGGCGCCCCTACGCTAAAAAGTTTCCACCCTTTCCGCGAAATATCAGAAAAAATTTTAATGTAAAAGATTCCAGACAATTTCGAAATTGATTCAATACGACAACTCAAATATGAGATATTGCTAATTGCTAATATGAAAAAGTAGGTAATGAATTGTTTTTAAAGTTGTCTCAAACCTCTGTGTTCAAACCTTTCCCAATTCTTTCTGTACACAAACCCGCCCCTGACCCTTTGCCTCGTCCTCCGACGAACTTAAATAAATCGCGAGAATTAATCTCGATGCCGCGGAACACTCCGAAAGAGGCTGCGCCCTGTTTACAATTTCCCCCTCGAATTCCATTAAAATTTTAGATTGCAATCTGTCCCAACGAAATATATCGGCGACGTTGCCTCGGAACTCGAACGCATCTCGTAACTTCTGCAAGCGCCATTATCGTCCCTTGAGATATCGCGGCCGTATGTCCTGCCGTTCGCGTTACTGATATTTCTCGTCATATTTCCGCGATGCTTTTCGTTTTCTCCGTTACGGAGGCGCTGATAACCACGAACGCGGTCATCCATTCCGCCCGGCTCTTTCGCGATCGCTCGGGGACGGAACCGGCGGTTCCGTTCGCCAGCGTTTCTCATCAATTAGCTCAACTGGTAGCGGGGTTAAGTTTCGTCAGCCAGCAAACGAACATCTCGCCGACCCCCGTCGAAGGAGAGCGACAAATTGAAACGGCGAATCGCTGCTATCCGCGAAGCGGTGCGGCTGAAATTCGAAACTTGCCTGCGAGTTGCCAAGGGCACGGGGTGCTGGGCCGCGGGTATAGCTTCCCCACGGGCCAGGCTTTTACGTGGAAAACGACTATTACGGCCGCCCGCTCTCCAATGGCCGAATCGACCCGAGGAGCAACTTCGCGGCTGAGTTTTCACGAGGATCCGCCTTGGCAGTAACTCGCATTTCGAAGCCGCTTTCCCGATAATCCGAACTTCCTAAAAGCGCCTCTGTATATTTTCCGGCGAGTAACTTTCGCCATACTCCGCCCTCCACCCGTTCCCACCGCCGCCCCTGCCCCGCTTCCTCGCCCCCTTGCCCTCTTCGCTCCCCCCCCCCCCCCTCCCCGCCGCCGAGGTTATGCTTTCCAGGTTTTATACCAGCGCGGGAGCTCACTTTCCGATTCCACTGCAGCGTCTTAAACGGGCGAAACACCGCGGCCGAGCAATGTAAACCGCTGTTCGTCGGCGGTATCTCGAGGAGAGGGCAGTTTATTAACGTATCGATTGCTGGCTCTTCGCTTAAGGCTGTATCAATCTTTTCCAACGTTCTCCACTATGTTCGACGGTGAAATAGGGTTTCTCGGGCGATCTTGTTGGTCGTGGAAGGGTTTCTAACCTGTGGACGATTTTTTAAAGTTCGATGCGGTCGTTTGCGCGTCGGGTGTCTCTTAGAGTGTGTGTGTAGGAAACAGATGACGGGGGTAGATAAAATTTTTGGGGATAATTGATGAGATTTTTGTAATTAGAGTTTTAATCAATGTTTTGATTAAACCGATACTCGATGAATTGGGTGTTTGACGAAGGAAAACAGACAAAGTAGAAGCGGTTTTCCACATGAAATGGGAGTTTGCATTTACCTCGTTGAAGGGATAGAATTTTTATTGGACCAAGTGAACGTAATATATGCCAATAATTCTCGCGCGATATTAATTAAATTGCTAATATACTCCATTTGGGATGCGATATTCATAAAGCAAATTTACGTAATGATAGTACAGATCGAGGCAGGTATAATTCTGGAAATAGAACGGAAATTCGACTATTCTACGTTCCTATAGAAAAGTAGCCATCAATTAACGCATGGCAAGCCGGACACATAATAAATTGCACCACGTAATGAACGAAACTTCGCGCAGTTGAATTATCATCGTTTCGAGGCCAATAACTGGGCATTGGATTAATGTGGTACTGCCTAAATTATATCATAATCTCCCTGACTAACATTTATTGAATTAACGAGGAACGGATATCGGTATCACTACCTGTCATCAGGCAGTTATGCTGTCCAAGCTACCGTGAACCAAAGTTATCAATATTCGAAAGTGGTTGAATGATTCAACACTGCGAATTTCACCACCGACTTTCGTACGCATCTGTACAGAACAATCTCTACTTACTTCATCAAATACCGTGGCTTCTAAACCCCCGTATACTTGATCCAATACCCCTACATACCGATAACCAACCCTCCCCGACTCGTTTAACCGCCTCGATTACCGATTCAAGAAAGCCGCAACCTCTTTCCGACCGCTTCTTCGATAACCACCCTCGACCCAACATTCCCGGAACTCTGCAATTTACAAGCGCCAACAACGAGCTCCATCACGTGGCATCTTGCAGCCCCCGCGCATCGAATTTTCACGCAACGCGGCGAAGTCAACCGAGACGCTTACCCGCATTTTCCCCGCGAGTTCGCGGGGATTAATATCGGTTACAGCATGGAAGTCGCGCATGGCCGCGGCGCACAGTGGCGATACGGAATGACAAACGCGAACCATGCAACCCTTCATATGCAAATACGCGCGCCAACGGGTCCGCGGCATGTAGTGAATCTCGTCTAGCTCGGCGTGGGGAGGAAAAAAAAAGAAGGGAACAACGAATCGAGGGGGAGGGAGGAAATAAATCTGGGAGCATCGCGATTGTTCGAGGGCGGGCATACCGTACCTCGTCTCCCATAATCGTAGAAAATACGTTGTAAATCTGACCGTGACAACAACTATTCCCGGCATTTCTGCACGCGAGCTTTGTAGTCGCCCGCCCGCGATACGCGCGAATCGCGAATGGGGAATCGCTCGAGTCACGTTTCCGCGGGTCTCCCTTTCGCGACGCTGGATTTCCGCTTTGGTAACTTGGTAAACCAACACGTTCCGCTATAGATTACACGACGGATGCTCGGAATTATTTGAACAGGGTTAATTAACGATACCGTGCATCCATTGGCTGTTGCACTGCGAAGTGCACTTCAGCTTGCAACGGGGATTACACTTCTTTCAGATGGTTTATCAAGCCCGGATGATTCTGATCTTTTAATAGAATCTAGAGTGAGTTCCATGGTTTGTGGGATGGCCAATTTCGGCTCGACGATTTTCGGTGATAGGGGTGGCTAGAGGGTGTATCCCGAATTTCCTTATAAGCTGGAGAAATTTGAGAATGGTGCGTTGAAAAGTAATTGGATATTTCCAGATTAAAGGTCGACTTTTCATAGACGCTTCCAGAGTTTAAATAGATCTGATTTGATAACTCTGCAATACTCTTGTAACACCAGCCGGGTGGTTAAATTCCTTTCGAAGCTCTCAATAATATTGTGAAAGAATAATAGAAGTGAAATCGATGGATCTCCAATACCATTTAAAGATCGGAACAATACCGTGCCAGTGTGTGCCCTTTAATTGCGTAATTCCTTTCCTCGCGATGAAATGCCCCTCTCGTGGATTTATTCCACCTTAAAACGGGTTTCGTTGTTACGGCTAACCATGTATTTCAGCGCGATTGTAACCGTGCCAAGCTCTGGAAGATTAGCGGTTAGCGCGGCAACGATCCGCGCCCGAATGCCGTCTCAATTTTCAAAATCGATAGTCTCTTAAACTGGAATCGTTCTCACAACGATAATTTACGGCCAGAATTAAACGGGATGCCCGCCAGTGCACGGAGGGTAGGGGGTAGAATATTTTTGAAAGGACGGCCCAAGAGGAAATACGGAAACGGGGTGAGAATGGGTGTTACAGGGATTACCGAGTTTGCGCGGCGAAAGGATTATTCAAACTACGCGTAGAAATATTCAGAACGAAAGATTTGCTACTCGACGACAACTCTGATTTATGCACCAACCAGGTAACTTCACTTTTGCGTACACTTCTGATGTGTGAAAGAAATTTCCAACATTCCCCGAGGATCGCAAATGGTTTCTATTACGAAGACAGAATAATTTCTCACGAATTTACGAACGAGATTTCTTTGGGTAAGGACTCTTAATTATTAAAAGGAACTGTCGAATGAAAGCGATTCATTAGAAATCAGTGAAATATGTAAATTAACTTTTATACAAATATAAATTTCCCTATTGCCACGAGGTGAAACACGCCCCGTTGGTGCAGACCAAGTCCAGCCGCGCCGACTTGGAAAGCAAAAGTCCCCTGTTCCCGAGTTCTGCGATACGATCGGTGGGTAATTTGCGAAATAGAGGGCCGAAACGCAGAGCCGCACGGACATTACGTATTCTCTGGCTGCCTCGTGGGCAAGAGACTCGTGGACTTCACGGAGGATGTAAATTGCGTGGAAATATTTCCGTGCCGCGGCAGGTATCTTTATCACGGTATCGGTGAAATTCAAGTCCACGGCGAAGCGGCGAGGGAGGAACGAAATTTATCATCGCTATTACGTTACCATTTCAAGCACGTTTGTGTCCGAGCATCATATACTCCCAGAGTACTGTGCATGGGTATCTTCTTGGATACAGGGTGTCTCAAAATTTTCGAGCCAGCCGAGATATGCAAATTCCTTACTCAACAAAAAAAACTCAAAAGTCCCCTTACCAATTTGCAGTCTCAACAATAAGAATTTGTTGAACTTCCTCGTGTATCAAAATTGAATTGCAATTCACTATCACATCGCTTAAACTGCCGTTCAAATTTCAATTGCTTACGTGTACTCGAAATTAAAGCCACAGTTTGCAAAAAAAGGGCAACAGGTTTTCAATTTCTGTTTGCATATAAAATTTGCACAGACTGTTCCATAAATCTGACACATCTCGTACGTGCATCAGCGGTTCTCGCGAAAATGCATACGCTTTTATCTTTCACCGCGGAGCAGCATGACTTTCCATAATGAAAATACCGTCGATCTTCCGGAACCGTCGCACATTAACGGATTCGCACTGGGGAGTGGAGAATGCATGTTGAATAATACGAAAGAAGTCCGAAATTTATGAAAAAGCACGGCGCCCGTTCGCGCGAGTATATATGTACATATATACTCGCTGTATTAAAAAGGTTGAACAATGCGCGGAGCACCTTCTACGAAGATAAAGATAAAATGGTAAGAGAATTCTGCGTGGTTAATGATAATTCTTTGTCTTCTCACGGCGCGCGATGAAAAGCAGCACATCTCAGTGCCGGAGCAAAAAATCGTGTTTCATTTGAGTCCGGTTAGTTTTTGGATCTCTGTTCGTGTGACAGTTTCTTTACCGATTCCCGTGAATACTGTAGTCTTCTGAGTCCATGAATACTTTTTCTTTGGCAGGTTGCATTTCAATCATATTGAGGGATTCTGGAGAATAATGGCTCGGGTAGGGAATTTGATTCAACCCGGCAATTAAAGTAGTTGTAGAAGAGCAAACGGTTCCGATTGCTCGAGTTACATTAAATTTGATCGTATTTTCAGTGGGAAATGTGAGACGGGAGCGCAACGAGGAGTAATTGCATTTTATTCAACGCAAGTTTTCACGTGAATCGCCATGGAGAATTGAAATTATCGGACGCGTTCGATTTCACTGTTTTAGTTCCCGACTTACGAACTCAGTTTAAATCCACCAGGATGAAACGCGAAAATGTTCGACGGGAAAGTGTGTCAACTCGTTAAAAAGGATTGAAAAAGATTTCTCATTACACGAGAGCTTTTATACTCTCCCCTCTTTGCTCTTTTCCCGGGCTGGTAAAGTACGTTTTGTCTTAAAAATACAAACTGAAATTTGTTGAGAAGCCAGGTGGGA
Organism: Andrena bucephala; assembly: GCA_947577245.1. NCBI lineage: Eukaryota > Metazoa > Arthropoda > Insecta > Hymenoptera > Andrenidae > Andrena > Andrena bucephala. The sequence goes on from OX387715.1 coordinate 113,507,815, forward strand.
GCTTCCTTTCGACGAATTAACCTATTTTCTCAAATTTCAGGTCAACGACTGCAACTTTCGGATTATTCCTCCACGCGATTTTCTGCAACGCACTCGAGTCCTTTGTAAACTTCTTTTTTTCCCCCCAACAGTTTACCGTGTTCTGGGTGAGACAATATTAAATGAACTTATTTAACTTCGTAGCATGTATTTACACAACGGCGACAGCTTATTTAGCCCGTCAAGAAAGAAAGCGAACGCAGTGAATGGTGCGGTAGGAGTACGGTTCTAAAAATCGTCGCGCGTCAACGAACAAAGACTGTGGGCATTTTGCAAACGTCTCCACTGCCGTGTGGAACCAGGCAGGGGATAAATTTTCGGGACAAACATTATTGATTTTTTGCCGTAAATGGCTCAAGAGCTCGGTTAAAAGCGATTTCTTGGCCGCCCGTTGTCCCGGCGTTCTTTTCAAAACGGACCCGCCAACTCCAGCTGCATTATGCTCTTACGCTCGTGCATAAAACGTACGTAACGGTGCACGGTGCATCGTCGTGTCTCGCTGCTAACGAACCCCTTGGCAACGTGCTCGTGACGAGGGGTCACAAAAAGAAAGCGCTCGTTTGCTCGCAGCTCGTACGATTCTCCTTGTCTGCACGCGCCGGCCCGTATTCGCGACCCTTTTATTTGTCTCATAATTTTCCAACGCACGCGGGTTATCGTTGCGTCTTGAATACCAGCTGTTATCCCGCTGGCAGAGAATTCGACAAAATAACGCCGATCCAGGCCCATGAATCCGCCAGTCCACTGCCAGTCTGTTCCACGGTTGACAAGCTCGAGAGCTTGCCCGATCAGAAACCCACGAAATACGGTCCGTGCGCCGTAGAAACGAAATTTCTTCATCGCGCCAACGTTTAAATGTTAGTTTAGTTAGATCGTGATTTAAAGGAGCGGTTTTTAGATTGAGCTTGCTTAAAATGTGGAAGGTGATGAGTGTGAATGAGTTGGAACGATAGGATTCCCATAAACGGTTTCTCCAGGGAACGAGAAATGCGTGAATCAATATCACAGACGCCCCGTGGCCACGCGAAATACGTTTTACCAGGTGAAATTGTATACGACAGGGTAATGAACGGAACATGATGTACCTACTCGGGAACCATCTGCTGTCGCGCTAACTTTCCATTAAGATACCTACATGCACTTTCTGTGACGACGACGATGTCGACGCTCCTTCGCTCCGTCAAGTGTATTACATTATTTGCCGGGCGACGCACATCCCCGTTCCCGGCATCCAGCTTTCATTCAGCACGTAACACCGCCAACCGGTAGTCTCGAATTCGTCTCCGCTGTCGCGCCGTGTCCCGCGACAATTCTGGCTTATGCGGAAACGACGCGTTTAGTCTGACTGAGCGTTCATGAGATTAGTTGTTTGGGTGGCTAATTTGGCTGGATGAATGCAAGGAGGTTCATTGGCTTTACCGACGCCCGTCGGGAGCACGCGCTCGGTTTGCTAAGGCGACGGGGAGCGATTAACGATTCAGTGGGCGCGCTTATTTACGCGTAGAATGCGTATCGAAAGGGGCAAAGTGCTGCAGGAAAGTGGGGAAGTTCTGCATGCGCCAGCGAAGCACGTTTTCTCCACTTATTCCAGCCCTTTCGATATTTTGCCCCTTTGCTTGTTTCGCGATCTTTGAATTTTAACGAGACCGGCGCGTGCCTTGCCCATTCACGTTCACACATAGGTGCATGGGTACGTGCACGCGTATCACGCAAGGCGAAACGTCGCGGAATGGAAATTTCAATGCATTGCGCGGCTGTGTATCGCGATATCCAAGTCGATCGCTGTGCGACCCTTCTTTCTTTCGCTTTTAATGTGGATTTTGTAGATCTGGATCCTCGAGTGAAGTTTATGTAGCGAAGTTTAACGTGGCATTAAATTGCTGCTGCTACCGTCAAAGCCACCCCCACCAAGATAGATACCAACTTTGATGGGGTAGTTATCCAACCAACGTTCACTATGATTCTTTTTATTCGGAATACAGAGTCTCGGATCCTTTTAAGGGGGTACTGGACTAATGAAATCTGCGTGTAAGTTTGCGAGTAATTACAGTAAAAAAAAATCGACGGATGTATAAAATTGTCAAAGTTATTAATCGTTGAAGATAACCCAGTATTCAGGTGAGCCAATAATCTGAAAGCAAACTGCTTTAGGGGGATCACTTTACACACCAAAATCTACAGAGTGGAACTTTGCTGATGAATTTGAACAAAAATTGTGGAAGTTACAGACGAATCAATTTTTCCCCACATTTTTACAGAAAAAAGTCGTCTTTAATCAGTTATAAAATGTTTTATAAATTTTACACGTAAAGTAAAAATTTCAAATGAAAATATTCATTGGTTCAAGAGTTATGATGTACGCCATGTCTGAAAATGGTGTTTCGAGAAAGACGACTTCAAAGTTAAGTCCCCCATGCCAATACCGCTCTGCAAGGCCGTTACTCGACGGTGCACTCAATTACGTTCGCTGCTGAAACTTCTACACTTATTTGAATTTCTTCATAAAATTTCGTTTAAAATGTTCACAAATGATAAGGCTTTCAGAATCAGTAAACAAAAAAAATCGATTTTTTGAAGCTGAAAGAGTCCACTACCCTCTTAACGCACACCCTGTATAATAAAGTCTTCGAAATCGACTTGGCACACCTACAGGGGAAAGTAACCGTGAGCAACGGTGGTTCCAGGAATCGGAGGTTCTTAAGATGAGACTGGTTACATGTACCATCGTATATCTATCTACTCTTTCCCCCGGAAGATAATTAGGAAATTAAGCCTGCCCGCCACGTTTCACCGCGTTCAAAGCGAAATTCGTCGGCTATTGTGTGCTTAAATCAAAGTTTCGCGAGCAAACAAAGTTGCGCGCCCTGGCTGAAGTTGTTAGACAGGGCGGTAGCGAAAGTTCAAGGCCTTTATCGCCTCTTCCCGTGCGGGCACACGTGCTCGAGTGCTGGAGTTCCCTGAGTCCGACGTGTCCGGAAATAACAAGTTACTGTCATTAGAACTTGTCGATTATAATGTCGCCGGTTCCTCGCGGAGCCAGCTAATCATTGTCCCTGCCAGTCAGTTTCGACAAGTTTCTTCTCAAGTTCTTAATAATAAATCTCCCCTCATTCCACGAAGAAAGGGGAAACTGATTTAAAGGCGTGCATTGTGTACCACACGCCTCGATCGGACCATAAAGGATACCATTAATTTCTTTTATCTTTATCCTCGGGAAGAAGGGTGGACGCACAAGGGGCGTAAATTTATATCGCGTTACGCGGCCAATTTATTTTTCAAGAAAAAGGAATTTCCGTTCGCGGCCGGCTTTACGGCTCGCGGAGTTTATCGCGTTAATTTAAATTTATTGGGAAAGTGCGGCCGGTGGCTGAACGCCGACAGTTCGGGAGTTATTCGGCGTAAATCAAATCCTTTACGGCCGTCAGATGCAAAAGTCGTATTCTGAAACAATGCCCTACGAGCAATGTCCTTGCCGTTCGGATCCCCCGATGCCGCAGAGAAAAATGCACTTCCCGTTCGGCGCTCAAGCAGTTTTCGCGGCTCTCTCTCGTTCCGACGATCGCGTCACGACGACGCTGCTCTTCAAGTTTGCTAGATGCATTCGCGATCGCGGCGTATGAAATCGACGGAGAAGAGTCTGATTTTAATTCCGCTCCCAACACGATCCCGTGCCGTCCCGACGCAGTCGTAAATAATGCATCTTCCCCAGAGCTTTGCGAGCAGAAGCCCGTTTCAGGGGACCCATAACCCTTCTCCCAGAAATTACGTTGCTTGACAATTACGTTCCATAGTTAATGCGTTTGTGGATAGTGAAAAGCACACAGAAACGAGGAAATGCGAAACGTCGTTGTAGCGATTGAGTTCGATTCGAAGAGTTCGCTGAAAGGGACACTCTTTTCGCGAGTGAAAAAGCTGTCGACGTTAAATAAGAGAATCCAGAATGAATTCTCCCTCAAGGAAATTTATCTCAAACGTTCTGGCCGCCCCTGTGTGTTCCGCGGAGCTTCGGGAAAATCGTTAGTGGAGATCGGAAATCAAACATTGATGACGAGAAATGAAACCCGTGAAATGGTTACGATCGCGCTTTATCGTGCACAAGGGATTATCCTCCGGCGTCGCTGCTTCAATTCTGTTTTGATTGTAGTCTTCCCTCTATCTCCTCCATTCGCCCCTATTGCGTTCCGGGTGCTTCCTCCAGGAAAACTATACGACATAAACCGCCAGGACCGCTTTATGATAAAGTTATTCACTTTGAAGGAAGCCGAAATCGCTTTACGGTATCGCTCGATCTTCCATCGTGCTCGCTACCATGCAGGATACATGCCGCTTATATATCCAGACGGTTTCTATTCGCAATATTTTAGTGATAATAGAATTCAACCAGCTCGATCTCGTTTATAAAGAGATTCGTTGCGCTCCGGCGACGATGTCTGCAGGGATTTCTTAGAGCGTGTTAATTAATTCCTGTCCCCGCCTGGCGCTACGAGTTTATGTCTGACCACTAACCATCCGATTCCACTGCGGCAGTTCTTCTGCTGCTTGTTAATTGCAGCTCCTTAAACCGTTTGATCTTCTATGGTATAATTGAATGGCAGACTATCTCACTTTCAAAAAAGCGAAAAAATCCTGGTTTTATATAAATGATAAAGGTAAATGTAATTGTCAATAGCAGATGCCTTCCGTATTGGGAATGTGCGGAGAAAGATTTCTCCGAAGAAGAAATGGGAGGTTCATGGTGGAATGGATAAAACGATAGATTCCGAGTATCGAATTTTTCTCGAATTTCGCCGTTGAAATGAAACGTAGCCGTTCGGCTGAGAAGAGGCTACAACGTCGTCTTAATCTTCTGCGTGCGAAAGTGCTGTTTCTTTCAACCGCTTTGTACGCGAGCCGTTTATTCGCCAAACACGATTACCTGGCCGAAGCCAACTCGCTTCTCGTCTTACTTCCAGCTAATCCTATTTGTTAGGATACACTTATTTCTGGACGGTGGTATGAAAATAAACGATGTACGCTCGGGGAACAGAGTAATTCGACGCGGACACGTTTGCTGTTTATTAGTCAGAAAATGGTGTCGCACCGCAACGAGATGCATCTTCCATATTTGCCGTCGAGAAACCGCCAGCCGTCTCTCGTCAATCCCGAGTGCAAGAAATATTCTGCGTACTATCCAGCCTCCGAATCACACCAGCGTCAAAAAATATTCTCTGCCCGCCAGTATCGGGTCGGTAACGAATTAAGCGGGGCCTCGGGGGATCTATCGACAACAACAGCCACCATCTCGCGGACCGATCGCAACGAGGCGCAGTCATTCTCGCGGACGCACGAACAACAATTATTGCGTCCGGACCGAACGAACCCAATACTGGTATAGACACGAAATGGCTGGGGGGGGGAGGGGGGGGGGGCGAGCAGCAGCAAATAACCAGGTCTAACAAACATTCCCGAAGGGTAGCCGGGGCAATCGGCTTTCAATCGAGCCGCGGCTACGTGGTTCGTGCTCGCCTGCGCGCTCCTTCAATGGCGTTGATTAGTAACTACTTTCGGAAATAAACGAGAGAGTAGCCGTCGGCGTGTAACGCGCCCCGAACGGAGGCAGAGGAAACGGCAACTGTAGTAGCTGGAGAATGGTTTTCAAGAAAAGGGGTTGAAAGGAGGAAAGGATAGTGGAAGACGCGATGCACACCGTGGATGCGCCCCGACCGACCCTTCGCCCAGTACAGAAGTAACTGGATCGACCTGAAAGTGCTTGTCGGTGGACCAACGTAACGTCTACACGTGTACGTGAGGGTGCCGCTGGCAGCGTAGGCGTGCACGGGGGAGAAACCGTAACGAGCAAAGGCTCAACTACGAAACGGTACAAATTGAATTTCAACGCCAATGTACCGGCTGATTCGAGTGATCGCGAGCTACTGGGATATCCGGGGAGGCGAGGAAGACGGCCCATTATCGGTCAAACGGAGGATCGTTAAATCATTGGCACGGGGGCAGCAGCAATTCCGAGTCTCGCAGGTTCATCAGAGCCGCGCGGATATATCGCGCGCGATCTACGCAGCGGCGATCCGGTGTCAGCAGGGTCACGCGACAATCAGATTATCGTTAACGACCAGGTGTAAGAAGATTTCCTACTTACACCGGCGCCCGGCTAATTCGCCGCCGCTTTTCTTTTCGCTTGCGAAAGGATGGAAATTTAATTAACTTGCATTCTGCACGGGCTGCTCCGTCGAAATACACTTTACGTTAATTGTGGGATTTCCTTGCGTTCGAAGGATAAGAATGTTTGTTCTGCGTGAGATGTTCCCCTCGATTCTTCTGTTATCATGTATAGTTCTTAATTACTTCGAGATTAGCGCGCACTTTAACAGATGAGATACAAAAAAGTGCCGGAGGGACGGGTCCTGAATAAAGGCACGGGAACGTTACTGCAATCTAAAGCGAAGATCAGATTGAGCTGATGCAGCTAGAACCACGCTCGGCGTAACCCCGAGCACAGGGAGGCCACGCGACCGTGCAAAATTTCGTCGTTGAACGGGTCAAAAGCGGTCCGGGCAGCAATCTCGAGGAATTCCTCCGCAGATGAAATTTCGGCAGAGAATTTAAAACGGTTCGTTAGTATACCATCTCTGGCTGGATCTGCATGAATCGCCCGTACCTAACGCGCGCGGCTATCGTCGGTAAACACGGTGCATGCGACCGTGTAATACCCGAGGATACGACGAGGGTAGCCACAGATGTATAGGCAGCCGGCCGTATCAAAGGAATTTTCCTCATCGAAAATCTTTTGTAAGAAGCCGCCCGTTCCACCGATCGCGGCTGGAAAACTGATTGCAAACCGCAGACGGGGTTCATAGAAGACGGCTCCCACCGGCGGTATTACGCCGGCGGCAAAGCGGAAGCCTAATAATCCGCATGTCCGAAACGCAAATAGCTTTGCCGGAGGCAAACAAGTCCCGTGGAGGTTTTAAGACGGGGAGTCCTTGCTAGCGTGTACTCGCCTCGATAGGCAGAGCGATATTTTATTTAATAATGACGTGGATGCGCGGTTTCAAGTTTCGAACTGATTCGAACAGCATTGAAATGAATATTTGCCCTGATAAACTTTGGTATTTGGAAACAGGGATGAAACATTTCCGACGATGGATGTAGTATAACATGGCAGAAACCAGCTTCCAGCCGTGTGCTGGTAGATGGAATATATTTTTCGTGTGTGTTGTTTTTCAGCGAACAGAGTCCTCCTATGTTTGGCTTCATAATATGTATGTAGATACTATTGCTGTTTGTTTGCAGCAAAACTTTTTGCAATTCCTCGTAACACGTCCGCGCGGAGGAATCGCCCAGCAAGTAAGTTGTAACAGACTGCTCCTCCTCTGTTTCTTATCTGGTATCAGTGTACAACAAAAGGAAAAGTTATTTGCAGTGTCTAAGCCCTAGCTTTGGAGCTCGGGAAGGGAACTGTTCCCTTTGCTTTCCACACGGTTGTTTGTCGTCACATCTTCAGATTATGTGCTCGGGTCCTTTAAACATCGCGATACTCCGCGACCACGTTTCTCGAGACCATATTATTTACACTTTTTACTTCTCCTTACGGGAGAGTATGTACTTGTTCCTTTGTAAAGAAACTTGGACTCGTTCCTGAGTAGGGAATACAACCCTGGTCATTATTTACTATTCCAGGATTGGGTAATAGAAAATTTCAATAATTAAAATCATTTATTGTTTGTTAAAATTTTAAATCTTTATTTAACGTAAACAATCTTACTTCCTATTATTAGTCTCAAGCACAAACTAAAATCATTTTCAACAATACAAACAGTAGAACAGTGAAGAATAATAAAGTATGAATAAGTAGGTGATGTCAATAAACCATTATGAAGATTTTTTGAAATGCGAACGAAGAAATAGCAAAGCATCTATATTATAATCTCCTAGCCGACTTTTTATTTTATTTCCAATATAACCGGCCGCTGAAAAAGGAAGGAGGAAGGAGGAATTGACAATAAATATTCAATCCGCTTGTAGGAGGAATTGACAATAAATATTCAAAATGCCAGTTGTAGGTGATGTGTACGGATTCCACCATCCTCAAAGAAACTCGTCTCATTTTTATGCTTGTCAATAAATAAATATAGATCAGTTAGCTATATGCGTCTTAATATTATTATTTAAATAAATCATTACTATTATTATTGTCCTTATTATTATGAAATGACTATCTTTAATTATTCTGCTTATTTTTATATCTTTCAGTTGTTCAATTTACATTTTCAAAAAACCCGAAGTTCTCGGGATTTAGTTCTATTAAATCCCGGAATTTTTGGAAGCCAAAAAAAAAGTCGGGATCGCGGGTTCCCGGAATTGTATTCCTTACTCCTGAGCAAGCTACTTTTTTACTCTCCGCTCATGAATAATGTTCCGTCCATTACAGAACCCGTTATAAAATCATTAATTTGCGAAATAACTCATTTCGTAAATTCCTTGTGAAGTAGTGTAAATAGTTCCTTTAATCGCAGTGGCTCCACACTGCCTCCGAGCAAGTTCGTTTTTATTAGAGATGCATCCGCAGCTGGCACCAGGGCTGCTCGTTCTGCAAACGAATATCGTCGCGCTACACCCTCGATCATCTTGATCCTGGAATACGTCGAGGGAAAATATCTCCATCGCGGTGACTGAACGAGACCGACGTTCTCTCCAGACAGATATCGACGCTTCGCTCCTCTACAGCGTAATCACGAAGTCACTTCCCCCCACTGAATTTTGTATTTCCGCTGCAAACAGCGCGGCAGTGGGGTTCGGGCGCGGGGTGGAAGAAAACATCGTCTGAGAAAATTCAGTCAAAGGAATCACCTCGGCTGGAGCCGTTGAAAAGACCGGCGTCCTACCAGCCACTTCTCTTTTCGCCGTAGTAAACTTACGAGCCGCCAACCAAAGCGCGAAAAATCTGGCCCCCGCGCGAACACGGGCCACAAATAAACTCTTGCATTCGGTTTTCCTTCCTTTTGCGGCAGATGTTCCTTGCCCTGTCGAGGAAACCTATTTCACAGACCCCTCAGAGCCGGGCGCCTTCAACGCTGCGAATCTTCATGAATACATAAAACACGAACAAGACCCCGTCGAAGGGATTAAGTATTGAAGTCCTCCTCGGAGTTCCCTAGTAAGATTTCACGTGAACTTCCATCATAGGGCTGATCGCTTGAACTCGAGCGGTGCTGCACTCCGTCTGACTAACAGAAGTACGCGGCTGTTGTTAGAAAACAGTAGATTGCTAAATCCAGGACTGGAGAATTGTAGTCGCGACGGAACTCGTTGTCGCGAGGTTGAAGGACAGTTGATTTTTTGTCGGAGAAAGAACCGTGAAGAATATCGTCGAGTGGAGAAACACTCGTGGAAAGTTTGTACAGTGCTTGACGCGCGTGTTTCAAGAAAACGCAATTGAAGTCGCTATACCCTGGCGTTCCTCTATCTATAGAGACCACGCTGTCGGCTTCCGTGACCGGGAAAACCGACAAAGGAATCGTTGTTTTTAGCCGATCGCAATATGTTCCTTTATCGGGGAAAGCGCGCGCGACTTGAAGCATTTCCACACGGCATTCGAGGAATTCCCGCTATCGTTGCCGTGATATGGAGGCTCGTGGCGTCTAACGCATGGCCAGAGTTCAATTTCCTCGTGTACGGTTTAGGCTATAATTGAAATTCTTACTCTGACGCAGTAATTTTGTGTGCTCTTTGTGCCGTGACGTTGCCCGCCTCTCTTTGATCGACGGTTCTTCAAAGTTGGCCCACGCGGCTGGAAATTATCATTTACTCGGTCCGCGACGGCCTAGGGAAAGCTCGCCGTGAGGAATTAGCAATTCTTCTCTCTTCCCGAACCGAAGAATGCTTTACAAACGAATCTCCAAGAGAAACTTTGACTGATCATGCAATAACAACGCGATTAAAACATTATATTCACAATTTCAACGCTAAAGCTCCAACTTTAAAAACACGAGCGCAATTTTACTGACCGTGATTTCAATTCTATTGAGTTTCTTATGGCACCGCTGCCCCTCGGGACGAAGAACAAGCGATTAATGAGCCGATTTTGGATTCCCTCGGTTTTCTTTCGACACATCCATGATATATGGTCACGCGGCCGGTCGTCACTCGCCTATCAAACTTTTATCGTACGATCAAGATCGCCTTCTTGCGCGGGAAGCTTCAGACCCCGAAGTTTTAATCGAGTCCGCTTGAAGATCAAGGAAGATGAACGATCTTAAGCCGCAATCGAGCGGAATAATATTCAAGAGTACCTGGGATGGTGGCCTTTTTTGTTCCTTTTTCTTTCTTACTATTTAATGTTTACTCATTTTCTGAAATTCTTCGCGAAACAGCTATCCTACGAATATCAGATAAATATAAATGTGTATTATAATTGAGGCATTTGATGGAAAAAGGGCACATAGGCTTATTAGGGTAGTCCTTATATGTATGGTAAAAAATTAAATTTTTTAAAAATTTCTTCCGACCCTCTCAGGAGCTTCCAAATAGTTTAAAAGAATTTCGTCTAAAATTTTATTAAAATATATTAGGGATTAAAGGTCGCTCAACGGCAATGAAATATTACTGTTTTGGTATAAATTTGAAGAAATTTTTTTTTTTTCCTTTACAGCTTGTTCTAACTGGTTGGGGGACTGGAGAATTGGATGAGTTTCGTGGTTATAGGTGCTAGGGCAAGTATCTAGTATGGTACCCGGATTTACCTAGGCCACGGTGTAAAATCGTAAAAACGGATCATATTTTAAATAATTTTTTTTTGTATTTTTCCTTCTTTAAACCAATTGGATATGTACTATTATTTAAAAAAGAGTTTATTCTAATGAATCCCAATTGTAATTTGTTTTTTACTTAATAATGTCAAAGTTATGAGATTTTATTCTTAACGTCCCGATTTTGACCCGGTCTATCCTACATGCGAAATATAAGTCCTTGAGCGACCTTTATATATCAAAATATACAAATAAAAAACACGGAGATATTTTTTTTGTCAAATAGAAGATTTTAAGAGGGTCAGACAATATATATTTTAAAGTTGAAAAATAAGGACCACTCTAACCAGCGGTGCCATCTTTTAGCACTATTAGAAACTTATTTACAAAGAGAAATTGCATTCAAATTCTATACTATAGTATTGCCATTGACACGTAGAACAATTCCCGCTAAAAAAAAATTAATTTTGGCACGTACAGTGTTTTCTGCAAAGACTCTTCAATTACAAATTTACTTACACACTTTCATGTAATTACCTTCTAACAAACAGTACCTGTTTCCTTCATCCCTGGCATGAAAGTGAACAGTTCATTTGACAATATCTAATCCTGCAATGTTTCTGATCCAGGGAATACCGAAAGAAACTTGTAGCGATACCTTTGACGGAAAACTAGCATCGACTAAAGTAGAACGTAAGTATAAAACTGTATAATCCCTACAAGCAGAATGTACTTCGCGAGCTCACTACGACAATCCCATCCGATTTCTCCCTCTAACAACAGCACCGACAGGGTCAGACAATATATATTTTAAAGTTGAAAAATAAGGACCACCTAAGGCTTATGTGCCCGTTTTCCTTAAATCGTTTAAATCGACTCAGGTGTATGTTAAGGGGTATTAAGGTTAAGCCGATAACTATATCAAGGGCACTACTTATCTCGCGTTCAGATTAGCTAGATACTGTTTTATTACGTAGCGTGATCGACACGCAGCTACATGGTCGCTGAGCAGCCGCGCTACCGTGCTGTCGTGCAATAAGTACTTTTGTTTCATAGAGGATTTTGTGTAAGCAAGGAAATATGGGAAGTGAGGCGAGTATCGAATCCGCAAGGAAAGAAGCTAATTTAGAAAAGAAAAAACTGATTTGGAAAACAGCTTGCTGCAACAAATCGAAGAAACTAATACTCACTTAAAACATTACATTTTTTGTTTATTTTTGTGCTTCACTTTGTATTTTTTATTTAAGGGGTTATACCTAGTCAGGTGGCCGAAAAGGGGCGAATGTTTGTGAATTTTTTTTGAAAAAGTGGAAGCATATATTTTTACAGTACTTCTTGCACTTAAAATAGCAACATTGAAAGGACATTTGGTCATTTTTTCGTAGAAAAATATTTACGTTTATAACAAAGTAACATCGACATTCAAGAAGCCTTTTTAAAAATTTGGTTTTGCGGTGAGCACTGCCATTCGGAACCAAATTATCTAAAATCAAAAAACAAAAAAGATTTCGTTAGTATATTAATGGAGGGAATTTCCGAAGTATTAATTTAAAACCAAATGGTGGCTATTTGAAGTTGAAATCCTGATTTTTTCGCGTGAATTTTGCACGAAAAAATCAGGATTTCAATTTGGTTTTAAATTAATACTTCGGAAATTCCCTTCGTTAATCAGAGGATACATTAATATACTAACCAAATCTTTTTTGTTTTTTGGTTTTAGATAACCTGGTTCCGAATGGCAGTGCTGACCGCAAAATCAAATTTTTAAAAAGGATTCTTCGGTGTGGGTTGTTATTTTATTATGAACGTAAATATTTTTCTACGAAAAAATTACCAAATGGTCTTTAAATGTCGCTCTATTATGTGCAAAAAGTTTTGTAAAAATATATGCATCCGCTTTTTCAAAAAAAATCACAAACATTCGCCTCTTTTAGGCCGCCTGACTAGGTATAACCCCGTAAGCAATGTATCAAAATGTGTAACGAAGTAAGTAAACAAAATTATATTTAAATAACTAAACAAAGAAGCAACTTTGTTACGAACTCACCACATTTACGGAAAAAGGGCACATAAACCACTTGCTTGAAACTTATAAATAAAGACACAACATCATTTCCAAATCATGACTTCTATTTTCAGAACGTTTGAAGGACTCGAAAACTACATCCCTAAAAAAATTTGATTTAATTGCATTACTTTTTATTAAGTTATACTATAATGAAAATTTTTAAATCGATTTTCTTGAAATGCCATTTTGGCGTATGTGCCCTCTTTCCATCAAATGCCTCAATTCTTATAGCCTCTTATAACTCCCTCTCCGTGTAGCCACGCTTGAAATTTAAAACATCCTGTTTCAGTTTCACCAGCCACGGTGAAACAACGTCACTCTGTTCGATATCCCAGTTAGCTGATCCTCGTTTCCCCCGTGTGATTTATTTCGACGATCGATGGCATTTCTTGCCTCCCTTCAACGGGAAAAAACATTGGCTGAAAAACAGTTACAGCCATCGTTCCGCTTGTGTCAACAGCTGGAACGAGTTTAAATAGTTGTATTAAATTCGTTCGCGTCGTTCTAGTTTCTTGTTTTCGTGGAAACGCGACACCCCCGCGGGCTTCCACCTGCACTCACTCCACCTAAAATGTCCCCCGGATATCCCTAACGATTTGTTACAAGGTTCAAAACCAGGAGACACCTAGACGTATGGACGGGCTTCAGCCGCGTCTCGAATTCCGTGGATCCCCGAGGACACGGCGAGGGACTTTCGAGGGAATAAGTGTTTCCCGGCAAGCAAATAGTAATAGAGAAGTCGACGACGAAAACGTCACGGTACACGAGTATTCGCGAGCGGCAAATATTAGGCGGCGGGCTGCGAGATTTCGTGCGACGACGACGAGGCAGAACCCTCGTTAAGCACGAGAGCGCGGTCGCTTTCAGAAACTTTACAGCCGAAACTTTCCGTTTATTAAGAGAGATTCGGAAAGTTCCCAGTTCTTTTGTTGCAGCTCCTGGCTCACAGCGACTGGCATTCACTACGTATCGCTGGAAGACGGAAAGTCTGTTTGGCAAGAGTACATTTCTCCCGTTTAGAGGCAGAAACCTGCGAGCCTTCGCGCCCCTTACTTAATTTCCCTACATTATTCCACCCTTCCGCGCATTCCACAGAAATGACATATGTAAACTCGCAGAACGGACTCCGAACAACGCAGACCTTAAGTTACCGAGAAAAAGATTATTCCAATCAGCGTAAAGCGTCTGAAGTGCGTTCCACTTTAAGAAACTACCCTCAACGGTTCTCTAAAACTCTGCATCACCCTGGATTCATCGAAAAGTGCATACCAAGCGAGAGGGGACGCGTGCAAGTGGTTTGAAGCGCCGTTCAACAGATCCCAGGCAACAGGGTTGACGAGCTTTAGAAGACAGACCAGAAGACTCGCCTGAATTCGCCTATTTTCCGTCACTCTTCGCGGAAGAAGCGCGCGACGATTATGGGAACAGCCTCGGGGAAAGGAAACCGAGGAACGCGAGAGCCGATTTTCGGTAGCCGGCGTCGCGTTGATGAAGATATTATTCTGCAGGTTTGCACTTACCTTGGAGAGGGTGGTGGGGTGTGGATAAAGGTTGACGAGGCAGCTCTGCCGCCTGAGCCTGTAGTCCCAGCGAGTCTCCAGATGCGGAATTTCCATGGTGTCGCAAATGCTCTGCACGTGGGAGGCGGTGTGCGCGCTCTGCGGCCCAAAAATCGCCGCGACCCCGCCGCGCAGCAAGTGGCACACTGAAATCAAACACACTGCGTTACGCACACCGGCTCGCAGACTGTTTATCATCCCAGTTTCTAATTTGCAGTTTCGCTGCGGGTAAATCTGACCGTTGCGGAATGAACTGAAGCCTTACTTTGCTAAAGATTTACACGGACGGAACGGAGCGCGGGAGAATATTCTAACGTTTGCTTTAACATTTCCGTAATTGTAGAGGAAGTGCGGTATATTTGGAATACCAGTTTGTTTAAGACGAATAAAAAATTATGGCAGAGAATGGGAACGAATAAAACTGCATAATATCATTGGGAAACTAATAAACTTATATATTTCAAAGTCTCAGTAATAATAAAAAACGAAAAGTAATTGAAACTTTGGCCTAAATGAAAAATGACAGGAAGCATCGATTTCGTGAAGGTGCAGGTAATTTGGAATACCGATATTTCAATTTACCTTCGCTTTATAAATTTAAAAAAAACATGTAGTTAATAAAAATATTTTCTTTTATGATCTAATCAAGCTGAAAAAGCACAATACAGGAACAATCTTAGGTAAATATAAATGGAGAGCGCTGGCCCAAACCGACGCAGCGGTAGTCTTTACGCGTGAAACATAAGCATCACCAAGCTTTGGAATATTCCAAATTACCTTCACCTTCGGTATTCCGAATTAGCAACATCGCATTGAAACCTAAAATTTCATGTCACACTTTGTATTCTCGAAATTATCGCAAAACTGACACGGAACCATAGAAGTAACATGCAAATGAGTAGATTAAGTGTTTAACTCTAAAGTTATGACATATTTTAACCATGATTGGAACGATTGAATACTTGCTGAAAAAGTTTTGGAGATTGACGTTTTCTTATTCCGCAGATTAAGCCGAAAATGTAAAAATGGCGGTTCATCCACAAATGTCATTAGTTAACAGATCATTAGCCCCTATGACTTACGGTGTTACAAATTAAACAGCGTTAGCAGTTTATTAGATACTACGGTATTCCAAATTACCAACAGTATTCCAAATATGCTGCACTTCCTCTACGAGTAATAATCGTGGAAGGGAAAATGGAATTTTTAATTCAGTCTGTTGGAATTACGGGGGCGTAAACGAGCTGCCTTATGAACATAATAATTCATTTGTTTGACTTGAATTACCATCTTGCACACAAGTTTTTATGGATTTCGAAGACTCTGCTGGCACATTCCTCGGGTTGTGAGTACTTGCGCTTGGAAATAAAGCTAAGTAGGCAATCTCAGGAGATGATATTCGTTAGTTCCAAAGAGTTTACTTCAATAAGTCGCGAATGGATCATTTTTCATCGAGACTTTCCAGCCTCGAATAGCGATTGCACGTAATAAAATGAGGAAGACCCATTCGCGAACGTATCTCGTGATCATGTTCCAAAGAGCTCAAACTTCTCGAACGTACAACGTAACTGTCACTCGTTCGCCATTATCGATTAATCACCCCAACTCCCACGGAACTTCCGCCGCCCTAACTTTCTCCACTATATCCCGTTCCCCATCTCTCGCGGACTTCTAGATTGACTATGGCGTATGACAGGCGCGCCGTGCTCCTCAGGACCTCTGCTATTCGACCGAACCTGCTCGATCGATCTCTTCGAGCTATTAATTCTTATATTTAATTAAAGGGCGACTCGCCCCGTATGCAAAAGTTTTCAATTGTCCTAACCAACGGCGGAGCACAGAGGACAGCATTTCAATTTCACTTCTGCCAGCTTAATTTTATTTCCAGACTACTGAAAAGAATGGCCAACTCGCCAGGGAAACAGGAAGCCGTTAATTAGCAAGATATTAATGTAATCACATTAATGCGCGGCGCATTTAATGCGTTCCATAACGTGGTTGTATAATGCCGGTAACAAGATAGTGGATTATTGAATCCAGTAATCACCCGCGACAGATAGTATTTTGTAATTGAATTCGCTTTTCATTAAAACATCTAGGCAAAGTCCGCGGCTGCTTTCCTCTTTATTCGCGCGAACGAAGCAACCGCAACGAGGCTAGACGCTTCCGCCAGGTGGCATTCATTTTTCCCAAGTCACCGAGTTCGTGGATCTTGGAGGATTTGGAGCAAATTGCTCGTAAGTTCTTGGAATTCGTCGCGTTCTGATTAATTATTAGAACGCACGGTGCATTCACCCATCCTGCAGCTTCGTCTTGCATCCAAGGGGAGCTCTTTCACCTGCTGAAGACGATGGAAGGAAAGCTAGTAGAGACATCGTCATCTCCGATTAATGATAGAGGAGTTTGTATTCATACCCTCTGCGACACGATAAAAAGATAATAAATAAATTGGGTGGATGAGCTGGTGAAGCAACTGAGATTCCACCAAGATCAACTTTTAATCGAAAGATACAGTTTCTAGTATTAACATTATAAATCCCTTCTTACAAGCAAAGGAATATTGAACGTCTGACAGAAGAATAGGCAGACATGAAAGTAGACACTGGACTATATTTAGGTATACCTACGCTTTTGCTTGGCGAACTGAATACACGCCATTGTCCTCTTAAAGAAGAAAATCTTTTGAAAAGAGGTCCTCGAAGATGTCGTTAAAAATTGTTCGAACGTGGGCTACAGTAAGTACTTCCGAGCAAGTCCCGCTACTACACTTTCGAAACGCAAAAGAACATTGGAGGATGGAGATATGGCTCGTCACCAGTATAGGAAGGGTTTCGTTCGGCCGCTGCCTTTTGATCGTTTATTCCACGGAAACCCATCTAATGCACCCTACAGGCTAGATTTTATGCCACAAAAGGATCGACCCAAGGGTAGTGGCCATCCCCGCGGTACTTACGTACATCCTCTCAATTGGAATCTCTATAATCGGGCCGCAAAGTCAGCTTTCAGGAGGGAGCCAGAGCCCAAACCACAAAGTAATACCGGACAACGCTGGCGGCGTTTTAAGTTTGAGGTATGATATGCGCTATATTGAAATTCCAGATGCAATTTCATTCGATCGCCCCCGGCAGCCCAAGTCGTCCACGGAAACGTATCGAAATCCCGTTTCTTTTTTTTCACCGCGAAAGGAAAAAAACGAACTGGGTGCCCGCGCACCTAAGCTTGTGTGTTCCCGGGATAGGGAGTGCCCAGCGCGAGGTTAATGGAAAGCCACACGCACGAGCGATCCCACTGATTAAACCGAATTACGAAAAATGTTGTCTCGCCCACGCGGGGCGGCGCGAGGCTGTACAAACTTCTGACCCGAAGACAGAAAGGCGACCTCCATCTGCGAGTCCTCTTTTTCGTCGACAATAAAAAATTCAACGTCCCCCTGCGAAGTAACAAAAAGAGCGAGCCTCGAAGAAACTTCTCCCCTCGCTGCTGGAATATCCCTCTTCGTAACACCGCGGTGGATTCGACGGCGGAGAAAATATTCGAATGATAAAAGGGAGGAAAATGGGCTCCAGCATTTCCGAGATCACCCACCGCCGGCTCCCTTCTCGCCGCGGGCTGCAGAAACAAACGCGATGCTTCGAGATATTCTGCAACGTATCTGCGGAGAAGGACGGCGATATCGCGCAGTGGCAGCCGGGCGCATATTTGCTTGTACCCGGTGGGTATCGTCCTGGATTTGCAAGCGGATAGGATTATCGCTTGCTAATGTATCAAAGCCAGTCGGCGAGCTGTATGCAGTTAGAGAAACACCCACCGTCCCTTCCGTCGCTGGCAAAGTGAAGTTGAACTGCGCCTAATTCCTCGGTTTCCCTTTACACCCTGCGTATGGGGCGTGACTGTTAACAGCGATTTCAGGAGACAGGGTTGTTGCGTTATTTACATAATTTATGCCGCTGCACTCGAGCAGCGTAATTAGTGTAGGTACGCCGGCACAATTTCTATGTAAAACTATCCGATTCTATCCGATATCATAAGTTATAATTGAGAGCGTACTTGTCTGTGGACGAATCGCAAAGTCCGCAGAAGCGACTGTATGCCCAGGAAATTATCATTCGGTGGTATCACTTGAGTGCAGGAGCAACGAGAGGAAACGCAGTTCTTCTACTGGCCAGCGATATGTCTTTATCCTCGGGAGGATTCCCTTCGTCGGAATCACTCGAGTGTTTCACTATGTCTGCCGGTCGACACGGCAGTTCCTCCTGTTTCCCAGCGCTGAGCAGACCACTCTTTCTCTCCGTGCTCCTTCCTTATTCAAGATTAGGGCGCGCTGCCTCTGTATACCTACGTCCTCCAGCTCCCGAGCTTTCTCCTTTATCCTCTGGATTTTTGCCCCCGCTATGGATCTTCCGCCTCCGCCGCCCCTCCCCATTCTTCCTTTCGGTTTTAAGTGCATATCCCCTTAATTCTTATTCCCCGCGTGACGGGCATGGCTTGTAAATGTCTCCTCCCTTCATTCCACGGAATATCCTCGCGCCATCCCAGCCGTTCCCGTTCCCGTGGCCGATAGCCCCCGATCCTGATACGCCACGGCTCCTTTCCCGATTTCGCACGAGCCCCGCCATATCCGTGAATCGATACTTGGCGGCTACTACCTTCATAAAATCCCCTAAATATCCTTAACGTAACAGTAAATGGCGCCGTGGTCACGAAAACACTATCGCTTCCGACCATTGGCTGCCGGTGCGGTTAATAGGCTACCGTGGCTGCAAGGAGCACGTGATGTTCACTGATACGAGGTACAACGACGAAGAAGTGATTCCTCGGTAGGACGAGCAGCGGGAAGCATAGAATAAGCTTCGTCTAACTCGCAGCATAAAACACAATCGCAGATCCACTAATGGCGTTTCTACAAAAGCAGCGTTGTCCCATTCCACTGTGCTTTGAACCCAGCCACATGCCTTCCACACTCGCTGTGCCCGATTTTACTGGCAAACAGGCCGAGCCAGCGGCGGAAAAAGAGCTATGGGTTTAGACATTCATAGTTTGCCGCCCTATTGAGTCCCGATCACTTGGTTCGAATGGGACAAACGCGTATCACGCCGCACGGCTCGCTGTTGATTCGGAACAATGTGCATCGCCGTCAAAAAGCCGATCAACCGTGCCGGTTTCGGTGGAAAACACTAGGCGCGAACCCCGTTGTTTACCGTCTGTTTCTGTTTTCCCTTTTTTTTCCCGCGCCACGGCGGAACTTTCCTGGCGCGCGCACCTATCCACCGTGGAAAATCCGTGGCAAAGCTGGCGATCGCGGCTCAAGTTCCGTGACGCAGGTGGAGCTCCGTATTGCCGCAACACCGCGCCACCGCGATAGGTATACGCGCGATGCGGTTTATGTAAATTTACACGTAAAACCGCGATAATTCTGTGGCGCTAGGGCACCGCGGTGTCGTCGCGCGAGAGCCTCCTCGTCCGCCGCGCCGTCGTCGTAAAGTTTCGGCCAGCCGGGCCATTTACGCGGGACGAGTAAATTCTGATTAAATAATAACAATTTGCAGCGGCTGCCTGGCGATTAGATCGCCTCAGATTTAATAGAGCGCATAATTAATCGCGGCGTAATGCCACGGGTGAATATTGAATTACGAGTAATAATTACGCGTTACGTGGCGAACGTGGCATTGCTCGCCGAGTACGAGATACTGGGAGATAGTCGTTTCAATACTATCTCTGCTCATTGTTCATTTCTGCTACTTTTTGTTAAAGAAAGCTTTCTTCTGGGATACCGTGAATTTCAGTGTCGTAAGGTGTTGGGGGATAAGGTTAGTCCTTCGAAAATTGAGAGATCGTATCGTTTACTCCATCTCCCCCCCTCCCCCCCCCCCCCCCCGAATGCGAAACTGTCTAAACGCAGGGACTCAACCATCAATGTCTTATCGAGGCTTGGCGTCGGATAAATTACACCTGAAGCAGGAACGGTTGTGCTCGGTGCTGCGGAGACGATATCTTTCCACACGCTCGAATAAATACGGTAACCGGAATAAATTCAATTCTGTTTCGTTTTGCCGTTCGCTGTAACTGGGTCCATCCAATTCCCCGCATCTCTGTATCTAAGACCTATTTACGTTGAAAAACCCACCGTTTCCCTGTCCCTTTCGTCGACCCGGATCGACCCAGGATCGATCACGGCTCCTTCTCGCCGGATACGGTTACCCAGCCGTGGAGGCGCGTCCGTTTATCCGCGTACGCGGGATTATGCTAATTCTGGCAGCACAATGAACGGCAGTCATGGTGATATTCACGCGTACGAGAAGATGGCGGAAGATAGAATGAGGGGAGCGGAGGCAGTAAAGGCTGCCGGATGCTAAGCAGCCTGGAGAGTGATTTTAATCCCTGCGCGATGAGGACCGAATTGTCCTTTAATCTTCCTTATGCCGTGCTCTTCCAGCGACTGACTGCTATATCCCAGGCAGAGGCTGCCTCTGCTTTCTTACGCGGACGGGCTTATGTCGGCATTAACGTTTCTTTGACAACAAGAATTCGAGTTCCTAAGCTTGCTTCTAATTCCTTAAAACCAGCCAGTTATTTCGATGGGCCTGGGAAATGGAATTAGCGATGTAACAATGTATTCTAAGAGAAAACTATTCATACTGTGTAGAGTTTTTACTTGATATAACAAGAGGAAAAACAGAAATAAATAAGAAACAAGAAATTATTTAAAAAGAAAATTATATAAGAAAATTAAATTCTTTGATCCTTGTTTCTTTACTGATGGAGTGAAGTATTAAAACTTAATTTTCTGGATAAAGCTGTTTCGTGACATTCCCTCTTTCCCCTTACCTTTCAAGTGGAACAGGCGTCGTGAACGTGATAATTAAAAGTAATGGTTTTTTTGTGGAACTTTTGCCTATCGGTGCAATTTCTTCTTCAGATATTTTGTTCTGCCGTGGGAATATTTTATGGGGTCTTGTTCGATGGTAATGATAAATAGCTAGTACTGTACGCGAATTCAAAGCCTTTGGCGAATCAATAACTTTATTAATCAGGATTTACATCAATCGTTGATTCATCGAACGACGCGGCGTGACGCGACTCGGTCCTTTGCCACAGGCAATGGGATCGATACTCGCGCGAGTAGTCTTTTCTTAAATGAAGCGGGCATTGTCGCGCCAAGGCGTGCCTTATCTACTGTCGCCCGATTCTCTGCGATAAGGTGGCACCGTCGATGAAAAATTGAATGCTCCGCGGAGCCCTGCAGATGAAACTAATTCCCTCACGGGCGTTGCAATTATTCGATGCTTCGTAAAAAGTTGCATTCCATAATTGTATTCTTGCACGAGTCACGGCACAACAATTTAAAAAATTCAAGTAGTAGATGGAAATTTTTCACTCGTTATTTTGTGAAGAATAATGAATTCTGGTTCCAGGTTCACTAGAAAACTATTTTCGCATAAATCATTTGTTGTGCACTTGAAGCAGTGTCACATTTCAGTAAAACAGTTGTAAAAAATTATGGACGCAGCACCATGAACAGAAGTGCCGGAAAGGGGAGTGAATGTTTGTAGAAGATGTAACATAGAGGAGCTAATAAAAAGTACAAGCATCGCTACAGAAACGATCCTACATATTGGATCAATGAAAGACACCTCCGTGGATGTCAATATGTACTTTGAGTCTGATTTGAAGTATGCATCGCGATGTTATTCCCCGTTGATTACAAATTTGCAGCATCCAAAGGATTCCCTATTTCCCTTTCGAAGGATTTTCGTTAGAATTCATGGAACGAAATCGCGAAGCTGGAATTTCTATCCCTTGATGAAAACTTCTGCTGTCTCTCACTGAGCTAGAGTGAACAACATATTCAACGAGGATTTCCTTACAATTGAAGGGCCCAGTGGAAAACAGCCACATGCCACATATGCATAAATTTGCGTTTTTTTTTGTACCATTAATTAGATCCTGCAATTTAGTGTAATTCTACCACATATTAAATTTTCTTCGCGTTGTAAAAAACACAAATTTGTAGTGGAAGAGGGGCCCATGTCACACAGATCTTACATTGTTTTCAAAATTGATATAACCGATGGAGAGTTGAATTATTTATTCTATTATTTCTTAGTTATTTACTAAATACACAACACATATTTAGCAATATCATTTGTTTCAAATTTGTTTAAAAAAATTCAAATTATAGGAGCTAATAACTAACGTTCTATTCGAAGTAAAATGTACTAAAAACTGACCTAATGAAAGTAATTTCTCAACAAAAATTTGATAATAGCTGTCATTTACCATCTAGTTCAAGCACCGCTTAAAATAATTACAATATCGCACCGCATTTCTAATGAAAATAATTTTTCCTTCATCTTCGGTTCCACTAAAATGTGCTTGTTTTCCGCTGGGCCTCTCAATTAGATATTTCGAACTGGAATCACAGAGACACCTTTACAAGCGGAAGCAGAACTGTAACTTTAAAAAAGAATGCATATTTCAATGCAAATATGAATAAACACAGCCGCAGTTCTCTTTTACCGCACGCATTAGGACCTTAACGTACATGTGGTTTCAACGGGCAGAACTTTGTCAGAATTCTACAGACCAGGTGATCTCCTATAACGTAACAATGTGGAAATGTTCAGCAAAGAATGGCCCCGGAAGCAATTTCAGAGTAAAGCACAGAGACCGCCGCCGGTTCGCGTTCAAATTCGACAACGCGAACAGGAAACGCGGCGCGCACAAAGAAAAACGCCCCGCGGGCTAAGTAATGTCGCGACGGTTAAACTTCATTTCATTTCCATATCGCTTACCACGTCAAAATTGCCTGGCAGACAAGTTCCAACCGTTTTCTCGCTGCGTTATCGCGGAAACAATTTAATTCTTATCTGCTGTTATATTACAAAGGCTGGAAGTTACTCTCCGTGGGCGTTGCCAGCGCAGTCGATGTCTCCTCGCCTCGGCCTTCACCGGATGCATCCAGAATCAGTTTGCCCGACTTTAGATAACCCGATATTAACCTTCGGGCTACGTCGCTGCCGTCGACATTCTGGCGTTCCCGTAATTCGGTTTAGCCTTTAACGAGCCACTTTCCGCGGTTACTTTAAATCCGCAAGTTTCACGAGCTACTGCTCTTGTTTTGCGCCGGATTATGCGCACAGTTGACGTTAAATGGAGCGTGGGTAGAAGGGGGTGGCTTTGTAATCGCGGCAAAAGGGGGTTCTTTAGTTGAAAACACATGGTATTTACAGTCTTCTGAAGCTACCTTCATTGATGGCGACAGATATCAGAATTGTAAATTTCCTCGCTTGAATTTTCACAGCCGAGATGAGTGACTGTATGTCAGCGAAGTTTGCATGCACTTGACTGGGGCACACAAGTGCTTGGTAGACGCGATTTTACAGTGGGCGACTGTAGTAACTTATTTCGTAGCTATACCGACAGTGACGAACTAAACGTGAAGCATACGTCAAGAACAAAATAATTTTTTTACGAATTAATTACAAGGAAATGAACGCAAGCACCGACTTTTCCTTTTACAGAATGTTTATTACTATCACGCAGAGTAAAAAAAATATTTTTTTGTCTACGTGTCTCTCTTACAAATGGCGCCACAGAGGGTTGTTTATACAGTGTTTTAAGAAAA
This sequence comes from Andrena bucephala, assembly GCA_947577245.1. Lineage (NCBI taxonomy): Eukaryota > Metazoa > Arthropoda > Insecta > Hymenoptera > Andrenidae > Andrena > Andrena bucephala. The sequence goes on from OX387715.1 coordinate 113,531,848, forward strand.
GTGTCTCTGGTTTTGCCCTGATATTGAGGTTAAAAATAAAGATACAACGGTTTGCTTGGAATATGTTTCTCCTAGAATCTGCAATTTTGGAGAGGACCCCTGAAAAGAAACTTGAACCAAAGTTATTAAAATAGCGACGAGGAGAAGGCGGTTTGTACCAAAAATGTCGATTTTCGCAGTGCACAGATGCCTGTTTTTTAATCTCAAAAACTAGAACTTTATCACTCAATCTTGAGCTCCACTCCAAAAAGGAATATATTTTGAACATGCTGTAAAAATTTCAAGTCGATCCGAACCTTGGTTTTTTCGCAATCAATGCAAACCACAGAAAAAACGCCTACAGATCAGGCGGCTGTAGCGCTGTCATATATACATATATATATATAATAAAACAAATTTCTTTTACAGTTTATAGTATTAATAAACATTACCCAAAAGTACTCGTCACAATTTTCATTAATTGCATCTCCTTGCAATTAATCTGAAAAATATTTGGTCTTCGAGCGGTTTAGCTCCGCACATAGTCCCCTTAATTAATAAAATAAACAGCGTCCTTATCGAGAAAATGCTCAAGTACATCGTGAAAATCTCATTTACAGCAAAGGCTACTTTAATCCGAGCTGACGTCGAATGTACTCGCGAACTGCCATCTCTCAAACCCAGCCACGACGACATCGCAGCGAGAATATTACCAACCGCTGCAAGAGATCGTTGAATATAATAGGGAGCAACATAAAGGGCCAGCTCGAAGCTTATGGCTCGAGATTATGCTGCCAGTTCACAACTTGGTCGCGCAGAGAATGGGCTACTCTTCGGCTGGCAATCTCTACAATTACGTGTCTACCTTCTAATCAACGCACATTTCATCAAGGATATCGCGGACGAAGGAAAACACGCATTACCAGCGAATTATCCGATAAAACATGCCCATCCGAGAGCCATGAACCGCCGCTACTACGTGTTTACTGTTTAACATTGCAATTCGCTGGTAAAAAACGTTCGAATACAGTGATTTACGGGTATCATTCGAGGTCCACTTTAGAATCACTCGGCCAGTAAGAACGTACCATTTTCTCCGGCTCTGGCGAGCCGACGGGGTAAAGCGCGCGCTGGCTGCAATGAAAGGAGAATAGCGTTTCAGAAGAGCGTACGTATATCAGCTCGACCCACATATGAGAGTACATAATTCAGCGAAAGGGCCAGCCACTCGCTGCAGCCACTTCTGCTCGATCGACTCGTATCGAATTTCCACGTTCGCTCGTTCCAACAGTTCGCGGCCCTCCCCCCCCCCCCGCCCCCCCCCCTCGCCCTGTTTCTTTTCATCCACGCTTAAGCCGTCCAACTTTCCCCCTTCGTAGGCTGGCCACAGAGTTTTCGCCGGGAAACTTGGAAAATTAGCTGAGAGTATTAACGCGGAAATGTCTCGTATTCTAACACACCGTTGTCGCACCGTTGCCCACCACGATACCCGAGCCTATCGCAAGATCGCGTTGCCAGTTTCATTTTACCCGGAGTTAACTTCTCCACGGCGAATGTCCATCGTTCTATCGTCTAATTGCGCCCAGTTCCCCGGGTATCGCTCGAGCGCACTTTACTTCGCCCGTCGCCGTTGAAACTTCACCGTGAACGTAAAAATAACGATCACGGAGGCAAATTTGCCCCGGGGAAACTTCGAACCGCCCCCCGGCCACCCCTGTTACCGATAAAGTCACGACTTTTAATTTCACCGCCACGGACTGGGAGCAAGTTTCACGGGTCACAGGCTACGGGGGTTCCGGTGAAGTAACTGCGACCCCCGTTCGCTGCTCGCACACCCGAGTCGGTTACTCCACCTCCCCCCCCCCCCCCCCCCCAAGAAAGTATTACAGTTTCTGGGATGACAATGGGCGATGCGGGAAATACAAAGGAAAAGCAGAATACCAGCGAATGGTAATGAACGCGCTTGAGTTTCTTCAAAATTGGGTGAGAGACGACATTTATTTCGTCGCCGGGTTTAATAGTTCGGAACGCTACGAGATTTCCGTGAAACGAGTTTCTTTTTATGGACGCACTTGGAAAGGACGTTCAGCCTTCGCTAGAATGTGCCTGAGAGTAAATAAACCAGCCTTCCCATACTTTTGAAATTAAAAGAACTCCTCAGAGCCGTTGGCGGATGCAGGGGATGCAACGCTCAAAGCGCCAGAAGCAACAATCTCGCTATCACGAGTCGTAGACGTACGCTGTTGCCCGCAAACTTCAGCCCGCGGCTACTACCCCGTTGGCAAACAACCCCCGCTCGGGCGACATGGGTTTGGGGCGGCTCCTAAAATAAAGACGGGGTCACAGGATACGGTACTGGCGCACGTGCCCCGTAACTTTGATCGGGACCACAATGGCCGGAATGATAAGGTTTTATTGGCAGAAGGAGCGGTGAACCGACCCGTCCAACGACTTCCACGCGCTCATAACACATCGAACGTATCCACGGGCCATCTTGGGCATCAACGATGCCGTATCGCCTTCCGCGGCAGGGTGCACGATCCCCGGTGTAATTAGAATAAAATCCCCGTTAAAGCCCGGCAGGGCGGGGGCGGATTCGATGAACGCGATTCCAAATACGATCGGAGCGATACCATCGCCGGCGGGGATCCGAGCGCGATGCGGCGGTTGCGAAAGAGGGTGCTTCCCGCGAGCACGGCCATCTAACTCACAGAAGAACGCGGCCCCATTACGTCGAACCGTTTTTCCCGCCGTGAAAATCGCAGGTGGCTGCCGTTCAGGAAAGTGGCGCGGCCCTCGTGGACCGCAGGCCGCGCGGCGCGGTGAACAGTAAAGACTGGAACCGTGGCCGAAGCGACCCCCAGCCGGTGGAAACAGAGAGTCGTCCGAAGGTTGGCGCAGCTCGTAGAAAGCGGGAGTAACGAGCACTCCTGCCACGCCGCTATTCTTGGGATAAAGTTCGCCTCCGACCGCCTCTTTATTTCCACTCGGCTGCTGGCTGTCTCGGATGGGGTTTATTATCGCTCCGCCGCGCCGCGCAGAGTTCTTCCCGAATAGACGCCTAAACGCGCGTACCGCTGTCGTAAACAGTTTTGGCTCGAGGATGTTCCCCCGGTGATATTCTGCCGTTGAAACGGTGCGATAGGCGCGGGCCTGATTGCTCGTTTCTGCATTTATCAACTCGAATCCATCTGGCGGAGATGGAACCATCAGAATAAGAATGAATACAAGTTTCCGGAATCTGTCGTGTATGATAATGGATCGAATAGTATCCCTTAACGACTCTGTGCTCCGGCGAGTGATGGGGCAGGAGGATTGGAAAACGCCACGACGCACAGAGGTTCGAGTAATCAATTTCTCAGTAATTAATGAATGTAAACGACATCTGATAATAAATATATCAAGTAAGTGCGAAATAAGAAATAGAAACAAAACCTTTTGAGCTTACATCCTATTTTGTGCGTGCTATAAACGTTTAAAAAAATAAGGTATGATTGATTTAACTTTTTACCAGTTTATTTTAGCTGATAATAATCAAACAATGCAATTTTGTCCTGTATTCTTGTATTTTTCTAAAAGCGGGTTGAATGCAGAATATTGTACATTCATTTTAAGTACATATTACATTCATTATAAAGTTTAAATTGATATTTATAAATAAATTGACCATGTTTCCTAAATCGTACCACTACAATCGTACCAGTAGGATTTGGCAACTCGTATGTTATGTACATATATCATATTCATAGGTTATTGTGGCCTGTGTGTGATCCATATACATATGTCCATATACATATAACTATATAATAATCATTACTTTATGTTGATTTTTTTCTACTCTATTTGTTACTGATACTATTTTTAGTGGAGGTTCGATTTAGGAGACTGTTTGCCTAAATCGTACCTTTTACAGTATGCGATGAAACGATTAATAACAAATTAATTTGTTCTGAACAAAACGGTTAAGCGTATAATAGTAGGTGCCTAAAAGATCAAGCTACAATATCCAATAATCATTTGCGTTCAAATTAGTACCAAATACGAAATATAACGTAAAATGTCTTAAGTGGTACGATATAGGCAACCCTCCCCTACATGCCAGGTAGACAAAATTATTTTTTCGCGGGTTTGGGTTTATATGGGGTTCAAAGTGAAAACAAATCTAATTCGTATTACAGTTTATTATTTCACTAAAAATATCAATAAAATAAAAATATGACTAATTCAATAAAGGAAAAAGAACAAAACGACAGTGATGTACTTTAACTATAATTATCAGTTATAACATTATGTCTATTCCTGTAATTTCTGTGTTTTGAAGTTTAAAACCTGGTTTTTGAAATTAGTTTTCTCTGCATCGCTATTAAAATAATGTTTTATCATATGTTTCACGTCGCTCCACGCGACAAGGGTTTAATGTACGAAAAGTAGAGACTTTCTAATTTTTTTTTAATCAATTGATCGATCTGCAAAAATTTGCAAAACTATGTTTTGTGAATTGTTTTCGAGTGCGACGCTCGGTAGCCACCACTGAGTGATTCGAGTATACTACATGCTAGCTGGACAAACTTATTTTTTCGCGGTTTGGGTTTATATGGGGTTCAAATTGTTGGAAAACAAAGCTGATTCATATCACAGTTTATTATGTCACTAAAAATCTCTCCTGCATAGCATCGCACTTGAAAACAATTCACAAAACACAGTTTTGCAAATTTCTGCAGATCGATCATTTGATAAAAAAAAAACTAAAACGTCTCTACTTTCCGTACATTCAACCCTTGTTGCGTGGAGCGACGTGGAACATATAGTAAAATACTGTTTTAATAGTGATGCAGAGAAAACTGATTACAAAAACCAGGTTTTAAACTTCAAAACTCAGAAATTACAAGAATAGACATAATTTTATAACTGATAATTATAGTTAAAGTACAATACTGTCGTTTTGTTCTTTTTCCTTTATTGAATTAGTCATATTTTTATTTTATTGATATTTTTAGTGAAATAATAAACTGTAATACGAATCAGGTTTGTTTTCGGCAATGGTATAGATAGAGGGTAACCTCACGGATTTTGACAACCGTGAAATATGTTGTCAAGGACGTCATTCTGAACAACTTTTTCCTCTAAACTTTTTGGCGGTCGACCTTCGTTTTCGAGATATTCGCAAAATTATGTTGCTACCACTACATTAAAAGAATATTTCATTCTTAATAATTGAACTTGAGACGGCCAAATCTATAACAAATCCCTCCGGCGACCGACCACCTCGAGTCCACCGTGGATTCAAAGGACCCAAAAATCAACATTTATCTACTGTTTTTGCAAATATCTCGAAACCTACGGCTAGGCGACAGTAACATATATAGAGAAAAGTTGTTGAAAATGACGTCCTTGGCATCATATTTCAAGGCCATTGAAATTGGGGGTGGTTCCTCTAGTGTGAATATTTACCAAAGATTTTTGCAATTATCTCGGAAACTAAGGTCGACCGCCAAAAAGTTTAGAGGAAAAAGTTGTTCAGAATGACGTCCTTGACAACATATTTCAAGGTCGTCAAAATCCGTGAGGTTGCCCTCTATCTATACCATTACCTTGTTTTCGAACAATTTCAACCCCACATAAACCCACACCCACGGAAAAATAATTTTGTCCAGCTAGCATGTAGTATACTCGAACCACTGTGCGACGGCGATATGGAAGCAATGTATGAAACACCAGAGTGTGAATAATCGTAAATTGAAGATTACGGTTATGCGGGGACACTGGAGCAAGGAGCACACCAACGTATTGCGCCAAGGCTCTTTGCCGATGGACGATTAAATGCGCATACGACTTGTCGTAAACAGTTTTGGTTCAAGATGCTTCGCCTGGTGCCATTGCAGCGTTACAATTCAGCGATGTTTGGATAGCCGGGTCTTGAATTGCGCGATGAGCCGTGTTTCGTGTTATAGATGCACGAAGTATGGAAGAATGGCGACGTTACGTTGGAGACGACGTAGGAAGCATCAAAGTGGGAAGTGACAGTAACTTTAACGTTACGTCTCGTGGAGACACTGGGGATAAGGAGTTTACGCGGGAAACGCATTACGCCGACGAATATTCTGAATTAAGTTTCAGGCAGAGCGAAGAAATTCTATCCGCGGTACGCGTTTCCCCTGCTCACGTTACATCCCTGAATTTCAATTTCCACGCGAGCTATACGGCGGTTTAATCCATTCGCTTGCCTCCGCCATGTCGCGCCAGTGAAATAAAATGTACGTGCCAAGGAAATAGCCTAAAATCATCGATTAAATATACGACACTATCATCGTGAAAGGTTTGGCAGTCGATGAGAATACAAAATTCGGAGCAGGGTGATCGTATCACTTTTCTTCATTACCTACTCCCAGCCTCGCAATAAAACCTCGAACGTTGCGGCCCACATTCAGAGCTCGTCAACGGTTAATAACGTACCGTTCATCTTGGGGTTAAGCGTTCGATAAATCAAGGGACCCCTGGCTCTGCCGAAATAGAGTTCTCGATGGCAATGAGCTGTACAGAATGACGAAAGGAATTGCTGCGACCGAGGCTTATTTGCAGAATATCCATTCTGCTTTATATTTATAAAGTGTTTCGTCTATCTGAAATTCTATTGATGCCAAACTAAACAAATTTTAATGCACCAAATAAATATACTGGCATTTCTGTACGACAGTCCCTGTATTATGTTTCAAGCTACACGTGCAGAGTACACGCTCGCGTTTGCACAAGGATCAGTTCGGGACGAGTGTCCGCTCAAATATTTATCCCCAAGTCAAAACTGAAGCCCGCGCGTACGTGGAATTTGTTTAATATCCCTGCGCATTGCTGAACAGCTGGGATACTTGGAAGCCAATGGTGACTGTGTGCAGGCGGAGCAAATGAACAAGCATCTAGATCAGCAATATCGAATGTCCAGTAAATCAGGAATTTGTGTCAACCGTTCACAATCTAGGACACTAAGTTTAACCTGTTTCGAGCCACTCACTGGGCCGCCAAAAGGCTATATGCCGAAAGTATCGGTTCACTGTTCAGTGTAGGTCAAACATGCACACGACACACCCAGGGTCCAAACTTATAGGTCTTTGAAAATATAATAGAATCATGCAACAATTTCAGCTGAAACTTTAGCCAGTAGCTAATATTCTTTTCCTAACAAGCTCGATTCTTTTGAAACAAGAAACATCTATCCTCACCACATCCCACCGCCCCCACATCTACCGAACGTCTCAACAAAGAACCTCGTTACACAGAAAATCATTACTTCAGTTCCTTGCATCCTCCTTCAATAACAAAACAAGTCGACAAAAACCGAATCCAACTAACAACTCGTTTACAAATTCGTTTGCAACGAAGCCATCAAACATTGTCCCAACCTTTCCTTCAATATACCCATGATATTACCCTATTATACGTTCGTGTACACACTGTACGCACGTCGGTGTACATACGTGCTATATGTATACATGAAGCCCCGAGGCTAAAAAAGATCACTGTGTATTCACGGCGCACAGAAATACAAGGGTCGCGTACACGTGTATCATACAGAAGAGGTTTTTCTCGCTCACGGAATTTTCACGGTTGCGGCTGCCGCGCTGGGCATGGTATATGGATTTTATGGGCCGAGACGCATAACACTGGTCCCGCGCATCGTAAGCAAAGCGCTTATTTACTCCACGGCTCGTTAATCCTCGTTCAAGTAAAATAGAGGCGGCCACCGCGCATACGTCTATGGCTTGCTGTCTGCGGGATTCCATGGTGGCCGGGAATTACGGTGTTTACGCGTGTACCGATAATTTTATGCGGCATTACGCGCGTCTCGGATACACGGCCACGATGAAGACGGATTCAAGTTTAACGCGAAACGGCGGCGGTTTTAAGGGGACGACCGTAAAACGCTACGGCGCCTTGGTGCTTTACGACTTTCCATCACAATCGAATTCATTAGTATTTGCTACCACGGGTCGATTTAACGGCGAAGTCGCTACGCTTGACCAAGGCTGGGGAAAATGGATTTTTTAAATAGATAAATAGAAATAAATATGGTTATTTCTTCGAGTGATACAGAATTTGACAATTAAACATTTCAAATATATATTTTAATACTAACTCAGATAAATACTATTGTGAATTGAGTATTTCATTGAAATATAAGAAAATAGAATTTCAGATAATAATATTTCAAACAATACTGACTGACTGACAACACAAAAAAAGTGTGCAAACATACCTGTGTTCAGAAATATTTGCAAGAAATATTTAGCGGAATTTATGTAATCTTAAGAAGGTAGCGGGCAACATGATATGTTTGCTTTTGGAATTTTTAGGCATCTCCTATTTTCAATCCCCTATTTTCTATATTCGAATCCGAGTGTAAATAGTAAATAGTATTTGCCCATGCTTTAAGCATTAAATGAAATAGTATTTTCAAACAGTATTTACTTACGGAAATATTTCCAGTTTTTCGTATTTTGTCTCAAACTATTTCAAATTTTCCCCAGTTCTGCCCTTGACAGTAACATAGTAGTCTTTTTATATAATGACTTTAAAGGAAGCTGAAAGGTCGCAAATCATTTGAATCCCTCTAAAAGTAAAGAGAACCCGATCAATTTTCCGATAGATCGATCGCCAGAATTCCTTCATACATCTTGCGACGAGAAACAGATATGGAATAAGAAAGGAAAGCCGCTCTCCACGAATGGCGATTAAGCGATCGTTGGGTCGTGTCTAATTCGCCGTGAGGAAAGATAAGCTCGTTGCGTCCGAGTAGATTGTTCATTCTCGATGATACTGTAACGATCGGAGGCCGGGGCTGGCAGTGGTTTTTGCAGTCCATCGAAATTTATTCATTTAGACCGCGGCGGGCGCAGACACCGCGGGCATCTGAAACTCGAGGCAAACGCGATATACTCTGGCAGCGTGGCGAGCGCGATTTATCGCGTTTGCTTGGAGTTTCCGTTACGAGACCGAGCCCGCTCTCCCGTGCGATCCAAATCCGTCAGCCGCGAAAGCGCTTTATCCGAATTAGCTCGCCCCTCGATTATTGATGCCAGACCTCAAGCGACATCGCCGCCCGTATAACCGAGAATTAAAACGGATCGCGCGAAACCAATTTACTCGTCGGATTTCAATTCCGTGGCCGCCGTGGCCGTGGCCGCCGCGCGATAACATTTGGAAAACGAATTATTCTCTCTCTTTTTTTTTTCCCGGCAAACGATGACGCGCCGAAAGCGAGGAAAACGCGAAAATAGTCACACCCACGGCTGGTGATCCGCGGCCGTTCCGTCTGATCGGGCGAAAATTCCCAGCGAAAATGGGGATGATGTATGGGATGGGGTGTTAGGAGCAGTTTATTGGAATCGCGAGTGTGAAAGTTCCTGAAATATATGGGGCTCGCTAGTGAGTTATATACCAACAGTTTTAAGTAGAATTTCAACACGGTTTCGGACTCTATAGTTATAAATAAACATAGATGTATGAAGAGGATCAGAGCACGTTCTACGTGACACGACAATCGCGTACTTTTAACAAAGTTGTAAAGTCATTCCTGTCATCAAGCGACGTATAATCCCATCGTAGCAAAGCTTGAGTTCTACTTTGTCCATCGCAGTTAGCATACATTAATCCATATCTACATATGTATGTGGTTTATAGGTAAAACGATGGGCCATTGTCAGGGCATTTACGTTTCATAAATCAATCTCGCCGATCACTCTCCATCCCCTATGATAAAATGTACTGTAGCTGTTAAAATAAAAAAATCTATATACAGGAAAAATCGCCATTGTGACATTTAATATTTGTTGATTGACAGAGATAGAGTTTCGAGAAGGGAGGAAAAATGGGACCGCGAATCGTATGTCGCTCGTCCGCGCGATTGTAAAAGATTTACCGGGAATTACATATTCAAAATGCCCCGGCGATTTTTGATCGGGCGACCGATCGAGGTTTTCCAGCGGAGTCCGCGGTATGCAAATAGAGCGGCGCGCGGTTATATTTGCATGCGCTGAAAGGTATGTTCGGGTGACTCCTCGCTCGGGTACACGGGCTTCCCCAGATGAATGTATGTATGTATGTATACGTATTTTCTCATCAGATTCCGCGATCGCTGCAGCAAACATGCATTGCTGGTGAAAAAAATTCTGCAATACTACGCCCGGTCGCATGGAATGGCCTTTCAGCATATAATTGAAAAAACAACAAGTACGTGATTAAACGTTGGAATAATCGAAAGTGAGGTCATCAATGCAGACATGCAGACTCTGATAAACAATGCATACATTGTACACGCGTCTCGTTACATATATTTTATTAAAATTTCCTATTAATTCAACATAAGCTTGAATTAACGAAACCCGCTATTGATTTTACTTTCATTAAATATTTATACATTTCCTTGTTCCATAAATATTTATACATATTATAACGCACGCGAGTGGAACAGTAAAAGACTATGATCGTGCATACATTTTTGGCCTAATGGAATATTCAACGTGATAATACAAAAGGGAAAAATAATTTCAATACCGATAACGCTTCGAAATATTCCTGCAGCGTTTCTTCAAATTTATATGCAACGAGGCGCTTTCCTGTCGAGTAGTTCAATCTTATAACTATCCAGCTGGTCGATATACAGTGAGTCAAAAAAGTATTTGTACACGTAGTTTCTTTGCAATAACTTTATACAAATACGTGACACACCAACAAAAACTGTTTCAATTAATACTGTACTATGCACAGAGGTAATGTGGAAATTAACAATTTTTCATAATACGTTTCAAAAAAATAATGCCATTATAACAAGAATCTGGAAGTCCAAAAAGTATTTGTACACTTATGATTCTACTGGTAAATTCTGAAAATAAGCATGCACCGTCGCGACGCCGATCAAAACGTAAATAAGTGTTTGTTTACATAGTGATCTTGGTCTGCTTACGGTGGTAGTGCGTCTTCGAACTTCATACAGAAGCCATGGCAGCGAAGAAAAATGAAATATCCGTATCCGTGCGAGACCGTGTTATTTTTCTTCGAAAACGTGGAGAAAGTTATAGAGAAATTGGCAAAACTTTAAATCTAAACTTTACAACAGTGCAGTATATTGTCAAAAAGTACGAGAAAATGAAAACTACAGACAATATGCCACGGTCAGGTCGGCCGAAGATACTTACAATTAGAGAGCGTCGGAGTATTATTAAAGAAGCTACAAAATATCCATTTGTAAGTGCTCAAACACTGTGCACTGATGTCGCGTCAATATCAGGGAAGAATGTGTGTCCCCAAACTATTAGGAATGTTTTGCATTCTGCTGAAATATATGGCAGAGCTGCGAGAAGGAAACCATTCATCAATAATGCGAGCAGAGAAAAACGGCTAGGTTTCGCTAAAACCTACGTAAATAAACCAATCGAATTTTGGAACCGTGTTATCTTCTCAGACGGAAGTAAGTTCAACATTTTTGGGTCAGATGGGAAGAAATTTGTCTGGAGAAAATCCACTACTGAACTTCAACAAAATAATCTTATACCAACTGTTAAGCACGGAGGTGGACATGTGATGATATGGGGATGTATGGCGCACAGTGGTGTTGGAAATATTGCATTTATCGAGGGAACAATGAATGCCATGAAGTACATCGAGGTGTTGCGTGATAATTTAAAAGAAAGTGTAGTTAAATTGAGCCTAAGTGGAACTTACTATTTCCAACAAGACAACGACCCAAAGCATACCGCTATAAAAACGAGATAATGGTTGTTGTACAATGTTCCCAAACAATTGATTACACCACCACAATCCCCCGATATTAATCCTATCGAAAATTTATGGCACCTGTTGGATATAGAAGTAAGGAAAAGAAAAATATCTAATAAGAATGATTTACAACGAATGATTCTAGAAGAGTGGCCAAGACTGTCAAGGGAAATAACACAGAAATTGGTAGAATCTATGCCAAGAAGACTACAAGCAATTATTGAAGCAAAAGGACTGCATACAAAATATTAATCATAATGTACAACTTAAACAATCATAAACTTTCTACCATAATTATTGTAAGTGTACAAATACTTTTTTGGCTTCCAAGTTCTTGTTTTTATGGCATTATTTTTTTGTAACCCATTATGAAAAGTTGTTAATTTGTACATTACCTCTGTACATAGTACACTAATAATGGAAATAGTTTTGTTAGTGTATCACTTGTTTGTATAAACTTATTGCAAAGAACCTAGGTGTACAAATACTTTTTTGACTCACTGTACCTCCTGACAAAAACATAATTGACCAAGCGGTTACGAAACTACTTAGCTCCGATTAGCTTTCCTTGGGACAGACGATCGGTTAGCGTAATAACCGCTTTAACCTGGTGCACGCACGTTGCACCCACGCAAGTTGAGCTTTCAGTTTATGTTTACCACGTGGCAGTATGTAAAATTGTTTTATACTAGCTTTTGAAACAAACGCTAGAGCAAAAGAACAACACTAACAATCGAAACGCTGCGATCATAAGTTTGACCATAAACGACCTTTACTACTTGCGCACAGTTCCCTTTGACCGACGCGGACAGAGCCAGCGGCACGAACTTTCGTCGCGATCGTAACTCCGTAACGATATTTCGTGTATGTAATTGCTGGCTGCTCGATCGTGGGCGATCGAGAAATCGCCGATATGAAGTTAGCTGAAGAGCAAACAAACCAGCAGCCGTGGTCTATGAAGCTCAAAGCCGTCGCGTAACTCGCATTAAAGCCCTGTCGCGCAATCGAGAGTGACGTCATAAGACGGTTCTAAATGGCCAGCCGTGGCCGTTCTTTTAATGCGAACAAATTGCGTTCCAGCCGACAGGGCGTCAAAGAATGGCCGGGCTAAATTGATCACGAGCAGTTTCGCCGTTTTAATTACACTGCCTTTTATAAAGGCGAACACGTTTCTGCTTTAGCACGAGGACCCTGGCTGCCATTTCCCGTTTATTAGCTACCCGGCGCTGTCATCCCGTGAAACGAGTAGGGGAAAAGGCCACTTTGCCGCCGTTGCTCCAGCAAGAAACGGCAATCGAACGTTCTCATCGCGGAAAATTGGCTGCGATGGACGATCCGTTTTCTTGCGCCCCCCAAGTGTAAACGCCGACTACCTACGCGTTATTCGACACCTTTGTTCTGACCGTTGCGATACAATCCGCCGGTGTACCGCCGATAACAGCCACTCGATGGGAATCAATTGTGCTGCTTGGGTCACGATGAACCCTCGTGTTCGCGATGTAAGTCCTTTCATTGAAACGCCGCGAGGTTACGCGGCACGGAAGAGTGAATCCGTGATCAGAAAACCGACTGACGATTCCAGTCGCGTGTATGTCGTTCGCTGGCAATAAACGTCGACGACGGCTGAATATCGAATACCGAGCACGCTGTCTGCGTGCACGTGGAGAGCGGAGAGGCTGGGGAGCTACAATCGCATTTTCGAGGGCGACTTTCGGTATTAATGAACGTTCGAAAATAAATCGGCAAGTATCTCCGCGTTTAAGAATTTTAGTTTTGTGAGGAAGAGTGGTATTGAAGTTGGAGCTCCGATATACCTACTCGTTAATGATTGAGGTGGTGCTCCACTGAAAATCCCGCGGAACAGAGTATCATACTGAGAATGCTCCTCGAGATTGATCGGGCACTGAACGAACATCACCGGTTATGAGTAAATAATTTGGCACAAATCATCCACGTTGCGACAAGTCGGTGGTGGGCGGCATTAAATCGAACGCAACACCAACTGTGTTACACAATAAATTATGGGTTAATGTGAGCCGGCGTTAATCCGGCGCTAAGCCACCTGGTCGCCGAGATTCCCGGCGAATCTCGGGGTGAAACTGCACCGAAACTCGAATCAATGCAGACACCTTAAAGCATTAGACACATTAATTGGCTTTGACTTGATCAACTATTTCCTGATCTTAGCTCGGCGAGAATACTCCTAGACTACTGAAGTTTCTCCGCGAGATTAGAAAGGGCGATCCCTTTATTACGAAGGAAATTCATGTACCACAAAATTAAAAGCATACATTCTCTTTCTAAGTACCAAGGAGCACGGCCGTGCCCAAAGGTCTATAAAAGTTACTCTAACAAACCTTGTTTCATTTCCATCTTATTAAGGCTCGTTTATTCATCGTCCCTTACCTTGGGGTGGGGAACAAGTGGAGGGTTAACGTGTAATAGCAGAAACTGTAACCTCGCTTAAGCAAATGGAAAGTTACAATGTTTAAGGTGACGACGGGTACACCTTACTACGTGAAACCTGTACTTGGGTACTTTGCCAGCGTTTAACAACCGTGTCAGGGTCCATACATAACGAAGGATATTGCAATCTATGACGTACAGAGACCTTTTGTTAATGAAATGAAACAGCAACGCATCTTAAACAAAGATGTACGAAAGAACGACTTGGAAATCTGTTGAATCTTACTATTTTTCCGAGGTGAGAATTTTATATAATAATACGCCTTATCTGCTCGTTTGTTAGCAAAAACTGTACACAGACTTTTTTTCGTACTTCTCGATGACCTAAAAGGTGCAGCATGAAGTTTCCTGGGCAGTCAAAGATGCCGTAAAAATTTCAAAACCAGAAAAATTCGAAAATGGGTGGTACCTGTGGCCTAAAACAGGTATTGTGTTTATCTTATCGCCCCTAAGGCTTGTAAGCACTGCTGAGCACAATGTTTTGGTAAGTTTCATTTCCTTTCTTCGGAAATAACTTGACATGACCCAAGACGAGACAGGTGCCTACTGTAGGTACATGAAAAGTATCAGAAAGTTGGAAAATCGCTTTCAAATGTCGTCGGGCACGTACCGTGACTTGGGCCCCTCGAAATGTCCTCCAGGTGACCAATTAAACAGGTACTCACGAGTTGTACAATTTTGTATTTCGCAAGGAAAATTTTTTGTAGTGTAGGATAATAATGCCTAGTTAGGCTAAGAAACTAACTAGCAGTAGAAATTGTGGCCGAAATTTCCGGCTTCGAACCGTTCCGTGCTTGCTGCTTAACAACCAAATGAAGAGGTCACGAGTTATCGACAATTTTGGAGGGTCTGAAGCACTGGCCTATGTACTCGTTAACCTCCCCGTTGTAATTAAACTGAAGTCTATAAGCTGAGTGTAGGTGTGCAGCGTGGCTCAAGTGGCTTGCCAGTAAACACGGTCCACTGCAGACACCATGGGTTATTATATACCGTCCACATAGCGGTTCCAGGACCATTCTGGGCACAGTGTAAGACAACCTCCGTGCTATCTACATCCCACGCGAGTCTCGGTTCAGCACACTTCTCGCGTGGTTATCGTAAAACGATATCCTATAATACGTGGTGATAACACTGGCGCGACAATTTTCAGTGTGGGAACAGGCTACTCCGGACAGCATCGAAAAAAGGAGAAATTCGAAGCTGACTTGATGAGGTGGACGCCCCTTGAATCGCATCACTGAGAACCAGAGTTGGGCAAAATGTAATCTAATTACAACTAAAAAATTACGATTAAAATGTAATTGTGTAGTTGATTACATATTATTTTCTGTAATCGTTAATGTAGGTGGTTGACCACAACTTTATCGACTACCTAAATTAACGATTACACAAAATAATGTCTGGGGGAGACCGGGGCAAAGTGAACCTCGGGGTAAAACGAGCTTCCTTAATTTATTCTTTAACAATAGAATATATTTACAAATTTTTGTGACGTAATAAATGTGTGTAATACCACAATGATAATTATGCACATTCAGATATCGAAAAATGGAAATTGATTTAAAAATTAAAAATTAAGTTTTAGAGACTTCCGATTGGTTTTCTTTTCAATTTTGCTTTTTGGATAAATGTGTCTTAAATGTGTTATTTAAACTCCAATTTTTTTCTGCGTGTTTATAAGACGCTTATAAACATACATGTACACGCGTTTAAGAAAACATTAATCCTAACATTATTAATAAATAATTAATTTTCTACTGAGTACATGTTCGGGGTAAAGTGACCGGGATAAACTGAGCTGCAAATAGCTGCTAAGAACCAATGCCCAAGTGATGTGCGCAATATCCTAACCTGTCAGCTGGCTAGAAAGCCACGCGGCGCCACAGTGCGTTGAATCAATGGGAAGTTGGGACAAAAATCATAACTTCCGAACTAATCAGTTTTCGACCTATATACCCCAATACTTTTTTAACCAGAATATATAGATGCATCGATTGGTGTATAAAAAATATACAGTTGCCTTTAAAAAAATTGTGGTGATCTCGATTCTTTATTGAATAAAAAGTTTTTTATCAATATTTACTTTTGCAATATGTTGTCAACTGAATACTGACTATCTTTTGTTCGAAACATTTTTTTATCAAATTATTTTTATCACGTGCATTTGAAGTTAGAATTTTTTCATTGAAATATATTTTACATATATAAGCTTATTTAGACTAAAAAAGAAGGCTCTAAATAGTTAACGTAATTTATTGTTAATATAAACTTTTAATAATAATACATAAAAACCGTAAACGTAATTATTCATATAAAACATAATTTAAAAAATCAATCAATCAATCGTTTCCAGACACTTTTATATTCAAAAGAACCAAAATGTGGTCATAAATTCCATCTATTTTTTTTTTCTGGTCTAAAGAAAACCACTTTTCAAAGACATCAGAATTGCTGATGCGCACACGTCTTCCTAAAAAAATTTATTTCTCAAATAATTGCAGGTAGTAGCAGGAAAACGCGATATTTTCATAAAGTATACAGTTAGGGGAACCAAATATAAAAAAATCTCGGATACGTTTTGATACGTATATTTTAAAAAGTCGGTTGAAATAAAATTTTCATTCTCGGGACTAAGAAGTTTTCTAATGATCAGTAAGGGCATAAGCCTAAACAATAACTTTGAAACACACATACCCATAATACTAGAATCCATTGTGAATAAAATGAGCCAAGAATAATAAATTTTCTTAAGGTCTAAATGAAAAAATAGAAAGTAACTCTACCGCGTATGAATTTCCAGTGACGCTTGAAGTCCTGAGATTTCAAGTTAAGATGGTAAATAACATCGTAAACAACTACGGTATCCTAGCAACCATAACCGAACTCGATTCCTGAACATCTTGATGTAAATATTAGATGATAATTATCACCCTGCAAAATATTTGATTTTTCACTTTTTGTCCATGCATCAACGCACTGTGCGGCGTGGTGGCACAGAAACTAACCACAAAAAAGTTTCCATAGTTTTTGACAACCACCGTGCAAAAAAGCCAGATGCCGCCGTGCTACACACGTCATTCCAGCGCAAGGGGTTAATATTTACCTATAGTCGAATTAAAGTTCTTATTTTGTGGTACCTCACTTTACCCCGGATAGGAGTTCAATTTACCCCATACATGGGGTAAAGTGATACCTCTTGCATCATTTCTTTCAAGTTGAATTTTAATATACTCTAAGTTTATTTTAAGTATTGCTATTCGTCATTTATCAATAGTAATGTTTTAATTATATTATAAACCCATTTCCAAACATTTTTATTGAATGGGAAAATTTTTATTCGACTTCAAACTTTTTTCGTGTCACTTTGCCCCGGTCTTCCCTAATCATCTACACAATTACATTTTAATCGCAATTTGTAAGTTGTAATTAGATTACATTTTGCCCAACTCTGCTGAGAACTGTAATAACCATGATGTCGATTTCCATCTGCAAGGAAGAGTTAAACAGAAAACGAAGGAAACGCGAAGGTTTAAGACGCAGGCCCGAGAAACTCCACGAATACATTTATTACAAATTCACAAATTAAAATGATAAATTATTTCCGAACAGCTTTAAAATGAACGAGCTCACGCACTTTTCACGTACGTACTCCGGTGCTGGGGGGTTAACGCGGCGCTCCGCCGGCAGAAGAACATAAAATAAAATATGCCAAGTTAGCTGCTACCGGTGGAAAAGCTTTAAAATTCTTGATTCCAATGAAAGCATATTCTGCACGGGATGTGCACGTGCGTGCGCGCGTATGTCGGGAGAGAATTCAGCGACCCTGCGAACGAAACGATGAAAACATTTTTAATAAACCGTGTCGCGCATTTCCGCGTTCCTGATTGCTGAATAACATCGGTCCAGCTTCGCCGCCGTGCCCCCACACCCGGCGCGGTCTGAAAATTATTGGCGCGCCGGCGGCACGGTCCTAAAACTCAGCGAATACAAATATCCCGAAGCATTCGGGGGAGTAAGTTGAAAAATATGGTAGGTCCCGGGACCTCCATACCTATTCGTTCTCGGTCTAGCTCAAGTATTCATATTAAATCCGCGGCCTTCTCCCTCCCGCGGCCCAATGTCTCAGTTATATTACGTTCCCGAAGGAGATGGTCCTTGCGCGACATTATCCGAGTATCAAGACCCACCCTCCTCCGTTCGCCCCCACCCCCATCCCACCCCGCCGCCCTAGCCGGGAACGGGAAAGGGAGGACGGAGGAATGCGTGTATTCGAGAGCTGGGGAGGGCGAAGAGAACGACGGTATCATCGTCTTGATGTAGAATCGCATTACAGCCAGCCACCACATCTCGTGGCACGTATAAAATGCTGCCGCGCGGAAATACAGATATTCGGTATCCAGGATGGGAATCGATGGTCGAAACTAACCGCCTGTGCCCGATTATGGCACCTACATTGACCGCGTCGACTCCGTCTATTCCGGCTGCTAGGTCAGTCGCATTCGTAGAGGCAATCCGATGCAAATTGTTCGTGACATTTTTACGCGTTCAGTCTGAATATCGCTGGGTGCCCCGCCCCGCTTAGAACGACATCTCCTCTGGGCAAATTAGAAGCAGAAGGCCCCTGCAAAGTTACGATACGAAGTGGCACCATTTCATATTTCTAATTCCCCATGAATCTATGCGCGCTGCTGCATATATAGCAACGTGCAGTAAAACAGCGGAATCCCTACAGGGAACAAAGTGGTAGAATTATACGTTTCGGGCGGATGTAACGCGGAGAATGGTTCTGTAAAGTCTGAGAGGTCTAACGACCCTTATAGTCTGGTGAACTTGAATACGGAATAACGTGCAAAAGGAGGAGCGCCTTATCCGTGTGCACGGTGCAGCGAAGAATTATGGGCGGAAACAGTGAGGTCGACGAAGTTTATAATACCGAAGCCGCGCGGATAATGTCGATTCGTTGTTTCTAGGTAACTTGGAACCAGCGGGTGGAAATTTTCAGCGAGTACCTATGCCCCAGCTGGCTGCACGGCGGATAGCGCTGTCATCTTGAAGATCGAAGGGAGGTTAAGGACAGGGGCAAATTGGATCCGTGAGATATTTCTGAACGAGAAAGGAGAAACCGTTGGGTAGATTCGCGAACGAAGATAAAACGGTTATACGGTTACGTTCGCCGAAAGGCGGGGCGCCAAGGTATATCGTATTAATTATCGAACCCTCCCGCTGGAGAGCCCACGCAACACGGCAACGTCACTTCGTTACCAACTAACGTTTTAATTATCGTATCGTCGCTACACCTTCTTTCCCTCCTTTTCCCATGGTTTCGCGCTCTCGTCTTCGATCTCCTGAACCGCGCCGCCTGAACGCCAGCTCGATTAACATTCGAGGATCGGCCGTCGGAAGTTTCAAGGAAATGAATTCGAGCAGCCGTTGCTCGTAACAACGGCCACCGTCTTCGACCAGCGAAACGCTGATCGAGGTGCCACAAAATCAACCGCAATGAAGAACCGTTCGTTAGACACGTTCATTATAAAATTTATTCGTTTGGCAACGCGTCTGGTGTTAGCGAGCGTGCACTGGTGATGTTCATCTAGCGTAATTAAATTGTTGACGATCGCGGCTCGTACCTTCCGGCCAATTCTGGTCGGCGTTAATTAACGTTTATCGCCGGTAGCAAGCCCCTTCGATCTTCTGTGACGGCTTGTACCACGCAACTGTTGCTTTTATAGCGACTCGCGTATTTGACGCGCCCTGTGCTTCAGGGATGGGGACCATCGTCGCTGACACGTACACCTCTCATTAACCCTGACCCTGTCTCCAAACTTGGTTGCCTGCACGCCAGCCTCCAAACCCTGGCGTTTATCAAACGCGCAACACCGCTACCTATGCAAATTAATTACCATACGAGACGCTCGCTAGGGGAGATACACGCCTGAGTTTCCAGTATCGATAAGAGCCGACGGTGAGAAGGTACACGAGTATCAATTTCCCCGCGTCGAACCACTTCATTTCGCGAATGCTACCCCCAGAAATTCAGTTCCGCGAGGCGTTTAGATCCTTTATCAAGATAACGCGTCCTTGTACGCATCTTGTCCGACACTGCCTGAGGAGCATTAGGAAAATTTGTTATTAAGAACGAATTCGTCGCGTGATTTTCACCCGGCGGCAACGGCTCCTCGACGCGAATTAGCGTCCGCGGCATTCACGTTCCGTGGCGACGACCGAGCCCATTCCGTCGACAACCGGGAAATAGGGCATCACCCTCTCGAATACCGGATGCCGCCCCGTGCACAACGTACGTACCCACTTACATATGCGTCTTACTTTCAGCGGCGCTCAGGCGAACAACGCCGGCGACAATCTACGACGTCTCCTGTATCTGAAGTGTCGCCGGCGGAATTGAGACGACGTTCCAGGAACCCGACTGCGATTTTGCAGGCGCAAGTACTATTATATCGCGGGGCGTGTCCCAGGGATCCGCGTCTCTAGGCGTATCGCGTGCTCAAAGCATCTTAACTAAATCCCACGAGGGAAACCTCGTCAAGAATTTCCTGCTCTTTGCGCGCGACACATGGCAAGAGGTAAACGCGAGATCCCTTTGCCGTTGCTACCTTTCATCGATCACACCTCTGGTATCTGAAGAATTTCTTGTTACACCGTTCTAACGTTCTCAACGGAAATTCGTTTGCGCAGCAACTCCTTTAGATTTCAGATAGCGAGTTTTGCTATTTTGCAATTTCGTTCCACCGCTTTTGAAACGGTGTAGCGATCGAGGCGTGCAAGAAAATAGGCGGGCAGAATGATCTGCTCGAAATTGATAGACACAGAGGATCGATAATCTCCTCTGTCTACAACGATATCATTACATCCGAGTGGCTGGAATCGCGCAGGTTCTTCGTACACGCGTCCGACAACGGAAGCAATCTGGCCCACATACGTGTACCTCGCCTTCCGCCGCCGAGCCAAGCTATCGTCGCAATTCCGAGATCCAAGCTCGCACACCCATCTGCAACTTCGCGACCAGGTTACCGTTATAGACCACGTACCGAAGACGGGTGCGCGGAGTCACGGGGACAAGTCGCGCGATCGAGGGCTACCTCGTGCAACTGAATGCCGGGGAATTGCGTAGAAACTTGCCGAGGAATTTCAATAGAACGAATTGGATTGAAATTATTAATGCCAACAGCGTCTTTGTCTTGGTCGGCCACAGGAGGGAGAAATCGTTGGGTAACCGAGTCTCCCGTCTCCTTCGTTCGGCATGCAGACGCCACGGTAAAACTTCCTCGGGGAAACGTTTCATTCGCCGCGCGGAACATTGTTTGAAACGATGCCATTGTTCCCATCGCAAATTAAACGCGAAGCTTAATTTCATTTATAAAGCAGATTGCACGTGCGGATACTAGGATAATGACGTACATGGGGATTCTGGGGCTGAAACGGCCCGAGGTCCTTATGACGCTGCCTCGCGTCGACTATCACAATCATCAGAAACAGTAGATAATAGTGTTCCTGATCTCTCGATATTTTTCGCATCTCGAGAAATGAGAAATCAGATTATATTTCTCGAGAATTCTCGAGAATTCTCTAGAAATTAAAAAAATATTGCAAAATTTATATTTTTGGAATAATGTTGATAATATTTATCTAAATTTTTATTCGTGTCCAACTTACAAGGAGAGTATTTTAGGTGTCCGCCTCCGATCATTTTGATTTTTGGATATGTTATAGAGGACCGAAAAATAAGAAATACGTGTTTTTTTATTTTTCCCCGTTTTCATATTTGGGGGGTGAAAACTGTGTTCAAAGTTAGGGTTGAAAAATCATTTTTGTGGAAAAAATGGACTTTTTGAAAATCTGGTGAGTCAGTCATATTTCGCATTCAAAGACACAAAATTCGTCCATTGACACTATTCCCCTATCTCTAATAGTTCTCGAGATATTCCACAAAAATGATTTTTCAACCCTAACTTTGAACGCAGTTTTCACCCCCCAAATATGAAAACGGGGAAAAATAAAAAAACACGTATTTCTTATTTTTCGGTCCTCTATAACATATCCAAAAATCGAAATGATCGGAGGCGGACACCTAAAATACTCTCCTTGTTAGACAAAACTTGTGTAAATGAAAAAAACAGATATTAAATATAATTGATAAATTTATTTATTTAATATAAAATGTGAGCAAAGTGAAACGTTACTTTTTTGTTTTAAAATAGTTTTTTTCAAAAGCACAATGCGTCTAATGTCGCGTCAGCCAATCTACTTCTTTTCTTTTTGTGACAAAATCTGCGGCTGTAGAAAAATTTCTTTCATTTTGAGTGGATGTTGGTTTAATTGTATATAGAGCATCGGCGATGCGAAGAGAAAAGTTTAAAAAGTTTATAAACACTCGCGCAATTCGTATATATTGCTAACATTTATTACTGATTGTAGATGTGTTTCTATGTTCGCGATTAACACACAATTTGAAGCAACCGAAAATTAATTTCTGAAAACAAATGGGATTTATAATAATTTTCCTACACTGAAGAACACTAGTAGGTAAGTCTCAAATATTACAATCTGAATTCAAAATCAGGGTATCTTCGATCCAAGGAAAACAAAATATTTAAAAATTCTAAATTAAACAGACCTGGCTACCATATCTTTCGCGTCTTTGTAACATCACGAAAGAAAGGACTTTATGTTTTTGTCTAACCCCCTCAAAGCTAGGAATCAGGGTTTTTGTCTAAAAACGTGAGATATTCGTGAGCTCGCATCCGACCATTATCGTAAACCCTTCCTTCCCGCGTGACGGAAACGATATCGCCGATAGTTTACCGCGTGACGGATGCAGCCTGTGTATCAGCGTGCCGGCTGTTTATATTTCGTGCTTCGCGGGAACACGTTCCAGCGGTGGAGTTTTTATCATATCGTCGCGGAGAAGTTGGAAAGCCCCTGGACCAGTTGTACCGCAGCGGTCGACGGTGGTATTAAACTCGCGGAAAAGGGGAAAGTTTTTACAACTTGCCGCCGGTGCTCGTTACGATCCGTCCGCCAGCAGCGGCTCACGAGCGACTTTTCGACGCGCCGCGCCGCGTCGCGACGGACCGCAGATCGAGCCGGGATCTGGAAATTCTGCGGCGACGGCGGCGCACGGCCCGCAGCCGTAATGGAATTTCTTCTCTCGTGAAATTCCCGCGATCTCCTGGCCCCGATCCTCCTCCCCCCCCTCGCGGATCCTTTGAGGATAACGGGTAACGTGCTGCGTCCGATACCAGCCTCTCGATACTCGTCCCGGCTCGTCGTAAATTTCCGGGGAAATTCCGAAGTTTCCGCGGCATCGCGCTAGATAAAGGAAACATTAAAACGTTCCCGGCAACGGGGGCGCCGGAAAAGTGAGCAGCCACGTCTTCCGCGTGCTTTACGAGCCTTCGTTTCGCGCTGGAGTGTCGGGGGCTGGATCATAGTTTCATAGAGGTTGCGAAGTCTCGTTCCGGGCGGAGACAATTAGGCGAAACGACACGGTGAACGGCTGAATTATGGAAGGCACGGAGCCGTTGTTGCGAGTTGCAAGACAATAGGAGGGATGAAAGATTTTTGTATCGAAATGGAAAAGATTTCAGGTGCAATTCTTCGGTTTAGGTATTTATGTAGATACCTACGTAAAGCGTAGGATAACTGGGAGAACTTTTTCCTTCGCCGCATTCCGCCGTGCTCACCCAAGGAGACGCTACACTTCATCTTAATTGCACGACTCACCCCAGCCCCGCCCCCCCCCCCTTCCTCTTCATGTACGTTAATAATTTCGCTGCCCCGTCCTCGCAGCTCCCGTATTCCGCGTTCCTGTTTATGCAACCTCGTTCCTGGCTCTCTTTAATCCACTCTGGCGGCTTGCAAGTGCGTGACACTTGCACAGAAAGACGCGCGAGACTGTGCGCACAGAGGGACGGAAACGAACGAAAGAGAATGGAGGCGAAACGAAGGGCGAGGCTACAGCTGCAGAGACGGCGCGGCGCCGACTCTGTTAATCTTCCGCGGGATTTCAACGCTGCGGAATTTGCATAGCCGCGGGATTTTTATCGCGGAAAAGGCCATCCACCTCTCCGCGCTTTGGTGCCGCTTTGGCCTCCTATCCTTTCGACCCTGTTCCTGCCGGGCGTCCGCAGTCACCAACACTTGCGAACGGCACACCCACCGAATCTCTCCACCTCGCCCTTGCTCGACTCCCACCCAGACAGCGGCCACAACCATGGAGCATCGATTTTTCATTAAGCTTCGCCTCCCCTAGCGGACCCGTCGCCTGCTTTGCATACATGCTTATTCGTGGGTGCTCGTCCATTCCTGCGTCGCGGATTCCGCTTCTCGTTCCGTTCTTCCGCCGTTGGAGCTCGTGCTCTTCCACCCTTTTGCGTATCGAGCAAGGGGGATGCGCGTCTGTGTCCATCTTCGGGCTTGGTCGCTCCATCGAGGTCCTCTATTCTGTCAGGCAACCGAAGTTTCGCTGGCTCCTTTTTACCACAAAGATATTTATGCGAACTGAATTCGTAATAGGTACCAGTGAGACCGCTTCGGGACCTCCGACGATACCAAGCTCGGCATCATTGAAGAAGTTAGCTTCTACCGCGATTTTCTTTAAACTAGAATTCGAAGATACTCAGAAGACTGAACAGGAAGAAAGTTTGTCCAAGAATTCTGAAGTTTTGTACCTTCGTACCTCGTCCCATCGGTTTCGCCACCCTCTCGAAAGAAATACCCAAGAATTGGAAGCTCTCGTTTGAAATATTAATCCCGCTACTGAATATTCCACGGTATTTAAGCCTAGAGGAGCTAGAAAAAATTCGCCACTCACGCCTCCCTGTACAGCGAACGCTTGCTATGCCACGCGAGCATACGAAATTGCCCGAAGAGTTTAATTAGTCAAATGTTTCTTCGTGTTTCACCGATAAAAACAACGCTCGCGCTGAAACGAGGCTTTGACGTCGGAACCCCAAAGGATTAAACGTTCCACGTACAGCGTACCATTTAATTCCTGCCCGTTCGGTTTTGTTCGACTTCGCCCCGTTTCGTGTCTTTATATGCCCGTGCGTGACGCATTCGCAGGGCCGCGGCGACATTGATTTATACGAAAACCCTGGAAAACGCCGCCTCTATTCTTCCCGGCATCTCTCGCGGGAAAACGCCCAGGGGTTATGCCTGTGCCGGCTAACATTTGCATCGGAAAATTGCGGATTAACGTTGCGTACGCTGCAAACGCCCCCGTTCCCGGGGCTCGCGGCCACCTCGCCAACCGAACGAGATGACGGACTAGTTTCCTTTTGTTCCCTTCCGTTCGCGGCAACGAATCGATGAATTGTTTCTCAACTGTATTTAACCACAATTCTGGTAGCTTTTCTGTTAAACGTGTTATCTGAGCGATGAACACATCTACCTGTTAACCTTGAGAAGATTTATAGCTACACGAGAACAAAGAGCGTTGGAAATATTGTTCGATCATTGGATGTTTAAGGTAAGTGACTAGTCTTTCAAGTAGGTTAATTAGTAAAATTTACTGGGTTGGCAAGATTATTTTGTGCTTGGCGTATTGTCGATGTCCTGAACGAAGAGACTTCTTTATTTGTGGTGGGAGTCTAGTATAGTGGACAGAGGGAGAAGCATGTTGGTTTCATCTTCCTGTTGTCTCTGGTCTTCATTCTTAAATTACATTGCCTCACAGTTGCCAAATACAGCGCATGGTCTGACAGATGGTTGATATATACTACTTGAGGACGATCAAGCTTACAGTTTTAGCCTATATTCGAAACAGTGGAGCGAGGGGCGACGAATTATTAATGCATATTTGGGAGACGAGAGTGTAGGGGAGACCGGGGCTAGTTGTTACAGGGGCAGGTTGTTACAAAGCAGTTTAAATTTTTTTCGCTAGGACTATCACTTCGACGATGAACTGGCTGATGTGTTTCAACCACACACACTTGTGTATGTTGTTTGTTTGTAGTCGGTTCACGCGTTGTCACTTTATTACAGTTTTTTGTGTTTTCGGTACTAATAGTAACTTTTCTCTTTCTACTTGAATCTTTTCTACCGAACAGACAGATAAATGTATGTAAATTAATATTACCACGTTTGAATCAGTGTTCCTTTAGCTACAGATTGGCACCGAGAACATAAGAATTCACCCAACTGTTATGAACTTATAGCTTTTTATACACAATGGTGTCAACCGGGGCAAGTTGTTACACAAGACAAGGAGCAGGTTGTTACACAACACAAGGGGCATGTTGTTACATACGAAAAGGGCACGTTGTTACAGAGGGAAAGGGGCATGTTGTTACATTGTATTTAGTAATTAATTTATTAATTTAATCCTTTAGTTACCACGAGTAAAGAAGAAGATGAAGAATGCGTTTGCTTGCACTGTCTCTCTCCTTTTTCAAATTCAAAGAGGGGCTCCACAAAGTGGATTCAGGGCGTAGAATGCAAAAAGAGGGCACATGAGAAGTGTGCAAAACCGAAGAATCACTTTTATGTGTGCATTAATTGCGAGTCCCTGTATGAAACGGACGACGATAATTAGTGCAACTGATTTCAGTAGTTTTTTATTATTTTTAAAATAGATTTTTTATTGTATATTTATTGTAACAGATTCTTAACATTAATAAATTTACTTTTGTCCAAGAAAATATAATTATATTACTCATAATAAGCCTCGTTTCGTAAAATTTAATTCTGTAACAACTTGCCCCGTAGGGGAGACCGGGGCTAGTTACACTTTTCAGTTTTTTATTTTTTATTTTTTTTTGCATTCCATATTCAATACTATCAATGACTCTGGCTTAAAGTACGTTCTTTCCTCCACCGATGACCGCTATCGCATGTAATTAAACGAAAACGTGCCCCGAGTAGGGGCTAGTTGTTACACAATACGGGGCAAGTTGTTACAGAATTAAATTTTACGAAACGAGGCTTATTATAAGTAATATAATTATATTTTCTTGGACAAGAGTAAATTTATTAATGTTAAGAATCTGTTACAATAAATATACAATAAAAAATCTATTTTAAAAATAATAAAAAACTACTGAAATCAGTTGCACTAATTATCGTCGACTTTCATTACGAAATGAAGAAGAGAGCCACCATACTGGTGTTCTGTTCTGTTTAATTACATGCGATAGCGGTCATCAGTAGAGGAAAGAACGTACTTTAAGCCAGAGTCATTGATAGTATTGAATATGGAATGCAAAAAAAATTAAATAAAAAACTGAAAAGTGTAACAACTAGCCCCGGTCTCCCCTATGTAATAAATGTAACATACCCAGTGTTCTGATACATACTTAGGAAGTCCGTACTCTGGATTATAGACCATAAAATTTCGAGCAAGCCACAAGGAACGACGCCGAACGACAGAGCCGAATTTCGAACTTTTAAATTCACAACTTCCCGGTTACTGGTTGATATTCATGAAAACCATCGATTTACACACAACGACGGGCGCCGTCCACCTTTATATCGAGAAGCAGCAAATCATTGGCGTGAAATTAGCATTTGCCATGATCGTGTTTATCAGTCAGCGATAACCTGACACTCCCTCAACGAATTCTCGGCACATTTGCCCGAGGAATCTCATTGCTAAACTCTCCTGTGCCCGGCACTAACAATCCAATTAGCGTCTCCCCATCTTTGCGTCGGACTCCCCTTCTTTCTCTTTCTTCTTGTTCCTTTCTTCCCCCCCCCCACCTCCCCCCATCGTCAGCGTTGCAATTGTAATTTATTATTCACCTTACGAAAGCAGCCGGAGGCCGACCGCGGGAAAAGTTTCTCTCAACCGTTTTAAGAACAAAAGTCCTCGTCCCTGGAAAATACCAGGGGGAGGGAGTCGCGGGCGGGTTATAACCATTGTGTATTGTCCCAAGAGCAATTAATCATTTCCTTTTCACCGCGAGGTAAACAGAGTGTACTTTGTTCCCTGTAAACATTTCTCCTTTGATAATAGGATTGAGATAATTAGGCGTGCCGATGACAGAGGCGGCAATAAAAATAACTCTCGTCCAAGACAAAGACCCCCTGACGCCTTCACTTGGCGACGACATTAATTCCAAGGCTCGCTTTAGGCGACAGCGGTGTCGGAACGAATCTTTCAACAGTCCCAACGAACTCCTCCGAAACGCTGCCTTTCGAACCAGTCGGTCGTTTTAAACGAACAGGAAAATTACGTTTCCCCATGCGAATTGGATAATTACAATTGGTTTGCATCGGAGAAAGAAATGCGCCACGTTTTTCTGCAATTACCAAGTTCAATTGAATTCCCATGGTCGTAACAGGAATTCTAGAATTTCCCAGGGCCGCCGCGGGAAGTGTGCTTTATCTCGTGATTTCGTCGATCCGTTTTAGTAGAGTAACGTGCAACGATGAAGTAATACTTCGTTGTAAATCTTCACGGATTCTGGCGTGTGCGTGATCCTTCTTTCCTCCTCACGCGTCTGTCTGAAAGGTTCTTTGATGTAACTACTACGTAAGCACGAAGAATTATGCGATCGTTTACCCTGTAACGTTGTTAACTTCATGTACAAGGCACAGCAACTTGTCAGTGGCTGTAAATCTCGACCGGTCTTGCGGAAGACTGGCGCCTGATTTTTTCTCAGGCAGAAAATATTGAACCTCATCCTTTCTGTTCGTGGTAATAAAATACTCCCCGATGTGAACGCCCCACACGAGGAGAACTATTAATTTATCGTCGATGATAAACTCTACTTCGAACTAGAAATATCACATTATCCTAGCAGGTTCGATCTTTTGGATGACCACTATAGGTTAGCCGGAGTATTTTGCATATTCTACCTGACAAAACATCGTTGTGTCACGTTTTGAAGTAACTGTAAGAAAGAATTTGTCGAAGAAAAAACAACTTAACACTTACAAATAAATACAAAACGAATTTTTTCATGTGGACGACCTCGAGGTCGTATCAATGATTGGAAAATCTATGCGTAATATTCGTTGGTAACGAATGGAGTTCATGCGAAGCAAACATGTATAAAAAATTTCTTCTAGTTTGTTGGAGATTTTTCTACGTTCAATAAACACAGAAGAGTTCACATACACGTAATCGATCGCTAGCAAAGCTGATTTTTGAATGCAAACAAATCTTAAATAACGACGTAATTGCATATACGCGATTGAAACGAATATTTCCCTGGTTACAGCTCACTCGTTTCTCTGTCCATAGGTATTAAAAAGGAATGTTTAATAACTCGACGTATGAAAACCACAGCTGTGCAGCGTAACTTCCCACTTGCTATTGGCACAAAACTTCGTTTCCCTTGCTTTTATGATGGAAAAGAAATAAATTCCACGATCCAGATGAACAAAATTCAGGCGACCGCAAGTTCTCGTTGAGTTATTCCATCCATAGAACGAAGTGATCGGATTCATTAAATGGCCAGTCACGCGCTATTAGGGTACCATTTAGATATTCCGATTCGTTATTGCTCTGCTCGAGCGGGAATCCATCTCTTCCCTCCAAATCGGACGGAGCTCGTGCAGCGGAATAATTTATCAGAATAATTTATTTCCGTATTTATTTATAGTTCCTTAAGTGACTTCCTTCTATTTAAAGCGCAAATTTTCTTCTACCTCGAATTAAATTCCAATTTGTATAACCGAATGGAATGTCAGCCCCCGAATTGTCACGCGATCTGATTTCCATGGCTAAATGAATTAACAGAATCGTGCGCCGCGTACAGCTTGCATAATTTCCCCTGTAAATCGGGAATAAATAGTTGCAGGTCGCAAAATACGGAGCGAGCGGGGGCAACGAATCGCGACATAACGCGTTAGTTAATTTTGGCCGCCACGGTGATTTGCACATGACTGGCTGAATCTCGTCGACCTGGGTCCGATTCATCGATCACGCTCTCGCGATGTGGATACACGGCCGCGGGCACGTGAGAAATTACGGAAACGCTGGCCGCAACGCGGAGAAATTAGCTTTCCTCGATCGAGAATTCGCGTAACACATACGGAAACCATACGGCGAGGGCGAGAAATGTTTGCGGGCCGCTTAGGAAGTTTCTAATCTGAAACTCCGGCCACCGAAGATCGCTCGTTCCACCCATAATCGCGACTCCAACTTCCCTATCGGACTTTGAGGGAACTTCATCGATAACCGTCCAAGCTGAAAATTACGTAAATGCCGAGGATTGCGGCGTCAACTGGATTTGTGGTATGGACGTGATTCACTCGCCGGCGTTCAGATTCAAAAGCGTGAAACTCGGTTAATTCTGAATTTTTCGGATCGTTTATGTAAGCATCTCTGTCCCTGTCGCTGCATCGTTTCGCTCGCGGCGAGATAGTTAGGTTCCCAGAAGTGGAAAGAAGGGAAGCGAAGAAGAAAAGCTGCGGGAAGGTAGAGGAGGAAGGATCACGTCTGGCGAACGCGAAACTTCGCCATCCGGTTAAATTAATACAAAAGAGTGAGAAAGTAAGTCCAGCGAAGTCTCTGAAACTCGCCGAAAGCTGTAAAGCATCCCTGCATATTTCACTGTTCTGTTAATTAACGGACAGCTTTTCTAGGACACAGAATTTACAAGGAGGATCCACTTGGACTGCACTCGGCCGAAACATTATGGAATCTTTTATTCACCGGACACTTTCCGCCCTGCTGGCGATGCCCGGCGGTTGGAAACAGAGTAGTCAGCCGGAGTATTGGTTTATCTTGTTAAAATTTACGTCCCCGACTTATCCCTGAGCGTTTGCGTCGCAACGCCGCATCGTCGCCGCTGTTCCGTACGATCGCACCGGGGAAAGCGTTAAACGGCTGCCTAAGCGCGACATAATGCGATACGATCGCGTGGAGTGCAACCCCCTGGGTGGCATGGCACGTTGCTACCCTTTAGATTTTAGATCATAACAGGGCGTGTTCCGTCTTAGGCGGATCCTCGGAAGCGGCTTTGTAACGACTCTCCCACGAAACTTCCAGGCAAACTTCGTTCTCTCCGCGTGGTTTGGCGATCAATTTTTCGTCTCCCGTTAAACGTTCCTCCGAATTCACGAGGCAACGAGGAAGGATAATTTCGATCGATAAGAGAACATTATCGCCTCCCTTCTAATTAGAAAGTTGGCCAACCGGCAATTTGCCCGGGACACGGTTCTTTAACCGCGAAATTTATTTTTCGACAACTCGAGCATTCTCCCAGAAATTTACTCCTAACGAGCGTCGAATGAGGGGCTTTCGTTTTAAGGTAGTTCCTGAATAATCTACTAAATTCAAGAATTCTTTCAAATTTCGTTCAAAACTAATTTGGAATACAAGAAACCCTTGTACAAAGTTTAAAATCGATTTACCACATAGTTATCGAGAAATTGTTAATTAAAGTTGATGCATTTTAACACAGTGGCATATGGCAGAGTCGAAAAAAGAGTATTATACCTAGTTTCAGATTTTCTGCTGAAACAGGAAAACTATATTCAAGAAGTGTACCAAAATTGGCACGAAAGTACATCGAAATGTCACGAAATGATTTTATTTATTTCAGCGAAACTGCTTCTTCGTAAATGCCCATGAAAAATATGTTTACGTGCAAATTTTTTAGAAACTACGTAGAGCAGTGAACATGGCTACGTCGCACAATCGATATGTTTAGACATTTAAATAGCGAACGAAGATTCAGATACATATGAACACCATTTTTTTTGACATTTTGGTTATAAAATAAAAGACGCTCCGAATGAATGCAACGTTGTCAGATCTGCTGCTACAATTCACTACGCTAACCAATTTAATATTCTATTTTCGTATTACAATTATTTATATTAATATTGAACTGTTTAAAATATATATACATGATGTTAAAAATTATTATTATTATTATTTCCATAGTATCATACCCAACTCTAATTTGACTAACATAGTTGGTTAGGAGCTACCTTAAAAGTTCGGTATTCGTTTCAATTTTGAAAAGAGTACGAGCTGCTTTCGATCAGTATTTTAATAGAACCACGAATAATACTTATCTGAACCTCGAAATCGTGTAGGGTTATGGTTTCCGTTGTAGTTGTTGACAAATTATATTAAATGCGTTTAAGGGGGTCTAATCAGCTGGCGAAAAAGAACGCGATTTTCAGGAATATTTTCTGGAATATCTACCTACGGTGTATTTTTTTTACAACTGTTCGCTAATTTTAAAAGTACATATATGCAGCAACTCTCAGTAATTTTGTTATAAAAAAAAACATTAAGAAATGAACGAATAACAGCCATTCTCGCGGAAGCTGTTTTGATATCGGTGAGCCAGATATTTCGGAAACTGCTGTATCGATTGGCCTAAACTTTTGCAGACTTCCTTTATATTTATATACCAAAGACTAGTAGATGAACGAAGGATTTTTTATTTTAACAAAAATTCTATTTTTAATTGACGAAAAACGATCAATTCAGACATCGATAAATCGTGGTTTTGCGTTAAACGGACGCCATTTTGCAAAAAATCAATTTTTTTAAAAATTCACTTCGTTCATCTACGGAATTCAACCACATAGGTATTCACAGAATCTTTTTGAATTTTTATTCAATTTTAGATGACCCGGCTCAGAGAAATCGTGCTCACCGCACAATGCCTTTATCAAAACAGCTTCCGAGAGAATGGCTATTATTCGTTCATTTCTTAATGTTTTTTTTTATAACAAAATTACTGAGAGTTGCTACATATGTGTACTTTTAAAATAAGTGAATAGTTGTAAAAAAATATACAGTAGATATCAATTTCACAAAAAAATCCCGAAAATCGCGTTCTTTTTCGCCAGCCGACTAGGCGTAACCACTTAAGTATATGCACATGGGCTTCTTCACGCGGATTGTATATGCACATCTAACAATCTAAAGGAACGATTGAGTGCACTTAAAAGTCGTAGTAAAATTACTCATCGGAGTGTATTAATCAGCGAAATTGCAGAAGCCTCGCAGCCATATCTGGAAAAATGTAAATGAAACGTTCGCGTTCCCATCGTCCCATGAATCTAATGAACAACATCCGCATAGAGGTTTACATATTCCACGGCGGCCGCATAAATAGTAAATTCGCACCGGTCGGTGGGACGCGTATTTTGCGCGGCCGTTAAAGTTGTTAATTACCGAACTACAACTGCGTTTACCCTGTTATTTCCATTACAAAGCGATACGCCTTCATAATGCACGATCAGTCGGGCTCATTTTGCACCGCAAATGGCCCAGCTACCCCATCTCGCCTGGTCCACCGCCCCCGCCTGCGAGGAGCCGCATCCAAGAATTTCAAGTAGATTTACTAAATAACGAGAATCCGCCGCTGGCCAGCAGCGAACTTTCCGCCGTCGTAAATTTATTTTAATTTCTTAGGGAAGCGCGAGAGAGCCGCGGGAGCACGCTTTGTGCGAGGGATGAAAATAAAAAATGCCACGATCCACGGGGGGTAGGCGCCGTCAGATTTCAAGAAAAGAAGAGTACAAGTGGGGTGGACAAACGACTCGGAATTCCAGGCTTAATGAAACGTCGTGCATTGCTCAAAGGCCAGGCTATTCTTTAAATATTGACTCCTTTTCTCCTTTCGCCCATCTCTCTGCCCCTCTCTCTCTCTCTCTCTCTCTCTCTCTCTCTCTCTCTCTCTGTCTCTTAATTACTATCCACAAATCCATAGAAACGCCTTCAAAGCGTTATCCTTTCGGGGACACTCGGCTAAACTTGACGGTTTGAAAGCTCAGTGAAGGTGGAGAATAAACTGTCGCGAAGAGAATTGAACCTCCGGTGAAGCGTCACAGAATACCATTAATACATGCTTCGTAGATCGATAGGAATAGACTTGGAGATCTCGCCTGGTCAATCAAAGGAATAAACGGTTCCCTCTTCCCCTGTCGGCTTTATCCAAGCACAAATCGAGTTCGTTGCATTGGCTTAACGGAAAAGTGTTCCCCGAGAAAGAAGATACAGCGCTAAGCTGTATGTCCATTCACTTCGCTAGCAACGCCCAGACAATTGTCCTTCCCGTTCGGATTTCAGGGGATATCCCTTCTTTTCTCATCTTCTTCCACGAGTTCTGGGCACGTGTTGCCGTGCACACGGGTCCTGAGAAAACTCCATCCGAATTTATCCCAGCGCGAAATCGCCAGCACCCACGGACCAACGGTGCACCTGCAAACCGTTTCCTGCGACAGCGTTAAACGTTCACGTACCGCCGGCAACGCGCTGCATACGACACATTTTGTAAATCATACAGAACACGTCGGAAGGAAGTGCGAGCCCCTGAATCGCGGATATGAGGGCTGAGCAAATATTTAAACGTCCGAAGATCCAATCCGGCAACGGTACTACGACATTTCTATCCCCATATCGGTCGTTTGAAAAATTCCGCCGTGTTTCACGAGAGAGATATATTGGAAATGTTTGGAAGAGGGAAAAGTAGCAGAAATCAGAAGACCCATGACATACTGAATAATTGGAAACACGGTGTGTTATCTGTTGCAGGAGGAATGGGAGCGAGGAAACGTTTATCAGAATTCTGGAACGCTGAAGGTTATTTTGATTGGCCGTTCGTGGAGTGTACACGTTTCCAATGAAAATTATTGTGTAGCAAAAAGCCACGCAATAAATCGAGGAAGGAAACAGAGCGCGGAGTGTATCGCGAGCTCGCAGATAAGTATTTGAACAATCACGGGATTCCGAGCACTTGAGAAAGTCGAGCGGAAGAACGATCTCCGGATTACAAGAAAACGAGAAGCTGTTTAATTATTTCTTGAATTTACACACAGCGCGGCGGCTTTTTCACGTAGGTCGCGTCGACGCCCGTAATTGAAAAAGCTGAAAACCGTAATTACCGCGGCGCATAAATGTAACTCGCTTTCACACGTCACATAATCGCATGAAAGACGGGCTATACCGGGGTTAAGGACTTAACTTACGCGGTGCATCTAAACTGAAAGTCGCCCGGCATTCACGGTGACACTTTAACAAGGACCCGTATGCATTACGATTAAATCGAATAATTTACACTTCCTGTTTCACCTAGAGTCGCTTAATTCATCACGATATTCACACGTGGTAGCGGTTCACTGTTCACTAATATGCAAGTAAACTTGGGAAAAATATTAAGAAAATAAAATATTAATAATATTTGCTCAACGAAATAAAATTATTTTGCTCAATAGAATTTTGATGAATCGACGATCCTTGATACAGAGACGTCAATCTGTAAGGATATTCAAAACGCTTTACTAGAAATACACGAACAGAAAATAATTGTTCCACAATGAAGAATAATGGTCCAAATCTAAAGACTGATTACACAGTTCGACAAATTTGGACTTTTTTCGGACTTCTAACATTCAATAGCCGTTTCTTATAGGTTTTCGTGCGCTGAAAACGAATCCGCAAACCGTTTGTCGCCATCACGCTCGGTTTTTGAGAAATTCGATTTTGAAAAAAATCTGCAAATTTTCGAATTTGAACATCTTTTATGCAGAAACGGTAATAGTTATTCGGTTGCTCGATAGGTCAAATTATTCTATGAATCCTCCCGAATACAACGATATAATTTATTATTGCATTATGAGCATATAAATATGTTTAAACAACGATCAAAGGGAAAAGGACACCCGAAATGCACCCATTTTTGCAGATATCTTTGCATTTATTTCCACAACTTCCACGCGATGCAGCAGACAGGTTTCCTTCGGAAAGCGCCAACAGAAGTGGTATGTCTCATTTTGTTTTCAATACAGAAGCGACGTAGTTTGGCAAAACGCGCGGAGCCGACAGTAGTAGTCACGCGTGTTAAGGCGGTATTCTGGTCTGACGAGGCGTTTGCGTCGCGTTATTTCGGAATTTTTTTACAAAGAACCCATAAATTTTATTATTATTTAGTTTATTGCTACTTGTTTATTGATGTTTCAACTATCTTTACAAATTTTGTCAATACAAAAAAATTAAAATCAAACGCAGTTGACTGCTTTAAAGTAATGGTGAAAAAAAAACATGGGGTCACGGTGCCTATGATTGGGCTCGTTCTAGTGATCAGAAACAAAAAATGAAAAGAGATTCTTTATCTGCATGCCTGTGGCTGTCGTCCCTACCAGAATAATAAAAAAATATTGAAAATTAAGCAAATGGCGGCGGTTTGAAAATTAAGTTTTGATTTTCGCACATTCTTTTCAACATTAAAGGTCCGTGAATGTTTAAAAACAACTTATTTTATCATAATTCTGGTAGGGACGATAGCCACAGGCATACAGATAAAGAATCTCTTTTCATTT
Source organism: Andrena bucephala (assembly GCA_947577245.1). Lineage (NCBI taxonomy): Eukaryota > Metazoa > Arthropoda > Insecta > Hymenoptera > Andrenidae > Andrena > Andrena bucephala. The sequence goes on from OX387715.1 coordinate 113,568,313, forward strand.
TTTGTTTCTGATCACTAGAACGAGCCCAATCATGGGCACTGTGACCCCATGTTTTTTTTTCACCATTACTTTAAAGCAATCAACTGCGTTTGATTTTAATTTTTTTCTATTGACAAAATTTGTAAAGATAGTTGAAACATCAATAAACACGTAGCAATAAACTAAATAATAATAAAATTTATGAATTCTTTGTAAAAATATTCCGAAATAACGCGACGGAAACGCCTCGTCAGACCAGAATACACCCTTAAGCTTAAGCGATTGTTTTACGCTGAGCGGCAGTGGATCTCGCGCCGCCGTTGACTACCACTGTCGGCACCGCGCGTTTTGCCAAACTATTTCGCTTCTGTATGGAAAACAAACCGAGACATACCACTTCTGTTGACGCTTTCCGGCGGAAAATTGTCTGCTGCATCGCTTGGAATGGTCAGATTTTCTCTCAGACTCTTAGTTTTGGAAATAAATTGAAAAATGGGTGCATTTCGGGTGTCCTTTTCCATTTGATCGTTTTTTAAACATATTTATATGTTCATAATGCAATAATAAATTATATCGTTGTATTCGGGAGGGTTCATAGAATAATTTGACGAAACGATCAACCGAATAACTATTACCGTTTCGGCATAAAAGATGTTCAAAGTCGAAAATTTGCAGTTTTATTCAAAATCGAATTTCTCAAAAACTTAGGGTGATGGCGACAAACGGTTTGCGGATTCGTTCTGAGCGCACGAAAACCTATAAGAAACGGCTGTTGAATGTTAGAAGTCTAGATGACTGGTGAACTTTGTTATTCTCACGAGTAGGTGCCTATATTAGAAAGCAGGACAACTTTCGTGAACATTATTGCACCATTTCAAGTTCCTTCATGATTCATGACAAGTTTCAATTACCTTCACCGTAAAATTTTGGCGAACATTTTTACCAGCGTTCCGCATATTTCGACCGGCAACTTGGTGAAACGACGTTCAGCAACTTCTTCGCGAGTACATGCTAAGCAGCCTGTCGAAACTTCGCTTATTAACCGTAGTCAGAATCACCTAACACGATCGCAGATTCAGGAGCAGCCAGTTCCATCGCCAGGCTCTGCGAGAAAATCGAATATCCGCCGGAAGCTCGGTTATCTTGTGTCGCCGCGACTGAAAGCGTCGCAGACAATTTCCGGCAAGCTTAAAGTTCCTGTTACAGGCATTCCGTGACTCCTTGCACTTTACTTTCCATATTTTCTCAACAGACATATCGAGGCAAAAGTGTTTCGATACCTAGACAAGTCAAACGTCAAATCGCTACTTTATCATCCCCTCTTTTCCCACCCCTCGGATGACTATAGAAAGAGCTTCGACAGTTTGCAAGTTATCTCTCTCTTTGCAATTGATGAATTGAAACAGAACTGACGCGGAATATTAACGATGATTAAATGGAAGTGGGCCGGGGGTGACTGCAATCAGAAATGGAACCCCTCGCCTATTTTCTATCCCTCGTCACCTAACATCTTCCTCAATTACGACCCCTCTGCTCGCTGAACGAATCGAAAAGACGGGTGAAAACAAATCGTCTCGTTTAAACCGCACTCGTCGCCGGTGTCGGGAGCTGTTTGCGTGGCTGTTAATGAGTACGACGTGTGCCACCTGGCCTGCGTGTAATTAGTCACGGGATTGGTCGTGGCCGCGTTTAATCGCCGCCCACGAATCGACGACCTGTTAATGGAGAATAGTATAAACGACGGAGTAAATGTTGGACGATATTTCCAGTGAGCCAGAATTACAACCGGGGCCAGCTCGTGTGCCAGCCGCGTGGAACACGCTCGAAACATCGGGATTATCGTGTGTCGACGAACGATAATTCTTTCCCGGCGACCGATTTCGCGATTTACCGTTCTCGCCTGATTACGAGGATCGTGATTAATTTTCGCCAACGGTTGCGCGAACGCTCTCGATTATTACGGCCCCGGACCCGTTAATCGTGTTGCCTTTTCGATTTCGCCCAACACCTCGTTCACCCTGCTCCACCTCTTTCTATTCCTCTTTTGCTTTTTAATAACGACGTTAATTTCTTCCTTCACCTGCGAGCGACCGCTACGTAATTTCCCGCGCTCCCCCGATGAGCCAACACTGTAAACTCTGATTTCCGAGCGGGGGATATTGTTTGAGGGCTGTTATGTTTTAATTAAACTACGCCGAAAACTCGGCTAATTCCGCGATGGCTTCGATAAAGCTGATCAGCGAAATTGCATTTGCGCGGCCGGGTTAACCTGGTGTTTGCTGAATAGCGACCTATTGCGCCGGGCCGAGCGGTTTTTATCATCGGGGTCTCCTTCGTTCACCGATTTCCCAGGGACGCGATACATTGCGGGGTCTATCGCGGATAAGCGGCTTTAACAGGAACTTTAATACGAACGTGACAGCTCGCGATCAGAATCCTGAATCTGTACGCTTAATATCACGCTGAATTCCTTCCGGCCACTATATCAGAGAACCGTCGTGCCTTCCTGCAACAGCATTCTTCTCTAGACTTCGCACCGTGACGGCTGAACCCGATACGAACGCCGCGCGATTTATAGGAGTTTCCAATTTCCACGCACGACACGACGCGCGAGGGAATCGTCCCGCGGAATTTCAACGAGATCCTGTTAGCCGGCAGGGTGAAAAAATAGTGTCTCACCGGTGTAGAGTTAAACGGGACGGACACCATTTTGCGTAACGGCGGTGCGCGGGAGTCGGAAGATTCGCGTTATCGTCCTCGGGGGTTGCTGCGTTATGGGACAGGAGATCGTAGGCGAGAACGATGTTTTCCTTCCATTATGCTTAATTGGACGGTACGCCGCTCCAGCGGAAAAGAGCAACTAGCAGGTCCGCTAACCGAAATCGCCGCGGGCGACCCGAACTTCTCAACGGCCCGATAGGTTGGACAAAGTTCGCCAACTATGCCGGGGAAGAAACCGTAAAAGTTAGGGTGAAATTAGAGCCACGGGTTCTATCTGCGGCGCGATACCGCCGGTCGCAGCTCGTTGTTCCCACGGCCCCCCTGGCTCCGAACTTTCCGCCTCTGTGTGGTTTTGGAAAATTGGCTTAGCGAAAGTGAAACGACCAGTGTCAGCGGGATAACTTCCCTTCGAACTGGCAAGAATCAAGCTGTAACGAATCAATCTTCGTCGACGGTAATTTCCAAGTATGCGAGGCTGACGAAAGGGGCAAGTTCCTTTTATTGAGTCTCCGGTTAAGTGCGGAATGGAATTTCTCTACAGCAGCCTGTTTGAATTTTCATAATGGTGAAGCTGCAGTTCATTAAATTGGAGTTCTATGTAGACTGAAAGGAATGTGTGAATGTTTTCCTATCGTGCTTGATATTTCCACATAGGGTAAATCCGGGAGGCGCGGTCGACCTAATATAAAATGGCTATTAAAACTAATATAGAAATTACTTATTTTATCAGAGCAAACTTATATGTTCAGAATTTTATGCTGATTCAGAAGAACTGGTCGATATTTGCTTTAAGACAATATTTACTGTAAATCGGGTTAAAAACTGAAGTCATGACATCTGACCACCTCTCCCCAGGTGCCGGGAGAAATGGTTTTCGTCGTTGGCAGAGACCACTCACATAATTATTCATGGAAAATTAACAAAGGATAAAGCAAAAGTATTTAGGAGTGAATATAACTACAGATTCATTGAAATTTTATTTGTTTACGCTAAACAAGTAAAGAACACATCAAAGAAGAAGTCAACTACCTACTGGCGATTAGCAAGGCAAATGAATACAAAAGTGAATAACTAAACTAAATAAACAAAAATAATAATAAAATAATAATAATAAAAAATAGACAAAATTAATAACAAAATCATAACTCGACGATCTCTCCTTTCTGCAGAAAGAGATGGTCTTCTCGTTAGCTTTGAGAGGAAGAGTTAATATGGCTAAATACATTGGCTGCATTGTCCCTCAATATCTCTACTATCTTATTATCCCAAACATTAAATGAAAATAAAGATAGAAGTATATTTTAACCCTTCGCTGACACTCTGGGTGTGAGCCACCCATAAGCTGATTCTGACTCCCTGCACCTTCTATATACAAAATAAATACTTTTTCTTCAAAGCCGACTTACGAACTATTTTTTCTCTGAAAATATTATATCCAAGCAACAACTCTGTAGATTTTTAGCTTTTAATATTGAAATTTGTAAATGTTACAATTTTTTAAATATTTTCCTCGTTTTTTTCTCGACATGTGGTAATCCAGAATTGTTTTACAAAAACCGTGATAAAATTTCAATCAAAAGACTATTGGAATGCATTTTAAAGACCTTGAAATTGACCCATGATTTTTTTCATAATAATTGGATTCTTTAGATGAGAATGGCAGTCGTTCAGAAATTGCTCTGGGTGTGAGCCACCCAGGTATGTCAAAGTTGATTTAAAAAGGAGGTGTGTCAACGAAGGGTTAAATACGATTCTGTACACCGCTGTTTGACAAAAGAGGTTAAATGTAACCTCAATTTACCTTTTAAAACCTTAAATAAATCCAGAAAAACACAGAAGGAAGCGAAATGACGCTATTCATTCAATTGTTTGGCTTCTAGAGAAGTAATTGGTCTGCACTTTAACGCATTTTTACGTATAGAGTCTGAAATATAGCGACTCGGCCAACTTTCTGGCCCGACCGCGTCTCCCGGATTTACGCTAGATGACATAAGTTTAGTATCGGGACGATAGAGTGTTTAGTTTGAAAGTCTGAGTGTACGTTGAGAAGCCTTTGACGATGCAGGCCCGCCGGGAAAAACCCAATAAGCCGAATGTCCCAATTTCTGCTCATTTAACCCTTTCGCTACGGCGTTGCATTTGGAAGAAAAACACGTTTTTGTAAATACAATTATTAATCCCACATAAGTACATGATATCTCCATTCTAATGATTCCTTAAACACTTTCAGAATACTATGTCAAACTTTCTTCGAATTTGTGGTATGCTTTTAAGTAAGTTCGTTATAAGTTGAAGCTTAAGGTGTTCTCATACGAATTTCTACGAACGAAAGGGATTAAAAGTTGCCCAAGCCGTTCAGCTTAACATCAACGACTTCTTTCCACCGAGTTCATATCAAAGCCCGCAGTTCGCCCGCGTTCGCGAGTTACTGCATTATGTATCATGATCAAACACACGTATACACGTCTGGTAGGGAGTAATCGAATCATGTGTCCCCCGTTACGTCTCCTCCCCCCCCCCCCCCTCGTCCGGCTTGTCTCTCTTTTCCGATAGCAAAACCAACGAGCGTCTCCAAGAAATTCCCTGATAGAAGCAGCCGAGGTCGTAAAACCGTATTACGTGGATCCGCGAAAGAAGGGTACTGGGTTGAACAAAGGCGCCCAACACTCAGTCATGTTTCCCCGTCATATCGTAAAAACACAGTAAAAACAGAAGATCGGAACGGCCTTCGGAGCTTGCCGGCAGGCCAGACGAAAAACAGTACGTCGCTCGGTGCCGAATGAAACGGAGTCGAACAGGAACAACCCGGTGACGAGTTCCTGCCGTTTCATTCGCATCCCCGTCCTTCATCTGACCCGATCTATGGGGAGTTCATTCGCGTTTAACCGACAAAAGGAATTACCGTCTCGTTCCAGTCGACACGAATCACCGTCGTCTTTTTGTCGTCGCGACGGGCTTCCCGATAACTAGGTCAATGGGACGTGGCGGATCCTCGGAGGATAAAGAAGGGGATAGGTACTTAAATAGAGCGATTAAAGAATGACGTTATGAAATGTTGGCAATCCTACTACGTAAGAATAAAACGAAGATGTAACAAAGGTCAATTGCTAAGGTGTTGGTGACCACCATTAAAGAGAACCCTTCAATTTTTTACTTCTATGAGTTTCTCCTGTTGCACATTTATCCTGACCTCAAATTTCCATGAGGCTATGACTGCAGTATACAAGACAGCATGCATCACTGACGAGTTCATTAGCAAATGTAGGACGGAACGTAGACGTTCTGCCTTCTTCTTCCATTTCATATATGTACAGTCCTTCTTTCCCACCATTAGGTGTCTAGCTGGCAAGCCTACGTAATGGGTGTTTGAATTATGTTTCAAGAATCGATGCTCCATCCAAACCTCCATCTACCATCTACTTTACCAACTGGGAACTCCCAACGTGCTAAATCTAGTAGACTGATATCGAGGGCACATATATCCGTTCACGGTATCTGCGAAAAGATTTATTGATGTTGTGGATATTAAGCTAACTCGACCTAAATCGGCGTATAATACGAATTAATAATTTAAGCCTTAATTCCATAACTGGCTCGTTGCTGCCTACACTAAGCGAGCATAATTATCACCTCCCGCGGCGATAGGATAATCAATTAATAATCGCTCGATGCTTCGCGTCTCGCCGCAACCAATTATTCCAATTATTCTTCGGTAACAATTATTTTGAATAACGCTGCTTTGATTCGTCATCCTCGGCGTCTTTTGCTTGCCAGATTGTGAAAGGATATCGACAGATCGTCCCTATCAGTGGTGAAATGACAGAAGAAGGAGGAGCAAACATTTCTTTGACAACGACTCTGCAGTTTCCCTACAGCATGTAGCTAGGGAACAAGGAAGCGTGGCAGACGCGCCCCTTGTAGCGAGCGGCGAAAACAACGGGCGCGAAGTAACAGCGTTAGGAAAGTTTGCTCCGTTGCAGCGAGTACGCGACATTGACGAAAGTAAGACGCCGTGCAAACTGACGCGGGAAATCTGCATCACGGAAACACAGGTCTATTTTCCATGTCAGAAGGGGGGCAGGAACTTTGAAAATAGCTGCAACAAGATGCGGAGCCGGGCACACCTGAGAGCACCGACGAATCCTGCACGGGCAACAAAGGATTCTATGGAAGTTGAATTACCTTTCCCTTCATGGCGTTTCCTGTTAGGGAAACGTCCCTTCGGAGGTCGACCCGCGTGATAAACAATTTCGACTAATCTGCATGATCATTCGCGTGCACCGTGACACTCCACGGACAAAGTTTGTGCGCATAATTTACATGTATCAAACAACAAAGGCGCGTGTGTACTAAAGAAACGCAACAGATATGAATTTTACTCAGAATCTACTAGCAAGACGGGGAAATTTAATTATTCTTCGATGGGTAAGTAGCATTATAATATTCACAGAAGGGGAACCCATCGAGGAAGCAATTGCCGCGTTATAGGATTAAACTTTAACTGGTGTTAAACGATCGAAGTAACTCTAAAACCATCTCTCGTCTAACCTCCGCGCATACATTCATCGGGCAATGATAATTAAACCCATTACTCGAGGAGCTCCTAATTTCTGAAGTTACTTTTAAGGAAATAACTAATGAACATTGAATATTACATAAATGTCGTGAAATATTAATAACGTCTTGTCTAGGGGCAATGAAAAGGTAATCCACCGGTCACAGAAGTAAGTTCTACATTTCCTACCATAATTTGAAACAGACTTTTTGGAACGTAGCAGATATTTTAACATTCGAGCTATTAGTGTCCTAAAGTAAGTAGCGCGATAGTGGAACTGGAGCGCCGCGGTTGCAGCAAGTAGAATACAGCCGCAATGATCAGACGACCCTGCAGTATTCGTTGTATAAGCGGCGCGATAATTGGAAACACTTTTGCTGCTTGGAACGAGATCACCCGCGCGAAATGTATAGAAGCTCTGGTCCCATGCAGAGCGTGCACGTTTAATTGCAAAATGAAAGGAACATGAATAGAGCCCCTCCACTCACCCCTCTTGGAAGCGTGAAAACTGTCCTGCGGTTTTATCTGCTCAATCTGGGCGCTGAGACGAAACTTGAGCAGGATGTCCCGGTTGGCGTTGATCTTTTCCACGGCATAACGAAAGGCCACTTCCTGCTTGTCGTCCGACGGATGAAACAGCCCACCTGGGAAATCACACATCCATATTAAAGCGCTACTTTGACGCGAGCCGCCGCGCCGCGCGCGTACTGTTTCTTATTTTCCCTCGTCCAACCACTTGCCTCCTTCCTTTTACTTGCCTATCTACGCCGTGTCTAGATGTCCCACCTTTGGGGAAACGAAGAAGTCCGGGACAGTCCTTCACGGACTTGTGTATCCCAAATATTAAATATTTAATATAAAAAATCCTGTTCTACCTTCCCCCGGACGAAGACGTAACACTGTGTAATCCCTGACATTTTTCTTCCTCTATTTTTCAATGGAATAAAGTGACGCTTGACCCGAATACTCCGTCCAAGATATGCAAGATCGTATATACTGAATATTTTACGCACCCAGGCTAGAAGAGCCGCGTGCTCGTTTAAAACGTTGAAAAAATTTTCTTCCCCTTAATCGAGGTCGCCATAACCCGCACACGAGACGGATAAAAGGTCCCCTCGACTGGACGACAGTAAGGGATTCCGGTAAATTAACCCCCGTGAACTAGATTCTCGCTTGGAACTTCTTGTGTATGCTTTAATATCTAAATCTTTCAACAACGGCAAAACTACCTTTCCGGAATAAAACAGCGCTTCGTTTCGCGAGAAGCGTTGTAAATTCAAGTCGCCGGCAGAAGAACGGATAAATAGTTCTCTCGCGGCATTAATATGCAATGAACGTAAGAAGGACAGAGGAAAAGTGGGTCTTTCGAAAAAGTTGAAACTTGGACGGTGCAGTATTATGTAGCCCGCGATGAAGCCTCGAGAAAAGTTGGGAATTTAAGAATGAATCGCTGATACGGTGCTGCTTTGAAATTATGATTCGCCTCGAACCGATTTTAGCCGATAGCGCCTCGTCGCTGTAACGAACTTGAGGCATTCGGGTGGACAGGCAGTCGTGATACGTGTGCAATTTGTGACGTCTCAATGAGAACAATGAAAGCAGAACGATGGTGATGCGGTCGAAGAAGTTCGATCCTCCCGAAGAATGTATCGATTCGCGTGTCGAATGGCGCTTCTCGAATTCGACGCCGCGGAAGGAATTGGCGCCATAAATTGATTTTAATCTCGCGCACGTCATAAAGTAACCGGCCGAACAGCTGCGCCAGCTTGACCCCACAATTTATAGAATTTACGCGATAGATTTACGTCTCTCGTTACGGCCGGGCATCGATTAACTTCTAGGAGCAACGCGGACCCGTAGTAAAGCATCGGACGACAACGGAAAAGGGCTGTAATGACGCGTACGAATCTGCGTTTTGGGGACGGGGAGGGATCGCGAAACGCGTGAAACAATACAGAAACAACTAGTCGTTGAGGTAATAAATCGCGAGGAAACGGGATTTACCCTAGATTTCTTCACTGTGTCGGAAAATCAAGATGAACTTGGTCTGCATACTCTCCATGCATATACACCCCAAAAAAAAATTATCTATAGTATCACGAAGTCTTCCACTGGACCAACTAATCATTAAGACACACGTTGGCTCCTGACTCTTCTAATTTTACGCTCTTTGTATCCGCTGGACTCACCGACTCAACATTATTACACTCCGTCCGTAACTTTATTTCGTCGGTCGATCAACTGAAACTCGCGCAACCGTTCGCTCCCTCCCCTTTTATTGCACACCCCCTCGCCGGTCGGCAAATTAATAGCGCTTGAATATTCATTGATTGTTAATGAATTATTTCGCGGCGACCACTCTCGCCCGACGCGCCCCGAAACAAAAAGGGCGAATTGATACCCGTTTCGATACGTCGGCCGTATATCCGGCTAACGCCGTGCGCAGAACGCCGCTTTAATTACCAGCGCGAGAAATTTCCGTCGGATTGTAGTGAATAGCAGTGGAACAAGGCTGGCCACTGAACGACGCCGACGCCACGCTTTAATTTCGGCGGTGCCGCGAGTAAAACCATCGCGAAATTGTTGACAATTGATGCAGGCCCGCTGCTCCACTTCCGATATTGCCGATTCATCGTTGCATTAAATGCATTGAACGTCATGCTGGCGAATAAATACGAACAATTTTATGCAGACGGTTTAACGTGCATTTTAGACGCTGCTGCGAATACTGACGTTTATTTCTTTGGGAATAATAATGACGTAACGATAAGTGTCCTTTTTATTGAGGCGTGTGGTCATTGACGAGAGTCAGTACAGTGGAGTACTGTTGCTTAACTATGATCGTAACTGCGAATAGGAGCTATTGTCTACTCGCAAAGCGGACACGACATATCACTTTGACACGAAGTTTACGCGCACAGCGTTACCTACATTCGTGGCATTCCAAGGGCATACGTTCTGCTCCGTGATTCTACTTGTCCGACTATGTACGACTGTTACCACTTGCGCGGAGTCTATGCAATTACACGTGACAGTCTGAAGAGCGTTAGTGCTGGAGATAATTACAAAATTCGTTGGTTCTTTAGCTTGACTATAACACTGCTTGTAGTTAAATTTTCGATATAATGCAGAGAGAGAGAGAGAGAGAGAGAGAGAGAGAGAGAGAGAGAGAAAGTGAGAATAATTTTAAACGGTCTATTTGCGGTGTATATAAATGATTAAATCGGAGCAATGGAAACTTTTTTTATAAAAGGGAAATATTCAATCAGCAAGGGAGAATATTCCGTTCCCCAAACGCTGCACAATTGGCTTCAACAATATTTAATAAACACGAATTGACTACGTTGAAAATTATACCTACCCTATCCCATTATTCTGCTTATCAAGCCATACTCGTATCACGGGATAATCGCGATTACCTCTTTCAAGCTTCACCTACCTCTCCCTCGGATTCACCAGGAAAATCATTATCCTAAATAGTGGACCGGTTCGGTGAGCGAAGTTCCTACGATTTCGGACCGCCTTGCGGAAGGCGTGTATCGATTACAATTTCATCGCTACGGTCGTCATTTGCCGCGGCCAGGGGGCGAAACGGCCGGGCCGCGGGAATGCACGGGGCAAGAAAGGAGAGGGCGAGAGGCGGATAGATAAAGGGGGAGGAAGAGAAAGCCTTTTAACTGTAGAGGGTAGACTGGAAAGATACTCACCTATCCTAATGACATCAGGAAGAGCCGCGGCGTGGGCGGCGAGGAGCGCCAGCAGGAGCCACCTCGCAGCCATTTCCGGTTCCGGTCCGCCCCACCGTCTCTCCCCTCTTCGCCACCGACGCCACCGCCGCCCCTCCGCGCCCACCGGGGCAGCCTGTGCAGCCTCCCTTCTGCCGTAGGGACTCACACCGCTGGAACACCAAGATAGGAGAGGGTGAGTTCATTAAAATGCAACGCGCAAATCTCTGTGTCCGGTTCTGAATATATCCTCCGTCTAAAGCGACAGAACGGAATGCTGGTGGGGGAGGGCTCGCGTTTCTGACGTTGACGCCGTAATGACCGGCTTCTGACGCGGATCAGAAGTCGCCGACGAGGACGACGTACGTCGCGTTATCGGGCGGAAAGCAGGACAGGGGATAATGAGGTAACGGAATGACTCTTAGCAGGGCAGAGAGCTTTCCTGTGGGGATTCGCCCTCATCCATTCAGGGCTCGCTTTAAATCCCTTCGCGTCACTCTTCGATCGCTACACTCGCGAGTGGCTGCTGTGCTGAAATTGGTCCGGAAGCTTTTCGCACGGGGCGCTCGAAACATTGTCGGCTGACGGGGTTTCTTTTTTTAATAAATTCCGTGAGAAAGGGATCAAAAGAATGCTACCACTGCACGGTGACGTGTTCCGTACAACTATAGCGTCAATAGTAATTGTAGTATCCTGCATATTTCTCGCCAGTGGATATAAGGAACCTTTCCAATGTCACATCACCGTCAGTAAACTTTATACGAAGTTGAACCCGTTGATACCAGGGCTGCGAATATTCGAATAATTTACTATTCCAATAATTTACAAGTATTCGAATACTACGAATAAACTTCGAATATTTGAGTATTCGAATGTTATTATTCGAATACTGATGTATTCGAATAGTATGGCGTGAAGTATAAATCGGGTTCTCTAGGTTCATTTTTTTACAAGCTTTTATTTAGTTTCAGTTGTGAGTTCGTTAGTTTGTCAGGGTGAAATCTTGTAAGCTAATTTTGACCCACTTCAACATATCCGATGGGCTTGAAACTTTGCAGACATACGTAGTTCCGATGACAATACAATATTTTCACTAAAAAGCATGAAATATTTTATAGTGAAACTTTTTTTAAAAACAAGCTTTTATTAAAATGTACTAAAAAGGAACCAATAATTTTGATACCGGCCCAAATGACTGCCTGAGAAGAATTCCCTCATGTGACTAGAAATAAACGCGTGGGGCGTAAATATTGAAATGTCCTATTTATGTAAATATACAAAATGTACGTATTTTGATACATTAGTTTTTGCATTCTGCTAGAGCGTCCTTGTTGCACGAGTTTTTTTTCATTTGATTGTGAGCAGTGTAATTCCGCAATTCCAAGTCTGTCCTGATATCTAACCGGATTAAAAATCAAGAGATAAAAAAAAAGAAAAAAAGAAAAAAAATGGCACTACCAGTATTGTAGATTGACCTGCCAAGGATAAATGATAGGTGGGCCTTATTACCTGCTGGGCCTTTTTATCCGCACTTACCTTATGAGGGAATTCTTCTCAGGCAGTCATGTGGGCCGATATCAAAATTATTGGTTCCTTGTTAGTACATTTTAATAAAAGCTTGTTTTTAAAAAATATTTCACTATAAAATATTTCATGCTTTTTAGTGAAAATATTGTATTGTCATCGGAACTACGTATGTGTGCAAAGTTTCAAGCCCATCGGATATGTTGAAGTGGGTCAAAATTAGCTTACAAGATTTCACCCTGACAAACTAACGAACTCACAACTGAAACTAAATAAAAGCTTGTAAAAAAATGAACCTAAAGAACCCGATTTATACTTCACACCATACTATTCGAATAAATCAGTATTCGAATACTTAAATATTCGAATAGTATTCGAATGCTTAAATATTCGAATAGTATTCGAATACTTGGGTATTCGAATTATATTCGTCAAATACTTGAGCAACTGAAGTATTCGAATATTCGAATACCGAAAAATTTGACAAATAGTCACAGCCCTAGTTGATACACGGTGGTTTCAACGATTAAACCTCGCGGCGATGGAACGGTAAAGTTCGCAAAAAGCTTTAGGGCGAAAAAGCATGTTTCCATCGGTCTGGTTTTAAAAACGTTGGAGAGCGCAACGCGCTAGACAGACGCGACGATACCGAAGAATAAGTAAGACAGCGGGGAATGAAACTGACAGAAATAAAGGCAACGCCACGCGTTTTTTTCTCTCAGCTGCAGGCTCGAGGGCGTTTTTAGCGTGCAGACGCACGGTTTACAATGTCGGTGCGTGTATAATCCTCGACGGCTGGCAGCGAGAAAACTGCAGACAGTGTCGGTAACTTGTCAGGAACGGCATGCGGAGGGGAGAATGAAACCCGCGAACACAACCGGAAGTGACTGTCCAGGAATTTCATATGGGCAGGGACGTCGGTGAAAAAAATTTTCATTAATTCGACCTGCAGACGAACTTCCCGTTTTATTCGTCGGGTTCTTCGTGGCCCCCTTTTTTTTTGTTTGCCCGCACAACCTACAATTTCCTGTCCGCCTCTGGTTCGGGTTTTCAAAAAATGATGTTTAATCTCCATTCGACGCGCGTCCGCGAAAATTCCGGTGCACAGAACGCGGCTGAAATCGTGGTACGGACCAGAACAGACTGATTGATTGTAGAAAAAAGCGATGTATCAAAACTGAAGAATAATTCTTTTCGCGCGAAGCTCCGTTTTCGAGGGGAGTAGTTTGAATATCGTATATAGCCGACAAATTAAAATGAAGAGGCAGTGAATTATTTTTGCAAGTCCTGTGTGCAGCGTAGATCTGAAATTATATCAGATATGGAATTCATTAATAGTAAGTGGCAAATTGGTAGAACCATGAATTTTAAGGTCACGGAAAAGGGAAACGAAATATAAATGGAATTCCAGAGCGATGCATTGCGGGGCATTGATCAACGTTGTACACTCGGGACACGAATAAGACACGCAGAATTAAGGAATGAAACTTTAATGTTGAATAACCGATGCGGATTCGCCCGTGCAGAATCAAGTATTCAACCGCGAGGGCCCCAAGACACTTATCGCCGAACAATTTTCCCGTCTCGACAGCCAATTCTTTTTCTGCATAATTTATCATTCGCCTCTCTGATTCTTCCGCTTCTGGAGCTGCGTCCCCGTGAATGGCGTGGCTCGTTCATCGAAACACACTCGTAAATTTTCAATGCATAGACGAGCATGGAGCCGTCAATGATATACGCGGGGACACCGATCATGTATTGAAAGATGCGACGGATCGTTATCATAAATTTCAACATTACAATTCACTAAATTTTCCCACGCAGCTTCGTGAAATATCACCTAAACACAGTACAAAGATTCATTGCAACGAAGTACTCGGAAATTTACTCCGAAACGTCAAGCCTAATCCCTCTCTCTTAAATATATATAGCCAAATATGTACTCTCTGTTTCACGAGGAGCTATCGCGAATAAATCTCAGCTCTACATATTCCACTACCCCCAATGATAAGTTATCATACCAGAGCGTGAAAAATACAATTTTCAAATAGATTGCATTCGTAAACTCGCATTTCCCCTGCTACTATTCTCAGAAGCACCAGAAATCTGTCTTGAAGACGTCGATCGGCATCCAGATGAGCGTTCAAATGAAACCGCGATCATTCAAGCCGCACTTTGAATAATTTTCGCAGGCAAAATCACGGCTACTGCAATCCGAACGTGAATCGTCCCGAACGAGACTAGACTTTAATCCACGCGTAACGAATGGGCCAATTATCAGGCAGCTTCCCTCGCGCCTCGTGACCCATTCTCTTTCCGCATAATTTATCGATTCCCTCTGGCAAGCTCGTGGTCCTTCACAGGCAGACGATGCCAGTTCATAGCCCGCGTCGCTGTGCATCCGTGAAATTTCCGATATACATCCAAACATCGAAGATCATCGTGATATCGTTCTCTTACGTTGGGGGGGGGGGGGGGGGGAGAGGCATCCGGAACCGTGACCACCCTGACACCCATTCCCCATTGATTTTCGTCGTTCCGTCGAGCTTCCACGCAGGCTAGTTACTCCCCACTCGCTGTATGCAGGCCTGACAGTGTGTTGCACTCGCGCCAACGCATCCCGGACGCGGGCTATGCGTCTACAGACTTAGCGGAGGCCTTAGTGCGGTAAAAGAAAAGACTTAGATAGGGGGAGGCGGTTGGGCGGGGTGGCTGAGTCGTTCGGTGACGTGGCGGTCTGAATTTTAATGAATCCCCTCCGCCTTTGTGTGCTAAGCTCCTCGTGGATCCGATCCCGCGTGGCGTGGCAGTATGAAATTTTTATGAAAACACGGATCATTCGTCTCGCGCTACTCCCATCCACCCTCTCGCGATGCACGGCCACCATCTCGCTCGACCCGCGTCGAGATGTCCTTTCGTTGTCGTGTAACAAGGTTTACGTTCCGACGCCTTCTTCTCGATCACCGTAAGCGCGGCCCCGCTGCTTTACCGAGGGAACCCGGATTTACCGAGGCTCCTTTCACCGGAGCAGATATCGACGCGTCACTCTCGCGCCCCCGCAACGACGGGATCCGATGAAGCCCGGCATCATCTGCCCCTTAAGTGCCCGGTTGATTAAAACGAACCTGAAATTACGGTCGAAAAAGGAATGCACGACGGAGAAGCTGCCCGAAGCGCTAATCGGAATTCGATTACGAAGTTTCGCGGATGATTAGCCGCGGCAGTTAAAGCGAGTTAAATGGAACGTATACACCGGGGTACAGGAATTTAATTTCAACGTCGCGACGATATTGTTAAACTTTCGGCTCCATTCAGTTCCTCGGTTTCTTCATTCGCCTTTTTGCAGCCCGACCGGCTTCCTTTGTCGCTTGCGATAAAATCGACTTTACGCGGGGCACAAAGGTGTTTTCCTTGCGTAAGTACTTCCTTGGAAGGGAAGACATTCGTGCCCGGGTCGTAGGACTTTCCTCCCGGGGAAAACGTACCGCCCTTCATGCGAGTTCCCTCGCTGCTTCCTCTATCTTTCCCATTCCCCTTTGCATCCCGCACGCCTGGCGATGACGCTGAAATCGCTTTTCCTTCCACGATTTCCCTCCACCCTCGTCGCAATGAGTTATACGCCGAAGGGAGAGGAATGAAAATAACGTATAATACCCTTCGCGCCGGCACACAGTCTTCGACGTAATGTACAAAAGTCAAAAATCCGAAGTGTTCGATACACAAATTCTTGTATCTTAAAATGTTAATAAAGAAACGTAGTTTTTAATGCTACCCATAACTTTTGCTCAATTTACCAATTTGTTGTAAAAAATGGCCCTAGAAATTTATTCCAAATCTCGGTGCATTTTTTCAAACACGTCCCATTGGCGGAATGTTTATGCTTTTCATTTGATTTTTAAATGTTGTGTTTAATACTGTCATACCTTCAAAACTGCCAAGTCAGTTTTTTACTATACTAACAATTTGTACGAATATTTTATGTTAAGTATTTATCAACTTCAAGGAGACTTTTAAAAAAAGTACCAAAAAGTACCCCCGAGATTTTTTTTATATAAATTTAGGGGACATTAAGCTTTATATTCCCGTCAATTTCAGCTGCCCGAATTTGCCCGAAACAGAAAAAAGTAAAAATCATTATTAAGACGTAAGGCAGAACAGGCAAAATGATTATATTTATCGAACTATGGCTGGTATTATATGCCAGTCAGTATGCAAAAATTACTAATTCACGGGAGTGATATTATATCGTACCATCAAATTCCAATAGGGCAACTGTCAGAAGGGGCTTTAGAAGCTACACATAAAAATATAAGATATATTAGAGAACGCTATACCAGAAAATCATCCCGAAAGAATACCAATAAAGACTTGATTAATTTCCTTATTACAAGTTCAGATCCCGTGGTCTCACTACACAGAAAAAAATCTTCCAAGGTAAAAAGGAAAGATTTTGCCGAAATTATGTACTAGGTATGTGATAACAAATGAATGTACTGAGGAATCATCTCTTAAGTTTGACGAAGAATCCTCGGAAGCAAGTTTATCAACTGTTTCAGAATCCGAAGCTGAATGAGCCAAGGTCAGTGCGGGTAATAAGGCCCTCTTAAGAATCCATAATTTAAAAAAAAAAAATTATACATACTTTTGAAAACTCTTTTTTTTTTATAGAAATCTATGAACATTATACTATAAACTATGATATTTTGTATAATATATAATAAAAGCAATATTACCTGATGGGCCTTATTACCCGCACTTACCTTACATGCATTCAAACAAATTTAGAAAAAACTTATAACATCAAAAATGTATAAAAATAGTCCTTTTATAAATAAATATGAAATTTATTTTAAAAAATTTTACTCCAGAGAGAAGTTATTAATTTTTGTCCATTTCCTTATACCCATCGAACACTGTGCGGCATCAGGAGATTCTACAGTGAACTGTCTATACCGTCAAGATATGAAACACAACAATTGCGATCGGGGAGAAATTATAAAATTATTTTACGCCGCTGTCATATCGCCCTAGTAGTCATCAAATTGTTCCAGAAGCCAACACACGTTAATGTAATCCTCAAGGAATCATAAATATGGAAACTTCGAAATGAGATCACCAATGGCAGTTGGATTGAAAGTAAAGGAGTAAAAATCTTTTTCAGCGTTGAAGACTCGACTAAATTAGCTCGTTTTCCACCGGAAGAGTGATACAGTTGTGCCATCCATATGTACCATCTGTTCCTAGAGCTGGAATCCTTCAATTTTCATGCATTCATTCACTTAACTCGTTCGTGGGAAACAATTACGCGGATCAACGAATCTGCTGGCCACTCGTGCCGCCGAGAGATTTCCAGTTTGCGCATCAGCCGCAAATGGCGCAAGGATTTGCGGGATTCGCAGCCGTGCATTTGCGTAATCCTTACCACGTCGGCTAGTCTATCTCCTTCCTAACGGATGAGTAGAAAAGCGCATGAAACACGTCGAGGATCTGTACTCGAATCAGATCAAAATTATCCGAGTGGAGCACGCGGGTAATTTTTTCGATGATTCGATATGCTGGCCGATCAATGAACCACTCTGCATCGGGCACAAGGACATTAATTGTTAACGTATTAATAAACCTACTTAGGTAAATTGTTTGTTACATTCCAGATAATAAATCTCCTTGGAAGAACCAAGATTCTGCTTCAGAGTTGAATAACTCCAAGTCTCGTCCTCTTATTCAAAGTTCCTTCCCACTATTACCCAAAGTGTCCACTTTCAATGCATAACGAACTCAGACGAATCCGTGATTGCACGAATTTCACGCAGTTTTCACGTGTACCCCCGGTTATTCAAATTCGCCGCTTACGCGAAGCGAATAAGATTATTCGCAGCAAGATAGGCGCGTCGCCACAATTTACGTAATAGTCGCGCCAGTCCACAGCAATAATGTGCACGGTGGGATAAACACAAAATCGCGGTGGGGAAAATTCACGACCGTCAGCGTTTCACGACGATTTGAAATAAAAAATCACTTAAAGAAAACCCGACATACAAGTCGAATAAATCACGAAGCTATGTGAATAACAGCTACTGAAAATTTCGAAAGTTACGTCGAATTAAATGTCTTCTAAGTAGTATATTACTTAATAATCGCGCTAATGGATCGACGAGCAACCGTCGAATCCAGTAGAAAAGGAGCGAGCATCGACTAACGAGACGAACACGTAATGTGTTTCAGGAATGATGCACCAGGAAAAGCTCGTAGAATTTTTACGCCGTGAACACCACGACGCCAAGGCGCCGTGGCATCTCGGACGTCCAGTCCGCGAGAAACGCGAGCCAGCCTTGTAAAGTTGAACGAACGTCGCACGTCGGCGACGGCTCGTAAAAGCTCAGTAGATGTACAGTTTACGTGCGGGTACGGGCGTCCACTTACACGTGAAAGCACGGTGCCAAGGCGGCACGTACTCTTTCCCAAGTTTATCCCAAAAAAAAGTGAAGACCACCGCGGGGGATCGAGGTCTTTGACGGCGACTTTTAGCGGGACGTCAAAGCGCCAACGGAAAGGTAATCCCCTTTTGCTCCTATCTTGGACGTAATTGCGTTAGAGAAGCTTCTCCGTGGCGTCTACGTATTTGCGCGAGGGGTTCGAAGTGTCGACGCGCGTTCTTGCGGAAACAGTAAAACACTGCATATCGCGGACAGAAGCTGGCTGCACCGACGATGGGTAAAGCGAAGGGAAACGAGGCCGTGGCGGGCTGGAACGCGGTACGCGTCGATTCTTTTCCATATAAATTTCTGGCAACGCGTCGCCGCGGCCTATGGAATTCCACCTAAGATCCACGAATCTTCTCAAGGCTTCACCGGCAAATCGCAGCGAGAAGGAATTCAATTTTCCTATGATTTGTTCCACGGGGCCCCCCGCACAAACCCTTCGACATACCTACGTGTCCCGACTATTTCCTGCGTGTACGAAATCGTTTCCGCGTGGTGCACGAGTGTCCTTTGTGCACGAATGTTTGCTCGAGCACCAACCGTCAAGAGTCGTCGCGAGCGCGCAAAGTGCAGAGGCGAATCGATCAGCGGCCTCTCGAATACGTACGAGCGTCTGCGTTCGTACGGTGCCAGGCACGGATAAAAAGGGCAACGGGAAATTAAACAACAAACAAATTCGTGAGGGGTTAATTAACGGTAATAACGTCGGCCGTCTGGTTGAGTTCGTTCACCCGGGCTTTAATCTCGCATCAAGATAATACAGACTGCAGAATATTCCGCTCAATTCCCGATACGTTTCATTATTATATCAGATAGCTTTCTATTAAACATCAAATTTGATGTTCATTAATAATACGGCTTGGTAAATTGAAAACCCAGAATTGTTGTAATCGTCTGTTTGAACTGAAATCTCCCAACGAATTTCGCGAGTGTTTCCGTGGCGAACGTTTGATTAAAACTCGCAACGATCGGAAATAACTAGACGAAATAGGAATATTTGTCATACTAAATGCCGCGCGTAAGTACGCGCTCCTCCATCATTAGCTGGGAAATCGATTGTACCAATAACGATAGCAAGGTTATGTAAGTTATCGATAAAAAGATTTGCCGTCTGCATTTATCATGGAATAATAAAACGCCAGCGACATCCGAGTCATTAAACACTGGACAAGTCTTATAAATTGTTCGAATTAAATTCTGCTTGCGTCGCTGGCAGTATTTTCCAAATAACTGGAACTTATTTCCAAAGAAATGGAGCAAAAGTCTCTTTTACAAAGTCGCAATTACGTATTGAACAGAAAGAAGGTTCCTTTCAAAGGCACACTGTTTTTAAGCTTACCGTGCAACGCCGGATTACAATCGTCGCGTCGTCCGCGAAGCTGCCGATTGATTTGTAATTATTCAGAAAAGTATATAATTTAACAAAAGCGACACAGGCTCGTTTCACTTGGAACTTCGAATGGCAATCCAAAGATATACGGTATTGGATTCTTCTCCGGCCGAATAAAATGGCAGTTGCTGGTTCTCTGTATTCAATGCCACAGAATTGCAAGGCATTATGCAACAGCCGACAATACCGAACAATTGGTGTAATTCAATAGAATTGCAACAGAAATGGCGGAAAGTTGTGCGGCGCGCGCCCGTTCCAGCGATACATTTTCGGGGGCAAATAGTGATTTCGGTCGCCGCCATCTCGGCAACGGCGATTTTATTGAATCATGGTAACAACTCGATATTACGAGATAACTCCTTGTTACGTAACACCGTCCAATTATTGTGCACAGCTCCGCTGTAAGGGTGCACCGAAAAACGTCACGCGTATTAAACGAGAATTCTACTCCGCTCCTTAATGCGCGCCACTCTCGCCGTGACACTTTCACGGCAGAAATTTTGCGAAATTCACAGAGCAGCGCATTTGGCGGGTTGTCACGGGATACATGCTGAATTCTGCGAGTTCTACGTGTCTGCCTGTGAAATATTTATAAGATATTTATATCGTTCCCCTGATGGATTCGTGTAGCGCATTTTGCTTTGCTAGACGCTAGTATTATGACGTCCCTCAGGCAATAAATAACATTTATCAGTATTCACATTATTTTGCATGAAGTTGTATTGCAACAGCACTTTCTACTATCCAATGTTAATCTGCATCCTTTGATCGAATTTCGTTGTTATGCTATTGGCTAATGCAGGTAGGGAAAACTCGGGTAAGTTCGTGGAACAGGTTACTCCGTGATACTTTTTCATTTATCTGTAACTCGAAATTGTGTGACTCAATTTAGATGGAACAAAAACTAACAGGCAGCGTTGATCTTTTAGTTCATGTTGTGGTAAAATAATTAGTCAATTGAAGTTAGTGTGATAAAGTGAGAGAGCATTTTATTCCAGCAGCGCATTATTCGTGTAATTTTTCGTGCTAGTTGTGGACGAACGCTTGATTATGTATTATATGAGCTTTAGAAGATAAATGGAAAGTTCAAACTGCAGGTAAGTGATGGTAAAATGACACTTTAACAAGTTTTACTCTTGAAATTGTCATACAATAAGGCATCAGTGTTATTTTTGCTTATGCAAAATTACTAAATTCTTATTTATCGTGCTCCCGAGCTTGCGTTTCTGATTGTGCTGTTCGAGAAATTCTGGTGGCAAATACCAGATAGGGGAAAGGTGGGATAGTTGATCATCGGGGATACATGATCACGTCAGTTTTTTAATTAATATATTGGCAATTTGTGCCTGCTGTCATGTTATCGTGGTAATGTTTGCATTATCGCAACACTTCATGTTGCAGTTTTCTTTCGGGAGCATACAATAATGTAGTTAGTAGCTTCGGTCTTATTTGCAGCCAAAAAGTAAATATTTCGGTCACCTTGATCTTCCACCTTTTCGACTGAATGTTACATTTTAAACGATTTAAAATATATTAAGTAAAAACAGCCATTTCTGGTCTATCAATGCTATTTATTGATTGATCTAAATATTTGAGGTAAGTTTAGTTTTCCACCTTTTTCAAATCGAGTGCATTGAGGGATACTTGATCAATATGTGAGGTGGGATACTTGAACAGGTGAAAAAGCCCCAGAAAAAAACATAGAACGGCTAATGAAACAGAAAAATACGGCAAAGAAAGTGAGAAGGAAAATCTTTTCTTCATCATCATCTGAATTAGATGATATCTAACAATAAGTGAAATGTCTTTTACGAATGCATTTATGTTGTTTTAGGTCATAGAGTTTTATGTCATTCTTCGGTTTTATTTTTTTCAGTAATTCCTTCAAGTTAGTTATAGTTTAATTTCCATTTATGATATTCCCTTTATTTCATGTTATTGACTAAGATAATAAATGTTTTTTAGAAAATTAATGTATTTTTTACTCTTAATGTTCACTGATCAAGTCTCCCTAACCTTTTGATCAAGTCTCCCCTTTAGTGGGGGATACTTGTGCATAACGTCACTGCCGGAAAATGTTTAAATTAGTTTTCACCTCTAAAATTTATAAAAGTATATTGAGAATACTCTAAGAATCGCAACTTAAGTAATTAAATAGAAACAAAGCAAAGCATTATTATTATTTTAATAAAATAGCAAAACTGTGATCAACTATCCCACCTTTCCCCTACCATGTTTCCTTATGTCTCAAACATCTAATGATCATGAAACGATTGATTATACACAAAATAACGATAGTATAAAATAATATGAAATAATATAAAATAATATAAAATAATGTAAAATAATTTAAAGTAATGTAAACTAATGTAATATAATGTAAAATAATTTACAGTAATGTAAACTAATGTAAAATAATATAAAATAACATAAAAAAAGTAGCTGATGACCATATCACGGGCTAGCGAGAATTATCACGGAGTTATCAGAGTACTATCGCGAAGTAACCAGAGTACGTCATGACAACTTAATTTTGTATATTTTCAATGAAATATACTTAGTAAATTTCTGTTAACCTATTATTTGTTTCCCTGATGTCTGACCTATCATTATATCCTAGACTCACTTTCAGAATATGTAAATAATAGCAGTTAATAGACAAATTCTAAAACTATCAGGGACTTACCCGAGTTTACCCTACTCAGTATTGGCCTGGTTTTCCCTCGAAGACCAACATATCGGTCCTCTAATAACGAATTGTGACGCGAGAATATTCCACAGACAGAAACAATGTCTACGATGACAAGCACGTGCGCAATGCACGTAGTACATACATCCGCAAAATTTCTGTCGCCGCGACAGCCCACTTTATTGGTCCCGTGCTCACGTAACGTGCATTAAATTCCACAGTTTTATATTTCGCCGCCGAATTTTCTGCCGCGCGCATACCAAGAAGTTCAATTAATTATCTCCCATGTTCTTTTCTCCTTCTGCTCTTACACGCCGGTGCATCTCTGCCAGAATATTTCATAAACATTCACCAGGGTGTCTCTCTTACACGTTTGCTCTGATGTTTTCTCTTTAGGATAAGAGAATATTAACACATGATTTAGATAGCTGTAATATCCTCTATCGATAATGCACATGTCTAAAAGATAAATGGAAATATGCAGGAGGAGTAAAGGAAGTTATCCTTGTCATCGTGGACACACATTTTGTCTTTCACACTTCTAAGGTCGGTATCAAATACATTGGCCGGTGAGTTTCGTCAGGGGTATTCTCCCACCACACAGTTTCCTTGCCTCGGTGCTCCTTACCTCAACGTTTTCTGACTCGCTCTCGTTCCATCTCGCTCTCGCCTTCGCAGAACAAGAGCGAGCCAGAAGTGGTGGGGATGGTGCCAAGCTTCTGGCGTGTAGGACAAACCAAACTGTCAGCGTAGAAATACACACATCAGAATAGGTGTGCGTTAGAAAAAATTCTGAAACTTTATTGGTCAGAACATTGATTCTTTCCCGATAGCTTCATCCCGTATTTGTCTACGCATAGCTTCGTAACGCACACAACTATTACGCTAAGAATAAATAACAGCCAAACGGCTGGGTTCAGGCGGAACCGTTACCCCAGCATACCCTGCGAGGGCCACGCAACTCCAATTGACAAATCCACGATCGTCAGATGGTGGTGGCTGATTTCTCCTCGATCGCTGCTCGTGAAAACAAACTCACCGGCCAATATATCTGATACCGACCTTAGTTCACTATTTCATAATGTTTAGTTTCCACGTATGCAAAGAATGACGATAACAGTCGCCAGTGTTTCAGTCTGAAAAGGAAAGCCAGCCAGTGGAATAGAATGGTCGGTGACCAGACACTGTGCGGCTTTGTCTGAACCGGAATGAACGTTGCGTGCGAGGAGGCATTTGCACATGTGCATCTCTATGCAAATTCGAGCAACATGTCTGGTATACATATCATACGGAAAGGAGAGTAACAGCATATTCAACAAATCTGCCACCAGGTCTGTCTAGATCAAAAGTGAAACAGAGAGAGAAGACAGATACGGCGAGAAGAAAGTTTCGAAATTTAGTGGGGAGTCTTGTAGCGAGGCTAACTCATCGAATAAGACGATCTTATAAGGAATATGAGCCTCGTCTCGAACGGTGAGTGCGTGTCACCTATACCTTTGCTGACCCACATCATGAACGACCTGCACTCGTAACAAACCAGCCCGGTCCATCCATGGCCCCTTGGCGATTTCCCCTGAAATTGCATTTCTCTCTCGGTCCGCTGTGCTGGCGTACATACACCCCCGTCGTCCGTAAAATAGTAAAATTGGGCTACTACACTAAAATGGAATACAATAAGGGGATGAGACACGGTCGTTAAATACCCGTTCCCTCAGCCATTGCGGCCTGTATAGTGTTCTAATTGCAGGCTTTTCGGGAATAGAATACACGACCTTCTCTTCTTTTTCTTTCTCTGTACTTCTCTTCTTTCTTTTTTATTATATATCGTGGTCATTTTATAGCGAGCTTTCGTTGCCCAGCAAAGCTCGTTAAGGTTTAGAGCGCGGGCAAACGTTCACGTGGAAAAATAAAGGAATATAATTATTTTTAGCGACTCTCCAGCTTCACTGTGCGGGCAGCAAATGTGTCCGTCCGTCTGAAACTCCTTTTTGAAACTACATAGATCGTTTAACTACTTTGAGCTTGGTGTACAGAGTTGATGTAACTATTCGGTGAATTTTAATGGAAATAAAATTTACCAGAAACTCAAGATTTAAAAATATCGCGGGTTTCATATATCCAGGATACCATTCACGAATAAACGAAGAGCGAGTCGATCGATTCAGATAAAATAAACAGCTTCGGGGGTAAAGGGTTTACCAGCGAACCGGAGGAATAACACATCGCCTACTTTCGCACGAACAGGTGTAGACGAGAGCTTTAAACGATTCCAGAGCGGAGCATTTTATTAGGAAACTTTGATACGTTCAAAATTAAATTCCTTCCCTCCGCGTCGCTTAACTTT
The DNA here is from genome assembly GCA_947577245.1 of Andrena bucephala. Taxonomy (NCBI): domain Eukaryota; kingdom Metazoa; phylum Arthropoda; class Insecta; order Hymenoptera; family Andrenidae; genus Andrena; species Andrena bucephala. Next base: position 113,593,719 of record OX387715.1, read on the forward strand.
CCCGCCTTACTCGCTTTCTTAATTGCAGTTAATCACGAGCGTTACTTAGTTCCGGCCGTTGCCTTCGTTTGTACGTTTATAATTCGTGTTTCGTTTCGCGAGCAGTGAAAATTGCTGGTGCTTCGAAACTTGCCGTGAATGTATGTCGATAGTAGACAGAAATATCGTGCACACAGGGAAAGGTTGCCCAAAAAGTAACGTACTAATTTTGGAAAACTTTCTCCGAATTCTCTTTTACATTCCCAGCATTCGTGTGCTGTAGTTCAGAGAGCATGAATCCTAAATCGAATTGCCCAAACAGTTCCACCTTTAGACGAGACATTCTCCAAACATCTGCGAACGAAGTTCTCTCCCCGAGGCACGTAATTAACAAATCCTACCACTTGCGGACAGTGCTTCACTCGGTATAAAGTGCCTCAGCACTTGGATTTATGAACTGGTGGTCTTAGAAGGGCTCGAGTCACAGTTCTGGCTATCTTACAACCCTGCTATCCTCCCCGAGGATAGGGCTCTTATCAACGTTCTCAAAAAGGTGATGCGAAAGAGTACCAGATTCAAAGCAACGGCAAAGTAATCTGTGTATCTACACGAAGTACCGTACAAATGCCTCTTTAAATCAAAGGACTCACTCCGTGTACTTGATTAATGAAATCAATCATTTGCAATTTTATGGGAATCTCGTTGGGTTGGAATAAAAATATTATATATTTTCAAAGAGAAGCTAAAGACAGAAACCTCATTAAACCACTGGCGTGAGATTTCTGCAAGATGTTTTACACGTGCGAAAAATGTCCGACTGTTGAGCGATATGTATTCAACTGACGAGAAGGAAAACGACGAGGAAAGATTGCGCGAATAATCGCCCTCTGTGCCACAGTCGATTACAGTCCGCTAATCCGACCTGTCCGAGAATTAGCACAAACCGGATACACGGACGTGAAAATGTTCTTGGCTAACCAATACGTGTCCAACCATTAAAAGTTTCACATTCGTTAACTACAACTGACGAGGTTTAAAACTGCTCGAATATTCTGCGGAAGAAGTTTTATATTTCGCGGGGGAATATACATGGAAAATTTCAATTTAACGCGAGATAATTCAAGGTTCGTACATGTAGGCAATTAACTTCGTTATGCATTCGGGGACGCATGAATTCATTGACGTAACTTGAGAAATTGACAATTATTATACGTAGATGGAAAATATTCAACTGAAAAGTCAGAATACACGCCTCCACTGCAAAGGGACCACGGGAAACAAATATCGCGCGCCGCTGCCCTACAATTTGAAATTGTGCGACGATCGACAGTACAGTAGATCCCATTTACGACGATCGTCCAACGAGAGTATGCTGCCTGCACCGTTAGAGCGAACCAATTACCGCCAGCTGTAGCGAGGCAAAAATTGTCCATCCGCCCTGTTGCTAGGTATCTCCAAATTGAGCTAATTAAACTCTCCTAAATTGAACCTTATATTCCTCTGCGCGCTTTGATACCCAGCAACGTTACCCAGTTAATGAAAAGGAAACCTCTTCCGTAATTCCGTCCGTAAATGAGACTAAAAAAGGACTCTGCCACATTCGTTTATCCGTCGCTTCTCACGGGTCAATAAAATCAAGTAACCAATAAAGTAGCTATGGTCACCGAAGAGCGCAAACACCTTACACCAGTGTGTCCCAACCATTTTTGAATCGCGACCCCCTTTTATAGTATTCAAATACTTGCGACCCTCCCTCCCCCATATAAGGTTAGGTAATCAAAACACGTAAAAAATAGATATTTCAGATAATACGTACAGTGGCGTGCAAAAGTATTCGACCGCCCTTTAAAATCGCATAACTTTTTTAAAATTAATCCAAACGACTTGAGTTTTTTTGAGAAGCTAGAGGGATTAGTTTGCTGAATTATGTGATTCGTCGTTATGAAAAAAATGCACTTGGTCGGATTAGGAACAAAAAAAAATAGTAAAGGTCGTGTTTTAAACTTTTTTTGCGAACCCTTGATGAAAATTCCAAAAACACGTTTGTAGATTTAAGTAAGTTATATACGTAACGAAAATTTCATCAAAATTGGTTAACGTTGCTCTGAGGTATGAACGCTTAAAGATCGCATAATAAGGTCGACAACCGCTGACTTCGAGAAGTTCCGCGATTTTCGACCTTATTCTGCGATCTTTAAGCGTTCATAGCTCAGAGCAATGTTAACCGATTTTGATGAAATTTTAGGCACGTATATAACTTACTTAAATCTACAAACGGGTTTTTTGAATTTTCATTAAGGGCTCACAAAAAAAAGTTAAAAAAAACGACCTTTACTATTTTTTTTGCTATTCCGACCAAGTGCATTTTTTTTCAAAACGTCGAATCACATCATTTAGCAAACTAATCCCTCTAGCTTATCAAAAAAACTCAAGTCGTTTGAATTAATTTTAAAAAAGTTATGCGATTTTAAAGGGTGGCCGAATACTTTTGCACGCCACAGTATATTAAATATACTTAAAGTTATTTAACATATTTAGTTATCTTATTTAGTACCATGGTTGTGCTTGCATCTGGATAACCAACGTTTCCTTTTCTCCATTTATGAAAAATCAGTCTTACATCATTAACAGAATATGGCAATGCAATTAAATTGCAATTAAAATAAATAAGTGCTAAGAATCGTCAACTAAAAATAACCCCAGTGACCCCCAGAACCACCCCCTCCTCTTGGGGGTTGCGACCCCCCAGAACTACTGCCTTACACGATACAAAACTTAAATTTCTTTCCAGAGGAATGAATAGAACCGCGATACCTACAGTTGTCGCACGAAATTCACAAATTTATTCTCTTTCGGGGCGACACTGTTTCGCAGACACTGTTGAAACCCGTGCACCAGCACCACCCAGGTCTTTCAGAAACCCAAGCCGCGGCGCAGCCGGGATGCACGACCCTGCACGGTGTATCTACACGCGAGGACGCCGTTGTTTTCAAGGCGTCTCGTATTAGCTACGTTCCGCGCCAGTTTTCCCAGTAACATTAATAACGGACCCATCCGCCTAACACTCCGCGAGACTGTTCCATCACCTTTTCCAGCCGCGAGTTTCAAAATGATGGAGCGTCGTAATTGCGCCCGGTAACAAGAGCGGATCCCTCTGTAATCCTGTTGTTCCGTTTCGCATCCATCACGGCCGGTTAAAAGTACGGTTCCAATGGAAACGCGACGGCGGATCCGTCGAAACTCCGTGGTAACGCCAGGAACCGGCGCGTGTTTCCGAAAGAGCGTTAGACAGTGATCCGTCGACGCGCGAAATAAACTCGCGGCGGCGTTGCAGAAGTACGGGATGTTGACTGATTCGCCGTCGAATTTCCGTGACAGTAAATAATCCCTCGATGGTAGGCAAACGAATCTCGATATAACGATCATTGTCGTCAGAGTCAACGACGACAACCCTCGCAGATATTTGCGGCCCGGCGATACGTGACACTAACGCGAAACGTCGCGTTCGGGCGACTGGTCGCGGATCGTCGCTGTTAGTTTGATCGGTTTCGGGTGGTCGATAGGTATCCGCTCTATAATAAATGAGCAGCCAGGCGCGAGTAAACGTAGTTATCATTGCACAAACAACGATGTTGCGAAGCAGGTGTGGAGGCGGAAGCGTGATAATACAGCAGTTTCGGTGGTCGGAAGAGGCTGTTGTATCGCAAATTAGATTATAATTATTGTGCTCCTCGAAAGATAAGCTTGAGAGGAGTGGCTTCCTGTTGAAACGCACGGAAGAGGAATTTAGGATAGATTCGCGAAAAATTCACGAGTGGATTTCGCAAGGCTGAAGCTCGAATTGTATGCAGGGTTTAATTGAACATCGTTATCCACCTTCCATACATGCATCGTCCATGTAACCAAAGTTTGTTAATTAATACACAACGTGCAACAAATATTTAGGGAGATCGAATGTGCATACAGCAAGCCTTTGCATATTCCAATGAAAAACATGTTGAGTGAACACACAACGTTCGTGGTTCGATGAAATGTTACTTTCAATAAAACAACGAAGCTGAAGCTGGTGACAATGGTGACATTAAAAAACGCTAATTATGCTCATATCGGGTTCAATATTCGGGGCGCGCCTATGAGCGGCACGAGATTTTCAAAGAACAGACCAGCCAACCATGGAAGCAATGACCTTTGTTTGTTCTATGGACGGTGGGTGTCAAACGAATTGATTGACGTGCAGACGGACAGGCGTGCATCGGCGCAGAGAGGCGACGCGACGGGGAAAAAATGTTGACGAGGTGTCGCGCAAAAACGGCCCGCATCCTCCGTGAAACTTCGCATTTCAAACAAGAGAACGACGCGAACGAGAGCCACGGTCGAAATTAGAATTTTAAAGCCCCGCGAACGCCGTATGAAACCAGATTTTTTAATTTACCAGAAAAAAAGAGACTTTTCAACGCGAGCTGCTTCCACGTTGCCGTGAAAAATGTCAAGCCGCCCGGCTAATAAAAACAAGAACGCAAACGGCGTTTAATGTCCCGGTAAAGAAATGATCCGATGCTCAAACTTCAGCAATGAATTATTACTTGCTGGCACATTCATTATCGCGTGAACAAATTTCTGCGAAATAAGGTCGTGCCATGAAATAATAATGACGGTGTCTGTTAAATGTTTGAAGCATCTGAATACTCATTTTAACACCTGCACAATACCGTAGATAAAATACGTATGCAACAAGTAGATACAAAATTACAGAATGCCCTTTTACTTCAGATGTGGGTATAGAAACGTAGGATGATGTTTTTAGAGTTGCTGGAACAGCTCGAGGTGAATTCCGTGGCGACGAGTAAAGTCGATAAATTTAATCCAAGCTAAACACAAGACCGATTCCGCGGAGCCAAGGCAAACAACGTTCCGTCGATCGCGGAGTCGAATAAAAACTGGATGTCCCGTTTCTGTTTATCTGAATTCGCGATAGGAAACCGTGGACGGGTAAGTGGCTTGGCGTAGGACAACAGGACACCAGGGAAGGAGGAAAAACTCTGACGAACCAACGCCCATAACCGCGAGGTCGCTCCCAAGGGAGTTGGCGTAACCATAGCGAGCGATACCGATATGGGAGCAAACACCGTACGAAAAGTCGTGGCCCAGGGTTGCGCCAGCGCTGGCTTGGTACACTTTGCACAAGCGAGACTGGGATACCGCGGTAGTTAATAAATAAAACCGGGTTGGAAATACCGAGGATGTCAGAGAAATATGGCTGGCCGTGTATCTTCCATGAAGGTATGCACGTGCGACTCGCGGATCACGGGTAGAAACGTAGAAGCACGCTAAATTTCTACGTAGAATCGATTCCATGTCACCTCTAAAGTATCAGGGCACATCACTGCACGTGCGCGTCCGAAGAAGCGTTGCGTGGATATTGAAAAGACGAACGACATCTCGCAGCTCTTCTCACAGGAGAGGTCGTTCGCTTCACGAATGGCCAACGTTGTAAATCTGTGCGATGAAAAATGACGGGCATCGCCGAAATGCCGTGAAGTTGTTGAAGAATCCGGTGGATCGATCGCGAACAATTACCACGCTGGAGGAAGGGATCGATTTCGCGAAGAGTGACTGAGGGCAGCACTATGTTAAGGGAACAATTTGTATGAAAATCCTCGGGGAAGTTTAATTGCCGGGAAACGAATAGATCTCGCGAGCCATGGAGCATCCTGGATGTTCCTCACGCACGGGGGAATGAGAAACGGGCAGCAATTCACGGCTGAAATATTAGCGATTCAATTACAGATAACATTTTGTCACGGGCTATGAAAGTTGCGGTAATAAAAGCGCAGGGGTGATGGGCCAACAGCACGTTCTTTCTCGCTGCTTCAACGTCCCGAACACGTGCGACATGGAACACTGAAACGAACACGCTTGACTTTCAGAGTCCCCCGTAGAATGCACCCCGCGTCTTCGGGCCCGCGGGTCGATATCGATATTCGATACGTTCGTGCGCACAAATTGCCCCACGATCGAGTAAATACATAATTCCCGGCGATATTTATTCCGCCGGTGAAAAATCGTCTGACGCTCCGCGGCGTTATTTCGCCATGTTTATTCGATTCCATCGACGTCGGTTTGATACGTGACTTCCCCTTGCTCCCGCGCTACACCCAGCCCGACGTTCACGTCGCGCGACTATTAACAAACCTCGTGGATATTGCGATCGAACGGTGGAACGTCGAGCTTTTAACTGCAGCGACCTGTGTGAAGTAGGTACAAAACAGAGTCGAGGAAATCGAATACGTTCGCATTTGTTTAAAAGATAATTCTCTGGTCCAGAGAAAACTATCCCAGTACGAACTTTGAATTCTCAGTATCAATTAGCGTATTGCTTATTAGAGGTCCTCGTAGCGTCGATACTCGCCATAACTTTCTACGCGTTGAGCAGACGCCCTCATCTCTCCGATAACGAGACGTGCCGCGAAGATTGAACGTATCGAACGAAAAGTAATAATTCTCGCCGTTTCTATGTCGTCTCGACGGAAACATTCTTTAATATAGGCGCCGTGGACGGCCTGCAAAGTTTCGTATTCAACTTGAATAAGCTTAATAGAAAAGGTAATCCGGAGTCGGTCGGGGGTGGTATGGGGGTAGAGAAAAAAATGGTAAGCCGTGGATTTTGTACACGGCGTGCGGGCATAGCCGTGAAGTGAAGAGATTGCACTGCAGCAAGTGGTGACTCCTTATTCGAGCAAATTCATTAAAAGTTTGATTCGGTTCCCGCTTCGGATGTGCCCTGCGTCACCCCTCGCGCCCCCTCATTTCTACGCCTTCTTTTATTCCGTTTATACGGCTAACGACGTCGAGGCCCATTCCTGATCCTTTCGTCATTATTCGGTAAACTTTTAATTGCCCGCGTATACAACGAATGAATAGATCTCCCGGAAGTAAATACAGACGGGGGAGACGGTTGGAATTATGGCGGACGTTTATCGACGTACCCGTCCACTCGAACCTCTTCACTGTGGACACGAATGCCACTCGAAATTCTATTGTACAGGTAACATTAAATCTCGTCTGACTTGACAGCATTGCATTTTGGCTGATTAACAATCCACGCGAATGTAATTGGTGAACTTTTGCAGAAGCTGCTGCAGTCATCCCTGTGTCTGTCCATTAGCATGGCCGTTGCAGTCGCGAAGATATGATTCTGCGAGTGTAGGTTAAAAATATTTCCACCGAAACATGCCCATGTTTGCCAAACACGTGCTACGAGGTCGTAAACGTCAGTGGGTCACTCTCGGCGGACGACACGAAGCAGCGAAGTATTCAATTTATAGTATGGTAACAAATCACGAGCAGACGAGTTTTTATACGGCGCAATTTTACCTAAACCTTGCCCGGAGCCAAGTTTATTGCCCCGCATTGTCTGCCGTTCTCTTCTCCGCCGTTCGTATAAATGTCTTCCTGCATTCCACTCCGCCGCGATCCCATTAATATCATCGGAGCCCTTTTTCGCGCCACTTTTGCGTGGAAGTCACGAGAGAACGATCCGCGGCGACCTATATCGACGGAAGGTCGAATCGTTTCGTGCCCAAAGTCATGGCAAACAGCCCACTGGTTCGATCGGAAACGGTGAGGGTAAAAAAGAAGTGGGGGCCAATCTTGGAAAGAAGCTTTTCTCCTACAATCTTTATATCCTCCCGGTTAGATTCTCCTCGGTCACCCTTCTAAAGAGCCTCTTTCCACTTCAAAGAAATATTTCATCTCCTGTCCCCTTTAGCTACTCAATTTCCAATTTCTTTTACTCCCTCCAACAATTCACTGGATCTTCTTGGGCACATCTTCGCGCGATTTCTGAGGCGTCAGGAAATTCTATCGACAGCATAACACGGTGGCGAGAACGTGTTTCCAATGGGGTTTGCTGGAGCAGCCGCGGAAGGAAAATTGTCGAGTGCCAGGGCTTTTACGGTGAGCACGCAACGGCGAGTCTACCGGGGACGAAATTAAACACAGATCGTAACGAAAACGTGCACAGAGGTCCAAGGAATTGGACAGCTCGAAGAATGGACTCGAATTACGTCGGGAGTTCCATCTCGCGAGGGCTCAGAAATACCCGTGGCTATTCTCTTCCTTTCGGTCTTTTTTCTCCCGACCTGATTCCTTTCCATTCCTGCGAGACGTCTCGCCAGACAGCGCCCCACGGCGGAAGAATTACCGTTACACCGACGAAGAAGGATTGTGCATCATACGTGAGGATTCTTTAACTCGCACCCCAATGGAGGCGAGGACGCGAAGAACGTCTAAGCACCGCTCTGGGTATCCGTGACAGCTTCAAAGATATTGTGTCGGCGAAGAAAGTCCCCGTGGTTTGTTGGGCGCGTTTAGAAAACGAGAATCACTCGATCAATGTCCCGACGAGTTTTTAACGTTGTAAACTTCGTTCCCAACAATTCTGCCCTATCGATCATAAACCGAGGATGGAGATTTAGCACGACCGAAGATTAATCTGACGAAATGGATCTGTATATAGGTACATTAGTGATTCTTAAGGGGTCATTCTGGTTAGCGCGCCGATAAATTCAGCGATTTTCAGGAATTCATTGGGAAGACAGAAATTATAGTAATGGGATAAAACTTTTTTCTATTGATTAAACTACATTTCTGTAGTAAATAAAAAATATAAAAGTAATAAAATTATTGCTTTTAAAGTGGTTTTGAAAGCGATTTTGATGACATGTTTAAAAAATCATGCCTCGCTCGTGCAGGTGATTTCAGCAGTTGGACTTATTTGAAACGAAAAATACAAACAGATTCTTGATCAGTATGACTGTTGCTATGGCCCGAACTAAATAAATGATTTATCCTTAAAACTAACAAAATGGTGGGCAAAATACAAGAATCAATTTATTTCGGCTGTGTTTTCTGTGCTATTTTCGATTTTAAAAGTAGGTTAGACTCAACAGAAATACTTGAGTGTAGTACGGGCCAGAGGCATAGGTGTGCAGAATAAGCAGTTCAATTTATAAAACAATCGGTTCGATAGATTTTGAGATTTTGCCTGCACCATGTGAAAAAAATGAGGTTTCGAGAAAAACGCGTTCAAAGTTTTCGTCTATAGAGGCCGAGCCCCTGCGCTCCCTACAAAATGCCTCTGTAGGAGTTAAAATAATTAATAATAATTTTTTAATGAAAATGTAACAGTATATTCTTGAGGATATGTACTTTCGAAAAATGTTAAAAAAGAAAAATCGATTTTTTCAAACCGTGTAACCAGAATGACCCCTTAATTCCTTGTCAGTGCTACAGAAAGGAAAGTCCACTTTGTTCAGGCTGCATTCTCTAAGTAACTACGAATGAAACGAAGCAAGTGGGCGATGATGTACTTACGCATCTCTGTGATTCGACTATTACCATGCTCAGTCATTTTAAAGTCACCCTTAAACACTACAATGCTCCGTCTACTTCTTGTATATTTAAGACGGCTTTGCCCATCGACCATAATTGCCTTCATTTCGAGCTCCATGCGTTAATAATTCATCGCACTAACGGCCAAGTACTTTTGGGAAGCCAGCCGGTAGTGGAAATGCGCCTGAACACCCGTAAATCATGAATCTACGGCCAGCTGCCTATAAATATTGAAGTGGAATCGAATCAAGATGTGCAGTGAACCGTACAAGCACGCGATCTCTATCTCCGTAAAGCTTGCACTCTTTCCGTTTCATCCCGAACGAATGCCAATGGATGATACGATGCTCGTATTTTCTGGACGACTAAATTTCCCATTTTTGCGTGCTTCTGCAGCCCGTAATTGTCCCTTTATGCGTTCCGCTAGCGATTCTTTGATGCGCGCTGAATCGTACCACAGCATAATCTACTGGTGGAGATCCATTGTGCGCAATGGCCCAGTGAAATACACACATTGCAGTCGCTTAGATATATATACATATATACGTCACTACGCAAGTAATAACGTAGGTATCATCGATTCGGCGATATTACACTTCCATTCGTTCGCAGCGCTGCAAGACGTTTTTTCACTAAAAAGTTATTGCACCTCAATAATTGTTCATCACAATACGCGTTTCCCTCCAACAGCACAGCGTTGTTAATCGCACGCTACGAGTACGATTCTTCCTTCCAACACATTATCTTACTGAAACGGAAGAAACGTTCGCTGAAAGGGCAGCGGGAAATATGGCGTGCGCGTGGACCCTGCGTAATTAATAACCCCCTGTGACCTGCTCCGCGATACGATTAATGGCTGGTCTTGATGGGCGTAGCAGTAGGCAACTCGGTGGCAATTATCGCCGCAGAAAACGAAGCAGGTCCGTTCGTGTTACAGTGATTTGTCTGGCGTCGATCCCGCGTAACTTGACTTGGGGTTAACTGATAAACTTCCTTGAAAATTAATCCACGGGGTGGACGTATTCCGTGCTCATGCCCCTGGCTGGATAATCCCATTGAGTCTCGATCGGGAATACGGATCGCGCACCGCCACGATGGATTTCAATTAAAAGTTAAACAGCTGCAATCAGGATCGAATTAACATCCGCGTAGGTAATCAATCGATGCATTAACCAGGGCTAATTACTCCTTCAAGGATTCCTGGCGGGCCACATTTATTTTTCAATCGGCCCCTCGTTAATTGGAGAAATACCACCAGGGCGATATGTAGGTTTAATACAGAGCGCAGGATTTCCTTTCGTTTTCACGGGAATCCATCTGGTTGCGTATTGGATATTACCAGCCACGCTGCTTTAATTTCCCGTATCTGGTCGGGCCGTTACCATCGTTTCCTGACATTATCGTGCGTAAACGCGAATCACTGGCATTAATTTTAGGCGGACTCGAGCGGTCGGTTCGATCGGGCCTCCCTAATCAAAGCACAAGCAATTAACGTAAACAGTGGAGATTGAGGGCACTAAATCAGATCAGATGTTGGGTAATGCATCATTTAACATAGCCCGGCCGCGGCGGTTCTCTATGATTGCTTATTGTGATTTTGCGCTTGGGATAAACCTAACCCAGCATATGAAATCTCGTTTTGTTCTGTGTCCATGATGAGAAGTTCTCGTCGATATTTGCGAACAATGAAACTATAAATACTTCTCAAAGTATTAGGTATATTATTATTATTATTATTAAACGTCTTTATTACATCAGTAAAAGGCGAGGTGCAGCCAGTATGCTGTTACTATACCTGACCTTAATAATAAACAAATAAAAAAACAACAACAAAGAAATGATTAAAAAAAAAAAATTTAGCCATCTAGAATTAGACTTAACCCTTCGTTGACACACCTCTTTCTTCGATCAACTTTGACATACTGGGTGGCTCACACCCAGAGCAATTTTTGAACGACTGCCATTCTCAACTGAAGAATCCAATCGTTATGAAAAAAATCATGGATCAATTTCAAGGTCTCTAGAATGCATTCCAATAGTTTTTTAATTGAGATTTCACCACAGTTTTTGTAGAAAAATTCTAGATTGCCATATATCGAGAAAAAACGAAGAAAATCTTTAAAAAATTGTAACTTTTACCAATTTCAATATTAAAGGCTAAAAATCTACAGAGTTGTTGTTCAGACATAATATTTTCAGGAGAAAAAATAGTTTGTAAGACTGCTTTGGAAAAATGGTATTTATTTTGCATATATAAAGTAGGCTACTTCGGTAATTGAAAAAATAGAGATATTCCACGAGTATTCTCGATATTCTACGTAGAATCTATGTATTGGAAAAGGTACAGAACGTCAAAATCAGCTTATGGGTGGCTCACACCCAGAGTGTCAACGAAGGGTTAAGCGTGGTGCGTGCGTATGTAGGACGCAGCGGCGCGTTTGAACGAGGAAATAGAAGGAAGGGAGCGAATCTCGGATGGGAGGGAGTTGTAGTAACGAGAGGAAAGGTAGGAAAAGGAAGCCTGAAACTTTGACGTACAATGTGCGGGAATGGAAAGGAGCGACTGGGATCGTGTAGTAGGAGCATTTCTGGAATGAAAATAAGAATTTGTTCGAATTATAGAATAGAGATAAGACGGGGAGTGGGAGGACAGTAACTTAAACGTGAGACAACAGATATGAAGTATCCATCTTTGCCTTAAATTTAACCAGCCAGTCTACTGAAATAGAGGAGTGATGTGATCAATTTTGCAAGCGCAAAATGAGTAACGGAGGCAGGAGTTTTGACCACGTTGAATACATGGTTCGATCCGATTTGAAAGACATGGTCCGTAGATAGTTGAACAGCAATCAAACAGAGAGATCACAAGAGACTGAGTGATAAGGAGTTTCTGTGAGAAAGAAAGGTAGTGCCGGGAAGGAAACAGTACACGTAGTCGAGAGTAAGCAATATTGCAATTGTATATAATGCATATCAAAGTAATATTGCCATGAATATTTTTAAAGAGCTCAAGAAATATTTGGAAAATATTGAAAAACATAAAGGTGTCTAGATTAAATCCCTTTCTTCATCGTCTCCTCGAAAGTGTCTCCCATTTTTCTCAAACAAAATGCTTCATCCTGTTATTACCATTACAAAACCTCCAGAAAATGCAAAGTTTACGGCTCAGGTGCTCCTGTAGAAGCTCAATTTGTCGCAGCTCGAAATGCAGACGACTCCTCCTTCCAACTTTATGTCCCTTCCCGTCTCGGCAAAAAAAATGCTTGTAAATAGCACCGCGCTATTTATCACGGGGCAATTAAAATGGCCTTAATGAACGACCGTATCCTACAAAATATATTAAGCTCGAAGGGAAACTGACTTCCTGGAACTTGCTGGAGAGCGACGAAGTTATCGCCAGGATAAAAACTTAATTCTTCTTCCTGTCGGATGAAATACCATTTTCTTTAAGCGGCGAAGGGAATGAAACATTGTCGGTGTCCCGTGTTTTCCACGATGTGGAAGAAATATGATAATTACCGGTGCGTTGGATCGTACTTTATACCCCGTCCAAACTCGCCGGCCGCTTCAGGGGAAAATTCAGACGCGAATATCGCGCACTCGAGAAACAATTTAGACACTGAACACGAACAGCCGGGGACCCCGTAGTAAAAACAATAGGAGCGCCATAACACGGCGTTTAAAGAAAGCACGCGCGCAAAGATACCATCGGTTCGTGCGTCGTCCTTTTTATCGTATTTGAACGGTGGCTGAGAATCGCCAACATATTGCAGCGACTCGGCTTCTCTTTGCTCCAACCCGTGGAATTTCTTTCCAATAAAGATTGGACCGTACGCCTCCCCGTTTCAACTAGAAATTCCCGGTGGATGAAAAAAATTGCAGACAGGTTACCGCGCAGAGGATCCAGTAAAATGAACCAGGTCGTATTTTACCAAGAGTATTGAACACAGAGTCAAATCATCACGCTTCGTCAGGCGCAACGTTTATTTCGCCTGAAAATGTAATCAACGACAGTTTATTCCCAATTGTTTCGCGTTCCTTTCACTGCTGCACCTCGTCGATCTCGCAACCTTACGATTCCCCAATAAAAATTGATTGAATCCTCTGATGCTTCTACGGGGGCCAAGGAAAAACAGTAACCACGTAGTGATTTAAGACGCGATAACGGAAGAGCCACTTCGCTTTTTACTTCGGGCCAGCTAGAAGAAAGTCGGAAATAAAGTGGCGTTGCGGAGAAACTGCAACGACTTTGAAGCAGCGAAACGAGCGGGAGGGGCGGAGGGGTGGTGTCAGTTTATTAAGAGAACGAATTAGGTGGAGGAATGCGCCGCGGGGAAAAAAGGAAGAGGGTCAGAGTGCAAAGCAGCCTGCCTCGTCAGCTTCACTATCTCGTGACCCGTTTCGAAATTGCAATTGCCTTTCCGACAATAATTACACTGTCCGACACGATTTTTGGTCCGCAATATCCGCTGGGTGATTCTTGTATAGTTTTTCGCCCTGAACACGAATCCGCAAGCAGAATTGCTCTATCACCCTCAGTTTTTGAGAAAATCGATTCTTAAAAAAAATATCAATTTTCAAATTTCAACATTTTTTTAGACGAAACGGTAATAGTTATTCGGTTGCTCGTTGCGTCAAATAATTCAATTAACCCTTCCGAATTCAACGATATAAGTTATTATTGCATTAGAATCATTTAAATATGTTTAAACAACGATCAAATGGAAAATGACAACCGAAATGCACCTATTTGTGAAGATATATTTCAATTTATTTCCAAAACTAAGGGTCTAGGAGAAAATCTGACCATTCCACGCGATGCAACAGACATTTTTCCTTCGGAAATCATCAACATAAGTGATATGTCACGTTTTGTTTTCAATATAGAAGCGAAATAGTTTGGCAAAACGTGCGGCGTCGACAGTGGTAGTCAACGGCGGCGCGCGATCCACTGCCGCTCAGCGTAACACAATCGCTTAACGCGCCTGACTACCACTGTTGGCACCGCGCGTTTTGCCAAACTATTCCGCTTCTGTATTGAAAGCAAAACGTGACTTACCACTTTTGTTGATGCTTTCCGAAGGAAAAACATCAGCTGCATCGCGTGGAATGGTCAGATTTTATCCTAGATCCTTAGTTTTGGAAATAAATTGAAAGATATCTTCAAAAATGGGTGCATTTTGGGTATCCTTTTCCCTTTGAACGTTGTTTAAACATATTCAAATCTTCATAATTCAATAATAACTTATATCGTTTTATTCGGGAGGGTTCAAAGAATAATTTGGCGCAAGGAGCAACCAACTAAGTATTATCGTTTCGACACAAAGAATGTTCAAAGTTGAAAATTTGCAGTTTTTTTCAAAATCGAGTTTCTCAAAAACTGAGGGTGATGGCGGCAAACGGTTTGCGGATTCGTGTTCAGGACGATATATTCTACAAGAATCACCCAGTGGATATTGCGAAACAGAAAAAAAGTTTCATTTTGTTGGACTGTGTTATTAGCGCTGTTTACCTGGCGGCAGGGCGCGCCTTTGCCACCAGGCAATCGAATGATTGGACCATTGCGGTAACCATCGTGTCGCATTAGTTGTACATGTCTCATGATCGTGACCGAACCCACCGTTCGTTGGCCACTGTTCGATCGACAAACAGGAGAATAGTCCCCAATGTCTCCTTTGGCATGGTCGGCAATTAAATGTAGGTGGGTACGTCAAAATCGAAAAGCTTGACAACTATCGGCAGCCCGCAGATATTCGAAACTCGAAACCACACTCCTCTCGTGTACGCAAAGTGTTTCGAACCGATTGTGTCCCGAATGGTGGACAAGAACCCTTTATTCGATTAGCAATACCTACTCGAAGCGGTAGCGGCGCGTCGATGTAGGGGAAGTAGGGGCATGATGGGGAAGCTAAGAAAAAATGCAAATAAAATGATGATTGTACCTATTAATTAAGTTTTTATTACTCAAAATACAACTATAAGTTAATGATTTAACATTTGTTATACACTTCGGACTATCTGAGATCGGGCGTCTAAGTTATTAAACTTTACAAAACAGATGGAAAAAAAACCGTCTTGCCCCTACCGCGGGGTAAAATGGGTTACCGAAAATGGGGTAAAATAGGGTACCGAAATGATTTGCCTAAGTATTTTATAAATTCGAACTAAAAATAACGAGATTTATTTGAATTAAATTATAATAGAGAACGATGACGTTGCTTAATCTCACATGAGCAACCATGATACGGGGAATGATGGGGTACCCCGACTTAACCCCTAATGGGGTTAGGTATCAAGGATCCCATTTTGCCTCAAAGCATCGTTTTCCAAAGATTAATATATTTGTACAAGAAATAAAGAAATATTGAAATTTTGAATATGTCACATTAAAATAGATGAAATGGAGATTATTATAGAAGAAAAATAATAGACTTACAGTTCTTAAATATATATTTATTTCAAATCTTTTTATCACGCGAAATGACATCGACGCAGCACGCAAACGGTTCACAGCTATAAATAAAAAAACATGTGCTCCCTCATTCGCTTTTGCCAGCCACCACATCATTATAATACAGTGGCTTCATAATGATGTATTTGTCACGTGCTTAGCATCTTTTAATTAGGGTTTAGGGAGATACCCCATCTTACCTCGCTACCCCGTCATGCCCCTACTTCCCCTACATACCTACCTACGTAGGTACATACATGTGTACGTGGATAGTAAGAATGCGATACTACTCACCCGATTAATCTGTGGCCAGAGTATGAGAAAAAGTTTGAGAGGTGGTCTCCCACCAACAGTAACCGTTCATCCCCGTGCAGGTTTAACATTTTTCTAGTAAAGCTAGCGTTTGCATTTTACGCTGTATTATCTTCGAACCCGTTAACCGAAACGACGCCGACGCGTTGTTCCATGTCGTTGCGCTTTTTCCAACATCCAATATCCAAGAAAACGATTTACAGTATCGTTTAATGAAACGAGGATGCCCTGAACGCTCCGGCAGAATGCTTATCTTTCCCACAGAGGTATCTCCAAGTTTCCACGAAAATGGAATACTAAATTCGTCAAGTTTCCCGGAAGATAACGTTCCACAATTCATTTCCCTGCGCCCAGACAGTACTTATGATAATATACGCCCGGGACTACCAATTGGCCGAGTTGCCACCGTCAAAATACGTGATATCTTTCCAGCGACACTTCATTGACCTCGAACAATAATTCTGCCCGGCGAACCAGCCGCGCTCACCTTTGCGGTGAACTGTTTTATCGTGCCCCGAGCTCGCCCACCCTCGCGCATACGTATACGTGGCCCGGTAGCACGGCCTACTGCGGAAACGGTCTTCTATCTGTTCTTTTCCACAATGGCGCCGCGAAAGTAGGGGGCGGGCGTCACAATTCGAAGAAATTTATTACCCGACCTTCCGCCCCTACGACCTACCATTCTCGCAAAGCTCTACGGCCCGTTTCCTGCACCGACTCGCCCCGCGAAGTAGGAGACGCCGCGCCGGAGAAACGGGACCGCACCCGATACTACGGCCAGCCGTGTTATCTACCGTGGCGGGAGGGATTTGCCAATGGACCGGGTCTACTCGTCGATCGAATCCCGACGACGGCGATATATTCGCCCCGGGGCGTTTTGCATCAGACCTCTGACCATCCGACACAGGCGAGCTGCAGCCGGGAAGACGGGGGAATGCGGAGGCACGACTGGGTAACGCCTGCTACGATTGTCATAAGTTGCAGAACAATCTTCTGTCAGCCTTTGACCGTTTCTTCTGCGACGACTTGGGAGACGGCAGAGACGGAGAACGCGCGCCAGAAAAACGAATAGACAGGGGAAATGTAGTCGGAGCGTGCAAGAGAAATAAGCAACGGAGTAAGAGAGTGGAAAAACGAAAGAGAATAATGCATGACAGGAGGAGCAGTCACGAGGCGTGAGAAAAAGTGTCTGTGCCTCCTGTGATGGCCCTCCAGGATGCCGTATCTGCTGTGCTACTATCTATATGTGTAGGAAGTATTATTGGGCTCGCTAGTCTTGGTCAAATAGCAAAACATCGTTCTACGAAGATTTAGCAAGGCTCTGTGGGAGAGTAATCATGGCCTTGCGATAATACAGCAGAATTTTACTCTAGAATCTAGAACAACGATACATTTACATGTCGCTCAATTATTTAAACACTCGCGACAGAAATTTCCCGAAGCTATCTTTCATCTTTATGCAGAACACTGACAAATGTGCAGGGTTTGAAAAAAGGATTAAGTTGCTGTCACATTTTCCCTGCAGGGCAGAACTTTCCTGGTAACCTACTAAACGACTTATGATCTGGGGAATATATTTTCTAATTATTGCCTGGACCTTACTTTGGGAGGTTTCAGCTACTAAATAAAGGAACGTGGCTCCCACGAATAAGGAAGCCGTTTCAATTCTGCAGAATTTTAGCTCGCTTCGGTAAACTTCAATTTCCTTGCAGCAGCGTTACGTTTGCTCGGATAACAAAACAGATAACATCCACGTACGAAGATGCTCCCCGCCTCCTTGTGAAACGGAGGACACTTTCCACATCCTGCACGCGGTTATCCGGCACGATTGGATAAGCGACGAAGCAGGACAATAACAACGAAGGGAACAGCAACCGGCTGGGAAAGCAAACGAGAACGCCAGGGTAAACCTGAGCGGAAACAGAACTGTGAAATAGCCGGAGGGATGCTGACGAATAGCAATCTGTTCCCAGCATTAAATTCCTCTGTGAAAAACCATTCTGGAACACTTCACATTCCTATCATCGAGCGTGTCGAGTATTCAAAGAATTAAAAGTGAATAGATCACCCCTCGACATTCCCATTTTGTCATACCGACCGCTGAAAACGATACGATGAACATTCGGGGCCGTTCGTCGATGAAGTTACACTCGAGCGAGGCGACGTGTGTAGGAGGACGCCGAAGAACCCGGAACGCCATACTTCACCAATTAATCGAGTTCCAGAAATATCGTGATAAATATTTCACGGCGAGTTAAATATGATCGCAGTAAGTTATCGCAGGATACTTAATTCTGGATAGTGGGACGTGGCAAAGCGTATATCCAAGATAAATCAAACGGAACGGTCGTAAGCAGCTTCCTGGAAGAATCTCGCCCCGCCAGGTATATCGTGTTGACCTTTTTGACCAGCGAGATATATTTTCCAATTTCCGAATGACGTCGCCTTCGAGGAGGATGGGGGAGCCAAAGGATCCCGTCGCGACCGGATAATAGAAACCGCGTTTCTATATCCGCAGCTCGCTAAGAGCCCCCCATTAAAGTCGCGAGATCAAGGACCACCGATCCGTCTTGGTTTTGCTCGGGGCTGCACAGCCACCGTGTGAAAAAACCGAAGTAAGACACGAGGTGTAAGACGTTCTCGGGATAAACTAACCACCTGTCATGCGCAGACATCCTTGCTTTCCCAGTTCAGAATCCCCTATCTTCCTTTTTTTCTTCTTCTCCTCCGCTCCTCCCAACTGCAATTCCGAGCGATGCGCTCGGCGAATTCACTTTCCGCTGAAACACAACTTCGCCGAACGAAAATTCGCGGAGCCCGCCGAGCCAACCGCGCGTGACTTCGTGGAAAGTTTAATTACCAACTTTCAGGACGATCGAAAACGAGATACGCTCGCTCTTGGCGCGACGTTATGCGAATTTTTCCGCGACATTCGGTGGCGAAGTGGCCCTGGGAACTCCAGCAGAGGGATTTTTGGCGCGCCGACCGAAATTCGGGAAATTCTAGATCCCGCACTTGCCTTCCTCCGGGCGCTTCAATTAGAACGGTTCATTCCTGCTCAGTTATCGTGAACTTTTAATGAATGCGGTCCGCTGTGGCCGCCCCATTGTGGCTCGGTTCTTGTGCTTTGTTAAATTTGGACACGTGTATCTCGAAATTCGCGCATGCCTGTCACAAAGCAATTATTTTCCGTAGAAACAGGGCAGACTCATTTTTAATTGATGCAACGCGCACGAGAGCGAAGCCACATTTCGTTTCCCCTTAGGCCTCTGTACCTATTATCTCTTTAAAGGGTCGCAAAACAACGACAATTCCAAGTTTCACGATTTTCCTATTTCTCTTTTTAACACGATATTGCCCGGCGACAGTTGTGAATCCAACGAAGCGACGCTTTACCGTAATTATAGTATTCGGCTTTTACCCGCGCAACGGTGTGCAATTTATTACAAAAGCGCAGCATACGTGTTGCTTTTAATATAAACCACGCGAGTTTATACACGCCGATTTTCGACGGTCGGAAATTGAAATTAGTAAATCGCAGGGCCGCTTTGCCGAGGCGGCCAGTTAATTTCAACGTTGTCAGGTAATTTGCTATGCTGACAAAAACCGACCGACCCGAATAACAAAAGGAAAATTGGCTATCTCTATTCGCGGTGGTTAACGTCCCGCGTATACCCGCGTAAAATTCTCTGACCCACCCCTGAATCGGGCGTTCTACAGCCACGTACCATTTTCGTGGCGTTCTCGTTCTCCGCAATTAGAACCCCGACCGTGTACGATCTGATAGAAATTCAAATAGATCTTTCGTGACGACAGAACGGAATAATATCGTTATTCGTTGGCTTGCTGGCACGGGCGAGCTTGTTTGCTGTTGAACCGAGGGGCTGAGTTAAACGCTTGAAACAATGAAACGAAAACGGCGGAAATTAATCCTCGGAGGCCTACTGGGATAGGTATTAATTCATCACTCTCATCCCTTAGTTGTAATTCTGTAACTCCTGAATTACGTAATTATGCAATTCCTGAAATTAATGATAACATAAATTAAACAATCCCAGAACTGAAACTCGGTAGACGTTGAAGGAATGAGCCGTTCAACAGTCCCGAACAAGTCTGATTGCACGTTTCATATCGAAGAGAAGATTTGGAGTTCCTAACATCGATGCGTGGCAGGGTTAAGCAGAGGGGCCACTAATTATCCGCCATAATTAATTTACGAATAACGAAGTTTGAAATTCCGGAACTCAGTCTGAAACGAGTATCCGCGTTCGACGTGTAACTAGTAATTACGAGGAACTAGCATGCTGGCGAAATTCAAGTGCGGATTACACGGCACGGCAGCACGCAGAAACATAACGGAATCAAAGCAGACAGTGATACGGGGCAAGAAGTAGGTAAAGTGTCTCCTGATTAATTAGAAGTACCGGCGTAAATGACAGGAAGCCCAGCCAGACGGGGGAATGAAAAGAGGCACCCCCGATGCCGGTGACACCATTTCAAAGTTGATGAAAGCCAAAGAGGGAGCACGACCGAGAAGGTGATAGAACGCCATGAGTAAAGTTGTTGATGCGAGGTATCGAGAAGCAGTCTTTTGAAATTATTGCGAGCGTGTCTTTCATTGCACTTGAAACGTCATTGGACATCTTACTAGGTTTTCACTTGCCTATATATTTCATCCCCTTGTCGCGTTATCGATTCAGTGAACCAGACTTTGTCCCAGAGTACTTGGAAAATTCCATATAAATATTCCTGTAGCGTCGGACAGCTTTTTACTAATTTTCTATCTTCTGATTGACTTCAAGACATGGGATATTATCAAACCGTCAACGATGTATGATTTTCGAGGCAGGAATAAAAATCTTACACACTCTAGGAAACGTGCACCCATACTCTCTGTAACCAGACGCTTCGAATAACGTGATGTAGGTACGTCACGTGCAAGTATCGCGTTGCTTAATTAACGATAGTTTGTAGGCAAAACTATAATAATAGAAAATATAATATTTCATACATCCTCCAACATAAGAGAACTCATTCTCAGGTTAACGTTATATCTACTCAAATTACGCGCAACTGCAAGTATCCGTGCCTGAAATTCTATACCTCCTGTATTATGTAAAGTAATAATAATCAAATTTGGAGGAGGGCGTCAAGGTATACCTCGAAGATGGTCTAAAAACCACATTCAGTTAGTACTGTTTACGCGATATTTATGATGCCTCGTTACATTTGCAACCTATCCCGAATAACTAAATAATACCCCGTGATGCACAATCTTTCCGCGAAATCGCGGCCCATTAATTTAACAATGTTCCCTACTTATTAGCGTGACGTAATGTATGAACACATTAAGTGCTCCAATTATGAATTCGCAGGCGGTTACGCGATGCCAATTTATCGTACCGTTTGTACACGCTCCCGCGTCAATAAGTCCTCTTTTATGAGCTTGCTCTCTCGAGCGGCCGTTTATCGAGCCCCGAAATATATCGCTTCGGACAATTAATGGGGCCGGTTGTATTCGTTGAAAATTTAATTTAAGGTAAATACGGAACTTAGTGCCGGCGAAACTTCGGTGTACGGTTAATTTATTTACATATCGGAGGCTGGCTCCCTCTGAATATGTAAATTGACAATTACGTCCCGCGGCATCGCCGGTGAAAATTCTACCCACTTCTCTTTCCCGTTTTCTTCCCCTTCAAACGGACACGCGCTGTAGGATGCAGACGTGCCAGGGCAAGCACAGGCATAATCTACTGCCGCGCAGAGAACCTGGCGAGCATCCGCGCGCGCGTTGCCTACCACACACGCTCCCTCTGTAAGTATTGCCGTCGTCGGTGGAAAAGTTTGCTATAGAATTCGAAGATGTTCCCTCTGTTTCCCCGGGGAATACTCAGAAGGATTACAGGAGCTCGATAAACATGTCTGTTGTAGTTACATCGAGTCTAGAACGGAATCTGCGCAACGGTCGAAATGGCTACTTTGTGCAGGTAATTTTGAATAAAACGTCACGAGGAACGACAGAGAACATTGTTACTACTTGGCCACTAAATTTTATATACGGTTCGTTACGCTCACATTCGACAATCAGAGGCGGTTCTACGTTTTTCTTAAAGAGTTAGGCCACCTTGGATGAAGCACAGTTATAGTCATTTTCGGCAATATTTTTTTAGGGATATAACGAAATAAATGGACAATTCAAAATGCACCTGTTATTGTACAACTCTCGACGGAAAAAGTCGTTTTTTTTTTGGTACAAAATTGCGGCTGTGTTTAACCTCACGGATGTACCGTTTGACTTAGAACAAAAAACCAAAAAGTTTTATTTTCTACATGCCTAAAACTAAAGAAGTACACATGGAGATTCATGAACATTAAGTTTTGTCGGAATGGTGAACATGCGGAGAAAAAGTGCATATTTATTTTTATAAAAGTGTCAGTTGCAAAGAATGTGTTCAAGATATCTCAATATCGGTATGTACTTCTTTAGTTTTAGGCATGTAGAAAATAAAACTTTTTGGTTGTTTGTCCTAGGTCAAACGGTATAGCCGTGAGGTTAAACACCGTGGAAAACGTCATTTTGCAAGATGTTGCATATCACGGCTCTACCGCCGCCATTTTGTATGAAAAAAATTCGACTTTTTCCGTCGAGAGTTGTCCAATAACAGGCTTCATATAGAATTCTCCATTTATTTCATTACCTCCCTAAAAAAAATTGCTGAAAATGGCTATAACTTTGCTCCGTTTAAGGTGGCCTAACCCCTTAAATCTTGATAACAGGGGCATTGCACAATGAGTTTCCTGTCATAAAGAAACAGGCCTATACAAATTGGTGGCATCTTCCAACCATACCCAAGTTTTTAAGAGACAAGAAAATCATTGTCAGTACGGAAAACTCGGGTAAGTTCATAGTACAGGTTACTCCGTGATACTTTTTCATTTATCTGTAACTCGAAATTGTCTGACTGAATTTAGATGGAACAAAAGCTAACAGACAGCGTTGATCTTCCAGTTTATGTTGTGGTAAAATAATTAGTCAATTGAAGTTAGGGTGATAGAGTGAAAGAGCATTTTATTCCAGCAGCGCATTATTCGTGTAATTTTTCGTGCTAGTTGTGGACGAACGCTTGATTATGTATTATATGAGCT
Source organism: Andrena bucephala (assembly GCA_947577245.1). Classification (NCBI taxonomy): domain Eukaryota; kingdom Metazoa; phylum Arthropoda; class Insecta; order Hymenoptera; family Andrenidae; genus Andrena; species Andrena bucephala. Next base: position 113,617,000 of record OX387715.1, read on the forward strand.
TTATAAGATAAATGGAAAGTTCAAACTGCAGGTAAGTGATGGTAAAATGACACTTTAACAAGTCTAACTCTTGAAATTATCATACAATAAGGTATCAATGTTATTTTTGCTTATGAAATGTGTCTAAATTCTTATTTTTCGTGCGCCCGAGCCTACGTTTCTGATTGTGCTGTTCGAGAAATTCTGGTGGCAAATACCAGATACCATGTTTCCTTACGTCTCAGATATCTAACGATCATGAAACGACTGATTATACACAAATTAATAATAATATAAAATAATATGAAATAATATAAAATAATGTAAACTAATTTAAAATAATGCAAACTAATGTAAACTAATGAAAATTAATGTAAAATAATATAAAATAATATAAAAAAGGTAGCTGATGGCCATATCACGGGCTAACGAGAACTATCCCGGAGTTACCAGAGTACTATCACGGAGTAACCCGAATACGTCATGACAACTTAATTTTATATATTTTCAATTAAATATACTTAGTAAATTTCTGTTAACCTATTATTTGTTTCTCTGATGTCTGACCTATCATTATATCCTAGACTCACTTTCAGAATATGTAAATATTAGCAATTAACAAACAATTTCTAAAACTATCACGGACCTACCCGAGTTTACCCTACTATTTCTACCAGAGTATAAACATAGCCACTTATCAATCCACCTAATTAAGTAGACAGAATATTATTAAATTTAACTGATGGCGAGGCAGAAAGGCAGCGCGGCGTCACAGTGAACGCAGCGCAAAACCTGTGCTATAAGTCAACGCCACTGCATCACCATTTGCATCCCCTCATAAAGTTCTTTCGCGTCGATATTGGCACGTGTATTACGCTGCTCGCGAACACACCAATAAAGGACCAGCTCGTGAACGCAAACGACCAGGATCTGAACACGTAGGACGGGTGTACACGGGAAATCCGTGTGGAACAACTTCCACGTAACTCACTTCATCCAGCCAGGAGTCCCATCAGACACGCTGAAAAAAGATTTCCGCGAGGAAATGTTTTATCTCTTTCGAGCTCCTGCACAATATTCCCCGGATTTGTCCCTGGCCGATTGAAATATTCCCGGAGCAGCCATTCGTCACTCCCCTGCGCAACGATAGATGGAGTCATTGTTTCGATGTAACGAAGTGTAAAAGTATCCCGGATAGTTTACTACCAGGTTTAATGGCTGACGAAATGGATGGGTATCCTCTTTGGAAACATAAAATCAATAGCGAGAAATATCACGAGACCTTGTCTAAACGGTTTTTAATAGATTTAGGTGACCGTGCTAGCTCTCGGTGGGTTCTGCCCCACCTTGCAGTGTTCTAGGATCCAGAGATCATAGGAAACGTGAAATATACGAATAGAACTTTTGTCACGTACCGCTCGAGTGTTTAAGAGATTGCCTATGAGGGGTTACACTGCTTCGAAAGGAGTAAGTTCACTCGGGCAATCTTGGGGTTGCAGGAAACACGTCGGAGACCTCAGAAGAGAAATGTTTACGCGCCCCCTACAGCCACACCTTTTTAAATCTACAATATAAATGTGTACCCGCGTCGAATCGCGTCTGCAAATCGCCAAGATCGATATAAGCAAGAAAATTGGCACGAGTCGGCCAGCTTCCGTAAATAAACCGCGACTACGTCAACCTCAACTGTTTCGCGTGGTCTCCTTACATCTCGCCCATCTTCCCGCGTAACGTATTTTCTCTCTTTATTACTAGAAAAGTGTTCCTACGGCGGGCTTAAGCGTATGCGCGCACGTGAGGGGACACGCTTTGTTCGCGGCAGCGACGAAATCATAGTAGGGGGTAACAAAAGGGAAGACAATAAAAGAAGTATTCAGAGATAGAGTTGCTGAAAGTTTCGAACGCACAATGGTTACAAACTCCTCCCAAAATCGGCGCAGTCGTTGCTCGCGGACTGGCGATTAACGAACAATGGCTTTGTTGTTTTGGCACTCGCCGCGGGGAATCCGTGCGCCGATTTAGCTTCCCTTTAGACCGTCAACCACCTACCCTCACGTACAGACCCCGCTCCTAGAGTCACTCTTCTTTCTCCACCCTCTCTCTGGCAACCGCGTTTCATGGACCAGCCGTACAGCTTCTTTCAAACAGATCGGTTAAAGCTTTCGCTACCAGTTCTATGTAAACAATGGAATCAAATTCACAGGCTTACGTATCCAAAGGCGTTCCCTTCCCTAGTTACACTCTAGATATTTTATCAACTCCGCTACACCGCTACCAGGAGTGCCTGTTGCGTGGTCTCTGAAATCATTGACTCGAACCCCTTGAATCTTTACTTCCAGAGAACTTTACATTATAATGACTCGGATGTCTGTTCGTATAAATTCAGGAAACATTGAGTGCTACTCTGTAGATCTGATAACCAGCGTTTTTAACAAAGTTTCGGAAACAGCCACTGTGTACTTGTATCTTCCTCCACCTTGTTGTTTAGGTAAACAGCATCGCCGGCCAAGTAAATCCACCCGATGAAGCACTCGGGCTTAACGGGTCCGCTAAGATTAATCTTGCTGGACCGCCACCTTGTTGGCATTCTTGGTAGGCATGTAATCAGCAACGCTGAAAGGAAGGAAGTAACTGCGAGCCAGCAGTCGGCGGAGTCTGCCAGACAAAGCTGGCCGTTTTCACCGGCTGTTTGTCCTTTCGAGCAATTCGAGCGAGTTCTTTCTGCGCTGCGTGAACCTCTTGCACCCGCCTTTGTTCTGGTTTATGTAGTTGGGAAAGCTGCCGCGGGTGCGCGTGTCCCTCGAGAAAATAGCGCGGCAGAGAATGTTTGAAGAAAAACTCGGGAACAGAAGGTAAGCTTGGATAATTCAGTCAGAACTGCGCGGACGACACTCTGGTTATCCGAGAAACGATCTGAATTCATTAACATCGGATCAAATCTATCCACGTGACAGTGGCATTGTATCGTCGCGATGTACCATCGAGTCACTTTCGAAATCAATTTCCTGGAAAACGAAGCTCCCAATAGAAGAATATTATTCCACATTTCCCATTCAATTTTCTGCCAAAGATCACACCCCTTTCTGTTTCGCCACGAATTACCCCGAATTCTGTACAATCGCGGGCAATTTTTCGAATTGAATCAGCCCGAATAGAGAGTGGCCGCGACGAGCGTGAAAACCGCGGGGTTTTATTTATAACCGCTTTTCAGCAGTTAATTCACGGACGTGCAACGTGCTTGTCCGTCTGCCCTACTCTTTATTTCCATTCAGCCCACCCCTCTGGCAGCCTCTCATTGAATCTAGCCAGCGCTTTATTTCGGGGGGGGGGGGGGATAGGCAGTTATGCGCGCTCACGCCGCGTCCGTGTCCAGTTGTGCGTACACGCGCGCGCACGCATTAGCGAGAAAAACGAGGGCCACCCCCCTGGGTAATTTATATCGTACTCTGCAATCGTTATCGTCCCACAAGTCTCGCGCGGTCTCTTTGTCTTTCGCCCGCGCCACTGACACGGTTGGTTTGAGCTCGGAGCGTGTGTCAACAGCGGAACGCCGAAGGAAAGTGTTCCTAAACGTTAATTCCGGAAATTAATGATATTCCAGCAAAGCAACCGCGTTGTGCTCGGGCAGATATGGCAACAGATGAATTTCTACGACAAAGAGGGACCAAAACGGCGGGGCTCGAACAACAGACCCGTGAAAGCAATTTAACGCAGGCGTTCGCGAAAATTCGTTATGTTGGGAAAGGGCGGGGAGAGAGAAATTAATGCCGCGTTCTCGTGAAAGTTTTATATCCGAGAGTGTATCTTCGGGATGAATCATCGCGGACCACTGAAAACGAGACGGAGCAGACTGAACGTGAAAACATTTCAAATATTCCAACAATTCCAACAGCGATCACGGTCTAAATGTAAATTACGAGTTGGTCACATTGTTTTCGTTAATCGCGCGCGCGCGTGCGAGTGGAACCGGTGCATCGGTTAGGTAAATTGCTCCATCTCCGAGCAAAAAAGAAATGAGAGTCGAACGGAAATATCGCGCTGGTCGTGGGACATTATAAACGAAAGCGCACGCGGTCGTGTGAAAATTATCATCGGAGGGAAATTATGAATTCGCATTCTGCCGTTCGATTTATCATACAATTTGCAATTTTATCCTGATTTTCCAACGCGCGAGAATTCGTTACAATATTTGTCGATGGTATTTATCGTTATTTCCCGGGGATAAGAGCCGTTTCTTCTATTTTCCGCGCCGTGGCGGATGTTTCAACATTTATTTGGTATATCGTGAAAACGGGGAGCTTTCGGGGGAATTCTGTGAAAATAAATCTTTTGAAAGTTCGCCCGACAACGATTGCGCGTCCCCACATAAATTATCATCAGCGACCACACACTCGGTCGCTGGGAACGTATGTGCGCCGAACGCTTGTGTGCACGGAAACGAGCCACGTTGGCTGTATATCCGCCGTATCTTGAAATAAAGCTACGAGTGGCGTCGATAAATGTATGGTCAGACAAAGCGAAGTAGAAGCGAGCGTAGTGAACCAGACTCGAATCAGTGCGCACAAAGTACTTTGGGAAATAAATTGCGTTTCTTTACGCTGGCACTTTTTATATTTTCTACGTTTTCCTCCGCGCTATAAACAACCTCTACATTTAGCAAATACAGCGGGAAATTACTGTGACGTTCGATAACGGAACTAAATTTCAAACTCCCCGGACTCGCATTAATACAGTTCCAATCGTTTAGAACGATTCCCACTGAATTCGACAAAGGAGCGTCGAAAGCTTTAGCTACCTTGCACATACACACTCCTCACTGATCTCAGAAACGGACTCACGTCTGCAGTCACACATACATTGAGAAGACGTTTGACTAAAGCTTCGAGGAGCCACGGTATTGTGAAGTCGTTTTCTATACGTCGTAAATATTCGTCGCTTGTCGCAAACGATCTCATAGACGAATTCCCGTGGTTCTAGGACGGTTGGTGGAAAATGGACAACGATTACGTATAAATATTGCATGAGAAGGTGTGAGCACTGCTTCTTTAGTACACAATGATCGTTTTAACGGAAGACTGGAATAAAGTCTTTTAGTATTCAATGAAGATGCTTCCTAATTACCGTTACGTTTGAGAAGTTCCTGGAGAGAAAAGGATGACATTCTATATATAATCGATGCAATATTAATTTCATCGAATTCATGCAGTCCTAATGGCTTCTTAATAAGAACAAGGCAAATGGAAACGAGAAACGAGACCTCTGAGAAATTTAAAAAAGCGGATGAAGTGGGACAACCTACTCCTTCGATCAAAGCATAGATCCATCCGTCGTAATCTAATTCCAGTCCGGTACCGAGGCAAAAGGAAATGTAAGAGAGGACGAATGAAAGCCAGCTGTATTATAAATCCTTTCATCTATTAGTAAGGCGATCTGATCGCCATGACTCGATGGCAAAGAATGTCCAGGTCGGCGAGGATGGACTCTGAAGGAAATGAAAAATTATCGTATGGAAAGAAATGTTCGTAAAAGGGGATCCCCTTGACAGAAACGTCTTTCTAAACGGCAACAAAGAGAGGCTACATCAATTATTTACCGAGTGACAGACCAAATGACCGCTAGTTATTTCCCAGTAGGGGATTCTTCGCACCCTGCGCACCCATAAATATCAATCTTCCCCCGGGGGCTGTTTCTGTAGTCGGTTCGAGACGAATCACAAGAACTATTATTATCCCAGTCTTTGATTATTTCCTTGTTTGATTATTGTGATGTCGTCTATCGTCCATGTTCATCCTCTCGTCTTTCTCTCCTTATACAACATGTACAAAACTTCGGTTTGCGTTTTTCTTTTTGTGCCCTTAAGTTCGATCACCTATAAGTTAAAACGTCCTGGCCACATATGTCTCAGCTAGTGTTCCTGATTTCTCGATATTTTTCGCATCTCGAGAAATGAGAAATCAAATTATATTTCTCGAGAATTCTCAAGAATTCTCAAGAAATTAAAAAAATATTGCAAAATTTATATTTTTGGAATAATGTTGATAATATTTATCTAAATTTTTATTCGTTTCCAACTTAGACAAAACTTGTGTAAATGGAAATAACAGATATTAAATATAATTGATCAATTTATTTATTTAATATAAAATGTGAGCAAGGCGGAACATTACTTTTTTGTTTTAAAATAGTTTTTTGAACAGCACATTGCGTCTAATGTCGCGTCAGTCAATCTACTTCATTTTTTTGTGACAAAATCTGCGGCTGTAGAAAGATTTCTTTCATTCTGAGTGGATGTTGGTTTAATCTTAATATATAAAGGAGAAAGCTTCTATATGTTTGTGTGTTTGTCTGTCGCCTAAAAACTTTCGAACGATAAACTCTAGGATCACGAAATGCAGATGAATGTGACCATTTTCATAAAAAAATACTAAAAAAAAAATTTTTTATAAAATCGGAATCTAAATTTCGGGCGAAGCCGAGTAGTAAAGGTAGTTGTATATAGAGCATCGGTGATGCGAAGAGTAAAGTTTATAAACAATCGCGCAATTCTTCGTATGTATTGCGAACATTTATTACAGATTGCAGATGTGTTTATATGTTCGCGATTAACACACAATTGGAACTAACTGAAAATTCAGTTCTGAAAACAAAGGGGATTTATAATAATAATTTTCCTACACTGAAGATTCTCGAGAAACACTGTAATTTCTCGAGAAATGAGAAATAAGAAATAAGAAAATTTCTCGAGAAATTCTCGAGAAAGAATTCTCGACAAGGAACACTAGTCTCAGCGCTGGATTTTTCATTAATGTTGTATCGTTTAACAAAATACTTTTTATCTGATGTCCCGCCTTATATCTCTATAATATTCTTCGCAACAATCTTTCTCATCACGGGCTTAATTCTCTTTCTACTCGGCATCAAAATCCATACCCGCACACTCGATATATAAATTTGAATCCACCTTCGCCTATATTTCTGCTCATTATTATAATAATTCTCTTCCGTCTGACATTCGAAGGCTAAATTCGTTTCCTGATTTGAAATGTAATGCTCGATGATATATATTTGTACACTATTCCAAAGTCACTTTTATATTCCTTCCTTTCCTTGTATCGTCTCTGTCTATCCATCTGTCGTTTATGCTTTTCTATCCTAATGCGCCATAATAATTTTTCTCGTATAATTTTCTCTGAACTTTTCTGTTGTTTTTTACTATCCTGTACTAGTTTTAGTTTAGTTGTAGTTATTTAGTCATAGGTTAGGCTTCTAACAGTCTTGTACTGCAGCCTCGCCTTTTACTTTGCTATTATTTATGAATTACTTTGTATGTGCCAAGTAATAAAGACGAATAATAATAATAATTAACGCGCGAGCCTTTCAGCATTGTAAGTTTTTCGAGGGGGGAAGTATAAGCTGTGGCGTCCGGTGTAAATAAATGGGGACGTATGCTCCATTTTAAACTAACGAAATCAGCGTTTAACTTCCTTGTGCCCATAGAGATGTTCATTAACCTTTAGAGGGCCGGGATTTTTTCAGTGAAATTGTAAATTTTATTTACTTAAAATTTATGCATATATAGAACCAAAATGGCCGGCAAAGTATCCAAATTCTTAGGTGGCCACTATAGTGGCCAGCCCGGCCGCGAACGGTATGGCATATATTAGAATTTTTAAAATTTGAACTTTAATGTTTCTAAGGGTTTTTGATATCGCTAATCACGATTCTAAAGTCAGAGTATCGAAATTTTACGCAGAAACGTTGCCAACCTAAACAAGCCTAAATGAATAACGGCAGTTACATTCATATATTATTCTTTCCTTTGGCGTTACCCAGGGCTAACGACATGGACGTAGAAAGTTTTGTAGCTCTTTTCTTGTTTTCGGGGTTTATTGTGTTAGTTTTGGATGTTTTTTTTATTTTTCTGATTTTACTATTTATTATACGAGCTGCACTCGTGCAACGCATGCATTATACAAAATGAATAATGAATGTGTATCCTTTCCTTCATATCGTTTACAAGTGCTTAGGGCTTTACTGAATCTTGATCCGAATGACTCCATTTCTCATCTGCGCAAACTCTCTCGGCTAATAGGTCGTCATTTTCCAAAATTACTGGATAAAAACCGACGATGCAATTTGTGTCCATTACGACAAACTAGACGTCGAACTCTTTATATATGCTCCACATGTGACACTGCATTGTGCATAACACCCTGTTTTGAGGATTTCCATACGAAACAATCAATACCGTAAATTCGAATTTCCGACATATAAATTTTTTTTTTTCATTTGGAAGGACAAGAAGTATGAACAAACAGATAAAAATCGCAACAAAGAGACACACATTCATTATTCATTTGGTATAATCCATGCGTTGCACCAGTGCAGCTCGCATAATAAATAGTAAAATCAGAAAATACAAAAAATATCCAAAAATAACACAAAAAACCAAAAACAAAACAAAAAAGTGCTACAAAACTTTCTACGTCCACGTCGTTAGCCCTGGGTAACGCCAAAGGAAAGAATAATATATGAATGTAACTGCTGTTATTCATTTAGGCTTGTTTAGGTTGGCAACACTGTTTCTGCGTAAAATTTCAATAATCTGACCACGGAATCGTGATTAGCGATATCAAAAACCCTTAGAAACAAGTGCAATTTTTAAAATTGACCCGGAATTTTTAAAATTGGCCCTCTAAAGGTTAATATTCCAGTTATTTTAATAAACGTACCCAGAAGAGTATTGGCTGATAAATCGAAAACTGCCTTTATTTCCTACTATAAATTCAACATCCTCCGAACTTTCATTTCCGCATTTCGCGCGAGTAAGTCCGGATTTTACGAGCACAGCCATCCGCAAGCTGCTTTCACTGTATAATCGATGTAGAGCCCAGCCCACGATGTTGTATTTGTCAGCAGCATAGTTTAGGCAGGTATATAGCGCAGAATTTATACATATTTATAAGCATTATGTAGGGAATATGGAAATACGTGTCCTTACTTCGACCCCACCACTCTTTCTGTTTTATATTTTGCCTTTATTTTTGACGCAGCTTCATTCAATCATCAAACTCCATTGAAAATCTACGAAGAACTGCACTTAAGGGAAAGGTTTCAATAACGCGAGCAAGTTTCCAGGAAAGTAAATTGAGAAACCAGAAGAGCGGAGCCTCGACGAGAAGAAAAAGAATTGCTCTTCAGATATTTCTTTCTGAAGTGTTGTCGTCAATTTGGCCCTTTATTAAAAAGTTTTCGAACGCCGGAGAGGAGCAGCCGGCTGGCAAATAGTGGGAAACTAACAGCTGCTTCATCATAGATGAAATCCCCGCCATGTGTCACTTTCAACTTGGGAATTATGATGGGCAGAAATATTTGCCAATTGGCAATTTGACGAGCCAATAAATTTCACGTATTCGAAGTTCCATCGATTCGTTTTTCATAAATTTTACGACCAACAAAGGAACAAAATGATACACGGTTCTAAAAGTAAAAGCTCGATCTGGTAAACCTTGGCCTTATGAATATTCAAATCAATGCGACAGACGTTAAATTCGATTGAATTCGGCTTTCCCTATTCATGCTGTTCGGAACTTTACGACACTGTCCAAGTCGATAAGCGCGAACTGTTATCTGCAACATCTATTCGTTTATCCACCTCGGGACACTGAACCGTAAACGATAACTCGTGAGGAACGGCCGTCGTCTGTTTCGACGACGAGATGTCCTGTTTCCTTTCCGGAGTCTCCGTGAAGAGGAACGGAGAAGGAATCTTCGGACGTGTAAAGGTGGAATCAGACGGCACGTGAATCGGCGATCTTTGCGCGTGAATCGCCGAACCCACGTGCCGTCTGATCGGTCATGGATCGCCGAGTCGTGCTCGCCAAGCCGACTTGCCGAGCCTGGACGAGCCGAGCAAGCTCGCCGATTCACGTGCCGTCTGATTCCACTTTAAGAAAGATCGGCCCCCGAACAGAATGATGGCGATACCATAGCTGGCTCCTTGCACCAGATCCGCGAATCGCAGGTCCTTCTCGAGCCCCTCCGTTGAATAATTCACCGTCGGTTAATGAACATTCCGGGAAACGAGATGCCCCTCGTCTCGTTCTTTGTCCAGGTGAAGCCATTCTTTCGGTAAGTACCGTGAAAAGACTAGATTCGTTATCGTACACTCAGCACCCCCTTTCTTCGTTTTCTAAGATGCTTTCATTGTTTACTCGGGTCTCAACGATCGCTTTTAATCTCCAGCAACGATCCCAGTTTATCTCCGACAGTAATTTTATATTCACCTTCGTTACTATAAACTGCTCATCTACCAGCCTAAACACATTCTACCCTCATTTTGCACGAGGTATCCGTTTGCCTCTATCGCTTTTATACCTTACTTTCGGATTAATCAAAGGCTCCGAGAAAAAGTCCATTTAAATAGAAGCAACGTTTCAATACTGCGAATCGTTAATAACGCCAACGTCAAAAGATTCACGTTCCCGTCCATTCCCCGGTCATTTTTCCCACTTACCCCTTAACGACCGCCTCGCTCGCGAGGCAAAGCTAAAAGCGGGCATAAAACACGAATTACCCGCTCTTTGCCTCTTCCGTTCGCTTTTTACCTCTTCTCGAATAAAAAAAAGTATATACACCCACGCGCGCAGAAGGGCCGAAATTATAGTCAACGGACATGACGCGCCTATTTATGATTCATATAAATCGCGTTCCGCGTATAGGTGGTTATACGCTGCCGGTCCATTATCTTGCATGTAACGCGAATACAGCTTCCGCGGTGCGTTATAACCGTCGCTGCCGCGAGGATAAACCGTGCCGTGAATATTTATCTACGACTATTGCGAAATAAACTGCGCTCCTCGAAGCCCTATTCTCGTTGGAGAAAAAAAAAAAAAAAACATGCCGCGAGACACGTAACGCGCTCGAGCAGTATCGTAAATTCTGCTCACTCCGAAGCCACCACGTATGACATCGAACACCGACCCAGCAAATTTTGACGGCCATTATCGGGGTTGGCCCCACGCACCGTTTTGCCTTTCACAAATTCATGCTTCGCCGGGTAACATTTCTTCTATTAACATGTGTTTCTGTGTAATCAGCATCGGGAGTACCTACAGATCGGCAATCGAACCGATCAAATTTCACCAGCGATCACTTCCGTCAACCGATACAGACAGCGATATCAAGCTGGCTTAGGGTAACGTCGATACCCTGAATCTCGAAATTCATCGCCTGGAGCATTATGTTGAAACGTTAGGCTCCCCGTAACGCGGCGGCATTAATGCGGCCGGTAGTCTGGTAGACTCCCTTTACATGGGAATGCAACAGCAGTTTGCAGCGTTTGACGCCCGCAAAATTATAACTCGGCCCTGGGCGTAGCTGCGAGTTTCCTGGATTATAACGGGAAACCCCTAATCGCCTAGAAAGCGAAAACCGGGGACGAGGTATGATCGCACAGCGTGGAAGGGAAGGGTCGGTATCTAATATCCAGGCTCATAAAGTTGTTTTTTTTTTTTTTATAAAACAGGGAGAACCGAAAGTTACGGCCAGAGAGGGTGTAGACGGAGAAGGAGGAAAGCTTTTCCACCGGGGATGATATATGATCGTTGCGAGTTAAGCTTTCGACGGGTCGGGATCTCGCCTGTAACGCAAATAAACCATTTTCGGCTCCCCACGGTCCTAAAATAAATCGGCCAAGCGAGAAGGTAACATTCTATATTACACCCCCGCGTTCCGTTTCGCCCCTGCATCCGCAGTTGATGGTATTCGTGACTGAGGGAATCTCCCTAAACCAGTAACAACATCGAGATTCGTCAGTGTTATAGTTACGTACGAACTTGTTTATTCCAGTGGCATAAAAATTTGGGGATCCACCTGGGAATCGCTTGAAAAGTAGCTTATTCATGAATATGATGAAATCTACTGCGTGTATCATGCAACGGTATATAAGAGTTCTCGTAAATTGCAACTCGAATAATACTGCCTAAGCGAAACGGATTGCGTCAGGCCCTTCGACCCGATCGAATGGTCCTGCGATGATAAATAGCTCGTGACTGGAGGTGATGATAAATCACGCGCTGAAGACAATGTCGAGCGAGGCTTTAATCATTGACAAGTGCAGGACAACTGCTGAACTGGATGCTCCCAAGTTCCTCCGGTAAACTTTCACGGTAAACACTCGACGAGGGAAACCTTAGGGGCATTGTTCCTACGGACGGCTGCTGGAATTTGCCGAACAACCGGCTAGGAACGTACGAATTTCGTGGTTGACAGACGGCTCATCGGTGAAGTCGCGTTAATAGCGAAAGCATGCGCGTGTATTTGAATAGATATTCAGTCGCTTTGTGCTGCGAGATAAACAGGGTCTCACCTCAGAAACAGCCAGACCCGGCCGAATTTCCGGCCAGCCGAGCAGATAGGTACCATTGTGCCCGTTACGAGAATCGATGACAAAGATCAATGTTATCGATGACAGTGATTTACGGGCCACGAGCCTTGCACGCCCCCGAATAACTCCTGTCCATCTTTCACCCGACCAATTATTCCCAATTTTCGGCGGCGGCGTCGATTTGTCCAGCTGTATACCGAGGAGAACGTAGAAACTATTCGCGCCAAGTGGCAGATGCTCTTTTTTTTCTCTTGTTTCGCCAAACAGAACGGAACGAAATAGGTCGTTCCGTTGAGAAAGCCGTTCTGCTCAATCAAACGATTCATCCAAGTGGCGCGGGGCTCTTGCCAAGAACGAATGTACCCGATATTGCGAGGACAAATAGAAACGTGCACAGTTTCTGAAGGATATATATGTACGTGGGTAGGAAGCTGTGGATGGCTAGCAAAATGATGATATACTTCCCAAAAAAGACCGCAACATATTTGTCGCCGACGACGTCGAGGCACAGGATACGAATATGACTTAATGTTAGCTGGCACTGGAGCTCTTGTACGTTCGTATACGTTCAGAAACTACAACGGTCGGTAAGGAGAAATTTATACCGTCCGCTTCAAGATACCTATGCCCATAAATGGGACATTCTTTTTGGGGTAAGATCGCGGTAAAATATTACTGTGTAGAACTCGTGGTAATCTGCAAGTAGATAATCTCAAACTAGGTTAATGATAGAATTTCGATAGACTTTGCTTGGGAAGACAGGGTAGTCCTTGTTACCACCTTTTCTACAAACTCGCTTTCAACTGGCTCTGTATAGGGTTTATACAAAAATCGACTTTTGAAAAAACCGGTTTTCAAATTCTACTAGGCCCAAAAAACCGGTTAAACCGATTTTCGAATTTTTACAACAAAAAATATAATTAAAATAGTAAAAAAATATTTGTACTTATTTTACAATTTTTCAGTTTTCTTAATATTATGGAATTACAAAAATATAACAAAATAAAATATAGTCTATCTACACAAAACTAAATAAATAAATAAAATTAAAATAAATAAAATCCGTGCAAATGCGTACAATTTCAGAGTACATTTAATATTTATGCATCTACAAAAATAAAACACAATAAAATAGACTGCATACAAAACCAAATGAATAAAAAATAAATAAAATAACTAAAATCCGTTCAAAATATAAATCTTTTAAAAGGTGGTACTAAATTATAAATCTTTATATCATTTAGTATTTTGCTTTAGAAAATATGAACTCATGAAAATTAGTTTTACAGTAAAATTTCAAGTCAAAATATTAAGGTTTTTAATTAAATAATTAATTCATTTCTGCATATTAATTCTAGGATATAGAACCGGGTTTTTCAATTTAAAAACCAGTATTCGAATTTTACAAATTTATAAATAAAATCCGGTTTTTAAACCCGGTTTTTAAAAACCGCCAAACCCTAGCTCTGTAGTCCTCGTTTCCTTCCATGTTGCTGCGCCCAACTCTCACGCTAAACTGCTCTCACCACAATCTGAATGACTTTAAGGGCCCTTACGTCTGCACATGTAAAAACGCGCAGGCAACCCCTATTCAGCTACATGTTCCTTAAATCTTTGTTTCCTAAATATTTCCGTCGCACACCTGACCCTTTCATTGTTCGATAAAATGAGATATTGTTAGAGAAGCATCTACTTCGTTATATATCAAATTACCTATACTTTGTATAAGAGTTCTGGAGAAACGTGATTTAGATATTGCGTAAATAGTGAAAGGATTCATTATGAAATGAAAAGCAAGGAATAAACATGTAGGAAATCTGGACGACCCACCGAAAGAGGCTGTGAATCGTACTGCACCCGTTGTCACGTGTGTTTCATTTCTGCTCAAAAACACATGCTGCAAAGAGTACGCAGAAGGACACAGGCGAAGCGTGGCAATGATATTCCGGCAGAATTTTTCGAGATAGGTGGAAGAACACGAGGCGAGAAAGAGTTGATTTAAGGAAGATGAAAGGGTAAGAAATGGAGGAGACGCCTCGACACGCCCGGGCCGCGTCTGGAATACGCTTCAGTTTCATAATTTCATCACGTCCGAGAGGTTTTGCGACATACTTTCGCTTCGAGTTGGTGAACTCAAGTTAACATGAAGTTAAGACTGTGTTACTTGTGGTATACTACTACATACTATAACTTTTTCCAACGCCACTATTAGATGGTTAACTATACTGTGAGAAACAGCTGATATTATTATTAATTTTAACATTTATTGTACGCCAATTATGAGAAACATTTTAATTAAACTATATCGCATCTTGCAGACAAATCAGGTGGCTATCATAAAGCGTCGTTGCCCCAACTTTCCCAGCAAGTTTATCCAACTACCGAAGCCAGAATTCCTAACAAGTACTTTGGCGGTATAACTACTTTTAATAAAGAGGTATTAAGACCATGGCTAAGCATTTCATGGGTTTCCACGTCGCTATGATCGATATGCAAATACCAAAGCCAAGCTGATCCCATCTGCGCATCCGTTGTTCATGATGGCCTACGTCCGAATAAAAACTTTCTACCACGATGGATTAAGGTGGTTAATGGCTATTGATCGAGTAATCGATCAGACAGCTATCAGCAGCAAAAGTTCGAGAACGCGTCTATCGTATGCAGAACGTATCCATGACCGATATGGGACGCGTCAAAACCCAATAGTATTATTCTCACATCCATACGGTACACGAGATGATACTATCAGACAGTCCCATTCGTTGTGCTCAACCGTGAGATTGACAGTGACAGATGACGGTTCACTAGGATTAGGTAATGCTGGCAGTTGCTGGCGAGAACAGGAGACAAGATGTTGTCGGAAAACACTGTATAGATAGAACTATCGCGTGTGAACATACAGCTTCTCTGCTCCACTTCGGAACACTAATTTATGTGACTGAACGTTAGAAATAAAGATTTTGGCTGGGGTAATTAGAATCAGAAAGAGGATAATCAATGTGGACAATAATCCACGCAATAAGGATTATGCAGAAGAAATGCTAGGAAAATCTTTTGATATACTCAGTTCAGTTACGCGATTCTATTTTATTTAATTATCCACCGTCACGTGTATGATTATCATCTCGATTATCCAGAAACAAAAACTACGATGAACACGTTTAAAAACGTCAGATTGTAATGAATTCATGTCAAAGTCATAAAAGCAGATATATTATACACGAATTTAATTGATGTACAGTAAATTCCCGTTATGAGTCCGTTTTTACCTCCCGTTGACAGCACGGCGGCTATCCCCACCATTTCTTGGAAGCCTGCGGACGAGAGTGAGGAAACGAAAGAGTCAGACACGAAGGGAAGTCGGGTAAGAAAGAGAGAATCATGTCGGCAACCCACTATGAGCCCGCCGCCAGCCCCGTTCGTCGGGCTCATAACGGGGATTGACTGTATACGGAAACAAAATCGCCGATGGCAACGTAATGCTGCCTATTGACTTACGCTAGCACGTGAATGTTTTACTGGGTTTTATTATATTTATTGGAACGCGTTATAGATGTTTTATATAATTTTATAGGAAGCGAAATACAATTGATATTAAATGTTTGCAAGGGTGCTTCATATTTCCTTCTAATTAAAAGTGTTCGTCAATCGTATGAATATCAAATATATCCCAGAATATTTCCGACACAGTCATTACCATTTTAAACATTTTGTTCTTTTTAAATTTAATCAAATACGCAAATAATTGTGATAGAGGGACGTTAAAACGAGCGTCCTTTAACGTCGTATATTAAATAGGAATAAAACATCAATCCGATTAAAAAAAAAAATTATATTGAGACTACTGTCAAACAGAATGTTGATGAAAAAATCTAAATGATCAGCATATGATAGATACTATAATAGTCTTCAAAATAAATTTAGGTTTTACTTATCACATTGATGTCAGCTTCGGAAACCCCTTGACCCCAAATTTAAGAATTTTTATTATTCATCATCTTTCTAACTCTGTTTTGGCTCACCAGCATAGTTAGGTGGTTATTCTACAATTTATCGTCACAAATAACGAATATACTCGAGCATATTTATAGTACCACCAGAGTCGAATGCGTGACACGCGATATATCACGGTTCTTCCACGACTTCAACTGCATACACCCATAGAAATAACGTAATTCGATGTACAGTATTCAGTTTGTCTAATAGGTAGGGTCCAGCCGCGAGCTCGACAATGGGTCACCCTCTGCGTATGTGCACAATTGCGTATCGAGCTTCTATTGTTCAACTGTTCCCAATCAAATTATATGCGAGCCCATCGTGGCGAACCGAGTGTATAACATACCTAAAGTCATTCGGCCTCCGGGCAATCGAATTTGCCGTAACAAGGCAGAAATTTTGCGATGAACAACAGTGCCACATGTTTCTGGTAAAATCAATTCGCTCGGAGCAAACACGATTAAAAGTTTACGAAGATATTGCTACGTCTCCTCTATCATTTTAACTCTCAGCAAGCTTGTAAATCAATGCCCATTGTTTCCGAATCCACGAAAAAATGCACCGTGATTTTTCATCAGAGAGAAATAAAAAAAATGTAAGGAAACGGCACTTTTCGCTTTTATAAATTCAGAATTCTTCCCGAGTAAATGTGTAACAACCCGATGGACTGTGCTTTAGAAAAAAAATGATTCGCTACAAAACGAGGGCCAACAAGTGTGACAATTCCATCCACCAAGAGCGTGAAACTTTTCTCGCGAGGAATCTTACCAAGTGGTTGGAAACGGGCACTACATCAAGGAAAGGTAAGCCGCTTAATTTCGAACAAGATTAGCCGGCACGTTCAATCTCCTATATCGCCGTCTCTTTGGCACGTAACGGCGCCAGTATTCCTGGGCCGAGGTTAATCTCCGGGATTAATCCAGAAACGAACTTTCGTACTATGTACCATTTTTCCGCGGCCTTTCATATTTCTGGTTTATGTCAACGATTACACGGACCTTCCCCTCCATACACGAGATTCTTGTTGTACTCTTTCTTTTCGTTGATAGAAGAGGAGAACGAGAAACGCGCATGCGAAGACGCTGCATGTGAAGGCATTCCAAGAACGGAATATTAAAAGAACGGAATGTAAATTAAATTTTTACGCCACGCTGAATCCTCGTTAGTCTCGCGTACAAGGCTGAGGCGAAAGCTTACGCTCGGGTACGGGACAACGTGAAACGTTGACGCGCCAGAAAGCTGTAATAAAGGAATCCCGGAACACCGAAATGTCCGTATATAATAACGGTTATGCGTTTATACGCGGCAATTTGATCCTTTGCACTTGAATAATTTCCCTGGACCGTTCCTGTGCTCCTTCGATAAGCCGATATCTGCATGGTTTGCCGAGTCCATAAATTAACCGCGGAGTTCGATTCGTAGTCTTTGGTAATCCCCTCATTGCCATACGAGAGACTCGGTCATTATAACTTTGCAGTGCAATTGCGCGTCGCATCGAGCACAAATAATATACAATGGTGGCAGGGGAATATGATGTTCTTATGATGAATTGTACTTTAGGCTTTCGCTAAACGTTCCCCGTTCCACTCGGTGAAATGTGTACTCGCGCAAGTGGCTAAAGTAGCTCAAAGGAATTTGTTGGATCGTGAAATTTTTCGGTGGAAAGCACGTTTAATGTGATCGAGAAAGTTTGCCACGGAATAACAATGTATTCTTCGAGAAAAAGGACCAAGCTTTTTCCATTGGAATAAGTACCCTCTAACTCTTTTTCAGGGCAAAGAAGTTACAGAATGACAAATGCTTTCTCGAGCGCAGTCGAGCCGTCAATTTAACCCCGTTCTTTTGTCAGCAAGGGTGAATGAAGTCCAACCACCGAAAGCGGAGAACAAGTTGACGAGTGCTGTGATTCCGCACGTTTTTCCTTTTCGAAAAGCAATTCAGCCGGTCTGTGGTTCTTTCACCGCCCATTTGGAACCTAATAAACTTTTTACATTGGATTCAACTTTCGACTGTAACCGATCGAAAAATGCGGCGTAAATCTTTCAAGACCGCTATAAATTCTGAAGTGGGATGGTCACCGAAATTCACGATTCGGGAAACTAGTTTCAGTCGGATCTGATTAACTTGCATGAATAAATTGGTGGGAGTTTAGAGTACCATCGACACAGATATTTCCGCAGAATTTAAATTTTCAAACGGATGGAGAAACGCAGCATCGCTTGCCGAGCTTTTGGAGCACCTTGCGTTCAATTATAGTGCGACATCAAACCAGAAAATTTAATTTCAGCGAGCATATTGTGAACTCATCTATTTTATAAACAGAGCGCGGGTAAATTTATTTTCTTCTAATTACTCGGCTGCGAGTCGTCTATTCCATGCGTCGAATTCTATTTAAAAGTGTAAATTTTCTGAGCCACATATGTATTTTCAAGCAAGTATTTTTGTACGAGTACTATTCACGTTGAATAATGAGAGTTGCGACCTTTTATATTTTGTTCGTGAATGCGGCAAATGCTAAATATTAACGACGCCGCCTGAGAAACTACCGCGTATTTCCCTTGCGAGATTTTTAACGGACGTTCTCCGCCAGGTTTTTAACCCACCGTTTTCATTGAAATACGCAATTCAAAAGGGCATGACAAACGAGCCTTTTTACACTGTTCACCCGTTGCATGTTATTTAACAACGCGCGGTTATACTTTCCCATTTAGAATTCATGGGTGGCCACGGTCGACGTCACATATTCGTGCGTGCATATTGTACTTCGAAAGGACAATCTCTACGTAAACGTAACCATAATACATCGTCACGGGCATAGGAAAATTATATTTCCCCTCGGAAAACAATCAGGGAACGCTGTTCTCGTTGGCAAACGTCGGTTCAACGGGGAGAGGGAAAGAATATAAAACCCTGAACACGCAAGATGAAGGGCTGGAAGCTATTTCGATAAATTCATAAGTATACCCCCACCGTAACGTAATTTCTGGAAACTGTCGGTAGTATTCCCGAGGATATTCTTATTCTTTTTAGAGGAATTGCACAGCAGACGTAAAAACGTCGCCGACGGGTTATGGCTTAATAGGAGGGCGGCTTTGTACTTGTCGCGAGGGAAGAGAGAAAAGGAACAACGATGCTGCTCAGCTTGGGGTGAAAACGGTGACGAAAATGAATCGCTGGGGTTGATAACTTATTATCGTATTACGAAAAGGTAACATTCCTTGCGGAAATTTTATTGCTTGGATGAATTGATGACCTTTACTGAGAATTGCGAATAACCATATCCGCAACGATGTATGAGAGTATTATGCAAGCTAAATGGGAGAGTAGGGGAATTGCGAACGCGGGGTAAACCCGAACACCGCGATTTCCCTGGTTTCGCGTGTCCCGTCCGCCCGCGATATTGTTACGTGATGTAATTAACTGTGTTTAGTACTAAGGGAATTGTCACAACGGAAGGCTGCGCGCAACTGCGAAGATAAGGGTCGTGAAATGTTTTCGTAAGTTTTCTTATAATTTTACGCTGGATTTTACGAAACTATACTCTCCAACAAAATTTTTTTTTTCGTAGTTTGGTTACTTATGTAGGGGAAGTAGGGGCATGATAGGGAAGCTAAGAAACAATTCAAATAGATTGTACCTATTAATTAAGTCTTTATTACTCCAAATACAACTATAAGTTAATGATTTAACATTTGTTACACACATCGGACTATCTGAGGTCAGGCGTCTAAGTTATTAAACTTTACAAAACAGATGGAAAAAAACCGTCTCGCCCCCTACCGCGGGGTAAAATGGGGTACCGAAAATGGGATAAAATGGGGTACCGAAATGATTTGCCAAAGTATTTTATAAATTCGAACTAAAAATAATGAGATTTATTTGAATTAAATTATAATAGAGAACGATGACGTTGCTTAATCTCACATGAGCAACCATGATACGGGGAATGATGGGGTACCCCGACCTAACCCCTAATGGGGTTAGGTATCAAGGACCCCAACTTACTTCAAAGCATCGTTTCCCAAAGATTAATATATTTGTACAAGAAATAAAGAATTATTGAAATTTTGAATATGTCACATTAAAATAGATGAAATGGAGATTATTATAGAAGAAAAATAATAGACTTACCGTTCTTAAATATATATTTATTTCAAATCTTTTTATCACACGAAATGACATCGACGCAGCACGCAAACGGTTCACAGCTATAAATAAAAAATGCGTACAACCCCACTCGCTTTTGCCAGCGACCATACTATTATAACACAGTGGCTTCCTAATCATGTATTTGTCACGTGCCTACTTAGCATCTTTTAATTAGGGTTTAGGAAGATATCTCATCTTACCACGCTACCCCGTCATGCCCCTACTTCCCCTATATATATATATATATATTCGTATTTGGTTTATTTGAAATTTCTCAAGTTCTGTCCATTTGGGGTAATTGCGAACAGCGTGTTTGGGGATATTACGGACGATGGCATCTACCCTTTTCTCTTAACATTTCGAAATTTGTTATGTGTTCAGTACACCGGAATTATATCAGGAAGAGTATACTTACATATTTGTTGAATGATCTTCGGATACCCGTGAAACAGGTTAAAGATTAAAGACTTTCAACCCTTCAGGCAGCAAATAAATATTCAATCCCTCGAGCAACCAAAATTTGATCAAACCAGAAGGAAGACTGTGTCATATCAACAGTGTGGAAGAGAACCAGTGTTTAATTATAAAGATCAAGAGATCTTTAAGCAACCATTCGCATTTACCCCGCTAGGTACGGGTAATTGCGGACAGAGAGTTTTGTTTTTCTTTAAAAAAATGATGTATTTCTTTATTAATAAATTTTAGTTAGTTTTAAAAATTTACACGCGACCATATCCACCATTCGTCTTCCGAGGGTTAAAGTATCTATAATTCTTTGTGTTGTATTTGTAGATAATTAACCAAAGTTCATTTATTTATAAAGTAAATCTGATTAGAATCAATACTTTTTGTTTCAATTTAACTTTTCCCTCAAGTGTTCGTAATTCCCCTACTCTCTCCTACTGCTGTCTAAGAATATCTGGAAGAGGGTATTCTTTCATAAAGAAAGCATGCAATCTAGACGCATTTACTAACCTCCTATGCAAGCGTTTATGTTCGCAAGAGGGAAAGCCAATCGATGATAGAAAGACTCGTCGCCAATCAACTCTCGCTGGACAGGAGTCCGGGTTACTGGGGCATGGCGTAATAGTACGACAAGAGAGAAGCCAAAAAACTTGCGTTTCCTATCACGAAGCATGCAAACGGTCGCGAAACGACTTTCCCTGGTCGATCCGAGGAGCTTCCTCAGCGTGTATCATCGATACACTTGCGAAACCGAGTCGCTGCGAGGCCAGTTAAAATAATTATGCTTCCGTTTGTTGATACTTAAAGAACAGGCTAGGAGTTTTCTGTTATACAGTCTTCGTTTAATGAAATGAGATGTTTTAATTGTCATAGATATACAAGAGGTGTTTCATTTATAACATTTAGAAGATAAAGAATAGTATGCTCAATGAAGGTGTCTTCTTCAAAAACATGTTTTTCTTTATAGAATAGGAGAATCCGATAAATATTAAAAGGTTTTAACCTTTATAATACACACGGTAAGATCAATCAAACTTTTAGTTTTACAATAAATGTCAAATCAAAAGTGTGAAAATTATCCTTCATCAACGAGAAATTATAATTTTCAGAAAAGCAGAAAATACCTACAAACTTTACGCATTTCCCTTGAACGCCAGTTGCTCGCACGGGAAAACCTGGGGCAACAGTAACGCGGGCACCCTGTATACGCGGCACTTGACGGCGCAAATGGGTTAACGACCCTCGTAAACCAGAAGCATACAGACGGTCCCGCGTTAAACAAAGTAACAATCTTACCGTTTGTCGCCGGGAAATTCGTGGGAAGAGCTCGCACGGCCACGTCTCCGCGTCTCCTCTCCAGCTCCGTTTCGTCGACCGACAGGAACACGCGGGTGCGAAATGGCGGCACCGGGCTTGACGCTTGAATGATAATGTCGCCAGCAGGGAACACGAAACCAGTCGCGGGCATTGCGCGCGGCGGCGGTGGCTCAGACGGCGGGATTTCAGGAACGCAGTTCGCGGCGGTCGGCGACATATTGGCCGTGGTAAGGCGAGACGAGCGACCACGGAAGGCGAAAGTGAATCGCGAAACGACCTGGTTCGACGCGCCAGGCACCCCCTGCTTTCACCACCTCGCCCCGTTGCTATTGCCCCTCGGCGCGAACCGGCACCGGCTGCTACACTCGTCCGCTCGCTCTTCAATCACACACCGCAGGTAGACCCCGAGCCACAAACCAGAGCTTTCAAATAGTAACCCATCGAAGCTCTCGAGCGCGTAACAACAACCCGCGAAATGTGGTAGATCACCGCGCCACTGCACTCGTTCCCCTTTGAAATTCGCACTGCCGGCTCGTATGCGCCGCCTAGCGGGGATTCACGCCGGCAAGGGCTTTGCGATTCTCGAACGGAATCGATATCTCTGTCGCGGTGGCGGAGCGCGACGGGGCGGCCCGCCGCTGCGTATCGCCTTAGGTTTGCACTGCGAGTTAATCCTTGCCTCGGGCGAGTTCGCTTAGAAACGTGGAAGTAATAACTTCTTCCCGCGCCGGCGGGATGTCCGCGGGGTGACGGTCCCGCTACGAGCACGTGAAAACAAACTGTGATCCTCGTAAATCGTCGCTCGACCGCACTCGCCCCCTCTTTGAATTTCGCACTGGCGGCTCGTGCGCGCCGCGTAGCGAGGATTGACGGCAGCGAATGCTTTCGATTCTCCAAGGCTATCGATTGCTTTGCCGCGGTCATGGGGCGTCACGGGGGACGCCGGTGGAATTCGTTTCGGGGTATTTTAGATAGTTAATCGTAGCCTCGACCGAGTTTTTGTTCGGAACGTGACAGGTTTAACGAGAGTGTCGCGCGGGGCAGTGCTCGCGAGTTCGTTGTGTGATTCAATTCGTTCCTGGCTTTGGACATTGAATGTGTGTTTGCGGTGCTCGCCAAGGTCGAGGGTGAGTATTGGAGAATGGAAGGATGTCGTTTGCCTGCCTGCTTCGTCCGTCTTCTGTTGAGGTAACTCTATCTATCATGCAATAAATATTTATGGTAATTTTATGGAGCTCCACTTTATGAACGCGATAACACGCTTTAAGTCGCTGTTAGCCCCTTGCTGCGTGGTGTATTATACGTGGTGCATAGCGGCTTTCCTTGTTTTATTTTTAAATTCTCGTTGTATCTAGACTGTAATGGACAAGTTTTATAAAATGTCCAAAGTGTAGTGTTATAATTGTAGTATTTCTTTTGCAATTCCTGAGTCATTTTCTGTTTAATGGATTATGTGCATACT
Source organism: Andrena bucephala (assembly GCA_947577245.1). Lineage (NCBI taxonomy): Eukaryota > Metazoa > Arthropoda > Insecta > Hymenoptera > Andrenidae > Andrena > Andrena bucephala. The sequence goes on from OX387715.1 coordinate 113,640,756, forward strand.
TAAGGGTACTAGGCAGTCGTTCCTGTCTAAAATGCAGTATTTTTGTTTCAATTAATTATAAAGAAACAAATTGAAACTAATACTTGTTCTTTAGTTTGGAGTTTATTAGCATCATACGCTTTAAAACAACATGTTTGTTTAGTCAAAACTATGAATTATATATGGCGCTACAGATGGATCATAAAAGATACTTTTTAAAAAAGTTCCTTTTCAAAAACGGAGGTTCCAATCGATGCAAATCAAATTTGAGCATGTTCACAAAATGTGTAGTTTCGGACCGGACATAAATTGAAGTTAATGAAAACTCTTATTCTTTACGAAAATAAATTAAAACCCCATTGATGAGGTTTCACAATACCCCAAGCCCCAAAAGATGAGGTCTTAGTTAATTTTCATAAAGAATAAGAGTTTTCATTAACTTCAATTTATGTCCGGTCAGGAACTACACATTCTGTGAACATGCTCGAATTTGATTTGCATCGATTGGAACCTCCGTGTTTGGATTATCACTGCAAAACAAAAGAAACATTTTTAAAACCCTCGTTAATGATCCATCTGTAGCGTCATATATAATGCATATTTTTAACTAAACAAACATGTTTTTTAAAGCTTATGATGTTAATAAACTTCATGCCAAAGAACAAGTCTCAGCTTCAATTTGTTTCTTTGTAATTAATTGAAACAGAAATACTTCATTTTAGACAGGAACGACTGCCCAGTATCTTTAAGAGAAATTCGTGCAGCGAATGATTTAGTATGCTTTATTACATTCTATGACAAAATAATGGAAAAGCGACAAAGAAACGAATACACTTTGAGATACGAAAGTTAAACACAGGAATATGTTAATTGCAATGTAGAAAATTAGAAATATGCCTAAGATTAATTCAAATATAACGAAAATAGGGTTTCTATATTCAAATCTTATTCCAATTGGTAGAGTAATCTAATCTTAACATACAAGGCTGCGGGACTATATAATGTCGCATCCAGAATCTACATTACTTCTGAAAATTCAACAGCATTTCGTAAGAAAATATTGTCATAGAAGGGCAAATATTTGGATTGGTAATTTCTGTAAATGAAACTCCCCGTCGAACTTTAGATGTATTTTATGATTACCTTTAAACTTGTGCTCCGAACGAAGTTTATATAGCGAGAAAGAAAAAGAAAGAAGAAAAGAAGTTTATATCCCTTGCAAAATATTTTAATTTACATAATTGACGAGGCATTGAGTTTAAAAAATGCATTGAACCCTTGAGCGTACGCATACATATGCATAAGTGTACCTTGGTTTGAGCATATCAGAACACGTCTGCTGTCATAGATATACGAACAGGTATATACATAACCATAGATATGCATTCCCATGCGGAGCGTTTACACAGCGTATTCATGTCAGTGGTAACGGTATTAGAGACGCCAGAATTATTAAAACGATGTTCCACCAAAGCAAACACAACTGATATGAAGGAGACTACCTACAAACTAAAGTTAATGATTGCATGATTGCACTGTCCTCTCTCGTTTATTCAATGATCTTCGTACAATCCGTCTATCGAACCTTATCTCCTGACACGTCTATGGAATTCTGATACAGAAATTTGTGGTCCTTGGAGGATTCGATGTCTCTATCCGGGCTGTGTAATATATGCATATTTCTCTCCAAACGTGCACACAACTTATGTGCATATTGGAGAGGGTGAAACGGTGCGAATACCAGGGAAACAGGAACTGTATACGCGTGTATGCAATGCCGTAATACATCCAATCAATATCCACGTACGTAGTGTTCCTTGACAATTAACAACTACATACAAAATAATACAGTAATTGAGATTTAGTGAATGGTATAAGAACGGAAGAAATAGAATTGCTACGTTGCTTTATTTCAAGCTTAAAAAATTCCACATGGGTCGAGTTTTCAGTCATCTGCAGCTGCAGGTAGTTTTTTTCAATGTGCAACTTGTGTTTTATTCCGTAAACAAAACATCAGAGAAAAAGCGCCACAACAGAGCGCAGCGTTTTAAAGAATCCGACTACATGAATTCATCACTACTTCACTTCATGAATTGTTTCCCCGAAGTTTCCACGAAAAAATACATTTTGTTCTCACTTGGCTTTACTCTGATCTATTGCGGTGTACATTATACATGGGCATAGGGAAAAGATTGTAAACTTGTGAAATACTATTGTGAAGCCCAACAGCTTCGGCGGTGTTTAAACATGGTAAATTTATCTTTATCAATTGCGAGGGTGCCCGATCTTTCTTAAAGGGCTTCGTTATAGTAAAGAGCCCTTCTGTATTCCCCAGGGAAGTCGTTGGCATTCCGCCTCTAGTATCCTGTGTTTTCCCTCACAAAGACATCGCAATTTCTTATTGTTATATCGTTCCTTCAAAGAACAAGAGATTTCGCAGATGAAACAATTTCTCTTTCCAGCTGCGATTCAAATATCGCATGTTCTGGTACTGACAGTCCACGCGAAATGCGGAGGGGAAACGCAAAGAGAAACAGAAACGATTCTGAAACAACAAGCACCAATAAAACGTCCACGAAGCGAATAATAATGCAAGAGCAATATAAGGGAATTTTTCTGCAGCCGTCGGAGCAACGCGATGCTCGTGCAGGTCCGAACGGTGTACAGCTTAAAGGAAACAATCAAAGGGCGCGTATAATAGACACTTCCCGCCGCCGTCCCGTTCAAACGATCCTGAAACAGCTCAAACACAGCTAGTGCATCAATGCCAGGGAGAGTCGGACGAGGACGTAGGACGACGACGTACATGCACCGCCGCGATGCACTTTGCTGTGTGTCAAGCCCTCCTTCCTGATCGACAACAACGACGATAGCTGGCGCAGAGCTATCCAGCTACTTGGGCGCTAGTCGATGAAACGTACACGAGGATGCGCTTCCGGATACGTATGCGGATACACACAGGGTAAACCGAGCGAATACACTGCACAGGTGGCGAACAGTAAGTGCACGCGCTACGTTGCACGCCTATAAACATGGCAGCCCGATCTGCCGATCCGTTTCGGTTACGTGGGGAACACCGGCGGGATTCTGTGTGCACGGCGCCGATGCGAATCCTCGTGGGAACGCTTAAATGCGCTTAACGATTGCCCGTGACTCTCTTCTCCGAGATCACCGGGAATCGCACCTCGACAGTCGGAAAATCGAGGTCCTGTCGACTCTTTCTGCCCCGGCTATCGCCCGCCTGACTTATAAATACCCGATGCCCCTGTCACGGCGAATCTGCGGGTAACTTTGGCAAGGTGTTTGGTGGATTCTTCAATTGAGGACCCTGCAGCAAGGGGGGTGGAGCTCCATCTTTACCAACTTTGAGTAAATTAGAAACAACTAAGTTTAGAAAATTAGTGCTTTGACTCAAGATTAAAAAGAGAACACTAAATGAAAAATATATATTTTCACACAATAAGTAGTAGATAGTTATTGAGTTGTTGTGTTTTTATTTCTATTTTTGGCGAAAAAGTATTCTATAATAAAAATATCAATATTAATAATATTTCTATTTTTGTGTATTTGTAATAAATCTCATTTGTTATCAGAGTTGCATGGAACGTGCACCAAACGATGTAGAACTTTTGTGACGTATATTACACGTCGTAACTCAAAAGCTGTCAAAAGTGGAGCTGCACCCCTCTTGCTGCAAAGTGCTCAATTATCGTGGCAGTCCGATGAATTGTATGAAAGCTGAGAATACCGAGGAGTAAGGATACTAGAAAGGGGATCCTTGATACTTTCGTAGCTCGCCTTTGTGCAGTTCATTTGGTTCGAGGCTCTCGCGCGTGAACCGCAGCTTTTTAGGGGGCTGCTCTGAATTTTGTCGGTATTGATGATAAATCTGCCGCTGAAACATTCCCGAGACGTGAAACGAACGTGAGACGCGTCAGAGATTCGGTGTCCATTTTAGAACAGGGTGTCGATGAATATTTAAAGCGACAGCGGTTAATCTGTGTCCTCTGTCATCGCCGGAAACTGGAAGCCCGACTAGCAGATACAGATAGGTGCAGGAGAACGATGAACACCTCCGCGGAAATCCTCTTTCTATGCCTAGCACGTTCGTTCACTTGTTTGCAGCTTTACCGCTCTCTCGGAACGAGCAGCCGATGCGATACGGTTTCGAGTTTTCCTGACTTTCCATTCGAACACAGAGCCAAGGGACCGGGGAGGTCGAGCTGGATGGAGGAAGGATTTGAATAAATTATTTGCCGACGTAAATCTAAGTCCTTGGTGACCTCTTTCCGAGCGCTTCCCGATACTGAACTCGGGAGCAATGGCCCACTCGATAGGTGGGAAACCGTTCAGCGACTTTTATCAGCATCCCATTTTTGATTGTGAACGATGCGTTTTACACGGCTGATTTATCATTCCCGATTGGCGAGAAAATCAAATCGACGTCGCAAAAACGGCACACAAGCGTAAACCGCGATGTATGACGGTTGAAAGACGCGTAAATGCAATGTGGATACTCCCGGCAAATGGGAGGCTTTCTCGGCAATTTAACAAGAATAAAAAAAAATACATACCGCACTTCCCTACGTTTACGTAAAGATCGATGGAAACCACGTTGCACCGAAACGTCGCGCAGTGAAAGAATTTTATTAAACAGTGTACAGTATCCTCGGTTAAATATTACACACGAACAGAGAACGGTTGTTGAAGTTCCGAAGCGGAAACAGGAAAATCTTGAAGATCAACTTGCCGAAAAATAAACGTTCCTCCTAAAGTAAATCGCAGCGGGACTTGGCCGGGGCAATCGAAATACGTATAGATAGTGGCTCGAGAGCTCGTCGATTCATCGATTCCTCGGTGGCCCGAGAGCACCTGCAGCTTCCTCCGTCAGAGCATACAGGAAAGCTTCCAACATAGAGACGAAGATCGGGTGGAGCGAGTTCCTTCCTCGAATCGTCCCGTTCTTAACCCACCCCCAAGCCCTTCTATCCGACCACTTTCATCGCTATAAACAACGTAACCTCTGACCTCGCCCCGGGGAGGATCCTTGCCAGCGGTGCACGATTAATCGTCCAGCAGCGATGTACCATAGGAAGGCCGGTGTAATCCACCCGGCGAAATGTCTAAGCGTGTTAAATTTAATTTTGTGCCCTCGAGCCGGAGAGGATTAAACGATACACGGCGGAGTGGAGGGCGCGGGGGGTGAATGGGTGAACGGCCAAACGAAAGACGAGAAGTGATTTCGGCTCGATTGGTCAAATGATGGTGGTGGTGCGCGATGCTGCCGGCAGACCAATTTCATAGCGACGCTAGCCGTGAATCACTGCCCGTTGGGGACACTTAAACGGCTATACCGAGGTGCATAGAGGTATGTAGGTCGCGTTCAGGCGTGGACCACAGCATGCACACCGCCTAGCCGACTGTATACATATACACCACGTGCCCAGGCAATCCGCTGAATAATTGCTCAATTCAATACGTAATCACGCTACTTCCTGCTCGGCACCCTCCGTCCATACCTGTCTTCCCTTTCACCATCGCCTGCTCGCCTCCCAATAGGGACATAATCCTATTTAAGCCGGTCATAAGCATATCCTACCGTGAGGTTGAGTACATTATGCTCATAGTCCTCCGCCTTCGAAGACTCCGTCCCACCCTTAAGCTACCGAAGCCCGCCTTCCGGAATTTCCGACTAATGAGTGTTTCATTAATCAAGCTGCCTAATATCGGTGTACACATTCTCATGAATTAATATTCGATGCGAATATTATATGACCTCGCGTGCCCCTTGAGTGGTAATTATTTTGCACATATCATATTATACTTCGTTATCTGATATTCCTCGTAATTCGTTATTTAACGTTGATGGTCTGAAGTTGTTATTGAATTATTTTTCGGTGTAGATTACATTTCCACTGCTATCGAACTTTGACCTTGCAGCTCCATCTTTACCAACTTCGAGTAAATTAGAAACAACTGTTTATTAAATAGTTTTGCACAATAAATATTTCACACAATAAGTAGTACAAAGTTATTGAGCTGATAAGTTTTTATTTCTACTTTTGGCGAGAAAATATTCTATGATAAAAATATTACTAATATTAATATTAATATTCCTATTTTTATTCATTTGCAATAAATCATTCTTTTGTTATCGGAGTTGCATCAAACGTGCACCAAACTATGTAGATTTGTGTTTACGTATATTACACGTCATAATTGGAAACTGTAAAAAATGGAGTTGCACCGCTTTTGCTGCATGGCCCTGAATTCTAGGTATTGCGTGACAAGTGAAATTTGGTCGATGATTTTGTTAATCTCTGCCAGTGTATTATGATACACATTAAGCTCCGCTTCCACGATCAAAGGAAGGGTACTCTGCACAGAGCGGCTTGCTTAGTTCAATTATATCGATCACGCCACTTTATCATATGTCGAATGATATGAACGGTTAAGCACCCTGACCACGACTCGCGGCATTACCCCGAACCACTTTATCACCTACTCAGCGGGGCCTCAAAGAAATCACGTTAACGATCAATTGAGCCAGCTTCTGTGAATCGAAGGGCAACGATTAACCCCCGGTGTTACGAGACAGAGTAGAACCATTTTCATGTAATACGGAGGATAGAAATGCTGAAGCCTCCTTCAACAAGATGATCGAAGCTGCAATCGTCTGCAACTCGGTGGAACGATTCGTTCCGGCTGAAACAGAAGCGAAGCCCGTGTTGCAAGCGACTAGGTATTTGCAGTTTCTGCCGAGAAATATGTAACCTGTGCGGTCCACGGTGTGGCGACGTTGGGAAATAACGATATCGTTTTATTACCAAGGAGAAAAGCGTTGTCAACAGTTGCATTCCGTTTCGATTTATTGGCCCCGCGACCGCGAACAGTCGCATCGACTGGACCATAAGTCGAAACGGAATTATACGATATACCGTGCTGGGCAGAGCCAGCGAAAGAGGCGAACGAAACGTTGTCGCGGGGCACGTCGAAAGTTTGCGCCGGCTGAAAATTTGTAACCGCCGCTCGCCATGTTTCACGCTCGTTCCAGTTTTGCAACGTTACCTCGCGAAGTTTCGCGCCGAATTTCGGGCTTACATTTACATGGGAACGAAGATTTAATAAAACGGCGGGGACGGAAAATTGTAGGGGATGGGCGTCTTGGAGCACCTCGCACGTGTCGCGCGAATCGATAACACACGACCGGTCGGAAACATGCAAATACGGGGACAACTAAGCTCGAACTAGTTCGGCTCGGTCTGGGAATTCGATTACTGGGATATTTCACGGCATCTGCCTCGGAAAAGCAAAAACTTTGCCTGGGAATAGAGCGCGTTCCGCCGTTGAATGATTACTATTTCTTGCGTTCTTATTGCAAACGTTAACACCGCGCCCCGTTATCAAACGTGGAAGAAATGTGGGATAGGTCTGCGAAAATACAATCGAAAGTTAGTTTCAGTTCGGCGCGGTGAGATCTCCAGTCAAAACCGTGGGTTGGTTCTTGCGTATAATGCTGTGCTTAGCCTTGTACCGGCAACTTTCTACATCTCCATAGCAAATACGAAGCTGATTGCCTTTTAATTATCCGTAGCTGGGTATTCGTCGGTGATTCCGTTAAGCTTTATCAGCATACTATTGACCTCTGAAATTCTGGAGGGTTTCCTTGCGCGAGTTAAGTATCAGGGCTAAGGGAATACTTGGTCGTAGGGCGCGAGTGGTACACAAACAGAAGTTACGGGACTCGCTTTTACGGTCTTGGTCGGGTAACTTAGCACACCATCAACGCTGGTGCCTCTCTCTGACGTCCCTTCAGGCGGTTACGGCTGACAACCGATGCATTCGATTTACAAACAGGCACAACCGTACCGTGTTATTGGACACGTTCCTATCTGTACCCATTATTCGTCACGCGTGCACGCGGTGTCCACGCTGTAAATTATGCCAGCCGTATAATGTCAGCTTGAATCCCTAAATCGAATCAAAATCTCACGTTCCGACGATTGCTGGATCCCCTCTACAAATATTTGTCTATCTATGCCAACACCGACGCTCTATCCAACCCGATGCAACGCTTGCTCTCGATAGGGTGGCACGTGTACTAGAAAAGTTTCTGGTAAACAATGCAGGATAATCTCTTGGAATAACATCTAGATGGTGGATGAAATAGATTAAATATTGTAGGAGACAGGCTGTGTAGATTTTCATTTAAATACAATGCAGCGAAAGCAGCTGTACTATCATAAAACACTCGGATTTAGTATTATATATTAGATTGTTGCAGAAACAGTTGAGGCATTTGATGGAAAAAGGGCACATACGCCAAAATGCCATTTCAAGAAAATCGATTTTAAAGTTTTCATTATAGTATAACTTAATAAAATGTAATGCAATTAAATACATTTTTTTGTTTAGGGATGTAGTTATCGTGTCCTTCAAACGTTCTGAAAACAGAAGTCATGATTTGGAAATGATATGTGTCTTTATTTATAAGTTTCAAGCTAGTGGTTTATGTGTTCGTATTCTGTAAATGTGGTGAATTCGTATCAAAGTTGCTTCTTTGTTTAGTTATTTAAATATAATTTTGTTTACTTACTTCGTTACACATTTTTTATACATTGCTTAAATGAAAAATACAAGATTAAGCACAAAAATAAACAAAAAATGTAATGTTTTAAGTAAGTATTAGTTTCTTCGATTTTTTGCAGCAAGCTGTCTTCCAAATCAATTTTTTCTTTTCTAAATTAGCTTCTTTCCTTGCGGATTCGATACTCGCCTCACTTTCCATATTTCCTCGCTTACACAAAATCCTCTATGAAACAAAAGTACTTATTGCACGACAGCGCGGTAGCGCGGCTGTTCAGCGACTATGTAGCTGCGTGTCGATCACGCTACGTAAGAAAACAGCATCTAGTTAATCTGAACGCGGGATAAGTAGTGCCCTTGATATATTATATATATATATAAAACATACACCAGAGTCAATTTAAACGATTTAAGGAAAAAGGGCACATACGCCTCAGTTACAATTTTATATCTTCTTTCACCTTTCGATAAGGATTCACTGATTGGTAGCACTCTTATCTTATGAAAAGGCTGTTATCCAATAATCATCAGACCCTAAACGAGCGTACATGAAAAGTGACTCCTTACTCCGACACCCTAATTACTCTTTTCCGTTCAATAAACAAATATCGGGCAAAACCACTGCGGCCATGCAGTATCCAACCTCCTGTCGATACTGTAACTCTTCGGTTAACGGTGGACATTTATTACTCGGTTCATTTAAAAACACTTTTGCGATACTCCTTGACGTAATTAATTCCATGTGCCGGCAGAGCTGTAAACGATTTCACTGTACTGCGACGGACGACTGATGCGTTATATTTTTCATTTCACCATTAACGTTTGATCCGGGGCAATTTCCGCTCAAAGCTGGTGCCCGACAATAAGCGAGGAGCAAGACTTCATCCTGGGGGCCGGCAGGAAATCGTGTGCCCTTTTCTTACCGAGCACTCCCAGTCCATTAGCCAATAGTTGACTTAATGCTCGATCATTCGATTACAGGGCGTCGGGACTTTTCCGCCGTTTTCGCCGTAAAAGTTTCGAGTTCCGCTCCGCGATTAAGTTAAAATGCAATTTTCCTTTCCGAGCTTCGTGACCCACGCCTTCCCCCCCCCCCGCCCCCCACGCCCCCGCGCTCTACCTCCGCCCGTTGCACAGGTGTTTCTATCTTTTATTTCGCCGTCGAGTCTTCATCTTTCTGCGGAGTTCCGATTCGCGTTCGAGAAAAAGAAGGGCAAGAAATAAGACGGCAGGAACTTTCGTTGTGGCCGGTAATCCGCGCCGATGCGACGCTTATTATTCTTTTATTTGACGGAACGAGGGCACGAGGGGACTTCGTGGCAGCCGAGCAGATGAGGACAATCAGGCCTCGTGGCCGCGTAGAATGAAAAAGTTGCGTCAATGACGGGGGAACGGCGGCACCGAGGCGAACGTGGCTGGCCATGAATTTACAAATTAAATTCTCTCCCTTCGTTCGTTCCCGACTTCTTCGGCGCGATCGAAGAAGTTGTACGCACCGAACGTGCAGCGTTCATTCGATATCTGAAAAATAAAATAGCGTGTGCAGGGGTTCTGGTGTTTGTTTAATTTAAAATATATCTCGCAGGAGAGGTCAACGCCAGGGTGTTTGACACCCTGAATCTGACAGAAGAGGGGAGTGTGAGGGCGGAACTGAGGGGGAGAAGGCACCCCCGATGTTAGAAAGACGAAATCATCTCCGAAAGTCCGGAGACAAGGGGGCGAGAGAAGAATTTGTGGCCAAGGCATTAATATAGACGCTGGGTGTTGTCCACGAGGGGGTGAAAATGTAATAGAGACGCAAGAAGCTCGCCCGTGAAAGGAGAAATGAAGGAAAAGAAACGGCCAGAGCGAAGAATGGCCGCGGTAGGATTGGGGGAGGTGGGTTTTATACGATGCAGTCACTTGAAATAAAATAATGAGGAGCTGGAGAAAATGAAAGCTCCACGAGAAGAATGATGCGTTTCCCATTGAGTCGTGGCCGCGCCTTGGGACGCATCATTTTCTTATTACCCTAAGATAACAGCCTAGTGGAGTCGGCATTGTTGCTATTTTCCGGATCGCGTGAATGCCCGGGGTCGCGGCTTAATACATGCTGAAAGAGATATTTCGGATCCTTCCACGGAGGTTAGTCAGACGTGAAAGCGGTAAATAATGTAATGCGCGAGAAGAAAGCCTGTCCTCGCGTAATTATTTGCACTCGTTCGCCGTAGCGAAACAATGAATATTCAGCGTAGCTGGGGCGGGAATTAGCGAAGGTTTCGATACGTAACGGTAATGAAGGCACGTAGACGCGGAACACGGTGCTGGGGAAAAAAGGACGAGACCGTCGAGACGCCGAATTGTACGGGCATGCCCCAACTGACGAGTAGCTTCCGCACGGTTCGTTGGAACACGAAGCTCGCTCGGTAAGCAATGTTCGACAAAATTTCCCCGGGTAATGGGAGAGTAATGGGAGACGAGAGAAAATAGAGTCCATTGTGATTGCTCAAGATTTCAATTGGCTGCTGCACTCGGTAGGTTTTCACTTCCGCCACGCTTAATTTTAATTCTCGATTTAACCCCCCGGCAAACATAGCGAAGGAGATTAATATTATAGTATCGCGATCTCTTTAACCCCATTAATTCATCGGAAAAGCTTTTTGTAGTCCGCAATAATCGATCCATTTCCATTTATCTCCGAACACTGCCGGGACTAATGCACAATTACAGCTGGTTAAGTCAGTATTACCAAGCTGTTGTTTCATCGCGATTGCCATTGTACTAATACAGCCGCGAAAATCGACATATCTGTTACAGCGGATCGCAATTGCGCCCGTGTTTGATCGATCAAACGATTCGACGCTTTCGAGCGTGCTGTCGTTGCTTATTAACCGCGCCTGGCTAACATCTGTAACGGTTGCATCCATTTTTTCCGCTGATCAACCGACGCGCTTTCCATCGGAAACAAGTCTCGCCTCGTCAATGGCCGAAAGACCCCCCCCCCCCCCCCCGGTGGTCGTGGTCCAAGTGGAAATTCAATATATCGAGTGCTTCGCTCCTGTTCAATACCTCTCCCTCCCGCCTCCCCTCCGCACCACTGCTCGCTCATTCACCCCCTTTTTTTCCCCCCCTCGGTCCACTTCTATCGGGATGAGTGCCTTATGTACGGCTGTGTACAGTATCTACGCACCGGCATTGTGCACAAGTCACGCTTCGCTTTATTGAAAAGCCGCCTTCTCTCTCTGGCGAATGGGCCGTGCCACAACGGAAATTGCAGGTGAATTCTTTGTGAACAGTTCGCCGGGACGAATATAGCGCGGCATTCGGGCGAGAACTTTTTTGAGAGACACGCGAAAGGGATAAATGAATGGGGGCCGCTCGGGGCGTGCACGTTGATTGAAACAGGCGTGTGTTGTGCTGTGCCGTCCGAGGGCTCTATGCCGGGCAACTTGTATGGACGTAAAAGAAATTTCAAAATAAGGAAATAGTGACGGGAAGCGGGACGCGATAGAAAATTTGGTAGTGTAATGCAATCCGGTTGATCGGTGTGCGGTTCTGCTCGTGCAATTCAGCAGAGGAGTGCGCCAATTACGTAGAAAACACTATCAAATATTAAGTTAAATGCTGAACACAGGGTAGGGGCGGACGGAAGTGGAATGCTTTTAAATGTAAAGCGGGAGAAAAAAATCTGCGGAAGGCAGAATGGAATGATATGAAACGGGGGGGGGAAGGTAAGGATAGCAGAATAGTAAGTCAGAGGAGGAAGACAGTTGTGAATAGTGGTGGACGATACCGATGTAAAAACAGAGGAAATTTAAATAAAACGCTGCCCTTTTAGAGGCGCCGTTTGCCTTTATCAGGGCCCTCTAGATAAAAAGCACAATGTGTTTGCCCGTTCCACCTCATTTTACATGCAAAACACTTTTTAATTAATCCGCGAAATATGCAGTTTAGAGGGTAAATGGCCGTATCGTGCCGCCGTGGCGCCGCTTTACCGGGGAACACCTAATGGAAATGGAATTTCAATTAGAGCTTTGCATCTTTTTATTGCTATATACGGGAATGAATGAGACGGTATTCTGTGCCAGTCGAAATACAACGGCTTTTAATTAATGTCGTTCGGTTTGAGAATCATATGAGAAATGTTATCGATTCGTTCAATTCTCAATTGTGTATGAAAGCAGAATGGGATTTTAATTCAGAGCGACAGTAATAGATTAAAATCTCCCGTGTTCGAAATTGAGTGTGTAAGTTCCAATTAAGAGGATTTAGATTAATCGCCGTTGTGAGAGGGGGATTATGACAATAATTATATTAACAAATATTTCTTGATTGAAAAGATTCTGAAAGACGCAATATATTTGACTTTATGATTAAATTCTTGCAATTTCACTGTGTACTGCAATAGATTGCCAGGTTATCAAATTTGTACAGAACTCATTCACTGTTTAATGAACTACGCTCAATTTGCGCAGAAAACGGTGTTAGTGGAGTTAGATTGTTAGACCATCATAATCATTTGTTCCCAACTATTACGTACAGTGCTGTTTGATGCTCAATTTATTTGGCACAACTCACTCTTTGAATTTACATGCAAGTATATGATGCATAGAGTGTAAAGTAAAAGCAATATCGTTCCATGAATAACCACCACCGTGAAATTCTATGCAGCTATACGATTAAATACACACACAGCCAAGTTTGCATCGTGATTCTCGTTATTCGTGTCAGACCCACTGCCTTTCCCCTTTCCTCTCAGAAACATTCGAAACTTTACAAAAAATCCGTAGATACCTATATATGAAAGGTAATTTAGAAAGATAGTTATTCAGAAAATAAATGGAAATCTGTGAATAAATATGAAAGTTTCCTACTTTCAACAATTCACCTGAATGGATAACTGAATAACAAGTACCGCGAAGCGCGTAAACGCACGATTTAGAACATGACGATCGCGCAATGTACGAACTGATAAAATCCGCTCGAAAACCGACTCATTAAAACGCTCGCGTGCGGATCATCATTTCAATAATATCGATTGGCGCGGCAAAACGTTTTTCCTTCCGTCACAAAACGCAAATATCAGCCGGAAATGCGCGACTGCGGCATAATTATCGAGGATAACAATCTGTTATAACATTCGTAAACATTTGGCCCGGCAGAATGCAAACGTCGCGATAGTTACGTGCGCGTGCTATCAAAATTTCGTCAAAATCCAATAATCGAGCGATAATTCGATGCCAATATCAATGCACCGAATCACGCGATTAATTACCAGCCAGACGTACAAATTATATAGCCGGGCGGTGAACAATCGCCTCGATCGACCTTTCATTAACCGAAGGCACCGATGTCATAAGTCTAATTGCGATGCTGGCTTAAAAAGCATCGAAAATCGGGGGAATATTTAAGCTCGTCGTTTGTAATTATTCAAACATGAACATATTTTTCTACACGAGGTAGGAAAAAGCAATTTCACACTTCGGAAAATTTCATACTCTTCATTGAAACGTTTCCACACTGTTGTAGAATTCTCCGCACATCCCGGCGTGATAAATATGTAGGAGGAAAATGCTTTATCACTGACAGGAGTATGATACCGAATGTCATACATTTGGTGGATTAGCTTATGAAAAATTTGGCCGCCGCGGCGCGGCGCCAGGAAGACATCGATGACAGTGAATGACAAATTGAAATTGCAACCTGCAAGAGCGTGTTTTCAGATGCGGACGTTTATCCTCCCCAGCCAGTTGCTTACGAATTCCATATCCATTCGTTACCACGAATACATGCATTTTTTAATGCGTCCCGTATGCAGTAGTGCATAAACGTCTCCGCGTATTAAACCTGACACCGAGCTTTGAATTAGCAATAGCGCAGTAATGGAATTGCGTATTTATCAAGCTCCCTTAATTCCCCGTCTGACAAACACACAGGTACGCTCTATCAACCGAATTCCGGTCTATTTAATAAAAACATCGGCAAACATAGACGCAGTTGTCAAGCGAAAAAAAAATCGCGTTTCACCGTTGCACAATCAAGTGACACGAAGCAGAAAAACCATCTCGAAACAAACTGGCTTTCTGTACAATCGCGTCGATGCTATCGCCGAAAAAATATATATCCGAGCACCGTCTCTTTCAGAGCATTGGAAACGAACAATCAATATAAATCCTGAGCGGCAAAAAACCGGGGTAAAAGGCCCGGGGTACGACTAATCGTTTGATCGTGTCGCGTCTGCCCAATTAAAACGACTGCCTGATTTATTTCGCGCGCCTACTACTTTGTGTGTTCGGAAAAATTCGACGACCCGAATCGGGCGCCGAGTTGAACGGGTAAGAGGGGGGTAGGAAGCTCACTCCTAATTAGTCGACGTGCTCGGTGCGCCGCGTGTGCACCGGTCAGACAAAGTCCGCGAGCCTTTGTGCGATTCAGACAATTAAACGAACCCATTTGTTTGCCGCTGATTATTTTCGAGGCGGCGCGAAAGCGCGTTTAACAACGCTTTTACGGTCGGGCGACGCGTTGATTGCCCACCCTGTTTATACCAATGTCGCCTACACTTGGCCCAACGCGGCCCACGTTCGTCGATACTCCTAGTACGTACCGAACAGCGACACTGCCCGCGTCTAACAACGCTAATTTCCCGCGAAAAACATCACCTGACCGCCTGTTGCGGCGCGCAATTATAAGTGACACTTGTGAAATTGTGAGTGGTGCTCGAGCCGATGTCGAAAATCATCGGACGATTCTACCGCGTGCACGCCGGAAACCGCTGGCGACAGGTTTTTTAATGGTAGTTTCGTTGATCGACGAGCTTTATTGACGTAAATGAAAAGGAGATCCCGGACAATGGGAGAACGTTATCCATAACCTCGACGCTCGGTTTTTGCGTTGCCCCCCGTTGAATTCGTGTTCCGTCGGAATTGCGTCACTGATGACTACGGCATCGATTAGCTGACCTTATCAGTGGTTTTTCCCTGGCTCAGCTTGCACCCTTTCAATACTCTTCAGACAGTGATCTGCATCACCGCGGCGAAGAACGGTAACTAAGAAAAATGGAGCTGCTCGGAAAAAGTGGCTCGTGTTGCTCCTTGTTCGACGGGTCCCACCACAGATTTTCATCGTTTTTCCTGTAATTTACGTGACAGACATCGGTTCTTTCACGCTATTTGGTGCTGGGCGGCTCCATTGGCGGGTATTTTCACTTAACGGAGTAACGATCCAATCCAGCCACTTGGTTCACATTGTTTCTTTCGTTCTCAATGTTCTTAATAGAAATTGATTTAAAGTAGAAGCTGGTACAACAATACCTACTCACACCGTTACGAATCCCACCAGTTGTACACAGTTAACTTTTGACTAACCAATATTCCAACGCAGTAGATTGAGCCTTAGCATCGGACGGCATAGGAATTATGCTTATTCTACTTAAATAGTCAGACAGGTTGGCTTCTTCGCAACGTTGCGCGACTAGTGATGCAACTCGACCATTCCAGAAACTTCAACCGGCATTTAGCAAGCAGCCAGCATGTGTGGCGTATACAATTGTTCCAGCAGAGTTTCCAGAAATAGGCAAAGCCACCCGGCGAGAATAGTTTCGCATTTTTTTCATTCCAGTTACGCGCTGCACAATTCCTGCGGTCCCATAAATCTCGCGCTCCCCCGTCCGACTATACAGTGCTCGGTGTAATCGTCCATTTCGTACTAGACTCTCGTCGAACCGATGGTTCCTCCATTCGTTCTCTCGTGAAAGTATATCGAGGATATAGCGTGCAGCTCGACATTTCTTCCTTTCGGGTTTCATTCGCGAAATATACGATCCAACTTTTTCCCCTGTGTGCCAGTGACTGGGTGTCGGTGATAAAGCTGTTTACACATCGTGGCGTACTTCATTTTCTTACCGCAGCTTCTCATCGAATAAAAGATCCAGTCATTAATTACCAGACTGACTCTCCCAGTTCTCGAATCTTTCCCGCTTTTTCTGTTTCTACGCAGCCTTAAGTAATTAAGCAATCATGTCTCCGGACAGCTGAGAGAAATCAATCAAATACCAGGGACCAAAATATTATTGAATGTTTCATATAATTTGGGGGGGGGGTTCATCAGAGGGAGTGAAAATTAACAGTACATTAAACTGACAATTTAGGTGAAGTGGTTCGAGTTTCAGATTGAAGCACAGTCAGAAAATGTACCATTTTGCACTCTCGCATTTCCTCTGACAAATCCCTTCGTCTCTGTACAATTGCACCGACCTTGCTTGTCAAAGATATCACCAGAATCTCGAGACCCTTAGTGAATAAAATACGCGTAAGCGTACGGTTGGAGTACTCGATTGTTGTAGTAGAAAGACCATAAAGTCGACGACACGCGAATGGAGAATCGGAGCTTTCTACAAAGCGAGGGCAGTCGTCCTCGAACGTTTCGTCAAAAATTTAATCTGCTTGGCGAGCGGCTAGGTCCGTAGGACACCGGGACTACATTAATTAGACCCACAATTACGGTAATGGGAGAGTTCGTGCGTTGCAATTATCGTAGCTCCGCGAAGGCAGTTAATTAAGAGAAATTCAATTAAGCTCTTTCGGCGCGCGCCGCGCTCCACGGCCGTAAAGGGTAGCTAAAGTCGTATGCCGCACGCACCGTAGGCGATTTCGTAATCGGCAAAATTCGCATCCCGCTCGCAGTCCTTCTATTCGCGAGATCCCGCGTGATCGGGCGAATACAACGGGCAGAAGCTAACCACCGAAAATCCTGACTTAGATTCGTCCGGCGCACGTTCGTTACCGCAGTGCTTAGCGTCGAAATACTTTCCCGGGACAAAGCCGGAAACCGGCCAGGCTTTACGTAATTGAAACTGTTTGCTCGCAGCACACGTAACAACGCGTCGCGAGATAATTTGCAGCAACTGGAATAGAAAGGATCGTGGATCGTTTGGTAGGAGGGTCGGGCAAATCGATATCTAGCGCGGAGTTATGGGATCGGCCCTCGGTTAAACCACTCGTTCTACGGCTGAACGTTTAATTATCGAAGGATTCACCTCTAAGACATTCGTTCGGTCGATCGATATAAACGGCGACGTGATGCGGGCCCCGGGGATGGTAACTGGCTTTTAAACTGCAACGTTGCAGCCACTTTCGAATACGCCCTGATTTCGATCCCTTCATTGGGAGCGCGGCAATTTGTCATAGAACCGAGCTTCCAGATGATTTCCGGTTAGCTTTCCAATTATATCGGTGTGAAATCTAAGTGCGGCAGAACGGGCCTGTGGCTGGTTGATGGAAAAGCGTCCCCTCAAAAATGTGACGGTAAGAAAGGCTGGGGTTCTACGTTGTCTACGTAGAAAAACAATTTCCGGTGTCGATATCGATTGAATGGGGGTGGGGGCGAGGGGGGGGGGGGCAGGGAATAGAGACGTCAGCTTGCCAGAAATGGCCGGGAAGGGGGATGAAATCGAGGAGACCCGCAAATGGGTTGTTAATATCGCGGGTGACGCGGAATAAAAAGGCCGCGCGGAGATGGGCGTCGTGCCCCTTCCGCAGTCACGCCATTCAAGGGGGTGGCCTCGCCTACGGGGGATACTGAATTAAACACAGCAATGGAATACTAATTTCAGCGACGCGCACGCTGCAATTTCCGGGGATTGAGCGTGGCCCCCGCCCCTGGCTCCTACGCTCGCACGGTGGTCACTCACTCTCGAGTACCACCATTGACACTTTTTCACCCCCGGCGAACGTGGCAATTTCAATTTCAACGCGACGTTGCTGTGGCCGGATTCTCGCGGCTCGCAGACACTACCAAACACAATGACGCCGCGTGATATTCATTAACGCAGTCGGGGCTGCGTTTGATCCACGCTGTTCTATGTCGTCGAAATAGTTGCGGTTCTCTTTCGAAATTGATGGCCGAGGGCCGTTTGATTCGGCCAATAGCACGTCCGCTCGTCGATTCGCTGATCGAGGAGTCAAACGGTAGCCCGTGGATAGTTTAATCGTCAGACGAAACTAATTAGGAGAGGTGGAGGATAATTTATCAGAACCCGCTAGGAAATACGAGTCGTTTAATCGAAACCCTACTTTCGATATAAACCGTGGAAATTTATGTAAAGGGGGTAGTATTAACCATGGTTTACAGATTATGTTCACCCATGATATCGATTAATTAATCTGATCGCGTGTTTAGTGCCCCGCTCTGCAGCATGCGTTCAAATCTACGGGAGTTTACGAGTTGCTGGCTACCGACTGTCGCTTGGATAGAAGTTGATAGGTGCCAATAACCGACGGTTATTTTAAAAATATTAAGTAAAGCCCAGAGTGGAAACTGATGTTCTATAAATTGCGAATAGACCCTGATACTTTTAAGTAATTTAATAGACTTTACCTCCGTATTATCGACAGGGACGTAGAAGTAACTATGACGAACTTGTCTGATAAACTTTCAAAATTCTGTACGGGCTATCGAGAAGAAGTATTAAAGAAGTGCACTGAGCCATTTAGTACTTGCTAACAGAGTAGGTACCAGCACAATGAGAAATTTCTATATAAGAGTGAGTTTTAAAATAAAAGTCGACTTTTCTTACAAAGGCGTGATTCTTGCCTGCGGTTACATTACCGTTGAAATATAAGTTTTATATGTTTCCAAATTTCCAATCATAAATTATCGGCTGCCAAAGCAACTCCAAAAGAAAGCCTGAAGGGCCCTTCGAACCCATTTCGAGAATCAGCTTCAAAATTTTCTAAGAGTAAAGAGCACAACCGAGAGCTGTACGTAGGGGTTCAATCCTCCCTTGACTTTCAGTCGATGTAAACGAAAGTTTCGCTGTAAAGAATCTCGCGAGTGCATGCTCGGCGAAGTAGCTGTGCTATACGTCCTAGAAAATACCCGATGAGGCCTACGGAGGGCCTCCGGAAGTACTTTTCGGAAGCACACCGTCGGATTTCCAAAGCGAGTTTGTGCACAGAAGTGTGTGTATACGAACGGGAAGAGAGAGGGAGGCTCAGCAGTCTGGCAATTCCGTGAAAGCTACGAGCGGAGAAGCCGCGGGACGCCGAAACGGCAGTTGTTTGAGTTCCAATTTGCGTTTAATAATTGCATTCGATTAATATTCATTGGAATGCAAAGCGGTCCTGTAAAACGGTAAATCTAGCTTCGCCGAGTGGCCCGCGAGTATATCTATAGATCCACGCGGAATTCCGCCCCGAAGCCGCATTTTTTACCGTCCAGCCGGAATCGTTCGCTCCAGAGTGGATAATATATCCCGATTCTTCCGGCTTCTGCTACTTTTTACGCGAAGACTAATGGGTTTCGACCATCGAGAGGGGCCGCTCCACGTGATTTATTCATAGTGGCGCATCGGGGAACCAGCGCGGAAGACGTCGATTTCCGGCGCAACACGGTAGCCCCCGAAGTTTTCTGATTTCCTTGCGGCAATTAAAGTCGAGCTACGCGCGGACAACGCGGCGGTACAGTTTGGACTGGCCGGCGACATCGGGCTGGTGTATCAACGTTCGATTAATAAGGCCGTGTCATCCATCATTTTACCCGCGCCGGAGTTTACTTTGGGGGGCATAAATGTTTGCCGCTGACAGGTTTCTTCGGTACACACGGGAACACGAAAGGCTTTCAGTAGAATGTGACGGGAGATTATGTGAACCGAATGTTTGTCTGGCTTCCGTAACAGATGAAAGAGGAATAGCGCAATAATACGGGCCAGTGTGCTTGTATCTCGACGACGTTTTTACATCCCTTGTTATTCCTGCCGGACTTTGAAAGCGCAGTCGATTTTGGCGGTGACAATTGAGTGAAGCAATAGCATTTAAGATGCAAACACTGCGACAGCACGGAGAGCATTGAACGTTCGTGCAAGCGTTAGCTCGACCCCCTCGAAACGCCGCGAAACCAAGGGAAATGTGGCGCAAGCCACCATCCGGAACAATAACGATTCAGGATCACTGAATCAGTCAGGGAATTCTACAGATTCGTGACCTGGATGCGTGTAAAAGGGGTTTGATCTCGTAATGCATTTCCGCGACAATTTCTCCGCGTAGCCCGTGTAACCTCCGACGCTTGCTGCAAAATCAACAGCGCCGAGACAATAAGGGGGAGGAGGGGTGGGGGGGGGGGGGGGGGGGGAGGGGGAGCATTTCTGGGGCATAGAGGAGGGCATCAACACAGAACAATAGACAGCTCCTGGACAGAATCACGGCACATCGAAAAGTAAGGCGACGGTGGTACTTTTAAGACTACGTCCTGTACCTTTCTGGATCGCGTTGACCAGGAACCACTGACGCACGAATCTCACGGAGTCGGCAGACGAGGGGGAGGGGGAGGGCAACCCAGAGACACCGGTGCTCTCACCGAGGATGCTGGTCCCTTGAAAGCTCCTTGGAAAACAGTTGACGACCGTGTCACCCCGGGGGATGAGAATTCTCTTTCACACGATTATCCACCAGCGCGAGATTGTCCGCCGGACGTGGCACTTCTGTGCGAACTATCCATCTGTCTCGTTCGACGGGAAACAGAACGAGGCTACACGGGTGTTACGGTATCACGTCGTCGGCGAGGAGCATGGAACGCGACGCCCCGTCGCCGTACTATGCCAAACGGGAGCGGAAGGCAAACTGGACCGAGCGGCGGAGTCTGCCTTTGGCAGCTGCGTGTTGGCTCTGGTGCCGCTTTCGCCGGCAACGAGGACGCCGACGACGCCGACGCCGACGCCGACGCCGACGCCGCTCGTAGCAACGATGGCGCGACGTAGAAACCGCCACGGCCGGGGCGCCCTCATCTCGCCCGATTCTGCACCAATATTCCCTCACGACCTGATCCTCTTTTCCTCTCGTTTCACACCGCTCCCTCTCCCTGTCCCTCTTCATCGCTCTCTCCCTCTTTCAACCCTCTTTCCAGCCCTTTTTCACCGCCGTTCCACCCTTGCGCCACCTCCTCTTCGCTACCCGCTGTCTCGCTCGCCCTCTATCCCTCGTTCCCTCTCGCGCCTCTTGCTGACTCCCCACTACCATATCGATCCTACGGGAAAGGCCCTCTGGTGCGTTCCATTTGCTTCGGTCGAGCGGAGGCTACGAATCGCTCTCGTACCGCTCGACTATTTGTTGGTGAAAAGAGTCGACCTGTCGGCATCCGATGCCCGTTTCAATGGCTCCTCGTTCCCCAGTGACCACGGAGATGTTTCCCGATGGATCGGGCGCTGAATTTTAATCGCTGCTCGATTCAGCTGCCTCTCCCGCGACGATGCGCCCGGGCCTCTTCGCAGGTGACGCTGGCCAAAGCTTGCCCCTCGCCAACGATTGTTCCCGCGATGATGACACGAAACGATGGAGCAGAGCGATTGGGAGATCGATGTGCGCTCGACGGGATTGATGACGCGACGGAGAACAATCCCGAGGATTCCTTTTGGGGCCGTGCGTCAGATGCGCTGATCTTAAGTTCGGGATTCAAGCGTTGATGGGATTGAAACCGGGTAAACTAGAATCATCCCCGCCGGAAGATTGCCGCCGAAGAGGGATAAGAAAGAGCAGGATTACATTAATTCCGAGTAGGATCTAGTTACGGTAGTTCTCAGCTCCCCAGTTGGCCACCAAACTACCCCCGTAGATCGACATCTGAATCTTAATCGAAGTTTCCGCCGAGATACGTCCTCGCGGCCACTGACGGAGCCATTTTCCTGCCATCGTCCCTGGAATATTGTCCCCGCGAATGTGTCGGGAACTTTTGTTGGAAGAGATACCGCGGGAACGGCACTAGAATCCAGAAGTGAAGTTTTAACATCCTCAATACAAGTATTTGCTCTCACGTAGCCTACAAACGCGAGAGCTGCCCGCCTTTCACCCGGGACTCAGAGATGAGAGAAGCTGCTGAGAACGATTCGAATGAGAAATCTTTCTGGAGGACCATACGCCGAGGAAAAAGGGCGGGGCGCCGCCGGATTAAGAGTTATCGTAACAGCAAGAATTATTAGCGTAAATTCTGCAGGGTTACTCTTGCGAGGAACGCTACCTCGTAACGTGATTAGAGGATGATAGTTTTTCTCAGCGGTGAAGTGCCGTTGCTCGTGATGATACCCTGACTACAGTCGGATGAAAGGGTTTTAAACAGAAATTCGAGCGCACCGAATGAATCTGTTCTTTCGAGTGCCGGCCTCGTCAGAGGGCGAAAATGCTCGAAAGATTTGAAGCATTCCACTTGCCGCGTGAAAATGGGGAAAAATAATCCACACGGACGAACAGAGGCTGCGAATTGCTTTGGTGCCTCTGCACAAAGCCGAAAGGAGTAGGCGAGGCCGAAACGCAATGCACTTTGTGCGCTTCTATTCTCTCGAGTGCCACGCATCATCGCGCGAAAGGAAAGGAGGAACGTTGTTTCAGAGGGAAGCTAGCGTTCAGTTTATACCAGATACATTGAAATCGAAATTGCTTCCTCGCCGGGGCTACGTGGCACATTTAATTGCCACTATACTTAACACTGTTAAAAGCTGCTGCAAGGACTAATAGAAGCTCATCTTTGACCACTGAACTGTGACCTTTTACGAAGCAATTTTAATTATCGCACTTGCCCCAACTCGAGCTCCATCCAGACCAAAAGCAGACGCAATCTGGATTTGATACAGATATAAGCCTGGCTTATCACGGACACCGGGCTGTAAGAACTTCAGAGATCTTGGCTATATGAACTTCAAGGATCGTAGCGGAGGGAAGTGAAAAAAGCTTTACAAAACTTCGCGTTGTCGGGGCGAAGTATTAAGAGCGCGAGAGCGATTCGTCAGATAAGGGAGCTGCATGAATGAATGGAACTGTTTGCGAGACTTCGGAACGAACGACTGACTGCCACTAAACCCGGGAAATAATCGCAGCAAACTCGAAGAAGAATTGTTCGAAGCTCCCAGGGATCGCGCGTCATAAAGTGAAAAGGGGGAGTGAGGCGATGCATCGAAGGAAGAGGATCTTCGAGAAAAGTCGAGGATCTGTTTCCTCTGAAACGGGATCGGATGCTTCGGTAAGCTACGATCCGAATGAAATTCAGCTGTTTCGCAGAATTTCGGGATGAAGGGACCGATCGGAAGCGTTTCGAGGGGAGGCATGGAAATTTAGCAACGTTGGTAGAAGCTGGGAAACTTCGTCTCTATCCAAACTAGGTATTCCGCATTCGCTAACAAGAATCTGTCATCAGTGGGAATTTCGTTCTCCGATTCAAGACCTACGGCGAAAAAGTGCTTTTGATGGATCGTTTAATGCTAAAGGGTGTCTTCGGCTTGCTCTATCTACGCGTACAAAACATCCGAAATTTCTTGCGTCACGCTGGACCATTAATCAACGTGGATGCACGCTCTAATTATTGCCCTTATATTAACTGGCTCATCCTATCAATCGGTTTTTTCGACGCACCGTGACGTGTACGAAAAACGCGTAGCTTTAGGAGAAGGTGAACGGTCGCTGAAAGGGAAACAGGATGTCATATCGAGGGCACTCGACCTTTGTCCCCGAAGGAGGCTAAAATTGCCGCGTGTATTCCTCCTTCCAGTTCTTCTTTTCCCAATTAATTCCAATGTACATTATAATTTTCCCATCTTACACACGCTAACGCCGCTGACGAATCGACGCATGAATGATACTCGTACGAAAAACGATGCTGCCCGTTGGAAAATTCGATGCGGTCGTGTCCACCTTGGACGAACGCGACACAATGGGTAAACCAAAAGTTCACCGTGCCAATCCCGGAATTTCTGATGGCTCGCCGGCAATGTTCCCGGCGAAACCGATTTCGTGGCGATTCAATTCTGCAGAAAGAAAGTTCGAAAGATACGGCGCACCGCCCGCCGCGGCGGGATGGCCGTAGAAGGGAGGAGGAAGGCGGAACCCCTGCGGTGAGAGGGTTGACGAGCGAGACGCGAAGGGAGAAACGAGGGCTCGTGGAGGGGTCCAAGTTTCGCGAGAGTGGAAAGTTCGATGATCGTGGCTCGGGAACTACCGTAAGATCGTCAAGAGCTTCGGCCTATTCCTCGACAATTTGATTCCGGAAGAGACACTTCTCTGCGGAGTACTCCGATGTCGGGGTGATTGCACCGCGACGCCCTGGGAATCCGATGTCGATGCCCGGCGACTATTTAATGTTCAAAATTGATCGGATATGCTAGAAACTCGGTGAGAGCCCTGAAGCAGGGGACCGCTTCTCCTCGTGTCTGAAATGACTCTGATAATATTCCAGCAGTATAGCCGCGCTGTATGAAAAATTTACAATAGCTCGATTCCATCAGAAACACGGGGACTCTGCGGCATAATTCAGTTTGAAGATTTCCTTCATTCTAATTACACGCTCCCATTTTAATTGGAACCTTAGAAAAACTTGCGCGCGTTAAATCCCTGCGCTCGCGATCCTTACTTTACTCAGGGAAACGTAATTTTAATTGAATTCAAGGGGATCTCAGGTATCTGCTGGAGCAGCGATCTCAACTTTAATTTGTCTTAGGACACGTAGTGATGAGACGAGTGCGGATGCAGTGGAACTGAAAACTTTCGGGGAAGCATCGGAAGAAGTCACGCTTTTTAAAGTCACGGTAAACACCGATGTTATCGCGCGCATCGAAAATACCAGAGGAAAATTGTGTTGCGACATAGTCCACGAGCTGGTAACAGGCTGACCCGGAGGACACTCCAGTAACTCCTCCGGAGTTTCGGCGGATCGACGAACTTCGGTGGCCCTTTGGAAGTTGCCCCAGCCCTGAGAATACGACCACTTGCTGCTCCACTCTGGTTCCTCTAGCTGTGAACTTTTGCTTTTCCGCCAACGGCGTTGCCTTATCTTCCATCCGCTGCCTCCCATTTATCTATCCTTCTCCTTCTACGTAGGTGTACGCACATTGCGCGATATTTGATATAAAAAAGAAGAAGAAGAAGAAGAAGAACAGGAACTCCACTTCCAAACAGAATTTTTTCTATCTGAACGGGGAGGAAGCAACGTGATTGGAGAAAGATAGGTATTACGTTACGTTAATGACTAATTTCCTCCGGTTTGCCCGCGGTGTTGCGTTTGATTAGAAAATCCCTGCAGTCAATTAACGGGCTTGTCTGCTGCAGCCTCATTAATAGTTAAAGCGAAGCGATTGGACCTCGAGCACAGACATCAAACGGAGTTTGAATTCCAGTTACTTGTAACGGACTAGCTGAGCAGTTGGTCTGCTGACTGATCAACTACAGTCTGGAATCCTTGATTTTGAAATACATATACATGTCGAGTTAAACCACCCCGGCGAACTGCCGGTTCCCTCTGCATCTTCCGTTTTGGCATTGGTAACGCGTATATAGTGACTGTGATAGTCATCGTTAAGGCCGTGTATCAGAAACAACAAAAAAAACCTAACTGAATGAACGGTGGGTAATAGTTACACCGGGGAAAGAGCGATAGCACTCTATGAGGCTGCGCCATTAAAATCGAAATTTTCGATCACAGTGGTAGCCTGGGTTACAGGCAGTGCGCGCTTAATCATAGCTTCAGGCAATTCGTTTTCTCTATTTACATCGAACTTTTAACGATATTTCCCGGGGAAATGACGCGCGTTAACAAGCGTGAAACACTGCATCGTGAAAAAGTGTATCTCCTCTCGCGATGCGCACTCTGTAAAGCTTCAGCGATATACATATACACCAATAAAAAGGGGCGGGGGGGGGGGGCGGATGAGAAGAATAATACGTCGAATGACGTTTCTACCGTTGATGGCGGAATCGTGAATCTCCTCGAGCGATGGTCAGAAGAATATATCGTTAGAATCGCGAAACGCCCTAGACAGGAATTCCCATCCGCCATCGAGAAATCGATCCGTGCATCATTATCAAGTAGACCAAACGCTTTCGCGTATCTCGGGGCGACCACCCCACCCCCGCAGCAATTTCTCCGGAAACTTTTCAACGTCGTCCGCACTAAATACGCCTCGGCTTAGCTCAATCACGCTAATTGAAGACTCCTCCGGGGGCGTCCTTCGCGAAAAACCGCCCTGACGATCCTCCTTTCCTCCACTTTTCACGCGTCAAATTGTCAAGGCTGATTGCAAGGGCGAGAGGAGGGCCCCAGAGCCGCCAACGTGCATCGAGCTAAACAAAAATTAAAACTTCGTCAGACTGTCGATTAAGTATCGGGCACTGGCATTGCAAAACAAAATGGAAGACACCTCTGCCTTAAAGCGGGATAATTAACGCTCCGCTCGGATAAACGCCCGACAAGATTAATCATTTTAATTAAGACGATGATAAATCTACCCCAATAACTGTTTCCCCTTTATACGCGTAGGTGATGTAATTGGAGATTTCATCGAATCGGAGTTGAATGTTCGTGAATAGAATCGCTCGCCGAGGGACTTCTCCAGCGTGTTTGAATTGCGAATGAATTTTCAGATGAGTGAGGATTTTATCATTTCCCGGATTGTACCTTTTTATATCCACCCCTTTCACTTTAAGATCTTAACTTATCTCTACCATTCTTATAGTTTCCAAGACTTGGAGGAGTCTCAGGACCATCGAAAGTTCCAACGCTCGAAGAACTCCCGGACTTTCAAGGTTTCGAGGGACGCTCCACCCATCCGAAATTCCTCGCTGTAAGTACGGTATATTTGCGGAGTAAAAGGACATCGTTTCGGTGGGACTTTAGATTTTTCAATAAAACGGATTACTTAAAGCAGAATTTTTTAATTCTCAATTTGATAGATTAAGATATTTAATCGTCCACTTTGATGAAGCTAACTGGGAAGTTACGTACTTATATCTCCGTGAGTCTTTTCATCTTATCTCGTCGTTTGACAAACTTGAAGGAGCAAAGAAAGGAGTAGACTTCTAGGTCCTGATAAAGGAGCCTCGATTCTCCTCATCGCCGAGAAAAAAGAATCTCTTCCATTCAAGATCACGCGTCTCGATGCTCTTTTCTTCAGCGAGTTTCTCGAAAATCTCTCTAACTCCTTACTCCGGGATTTAAGACGGAAGAAGGGAATTGTAGCTCACTAGCCTCCGAATCTACTCCACCGATTCCTTCGAACTGACGAACAAACGATCCTGTAATTACGTTCCTTGTCCGGCTCTTGGAACAGCGGTCACTTTTTGCCACCGAGCCACTCTAAATAGCCACTTTTCCTCTACTCGCTTGAAATGTTTAAAAACTTCTTCCGCTCGTGGCACATACGGCATCCAAAATCAAAAGAAAGGATCTCTGGCGTCTGCGTGAAATGCACAGAGCTTTCAGCGGAGAAAACTTAATGTACCTACCGTGTAAACTGTTTACGAACAAAGTATTCCGCCGTGTGCAGACGCAATTAACGTAACGTAATTTTCAAAATAGGTAATTAGCAAGGCAGACATCTGCAGACTACTGAAAATCGTCCTTTCCTAGGGAATTAAATTCTGAATGCTATTACACCACGCAGGATTTTGCTGAGGGCTCCTAAAGTCCCTCCGCTGGCCCATTTTATTACAAAGTTGGTCCTCGCCTCGAGGCGACGTTCAGGCTCGCTTGCTTTATCTGTGCTTTCACTTGGACGGCCACGAAGAGGGCAAAACGTTTTAACAGTTTGAAGACATCCGACTTTCTGTCGATACCGTGTCGCTTAACAGGCGAGATGGAGTCGCGTGTGACGTGGGATTCGGCTAGTCGATAAGAGTGCTGTTTGTCGACAGATGAGTTTGGTATAAACGTTATAAAAATCACACCTGTCGCGTAATCAAACTGACAGCGCCGAGTGAAGTCTTTGGAACCGAGCACGTAGGTACTTTAGGGACCGTCTTTCCGCACGTCCGAAACATTTCTGGTTCCCACAAATATTAATAGGATCCGCGAGACAACCGCTCCCTTTCTTGCTCAAGAAACTTGTGAAATGCAATTTGCGGTTACAATTGAGAACGGGGCCATTGGACGAAAATACTGCGACAGTGAATGGATGATGTTTAATGACATTAGCTGGTAGCTTGCTCGAGAAAGATTTCCATTCGAGGGCCACGAAAATAAGGTGCGACGTTTTACGTATATTTCGCGATATTGTTCCGCGGTTGTATTCACCGGATACAATCGCGCGCATTGATCGGGGAATATATGTATGTTGTGTGCCGTTGAAAAATATTCCCGGTGCTTTTAACCGGTCGGATTTATGGTCAATACCCTGCCACCCATTTCGCTTATGCGGAACGGGACCATCGCATCGATAAGTATATTAAATTTCGCGTTATGGCCTTATTTGCGCGCTCCGGCAGGAACGTGTTCATCAATGGGGTACCATAATGAAACTAAAAGACCTTGTTAATAATAAAAACGATGAATACGAAACGATGAGAGGCACCATGCAAACGCTTTCGAATTTGAAACACTGGAAGAAAGGAAAAGGAAGGGCTTTTATAGGGTGAAAGCACTAGTAGTCGACCAGTCAAAGCTAAACTCGAATAAAAAGTTCGAAAAAAAATAAACAATCAATGTTATAAAATATATAAAATGTATTGAAGTAATTCAAATGTATTTAATGCATTACTAAAAATTTTGTGTTAGTATAAAAATTCGGGGAAAATAAATAATTAGCGTTAAAAATAAAGTGCCCGAATGCTTTAATAATCGACCGCTTAACTCTAAAAGTCGACCGGTCCGATAGCTAGTAGTCCTTTTTTTAATATGAAATTCAAAATAGATTATGTGCGCATTACAAATTAAAATTTATTTTTAAATATAATGTACAACAACGGTAAATAATTAATAATGACAGGAATAATGCGTAATTAAAATAAGTTCTTTTATAACCTTTATCAAAATTGTAATAAGATAAATTATAGTTAACGCGTGGTCGACTTTTAGCGTTCATTGTGAATGTAGTTAGCTTCAGAAGTCGACCGTTGTGGTCGACTATTGAAAATTAAAAGGGAATGATGGTCCAGTTACCGACCTCCCATAAATAAATGAATTATCCCACTTTTTTAAAATTTTTTAAATGCTTTTTCAGTGAAATAGCATCATTTTCCAGTAAAAAATGTATAGAACTGAATGACATTTGTCGTTTCTATTCAAAACGCATTTATGCTTCTCGTGTTGGGAAACAGCAATGGCACATGTAGAATCAAAATTAGTTTACAAATCACTTTAAAAGCAGTTACTTTTTTTTCCTATGAAGCATTTATTTATTTTTCCTATAAACAATAAAAGTGGTCGACTACTAGAGGGTGGCCGACTACTAGTGCATTCACCCTATGTGTCCAACATCAATTTTTTACAAGTAGCACCCGTCAAGTTTTTCAAGTAGAAGAAGACCAATACCGCAATATCGGAAGGAATTTTTAGGAAATAGGATGGAAGGAGGGTGCACCATTACAAGTGTTCAGCGTGTACACTCGTGCGAGCAGAGGCGTCGCAGTTTCGAACGTAAGAAACCGCTTTCGCGAAAGGAACGGGGACTGCGACTGTTCGACAGTTGACGAAGAGCGTCGTATCCCGGGGAAGAGACGGCAAAAGGATTCTATTGCGCGAATCCAGTGTCTCAGGTCTCAGGTCTTTCCCTGCTCCGCACCCCGCTGGATGCCGTCCGGGTTATCACGCTTCATAAATCTTCGCGAGGCGTGGAACCGATGTGAGGTTGGGAGTGCTCGAGACTGCTCCGCGTAACTCCGTCGCTCGGTATGCCCTCGAAGTTCAGCTGATTCCCAACGAACTCACCGGTGTGACACGAATAACTTCCGGGACGGGGGAAGCCACCCTGGCCAGTTATCTCCAGCTGTAAATCCGCGTCGTTACGGTGATATCGAGCCGCGCGCGGGCCGACGAGATTGCGAAAATATAAAGAGGAAAATAGGAGGACGAGAAGAGGGATGTGTGGCTGCCAGCGGTACAGATGGGTTCCACGCAATTTGCGGGGGCCACGGATATATGTATTGCCGGCGAGCATTATCGGTAACGAGGCCGGCGAACGAACGCGAACGTTTCGTTCGTTGAACGCGGTACAGTCCGGATCGTAGACGCGGATTCCGCGGGAAATTTCCATCCTGGTGGTAATGACGTATGCACGCGTGAAGAAATAAGCGCGTACTTCTGTATCGCGAGGTCTGCAGCGCATCAGATGCAATTTGCAGGGCGGTAGAAAATACGATCGCAGTGTAGCGCGTCGATAACGAGACCCGTCAGGCTGTTCTGGCGATGCTTGTATCGTGAATATCGTAATATTCTTACGTAGAGATCCTTCAGAATATAATAGGCATGTACAATGTCTTTGTCATTCGAAGAGCGTAGGATTAAAGAAGTGCAGCACGTTGGAATTGAATGAAGCAAGGGGATCAATTTGAAATTCCGTAATGAATAGCTCGAAGTCGTTGAATCGTGAAATTTTCGAGAAGCTACGGATATAGGTACCTAAATAATTTCTACAGCACGCCAGTTACGAATAACGGTGCAACGTTTTGTTAAAACGTAACTCACCACTTAGAAGCACTTATAGGCTTTCCATGTTTTGGTGGCAGCGCAACATTTATAACTTTCATAAATCCCGGCACGGGCAATCGTGCGAGGCCAGGGTTTGACCAGCTGTTTCACGTGGCGATAAAATTTTTACCCCGCCGTTAAGATTGGCGCTCGCTGCGAGGGCGAACTTTCCACGATATAACCTGGAAGCGAGCGTTAATTCCGGGCCGTGTAAAAAATTGCGGCGCATGCGACAAGCTTCCTACACGGCGTCAGCGTTAACCTGTGCGAAGTATCGCAGATATGAGACTCTTTGAAAGTGAGAATAATCCACTCGCCGCGTGCACTTGCAAATATTACGCCCAGCGATTAGAACGACCGCAACGTTCTCTTGGAGTTGATGAAGACATTTACTTTCTTTAGAAACGTATTTTTAACCGATGTCGTTGGGAATGCGCTGAGGCATTGTACGAAAGATGTATACGGCTCGTCGCGGTGCAAGTACTTCGTAAACAGTCTAAAAACGAAGCGTATCGCTTTTCTCCCCGTGAAACACCGAAAGGTACTTTCGCGTTAAAGACAGGGCGTTCTTTAAAATGTCCTGCACATTGCGCATACATCCTGTTTTCCTGGTTCGTTCCACCGGCGTAAAGAACTGAACGACTCGCGAAAGCAGCGGGTGACAATGACTAATAGGAATGAATAAAGAGTATGCGAGAAGAAGCTTCCCTCGCTGAAAGCTCCAAACAGCGGAGCAGAATATTTGTCGTTCGAACCAAGTGAAAATGTAACGAGAGGGAATGCCGCCTCCTCGGGGAGCAATTATAGGGATTGGAGGAACACGCTGAGAATCTGCACGAAAAGTGGATTAAAGATTACAAATTCCAGAAATACTTAGAAACGACTGTGAACACGCGTGGAATTGAAGATTAAATCAATACAATAATTGGTTAACTACGTGATGAATTTTTCATTAACCTCGATGGGGGCAGGTTTTACCAATACCGATGGGAATCGTTACTATTTATTCGTATCCCAGTTTTCAGCATTAAATTACAATAACTTTAATGAATATTAACACACAGCATAGTTAGATTTCAACGTTTCATTACAGAGTCGAATTAACTTGTCCAATTTGAGCAGTCGTTATATTTGCGGTAAATTAATTACGCCGGGAGTATTAGTAATATCAGATTATTTTGTTGGCGATCGACGCACAGGCGTACAGATTTAATTAAATCTTTGATCCCAAGTTTCCCGGCCTGATCCGAGGAGTATTCTACACTGCTAATTCCAGCACGAATTACCCGGATTCTCTAATACGGTACCTTTCTAAAATACCAAGATTGAAATCGCTAAGGAACCCGGCAACAGTTTATAGCATTCGACGTCGCACTTTATTACATTCCTCGCCTCCTAGAAACGGAAAGAACCTCCGGGACAGTCCTTTGTCTCTATAACGTCTGCAGGAATTCCCTCGCGCCAGTGTGTCCGTTCAAAACATCAGATTTCATTGCGCAAGAAACACACTCGATGTTTCATTTCGATGTGAATATTACTACAGAGCCGAGTGGTTTAATAGACGAGAGTATTTCCCTCCATTTAGTAAGAAATACTCAAATGCTCCCAATTGCACGTTTTAAGCTACCGCAGGCTCCTCGACAAAAGGGATTTCTCGGCGACT
This sequence comes from Andrena bucephala, assembly GCA_947577245.1. Classification (NCBI taxonomy): domain Eukaryota; kingdom Metazoa; phylum Arthropoda; class Insecta; order Hymenoptera; family Andrenidae; genus Andrena; species Andrena bucephala. Next base: position 113,673,394 of record OX387715.1, read on the forward strand.
TTTTTCGCGACCCGGTGACGTAACGGTGTTTCCCATGTTAATTCATCCTTCGTCGCCTCTACCGAGTTTTTCCATTCGAGCTGCTCGCCCCTTGGCCCTCGAAAATAATTTATCTCGGTGACGTAATGAAATCACTCTTGCTATCTTTGTGCCCGATTCGCGACGCTTCCGAGGACGTGTTTCATAGCTGGCAGAAGGGACGCACCGGGACGGAAGTCGTATTTTTGATCGCTTTCGCGCGCTACTATCAGAGAACGTATTGCACTTTCCGTTGATATAGCAACCTAGCCCAACGTTATCGAGATTGCACAAAGCTACCTTTTGCTCCTCGTTATAGGTGCCCCATCACGCGCAAGTTTATAGTCGACACTATGTCCATTGAAAATTCCATTTTCATATACGAGACGGGTGAGCAGCGAATAATTCGAGCCCCGCCTTAATATATTTCGTCGGAAAGCTACATGTACCTGAAAATTTCAATGGCCAAATGTGAGAATAGGATCAATGGTGCAAGTAGAAACATTTATCTACCTTTTATATCAAGAGTTACCACGCATTTTTACTCTGCCATTCAATTTCCCCATTTCATATTTCCAGAGATTTTCAAGAGAATGCTTCAACTACATAGGTGGCGAGGACTATTACTCATCGAGCTACCCGGTTTCATAAATTCTATAAGAAAAGCTATACTTCTCAATTCCCTTTCACCCTGCATTTAAAAAAAAAAAAAATACACTTCCTCCTACCAAGTCACAAGTTCTCACCGCGTGCGCCACGTGTAGCCCAGCACTCTCGAACTCAACACCGAAAACATCCGTTGCCAGTCATTTTGTAATGCACGTTACGTATTCAGCGCGTACAGTGATGGCCAGGTTCGCCTCCGAAAAATCCCAGAAACCATCATATCCATTACCGCCCGGCTAGGCGCCCGTAACTCACAGGATTTACTGAAACTCGCGCGAGCGTCGCCCACGAGGAATGTGCATCGCGTGTGCGTCGTTGCGTCTCTGAGGTGCAGACAGCTGCACAAGGGACTGGTTGGCAGGCAACGAAAGAGAGATAGTTGGGGCTGCCGGTTTTAATATTCGAGTCCTCGCCCCGAGGTAGTTGCAGCAAATTCGGCTGGCTTAGCTTCTGAACGGAGGAATTTATCGCTCGTACGTAAGAGGGTCGAACAGTCAGCAAAGACCGGCAGAACCAGCCACTATGGTCTCGTCGTGCCTTCGCGGATAGGATCATCGATTATTACATTTCACATCCGGCCAGCGACTTGCCACTTGCCATAGATATTGGCCCCCGATCCGCGGGCCGCCAAATCCGCGGAGGAGTGCATTCCTCGACTTCCTGGCAAGTGGAATAGGCCGGAATTCACGATGGAACGCGAGCGGGTATTTTAAAGGCAGAACGCGGACCTACGGGCTCGAATAGACGCTCGGGATAGTTACGTAGCCGAGATTAATTGAACCGGCCAGCCCCTTACGGGTATTTTAAATCTCGTCCGTTGATACAGCGAATTCCTTTCCGGTGATCTTGGTTTTATTACCCGCCGCCTTGGCTGCGGGGGAAATTTTTATCCGAGGAGTGCGTGGTGTCGACGTTAACCGTTACCGGGATTTAGGACAGGCTTAAATGCTTCAGTCTTTAGTCATCGTATTTATGTACTTTTCTAAACATTACTGAAAGCCGATGCGTAGTATGGACTAATGATGGAAGATTAATCAGCGTTACTGACTATAAGGTACAAAATAACGTTTGCACTGCATCCCTTAAGAGTGGCTAGACATTGTTCAAGACGGATACTTCTGTGCAAATGTTAAACATGTATTCTTAAGGGGGAACACCACTGTGACGGCCGGAAAAATGAGCCATTTTTAAGAATTTTTTCTCAGGAATAATATAAAGTTTTCGTAGAAAATTTTTATTACCTGTCTTTAGTACGCTGTCTTAAGAGACTATACAAAAATAATAATAGAAAATCATCCATAAATTTTAATATATTAATTAATCTTCTAAACCCCCCCACTCAAGCTGGTCGAATGTGTAACTATGGAACAGCAAGTCCGAAATCAAATTGAATTTTTTGTTATAATCTATACGAGTGTAGTTTCCATTGTGCGTACCGATTTCTTAAACAAACTATTTTTGTAAAAATGGTGCGCTTTAGAAGAAAAGTTTCAAAAATCCGCGAATAAGATGAACAGTTTTTCGAGCGTATTTAAAAAAAGTTATTTTCAATAAAAAAATCCGTACGTACAACGAAAACTACACTCATAGTTTATAAAAGAGAAATTAAATTTGATTTCGGACCATCATAGTTCGTCGGATTTGTTATAAACCATGTCGCGCTGCTTGTTCATATGCACCTAAGAGTTTTGTTGAAAGCTTCGAAGCGTATCGACATTAGTTGACAACGCTCTAGCGGGTTACGCGAGCAGAGCTGAGTGCAACATTAATATTCCCGGCAAAAGAAACTTTGCCAGAGTGTTTCAACGATTTCACTCGAAACTGAATGGGGCAGGGCAGCTTTTATTCTGGGCCGGCGGCGCGGCCGTGCAATAACTCAGCGCACGGCCACTCGAAGGTTAAAAACGTTGAAAAATAATGGCAGTTCTCGATGTGCTCGAGGGTAGCGAGGCATCATGAAGAAAACTGTGAACAGGACGAGGGAGAACGATGTACGTTACCAACGGAAAGGCTGCTCCCAGACCTCGAAACCTATCGTTGCTCGCGCTTCCATTCAATTTTCAACCAACCACGGCCGATCGATGACGCGCATATTCGCAGTCCTCCTTTTCCTCGCCCCGACAGAGCTCCGCGCGCGAGCGTCGTGTTACTTTCCACCGGCTATCGACTGTGCGTGTTAATGTAACGATATTACCCTAGCGAAGGGACCGCGGAACAGGAGATTCCGATACATTTCCCAGAATTTTTACTTCCGCCAAGGGACCGGGATTACCGGCGACTTAGAATTTAATCTGCATAGGTATCAAACTTTCCGCGAACTTTCGGATCCAACTTAGTTTTACGGCGTCCGTTGTCTTGCGGGACTTCCGCCGGTTCTCCGATAAAGAGCAAGCTGTGTATGGTTTACTCGAAAGTTTGTAACAATTTTAATGTGGCAATTAGTCTTCTGCTTCTTTCGTGCCCCGTCAGCGTGACTGATTGTAACTTTCCAATTGAATGTAATATACTTACTGGAATGTTGGTTTCGTGGTAAAAGTTTAAGGCAGAGCTTGAAAACTATTACAATATCGACTTCGGTTCTCCAAACGGTTATGAAGAACCTTTGTTCTGAATAACTGTTATGAAGAACCGAAATTTCCAACTGTTTTCTGTTTCGGTTACGGTTCTTATTTCCCTCCTCATATCGGTTCCATAACCGTTATTATTTCGGTTCTACATCGGTTCCGAAACGATTCGAGAATTAATTCTGGTATCGACATTTCCCTAATTGATATCATTAATTATTGTAGCTGCAGATTACTGAATATGTGCTTATATTTTACAAAATCCTTGTAGAAACTGGAGAAACTTTTAACTTCCTATTCTGAATAATATAGTGTGTGTGAATGTAAAAAATATGTAACTGATTTATTTATTTCAACGTTTTATTAGAAATCAATGATATGTATAAATGTTTCTCCTGTTTCTATAAGGATTTTGTTAAAAATATGCGCATATACAGTAATCTGCAGCTACAATAATTAATGATATTAATTAGGGAATAGTCGATACAAGAATTGATACCAGAACCATTTCGGAATCGATATAAAACCGAAAAAATAACAGTTATGGAACCGATATGAGGAGGGAAATGGGAACCGTAACCGAAACAGATAATAGTTGGAAATTTCGATTCATCATTCAGTAGTGATTCAGAATAAAGGTTCTCCATAACCGTTTTAATCAGAACCTTTATATAACAGTTTTAAACAATTATTTTCGGAATCATTTCACGCCCTGGTTTAAGGGGCGTTGTAGTTTGAGTAAGTTTGAACTTTCCATCATAGAATGTAGCAAAGAAGCCAAAGAATGCGCCGATAAAAATAGTGGTAGGATTATATCGTTTGCAGAACTAACCTTCGCAATGTTATTTCATGTTATAATTTTAATTTTCTTAATTAACGAAAGATGAATTGTAAATGTACCCTCTGGAAGGGATACAATCATCAATCTTTAATTCGATATTTATACAAAGACGAACTGTAGAAAGCTACAGGGACCGAAGATAAATCGCCGAGGCTGGTCCGTAAGGAGCACATATTTCACGCGCTGCAATTTACTCGCACCTGTAATCTTTCAGCCCGTAACACTTTATTCAGAAAACGAAAATCGAGCAAAACTGCACGGGAATACAGGAGCGGGTTTGATCTTCAGTTGTTTGCCAGTATTTAAGAAACAGGTAGCTGTAAAGGTATATTATTCCTCTTCGAGGTTTCGCTTCTCTCGCCAGCCAATTTTTCTCTCGCGCAACCCTGAGGTAAATTCGAGAGGGTGCCATTAATCAATAACGCTACTCAATATGTATTACCAAAAACGACACTTTCAAGCTCTCCTCGTTTCATTTAACGACTTGCAGAACGCGTCGTCGAATCATCTATCAGGTACATATTTGCACGAATACATGTTACATACGTACCCACTGGAAAATGTCTATTGAATTTAAAAAACCACCTGGAGAAATTTAAATTGCCCCATGAAATATCGGAGTATGGTTTTATGCGCGTCGGTGGACCCGTAACGCGGATGAACGACACAGTTTTAATTTGAAAATGGCTAGGAGCAATTTTATTCCATGCTACTTTCTTTCGTTGTGAAACGCATAAAATCCACGGTCACGTACAATCGTTACGACTATTACGATCTCTTGTGGCGAGATATTTCACCGCCGATTTTCAATTTCCGTAATCCCAAATGTTAACGCGTGGTTGCAAACTGCCTTGGTTGAAATTATGCTGAAAAGTTTCCGCAAACATTGCGCCAGATGTTCAAAAAGAAACTTACCAATGTTCTACTCGAAGGTGGCGCGGATTAAAATAATTAAAATAATATCAGAGGATTTACGACTACTTCGTACAACGAGGTTTTCAAAAAGCTCTTCAATCAAGTTTCATTTCACGTCTCTTGGAATTTCACTGTGTGCCAGGATGCGATTATCCACCCCCGGGCGGGAGTAACATTATTCCAGGGGAAAGGAACCCTTTCGGAGCGAATCATTGAACGGAAAAATAAACCCAATCGTCTTCTGATGAACCGTGGTCCAATACCTACGCCCGACACAATCGACGCCTATAAATCCACCGTATTCGTTTGGTGCACGAAGTTGAAAACGGAACGATTTTCCATTTCTCCTTGAAGCCACGGTAAATTCGTTTCAGTCGGCACAAATATAACGACAAAAGAAATGCTTGTGGCGAGAGATCATACTTCTTTGTAAGTGACAAGCAAGTAATTTACAAGAGAGAAAAAGGAGAAAATTGGAGAAGCAACGAGAACGTGTAAGAAGGGAAAGATAATCAAGGTTGGAAGGCAAGGAGAAAGAAAACGATTGAGTAATACATATAAAATAAGGAATATGAATGCCTCCACTTTTTCTCCTTCCTGTGAATTCTCCTCCTCTCGATTCTACCTAAAATCTTCAGGCAATCTAAAATAATCCGCGGTCAGAGATTTTCACGGATTTAAATGGAAAACTTTGCGTCGTCGATATCCTTTTTCTCCTGGCATTATTTTCTCCTGGCCATGTTTTGTTTATCTTCCTATCATTGAATTGCAAAATACAGTTGGACGTGGGCAGTTGCTCGCCGTTGTTATTTGCGAAGGCGGGCGAATTCTCTGGGGAAAATATGTGCGCATTTGAGGAATGCAAACTTTAAATAAACGAAATGTGTTCTAATTATGTTGTGAATCTAATTGGACCCCATTCAGAGTTGAATTACACTGTTTACCTTCTCCAACTCTTGAAACGGTGGAATTAATATTAGTAAAAAACATGCAAGTAACAGCATTCACCCTAAAAATTTAACGTTAAAACGATAATGAAGGGAAATTGAAATTGCTGTCAAAGTGGATAAAACTCTGTCGAATATTCCGAAAAGGATTCCGTGAATTTTTTAATTAAACGACAATGAATCGGGTGGACGGGCAATGGAATTCGATGAGCGCTATATCTCTGTAATTAACTAATAAATTTACGTATCCGCGAGTACAGATATGCTATTCGTAGTACATACAAGAGACGTTTGTTGCAACTGCAAACGCGTGCAATTATTGCTTCACGGTTTAGTTCGCTTTACATAATTATTCCAGTGATAAAATATCGGCGCAATTGTTACCAGCGAAATAATACGATTCCCATTGAGCGATCGTTAACGAACTGCGCAACACTCACGGTGGGAGGTGTTTATTGTCTCCTATAAATTTCGGGCGACAAAGACACTGTTAATTGGCACATTGGAATTTTAGGAATGCTGGTGGAAAACGTTTCCCTAACGATGTGCCGCTGAATTATCCAGTAAGGATTTCTAACGACCACGCTTAACGCCCTTTCGTTGCAGCATTTCTAATAACTCTTATTCTGTTCACAAGCACGGGGCGCGGATACATGTACGCGGTGTTAGTATTAGCATCACCATTAAACGCACTAAGCTTTTGGCGAGCTGCGGGGCTAGAAAGTACTTGCGAAATAAAATTAATTCAAGAATTCCGTGGAACTTTATTCGACGAAGTGGCGCTCTGAATACGGCGGTCCTGTTATAAATTTCTGCTTCGCGTGCCTCATGCGGGGGCGCATATATTATTCCGCGAGAAACAAAACTATCGCGAAATACGAAGCGGCCCCCGAATGCCAAGGGAATTTAATTAAAGGGAAAAGAGATTTTTTTTCGTTCGTCGCCCATCCGGGAATCGCCAGCCGACTTGTACGCTCCGTAAACACCTGCGCTACGCTCTTTCCTCTTTATATCTTGCGCGTCCTTTCAAAAGTTTAACCATTTGGTTCGTCCCGTGCGCGGCTGCCGCTGCTTTCTCGCGCAATAATTTCGCTCTACCGCGACCGCACGATTTATCGCGAAAGAACAACGAAAACACGTATTTCCATTGCAATTGATTATTCAATTTGCGCGCGGCGATATTTGATACGGATATAAATGCATAAATAGCGGTAATCCAAAGCGGGAGTAGATGTGGAAATGTTAATACGGAACATATTTTTCATAATCCGTAATTAAATGGTGTTGAACATAGAGCGTTGGTGGGATAAAATGGTTATAACGTTAAAGTTATATTAAATAATACTTTGCTAAGTAGTTTGACGCGTTCTGAAAGCTTGCTGAAACCTCTGGTACTCCTACAAGACTCTTAATCTTCAGGCCCCTTGCTGAAATAATATTTAAATATGTAGAAACCCTAGAGGATTTGATACCATGCACTCCCCTAATCACCACCCTCGGAAAAGATCCCCTCGCTTGCACAGTACCACCAACGTTCCTTTCATAAAATGCACGAATAAACGTTGCCGTCTAAATTGTTCGCATTGAAATTTGAAGCCCGGCGAAATTCACGGCTGGGTGTCTAGCACTCCGGACGAACGATGAAATTTTCAACGCTGCCCAACAAATGCGCCGCCATTTCAAGTCGAATCTCTCGTTAATTCACCGCCGGCGCTCGTTCTCTTCTTCGCAGGCCGCGGAAAATTGAGATCCATACGGTGCGGAGCGCGTCTTCGCGGACCCCTATCCCTCGAGAAATTACGCCATTATCGCGCAATTTTTCCGGCAAGACATTCTCCGAGACACTTTAAGACACTTTGCTATCGCGGCGCGAGAGAAATTTGTTTGGCAGGGAGGAGCAACGTCCCCGCCGACGGAATAATCTTGAGCGAGGGTGGGCGTCGCAAGCGATTAAAAAGAGGTAGTAAACGTTATTAAAAGCGGCGAAAGCGGATAAGTCCGAGTCAATCTGTCCCGCGGAGGCGTGACACGAGGCGGAAATTTCGCGGTTCTTGCGCCTCGCGTCGCGTCGACCGCGTACATTAGAAGCCACGACTATTAAGGAACAAAAGGGGGAGGACAGAACGCGAGCGGAGTACACTCAGGAATATGGAATACGGGGCGGAGAGTAGCAGGGACGGGGACCGGGCAGATATACACGGGAAATGAACGAACACGGGGAAGAAACTCATTGTTAGAGCGTAGAAAATGAGAAAAACGCGGTGACAAACGGAGGGGAGGGGAGGGGGGGGGGGGGGTAAGAATAAATATTAAATGGAACCGTAAAGGGGCGGATGGGGATGACCAGCGAAAAGTTGATAGACACGGAGAAAGAATAACGCGGTCTGTAATGTAAAGTGTAGCAAAAGGAAATCGTAGCGAGTGTAAAAGGAGGAAGGAGAAAGGAAAAGGGGACGGAAGAAAGTCCGCGGTTAGTAGGATATAACGTATACACGTGTGCCAAGGGGGAATAGGACGAAAAACATTGGCGTAGGGAAAACAGAGACGAAGGTAGAATAAAAAGTACGAGTGAGACATGACGAGGGAGAAGAAGCCCGTAAAGTCTTGCCACGGGAATTTCATATTCCCCTTCTGGAACGGGTTTCTCCATGCCGGAGGGAAGGTCGAGGGCGAGAGTAAGGATCTTAAACTCGAAAGTTTACCCGCTGAAGTGGTTAGCTCGGCCGCGATCTATGCCCTTGCCCAGAATTTACAAGTCCTTAAATCGCGCCCCGTCGGAGAGGTTTGTTCGAGGGTGTTAAATTCTTCGCGCGCCGACTCGCCCGTGGCTGCTCCCCGAGTATAATTGCGACAACTTCGTTACGCGCGGCGACAAGTCTTTGGACGCTAAATAGTCGAGCAGTGCGTTATCCGGCGGCCGACGCGTGAGTTATAATGGGGAGACCTAACCTCTGATCGATCAAAACGTACGAAGGGTTCGGATCGAACCGGTTGGTAGACGACTTCGAAGAAAAGCACGCGACGATGATTGATAGTGAAAAATGCGGACGTGCTCGCACGTGCTGGAACCATTAGGGCGAAGCACTTTAACGGGGCCTGGCTGTTCTACAGAGAAGAAACAAAAAGGACTCGGCAGCTTCGGCCATCAATAAGACGTTACGTCCAATATGCGAGCGTTTTTCGCCAGACGTTCGAAATTATTTCGCCGCTCGACGGTCCCGTGAAAAAGGGGATGAAACCGAGGGGGCGGGGCCGGCCGGTGAATAAAGTGAATCCCCAGCCGGGAAAGTTTTCCATTCCCTCTTCCGACCTTTAATTAACCGTCGCGGGGAAGTCGCGAAAAAGTCATCGACGGGGCGTAACGGTTCCCTATCGGGAACCAATTCCTTTGTACGTTCGATACGGATTCAACAGCCGCGAATTATTAACGACCAATCTGCAGCGAAATTTCTCGTTCAACCGTGCATAAGTTTATCGACACGGGTAATCGATGGATCAGTACCTACTTCTGTAGATGTGGCGATTGAATCGGTAGATTACCTATGTAACTTACTAGGGTTACTTTGACATTATCGCGACCCAATATTTATACATATCGGCAATAAATCCGTAATTCTTGTTTGTCAATTAAATGCGACGAAAAAATTGCCGCTAAAATTGGACACGCGGACGGCAACAGCTTTTTATCACGCTCGACGTGAAGCCACTAAACACGAAACAGTTAATTGGCAATTGGATTAACGCGGCGCGGAATTCAATATTCGCACACGAGCGCGACTTCGTTCGGCTTCCTGGCGATGGTTATTAACCAATTAGTTCTTTCGGCTGTACGGACCTCCGTGTCGTATTTAATTGTCCCCCCCCCCCCCCTCCTCGGTCGACGTGCGCGTTTAATTGGGCCCGTTTCCTTTTTTCCCTTCTTTCCGCCGCTTGTCCCACGGCCGTACGGAATTATGGAACGCCCGTTGAAACTTCCCTCGCGGCTTTACGCAATCTCCCGAGACGGCCGCAAAAACTTTCCGTCCAAGAATTCCGGTGTTGCCCCCGGTGATATAGTGCAACGGGCTTTAATTTTCCGGCGGCGGTGCTCAAAATTTCTATCCAAGTTTTACAATTCAACGGGCCAACCTTAGGGCGGTAACCAATGTGAATCACGTTGAAACAATCGGGAAGTTAGCGGCGGGATAACTGCCCAGTTCGTGAAAATTACGTTCGAAGAAAGTAACTTTCCCGTGGGCGGGGGAGAGGAGAGGAAAAAACGCCGCTCCTGCCGCGAATTGGGCGACGTCGCCGCGTAGAGGGTGGCGTAGATCAAGCGTGGCTACGTTTAATCGATTCATGAGGACTCGACCCTTTCGGCCAAGTGGGAAATTTAACGGGCAACAAGGAATTATGGTCCCCGGGTAACGCCGCGTTGTGCATTTTGAAATTAATTTACATCGTCGCGGTAGGAGAGCGCCTTTGAAAACATTTCCCGCCTTGCCCACCCCGTTTCCGGGGGTTGTAAAAGTTTCCACTTGAAAACCAAGGTGCGCGCGCGCAGGACAGGCCTTTGTCACCAGCAATTCCGTGGATTCTTTTCCCACTTGGAACGGCTTGAACTTTCCGACGCGACGTCGCGGGGCCGGCCGCAGCTTTTAAAAACGCAATCCTCATTAAATTGCATCCTGCATAGCTTCGCCCAGCCCCGTTGAAGCGTCAAAGTTACTTTCACTTTGACAGGGACGCAGTAACGGAGCCAGCTAGCTGGAGCAATTATAGAATAGCCGACGTTGCATTGCAATTAACTTGAAGCTGCATCGGTTAAGGGAAACGCGATCCACGGTCATATGAGCATGCTTGTTTTTACTATTATGCAGCAAATTAACGTGTGCCGAGTATCAACCGGGAAAACAATGAAATTGCAATTAACAGGCACGTGAATGAGTAATTCGAGATTTTCTTTTGATTCCATAGAAAATGCGCAATTAATTAATTGAATTGTTTTATGAGCGCGGGATCTCGTTACAGCGATATCTGCTCGACCAACGAATTAACTATTTACCTTCCAATCTAAAGCCCTTTTGTCCCTTCTTCGAAATAAACCGTTCAATCTTCACACTTCTGTAAGTCCTTGCAAAGAAAAATCTCACTAAATATAAGTGGAAATAATTCCAAATTGCATTCGATCCCTTTTGATTCCTCAATTTTCTTCCTTCTAATTAAAAGTATTATCCTTTCGTCTTCTACCTGTCAATAATTTTAAATAACGGTATTTTACTTTTCCCGTCGCGCTGCTATATTTTGTCACGTTATGGCTATAACCAATCTAACAAGGGTAAACACGCCCGATCCAAGACTTCCGTATCGAACGACCGCTCAATTAATTACCCCGCCCCCCCCCCCCCCCTCCCCGCCACTGTTTCTTCCGTTTCGGCAGTTCGCCGCTCGCAAAAAGGACAACGCAGTCAACTGGCAATTTATAATTCAATGACTTCATAATTTTGCATTTCCAACAACTAAAAGCACTTTGATCGCATAATAGTTTCATAATTGAAGCCCCGGCTGCGCCGGAATTTTTAATCGAGTTTCACAATTCGCCCCTTGTAATTCGGACCTCGTTGTTAATTCAATCGGAACGTCCTATCCGTCGGATTGCCGTGCGTCGTGTGTAAACTCGATAATAAGCGAAACGCGCCAGCCGCGCGCGGAGAACGGTCCGTGGGTCTGACTGTACGGGATACATTCTACTGGCGGAGTCTTCGAGGTGGGCAACGTCGCACCGCGTGTATTTAGGCTGGTCCAAGCTAAATTTAAATCAGTCCGTGGCAGGGCCACCGAACGCGAAACTTCGCTAGACGTTCCTATCGATTCCGACGCATTCGCCGGCGTCTCGGCTTTCCAGAAGATTCTCAGAGACCGAAAGTTCTAACGTGTTCAATTCCCCGGTTTGTTTTCTTCTTGTTGGTCGAACGCAAGACGGTTTAAGAGTAATGGAATGAAGAGTTACGCGCGACTGGCGCTCGACGAATCGTTATCAATAAGAAGGTGAGCCTTTGAATTTATTATTGTTGGGATATTGGACGAAACGAGGGTGCTCTATTTTCAGTATCCTTGTTAGAGGTTTGTCGTTTAATTCACTGTTTTGGCAACAAAGAAAAGTACACATGCTCTTAAAATAACACACGTGCTTTTCTGTTTTTATAATGGTACGCTTAAGCATTTACGGTTAAAAGAATCTTAAAGTAAAACTGTCTGCACGGAGACGCCTCAAACCACTAGCTAAATAGGTTTACGATACCACGGTATCAACATAAAATGGCATGGTATTTGTAGAATGTTGTGGTCGAGAGACATGAAGACAACGGGGATACGAAACGCTCCTCTCTTACCATACTTTGTAACAGAGTGAACGTTATTTCTCTGCGCTGTAAATTCTCAATTGTTATTTCGTGGTAGTTCCACCCGTGTAATGAAACAACTGGTTTAACGCACAACTTAAACTTAGAATGATACGAATGTCGGCAAAGCCCGAGGCAGAGGTGCGATTTTATTACGCCAGGATGTTTTATTTTTCACACTTTATGATCTAGAAAATCCGTGTTTGGAGTTTGCACGGATTAAAAGGACAGATGGCTCGGCGCGATTTTACTCTCATATCGATACGATCGACGGAATTTAGCCGGGATAGAACGACATTTTGCATGAAAAATTGAAAAAGCCAAACACACCGCAGCGCGAGCAAAATATATAGCTGTGTGATATTAAAACAATAAAAATTAAAAGTCGTTTAATAATAAAAAGAGAAGAGAACTAATGAAAAGTAATAAAAATTCAAAGACATGCCTGTTATTTTAAACTCGCGATTATTTGCGGTTACATAGAAATTTGCGCGGGGGAAAATTGATCTGAAAACAGGCGAGAGCATAGTGAAAAGTTGTGGAGATTTATCGAGAGGCGCGAGCACAGCGCAGCAAGACTCGAAGGTTGGAGTTCTTTGCGCTCGTGTCGCGATATCGGAACGAGGTCGCCGCTAGGTTTTCCACAACACCGACACTCGGCTTCTGCTTTTTAACGACCGTGATATCGACGGTAATTCCGGGGAATAAGTCGGCCTGTTCCCTATACTTGTTCAGCCGAGCTTCTCCCGTCATTCCTTCGACTCGGCAATTATGTCGGGTTCAGCTTGCAATTAAGCTCTGGTTCGGTCCGTGAGTGGTGGACCTAGAGCTACTATTACCGATAAATTTATAGCTTTATCGATGTCTTACACGGAGAGGGCTTGTTAGGGATCAAGTAAATGTAAATTACCGGTGAAAGGAATTATTAGTGTTCCCATTGACTAAAGTACCGAGGGTCCAATAATGCGGTATACTTAATGCAGGGGCAAATTAGATCGGGACATTCGATGTACGATTTCAAGTGATCATCGTTAAGCGAATAATACTCCTTATCTATGTAGGAAGTGCTTCCGAGTGGTGCTTATTTTTCCGGGCGATCCGAGTATTCGAAAGCCACGGGCCACGGCGTGGCCGTTAATTATTTTCAATCCCGTAGTCGTTGAAAACTAGTTCCGTGCATGGTGTGCGCGCACATTGCGCCGGCTAATTGGGCAAACATTCCAGTTTCCGTTCTCTTGTTCTCGTCCGCGCTGACATCGCTAATTCCAATTTCCGCGGGCGCAACAATTTACCCCACCATAACGGCGATAACCGTAAGAAACGCCGGCTGAAATCCTCTGCGGAAACTTCCGCCCCGCAACGGCCGCCGTCGGAAGAACATCTTCCGCTATTTCACCCTTTCGATTCGAGCGGAGCTCTTTCAATGGCGCCCTCCACATACGTTCCAGCATTCTACGGCCGCTATTTTTTCCCAATTTTGCGGCCACGTGAAATCATGATATTCATAATCTCGCCCGCGCCGCGCGTTCGCTTGTAACTCCATAGAGGCCGGCCGGCATTGGTCGATGGACCCGGACCGATATTCAATTCCAGTACGAACCTCGAGTGGTTCGGGTGCTGTTTCCACGAATCGAGACCAATAGCCAAGCGGTAGGCGAACCTGTCTGCTTCTGTTTGAATCGTGTCCAAATCAACGTAGATACCTCGCGATAGAGGTACAACCTCTAGAAACATGAATAGAGTTTGTAGTCCGACGCGCAGTGGTCACTGCTTTTTTATTCCGACGGCTCGAGATGGTAAGTACTATATCAAGAGCTCGTATGTTTCCTGTAAAGAGCGGCGCGAAAGAGTGTATCGGTAGCAATAGAGTTCCTCTCGCATTTAGTTTCATAAAAGTAGAAATCGAACCTTAACTTTCGACCATCCTTTATAAAACGGACAAAGATGTTCGCGATATAACGATAATCATTGGGGTCAACCAACTTGCTTTACGACTTTCGATATCGTAAATTTTCATCCCCGCGGCCGGCAAAGCATTGTGCACGCGAGTCGCTCGGTTGGAAAACAATGAACAAGATCGAGTATTGTGTCGCCCGGCGAATAGCTGCGAGGTTCAGCAAACCAGCGAGCCAACAGCTTCTGGATTGGACTTTGCACAGGCCGCAGGAAAAATGTCGCGGGCGCCGAATGTCAAAGAATTCCAATTGATCGGAGAGGAATTTCAACGTTCGCGTTATACAAGGACGAAGTACCGTATATTAAAAACTAACTGGCATTTATGGGGAATTCGTATAAAGCTCGAAACGCAGCTGGGCGCTCGTTGGCATTGTCATCGATGATGAAAGTTGCGTATTTTCGGCCCAACGATAAAAATATCTGTAATATCCGATGTGGGTGTATTGATTCTCTCCAAACCAGCTGCAACGTTCCCACTGTACCTTTTTGCTAAAAATAGTTCCAACGGTCCTATGCGAAATTCTGATACAAACTTGCTCTAAATCATTTGCGGTTATACAATACCTATTGCAGTTGGCGAGCAAACGATTGTCCCGGTTCGAATTTAAGTGTAAAATAAAAACAGTCGACTGGAAGCAGCATTCCTGGAATGTGGAATTTTCTTCCTCGTGCTTTTTCGTTCCATTAACTAAAAGTTGTTACCGTAAACTGGGGGAACATTGGCAGCACGGCGTAACATTGGCATACGCCGGGGTTACATTGGCAGCTATACGCATGAACATCCAACGTTTGCTGTTAGATGTTGTCCAATAGGGTGGAACGAAATATAGGGGTAAAATATTTTTTTATTATTCATGACTGCTAATAGTGGGCAAAAGTTGCCTTTTATAATGGTATTTAAGCTGCCAAAGTTTGAACGTGATGAACAAATTTTTTGAGGTGCCGCAAGCCCTTCAAATATTAATATTTACTGAAATATTAATTCTTGAAAGGCTTGCGGCACCTCAAAAAATTTGTTGATCACGTTCAAACTTTGCCAGCTTAAATATCATTATAAAAGGCAACTTTTGCCCACTATTAGAAGTCATAAATAATAAAAAAATATTTTTCTCCTATATTTCGTTCCACCCTATTGTCCAATAATCGACTGTCAAATAGGTAACTTTGTTACGTTATATATTGTATTATTAATAACTCATATTACTGACTTCAGATTAGTAAAACTTAACCTGTTAATGATATTTATATGATGTGCCAATGTTACAATTAGATTTTAGTTAAGATGTAAAAAATAAAATAAAATAAACAAATTTAAGTGTCAATGTATCTTACTGCCTTCAGATTAGTAAAACTTAACTTGTTAATGCTATTTATATGATGTGCCAATGTTACCCCGTACCGGGGTTTTTAACATGTATTAATGAAGGAAAAGCACAATAATTTTATGCATTTTCACACTTGTGAGGTAAACCAACCAGTAATTGAACGCATACCAGTGAACGCAAACATTAATAAGTACAATTCTTATTAAAAGTATGCGGTCATTTACTGGACTTTTACACGTTTTGCATTTTATAATCGTTTTTTTAAAAATTACGATAAGGATAAGTAATTATTTTTATAGAAGTTTCAAGAAAAATAAATTTAAATGCAATTTCAACAGTTGTTTTGTTGTTATACATTATTAATCTCAAAGGTCCATAAATTCAACAATTCGGTCATTCACTGGTTGGTTTACCCTAGTACAATCACAAAAGATGCAATGTTACGATAGGATACTTAAAGCAAATGTAAACATGTTAATTTTTACATTATATAATAAAATGTTTCAAAATCCTGCCAATACTCCCCCAGTTTACGGTACGTTGTTTAATAGATGAAATATAGAGAGGCTGCTAACTGTTAGATACATTAAACGGACCGTCGAAGGTGGGAAAACGAGCACAAAGCGGCTCGCCGGACCGACGTCCCGATACGAAGCGTCACTTTTCAAAACTTCTCAGTCACCTGTGCGCCATTTCTCGGCGATTGTCACGCGGCAAAGTACATAGCTGGGAAAGAGTGTGAAAATAGTCCTTTGACGTCAACCACAGTCACCATAGCCGCGTTTTCTGTGCTTCGCACCCTTAAAACGGGCTCGCCAGGTTCGGCTTTTCGGATTTATTTACAAGCGAAATTCTCTTCTTTTGAGTCGCCGTTGAACGTGGAAGTTTCGCTCGCGCGAAATAAACACAGCTCCGCATTCAATGGAGCGGTCTAGATGAAAATCTATCAGCCCCCATTTTCCTTCCATTAAACTCAGCATTTAGTCAAACACGGCGCCGCAGGTATCTGTGGAATTTTCATTAATTAAATTAATGTATCAGAAAGTGATCAATTTATTCCGATAATCATGTGCAGCTTCCGAAACATGGGTTTCACAAAGCCGCCGTGCAAGTTGCTCTCTGTTCCGCATGAATGCGTGCCTCCTGTGCTCATTACCCTCGTCGTTACTATACATATACCATTATTATCGGTATCATTACCGCAACCGTTACCATTGTCAGTCCTCTAATCTTCGTGACGGCAAGACGTGGCTCCACACAATGACAGCCACGCTTTTGCCAGCCGATCGATGAACATCTACGTTGTCACGTGTCCGCTGGACCCTGTGGCCCATAGTCGCACACGGGCACACAAAAGCCGCATGCAAAATGGTCAGGAAATTTGGCCGCTTTCCATGCAAACGTAAAAGCTCGATCGCTAATTTATTAAATCCCAGGACCGAGCAGGGAGCGGGAGGCAAATGTTGGAGGTCCGCGGGTGTCCGCGCTGGGAAAGCGCAGATTTTTCAGCCGAGCTTCCACTGCGAACGATTTTTTTTTTTCAAATAGCTAGGTACTAACAGTGTCGCAGTTTCTCTCCCTTTGTTAGGAACTTTCGTGTCGTTAAACTAACACGAAGCCTGTATTCCCGGAATATTTCCATCGGAAATTCGGAAATCATACCACGTAACGTATGTCCTGTCGAAACTTTCCCCCGTATCTTTTTCATTCTTTGCCCGAGTTTAAGTAAACTGCTTGCTTGTTCATCCGTTTGTTCGCGTGATGTACGATCGAAATCGCCGTTTAAACAGCGGGAAAACTTTCGGTACGTTTACGGACCCTCGGCGCATTCGTTTCCGTGTTTGAATGGTCTTTTATGTCGCGATAAGGACAACGGGACTACGTTTACTCCGAGCACTGATCCATCATATCAGCTAAAAATATAATCTTCGAAAATGAACAAGCAGCGTTAAAAACGACGATTCTACCCCCGACGAAGAAGAAATTCATTACTAGTAAGAATGGAGTAGCACTCGAGTGCTCGACATGGAATTAAAAGCCCTATAAACGTCCGAACTTTAACAAGGAAAGAGAGTTGAACTCCGAACGGTACAGACGTACCCGCAAATAACATCGCAATTAAATCCAACCTCTCAAACATGTCGGCAAAGTATGAAGAACGTGTTAAGCACGAAGCAGGGGCAATCGTTAACCGCCAATTTAAACTTTGAAGGGTTCGTTGGATTGCTTCAAAACGAACTTCGAATTCGAGAAAGAGAAAAATCCAGGCGCGCGGATTTCGGAGCGTGTTTCCGCTTGGGAACTCGAAATTTGCAAATCGAACAGAAATAAAATATAGGAAACGAACCTAGACGTGATAAAGTATCATATAAAATAATGTGAAATGATAACTGCAATTGTTCCCGAATATTCAGCCCTTTAGCAATTACAAGTGGATATTGAAAATTTTCGTACGTTAATTGTTCGTGATAAGCGTTGAAGTTATTACAGGCGTACACTGGATCGCGGAACCCTGGAACAGTGAAACGAACGCCACTAATTTATTCCACCTGCAAAGATTTTTCATCGTTATTTCGATATTTCTGCTAAATTATTGTCTTCCACTTCTATGGATCGCAGTTAAATTAATATTGCTCTGGTCGTACGAATTGAAGCGTGTCTAAAAGTGAACGAAAGAGTATTCATATGAAGAATATGAACGATCGTTCAGAGAGGACCATTATTACGGCCGAACATATTCTTTCTATCCCCCAATGAAACTCGTAATTATTATTACATTTTCCGGAGATACTCTGTTCCTCTCACACTTTTTGAACTTATTTAATTTGTAATTGTCTCCAACTATTCGATTCCTCAATTGCAATTGAGGCATTTGTGCCTCAATAAGCTTATGTGCCCTTTCTCCTTAAATCGTTTAAATTGCTTGCTGCAAAAAATGGAAGAAACTAATACTTACTTAAAACATTACATTTTGTATTTTTTATTTAAGCAATGTATAAAAAATGTGTAACGAAGTATGTAAGTAAACAAAATTATATTTAAATAACTAAACAAAGAAGCAACTTTGTTACGAATTCACCAAATTTACGGAAAAAGGGCACATAAATCACTTGCTTGAAACATATAAATAAAAACACATATCATTTCCAAATCATGACTTCTGTTTTCAGAACGTTCGAAGGAAACGAGTACTACCCCCTAAAAAATTGGATTTAATTGCATTACTTTTTATTAAGTTATACTATAATGAAAACTTTGAAATCGGAATTCTTGAAATGGCATTTTGGCGTATGCGCCCTTTTTTCCATCAAATGCCTCAATTGCTCGATCTACCGATTCCGATTCTGATCTTTGGAAACATTGTTTCTGTATGCCTCCGACCCTAATTTTTCACCAGCGTCTACGATAATTAGGATAAAGTATGGAAAATCTCTCGTACGTTCATTGACGTACTTAATATGGCCCCCGGCGTCGCGATGACCCAGAGGAAGGAAGAAACTCGAAGGAGGGTGGAAGAGTCAATTGAATGAATTTCGACGGTCGCAGATCATTACGGTTTCCGGTCTCTCCCCCGGAGAACACCGCCTTTAATGAAGGTTGACACAGATTTTCAACGAGCCGAAGGGTAGCCGAGGGTGTTTCTGTATCCGATAAAAATCGCGCGCCGTTGAAACGCCCGTCGGACTTTCTTCATCTTGACCTTCTTTCTCGAGGCCCGAATCAATCCGCCCCGTATTTTCCTCGGCGCTATAGGAACCTCACAGACGGCCAACTTTTCTGTTAAATAAACGGCCGGCCGTTCCTTCCGATGAAAACCGAAAAGTTCGTTCTCTGGTATCCGTCCTCGTTGGACAAATACAATACTTCGCCGCGAACTTCGCCGTTAACTTCTGTTTGGAATTCGTTGTCGGCTTTCGCGTTGATTCGCGAAATGTAAAGGGCCCCGCTGCTGCGGCTGCTCTCGGTGTATTTTATCATCGGCACGGGACTGTATGTATCTCGCAGAGAAATATTACTTGATTTCCAGGAAACGAAATTTCGATTACACGAAGAAAAACGATTCTTTGATGCGTTCTAAAGGGGACTGTTCCCTTTGGAAACGCTTCCCTGCACGTTACCGGGCTGTAATATTTTATCAGCGCGTAAAACTCAAGGTTCCGACTGGGAAATAAAATTTTCACTGGGCTGGTTCATTTCACTTTTAGCGAGAACGGGGAAGTTGTTTCCTGCGGACCTCCGATAATCAACAGGGCAAACTTCTGCATCGCCTTCGTGCCGTAATTTCTCGTTTTGCTTCACGCACGGTGGCGTTGCACTTTCGATACAGAGGCAGAGACGTTCAAGCACAACTCTCCTATTTTCGAAGGTGCTCGAGAATTTCTTCGGTTTCTCGGGATTTTCGAAAAACTTTCAGCTGTTTCGAGTGCGCGATAAACCTTCATCATGTCGCGGCTTATTGTGTTCGTTAAAATCCAGGTCCCGAAACGATTGAACTTCCACATATCCCCTTTTATCCCTACCGGTTCATTTAAGTTAGGAGAAGCGGAATTTTCCTTAGCCGTTCACTTCTTGTTTACAACATGTTTAAAATTTATAGCCACCAAAAGTTTACGCGATTTATTTAATTCCAGTTTCGAAAGAAGTATCCTCGAGAATAGTTCTCCCCGGCGATCTAGAATTTCGGAGCAATCGAAATGCGAAGAATTCAGTACCTCGTCCCCTGGACGGGCTTCGTAGTTTCTCGTTTCCGTCGAAATGCACCACGGAAATCTGGTTCGCCGATCAACCGATTTAATGATCGTCTCCGTTTTATTAAACCGTTTTATGGCTTTGTTTACATTCGAATTCTTTGTCATCGAGAGCGTTTATACCAGGCAGAAGTAAATACGTTAAATGCCCCGGAGAAGCCCATTGGAAGCTTTTACTCCTTATCACTTCCAAAGGTATAAGGTATTACGACTTTGCCTCTGAGCAGTAGTCTACTCATTTACATTTTCGTTGCGAACGATCGATCGCGATTTATGAATATTCCGATTAAACATTCCTATCAGCTCTTATCCAACATTGATTTTGATACCTTAGGTACTAGGTGATTAACAATGTACTGGAGATTAAGAGCTTAAAGTTTAAGAGGTGGTGACGAAGAAAATCAGGGTGAAGGCAGTAAAACGACAGGCAAAGGTCGGACCAACGAGGGCAGCGTGCGGTCACGTATTTGCCCGAAATACTTTCCGATCATTCTCGGTGATCAAAGAGTTTTCGTGCATCGCGATTGATGTCCGTGAAATCGCCGTGAACACCGATTTCACTCGGGCACGATGGCAAAGCGAACGTGACAAATGATCGAAGCCCCCTTAAATTCAGAGATCAGAAAAATCTTCGAGCCGAGAAATCACGTCCCGCCTGACCACAAAGTTCTGCGTTCCTTTGCCTCTGTGGGGGTGCATTGGAGCGAATCGACGGGTCGATGTTAAAGTAGTACCCAACTGATCATCCAACGGGATCTGGATAGAAAAGAAATTTAGGAGATTAAAACTTGGATTAGGCATTAATGAAACAGTTAGAAGTCTACTTCTTAATTCAAACATCTGTTGTTTAAAATTCCGTATCTTCAGAACATCTATCTATTATAGCTAATAGATTTTAACATCAAACAAATCGAAGTGAGACGAGAGTCATAGATATAGAAACCTAGAAATCGTAAAACGATGATCAAGGAATGTGTAAACAACATTTTCATCCCTCGGTGAAAAACAATTGCCACCGCAGAAATTAATCAACGAGGGGAATAGAAGCAAAGGCTGGCGAAAAGTTTTCCGAATTTCATTCTCGCCGGCGTAAAAACGTTTGCGGTTTTCAGTTTTATCTTTAAAACCCAGCACGCTGTAGAGACACCGTAGACAGTTAAAACAAGAATCGCTATTGATTCGGTGCTCGTTGCACTCCGGGGAATTGCGAGCTGGCAAGCATTAACCACCGAAACGTTGTAAGAGTGGATGGTGGATATCAATTCCCATTGCGAAATTTCGATTGTTTGCGACACGGTATTTCTGCGAGGATCCTTTTCGCCGGGGGATGGCAAAAACGATTCTGCCGTTACGCCAAACGAACCGTAACTTTCATGACGACTGTCGTCAGTTGTCCGCGAAACACGCGTGCCTCGCTGGTAAGTGCGCTGTAAAATGTTTAGCATTGCCGAATCGGGTACAATTGCCTAATAAACGTTTCTCCGCGAAAGATTCGCCAGTGATTTTATTGCCAAGCATTTACCGATTTACGACGCCGCCAAATTCTTGGAGAAGAATACAGATGAGAATAATAAACGCAAGTACTAATCAGATATCTAATATTAACCGGTTGGCACTTTTTCTGTTTCTAGATTAATCGTGGGCTCTTAATATGGATGGAAGATTGCTCGTCATTTCTGTCGTCGTCGGTTTATCGATAGTCGTCCCTGGAAATGATGGAGCGTCGCGACCGATCAAGATTGGTGAGTAATGATCACGTTTTACCTAAAACATTTACTACAAAAACTCTGCGCATTGAATTATATATATGGCCAGTGGAAATGTGACGTTTCATGGGGTAAACAAAATGGGTATACAATGCGCGAGCAAATAGAATTTCACCCCGCTCTTGTGCACGGGCATTCATAAAACACGACTAGAAGGGAAGCACTGGGTCAGCCTTCACGGTTGACGAAATAACAGTGCGACTTAGTTTTCGCGGCAGCTCGACGGGATACGGGAAATACCTTTACAATATCTATTCCCAGCGACGGGTACGCGTATCCGCGACAGGTACAGAGTGGGAAAAAAAGAAGTGAGCGTCCCGTTGTGTTTGTTCAATGGTAGACGGAGTATTTTTTCCCCCCTCTCGTTGAAACGTGGTAATTCATCAGAGGAAATACATACGTCCGATAGCGGTGCCGCGTAAATTGCATGCATCTCGACGTGGCAGCGCGCCGGGGCCGGAAGGACCGCGCAGTGTTTACACTTTATAGGCGTATTACACGGCTGCTCTCACCAAGTCACGTACGTAGCCCGCGGGTTACCGAAGAACTGCACGTTTGTCATAGTCCCGGCTTAGTAGAAACTCTCCCCCTTATGAAAATGCCCAAATATTTAGAGAAGAACGGATGGGTTTCATAAGAGGTCTGTTCTAGCGTATGCACTACCTGCATTTACCATGATATGTACACGCCGGCTGCACACATCCATACACGTTCGCCCGCGCCGTGAATGCGACGCGGACTGGATATTTCGTTTACTAGCCTCGTTGAAAATCCCTCGAAATACAGGGCGTTGCTGAAATGTTTCTTCGCCAGCCCATTCTCCTAAGTCTCGCCGACTAGGAAATCTCACGCGGATGCATGCTCTTCGTATTGCAGACATTGAGAGCTTTACGTTAGGGGTAGATTCAAACTTTCCAGGGAACTTGGATACTGCTAGATGCTTTCCATATATTCGTTAGAATCTGTAGGTATCTCGTGGTCCTTATTAACGCAGTAAGCAATAGAGAAAGTAACGGCTCGATATATCGGTGAAATCTTCTTATGTACCTATTTCAGATAGAGTTTTCATTTCCTTTCAGAAGCGTATTGGCGTGATCGAGTGTACACTTTAAATATTCGATACTTTTCCCATACCTCGCATACTCCTGCACATAACACGGTAAAGTCTGCCGTCGTTGCGGTATTCGTTGAGATTTAATCAGAATTTTCGTAATCCATCCACCCCAGAATTTATACAGGAGGTTATTATTTATCGCTACTGACATTCATCTCCTAATACTGAGTATACACATTTGGGGTGCCATAGCTTCTCGCGGAATGGCGTGCGAAATTGATAGTCTTCAGATTTCACCCTTTCGGGGGCTACGCTCCTAGATTGTAATGAGCGTGTCAAACATAATTACACCGTGAAAGATGCTACAGGACAGAAGATAATGAAAAGCTGTCCAGCCATTTATCACTGTCTACTTAAAATTACGACAGCGTCTCGAATGTGTTTGACGCGGAGTCCCCCTGAATTATCATTCGTGTCGCGATATACGGGTAATTAATTTGAACATTTTTCGACTACTTTGCTGCAACACGACGCCAAGATAAATAGATTGTGCTCGGGGCACAGATTCAAGCAACCGTTTCGGCTTCTTGCTCTAGTGAGCGAGCATTCCGTGTGGCTGACTATGAATGGGACATTCTACTGCTCGGAGTCAAGCCCCCTGTTCATCAATACACTGTGCCCTCCGACGACTCGGTTACAAATAATGAAATATTCTCTGGCGATAGTATAACACACAGTACCGGCAATAATTCGTATTGCAATTCCAATACCCTGAAAACTTCTACGAGCGCAAATTAATTATAATCCCAAATTGTATGCCACTGTGTACGATGGGGAGAAATACCGCTCTTATTCGGATTTAATATCGCTACTGCTGAAAATGTGCACGAAATTAATCGATAACGAAACATACTCGTTGGATTAAACCGTCCAAGCATCAGTGGTTATGCGTAATCGTGCAAAATACAATTGACATACAGTTTAGAAAACTGAATAGGTATCGCAAATTTACAGACCATGGTCATTAAAACTTGTTACTTTTCGCACGTTCTGTGAACCGATTAAATTGGAAGCCACAATTCTGGGAAGATCTACATTATTGTTAGCCAATACTATGATACTCCCTTGTGCGCCCTGTATCTCGCGTAACTTTAATGGTGGTCAGTTACTGAACAGCATCGAAATAATCCAGAAATTTAAACGATACAGCGCATAAACGAGGTTAAATTTCACGTGAATGAGACACGTAAACGGCCATACAGGGCCTGTTTTCGCGATTTTATGAGCTCCAGCCGTGGGGCAGCGCGGGACTCGCCCTCTTCCGCTAAAGCCGTTGTTGTTGACGAGAATTCCTGGTCATTCGAAGGGTTTAAGGGACCCTCGTAGGCGATCCGCTAAAATTTCCAACATACCAGCACGACGCGACAGTAAATAAGGATCACATTCGCGTGCAGCGTGTCGCGTGTGTAAAATTATACGCCGTGTCCGCCGTTCGATCGGACAGCTTTACTGCCCGAGCCACAACTTCCGTTCAACCTAACGAATAAACAGCATTCAGAGCCTATCAATATTGTCTAAGGAGCTTAATCTGTTTATTCTTGGAAAATCCAGCGAATAACAATCCTCTTCGAGCACTTTAAACAGCGATGAAAATTTGTCACGCAGAAGGTACACATTTAAATATTTCAGTACAAAAACAGAGGCTGGTGGCTTTCGTGGAAATGCATTTTTCATCCTTCCTGAATACGACTTTCTCCACTGTTTTTCAGTCTAAATAAATTTAATTAATCCCCGTGAATTTTTACGAAACACTACTTTTTTTAATATCGAGAAAGTTCTGGGATACAAAAATTGCCAATGCCTGCCGGCTATTTCGATTTAATAAAAGGGAATACCAAATACGTGTAATATAGGTAACTTATCTGGCAGAGAGAAACTGATCTCTACACGATCACTTCATAAATTCATTAATCCCGGGGGAAACCACCCGAGGAGAGTCTGTTTGCTTTCAATTAAGTTTCCTATGGTAAAATTCTATATTAATAGATGATAGTAAACGAGAAGTACGTTTATTTTTCGCCAGTTATTCGATCGTGTTTAACGAGCACATTTTCACTCGAATAACAATTTATTCCCTCGGGCAGTTTGTATTTTTAAAGTAATGAAAATAGGACTACAATAGTATTTAAAGAGACATATTTGATATTCGTTTTATTTTTACAGCCTCGTTCGTGCAGAAATAATACGTTTTTTTAGAGAGCCAGAAATATACAAGCGCACAGAATTTACAAGCGTTTCTTGTTATTTGTCCCCGCGATAGATGATGGTAATATCTCGGTTGTTATTATTCAAGCAAAATATTATCGTAAATGAAAAACTGCAGCTGTTCGATCGAATGAATTATCGATCAAATAAAAATACATCCGATGCTCACAAGTAAGTGATTATTCGTCCATTTCAATCGTTATTTTTTATTGCGAATAAACCATCTCTCGCAGTTGTCTCTCGTATAATCAATCCCCGGATCTACACGCGCAACGAATGAATTCCATATATTCCGAGAGCGATGAATACCCAACGAAACTTTCATCCGAATACCGGTGTAGATAAACCAATTTATTCAAGCATTGCCCGAATCCGATCCACGGACTCGCTGCACAGCTAAGCCTGCAACCGTATGCACCACTAGAGAACTCCTCCCGGTGCCGCCCGAGTCGGCGCTCGGCCTCGCGCAACGTTCCCTAGAACTTGACGTCGGGCCTCCGAGGCGTGGGGGGTTACTGGTTCATTGTGCGGCGCAAGTCGATGTTTATTGATACAGAAGCAAACACCGTCGTGCATAGCGAAGAGGCAGCGAAGGGGAATCGTCCCGAAAGGACTCTCTTCTCTCGAAGCGAACGGGAAGGCGCGCACAGTCCGGGCGTTTGAAAGATCGTCGATTTGCTGCGCTCGAGCAGCTTTGCAACCCCCTTCGGCCGGAAGAGGGTAGCATCGGGACAGGTAGCTACTTCCTTTGCCCTCCGACGAAGCCAGGCCGCTCTTTTCAGGCGCGCCATGCCATCGCGAAAATGCCCTTCCTCCGAGTAAGTGATTACTTCCCTTTCAGACGCGTAACCGGATCGGGTATGCGTGCGCTTCCATTCACGAGAACCGGGACCCGGGAGACGCCTTTTCATTGGCGTTTCCCCTAGGAAACTGCCCTCCCCCCCCCCCCCCTCCCCACTCGGGAACCCTCGATAACGTTATTAGAAGTTGTCCGCCGATCGGGCGGACCCACGCGTACCCCGTTCCCCTCCGCCGATTTTTGAGGTGTTTCGCTCCGGGAAATACAGTTATCCGTGTCGGGCGGGACAGAGACAGGTGGCCGGGTAGACGGTGGGAGAAAAGGAAGAGAGAGCTCGATCGATATTCAGTGGTAGATAAAGGTGTGATGTATCGTTGCGGTGAATGTGGGAACAGCGGGTATGCTGCTGGCATCGTTGACGGATGCTGTTGTTGCTGGAAATGATCTGTGGTCCAAGGTGAAGAAAATACTGGCTCCGGGGAGGGATACGGCCGGCGGACTTGTTCTCCACACATTGTTGCTTTAAATTCCACGCGGAAAACAATTTAGTTTCCCGCGCACGGTGTAATCCCCGCTTGACTACGTAAAGCATCGCCGGTGCGGATTGAAAAATTCTGGGGAAAGCAGAATTTCCCTCCGTGTTACTTGAACCCGCCGTTCGCTGAACGCGTGCAGGCGGTCTAATGAAGAATCATTGAAATCCACGCGTTTTATCCTCAGGCCGGGAAAACCGTGGCTAGTAATTAAATTATTCATAACACCGGAAGGGATTTTAATTATCTGTGATCTCGCGATGATAGTATTGAAATGTCGGCTGAAATTCCGCGGATGCTTCTAAAAAGGTACGCCGTCAGGTCGGATTCGTCCAAGTATTCCCGAGAGGGTATTCAGTTTTTAAGGTCGAAATTTTTAATGTAGATCTCTTTTCATCCTAGCAGCGAACTCTCCCCGGAATGTTTCGTGATTCGATGTTGGAACTTTTGCTCTGCCGCGGTTCCACGGTTTTTGTAATAACGCCACTGGTAGCGGTAGCTAGAATTGTTTGAAAGCGATACGCTTGGGGTAGGTAGTAAGATTCTCTCGAATATATCGAATTGTAAAGCCAGCTAACGTATGGAGTCCAAAGTTCCTAATAACAGTTTGCGTCGCGTCTACCCTCCTTGGAAGTTGTAATTGCTCGGTGGAATAATTTACGGGCACTACAGATACGCCGGAGACAACGGTTGACCATACGGCTCCTAATGAAGGATAATGATTAACCCAATCACCGACCTATTCATACGGTTCTAGTGACAAAGAGAGTATTTTCCCGTGCGATCCTGCAATCGTATCAAAGCAGTTCCTCCCCTACAGCCCCGGTTCTTTAATAAAGCTTTAGTAGAAATTAATTTCGTATCACGGAAACGCTTTGTAGTTACTCCGCGAGGAAAAATGCACGAACGGTGCCCTTCTCTGTTAAATATCTTTTCATCCGAACCAACGTTCCATAAGCCAGAAATAGAAAAATCCATTTTTATAACACGTTAATTATGCATGTATAAATATTTGAACTGTATGTACCTACCTACCTAATAACCATGGAAAATCTTGTTAAAGAGATCTGGAAGCTTTTAATATCCTAGCTCACCGGGAAATTAATTATATGTATATAATGTATATAATGTATATAATGAAAAAAGAGTGTAGGTAGGCGAAAAAGCTTCCGCAACGTCGGGAGTAATATTATTACACGATCTCATATTTTCTTTCCCCGGGTTTCCCCGCAGTAACTCTTTCGGTGATCTTATCGCAAGAGATAAGGAAGTTCCTGTCTCGTCTTATATTCTTGAGGCTCTTTGCCCCCTTTGCGTCACTCTATCGCGGGACCCGATAATAGCACGGCTAAGCTCGACTTTGTGGATAATAGTTATAAGTTTAATTAAACCAGTTCTTCGTAGCGCAAGCCTCCATTCTTCCTCTAGGATATCGTGCTACCCGAAGCGCAGATGATTCCCGTATCAAAGACGAAAAATTGCAATACGCCCAGCGTCGTCCCACCGCTTCGCGGCGGTTCCTCTGAAAAATTCACTGAACCCTCAAGCGAATTCTCAAAGGGATTATTTCTCCATGATAATATTATTCTCTAAAATCACCGAATACAACGGATCGGTGCGCAGGACAGTACCCGGCGAATGGCGAATGAAAAGCGTGTATCGAATAAAGCCCGCGCGGGCGACTGCCACGTTCAAACGCGAATTTCTTGCGTAGCTGCTGGCCGCTGATCCTTCCATGGAGGCGGCGATCTCGTAATCGTCCGCGGGCAAACTCGCCCGCGGGAAACGGGTGAAACGTCGCGAGGCGCACGGTTAACGCTCGTTACATATTCATGGAAGTCAGAGTGCAATTCAGGTTTTTTGTTCGTCCATACATACGTAAATCGCGGGCAAGGACCTCGGGGCCAGATAACACAGCCGATGGGCTAGGCGGCTGAAAAAAATCATTCCGCGTGAAAGCATTAATGAGGCTCGACTGTCGGGGCGCGGCGGGGGGGGGGGGTTAGGGACGGAATGGCAGTCTGGGTGCCGGGAGTCTGTGCTCCGATTTTTCAGCGCGCGGGCGTCGAAGTTTGAACGAGTGGACGTCGAAAGGAAATATTTTTCCTGGCCCGGACCACCGCGGGCTTTTCTAGCCGCGCCGGTCAAAGGAGTCGCTAAGAGGGACGGGGGTGTAGAGAAAGGAGAATCCAAAGCGAGCGGAAGTTGAGTTTTTTCCCGAGGAATGAAATTAAATGAGTCCCGCGAAAAGCTCGTTTAAAAACGTATTCCCTCTGCCATTTTCGAGCCGAACAAAAATGCCTCGAGTGCCGGCCAGGATATTTCGCTGAAACATTAAAAGCCGCCGTAGACACGCGGGGGAACTCCGCCACCCCAACTGTACGGAATGAAGTTTCTCTCCTCAGAGTTGTAGTAACCAGTCGGCCAACCGTTGGAACGTGACTCGTCGCTTTGGAAAATTTCTTTGCGACGGGGGCTCCTTTTGATTAGGTCGTCGAGAGACGGAACACTCAAAGAATACTTAAGTCTCAATTCAAAAGCTTGCTCTCACCACGCTGTCATCCAACCGACACGAAGTTCGGAGCATTGGAAATACTTGCACTGTTCGTGAACCTAACAAGGAAACATCCTTGCGTAGGGAGACGCCCTGCACCATGCAAACAGAGATACATATTCAGTGATACTGTGACAGCGCGTAATACATTATTCGTGAAACATGAACGTGAATCTGAAACGGCGAGAATATTAATGAGAAACGATTATCTAATTAGCCTTCACCATTGTGCTGTATCGTGTAACCGAAGGGAATCGATCATAAAAATATTTTAACCCTTAGTATCATAGTGCAACACCCGTGTTACACGAATTGAAAAAATCATGCGCGCCATTTGAAGGCTTTTTCATGAACTTTAAAGCGTTACTTTACTATTACCATATGTAACAAGTGTCCTTAGGGCAGAAATACATCCGTACAAATTCTACTGTGACACACTGCCTCGTATTGTTGATTACAACTCTTAATTTCACCAGGACCACTGAAAATACCAGATAAATGCTAATTTTTCTCTCAATTATTTCGGATTTCCTTTGTAAATAAATTTGATGTCGAACACAATAATGTATGTAAAACTAGTATAAAATTCTGCAAAACTGAGCATTGGCTTAACATTATAACAAATAGGTACCTTTATGCATGGTTTAACATTGCTGTTATATCCATATTTTTTCATTTATATAAAAAATTGTTACACTAGGAATTTTTTGTTTATTTTTACGATGAAGTGTGGACCAAAATGGAACGATAAGAATTGTTCTGAGTAAAATATAAAAATCATGATACTAAGGGTTAATAACCCACGATCGAGTTATTGCTCTTTAATTCACCAACAGAGAATATTAACGTGATCGTTGCTGCGTTTCGTGAGCTTACCAGTGCAACGAAATGTTTAATAAGAGAATCGCTCTGCCGGAATTTTTACATTTCCCGCGAACAGAAATCGCTTAATGAAAGCCCTTCTACCGACACCCGAGTCTCGAATCGGGAAGTGAAAGAGAAATACTTGCGAGTGTTCCTCTAGATATTACGTTCAACTCCTTGACACGAAAAGAGCGATTACCCGAAGGCTTTCTTTGATCCGCCATGAAGAAGGCAGCCCGTGCACACAATAAATCAGCGAAATTAATTGGACTCCCAGAGAAAAACGGCAAGGATCGTCTCTTTAAATCGGCGCTGTTGAATGTAGCTCTGCGATGTAAAAGAAGCAACTGGTGTACGTGCATACGAACAGAATGAGTCGGGAAACGTGATTTAGTTCGCAGCAAGTAGCAGGCGTTCCTTGAGAAAATAAAAATTAGATCTCTGGACGCGGACCTTCATCACGGACTTTTAATTCCCTGACGTAAAGCGAAGCTGATTTTTTGCTGCGTTGTCCTCCTTCCTTTCACCCTCCATTCCTCCTTCCCACTTATCGATCTCATTTTTATCGGTCCCAAATTTGCGGCGTTTAGAAATAATCGGGATTGCGGCGCGTTTACATGCGCGAGGTTTCCAAATTTCAGTTCGATTCGGGGATAAAAAATTTATTCCCAATTGTGCCGAGGAGAAAGGATCAGCTGATTGGATCGCTGGGTCAGGATTCGAGGTTGGATTTTTCGTTCGCGGGATGACTGCTGTACTAATTGAACAGTCCAGACTAACAGCAAATACGCGCTTTCAGCGTATCCGTTCAGTCCGTTTGATGTTTGCAGCGGACAAAACGGGAACAAAGTTGTCTTATCCCCCTGGGCGCGTAACGGCTGGTTCGACGGCGAATCCAGAAGTCCGACGGCCGAAACTACTTTGCAAACGCAATAATAATCGAGATTACGACCGCTTTAAAAGTTCATGTTTAATGTAACGTCAGCCCATTCCGCCCTCTTTTTTTCTCATGGACATCGCGACTTCACGGTTTTCACGTTCCCCCCGTTACGACATTTTGCTAATGAGATGCCAGGGAAGGTTGCGAGATCGCCCCGATTTTTCTTCATTTAACCAGGGAAATATTTGAACACGACTGTTTCGTTCGGTACCTACACTTCGAAGTTCCATACTGTTTGTTACGCTAAAGCCCTCATTGCTCGGAGAATGGGAGCTCTCTTTAAGGAGTCGTCATAAAAATTCACGAGGAATTTTCGCAAACGGACGCTCCGGTTTCTTTTCCACCTTCTTCCTACCCGACCATTAAAGATTCAAGATGGACACGGTCACCACGTATGAGATTACGAGGTCGCGGGTCAGAATCGTTCTATGTATTTCTATTAAGTTTTAACGAATCTATAAATAAATTCGACATCTGCCACGATCGCCGCGGGAAGCCGCAAACAGACTATTTCGAATAGCAACTACTTAGCCATATTTTCTCATTTGCGCCATTGTAATATCGTTTTAATTAACGAAACGTTAGCCTGAACAATGCACTAATGCGAAATTGCGTTATTCGCAGCTCTCGATGCAACATGATTCTGCCACAGGAATATTTCGTGCCCCTCCGTCGGATTGTTCATCAAACCGCTTCACGTGGAGATCATTTAAAACGCACCGTGGCATTAAAACCCGTAATGCTATTTTCAGCGTGTCCAAGCTGCATCATCAATAATTGACAATTTTAACAATCTGCATATGCTCGCGTCGCCTGGACACCACTACTTGGTAGTGGTATTAATTAAGGGGTAATGCCACTGTGGAGCCCGAAAAAGCAGCCCGATTTTGAGGTTTTTTTATGCGAGTATAGTGAATGGAATCCTGTATTGCACATACCTTGAAGTATGATCACAATTTTTTTTTAAATTTTTTTAATACAAAATGGCGGCGTTTCTGCTCAACAAAAAAACTTCTTCTGAAAAAACAGTGTTCCGCGGCCGGTAAGATTTCTCCTTCGATTTTTTACCTAAAACAAAAAACCGAAAAATTTTTAGTTCTATATAAGATTATCTCGGGAAGTACACGAGGAAATTAAAAAATACTGATTTTTGTAAGAATGGTGGAATTGAACAAAACACGGAACTGCCACAACCTCGAAATTGTTGAAACGTTTGGTTCAATCACGTCCCATTATTACAAAAAAACAGTATTTTTTCATTTCCTCGTGTACTTCCCGAGATAATTTTATAGAGAACTCAAAACAAAATTGGTTTTGTGTTCTAGGTCAAAAACTGAAGGAGAAATCTTTCCGGCCGCGGAACAGTTTTTTTTCAGAAGAAGCTTCTTCTGTTGAGCGGTGGCGCCAGCATTTTGTATTAAAATTTTTTTTTAAAAATTGTAATCATACTTCAAGCTAGGTACAATAAAGGCCTTCAAACAGATTTTGTATTCCTTTCACTATACTCGCATAAAAAAATATTCTCAAAATCAAACGGCTTTTCCGGGCTCCACAGTGGCATTACCCTTTAATTAAACGCTTTCATTTGCTTCACCTGACATCCATTTTTATTATCCTTTGATTCCACTTGTCTCTAAAAATCATCCCTTCTATTTTTATTATATTTCGTCTTTGTGTGCCTAATGGGAATACTCAGTAGTTCTTCGAACTTGCGTCGAATCAAGCAGAAAGACCTGTCATTTTCAATTGAACCTGATATAGGAGCCTGTTCCATACTCTTGTGTAATTCAACCCCATCTCCATTGCACTACAGCAATTTCGCAATTGAGTTACTCGTAACTAATCTAGAACTTCGACCCGAAGGCCCAGTCCCCTGGACCATTATCCTCGACGCAACTTCGATTTGATACGAATCGTATCAGATAACAAACTTGTCGCAACTCGCAGATGTAAATAATGGATACTGGATTCGTTGGAACGACGGGGCACAAAAATCAAGCACGAAGTGAAACCAAAACTTCTGTACAGGTCTCCCAACGATCGCGAGCTACGCAAGGGACATTCCAATGCTAAATGAAGACATTTTTACATTTAATCCGCGCGCGAACCCGAGCGGATTCAATCTACGAAATGACTGTACAGTATCTGCCGAGTTATACAAGCCAGTGCTCCCGGATACCTTCTTTTCATTCATGAACGCCAGCGAAAGATTCCAGTCGATTGCGCGCTATCGATTCAACGATCGGAACGCCGCGCGGCCCGGAGCGAGGAGGCTTTATTTTGTTTTTCATCCGCTACCCCCAGGAATCCCGTGCGAGGCGACTTTAACGCTGGTAAGACCTTAAAGTGGCCCTTTAGTGACGCAGCCTCGGCTTAATGCGCGCCAAACACTTTGGGGTAGTTTCGCCCCGCTGGCCCGGTTCAACCCTTTCAGCCATCGTGGCCCATTATCCCGGGCTATTAACAGTCTTATGCAGATTTTGTTTAGCACCGACCGACAATACCGGCGATATGGAAGGGGTGGGCCGGTCATTGTTTCATAAACGCTTCTAATACCATCGAAACACCGTCGCGACCCCGACATTTTTGGCGAGCTCTCCGGGCGTCCGTGGTCTGCCTTTGCGCGCGGACCAACGTTCACGGCGGACGACGTGTGTAATTTCAAGCTAAATCACCGTTAGAATAAAGTAATTTTCGCGCAGCGAGCTGAGTGACACGAGCATCGTGTAACGTTAATCAAGTTTTGTTATTATTTACTTAAAGTGGTCATTGACGTTATTGCGCGGCTCGTTTGGTGACCCGTTCAGTCTGTTTATCGAAAAACATGGAAACAAGGGTAGATTCGATGAAACCAATTTCAATCTCATCGATTTCGAGGGGCAAATTAGCAATTACCGTGCTCGATGGCAGACGCTCGAGTACACGCCTCTCTATTGCGCTCGATGAACCCTTAATTGAAGGAAATTTGCCTCCGCGACTATAATGTTGGGCAAATTTTTATTAAGTGCCTTTCGCACGCAACAAGTGCCGAGCTGTCTATTATCGGCGATTCGTTCGCCTGTCTATACACGTGAAACAATTCGCTGCCCGCCGGATCGATTTCAATGAAATTCATACTCGACGTTTCCGTCAATATTTATTGAATAATTTCAACACGTGATGAGAAACTTATAAAGACGGACGTAACCGACCATGCACGTTACAGAGAGCGGTGCGCTTAATAACTGTTTCACTTTTAAGATTGAAA
Source organism: Andrena bucephala (assembly GCA_947577245.1). Taxonomy (NCBI): domain Eukaryota; kingdom Metazoa; phylum Arthropoda; class Insecta; order Hymenoptera; family Andrenidae; genus Andrena; species Andrena bucephala. Next base: position 113,707,776 of record OX387715.1, read on the forward strand.
AATCTTCGGTATATCATATTCGAATTCCTCGTATAAGAAAATAGTCTTAAAATAAGATACACTCCTTGAAATATATTTAAACTTTATTAAACATTAGTTTTATAGGAACACAATTACATAGTGCACTACTCGTTCACTCCAGCACTTCTCTAATCGCAATAAAAAGTCTTAATCAAAGTGCACCAATATTTGTTGATCTCTTAGCTCGCGTTTGGCGAATCGAAACGAACGGTACTAAAACTGGCTTCGCGTGAATAAGAGAACAGTAATTTGCCAGAGTAAAGCGAAGTAACCGAACGCAACTCGTTCTTCTTTAATTCGCCTGCCCGTTGAGTTTTCCCCGGCCATGGGCGAGGGTGATTAAACACGCGACCGTGTTTATTTCACAAGCAACCGGAATAATGGCTCGCGTAATTGGATCCGTGGCGTATAATTGTTGCTTTGTCACGGTAGTCGTACACGGACGAGCTGGTTCCTTACGCGATCGGATAAGCGACGTGCCGACCGCGCTCCTTCTTCCATCCCCCTTTGAACTCTCATCCTCTGTTTCGCCAAGTCCGTATCCGGGCGCAGATTACCGAGTTCCCAAGTCGACGTACCCACCAGCCGAGAACGAACCTAATCGAAACTAAGGCAACTTGCCACGGGAAGAAAGGGGTCGATCGTGGCGGCGGTAGTCTGACGAAGATCGACCTGACGCTCGTCTCGCTGCGAAACGGGGAGCGACGAGGCGCAGACAAGGGGTAGAATAGATAAGACAGAACGGGGCAAAGAGTGGCTGGGACTGGCAGTAGATCGTCGACCAGAGTATTGCCCGTTTGTCTTGTTACATGGGGAGAAGAAATTATCTTCCCAGAGGGCGTACAGTGATTCGCAGATTTTTTTTTAAGAATAATGGGCGATCGTTGGGGTTGACTATCTTTGGATTATAACTGCGAATGCTACGTCTACCGACTTCAAATTTATGTTACTTCTGTCTGTTTCATATAGTTGGGTTTGATAAGAAGTTAAGATCAAAGATTCCTCTTTTATTTCCGTGGAACATTAGTATTTGCCTTTGCAAGTATTTCTCGCAAGTATTGTTTCAATATTTCTCGGCCAGATCCATAATGACCGCGGCAGACAATGGCACCGTCAGATTCCGGCAATTTCTGCTGCCAAATAATTGCGCGACAGTTACGAAGTGTGCAGCAGTGGAAATACAAGAGGCATGTGTCGAACAATAATGTTCGCCGTCGAGGCTTTGTTGTTTGTCTGATTTTCCATCTCACGGAAAGTACAATCGGCTACGTATGAACGAATGGGAGTTGAACCAGTGTCCCGTGGAAACTAACTTTCCAGCAATTTAGTCGAGTTAAGCTAAGCAAACCCCGCAACCATGACCGATTAGAATTATATCGTGGCTGTTAGATTTAAGCATGAAACGCTTCAGCCTTCTCTCAATATCTGTTCACGGGAAAGACATCGTTGAACGTTAGAGAATATTCGGCTGAGAAATTCCTATCATTCCTGTGTATGGAAAAGCATCGAAACTTCTACTGCAGCAACGAAAACTAATATATGAATCCACGTATTCAATATTTACATTAATATGAAATAACAATTTCCGTTAAACTGGTAAAAGAGAGCTCGTAACGGTGTCTCGCCGAGATCATTGAGGCGTCCTAAATCAACCCCAATAGTGCCGATAAAACGTCCCGGTTATTTTCAATTTCTTCGACCACCGCTGTCGCGAACGAAGAACGGGCAGGTCGTACAGGAACGTGAGACAATTTTCTTAGAAACTTCCGCTTAGTTCGTGTTGTCACCAGGGGGCTGTACGTACAGTTCAAAGAAAGAGCTGGATGTCGTAAAAGGTGCCTTTAACTCTTTCTGCACAGGAGGCGATGTAGTTCCAATTTAATGCGGCCGTAAACTCCGGAAGGTCGCAAATTATTAAATAAAGGTGTAGATTATTTATCGCGGGCACAGCAACCCTCGCCTTTGTGCCCTGCTCTGTACCCTGCGATCGCTCTCTCTACCTCAACGTTTACACAAACATTCACTTTAATATCAGGCTCGTTTTATCGTCGAAATATTTTAGCACAGGGCACGAATGCTTTTGTAAAGCTACAGGGATTACAAGGACTGTTAGTCGTCGACGTTAAAGTTCATCCGCGACACATTAATTTTATAATGAATGTTGTTGGTGAAATTTATCTTTCTCCCAAGGGGACGCGATTTCCGTAATTCAATCTCGGCAACTTTTGTCACGTATTAATGCGAAATAATTGGACGAAGCGAGCTTGCCTCGGACCACAGGCATGTATTGTCCGGACCACAAATATTTTCATCGTCGGTGCAAGCGATTTAACGAGGCCCGTGTTCACCCCCGGGGGGGGGGGGAGGGGGGGCTTTTCCCTCCCCGCAGAAATATACATGTAGGATATCGGATGTGGCCCATTTCCATAAAAGAGGCGGCGAATCACGTTGTAGATATTGATTATTCGATTTTGCGGGACGCGAATGCTTCATTCGGGATGAAGTAATATTGCCCCGCGGATAAAGAAACAGCCAAACCTGTGTCAACTGTGACAGCAAGAATTGCCTCGGAAACCGCGTTTACACAGCGTATCAACGGGGATGCAGCGGGGCCTGGAAAAAGTGCGAGATTCAATTTTACGGTGCAATGTCCCCCGATACGGCTTCGTGCTATTTATTTATTATACGTCCGCGGGGTTTTTGCTATTCCGAACGAATATTTCGCGTAATTAACGCGTCGAACGTGACTGGGCGGGAGCGGGAGGGAAGAGGGACGGAGCGTAAATGAAAAATATGGTCGGAATGTTTAATTACTCGACAACATTTTAATGGAGACTCGCTCCTCGTGGGCCGTTTATGCGCCGCGACAATAGAATTTTCATAATTCCTCCCAACGAAGCGGGTGTGGAGGGGGGGGGGGGGGATCGGGAAAAATACATTCCCCTGTCTCTCTCGATCATACATTTACTCTCGTGCTTTTCGTGAGCTCAAAATATTCATTATAAACCTGGGAAAAATGGATGCTGCAGAAGATGAGTGAAATTTCTTAATAAAATGAACAGAAGAAGTCCACGTAAAAGCAAATTATATTCAAGACATTCTCGCAGTTCTCCGAAATAATCGTGAGTCGTGGCAATTTTTGAAAAAAAGACGCGACTTGTGCCAATTTTATGGACCGCTGCTGTTTGAACAATAACCTTTATCGAAGATCTCGGACACCTTGGCCAACGTTTGCAGCCAGAAGGGAAGAGAATTAAAATGAAGCTGGTATCGTTGCAACCCTCACAAGACCTGTTGAACACGATGCAGCGCCACGACAGGTGCATCCGTCGGAGGTTCCTCGTCGATTTCCCAGCCGAATACGCGTCACGTTCGCAGCATCGATTTCCCATATCGCTCGCCGCTGGCTTGAACTTTTATCACGCGATGGGAAATGAAAGTTTTCGCCGGCAAAAGTGAAGCGAAGACAAAGGGGGCAGATCGATCAGCCGTTCTCCCCGTATTCGATTATGCCGCCACGTCCTTAAACGTTGCCCCGCCGAATGGGAAAGTTTCGAGGAGTACCGTCTCCCGTTTTCCGAGCGGACAAGTTGGATTAGGACCGGAATCTGAAACGAAATCCACGGACGACGGCACGAGGACGTATTTAACACTTTTACCGTCTGACCAAACACTGGCGGTGCAGCTGGACAAACACACGGCAACCTGAAGCTCTGAAACTTCTTTAACGTATGCGACGAGAAAGTGAGGCTTTGGAATGAAAGTTGTCGCACGTTTAGAGAACATTTCCGAAACTAAATTCAACGTCCGTGCGAGGTTTGCGCTACATTTGCTGAATGTGCGCGATAACATGCTTTCGAGTGGCTTCATGCGCGAACAAAGCCGTGTAAAAATGTTTCTCTAAATGCATAGAAGCCCGGCAGTGCCCGACACTTGATGCTTCGCTTCAAATATTTTTCAACCCCTCGGCGATGCATAAAACCTCGATACCCGGTGCAGGATCAGATCACACTCAAAACTGTTCCCGTTTAAATATTCTATCGAGGCAATGGGCGTGCATGATCGAATTTTAAATGAAACCAATTCTGCATATTCAATCATGCCATTTATTAATATAATGAAATCACCGGCGGGATAAATTATGTAACTTTAGGAAAATTCAATATTTCGTATGCCCACCTCCCCAATTGTTTATTATTCAACTTCAATTATTCGTTACGTGATACGAGAATTTTTCGGCGAATGAAACTACCTATACAGTGCCTGATTGCCCGCAAAGCTTCCTAAAATTGGCCATTTCAATGTTTCCAATTGATTGGAAGGTTTGCTCGTTATGAATGTGCCTGTACATTTCATTGGAATATATCTCGTTAGTTGATCCGTAGTTGATGTTAATTCACGTCGCCCCGATTCGCAATTCTAATCTATCCGTAATGGAATTAATGTGAGCCAGAAGAGCTGGAAGAATAAAGGAAAAAGGAGGGGAATGATCGATCACTGGACGGTACGTTCCTCGTTCAAAGCGATGTTCTGAGCATCGAGCACGCGTAGAATTTAATGCGAATCCGTAAAAAATGGTCCCTCGTGAAAGTACCATTTTTCTAGTAGGATAGACTTCCTAGGAAATTCAATTTACTATCAAACGGCAGGCATCGTAAATCATTTAAAATTATTTTCCGAAGGGTTTTATCAAAGGAGCGTGGAACCGGCGCAACCGTTCGTCGAACGATAAAATGAAGTATATACTTTGGAATCTGATTACGACTGATTATATTTAATGGCAAACCGCTTTTTTATTTATTTTTCCCATGTCAAGGACAATTAATTTATTGATTACCAAATACAGTCGAAGGAATTAAAGTCTTTTTCTATCTGTAAATTACAGTTATAAATGTATCGTGAGATGCAAATGCATAATGGAACACAATGGTGCTATGCAACGGTTTTTACAATCTATCTATATTTGGTAGTAAACTGACTAAGCATTTCTATTTCATTATCATAGTTTCAACGTGGTAGTTTAACCACACTGAGTCACACTGCAATATGTAACATCCTCTTAGGAAGTATCTATTCTTAGAAACCACTCCATTTTTAAAACCTCCACTTTTTAGTTTTGTACTCTTTCAATTTGGTGGGAAAGAAACATACTAAAATTTTTCGACAATCAGAAGAATCAGGTATCATATGAATTTATTCCATCAAAAGATTCCTGTGCTTTATTTCTCAAAGAAAAAATACTGCACCATTTGTGCTTCGTTATTTCGTAAAAAAAAAAAATGCTCGATGATGATTATTTTTACCACCATAAGCTAATTCAGTAAGTTTAAGAAAGCATCTTCTACTGTCGACAACTTTGAAGTTACGAAAATGTGGATTTATCAACGGACATAGATATCCTTCACTTCGTGAAACATCGCATTCAGCCAATCAATCCTGGTTGCGAGAACAAGTCAGATATCATGATGAAGTAGGACTGTCTGGTTTCGTGTGGAAGTTCTCCAGTCGTCTAGTCAGCTGCCCATGTTCACACATTTCGCTGACACGACATCATTCCCTCCCCCCTTTGCAACCAAACAAATTAAGACTGATTACATCAGAGTCTTTGGTTCGTCGTGCCTTGAACAACTTAAATCTTCATAGTCACAGCGAGCTGCATATCATACTGTCCCTAAAAACAGCTACGGTTCGCTGCTTTGAATATCAGTATTCATCGGGGAAAATTCCTATGCATGTTAAGTACACGTGAGAAGCATGATACTCGAAGGAGGCAAGTTGATGTCTGTTGGTGGAAACGCGCAAAATTGCTTCGAGACACTCTCGTTCGCCCTCCGCGATACTATTTAATGAAACATGAAACAATTAATTGCACAAAATTTGCGGAAAATTGCAAATCAATTTTCAACTTACACATTCCTGCAGCCAAGAATCCATCTTCAAAACTTAAGGAATTTCATCGGCTCGGTCTGAACACAAAAATTACACGAGATTGAAAGATGCAATCACGCGTTAGATATCGCGATCGACCGTTGCTCTACAAGCTCTAACCGAGAGGATCTTGATGAAGCCATAGTTGGGATGGTATCATCCACAACCCCTTATTGATTTCACGACAGTCAGAAGCAATTATTGTCACCGTAATCCCATCGCAGGCGTGGAATCACGACAGCTGACGTAGGATTATAGGCCAACGTCTAAGTATCGATATGAAACACGACGTGCAGCGCTCTCTCTCTCTCAGTCAGTCAAGTTTGACCACTGGTTGATGGGTTCACCGCCTAATCCCATGACTGCTGCCTCAACGATCGAAATTATCTTCATGATTGACGTCGTAATCATGTTTGCCGGCTGGCGTTGTGCAAGCTCGCCGAGGTGTGCACGCGCGTGCTTACACACACGGCCCTGCGTCAAACGCATAATTAGTATGTCAAAATATATATTGAACATGGTGATAATTATTAACGTTGTATGGTTTTAACGAGCATCCATAGAAAGCTCGGACAGCTTCGATTGATGTAGCCGATGCACATTGTTATTGATGCCGTGTAATATTTTGTAACAATGTCAGATTTATAGGAAATCTGGCGAACAAGATTGAAAATACAATGGCAACAAACGAACTACATCACGATGGTATATAGAGGGAAATATTCAGAATATGTGGAATGTGGCATATTTTCCATTGAAATTTCCACTTTCAAAATTCTCTGCATATTACGAATGCATTGTTTCTTTTTTAATCGGAAAATATTCCATGACAAACAAAATATACTTTTCAGTACTATTAACGAAGCGTTGCTGGTTTCTGCGACAGAAATCTGCCACCAAATGTTTGATTACTGCAAGCAGTGATGTTATTCCTGTTGTGGAAAGTTGAATCGAATTCATGATGGCTGCAGTGGACAAAAACAAAATGGAATGAATAATGCAGCAAGGTGCAAGTTATATTATTCCGTTACGAGTAAGCATATACTAACACAGTAAAATTTATCAAACTCTGCGTTCAAGTTTGTTCGTATTGGTATAAAGATAGAAAACGTTCGGTGCAATACACTGCTTTTGAAACAAAAATCGTACACGTGACATTTTCACCAGGATCACGTCATCGTTGAAATCGAAGCAATCCCCATGTTGCCTACTACCGTCTACTTCGCGTACGTTCTCGTCGGCTGCAAGTAAATTCCGAAATCGACCGACAAGGAATCGCTTTTCCCAGTTACATTCGATCGCGCGTCGCAACCACACCGGGAGTTCCCTGAAAAAGCACTCGGCGTTGACCGAGTTGAGCCGACGTTTCTAATTAAATTCCAGAAGCGTCAAACGCAAAATCACTTCGCCTCTGGCAGAAACAGGAATTCTCGTTCGTCGAAACGCCACTGAACGCACGGCGACGATTACCTTAGCCAAGTATCTTGACGGTGTCGAGCTGCTAACTTTCAAATTTCTCCAAGCGCGTGTGACCGAAAGATGGGACGGAATCGTGGCTGGATAAAGATGCTTCGCGGAAATTTGGCGATATCCTCGCTGGTAAAATCATTTTCCTCCGGTGGAAATTTGACGATGCAAGTATTAACGGCTCGTGGGATCGGCAATAACGTAGAGCTTTGAATTCATCCCTTCTAGTCCCTCTAGAGCTGTGGAGAGGAGCGCGGGCTAGTTCTTTTTAGATCGTTCCTCGCCGTTCCATTCGTCCTGGTGGCTATAGTCGCATCTCAACTTCCTTTCTGCTGCCGCGACAACCGTATCGGACGGCAAAGTGCCTCCGCCACGTGTTTTGTTAGCGGAAATGGAAACTTTACGCCAATAATATCCGCCGCTTTAAGATCGTTCCCGTAGATAGAAAAGGTGGCGAGTATAATGGAATGATTTCTCCGAATTCTCGGTGTCTCCGCTTTGTAATAACGGGTGAGAAGCGTTATTGAACCCGCCACGAAGTGCCAGCAGAACTTCCGCTGATAATTTCCCCATTTTTGTTTCGCGGAACGTCGAAACGGTGTCTTAATATTTTCTGTGCATTTAAGAAAAAGACGGGAAGAATTGGAAAGCGATTTAAAGCACTGTTATTAGTCCGCCATTCAAACGCGTACCCATTGCTCCAGCTTTGACAGAACTGTGACTATTGACTTCAAAACTCCTCAATTTACAATTCCCCAACTTGGAACGCTGGATATTAGTACAGTCGCAAAACACGGTTCGTGTTCAACCAAATTACACTAGGAACTACAGGAATTACGGAGTCGTAGGATCAAAGGAGGTGGTGATTGGAAACGTCTTGCGTGTAATGAATAGCACAACTATCGAACTTGAGGCTTAGTTTTGCTTTGGAATTAGTGCCCGATGCCTTGTTTTATTGACTGACAACATACGTTTGAAAGACTCAAGCTCGTAGCCCACTTCTCGACGAATCAAATGTGTATACATAATGGAGAAATAATTAGATGAATATCTGTAGAAAGATTTCTTTATTGGCTCGCTTCGAAATCGACGAGACGAGCAAGTAGAACTGATCAGCGCATGGTCAGCCACGAATCACTAATTCGTACCACGCAGTCGCAAATATATACCCAAAAGATAGTTTTAATATCGGACATAATGTTGCTTCCTTCTGCAACAATAATCCAAAGTTTCCCACTTTATACCCACTGTTTATCCAGTACAATCACAGCCGTGTCAGAGACAGAGTGATCCGAAAGTACCGTCAATAGAATGGTAGACTAATACATCACGTTTCTCGTTGTTTTCAGGAGCAATCTTCCACGCGGGCGAGGAGGAGTACAAGGCTGCGTTTCTAAAGGCGGTGTACGAGGCGAGATTCGAGCACGTCGCTCCCACATTCGAATTCCAGCCCATTATAAAGCAGGTAGAAGTTAATACCGACAGCTTCAAGACCGCCACCGCCGGTTTGTATGAATTCTCAATACAGTTCCTAAGTAGTTTAGCGCGGGCAGACGAGCAGAAGGGAAATCAGCCACGCCTCGGGATTGAAAGAATTAATGAACCAATTAAAGAGCTAGGGGACGTCGGGGTGCGCGGTCGCGCCCGACCAACAAACTTGGCCGTCGCGTCTTTTGATTAATTGTTGCGAGTGTCGTGTGGAAGGAAACGCGAGTGTCAATTACCAGCGAACAGCATCGAAGGGGAAAATAACTATGTCGCTCCCGTTTCGTTTATCTTGCCGGCGGCCGGGGCCGCCGACTTCGATATCGCAATAAATTTCGCATCAAGTCCTGCCTGCGGCAAGACGGACGTGATAATAAAGGTTAATTGAACGGTCGCTGCAGCCTTTGCCTCGCTATAGAGTTTAATAACAATAATAGTTTATTCACGGGACAAGCCCATTAAGCACAGAACACAATAAGAAAGAATATTAACAATAAAATACAGAAAAAATATTCCAGAAGTGCGTCCTTTCTTGTACCTCCTCAGCGAGTCATAAAATCGCTTTTTCTCCTCTGTGCCAGTTCGCCTCGCGTACCATTGCTTTTACACCGATAAGCCGATTACAGGCGGCGCGGCTCTGTTCGGCAAGAAACGCTCGGGTAGCAAAGGGTAACGGGGAACATGCAAAAGAGTCACCCAAAAATGAGGCCTTTTTCGCCTCTTTTTGGTCCCACGTTTTGGAACTGAACTTTATACCAAACGATACCTTATGATGAGACATCAATCACACAAAGCTTATTAATGATAAAAAAATAAGAACGCGTTAAAAAGTAAAAAACACTTTTTTCCCTTATTTAATCCACGACTCTCATTTTTTTTTATGTCAGCCTCTCGTCATTTGCACTGTGTAAATTTGGCGCCGAAAATAATAATAATTAGGTGACAATAGTCTTTTGTAACCAGAAGTGGCAAAATATTGGGCTAATATTGATGCAGGTTGATGAGAGCACCGGGGATGGCCCTCTTTCGAATAAAAGCTCTTCAATGTACGAACTTTTATGTTAGTCCGATAATTTAAACAATTATTCCCGGGGTTTTGCTGACTGCTAAAAACGAATTTGAACTTTGATTTTCAAAATTCACAATGGCCGAATGAATATAGCGAACCGTATGTCTAAAAATATTACAAGTTTCATAAAACTTGGGTCTAATATTCCTAACGTAAAAAGTTATAAAATAAATTTCCGAAACTAAATTTATTTATGGTTTTAATAATAATTATTTTCAATTTTGTGAAAGCTGTGTTTTCTGATTGATAAAATATATATGTTTACTTACGCCCGTGCCCACTGAGTGACTCTGTATTAACGGCATTCTCGCAATAGAAGTTGTGAATTTTGTAAACCCAAGTTCAAATTCGTTCTCAGCTGTCAGCAAAATCTCTGCGAATAAATGTTTAAATTATCGAAATGACATAAAAATCCGTACATCGAAGCGTACCACCTATAGGCTGACGCGTTAACGAATTCTCAATTCTTTGACCTCCCACATCTCAGAAACTAATTGTCACCAGAACTTGGAAACTTCGTGTAATTGATGTCTCATCATAAGGTATCGTTTGGCATAAAATTCAGTTGCAAAATCGTGGGACTAAAAAGAGGCGATTTCTCGGGCCACTCTTTATTTCGGATTCTAATACATCAGTATTTTTAAATAGTCGAGTTGGCTTCGCGATGGGATAAAGAGGCTGACTTCCTTTCGTGGAGAACGAAGCACAGTTTATCGGAAGATATTCAACGGTCAATTTCGACTTCCGCGGCAACAGTTCGCTCGGTTCGCGCGATAACAGCTTACGTGGCCGCCCTTAGTCTCGCAGCCAATTTCGAGGACGCTTCATTTGCGCGCCTAGCGCGTTGCAAGTTGGCCAGCCGGCATTGCGGAAGAAAACACTTTTAACGTTGCAGCTTGCCAGCTGGTCGAGGAAGGTGTGGCAGCGATCTTCGGCCCCTCGAGCATCTACACATACGGAATCGCAGCGAGCATTGCGGCGAGGCTCGACGTTCCGCACATTGACTATTTCTGGCGGCAGAACGAGGAGCTGCAGGTTGACCAGGAGCCGAAGAATCCGACGCCGATGACCATCAACGTGTTCCCCGATAGCGACATGGTCGGCAAGGTACGTGAAAGTTTAAATGCTGATCGATTTATTGCATGCCCTTGATAGTAGTTCAACTATCCCCATGCGAGGTCTGCTCCCTTTCAATTTGCATTCCTACGTTTCACTATAACGATGCAGCATATCTCCAAAAGAACACATCCCCAAATGCTTCGAACACCATCACCCGTCGTTAGAACATTGACCATGAAAGTGTAAAGTATCAAATGGTTCGCTGTTACGCGCAGCCGTGAAGCAAAATTGCATTCCCAGCTCGGTGGATTATTGTTCCAACTGACAAGGGAGGATCCCGAACCCCAAAAATTCAAAAAATTGGGAAACTTTGTGAGCATGTAGGGGATTCCCCCCTGATTACAACGCAATTTTTGTTTGCTGCCCAAATTCACACGAAGGGGGTGAAATTAACCCCTGAAAATTCGGCTATTTTCCGATTTTGTCTTATAACTCGCGAACTGTAAGAGGTAGAAAAAAAGTTTCAACACAAAAGTTACTTCTTTTAATTAGATCTATCATTTGGTAAAAAATTACTTTACAGTTCGCGAGTTATAACACAAAATCGGAAAATAACCGGATTTTCAGGGGTCAATTAAGGTGATTTTGGGCAGCAAACAAAAATTGCGTTGTAATCCGGAGGAAATTCCCTACATGTTCACAAAGTTTCAGAATTTTTTGAATTTCAGGGTCCGGGATGTTCCCTTGTGAGGCGTCTAACCCGTTGAAGGGACGATACTTGACAACCAGAAGTGAAAGCAATCTGCAACGTGGTGCTGCAACAAATTTAAGTTACGCGCCAGGACGTGCAAACATTAATATACGCGAGGAAATATTTAATCGCCCGCGAGAGCTGTCATCCTCGCGTTGCTCGGTGAAACCATAGGTTTAAGTAATTGATCTCGGCGCGGTTAGAATTTCGGTTGGGCTACCGAGCCGACGACGCGAGAGCGCCATTCCGCTCGACGATACTTGGCGCGTAATATTTCCGAGCTCGTCGAAATGTGACGGATGGGAAGTGAAGTATAGGCGACAGGGAGGCAGCGTTTACGATGCATTTTAAATTACGCGTCTAACGAGGCAAATCGACCGAGTTTAAAGTAGCTCGCGCGCATTAAACCGGTAAGCCGAAGCTAATGAGCATGATCAAAGACTGAACTTCAGTTAACGACTCTGGATCAGTTTCTGTTCCTTCGCTTTTAGCATGGAAGAAGAAGAAAAAAACAGATGGAACGTTGATACAAATTATGCGACTATCGATTAAGTCTAATTAACATCAGTCGCTCGCGATGGAACCTGGCGCAAATTACAAGGCGTATTAATTTCATCCCGTAATTAACGCGGTGGGTAGTTTTGCTCACTCTGCGTCCGTGGTAAATAGAATTGGCCGCTGTATCTTCTGTGTAAATCGTGAATTAATGCTGAGCATTTCCCATTTACGAAACGTCACAGCCATAATGGGAAGTTCTTTCGTCGTGCTGCGCGAATGTATTTCGAGTATCTTTCTCGTATCAGCTGTTCTCTCCTCGCTCCGAAATCGCTCGTCTTTTTTCAGCTTTTTATATCACGGTCGAATAGAGAAATCGCGATCTTTCCTCAGCGAAGCAGCTTATTTTGAAATGTTCAGCACGACCCTGTTAATTCGTCGCGTTCAATGGGCAGCGTTGTAATAAATTCCATGCAATTTCCTATGCTCAAATACATATCCAACATGAAAATACTGCATTTGTTTCTCGCCGAAAAGCATTTCCAGCTACTTCGCTTGTAAATATCGCGCGAGATCTGCCAGTTATTTCACGCGAACGTTTAAATGATTTACTTGCTAATGAATCGTTGGTATACATATATATTTCCATTTTATATGGGAAAATTGATAAGCATGGTGTTCGAACATACGTTCGATGGTTCTTGAATTTCGTGCTCTATAAAATACTTATACCGCCCTGCAATGTTAGGATACTTGATATTTAAAAGATCTGTCGAAAAGTTTTTACAGAAATGATAAAAAATTGGAGCTAGAAGAACTATCTCATATCTTCATTAAATGCTTCTGAACGATATACATACGGATATATTAGCAAAGTTTTTTAATTTCATGCGATTGAAACGCTCACACGGGAACTACGTCGAAAGTAAAGTTTAGCTGGTTCGAATGCAATTTGACAGACATCTCAAATATAATTTGATGGCAGAAACTAGGACGAAATGTTAAATTGCTGTATCGCAATGCGCTGAAAGCTATTCTCGAAAACATTTCAATATTTCCTCTGCGCAAAACACTCAATTATTGCAAACTGTTCCCCTATATCACATTTCGCAACACAATTATGCAGCATAATTATGTATAAATTTCTGTATAATTATCAGAGACATTAATCAAAGCGATATACTGGAATACTCTTGTCGTGTTCTGGGATTGTTAAAGCGAGCAGCATTCATTTCGATGAGAAATCTCTATTCTGAGCGGAGTCCTGTTTGCCTATTTAAACTTGAAATCAGAATTCGGAGAGAATTCTTCAGCAGAGATAGCGAAAACTTTTTCCCAGACGATTGCTGACGTGGTCGAGTCCATGAAATGGAACACTTTCGCGGCGATCTACCAAACCAACGACGGTCTGTCACGGATCCAAAAGGCTCTGACGCTGAGACGGAACAAGGACAGCGTGATCACGATAAGAAGACTCGGCGAAGGACCGGATTATCGGCCAATCCTGAAGGAGATTCGCGCACTGTCCATCTGCAACCTTATCGTGGACGTCTTGCCGAATAATATCATCGACGTGCTCTATCAGGCGAAGGAGGTCAAGCTGCTGGCGGACTACTGTAATTTCTTAATCACTTATCTGGTATTACGCTACATTCCATTTTCTATAAGCATATTTCGTTGCAATTCAACTAACAACCTCCCTTTGGTCATAATAATGGTCCCCGCATGACCAGAAATTACCACGACCGTGCCAACGCTTGCCAAAAGCTTTCCATTTTCGCTGGTCGCTAAAGATGACAAACGATTAACCAACTTGCACGGTCATCTTTTAAAATCCAATTATTCAGAAATCATTGGAAGTTTTTAAGTCGAATCACCCAGTACAAAAAGAAACGGACTCGAAACGTTGACTACTTTGATTACTCCGATTTACTCGCACGGCGACGCAAGCCGAAATAGATTTTCCATGTTTCGTGGAGTCTCGGTTTTCCCGGACGGGCGGCTTATTTCGGGAAATTTACCCTCCACGGTTTAATGCGTGCCCCGTGTTAAAAGCAGCAAAGTTCAGTCAACGACGAGGTATTTATGAGACTGGGGCTCGAGCGTGCCGCGAGCTGACCGTTTACATCGCGCAAACGTGGCTTTCACTGGGTGCATTCAATTTTTCCGTGAATTTGACGAAACCCGTAACGCCGGGATATTTACCACGACGCGAGGCCGAATGAGTCGTCAAAGGTGGCCGACCACCCCTTCGATACGGTTTTTCCAAAAGCATTTCGCTAATAAATCCGCGGTCCTGTTTACCCCGCGGCGGTAACTGCATTAGCCGCCGCGATCGCCGGGGCTTTTTACTAAACGGTCCCATAAATTGTCGCAAGTAATTGTTTTCAGCGATACGGGGGCAGAGTCGCGCGGTCTGAACGTTCCTTCGCCCACCGCCGCCCCCGGAATCCGCTTTTTATGACGCATTACCCACGAGCACGTAACAATACCGCCATAAATAACGACATTCGCGTTGCGTCCAAGGTTTTCGCGCGAACCGTATCGCTTTTTTCCTCGCTCCCAAGGCAAGAACAATGAGCACGCCTTCGCGAAGTCGAAGCGTCTCTTTTATCGCTTCTTGACGCGCATGCACGAAGACAATGCTGCGGTTAGGACGAAAGTTGCGAACCTCTACAGTTTCCAACGAGGCTTGGCTGGGAAACCGCGGGAGATCTTGGCTCTTTCCGAGCCAGATTTCTGGGGAGTTGCGGGCATAGAGCGACGAAAGGGGTAGTTAACCCCTTAAGCGTGGGGATATTCACTGGTGGTTGCATGGGGAACGATATTTTGATGAACGTAATTATCGATCCAGTCTGTTAGAACTGTTAGAAGTTTCTACTTTATTCAAGATGGAATAATTTCTTACTCGACGTTTGCTGCACAGTGTTTCATTCATCCTGGGACGTTTTATGAATGAGTACTTGCTTTGTTCAAATACTGCAGGCTCTAATGCTGAGCGTGCCGCGCGAGATAAGCCAGTATGATGCTTGTCTTTGCTCTTTGAATCAAGATGGTTCCTCCGGCTTGAGGAGTTAACTGGCCTTCTGGAAGAGAACGGGCTAAAGTACTCTTCCGTAGGAATGGAGAAAAAGTTTCAGTCCCTTTTTCATGGTTACGCGACGCGCGCCAGCGTGTGCCAGACATTTTTTTCCTCCCTTTTGAAATCGTCACGTTGTCGCGCCTAGCTGAAGATGTTCTTTGATCGGAGGCGGTGCTTCGCGAGGAAGTTGTTTGGACGCCTCTCGCCCATTCGCAAATAACGAAATTTGTCTGTGTACACGCGTCGGGGGAGGCCGGGAACGGGTGTACCGGTAGGAATTCTTAAGAAATTTCACGATGCATCTATATTTGTCCTGGCTGTCGAGAGATTCGTAGAAGGCGCCTCGTTGAACGCTGCCACTCTTGGATCTCGAGCCAAGGTGAGACACGGGGCGGACCCACGTCAACGTCATCGCTCCTGCAGCCCCGATGCCGCGATTTCGATAACCCTAAATCCCTCCTTTGACACTCGCCGGATACGTTCTAATTATAGTCCGCGTAGGAGAATACCAAATCCATCTCACCAGCGCTAGCTACTCAGCTCGCACGATTTCAAGATGGCCAGGCGGCAAATCGTGCCAGCTGAAAAGGGGAAGAAACTGAAAGGTGCTCAAAGATGAGCCCAGTTTCCCGATACTTCAAAAACCCTGGCAAGAATGAGCGGCAGAAAAACTGCCGTCCAACCGAAACCGTAGCGGAGTTTCGCGATACGTCGCGCTTCCATTTGCAAATGTACAGCACGTTCTTGCAGTTACCTTGTGTTGGCCGAGCTAGTTTCCAAGTTATTTCCTGCTTGTTGCACCGGGACGGCAGGAAGCATCGAGAACGTCCCGCTGTTTCAGACGCTACTTCGGTTTTTTCGCGTCCAAGTTTCGCAGCTGCATCTCCCTAGGTGGTTGCTCCTCGTGGAATAACGTCGAGCCTGTTAAACACCTGCGTGTGAAATGACGATTCGTAGATCGGCGCGAATTCGAAGAACCGTCCGAAATAGACGGGAAGCTTGGCTCGGCTCCATTGCCAGGCTGGCGATCGACACTTTTTCAAATGAGACCTTGTTTGTGGACCCGCAGGACTCAACCAAGCTCCCCATCCCGGATGTGCGGAACGGTAGCCAGGTCAACATCACTGGGTTCAGCTTGAGGGAGAACGACGTGGACGGGATTAATTGGGTAATTAAATGGAGGAATCTATCTTCTGACCCAGACGCAGTTCCCTTTCTTTTCAATTCTATTTGGAAGTTCGATCAACATCCCCCGTGACAGATATCGAACTCATGCCATTCTAATAAATCCAGATCCGCCCAGTCCACGACACTGATCCTTGCTCGGATAGCAAAAAAGAAGAGTAATAGAGACATTTAATCATAAATATTGCCTGTCACGTTGAATGGAAGTCGCTCTGGGTGCTCGGGCTGTACATTTCCATCGATCACGACCGATCTCCTTGCGCAATCGTCTCGCGGCCACACAGACGGGCAACGTTTCCCCGTCGGCGTGTTTTAATCATGGGTTTTTCACCGTATGCATAATAAAGCCATTTACGGCCGTCAGTCGCGGGAAGAATTGTCTAAACGCGCTCCGCTGCGGCCGTTCGAGGTAATTTCTTCATTAACCCCGCGGCATAATGGAGCACCGCCGCGCTCCATTTCGAGGATGCGGCCGGAGGCCACCACCCCTTTCTGGAAAATCCACCCGCGACACGGTACTTACGAGCAGCTGACGGGCTGCCTTAATTTTCGTTTCATTAGCCTCCGTCGATTCGCCTTGTATCGTGCCCACTCGGATAGGGGAAGGAAGGGCCGCCCACGCGCGCAATTTTACCCCAATTTCCCTTTCTCTCGTATATGCAAATGCAACCCCCTAGTGGAACGATTAAGCCTGTTGTTCTATAATTTCGCGAGATTGGACGGCTTAATGTTTCATTTCTTATTGCAACCAGTTGCGGGGGGGGGGGGGGGGTTACTTTTTGGAGACCCGCGTTGGATCGCGAAGGGGGGTGGGCGCGCCTGCTGCTCGCGATCCTTTTCGAGGATTTCTCCCGTGTAATTGTAATATTCTCGCTCCCTTCGCGCGATGCTTCCCTTATAATTCGGCTAATTTCCTCTCTGATCGATGGTATTACCATTGAGAACGTTCTGGCGAAGACACACCGTCGTCGAGAGGAAATAATCGTCAATGATAATCACTTAGTAGTTGCCACCCTCTGAAGCAACTATAATGTTTTACTTGCAAAGCGTGGTCCTTCAGAAGCCGGCGATGAAAAGATTCAAGAGATTTAAGTAAAACGATTCCTAAAATTGGGATATTTCCCGTGCGATAAAGGTGGAATCGGCTGTTCTCTACGACTCGGTGTTCCTCCTGTACAACGCGCTGGAGGCTCTGAACGCCAGGAATAAGGACAGCGAGGAGCCTGTAACTATTGACCCGGTACCGCTCTCTTGTGAAGGTACTGAGAAATACAGCGCAGGTCCCAACATTACCAACATGATGCGAGAGGTAAAGCCGTCATTGACTTCTTCCGACTTGGAAAAGCTCGAGCTTGACGATCCCCTAAGCTGCGCGCAGCGAAACTTACCGACCATGTTCGACAAAAACACGGAACTCGACTTGACGGGGCAATGAAATACGAAACGCCGCGGTGTTCTTCTAATGCTCCGTACCGATGACAGAGTTCGGGCTTGCGAGTGATCGCAGTTAACGTGGGGGGTGTGATTTCTGCAGCTGTCCAAGCAGGGTAAGATCACAGGGCCGATTGCGATCGACGAGAACGGTCGTCGTCAATACTTTAACGTGCGCATCATGGATGTCAGACCAGGGGACAGCGTTCAGATCGGATATTGGGATCCAGATGGGATTCATGCGATTGGCAGCGAAGCAGAGCGTGAGAATTACTTGTATAAATCCATCGAGCAGAAGAAGTTCATAATTAGCACCAAAGTGGTGCGTACGTCGTCAACTTACCTATTTCTAATTAAACTGCTTAGAGTTTCATGACCAATCTCCCTGTTAACAGAATGTTAGCCATGTTTGAATAGTTACGTGCATTTACAAGTAGTTGATTGATACGTCCTCGGGGAATTAATGAATTGTTTCTAATTCGATCTGCAGTTTTCAAATACCTTCCCTCATTTGTTGCGAAAGATTGCAAAATGTTAAGAGCTTCTAATGGTAAACGAAGTGAACATGGTTTGCCAGGGCCCGCCGTATATAATGGCAGTGACGGACAGCGCAACTCGAGGCATCCTGATCGAGCAAACGCGCTACGAGGGGTTCTGCATCGATCTCATCGAGGAGATTTCCAAGCTGCTGAATTTTAAATATGAATTCGAATTAGTGCCGGACGGGAACTACGGTACATACAATAAGGAGACGAAACAGTGGAACGGCCTTATCAGACGTTTGCTGGATCGCGTACGTAGCACTTCGCGATCAAACGAAGTTTAATTAAACCAGTAAACACACTCCAACTTCCCCCTCAGCGAACAGAAAGAGATTTAATTAAAATTCAGCTTCATGGTGCCCATTCAGTCGTCGCTTCGCATCTTTCACTTGCTGTTGCTTTACTCTTCCAACTATGCAATATAATCGTGCAAGTCTTATTGTTTATAATTAAGTCGTATTTGAATTACGATGATTGCAGGATGCTGATCTCGCGATTTGCGATCTAACCATCACCTACGAGCGAGAAAGCGCCGTTGATTTCACGATGCCATTTATGAATCTAGGTACATTACCCCGTATTACTTATTCTGTTTAAGTCACCCGTCGAGTTTCGCGGCATTGTTATTTCATTCGGTGTGTCCAAGTCAGGTATCAGCATTTTATTCAGAAAGCCTGAGGAGAAGGAGCCGGATCTATTCTCGTTCTTGTCACCGTTGTCAACCGACGTCTGGATTTACATGGCGACTGCTTTCCTAGCAGTTTCGATAATGCTGTTCTTGCAAGCCAGGTAAGCTAGCCAAGGAAAAATAATAAAGTGTGCCGGAAGTTCCTAGCGGGGGAAAACTTCCCTGCTCGCGCTAGTTAAACACTTGATCCAGCGAAATCATAAAGTTGGGATGACGTTACACCTTGGGAATATGCTTTCCCATTTAACGTGTCACGACAGTGACGTTTATATTGCGGTGCAATCACTATGAATTTATGTAACATGCAACTTTCTTCTCGCGTGCTTGGAATCATGTAAGGGAGACCGGGGCAGATCGTAACAAAAAAGTTTTCAGAGTTTTTTCTCGAAAGTGTTTTCCTGAATCAGGAAATAATTTGCGTGATTTACTAGTTGCATATGTGGTGAACTGATTGCGTGAAAGTACGCAGTAGCTTCATCTTAAACCAATCCGAACCTTTGTTACAATGTGCCCCAGTGCGGGGTAAATTGTAACACATTTGTTTTACTTATTTGAATACAAATATAAACACAAATAAACGTTTCTAAAAAATATAGATGAAAACACAGATCATTATTAAACATTTGATATACACGAGTTAAACGATCATTGCTTATTCATATGATTTTATCAAAATCTTCTTCTTCGCTTTCTTTACTTCTTCCTTTATAATTTTTTCTACTTTTTTTGTGTGTCAGCAAATAGCTTGCTTTATCACCATTTAGAGCGAAGTAAATATAGTAACATGTTCCAATTTACCCCGAGCTTGAATTTTTGCGTTTTATCTCAGCAAACGAGAAACTAAACATCAAATAACTAAAATGCGTACACATTGTAATAAACCAATGTCTACTGATTCGTTTGCGACAAAGAAGCAAAAATTCAAACGGTTTCTAATGACGGTTAATTGAAATAAAAGTGCTAAGACAACATTTACTTACGTGCTCTAAATACTAAAATTCTGGGCTATAACCACAAAATGAATATAACCACATAACGCTCGTTTGTGTCACTAAAACTGACGGTGCTAAAATCATCAAGCAGCTCTCGCATGCTGTGGGTTACCAGATTTGTCGTTCAAAAGATTTTACTTATGTTACAATTTACCCCGTGTTACAACCTGCCCCGGTCTCCCCTACCTACCTATAAGATATTCTAAATATTATAATCATTACTTTGAGTTGGAAACAATGAAAAATACACCTCCGATTTTTATAACTTATAAACGAACTGCCCAGTTACCTCAGATCAAATTTTCGATGTCGTTTTAAAATTAATCTTTCTGGGGTGTACCACATAGCGCTGCACGTTATTTATAGGACCTCGAATGTTTACTTTCAGAATAGCTCCCGGCGAGTGGGACAATCCGCACCCCTGCAACCCCGACCCGGAGGAATTGGAAAACAATTTCAGCCTAACGAACTCGATGTGGCTCATTTGCGGCTCTGTCATGCAACAGGGCTCCGATATACTACCCAAGTAAGTTCCAGAGCCTGTGAACTTAACAAAGCACCTATGCCACCGCATCCCACCTTACGTGGATGCAAGCCGCACAATAATTGCGCAACGGAAACCGCAATGCAAGTGCAACCGCTCTGCCTGTGCAAGTGCGTCCCCGGAAATTACGTATTCAAGCCACTTCAAGTAAACTCAAGTTTCTTCGCTGCTTTATTAAACAATGATGAACCAAATGCCACCGAACTTTATCAGCGAAAAGACACTTGGTAAATCTCAACGCGCACACATTTTTACGCACCCTAAATTCATTCTTTTAACTTATCAAAATTGGCGCGTAAAAATTCGCATATTTCCAGATGTGGTAAGCAATAAAATATTTCACCCAGCAAGGTCTGCGTAGAATTATAGAAGATACTAAAGTATACACCAATAAGACACGACAGTATGTACACGCTTATTACGGTGCAGCGGCTCGAAATAAAAATCCTCGCGGCTCGGCTCGCCGACATCCTCGATCTCATTATTCTACTTGAGGGAATAAAATATCGCGGGCCGTTTGTAGAAAAGCCTACAGAGACGGTGCCAAAAGCAGACGCGGCAGTCGGTTTTTTTTCCTCTCCCGGCTGTTCTCCCGTGTCCCCCGGGCGATCCTCTTCTTTTTTTTTCACGACAATTAAGCTTAACGAGCCGCTGTTTGCCGGACATATTTGAGGCGGCTTCCCACTTATTAGCGCCGGCACGGCGCTAACTCTCCGCTCGTAACGTCGCGCGTGTTTGCTCGCTACATACTGACGACGAACCGACTAAAGACGACGACGACGCACGGCGAGGACTAACAACAGCGTGCCTCCTAACTGCTTCCTATCCCGCTTGTTTATGCTACCAGGACGTGGCGTAGATTGCCGTGATTTGCATGTAAGTAATATTTGGGTATCTTCTCGCGTCCTACTCGACGACACCGACCGGGCAATTTGTGTTATTGTTAATTTCGCGTGACGGTGGCACGGTGATATCCACGCTCTAGCAGACAGATTGTGTGCTCGTTACGATCCTCGAGATAGGATAACAATGGTGCACTACGTCAACTTCATCCAGCATACCACTTTCACAGATCCGGTGACTTTTTTTAGGAATTGAGTTGGCATTCGAGTTGTATTTCATATTTTATCAGGCATACTTCAGGCATACTGTTGTCGCAGTTAAGGGGACCGTCCGGTCAAAACGCTCGAGAAATAGGTGATCTTTAGGATTTTTTCTCTCAAAAAAGTATACAACTTGCCGTAAAAAACTTTATGGCCTTTCTTTATTCGTTCTTCAAGGATATAAAAACTTCTTTTTGTTTTCATTTTTCTATAATGGTTCGAATTTTACGTGGCGCTCAGTGCACTGCTGCAACAAAAGAGACGGAAACGGTAGACAGTAGAACTCGAGGTAGAATTGTTTGAAATCAAACAACCAAATATATTCTTATAGGTTGTATCTAGGGATTGCAATACCGGTAAACCGGTTTACCGGTTTCCCGGTAAATCGCGAGAAATACCCTTAAATTTTTACCGGTAATTCGCCAAATTTTTACCGGTAATTCGATAAATTACGTATAGCAATATAACACATACAAGCGTTTATTAATTCCGTCGACATCTACTATGTTATCAGTGAAAAAGAACTTCAGTTACTAATAAAGACGAAAACCGAAGTATCTCATGGAGAACCAACTCTGATCCAAAAGAAAACTAAGAATCTGAATCATGTCATCAAAAAAAATGAACGCATTTTCAAGTAGAAAAAGTAAGGGGAAAGTATATACAAATGGCATATGATTTCTTAATGATTACCCGACCAAAAAGTGTAGAATATGAGAGCGCTTTATCCGTGGCTGGATTATTTTTTTAAAAAATTAGGTCGCGATCAGGAAACTAAACTTTAGACAAATTATATTTTTTACGTACTTATTTGTTAAAAAGAATTGTTAAATAAAAAATATTTAATTATGTATGTAAGATAAGATTCTTTTCATTGTTTGCCTGGTGAAGATCCATATTAATAAGTATTGTAAATAGTTATACAAATATATCTATTTTGTGTTATATCATTTTATATTTTATGTTCAGAATAGTTTCACATGCATATATTGTTTATAATGCACGATTAGAGTTCAAAAAAACTTTTTTGTAACGTTTACTCTTATATTTTAAGAGTCATTTAATTCCTTAAAGAAAAAACCGGTTAATTACCGGTAAACCGGTTTTGATTGAAAATTTTACCGAATTACCGGTAATTGAAAAAGTCGGTAAATTTGCAATCCCTAGTTGTATCCATCACTATTGCATCAGCCTTTAAGAAGGCAAATAAAGCAAAATGGCGATGTTTGGTACACGTTTGAACACAAACATGCGAAAAAGGGGGTAATTCTGCGCCTAAAAATGTTAATAACGAAGAACTATGACCTCTAAAATTGATGGTCAAAGGGTGATGCGATAGTGAATTCATTTACAAAGAAAATGCCACCAAGTTTTATGGAATCGGTTAATAATTTCTTTTGTTATGCTGTCTACCGTTCGGAGAAATCATGATTCGAGAAAAACGCGTTTAAAGTTTTACGTGAGTGCCAAGTGGCCGGGTGTTAAGTACCTACACATTTCCCGCTATTCAAATCCCTATAACTTCGAGAATTTTACGAATTTCAAAAAATCCTTTTAAATACGTATTCTTAAAAGGTTGAACATTCGAAAAATGAAATAAAAGAAAAATCGAATTTTAGACCGGACGGTCCCCTTAAATAGAAACTTGCAGTTACTACTGCAGCATTAGGAGAGCTTTGAAAGTGTAAACTGCAGTTGAAATCGGTAAAATGGTTTCGCCGTAATCCTCCCAATGGTTTGCCGTTGCAACAAGCAACGCTCGACCGTAGAATATTTCATTAGCATCGTGACAAAGCTGCCGTTTACCGATTTCATGCAACGTATCGTCGCGGCAATTTACGCGCAATCCATTTGTCGGTGGCGAGTCCCCGTTTGCGAGGAAACAATGTCCTTTGTTTCTGTATACGTGGCCCCTTGCACGCGTTCGCGGCGGTGGGTGAGTGGTAGAACGTCCGCGTGTAGGTGTACATACAGTATACTGGGCAAACAGGCGTCATTTGCATACGCGGCCCTTTAGCTTGCGCTTAATTAGGAAAGCGCGATGCCATGCTTCTCGCGGCGCGGTGTGCCCGCCGGCTTTTGCGCTCACGACTATCGCGCTAAGACGCTCGATCCGCTCGTCTCCGGGCGATTTACTTTCGCGTCATATCTCGGAGATTGGCTAAGTTGCCGGATTTAATGTATTAAACGAGCCGAGGAACTTTCGGCTGTACGGAAGGCAAAGCGACTCGCGCCATCGGTAAGTGGGATAACTTGTTTCGGGCAAGATTGTACGCGGAATCTGCGATAATGAGATTGAGGTAGAAGTATATGTAACCGAGGAGTCAAGCATCGTAGAATACACGCTTCACGGTTGTACTATCGTTAAAGTACAAAGTTGTACTATCTCGTTATGTAACAAAGCTGCATCAATCGATGCATCGTTCGTTAACGGGGTGCTTTAGCATACCTGCCCATTTCCCAACGACATCTTCGGGAATTTATTTACCAAAAACTATAAGTTTATACTGTCTGGCCTCTTGGCTGCGTATTAAGGTATGTTTGAAGTAATACCCAGAATTTTTTGCTTCTTCAAAAAATTATTTTCCAACGGGGGATGATGATAACAGTCCCCAGACTGTTATAATCCTCCAAAATGAAAAACTAACGTTTATTTTCTTTAAACCGCTAACAGTTAAAACAGCTAAATTTTTAGCAAAAATCAAACTATCCTGCAAATTTGCATTGGTATGAGGCCTCTGTGAAAGAGGTTGACAAGATTTCACAATAATTAATAAATAGTAAGATGCATCGACATAAAAAGAATATTTTCTGCGAGTTTAAAGATGCCTCCTTATATCCCAAAAGTGTTTAATCCAATATTAACAATACTTTTTTTTTTTTAAATAAAACTTAAATATCAGTTACTTTTGGGGCTGTTACACGAGAATCCCCCTTAAGTGAAAGTTAATAAGTAGACCAAGCGAGACTGAAATATAGGAAGATATAGGAAGATTCTTTTCTCGAAAAGCATCCTTCATTTTGATGTAATTTCTATTCCTCAAAGGGCACCTTCGATTCGAATGGTGGCCGGTATGTGGTGGTTCTTCACGTTGATCATGGTTTCATCGTACACTGCCAATTTGGCTGCGTTCCTGACGGTCGACAAAATGGATACTCCGATTAACGGCGTGGAGGATCTGGCCAAGCAGACCAAAATCAAATACGGTGCTGTCGCTGGTGGATCGACGTCTGCTTTCTTCAGGGTAACTTTCCACGTCCCGAGCGCATCCTTCGCTATTGTCGATACGAACACATGTATATTCTTCACTGACATTTCATTCCATTCAAGGATTCCAACTACTCGACTTATCAACGTATGTCGGCCGCGATGATGGAGGCAAGGCCCAGTGTCTTCACGAAGACGAATGACGAGGGTGTCGAGAGAGTCTTGAAGAAACGCGACTACGCCTTCCTCATGGAATCCACCACTATTGAGTACAGGATGGAGAGAAACTGTGACCTCGACAAAGTTGGTGGGCTTATTGATAACAAGGGATACGGAATCGCTTTGCCGCGAAGTAAGTTGAAAAGGAAACATGGGGCAAGGAATATAATGAGGTAGAAGATGTATTTATATATCTAGTCTCCTCCAGTAGGAAAAAGATCCTTACCTACAAAAATCCTTACCTAAAAAATTCAGCATAGGTATCTATAAAAGAGAACATTGTAGGGGAGAGTCGTGCAGTAGTTTTTTGTTTTATCTTGGGGTGGAGTCGATAAAAATCAGAAATTCAAAAACGTGTTTGTAGTATAGATGGAACTTAGTAAGAGGAAATAAATTATTTTTGTGAAATTTAATAATAAGAATTGATAATTCGCAAAAGTAAAAAAGTTGTAATTTATAGAAAACGAAAAATTGTCGTACAGTGCCGACCAACTATTAAATTAATAGATTTTTAGGTCTAAATGATTAACAATGTTAATAAAAAGACATTTAATCAGTACAATACAAGATGTTTTTCAAATTTTATTTGTACAAACTCGCAAATAAAATAATTAATATTCTCCGGATCTGTGCATTCGACGTGTGCCCAACCGTCACAGTCGGTCCACTGCACCCAATCTTTGTCAAATGATTCCTGGCAAACAGAGATGAGCAAAATTTGTATTTAAATAAAATTTCGAATAACGAATAAAAAAATTAACTTTGTCCGTCGAATAAATTCTCATCGAATAAAAAAAATTAACTTTATTCGTCGAATAATCTAATGTTGAAGTAACTTTTATTTGTTCCTTATTTACATAATTTTTTATTTAGTTAATGCCCAACTATGCTTGCAAATAACACATTGGATAATTTCTTCATTAAATCCTAGCTTCCTGTTTGTTAGGTTATCATACCTATCCTTATTTACTTTATTTTTCTGCGGGAAAAGGTAGAAAGAAGGCTAAATGAACATCTTATAAATTAATCTGAGTTGCTAACAGATTGAACTTACAGATAAGAAAAATTTGGTCTCTATTGGTTGACAGAGTCTGTTGGTCGGTACTGCACGACTCTCCCCTATATTTTCCTGCTGGAAAACAAGACTTGCGAATCTTCTTGCAGATTCTCCATACAGAACTCCCATAAGCGGCGCGATACTGATGCTGCAAGAGAAAGGGGTGCTGCAGGACCTGAAGAAAAAATGGTGGGAGGAGCGTGGGGGAGGATTATGCTCCAAAGGTGACGTAGAACCCACGAATTCCAGCGAACTAGGGCTGGCCAATGTCGGTGGTGTTTTCTTGGTCCTCCTGATCGGATGCTGCGGCTCATTCGTCATCGCCATCTGCGAATTCCTGTGGAATGTGCGAAAGGTCGCCGTGAATGAAAAGGTAGGCATCGCGTTCCCTATCTTCCCCTTAAATCTTGTACCTCGAAACGAATGATAAATCTCTGCTCGCGAGCTATGCATCGGAAAGTGAAGAAATCATTGCTCCGCGTAAACGTTGCCTCGTAACCTTCTTCCCAGTAAAGAGAAAAAAAAGTCTTCGTTTTCGAATAAGTTCATCCCTTTTTTGGAAACGAATTCCAGGTTCCGTAAGATTTCGCGAAACATAGAAACGTAGATGGAACCGGGAATAGTGAAAAAATTTGAGTGCGACGTTAAAACACGCGGCAGAGACGAACGACGCTGATTTAATTAAGCGGTGGCACCACACGAAACCATTTTTCGTCGGCATTTCTTACAGATGACTCCTTGGGAGGCGCTGGTAGCAGAATTGAAATTCGCCGTGAACATTTGGGCGGAGACGAAACCCGTTAAAATGTCGAAAAGTAGCGGCACGAGTTCGATGGAAGGCGGCATCGGTCGAGCAGCCTCCACCGCACGGTCCATGGTCGGCTCGTTCCTTCATCTCGACATGTTAGACAAATTCGATAAAGATAACAATACGAACAACCTCAGCAGCAACGATCGCAAGATCAATTAAGATTACGTTGTACACCAGTCGACGTTTCGCCTGCTGCGGCCGGACGAGTTAATTAAATTACCCGATACGTGATTACTAGTCATTGAGCCCCTTAGAATAGTTTATACTGCTGTGAGTTATGCGGAATACGATAGGGAAGACTTACTACCTTCATTTGTCGGTGGATGCTTTGATTGTCCTGGATGCTTTAATTTAATATATCCGAAGCTTCAGCCTCTCAAACTTGACGACACTCTCGGCACTCCAAAAGCAAAAGCTACCGTGGCAAATTTCGATTTTTGCAGTAGTAAGTGTTTTCTGTCACGCCCTGTATAATATGTAGACATTAGCGACACGATCTTAATTTTTACAAGCCACCCTTAACATATACCACTTAAATAAAAAAGATATTTAACTAAATTTCCATGTTCCTTCGTAAATTATATTACATCGAGCGTCTAGAACTAAATATTATTGGCTGAGGAAACGAAGAACGTCAGGCTGCCCCATGCCACCGCGCATAAAGTCGTCATTCTTGGGTATACTCGCACAATGACGGCGTCATGGGCAGCAGAAATCTTCGCTGTAGGTCCAGAAAGGTAACCAACAATATTTGGACGCGGCCACAATGGCTCTAACGAGCCGTGCCCTTGGTTTAGAAGATTTTCGTCCCGAGATATCACCTGGAGGTCCACCGTGAGACCAGTGCCCACGAGAATGGGCCGTCATCTTTGTGTCATTATTACCAAGGAACGTTTCTCTACGTAAGCGTCCATCCAAAGCTGTAGAATGAACACTTTTAACTTTGCCGACGAGACGTGGCTTGCGTCAGAGGAAAGTGGACGATCAACTAGGCCTGTAAGTGACTCCAAAAATATAGCGGCTTGTTACCCATCTTCCTGTAGTAGTAGTAGTACTTTCTACGGATGGTAGTCCTATGCTGGCATCATGCTTCCTTGTGATGGTTATTCAGATGATTGCCAAAGTCTCGAAATAATATTCGCACATTTTATTAATTAACTAACTTGCATAGTTATCGGTGAATTTTAGTGTTCTAGTAGAACCTTCATTCTTGTATTTACTTAAGAGTAGCATAAGCTTACAAAGTTTTAACACTTATTTCTGAGGTAATATTCTATATATGCAATACCACCTCAAAGGGGTCTGCAGCCTGAGGCGGCAAATTTGGGGAAGCGACAGATTTTGAGCGAAAGAAATTGGGAAAGGTTTACACACAGAGGCTTGAGACAACTTAAAAAACAATTCACTTATTTTTCATATAGCAAATTAGCAATAACTCATATGTGAGTTGCCATATTGAATTAATTTTGAAATTATCTCGACTCTTTTAAATTCAAATATTTGATGATATTTGTGAGACAGAGACTTGTTAGTCTAGGGGTACCAAATCTAAAAATTTGCCCCTGCCACCGCGCTTCAAACAATAGCCATTTTCAGTGTACCAAATTACTGTTTATTCAAATGTACGGATATTATTGCAATCCTCTATCAATTGCACGGGAATTCTTCTGCGTTGCATACGATTATAGTACGCGGGAAATACGCGGAAATCGATCCGATCGTCGACCGGCGGCAACGGCGCGGCGCCCACAAAGCAGGGATCAACCGCGGTTAATTTCCACCGGCGCGAATCAAAGGTTTTCAAAGTATGAAGTCGTACCGCCGCCGTGGCTAACAGCAGTTTGGTGATAAAGGTGTAAGGACATCAATTAATACTCCTTTTCATTGAGGCAGTAAAAGCCCGTGACACGATTACGGGTAACGTTTACGGCCGGCAAACGAGCTGTTAACTGTACGCGGCATTTTTCGCGACGCTCATAATCGCGAGCGTTTCGCGAAATGAAACTTTCGCCTTTTTCACGGTTACGGTACCGTGTGTTTTACGAGCCAGCGCGTTTAGAGCTTGACATGGAGGCTGGTACATGTTGTATCGTTGACTCAAGTAGCATCCATCGTTCTGTCTCCAAACACTTAATTAGAATCGTGAAGAAAGTTCTGTATGATAAACTGGAGTTCTCTAAATTCCGATTAGGTACAATTAGATTCTGCCAGAAGATCAGTGGACTTTGAATGGAATCTCTGAGGATGAACATCGTGACTCAAAGAAGGTTGAAAACTGAATTAAATCCATATTCCTATTTCTCGTACCGAATATACAAGTTGAAGTACCTAGGTACGTACGTATGTACTTATTCAAAGTGAGGTGAAATTAACGTAGGTGCATTAGTCTGATTTTCTGGAGCTGAGTCTATGAAAAAGTAAGATCAAAGATACGGGGAAAGGTCGCATTAACGCAACGTGTCCCCGTTTAACGATACCCCCTGCTCGTCCAATAAAACGTCGCTCTCGGAAAGAGTACCGAGCGGAATCAATTCCGGGCAAACGTGACTAGTAAAACTCGGGTCGGATGTGATTTAAATGGACGTGGATTTAAGCGCCTAGCAGATTCAGATTATCAAGGAATCCCCTTAATCGGCCGGGGAATAAATCGTCGTGCGAGGGGTTAATTAAGTTTTATGGTTGGAGCGTCGAGCGGCCGTTATGCAGGTGTACCGTGTTATCTACGATACATCTTCATCTTCCCGGGGCTGACTTGGCCAATTGAAGCCTCTCCTCCTACCGATGGTACTCTCGCGCGTACGTTCGCTCGCGCGCGCGCGCGCGCGAACAACGATCTTATCGCGTAGCAGCGAAAACAACAGGTGCACGAAATCACGGCCGCCAGCTTCGAGATCTACCGTACCGCTCTCATGTCCTTTACGACCGCGCCGAATTTCAAATAGGATCGTAAAATTGTATCCTTGTACGTCCCACTCGTGTGTCTTCCTGGTGGAGCTCGTTGACCCTCCGTGTATCTCGTCCACTCGAAGAAAGAACTGGCAAATGTAACGTCTGAACCGAGCAAACGGTCCTAGTCAGACGCTGAAGCACAATAAAGGATACCTACATACTTATCCTTTTCTTCCGTAAGTGTCTTGTCATCTTCTTCGTAAATCGCGGTTCCCATCTCACTTTCAAAAGAGGGGTCTGATAACCCATCCTCAAACTTCAAACTTCAAACGTCTTCCTCCGTAATACCCCAAAGCTTCCTCCGAAACTGTACACACTCTTCCCGATTTTCTAAATCCACTTTCAACCAATCGTCCTGAAGATATGTTTTCCTATACGCGTCCGGACGCAGCGTCAATAAAATTCAAAGTCGATTTTCTCGAAAATGAAGCGCGATATCAAAAAAAGTTACTGTTCCTTTTCGATGTATAATAACCGAATAAGTCGAGAAAAAGGAGTAACATTTGTTGATATTACGCTTCATTTTCGAGAAAATCGAGTTTGAATTTCATGACGTTGCGTTCAGTCGCGTAAGGTAGGAAAACCTACCTTAATGGTATCTGTACCTAACTGATACCGCCGCGGGGGCCGAAAAGGAAGTGCGCGTTTCCGTTCCGCCGTGAATCCTAGTCGTGACGCTGGTACCGGCATCTCGGAGTTAGATATCACCGGATAAGCCGGCCAGCGCGGTATCAGTCGCCGGCGAGCCTCGAACCTCTGTTCGAGTGACATTCGCGAAATCGCCGGCATACCACCGGCCAGGGGCGGCGGAGGCGGGGGCACGTAAGATCGGCGAGTGAGGCCGTCCACATAAAACCCGAAGGTGTTAAGCAAGGAAGCGTGCATGGAAGCTCAAACGGTGCCCTCTCTCAAAGAGGAAACCGCGCGCGGCCCGCTCGAGGAGGCGAGCGCCGCGCCGCCGGCTCGTAGGAATTGAAATTGATTTCGGTCGACTTCCATTACTCAAAGAGGACCGGGGAACGCGCACCGACAAAAGTCACAGACCGATCGTACGTGGATAAGAGGCTTGCCCCCGTAGCCAGGACCCGCTCGAACGAGACGAGAGGTTCCAGCCGGCCGTGCCCCAGGAATTCCTGGCGAGTTTTACCAGCAGGAGAGGGAGCCGGGACTTTTCTCCCTCCCCCGTCGCGATACTCCCTTCTATCGGTCGCCGACGCGACGGTAGTGTGACGACGGACATTGTCCAGCGATATCGATGTTGTTGTTATTATTGTAATATCTCTATCAAGTTTATCGGGCAATGTTCAGACACTTCACATATCGCAGATATTTTTTTGTTTGTGACGAGAGTAGGTGATTGGGATGCGTACGGTTAAACGTTTTTAGTGGAGTCCTGCTAGGGTTGCCAACATTTTTTCGGGAAAATATAGTACCTACTTTACGGTCAAATATGATAAAAAATATAGTGCACTGTGAAAAATGTAGTACTTTTCGGAGGAAAGTGGCACAAAAACAAACTACATTAAAACATCTTGCTTTTAAACTTATATTTTTTGTGCATTTTGCATTATTAATTAATTTATTGTCTTTAACAAATATGTCAAAGGTTTGGTTGCTTTGACGTTAACATCCAAGTTAACATATATAACGAGGTCGTTTCTTATGAGAGATAGACCGGCGCCGTTTCTCTCTTAATTCTCGCCACTTCATATTCATTATAGACAAAATCTCCTCCGTTAAAATTAAAGTTCGCAAATTAAAATTTTGATGTAGACATAGAATGAAAAAATAAGTGAACTTGTGGAATTATATTAATGTATTGGAAATATATTATTTTTACGTACCACATATATCTTTTTCTAACAGTATATTGTACACTAGACACAAATGTAGTACAATACTATATATTATAGTACGGTTGGCAACCCCAAGTCCTGCAAAAGTTTATGGAAAATTTCTGTTTGCCGGAGCCGGCTGAAAATCAGTTTGTAACTCTACTATGACAATCACGTGTTGAGAGTCGTCGGCGCGGCACTTTGCCAGAGCGACCGGCCACGCAGGAATTCCCGATGGACTCGTCAGATTTTTCCATTGTGTCACCGGCTGAGCGCCCTTTATGACTGACGGTAATCATCAGAGAGGGCCGAGACCACCCGGTAGATGTACCACTCCAGAACTTCCGGAATCTTTCTATACTCGGGCTTCCCGGTAAGGGAGTTGGACTTGGCTTCGAGGAACTCTACCTGCGGGAATCGTCCGGGGATTCAAGAAAGTTTCGCTCGAATTCGTGAGTACATGAGTATTACATCGGTACACGGGCGTTTCAACGAATCAACTAATGAATTGAGGAGCGTATTCGGTCTTTACGGAACCTGCGGACCACAGCAGAGTGTTTGACAATCACTTAGCCTATCAAACGAGCGAGAATGTTTCTCGCCACTTGAAATTCTTCGTTTGTGAAGGGATTAGTAGAGTCACCACGAATATCAATGGCAAGATCTGATTAATTCGTAGTGTTCTGATTTATAGAATAAGAAAATATTTAGTCTATTAGTTGGTAAAATTAATTCTTCGAAGTGTCTGGCCACAGGATTTATTGAATTTTATCTTGACAATACATGCTACTACTAGAATACCTACGATGCCTGGGCATTATTCACTCTGTTTAGTACAAATCCCTAGCTAAGTACATAAAGCTAGGGACTTGATGTCTACAAAATTATTGACGTTCCATCGTAATTATTTATTTACTTATTTATTTATTTATTTCACTTGTACGGGCAATACCCATTTTGAACGAAAAAAGAAAAAGAATACAATGAACCTCGTAGAGACACGTTACTACTGAAACACATACATAAACACAACAGAGTATACAGACATGGCGATCGAACTATAAGCTATAAAACTACAGCTCTATACACGCTTTTCTTAAAAGTAGAAGGAGAACCATTGAAAAAATCAACATCCCCGCGGTACAAATTAGCCAAGTTACATATCCTGTTCATGGGGTCAGTGTTGCCAAATCTGGAGGTATAGTCTAAAGGTCTAAATATCAAAGTTTGCCTGATGGCCCGTTCCGGAGCATTAAAATTGATTTGACTAATAAGAGAGGGACTGCATACGAATCCATTAATGATCCTAAACAAGAAGGTTAAATCACTAGCAGTCCTCCTACACTCCAGTCTTTTGAATACCCAGCTTTCGCATAATAGGACCATAGTCGTGTTCAAAACGCTGCAGGGGCTGGCCCATCTTGAACGGCAGGAAGCGCAAGAAGTTATGTTGAACCCTCTCCAACTCCTGTCTATACTTGGCTGTGCTCGGGGACCAAATAACAGACCCATATTCCAGATGCGGCAACACTAACGCACTATACAAGTACCAAAATCTTATTTGCCCTAGCTGAAACATGGTGAATATGCTCCGCGAAAGTTAAGCTGGAATCTACAATAACTCCTAGGTCACGGGTTGAACTCAGAGTAACAAGCTCGGTGCCAGAAAGTGAGTAGTTATAGACAAAGGGGTTCCTACTACGGGAAAACCTCGGGATATGACATTTCCCGATATTCAAGTCCGTACGATTACTCACGCACCAGTAATCCAATCTATTCAAATCCGACTGGAGGTCGGTCGCATCCGAACTGTTGGTGATTGTATTGAAAATCTTAAGGTCATCGGCAAAAAGAAGAAACTCACTATTACGGAAAGAATCCTTTATGTCCTTTATATACAACCTCCACAATTAGATGCAGTTGTTACATTGGGAGTAGATTCTACCGATTTGAGAGGGGCTTGATTTGCACAGAATCTGGATATAATACAGTTTCTCGAAACGCCTCCGAGTGTGCCTATACAATTCCGACGTATGTAGATAGAACAAAAGATGCCGCACATAGTTTGCGTAGATCCCAGAAATTCCAATGTGAGAGGCGCCGGGGCGTCGACGCAGATTATTAGTATGCATAGCGAAGTGAGAACGCGAAATGTGTTGAAACAATTACGTTGCATATTGAAGCGAAGGCAATGAAGCCAGGTATGTACTTGGGCGCATAAAAAACCGCTAGGAAGATGAACCGAGTTGGTCTCTATTTCAGAGTAACTTGTGTAATAATTACACAGCGTTAAAACATTTGTAATCAAATTTTCATTCGTGTATTCAAGAATATCTATATATTAATGGATGTTCGGTAAAAAGTCTGCAATCTTCTGTAGAACACCATCAGCATTAAAGTCCTATTATGACACTCGGAAGACAAAGTAGCGAGGGTGACGAAACTTCCTGAATAATACGGCGAAACAAGAGACTTCACTGCGCAGGAGCTTATGTATTTCTAAGGCATGAGCACGATTCGCACCTCGTGGTAAAGACTCGCCCCCTAATCTCCAGCTTGCTTCATGAAATAAGAAGCACCGTCAGTTGCCGCGACAAAGACCGGGTGGAGGAGCACGGTCGCGAGGCAGGAAGCCGGAAAATTTATAAACGGACAGGCGAGGATGCAGCTCTCATTCATAGTTGGCCGTCGGAATTCAAGCGTAGGAGGCGTCCCGACGCGACGCGACGCGGCGGCACCGCGCAGCGGTATGCAAAGCCGTAGTCTCGGGGTACCAAGCTGACGATGGTATCGGCGCTTGTTAAGGGGACTCCAGACTATCGCAGCGGGGTGCTTCCCTCGGCGGCGAACCTCCAAGAGGGCCGCGAGCCCCCGGGAACACCGTGCCGCGCGCGTCCAGACGGATCGTTAAAAAGTAAGAGAAGTAATGGCCCTATGCCGAAAGTGGCGTCACGGGTTACCAGCTCGCGGCGAATCGGCCCCTCGTATGCGGCCTTGTGTACCGATTCCGTGACGGAAGGAAAAGGGAGAACGGGAAGAACCTCTTATTTATCTCGATCGGCCGGGAAATTTATAGAACTCGGTGCTATTCTTCCCTCCCTCGCGCCGAATTCTGCATACAGGGACAGTTTTTCCAAACAAGGAACAGCTCGGGGAATGTAGAATAAAGCCCGTGGCTCCTTATGAAAATTTTCCACCTCGATTAGTGACACGCGTGCGTAAGATCAGACTCTTTAACAACCTTGGAAATTGCAGGGGCCATTAAAAAGCTATCGACAAGCAACCCCGAATTAGCAACCCCTCGAACGTACACTTCTTCCCAGACGCGTCCGCTCGATTATTATTCCCGTTTCTCTCGGTTTTAATGCCGCTCCGGCCGGCCGGTTAGAAGCTGGCGTCTGCTGGTTCGAAAAAAAAAGTGAAATATCGTTTTATGATAATGGACGATGCATCGTATATCAGGCCCCTGTTCATTTCTTTTTCGGACGTCCGCTTTAGGTACGCCATAAGCCGGCCCACTAGGCATATATTATATATCAGTTGTGTTTATTAGGGAGCGAAAACGTGTCTACTGTGCTCGCCCTAGAGGCGGTAACTACAAAGGAGGCCAAGACAAGGTGGTTTGTTGGAGAGCAGCTTACACGAACAAACACGAGCTACTTGTTTGCACGAGACCGGGCCCGGTCACCCACATAAGTCCACACCAGCCACCACGCTCGCTTATCGCCCGCTATCCAGTTTATCGTTATTAAAATACGCTTAACGTTTCTTGTAATCCGCTCCGTTTCAACGTCCCCCGGCTGAGCACTTACGCGACGCGTAACACGCAACACGTACCTAACACCTTAGACACTATAGAGATACATTTGCTCGTGGTGACTCTGATAACTTCCCCCGCAAGGATAACGAAGTTCCGCGCTATGGTCACTTGCAGGACAAAGTTGCATGCAAACTTTGGAGCCGATACCTGCTATGGTTCGGCAGGTAGAACCTTCGGCACTTGTGGAAAAGTCAGTTCGTGAAGAGCGACTTGAAAGTTGGAGAACCGGACTTTTTCTTGCAGGGCTGTAAAGTTTTTTTTTTTTATCGCTTTTCTTCGCTGCGGTGGCAGTGAGAGATGCCTTTGTGCCCCTTGTGTAGGTAGCGCGGGTTTTAGTACACATTTGGCGTAGGTAACGCACCGTGTTTACGAAGAGGGAAGAGAAGAAACGAGTCGCGATCGTTGAGCCATTTATTCAAACGAGACCGTCAATAATGTCAAAGGATAGGAAACGCGGGGCCTTAATTACAAAGTCGAGGCGGAGGTATTCAGTCGGCTCGTGGAAGCCGCTGGACGTGCAATGCATCGTGCCGGGCAAAAACTGGCAGACGTGTGCAAAGCATCGAGAGATAATCACTGCCACGTGGCTGCCGCCACGCCGACCCGTTTTTGCGAGCATTACGTATCCCTAATCCGGCCCCAGCAGCCGCCATAATTGTTTCGCTCCTGTTCGACGTCCGCCACCGGCCGTAATCCAAGGAACTTGATTCAGGAATTTTTCAGGAAGAGTCAAACTGGTTAGTGCATCTTTTATTATCTTCCACGTCAACTAGATTTCACTTTCCCATTTTTCTCCGGTTATTCTGTAATACCACTTTGGTGATGGGATACGTCACTCCTAAAACAATTCATGAAGCATTACGAAATGAATGTCTAACAATAAGTAGCGATAAGTAGAGAGACAGGAATTCTCCTTCTTTTTGGGTGCCATTTTTTATGCTCCCGTCCTCGTACGTAACTTAACCCACATCCTTATTATATTTCTTCAATCAAGTGCGTGGGAGTATTAGTTCTGCAATACTACATCTGTCGTCACTCCAGTTATTGGAAGAAACAGCTTCGGGACAAGTTTTACCGTTGCCTAATTCTATTAAGAAATTTAAATAATTCTCGTCACGTAACCTTTTGCATATTCTTCGAAAGGCTTTTGTAAACGGTCTCGTTTTTGTTTTGGAGCGGCGAGCAGCGGCCCGGCGTAGACCCGGCTATCGTCTGATCTCGGTCTTTAAATCTCCTTCATTTATAAGCGCCTCTTAACGATCTCTTCTCCGCAGGATCCGCCGATTTAGTGCACGCGAATGCAAATGCGCCACGGACGAATTTGTCGGCCGGATCTGACGAACCGACAAATACCGATCACGGCGACCTGGACATTTCCTTATCGTAATGGCTTCTTAGAACGGGCCCTTATCATTTATACAAACCGGTCCGGTAATCTTTATTAATTGGACGTTACACGGGGCCCATTCTACTTTCGTCTCGTTATTGTTATCGGGTTCCTCTTTTCACCTACCACCCTCTAGAATTTACGAGAGCATTAAGAATAGCGCCAAGCAACTTCCATCGACTATCCCCCTTATCCAACTTCCAGCACACCGCGATTCATTTACACCATATTCCCGCCTATCATTTACATAATCCATAATTTTATCAAGAAAATCCACGACGACTAGGAGAACCAGGCACGGGGACGTGTCGTCGAAGCTCGCCGGAAGCTCGTCTCCGACGACGATTTAGAGGCGCTCACTTTCGCGTGGCAAAAAGGACGTAAAAAAAAAATCCCATCCGCCGATGGAATAATCCAGTCCCTGATCAAAGCACGGTTTCGAGGAGCCGACGATGCCGACGGCTAATTAAGCGCCGGCGGATTTCTCGATGCGGCTGCGGACTCGCGAAAACATTACATGATCGGTCGTCGTATACGATTACGTCGTTTTTATCCGTAAAAAAAGGCACGCGGCCGCGTGGAAGCCCGTATCCGTGCCTGTTTCCATCGCACGTCCATAGCCATGCCGGTACATCAGAGGGAACTTCCGATCTTTTGAATATTCCCACTCGCGAGCGCGCACACGCCGTGCCGGAAGGGACTTGTCCATATAAGCTCCGCGGCTCGACGCTTTTTAACGCTTGCCTACCTGCTCGACGCAGCAACCGGACGACTGATTTTTAATTAGATCTTTGCCTCCCGTCACGGCCACTCAGCCAACACTTTAGAAACTTTCAACCGTACCGAGGAAGATTCGTTTCACTTTAACGCCGTTAAGTCTATTGCAGGTATCGCTGATAAGAACGTTCATCCAGGAATACTTTCCGTGCTCGTAGCTTCTCATCTTTCGTGAGTGAAATTGATGAGGATGTACTTAAATAATCTATCGCGGTACCTCCATATCACCGAATCCTACGTACAGTATCGATTTCGTTTCGGAGCCTCGAAAATTCATCCTTCTGAAAGACATCATCCCCTAAATCTCCACCTGCTCTGAAGAAAAAAAAAAACAGGAGCTCTTTTCCCCCGGCAAGGCAGGTAGAAGGAAAAAGTCCGTCAGCTTTTCGTGTCCTAGATTTCACCGCGTTCCACCGGTTAAATATTTATTTAGCCAATTCGTCAGCGGCCCATCGCGGAGCCCGTATCCTCGAAGGATCAGCGGGCGGAGGCCGCTGGACGTGGAGATCCCCGACGCGGCGGGAATAACCTGCTTCGGGGCTCGGTTTGCCCGTGCATTGAGCGAGCATAACCGATTGGATCCGAAATCGAGCATACGAGGTGCTCATTGGCCGTGACAGAGCGCCGAGGGTGAACAGTGGGGATGTGTAAGTGGCGAGAGGCTAGAAGAAAGAGGCCTGGGCGGCACAGTTCAAAGGGATGGTGACATGTGACCGGCATTGTGAGCCGTGGAGACTCTCTATGGCCGTGTGGTTATGCGCTTTTCTATTCCGACGGAACGGTCGCCCCGCTTTGACGGCCGCCTCTCGCCGACGCGACGTCTCCTCCTCGGGGCCAACCCTGAACAACCGATTCGCATCCCTTAAGCCCTGGCACCGTGCGCCACTGGCGCGACGTGCTCTCTACACGCCGCGGCTACAAGCGTCGTTACTTTTGCGGTGGCTCAAAGTGCACCGCGACGAACCACTTCGAAACGGTACTCTGTATTTGGCCAGCGCTTTGTACCTCGGCTCCGCGCAGCCCCGGGGCTGTTATACGCTCTGGGTGACGCGTTTCCAGGGTAGGATGTGTGGTTCCTGATGGCCTCGCGCAGACCTTCCAGCCGGAGGCACACACGCGCGCTGTGGACGGACGTATTGTCAGCGGGGAACATTACCTGTCGATTTCCTACCGACACGTTCATTTAATTTAGGTGTTAGGCCAGTGGTGCGCTGCGGCGTACATTTGTGTCTTTGGTAGTTATTTGTGAAAACCACAGTTCCTCTGTTAAATTGCAAGGTGTGTTAGTAATTGGGTCGCTTCTTCGATCGAAAATGATTAAAGGTAAATTAATACGCGTAATGATTTCGAATGAAGTTTATTGTTTGATATTTTACATAAATATTTGCAATTCAAGGGTGCACCGTTTGCAGCTCACAATGCTGCACTGTACAAGAGAGCCGTGCTGCATTGCGATGGGTTTGCATTTCAAATTAACACGGTTCGTGGATCAAAATGAAGTATAATGGCACACTTTATACTTCGGTGTACGCTGCCGCGCATTTCGTGCTTCAACATAAACTTTAGTAACGCATTCGGACATCAAAGGGTGCCGCAATACTTCGGCCTGTGGTTTCAAAAGGTTTCAGCAACTATGACTGAATTCGACTTTTATTCAGTTGCGGGAACAAAACTGTGATTGCGGCGCGTTCTTTGAAAACGCCTGCAAATAATACAACTCGTTCCGTGAGTCTCATTTTATGAGAAACTTTAATAGCCCCCAGGATAATTCCAACAAGTTACCATTTATCTTTAGGTAGGGTAGACCAGGGCGAATCGGATCACTTTGTGTTTGACTGTAAAAAAACAATAGTTAAACATTAAAAAATTAATTTTTTATAATATATTCATAACCAGTACACCTTTGGCTTCAACTTGAATATATAAAAATTGAAACTAAACATAAAAACCTTTCATTTATAAACAAAAAACGAAAAATTGAGAAATATCCGATTCGCCCCGAAACTTGGGGCGAATCGGACCACCCAGAAATTTCTGAAAAAACTGAAATTTTCATAACAAAATCTTTAGAATCAACTTAAACAAATCTAATTTAATGACAGTGAAGTCAAGTGACCCTACTTAGCACACAGATTGGAAGGATATTGCCGTTTTTTTGCCGCCTCTATCAGCACAATTCTCGTGGCACCACTTTTCTTAGACAATCTTCTGAAAATGGACGAATTAATTTTTCACCGCAGTCAATACAATGTCATCTTCTTAAAACCATTAATTTATTTATTTTTTCGTCATTTTTTTAGATTTAATTTTTATCACTGCCTCCTTTATTATTTTTTTTTGGACACCATGATCCCTGATTGCGCTTTTTTATGTACCTACGAACCATCTGTATATAAACAATTATCATATTTATAATTATAGAATTACTCAAATGAAAAAAAGGAGTGATCCGATTCGCCCCAAATACCGTGATCCGATTAGCCCCATATATAAGTATTTCAAAGATTGTAGATTACATAAACATATTATGATGTAATAGTCTAAAATACATGAAATACTAAACTTGGACACCGTGCAAACTAATAACAATAAGCACATTTGAATTTTCAAGCTTACTTTTTATTTTAAATACGAAATTGCAGATTACGTAGGTTAGATACGGACCAAAATTGTAACGTTCGCACGCAACCATCTCACTGAAAACGTATGCCACCTCCAAACAATGACTTAAAAC
The DNA here is from genome assembly GCA_947577245.1 of Andrena bucephala. Taxonomy (NCBI): domain Eukaryota; kingdom Metazoa; phylum Arthropoda; class Insecta; order Hymenoptera; family Andrenidae; genus Andrena; species Andrena bucephala. The sequence continues at coordinate 113,748,415 of OX387715.1, forward strand.
AATTGACGAACTATTGCAGTAGGTACTTACTTTTGTCTATACAAACTGGTCCTGAGGTACTTCCACAAAGTCCCTACGACTCGTAATTAATGAGCCTATCTATACCGAGATCAATCGTGCAGTCTGTCGACAAATTGCCCACACGAAAATAGTGATTCGTTGACCACATTTATAACCACCCAGGCACAGAGATGTTCTATGATCCAAACCTACCTATCCGCGTTAAAAGAAAAGGATCCCTGATTAAACGTAGAAGGTCGTGCAGGGCGACCGTGATTAAAATCGAATCCGAGGACGAGCGAATTCCAGTGGGGCGACCTAAAATCAGGCATTGAATCGCGACCTTTCGACCGAAGGATCGGCGAAACAACGCCGCACAGCTTCCTGCGGGTACCTAGAACAACCGCAACCGGTCGCCCGAGCAAAGGATCTTCGATCGTGGCCGGCAGCGCGGTCCAATTCGTGGAACACAGAAGACACGTATCGCGGCGATCTAAAGACGAGGCAACGATATTACGGCGGGGCCACGAAAAGGACACGTGTTCCGGACACGTGTGTCCTCCTCTTGCACTTATCTAGCGGCCTATCTAACCGCATTGTGCCCTGGCCCATTGTAGGTACTGGGGCCGGCTTCCTATCCGTTGTCGGCCACCGCCAAAGCTCCCCCTATAAATTCAGCTGCGAGGTTAATGAAGCGGGCTGGATTCAGTTTCAGATTTTCCGTGGGGACCGCGACCGTTTCCGATTCGGTACCATGCGCCTTCGATGGAAATCGGGACCGTTCGCTTCCTGTGTCTCCCTGATGATGCGGAGACACGGCTGCGGTCAGCCGTTAGCACTTATCGTTAGCCGATTGTGCCACATGGAGTTGCACGGAAGGGAAACTTTACAGTTCTCGCAGTTTCACTTGAGACGTGTTAGCTGTCTGGCTCGAACTCGCGCACCTTCTTTTGCTACAACGGAACAGCCTGATTTAAGCGAACGGTTAATTAAACGTAATGGGAACTTTCGATATTTGCGGTCGAGTCCTCTCAAGTTGGAGATTTTGCAGAAGCTGGCGTTTCATCCTTCCCGATGAAGTCCCTTTAAAGTTTTGCTAATAACAATCTCGTGAGACTGGCGCACTTCCCGATCGGGGAATTACAAGTTCCAGGACTTCCAGGATTATCGCGTTACTTGTCGGTAATGACTCCACGAAACCGCTCCGGCTCTTGCAAGTTGCGAGTTACATGCTTTACTACTAGTCGGTAGCTTCTGCAACTGATAATTGAAAAAGGAATCGTAGCCACTGGAAGATTTAAGGTATAATTCGGTCGGCGAAATTCGACGGAGTGAAACGTCGAATATCGCTTTCTGCTGGATTCAATTTCCACGGTGAATATTCTTTAAACCGTGGAACCTAATAGGTAATTCCACTAAAGAAAATTTCATTCCTTCAGCCTGCTGTACCCTTCACCTCTGATTTTTCCTTATAGAAAACCCACCCCCACTCGCACGTGTCGCTAATCGTTTTCCTATCACAGAGAAACAGCCTTCTTCCTAATTCTTCAATTTCTTCTTTCGATATTTACACTTCTACGTTTCTGTAGAGGAGCGTAGTCCGTGGACTACAGGGTCGCAATGTAACTCGTAGCCATCAGCGAGAATTACGCTAATTTATCGAGTCCTTCGGAACCGCGACAAGAGCACTGGCGCGGAGTACATTGCAATAACAATAAAGTAAAGGCTTATGGGGCCCCTGGTCGAGGATCGTCTTCGCGAAAAGGCACCGAAACGGCATTATCGATATTTATTTAACCGCGTCCCTTGTAATATTCAGAACGATTGCCGGCATTTAAGCCGCGTTCGACGCCACTGCCGGCCTCCGCCCACTAACGGACGAAATGTCTGTGGTGTGTACGTGCGCGCGCGCGCTATCACAACTGCATGGTCGAATAATAATTAGAGGACTCATCGGCGCCGGTGGTCGCGCCTCGCCGTAACCCTTAAAAATGCTTTATTCGAGACGCGAAGGACCCTCGAGGAGCAATATCGTAGAAAGCATGGCCGATAAATAAAGATTTCGTCGTGTAAATAGCGTTCGGCAGTCAGCACGTCGCTGGAAATGACGCAGAAAAGCGGCTGGGTGTTGGTGTTAATTTAATTCGACGCCGAAATCGCCGCGCTGTCGCGATTATGGTAATAGGAGCGATTCGGGACGGTTGGCAGCGCCGCTGTCGGAGGAGCAATAATTTTTCATAAATCATGCTACGTGCGAGCGATATTTCATGCTAATTTCACAGCTTGCCAGCTTCGACGGCTTTTTGATTCGGGAACAGGGTCAGTTAGCCTCGTGAAGCAACGAGATGAAAGCTACCCTGATGTTTACACTATGGTGGTTCGCCATGATTTCTGGCTACCTTCACTCTGCAATCTTGATGATTTTATATCGATCTTTTCGCGTACTTCCACACTGGCAATTTTCCTTCTCGCGATAAGCGTCGTTGCAATTTTTAACAGCGTTCTCTTCCAACGTTTACCACTTGACTGATCTGAATTCAACATCGGAGAACATCTCTCAAAACTCTTTCTTGAACGAGTTTTTACTTTTTAGAACAGACGAAGCTATTAGGGTAGGGTGGGGCTGAAAGTCGCATTTTTCGTATAAACCTATGTAAATTTAGTAATAACAATCTAGAGATATACGATGATATTTTGTATAAACTACAACTATTATGCTTTACATTTAGAAAGCTGTTGGTTGATACTGTTATTTTTTGTTGAGTTATATCATAAAATGTGTGTCAATTCAAAATTAACTTCTTGCCCCATGCCCGGGGCAAAAAGTCCATTTAATGGGATAGAAAGTCCCTAATATCTTCTAACCAGATTTTCGTGTAATATAAAACAATATAAATAAAAAACTCTTTTCAAATCAACAAATATTTATTAAACCAATTTTTTTGGTATATAACCAAAAAAATCTTGAAACCTTTCAACCATAATGAAAAGAAATACTACAGCATCATTTTTTTAAACAAAGTAATGAAAATACAGGACTGTGATTCAGCTTCAGCAAAATATTCCACAATAATCTTGGCCCAACATGAAGATATAATTCTCTTTCAAGCACTTTGGCCTTATTTCTTTAACTCAAATTATCTTAATATAAAAAAAAAACAGGAAACAGGTAGATAATTTATGACTTTACTAATTGGTTTGGTTCAACAAAGACAATGACTCTTCTTAGTATTTTAGCATGACTTCTTTAACAAAAACTTAAAATATAATTAAAATATATATGTAGGGGACTTTTTGCCCCAATGGTTCTTCTATAGTTTCGTCGATATATAGGTTAGAAAATATTATTATTCAGAAATAAACAATGACACACACATTACTAAAGGAAAATACAATCTTAACGTATTCACTTGATACGCCGTTAAACTGCAGTTTACTTCGAATAACACAACAAAAACGACGTACGACAAAGGCATCACATGACTCGCACGAACGCCCAAAAACGACGGCGATTGTAGGGTCCTCCCCGTTCCCCTTGCCATCAACATAGTTATGCTGCAATATTCAATCGACTGTTTACGAATGGAGATTCTGAATTCGGGGACTTTCCCTACCGTAAGTGCTTTAAACATTCAACATCATTGTCAATTACAAAAAATTTAATCAAATACAGTCTAAGAGTCCTTCGGAGCACCGCCTGAAATTCCTGCAACTCGGTGAAAAGAAGCTACAACACATCATCGAGAGAAAGATAAGCAGAGTTGCCATACGTCCTGTATTTCACTGTTACCGTGATATATTTTACAGAGTAAAATAAACCATTACCTACCCACTTTTTTCATGTTTTATTTATTTATCACTTAAACGTCCCGTATCAATGCTTGGCAATTGTGGCAACCCTAAAGATAAGGGACTGTAACACTGTAACGAATGTATAATCTCCCGATCGCTATCGTTCCATCAGATAAAGGAGTTAAATAAATCCCTAGTTTACCCCGATTCCACTCTATCCCCAATTTCTACCCTCTTGTCACTCACAACCCCACCCTCGTTTTTCTTTCACCTCGATCGCTCACCCTCTTACCCCCACACGTTTTGTTACACTTCCCCTCCCCTCCACTCTCTTCATACGCTTAATTCCTACTTCCGACTAGCCCCCACTGTTCCCCGTCCCATCCCTGGTCGCTCGAACCCCCCTCTTAGTCCGCGAGGCGTCTCGGTTTATCCTTCGTCCTTCGTTCGAGCGCGACATACGCATCCCACCGTTCCTGCTGGCGAGCTGCGTGGCGAACATCAAACGTGCCGACAGCCACGACGTGCACCTGCCTCCGTCACGCGTCCATGTAAACGGCTCGTTCCGTCCTCCTCTCGCCCCTTTACGAGCATTCTCATTACTCCCACTCCGCGGTTCCAGGGCCGTATATTTTCTTGTACGCCGTCCTAGATAACCATACCTTTAAGGGAACCAACAAATATCGCCAAAGCGTATTCTCCTACTATGCTCGCAGCGATTCAGAAATTTCCTTAGCTTGGTTTCACGAAGCCCTTCATTGTGCCGCGTTTCCTCGCATCTTCTGTAGGATATACGATATACTTTAATCACAATATGGCACTTTTAGCTCGCCAAATGCTGCACTCTCGTCGAATCGCGATGAACCAGTAGCTTGCAACCCAACGAAAGGTGTGAAGGATCCTCGTCCCGTTATAGCTCGCAGTCTCTTAATTAGTACAGCGCCGATACGCGAGCGCGTGAACAACGAGCAATCGTTAACAAGCCGGCCTTTATTGTTCCAGTTTCACGCGAGGCTCGATGATTGTCGGAAGATCTCACCGCGGGGACCACCTAAGACGGTTATACGAGCGGCTATCATGCCGCTGCTTAAGTCTGGCGAGCAGCCTTTACAATGGGATTGTAAAAGCGTTATTATCATTAATTTTCGCCGGCGGAACGGCCGCGCTACAGCGGCGAGAATTGACGATAATAGCCGTGTCCCTCGGGCTGTTTGTAAAGAGTCGCGTTGCTCCTGGAGACGCCGCGGCACCGTGGTTGGCTTTTCCGCCGTGAATTTTTCCCGTTCCCCGAATCGCCGTCTCGGGGAACCAGCAGCCCGAGACACCAGATATCAGTTTCTTCGAAAGGACGATTCGAGACGACCGAATCCGTGAGCAGCATTCGAGGTGGAAGAGTGCGTTCACCGAACGGGACGGAGAGGGAGGATAAGAGCGAGAAAAAAAAAAAGAGATAAACGAGAGAAGTGGCGGAGGAAGGGATGAAAGGCGCCGACTGCCCTCTAAGATGCTCCCCCCTCCCGTGGCTCCCTTTTCTCGATTACACCTGGTCACGACGCCATTCCCGTACACCGCTCCTGTTAGTGTCAAATCACCGTGTTACGTGTCCTACTGCGTACCCGCGAAGTCAACGCTCCTTCCGTTCTTTTCTCTTCGGCGAACAACCGTCCGTCTCGCTAACGACGCGAAGTCGACACAGTTCGTCTTCCCTCCTTTTTCTCCCTCCTTTATGATCAATTTGGCCAACGACTCATGGAAGAACTACGGATAGAAATTACGGTTTTCTTTGTCCCTGTTCCTTAGATGACGAACAGTTCAGCGGAAGCTCGTTGGAACGGTTAGGTACTTTTTAATCAGAAGAAAGTCTGTAGTATCGTAGGTTACTTGCCGGTTCTGTTGCAAGGATTAATCGAATTTCAAAGCGTCCCTTTGTCTTTGGAGCGTAATACTCCTACCATGCGGCAAATACGCGTTGACATCAACAGCGATATGAGCTCAGACAGGTTGGATTTTATTATAGGAACGGTTAGCCACATTTCATGCCGTCTCTAATTCAAAGCGTAATCTTCAATGGCGGATGTAACGGGAAGCCGATGGGCAGATGATGCCTGGGCCCAGCCCAGAAGGCCCCCCACAGGGCCCCATCTTCAAAAGAAAAATTGATTTTATCCAAAAACTATCTGTTTTTATTTCCTATAATTTGCATACCACGCGCGCGTAAATTTATTTGTATTCCTGTTATGTATACTGGGTGTCACAGCACGTTTGCCTCCTGGGCCTTTTTTGCCCACGACGGAACGGAGAAGGTACCTATATGCATTTAGGGTAAGAGGTGGTATGTTTGTGGGTGCCATGGTGGTGTCTGTTACCATTTTTCTCAAAAACTACTGGACCGATCTTCATGCGGTTTTTTGCATTAGTTAGGTATCGTTTGCCGGCTGGTTCTTAAACATATTTTATGGCATTTGACCGCCAGGCGGCGCTACAGTAAAATAGTAATAAATAAAAAACAGTACTACATGGTTTTATATTCTAAAGAAATTAAATCTTCCTAAGCCGTTCTAACTCTTGTAAAGTTACAATGTTGGGTGGCCTATTAAACACAGTCCTCTAAAAAAAGTGAAATAAAAAATAAAATTTAAAATTTAAAATAAACCCACGGCGATGTAACCAAAACTTAACAATGAAAAATAAAACACAGTGCTCTAAAAAGTGTGAAATAATAAATAATATTTGGATAATATGTTTACCGTAGAACTTTTCATGTTATATTTTTATCGATTTATAATTACTTAATAGTCATCGTGCGTGACTGTTATACCTAATGCGTGTCCTTTATTCCTAAACGTGAGGTCACACACGACGAAAAGTTTTAGTGTAAACACATTATACAAATATTATTATTTATTATTTCATTCTTTTTAAAGCACTGTGTTTTGTTTTTTATTGTTAAGTTTCGCTTACATCGTCAAGGGTTTTTCTTTAAAATTTTAAATTGTATTTTTTCCTTAAATCGGCCATTGGTAATCTTCCCTTATCAGTAACATATGAGCTCACCATCTTTTATACACCCCGCAGTTGCATCTTCGAATCCCCTTGCATTGGCGACTAAAACCCACCGCAGAAATCTCTGTCCGCATTTCGATATCGAATCACGATTTCGCCATTGCGTGGCGCGCTCAAACGCTGCCGGTCGTCGTTTCTTATCCCGCGCGCCGTCCCATATTTGTTACAAAGTTCTTTCTTCGCGCGGCGATCAGATTTTAATCGCGGCGTCGTTTTTCTCGTCGATTATCGTTTAAAAGTGCTGGTCCAAAGACGGCGCGCGCGGCCCCCGACGGGATCCTCGGTGCCGCGACTTCGATTCTCGATCGGCCTCAATTGGTATCGACCGGTTCAGCGATGACTCACGGAATAAGATTCCCGATACGGTGCCCCGATCTTTCCCTTATCGTTAATTCGGCACGATAACATCCCGGCGACACGTTCTTCGTTAATAACGTCATTTCGGTCGCCCGGATCGGCGACTTCACAAAGAAGCGCGCATTCGAATCGCCGCCGCTTCAAAGGTCGCCGTCGAGCCGGGAAAAGAAAAGGGAATGAAAAAGATCGGCTCCCCCTCTTTCTACCGATCGAGTATCCGCTCCGCGAGCGGCAGCTCGCCGTGAAAACTTGCTTGCCGGTTTATTTGTTAGGTCGGTGCACGCGCGACGTCGTTTTTCTGGAGTTAATCGAGCCGATATGTGACTGCCAATCGTGGTACACGCCCTTTAAGTAGAAAGAAATTTTGCTGAAACCCGCGCGCATTGGCTTCCGAAAGGGACCCCTTTTCATTTAACGTCGCGCGTAATGGGGACCGCGCGACGCGTTTTATAAAATTCTCTTGCTTCAGGAATAATACGACCTTTGAAAGGAACACGCTGAAAAGTGCCCTTGGACCGCGGCCAAATTAAAAACATTGGTGCGCGTCCAAATTGGAGACGCAAGCGGTCTTTTAATTTAATTTTTACGCGCCATGAAATTTAAGAAGGATGTTATACATATCTTGTTACTGGATAGTTGGCGGATGCTTTGGCTCCGGCGATCGCACGGGTTTCGAATGAAAAGTAACGAACCATTTGCATATTTAATTCCTCTGAATGGGTCAAGGGTTTGGATAAACCCCCGTTCCAGCCCTCCAATTCTTCAGAGGTATAACATCCCACGCGTTAACCTTCATATCCTCCCTTCAAACATTTCACAAACAAATTAATTTCCCAGTTAATTGCTAGCTGAAAAAATCGCTGCTCTCGCGATCGTGCGAGGGGGTTGACAAGCGGTAAGTAGATAAAGGTGGATGCTCGATGGATCGACGACGCGTACACGGGACACGAGTTCCTCGAATCGACGCGGGTACGTCGGTAGAACAAGCGGATATCAAAGAGAGTATCGTGCTGGCTTCCTGGCAGCCAGTCGGCTTCTAGCTGCTAATGATCGCGGTGTACCGTAACGTGCTACACGATTTCAACGATAAACTACAGCGCACCCGGCAGCACCCGCGGCACCCGCGGCACCGCAAACCCGTTTTTCGAGCAATAGACTTTTTCTACAGGTACACCTTCTCTGCTCGTTCGTTCGTTATCCACGTCGCTGCAACCCCCTCCGGTGGCGAGTTCCTCTGTCCGACAACGTCGCCGCTGGGTGATAAACAGTTGTTGTTGTTTACTGTACGGCCATCGACTCCATAGATCATTGGCCCTTCTCTTCATTTACCTGTGTACTCTGCTGCTCTTTTTAATTTTGGTATACGGGGTGAGTTTCTGTACATACTTATCATCCCAAATTATTCCTTTACTCGGGGAAGAAAATTTGTCAAGGGAAGAATATGTCCTGCTTTCTATTTTGACGCGAGTATGGAAACTGTTAAAACTATAGTAGTATTTTGACAAGCAATTTTGTTTGCAAGAATTCTCCGTTCCAAGCTTCTGCTAAGTTTTACTCCGCAGACAATTGTTTGCGAGTCCATTATCACAATCATTTGCTCCCTTGAAGGGAATAGTTTGATGTTTGAGGGTTCAAAGTTTCGCGAATTCCAAGCTCAGAATTTGCATCCACGAATGGTCCGTATTGCCCCGTAAAGGGAAGCTCGAGCTGCGAAATTCGCTGATGAAAACAACCCTCCACGTGGCAGGGATTCATCGCCGCCCCTCCCTTGTCTCTCTCCACCCATTTCTCTCCGACTCGATACCTTTCCCCCGCCCTCCGACACGCTGTTGTCTGGTTACTTGGCGCGGTTTAACCTGGCCCGATTGTCAGTCAGTGCCAAGCTCCGATGGCGCAAGGAACCTCGAACCATTCGAAGTAACATCCCGTATCTGAGAATCCCAGAACACAGGCTCCAAGTGCACTCTACCTGACGAATAAGAAATTATTAGAAGCCACCAGTCTTGTTAACAATTCTCATTCATTTATTCCCACCAATAAGACAGCGACTCAAGAGAGTTTAACCAGTCTTGAAGAAACTTTTATCTAACGAATAGCGGATAAATATTTCTGAGAAAAAAAAGAAGCTGGTAACACGGTCTCGAGAACTCAAGTTCCACCAAACAGATCTTCCACTTCGCACTACCGACCGATCCAAGGACGAATCCATTGATTCGGCGGATGATCGTGAAGCTTGCAAGGAAGTATCGAGGAATCGTGGAAAGGAGAGGAAAGCAGCAGAAGACAGTTGAGAATTCTAAGAAGTGAGATCCGTCCGCGTTCCACCTTGAATCTCGGCTGTCGATCGAAACCGGCCAAGAGAAACTGGCCAAGAGAAAGCAGAAGGGAGAAGGGAAGGAGAGCGTCCCTCCCGCCTCTCGTAGTGTCCCCCCCCCCCCGCCCCCCTCCACCGCCCCACCCCCTCCCGTCAATTAATCTTCCCCGGGTGCTCTCCTCTTCCGGGTCCGAAAAAGAGCGGCGCGGAGGCAGCCGTCAAAGAAAACACCCACAACAAACAAGCGGCAAAAGAGCAAGAAGAGGCCGCCGGCAACAAAGAGGCCCCGGGACAGGGAACGCGGAGGAGAAGAAGAGGAGAGGCACGGGCAAAGAGAAAGGGTGAAGCGCGAAGAAGAGGAGGTGTCGGTCGCTGTTCCTCGGCCGTGGCCGGCACGTGCGCGCACCGGCTCCTCGTGACTCGGAAGAAGGGCTCGTACCTGGCGAGGAAGGAACGAAGAAGGAGAAGAAGAGGAAGCGCGCGAAGCGGAAAGTGGCGGCAGTGCGCCGCGAACCGTCAGCGGGGACGTGCGTCGAGCCAAGTAGCCCTGTTCTTGTGTTTTCACGCGTCCGCCGTACCACGTGGGCCATCGTTCCCGAGCTTCGCAACCCTCCTCCGACGTCGCTTGCTCGCGTGACCTGGGGCAGTCCACCTGTCGCTCCGCGCCGAATCTAGACGCCGGACAATTTTAAACGGCGCCGTCCGCTCCGCCGAAACCGGTAATGACGGAGAACGGTAGTGTTCGCTGGTTGTGAGCCTTAGGGGTTGCAACGCGGGGCGAGAGGTTGAAGATGATCGAAGAGTGACCGAGGCCGAACGAGAACTTCCGGGCGACGCTTCGCCGCTTCCTGCGGCCGCTGAGGTAGTCGTGGTTCTTGGCAAGGGCTATACGCTGCAACGAAGATGAGAGCGGAACTTCAGGTGAGTCCTTCTTCTTATCGATCTGTGGGGTGCGCTTTCTTGTTTGGTGTTTCACGATGCCACAGTATTGAACTGTGAGATGTTGCTGCTTGAATCTTAAATCTGCTGTAAGGAATCTTTAACCAATGTTCTTTTGGCTCAGTGCCATTATTGATGATGTACGTTGGTAGTGAATGGGATAGAATATTCAATGAATAAGATGACATATGTAAAATTACAGTGCTTCTATTTAACTGCGCGGATGCACGGGCTACGTCAATTGTGAAATGATGGTGACTTTTGGTTTCTACGTTAAACTATTTATTATATTTCTGCTGAAAGCTCATCAGCCGTGATTGCTAACTTGAAACATAAACATCAGTTAGCACATGATCGTTGCAGCTAAAATCTAGGAGCAAAGTTGCGTAAAGAACGCGCAATATTAACTCCACAGAAAAAATCTCGAACTATGCATCGATAATTTCCCGACACCCCCTCGACGAAACAACCCTTCCGTTGCCCCTGGAAAACTTCTCCAATATTAGAAGATTTTATCTGAACGTCTCCTCGAGAACCAGTAAAACCACGTACGCACTAGAAATCCCGCAGAGAGGTTGAGAGGCATTGTGCATCATCGAGAAAAGCAGATTTCCCGTGATGGTTACCTCGCTGAGAGGGTGGTGCGTGTATATGCGTACGTATAAACGGGTGGCAACGTAAAACGAGTAGCGGGCAAGACAACACGATCCTCTTTTAACGCTCTTTGATCATCTCTAGCCTCTGCTTTCACGGCCTCCTGTTATGCTTCTTCCTTCCATCCTCGTCCCCGCCCCTGGTCAGATCCTTTGCTTACGCTTCGGGCTTTAACTTTTAAGTACGATTTAGCGAAAGCCTTTGAACCTGCCCTCCAACGAAATTCCGACCACGGTCGTCTAAGGGTCGTTTGACTTTTGCCAGCACGTCCACCCTCGAGAATACTTGTCCGCCTTTGTCCTCCACTCCCTTCTTCATGGTCTTGCACGAGCGGAAGCCTGGCGCAATTCAGTCTCGTTTAATCGGTCTTTCCTGCTTTTGTTTTCGGAATTCATTTTGCAGAGGTTTTTTAGAGATTGTTTCTTAACGTAACAGGAGCTCAAGCAGTCGGACGACTGAAAGGAAAGTGATGCTTGTTCATGTTGACAATATTGAGAGTTTAATAATTATGAGTTCAGTAGATAGCGCGTTGATCATGTTTCAATTAAGCTTGCATTAGATTCAGGAATGGGTGCCTCGAGGATTTTGGATTTTCTTAACCCATTAGCGTCCGACGTCCTTTCAAAGGGTCATTAACGAACTTTAGAATCTTTCAGCCCGCACAGTTATCTTTATTTCAGTGACAAAATAATTTACTTGAAAGATAAACATAAAAAAAATAACGCTCGTGGACGTTAATGGGTTAAACTCCATCCAAGTCCCAAGCGATACGGAGGCAGCACATGGGACTCGAATCGAGGCGATCCCCGCACGCGATCCTCGAACACGTAATAAATCACACGCCGCGAATCTAGACACATACGACAAACCGCGAGAGCGACTCGCCTAAATTTATCGCCGTTCTTTGGCGACAGCTCGTGGGGTGCCTTCTGTCACGTGTACGTGGCGCCAAAACTCTCCCGTCCCGCTTCCTCCTTCTTTGCCCCCGATTAATTAAATTTGAATTCCCCGAAGCACCCGTGACGTTCGCTGAATGGAACTTTATTTTAATTCGTCAAAGCAGCAGGTTCGTGAAATGGCACGACACTTTCGCTATTCTCGTGGGAGGTGCAGAGTAAATACGGATTTTATTTTATTACAATTCGATTACGGCTTACAGACTCTCCTTAATTACAGTTTGCTAGGTCCTTAATAGAACGTTGACCTCGTTAGACGCCTGGAAACTTTCGTTTACCCGCTCGTCTGGCAAAGCACCTAAGGTCGCAGGTGCCTTTTGGAGCACAAGTTGCTGAGAGTTAACGCGCGAATCTTTCTCTTACGTGTCGATACTACTTTCACGATAATTATAGCCATCGATCACGTCCTTCTCCTTTGACGACGCGTTAACTCCTATCCTCCGGATTCTCACTTACTACCTCGAATATTCTCCAAGAAAAGTGGCCGCGTTAATTGCAAATAACGCGGTCATCATTCAATTACCGTCTTCAAAGCTGCTCCGAACCTCGCGGACCGCGCTAATCGTTTTGTGACACCAAAATACCGCGTCTGTTCCGCCCCGAGAAATGCCTTCTGCTTGGCCCCGGTCTTTGAAGTTTCACAATACATTCTCAAGAGTCCACGCGGTCTGTCTACAGCCCATAGTCTGTCGCGATCGCTCATACGGGAATTTCTTTTCGCGCTTTGATGTCCGATCCTTAGATCTTCGACTGTTTCATCCCCCCCAAAAATACGACGCCGCGGGGACCAGGCGGGCCGAAATGCCATCCACTCGATTTCGACGGGCGAACATGAGGAAATCGAAGGTGGACCGAGGGGGGATCGAAGAGAGGTCGCGCGTGAACGGTGTCCCCCGAAATAGGGGAATCGAAAGTGTTCTCCCGAGAGACAAAAGGAGGGATGAGAAGGGAGGTGGCTCCGTCCACACGCGGCACCTGCTAAAAGAGGCAAGGTTAACGGCACGCGATATTTATTCGGATATCCTTTGGGTACCGTGTTCCAGCCTGTTAATGAGTCCAAATTGATTTGGAGCAGTGCATGACCGGCATCAAAGGGGGCAGAGGAGCAACAAGTATTCCAAGGAGGGAGAGAGAGAAAGAGAAAGACAGATGGAGAGGGAGATCCAAAAAGCAGAGATTACGGTTTAAGCCTGTTTACGTCGGGATTCCGTCTGGGATGTCGCGCGCTCCGCATAGTCAGCGCATCGATTCGATCTCTCTGCTCATCTGTCTGCTCCCCTCTCTTTCTATCTTCCTCCCTACTTTCGTCCGTCTTCGTGCCCTTCTATCTCTTATCGTTCCCTTTAATTCTGGCGAGCTGCGTGCGCGTTCTGTTCCTCTGTTTTTCTTCCCAACGGGAGACATTCAACGGGATTCGATGGTCGCCAAGGAGTCGTGAGGAATTAGAGTAGCAGCGATAGCAGTCAATCTTTATTCAAGAAGTGAGCTGTTGAACAGAATAGATACGAGTAACAGTAAACCAGCGTTTTATGGGGCCATTTTTTATCTGCATAGTACACCGAACGTTTGCACCACCAGTTATCGTTGTCTCAGGCGCAATTCATTTAACAAAGTATCCCGGACATCGCAACAAATTCAACTCTCGCTCGTTCCGCGCGCCTTTCTACCTGGCTGAATGTCCTGGATACGAGTCATTGTCTCGTTGCGAGTCTGGAATTACGGGCCGAGGCATTTTTCCATGGGCGGGAGATTGTTGCAGCCGGAATGTAAGCGTCAAAAATTGCAGGAGTGGCGTTAGACGGGCTCGTAAAGACTTCTAACTGTACGCGGGACGAACGAACTGTTGGATCGTATCCCGGGGATCTCGCACGATAAACAGAGCTCGCGGAAAGCAGGAAGAAGAGCTGCGCAAGGATACTTGATATCGAGACTATTTTTCTGGCCAGGGTAAAGGAACTTCCTGAAAGTTTGCAGTAGTGATAGAAGAATAACATTCCGTCTCAAATATCGACTTCCACGCGGAAAGAAAAGCACGACAAGAAAGCTAATCCAGGAGGAGCTTCTCCGAACAGTGCTTCGTGCGACGGCGGGGAAGAAACTTGGATCGAAAAATGAAGAAGTATTCGGCTCTGCCGCCGAGGAACCGGGGAATATCCTGGATTTTCCAAAGTGCGGGGGACAAATGATAAAAAATGAACGACGTTCCATAACCGAGCTATCACGGCTCCTTCCAAGCATCGACGTCCAAACGAATCGAGGGAACAAGGTGAAACCTTTCAGGGGACTGCCCTGAATGGCCTGAATGCATATTACTTTGCGTTAATACTTCTAAATTTCGTGTGTGCACGCGCGGAACGCAACAAAGTCACGATCTATCGCCCGGAGAACCGCCACTTGGGACAATTATAGTCGGGCTACCGAAGCAAACGAAACGGTCGAACTCGTGCAGAGCCCCTGGGGCCAGGAATTAGCACGTGACTGTTGTTGGGAGCAGGTTGTCTAGTTCGTTACAGTTAAGAGGACGTGTCCACCGACGACGGCGGCGACGTCGACGGGGCCCCTGACGTAGACTTGGCCGAGGATAACGATAACGATGACGACTACGACGACGGCGACGGCGACGACGCTTCTGCCGTGGGGCGGTGAGCAATTAGCGACACAGCGCGGCGAGATCAGAGGCTGAGGGCGTGGAGGGGAGCGGCGGCCTAATTACACACGGTACCGACCGACTTCAAAGGAGCCGACAGTTCCTCTCCTCCGAGCCATCCCCTCCGAATGCTGGGCCCAAGAACAACGCTCCTCTTCCTCGTATACCCCAGAACCCAGCCAGCCGTCGGCGACGCTGACCTGACTAGCCCCCGATACTCCCTCCCTCTCTTTCTCTCTTTCTCCCCGCTCCCCCACCCCCCTCCACTGACCCCTCCTTTTTGGTTCCTCCTGCGATCGCGCCTTCGTCCTCTTGGTCACGTGCAGGACCATTCTTTTACGCGTTATCGATTATCAGGGCTCGAGTTCTCGGCTGATTTTCAGTTGGTTCGGGGGGTGGTTTGGCTTGTTCTCGCGCGCCCCGTAGATTCGCGAGGCGCTAAACGGGGCCGGACTTTACTGTCGCGGTGGAGGACCTTTGGGTTACGTGTGCTGTTGATGGACTCGTTGAAGGGTGTATTGTATTTGATGGAAGGTGTAATCGATTTTAATTGTACCGTGAATGAGATCATTTCTTAAACAGGAACAGCCCCCTCGGGTGTTTGAAAGTGATTAATGGTAGGGTTAAATTGTTTTGTCCGAGGCAATTGATGTAATGGTTGGTTGAATTCTTTCTTGCGGATGTAATTATTCGGGTCTCGTCTTTATCATATTACGTGTTTATTATTGTAAATGTCTTGAGAAATCGATGAGGCGTAAGTTTACTCTGAAACAGAGACACTTTCCTATTAGAACAGGATTTACAGCTATGAGTGTTGAGCAATATCAGTTGTAGGGATCTGTGCGGAGAAAAGCTTCACAGTCTTATCACGGTTCGTTATGTAAGAATGATGATCCAATGGGACAGTGACAAGTAGTATTAGACACTCTCAACGAACTTTTCCCTTTCTAATAGACTTATCCATTGACGATTGATCTCTTTCTTCTTTGTTCCGATTTGATAGACAATAGGCTTTAGTAACAGGCTTCTTATTCACTATTAAACAACATCAAAACTCACCAGATTAATTCAACCCGCGTAGCTATCCTCGTTTCATTAAGGGGTCATTCTGGTAATCACGCCGCAAAACTCGGCAACATTCAGGGATTTTTTTCTCAGTGAATACAATGAATAACAATGTCAAACTTTTTTCATTTATTAAGCTACTTATAATGTATACGGAACAATTTTTAAAATACACTTTTAATTGTGTTTTTTCAATATTATCTGCAGTTAAAAGTTACGCCCTTGAAAATACGGCGGGAGTGATTTGAGCTCACAGACTCATCTGAAACAAAAAAACCAAACTGATTCTTAATCATTATGAGTACCGCTATTACAGGTGCCAGAATTAGCCATGTAAGTCAAAATTTAACAAAATTCCGCGCATTTAAACTTCAACTTTCGAAATTTTCCATTTTTACTTGAAGTTTGAGTGCGTGCAAGTTGGTTAAATTTTGACTTACGTGGCTAATTCTGGCACCTGCGATAGCGGTACTCATAATGATTAAGAATCAGTTTGGTTTCTTTGTTTCAGATGAGCCTGTGAGCTGAAATCTCTCCCGCCGTATCTTCAAAGGCCCAATTTTTAACCCCAGATAACATTGAAACACACAATTAGAAGTGTATTTAAAAAATTGTTCCGTATACATTATAAGTAACATAATAAATGGAAAAAAGTTTGACATTGTTATTCATTGTATTCACTGAGAAAAAAAAACCCCGAACGTTGCCGAATTTTGCGGCGTGATTACCAGAATGACTCCATAAGAAACTCATTCGTGATAAAGCTAAACTTTCCAATACTGCTTGCACAAATTAAGTCTCGAAGTACCAAAGCAATTCAGGCCCACTCGCCGCAGTTCCGGGGAACCCGTGATCCCGCGGACGCGACGATCGATTATCGAAACAGGGGCGATCGATCCACGGGTAACACGATCGTTGGGGATATAACACCCCAGTGAGGTGGGCAGAGCAGGCTGGGGAATCCCAAAACGGTGGACACGCGAGTGGGCACGCGTCTTCCCAGGAAATCGCTGTTCCCCGGTGGAAGAAGAAGATTCGGGGATCGAGCCGTGCCACGGCCCACCTTCTTCCACTTATTTTTCGCCCGCTGTCCGTCTTCCTCGGGCCTACTCTCCTCCTTGTGTGCGCGTTGGCTCGCGGGGCCCGAGCGAAGCAGCGCAGCGGCTCTCTGCGGAGTCGTCGTGGCCGCAAGTCATCAGTCAAGTCTTTGAGGTCGGCTTCAAGCTCTCTCTCGGGGCCCGCAGAAAAAGGCCTTTTGCCGATCTGGCTTGGCGGTGAGATCAAACGCTTCTCTTCTCGGTCCACCGTACGGTGAACCGACTGTGCGCCGGGACGCTGCTCCAGCCCGATATACACGGATGTACGAACAACGAACGAACCTGGGAAGGGGGAGGCGGGAGAGGTGGTAGGAGAAAGGGACCACGGGGTTGAAAGATGGAAGAAGACGGTGAACCTGTTGGAAAGGACAAAGGAGGAACGCCGATGACGGGGGAGGAAAGGGGATGGGTAAACAGAGAGGATCGCGGTGGTCGAAGGAGGGAATTATGTGGACAAGGCGAAGGGGGTGAAAATGGAGGGATTTGTCTGGGGAGCGAGGGGGAAATCGAGATAGATGTTTCGCCGGTTTATCGGGCAAGAGGGGCGCAAGGGGCAAGAAGGGCAGGTGGAAAATTCGAGAACGGTGATACGAGGAGAGGACGACGGGGGATTGTTGTGTTTATACATGGGCAGGGGTGAGGAAAGTAAAGAGCCATAGAGAGATGGAGGATCAGGGTGCGTAGTGGAAAGTTTGGCCGTAGGGGAAAGAATTAGGAATAATTCTTAGAACGTTAGTCGGGTGAAGGAAACGGATTTAAGAGGGGATAGTAAATGGTAGTGATATAAGGAGAAAGAGGTTAGCAAAGAAGGAAGAGGAAACGGGTAGAAAGTATCAAAGGAAGCGACTGGACAGCGAGGATGGTAGTGGTGCTTAGGTCTTCGGGGAAGCAAAGAGAGGACAGCGCTTGAATAAATACGCGTGCCCTCGCTAACCGTTTGCAAATTTGCGAGGTGTTTTCTCGAACACCCTTTGACGCTCTGCAGCGATGAGGAGCGCCACGTTAGCTTGCGTCGACTAACGGTAAAACGAAATTTCAGTTTAGAACTTTGACTCAGAAACGCCTGTCGGTGTCTGCAAATAGATCCATTGTCAGATGATCCATCTCCCCTTGAGGAATCCTCAAAATCCCATCAATCCTGCCTATTTTCGCGATAATTCCAGTATTGTATTCTATTAATCACAGTCATTCATTCAGAATTATCCCATAACCCACACAGCACCATAACATTGCAGCAACGTCTCTGCAATGGTGCGGTGCAAGATGTTGTACCATAACATTGCAGAGACGTTGCAGGTTCAGTCCTATGTCCGCCTTCGCAATATTGCAGGTGTGTATTTTTGCAAAGTTGCGGCAACATTACAAATATGTGGTCCTGCAACGTTCCGGCAATGATTCTGCAACGAAACGGCAGAATTCTGGCAATGATCGTGCAACTCTTCGGCAATATTGCGGTGCGAGATTGCAATGTTGCACCGCATCGTTACAGAGAAGCTGCAGGTTCACTCCTATGTCCGCCTATGCAATATTGCAGCAGCGTATTTTTGCAAAGTTGCGGCAACATTACAAGTATGTAGTCCTGCAACGTTCCGGCAATGATCGTTGCCACTCCAATAATGCGCAACAATATTGCAGCATCGTTACTGCAATATTGCAATGCAACCTGCAACAACACAATATTGCAACAACGTTCCTGCAACGAAGTGTGCCGTATGGGAAGTTATAGAACTAACTCTATTTACAAAATCCTCTGCAATCCTGTACGGTAATCTGTCCCATAATTCTCTCTAATCGACGGATTAGCACGGACGCAATCAAAGCAGCTTCTTAATTAACTTCCGAGCGGCAATACCAAGCAGCAAGTGACACAAGCACTTCGTAAAGGAACGGCAAGTACACCGCCCAAAATCCTCCAAAGCAAACAGGTCTCACGTTTCCAGCGTTTCTCTAACCGATTACGAGTCGGCCAAGGTGTTCGTGTTACAAAAGAGGTTGCGGCGAAACCCCGTCACGGAGAGCAACTATGAATCGCATTATCGATTTGTACGCCGGCGCGCTGATCAACGCGAGGAGAACCTTTGATGTGCGCCGAAGTTCGTGGGGGCTTCCGGAAAGAGCGTACGGATGCAGTGAAGGTCCGCGCGCGGGTCCAGCACGCGTGCAGAATGTCCGTGAGTGAAAGGGAACGGAGAGAGACAGAGAAGGAGAGAGACGCTCGGAGTAAGCCCCCGTAAAATGATTGGTCTACTCGAATGCAGCTACCACGCGGGGTTCGATTTTATCTAACTCACGACCGCGCGGAACGTCTTTGTTCCGTGTCAATCTCGCGGCGCGACTTGGAGGCATCGACGCAACCATTCCTCTGCTCCGCACCAGACTATCACTTCCGTGTAGCTCGTGACATTAAACAAACATTTCCAAGAATGGAACAGCTGAAAGGATCCGCCAGCTATGGTCCGGAAAATGGCCACGCAAGGACTGCTTTTCCACTGCGGTCGATCCCTCCAACGACCGACGATAATCGATCCCCGGTTTCGCTGCCGAATCAAGGCCGGCGTGCCGCGGCCTCAGCCTGCCGGTCAGGCTCGTCACGATTTTTCCGACTCTCGTTTATTACCGGGTAGCGAATGGAGAGTAACGGCAGAAAAACACGGAAACGAGCTGGTCTGAGAGCCGGGGAGTGGGCGACCAGGTGCCGCGGTGGGAGCGGAAGGAGATAGATAGAGCGAGAGGGTGGAGCTTTTTGCACGCGAGAGAAAAACACGATCCAGGCGAGTCGGCGGCGCGAGAGTTAGCAAGAACGCGGTGTAGGCGGCACATCAAAGGCGCACCTCGGGCGTGAACGAGCGAGCGGGCACGCGGCTCAAGTAGAGAGCGGAAGACACCGCCACCAATCCTACCACCATCCAATATATTTACTCCGATGGACCACCGCTACCCATTGCCATCGCCGCCACTAGCAACGCCAGCCAGTGGCCGAGCCAGCGCCACCGATGCCACCACCGTCTCTACCACCGTAACCGACGGCCACGACCACCGTGCAACCACCGCACTCGCGATCACTTTACGCGACCGATACGATAGTCTCCTCGCCCTTAGAATCACGAAACCTTTGGTCTATTGCCGACGAAAACTACGAGAAATCGGATCGCTAATGGGGTGGAGTAAGCGGTGAGATTCGAATAAACGTTTTTTAACACTTCGGTGAAGGGTGGAAGAATATTCTGCGTTTACCTTGAAAGATACGGAGGCGGAAACTCGTTCTCGCCACTAACAATAAGAAATAGTTGATCGAATTGCGAGTTACACTGCGTAGTTGTACTTACAAGGACAGAGGAGGAAGGAAACGAGCACAGTGTCCTCGTGCAATTGTGTTACGTAATGAGGCGCGAAGCGAGTTGCAGGAAAGCGTGAACAGGGCAATTCCCAATTCCCAGATATTCCCTACTTAGCATGCAAATTCGTGTTTTCATTCCGATGGCATCCTCGGGGGAAGAAAGGCGATGAAGAAAAAAAACGGTTTCATGATGTGTTCTGCGAACACTTTTATATCTCGTTCTTCTCGGATATTCGTCGCAAGATTTTGGTAATGCCGGCAATTTTCGAGGGCCGGAAATCGCGAGTGCTGCGGTCTCGCAGCCTGGAAGGACCGCCTCCGAGTCCCCGGCTCGTGCAAATTGCGGTTTTAAAGCGCACACCGAACGGTCATCGCGTACAAAGTAATCATCGTCCTCCTTGAAAAATGCTTCGATCGCAGCTGGTAATTTCGCGCGATTTCTTCGGCACATTTTTCGGCCGCTCCGGACCCGTAGATCCTGCCAGTTCTTGCGGACCATCAACGTCTTCATCATCGAGACGATGACCATCAAATGTGCCTACCGAACCACGGGAATTTTCGTAATCCCTACCAGTTGCTGATTCATCAAACACTCGTTTAGCAAAGTACCCAATGCACGGAGTGTTAAGGAGAAATAATTGAGACGTCATTGGAATTGTTTCTTTATGGTTAGGTGGAGCTGTATATGTCACGCTGTGTATATCCCAACCCGTTTTAATCAATCACTCATCGATAATACAAAGCACCGTTTTATTTTTACAAATTGAGTACCACAGAACTGACAGTGGCGTCTAGCTGTTCCTCCAAGCTCCAAAGTTCCTTTACCTGTCCACGAGCGTCAAGAGACCCATTGAAACGTCGAGAGGGTGGTGTTACAGGGGAAAGTCTGCGAACTGTTTTCTTCACGGTAAATCACGGGCAAAAGAGGTCGACGAGTCCGCGTTCAAGGGAAGTGCGTTGATCCCGGGTCACCTCGAAGAAGACCGACCGATAAATTAGTTGGCAGAAGATATCTCTTTCGCTTTTCCTTGGTTCGTTCGAAAGGCGTACGGCGGCCAAAGCCATGGCAGGCTAAGGCGAGGCGAGGTAGGGCAAGGCAGTCATATTTCAGCCCTTGTTAGGCCGAGGGGCCCCCGCCGAGACGGGATGGGGAGAAAATCTCTTTGACTCGCCGCTCCGCGCCTTAATCCACTGGCGTATACCCTATCTTGCCACCTGCTCTCTCTTCCTTCCTCTCTCCCCCTACTCTTTTTCTTGTTCTCTTCTTCTACTTCATCCTCTACTTCTTCCTTAACTCCTCCTCCCCCCCCCCCCCCTCCCCCTACCATTCACTTTCTCTGTCTTTCTCTTGATTCTTCTCGCTTCTGCTATCTTGAGCAACCTGGTTGTTCTTCCCTCTCATCCCCGAGTCCTTCACCATAAATTACAGGGGATATTACGGCGGTGCCCCGATCCCCCTCTTTTCTGTTGTTCCGGATACGCAGGCCGGGGTACGCGCGAGGGCACGTTTACCCTCGTTCCGGTGAAATTTTTAGGCGTACGATGCAGCGATGCGTGTTCCGCGAGGCTGCTACGCGGATGGGCAAATTTGGGGCCCCGAGGACTGGCTTTACCGGGACGAGATTTCACCGTGGCATTAACTATGTAGAGATCGCCGGTTCTGGTCTAATCACCGATTAAAGCCTCGGAACAGCAGGGTTGCTGTTAAGGGTTCGTGACTCCGGTAGCAACTAGTTGATCCCTTAGATACCTATTTCACTCTGCCTATCCACCTTTCGTTCCCGAATCAGAAATAGTGCTAGACGTCGGTATATAATCAACCTTTCGAATATACACAAAAAAACATAGACAAAGACATTTCAGGCTGGAAGGTCTGGCGACCCGAGGCCTCTGCGCGCTAAACGTCACGTATCTGCTCGAATCTAATACAGACCGTCAGATAGCAAAAGGAGAAGGATCAATCCAAACAGGATTGGGGAAGGGGGGGGACGATCCAAGGACCTTCTCTCATAGAGGGAACACCTGCTAGGCTATCTTGGAGCGGGATCTACGTGAAGCGACGGAAGCTTGATCCCCTGATCCGTGGACGGTTTCGCGAAGAGGAAAGGCGAAATAAGCCTCCACCGTTCTTTCTAAGTTCGCGTTACCATCCAGCGGCCGTGATTCGAAGGCTCCGTAACCTCGGGCTCGTAACGAGGCCATCGACATCTCGGAGCTCGAAACTCATCGGCTGGTCTCCCGATGCCGAGCACCAGCGATCGAAACGTAGCGCTTGGAAACGTATCTTTGGCACGGAGGACGGCGCGTTTGAAATCTTCCGCGCGCGCACGCTTCTTCTTCTTTCTTCCATCGGCTTGTCGGCCTCTTTAGCGGCGGCGGCTGGCTCCGGCTCTTCTCCGCCAGGAGATATGCGACTCTCGATCGCGGCAGGCTCCATCGATTGAGCTGTCGACGAGGATAGATGTCGGGCGGACTAGAGCGAGGCTGCCCCGCGGAGATTTACTAACGCTTTCCTGCCGGGTGCCTGCGAACCACCTAGCGAAATCGATTCATATTGTCGCCTGATCGCTTATAAATATTCATCGTCCCCGTGATCCACGCGGAAACCCGTCAATTCAACGGTGCTCAATTGGGGGGAACAGGAAGTTTGCAGAGCCAACATGGTACGGGGTAAAAGCACAGCACATGCTACATTCCCACTTTACTACATTCCCTAAAAAAACAAATCGCAGGAAACCACAATTCCAAGGTAGAAAAGCCTGTGCTCGTCGCAGCCCCGCTTTCCCACAACACCAACTCGAACTCCTCTCCGCGGAGGAGTTTAATTAGATACGCATCGCTCGGCGTCGCAGCCTGAAAATCGCGACGCTTTAATAGAAACGCAAGCAAATGACATTAAAGCTCCTCTTCGGGGACGGTGACGGGGGACGTGTTCAACGACTATGTAAAGGGAAGAGGGAGGAGGGAGCTAAGGACGCCTGACAATTGCAGTCAATCTCTGGTAGAGAGCTAGCTAACAGGTCCCCAGGCGGTAAAAGCGTTCGCCGAGAGTTGCGGCGTAAGATCGTTAAGCCTTGGTAAGCTCGAAAGCGCCGCCTCCAGCCGCAGCGTCCTCGCTATTGCCGTTGCTGCCGCCGTCGCCGCTGCCGCCGCCGTCGCCGTCGTCGTTGGACCCTGAAGAAGCGGCGACGGTGTTTCTGTGTGCACACGCGCGGTTATGGTAATGCAAGGCTTGCGGTGCGTGTTAGCCGGCTGCGTGAGCGGCCCTCGTAATGGTAACGAGACGGTCTCTCACCATCATCATCAACATCCGGACGACGAAACACGATGCGAACGATCAACGACTGTTGCGGGTTCCCGAGCCGCGGCCTCAAAGGTGCCGACCGCGATCCGCTGCCCCGGCTATTTTTAACTTGTTTTCGCGTCCAACGCGAGAGTACCGAGGCACACCGGTGCGCCTCCTCGTGGCCGTGCATTCGATGGAATGCCACGCACCAACGGCCACCGGGAGCACCCGCGAAACGAATCGACCTTCTGGAAAAAGGAGGGCCTCGCTGGCTGCCACGGGGGTTGAAGGGGAGGGAACAAAGAAGCCTGGATAACGAGGGGATGTCGTCACGTTGGTGGCGTTTCCTCGATCCTGCGGGGGTGGGTCGCAGGTGGTTGTGAGGTTCTTTGATGGGTGCAAGGCTAGAGGATTTGCGGATGACCTGGATTGGCTAGTTAGTGGAGTAATTTCGATTGATTGATTTCTTCTGTTCGCGGGGTTTTGAGATATAGGGGTGGGTGTCTCGTTGTAGTTAACGTCTAGGGTAGACTGTGAAAATGATCTTGGAGGATCGCGAATGTAAGTGACTCGGTTGTGATTTAGAAGGAAATCGTCCAGAGTATTGTAGGCACTTTGGGGTAGTATTAGTAACTAAGCACTAAAGAAGTAGGTGAATGGTCAGTTTTTCTACAGCGGCTTGACTAAAATTCGAAGCCAGACGTCCCCGGGGGGGGGGGGGGTGAAGGAGGATGGCGTTTAGGCGAAGAGACTAGCAGAGGAGCCACGAAATTTCCGTAGTGGAAGTGGAGAACGATAAACGGATCAAGAGACTTTCGCGTTGAGAAATTCAACAGTAACGAAAGGGATTTCTGGGATATCGACAGCTGTCGGTCCGCGGGACACACGCTTAACGTGACAATTATTCAATTCTTTCCATTGAGAAGGAGACGTGTGAATGTTGAAACCGTGCAACGGTTCTGCTTCTATGGATTCGAGGAAATAGTCACGCAGCCGTACATTCGAACCAATTTCACGCTACGTCGATGTCTTTCTGCAACACAGAGAACGGAGTAGTTGTAGTGTAAAAAGGGCAACGTTCTTAGTAATTCATATCCTGAGATATATATATATAAACCGTACTCGTACCCACCGAGATCCATTTATCTCACATCACAATTATATTCAAAAGTTCATTATAAATGTGTTCTCCACTCGATCTTTTGTACTTCATTAAAGTCTTGCATACGCACACTAAGAAAATGTTTCGACTAACATTGAAGTAACGTATGGAAAAGGAAGAAGCAACGGAACCAACTGACCAAAGAAGAAAAAAGA
This sequence comes from Andrena bucephala, assembly GCA_947577245.1. Taxonomy (NCBI): domain Eukaryota; kingdom Metazoa; phylum Arthropoda; class Insecta; order Hymenoptera; family Andrenidae; genus Andrena; species Andrena bucephala. The sequence goes on from OX387715.1 coordinate 113,773,239, forward strand.
AGGCCGAGGGAAACCCTCGCCGTGAACGAGGGAGTCTAGCCGCGTCGTAGCCATTTATTTGCGCCGTGATTCATCTCCCTGGATTCGGATACCCGGAATCTTTAAACGCTTTACCTGCTACCGGAATCTCTGCAGGCTGAATAGAGGGTGGCGGCCAGTAACAGCCGTCACTTTGTCGGCCTTTGTCACGGGGATTATGCGTCGGGTGGCAAATTATGACGGACACCTTCACGCCCAGGACACCCTCTAATGCGCTGGACGCGGAAGAGAGGAAGAGAGGCAGAGGAAAGGAGAGAGGGCTAGGCGGAGGGTAGCCGGAGCCACGAGGTAAAAGAGGACGGTCGAGGCTTTCATAAGCACGTGGAGAGGCAAGTTCTTTGAGAGGCGCGTCCGAATTATACGTGAATCCAGGCGGATTATAAATTTGAGGGGGATGGAAGTAGATTAGAGACTCGAGCCACGGATTCCCTGGTAGGAATTGGTCGCGTGATAGCTGCTTGATCTCGGTGTTTCCACGAAATCCGACAAATCGCTTGCAAGTTATACAGAGTGTCCATAAAGCTTTTGGCAAACAAGCACGTGTCGTATACGAGAAATACTTTATTAGAGTTACAAAGGATCAAGGATACATTAGCAAAAAATGTTCCCTTCATACTGTATTCCATAAAAGGTAGCATAAATAACAGAATAGACTTCGACGTTTAACGTTTTAAAGCTTAGAGCAGAAAATCTCTATCGTGTTACCAGCAGCGTACACCCGCGGTCGCGCGCGAAACCGTGTAAAATTAATAGGGGATGCAACGGTGGCGAATTAAAGCAACACGAGACCGGGGATTTGCGTGTCGCCATCGCTCAAGGCCGGAAGGGTGCTTCACCGACACGAGGGCGATTTCCTTCTCCCACTCCCCCCGTTTCGCCCTTTTTACGAGGTTTTTCGCGAACGATCTCTCGACACGGCGCGTCGTGGAACCTACCCCTCTGTAACAGGCGTGTTCGAGTGCAGGGACAGCTTGATTTACGGCATAATAAAGCGGTTACGCAAAGCGCGGGAGGGCCCCGAGTCGTGAATTTTATTTACGATCTGCAGGAAAGTTCGGATTCGTCGCGGCATCGGCTCGGAGATCGGCGACGCCGCCAACCATCGAGAAGGACCCCCGTCGTAAAATCGGCGACCGAGAGGGACGATCAGTGTGCCATGGACAGGGTGAAACCGATTCTCCCCGCTTCGAGGTGAATTTTTCCGCGATCAAGCGTACCCGTACCGTGAAACCAGGGGCTGGGTGGAAACGTTTCCTTCCTTCTTGTCGGCGAAGGTGAACAGCCCCACAGTCGCCCCGGCAGAGTTCTCTGTAAATGATATTTACGACTGGCTGGGCCGGATACTACGTCGACTTTGCACGGATTAGCCGTAGTTAACGGCGGCCGGCTTAGAGATTCTGTTTCCCTGAGTGGAAACACTTTGCAGATAATTAACGGACTCCGGCGAGCGATAAGGCTGACTTCGGGGCAATTTCTGGTAATTGTCGTGGGGCAACGGCTTCGTCGGAGGCCCGTGATCCCGTCGACGTGGAATATCGGAAGGAATATCTCGTTGACGTTGATGGTCCCGGAGGTATACGCATCTGTGTTACCGAGAATTCGATTCAGTGTGCTCGCGATGGATGTGGAATATTTTACATTGGTGGCGTTGCGGCCCACAACTCGACAGAATCATGGGGACGTTCTAGACAGTGGCGGATTTAAGTAAAAAGGCCCAGCTGGCAAACGTTCTGAGGGGCCCATTTCTTCGGGAAAATGAAGAGGTAGTTTACTAAAAACGGGCCAAGTGTAGTAGTACGAACAAAAAACAAATGTAGTGTTTGGATAGGTAGGAGAGGGTGTTGTACCTTTGACCAGTTTGAAGTTTTGGAATTTTCTCCACCTCAGTTTTGCTCAAAAAAATTCGGAAAGGGGATCACATCAATTTTCAAGGCTTTTACTAACCCATGTATTTTTAGCAAATTTTAATATATTTTTTATTACCATGTTACCGCAGTTTAAAGAAAAAAGGAAAATTGGTCAAAGGTACAACAGCCCGTTCTTCCTTTGACCAGGGGGTATTGTACCTTTGACTAGCAGGTATATAATGATACAAAATAAAATGTAGTAGGCTTAAATGAATACAAATGTTTATTAAAATGTTACAGTAATATGTTACAGTAACTTATAGACTATAAAATTTATACTATATCATAGAACTATAAATTACTCTATAAATTTTCAATTTTTCTATTATAAAACTATAAATTTCTTCTCTTCAATAGCGAGTTTCTCTGGTGTATTTGTTGATGTCATACCACCAATTTGTTTCTTCTCTTCTTGGGCTCAAATTTTTGGAGGTACGTGGACTGTTGTGCTGCCCGTTTCATCACAGTTCCAAAATGTTAGTCGCATCAAACATATATCATTCTAAAGACTGTATGCAATTGTTACAAACTATAGAAACAGCTTCCCGGTTAAAAGCTCTCGCAGAGAAAAAGAAAATTAAAAATAAAAACAAGAAATGTGAAATTTTATATTGTTCTACAGCTACAGGTGTATTGGATTCCTGACTTTTCCCCGATTAAAATACACCACATTTCATGTATGTAAATTTGACTATTTTTAGCGAAGTGAGCATTTCATTATGCAAACAATTTTTATCCTTTATTTCGTTAGTTATAGCTCGAGTTATATTAAATTCTTTATCCACGCTAGAGTGTTGTACCATTGACTGGTCAAAGGTGCAATGGTTATTGGTGGTCAAAGGTACAACACATTGATGAAGCACATGGGAAATCATAATTTTTAGGCCAGACCGACCGACTTCAAACCTTGCATGCTTCTTTGTCACAGTCTTTTCCACAGCTTAGTATAGCAAAACTTAAAAAATATTAACTTGTTAAAATTTGATGAGGTCGTGTAGAAATGGAAGAATACTTTTCCTTATGAAATTGAATAATATTTTTCTGTGGTCACATGAACTGCGATGTCCTTACAACAAGCCATTAAATTACAAATCTGATGGCTAACAAATGCACTAAAAATTTTATTTTCACATACATTTAACAGATGGTTCCGTAACACATGGTGGTCTTGGTACAACTGGTCAAAGGAACAACACCTTCCTCTACCTATACCTAATCATAATTTTTTTGGAGATTGGGGCCTTCTGGACAGGGGCCCAGGCGGCAACAGCTCATCAGCCGCCCTGTTAAATCCGCCACTGTTTCTAGTTCTCTAAAAGATTTCAAATGACACTGGAGAACAAAGTGATTAAAATATTTTGCACATATCCCTCTCGAACAGTGTCACTACTTAGTAGCCATGAATTTTCACTGCGGGGCAATGGAAAGCGTTAATAAGGCGCGACAGTCGATGTATCGAGAGGAGGTCGCGGGAATAATTTAAAAGGCGGAAACGTTTGTTCTCCGCGCGGCGCCACTCTCTCCTCCTCTCTTTAACTTTGGCTGATGCGTTTCGCCATAACCTTCTCCAACCTTTCACTCCTCCTCCTCCTACTCCTCCGGCCACCTCTATCGGCGTGGCTACTTAGGATCAAATTCCAGCTTCCAGGACGGCAGCCGGCGGCGGAAACACCTCGGAAACAGAAGCTCGTTTCTGTCGGGGCGACGAGATGAAAGGGAGCCGCCCAGCTGTGCCCGCTGAAAAGGAGAAACGTTGTTGCGACGCAATTATGATCGGGCATTATGGCCCGCGAACACAGAATCGGCTCTGGCAACACGTTTCCGTCGAACGATGCGACGCCAGCGGCGGAAAAGAACCTTTTACGAGGAGGAACGCGCGTCCTTGTCGCCGATTTTAATGAAACTTCGCTTGTTTACGAGGCGATCGAGTATCCTCACCTGAACACATCTACCTACCTCGTATGTTACGATCATTTCGCCGGGCATGTTCCACTGTTGTTAATCACTGGAATGAGGCAGAGTATAAAACGATACGGAGCAATGGGGGATCGTATCGTAAGGGAATTAAAAAAATTCTATTAGAATTCCTGAAGTATTGTGTGTGCTTTTAATTATTCTTAATACGCGCTGAGGATAGTAATATTTCTATTTCGAATTTCAGTGGGGTAGTTCGAAGTGAGACCAGGGTTGCCACCCCTCCGGTCTTCGCCCTAAGATTTCGGGTTTTGAAGCAAATCTCCGGGCTCCGCTTTTACTGGAAAAGTCTCCGGGTTGTACAAAAAAAAAATTAGATACCTAATAAGAAATTGTGGTATTATACAATGGTATAATTTAATATACAATAAAAGTTATTAATTATGAAAACAGATGCTTATAAATTCTGAATTGTTATATTCGAATCTCCGGGTTGGAATGTGTGGCACTCTGGGATTTATATGGTGATAAGGTGGCAAGCCTGAGTGAGATTGTTTAAGACAGGATTTATCTAAAGAGCAGTTGAGTTTGATAAAATTAGCCGCGCGATAAACAATATTCTGCGCGCGTAGGCATCCACGCAGCAATTAATGGCCGTTGGTCATTGCCGAGCTACTTGCAAGGCAGGTGATGAAGAGCTTATCTCCTTCACTTGTAATTCTGGTTCGCTTAGCCGCGGCTACTTCCACCGCGGGCTCATTATCATAGGCTACACGGTGATTAACGTACTTACCTCGACGTTTCCAGTTTATAACTCTCTGTCCCATGGCGAGCGAGCCCCAGGACCCCCGACCTTCGTTAATTCGATCCCGACCGTATGCTCGAAATTGCTTTTTTGTTAATCTCGTTACGCACGCTAGTTACGGCGAACGCCGGTGAATTTTTCACGTTGAGGTTACCGAGGCTAGGACGGTGGCATCGAAAGTTGCAGGAATATGCAAATATTTATCCACCGGTCTGCTCCGAAATTCAAAGTTGCCCGCTCCTCCCCCTTCCCTTGGCCGCTCTCGGAGGATTTCGAAAACAAGGTTCCCTCCATAAATTAAGCCACCCTTCTTTGCTTTAAAAATTGAGGCTAGCTTCGCGTGGTTGTTTGTCACGAGTGCTGCTGCTCGCCGAAGTGATTTACCTTCCTTTAGGTCACTGCTTCTTGCGTGCAACTAGACCGTCGTCTCCTTAAATAATTTCTATTCCAAACGCTCCATATCAATTAGGCGTACGTCTCCATCACTGATCTGAATATAACAAATTAAAAAAAATAAATAAATAAAACCTACTTCAGAAAAATAAAAACGCACTAAAAAGTAAAAAACAATTTTTTCCCCTTATTTAATCCACGACTCTCAATTTTTTTTTATGTCGGCCTCTCATCATTCGCACTGTGTGAATTTGGCGTCGAAAATAATAATAATTGGGTGACAACTGACAGTCTTAGATGATAGTCTTTATTAACCAGAAGTGGCAAAATATTGGGCTAATATTGATGCAGTATGGGATGGGACCACCGGGGATAGCGCTCTTTCGAATAAAAAATGATCATCAAAATTGGTCCATATGCTAAGGAGTTATGACAAACATAAAAAAAAATACATACGGGTCGAATCTATAACCTCCTCCTTTTTGAAGTCGGTTTAAAAATATACCGCCCCCGCTTATCGTCTCTGCATTTAATCTTTAAAACACCAACGAGTTCCAAGAAGTAAAATTTCCAAAGAAACTGTCCAACAGTAGCTGTCGAAGGAAACATGGAGGCAAATGGCAACGTGATTTGTCAAATTTCGCTTTGCAGATCTCAATGTGCCTGACGGTTCTCGCGCTGACGATAGCAGCCGAGGAGAAGCCGACGAACACGGTGTCGGTGTCGGCCGGTTCGCCAGCGATCCAGAGCAACACGATCCAGAAGCTGATCAAGATCCTGGAGAAGTACGGGCTGGAGGAGCAGAGGGGCCTGAAGAGGGTCTACCTGAGCAACAGGTCGATCACTTGCAACGACGGATCGCAGGCGGGATTTTACCTGCGGAAGTCGCACGGCTCGAAGAGGTGGATCATTTTCCTGGAAGGCGGCTGGTACTGCTACGACCACAAGAGCTGCAGGAACAGGTGGCTCAGGTTGAGGCATCTGATGACGTCGACACAGTGGCCCGAGACACGCGACGGTGAGCACCCTTCCGCCACGAAAGTTCAGCGTGTTCAACGAGGCGCCGACACTTTCCAACGTTTCCGTGCAGCTCCTGTCCCGCAATCTTTTTCTGCTCGCGGGCTGCTGCTCCCGCGCGTCTCGGCGGCGCGTCACGTCGCTTTAATTCGCAAAGCTCAGCCTGTTTCGCCGAACGTCACAACGGCCGAGCGTCTCAGAGCGGTCAAGCGGAAGACTTTTACGCGACAGGCGGCGCTTTTAAATATAGGGCATAGAATATCGCGAACAGCGCCGGGGTCGCTTCTGCTCGCTCCTGAAATGTAGACCATTATGAGAACCGGTGGATAAGCTTTTCATATTCATCCTTTGTTGCAGTTGGTGGCCTTTTGTCGGCGAACCCCGAAGAGAATCCATTCTGGTGGAACGCGAATCACGTGTAGGTATTGTCCATCTTGGCCGAGGTACTTCACCCTTTTCAGCCTTGACTCTTTTAAAAACACTTGGATCTTATGATCGGTAGAAAATACCACGCTACGTTAGAAATATTCCTGATCGAGTGGGGGATGTTGCATTGAAATCCTGAGAATTTCTGAAACTTTCAATATCGTCCGACTGGCTGGGAAGGGCGAGTGGCAACACTTTGGTGACATGGCGTCTTCGTTTCCTCAGGTTCGTCCCTTATTGCACGAGCGACAGTTGGAGCGGCACCAGAGCTTCTCCCAGCGACATGTTCTCGTTCATGGGCGCGGAGATCGTTCTGCAAGTGGTGCGGGATCTGGTTCCACTTGGCCTCGAGAACGCCAGCTCTCTTCTTTTGGCAGGGAGCAGCGCGGGCGGGACCGGTGTCATGTTGAATTTGGACCACCTGCATAATTTGGTTCACCGCGAATTAGGTGAGCCAGGCGCCGTTTGATCGTTCAACGACCCGTGTGAAAGCTCATCGACCACCTAAACATGTGCCATTTAAGCCGATCAAATTTCATACACAATCAGCCAGCAGCACACTTTTTTTATTAGCGATCTACGAATTCGTCAGATGTTCTATACTGCTCTGTGTTAAATTGTGTTATCCGATGTTTGCGCAGGCTTGAAACACATCGCGATAAGAGGTGTCTCCGATTCAGGCTGGTTCCTCGACAGGGCGCCCTATTCCCCGAACGGTTTGTCACCCGTGGACGCAGTTCGCAAGGGGATGGACCTTTGGAAGGCTCGAATGCCCCATAACTGCGTGTCGAAGCACACCAGCGAGCCGTGGAGATGCTACTTCGGATACAGACTGTACCCAACGTTGACAGGTAAAGAAATTTCCAATTCACCAGTTATCAATTCACTGTTTCCTAACTTAGCAAGGTAGAATTTCTGAAATGATTTGTTTTGTAAGACATGCGCGTCGCGGAGAAACGAATAAAACGACAGAACGCATCGCACGCTCCGACTAACGCAAATATTTGCTTGCCGGAAAATCATAGCGCCCCTGTTCGTTTTTCAATGGCTGTTCGACGAGGCGCAGATGTCAGCCGACAACGTGGGCGCACCAGTGACGAAGCAGCAATGGGATTACATACACAAGATGGGCGACAGCCTGCGGCAGACCTTCGAAAACGTCACCGCGGTCTTTGCCCCGAGCTGCATTAGTCACAGCGTCCTGACGAAGAGGGATTGGCAGTTGGTTAAAATAGACGAAGTTTCCTTGGCACAGGCGTTGCATTGTTGGGAACAAATGCCAATCGGCAATCACCGTAACGAGTGAGTGTCAATCGCTGTAAAAGTGACGATCCCTTTCGATGCCGTGGAAAGCAGCAAGACCCAACCCAGGCTTTCTGCTCGTCCAATGGCTCCCATACAACAGACGATAGAAATAACCGTAGAATACTTAACCTCTTCCTAGTTGAGACTTTTCATACGCCGCCGGTGAAGCTTAGAATGGTCAAGCTCGAAACGAAAACGAAAGGAACATTTTCTAATTCATATTCTGATTGACATCGAAATTGAACACAGACCTCCCCAGAGTACTTAAAGGCTACATTCAGACATGCTGAATTTAATTAGAGAGATTGTCATGCTCGCAAAAATTTTCTGACATTTGTCAAAGGAGGAAGAAAATCTCCCAGCATTATTCTCAGCTGTGCATGCAACAAGGAAACTTATTCCCCACCACTATTTTAATACAAACTCGCAAGACTGACGGCCCCGTCGTTCATATTAATTTCAGCACGCGCTCGCCGATTGAAACGAACCAGCCGTGTGCCAAGTCGCTCCGGAAGTTGCTGCGCTCGGGACTGACGAAAGGAAACGGAACTTCGCCGGAGCTCGGAAGAGCCGGGAAAACCGAGTCCTCGGCGGTGTCGCAGAAGGTCCCGTCCACGGTGATTACCAAGCCGGACGGGGGGAAATCGGCGACCGTCACGGCGCAGGGAAAGGAGAACAAGAAGAGGAAGAGGCGGAAGCACAAAGGCAGGCGGAGAGAACGGAACAAGGAGGCGAGGACGAAGAAGGAGAAGCACGAACGGAGAAAAGCTGCGGGTATGTTTCACTGACGATTCCATTAGAAGCCAATAACGTCGAATTCCGTTTCCTGGAGAGATTACCCTCACCTCTATACTCGTAATTATAAAGCCAGGTATCTTTATCGACAGCGTGAAGTTTCACATAGTTATGAGAAAGACTAATTAACGCGATCGCAGAGAAGAAGGCAAGTGTCTGTACGCGTAAAATTCGGTGATTTCTATTGGTAGATGTCAACTCGAAAGACTGGCATTTAAAATGGACTGTGCTAAAGAAAGGTCAGTTACATTGATGCAGGACTGATTTACACAGCGGCGCCTGCTTTAGGCTACCGTGTATTCCTCAATGGGATCCGCTGGTTGTGAATGAGAGGTGAGATACACACTCCGTACGACCCTAAGTGTGGCTCGCGTGTTTACTTTCCCACGGTTGTTTTCGAGTTCGTTGTCCCGGCGCTCCAGACATGTTTATGTTTACGTCCCGCCGGGCTGACCCACTTCCCGATTTCGCTGACCACGCACATAGAGCGAGTGGAACAGAAATAGGGCAGTGGGTCAAATCATTCGGGCGTGAAGGTAAACGCGTTTCGAGCGCCGCGCCGGGGCAAGGACGTTGAAAAGAAACGCGGGAAAGCGAGGATGCACGTCTTACTGGGGGTGCAGTATCGATCTCACTTCTCATTCGGTACCGTAGGTACCGTTTTACACTCAGACTTTCTACTTCAACTGTCGTCTCTTTAGTGTTGAATTTATTTCAACATATTCAAGTATGAAAAGTTTAAAAAGTCGACGATAATTTAAACCATCCTGTGTCTTCTGACCATTATCACCGGCGCGAATCGAAGAATGAACTCTGTCTATACCCACCGGATATATTGTCGTTGACGGTGGCGTGCTTCGTTCCTCCGACACGGGTGACTTTCACCCGTCACTTTTACACGTTGTTACTTTATCGATTTTACCGCAAACGGACACGTTTCGACGTCGAACTGGAATCCCACTAAAATTTCAGGCCGACGGAGGGGCAACAAGCAGAACAACGACAACAACCACACGGGCATGTTCAACGGCACCAGGCCTCAACGGTCGGTGATACCATCTGGCAAACGGAAGTGCGTCCAGGGCTGCCACTTCCGGTTAATCGAACGTTGCACTTGGCCGCAGTGTAATCACAGCTGCCCGAAGCTCCACAATCCGTTTACCGGGGAAGAGATGGACTTCATCGAGCTGCTAAAGAGCTTCGGCCTCGACATGAAGAGCGTGGCGAACGCCCTGGGCATCGATATACAGACGTTGAACAGCATGGACCACGACGAGCTGCTGAATCTGCTCACGCAGCGAGCGAATTAACGCCGACAGGCGTTACAGCCAGCTGTGGGAGGCGAATTTTCTTTTAAAGCTGAAAGAATTAGGACTTCCCTAGGAAGCGACGTTTGTTCGTTTATCTCTTTGGTCCTGTGTGTTGTTCACTGAAGATGAACGATGATAGTGTCCGAAAGGAAGCCTTGATAGGACGATGGAAAGTGGAGACGATCGTTTCACGTTTCTGTAGAAACTGTACGAGAGTTTTGTCTTGCGTTTGTGGCAGAGATCAACCAAATTGAATGTACATAGTTTGTTAAAGAGTCTACGGAATGCAACTTGGAACCTTCTTCAGCGGAACCGGTGGAATAGGATCGAGCTTGTCCGACTCGATCCATTCATCAAGTGATCATTGTCGCGCGGAGGAGAATTTCACGGGAATACCTGATGAAATTGTACATTTCATTTTGTTCTCGCGAGTAACCGAGTATTTTAATTTATTTCATAGTTCGTAGGCAAAGTAAACGGGCATGTAATCATGTTGTTACGGTTTTAATCCACTTGGTCTTGGCGGCCACGCTGTCCGCTGTTGATCGCTTGACTTTCATCTTACCAAAACTTCTCTTCAACGTTTGTACCTGGTCAAATAGGGAGCACCGCGTCTACAGGCAACGTTTCTAGCTTGACGATCGTAAGCGGCACGGATTGCCAGGTTTAAGGGCAATCGGAACATGCAAATCCCCTGGAATACACGAGTGCGCCGTCGATAAACTTTCAGAGTCAGATCGATAGCTCCCCTTTGTAGCTTCTAGAAAATGTCACTTCTGTGGTTCGTTTTTCGATGTGTCCAGTAAGCATTGGAGCTAAATGGTAGTTGGAGCACTGTCGTTCTTAATTTTGTAAAATACAAAAAAATCAGCGTTCTGGGATATCGTTGCTTGCCAGGAAGAGGTTCCCGCAACTATTCGGCAGAATAATATAATCGAATCTAATTAAGCAAAGTTTAAAGAGCAAGCAGTGCAATAACCACCAATTGTTCCGCGGAATCAACGTTCAATTAAATCAATCCATGTTAAGTACTTAATGGGGTTTTGACTTTAAACGTTCAGTATTAGCGCTAATGGTTCATGTCGAAACATTCGACTGCCCGCGTGGTTGGACGAGGGAAATCGAGTCGAAATGTTCAGCTCCATTCGATAGAGGGCCGGAACAGAGTTTTTCGAATTGATGCCACCAACGAGTAAACCGACCGACAAAGCAGCTTCATAGACTGATTAAATTATCTACCTCAACGAATCAAATCGTATTAACGTCCTTCTGTGTACTATAAACATCGATTAGAGAGCGTAACGCGGGCAAGAGTAATTAATATTGGCTGGCGCTCGCGCGCGCGCACGCGTAAGTTGCGCGTCGCTGTATCGATGTATCGGAGCAATGTAATATACTTGTCGAACTAATATTATTTATTTAACGCGACGGGAGAAACGTCCACGCAATGGTCCACGGGGCTCTGGCCGAGAAAGTTCAGTCCGCGCCAGCGGCTGTCAGAATTTAGTATTTATTTTGTAACGGAGAATCGTCGAGATATCCTCTCTTGCGTCCGTGCGAAGCATTGTTATTTTATACCAAGCGTGAGACTGTAAATAAATTGTATATCTGTTGTACTAAACAAATTGCAGCGTGTGATTCTAACTCTCCAAACTTATATTATTCTCGATTCCAGGGAGTCACTGTGTAGGAATGTTTACCGCAGAGAATCAAGATTCATACAACAGTAAGTTTGAATATAAATCTTTATTAAACATACAGTTACATATAAAATATCTCGATTAGTCGCAAACATAAATAGAAACTCACACATAAAATCAACTAAAGCGCCGCTAACATGATTCTTAACCCTTCCTTGACACTCTGGGTGGAAACCACCAATAAGCTGATTTTGACGCTCTGTGCCTTCAATCTGCAAAATAAATACTTTTTTTTCCAAAGACGACTTACAAAATTTTGTTTTCCAAAATATTATATCTGAACAATAACTCTGTAGCTTTTCAGCTTCTAATATTGAAATTTGCAAGAGCTACAATTTTTTGAATATTTTCTTCGTGTTTTCTAGATTTTTTTTACAAAAACTGTGATAAAATTTTAATATAACAACTATTAGAATACATTCCAGAGACCTTGAAATTGACCCATGATTTTTTTCATAACGATTGGATTCTTTTGACGAGAATGGCAGTTGTTCAAAAATTACTCTGGGCGTGAGCCACCCAGGTATGTAGAAGTTGATCGAAAAGAGAGGTGTGTCAACGAAGGGTTAATACAACAGAGAGCTTCCTTGCTGCACAGACAATCGCAGCTTAAGGTACCCAGCATCCCCGTTGGAAAATCGAGCGAGAGGAGAAAGAACGCGATTCGTATCAGCATCGATCGAACGTGATCGTCCAAGTCGTTCGGCAAACATCGCATCGAGTGCTCGGGCTAACGATAAATCGAGTCGCCTCGTTGGCTGCACCTGTACCTAATCATCATCCTGTTAGCTCTCACGACTACTCCCCGGCCCCCGTTGACCCACGAGCGAGGGTGATAATTCAATGTAGAATCAGAGTCCGTCCCCCAACCCCCGAACGGATCCCGTCGTTGCATGTACACACTGATCTCGCTCTCTCTCCTTCCCTCCGTCGCCGTTGTCTCGAAACTATATATTCCACGGCATACGCAGGAAATGGTGTTTAATGGCGACGGGTCAGGCCGGGTCTGACCCCCGGTGCTGGACGCGGTCTCTATAGGACGGCCGCACGGGGGGGACAGAGAAAAACGCGCGTGTTTCAGCGAACGGGGGAGCGGGACAGGCCGTTCTGGTCCCCATCTCGGCGCAATTGACGTGTCCGAGGAAGTGATGGAAGGATGATGCGCCGTACAATATGCTTGAATGTCCCATAAGCGAGCGGGTTCTATATTAAACTGGTCCGGTTACGGGTCGTTCGGCTGTCCATCGTTCAGTCACTGGGCTGTCTCCAGACGGCCGTATCGGCTGGCCAGGACAACGGGATCGATCCTACCCCAGCGAACTTGTTTCTGTTGCCTGTCGAGCGGACACGGACGATGCCACACGGCGGTCCAGCTGAGGCCACGCGATCAAGAAACTGACGGCGAGACGACTATAATCGGCCAAGCTTCCCGTCAATTGGCAACGAACTGGGACTGAATGCTCGATCGGCCGTCGACCAAGGAGAACCAGGACTCGAGGGACTCCTGGCGATCGGCTCGCGGTGCGTGGGCGCGAGTTGCCACCCCGTCTCGCCGTCCTCACGTATCTCTGGACGAATGAAGTGACGTTACTGCGGTCAGTGGTAATAATCAGTAATTAGATATCGTTCGATAGTCTCGAGTAATGTTAACAAGTTGCTGTACTTGGATTTAGTCGCAATTTCGGTATCACTTTAACGGCAGGTTTAAGACGAAAGTGGATCTACTGGGAAATTGCTAACGTCCAATTTAGATCTCTGTCAGGTTTCTGTTTTTCTAACGAATGTGTATGCTCGCTCTTGGATGCAGGTTTACACCGAGTTCTGACGACTTGTTCGAAGAGGTTCCACGAAGTAACATCCCTCGATGATGCTGAAGGGGGCGATATTCCTCTTCCTTCACTTATTCTGCGACATCGGTGAGCGCGTTCTTCTTTTAATGCTTTAGAAGGAATGCTTTTCCTTAAAAGAGAGCATCTCTGTCAGTATCCCTGAGACTAGATTTCTTTTTTAAAATTAATACATTTTACTGAATGTAAACTGTACTCTGCGTGAGTAAACGAATGACGGAGTATCGGTACATTCTTCAGTCTTCCAGCAAGACCGTTGCAGCGTTCGTGAAATGTTGCAATCATTTTCGCAGAGACCACGCGGCTCGCATCCAGAAATCCTTATTTATTGGAAACGATGTGTGTGATTCCAGCATTGGCCGCGCAATGCGGGAAAGTATGGCTGACAGTCTCCTCGCTGTGGAGACCGATCGCTGCCAGTGACAAGGTGGTCGACGCAGAGCTCGAAGTAAATTGGGATCTCGATTGTCCATCGAGCACAGGATACCCAGATACCATCAAGGTGTTCACTGCTGATCCAGCACATAGTAATAAGTTTTGTTTGCTTCTCTTGAACGTCGTAACCCGTTATTCAGGGATTCAGACGAGATCATTTCCATGCCGATTGATTGTACCTATCACAGCGTTCCCTCACTTTCAAACCCCTTTCTCCTTTTAATATTCATTTCAAGTTTAAGAGTGTATTTCGACACGCGCCAACGATTCTACGGTACTTTGAAAGGAATCTTTGAGAAGATCTCAATTCCTCTCGACTTTCGTAAAGCATCCCCACTTTTATTCATCAATTTCATAAGTTGCATAACAGACGAATCTTCTGGCTATCAATTTGCCCAATTTTTTTTTCCTTGAATTCACGTTTCGGGTTCTCGAAGGGACCAATGGTTCAAGACTCGACCTAGCCCAAATCGATCTCCATCGGTCGACGCAACCATCGACACTGTACTTTCAGATAAAACGATCAAGCCCAAGTTGACATTAACATCGTTGCAACACCCGCGTGGTTATTACCGGACGAACATTACCGTCGGTCGACCGCCACTTCCGGGAGGATGGGACACCAAGGATGGCGCGACGCTTCCTGGCCCTCATTGCTTGAAACACCATGCTGCTCTCTACAAGGATGGCGCTATCCTCACCAGTTCCTGCTTGCAAATTTGGCCGACGTGGATGTACGATTTGAGGTAATAATTTTTAAACATATAGTTGCTCCAAGCTCCGAATTACGATCAGTCGAGTGAACTTTACGGTGACTAATAGTGCCTTCATTCTAAAACAATGAACGTGAATGGAAGAGTAACAGAATAATTACAGTACGCGATCCGGAACTTTTAGTGACTTAGTGCTCAAGGAATTGCAAATGAATCGCCCTTCGATAAAATAAGTAGATCGTTCAATGTCCAGCGATTTACATGGAATATAGATATCTCATTATCTCCCTCGCGTTTGCTTTCCTTTCAGGAGGCAACTAGGGAGGCTTCCGATAGGAAGCTTAATGATTCCAGGGACCCACAATTCAGGATGCTACAAGCACGGCGACCTGACGAGAAGGGACGCCTTCCAGAGGTACCTGTTAACCCAGGATCGCGACGTGTGGACGCAATTAGTTCACGGTATAAGGTATCTGGACATCAGGGTGGGTTACTACCCGTCGATTCCAAACGGCACCGCCGTCGCCGAGGAAGGTAACCACACGAGCAGGTTCTGGATCAATCACGATGTCATTCGGATCACCCCCCTGTCCGCCATCGTCAAAGACGTGAGAAACTTTCTGAACGTTGCTAGGGGAGAGGTCGTCATCATGGACTTTCATAGGTAAATTGGCGATATAGAATAATAGAACGAAATGGTGTCGATTTGGGGATCGATGATGTTGGGAGAATCACACGACTATTCAAGAACGAGTGGCTGCAAGTGACTTCAAATGAACCTCGGCGAATAAATAATACGTAAAGTGGGATTTATTGAGCGTTAATAGAAAGGGGGGAGGGTGTAAAGTGGGATACCTTCAAAGTGGCGTGATTTGTGAATTATATCCTGATGATATTCACAGGGAATATCGTTGGTATTTTATTCGAAGGGAATTGGCGAGAATAGTTTGTCTAGGGTCACATATAATTCAATGTACAATGATTTTGCGTGCAGATTTCCGGTGGGTTTCGAGGGCAGGCCAAGTAGACACCGACGATTGGCCATGATCCTCTGGCGAGAATTCGAAGGCCTGATCCTCAAGCCCGATAGGGGGGTCGAAGGTCTTGGCCCGACCTTGAACGATATTTGGACCGGAGGGAAACGCTTGATAATTTGTTACGGCGATAAGCACACCGTGAATGGTAAATTTATCACCGGGCTTAAATTTATCACTTAATTGAATGCTTAAACTTCAACTCCATTCACTGGCCACACCGAACTGGCTCTACAAAAGCAGTTTGCGCAAATAACTTTGGCACACGTGCCTGCGGTGCTATTTTACATAAACGTTTACGCATCTTTTTACTGAATTTTCAACGCGTTTCAACGCAACAGTTCGTGTCGGAGACAGTAATTATAAGGGTGCGAATCCACGATGAGATTTTACATGAGACTTCTCTATGATTGGACAAAAGTCTCAGAAACCACTAAATGTAAATAATGGAAATAGTCGGGGAAGATGAGATTTATGCAATTTATATTACGAAACTTGTCTCGTGAAAGAGTCTAGTTTCATGAAACTAATGATAAAATAATTAAAGAATAATAAAATATTGAAATAATTGTCTCATGAGATTAAGGGGTCATTCCGGTTAGTGCGCCGATAAATTCAGCGATTTTCAGGAATTTATTGCGACGAAAAAAATTATAGTAATGGAATAAAACTTTCTTCTATTTATTAAACTACATTTCTACAGTAAATAAAAAATATAAAAGTAATAAAATTATTGCTTTTAAAATGCTTTTGAAAGCGGTCTTGAGGACATGTTTGAAAATTCATGCCTCGCTCATGGAGGCGATTTCAGCTGTTAGACTTTTCTGAACTCAAAAATCCAAACAGATTCGTGATCAGTATGGCTGTCGCTATCGCTCGGACTATAATTAGTGATTTATCTTAACAAATTAGCAAAATGGCGAGTTAAATGCAAGAAAAATGTTGTTCGGCTATTATCTTTTGCTACTTTTGATTTTAAAAGTAGGTTAGACTCAATGAAAATACTTGGTTGTAGTCCCTGCGAGAATCATAGGTATACAGAATAAGGAGTAAAATTTATAAAGCAATCGCTTCGACAAATCTTGAGATTTTATCTTCTCGATGAGAAAAAATGACGTTTCGAGAAAAACGTGGTCAAAGTTTTCATCTATAGAGGCCGAGGCATCTGCGCTCCCTACAAAATTCCTCTGTAGAAGCTAAAATAATCGGAATTTTCCATGAAAATTTAGCAGTACATTCTTGAGGATATGAACTTTCGAAAAATGTTTGAGAAAATCGATTTTTTCAACCCGTCTAACCGGAATGACCCCTTAAAGTCTCATGTGAGACACGATAGTTTTGTCTCATCGTGGATTTACGCCCTAACACTGACCATCCCCCATTCTACACGAGCGACACTTCCTGCAGTATACCAGCTCCATTTCCATCAGCTACAATCGCAACTCGCCGAAGTTGTAAACCGTTGTTCTTCAGAGTACGACTGGCTGTGGCCAACGATGTCTCAAGCCTGGGGCAATCAGCAGACGGTGGAGGGCCTCTTCAAGTATCTGGACGAAGTTATCATTGGTCCCAAAATGTTCCGTAACAGTCAGAATCCACTGTGGGCGGTGATGGCGGAGCTGACGCCGTACCCGCTGGACATAATTTTCAATTTATCCGGCGGGCTGCGGCAAATGGCCGACTCTGTCAACAGGAACCTCACGTTCAAGTTCCAGGAGGAATGGTGGAAGGAAACCAACATAGTTGCCACGGATTTCTTCCTCGGGAACAACTTGATCGACGTGTCGATACAGGCGAATATCAAGAAGAGCAACATCGCCCAATGGCGCCTGTAACTATCGCGACAACGAATCTCGCATACTCTATGAAGGTTTAATTTTAATTAGCTGCTGTTTTATCGGTGAGGAAGAAACTGAGGCGACAGGATTATTCAGATCTGTCGAACGGTCGTTTAAATTTGCTTAGACCTGTAACCCTTTGCTGTTCTATGTGGCGGGTTTGTTAACATTCATCACTTAGGGATTAGTTAACAATCTGTCTGTTATTATTCTTGAAACTGGTTATGCGATAGGTAGACACTATAATAACAGAGAATTTCATTAGCGTTGGAAGAGGTGCACCCACTCAGAACTATCCTTTGGAATGTAATTTAAATTATTCTAATCATTCTGTGTAAAACACAGCAGAACGTAAAGGGTTAATTTCACAGGTCATGTTTTATTCGCTGAAAGGTAGAAAGGATAGGAGTAACTAGACCTTCTTGAACCAAATTACAGAATTATAATACTATAATTCTAGTATTCTTCGAATTTCGAGTAGAATAAATTATCGAATCAGTGGGATTAAAGGAGAATAGTAGGGTAATTGATATAGGAGTCCAAACACATGAAGAAGCAATATTGTATAAATAAAGACAGTCTAATAAGTTAATATGTATAATAAGTTACTACTCAACTACGAACAGAGGTAAGCATCACTATTTGATTATTATTCCCTTCGTCTAAAAGAATCCGAAATTAATCCTCCTAAATTACATTGTACGACACAAAATCTCCAATCACGTAAAAAAAAATCTCACAAATTTTTCTTTCATTAACACTTCGCCCCCTCCAAAAAAAAATTTTACACCCCCACATTCTCCCATTACTAAGCTCTTAACTAAACGTCTTAGCAAAAGTGAGTGCCGATCAATGGCACCTTGGCACCCTATCCAAAGTTCCGAGATCCCCGGTCTTCGAATTGTTCTTAACAGGGGCGTCTCGATGCAATAAGCGAGCGCGAGACCGCTCGAAACAAATGCCCCGGCGTTTCGGGAAACGTGGTCCGCCCATGGATCCGCAGCGCGTCCGTGTTCGCAGGTCGCGGGCGATTTGACTTCCAAATGCAGCACGACGCTGGATCACGTGCGGGACACCGGTTTTTCGAAGTAGTCAGTCGTCCGCCAGCTGCCAACGGCAGCGGAACCGATGCGAAGGGAATTTCAACACGCGCTGCTCTCCCATCCACCTATTCTCTCGTCCGTTCACGACTTTCCTCTCCGACTGCGTCCACGCTCGCCCAGCTTTCGAATATTGCGCCGATTCTTTTCCTGTCGTTGCTCTATCGCGACGTGATGAATAATGTCTTTGACGGTGTCGAATGAGACGCTTAGTAAAACGTGTACGGATAAACGAAAGTGGCTCTTGACTGGATCTTTCCACTGCGATAAGACGGAACGCGTTGGCGAGGCAAAGGTGAAATAATGGAGAACAATATCGCGCACGAGGCGAAAGAGCTGTGGACCGTTTATGCATGGTGGTCGTGCGTTCTTGCGCTGAAGGTGTACAGTCTCGCGTGGTTCACTGGCCGGATTCGAGTAGCTAAACAGGTAAGCTTTTTACAGCTGCTTTTGTCCCCTTGCTGTTTTAACGCGCGATGCTGGTAAAGCATCCTCTCGGCTAGGGTAAACGGCCCATATACCGGACATTTAGTGATGACATGAAAGTTATTTAGGAATTTCAACATAAGTTTTCATATATTCTGGGAATTTTTTGCATTGAACTGATTATTAAACATTTCTGTAAGTTCAGGACTCTCCGATTTAACTAAATAATGAAATATTAAAGGGATATTATTAAAAATGTAAAACAAAATTTTGTCGTAATTACCGGACATACTTAAACTTTGAGAACTATTTACCGTGCCCGAGCTACCGGACACTGTCCCGGACACCGTGCTCGAGCTACCGGACACTGTCTAGATACTAACATATTTTCGTGAGCAGTAGTTAAAATACATTCTGATCCAGGTTTTTTGTCCTTATATTTGTTTTTAATTTTGTCGTGTCACGTGCTCCTTGGAATACCAAACTGTATGCTGGCTGCATTTACCGTAGATCGATGTGAGGTTATAACCCTCTAATGTTTTCTTAAGCGAATCTTTACTGTATTATTTTCATATAGTTTTACTCGTATTCAGATCTGCCAATAAAAGTTTTAATATTAAAAATTCTCTTAAAAGTTCACACATATTGTTACTTTAATGTAAACATCTAGATCGATTCGAAAATAGGTTAGATCCTTCGAACGTTCGCGACCATCCGGTAACTGTCAAATCAACACGAATATTGTCCCATACATCGATCACCGGTGATTGGACATGTCGTACAATTTGACCCAATCCCCGGATTCGCTTTAATTTCACAAAATATTATTAAATCACCTCCATGTGTAGTTTATATTATTAATTAAACCTAGTACTATCACTACATATTCATTTTTCTACATTATATCAATTGAATTATTATTATATCGACTCTTAACTGTAAGTGATGCTTAGCCATTTTGATAATGAAAATGGTCAAATGCGAGAAATGCGCAAATGGATAATTGCGAGAATGAGAATTTCTATACATTTTTTACATGTTTAACCTACATTAATTATAAAAACCTTCATTTATTTAGAAAACTATAATTTCAAATGTTATTATAAGAATATTACATTTTAATTTATATAGCCTGGATTTTATAAATCATGAAAATGAATATTGTGTTCGGTAATAGGGGCCTGTCCGGTATATGGGTCCTTTACCCTATTAGTCTTGAACCTTTTACTGGAGCTCTTCTGTTTCAAATGCGCTTCACTCTCGTACGTTATTTTATCGGCTTATCCCGTACCTCTGTTTTCTTAAGCATAGATTAATATTATCCGAAGGATAGTCCGTATAATTTTATTATTAACCGAAGGAAATGTGTTGCGATTTCTACTATTTTTTAATAATTTTACACAGTCTACGTTACGACTCCTTTATAGCGAAAAATGGTACTCGACGAAGACCGATACCTTTTGGTCTGAGCTAGTTTTCCCCCGCCATCGCAAGAAAAAGAGATGCTAAAAAATCTGTTTCATTATCGTAGCAATTCAAGAGGTTGTTTACGCGCAAGAAGACGGTAGTCAGAGGGGCGTAAATTCCATTAACGGGGGGGGGGGAGCAATTTTAAGCCCTGTCCCAACACCGAGCAACACATTTTTCAAGCAAAGTTGATCGCGCCCGTGGAAGATTTACACAGCCGCTAATTGGATCGCTTCATTTTTATCGATTTTACAGGTGATTCACAGCGAGGAGGACAGAATGTGGATGAAAGGTTCCAATGTAATTTTATGCCACACCGGTGGTGGTCACGAGGACGTGGACCGCATCCGAAGCGCGCATCGGCACGATCTTGAAACTCTGCTCCCTTATCTGCTAATTATGCCGATATGGCTGTATACGTCGCCGTCGTTTCCTCTGGCCAGAACGATTCTTCCGTGCTTCGCGATAGTCAGCATATTGTACACGCTGCTGCACATGCAGATCGTGAACGCGCATCGTTATTGCAAAACTATCCTCTCCGCTCTGGAATATTGCACCTTGGTTTCTTTATCTGCCATGTCCGTGCACCATTATGCAAACGCACTGCGAATTTCGTAATTATAATTTCGCACGTTTTGTAATTTTCATTCTTCGATTGTTTCACATTTCTGCGGTAAGAGAATTCAGTGGAGTGGAATATTCATTTGTAATTGTAGCGCATAAGTATTCAATGAGAAGTTAGGCAATACCTCCAATACCTATGTACCATATTATTTTTAACAATTAATGGTTTAATAATCAATAAAAGATCAGTGACTTTGTTGCGCGCTCTATTCAACTGAAATTCATTATTAATGAAGTTATTAATGAAGTGTAGTTCGTGTAAAGGGACTTTAAATTAAAACATGTTTACCATTATCGTGTCGCATGCCACGTTATCGATACTGAATGGAATACGATTACAATGCCACTAGCGGATAGAATCAAAAGTATTTTTTCCACTTCAACATATAATCACTGAGGTCGATAAAATTTGTGAAGTGCTCTTTTCTAGCATTGTTGAGTACATATTCCCTAGCTATATGTTAGTCTCTACTCTAAAGTGTCCAGACGTCCCGCATTTTCCCGTTTTTGAGCTCTTTGTCCCGCATTGAAAAATGTCCCGCAAAGTGTCCCGCATTGGACATGTAACCTTTTACATTTTCGCAGTGGCATAAAGTTACTGTTTCCTGTACTTGATACTAGATGGCGCTAATACTGTTAACTGTCAGCAAGGGTTTTTACGCGTCTTGTCACGCTTGGCGCGAATAGTTTAATACGTTTAACTGTTTTATCGGATACGATTCATGAGAACATCGTTCGTACGAAAACATTATTTGATTGTCAGTCATGGTCCTGTAAATGTTGTAATAGAGTACTTCTACGATCTCACGGCTCTGCAAACCTTTTTTTTTATTTTATATTTTGCTTGTTTGTCCCGCATTGGCCCCCAAAATATCTGGTCACTTTACTCTACTCCCACTTCTCCCTACGGCATTCATGTCTCGCCGAAGGCAAGATTGGAGCGTATCAGAGTGCCTGTAAGACAATGGGAGTGTATCAGAGTGCCTGTAAGAGAAAGTGAAACGGTATAAGAGACACAATTCCCTCGCCATTCTAATGTCGTTTCTACGCTTCGTTATTTCTACACCACTGCTACACCGTTTATACACTATCCTGACAACATTCCCACAGCTATGGCACACCATTGTCATTACAGAATTCCTCCGCAATTCCTGTACCTCCCTACGACACTCCTGCAACAATTTCACATTATTCCTATACCATTATTCCTATACCTATACTTTTATATTATTCCTACATTAGTGTCACCACCGTTCCGCATTATTCCAACACTCTGTTTTTACTCGATTCCCATACCATTTTAATATTATGTTCTCCTATTCCATCTCGTGCATAACATACCACACTTCACAACATAACGTCTCACAACATCACGCTTCACACAATCACACTTCTCAACGTAACGCATTACAACATTACACGGCACCTAATCATACATCACAACATCACACTTCGCAACAGCACACTTCTACAAATCACGGCTTCACAATCAACACACAAAACACGTCACAACACCCCACTTGACAACATCACGCTTCATATCACCACACTTCACAACATTACACGTCACAGCAACACACTTCACATAGTCACCCCACAAGATCACACTTCACAACATAACACTCTTCAACATCACAAATTACAGATCACACTTCGTGTCTCCCGAAAGTGTAACAAACCTGCAAACAGAGAAATTGAAGGCCTCGCGGAATCGTAACAAAGTGGCAAAGGACAAATTTTTATCAACGATGTTGCAAATTAAATAGTGGCGTTGATGGACCAAACCCCCTGTTTGCAACTTTGTTGCGTTTTCACGAGCATCGAAATTTTGGATTGCAACCTTGTTGCAGGTGCAGCAACTCGAAAATCACATGTTCCAATTTCCACTGCGCGATACCTGCACCTGCAAGAGAGGCAGAGTTTCGGCCTGCACCTGCAAGATAAGTCGCGGGGTGAAAATTTGCTTCTCTTGCAGGTGCGGCGCGAAAATCTGCCTTTCTTGCAGGTGCAGCAAGTAAAGAATGCCTCGTTCAGTTTTCGATCGCACGATTCTTGCACCTGCAAGAGAAGCAGATTTTCGCGCTGCACCTGCAAGAGAAGTGAATTTTTCGGTTCGTCACGTGGTTGCAGCTGCAAGAGGAGCAAATTTTCGGTTCCCAACTTTATTGAGGCTTGTGTAAAGGCAGCAATGTTGTAAAGCGGGCTTTTGGTACACGAGCACGCAAATTTTATTTGCAAGATTGTTGAAAAATCTGTCCTTTGCAACTTTGCTGCATTTTCGCCGGGAGCGTAAAACCAGTATGCAATCTTATAAACTATGATGTGTGTTGTGTGTTGCTTGAAGTGCGTTGTCTGTAAGCAAAGTGTGAAGTGTACCTAAATGCTGTTATAGTTTCCTTTGTAGTCGAGTAATTGTATGTGCATGATCTGATTGATTGATCACAGATTAAAGATTGAATGTACAATGCGTAATAAAAGCATTAATTGTTAAAAAAAATCTGTATCTCAGTTCCAATGCCAAGTATGTACTTTCGTAAGATGTTGGGTTCATCCTCGACTTCATCTGTGGTGCTTCTACATAAAAGCATACATCATCGTACGGTATATTCATTATCATTGTATTTAATTGATAAGTATATAGTGTCCATAAATTATGACGTATCCACTGTGTTACGTCTTTAAGGTCAACAGTCGGTTATTAAGTTAATTCTTAACGCGGCTCGGCTATACTGGCAAGATAAGGCCCGTCAGTCGGTGGTCGACTGGCACAGAGTACGCTAATCCTTGGAGATAACCGATTTCTTCAGACAACGAAAAGAATCTCTGGTAAGTTTTTATTGCTTCCATCGGCTCGTGATTGATGTAAAGAGGATTTAAAGTATCCATGACGTTCGATTGATAGCGAAAGCATTGATTAGCTCGCGCTAATGTGGAGATGTGTACATACATTGTTAGGAATCGCAGCAACGCCTCTGAGAAATTATTTAAACTTACCATAGGATTGCCATCCGTACTTCAAAATAAAGTATTTTACGTTATTATACGTAAATGTATTCTATACTTTTGATTAACAATAAAGTATGTGAAAATACTTTATTTCGCAATTAATGATGTTACGTGAAACGTAACGCAATATTATTACAGTACGTAGTTCCAAAACGTACACAAACCATGATCTCTAAATAATTTCTTACCTTCTGTCTGTTCCTGCCCCCTCAGCATTTACCGAGAAAGTTTCCTTTGCCATGAATGCAAAGTGGCGGGATGAGAGAAACAAGGCCTCTCTTAATTTAATAAAGTACGAATTATTTATATATTTTTAATATGTTGAGTGTAATAATGCCATTGAATTATTTAAAAATGATAAAAATTTGTTGTGTAATGCGAATAGCAACAAAAAATATGTTTGGAAGATATAAAAACTAATAAGATTAAAATGTAGTTTTAGTTTTTTCGAACGTACTTTTTTTATATTCCACGAAAGCAAATTTACGTTAATTTCCTGTAAAAAAGGTGGCAAGCCTAACTTCTTCATATCTTACAAGAAGCCAGTACCCATTTCTTTTTTAACAAGTTTGATTGCTTCCTCAAGTAATCAAGCTTTCTTGTTCCAAGAACCAATACTCTCTACTGTTTGCTTTTAAACTAATTCTCTACACTTTCCATCCGAGCGTGACCATTGAGAGAAACTTATACAATATTAATAACAGAGATCAACAGATGACGGTTTCTCTTCATAAATCACCTTAACTGCTAATTTATTCGAAACCGGTTACGCATCAATCTTGTCTATTTATAATGTAAAAAAAAAAACAGACAAAAAGATCTGCGCGGTCGATCATTTAGAGACCTTGACAGTCATTGGTTTAGATCGTTTTATCATCCTGTATATACGCAATTGATACAAACAGTTCCTTTTCATAGACTGAATTTCTCAAAATATCAATCACTTTACTCTATTTTGTACTTGTTAATCATACAAAGAACTTAGGCATACATTAAGTGTAGGACCTGAAAGACGAAATACCTCTGAACCGATTAGCACTCGGACCAGTGTTTACTAGAAATTTCTTGTTCCTTTTTATAAGTTCCATTAATCGATGATGTTTATATTTACACTTCTAAATCAACTTTCCATAATTTGTGGATGTTTTATTACCCATCACTACAAGATTTAGTATTCCGCGCAGGCGCGCTGACCGCGCAGTGCATCTCGCGCGCCGATCTGCTGCAGCGGAGCAAGTGATAACGCAGAATTGCAAGGTCGCGCGATGGAAAGTGACAGCCGAGTGTTTGCGGAGCTGGAGATTCACAAGAGCCCAGTGCATCGTTTCGCGCAGATCGCGCTCGTCTTCGACGGAATGTTCTTTTTCACTATCCTGTATCTGTTCGTGTACATAATCGGTCGTCAGATTTAGAGGTTAGGCGGTTGCCCGTCCTTCGCCCGTCGCGACGGCCCCGTAACTAAGGCCGTGAACATGGACAACAGTAGTGTATGCTTGCCGCGATGCCTCGGCCTGTAAATATTTCGCAGCGATTGTTATAAGGTGCCCGCGAAACTTGAAGCATGAAACGACGAAGTACGCCGGTGCCGTAATTTAGTTTTCAGTGTTCTAAATAATGGAGATAGAGGTAGGGGCCGTGCGCAAACGGACCTTCCAAACTTACCTGCAACACGTACCGCGGCGTTTGTCAGAAGTGGTGGAGCAGTTTTTCTATGGGTAAGCAACAATAGCGATGAAAGTGAAAGTAGGTCAACGAACTCACGCCGTCGCTTCCCTTCCCCAGACTTGGCTTGAGGATCGCACGACGACCACTGAAATGGCTCATTGGCAGCACCATAGTAGTTTTAGTCTCTCTATCCGGATTGTATTCCTTCCGCCAAGAGAAGAATCCCATGAAGCTATGGGTTCCGCAGGATTCGGACTTCGTACACGATACAGACTGGATGATCAAGCAGTTCGGACAGGGGCTCAGAATGGAAACTATGATAATGACAGCTGACAATGTGTTAGAACCGGAGGTTCTTGCCAGAGTACTTATTGCCCACTCTTTTATATAATCGTAATAAAAGTTGCATTCACCTTTAGAATAACAAATGAAATGATCCTTCAAATCGTTTTAGTTAAACGAGATAACGAAGCAAGTTATTTCTGCGCGAACTCCTGACCGCATCGTATGGACAGATATATGTTTCAAGTAAGCATTCCCCCGTGCATATTATCGAACGGATTTTACGTCGCAACTATCATAATATTCCTTTTATTTCTCATACAGAGTGCCAGTTATATCGGGTATCGCGCATAAGAAGAAGCGTAGCGCGCAGCACGACGATTTCTTCGATATCGAACTAGACACAGAAATCAATCGCACTGCGTTCGAACCTGCGGTTCATGCGGATCCGAAGCTCTATTGTAGTATAGTTAACAACTTGCCAAAGGCTTGCCTTGTAAATAGTATTCTGGATATATGGGAATATGACAGCGACGTGATTCTTCAAAAATCCAAAGAGGAGATTCTCAACGATATAAACAATGCAAAAGTTAGTCCCACTTTGGGGCATCCCCTGAACTTCACAGACTTATTGGGCCACGTAACGAGAGACGAACAGGGTAGAGTTGTCTCAGCTGGGGCTGTAAAGACAAATTGGGCAGTTCACATCAATTTTTCAAAGGTGGACATGGATAACTTTGGGAACGATGCTGGAACAGCTGATTGGGTAAGGTAAGTTCATAGGAAGGCCTGAATCATGATTTAGATATAATGAGCACTGCTAAATTAAAATATATTCTATAACAATGCCATTTATCAATGTTTGGATGTGTAATGTATAATTTAATAACGCATACTTTAAATGTTTTATATGATTTGGGCCTTATTTTACACTTAACACGATTTTGTCAAGATCAGCTAATATGTTTATATACATCATATATGTTTTTTTTTATACAAATTAAGAAATAATTTAAGTACATGTATATATCTTGCACGTATTATTCCAATATATTATGATTCCTTTGATCTCACAAGGGAACACCGCGAACCTGGACGCACCGATTGGAACGCAACTTTGTGGGTTTGTAGAGTGACTCGAAACAAGAACAACGGTGTGCTTCATTTGGGCCCTATCGCCCTTTAAGGGGGTGAAAACTAACCTCAAAGTCAAATTGGCACTTCCACTTTTTCGCGTATAACTCTCAAAGTACAACAGCCAGAAAAAAATGTTTCAAACAAAAGTTTAATGGTGCAATAAGCCCTACAAACTTGCATTAACAAAATTTTGAAGAGTTTAAAAAAAAAATACCTGAACGAAAAGAAACTTTTTTCCAAATTTTGTTAACGCAAGTTTGCAGCGCTTATTGCACCATTAAGCTTTGGTTTGAAACATTTTTTTCTGTCTGTCGTATTTTGAGAGTTATACGCGAAAAAGTGGAAGTGCCAATTTGACTTTGAGGTTAGTTTTCACCCCCTTAAAGGGTGATAGGGCCCAAATGAAACACACCGTTGTTCTTGTTTGGAGTCAGTCTAAAAGCCCACAAAGTTGCGTTCCAATCGGTGAGTCCGGGTTCGCGGTGTTCCCTTGTCAGACCGAATCAATATTCACGTGCTAACATTTCATTTCAATTTAAATTAAACTCTGCTCACACATGATCCATGGAATATTACACGCGTTAACACATCACGAAAAGATGCGATAATCACTCACCCCGATAATGAACACTATTTTTTATATATAGGCTACAGACGATGTACTGAAATGGGAGATGTCTTATTTAAACGTATTACACAAAAATGCAAAAGTTTTAAACGACGAGAAAGATGTAAATCGTACCGTAGCTATCTGGTACGAAGCTGGTAGAAGTTTCGGAGACGTTACTTTCGTAACAATGTTCGGGAATATTGGTATACTGTCGATAGGATTTGTTCTGATGTTTTTCTACGTGTTATTCATATTTTCTGATTTTAATTGGGTGGGATTGCGAGTAAGTTTTCACTAAAATAAGTCATTATACAGAGAGTATCGTAAAAGTCTGAATTCAAGAGAAATCGGTATTTCAATAAATCTTACGAACACTCGATTTAATATTAACTGCACCGTCCAGCAAACTGTTAACATTATTTCAGATCTTTAGGATACTGCCTGTCGAGAGCAAATCCGCGCGCTATCATCTTTATTGAAACTGTAAATTTCTATAGGTCTATCTCACAATGTTCGGTCTTTTGTGCGTGGGTGGGGCATTCATAACTTCAATTAGTCTGTGTTCCGTGCTTGGAATTTCTTATGGACCGGTGCACACTTCTTTACCATTTCTCCTATTGGCTCTCGGAGTGGACGATAACTTTTTAATACTGGCATCTTGGAAAGAAATACATTCGCGAAAGTCGAACCGAAACAAGCCACTAGAAGAGAAAATAGCTTTAATGTTAGGACACGCAGGCTCGGCTATTAGTATTACCTCCCTCACTGACGTGGTCGCATTTGTTATTGGTGCATCTACGGTAAGTGTGAATAAACCGGATTACTTCAAGGATGTTTTAGAGCTATGGGTGTAACTACACTTGGGTAATGGAACTCGCAATAGCTTTCACGCGTTGATAAGTTTGCAGCCATACTCATAGGCGTCCGGAGGGGGGTGCAAAAAGGGCAGTTGCCCCTCCCTGGCTTTTGTGAAAAAATCGCTTATTTTCAAAAACTGATCTCTATTAAGTTTATACCAAAAAACTGAATACTTCTAAATTTCGGATTTAAATTTTCAATTAAATGGGCACCACAAAATGAGTTAAAAAAAGCAAGCGGGCTAGTCGTTTTTTCATTACTATATTTTTCTTCATCGTCACTCTAAAGTTGCCCCCTCCTGGAAAAAAGTCTACGTACGCCCTTGGCCATACTTCTGAAACATTCTGCATGTTTTAACATTTAATTTATTCAACACCTCATAATGTCGTGCACATTTCCAGATATTGCCATCACTCCAATCGTTCTGTATTTATGCCGCGGTTGGGGTGCTACTAACGTTTTTATTTCAAATCACATTTTACGTTGCCTTTTTCACCCTGGATGCTCAACGGATCGCGAGTAAAAGGAACGCGATATTGCCGTGGATCGTCCACGAGAATTTCACGCAGAAGTTCATCAGCCCGCGTAAAGAACTGCCTTCAAAGTTGATAACTCATCTGTACTCGAAGGTGGTCTTAACGAGACCGGGGAAATTAATAATAGTATTGGTGACAATTGCCGCGGCGACCGCCGGCACTATGGGTACATTGCAATTGCAGCAGTGGTTCGATCCAGCGTGGTTCACGCCAAGCAGTTCATATCTTAGCAAGTATTACAACATACGACATCTCGAGTACCCCGACCGTGGTTACGAGGCGATCATTCTTATGGGGGATTTCAATTACACCGCTCAATTTCCAAAGCTAGTCAACCTGACGGAGAGTTTCGTTAATTTGTCAACGGTGCAAAGTTTAAACTCCTGGCCCAATGACTTTGTACACTTTGTGTCCAGTTATTTTCTTAAAGGTTAGTAAGATCCTTCAACACCGTGGCAAGACGAGGCCGCCTTAACTAATCGTATTAAAATGCACCGATAAATGGAGCCTAATTTCTAGATTTAACGAACGAAACGCTCGACGACGCTGAGTTTCACGACTACCTGTCCAAGTTCTTGTACAGTCGAGACGGGGGCAAGTATCAGCGGAATTTCCGCTTCGAGAGGGATCTGAAGTGCGGCAAAAGAGCGCCGCTGATACGGGCGACTACCATAGACTTTATCTTCAAACGATTCCACGGCCCTCATGAGTGGATCCCAGCGATGGACCAGAGCAAGCAGGTGGCACTCGACGTGGGGGTCGACGGTTTCGTTACCGTTTGGAGCGAAGTGTTCAGTCTGTGGACCACCGATAAATTGATCGCTCAAGAGGTCCTGCGGAACGTTCTACTAGCCCTGATCTGTGTCATGGGAATGACGGCGATGCTGATTGCCGAGCTGCAGACTTGCTTTTGGATATTTCTCTGCGTGCTTCTCACGCTATTGAACGTCTGCGGTTTCATGCACTTCTGGGGGCTAACGATAGACATCGCTTCTTGCATCGGTGAGGAATCTCCCCTTTGATCCATCTTCGACGCGCGAAGATATCCTTCGAGCTTAATGGCTCTCTTTATGCTCCGATTGTACAGGTTTGGAATTGGGCATTGGTTTGTCCGTGGACTACGCGGCCCACGTTGCACACGCGTTCGTACACGCCGCGAGCGAGACGGGATGTCAGGATCGTACGACCAGAGCTCACGTCGCGGTGAGGTACATCGGTGCGGCGGTCGCATACGGCGCTGGCTCCACGCTGCTCGCACTCTCGATGATGGCGTTCTCCGAGAGCTACGTGTTCCACGCGTTCCTCAGGATTTTCATCTTAGTGATAGCGTTCGGCCTCTGGCACGGACTGTTCCTCTTACCAGTTATACTGAGCACGATCGGGCCGCGGAGTCTACGTTTGTCCCGAGCACAGCAGACTCCCGAGAAAACGGAGGACGCCTTGGCCACGGTAACCAGCCCCCTCACCAAGGAAGCGGAGAGTTAACAAAAGGAAGGAGCACAAACTGGTTCTTTATCAATAATATTTATTTTTGGTTCAATAAACATACAAAATTATTACACTATCCGTACTATTAATCACACATTTATACAAAAATAATAATAATAAAGGTCGGATAACTTAAAAACGGCATTATTTATATATATATATATAGATATATATATATTTATGTATATATATATTTGTCTAATATATTAAGATGAAAAAAAACAAGTACAAAATAATGTAGCAAGGTTGTTGATATAGATTTATTAATAATTAATTATTGATCGGAAAGGAACATGACTATTATATAAACGTAACGTAATCGTGTTGCTGGATGCGTTTTCTTTTTTTTTCTTCTTTCTTTTTCTCATGTATAATCATAATGAATGATTACGACGTAAAAATGAGCGGCGAGGGAGCGACCCCGGATTGATTGGCAAGCTCCCTCAGCTGCCTCTCTCAGTCTTGCACAGTCCACATACATTCACGCGATCTTACATTCAAACGACATACCTCAGTCTTCTCCGTTCGCTGTCTCTTGTCCCCCCATTTCTGCGCGCCTCTCCTTCCCCCTTCTCTTCCCGTTCCGACAGGGAGAGTGGGGCTTACGAAACGGAGTAGAGTCGAGCAAACCAACGGAAAGACTCGAAGTATCCTCGCGCGTACGCGCGCGCACATACAAACGCTCGGCATTCGAAACAGAGGCATTCGACAGAGGCTATCCAATCTCTCGAAAAAGAAAAAAAAAACACGATTCAACGCACACGGTAGAGTAGACTGCCGGGGCAGCAAGCCACGCACGAACGATACGGCGATACACTTATATAATCTCCTTACTTAGTCGAATTTTACAAATTGGGATCGTACATTCCATAATTAATGAGGAACCATCGATACAATAATAATATTTTACTTAGCAAAACGTGCCGATCGGTAGTGTGGCGAATGGACGCGTGATGTGTGAGCACAGTTAAACGCGTGACGAAGAAGGGAGAGGGGGTTTTCTTCATGAGAATTATGATGATGATGATGATGACGACGATGATGACGATGATGATGATGATGATGATGTCGATGATGATGATAATAACGATGATATATCGGCGATGGTGGTGGAAGGGATGATAAGTTGGCGCAGGAGGGCAGGTTGGTAGAGGGGACAGAGGCGGGGGTTCCCCTTTTCTTTCTTAAGCCTGCTAATCGTTGCAGACAGAGACAGAGAGAGAAAGGGAGGTGGAGAATGAGATTGAATGATTCGGGGGAAATTGCACGTCTGCTTGCCAGGAGTTCAAGGTACACGCACTTTATAGGGATACATCATGGGAAAGACACTCAGGGCAGACACTGACATAGAGACTAGGCTACCGACTATATGTATACCTATCTAAACGTGTAATTTAGCGTACGCACCGCGTACACTCGGTACGCCCGCACTCCGCCCGCCTTTTGGGTTGCCGTTTGTTATCATCTTTATCTTTCTTTTATATCTTCGATAAGCAAGCACGTGTACATGCCCGTGCACACGAGCTTCCGTCCCTCTGCTTCCCGTCTGCCTTTTTCCATCCTTCTGTTCTCCGCTCTTCCTACACTTTTCCGTTTACCATTCCGATCATTTCCTGTCGTCTCCTCCCCTTTCTTTCCTCCTTTAATTATTATTATCATCGTTTTATTACAATCAGCGATCGCGTCGTAGTCATGACTTTTTATAGTAAACGCTATGTAGTCTTTATTACTCAAGCTTATGCCCAAAAATCTACCAGAGGCACTTTGGGTTTATTAGTACCATTTGAAGTCGGCGTGCGCGGGGGAGGGTGCTGCCAGTTCCTCTGCCTCTCTCTATTCTTTACCTTAGCGGCTGGTAGCGATCGAACGACTCGTCTTCTTGCTCTTCCTTCGACCTCACGGAATACCCTGTCTGTGTGATCCATTTCGTCCTAATCGGGCGAGTGCGTCGCTTAGTTTTCGCATTAACACCGTTCCAACCCCTCCCCCGTTCCTTTCCCGTAGCCTACCAACTCCGTATCTTTCCCTGCTGCCTTACCTTTCCACACACGGTCTTCCGATGTTTTTTGAGCAATAAATACTTTCTCCACTGACAACTGCACATTGAATTGACGCACGGGACACACACCCACACACGCACACACGCACGCACACATCATACTCACAAGTGACGCGTACACCAACGATTCCCATTCACTGTCAGCCGCTCGCGTCGACAGGACCCCCCCGAAGGTGGCTCAGGTTCGGGCCATCCCTTCGTGCGATATGAATTCTTTACCCACGATAGTCTCTCGAATCGTCGAGGCTTAACCTACGCGGATCTAAAATCAAAGTCTTCTTACGTGGGCGGGACACCACCTTTACGGGGCCTCCGATGTGCGTTTGCAAAATTGGCTAGTTAACGTACGATGAAAACGTGGAAGAAACGCCGTTGCGAGCTCCGCGAAGATTCTTGAATTCGCGATATCGACGACGACGTCGTTTTGTTTTGATCCCCTTGAATAGATAGAAATGAATACGCGCTCTGGCGGCAACGCCGCCCGATGGCTCCCAGGCACGGCACTGGGAACGAAATATGATCGAGTACTGTCCTGCGCGAACGGCTCCCCACCAATCACTCTCGTCCGCGCAATATCGGCGCTGTAACTTCCACCCATACCCAAATATGGCTACATCCACAGAGTTTAATGTTTACGCATTTTTTTTTTTAATTAATGATTATCAATTCATATCAATTCAATATCAATGTATTACAATCAGACAATACTCAACAGTGATCGTTATTCATTATATATTACAATAATTAAGAGTGACAACAACATGACGACGGAGGCGTTGAAGCATTATTACAAGGGGGAAGGGGGGGGAGAGAGAGAGAGAGAGAGAGAGAGAGAGAGAGCGGGAGAGAGAGAGAGACATAGAGTGAGAAGGGGGGGATAGAGAACGAGAAAGAGGGAGAGTGGCACAAATGTGTGATTTCTTAGGGATGGATGAGTAAAGAGTTAGAGAGGGCGCGCCGATAATGGACATTTCTTTTCTTTCTCTTTATAGCTACGTGTAATCACGAAGATCGAGGTAAGTGACACGTGGACAAAGGGGGACATAGGAGGGGGCATTATTTTTTTTCCCGATGATTATGAATATAGGCGAAAGACGATGATAGGTGAGCATTCACGATGAGAACGAACGATTAATGATGAGAAAATGGAACGATGAGCTGGAGACCAAGGAGGGGAAGCACGCACACTCAACACAACCGTCACATCGAGCTGGCCTCGCGCACGGCCATAGTCTAGAAGATTAATACCTATTAACTAATACACAGTCTGTCTCCGATTCGCGGATGACTCCATCATTTTTTTTCGTTTTCAATGCATGTAAGTATAAATAATACGCGTGACGCGCGCGCGCGTACAGTAGCGGCGATCACGCGGCGTGGCGGCCCCGATCGATCGTTCGAGCGATGGTCGAGGGCGAGGCGCGTGCTCTTAAAATGGACGTGGATTGCTCTGTACGTCGGCGCCGTTTCTACGATCACGCGCAACCGTCGCCGCGATCGATCGGGATCTAGGCGTCGACGCCGTTACCAGTACGCGCGCGCTCATTCCCCTCGGATACTGCATATACATTACACACATACTTTTATGCGCCGGTATAAAGTGTATATATGTACACATATACATACGACATACCATCCATGTATATATATAATATACCCATATTGTTTAATTAATCATCGTTTTTTTTTCTTCTTTTAAATCGTTTAATCGCCTTATTTATTTAAAATTCGTCAGTTCGTAATTGAAAAAATTTTCAGCTACCAGAGCGGTGGATGGAAATGTTTCTTCGTTAAAAATCGCCGATCCCCCGACGAGAGCGCTGCTACGATCGACCGTTTTAAACACAATTTACAAATAATCGGGATCGATCGGCTGATTCGTTCACTCACTAATAACACTAATGTCTATTACTCTTTCGCTCGTTCGCTTCTTCATTCCTCTCTTTCCCATTCTCTTCCCTTTAAAAAAAACCCTATATCTCCGTCAATCGTGGCGTGATCGCGGCCGCGATCAGCGTGCGAATTATCTTTCAGATTTCGTTCGTGAATGCGGCCACCGCGCGCGCGCGCGCGGGGGAGAGGGGGATGTGAGCGCACATCGATAATTCTATTACAATTAATCGTGATTTTGGTATCTTATGTACAGTTATGCGTGGGCATGCGCTGTGATTATCGGCCCACACCGGCCACCCCTCCCCCCCGTTCACCCCCCCCCCCCCAAACGTTTGTCGGCGACCATTCAGAAGACATTTTGTTCGCACATATTTGAAAACACTTACTTGTCCTCGAACAAACTTTCTTTTCCCCTCTCCGTTAAACTTCAGCGGTCCGTTGTGCAACTTCTTCACGTACAATTCGCGTACTAAGCTGAGAGACAACTGGCCCGCACGGGAACCTGAGACGATCGATTACAAGATAGGCCAGTTCTCTTGGTTGCATCCTCTCGGAGAATACCTAACTCAAGTATTCAGCAGGGTAACTCTTGGCGGGCGGGCTTTGTCATATGCTTCATAGAGTTCATGGTACATCAGGGGTTGTCCGCCGCCATTATATTGTGCACCTGCTCGAGCTTGTACGCCAGTCTCTGCTTCTGCGAGAACTCGTCCTCCTCCAGGGTGACTATAAGCTGTTCGTTGTATTTACTCGCGTACGTATACAGTTCGTAGAGGGCGCAATTCGTGTTGAACTCCGTCGTGTGCAACTGTTTCGATAGGGTCAGAAACGAGGATAGACAGTGAGAACAGGGTTACGGATGATTCCAGCTAAATATGAGAGGGATACGTACCCTAGACTCCTCGGCAAGCATGGCGTTCATGTCTTGATCGGATATGGCTGGCATGATTTTGATATCTGAGTAGTAACGCTCTACCCACTCTTTGTACACTGGAATGTCCTTCGCGTAAAGTAGCTTAGAACTCGGGGAGTCCTTACCTGGAACAGGGAACAGCAACGTTATCAAACCTCCTCCCCCTTTCGGGAGCGATATCTTCGCGTTCGAGCGAGACAGTGAACGGTACCCACCTAATCTATGATCCGAAGTGGAGCAGCTGTCCATGAACGTCTGCGCCACGACGGACAGACACGAGTCAACGATGTTTGACTTGTGTATGTCGAAGATGAAATTCGGATTCTTGATGAGATTGACCCAAAACCTAAGTGGAAGGGAGTTGCTCTTCCATGTGTGCACCACTTCGGGGTCAGATATGCCGTGTTGCAGAGCTTGGTCGTCCATGAAGTCGAACATGTACTTGATGGCGAGGGGAAGGGCCGAGCCCCGGTGGGCAGTGCTGAAAATCGTCTCGAACAGATCATCGACGAACTTCTGGAGCGTACCCTTCGTCGCCAGTAACCTCGTCAGATAGATCTCCGAGACCATCTTGTTCCCGCGATCCCCTTCCTTTCGCGCGTCAGAATCGTGGTGTTTCACCAGATGCCATGCCTTCAAACCTCCGTCGTGGTTCTGATTCAATGGCGACGTTGCGCGCGAGAGAGGGGGACTGGCCGAGTTGAACTTGCTCAGGTTTAGGGTCTCGTATTTGTGCGATTTGTCCGTTTTCTCCGAGAGGATCGATAGATTGTAGATCGACGACTGCTTGGAGACCAAGTTCAGCGACGCCACATCCGGTACCCTGTAGTGATTCAAAGTGTTCCGCTTCTTCCATTCGCCCTCCGTCTTCGTTGTCGAGTCTTCGTCGTAGAGGATCAATCTGCCGGACGCTCCGGTTCTCCATTCTAACATGAAATAGATGTTACCATTCACCCACCTCGAGGATCTAGTTCACTACGGATTCGATATGCATGAAAGTTAGCTTCCCAAATTTTACGCTAAAACTTTGGAAACTTACCAAGATCGAGGTCATCCTTCCTGGGTCTTTGGCTATAAGGCGTGGCTCTGTAGATGGTGTCCAATGCCTTCTCCTTAACTTGAGATATCGTATCGCAATCCAGGACCTTAACTGGCACATTTTCCGTATTCGGATCCATGCCGCCGACGAAGACCGTCTGTTGCGATATCGACACGTAGACCGTCTACGAAACGAACGGGATTTGCAAATGTCTCTAAAGATAACTTCTTCGATAAAGCGAGGAATTAGGGTCGAATATCATTTGAAATCAACAATAGGAACTTGGGAACAGTGTTGTGGGAAAATTGAAATTTCTGTCGTAGTGTCGGTCATCTTACCATTGGTTTAAAGTCAATGGACTGCCTGATCAATTTCTCCTCCGACAGCGAGTACCGTGCTTCAGATGTGATAGCATCGACTGGGCCCTTATCAACTTGTTGTTTCACCGCGCGAAACAGCACGTATAACGGTTCACCGGCGCATTCCCTCATGAATTTGTACAGGAGGAAGGTGAACCAGGCTGACAGCATCTTCTCAGCGACGCTTTCCGTTCTGAAAACCAGCGAGAACATTCATAAATGCAGGCTGTCGAATAACGAGCTTGAAGGGAAACGTATCGTGAACACTCACCGCCTGAGGAACAGCTTCGGATGGCTCTTACCCTCCGTGCACTTCTCGATCAATTCCGCTAGAAGGGTCTTGAGGATGTCCGTGCAGTACTCCATCTTGCTCTGGAGCGTGACCATGATGAGGCTGGCCACGTTCACTCGGTCTCTCATGGAGAAATACCGATTGTTCTCCAGGGTTCGTACGAAGAGCAGCAGGAAGGTTTTGTTCATTATCAGCGAGCCGAACAGGCGCAGGCCTTTCTCCTTGCGCGCCAGTTCCGGCCTGTCCCATTGCAGCACGGGGCTATTGTCGTCGCTGGGGAACAGTATCATCATCGCGTAAGTGCGATAATCGAGGAACGGTATGCCACCGCTGGTGAGGTCGCCGGTGAGATCTGTCATCTCTGTTTGCAGCTCAGCGAACGCTTCTTTGCACTCGGCCGCGACACGGAGCTCCAGGATGTCCATCTGCTCTTGCATGTTCTTCAGCACGCGGTTACTTTCGGTGGACTTGCGACGGTAGGCGATGAGGAAGGCGATGAACACGAACACCAGGATTACTATGGCAGCGATCACGCCGATCAGAGCTGGTTTCGATAGCGGCCCGTTAAGGCCGGCTGGCAGTGCGTAGCTCAGTTTCCCTATGTTGTAGCGAAGGTTGCCGCCCACGGTCACCAGAACTTCTGGTAGATCCTGCTTGTTCGGCAGACCCTCGCTGTCTATCGCCGGGGGCTGTGTCAACGGCGGCCGGCAAGTGAGCTGCTGCCTCGACAGAGAAGTGACGTTGCAGAACGCGTTGCCTATCTGCACGATCACGTCGGACTCTTGGCAGGCGCGATCCAGGTGCTGCCCGTTGATGGTCAAGTAGTCGCTCTTGTAGTACTTGATCTCCTCGTCGAACCTGTCGTAGATCGGGTTCGGGTAGAGCAGGAAGTTAGGGAATCCGTGCTGGGAGAGATTCTGCACGCCCGTCACGTTGTCCATGCGAAAGCCGTACTCCAGCGTCAGCGGCCTCTCAGCGTCCACAATCACGTGCTCGGGAACCTCGATCGTCGGTGACTTACAAATCATGCTCTCCTGGCTGTGCACCTCGCACTGAGAGACGAACATCTTCTCGTCGTAGTAGACGTACATCTGAGGGCTCTGTATGTAGCCGAGGTTCTTGCCCGTTACGGACATCTTTATGCCCCCCGCTGGAATGCCTTTCGGTATCTTCATTTGACCAGCGACGCCGCTCTCCACGCTCTCGATCGTCGGATCGTCCACGTACTCGAAGTAGCCGTCGAAGAAGCGAGAGGTCCTGTCGAATGTCATCCTCAGGGCGCCGTTCCTCTTTTTGCTGCTGGCGCTGGTCATGCAGAGAGCCTCGGTCGTTTCCGCGGTGATGATGGAGCATGGTAGCTCGTCGATGTAGGCCACGATATTGCTACCAGCGTTCATATACTTGCCCGAAATCCTCACGGTGGTGCCACCGCTCAGGGGCCCGTATCTAGGGGATATGGAGTCGATCTGTGGATCCACGAACTCGTAGTTGATTTCAGATTGGCCCCTGAAGTCTTCGATCTCCACGATCACCGGGCCCTGTTTCACCTCTTCAGTGCCTGGACCGTCCACGCGACAGACGATCTGCTTTGTGCGTATGTAGAGCTCCTCGTAAGGCTGGCATCGCATTCCTCCCACAGTGACGCCGAGATAGATGTCCTGAAACCAACCAATTTTCATCCTGTTTATGTTTCGTGGGAAGTAGGAGCACCGATATTACTTGCTGAACCAACTGAAGCCTGATTGCTCTAAAAGGTGAAACTAATTGTCTGTATATACACTTTATCACGAGTGAGGAAGATCGACAAGTGAGGTCACAGTTTCTTGCCTATCTACCCTTGCGCGTGAGCCTAACAATTCAATCTTATCTCTTACCCATCACCCACAACACACTTGTACAGTTGAATCGTCCCTATGTTCCATACGAGACCCAGCGTTCAATGTTTCCAAAGAATTACGAAAAGATGGTGACCGAAGCAGGTGAAATGATTTCGCTTACCGAGAACGTTTTGCCCAGGTTGATGCCGCGAATCGTCACGTTCGTGTTGCCTTCCCAGGGGCCCATGACTGGCTCGAACGACTGTATCACGGGGTTCGGACAGGTCTGGTTGCTGTTCAACCACATGCCGATGCCACGGTCGCATTGGTCCTTCACCTCGCATCTGTCGGAGCTCTGACACCATCCGCAATCGTACTTGGGCGCCAGGGCCAGGCACATGCCGCAATTGTCGGCCATGTCGCGGCACCGGTATATCACCAGATGGATGTTCTGCGGATTATCCAAAGGCTTCGAGCCGCCCCAGATCACAGCGAACGGCACGGTGATGTTCGGCGCGCGGGACGTGTACGAAAACTCCGTCTCCTCGCAGTAAATCGTGTCCGCCAATAGGCGAGCGTTCACGCTCGTCACTCGCCCCTCTATGTTGAACTGACAGACGAACCTGGTCTGCACGATGAATTGCTGGAAAAGAGGTTTCGCATAGGTTAGCGTCAATCATCCTAGACAGTCATTCTCGCCCCCCCCCCCCTCTCTACCCTCCGCGACAATGATTCAAGAGATCGTGAAAGGCCCGCTAACGACACGTGAAAACGTCAGGGAATGAACGTGACGGCGTTAGCGGGGTTCCAAGCCGACGCGTTTCGGCTGGGAGATGGATAGACGTCTCCTTACCCCGATGATGTGCACTTTAACGCGGATGGTCTTCTTGATGCCGGAAGACACCAGGATTTCCTGGGAGTCGGTGGCGTTCAGGGTGGGACAGAATCCTGGCCCGCTTCTGTAGCTTGGTCCCATTCTCTGTAAAACATAATCATTGTAACGATTAATTGAAAATTCTGGGGAATAAGTGGAAATGAAATTGGATATTTTTTAAGGCAAACTGGTCCGTTACTCACGCTAACTCCGGTGACCAGGATGTCGTTGCGACAGTTCTCAGCCGTGTCGTGGGTGCATCTGTGGCCATCGACGCACCAGTCGCAAGGGAAGCTGGACGACACGCACTGCGTGCAGGAGCTGTAGGTGTTGCAGTCGAAGAAGGTGAAGTTCGTGGCAACCAGGTCGGGCCCGTTGGTCATCCTGACGGACAATTTCGCGGTGAAGTGATGCTGCCCCTGCGGTATAGACGGGAGGAGATCGGTTCTCGGGGTGGTGCAGTTCACGCCGAACGATTTCCTCGAGGCGTTCGTGATCAGTGTCTTGTCCAGGGTCGAGAACGCGCAGAGAAACTGGCCGGAAAGCGTCGGCAGATTCTCTATGAGCAATTCGAGGGTCCTGGCAGTCGTGCGTTGCAGCTGATTGGGTGTGACGGTCGTGATGGTCGTGCATCTGCCGCTCTTGTACGATATCCAGTAAAGAGGATCCTTGGCGGCGTCCTGGCAATCGCTGCGCAAGTTGCACTTGTTCTCCAGCGAGCACCAGCCGCAATAAGGGTCCTTGGCCCCCAGACACTCCCAGCAGGTCTTGTACACCGAGCATTCCTGCACTTTCACCTTGGACACTGTCTTGTTCGTCATCACGTACAGGTGCATCAGCTGGGAGTCGAAGAGTAGATCTGGGTTGACCGACGAATTTCGCTTGATCTCCAGGTCGCCATACTCCAGGGCTAGGGTCGAGCTCTCCACCACCACCTGCAACAACCAGCGCGTGGTATCGTGATTAATCGCGCTCCAGTAGATCCTGTCATTCTTGCTTAAGATTAAATCACGGGGGAAGCATTCCGCGCCCTCAGAACTTTGGCTAGCTTTGTGTTCGGTTCAGCAACGATCGAACCGAATGCTTGGATAGCACCAACACCTTTTGCATCGCCAGATTGAATTGCCTATTTCTGTGCTACCTGTTCGTTCCAAAGAACAACCGTCATTTGCATCAGCAGCGCCAGCTTCTGATACCGATATCCCGCAGCAACGGCAGGAACTAGTGACACTGATTTGAACCCGTGACAGTCGCGAGAGCCGTTTCTACGATAGACGATTAATTTTAAAGCGCAGACAGATGGTAGCCAACGGAACGGCCCGTTGCACAGTACAATTTACGTCCGTCATTTTCGAGACGTTCGCGACGCCGTTTCCTCTCGCATTCGACGCATTCATTTCCTTGGACTCCGCCGCGCGAACCTTGTTCGTGGTCGCGGTTAAAGGGTCGCAAATTAAATCCCAGCTGGGACGAGCTTTCAGTCAGCGGTGAAACGACGGCAACGATGACGGAAGGTCTGTCTACCGGTAGAATTACGTTCGCTTGTCTAATAAAAAGGCCAGACCTTCCTTCCACGGGAACGCATAGCGAATAACAGTAATCACCGCGATGATAAACTGGCTACTCTTGAACCTTAGGTGGCTGCCTTTTCCAGCAAAGGATTTCCTTCGACCTAGGAAGACGTGGGCAACATGTGCAATATACAATGTGTACCTACAGAAGAGAAAGTTTCGAGATGACATTTTTAAGTAGAATGATTAGATCGTTGTATCTCTGTTTTAAAATGTTTCGAGAGATCGATACGGAAGCTTCGCTGGAAGTGGATTAATCAAAGGTTCTTTGCCCGTCGAGGGAAATTCGTTCTATTGCCAACAGAACAGCTTCACGATGAAGAAACACTCCCACGCTTGGCTCTTTTTTAACGCGTAGAAAATAGCCGTTCTTTCACGCCCATCTCACGAGTCTTTCT
Source organism: Andrena bucephala (assembly GCA_947577245.1). Lineage (NCBI taxonomy): Eukaryota > Metazoa > Arthropoda > Insecta > Hymenoptera > Andrenidae > Andrena > Andrena bucephala. The sequence goes on from OX387715.1 coordinate 113,815,131, forward strand.
CCTTCACGCGAGGTTTCATACACTTGTTATCTCTCACCCGCGTTACGTCCTTACGCTTTTGCACGCTTTCTCCCTCAAGTGCTCGCTCGATTTTCTATACGCGCGCTCTCCTCTTCCTCCCTTCCCGTACGTGCCGCTTCGTTCTATTTTAAACACACACCGGGCTAATATTGCTTCAAAGCACCGGGGCGGTTCAGCAAAATCTATCCCACACGGCCCCGGCAAAAAAAAAAAAAGAAGAAACGAGCCTGATTAAACGATAAAACCTAAAAGGGGCATTTATTAACATCCCGTGGAAACTAATATTCGAGCTTGAAACGAGTTTGTCGTGTAATAAAAAAACTCCAAAGAAGGATAAAGTAAACGTTTGCTTCAATGCTTAACGAAAAGTTGCGCTGGAAATGCCGCGGACCGCGTTAAAACGAAATTCGTAAGAGGCTTGCTGTGAATTTTCTTAAAGCCGCGCTCACGGGGCTCGAGGTCCCTGCAGTCTCCACGCGAGATACATATTTAACTCGCGCATACCCCGTGATTCGTTATTAAACTCGAAATTTAATCTTCGAAAAACCCTCAGCTCGATTACACCCTAGATTTCCCCTTCGATCTCCTTCGAATAAAACTCCACCGGAGCTCGAGCGTTCATTTCGAGCCCCTACCGCGGAGGGTCGATACTTCTTCCTCCGTAGAATCCCCAGGCACACGTGCATCGTTCAGCAGCCGCGCGGTGCATCGAGCAGAGGATCGGCGCACTCCTCCAGGTGGGGGGGTTGGTCGCCGTCCGGGGAGGGTAAAAATCGGTTGGCTCGCGGCTTTTTTGCCCGGCCCTAGGGAGCATCGCCTGCACAATTAACATCCCACCGGCATCGGCTGCTTTGCCAGTCTGCGGTAGCCTGATAATTATTGTTATTATTTCTGCACGCCGCGCGCGGAGAGGAGATTGCAACATAGTCGCGGCGTGACCGCCTGTCCCGGGCAAGTCGATTCGTTATTCGGGTCAGGGGTCACGTGCCAGAGCCACTTCCTTCTACGACGACGAGGCAGGGGCATATGCCCCGGGGGCCGACGGGGCTCTTTCCTCTCCACGGTCTTGAACTTTGTCTCCTTTCTATCGGGCGGTTCATCGCGGCCGATGTGCATGCGCGGCGTGCAATTAAACGGTTGGGAAAATAAAGGGTTAAGGCTGCTGCCCGTTAGGCTTCCATGTTCCAAGCGATATGGCCTAGGCGCGGCTGTTTCGTGGGTGGGAAGAGACGTCCACGCCGATCCACGGATAGAGGAACGGTGCCGGTATATGTACATGCGCTCGGGCCAGGCAGCTTTCCCGCTGAAAACCATCGGGGGTCCTTCGTTCCGCTGTTTTTCCGATGGAGACTGTGGCCGGTGCCGGGACGGTCTTGGGCGACGTCGCTCGTTAGGGCGCACGCTGGTGCTTGTAATTATCGGCACGATGATAGACCGCGGAATTTTAGATAAGCGTAATGCAGACCGTTATCGTCGTTAAGTATACATTCGGTCGAGCCATTGATGAGGGTTAAGTTTTGAGGGGTGTCCGTTATCAACGGGGCCTGTTAGCTAGGACTGTAACGAATATTCGATTAATCTAATTATAATAATTAAATATTCGAATATTCGAATAATTACAGCTCTACTCCTAGCCTCTGATTAAGGGGTTATGCCTAGTCAGGCGGCCGAAAAGAGGCGAATGTTTGTGAATTTTTTTTTTGCAAAAGTGGAAGCATATATTTTTACAGAACTTTTTGCACTTAAAAGAGCAACGTTTAACCCTCGGAAGACGAATGGTGGATATGGTCGCGTGAGACGAATGCAGGGTCAGTTTGACCCGTAGCAACATTTCTATGCTACACCGGTTTCACGAAAAAATTGAATATGAAATGAATTAAATAATTCAAATTGCACAAATTAACTAAAATTTATTAATAATGAAATACATAAAAAACAATTATTTCTGTACATTTGGTACATAAAATAAGTGTATCTCCTGCATGATTTTTACAAATAATGTTACTGCAATTTAGGCATCATATACTATATTTTGCCATTGCCAACACAAATAACATCCTGATAGACTTTGTCAGAGTTGGATCAAAATGACCCTGCATTCGTTGTACGAGGGTTAAGGAACTTTTGGTAATTTTTTCGTAGAAAAATATTTACGTTTATAATAAAGTAAGAACGACATTCAAGAAGCCTGTTTAAAAATTTGATTTTACGGTGAGCACTGCCATTCGGAACTAGATTATCTAAAATCAAAAAACAAAAAAGATTTCGTTAGGATATTAATGTATCCTCTGATTAACGGAGGGAGTTTCCGAAATATTATTTTATAACAAAACGGCGGCTATTTAAAGTTGAAATCTTGATATTTTCGTGCAAAAATCATGCGAAAAAAATCAGAATTTCAGTTTTAAATCACTAGGCATAACCCCTTAGGGGGTCTCGTCGGTATATACTGTGCTTTACTACTTCGGCGTACGATTCGAAATCTATGGCACCGAGGGCGAGGTGCATATAAAAAATATTACTGCGCATCTTCTACGAGGCAGGAACCGCTCCGGGTACCAAAGGGAAATAGGAAGCTCGATCGCAACGCGTTCGTTTACCTATCACTGTTCCCTTCGTTTCCCTAGATTTACTCGGCCTCTGTTGCCCTTTATTTTTTATACAGCTTCCCGTAGAAAATTGATTGCACGCGAACTTACACCGGTGAACATTGAACCGCAAAAGTGAGATATAATTTCAGCGGGCCCGTGAAACATGGGGCCGTTCGAGGTCGGGGCGCAATGACGGCAACCGAAACGAGAGGTGGACGCCGGGAAAGGCGAACAATTCACGTGGAATCGTCTCGATGTTTACGCTGTTCGAGCATGATTGATGGATGCACGGGGAATCGTTGTAATTACCGGGCTACCGAGAAGTAGGCGGACGTTTTAATTGCTCGTTACATAGCTTCCCGTATTTTTCTCCCCTTTTCATCGAAAACCGTCTGAGAACCTTTGGAAAAGATGCAGCTCGGGTCGGAAAAGCCGGTCGCGTCCATCGGTACCCCACTTTCTCACGATTACTCTGCCCGCGTCGAGAATGGAGGATTAATCTGCCGGCTGCTTGTTAAATATAATAATATGATTATCACCGGCACGAACTAAGCGAGATTCCTGGATCGACAGGCCTCAATTACACGCCTATCTTCCATCTATCGCGAATGGTAATGAAATAAAAGCCTCGTCTCGCGTGATCTCCCCGTAATTTCCAACTCGGCCTAAGCGGATATTATCGAGGTACAGTGAATTTTTTCTCCGTTTATATTCGAATAGAAAGATCGATAGAAATTAGTTTGACAGTTGGAGCGTGGCCTTAGCTAACGATTAATTCTCTGTTCTAATTCCTGGGACCGCTAGAATAATTTTCCTATTATACAAAAAGGGGCTACGGAAATGGAAGGAATCAATCGAAGCAAAGCTGACGAACGGTGCAGATACAGGAAAAGCCAGCGAGGGGTTAAAGGCAATCGCAAGATCAGTCCACAATTTGGAGAGTGGTGCCTTTCGTCCTCTCCGGGAGGGCAGCTGGCCCCTACCACTTCCTCTTCACCCCCACACACCCAACACGTCGATTAAACGGCACCGCAATCTCCCAGCGAGCGTGCAAAACCCACGGGGTCGTGTATCCCGTGGCTCGTGCAACATAACTCAACTTAATAATCACGCGACTACAAAGAACAAACCCGGGGAATCAATAAGGGGCGAGGCAAAAAAGAGGACACTCTGGAGCACCCTAAAGGAGCAGTCCGTCTTTTTTACTCGCGCCGCGGCGATCCCCCCCGATCGTCCAGACACAAAGAAACTAATAACGCCCGATACAAAGCCACCAAGAAGTTGCTGGACGTCTTAATTACTCGCCTCGCCATCCCCTTACCGTCTGCTCGAGGATTTCGTTCTTGTACGTACGCGAGCGGCTCAGACAGGCGTGGGCGCGCTAAAGCGTGGGCAGCCAGACGATATCGGTGGTTAGAACGAAAGGGGGATGAAAAAACGAATCGAGCATCGACATGCCTGAATCGTTTTTCGAGTCGGGGCGTGTGCCGGCGTTCCCATGTAACGCGCTCGCACGTCCGCGCGCATTAATGAACCCTCGAAACCAGGCTTAAGCGCGCCGCGGGCTTCGTGTTCCGGCAATTAGTTCGCCCCCGACTCGCGAGATTCGGAGGAACGGTGCGAATTTTTCGGGTACACGAACAGCCGTAGGTGCGAGTCGCGCGAGTGACCGGAAATTCGAACGATTCGAGAGATTATTTATTTATTTATTTATTTATATGTTTTTTTTTTGTATACTGGTGGGCACCCTTTGGTAAAAGGTAAAATATCCATAACAGAAGACGGTGATGTGTAACAAGTGACAAGGTGCAGTATACGCAAACACAAAAGGAATTAGACAGAATTGCTGCGCATTAAAGTTAAGAGCTGGTTCTTGAAAGACACGTTGGTGTTCGAATAAAAGAATTATCTTCGAAGGTTCGGAGATTTGTTTGGTAGAAATGGGTGGAGGGTGTGTTGTGGAGATTGGCGTAGGGTCCCTCAGCGTTCAGCTTCGGTTGAAGTAATAGAAAGTTGTATTATGGCGATGGCGATGTTAAGTAATCAGTTGGTTCTGTTGGAACCGAAGGAACCGTTCGCGATAAAGTGGAGAGTGAAGCTGTCGTGGAGTGGTTCGAACCGTTGCGCGTGAAAGAGCATTTAGAATTCATGGGGGCCCCGTTTATTTCAAAGTACCTATTTCCTATTAATTCTGTGAAATATCGCGATCGACGCGTGAATTAAAGGAACCCTGTCCGCCGAATCGGTTCGGCGGGCACTGACGGGCGTCGATTTGCATGTTATAATTCAACTCCGTTGATTTCCGAGCGTAACGCGAGCCCAGTCAGGCTATTCGAGAAGGCTAGCCGGCCAATTTGTAACGTAATTTAAAATTTCATCGGGCGTGTATACATTTTTAAGCTCGTATTTCGCGGAATATCAACGCGGTCGCGCTCTTCAATCTTCCGCGTCAATTTTCATGGAGAAATTACTCGGCTCGACGCGGCGACGGGCGTCAAACGCCTGTGTTCGTGAAAAATTTATAGAAACCGTTGCCGTCATTCGACATATAAACTACGCGACACAAACAAGGATTGCCATTGACGAAAGAGAATTGTCAACAATGAGCAGGGGCGGGAGTGCAGCGGGTGCAAGGCACCCGAGTCCCACCCTACAAAAGGGCTGTAGAAAAAGAAAAAAATGAAGAAAAGCGAAAATAAAAAAGGAAAATGTGAGAATGCAAATTTTCTATTTGATTAAAATTAAGAAAAAAGAAATTAGAACATAATTTCTACTATAAATTATTAACTTTGTATAGGTTAGTATAGGTATTAGCCTATACAAATTTAATATTATTAATGATATGGCAATAAAGACGTCATATATTTAAATATGTTAATGTTTACTTCTTTTATCTTTTTATCTTATTTTCTTTATTATTGTTATTATTATCCCTTCTCCGCGATTTCGTTCTGCGAAAAGATGTTATTAAGATGTTATAGGATTTTTAACCGTCGAGAAACTGTTTGCGGCCCCACAATATATCTTGCACCCGGGACGCTTTGTAGAGAATGTCGGCCTTGACAATGAGAACATAAGTATCGCGACTCATCTATGTTACTTTCCGATTAATTAAATAGACCAAAGCGTCTGAAATTCGCGAGGTTCCCCAAGTACGAATCACAGAAAGTGTTATGTGTCGTGATAGTTGAAGAAGAACGCGGATATGGAAGGATCTTAAATGTATTGACGAGCTCCTTCGTCCAGGCTCGAGATAGCTTCTCGCATCCTGTCAAGACATCGCCAATACATCCTGACGGAAACGATGCGAGGGCAGCACAAGATTAGAACCGTGGATGTTGGCGGAACGTAGCTTCTCCCAGTGACGTGTCAATATGTGCGTGCACACGAACCAGGAAGATGCACACAAGAAAATTGCTTTGCTATTTTTAGTCTTTTGTCTTACGAAAGAGTAAAACTTATTTGTAAAATAAATTTGAGTGCATGTGTTTTTAGTGCTAGACTTGTGTCTCATAGATTCTATGAATATATACTCCCGTTTCGAGAGCTAGAAATTTCACAGCGGAATAAGTGAATTTTAGCAGCATAGCAACTAACGCTGCTCCTAAAGTACACGATGAAATAGAGCGATCAGAAGTTAACAACCTCATTCCCTTCCTCGCTTTATCTAAACACGGCATTCGCATTACACACACACACGTCCTCGCGCGTGCAACACCCACGCGCATTCACGTGACACAAGCGAAGCACGCGCGCTCGGCATTTCTTTGGAATTTTCAAACGCATTCTCGGACGCGAGTCCGCATGGAATCCTCGTCCATCGTGATTTTTCCTCCCGAATACAAGCGGCAAAGCCGAAACACCCGCTTCCTCGGTATTCGCGGAAATGCGTATGAATATATTTCTAGGAATTCGCGAAGAATTTTATCCCCTATTCGCGAGGCACATTTTACGTGTACCGCGCGCGATGAAATTCGCGAAGCTAGCGAACGCGGGGCGATGTTACTTTTCGAACAGCCACTTCGAGTCTTAATTGTCTGCAGCGAAAGTGTGATCTGATAAGACAGCTAAAATTTCCATTAATCTCCAAATAATACATTTATTCTGACAAATTACCCTCCGCTCCTTTCCAAAGTAGCGGAAACACTGGCGGAGCTCTTTCTTGTACAGTTTAATCACGAAAACTACTCCGATCCCGTTGAAATATATCAGAGGAAAAAAAAGTCAACAGAAGGAAAAGTTTAAAAAGTTCCACATTCCCTTCGACGAATTTTCCTACTTTCCTCTCCCATTCCTCCTCCTTTCTCTCCGGCGGAAAGAAAATAGACTTCCAAACGTAAGCGATATTCCACCCTCTCCATCAGCCCCTAGACTTACCGAAACTTTTAAAAATCGAACTCCGCGGGCATTATCGACGCCGAGCAAAGAAGCCACGGCGATAATACTCTTGGCCTTTCTCGCGCAGTTTCGCGAGAAGCTTCTAGCCGGAAGCTAGATAACGCCCCGCGAATCCCCGCCCGGCCCCGGTCGAATAAAAGTTCCTGGGACTGTTTGCTTCCGTGTTCCTTTATCGTCGGCGTCCAATCGAGATTAATTGCCATCGAATCGCCGAATGAAATCTCTATTGAAACGCGGCGCCTAGCCGGGCCACGGTCGCAGGGAACGGAAGGAAAAGGGGAAGAAACTTGAGAAAGAACTCCCACCGTCGGCTCTAATTAACACTCCGACTACTGCGTCACTCATATACGAATGATACTTTTACGCGGTGGACTATAAAACGAGGTAAATAAAAATTTGCCACGGGAAATCGAAATAACTCCACGTGAAATCCACTTTCTATATCGCAGGGTAATGTCGAAGGTTCTTTCAACTTATTAACTTTTCAGCTAAAAACGTCCTAGTTCCGTCGAGGAGTTTTTAAGTCCGAGTTTTTTTACGCAATTAAATTTCCTCTTGCCCTTGTATTCGACGATGAAAGGAAGTCGGGGCCAAAGAAATTGAGCAATCGTCTCAATGCTGGCGTTGAAATAGGGAAGGATAAAGACCCGTTGCCCGGACGAAGCAACCAGGGGGATGAAATTAGCGCAACCGGCATTTTCCCATAAAGAATTAATTCGTTCGCGTGGCATCGGCCAGCTAGAGATCAGAATTGAAGGGAAGAATCGAAGGGTGAGGGGGCGGAGGGGGAACGGAATGGCTGGGGGTTAATCGGATTTTTCCCCATAAAATCGTACCTTCTCACGGGGCTTGGCCAGCTTCCTTCGATTTTCTTCGGCTGTAACGACCTTACAATGGCTCCTGGAAAAGCCAATGGCTCCGCGGACCTCGAATATGTTGCCGGCCAGACCGTGCAAGAGGCCGATAGAACTAAAACTTTCCGAAGACAACGATTCCCCGCGATCCTTTAACTGCGCGCGCGGAGCACCAAGCTAACTCGTCGTTTATAATAAACACCGACGGCGGAAAGTTGCTGGCCACGGCGCAATAACGTTCCATCGAGGGTGTTCGTTAACGACTTTCCCACCGAGTTTTCTCGTTTTTGAACTGCACAGGGCTGTCTCGCGCCCTCGTGAACACGGAATTCGATGATGTTCAACTCTTCCGCGGCTGGCCCAAGCTGTTCTCGCTCTGCCCCGCACGATCAAAATTACGTTTGATAAAGTTACCCGCCGCACCAACGAATATCGGATCCTTCGTAGGAAAGTTTTAATAAAAAAAAATAAATAAATAAATGAAACCCTGCACGTTCTCCTGAAGGAATGTGCTCGAACGGAAGACGGAAGAAACAGGAAGAATAGTGGATACTGAATTTGTCTCTGAAACTTTTAGAAGCACTTACACGACTCACTATTCCTTCACTCCCGTATTTTCTAATTATTGCTATTCTTCACTTGGACAAATAATTTTCTGGTAATTCTGCGTCGCAGGCGACTCGACAAAGTAAGGCTTGACAGTATGGGGCACGCGCGAAGGAACGGAATTATTGAGTTGAATATCGGACAGGATGAAATATTTTTCTTACGGGTCGAGTAATTTCTAGGAAGGAGCTGGGTATCGCCCACCACGGCGAAGCTCGATACGATGATGTGCTAAGAGGATCGGAGAAGAGCTGCGAGTTAACGAACTTCGAAAGGGAAGAGAAATCGCCCGGCCTCGTATTCCCCGTGTAATATCGCCGTGTAATATATCGCTGTTCACGGGTGGCGCGCATGAACTCGGCAATTACCTATCGAACGACGTAATAGCGTAACCTTATTTATATTCCGGATTTCCAATAATGCAATTCATTAGTCTCGACGCTGGTCCAGCGCCGGAGAAACAATGCCTCGTCCCCTGGAGCTCCTCCTTTTCTTTTCCTCGTTTCCTGCCTTAATGCTTCTTCTTATTCTCTCCTCCCTTCCCCGCCTGTGTCCCTATATACAGGGTGTCTCATCGATTTCGTTACAAAGCCTTCGTTGGTAGCTTCTTTGCTCGACACGAATATCGCGACAAGAGAAGAGGATTCTCTGTTGAATCCCAGGGGGATGAATGGGAACGTGACTTGAGAATATTTAATGCAATTCTGACTAAATTCGTACCTGCTTCTACTGTGGTGTATTAGCTCCAATAAATTTCACTCGAAACTGTTCTTAAAGTAATGGAAAAATGAAAAGCTGTGAGACGTGTCTGACTATATGCTGACCTACTTCACTTGCGTTCCCTCTTGCTCTGTAGTTTCAAACTAAAATCTGTGATCTTGACTGGCCAATTGATTTTGTTTCGATATATCAAGAATTACATTAAAAATTCTCAAGTTGCATCGCCGTGTATCCAAGTAGACTCTTTAAATCATAAAACATGAAAAACCTTTTCCCACCATCGAGTTCGACGAGAAAGAAAATCACGAAGATATCGTGGACTCGTTCGTAAAAAAAATCTCGTAACAGAGTCAGTGAAACACCCTGTACACGCACTACTTTTATTCCCTGCCACTTTAATCCTTCACCCCCAGCTTCCACTTCTTATCCCTCCTTTATTTCTTACGTTATTCCGCTCCCTTTTCCTCGGGAATCCTCTCCATTTCGCGCAACTTGCAAGCACCGTACGCTTCGCTTCATTTTCCTCCTTTTTCCTCCCCCTCCAAAAAACCATCCGGCCTACGTGCAACGACACACTAATTCTCGTCCATCCCTCTGCTCTCTCTTCTTCCCTTCCCCGTTCCTCCCTTTCCCGCTCAAGCCGTGATCGTCCCCCGCGTCTACCATGATCCGTGATTTTTCCTGTCCCCGTCATTTTCTTTCCCAGCCGGGCTTATTCTCTTACTGCCGGCTCGGTGGCTCCTTCTTCGCAGTACAGCATCTATCTCCATCTTTGTGGCCGGTTTTCTCATTGAAAGGCCGCGCGATGCACTGGCCTAAGACTTCTTCATTCGCCTGGGAGGAAACTCCACCTTCTCCCTTTTCTTTCCGCCGTTACGCTGGCCCCTCTTCCGCAACCTTTTATTTATATTACTCTTATTCCACGGCCAGGCTCTTATCTTCATTTTCCCCCTTCGTTCGGCGATCCGCGATCCACCTTTGACTAAAGAATTCACGCGTACAGGCTATTTTGCGAACACCGTTCCTCGGTAATGAAACACCTGCCGCCCGTACTCCACGCGCCATCGAGGCGAAGAAATGTATGAGAATTAAATCGTAACGCAATTTCGAGGAACGATTAAAACGCGAACGCAGCCTCGCCCAGAAAAACGTGTCGCCTGGCAAAAAATGGGGCAATTATGAATTTCGAAAACTTTTTACCCCTCCGCTCGCCTCGCTCCACGCCTCCTCGTAATTGCCCTGTCGTTTCATTAAAACTGATCGATATTTAATTCGAGCCCTCCGGCAAATTGGGGATTCATTTTATCCCTGGGAGGTCCAATAAAAGCTTCCTTCGAACAATCTCTCGCGCGAATGTTCACGGTTTACTCTCTCCTCGTCTACGGCCATCCCGCTGCGTATTTCATTCCGCTCAGATTATTCTTAAATCTGTCGCCCAGCCGTCCGTTCTTTTCGCTCCTCCTCGCCTCGTTTTCCTCGTTCGTATACTCCCGCGTTTCTCCGCCCTTCGCCTCGCCCTTATTGCCCATTACCCTTCGGCGTGGAGGGGTCGCTGCGTCGCGAGCGCCAGAGAGGGTTGAAGACGCTGATGGCCCAGTGACGTAGGTATCCATTGTTTACGAGGCTACGAAATAATTTTATGACACCCGGCCGCATCTTTTATTACGTTTTTATATATTTTCTGGAACGTGCAAGGGCTGGTCGCGGATCCCCCCCCCCCCCCCCCCCACTGGGCCGAATGAAAATGGACAAGCGTTGCATTGGAGAAATAAAACGTAGCTTCGGTGGTCGTTCCTGGATGATTTAATCCTTTGGACGTTTTTTAGGTGGTATGTTCTGCAGTGGCGGATTTACCCAGAAAGCCGACCCAGGGCCCCATCTTAAAAGAAAATAATGATTTTATCCGAACGCTGTATTTTTAAACGATTTTATTCAGCTTCCATCCTCTGTTTGTATGTTTGTTTGTATGGTTCAAATCTGGCAACTCAAATTTATCCCACTTCCGACTATCCAATTGTCTTGAAACCTTGCAGGCGTGCGTAGTTGAGATGACATAACTACAAATCCAAACGACTTGAAATCAGCCACTCGCGTTCTTTACGAAAACGACAAAAAACCGCCGCCTTCGGGTCGCTAGTCGAATCGCGATTTGAAATTAAATAAAAGACATTTCTAAAGAAGTCGGAGCTGCGAAATGTAAATCCATAAACACTAAAAGCTAGAAAATAAAAAATATATAAAAAATAATTTTTTATGTTGTAAGATTTTATTAAAAATGCATTAAAAACTAAAAAATAATTATTTTCTTGTACTGCAATTTCGATGGTGTTTTTTTTTACTTTAAATAAAATTGTGGAGCAGGGTATCTCGCAACAAATTCATTTCGACGCTTGATGCTGTATTAAATTGATTCATATTCTAATATGAGAGACATCGTACTCCACGATTTTATTTAAAGTGAAAACACACCATCGAAATTGCAGTTCAAGAAAATAATTATTTTTTAGTTTTTAGTGCATCTTTAATAAAATCGTTTAACATAATTTTTTTTTTTTTCTGTCCTACTTCATTAAGCCCGTTTCTAGTAAACTACCTCTCCATTTTTCGCGAGAAATGGGCTCCTCGGAACGTTTTCCACCTGGGCCTCTTTCCTTAAGGGGTAATGACACTGTAGAGCCCGGAAAGGCAGCCTGATTTTGAGATTCTTTTTATGCGAGTATAATGAATGGAATAATCCTGAGATAATCTTATATAGAAATAAAAAAAATTCGGTTCTTTGTTGTAGGTCAAAAATTGAAGGAGCAACCTATCCGGCCGAGGAACACTGTTTTCCAGAAAAAGCTTCTTTTGTTGAGCTGTGGCGCCGCCATTTTGTATTAAAATTTCTTTTAAAAAATTGTGATCTTACTTCAAGGTATGTACAATAAAGCCCTTCTAACAGAATTTGTATTCCATTCACTATACTCGCATAAAAAAATTCTCAAAATCAGGCTGCCTTTCCGGGCTCTACAGCGTCATTACCTACCCCTTAAATCCGCCACTGATGTTCTGTCTCCCTTGTCGATTTCAGTGCAGCACCTAATTCTCGCCTCGAATCCGGTTCCTCAAAGTTTGTATACTTAATTTCTCCCACTTTAATCGGCCGCGACTGGCGAAACACTCAGCCGTCGTGTCAACGTTAAACATTTGTACAGAGAATCGCGTCGCAAACCGTGGGAGACACTTTGGACAATGGAGGAATATTCGTTGGTGGAAATATCGCCTCGGAGAATTCTGAAGCGCGCTGCAGCCCTGTCCTGCCCCCTTTTCTCTCCTCCCCTTGTAACGTGGTAATGCTGTTCCCCGCGAAGAATTCTCTTCAGATTCAGCGCACGGCTCGCAATAATGCGCCGCTCGGAACAGAGTGCTTCGTCATCTTCGGACTTCAGCCACGTATCGAATAAACCGCGCAACTACCCATTCCCTATTTACTGTTTCCCTGCACGCTTCCCGACCGTTGTTCTAACACCGTGACAAAAAGAATTTGTCGCGTAACCCTTTGAGCGGCACCGAGGATGCCGCGGTCAGCGTTTCGCTACGTGCGACAATAATTAGGCAACGCGAAGGCAATTACTGCGCGTCTAGCACGCGCGCCAGCGAATAGACACGCCGATCCTCTTTGACAGTTTGCAGAATGAATGTTCGCTAATCAGTAGGGGAGCTAAGCCGCGCGACGCGCGACGCTCGTCCCCATATGTCTAATTTAGTCCCGAGAAAGGAAAATAAAGGAAATGAATTGTCTATTCTCAGGCTGTTCATCGATTTCCCTCCATTGAAAGGAGGTCCCGTGGCTTGAAGTGGTGGCCAGGGGGAAGTAGAAAGGAGGCAGAGCGTAAGACGCGGTTTGTTTGCAGCATTTACGCGGTGCCGCGTGTATTAAAAGTGGTCAAGAACGAGCGCCGTAGGTGAAAGTGAGAAGGGGCTAAAAATACGGCATCTACGCTATTCAGAAGGGAGATGAGGGGTACAGATATTGGCGGAGGAAATGGGAATCGATGGGGAGAAAGGCTACAGAGCGAGTATTGATTCTCTCTAAAGATTTATAATTAAAATTGTAGAATTATACGACTGACGCACAGTGTAACGAGTATATAGAAGAAACAAATCGAAAATCAATTTTCCATTAAGATGCAGTTATTTACACGTAATTGATATGTTAATCATATTTATACCCCAAAAAAGTAATTTTTAACATAAAATAATTCATTAAAATATATTTTTGAACATAATAAAAGTAAATATATATATTTATATTTATAAAACAAAATATATATATTTTTAAATACATTTAAACACAAATTAATAACAATCATATGAAGCAATTATAAAAAAATCAAATTAATTTTTTGAATAATTGGTATTCATAATAAATTTTTAATTATTTATTCTTATTATACATCTTCATCACTATCAGTTGAATATGAAGGAATTCAAAGCTCAGTGTCTTATAAAAATAAATATTCGAGCACAGATTTGCCTAGTTTTTTCGTTTTATTATGTGTATTTTTTCTTATGTGAGAGCACTCGGAAGTAGATAAAATTTTTACCAAATTAAACGGCATAAAAAGAACTAATTATAGTAAAAAAAAATGAAAGAACCGAAATGTTTCGTTGCTTTTTTAATTATCTCCAGAATGTAGAAGATGCGACAAAAAAAGTAATAATTTGAGCCACTGGTACGTATCCATATCTTTAAATGCGAGAATTTTTAATTAATAAAACAAGAAAAGAATGTATTTTGCTTATTTTCAAAAAAAAAAGAAAGAGAAGAACTTATAAATACAACAAAAATGCAGTGGGTAAATATTTCCTATGTGTAGTCTATGGCAGCTTGCGTTTTGTTATTCGACTTTGTATGTAATTACTAGCCATAAATCCGTTATTTATGCTACTAAGTTATTATGTTCGTATATCGGAGGACTGTTTACTATAAATTCCATGAAATGAAATACAAAATTTCATAACTCAAATTTTTGCTTTTTGAACAAGTGCCGCGACACTGTGTGACGTCCCAGTCGAAATGAAACAGTGACACGTAGAAGATCTTTGATAAAAATAAGAATGACAATGGAAGGGACGATAGAATGCTTATACGTCTCTAGAAAGAATCTCCATTATTTATTCGACATGCCACAATTAGAAGCAAGTTAATTATTCGCAATATTCCAGAGTAAATTGACAATTTTCTGTCACAGGAATGGTCCGCTGGTTCGCGCTCAATATTTTTACACCTCCATTAGCCCCACTACTCCGTGCCCTACCTAAAAAAGCCTGCAATCTGGAACTCGAATGAATCGCTATGACCAGCAGGACTTATTTTCGTGCTTGGAACGCGATTTTTCATTCATTTAAATTATTCGTGTAATTACGCAGTCAAAACATTTCAACGCTGCGGGGCTGCAGAAGCGCGAGACGCGAAAAATAAATGAAAGAAGTAGGTATGTAATTATATATTTGCAGTTGTTCCAAAAGCATGAAACGCCGCTACGTTAATAAATCACGTTGCTCTCGCAATTTAAATGACTTTTTTATTCACCCCGCATCCTATTATAACCGACGCGACGCATTACCTGTTCTTAAATATGTATAACGCGCATCAGTGTGGCATTTGCAACATTAACTTTTCATCGCTGAACAAACGAACGGCACTGCGAGAGAACAGTGGCGCGGAACCCAGACTCACGCGGCGAATTCGTTTAAAAATGAAAATCCAGCTCCCAATTTACGCCGGCTTCCAACAATCTGCTAATCAAATATCGATTTTCTTTGAAGACCGACAGAATATTTGGGTCACACGGGATTGCAAAGGAAAGAAGCAGAAACATTGTTACGACGTATGCAGGCTACTTTGGTTTTTAATTACAAGTCCTAGCTTTTAAGGTCGATCGAAAGCCCGCGGAGATTGACGGAGTGGATATTTTTATAAATCATCAATTTTCCTACGAGCTTCCATGCCCCGGCGAAAGCGTGTCAAACGGCGATTAAGGGGCCCTCGCGTGCTGGACGCTCCCGCGAGAAAAACCACGAATCACAAATGAACCTTGAAGGCCTTCTTCGAGGTTTACGGTGCCGTTCTGCTTCCCTCAAGAAAGGATAGCCGAGGATCGTGAAATTTTAATAACAATTCGATCGCTGTTGCGTAAAACGGTTCTCGAGAAGCCGATCGAAAGGTCGGACGAGCCTCGTTACTTCCAAGATATCGGAGCCGATCACTTTCACGTCCAACGGGGTAATATTTTCCAAACATGCGATAAATCTTCGAGACGACGAAAGTTATGGGATTAGAGGATTCGGAGCTTCGTTCGTCCCGGTATACAAACGAATTTCATCCCCCTATTCAGAATTACCATTTTGAAGCCTAAGCGCCAAAAGGACACCAGTGACTTTGTCAATACACAGCCAGCCATCGTTATCGTCGCGAATCGTTATCGCTTCACAAGATGCACACAATCGAGCTTCCCTCAGGGGTGTATATACATGGTGAGAGTCTTTGGGTGCCGTTCGATCCGGAGGATCACCCAGATTCCTCAAGGCGGGCAGGGGCTGCGCGAAACATAAAGGAGGGAGGAAAATGGTTCGGTGTAAATGCAGCCAAGCCACCGCCGACGACGACGACCCCGGAGGGCTGCCCTCGCTGGAGTGCCGGAAAGTTTGGCAGGCTTGGCTTTTTATCCCTAGACCAGACGCAAAGGGGCGTACTTACACACTCCATACCCCCCTTTCCGAGTCTACTTCGCTCTAGCCTCACCCCTATCGCCCCTCGCCGCCCCCCTCGGTTCACTCGAGTCCTCGGAACCGATATATAGATATATCCGGGCAGGGTTTCCTTTCGTCTCGTCGAGACATTAAAAATCCCTCG
Organism: Andrena bucephala; assembly: GCA_947577245.1. NCBI lineage: Eukaryota > Metazoa > Arthropoda > Insecta > Hymenoptera > Andrenidae > Andrena > Andrena bucephala. Next base: position 113,831,219 of record OX387715.1, read on the forward strand.
CTTTCCAGGCCCTCGAAAAGGGCGCGGTACCCTATATACATACACCTTCTACCACCCACCTCCCCCTCCCCACCCAGCGTCTAGAGGAACGCCACTTATCGAATAAACCTCGACCAAAGTACAGAAACAGCCTGTCTTCCTTCAACGGGAAACGTCATCGTCGTCCCTTTAACGAAGAGTTTCCCTAACGGGCGAAAGCTTTCCGCGCCGACCACGAAAACGACGATTTTCCTCTTGTTGCGACTAATGCACGATCCACTGGTCGCCGAGAGCTCCGTTTCTTTTGCCCGAGAGAAGTTTAAGGACCCAACCAGCGGGCCAACCAGCTCCCTACGTGACTTGGTAATAGGAATTATTTCGTCGTGTGGCGTGTGCAGAAGTTATCGGGGATGGAATGCTTCGGCTGAATGTAATAAGTACTGCATCCTCAATCCCAGGATTCGTTACAATATCCAATTTTCATATCCGTTGATTGATTACACACGAAGCGAACGGAAAAAGTATCGGTGAGCGACACAAATACTTGAATCGAGTTTAATGCCCCCTTCAAATGAGAAGCAATAATTTATTTCGCTACTGAGTTTTTGCGCGAAATCAATCAATTTATCGCTAATGGAGGTATCGCGGAGAATGTACACAATCGTTAACCGATCGAATTTTTCAATCAAATTTCATTGCCATCGCCTCGTATCGATTGATTCATCAAGGAAGAAGCAATCGAAAATGTAATCACAAATGGAACGAATTCTTCCATCGAATTTACCGCCCCCTTTTAATGGAACTCCCGGAGCTGTTTCGACGCTCGATATTTTTTATCGCGAAATTAATTTTACGCCAACTAAATATAACCATCCACCGCTAATTGGCGCTATCCTCCGGACAGAAATCATTATACTTAGCCCGGCACGGCAACGAGGGGAACGTTCCTTCGCTTCCGCGTAAAATTTCTCCTTTGGCTGGCGCCTCGATTTTACGATTTTCCCACCAACTTTTCCCCGAAATTCCTTCTACTTCTCTCGATACTTTCCCGCCAGATACGTGCTCCCGCTGCTCGCCAAGCTACGTGCGCCATTTCGCGGAGGAAATTACAGGAAGCGCAACGGTATTCCGTTTCCTGCGCGTCGAAGCGGTTTCGTGATCATAAGACTTCGTCGCCGAACCGATGCAAAAACCGGGAGAAAGAGAGGGGGAGCAAAGCTGCAAGGGGTTAAGGAGCAGGGAAAGAAGGTGGTATCGAGAAACGCGACCCGATTCCCGGAAAACAACGGGTACCGTTACCAGGCTGTTCCCATGCTCCACGGGGATCGTTACACAGGCCTCGATGTGTACGCGAAACAGCTTGTAATCGGAACATCGTGGCCGATCGGCGTATCCTGATAACATAAACCGCGGATCATCTTGCGCAACGTTTCGCGTTCCTCGGCTAATCGTGCATCCGTTCCGTGCTCTCTTCGCGTGCCTCGAACCCGACACGCGGACAGGACACGATCGATATGGAGGGCCCCGCGAGATCGATCACGGTCGTTCGATTCCGCCAAAGGGGAAAGCGACCAACAAGAAACACTTCGTCATTAGTTATTACGGGCAGAGTTAGTACGGCTGGAGATCGGGCGCTGCGAGATCCCATAATCGCGCAGCACAGCTGCCCTTTTCAGAGCTTAACAGCAATCGAGACGCTCTGTCGTGAACGATGATGCTGAATAAAGATGGCCTCGTAAATAGACGATTTCCTCTCGCTTACAAGGGAGAATCCCCAACCTGGAAATTCAAAAAATAGCGAAACTTTGGGGGTATGTAGAAGATATACAGATATGTATCACGCAATTTTTTTGCTGCCCAAATTCACTCTAAGCGGGAGAAATTGACCCTTGAAAATTCGGCTATTTTCCGATTTTCCGTTATAACTCGTTAACTGTAAGAACTGTCAGTTCCCAAATGATAGACCTTATTAAAAGAAGTAACTTATGTCTGAAAACTTTTTTTCAACCTCTTACAGTTCGCGAGTTACAACACAAAATTGAAAAATAGCCGAATCTTCAGGGGTCAATTTCACCCCCTTAGACTGAATTTGGGCAACAAAAAAAATTGCGCAATACATACCTATATTATAGTCCCTACATATCCACAAAGTTTCATAACTTTTTGCATCTCCGAGTTGGGGATGCTTTCCTTTTCAGCGATATTTACCGGTACCGCGATGGTCAGCGGTACCTCCGCCGACCTTTTTATTACCGTTCAGCGACACGAATCTCTCTGGCGCTGTTCGAAGAAGTCCGAAGTGATTTCATCGTCCACGGGTCTCGCGAAATAATCGTGAGACGATAAGGAAGCCAAGAGAGGTTCTTCCTCGGGGCTGACTTCCCATTGTTCATCGTTGACAAAGCTTCTTCTATCTCCGGGCATTAACGCAATTAACTGATGTATCCTACGGCGTGCCCTTCGAAGCCCGTGCACCCCCTCCTCGCCCCTGAAACGCTAATGTAATGGCGCTGGCAGAGACAGAGAGACACACCGTCGTAGCAAAGATACGACGCTCTGCGAACGGTATCGTAATTAGTATATAAAAGCGACGCGGCGCGTAATTAACTGGCTGACGAGCGGCAATCTTCGGGCCTGATCCATTTGTCCTTTTGAACGAGTCGGATTCAGCTGCTATTCTATGGCGTAATGACGGCCCGTTTGACGAGGGAAATTAGGGAGGACCTTTGACACGATCCCTGACGCGGCGTTTTAAACCGATTCCCCGCCGTGTAATCGCCAACTTGGCCCGTTCAGCTAATTCTATAAAGCTGTTGCTATGTGACAGCGCGTTGGTAATCGCGCGACAATTCTCTTGCAGCGTTTATTTTCCAATGGATTTATCGTCGGCCGCGCGGGCTGATTTGGATACCGCGCTGATGTGGCTTCATTGACGTCACGGGGAAGTGCGCCGGAAGAGTTATTTTCCCAAACAAACGCGTTTGGGGAAAAGACACTTCGGGCGGGGCTCGAATTTATTCGCCAAACGACATTTACGGTCAAGTTACTCCCGTGGGAATGGCTATTTATTTGCCGATGAATTTTCAGCCACTTGGCTGCCAGTTTATCGCTGATGAGAGCGCGGTTTATTTTTCGCTCGACTGAGTCGATAAACGTGTCGTCGAGACTGGATCGGTTTTTTGGAAAGTTTGAAGATCCTTATAAATTTCAGCCGATCTGCTCCTCTAATAGAAATGGCGCTCGATTAAAATCTCGTACAGTCTCCGTCCTTCTATCTAAACGAAAAGGGAAATGCAACTCGTCGATCCTAGGAATCCATCCAACGATTGCGCAATCGTTACCCTTCTTTTTATTTCCCAACGCGTCTGCTGCCGTCGTGGCGTTAATAAGCCCAGTAGACTTCATCGCTGACGCAATGCCCGCGCCCGCGTAATCACTATTTAATTTGTCATTGTGTTTCCAGCTGACACTAACTAGACTCCCGGGCGGCGGCGTGATAATGGCGCTTCCGCGGGATCACTATTTAATTTGTCATTCGACGCGCCATCGGGGGCTGTGCGTTCCCGCGGACGGGCGCGGATTTCACGCGCGAAAGCGTCTGGCTCTTTCGAGGCTGTAAAACAATTTCTAAGACCAAGCCGGGGGAGAATCCTTCTTTCTTCCCGTCACGCTTTGCGACGCGTCTCACGTTTCGCCCAGAGTCATCGCGAACTTGGCAATTTCTCACGGTGATTCCGCCCGCCGCTGAAGGGCAGACAGCCCCGACGAGAATCACCCAGACACCTTTCCCCAGAATTTCTAATCTAATTTCTGTCAAGTTTCTTACCGTCGCGGCGCCACGACGAGGCGAAATTCTCTCCTGTCGACTCGTGAATAGAAAGTTCGTCATCGATTCGATCTCCTCCTCGAATTCGAACCGCCACTTCCTATCCCCCCGAGTTCGCCGAGCGGCGCTGAAATCGAAGAGATTTCATATCTGCGTTTCTCGCTCCTCTCTTCGGGGGCAGAGAGTCGTTCGACTGGAATGCTGGTCCCAGCCGGTTTGTCATCGTAATCGTCGATGAGAATAGTAGCATCGATGATAAGCAGGCCCCGTTAAATATTCAGGAGACTCGACGCCGTTACTTTATCCTGTATTCCGTGTATGTAATTCGTCGCCGTCGGAAATTCAGAGGTGTCGAGTTCGTGTGCCATTTTATATTTATAAACGCGACCGGGGGACACGTATTAGTGGCCGTACGGGGTTTCGCGATGAGAAAGGAATTGCAAAATGGTGACTGTTTCGTCTGCTCCGGAATATTGAACTGGAAACGTTGGTGACACAAAACACAAAATCGCGCGATTCCTCAGGCTGGAAATTTAAAATCCACTGAATTTACCAGTTTTCTTAAACCTACTCTCCACCACACCATGCGTCGCGTTAAACATACCTAATAACAGCATTAAACTTGGTGCGAAATCAAGACTTCCTGCGATGCATCGTTCTCGACAAACGTCGCGATGCAGCTTCTCGATTCGAGCGGCAGAAACGGCACCGGGCAGAGCAATTTTCAATCGCGAGTAACTTCCCTCCCCCCTGCCGACGTCGATTTTCCTATTTGGTCAATCGGCGTGCACGCGAGATCTCTCTTTGAGGACCTTGATTTGTACTCGAGCCTTTTAAATCGTTTAAGAGATTAACTTAAAAGGTCCCCTATATAGCGTGACTACCGCCGTCGCGGTGCCAGGCCTTTGTACCCCTCGATTTCCGTGGCACGTCCGCGACTCACCCTTTCGAAATGTGCCGGGGCACAGATCCGCCGACACCGGCCTCGAAATATCGATCGGCCGTGCACAGAGGCGGTTGTGGAAAAGAGCAAAGGATTCGGGAGCGTCGAGGGCCTACGCGCGGCCCCATACAAATCCGCGCACGCTAGCCTGCGAGGACCATTCAAGAGGATGCGGGCCGATGAAAGAGGGTCCTGGACGCTCGCCTGCACTTTTCCACGGGCGAACTGTTGAATTATGATGCGAATTATACCTCGTAACCCTCCCCCGGGGGGCTCGCCTCGCGTTCAAGAAGTCTAGACCCTTTTGATTTTATAGTGGAGGGCGTTCGTCGGAGATATTTAACCTGTTCGAGTGGCGGGGCTGGCTTTCGTCTCGACGAGCGTTTACCTTGGCAGGAACACTCGCGAGAGGTTTGCTTTTTAGACGAACGCGAGCCGCGGAAGTATGGCTCCCGTAATTGCGCCCCTGTTTTGCGTGTAACTCCTGCTCGCGCGGCATCGGACGAGATTTTGGACCGAGGTCGTTGACGTTTCAGGATCTCACGGTTGCCACTGGAGCTCCTTAAGAATCTTTGGTGTTGCTGACGGTACAGGACGTGGCGTGCAGTTCGGAGTTCTTGAAAAAGTCACGGGATAGGGTAAATCCGGGAGACGTGGTCGACCTAATATAAAATGGCTATTAAAACTAATATGGATATTACTTATTTTATCAGAAGAAACCTATATGTTCAGAATTTTATGCCGATTCAGAAAAACTGGTCGATATTTGCTTTAAGACAATATTTACTGTAAATCGGGTTGAAAACTGAAGTCATGACATCTGACCACTTCTCCCGAGGTGCCGGGTAAAATGGTTTCCGCCGTTGGCAAAGACCACTCACGTAATTATTCATGGAAATTTAACAAAGGATAAAGCAAAATTATTTATGAGTGAATACAACTACAGATTCATTGATATTTAATTTGTTTACGCTAAACATGTAAAGAACACATCAAAGAAAAAGTGAACTGACTACTGGCGATTAGCAAGGCAAATGAATACAAAAGTGAATAAATAAACTAAATAAACAAAAATAATAATAAAATAATAATAAAAAAGAAAAAAATACTAAAATAATAATAATAAAATAATAGTAAAAAAGAAAAAAATCATAACTCAACCATCTCCCCTTTCTGCAGCGAGAGATGGGCTTCTCGTTAGCTTTGATAGGAAGAGTTAATATGGCTAAATACTTTGGCTGCATTGTTCCTCAACATCTCTACTATCTTATTATCCCAAACATTAAACGAAAATAAACTTAGAAGTTTATTTTAAATACGATTCTGTACACCGTTGTTAGACAAAAGAGGTTAAATGTAACCTCAATTTACCTTTTATAGTCTATAAATCCAGAAAAACACAGAAGGAAGCGAAATGACGATATTCATTCAACTATTTGGCTTCTAGAGAAGTAATTGGTCTGCACTTTACTGCATTTTTACATATAGACTCTGAAATATAGCGACTCGACCAACTCTCCGGCCCGACCGCGTCTCCCGGATTTACCCCATAAGAAATATGGGCCATGTAAGAGTTTCTGGGGTTCTGTGATTTTGCCTGCAGGAGAGTTCTATTGTTTGTGGGGCGAGGTAGTGATTTAATGCTATGTTCGGGCACAGCTCGCGGACAGGCTTCGTGCATAAATTGTGTGAGAAAGAGGACGATCTGAAACACAGACAAGTGTTCCTAAATCGATGGTTAACATAATGCACCGTCATTTTGTATATTCGTCGGTAACTACAGCGTCTGAGTTTTATAATTGAGGATGTGATTTAGAGCTATCATTCTATGAAGTCTGTTAGCTGCCATCCTGGATCTCGGAACTAGATTCTAGGGCCCAGGCTTTCACCAGTTTTGTATTATCTTGAACTGCATAAATTGTACAATTTAGCGTGCATTTCTCACGTCCTAATATTATTTCGACGAAGCAAACCTCAAGCGAAATGCAGATAAATTGTTTCTACAATTTTTAAAATCACCGATTATCGAGTCTATGTAAACTACCCCATCGTGCATTTGAATGAATTTAAAAAGATACCACCAAGGTGTCCCATCAAATGGAAAACTCGCGACAGGTGACTTTGTAGATTTGCCGGATACGATCTGACAGTAACTGTCGTTACGTATACCAACGGATGTGGAAACAGAAAATCACGGATCCCCGAAATGTGGAAAATATCGGATGTCCTCGTCACCTGTCACGAATTTAAAAAATGTTAGGTCTCCCGGAAACTGCCGGCTGCCATTTACTATACGAGCGTCCCTGGGCGAAAAGTACAGTGAGAGCAAACAGTAGAACCTTAATACCCTAATGAGGCTTATTGAATCTCGCAAACAAGATCTAATTGCAAGTGGACTGCAAAGTGAAGGGTCACTAAACTAGTTATAACATCCCATATGAAACTATTCAGATGTTTCGCCTTGATAAAGTCGTTTAAAGAAATTTCTTTTAATTTCTTCATAAACTTAATAGAGGATTTACGGACAACCCCTCCGAGGGCCACTTAAAGACTGGCTTGAACTCTCTCGTTCACAAAATCTGTCTTCAACAGGAAGATGTTGATAGAGCAGAGCAGCTGGAAAAATGATCCGCACTGTTTGGTCCTTGAAATTTTGCAATGGATTCACGGTGCACCGGATCCAGCGATCGTGGCCACTGGCCCCACCCCTTCCTCTTCAATTCTTCCTTCCTTCGCCCCGACCCCCTGTCTGGCAATTTTTTTTGTAAGTACCATTCATCGAGCGAGCTCTAATTGAAGCGAATTCGGCCCTATTCGGCGCGCGAGATAGGGAATATATTGGGGAAAATTTTTTCGTTTCCGTCGGCCGACAGTGATCTCCGCGTGCCGTATGATCGATATCCCGTGGAAGTGTCTGATGCTGTGATTGGTCGTAAAAAAAGAGAGGGAAAACCGCCGGGAACAAAGGACGCGCGACGTTTTGAGAGAGGGTGGGTAGAGACAGATCGGGGAAGAGGGGGAGAGAGAGAGGGAGGCAGGGAGAGACTATCGCCGAACGACGAATTAAATGACGTTTTCGTATTCAGTCGCGAGGACTGTCGCCACCCCGGAGATGAAAGAGGCTCCTCTCTCTTTCCCGCCGTCAGCCCTGTCCCGTTCCTCTTCCCCCCCTCGCCCTTTGTCGCCACCGTAGGCGCGCAATCCACCCGGCTTCTCTATCGTTCCACTTCCATCTAGCCAGTTTATCCTTCCGCGGGGTGATCTATGTTACAGTTTACAGGGGATTTCTTTATTTAGCCACGGTGGCTTCGCGATGAGAGACGCTTTGGACCGCGGCCACGGGGCTTCCAGAGATACGTATGAAATATTGCGCAAGCTTCTCGTCCGGTTCCCAAAGTTCGCTGATCGTTTCAAGCGCTCCGTAACCTAGACACTGGTTTTTATCCTCTGTCCTCATTGCCTCAGCTTCGCGGCGACGAAGAACGCTCACTCTCCCCTGGCAGAGAAAGAAGCGAGGCTTCCAAAGCATCGCCTTCGAGCCTGGCCCAAGATCTGCGAAAGCTCTGCGCGAACGCTGGCAACGATCTCGTCGACGATTTTTTAACACCGCCGCATCCGCGGCTCCCCACGCGAAACTCCTTGTTACTCCGTGAATGGAACACGCCGCGAGTACAGGTTACGCCGTGGTATCCCGTTTTTCCGGTTCTTTATGACGACTTGTCGATCGTTCACGGGGTTCAAAGCGACTCGATTGCTCCTTGTCAATCGGGCTCGGTCCAATCTTTTCCAGGACCAGCGACGGCGCGGCGTCGCAGCTAACCGCGGGATAAGCTTCAACGTTGCGTGTCGACAAATTCGCGAATGCCGATTATCGTGAACCCCGATCGAATAACCGTAGCGGAATCTGAAGAAATTATTCTCCACGCGAAACGCTTCACTTGGAAACTCCTATGCCCAATGATTACCATAAAAGAGAAGCACGATTAGAAGATTCAAGGACTCTCCTTCGTTCCACGACAGTTTTCGAACACGTGATTTTTGGTGTACCTAATTCACCTGGAAAACGATCCAATGTCCCGTTCATATCAAGGCAAATTAAAATACAAAGCTCCGACGGCACATGATTCTCTCCGTTCCCCCAAATCCCCACAACCCTCTATATCGGAAATACGTATAGTATTATGAATCAGCCCGCGCGCAGACGTGTTTCGATATTCATCTGTTTGTCTATCTGTGCAAATTTTGCGCCCGGCCGCTCTTCCCATTTTCTCTGTACAAGCAAGCCAGCGGGCGGGGGCCCGCGCGCAAATAAACTACTCGCTCGCTCGCTCGCGCGCTGATAAATTAGAACGTCCCTCTCGCGTGGCAGCCTCGAATTGATTCGAGAGCGGCGCGTGCGACCGCCGCGAATTAACGTAATGGACGGCGGTGGAAGGGGCTGACTTTCAAAGGTACTCGAAATCCAGCCTGTCGCTCGATCTCTGTATAAATAACGATTAAAAACCCCGCCATCCCTTCGCCCTGGTCCATGTCTCCTAACCCAAACGGTGCAAGCTTCCCCGAAAACTTCCCGAGATCAAACTCTAATGAAGCCTAAGATCCGGAGTATGTACCACACCCAATCATAAGTAAACAAGCCGCTTTGACCATTTCGTCTTATTTCCAAGCACAGCATCATCCCCCCAGTTGTCCCTCGTAAGTCAATACACTCTGTTATAATCGTACTATCTTTTCCACCCCCAAGATGAGAAGAATAAATCGCCCAGAGACAGGGTGACGAGATTCCTAAGCATACATGGTGGAATGGCCCTGGACAAGAGTAATGGAATGACACCGCCTTCAGTTGGGCAGCCGCAGCACCAATGTTCCCGCTGCTCTTCAGAACCAGTAGCCAAAAACACATTGGACGGTTCACACCCTCGCCTTTCGACCCGGCCGCTTCTAGCACACTCGACAGGCGAGTGGCAGCGTCGAACGGCACGGATTAGCTTTCGTTTCTATCCAGTGTCGACGAGCTAAATGGTCCCCCCTGGTAAGTGGTTTTCGAGACTCCGTAATGTGACTCGTTAATCGTGCGAGCCGCGAAGCTCGGCCGATTTGTCGCTCCTCCGCGCGGCCGCATATACACGGCACGTAGTACATACAAAACGAGCGCGATTACGCGCGTACGGGCCCGGGGCAGATTTATCGGTCGGACGCAGCTCGCAGGAGAAAACGAAAACGATCCCCTGAACGATGCCCGTGGCGTGTTTACTTCGAGGGCTCCTCCAGCCACGGAGGCTGCACCTTCGTCCGCCGCGCGGAAATATGCCCCGCTTGTACTCGCGACGATTTATATCGCCGTCGCGACAGTAGTTCGAGAGGGCGGCTGAGGAAGAGAGGAGGTCTCGGTTTCTGGATCGGGTTTCACCTTTTCCGTGTACCCTTCTCGTCTCTGAACAAGCTCGGGGTCCGTTTGTATCAAGTGCTTGATAGGGCGGACTAACGAGGGAGCACAAACAGATGAATATCGAAATTTTAATGAAATTTCGTAGATAGACGGGGAATTGATGCGCGCGGCACTTAATCCTTGCTTTATGAGTGAGTATCAAGTAAATCGCGGGAGTAGAATGTGAAAGCAGAGTTTATAGGGGAGAGGTAGGATGAAAGGGATATTGCAATATATCTGAAAGATAAAGGATCTTCCCACGACGAAAGTATTTTCATTTTGTAGCAACCCTAATGCATGCTCAAACACGCCTAACTGCAGGTCGCTGCCACTTTAAAGATGGCGGTGATACGCGGTTGGATATTTTCGTGCTTCAAAGTAAAATTTTTTATGATTTCTCGAAACGTTTTGCCACGTGCTGTTACCAATGACTGATTTCTTTATTATTACATCTGGACTGGTATTTATTCAGGAACAATAAGATATATGTTAGATAATCTTTTGTTCAATATTGTAACTGTAGAGATTAGGTTTTCAATTGTGTTGCCATATTTATGAATGGGACACAAGACAAATTTATGAAAGGGACACCTCTTTCCAAAGTGTTCCCTTCAAAATCTTACTATGATAAACCGAACATTGTTAATAAAAGAACACATCAAGATGTTTTTGATTAATTTTCGTGCCAATTAAGATCTTTTAATTAATATAATTTGGATTAATCTAAGGAATATGTGTTTGGTTATTAATGAAAGTACTATCTTTTGTTTTCTAACGTGAGTATTATTCTTTGTTACTTAAGTATGTAAGCTTAATGTAGAGTTTGTTACAAATATTTTTACAATGCCGTGGTATTTATGTAACTTGAAAAAAACGTCGACTTGTAGAATTGTCGACATCAATACTGCGATTTCGGTATCAGCAGAAATAATAGTTAAAGGAATAATATTAATATTACCTTGTTTTATTACACTGTCCCATTCATAAACACCCATGTCCCTTTCAATACAGCCAATTTATGAAAGAGACAAAACACACTCTTTTAGAAAGCGAAAAATAAGACATGTAAATATAGAGAGAAACTTAATATGACCGTGTAAATACTGCTATAGCCAGATAACTGGCCTTTCTAATGGTACCAATTAGAACTCGAATGGTTATTTAGTTTTTTTTACTATGTGGTCCTAAACAAAAGTGTCCCTTTCATCCCACCTCTCCCCTACTCCCTTAAGAAAACCCCGTTAAGATTATGAAATGAATGTAAAAGGCTGCCTCTATCCAGAGTGTCTACATATTAATAAAAAAGGGTTCCATTTTAAAAGGACGTCAACACCGATTCAAGATGTGACTGACAAAAACGAGAAAAGGCGAGGGAGCCAGCTTAGGTCGGTCGCGACGCAACGGCGAGAGGGTTAATCGAAGCGATTTGTCCTTTCGTCGGCATGATCGCGATTACGGTTGCCCGGAGAGATGCAGATTTATCGATGGAATCCCGATCGCTGGAGAAACGAGCGACGGCCTCGTCCCGATCCACCTCCACCTCCGTCGACTTTCCTTTTTCATCCGCTCGTCCTCCTGCGAGCGTGAAACCGGTTCTTCAGCCACGGAATTCCAGGCTTTCCTTCAAAAGCGAATTCCCTCTCCTCGGCTCGGAACGGGGAGTCGTCCTTGCCGCGTTCTACGGGCAACCTATTTTCGGCGGGCAATCTTCTGTCAACGATCTCATTGTATCACTGAATCACTTTAACGGAGAGTAATTTTACTTTTACTTTATTATACGGACGACCTCGTTTATATACAAAGGTTTACAAATTATTCAGACGCTTTGTAGAAAAATCACGATTACTGAAGCGACAAAGGCTATGCAAAGTGTGCTTGGCCCCTCCCAAAGAACAGTATCGGTGATTTAAAACGACATTGAGTGTAAGGAGCTATTTTAAAGAAAGCAAAACTACAGCTCAAGGGGAACTGTGTTGTTGAACTTAATGGGCAAACAATTTACACCTCGTATCCTGGGCCCACCCACGACCACGATGCCGGAGGCATATTTAGCGCAACGTATTCCGCAACGTTGCGCGGCAAATCACGCGACCGCAATATCGACGGGGCATTTTTAATAAGAACGTGCCCAGCCCGATTACGAGGGCCGTTTAAATTCTAACTCGTCATTAATCGACCGTAGGGATTTCAACGGCCGTGCAGCCCAGGCATATGATCGCGCCCGAAATATATTTACCAGCTAAAAGCCGAAACGAACGCGTAGAGGCCAGATGCGAGTACATAGCGCGCAGACGCGCCCTTTGCGCTGGAAATTAATTTAACTTCAACACTCGATGCGGGGGCCCCGCTTTAATTGGCGACAATTCGTTAAAAAGCCGGTCGGTGGTCCGGCGAATTCCATCGTTCGGAAGTAATTTTAATTACGCGCACGGAACCGCGACATTTTCAACGTCGACGCAGACGTTGCTGCTGAAAATCTCCTTTTCACTCCCTCCCCCGTCCCTAAATATTATCCTTCTCCCTTTCTACCTTTCTGTTTGCCCGCTCCAGCACGCGAAATTCGCGCGAGGTCCCTGACCGAGCTCGCTCGGGGAGGATTGTTTAATTCGACGCGCTGTCGTCGTAACGCGGTGAACGAAAAAAGAAAAAAATGATTTTAATCGGGAACCGGTGATCCGATACGGATGAACGATACGGACCCCCGGCGCTGAAATGCCAGGGGAATCAATAGGGCGCAACGGATCCGGGGTTAATTAAATTTCATTCAGATTTTTGGAATTATCCGGGGTCGCTGGCGCGTCGCAATATTCTCTCCAGCGGGTGACACGATTTCCACCGGTTCCCGGGCTATTACCGAAACACAACGCGTCACCGTGGAATTCGTTATACCGCGCACGTTTCCGCGCGCGCGCGCGCGCGCGCACCGTTTTTAATTGCGTTACCGACCGCAAAGTGTTTTTTACGCGAACCCGCGCGGAAATTAAATGACGCCCAAGTTCGGCTGCGGCGGAGCCGTCGTGTTCGACAGAGAATGGAGAATTGCGCCGCGAATTTGGTGCACGGGCGCCCGGCGACGAATAGAAAAGCGTGATACTTTAACGCTCTGGGAATTGAACGGGGGAGGGATGAATGAAAATTGTGGAGGTGAGATGAAGTTGGCGGTACTTGACGCAGCCAATTTAAACAGTTAACGCTGAGATATGTCAGGCTGAACGATAGAAAAGTAATACAGTCCGATTCGATGCAGCTAGCGTTCGGATCTAAATTGCGTCATGAATCAAATGGAAACGAGCGCTGTGAGAACTTGCATCGAAGACTTGTGCGTTTGCATAACGGCTAGACTCCCACCTGACCGCTTAAATATTCAAATATGAGAGAGGGAGAGAGAGAGAGGGGGAGATTAGCGCTCACCACGTCTCGCTGAAAGGTTGCCGCTGCCCAGATTATAAATTATCACCGCGATTTCCTTTGTCGCCACGATGCTTGATCGACCGCTCGTTCATATTCTTAAGAATCTCTCGATCGACCGTGCCGCGCCGTGTTTTTTTTTTTCTTTACGAACCCGGGCGAGCGCGGCTCGATCGGCTCGCGAGGAAATCGTTTCCTGCGCCCCGTGACGGGACGCGTGTCACGCTTTGACGAGCACGCGCTTTACATACGTGCCCCGTGGCGCAACTGGCTGCCACGATCTCCCGGGACCAGAGTTTCTCAGATTTTATCGGTGGAAACAGGTCTTCGAGATCGGCAGAGATTTTTCATCACCGATACTTGTGCGCTTTACAGGCGAAACAGGAATCGCGGCTCGACCCCTTGTTTCACGCGCGTAACTCCGCTCCGGGCCCTTGTTTATCCGTGTCCCGAATGGAATTGCGGGGATTTTTTATCGTGTCCCGTACCCGTGTAATTCGCTGCTTGAATACCGTTGATACAGAGCGACGTACCGCGCGAACGTACCGCGGCGGCTGCGGGTCTAGCGTTGCCACGGCTCATGAACGAGAAGTCGATAAGCATTTGTCACTACGCGACCGTAGATGCGGATTAATAGGTGACAGGACACTTGCATCGACGCATAACGATACCCACGGCGATATAAATTAAATCGACTGCCTCGAGACGCGGTCGATCTTTGTACCTGTCCGTGCGGCCACGAATGAGTGACACGTTTCACTTGCATATCCAGACGAAAGGTAACTGCATACGTATATTCGTCTGTCGTTTAGATGAAATATGACTGGACGTGACGGAGCACTTCGAATTACTCCAACGTTACACGAAAAGTCGATACGGTATGGGCAGACTGTTCCTCTATCTTTCATGCTGATAGGAAAGTAATACGCAGAATCGCCTTGCCGTTTTACGATACCTTTTTCAACGTCACATTTTCATGCGAATTTAATGGGCCAGAAACGTATGGGGATTTTTTAGGACAAAAAGCTGGACACAAATGGACCGAGAAGTGGAATAAGAGAAGCTCGTTTCAACTGAAACTCTAAATTTTAAATTGACCTATCTACTTATGCACCCCTGTGAACCACCCCTAAATTCAGGGAGTATTTTGAGAGTTCGTACGTTGTCAGGATAACCAATCTGCCAGGGAGGCGTTTTATGCATAAAAACTTATTGAAGCTATCTTCGAGTAGGGAGTAGGGTGGCCATTATTTTCAACCTGCGTTTTCTTTTGCTCTCATCCCCTAATATGTTTCCATTTCATCAAGAAATGGTACCTGATAAAGATTATTGCAATCGGACAACAGGAAAGGTAGCCGCACCAGGCCTTAAAGTTTAGAATTTATTAATGGTTTGAATTTGAAGAATTTCTCAAAAATGGTAAGCACTGTCAAAATTTTGTTCAAATAGTATTAAAAGAGCATTCAATTTTCTGCAGTTACTGTTTATGTAATTTTTTCGTGCTTCCAACCATTTTTTAGATAATAGCGTTTGAAGATAGAGAGGTCCGCACTTCGCGTGTCCCATCTGTACGTCTATACGCACGAAGTGCGGACCTCTCTATATTTAAACGTAATTATCTAAGAAGTGGTTGGAAGCACGAAAAAATTATATAAACAGTAATTGTAGAAAATTGAATGCTCTTTTAATATTATTTTAACAAAATTTCGATAGGGTTTACCATTTTTGAGAAATTCTTTAAATCCAAACCATTGATGAATTCTAAACTTTAAGGAGGTATACCCGTTTGAACCCTCGGAAAATGTGTACATTTTGTGGATTTTTTTACCAGTCAACGGCTTGATGAAGATTTCCCGTGTTTTAACTATCTTTACATAGTACTATGAACTACTTAAAAAAAAGTTTCATTTAAAAAACTATTATTTTTCGGAAGCTATATATCCGAAAGTCTCTCGATTTTAGACGGCTAAACGGTGGTCCTAAAAACTCGCGCTAAGTTCAACCAATTCGCTTCGAATTTTGCATGCAGGATCGTAATAAGATTCCACATCGTCCAACGAGGGCTTTTTTTATTCCGATTCCCCGTTTATTATTTATAAAGAAAAGAGGTGGCCTTTTCTCTTAGAAAAATGTAACTTTGCCTTTGATCTCTCACCATTTCTTTATTTTTCAAAATTTTCAAAATCGGCCCCGTTGGGCGATAGCTATTGACATACTTTATAAGAAGATTTTATTGTTTTTGATTTCAGACACGACATACAGCTGTTTTCAGACCCACCGTTTAGCCGTCTAAAATCGAGAGACTTTCGGATATGTATGCATAACTTCCGAAAAACAATAGTTTTTTAACTGAACCTTTTTTGTTTAAGGAGTTCATAATATTATGTAAACGTAGTTAAAAACGGGACATCTTCATAAAGCCGTTGACTTTGCAATAAACTTTTTCAGGGACCATTTATTTTTATCAAATGGCACCGTTCCAGGGGGTGAGAGCAAAGAAATAAAACGTATCGGGTGGTTGCAGAGATTCTTGCAGATCTTTTTAACAGAGATATTATACAAATCTGGAAGGAGCGCGGGCTGATCCAATAACAACACCAATATCCCCCCCGCTACCTTCACTCGATGAACAATAAACGATACTTGAATGCGCGTAACTCGCAAAAACTGCAGGGTGTCACCTCCGAGATCGCGTAGAAAAGGAATTCGCGTGTCTCCAACGTAACAACGGTAATTGCTTGCCTCACAGCGGAGGAGAATTCCCCTCGCAGCGTGAAAGTTCGTCCTCGCCAAGTATGAGCAAAATGCAGCCAGGTCGCTGCTCGTGCTTCCTCTTGTCCCGCGCGTCTTTCGCGCTTTCCTCGTCCCTCTTTCACTTTCGGTGCACCACGAATCGGTACTTATATGTCCATGGACGCGTGACACACGGTCGCTCGAAGGTGGAGACCGTTTCACCATCGGCACCACCACGGCCTGCACAATTTCTATCGTTCCTGGTCGGCTTGCTCGACCTGCGATCCACATTGGCAAACCTGGTGCCTACATATATCGACGCTTTCTTCCTTCTCGGTGTTAAAACGCCTCGTTTGCGCGACTGTATATCGAGACTTGCTAATCTAAAGCGCATACAACTGATCAAGCATGTGGTGGCTAGGGTGCCATCGACCTTGAAACGATTCCATGCAAAGAGAAAGATTCCATGCACGATTCTATGTAAACGTTAAAGGAGCCGCCTGGACAGTCGCCGAGCAAGTTCAGCGGGAGAAGAAGTCATCTGAAACGTGGCCGTGACCGTAGAATATTCGCGTCAGGCTAATTCGCAATGACGGGCTGAATTTTTCATCGCCGTTCCCCGGGAAGAAGCCAAACGCCAGGCTGTCGTTAGATTTTCACGAGGACGAATCTTCTGCGATGCGCTTCGATCCCGCTGTCTTCGTTGAATAATAAAAACGAGGGAAAAGGGGAGGAAACGAACAGCGAACACGACAGGCGCCGTCGAGAGAGTATTGAGCAACAGTCGTCCTTCCCTGCCACCTCCTTCGTTTCAGCCGTTGTTTTACAACCCCAGGCGATTCCGCGGACTCTCCTTGAGACACTTCCCGACCCCGATTTTCCAGCACGGCGCCGCCGATCGTTACGCGACTCGCTCTCGTTTCCAACCTACTTTCATTCACGCCGATCTCAAGGCTCCTAAGCGCGCGTAGCTTTTCTCCCCTCCGCGTGGCTCGGCCGCGGGCTATCGATCGCGATCACCGACAGCCAGTCGATTAAGGGTCGAACGAGGCGCCCGACACCCGCCACCCTTGGCTCGTTTATCGTTCCGCGGGCTACTGTGCATCAGTTTGATTAAAACTGGCCCGCGATGTAGGCCACGAGAGATGTGGAACAGATTGGCGAGCTCCATCGAGCGTCCATTATTCCGGGGATATTGTGTTTCAGGCAAATCTGTGGACCGTTTGCTTTTGAATCCGGGCTCGGAATCTGCGAAGGGTTTATGAATTATCGTCAACCCACGGGGCTATGAAAGCTCAAGCTATAAACTGAAAATCGAGGTCTTCGTTCAAACGTCACTGTTACTCAATACGTACAGGAAATGGATACACGAAAAGTACCTATAGAATGTTTTAATTCATGATAGGTATAATTCATAATGAACATGTTCAAACTTTCCTTTGCTTTTGCCTTCACGTTTTCCAACCCCGCGCACATGGCGAGTTTCCACCTCGCGTGACCCGTTCGCGAGGAACAAGGGAAGCTTTCGTGCACGTCACCCCGACGGATCAGTGTCGTACGTAAGGGTGACTCGTTAGGCAGTAGCAGTCGCATACTCCGATAAAACAGTTTTTACCAAGCAGAAAGACCTAAAAACAGCTGCAACCCTTTGGAAGCAGCGAACATCAAGCTGCATTTCACCGTTCCCCTGCTGCCTCTCCTCACCCCCTCCCCCTCCCCCCGCATAGCCGGCACCGGGCATTAAAAGAAAAACGAAACTACCCAGCCACTCTCGCGGGGCACCGTCGTGTCCCCGCAGGCGTCGATTCCGCCCCGATAAACGACGCTCGCTCCCCCTCCGCGTGCAAAGTCAAAGAGCAACAAACGCGCGATCGGCGCGCAACCGGTCTTCCTCTCGCCGCGGTATAAATAATCGACCGCGGCCCCGGAATTCTCCCAACCGGAGAATCGCGCCTCTGTTTTTCTCATGCATTATTCAGCAACTGTATGAGTGACGCGCCCGATCTCCGGGGGAATCGCGTAAGCGGCGGAGGCCCATTATTTTCACCCCCGTCTCTCGCGTCCGCCGCCCCTCCCGCGGGCGACTTGGTCCGCGCGAGCCGCGCTTTTTCTTGCCCCGGCAATCGTGTAAACGCGCCGCGGCAAACGGGTAGAAAACCAAGGATGAACGGCGGAAAAAGGAAAACAAAGGGCACGATACTGCGCGGGGTTGAGAGGGGGTTGGGGGGGGGGGGGGGGCTGGACGGTGCGGGGCTGGGGATGGCTGAAATCGCCGCGAGCCCCGACGAACACGATCTGCAAGCAATTACGCGAATAGTTCGATCCGCAATTATCCGTATTGCTTTCAGCGTTCGCAGGGCGGATCGACTTTTCAACGGGCGCTCTGCATCGAGCTTCAATCGTTGTTTCGATTCCGCGTGGACTCGGGAGACTGGTCTCCCGTCTCTCGTCCCTCTCGCCTCTATCCTTCTCCCTCGTTTTTGTACGTGCCATTCAAGCCCAGGCAACGGCAAATTGGACTCTGTCTGCTGGCGTTGCATTCGCGCCGCGATCTCTGGGGAAACCGTGGCGGAAAGTAGACCTCCTTCTTTTCATCGACTTGCATATTACTTGCTTTTTTACTCCCCCCCCCCCCCCCTCTCATCACCGGTTTCCGGGCGAAGGGGGCCTCGGGTGTTGTTTGAATTTTCAGCCACTCATCGTCCTCCCCGCCTCCTCGTTCGGTGTGCGCTCTCCCTCCTCCGACGCTGTCCACCGGTGGAGAACCGATTACCGGTGGTCAGGCGGTTATCCGGACCTCCATTTTCCGCCTTTTTTCCCCAGGCCGTTTTGTCGGGAGACCACAGAAATCGGTATTCCAACCTCGACACGTTGCACGCGGGATATTGGGGGGTTGAAGGAAGTTACTGCGTTATTGATGAAGCGGGGTTGAGTGTGGTCGGGCGATTTACGTAAGGGATGGGTGACTTTGCAGAGAACGCGGCGATTTTGGGAGATGTTTTCGGCCATTGTTGCTGCCCGAGCCAGTATCTTTCATGGGGGGTTCGCTAAAAATGATCGTTCCAGGGCAATTGCAGTCGTACACACCCTCGTTTCAGCTTGCAGCTCGCAGAGCGGCACCCTCGAAATTTACTCCGCTTCGCCGATCGCTTTCAGGGTCGCCGTAAACGGCAGACGGAATGGAAAGAGTCGTCGACTGTCTCTCGTAAATTCGGGAAGTAGGTCCAAGGGGAATTGGAGAGGGAAAGGGGGAGAGAGCGGTTTTCACGATGTTCCTGGACGATGGGCGACGATCCCGAGGTTAAGTCAGGTCAGGTCGAGGCGTTCGCCGAGAGAGTCCAGTGCCCTGAGAACCGTTCCAGCCGATAAACCACCTCCTCCTCCACCCTCTGTGCCTTCTTCGCGAGGATTCGACGCGGATACACGTCGCGGAGGTTACGTCGGGTCAACCGAAACGCCGGACACGAAGCAACGGACGCACGCGAGAACGACCATCGCGTTCGACTTCCAGTGTCCACGGAATTCTCCAGCTCTCCCCGCTGGAATAATTCTCTGATCGAACGATCGCGCATCTGGGCCCGCGGGGAGGACGAGAAGAAACTTTCCTGCCGGGTGGAACTTCGACTGTTCATCCTGCTGGCGAAGTGGACGCGTATGTGGGACGATCCATTTCGATCGATGGCCTCTTTATAAATGGACACCCTTTGGGCATTTGAAATTTCAAGGCTAATGCGTGGAGGTGTTAAAGACACTTACCTAACAATCACTCAACAGTCCCAAAGTCTACACTCATCAAGTGCCGTTCTAATTGCAACTACCGAAGAAATAAGAAATCGAATTACACTTTTCGAGACGCCATACACGAAGAACGTTGCCAGGCAGCTTACAACGCGCAAGTGGCACGGAAGCGTAAAAGCTTTCTCGCCGCCGTTTCCTACTTGTCGTATTATTTAACGGCGACGGGGATTCCGCCTCGCCAAGGGCCCACGGGGATGAATATTGCGCATTGTAGTGGCCGCGATAAAATCGAAGGGGAACGCGGAAAAACCGGGCGTTTCCATCTAGCGCGTTCCGCAAATTCCGAACCGCAATGCGGCCGCCGGCTGCGAGGCGGCGCGCGATATGCGAGCAAGAAATAAAATTGAATTTCAGAACGGGACGCGGGAACGACGGGCTCGGGAGGGACGTCAAGGAAACGATGTTGCCGCTGCGCGTCTCCCTCTTTCTCTTCTTCCACTCCATCGTGCGGCAAGCGAGGGAAACAGAGAGAGAGAGAGAGAGAGAGAGAGAGGGAATATTCAGTCGAATGAAATTCGGTTTCGAGGTAAATCCGCTTGTCCGAAATCAATCGCGACCACATCGCATTACAAGGGTCGCCGCGGAAAATGGCTTTCGCGATTTTAAGAGACTGACGGAATTGCGCTCCCCAGCAGCCGCCGGGAAAAGGAATTTGGAAAATTCTCGATCGAACGGTGCCGGGAAATTTTCACGTCCGCGCGACGCACGGAGCCGCGCGGACAAAGGCGAATTTCATCGCCACGATGGAAAACCGTTTCTCTTCTCCGGCGCTCGCGACTGAAATTCGATTTTTCCAGCGACTCGGCGGCAGAGAATCCTCCCTCCCATCTCTCCGCGGGAGTAATTTTGAATTATCTTCGGGAATAGCAGACGACCGGCGAGTTTCTCGCCCGTAGATCGATAAGTGGGTTTCGTAGCTTATGAAGAGAAAATCGATTTTGTCCGCGGGAGGATTCCGTTCCGCTTTCTCCGCGAGATTCTCGAGGTAGGTAACAGTAGCGTTGCAGTTTTCTGTAACCCTCTTCTTGGCAAATTCTTCCTGTCCGGAAGTCTATAATAATTAGTTTCTCTAAGTCAGAGACGTTGGGTCGAGATCTTGTAAGGTTTCTACAGATTCCTCAGCTGTCTTATTAAAACACTACCAACGCAGAATATTAATACGAATGCGGATCTAAAATTTCCACAAATAGTTAACAGGAACTGTTTCGGATATCGCGCGAACCATCGATGTAAGAAAACGTCGCGTCACCGATCAGCCCGAATCGACGCCGTTTAACGAAATAAAAAACGAGGCAAGGGGAGAGGTGAACCGACGAAAATCTTGGCTCAGAGGCAAGAAGAGCGACCCGGCGTGCGGGAAATCCGTGGAAATGATTGGCTGACACTTTAAAGTGACTGGCAAGAAGGCTAGGCGTAGGTTTTGTGCATCCGCGAGGAATTCGCGCGATAGCGAAGCTGCCACGAAGGATTCCCTCCGTGTCACCGGGTTACCGTAGCCGACGGTTACGGAAGCAAGAACTTCCGACCCGTGCGCTTAACTTGCACATCCGACGACCACAAGAATTGCACGGCGCAACGTCGCCGTGAGCTTAAACGCTGGCGATGGTTCGAGGGCAACAAGAGAGCTCCGGCGAGAGGAAACGGTCCCCTGTTCAGAAAATACACTACAGGCGATTGCGATCTTAAACGAGCGCTGTTATTGATCACGCTGATGGAGGCCTTTTGACACGAACAGAATTACGGAGGATCATTCGATGATTACACAAGTAAAGATGCCGAGAGACCTTCGCGCAATCTCTTGAGTATCCTTCCCACGATATCCTTCTTCGAGACTCCTAAGATTCATCTTCCAGATGAAACTATTCATCATCTACAACCGCTGTTTGGTAGTCGAACAATTCAGTATAAAAGCACCACGTCGTGTGCACGTTTTTACAGACGGGAACAATAATAAAATCACTGTAAGTGGATGGATTAAGCGCGAGGAAATCCGTTCAATAACGCGTTGATCCGCGTTGCAGGGGAGATTTACGCGTCACGTGTTACAAGGTGTTATTTCAAGTCGAATCACTCTGAGATCGGGGGTCGGGGATTTAAGAACGCGGCAGATGTGTCCAAGTGCGACAATTTCGTGCGTCGATTGCTCCATTCCGGAATTGCGCGCGAGCCAGAAGAAATTGCACCACAGAAGTCCGAGGTGCGAACGACGGAGGATCCCCGCGAGAAGAGATATGGCGATTTACGTAATCGCGTCGTTGGTACGAATTTTCCCTTTAAACATGAATCTATCTGGGTAGAATCGAGATTCCAGGTCCCTGGAATCGGACTTTCACGTCTGCAAGGTAGAGATATTACTCTGGCTACGGTGGTGAATTTGTTCTTTCACTATTAGTCTCTATGTTCGTGGGACCGTTTTTCCTGCTCTCGTGCTCCCAAGTAAGTTTAAGAACTTATTGTTACCGGCGGCCGACAACCAAATGATAAAACGAATCCTAAATGGAAATTCGAGTTTCCGTATCGGTGGTATTGCAAAGTAAGCGCACGAAACGCGAACACGGTGAAATGAAAGAGGGGAAACGAGAGAGGAAAGGAGAGCAGACCACGCGTTCGCATCTGAGAGCTCGACGAACATTCTCGTCTCGTTCATAATTTCTACGGTGGATCCTCTGGGACCCTGGCATGCAGGAATTCACGAGTTCAAGCAGGATTAACGCGAACAGGAGAGCGAGAGAGAGAGAGGGAGAGGGAGAGGGAGAGGGAGAGAGAGAGAGAGAGAGAGAGAGAGAGAGAGAGAGAGAGAGAGAGAGAGAAGAGAATAGGCTGATATTGCTACTGGAATATTTGTAGAAGCTCTTACAACGCGAAGCACTTCGCCTCAAAAGCGAATAACGTAATTTGCAAGGAGCCCCGTTTCTCTCAACCTACCCTCCTCCTCTCTCTCTCTCTCGCTCTATTCTCTGTCGACGGGAAATTTTCTGTCACCGTACAGAATTTTCCGAGGGCGAATACAATCTTTCCGAGATAGAGTCGCCGTGGAAAAGAGAAACGAATCTCCCGACGCGGAAAGCAGCGGTCTACCCCTCTTTCCTCCTCGTTGAAAGAAACAGGAAACCATTTACTGAAATCGTCGGGCCAGAGATCACGATGGTTCCCCTGCCGTCGACTTCGACGATCAAAATAACGCAATGTTAGTTGCAAATACCACGGTAACTCGCTTTCTGAGGGCGCAAATGTTACAACACCTTAGATTTTCTATTGATTCGACGTTATCTGTAATACCTATGCCATTGATTCTCGATCAAAAGCATCTCCTATATATTGTATTTGAAAACGAATTTAATAGTAGAGTTTATACAAAAACCAACTTTTGATAAACCCAGTTTTCAAATTCCAGTATTAATCAGAAAATGATTTAAACAATTTTTTAAATTTTTACAAATATATATATATATATATATATATAATTTTTACAAATATATATATATATAATTTTTACAAATATATATATATATATAATTTTTACAAATATATATATATATATTTGTAAAAATTTAAAAAATTGTTTAAATCATTTTCTGATTAATACTGGAATTTGAAAACTGGGTTTATCAAAAGTTTATAAACTGGGTTTATCAATATATATATATATATAACTGAGACAGTAGAACAAATTATACTTATTTTCAAAATTTTCAGTTTTTTTTATACTTACGGCATTAGAAATATATAACAAAATAAAATATACTCTATCTATACAAATCCAAATAAATCAAAATTAAAATAAGTAAAAGCCGTCTAAAATCTACAAACCGTTATTTCATTAAGTATTTTTCTTCAACAAATATGAACCATGAAGATTAGTTTTACAAGGAATTTTTACAACAATATGCTTGTGCCCGAGGCGAATTCCAATAAAAATGTTAAAATTAACATTTACATATTAATTCTAGTATCTAAAACCGACTTAAATTTTACAAATTTATTCACAGAAAACAGTTTTCAAACACCGACAAACCCTAGAATTTACCTTGGAAAGTTTCGAGCAGGAAAGCAAGACGATTTGAAATCGCATCGAGACCTCACGCGTCCAGCCACAGATTGGTCAAAGCAATCGGACCTAATCGATTAATGGACACTGAAAATACAGAGTGTCTCGCGCCAAAAAGAGAGCAGACGTTTCTAATTCCCGGGCAAAGTGTTCCCGGGAGTTTCCGCGCGGCATCGTGGAATCGTCGCCGATTTCCGATCCGCGTCTCGCTTCCTCGTTCGACGGAACGTCGAATGGAACAAGAGGAGCGCAGCGTCAAGACAATGCAGCCGGGAGAAAGGGATCGAAGAGACGGCGGGGCGAGCGGCAACAAAAGGTGGAAAGAAGACAATGCGGGCGAGGAAGGGTTGGGAAGAAAGCCTAGAGATGAGCTTTACCAAGGGAAGAGGGCAAACAACCGGCGCGGCGATGGGAAGGGGGGAGGAGGTCCGACGAGACCTCGCGTTTTCAATCGCCCGCCCCGAAATCCCGACCACTTCCGGCCAGAGGTTTCCGAAGTTCGCGCGAATTGCAGGCTCGATTCTGGCCTGCTGGCTCCCTTTCATCGGGCCGGGACCGCGATCACGCCGGGCGGAAGGGGTTCGAGCGGGTGATCGCGGTCGATCGAAGCCGCTCGAGAGGGAACCGCGAAGCCTATCCTACGACAAACGCGACCGGAGCCGCCGGAAACCGGAAAAAGAAACGGAACGGTCGAAAATAAGAAGCGGGCGGAAGAGTGGGGAGGGCGCGAGAGATAGAGGAGAATAGGAATAGAGGCGTCTGGTTTGACACGCTGAGTGCACGGGTATTTGGAAAATCCGATAAATCTCGTCTCCTCTCCTCTCCTCTCTTTCTCTCGCCGGCTATACAGCATCGACCGACCCGAGCGATGAAATTTCCTCGCCATCCCCAATCTCTCGTTATTCCCGGGGCATTCTGGGCACCCGATATCCTCGGGCTTTCCTCTCCTCTCCTCTTCTTCTCCTAAGCCTCCGCCTCTCCTTCCCGCCAACCAGCGGCCGTGTATTCCGCAGTGGTACTCTGCCTCTTATTCCAACGAGCCGATCGAGAGACACGATCCTCCTGCATAGAGCTAATAGACGCCCGAGAATCAGGCTGCCGCCGAGCGAAACGCGGCTCCCGACGCAACCGAGCCACGGATTTTGGCTAGGGATGACGGTCAACGATTTCCCCGCCCCTGGAGGATATCGTGGCTGGCTTATCTGGAGATGCTCGCAACGACGAAATGAAATAGAGAGGGATAAAATTGCATAGCGGGTGTGCTAGGATTGTTCGGCGAATGCTTCTATTGACTACTGAACAGGTATCTTCACTCTTCGGTCTAATATTTAGACAAGCGATCCAGGAGTGATAGATTTCGATGCTCGATTTAGGAGCTACGCTCAGGTGCTCGTGCCGGTTCCCTTACAACAGAGATCTGTGGCTCATCCATACACGTCCGTGTCGCAGTAGAAAGAACGGGATCGAGTGTGCCGCGGCGATTTCTACGTCCCTGAACTGGCAAACAATCGCGCTGTTGCATCAACGAGAATAGTGAATCGATCTGATGAAGCAACGTATGGATAACGATCTCCAGATGCCCAGAATGGATTGCCTCGAGTTTACACTGAGAGCAATCATTTAATGAACAGTGTTTCTTACTGGGAGATAATCTCTAACTGTTCAGCTAATAAGAAGAAAAAAAACTATCTCTCTCTGTACGTCGACAACCATTCGCGTGGCGTGCGGAGGAACGAAGGGACTTGGAACGGTAACGCGTCCAGGGTAACGAACAATCGCGGCCCCGTTGCATCGACGGATAATAGAATACTGGGGAAGCGACGTCGATAACGATCAACGACACCGATACACACCGATTTACAACGAAGCCCGACACGATCCTCTTTCATCGGCACGGAAGAGAGCCAAGGAGAGCCGGTTAATAGACGCTTGAGAATCGGGGCTGGCGCAAGATGAAACGGCCGCTGCCACCAGGAAGGAAAGCCACGCTCCTTGTTCTCGTAGATCGATAGGGAACGGTGTTCCACTGCCGCTACGATCTATCAGATCCCCAAGGCTGTAGTCTTTGTTAGTTTACGAGGCGGACGCCGCGGGCTCGTTCGCTTCCCGTCTCGCCTCTTTCTGTCCTCGGCTCCCGGGGGAACATGATAGCCCAAAAATTTGAAATCCAATATATCGAGGCCGGCCGTGTGTGGGCGAGTTTTTTGGCGCTCGCGGGCGGATCGGGTGAAGGGAACGGGAGCAGTACAGTGTCTGTTTCTGGTAAACGTACCTAATACAGTTGACGGGAGTTGTCGAGTGGTGGTCCGGGGAACATGCAGTTAGGCAACGGGATATATTTACACGTTAGATTATCATCTATTTTATAGCGTAACTAATCCCTAGGTAGATGACAAAGCGGAGTTTAGAGGGAAATAGGTACATTCTGAAAGAATGGCTGAGATTACAGAAGCCATTCCTGTAATTACAACTAATAAGCGGGAAGCAGGTAACAAGGAGAGAGTGGTCGTCCATTACAGACGAACTAGAGAAAAAATCTGTTCCACCTTTCAATTTACCTTGGATGGGAAAAATTACCCTTTTCCCCGATCCTCCCACGATAAAACCAAGAAATCCTTCGGGTTCGAGCAAACTGGGGCCACGACTCGGCCCCCCCCCTCTCTCTGTACCCTCGATTCTACTTAATTACGAGCCTCTCCAGGCATCGTTCACGATCCCCCGTTCACGATCCCCCGGTTGAACGAGCACGTTCAAGCGAAAGCGCTCATCGCACAGAGAGAAAGAGTGGTGGCCATTAAAATCGTTCTCGTTCTACGCCCACCCGCGGTAGATCCGTGAAAAGCGAGGTAAAAAAACGAGGGGGCATGATAAAACGACCTATGGGCCTGGTCAAACGATCCCTAAAGCGAGTAAATTAATAAGTGCGCGGCGATCGAGAGTTAGCAGGGTCGAACGAATTCGCGATCGGAAGGACGAGAGCCCCGCCGGCGGAATTCCATTCGTGGCCAGCTTGTTCAAGATAACGCGCCACCATCTTCCCTCTCATCGCCGATACCTCTCCCTCGCCCCCTCCCCCCCTCACTCTCTCGCTCCGCCCAGCCAGGATTAATTAATTTAGCCGCATTATGGCGTAACAGTGGGCCGAACGGGCGAAAGGATTATCGCATCGAGCGACCTTTCGCTCCGGGCATCGAACGATGGGGATCTATCTATCGTCGCGGGGCTCGCACGATAAGATCATTACTGTTAATTGGAATTTTCAGATGATCGAAACATAGGATTATAATCCAATTGTCCGGGGCGGGAGGGAGGGGGGGGGGGGGGCCACGCGCAGCCGGGCTCGGGAGGCCGAATTATTGCGTCCCGTTATTGCGCATTAACGAAATAACAACGCGGAATCTCGTTTATGACGTTCGAATTCCTCTCCGTCCGTGGAATGCGGTTCCCTTTCTGCCTCGCTTTTCGCCCCGTTTTTTTCCCTCTCCTCTCATTTCGCCTTTTTTTTTTTTTTTTTTTTTAATTTCGCCTGTCCCTATGGAAACCGGTCGTCTCCGTTCGATATATCGAAGCCGGCCGGGTGCCGACGCGACGGAGGAGAGCTTTTGATAATCGTCGCCCACTGTCTCGCGGAAATTAAAGTTTCCGGTGGCAACGAGATTGCGGCTGTTGATTCGAAACGGGAGGCACGATAGAAACGAAAACGTGGACACGCGGGGAGTGCGGATTAACGCGAAATATACGATATCGCGCAGAGCGCAGGGACGTTGGGCATTTCGTGGAACGATTCGACGGTAGACGAGGCACAAAGAGTCCCTCTGGATGGTTCTGCATAAATGATTCGCGCTGGATCGTCGTGAAGAGGGAGTGGACACCGAGCCGGCTCCGTTTACAAACGAAACTCGAGCGGGACGCAGTTCTGGCAGGACCGATTAGCCGACGGCTGAGTTTGTCATTGCCCGGCCGGCCGGATAAATTGATTGCCAGGTTCTTTCATGAATTCCAAAATCACCGGACGCCCGACGTAGCGGCGATTCAATTAATTCTATCGGCTACTCGCTCGCGGTGTATCCATAATTTCATATTTAACCTGCTTGGCTGCGTCATATCCCCCTCCCCCCCCCCCCTCGAGGGACGATTATACGCGACAAGGGGTTCGATCGCCGGGCCAAATCCTCCCTTTCCCCCCTTTCCCTCGTTAACATGCAAATTCGTATCGTTTTTTCCCCTCCAGCCTGTATGCACGATCGAGCTTCCTTCGAAATTCAGGACGTACCAGCCCCGACGCGGCCTCGTCCCCCTACCCACCCACCCTCCTCCCTTCGTCCCTCGTCGTCACGTTAATACCAATTAATTAACTGGGAATCTCGGAGCTTAAGCCATTACAGTGGGGGGGGGGGGGGGGGGGGGGGTAGGTAGGTAGGACGCCCTTAACCCGCGCTCCTCGTCCTTACGCACGTGTCCTAGGAGAGGGCAATAATCAGCCACGCGCCCTTCAACGTACGCTGATCCCACTTAAAGGGTCGTTCCTCACCGGGGCCACCGGTAAATTGAAACTCCTGCGCGGGCACGATCCGATTAACGTCTAGAGAAATTGTTGTTGCCCGCGCGGAAATTCCACCCCGCGACGCGGCAACGCCCCAGCCGCCGTCGATACACCGCCGTCGCGTTTTTCCTCCTGACATCGTCGCCTCGTCGTAGCCGCGTGTAACCCGGGGCACGGTAAGCCCCCCCAGGTCCCCGTGTACACGGAGTTTCCCACGGAGAGCACACGCTCGGCTACTATTCAACCCCTCCCCCCCCCCCCCCCCTCTCTCTCTCTCTCTCTCTCTCCGTTGACAGAGATGGTACCGTGTCGACGGAATAGCCGAGGTAACTGTTACCACCGATGGTATTCTGCTCCGATGAAATTAATCGAATGCCTCGGCTCCAGGGACATCCACGACCTCGCTCGAGGTATTTGGTTATTTGTTTCTGGGGAATTACCGCCCGGTGCTTGCGGGAATGGACGAAGAATGCAATATTGTTTAATACTCAAAACTGTGTGTACCTGTGATTGCGGGCTATGGTGCGGTGAGAATTGAGCTTGATGAACTGAGGTGACTGGGAAGGAGTGGAGATGTGTGGATTAATGCACATACCATAATTGAGGATGTTGCAGCAAGAGGGGTGGCTGCTCCATCTTTACCGGCTCCGGGTGAATTAGAAAAAACTGTAATATTATTGCTTTGACTTAACGTTAAAGAGAGAGGACTAATTCAAAACTATATATTTTCACACAATAAGTAGTAATTGATATGTTTTTATATCTATTTTTGGCAATTTTTTAAATTTGAAGCTGCCCAAAACAAAAATATCGCACAATACAGTGATGGGTGCAGGTTTCAAATTTACAAAAAAAATCGCTTATTTGTTATCGGATTTGCATCAAACGTGCGCCAAACGATGCAGAATTTCACTAAAAAATTATGAAAAAATGGAGTTGCACCCCTCTTGCTGCAAGGTCTTCAATTTCGTTTAGAAAGTCTGTATTGTACATTTAATTTTCGTTGATGTATGGTACGAAAATGATGAGCGAAGTTAGCTAGAATTATCTATAATTAGATTTTCTTTTAACCCCCACTGTGAATTTACCGTAGTGCTGATTCGATCATTAATTACTTTCCAGAAGGATGCGATAGGTGCTGTTGATCATTTGCCAAAGTTTGCATGCACCGAGTCTATTCAACGTTTCATGGTATCGATGATAATAATTAATGTCAATTAGAAAGTTCGTGATATTCGATTAGGCGGGGATTGATGGGACAGATATTGATCGATCCGATGACCAGGCGGTAGAAATGAATGAAAGAGGTCGCTCGAAGGAAGAATGAATCTCCCGACTGAAAGGGAAAAGGGGAAGACCCAGAAAATCGCGACGAAAGGGAATAAGAAAATCGATGCTTGATGGAAACCTAAGAGGACATTGTGGGGTAGCGAAATCCGGGGATTGAAGCGCGCGCCCAATTCTTTATACCTCCACCTTCGATCTTACTTTCGTTCGGATACGAAACCCCAAACGCCGCACCGTAATCACCCGACCTTTAACCCCTCTACTAAATCAGGTATTTCAAAAGTGGACATGCAACAATACCCCGTCGCATACTCGAATTTCAATTTTCTCATAAATAGCGAATGGAACCCGTGCAACCGCTGGACCATAAATGGTTCACTGGATAAGTAAAATCATCAACCCTCCAGCACAGTGGACAACAATATCATAAACGTATAATAAAATAAAGTCATCCTAAGTGGTCTTATATGATTATTCAGTATGTACACTCAGCTCAAACGATTGTGGCCGTTCGAGATTCGATTGCATTCGAGCTTACCAGGGTCCGCTTTTTCACATCGCTAACATTCTACAGTATTTCATGAACATGTCACCATGTTGGGCACTGCCAAGCCACAGGTTCCCGTCTAGAACACTTCTATTTCGTGAGGAAACGTCACTGTGACGCCATCTAATATAAGACACGTTCGCGCAGTCCCGTCATAAAATTTAATCTACATTGCTTCGGTTATGTTTATTTTCCCGTTTTTTTTTTCGTTTCCATTCTATTCTTTATTACCCCACCATCCCGCCCTATTTATTTGTGTCTTCCATTATAAATCCATTGATTTATTTATTTTGAACATTACAAATTTATCGTTTACAGTCTCAAAATTATTATCATTTTTTTTAGGTTCATTGTAATAAAAGTCATTTGACATTTATTTTTGGCGTCATTTACGCTACAGCATCGTGAACAGAGCCGATCGCGCAGATTTATGTAATTATGACAATCATAGGCAAATGCCGCCACAGTGGTGTTTCATCATGAATTAGAAGTGTTCTAGACGGGAACCTGTGGCATGGCAGTGCCCTCACCATGTTCATGAAATACTGTAGAATGTTAGCGATGTGAAAAAGCGGACCCTGGTAAGCTCGAATGCAATCGAATCTCGAACGGCCACAATCGTTTGAGCTGAGTGTACATACACTGAACTTATATCCTACTAACTTTACCACTCGGCTTCGCACGAAATTTAGATTCTGATTTTAAAAACAAAATTTTTTTTAGTTTTGTTTGGAGAAAATGGTCACATTTGTTTAGATTAGTCAGGCATAATGAGCTGAAGCACATTTCGTAATCCCAGAGTTTATCGTTCAAAAGTTTTTAGGCAAAAGACAAACACACAAACATGTAGAAGCTTTCTGCTTTATATATTAAGATCTCCACGATCAATGAATAAAAGAAATGTTCATAAAATCTTTCACTGTGTAAGAATTTTCCTTTGAAAAATAATCGACCATCAATTACTATTATTATTATTATTATTATTATTATTATTATTATCATTATTAACATTATTACACATTATTTCAAACATAAAAAGAAGAAAAATAAAAAATAAACTTTATTATATCGGAGCAGAAATGAAATTGCTAGGATTTTAATTGCCGGGCGATCGCTCTATAATCGATTAGAAGCAGGAAAACCGACTGCCCCTTCTTCCTCTCCAATCCTAATCTCGAAACGAGCCTACTTCCGCGTATTAATCATCAATTTTATATCATCATTTTAACCAGTATCCATAATACCCGCTAATACCTGTAACCCCCCCTAGACCGTGCGCGCGCGGGCGTTCAGCAACGGCATTAATCGCAGCGCAGCATCGGGGACATCGGTATTCAATAATCAATTTCATTGGATTATTACTGTTACCATTGGAATTAGTCCTAGTATCGGCTATATTGCTAATAAGCAACTCGGATCGCCCGCCATTTTTGTAATGCCGATAATACGACGATATTATACAACGCTCGTTATTATTATCGTCGTACGCCGCGTATATATCGCCCGGGCGACGCTTATCGGTTCCCGATGGATCGTTCTAATTGAAGAGCAATCCGATTGATATCGGCTCGTTGCGTCGATATCCGTTCTTTTCCGGAGGACGCGCGTGCGCGACCACGTATAAGCGCATCGCGTCCACGATTATTAATCGCGATCCACGGATCCGGCCGACGCGATTATTAATCGTAATCCTGTGCATCGTCGCTTGTTTGATGGACGCGCGAATTAATCTACGATCCGCGCGCCACTGTCTGTCGATTCTCGGCCTAATACTGTCGGATTAATTCGCCGTTATGTCGTGCCTAATTTCCATCCCGTGTAAATTTTCGGTCAGAACCGCGAGACTCCCTCGCCGGCCGGCCTCGCCATTAATTGCGTGATCGCCGTTCGATTTCGATTAAAGGAGAGCGCGCGCGCGAAAGAAGCGTGCCGTGGCTCGTCACTCGGCTGGCATTCTATGGGTATGGCGGACACTGTCGTGGAAAAATAATGTGAACCGCACACCCTCTTTGGGGCTCGCTTCATTCGCGAAGCCCGCGCGCTCCGCTTTTCTTGCGAACTTTTAAACAGTCACGCAGCACGGCCGTGGAACGATGAAATATTCAGTCGCACACGCTCGACTTCCGGCGGACCTCGTTAAGAATAGAATCTTTATTTCCATAAAATTCATAAGGGTCGGCGACGTTCAACTTCACCGTGACGCCGGTATTCTTGCAAGCGGCAAAAAAAGTTGGTGCACGAACAGGCCACGCCTGTTCGAAAACAAACTCTGGAATCCTCCGCGTTACTACGAGAGCTTCAATTCTACGCACACCGGCCCGGTAAAAGAAGCCCAGATGGAGAGGAGGAATGGATGTTCTACCTGACAGCCTACAAGAGCAACCTTCTTGTAAAGTTCTTGCGTTCTAGATACACAAATTCGCTAATGAAACCCCGTTTAACCCTCGTCACGTGTCTGCAAGGTATTCTTCCTGAACCACTCTCACGGTATTAATCCTCTTACCCATCAG
This sequence comes from Andrena bucephala, assembly GCA_947577245.1. NCBI lineage: Eukaryota > Metazoa > Arthropoda > Insecta > Hymenoptera > Andrenidae > Andrena > Andrena bucephala. The sequence continues at coordinate 113,864,269 of OX387715.1, forward strand.
CCGTGCTCTACTGTGCTTGGGGAAAACTGTCAAAACCACGTACCAAGAGACTGATCCGAAAATTCGCGGGAAATTAAATATTGAAAATTCGAAGATTAACGAAAGGAGGGTCATGTCATTCAGAATCAACTACCGTAAACTGGGGGAACATTGGCATTTACTTAACATGTAAGTATAAAGAAGTCAGAGGACAAAAGTTTTATACATTTCCACGCTTGTACTGCAATCACAAACGACGCGATGTTATGATAGGATATTTAAAGCAAGTGCAAAAATGTTAATTTTTATATAGCAAAATGTTCCGGAAACATGCCAATATTCCTCCAGTTTACGGTAATAGCATATTATAATAATGGTAGATCGTGCGTTTGACAGGTTCGACAACGCTGCGAATGAACAATAGAGCATACGACGGATGGGATGTACCTAAAGGGATTAATTTCCAGTAAATCCTACGGGCACATCTTTGAACGATGTACCCTGTATCTCAACACTGGCTTTCAGCGGGCCTACTCTTTTTCCATACAAATTTATCAGCTCCTTGGACGAGGGTAGAATGGAACTCTTTCTATTTCCGGAAATACAGAACCCACGCCTCGTTTCTTTGTGTGCTCGTATCAGGACGTTCGACGAATCTCTCTCTCCCCCTTCCCGGCGGCACAAAGGGATCGACTGGATGCGTGCGATTCCATCGTCGCGGAATATCACGATGGGAGCGCGCGCGTACCGTTCAATTATCCCCGTTTAACGAACATCGACGGCTCGATCGGCCGCGATTTGCTATTTGCCGACCGTCAAATCGCCCCGGGGCCCCTGTAAGACGCGCATTAATTAAGAGATCGACGGAAGACGCGCCGGCAATTAGGCGATCGCGATAGGTGCGCGACGGGAACTGCCTTGTGGATCCTTAATTGAATAGGATTATAGCCGAGGAGCAACTAAACTCGGTCGCTCACTCCTCGTTGCCTATCTCCCCCTCAGCCTCCGCTCCTCTTCCTCTGGCTTTTGCGGCGTTTGTTCAGAAGACACAGCATGCATCGGGATTACTAATCAATGGGGATCACGGAGAAAGGGATTTAGGAAAATATGATAGTGGAATCCTGAGAAACGCGTCAGATTATGTTACGGGCTTTAGGGTAGGTATGCCGTATACTCGTCGACAGTTTTTATGTGGATACTTTTAGAAAACTATTCCAAAAACGGGGACAAGAATGTGACAGTGATCGTGACGGCATTAAAATGACATGACAAATTGAATTGGGTGCTTTACTTGAATTTGAAGCTCATTTAATATAGCTGACGTGGCACTCGGGTACCGAAGGAACTAAATTCCAGCTGCAATTCTACAAATAACTGTCCTTTAAATAATATCATCAAGAGTAGGGGACACGGGGGCTGGGTGACTAATTTTGAACATTTCTAATTTTTATAAATAGACCATTGGTATTTTGTTGACTTGCTGCGAACCAAAAGTTTACAAATTTCATTATGTATAGTGTATACAGGCTTAATTTTGAAAATCGTTTTAATTGAGTCGAGTTTTTGTTGTTTTTATTGTATTTAGAGTAGTGCGAGGAATAAATCAACAAACCCCGGCTGTGGGGTTAGTTGACAAATATGATGGGATTAGTTGACTTGACATTTACGTTTCAGTTTTAACCCTTTGCCTGCGAAAGGCGTGTATATACGCTGCCACAGTTCCATCAATATGTACGAAAGGCGTATATATACGCTACCAATTTCATCAATATAGTATATGAAACGCGTACATATGTATACTACGACCAATAAATTTTTTTTATTTTCTTTCACTCCTTCACAGTGTTATTTTTTTTATTTTTATTAATTATCATGGTGTTAGATACTCTAATTATTTTGTACTTGTTTGTTATGGTCTATTCGGAAGGCCTGAGAGTTTGATAGGAGGATAGGGTGTAAAACTGGTAGGGGTGAGTTTGGAAGGATTTGTGGTGGGGGGAGTGGACTTGAGCAGCTAAACTCTTTGCCTCGACTGCATCTTGAGGATAAAAAATGTAATTTTTAGTGGTATTCCTATGCTTAGTCAAGTAACCCCGTCCGACATTGTTAACATGTTAAGGGCCGTACGCACAAAACCTCTACGCACCGAATAAAATTAAATACCGTAAATTATAGTCAATGTATCACGTTTCCACAAAATGTTCATGAAAAAACATCAAACAGTACTTACAAGGGAAGATCCCGAAAATTCAAAAAATTCTGAAACTTTGTGAATATCTAAGGGATTTCCTTCTGCTTACAACGCAATTTTTGTTTGCTGTCCAAATTCGCTCGAAGGGGGCGACAGTAACCCCCGAAAATTCGGCTATTTTCCGATTTTCTGTTATAACTCGCGAACTGTAGGAGATAGAAAAAAAGTTTCAATACAAAAGTTACTTCTTTTAATTAGATGTATCATTTGGTAAAAAAATATTTTACAGTTCACGGGTTATAACACAAACTCGGAAAATAACCGGATTTTCAGGGGTCAATTACACCCCCTTAGAGTGAATTTGGGCAGCAAACAAAAACTGCGTTATGATCAGGAGGAAATTCCCTACATATTCACAAAGTTTCAGAATTTTTTGAATTTCCGGTTTCGGGATTTTCCCTTGTTAGTGGACAAAAATTCATAAATAGTCGAAACAAGAATATTTACTTCCCGCCGACCTTTTTACATTTTTCATTGTCACTAATAGAACACGCAAGTTTTTGACACGGCGACACATTAAAGGGCAAGCTGGTCATTCATATGCTTCAATATTGCGAATCGCAGCATAATTTACGTCATAATACAAGAATTAAAGGGAATTAGTCAACTAACCTCGTTAGTCAACTAGCCCTGGTCTCCCCTAATCAGGCGCCTAGCACCAACGCAGCCCGTTCAAGCTGATGGAATTTCAATAACGAAAGATGCTGCCTAATTTGCAGATGTCCTCGGACAATCGCATTTAGGGGAGACCGGGGCAAAGTGACACGAAAAAAGTTTGAAGTTGAATAAAATTTGTTCCTTTCAATAAAAATGTTTGGAAATAGATTTATAATACAATTAAAACATTGCTATTGATAAATGACGAATAGCAATACTTAAAATAAACTTAGAGTATATTAAAATTCAACTTGAAAGAAATGATGCAAGAGGTATCACTTTACCCCATGTATGGGGTAAACTGAAATCCTATCCGTTAGGTGAAACAAAATAAGAACTTTAATTCGACTAATGGTAAATATTAACCCTTTACGCTGGAATGACGTATGTAGCACGGCAGCTTCTGGCTTTTTTGCACGGTGGTTGTCAAAAACTATGGAAATTTTCTGAGGTTAGTTTCTGTTCCACCACGCCGCGTGGTTTTCTAGTCAGCTGACAGGTTAGGATATTGCGCACATCAGTTGCGCATTGGTTCTTAGCAGCCATTTGCAGCTCAGTTTACCCCGGTCACTTTACACCGAATACGTACTCAGTAGAAAATTAATTATTTAATAATGTTAGAATTAATGTTTTCTTATACGCGTAGACATGTATGTTTATAAGCTTCTTATAAACACGCAGAAAAAAAAATAGAGTTAAAATAATACATTTAAGACTCATTTATCCAAAAAGCTAAATTGAAAAGAAAACCAATTGCAAGTCTCTAAAAATTCATTTTTAATTTTTTTAACGAATTTTTCGATTTCTGAATGTGCATAATTATCATTGTGGTATTATACAAATTTATTACGTCACCAAAATTTGTAAATATATTCTACTGTTAAAGAATAAATTAAGAAAGTTCATTTTACCCCGAGGTTCACTTTGCCCCGGTCTCCCCTAATAGGCATCCCAACACTGCTCGTGAATTTCGTCTAACTGGAATTGATTTGATCGTCTGGGGTAAGCTACCCGAGGCCATTGACACTCCAGTGGTTTCCAGCATTCTGACCACTGATCTATCGAGAAAAATTAAAATCCACCTTTTCGCAACTTGTACGCGCAAGCTTCTAACACTGTTTGTTAGAAGAAGAATTAAAATATTACCACTTTTGTGAAGCTAACCTCACGAAACGAATCATGCTATCATCCGAACGCCTATGGCGCCAACAATGTGATATTAATCGACTTAGAGAGCAATTTGTCCACTTCGTGTTAAGCTAAACGCTATGTTAATTGAATATTTTCAAGCAACCTTTCAGCGGGCCTCAACTACCGGTTGATTTACTCGCGTCCGCGTTACCGAGTTGAACGAACACCAGGGACCGGTTCTCGGGGCTCGATCGCACGACAATCGAAGAAATAAACGGAAGGGCTCCTCCGGAGGACGAGCGGGCAATGGTCGCCACCAGGCGCGTTTAAGTACCTCCCGGATAACCTTTCACCGCGACCCGAAGCCTCGCGCTGCCGTATATGTAGAAGAGGGCGATCATTAATTAATACCTTCCGGGACGGGGCGAGTCATGAATCAACGCCGTCTCAACGGCGCGGCGATGCGCGCCGCTTCTCTACTGGCCATCGCGATCAACGCAATGATAAACAGTGTGTCGCGCAGGACGATTATCGATCACGTTCAGCTTCATCCGAGACAATTAACGCGGTCGATCGGCGCCGTTGGTGAAGGCTCTATAGTCCAGTGGAAAAACCGATCTTGGAGCTCTACGGTTACTATGTTTCTCACAGTAGCCTCGATCAAAGTATGTGGGGTCACGTGGAGGCCTTGCAGCCTCTTCTGAACGTGGAAGGTAGAAGCCGGAAGCCGTGCATTGCGAACCCGAAGTAATTCAGATTTCAGACGCAACTCTGTTATAGGTCAGAGTCGTATTGTCAACTCCAGCAGAGTAATTAGCATAGAATCGCAGTTCAATGGATGGCTGAGTCGTCGGATTGAACAGTATTATTCTTAATTTCAACGTTGCTTTGTAGCAAGTCCTGCTTTGTTTCCACTCCACCCTCTACATTCTTCAAGAACAGTCGATACTTCTTCGAACTACGATTGAACACTAAACTACTGCAATTACTGTCGTTGGGAAGCGAAAGCATTCTTTCGTGTCTGTCGAACGCCGAAGAAAAGCAATCCAGATCGATCGATCCCCTTCTCTCTCGCCCGCCCCCCCGCCCCCCCCCCGCCCCACCCACTCTCTCTTTCGCTGTGTATAGTCGGTTTAAGAACCGTCACGAGATCGGGAGGGTAATTGAAACTCGGTCGACGAACGGGAACCGAATTACGCTCGCCATTTCGCCGTAAATATCGCTGAAATATTCATCCAGGAGCAGTTTGCCACTCTCGTCGCCGCCGATAAGCGGCAACACCTGCGCCGTAAAACTAACGGCCATCGGTTACAATAAACATCCGTTTTAAAGGGCCCGCTATCTAGAGAGCTTGAACGGAATCAACGAGCTCGCCGCGAGGGAACGTCCCCCGAGAGCTGGTAGGGGAACATCGAGCTCTCGAAGATTACTTAAAAATCGAGCCCATAAATCCTGCCCGATAAACTCGCCACCGCGGAGGCAATCGACTTGCGCGAGAACGGTAAGAAGGTAGTAGAAGACACGAGCTCGACGAGGATACGCGTGTGGCCAGCTTTGTTAGCGAGACGTGTAAAGCTTCCGCGAAATGGAAGAAACGCGAGACCCGAGGAGTAAAAAAAGTTTTTACTGTAAATGGCAACCCGGTTGCTAAAGCAGAGCTGAACGTGTATGGAGTGCAGTAAGCTCGGCTCTGTGAAAAAAGAATGTCTATTATCTGAATAGTAGACAATTAATTGAAGTAGGTCAGCCATATTCGCTTTGATAGCGGCGCAGCAGTTGCAGAGTGTACAGAGAAATTCTAATTAACCTGTTTATCGCAATCTTGCTTATCCGTGAAGGGAGATTAGTCATCGCGCTGCGGCGACTGAATTGCAACACAATCGCTCGGTTAAATGACGTTAAAATGCGTTGCATTTGAAGAGCATTTCTTGCTGTCGAGTGCTGCGGAATCAATTAGCTGGTATGCAATTCGTGTTTGATATTCCCGACTGTCATTTACGCTCCGAAGCGTTTCCTGGCGAGCAAACGTTGCCTGCTCAATGGCATGGAATTTCGAGATAGGTAGTGTAGAAAATTCGATTAGAACGTGCGAGTAAATAAAATTAATGGGATTCTTCATGCTCAAGTTTCTTTGTTTCGATTAAACAAACTGCGCTTCATTATATCTTAACGTGTACCTACTTTCTGAATCACGGTGACTGTGATAAGTTTATAATTCTGGAATGCATAATGTCGACATATTACCTTAACCACACTTACTTCATTACCGTATATTGTAATTTAATTCTTAACAGTTGTTTAATTGAATCTTGAAGGATCTTGTAAAAGATTGTAATTAAGGGGGTATACCCGTTTGAACCCTCGGAAAATGTGTACATTTTGTGGATTTTTTTACAAGTCAACGGCTTGACGAAGATTTCCCGTTTTTGTACTATGTTTACATAGTATTATGAACTACTTATAAAAAAACTTTCAGTTAAAAAACTACTGTTTTTCGGAAGTTATGGATACATATCCGATAGTCTCTCGATTTTAGACGGCTAAACGGTGGGAGTAAAAACAGCTGTATGTCGTGTCTGAATTAAAAAACAATAAAATCTTCTTATAAAGTATGTCAATAGCTATCGTCCATCGAGGCCGATTTTGAAAATTTTGAAAAATAAAGAAATGGTGAGTAAAGTTACGTAAAGTTACGGTAAAGTTACGTAAAGTCAACGGTAAAGTTACATTTTTCTAAGAGAAGATGCCACATTTTTTCTTTATAAATAATAAACGGGGAATCGGAATAAAAAAAGCCCTCGATGAACGATGTGGAATCTTATTACGATCCTGCATGCAAAATTGGAAGTGAATTGGTTGAACGTAGCGCGAGTTTTTAGGCCCACCGTTTAGCCGTCTAAAATCGAGAGACTTTCGGATATGTATGTATAACTTCCGAAAAATAATAGTTTTTTTAAATGAAACTTTTTTTTTAAGTAGTTCATAATACTATGTAAACATAGTAAAAAAACGGGAAATCTTCATCAAGCCGTTGACTTGCAAAAAAATCCACAAAATGTACACATTTTCCGAGGGTTCAAACCCCCTTAAGAGTTTATTAAGGAAACCTGCGTGGAATAACAGTGGACAGGCCCGGAATTAAAAATTGTCATGCTTACGCTCCAACAGAGAAAGACTAAACAAGCGTGTTGTTCTACACCCCCCACAATGGTAACGCTGGGAATTTAATTTCACGCATTCTCCCCATTGATCTTCATCTCTTAATCAACATCCCGCCCGCCCCTACAGGCCGTCGATAAATTTTTAATAGCCAGAATCGCTGAACAGCTCAAAGAGGAGCACGGTCCCGGGCGTTCCTTTCAGCGAATTTGCACGGCGTATTTGCGCTCGCATCGCGGAGCTATTTGAGTTTCGCGTTTGCACACAGATAATTATAATCGAAGCCCGCGGACGATCCACGGCCACGGGGCGGGCTTTAATTAATCACGATGAATAACGGGACGGGGCCAGGGCGAAACTTCGTTAACTTGCAAATTCCCCGCGGTCCGAGGGTGGGGGTAAGAGGAGACCCTTCAAGGGATAAAATTCCCTTTTCGTACTTTGATTTTCCCGGCGACGGGGTTTTGCATTTTCTTTAACCGGGCCGCTAACGAATGCCAGTCTCGACGACAAAAATCCCGTCCCGGTATGTAAATCGGAGCCGCATAATGGCGCGCCGATTAGGATTAATTTAACGATCACGACGAGATAGAGACAAACGCACGCGGGCAGAAGGATCGTGTCCGGGGCGGGGAGATCGCAGAGCAAATTGAAGAAGATTTCGAGCCTGTAATTGTGATTAATTGGAAGAAAGCCGCGCTCGGCCAACGGTTTTCCTGGAATACCCGGATCGGGCAATAACGATACACCTCGGCGGCTAATGGCCACGCAGCCGGATCCATGATCGCCCGATCATTGCTGGCCATTTCGAATCACCTATGGCAGGGACAGAGCCACGTCCTCACGCGTGATTGCGGAACAAATTGGCGGGACTCTAACCCCGGCGATTCTGATTAATCGACATAGACTCGTCTGATATTAGGAGGGAGTTCGCGGAACGTTACACGCATTAACATCGCGTTTCCAATGAATTATTTATCCCCGTTGCTTTGAATCGCGAAGTTATGGCTGGCTAAACGACCGCGACCGCTTCCTCGTCGCGCAGTGAAATCGCCGAAATGCGCAAAAAAGTGGAATAATTCGATATGGTTATTGAAAAGTAATAATGACATCTAATTTCCCACGTAAAGGACGCTATGCCGTTAAAATCATAGAATCTAAGTAGTCTCTTTTCACCAAGCCCTGTGGCTAAACGATTTCCACCGCTATCGGGTAACACAATTCTGAAAATACAGCGATACCGACCGGTGGAAGCAACCGGAAGAAATCGGAGAGGATTTAGCCCCGATAATCGTGATTAATTACGACAGATTCGAGGGGGGCCAACGGGAGATATCGCGTTGCTGGAAACGCAGCATCCAGCCGGCTAACGATCCGTCGGCAGAGTTTTCTTGTCCGTGCCGAGATCCATAATTTTGTAACTATTCGCGGCACTTTTTCTCTCTCTCTCTCTCTTCCCCCCCCCCCCCTCTATCGCGGAGCCAATTACACAGCTCGCGTTACGCTTGCACGCCGTTTGATTCACGATCATCGTGCGCGAGGCGGATAATCGCGCGCGGATCACGATTAATTTAACGATCCCGCGCCAGAATGATCGAGGAAGTCCAAGCCGCGCACACGCTGCCGAGCGCAAGTGCGTGCGCGTGGGCGTACAGTGGAGCTTTTTGCCGGTCGATCCATCGAGTCCAGACCGCGTGGCCAGAGAGCCATCGAAGTTCGCGAAGCTGGAGACGGAGTCCGCGGACTCCATTAGCCTCGTTAAGCGTTAACGCTTCGCGTGCAACGATATCCCGTAATGGCTACCCATGGGCCGCGAGAGGCTAATGGAAACGCTGGTAGAAAGCGGATTTCGCTGTAGCCCCGATTCTGTCGTTTGCATTAATATCTATTGTGATTACTTTCGCCGCGGCGGGAGCAATTGGGGATTAATTATGCCCGACGCGAGAAAGAGAAGGGCTGCGCTAGGGAGGTAATGGTTTCGACTCGTTACGATGGGTCCGCGTAGCTATATGGAGTGTAAAATCAAAAGTGTTAGGTACAGGTTAATGCGTCTAAAGGCAAGTAAGATGCGAGATTTTCGTTTCGCGAGGGTGCCATGGGATGGAGTCCATCTTTTCCTAGATCGAATAGCGTGGTAATACGATCGTGTACGATGGAAGTTATACCCGAGATCGTGGTGGAATGATAGCGGGTAAAAAGTGAGGAAGAGTTTCTTTCGTGGTCCTGGAGGACGAGGGTGTTTAGGACCGTTTACTTTATAGGTAGGGCGGGCAAGTAGAAACGGTCGGCGTGTTGTCAGACATAGACGAATATTTCTAGTGAACACGTCTAACAAGGGAACACCGCGAACCCGGACTCACCGATTGGAACGCAACTTCGTGGGTTTTTAGAGTGACTCAAAACAAGAACAACGGTGTGTTTCATTTGGGCCCTATCGCCCTTTAAGGGGGAGAAAACTAAGCTCAAAGTCAAATTGGCACTTCCAGTTTTTCGCGTATAACTCTCAAAGTGAAACAGACAGAAAAAAATGTTCCAAACAAAAGTTTAATGGTGCAATAAGCGCTACAAACTTGCGTTAACAACATTTTGAAAAGAGTTTAAAAAAAGAATACCTGAACGAAAAAAAAATTTTTTCAAAATTTTGCTAACGCAAGTTTGAAGCGCTTATTGCACCATTAAACTTTTGTTTGAAACATTTCTTTCTGTCTGTTGTACTTTGGGAGTTATGCACGAAAAATGAGAAGTGCCAATTTGATTTTGAGGTTAGCTTTCATCCCCTTAAAGACCGATAGGGCCCAAATGAAACACACCGTTGTTCTTGTTTTGAGTCACTCTAAAAACCCACAAAGTTGCGTTCCAGTCGGTGAGTCTTGGTTCGCGGTGTTCCCTTGTAAGTAGCTTCGTTCTTGGCATTTGATTACGGATACATCATTACTAAATAGGTTAAACAGAATCTTAATATTGAAATCTACTATTTCGCAATAAGAATCGAATATTCGACCTACTTTATCCATTGTCTTGGTATGACTTCAACGGATGCCCACTTTACCTAACTTCCGATAGCTACTATGCCGCCTCGAAATCCTTTATCGCTTCCCTCCAACCCTAGTGCGTTCTTAATTCTATATTCGCGGCAACTCGACGATTCTCGACAGTGAAAGGCACAGCGAACCCCTCGGCGCCAGGAATACCAATAGAGTAGGAAAAAATAGAACGCAAGCGCCAAGTGCTCGCGGTGTGTAAAGAGTCGACGCGCTATCCGGGTGCAAAAGGTCAAAGAGCACGAAAGTACAGGGTGAACGAGCGGGAAGTCGATGCGGAGAAGAATTAGACACACTCCGGGAAAATATGCACGGAGGAGATAACGAACGTACCAGGCTGGTCTAATGAAACAGGCGGGTACCGTTCGAGAGTATCCTCCCGCGATTCTTCGATCGAACAGATACAGAGTAACAGAGTATCGTGATCTGACCTTCTTTAGGTGACCCTCGTTGGTGCCCACGAAGACGACGGTGTAGTCGCCGGTGGAGGTGGCCGCGACCGCGGTGAGATGGGTATCGAAAGTGAGGACGGGGGTCGCCGCTATTGGATCTCCACCTCCTAGAGGCGTGTTCACGTCCAGGCCGCAGAAGTCCTCGCCGATCGTTTGCAATTTCTGTGAACAGACAGGAGAAGAATGTTAGTGAACACGATAAATAACATGCGTTGCAATTCAATTTTATGCTTCGTACGATTATTATTTTTGTTCGCTTTAATGTTGTCCAGTTAAAGGGTTAGGTCACCTTGGAGGCCCGAAAATCACGTGTAAGTTTCAGGATTTTTTAAGGCCAAATTAGAATATAAATGAAAAAACTTTTTTAAGGACTTTATTCTACACGCCTTTTGGTATATAAAATAATTGTAACGATTTTATTTAAACAAAATGCAGTAAAAGTCCCGTGTACTTTGACGTAGGATAAAAAACCGAAATTTTTCATTATTTACATGACATTTACTACCGAAGTACATAGCGATTTGACAAAATATTAATTTTTGTGCAAATGGTGGACATTTGAAGAGAATATCAATTTCAGCCGAAGAATTTGCCTAAAACTGTGAGCCTACATTGAGTCTAAATTTGCCTGTAGCAATTTTTTGTAACGAATCTATAGATAATTTATTATAGAAGATGCTATTAAAATTTCAAGTGAATCGAATAAAAATTGTTCAAGTTATGCTGCTAGCCAATTTGAAAAAAGTGATTCCGAGGAGCTTCGAGGTCCAACACATAACTCGGCCAGTTTTTAATATTTCTGTAAAATATTTATACAATATGTTCATTAGTACATGCCCTAAACACAAGAAGTATAGAAATAATTTTGAGCGTCTCAAGGTGGCGTAACCCCTTAATTTAAGTTTAACGAACGTCACTTTTGCGAAGTGCAATAATGTTTAAATAGCGCCGGCTCCACTCGCTCCTTTCCTTCACCCAATGGTAGTAATTACGTCAATCAATTCTCATGAATATTAATCAGTTTAATACATCACAAATAGAACCACTTCGCCGGGTTCACATTAGCCTTGAAGGATCAGTTGATCTCGTCCCACACGCAATATCGTTGCAATCACTGCAGATACCGCAACGCCTGCAATTTTATACCTGTTCCCCAGACACCGTGACAATCCAGAATTTCCAAGGCACCGCGAGAGGTAAAAAACCTGAAATTAACGCGCCGCGGAAGCATCCCCGCCGAGGCTAACGCACGATCAATATTTAACGAGCATTTTGGGTTTCCAAGGGATTAAGACGTCTCGCGATAAACGCTCAAAGCCCCGTGCACGCGCCTCATGCATACTTTATCTGCGATCGTGGAGACGCGGGAGCAAGGTTATACGCGAAACGATAAGGTCAACGACGGTCGTGCGAATCCCGCGGAAATGCGGCGCGCCATTTTCATACGGGGAAGAGCGAGACGGCGATCGGCCGCCAAAGGATCTCCCAGGAGATTTCCTCGTGTGGTTTTTGTTATGGGAAAGCGGGTCGTAGGTTATCGCGCGCGAGCCCGAGGCCACGAAAAATACACCCCGCGTAAAATATCGCCGCTCGGCTCGCGGCGATAAATTATCGCTGCTTGGGCAATTAATTCTTGCCGGGGCGGCGATTAATCGCGTCGCGCGACGAGATGCGATACTTTATTGCCCTCTGCCGAATGTTCCCTCCTCGCGTTTAGAAGCAACCACGTAAGAAAACTGACGACCGCCACCGTTGCCTTCCGGTTCCTTCGCGTTTCGCATCGAATTTCTTCCCCGCTGGGCGCACGAATCTCGCTTTCCGCTTGGAAATATCGTGCATTGACATTGATCGTGCCTGGGCTGCGGTCAACGCGAGAGCACGCCGTTGCGCGTCGTTTCGTTTCCGCACAGCATCCTGAGTCACCGATGACCCACCCCTGACGGGGAACGTTAATGAAAATCAAACGGTCGGCGAGATTCGGTGGGCTCAAGGGGTGCCGTGGTAACCGAGGAAACTGGGGGATGCCGAGGCTTGCCGCGGCTGCACGTACGGGAACACGAAGAGACCGACACTCGCGTCTGCACGCTCAAGGAGAGGTCTAATACATCGACCAGCGAGCTAGAAAGCCCGCGTTCGTCGCGCGGCCACCAAGAAGTCGGCTCTATTTACATTCCAGGGTTGCTTTCGCCACCCTGTATACACTGCAGCGAACAATTATTTGCATTCCTGGTGCTAATACGCCGTCGACGTTGCGGAAGGGGCGTTGCAGCACACTTTCGCTCCGGGACACGTCCTCTCTCTTTCTCTCCTTCCACCGTGTCTCGCCGAGAGAGATGGAGAACGAGAGGGAGAGAGCAGGCGCGGAGGAACAATGGTTATGGCAAAACAACTGCGCTCGGTTGGCCTATTGAAACGTAGCTAATGCGACCATCAAGACGAAATGGAAGCTCGTTACGGCACCTTTTTTGCCCTTCACTTTCCTCCCTTTTTTGCCACTCGGAAAATTGGAGTAACGACGTGTTATAGCGGCGCGAGCGCACGCGCGGAAACACGCGCCATCACGCCAATTCCCGGGCCGCCACTTTTTCTCTCGCAGCAGGAACAAAGGTGCTGTAGTGATTAATTTACGCGTTTCCTGTTTCGCTGGCGAATGTTTCATCACGATGCTGGCGCGGGTTGGCTCGCGGATTTTCATTCAGTGGAACGATCTGCGGTCGGCTATGAGAATTCACGATAGTTGCTTGGTATGAATGGCATTGATAAGCACGATATCCAAGAAATGGATTTATTGGATTATAATATTCCAGATTCGAGAGTTATGTGAATAATGCAATCGTTGGTTTATTAGGAAGTCTAGTCGGTTGATGAACAATGTAGTAAGAGATAATACGATGCTGATCTTACAAGGGAAGTTGGGCGGCAACCCGGAAATTTGTAGTAGAGTAGAATATCTTGAGAACGGTAAGAGATATCGGAATGAAGTTGAAACAAAAATTACATTTTTTTTTATATCTATAAAACTGAGTAAAAATAATTATCGAATTAAGGAATGTTGGTGGGGGTAACTTGAAAAGTATGGATTTTTCGATAATTATTTTTACACAGTTTTGTAGATATAACAAAAGATGCAACAGTTGTTTAAACTTCTTCTCGAAATCTCTTACCGTTCTCGAGATATTCCACGAAAGAGAAAATTCTGCATTTTTGTTCAAGGGGTGATCCTACCCCCCAAAACCGCACTATGGCACCAACAAGAAATAGGATTGTATTACGGATGGGCTACCGTACTTGAACACAGAGTTGCATAATTTTCTGAATTCTCGGGTTGTCTAACTTCCCTTGTTAGATAAGTATCTACAGATTTCCTGTTTGTATTTAATTATGGATTGTTTTTGGAAAAGAATCTCGCGTTCCATGGACACGAGTAAAGAAAGCTATTAAAGCATATCTGTATAGGTATACTGTACACAGAATATTAACAACGGGAAGGTAAATATTCGGTTAAAATGTTCGTTTGCGCGTTTCTACAGAATGCGTGTATACATACACAGGAGCCGCAGTTGTTTACGCGTGGGTATTACGCCCTTGGTCACGTGGTGCCTTGGGTGAAAGTAAATTATTTCACAGTAACTCTTAAGGGTCTTAATATGAAGATATTAAACGTACGCTCGCGGCAAGCATTGAAAATATTAATATTAATGTTAGACATTAAACCCCTGCAGGTGCAACGTATCGAGGCAAACTAACCTCACGATGATCGATGGAAAATGCAAATTTATATTTTGTGGGTAGCTTAACGTTAATTAATGTGCTTCTGTAACAAGCAATGTAGTCATATTTCAAGCTACATTAAAATTTTCTGTACCCTCAACCGCAAAAGGTTGCTTACTTAAGCCCGCAAGGGTTTGCAAGGTACGGTGCGTAAAATATTTAGGGAACACTCAAATGACCTCGTTCCATATGATGCTTAATATTTAAAACTCTGTACATACCACACAAAGAATGATTGAAGAATATATATTTGTAGTAATTGTAGTTGTAAAAACATTTCTCTACATTTTAGTCGTTCTGGAGAACCGGGTTCTCTGGGAACTGTGTTCACCCCCCTGCCCCCCCCCCGCCCGGGATTATTACCAGCAGCACGACTCCTTACCGTTAAATCACAAAAAATCTAATTTACCTGTTAACAAGCAAACAATCCTGGTTTGGACGCAGCGAGACTTCATTAAAATTTAACGAACACCACTCGTTTGTAACGCGCTATGGGTCTACCGACGAACGCGTGCCACCCGGAACTGTGCCGAAATAAAAGCGGACGGATCGAGCATACACCGAACCCCTCCCCTCCGCCGCGTAAAAGGAAATAATCGGCGCGCGTAACCGGAACGACGCGTCAAAGGGATGTCGAGCCGGGGAGGTCAATTAATACTGAGGGATCGAAGGACGTCGCTCGATGGCCCACCTTCTGTCGGTTCACCCCCGTACAGCTACAGGTATGTACGTCCACGACCAATGTCAACACGCCTAATTATCGAGCGTCGGCCCCGCTACTCTCCGTCATTTCACGAGCAGCGACAACATATGGATAACGTTCAAAGCGACCGTCCCCCACTTACCGAAACACGTCCGCGACCAATTCGCAATGCGAAGGAAATGTTTGCAAGGAGTCTGAGTTAGAATCAAAAAACTGTGGTACCATCTGTCGTCTCACGACACTGCTGCACCCACCTTCGGGGTTCCTCCTCGGGACCCATATTATATCCATCCCAGAAATTATATATATATATTGCGAAATAATACAAATAACTGAGAGGTAAGGGGAAAACCGAGAATGTCCATTAGTCGTGTTTTTGCGATTTAGCATATTTTGTTGGTGGCAACAGGGACTACAGAACTGTCGAATCATAAAGGGTTATAAAGTTCGAATGCCCCGTAAGATAACGTTAAAGATTTAAGCATAAGCTTCTGTCGTCAGGGTAAAGCAAGAAATTATTTAAGAAGAAAATTATATAAGAAAATTAAATTCATTGAACCATACCTACTGTACTAAAGTATTGAAACTTAAATTTCCGGATAACGCTGTTTTGTGACATTTCCTGTTTTTCCCCTTACACTTCAACTGTCCTCGAAACTCAGAGTTCAATATCCACTCTGGCGTTATAACAAAATCCTACAGAGAGCCCACTTTTTTACATTCCAGCCTGCATCGTGCTTTTAAATAATCGTTATTTAATTTTGCGCCGTAAAAAAAAAACACAGGTACATTTTTCCCATGAGCAAAGCGTTCGAAATGAAAACGCGAAGCGCGACGAGTCGCTGGATTCAAAGCAGATCCGCGGCATTTCATTCCCCTTGCAATTGCGTTAATTGAATTTCCGCGACGCTGTAAACCGAGTAGAGGGTAAAAAGCGCTGATACCGGCTGGCGAGCCGAGGCTGAATGAGAGCGTTGAATTTTAGTCAATTTATTGCGGCGTTTTCCCCTTCATTTGTCAACGGTGATTTCCCCTCCCGGCGCGTGGGGGTAGGGGATCGTTGAAAAACGATTCAGATTTGTTCCTGCAGCGGGTTTCGGCGCGCAATCGAGAGGATGCGGCTTCGAGAAAAGCGGCTGTCAGCCGCACACGATCGATACACGCTTTTCCCGCAATCTTCTTCTCGGCTTTTACCCTCGTTCTATCTTCCCGACGTTCCGCGAATCCTCTTTCCCGTCTTTTATGCCCGCTACACTTCGCTGTTTTCTGTCATACGCGCGGCACACGTCGATACTCTCACGGCACGGATATCCGCCCCCGCGACGAATTTTATCAACACAGATCCAGCAAATCCAATGACGACAGTGCCGCGGGAGGGCGGCGGGGGAACCGTATTGTTACATTTAAGTGCGCACGTCCCGATGGCGGCGAAATTTTTCGCAATTTCCGCGCTGAGGAATTCAACGCTCGCGAATACTTCATTCTTCCGCTGGGGGAGGGAGCTTTCCGCGACGACTACCGAGCATATTTTAAGGACTATATGGTTCGTCGGGTAAAATGCATTCCATTTTAAAAAGTATAACACCTTCGAAGAATCCGGAATCCTCTGAGAATAAAGAAATGCAGCTAATACTAATATAATTCTTGGAAGTAAATATGCTACTACCTCCGTTACGATATGCAATCTCTCCTATTTTGATTTAGAGGGAGTGCTGGGATTTTTTGGTTCGCGAGTAAGGTTGTGTCGATATCGGACATCAAGAAAGCTGGAGACGAGCGTATTATAGTCTTAAGTTTCTTTCGTTTTTTGGTTAGGAAAACGTTTCCTTATACCTGCAGCTCTTGAGGCAAGAGATGAAAGCAGATCTGTCAGCAGGGAACGCCTGACATTAGAAGTCCTCTTATTTCCGCTTTTACATCGAAGAGAATAGATTCGACAGCCGAACATGTCGTGGATCTCCGTTTCTCAAAGCAGAGAAACTACCGAGGAAGTGGGAATTCTTGCAACTCGAGCTCTTTGTTGGTTGTTCGCGGAACTGCGCGTTCACGCGAGCATAGTTGACGGTTCGATCAATACGAAAATGAGACGTCCGACGTTTGAAAATGGCATCAGCGATATCCCCCACCAATCCTGCGCTACATTTAACCAGGTCTTAGAAAACTTCATTCCCCGCGAAACACTTGGATTGGGCTTGCGTAATTCCCAGAATGTATAAGTAAACAACGCGAAACGCGAAACTCGAAATCTGCTGCGTTACGCTTTCGTGAACGCTAACGTTTCATAAATAATTCGATGGCTGGTTAAGTTCTTGCCGTGTGGAGGAAATGGAAAACCTCTGTAATTGATAAACAACATATGTACTTGGAGATAATAGGTCGGTAATCTTAGACGACTAGCTAAAAGTTTTGTTTCTATTTCCACTCTTCCGCGGAACTAAGTGAATCTAAAAACAGGTCTATGGAAAGTGAAGCGTTGATAAAAATCGTTAACCACCATAACGCAACTATCTTTGTCGGAAATTTAAAAGTCCTGCGAGTTCGCGTATTTATTTATCTCGTTCGCGATCCGAGCTTGAAAAATTATTATATTTATTTTCCAATGCACTTCCGCTCGCGCGAGCACACGCCGCCAGTGATTTACCGTGCGCTCTTTGTTCACCGTTCACGTTTCGAAAAAGTTGGTCGGCGTCGGTAGAAAATAATTTCCACGGTATCGCCGCTCTGTCTAGCGAATATACCTCCGTTTAAAACCGTTTATTCGTTTGCCGAACAAACGAACGCCGAATCATACTTTTCAAGGAGGGCACACATCGCGCGAGCGCAATTTTTCGGTTGTCAGATCGCTGGGCACACATTTCGAAAATACAAACCCGATTTCCCGTAGGGGCTATCGATTTTTTTCTCCGCGTGCCGACCAAGTAATGCAAACTTTTGCATTTCACCGCGAAATATTAGAGCTACAAGCGAGTGAGAGAAAAGGACTCTGAAAGCCCTTGGAGGCACACGGCAAGAAGAATTACACAATTTTTCCCGGGCAGGAAATTTCTATGGCAGACTGCACGGGCACGTTTTAATGTTCGACATGTTTATTCAGTAGATATAAATTTTGTCGAGATCGAATATTATGCTGGAGTAATGAAAATCGACTTTCACGAAGACTAAAAGTAGGGAATGCTGCGATTTCTCTTGGAGCGCAATCCTGACGGACTGCAGTGAAATTAACGATGCTCCGTTTGAGCAAGGCACGTCGCAAAGATAACGCCGCGTGATAAAACAATCGCATTGATTCGCGCGGGACAGTAAACGGCGCAATTTTCTGCAGAAATAACAATTTGTTCGGCGAACGCTTTTACGCGGCTGCACGAACGTGTTTACTTGTAATATATTTCCAATTACGAGCGGTACTTTACGCATGTTTCATAATTCAGTCTTGAAAGCGTTAATAGGAAGTAGTGGCCACGCTCGTAAACCATATTAACCGACTCCCCCGTTGAATCTCTCGCCTGTTGCAGAACCGAGAATTTCCAATTCCGAATCCTCCGAAAGAAATGCACACTGCCGCTCGGCGGATCATTCTCCAAAACACGAGATTATATGTCTGCGCGGTTTCGCTCGTCGCGGTAGCTTTTAATGCGTTATGGCGATGCTGACGGTGAAATTTTAACGACAGCAGCGAGAAACCATACCGGATGCTGTTTGAAATATGCAGTGCCTTTTATAACGAATGACATCGATAATCTCATTCGAGAATGTTGAGAAAATGGCAGCATAATATCCGCGAATTTTCACTGAATTATGCTCAACGGCGTCCACCAATGCGACTTGAAATAGCAGTTTCGCGTCCGGCACGCGAATGGCTGGTTATTAACATCCTTCTGGACCATGTGACAGAGTTTAACCGAACTATGAGGCGCATAAATACCAAAACGCCTCGTGGTTACCACGGCGAATGCCTGCATCAAACTTTGACCGATAGTACGGTCTGAAAAGTTGCCGTTCTGCTGCAGTTCCGTTGCAAATAGTCGCGCCAGACGGAAAGTTGTTCTTCCAACGGGAAGCCGGTAATCAAATGGGAACAGGACCACATCCACGCAATTAAGTAGACTGAGTGACATTTTCCACGTGAATTTTATCACGCCTCCCTGGCCTGTCAAGCGATATCGGTTTTTCTATAGGAACGATACTCGAAAGGTGCTGTTTCCTAATCCCGTGTAGTAGTATCCCATAGTTGCAACGGACAGTTGCACCATCAAAATGGGCAGTTGAGCGTTGCTTCTAACGGCACCGGCCACTGTTTACCGGTACCTTCGAACAACCCCCATTTTCCGAGCTTATCGACTCGAACAATTCACTTCGTCGACTTCTGGGGCCTCGGTTCCCCATCCCGTGATTTGTTTCTCAATCCTGAATCGTTTTCGTTGAATTGCCCAGCAGGAATGCCACCGCGTAAAAGCGGCAACGATCATCTCCCGGGTTTCACGATCCAGCTTTCAACGGGCACGGTTCCGCGCTTGTTAAATATTAATACATGGAAAACGAGACGGTCCGGCGTTCCCAATAACAAATTGCGCCCCAGTTGATCGCTGCGAGTCGCCGAGAGTGAGCAGTAAATGGCCGGCCGTACAATGAACACGATAATCCCCAAGAATACACGCTGCCGCGCTAAATTACCATAACGTTCCCTATAAACGTGATATCACGTAATCTCGGCGCTGTGTCGCAACGGAGCGCGATTGTCATTACGCCGGCGCGCGCGCGCCGATACATTTGTATTCCGTCAGCAAAGGTGTTGAAAATTCCTCCGTGTCCGCGTACCGATAGGTCCCCTTCGTTCCCTTTCGTTTTATCCTCGATTCCGATAAATGACTCGGGACATTTGCAGACAATGAGCGTTACGGCCTCCAGCGAGTGCAGTAATGCTCCATCTAAATGGATTTCCATCCATTCATAAGCTATTCCGGAGAATGGCCCCTTCTTTCTCTGGTTTCTTTGGTGTACTACGGTTCAGGGACTTCCAAGCCGCGAATAAACAGGCGAATAACTCGGATATGTGCTTGGTTATTATATAAACACGAAATGGTAACGAGTACATTAGACTGTAATGTTACAAAGCTTGCAACCGCTGTTTCCCATTTGTTTCTCGAATTCGATTTACTTAGAATTAAGGACCTAGCACAACTACTTAGCTCCAGTTTTTAAAGTTTTCGAGTTATAATGTGTAATAAACGTAAGCAAAATTTTACACCGATTGTTGCACGTTTGCCACAAATCCAATAACAAATTCATTGTAAGTAAATAAAAATCGAAATACTAATATTTTTATTATAGAATATAACAATATTTCGCCAGAAATAGAAATAAAAACTTATCAACTCAATAACTACCATTTATTGTGTGAAAATATATATTTTTCAATTAGTGTTCTCTTTTTAATGATAAGTCAAAGAAATAATTTTGTAAACAGTTTTTTCTCATTTACTCGAAGTTGGTAAAGATGAAGCTGCGTCCCTCTTGCTGCAAGGTCCTCAATTATAATTATTTACGATGTTTTCCTCTTCTTTCTGAAAATTTCATCCCTTCCAGAGAGATATTAATATGGACTCGATTAATGAACATTCACGACCGTGTTTCGACTTTAATTCGCCTGGTAAGTAGTTTGAGCCAGGTGGGGGTATAAATCCCCTCTCGGTCGGTGGTTGAATAAGGAGTGGCTATGGATTAGATGGCGGTTAAGCCTCAAGAATATTTCCGATATCGAGCGACCTAAAAAATTCACAACTCTCGTAGCCTCGTTTCGAACTTGCACCCTCGATCGCTACCAACAGCATCGAAACTCCCCTTCCGAATCGTGCCTCGTCGAAAACCACTTCCATTCTCCACACTCCTGTCTGCTGCAGAAAAAAAGGGCCAGATGAAAACTACGCGTGTTGTTTGAATTCAATTTTCCATTGGCTCCACTATCGCGGAGAAACTAAAAAAAGAAAAATGAAAAAAGAGCGGGAAAAAATCCTAAACCGTTACAGCGATCGAGGGAGGCATTCGCCGACTGTTCGCGAGTGCTCGCAACCAGCCCCCAGCTAGCGAACATATTATCCCCCGATACGGCACAGCCACCGGCTCTCGGTAATCTCGAGAGTTTTCCAACGACAACATTAATTCCGCGCGTTCGAGTCTCCCCCTCGATGTATTCGCAGATTCCCTAATTAAACTTGAAGAATCTCGAGAGAGCCCCCGGCGCACTCGTGATTAGCGAGCCCTTTGAATACGACGGACACAATTTCATACTGTGCTTGACACATCTCGTCGAAAGGCAACCATTCAGCCTTCGACGAAGGGAGGATATATCAACCAGAACGATCTATAGATATGAAACAGCTGAAAGAAATCTGATGCGGTTTTATGCTCCGATTCAAGCTGGTAGGGGGCCCCGTGAACAGTTGCAAGTCAACCTTCAATCAAGTCCACGATAATAGCAGGCGAGTGAACTAGATTCAGAGGAGGATTAAGCTAACCACCCGTTCCGATCTAACTGGCCAATCTGCGAGATTTTAGAACTGTAGCCTCATTCATTGCTCCCAGAGATACCCACTCATTGTCGCGGGGCATACGTGACGTGTCTGCCGTCGCTCCTTTTTCCTTCCTCCCAGGAATGAACGGGGGAAGAATAGAAATAATAAAGACAGAGGAGAAAGGAAGGGAGAAAAATGCTGCGCGCTCGTCGGAGCGTTTCCTTGCGAGGGCGTTTCATTTTTATTGGCCGCCGGAGAATTTACCTCGTAGATTACCTAGAAATACACCGGGGAATTTTCAACTTATAGTGGAAAGGCAGCAGCGTGCGCTCGCGCGGGCCCAGCCCCGGATATTTAACCCGGGACTCTAACGCCTGGATATATACGTGACGATAACAATAATTCCGCAAGAAAATTCTTGTTGTGCCCTGGCTGTCGGCTGGATTTT
The DNA here is from genome assembly GCA_947577245.1 of Andrena bucephala. Taxonomy (NCBI): domain Eukaryota; kingdom Metazoa; phylum Arthropoda; class Insecta; order Hymenoptera; family Andrenidae; genus Andrena; species Andrena bucephala. The sequence continues at coordinate 113,886,370 of OX387715.1, forward strand.
AATCGAACGCCCTCGCGCCGGAGGATTATACCGTTATTTACGGACAAGAAACTGCAGTTCTACGGCTTCCAACGCTGCAACCGTGGATAGAAGCGCGTCGAAGGTGAATCGATATTCCTGGACGCGCTCGGAACATGGTTACGATCTTTGGAGGAACGAGGGACAAGGAAAGGCGTTTGAGTATGGTAAATTTAAAAATGCTGTACGATTTACGAACGTGCTGTTACCTATGTATGGTAACGGATGTGCAGGGTGATGATTGTCGGTGAATTTTAGGAGCTTAGGCGATTATGCTGGTTCTTACGTGGGATATTTGTTATCCTGCGAGTTGATAAAAGATTGTGTTATTGTGAAGGAGTGGGATATGGACGTGGACAGGGGAACGCTTAAGAGGGGAAGACTCTATAAATCGACCAAACTCGCAGACAGCAACAATTGAAAGAGAGTGCGTTACTGGAGGAAGCAGAAGGTCTATTGTATGGTCCCAGGAATAGTAGATTATCCTGCGGCAACTGTAAGTACAAATAAAGTACAATTTTTCTTCACTTTAAACTTTAAACGCGTTTTTCTCGAAACCTGGTTTTCAGAATTGGTGCCGGGCATAACTTAAAAACTATTCGACCGATCAACTTCAAATTTTTCACACTTTTAGTTTATAATATTCCTCAGAACATGAATCTAAATGATTAACCAAAGTATTTATTTTAATCAGTTTGTTAAACAAATAAGGCGCAATATTCTTTGCGAATATCACACTTTATTGTTCGAAGTGCCACCATTTTTAAAATATGCAATTTTTTTTAAACCATTTTAGGTTCATATTCTTACAATTATCATATACATTGGAAAATATTAGTCAGTTTGAGATAACTGCCGGAGACACTACTACCGGCGCTATTTTGCACCTAAACAGAAAGCCTATTTATGATACTGCTCTATTTCTTTTGTATTTATCATAATTTTACTGTCATAAAAAATTTATTTTACTTGTTATAATGTTAAATAAAGAACCCCGAAAGTTCCGAAAGAATTAGCGCATTGGGATCTTCGCAAAATATTCCTACAAACTGATAAAAGGATAAGCCGTATATAAGGAATTCTGCCCTTAAGGGGACCCTCCGGTCAAAAGGCTCGAAAAATAGGCGATCTTTATGAATTTTTCACAAGAAGATATAAAATATCCTAAAAAATATTTTTGGCATTTATTGATACACTCGTTAGGGTACCAAAAAGAAACAATTACGAAGATTTTTTTCAATCGGTTCATTAGTTTTTCTGCAATTGTTGACACTAAGCGCCACCTAAAAAATGCATCAAGACCAAAAACATGAAACAAAAATATTTCTTTGTACCCCAACGAGTGTATTAATAAATGCCAAATACATTTTTTAGGATATGTTATAACCTCTTCCCGTAAAAAATTCATAAAAATCCTCTATTTTTCGAGCGTTCTGACCGGAAGGTTCTCTGAAATAGATTTTATATCTACAATAGTGGAGTCTCGCTTGGGGATTACAACCCGTATCGATCTACACTTTCTGTGTCACCCTTCACGACTCAGACTTAACGCTGTCGTTATCGATGATACAGAGAAGAATGCGAATGGAATGCTCGATTCCTTTTCTGAGGACGTAGGAGAAAATTTGTTACATTTGCTCAAATTGGACGAAGTATGTAAGTACCATCATTATCAAAGTATGACTCACGAAGAAGCGTATTGAGCGGTGCATCATGTGCTGTTCCTCACACGACTATAGAATCATAATTTAATATATGATGGCGACGTGTGTGTTTGTTTTACCACAGTAGAGATTTAATAAATGCAGGAAGAGGCCTATTGCTGGCCTGACTCATCCTCTATACATAACCATATTACCGATGTATTACACCGTGTAATATGCCCAGTTCAATGATGTCTATATTTCACCATGTTTATTCCTGTAACTCCAATTAGCGAGCCACAATGTCAGCCCAAATCCCATCGAATCTATTTATCCACCCTAATCAAAGACACAAGAAATATCCTTCCCTGCACCATTCTAACCAACGAAGGAGCCACCCTCCCACGGTTCCACCCTCGCTGCTGATCCCCGCAGAGCGCGCAACACGCGATACAGGAGGTTCCTCCGAAAAATCAGCTCGCGGGTGAATTACAGGAAAAAATGGGCAAGGCGAAAAACATTTGCCCGCGGCTAGGAATCGTGTACATACGCTTGCACCACTGAGCATCGATGAACACTGACACGGTGGTTGCACGGTGCGCCGTGATGGTCCACTCATTTCAAGGCTTTTAGCGTGCTGCATCGACGTTAACGATTAAAGCTTTTCTCCCTCCCCCTAACACGGGCCCCGCGTTTTTTCTCTGGCTCCCCCCCCCCTCTCTCTTCCTTTCTCTCTCTCTCTCTCTCTCGATGTCCCTGTGCACGGTTCGCAGCGGGCCGCACGCGAAACGTCGTTGCGCTCCCTCAAAGCACCGTCGATAATGAGGGTAAAGGGAGAAAAAGGGAGTGTCGTCCACCCTCACTCCCTCCGCGAAACTCGGCGGCTGATAGAGCCTCCACCCGCGCCTCTGTGTCTTCCCCAACTCCTGTCCAGATGTATTTCTCGTATGCTTGGCTCTTTACCGCGAGTCTACGCCCTCTCATTTTCCCCCACCCACACGTGCAACCCCTGTGAACTCGACCTGTGCGTCGGTCACTGCACGTCTACCACCCGATCTCACACCCTCGCGGTCCCTTTCCCTTAGACCCGCAAGTGTCCGCAACCGCGACGTGTGCGAATGTAGAATTTTTTAATTATTGCGGGCGCTTTTAGAGGTTTCTCATCCGACGTTCCTCTTCCGTTTCATTCGGCTTCAATGATGCTTGAATGCAATGAACTTGGCAAACCGAAATGTTTCGTACAGCATAGGTAGCTCCTGTATTTATTATTAAAAAATAATAATAAAAAAAACAGCAACTTCTTCAAAGATGCATAAAAACATGGTTCAAATTTCGGGTGAATCGAATCGCTAGTTTCTTAAAAAAAAATCCCAGATGTTTCTATGTTTTTAACCCCCAAAAAAAATAGGATTCCCCTTAAACGCACGGGAGACACGAGGATACGTGGTGAGTAGCTTGCTCCCGCGATTTGCCTACAACGCGAAAACAGGGCGCATCGATTCCCGCAGCAGGTGATTACGTGGAAATGAGCGTGCAAAATCCGGGCGTGAAAAGTACTGGAGGGCAGTGGGAGAAAGTAGCCGCGCCGTGCTCGTCCAGCGAGAGTCGAAAGCGCGGGGCGGGGGGGAAGTGTACTATAGGGGTTCGATTATCCGTAGAAGGGGATGGAGAGGAGGCAAGCCGGCCCAATAAACCGATAATGCCGTGCCCGTCCGACTATTTGATAAGAATTGTTTCCACATCTCGAGCCGCGGTTTCCTTTTTCATCGTAACGCGAATCACTATCCACCGTTCGTCTGTGTCGCATTAATTCGCGACAGAGCTGCCGTTTCGACATCCACCCCCGCCGGGTAGAATGGGAGCAGCGGGCGCGGGAAGAAGGGGAACAGTAAACGGGAGAAATATAAAAGCTTCGCCCGACGGTATCTGAATTCGTTAGCGATACCGTCGGCGCGTGTAAAACGTGTCCCAGCACGCGAACGAGCACGCGCCCGCGAGTACACGCCCCTGGCCGAGGAGCCGGAGAGGGGGGGGGGGGGGGCTAGGCTAATGCAGAAACTGTTCCGTAGTATCTGCAATTTAATTACCACGATGGAGTAATTACAAACGATGTCGCGCAGCCCAGTGTCTACTCCCGTTGCAATAACGAGGAACGATCTATCCGACTAAATTCTGATACCTGCCAGCAGCGACTCGAGCAAAAGCTCGGACGGTGCTGGTTGCAATTAAATTCCTGCCACCGCCCTCCGCCCTCGCACAAAAGGGCGGCCATCGACGCTGATCGGTCGCTCGTCCACTTTCCTGAAACCTTCCGCGAACCCATCGTCGCGCATCTATCACTAATGTCTACCTACATTTCAAACGACCGTGCGAACCAAAATTCGCCGCGGAACAGGGACGCTGAACTTTTTGAATCTCACACGCGCGGAAGCCACCGCGAAGGAAGGCGAATAAATACTCGAAAATTCAGCTCCGGCTTTCGCAGGCATTCTCGCCAATTTACACAATCCTTCCCTCGTTCCCAGCGCCGCGAGACCCGAGGGAAAAACGGAGCGCTCGCACGCCCCGACGATTCCTTCGATCGAGCAGACCATCGCGAGAGAACGGTAATTAGAGAAACTCCGCAACTCCTCTCGTCGAGAGGCGTCGATTTACGATCTCCGTGGCCGGTATTCCGAGCCGGGGTGGACGGGGAGAAAATGCAAAAAACCAGCCAGCGATCCCGGAGGGATGGGCGTGAGGAGGAGGAGGAGGAGGAGGAGGAGGAGGGGGGGGGGGGAGCAAGGGTCGCGGCGTGGCGGAGGAACAATAAGAAGGAGGTCGGGACAAACAGAGTGGAAAAGCGAGTACGGAAGAAGAGAACACCGGTAGTCGCCGGTGTAAGCGTTATGCGATTTCAGACAAATGGCACGCTCGTGAGCGGAATCGTGACGAGGATCGTCCACTTGGAAGCCATCGGTGAGTTTACCTTCTACTCCGCTAACTTACCATTGAGATTCGCTGGGAACGAAGGATGGCAGCTGTCCTCGAGAACGTTCCACGGCTATTGCATCCGGGGGTGAGGCGCGCCCCCGGGGGGAAATACGACGTGGACGAGCACGAAAATCCGAAGAAGGGATCGCCATTTTCTACGTGAGCCTTCGCGTGCGATCGGGACGGGGGAGGGCGGGGTGGGGGGGGGCGAGGGACGGACGCGCGTATCACTTTGCGGGTTGCTCTTTCGCGTAAAAGCTGCCCTGCAAAACGAACGACCGGCCTGCAGATATTGCTCGCCAAGGAAATATCGGGGGACGGACATCTTATAAATCTGACTTCACTTCTTGGCATTTGTTAACTGCCCCAACAGCAGAAAGGGTGCGTCGTTCTCCTTCCGCGTTGGAGAAGCATCGACTGTACGTGAATCTTCGAAGAATATTTTACCTTTAAGAAAGGGCAACTCGATAGTGTACGCGATTATAAGAGTGCATATGCGAAAGGGTTCAACGAAATCGAGCATCAAAAATAGGGGGAGAATCGAGCTCGGCGACGTCGATTACACCCCTGGCGCCCGGTTTCCTTATAAATCTCTCAGACACCGGTAATACGGCATGAAATATGCTTCTCACTTTGTTCGCCAATTACCTCGATGACTAGTTACGTGTTAAAAGTGTTACGAAAACGTCGGAATCGCGTGCGCGCTCTTCCGAGGTGTCTCGCGCAGGCACGAGAAGCGGCACGATAAAATCCGCCTCGCGATGAATTTCCACGCAACACCGCCGACGATATTACCGCCGTGTTACGTTGTCCGCGGCGAAGTGAAAGAAACGTCCCCCGACACCGAAATCGGGAGGACGTCCAAGAGGATATCCAGAGGAGCTCGTGTAACCAGGCGTTGCAACCCCGCGCGCTATAATGCCCGTCGTGAAACAAGCAAGAAACCATTCAATGGGAACCACAGCAGCGTTTCGATCATTAAAGTCGCAAGTACTAAACGACCAGCATCCGCAAAAAAAGGGAGCAGCGAGTGGCCATTACAGCCGAAGGTCGAGCTATTCCCGCGCGATTCCAGTAATTTTGACGTTTAACGTACCATATAGTCGGGTCGAAAGAAGAATCGGCTTGGCTTCGTGAACAAGGGTCTAGAAAGGAGTTTCTATCCCTCTGTCTTACATTCCCGCTTTATCAAATATTTTTCAACCCTCCGCGCGTAGGATATCGAGATTGATCTGAATGGTGATAGGGAAGTAGAGTGAATCGGTGAGAGGGAGAAAGTGGGAGAAAGAGAGGCACAAGGTGAGAGGAGAGAGCGATCCACGGTGTCTCTTTTCGAGCAACGCCCGGCAAAGTAATTAATTAGCGTAATGATTCGTTCGCGTAAGCTCTCGTTTCGCTCGCCTGTAACGAGTAGAGTTCCGCAAAGTTTCGCAGACTCCAACGCCGTTGCTGATGCTGCCGCCTCCTTCTTCCGTCTCTCTTTCTCTCTCTCTCGCCCGCCTCCAGAATCCCTCCGTCGTGCTTCGCCCTTTCGAATATACGTATCGTGATTTTAATGAGCGACAAGCTGTGCAAATACATGGACGAACGCAACGGCGCACGAGCAAAAGAGAAGACGCACCGAGACCCGACCGGGGGCCAAACGGGGAATACTGTTTCGCGATAATAAGGACATCGTCTCCGCCAATTACGGGGACGTTTCAAACAATCAATTATCGATCGGAATAATTAAAATCAACACGCTGGGTGCGCCGAAACCCGCCGAGCGAATTAAACGGTGAAAGCGACGATCATCGTTTCCCATTTAGTTCTACGTGTTCTTTTCATCCTCTTCAGTTTTCGTTGTCCTTGTACAACACCCAGCGGTCTGTGGGAGATAAAAGGAGCTCGAACGTGTTGCTCGTCGAACCATTTACAAATGGCACCTTTTGTCGCCGGAGCCTGAACGAATTTCTTGGAACCCCTGGCAGGGGAAAGTCGCTTTCACTGGACACTGGTCACCGCGCGCGCGAGGAAAATGTGGGACCACTTGCTTCCACTTCCAAGTTTAATTGTTCGCTGGAGAATGTTCGTGATTTGTCAGCTTTCTTTACTTCAACTGATTGGGTGAAATTGAACACTGCTCAGACATTTGTAGCGTTGATTTCTAGCGGCGCGGGCAGTGGCGGATTTAATGCGCGGCCGATGACGAATTGCCGCTTGGGCCCCATCCTCAAAAAAATTATGATTTCATCCAGACACTTTATTTTCTCTTTGCACGACTACATTTAGCCAGTTTTTAGTAAACTACCGCTTCATTTTCCTCACAAAACTGGACCCCTGCTCAGAAAGATATTTTATCCAAACACTACTTAGGTATATATATATATATATTTTTGTACTTTTCTGTACACTTAGCCCGTTTTCAGTAAATTACCTGTTCATTTTCCCGAAAAAATGGGCCCTTCAGAACGTTTGCCATCTGGGACGTTTTCCTTAAATCCGTCACTAAGTAGGCGCGGGAGAGGAGCTAGTCACAGTTTCGCGTTGCTTTCTTTGCCTATTTTCTATAATAATTCTAATAACACTAATAACTTCTATAAATTCTAATAACTTAGGAGTGAACACTCAAAATTGAACCGAACTTTGGTGAACTTTGATTCCCTAAGTCCCGATCCTTTCTTTGTTTCAACGTTGCCAAAGTTGATCTTCAGTGATTACTATTACCAACCTCTTTTCTGCTGTTCCAGTTACCTGAAATTTATTATTTCGCCCGATAAACGGAAAAATTCAAATGTCACGTACAGTACACGTTACGGTATCCCAAGCCTCTGCTTCCCACGCTTCGGAGCCCCTGAGAAAGTACGCTATCCTAAATCACGAAGATCCCTCCACTCTGTACATCCTCGAAGCACCTTTCGAAGAAGACAGCCCTGAGCAGCGACGAGAAACGAATTTATCGATTGTCCGGGTCACGAGTCAAACTAAATTGCCGATCATAATACGTCGGAGCGGGGCCCTCTATAATTCATCGTCCCTCCGGCTCTCGCGACGTATTAATAACCCTGTCGTCTGTATAAACTCCGCTAACTAACTTATAAGTCATTCCACTCGTTTGAGCGACAAATTCGTAACATAAATTACGACCGACCTCTGACCATCTGTCAAGCCCGTACACGGGCTAAGCAGCCCGATTCCAGATATATTTATCGCATCGCTAAACGCAGCCCAATGCGCTGCACGCTCGCTGCAAGGTAGCCGCCACCTTTCGATGCAGTGGTTCGAGCCACTCTGTTCCGATAACGATCGCGGGGGAGTGATAACGGACGCGTAACAAACATCTGACAACGTGGCGAATCGCGTTCAGAGAACTGAGAGAACGCTGAACTTAGCGCTTCGTGCTCAGCACCTGGACGATTTTTAATTAACACGCGATCATTTTGCAACATACGTCTTGACGTTTGAAACGTCTGTTTAGGATTCGTCGCGGAACGGTAACAGATAACGGATAAGGTTGCTACGTTATTAGTCTGACAGTGATACGATCTGAAGTGACAGGATATGGAAGAGCTACACGATGATGCTTCCAATCTGATTTCCTTCCCCTCTCCCTCTTTTTACCGCGAAGACGCTAAGATCGTTGGTAAAAAAAATAATCGCGTACATCTCAGGAACGGGGACGATGACGTTCATCCGTCGGCAAACGTTGAATATTTAGTCGATCAATTACGGAGCGTTCGTTCGTCGATCTTTCACGGCTGAGAATGTCCTGGAATAGCATCTCGACGAGATGCATTTTCCTCGTTTTTTTTTTTTTTTATCTCTTTTACCTCCAGCTCTCGCGTCCTCCAGGAAGAAATCACTTTTAATGGAGCCAGAGCGAGCGACGGATCCCGTCCCAGCATAAAGGGGGATCGTTTCTTCGCATTAATATCACTCTCCACGCAAGACTTCCACTCCTGCACGGCACTTCCACTATTTTTCGCATTACGGGACTTTCCATTTACGGGCAGCGGGGAAAACCGAGGCGCAACCGGCGTCCATTAAGTTCAGATAGGGAAATATTGGAATCCCTCGTTTGTATCGCTTAAGTGTTTCGTTTCTCCTTGATTTAATTCGCGACGGACGCTCCGCCCCGGCTACAGGTACTATTTCCCCCTTAATGGAACACCTTCGCACGTTTTATACCCGAACAATGGAATCTCATCCTCGAAATCTTGCGGCCGACAAATTCTCTATTTCAATTGGATTAATAATTACGAGACACTTAAATGCACACGATTTATGGACCGCGCTAACTTTGAAAATTCTCGATTTGTTGTTTCAAAGTCGATCGCAAAACATCACTTACCAAAGTCGTAACTAGGTATCCCTACACCATCTATTAAATAACCCTAAGGTGCCTGCACCGCAGCGATATAAAGCGCGTCTTTATATTCCCGGTCGAAAGTTAACGTCGCAAAGTGAACATTCTCGGCGCGGAAGGGGACGTCGTTGCCCGTTGTTAACGATATCAATAGAGAATGGGAAAATAACGATCCTCTCGACGAACCGCTGAAAAGCATCCAAGCCGAAACAGGGGCACGCGGATCCGCGTAGAAAAAGCACGGGCGCTTGGAAAGCCACCGGCGGGGTGTGTGTGTGTGTGTGCACAAACGACGCTCAGAGTACACTCGTTTCAAGATTTCACCGGCGGCAAACTTTTCCGCGGGGCCCGGCCCGATGCCGGCGCAAATATCGACAGACCTCGGCCTCTCTTCGCCCCTTGCATTTCCCTCGAAATCTCCGGGATCGTTCAAAGAAGCGCGGAGCGGAGCGTACACGGGCGACAGATGAAACGCCGCGGCGCGGCGGACTCGCCCACACACGGCCGTTTATCCCGATTTATTCGAGAGGCGGAGGAGGAGAGGCCGGCGATGACGGGGGAATAGAAAGCGAAGAGAAACGGGAGAGTCAGCAAGGACACTCGCGTTTAGGAAGGAATTAATGAACAGCGCTGCAGGGCGAGAGCTCATTTCGTCCTAACGCCGGTGAAAGAAGGTGGGAGCGAGAGGGATTCGATCGATCGCCCGGTACAACGGGCTATACACGCGATTTAATTAGTCGAAAGCGAATGCTACCAGATAGAGGAGCGTAGACGAGGATGGGGAGTAAAGGCGGACGAAGAGTGGATCGTCTCCAGGACTGCCGGAACATAATAAAGCACCGCCTCATTGTCTCGTCCTTCCTCTGCGCCTCGCTCCCTCTCGAACCTCTATCCCTCTCGCTTCTTCTTTGTCCCTTCGCTCCACCCCGCCCCGTGTCGCAGTTCTTTCCATTGCTTCTTTCTCTGTAACTAGGACAATACCGTGTGCCGATTCATCGGAAACTTTCCGTCGCCCTCTCTGCTTCCCTTCGGCTCGTACAAAGGAGCGGAACTTGGCAAAAGCAAATTCGCATTTTCGGATCTCGGTAGGGAACTGTCGTCGCGTCGGGAGCCTCTGCCGACGGGCATCGCTGGCGAACGGCGTTGCGTGCGTTTATATGCCGCTTCCGGTAATCGTGCGCCGCGGCGTGCAGCGCGGCACAGAAAGCGGAGCGAGGTAAATGAGAAGAATCGATGGGGGGCCAAAGGGAGAAGTTTTCGAAGAAAGAGCGACGCTGGAAGGGGGCTTTGAGATGCGGAGGAACGAGGCAAGAAAATGTCAAAGGGGGAAGGTACAAGACTAAGGGAACGGAACGGCGAGACGCTTGAGATAATTGCGGAGACAAAGGGAAACAGAAGTCTGCAAAAGCGAGATGGGTAGTGGAGGAGGTAATATCGAATATTCCTATGTTCTGTGGAACCTTCGTTTGCGGAATGTGCGTTTGGAAACGACTGTGCGACTCGGAGATGATCCGGCCACTGTTGGCACTGGTGCGCGATAATTATCAAAAGAGGGTGGACTTGTTCGAGTGCAAAGTAGGGTTGAATGGAAGGTATTAAGGATCTGCCTGGGACACGCGTCCACGGTGAACTGCTCGTACATTGCCGGGGTACAAAGTTGCAGAGGCACGCTGACTTGCAGCCCGTAACAGCATCGCTTATTACTTTCTTGCCCGCGCGTACTTATACGTTTTTCGCGGGCGGATGTCACTTTGCCAGAGTGTAGGCGCATGTTCAGCATTCCTAAAGAAACTGCCAAGGACGCGTGATCCTTGCCACGAGGGGATTAACAAGTACTCCGCGGTGAACAGCGACGCTTTAAAGCTGATAGTGAGATAAAGCGGCTACAAGATTCCCCGCGACCTGTCCACTATTTTCTCCAAACGTACACACGCCGGAGGAGGGGAGGTACGCGCGTGTGTTCCGATCGTTAGGCGCCAGATAAAACATAGCCGTGTAATCGGGTACAGGATCAAATGAGAAACGTTGAATTAAAAGTGACACCCAGAGAAATGTATATATATAATAAATAATACACGGGATGGAAATACTGGATGGAAATGCGGGAGGCAGGGGGGTAAAGATTGAAGTAACTGGGAAACAGTGGGGAGGAGGGGGAAGCGCGACGCAGAAGCCGCAGAAATGGCGCGGAAGAAAACCGAAGGGGGAAGCCACTCGCTGAAAAAAAGGAGAATGAAGCTGGAAAAGCGGGCAGAGATGGCGAGGATATAATAGAGAAAGGGGGGGGGGGCGAAGGTGAGGCATTGAGGGTTAGATAGTGCGAGGTTGAACGCGAGCGCGAGTCCATTTTCGTCTATTCCAATATCCGTTTGCCAGACCCTCTCCAGAGGCTGCATTTCCACCACAGCCGGAATATCCTGCCGCCAAAAGTAGGATAGAATCGATCTACGCGCGACGGTCGGGGGCTGCGAGCTGCCGTGGCTCTCGTAATTATGAACGAGTAGCGTCGAAAAGTTGCTCGACACGAACCGATAAAGTCTCGAAACTTGTCCGCTCTCAGAGATGCATGCGATTCGTTCTCGGGCATGAGTTTCCTGGCCGTGCCTCACCTGGGATATGTGCCCGAGTGGGAACGAGAGGAAAAGCCAGCGAACACGGTAAACAACGGGTGTGGATGAACGATGGCTGTCGAAAGCGAATATGTAGTCTCGAGAAACTAGAGGTGTTAATATATTAAATATTTTCGAGAGATCAAGTGTCTCAACTGCCAGGATAAATTGGGGAACGAAAGTGGTTGCTTCGAATTCCGATTCTCCATCTTTGGTAATCGGTAGAGGAAATCCGGGAGACGCGGTCGGGCCGGAGAGTTGGTGGGGTTATATTTCAGTCTCTGCGTAAAAATGCGTTAAAGTGCAGACCAATTACTTCCCTACAAGCCGAAGAGTTGAATGAATAGCGCCATTTCGCTTCCTTCTGTGTTTTTCTGGATTTATAGGCTTTAAAAGGTAAATTGAGGTTACATTTAACCTCTTTTGTCAAACAGCGGTGTACAGAATCGTATTTAAAATATACTTCTAAGTTTATTTTCAATGCAACTAAAGTATTTAGCCATATTAACTCTTCCTCTCAAAGTTAACGAGAAGACCATCTCTCGCTGGAGAAAGGAGAGATGGTCGAGTTATGATTTTTTTATTTTTTATTATTATTTTATTATTATTTTTGTTTATTTAGTTTATTTATTCACATTTATATTCATTTGTCTCGCTAATCGCCAGTACCTGTGGTAGTTCACTTTTTCATTAATGTGTTCTTTACTTGTTTAGCGTAAACAAATTAAATATCAATGAATCTGTAGTTGTATTCACTCATAAATAATTTTGCTTTATCCTTTGTTAATTTTCCATGAATAATTATGTGAGTGGTCTCTGCCAACGACGAAAACCATTTCTCCCGGCACCTCGGGATAGGTGGTCAGATGTCATGACTTCAGTTTTCAACCCGATTTACAGTAAATATTGTCTTAAAGCAAATATCGACCAGTTTTTTTTTAATCAGCATAAAATTCTGAACATATAGGTTTGTTCTGATAAAATAAGTAATTTCTATATTAATTTTAATAGTCATGTTATATTAGGTCGACCGCGTCTCCCGGATTTACCCTACGTGCAGGTAGTTAATATAGAAGGTTGTTGAGCAAATCTTACGATTCTTTCCTCTCCCACGCATGTGTGAATAATAAAGGGTCACTTGCTCGCTCGAATTCTGCTTCTGCCTGATTTGACGTCCTATCGCTTCTCACGCCGACACGATACGACTAATTGCACGCATCTGCGCCGGATACGGCGAAAACCGACAGGAACACGCCAGGCGATACCACTTATCGTCGACTGTGAAGAAAAATTCAGGGGGCAGCTCGGACATCCGGCACCAGTACGGTATCTTGAAGGGGTGGCTGTCGCAGTAGATGCGCTTCGTGGAAGCGTTGCATAAAATATGGGGCCAAAATACACGACTTTCAATATGTTCAAGCTTTTATTTACATCAAACTTTAAACTCAATCCCCTGGAAACGTAATACCGCCGAATCGTGTTACTGCATTCGACTGAATTATCCCGTAGCACTTTTAAGCTTCAAATATTAAAACAGGTGTCTTCATTTCAACGAACACGTTCCTTCCATCTATCAACCCGTTGCTCCTAGTTTTCTATTAATTTCAACCATTAATTTATTTGAATATTTAGTCAAGCGAAAAAAGTTTCCTGGAACTATCTCGATCTTGCTCGACATACTATGCATTACTCCAGACAAAGAAAAACTGTTAATCGATGGAGCAGTTTCGACCGAGTACACATTTGACCACTAATTGCAAGCTTAAAATTTCGTCGCTCCACAAACAAAGTACCCGAATACACCCGCGTCATTCGAGCACCGTCAAGTTCTTCTTACAGTTCTTACGACAAATAATTAACCTTCACGATTCCCCCTTTCGAATGATCGATTTTCCCCCCTTGTAATCTCTTCAGACGTATCAATCGAAAGGGACAGAAGGAACTTCTTGCCGTTTATCCCGGCTCTGCCTGTCCCCGAAACCGTACTCCCATCGATTACCCATTAAATCGTCCGAGCTAAAATCCCAGGCCCCTCGAACAAAATAATACCTCGTCATGGTATATCGAGAGTTTAATATGTAATTGGCGAGACACTGCCGGGGCGTATTTAAGCTCGCTCGATCCGCCGGGATTTTTCCTGCGCGGCCTATTAAAGCCTCAAGGCCGGGGCACTCAGAGCGACTCGAGCGAAATGACGAAAAACGACGAGAGAAGAAGGCAGAGCGTGGCTGGCGAGCGCGAGAGGAGGGTCTTGTTCGAGTACATCGAAAGGAAAAATCGAGGGAACGAGGGGCGGAACGCAGCTGGAACGTGGAATCGGTAAATGAATAAAGAGGCTCCTCCCGCGCGCTTCACATGCTGATGCGTCGCGGCGACGCGCGGCCTTGACCGTGAAAACCGCCCTTTGTTCTTCCGCGGCGTATGTTCCCACTGCGCGGAGAGAGGAGCCTTGAAGTGGCGTGACAAGTCATCACAATGCACCGTTTCCACCCGCCAAATAACAGTACCGCGTGGGCGTGCCGGCGAGCAGAGCCAACAGCCACGGGAAAACAAGAGAGAGGAGGGGGGAGGGGGGGGCGGGGGCAGCGTCTTAAAAACTCCACGGAACGGTCCTCTAATTAACGAGGGAGGCTGTTCCGGGGCCGCTGCGATTTGTTTAATGTCCGACGGTTCGATTCAATTTCCCGTCGAATTAATTCGGCTCGCTCTAAACGAACTTTAATTAAAGCCAGACTCGACCCTGTCCACCCGTTTGTCGATTAGTGGGCCGCCGTTTTCAGTATCAACGGAGTCTGAGGAAAAATCGCAACGCAATTCCATATTAAGTTGAATCAACGCTAGCCGCTGGGAATCTGTTATGATAAATTCGAGAAGATCAGAGAACTTCCTACCCCTCTTCTCCAGATCGCTGGTATAATGTAATAGGGATGATTCTTAAGATATTCAATTTGGAGACAGTTCGAGGACTAAACGAAGATTCAACCCTCAATCGGGGGTGCAAGAATTCAAACTATTTTCCGAAGGAGAAATACCCCCCGGTTTCGTGGCACTTTCTTCGACAGCGGCAGCGTGCAGGTGAGTGCAAAAAAGGGAAGCTTCGCGACGGAACTCGCGGGAACGGAAGCGGGCTTCTTTCAATCGAGGCGAGAAAAAGAAAGTCGTGAGATGGGAGGGGGGGGGGGGGGGGCTTGGGAACGGCGGAGGCCATAGTCGGAGGAAAACAAACGAGTCTTTCCCTCTCGATTCTGGTGACAGTCGGACGAAATTGCGAATATCGAATTTCGCTCGGAAGTCCCAGCGCTGCGAATTCCTCCCCGGGGAATAGGATCCCTGGCAAGTCGGATGGAAGGAGAGCGAACTACGCCGCAGGAGAGGGCGGCAGAGAGGAACGCGATTCCGAGCACTGATTAAAAATACATATTAGGTCCGTGTGTTTAGGGAATAAGATGTCGAAGAGCGATAAGGGTGAACGAGGGGAACGGGGCACGAGGGGCCGCGCGGTGGCGCGGCATCTTTGCACGCGGAAACGTACGGGTTTGCCGCGTGAATTTTTAATCAAACCTCTGAGTGGTAACGCGTGTTTTTCGGTGAGATCGAATGGTGAAAGTTTGATGGGTGCTCCTTGGGACGGGGTGTGATTGTTCTGATCGAACGCGAGCAGGTATCAAGGGTTTCGTTAAGCGCCTGCATTGGCGGTAACCGGGAGCGGAAAATGAACGACTGGGATAAAATAGGAGTTCGAAAGGAAGCGGTAAATTTAAACTCTAAATAGTAATTTCGACAAATTTACTGAAGCGATTCTCTGGTTAAATGGCGAAACCGTGTCTAAAGCTTGAATTTTGCAGGTTACAGCGATCACGGTATATTTTCAGAACGACAACAGCCCGAACGGAACGAGTTACTGGTAATCACTATAGATTACTTCGTACAAAAGCGTAGATCAAATCTCCCGACGAAATTGTAAAACCGAATCGAGCAAAAATCGTACAGAACAGGGACCGTGTCGTAGAAATTCAATGTACGTGGAAACAGTACTCTCTCTCTCTCTCTCTCCTTCTCTCTTGCTGTAGCGATAGAATCGCTGATAAAACGCGAGGCAAGAGTGGGAGAGAAAAAAAAACGAATGATCGTTACGACCTAGTTTCCCCGTCATCGTTAACTTTATCAACTCAGCGAAATGAGAATTGAACGGTGGAAGTAATCAAGAGTTCCCCAATATTCAAAGATCCGTTATCAGGATAATGAAATTATTTTCCCGGCGTTCCATCGGGCTTAACTTCTCGCTGAGTGAAAGACACGTCCGAACAATCTCGTGGAGATTTATCGATTATTCTCCTCGCGGCGGAAGTTACGTCAAAGAGCAAGCAAAGGGGGAACAAAACCAGTCGAATCCGGGGCGATCCACGGAACCGGGCGAGCCTGAGATTTTCCTCGAGGATCCAGTTAAATGCGCACACGGCTCCCGCAATTAAAAGACCTCGTAGTACCAACAAATTTCGTGATAAGTTTAGAACACGAACTATGTTGCTTCGCCAAGTTGTCGAAGGACGTAAGGTATATGTGCCCGTGATTATAAAACTGGTGTAAGTCATGTATTTTTTGTTTCGAGATACTTAGGGTAGATGCACCAATAAAATTACTGTCAGTGTCCCTGTTACAACTACTTTATTTATTTCACTTAACAAAAACGTGACGTATATAGAATAATGTTCAAAAAAGTTTATTATTCAATTTGGTCTGTTCTTCTTCTTCTTATTATTATTGTACACTATTCTCTATATGTTACGTTTTTATTAAGTAAAATAAATAAAATGGCAGTAATAGGGACTCTGGCAGTAATTGAGACATTTACCCTATACTGTTGCGTTTGGACGTATTAAAAAATATTTTTCTATGATTGAACAGAATGTTTAACAGTGTAAACGCTCTTCTAATATCAAACTTATCCATGATTGTAAAATTTTATGAGTAACTTGTACGAAAATGTGTTTTTTAAACCTTTGAATGACTTACTCCACTTTCAAAATCAATTATATATATTCTAACCGGTGACTTATCACAACAAAAAATAATGAATTTTATGAACACAAAAAGTTTGAAACATACATATTTATTTATAAATGCTATAATTCTTCTTCGATAACAAAATGTTCAGTTTTTGATATTTTAAGGGTTTTAAAATATTCGTGCTGAATTGGTGGAATGTAAGGTAAGGTAAACCAACCAGTAATTGACCGCATACCAGTGAATGATCATTAGGCAAAGACATATCAATTATAAATTTAAAAATATTATATGTTTATAAATGGAGTGTAGTTGCACTTTTAATATCCCATATTTTTAGTTACGCGTATTAAGCAAACATTAATAAGTACAATTGTTATTAAAAGTATGCGGTCATTTACTGAGCTTCTACACGTTTTGCAATTTTTAATCGTTTTTTTTTTAATTACGATAAGAATAAGTAATTATTTTTATAGGAATTTAAAAAAAAAATTGAAATGCAATTTCAACAGTTGTTTCGTTGTTATACATAAATATATTCAAGTATTAATCTCAAAGGTTCATAAATTCAACAATTCAGTCATTCACTGGTTGGTTTACCCTAGTAAGTCCATCATGTTATATTTTTGCCTTGTCATTGGCCTTGCAGTTGCATATAATGGAGGTAATTTTACAGTACAATACCATCTTGGTCTTCCCAAAACTTAATTTTGATTTTATTTATATTATAGGTAATTTTCGTGGCAAATATATTAAATATAAATTCTTGAAAATGCCATCACCTGAAGGTCCTTATTTCCCTCCATAAGAATGAAAACTTGGATTAAAAGCTCGCGTTTCCTCGGTTCTTAAAAGTCTACGACGAGCAACGGACGGGGAGCTAGATCACGGAGAGGAGAGGTTAAACAGAGTGATCCCGAGCCGTAAGAGCGAAAATCATCCCAGCCGCGTCACGGAATACCCTGTTCTCGTTAAAATAATGAAACGCCTCGGTCAAAGTGAACGAGCCCATCCGTCCCCGAGATTTTTCGCGCGAACGTGCTGTCGCGCTCTGCCGGAAAACAAAATATTTTAAGAGAGGACCAACCAGCGGAAAATAACGAGAGGACGAGAAAAATAGAGCGTCGAAATTACGAAGGCTCCGAGGGTACCGTCCACCCCCTCGTTCTACCCTCCCGTGACTACCCGCGAAAATGTCCTCCGCCTCGTACAAACGTGCCTTCCTTCCTTTCGGGACGCCAGGAAGCACCATAATTGATATCATTATCGTCGTTTCTAAAACGCGAGTCACTGCAGTTACGCCCGGAAAAAGAGCCTCTCCGCGTCATTGTTCGGGAATAACGGACACGAAACATAAAAGCGGGCTGCGCGATCAAGCCACCCGCGGCTTAGAAACCCAGCTTAACGTACCCTCCACCCGCCTGCTCCCCATTGCTACCACCCCGCCTAGTAGCTGGAATCAACGTTAACCCAGGTGGTTGATCGAAAATTTCCTCCCACTGGGGACCGGCGACGAGGGAGCCAGAACTGCCACGGTCTCCCCCGATGCTCGGTTGGATTTCAAGGGAGCCTCCTCGTGAATTCCTCGTGCTGTTCCAACGACACCAAGTTTTCAACGACGATCCGTATGGGCAAGTAACTTTTAAAAGTTGCCTTAGTCGCCTTGTCTTTTAACCTACGCTCCGTGTTGCAGAGATTTCGGCGACAGAGCGAATCATGTCATGTTTTCCTAGCCGAGTGCTCCCCCACCCGACGTTCGTAAAATACCCGAGATTCCAGTCTGTCATCAGGAGCCTGGTAATTCGATAAATCTCTCTCAAGTCCCGCGTAATGAAGCTCTCTTTATACTTCTACCGACAGCGTATTTTCCCAGGCGAGAGTTCCGCTCTTTTCGTCCGTGCAGGATTTGCAGTCTTGCCAGCGCCGTCTGGATTCAAAGCCTCGTCCAGCCGGCCTCCTCCCGTCGGTTCGACGAAATTTTTCCCAGGATCGATAGGTTTATCCCGCGGGAGGCACCGCGCGCGTAGCCGCTCGCAACGCTCGCGGCCAATGCAAATGCGTGTGTTTACATCCGGGCCAAGTATCGGTGGTTTTTCCAGCTTTCAGGGGAAATTACAAGCAGAACGGGCTCGTTCGTTTGTCAAACGCGAAGATACACGCGGAAACGGGCGGAGAGCGCTCGGCCTGGCCATCGCATTGCCGCGGCGAGGAACGGCGGAACGCGAAATGGACGCTGGAATAACCATCGGGTTCGGTTCCATCAATTTGTCGAATAAATTCGTTCCCCGGCAATTTCCCCCGTTTCCATTACCCCGCCGGTTATCGACGTGGAGTAAATATAGCCGGGGCCGGAGCTGGCCGAATTACAAAAGCCGACGGTCGCTCTGACAAAACCGTAATAAAGACGGAGTCCGATGTCGTTCGCAAATTTGACAGCGGACAACGGCCGATAACAGTCCTCCTGGAGTCCGTGCGATTAACGAACGATCCGACTCGGTTCCCATTGTCGAGTGTCGGAGCGACGGGACGTTATCTTAACTGGGAGGTGAATTATTACGCATCCGCGCTTCCAGTTGAAAAGCTTCCAGTTCAAGTGGATATTTTCCGTGATTCCGCGCGAGCGCGCTAAAGCACGGGAGTGTCTTTAACGATGATGCGACCTTTATGTAGTCGAAGGCTCGCGACGATAGTCCTTTGCGCGCTGAGCGAGTCACATTTGCGAGGCTCGCTCTGATTCAGTTTCCTTTCGTTTTCAAAGTATTCAGTTTAGATAGAATCCAGGGATTCTTTCATCAATGAATTATTGAGATACCGTGGAGGAGGAAATGAAACTGCTTGTCCCTAGCCGGTGGGTAACCGATAATTGATAATTATCGCCCGTTGGAATGCTTCATAGGGGACACTGCCCTGGCATAGGGCAGAGAAGGATCAACCTACTATTCTCTGGGTTTCGACCAATATCGATTAATTGCAAAAACCGATTGGCTAAGTTTACACGGAAACACATATTCAGCAGTGTAAAATACTAGCTCTGAAATTAATTAGAATTAGAACGATGTGTTTCTCAATTGAAACGGCCCATTGTGCACTATTATATTCGTTACTAAATGCACTTATATTTAATACATATTTGCGCAATAATCGAGTAACTCTACTTCATCTATTCCCCATATAACATAGCCCCCGAACGTAATCACGTAATCGAATTTGCAACCTGGCAGGTTTACCTCGAAACCGCGATGTGTCTGTATAGAATAGAAGAACTAGAAATTTCAAGTTGTATATGCTAATTCGATGTAATTTCCAGTTGGTTTCCCGACCGCACGGGATTCACTCGCTTCGAATTCGATTTGCACTAGCGACTCGGGATTACGGTGCAGTCGCGATGTGATTAAACATTATTTAACGTTCTTCAGGCGGCCGGGCACCAGAGAGTGCATTTTAATTACGCGAACTGAAATTAGGAAAGTGACAGCTTGCCGAGCCTAACAGACGTGTCGATATGCAACTATCCCTGACGTATTTTACAAAACCAGCAATCACATACAAATGAAACAGCTCTCTTCTAAATTACTCCGATTCGAGTGAACATGAACGCATCGAAAAACACGGCCAGCGAGCAACAGACTTATCTTCAGCGTTCGTATCATCAGTCTGGCTTCAAATACGAACCAGATAGCTACAATCAGAATAAAAGGAGCAGAGTGCTCAGTCACTTTTTCCACAATGAAACTGATCGATCGACATCGCGTTCAAGATTTCAAAAGGCTAAAATACTCTTCCCCATCTGTACTAGTTGACTCCAATCCTGATGATACGTTTCCTCAAAATGAAACCACCTGCACTAGGAAGTCTTCGAAATCTATTGTCCAATCAATCACTGTCTTGGCCGTTTCAATGAATTACACTTCTTTGAATTGAACGGAACTTGTATTTAATATAATAATATGAAATATAAAAGAATAGTTATAAGTATATCGTGTTCAAGCCGCGATTGCTCGCGATCGGTTACGTTACCGATCACAATAACACAGAGAACTTTAACAAAACAACTCGAGCTGCACGTTGGACTGCGTATCGATCCACGCGTGGCTCTCTAGAAGGAGAAATATTCAAAATACAATTGGGTAGTTTAAATATTTTTAGAATACGAAGCCTCTATTATCAGTGTCTCTCTGAAAGTCCAAGGATTCCCTGTACGAGGAACAATCCAAACCCTGAAATATGAACAAGAGGACACGGGAACGGAAAATTAAATCGGTGTTACGCAGCAAGATCCGCGAAGTAAACTCAGTGCACCCTATTTGCCTATTTGGGCTTTGTTCCACATCGCGCGTCTAACGTTGGAAAATCGTCGAAATAGCGATTAGACTGTCACGCACTCGCGCGGATCGAATCGTGGGACAATCGGGGGAGGGATTTTCGGCGCTCGTCGATGATAATTTCATCCGCGCACCCCCGCGACTCGCCGTGGCGCGGCGACGTATTAATTTTCCTTAAGATAGCGGCGAGGCGGCCCTCCTCGCCTTCTCCCCGGGCGTCGCCCTGTTTGTCCATTGTCCCGGGACGATGCTTTATCCCGACGCACATGCCAGGACTCGATTCGAGCGATAATCGATCGGTTGGAGTCCTCGCCGAGCCGACAATGGGCCCTTCTGCTCCGATTCCGCGCGTACCCATCTTCTCGCGCGTGCACGCGCGTAGACAAACGGTCGCGAACGATTCCTCTCTTCCTCCCTCTCAATCCTCGTCCCCCTCTGTTCCTCTGAATGAACGTGCGCGCGGCCTCCTATCTGCCGCACGTCGGCATAAGTAATTACGCTTCCGGCCATTAAATCACGAGGAGACAGACGCGGCGTGGAGATACGAAAATGAAAGGAAAAGATAAAAAAAAAAAGGAAACGGGAGGAGGAGGAGCGCTGGCAGCAAAAGGGGAGGAAAAGGGAGATGAGAAGGGCCAAAGGAACGCGTGCAGAGAACACGGGGGGGTGGGGAGAATGCCCAGAACGAGAGAGACGATAGAACGACAAAGCAGCTGGAGCGAGAGAGGGAGGAGGGGCGTGCGCGCTGTGTAGAACAGATAGAGAGAACGTGGCTCGAAATTAACCGCAACGTGACTATTTTCCACCGACTCTGTCCCCCAGCCTTCACCCCCTCTCTCTGCTCGCTCCTCGTGGCCGTTCATTCAGCGGCAGAACACCGAGAAAACGGGAGTCGACGATACCCGGCAACGGGGGGGGTTGCTTGCGTGTGCACGCCGCTGGAAAACGAAGCGGGCCACGCGAGGATACGCCAGGATGCGCCGATGAAAAAGCGCAGGGAACGGGACAGAGACGCTGCTCTGCATGGAAGAAGATGGGGGATGGCCAGAAACGGGGGTTGAAAGAAGCATCGCGGGCGGAAGGGTTAGGGGTTGAAGACAGTGGCACACTTGAGTGCCAGAGGTCGAGGGCCTGGGGTCGCTTTCCGCACAGCTTTTGGACATCAACGTGGCAACCCTTTCGCTGCGTCGCGAGCGTGGCGAATAATACTACTGTGTGACGGGACGACACTTGCAGAATTTTGTTCAACAGATGGACACCGGGCAGGGTGTATCTAACATACCGCGCGCAGAAATGACCGACGAAAGGGGTGCAAACGTTTGTATTTTCGAGCCAATCAGGGAATCATTGGTCTCATGGAGCATCGGAGAGGCTGCCGCACTCGCAGAAGGCTCCCAGAACCACTTACAGAGTTTCAGCAATGGTGGGCCGGCTAAGATACACCGAGATCGTCAGTTCCCGGTTTGAAGACACGCTCCAGGGGAATGATCAGCTATGAAACAAGCTTCAAGCCCTGGGAGGTGTAGTCAAACATTGTGGCGGAGAGTATCATAGCTAGTAGCCTCCAGTGACCAATTGATTTTCGTCCGACTATACGATTCGTTCTTGCAATCCTAACGCTAAAGGAGATGAACGGAGGGAGGAATTCGCTGGCGGAATAGTAACGTGATTGGGTAGGGGGCACGCGTTACCCTCGAGATGGCTAGATTTGGTTACCGAGTATCTTTGCTCGGATTGATTCGAGCGCGGAAAATTGAAACGAGATGGTCAATATATCCTGTATCGCGAGAGCATTGTCCCCGGCGTGCAAAAATCCGCCGAACCACACCCTCTGCCCGCGACGCGCTCTCGGTTTAATGCGGGCAATCGCGGCTTTACGCTGTAACAGACGCGCGAACCTCGCGTAAATACATTTCGGCCAACTATCCGGTTTCAGTACATATTGTTCGGCCGTTCGTTCGTTTTATTGTCGACAGGCGAGGGGGGATTTTAATCCGCGACAGCGTGAATCAAGCGTCTTCGCCGTGCATCGATCCACGAGGAGGCCGATTGTCTACGCGTTATTTTTTTTTTTAAAAAAGTCCAGTGAACTAGTATTTTCGCCCAGCCTCGTCCCTATACGCGGGCTCTGTGTTTGACCAGTTCGCATGGAAAACCCGATAACGGCGGGAAAAATGTTTTCTCTGCGGATTAATGTTCATCGACTCGCGGTACGAGCAAAGAGGCGATCCGGGCTTTGAAGAACGAGACTCGGTAGCCATGGCAAAATACCGGCGATCGTTTTCGTCGCGAGCGTGAACTGGGCTCGATATAGTCAGCGAAGATCTCAGCAACGGAGGAATCCTTCATGACATTTTGGTCGCTCGCAACAGCCTAAGGGGAATTTAATTTCTCTGTGGTCGTATCTGGCTAATCTTATTGCACGTACACATAAAAGCTCGAAATGGCATCGCTCGCAGAACCTCGAGGACCACCAAAAAGCTACTATACACGGCGGAAGCAGAAGCAGCGATCCTCGTTAATCGACGAAAAGTTTCGCTAAACAAATTTGCCGCGGTGCGCGAGCAAACCTCTCATTTGTTCCCCGGCTAGCCCAATTACCGTTTCCGCTATCCTTCTATCGTGCAGCGGGCAGACCAATCCGGCCTCTCTATCCGCGTTTCCACGCAAGAAATCCTGCACATACTCGGCCGACCACGGGAACCACGTTCAAGCAGCGTGACATGAAAAACGCGCACGCAAGAAACGGGCGAGCGTGCAAGGGGAGAAAGGGAGAAGAGGATCGTCCTTACTGGAGAGCAGGGAGCCGCTTTTCCGCGACTCCTGCTCCCTCGGCCTCCTTCCTAAAGGATTACCGTTCGCCTGCTACTACTCCATGCGTTCCACGCCCTCTCCGCGAGGAGGCCCTTGCGCCGAAAAAATTCCGCCGTAAGCACGGCCATGCGGAAAATCGAACTGGAATCCCGCGGACTCGCACAATCTACGGCTCAAATGGCCCGGAACGATGGAAATTTTCGCGGTTATTGATTTCTCCGGGTACAGGTGCGCGAGTGCACGTAATCTGGCTGACAAGAGAGAGAGAGAGCGGGGGGGGGGAGAGCGCGGAAGGGTGGAAGAGGGTGAGAAAGGGGGGTTGGCGAAAACAAGATGGAAGGAAAAATCCAAAAATGCAATTTTATCATCCACCACTGCGTCATCCTACGTCGAGCCTCCGCCCCATCGCCCTCTCTGCCGTCTGTCCCGCAATTATTGACGTTCCAGGGAACGATGACGGATAGACGACAAAACGATGGCTGGTTCTTTTTTTAGGGGTGTATCGCTTCTTCGTTTTTAATAAAGTGGTTAGGTGATGTAGAGGAACTATGATTAAGAGACCTGTATTTGCGAATGAGAAGAGATTCGAGAAAAATATGGGAGTAGATACATTTTTTAAATCCATAATTTTAGACGAGTAACTGCAAGTGATTGCTTGCTTTTTCACAATTCCGTTTCCTTTCCTCTAATTTCCACAAACTGAATCACCGAGATGACTTTCATTTAGAGCGCAGCACGCTGTTTTAACGTCGCGAAATACGTTCCGCGGTTTGACAGTGATACGCGATTCAAATTAAGGCAATGCGTTCGGTTCTTCTCGGTTTTTCAATTTTTATTCAGCCCGTCGTTCCATAGGGGATTTGAATTACACGATCGAGGCCGCGTAATCTGCCAGCAACGCGAGCTATCGCGATGAAAATTAATTCGTGGCAATTCACCAGAGATCCCTCGGATCCCCTGATCAAACAATCCTGCGAAATATTGCGAAATTTCCAACAACGCTTTTTGAAGAGGATCTATTTTGTACGCGAGGTAAACTGAACGCCCGCGAAAATGCAGGGATTACTAGGAAATAGATAAATAACCAAATCAGACTTAACACATTTCGTATCAACCGAGTTCACTTCACGTCGCTACAGCGATAAAACTTTTAAAGCACACGAATACAGGTACGGATTCATAATTCAGCCCGACTGTAATTAATTCCGTCCTGTCGCATTTAATAAACTCTTCGTACACTGTTCGTCCACCGCGATACCTCCGCCGTTTCCAAATTTCAACTAGTATTATTATTGCTGTGGTACGAAATTTACTAAAACTCGCTAACACCGATCAACTTGTTAAAACGGGAATCCATTCTGTTGCAAAGTCGCCCCAACTTTCCTCGCCGCCCCGGAAAGTTTCGTTCTGCCCGAAGGGCCAAGAGTGCTCGAGAAGCCCGGAGGAGGAATTTAACCGGCTATAATCATTTAATTACCGGTGTATCGCGGATGTTCCACGGAAGTCCTGGCAAAAACCGGCATATTGCACGGGCGAGTCCCGAGAGGGGGGGATCGGAGCACCGTTTGGCAAAAACGCGCCGAACGATCGCGGCTCGAGTGGTATCGGTCGATAATTGGCACGACCAGCGAGAGTGCACCCGCCAAGAAAAACCATCGCGCGGATCGGAACTTCTTCCGCGGCTATCTCGACACCCGCCTGCCACGAGGATCGCTCGACGTACCAATTAAACGTAGCGAGAAGACCACCGCCTCCAAACAAAGGACCAATACGAACCTTTCGCAAATTGCTTACGTTCCCGCGAAAAAAAAAAAAGAACCGCCGTCCCTTTTCGCTGTGATTCGTTTACCCTAGCGGCACGACTGTCACATTGTATTCTGTACATATTCCGTACGGTCGAAAGAGAATTCGACACGAAAGAGAGGGGTGAAACGTTCGCGAACAATTCGAGCCTTCTGCTGCGTTGAGAGGGGACTTTGACAGTCTCCGCGGGGTACATGTGTGTTTTATTCAATGCAGGCGGAAAGAGGATTGCGTGTAATATCGATAAATCCGATTAAACGACGCGAACAAATAAACGACCGTTCAGAGCGTTAAACAGAAGCGAATGCTTAACGATTAGCGGGAAACGGAGTTCTTTTACTGCGCCCCTGTTGTGTGTACTTTGACAGGAGTTTCTGGATAATAATCGTTATGCTCCCCGGTTCTATGAAGTATCGGATATGTGAATAATTACTAGGAAGTACGGGGAGATTTTCGGTCAATGGAGCACCAACTTGTAAACCTCCCTCTCATAAATTTCACTTGAAATTGAAATCTTTTTAAGGGATTACATGCACCTAGAATGGTCGAAACAATCGATTTTCCAATAAAGAATTCGCAGAAACTACATCAAAAGAAGGTCAATTGTATGGACCCAGAATCGACGAGTTTCTGTAAATTAAAAAAAAAAAATTATCTCACTTTAACCTCTACCTTAAACTTTAAACGCTGTTTTCCCGGAATTATGGTTTTCAAATCGATGCGAATGATATTTCATAAACTACTGAACAGATTTGAATGAAACTTGGCACGATTATTTCTCACATCAATATCTAGTCATTATTAAATGGATTTTTTTGTAATTACCACAGTTTGGTTTTACTCATTAAGAACTGATGAAATTTGTCTCAGAAATTGCGTTACGGGTTTGAATTAAAGTTCAAACACTAATATTTCTTTAAAAAATGAAATTTTTTAAAATAGTTTCTTTTACCTGCTTTAAGGAACATTTTTCTTTTTTTCTCTAGAGTAACACCCAGAGGAGATATTTTTAGCGCCGCAAACTCCTTACGTGACGACCCTGCTTTGTTCAACAGCAGCTACACGACGAACAAGTCGAATTATCGTCGTTATTTTTTTGGAAAATATTCTTTAAATTATTAGCTTTCAAGTGCATATTACGATTTTTGACTAACAAAATTACTTGCAAGTAAAAAGAAATTCATAAAAAGTCCCCTCTTTTCATGGTCCTAGGTGTACGAACCTAACCCCTTTATCTTTGTGCATTCCCGGTGGATAGTCAACTTCCTGGCATAAGTCTTTGTCAATCTACCTCGCGCAATTGACTCCCCACAGTTTTCACCCTATTTAAACACTTTAATCAGCCATCGGAAGAATGGTAAAATGGAGGGAGGCAAATCAGAGAGGGAACGTCGCAACCAGTGGTGGCGCGAGCGGGACGACTTTAAATCAAATTCATAAAGGGTGGGTGATCGTGGGTAGCGCATAGATAAGGCAGCTTGCCAGGGGGTCCATTGAAAGGAAACGATCATAGTCGAGCGTTCGTCGACAGTATCGATGCAGTTCCGCGCGTAAAGCGCACGGAGGAAGAGAATCGGGCCATGAACATATGAAAACGACAGGAAGAGGTACGTTTCACCGTTGGTGGCACCGGTTCGCCAGCGAGAAGGATCCCCAAATCAAATTTCAGCGCGGAGAGGGGGCAGAGTCAGAGAGGAAGCGGCGGAGACGAGGCATCTTGCCAGACGAGTCATTAAAATAATAAAACTATTAAGGAGGCAGAAGTCGGGGGCGGTCGACCGGAATTCCGTCTGCGGCAATCGGGCAAAGATGGAAGCGTTCCCCGAGAGGAAACGAGGATCGTTCCCCGATACGAATTCTCTTCTCCGTATGAATATGATATTCCAGAGCTTGCCGAAATATAGCCTCCACGGCGCAGGGATCGCGGATAATGAAAGTGGGACAGTCTCGGGACGGGCTCGATGAATCGACTATGTTAATTCTGCAACGTTTCCGTGCCCCCTTTCAACCCTTCGCGGAAATAATGCTTTTAGAATCAAGTATCCGGACGGAATCGTGGTGCAGTGACCGACAGAATATGTAAATCGATCGGTCTTATTAGTCTGCGCGGGGGTTACTGGACCCGAGGTTCAAAGGCCACGCTTCTTTGCCAATTTCTAATCGTCTCGGATCTATCCAGATCAGCTCCTTCATTTCTAGATCCAACCTTTTTCATTTCTGCTGCCTACAATTGCAACGAGCATTTTGTTTGCCCCTCTTTTTCAATGAATTTTGAATTGCACTTTTTGGGGACGTGTCCGTTTGAGCATGAGAGAAATAAATAAAGAAGTAAGACGTATAGTTCAGAGCTTCTGGAATGTGAAAGTAATTGATCCGTTAAAGAGAGGATGCGGTAGCCCGAAGAACGTTAACCTGAAATTTATGGTTCATTAGAAAAGGGTTGCCGATGAGGCTGAAAGGTACGAGCTGTACGCGGAAAAGGGATCCCTCAAGAGTTAACGAACCGGCAAGTCTTGAATTAAAAATACACAATATATCCATTAAAATACGGCGAAGAATGTGAATTAGCGAAATAATATGAGATTGCATTATCAAGCAGAGGCCTCTAGAGGGGCAGAGAAACTATCCCCTGCCGAGTGAGAAGAAATAAATGAAGGACAGAAGGAAACATTCACGCAATCAACTATAATTTGAACAATTTCAAGGATTCAATTAATACTTTTAGCAGGAACGAAATACGGATTCCTTCGTTATATGTAAATAAGCGGGATATATTAAATGAAAGATACATAAAGAAGAAACTTCATTCCGCGCCTCGTTGAATCTTTATTTCAGCGGTAATTTCGCTTCCCCTTCGGAAAAAAAATTTGATTCTTCGAAGTTACGTGGGGTCGGACTTTATATACCGAGGAAGGCTCTTTCTGTAGGCGAGCAACCTAATAAGGCAGGGATGTTGTCCTGAAATTTACGGTCCGCCTAACAAGGGTTCTTTCACCCCAATACCCACATAATTTATTAATTGATCAACGCCGAAAATAGCTTTGCACCTCCCTCTGTCGACACTTGCATCGTTGCTTAAGTGGCACCACTAAGTAAAACAAGACAGGTTTACTAAGCACCATCCACAATATTAATTACAAATTTAATTCAAGATGACAAATGAAATTGCTTCTCGGCTTTCTGACCAATCGAATTGGCACGTTTCAATTATCCGTGGGGTCACATGAGCCAACTGGTCAAAGAAGCCCCGGCTCCAAGCGAACCTTAAACTCAACAGACAAAAGAGAAGAGAGAATACTTCACACGACTAACGGTAATTTCGCCAGGCAAGGACTGCGAAGTTCGCCGGAAAAAGGATCCTCCAGGGGCAGAGAAATCCTTGGGCGGATGGAGTCCCGCATAGCCCGGCTTCCAATGATTCCTTTAAACTTTTTCTCGTTTTCCCAATGCGCGCGGGTGCTTTCCGCATCCTTGGCACGTCGCGGCGCCGCGACGCGTGCGTCGGAACGCCCGTTCCGGAATCACGAACGTGGGAATTGCGTCGCCAGATTTGCATCGCCGCACCGATGCGATAATACCAGAGGTCTCGCTCCTTTCTTTTCGCCCGCGGAGAAACAATACCTCTGGGGTTCATCGCTAAATTTCTGCCACTTCTGGAATTCTAAATGCCCGACCTTTTTAATAATTCCTGGAGAAGCTCGCTTCAAATCTGGGGAAATCATTCGATTGCCTTGAGAGTGTGATTATCTCTGACGTGGTGGTTGCACGAAAAATGGCGAGTTTTCTAACGAGTTTCCAAATTTTATAGAGATTCAAGGTGTGACGGAAGCTGCTAATTGATAAGCTTGCTTATCGCCAAAACTCGATTCCTGTGATACGTTGTTTCGGTGACAGTACGTAATGTACCAGCGCGCATGGAGCCCTGATCGATAGTCACGGTTCACGTATTCTCGATCACCGAAGTTCCCCTGTCAATGTACATTCAACAGATACACGTCGGTGAATATCCTTAGTTTCATGGCGTATTCGCGGCAATCCGTCAGCGTATCGAAGGACACGTCACACGGGGAACGCGTTTAGGATGCAGCCACGAATTAAACTGATTTACGGCCGGCGTAATGGGGAATTTTACGCGGGCATAAACTGGAGGATAGCGTTGAAACACGGCGATCTCGCTTAGACCGCGCTTTACGCGACGAATATCGTAAAGTTTGCCGGCTCCGCCAGCCTGACGAAGGAACAACTGCATCGGATGAGTGACCATAAATCTAGAGGGAAGCCAATAGCGCCTCGAACTTTAAAAGAAAGTGGGTTAGGTTGCCCGCAAAAGGGAGGTTATTCGTAAAACGGGGATGCGTTTGCGAATACCAATTGATTTGGTACCCTCGTCCTATTCTAACTTCTAATCAAATTCAAATTCACAAACTTTCAAATACACAGATTCACCCCGTGACCCGACGATAAAACCTTAAAATATCCTGCAAAATTCAGGCACTAACCGCGAAGCTCTCTCGCCCCAATTGAAAGGCAAAGGGAGGACCCAGGGTCGCCGAAGAAAGAGACAAAAGGCGTCGGCGTCGTTCCGCGGAGGGCAGGGAAGATTCACGACGGGGGGGGGTGACGACAGGGCCCCGGCGCTACATTTAGCGGGGCAGTGTGCCAGACATTATTAAAATAGAACACAGAGCCGGTCGTTGCCGAAGATGGAACGAAAGAGAAAGGGTGTTCGAAGGGCGCGAAGGACAGTGTGCGAGGAGGTCGACGAGTAGGTATCAATGGGTCGCCCGTCGACTGTCGCCCTGAAGGGTTCTTGCCCCTGCGCCCTTCCGCCCGTGTCCCTTCTCGCGAGCTTGCACGAGTCTTGCCCTCCACCCTCGTGCACGGTGCCTCCGCAGGCGCAGCCGCCCCTGCGCGGACCAAACGAAATTCGCCAGGCTTAGCCCGGGGGTTGGCTGCCGCTTTAGGGATTGGTCGGGTCGTCTCGCTCTCCCTTTCGACCGCCTGCTGGTCTTTCTTTTCGACTCGAGCCGTTCGTCCCTGTTCGACTTACGGGCCAGCGGTTCGGCTACCCACCCTGCTGCCAACCCTCGCCTCTCACCTGTTCCCCGCCGGAAACGCGCCTTGTATCTCGGTGCACGCGTCCCTCTTTAATGACCCACGCCTGTTTCCAGGGCTACCCGCGAGATAACCGCTTTGCGGGAAGCGCGTGTTTCGGGGACGTGGCCGAGGGCTCGCTGCCGGGACACGTTGTCCGGGGGTGAAGCGCGCGGCGCAGGGGAGGACCGAGGGTTTAACACGGATTTTCCTTATTCCGGGGGATTACGTTGCCTGGCGAAATTCGAGACACGATCTTCGTTTTGGGAACACGAACCAACGTCTGTTGGCGGCTCTGCTCATTGAAGATAGCAACACGCTGGAACAAATTTCGCTTCGGTTTTATCTCGCGATTAGCGGTTCGCACACCTCTATCGTTTTGTCGCAGAGCTTCTGAAACGTCGTGCAACTGGTCGTTATTTTCACTTTACGTTTGGCTACTGAAACTCGTAGATCTCCATAGTATGGATATTCATGGATGTTCCTCCGAGGAAGGCTCGCCGTGTAGGAATGGATCGTTCGAAAGATGTTGAACAACAGTTCGGAATCTAGCGCGTGACAGTAAGCAGACTACACGGTGCATCCGCGGCAATGCGATATTTCACATTTTTTCGAGGCGACAGCACCGAAGTGGAGTATATTTATACTGGCAGGCTTCCGCGACGTTTCCCGCGAGACGCTGCTCGAGAGAAAGTTCGGGATGCACGCGTTCAAGACGCGGAAAATGTTAAGGCACCGGGATCGGTTTGCACGCAGCCGAAGAGAACACTCGAGCGGGCTCCAGCCCGAGCGTAATGCACTTCTCGAGGATATGACGCGGCTGTTCCTTATTCCGCAACGTTACGCCGTGTCTGGAACCGCGGATTTCGCAGCAAAAACTGGTGGTATTCCGTGTTTCGTTAGGAGTCATCGCGTGTGGCACCGTCTCGAATCTCGGGACTGCTTCTGCCGAGATAATGCGACGACAAATCTTTCTCTTGCCATCGAGCCGTGAATGT
Organism: Andrena bucephala; assembly: GCA_947577245.1. Classification (NCBI taxonomy): domain Eukaryota; kingdom Metazoa; phylum Arthropoda; class Insecta; order Hymenoptera; family Andrenidae; genus Andrena; species Andrena bucephala. The sequence goes on from OX387715.1 coordinate 113,917,993, forward strand.
TACAAAGGCAGGTGCACGATGATAACAAAATTTTAGAACAGTCGCCTTAGAGGTAGTACTACCACGAGTGGGAGAGTATCCTGCAAAAAGTAAAGAACCTCCGCGAAAGAAACATTCAACATCTCCGGCGCGAATAATATCGATTCGACTGGTCGAGAGGGCGACGTAACCGAATATTATCGAAATACGGTAGCCAGGGTCGGTTCGTTACCCCAGCCCATTCCCCGTCATCGTTGTAAGACGACACTCAACGTGCTCGACAATGCACTTTCGCGGGGCCCACCATCCCCTCGACGGGGATGCTCGGGCACTATTGGGAGAACCGTGGCTCCGTGACTCCAAGGAGGGGGAACCTCTTAACCCACGATCCGATCCAGTGACCTAACCCGGTCCAACTGTGCAAAAAGGTAGCCGCGGACGATAAATTAAAGGGACGGGAAAACACAACCGGCCGATCGGTGAAAAACGACCCGAGGAAAGGGAAAAGACGACCGAAGGACAGAAACGAGAAAGGGCGAGAGAGAGGGCGGACCCAGGTACGCGCGGCAAGGCGCGAGCGTGTTCGAGGGATGAAGAAAGAAACGGCGGAAAGAATAGGTGGACAGGGGGGTTGAAAAGGAGGGAGAGGAAGAGGGAGAGAAGGCGTGCACCCTCGTGGAGGTTCGTCGATCGCCGAATCCCCACGTCGTTCTCGGATCGGCGAGCTCCGGCGCCGCTCGGCCGTCCTCGGCCGGTGCCCCAGTCCGTCGCCCGTTCCTGAGTTTCTCTACCCTCGCGCGCGTACACCCCCCGACACCCCTCGCGGACGAGCCAACCACCCACTAAACCGAGCCACGGCGCCGCGACTACGCACTATTGATTCGCATGGGAACGAAGGAAGGAGCCGAGCGGAGTCGAGTCGAGTCGGGCCGAGGGAGCGGAGGGCTCGCGCTAGCTAGCGAGCGAGCGAGCGAGCGAGCAAGGGTGGCGGGCGAGTTGGGGTGGTCCAGGGACGGCGCTTACGGCTGGGTCACCCGGCAAGGGCTCGGGGAAAAACATCGAGCGGCCACGGCCCTGATCAACCCACCTCCTCCTCCTCCTCCCCCCCCCCTCGCTCCGCCGCCCCGCAGCTTGGCCACGCGATGCCCGAAATTACGTTTCCGGGTATAAATTTTTATCGGACGTTTTCGTATGTATCCTCGAGGCCCCGCGGGGCTGTTATTAAGCCCCGCTCCACCGTAAAAACAGGCCGATTGTTGATCCCCGCCGTGTTTAATGGATTCTTTGGACACGGCTTTTCGGCGGTGAAATTGAACGAGCAATCGAGTTCCTTGAATTTCATTCCGTTTCAACGAGTTCACTCTACGTTGCTGTGGCTCTGATTCTCTGGGAAGGTCTGAGGCACTTTTTGGTAAATGAAATCTGTAGCTATATGTTTGGAATCAACGATCATGGATCCCTTGATAAGTCAGCCGATCGATTATAAGCACCTATCATGTAAAGCTGGAGGAGCTCGAGCGATCTTGAACGGTGAAAATTGAAAATTTGGAATACATTTGAATCTCGATGGAAGTTGGGGCGCTCGAGAACGCCAAGAGAGAGAGACTCACCTCGGCTCGATGCGCATGCACTCGTCGCGAGGCAAATTGGATACGACCGAAGAGAGAGAGAGAGAGAGAGAGAGCGGATCCGGGAATAATTGGAGTGCAAAAGGTTTCAACGGGAAAGGACCATCTTCTCGTGGCCTGCCTCGCCCCCTGTTCGCGGTATCGGAGCAGACGGTGTCGGTTCGTGTCTCTGGCCTCTCCTCGTGTTCCTCGCTACATGTGTTTTATACACTCGACGAGCGGTAACGGTGCCGGGGAACAGAAAGCATCCAATCAGCCTCAAAACGGCTGGCGGTCACGATTAAATCGTAGAGACGACTTTAATTCTCCGCTCCCACCCGTCGTCAACATTTTTTCACGTGTTCATTGGGCGATTTCTGAGAGGATTTCTTAGAATTCTTTAGAGTGTTTAGAGTAATCACACTTGGGCCAGCACATATATGAGTTTTCATGAAAATTGCTACTGATTAAGTTCCCGTTTCAATGAACTTCATTACGCTGAAAATTTCACAATTACGTGGCTAATCGTGATCAGCCAACCCGGATAGCGCAGTGAACGTTTTAATATCCCTGGTGCTCGTATTTCTTCTCCCATACACAGAGTATGCACATGGTATCTGGTAAAAGTTCTGGTAGCCGTGCAGCATCTGCGTTTCGTAGGTAAAGGATGGACCGTGGATCCCGTTTGAAAAATGCAGCGATGCAAATTTCAGAGCAGGAATTGCGAAAAGGACGGGGCACTTGTTTGTCCACTTGTTGGACTTTCCGAATCCGGCGTCTAGACAGCGAAATGACGTTGCACGGCCGCCTGTTTTCCAACATCTTTTTTCCCCCTCGATGGGAGGTCTGAATTGTGCCTCGCCGAAGATATCGCTCGGACAAGGAATCGATAGAGGCCTGTATAAATGGGCACGCTCCCGTAAAAACCCATCGAGTGCCCTCGAAGCCTTTCTTCTGGTCGATTCACTGGCCGCCAACGGCACTTCGGCAGCGGAATAACGCCGGGCCTCGCGGTCTATTTGACTAACGCGAGCGTACGATCGACGCACTCAAATTACAAAGATCCGCTGCGCCTGGATTATCCGTTATTATTCGATGGCTCGAACGACGGAGCCCACCTCCGCCCACGGCGGCAAGCTGGAGCGTAGGCAGCTGACCCGTGGAAGCTCGTAAACTTTGGGTTTTCTTGCCGGCTGCCCGACGTTAAAAATGCAAAGCGTACTCCTTTAAATGAAATCCACGAGTTTATTTCACGAACGCTTTTCTTCCCAGTTGGAAGTGGCTCGTAGACCCTTTCGGAAGCACGGGCCTCTGGAACCATGCGCTGGCTGAGGACCTTAAATTCCTTGAAATTAGAGTCATCCACGGCTGGATGAGCAGACACAACTCTATAGATACTGTGGCTCGAAACTTTTGTTAAAGATCCCTGACGCAACGTTGGATGTTCCTGAGTACTTTCCTCAAGGCTACCGCTTTCTACCCAAACGCTCGCTGATCGAAGAACTGAAAGCCAATAAGCTCGCAGGATCTCGTAGCGAAGTTTCTGATACCGCTCACTAAAAAATAACTCGACGCAGGGGACATAGTACCGGGCGTACTACGTGACACCAAATACATTTAGATGCTTCTGATAGCATCCGTTCTTTCTCACGAAACATCTCGGACATTATTCCTCACGTGCTCGCGACTATTTCATTAGTTCCCTGCTATCAGGTTCCACGGGCATAGCAGAGACCTGGACAAACTTTCCCAGAAAAGTATAAAAAAGTAAAGGAGAAAACCGGCCGGGAACAATGCGGCCGTAAAATGCTGGTGGCGTGGAATTAACGAGAGGCAGCCGTCGTCACAGCGGAAGTGTCGCCTCGAGGAGGACACGCACCGAATGTATCGTTACGCTTCTGGCCACAACTTGACCGCGTGTGCAGACGGGCTACTGTTACGCTCGTTACGCCGTTAAATCGCTGCCTGACGTACGAACGCGTGAAAAAAAAAAGGGTGCATTGATATTTTCAGATCCCCGCAAATCCGTGGGCTCGTTCGGAATTCACGTTCGCGCACGATCCTTGCGAGTGCACGCGTCAGACGTGACTGATACCGCGGCGAATGGGACTTTTGCGGGTTATCGTGTCTGTATCATCTAATCGCGGTAGGAAAACTGTGCAAAAAAATGTGTTCGAAGGAAGATCACATTCGGACAACGCGATGTGCCCAATTTGCAATGGTCTATTGTTCATTTACATACCACCCCTGATGTCACCGGAAGTTTCTTTATTTTATATTAAAGCGAAGGTTGCGCTACTAACGATTTCCGCGAATAATTCACGCTGCACGCGTTGATTATAAGCGCGAGGGTATTTATAGAGAAAGAAAGGAAGAAATGTTGGTGTACGGATAACCGTTCCACGTGGGACGTGATAGATAGCCGGGCGCAAAGTGCTCGAATGTTGCTAACGCCTACGAGCCGCAGCTTTCAACCACCTTAGCTCCATCGCGCCTAGCTCTCGCGTGTGCTGTCTGATTAATAGAACTAATTGGTAGCGGGGCGCCATTTATCTCGACGAAGCTCCGAATTTATCAATTTCCAGCGGTCACGGGAGGGCCGAGAGGGAGGGGGATGGAGTGAGAGATTTAGGGGGAAGGGCGGAGGGATTACTCGTAGCGCGATTAAATTAATTGTAGATAGGAAAATAAATTTACGAAATTAAACGGCCGCCGAATTACTCTCTCAGCCCGATCTAACCGCGACTGCGAGCTGCATTCGGGTTAATTAATACCGGAAGCCATTAATACCGCTACAATTTATCCCGAAATCGTCGTGGCTAGCAGGGGGGGAAAAAATTTAATAATGCATGCGGTCTCGTATGTCGCCCGAAATTAATAATAGCGAGGACAGAACGCGCGGCCGCGTCCGGCCGTCTCGCGCGGATTCTCGCGTCGGACAGCGCGATTATTCCGCGTGAACGCGTGCACGCAGGTGACGACCACACGAATTCGCTGTACCCGGGGTCGTCTCGTGTGCGCAACCATGAGGGGCTGATTTAATCGGGGGATGAAGCGACGGCGACGGCCTGTTCTGTAACTTCGAGCTGACAGGCCGTGTTACGTTCGATATGAAATTTTCTCGTCGATGTGTCGAGAAATTTTCGACGACGCGGTCAACAGTGGCAGCGTAATAATTTTCGACTGCTCAAGACGAGACCAGAGAGGGCAAGCGTCTCGGTCCAACTAACACAGAGTTTATTACATAGGGTAAATCCGGGAGACGCGGTCGACCTAATATAAAATGGCTATTAAAACCATTAATATAGAAATTACTTATTTTATCAGAACAAACCTATATGTTCAAAATTTCATGCTGATTCAGAAAAACTGTACGATATTTGCTTTAAGACAATATTTACTGTGAATCGGGTTGAAAACTGAAGTCATGACATCTGACCACATCTCCCTAGGTGCCGGGAGAAATGGTTTTCGTCCTTGGCAGAGACTACTCACATAATTATTCATGGAAAATTAACATAGGATAAAGCAAAATTATTTATGAGTGAATACAACTACAGATTCATTGATATTTAATTTGTTTACGCTAAACATGTAAAGAACACATCAAAGAAAAAGTGAACTAACTATTGGCGATTAACAAGGCAAATGAATACAAAAGTGAATAAATAAACTAAATAAACAAAAATAATAATAAAATAATAATAAAAAATAAAAAAATTCTAAAAAAATCATAACTCGACTATCTCACCTTTCTGCAGCGAGAGATGGTCTTCTCGTTAGCTTTGAGAGGAAGAGTTAATATGGCCAAATACTTTGGCTGCATTGTCCCTCAATATCTATACTATCTTATTATCCCAAACATTAAACGAAAATAAACTTAGAAGTATATTTTAAATACGATTCTGTACACCGGTGTTTGACAAAAGAGGTGAAATGTAACCTCAATTTACCTTTTATAGCCTATAAATCCAGAAAAACACAGAAGGAAGCGAAATTACGCTATTCATTCAACTGTTGGGCTTCTATAGAAGTAATTGGTATGCACTTTAGCGACTCGACCAACTCTCCGGCCCGACCGCGTCTCCCGGATTTACCCTATCACAAAAATGTACGTAGTCGTCTACCAGCTTTGACAATAAAAAATTAGCATCAATTTGGCAATTAACAACATCCATGCGTTACAATGAGAAGCAATTCTTGCGCTCCCCGATTTCGCGTATGCACCGGACAGAATTGGGCATTCTATGAATAAAATTTATTCGAATAAAAAATTATAGAAATTTATTCGAATAATGCCCAATTCTGGCACCGGCGAGACTCCCAAATCGAAATCCTATACAGAAATCGCGAAGCAATTCCTGACACAGCGATTTGTCCACGAAGCTGTGTCCGGCAAAAGTGCAAACGATACTTTGTTCACGGGAAACGTAGCGCGGCGCGGCGTTCATTCGCGTCTCATTAAATCCCCGAGCTAATGCGTTCGGGTGGGCCGCGAGACTCGTTAAAGCAGCCGCGGCAATATAAATCTCGTTCCGAAAACGGCGAGCGCCCGCCCGCCTCGCCGGGGAAACTGCAGCCAGCCGACGAGATACTTGGAGAGAAGCGCGTTTATCTTGATATATGCGAATAATATGGCATACATCAGCCGTATTCTTTCCTATTTTTATGGAGATGCGCGTTTATCGGGGGGTGGAATATTAAAACGCGAGCATCTCTTTATCACGTAGCCCGGCCATGAATTCCCGCGGGCTGCCGTCCCTTCGAAACCTTATATTTAAGCCCCGTAATCGCGCTCGCCTCTATCGTGCTGTAACAGAGGAGAAGGTTCACCCGGTCACCAGGTATCGGCATCCATCCGCGAGGAAAGCGGACCGTTTCCCTTCCCCGACTCGTTACGCTTTACGACGCCTCGTGTTTCGCCGTGCTTTATAAAAACAGCAAAGGCCGCCTGAAAACTTTAACAGCGGGCGAGCAAAGCGTCGGGGTCTGGCCACGATGTCCAGGGATCGAGAGACTGGAGGCACGGATATGCGGAGGCCATCGTCGCTCGGCATTAGAATCGATCGGGGCAGGGTAATCGAATTCCAGGCAGGGGCAGCCGTTCATTCACGATCGCAGTCGTCAATGGAGCTGCACGGATTCTTGGAATCCGTGTCAAATTCCAGCCGCGGCGCCGAAATAACCGCGCGTGATCGTCATTCAGGGCCATCGGCGACGGTCGCGATCGAAGCGGGGAGAATTTGCGGAGCGGGCCGAGGCGGAGGCCCAAAATAATGCTGCGCACGATAGGTAGCCCCGAGGCTCGGGACAGCCTCGACGACAGCCAGCCCTGGACAAATTCCCCGGACTTTCCTGGCCGATTAAACCCGAGAGGACAAAGCGGGGGGAGGGGAACGGCTGGAAATTAGGTCGGGGGTCGGTGTACTACACGCCAGGGAGGATCCTCAGGGGCGGACGTGCAAAGTCCAAGTGGCTCTTCCTCTTTTTTCTTTCCCGTGCTCGTTCACCGAGCTGGCCAGAGCTAACTGCACGTTTTTTACGGGGACGTTTCCGCGTTCAGACGGAGCCTGATTTCGCGCGACACTCTTCCACACTCGACCGTGCCGCAGCATTATCTGGATTCATGGCTACTCGTCATCTTACAGATGCGGCGTGGAAAAAGCAGTGGACGCTGGGAAAAAGTCACGAACCGGAGGGGGCTATTGGATTTTATTCGGTAGAATCCTCAGTGTTTTCGTTAAGGTAGCCTACTATTGATTCTAACCATTCAAACAGTCCCATTATTAAACGTCCGAGGGCAGAATAATTCCCTATAGCGAGGGAATTTCTGACACATCTAGCTCCATACAATCTTCTACATTCAATTTACACAATGGTCACCGATGCTTTTTAAAAGGGAGCTCAAATAATGCCACTGCACTTGCACGATAAGCCGTGGCTCACAGCGTCAGGTGTATCAGCGCACGTGCTGTGTAGGTGAGACGGATAACACGGACATCCACGTTATTCGATAGACGTTACCGGATATTCATTTGTCGATACTCGGGCGAACGAGCGGCGGACAAGCAGGACGAGGCGCTCGGATATTCAGATAACCGGATATCCGGCTAGCTCGCAACCCCCTGGCTCATCTACGTCCATGTCTCTTCAACAGCGTCGTCTAGAGGCTGCGCCGGCCGAGCGTCGTCCATCCATTCACCGGTCAAATAGGGTGGCCATTGTATGCAATAATTCCTTCGAGAATGAAAAACACCCCTCGCCCCTCGGACCGCGTTCTACCCCATTTTAGAAGCTCCCTAGCGCGCCACCCTTCGGGCCATTCCATGATACTGGGAGGACCAGCGAAACCTCGAGGTGTTCCGTGAGATACGGGATTGAAATAAAGCTGCCGGGGAAATACCGTTCGCGAAGAAACTGGACGTGCAACGGAACGCGTTTAGAAACTCCTCGGCCGGGTGGGAACAAGAGAAACGAATACTGCTAGGATTACACTCTGCAACCAGAAGCTAGGAAGACACTGAGAAATTTGAATCGTTTGTGGGTGATGCACAGAGATGGCTGAGCACAGAGTCATCGGGCAAGAAGTAGGGTGTAAAGAGTGGCTAGAACCCTGCCAGGAGGCCAACGGAGATCGCGGTCGAGATGAGTTGTTGGAACGCTGTTTGGTTTCGAGGGTGCAGCCTCGAACCTTATCGAGTCGTTGCTTGATGGTAAAACGGTGGTCCTAAAATATAGTTCGAAGTAGCTTACAAAGTCGTATAAAGTGGCAGTCCCGGTGTTTAACGTGGCATCGTTAAATTATATTTGTTAAGTCGGGAGCCTCCTTTCGTAGAGAGTACTACCCCATCTCGCCACTGCTCCCGGACACGCAACCCTTTGTATCTCTCGTACCTGCGAATGAACACCTTTCGTCGAAGCCCGATCGAGCCACCCACTCGCTCGTTCATCCGCTAAAAAGCGTGCCCTACAGACAAGTAGACGCCTCTTTTCCTTCCCTCCCCGAAGCTTGTCTCGCCTTTCTTTCAACCCTTCTCTGGCACGGCTCTTTGGTTACGCTGATCCTGGCGGATTTGCAAGGCCCCCTGGATCCAATAAATCTGCTGGGCCGCTACACGTAACCCTGGCCACCTCTGGCAGCAACCCTGCCGCTTCCCTCTCGCTTTCGCCAGCGAGCCAGCAGCCGTCGGACAGCCCCTCGAGCGACGTGGCACTCTCCTCCTGACCCAGCATGTCCCTCGACGCACACACGCGTCGCGTGCGCGTACTTCTACGCGTTTCGCTCTCTTGGATCATGTTCGCATGTCAAGCCCAACCGCTCTGACACGCTTTACGCTCGAGAGGCTCCTTTGTCGGGGCTCGTCGGCGCATAACTCGCGCGCGCGTGTATAACGCGGGTTATCATCTGCTATCGGAGCGGACTTGCACACGCCGGCAGCCGCCGTGCACGTTCGTTTCGCGCTTCTGACGGACGGTGTCACCGGGTCACTTTGCGACACGGCGAACTTTGAGGGCGGTAGACCCTTCCCCCGTCTATGGAGGCCATTTTTGACGAGTCAGCCTGACCAAGGGACTCTGCACCGCTGACAAATGTGCGAGGCTAGCCGTGGGATTAATGGGTTTTGAGTTGTTTCGACCTGAAGGGGGAATTTCTATCGCCCGTCTTAGGCGACACTCCGAGGGAAATGACGCGACGTCTCGGAGGGTGTGGTGTCTGAACGCGAGACATTTCCCTGTTGAAAGTTTTGGGAAAGAAAGTCGATAGGGCTGGGAGGCTGTAGAAAGTTGCTGTAATGCGATCGAGCTGTCAGTGAACTGGTCAGCTTGAAAGTCAGCTTGTAACTCTCCACGTTCGAGTGGTGTGGTTTAGGTGAAGATAGATAGGGTGGCATTCAAGTATCTTTTGGCAATGCAGGGTTTACACCGCTATCGAAGTTTCCCACGACGGAGATTGAAATCCTATACAGTGCTCGTGAAGATGCGAGGGAAGAAGGGCCCCGGGGACTGTCACAGATAGTTATTATTGTCTTAGAGCGAAAGAGAGTATTATCTTCGACTCGAAATGCAACGGGAGGGGGCGCCTGATGATAGGGTTCCCTCGGCGTAGCTCCGTAAATTACGGCCCCACCGTGTATGGAAGTTGCTGCATAGTTAGGCGGAAACGTCGGTCGATGATGGACCACACGCGCGTCCGTATTTTTGATAATACGCCGCCGAAGCGGGCTTTAAGAGCGAATCGCGGCGGAATAGGATTAGAGGATTTGTCGACGCAATTGCTCAGGCGAGGCTGCTTGGAAATTACAGGCGAACGCATAAGAGGCTTAGGAGAGGCACGGAAGGCCGGGCACCGCAATTCCTGCTTGGTATTTTCGTTCCGCGAGATCTTCGGACGGGCGATGCCCGAATACGAAATATTCGAAATTGCCCGATAAATCGCCGCCGGTCCGCGCCGTTTTCCACCGGGCAAATTGAAATTGCGACCACGCGTCCGTGCACTCAAAACGGAAACCACGAGCGTGGAGCGTGCGCGGCGTGAAAAGCCCGCGGTTTTCCCTTCAACCGGCCTCGAATAAGGCGCGTGTGAATTACCATAGATGAAGATACAGCGCGCCACCCCAAAGTGGATTAAAGCCGTGCGTGCGAGTGAAAACTTGCTTCTTGCCGCGTACACGGAACAACATTTAATGAATTCGCAAATTTATACGGGGTAGTAGCTCGCGTCCGTCGCGATCGCCGTCCGCGACTATCTCGCGGCTGCACGAGCCTATACGAGGCCGCTGAAATTCAATATCGGCCCGACGATGAAACTGGAAGTGACAGCGGCGCTTCTGGAAAACCGCTCCGCGCTTTTCCCACCGCACAGACACAACGCGTCGAGACGGGTCAGGCGGTTGAAACGCAAATGCGAGCCCCAGCGAAACACGTTTTTCGCGATGGAATAGATACGGACCTATCGACGCACAGTGTCATCTGCTCTCTATCTCCCTCCCTCGAAATCCGATCAGGGAAGCTTCGCCTGACAGAAACTTCGCGCTGCAAACGGTCGGTTTTGTGGCTGGTGAAAGATCCGAATATATTCCCCCGTTAAATGGAAGTTTTGCGTTTCGAAGCATTTTTTCCCTTCTCTTTCAAAAGTGCCACTAACTGCGCACAAAGCATGTAGAGTTTATGTTGGACCTGTGATAAAAGGTGCTCAAAAAATATTTTTTTTGGTGTGTTTCTAGGTAGTGGTGCTGTGATATTAGTACAGCTTCAGTCGTTTAAAGTTTCGCAAAGATGCATCGTTTAAACATGAGTGATTCTGAAGAAGAATTATTATTACCTATCTAACCTATCTTCAAATTCCGTAAAATGGTACGTCGAAAAATGTCTGCGCAGTAAACGTAAACATTGTGTTTCATCTCATAGAACATATCTGAAACTGTTGTGATGAAAAGGGCGACAATAGCGAAGAGAAAGTCATATTTGATTCTCGACACTTGTATCGTTTCACTTAACGTAACACTTCCATTATAAAACCATAGAATGTATTTCTACGCTTCGCTCCTATCACCGCTATGATAGTTTATCGCAGCTCCAACATAAGCGCACCCATAGACAGTAACGATTGTCGAACTTACTCACTTAGAGAAAGGAGCCTGCGCGTGATCTGCTTCTCGGACAATTTTCAGGAGATTGGGTAGGATGGTAACAATGGAGGTTCCTTACCTGCAACATAAAGAATAAGATATTAGAATTTAGTGTCCTAATAGTGGACTCCTATCGACTCTATTACACGCAGTCACCTTGCGAATCACACAGTGGCGCATCCAGAGGGAGAAAAGGAAAAAGGAGATTAATATAACCACAACTGAAGTAATTCAAGAGATTTGCAAAAAGAAAAAAAAAATGGGTTTTATTCTTTAAATAAATTTTTATAATCACCTAATGAATTTGATTGAATTTGAATTAAAAATATTTCTATCCCTTCAACTCGACTCCCCCCAAGAGTAGATCCATAGTGCGCCACTGGAATCACTCTTATTGGGTGAACTCTCATCGATATTTGCTTCAACGGCATCGCGGCAGCTCGCGGCGGGTAGCCATAACGAAAAACTACGGGGAACGATTTATACGCCATCCTCCCCGGCTAATAATTCCAAAACGTTCCGGTTTATATTTACGGCGTGTACGCGTTTATAAACGACACCTGTACCGCGTTTGATGCTCGGTTTACTTTATAGCTTCCACAAGACCAGGATACGACCGCGTCGCCCTATCCATTTAGTTTGATCTCCGCGCGCACACGTTTCCTGGGAGGGACGCTCTAGGCGGCCGGGCGATCCCGGCCAGTCGTAATTTTTGGGAGGGCGTTGCTCGATGGGCGCAAAGTCAATTTTCAGTTATCGAGTCGCAAGTTCGCCGTACGTGGCGCGGCCGCGCGATAGTTCGCGCTGTCTAGCCCACAACCTTCGACATAACCCGAGCGTGCGGTTGCTTTACGAGGTTATGCCGCTGCGCTAAAGTAGTTAAACGTCCTCGACGTACTCGAGGCTACCAGCCGCCTCTGCTACGTGGACGTTTAGTTTACAGGCGGCGGGGCGAGGTTCTGGCTGACGAAAACGCGGATTATCGCTGACGGAGCCGATGTTTCTAATCGGCTGCGACTGCCGGCCCTCGTTCTCCATTAAACGTATTGACGCCAACCGCGCCGAAACCCGATCGATCGAATTTGTCGTCCGAAGCTGTGACTCAGATTAGAGAGGAGCCGCAGTCCACAGATTTTGCTTTCTGAATTGACGCCCAATCGCAATGGCAGCGAAATCTGTGCTTCGGAGAAGAGTCGACCAGAATTGCAACGATTCTCGATGCCCGCAGTGAGATAAAGATGATTATGTATCGCGTATATCCGCTGGTAGGAGGCAAGAAATGTGGGGTGTAGCTGCGGTAACGTGGATGCTCCGATAGCGACGCTAATAGAAATCCCAGGCAAGATAGGATATCGATTAGTAACGTTATCATTACGTCCCGCCGAAATTTCCAGCGGCGACGAAGCCCCGCAGTCTGTGGTCCCGAAGTGTCCAAGTCGCAAACCCACAGTAGTTACCCGAAGCTGTTAAGGACACCGTGAACATTGAGTATCGCCGTATTGATTGTCCCAGAATTCGTCGACGGGGAAGTTCAAATTACTAGCGGGTACCTGTCGTAACCAAACAAGGGACATTTCACGCGGCGATAACAAACGCGGCTATCGAAAGAAACGGCGACGCAGGCCCGCCAAAGATTCCCTCGATATCTTAGAATTTAGCAGATCAAAGAGTCCTTGATAGGCAGAGTAAATTAACGAACACCTTCTCCATCGTCTGTCCCAACACTACATTAAAGCGCCTCATGCATAGCCATTACCTCAAAAGACTAACCCCCTTCCACGCCCTACGAGCGTGGCTCTGCGCGAACCGATGCACGCGTGAAACCACAGCTTAACGTTCAAACGAATTTGATGGAATCCCCGGGGGACATGGGGTGCGGAGGAGCCGCGAGACAGGTAAATCGCGGGGAATCTCGCTGGAAGCTGCTGCTGGGGTCCAGGTCAAGTTTCATTAACTTGTGAAAACGCGACGCGTCCGTCGATCGATAGCGTTGCCGCCGGAACAGCTTGTAACCCGGGCAAAAAGCAGCGATAAAGCACGATAATCCAACGTGCCGGGGCCGATAGAGGAGCGGTCGAGGAAACAAAACTAAGACGAAAGGTAGTGAGGGGGTGTGAAAGAGGGAGAGGGGCGGGCGAGGCTGGCGGGTATCGCGGCTTTATTGCGCGTTTTACGGGCCTCCGACGCTTGTATAATTGTCGAGGGCGGAGGGTTGGCCCATTTTCAAGGGGAAATATGGCCGCGACTCGAGCGACTCTCGCCGGCAAAAGTCGATACTTCGGCTGGAGAGTTCGTTTGCTCGTCGCGTACAGCCCGGTGGAAGCCTCTGGCCGCCTCCTCCGCGAGTTTCTAATCAGCCTACATCTGTCTGTTGTGCATATCCACCCTGCGGGGATGCACAACACAACGAGCGCACGCACCGCGCCGCACCGCACCGCACCGCGCCGCTTTGTACGCCGCACACCTGATACGAGAGAGTCGAACGGGTGGTGGGGGCATGCCGGAGGAGAGCGAGGGTGCAGAACGGGGGAGAAAGCGAGAGGGTAGAGGGTAGAGGGAATCGAGATATCGATTCCACGCGCGATACCGCCGGGTGTTTCCGGGCCTGGCCGCTCGCTTCGAGCACCTTCGACAACTTCGACAACGCTAATTACAGGATGACGGTCTAACCGTGGTCACCGAGCTTTCCAAGTCGGCAAAATCGACCGCTCGCGGGACGGGGGGCGGGCCGGAAAGAATCAAGTTTGACGATGGGGGACGTTTCGCCAGTGCAGACCTTCGGTTCTTAACCCCTATTGTTGTGGATAGTTGGAACAAAGTGTTTTAAACATCTTGTAGTTTACAGGTAGACTCCTTTTCCGGACTCTATGTCTCTCTCGCCCCGTGTATCATCGTTTTGATAATGGCTCGCGGGGCTCGCGAATGGACTGCCGATGGAAACCAGTTACGCGCTGGTGTATCAGCACGGATGGCTCCGCGGCCCGTTAAAAGGAAATCTGGTTGATTAGTTTTGGATAGAAACGATTCGAACCGCCGGCGAAACTTCCTTTAATTTCGCCCGTGGCCCGTTATTTAGGATGCTGCTGCGTGTCCCGGGTGAAAAGCGATAGGGAGAAGAGCTTTCCAATCGCGGCTACACGGGCGGGGAACAAAAAGCGCTTTTCAATTATCGAAAATAAGTCGCGGGAAAAACGGTTATTTTTATCGGGGACGACGAGCCTCTCTGTTGCTGATTGCGCGCGGCATATACCGCGAGGCCTTTCACGAAAATCGTTGCCCCATTCGAGCGTTTTTCCTTTTCAACGTTCCATGTAACCCTTTTCCTGTCCCGGCTGATCATTCGGACGACTGGGGATCCTGAAACTCGCGATTAACAAAGAACCAACCGAGACCAGACGCACACAGACCGAGAATCACCGAGCCGGAGAATAATTCAGAGTTAAATGGAAAGCGTATGACTTTCGATGAAAGCCACGATTTTCCACTGAGCCATTCTTCGGCGCGGGAGGGGCCGACTATCGCGTGATCGTCGCACAGGTTTACACTTTTATCGGGGCGTAATTGACTTCGCCCCGAGGTCCTCTTTGTAGAAAGTGTCAGTCCCGCCAGGCTTCCGCGCACCAACTTTCGAGAATTTCGAGAATGTGAAATTCAGAGACGGCGGCCCTCTGAGTTAAAGGGATGCGCGATGTGTAACTTCTCCAGAGATTTTACGAAATACTTCAACAATCTAACGCTTCCCCCCACCCTGAGCATCTAAGAACCCCCTGGATCCTTCAAGGAGAACAAGCAAAGAGAATCCCTACGAACGGCACTCGAGCACCCAGCGTGGCGTCGGCCTAAGAATCCCTTCGGGAAAGGCATCGAATTACGCCCAATAACAGCCCATAAACAATTGCCCCTCCGCGACGGAAATTCATCCCCCCAGAAACGATAAGTGCCGCCATTGAGTCTACTATCACGAGAAAAAGCATCGACTTTACGAGATAACCGGGAATTTATCGCGAGAGGATCGGTCTCGTTCGTCGGCTCCGCGATCGAACCGATCGAAATAAATCATCCTAACGGCCAGGATCCTTAAGCCCTCGGTAGGTCGTGTCCTGTACCGACGGTAAGCCGGAAAAATCGAGGCTACTCGTCCTCGCGCAGCCGCTAGACAGAAGCCAGCAGCCGCACGTGAGGGTCATAATAATCCTGGGATCCTCTCGCGTGATGGCGCCTTAAAGGACCGTGCACACCAGCCGCTGGGTAACCCACGGATAAGAGTCACCCCCGCGTGTCCTGCTCCGGCGTGGCGCAGCCCCATCTTGCGACGTTGGTAGCGCCCCGATCACCGGGCGAACCTCAACATCCCCGTTCTATCCACCCCAGGCCAACCACCGTTGTCTCTTCCTGACGATACGAGGAATTACCGGGCAGTCTTGCTGCGAGGATGACAGCAGATACGTCTACGTTAGAGCTCGTGGTTTAAGGATGGACGACCACCCTTCAGTCGCTACTGGCGTAACTGGGTCTTTCGTCGCGTTTCGTCTTGGAGATCAAGTGAAAAAATTGCCCTTCGATGGAGAAAGAATTGATTCGAGGGAGGAACGTTTGGAGCGAAAACGGCGAGGTTTTGATTTGAAATGTGTGAACACCGATTTTTTTTATTTCATTTCTCGAATATTCAACAAAGGTAGAGTACGCGTTTAAAAGGATTTTTTGAGATTCAAAAAGTTTACAACTTTAACCGCGTACAACTTTAAACGCGTTTCTCTCGAAACGGTGTTCTTCAAATCGGTGGGACTGAATTCGATTGAAACTTTTTTTATTTTGAAAAATATACTTCTATTCTATGTAGTGGACAAATTTACATTTTTTAAAGCCGTTAAAAGGACAAAAAACATAAGGAAAAAGAGATTTCAAATTTCAAGTGTCGTTATTTTGTCAAAATATGTCATTTTTGTGATTTGTAAAGCTAGGTCTACTAGAGAATTTCATGTCCTTTAATAATTTGGCATTGCTTTTTATTTCAGACCAATGTTTTAGGTGCTACAAGTCCCACAGTTTTGGATGAATTTTTTTACGCCTCCACTTCAACGAATCCTCAGTGCCATTTGCAATGATTAATTACAGAAAAAAATATATTTCTATAGTTCCAAATATTCTTAATACAATGCAAAGCTCCCCTTAAATTATCTGTGGCAGTTTTCCTTTAATTAATTCCTAAAGATCACCCATTTGTATGGGCTCTAGACCAGAACATCCCCCCAAGAGGAATTTGAAACTGTTGTAAGATGCGAAGAAGAATTTACACGAGCAAATATATCTTGTAGATGACTTTGCAAAGAAATCATGGCTGAATATCAAAGTTTTTCCAGGCCAAAGCTGTTAGTTTACTACTTAGATATTTGCACACAGTTTCGTTTTGAACACGTTAGCACGTTCAGCGTTTATCTCCATTCTATGATTCGTTGAAAAAGAAAAATCGAATCGCTCGCTCCACAAATTTCAGCCCGTAACACGCGCCATTGACTGAATTATACTAATTTTTTTTAACTCGCGCGGGAGTGCCACTGATTTACGGGGCTCGATGGAAAGCGATGCGCCGCGTTTAAACTCGGATAACATGAAAACTCGTAAACACGGAGTGATAAATTTTATAGAAAAAAATCCAAACCAATTCCCAGTGCATTATGGGCAATGGTACGTGCCGGTGTTTTTCAAGCTGAGCGTTTCCCATCATTCAACGTTTACGCCACGCAATGCATATCTGTTCAAGAGTAAGCGCGCCCTTTAGTAAGAAAAATTCAAACTAATTTAGTAAACGTATTATGCGATAAGCAAGGCTGGCTGCAGTATATCCTTACTCTGTAAGAAAGAATTCTGAAGTAAAGTAACTGCTACTAATCTGGCAATCTACGCTCCAGACGTCATTCGTTTCAATCCTATTCCAATTAATTAACCGCATGACGGTCAAAAATCGATCTCCTAAAGTACACTAAAGAAAGTTTTAGAAACGACGTCGGAAACATTGATGTATCAATACCTATACGAGCACTGTATCCGATATATCAACGTCCGATTGTTGGAGAGGCCCGAAACGCGGCTCGAAAATTTCGACGCGAGAACAAACTCGTTTATCAGCTGCAGCAAGTCAGACGGCCTGGCCTGATATAATTAATGGCGTGCCGGGGGTATGGGGCTTGATTGGAAAATTATGAATACGCCGCAGACGTAATTGTGCAATTGTCGATTGTGACTTTTCCCTAAGTAAGAGCATGATCGATCTACTTGAAAAGCAATTGAGTGTTCCTGCGATTGCCCTCGAGGCCTGTGAATGTGGCGGCGCGGCAGCCCTCTGCTTTCGTCCGGAATCGAATGCAATACGATCTTGTTCCACGGTTCTGCACCGGCGTGCCGCTATCGAGGAAACACTCGTGCCCAGTCGAACGTATAAGATTAGTTCAGGGGGAGGAAAAATATGATACAATTAGCTATCGAGCACAATGAATTCTAATCTCGGTCGGTTAGTCGTTGCACTGAAATCGACTAACAGATAGCGTCGTTAATAATCCCTGGCAAATGGAGCGCGTTAAATGTGCTACTTAATCGGTTGCATGGCATTTACAGCCTCGAATACTATTCGGTGGATTATTTTTAGACACAGGAAACTGCTTGGAAGTTCTATTTGAATGGAGCGAAAAATGCGATCGAGGTATTCAACATTTGGCGCAGAAAGGGCTATCGATCCGGGCGATGTTTTTATCTCGGCCCTCGCGGAGTACGAGTTTTCATCGCGTCTACGCAATTTTTAGATTATTACGCGCGCACACGTCCGCGTGAAACAGGACAGATGTCATTCGCCAGCCTGTCGCTCCGCTTTTAAATGAAAACCGTGGAAAAATATTCTATTCCGGAGCGAGGGGACGAATGTAACGCGTTCCCCGCGAGGCCGATACTGGACGAAAGCAATTTTCTGGCGGACGCTTGGCCACGGCTTTACAAAGGCAAATGATGTTTGAAAAAGTTAGACCAACGGGGTCCGGCGTGAAAAGTTCGGCCAACGGAGGGAGGGGGCACACGAAATGAGAATGCGATAAAGCCGACGGTGAGACTTCAAGGGGGACTAGGGGAATAAAAATTCATGAACTATGGATTTCAATATGGAAAGCTCGACTTCCGACCGATCGGGTGCTGAACGAAAGCGAGAGCCACGAAATAGTCCCTTCTAGTTCGCGATAGTTCGCGCGCGGACGAAAAAGTTACTTTTTCGGTCGTGAAATACTTGTGCGGTGACGTGGTCGAGGTAGTTTGTGTAAAGCATTTGCAATGTTCTTGAATTTGTTGAGGGAGTTCCCTTAACGCCGGACGGCACCTAATAAAGGACATCAGTTATATCTGTGATATTTGAAACGCTACCGAGCCCTTATCCCGCGTAAACCGTAGAGGGGATAGAAAAAAAACAAAAATTACGTTTTGATATGTTCGAGTCGCGTGTGCACAGCTAAGCAGATCGATTGATTGTTGCGTTTCACGGGAATCCGGTGCATCGTATAAATTATAGACTACCTATTATATCTATCAATTTTCGTGGCTGAAAGATGTGTGAGTTGCGTTATTATATCTTTTGGTAAGTATTTTTTTAATTACCTTTGTATTTTATATATACAGTGCGCCGGTTTTTACTCCAAAATTTATTTTTCAATATCCCCTGGTTGCGGACAGTACAAATCTCAATCCTGTGTGTTATTATTTCTATTATCTACTGTTTATTATTTTTGTTTCAGTGGTTAAATAATACACCTAACATGAATAATAAATAAAAAATAGATAAAAAAATTATGTTAAACGATTTTATTCAAAATGCACTGAAAACTAAATATAATTATTTTCTTGTACTGCAATTTCGATGGTGAATTTTCATTTTAAATAAAATCGTGGTGCAGGATTTTTCATAACAGAATATGAATCAATTTAATACAGCACCCAGCGTCAAAATGAATTTGTTCTGAGATACCGTGCTCCACGATTTTATTTAAAGTGAAAAACACCATCGAAATTGCACTACAAGATAAGAATTGTTTTTTAGTTTTTAGTGCATTTTTAATAAAATCGTTTAACATACAATTTTATTTTTGTATATTTTTATTTTCTAGTTTTTAGTGTTTATGGATTTCGTAGCTCAGACTTCTTTAGAAATATCTTTTATTTAATTTCACATCGCGATGCGACTAGCGACCCGAACGCTGCGGCTTTTTGTCGTTTTCGTAAAGAACGCGAGTGGCTGATTTCAAGTGGTTTGGCTTTGTAGTTATGGGTTATATTTATTGATGACTGCGTAATTTTTTCATCCGCTCGGGGTTAACTTTTTTTTTTAAATATTGTATTGTCATCCACACTACGCACACCTGCAAAGTTTCAAGACAATTGGATAGTTGAAAGTGGGTTAAATTTCAGTTGCCAGATTTGAACCATACATACATACAAACAAACAAACAGCGGATCGAAGCTGAATAAAATCGTTTAAAAAAAAAAGGTTCGTGGGGACACCCAAACCAAAGGGAAGGGTTACACCAGGAGACTGGATTCAGTTTTCAAGTTGCCAAAAAATGGACACACGTGGCTTGTGCATACATCCCCGAATGTTCTGGCGATTATATGTGTGATCGCTGCAAATTATATTGCTTAGGTTCCATTTAATGATCTCTCAAAACCATGTAACAGAGTTTAACGTTAATTGAAGTTAACTATTATGACAATGTTGACAATTATCTTGATTTATTTTCATTTCTGATATTGTTAACTTATAAATAACGCAAGAATAAAAAGAATAAAACATTATTTTTTCTTCTTACTTAAGAAAGTTTTTAAGTGTCCGGCACTAGGGGAACGCCCCTTATAGGATGGATCGCGTAACTAATTTTCCTCGTCTTAGTTAATTTGGTTCAGAGAGACTTACTAGCTGATTACACCACACCTCCCACGAGATAAATACAAGGAACCCAAATATTTAAAATTCCGGGAGCATTCAACTTAACTTAAAATACCATAGATCCTAATTAGAGTCTCAAGTGCAGCAGCCTCTATTGACCGTGTCTTTCACAAAGACCATTCACTCGAGTAGTAGGTACCTACATAAACGAATGCCGAAGATAGAGCAGAAACGAGGAACTTGAATCCCCCCATGAAAATTTAAATCCGCCAAGATCCAGAGGCGTCCAACGTCTCGTTCTCTCGCGAAATATGGCCTCGGCTCCGAGCCGTTTAGTTGGGGCAGAAAAACGCGAGCGAGCGTCGAGCATAATTTCGGATAAATGGGAGGATAAGTGACGAGTCGCCCCGCAGTTGAGTGGACGAGGCCTTTGCACGGCGAGGTCGTCGTCCTGGCGGACCATTCGAAACTCACCGCTGGAAGCGGCGAGCAGCCTCGTTAATCCTTGGCGTCGAGCTAAGTCGTCGCGTTGGCCGCTTTTCCGGGGAAAAAGAGCAGCCGACATCGGTGAACGCGTGAGAGAGTCTTCTCGGAAGCGTCCGCGAGGCCGCGGGGCAAACGACGCCGCGTTCTAGCGCAATTAGCGCTTCGCGATCGGCGAGCCAGCGGGCTCGCGTTTCCCGCTCGATTATCCTCGCGCGACACGGTTCATCGACTATGAATGAAGCCAAGTGCCCCGGCTGTCCTCGTGGGAAACGGTCCAGCTCCTTACATGGCTCGCTGGGAAACGATGTAACCAGAGAATTCGTAGCGATTTCCTCCTCGATTACGACGCTCGACACATTCCTCCTGGGTATCGATTGATCAGGCGTAACACGTTCGATCTCCTCCTATCATACATAGTGCTATCGATACTCTTTGCAAAGTTTTGTTAGTCCCTTGGAAGCGAGGAGAACGGTTTGGTTCCTGGTTCGCGTACTTAAATGAATGCAGAGCACTGGTGAGACGCTTCGGGGGAATAATCACCCGTGAAACAGGGCCCAAGCCCTGGGAAGGGCGGATTGCCAGTGGCAAGTATGAAGTGTGATTGAATTTTTATTCCCCAGTCAAAAATGTCCTGCTATGGCTTTACTACAGTTAGTCAGACAGTGAGTAACGTCTCCAACGATCCCACACGCGCGAGACCTCCTCCACCCTTAATTCGAGGGTCGCGACAGCGCTCTAAGCATCCAACGTAAAACTATTCCAACTTCGCGCGAGGCACCGCGAAACAAGCATCCCGTCCTTCCCCGTTGCAGCGCGTAATCTACGACGATTGCGAAGTTCCTCGCCGCTGTGCCGGCGCGGGTACACACAGCGTCGACCATTCCGCGTGGCAGGCGCGCTTGTACGTGGCGCAGTTAGAGCGTTAGAAGCGCGTCGGGGACGGCGACTCGCAACAAGTGAAGTTATTCCGCGCGAACTTACCCGCCGACGAGGCGTCTCGAGCACGTTTCACAGCTGGGCAAGAAAACGGCGTGGCGTGGCGTGGCGTGTCCCTGGAAGCGAAGTGCCCCTTCCGCGCAATAAGTAACGCGCGCGCGGCGGACACGGCCGGGGAATATACACGCGTCGCGGGCGAGGACGTCTCCTGCCGCGTGAATTTCGCACACTTTACCGCGTCTCAGTGCGCGCGATTACCATCTCCACCCCGCTGTCTTTCCGCGCTATAAATTCCTACGGTGTTGCGCGTTAATCCGCGGATTAGCCTAGGTGATGACCGCGGTGGCCGCGGTGGCGGCGCGAAACAGAAAGGAACGACGCAAAGGCCGAGGGGGGGCGGGGAGATAGGAGGACAGGCGACCGTAGAACCGGACTGGACGAACTCGTTTCGCGGGATTACGGATTATCGCGACGCGTTTAAGGGACACGGAAGGGCGGAGACCGACCCCCGAACCCAGAGTGCAACGTGCTCGTCAACGAAACGACCGTCGGCGTCGGGACACGCGTGCCGCTGGTCAGCGATCGATCGATCGTCGCCTGGAAATCGCGTGAACGCCACCCCTGTAGTAAGAGGCTTGCGATGAGGCTTCGTGATGGTTATACCTAATCGGACATGCTATCATGCACTGTCTCATCGATGACTTTTGATACGGCGGACACTCGTGGCCCGCATGAGATATCGTGAAAGAAATGATGGGAAATGTGCAACGCTGCCCCTCGATTCTAGCTACGAGTTACCATTGTGTAGACGGAAAGAGAGAGCTTCGGGCGATGGGACTCGAGCCCACGATCTTTGGATCCATTGCGCGTTGGCCACCCGCCTGAAGGGGTTAGGCCACCCTGGGCGAAGCAAAGTTGGACATTTTCGGCAATTTTATTGTGGGAGATAATGGAATAAATGGAAAATTCAGAATGGAGCCTGTCATTGTATAACTCTCGACAGAAAAAGTCGTATTTTTTTTTCCTACAAAATGGCGGCTGTAGAACCGTGATACTTGAAATTTTGCCGAACGGCGTTTTGCACGGTGTTTAACGGCGCGGCTACACCGTTTGACCTAAAAACAAAACATTTTATTTTCCACATGCCTAAAACTGAAAAAATACACATCGATATCCATGAACATTCATTTCTGTCGAAATGGTGAACATGCTGAGAAAAAGTGCATTTTTGTTTTTATGAAAATGTTAATTGCAAAAAAAATGTTCGAGATATTGCAAAATCGGTATGTAGGGGAGGGTTGCCTATATCGTACCACTTAAGACATTTTACGTTATATTTCATATTTGGTACTAATTTGAACACAAATGACTATTGGATATTGTAGCTTGATCTTTTAGGCACCTACTATTACATATATAGTTAACCTTTTGTTCAGAACAAATTAATTTGATATTTATATGTAAAAGGTACGATTTAGGTAACCGGTCTCCTAAATCGTACCTCCACTAAAAATAGTATCAATAACAAATAGTGAAGAAAATATTCAACATAAAGTAATGATTATTATATAGTTACATATACATATGTATATGGATCACCCACAGGCCGCAATAATCTATGCATATGATATATGTACATAACCTATATAACATACGAGTTGTCAAATCCTACTGGTACGATTGTAGTGGTACGATTTAGGAAACATGATCAATTTATTTATAAATATCAATTTAAACTTTATAATGAATGTAATATGTACTTAAAATGAACGTAAAATATTCTGCATTATACCCGCTTTTAGAAAAATACAAAAATTATTATCAGCTAAAATAAACTGGTATAAAGTTACATCAATCATACCTGATTTTTTAAAATGTTTATAGCACGCACAAAATAGGGTGAAACCCCATAAGGTTTTGTTTGTATTTCTTATTTCGCATTTACTTGATATTTTTATCATCAGATGTCGTTTATATTCATTAATTACTGAGAAATTGATGAAGTACGATTTAGGTGACCAGTACGATATTGGCAACTCTCCCCTACTTCTCCAGTTTTAGGCATGTAAAAAATAAAGCGTTTTGGTTTTTTTGTTCTAGCTCAAACGGTACAGCCGCGAAGTTAAACACCGTTGAAAACGTCGTTTGGTAAGATGTTGCGTATCACGGGTGTACCGCCGCCATTTCGTACCAAAAAAAATACGACTTTTCCGCCGAGAGTTGTACAACAACAGGCTTCATATTGAATTTTCCATTTGTTTCATAATCTACCTCAAAAAAATTACCGAAAATGACTAACTTTGCTTCGTCCAAGGTGACGTAATTCCTTAACCAATTCCCCCAACGTCGACTCTCCAAGGGGACTCACTCCCTTGCGCACTCTACATATGTAATCGAAACTTAACTGGGCGCCACCTATGTGCCAATATCGCACCATAGGCCGTTTCCCAAACGCCAACAATAGTGTCCCTCGTGAACAGAGTCTAACGAGTGAAATTGTTGGAGCGTCTCGCACGATCGAGCCCGGCGCACAATTGATCGAGGCAAACAAGCGGGTGAGGCTCGTCTTACTCGGCCACGCACGCGTGTCCGTTCGATTAAGTAATAGAAACGACCTTCCCCCTTGTGCATCGTGGTGCAGCTTGGTACAAAGGCTCCGGGGACGAAAGAACGCCTGGAAATTGGCGATAAATCTCCCGGCTGCACGCCGCTGTTTATTTCCCCGCGTTCGGTCCACCGAGGGGGGAATAACTCCGAGCGCACTTTCTAAAGTCACGTCTTGGTACACAGCGTGCATTAGTTCGAGAAAATCGCGCTGGAAATATTGCGACGCGTTCCTGAGCTACGACGTGAGCCGCCAGGCAAGCGGGGCGTTCGGTTAGGTAGCTATATTTCAGATCAGATGCTCCTGGGTAGCGTTACTATGTGGTATCCAAAAGGAGGACATGTCCTCCTTTTTTCACTGAAATGCAGTGTCCTCCTTCACTATTTACCAGGTCCAAAAATGAAAAAGGAGAGCAATCTACTTTAGTCTGAAATTGTTTGAAAAAGAGGTCGTTGTAAAATAAAACCAAATTTTAGATATCAACTTTTATTATGTAAGAAAACATTAATGTTTACATTAGAATAATCTTGTAGCTACTAAATATTCAGGCCCCAAATATGTCTAGGTTAGGTAGTAAATACTGACTCAATACAATTTCAAATATATGACTTGTATGGATTTTTATAATTATATTTTAAGAATTGAAGAACTTTTGTCAAAAATAGGCAGCTCTGAAAAGTATACCTAAATAAGGTATATCTACTACGCATTCTTTATATCTACTACCTAATTAGGTTTGAGAAAGCCATCTTTATCCAGAAAGTCGGAAGATAACGCCTTCGAAAGTGGAAGGACTTTGAAGGCCCACACAAATAGTACAGTAGCCATAGCCTTCTACAATAGTACAAGCCAGAAACACCCCATCGCGAGTCACAAAAGTGTCTCATCCGAAAAGAAAAAGTATCATAGCGCCAGGAGGCATCCACGATGAAGAAACGAAATTCCTACCACGACTAGTTCACAGAGAGCTTCGTCCATTCGCCCTCGTAAACGTCCACGAGGGCCATAGGTTACAGGGGTGGAGAGGCCTGCTCCGAAAGGTATCCCCAGGTGCGCGGGGGGGGGGGGGGGGGGAAGAACGACGAGCCCTTGGGGGTCTCGTGACTCGGCTAGCCCAGGGCTCGTAAATGCTCGGGGAAATTACGCGATACCCCCGTCCCAAAATTACGCCTTGCAAGATTGTAATGGCTCCGCGGCGTGGCGGCGGGCCTGCTAGATGCCGAGGCAACCTCTGGGCTCGCGTGCGCATTAATGCGCGGTTACGTTTCCTTCCACGAACGCGCGCTCGGGGGGTGCACTTTTTCCCCCCGGCAGGTCGGAGATCGCGGTGAACTCTAATCGAGTTAACGCGGTGGATCCCAGCCACTTCTTGCGTTTCCGCTTCGAGTAAACGAATGCCCATTTAAATGCTGCAACGCCCCCTCTGCTCGTCATTCTTCGGGGCGTCGGAGTCCACCGGCTGATCGATTGATTGCTACACCTTAATTAACATTGATTGCGCCGCACACACGGACAACGAAGAAATTAAACACAGAGGTAAAATGCAATATTCCCTGATAACGATTTCTCCTACAATCACTTGATGGACGGCAATGAAACCGTATAACTTAGACCCCGGTCGATGCATCATTGGTTAATTACGCAAATGATGTATCGATTCGCATCATCGACGGCCGGGTGCATTCGTCCCGATGAGAACTGCAGCACGCGTTGCACGGCCGTGCCTCGGCACAATACCTGCCGTCCCTGTACGCCTCTGTTCTTTCGCGTTTGCGAGCCCGCAACTTGCCACACTTCTGGCGAACAACAGTTCCCAATTACCCGCGTTAGTCAGCGACCGGAAGACATCGGAGTTGCAGCATGTAACCGAGCACGCCTCGACAAAACAGTTATATTCCATTGCATCGCTGGCGAGTTGCGCAACAGCCGGAGCCAGCAGGATTCCCTCCTATCTACGGGCGCCAGTTTTCTCGAGTTTCCTACGGCAGCTAGATAGAGGGGCGGGGGTAACGACAATCGCGTTACACGTCCAGCCGCCGTGATATCGTTTGCGCAATATTTTGATTGCTACCTTCGCCCGTCCGTTACGATCTTCCCTTCTGCCAGCCACCTCGTGATAGGCTAAGCACGATCAGCGCGCTCTTCCGCGGAGATTGCAGCCCATGTCGGACCGTAACCTTTGTTTTTCCTCCTATCTGCACCCTTTTACTCGCTGGGCTTCTCGATTTGCGTCCACCGGGACTGCCTTCGAAAATCAACGCTGTGACGACGCAATTTACGATTCGATGGGATTTCTTTCAGCGGAGTAGCCAAATTTTTAATGAAAGTTAACTATTAGGGTTTAGATCATGGGAGTCAGGAGGGAGAGGGTGGGAACGAGGGCAGTTCCGCTGCCCGGTTTTTGAGAAAAAATCGTTTATTTTAAAAAACTGATTTTTATTAAGGGGTCCTTCCGGTCTAGAGCCCAAAAAAATAGGTGATATTTAGGAATTAATTAAAGGAAAACTACAATATATAATTTAATGGGACTTTTTGCATTGTATTAAGGATGTCTTAAATTATAGAAATATATTTTTTGTTTTATAATTAATCATTGCAGACGGCCCTGCGGAATCGTTAAAGTCAAGGCGTCAAAAAATTGATCCAAATCGGTGGGACCTGTATCTCCAAAAGTTATTATCCGATTCGCCTGAAACCTTTTTTATTTTTAAGATTATTCTTCTGGCTAGGGGGGAAACTAGAAAAAATTACAAAAA
Source organism: Andrena bucephala (assembly GCA_947577245.1). NCBI lineage: Eukaryota > Metazoa > Arthropoda > Insecta > Hymenoptera > Andrenidae > Andrena > Andrena bucephala. The sequence goes on from OX387715.1 coordinate 113,944,905, forward strand.
TGACATTTTTTTTAGAAAATAACGACACTTCAAATTTGAAATGACTTTTCCCTGTATTTTTCGTCCTTTCAACGCCTTTGAAAATTATAAATTTTTAATTTTTTGTAATTTTTTCTAGTCCCCTCCTAGCCAGAAGTATCTTCTTCAAAATAAAAAAGTTTCAGTCGAATCGGATAATAACTTTTGGAGATACAGGTCCCACCGTTTTGAGAACACTGTTTCGAGAAAAACGCGTTTAAAGTTTTACGTGAGTGCCAAGTGGCCGGGTGTTACCCATGCATTTGCCGCTACTCAAATGCCTATAACTTCGGGAATTTTTCGAATTTCAACAAATCCTTTTAAACACGTATTCCTAAAAGATTGAACATTCGAAAAATGAAATAAAAAAAAATCGACTTTTAGACCGGAAGGTCCCCTTGAGTTCATACTCAAAAAGTAACTATTTTTAAATTTCGGTTTTAATTTCTTAATTAAATTAGCACTACAAAATTGGTTTTAAAAAGCAAGAGTACTCCATTCGCACCGCGTGTTTCATGATCCAATTCGTCGATGACATCGCCGGGGTTATTTTTTCATCACTATATTTTTCATTATCGTTACCCCAAAGTTGCCTCCTCGCCTGGAAAAAATTCTACGCACGCTCTTGGTTCAGAGGAAGACTTGGATACCTTTGATGAATGAGGCTGCTTGTCGAATAAGGTAGGCCAGCTTGACAATTATCGATTGTTTCACGAAAACCAGCTGAACGAGGTGTACGTAACGACTTGTGTCGAGAAAAATGCATTCACGAGCGAGTGTAGACCGTGCCGTCGACGTGTGACTCAGGGATAGCGGACAGGTCGGCATTCCATCCGTTTGCAACACGAATAAACTGCAACAAATTGATATTCGCGTCGCGAAACCAAAGGCAAAGCTTGTAATTCGCTCGTAACGACATATTTCTGGGGAAATAACCAGGTTGCCTGCTTCGCCTCGAAGTGAACGTATCTCCAAGGGTAAAATGCACGAAGAAGTTAAGTAACCCGCTGGAAAAACCCAGCCGATGGGTTCAGACTGTTCGCTGAATTGCATATTCTCGTAATGGGATCGTTATGACCAAAGCTAGCGGGGAAATGAAGAGCGGGAACAAGTGCTCCACCCGACACCTTCGAGTCAAACTTCGAACAAGGAGTCCGGTACATGGTATATAATCATTTAGAAGCTTACATAGGATTAGCAAATCCCAGATGGTTCTTCCACGCTCCGAGGCGTGTTAATTGCAATTGACCTCTCAATTGGATCATACTTGCGATCGCTGAATCGCAGTGTGGCCAAGTTTAAACGGCCCCGCACTGGAAGAACTTCGATCCTATCACCTCGTACTCCTACACGCTGAAATTATCAATTCCGTCAAGGAGAACATCGTTCGCCAACCGACGTTCCTCTAGCCTGGTGCACCTGCACCTGTCGTCATCGTTCTGTGCAGAATTAAAGGCCAGCATCATTGTTTCCTTTGGCGGATGATTCATCGACGATTACGTGCTATTTTGCAGAAACGTAGGCGAGATCGTCGGGAGTCCACTGCGGAGCCGTTTTCGTAATATTTCGATGGCTATCGGCCGGTTAGCCTGCAGGATCATCTTTCGTGATAGGCCAACGGGCGAGAAAGATCCGCGGGCAATAATTGCAGCCTCGGGGCCGGCTGTCTACCTCGATTTCCCTTTTGTAACGCGAAAAAAACGCCTCGGGGCTAGGCGGACTTCTCGAACGATCCGCGCGGCTTCGATCACGCGCGATTGCAATCCATTTAACGCGCGTTAATCGCCGCGCGACGCCACGTTTAATGGCTGGAACTTGGACTCGCGCCTCGGGATACGCCTTCTGCGGTTGCTTTCCCATTGCTCTCCGCTGGAAATGCTGGAAAACGGTAGGCCTCTGCTCCAACTTCTACTCGGCATTTGGGCGAAACTGGATGTAACGTGTCTGCATTCGTACGTGATTACTTTTGAAAATGAAACACGTAGACGCGTGGAGGGGAACAACTAAGTAGGAGACCGTGAGTCAGCACGCGTGTGTGTTTTCCACGTCGAGTGATGTTACATACACGTAGGAAAAATGGAGAAATATCGATGATTCTACTACCCGTAATTTTTCAAAGAAATTTCAGCTGGATCGATGAGTTGTGCAATATCGATGAGAGCCGAAGGCAGGAAACTCGAGGCAGCCGCCGCGGCAGTTTCGTTTCACCGCAGAGGAAGGCGTGGGCGCTATTACGTTGGCCCAGCTCAAGATAAATTTTTAATAACTCCTCCCAAGCTGCCAAGGAATGCGCTAGCGGCCGGAGAATTCCCGGTTCGCGGAACAAGAGTACATATATAATAATTAAAAGACTCCGCAGCCGCGGGCGCCATGCTTTTGAATCGCGTCGAAGTATGCCACAGAATAATCATATTAGCGGACGCTTTGCAGGAGAGCTTCCCAACGGATGGAAATCTCGTTAAAAGAAACGTTGCTTCCAGATTACTTAAAGCAACTTTTTGTTCCCGCTGAATGTTCTCTCAGCCTTTCACCGATCCCCGCGCCAGACATTTAATTAGATCTTTCAGAAAATTATTTATACACATTACAAAATACACCATCCTTTCACGCCTCGGATACTGAATTAATTTCGTCTATCTCTACACTGTGCTCGCCTCCAGTGGTGGATTAAGCAATACCCAAAATAAGAGGGGCAGCATACACATTTTCTGAATTTAGAATCTAACTTTTGTTAGAAACACTACTTAGTCAAATTATCGAAAATAAAATCCTACATTGCGTTGAAGTGATCACCCTGCGTTGAAGTTATGACCCTGTATAAGGGGGCCTTAAAATCTTCTCAGTGCTTACTGCCACTGAATGTCTCAACCCAGCCTTGCTCGCCCTTATTACATAGATAGTTCCCTCCCTCATTGAACTCAGGCTCCAATCAAAAACCACAGAATAATTAATCCAAGGTATCGATCATGCATAAAATCGTTGCATCGACGCGTTCACTCTGAACTTCCACGTCTGTCTGCGATCCCTCCGAACAGCTTGCAAAGCATCGAAAGAAAGGCTGGATTAACGGGTAAAACTGACGCGCGGGGCGTGCGCGCAAATTACACGCGTGACTCGAGCGGAGGCTGTCGAGTGGTCACGGGCATGTTAACTAATCGCCGCTGACGTTAAACTTAACGACCCGATGACGCTCGGCCCGGGGTAGACAAAGGGAGAATCGGTGGAGCGACGAGAGGGTGGGTCCGACGCGAGGTTTCGGGGCCCCAGGCAGCCAGCAACGGCAGCAACAATAATCAGGGAGACGCGACGCGGAGGCTGCTGCCAGGGCGGTGGTCAGCCGGAACGAGACGCGAGTTTAGCCGCAAATTATCGCGGCGCTGGCACGATAATGGAAATCCAATTGAACCCGTCCATTTGCCACGCGTTATGGGACTGTTTGGCATTTTAATTGGGAAATTGCAATTAACCTGCCCGGCTGTATTATCGTTCGGCCGTGAACGGGCGAGCGACGCTCCAGCAATTTCTTTCGACGCAGCGGGGGGGGGGGGGGCGGACGCCTCTCGTCGATAACAGAGAACGTCTTTTCCTCTCCAATCGCTTCGTTGCATTTAACCATCGGAATTCTGACACGATTCGGAAGATGTTAGGATCTCTCGAGAGGGGTTTACGATACGAGTGGAATGGAAGGTTAGAGAGATTCGAGGTGGCCTCCGAGTATGTATGTAACGTGGCCGTCGAAGATCCCGCGCTCCTCTAAAAGGGCCACTTCTGCCAGCGAAACTTGCCCGTTCGATTTCTCCCGCCCAACATGGATGGCTCCCAGCGTCAACGATTTAATTGGAAAATTGTAATTGGCCCCGTCTACTTGCGCGCTGCCCGCCGTAGACCACTCCGCCAAAGATTCCCCAACGACGAATCCTCTCCGCTTCCTCGGGGACTATCGGCTTCTCTCCCGTTTACGCCGCCCCTCGTCCTCGTTCCCCTCTACCCTCCCTCTTCGCTCGAGAGCCACCCTCCTCTCCGCTTCCCTCGCCACTTTTTTTTCAAAAGTCTCTTTAAACGGTCGTAAACGTACTTTTCCTATAATCGAGTCCCTGGCGGCGCGCGGAATAGGCCCTTTCGAGGGTCCGCCCGATACACGGCTCTAACTTTTAATTGGCAAATGGTAATTGGACACACGGAAACGCGCAACCCGGAGGATCCAGGCGGAAGCGGTCAGAGATTTCGAGGGGGGAAATAAAAGAGCATCCCTCCGAGCCCGGTTGAAGAAGGCTCGGTCGCGCTCGCCACCGGAACCAGTCCAGGGTGAAATCGAGTGATAGATGGGCAAAGATGTCGAGGCTCCAGCTAGGGCACGTGACGTCGGTGTACCTTTCAAGTATCAGCGGAGTTTGAAAACTGCTCCCTGTTCCCTCGGTGCAAGCTAATGCGATCCATCACATCGCTGGATGACGAAGGGGGTAGATAGCGATACGGTGGGCGTGGTGAGTCAGGAATTCAAGTCCCAAATGAAAGTCAGAAAGTGCATATATTAATGGTCGAAGGAAGAGAGGGGAAAGGAGGACGAGAATTTAGGAAAGGTGAGGAAAAAGGCGGCGCTACGGACCGCCGAAAACTCGTATTACGGTTCAACTGACGTCTGCGGTATGGAGCAGAAACGTGAGTTGCAGAGGGAGGGCACGCGTGCTAACGTGTATCGTGTTTCCACGGAATCCTCGGGGAGGGAGGGCGGTCTGGGACTCGCGAAAGTCGGGAATTACGGACGTAACACGATTTCTTGATGTCGACGCGGAGGATAATTCGCACGGAACGATTCTCTGTCTCTTGGAGCGGCGCACAGGATCCTCTCTGCCGCCTTTGCCGCCTTAATTGGAAAATGCTAATTAGCATCCAGCCCCGGGTGCGATATTCCCTGTCGAGGCGAGCTCTCCCGCTCGCTTTCGCCCCCCGTTCAGACCCCCTTCCCCCTCTGGCACCGCCGTCCCTCACCCTTCTGGCCGCGAGGCCTCGTCGATTCTCGGCGACGAAATTAAAGCCCGCGAAGGGAAGCTCCGCTTCGACCTGGGGTATTCCCTGCGAAGGGACGCGACGGTGCCTGGGCGATCCCGAACACGCTGCGACGTGGCGTCTCGAGGCGGACAACTGCCTCGATCTGCAGATTGCAAAAGAAGAGGTATTTCCACGGGTAAAAATCATATTACCATACCGCGCCATAAATCCAGGCCCCTGGACGCCCGCGCAACCACCCTTCATATCTTGTTACAACGCTGTCCAACTTAAGCTCCGGAGCTTACGGAGCTTCGTCCACTGTGTCTCGTTACCGCGCCAAGCGTTATATCCGCATCCGTGGAATGTACGAATTTAGAGCTTGAAATGGAAAGTGGTACACAGCGGCGCACCCGGAGGGGCCAAGTGGCCCTGGCACCCCCCAAAGAAAACGGATAAAGGAGATTAATGTATCCACGGCTGAATTAATTCAAGAACTTTGTAAAAAGAAAACTGGATTTTATTCTTTAGATAAATTTTTATAATCACCTAATGAATTTTATTGTATTTGCATTAAACATATTTTGATCCGTTCAACTCGGCTCTCCCCAAGATTAAATCCTGAGTGCGCTACTGTACAGAATTACCTATGTACTTGCAAGCAAAACAGAATTAGGGTAATCCGGGAGACGCGGTTGGGCCGGAGTTGGTCGAGTCGCTATATTTCAGACTCTATGAATAGAATAGCGTCATTTCGCTTCCTTGTGGATTTTTTTTTTGATTTATAGGCTTTAAAAGGTAAATTGAGGTTACATTTAACCTTAATTTGTCATACAGCGGTGTACAGAATCGTATTTAAAATATACTTCTAAGTTTATTTTCGGTTAATGTTTGGGATAATAGAGATAGTAGAGATATTGAGGGATAATGCAGCCATAGTATTTGGCTATATTAACTCTTCCTCTCAGAGCTAACGAGAAGACCATCTCTCTCTGCAGAAAGGAAAGATGGTCGAGTTATGATTATTTTATTATTTTTGTTTATTTTTTATTTCTTATTATTATTTTATTATTATTTAGTTTATTTACTCATTTTTGTATTCATTTACTTTGCTACTCGCCAATAGGTAGTTCACTTTTTCTTTGATGTGTTCTTCACTTGTTTAGCGTAAACACATTAAATATCAATGAATCTGTAGTTGTATTCATTCATAAATAATTTTGCTTTATCCTTTGTTAATTTTCCATGAATAATTATGTGAGTGGTCTCTGCCAACGACGATAATCATTTCTCCCGGCACCTCGAGAGAGGTGGTCAGATGTCATGACTTCAGTTTTCAACCCGATTTACAGTAAATATTGTCTTAAATATTGTCTTAAATAATTAAAACACGTCTGTGCTACGTCAATGAAAAATGAAGAATAAAGTAACAGATGTTATTGTTAGCAATCCTAGAATTTCTTCTTACCCGTGACGTGAACACGACGCGACGACCACCCATCGATTAACCCGCCGTCTTCTCGTTTCTCTTTCGCGCCCGGGGAAGCAATTTCTCGGCGCACAGATCGTCCGTGCGATTTTTAGCATCGTCGACCACGGTGCTCTGCAGCCGCGTGGTGTACGCTTGTTTTTGTTTGCCGGGCAAGTCGGAATTGAATTACACGGATCGATACATCGGGCTGGATCGCGGACGGCAGCAAGCCGCTCGAAACCGCGCTCGAATTTCCGCTTGAAATACGCACGGCGTACGTGCCGCCCGGCGTTGAATTTTTCAAAAAGCAACGCGCGTTCCACATCGCTTGGGGAGGGGTTGGAGCGCGCGAAATCGAACGTGCCGCCCGGAATCGATTCGATTTTATGGCGGATAATCGGAGATAGGGGGTAGGGCAGCTCGCTGGGAAAACGATCGTTTGATTTATCACCGTTCGTTACGTTTCAGTGTGCTCGTTTGTTATCTTTATCGGGCCGCACCGTCGAGGGGCGGTGTTCTCCTCTTCAGAGACAACTCGCACAATCCTTTCATTGAATCGGAGATTCAGGGCTATGAGATTCAGGCTCGTCGGAAATCTGTTTCAAGCTCCCGAGATATTACTCGGAAATATCTAACGGAAGAGGTTTTTAAGTGTCCACTTCTGATTGCTTTGGTTTTGGATATGTTTTAGAGGATCCAGAAAAATAAGAAAAACGTGTTTCTTATATTTTGACCCGTTAGCATATTTAGGCGGTGAAACCATCCCACAAAGTGCATAAAAAGAGGTACAAAAGTGGCTGACGACAAGAATATTGTCCATACAGCAAGTTATGACGAAAGTGAAATTTATATCAAGTTTTATTCAGCACAATGTTGTAATATTCTTTAAATTAACAATGGGAACTTTTGTACCGCTTCTTATGAAGTCTGAAGGGTGGTTTTCACCCCCTAAACATGCAAACCGGCCAAAATAAGAAGACACCTATTTCTTACTGTTCGGTTCTCTAAAACATATCCAAAAACCCAAGCAATCGGAGGAGTCACCTAAAAACCTCTCCTTGTAAGTAGTGCTATTGCGCAGAGTATCTTTACTCTATCAACAGTGTATTTACTAAAAGTCTTGGTGATGAAATGCTCCATACACGACGCCCGCTTGCCAGATAATATTTAACTCAACAATTCACTACTAAATTTGCTATTGCATAGAGAAACGGTGAATAGAAGTCTATAATATTATAACTTCGTAGTTGAGGACAATCTACCCCGTTATTAGCTCGATATTCTGTTGAAGCGACTTTGCCCCCCGTCGACGGAGGACAACGCGCCATGAATCGCGCTGATTCGCGAGATAATCGATCGCTGATAACCAGCATCGCCTTGTTGCTTTCCAGCGAGTGCGCGCGTGTTCTCGCTCGGTTAATAGGGACGTCAAGGCGCGTGTTTATCGGTCGGGTCGAGAAGACGACCCGAGCGGAGGTGGTAAGCCGCGAATAAAGAAATTAAATCACCGCTTTAATCTCGGCGTGCACGCAACGCTCATCCACGCGAAAGAATCGCCTCGAAGAATGGAGGTGGCGATGAGATCGCGAGCAACGAAAACTGCTGGGAAACTGCTCGCTGCTATTCGCGGCCGATGCATTTATGCATGCTTCCCTGGTAGATGCAAGTATTTGTACTGAGCTGGCGCGCGTGTCAAGCAAACTGGCGCGAGCACGTTGACACAGCTGGAACACTATAAATTAGAAGGAGAATTCTATAGGTATCGAACTTACTGTTCCATTACCTCCACTCTATCCTGAATTCCCTCCAATCTTTTTGTAGATATTACAGATCCATTTAATCCTCTCACGATTTAATAAAATGATGCAGAGGCCTCTGGACAAGCGACCACAATCAAACTTAGGAATGAAACTAGGAGATAGAAGTCACCTAGTTATTACTCTATAGAAGCGTAAAGTTTCTCGCGACCACTGTACAGTTTTCATGATATTTTGGTTCCGGAATTCTCAATAGGATCGCAGCGGCTGAACGCACGCGAAACATACCGCGCAACATCGAAGCACGGGAAACGGCGGGATTTTATTTGTTCCCTTGACAGTGATCCGAAAGATAGGCAAATAAAATAGCGGCGTTACAAGTGGCGCGTGCGTATAGAGTGGCTAGAGGCATCGTCGCCGAACGTTTAACGCGAGAATCGGTTTTATTCCGCTCGCCGGCAGCTCTGAATAATTCATGGCAACGGCGCGGCCCGAACTCCGCGCGTTCCGGCGCGATCCAGTAGGATGCAATTCCTTCCAGACCGGGAAAAGTTGCACCCTGATCGGTTGCGTTGCGAAAGATTAAACTTTATCCCCCCGACGCACTTACGGAACAATCCACTGGCTTCGAAGCTGCCTCGAGAGACTCCGGGCCCGCCTTTGTTGCTTTCAAACTCCTTGCCTCCTACAGTCCTTTAGGTGTCCTTTAATCCCTTCTCGTACGAGACACTGAGATTTCTACCAGCCACCATCCACCACCACACACCTCCCTATTCAAACGGCCTCGTAATCGAAGATCGATGAAATTGAGAAATCAATGAAGCGCCTATGATATGCCGAGGACACTGAAGCTCCTACCTGCTCGATTTATCGAAATCGTCCCCAATCGATCCGCAGATTAAAAGCGGTGGGAAGGGTACAAAGGAATTGGAGCGTCGATACGGCCGATTTCAGCGTACAACAGCGAGAGCAACGTTCCCGAAACTACAGCTCGTAACTCTCTACGAGCACCCCTATATAAAGTCTGTCGCTGGGCTATCGACTTTTCGGCAACCGCCTAAGCCTTGTTTATTTCGACGCCCGGCCGGCGAATAAATTCGCGGCGCGCTCCGTCGAATCCGTTCCGCGGATATACGCGATTTCCACGGGAGTCGGCCGAGAGAGGCGTCGCGCGAAATTAAAGCACAACTTCGACGCCGTTTACGAGGCCATCCATCAAGCACGGGGCCGCGCGATAGCACCGGGGCCCCAGTAAAGTACGGTCGTTGCTGCGTGCCGTGCAATTGCGAACCTATGTCTTTATTTTTTTTTTTTCCACACCCTCCTCCCCCGCTGACACCCTCGCGAACAGTGCCCGCCGTTCTCTTCGCCGGTGGTCATATCCGGTTCTGGACGAAAGAGCACGGTCGTTCGATCGATTTACCCTTCGTTTTTCCTACCTTGCGTTCCCAGCACGATTGTTTGCCTCATTGTAACATGTATAAAGGGGGTGTTTCAGGAGCGCGGCTGTAAGCTCGAATTCCCGGCGTTGGCTCGATATAAAGGAGCAAGAAGCCGTTAACGGGTATGTAGGGATCGAAAGTACTTCCACTTCTTGCAGCGGCAAGTGAACATTTTCGGGCCTGGCGGGTAAGAGATTCCCTTATCCGGTCAAGCAACACCCCCGTTTCGAAAGTCCCTTGGAAACACAAAGAGGTTCGTTCCCAGGCATCGATAGAAAAATACAAGGGGATTTAATAGGAAACGGTGTCAGATATCGTTGGCAAGCTCGCGATAAAAAAGAATCGATAGCCTGGAAGGCTGCTTAGCCCTCCCCTGTACGCTTAATATCCGGGCGTTCGTTTCACCCTCAGACGACGACGCGTCCGCGCACGGATTCGGTTCAAGACCTCCCAGGCTACCTACACGAGTACACGCCGCCAGGTGAGACACGAACCTAGCCTCCCTCGCTCGTCCCCATCCACGTCCCCCGCCCCCTCATTGATTACGTCCGAGTATTTCAGGGTGTAACAGATGAGACAAGAGAAGATTTGTGAGACGACGATACGAGGGAGGCCCGACGTGCCCAACAGCCGCGAGAGAGACAGAGAGAGGGACATGAAGGAGACTCGAGGACAAGCGGACACAGAGGGTCAGCAGCGAGAGGGAGGGTAGGGGAGGGGAGAGTTTACAGTACCTATATGCACAACGTCGCATAATCCTGCTGGTTCACGTACAGGGTGTTCGTGATTATCCGACATCCCGAGCAAGCAATTTCTCATGGTCACTGGAGAGCCGGTGCAGGTAATCTCGAGCCACTCTATGGTAACGTACGGCCCCCGCGACAAAGGGATTCTCCAAATTTCTCATCCTGAGAGGGCTGAATCTCGGGGTATCCCGCGAGCACCGACACTGACAAACAGCGAAATTCGATCTCACGAGAAATTACTAACCCCCTACCAGCTCGGTGTCCATCTTCTTCCTCGGGGGTCGATAAGAGGAGAAGCCCCACCCCCTCCTTTGGTCCTAGTAGGTCGCGGGCGAGCAACGTTTCCACGCGCAGTTCGAACGAACGAATTAAACGCTCCAGCCGACGCGACGTTTTTCCGCCTCGATACGATCAGGTTGCGCGATCGACGTCGCGGAATTTATGGATCTCGTGTGGGAAAACGAGTGGCGCCAGGAGGAGAAAAAGAAGTATGGACGACACGCGCGCAACGCGGATTACCTTCGCGAAAATGTGGCTTGCGTAACGCGCGAGCGCGCGTCCGCGGAATACGTGAAACGGTGGCTCCAGGCTGAAGGCTCGCCGGCAGTCAAGGGGGATAATGTTAAACGACGGCATAAAACACCATGCGTTCGTCGATTGCATAGGCATACCGGGGGGGGGGGGGGGGGCTCGGCACCGGCGGCAGCCTTCAAATTATGTAACACGCTGGCTCGCTTTATCGACCACCGAGAAATGACTTTCAGCGCGATCGGCGATCGCGCCTGAAGGTTGCGATCGCGCGCGGCTACGAGAGGCGCGAGCCTGATACCCGGCCGAGCGATTTACTGGCGCACGAATGCCACGCTCCGAGTACTCTGATCAATTCTGCGGCCTGTCCCGACAATTTGCAAAGCAACGACAGAGCCGATCTAATCGACGTCGAATTCTGTTTAGCCGGGAAGATAATAATCGCGGCGCATCGATCGCGCCAGAAACACGATGACCGAGTTTGCAGCTTGGAAACTCAACTTCACGCTCCGTCTCTGACGATCAGTCCGATACAGTTTCCCGTTAACCGTTCCCCCGGATCACTTTTACTCATTGTAACTTGCGATGCGCGCGCTCAGAGCTTGTGACTATAACCACTTAGATATACTAACGATGACAGGTTTGATATCTTAACCTCTCGCGTACTAAATCAATCCACTTGTTGGCTATAACTGTCTATAGGCACCAGGCAGACCCACGGCAAGACTCTGGACTCTGGAGCCCAGGAACAACGGGGAATCTAACTCGTCGCCGCTACAGGAAGGACTGCACCGAATCTACGGATCGACGAATCCTAACGAGCCTTCAAGGGCCAACCAATCTCCGCGACGATCTTGTCCTTTCCGGCTCGGTCACCCGGTATAAGCCTCCCCCTCCCCTCCCCCCTTCTAGTACGGGGACTCACGGCCGATGAAGAGGGGCCCGCGGGGCGCATCCACGGGACTTTGTCGTGGTCGGGCCTTTAGGATCGAGTCCCACGCGTTCCCAGACATTCCAGCTAGTAATTGCTGGCTGCCGCCTCCTATCTTGCCGACGTTCGCTTGCTTCTGAGCCAGTCTTTCCTTCTCCTGCCCGCTCTTTCACCGGGCTGTACTCCTCTGCCCTCCTCTGCCCTCCTTTGCCCTTTCTTTCCTCTTTTTCTCCCCGTGGCTGCCTCGTAACACGGCTGCCCTCTGCTCCCTCGGCGTTGCCCTTTCCCTCTCGCGCGATTCTTTGCATCGTGATGCCTGCCGTTGCAGCTTGTTGCTCCTCCTCGGCGCTCGTGCAGGCTTGTGCTCGCTCGCTCGTTAGCGTCGGGAAAACGCGTCGGCGCTGCTGGCCGGCGCTAAGTGCATCGACAGAAATCGCTCTCGCTGGAGGAACGTATCCAAGGGTCTACGGGTCTCCGGCATCGAGGAATCCTCCGGTCCCTCGCTGTTTCATACAGCCGCCCGACCCTCCGACCCCTCTCTTCCGCCCGCATGTAAACGATTTGTGCCCTGCCCTCTCCTACCCAGTTAACCGTGCTTCTATCGTCTCAAGATATTCCCTGGCTGCTGCACGATCGGGCCCCTAACGTCTTTCTTAATGGCGACTCGGAATATTTGCGACAACCTGGCCTCCGCGAGGGAGATTGGCTCGTTTGCTGGAATGGGTGCTCGAACTTTCCAAATTTCTTCGGTTATGTCCATCGGAATTGGGTACGTGGCGGTGTGTATGTTGGTGATACGGTCGGCTGATAACGTGTTTCAGAGAGGTTCGCTTGGAGAGTCACGTGGTATATAGATCTCAGTGTTATTGGAAAGAGTTGATGTATCATCGTGCGTGAGGAACACGCTGAAGATGTAACTTTTCGGCCCATAGAAGTATTTAAGAGTGCTCTTCAAGGTGTTCTCGATAAAAGCTTGTCCTTTTTTTTTTACGTTTTTCAAGTGGTGGAATGTTAATTGAAGAGTCTTTATAAAAAACACTGTAAGTGCCAAAAATCAAATTCTATACTATAGTATTACGATAGGCACGTAGAACATTTTCGGATAAATTTCTTTTAGCTCCTCAATTAGTAAGGTCAGCGAAATACTGAGTTAAAGGCTTCTGTACCTGGTAGAAAATCCTTAACTTTCCCTATCGAACCTGGTACTAGGACATTTGGATAATGAATGGAAGAAGACATTATTCATTACTGAATAAATTTTTAGTCCCGAAGGCTTCACAACCTCGTGTGCCTAATTTGCATTACAACGGGAACATATATCCTAGTTATCATTCCGCAAAAAACTTCTCAAGGACGTCACTCCAGTTCCATTTGCTCCCTATTATTTTATTGGTCCAATCTTGTCAATTGCTTTTCTCTCCCCATTTCTCGAAAAGACATAAATGTTTCTTACATTGGCGCTTACCCCGTGCTCGCTCGTAATTATAGTTATCACCTATAATTTTATGTCCCTATTATTACTGTAATTACTACCAGGAGTATCGATATTATTACGACCATTATTATTACTGTCGCGAACATAACCCTGCTTGCTTCAATGGGGACCGTGGCCCTATCAACGTGTGCATTTTTATTCGACACTATTTCAGTCGACTTCGCAAATTGCGAACGAGTTCTCCGTGCCAGAGACAATGGGGCTTAGTTATACAGAAACCTACCAACCCCTAATGATTTGAAACTGAGTAAATTTAGTTTGAAGATTTTAATTATTAAAGAAAAGTAGATTCATTTCTATTGGGTATATTTTATTTCTTGTTATTGTTTGTACAATGTTTTTTAATGGGTTATTTAATAGCGAGTAGGGTAAACAAACCAGTAATTGACTGCATACCAGTGAATGACCATTAGGGAAAGAAATGTCAATTATAAATTTTAAAATAGGTATATGTTTATAAATGGAGTGTAGTTGCACTTTTAATATCCCATTTTGTTAGTTACGCGTATTAAGCAAACATTAATAAGTACAATTCTTATTAAAATTATGCGGTCATTTACTAGGCTTCTACATGTTTCGCATCTTATATTCGTTTTTTTTTTTAAATTACGATAAGAATAAGTAATTATTTTTATAGAAATTTCAAGAAAAATAAATTTAAATGCAATTTCAACAATTATTTTGTTGTTATACATAAATATATTCAAGTATTAATTTCAAAGATCCATAAATTCAACAATCCGGTCGTTCACTGGTTGGTTTACACTAGTATAATTAATATTATTTTAAATTTTCTGTAGCTTTTGTTTTTAAGCCTAAAACTGGACTATGGCTTGGTAGTTTTCTGCATAACTATAGGCCCAATTACAGTGGCAATACAATTTCGATGGGAAACATTTACCCATATTCGATCCGTAATAATTGCCCGTAATATCACACACTCGAGAACTGGAGATTGAGGAATGCAAAGAATCCTTTCATGTATCAAACCTATCTTTTAAGTTGTTCTCGCCGAGAGAAAATAATTTTCAGAAGATTCCACGCCACGTTTCTCTCGAACTGATACACCCGACACCGGCCAAACGCGATACTGAAAATAGCAGCATCTCGAAATAAAAAGTCTCGCTAAGTCCGGCGCGAGTAAACTCCGCGATTAAATGCGAAAAGTTCCCTGGCGAACCGATGTGCCGAATCCATCTCATTCCTCCAGCCGCTCCACGGCGAGAAGCTTGCCGGTCGAACGAAGGATATAAGTAAATAACGCCACGGTGCTTGCCGTCGCGAAAATCGTTGGAAAGCGAAACGTACGGGCGAGCTGTTTGTCTGGAACGGACGGTGTGCGGGCAATGACGTTACAGCAAGGAATGTCGCTTGGATCAGTTCCAGACGTGCTTATCGTTTGATTAACCGTCTTAGTTTCCACTCCGTGTGCTCACGTGCGTGATGGAAGGAACGCGGGATTGCTTGGACAATATCGTAGCCCCCGACCAAATCCCCGTCAATTACCCGTCTAAATTCAGGAATTATCGTCCCTCTATTGTCGTTCGCCTCTCGTTATTGTTATCTTTTGGCCGCCCCCAGCAGCAGGAAGAGAAAATCCATTCGAAACTGTCCAACGCGCATCTACAGGTGTCACTGACCCATGCTTCGCCAGAAGAATAGCCAGAAAGAAGGGATTTCTAAATCCTCTGAATCTGAACATTCCAGACCAGATCCTTGATTCATCGGAATGACTGATCCAACAATTAGACTGCTCAGGTCGTTGACAAACCCTTTCTCAATAAGCCCAACATTCGGAACAGCCGCCTACGATGCCCGTCTGACAAATATGACCCATCCTGGACCAGACAGGAAGTGCAGAATTTGAAACAACAGGAAAATTGAGCTTAAACGCGTGAGGTTGATTCTGCTTTTAAAAATTGTTGAAGGTAAACGACTGTTCAAGCGAGTTGTAGAACTAGAGTTCAACCATAAATCTTTCCGTAGTTTCCATACTATAAATTGACTCGCTTCGTTCAAACTATGTACTTGCTTGTGCTTTGGCTAACTTTTCTCAAGTCACTAACCAGTGCAGCACTCATTGTCAGAATCAGAGGAGACAGCTGAATTGAGTTCCACTAAACCTGCGTATTTCTAAAATCTCGGGACTCACAAATCCACCTAGCCAAGTGTCCCAAATGAGACATCAACAGGAACCACCAGGTCGAACGACCATCTCCGCAGGAGGTTGTAAAAAAAAAAATGGCGTAGAGTAGTGAACGTGACGCGGTTATGGCGAAACAACATCGGGCTGTGCGCCGGCAATTAAACCTAAACGCTGCACCCTCAATTAGGCGCTAATGTCGGTAATAACAGTTCGTGACGAGTATTTTAATCGCGGCACCGTTCCGGGAATTTTGCGTTTTACGCGCGCCGCGGCCTCGCCGGTCGAGTTTGCAAAACGCTCCTTGCAAACTGCCAAGCGGATTAATATTTCGGCTCGGTTGGGTCCGCTTACGGGAACCGTCGATGCGTAAGTCCAACGGGCATGTGTTCGCGCATTTTCGCTGACGGGGGCTCGTTTCGCCTCGCGCAACCTACGAACTCGCTAGCGTAGTGTTTAATAATTATGGGGGGAGGGAGAAAACCCAAGGCTTCGTAACCATCCGTCCCGCCTAAGAGCATTCTTTTCGACAAGTTTCGATGGTATGCGTTGAAAGAGTTCCCGGTGAAGGAATTTCTTTGATCGCGAGAAGAACATTATCGTCGGTCGTGGACGACTTAAAATTTTCGCAACACGCTCCGTGGCGTTTGTGCCCAACGTCGCTGTCGAGGATCGAATTTCCTTGCCGATATCCAGCTCCGAAAGTTGACGTTTTGCGACACGCCCTCCCTCCCCGGAGGTAAGGAGATATGGAAAGTGGGCGACCAGGGAGCGTAAAACTCTCCACGATAGTCGAGCGAGAGAAGAAAAGAAATCCACTGCGCGCGGAGAGAAAGAGGGGCCCGTGTGTCATGGACCAGTTTTATTAATTTTTTGGTCTAGACCTCTGTGGTAGTTCGCCGGAATGCAAATGCGGGAGGAGGCGCGTTTCTATCGCAAGCCTCACGCATGCCGCGGCGCAGCAACTTCCATCGGGAGGGGAGAGTCGAATTAAAATTTTTTCATATCTTCTTTGGGAACATCTGCGAGATACGCCCGGGGGATTGCTTTCCGAGGGGCTTCTCCTTGGTGAAATCAAGGGAATTTATTAGTCCGCCAAGTTCCGCGCTTGAAATTCGTTCCCCAGCCGGTGGGAGTTGGTGGATAAGTGATTTTGGTCGCTAGCTTTCTGCAAACGCCTGAAATTTCGGGAAAATTGTCTACCGAGTTCTGGGCGAACAAGTTCTAAGGTTTCTAAAGGATCCAAGGGCCGTCCTATTTGAATCTGCTCCGAAATGATCCGCAGGGTGCAGTGTGTAATCAGGCTAGGTGGATGGAAGACGTCAGTCAGTCAGCGGAATTCTTTTCGTAATCACACGCAGTTAGAATTTCCTAGCTTCCAAAGATGGTAAATCTTTGTGTTTCTCGTATATTCATTCCCAACAATTGATTCTCTCGAAATCCTCTTGGCTGTTCGACATCCCCGGCTTTATTACAGTCTGGTTACTCGAAATCTCTCTTATTAAGCAATGCTCGCCACGAGTCACTGCACCAGGTACCTCCTTTAAGCCAGTAGGTCCGCTCGAAGCCTCAACTCGGCGAGTATTAAATTTCTCGATGTCCTGGCCGTTGAAGCGCGACATTTAAGCGAGCGGTCGCGTTTCCACGCGTGCAGTGCCGAGGGATAGAAACAGGTGAGAGGAAAAAAGGGAAATCTGTTGGACGACTGGATCCAGGCTCTCCCACGCGGAAACCATCCTCTGTGGCTGGCTGAAAGCAGCGTGTGTCGCTCGCGAACCAGTTGCGAAAGCAACTCTCTCGTGGCTCGTCGCGCGCTCTCTTTAAGGTAAGAGAACTGGCCTCGAGGCGTTGGAGCACGGCCAGCAAAAGGGTATCGCGTCTCCTGAAGGAGAAAAAGAGTCGAACGGTGGTCGAACGAACGTGGACGTCTCCGCAGTTGGGGCCACGGAACTCGTCACAGAATGAGAAACAGAGTACTGGTAACGTTCCTGCGCGTGAACGATAGTAGACACAATAGCGATAGATTTTCACCGTTCTGTGACGAATCTTAAAGATTCTGGCAACCAATTAGTAATAGAAAACATTCTTAACACTGCTGAATGTACTGTTCTTGCAATTCGAATGCTTAGCAAGACGAAAACTACGAAGGTCCATCGAGATTTTCGAAATAGTTTAGATTCGAACGACATTCGAAGCTTGTGGAACAAGTTCCAAGTGATTCGAAGAACCTTGAAGCCCATGCACACTGGCTAGACACCAGAGGAAAGCCGAGGATCGAGGCTGGAGGAAATCGCTCGAGGACCAGTTTTTCCCCGATGCCACGATACCAGAGCCTCCTCGAGCAATTTGTTATCGAGATCGGACGGGGAGCAACTCGGTTCAACCGGTCTCTCTCTCTTTCTCTCACTCCCCGTGAATCATCGACGATGATCTCCAGCTGTGGGAATCCACGTTCACGCGTGAACGCGCCCGCGCTAACAATTTCAACTGTTCCTTGATTTTTCGTCGGCAAGAAACACATGGGGGCCGTGTCTCGGCGGTTTGCTCCTACGAAGGGAGAGGAGCTGTGCGAGCGCGTGACAAAGCGCCCGGCCATCGATCGGCTGCCAGTGTGACGTAGGTGTCAAGTAATTGACTTCGCTATCGGTGAACGCAATTTAACGCTTCGCTGGAGACGCACAGTCGACGCGGGACTGAATCGAGATTCGTAAGGCGAACGGACGGGGAGAGTAACCTGCGTGGGAAATCGCTTAGCGTCCTCCGTCTGACATATCGCGAAGCTGTACTACTGAAATTTCGAAGGACCACTGCTTCTAAATGTTACATCAAAGAGGAAATTTAACGAAGTCGTTAAAACTCGATATCCTTCCTCACTTTCTTATTGCATACTCGACCCCAACTTGTTACGAGATTTTCTAAGAATTTCTGCAAGCAACGTCGACCGCACAAAGCGAACACTCCCAAAGTGTTACAAGTCGACGTTCAAGTGTTTCCTCGCAGCTAGAGAGCCAGGGAAGCACCGGGAAGCCTGACAATCCCAAAGCAACGAAAAAGCAAACCCATTGTGCGCCCCGTCACTCTATATTCTCACCTGGCCAGCAGCCTCCCGCGGAAATATTCATCCGCGCCCTTTAAATATGCAATTACCGTTTGAAAATTCCCAATTCCCCGGGAGTTGGGCGCCGCCTAAAACGCCAGAGGAGACAGCTACGACGGCTAACAAAGCCCCACCTACTCCCTTGTGAAAAGAGGAACGCGGCCAGAGCGAGGGGGGTGGATTAGAAATTCATGAGGCCTGACAAAGAAGCAGCTTTCCAAAAATCCTCTCGCGAAATGCGCCCCGCGTGCCCCGAAGGAGACCAGGATCAACCCCCTCTCGAGATCAACCGGGGTGTCGCTCGCCGGGACGCCCGGGCTGGCTGTCGTTAACATAAACTCGATAAATCTCAATCGCCCGCCCTCCCCCGCCGGGGGAGAGACGTGCGGACTTTTCGGCTGCCCGTGGACCGGTCTGATAGGCATGTTAGAAGCTGCCTCGAACTTATAAATCCCGACGTTTAACGCTGCTACCAGAGCCAACGTCCGAGATAATCCCGCGAGGGGCCACGTGACGCGGACCAACGAGCCGAGTTTCCCAGCGATTGGTCGTGGCAATCTTTCGCGTTGACATTTATTACGAGAGGGGATTACTGGATCTAATATAGCCTTTAAGAACTCCGACGGACGAGGCTAAATCACGCTGATACCATAAGCCGCGGGGGCACTATTTAACGCGAGCCGGGGACGATGTCGCAACTTCGGGGTCCCCGACTCACAAACATCGAGGGCTAACCTTTCGGCGAGATTTCGTGCACGGGGTTTCGAGGCAAGTGTTACGAACTTTGAGAGATACGGCAGATGGGGAATGACGCGTGGTTTCAGTCTGTGTTAGGTAGTTACGAAACTGGAGTGGTTTGGTACGGCGCGAAAAGGGAACGTAAGAATGGAGTGCGAATCGGTATCAATCGGTATCAAACGGGGGAGGCTGAATTCTATGAGAGGCTGATTAAAGTTTCGAGGCGTTGCAAAGTTTCCTGTTCTCAAAGGTAGCGAAACAGTCCCATCCGTACCATAAGCTCGGTGAAATTCGATGTTCCTCGGAGTGTTACCGACTGAAACTTGCCGGCAAGTTTTGTAATAAAGGAAACGTTGAAATTCTCGGTGCACGAATTTCAGAAAAATGAGGAGTAACGGTACCTCCGTTAACTGAGACAAGTTCCCGAAATTGTTCAACAAACTGTGAATCACCATTAGACGTGCAATAAGTGTGCCCACTTTATTACATCAATTTACGCGAAGCAACTTGCCACGTAACTGTAATTTCCCCAGCTTTTTCTGTGCCTGTAATAAATTGCCGAGGGAGGGCAACGGAGGCTGTAAACAAAATTGTGTTTGCCAGCCAAAAAGCAAACCCACGGTCAAGCTATTTGCGCGGCTGCACAAATTGAACCCCTAAAAATGACAGGCAAAGTAAACGAGATCGGATGCATCCCGGAACGGTGAAAAATATTTTCCCCGGCCAAACCGTGCATACGTAAACAACGAATAAACAATACGGAGCGGCATGTGAAATGGGAGCAACGGCGGAATCACTTTTCCGCGAATCTCTGTTTAGACAGATCAAATCCATTTTCAAGGAATCACGCTAATCCGATGATATAAATAATTATTATTAGATTACTCCGCGGAGCACAGTGGACACAGAAGACAGGAACGCCAACGGCAGCCTGTACGCTCTGAAAAGGACAATTCCTGCATGCTGGGAGAAACTAGTTTGACTGGCTGAAGCAACATCGCGCTGCCAATTATTCGAACGCGCCGATAAACCATAAGCAAGAGATTAAAAGTGCCAGGCCCGCGAGTGGTGCTTTCGTCGTAACTGGAAGCACAGACACCATAGGCCGAACAGGCCGTCGAGAGTACCGATGTATCGCGATCCGCGTAGGAGTACGGTTAAAGTGGGCTTGAAATCTTCTCGCGCATTTCCCCACCGAACTGCGCGCGCGATGTCGTTAATCCACGTGTGCACTCGTCCCGCCAGTCGAAACGCGAAATATTGAAAACGGATGGGGCACTTGTGTACCGCGCGTCAGCTACGAAAAATCCGATAACCAGCCGCCGCCTCTCCACAGAGATCGCGAGAAGGGAAGAATAATTCTCGCCTCGCCGTCGCTCGGCTACCCGGTCGCCTTCCGACAATGGAATCGCGCTTATATCGAGAGAGTACGCGCAACAATTGAAAAGCCATCCTTGTCGGCCCTTTTCTCTTTCTTCCCTCCTTTTCCTCCCTTCCCTCTCTTTCCATCCCGGAGCCAAAGCGAAATCGAATCAACCCGTAATCGGCGTCCCCAAACAACGCCGCCACGTCGAGAACACACGTTCGCAGACCCTCTGTACCAACCCCCCACCTCTCGGCCGCGATACGTCGTCCCTTTTCACCCTGACCATCGCCGCGATGTGCAGCCCCTCGGGGCAGCTGCTCGTCGTGTGCCTTCGAGCCAGCCCTGGGGCCGCTTCCGAATATCGATTTGTCGGACACCGCCGCGAGCAGCCGATGGAGAATGTTATCGACGGAGGGCGAGTGTGCCCGCTTTTCCCTCGAAACCACGTCGAAATCCGATGGTATCTGTGCACAGGACGGTTCAAAAGAAGGGCGCCAGCTCTCCGGGCGCACGAGATGCTTGGACAATTGCGCGAAGAATTTTAATCAAACGGGGTTGGTATAAGAAAAAATGGAATTCGAGGATATTCTACCTTTAGCTCCGTGTATTCGACTCGATGGGAAGATGAAACGTTCGAGAGGAAGCCTACGTCGCAAATGAACCGTTTTCCCAGGAGCTCTTCTGGAAGAGTTACCTTTTTATTCCGTTTTAATTCGACGTCGCGTCGATTGGACTCCGTTTCTCAGTGAATTAAGTCAGACACCGGGCGGGACCGTTTTCCATTCGACTGTCTTTGGAGACGAAAATCTGGCTGCGAAAATTATTCGGCAGCGGAATCAACCGTTACCAGGAATTTAATTAACGATCGGTTCGGCTGTTGAGCGCGGCTGGTAATATTCCAAAGCCGCCACACACCACCGGAAACGAGGGATAATTTCTGGTGCATCGACTGGCGGCTTGCCGCGCCGGCAGGATATAGTACTTACGAGATGCAATTGTTTCGGTCGTAACAGTCCATTGATTTACCTTCGCCAATGAAATCAAGATGGACGAGGCACATCTTTCCGTTACTCGATTCTCGGGCAGGGCCGATCGCGTTTCGACCAGAGATACACTTTTCCTGTTACGAGGATCGAATGCTTTCGTTCCAACTTGAAAAAAAAGTATAATTTCATTTCGCTACGACGCAATGCGAAGAGAAGCCTATCGTCGAGTTTGAATTTTTAGCTTCTAGGGCACCGACGCGTGACAATGGCCCTTCCTCCAAGGGATAGTAACCGTCGATCGATGTTGCATTGTCATTTAAATGCGTTTATAAATTTTTCAATTAGTCATTGCTATGTAAATTGAAGAAGCGCCCGGTGCGCGCCGCCGTGCCGAAAGATTCGCACGAATTCAACCGTATAATAAGGAACCTGGTAATTCAATACATACCAATTTGCTTTGCTCGTCGCCCCTTTTGTCCGCGGTCGCATTTGCACGCTGACAATAAAGCGAATTAATCTTCCCTTCGATCTGCGGAGAGAGCGTTGCATCGCAATCACGAACTTCGTTGACCGTTCGCTATCGGAATGACACTCGGCGAGCCAAACAATTATACCTCCTAGCATGCACGCTGATAAATGCATCCCCTGATAAACTACGGATTTACTCTGCCCGTCGTTGCGGCCCCCTCCCGACCCGATGACAATGAAAGATACGGCACGCCGTGTGACTAATCAATGCCACCCTTCTCAAAAATATAATTTAACGCGCCGCGAAACCCTATCTCCGCCGATTCCCCAGCCACCCTCCTTTCTTTATCACTTTCAACGATTACGCGTACCATCCTCTCCTCGATAACCAATCAGCCCCGTCCATTCCCGCTCCCCGTTCGAAACCCTTTGTTGCGAATCGCTCCAACGTAGAAACAGGCTGCACGTATTGTGCAAAGATGATTGGACACGGTGGCTGGAGACGCGAAACGATGATCTATGACACTTTCACCGACGCGCGAACTTTTTGCTCTAGGCCGGTAGGCGAAGGTGTCCTCGCCGAAGCTTCTCGATAATTCATAATCCTCCGCGATATCATCCCGCCCATCGCCACATTCGGTTCCCCCAGCTCGCCGTTCTTTCCAAAACACAAGGACCATTCAGAATCCGCCAGCCTGTTGAATACAATAGACAGGATGTTAGTAGAACCGTCTTTCCACAGGATGAGTCCTGCTCCCACGATGAAACGTCGATAGAGGGAAGCCACTGAGAGGCAGAGTGGCGTCGAGCATCGATACGTTCTCCAACGGATAATCGCTGGTCTGATCCAAAAGGGGTGCCTCCGGGAACAACGAATTTTAATCGCGTTCCGCCCGCTCGCCCGTCCAAGGAGGATCCCAACCCTCCGTGTTTATCCGACCGCGTGGTGGGTCGTGACTCCGCGTCATTTCCACGACGTACCCGCCACTTTTCCCCGCGGCAGGCGCGTCGTAAAACTCCACAATACGCCCGCTCCGGCGTGCCTTCCTGTTCCGTGAAACGACGCACGAACGCAAGGTGGCTCGCCGTTCCAACGGCGCTAATGGAGACACCGTCGAGTGCCGGTTATTGCAGCCAGTCTTCGAAGCTCGGGGGGGCGAGCGTGCACCGAAAGACAGACAGAGGGAACGGGGGAGGAGAGCGAGGGGGATCGTTATTACGTCTCGTTTCGAGGAGAAGACCTCTCGGTGAGGTCTTCCGTCGATATCCAGACGGTGGGTACCACCCACCCCTCCCTTCCCACCCTTCCAGAGGATGGTTAACGCCTTTGAGCTGCGCTTGCTCCTGGTCCCTGGCTCCTTCGTCCTTTTTTTTTCTAACCCCTCCCTGCTCGATCTCCACCACGTTTCGCGAGGCTGGAAGGAGCTGGACAAAAAGTCAGAGACGTTTCTCTTGCTCCCTCTCTTTGAAGCGGGCGAGACGCGCGGCCAGACACAGGATGGAAGTTCCCCGGTTCTCCATCAGCGGATATCAAAGGACGCCCGTAACAAAGGTGGCTCGATTCGCGAATCGTCTTCCTACCGCGTTTTCCGCCTCTTTCCTCCGGCCTCTTGTCCCGCCACGATATATTGGATCGCGATATAATGGACGACGCGTCATTATCACTCGCAACCTGTCGCTCGTTTCCTTCCCGTGTCGCGGTCGAGGGTCCCTCCGGCTGCCTGGAAACTTGCTGGCGATGTTGAGCTCGGCTCCTGTGTACACGGGCCGGGGGAGATCAGTTTTCTGGAATTTTTATTAACACACACACTCGGGCGCCACTGCCATGGGGGAAGTCCTTTTCATTTAATCAGGCGCTCTGGCTCGCGTTTCTTCGCATTCAATGGCCTGGATTCGTGGCGCGTGCTGCAACAGCCTTATCCCACGATGAGATCGGAACGTGTCCCACCTAGCCAGCCGCGGCTGAACGCGATAAATGACTAAATAACCGGTGAACGTCCCCGGGGCCACTGGGGCCCGGGGCTAAAAATTACACGACACGGCCGTATACAAATATTATACAACCGTTTCGCTCGTTGTTTCGTTCGTGCTTCCGAATGAGCTCGATCATTAAGGCAGATAGGTTTATGCCGGCGCGGCGCGGCGTCACGAAAGCCGGCGTTTCTGGTTCCCGAGTAACCACGATAATTGCGCTACACTTTCTCGTTACATGGCCGCCGTCCTGCTATCCTATTTTCCGAGCAGACGTTATCTTTTTAGTACCGTTATCCCTGCGCGACGATATCCCCCGGTGCACCGTAGCCAGTTATTCCGGAATCCAGGATACCACTGGCCGCGAGGAGCACTCCTAAGCTGATCCTGCTTTGAGAATAAATCGGCGGGACGCCACCGAGATATGCCACCGCGTGTTCCGCCGGCCAGCGGCTCCCATTAATTCTCAATGGAAATAAAAGCAACGGCGAATCGACGATTCGCCGATAGCCGGTGAGCTGAGGAGGCTAATAGGCGGCCCTAACGGTGATTAGAAAATACAACAACGGCGTGTTACACTTGTATCCGAGATCGCCCGCGCCGATCGCCTGCTTTCCGCGCTAACGAGGGTAATAATTATACACACTTTCTCCCGAGGACGGCTGTGTTTCTGTCATCCCGGCGGTTCGATCGCATCGTTATCTACCCGGCGGCGTTATCTAATCGTTCCAGCCATTAATACGGCCCCGAACGCCACTGGGCCGCTATTACTGTCGATCGTTGAAAGAATAAATTATGGAAAGACAAAGTTCGCGTTTCCATGTCGCTGGCGATAATTCTTCCCCGAGCCGGTAGCGCGCTCAGGAATTTCTGATAGCCACCGTTGCATACGCCTGGATATTCATAAATTGCTTTGATCCAATAATAGAGAGAGCAAAAGTCTCCAAACCCATTTCATACGACTCCGTGACGAAATGCATTTATATGCGTATCCTCGTGTCCTCGTTGCAAGTATCAAGGAGATCTGCACGCGTTGTGCCCAATATTCTCCGCCGAGTGGCGCGAAATAGTTTCGTCCGGATCAAATGCAAACCCATCACTAACAATCCTAATGATCCCAATAAACTTGCGTGGAGGCGCGCTAATAAGGACAAACGCATTCCGCGGATAATCGAATAACAGTCCCAGAAACTTTCCCTCGGCGTGGGCTGCCCCTCTCCAACACATCACGTCCCCGATTCCAGCGTTATCTCGGCGCGGCGTTATCTGTGGGACGATATCTCGATGCATTATACTCATTGCTGCACTCCCGTACGCTACTACGTGCCGCTGCAGTCGATCTTGGGAGAGGGGACCGGATTCCCAGGGTGCATTAAACTATCTATCAATCTATCTCGTACAAGAGACGCGGGGAACACGCGTGTAGCTGCAGCACGTGCATCTATGCGATCTCCTGTGCGCCGAGAATGGAGAATGCACACGTACACGAAAACCATCCAGCCTGTAGAGGTGTCTTCCCGCTGCATCCGCGCGCGCGCGCGTCCACACAAGCGGCGCTCGTGTGCGCCCAGGTACGTGTGGCGATGCGTGGGCGGTATGCGACGTACTCTCCGGCGCAAAAGTGAAACTGACGGATTAGAACCAGCGGCGAAACAGCGGCGCAGCCGGCAGCGGCTGGGGAGAACCTCACGGCAATTTCAAAGACAATCGAGGCGCCGCGTCGCGAATAAAAATCACCGGTCGGCAATTACGAGGAAATTATACCGCGCCCACGTTCGCGCTTTGTCGGATTAAAGGTGTCCCTGATGGTATGCTACGCGAGTCACCGGCCGATAGATTACTTCTTAGTTTCGCGGAGAGATGCGAGCGGAATCGAAATTGCTGTGGGTGTTTCGAATTCCTTGGGACTCGTCTCTATGACTAACCTTTGATACGTCGAAGTGTTGAAAGAGGAATGCAAATGTTTCTCGGAGCTTCGAAATGAAACCGGGCGTACTGCGAACAGCGATGTAGCGAGGATTTAATCGCGAGGCACGGTGCCGAGTATTGACATCCAGTCGTGGGTGTGAAGGATTCTGTCAGAGTGCCGGCGGAAATGTATAATTCGATGTACTCCGTGTAAGTTGATCGGGGCGCGGATGAAGCTCGTTCATCATCGATTCTATTACACCCCTTTGGAGGGGTTTGGGAGCGGCGTGTACAAAAGCAACGTGCTCAGTGTTATAAACTACAACGATACTTTTGTGAAGGAATGTACAGGGAGAGCCACCACCCTACCAAACAAGGGAATGGTACCCCAACAAAAGGGAGGTCTTCACTTCACCATGGCACAATGCTATCCTGTTCGACGTACTTCCGCCCTGTTGCGTTTTTCCGATTCCACCCGGCGACTCACTCCCCCGCCCGCGCCTCGCCAACCCCTCTCACCCTCTTGATCATAGTTCTGCCAACAATCGTGCCAGAACTTTCGCCAGCCCCCCCCCCTCCCCCGCGTCTTGCCACTCGAATCCTCCTCAGACCCCCGAAGGAGTCTGCGAGCAACATATGTTTTCGCCTGTATTACTGAAGACGGGTCAGGATATTAAACAGATATCGATGTAGGAGCAAGCGTGAAAAGAAACAGGATTGTTAGAGAAACAATATGTATAGAACAAAGAGACCAGCATCTGAATTTTCAAGAGACTTTTGAAAAGAATGTTGCGAGGATGACGAGGGTTCCACGATCCATTATCCCGAGGATCAAGAATTGGTCCCCACACTGCCTGAGCTAATAGATCCTGCAAAGAGAATCCTCGACCCTGTGGCTTCTGCAAGTAGATTACCAGCCATTAATCACGCGAACAGGACGGCGACCAACGTCAACAGGAAAATCTGAAGGGTAAAATTAAATCCCCCCCCCCCCCCCGAAGGTGTGTAGATCCTACGAGCCACGGGAAACTGAAGTTGAAAAGATCAATTTGAAATACCGCCAGTGACGGTTCAATTCTTTTAAATCTCCATGCGCCTGGTAACTGAATTTTCGTGGCAGACGGGGCAAAGAAGAGGTCGCCGTCGGACGCTCGATAATTATTTCCAACAAACTAATATCCCGCCCGTCGTCAGTCCCGGGCAACGACAAGCTCCGAGTGCAGGGCGCCCCGAACGCCTAACGAGAAAAACCAAGATAAGCGTTCACGGTCGAAGCCGTCAAACTTTGTTGGACGAGTTTGCAGCTCGGGCTACAGCGTGCCTTGTAATCCCCACTCGCTGCTGAAATTTACTTAAGCGGCCCACCTTCGAGGGAGCGTCTTGCATCGGCGTTCTTTCGCCGCATTACGCGTGTTTCATGGGCAGCCGAGCGGCGAGCAAATAGGTTAATGCAACGACCTCGAGTGCACGGCAATTTTTGCCCGCGGCCGGTCTACGATCCACCTCCTCCTACGTGTCCCGAGCGAGTCATTAACCCCGGCACTAATTAATTACCCGAGCCGAGTCTCATTCTCCCGCGAAACGTCGTCACTGCCCTCTGCCCGCCCCCCTCACTCTCTCTCTCTCTCTCTCCCGGACCGTCCTTTCCCCGGCTAGCCTTCTCCAGAGTTTACGCCGCGCGTCTCACGGCCCAAGGCGGGGATTTTTCAGCGACCAGCGGTTAAAAGACGGCATCGCGGCACCAGCTCTTTAATTTTAATGAGAATCGAGGCTTAAGACGGGGGAACGACTCGGGCCCCCAGCGGGGATCCTTAATTCCCGCGTTAAATCCGATGCTTTGCTAATTCGCGACAGGATCGGCCACGGTTTTTCCAATAGCGCCTTCGATGAGCTAATCGTGGCTGGGAACGGGGCTGCAATTCGTTTACGATGGTATGGACCGGGGTAATCCTATTGTTAGGAATTGGTCGCTTGAGAAAATGATCAGGTGGATTGCGCGGTGGGTGGGGTAATCGGGCTTGTCTGAAGCTAGGCGGGACTTGGATCGACAGTGTCTACGTGGAAAAAGGACACCGGTGCCGTAATGTCGGTATTAATCGGCAGACCCCCTGTCGAAGCGGAGCACGAAGTTGCGTCTCAGTGGGAACGGGGGAAGTGGAGTGACAGTAAATTTAGTCGCAGCCGAAATTAATAGCGTTTCAAGCGGGCCAACTTCGGCCCCGTTCCACCCTCGAGCGGGCGCGGGTATATTAGAGCGGCATGAAATTAATCGATTAATTCAGCTTCCGCGGAGTCGGTGGAGCACGAACGCGGTCCGATGTAATTCGAGCGAGCTTAAAGCGGCGGTTATCTCGTGCAAGCTAGTACGCGCGCGGATTCGAGACCGACCTTACGTTAATAATCCCAACAGTTTCTGCATCGTTACCCACTTACTGCAATTGTGCGAGCGCGCGAGCAATGCCTCCGACGGCCGACGGATGGTTGCACACCGTCCTACGTGATCCCGGGCTGTATTACGTCAACGTAGAAAACGTCGATGATCGCGAGGACAGGGGCGAGCGAGACTAGCCACCATGGCTCCGACATGAATCTCAACATGACGGATTACTTCGCGCGGAGAGATGATGCGCGATTCAAGCGACACCGCGTGGGCGTATGGTCTTTGCAACGCGTAATGTAGTTACAGGTGTACTCTCACAAGAGAAGCACACGATGTGTTACGTACGGATTTTATTTACGCTTCGGAGAAAGGTAGAAAATTGGAAAGTACCTATTTGACCCATGCTTGACCGTAAAAGATACACGCAACAGTTCGCGAGATATTTAACAATAAAAAATCACGTTTCCCCGTTAGGCATCAAGTCCCTGAAATTTGAAATGGCGTAACAAGTAGCGCGGTGACAAATGCGATTTTTTATTGTTAAATACAGTGGCGTGCAAAAGTATTCGGCCACCCTTTAAAATCGCGTAATTTTTTTAAAATTAATCCAAACGACTTGAGTTTTTTTGAGAAGCTAGAGGGATTAGTTTGCTAAATTATGTGATTCGTCGGTTTGAAAAAAATGCACTTGGTCGGAATAGCAAAAAAAAATAGTAAAGGTCGTTTTTTTAAACTTTTTTTCTGAGCCCTTAATGAAAATTTAAAAAAAACCCGTTTGTAGATTTAAGTAAGTTATATACGTGTCTAAAATTTCATCAAAATCGGTTAACGTATAGCTCTGAGCTATGAACGCTTAAAGATCGCAGAATAAGGTCGAAAATCGAGAGAAATTCCCGAAATCAGGGACCTTTACTATTTTTTTTTTGCTATTCCGACCAAGTGCATTTTTTTCAAACCGACGGATCACATCATTTAGCACACTAATCCCTCTAGCTTCTCAAAAAAACTCAAGTCGCTTGGATTAATTTTAAAGGGTGGCCGAATACTTTTGCACGCCACTGTATCTCGTAAACTATTAGCTGTCTACGCCTTCAGTCGACCATGGATGAAATATTTTTCAATTCTATACACTCCTACGAAGTTGAAATTTGAAGGGCTGAACGGCGAGCAAAGTACCTACCTACCACGATTTCAGAGGAAAAGATTTTTATGTTGTTTAAGGGACTCATATAAGCGTGCGCAACATATTTCGGGGTGTGGGGGATGTGAAATTAAAGAGACGATAATTACCAGCCGCAGTCGGCCATTTACACCCGCGTTACAGAGAATACGATATGCGTTAGGCGAGTATCAGTCGGCAGGATACGGCGACGCGATAACATTATACGAGCACGGACCAGTGAAATCGCTGCAGGCGCGCTGCGAAATGTAATCAACATACTTCGGCGGTGTAGGGTGAAAAAAATAATTCCCCTCCGGTCGCGAGGGAGGACAACTGTAGGCAGCATCCCCCGCGGCTCGTATTATTCTCGCGCAACCCCAATTTTCTTGCCGATGCACCCTCCGAGGGCGGCCGCAGATTTTCAATCTGCATTTCTCTTCCACCTATCGCAGCTTCTCTCCCCCTGTCCCTATCGACCACTCCCCCCCCCCTCGTTCCACGCCCGAATCCCCCGCTACCCGCGATATCGCAGGAAAGCGTAAATGTGCCCGAAAATGGAAAGGGAGAAAGAGAGGAGAGGGACAAAAGGCCACGAGGATGCTCGAAAGGGTTGCACACCTACAGACACGGAATATACTCTACTCCACCCTTCCTCCTGTTGCGTTTCCGATTTCGAACAGGGTGGATGGTAAAATAAAAATCGTCGGCGCGATTGCCACGCGGAACGTAAATTTCGAGCGCAGACGGCGGGCAACGGGGTTTAAGAGTGTATTTACCGAATCTAATTTCGCTGGAAATTAAATTAGCCCGTTGCGCCACGGGAAAATCAACCATAAACCCGTCTCCCTCGCGCAGCTTCTGTCTCCCTCTTTCTCTAAATAAATTTAATACGCATAATCAACGAGCTGCTCGAAACCATTCCGGGACCAATTGTTGTTCCCTCTGCCGAGTATCCCCGCCTTTCCCGGGGAAACAGGGCGATGCGATTAGTTTCGAGTTTCCACAATAAAACGCGCGGCCGTTCGCCCCGGAACGACATCATTTAAGTTTTATTCCTCCCGACACCCCCGACCTATGTAAACCATTGTAAACGAGCCAGCTCCTACCAAGGGGCAAGTGGCAGAGGAACTCTGGACTCTAGACGGAATCCTATCTATGGATGTATCTGCTACGGGATGTTTCTGTTCCGTTGCCTCTCGTTTCGCGCTGTTTGCACTACGAGTGCTACTGCGATAACATTATCGACAGCGCAGGTTGCTGACCGAAATGCGACGAATCTTGAGTCTCGAGAAGTTTGCCTGTTGTTTTTTTTTAATTTTATGCGTAACAAAATCCTGGTGGTACTGGATAAATTGTTTTTTTTTTTTTTCGTAGACAGACATCTCATGAGTACGTTGTTATTAGAATGATATAGGTATCTCTATCATTTGCATATTGTAGTTGATATTGAATCGCCGAAATTCTAGAATAGCTTCTCCGAAACTCCAGATTTCACTGATAACGGAAAGTAACATGCCTGCATCCATAGTTGGATGATAACTTTTATCAAGTTACTTACTCATAGGAGATGGCAGTGTTACTTGCAAAAGACCCTTACCTGGAACAGAGAAAGCATTTGAAGTTAGCATCAGAAATAGTGCAAACTGACACGCAAAATAAAAACTGATCACCAAACTTTACCTAACACGGCACTAGAGTTTATACAAAAACCGACATTTGAAATACCCGGTTTTCGAATTTCAGTAACTATTTCCAAATAACCGGTTAAAACGGTATTCGAATTTTACAAAAATAAATAAATAAAACAGTAACGAAATAATTATACTTATTTCAACATATTACGTTTTTTTTTTTTTAAATATTTATGGAATTACAAAAATATAACAAAATAAAAGCAAATAGAATATACAAAACCAAATAAATGAAATAAAATTAAAATAACTAACATTCGTACAAAATATAAATTATAAATCTTTATTTCATTTAGTAGGTATTTTTCGTCAGGAAATATGAACTCATGAAGATTAATTTTACAGTAATCTGTTACTATAACATGCTCGTGCCTGAGGCGATTTCAAGTGAAAATGTTAACTTTTGTAATTAAATAACTAACTAATTAATTCCAGTATCTAAACCCAGTTTTTTAATTTTAAAAACCGCCAAATCCTACACGGTACCATTAAATTCCACAGAAATGAAACGCAATGTTACAAATGTTCTGTTTCCCTTAATCTGTGTTGCATTTAATTCCACCTAAGTATGTCTCCTTGAATTGTCAATGAATAACCAAAATCCCACCCATAATCATCAGCGAAAGACCAACCCACACGCTCGTCGCGGGCAAAGCGAAAGCAGCTCTCCTGGTCCGTAGGTACTGTATGATCCCCCTCGTCCTCAAAAGGCAGGAAGAAGCAGGACAAAAATGTGAATAATGGCGGAGCGTGGGTGCGGCGGAGTGGCGAATACGAAATTAACTCGGGGAATCTAGGCCGCCGAATTAAGGTATCCATCTCAATCCCTCTCTGCTCGCCGTCGCGCCACGCCATTCGCGCGCGCTTAATGTTTCAATTTCACGTGCATCGAGGACCGACGTTGATTTTATGCTCGATATCTCCGGGAGCCTGCTCGAAGATAGCCTTTATCCGAGCAATTAGATCTCGCCGATGGGTCCATTAACTGGCCGTGTTTCCCGGTGCTAACTGTTCGAACGGCTTGGACATCAATTCTCTGGGAGTTGGCGCGCGCGACTCGCGCATCCACAGAGATACGAGCAGCGTCTCTGTCTCTTATCGCGCATTTGCATATTCACGCCACGGGGATCGTTCCGCGGCAGCGTTAAGTACGTACGCGGAAAACTGCGTCGCGAACAATTTTCACGCTGATGCCCGACAGTCACAGTGAACCGCGATTGTAAACGGAGAATTAAAGTTCCCGCCATTTGGAGAAGCTCGGCGCGTTGCTTGTGGAAAGTTACATAGAAGCTTGGATTAAAAGGTGAAGGGATAATGGAAGCGTTGTGGTTTGGCAACAAGGAAGAGGATATTGTAAGAGTACACGATTTATATGGAAGATGTGATGATAACTCTAAGTATTGATTTAACCATCACAAGTACTTACTTACCCACATCGACCGAGTATTCGTGAAAATCCGTGAGAGGAGCGTCGAATTCCGCGGTGAATCGACCACGGAATCATCGACCGTTTTGAGATAATAAAATTGAAAGGAGCGGCGTGCCGCGTTGCTCCATCGGTCACCGTATTTTATAGGTACGCTCTCCGTTGCGCGCATCTGCGCAAGCGGAGCCGCTTTGGCGCGGAAATAAATATTTCAAGAAAGTACAAAGCGTATAAAGCGTAAAATACGACTGCGCCGAGCCGCGGCTATCTCAGCTCACCCCGAGCGAAACCCACCACTCGTAATATTTCAATCTGGCGCGTTTAAGCGCGAAGAGATACCTCGATTCGCGCCGTTTCTTCTTCTCCGCGCTCGTATTATGCGCCTCTCTGCCGGCGCGGAGCAGCTCGATTAAAGTTTCCCCGATAGATTTCGCACCGCGACGACTGCGATTCCTGCCGATAAGAATCTCGGGGAAAGTGCAAGAGAGGCGCCACTCCTTTCCACTCCTTTCCCTCCTCCCATATTGCCTTCCTTCCTTCCTTCCTTCCTACCTCCGAGAAGCATTTCACCCCGACGCCCCTGCCCGCCTCGCATTATCTCGCGCGATCCGAATTGATCGTCTCGTTCGCGCCCAGCGCGCTGATAAAATTTCGCCACCTGACACTCTGATTAAACGATCGCGAGATTATGCCGTCCCGTGAATTCCCGCGGCGGAAAAGAATGCACCATCCCTTAGCCTGCCCCGCTCAACCCCTCCCCCCCCCCCCTCCCGGGGACGTGGAAACAACGACCGAACTTCCGCCGTGCGTTCCTTTTTGGCGGAACGAGGCGGTATTTCGGGCTTAATGGGAGCGTGAACTCGTCTCGCCGAATCCAACGTAAATAGGTTGGTAAAAAGTAGGGAGATCGTGGTTCGGACGCAGATATATTCTATCCCGAAATAAGCAGCATTCTCTGTACCTATGGAGGGATGCATAAATTCTCGGAAAAAGTGGAAAGAGCGATTAAGGTTTTCCAAACGAGCCACCCGCGGATTTCAACAGGGAAAGGGACTCTCTGCGTGGCGGGAAGCAGGGAGGAGTAACTAGAAACTGCGGACGAAGAAGATTCCTCTAATGTATGGAGAGGCGAGGTAGGGAAGATGGGAATAAATCAAGTTTCTGAAATTGAAATTGCACCTTCTTGGCGCTGCTCCTTTCCCGTTGCCATGGATGATCGAACGTGCGTATGTAGGTACGTTACCAGAACTTGTCTCTCTGAAATACGGTAACTGCGCCGGTCGAGATAATTACGGGATCAGTGGCTCAAATAGTAATCGTACGTTTCTGTTGCTTTTCCTGGATTATAAGCTTGAATTATTATTAGTAGAATACTATCTATACTACCATAGAAAAACCAGGATTTCTATTCGTAGGTATAAGGGAGAGTGGGGTAAACACGAACGCGGATTAATCGCGAATGTGATGGCTACGGCGTTTTAATAAAAAAAAAAGCAATGTACCCTCTCCACTAGTTAATAGTTTAGGTCGTATCCAACGCCGGGCAGAATGTAATAAATACTGAACGCTCATGATATTCCAAATAAACACAATTTATTATTTTCATCATGTTTCAAGTAATATTTCGTCCATTTTCAATTGCATGTAATTACTGTTAAATGAATGATACAATTTTTTTTTAAGTTGAAATAAAGCACTTTTTTACCAACATTTTGGGACCAAGGCATTGCTTGAATCATGATTCTAACCTCTGAAGTAAATTCTTTTTTATTTTTTTATGTCGTGGGTAGGGATTGCAATACCGGTAAACCGGTTTACCGGTTTCCCGGTAAATCGCGAGAAATACCCTTAAATTTTTACCGGTAATTCGCCAAATTTTTACCGGTAATTCGATAAATTACGTATAGCAATATAACACATATAAGCGTTTATTAATTCAGTCGACATCTACTATGTTCTCAGTGAAAAAGAACTTCAGTTACTAATAAAGACGAAAACCGAAGTAGGTATCTCATGGAGAACCAACTCTGATCCAAAAGAAAACTAAGAATCTGAATCATGTCATCAAAAAAATGGACGCATTTTCAAGTAGAAAAAGTAAGGGGAAAGTATATACAAATGGCATATGATTTCTTAATGATTACCCGACCAAAAAGTGTAGAATATGAGAGCGCTTTATCCGTGGCTGGATTATTTTTTACAAAAATTAGGTCGCGATCAGGAAACTAAAGTTTAGACAAATTATATTTTTTACGTACTTATTTGTTAAAAAGAATTGTTAAATAAAAAATATTTAATTATGTGTGTAAGATAAGATTCTTTTCATTGTTTGCCTGGTGAAGATCCATATTAATAAGTATTGTAAATAGTTATACAAATATATCTATTTTGTGTTATATCATTTTATATTTTATGTTCAGAATAGTTTCACATGCATATATTTTTTATAATGCACGATTAGAGTTCAAAAAAAGTTTTTTGTAACGTTTACTCTTATATTTTAAGAGTCATTAATTCCTTAAAAAAATACCGCTTAATTACCGGTAAACCGGTTTTGATTGAAAATTTTACCGAATTACCGGTAATTGAAAAAGTCGGTAAATTTGCAATCCCTAGTCGTGGAGTATTGACGAACAAATCGAATGGGGTAATCTCGAACCTTCGAGATTAGCAACGTTAACCGATTTTGATGAAATTTTAAGCATGTATAAAACTTACTTAAATCTACAAAAGGGATTTTTCAATTTTCATCACAGGCTCAGAAAAAAAAGTTTAAGAAACGACCTTTGCTATTTTTTTCGATATTCCGACCAATTGCAATTTTTTTCTAACGCACGAAAAGATGAATTTGAAAAATACATTAGGTATAGGTTGTAGCAACATTTTTCCAAGTCGCTTTCTGTGCGACTTCTTCGATATTTAGCACTCTGTTCGTGATTACCCCACGGCAGTCGAGTAATCACGAGCACCAAGGGTTTTGCTTTTTCACTATAAAGTCGATTTTTATTATAATTTTTCAACAATTCGTCACAGTACTTTATAGATGAATAGTTTAAGTATGTTCGTAAATAATCAACAAATTCATTTCTCACATAATTTTCGTTTTGTTTGCTTTTTTTCTTAGGTGTTCGCATTTACCCCACTCTCCCTTACTACACCCTGAAAGCCTCGATCAGACATATAAAATTACGACGAAGCGGAATCCTAAATTGCTGAGCCCCAAAAGTGCAAACCGATTCGATTCCTCGCCGAACGAGATTCCCCGTGCAAAACGAGTAACAATAACACTTGAACCATCCCCCGAGAGAAATAGTACCCTCTCGCATCAAGCAATTCAAACGATTCCCGACGATTCAAGTTCACTCGCTGTCAAAACTAACCCCGATCCAATCTCCGAGCTGTTCGGTACACAAAACGTGCTCGGCGAAGTACCAGCGCTTCTGCATGGGGGAAAATCCGTGCACCTTCGATGGATCGATCGGGACTGGGGCCATAATAAGCCCATATTTTCCTACGAGGGCGGCTTTAATTGCCTGCGCCCGGGATCAGCAAGGGATGGGCAGCGTTCTCGCTGAATCCTTATTTATAGAAGTCGTCGGCTGAGCCCGCTGGTCGCGATTCAGGGAGCAGGCTGCCTCTGCGGGCTAGAACCAGCTCCCGGCGGCTTAAGCGCTCGCTGGTAAAGAGTAAACGGTCGATTGATTTACGAACGTCCATCGGACCGTATGGAATTTTCACGTCCGCCCGAGGATCACCCGACCCACGCCCCTAATCGACCGAGATTAGCTCGACCCAACCGCGCTTATTCCGCATGGACGTTCCCCGCTATCCCGCCGCGGATGCTCCCTGTTCCGAGTCGCGCTGACACTTTACCCTGCCACTGTGACTACGTGCTAACAGGATATTCAGCGGTGAACGAAAGATCACGGTGCAACGAAGTCACGCGTGGTAGGTAAAAGTTACGGCGATGTGTAGCATAAACTGCTCGCGGTCTAAGAAGGAAATCAGCGTGACCTATGCAGCGTTAATCTCTCCATCTATGTACTCGGCACTATCTCCGACACCAGCTCCGCTAACAAGCCCCAGTACCACTCTTAAAAGGACCACTTTCCAAAGGCATCGTGCATCGGAAAACACGTTTAATTGTATTCAGAAGCACGTGTTGCGCACGTGGGAACGCAGCCGGTGGAGAGCAGCGGCTCATAACTCACAGCCCGCCACTAGCGGCAATCTTCGAGCTGGGCCGCCGGTTCCGCGGACCATCCGAAGGCGGTCTATCGGCAGACGAATTTCCGCCGTCGTGAAAGCGAAAGCGAACGAGGAAATTAGACGTCGGTGTTAGCGGCGCGGGAGCGACTCGTGGGAACGGCGCGCGACACAATCGGCCATTGTGGGCTCGCGGCTCGGACGACGATTCCGTTGCGCCGGGCCGATCGACGGGTAGCTCCACCGGTCGCCAGGGGGAAGAAACATCGAGGGAAACGGCGAGATACGGGGGATACAGATAAGAGAAGGAAAACGTGGCGCAGGTTGGCCGCGTCACCGTAGCAGCAGCGTTTCCCCAAGGGCAAGAGAAAGCCGTTCTCCTGGCAGCGGTAACCCAGTTAGAGGCGCACGGTTATCCGTGCGTATCTCATTCGTGTATCTCGTCGCGAGGCGTCCACTCGACCGGAAGTCACCTCCAACCCCCTCTCTGCTGCCTCGCCCGGCCCTTCAGCGAAGGAACTCGAAGCCCGACGACTGCAAGGGAGGACGAGCCACTCGAGAGAATCGCGAGGGCATCGTGCCAGCGCGACGTCGAGGAGCGCGATTATTGGTAGCGAGGCTCGGCGCGAGAGCCTCGTTATATCCCAGGCAAACGAGGGAAAAAACCAGTCCACGGGAAGACAAATCTCATGGAAATTGACCGAGATTCGCGGATAGCGCTAGGGAGGATGGACGAGTCCCCTCGGTCATAGAAATTTCATTGTTGCTCGCCGTTTTGTAAGTAGAAATGCTCGTGGAAATAGTATAGATCGTAGGTGTTTCGTGGAATTGGAGGTCGGGTCTGATCTGTGGTGTCGAAGGGAGGTCTGACGCGAGGATATTTGACTGGAACGCAGCTCTTGGAGCTGAACACGGAGAAGGGAATGGAGTTGAATAGCGGGAATACAGGGACGCGGTTTTATACGATCGATCCCGTAAATGGTCCCAGCGAGGGCACAAACAAGAATTAAACACTCTCGGTGTACGAAGATTTCGCCCGGCAATCCGAGGAGCGTCGGGGTCCAGGCTGCATTTGCATGCGTTATTCGGACCGCCCAGGGGGGCGCGAAATTTCCGTGGGGGATTAAAAACACTCGAACAGCGCCGTTAATTCTCCGCGATGAAGCCAGAGAGCTCGTCGGCGGCGGCCGCGAAACGAAATAGAACCGCGCCCCGCTTGTCCTTCGAGGGGGCCGAGGTTTTTCGATAAAAGCCTAAGCTTAGTCGCGAGCTTAATGGATTTGCATTTGTATAAGCTCAGCAGTGGGTGGCGGGCTGGTGTGGCCGTCGAAGCGCGAGGTGTCGAGCGAAAAAACTGAACGTCCATGGGATTCGGGGGAGACGAACCGTGAATTTTTGCCCCGCGGCCCAATAATCCACCAACCGGGAGACGGGGAGGGGGAGGGGGGGGGGGGGGGTTTGAAAGGTACGATCGACGGATTATTATTTCAGACCGACGAAAGAATCGCCCCGGAAGCAAAGGGTGGAAAAATGATGAGCCGGTTACGTGGCTCTGGCTCGCGTGTCGCAGTGATGCGCGGGTGGTTGCAAAACGTAGCGACGGGGTAAAAGAAAACGGGCAAGATAACGGAGCAAGACAAACGGCTTTTGGCTTGGCGCGCGAGTCGATCGATGCGTGGACCGCGGAAGATTGGAAACGATACGACACAGAGAGGCGGCGAACTTTATGACGGATGATTGGCTGCGAGCTAAGCGCGCAAGGCAGCCAGTTTTCTTTCGGCACGGCGATAAATAATGCCCACCGGGTAATGCTTCTTTTGGGGGAGGGCGACGGGGGAGCAGCGAAATCGGCGAAGCTGCCGGATATTGGTTCCAGTGGCTGCTGAGAGGTGACACTGAATAATTTCACTGTTTATCCGCGGCATCGATACCGCCGATTTATCCCGGAACACGGTTATCGATTTCACTGCAGGCCGTCGTTACGCAATCGTATTCTGACTTCGTTTCACGCGTGGATTCTTCGCGTCGGTTAGCTTTCTGTACAGTTTCTCTGTGATGAATTCGAGCATGAATTTACGTCTGGCGATATTAAGTGAAAGAGTACCGCGACCGCGCTTGTTCCAGTCTTCGCGAAACCGATGAAGATTTCTGGGTGGAAAAAAAGTCGCCCGCCAGCGGTGTCAATGAGAATTCGTAACGACGGTATGCGACACAAAGCTTTTTAATAATACGATAACGGGAATGTAGGGTAAATCCGGGAGACGCGGTCGGGCCGGAGAGTTGGATCTTTACTACTATTTAAACAAAAAACAATAAGAAATATTTCGGACTCTATACGTAAAAATGCGTTAAAGTGCAGACCAATTACTTCTCTAGAGGCCAAACATTTGAATGAATAGCGTCATTTCGTTTCCTTCTGCATTTTTTTATTTATTTATAGGCTATGGACAAATTGCGGTTACGTTGAACCTCTTTTGTCAAACAGCGGTGTACAGAATCGTACATAAAATATACTTTTAAGTTTATTTTCGTTCAATGTTTGGGATAATAAGATAGTGGAGATATTAAGGGACAATGCAGCCAAAGTATTTGGCCATATTAACTCTTCCTCTCAAAGCCAACAAGAAGACCATCTGTCGCTGCAGAAAGGTGAGATGGTCGAGTTATGATTTTTGTTTATTTTTATTTTTTATTATTTTATTATTTTTGTTTATTTAGTTTATTTATTCACTTTTGTATTCATTTGCCTTGCTAATCGTCAGTAGGTAGTTCACTCTTTCTTTGATGTGTTCTTCACTTGTTTAGCGTAAACAAATTAAATATCAATGAATCTGTAGTTGCATTCACACATAAATAATTTTCCTTTATCCTTTGTTAATTTTCCATGAATAATTATGTAAGTGGTCTCTGCAAACGACGAAAACCATTTTCCCGGCACCTCGAGAGAGATGGTCAGATGTCATGACTTCAGTTTTCAACCCGATTTACAGTAAATATTGTCTTAAAGCAAATATCGACCAGTTTTTCTGAATCAGCATAAAATTCTGAACATATAGGTTTGTTCTGATAAAATAACTAATATCTATATTAGCTTTAATAGCCATTTTATATTAGGTCGACCACGTCTCCCGGATTTACCCTAATCACGCTTCGAAAGCGTGCACGGGGATCGGCGAAATCACTCTTCGGTATCGCGCATCTCAACGCTGGTTTCTCCATTCACTGACGGCGATGGGCTCCACTATGAAGTTTCGATAACAAATTTCGTGGCTCTACGGTCGGCCGCGTAGTTACAGTTTTTGACGTTTAGGTTTGACGGTCGAATTAAACGCCGTCACGCCGACGTCGCAGACATCGATTTTATCGGCGTCCCTCCCACGTACGCGGGCAACAGTCGATCGCGTCTATTAATGAGAACGCAGCGCGCACAATGGCAACATTTCGACATCCTTCACCGTTGGCCATCGATAATTAAATGAATCGTGGTAATCCGAATCGAACGGCCGTACTTTATTCCGCGGGGGGAAATTTCTTTTCGATAACTATTCTCTCGATTTCCGTTCAACCCTCCATCACCCTCCCCTCCGTCCAGCCCTATATCCTACTCGCGGTAACGATGCAATTACAAGCAATCTTCTTTTCGCGTGACGATTCCACCGATACACACGTTCATATCGATTCCACGGCGCGCAGGACGCGAGAGCCTCGCCCCCTTCGCGTTCCGATTTAAAACGAAACGCACAAATGGAGCTTCCCTCTTGTCCACGTCGCCCGTTCGTTTGGTACGAATCGCGCGGGACAGACGGTCGACGCTCGTTCGAGTGCGAGGGAGGCACGAG
Source organism: Andrena bucephala (assembly GCA_947577245.1). NCBI lineage: Eukaryota > Metazoa > Arthropoda > Insecta > Hymenoptera > Andrenidae > Andrena > Andrena bucephala. The sequence goes on from OX387715.1 coordinate 113,985,660, forward strand.
CGGCTCGGGCTATTTTTCGTGCCCGCGGAAAATTGAACTTCCATGTATCCACTTTTCGCCTATTCCGATACTCGAGTTAATGGTAACGAGGACACGCTGTCTCCGTGGCCGTTGCCGGCGGCCCCGAATCGTTATTTCATAATTCGCCCCGGCAGAGGCTGCGGTCCTCCGGTATTTTGCGAAAATATTTTTTCAGTCGACGCGACGGGGCGTATCCAGGGATCTCGGTGCTTGAATGTGACTCGTTAGCCGGTACTTTCCCTTCTCTCTCCGCCATCGTCTTCTTCCGCCCCTTCCTTCGTCCCCCTCCTTTTCGTTAATTCCTTTTTCGATGAAAGAAACCCGCGGCCGCTTTCTGAAGTGGGGAACGCGCGCAGGTGCAGAACTCTTGAAATTTAGCATAACGGGGCCAGGCAGGCTTCCCTTCCCATCTTTTCGGCTCCCGCCTCGCGAACGACACCCCGCGCATAAAGCGGCCTTTGGCTTCGCTTTCAAGCAACCAAGGTACGCGCGCCTTTTTCTCTTTGTTCCCGCGCGCCGCCTCCTGCTCGCGTGCACCGCGCGAGAAATGTCTATGCACTTGGAACGGGGGCTGATTCGTTGGAAAAACCTGTCGCGAGGTTCATCTCGCCATCTTCAGATTCAAGGGCAAATAATGTGGGTGAAAGGGACACAGCGTGGCCGCAGAAGCAGCTGGAGGCTGTGATAACAGCCCGGAGGCGCATTCAGCGTGGTGCTTTGGATATCAGTATTGTATGATAGCATCTATTCCTTTGAGCGAGCTACCTCGGGAATCGGAAACGCGTCGCCTCGTACGACGGGTTATACTAAAAATCTCTGCAGCGTTCCACATCGCAGCCGTGCTCTTTTCTTTGAGACGCCCATAGAAAGTCGAGGAGAACTTTTTAATTAGTGTACCTCATTAGTACGCCTGTATTTCGCGGCATATCGCTCCGCAGCTCCTACCCTGTCTCTCGCGTTTTTTTCCAGGTTCCCCATTTTTCAGCGCGCGTTCCGCGAGGCGCGTCATTGTACGCCTGTCACTCGGCCTTCGCGCAATGAATCATCGCGTTACAGCAAAATCGATGATACTGAATCACTGACCCATCATCTGGCTTACATCGGACACAAGTACAGCGCATGCAAGACCAAAAATGAAGAATACGAGAGTAAATACAGCAAAAACGAGTGGAAATTTCAAAAGTACAAGATACCAAGAGGTGATTGATATTGCAATGTATCGTCGACCTATAACAGCTTTATGGATACTGTGCTCCCTTATTGTACCATACAATTTAAAGCGCAGCCCCGATCGTATCAAAAGTTTTAATGAATTCCGCCATTTAAACGACGAAACCAACGATCAAAGAATTTTAATCTCCGCTCCTGGCCGTCTTTGTCGCGGATCCCCGGCGCAAAGAGCAATAGATCGATCTTTCTGACGTGCAATTAATCGCGCGACCTCCGCTGCAGCGTCCATCTAAAAAGGACGATTACAAGCATTTTTAACGTCGCGACCGTGCCTAACGAGGGAATGGCTTTTCGCTCGACTATTGGCAGAAGATGATGGAAAAACGTTACACTGTTTATAACGTTTCCCCGATAAACGAGTCTGCGCCGAGCTTATTTCATTTTACGTCAGGAATTTTCAATTTTTTCCCCGCAGGCCTTGTCGCCCCGAGCGAGACGCCGTACAGGCCGCTGCAATTACGTCGCCCCGTCGACGTCGTTTTTCCGTCGTTCTTGCTGCTCTGGTTATCGGCGATTATTATGCTACGAATCGGGGGAGATCGTCGTTGTTCGTAACGGGTCGGTCGCACGAGAGCCAGTTTGCAAGCCCAAGGAAACGTGGAAAAAATCCTGGCGCCAAGAATTTCGTGGAACGCGAGCCGTTTGCGGTATCGATCACCGAATCCCGCCCGGAATTGACGTATTCATTCGCGAGGGAATATCGAGAAATGCGGAATGGAGGCGCTCTGGAGCAACAACTACCATGCTTCGAAAGTCTCCGCCCTTCAGGTTTGCCCATTTCGAAAAACCATTTCCCACGCCGCGTGACTCGGCCCCGTTCTCCTCCCAACGATGATTACCCGAGACTAGCTTATCACGGACTTAATCTACGTAAATTACAAGGGCCACAGAGGGGAAAATATTCAAATATCGAATTTCAATCGGGGCCTTAATCACGTTTCACGCCTGACCTCGTAATGCGATTTTTCCTCCTTGTAGGTAAATCCTGTCGCTGATTGAACTCCATCGTCGAGCAGCCGGTTCTAACAATAAGTGCCACCACCAGAGAATAAGAACACGATGGAGAGGAGACAGTGAATAGAGGAATTTCATCCAAAATCTAAACTATTAGCAGCGCGTACAAGAACAGGAGATCCCCTCCCAGTTCTATATAGGGGAGGGTTGCCTATATCGTACCATCTTAAGACATTTTACGTTATATTTCATATTTGGTACTAATTTGAACGCAAATGGATATTGTACTATTGGATATTGTAGCTTGATCTTTTGGGCACTTACTATTATACGCTTCACCTTTTGTTCAGAACAAATTTATTTGTTATTAATCGTTTTGTCACATACTGTAAAAAATACGACTTATGCAACCAGTCTCCTAAACCGTACCTCCACTAAAAATAGTATCAATAACAAATAGAGAAGAAAATATTCAACATAAAGTAATGATTATTATATAGTTACATATACATATGTAGATGAATCACACACAGGTCGCAATAATCTATGAATATGATATATGTACGTAATCTATATAACATACGAGTTGTCAAATCCTACTGGTAAGATTGTAGTGGTACGATTTAGGAAACATGATCAATTTATTTATAAATATCAATTTAAAATATATGATTTCGGCGCACTAGTTCGGCCAATTAAAATTGACCGAACTAGTGCGCCGAAATCATATATTTTAATTATTACGGTCGTAAATAAATTTATAAATAAATATCAATTTAAACTTTATAATGAATGTAATATGTACTTCAAATGAATGTAAAATATTCTACATTAAACCCGCTTTTAGAAAAATACAAAAGTATAGGACAAAATTGCATTGTTTGATTATTATCAGCTAAAATAAACTGGTAAAAAGTTACATTAATCACACCTGATTTTTTTAAATGTTTATAGCACGCACGAAATAGGGTGTAATCCCAAAAGGTTTTGTTTCTATTTCTTATTTCGCATTTACTTGATATTTTTATTATCAGATGTCGTTTACATTCATTAATTACTGAGGAATTGATGAGGTACGATTTAGGTGACCAGTACGATATTGCCAACTCTCCCCTATCTTCCTGAAATCTGATTCATAATTTAAATTGCTTTAAGTTTTTGCTTAAAGTGTAGCTAAACTAATAAGGTTATGTGTGATAAAAGGTTAAAGCAAAAGAAAAACATTTTAATTGAATTTAACATAAAATAATGTAATTTTCGACGCTTTTACAAATGTGAGATTAATATGACCTCCTAAAAAAACATAAAAAATAATTCTTTGGCAACATATTAGTCAATATGTTTCCCTGTTTATATAGCTAAGTAGTAGGTACAGTACATAACGCTATTAACCGGTAGATATTTTTGTTTATAATATAAAAATCACGAGGGGGCGAATTAACTCCTTTTCCTCTGCAGGTTCTCTTAAGGATGTATCGGACGTACAATATTAGACAAAAGTATATGAAATTTGACATACTTGGATATCTACGTCTTACGCATAGTAAATCCAGATGTAAGAAACTCGAACGACAGTTGGAGTCTTATTTTTACTCCTAGGAAGGTATCTTGCATTCTATAAATGCTTTCTCAAGCATTATTTGCTAAACTTTTGGCAGTGAAAATGCCCAGAATTCACCATTTTCTCAAGTTATAATTTATTTCTTTAAAACAGTGTAGTGAAAACAATTGAAACTCTGCAGATATTTTCATCTACCCATATACTACATGTACAAAAAAAAATTGAAAACATTGGTACCATTTCTTCAACATTGTTTCAGCTGTTTTATCTGTGAAGATCGTCTCTTTCCATAACAGTACGTGTAAAATCAGTAAAAATTAAAATCGATATAACTCAGCAACCGTTTAGTGACTTCGTTTAAATGTTTTGGAGCACATCAGGAAGATTAGAAAGAACAATCTCACAAATTTTCATCAACTTGGTACCATTTTGAAAATATGTCCAATACATCCTTAACGAAATCGGCATACCCTTGTGCCCAATCGAATAGGTACATTCGATGATGGCACGCCTCGCCGTAGCCCAACGCGAAACGAAGAGTGGAAGGAAGGATTTCGCGCAGTGACCGCTGCGGGAGGAGGTGGAGACCTTTTTTTTCGCGGTTCAAAAGTTTTTAATTGCGAGGCTCTCTCCGGTCGAAACGGGCCATCCAATTTGCGCGAATGGGATTTTCCTCGAACGTGACGCACTCGGCCCCACCACCTCCCTTCTGCTCCTCCTCGAGCCAGTCCACAGGCCGTTCTACCCCTTTCCTTCCTTCCTTCCTTCCTTCCGCAGTGTACAGCCCCCATTCGGCCCGTTTCCGCGATTCTTTTGTGACGTAAAAATTGAATTCGAGCTGCAGAGACGCACGCCCACCCACGCACGCGTGCACATTACATACCTCGGCGGGCCAGGCCGCGCCGCGCTGGCCCCCCAAACCCCGTCGCCGCGGCTCCACCATTGTCTCCTTTTTCCACCCTCGTTCGCCCTTGCTCCGCGGCGCAGCGCGTCGAGTTTTTCAGGTTAGCTACAGCTTCATTGTCCGCCAGTTTTTGCACATGCCAACGGCAGAGGTTACGGGGCTGCAAATTCTGCGTTCCACCCTTTTAACCGTCCAACCCCCTCCAGTGTCTTCAGCGGTGTCGCTCGCCAAGGCACCGATAGCCCCCGCAAACAACGGAAGCTGCGAGTGTGCCGATTCAGAGAATGGACTCAACTTTTAAATGGAGCAAGCTCTCGCGCGTTCAACGCAACGTACAAATGCAATATCGGCCGCCCCTGCTTGTGCCGGCGTGCATCTACGCTTCGATGCAACTGGACGAGTGCACTCGAGGCCCCGTTACGACGGCTATTGGTAGGGTAACATTTGTGTTTTCATTTGGGGGTTGAAGAGGCTTATGGATGGCAGAGAAAGCGTGCTTAGATTCCCTTGTCGCCGGGAGTATACGATCGAGATGATTGGCTGAATCAGGGACGCGGATTTTGAGAGTTCTGAATGGGGAGTGCAGTGAATGTCGTAGGAGCAAGTGGTAGCATTTGATTGGGGAAATATCTCTTTCTATGGGCTGCTGGTTTGCTTGATGGCTCTGAGATTAGATTGTCTGAATAGGTGATAGCCGACGGAGAAACATTACAATCGCACCAGAGTAATATTCATACCCACATAAGAGATAAAAGTTAATCTCTTGGGACAAAGGTCCACACTGTTCCCTCGGTATCTTTTTCAACAGTCACTTCCACTTTCCACGTCTTCCTTCCCCGGCCCCTCACGCGAGAAAGGATATTTATACCTTCCCCCACAATTTCAATATAAAGTCTCTTTCCCAGCTTCTCGAGGGCTACCCACACTCGACTTCTCAGAAGCAGCGTGTGCTCCCGGAACACAGCAGCGACATGATTTACGACCGGTAAGTCCTGAGTGGCTCTATGTCACGCGTGTAAAACGCAGCCGTAATCTACTGCTCCTATTCTGTTTGAATCGGTCACGCATATTAACGAACTGGCCGCTTCGATGCTGCTGCCGGTGGCCAGCTTCGCGACGCGAGAAAGAAACGCACCGTAACGATAATTAATGAAAGAAAAAGTGACTCGGATGAAGCACCAGCTAACGAACGCCAACAACGTCCCCCCCCCCCCCCCTCCCTCCCGCCGTTTCAAGGTCTCGAATCGACCGTGGTGAATCCTTCGTATGCCGCGTTACGCTCGATGTTCCAGACGAGAGAACGTCTCGTTCTATTTAGCAAATTAACTAGTTCAGGTAAACCGAGAGTCGTCCCCCTTGGAAAATCGGCTTTCTACCTGCCAGACGTGGCCCACCTTCGATGTTACCACGCCAACAACGGAGATATCGAGGATGAAACACCTGGAAAACGATCTCCCAAGCAAGATCGTTTGATTTTCAGTGGCAATCAGAGTTTGAATGTCAAAGGCGAGGTTCGAAGTGCATCATGAGCGTTGCTGCAGCTTTGTTCTGCGTAGGTGGATGTTTCCAGGATGTCGAGATTAGAATTATTTTTATAAGGCCTTGACATATCGAGAAGCAATATTCGCTGTGACTCGGCGAAGATATTTTTAGCAATGCCGTTCTTTTTTTCCCCACGAGCTGATTAACTGGGATCACGAGACACCTCGACGTTGTCGGTCTTAATTGGAGCTAATTGACAGACCACCTTTTTAAGGTCGCTTGATAGCCTTTTTTACGGCTGACCGAAGATCAATGAGGTGCGGTGAACGAGGAAAAAAGCTGCCCTCGGGGCTAAGCCCTGTCTAATCCGCGATTCGTGGAGAATGCTTCACTGCTAAAAGGAATACGCGCACCCGGACTCTCCTAATTATTATTGGATCCTGTTACTCGAGAAATATAATCGATAACTTTCTTTGGTCTAAGGGCGAGGGTCTGGTATGCTGCTGGAAAACGTGGAGATAGATATCCAACGGTTTCAAAGTTCTGTGGAAAGAGGGACTGATGTTTTAATGACATCTAATTTGGCGTCTTTGATAACAATGGAAGCTTATTTTCTAAAAGAGAAGATCATTTTTATCGTGTCGGAGATAACCTAAATGAATGGTTAACCACAGCGATTCGTCTCTCGTTTTATCGTGTTTCCGGCTTGATTCGGCAGTGGCTCGTTCTTATATAAGAACGCGGAGTGACAGTGACTCATGTACGTACTCTGAAGAGTGGAGTGGCACGAAAAAATCAAAATTGTGTGATTGTTTTTTAATAGTGAAAAAAAAATGCTTTTAATGATTCAGATTATGCCCGCAAAATCTAGATTCTGTCCCAAAAAGATTGAGGTATTAGGTAACTTTTACTATATTTCAAACATGTTTTTAAAGTTTTGTATGTGCTAATTTTTGTATAGTCTTAACACGTTCGCTGTTTAGATCTAGTTTAAACATTTGCGTTTTCATTTGTCTATAGTTCTATACAGGATATCGTCACTGCTTCGTCGTAGGAGCTTTCTTCAGTTGTTGGATAAGTTTCTTTTAAAAAGAAGTGCGATCGTGTGATAAATAAAATTCATAAGATCAATAAAAATAATAATTTTTAACTGGCTCGACGGCACCTCCAAGCATTTATTGATGAAGTTCAGACCTTGACAGCTTAAATACCATTATAAAATTCAACTTCTGCCAACCATTAGACGTCACGAAAAAGAACAAAAAAATGTGCTCCTATATTTCGTTCCACTCCACTGAAGAATTCACTGAGCCTACTATTTTGAATACCATCACTGAACGAAGAATGTACCATCTTCGTTAAGCACACATAGGAATACAAGACCACCAAACATCAAGAAGAAACGAGTCACGAAAAATTCCTTTAAAAACTGCTGTTAACCGACTTTCACACGAACAGATTGTGAAACGGAGGATCGTGAAGGAAGGGAGTGACGCGGACGAGGTGACCGGAATGAACGAAACCAAGGGAAAGGGAAATAAAAAGGGACCGCCGTCCCGTCGGCTGGACCAAACAAACAATCTTTATCTCCTTTATGGACGTGCTTATCTGCACCAGCCGACTCTTCTCCAGCTTTCCCGTGGTAGGTTCTGCCTTTTTCTCGCCCTCCATACGTGAACAGATCCCTTTGTGTTTCCCCGCATACTTTCTAACCGCGTTCGGGGGAAAAAGGAACAAGGTTAAAGAAATAAGGTACTCTGGGGTCGTCGAATGAAACAGAAGGAGCAGAGGGAGCAGAGGGTCGAACGGGGGGGGGGGGGGGGGGAAGTGGCGAGGATCGTCCGACGAGCCGTCCAGTCACGAAAATTTGAATAAATCTCGCTCTGATATACGCCACCGTCCTGAATATCATTTCGTCGCTTTCCACAAACTCTTCCCTCGCTTCTTGCCGCTTTCCCTCGCTTGCACAACCACCCCCCCCCCCCCCCCACCAAACGAGGGGGCACGGAAAATGCCGAGGAACTCCGCTACTTCCAACGAAGTGCAAACCCCCAGCGAGCGGAGTAATAAACCGAGCAAACGCTTCATTATGAGTCATTCGTGGGAAGCTTTAACATTACGCCTTATGACGCGAAAAGCCGCCGCGTGTCTCGCCACGTTTCGCAAAAGAATAACCGACACGTGCGTGTCTATTACTGAACCGAAGGCTTCATTTCTTTTCTCCGAGGGTGGACAAGCTACCAGGCGAGGGCAGCGAACCATGAGTTTCGCGGATTCGACGGCGTTTCCGTCCAATGGTCGTGCGCGGTAGAAAATGCATTGCGCAATAGAGGCGAGCTTAACGCCTTGTGCACTGCAATCGAGATACGGAAGAATTTGCTCGGGCTTGTAGCTGGGAGTGCACGGTCTGTGAATGGAGTAGATTAACTTGGGATTGACTCAAGTATTTGAAAAATTTTAAAAGAAATTCTCACGCGGATCGAGTGTGCTGCTCCATAATCTACAGAGTTCATGCTCCGAATGAGTGGTGTACGGAGATATCTACTTGGAAGATTTAAAAATCTGTATGAAATAAATTCTCCGCGCACGAACACGTAACCGACTCGCGACTCTTGCTGGCTGGATAGGTATAACGAAAGTGGAAAGACGACCGAGCAGGGCAGGAAGTTCTCAAATTCGCGTGGACGGTAGCAATTTACCGCAAGGACAGAGAGCAAGCCTGTTTCTACTACAGATCTGGATTAACAAAGATATGACGCCCGGTGCGTGATCTCGCCGCCTCTTCTGTATCATCTTCGAGGTTTTCGATACCGCCACCTGTTACGTAAATACAAGCGCAGATATGCTAGCCTCTCTGGAAGATGCAGCCAATTGGTTTACGGTCGTAATGGGCTGCGAGGCCGAATCATGGCCTTCTGTAAGAGGCCTTCCTACCTGGCAACCACTCAGCAAATTATCGATTTCGAGCGTTGTCTGCTCCTGCCGTATATTGGATTGCTCTCGTATAATTCGATTTCTCCGTTTAACCGTCTCGAATTTCTTTCGGAACGACGTTACGCCCGTTACAGAAAGGTGCCTGGACGAAATTTCGGTGAACTCGGCCACTACAGAAACCTCGTTTCTCGGCAACCTATTCCTATTGTGCTACTACATCTCAGGTATTTAAAACAGACGATACCTACTGATAACCGGAAGCGAAATGATACGCGAATTCCTTGACGAAAAGTTCTGAAGCAAATATCACTGTTATCGAAGCTGAATTTTATTCAATGAAATATATTTGAAATATACTTCGACTTTTTTCAAAATCCAGTGCCTCGCCATATCTACAGTAGCCACGTGCATGTTTCTCCTAATTTAAACAGGAAAAGACAACCTTCCGCCATCCGGCTAACGTAAGCAAAAAGTCTGCCGCGATAATGAAAACAGAGGACAGAACCGATGGTACTATTCCCCGGTTACCTCACAATGGGTAGCGCCCAAACACGTTAAACAATCACTCCCCCTAATTGAACTTTGAATTGTCAGTGTAACAGGGCCCCCCTGTTACGAACACCGACGGACAAACTCGTACGTACCACCGCGAAAGTTTACTTTGTATTCAGCCCCGTATGCAAATGAGAAACGATCATTCAGCCGTGTTGCAGAGCAACGTCGGCGTCGGTTCACTAACCAATCGTGGGTGCACGTGTAAAATCGAGCAAGAAAGCAGCCGGGCCCCTGTTCTCGTGTTTCTTTCCTAAGGGGGTTCTTTTAAGCCTCCCTATGCAGCGCTGTCACGCGATAAGGAACTCGACGGCGGTTTACCGATTACCCGACGCTAGTAAAGCAAACGTATGTACGTTCCTGAATGCAAATCGACACCGGTGGACGAAACGGAGGACCCCGTTATCGTACACCCCCGCACATCCAGAGCCCGCCCCGTGAAGAGGAAAATCCATTTACGACTCGTGGCTCGCGATTCATGCCCCGCTTCAGCCTGAGCTCGACTTTCATCGTGCCCCTCTTCAGCGACGCTTTTATCATTGAATTTGCGCCGCACCGCCGCTGAAACCACCGCGCTTTCCACGGGCAAATCGAACCTCGAGTTTCCTTAAACGCGGCACTCCACGCGGATTCCCGTTCAAAGAACCCGTGAAACGTTACCCGAACTCCACCGTTCCGCGATTATTATTGGAAATTCGCGGTCCGCGGGATACAGTTTTCTTAAAATCATTGCAATTTGCCGGGGCCGCCAGTCTGTTGTTACGATTGGATATTTCGCGGAACAAAGCGAGTCGTTTACGCGAGAAATCGGGATCCGTCGCGGGAAGATTTCGTTGGTACAGATGTTCAACTACTGAATTTTTTATAATTACTCAGGATAATGGAAAGTTATCTGTTACTTGCTATCCCGCCCAGCCTGCAATACCTCGATTCAACGAGGTTCGGCTATCAGTCCATGCTGAAGAGTAGGGCATTCGCGAAACAGTGAATCGGAGAAGGAAAATTGTACAGCGTTAAAGAAGAAGAGAAATGATGGTGGAATGACTCACCGTTAGCATGCACTTGTGACTCGGAGAGATGTAATCCACTCCCCGCTGTCCGTCGCCGCTGAAGCACTTCTGTATGTTGGTCATGAACTTCCTCCTGATGGCCTTCAGCGAGTAGACGCAGAGGGCGGAGTGCGGCTTCGGTTTGTCGTTGTTCAATCCCTCGCTCTCGGCGAACACCGCGAACAACACGTCGTCCTGGGCGGTTATGCCCAAATCCCCGGCCAGGACCGATCCAGCCTTGCCCACGTAGCCGGCCTGCACCAGATTGTAATAGATACCGTCGTTGGTGCAGTTGATCGGTATCTCGGTGTACGAGTAGTAATGCTCGTCGTCCTGGCAGACACGGACCAGCTTCGATATGTAGATGGCGGTTTCTGTGTTCTTCATCTGCGTGGTCATGAAGTAGCTGAATCCGCCGCTGCTGAACCCGTACACGTAGTGGATCGGGTATCGTTCGCGCGACAACGAGTTCAGGTACATCCTGGTGCCGGTGGTGACGGCGGATTCCGCGATGTTCAGCATCCTGTCCTTGTCCAGGGACCTGGAGCTGACCGCCGGCACCTCGGCGCGGTACGCCGAGTTGCCAGTGAACGTCACGCCCACGTACATGACCTGGGAGACAGGGGGATTCGGCGGGCCCGGCGCTATGAACGCGACCGTGGACGCGGTGGCGTTGTTCGCCACCACCGCCTCCTTTGCCTCCTGGACCACGTCCGAGATATTGTGGAGATTCCGCACCCTGCAGGTGCCCTGGGACAGGCTGCCGCACGAGATCAACCTGGTGGTCGTGTAGTCGATCACCAGCGCCTTGTTCACGTTGTCGACAGGCCTGATCAGCGTCTCCCTGGGACAGTCGATCATCGAGCACGCGGTCGAGTCCCCTTTCGGCCCGGTCACTTCCTTCACCACCAGGCTCAGGTCCGGCGATAGTTGATAGAGCCGGTTCACGGCGCCCACGTACACCCGGCCCGTGTTCTTGTCCACGACCAGATGGTTCATACGCTTCACCTCCGGATCGTGGAACCTTTGTACTATGTCGGCTGACGTCGAGCGAACCGGTGGCAGCCGGGGCGACAACAGCACCAGGATCGACAGCAGCAGCCCGAGTTGCCGTTGATGCGACTGCATCGATCCCATCCTCGTCGGTTGCTCGGTGCCCGGGAAGACTAGCATCTTACTACTCTACTTCCTACGCTACGGGAGAGACACCTCGGTCTGTCGGGGCTTCCTCCTTCGCTGCGCCCGGGGGATCCTCGCGGAGGCGTCTTCCTCGAGCCTCGCCCAGACCTGCAACACAACCAACCACACCGCGATCTTAGTACGGCTTTCCAGGTACCTACCCGAACAAATAAACGGCCGATTCGTTCTGTTCCATTTGCGACTAGGCTCCTCGAGAATCACCGCTACCGATCATAAACCTTTAGCGTTCCTACGCTGCGCGCTGTGTATGGCTCCACGGGTAATGGAGCGTGTAACTTTTCGCCATTCTTTGTATAGGTACACCGGGTAACAGAGAATGGAGGAACAAGGAACAAGGGACCTGGGAGTATCAAGTAATAACTTTGAGTCCCCAATGGCAAGCTCACGCTTTTCATTTTCTGCCTTGATTTTAATTGCACGTTATCACGGTGGATTTTTAAATAGCCGACCGTGTATGAAGACGTCGCTGAGATGGGGCAATCTGGTTCAAGTCAGCGAGATTAACACATTCACGAAGGTAGACAATTTTTAGCGTGACTATGCAGGCGTTTTACATTAATGGCGAGCCAGTACGAGGCCAACGACACCCAAGACACGAAACACCTTCTGCCCCGGTGTAATTGCACCGATTATCTTTTCAAACTCAAGGTGAATCAAGCAATCGCACGCAAAGGCGATTTATCGTGGATTAGGAGTAAGAAGGTAAACGGAGTAACCGTGAACTTCCTCTCAACTAGGGAACGCAACACTCTCGTGTATAGAAACACTTTAAGCATTATCGAATTCTTGGATAAAATCACGCAATTCTCCGTTCCTATAACGAAAACGAATTCTCTTAATTGCTCGACGATACCCTCTCCGCGGTTGAGTAACGCTCGAGCGCGTTCTAGGCATGGGGGAATAAAAGACTTCTTACCGAACAAGCGAGAAGCACGTGGAAAATACCACGTCCCCGTGTGTCAGAGGTGGCGTTAACGGCGATAATTACTTCAGCACGGTCGTGAAAGGGCTCGTCGGTGGAAAGTTCGCGTGGGACTACATAAAAGTCGATGAACGGGAAAAATAAGCGCGACGGTGAGAAGGAGGCAGAGAGCAGAGGACAAGAACGAAGGGGAGGGTCCCCGACGATTTATCGACTACGAAAGCCAGGTGCCTTTGAATCGGACCCCAACGCATACCCCTCTTAACGAAATGAAACGGTCCAGGTTGCGCGCAGCACGCGCAAAAATACGTGAGACAAAATCCGCGACAAAATGGGCGAGGGTCGGAGAATGTAGGCTGAAGAAAAGGTGTTCGGCTCTTATCGTGACGAAGGGTGGCCTTCGATCGCGACCGAAAAGTTTCCTTATTTTCCGTACACCCATCTTGAAGCTGTCGAGGCTCCCTTCAACTCTGCCAGCCGTCAATTTCAGTTTTTAGGGGAGCCGCGAGGAAAATGGAACTCTGAAACTTTCAGCCACCTCCCCTACTTTGCCTCTATTCATTGTAATTACTAGGTACATACAGTAAATCAATCGAGAAATTTTATACCGTCCCACCGCATCGCGGTGGCTCGATCTCTGCTGTAAAATATTCAACACGCTCTCGTGGAAAGAAGCTCCTCCGCTTATTCATAAGATAAGTAGATAAGCAGAGATCTATCGCCTCTATAAATTCACGGGCTGACGATAACAGAGGCTCGTGCGATTCCTCTAACGCCGAGCCGAGAATACCTGCGTGCGTCATTGCGCCCAGAGTGACGAATCGCTTGTATTCCGTAAGAAGTAAATCAGTTTCGGGGAAGATAACGCAAACGATAAGTTGGATCGACGACAGGTTTCAGGAATGTGCGATTACACTTTGCTTAATTCCTCTGGTCAGAGATAACGTTGACGCGGGCTTTCAATCAAATCTCACGTGAACAAGCACGTTACAAAGCTCCTCGAAGCCAGTGATATCAACGTGCAACAAATCCCCAAGACAAGTATTTCAATCGATGAAGATTAATCATACCTAGTACCTTCGCGTTCCACGCTTTCCATCAAGCACGCGAAACCAAAGGGATCCTACCTTCCACGGAGGAAACACGCGAAACGTGGAAGGAGAAGATCGCCGTGGGTATGTATCCTGCGACTCGATAAGTATCGGGCTATCGGGATATCCAGGAACGCGCGATTCCACGTACAAGGAAAGCCGAGTACGCGCGTGTAGGGGAGACCGAGAACCGTGCACGCGCGTACGGGAGATCGAGAGGAAAGATGGTCGCGCCTGTACGCCTGGTAGTTTGGTATCTGATGAGCGCACGCGTGCCTTTCCCCGTGTATTCCCATTGTGCACGGGCGACACACGTACCTCTATGTAGGTTAAACCGTAATTAACGGCTGCCTTAATTGCTGACAGTTTACACCAGGGTATTAGCGATCTAACCGAGACGTCGCGACAGAAGGACGACGACGACGACGACGATACTGACCACCAAGGGACCTCCTTCTTCTCACCCCGAGAAAATCAAACAGCCGTGAAACGACACTTTAATTAGCGTGTTTACGAGTGGTCTCGCCGCAGGGACGGAAAAATTCTCGTGGATTAATCATCGCGAAACTGCCTCTCTATCCCTCAAGGGGGAGAAAAAACTTGGAAATGGGTTTGATTCAGGGAGAGCCAGGTGAACCAGCCAGTGTTTGAACGTTCAGGAATAGTGTCTGCGACGCGGCCAGCGAAACCCTCTGGCAGCAATGGCCGCGCGCGCGCGCGCGCGTTAATTTTAATTACAAAGCGCGCGCGCTTTAATATGCACATTTATTTTAATGGAAAACCGGCGGGGGCTTCCGTGCACGCGATGCACTCGATGATAGCGCTTCCTACACGCGCCTGGTCATATTTCATCATTTCCACGGAAACGCGGCGGTTTTACTTTTATATTTACTTCGCTTGTTCTACATAGGCCTTTGTGCGTCCGTTTTTAAGCGCCTGGTAATGCCACCAGCTGTAACGGTCGTTTGCGTTTGTGTGTCTTGAATATTTGTGGCAAATGTACTTCTAAAGCCAATCGATAAAGCCATTGAGGATAGAATTACTGATAACATTCTCCAGAGTTTATTGTAAAATTAAGTAGTCCTTTCTACCTCATCAAAGTTATCATACATGTTATCCAACAACTTCAAAAAGTGAGATTTTAGGGGTCATTCTGGTAATCACGTTGCAAAATTCAGGTTTTTTTCTCATGAATGCAATGAATAACAATGTTAAACATTTTTTTTTATTTATTAGGTTACTTATAATGTATACGGAACAATTTCTTAAATACACTTTTGTGTTGCGCCTTTGAAAATATAGCGGGAGTAATTTCAGGCTCACAGACTCATATGAAACATAAAAACCAAACTGATTCTTAATCATTATGAGTACCGTTATCGCAGGTGCCAGAATTAGCCACGTAAGTAAAAATTTATCAAAATTGCGCGCATTTAAACTTCAAGTATCGAAATTTTCCATTTTTTCTTGAAATTTGAATGCGCGCAATTTTGTTAAATTTTGACTTACGTTGCTAATTCTGGCATCTGCGATAACGGTACTCATAATGATTAAGAATCAGTTTGGTATTTTTGTTTCAGATGAGTCTGTAAGCTGAAATCACTCCCACCGTATTTTCAAAGGCGCGACTTTCAACTCCAGATAACATTGAAAAACACAATTAAAAGTGTATTTAAAATATTGTTCCGTATACATTAAAAGTAACCTAACAAATGAAAAAAAAGTTTGACATTGTTATTCATTGCATTCACTGAGATAAAAGAACCTGAATTTTGCGCTGTGATGATCAGAATGACTCTTTAATCAAAGTCTCATAAATAACTAGATTGTTGGATGCAAGAACGGCCTCAGGACACTCAGGTCCTTTTTGCATAAAAGGCATAATTAGATTCCTCGCTCTTTTCTAGATATGCCCTCTTAACTTTCATTACCGTATCTTCAAAATTGTCAGAACTATGGTAAATTTTCAGAATCGTTGTTGACTAACTGACCCTTAGTCGTATCTAAGCCAAACATAGATCAATCTGAACATGACACGATCTATGACTGTTTTTATGACTATATTTTTTCCAAATATTAAATAAATAATAAAAATAATGTTCAAAAACAACGTTTTTCTATATTTCTTCATTTTATGCAAGAAGGGCCTGAGAAGGCTATAATTAAAATTAATTTCACAAACTAATTTATTACATAATACCGATTGTAATAATACAACTACAAAGGTGATATATAAATTTTTTAAATATTAAGTAAAGTTTTACAACAACTTCACTATGTATAAAAAATATCTATCTCCGTACCTAATGTTTACAGATATTTTTCTCGAAACTGATTTTTGGCACTGAGGCCCTTCTCGACGTGTGGCACAGATGAAAATTTCTTTTACAAAAACAGCAAAGGAAAACGTTCCCCAAGCAAAGTATTATCAGTTCGTCGAGTCTCTGTAGAAATCAAGGTCGGTGTACGAAGGGATTCGATCAGTGGAAACCGAGCCGGAACGTTGGATTCTTCAATTCCTCGTTACAGGGATCGCGACGGGGGGCAACTGCGAGGAAAAACGATCGCGGGCGCGCTGGGAGAATTTTAAAGAGATATCGAAGGAGCGCTGTTCAATTTGAAGAAATGGAGGTTTTCCCGTTTCTGGGGCGGAGGAGGAGGGCGGTCGAAGGGGGAGGAATTTAAATAGTTCTTCGAACGGGTAAATTACGAAGCTTGGAACACGGTGTGTTTGTATGTCTGTACGTGTGAGTAGGGAAGGGAAGAGCCCCGTTACAAGCGCACGAACGTACCTTAAGGGGTAACTGCCTTTTTAAGGAGCAGTTCCCGTAACGAATGCGATCATTTGGTAAACCTGGACGGGCCTGCACGCCTTCCAATGGAGGGGAAAAAGAATAAGAGGAAGAAGAAACGTGGGTGGATAACGGGAAGGAACCAAAAGAGGATGTTGCCTCGAGAAGGCAGTGATTCCTCTTTGCTGCTTCTGGCGACTGCCGCGAACCCTCCTCCTACTCTTCTGACGAATTAAGAGATGGGGGGGTTGGACTATTCAAGGCGTTGGAAGAGAAGAATTCGAGGGTAGAGTACCTACTCGTTAATGGGGGTGAAAAATCCGACCTACAATTTGGGTGTGAAAATCAACTTTAGCCAAGTATAATACTGAGGCGAACGATCGCCATTAACCACACAGAATTCTTCCGCATTATCTAGGTTTTTGCGCGAGTTATTCTCCTCGCCAGAGGAGTGATAAGTACTCTAAATCATTCATCAGATAGGAGCGCGTTAAACCTTTCAAACGTCACCGTGACAAAGTGGGCAAAGAATATTTAAAAGAAGTGCCAGGAGTGGCGGACACTTTGAACTCGCTTCAACGAACGCCTATATGCTTTGAAACTCTTAAAGGGCTGGGGTATAGCTTGAGGAGGATGCAATTACTCGACGATAAAGAAACTTCTAGCAGTTCCTTCGCGACAATTTTTATCGGGGCTACGGAGGAAAAACGTAACGAGGTTCGGAGGCTGACGTGTTATGACGACGGCCGCTGGAATACACTTAAACCGCGCGGCTGTCTGAACGCGGAAACGTTCTTGCCTCTACGTGGGAAACACCTTGGAGAGACAAACTGCCTTCTTAAGAAAAGTTCCTGTAACGAATGCGATCGCGCTCGACTAACTCGGGTCGACCTTAGCCACGGACGGGGAAAAAGCGGCAAGGAGGAGGCAAGCCGACGCAGGATATAACGGAGGTCGGCCAAAAGAACCGGTGCACGGGGCTCCTTTAAATCTTTCCAGGCTCCTCGCCGAGGAAACTCTCTGATTCCTCATTAAGTAAATGGCGGGGGACAAAAAATCGCCGGCAAGAAGTTGCTCAAGTAATTTAAAGAGATACATGCTGGGTCTTCAGCAGCTTCCCTCCCCTCGCGAACCTTCGGCTACCATGAACGGATAAGACGATTAGAAGACGTACAACTTCTATCGCCTAAAAGTCTCGGCTAAACCCTTCCTCGTTTCAACAGCTAAACTTGTTTGGATCATCGAATCCCTGAAATTAGCGGGAAGGAAAGTGAACGCGAGGATTCTACGATACGTGTTCCCCATCGAAGGGAACGGCTAATAGATAGCAACGATGCAGTTTCAACGATGCGGATGCCTTAAACGAGATGCGTTTAAAAGGAAATTAAAGGCCCATTAAACGATAGGAAGTATGATGAAGCTGAAGTTGGGGAGTTTGTGCGGAACAAGCGGCCGTCGCGGAGAAGAATTGTCCATCGAAAGAAGCTAGCTGGATTTACATACACGATTTACTCTTTATAAGGAAGAAAAGTAAGGGAAACCAGGATGGCTGACTCTGGGCGTAACGTTTCCCCGAGTGCAGTTGGACCTCTCCTCCTAATGACTCTTTAACGAGTTAAACAATCGTTAAGAGTTTAAACAATCCCAGGTCCAGTGGACTTTTTAAAACGACCGATTTCCGCGGGATCGCCTCGCAACTGGGGAAAGCAGCAGAGCCACAGACAGAGAGTTTCGACTGGCCGGCAGCATGAAACTTTTCTCTCGTCAGGTTTGCTCACCGTTTCGGATGAAACGCGTACTTCCGCGAACTTAAACTGAAACTAAGTGTCCAGAGGATCCAGCGTAAAGACACGGATCCTGTGGAAACAGGCTAGTCCCCTCGTTATCTCCTTTGTTCCTGCGAATTTCTCCACCGCTGTTATTCGTCTGTCTACCCATTCACCGCGGTCGACACTGTCAAACAGCGCCCCTTTGAAACTGTTGTGCGTCAGGTTTGATATGTAAACGCCCACGAAATTGCTAATGCATATGTATCGCTCGAATCAGTCTCCTCTCTGCTCTAAAACTTTCAACGTTCCTTCCAGGGTTCCTGGACGTAGTTCAGAATATCTTTGGGCGTAGTTCAACCGAGGAGCAAGAAGATCTGATAGCTTCCAATCGTATATTTTTAACTTGCTGCTACTTTAAATTAGAAGATGTCGTTAGAGTCAGCGCTATACTTCTTATGTATTCGTCAATCCTTTTGATGAACGAATTTCCACGAAACCGATCTGATTATCCTTGTACCAAATCTCCTACGAGTAAAGGTACCGTGAAAACTGTTAACCCTAATCGTCGATTCCTCTGATCGCCGCGTGTAAAAAGCCGCGTCCGCCCGACCTACCGCAAAACCGTGTTTACTGGCCTCGCAGGAGGCAGCCGTCGATCAGGTTCGCGGAACGAGCCCAGGGAAGAAGGGCAAACGAGACAGCACCGATACCAATGAGAAATAGCAGCCACGGGCCGTCCTAGCGGCGTCGTTCGTGTCGATGTTCGCCGATTTTTCCGGTCACGAGACGAGGCCCCCGCCGCACGGCGTACAGCCGGAGCAAAGAGGAGAAGGATAGCGGAGGAGCGAAGGACCGGAGGAATCGTCGTGGCGCTCGGAAAAGGCCATTTACCGGTGACAGAGACAAATAGAACCGGGTACGTTCTAGGGGGGTCCGTGAGAGGGAGTCCGCGTGTCGTCTAACTAACCGAACCAGAGAAGGTAGGAACCAAGCCAGCCCCTATACCGTGAGGAGGGACGAGGAGGGCGAACCAGATGAGAAGCGAGAGAAGGAAGAAGAAGCAATGACTCTGTACGAGCAATGCAAGACGATGAATTCCGTCACGGCTTGGCCCCCCGAGGCAATGCCGTGACTCGCCTCGCGGGTGCCCTTCCCCTTCTATTTTTCCCAGTCTTTCCCATCTGCTCCAGCCTCTCTCCTTTGTCTTCTTCTCGCCCTCCCAGCTGAATAATTTCGTGGCAATTAACGCGTTAGCCATGCCCTTGAGCCTCGATCCGAACACCGTGGGCAGGAGCGAGAGGCGAGAGAAGGTGCGAGCGAAGCGGGTAACAAAGAGAAAGAGGGGGAGAGAGCGAGAGAGAGAGAGAGGGAGGAAAAGAAAAGAGGTAGGAGGCAAAAGGCGGATGTCCTTCGAAGCACGTACGCCGGCTAGAGTTCTCTCTTCCTTAACCTGAATATGGAAGAAGTTGCGGATACTGGTCTTGTGGGAATGCAGCCGGTCGTTGGTCGGTGTAAAGTTTTTCGCTGGTAAATTAAATAGCAGCTTGTTTTATTAAAAAAAATCGAGGGTACGCGTGAACTTTCTTCCAGAATGGTGGCCGAGCGACGG
This sequence comes from Andrena bucephala, assembly GCA_947577245.1. Classification (NCBI taxonomy): domain Eukaryota; kingdom Metazoa; phylum Arthropoda; class Insecta; order Hymenoptera; family Andrenidae; genus Andrena; species Andrena bucephala. The sequence continues at coordinate 114,005,730 of OX387715.1, forward strand.
ACGCGGCGGTGCGGGGGGGGGGGGGGGGAGAGACGCCCGGGGATTGAATTAAACGCGACGGCAGCGACGACGTTTCCGGTCGAAACGTCGCGGTACATTAAAAATTCCGGCGGCGCGCGAACAGACGGAAGCGAACCGTCGGCAAGCGCTTGTAGTCCTGTAGGAAACTGCATTAGATAGGGCCACACTAACGCAGGGCAAAGGGGACCACGTTTACTCTTCGAGCTGGCGCGGACCGACATTTCATGAAACATAAATGCCGGCATATCCGTTCGCTCGAAATCCCAGGCGGGTCGTTTTCGCTGCCTCATTTCTATACTCCATTACCGTTGTCATTAAACCGCCTCGACATCGAAAGCCCACCGCCCACCGGCGCTCCCCGCCGCCGCCGTTACGTTCCCCCGCGTTTTATTACGATTAAGAGTCCTGGGCTGGAGCCCGGGAGCGCGCCGCGGGATCCCCGAGCTCGCGACCCATCCACCGCCCGCCGGAGCAGATGTTTTCGGGGCTGAAATGGGGCGAGACTCGAAACTCGGCAACAGAAACACCGACCAACGCGTCGACGGGGGACCCACCGACCGTCCATCCTAAGAGACTTATGGTTTAAGGGTGGAAACGGACCAAAAACCCTGGGTAGAAGGAGACGGGGGAGAAGCGAGGGTGCGCAGCGCCGTGGGGATTGAAAACTGGCTATCGATTGCCGTTCTTCGAGGAGTTTGCAGGAAATATTCTGGTAATTACGTTTACTATAAAGGGATGGTTCTCAGCATCGGTACCAGCTGGGTAGGTTCGATATGAAAAAAGCAAAGAACGTGGAGACCTATCGTGCATGCTAGAAAAGTACGCCCTCGCCCCAAGAGACACCCTGCGTAGGAATTTTCACCAGTTATTCCTGTAACAGTTTCCATCCAGCTAGAAACGTGTCAAAGACGCTAGATGAAGGAAAAGAGGGGAGGAATCCAGCCTGATACATGGGGGTTCCTGGGGGAGGGAGGGCAAGGGAAGAGCAGGGGCGAGCCGGGGTGTGTTTCTGTACAAGGCTCCCCCGTAAGCTCGATGCCTGTTAAGTTTCTCGTTCTATCGTGCGCCGAAGCCCCGAGGGACGTCGAAGCTTTGGGGTTCGCCGAGAGAGGATCGACCCAGCCCGTACACTCTCAACAACGTCCTGCTTAAACTCTGGGAAGGGAAAAGGGGGCGCCGTTCACTCCCCGCGGGGTGTGTGGGCTGGAGACGACGGGGACAGGCGACGAAACCCAATGGATCGCCGAAAATGCACGACCCGCAAACACGTCGCTCCGAACAAAGGATATTGTTGGGTCGAAATAATTGCGCCACTGTCGGTAATAATGCTGCCAGATGCCTAAACGGCGAGGATCCGCCACCGAGAGGCGTCCTTTATAAAACGCGGCCACCAACCAGAAGAGGCTGGGGAGCAGAGTCAATGTTATTCCAGTGTAACGACGGGTTTGAAAATCTGGAAATTGTTACGCCTGTAAAGCGTTGGTACTCGGCGAGGAACGAGGCGTTCCACCGCCCCCATTAAAAATGCATCAATCACCGTTAACGGGGCATCGAGAATGCTAAGTAAAAGGAGCAACAAAGTGTCCGGTTGCATTTAGGATGCATCGCGACAGCCTGACAGTTTTTGATGAATCGGTGTACTCGAAACGATACCGAAGAACGCGGGGAGAGCAAGCGGCGTGCCAGCAGCCAGGAAAATGGGCCATTTCGTTGGCTATTTACGAAACGCTCGGGGAAAAGATTCGCGGAAGGGCCAGGGGGCGGAGAGGGGGATGAAAAGATGGAAAGAACGGTCGGTGGATAGTGGGCGCATCATAGAGATCGAGGATAGCGGAATATCGTTACCAGGCACCTGTCACGGTGGCACGCGACTTGACGACTTTTCGTTTCGCTAGGAAAACTCGTACAGCGCTTTTCCATCAGTATGAAACAGCGTCGTGTCAGCCCCAACTTGACAACCGGGTAACAAATCACCGTGGATATGATGCCCCGTCCACGGGAGGAGGATCTCGCGCGGAAATTTATCACGGGGCGAAAATTTACTTGGTGTCTTATTTTTTTCGGTGCTTGGAAAATATATTATGGTTTTTACATGGGAAGGTTCGGTAGATCGACAACGGTGATTTGTGTTCCGAATGTGAGGGATAGCGTGTCTCTTTTACCGTGTCTGTGTAAAAAAATGGACGAAATTTTAAATCGACTGTACCGGGGTCTTTGCAACCTGAAACGTTCTCTAGAAAAATTCCTTCGCGGATTCAAGAAAATTCTATGCTTCGTACGATGGAGGGTTAAAACCAGTCGCCACAAACGAACAGCTGGTATTATTCTCGTAAACGAACGCATTTTTCAAGCAACCGTTTATTTAACACGTTGTAAGAGACTTTTAAATTACTGGCAGCGTTCTCGCGCGGAACCCCAGCGCCAGCCCGCCTCGAGCACCGGACGAGTTAAGGCTTTTTCATCCACCTAATCCAGTTTTGATTATAAATCACTTAAAGCCGTCGCCCTGACGGCGAAACGAAGTTTTCGAAGGCTCTGGAGCAGCTCTATATTTACGGACTTGCCAGCCCGTAATTGAAGGATTTATCTAAGGGAAAAAAAAACACCACGAGAGACAGGCATCGCTTTTTTTTCTTATCCCCCGTTCGACTACATTGGGCATCGACGAGCATAGTTACCACATTCCCTTGCACTTATGTAAGTAGTTAGTATACTAACTCTACGAGATCCACGCGCAATACGTTTGTGCACCGTCCTTTGCGCGATTATCTTCTAATTCTGGAATGCCTATCCCGTTACGACTTTGATATCGTGATGCGGTGAATCAAATGCGACTATCATTTAGAGCAGACACCTCTATCGCTCGAGGTGTATTTTGCTTCCAAAGCGAGGAACGACAGAGAATCTCACGTAACAGCCAGGCAATGTTAATTTTTTCCTGTCGTCGGATTTCAAAGCGACCCGTCGGCTAATCAGAGTGAAGGGTGAGTCACAAGACAGCGTCTTGTCGACGAATTAGAGTTGATTCGCGCGTATACGTGCGGCGATACACGGGGCGAGAAGAGGAGGCACCTAAACGCATGGCAACGTCAAATAACAACAAGTACATTACGTCAGGTTAGCATGATTCATGCGAGATAACGTGGTACCGAGATAATTACGGTTGTTAGGAGCAAACAAAGCGGAGGCGCGCAGTACGGAACCGCCGTCACTATCGACCGGTCGAATACGATTCGACAATCGACGCCGCCACAATCAACGCTCGATTCAGTCCACGAAACGTCTGATATTTCACGGGGATAAACTGCGGTGGGCGTTGGAAAAATGCTAGGAATCGCGGCTCGCGACCAGAAATTACAGTTTTTAGACTCACTCGCGACGCACGATTACTTTCCATATTTCATTTGAGGACCTAGCAGCAGGAGGGGTACAGCTCCAAGTTTACCAACTTCGAGTAAATTAGAAAAAACTATTTATAAAATTATTGCTTCGACTTAACATTAAAAAGAGAACACTAATTGTAAAATGTATATTTTCGCACAATAAGTAGTAGTTATTGAGTTGATAAGTATGTATTTTTTTTTTTGGCGAATTTTTCAAATCTCAACTAAGCAAGAAGCAAAATTTGCAATAAAACCATCATTTGTTATCGGATTTGCATCAAACGTGCACCAAACAATGTAGAGATTTTTTTTTTTACATATGTTACACGTCATAACTCCAAAACTGCAAGATCCTCATTTCTTCCCTAATGAATTTCCATTGATCTAGGGTAAACCAACCAGTGACTGACCGAATTGTTGAATTTATGGACCTTTGAAATTAATACTTGAATATATTTATGTATAAAAACAAAACAATTGTTGAAATTCCATTTAAATTTATTTTTCTTGAAATTTCTATAAAAATAATTACTTATTCTTATCGTAATTTAAAAAAAAAAGGATTGTAAAATGCAAAACGAGTAGAAGTCCAGTAAATGACCGCATACTTTTAATAAGAATTGTACTTATTAATGTTTGCTTAATACATGTAACTAAAAATATGGAATATTAAAAGTGCAACTACACTCCATTTATAAACATATAATATTTTTAAATTTATAATTGACATTTCTTTGCCTAATGGTCATTCACTGGAATGCGGTCAATTACTGGTTGGTTTACCCTACCAATTACTGTAAAAGCAGCGATAGCTTTTGCCCCATAGCTCGCAGGGTCATTCCAACTTTCCAAGATGAGCCCTCCAAAATCATCGATCAATCTCATCCACTTCTCCGTTATCAGTTGGGTGGACTTTAAAAAACGCGAGCCAGCGCGGCCGCGGCGCACGGCTGAAGCGTACGTTCCGGCTACCCGGAACAATGGAAAAGTCGAGGGAAATGCGACGGGGGACGGGGGTGGAGACAGGAAAGAGTGACGTCAAGACAGACGCATTAGGGGAAAAGTGAAAAAGCGAGGCTCGTACGAGGCAACGAATGTCTTAAGTCTCGCGCGCAACTTCGGATGGGAAATGGTGAGCCGTGCTTGTTTGGTCGTCGTGCGAGTGCACGAGTGAAAAAGAGGGTTACACGAGGGGCGAGGTCGGAGGAAAGGCGCGAGCGGAGAAGGTATGAAAGACTGGCGCGAAGGAAAGAAAGAAAAACGAGCCACGGAGCGGAGAGAAAGAACGCGGGCGAGGGGTGGTGACGGGAAAGGGCCGGGATTGTAAATGAAACAGAGGAAGAGAGGCGAAGGGCTTACGTGTGGAACGGAACGAAATTCTTGCCCAACTGTACCATGGTATTAACCCAGTTCAACCTGGGCATTATTGATTTCGACGCCGGCCAGACGGTGTGAAGCAAGTTTCATTCTTAATACTGTTCGAGCCTCCGACGCGTGAGCGTGCAGTTCGTTGCCAGCCGTGCAACGAGGGATCGATTATCGGGAACTACGTCGAGGGCACGTTGCCCCGATTCTCGCCACCCGCGAAATCCCGCGCGTTACAACCCCGCGATCCACGTATGCCCCGTTACTTTCTTATTATATCGCCGTTATCACGGCCGTCTGGCTTCCGGGAAAACGACCGTGGAAATCACTTTTCTAACATCCACGCCGCGACGACACCGGCCGCACGTCCGTTTCCGTTGCAATATGGTCGCCTCCGAACGATTTCATTCCGCCAACTGCTGGACAATTGCGCCTCCGAGGAGCACACCCTCGCGAACCTCAGGATTCCGTGACACTTGGAACGAATTATCTGGCAGATCGGGAGGTCGTTTAGAAGGAATGTGGAAAGTAGAAACGCTGGTTTTGGAGACGGAAGTGGTCACGGGGCACAAACGTTCGCCAAAGTCCGGCTGCGACGATCACCGTGCGTCGACCTCTGCCTTTCAAATTAATTATCATACCCGATTGTCGCGGGCCATACGCGTTAGTCACGCGCTTCGGGAAAGTATAGAGAACCGCGGCTTTCAGTTGGCCGGGTCGTTTGCTCGAAAATTTCAGTCGGTTAAGCGAGCGCGACGAATTCCTCGGGAGAAAGTGTCGCGGTACCTACTATTTAAAACGACGGGAACCGTTCGTTTGTGAAAAGCAACGGTCACGCCTCGGAAATTGTCGTTTTAAAGGTACGCCGTTGAGCTGCGGAAAGTTTAGGAACTTGGCGATCGAAACGTATCGATACATTCGTACAGAAGTGGAGTTAGAGTAGCGGGTGTTCGAGTGAGCTTGGATAATCGATACGTTTGTGCTAGCCCGTGTATAGAATTACTGTTCCTGTATCCATATACCTTTGAAAATGATGCTTATTTAATCACTGTCGCGTAACCACCACTCAACCGCATGCTAACGGTATCCGAATACCATCTAGCAGTTCTTAACATAGCTTCTTATGGATTTCCTCGCGACTAAGGCCCCTTCTCAGAACTCAAAGAAGAAGCAAACATTTTTTAACGAACGTTTGCTAACACTCTTTTATACCCCTTATATCACAGACTCCCAACCTTTTTTGGCTAACCGCCCCTTTATATTTTTTTTTTTTTGTTCAGCGCCCCCTTCAGGTAAACTATCTCTATTTTCACAATTTTCAAGTGTAGCTGTGCATGTAATTTTGAATCTTAAGAAGTTAGAGTTAAAATGAACAAAATAACATAACTAGAGACAGAAATTTTAAAGCTGTTTATTAAAATAAAGCAACAAAGATGGAATTACACAGAATCAAATACACTTGCATTTTGTGCCGTTCCTTGGAATAAAAAACGAACCTGGCGTACGTGCAACTTGGACCAACAAAGAAGCATATAAGTCACGTATAAACTCGCGACTGGCGGGCATACTCTTGATGAATCAGTTTTCTGATAAACTCGAGCAAAGCGGCGTTTCATGTATGGATGACTTTGAAGGCATTCCCACCAGCAACGCGTTACTTTCGGTCGAAAACGTCTCGCTTATCACTCGCGGAGTTTCGAAACAGCATTTCCCACCGTTCCGCAACAATCGCGGCTCATAAAGTAGAATAAAACGGTGGATCGTTGGCGGAACTCGCTCGGAGCAATTCGGCAAGTGTAAAGTCGAAGACACACACCGGTGTTTTCTGCGTCATTAGGCGGGAGAGATTTGAAAGTCCCGTTCATTAAAGATTATATGGAAATCGGATGCAAATGGCATGCAAATAATGTTGCACACTTTTTCCGCCGCGGTATAATGCACTGCGCGGCGCGAGGCATGGGCGCCGATGGTGTAATCGCGGCACCGTATCCGCCGATCTGGCTAAAAGCCGCTAACGAAATTACGCGTTAACAGAGACACTGAATTACCGTGAAAAATCATGGCTGCTGCCTCGTCACTCCCCCCCACACCTCTCGCGGCTCATTTTCTCTGCGCTGCAGAAAGAAGGAGTCCAAGTGAAGGTTCGACTAACCGCAAGCGGCTATGAGCCCGGCTCGATGTAACACAACTCTCAAGGTGAACCGTTGCCGAGACATCGTATCCGTTTTATGTAAAACGTTTACCAGCAGTGCGCCCTCCCGCGTTCCATAGATCCAAGATAATCGGTCCGCCGGCTTGTACAAACATGATCGGCGGGAATTATTTCCTGGATCGGCACCCGCGGCCCGTTAATATTCAATAATAATACTTTATCGCGGGCGCGCGGCCCGCAAACGGCTACCTACCGCCCAAGATCGATGGCGGATCGAAGATCAGGTGAGGGGAAGGGTGGCCACTCGAGGGAGGGATGCTGCGAACGATCCCTGGGTCCGCGACGCGGAAGGGAAGTCATCCGTGGCCAATCAACGAGACCAAACACCGCTCTCGTATTCCGGAATGCGAATCGAGCGACGATCACGATGTTCCCGAGCGTTGTCTCTCTCGAGACGGAGCATCGAGGCGCTCCCCGGCCGTCCCGAAAACGCAATCACGGCGAAGGAAGAACGAAAACTAATTATCCTCCACGATTATTGCCCGCCCCGCGGCGATCCCGTCTATTAATCCACGGTTAAATCGCGCCCTTAACGTTCCAGCGAAAGTTAGCGCGATCGTAAAAAGTTCATTCTTCCGCGGCCAATGGGACGAGCCCGATGCTATCACTGCTCGTAATACCTCTCGCGTTCCGTTAACGCCAATTACACGACAAATAAAATCTCCCGTCCCCTTCAATTAACCGCTGTGCCTCCCAGAATACGCTCGCCGGCTCGTTCGATGCGAGGCGCGATACATAAACGCGCGGGTAGGTATCGTCCATCAGAGCTAGCTAATTTCCTCGGATAAGACCCTTCGCGTTTCTCGCAGAGAACCAAAAGGTTCGGCTGAGGGTTTTTGCGCAAGAACCTGGCACGATCGCCCGAGCTGCGCGCGCGTATGCAAAGGACGCGGGGCTCGAAGGCACGGGAAGGCCGGGCAAAATTGAAAATTGCACGGACGGACAGTAGTTATGGTAATGCACCGCGTTATTGGCGAGCGAGGATAATTTTCGAGCCGATTCCGACGGTAGGGGATGCAGCTGCATCGCTCACGGGATCATTAAAATCAAAGAGCTGCGTTTAATTCAGACATCAGCGGATGGATAGGCCACGTATTTGCTCGACGTGGCTTCGGGAATAATCCCGACGCTGGTATTTTCCGATTAGAAGGATAATTGATCGCGATTGCTCGATACCTTTGACAGTGGGAATGTCACGGATGAAAGTGTGCCGATGTTATTCGTAACTTGTATAATTCCTTGCAGGGTCTTCCGTTGGATTAACAAGTCTCTGATAAGTTTATAATTTTCCGCGACAAGTGCCGGAGCACTTGATTCCACGCGAACAGTCCTGAGAGGCTAGAAAAGTATTCGATCCCATCGATGGCTTGAATCTTATTGGTCGGAGAGGTATCAGTATCGGTCTTTGACACGAAATGCCACGCTTTCTTCACAGAACCAAACACTCCGAGTACCATCAATAAGCATTATGGCAATCTGGTCGCAATTACAGGCACCGAGGCTGCACGCGTTCACTTTCGCAATCGCGTAATTCAAATATGGCTCCTAAAGCGCGCAAGCGCGCGGTCTCGAGCGCGCGGCACGGCCGTGATTAATCGACGAGCACGTATGGAAGTCATAATCGCCGTTTATGTCAGCCCGCTAATAAATCTCTTTTTAAAACGGAGACACCGGTGCACTTGCTCGAACGTAATCGATTAATCATCCGCGAACAATCGGCCGAACAATGAACGGTGGCATCGTTTATAAACATAAATCGTCCAGGGTTTCGTGAATGGCCACGCGCGGATCTGCAAGCGTTATAATACAACGCTGGAAACGTATTAATCGAAGGTCCGGCGATTCGATCGCGGGGAAACGGAGATGGCACGACTACTATACAGCGAACCGTTCGAAATCGGAATGTGCACCGTCAGCCGCATTTTTATCAGCTTCCTGCGTCCCACTGCCCTTATCCTCAGTTCACAGCGACTTCCGGCTTGTGCTCGTCCCGCGTGACGGGGAACGACACGCGATTCTTTCCACGAGCGATTAGAATCGCTGTAGGAAGCCCGTGTACCGCGTTGTAAGCATCGGTAAACAATGAACGGCAACAAGATCGTTACGTATCGCGCACTGGTCCTAATTAAATCAGATTCCACGGAGCCAACGTACCACATAATTGCTCGAGATTCTATCCACTGGGAATCGATTAAAGAGTCTCAACAGCAACGGCGTACAGTGTGCCACGAGATATTGCGCGTTCCGCGAATGCGTATCGAGTCGACAGATGGTTACCGTGAATATTGATATCATTCATTTATAGTATCTGGCTGAAACATTTCTTTAAAGTTTACTCTCACTCTCTCTCTCTCTCAACGAAATATCCACAGACTTCTTAACCGCTGTGTATATTCTAATCCCGGCACGTTCTCTTCTACGCGCTACTATGTACGCAGTAAAAACTGGTAGGATGGCCGGCTGTATCGATCACTTAGCGATCCAACGTCTGCGCTCACGGTAATGAGTGAGACTAACGCGCTGATGACATCGCCCGGGCAAAAATGATCCCATACACCGGTAGTCTGCTCTCTAATTATGCGTTCGGCAAGCACGGCAATCGCGTCAATAACTCGCGGCACGATCGTCCTCCGTGGAATATTCTGTTACGTATTATAAACCATAGAAGCGTGACAACGAGCATCAAGGCGATCCGGACGGTCTCGTTGCCGTTTCACCGCGGAACAACTAAGATCGGGTGATCGATCGTCTATGAATCACCGGGCACGCGTCGCGATCTCGCCGAGCATTTTCCAGGATGTTGAAAAGCCAACGAGAGAAAGAAACAAGGAAAATAATTCTCGCGTAGTTTCGTACTTTGGCCAGAAATTAAATCCCATCCCGAGGAACAATGCTGCGCGTGCAGTTGCGTCGCAGCCGCGCGGAAAATTATTTTTTGCAGACGTCCCTCGGATTATTTTCTTCGGAGCAGACGAGAGAAGAGGGGGAGAGAGAGCGGCGGAGGTTCAAAGGTAGCGAAAGAAAGATGGAGGAGGAAAAGGATAAAAACGAGAAAGTCGCAAAAACGGCTGAGAAATAAAGAGCGTTTCTTTCAGGCGTGTACGCGCGCACCGGGCACAGAAAGAAACGAAAAATATAATTTACCGCTTTTATCGTGCTGCCCGGGCGTACTTCGTTTTCGCTCCGAAATAATTGTAATTCGTTTTGCTCTCTCGTGCGCTGAGAGCTTTCTTTCTTCCTTTCAAAGCGGCTGGCAGGAGATAGATAAGAGGAGGAGACTCATACGTACGACGCTGCTATTTGGCGAGAAACAGGAGTATCCAATAGATTACAGTGTTAATAATGAATTTCAATTAGCAGGCTGCTAGTAAACCCGACGAATTTATCGGAAGAAATCCTACCAGCCTCCGACGCGAATCCCTGCCAACCACCCCCAATCTCTGCCCCTTCCCAACCCCCTCTGGAGAAAGAAGCGATACGATCGGTCCATTATTTCGCTCAAAGGTGAAATCATTTTTGCCCGTTTGATCTCTCGCGCTATTATTCCCTCTGGTTCACGTTCCTTCCTTCCTGTATCGAAAGGACGCGAAAAAGGAAGGAGAGAGGGGGACAGACTGAGAGAGAAAGCGGCCGAGAGAGAGAGAGAGAGAGAGAGGAGAGAAAACGAGGGGTCGCGGAGTGAGTTACAGAGTATAACGTCGGCCAAGGATGACGGCTCGTATAGCGCCAAGTCCCCTCGTAATAACGGTTCGCCGTTTTACAGCTGGTCGACTCCTTTATTCGAGGATCCACCACGTGGATGGAAGGATCCGAGGCCATTCCACGACAGAATTTCCTCGGCAAGGAGGGGGCCTGACAGGGGGCTGGGGAGGGGGCGACATCCCGTACTGCAATTTGCTCGGGTGAAGCCGCGGCGAAGGCCGTTTTATCGCCCGGGTAAACTTGTCAGACGGGGATGAAGCACGCCTGGTGTTGCCAATGGAAAACCACCCCCCCCCCCAACCCTCTACGCCACTTCCTCCTCCTGTGGCCAAGTGTCCCGCAGGTGATACTGCGGTTGATTAACACGCGAAATTGTGCCCAGACCGTCTTCCGGTGCCTTTTCCCCCCCCGACGGGGAAAACGTCACACTGAGCACTCTCTTTCTCTCTATCTCTCTGTGCAGCTTCTCGCCACGATGAATATGTATGATCCAAATATCGAGCAGGACCATTATCGTGAACTATGGAGGCGACACGGCACGCTGCTCCAGCCAGAGAATTACGCAATTTCCCTGGACGACCCCGGGCGCGGCAGAAAGGAGCCATCCGCGAGAAAGCAGCGAGATTCGTCAGATCCGTCGAGGCGCACCGTTTTGCACGGTTGCATGCGCGAACGACCACTTACGCATCGATTATACACCCGGTTTCTGCGGAATTCCGAACCCTCGCGGGCACAAGAAGTCGCCCCTCGACGGGAAAGTGCAAGTACACAGACGGAGGGACGGAGGGGGGCCTCGAGGCCAAGAACAAAACCAGGAATGCGATCGTTTCGAGCAGGCCTCGATCCCCTTGGTCCCGTGGCGTTGAAAGCCGACCGGGGGGCCCCGAAACGAGTTCCAGGAAGAGAGAGAAAGAGCCCCGCGTGACGACGGGAAAGGGATAGACGCAAAGCGTGGAGGCGCAAGGACGCGAAGGAAGAAGGGACGCGCTCGCCGTCGACAAAAGCTAATTTCACTTCGCACCTCCGTGTTCCCTGTTCTACGACCTGCGTGAATCGCCACCAGACAAAGGAGAAAAACGTTTCTCCTTTCCCTGGTAAATGGCGGCCAGAAGGGAGAGGTTCGAGGAAACCGCGGAGCCTGAGAGGAAGCTTCGAAAGATCGCTCCGGAACGTAGATGTTCGGGCGCGACGATTAAAGTCACTCGAATTTTAAACCACTTGTGGCGTGTACGAGGCAGCAACTGGTCGAAGATTAATGGGCCGTGGCGTTCCCCCGGGAAACGCGTGAAAAAAAGCCCCGAGCAACGGGCGTTAATTGCTAGAAAATACAGAGACGCGAGTCGGACACGCGATGATTCCTTAAAGACTGTTAATCGTTGTTCGCGCTCACTGTCACGGAATCCGGCGCGAGACTTCAACGACGCCGAATAGACTTCAAGATTCCTCATTACCCAGCTCACCGAGGAGATGAATTATTCATAATATTGTACTAAGCGACCGGGCCGAACCGTCGAAAAGTGCAAAAACAATCGCGGCGATGTAATTAATTGCCAGCCGGGGTGAGTTTCCGAAGGGACGTTTTGGTAACGCGGAACGAACGTCGCCGGGCGAAATCGCGCCGACGCTTCGCTCCTTAACGAACTGTGAAAAAACCTGGCGTCGGTGTTTTTTAAACGCTTCCACCGCGGCGCTCGGTTCACCCTGAAAAACCTCTCCTCGGATTCGCAATTAAAACGCTATGGCAAAGAGCCGCGGGGCCATTAAAAATTCATCAGAACAAGCGAAACGATCGGATGTTCAATAATGGACGGGGAAAGAGTTGAACGCACCGAGTCTTTGTATACCGAACTGTTGTATAGAAATTCAATTGCCGATTAAAATTTTTTTTGGCTACCAATAACCGTTATCGATGCCGAAAATTTAATTTTGATTACCATTATCATTACAAATTTGTACATACAAAATTGTAGTACAATATCTTTTATCCTATTCTTTGTTTCATATATTTTTATATTCTTTTTTTTTGCATAAGGATGTATGGGACGTACAATATTAGACAAAAGTATATGAAATTTGAAATACTTGAATATCAACGTCTTACGCATAGTAAATTTAGATATAAGGAACTCGAACGACAGTTGGAATCTTATTTTTACTCCTAGAAAGGTATTTTTCACTTTACAAATGCTTCTTCAAGTATTATTTGCTAAACATTTGCCAGTGAAAAAGCCTCGAATTCACAATTTACTCAAGTAATAATTTATTTCTTTAAAGCGGTACAAGTACAAAAAATTGAAAACATTGGTACCATTTCTTCAACATTTTTTCAGCTGTTTTATTATTATTATTATTTCGTCTTTATTACTCGTTAAACAAAAACAATAAAGAAAGATGTTTATCTGTCCAGATCATCTCTTTCCATAAGAGTAGGGGAGACCGGGGCTAAAAGTTCCGATTTCAATAAAACATAAAAAATGACTGGAAAATAACGTAGTTATTCTCTTCACTATTGACTAATTTCTTGTTGAATTTATTATATTTTATGATTTTAAGCTTGTATTTAATATATTGTAATAGGTTTTTCATGAAAAGTAATTTATTTGTGGCTGGTCGTAGCGGAACTTCTTACCCCTTTATGGGGCAAGTTGTTATCGCATTGGGGTAAGTTGTTACTAAGTTATAGGAGTTGCTTTTTAATGAAATATTTCATTTTCTAATGAAATGAAACAGAATTTTATTAATAATGCTTATTTATGAAGGTTCGGATTAACAAATATGTATCATCTTTAAAAGAAAACCAAAACAATATAATAACCATGAACATTATCTGTGGTATAAAAATTAAAATCTATAAATCAGTCTTACATTCAACTGTTCGTGGGTACCTACTTATTGAGATTTGTAATAGTAGCCTACAGTGGCTGCATGTCCAGATTGTAGTTTTTTAATAACTCTCGATAAAGTCAAGTCGCAGATACTGAATTCTCTAGCAACAGTTTTTATCTTTATGCATAACTTCGATGGAAATGATGCCCCTTTCCGCCTTTCATTCATATGTTCGCATCTTAACCTTTAGAGGGCCGGGCTGGCCACTATAGTGGCCACTGAAAATGTTTAAATTTGAAATTGTTTCTAAGGGTTTTTGATATCACTAATCACGATTCTATGGTCAAAGTATCGAAATTTTACGTAGAAACAGTGTTGCCAACCTAAACAAGCCGAAATGAATAACAGCAGTTTAATTCTTATATTATTCTTTCCTTTGGCGTTACCTAGGGCTAACGACGTGGACGTAGAAAGTTTTGTAGCTCTTTTTTCGTTATTTTTGGATTTGTTTTTTTAGTTTTCTGATTTTACTATTTATTATGTGAGCTGCAGTCGTGCAACACACTAATGCCCATGCATTATAGTAAAATGAGAAAACTAAAAAAAAACAAATCCAAAAATAACACAAAAAACCCCAAAAGCAAAAAAAGAGCTACAAAACGTTTTACGTCCACATCGTTAGCCCTGGGTAACGCCAAAGGAAAGAATAATATATAAATGTAACTGCTGTTATTCATTTAGGCTTGTTTAGGTTGGCAACACTGTTTCTGCGTAAAATTTCGATAGTCTGACCGAAGAATCGTGATTAACGATATCAAAAACCCTTCGAAACATTGAAGTTCAAATTTTAAAAATTCCAGTATATGCCATACCGTTCGCGGCCGGGCTGGCCACTATAATAATAATAATAATAATAATAATTCGTCTTTATTTATCACATTTACAAACAAACAAAAAAAAGAAAAAAACTTATGTGATAAATAGGCGAGGTTCAGCATATATGCCGTTTTGCAACCTAACCCAAAAACAGTATCAAACAGAAATAAAGCTAACGAAACATAGTGGCCACCTAAGAACTTGGATACTTTTCCGGCCATCTTGGTGGTATATATGCATAAATTTTAAGTAAATAAAATTTATAATTTCAATGAAAAAATCCCGGCCCTCTAAAGGTTAAAACACAGCAGGAACAATTTATACATTCGCGGTGGGGCAAGTTGTTACGGTAACAACATGCCCCAAATCACGGTAACAACTAGCCCCTATCGACAAATGTAGCAATTTGAGAGATTATTTTGCTTATACATATATTGAAACGATAAACACTATTACACCATGTTCTTAAATGTCACTTGATCCATAAGAACGAATCAATCAATAATATCGACGTTAAATAATCGAAATAGACCAAAAAATAATGATAGAAAAATATTTACTTATCGGGTATGCGACTAATAGGTCCTTGCTTACAACCTCGCGGTTCGCTGTGGCGAACGCTATTAAAGTGGGCGACAGAGTGGCGTGATCAACTCGCACGGAAAAAATAATTTAAAGTACAACGGTCTTTTAATTTTGAAGATAGAACCGTCGGAACAACTTACCCCCGGAACTTTTAGCCCCGGTCTCCCCTACGTGCAAAATCAATGAAAATTAAAATCGTTATAACTCAGCAACCGTTTAGTGAACCCGTTTGAAAATTTTGGAGCACATCAGGAAGATTAAAAAGAACACTCTCACAAATTTTCATCAACTTGGTACCATTTTGAAGATGAGTCCGATACGTTCTTAATAACAGAAGGATCCTGGGCAACGCAGCCACGGCACCCGACTTTTTTTTTCCTATACCGAACGAGTCGTTGCGAAAGAAGGCTTCGTTGCTCGTAAAGGAAGGCGAACGCCGTGTTAAGTCATCGCTTAAGCGCAAGCCATCGAACCGATCGAAGGTTTGTTGAAGATTTCGAGTGTGCTCGTAATGGAACGTGTCTAATAATAGGGAAGAGTCACATCTACCTGTCGATTGCCGCGTCAAAAATACCCAGCGCATTGTTCGCGCGACATTCTTACTCTTTCGGAATGCCGTTCTCGTAGGATGCCATACGTGCGCCGTATCTTTGCAAATGCTGGCCACACCAGGGGCACGCGAAACCAGTGAACCCACACACCGCCAAGAATAAAGCAACAACGTCCTCTTAATTCGATTGCGTCGTTATGCCGCACGATATCGAAATTCGATTCGACTAGAATACACGAGAAACTCGGTGCAATTTATACAAACACCGCACAAGCGCTTAAAGCAACGACGGTCAGTTTATTCGAGTCCCGGCAGCGGTCTAACTAAAGTAGCAGAACAATTAACGCAACTATTAAAATCCACCCACCGGCTATTAAGGGCACACTCCATTAAAAATGGATTAACGTTTTCTAACCAAATCACTATAAATTATGCGGAATAACAGCGGCTTATCGGAAAACCGATCTCGAATAGGAGCCTGGAAATAAATACACTAAATGTTACCTACGTTTTTCTCGTTATTCAGTAGCCAGTGGGTTCGCATCCATTCTGGGTTTCCAAGAGATTCATGCCCTTTCGGCTCGCCACTGTTTTGTTTAACTGCGGTAATTGCTTTGTGATAAAATTGTTCGTCGGCGCCTGATAAGCCGGCACTTGCCACCTTGAATTCGCAGAAGCCGCGATAACAAGTGGCACGACAAAAATCGAGAGTTAGCACTCGCACAGGCCGCTGAGAAACGCCGCGCGCAAACTATGCTAACGCGCACCGTGGAAAAATCAACTGGGAGTACTGAGACCTTGCACGAATGACTAGACACTGAATCATTCGCGCGACGATCATCAGCGTATGGCTGTTCGCGCGACTCATTCAGCTGTTCCGTGCGCTTCTTCGTCCTAGCTGGTACGATCATCATTAGCGATGGGATCAAGCGCAATGTGTGCAGTGTGAAAGAAAAGGTGCAGTCATTCGGGAGTATTTTGCGAAGGTTCAGATCAATTATTTGGAGCGGGGATTGAAGGTCGATGAGAGTCTTCATTTATGTAAAATAAAGTGACTTTCAGATTATCAAGAAAGAAGGAATTAGAAAGAATTTAATGCAATTAGATTCTAAATGACGAAGAAAAGTTACTCCGTAATATGTTGATTCGATTTCACTTTTGAAGACCCTACTCTCAGTTACGAAGATAACGAGCCACAGATTCGAATACATTCCAGCAGATTTCGATACTACTCGCGGCAGACTTGATTCCATCGCTATCGTGAATTCCAGCACTCGGCAGTCGCCATGGTAAAGATCAAGGTACGTTTACGCAATAAGAATCTTTAAGAGCGTATAAATTAACCCACAGAATCTCAATGTCCTCGTAAAAGAATTCCGCGGTGTTTCAGGAAATGTTGCATCTTTCAAATGTTAGCTTGTTATCGGGACCGCGAGGATAGCTTTCGCGTCACAGAGCTTCGACGAGCGTAGCAAACAGAGAGATATTTCGAGGTTGAACGTTTCCTATTGTTGCTCGCCGATTACTCGTCACTTGCAATTGAAAATTCATCCCCAACGCACGCATAGGCTGGTGTACGCGGTGAGTATCGACGGACACTGTTATCAGGGACACGCGTTATGCCGCGATTGTGCCTGGAAATTGATTAGCCCATTCATACTTTTGGCTCTGCCTTCCACCCATTCATGGCAGGCTACGTGTCTCTTCGTTTAGCGCACCCGCGACGACTTTTGGTCACAGTACGTGCATGGACGTACACTAACGGCAAGAAGTTTGCGATCACTTCGCCTATGCTTCTGTATCTTATGATTGAAATACGACTAAGTAATGAACTAAGTAATCGGGGAAACGTTCAGTAAGGTAAGTAGATGGACATTTGATCCAAATATTGCTATCCTTCCTACATGAAATATGAAGAATATTTTCCTAGCTTAATACGTAGTTGAAAACACAGGCGAGTCAGACAATAAGCCAGTAAACTGAAAATATTTCTAGCGTGGAGATAGTCGGCTTAGAACCGCAGATTCGGTAGTGGGAAGCAACGAGGTTCGTCGAAAGAGCCGTCTAGTCCACTTTAATGTTCCGTGCATTCCTCAACGGGAATAAGAAAGAAACCAACTGAGAAATGAGATAGGTACACCGTACGATCCTAAGCCGCTCCCTCGTCTTCATTTTCACACGTTTTTTTCGAACCGATTGTCTCGGCGACGAACTTGTTTACTTTATCGTGCGACCGAGTCGACGGCCTCCTCAATTTCGCTGACCACGCAAGGAGTGCGAGTGGAAGAGAAATAGGGAAGTGGGTCGAACCGTTCTGCCGTTAAAGTAAACAAGCTTCGAGCGTCTGAGGCAAGGACGTTGGAAAAAAACTGTGAAAATAAGGAGATCGAGCCTCGCTTGCGGTCGCCAGCTATCCATCTCACTCCTCGTTCGGTCTCTCTCCTATTCCTATCGAAGAATTCACCAAGCCCTGAAATACGACACCGTGCACTGGTCTTCGTTGTTCTGCCCCGATCGGAATATGAAACTGCGTTATATTTCTGCTTCATGGCACAGGTAAATCCATTAATTATGGATTTAATCTACATAAAGCAGTGAGAAGAGTGAAGGAGAAGTCGTAAAACGGATCTACTCATCGATGCGGTAAAGATATATATACTCGGGCTCTTTTAGCCGAAGGTGAACGCTTGCAAGAATTCTACCAAAAGAAATATGCAAATCGAAAGCTATAACTACCAAATCAATATAAACAGGTAACTACATATCTGTACGCATTTGATCAGCCTAGACCTAGATCATTCTACGTCTCTGATGTGTTTCCTGGAATACTGTTGCCAATTTGATGCCAATTCTGAACCGGCTTGTACTGCTAGTCAACGATATACAATCAAGATAAATTTACCTGCGGGATTATATCACTGTTATTATCTCGAACTGGTAGTCCTCTCTCTTTTAATGTCGCCAGATCTGTTGGTTTTCAATTTGCACACGCATCAACGGTAAGTATGATAGATGCGCAGTGCCAACTACGAATATTTATGCTAATTTGTTAAGCTTCTTGATAGACGGGTTCACCGGGGGAACACGCGCGCACGGCTCAAACCGCCTGAAAGCGTGACAGAGGAGAAACGGCGAACACATTGATCGTCGCCCACAGATTATCGTTGTGATTCTCGGATTTAAACGACCTCTACGGCTAGGAATTTCGATTTCGTAGGGGAGACGTTATGGTAGAAACACTTAAAGGAAAATCGGAGAAGCAAAATTAATATTCCATCGTGCGAGATATGAAACGTGTATTTTTATGAACAGTTGTTTATTAATTCGAGGCGTTTATGTTAAAGCAAGAATTTTATGGGATCCGTGAATTTATTTAATCTACAGACATGCGTTTTACACTATGGATGTAGAACTAACAAGACGCGAGAGCAATGTTTACGACATCGCGGAATTAGTTTATCATATCTTTGCGCGAGGCCACGTAGAAGTTGCCGATAACTGTCGATGAAAGGTTAAACAGTACAAAGCGGTTGAAATATGGATGCAGGGTATATGTGTAATAAAGCGAATTCTGACGAGATTATTTTGCAGTGAAAGTATCGTATGAAACATTAACGATAACGGAATATATTTCAAATTCATTAGAGAATTTAAGAAATATGTATAAGTGTTATTTATGTATATGGAAATATACATGTTTCATAAGCACACGTTTCCATAATTTATTTCCAAGCTACCTATTCAACTTTTCCTAGAACTATAGGCTTGAAATTGCCAATAGGAATCATAAAGATTTCGCTCCATTGACGTAAATTACAAAAAAATCTATATGAATAATTGCCTTTTTCGAGAAGCACGTGAAACTTCCTAACACCGCTTCCTGAAAAACTAACCCTTCCCCAAAGCTCCACATAATATGCCAGGGATGACTAACCGCCAACATTTAATGCGATCACAGATAACAGCGGTCGAAATTCTCGGAACAGAGGGCCGATACGTTCCCGTGCACATTTCTCGGAATTGCCCCGTGTCGGTATATTCTACTTAACCAAGCAACTTCGATCACGGAACAGAATCATACCCTCGTCGAAGAATGAAACAAAGAAAACAGTGAACACGTCAACGGGCAACATGCAACAATATAACAATAAAGCACGGTTTCACGATTACTCATAGATAACGGTCTCGAGTTGACATTTGAAAAAAAAATCTACCGCGATTAGTCATCGGCTGAAAATCCATCAGGCCCCATGTCCTCTGTTTACAGAATTACGAGAGCGCAAATGCTACGACAATTATCTCCAACAATAATCATAAAGTTATACAACAAGTGAAAACAAAGAATTTCAAGGCGTGGTGGACGAGCAAGAAACACTCGAGCATTTCTGTTGGAGCAACCGGAAGCGCCCCTCCGCGACAAGGATGAAGTGTACAGGTCACGTGACATTCGACCACTTGAAAATCAAAAAGAAACCGCCATTTCAACGAATATGAAATTCCCGTTGGCACCGACAATGCCCAGTGGCTTTCCAATACTCCCAGCACTCCCTGAATCGTAAAGTAAGTCAGGCGTCCGATCGAAAGTACGCAATTTCGTGTGGCGACCGTTTTTAAATCGCTCACGGTAACGTATCGTTCCATGGTTCGTTTGCGCCGACCAACAGAACGAGTTTGTCGCACACGAGTGGTACGAACGAAACGGGACACCAAATGGAGACATTTTAACGAGCCTTAGCGAGAAGTAGACAGAGAACGAGGAAAGGCGAACGGGAAAGCAAGGATACCCTATTCTTTTACACTCCCCCGACATTGAGGTTATGTTGTACCTGTCACGCGTTCCTGCTCTCCTCGGTGAGTTTCGTCTGACTCCGTGCAACCTCAACGACCGTCCCGGCGACAGGCTTGAACATTATCCTTTTATCAGCAGCCCCGCGATCGCAGTTTTCGTCGTTTCACTGTTCACACTGGTTTTTATCACTCCGATACCCCAGCCGCAAAATCGTATATCGAACAACTCTCCGCACTCACGTGATCACAGCCGGACACACGCGCACGCGTCCTCCCGCTCGGAGAGACGATCATTCGGCGAACTGACCCGGACTGTGATTCAGCGCGCTGGAGAGAGTCGCTCGGTCGTTCCCGAGCGGCGGAAACGCGCGAGCGAAGGCGGAGGGGATCGAACGCGTCCGAGCCTGCACGGTCCTGCACGAACGCGTCTGATCAAGCATGCGCCAGTCCCTCGAACGCTTATCCGACACCACGCCGCTGCTGGGCTGCTGCTGGCTGGCTGCTGCCTTCGTGGTTCCAAGGGGTGTCGCGTGACCACCGAGTCGCGAAATACTATACTGTCTGGCACGAAGGCTACAGCCGTTATCTTTTTTTTTTTCTTTTTCCGTTGCTGATCGTAAGATTCGCCATAGAGGCCGAAGCTCGGCCGGAGAAACGAGAGCGCGGATCGTTCCCGACCCCCTTCGCTCCCGATCTTCCCTCGAGCGTTAACTCCAGTTCTCGATTCCCCAACAACCCGCCGCTCAATGGAAAACAGCAAATAATTCCCTCGCGCAACGAGAGCGTGGAGCGATCCACCGTGACGGAGTTTCACCGAAAGCGAGAGCGTGCAACCGCGGCGGTTTCTTCCTAATAGTCGGCGGCAGGCGATGCGCGTTCTCACGTATTTTTCTGTCGCCGTGCTTCTCCCCCTCTCTCTCTCTCTGACAGCGGAGAGAAAGCTTCGAGGCGCTTCGATGGAATGCGTACCGTAGGCAGCGATCCGCCCGCGCTCTCCGACCACGAGCCTCGTTTCGAGTCTCTCACCACCGAAGGGGATACACGCGCGGACGCCGCGAGAGTAGCCCCCGATACATCCTGATCGAACGCGCGCGATCGAGCATAGCCTGGGCCGATATGCACGAACCACGGTCGGTTCCAGGCCGCGAGAGGTGCTCTCCTTTGTAGATCGAGGTGTTACGCGATACGGACGTGTAACGCGATACATCCTTCAACACGAAGAAGCGAATACGCGGCTGGCCAGTCTGCTCCCTGGACATCGAGGAACTCTGTCGGGTCGCTCGCGCGTGAAGCCAAGGAATATCGCTTTTCGTCGAGCTTTCCTTCCTTCGGCTGTCTCGCTCTTCCCATCGCCACTCCTTCCCCCGACCGAGAGCTTAACACTTTGTCGGCCACGCGTTTCCGAGAAGAATCTATGGTTCTACCTGTGGTTTAGCCATGGTAAAATGCAACGTCTCGAAATGCGACCAAAGATCTCCCGATACAGCTCGAAACTGGCGTTACACTACTTTACATATCGGAGCTATTAATTATCGTGGCACTCGAAATGGACACCGTCGAATTATCTCGGCGATTGACCGATGAAATTAATTCCGTTCATCGGGCACGCGAGGCCGCGCGAGGCCGCGCATTACGAAACACTGAGCTAGCAATTTTGTTTATCTTCGGCGTAATTTATATTCCCGCGAATGGTAATATTTAAACGTCGCGGGTGCCGGGGCCCGCCAATGTCGCCCAACGATTCCAGCGATGATCGATGAAACCACACCCCCCTCACACTCTCGAATCGTGATTTCGGGTTTCTCTCTCTCTCATCGGCACAGGTTTTAGTCTCTTTTTAACGGGGATAACACCGCTGCCGAGCGTCACCAACGTACATACGTACTCCAAGGATGTATCATTATCGTAACATCCGTTTCGGTCGTTGCACTTGATAAGATAGGATAGGCGTGTGCCGCCTACATTCACTCGACTGAATGAAAGCTGGACCAGTCACGTTATTCCCCTTTTCATTTATTTATAGCCCCGTGAAATTTTTACCCGGCCGTTTATCAGGGAAGCTATGAAAGTTCAATGTACGATACTCCGTTGTCGAACGATTCGCCGAGCTCGTGCCGCAAACAATCGGGCGAATCTCTCGTTTCTGAACGATCCTGTAGAACGGGACTGATATCGTGGCATGACAGAGCTGCCGTGCAATTAATGGAGTAATACAGGCTGCCGCAGAAGTAAAAGGTGATCGACCTCTGGGAGCTTAACCTACTCGCCTTGAGGATGGAAACAGGTCAAACGAGAATGACCTCAGGAATCACTGCTGAAGATACGAGTACTTCACTTCAGTTTCACATCCATGATTCCCGTCAAGTTTTATGGATCCGCTTAGACTTGAAATTTACGAATTCCTAAGGTGCCTTCGACCATCACTGGTCACTGGAAAGTTAGGAGTATAGATGGACCGAAAGGAGGCTGTTCGAAGGGTGATAGGATGTTACGTTTAATCGCATCGGGGGAACAGACAGCCCACTTGAGACAGCAATTTCCCGAATGGAAGCGACCCAAGGTGCAAAAGTTGTCCCCTGGGCCACGGTGGCGGTCGAAAACGGCTCGTTTAAAGTGCCCAAGGAGCTTTATGCGCGTTCCACGTGAGACTACCTGTACAACGGATCAAAGAGATCTGGTGGAAGAGCGGAGGTTGCCCGGCGAAAGAGAAAGGAGTGTAAAAGAGACGGAGAAAGAGACGGCCGGTACAGGATAGGTAAGAGAGATACGGTCGTTGGCCGGCTGGGGCAAGGCTGCTGGCAAGGAGAACCAGGGCTGTAGTTGCAAATAAAACAGGCGGGCGCTTCTCATCGGCACCGCTCTAATAACGGAGTGGCTTCGATAAAATATACGCGCGTGCTTTCGCTGGTTCCCGAAGTCGGCTGCCGGACCGGTTGCGATTACAAGGGGTTGCTCCGTTACCGTTAAAAATCCTCCTACTCGAGGGTATTTCGAAAAGAAACGATACGCGTAGGAACTGCACCTAGCAATCACCGTTGCATAAATGTCGGGCGAAAAGGCGAGTAAAGGCCAGCAGATGTGACAGAATTAATACCACCTTCGCCTATCGAAATCACCGTAGAGATAAGTTGAGAAAAAAAAGTGGTACAACGGACGATCGAGTTAACTGGAGAAGACAGCCGAGTGTTTTGTTCCCCAGAAGAGGTAATAAGATATTAGAACGCGCTGGAGCTGCAAACATCAGTGGAAAAAGCCACAGTAACGCGTATAATGATGATGAAAACTGTTCTACGCTTTCACGATAAGTGCTCCTCGGTATTAATCGTGCCCGTCACTCTCGTTCGGCTGGAATCAATTTATTATCGAGATCCTCAGACATTCCTCGCGGATTGCTCTCGGTGTTCAGTAATATTTAACGCGCCCGATTTAGGTCGCCTTCATAATTGCCGTTTCTTCGCGCATGAATTCGGGCCTTTTCCAGGGAGAGCACCGGCGAGGGGCCTGGTGTTTCGTAACGGACGTGGAACAAAAATACTGAAATTGCGTTAGCGCTCGCGTGGATGTGGCGACCACCCGTTCCATCCACTCTCTCGCAACACCGTCGCAAGATTACGATCCCGCCGGAGCAATATCCTTCTTAACGCAAAGAGCAATCCGGTCCGCGAGACGTATGGCAAAATGGTATTACAGCCCTGAGAACAACTGGCCGTTGCCGTTTCGCCATATAATTCTGAGACACGGAATTCTGTTCGGTCCTTGCCACGCGAGTATCCCAAGTGGCCCAAGTATCGGTACAAAGGAACGCCCAAGGACAAAAGGATAGTCCCCGCGTTGTAGCTGGACACGGGAACGATACACGGTACCCTTAAACTCGAATCAACGAAATTACCCGGCTCGAGTTCCGAGGCAAGCATCGAGGAAACGCGTGTGCCTCTCGTTCGCGGAGCAAAGAAGGAGAGAAGCAGCAGTGAATGTTGCTGTGTCCATATGTTACGCTCCATCCATTTTATATCGGTTTACAGGGTGGACTTTATCATAGCTTCAACTTGGTTGGCAATTTTCTTCGGGAGACTATTTAGAGACTTTTATATCTCTCCGAGGATGCAGAGCAACGTTGGTATAAGCTCGAGGGACATGTACGATTGGTCGAGGGAATCAATCAATCGTGAAGTTTCGTAATAGAGACAGAAGCCTTGAGGAACGGGAAGGTCACAGATGCGGAGACACCTTGGACAATGACATTTTGAAGAATGTACACCAGAGGCAGGTCCCAGAACAATGGTTACTTCACTTTCTAAGTCACGATCTGAGAAGCCAAAAGCCTGAGAACGTACCTGGAGATTCTGCGGAACGATAGGAAATATTATACCTACAAATTGCTTATGAAAGTCATCCTATTGAGATGATCTGGCTTGTGCCTGCGGAACGACAGTCGAATGTTTGCTGCCGAAAGAGGTCATTTCTTAGGGTAGGCTCTTGCTACGCCTAGCTTTGGCTCATTTTAGTCTTTCTATGCTTTCTTAAGGGGTCATATACGTTTCTCGGCGCTAAAACGTGGTCAATGTTTGGGAGTAATTCAGGGATAAACTATTAGTCCGATTGGTTTAATTCTTTTTGTGTTTTATAGGTATACGTTTATAGATTATAACACAGGTATGAGAATTCCAAAATTTTTAAAAACGTGACGTCCGCGGGCAGTGGCGTAGAACATGTTTTCTGGCGCTGCCCAAAACGGTGGGCATGATTCAGCCCGTACGAGTGGTCTAAAATAAAAATCACCGATTTTTTAACAATCTGTGGGATCATAGTTATCGTGTGTAGGCGCCATTTTTTCGAAAAAAAACAATTGCGGAAATGGTAGCACTTTGAAGAAAAGGGTCGTGATTTTCGCTATAAAACTCGTACGTTTTTGCTCGTTATTAAAAAATGGTTCAATTTAATTGAAAAAGCTCACGTCACACGATAACGAATCTTATGTAGAATATGTGTGTAAATGATGAAGTTAATCGGATGAACGGTGAGGCAGTTATCATGCCCACCGTTTTGGGCGGCGCCAGAAAACATGTTCTACGCCACTGACCGCAGACGCCACATTTTTAAAAATTTTGGAATTCTCATACCTGTTTTATAATCTATAAACGTATACCTATAAAACACAAAAAGAATTAAACCAATCGGACTAATAGTTTATCCCTGAATTTCTCCCAAACATTGACCACGTTTTAGCGCCGAGAAACGTATATGACCCCTTAAGGGGTCATGCCTAAGTAGTTGGCAGGCGTGATATTCGGGAATTTTTTGTGGAAAATCTAATGTATATTTTTTACAACTATTTGTTTATTTTAAAAGTACATATATTCAGCAACTCTCGGTAATTTTGTTACGGAAAAATATTAAAAAATGAACGAATAACAGCCACTCTCCCGGAAGATATTTTTTTTTGCTGTGAGCACGATTTCTCAGAGGCGGATCTTCTGAAATCGAAAAGTGAAGAAGATTCTGTTAGTATATGAGTTTATCTAGTTCGTAAACGAAGGATTTTTGTTTTTGATGAAAACTATTTTTAATTCACGAAAAACGAACAATTCAGACATCGAAAAATCACGATTTTGCGTTAAACGGCCGCCATTTTGTCTGAAATAATTTTTTTGAAAAATCCTTCGTTCACGAACTGGATAAACTCATATACTAACAGAATTTTCATCACTTTTCGATTTCCGATGATCCGGCTCTGAGAAACCGTGCTCACCGCAAAAAAAATATCTTCCGGGGGAGTGGCTGTTATTCGTTCATTTTTTAATATTTTCTTATAACAAAATTACCGAAAGTTGCTGAATATATGCACTTTTTAAATAAGCAAATAGTTGTAAAAAATATACATTAGATTTTCCACAAAAAATTCCCGAAAATCACGCCTGCTAACTAGGCATGACCCCTTAGGAGGGTAGTGGACTATTTCAGCTGCAGAAAATCAATTACTTTTTTTTTTACTGATTTTAAAAGTCTTATCCTTTATGAAAATTTTAATCAGAATTTCATGAAGAAATTCAAATAATTGTCGAAGTTATAACAGCGAACGAAATTGAGTGCATCGTCGAGTAACGGCCTCGCAGAGCAGTATTGACATAGGGCACTTAACTTTGAAGCCGGTTTTCTTGAAACACCATTTTCAGAAACGGTGTACATCATAACTCTTGAACCAATGAATATTTTCGCTTAAAATTTTAACTGGAGCTGTAGAATTCCATCCTCTATCGTGTAGAAATTCCGCATCAACATTGGATGTTTGTAAAACATTTTACAACTGATTAAAGACGATTTTTTTCGGTCAAAATGTGGGAAAAAAATTGATTCGTGTGTAAGTTTCACAATTTTTGTTCAAATTCGTCGGAAAGTTTCCACACTGTAGATATTTGTGTACAGAATAATCACCTCAAAGCATTTTGCTTTCAGATGATTGGTTCACTTGAATCGATGTACACCACCTGCAGCGGCGCGCCGTACAGGACTATCTGCAACGATTAATAACTTCGACAATTTTATACATTCCGACGATTTTTTTTTGTAAATACTCGCAAACATGCCCACAGTAGACTGTCAAAAGCACGACTATAACGATTGTTTGGTATCAAAGTAATTTAGCGCCAAAGAAACTAACGATTTTACGTATCCAATAGTCCACTACCCCCTTAAGGTAGGTTCTCACTACGCCTCGTCTCATCTCGGTTCATTTTATTCTTTCTATGCTTTTCTTATGTATTTTGACAATTTGACTCACACTGCGCCTCGCCTCGCCTCGGCGCGACTCCGAGCCGCGGATTCTTCCTCGAGAATATTTTGAGGAAAAGAGGCGAGGCGTAGTGTGAGCCTACCTCAAGAAGGCCAATAATCGCTAGACACAGACCGCGTCCAGTGTCCTCCTCTGGCCTCGCGGATGCTCAATTAATGGAATAATAATGTAGACTGTGCTCGCGGAGACGGGGTTCCGTTACAAGATATCGGCGCGGAATTCAGCAAACAACAATTATCTCCGTTCACTCGCCCGTAACTTTGCCGTTGTCGCGGCGTTGTCTCCCAGCCCCGGTGGTAACTAATTCTCATATCACAGATGCTACACCCAGTTAAAACTTCTGCCCGGCCGGGCGAACTTCATTCGTGCTTGACTTTCGGCGGCTGATAGAGGAAAAGAGAGGCGCGGAGCGATGGGGGAGAGTATTCGGAACTTAGACAAACGGTGACCGACCCAGAAGCGAACTAGTAGCAGTCGGGAGTCAACTGACCTAGAAACATCGAAACAGCGGCCGCCGTCGAAATACCGTCAGCCTCCCAGTCGCCATCGCCTGGCTATTGTCCATCCAGAGATGGAATTCAGTTAGCAAGATTGCTCCGGCTGACCGTTCGATTTCCTCCACCCGGAGATTGAGAAGAATTTCGAGTCGATAACGAGGTCGAGCTGGGCTCCGCCGTCCGCGTATGGTAGCTGTGCGCGTTAAAGGTCACTTTAAAAATTCGTAGCTTTTACCACCGATCAACCGAGTGCCCGGCTGGTGAATTTATTAAAACTGCATCGATAGTAACGTACGCGCTGCGGGCCGAAAAGTTCAACGACTCCCGCCCAGCTTGGGACTAATCCGATAGTTTCGATCGACGGAGTGGCGGCCGAAATCACCGTGGAGAAAAAAGCAATTATCACGGTCGTCGAACGACAATCGGCGATGATTTGAAGCGAGTCATCCATGCGCGACAAAATATCCTGGAGAGTCGAGAGCCCCGCATCTGTTGGGGCATTCGCGGGGCTGAATTAAAAATAATTACTGTGCGCCGTGAAACGAAGCGATAACAATTCGATTACGATCCCGGGGAACGATGCTTGGGGTCCGAGCCGTGAGCGGACCTTTGCATCACGAATTTCCATTATCGAAATCTTTCATCTAGATCCGTTCTCTCGACCTACCGGCGCTGATCTCATCTTTACACCCTTCGAGCATTCCGTTCTCCGCGATTTAACCCCCGATAAATTCGCCTTGTTATAAACTCGGTCGCGCCTTAGCCCCTGCCCCTCTCGACTTCTCCGCATGAGGGGAAATAAAAATTTCAACGTAAGAGAAGCGAAAGAGCAGAAGGTCATCCACCACCCCCACTCGATTTCTGCGCCAAGAATCGCGGCGCGGACGTGTGTTTCCCTTCTCGAGCGTGATTTATACAATATCGATCCTCGATGGTAAAACGGACGGCACGGGGGATAAGAGAATCTCTTATGAAAATTTCACTTTCTATCGGTGTAGAGTATTACCGGCTTCGGTGGATGTTCTCACGTCTGATGTTACGATTATTGCTTCGGCTAATGTGAGAAGCGTGGGCATAATAAGCGGAGTTAGCTTCGGTACTGTAACAGATACTTCTAGAAGTGAAGTTTTCAGTGCTCGTCGCAACGGTACATTATTCGCAGTTCAACGAAGCTTCTAATTTATATATTCCTCAGGTAAAATCAGAATTGAGCTGTCCGAGAAGAAGCACGGAGTCCGATTCGAAGATTCGAATAAATCAAACCTGTCTATGACTTTAGTTACTCGAAACGTGGCCTGTTTTAATTAACGAAGAACTTACAATCAGCTGCGTCCGACAAAACGAGCTCCATTCGAGTGGGATTTCGAATGCTCGAACCTTTCGACTGCCCGGAACGAGAGAAGGAAAAGCCAAGGGGGAGTAGAGAAATCGACGGGGACAAATGCAAAACAGCATGCAACGTTATGTTCTGATTGACGGAATCGTAAAAGCTAGCTGGTAAAAACGGCGATGCGACACGCCCAAAGAAAATTTCCCCTCGGCTCCATGAAATGAAAGCGGGCACCTCCATCTACTCGAATCGGTGCAATTCCACCCAGCTCTACTTCTACGACGTTCTCTCGGAGCATCTACCCAGAGACCTCTCAACCGAGGCGAACGGTTACGATTTCGAAATTCGTACTTGTTCGCGCGCCTGCAGGCCTGCGTTTTCTTAACGACGGTAATAAACCCGCGGTCTTCTGTCGTCGCCCTCTCGCGTTTCTCTTTGCTATTTCTCTGGCCCGCAGTAAAATCAAGCAAACAGCCCCCTTTCTGGCAACAAACAGGCCCCTTGGAGCAGACCTTTCGTGCCCGTACCTTCTGGAAACGCCAATAAATCACGGCTGGAATGAGGTAATCCGTGTTAAACCTTGCAAAATATCCTACCGCGGGTATCCACTGTGTTTCAGCACGCGGCACTCATTGATACAGTATTCCAATCAAGTTGTAACGAAGGGTGAAATAAGAACGGGGCGATTCTACGTACAAGAGCATACGAAACGTCACGAATGCGTGCGCACCGATACTCGGAGTGGTGGCAAGCTTAAAACTAACGCTGCGCGCACGCACCGAGCGTGTGACGATTACGAAGCGATCCCATTATATGCGTGGCACGTTCCACGGCGAGAAATTGTTCCAGCGCGAGAAGAAACGCGACAGGGTTACACGGATCGCGGAAATTGTTAATAGACCACGCCTGGAACGTGGGGCGATATTTTCCATCGCTGTTTCAGAGAACAAATCGCGAAGGAAGGGAACGAAATGACGTAACTACGTTAGAACTGGTTTCCGACACGGTCAGATTCGTGGGTATACCTTCGACCACTTCATCCTTTTGCTACATTTTCAATTCTGAATTCAAGTAGGTATATAGGGTGTAAGCACTATAGTAGTCAACCACTTTTATTGTTTAGCTTAAAGAAATAAGTACTGAAATAAAGCATTTACTAAATGACAATTTTATATTACATTTTGAATTTCTAACTTTAAAATGCGACAAAAAGCGTTCTTCATAGGTAAAAAAAATAAATGCTTTTAAAGTGATTTGTAAACTAATTTTGATTCTACATGTGCCATTGCTGTTTTCCAACACGAGAACCATAAATGCGCTTTGAATAGAAACGACAAATGTAATTCAGTTCTATACATTTTTTACTGGAAAATGATGGTATTTCACTAAAAAAGCATGAAAAATTTTATATGCGCTTAAAAAATTAAAAAAAATGTGATAATTTATTTATTTAAGGGAGGTCGGTTACTGAACCATCATTCCCTTTCAATTTTCAATAGTCGGCCACAGCGGTCGACTTCTGAAGCTAACTGCATTCACAATGAAAGCTAAAAGTGGACCACGTGTTAACTATAATTTATCTTATTACAATTTTGATAAAGGTTTTAAAAGAACTTATTTTAATTACGCATTATTTCTGTCATTATTAATTATTTACCGTTGTTGCACATTATATTTAAAAATAAATTTTAGTTTGTAATGCGCACCTAACCTATATTGAATTTCATATTAAGAAAAGGTGGTCGACAATTAGCTATCGGACCGGTCGACTTTTAGAGTTAAGCGGTCGATTATTAAAGCATTCGGACACTATTTTTAACGCTAATTATTTATTTTCCCCGAAGTTTTATACTAACACAAATTTTTTAGTGATACATTAAATACATTTGAATTACTTCAATACATTTTATATATTTTATAACATTGATTGTTTATTTTTTTTTAGAACTTTTAATTCCAGTTTAGCTTTAAGTGGTCGACTACTAGTGCTTTCACCCTATATTATATAGCCAACACGTTAAACAGCGAAAAAGATGAGAGTGGAACGAACGAGGGACGTTTTAATATCCTACTTACCAATGGACATTGACAAAATTCACCTTCTGTTAATCGTAGTTTTGTTAAGGGATCCTAAACTGTTTCCGTATCACCGTATCGATAGAGCGGACTCGGGGAACGTGTTCCGTTTCGAGAAATCGGGTAAAAACTTTTACTTTCACCGCTGTGAATCAGACTTTTAAGCGGAAACTTTTGGCCTGTCGCCAAGACCATTGGCCAGCTAGTGCAAGTAGTACGGATATTATTGTCTCAACGGTCCCGCGACCTTCTCTGCGCCCGATACAGGACAACAATTCGCTCGGAGCACCATTCCGCTAACGTTCCTCTCACACAAACTTCGCGTCCTTATGGAATAGTCATGAGTAAGGATCGGGGAGAGCTAACTGCTGGGCGACAACAAAACGAGGAACACATCAGCGAGTGCCAAGCGAGGCCACGAGGCAGCTGAATTTCTGCGAGCTCGTTAACCCACCGCCATGCCGAATAATCGCGTTGGCGAGCCGAGCTCCTTTTCGCCAGTTCTCGCCTTGGCGAGCCTTCTTTGTGCGGCTCTCGATTTTATTCTCCACCGATCTGTCTTACACCGTCTGTTTTCCTTCCCTTTCAAGCTTCTTTTTGCGAACGTCACTCCTTTCTCCCTTCACAGCGAACAATACCTACTCTCTCTCCCATGGCCAGCCCGGCCCGTTCTCGAAATCGGTCACAGCCGACCCGCGGTCGCTTTCAAAAAGGCACACCCAGCGGCGAGGTGATTTATTTCGAGAAGTAACGCAGGGAAGTGACAAGGGGACAGCAACCTGTAATTATCTGCTCGTGGAATGAATTACGCCCGGCGCGTAAAAAGACATAATTACGGTGGTGCCGGCAACGAAACCGTCGGCCAGAGTTCGCCGCCGGTTTATTTCGGGGCGATCGGATGGGCAGGTTTGAAAATTTCCCAGATGTCGCAGCCCCACGCGTTATAGTTTCGCTGGTCGCTAGTCCCCTTTTTTCCATGTTCTCCCGGTGAACGGGCTTCCAAGAAGGCGAAACACGGACGGTCACGTTTCGACACCGAAATAGAACTTCGCGTGTCCCTTAAAAACTCATATCGATCTTCCTTAGTACGGTCCAACTGGGATTTAAAGTTCGCCGCCGCCTCCGACGGTCTCGCTTACCCCGGAGCATTCGTTTCGTTCGATAAATTATTCCGCCCACTCTCCTTAGCAGCCACGGGGAAATTCGAAGCGGGCCGCTTAAGTGGAAAATCATTCGATCGGGGGAACAATAAATTGTGATACGACGAAGAGCGCGATCGATAGCGTCGCTGTCTATGGCTGGAAATTGCGAGTCGATGCTCAATGATTCGGGGATTTGGTTGAATAAGAGATTGGTATTTAAGAGAAATTCATATATTTCCCAATACCTTGCCACCTTCTCTAAACTACTGCTGTGCCCGCTGAGGGGGAACTAGGGCACTATGAAACCCAAGGACCGTGAGTGTATAGAAATACCAACACCCTGAATGTTCAGTGACATTTTTACGCGTATGAGTAGGAGAGAAGTTTAAGCACCTTTCTATTGAAACACAATCGAAAACGATAAGTTCAGGCCTGGAGAAACAGTGTTCGGAAAGGTTTAACCGAATCGACGTTCCGTTAGCGTGCGACCCGTAGCTCCTACGGCGGGGCCGGCGTTCAACGCCGTGTAAATTCGTAGAAGGGAGAGATTGGAAAAGTTCGGAAAAGCCAGCTGCTTTGGAAAAGGTCAGCCCCGTTGGCTCGACAAAGAGTGGTTTCACCTTTTTGTCGAAGCGGCGGCAGTTTGCCTCGCGTGTCCCTCGCGCCGCGTACGACAATGAGGAATCAATAGTCGCGACGGAAACGCCCCGTACGTGCGTTCGTTTCCCCTGTTTACCCCGTAATTCGTTGCGTCGCCGAGACAGCTTCGACAGATTCGTATCTGACTTCCTGGATGATAATTCCGTGCGAGCAAGACCGCGAATTTCGGAGAACAATTTCCCCGGCGCTTGGCGCGAGCCTAGGCGGGGTGCAGGGAAACGGAGAAGCCGGGGGAATGAAAGAGGAGTACAGCGGCACGCTCGCGCACGATATTTAAAGATAAATATCTGCATATCTCGCATTCGGAACGAGGCGGCAGCGGAATACCCCGAATAACTGATCTTTTGTCGGAGGGAGCGCGGACTAAGGCGCAGAGCGCGGCATTCGCCGCGGAAAGAATCGCGAAGAAAGACCTCTGCAACCCGTAAAAGAGGATCATTCAGCCAACTATCGTACACAGCGCGATTACTCGCTACTAAAATCCATTCGATCCTTTTTATCCGTGCCCTGAATACTCCCGATGAAAGACTCGCTTTCCACGCTGCACGATCCCAATCCTCTCTTTCCGTACGATATTGCACGGAACAAGTCGGTGAACAATGTTTCCCGCCGCGGCACCAACAACACGATCAATCCCAACGATCACGAACGTGCTGGGGTGAAGAATTGCTCGGGATATCGAGGCTCGATGAGCTTGAAATTTCAACTACTACGGCGCGAAGATATCTTCGTGTTTCCAGCGGACAACTTGAAATATCAGTGAAGTGTTCAAAACACAAGATCCGGGATATAGGTTTCGTCTCGCGACTGTTATTACGTTCAGGGTAAAAAAATATTAGTCCCCCGAGGTCGCTAAGCGACTATCCCCTCGCTATGCCGTTTAGTCACCCCCATCTTAAGCTGCGCTCCCACGTGTGCGATGCATAACATTGACCACACTTCAATGGCAACGCGGATCGAAGAGGTGTCGGCAACCCCTTGCATAACAAATTAATTCGTCTACTTCTGTACCGCCTATACCGTCTCCAGCGCTGCTCGTTACCTATTCAAATGAATCATTATCGCTGGTTTCCAGGGCCGCCGCATCGCTGGCATTGTTATTATAGCCGTGGCACGACTCTTCGGATACCACAATCGACCACGAGTGACCCGTTCTCAATACCCAGGTGGCTAATTGTGCCCTGGATAGCCGGTCGCACATGTGGGAATGCAGCCTTAGGGTCGTCGAAGAGCAAAGGATCGATATCGTATCCTCAAATCGGAATCTGGACCAGAATCTTCCATCTGCTGGATGACCGCACCAATCAGCGGAGATATCAGAATTCGACAACGAATTCCTTTCCTCGTAAATCTAATATATATTTCGCTACACCGCTTCGATACCGGTCTATGCAGGCATCCTATGTACATATACCCGCGTTTCTACCGAGCAATTTCTGCAACGACGCCAGCTCCTCCGCGAATATTGAATTATCGCGGGCGATAAAGTTCAGGGACCGGGCGAACGCGGCAACAGCAGAGGCCGAGGAACGGAACGGAGGTGAGAAAAGAGGAAGGAGACGGTGAAAGAGAACGGCGCCGTGCAGGCCTATCGGCCAGTGTCCGGTTCAGAGTCTCGTGACAAAGACGAGAAGCGGGGCCAGGGGGGGGGGGTAGGGGAAGAGAGTGGATTCAATTCAAATGGCCACGTATCCCTCATGCTCCCGCCGCGGGAAACGTCACCGTACACATGTACGGTTCAGCCTTTAAACGCGACAAACGCCAGGCATAACCCATTCTCGTGGGAGAATCATCGGGAGCAAAGATAGCCCCGCGGGCGCGCGACGTCTCAATGAAGTCCCGAGACGGAAAAACGTGACGCGCCGGAGAGAAAAGGTGTCCGGTGGATGGTTGCCCGTTGGTTAACGGTGATCGCCACCAATGCGCGATGGCAAAACGACCATAGCGATTTCCATCAGAAGCGGAACGCTCGCGTCCACGCAACGGGCCGAACGCGTCAGAAGCATTAATAAAAATCATTTGTAAAAGTCTGATGATCCGGGTGCCGAGCCTTCGTAACGGTGCAATTAAACAGGGGGAGAAGATTATAATACAGACGTAAAAATTGCCCATGATTTACGAGGGCTTTTTGTCGCTCCGTCGCTTTGCAAGGCTGAGCTGCAGACAAGCCGTTCGGTTTACGGCTACTCTGCATTACACGGGTGTGTCGGTGCACCGCGGGTTAGAGACGTCCGTTAACGAATCGATCGATGGATTATTACTGAAAGATTCGTACGTCAAGGAGAATACGCCCAGGAATGGAGGGATTGGCATCGATGGATGCAAGAGGCTAATTGAGTGCATGCATAAGCGAACGGTCGGAGACGGTCTGGCTGCGATGCACCGTTATCTTGGCCAATATTTTATTAACCATCGGCCGCCTTTCGGAGTAACACGCGTACGCGATAGTGCTTGGAAAAAACGAAATTACTCTGCCGCGCTCCCCTTTGTTAGTTGCATTATCGTGGGCCCCCACCCACCGCGCTTATCACCGGTGAACCGTGCACAGCCGAGCGGAAGATAAAGACGTCTCGTTACCGCGATTCCTATAGCTGCCTATAATTCGCGGAGCGTCAGCGTTTTTGCAGTAAACAGGGGAAGGGTTCGCTCGCTTTGTTATAACACACGAACGGAATATCGTGCCGTCGGCAAAGGTTAAAGACACAGAAGCAACGTCGGGTATAGTCAATATCACACACAGCCGGCTGGCAGCGTCACGAGAGCTTCACTTTCGATTCATGTCCGCTTTTGTCAATGGGACGACGCTCGCTCCGCTGCATCTACGATATCCCAGCAACTATTTTCAGCCGCCCCGAGGCAACAGGATCGTAAATCGAGCTGTAATTCCACGCAGAAATCGTGCTTCCCTTTTAACCGATCATTGGCTCGATGATCTATGAAATCAGTGCTTTCGATAATTTCAACCGTTTCTCCCGACACAGAAATGGAATGCTAAAACCATTCGCCGGTCTCAGCGTTTTCCCTTACTAATGGCACGCGCGAAAGACGGGATTTTACTCGTCACTTCCGGGCACGTTGATAGCGTTGCATGCGAACGCACGCGATGAAAATGTCGATGGAGACGATAATCTCTCCGCGGATTGTTCCCCTCGTTGGTGGAGAGCGAGCTTGAACAGTAGATAAGCGTTTTTGGAAGTATTCCGTGAAAAGTGGAGATGTTGCTCGGGGGGCGGAGAAATTGCAATGAGCCTCGCGAGGAACCCGAGGAATATTTCGAAGACGAATACGTTCCGCGTGCATTTCAAAGGTCCCGACGAACCCGTGTTAAGGGAAGATGAACGAGAGGGCTTCGAGGGCCGCAGGTTTCAGGGAAGATGCAGAAACGACCGTGGAAGAAAGAGGGGAGGGGATAGTTCTTTGGTAATTTCGACCTGATTTGAGCCAGTTGCGCCGTGTTCCGAGTAAAGGCCACAGGGAAAAAAGGAGAGGGACAGTTGCACGTGGGGGGGACGAGGCGAGACGGTGGAACGCGAACGAAAAGAGAGCAGAATAATGGCCCAGAAAGCCTGGAGAAATGAAGTCGCTGGGGATAAAGCAAGAACGGGCGGATGATGAGGTGGGGGGGAAAAAGAAGCCAGAGCGACGTGTCTCGTTTTATGGCATGTCGACGAGCCGAGTAATAAATTCGCGATGTAAACCAGGACGACATCTAATGACGATACTATTAATTGGAGAGTAAATCCGTCGTTCGAGCGCGAGTTCATCCGACGATAATTAACCGAGGCGGAGTGGGCCCCGATAAGCGTGCTCGACGAATTTCTACGATTTCGAAGATCTAACGTTCGAGCGGCGTTAATTAACGACGCTCCAGTTTCGAATCGTTAGAATCACGCGGTTACAAAACACCGCACGGTTCCGTCTGATTTTAATCGCGCGCCTGGCAAATTTCTCCTGCTAATTAAAATTCCCTCTGACGGCGAAGTCGCTGACCGTTTTATTAAATGTTCGATTCAGGCGTGGGCAGCGGTCGGGCGGAGGGGGGGGGGGCTTGGAAAATCCTCGCGAAAACGCGGATTTAATTTATTTATTTATATATATATACGGGAAAAACCCTTTGGTACATACAGAACAGAAATGATCAGTAGAGGAGTAGGTAGTACATGAAAGTAGAAAGACAAAAAAGAATACTTAAAGTAAACATGAAATAATGCCAAGATAGAATACTAGCAAAAGGAATAAGATAAAATAAAATGAAATAGATACAAGTTAACTAGAATTTTTAACCGCCTTTCTTGCAGAGTGCTTGAAAGAGTATAATGAGTGGCAGAAGAAATCCACTAAATGCGCAACAGAATTAGAAGTTCTACACAGTCTATCAACACAGTTGTTCATGCCAAAAGTAGTAGAGTGTTTATGCAGCATAAAAAGTGGTGTATTCCTTAGCGCTCTGGGCGGTACATTAAGTTCAAATAAGCTTAGAAGCTCCGGACACTTGACGTGGTGATTAATAACTTTAAAGGTAAGTATTAGATCGGATAAAAGCCTCCGCTTTTCGAGAGGAAGGTAGCTCAGAGTAGAAAGGATATGCTCATAATCATGAGGAAATCTATCAAAAGGGATACGCAATTTGTATGCTGCATATCTCAAATATCTATGTTGGATACTCTCCAAAGATTTGATGTGACAGATAAGGTAAGGATTCCAAAGATTAGAACAATATTCCAAATGAGGGAGAACAATAGTGGTGTAAAGAGTGTTAAGCGTCTTTGGGTTCCTGAAGTCAACGGCAGCTCTCATCATAAAACCGAGGGCTCTAGAGGCTGTACATCTAATATGGGCATAATGTTTTTTAAAATCAGCTGAGGCAGAGAAGATAACTCCTAAGTCACGAATGGAATCCACAGAATCCAGAAACTGCCCACCAATGCTATATTGAAACTGAATATTAATATATAAACTGCGGTGGAATTGCAACACATGGCATTTAGAGAGGTTCAACTGCATACGATTCTTGAGACACCACAAGGCAACATTAGATAGGTCTTCCTGCAAAAGCTGTGCATCCATAGGGGACCGAACAGAGCGATATAGGGGAGACCGGGGCAAAGTGAACCTCGGGGTAAAATGAGCTTTCTTAATTTATTCTTTAACAATAGAATATATTTACAAATTTTGGTGACGCAATAAATGTGTGTAATACCACAATGATAATTATGCACATTCAGATATCGAAAAATGGAAATCCATTTGAAAAATTTAAAATGAAGTTTTAGAGACTTCCAATTGTTTTTCTTTTCAATTTAGCTTTTTGGATAAATGTGTGTTAAATGTGTTATTTTAACTCCAATTTTTTTCTGCGTGTTTATAACAAGCTTATAAACATACATGTACACGCGTTTCAGAAAACATTAATCCTAACATTATTAAATAATTAATTTTCCACTGAGTATAAATAGCTGCTAAGAACCAATGCGCAAGTGATGTGCGCAATATCCTAACCTGTCAGCTGGCTAGAAAACCACGCGGCGTGATGGAACAGAATCTAACCTCAAAAAAATGAAAAATCTGACACAGTTTTTGACAACCACGGTGCAGAAAAGCCAGAAGCTGCCGTGCTACACGCGTCATTCCAGCGCAAGGGGTTAATATTTACCTATTTCCTTAATTAAAGTTCTTATATTGTTGCATCTCACTTTACCCCGGATAGTAGCTCACTTTGAGTTTTGGCATTTTCTTTTGAAG
The DNA here is from genome assembly GCA_947577245.1 of Andrena bucephala. Classification (NCBI taxonomy): domain Eukaryota; kingdom Metazoa; phylum Arthropoda; class Insecta; order Hymenoptera; family Andrenidae; genus Andrena; species Andrena bucephala. The sequence goes on from OX387715.1 coordinate 114,044,275, forward strand.
TTGTATTTTAATATACTTTAAGTTTATTTTAAGCATTGCTATTCGTCATTTATCAATAGTAATGTTAAAATTATATTATAAATCTATTTCCACACATTTTTATTGAAAGGGAAAAATTTTATTCGGCTTCAAACTTTTTTCGTCTCACTTTGCCCCGGTCTCCCCTATTTTTAAATCATCCGCAAACAGTAGAAATTTGCTGTGCACAATTACCTCAGAGATGTCATTGATAAAAAGATTAAACAATATCGGACCAAGATGAGAGCCTTGAGGAACACCGGATGTAACATCAAATCTTGTAGAGAGAACATTAAAACATTTTACAGACATCGTCCTACCCTGGAGATAACTGGCGAACCAAGCCAACGCAGTGCCACCAACTCCAATCGATGCAAGCTTTTCAGTTAAGATAGAGTGGCTGACAGTATCAAAGGCTTTGCTAAAGTCGGTATAGACGGCATCAACCTGGTTGCCCACCTCCAGTTCGTGTGAGATGTAATGGTGATAGAGCATGAGATTTGTGGAGGTAGATCGTCCAGAGACAAAGCCATGCTGTTCATTAATTATGGTATTCATTGACAGGGAGGCCAGTTTGTCCGCAATTATGGCATCAAATATTTTAGCCATAACATTCAATATAGAAATAGGCCTGTAATTTGAGATTAACATTTTGTCACCAGATTTATATACCGGCACAACTAAGCTAGATTTCCATCTGGTGGGAAAAACACCCGATTGTAAAGACAAGTTGAAAATGCGCCACAAAATATACGGGATGCGAGGATCCTCGCGGTTATACTTTAAACCGTGAAACATTAACGAGGGAACGTGTGTCATTAAAACGTGCACGCCGGGGCCGGTGCAAATTAAAAATCGGATTCCTATGGCCGGGATCCGTGTTTAATTTTCGGTAAATAAAGAACGCCGACCCGCGGAGCAATTAAATAAAATGTCGATTTTCTGGCACGGGGAATAAGCGGTCGCGCGGTTTAAACCGCGAAGCCCGCGGAGATACCTATATGAATATATCCGTAGCTTCGCAATTTTCCTCCGTTGCAGCGAATTATTACGAATTATTACAAATTACGGGCAACGCATCGCAGCTGAGCCGCATGGACGCGATCGTAGCGCAGAAATCCCCTCGTTTTCACTTGGAAAAGCATGCTAAAAATTCGCCACCCACGCGTGAGTTTCGCGCGGAGAGCGACACGCAAAATCGATCGAAGAAACGATTGCCAGCTGGCGATGAGTCGTTCGGAGGTGCGATTCCATTAAACAGATGGAGCATAGTACCTAGACCTGAGATATTACGCACGCATAAGTGTAAATATTCTACAGAATTTACAGAGTGAGTGGAATATTAAAGCGAAGTTTCAATATCCTTACATAATTCCCTGGTTACCTTGGAGTATTTCAATTAGCATGCGCAATCTTTTCTCCCGCAGCCTCTGAGGAGAGCGTATTTCACAGAGGAAGTAATTAGAAAGTTGTAGGCACTGATAACGCGGAAAGATTCGATTCGAGATCGCGGAGAAGAATTGTCGCCAGTCTAGGTCAGGTCCGAATATAAATGGCCACATGGATCACGCTCTCTGATTTCATGCATCGATTCTGCTCATTAACGAAACGGAGTGATTACCATCTCGGCTGCGATGCATTATGTGTCAGCGGCAGACGTAACGCGAGCCCCGTCGTTAAGCCAACTCGCCGAGGTCCGACGACTGCCTCGGCTGTTGATTGAATTCGTTAATTTTGCAAGGCGCCAGTTCCGTTGCCCGCTGCGAAATTTCGGCGAGCGACGCGCGTTTATTGTCAACCTCCGCGGCAGTCGTTCCTTCCAACTCTCTATGCCTCTCTTTCTCTCGCTGTGCAGCTCTGAAAACGAGGCTTAACGTGCGCCGGGGGATCGAACCCCTGCCAACACACCCCGAAGGGTTTCCAACCCCTTTTCATACGAGGAGATAGCGCTGGCCCCCGCCAACGAGCGAGTATGTACTCCCAGCAAACTTCACCTGAATCATCCAATTCAGCGGGGCTCTTGAAGAAGAGATTAACGCGTCACCTCACGGCATCGGGGACAAAGAAAAAGGAGCGCGGATCGGGCTCAAGAGCCGGGCAAATCCAGATCGCGCTTTTCGTAATTGCTCTATTCAGGTCGCGATATTTCAAGGCGGCTGTCTGCAGCCAGCCACCGACCGACAGATAGATACGCTCGGACACGATTCTTCAATTTTCGAACCCGCCGTGGGTGGACCCGAGCGCAGCCGGATGCGGACGGGTCTCCATTTCATTTCAATCTGTTACCCTCGTCCGACAGCGGTAAAAAAACAGAGTAAAGAGACGAAGGCGACCTCGACACCTACACCTACTACCAACTTTCGTCTTTGGAATTCGGATAACGCTGCCCCGATTTGAAGTGGTGCTTGAAATGGTGCGTTTGGATATTAGAGGTTCACTCCAGCAATCTGTGCTATCGATTCCCTTTTTCTTCTACTAGTAGGACACTGTTTCTACGTGTAGAATATTGTATGTAGTCACCATGAGTATCCTCGGCGAGAATTATGGATGTATGTAAATGTGCGAAGATTTAATTTAACGCCGACCATCGACCAGCAGCCGCCTACTTTGCCTAGATAAATACATCTCCTCGCAACTGGGCGACTTTCAGAGTCATCAAGATGCGACGGTTATTCCTTCCCCTTCATCTTTTTTCCATTGCGGCCAGCGTAATTTAACGGCGCGCCGCGACTCGCTGGACGGATAAAGAGGTAAGTATCACCGCGCACGTTAAACCAGCAGCCTGATTTTATGACATTGACCACTCATTATGCTAATGGCCCGAGCTTAGATAATGAAGAGCCACTGCGGACATAACAGTCCGCGAAGAAGCGCAGTGGACGTTGAAGGCTGCTTGAAAACAGCCTTACGACTTTCGCGTGCGAACTATCGCGATATTTATGTATCATTGTCGACTCTTTACGACCATACTATCCCTGTGCGCCGACGCTGGACTCCGTTCCACGATAAAATCGACAGACCCATCGAAGGCAACCCTCCAACTCGCCACGAATGCAGGTTTGACGAAGCCCTCTTTACCGTTTCCATGCACAAAAGCCACTTAATTAATCACAATCTACTAATCTCGTACTGCAGCTAGAAACAGAACCAATCATACACAACCAGGAAACACCAAAATTGATTATACAAAAAGTCTCCTCCTCTTCGGAAACAATCCCCCAAAAACGCAGCCCATGAATTCCATCCGCGACAAATTTTCGCGAACTCGCCTAAGTTTCCCCGTCGCGGCGGAGCTTTTTTGCGGGGTTGAAAACGGTTGTCCGGAACGATCGGGCCGCATGAATGAGGCGCGCGTAAGCGGGGGCGGGAGAGCGTGTGGCGTGTGTACATGTGTCATTTGCAAGCTGCCGCCACGTGCTGCACACCGCTTTCCTCGAAAAATAAACAAAACCAGGCGACGTCCGGCTCGGGCCAGAGCGGAGCGGAGCGAGGCGGCGCCGCGTCACGGATTGACGCCCGTTTACATCGCTCGAGTTGCTCGGGCGTTATCCGCCGCCTCGGAGCAGGGAAGGGAAAAGGGCTCGTGTATGGAGCATCCACTGTGTCCACGTGCACGCACGTGAAAACGAGATTTGCTCGGAGCGCTCGCTCGACACCGTGTAAAACCGTGTCGACACGGCGACCCGTGAGCCAGGATTAAGGAGGTCGCGAGCGGGCTTACATGGCAATGAAATGAAAAAAAGACTGGGGTCAGAGGAGGAGGGCGAGGCTTTCTGGACGGAGGTTTAAGGAGAGCTCGCGATTCATGGGCCCGCGGTAAAGAATTTGTTGTGACACTTGGAACTTTTGTTTTTGGAGGTTGGGTGAAGTAGGGTAGGTTTGAAAGTGTTGGAACTTTGGAGCGTTTCAAGGGAATCGCCTGGGAGATGAGTACACGTCCAAGGGACATTTGAACATCGTGAGTCTCTTTCCGCTATTTAATGGAGCACAGTAATTTACAAGGAAATTAATTATGCGGGTATATTTGAAAGTTGGAGCACCGAGCGTTAAGTAACAAGCGATTCCCTGGACGCTGCAGAAATAAATTTTTCGATTGCAGTGCCTTTTATTATAAGTGGTCCATAATATATTCGTGTAATTTTTATTGAATTTAAGAAAATAATGCAGAGAATCCTGCTGGTTTTCTCGGGACACCTCGCTCAGCCAGTTTCAAGCAGTCAATTAAGTTTAGAAGCAGAGGAGAGTCAATTTAATTGTGGATCCTGTCGGGCGGTAATAAAAGAGGATGAACAATCGGATATACGTCGGCTGAATGGGTAAAAGACGATAAAACTAACACGTGTCGACAGGCGTGAACCGGGATTAGGGACGTAGTAAGGCGGGTTTACATTGCTACGCTGCGGAATGAAAAAAAGGGAAACGAATATACGCGGGTCCCGAAATCTCGTGGACAAAAGCAGGCAAGTCGTAAAAACCGTTGAGGGGATTTCGTGACAGAGTATCTTGTCTAACGATCGGATTCGCGATGTTTCAAAGGCTGCGATCTCTTCTGTGGCTAATCTAGAGGGATTTCAATAATTAAACCCTTAATCCTGCTATATACGGATTTAAATCTGACGCCGATGGGATAACAGCAGCTGACACCTTTGCCTTCTCGAGGAACAACAAGTAATCTTATACACTTTGGAAAGAGAGAACCGAAAAGTGAAGTCCTCTCATTGTGGGATATTATCTTTCCCGAGATTATAATTTTTCGAGCAATAATTAATTCCTGATAACGGAAATCGGACGTAACAAGGTCCAGCTTGTTAGGGGTCGTCCTTAAATTACGTAAGGGTAATTTTGGCGATTTCTTACCCCCACCCTCCCCCAGTATAAGAATTCGTAAGATTTGATATTGCAACCCCCTTCTTACGTAATATTTTTTACATTGAATTTTTTCAATTATTAAAATTCTTTTAAAGGTTTATTTAATTCATTTAACTCGGTTTCGGGAAATTTAAACTAAAACTACTTTTCTGAAACATGAATGATAGAATTTGTATTTATTGAAAATTATTTTAAAACGTAAGAAATTCCCGACCCACTCCTCCCCCCAAAAGCCTTACGTAATTTAGGGATGACCCCTTAACGCAAGCGAGGAGGGCCGCGTTTTTTTTAAGACACTGACCGCAATAAATGCAGTGCGTTAATCTTTGCTGAAAGAAAAGAAGGACGCAAAGGGGTCGAGTGCGCGTTTCGGGCTCGGTAGTTCCGTACATACAAACGCTCGCGAGAGGTGGTTGCTCTTTAGCGAGGAAGGCCGAGAGGGATGCGAAGAATAAGAAGGTCGCGGCACGGAAGAGACCGTGGAAACGGAACGCACGATGTCATCAGGAAACAGCCTAGGGGTAAGAAATTTTTCAGCGAAAAAGGGACGCCGGTTTCTCCTACGGTCCCCCGTCTCCCTTGCGGCCACAAATGAAATCCAAACAGATCAAAAGGTCGCGGGGCACGCCGGCAATGATACCCAACTTCCAAGCTGCACGTAACTCTGCGCGCACCGCCAACTTTCAAGTAAAATCTACGAGGAAATGCACCAGCTACCTCGCGCTACCTCCATTTTGGCGGGCAACATCCATTTCGCGCGTGTAACTTTGCCGCGGTGTTTCAACGGGAGCTCGTACCTCATTCGACTCGCGATAGATCACCATTCTCGAAGATCTCTGTTATTCCGCGGCGGCGAAAGTTCAAGGAACGTCGCCTTCGGGAGGATTCGTCTTCTTTCGGAAGTATCTAGCGGAAATATTGAAATAAGTATCGTAAACAAGTTGCACTGTGTTGTAGACTATCCAGCTTCTTGCAGCCAGGTGAATTCTGTCCTAGAAACGGGCGCGCAAGGACGTTTCATCGAGACGGATGCGCCGTGATCAATGATCGGAGCAGGATCTAGCGTAGCAGATCGCCGCCTGCGTAGAATTAATCGCGATGAGTCTCTTTTCATCCGACGCTGCGCATCCCGATGGAAGATAACGCGTAGCCAAGCCACGTCTCCTTCTTTTTCTCTCCGGAATCAAGATACACGACGGACAAAGCCGCTTTTCACGGGCTCGCTACCCCTCGTTGTTTTTACCCGCCGTCACTGACGATCATTATATTCCCTTCGTCGATGATAAGCCCCAGACGGAGGGGGGTCCGCGAACTTTCCTAGGCAATTTTCGAAAACCGCAAGACGAAAGGGAGAGGCCGCGTTACCGCCGAGCCCTCAATTATAACGTAATTGAAGGCTCCTACGGCCTCGAGTTAATAGAAGAAAGGAGACAAACACGCGATCTATCGCATCCTTCTCCACGCCGCGATGAATTGCACCCTAATCAGAGTGGCGCGTAATCTGGCGCACCATTAACTTTCAACTGATCAACTGACTGCGGCGAAACACCTTTCGGTGAAACGAGGAAGAAAGTGCCAAGCATTTCGACGGGTTTCACAATCTCGTCGAAAGGACAAGGCAATTTGTTTCACAGCCAAAGGCAGAGAATTCAAGTCATCTAGTCTTAGAATACCAAACCATGTGCAACCTTGAACCCCAATTGGTACGCCGAGAAGATTGATCCAGAAGGGGCGAGGTGAGAATGATTTCAATGCTATTCAAACATTACCCTACCGACTCCACTTCAGAATTACCTCTGACAAGCATCAATACGAATAATAACTCCCCATCGACGTTATCGTACAAGACAAGACAACTCGCGTAACATCAAGCCACGCCGCGATCCAACAACCGTCAGCCTTTATTCCTTACTTGACCGCACGTTACTATGGCATCGTTAATACGGTGCAAAGGTGAATCGTAGCCGGGCTGTTCGTTCCCGCCAAGATAAGGCAGAGTGCACGGGGGTTAAATATCGCGCGGCCGCAAAGATGCAATTTCGTTAAAAGAACAATGATTTCCGCGGCGTGTGCAGCCGGCACTATCGAGGACGTCCCATCGGCGATCGCCAGGCGAGCCGGCCACCTCGGGATCGCGTCTTAAGGTCAATCCGCGAGATAATAAATCAGTACACGCGTTAAGGCGATAAATCACGTGGTTCCGCGCCGTTGCGGCCGCCTATCCGCGCTGGTCTCCGCGCTATTCGACCAATCCGGCCGTGATTAGGTGCAAAGTTTCGCGGCGGGATGCGCGACGACCAGGCGTATACATAATCCACAACTCCACCGCGAGAAACAGTTCAGATAGAGCGGAAAACTTTCCACACACACCCCCCCCCCCTCCCCCTCCCCGCGTCCCGCACCATCCGCCCACGGACCCGGTTTCTCGGCATAGTTTCCCGCGGAGTTCGATACACGCTTTTCCATTTCGTGGCCGGAAACGAACGCTCGCGGAGAAGTCTACACGAGGCGCAGCCGGGGAAACTGCACGCTCGCTTGCTCCTACGGTTGAAAACTGCAATTCACGCCGCGTGTTTTCGTTTAGGACTTTCCCAAACGTTCAGCGGATCAGCGGACTGTATCGGACGTGAGAGGGACGAGCGGGAGTGCAGCTCCGCGTTAATCGTCTCGCGATTACCGAAGTTTAATTTCAAGCGCGTCGGGGCCCGCGTAAGACACTCGGAGAAAGAGTGGAGGAAAGCCAAAAGGTGGATAGGTGTTTCACGATTGAACGAGCACGAGGGCCAAACGAGGTACCGTTCCCGGTATCGAGATCTTCAAGCGGGAAAAGAATGCTCATTAAATCCAATTACCCAAAGTTTCGTCGTTAGGAAGCTCGAGAGATCCTCTCCTCCCTCCTCCATCCCTGATAGGACCAGCAGGTAGAATCCGGTGGTTTCCACGGCTCGACGGGCCCGTTGTGTTTCATCTTAATCGCGGCGCGGTGCGTTCCTTGCGGAAAATCGAGGGACGGAGGATCGGGATGATCCTCCGCGAAGACATCGGTGGATGGGAGGGACGCGACGAACACGGGCCGATAATAGGCAAAGCGGGGAAGAGATCGAAGGGCCAGGGGAAAGCCGGCGGGAACGGACGATCCGAGGAGTCGAGAAATCAAGCCGGAGGAAGCAGAAAAGCAGAACAAGAAAAAGGAGAAACGCGTGGAGCGGAGGTGTGGGAGGGGGGGAGCCCATTGCTTGGCTCCTCTTTCAGGCACGACAAGATGGTGAAGTTTGGAAAGCCCGAGGCAACCTGGAAGACCGTAGAAAAGGAGAATTCCCGTGGAAGGGGAAACGAGAAGTTGCAGAAGAGCTACAGGCGGCCAGAGAGCCCGAGAGAACGGAACGACGGGGCCGAGAATCGGCGAAAGAACGGGGAAGAGAGACAAAGAGACAGACACTGACAATGAGAAAACGAGCCTCGCGACGCACGGTCAGAAGAATGGAAGGCGAAGGACGGAGAGGAAACGCGAAGGGGAAACGATTGAACAGGGACGGGCAGATTGGAAGAGTGGGCGTAGGAGAATACTGACGGCCATCGAAGAGGATATAAGTGGACCCAAACTTCCAGACGTTCGACGAATTCGTCAGATTGTGATAAACGACTTCCAGCACGTAGCCTTATGCGCAGCTCTTTCTGTCTTCCATTCTTTATTCTTATTTACCGTCAGCCTGGGTGTCGCTCAGGGTCGGCGGAGAAAATTTTCCCCGATCGTGGAGTCGGGGGGGCGAAGGGAGTGCAAACTAAAAAATCAAATCTCAGTCGCCTGAAAAACAGCAGTGCGCAAAATAGAAAATGGTAAAATGCCTTCCAAAATTCCCGAATGTGGAATTCCACGCAACTCACGCCGGACCTACAATTACGACACCCTGTATTAGGAAGAATTTGAAAGCTGGCGGAGAGAAACACGTGTCGATTGTGTCGATGAGATTTTGAGGATCGAAGCCGGAGTGCAATAATGGGATGCTGTGCACCGAGATATGCAAATGGATTAACGTGTTGCCTAATGGCGTGCGACTCGTTTCTCAACCTTTTCGGTACGGCATGCCTCGAGACACGCCTTTCTTGTTCCTCGTGCCAGCTTTTGCACGAAGTTCCGTCGCACGTTCAACAATCGCATCCTTCTATTCATCGATGCTAACTGCGTAATACTTACGACTCGCTATTAAGCAAAGTTTACAAAGTCAAATGGAACATGTGAAGATGCAAAAAGTTCGAGGATTGCCTCACAAGTTCATAGAGGCAGAACATTCAGACGAAGGGTTTGAAGATCTTTCAGTCGTTACTCTTATTTTGCATAAAATGCACTTGTACTTTTCCAAATACAATTTCTCTCCGATTTCTGATGCCTATACCACGCTGCAGCATCTCAGTGTAAGTAGGTACCTACAGGGTCACGCTCAAAGACCAAGATTATTAAAAGCCAAGTTTTGGAGCATATTGTACAGGAGATCGAACGAGCTGCGACTGTACCAAGAGTATAAATCACGTCGGAATATCAAGACCTTTCGCGTGTGCAGAAACGACGAATGTCGAGGCGCTGTTGCATATTCAAGCGCGGGCGTTGAGTGAAATCTGACCGAAGCAGCCACGATTACGTGTGTACGATGCACGATCAAGACGTGCCATTGTTTCGTCATTACCGTGCCGGCGGAGCAGCCCAGCTAAGCTTCAACCCCCGTCAAATCTGAACGCCCCGAAACGTATTCCGAGCGTGTGCGTCTACCTCCGGCATCGGAGAACGATTTCGGACGGTCCCGACATCGCCGCCAACGATACACGTCCACCGCACGGCCATCTTTCCCATATTTGTCATCCGAAATTCGTGGCTCGCCCCGAGCCAGCGTCTGGAAGCCGCCTCGAGTTTCAAAACCGTCGACGTGCCTGGAGATACAGCCGGGGGAACAGCGGCCGTACACCTAGCTTACCCGCGACGATCAAAATAGAGTGTCCAAAGGCAGGAGTCAATGGCGATAGCTGTGAATAGCCGCTCCCACGATGATGTTTTCAAAACTATCGGGGCCGATTCTCGCCGAAGGGAGACGCCGGAACGAGGAGCTGGCCTGCCAAAAAGATCCGAGGTTGAAAGAGAGCAGAGACGTATTTGGAAGATGAATTCCGATGACTGGCGAGGCGTGGAGAGAAAAAAAACGAGGAGGCTCGAGGTCGGTAGATGGATCAGGGGAGGAAGGTTTTCGACCGGTCCCCGGGTGCAGGGGAGGGGGGAGGGAGAGAGAGAGAGAGAGAGAGAAAAAGAAGACAGAGGAAACGGGAGTCCCAAACACGGTCGAGCAGGTTGAGGTCAGGTCACGAGATATCTTAGGTCCTTTTCGTCGGTCTCCTTTGGAATTCGCCGGGCATGCGAGCGGGGATATTAAAACGAGTCGAGTGATTCCCCCTGGAATCTGTCGGCTGTCTAATTAAACTCTCCCATTCCGATCGATAAGCCGAAAAAACCTGTCAGCGGGCCACGGGGGCGGCGAGAACTGGCGGGATGGCGCGTTTCAACGATTCGTCGGATGGTTATGGGCCCGCGCCGTGAACGGGTCTCTCGCGAGTGACGTGAGTCGGTTAGAAAAACGAGGCCCGCTCTTCCGCCCCCCGCCCGTGGCTCGTCTTCTCATTATCAGCTGCGCTCGGATATATATTTCACGGAATGTACAGCGGTGAGCCGCGGAGTCGTGACCAGGAGAAAGATACGCCACGGTCCAGGCGGGATTAAAGCGCGAGAAACGGCGACGCGGGAGAGGGAACGAGGAAGAAATGGAAGAGAATAAAAAAGGCGGAGAAAGGATTAACTCCGTAATAAGGGACAAAGAGGCAGATAGGAAGCGGGATTCTGAAAGGTGACCGGAATAGAATCCTGCGGGAAAATAAGAATGGGAGAAAGAGAGGGTGGGCGAGGGGACGGAGAGATGGATGCATTCGAAAGGGGGACTGGCCGAAGAGAAAGGGGGACCAAGAAGAGGATCGCGGAGGTGAGGCCCCCTCTGCCTCAGATAACTGAGGACACCGAGGCCCCGTGGGACTGGCGAGCTAAGAGTTTGTTCCTTCTCTTCTCTCTCACGGATACGAAACCAAGAATCTAGGACTCGGCATCGTGTGTACGCGCCGTGCACGTACAGGGTGTACTATTTCAACCGATCCGCGGGGATATGAGGGAATAATTAGTGGTGGCGAGCTGACACGTGTTGGTGGGTACCGTTTAATGGTCACTTTGTGGATTAATTTCGTATATCAAGAAGATCGCTCTCAAGCGATCTCACTTGGCCGCAAATTGGTTCCTAAAGCTTCACACTGGTCTGCATTCTACAGAAACTTGATCTCGTGAGCGACGAAGAAGTTAGGCAGATCCTGAGGAATGCCTGAAAGTGACCATGTAATGTCTCGCTCGATACCTTTCGTAATTGAAGGGTAAAGGTATGTTCTACTGTACGCGGCTGGACGCAGCGTCAAGAAACTCAAAGTTGATTTTCTCGAAAATTAAGCGTTATATAAAAAAAAACTTACTGTTTCTTTTCGACTTATAACAAAAAAAATTAGTCGATAAAAAGATATAAGATTTTTTGATATTGCGCTTCATTGTAGAGAAAATCGGCTTTGAAATTCTAGACGTTGCGTCCAGTTGCAAATAGGAAAAACTACCTTTAGGGGAGAAACGAGGAATGTCCATTTTTCGTGATTTGGCGATTTATAGCATCGTTTGTTGGTGGCAACTACAACTACAAAACTGTCAAATCACAAAGAGTTATAAAGTTCAAATACCCCCGCAAGATAAAGTTAAATATTTGGAATAGGTACTGGTTAAAAACGGAAAAAAATACGAAATGTCCCCACCTTTTGCCTAAGCATAAGCTTCAAGCTTCTGTCGTCAAGTTAAAACAAGAAATTATTTAAGAAGAAAATTAAATTCATTGAACCTTGTTTCTTCACTGATGGACTAAAGTATTAATACTTAATTATCTCGATAAACCTGTTTTCCGACATTCCCTGTGTTTTCCCCTTACCCTTCATTTCGGAGTATCGTTAACAACTTCAAGGATATTCCCGCGGATCGGTTAAACCGGGACACTGTGTATGCACGGAAAGCCTCGGCTACGGTCGAGAGAGGCATGCACGTCGTGCACGAGGCATGCTCCTCTCGTTCTTCCTCGTGCACCACGTTTTCTATAAGGGCGCCGTGCCCAGTTGCATCATTGTGGCGCAGCCTAGGCGGTACAGGTCGTTTCATCTGTACTTTAAACGAGACGCGTTGTTCTCCCTAACGATTTGTGTACCTTTCATCGTTGCGCGCGTTATGCTTATGTTCTACACGCTCTCCGTAATAGCTCATTGTTTGTACACAATGATGGCGAGCGATACGGATACCACCTAAACCACTGCGGGTAGGTACGAGATAAGGTTAATCTTTTATAGGAACAGTCGCGGATGAAACGTTACCGTTGCTCGCTATCGCCTACCCGGTACGGGCACCAGCCTCAAATAAGAGGAAAATCGTGTTTACGAATGTCTGGTGAGCACCGTATGCCGATAGCTATTACGTAAATGCACGATGCTCGGGCGAATCTTGCCGCAAAGAACGAGGCCTCGCCTCATCTGGCCTGCTGTGAGAATCGTAACAGGCTCCCCGCCAGCCCCGAGAAACAATTTACGAGTGGAACCCCCTCTGAACAAATACATCGGGTAATCCGACGAGCCCTCCCTGTTATTTCAGGTACCCTCTGACCCTAAAACTGACCCCGTCCATATTTTTTCTCCATCGATCGGATTACCGCGAGCTGTATTTCAAAAGGATTTTCCCGGCGACCTTTAATAACCAGCGAGACACAACGAATCCCTTTCTCTCCACTTCGCCTCCCTTTTTTTTTAAACACGGAATGAAATATACACGGCGGGGACAAGCTCGTGGGGCGGTTCGAAGGGGGGTGGTTTCCTCGTTGAGAAGCGTGTTCGCTGCGCAGAAGAGATGTTTCTCGAAAACAGTGGCCCTTGCACGAGGGATCCACAGAGTCGCCTCGATCGTAGAAAGGGAAGCTGACGATCGAGTAGCTACCGTTAACCGTGGTAAAACGTAGCCTGCTTTCGTTAACGACGCGCAACACCGCCGACTACACACTCTTTTTCGACGCAACCGAGGGAAGAAAGAAGGCAAAAAGGACGAGGGCCGCCTATACGCGCCGACCTCGTTCCTCCGCTATCCTTCCTCATATTCCACGGTGAAATTGCCCGGGGTAGCCCAGTCGGGAGGCCCAACTATAGACTTTTTGAGGTTAACCGCATCGCAGTACGGCTTTTAATGGTCAAAGCCACGAAAGCTGCTCCGTATTTTAAGCCGCCGCGCTCCTCGCAATCCCAGGCAAATTCTTTCATCGTCGATTAACTTCAAAACGGAATACCGCGAGCAACCGCTAACGAACCCCGTCTATAATTATGAATTTTCATTCAGACTGCGAAACCATTCCCCTCGCCCCTTCGCACCCCTCGTGTTACCGTGGCGTCGAAGCTAGCGCAACGCGTTTCCTGAAGCTCTGGGTTACAGAAGTAACAATTCGCGCCAGCGAGACGGCAAGTGTTTCCGTTGCGAAGGGGCGCCGAGTTTTCCCTTCGACGGTGTTTCCCCAATCCGCGGGATGTGAACGTTGGGAACGGTCGTGTCCGAGTATTGATCAGAAATCGGCGATATTCGAGCGTTGTATCAACGGTAATTGAATTTCGCCGTTGCGCACGCTGTCAATCAATTATATTTGGAAGACGACAAAGCTCGCGACGTAACGATCGCTAAATGCATATAATCCGACGAGCTTGGTCGCCCGAACGGCGACCGTTATTTGTCGTCAATCATGCAGCAAGTAATTGCCACCGTTAACAAAAATGAAATCCAGCGTCGGCGCGTTCGATTAGAGCGGCGCTGAATTTCGCGAGCAACGAAAACGGCGGGGTGAAATCGGCGCAAAGATTCTATCAGGTTTGCGTAGTACCTACTCAACGATTGCCTCGGCCTTTGAAATACTAGGGTCGGATAACAGAACCAATCCGAAGCATGATAAATGGCGGCTCATGAATATTTAGGAATGTAAATAATTCGAAATCGACTGCAGCTACTCCCCAAGATGTTGCGAATACATTAAAGTACCCGCGTAATTCTCGCCCGAGCATACAGTCGGATGACCACTGTAAGTAATGATACGTGTGCAAGCCCCATATGATCATGATACCGTGTTAAACCGTGTGCGGCTAAGCGTAACATAGACTTCCCCTGTAACAACGATGCACGACCATATGCGAGGCGTTACTCGTGAGCATAAGAGGACGTCGACGATTCGGAGCGCATGAAGAGAAGAAGGTGGAAAGTAATTCACCAACGTCGGACGACGGAGTTGGACATTTTCGGAATTTATCACTATCGACGACTGTACCTACTTTTTATCTATCAACCTGATGCGATTATATAAGTGTACTAGCAAACTACCCCCGCGCTTCGCTTCGGGCCTAAGAGATATTAAGGACTCCATGAAAACACATTTCACTCCTTTTCACCCCTCCCTAGGGGTTGATTATGGCAAAATCCTGAAATTGGTTTTTAGGCATTTCTGTGGGTAACCTTTTGAAGTAAAACCCAAGTTGATATCTAATCGGGCCGAAGGGATTTTAAGAAATCCGTGGAAACACGTTTCACCCCTTTTCACTCCCTTAAGAGTTGATTAGGGCAAAATGTTGAATCTGGTTTTTAGGCATTTGTGTGGGTGACTTTTCAAAGCAGAAACCAAGTTGATATCTAATCGGGTCTAAGAAATAATAAGGTAACCGAGAAAATATAATTCGCCTCTTTTTACCCCCTTCGGGTTGGAATTTCTAAAAATCCCTTCTTATCGAGCACCTACGTCGCAAAAGGAACATATCCTCCGAATTTCATGTTTCTAGGGTCAGCGGTTTGGGCTGGACGGTGATGAACTACAGAAGATAAATAAATAGATAGCATAATTTTCGTGATTCTTAAATGAGATATCGGCTCACGTTTTATTCGTTGCTCGAAATGAAATTTGCAGGATAATTAACGGGACCAACGGAACCATCGAGTCCTCGCTCCACAAGGCCGAGAACAAGTTACGGATCCGTAATGTGTACACAGAATGAAACCGAGAGGCAGTGGTATTTCGGCGGCGAAACATCGCCGAATCTTTCACCTCTCTGGCCGGGGACAACATCCGCGAGTCCTGCCGACTGGTATAATACACAGCGGAGGGCGGATGAACGGAAGCAAGGAGCCCGAGGGGTATAGACAGACAAAACACTTAAAGAAGAGCCCATTCTACCGGAGCCCGTTTGTTTCTTGCTCCGCGCGACGCGACGAGGGCAGGCAAGGAAGCGAACGGTGGCCTGTTATCGAGCGTATTTACAAATGAATCCCGACATTGTAGGGTACGTTATCGTAATACCAAAAACTCCCTGTCCTACCACTCTCCTCAAACATCTGCTTCCCTCCACTATAGCACGAAGCCACGTTTCCCTTAATTTTATAAATCCGACGATTGTCCACGCAGACGGTCCGCAAAGGTCGAGATATGGAGCTGGACTCACCTAAACAGCAACGTTGTAGCGCCGACGAGAAATTGGTCCGGCGAGGATGAAGTCACAGTTTTGGGCGACAGCAACAGGGGGTAGGGGGGGCAAAATCAGTCTCACACGCCCCCCCAATGTCGCTTCGGACCCCCCGTCCTCGATGATACTCGTTCGCAACGTGCTCCGTTCAGAGCACGCACTCTGTCGCCACGGACCACTCTCACAAGTCGCCGCTAATCCTTCTATCCACCTCCTCGCTGAATCTTCCTCCCCTCTGTTGTATTCGTCCCCTCTCTTCTTATTATTCCTGGTTCCCCTTCGCGCCCCTTCCTCTCCTCTCTCTTCCTCTTCTTCCTCTTCTTTCCCGGCTGTACTCCCTCGCTTCACTCTTGGCGCGACCGTTCAATCGATGGACACTCGCGGGAGTCCGTTAATCGGTTACACCGAGACCTCGCGCCGATCATCAGGGGTCGAAGAAACGCGCGACGAACAACGATAACATCGTTCGTGACCCTCCCGCGGTAGGTTTTACGCTCCCACCCCACTCACTGCCACGAACGACGGTTATCACTCTTTTTTACCTCGCACCAACCGCGCGACGATCTGCGATACGCGAGAACTTCCCGGCGCGTCGCGTAACCCTTACCGCGCGTCCTTTTTATCCGTCCTATCTAGGTCTATCTACACCTATATCTACCTATCTATCCATCTAGCTATCTCGCTCCCAGCGGCGTACTCGGCACTCTCAGACGCGCAGAATCATCGTGCGCGCCTGTTCGATTCCTTCCTCGTGTATGTACTTCGGTATGCGTCTTCGCGCCTCGCGGCTTTTACTGCCGGGGTCGCAACGGCTCCGCGACACCGCTACCGCCGGTTCCCTTATCTTCTATCGGGCGTTACGAGGTGGAAGCAGGCCCATCCGTCGCGTCGCGTCGCGTCGGTCCGAACGAGTGTGGTAGTCCGCTGAGTTCCGCCACGAGCACGGCCTTATCGCCGTACGTACCTGAAACACCATTTGCGATCGATCAGTGACTTCTCTCGTGATACAACGGCCGATCGACGGGGCCGTAAACGGAATTGAGAGACACGGGATGGTAGGAAGAGAGATAGATCGCCTAACGTGCCGTGAAAACTACGGGGAGCCAGTATGGCGCCGCTCTTCGTCTATCTCTTTCCCCCCTTAAACCCCTTTCACTCTTTCACGCACACCTCTCCTTCTCCTGCCCGTTCGCCCCCTTTCCTTTCTCTGTCGCCCCCAATAATCTTCACCCGTCCCTTATCACCTTCCCCGTCGTTGGCCCCACGCAACCGCGCTCCGCGACCTCCCCCGTGCCTCACAATTTCGAGTTAACCACGCGCATACGTGCTCGGCGCTCGACTGTCACTAGGTACCGCCGCGCACGGCACTCTCGATTTGCCCGAGACGCGAGGTGCCCGTCTAGATCGCGGCGCGGCCGACTCGAAATTCCACTGCCTCGACGTCATCGAGATGCCGTGCTCTCGGAAGACGGGGGGGAAGAGAGGAGGGGGGGGGGGGGGGGGCACACTTGTTGGGAGAAAATGAATTCACTGGTCGTTCGCGACGTAAAGTTTTGCTGGCAAGACGGAATAACGATCAGACGCACGACCGGGAACGCGAACGGACGAAGCGATCGCCGAGCGGGCACACGACGCGCTAACGAAAGGTTGGGTCAGGGACAGAGGTAGACAGACGGAAAACGTAACCCTCGCGACGAGAAGGCATACTGGACGTTCTACACGCTGCGATCGACGCGCGCCTACCACTTTTTTTCCTCGCTCTCGTTTTATCCTCGTTCGCGAGGCCGTCTCCCCTCGATAGCCGGGTCCGCGACCAGAACGTACACACCCGAGAGAAGTCAGCGAAGGAGCCACAGCCCATAAACAGCACCACCGTCCATCGTGACAGGGCGCTCCGGTTCGTCGCCGCTGCCGGCGTGCATACCCGGTGGTTCTTCACCGCCTCGGCGCTAAAATGGCGATCGAAGTGACAGCTCTCGCCTCCTCGCCGGGTTCGGTCGGGCAGCCGCTCTTTCGACGCGTACTATCACGCACCGACTATACTTTCTCTCTCTTTCTCCTCCTCGGGACTACACTCGACTCGACTCGCCTCTAACTAACTGCTTCTACTCTTTCCGTCCTTCTAGCCGTACCTACTGCTCTGACTCTCTCGCTCCCTCTCTCTCTCTCTCTCTCTCTCTCTCTCTCTCTCTCTCTCTCTCTCTCTCTCTCTCTCTCTCTCTCTCTCTCTCTCTCTCTCTCTTGCGCACACACACCAGCTATCTCTCTCTCTATCACTCCCTCTCCCTCTCTCTCTCTCTCTCTCTCTCTCTCTCTCTCCCTCACTCCAACACGCACACGTATACATTCGCACAGCACGCGGCATACGAGAATAAGAAGCTGCTCGGTGGCATCGGGGACAATGAAACCAGGCGGCTCGATGCGTACCGCGTGAAACTGACGAGCCACACGTAGACGCACAGACACCGTGCAGTGGGTTTTCGATGGCGGCTCGAAATCTCAGTCCCGGACGACGCCTACACCACCACCACGTACCACCTTAATAGCTGTGCTTGCCCGGACTCACGGGACTCGACTGGGCTCCGCCAGGCCACGATATCCCCGCCGCACTTGCGCCAACCGGCTATTGCTCCTACCCTTCGTGAGGATATACTAACCGTTCCTCGTTCTTACGCCCACCCCCAGCGCAGTTCTATTACCCGTCCAGACAAACTGAACCCCTGCGGAGCTCCCACGCCCGCGAAACAGCCAATGCTGGAGCCTGCCGGCAGGGCCGTCTAACTCTGTGCACGGACGCCGACCCGGCGAATACGCTTCGCACTCGTTCGTAATGATCGATGTTTCAAAATAACTTTACCCCTCCATCGGTTATTAGTAAGTAGGTATGTCGAGTGGTCAACAGAAATTGATTTTCACGTAATAAACATCCGTCACTCCGACCAATCGGTAAGGATTATTCGTTACTATATTACACGAATGTCTAGACGTCTCTTGTTCCATTCTGTAGATTGGAAAGATAGAATGACAGACCCGAGATTGTACCTTATCGTAGTAAAAGCGGAGGGTGATCACTTATAGATGGAGTAACGCTCCTACAACGGGGGCACTGGTTTGTCTATATACGGGCCTAGCTCTCGCCCCGTTGAGTCGTGTTGTGACTGGGTAAACGAACGAAATACTCTAATGGTCTACGTTCGTCTGTTTCCACTTGTCGTTCCTTCGAAGCCACGCAAACCAACGACAATTGCGTAATATTTCTCCCATTGATTCGTCTCAGCCTAGCGAGTAATCTGGGGACGAAGGGCCGGCTAATAGATACACGGTGTAAAACTACACGGGGCATGACCGTAATAACGAGAAGAGGAGTAGGTGGAGAAAGAGCGCGAGCGTGTATGTAAATACGCATCTCTTTACCGGGGACCCTTACGAGTGGAAGGAGAGACAGAGACGGGGGCAACGAAACTGAAAACCGAGAGAATGAGAGAATGAGAGAATGGGAGTCAGAGGAGCCTCCGGTAGGCGTGGAAAGGGAATCGTGTTGATCGTTTGACGAAGGCATTCGCGGGTATGGGATTCACCTACGCGGGCTTGCCCGCTCAAATTTTTCTGTCTCTCTTTGAAGTTACCGACTTCGCTCGGCTAATATCCGTCCCGCGAACATCGGCCACGTCGCGTAAAGGGCCCGCCTTTTAACGCTGATTTCCCATCGCGAGAAATCCGCTCGACGACTATCGCCCCGCGATTAACCCCTTACCGTAGATACGAATTTCTTTCGAGCCCGAGAGAGATGCTTGAAAAGAGGCTTCTTAGATCCCTTCGCGCCTACCTCGAATGCTTCCGGTTCAAGCACGAAGCTAAAACGCGAATTTTTCGCGCGAAACGGAACCGCTCCGATCCTCGCTATTAAATGAAAAGGCGATAACTCATTTCGGCATAAGAGTAAACGCATTCTACGTCGATCCGAGATGCCTAATCCCCACAATAACTTGACGACAGGCGAAACACTTTGCCTCGCTAAAGCAGTGTCGCGTGGAACGCATGATTAATCGCAGCACGGTGGAAGTTAACGATTTAATGTTGACGCAACATTACAAATCGATTACCGCTCGTTTTCCGTGTCAGCCGCGATAACGAGACATCGCGAAGATACGAGCGGAAGATACATATTCCGCGAGCGGAACAGGTTTCGTCGGTCGGATTGGCGAGGCCGTCCAATTAAAATTATAGCAAACAGAGCCGCGGAAACGGCGGCGAACGGTAGACACCGTTTTCGTCAGGTATTTATGCGCACAGCGACGTTTAATCCGATCCCGTGGCCACCGGCGACGGTGGCCGGAGATCAAAGTTCTGTCCCGTCGATTCCGCGGACGTCCAATCGGGGTCGCAAAATATCAAGCGGTGCGAACCGTAATTGAATCTGTAACGGCGGCCGAATCAGCGCGACGTCCAATCATTACATTATACGAGTCACTCGCCGATCGACATTCGTTAGTCAATCGTTCGTGTAATTGTTGGCTCGCAGTTGCTGGGTTAAGCTCTGCAGCTTTGTAGTTGAAGCACCAGATAATGACGCGTTCAGCGAAAGAAATACGAGCGCTCGCTCGTCGGATCGGCCAATTCTGACGAAATCTATGCGGCGTATTGTATTTTAATTGATAGGACGAAAATAATGAAGAAAATATTGACTAGCAGACATTTCAACGTCCTTTTTCGAGTGCCCGATGAGACACCAACGTTCTTTTTCGTGTTTGCAATAGATGCTTCATGTTTCGACTTTTTTATTAGCAAGTTAATGGTACGGTGATGTTCGATGATCGTCGCTTGGCGCGATAGGTTGACCTCGTTGGCCTTGCGGCCGACCATGGCCACCTCCACCTGCCGATCCCCGTAAAATTCGACTGACCCCGGCGACCCTCTTCAATCTCCGCTCGTTAAATTCCCTGCCAATGCAACGGGCTTCCCGAGACACACCAATTTCCAGGGACCTCGCGATGCGTAAGAATAGCGAGGGCCATCGCGGGAACAGCGGTGGTTGTACAATGCATGCGAGGAGTGCAACGCGAGGACAGATAATCATACGTCTAATGCGTGGACGCGCGAAGATTACGGAGATTACGGAGTCTGTCCCGCAGGCTGGGAGCGGCGGGAATGCAAAGTTGCTGCTTTGTTGTCACGGTAAACAGTAGGAAAACGGTAGGAAATTAGTCGTTCGAGTTGGGCCAGCGGCAGGCATGGCAGCGCGATAATTAGGTTTCACTTGGTTCGCTTTAATAATCCAGGCGACATGCAAAGTGCATCGCCGGGATCCTTGCGCCCGTGAAAGCGACCGGTGCGCCAGCGTCTCTGGTGTGGGTGTCCAGCGTTAACGTTAACCCTAAGCGTCGCGCTAGCCCGCCGCCGATTCTGGGCCTGCCGGGTGACAAATTTTGCAAGGGCAGCCGGAATTATTAATGCCCTCTCCGCGGAGAGGCCGAGAACGGGGCGAGGCGAGGCGAGGCGCGAAATTAGCAAGCCCGAAAGCGGTGCACGGTTGCGCTACAAGCGAATTCCAATCGAGATAATGAAAATTAACGACGTTAAAGCGACGTCACGGCTTCGTAATTAATTATCGCGGCCCGTTTGCCCGTTGTCGATCGGGGCTCTTGGCACGCCGGGCCCTTCCCGCAGGGTAGAGCCACATAATCGCGATATCAATCCTTCATTAATTCCTTCACCCGAAGGACGCCACGTCGAAACTCTTCCACGAGACGCCGCGATTAATTCCTCAAGACGCTTTATGTATGTATGTATGTATATATCTATATATGCATGAACAGGCGGCTCTATGAATTATACATCACGTCGCCGGCACCCTCGCCGCGAAGTTTCTTGCGCTGGATGATCGTTCTTGCGCTCGCCAAGAGACAGAGAGAGCCAGAGGGGCCGAGAGAGAGGCAGGAGGATAAGACAAATAAACTTCTCTGTTAATAAACGCGGCCTCCGGAAGCCCCTCCGCGAGTGCCTGCACGAGAAAGAACATCCAGAAACAGGTGGAGATCGATTGTTCATTAAATTCTAAAGGCTGATTTAGTGGCTGCCATGCGCCTACGTAATTGCCCCCGTTCTGCTACTGTCTTTCTTAACTATCGAGGCTCGTATATCAAACCGCGTTTGGGTAAAATCAGCCGGGCGTAACGAACTTTCTTATCTCGTTTACCCCTCGCCGGATTTTCGTATCTCCCTTTTTCCACGCGCCCCATCCACTCCGCTTGAATCCTACTCTCCGATAATGTGAAATCGCATCCTCCGCGGCCCACGCGTCGCTCGTGTCGGCCGCCGATTTATGCTAGGATGCACCGCACGATTCCAATCAGCGGACACTCGCCTGGAGATCTCTCGAAAAATTTTCCTCCATCACTCTTTCAGTCGGGCGCATTTATTCGTAATCGCGTGGCGATGACGGCGCGTGCAAATTCAGTGTACGTGCCTATAGCCTTCTTCGGGGGACGTAAATAAAACGAATGGGCGAGCTCGTTTTTATATGCATGATGCATTTTATATTCGTGCAATTGCACGGGCATACGCGATTAAAGTACTAGCGCCGTTAACGAGCGCAACGAATTTCCGGTTGAAAATTCCAATCGAGTATGTACATACCATACATCTGGTATTCAGAAGTGCTGACTGCAGGAAAACATGTGCGCGACACGTGCACGCGATGAGCCGTAAAAAAGGAAAATCTTTTGAGAGGCAAGCCTCAATCTCGAGGGTTTCGAGGCTGGCAAGTGCCATTTAATTTGATGAAAAAACGATAATATGCTCGGGAGCGCTGCTACGGCAGCGAGTAACATACTCTTTCCGGGGGAAATATTGAAAAAGGTAACGGGAAAGACATTGCGATTAACAACACAGGCGTACATATGTAAATGAGTATCTCAAACGATCGTTTTATTCGTTGCAAACCCGCTTAAATTTGTAAAATGTCGATGTAGTCATAATCACATCCATTACCAAGTACTGCGGATCCTCCGAGTCAGCCTCCGCATTTGTAACTGTTGCTTCTTTATATAACCACGATGCGACAGTACTGCCTACTTGTACTCTAATGCGTCGTTTCATTAAATCGGCGGCTTTCATAATCTCTTCCTCCAATTTCAATCGTAAAACGTCGATCCCTGTTAAATTCAAGGAGGACACGCGCAACGTGTCCTCTGGCATGTCCTCTTTCCCTAAGATATCACCTCCGGCGATATCGCATTTATTGGCAACGTTAATTACTATTTTATTTTCGCCTATCATCGGTTGTATTGTTTCCTGAATATGCTGAATCTGTGCTTTCACATCGGGATGACTGATGTCGTACACGTGAATTATAAGTTCCTACAAAAAATCGGATAAATTAACCGCTAATTACGTAAATAGTTTAAGATGACTATCGAAACAAGCGAATAACGTACTGCATTTATAGCATCTTCTAACGTTACTACGAATGGTTCTATTAAGGTTTCTGGCACATCCTGAATGAAGCCTATAGTATCGATATATAACACTTTCAACTTATTACGCAGGAATCCTTGATGAATAGTTGTGTCTAAAGTGGCGAATAATTTATTTTCAGGCTCTAACGACGCATCCCCTGTTAGTGCTTTTATCAACGATGTTTTCCCAGCATTTGTATACCCAACTACAGCGATACTTGGAAAACCGTAACTACTTCTTTGACTTTTTATCATATTCCTATGTTCCTTTATTTTTCTCAGCGCAGTTTTCAACCTTCTTTCTCTGCTTTCAAGCAATTTCTTTCTCTTCTCGTCTAAGTTTATCCTTCCGCCGCGACAAGTGGACAGATCGATCATTTTCTTCTTTATGTATGGAATTTCTGCCAGCGACACTTGCAACTTTGCTTCCGGGGTCTTTGCATGGTCACGGAAAATATGAATAACTACGGAGTACCGATCATAAATAGGCAAGAGAAGAGCTTTCTGTAACTCGGCTATTTGTACAAACTTCAGCAAGTTTGTACTAACAAATATCGCTGTTGCATTCGAACAACTCCCAATCTCCTTTTTCAGAGCGTTAAGTGCTCCTGAACCAACCAGCTGTTTCTTCTGGAGAGTTAACAGGGGAATCATTTTTGTCCCTACTATGCTCCAATTTGGGAGGGTATTGATAAGCGCTACTGCCTCCGCCAACTGTAATTCAGGTGTAGTGTTTCTTTTCTTATTGGCACCCCACTTTATGTACGGCTGCAAAATAAATACTTTATGTCCACCAGTGACTGTTCCTAAGTAATCTTGGGACAGTGCCGTATAACTGTGCTGGTCTTCTTCATTTTCTTCGTACCCTTCTAATTTCTCGTTAGAATTATATCGATGGACAATATTCAGTGCGGCGAATTCTCTCTTTTTACGTATCAAATTTATTCTATTACAATACGGAGACTTATTTTGTACAGCGTGAAACAGTATCCTTAGGCACTGCATCATGTAATAATTAATATTTTCGTATCTATCACTTGAAATATTTTTTGTTTTGTAAACATAACTTAACACACAGATATTATATAGTTCTAAGCAGCAACTGTTATCTGTACGGTTTCATAACCTTAAAGTCATTAAACGCATGGTAATTGTACTTCAATCGGCACATGAAAAAATATAGAACTAGCAAAATATTATTGTACTACCATCGATACATTCTCTCTTTTAAAACATGTACCGATGGTACACGAAGAAGTTTATTATAATCCGAAGTTACGCTCATAACCTCGAACAATGCAGAGAATGTATATACATTAAGTACAGAATCAGAATAATCAATATTGTAGGAACTGTATTATAGGATTATGAGGATCAACACCCTCAAACGCAACAATTATAGATTCTATAGATTTACTGTAATGAAAGAAGTGATTGCGCAAACCTCTCGACCAAAATAAACAGAATAAATAACTTTTCTCTATATATATAAATATTATAGAATTATCCTAGTTGTTCTTATGGTATATGCTCGAAATGTTTGTGCAAATGTCCCGTTTTACGGTAATTTATTTTTGCCAGGCACGCGCGTCGAGCTCAAAATTCGGACATAATCGCGAACAGATGTTCCTGCCACGTGACTGATAGCAACCTCGTCATGAATCTGTCAAGGTGTCAATCTCCGTAACTGCGAATTACGATTTCTCGAAATTGAACGTAAAATTGGAGCTAATCGAGTTGAAAAATGGATCGCGGCGCATTGACGAAGGTCCTGCGCGATTTCCTCACGACCGTCGATGGAGAATTAAGTTTAAATAAAGGGGAATACTTTTTGGTAATATTTATGTACATCTGTGTATTTAAACATTTCCTTATAACCCTATCAAGAATAATAATATTGTAGTGTAATCTGTGTAAAATTGAAACAGGTATGTAGTGTCATAGATAAACACTGGTGTTACGGGGAATCTCGAGGCAGGTCAGGGAAATTTCCTTCGAGGCATTTGCACAAAGTAGAAGTACCGCAGATACATGACTCGGAGACTTTGTTTGTTTCAACCGCTGCTTTCCCAGGGCAGCAGGATGGAGATTTGTCCTTCTCTCAAGGTGATTCGTTTCAATGCGTACAGAGTAATATGTATTTTAAAGTAAAGTAATTATTTTAACCCATACTTGACGGAATTAGGGGAAACTATTATTGGATCGCAAGATGTTGGATCCGGGTGGTACTTAGGGCAAATAGATTCCAGAAAGGGCATTTTTCCTCTGACTCACGTATGGCGACTTGACTCTAGCTTATTAAAGGTATGTTTTTTAAACAATCCTCTGGTAACAAGCTAATTCATTTCAAATCGAATTGATAAATATCCATCTTATTGCTTTCAGAAACCTTCTGTGAAGAATGTTATAAGAAGAAGGGCCAAAATAAAAACCAATCTACAAGCGCAACTTGACGGCGAACTTGACTTAACAGAAGGCGAAACAGTTACAGTCACAGAAGTCCTTGACGATTGTTGGTGTCGTGGAGTAACAGAAAATGGGAAAGAAGGGATATTCCCAGAAGCGTTTATATCTTACATAGATGACGCTGCTGATGAATCTGATATGGCCTCTGTAATAGACAATAATTCCTCGCCTGCATCAGTGCCTTACAATGAAAGGATATACAACGCCATCGATGAAACGCCTATGCCACCTTATATCGAAGAACCCGCTCCAAATTACTACGACTTATTTCCTCAATACAAGGCGGCTGTATCGGATACAGTAGAGAGCACTACGAACAGTAGCACTCTGAATACATTGGATGTAAAACCATACGCTATAACTTTGTATCCATTTAATGCCCAGTTTCCAAATGAGCTTAGTTTTGGAGTAGGCGAAGTGGTACATCTCGTTAAACATATAGATTCAGAGTGGATAGCGGGTACAATAGACAATCATAAAGGCATTTTTCCTATATCCTATGTTAACATTATAGTAGATTGTGGCGAAAGCAACAGTGAAAACAGCTTTTCGAATCAAGATGCAACTACGACAGAATACAATGAATTAATACCAGGAACGCAAGCTAGGGTGGAGTATACATTTCAAGCTCAAATGGATGGAGATTTAAGCGTCGTCGAAGGCGATACCGTCACAGTGATCGACATGGCAAATGCCGATTGGGTTAACGTTAAAAATCAATTCGATAAGATCGGTTTGTGTCCAAGAGGATACCTGAAAGCTTTACATACAGAATCGTTAGATGTTACTCAATGTTCGTTAGAGGATTTTGTGATAATACGGCGAGATGAAGTGTATGATAAAACAGAGGAACAAAAATCAAAACGACTTTCAGAACCACATAGACCGGCACCTCCGGTACCAGTACCAGGTAGAATACCTCTACAAAAGGACGTAACAGAGAGTAAAGAAACAAATTTGACAAACGTTAATCCACAGATCGATGTGGCTGACAACAATAACTTAGATGTGAAGCAAAAGAACGCAGATCACAGGCAGAACGTTATATCTGAATTAGTTATTACGGAAAAGGAATATGTTCGTGATCTAAAGCTGACGTATGAAACATTTAACTTGTACGACCCAAGTTCACTTGAGTCTCTAGGAATAGACGTAGCTATTCTATTTGGGAATATTTTTGATATCATTCAAGTTGCAGAAGAACTGCTAGATATGATACTGAGAGCGATGAAAGGATGCGACGAAGAATTGCAAACAATCGGTCCCTGCTTCACAAAAATGTCTGAAAAATTGAAAAACGTGTACGTGAAGTACTGCGGGAGCCACGAAGCTGCGTTAGTTTTGTTGAAAAAGGTTGTACTTTGTGCATGTGCTTTGTATGTAATTCACATTCTATACATTGTATATATTATTATATTATTTTAGTATGAAAGTAACGAAGAAATAATGATAGTATTTAACAAAGGTATCGAAGCGTTAAGGTACCAGGTAGCTTGTTTTGATATGAGCTCTATCCTTATAAAACCAGTACAGAGAATTTTAAAGTACCCTCTCATTTTATACGAATTGGTAAAGGTGAGTCTAACGCGAGTGTATGTTGTGTCTCGAGGAGTCAATGAATGTTTATTTAGCTGTTTTGTTTTTTAGTGTACCGATGATAATCATCCTGATAAAGCAGAAGTTGAAGAAGCTTGGAAGACTATGACAGCTGTTGCGAGTCATATTAATGAATATAAACGTCGAAAAGATTTGGTGTCCAAGTACCTGGATAATGACAACACATTAATGAGCAAGATGGCCAAACTTAGCATGCACTCCGTAGCAAAAATGTCTATAAGATTAAGTACACGATTGTCTGCCAGTTTAGGTTTAACAAACGTCGCGGTTGATCCAGAGTTTGAGGAACTTGAGAAACAATTCAGATCTGTAGAAAAATGTACTTTACAATTGGCTAAAGATGCCGAACAATGTCTTATACATTTAAGCGACGAAGCTATTTCGGGGGAGGTAATGTCGGATTTCTTAATCCAATACTATCAAGGAACTTCAAACGTCGAAGCAAATAGACTTAGAGAGATACGGTCCACGATTTGGTCGCAATTCATTCAAGAGCTGAAGGCGTGTTTAAAGGACAGAGTCACTGCTCCGATAAATTTCCTGGCGACGTTATTAGAGGGGCCTGCTGTATTAATATCCAAAAGAGACGACAAATTGCTCGACTATGATGCAGCCATTTCGAAGAGTGAGAAGTACAAAGAATCGAGAATTGTAATTACATTGCATTTAACTGCCCCTCTCTTTTTTAAGTAAAATTCTAATGTATATGAAGTTTTAAATATTTGAATATTTTCCATTGTCATATAACAATTTATATAGGTGCAGGACGAATTAGCTACAGCGAAAAACAATTACGAAGCGTTAACTCAGCAACTGTTGGAAGAATTGCCAGTCCTGATTGATGCAGCAACAAAAGTGTTAGTTAACTGTATCAGTGCTTTTGCCCAAGCTCGGAAACTTTTATGCGGCAAGATTACCAAACGTTATTTAACTCTTTGCGAGGTACTTGAAGTGAAATGGAAATTAATGGCTACTAGTGCTTAAGAGAGAAACAATTAAACTGCATGTCTGTATTTGTAGACCTCGGCTCAACTATCGTCTCAGGATATTTTAGAGTCATTTCTAGTTAACCACAATTTATTGTGGAATCAGATAACGCGTTTTGCGTTTGCTGGATCAAATCCAAGAATAGAAGATGCAGGATCCGCATGGTGTCCACAAAGCGAAAGACAAAGGACCACGTTGAAGAATAAATATTCCAATGATAAGTTATACATAGTTACAGAAAGCATAGTAAGCACTTCGTCTTTGGATATGGGTGCTGGGCGTGGAACCTTGGTTGCAGTAATAAAGAAACAAGACCCCATGGGGGATGCAAGTAGATGGTTTGTGGATAATGGCATGGCTCAAGGATTTTTGCCAGCCAAAGTACTACAGCATCAACAGATGCCACGAATTGCGTCATTGGATGAAACTGCTACTACAAATAAATTGTATAATACATCTATGCCTGATCTGATATGCATGGATTCTCCGGAAAAGGAACAGAAGACCATGCCTTCGTCGCATTTGGAAGAATTACTTAACATCCAGGTCAGTGAGGAAGTAAAGAAGGACAACCACTACTATGGCAACATCAAGCAAATTCCTAGAGTTCAACAATATCAAAATTTAAATTACGAGGTAGGTAGCAATATACATATGCATTCACCATGAATTTAAATTTTGTAATCAGAATAATTTATAATTGCGAGATCACAATTCGTTTACAGTTTTATTACGCGGAATACGATTTCTCAACGAATATTTCTGGGGCATTGCCAGTTGTCAAAGGACAAGCTTTAAGACTCGTTAGACCCCACGATGAAAAGGGGAATGACGAATGGTGGCTTATGGAAGATCGTTATGGTAATAAAGGCTACGTACCCAAAAACTATTTGCGGGAACCACTCAGAAAAGAGTAGATTCATAAAAAGAACGTTATACATATTGTTTCGCATGTTAATCTCTTTATTTTACTAACCACCTTTATTTTACTAACCACTTTATTTTACTATTTCAAGTACCTTAATATTTTAAATATTTATTGGCATTATACATTAATCATAACTATTTTATACTAAATGTAAAGATGTTTTATGCATTCAAATTTTATGCAAAGGTATTATAACATCTCTCGCTTCTGGTACTTACGCTTATACGCTTTACACACCTAACAGACCTCTCTGTAATTTATTGTGTGGAACAGGAGTAATTAAAAGATGTACATTACACATTTATCTACTAAGGGAATATATTATTTCTGTGATAATGTAAGTATTTGTCAATGCGAATATACTCGCAACTTTTGTTATCATTTGAATATATTGTTATTATTTACATGTACTTTGTAATTAATTCTGCGAGTATGCCAAAGCTTCATTCTGAAGGTAGTGAAGTAATCTTTGCACATTCATAAGTCACAAATACTCCTCGATAATAAGAATTATTTTAAACAGCGTATAGGCAAGAGCATCGCATCATCCTCAATCTCAATAATGATACATCACTCATGAATGAAGAACGCATAGAGGGAAATTTCAAATAGTTACCACTGCAGCCATTTTGGTCAACGATTCGGGCCCCGAAGTATCGTTGATTCCGTGCCGGCTTCCATCTCCCTAGACACATTCCATGGTCACCAGCCCAAGCATTTTCGGCATTGCTCGCGGTTGTTGGTCATTCGTTCGCAACGGTACAAACTGTCGATCGGTTTGTCGCGATCCCATGCTACAATCACAGGAACAACTTAGCTTCGCTCACTCACGTACGGCAATCCGATACTTTCGCAGAAGATAATATATCCCGATAAATGACCGCGGGCACGTAATAGTTCAGTTTGAACACGAAATCGCCACAAGAGCTGGGACCAACGAACGGAAAGTTAGAAAGGGCGCCAAATCGCCCGGCAACATGTATCCAGGGAGTCGCCAAGAGCTCCGCGAGATACCTTCTTGTATCCAGCGACTTGTTTCCGGCAATTTGTATCCGGCGATTCGTCCCTTTGAGATTAAGGCTTTAGTATTCAGCGATTTGGCAATATCTCTGTGAGATACAGACGACTAACCGCGGAACGTTCTTGGTCGTAAGCCGCGGAGCTCTTGGCGACTCCCTGGATACATGTTGCCGGGCGATTGTTGCCCAGTTTATACGTACCTTAGACGACGATAACTTCGTTCGAGGATTCTTTCGAAAATTCGCAATAATGACGACCAGACTCGCGAATCACGTCCTCTACTTGGATATCCAGTTACCTACCTAAAGGTGGTTCTCTGCAATTGACTCGATGTGATCGATGTTATTTTTACTTGCATCGCATGCGTCATTGACATCCACTTGGTAGGATCTTCCGAGAATCCTGGACACTCCATCGATATGACGCATTTCTTTGTTGAAAGACACCAATCGCAGACGATTTTTCAAATACATGTATCCTGCGCGCACCTCAGCTTCCAAACGGGAATGGATTCTCAATCTGACAATTCCTTTTGGGGGAAAGTAATGCTAGCAAAGAACAGCCATTGTAAAAGAAAACAA
The DNA here is from genome assembly GCA_947577245.1 of Andrena bucephala. NCBI lineage: Eukaryota > Metazoa > Arthropoda > Insecta > Hymenoptera > Andrenidae > Andrena > Andrena bucephala. Next base: position 114,074,856 of record OX387715.1, read on the forward strand.
AAGCGAAATGAAAGAATCGATGTAGCTCGCTCCTTTGGTTTCTGTCGCAAATAAAATGTATTGTATACAGGGCCCGATCTATGGGGCGCAAGCAGGTCAATTTTTTTATAGAACAAAAGGCTTCCCTTATTCAACAAATACCTACAAAAAACTTCAGTCAGTGTCAAAAATTATATTTTAAAACAATTATTTATCATTAAATATAAAGGGTGGTAAACATCATTTTTACTCAGAGCGGCGAAAGAGCCAGATCAGGCCCTGATTGTATACACGCGAAGGAACTAAGCACTGATGCTATACAACTAAATTGATCATAAATAATGGGTTTCATGAAACCGAGTCATTGATGTCGATCGAATGAAAACCAAACGATCAACCGAGGAAGAGGAAGCGGATGGTAGTACATAGATTCTACTTTAATAGAACACGCGCGCTAAAATAGAATACACCGGCAGATCGTGTCTTTAAACGAACGACACTTGGCCGCGACTTACCAATTAACCCACTTTCGATCGATCAATAGTTTTCATTGGTTCAGCAAAATTGGTCTTTCGGCTCTGTACACGTGGACGGAAACTTTGTACGCTTAATATCTAGATCGATAATGATCGAATGAAACTTTCCAATCAAAAGGAGCGGAGGTGGATGGAGATTGAAATGCAGAACGCTGTTTCTATTTTAATAAAAAAAACCGTCATCTGCTGTATTTATCACCATAATATAATACAATGTACTGTCACGGTGAACAGTCGATACAATACAACATGGTGACGTGTATCTACACCGCTAAGTTATCGCCTAGGGTTACATTAAAATTTAAGAAATGAACGAGTCACGCTTAAATAAAGAAAACAGTCTTTCGAGGTACAACGACGACTTATATAACTGCAACGAGATGCGATTAAAATTGTTCGTAGTTATACACATAGTATGCGAACGATTACTAAACTTATTCTAACTTGCGCGCTACGTGAAAAAAAAAAAGGAATACTGATATACATCGAACGACAATTCGCGAAATGCCCACCATTTGCGAATACGGACTCGGCGAGAAATAGTTCTCCCATTCGTGTCGGTCACACTCACCGTCGCACCGTGTAAATTTTAAATTCTCTGTGAACGTAAATTAAGTTCATCAGGCCACCTCGAACGACAGACCAACGAATTAGGAAAAGCTTCTTTCTCTCTCCTTTGCGAACTTCAAACTGTAACGGTGATTACGATTCAATTGACATCAAGTATTTAACGATTACGATTAATTTCCTTCCCCTGGGTATATCGAACTTATATCTGTTGGTGCTACCACGTAAAATCTACCGCAAAAGGCTTAACAGAGCGTGAATGCTCGATCGATAACTCTCGTTCAATTGTCGGATAAAGCCGCGCGTGAGGCGCAATTGCCTCGGCGAGTTTCATCGGTATGAAATTGCTGAACGGGAAGCGAGCTTAATTTATCTGGCGGTTACGAGAAAGTATCGTTATCCGACCAAGGAACTCGAGCATCGAGCCGGTGCCATTTCTCTTAGAATGAAAAGCTTCAACCCTGACGAATCGAAACTCTTCGACGAAAATATAGCTATTTATCCAGGGTAATTGGAGCTTACTTAAATGCCTGTTTAAAGTGAAAACAATCCGTGACAATAGCGAACGAGCGCTTATATCCAGCCCAACGCGAACTTTCTCTGAAATATTCCCGAGGATTTACATGACATCATCGTTTTCTTTTAATACGCCTTACTACTCTACACGATAGTACAATCTCGCGGAATGGCGAGAGGCAGAATATCGCTGCGCTGCGATATCCATCGTTGGTTCTCGCCAACTCACTTCCCACTCGAACAGGAGGATGCAGTAAGTGCTCTTATCGATAACGCGCATAGAAATCGCGATCTCTAACCGACCCGAAGGAATCCTTATCGTATCATATACCATACATCGTCCATAGATACGCAAACGACACAGGTGTGCATCGTTTGGAACTCTCTCGTACTTCTCTACTCGTCGTTAACGACCTAACGATCCGCGGTGAGACCCGTTAACGATGCGATCCGCGAGGACTGCCGACGGTTTGACTCTTCGTGCAGGGACGATTCAGACTCGTCCCGTTTGCAAAATCTCAAATTCCCAACGGTCCCGAGTATAGGGCATCTAGTAACCGCGGGTAATCTGGCCCAAGCCGTCCACCAATCTTTCCTCCGATCGTGTTCGTGCTTTCGTGTCGTGCCGATCCGCACAGCACCCAATCGCCCGGTTAGGGATTCCTTTAGTCCGCCGGATAGAAGCGTAGAATCGCGCGCCCTTGGATCTCCGAGAGGCACAGCTTGTGCACCACGTCGAGAACTTCCTCGGCCGGGTATACGGTATGAGGTGGCGGCTCGATCTCACCGGAAGCCACCAGCTGGACCAACTCTCGGAGCTGCTCCAAGGTGCCGGGCTCGACAGATTTGATACTCTGCTGCCATTCCTCTGCCCGTCTACTGAACTTCGGTAGCAGGCGATCGGCCACCTCCTTGATCACGAAAACCACCCCACCTTTGCTCAGGCACTGCATGCTGCGGTGAAGGCTGCGGGATGTCGTACCGAAATCGATCACCACGTCCACGTGACCACGGCAGGCGTCCATCGTGCGCTCGATCAGCTGCCTCTCGTATAGATCCTCGCTCCACTGCACCACGTTCACGCTGTATTGAAAAAGGAGACTGTTTCTGAATTGATCGAATGGGTTTCCATGTGGACGCAGATGGACTGGGAAAGAACGAGCTATCTACAATACTGTGGTGTGCTATGGAAGCTTTTGTGCCATAGAAGAATAGATGTGGATATGAAACGGTCCGCGGGTAGGGGTTGAGGAATCGTTTAAGTGGGATTCTGACGGGGTTTCAATCTGTATTTGCGATTGCAAAGTCTCTTTGGAGAAGGATTAGGACGTTTTATTAGCACTGTATCTAGCTTCGTACAGGATTTGAAGGTGGATTGAGTGCCAAAGTTCTGAGGAAACTGATTGCAATATCGATAAAGGGATTTTGCAGAAAGAATAAAGTGAATCAGATCGTCAGATCGAGTCAGGTGTAAAAGCAAGGTGCTCGCGGCAGTACGGTGCAAATGTCTATGTGCATTGATAACGATAAAGTCGGGCGCGATACAAGCGAAAATAAACTTGTATACAAACCGTACCTATCGTTTCCTTCTTTTGAAGTTATGGTCACGTAAACAGAAGAACCCAAAAAAGATACGAATGTACGTGATACTCGTTGTAACAAAGGTGTGTCAAGTACCGTAAGTCATCGATTCCCCTGGTTCAAAGACCAACAAACACGTTGCATGACACATAATACATGCACCTCTACTAATCCACGAGAAGGAAGCAATGAAATCTAGTGCCCTAGCATAGAAAGAACAACAATTTCCATTATACCCCTTTTTACCCGCTGATCCAAGCAAACTACATTACACCGAGTACATTCGAAAACCCTAGGCCTACGGCAACATCAACGGTTCACTGACCAAACTATTCTAACAACTCACCGTTGAAACTCCTGAGCCATGGTCAGCCCATCGTCCTTCAGCGAGGCGATGGTGATTATGACGCGATCCTTCATGTTGCTGAAGTGGTACGCCGCGATTCTAAGTGCCCAGAGGGCCAGGCCGCCGGTCCCGACGATCAGGATCTTGCAAACGCTGTTCGGGCCCCTTTCCTTCAGCAACTGTTGAACGTGCTCGTGGGCAGCGAATACGGTGTTCATGGCAAGGAGCGCGCCAGCAGGCAGCATCGCTGCGACGCTCAGGCTCACATTGTCTGGTATCTTTATCAAGTACTTGAGATCGTGAACCACTAGGTATTCGACGTATCCGTTCGGTATGCCCTCGTATGGGTAGAGGATCACGCGATCCCCGAGCTTGTAGTCCCAGTCCTGGGGCACGTTTGCTCCGAGGGACTCGATCACGCCTGCCACCTCGTATCCAGGAAACAGAGCCGCGTCCCGAACCCCGTGGTGCGGTAAGGACATAGGAAAGTCGCCCTCCAGAGAGACGTCCGTGGCCAAACTGCTACTGCTGGAGATGGAGGTCAGGCTCGACAAGCTGGGCGAACGACGAGGATGATAGCAAGCGCCTGCACACATCACCCGGATACGGGCCCCATTCGCTGGCACGTCTGGGACGGGAACATCGAAACTGAACACCCATTCACGGCCCGTTACGCTCGGGCTCTCGATGGACACCTGCCTGCACAGCTTGTTCATCTTCTTCTCCCTGCAACAGGTCAAATATCCCTTGAATTCTCGTTTCGAAACATAGGATTCGGAGGAATGTCTTTGGACTTGGAAGAAGAGGTTCTTTGGTTTGTTGCTCTCGCGTACATTTCGTAGTATTTGTTAGGGGGTATAAGCTGGTCTAAATAAATAGTAGAGTGTCGAACGATTTCCTCGGTTATAGTATTTGGTTCATTCTGGAGGCGCGAAAATGTCTAAATAGCAGAATCTCTTATAATGCGCTGTGGCAGAAAAAGATTTTCTTAGACACCTATGGGCCGTTTCCTAAATCACACACGTTGAGATATATCGAATATATTTTTATCGCGTGAAAAATATGAGAAAAGTTGTAGCTCTGCTTTCTACGAGCAGGCATAGAAGCAAAAAGTCCTTTAGATCTGCCCACAGCTATTTATAGCGACGAGTTAAATTCTAGTGGCCAATCATTAAATTACGAGACCGAGCTGCGCGTTTGAAGCGTCCAGCAAGCATAACGAGCGGATGCTTGCCATTAAACTCGACGGTGCCCGTTACGACTCGTTCCAGTCAGCTGTTGCCCCTTTCTACGCACTCTGTATACCACCGAAGCGTTTCTTACGTGGAAATGACCGCGATAATTCCACGCTTTTCTACCTGATTTCGACATATCGGACATACGGAACTGTAATTTAAGGCTACAGAGAAATTCGAACAGATGCGTACCCGCTGCAAGGTGCACAAGGTGTGTGAACGATCGGTGCCACCGACTCCAATTCCACAGGCATGCTGTATTACCACAATTCCTCGCTTTGTCACCGAAGAAAAACTGTCCCCTCTTTCTTCTCTTCTACGCCGAAACTCCACGGAACTGAAACCTCCGCGATCTCGGTCGACACGATTTACTAAACGCCTGGCACGGCTCTAAGATGCTTCTTCAATCGTGATACGCGCTCTAGTCGATCGAATAATCGAGTCACGAATAGGAAAGATCCGCGAATAAAATAACAAAGAGGCTTCTCGCGTAACGCACGACGTTTCTCAGTGATCGCGCGAAACGCACTAGCTGAACGCGGCGCTGCTCGTTCACTTTTATACCGTCACGAGCTTTCCCAGTGAGGCTGCGTTAGTCATGGCAGTAGGAAAGGGGCCCTGGTAGAGGGGTGGAAGAAACGGAACGTGAGCAGGTACGAGCATTCACGAACCACGTGCAACCTCTGTTTTTCTCGTATGCCGACGCCCGCACATTCGTCCAGTGCGTCGTAACACACGCATGAATGAGACGCAGACAGGACGTCTCTTTTTCTCTTTCCGTTCCGACCATCACGACCCAGGCATCGTAGCTGTTGGAGGAAGGGTATTTTTAAAATATCCCGTGTAGTCGAAAGAAGCCTCTTCTCTTCTGTTTGTTCCGGTATGGCCTCGCACGAATTTCCTCGCGTCATTGAAGGTTACAATCTGTTTATAATTCTGAACTAATTGGAGATCGCAATTAGAGCGAATCGTTTGTCTTGTTTCGAGAAAGTAATGCTTGAACGGCGATATGACGCGTAAGAAACCGAAATAATCGGACTGATTCAGTCGCGTGAGTTTTCCTTTCCTTATATCACACTCATTCGTAGAGGATTAAGAATGCGATTGTCTCTAGCAGCGTGGCATAGAATAATCGAGCATTACATGTCAGTTTCGTTTGTGTCGACGACTGGCACGTGCGCATAGCTGGATATATGTGCATAGATGCGCTCTTGGGTATTCGCAACGCATTACTCGGATGCGGATAGTGCCCGCCTGCACGTCGGCATGTTTACTACCAAGGAAACGGTGACATCATTCTTATCGATGCACCGCTGACCCTTCCATGTTCGCCACGTTTCTTTCGAATATATAGCGGGATTGAATGAAATTGTCGTTTGTAATGCAGATAAGCCAGACACTTTTACGCCGGCGAACTTACGCATTCGCGGTGACCCTCGTTGGGAATTGTGACTCGGGTGTGATGCGTCTCGGGACGGATATTACCGTCGCCGCCGATAACACTGATACTGATCGATTCAGAATATTCGAAGCAACTCGAGCGACGAGCACGCGCTGTACACGTGGGCCACGGCGGAAACATGTTTACCCGTAGGAGCTGGCGACAATTAGGAGTAATGGAAAAATCGTTTAATGATGCTGCACGCGATGGAAAGAATATAGAACGCACAGTTGCGGCATGTACGAGCAACTTCGTCCCTGACACGAAACCGGAGACGTTTCCAGCAGATGATTTTAATAGTCAATTGCTACTGTTAAATGATTATCAAAATCTAGGTTACACGCACAGTTGCCGAAGAAATTGATCGATTCGCTCGATGTGAAACGGTAGAAAGAGGACTCTAAAAATGTGTTCTACTAAATCATCTCGAGATTCAGACTTCATTCAATACACAATCAATTCCAATCGCCCGGGATTCACTTATCCAATGAACTCGACGAAATTGTTACGAAATCAAATAATTGTGATTCATCAAGAATCCCTGATCTTCCTGTCGTACATTCATCGACGTATGATTAAGACAAAATACTTCCTCGAGATCCTAGCAACTTCACAATCATCGTTCCGCAAACCATTAAAAATCTAAAAAGCGACACCAAATATCAGCAGGAATATTCCTTAATAACTATCAAGTATAGCAACGTCCTTGCAAGACACGGCGCTGTTTCATCTCGATTGTCGTTATCCGGAGCACAGCGATGAAAATAACGAGCCCGTGGTTTCAATTAATCGTAACCCCCCGACCGTCCTCAACCATTATGCTGGCAGGTTAATGGAGGGGTTAATTAAAAGACAGGGCGCATTGAAAATGTACAAACGGAACGCGGCGTAGACGCAACCGCCGCGATCAATCCTCATTGTTTGTCGTTTAAGTGTACCGCGACACGGCCATCTGACGATATGTAATATTAAACGATAACGTAAACGCCTACGTTCCCCTCTGTTACTTATCTAATTCAATTTATCGACATCCATCGTTGAGCGTACGGTGGCGACGTTATCAATATAAAATTCGCAGCCACGTCGACCACGCGGGACAAACGCTGACAGACAGTTTGTCTACATCCGGAAACGTTTGCTTTGACGGCACTACTGAAATAGAACTCTGCCTGGTGATATCACAGGTGCCTGGAAATTATTTCGAGTCTGGCCTGCAGCCGTCCTTGACTACTTGCTGCCCGATGCACAAAGCTGCTTGCTTTGGATTTTTAGAACGGTTTTATCCTGTGATTCCACGTGGATGCTTACTATCCATGCATCCGATGGCAGGTAGGTAACCGTTCATTGGATTTGTTTGACGGAACAGTGGGGATCGACTTGCAAACAAGAACACAAGCACGGACGTTAGTTTCAGTCTACTTTGTCTACTTTAACGTCGTACCCCGTCCTTGGTTTCAAGGAAGAGTACCGCATGTTACGCGACTTCTGTTGCCCGAGGAAATGTTCATTATTCGCGAGAAGGAAAAACGCACCGTTATTCCAGCCGCGTCTGATATTTCAATCGCGCGTTCGATCGTTTATTGATCTACGAGAAGGCGATGCGCGATCCTTTGTATTTCTCTGTGAAAATCTCCACTTTCTCCGCTTCGTGCTTTATTATGGGCTCGGTTGCGTAATAATTTATAAATAGTTTGTTTAACGAACTACTTGTGCAATAAAACGGTTCGACAATTCAGGTCGACGGTATCTGCCCGAGCTATATAATCGTCCAGCAAATAATAGAACTACAGTGATAAGCTTCTGCATTAGTCAGCCAAGGCAAAGCTTTAGTTAAGTTCTGCAACAATATTATACTAAGCTTTCAGCTAGCAGATGTTCAATTGGCTTCACACACGAAAAGTCCAATGTTTGTCTAACTTTTACGCCGTACCGTAATGAAATATCCAATATCTAACATGTTATTCTGTCATGCTATCTGCTATCATTTATAAACCGGGAGATGCGCTCGTTGTTCCATCAATCACGATATCTCAGGAAAAAGTAATAAGCAGGATTATTATGAACCGTTTGGAATCGGCGATTGTCGTTAATGAGAGGATTAGAGGCTCGAATAAAAATACGATTTTAATTTATCTTACGATGCCGACCTCCCATCGTAGAAGTACTTTATCGGCACTCGAGAAACAATCGATCAGCGATACCGATTACGCGGCTACTTTCTTTCCAATATCAGAACACGCCAGTTGTGACACGCGTCACTGAAAGCTTCTCGCGTGGCCTTGAGCCGTTCGAATTAAAATTACGCTCATCTATTTATCACCGTTAGAATTGACGACGCGCTGAACGCTCGCGGGAATGGTACTTGTGCAACGATTATGGACACTTTTGCCGTGCAACGTGTCATTTCGCGCGAGCACGTTTCCATTGCGTGATCACCTTAACGGAAACCGCGATTACATCGGAAGCGTACAGCTTGCGAGACTTTCGTCCAAGCCAATGTCCCGCGGTTAGGAAACACGCGACGTAAAAGTATGACAGGCTCTCTCAAACATTCGACGAATTTGTCGCGAATAGGAGTTCGAAAATCCGCCCGCAGTGAACCAGCGAACGAGAAGCCACATCTCATCTCGACACATTTCCAAGGAGCAAAGAAGTCCCTGGCTGCGCATTCGACGCCAGTCGAAACAAAGGACTCGCACGGCACGACTTGTCCCATTGCGATGCACACGAAGCTTCTCTATCGAAGTTTTATAAATAGCTTTAATCCACGATTATCGACGATCGGTAAAAATATCGCCACGGTTCCGTCTTGGGCGCGCACTGTTTATCACTATATCTTGAACTGATTGACTTTCTTTCTTTACGCAGAGTTTTTCCTTCGATAGTTTTATCATTGAAAACATGTTTACACCGCTACGTTCCCGCGAGACAAGAAACAATATATTTTTATAGCTCACCTGGAGTTTTTCCACGGTCGTGCTTTAAAGTAAAAGCTGAATTGTACGAGCATTAATCGATAGGAGCCTATGAAGCGAGATTCCCTAAAAATCAATTTTTAAGGAAACGGTCGCGTTCCGAGATGGTAACTTGCTAGACACGTTTGTTGCTTCCTTATGCTCGGAGCATCGCTGATTTTCCGAGGTACTTGCACTAGTTCCCAGCAACCCCATGAATATTTCAAACTCGACGTCGAGCGACTCTCAGACGCCTTCCAGATTTGCACACGACATTTTTACATTGCCGAGATACACGCGTATAAATCAATCGCGCGAAGAAATACAAATCCTGCGGCCTTATCCCACGCCGCTACCGAGACACACGGTTTCACTGTCAAGATCCAATTCTACGTAATATCTGCTCCGGCCGGGAGAAAGTATGCGGCATCCACAAAAACCAACAGTCATATAAAACAGTCTTTTAATAAACGAAAACACGATCAAAAATCCCCCTAACGTAATCACTACCGAGGTAAATTCAAAGACAAACATGCATCTCCAGAAATACCACGTTTACCAGTGACACGCAACGATGAATTCTTCTAACCATTAAAAAAATCCCAGTGCAGCTGGATTTCATACCCTCTGAATGGGCAAACATGAATCCAGTGACTTTTATTGCAAAAATGAGTGGTGACGTAAAATGATTCCTATCCTTTCTAACAATCGCGTAGCTCAACAATCTCGCTGCCCCCATTTTTGTTACGTGCATTATCCGCGGGGAAGGGAATAGGAAAGAGAGGAGAAAAGAATGGAAACCAGGGCTTTTGCCGTGAAAACCGATGTACATAAATAGCGAGGTGCGCGAGCGGTGTGACTGCATCGATGGTAGGAGTGGAGGAGAGGGAAGTCGGTCGATGCCGTGGAACCGTGGCACGCTGGAATCACGTGCACATCAGCAGGCATCCGCGTGTTCGGGCCCGACCCGCTTCGCTCCGCTCCGTTCGATGCTAGCTCTCGCCGTCCCGAGTACAATGCCCGTGGTGTTTCGGGCGATTTTCACCCTCTTAACGGCGCACGGCTCGCGTTAGAAAATTTCATCGACCACACTCTCTTTCGTCACGGCCAACGACTTTCTCGAAACTAATAAAAAGCCCATTAAACACCTCCATTTCGGCAAGAGGCCAGTCGTTTATATTTTGCAACGTATCTGGGTGGAAAAATACAAGAAACTATTGCGTTTTCCGTTCCTTTAAGGATTGCAAAGAAATTTCAACCGATAGAACTATCACCGGTTGCCTGAAATGGTCGATGATCCATAGAACGATACATTGAACGGTTCTCGTTTCGTTCGTTATCTGGTTTCAGTTATCCATTCGATCTTGCAGAATAATTGTATCGTGAGAAAATCTGGAGGCCTATCGGTGTAATCAGAAGATGACTCGATATGGATGATTTTGGTTTATAGGAGTCCTTAAGTGGGATTACGTGAGTTGTAATTTAGGAACGATGATTATTAAGCGATACGCGAAACATTTCGTGGAGGTACTCGTACTTGAAAAATTCGCTGAGCAGGTTTCTGCAAGCATTATGAAAACTGCATACCGAGAACGCGATATGGTTTTAACGAAACGCATCGGTGGGAAATTTATTCTTCCCCAAGGGTTGCGTTGCGACTGACTACGTCCCACAAAGAATTGCCTCCTTGCATAACGCGATACACCTGCCTGAATGCAACTTTCTCATAACTCCGCGAGACTATTAAAGTGGATAATGCAATTTTTATCGAATCCAAGCTTGATTTAGGCCAGGGAATCTTCCCTATCTAACTTGGATGTTTTAAGTCCTCGCCCAAAAGGAATTCATAAATTAAATAGCGAGCAGCGTTCTAAAAGAAAATTCTAATCGATTCCCAGCTGATTTACAAGTACAATTTCTTTTGGAACATAAGATATTGAGACGCACAGTGATAATAAATCGCAACGGAGGCGTTTAAAGGGATTACGTGCACGTTTGACGCGTAGGCGATGCATCAGCTGCATGCAGAGCGTCAGCTGCGACCAAGGACAAATAAATTGCACGTTTCTTCTCGCGCATCCTCTCTAAAGGGTAGGATTTGTTTCGAGCAACAATGCTTCGTGGACATTTTGTGTAATGGTCCTGCGCGAAAGACAGCTCGAACGTCGACAAAGGCAAGGGATCGTCAAAAGGAAACGATATCTTCCTTTGGACGATGAATCAGATGTATTTTACTTTCAATTGCCCGATGCTCCGCGTTATACGCGTTTACTCATCGCAACACGAAAGGACTTTATTAATCCACGATTCCAATTTCGTTTTGTTAAATTCTCTGTAATATTTTCACGGTAGGATCCTTGTGACCGTTGCGGGACTTACTAGAACGAGCAGGCACTCACAATGGAAGATCCCGAACCCGAAAATTCAAAAAATTCTGATACTTTGTCAATATGTAGGGGATTTCCTTCTGATTACAACGCAATTTTTGTTTGCTGCCCAAATTCACTCTAAGGGGGTGTAACTGACCCCTGAAAATTCGGCTATATTCCGATTTTGTGTTATAACTCGCGAACTGTAAAAGATAGAAAAAAGTTTCAAGATAAAAGTTAGATACTTCTTTTAATTAGATATATCATTTCGTAAAAAAATATTTTACAGTTCACGAGTTATAACACCAAAGTGGAAAATAACCGGAGTTATTTAAAATAATTAGAGTGAATTTGGGGAGGAAACAAAAATTGCGTTGTAATCAGGAGGAAATTCGCTACATATTCGCGAATTTTTTGAATTTCCGGGTCCGGGATCTTCCCTTGTCAGCTATTTTCTGACGTAACAAATTATTTTACGTGACGAAGTATGACGGAGCTTGCGATCTTCGCACAGAAAACAGAGGTGGCAAACAAATATAATTCAAGGCCAATGGCAACCTTGCTCGCGTTGCTTAATTAATCAAGGGAACTAAAATGATGGATTTCAATGTTACAGCTGTGCAAACAGGAAGCGGTAACGATAATTATTTAGATTCCAGATGTCGCTTAATCGTTGCGGAGACTCGTTGGCACGTTCCGTTTTCTGTCTCGTGAACGTGCGCCGGAGTAGCTGGGAAAATTTAAATGTCCACAGACACTGATTAAATCGGTTTATTAATCAAATTCAAATCAAACGGACGTTGCGTCACCTCTGTTGCTCGGCATTCGTTCCCACAATTTCGTTAATGATTTCCACGGAGAATGTAGGTCAATGAGTAATCCTGCCATTCGATCGATCATACGACATTTCAAGGGAGTCTAATTCCCGAGCACGAAGCTACATTGTTTCCGTTGTTTTTCTACGATTACGTGAGCGGAAACATTCGTTTTAATTTTCAAGCGACCAGCTTGTTATGGAATCTCCAGGTTCGTAGAACCAGTTTGGCTAGTCTCCACACAAAAGAACCAACCCTTTCCCTCGGACGCTTCTATTTCATTAACCTTAGAATTTCCCACTGTACACGTCCCGATCTCCGTGTACTACACACTACACAGCCGTTCAGCTCACTTTTGCAAGCGAATAGCAACGCGAGCCCAGAGGCAGCGACGTGCTTGACTTGGGTATGAAGATAACATAAATAATAACACAAATAGAACATCTTTCCTAAAACTACCATTCGTTATGCTACCAACGTTAAATTAACGATACGTTATCGGTAACTAATTCGACCGTGGAATCGTGAATTCGAGGAAAGAATCGATATCAGAGGAAACTAACTGAATGAGGAAATTAGCAAAACGCCTGCGAAAGTTATAGATAACGTTCATTACAGTGGCGCTACCAATGACTGCTCGAGGAAAGTGATTAAAGTGAACTGGCGAGCATTGCGTGCTTTCCTTCGTTTCCACCAAAGTTAACGGTGTCATTAAACCCCGGGTCATGAATCATAAGCAATCGACCACGAAAATAACAGCTTTCGACCGAGGCCGACTGCATCGTGTGGGAACACCGCGAGGTCCAATGCACGCGCGATAACTTCGCCATAGCGTTTCGTGTATCTCCATCGAGCTTAGAATTTCATGGAAATGTACAGAAAACCGATTAAAGATCTGAACGTACGCTGTGGAATTCTTTTTCCCGTGATAGGCGCATAGTTCGTGATCATCCAGAGAAACAAGAGTCACTGTTTCAACGTCAAACGAAATTGTCCGCCTAACAGTAAACAATGAGAAGATATCGCACACCGTGCTCTGAAACGCAAACGAGTAGGTTTGCCGAACGAGAACTACCGTTCCTCGCGGTTTCGCCAACATTAGCGAGTCGACGACCTACCGCAACGCTAGAAAGTTAAGGCCTCGAACCCTCCTGGCCGGCAGAAGTAATTAATGACTCCGTTAATGAACTGACTTAAAACACGTCGCCGTGAATTATATGCACGGGATGTTGTATCGGGAAGTAGTTCACGCGGCTGCTTATTCGCGGTCGCCGCTTAATGACGGCGTGTCGTAACTCCCTGTCAATTTTCAAGCTTTCCTTTTGAACGTTGCGCAAGCTCCGCGCTTTTCCTCGTAACTGCGAGAAAAGGAGCAATAAGTAGGCCTACCGGTTTCGTGCAACGGCAGATATCGATAAATCGGAGCGTTTCGAAGGGTGTCAAAACGTCAATGCCACGAGCCGACATCGCGAAACGATGACGTGGGTACGTATGTCAGACGATATCTGCGGCACGTCCTGGGAACACGTGCGTACAGGCGTGCACCCAACGCGGAACACAACAGATTTATTAAGCTGCCTCGATTGGATGACGTCCTCAATGTCTAGCAACCCGCGATGTCGCCACTCATGGACCCCGATTGCCACCGAATCTCATTAACGTCAATTTCTAACTGGGTCTTCAATCGCGCCACCTCATATTCAACTCGCAATATACCTTGGAAGACTTACAGTCGAAGCTTCATTAAAGCTTCAGAGGATTCGCTACTCGTCCTACCTCTGAATGAAAGCGAAAATGAAATTTCATTTTGTCAGATGTTATTCAGGCGACACGATTCTGGCATCTAATTATTATTATTATTTATGGCGAGCTCCGGTGTGAAAAAGATAGTTTCGTTTGAAAATGGAAGCTCATTGCATGAGCAATTACTTTTGGCGACATGGCCTTTCATTAACCTTTCGTTACTCGCGCTATTGTAAAATGTACAATAGTTGTGAATTATTTTCTTTTTCTGCCTGAGAGCGACCAATCGGTTTCGAACTCTTTTTTAATCTTCCAGCTATGCCTTCTGCAGTTTATGAAAAATCCGTGCCTCTTTTACTCGAGTTTTTCAGTCTGGATGTACAGGCGTTGAAGAGAAAGAGTCGGCATATCGTGGAATGTGCACAGCGCGTGTAGAAGCATATTAGCGAAACATATTCAAAACTGGAAGTATTGTGTGAAATGGAAGTGAATGAAACAATACTTATTTATAACTAGCAAAATACCCCCGCGCTTCGCTTCGGGGCTAAGAGATGTTAAGGACTTCATGGAAACACATTGCACCCCTTTTTACTACCCCCTTAGGGGTTGATTAGAGCAAAATCCTGAAATTGGTTTTTAGACATTTATGTGGGTAAGCTTTCGAAGTAAAAACCGAGTTGATATCTAATCGGGCCTAAGAGATTTTGCGGAATCCGTGACAACACATTTCACCCCCTTAGGGGTTGGTTAGAGAAAAGTCCTGAAATTGTGTTTTAGGTATTTGTCTGGGTAATCTTTGTGAGTAGTATCTAATCGGGCCTAAGAGATATTAGGGAGCCCGAGAAAATATATTTTACCCCTTTTCACCCCCTTGAGGATGAAATTTCCAAAAAACCTTCCTTAGTGTGTGTCTACGTCATAAAAACAATGTACCTTCCAACTTTCACCTTCCTAGGTTAAACGGTTTGAGCTGGGCGTTGTTGGTGAGTCAGTCAATCAGTCAGTCAGTCAGGACTTATGCTTTTATATATATCTATAGACTATATGTAGATAGTAGTCGTTTACTCTGTACCGTCATTTTTTCTGTTTTGAAGACAACTAAGTACACCGCTTTTTGGGTTTTAATATAGAATTATTTTTAAAGAAAAATCGTATTCGTAACTTAAAAAAAAACAGAATACGAAATAAAACATAGTACAGGTTAAAATTTAAAAAAAAAACAATAAAATCGTGATGTAAAAAGTACAACGCGCGGTTAACCGTGCTATAAAATAGGGAAGAAACGTTTTAAGAGAACTCATTTTTCTTGCCACCACGTCAGCGAGCTTTTTATACGCCACGAAAGAAGCAGAACCATTTCCCAGCTGGCTACAGCGCAAGCTCGACATTTGTTTACACTGCCACTGGTCGATCAGTGACTCTTTTAAAAGTGCGTGAAAAATAAAGATGCAGTTATTTGCTGGATCGTGCGTTTATTGCCACGCATTTGCTGCGATCGGTAGCGGTAAATGGATACGGGACGCTTGGTCGTGTCTCCGTTTCGAATCAGCTGTTCGTGGGCGTCGTGCAGGTGCTCTGCGCTACGTCGTTGTTGACAGACTTTTGTTACGCGATAACATGAACGTACGCTATCGTTGATGGTCAATAACACGCTGCTTTTTCGTGATCTTCTTTTGCAATCGAGTATCCGAGAGTGTCAACAAACACGATGATTAATGATAATTAAATAACGGGTTGAGGAGATCTGTGCTAGAACCGAACAGTACTCTAGCAAAATTGATCACTGTTTTACCCCTGAACTTGAATAACTGCAAATAAGTAAATTATGCTGGTTAATTTATTTAACGTATACTATTCAGATAATAATCGTATACGTTGCAAAGCGATTTGCTCGATGGTAGTACAAGTGGTTCCTCGATTCCGTACAACCTACATACAAGATGAAACCGCAGCGCTCGTAAGACGCTAGTAGAGATTTGCAAAACGCGGTTAGCATCTGGAAGACAGTGAGCTATAGAAGCTATGTATCGAAACATTTCATTGCAAGGCTATCACTGGCAGAGCCCCAGCCAGCTGCCCACAGACTCTCCATCCATCTTACTTCCCAGTGTCGCAATCGAAAAATTCGATTTCCCTAGAGTCTACACCCTAGTGTCCCAAACATGATGCACGCTCGAAACGTAGGAACATTGGAGTCTATGCCACTCTGTACAGTATCATTTCGCTATGATCGCCACACCATCGAGTACCACCAATCCTGTTTCAGATTCAAACGCAGAATCCGTGCTGGAGCATGGCGAAAGACGAATGAAGGTTGACCCCTCACCTTTCGAGTGAACCCCCTTGACAGCGTCGTCGAGATGATCCGTGGCAACGAGACAGACGTCAGGCAGAACGCTCGCACGATACGCAGGCCGATCAATCGAAACTAACTCCCGGAAAGGTGGCTGCGCGAACGCGGGTGGTCGCACGCCAAGTCTTCGTGATGTTCTGATGGATCAACCATTCGGGGGCAGATTCCTGTCCAGGCGAGGGCGCTTCAAGGGGAAGCCACCATCGCGCCGACTCCGAAAAGGCTGCACGTCCAGCGCCGCAACTAGAACCCATGGGAAGGGATGTCATCGATCGTCCACCGTACCACGGGGTCCATGGCCTGTAAGTATCAACCCCTCTGCCATGTTATTTGCCGATGTTTTTCACACCGAAAACGAGTGTTGCCTCTGGGAGCAGAAAGCTCCAGGGACCTCTGATTAATTCATGTATCAGCTGCATCATTAGATTACTTTTGTCATTTTCTTCTGTTTTCCTATCGCACAGTGTTCTTTAAACCAGTTAATTTGTCTACTTTATTCGTAAGGTTTTTTTTAATAATTTGTTCCTTCTATTGAGACAGAATGATTTATATTATTTAAGTGTAATTACTTGTGAAAGATTAATCGAATCGATGACTTTGATAATTAACATATTGTGCGTTAACATGCATCGGTTGCATTGATTTCTGTGTTGCCTACTGTGATGTTACCACAGTAAGGTAGAGAATGATATCAAAATGGGAAAAAAATTCAAGTCGCCAAAAATCCTTCTCGCAAAAATTATTTCTATGCAAAATGAAACTGTTTCCAAAATTTTAGCCATTTTGGAGCATGGAGGTTTTAGAAAGTTTTTCATGTTCTGAAATACCGATCACGGTGATAACGACATCGACGAAGTATAGGATAGACCTTTTTTTTTTTTTCACCTGGAGAAAATCCCTAACGGATATCCCGTCCCCCGGGGGGAGGCCGGGGTTATGTGGGGTTTGCACCCATTAAAAACTCCAGGGTGGCCTCCTGACAGGAGAGGTCCGCACGGTGGGGGGGAGGACTTGGGCGAGATCCAAACAGAACGATGCGTTCGCTACCTCCCCCTCGGTGCACTGGTACCTCTCCTGCCAAGCCCCAGCAATAGGGGGCAGCTCATCCTGAACTCGCATGCGCGAGTTTTTTTCGACTCTTCGGAAAAAAATTTGTTTTCGAAACTTTTCCATGTTCCGCGGTCTGGGCCCTGCGCGCACGTCCCCCCGGCGCCGCTCGTGCGCATGCGCGAGTATTTTTCGACTTTTCAGAAATTTTTTTTTTTTTCGGAACTTTTCCATCTTCCGCGGTCTGGGCCCTGCGCGCACGTCCCCCGGCGCCGCTCGTGCGCATGCGCGAGTTTTTTTTGACTTTTCGGAAAATTTTCTTTTTCGAAACTTTTCCATGTTCCGCGGTCTGGGCCCTGCGCGCACGTCCCCCGGCGCCGCTCGTGCGCATGCGCGAGTTTTTTTCGACTTTACGGAAAAATTTTTTTTTTCGAAACTTTTCCATGTTCCGCGGTCTGGGCCCTGCGCGCACGCCCCCCCGGCGCCGCTCGTGCGCATGCGCGAGTATTTTTCGACTTTTCGGAAATTTTTTTTTCGGAACTTTTCCATCATCCGCGGTCTGGGCCCTGCGCGCACGCCCCCCCCCGGCGCCGCTCGTGCGCATGCGCGAGAATTTTTCGACTTTTCGGAAATTTTTTTTTTTCTAAACTTTTCCATCTTCCGCGGTCTGGGCCCTGCGCGCACGTCCCCCCGGCGCCGCTCGTGCGCATGCGCGAGTTTTTTTCGATTTTCCGGAAATTTTTTTTTTTTCGAAACTTTTCCATCTCCCGCGGTCTGGGCTCTGCGCCCACGTCCCCCCGGCGCCGCTCGTGCGCATGCGCGAGAATTTTTCGACTTTTCGGAAATTTTTTTTTTTGAAACTTTTCCATCTTCTGCGGTCTGGGCCGTGCGCGCACGTCCCCCCGGCGCCGCTCGTGCGCATGCGCGAGTTTTTTTCGATTTTCCGGAAATTTTTTTTTTTTCGAAACTTTTCCATCTCCCGCGGTCTGGGCTCTGCGCCCACGTCCCCCGGCGCCGCTCGTGCGCATGCGCGAGAATTTTTCGACTTTTCGGAAATTTTTTTTTTTGAAACTTTTCCATCTTCTGCGGTCTGGGCCGTGCGCGCACGTCCCCCCGGCGCCGCTCGTGCGCATGCGCGAGTTTTTTTCGATTTTCCGGAAATTTTTTTTTTTTCGAAACTTTTCCATCTTCCGCGGTCTGGGCTCTGCGCCCACGTCCCCCCGGCGCCGCTCGTGCGCGTGCGCAAGTTTTTTTCGACTTTTCGGAAATTTTTTTTTTTTCGAAACTTTTCCATGTTCCGCGGTCTGGGCCCTGCGCGCACGTCCCCCGGCGCCGCTCGTGCGCATGCGCGAGTTTTTTTTCGACTTTTCGGGATTTTTTTTTTTCGAAACTTTTCCATCTTTCGCGGTCTGGGCCCTGGGCGCACGTCCCCCGGCGCCGCTCGTGCGCATGCGCGAGTTTTTTTCGATTTTTCAGGAAAAAAATTTTTTTGAAACTTTTCCGTCTTCCGCGGTCTTGGCCCTGCGCGCACGTCCCCCCGGCGCCGCTCGTGCGCATGCGCGAATATTTTTCGACTTTTCGGAAATTTTTTTTTTTCGAAACTTTTCCATCTTCCGCGGTCTGGGCCCTGCGCACACGCCCCCGGGCGCCGCCCAGGCGTATGCGGGAGTATTTTTCGATTTTTAAGGGTAGAGGTACGCCTGCTTGTCGAGAGTGCCACCTTTTGCTTTTGCTTTCTCTTACAATTAACTTCATCGTGCACCGTGTCGTTTCTCATTTAGCATACTTTTAAACACTTGTCATTGTGACCATTCTATTCCCTACTTTCAAATCTCTTTTCTTTCCGGAAATATAATTCGCTCTCGGGAGAGATCTTGAAATAGCACAAAATGCTCGGGCACGATACACTCGCCTGTACAAATTGTCGGCTTTGTGGTGGGAGCGCGTATTGCAGCTGCATGTGATTTAATTGTGAGGCGGGCTGCTGTTAGGGCTGTTCGAGTTCTCGGAAAAAGCGAGCCGAGCCTGACTCGGCTCGAAGATCCGAACCGAGCCGAGTACTCGAAAACATCTATTTTTCTGCGGAAAGGTGTGGAGATTAATTTTTTAAAAATTTTCATTAATTTCATCCTCGAAGTCTTCCAGGTTTTTGAATTCTGCAGCGTCTTCAATAGTGGGCAATGCCCAACAAAAACTGCCACCTCGTTTTGTTTCTAAACTACACGGTGTACAGATGTCATATTTTGCAAACATTCAGATTTCATCTAGACACACGTGGAAAAATCCATAATCTTAATTTTGACTCTTTAAATTCTTGATTTATTTATACTTATTCATTTTTCATTAACGGGTAACAGCCTTTGTTAACAGTGACTCCACAGAAATATAACTCATACGGAGAAGGCAAAAAAGGAAGAAAAATAAAGCAAAACGTAACAAAAAATATTAATAAATCATATACACGCGAAAAATTATTTTCAATAGTTAGAGAATATTTTCATTTGCAGTTTACATTTTAATTACTCACATTATTACTGCGGCCTCGCCTTTACTCATATCTTACTTTCTCTTTATGTACCTACTATATTTTCTGTTTAACCAGTATAATAAAGTAGAAATAATAATTTATTTATTTATTTATTTATCATACGGGAAATCCCACGGTATACAAAAAGAATAAAAAACTAGTGAAATTTACAGAGAGCCTGAACACAAAATTCGCAACACTTAATACTTTGTATATAGCATAATAGCATAATAACCGTTATAACCTTACAAAACACATACACTACGTTACACCACTCTGGTTATAACCAATCCTGTGAAGTACCATCCTAAACGCATAATTATTATTTTCAACGGGAAAACCCATTAGTATACAAAAAAAAGAACATGTCAACTATTACGAACCATTATCCAGTATATAAACATATTCTAAAATATTCGAAACATTCAAGTTTCAAAATACTCGATACGCCGGACTGTTCGGTACTTTTTGCCCACTCGATACTTTCGGCCCGCTCGGTTTACTTCGAGCCGCTCGGAAAAATTCGAGTTCTCGGTTTTATTCGAGTTGCTCGGTTCTCTTCGAGTTGCTCGGTTTTATTCGAGTTGCTCGGTTCTCTTCGAGTTGCTCGGTTCTATTCGAGCTACTCGGTTTTATTCGAGCTACTCGGTTTTATTCGAGCTACTCGGTTTTGTTCGAGCTACTTGGTTTTATTCGAGCTACTCGGTTCTATTCGAGCTACTCGCTTTTTAGCGTAGTAGCGTTTTGTCTGTGCAACTGCAATGCGTGAGTGTATCGAGCAGCTCGAGATCTCTCGCGATGGTGAATCCGTGTCCGTTTGTCAATTCTTTTTCATCTCGGCAATGAGATACTTAGAATCTGTTTGGCACTTGAAAGCTATGCAAGCGTACCTTTATAATATGCGAAAGAAATTGTAATCGTATGTATGCAGAAAGATCGACGAGAACCTCTCGTCTATTTCTCTCACGTGTGTTTGTTAACCCTTTGGACTTTAAAGTAAAATCTTTTGAAAGAATTTTAGTAGCCTTTTACCGTATATTGCAATCTCAGTCCGATGGGTTAATATACCGAAGCATAGTCTGTCATGCTTCCACAGAGTGGTGTGTGTGCGTGTGTGTGTGCTGCGAAACTTAGAAACCTTGGGCAGGCAAGTCTAGTTTTAAGCGTCCCATCGAAGATTCGCCGAGGGATTCGCCGAAGGGTTCTCTGGTGAATTCTTTAAGAGATTCACTCAGAATTTTGATTCAACAAAAATTTCGGGTGGAATTATATCTGGGTTAAGGTTTACTAACATTGTAGAGTAGAATTAGACATTTTTTTCAGGCATTCTATGCCATTAGCGCCCAACGAGGCCGCTTCTTTTTCACATTAATATTCGTAATTATTATGCGCCCAATGAGGCTGCTGTTCTTCCGTCTTGTGACTAGGCATCGTTAAGCGCCCATAGAGGCTGCCGTTTTTTTTTTTTCATTAAAATTGAAAAGCATGAGACGCACAAAATGGCCACTCCTTTTTCCTATCAATGCGACTTGCAAACCTACGATCTACGTTAAGGGCCCAGATCGAGCCAATCTTACGTTCAGTGAGTTTTGTTCGGTCTAGACATCTAATCAGAATTTTATTCTGTTTCAGATAGGTATTTCGTCGATCGTTTTACGTAATTTATTCTATTTCATGCATTTCGTACATGATTTTGCTTGATTCATTTTATTTCATGTCCTGTATTTTATTATGTTCATTTAATTTCCTTCCATGCTGGTCCCACTATTACTAACATAACGTAATTAATTGCTTCAGCTTTCCCGGTTCAGCCCTTCGCGGCGAAGAGATTTAATAAAATAATATATTTAAAAATAAAAGAGATTGTGAAAATTAATAGTGAAACGAGATAGTGACAGAAGACATCTAAGGAAGCCTAGGCTAATTTATTATAGTATGAAGTATTTAAGGCCCCTTGTAAAATTGCCAAGTAATCGCAGAATTTTATTAGCTTTGTTGCTGGTTTGCTGGTTTGCTGGCTCCTCATCTTCGATGAGGTGGTCGCCACTGCTTCCGTTTTCGGAAGCAAGTGACTGAACCTGAAATTGGTACGAGTGGATCAGTTTCATCCCCTGGTGTTCTAGTCGAAAAGGAAAAGTTTCGGGCATAGGGGGTGTACCTTTTGGTACACTGCCTGCGTAAGTCACTCGGTTCGATTTCCCAGTCTCTATGTTAGACGGCTTGAGTCAGGTCACACCTAGTGTTGCTCCTAACGAGTCGCATCGGTGCAAGAGAAATCGTCTGAGAGACGCTGAGCGCTTTTCCCTTTCGACTCGGACATTAGGGTGGTAGGAACTGCGCCATCCAATACTCGTTTCATGCTCACCCGTAGTCTTTCCTTCCTTGCTGAATTTATTTCAATCGAGTGATTGCTTGGCAGTTCCCTAGATTCGATATCTAAACCGAAGGGATCGATGGAACTTTGTTTCGAACCATCTCTTTGGTTTAGTAGGCTAAGAGTTTCATGTATCATCTATCTCTCTACGGGTCTCGAAACGCAGCAACCTCCTCGTGGTGAGACCTGGTCATCGGTGAGAACCGAGCCGATAGCTGCGATTGTCAAATATTCTAATTAGATATAAGAATTTCTCTAACCTAAAAGAATAAAATATGTAACTTGAAATGTTGTTTGATTGGTTCCTACCGGGCCCCAGAACACGAGTATAGTGTTACGTTAGACGGATAAGTGCAAGTTGGAATATTTCAGCGAGATACTGGAACTGATGGGTTTTTGACAATTTTTAAAGTCCTCGCTGCTTCAGCACCTTATTGAAATATATTCCTTGGCGAGGTATTCCACGTTACATCATGAAAGCATGTCTTCCACAAGCAATGCTGTTGTTTATATAAATTTTTATGTTCAATTAGATTTGTTTTGCGTTAAATAAACTGGAATAGAACAGCAAGGTTATAAGGCGTATGTATTCTTGTTTTGTTGTGATCCTTCTTTCTCTGTCGTTGCACGGAATACGTTTATAAAACGATCTTTACATTGTTACTCTAACAGAATCATTTGTAAATCGCGGGTTTCAAACGATCTAAGTTTTGTCCGTGTTGAATTCTAATTCCACGCGTAGCGTTACAATCTTATTTTAGACTGAATCGATAACGTTGGGTGTGACATGAAAATGGTAAGGGGACTCGCGAGCCCCCGGAGCGTGCGACACAAAATTACATTGCGTGATGGGTCTATCCTATACGTGGTCTGTGATAACGATCTCCTGAAACACCAATGGTTTTTGAGCGCCCTCTACGTTCTTCTAGTGATCCTCAGGGAGTGATCGGTATAACCGCAGCCATTTGTGGCAAAACGGGAAATGACATAATCTAAACATTCATTAAATCATCTGTTTTCCAAGCTGATTGTTTATCTATCTCTTTCTACTTCCGCTTTTTGACACAAATGGCGGCAACCAATCAACGATGATTGGATACAGGATCACTATGTTTTTCGAGCGGTAGGTGTGGGAAACATATTGTTTTTATCCATAGCATATATATACATATAGGCGAAGCGTAACCTGGAACTATTGGCGAGGGAAGCGTAGGATTGGAGGGGAAATGGTTCAGTTACGGGGCACGTCGATTAGCTTCGTCTACTTCGGATGTGTTCGGATGCACTCGGCACGCATAACCACGTGATTACTGTGACGATACTTTCGAAACTCACCCCGAGAGGGCTACGAAAATTGGCGGCTAATATGGCTATCCTTATTCAATTTTACATTTCACATCGTTAATTCCACTTTTTCCAATTAATAGCCTTTCCCCAAAATTAAATAATATTTTTGCTCTTATCATAAGTATAGTACAATGTTAGTATGATTACGTTTCATACAAACTTCGATTCATATAATAATTAAAAAACGAAGGAACAAGCACTAGACGTATTTGAAATCTTGGAGGCGCGAAAGTTTGAATTTCTATCTAATGATTCTTCTTAAAGACTGTTTGAACGCGTTCAAATTAACATACGGCTAATTTATATTAAAGTGTAATTCATACTACTGATGCACAGATAATACACCGCTAATCCGTCGAAAGTGACGCGAGAATGCCACATAATTAATGTGAGATGGAATTCGCCAATCGCGATTGAGGTTATGGTCCTTGGCTATGATTACATTTCAGACCCACAATTATATTAACTTTATGGAACGACTTCTACGAATCCAGTTGACAAAAGGCGGCAGAATGACAGAAAATAAAGGTTCGAAGAAAACCATCCAACTAAAAACCACATCAATTTTCCCAAATTCCTTTTAGTAAACTCCGTTAAAATTTGAAGCAGGTATTTTCCACAAGGATGCACAGCATTTTATTCTCTTTTTCTACCAATTTGTCTGTTTCTTGATTACTCATTAAACCTCCCTGAGGGGCTGCCATAGAAACTCTATATATTAGGCGGGTGACTTATGTCCTGGTCCATACATTGCAAATTGTTTTCAGAAAGTAGTTGCATTAAATAGAACACGAGTAATGACGACAACTGAATCAGTATAAACATTTCAATGGTTAATTTCAATTGCTATATTGCATACGTCGCTACTGCCACCTAGAAAGCATAACCGTATGCGAGCGAAGGTCACACGTAGACGTATTTCTTTCATTCGAAACTAAAGGACTCGAGGAGGCTTGCGAACACTTGTGAAGACGACGTGATGTGCATTAGTCGCGTAGATCCCAGTAATAATGGCATTGTGATCTAGCCGTAGTACGGTGGCAGTCGCGCGAAAAGAGCCATCGGGAGAGCATCGAACGTAACGACAAATCGGACTTCTGCGGCATGCAGGCAATAATGTGATGTATATTAATTAGTGACGAATACTTTGAACTGCGTTCATTGTCCGTTTGAAGAAGAACATTTCCATCGATTGGAAACTGGTACGTTCCTTCCATTTCACATACTTATCTTGTCACGCGTCAAACCCCTTCAATGTTATTTTATATATAAAGGCAGATTCAAACACCAGTAATTTAGTCGAGTGGCGAATAATTTACCATTGTTTTACGAAACTACTCGACGAAATATTGAAGTCTATATATACACGGTAAATTACTAAATTATTCGACTAAATTATTGGACGTGTCTGAATCAGCCTTTATCTCTTGCAAAACAACGTAACATCGTTTATGAGCGCAGATACCTTTAATGGGGATTCAATTGAAATCACGTAAGAAGCATAGAGAACTTAAAGTAACACGCACTACGCCCATTAGTCGTTTGAACAATGGATCGCTTTTGATAAATCGATTCGAAGCGCATGTTCTGTCTCTGTTAGCTCATTCGTTTAATTGATGCACACGGTATCGATACTATGATGAACGTACGTAATTTGCCCGTATCGCTTTTGCCGTACGTCACTCGACGGGGAATAAGTGTTTTCTTGAATTCAACCCGATGATATTTACCTATCTCTACGATACGTTAGCGATGTACATTACGTAAGTCTGCTAATGTTCTTTTAGCGTGTATGTATATTGGTAATTGATAATCTATTCATATTTTCATTTAGCACTATCGCGAAAAATCAAACGATGCGACCGTCCTCCGTACGTGTAGTTCTTCCAGTTCCAGAGAATTTGAATTCACTGTTCTAAAATCTCAAACAATACCCGAATAATGTGCAATTTGCAATTTAATTTATGTGCAGCCAAACCCTTTTTGTTATTAGTAAGTTATAATTTCTAATGTAATTGTAAAAAATTTTAAGTATTTTTGCAGTATTAAAGACATAAGTTTTTAAAAAAGATTTCACCTTATATTTTCAAAGAGCATGAGAATATTACGAGTAATTTGAAGAAATTCATTCCAATATAAATTTTGGAAACTGTTAGATTTGTTTGCACTTTGATAACACCATATCAGTGTATGATATTATAAGTGATAAGACTTATCATAATGGTGTAACCCATTACCAAATAGTTCTTTGCTTCATTTTGTGAAGCTCAACGTGTCAAATTTTCTGACCAGTTAAAAATTGCTTTATTTTGTAAAACAGTCTGTTTCCTTATACTTTATGTGCGAAGTCAGGTATTACAATTCTTTGCAATAAAATGTTGGAGAAACATATGCTTGCACAAACACAGAGAAAAATAAAATATGGTATTGATTACGTTTGATTTAATGCGGATATCTGTGTTTTTTAGATTCATATAAGTAGAAGTGTTTGCAATCGACTGCACAAACTAATCTGATAGATAAAGTTATCTAAAAATACAGTTGAAAAACAAAGATACTATTTGTCCATGAATTTGCATTTTCAACCTATTATCGCTAGTTGGAAATAATCTATATACAAGGTGAGTCATGTAATTTATGTGAACCAGAAAATTTCAATATCTTCAAACCCTTACTCTAAAGTTTTCATACTCGTAACTTGGAAATGAATTGATCTATATTGGGAAAAGCGAAGTGTAATTTAAAAGAAATGGCAACTGCAACTTCCCACTGCATTGTTACACTTGGGACAAAGATAAATATTATCATGATCTAAGTTTTCTCTCTAGTACTTCTCTGTATTATGCATGAGCGTGCATAACTGCAGAAGAAATACGATCCATACAAATTACACGATCCACCCTGTATTACAAGTATCATTTACATAAGGTTCGTAAGATATCCGTTCAAGGTTCTTATGTGTTTATACAATTTTATGTGCTAATTATATCTTCGCACATTTAAAAATCAAAGTAAAGAATGATATTTACAAACAAAATTTCATACATGGATAGACTGATTAGTCATATTGGACTATGAAATTTATGCATTTGTGATTTTAAGCGACTATAGCGACTAAATAAAATATATTCTATTATGTTATGTTCATTTATAGGAAGATCTGTGGAATTATTACGTAGCAGCACAGTTCAAGCGAGATTACTTAAGCTGTAGAGCGATGTGTTAAAGAAATGTGTAGACATACAGCGACCTCTCCTGTTGAAAGCAGTGAAGCAGTTATTGCAAGAATACAAATGTCTGTATTGTCGGACACCAAGAAGCAACTACCCATCCTACAGGCTGCATCACCTTGGTCAATGGCAGAACAGGATGTAGACGCTACGGTAAGTCATAAAGTAATTTACTGAGCATTTATAATATACATATATATCTGCGTATAATGTAATAATGTCTTCTGTTACGTTCGATATAAAAGTTTCCCCATACGTTTATCGAAAGCCAGTGCTCTTTTTGTCTTTTACTGAATTAGAACGGAAATTCGAAATAGAACGCATTCGGTAATCTCTATAAATGAAAGTAACCACATAACTCATTAAACACTAACTCAATCATATTTTGCAAATTTGAATTCCATCATATATCTGATTTCAGTTAATGGAAAATCTGATATTCAACTATATCATACACAACATTAAATTGTGTATTTCAGAAGAAACAAGGGAAGTTTATTGGGAAAGATGGTATCTCGAATACACAAAGGGTATGGACAAGTTTGGTGTCGGGTGCTGTTGCAGGAGCATTGGCGAAAACGACGATAGCGCCCCTGGATCGCACAAAAATAAATTTCCAGATATCGAAGAAACGATACTCGGCGAGGGCGGCAATTAAATTCTTAATAAAGACTGTTAAAACGGAAGGTTTACTTAGCTTATGGAGAGGAAATAGTGCAACTATGGCTAGGATTATCCCATACTCTGCCGTCCAATTCACAGCCCACGAGCAATGGAAAAGAATTCTAGGAGTAAATGGATCGGAGAGGTAATATGCTAGATTCAAATCTACTGAAACTAATTTCAATTAGAGTGACACATAAAGGAATAATTAGAATCACTTCTTAAATAGTATTCTAGGCGTCTGCAGTGCATAAGTAGTGTTATAACACAGCTTACTTCGTGTCACTTAAAAATCTATTATCAAAGAAGTAAAGTAAATGAATTATTCAGCGACATTGTTGGATATGCGCAGACAGAAGCCTGGATTGAATTTCCTTGCTGGTGCACTGGCAGGTGTGACGTCGCAAGGCACAACTTACCCCCTGGATTTGATGAGAGCGAGAATGGCTGTGACGCAGAAGGCTGAATACAAAACCCTGCGACAGATTTTTGTACGCATTTACTTGGAGGAAGGGATATTGGCTTATTACCGCGGATTCTTTGCAACCCTGCTCGGTGTCATTCCCTACGCTGGTTGCAGTTTCTTCACCTACGACCTGCTCAGGAGCTGGCTGACTGGTGAGTCGGTTCTTTCACAAAAGTTTGTTCGATGCCGTGACAGTGCTTAACACGCAAAGAAAGAAAATCGTGATTTATACGAATGAGAGTGGCTCGTGTATGATCGCAAAGCAGGGTACCCGTGGGGCACGTCGGGGCTGTTTCCCGATATTTGGGACAGTACTTACTTTAATAGCGACACTTGTCGAGACAAGTCCGATGGCCACGTTTTTCAAGTACGTGCTTCATGTTCGATGATGGCTACGTGTCGATGAACAGTGAACACGACGGTGGCTATCCCTGGCTTCTCGACATCACTGATTTGCGGTGGCATTGCCGGAATGGTTGCTCAGACTAGCAGCTACCCTTTGGACATCGTTCGGAGGAGAATGCAGACCTCGGCTATCAAGGGCCAGCATTATCACACAATTTGCTCGACCATAATGAAGGTTTATAGGTAAGTTCAAAATTACACGTTTCTCATTCCTCGCAGAAAAGGGAAAGGAATTGAAACATTTGGTTTGACGTTACTACAAGAGAGTATTCTAAATGTCAAGTTTCTTATACCATGATCGTATGTACATATAAAAGTATCAGTGGCGGATTTAAGAAAAAGGCCCAGGTGGCGAACGTTCTGAGGGGCCCATTTCTTCGGGAAAATGAAAAAGTAGTTTATTAAAAAGGGGCTAACAAGGGAAGATCCCGAACCCGAAAATTCAAAAAATTCTGAAACTTTGTGAATATGTAGGGGATTTCCTCCTGATTACAACGCAATTTTTGTTTGCTGCCCAAATTCACTCGAAAGGGGTGAAATTAACCCTTGAAAATTCGGCTATTTTCTGATTTTGTCTTGTAACTTACGAACTATTAGAGATAGAAAAAAGTTTCAAGACAAAAGTTACTTATTTTAATTAAATCTATCATTTGGTAAAAAAATTATTTTACAAGTAGTTTATTAAAAAGGGGCTAAGTATAGTAGTTCGAAAAAAATGTAGTATTCGGCTACCTATACCTAATCATTATCTTTTTTGGGAGATGGAGCCCTGGGGGGGGGGGGGGGCCTTCTGGGCAGGGGTCCAGGTGGCAACTGTTCATCAGCCGCCCTGTTAAATCCACCACTGAAAGAAACTTTGTATAAAATCTTCTGTGAATGTGCTATTATCGGGATCGTAAAATCATGCACGTTAAAGACAAAAATAAGGGGTGATTTCATACTAAAATGTTATTCTGCAATAAGGAAACATGGACTTTATATATTTTCAGAGAAGAAGGTATAATGGCTTTTTATAAAGGACTAAGCCTGAATTGGGTGAAGGGCCCGATCGCAGTGGGAATTAGTTTTGCGACACACGATACAGTTCGCGATATGTTAAGGAAAGTTATTGCTCGTCAAGATGGATCGGTAAATTAATACCACAGAGTTATAAATTACTATATGCAGTTACGAAAGCTAAAGTGAAACGGCTAATTATCGATTAAAATAGAGCATCTGATTGTAGGAAAAAAATGAATATACTTTTTATTTGCAAAGAAGCCCTTTAAAGTATGAATATACCGAAATTCATTAAGAAGCAAAAGAGCACTAATAAACAAGATCATCTTAGAATTCCACCTAAGAGTAGACTTACGCCCCTACTGATTTCCGACCGATCTGACACGCGCGATTGGTCGTAGCGCTTTCCCTGCCGGTTTCCTACCAATCAACAGTATATTCCTGCACGGAACAAGTCTACTCTTAGATGAAATTCGGTATTTTTATATAATAAGACGCTTAAGGCAGTTGTTCGTTTGTTAGCAATATCTGCCGAGAGGCTTTTTTTTCCTACTTCCCGATGACCTACAAGATTCAGATTCACTATGAAGTTTCCTGGGTATCCAAAGATGCCGTAAAAAATCTAAACAAATTTTGGTTTCCAACAAAACTTGTGCTTAGCTTAGACGTCTTATTATATAGGAGAGTAATTCCTTGGCGAAGTAGTATAATAAATTAATAAAATTATACTATTTTCAAAGGGCACACCTTAAAAGACAGGGAGGTACTAGTACAAATTGTTAATGTACATATTGTTATCTAAAATGTTATAAAAACTGTTGAACAGCTAAAGATGCATGTTGAATAGCTATATTTAAGTCAATGAAATGATATTGCGCAAATATTTGTTTTAATATGTATGTACTTATGTTACATTTGAAGTATGACATGAATTGTGTCAATTCAATCGCCTTTATGTACTCTTTAATTAATGATACAAAATATGTCAAAATACTTTTCAAATTAAATAATTTCAAGTATACCTTTCAGTGAATTAATTATAATTTGTAGTTCGCCTTTGTTTAAATCGGGGTCCGCGGGATCGGCAATATTTTAATGCTTATGTGTTAATGATTATTTAAATAATAATTGCTTCATTTGTATCATTGATTAAGTAGCGGTATTGAATTCTACCGAACTCAACGTAGCAACATTTTTTCTGAAAAGCTGACAATAATCTCGTAAACATAATGTGCAATATTAAGGATTAGCACAATTATTTGTAAAAGAGCAAACTATTTCGAACTAACATTTCTCACAATATCTGTTT
Source organism: Andrena bucephala (assembly GCA_947577245.1). Lineage (NCBI taxonomy): Eukaryota > Metazoa > Arthropoda > Insecta > Hymenoptera > Andrenidae > Andrena > Andrena bucephala. The sequence goes on from OX387715.1 coordinate 114,105,658, forward strand.
CTTTTATACCATAATTTGTAGTATTTTACTCGATCTTATTTTAATCTTGTAAATACACAAAATATTAATTTCAAACTTTATTATGTATTCTAGAAGATTTTGTTGCTTAATCCGCACGGATTAACCATCTAATAAAGGCATCAGTTAAAAGAATTCATTTCTGTGGAAAGAGATTTTTCACGGAAGTTTTGTAATGCGTATCGTTTTTAAATAAATGTACTTAATTATTTAATACTTTTGTAATAGATATATTAATTGTCACAATACATCATACTTAATTTTTACCCAAATATATACCAATTTGAATAAAATAGCTCTGTTTACTTAAACACTCGATGAATACATAACTGATATTTTAAGTTTTAAAATTATAGTAACTTGAAAAAAAGGGTAAGGAATAAATTATAATACGCGAGTAAGTTTTCCTAACGTTGAAACGCATTAATATTTAATTTATAAAAAAATACTGTCGGATCAATCCAGTATGTTAAATGAAAAAAAAAATGTTTAGATAACACATATTTTATTAAAATTTGACTAGCCTAATATTTTTTAACAGGTTACCAGTTATGCATTGTGTACTTCGCAGAATTTGTGTTGTCATCCATAAAGTCAATTTCGGCTAATTATTTATGATATAAAAATGTAAAATACAACACTGTCGATATATACAATACAATGAATCAGTTTCTGGGAAAAGGTTCTAGCGCTCAATTTCTACTGCCTTAATTAAGCAGATTGCAATTGAGAATTTGTCAAATTATTTTACAGTTACACAATATTATTTTGGCTTGGTTTCCTGATCATTCACGTATCTTATATAAATCTCTCTCTCGTCATTCCCACCCGGTGGGATTTCAGCCTCGTTCAGATACGACACCCCTATAGCAAGTACAGAGCCATCGTGGCTAAAACTAAGCGCAGCGACTCCAGCGTTATATCTGTGAAACTGGCACAATCGTTTCTTGTTGAAACCGTCCCAAATGTTCACATAACCATCTGAGCCACCAGTCGCGAACGTATTATACGTCGAGTGAAAGCTGATAGCATTCACTGGATATATGTGCTCCACGTTGTTCTCCTTTATCCTATGGCACTTAAAGGCGTATTTCTTTTTCTGTGCCTCTGGCGTGGTGTCGAGATATTCCACCGCAACGCGACCCTCTATGCTGCTAAGCACATACCCCTGAAATTCATTAACAAATTAAGGCGTCCGCTGTTAACACGCTGTTCACTTAATCCTCAAAATATAGGACTCACTTGCTCGTTAGGGAACCCTTTGATACAACGCGTCTGATATTTCAAACTGCTCTCACGTCTTTGGAACATACCAGCCATATTCCTTAAATCCCAAATACAAACTTTCCGTTTGGCTGTACCTACTACAAACTTATCTCCGCACACGGACAAGGCAAGCACAACGTCTGGTTGTAAATAGCTACCTACACAAGTGGGTGTTCTGGGATCCCAGAGTTTTACCGCAGTGTCCCACCCGCCGGTTAATATTGCATTCACCGCGGCGCAGTACTCAATTTTTCTAATCGGTTTATCGTGCGTTCCCATTATTTGTTCTATAAGGAGATACATTTCCACGATAATGATTACGTTATAACAAATCTGAACAGAGATTAAAATTTAGTAATTATTCATACCAGTATTGCTATTGATATCATACATCTTCAATGTATTTCCCAAACCACCGCTATAAGCGTGAACAGCATCCTGTATAAAAATGAGTTTTTATTATGGTATTATAAGAGACTGAAGAAATAAATTGGATTACAGGTATTCAATGTATCTATGCTCAACAATAATATCAAGCACAATATTAACATTTTATCTGCTGCTTTCGCGTGTTTGCGAGTTCATAGTTTCATTCGCCAAATCATTAATGCTTTGAGAATAAATAAGTGGTCAAAAAATTTAAACAATTTGGCAACGAATGTGAGTTTGGTCCAAGAGCAGCTGATAAAGTATTAATACATTGTAGTATTAAATTATATTACAGATATACATATATATATATATATATAAAATTACACATGTACGCTCGAAAAAAGTACGCATAGCTTGTCTCATTACTTTTGTCTTAATTTTCCTTACCACGCAAATTTTTAACTTACATTATTTTGTCAGTGCTATACATTTTTCTTTCGCTCTTTTTCTGTTTCAAATAAACATAAGTACAATAACTCATTTATGTGTTGTGCATTGTAACATGGAAAGCTATTAATCGAGAAAGAATTGATGAAATTATGATTACCTGAAATGCAACGTCTAGAACTGGCAAATCATGATTATATTTTAATCTCATAGTATTAGCATGAATATCATACAACCGGACGGTACTGTCCCATGAAGAGACTAGGAGGAACTGCGTGGAGTTCGGTCCGAATTCCACCGCCGAAATTGCGTCGTTCGGCGGAGATTTTATTTTAAATTCTGTCCGAGACTCCATTCTTGAAAGAAGAAAACGAAGGAGATATGAGAAAACTTTTTAGGACCTTCTACACCGAATGAGAAAAATAAACATAACCTACAAATATAAAGGGGTACGTACATTTTAGTAAAATATCGTTGCTTTTAATGTTCCAACTACGATGTATCTATTCGAAGTAGAAATGTAGATTTGTATACGTTTTAACTACTAATATGCCAGATGTTTGCTGATTTAAGTCAAACTTAAATTGTGTAAAAGGACACAGAGGCATTCACTTGTACACATAACGCTAAGGCATACGTAAGTATATCGAATGTGAAAGCTGATGTTTGTATTATGGATGCTATGTTATAAAGTAAAATTTTAACGACTGAGGTTAGTTCTCAAAACGTATCACCCCCGATATACTGCGCATTTTAATCTACATTAACGTTTTTAAAATTATACAAATTTTGTGTGAGATTATCTATATATCAGTTGGAGTTCAAATTTCCGGAAACCGCGAAGGCTCCATGTTTCTATCTGTTATATGTGCTGCATCCGGAACACATGGCCGTTTCCTAACCATAGAGATACCTTATCGAGTTTGTGTGGTGATTGTTTAATAATATCGAATGGAATATAATACAAACGAAGCATGGTGAGTTGGCACAGCAATCCTATTGCGGCGTTAATTTTTAACGAAACGCTTTTTAGTATTTATACAATGTAACTTTTTTTATTTCAATATATTTCGGCTTAACTGCGATCATGTTCAACGTCGCAGTTTATTTAATTCTGTAATTAATCTTCAATATAAAGTTAAAATAATCTTTTCGCGGTTCAATAGTAGATAGTACGCATTTTTGAATATGATAACAAACATCTGAAGATGCAGGTACATTCTCCGAAGGGGGATAAAAAATATTTAGTAAAAAAACACGTGTAAAAAGCGTTCGGAGCTTTCTCAATGAGTTATGTTTCTGTATTATGACACCACTCATTAAATATAATTTGTAGTGTACGTGGCATTTTTCGTTGAGGATACTTAATGCAATCGTAGAAAAATATTTTATAAATAAGTTTCACTATGTTCTGCTATGTTGTATCTTGTAATTCAATAAAAAAAAAATTAAGTTATAGAGATAGGTTTTCTGAAATGTCTGTATAAAAGTAATAAATGCTTCAAATGCTTTTTTTATGTAAGAGTCAATAGTAAACTATTTTATCTGTGACTCCAACTAACCACGAAAAGTCACAACAATGAGAGCACCTGTTTTAATATTCCCTGGATTTTTAAGCTAGTATGATATTATCTTTTATCAATTGAGAATATAGTATAATACCTGTGGTTTATCAAAATTATAATATTAGGCGTCTCTAAGTAATTTGCTCATGCGAATGTATCGATATTTGTCTGCCAAATTCCACTATAATTCAACAAAAAAATCAAGTTGAATCAGCCCATTGTTGTGACCTTTCGTGATAAATGCATGTGGAATAAATTTTATATACCTACAGTGATTTCTACAATTATAATAATAATAATTATGAATTCAATATTTCAGTCAAAACTATTCGTTTTATTCGAGCATGCTGCTGGGTTCGCCGTCTTCTCCATCAAGGAATTTGAGGAGGTAGGAATGCTACTGCCTCAAGTCGAAGCATCTGTCACGGACCTATCACGCTTCAATGCAGTTGTGAAACTTATTGGATTCTCGCCTTTCAAAACTGCTCTAGCAGCTTTGGAGAATATAAATAGTATCTCCGAAGGAATTGTTCCAGAAGATTTGCAGTTATTCTTGGACTCATGCATACCAAAACCTGGGAAGAAGGAGAAGGTCGTGCTTGGTGTCGCAGACCCAAAGCTCGGAGCTAGTATCACAGAGGCGTTAAATATAAAATGTGACCATACCGGCGCCGTTCCCGAAATCATTAGGGGAATAAGGTTTCATTTCCATAATTTGATAAAAGGTTTTACCGCTAAAAGTTCTGGAGTCGCTCAGCTCGGTCTTGGCCACAGTTATTCCAGAGCTAAAGTTAAGTTTAACGTGCATCGCGTGGATAACATGATTATACAAAGCATAGCTTTGCTGGACCAACTGGATAAAGACATAAACACATTTAGTATGCGTATAAGGTAAGCGTCTAGAGCATATGCAGGCAAATTAATCGAATATAATTTCTACTTGTATCTGTATTGTAATTTATCGGTTGCAGGGAGTGGTACAGCTATCATTTCCCGGAGCTTGTAAAAATAGTCCCCGAGAACTATTTGTATGCCAAAGTCACGCAATTAATAAAGAATAGAAAAGAACTTACAGATGAGAAGTTAGAAGCATTGGAAGAAATTATTATGGACAGTGCAAAAGCTCAAGCAATTATCGACGCGTCGAAATCCTCTATGGGAATGGACATCAGTCCTGTTGATCTTCTTAATATCGAAATGTTCGCAGCACGCGTTATTGCCTTGGCTGACTACAGAAAACAGTTATCAGAATATTTGAAATCTAAAATGGCTGGAGTTGCACCAAACTTAGCCACGCTGATAGGCGACCAAGTAGGGGCCAGGTTAATAGCGCACGCTGGATCCCTTACAAATTTAGCCAAATACCCTGCGTCGACTGTACAAATACTGGGAGCAGAGAAGGCTTTATTCAGAGCGTTAAAAACAAGGGGCAACACGCCGAAATATGGATTATTGTTTCACTCGACTTTCATTGGCCGCGCCGGTACAAAGAATAAAGGCAGGATCTCGAGGTATCTCGCGAATAAATGTTCCATAGCGTCAAGGATCGACTGTTTTACTGACATACCAACCAACGTGTTTGGTGAAAAGTTACGGCAACAAGTGGAAGATAGATTGAAGTTCTACGAAACAGGTGAAGTGCCCAGAAAGAATATAGACGTGATGAAAGAGGCGTTAGAAGAAGTTGCGCAAGTTGCAGCGAGCATTGAAGAAGAATCGCCGAAAAAGAAGAAGAAGAAGGACAAGAAACGAAAGTGCGAAGTTCTAGAAAATGGAAAACAGAATGGATTCTCTGAAAATGGAGTAGAAAATGAAACTGAGGAACCTGTAAAGAAGAAGAAGAAGAAGAAATCAAAAGGTTTAGAGGAAGACGTGTGAAAAGAATATTTGAAGCCTCTGTATAACTGTAATGGTATGTTTGTATAACTGTGCTTACTAAGAGACCAGTTAAACTATATGTACTACGTTGAAATATGAAGGGAACCGCGTTTACTATACAGTTTCGTTTGTAATTGCAATTGAATGATCATTTGGACTATGAAGAATTTAAATATCTAATTGTAAAAATCCGGAAGCTTGACAAATTCAACTATAATTAAAAGACGTTTTTGATGTATTGCGTATGTTACCTGACTCTTAAAATTTCTTTAAAGAATATGTATTATTTTATGAGAGAACAACTGTAAAATATAATCTTTTGTAACTTAAATAATTCTGTACATGCGTTGTGTTACATCACCTTTTTGTATTAATCTCCGATCCCTTAATTCACTCACGACTTCAAATTAATTAATTTTTCAATGTACAGTAACTTCTCCAATGCTTGCTTTATTTATGCGATAAAACTCGATTGAACCTTACGTAAAAGTAGCAGAGTAAAAACGTCAGTATTTCGAAAGTTTTTAACACAGAATTCGTACTTTTACTAAAATATATCTAATTTATTCTTTAAATATTCGTTTAAGAAACGGAACGTGTACTTATAATTACAGGAAACTTACGGTGAAAGTATTTTATCTATTTTTGTTCATTGTAAAATCATAATACTGTTATTGCAGTTTATTAATCCTTTTACAGACATTAAGTAAAATATTTTTTTCATAGATATTGTATTAATCACATCTTATGGATATTTACTGGCAACCTTTGATTTCCATATTTCAAACTTACACCTAAAAGAACTCCACTTTAGATCTTACTATCTTAAAATGATCACTTTTAAAAAATCCTTAGCAAAAATGAGGATTACACGCTTATGCTTTTACATATAACGAATAATACCTCTGTATGCGTATTTGTTTCAATTGATGTGCAACAAAACATTTCAGCTTCGAAAGGAAACACTGTACAAGAGGACAATGGGCATCGCCAATGCAAGGGAGAGGTACTTTGATGTTAAATAATAAATAAATTAAAATAGTTAACAGTTCGTATTAACACCAGCACCAATGAGCATTTAATAACGATAAAACTGTGATGTAAGTATAAATACCTGAATTAATAATTACAATTATCGCGTCTACCGTAAACAATATTCAGTCAAAAATTGACAAGTGAGCTATTGGTATCATCCGCACGTATATAAGATTCCTAAACGACATAATAACTGTCCCGAATTTCACCAGAGGAACAATGATTTTCCACTCTGTAATATTCTTCTTCCGTTACATAAAATTGTAAGGCATATATAACTTGTAACTATGTATTCTTAACGCGCGATTAATATTGATATGTACCAGTACGTGTGTATTGCTTAATGGTTTCAATTTAATACTTATCATTTTAAAGATATCTTGACAATAAATGCAATTTTACATATACGAAGATGTAACGATAAAAATTATTTTCTGAAATCTTTACAGACTAGTAAGTAATTGTAACTGGTTTTATACGTACACAATAGTTTATAAGTTTATATATATATATATATATATATATATATATATATATATATATATAAAACAATTGAACGAACGACAGAAATTGTTAACAAATTGTGGTAGAATCAACCGATTAGTCATATTCGTAAAACGTACAATGAACAATATCATCGCGCGTAAATAGCATAAAAATACAGTTTACACCTAAACAGGAATTAATGATGCATACTTCAGTAAAATGATAGATATCACTTTTTCTTCCTACCTATCAAATTTAAAATGAATACATGTCTCTGAACACGTAACTTTGTTACTATACCTCGGGTAAAAGTTCATAACATATTTACCAACAGAGAGAAGAGATTTTTGTAATTTCTACGGTCCTAGTTTTTATCCAGTTCGACTCGAAAAGGCCCCTGCAATACTAGACTGTAACCGCGCCTCTGTATATATTTTAATGTCCAAAGCTGTTTGAATGACGATAGTACCGCACTTATTCATATTGACTATACTTGCTTTACGTTTTGTACAATCATACGTACATGTATATCAACGCATACATACATACATACGTATAGTTTAATACTTTAAAAATATATTCCCATCTACACCAAACATTTCGCTCCATATAAAATGCTGAAATAATAGAAAATGTAAAGGAGCCATTACTTTTCCCCTTACAAGATTCAGTCTCTGATGCTCGCATAGAAGCCTGTAAGTCAATTTCGCATCAACTTCATGAGAATTCAAACAGAATTTGATAACAACTTAACGATAAAACTACCCGACAAATGTAAAATACTTTCAACCGTATAGAATATATTTTTAGGGCACCTGTTCTATAGATACTACTAGTATAGTACAGTTTCTATGAAAGCAATATATTAAATCATTCATTCAGAAAGCACATGTAAATATAAACGTGGAACTTTGCTGCAAATTCTGAAATAGCATGTAAACTTTGCTCCTTTTATATAGATAAAAGACAGTCGTGACATCTACCGCATTAAAATATTACAGATAAAAATTCCGCTACTTTAAATAATCAGTAGTCATGAAAATAACAAATGTAGCATGCAGAAGGTTTCTCCAACATACTTTCACAAATAAATACTCGAATATGTAAAAAGTCTATAACAGATCGTTCTATAATATATTTCAGTTATTATGCAGCAAAGATGTATGAAATCATTACTAATGAAGAGCACACATAAAGATACATATTACTTAATGATCTATTAGTTAATACTTAATTATTAATAATTATCTGTTTCTTTTTAATAATCGCACGGACAATTATACGGAAAGATATGCATCTCTTCACTGTTAATAACGAATAACTAAGAAAATGCTATTTAATTTTTACTTTCGTCGCCTACTTTACAAAACCTCTTGAATATCATTCAATCACGAAGATGATTAAATACTCCTCATAGCTATATAATCACGCAACTACAGAGGTCTTAAATAATTTACAGTGGACCATAAACATATCATGAAATTAACATGCTGAGTAGAGCGCTTTTAAAGCGCTGATTTTGTGCTGCTGTGCTTTTTTTTTCTTTTTAAGAAAAGGTCTCATATCCTGCATATCATGCTTTCGTATTCATCTATATTTCCTTAAATAGTATTAATTTTGCATAATTCTCATTCGTGCAAAACTAACTATACATAATAGGGAAGCACTTATGATTAGTGATGTTATTTTGCGTCTTCTCGTGTCTCTTTATAGACGAATAGCATCAATGCCAAATACTCGTAATAAAAAAGTGAAACAATCTTTACATTGTCACGTTACCGATCCTAAATGCAGCCTTTCTAAAGGCTGCAGTAACTTTGTTCTCTACATTCAACCCCTGTAGAAGCATTTTCCATTCATTTGGAACTCCGAATGACATTTAACAGAACAATGTCTCGCCTCCGATAGTACATAAAAGTAGTACATATACTATATTCCCTCAAGTATCTATAATTCACTTTCATTCATACACCACCCTTATGATACATTATACACATAAGGCATAATCCTGATTCGTCGTAGGTTTCAATTTACATTATGTATAAAATGTTTAGGACAAGTCCGCCTGATTTGTTCCCGCACGATTTCCAAATAACATAAATATCTTTTTATAAAAGTGGTAATATTCATATTGCGGAATGTTATTGGGAACATATACTACCTAGAATTCTCACTTCAACAAATACATGCTCGCAGATGTATTAAAACTTAGTCTATAGAGCTGCTCTAAACATTAAGCTAATCACATATTTTATGTAGCACTCATCACAATTATATGTATTATATTTTTCAAAAAACATTGCTTTTCTCTCGCTTCAACGAAATTCATTATAGCAGAATATTAACAAATTCTTCAGCTCGAAATTACGTTATATAAAAATTCAGAAACTGAGGATACATACTTATTTCCCAATTTCTCGTGAACACATGATTATGCAATATATATTTCCACTGATCATTTTGCTCCGTCATTTACAATACGCAATTGTTTACAGTCGCACCCTGTATATATAATTAGATTGCTCCGCCCAGAAAATAGAAAATTTCTTTTACTTCCAAGTTATTTCATTTATACCTTTCAGACTTTGCTACCATCAGCGTTCATTTATTGAAAGACTCTCACTGAAATGCAGGGAAAAATGCTGGATTCATGTCTTGCTGTTTTTGCTGTTGAGGTTGAATTACAGGCGATGTATACCCCATTGATGGTGTCGCTAAAATAATTACACTTTCTTTGTCCCATAATATTTACTCTGGCATAATTCAATTATAATAATACTGTACAGTACACTCTCCAACATTCAATGCATCACAGCACAGAAATATTTAGAACTTGTTCTTTTTTGTAGTGCAAGCTTTCGGCATAAAAATTGTAAGATTTATAAAATATTATACGTGAAGGATATATGAGTGCCTTTTAAAGAGTTTACTGTATTCAAATATATACTGGACATTGGTGTTCTTCGCGCTATGCTAAACAAATTCATTAAAGGAACTTCATTTACTTTATAAACTACTTACTTATCAGTTTAACTTGATGTTGAGGGCTATTGCTTGCCATTTGATTCATTGTTGGTGCAGGTCCGCTGTGCTTAATTTTACTTCCCATTATATTGTCAAGGTCTATGTTTAATCCGGAACCGGCCCATGTGGAGCCAACTGGTGCAGGTATATTACTTGGCATTTGATTTTTGGAATTGGTAGACGTAGGGGTAAGAAGATTTGCAATAGGCGATAATCCAACTGTTCCTAAATGTGACATTCCTTTTAGTTTCAATAGCATATCCTCTTCAACACTTCATTAATATATATCCGCAGTAATTTAAGATTAACTTATTAGGTGACAAGAAGGTAAGAATGTTTGAAAGTTAGTAATGCCCAAACGTACACGTGTGTCTTTTTTTATTTAATATATGATATTGTATTAGGTCGTTACAATCTTTTGAAGGAATGAATTATTCAAATTTTATAAACTACATAATTGACAAATTATAAGTGTCTCTCTTTGAATTTCTAGTTGCGCATGATAAACAATGAAAGGAATAGAAAAAGTATTTTAATATTTTACATATATCTAGTGCCTTTAACGATATGCAAGAACATTCCAAGATGACATAAATATTTGGCGAATATCCTTCTGCTCTGTGAATTTTAAAATGCTTTTGTGAATATCTTATTTAACATCTGCTAGGAATTAACTACTAAGTGTTGAACTTATAATGGAATCTATCAAAGTCATCACTTTGGCACCTAAACTTCTGCATTCTTTGTCGTGATCTCCGTTAATTACATTTTGAGATAAATCCAAAAGCCATAGTTTCATTTCGATAACAGTTTCAAACAACTCATTTATGATCGTATCGGTTGGTACTGCGATAAGTACAGCTGCAACATTTTCCATTATTGCCATTCTAATTTTAGCTTGATCATGATACCGCAGGGCCCATGACAATTCTAAGATTTCTTTCCCCATTTTAGAAGCCAATAGACAATTCTGTGCTGCTACCATTATAGTAGATAAAGTTTTCAAAAATCGAATCAGTAAGATGCTCTCTTGATCCAAGAAGATCTGTAGCCCGCTATTTAAGCAACTGCCTTGTTTACCAAAACCATACAGCAGCGGATAGAAAAACGAGGACGCGACGTTTCCAAATTTATTCTCAAACGTTTTGGGGGATTTTATTCCGTGTGCGTATCTCTTTGTGTTCGATTGAATCCTTTTATCAACGACCTCACGCCAATCTTCAATTTGATTTTCTAGTGTTTCAAAATCATCGAAATCATCGCTATATAGTACACTGTACTGTTTGCTATTTTCAGTGTCGATCAAAAGCGACACTCTTTTTGACGGTTTCGTTCCTTTTGGCTTTATCTGTGCCTCGTTGACTACATTTCCCCTATGCTCGTCAACTGGAATGCTCGATAATCTTCTTGCTGATTCTGCCAATATGTCTAAGAAGAACAATCGTTGGCTTACAGAGTACTTATCTATTTCCATATAAAATTGTTTGCATAAATATTCAGCGCATTCTTTGGGGTAGACAGTCACTATAGCTACGCAAGACTTGAATGTTAATACTTCGAAGTCTTCCACGTAACAAGATTCTTTAAGCGTGATAAAGATCTCTAACAATTCAATAGCGAAAGATAAGTCGTCACCTGGTAACTGCGATAATATTAATTCTTCGCAAACTTCTAGAGATTCCGAGAAGACATCTGGATTTGTTGAATTTTTCTCGTTTACTAAATTATCGCGCAGATCTCGTAAGTACGCTGGTCGTAATTTCTCAGAGGCTTTGGTATCGTTCGACATATCATATGGCACTAAATCATCATCACTATCTAGTTCGGAATCGTCTTCCTTAATTTTTGCGTTACTTCCAGAAATTGTGTTACATGTTGCGATTGATTCCTTTAAATCTGTCGTAGTAGAGACTTCTTCATCGTTATCTATGCTTTCTAATTTTTTCTTACGTAAAATATTACATTCAACGCCCAACTCATACAGCTTCTTATCGCCCAGTGTGTCGCATTCAATTTCTTCAGGTATAACATCATTCTCTTCAACGTGTTCTTGTGCTTCGGAATTCTTTTCTGTTACATCCATGTTTTTTAAAGACTGAATCAAATCAATCACTTCAGTCGACATACTGTTATATTCGAAGGAAAGCTTTGGTGCGCCATCCGAGTCGGATAATTCCTGAGTGAAAATTTCACCGGTACACATTCCCATCGCTCTTAAAATGGTGTGTGTACTTTCGAGATGAACTGATATACCAGAAAACAGAAGTCTTTGAATATTATCCCGTTCATCCATTCTCAAGTAATTCTTTGACTTTCTTATGCACATAATCACCAATTGTGTAATGTATTTATGTTGCTCCACAGAAGTATGGTTTAGAGCACTTTTATTGCCCCAAACGTCCAGGAGTTTCATTAATAATTCAATCAGTATGCGATTCTCGTTTATGAATTCCGATAAGTAAGAAATCAGGTTTATTACTAAAGTTTCGTCATTGTAGTAACACATTAATGGAATCTTTGTTGTTAACGTGTACTTCCAATTTGGATTCAACAGTAAATCGCCAAAAATTTTATGCACTCCTGACTTCACATCGCAGTGCTTTAAAAATAATACAGCTATTGGTTCTATGCTTGACGTATCTATTGTTCTCAATATATCTTGTATTAAATTTCGTTCGTTATTCTTATTCTGGAAACACCATTCCGCTATAATGTTTGTAAGTGGTAACAAGCTTTCTGATTTTGCAGTAATTGTTAATTTGCTAATTAAAACAGACAGTGGCTTTATGTCGGCTACGATATCATAATGCAAACCAGTGTTTATGAAAGATATTGCAGAAGCGATATGAAAACTTATAATCTTAAGATACTCTTGAGGAAGAAAAGTATCGAATGTTTTCTGTTTCAGCTTATTGGCTACGCGATTCGGTAACGAAATTAAGATCTGCACCGCAATTTGCCATGTCTGATCCGACTCCTCTTTTAGTCTGACATTCTGCGTTTGACACTTGCATGCATTTATTATTGCAGAACATAAAGAGTCACTTTTTACTAGTAATTCTAAGAGTTTCGAAATAATAAAGATCTTGTTGCCATTCTCAGTTTCTTTCAAAGCGCACGTTAGTACTGTTAAAGATTCAGCTAAAATTGATAATGTAGCACCGTCGATAATTATCAACCGTTTAATCATTGGATCTAAAGCATTTCCTTGCAGTGGCCAATTATGGTCAAATCTTTCGATAACCTCTTCTAAAATTCTTCCGTGTAATATACAATCAATCCCTGGATCATAATCAAGATTACAATATTTCTGAGGCGTAATCGGCCCGGGTAAGAATTTAATATAGTCAGAAATATACGACTTCAGTTTATCCAAACTGCTATGACTTTTGATCGCACCCATGCAACGTAATTCTTCAAAAAGTCGATTCGCAGCATGTTTCGAAAGATTTTCAGCCGAACCGATGCTTTCCTCCGTCTTGTATGCTGTAAGGAAAGTCTTTCTTGGGGGCATTATATTATCTTTAAATACATCCTCGAGATTAAGTAAGACATGCACAAAATTTTGGAACGAAGATTCATACTTTCTTTTTTCATCGAAATAAAATTGAAACAATGTGTGTAGTAATCAGTAACGTATAGCAGTATGTATGTAGCAAAAATCTTGTTTCCACGATTGAACGCATCTTAAGCCGTCTTTATTTTATGATTCAGTGATACTGAAACATGCTTTATATGGTCACGATCATTTGGTTCATTAGAATATGGCATACAGGATCAAGTATTACCGAACCATAAAATCACAATTATTGCATTTGTGCCAATGAAGTATGCTTACCTTCATGATTACCCGTGCCAGGTGGTGAACTCATGCTCATGAACAGATTAGAGTTGTTGGTGTTGTTTGTTCGCCTATCAACAGGGCCGGTAGTTAAAGAATTTAAAGTATCTATGTCTGATAAAAGATCTGTGTTTAAAGGTGCTAGAAAGAAGTATCAAATTAAAGTTAGTATACTTCTAAACTGTGAATAACATTCGAAAATATCATTCGATAATTGTTCATGATGTACCTGTATTGTTATTCAATGACTGCTGATTATTCAGCATCTGCGGTTGTAAGGCATCGAACAGATTACTACTGATATTAGGATTCTGAGGAAGTGTATTTCCTGAGCCCATTGAAGCGAAAGAAGGTGTGCTTACTGATTGGGTATTGATAAACATCGTATTATTCGCGTTGTCCGTCACCGGACTATTAATATTTGGTATTGTTGCTCCCATTAAATTCATTTGTGTTTGTGGCAATTGTATTTGTGCCGGAGAGTTAGATATCGTAACAGAAGAGTTGAATGCAGATGTAAAATCTGCAAACTCATCGTTATTCTCTTTCGTCTTCGCAGTAGGGCTGCCGAATGCGCTAGTAAAATCACCGAAATCTGCATTCGCGTTTTGAGTTTGTACAGCAGGTTGGGTATTTGCCCTTGGATTAAAATCATCATCATCGACAACTGGCTTGGCGTTATTCTCATTCTGAGAATCAAAGATGTCATTTAAGATGTCATTTTTACTTTTCTGTTTGATAGGCAAAGTTAAAGTAGTAGTTTGTGTTCCGGGTATACCATTCTGCAAATGTAATTTAGTTTCCAATCTTTAATTTGTACCATTACGAAATCCATAGTTAATTGTAATCTTCATTCGCTTACGTTGGCCTGGTCTCTTCCATAATTTGCAGCGGCTCCTAAGTCTACCTTCTTGATAGTTCGTGCTGTTCTTGCCGGTGAAGCATTTGTAGAAATGGTAGGCATAGAACTGGTTTTATTAACACGATCCATGGGGTCCATTGTATCCCTGTATTCTCTACCTCCCCTTTTCGGACTCGGATGAACATCATTGTCTGAATCCTCTCTTTCACCGTCATCGCTATCATAAAAGGTAAAGAATAAAATAGTCATGACAGGTAGTTGATTTCTATGAAAGACAGCGTAAGGATTATAACCTACCTGTTATTTGTATCCTCGAAGCCTTTGCTTCTATTATCTCTATCCCAGTCGTTGTAAGTATCTACGCCACTTTTACCCCATTTAGGACTGTCCGTCCACCTATCCCCACCACCAAATCGCATGCCCATTGCTTCGCTCGATAAACCCACATATTTATCCTTATTCTTCTTAGCTTTCTTCCTCTCGTCTCTTAATTTGTCATCGTCCTGGATGAAGTCGATTAATTCCCTAACTTTATGCCTAATGTTGATGCCTTGATCTTTCCCAAACTCATCGATGCAAGTATAATTTTCTAAGGATCTAAGATCGTAAATATGTTCCCTAGACGATGTGACCACTCGTTCCGAACCATTGCGAACTAGGTAATTTAGAAGTAGAAGGGACTGGAAAAAGAGATGCAGTCGGTTTAAAAATAGAAATTAACTGATGAATGTGTTATACAAGAAACAGTTATTTATTATTCTTTGAAGCAAGGTATTATTTTCGTTAAATACGGTTAAATAAATTCATGGTGGAAACGACCGTACCTTGTACGTTCGACGCCAATTCCGTTTTTCTTGCAACATCCTTTTCCACAACATGGACATTACCTCGGGAAATTGTTCGTATGTGAATGTAGCCTGAGCCAGTTCTTGCATCATTGCCCCTGAAGTAATGCATGCGGTACAATTAATTTCGCCATACGTCGAACTTCGAAAAGAGATAAAATTACACAAGGTTCCAGCAATCATTATTACTAATACGGATACGAAAGACATTTGTGTAAAAAAAAATACGAACGTGTTTTTAAGTAATACAGCATCGACGCACCCATAATTCGATTCATTAAAGAAAAAATAATCAGCGTATTTTGAAAAATAAATTTACCAAAAAAAATTTCTCCATAAGTTTATCACGAACGAAGTTGCGCTGACTATGATTGCAAAATTCCGAAGCTCATAAATCACGATCTCCGTAATTTAAGTGGCGAATAATTTTCGGTAAATCGAGTAAAATTTTTTAATTTTAAATGTAACGAAATTAACTAATGTTTATCCATCGAAATTTCATATAGATTTATGCTACTTTGGTAGCATAAATTTGCTTATATATTATTTACTTGAATGAGAATTCAATACATAATTCCAATATTTCGTAAAAAATAAGTTGCCTTTGGATTTTCCATTACACGTAAAAAAAAATTAAAGCAAACTTAACTAATTGTTGTGACCTTAATTTCTTTAATATCCAACGCTATAAATAGTTTTGTAGGTAGAATATAAATACCGCGTGGAACACAGTAAGCGCAATTATTTCCTTACAAGGCAACTAAAAATTAAGAGTTAATAGGGGGAGAGTGTTTGGTTTAAGCATTTAAATTCGTACCTGTGGGGCCCCAAGCATCGTCATTTGTGGCTTCACGAACTTTGGCCTCCGTTTCCGTGTAGTTCATTACCACATTGGTCCTGTAAAATCAAGTTTCGTTTCCATTAATGAATCACATTTTAACGTTCTTTTGAGCGACACAAAATAGCGTGCACGACGATACAAGCCCCGATGTAAAATTACTTTCACTGTGTTCATGTGGATCGTATGAACACCTGTTAATTGCGCAATAATTCTACGCCTATGCACGCGCACAATACTTTCCTGTTTTCAGAGCCCAATGCCATACGTATCGCTTTACACGGTTCCGATATCTCTCGTAAAAAAAATATTGCTACCTATCCTAAAATTGCATCTGCGAGGATATTATCGCAGTGCAGCAAAACCATTCCCGGTTATTCCTGATCTCTTATTTCTGAAAGTGACGAAACATTCTGTTTCCCGAAGATAACGGTCAATACTATGTTTACATACGCTGATATTTCTATTGCAACGAGGTTCACACATTTCATGGTTAAATTTTACACGTTGCTTGCTCCTACAGCAGCGTACATGCAAGGTCTTCGAATTACATCTTGCCTGTATTTATCTTTTTCTCGGACATTTCTCTGATAAGAAACGATAATGTATGTACCATAGATTTATGATGTTACTTTCAAAAGTGAACGATCTCAATACACACGAAGAGAAATTATATTTTCACGCGGTACACAAGAATTTACAAATATGCCGAACAAAAATATAATATCAATAGTGAATAAAAAGTAACTATGACATTACGAAATATTTAATTAATTTACGTTAGGCGAGGGCATTAAAGGTGGTACAGAATTGATGTATTTTTTGTTATAGTAAATGTATTTTAAAAATATGTATACACGATTCGTGATTGAATATTCACGATTCTTTTCGATGGAAAGGGCATTTTGTTGAATTTGGTCGTGCATTTAGAGACGCGGTTAAAATAACGATCCTGTTGGAATCGAGAATCTTCACGTACAGGTCGCAGATTGCATTTGTATTCAGAAAGCGCTACTAGAGATAATAGTGCGCTTCCGCTTCTTGGTTTCCACGGATCACGAAGGATCTCGTATTTCCGATCAGGATTATAAATGAATCTATATTTAATACTCCAAACAAACAATAAATATGAAACAAGGATAAATCCCCGTTAGTATTACGTACCTACATATGGAATGAATGAAAAGGGAAAAAGTTAAAAGATCAGACGTTGATGGAAACTGTATAGGCAATGATGTTTGAGAACCACTATTTAACTCAACGTTACGATCGTTGTATACGATACATAAGAACCAGTGCTGTAACTATACTAACACACCCCACGATTACGCAAAAAAAAAAGGGAGACAGAGAAGAATGAAGGCAAAACGTTCATGCGAACATAATATTTATTTCCACTTTCGATTTTTACGAATATTTTTCACGCGCGGTAACTACCAACCGCGTGAAAGCGTAGCTTAAGTAAGAGTGATTATTGTCAGAATCGCGCGGAAAAATGTTGAATATTTTTTTTATACATTCGCATTCGTATTCACTGGTTACAAAATAAGTTTTATTGATTTTTGGTACATTCCGCGGGTCACTGAGTAATTGTTATAGAATGTTGGGAATAATGTTTATGCATAGTTTTGTTCACTGGATACTACTATACCAGCATGATTAATAATATCGAAATGGTTTTCATTGCAGAAAACTGGTATTTCATCGATGCAGCTTATTTCCTTCCCCTTAAATATGCAACACTTTCTCGAGTAGCAGTCCGATTTATCATGGAGAACAACCTGTTCGCGAGTTTGTTAGGGGCAGCTTATCTACTAATTCCAGTCTCTGCTCTGGTAAAGTATTACTTTTTCTTCTTCCTTTCCCGTTAAAAATAAAAAAAGGAAGCACCAAATAACAAAACAGGAATAACATCGAAAGCAAAGTTTCATTTGTAGAAGAAACAAAAAACGACAAGGAAATATCTGCTGTGAAACAATTATCAACGGGTGACAACGCGAGGATATATAATCCAAAAATAGATTATATAATTAACAATCACGAGTTTGGCTTGTCATAATAGGAACATCAAAGATCCCTTATTGTTTACTTTGCCAATACGTAAACTGTCGTAAACGATAGATGGGGGAAGCTCGGTGGCAAGCGAAAGAACAGTAACTGATATGAAATAACAGCTTGGATAATAATAATCATTCACATGGACATTGGCGAAACGTACGGGGAGAAAATAGCTAGGTTATTTTATCATTTTCTCGGTGCCATAAAAGACGTTCCTCTGTTATGTGACCCAGAAACTTATACTCGATCGAGTGAACATTCCTCCGTGACACTCTCCAGCGATGCGATAACAGAATCACGATGAAAAGCAACGAGGGGAAAAGCTCGTACGAGAATCATCCAGCGAGAACCTCCATTTACATCGCAGGCCTTAATACTACGGAAAACGCGATTTTCGAATAGAAGATCGTGGGCGCGAATGGGCGCGTCTTATAATGCAGGCAATGTGACCATCAACAAACGCAGAATAATTAAGGGTGGGCGAAAAATCGTGCAGCGTGTCGAAAACAAGTACAGTGGAATGCGTGGGAAAAAAAAGTAAAAGCAAGGTTAGATCGCGTGTAACCGACTTAATCGTACTTACGCCTTGTCCATCAACTCCCGCACTTTCCACATGTTCATCATCGTATTTTGCACAGGTCTCACTGAATATAGGGCGCGTTTCCCGCGAGAAATGTACGAGATATACACCGTTCGATGTTCACCAGATGTTTTTTGGGAGCATTTGATATCGCGACGGCGACGGCGAACGGAACGTCACCAGGCGGTGGCCATGTTATCCCTTCCACGTTCTACCGAACGAATAATCGTCACAGGTGTTTTTACGTCTGCCAACCTCACTTCTCGTTATCGCGAGCCCTTCTCCGCGACACTTTTATTATCGTCCCGCGATATTACGCACGGCTCTCCCTCGGCAGCCGAAAAGCCCAGGATCGTGTGGGCGATCGGAACGAACTGGTGGTCCCCATTCAGCCGTACGAATCGGTGAACACGTTCACCTTGACGAACGTAAGCAGCCGTTCCGTGTTACTCAATTAATCGTCGAGTATAAATTATTCGATGCTCTTATCTGTCTATTTAAAATGGGATCGCCAGTCCTTTTATTCCGGTATGTTTACGTCGTATTTAAATATAACATTTATTTGAACTGTTGCCAACTGATTATTTAAAAACTGATGAACGCTCTAGCCACTTTGGTCGCGTATTGTTTAAAAGATTATTTTAAACTGCTCCAGTTTATTGGTGGCTTTTAAGCCTCTTTAGAGTGTTCCCGCCGTTGAAGATAGTAAGCCTCGAATTGTTTGTAATAGCGTTTGTTTGTTTTCATCGTATCGTGAACACAACAATGTGATCACGTGTCGAGTGGTTATCTGGCTCTAGACGATCTTTACGATATGATAAACGAAATTCTGAAACACATAGAAACTTTAGATAAGAACACCATATTTTGTATTATTAATGCTGGAATCTTTGTATGAGTACAAAAGCGTGAAGAAGTTAATACAAGGTAACATAATTTCGTATATGATAGATTATTTATTGTTTCCGAGCTTGTGTTACGTGCACTGTGCAGTTACATGTTATTAGGGTTCGTTTTTAACAGTGAACAATTTCTAGACATTTTACGAACACAGTCAATGAAAATAGAAGTAACGAAAACATTTATTATGTGGTATTTGGAAATATACACGAAGATATGATTTTCTTTTTATATTATCACAGGACGAAGTTAACTTCCTATAAATTTAACATTTTTAACGAAATTTGTTATGCTGTTACATGCGTAGCCCCCTGGTGACGAATTCTGTAAATAATTATCACAACGTTTCAGCCACTAAACTCTACCTTCTCATTTTACATGTTCTGCACCATGGATAGTGTTGGCTAGAACCGTGATTTGTGAATCACGAGTGATCCGATCACGTTCGTTCCCAATCACGGTGATTTTTCACAGTGATCCGTGATTTTCATGATCGTATGTGATTGGTGCAGGCAGAACAGTGATCCGTGATCGCTTCTGATTGGTGCAGGCAGAACGGTGATCCGTGATCGCCTCTGATTGGTGCAGGTAGAATAGTGATCGCTTCTGATTGGTGGAGAGCATAACTGCTCTTTGCACGCGCCACATAACCCCAATTTCTACTTCCTCTCGAAACATTCTCAAGTCCTCACTGTTCTTATAGAATCTCAGTTGAATATTTTGAACCAATGTAATCATTCTCGATCTATTTAAATTAACGAATATTTCTTCACTTTGGTTAAAACGTATAATGTATATGTGAATACTTTGACCA
Organism: Andrena bucephala; assembly: GCA_947577245.1. NCBI lineage: Eukaryota > Metazoa > Arthropoda > Insecta > Hymenoptera > Andrenidae > Andrena > Andrena bucephala. Next base: position 114,126,487 of record OX387715.1, read on the forward strand.
ATCAAATCAGTGCGTGCATACATTGACTATTTATGAATGAATATTCTTCACGCTTTGACTGTAACACAAGCTGTATGAAAGTATTTTATAAAAAATAATTCAATCAAGATCAAGAATTACGATCACAGTACACAATTCACTCAAGTTAAAAAAATCACGACCGTGATCGTGAATCTGCGATCACTGTGATAAATCACTGTTAGTGATTTTGCACTCCATCTCTAACCATGGACCTGAAGGGCGGTGGGAAAACGCGAAAGACAATTTGAGGGCGGAAAATCAGCCAGAGGACGACCCACCCCCGGATCGGATACAGTCATCATCCTGATTGGCCAATGGATTGGGAGAACACGCAAATATGGAATGAGCACCCCAGATATCACACAGACGTCTAAAAACGCCCAAAAGACGTCCTAAAGCCGTCCAGACCTAAAACGGACGTACAATTGACGTCTTTAGGACGTCTGTGCTCCATGGAACCACGTTTGAGGAGGCAAGGCTCAACAACGGAGGACTCCGGGAGAGCAGAACGATTTTGACTATCGATGAATAAAGTTACAATCTGTTCTCTGTTACAAATGATCTTTAAATTTGCTGAGCAATAAATTGAAGATTTACCATCATCCAATTCTATTTTATTTCAAATACCCGCGCATCTCGCCAGCAGAGTGCTTCAGCGCTCCACGGGCACGAACTATCGTCCGGTAACAGAAATTCCCTCGGATCCGCGCAACAGGATCCCTATTTTGGCGCCCTCTAAATTATAAAAGATTCTGTTTGGAACTAAAATTCAATATGGCGACCCAATGGGTGGAACGGTCGCATAGATCAAATACGAATGAATGGAAATAGTATTGTCGAGCAATTTCTTTTACACATCGATCAATTATTTCAATTATTTTATGAAAGATGAATTATGCGTGCAAATGTATGATCGTAGCGGTCACAGCGATAAACAAGTTCAGCGAGAATGAGAATAACCGCTGTTGACGAAACGGTAACGAGCGTGCGTGTCGAGATTCAAAAAATGTCAGAACGTGTTTAAATTGCCGTTATCGCGATGTTGACAATGGAAGATTTCAACGACAGCGTGGACGGGAAATTGGCTTCCAGAATGCGGAAAGTCAATCCAGAACAATTTCACACACTTGTCAGAATGCATCTGTCTTTTGAATTGGATCTCAATACAGAGGAGTAAGTCAGTGATTATTATTATTATTGAAACACTCATTTGCACCACAATCTCCCTGACTTTATAAATTTCTTAACGATATATATAGTCCTTTTAACTATGAACTTTACGCTAATACATTGTTTAGCAACGATTGCATCAACGAGAAAGGGAAATTAAAAAAGTGGGGCCTGTTGAGCTTCACAAAGAAACCTAAGTCGACGATCAATTTACAAAAAGGTACGGACGGCGCTAGCTTGTCCGAGGATGGGATAAATCAAGTGAAGCAATTGATAGAGTTTTTATCCAAGGAGCAAAGTAAGCGAAGATGTTTTTAGTTTTTGAGAATTTAAAATGTTAGCAGAGACGTAACAAACATTAGATCCTACCTTGTGAAATTATTTTCTTATTTTTCTTCCCTTCCACGATGATTTTGTAGATATTATACAGGAGGGAATATTTCGACGCACTGGTAAATTGACAAGGCAGCAAGAGTTGAAGACCGAATTGTATCAAGGAGTGTTGTTGAACCTTAACGATGGTCGATATAGCGTGCACGATTGCGCGTCTGTATTAAAGGGATTTTTGGCAGACCTGCCAGAACCATTGCTGTCAGACTTGCATTACCCCGCACACTGTCAAATTGCTGGTAAAATATTTACAAAATTGTGTAATTATATGTTTTTTCATCTTTCAGTTACGCTTATGGCTTTGTGTGTATTTGTTTTATTATTTCTTTTGCGTTTCAAAATATATTTTTATTCGTTCCAGAATTATGCAGCTCTGACGTAAATGGAAATGATGCACGGTTGGTGAGGTCCCTGCAATTGCTTTTGCTACTTTTACCGTCTATGAATAGGATTTTGCTCAAGTGCGTTTTAACTCTTCTTAATAAGACGGCGAGTTTCGAATGTAAGAATAAAATGAATTGTGATACACTCGCCACTCTGTTCACTCCGCACTTAATGTGCCCAAGGAAATTGTCGCCGGAAGCTTTGCATATCAATTCTCAAACTTTATCGTGTTTAGTTGCTTTTATGATTAGAAAAGGAATTGAGCTGTTTGAAATTCCACCGAAATTGGCTACGGATATTAGAGCATATTGGGTAGAACAAGAGAGAAGGTTATTGAGCCCTAAGAGTATCGATGTAAGTCTTCTTCCTTAAATTAGGTAAACAAACTAACATTTGTGTAGCCATTTTAATTTATCAAAGTATTTGTAATTTCAGTTAAATGAATCTATACCAGATACGACAGGCACAGCGCACACCGTTTTCAGTTTTGTAGATCACAAATTAACAGCGAAAGCTAATTCTACGCAAGATACTCAAGCGGCGTTAGCTCAACTCTACGCTCACATACAAGCAATGCCTGAATCGGCGAAGAAACGTAGGCTTGTGAAACAATTTAATAAAGAAAACGGTCAAGGCACACCAAGACAAGTTAAGCATTGTCGAACTAAGAGCCTAGGGGATTCAATTAAGAAGCATATATTTCAGAAGAAGATCTTGGGACACAAGAAGTTTATTGATATTAATCTAGGCTGCAATATTACTCGATCAAGTAGCGAAGAAAATATATTATCATCGGTAAGGCACGCGCAGAATATTTCTCTCCGCGATGAATATAATTGTTTAACAGCATGATTATGTTCGTAACAATACTTTGCATCTAATTCGTCCTGTTTGCATGTTCGTTGCTGCACAGAATCTAGAAAAGTCGTTACTTCAGAAAAAAGTACTGTTTAGTAAATCGGACGATGAACTTAGCATGGAAAACTGTGATACGAATAACGACAGTCTCCTCCATACTAAACATATTAGTAATAGCACTGGTAGCCTCAATACTCCCACACTGAGGAATTACAAAGACAAGAGAAAGACGATGTTGATGAGATTTGTAAATATAAAGGAAGAACAGACGAGCGGGAAAAACCAGGAGTGGAGTATAGACAAAACAAATGATTCTAGAATTTCGAAAGTAGAAGATGAGAATGCATCGTTGGCAGAACGCATTACTATCAGGGACCTCAGGCGAGATAATAATACTTCAACCAATCCTGATAGGCCGTCTAGACAACTCAGCGAACCACCAGACATGTATTCTTCTCAGGCCGTTTCGTATGAAACCAGAGAAAATGAATTGGTCAGGCAGAGTTCAGAACCCACATTGTCGAAATCAAAAGCGACCGACGTAGGCATGACTTTGTTCTCTAAGAATTTTGAAGGCAACAAGAAACTACTGGAACCTTCAAAAATGGAACTACATACCGACAATGCATGCTCTCACTTATCTCCCATCGTAAAAAACAGGCTTTGGAATGTGTATGTTGCCCATACCTCAACGCCATCAAATTTATTACGCAAAAGCTTAGTAACTAATGACTACATGTTGACTCCTATTACTAACAATGATAAGAGCATGAGCCCAATTACGCAAAGCGCAACTAAAATGACGAAAGCTATGCAGGTACGTACCTTTTATGCGAATGTATGTATGTAACTACTGCGAGGAGACGATTGAATATATCGAACTGTATTATTTGTAGCGAATAATATTTGGCAAGTTGGAATAACTATTTCGTGTTAATTGCAGGAGACAATGATGACCCCACGATCTAGGAAGCCGGTAATGATGGTTTCAGGTTCCAACCTCTGTAATCTGGCCAGTGTTAATAATAGCTGGAACCAGCACAGTGTATCGAACAACCTGCGTGGGCAAAATATTGATGTGATAGGACAGATAAATTGTACTTCGATTCTAGAAGAATCGCAAAGACCTAATAGCGTAGACAGCGAAACCATTTACGGGGATGGTGTCGATTTAGAAGACAAAGAAAACCTCGGCAGAGACATAGAGAAACAGAAGTGTATCACGTCCATTGCGCATGACTGTTACACAGTTACTCAACAAAGTACTATGTCCATAACAAGCACGTTTAGAGAATATTTGTTATCTAGAAGTGTGTTAACTGCTAGTCCCGTTGATCTCAGTTTTACATCGCGTACAGGGGATTTTGAACAATCGGAGTCTGATTTAAACATCTTGAACGAAGACGGCCTTTCCGACAGTTTACTTTGTTGCTTAAATGGAAATCATCCAGAATCCGATACCTCCGGTATCGCTTCTGGTAGCACAAATAGCGCAAACAATTCGTTAGAAAAGAATGACGAGGTGACGAGTTCGCCAAGGAAGAGGGCCACTAGTTTACATCGTAACGACTCCAAGAGATCGATCAAAGAGAATAAAACGTTAAAGAGTGTACGGGGACAAGGTTTTAAGCACAAACAATTGAGCGAATCAACTTTAAATTCAGTGAAAGTAAAAGATACGTTCCAAGAAACTTCGTTTTGATACATAAAGTGACATAAAGTATCAGTCAAAATCAACGTACTTCAACACTATAGTGTTAATAATACGTTAACTTTTATATATCATTGAATAAATATACCTTTCGTTTGGTTTATTAATATTTTCATCTTTCAAAAGAAATTGACAATAATTAGTAATTAACAATAGAAACCTAAATTATTGATAGGTTTGCCTGTTAATGGTGTTTGAAGCTAAAACGCTCTGAGGTATTATTTTACTGTATAAATCGGTCTTTGAGTTTTGCTTACTTTTGTACGTTTGTAATCAAAAAATTTAGGATATTTAATATGTGATACATAAAAATTCGTAATGTTTACATAGTTTTGTATTAAAGTATGATACATTTATTTTATATACTGCTTAAGAGTTTATATAGGACATATTTTGTTAATTTATCACTCTATAAATAAACCATTTTGCACAATAGTATGTAGGGAGATTATACGCATTTATTTCATGTTACGCGTTGCATTCAAAGTGTTTATACCGAGCAAATTCACATCTGAAAGACACATCAATAATTTGAAATCAAACTTTTCGAATATGTAACAACCGTGACAAAATGTGTTGTGTATCTTTGAATAATTATTAATTTATGGATATGTATAAATAATGTTTACTGGGTAATATCAAAACACTCTTATTTCATACTTTATTTATTATTTTATAATATAAAAATGCGTAAAAAATTTTTATTACCAAAGAATGTTAAAACCTTTATCTACCGTGCATATATACATATGTATCTTATTTAATTTTTGCATGTATTTGATTTTCTAATGAGAATAAATATTTTAAGTTGTGAAACGAGTATATGGAATTTTAACAAAATATATTTCATATATTTATTAAGCATGAAATTTACAAACGCTTACGTGCATTCTTTTTTACATGAAATTAACCGAAAGTTTTGTTATTTGCATATTTTTTTCATACTGACTTCTAGTTCAGAGTACACGAAATTTATTGAGATAAGAATGCTTTCTACAAAATTAAATACGTAAAACTGATCATAAAAAAAATATACAAGTACTTGAAATTATTGTATATTATATAATGCATTTGTGTTTTTAATACAGATGTTAAAAGAATATATATCAATTATAATAGATCTCTATGTAAATATAATATTCATATATAACAGAAAAATTCGATCGTTCCTTAAAAGCAAGATACAATTAATAAGGCTAAACTTGTATACATTCTCATGTTATCGGTATTAAAGATGTATCAATTTTGCCTTGTAGTGTATGTATAATTGTTTTGAAAGGAAATCAGCAGTAATAACTTCTTCTATCTTCAGAGTAATATAACATACACTTTACAGGTGGTTTCTAGTATATGCTCTCAAAAAGAAGGTGATATATATGCTTTAGAAGTATATGAAGATATAGATGACGGAGAGGCGTTAGTAGAAGATGTAGATGTAGATCAGAACATATCGTCATGACCCATATCTGGGATGTACGAAAGACATCTCTCCTTCAACGATTTATTTATTAACCGCTTCTGATCTTGCTTCAACTCCTGCTCTCGTCTTTGTGCGTCCAGAATATCATCCACAGACACTTCGGTTAATGGTAAATCTCTTTCCTTTTCTATATCCTATAATAAGATTGTCTTATAGCAATAAAAATGTTAAAATATCGAGTAATATTATTTTTAAACATATTACTATTTCTCCTAGAAGCACCACGTTCTCTCCTCTCACAATAAAGATGCCCCTCGGGATGTCCCCGTATTCCTTGCCAACATGAATCCTTTCGATTGTACAATGGAGTACTATATTAGCAAACTGATCAACGCTTCTGAGATATCCAATTAAGGTTCTGCCATCTCTCAGTAAAACCATAAGCTTTTCTAAATGAGAATTATAAGTGGGTTGGATAAAAAATTGGAAATTTGAAAGTAGCAGATAACCTAAAATACAATTCTTTTTAATACGAATACGTACTATCAAGTTCTTCGAGAAGAGAGGCTGTTCCTGGCAAAATGTTCATTTTGCAATTTCTTCCACTTGCAGAAACAGCTTACAGATTAAAACAAGCAAAAATCTTATACACCAAACTTAACCTAGAATAGGCTTCAAAGTCAGTATCATCTCCTTCATTCGTTAACGATCGTTCAAACTATTTCAGCTTGATTCTTAGCGATCTATGAGTCTCCACAAAGTTTTTATGTACTGAATTAAGACAGCAGACTTGTGAATTTCATTGTTTCCACATTTCCTATTTATATACATACGAGATCTACACAGAACGATGCATTTTTTTAGTGATCACTTCTTGGTAGGGAAAGTTCAAACAATTCAAATTATTGTGGGGTAGGCAATGAAAATACTACTTACTGAGTTATATCTTTGTATAATGTCGTTTTTATTCACATTGCCTATCGTTACATTGTTATGGACCTTTTATCGCGGGTCATCAGTAGGTGGATTTGCAAAATGTGATTGATGAAAAGATGGATTTAAAAAATGTGATTGATAAGACGGGTTTAGAAAATGTGAACATAATACATAAAGTAATTAAATAACAGTATGAATTCCGCTTATCACTTGTAGGAATATAATATTACGAATAAATTTCATATGCTACAAATAAATATATTTGGCACTACAGAACAGTGTTGGCAGAATTGTGGGACCGCAACACTGCTACAAATTGCCTTTTTCAGTACGCGACAGTACGCGACTTCAAAACTTTCAGAAGTTCTCACTTCAGAATTCAGATCAATTTAAATTGATTTAGATTCCCACAATCAGTCCCTCCAACCCGCCTAGGCAACGGCATATATAAAAGAAATGGGGATAGCGGCGAGCTCTTTCGGAAACGGAGATGCAACCACTTTGGGAGACAGCACTCTAATTATATCCTTAATTATGAAACATATGTGAAAATAGTGACTTAAATTCTAGTTAAAAAGAGATCGTTACTCAATTTTTGTAATTTTCTACGGTTTTTTAACAAAATGTTACAAAATTTCTATTTAAAATATAAATATATGTAAGGTATATTCAAAAGTAAAAACGGCATATATTTATTTAACATTTTGTACATAATTTTAGACTATTTATTTTCACTCATAATATTAGTAACATGAATGTGCTATAAATTATAATTTAAAGCACATTCGGCAATCTGCACTAGTGCGCACTGAGTGCGAATTTTCTCTCCTCCTATTGGCTAAAATTCGCACTCAGTGCGCACCAGTACGACCGTCCGAATACGCTGTTAGACAATTGAGTTTGACAAAATGTTAAATATGTATAACTTAAGCAATGCGCTATAAGTACTTAAAAACAGTAAACACCATATACTATATATAAATAGGTATATACCTATATAGTGTATCATCTGTTAGAATTATTTGTTAATTTTAGAATGGCAACACAAAAAGTAATTCTCTGTGACATTGTGTTCTGATCATGAAAATATTGTATTTTTCAAAAGTTCTAACATAAAAACAAACTACCGCAATAGATGTTAAGTACATGGCACATTCATAACCTCTAATATGGTACGATTTTTTGAAACAAAGTTATTTCGGCATTTCTTGCCATTTGTGATACTTGTTGTTGGAGGATCATTTTACATACGCGAATTTACAGAAGTCAGGTATGTATCTTTGTAATATATTAAATTTATGGTATATTATTAGCGATGAGGTAGGTTAGGTAACTCTTTTAAATTATTTCAGATATAAATACAGAAAAGTTCAAACGTATGATATAAGGCATCAGTTGGAAGAAGAGGGTATTGAAATGAACGAACCTACTACTTTAGAATTAGAGTATGAGAAGATGAAAAAAGTAAGTAGACATTATACACGAGTACGTTACTTTTGTAAGTCGAACATAGAGATTATTTATATATAATCAGTAAAATTAACGAAATATTACACAGTGGTCCAGAATAATTGACAATTTAATATTGCCGCGTTCTATATTGCGAAGTGTCTTGCCAGGCATCTTAATATTAAGATGAGATATTGGAAAAACATGTTTGACTCTTAAACTCCCCCGACCTTAATACTATGGATTTTTCTGTGCGGTCGATTCTGGACCAGAAAATCTCCTATTCAAAATACCTTATAGTGGATCACCTTAAAAAGGCTTTGGAGAATGTTTGGGGTGAAACAATCGTAGAACAGTGTGCAAGCACTATTGAAAAATTTAAACCCCACTTTAACGCTTGTATTAAATTTAAAGCTCGCTATTTTGTACGTGTATTCTAAAATACTGCTTCCGAGTTATTGTATTTGTTACTAGAAATAATCAATATTTGTTGGCAATTTATGAAGCTAGAATCCCTAAAGTTATTGGCAGTTATTTTGGACCAACATGTATATATTTGATATACAGTCGCTAAAACATTAATTTTACATTAGGTGTAATAAGATACAAGAAAATTGTCATGGTAATATTGCAAAATGTGTAAATGTTCATTTACTAATATATAAAATAATATTCTTTAATAGTTAAATATTGATGACTGGGAAAATGTCCGAATACCAAGGCCATGGGAAGAAGCGGAGAATGTAAAGAATTGAGAATTACTTTTGTAAAACTTTTAATTAATTGTAGCAAAATAGAGCTTTATTACATTTGTATATACATTTGTACTGATTGATGTCAGTGTATGTATAAGATGGTACTAATGATAATGTTGTAGTAAATGTTTTAGAGTATTTCATTACAAGAAGATTAAATTGTCTTGAATTGTTTGTCGTCACAGAGTTTGCTTTTTAATATAATCACCCATTCATATAGTAGATGTAGCACAGATGTTCCATCTTAGACAACCTTCATTTTCAAAATATATTTTAAACTTGTCCTGGAAGTAAACAAAATTTTTACGTGATAACAAATTAATAGCAGAATCAAAAATTTAAAATATATGGTACATGAATGCTGTAAAATTCAATATGTTTTACTTACTCTTTTTTTCAAATCCAAACATACTCAATAAACTTTGCTGTCTTTGCACTGAATGTAATTGTTGGCTCCTGCGTGTACTGTTTGTCATACTGATTTTACTCCTTGCAGGCTAAAAAGAATATCATAAGATTCGGATATATGTTTGTTCAGAAGATTGGAACACCGATAATTGTAGTCATAAAAATATTCATTTATGAATGTTCTATTGCAATATATAAAATAATGTCTAAGGATAAATTAGTTTAAAAAAATGTTCTAGACAAACTTACTGTTCGCGAATTTGAGGAACTTTCACTTTTGGTTTGTTTAGTTTTGCTACTAAATTGTGTAGATAATTTTGTATCAGGCCACCGAAATAAACTGCTGTTTAAAGCGCTTGCATCTCGTTCAATTAAGAAATCGGGGTCTACATCATATTCCGATGATGTCAAAGAGGTAGTTGAATTATAAGATTCACTGCTACTTTTGTCCGAAATTGTTTCGCCTATCTGAACATTAAAATGTGATTTTCCTAAATCACAATTCGAAGTAGTATTTTGGCATTCATTCGATGAAAATTTATCTACATCCGTAGAATGCAATTCCATTTCCATCTCGTCATTTACCATTAGCGTGTCAAGATTATTGACGTTACTTTTATCAGTCTTTTCTACTCGCATGTTTTCTTTCTCAAGTAACATTTCATTTGAGCTAGTGGGCGAACACAGCATATCGTCGTCTGATATAATGTTAGTACTACTCTCATCGATTGGCTTGGAAAAGAATTTACTTTCCGTAATAACGTCTTCATTTATAATCGTCCGCCTAACCCGCATTAAATTTCTTCCCTTTCGACATTTGCTTGTAGACAAAAGACTTGGAGAAATTTCATTATTGGACGACTGTTTTGAAAATGGATTTGACCTTCTAATTAAAACTGGAGACAGTATTTCGGTGCTGGGACTACAAACATCTGTATTTGAATTATTTTCTACGTTCATTATACCTTTAGATTCGTAAATATCTAAAATTCCTTTTCGATTTAATTCTTCGCAGTCTGTAATAATAGTTGAGCAGGTTTCTTTTAAAGTATATCCAGACATATTTAAGAACTTGTAATTAATATTTATATGTAAAATAATTCTGATACCGGAATTATCTTCTTCTATCGCCGCAACAGTCTTTTTTAATCGATTTGTGTTGAGAACCATCTCTTTACCAGCAGTATTTGGCCAAACCATGAGATCCTTGTTTTGAGATGGTCCTTGTGTTCTATTTAATTTATATTCTTTCGCCCAAATGCTAATATGTTGAGGACGATTTGGCTTTTGTCTCCATGTATTACATCGATTTTCTTGGCTCTAAGAAATGCCCATTTAGATAACCGGTTCCACTTACACCCCATTTGCAGATTTATATTCAAAAGTATCGATATCTATAGCGACATTATTTACCTCTATCTTATCAGGATTAAAGTTATGAAGTAGTTTCAGTGTAACAGGATCACAGTTTCCAAAAGCAAGTTGTAACGCCATATCTGGATTTGTTTCCACACCAGCATAATATAATTGTTCTTCCGTCACTTCGGGCATAGGTGGGTTTAAACGAACTTGTTTTCTTTGTAAGGGACAAAATACTAACTGGTGTTTAAAGGTGAGATCTGCTAATATAAATGAATCTCTGTACTCTTTCGTTACAACTATCGACTTCATATTTAAATAAGATCCCAGCCGCGTCAAAGCCTACAAAAATAATTGCAGTTAATACATGTACACGCAGAAGATTATAAGTAAACGTATATACAGAAGCATTTACTCTATGTATATCACAATCCGTATTTTTCATAACGAACTTTTTCGCTTTAGTCAGCCCAATCCCAGGGAGGGATGGTAAATAATCACAGCCTGATAAAATACACATATAACGAAAATTATCCATACTGAAATGTTCAGATCGCAAACCCATTGCAAGATGTAGCAGTTCTTGGTCGACAAGAACACCATCACCATTTATATCCATTTTAAAGAAGACCTATAACACAAAAAAGAATAGTTAGCTTCTTCCGAAAGTTTATGAAATTATCTGCGGACGTTTGTTATATTTAACTTTGATACAGGAATGAATAGAAACCTTTTTGCAACCAAATAGAGTCAAGTCACTGTCTTCCGTAATAACAACATCAGCAATTCCCTTGATATTAAGATATGCTAACTGCGCGTCTGCCTCATAGGGTGCTACGATGCAATCGATATTCATTATCTGGCACTGCTTAATTAATTCTAAAGCCATTTCGTGTGTAACATCTATAGATCTCCTTAATAAACTTCTCGCTTCCTTGTGCTGTCCGATTTTCATTAACTCAATGGCTTTACGACGGTTTGTCTGTCTTGCTCTAAACATAAATATACGACGATATAACTTATCTTATCCAAATATATCTACTACTCAATAATGATATTTTAAACAACCATCTATTAGAGAATAATAATATCAAAAGTACTAAATGCTTCTTCTATATTTTAATACGACACACCTTGCTTGTAAAAATAATAATAAATCTGGTCGTAATTAAAATTAGATTTCAATTATAGTTCCTAATTTAAATTATGTCAATTATGAATTAGTTATATTAAATAAGTACAGCATCTTACTTATTAGTAGCACTTTTGCGGCTGGCGAATTACTTTAAAATTTATTCTTTATGTTATAATAAATACAATATATCCTTTGTGATGTTATAACATAAAGATGTATCATTTGTATTAGTATAAATAAATAGAGGTAGACGACTGTTATAAAAGTCAGTGGCCAGCAGCAAAAGTGTTAAAATTCTTTTGAGAAATTTTTAATATATTGTAATAGATCGGTTATATACCGTTTCCCAAGTATCTCAGGTGCCTGAAATATAAATTATATTAAATAGTTTACGAAAAACGCTTAAGGATACGCACTCTCGTCGTTTAGATTCAGTCTGTGCTTTAGCAGGCAAATGCCGCCCATCAAACACAAGGATAGGTTTTATCTTATATTTGAGCAGCATGTTTATGAACTTCATACAATAATGAACGTATCTAAAATGAAATAACGATTATGCGACAAATTGTTTCAGTCAGTAAGATTATTAAAACAATAACATTCGTACGCGTCAGTCGGCTGTCCCATCGTCAATTCGTTAGCACAAGGGAATACACCTTTGTGCAACCAACAATAAGAATCGATAGCAACAGTTCCACCCGCGAATTCACTAATATTCGTTCTCTTTGAAGAGACATCTAAAAACGGAAGTAAGCCAGTAATTCCCATTTTTTCTTAAAACCGAAATAACAATTCGAACAACTTTCACTACCGTTATGGTTGTTCGTATTACTGCCAAAATGCAACCGATGACTATATCATTACTAGATGTATTACCCACTAATCGTAGGTAAAATACTTGTATATCGCTTCCATGAAAAATATTTATAGCGAATTCGGGAGACCCGCACTGGCCGCACTGAGTGCGACTTTTAGCCAATTGGAAGCGAGAAAACTCGCACTCAGTGCGGCCAGTGCGGGTCTCCCGAATTCGCTATTAGGTTCTATGTCAGACATTCCACTTTTCATATGATTGAGTATTTACATACGTATAAATTAATCATAACGTGGTACATTTAATTAATTTGGGAATCTAGTAAATCCGTGGCCCTGGGCGCTCTGGGGATCTCCCCCAAAATTCATTGGCATGTTACGTATTTAATAGGGATTTTGGGAATATGAACGCGGGTTGGTGCCCATGGAGCGCTGATCGCTCTGCCTATGGACCTAAAGGACCTAAAGGACGGTGCATAAAGGGCATAAAGTAGACTTAAAGTAATTATAAAGTTTAAAGACAGTTTTTCGAAATAATATAAAAGAATTAATAATAACCGTAGTCTCTAGAAATAATCCGACTAAATATAAAGATTGTAATGAAATAACTTTTCTCCCGCTTGCAGCCATAATTCAATTTTCGGTGTACGCTCAACTAAGACTGTACAAATGTTTATTACGCGATTTTATTTATATAATATTTATAATTGAAATTTTTTAGAAATAAGTATAAATCGTGTTTCTATCAAAATCTATTAGTAAACGGAATTGTGCAACATATGTTTCTTGAAATTAGTCGTAACATTCAGACCGTTTTAGCACAGACGAAGTATAGGATAGACCTATCAATAGGCCCAGATAGCACAAAGTCGTTTTAAAAACGTTTTTAAAACGTCCAGGTCGGACGTTCGGGACGTTTTAAAAACGTCCAGAAAAGGTCCTAAAAACGTCCATTTTCACAAACCAGAACGTTTTCTGGACGTTTTTAAAACGTTTTCAGGACGTTTTTAAAACGTTTTCAGAACGTTTGTAAAACGTTTCAGGACGTTTTCTGGACGTTTTTAAAACGTTTTCAGGACGTTTTATGGACGTTCGACGGTACTGGTTGGATTTAATAAAAATTTAAGGAAGTAAATGGTTTTCAAAATAAGATCAAATTCGGTAACAATTTATTTAATTTATTGAATTTAGCAATAATGCAGAATATATGCACTTACAATAGATACAAGAACATGATAGTAGGAGGTCCAATATACAAGAATATACAAACTATGCAGGATATACACTTAAAATGCATATGAATGTGCACTTAAACAGATAGCTCCGTATTTTTTCTATTCTCTGCAATTTCCCTGTGTTCTGCTTCACCTTAAAGAAGAATTTCGAGGAAACATTACATTGAATTTTACAGTAATCAATATTAGGAACAGTAAAATAAGGGTGATAGTTACATATTAAAACCGTTGCTACGTTTAATTTATGGAAATCTTTCCCTTTTCTGCCAAGGCCAATTAAATAACAATGCAACATCCATTGGTCATCAACGACGTTAGCGCCTGTTTCACAAAATTATAATGATTGGAACCATCAAAATTTGCCAATTCGTTAACCTAAAATTGAAAAATTATTCAAACCCTAACCTAGAACTACATGCCTTTGACCGCAAATACTGAAACAAATATACAAAAACTGTACAAACACGTTATGAAAGCTGTATAAAAACTGTATGAAAACAATATAAAAACTGTATAAAACCGGTTTACAAACATTCGGTCAGAAACATTTAAACAAATGCCTCTGTATTTTTAGTTTTCCATTGTTTCTTTGAGCAAATGTTCATAGGGCGGTATTCATAAACGGGTCTTAAGATTAAGCAAATGCTTAAGCATTCGGCATCCTTTACTATGCTACTAGGTTAGTAGAGGATGCCGCATGCTTAAGCATTTGCTTAATCTTAAGACACGTTTATGAATACCTCCCATAAACATTTATATGTCCCAGTATGTAATTATGTATATATATATATGTATGTATGTAGATCTAATTAGGCTTTACCTGTGCGATCTATCGATATTTCGTGGATGGTTTGGGTTAGAGAGCGGTTACGATCCCTGGTTTCCTTGAACTAATGTATCCTAATCTATCCACATTTCTCACATGGCGCACAACCTCTTTTGAACGTCTGCAAAATACGTTTTAAAAACGTCCAGAAAACGTCCAGAAAACGTTTTAAAAACGTCCATTTTCACAAATCTAGCCGTCGACGTTCAGACCTAAAATGGACGTAAAATGGACGTTTTTAAAACGTCCTGTGCTATCTGGGGTGTTGCCATAATTGCCAAGCATTGATACGGGACGTTTAAGTGCTAAATAAATAAAACATGAAAAAAGTGGGTAGGTAGTGGTTCATTTTTAGGGTTGCCATAATTGCCAAGCATTGATACGGAACGTTTAAGTGATAAATAAATAAAACATGAAAAAAGTAGGTAGGTAATGGTTTATTTTACTCTGTAAAATATATCACGGGAACAGTGAAATACGGGACAGTCCCGTATATACGGGACGTATGAAACTCTACCTATCAACCAATGCATTTTTCTGTCACCGGTTTGGGGGGTCTTAGGCCGGTATTCATAGTCGCTACTTATTCTTAAGCAAATGCTTAAGCATTGGGCATCCTTTACTAACTACTAGGTTAGAGGATGCCGCAGCTTAAGCATTTGCTTAAGAATAAGTAGCGACTATGAATACCGGCCTTAGGACCCCTTACCATTTTAGTGTCGCATGCAACGTTACCGGTGATGTCTCGAAACAGATTGTAACCCTAAGCGTGGTAGGAATTAGAATTAAACACGTGTAAAATTTAGATCATTTGAAACCCGCGATTTACAAATGATTCTGTTAGAGTAACAGTTTAAAGATCGTTTTATAAACGTATTCCGTGCAACGACAGAGAAAGGAGGATCACAACAAAACAAGAACACACGCCATTTAACCTTCCTGTCCTGTTGGAGTTTATTTAACGCAAAACTAATTTATTTAACATAAAAATTTATATAAACAACAACATTATTTGTGCAAGACATGCTTTCATGATGTAACGTGGGATACCTCGGAAAGGTATTGTAACTTAGTATAATTCAATAAGGTGCTGAAGCAGAGAGGACTTTAAAAATTGTCATAAAATCCATCAGTTCCAGTATCTCGCTGAATGTTTCTTTAAAAAAGTAAAAAAATTACGTCAAGTACATGAAATAAAAAAAATACAAAAAATTGAAAATAGTGAAATCAAAATAAGCTGCAAGCACATAAAGGTGCTTTCCTGCAGCGTGCAATGGCGACACTGTGTAACACAATAAAAGACAAGAAAATATGTCCGCGGCCTGGAAGTCAAATACTTGGCGTGGCCAGGCAAAGTATTCTCAGATCATCAATACCCACACCTTCCCCCTACGCAGGCTTTCAGATAATTAGTCTATTTAAAACACAGCCAATATGAGTATATTTTCATTATATTGCGTTTTAAAATAATTGTAAGATCATTCATCGACACCGATGCCTTTCCTCTCACAAGCTTTCAAATAATTTGTAAATTTAAAACTCTGACAATATGAATACACCTTCATTATTTTGCGTTTTAAAATAATTTTAAGATCATTCATCGACACCTCGACCTTTCCTGGCCACGCCAAGTATTTGACTTCCAGGCCGCGGACATATTTTCTTATCTTTTCTAGTAACGACGTTTGTTATGACTGAACGATGCCGCAGCTTTGGAAGTCACCTCTATTCAGACGGTTCGGCCACGAGACGCGATATATACGTCACTCGGCGTGCAATAACCGACCGATATTCCAACACTTCATAAATACGTACGCGTGTATTCTCTCGCGAGGCCTGCTTGGTCTCCCCCCACCAAAGCCCATATTCGCCGCGGTACATAGGCGGGGCGCGGGGGTCATTCGTTCTGTGGACATCGTTGAGTTAAGATGTTTCAATAGCTGCGTACATAAATGGTACGCCTACATTATCTATCGTCACCTAATTACTTCTATTCATTATTAGTCTTCTTCTTTACTGTCTACCGTCACTTGCTGCTACTATTAATACACTTTCGTCCCGAAATTGATTAAATATCGCGAGAAAACCGTTAGACGTTCGTCACGTATTCCCTTCGTTGCCTTCGTACCGATATTTCTGCACATTTAGTGCACACATATCGTGTCTCGGTACCTATTCAATTACATCCCTTTTCGGGCATATTTCAAGTTTATTTGTTGTTTAAGGCTGCCGTCTCCGCGGGTCTTGAATGTGTGCGTACACTCACACAAGCTAGGAAAAGCGTGTACGTATACGCGATGTAGTAAACAAACCGTTTCAACCGTCTTACGTCCTGGAATCGGCAAGAAGGAAGTATTTGCGGGTATAGTTGCCTTCGGGAGACATCAGTGCAGGGTGGTCTGGTGCGTTTGAATGATAATAACCGCCGTACATTGAAATAATACTGAATTTCTGAATCGAAAAGTGACAGAAACAAACCGAGGGTCGAAGCTGAATAAAATCGTTTAAAAATAATCTGATTTATACCGTGTTTAAATTCATTTTCATTTGGGAAATCACAGCAATATGTTACTGAAACATTCATGCCGATACGATAGAAAGTTTTACATTCTATTAAAACACACAAAATATACAAATCATTGAACAATCATATCAGTATATTTTTTTACAAGTAAACAGAAATATTGCACCGAATGAGAGAAGATAATAAGAATTGTGAAGTTTAGAAGGGATATTGATACCCAAATTAGTATTCTTTCATAAATTATTGAAATAAACTATCAAATTAAAGAAACTTTATATTTATTTGTCGTCGAATAAAAATAACCCAGAGTTAGTTTTATTTGAAATGCCACGGATGAATCAGTTTATTCGACGGGAATTCATCCGTCGGCCACAAATAATTTTTTTAATCGAGGGCCTCTATTCTTGAGGTCACCTGAAGCTCGAGCCGAGCGACATTGTATCGCTCACCCGTCTAATCTGTTGCCTGGAGTTGCTCGGCGATGCAGAAACAGAATTTCTTTATTTTTCATCGTATCAATATGAAAGTGATTCTGCCGATTAAATTGACAGGAAATAATTTGAATCGGACTAAGTACTTTGAAAGAAACCGGCTTTCAATTCTGCAAATAAATTTTATGTGTAATATCGTTATTCGTTAATAATGATAGTTCAAATTGTGTCAGGTTATCTTTTCATCTTTCCTTCTTACACTCCCGGACCTCTCTATCTTTCATTATTGCTACATTCAGGGAGGCTCTAACGCTAGACGCAGCTCTCGTGCTGTATTCCTTCAAGACTTCTCGATGAAAATTGAAAAGAGAGAACTCTGTGGCAACAGCGCGGCAGAGACAGAGAGTACAGAACATGTGGCAACTATGCGTAAAAAATTCGTCTACCCAGAGTACCTGAAGATGTCATTGCTGTACAAATTCTTTTTATCGATCGGAGTAATTTCATTAGGGTCCGTTTGTTTACTGGGGACGCTTCGATCGATTCGGACCAAAACAAACTTGAGACGGCAGCCTTAATTTCCTTACGAATGTTTTAATGCTTTTGTTTCAATCTCTTGTTGCATCGTTCGGTTACAGACGTTGAGGCGGGAATCGAAATCAAAGGACAGGCAACGCCATGACACTTGGCGGTTAATTTGAACGGTGCTTGGATGGCGACTGGTCATTCCTTGGAAAAAGAAGGTGGCAATACGTGTGGTATACTTATTTTTATCGTTATTTTATTGAATCATTGTTGACTGTGAGGGTGATGGGTAACTTTGCATTCGGTTAATATCGGGATAAAATGGGAAAAGATTGAATTATGATAAATTGAATAATTCTAGTCGGATTTGTTTAAACATTTCAAACTGGCGTCAGTAGATGTTTACGAAATATTGGAATGATCGAATTCTATTGCATTTCGGTCGCGTTTACGTAGAATTCAATAATATTTCAATGATTTTTAAGAATCTATCTTTATGAAGCTAGTGTAATTGCATTTACGTTCGGTTTTGGATGCAAGTTTTGTTCTTTATGTACAGAAACTGCGTAGTTGATCGAGGACATGCTATTCAAGCATGAATAATTAACGAATTTTGATTCTTGCAATGAATTTTGGATATTTATAAAAATCGTGATATATTTTAAAGTATTATTCGAATAACACGAACGTGCTTGCAACTTTAATGACGAAAGCCACTGCTACGGTTCATTTAAATGTAATAATTATTTCTGATGTAGTATATTCTGGATAATATCGTGTTACTGAAATGTAAAGCTGTTCCTATCAAGCGAGCATTCTATATTTTCGCATCACACCTTGTATTCTAAATAACAAGGAGCGAAAGTTCCTTGCCTGGTTCCAAGAAAAACAATATTTCCTCGTGACAAACACTCGATGAAACCACATCCACCCCACCCTCCTATCCTACTTATTTTTCAGAGATTGTGACCGCGTGCAATGCGGCCAAATAGAGTCAGTGTTTATGTCGTACGAAGTTTTTCGTTTTGAAGAGCACAGTTGCTCATAGTAGAGTGTCGTTAACAATTTTGGGATACGCGAGGGTAGAGTCAGTGTTTTCTACGCAATTTATATTCTTTTGCGAGCATCGGGGCTCTGACTTTCGAATCGCGAGAATAGATTCAGCGGTTTGTTCGACAATTATGATCTTTGGGGCGCGTTGATAGTCTACTTATTTCTTTATTTTTTTTTACTTTTGAAAGCGAAACTCGTTATCATAAATTAGAGTCAGTGCGTCAGCTGAAGAGGAAATTTGTGCGCAGAATATTATTGGAAAGATGTAAGTATCTATGTATTTCATTTAATTCCTTTAAAGTAGAGTTCATTCTTTAAAATTCTAGAAACAAAAAATTAAAAAATTAAAAGAAAATTAATTTCTAGAATAGAATCACCAAGAAATTCAAAACTAACCAAACTTTTTATAATTTAGACATTTTAAGAAAAAAATTTGTTAATTTTAGTTTTTAATATTTAATTTTTTTTTTTCTTAAAATGTCTAAATGATAAAAAATTTCGTTAGTTTTGAATTGTTTCGTGGTTCTTTATTAGAGTTAGAACAAACGTAAGTTTAGAAAGAAATTATAATCGTGTTCTGTTCCTTCGTTACAGTCTAGGGGCAGCTGAGGAAGCTGATGAATTCTTCTAGCAGCTTGATGACTTCTCAGCAGCTTGATGACTTCCCCTGAGCAGTTGCAGAGGTGTTGGCGCCTCCGTCACCGGGGCACAGCGAAATGTGAGTGCGCATGCATTATGGTTCCTCTGGTCACTCAGTCATGTCGTAGGACGTTTGGTCCAAATCGACACGAGTGACCGGTTGTATACTTTGGCGAGCATAATGACCGCGGGTATGGTAACCATGCCCGTGAATTGTAACATTTTGTCTGTGTATGTATTTCTTAGACGAGGGCTAGGGTCTTCTTGTGCACCGCGCCTTTTCAATAGAATCAAATTATAATCATAATTTCCAAGATAAACGTTTCCTAACGCGAATGTTTATCATTGATCATACATTGATGTAGATATTTATTAAATAATGCACCTAAACATGCATAGCAGCTCAGAAGGTATTGATATGAATATCAATACGGCTGAATGCTAATTTTTATGTAGCGAAGAAGTCTGATACTCTCAGACTCCACAGCTGCGATCATTTTTATTTAATATGTAGTCGAAAAATCGGATGCCCTCCGATTCCGTCATTGCGACGATTATAATGACTTGAATTCCTTTTATTTTTCTGATACTACTTACGTGTTCAAAAGTAACTTGATGTCTAAATGATGATAATAGACATAAAAGCGTAATTCCTTTCTTATAAAGGTCACTCGTTAGCGTACACAATAGAATAATTAATTTCCATGTGCAAGAAGACAATTGAGGGTGGGCAAATTTCAGATTCAAAGTAATTAGCATGAGAACATACTTTTTTGTACCTATATGAAATTTACTTTGACGATGGAATCGCCCGTTTTAAATTCTTAAAGTAAATTCTTAATGTTTTAAAGTAATTTTCTTAAATAATTCAATTTTATAGTCTCTTTTCTCGCGAATTGAATGTCGAGTAGAGTCCTTTTTCTTGATCTAAAGTAGAGTCTTTTCTTTTTTATCAAACTTTAAACTATTCAAAAGTTGAAAGTCGAGTAATTTTGCTTAATAATGTAAAATGAAAGAATACTAGCGTGCTAGACACTATACAGACTAATCATATTTTCTAGTTGAGGATTTTCAGGATATCTTTCCGTACCCATTGCCTTTTAACTCATCCACGTGCCCATGCGTTACTTGGGTGGTTGAAGGCAATGGGGCACGATGACTTTCTTTACTAACTAATTACATGTCGGCGGCTGGCATTGCGTTAGTGTATCGTGCACGCCGCATTTTCCACCTGTGTGTGTTTGTGTGGTTAGGCGGTGGAATTTGCGTCGGTGAAATTCAAATTCGGTTTTTTCAAAGACCATGTTAACGAAACTATAACATTATATTATTATTATTCATTGCAATAACGATACCAATGCATCATATTCCTTGTTGCACACGATGATCATTCTAGTAAATAATCTTGGAATATGAAAGTTAATCAATCTCGAACAATCAAACGAGAAAGTAAAGTAATAACGCTTGATGTATGTACCTAGTACGTACAATGCACATTATCAAGTAATCCATTCTTTGAAATTGAAAATAATTAATTGCTATGTAAATCATACTTATACGCAATGGTCACTGCCTTTGCCAGCCGATTTCAGTGAAAACTGGTACGTACTTATTAGAGTGTGATTGTGGCCAAGCTCGGGTGACGGAGTCGTCCCGGGACGGTCTCTCTAGTGTAGGCTTTGCACCCGGGCGGTGATGCTTGAGAATCGTGGAGTGGGTTGACTGATGATTGTGTTTGAGAGACTGTTTTGATAT
Source organism: Andrena bucephala (assembly GCA_947577245.1). Taxonomy (NCBI): domain Eukaryota; kingdom Metazoa; phylum Arthropoda; class Insecta; order Hymenoptera; family Andrenidae; genus Andrena; species Andrena bucephala. The sequence continues at coordinate 114,148,284 of OX387715.1, forward strand.
TTTTTAAATATAGGTTTTGTGTAGGATAGGTAACTTACCTTCTGGTACGAATGTGTGACTTAAATATAAGTAGGTAGGGCCGGGGCAGGTCGTCGTATTGTCTGATCGCATGTTCCCCCGCGCGATGACCTGCTTTCAGGAAATTTGTGAGAAAAGTCGACGGCCAGACTAGTGCGAGTGGGGTTTGCCCTCGCTTCTAGCCTCGCTATGTCGACTTTTTGACGCCAGTGGGACATTGCACATTGTCGCTGGTCGCGGTCGGCAGGACGGGCTTGGGCACACTATTCATTTTCAGAAGGGCGGACCGCCCGAAGCAAGAAGTGGCCAAAGAGCCGAAGATAGCCCGGCCAGAGAAAAGGCCACATCATGTGGACTACCAAGAATGGCCCTGCATCCTCGGGTGCAGGGTCATTCTTATGTATTATATTGCCATTATGCTCGCCGGTAGTTGTAGTAGTAGTAGTAGTTTGGTTGGCCATAGGCTGACCCATCGAGACAAGGGTGGAACGAAATATAAGGGTAAAATATTTTTTTTATTATTCATGACTTCTAATAGTGGGCAAAAGTTCCCTTTTATAATGGAATTTAAGCTGCCAAAGTTTGAACGTGATCATCAAATTTTTTCAGGTGTCGCAAGCCCTTCAAATATTAATATTTACTGAAATATTAATTTTTGAAAGGCTTGCGGCACTTGAAAAAATTTGTCGATCACGTTCAAAGTTTGGTAGCTTAAATACCATTATAAAAGGCAACTTTTGCCCACTATTAGAAGTCATGAATAATAAAAAATATTTTGCCCCTATATTTCGATCCACCCTAATCGATACCCCCTCCCCTGAAATTGAGCCCACCGCGTTTTCAATTAGAGTTGCGAAGAAGATTACGGGGCCAGTTAGTGTTGCGACTAAATGTTGATCACGGTTTGAATTAGCGTTGCGAATCAAGCATTCCCCGCGTCTGGTTCTAGCATAGCGTTGCGAATAAATATCGATCGTGATTGCTTGTAGTGTTTCGAAAAAAAATCGCGATTGTTTTTCAGATTATTCTTGTATTTTTAATTGGACTTACTAGAGTTTGATTCATTGCATTACTTTTGATTCATGGTATTCTTTTTATTAGAGTTGCGATGCGACTGATCGCGTTTTTTGAATAACTCGTCCTAGTTTGATTCTTAATATTTTTTTGAGTTAGTGTTGCGATGATGACTGATCGCGTTTGTAATTAGAGTTGCGACCCCCACCCCCCAATGCCCCAAAACTATCCTGGGACATGTCCAGAGACATGTTCTTGGGAAAAAAGAGTCCCGAGCAGCTGGATCTGCTGCACATGGGACTCTACACAGCCTTCAGGAAGGCTGCAACGAATTAAAGTTAGAGACACAGGTGCACTGAATTTTTATTAGTGTTGCGAAAAATGAAACCACCCACGCGGTGGTTCTCGGTAGCTTTTTCGTTTGCTATTCGGGATTTGTATTGAGTATAGTAGAATTTTCAGTAATGAAGCACCATCCGGGAATTTTGAATTTGTTTGAGAAATTAGTGCTGCGGGTAGTCCAAAGTCCTAGTGACTATGCTCGGGAGTTGATTTTAGTCTGTAGTAAGTTAGCGTTGCGAAAGAAAGAAACGGTCCACTCACGGTTTTTTTGCATTAATGAGTGGACAATGATCAGCTGCCCTTCTGGCTACTGATCATTTTTTCTAGCAGCCCTAAGTGGCTGCACCATCCTCCTTCTCCTACCACCACCTACCCACCCTTGAATCGAGTGTTTGTCACTGGAAATATTGTTTTAAAAGTATATTCATATCTTGCAGATAAATGTTTTCTATTTTTTTAGAATATTTTAAATTTGAAGTTCCAATTTTTATGGAATAGCATTTGGAAAATTTTATTCTGTGACTGAAAGAATGGCGATGAAAGGTGTGATTCATTATTTGTAATAGAAATTGCAAACTTCTGACACACCTCCATTCAATTGAAGTTCTAATTAGAGTCTTTGAAAAGTAGCAGTAGCTATTCCTCATTAGCGTTGCTGATTTTTGCATAGTAACTTCGTCAATCGTTGTATTTCCTATCAGATTGATAAGAAATGTAGTTTTTTATTTTTATAAATTTTCAACATTCCTTTGCATTAATCAAAATTCACCCGCGATTGTTGCTTCATTTGATGATATTAAAAGGAAATTTGCACTGAAAAAGTAGGTAAATGCAATTCGGCACTTTATATTGATAGTAAATTTTCAATATTAACGCGTGCTCGTTGTTGCTACTTTCTGTATGAAAGTAATTTCGATTACTGTGCAGTAAAGTGCAATTATTCCAATCTTCAACATTTGCATAAATGTTTTTGATTACCTATTGTATATTATGATTGATTGTCGAGTCATTGATACATAAACTTTGAAGATGACAATTAATGAGAAATTACAAGGAAATTATTGAGTTGATGTAACAGAGCACCCAATGTGCTTAATATTATGAATATCAATTGCTTCGGAATGAAATGTAATATGATTAGTAGCTTCTTTTTCATGAATTGCTAAAGTATTGCTAAAGGTCGATTGCCTACTTTGTCTGCTGATAATGAAGCAGTATTTTTTAATCTTTTCCTTCTTTCATTTTATTACCGAATCGATATTCCATATTGAGTTTTAAACTGTAGCTTCAAATGTGATATTTCAATATTTGGGCAATAGCGATTCAATGAAAAGACGATATCTGTTGAAATTACATTACTTAATCGAGATAGATTGAAAGTACTAATTCATTGAGAAAGTTTCTGTTGCAGAGTATTATGTGTGAAGAATATTGCAAAAATAGGATTTCAGGTTCATCATCCTTGAGAAACGAAACCTCAAGGAATTTTTATTAATACTTTTGAGAATGTTTCAGGTAACATCGTGGCTGTCCATCGAGGGAAGTAAGAAACACATGACAATTTCAGATTTTTATTAGGCACATTATTATATAAATTTAAGTAGATATGTATATGTTTAGGTAAGGTGTTTAGTGGCCACATAGAATTAAGTAGTTTTTAAGGAATAAGATAAACACTGCAGTGTTTAACAAAATATAAGTAGCAATTATTAAATACGAGCGCTCGTATCCGTAGGAATTATTAGTATTTAAGTAGCCATAGCAAATATGCACTGGCATATATCCTATTAATGAGTAGAAAATTTGAATTATTCACTAATTGGGAAATATTCCCCCTTTTTTCTTTGTTTCATTCCCAATTAATGAATAATTATCATGGTAGAAATATACCAGAAAATTCTTCAAATTTTAAATGAAAGGAACAAAGAAATGTTTTAAATTCTGCTTTAGTTTCATCGCGGTAGCTTTTTACAGAAGGACTCCTTCTGTTGCCCGGTTGTGGAGCGATCGAGGATCGTTTTGCAACCGTGCATCAGGGGGATCTATGGAAATGAAAATAAAATTTTGCATAAAAGGAGGGTGGATGGGCCGCGGTTAGGGCGGGTCTCCACTCGCAGCGCCTCCACGTGGTGAGACCTGGGCAATCTGTATTATTTGAAGTATAATTACTAATCGTATCACAAGTAACATTGTAATACAATTATTAATTACGTGACAAGTAATACGAGCCGATTGGCTGCGATCATCTATCTTCGTCAATCTCTATTCCATCCTCAAACACAAGTTAAGTTGCCGAAATTTGAATTGCGACATGTTTAAATATCATCAAACTGTTTTTTATTTGTAACTAAACTCAGGATTTTATTTATTTATATATAGACAATCGAAGTGTAAAATGATGCTGGGATTGAATTTATCCTGAATTCTGTCCCGTGATAATTTGTTAATATAAATCACAAAAAAATAGAAAATAATCATATAATATTAAAACTTATCTGAAGTCATTCCCTATGCAAATTATCTTTGCAAAAAGAAGTGAGACCCCGATAAAAACTTTAAAAAAGTAAAAAATTACGCTAAGTACATGATATAAAAAAAAAATACAAAAAATAGAAAATAATTACGAAGTAAAAAGGATGTGAAATCAAAATGAGCTGCAAGGTGCTTTCCTGCAGCGTGCAACGGCGACAATGTGTAACACAATAAAAGACAAGAAAATATGTCCGCGGCAAAATCACACGTATACAGGCACGCACACACCTTTCAGCATCTCAACACATTTCAGTGTAGTTGCTGAGCTGGACGCTGTTCATAAGCAGATGCCACTACATTCAGTTCTGAAATTATGGGTCGGTAACACAGTTTGGGTGGCCACACGAACTTCCATAAGGTGATAGGTCTATCCTATACCTCGTCTGTGGTGGCGACACGAACACCCATAAGGTCTATCCTATATCTCGTCTGTGGTGGGACGCATGAGAGGCGAGTAGGTACGCTAGAGGTCTGGACAATGAACGTATTAAGACTATAAAAAAAGTTACTACATACAAAACTTTAAAAACATGTCTAAAAAATAAAGTTACTTAATACTTCAAGGTTCTTGCGACACGACAAATTTTATTCCACAAAATCTAGTTTTTATGGTCTTAATCTGTACCACTAAAGTAAATTTTTTTTCATTATAAGGAAATAATCACACGATTTTGATTTTTTCGTTCCACCCTACTCACGAGCCCCCCGAGCGTCTGACACAAAATTACATTTGGGGATCGATCTATCCTATATTTCGACGACCACTGTAGGCCGTCTGTACGGTGACGTTCCTTATCCGCTGTACAATTTGCAGCCAGACTGAATTATCGACGGCTCTGTTTTATCAAGCGGTGCGTTCTGGCTTCAGTAGAATGATGACGGCCTTGGTCAGACCATAGAGGAGGATACCTCACTTGTAAAAGAACTCACTGTTACGATGAAACTGGCGACAAAGGTCGCAGCCATTTGGGGCTGCGCAGATCGGTCGCAAAACGGTATGGGCGTTAGGGTTTTTCTTAGGTTGGATTCACTATAGCATTACTTGCTATGTAATTAATAATTGTATTATAATGGTATTTGTGATACGATTAGTAACTGTATATCAAAAAATAATGCAATGGCCCAGGTCTCACCACGAGGAGGTTGCTGGGAATAAAGACCCACCTTAACCACGATCCAATCCATCCTCCATTTATGCAAAATTTCATTCTCATTTGTGCACGTCCTTCTGACACACGTTTGTAAGACGGTCAACTTTCGACCGCTGTGGAAACGAGTGTTAGAAGGAGGTTTCTTCTAAGTACCTACCTGTCCGCGAGAAGCTGAGGGGAACTTAATTGCAGGGGGGAACCTTATTATAAAGTACTTAAGTGCGCTGCTACTTATAAATAAATGCCTGCCCGTACAATTATGACTTACAATTGCAAGTATGTCAACGCGGAATATGTCAGTGAGTCACAACTATAAGGTGAAGATTTCACTGTCATTCATGTTAATATATCTGTTTTTAATGACAGATAAATCCTGTTACTTCGATTTCCGGTTTCTTAATTTTCTTGCTGGCGCCCTTTCATTACTTTTTTTAGAGACAGTTTTTCTGTATGAAAAATAATGACGGCGAATCTCACGGTTGAATTCGTCGGCGACAAAGTCCTTAAATACTAATGGTTAGAAATTATTTTCACCTCCTCTCGTGGAGCGCTCGCTCTCCGTTAAACACTCGCATAAATTACGATTTAATCAGGCGCGAATTAGAGGGCAGAAGTCAGTGATGAAGAGTTTTCTCACAGGATGCGGAAACGTGTTGCGCGTTGCATCTTATTGCTCCCGGGAGCATGCTTCCGTCAGATAATATACGGGGGTCGAAGCTTTCAACCGGTTGGTTGTTTCAGCCGCTAATTACTCGTAAATTACTTGCCAATTAAGCTAATCGCTTTTGCTACTTCGCGTTTACCGTTGTCAAGGACCGATCGAAATTTATATATCCGAGGGAAAATTGGATCACATGGCCAGAGGTTTTTAATTGATATGCAATTCATTGAATTTACAGGGCATGAATCTATCCACGGAGTCCTTGGGCGTGCACACGGGAATCCCTTTACAATAATGCTTAGGAATTAAGATTTCATGCAACTTGCCACGATATAAATGAACTCCGATTTATTAATTGAATTATGTCCAGTTATGAAGAGTGTAGAAAACTGCGGAAATACATAGAAAGGACTTTGAATATACATGTAAATTACAAGCACGTTTAGAAGATACACGTTATCATTCTAACATCAACAAATCTACAAATTGCTAGTGACATCAAGTGACATTTAACTATCGCAACATTTCCGTTTTCGCGCGCGTGACAAATGAATTATTGATTGCTGTAGCTTGAAATGCAAAACAAGAAACTGTATCTGATCGTGCAATGGACAGAAATATATAATAATAATAAGTAACGAGGGAACAATTGCGCCTATTAACTATTATCAATGTAACAGATTGCAATTTTTGAGGCACGTAATTTGATACACGAATTTAGTTGTCAAGCTGGATGCAACAATATCACAATTCAATGGCTAACCAATCTATTTAATAATGTATAATTCTATGAATACTCCTGCATCCTTCTTTAACGATTCTATATCTAAGAAACTTTCAATCAAGCCCAGTTGCCAAGCTAATTTCAACAGAATTACTTCACGACGAGGGGAACCATGCTCAACCACATCTCCGTCGTAATTTATTTCATTTCACGTTCCGCTCAGAGCCGACTGGTAATCCCTACTATTGCATGGACATTCTCGTTCAGAATGATCGCTCGATGTTGCATTCCGTTGCACGCGCTGGGTGCCGCATTACCCGGGAATCAAGCAGAAAATTCGCCCCACGTGAGATATATTTAAATGATTATCCCTGCACGACCGCTGAATCGCCGCCCGTGCAACGGCACGAGTAGCTCTCTGATTTTCATTCGAATTTCCCCCTGCAATTCCGCGAAAGAGTCCGGTGATTTCGTTAGAAAGCGTGGCGGATCGGCGATCGGTGAATTTCGCGCGATGCTCAGCGTTTCCCTCGATTAATTCATTAGCCGTATAACGAGCTGTCCCAGCTACGCGTGGATGTCCGTGCCGTTGTTCTCGCTAAATTGGACCGTCCGAGCGGAAACTGCTCGCCACTCGGAGCGTACATTTTAACTACGTGTTGCCCCGGCATCGTCTACAGGTTGTTTCAGAACTGGGCATTGTGCCCTAGAGAGTCGCGGTGACTAATCTCAGACACAGTCAAGACGTGTGCAAAAGGATATCATCGAGGGTAAAAGCTACCAGAATTGTCTTTGGGAATTCAAATTTTTGGTGGGATTGTGAACAGTGGCGAGAAAAGTATATTGCGACATTTAATTATAGAAAAATGATAGCTGGTATATTCTTCACAATTTCAGCTTTCTGGGGATCCTTTTTCATTTCGACACTGAATTGAGAAACAAATTTTTCGCTTGAGAAAATGTAGGACCGTTTTGTGCTGGTCCCCATGGCATTGATTGTGTTAATGAAACACAGATGTCAAAGATACTTCTTAGTGGAATATTGTTGGTTCACTTGTAAAAGCAGCGGGGGTCCAAAATGGTATGAAAACTACGTCGCGTCTACACGAGTTTTATTCTTAAGGGGTTATACCTAGTGAGGCGGCCGAAAACAGGCGAATGTTTGTGAATTTTTTTTTAAAAAGTGGACGCATATATTTTAACAGAACTTTTTGCACTTAAAAGAGCAATATTTAAAGAACATTTGGTAATTTTTTCGTAGAAAAATATTCATGTTCATAATAAATTAACAATCGGCATCCAAGAAGCCTATTTAAAAATTAGGTTTTGCGGTGAGCACTGCCATTCGAAACCAGATTATCTAAAATCAAAAAACAAAAATGATTTCGTTAGTATATTAATGTATCCTCAGATTAACGGAAAGAATTCCGAAATATTAATTTAAAATAAAATGGCGGCTATTTAAAGGTGAAATCCTGATTTTTTCGTGCAAAAATCAAGCGAAAAAATCAAGATTTCAAATTTAAGTAGCCGCCATTTTATTTTAAATTAATATTTCGGAAATTCCCTTTGTTAATCGAAAGATACATTAATATACTAACGAAATCTTTTTGGTTTTTTGATTTTAGATAATCTGGTTCCGAATGGCAGTGCTCACCGCAAAACCAAATGTTTAAAAAGGCTTCTTGGATGCCGGTTGTTACTTTATTATGAACGTGAATATTTTTCTACGAAAAAATTACCAAATGTTCTTTAAATGTTGCTCTTTTAAGTGTAAAAAGTTCTGTAAAAATATATACATCTGTTTTTTCAAAAAAAATTCACAAACATTCGGCTCTTTTCGGCCGCCTGACTAGGTATAACCCCTTAAAGGTAGCTTTTTAAAATTCTTTTCAAGTACGACGATAAGAATTCTATAAAATGTAGTCGACCTCAATGGCATCCAGCACCAACAGTTTCTGATGCACGAAGCTTAGAAAGATCTCCATATTGTGAATCCGAAAAAGCAGCGTTTTGTTTATTAAACGCATCGAAGGGCACAAAAGCAAACAAACTGGAATTCTCATACAGCGACGTTGCATTTCACCTCCGTCTTGCCGCTCCTCGCGACGTACAGATAAAATATGCCTCAGTAGAGGCAGACACTTTTCAAAGCAGGGGACGATATATTTTGCATCTCGCCGTGCATCGCTCTTTTGTAACAATTAGGATCAGGATAAGGGAACAAAGGAAGTCGGTCGCCGTTTTTGATGCACGATTCCAGACGCGATTTCCTTTGACGTTTATTCCCCCCTCGACCTCGCGTGTCCTTGATATGCAAAGATGTGAAGCTACGCGATAAATAAATATGCTCTGTATCTTTTTACGAGTTTAACTATTCCTGACGAGCGCGTGGATGGAGCAAGAAAGTGGATGGGGAAATTGGTTGCTCGTCTCGCGATGCATTGCTCTTTGATCCTGTGATCTCCTTTGAAATAGAAATTTTTAAATGAAAACGTGACGCTGTTTAAAAATATTGTATTAAAGGGAGTAAGTTATGAATGGGGTCACGTGATTTTAATTAATTTAATAATTTGGATATAAGACTGTAAGTGATATACATTTCCAATATAGAATGAATTAAGCAGGAGGTGGGATAGTAATTAATTTGGTGGTCATTTCGTTGTCTAACAATCCTCAAGCTCGAAGTTTGCTACACTATTTTAACCCTTATTTCACGTTCCCCTGGGCTGCCATGTGCCATTCTCGTCAACAGTTGCGCTACTGTTCATCAGGAGCGTCGTGCACCGCTGTAATTTGCGGTCCTCTGACCTCGTCGAGGTGTCGCAATCATCCTCTAAATTGGCAGCTATGCAGAATGCACACTGAAATCTCAAATATCGCTGTCGTGCTTTGTTCGTTCGCCAGACGTGCGCCCGTGATTTCCTTTTTTAAATTCACTTCGAGGGACGCTCCTCTTTATTACCGCCTGAAATTCAATATATCTTTAAATTTGTTGATTTTTGTATCATGCAACGTTGAATACGTGATGTAGAGTGTATAGTAGTTAATGAAATAAATATTTACAAAATGAAATTACAAATTTGAGAGGATCGAAGAATTATTTACTACGTGCCATTTGTGTCAAGTGAAAACTGGTAAATGTTTAATTTAAAATTTTATTTATAAATTTTAAATTTTATGATTTCGAGTGGGGGTATTCCACGCAGACAAACATCTAGCATTGAAAATGTCAGTATACCTTTCTCGTAGTTGTTAAAATTGCTATAAACGAAATTGAGTCAGGAAAACATTCTACTCCAGTTATTGTAATTACAACATTCATCGAAGCAAATTGCACGTTTCCACGTTCATGGAAAACGGGAGTCGTCGCTTCGCTTTTTAAATATGTTTTCATGTCCATTCTCCACTGTGACAGAATATCTATACATTTATAACGACACGGGTCTTTTCAAGCGGTTCTGCAAAGACAGGAAAGTAGGTCGGACAGGTGAGCGCCGTGGCATGCAAATCAATTTCAGGACTTCGTCCTTTACTGACCTTATTTTGCGCTTCAGAGAAATGTACGGGAAAGAATTCCATGAATTATGTGTTCTGAGAAAGTTTTCTTTCTTTCATTTCAAGCTAACGAGCTACTGAATTGTACGTTGTTAACTAACTGGTGAATTGCAGTTGTATATGTGACAGATTGCATCAATTTACAATTAAATTTTATAACTTACTCAATATACCATATTCATATTGGCTTTATGAATATTATACAGATTTATGGAATCATTAAGAACTTACAATTAGCCCGCAAGAAAATTACACTAGTACGTTGATTGATAAATGTTATTAATTGTACAAGTTTGCAACGTCTTTGTAACTTCGTTTGGCATAATTTCTAAATTGTAGAGAAGGGTGTTATAGTTTAATTCCCTTAGAGAATTGAAATATATACAATATTATGGGTATCATTGATTAACTCACTGCAGATTTTTCTCTGGATTAATTTTCCAGATAGAATATCGTTTCGAAGGATTGAAGCAGTCTGAAAAGGAAGTAATATACTTTTTATATAATATATCTATGACTCTCTGAGAAGGAGAAAGACACCCACTTACGGATTACCATGATATAGGGTGCGATCTTCGTCCTCCATTCGGAAGGATCCTTTTTATTCGTCGTATTTCCTTCAGGAAGCATGGATCCATCCGAAGATTAATTTCAATCACTGAATGAGCCTTTGAAATCGATCTATTAATAAACGACGAGCGGAGTGTCGAGAAACGAGGTCATCTTGCCAGAGGAGTGATAATTTTTTGTTCAGGGGCTATCCATAACAGTAATTATCACTAGTGACCAAACGGAAGTAATAAAAATACTGGTGGGTGAGAAATTTATAAAAGGAAGTTAAAAACAGGGAGGAGAAGGAAGGCAAGGTAATTATTCTATTATAACTATATGTTGGGTTAACAATTATATTGATACTACTAATAATTCAAACACTATAGAAAGTAACGTTTAAATAAGTAAACATCTAAGAGTTTCCATTTCATGGTTCACGAAATTCAATTTGCGACTTTTGGGGAACGTTTTATCGCCCTGTTTTAAGCTTCAGTTTATACTCCCGAAATGCACGTATAATTCTGATAATAAAAAGTTTACAGTTCTGCACAAACATCATAGTGTCTACTCAGACGAGCTTCAGTTTTATTTCTTAGCGGAGAGCTGTTTCACTCGTACCTTTTAATACACACATTTTTTTTACAATCTACGATTTTAAGCAATTCCTTTCCTATTTTATCTCATTTGTAATTCGAAGAAACGCTGAATAAATAACCTTTGTGGTATACTAGCCAGACAAATGGTCGAAAACGGGGAATGTTACAGCATTCATCCCTCAGAAGTACGTTCACATAACATTGCTCGAACGACGTCCTTAACAACATGTAAACAATCCATAAAAGTACTCCCCGTTTCTCGGTATTTGACGGCTCGCGTATTTTCTCAAGATGCAGCTTCGTATCGATCGTGATGAAAGAACGCCCTATTTTTCTCATTCAAAGAGATATTCGGTAGCTAAGTGTCGTAAGCTCGTAATTACCTGCGTGTCCCGAGAAACGCATGTTGCAATTCCGAAGTATGAGAAATGTCACAGTTTACGAGAAAGTGAAACACAAACGTTCGAAAGTGGTGCTGCATAATGTGCATCACGCGACTTGCTTGAACAGCGATTGCAGCATTACGCAATTTAAGAACGAAGAACGTTCCTATATTTTTGCATCTACTTGCTCTACTTTCCTGCGGAACACTTCACATCTGACCCCACAAGTGGAAGGTAAATATTTAAACGTATCGACTTAGTTCGTTTAACGTGTTCGTTTAACGTCTCTGTTGAAGCGTTCGGTACCCATCTCTGTGCTGTACACAATTTTTCTATCCTCAAGAATCGCAAGAGTAGCGCTTAAATCGAGGTGGACATTTCTCTTTGCCGATTAACAGATAATCTTCGAAAGTCGATTACACATTTTAGAGGAATTATTGGGAGCAAAAGGTAGCTTATATTTATCAAGATATCTGTATTATACCTATGATATTCCCAAAGTTTCATAACTTTTCGGGTTTCCGTGCACAGCATCTTCCCCTGCAACTCAGGTGGCTAGATTTATTCCAAGTGTTCTTCCAGCATCATCAAATTCAATTAGCGATACAAGCGTGATCCCATTAACGAGCGCTCTAAAATCTTATCAAGCGCTATTGACGAAGCTTCTAAATGGGGAGGGCATGCAAATATCCGCGAGGATGTCCACTCCTCTGACCACTTCAACAATAGAATCCTCAATTGAGAGGGATTACATGGGGACACTGAGAAAACGGACGACTGGAGAGAAGATAAGGAGGGAAGGTAGTAGCCAAGAATCGTATTTGCATGGAATTGCATCAGAATGTGTAGAGACGGTGTGGGTGAACCACTGTCGGTCGCGCCCTAAGGAGTTGGATGTAGAAGGATGATTTGATAAGGGTACATGGGGGTACATTTACATTGACGTGCACTCACACGACCTCACACCTCTTGCCCAGCTTCCTCTGTCCTCTGAAATATACTCTGTACCGTGCAAACGCTTCCACGCCTTTATAAAAATATAATTCATACAATTTCTACCAGCCGAGAGCGACAAATTATATAAGTTCCATCTCTAAACCCCTTTTTTCTCGTAAACGAACCTATTATTCTACGCTGTCCATTTATTTATTTCATTTAGAATCACTGAATTCAGAAATTTTCCAATTGCACTTCCAGATCGTCGATACCCTGCAAAATAAATATACATTACCAATAGTTACCTTTAGGTACTGCTCGAAAATTCAGTTTCTTTCCTTCAATTCATCCTCTGCCCAAGTAACTTACTCATTTCCTTCAACATACACGTCTATAATCTCATCATTTGGTAAACGTACACATTCGGTTGCAGAGAATGGACCGTTACACGGTTGAAATTGCCATCCAGGGTGGTTTCTAGCCAAAAAATTGTCCCAGTTGACAGGTTGTTATCGTAGCACTGGTCGTTCCAGCAGATTAAGTCACCGCCAGCTTCGAAGGTTCGCGCAATACCAGATCATCAGTTAACGAGTTGCCAGCATGGTAGCGTAATGACGTGTAAGGCGTGAACTACCAAGTCCCTGTGAATTTTCCGACGCTGATGCCCCGTCAATCTCTCTCGTTCTTCCCGTATCCGCACGTACATAAACGAGATAGGAGGCGTATACGAAGTTCTGTACACACTGGGTCGATATACCGCCCCGAACCACGGTCTCACGACTATTCTGTCAACTTCCAACCCCCATTCATCGTCCGACATCCCTTGCACCAGGCTCGAGCGAACGTTAAGGAAATTTTTGCGCAAACATCGGGGGCGTTTGAGAAACGTGCTTGGAATCTTGTAATTTTCAAAGAAAATGACCTTTATGCAGGGATGTTTAAAAGACGTTTTATTTCAGTTCAGAGATCGACGTAGAATATAATGTAGTTAATGTAGGGGTATTGACAAATGTTTTAACGGAAAGGTAAAGTTGCTAAGGGGAAGTGGGGGAGGCTATGTGGTTGTACAGATATGCTGAATCAGAACCTCTTCGGTATCCTATTTAGACGAAATTTGTCCGTGTACAAAGGAATCTTGATTCCTTCGAAAGTGATTTTCTACACGAGTAGATTTGCGTGGGCAAGCGGTACCCGTTGATTTGGGGAATATCATTTTGCAAGAGGTGATTTGTGAAATGGAATTTTGGGGGAAAGCGGTGGAGAGGTTGAAGGAGACTGATCTTAGACTTTGCGATGTGATTTGGGTAAAAAAAAGAAGAGGCAACGCGAATGGAATGTGAAATTAATAAAATGAGATTAAACCAGGAATACATCTAAATTTTTGTGGAAGGAAATATCAGTTTGATAATTTCAGTCTAAACAGGATATTTTCATTTTCAATTATATCCTTGGTTCATCATTTTTTTAAGAGTATGTCATTAACAGTCGACACTTGGATGTTTACTGATTACTCTATGGCACAAAACACTTTTCTGTATAGAATCCATTGTAGTTTTCATGTTTTGCAATGTTTCCTAAGACATGTTCTTTTAATTAATTTAATACTCCGCTTATTCGCATGTGTGCACGTGATTCTAAATAATTTATGGCCACGTGATAATATTAACTCCCAGAAGTTCTGTATCAATTTCCCGACAACCTCGTTCGTGGTTACACTGCATCTGGCCAGCCACCTTGCTATACATTTACGCGTTCAACCTACAGGCTGTGAAAAATGTAGTAGCTATCACTTTTGGTAAAATGAACGTTAGTCATAAAGTTCGAAATAAAATTTTCTTCGCTCTTACTATGTAGTTCTACCAGCAGGAAGACGACAGTTTCAAAAGGTACATGCTCCAGTCAAATAATTCCTGTTAAGTTAGTATCCTGACTCATCTGTATTTTTTATTCTCCGAGTCTCAAGGGCACCATATAAAGTGAAGTATGCAATAACTATCGTATCCTAAATGTGCTACGTTTCTCCATTTATTATATTTGTCTACTCTTCAGATAATCTTCATCACTACTCTAACTGTCTTTACACCTAACACTCATTTCTGAAGTCTCAATTCCCCAACCATCCACCTCCATTCCCCTACAAAGCCTGTCCTCTGAAAGCACCAGGAGAAAATAGAAGACGACAGTGCCCTAAATATAATAATATAATACCCCACTTATTTATTTTTATCTACCATTTACTTTCCATCACTGCTCCAAGGTCTGGGTCGGAACCCTTAATTTTCCCTCGTTACTTTCCTCCACCCTTCCATCCTCGTCGTTACTTCCACCTAACTTTACTCACAACCTAACACGCGTCTTCCAAGGCAAGATTCCCAAAAGTTCCACCTGCAGCCCTGACTCCCCGAGTGTCTCCCTTGAAAATACCACGGGGCGAAGTGGATCACGAGTTACGGGAAAGTTCCTCGGCAACTCGAGACAGCCATCGCGGACGCCACACTTGCGTGGCTCTATAGGTGCGCCCGATGGTTGTGGCAGAAGTACGCGGGGAGTTTGGCGGTCTGCGAGCACAATCGGGCAAACACGTAGAACGGGAGGCGGGTGTAATCCGGGATTTCCCATTTTCTCTCCCACTTCCTGCAGACCCGCCCGTCGATCCGATGTGATTATCGCGCGGAAAAATGACAGCGAAATGTACCGTCGATCGCGGTGGCTTGCACCATGGGATCCGACATGTGCGCTGCTACACGAAATTGTCACGAGATCCGCGGATCTGTGCGCGGAGAATGCTCGGCGCCGTGCAATTGTGTTGCTTTCGATCCGCACGACTTTCGAACACAAAGCAGAGGCTTCATGTTGGATAGATGATAGCAGAGCCGTCCGTATCCGAACTAATAGAGATACATAAATGTTTGCATAAAGGAATTTTCGGATAATATTGAACAATAAATTTTCTGATATTAAACTCCTTTCATTTAAATAGGGATTAAGAAAATCGAGAGTTTGTTGAAATATTTATGCATCCCACATATGTTTGGCTGCTGAATTACATAAATTAGGTCTCTGAAATAAATCGTTACGATCAGGATTAGTTTCGATCGGACAGGGAATATGAAGGGGACGGGGGAAAAACAAGGAATGACACAAAACAGTTTTATTGAGAAAATCAAGATTTACTTCGGTCTATCAGTAAAGAAACAAGGTTCAGTGAACGTAACTATATTGTTCATAGCATGAAAAAATTATACTATAATTAGGCAACAGAAAAGAACTCAGCAAAAAGATAATTGTTTTACATTGTTTTAATATCTCTCAAGTGGAACATTGCAGAATACTTTAACAAAATAAATGTCCACTTTTATTATTATCAAAACAAGGACAATGTACACAGTGACGTAAAAGGGCTGCTCACGTAGTGCAAGCTTAAAGTAATCAGAAATTTATAGTGCAAGTAGGAAGACTTGGGACATTCCATATTTTGTTCCAGTGTAGGGTGGACATTCCCAGTTTTTAACCAGTGAACCAAATCTTTAACGTTGTCTTATGCGAACCTTTCTACTTTATAACAAAATACGTTTTAAGGTGCTCAGTGTTGGATTTCTATATTCAATGGTCTATGTATCGTTGTAAGGTTCTTGGAGCTCAGATTTCTTTACTTAATGATCTCTTTCCCGTTGCAAAGTGCTTAGAGCTTGGATAAATCTTTTCAATCAACAATCTATTGTTTCAAAGTGCTGAAGCCTGGATTTCTTTATTCTATTTTAAAGTCTGTTGAACGAGTAGGAATCTAAAAGAGTATAGACAATGGACTCTGCAGGAGCAATTTATTTCTTAAAACTGGTCTAAGAAAAAACCGACCATGAATTATTTGCTTTCAAGATACACTCTCATAGATAAAGATAAAACTTAAACAACCGCCCTTTGCATAACACTTGGTTCTCGTTTCATGGTCTACAATCATTCCTTAAAGTACTACAAACAGCACTGCACGTCCTCACAATATGTTTTTCCATTCCCCTGACATGTATTATCTATCGAAACCTCCGTTTTAATTCCCAAAGGTACACAAACAGCGTTTACATAAGTTGTGTGAAAGTATTGCAAACAAATGCGTGGACATTAGTGTTTGCCTGCGGTGAAACGTGACAAGAACCATTTATAAACGAATTAACACACACCGACGTGTTTTCTGCTGGCGGCGAATAGTTTGCAGCCGCGCGACGCGATATTTGCACGAGCGTAATAAACGCTCCGCGAAAGTTGCATCTCTGGGCGATCTGGCTGAATGGCGTACGGTCGCGTGGCGCATAATTGGCAATCGATTTCGACCGCGATGGGCATCGAACTCGGGCAAATTGATGGCCGAATGCAAATCGATTTAATTGCGCCCACGAGAGGACAGCCAGCGTCTGGAGGAAGCGTGGCCACTCCTGAATACCTCAGGAGTTGACCGCGATTCGGTATTCAATGGCTGACAGTTGTCGGCGTAATTCGCGAATTTCGCAAATCGCGCTTTCAGCTTCATCTGAATTTGAACGGTCCATAATAGTTCCAATGGTTCCTTTCAGTCGAGGTGGTAATCGGTTCGGATCTCCGTTCTGTCTTCCTTTCTTCTCTCTATTATCTCCTTCATTAAAAATTGCTTTGTTATCGCTGCTTAGAAAATATTTCATGAAGTAGTTAAAATTTTGGACTCAGTAATGAATTTTTTTAATGAATAAGGATAACTGATAATTAATTCCTAGGAATAACGAATTAAAGCGATTCTTGGAGAGTCTTACGCCGGAGTAAAAAATATTCCCGTTTATTTTGAATGCATGGAAAATTTGTGCTAACGCTATTAACTCGAGCTGGGCGTAATTGATTTTAACGGGACAAACAAATAATTATGCGCCGTTCTGGGAACGCAATTTGCGATTTAAAGCAGTAATTATTAACGCCATCGGAGAACCGCTTGCGGTCTTGAAACTTGATTTCAAGCGGCGTCGAGCGAGATACCGATGCGAAAAAGGAACCACAGTATCGCCCGTGAAAGTTAATTACGAAGTAATTAACGCCACTTGAAACTCGCGGGCAGAAGTGTCAACCAATTTCATAAGTACGCTCTATCGGAAATTACTTTCGAAGTTACGCCCCCTTAAAGGACGTTTTTTCCCCCTATCTCTGTCCTCTATAGCTAGAGGAATTTAATCTATATTCTATACCCAGACAAATCAAAAACTGTTTGTATAAACTGCGCTCAAAATGAATATCGGGGGAATAATTATGAAACTAGTGCAATTATTGAAATGTCGCAACAATTCCATGGAGCATTCCGCATAAAATGCAGAAGAAAATTTATTAATTAAGCTATTTAGGTGAAGCCGACCGTAATTTAATATTTCCTCGTCGTATTCGCAGTTTACTCTACTGTACGCATGAAATTAATTAACGAGTACGCCTCGGAGAGCGCGAAACGTCGTAAAATTTAGCGACCGCGAGATCGCGAAATGAAACGAACGCGTATAAATTTTAATGAAACGCGGGTCGTAAGACGGATTAATCGCCACCGAAAGAGGTGTTCTACCATCGTCAAACTGGAGCTTCTGAAATTACGTCAAAGACGTTCTCCACGGAATGAGAATCGTAGGGGTGTTCTGCGGGCGAGGGTTGAAAAAAATTTCATCAAATCCTAGCTCGCCGGATACTTTATTAAACACCGTAACTGGCATAACGAGCGATTCGTTGGTTTACAGCAGCACTATTTCCACGTCTGAAATAATTATGAAGCCACATAACGAGGAACTGTATTTTGTATGTTCGAAATGAGTGGAGATAAGGGGAATGTTTAAATGGAGAGTTAATTCAATATTTAAGAGGAAAATGCAGGAACGTGTGCAATTACGATTTACATACATGTATCTCTGTTTTTAAGCTTGTACCTCACGAAATCATGACCCGCCGAGTTTTCCTGTAAATTTTATTACTTCTTGCAATTGAAATTAAAGTGACCATGACTACAGAAGGTTAATAAAAGGCAGGATTACAACGGAGCTCATTGTACAGTGGCGTGCAAAAGTATTCGGCCACCCTTTAAAATCGCATAATTTTTTTTCAAATTAATCCAAACGACTTGAGTTTTTTTGAGAAGCTAGAGGGATTAGTTTGCTAAATGATGTGATTCGTCGGTTTGAAAAAAATTGCAATTGGTCGGAATAGCAAAAAAAAGGTAAAGGTTGTTTTTTAAACTTTTTTTTTTGTGAGCCTGTAATAGAAATTCAAAAAACCCGTTTGTAGATTTAAGTAATTTATATACGTGTCTAGAAATTTATTAAAATCGGCTAACGTTGCTCTGAGCTATGAACGCTTAAAGATCGCGAAATAAGGTTGAAAATCGCGAAATTCCCGAAATCAGCGATTTTCAACCTTATTCTGCGATCTTTAAGCGTTCATAGCTCAGAGCAACGTTAACCGATTTTGATGAAATTTTAGGCACGTATATAACTTACTTGATCCTAAAAACGAGTTTTTTGAATTTTCATTAACGGCTCACAAAAAAAAGTTTAAAAAACGACCTTTATTATATTTTTGGCTATTCCGACCAGGTGCATTTTTTTCAAACCGACGGATCACATCATTTAGCAAACTAATCTCTCTAGTTTCTCAAAAAAACTCAAGTCGTTTGGATTAATTTAAAAAAGTTATACGATTTTAAAGGGTGGCCGAATACTTTTGCACGCCACTGTACATCCGAATGATTAATTGCAAATAGTTTTGCTGATGATATATGATTAAAAAAACTAAACAATTAGTAAAGCACACCTGCACATTAATCTCTCTACACGGGTAATATGAAGCCACGAAGAGAACAAAAAAGAAATTGTTCGTTCGATGATGAACATGTTAAAACAGTGGAACAGTAGATTTTTCACCATAGAATTCATGCGTAATCCCGACGACTCAGCCCCCCTTTTTCCCATACCTTCATCCATAGGAACTTCGCCAGTGTTTGCTATGTAATCTGGAGCTTGCAGTTGGCACGCGATTTTTCGCGAATATGCCGAGCATAACGAAATGCAACGGCCTCGCTGTGAAATAATAAAAGTAGTTACGTAAGCTTAATGGTATAAAGGTCGGCGTAACGACGTTGTGAACGTTTTTGCCCGGGGAACGAGAGGAAAACTTCATCTGCACTCCGTTTCGAGTGTCTGAAGCGGAAATTTAATCATTCATGGTGTTAACAAAAAAGAGGAAAGCTGTTTTCAATATTTCAATGTTAATTCGGAAAAGTATTATCAAAATTCTCTTCTAACGACGCTAAGTACAACTAGTACAGACAATAAGACATCCAGCAACTCTTACAAAACAGAAATACGGGTGAAGTAAATATACAGCTACTTTATTGCAATGATATGTTCACTCTAAACCTGCAAATATTATAGTTGAACATTTTCATTTTCATGCAGGATCCAAGGATCCTTCTATCAGGATGTATACGATAGTTCTACTTTCAAATAAACCTACTCTTGACCAATTTTTCAATACATCAATACTTTCTTCATTCTAACAGCCATCATGGGAAGTTCCTATTAACACCGTTCATTATCAAATTAATATCTTTCATAATATCTGTCACCTGTAAACGTGTACCGCATGCGATCACCGTGTCAAATATTTAATGCCAGCCGAAAGTGAGTCAGAACACTTACTAAAGTGTTCCAGCGAAGCTACTTAGCCCTTGTACACAGCCACGAGACATCTTCCGTGTTCCATTAGATCCGATAGCGGTTTCCCGCAAACTTTATGACTCTTGCACGAAGATTGAAGTACACCCCGGTTAAATTGCCTGTTAAGAACAGCCCCCGTGGTGGACGATGTCGCGGTTACACGAATTTTCCCGCCACTTGTTTCCAACGAGCCGCGGGTGTCGCGTGAACCAGCGATCAGGTTCTGAGAACGCTGCCAAAGCACGTTTGCATTCCCCTGATAACGATCGTTGGTAGTTCAAATACGTAGTTCTCCGCGATTCTCCGCCAGACATCTCCTCTGTGTGTTTGCACGCGTGTTTGTGCACGTCGAAGGGGTGGTTGTTTCAGGGTTGTACAGGAGTCGACGGTGAATCCAAACGAACCTGGCTACACCTTTGGTTTGTAAGTAATTAGCACCTGGGGATTGACTGCAATTAGCTCGACTAATTTCTAGCAGGGTTGGGCTCAATGAACTTCGAACCACTTGAAATGGAGGACTAAGCCTCGAATAGTTTGGGGTGTTACTTGGAATTTGAGGATATTGAAGGTTTTGGGTGGAACTTTTTTTTTAATTTCAGTGGTGGTATGTTTGTAAAGATTGTTCTAATAATTTCCCTAATAGAATACGTCCACCCAACTAAATTTCGGGGCTCCTTCTCCTACGCTGCCACATATTACTACAACCAATTACCGGGGTACATTAAGGCCATCAAATCTATAAAATGTTTTAGGCAGTCAGCGGAGAGTTATCTAAAAGACGCTATTCTATAGTTCTAGGAAATGCGACTTTCAGATACAAACAACGCAGCATAACTTACAATGTACAGTTAGAAGTAAGAACAATGTGTATAGAAATAATGTATAAATAATGTATAGATAATAGATAGTTAAGTTAGGATTCAGGGTAAGGTTTCAAAACAGCGTTTAATGCTGAATCTCGCCCATTACGCCGCAAATGCAACACCCGAATTAGCGATATACCAATATAATCAATCGAATATGGAGTAAGAAAGATGCATTATTATTATTATTATTATTATTATTATTATTATTATTATTATTATTATGTTGGTCGTTAAAAAAGTCTCGTGAGGAAGGCATACATTTTGCTAAGAACCTTCAACTAGAGTAAAGGACCCAATTACTGCCACCTACCAAATTACTGTCACCCTAAGCTGTTTTACGTAAAATAACGAATAAATCTTATAAAATTATGCATAAAAAAAATTGAGCATACAATTCAAACTGTTATTTTTATGATACAAAAAACAGTACTTAATTTTTTCTACGTTAATTTGAATAAAACGATACAAAATTTTAAGCGAATATTAGGAGAATGGAAACGATGACTTCCTTACTAGCGAAAGAGAAAACTGGGCGTTAAAGAAAATGCTGTAATTGTAATATTTAAGCTATTAACATAACAAAATATAATGTTTTAAATAATATAGGCATCATAGAAAGTAATAAAGATCCGAATTCACCGATTCATTAAGTCTTTTTACTTATTAATTGGGTGACAGTGATTGGTACAAGCGTTTCAAGCATTTTGGTATTACTGTCATAGCAGTAGTTGCTCATGTACATGACACGACGTAACCTTAAAATGACATAAACAGTATTAGGTTAGCTGGCAGTAATTGGGGTGTCAGTAAATCAGTCAAATACATTTGAAGGGTGTCAGTAATGGATCCCCATATAAATTTTAGAAATTGATGAATTTATACATAAAAATCGAAGTTTTAAGATCCGCCAAATTTTTTTCATCAAGTAAACATATTAAACAATAATAAATAATAAGAACAACATATACTTTTAGTCTATAAGTACATAATTATAAAATAATGTCAGTGTCAACGCTTAATGTGTCAGTAATTGGATCCTTTACCCTATGTCGTCAAAGTATTAAATGTTTGAATATCCTACCATAACAGTTTTAAGTGCAGAGTGCTTAAACGAGTCGCTTGGTCGAAGGAAAGAAACAAATGGAGCTATGTATAAAGAATAATACATCTGTACTTTGCAGGTATTGAGTTGGATTTATGAAGAAAAAACTGATATTTGAAAACAAATTTTTTTTGTACCTACTATTTAAAAATTTCTTCTACTATTTCTATCTATCTTCGATGAAACTCCATTGAATTACACATCTGGTAGAATCGCTTCCTGAAATATTGGCAAACAATAATCAGCCTGAAAAGCATCTGAAAAGCTTTGTAACGATGTGGCTCAAATGTCGCGTGTGATTGCAAAAAAAGAGGAACGTGTTTAGCCAGCCAAGACAGATCGCGAAATTAATTACACGCGACATTTACGCGAGACGACCACACGCGGTTCGTCGACGCAGAAACTTAATTAACGGGGGTGGGAAGGGGGGCGCCAGTGCTCCAAACGGTGTACGGAGGGAAATGGAAAAAGGGAAGGCGGATCAGGCGAAGGGACGTGGAGAAACGGTGTAGATAAGGGTGAAACGGCTCGATATTTCCCGGATACGAATGCACCTACGACCATTTCCATCTCGGCGAACCGCGTTAGACGACGGTTTAACGGTTTTACGAAGGGGGGTGTTGTTTTTGCAGCCGCCTAGACATCGTTCGGAGAACGATAAGAGGAGTTCGGCACTTGGTTCGTCGATTTTAAACCGAGGCATCCTTCACAGTCCCCTGGTTGCTCGATCGAAGTTCAGCGAACGTGTCGTCCAAGCTTTCGCGAGATAAAATTGATGTAGGTTACAACGAGTCACTGGATGCAGATAAAGCTCGAGCACCTGTTTATGTGTTCAAGGATGGTCGAATTTTTTGGTTATCGCGTCGAGGTGGAAGTAGAACCACAGACGAGGTATAAAATGGACATAATGTATTGCGGATTATCGCAGCTCAATTTCAACTGCCTTTCAATTTGGAAATTCGGGAAGGAAGAAATTCATGCGCCGTAGAAAATCAAGTGTTACTAATTGATTTATATCTCGAGTTTTATCGATCATAGTTAATCATTATTTATACTGGGCGGTTAGAAGAATGTTGTCAACATCATTTTTCATAGTAATAGCCACTGGAATTTATACTTTACCGGAAATATCAATTTTGTTGAATAATCGATTAGCTTTCGCGATTGTAATTAAACGTTGACTGGCTGGACCTACTGGACCTACTGGATCTACAGGATCTACTGGACATAAGGGACTTCTGGGATATCTGGGAACCCAGGACTGTGTAGACCAAATAGACTAACTAGACACCTGGTCCTCCTCCGCCCTCTTGGTCTGAGATAGCTTATTCTGTTGATGCCGATCAAATTTTGGGGTTCATTGAAAGCCATTCGAAGTTTTCTTCTTTTGCAAAAGGTCAACATTCAGTTTTGTTAATTTCGAACTGATCTCTTCGATGGTGTTTGCATGATTTGTTCTGCCTCACTCATGTCTTCCATGGTTTTGCATGAGATGTTCAATTTCATGCATTTCTTCGATGGTTTTCCATGATTTATTCAATTTCATGCATTTCTTCGATGGTTTTGCATGACTTGTTCCCTCTCATGCATCTCAACGATGGGTTTACATTTCCTGCACTCTTTCATGTATCTCTACGATGGTTTTGCATGCTCGTACATGCTCTTCTGTGGTTTCAAATTATCTCGATCGGCACCAACCTAATAAATATTTTTGGTTCGTTCCCTCCCAAGCCCACCACCCGATTACCAACATATTTAAAACATATAAAAAAAATTGGTGAAGAATGATAGTGAAAGAAGATAGTGAAAAGTGATACTGAAAGAAGACATCTAAGGAAGCCTAGGCTAAGTTAGTACAGTAAGGCCCCATGTAAAATTGCCAAGCAGTCACTGAATTACACAGTTCGACAAATTTGGACTTTTTCCGGACTTGTAACATTCAATAGTCGTTTCTTATAGGTTTTCGTGCGCTGAAAACGAATCCGCAAATCGTTTGTCGGTTTGTCGTTTGTCTCAGTTTTTGAGAAATTCTATTTTGAAAAAAACTGCAAATTTTCGAATTTGAACATTTTTTATGCCAAAACGGTAATAGTTATTCGGTTGCTCGTTGCATCAAATTATTCTATGCACCCTCCCGAATACTTATGAACATATAAATATATTTAAACAACGATCAAAGGGAAAAGGACACCCGAAACGCACCCATTTTTGCAGATATCTTTCAATTTATTTCCAAAACTAAGGGTCTAGGAGAAAATCTGACCATTCCACGCGATGTAGCAGACAGTTTTCCCCCGGAAAGCGTCAACAGAAGTGGTATGTTTCGTTTTGTTTTCAATACAGAAGCGAAATAGTTTGGCAAAACGCGCGGAGCCAACAGCAGTAGTCACGCGCGTTAAGCATTGTGTTACGCTGAGCGGCAGTGGATCGGGCGCCGCCGTTGAATTCCATTTTTGTAAGCTACTGACTGAGCATGGAATCGGTATGGATGGAGCAGTTTCATCCCCTGGTGTTTTTGTCCAAAGGGAAAAGTTTCGGGCGTAGGGGGTGTGCCGGAAGGTACCACTGCCTGCGTAAGTCACCCGGTCCGATTCCCAATCTTCGTCGTTAGTCGGCTTGAGTCAGGTCACACCTAGTGTGCTCCTGACGGGTTGCTCGGAGCAACAGCAATTGCTTCGGGGGCGCTGAACGCTTTTCCCTTTCGACTCGGACAGCAGGGTGGTAGCAGCTGGGCCATTTAATACTCCTTTCATGCTTACCTCGTCTTTCCTTCTTTCCTGAATTTATTTTAATCGAGCAATTACTTGGCAGATCCCTAGCTTTTATATCTCAACTGAAGAGATCGACGGAACTTTGTTTCCGTCTATCTCTTTAGTTTAGTAGACTAAGGTTTTCATGTACACTGTACAGGGAGATTGATGAAACTTTGATTCCATCTATCTCCCTCCGGGTTTCGAAACGCAGCAACCTCCTCGTGGTGAGACCTGCTAATCGGTGAAAACCGAGCCGATGGCTGCGGTTGTCAAATATTCTTAGATAGTTAGATATAAGCATTTCTATAACTTGAAATACTTTGGTAGAATGTAAGAATAAATGTAAGTTTAAATGTTTGTAACTTCTATATGAAATAAAAATAGTTATGTGAAATTATCAAGTGCTGTTCGATTATTCCTACTCCAGAATAATAGTATAGTGTTAGGATAGAAGGATAAGTGGAACTTGGAATATTTCAGCTGATGTTGGAACTGATGGGATTTTAAAATTTTCCCGTCCTCTCTGCTTCACCACCTTACTGAAATATACCAAGTTCCAATTCCTTGGCGAGATATTCCAAGTTATATTTATCGAGATGGACCAGGACCCTCGTCTAGTGATTTTATCTTTCTTACAGAATTTACGATATAAATCCATTTAAATTCTAATTCCAACCATAACGAGAGTTTTGATCTGCTTCTGTAGTCTGCTGGTAACGTTGCAGGTGAACCGAAAATGGTAATTGGGCTCTAGAGCCCCAGAAAACCGGGCTGTGAAAATACATTGGATGTTACGTTTATACTGCACCGCGTCTGTGGTACAAAGATGAATTTTAAGATAGACGAGGTCAATCGTTATGGTACGTAGTACGTCGTATTCAGTAGTACGAATCAATCATTCATCAGGCTACCTCGTTTCATTCTGTAGTCATAGAAAATTCACGTATTAAACGCAGATTTTAATTTGAAAAAAAAGCAGTTCCCTGAAATATCTGCTATAATCATTGAAATTACATTGCCCGTGTGCAACTTGAATAGACAATAAGTAAGAAAAGAACTATCGTCACATGTCTTACTGGGACACCATAAATCGACTGACCTCGACCTCGAGCTCAGCTGCGACCTCGACTCGAGCATGCTATTTACTCGGAGAGGCACCATGTAACATCTTTCTTCCTGATTTTTATTTTATTTCGAAAGGCCCTTGAAGGAGAGTTTCTCGAACGGCAGCGAGCCTTTTTTTCCAATTCTTACAGGGAACGAAATCTATAAAAAGTCGATCAAATATACGGGTAGTGTAAATCGATGTCGGTGCGGGTGGAATTCACATGTGGGTATGATGGACAGAGGAAAGGAAGGATCGATTGACACAGATCCGAAGTCTCTAGGACAAGTGGAGCTGTTATTATTTCCTCCGCGTGGTAACGCGCTCGTTTCAGACTTCTATAACGACGGAATGAATTTTTCCTTCCACGACGCGTAGTTATTTACACGAAGACGGGGACTGATCAGAGTGTCTCGCGTTTTATTACTATGTGATTCAAGCTGACCTTAACTCGAGGCGACAATCTATTGGAAAACTTCTCGATTTTGTGCGAAAAGCTTTGGCCCCCTCAGATTTTGCAATAGAATCATTGAAGATTACGTTGCAAGTATTTATAATAGCTTTAAATTCCTTTAATTCTGAAACCCTCTAATTAGAATTAAGAGCAATGCATTAACTAATTACTAGATCCAACCTATATTTTGTTCTATTTAATTTGATTAAATTGTTCTTGAATAAACTATGATTTCCCCGAATTAATTAAGCGAGAAAAATTTGCAACAAATGCGAGAAGTATATAATATCGTGTACTGTAAAAAGATATTAAGGATTCAGATTTCATCCTACTCGTACCAGCGTCCAATGATGAAATACGGGCACCTTAAGCTTCAAGGATGTCGGAAACACGTTACACCGTGCATTATTTTCATGTTGCAGAATCCCTGGTATGCGCAGGATCTACTAGGGCAGCGAATTTAATCCTTAAAATGAGATCCTCCATGTCCGAATTATCTGCAGCGACTGACGTATTCATCTTCCTGAATTTCACGTTTTCGCGAGACATGTGTCCAAGAAACGATCAGAGATATCATTCTGGCAGTGAAACGTGCCTCTGCTGCTACAGGATGTGTTTACGAAAATGCACATAAGAATTAATTTTCTAATTTCTGGGAATTACATATTTCCTGCAATAATTTTGTAAGAATGAAAGTATACCACAAAATTGTGTTCGTGAAAAGAGAATTCGAATTCCATATATGAATTACATACCTATGTGATAGGAAATGGTGAAATATTTTGTTTAGAGTTTCATTAGTTTCAAGATTTGATATGAACTTTTTTACTCGGTTAAATAATCTAATTTCAAGATCTTATCGGCGAATGCAGGTAAGATTTTCTGCAGTCCACGACGAATTCCTTGCACTTTGGTGCA
The DNA here is from genome assembly GCA_947577245.1 of Andrena bucephala. Lineage (NCBI taxonomy): Eukaryota > Metazoa > Arthropoda > Insecta > Hymenoptera > Andrenidae > Andrena > Andrena bucephala. Next base: position 114,175,652 of record OX387715.1, read on the forward strand.
TTTCACTGTGACGCCCGTATCGGAGATGTCGATTCACCGTTGATCGCATCCCGTCGCACTATAATGTGCACTGGCCTTAATTCGATACGAGGACTCGCTTCGATGCAGTACATTCAGTTGCATAAGTGTGCCTTATCAAATGGACTTCGTTTTGCTCCTTGGTAGCCACATCTTTGAAATACCTTAAATAAATTATAAAAAATTATTATCACTCCAGTCAAGCTCGTTTAAAGCAGCTAAGCCAGGCTTTTGCTGAACAAAAGTTAAAGAGTGTAAGTAAGCTTAAAGTAAAAGATACGTATTATAAAATGACAGTGTGTATCTGTTACGTCCAAGTCAGCCTTTACACTGACCCACTTCGCTAGCCTGCTATTGCCTAAACCTATGAACGAAGATGATTGCGCGTGATTGTGGCATCGGCAGACAACGAAAAGTAATGAAGGGCAAGCTTCGTGAAAGGAACGTCGATGAATCGTTCTGGAAATTGCGAAATGTATTCGTGCGCCATTCAGCGAGCAATATCGTGAAGCGATTTGGTCGGGAGTGTATGAGAAGCGACAAGCCCTCGACAACAATGCCGGTGGAGGAAAAAAAAGGGACACTTGTGCTCCTCAATCGCAATACACGAAGTTCTTAGCGTTTGCATGTAACTCGTTTCGATCCTCCGCCAAGGTGAAGGAACCGTCGAGCATTCTCGAGCGAATGGAGGTGAAGAGTCGTTCGATACACGTCTTTGTCTCCCTGTTCTCGTTCGTGACAAATTGTCTCGGCCAGAGAGCCTTCGTGCCAGTTACGACACCTAAGCCCGCAGAAGTCCTAGCTCGCCTCGTAGTTATTACGAAACTCTGAATGTTAGAATTAATCGAGTTCAAAGTCGGTATAACAAGTTGGACGGTATGGGCGACCGCGTCACGATCGACACATCGGCATAGAAACCGAACGAACTTTAGGTATTTCATTCAGAGGCGAACCGCTACGCCTTTCACGTAAACTGACGGCTATTCTATTCATTTATAATGCATCACGCATTGTGCAGAAAATTCTTAGAAATTCAGCGCACTAACCGTCACTTCTGTGGAAAAATACAAGGTGGCCATAAGTGTACGCAGCAAAATTATTATACTATCAGCGAGGTGGCACGGCTCTGCCACGTATTTATTAAACACTTTAACCGTGTATATACACCAAAGTAAACTCTGCAAATTCTCAAACTCAATATCAAACACGCACACTTCCAATACGATGCAAATCGACATGTCACTTATAGAAATTATTAAATTCAAACTCCGACATTTTACCAACACTGCAATGTGACTGCATGCAAACTCAGTATACTCCACACTCCCACAGAAGTGAAATCGGTGTTTCTCTTGCGCCAATGGTTACCAAACGTTGCCCAGCGATCGTTTCCGCTTAAATTGTTCGCGTTATCATTGCACCAGGAATGCAGCACTCTTTTGACAGCGGAATCCACGCTGAAATCCAAATACGTTTCGTAGCCCTTTCAAAGGGCCACGGGCTTTGTGCGTGCGTCAGTTGCGGTTCGGTGACAGATTATGGCGCGGTTGTGGCGCGCATTCAGCCTCGGACACATCGAAATGGCGCGCGTAACGGGGAAAGGACAAAACGGTTCTGTTGCCGCCGATCCATCGGGATTAAAAGTCAGAGGGGACTGTATCGAGCGCAACGACCCCCTCGAACGTTGCTTTTTTCACCGAATTAATTAAAAATTCTCGAGCGTCTATCGCGCTTTTTTTGCTCGTGACACATCCTGCGAGGAGAACTTTTCCAATAGAAGCGGGAACTTCTTTGTGGGTGGTACAGTTGGATCTGCTCGTTTAATTATTTGGCCAGGGAGGAAAGAGTGCGCAGGGGAATGTAAGCTGGACGGAGCGTCGAAACATTTTTCTCGGATTGTTTCGGAACAGGAGCGTTGAAGCGCAGAGGCTCATCGTGCAGGAATTCGCTTCCTCGGGGAAGCGTCCGAACCGCCTGGCGAATTTGTCTTTCCGTGTTGCTAAAGGGAGTGAATAATTCCTGCGCTCCATTACGCTGAGTGGCTCTTCAAAATTAAACGGTGCCGTCGAAAGGGACTCGCAGTTATCAGCCTCCAGCCAGCTTACTTTCGAAAGTATACACGTTCATCTGCGCACGTGCGCGTTTTTTCAATCGAAAAGCCTATTCGGATTTTCGTAGGGGAAATAGAGACAATGTTGTCGAAGATTATGCTGCTGCTGTGGAAGGGGAGTGGAGGGGGTTGAGATTAATTTCAATACCAACAGAGGCTATGCAAATTATGCGAGGGCATCGACGAAGTGCAAAGTGCCTTTGAAATTTCTGCAAACTCTGCGCTGCAAAGCACGCGTTGTACAGCATGCAATTTCCGCGCAGGGAAATGAAAGTTTATAACCAGAATGGAATTGAAAATGGAAATTCGTAATCTGAGTTTTGGTCTTGAAGAAGCTGTTGAATAGAAATGTTCGCGAGTTGCAGGAAAGACTGTGGTATTGTTCTTGGAAAGGTGGATGTAGATTTAAAGTGGATACGCTTCTTAATTGAATTTCGATCAATACTTGAAGTAACTTCGAGAACCATTCGAACGCATAATTCAATAAAAATTTTGCTCTCATATTTAGCTTGTACTTGAAAAGAAAGTAGTCTAGACACGTGTTCTCATTATTATATTGAACAATGTAGTATAATGTGTATAATATAAAAGATTCTTTAAGAATCGTCATCTCGTTGACTTTTACAAACAATTCGCAAACAAAGATGCATATGATTTTCCCTTATAATATATTATTTTAAAACATACTGTTTTTACACTTAGGCAATTTAAGAAGCATTATCACTTTAGATTTATTTATATCTTTTATCTACATGCTATCAGAATTGCTGTAATTAATTACAGTTTATTCTTGCCAGCATAGCAGTGAAAACGTTTCAGTTCTCTTTTGATTCGCAGTAACGTAGGACAGTCAAGTGAACCAATGACATGCAGTGAAACGTCGATAATCCGACTGTCGATTAACGAGAATGCCAATTACCTGAATACTGGTTACTCGAATGATCGATTATCGAATACAAGAACGAATGAAATGTATCGTATCGTATTTGTGACAGTGGAAATCTCGTTTATAACCATTTATATTTTGATTGTTAATTCCTGCCGACAAATACACTACTTAAATGTGTTAAATTTAGTCTGCCACATTTATTCATTTTAAACATGGGCTCTATCATAATGAAAATGCGAAATTGCATTCGTTATGGAACAATTAATTTTAATCTATCGCAGAATAATCTGTAGAATATTATTCTTCATTCTCCCTTCTACAGTATATTCACATTTCTGTTTTCTGTAAAATGATTATACAAAAAGCTTCCAATAATTCGGAAAGATTTGTCTTTATCATTTCCCATAATAACGATTTCGTTCTGGCTCAGCAAGAAAGGTCTGACGTAACCTTGCAGGAAATAATGAGAAGGAATTTCGATCCACTTTTGAGACTTAGAAAACTGTCGAGTGCACTCCCTAACTCTTTGAAGGGTCGTTGAGGAGCTTTCCGATGCATCCTAACGTGCATTCGATTGCGACAAATTCGTCCATTCGAGAGAGCAAAGTTCCAGCTGGAAACTGCCGTTCGAGCAGTCAGCAATGTTGACAGTGGGTGCTGTAACAATACGAAAATCCTAGTCAGCGCTTTGTCAGCACAGAGGGATACCCGTTACCCTGGAATTTGTTGATTTTCCCTTCATCCCTGAGTTTAAACGATTCTTCTGTTTAGCCACACTCAAAGTGTCGCTGCACTGATTCAGCTAGAAATAACACAAAACTTGCAAATCTATTACTGGAGGAATACTTTCATTCAAAGGTATTGATAATAGACTGAAATAAAATTCGAAAGTTCCATCCACGCATCCACCGATGTAAACACATTCGTTTTAATTTGAAATTGCAATCGAAGCAGCCCGTGTCCCTAATTCTCGGTACGTTGCAATAAAAATCGAAACTAAGAAGCAGTAAACAAGTTCCTTCACCCGTATCATAAGAACATTATCTTCCCCCTCACTTTTCATAAGTTCCTTCTCATTTCCTGCTCGTCGAGTTGCCAAAAACTTCCCCCCGTTACTTATCGAAGCTGCAACAGGAAATTCATGCGCGATCGAATCGCGTCTGCTTTCTCTCTGGCTTAGCGACGAAATTAAAATTTATGGCCTCCCCGCGTCGGTTTTACGGTTTCACCGCGGGCCGCAGCAGTTGGCGAGCCCTTTTAAATTTTCTTAACTTATACGCCCGCTGCTTTATGCTTCCGATAACGGTGGCGAGGGAATGGGAGCAGCGCGCGGTGAGAGTGCTTGCAACAGGACTCCCGATGAAAAGTCCTCCCTCTCGAACGAAAAAGTGGGAGAGAAAAAACACACGCTAGCTGTTAATGATTTTACGGCGTCGTTACGCTCCATAAATTCGCGAGCAAGTGACGTTAAACGGCCACGCTGACGACCAAGTTTCGCTGGGAAAAAATCTCCACCGTCGGAGGGGCCGGCTAGAGCTGTTGATCGATGAGATGCCCGGTTGTCCGGGTACCCGGTGAGATACCCGGGTAAACAAAAATTACCCAGCTACCCGGGCGGATATCGAAAATGAGCGAAGGACGATCGGCTTTCAAATCGAGATTCTCGACTATCTCATGGATACCCAGGTGGCCAGGTAACTTTTGCTTGCCCGGCTATTTTATGGGTACCTGGGTAGCCGGGTAATTTTTGTCTACCCGGGTGTCTCACGGGTACCCGGTCCAAATCAATAGCACTAGGGCCGACGAGAACGACAAACGCGTTGGATGTGTGTGTTCGAGCGACAAACTCGATTTTCCATCGGGAACTCAAACGGGCTGGCCGCATTGTTTCCCCAGGGGCGATAAAAACCCTCGATACAGTCGTTGAAGAAGAAAAACACGGCGACTCTTCGTTGTGTTTCGCTGGAAAACGTTGGGCGTGTTCTCGTTCGAAAAAAGCACGAACTCTCGCGACAGCTTACTGTCTTTTAATCACTGGTACTTTCTGATGAAGTTTGGCTCGTCAGAAAGGGGAGGGAAATCATGATTCGGGGCGAATTAATGTGTGTCTGACGCGGCGAACGTCTGTGAGTATTAATGTGCTGAAAAGTATGGATCTCGTGTTGGGGGTTATAAGGTGTTATGACGAATAAGCTTAGGAATATAGTTTGGATAGGTAAACAGTATTCATGGTGAATGTTTTACAAGGGTTAAGTAAGCAGAATGCTATGTGGCAGCGGTGTTTCATAGTAGCTGCATAACATGGAATTGCAAGATTAACCATTGTATATTCACATGAATGGACTTCGCACATTCTGTTGGACAGAAACTACATACGTAGGATGACAGACACCTTTGTTTATTTGAGCCATTATTCCCTTTACTTGCACAGTTAACGTTCCAGGCACACAGTACAAATGTCGTTAACAATTAACGACTTCTAGAGACTAAGACTAATTGTCGTTAATTTCAGCTTTATTAACGTTCATTCTTTTTATGATTTCCGGAATTGAATAATACAGTGGAAACATATGGACAAATACATTACACTTAATAATTTCTTAAATAGAGTGTCTTAATTTCATTAGAAAATTTATTAAGGAGATGCAATTTTCATTTAGAATTTTCAAACGATTAGAGGATCGCACGGATGGCTTAGTGCACAAATATTTTATGATCCCTTTTGGTGAAACTTGACTTTTTATATGCAACAAATATTTCTAGATTGTTTCTTTGTGCTGTATAAAAATCACATTTATATCAATTTCATAAATTTGACAAAAATAATATTTTTGTTCATTGTATGTCCCTGAATCTTATGTTCCATTGCATGATGAAACCTGTTTTTCTCGAAAACATATAATATTTTTGCATTAAGCCATCGATATATTATAATGACTTTATTCCTCGATGAAATATCCAATATTTGAAACACTGCTCAGGGAATATTAAATCCGTAGGGTTTACTGTACTAAATGCGAACTGTTTCTATTATTCCTGATATTTGATTAACTATTGGCACATGTTTTATACATCCTGTAATTGTTTCGAGTCGATCTGAACCTCCCTTCATTCGCAACTACTTAGGGGAAACCAAGAGAAAAAACATTCTAGAAAAACGCGTTTAAACTTTCTGGGCAAAGGCGACGCTGTAAGTTGCCGCTTGACCTTCTTAGCTGCGAAATCAACAATTTTGCGAACGTTAATAAAAACCAAGGGGCATTTCATACAGAAAAGATAGTACTTTCGGAAAATGCAATAAAAAATCGATTTTTCGACTGCCTAGTCTCCTTAATTCTTTGGGCAGCATCCTCCTTAAAAACTACTAGCACCTTATTATTTAAAAGAAATACCTTATTTTATCCTATTCTACTTTAGCTATACTGAAGATTTCATCCACAAATCAACTCACATCAATCATTTAATCCCAACTATTTATTTCTCTCCATCTATTTATCTCAATATCAAAAATCTCCTTTCACAATTTATCAGAACGATAGTTTGTCTACTATCATTTTCATCTCTAACAAAGTCAAATCCATTATCAACTGAATCCTCGCTTCGAAACCCGGGTCCCTTCCCATTCCTCAAGGTTGCACTCACGAAGAACTTCAAATTCATACACAAATTCACCCACACACAAGTATCAATACTTCCAGCAGAGCTGGTACCGTGAAACAAACACGGGGAAGTACACAGGGTGGAGAATTCGCAACCGCCTTCTCAGACCTCCCAAATCCACTTTAAACGCGCGAAATGCGCTGTTTAAGGGGGGAGGAGGGGCATTTCCATATTTCTGCACAGCACGAATTCGCCTCGACGAGTTGCCATTTCGATGCAATAAATAGGATACGTTCGCCGGTTGAATGTCAGCAATGCCGTTCGTTTATCATATCCGCGTCGTTGGGCTGACTCCTCGCGGTGCCGCGAAACACCGTCGATTCCCATCTTTTCAATGCCCGTTTCCATAGGTAAGGGGGCGTTTCTACGCGTGTCAGGCCGTGATTTATGCGGCAGATACGATGAAACCAGTTTATGCAAATATTATCGCAGTTGAATTGGTTTGGCAGCACGCCCGCTCGCGGGTGCTACTGAATCTTGCAACGGCGACTGGGATTTCTGCTGCATTAGTCTTCGTACGCCGGCGAGGATAGAGCGGCGCAGTCTCAAATTTCGTATCAGGACAGATTTAAGGCCCGTGAGCTGTACCAGGGAAATAATTAGGACGGACGTGTTTGGCACGTGCCCGCGGACACACCGTAACACGCCACCAGAGAATCACGATTGATCGCTTACGCTCGGGAGTGTCGTTATCGGTGTCCACTCGGCGAGATCGATGGAGTTTTCAGCCGAATTACCCTCGAATCTGCATGCGTTTCGGTGCTCGCAACACGTACAAAAATTGCGGGAATTTTTCGCCTTGTAGTACGTACGCCTTTTGCCACTTCGGTTGAAGGTTTCGCAGTGAAGGATTTCGAATAGTTGGATTTCAGAAGATAATACCGTATTAGAATTTATAATACCTAAGTACCTAGGTGTAGTAAAAAATTGTTACAATTTTTTGTTTGGTAGCATAAGTTCTTTTGCCACCTCGATCGAAGGTTTTGAAAGAAGGGTGAACAGATATTACAAGTTTGAATAATTTAGTATAGGGAGTAGGGGTGATGTAATACAGCCGCCACGTGCTTACTTTTCTCTCTCTTTTTTTTACTTTTCTTAAAATATCTCACAGATATTTTAAGGATCAGGGGTCTGGGATTTGTGGTTGAGCGAAGACGAGAGGATTTAGAAATTCTTTTATTAACAAAGTCTTTATTAGGAGAGTGTGTTGGAGAGTGTTAGGCATATAAATCCTGTAAACGTAATGTACACCTATCCGATAAACTAGGAAAGATGCAAGCCTTGGATATAAGTTTCCCGCAACTTAGAGGGGGCTGCGATACAGAAACGTTAGCCACCGCAAACATTTCAGCTACAGATTGACATTTGAGTCGTTTCACATTGATTTCTCTTCCTCTCACAAGAAGAATTATCCTTTTACGATCAGCTTGGAAAAGTCACTAAGGATATTCATGCACTCCTATTCTTCAATTGCAATCTTATCTGTAAATCCTATGGCCATATTTCATAGTAATGCTTTTGCATTCATCAGCTACACTTCACCGTCACGTTTTGTACTTATAATCCCACTTTAGTCTTTGAACGCTCGCTGGTGTACTTTAGAACTTTCATCTTTGCGCCTGTATGCTTTCCCACTGTGTACTCGCTAACTCCTTTAAGTAATCTTAAACCAAACTATCTGTACCAACACAGTAAAGTAGAATCTCTTGTAAGGATCGCATATATCCTACAATCATACACGACAAAATTAATCGGAATACAACAGTATTTTCCGACGAACACACGGTGGATTTCACATTTTGCAATTATTTGACGTATTTCGAAGTCGATTTGGTTATTTTCCATTGAAAGCGATTCCGAACGCGCTACCTTCTCGCGGAGAAGATTACGCGCTTGATGGATGAAAGATTTCGAGAGTGTCCGAAGTATTAAAAGTTTCGACAGATTGAAACTCCCCGAAACCGTTCGCAGCTTGAAACCCTTTGCCGCCCTTAATGGCTTAAATACGTCGAGACTCTGAAAAGTCGGTCAGTTCTGAAGACAACTTCTCGAGATAGCGTTTAAATTAAGCCAGCTTTCTAAGTATTTTAAGTCGCCCGAAGGGTTCTCGAAATTCATAGCCTCGTGCTTTCGAACATTCCCGAGCATCCCTGATATCTCCTCAAAGGATACACGAACAGGGAGCGAAGTTCTTCAATAATTCACCCCATAAGAAGCCTGAAACAACTTCCCCAATTTTAAAATACTATTACAGCATCACGTGCAGACTATCCACAATTCACTGCTTCCAGTAGAGTACATATATGTGTTATCAACAGCCCCGGGCAATTTTGGACAGTATTACAGTCTACCTATCTTCCATATTTCTATTCATAGTCTTCTAAAAAATTAACACCCTCCACGATACCTAAAAGAGAATTCAAAATTAAAGATAAAAGTGTGTTACATCAAAGAATCTTCTCATTTGCTGCACACCCATCGTATTCTCTTCAATTTGATAGCTCTCCAGGTGGCAAGATCATCAACCCCGAGCTCGTCGAAAATTTACATCATCGGGCACTTGAGCAGCACGAAGCCACTTTACTCTCCGGGAATCCTTTAAAAGTCACTCACGGTTCGTTTCCTCGTGGGCGACAGTGCGCGATCAAGGTCCAAGCGACAAGAGACGGAGAATCGACGTTCCGTCGCGTTAAACGTTTCGTATGCGCATGCATCTCGCTTAACGCGGTAAATGAACGACGAGCGCAATTAGCGCGGTGGCGAAGCTTCGGTTCTTTTCCTCTTTTTCATCGCCCACCGGGCTGAATTCCACGCTAGACGGACACGAGAGATCCAGGCTGGATCGCGCCGCGGGAATTAATGATCCCCAGGGGCACGCTGCGACGGACAGCGTCACGAATCGCGTGTATATGTATACGCTCAGGGACGCAGTTCATCAAGCATGTGCTCGAGGAATTTGCTGGATTAACATTCACCTCTGTATCGGGGAATACGGAGTTCCTCGAGTTTTTGGCCCCGCGAACTCACGTTTTAGCGACGTTACACGCGATTCACGACCACCGATGGTGCTCGCGAGTTTTCTCTGTCCTCGATGGGTAGTCAGTTTTAGATTGATTCGAATTCATTAGGTGTGTTGGTAGATTAATCTGTATAGGACGTAGAATTTTCCGTAAAGTTCGTTTGTGTGGCAGATTGTAGAGCTTAAAGTGACAGAACGCGATATTTTGTAGGTTCATACATAGTCCACTTATTTTCGTGTGGATTATGATGGTTTTGAGGAGATCGTTTAATATTGAAGTTCTTCTAAATTAGAGTGGATGATGAGGGTGTGAAGTTGTGGGAAGATTAGTCGAAAGAACCGAACTTGGAATTAAAATTGTATTTATTTAATGGGAAGTACCTTCCGAGATTTATATTTTCTACTTAGACACCTTTCGAGTATCGAACATTTAACAGTACATCCTTCAAATAATCGAAGTTCAACAGCCCATGGAGCAATCAGAAAAGAAATCTCACTAACAACGAAGGTAATTGCCTCTCCACCTCCTCTACTGTCAGAACAGAAATCCCGGTGACTTACGAGGCTCGAAGTGCTCCTGGCCTTGGTCTAAAGCCGTCAACGGGGAAAGCTCGACCGCGATGAAAGCTCGAAAGCCCTCGCTTTCCGCTGGAAGGAAGCTTTGGCTACGCGCGAAATGCAACGTTCGATTCCACCTGGCCAGCGAATTGGCAGGAATTAACGGCTCGATTCGGTCGGGGGCAGGAATCACGGGCGATCGTGTTCGAATCAAACGAAGATACCTCCGACGACTTTTCGAACGAACGATCCAGCCGATATTTCGCTGATTCGCCGGTAGCGGAACGTCGGCGAATCTTCCTCTTTCACGCGTACAGCTAGATCGATAACTCGTGCACACTCGATCGACGGCGGTGCCGCGGGTGTAGCCCTCTGCCTTTCAAAAAAGAGAGAGAGAGAAAAATGGAAAGAAGTGGAACGTCAGTCGAAGCACCATGCACGACAGCAGAAAATCTGAAATCGATATTCGCGGCGGTGGCTCGCGAGGCTCGCGTATTTGTGCCCCCGTGGTACCTTATCCGCGAGATCAAAGCGAAAGGAGGATTTCTGATATCGACGGCCCACGACTTCCTTTTGAATCTTTCCTTCGATCGGAGTCGCCTTCGTTCCTCTATCCACGATACTTTCGTCGTCTCCCCTGGCTTTTCCTCTCTTTCTCTTTTTTTTTTGCAACTAAGGTAAATGTCCCTCTTACTGGTTTGCGTTTTGTGTGGGTACCCTTTCTCTGCAAGTTTGAAAGGGTACAGCTTCTGTGTGTACATATTTTTGTTAAATACATGATTAGTAATAATTAAAATTGTTCTAAATAATTTAAAAACGCCCTGTGCATCCAGGTAAATATCCAGCTATTAAAGTTAAAAGTCTTAGCTTCACAAATTTTTTATTTTGTCCATAATCGTCTGAAATTAATCATTAACAGAGGAACCTTTGGTGTGGCCATATTTAATGCAAAAATCTATCAGGCCACGTAGCTTACTAGAATTATCGAGGAAACTTGGTGCTAGTTAAAATAGTTTCTATGCATCCGATATTCCTATTTTAACCGTGCATGGAGAATTTTCATCTGCAGCAATCTCGCAATTCCAATAATAATTTATTAGAGTGTATTGTTATACAGACCCAATATTATATACAAAACCCAAAACGGCACAAAATATCTGCAAATATTTAAGTACTTTCAAATATACTAAAAATTCAAATGCATTTCCACGTAGTCGCACACCCGCATTCTCGCACGGTCTGTAAATGCAAATGTTCATGGCAGAAGGAATACAAACATACCGCAGCTTTCTATGTTCTTCATGAAACGTTCAAGTTTTCTTTTCTCCCCGAGAATTTCCCTCCCCTGAATGACTCGCGACGAGATCAAAGCGCGCGAAAGATTTTCTGCTATCAACAGCAGCACCTCAGAGACTTCGAACCGTTCCTTTATCTTTATATTCGTTTGCGACAACTTGCAAGCAAAAAGGTAAGTTACAATTTGCCACGGTTTCTCCGCTGCATAAAATACAGCATCGAGTCTCAAACGGTAGGGTTTGAAAATGTGTGTGTATTTATCGATTCTGCAGCGTGGCGGTTTAAAGGAAAACATTGGGTGGAATTCAAATAATTTGCAATTCGTATGGCGCATTTAAATATAGTCTGGTTGTATTTTAATTCGATCCTGGGTATTTCTTAGGGTTTGAATTGAAACTGTTATCGTTACAGAGATTAAAGGAGTTGTTAGAATTTTGACAGGGGAAGATCTTCAGTCTGAGTTTCGTATGAATTATGTCGAATAGAAATTGGGTTCTCACGTAGTGTGTAAACAAATTGTGCTGTAATTAGGTGTAGGGAACTATGTGTTGTGCTTCTAATTGTATATTCAGTGCACATTATATTTGCATTGCGTTTGCAATCGTGTCACGCGTGGATAGTCAATGTGTCCTGTAGGTACGTAACTCGAATGCGAGTAATGCCTAACGCGATGTACGACTATTCGTGGGAGTGGAGCATGTACTCTGATACGTGACATTTTCAAGGGACAGCGTCATTTCATAATAAAAATTGAAATGAAAAAAAATATTTGACACAAAGCATTAGAATATTCTGTTTGCATAGTATATCACAGTTTAATTTTGATGAAAATTGAGTCCTCTAAAATTTGGCTTTAAATATGAAAATATCTACCATGCATTTAGCATAAATTTGAAAAATTTTATCAACACATCAAACGTTTATATAACAAAAGCAACGCATGAATAAATATCTCTGGTATCTAGGAATTCTTCAAGGAAGCAAAGTGTACCTTTGTGTATTTCAAAGAAGAAGTAAATATGTACTAGGTACTTCTTTCTGAATTAATCAAGGCCAGTTTTAAACGATCAAGTGGGAAATGAGCGAGGAGAGAGATATTACGGCTTGAAATATGATTACAAAGATAAAAGTAACAAGTCCAAAGATATTCCACGCATGCATTTAAATTGCTCGGGGAAGGTGACCTATCCATGGCTTACAATCATAAACTTATGCGTATCACCACAGAAGCACGTGCTCGTAGATAGCGCCACTTCGTTATAGTATGGTTATTTATAAGCTGAAAAAGTTTCCTAAAAATTTTTCCAGCACGATGGAAGTTAATTGCGCTGTCGAACTTACACGCTTACGAACTTTGGGATCGATTGACTTTATACCCCCGAGCACAGTTTATAACTGAAATTATTCGCAGTTATTACAAGTATCGATTCCAGATAAACGTTTCGCTGATACTAAAACTGTAAGTTGACATGCGGAACGAAAGGAAAGTGGAAAGAAACTAATGGAACAGGACACGTATTAGGCATCAACAAGTTTTGCCATTCGTGTGTAGAGCATAATGAAATTGTAATAGTGTTTTCAGATTTCCCAATGAAATTTTATATAAAAGTCTCAGGCTACATTTCAAGTTGTTCTTCTTCAAACTCGTTATTGAATGCTAAATCTGAGGGTCACAACACTCTGTAATTCTATAAAAATTAAGTATTTCAAACCCAGCATTAGAAATCTTATAAATTAAAGAAATCGAAACTGTATGATAAACATTATCCATGCTACACATCAGGAAATTCTAATACCTATTTAAAAAAACTCTCAAAATATTTTCCAAAATGTAGCGATGCTCAAAGTACACATTATTTTACCTAGAACAGGGGTACGTAGTAATCCAAAAACTACCTACTCCAAACCACAAGAACCCTCACACATAAATAGAAATTAAAAAACAAACCTTATAGAAACTTTCTACCATAATTTCTTCAATGATATTCTCAAAAAGTTCCTACCGACACGAAGAATAATCTCCACCCATCCCCAACCATACATAAATCCACAAATCCCTCTTAATGAACCCCATCTGACGCCACTTGAAAAGACATAAACCAAAATGATCCCCCTTTCACTCCAACCCCTAAAGTAGCTATAAAAACATTTCCTTCCCTCGACTTCTTCGTTACACGAATACCATCCATCGCATTTAAGGTTATCATTTCTAAGATTTCCAAGCCACCCTATCTCACCAGCCATCGTGTGACCGGGCGCATTCGATCAAGCCCGCGCGACAAATTACGCGAGGTCGCGTGCGCCTACGTCCCCATCGTGCGTGATGTTTCGATGCACATCGCGGGTGCATTCATGCTCGCGAGGGTGCATGCGGCGGACACCGCGCACCGAGGTATTTACGATGGAAAGTGATAGGCGGGCAGCAGTTATGCGCGCGGCCGATGCAAGCGATCCAGGTCAAAGTTACTCGCGTCGCGAGCTATAAACCAGTCGTCTGATACGAGCCTCGGAAGCCCACTTTCGTCGCCCCGTTTTTTTCTATTTTTTTTTTTTTATTCCATCACGAACGACCCCCTTTCTGCCCCGAGAAGCGATACACGCGTCCAGCCCTTCGTCGCCACGCGTCTCGATTTGCATTCAGCCTGGCCGCTGAAAGGCGCTCGGCTGATAGTTTGATTGGCGAGGTAAAGGGTGCCGTGATTGCAGTTCACGTGGAAAATTCAAAGCTCTGTGAGCGATCGACGCTGATGGAACTTTTAAGTCGGCAAGTTTCACGAGGTGGTACAATAATATTGTGCATTCTTTCTCTTTGTCGCGGATTTGACGTTCCATCTGGGGTCCCCTGATGGATCTTCTGTTGGCTCGGGCACTGGGTAATTAGGAAGGGAAATTGAAGGAGATGTTGTAGCTCTCGTTGAGCCTGATTGCTGGTGGAATTGCACTGCTCTGCTGGGAGGGCAGAAGTTCACCGTCTGTAACTGAAATTTTTGGGACATTGGTAGACAGTGAAGATTGCTCAAGAATGAATAGGAACATTTCAATTTCAGTTCGTAGACATATTAGTGTGAAATTAGTGTGAATTTTCGTCGTTATGTAATATAAAACACGTTACCTCGAAGGGGGGTGTGAAATGTATTGTCCAAAAGTTGGAGGGCTGTGGCATGGGCTAGTAAAGAAGGGAATAAAAATAATTAGTAGGAAATGGAGGGAGTGGGCGAAGAAAGATTAATTTAAGCAATGCGGAAGTATACGGAACTTGGAGCTAACGCTGCAGAAAAATGGTTAGCGTTGGTATGTAGTATGAAACAAATAGACTGCGGTTAATTTTCAGGTTCCCCAGTTCACGACGAATTCTCTCGTAAAATAGAAATATGCGAGATTCAACTGCTAGCAGTACTTCGGGGAGTATCGATATTGCGTTTCATCCAATTTAAAAAATTTACTGTCCAAGCGAGTTTTTAAATATTCATGCTTTCAGGAAGGACGTAGCTCAATTCACCAGTTAACATTTTCAGAATTATTAAAATTGGTCTAATATATCTAAAAAGAATTCATAATCAATACTTATATAACATTTCAAACTTATAACTTTTTAAAATTCTTCATAATTTCTACATTCAGTGTGTGCAAAGTGTATAAATAATTATATTTCGTAGTATCTATATGATATCAGATGAAATCAATTTTATTTTGCGATATACCGAAGGTAAAGTAAATGATATTTCTCGAACTTCTGGGATATCGAAAGAGATAGAGAAATATTCTTCCATGAACAGTTGGGACAGACGTGACTCGAATACTTTGCTGGACCATCGAAATTATTGGCCAGACTTGTAGGAAGCCCACTATAATTTCGAACAGTAATATCGAAAGTACATTAAATCTCGTACTTTAAATAAAACTGGGTTTCGATGAACGTAGTGTACGTGAAGGATGTACAATATGAGTTCCTTCGAAACCACCTTATCGTTGAAAATCGCTGTATTACTTTTAACGAACCGTATTGTTGGCGCGCTTATTACGTCTGAGAAATAAATAAGCAAATAATCTTGCGGAGATTTATGTAATTCGTGGACAGAATTTATTTGATCAAAAGCAAGTCGAATACCTACATCAGCTTTCTACTAATTCAACGCTCCCAATCCGGAGACTTTCGTCAACAAGTCAGAAGACTTCGACCTGCTCTTTGAAGAAATCTGTTTGCTCGTGAAGCAGGTAGTAAATTAACGGTTGGGAATAATATTTCAGAGTGACTCACGGTGTAACTACCAAACAACCTAATGCTTTCGAGCCATTTGGATAATTAAATCTACCTACTTTGCTTGAAACGCATTGCTACGGTCGTTGCCAAAACTAAGCGAGATGAACTGATGAAAGCCGATTTGATCGATCGAGAACACAGGCAGATGGTATAATTACCTAAAATTGTAAAACATGCAGCTTCTTCTTCTTTCCCTTTTAATCGAACCAGAACATCAATTTAAAAAGGACGGAATAGCTGAATAAAAAAACAGTTTCTAAATCGCCTCGAACGGCTTCTTAAGTTTTTAAAAGATGGAGAACAACGTTTAATGAACATCTATCAGAAAAAATAGTTCGTTTACGTAGATTTGAAACGTGATGTCCCCAGTTATGTAGCCACAAATGTTTAAATGAAGATGCCTTATTAAAACTTTTGCAAGGGAGAGCTTACTGTCTGGTTGTTTCGTTAAACCAGTGTTAAGTTGTTGTACTTTTTGTATTGGCTGCCGTTTATGGGACTTCACCTTCGAGGAGCGAAAGGTACTGTGAAAACTCACGAGAAACACTTGTCATTCTGGAGTGTAGCTTTTACAGCTCCTCGAACTGCTTGTAACTGATCGGCACTTGACGAAGCACTCCCATTTTTTTCTCCTCCACGCGATAAAACGAAAACGTTCGAGCTTTTATAACTGCTCTTCAATTTAAAGAGGCGCGAGTACTTTATACGCGTGCCGATCGGGTCGTCAGAAATTTTTACAACTTTATCGAGAATCGCTTGCAGCTTTTACGATTGGCAGAGTTCTCGTAGATCTGGAATGTTGCCGTGAATTTCGCGAAATCATATTTCACGAATGCATCGACAGGCTTTTGAAATATTTCATGTACAATTCTTTTTGGTATAAATATTTGAGTGATTGCTATTGATCGAGTATTTTATTACCCAAAGTTTCGATTTGTGTTTGAGCTCCGTTAATAAATACATTTTATATGAACCGTAGAACATGAAAATGATTTAAACGTAACTTAAAAAAAGAAATGGAAAAATTGCGATGTAATTTAAATTTTTTTAATCTCGAGTTGATCAAACATTGTGAAATTTCATTCTTAATTAACATTCGATAAAATGCCAAAAAGCGTAGTAAACAAGATGAGCAATTACCTACTCTGGAAGAAATTATATGGAAATTTGAATTTTTCATTATGTCAGTTCTAACTTTGCAATGACTTTACGTGAACGGAGTGACATTTATCTCGTCAGTTGATTTTGGCAGGGGCCGTAGCAATTAGTTTAACGTAAATTAGGTGGGGCCAGGCATCGAGTTAACGCGAAAGCTTTTCCATTTGGAGTTTACCCAACGTTCAGAGGCTTGGTGCCTCTGTGCGGTTGAAGAGGAAGTCGACAGAACAAAATAGGACGGTATATCCGTTCAGGAAGCCATTTGTAATGCGGAAAAACGAGCCGCGAATCGATCCCTCGTGCAGCCGGCCTTTGATTGCATTAAACGATATTCTTGTGGCGAGGCAAACTCTTCCTAGAGGCTCGATTAAAAAAATACCACCATTTTCAATTTCTCCCAGATTATTTTCTTTCTATAACTAAAATCAAACGTATTTCTTATTGGAATTAATATCAGGCGTGAAAAGAAAGAATAAATACAAATTCAAATACAATCGAAATACAAGAAAATATAGTAATTTGTTAAGAAACCAGAAAAGTTGTGTGAAATAATAACAAAATATTCTATTATTCCTTATTACTCTTGCAATGGCAATTGCAGCTCCTACTTTGAACTTAATGTATCCACAAGTCGGTGGTAAAAATATTACACGTGTGCTGCATTCATAGAAATTGTGATATCACTTATTCTAACGTCCAATACAGTGAAGCGTTTCATTGATATTTCAAATACCTACTCCGAAGTTTGCCATACATTTTTAATAGTCGACGAACGACACGACATGTGTACGATTTGGTTCACATGTCGAGCAGAAAAGTGCTAAATGAAGCGGTCGATAGCACCGACGCCCAGCGATCGATGAGGGGACCAAAGTTAGCGACCGCCCTACGGTTCACGGTCAGCTTATAATTTATGGATTTACATTTCTGGCACGAACTGATGGGGGTTCATTGATGCTGCCACCGCGCCCAGAAACTTGAATGGCTGCAGATAAAGAATACACAGGGCGAGCCTGCGCCACGCCCTTGCAAATAAGTAAACGATCTCGACCAAGTGACGCAGACCTGCGATTAGGTAGGATCAGTGCTGAAAAAGGGTTGGCGGCTGTTGATCGAGGGGGTATAAAAGCTGCAGAGGCAGGGGGGAGTGGATCAATGGCGGGGCGAAAGTAGAACGATTATAGAAGGGCTGCGAGAACGCGCCGGCATCTAACGCCCGAAATCGCTTCGAGTGCGCAATTTCAACCGGGACCGCTATTTACGGGACGCGAATTGGAGACGACGCGGTGTGAACAGGTTCCTTTGGAATTCGATCGGGGACGGGATTTGGTTTTTCGCTCGTTTCGATGCTCGTTGAATTGGAGAGGATAGGGAAGCTGGATGAAGTTTGTCGAGAGCTTTCGATATTTAGTGGGCGTCGTTATTTAACGTGGATGATTAATACGTAGCCACAGAAATTGATATTTGGTACTTTTGGAGAACTCATATTACCCACGTTGAGAATCCACATTAGTAAATTCATGATGAGAGTACAATGAAGTTATTTAGAATTGAAAATTATAGAGAAAAGATGTGGAACAAGAAACAGCTGATTTCTGTTTCGCCTGGCATTAGGAGTCGAACTCGACGACTTTGTGCCTGACCAAGCGCGCACCTTGATCACTTGCCAGTGGTCGTGTAGCTGTTTTTCGAAGGTTTTGGGTGCTACAACATTTTGTTCTAAACCTTTCTGTTCATAAGGCGCTTTCTATCTTAACAGATACTTGCAGAATCCCGATGTGCGCCTTAAACAAAAAAATTATTAAGCGGGAACACCACTGTGACGGCCGGAAAAGTAAACTCTTTTTAAGAATATTTTTTCAGGAATAATTTACAGTTTTCATATGAAAGTTTTATTACCCACCTTTAGTACAATGTCTTAAGAGACTATAAAAAAAATAAATAGAAAATTGCATAAATTGTAACATATTAATTAATCTTCTGGACCCCCCACGCGTGATGGTCGAATGTGTAACTATGGAACAGCAGGTCCGAAATCAAATTTCATTTTTTTTTTATAAACTATATGAGTGTAGTTTCCGTTGCACGTACGGATTCTTTGATTGAAAACAAATGTTTTGAAATACGCTCGAAAAACTGTCCATCTTATTCGCAGATTTTCGAAACTTTTCTTCTAAAGCGCACCATTTTTACAAAAATAATTTGTTTAAGAAATCGGTACGTGCAACGGAAACTACTCTCATATGGTTTATAAAAATAGAATGAAATATGATTCCGGACCTGCTGTTCCATAGTTACACATTTGACTGGAGTCGAATTTAGAAAATATAGAAACTCGATGTACTGCCAAAGGTAGAGGTAACTAAAAAATCTATGGGCCTCTGGTTAACCTCTACTAACAGAAACACTGTTTCCTCGATTTTAATCTTATTGAAATACAGCTGTGCGAAGTGGAAACTGTGATGGTTTAGCGTTGATGAAATCTCCCACTTTCCACTGATCCGTAGGAAATTCATGGGAACCGTAAACGTTGTTCGAGGAACGATCATCGAGTTCCCTGTGGAATTGCGTCTTGAGCGAAACTCCCACGGTTGGCATACATTTCATAGTACTCGTGGGATTCGTACTGAAAGGAAGGCTGTATGCTGTTCTATAGAATATGCAATCGTGCCCGCGGAAAATTCGTACTGTATAGATCACAATGGTTGTATTGGAAATTTGTGAAAGAGCAGAGATAAGAAAGGAAATTCAAGACGCGACGGTACAAAGGGTATTTTCGTGAAGACCAGCGATCCTTACCAACTATTGGACAATAGCTAGAGAGATTATTGTTTTGCCTCGTGGAAAGAAGAAACATCTTGAATGCCAACTTCCAAAAGAAATCACTTTCAAACTACACTACATTAATTTAATCAATTTAGTTTTAAGAATATTTTAACGTAGAAAAATTGAACAGTACTTTTGAAAACTTGGTTAATGGAGATAACCGTTCCATAACCACAGCGATGTTATATTTTGAGGCACATTTTAGCTGAGCCAGTGAATCATTAACTTACCAAGACTGGAACAGTTAGTTTCCCTTATCGTTTGATAAATGGAATACGATTTTAAAAAAGGTTGCAGCTGATACGCGAAAAGAAATTAATTTCTGGACCCCCGGTCGCGCAAACACTGAGCATAACGAACGTGAATTATGTTTAACCGAGGGAACAACGAGGCGTGACAAATATTTATTTTGATTTCGAAACGGCGGCCGTGTTCAGCGCGCGAGATAATTGAATGCGAGGGAAATTGCCGACAGAAATGAAATTCATTGCCTCGTTTACGTATAAAAATTTCATGCGCCTGGCCGCCGAAGGGAAACGCACAAGTTTGAAAATTTAAGCGACAGGATTGCATGGAAATTAACATCAATTGCCGATCGTACACTTTTCTCATCTCATCTATTATTTAAAGCCCCCTGCTCGCGGAGAATTTCCGCGAAATTGTCGCGAAATGAACGAGACCGTATACGTCCCTGCACAATTGATAACGTTCGGACGCAATAATCGTAAAGAAACGTATCGTATGCGCGCGAACGGAGTAAAGAATGAAAAAAGATTTTATCGAGACGTGCGCACGTGTGGGGCCTGTACGCCCGCGGAAAGTGGAAATGGAAAATGGAGCAGAATGTGGAGGGAAATAAAGATCACGTATCTCAGAGAACTAGTTCCCTTTTATAAAACGTCATAGATCACCTTTATTGTTGTTCTATGTAACACGTGTCGCTGGTTTTACAAAATCAGGAATTCTCGTATGCCGTACATGTACATATGTATAACTCTTTACATATATATGTATATATCTATATATATGGTTTCACGCCTGTGTCAACATGTATACGCTGCTATGTAACATCCTCGTTACCTCAGGTAACAATCAGTCGCTCGCTCGCTTGGCAGAACGTTCTGAATACTTCCCTTCGGAAAACGCCACCGTCGTGGAGCATTTTGCAGACACGTAGTACCGTGGCCCCCCAACGCCTCTGCCAAGAAAATAAAAAATAAAAGGAGGAAAAAAATGTTACCGCGAGAAAGGATCGATTCTCAATGAACCTCTTCCCGGGGAATTTTGACGTGGGAACTTTAGACACAGCGGGTTTATAAAAAATTATTTAAAACATCGCCCCTTCCGTTATCGAGCAAACTTAATTCTCAGATACACGATAAACCGTTTTTTCTTTCAATCTCTGTATTGAAAACCATTTGCGAAGAATTGTTCAGAATATTGCGATTCTGTGGTCCTTTGTTTTAGGTAAATGTGGGTATTGTTTTGTGAGAGTGTTCCTGTAGATATGACAGTGGTATTTTTACGATATGGTTGAGGAGGTATATTATACCAGAAAATAATGGGTTTGAAATGTAGTAAGGTTCCGTTACGTGTGGGACAATAAATTCGGGTCGAAAGATAAATAGGATATAGAAGAAGATATATTGGCAAAATTTTCTGGCTGCATTCGATTTTGCATTTACTCTGAGACCTGTTAATTCCTCTTCTGTAGTACAAGCTGACTTGTAATTCCGTGGTGGTATTTTGACAAATAGACATAGAGCACGAAACAAGAAACAAGTGCCAATATGTACTACTGCTACTGTTGGTTGGTAATGTTACTAATATTTCATTCTTGCTTCCACTATCGATAAGATTGATTACTATGTACTCTGTAACACAGTGTTATCTATCACTTCCATCTGAGGCCATAAAATGATGGAAAAGCTGAACATAATTGCCCGGAAATAATAATGTCTGCCTGTAAAGTCCACACACACCTATCTAATGTATTATCTATATATCGTCTCATCTTATCAATGCCAAAGTGGCTATAGGCCGTCATCGATGCCAACAGAGGGCTACTAAAATATTAACACAGTGATAGGAACAATTTCCATAAACTGTGATACATCTGTAACGTTTATAAAAGTATTTAACAAATACTGTTCATCTTCTACAAAATATATCTCACGTCAACTGCAAACAGTACTCAACATCGATAGAATTATCAACACTCTCGTACTCTTCACAATATTACAAATCCTCAGGCTCTATGTAGACCTTTACAACTGAACATATTTACTTCATTGACTATCCCATAATTTCCTCATAGCTTTTATTATAAAACAAAGCATAAAAGACGTACATCCACATTCTACCTATCTTCCTCCCTGTGCATTTAGATTCACCCCTACTGCCTCTTAACACGAAACTCAGAACCACCCCTCGTAAAGAATACCTTTTCTCCAGCTCTGAAAACTCCGTCTACCGCAATTCACCCCGTAAGATTTTTCTCCGCGGAATGCAAACTCATGATTTGAATTTCCCACCGTTCCGCCAGCCCTGTCCCGCGAATTACGCGTTCTCCGGCGTGATAGCGCGGGAATAGGTCTCGTCGAAAATTTTCATCACCGAGTCGCGGAATATTCGCGCCGTCGGCTCGCAAAGCGGGCTCAACGGTCGTAATCCCTCGAATTCGACGGACAGGCACCGTTCCCAAGAATTTTCCATGGGAGGCGGGCGTCGTTCCCGACGGCTCCCTTGGTATTGGTCGCGCAGCTATCAGAAACGAGGGAATGATAACGCTCGGCGGGCGCGATGTGATCGATGCGACGCGGGTCACGGGAATCGCACAATGCTCGTTATTGAGCCATCTAACCACGTTGCACCTATACACCAGCCACTACAGGCTCACACACACGAGCGCGAGCACACCGTCGAAAAACAATAGCTCGCCACCGAAACGCTAATAACGAACGTTTCGTTCCGCTTCTCTGTAAACGCCAGCACGAATATTTTATTCGCCCCGGCCACTCGTGTTTATCGATGACATGTAGCCGGGTAATCCTTGGTCGAGGCAATCACCGAGGCGCAGAATACGAAACAGAGTGGTTGAATGATTAATGGAACTTTGGATCGACTTTGTTCCGTTTTTTGGCCCTTTACTTAGCTTTCTATTTTATGCCGCAGTAACGTCGTTTGTATTCGAGATTTTTGGTATGGAGGGAATGAAGGTGTTACGCGTTTGGTCTACTTTTTCGAGTGGCTTGTTTCGATCGCGATATAGTTCCCAGAGAGTGCTCCCCCGCAGGGCTTTCAGCGGTGTTTGATCTTTGATTGATTTTACACTTTGCAACGGCTGGGGTATTGCTGAAACTGGGTGGGAAATTGATTAAACTGGTTAGCACTTGACCCTGCCTTTCTGTGCTTCTTTATTTTCGTGATACGCATCTTGGGTTTTGGGGTGATGGTGAAAGGGTTAGAATTAAGAATTGTCCCTGATGTTGATTTGTTCCACCGTTTTAAGGGATTGTGAGTTATTGAAGTTTGCTGAAGTTTGTTTTGGTGTTCGACGATTTTGGGGACAGTAATATTTCGTGCAGTGTTCTCGATCTGGCGTGTGGCAGGATACGAACATATTACAATAAATAAATATTTTTCGATGTTAAGTAAGCGCGCATGCAAGGGATAAAAGTGTGAAAGAAATGAAGGGGGAGGGGGGCACGTGATAAACAAGAACGATATTCTGTGATGTTCACAAATTTCAATCTAAATTAATCTAAAATCAATAAGTGATTGAATGATCCACATTTTCTCTCGCATCCATTACAACTGTAGTACTGGGCCTTGCAAATATCTATTAACATTGTGAAAGCAACAGGGGAAAGGGTGAAGTTGGTACCACCCTTAAATATCTTGCAGATAAATCAAGAACCGATACTTCCATTCAGCTCGCATTGCGAACATTAATATCTACTTTATGATCCTGGTGACTAAATAAATGCAACTTTGTAACGAGTATCCAAGGTCACAATTTAATCTCTTGCATCTTCAAGGATATTACTTTACATCCACCACTCTATCTTTTATTCCTCGATTTGGTCGAATAAATTTTTATTTGAATACATTTTTATTCGGATAAACTTTATTGGACATTTCATTCGAATAAAAATTAAAAAATTTATTCGAATAACGCCCAACTCTGTCAGATTAGTGACTTCAGCTCTGCAAGGTCCAATACTGAAAGCAGGTAACCATCTACAGACATACTGAAACTCGTGAGCAGCAGCGCATAGAGGCGACAATAGTTAGTGGAATATCCCCGAGCAAACGGTCAGGAGGTTCAAAGGGCGCGCGCCGTGTATGGCTGGGAGTAAGTCGAGACGACGGAAGCCGGCGGTAAAATAGCCAGGAAAATTAGAAAACCCGCAACAAGGCGGTGCGATCCGGGTTCCTTAATGACAAAGCTACCTGGCCGTATCGTTTCTGAGATTGTTCGTTCGTCTGGCCCCCTCTGCTTCACCCCCTCCCCGTATCTCGGTTTCCCTCTCGGCTTCTGTAATCTGGGTTACTCTACAATTAAGGTCAGGACGGTGGAGCAGCGCTGGAAATAAGACAGCGTCGGAACAGAGATTGCACTTCACGATGAAACGATGCGCCGTCGTGCATACGTGTTCGATGGGGTGCTCGAAGATCGCGCGTTTGATACGTCGCATGACGGCCGTGGAACAATCTGCTTCCACCCTCCCATTTTCTAACGTTGTTACTAATGTCCTCGTTGCGCGATTCGGAGACACTTCGGAGAAATGTGCTCGCGAGCGCTGGGATAAATTGAAATACATTACAGAAGGGCTTTGAGAATGTTCCTGATCAATGGGACAGCTCTGCTGTATATTGACGTCTACGTTTATTTTATACACTAACCATGTGATGCGGGATGTTCAGCTGATTCGTGGTAAATTGAAGCAGAGTGGTGATTCTAATGTAGTTCGTTCTAAAGCAAACTCTGTATTTCCATTCCACACGTCCTCCATCAATGTCTGCGATTTTCATATCGGTATACCTACTATAAAATTCTTTACCTAAGAATACGATTATATAACACTGAATGCAATTTCCTTTAACCCTTCAACGGGTAGTCTGACCACACAGGGGATGCAGGGTCCATTTTGACCCATGATCAGGGCCCGATCTAGGGGGGCGCAAGCATGAAAACTGCCCAGAGTGGCAAATTCGTGAACGGCAAAATTGGTAGAAAAAGAAAATTAAAATCAATACAACCTAATAAAAAAGTAGTAATTCTTTTAAAGAAGCGTTAAAAAGTAGGTAATAAATGTTGGAATTTACTACCAAAATCAAATTTTATTTTGTTACTGTTTTTTTTTTTTATACAAAAGGGGTTTGTGGTTCAAGAAATCTCTACAAAAAGTTTCATTCATTGTGAAAAATTCTATTTTAAAATAATTATTTATAATTAAATATAGAGGGCGGCAAAAATCATTTTTGCCCGGAGCGGCGGAAGAGCTAGATCGGGCCCCGCCCAGGATTCCATTCATACTCATCTGAAAATAATATTCTGTGTCATACTTCAACCTGCTACGATATAATACTCTTCTGGCCTTCGGGAAGTAATATGAATGAAAGTAACACGTGCAATTTGATATTTAAAACTGGGTCAGAAAGGACCCTGTATCCTCCAGGCGGGGGTTAAATAGCATCTAATCCTCCACTAATAATTTAACCCTTTTCTCCTGTTTCATCCTTCAAAGTCCCGCCTTAAACGGCCGATATGCGATCGTCAGTCGCTCTACATTTAAATGAATCCGCGTTTCAGACAAGGAGCGAAAGCTAAGTACCTTTCTCATCGCGCGATGGATCGGAATTCGCAATAGCGTCACAGCTGTTCGACAGGTGCGACATATAGGTAGAAGGAGCATTTCAATGTGCCTCCGTGTTCGTCGTTTAATTTTAATTCCAGCTTCCGGTAATTTGACTTTCATGGATATTCAGATCGTTCTGGACCAAGCGAGAGCAGGGCTGTATCGATTCTGAATTTCTGGTTCCATAATACAGTTCTCTCTCTTTCTCTCTCACACTCTCTCTCTCTCTCTCTCTCTCTCTCTCTCTCTCTCTCACTCTCTCCCTCTCACTCTTTCGCCTTGTACGCGCTTAGAATCGCCTCAGTAGAAATATCGATTCACCAGTCGATTTCATAACGTGGCATACAATAAAGTGTCTCTCGTAATCGATAAAACTCAACAGCGCCATACATATATATATATATATATATATATATATAACATATACACATACATACATATATATACATATATATATATATGTGTATAATTAGTAGAAACGAACCCTCTGCGATTTAGACCAGCTAAATGTCAACATTGGGCGCCTATATAGAATACTCTTAACTCTCGACTGATAACGTATCATCGCAAAAGTTTATCGTAAACTTCATTCAGCGAGCTTCAACTTCGCCTTCTGCTAGCCTACAGCTCTGCCTAATTTACACGGCGTGTGTGTGTGTGTGTGTGTGTGTGGTAGTGTGTCACGTGTACGCCTGTCTGCACCTGTCTCTCTCTTAGTGTCTGTGACGGTCTGACGTTATATGCGCGTGTACGTGTGTGTCGATAACTTTAAAACGCTACGTAGTTACGGGTACAACACCTTTAACCTTCCCCTTGTTAGTTTCTATCGGTGATACCTCGATCGAACAATGCCGACAGGTGAGTCGACGAAACGGACGACAGATCGAGGCCATTTCATCTTCGTTCCCTTCTGTTTTAAAAAAAGCACACCGTTTCGCGATCGCTTCCTCTGAAGACGGCCCGCGAGGCCCTCGGGTCAGGCTCGCGAATTAGCGTACAAAATCCTTAACGAAAGTTCGGCTCGTTGCGCGATTAAATCCTCTAGGCTCAAGGGTTAATTCCTATAGAGAGTTCTCGTCCGTCCTCCGTGATTTGCTTCGGTTTTGGTACGTGTGTGATAAGCTCGTGACCGTTTGCGAGTGGTCTTGAACGAAGCTTGGTCAGAGCTCTCCTCCGGCGTTCAGATACCTATCGCGGGAAATCGCCGACGAGCTTGCTTCAGGGGGTTCCTTTATATTCATCCCGGTCGGGGGACAAGCCGTCGACGACCAGGCGGCTTCATTTCCATCGAAATCCCTTGATTCGCCGTGCCGGTTTGTCCTTTTTGATTAGAGTTGCAAGCCTGGCAGTGCCCATATGTATAATTAATTAACGCAGTGTCGAAGGTACACGTCGTCTTCAATCACGATCTCTCATTATCACTCTCGCCCTCCGTCCACCATCTATTCCCATCCGGTTCCATGATTCTGTTGTCAGTGATATTTTGATATTAATTAGTCGCGAGGGGACGACGTCTACCCTCGAAATCTTAATAGCTAGTGTCTTCTATTAGTATCTATACGTTAATTCTTAAGCTATTTTGATTCTCTACGCGTTTCGTCCCGGAGGAAACGGGGTAGTCAACGGCGCGGGATTGAAGGGTCCTCATCGCGAGACTCGATACCTCGAAAGAAAACGCTGAAAGCGACTTCTCCCTCTTCAGCTAAAAAGCAACTCGACGATTGTAGCGGCTTTTTCAATTCGACTGCTCCCGCTACGAACGAAATTCAAGTTCACTTGGCGCGGTCGATACCAGATGAGGAGCCGCTCAGCGCGCGGGAAGAATTAATTCTGCGCGCCGAAGAGATTCGCCATTTCATTGTTCCGTGGCGATTGTCGGGCAAATGGTCGAACGGGGGACAAGTGTATTAATCCTGGTAGAAATCAGGGGAATTTAGCATCGCCAGTGACAGCTGGTACACACGGAAATCAAAAGGGCGCGGTTGGACAGTGTCGTTGGAAGCGATTAAGCGTTCGACTGAAAGCTTAAATTGTTCGTAACGCGATGGAAGAGGATGGTCACGAATTTCTCTGCAAAACAGAAGCCACTTTTCGACGATGATTTTGGAGGAAATTCGAATAGAACTTGTCTGTTGGCAGCATCTTCCTTGGGGGATCCACGAATATTTGCTAGGGGAAACGCGAGCATAACATTTCAGTCGCAAGAAGGATGTTTCAAGTTGCAATCGTGATATAATTATTCTTCCTTGAGATCACTGGGTTCTGATTAGTGATTATTGAGTTGTAACGTATGGTGTGTCTATATTTTCCTTTTATATCACTGAAATTAGTATATGGTAGGTATATGCAGTACCATATTTTTATATTTGTCAGTGATGTACAGCTTGTGCTAACTTACTGAACGACGCTAGGATTTAGTTCAGATAACGAAATTCCTCTGTATAGTTAGAACAAAGTCACGTGGTGAACTTGCGCAACACTTTTTGGCTGGTCCATTTATATTTTCGCTGGCCAAAGGAACCAACAGACAGGGGAATAGGTTCACAGTCAACGAAATGTTCCAGACTGACTACTTGATTTTGTTCAACCTGTACCCAGTTGCAAGGCTGCTCTTACACAGACTGACCCTCGACGCTTTTAATTGGCAATTGACGTTTTCGGGGATTTGGTAAGGGTCGTATCGCGGGTCCATAGAAACTGAGATATACAGGCTGCTTCATTTACTCCGATCACCCAAAAACTGTCCATTGAAATCGATGGTGAGAAACATAACAGAGAAATCTCGTTTGTAAAAGGACATGTTCCGAGCAAATGTTACGTTTACTCGGGCACGCGAGCATTCTAAATCTCTTTCAATGTGGACACTTCATACGATACCACCCAATAGCTACAGCGAACTGGCATCGACTTCCTTTCGTCGTTCATTACACGTTCGTGCCCGGTGCGATCGAATTAATCTTTTCACGTGGAGCTCTTCACCAGTCGCTGGTATTTTTCACCGTGGAATTTCGTAATATCTGGTAGAAGCGCCGGGAAACGGAAACTTGGGGTAGAACGTCAAGGTGCAACGGAGAAACGAGCGTGGAGCGGAATTAATTTCGTGTCCCTCGCATTCTTTACCGTCGAAACGTAATGCCAAAAATCGATCTTCGCGAATCGTGTAACCGTAGGAACGCTGTTCAAGCGGGCTTCTGGGTGATATATTTTTCAGCGGGCTGGCTGACGGACACCCTTGCCAAATCTGCTTTGCATACGAAATATGAATCGAACTTCAATCGTATCGCTCGCGTTCGGACAAATGTGTTCTCATAATTGCGGAGCTGAATGGGGGCATCGTAATTTTGATGGACGGTGTGCAGATATTCCTTGGGATAAATACTCTCGACAAACAGATGCAATGATTACCATATGTCGCCAGTGCATCGATGATAAATGCTTCTGTTTTTCCGCGCAATATCGCGATGTAACGCGCGCGCCAGTTAATTAAAAGCAATCAGCATCGTTAATTTAAGCGAAAAACGGTATGCTTCGATCGGGTGTACGAATTAATATGCGTGGTAGGATGATAAACGTATTGAATGGATAATTTGACCGTCGTTAATTATTATGGTAATCGACTGGTCGACACTTCGATTGTCATTCATAGATTGTTACGTTTAATATACTCCGAGAATTGGGTTCCACCGTTTCAAGGAAGTTCTAATGGGGATTAGGTGTAGTAGTAAATTGATTTTTAAATAATGGATAAGTGAATGAATTTTGTGTTAGGGATGGTTTTAAATGACTACTTATACCTTGTGAATATATGAAATTAATAAGGCATAGGTAATTAATATTATCGGGTAATAAATGAGTAATTGAATTTATGTGAAAACATCAGATTGTCTCTTAAATTTATAATTACAATCTTTCTGGTAGCTGAATGTTCCTATATACCTAATTTTTCCTAATTTTTATTTTTTCCTGCTTGCAGATTTTCCAATGGACTTCGTTTTTTGTACCGTACCATGTTAATGTGAGTAGAAATGTAGGCTAAACTTTTTAGCAGAGTAGATTCACTATATCAAATGATCGTCATTTCGATCCATAATATCTTTTACATTTATTCTTCATAGATTTATTCGATTAAAATTGACACGTTCATTGTAATATTTAAATTCACTATTTTTATCTCTCATATTAGTATCAAGGACAGATCAAAGGTGCTCCAAGTCTAAACTATAACAACTTTTTCACATTAGAACTTAAAGCACCGTAATCCTAAGAAATACGTGGAGTCGATGAAAAATATTAAATATCAATGCCGTATCAATATATTCAGAATTATTCCATAAAATAATCGCTTCACGTCTATTACCTACTGCATCAACCATAAGAAGTACGATACCTTTTTGATACTGAAGATCAAATTATTCCAAATGAATCCAATCCAATGATCAACAATCCTCGAATATCTTCCAAACAAATGATAAAAGCCTCGCAATATGAAGATTACTCGCGACCAGAATATTACCAGACACGTAATCGGTAAATCATCGCCGATTACAAGTGAAACGAGCACCGTGGCACCAGTTTCGAGGCCTTCGTCTCGAATTATACGCTCGCACGTGCGGCAAACGTGGCTATACAAACTATTTGCATGCCGGGACGAATTTCAGTAACTCCGAAACCTGCCTCTGCTCTTAACGAACAGAAAGAAGCACGCGATCTCGCGAACCTCCGGAGCATAAATGCCAGTGAAAAAAAAAAGAAGAGAAAGTAGGAGGAAAGGAGGACGCGAGGATCATTTCGTACTGTTGCACCCCAGGCTTATAAAAACGAAATTGTATGCAAAAATATGTTTGATAGCTGTTGCTTACTCTGCATTAACACGTTTACTATCCATGAATTACTTATGAGTTCATGATCATAGACGTTTGTATATTTATACATCTACATCTAAGCTCGAACAGCGAACGTGTTAAGTTTGTTGTTTTTCCTCTTATGCTCATTTAAAGCCCTGGGTAGCCTCAGAATCTTAGCTACAAAACGGTACCTACTGTTCTCTTCTCCTCAATGAACGTTGCGGGCCAGCTGAAAGTCGCAACTAAGTTTGATTGTTCTCGAAGCAAGGGTTGATTGCCACTCTATCGGCCACGGATTCGTTCGGCTCAAGTATTCAGGCCAACGATTGCGAAGTTTAGGGATCGTAAAACGCGGATTCGTCGCGTTCGGTATCCACGAAGGTTTGGATTTTATACGAATTCAATCGGCGAGTAGAGGCGCGTGAAGGAACATTAATCGAGGCGCAACATTTGTGCGTGTATAGGAATTCGAGCTTCGGGATTGCGTTCGAGCGCCACTTTAAAATGTAGGTCGAAGCATTTGACTCGAGACTGATTCTGCGTTGCAGAAGAACGTGGTGAACGCGAAGCAACGCTTCCTTCCTTTAATGATTTTTTTTTCACGTGGTGCAAGAAAGATTACAAGTGCTTGATATTTTAAACATTTTGCTAAGAATTTTTTAGAGCAAGATCTTGTCAAAGATACTTGTGTGATGTACAGTTTGACAGGTTTAAAGAAGAACGTAGAATACTATACACCGGGAGAGTCAAAGTTTCAGAGAGAACACAGAGATTGGATGTTAGAAATATCTGACTCGAAGCTTAGAATATTTCACTTGAAATATTAACATTCCGTACGAGGTGCCCATAGATTTAAACGATTAATCGATAGTCTTCCCTGTTCGTTCGCAACGATGTCAGGTCACACGGGTCCGTCGAGTTCTCCCAAAACGGTGGCCCGAGTTAATATATTGTCGCGTGCACAGGGTAATTCCTTAATGTTGCAAAATGCCTGTAATAGTAACAATTACACCGTCCAGGTTGCGCAACGAACTTTAAACGCGAATGCACAGCTCGTAACGGGGTACTTAAAAGTAACGATCGGCTACTGAAACTATCTGCTTGTCCCCCATTTTATTCATTAATCCAAGCAATAACCAGACGATAATTTTCAATTTTCTTTCACTTACGACAAAAGTAGATACTGGATCGAAGATTCCGAATGTTTGTATCCTGTTTCAAATCAGTGCTCTCTTATTCTCACTCAGATTCTACGTACAGAAGTCGATCGATCGAAATGAATTTAAGAATTTGAGAAGACTCACGCGACTGCAGGTTAGAAGCTATCGGTGTACGTCTTTTCCCTCCTGATAAACGAATTTAAATGTCCTCGAGAAGAAACGAGCTCGAGGGAAAGCAACCCCTGCTTCCACCACCCTCCGCTCCCCCCGATTCCTCTTCTTTCGTTCGTTGTTCCGCATCGATACTCAAAGATATCGAAAACGTGCGCGACGCCTCCCCGTTTCGCGCTACCGCCACGGGCCCCCCTGGTTTCCTCATTTTTCTGCGTTTCCCTCGAATAATGATCTTCTAGCGGCGGGGAAATAAATTGGCTGTCGGGTGGCCTATGGTCGTAACGATCGTTTAACTTTTGTCCCATTTCTCCCAATCTTCCCCTATCTGACGATCTGACTTCACGATCACCAGCGACTTCTGCCCCAGAAACGAATTCACTTTGTCCGTCATAGGAAGGGAGCACCTTTTACCCTTGTTTCGTTCGACGAGTTCGTTTCATACGATAGGGGAACGTTTGCCGAAATTTCGAGCAGCTTGGCGCGACCGAAAACGGCCGGATTTTATAGCGATGCCGCGGTTACTTTCTAACCACGTTCGCGCATTAATTCAGGCGCATTCAGCAGCGTGAACGTGCGTGGAAAAATTTTGCGGCTGGAACAGGGGATATTCGAGTGTTTTTAGTGGGGAAATGTGTCGGTGAATGGCGCGAAATTCGTAGAATAATTCTCAATGCATGTAGGAAAGTGTTTGAATTCGAAAGTTTGTAATATAGATGTTCAAGTTCCGGGTTTTGTTAATAGTGGAATTGAATAGAATAGTCTGTTAGTATAAGCACTCTAAATGATGTACTCATCCAAGTGATGAAGTACTTGATATAGCGGTATGGTTACGAATTTGTGAATGTTTGGTTTGATTATCAGATAGGATAGCGAAGTGAGAGAGTATATTTCAGTGGTGACGTTATTAGAGGCTTCTGATATTCTGGGACGCTCTGGGACAAAATTACGCTATCATGTCCTGATATCTCGAACGTTTCTCTCTCTCTCCGGCTCCATTCATGATTCCATTCATTCGAAATTATTCCAGGGAATTCTTGGCCAAGGGAACAGTAGCGTTGTAAAACGTACATGAACGAGATAAAGGGGCTGTGGAAATCCTTGAACGAGATAGGATAATGAAGATGGAGATGGTGGTAAATCACAGTGTAAGAAGTATAAATTATAATATGAATTTTATGTTGTAATATTCTCATTCAAATACTACATTGGTTTTATAATCAATGTTGGTTCATTTGTCTATGAGAAGAGCAATTTTGAGAAGAAAATAGAGAAACAATAAGTGAAATAAGGTGGTAAAAAGGTAACGTCCGTGCACCAGTTTGGCAAATCTCTTACAATTTGAATCAAAAACATAAGAGATGTTTAATTCATTCAGAGTTACAGGAAGTTCACGTAAAACCCTGCGATTTACCAAAGAAATTCCCGACTCGCTCGAGGCGTTCTCTTTTGCTGGAAATATTCGCGATTTTCGTAATGAATTCACAGTTTGCCCTTCAAATTTCACGTGCCCCTAAAAAATTCACGATTTACGTAGCAAATTCACAATTCACCCTGAAACTTCGCGATTTACGTAGTAAACCCGCGGTTCACCCGAAAAATCCCCGATTCCCCTGAAAGATTCACGTAACCAGCCACGGGTTAGGAACACTGGTCAGCACTTTCAGGGGAGAGTATGAAAAAAGGGGGGAAAAAAAATGTTGCATCGTCCCGACGCTCGACCTTTTAGAGATTATGCTCATTTGCATATTACGGGGCGGCGAGGTCGCGTATGTCTGTGTGTGGAACGTTGCCAAGAGGCGAAGAGAATCGAGGAAGCCCGCGTTTCTGCCCTCGAGATTGTCGATACCGCAACTTTCGATAGCGGGCAAGCGAAAAAATAGCTCCGGTCTTTTATTATTCGCCACCAGACCGGGGGGGCATGCACACGAGAGCCGACGATCGAAACCGTGACGCTCCAATTGCCCCGAAACATCCCGCCATAATGTGCCAATTACGATTTGGAATGCGCCGCGCGGCTCGCATTTTCCTTTGGACCCCGCGGAATTCCAATTTTCCAGTGAAACGTTCACCCGAATTGCCAGCGAAAACGACGCCGGAGCGTAACAAACTGAACGCGGATGGGTTGTTTCTGCCCACGTAATCGGGGGAACGCTCGCCAGCACGAAGAAAAGTGTTGGGAGAGTGATTCATTGGGGGTGCAGAGTTAGGAGGCTCGCGTTCATTTTGTAAGGATCTACGCGTTGAATTTATGCGCGCAAAGTGAGATTTTGACAAGTCGGCTGGATACGATGAAGAGACACGTGAAGTTGAAAGTAGGGAAATATAATGTGTAAGTCAAAGTTCAGAGTTCGGCGTGGAAGTGTGGCATATCTGTATAAGTGTTCTCCATAATAGCGAGGTTTATTTCAATATTCGATGTAGAATGGAATTTCCAAATCTCTTGGGGAAAATGGTACTTTAGTTGAAACGGGCGTAGACTTTTAACAGTGTTAACAGCCTTTTAGTAGCTGATAAAAAATAAATGTTACGATAATATTCAATCGCTTCTTGGATCGTTCCTACTTTGTCCCGAGTAACCTAGCCAGTTATCCGTTTAAACTATCTGTATTATGCATTAGCTGCCGTGCTTTATAACCGAGCTTCTAAGTGACAGTTTCAGGACGCTTCATCCAATCTATAATATCCTCTTCCCGAGACAGGGATAGTTGGATTTTTTTTTAATATTCTTAATCGAAACTCATGCTTGTGCGATGCATCAATGTCAACGACAGTTCGAGCCCGGTTCGGTAACAAAATATCTTTGCTATACGGGCGATGTGAAAGAGAATTGGTATCAGCGATACCACTACTCTTCGAATAAACCTTTCACTTGCTATATCAAAACTATCTGAAACTACCTAGCCGCTCTATCGAGAAGAAATTATTTCGAAATTGCTACCTCAATGTCGCCTCCGAATAACCATTAACTACATCTAAAAATATATCTCTTCATTTCTTAGGCCAATACTGTTTCCAAATAACTGTCCCCTGTCCTGAAAAAATTATTCTCAAACTCCAAAGTCACTCGCCACAAAATAACAGTTTCCATTATCACAGAAAACTACTTCTAAGCCACTAGACCGAAGCCA
This sequence comes from Andrena bucephala, assembly GCA_947577245.1. NCBI lineage: Eukaryota > Metazoa > Arthropoda > Insecta > Hymenoptera > Andrenidae > Andrena > Andrena bucephala. The sequence continues at coordinate 114,210,617 of OX387715.1, forward strand.
TCCTCAAGCAATTGTCTCCCCGATCGACGAGAATATTCAGAAAATATCGGAACACAATCGATCTCAACGCCTGCCAGGCAACCAATTTTCTCGTCGCCCGGAGAAACCGCCCTTCGAAGGAGCGCCCCTTTCAGGCCTTTTTATTGTCCTAGACAAAAGCCCCCCAATAACGGAACTTCGATCAGCCCCCGTTGGTGGGACTTCCGTCGGCGAAGTTACACCGCAACGATCACTGTTTACCTTTCCACCGCGAAATATTCTGCCCTCGTAACCAGCCACGGCACGCGATTACCGCGCGACATCCGGCTGCTTCGAGACATCAAACGTAATTGCTGCCTCGGACGTTCTCCTCGCGGCATTGATTCGCGCGGCAGAGACGTCGCTGGCCGTCGGCAACGTTGGTCGGAGCTGTGCACACAGAGAAGCCGAGCGCCGAATGGTAGGGGGCTTTTAAAATGGCGCACGAGGCGGTTCCTATGCGAGGGATCTACGAAATTTATGACCAGTTTGATGGCGAAATCCTTCGTCCTGGCTGTAATATCGTGAAGCTTTGGCTCGTCCGCGTAGTTCATAAATAATTTCGTCTGAGGAACAGATTCAGTGGGGTACCGAAGTTGGGCGATCACCTTGGCGTTCCTCTGGGTGAATGGGGTGGGTTTCGGAAATGAGAAAGTTAAGTTTAATGGATAGGAAGGATTCTCTGTTTTTACACGTAGAAGTGATTATAATTGTGGATGGATTAGAATGTACTTTAGAATTCTTCCTCCAGAGGCAGGAAAGGCAACCCTCGGGAAACTTCTGCATCTTAATGTGAATTTAAAGAGGAGACGAGGAAGAACGTTTCCACCCCCACGGTGAAAAATACTTGACACTTCAGAGGATCCTTAGAATTACCTATTTACTCTTTGTCCACGTCAAGGAATATATTCCTGGGTCGCTATTAACGAACTTGTATACGGGAGTTGCTTCCTTCTGCGCGTTCAATCTTCGCCACTCACGGGTAAAACCCTCCCTTTCACGCTTAATATCAATTACAACGCTGACACTTTGCTCGTACTATGCGAGCGGACGTTTATCATCCAGGAACTACCAAAGTGGCAAATAATAAGGTTCGAATAATATACATTTACGACGTGCAACGTCTTGCACGATGCTCGCGGGATGATTCAAGGAAGATGGTAGCTTCGACTAGGCCGCGTTTCACCGGACTTACATTCGCTACGTTCGATGCATTTCTACTGGAATTTTTATGCAGCGTATAATTCGAAGGATCGTTCCCTTCGTCTGTACCTGCTGGCGTGTGTTTCGCCCCTTGCACAGCGCTGCACACGTTTGCCTGTACAATCTGTGGCGATCGTGTGGAGGTGTGCTGGTGACGGGGACAGGGTTAGGGTGTGACGTTCAGGGTGCGATGGTTTCGAGATGGAAAGTGGTCGGGGGTATACGGCCGAGGGCAGGAGTCGTGGGACAGAGTGGGTCAGGCCTAGAAGTCAGACTGCGACGTGGCCAGGGCACTCTCGGCCGTTTCCTCGCGTCGTCATAATGGCCTGGTCACTTCCCCGCACTCGCAATGCATCGGATGACCCCGTCGATCCACGCGATTGCTTATCGAGTGGTCACTGGAACAGAAAAAATTGCTCGATTACGCTGGGTAATTCAGGGGATCATTACGAATTAAGAAGGTGAGTGGTGAGTTTTTTATCTTTAGTAGTTTTCGAGATAATTGACAAAATGGCCAGTTGAAATGGTGAATGATGTATGTAAGTGCCAGAAGCGAAAATTTGCAGCATTTTTTTCAAACACAGCGGCTTTGGTATTTATGTCTTGCGACAGCTCTAGAAATTAAAATAAATTATTCTAGAATCTACATCGTTTACCACCGTATTCAACATCGAATTTATATCCTTTTCTACTGAAAAAATAATTTTTCATTTCTTTGGCACTTACATCGGTTACCATTCCAACTCCTACGATACATATGTCTCTCATCCCTAACTTGGAGGGCCTTTCTTCACCCTCTATATATTTAAAAAAAATACGTGTTGAATATTTTTCAATACTCCGCTTAATATTGAATGAGAAAAACGAGTATTACTTAAAACACGCACTGTGAATTTAAAAGCAATTCTACGTTTAATTCCAAACGTTATAGGTTACTTTAAGTAACGGCGAAACTATGCTTCTTTCACTCGAAACCTCTGACAATATAGCTAGAGCGTTGCATTGGCTTAACCGCTTTTACGCGCAGGATCATACATCGGCACGCCCGCCGAGCACGTGGTGGTCTACGCCAAAACTGTTCCCCGATCCGAGGAAGATTATATTCCAGGAACAATGCGATCCACTCGTACGAAATGCAAATAATCCCCGTGGCCCTCGAGAGACGATGTCTCCTAAAAGGCCACCGCGGGAACAATACGTTAGCCACTCGTGCTTGTACTTCAAAGGGATCAATCTCCGCGAACAATGCCTCCGCGAGACGCGAATAATTTTCTATGCCACGTGAATCCACGTCGGACGGCTCCGACGGGCACACAATGGCGACGGAGTCACAGAGACCGTGGGCCGAAATGAAATTTCCCCGCGACTACGGGCCAACGGGACCTACGGGATCCCCGTGAAAATCCGACCGCCGTGGCCCCGGGAAAGAAAAGGAGCGCTTCAACCCAAATTCGGCGGATTGGCTCCCCTGATTACGCGGCTGGACGAAGAATAGAGGCTGGCCAAGCCGTGGATACAAAGGGGCCTATTGTCGAAAGCAGAAGGCAACGCACGTGTGCAAGCTTCCCTGGAATCGCTGCACCACCACCCACGATCCTTTGCGCACGTGTATGAGCTCTAAGAATATTGCATATTCATATCGGAGACGTTTCATCGCGATAAGACGCCTTCAATGGGCCTCCCCCCCACCCTTTTGTGCGCGACGGATGCACCTGTCGATGTACGATTTTATAATACCGAGGAGAATCACCGGCGAACGGAGAGAATTACAGGCTGAAGTAGCGGGGGTGGTTGCTGGAGGGTGGATGGCACAGAGGGCGGCGGGAAGGAAAGCGGGTCGTAGGAATGGAACGCTGCAATTCACTGGTGGTACTGTAAAAAATTCTGAATATGATGTTACCATGACCTACATCGACGGTTGCTGTGAAAAGAACAGCGAATACAGGCCGGACCATTGTCAGCAGCCGCAGACCGATCGTATCAGCGCGAGACAACGAAGCTCGCGCAGTAGTTACGGCCTGATAATGGTCAGACAACGCTCGCGTCGAGTTGCGTGTTGGGCCTCGTTTGTAGGGTGCACGTATGCAGGAATTTTTAAGTTATTTACTTGTCGCCGTTGTCTGCGCCTGTCGCCGCATTTTCTGCTGTATTTGCTTGCGGGCTTGATGGCTTTCGCTCTGCTTTTCGGGTAACGATAATGAAATGGACTTTATTGCATCGTAAATGGCAGAGTATTAATGGTAGGATTTATGATATCAAGGAAGGGGCTAGGTTTAACGCTGATTGCTGCCGTGGAATTTAACTGTGAGAATATAGGTGCATAAAATAAAATCAAATTCATAAATGCTGCATTAAAAGGTTTTGATAAAAATATGAGGAAACGATAACTGTGTTCTCTTTAGTGTCACACGAAGCGAGAATAAATAAATCATGTTTATGGTAGTTATTGACACAAGCTGGGTTTAATATGTTGAAAGTATTCAGTACGGTGGAAAATTGCACGTTTTAGTATTAATTCACTTTCAGTCGCGCTCCGACTCGTCAGGCGACAGTTCACGATCGTCAGAATGCCAAAAGAATCTTCTAATGCAGAATATGCAGATCTGCATTTCGTTTACAGTATTTGATATTGGTATTTGTTACAATTTTTATATAGTATAGAATAATGTTTATTAAAAGAAAGTGATATTGTACACAATGGGAAAACACAACTCTGTAGGATTTAAAAGCTTGCGTGGTGGGTTTCCGCACCATGGAGTTTCTGCGCAGACTGAAAAAAAAACTGTCGCCTCCGCATCCTCCCCTGCGTCCCCTCTGTCCTTACAACAAGACAAAGAGTCGTGGAAAAAACCCCACGGGTCAAGAGGCCCAATGCTCTCCAGCTGCTATCTTCCAACTACGCGTAAATATCGTTGAATTCCAACAGTATTCAAAGAGTTTTAGTGGAGCAGTACCATGTCACACAGTATTCCTCAATATTCATTTCCAACTGTTCGAAACGTTTCATATTTCTATCACAACTTTTTAATAAAACAATTGACCGAACCTATATTTGTATAGCACTTTTGCACTGTTTTTAGGAAAGTTTACAGAGAAACACGTCGGGACACCCTGCACAGTGATGTAACGAAGATGATACAAGCTTAGAGTGTCTTTTAATCATTATTACTTCCAATTCCATCGCGACACATTTAACAATTTCGTATGAAAAAAGTATGCCGTCACTCGCGCACGTGAAATTCGTGCCACGGTTCGATTTAGAAGAAATCGTTTTAAACCGAGAAGTAGTATGAGGTCGACCGTAGACGGCCAGTAGTCACGGCTGTTTATGATCCGGCCGCGCATACACCTCGATACCATTGAATCGATAGCTGGAGGGTCATGGCCATGTCAATTCCCTTCGTATCTCTTATTAAATCGTATGAATTTATCATGCAGATATTCACGATTTTTAACGACCATCGGGTAGGAGATCTTTGTAATTAAATCGACTCAACGGCTGCTGCCGCCTGCCGTTCAATTGGATATCGTTCTGTATACGTAACAGGTCTGTTGATATTACAGAAATTCGTGAGCACGTCGAATACGATGGAGATGGAAGGTATGGCAAGATGGAAATTGCGGCAGCCTGTGCGCCCTATGGAAATTCAGCGTGACCTATTAATGGTTAATAATCGATCTGCTTGAACAGAAATTCCATTAGCGGCGGGATGCGGAAGCAATTTTAGCGAGGCATTGAAACGATCGTTCTGTTAATTTAAATTTTTGCCAGGGTACAGAGAGACGCGAAATTAGGAGAAATGGGGTTTCGGTGAAATTGGGACTCGCATAGATTACGGTTTATCGAACGTTGTAAAAATTTTAATATCGCGATGCGCTGTTGGGAATATAATGTACACACGTATTAATAAATTTGAGATGTTGAGATTCACTGAGGTAATTTAATTATTTTAGTAATTCATTGGGTGATTATACTGTGCGATATACTAAACAACATTGATTTTTAACATCGCAAAGGTATCGCAAGTATTAAATTAGAATTAGAACAAGGACAGTAATTTGCATTCTTTTTTTCTCTTAAATTACCATTTAGTGTGAAATGTGGTATCGCGGCATCGATTTCTTTCGCCACTTAGTGTTTCTAAAATACCATGCAACGAAAATGTTGGTGAACATGCGGCGAGATACCAGCAAGAGTAATTACAGCGGCAGTTTCGATTTCCCCCTGGGTGGAACGAATCGTTCGTGACTGTCGCGAGACCGAGAGATCGATCATGAAATAGTCGCGTTCTGCTCCCTTTGGCTTGTAGTCATGTGTCAACATTATTATATCAGCAAAGAGCTGGTCGTGTATTATTGATTCAAAGAAACGCACGGTAAAAACCGTTCAGAGTAATTTTCGAGGAGGAATAATGCATATGTAGTGGGCTCTTGAAATTATGCATCGTAAAAATGCTGATTGATATCTTTCAAAATTCCTACTTTATAATCACAATTTAGTATTACTTCACTGAAATTGATCGTGCTACTTTCATTCTGCATTAACATTTGTAGCTGAAAATTGTTATAAGAATTCCAAGCTGATAATTAGAATTTGTAGTAATAATTATGAATAGTTTCATAGTGTAACTAAATCGACAGTTGATATTATAAAACATTTTTCACAAGATAATAAACGAGTTCTCACTGAAATTAAAATTTTCCGTTTCTGCTATAGAAGTCTATACTATTTTACCAGAAATATAACACGATTGACATTGATTGACGCCAGAAGAATGCAGCTACAATTTGAAGTTTCGTGAAATAGACACATCCCCTTTTAATTGAAATAGAACAGAGATTCGACTCCGTGTTAAAATAATATTCACCTCCTTCGCTGGGATTGTATAAACAAGACCCCTTTAATTATTATAATCTCCTCAAGGTGTCCTCTTCACGAGGCGCACAGGAAAGCCACGCGGGTGGAAGCGTCGCTGGGAATGAACGACTCATCGAGAACAAGGGGCGGAAGGCGTCCTTGGCCTTGTCAAAATCGAATTCTCAAAACATCTCTAGTCTCGTCGTTTACAGGAGGCCTTATTAAATGCGTGCACTCGACAGATCCAATATCGCGGTTCTGTCAAACGTGCCACGAGAGTCGACCTTAAAATTTATATCCTTCGGCACCCCGACGCTCGTAATCATAACTTCAATTCCGTCGAGGATACAAAACGCGACGGGGAAGGAGACGCTCGTATTTGTCCTCCCTTTCCCTGGTAACCGTCCACCAAGCTCGCTGACATTCTGAAAAGGTCGGGCCTAACGACTACGAGGATCCATCTCCAGGATTAAACCGCGGCGAATCGCTGAACTGGATTAAGAATCGAGTGCACGAGTATCGACGGATAATCAAGAGAGGGGTAATCGAAAATTGGAACATGTACGATTTCAATTGGAGATGTGAAAGAGAAGCTTCACGAAATTTTGAAAGTTCGTATGAAATGTAAAGTGATTTTGGAGGGATTGGTATTGGATGGTAATATCGAAGGACTCCCATTGGCAATGAATTTTTTTTTATTTTTCAACCGAGACTCGTGATTAGCGATTTTCTATAGCGATATGCAGCCGATATAGTGAAATTCGTGCTTATCGTACCACGTTTTATAAAATGCGGCTTGCCATCAATATTTCAGTGGAGTAATCCTAATAAGTTGAGCCTTTTTCCAACTCCAAGCTGCACCATTCTCTTTAATAATATTGTATTTCCATAGCTGAAACATATGCATATTGAAACAGCGAACAACGATAATGCATAGAGGTAGGGGGCATAAATTTTGCGTTCAATTTCACATGAAAACCACCGCACAAGCCACTGGCCGTGTACATCAGCTGAGACCCTTGCCCTCCATCTATCCAGCTTATCTTAATCTATCGGGTTTCCGGCGAAAATTCCACGAATGATGGCCCCTTAATTCTACAGAATCTCGCAGATACATGTTCAGAAGTCTTACACAAACAGATATCAAGCCTCCAATAATTACATTCTATAATTCTACCGCAAACACCGTCTGCCCCGAATATCAATACGATCCAATACAAAATTCGCGAAGCTCGGAGATGCAGCATATTCGCACGTTAGAAGCTGTGACTTTCATAAAGACGCTTTGCTGGTCAACAACTTTTTAACCTTACTTGTAGGTTTTTTAGAGTTTCAAGAAGGCAGAAAGAAGACAGAAAGAAGTTCAGACAACTAGATGAAGCTAGGAAGAGCCACAGCAAGGTAGAGTAAAGCAAACAGGATCAAAGAAAATTAGAAAAATGAAAATATTGGAAGAGGAAGGATAAGCAGGATGAGATCAGAAGTAATAGACAGCGGTAGGAGGAAGCCAGAAGGAATTGGAAGGAATTGGAAGAAATAGGAACGAGGAAGGATAAACAGACCAGGAAAGGAAAAGCTATGGTGAGATATAAGGATCAAGGAGTAAATAGAAGGAAGGGAAGGCATGAAGAGGCAAAGTTGTACAGAAGAAGAAGAAGAACAAAATGGTCACAGGCGAGTGGAGGCAGAGAAAGGCGGGAAAATGCAAGTCTCAGGGATGTTGACCAGTACCCCCCAGAGAGAAGACCACAGGCTACCAAATGGCTACAGCTTGAGGTATTCCAGGACCACTGAGTCCATAAATCCAAGTTGTCGCTCTTCCACCCAGCGGAGTGATGTCTGCGAGAGAAAGTAGCTGTCTCGGTTAAACAGACGTCTCTGAACCCAAACTTTCTTCACGGGCGTTCGTAAATTCCCCACTCAGAACACAAAGCAGCAACCTTTCTTTTTTACATAAAAATCAGCGCTCGCCGGTCTTCTTGGCCCTTCTAACAGTCTCCAGAAGCGTGTAGCGAGCAAAAGGTTCAGCGAGCAGAGGCTCGAAGCCGGCAGAGCCCTTCAGCAATGCCGGAAGGTGATTGTCCTTGCCCTTGGTCGTTTGCACGCACGACAATCAGGGCAACATGAAAGCTCGCGTGACAGGGCGAATTTAAGAAACTCGACCAGCCAGGTGAACTCGCCTCCGGTAGATTCGGGTACTATCCTGCGCAGGAATTCCAGGCATAGTTCTGGTCAGCGCTGATGAAGAGGCGCGCGCCCGTCTCTGCACGCATACCTCGGTTAGCGTGATCCTAATAAATTTACCAGGCTAAAAGCTTTACGCTGGCCCGCGCCTCTGGGATGGACGGCGCGGCGCGCGCCATACTTCGCTTTGCGTTATTAATTTCAACCGGCCCCGTATTCCCTAGGTATTTAACGTGATTCCGAATATTCGGTACATTATCCATCGCGGGAACTATTACGCTGCGTTCGGCTGTCTCGGGACCTTTGCACGATGCGCTAACTGTATTATGGAAGCGAACGTTTCAGCGGGGTGTACGAAATAGGGATGAAACGGAAGTTTGAGTGTTTTCGAGGAGACGGGTAATGGGGAGACGGTTTAGTGGATTCGGGGTTCGAAATGTTTAATTGGGCCTTACGTTAATTGGCTCATTTGGGGATTGGTATACTTTGCTTGGCAGGTATAATATTCCGTTTAAAAAGATAGAGAGGGGAAATGTTAACACGTTGACTCTTAAAATTCACAAATTTTCCAGAGAGTGCTTAATAACTCAATCTTCTGAGAAATATTATCGTCACTAGGAATGATGTAGAAAATTTAGTGCATTATTGAACTACGAAATATTATTATTTCTAAGGATATATGTAGGTTTCAGTGAATGTGAGTGGATGGGTAGTATAGAGATTGGAAATTTGAGCCTTAGAAGTATCTCGTGCGAAAGGGTCCTAATTCTAATTAGATTTACTCTGTTCGTTCGTTGCTTTTGTAATTCATATATTAACATCTTACGTCGTGCTGGAGGAATATATCTAATTTTCATGTTTCTTAACGTAAGAAAGATATCTAAGGAAGCAGTATTTGAAGGTGTCGGTACATTATCGTAAGTTTTGTGATTTAAATATCGATTGACGCGCTAGACATTAACACCGAAACGTACACACTCGATAATTCAGCTGTTCCCGCTAAGAAGCTTACTGCGAACACTGCATACTCGCATCAGTCAAATTCATCGAACCTGAACAGAATTATAAAAAGCATAAAAGGGAAAGAAAATCCTGGTACAACCCTCGGGACAACTTTTTCGAACTGACAGATTTGTTTGTCCCTGAATCGATTTCCCCCCATAAATATTTCACTCCCTCCATCCTTGCCAAACGCTCACGCGGAAGTATCCGTACCGCCCCTCCTCGCCCTACTTCCCTGGCTCAAGCAATTTAATATTAAATCTGAATCGGTGAAAGTGTGGATTGGCAATTTCGTCGAGGATCACGGACTTGGCCGTTCGCGTGGGCAGTTAAAAATAAATTTCAACGCGTTCCGTTTTAATTTCACGAATCCGATACCGATATAACCGCCCCCTATTCCCAGCCGGCAGAGACGAATTATGAGGTGAGACCCGATGTCGTATCGCGATATCCTCGCTTGTTTTATTCAGTATGCGTGGGTCGCTTCTGACGAGAATCTCCAAGTTACGCTTTTGACTACTGCCGCCCCTCCCTCTGCTTCTTTTTCCACCCTCGAAGCGCCCCATAAATATTCAGGGGGAAAAGAAAGTGGCCCATAGCTGCGGAAATTTTTCAGCCGTAACTGTCCCTGCGCTTTAACAGGCGCTTGTAAGATGTCGAGGGGGTGGCGGGACGGTTTGAATCAAATTAGAGAGGAGCCTTATCGCGTCGACGACATTAGAGACAAAGCATGGCCTCGGGAGGTTTTCGGATGGAGGAAATTTCGAGTACGCTGGTCTCGAAATATACAGGGTGCGGTCGAAATGCTGGTCCAATAGAGAAGTAGGTGAATCCTTGTGCTAAAGCAAGTTAAAAGGACGGAGTAACATTTCTTCGAACAGTGTTTCGTTATCGAGAAGTTCGATTATGAAAATTTATTGGGCATGTGATAAAGAATTGCTGATGAAATGAATTTCTTTGGGAAAAAATAAGTGGATATTGCAGAAGGAGTTTTTTCCAAACAAGGCTTTGTTTTAACGCAAACCGAATCAAATTTCTCCAAAGCATAGTTGCATTCGAAGAAGGTTATTTTAAAATCTGGAGGATTCATAAATTTTACAATATTGTACTACATTTAGTGATAAATTCTGCTTGTTTAGTGACTTTTGAAAATCGATATTCTCGGAGCTGTCTCATATGAAAAAACTTTATTCTTCAATTTTGACTTTTTTATGCTCGAGAAATGATTCCATGTCTTCTTGTGTCATTATATCGACCGCACCCTATATCTGTGGGTGCTACAGGGGAACAAGAATCGCGGACAGAGTATAAATTGTTGGAAAGTTGTGGGGCGAAATGTTATTTACCATTATACGTCTCTTGTGGGTAAACTCATGTTGGCTAGATGAAGAGACGTTCCAGTTTTGTGTAAAAGAAAGAGCGAACTGGGAATTGAAATAAGTATATCATGAGTAGAATGTTTCAAGAGAAAAATGTCTTTGGCAGTTCTCATATTTCTTGGGAAAGTCTTTTAACCTGAATTAGCTCTGCTTCTGAACTCTGTTAACCTCTTGAGCCACAGTGCCTCATAGTTGCTCCATTTCGATGTTATACTCGTTCACGTCTTGTTGCACCTCTTTTAGTGTCATAAATTCTGCTTCGTGCTTCTTCAATTTGTTTGGTGTCACCGAGGCTACAGTGGATATGATAGTGTTAGAAATAATACAGCATCTTTCTAAAAAGATCAGGGTCGTGGACGTGCCGGTGGTATTAGAACCGTGATCATTAGTTGGCGTGGGTTATCCCATCTTGCAGGATACTATAACAAATGCCCCACACACAGGAAGCATACTCAATTGCTAATAAAATTAGAGCATTGCATCTGAAGGTAATAGAAGCACCAAAGTGTCCAAATAGCACATTTCAGCAATCCTAAGGGCTGTTTCAGGCGAGACACTTCCATGGCTGACGCCTGATACATCAGATTCGTTTACTTGACGAAAACAGCTATGATTTAAAAACGGTAGATAGTCTATAACATAGGAAATGCCACAAAAGTGCCTCACGTGAAAGTGTCCCTGGGTCGCGAACTTCGAGAACTAAAATTCCAAATAAAGATTTTTCTAAATACGTTTTCTTTCCGCCACAATTCTTAAGCAGCAATTGTTATGCGCGTGGATTATATATGAGGGTGGCTGGTACTAAATCGACGTCAATAAGGGCGCAAACGGTTCCGCCCGTTTCCTGGAAACAATAAGGGGGCAACTCGCGGGACAAAAGCGTCGCGAAATCTCGTAGACAAAAGACGGAACAATAGACGTCTCTCTTTTCTGTCGTATCAGCTTCGGCTCAGTCCGCGCGAGTTCCAGCTCCTATCGGCGTCGCCATGCACGCGCAGAAACCGGGCGATTTTTATTCCCAGTGAAAGAATCCACGATAACCGCGCCTCGATGCCGCGAAAAGCTTTTGAGGGGATCGATACAGTCGTCTGTGCTTATCTGGTGTATTCTACTTGTGAATCAGCTCGAGTCAAATGGAATGGTCGCTGTCAGACGGATCGCGATGGTCCACTGGGTCAGCTTTGGGGGTGCAAAGTAAACAGTTTCATTTAATTTATCGTACTCACGGGAAGCGACGTTTTACAGATACATTTGCTCAGTTTAAGTGGTTGTAAAAGTGTGGAGTGGTAATCTTGTGGGAGAGAAGAGATAAGATACTTTGTGAAAGTTAAAACGGCGGAGCGCCTAAACTTGACTCAGAAACGAGTGGAAAAGTCAGCTGTGTTACGATATACGTTAGCTATAATACTTTAAATGGTATTTTAAATGGTTAACATTCAACGAGAAGTTTTTAGCAAGATAAATTTCGGTCCCTCCCATATTCAGTGTTTTAGAAAGACAGGGAGTTTGAGGTTTAACATAGGTCCAGGCAAGAGTTTGAATCCTTAAAACACTTATAAATGAGTAATTGATGAAATGATAGGTTTAAATATCGTCGATAAGAGAGGAATTATCTAGGATGCATTGAAGTGATTGATATAATGCAAATGAGAATACGAAGATACAATAAGTTTCGGATTTGCAAAGACTTGCAAAACAACATAGCCCAAAATCATCTATCACGAAGCTGCAATGTTTAAAAAAAAATACTTTCAGGATTGCAATGTGCTATCAATCAAAGTATAAACAACAGATGCACGTAAATGATCGTAAAACATTTTCTTCAGAATTGACCAGTCAGGCAACAGCTACAATCATTTATAAGTCAAGACAAAGGCTTTGAAATAGTGAAACAATTACCACTCGCTATTCAAAACGCAAGAAAGAAACTAATTCGCATCTCAAAGGAAAATATCTCATTGCCAGTAAGGTAGACCATTTATCAGACTTCATCTTTGTACAATTCGTTTATTACATTCAATAACACAATATAATTACATACAACCGTTCCATCACGTATACGCCTTTCATCGCTACAAGCTTCGTTGCTGCAGCTCCTCGCGCCTCCCTCCGACCTCCGGAAGCGTGCTGCAGAAGGGCAGTCCGCCGGAAATCACCATTTCCCAATTGCACGCGGACTTTTCGCTAGTCACGAGCTTTCACCGCGTGCCCCGTGCTCTGGCTGTAGCCTTGCATCGTGTCGATTTCGAGAAACGTCGAGATGATCCCCGTGGCTCGCCTATGCGTATCGGCTCCCATGATGGCAGCGATAATGAAATTCGCGAGATCGTTTCGTCTCGAGCCGCGCCATGCTTCCCTCCGTATTGAACGGCGTCAGATCTCTGTCTTCGTCGCGACGTGGAAAATCAATCTGCTAAAGAAAAAGGATAAATGCAATCCGACGATTCTCACAGGTCAGGGCTCGAGCCGACTCGATGTTGCTCGCGGAACGATGCAAAGCACAGCGAAAACACAGCGCATCCGGCACGAGACACATTGCACGCGCTGCACGCATTTACCCTCGCGAGGTTTCGCCCGCGCGACGAAAGGGTGAGTGGCTGTCGAAATCGATGGCGAGTCCGGGATCATTTTCTCGCCAGATATTACTGGTCGAGCAACGTTCTTTAAATTGTTACAAAACTGGGGAACGGTTGGTACGATTACAGGTGGCTCTCGTTTCAATCGCAAATGCTCGAAAAGTGCAAAGTGGCATCGAAATAGTTGTATCAGTGTTCTCAGGTAATTTGTCTTATCGTTTGGCCCCGTATAAATGAACGAACGCGACGTACGTTGCTTGCGTTGTAGAAAAAAGCTCGAAATTTGTTTAGTCCGACTACTCGCTAATAAAACGTGAAGGTATCAAAGAATCGTTACTTATTGTTAGAATATAGTGGGTGGTTCTGCTTAGAGGTCTAGTGTGTGGTTCGTTGAATTTTGATCTTTCCAGGCCTTAACGCTTTTATTTTTAATGAAAGCCTTAGTACCTATTTTTGTCGGGGAATAGTATATTCGTGTCGTTGTTAGAAGTCAAACTTCAGTAGAAATCTTATTGCAATTTTAGAACCATCGAATTAATGGTTAGACCTTGTGGAAATCACTTTATGGAAAGAATTATGCTCTTGCACGAAACTAGTAATTTTCTCAAGGAGATGTTAGATAAAATCTTCTCTACTGCTGAAAATGTTGAAAAGAGATAAAAAAATAGATCCTTAATTAAGCAAAGGGTAATTGTAATTTGCAAACGAACCTGAAATACTGAAACTTGACCAAACTTATTCACCATCTCAATTATTACTCACAATCAGTATTTCTATTAGAATTTTCAGTCACGTATGTGAGTACAAAATTCTTACTCCTCCCATAGCACAAATTTCCACAAGGTTTTCTTACTACAATAAGAACAAAATCGATTGGCCTTCAAGGCTACGAAGAACTGCTACCCCTATCATATAATTTGTCCACTCCCACCAGAATCTATCACTAATAGGGTGTTATTTCCATTTCACCACATCTATCACATGATGGTTTTATCATATGACCATCCTACTTCTTGTAACACAAAATTACCAATAATACCCAAGCCTTCTAAGCCATCCAAAAATAGCCTTAAACAACCAATTGATTACGTCCCAGCTGTAGTCCAACTAGAAGTAACGAATTTCGAGCGCTCGGTGGCAACAGACACGAATCAACCCTCGCCAAAATGTGACCAGTGTTTTGTAGCAAAAGAAACGTAAAAACAAAGGGGCAACAATTATCTGTGCATACGTGCTCCTCGATTCTCCCACTTAAAAGCACTTTGGAAACGCAATCCCGATCGCTTACCGACAACACGTGGTCGCCAATTGGACGAGTTTTGGCAATGTTGATGGAAGTAGCAGAAAAACAAATCGCATCAGATGATTCGAAATGTTTTGGCACGACGGACACACGGATACACACTCAAGCAAACTGTTGGCCCATTGAACGTATTTTACAGGAAAGATGCACAGGCTAGATACACAGCTTTTCGATTGGTAATTGTCGATTATACCCTAATTTCATCCACTTATCGAATGGACAAGGCTTCGATGTACATTATGTCCCTTAGGCTTCTTTTTACAAAGATGCATAGATACGCGCATGTTTCGTGTATTTTCCATACCCGACATCTGCATAGTTGATAATGCAACACACACACGCACACACACACACACGCATACACAAGCTCTCGTCAAGAGTAAGCAACAATTTCTGAACAGCTTTTCATTAGGACACTTTGCGTATGGTCCACAAGATTTCTTAATGAAATATGATAACGAAAGTTGTTGAAAATGGGGGAACAGAAAGTGTGAGCTCGATATATTTACTGTTTTATTTGGAATGTATGATTATTAAAAACTGTTTGATTGGTATACTATTGAAAATGAAGGGGAAGTGATCGATTATGTTTGAGAATTTTCTTATTCCTTAAGAATCTTGTAATATGATAAATGTAAATACTAAAGTATTGCATTATATGTATAGGAAACTTTCTTGTCGAATTCAGTATTAAGAGATTTCGATCAGAAATGAAGGTTATTAATAACTAGCTAGTAGAAAATCGAAATTTTCAAGTAAGTCTCCTTCGAATAGAAATATCTCCTAACTTACGTACAATATCAAAAACACTGTCGTTAACACGCTCAACGTCACTGGAATATGCCTACCAATACTGAATCTTTTTGAAAAGAAACAAATTTCATTTTGGAAATTTATTAAAAATATGATTAAAATATATCCCAGTAACACTGAACGTACTAAGGACATACAGGATGTTTTTAAACTAAATAATCAGACTTTGAAAGCGCATTCTACTTACCCCTAGGATGAGGAAGGTCCCACAGGCTTATCAGGCTCAGAAACGTTTCCCTTCTCGCCTATAATCGTCTCCTCTTCCCAAACTCAAACTCCAAAATCAACCCACCAATCCATAAACGTTTAAAGTTAATTTTTCTCGAACCAAATAAAGAATTATAATCGTAATCTTAATTTCAATTTTAGTAAAAAAAAACCTTGAAGGGTAATATATATATTTTTCAATAAACTGAACCCTGCATATACAAGAAAGCGTCGAAAAATTTCTACAATACTTTGTGTCTCGTCCAACCAACACAACCGGCGATACAACCCCGAAGGGAAACGTTTCAGAACCCGCCACGTGGACCGTTCCTCCGTTCTCGGAGCGAAGCAGTACACGGAATCGAAGCTACAATCGAGTGACCATTTTGTGAACACGGGTCGAAAGATCCTCTGCTCGACATCGATCGTGAAAGCAGCAGGCTCGCGAGACCTTTTCCGCGTCGCCAACGATCGCATGGACGATAGACAGAAAGTAAAAAATAGGTAAAAAAAAAACAGAAAAAAAAAATATGAAAACGAAATCACAGAACGTGATACTCACACCGAGCTGGTGTATACTCGCACCCGAGTTTAACAGTGATCGTTCGAATCGCCGATATGTATGTTGCAGAATTTACATAACTCGACTCTGAAAAGAAACAGCAGCATTGTAATTCGGGATCGGTTATTGGGCGATTCGAGGATAGAGAAGCGAGAGACAGAGTGAAAGAGACAAAGAGACAGAGACAGAGACAGAAGAAGGGAAGTATAGAGGCAGTGAAAGAGAGACAGCTTCGAAACAGACCTCTCTTAGCGAGGGCTGCACGGGATTCCCTCTATTTACATAATCTCATATCGCTTTGTAAATTTATTCGGGAACGTCGCCGGCGCGGGGGCGGTCGCTTTATGCAAATTAATTCGCGCGGCGGCCGCCTAACGATTTTTAACCGTGTGTTAAAAGCGACAGCGAGTTGTCGATGCACGCGTCGATGGAGTTTGATTGATTGAAAGCCCGGGGCGGAACAACGGGCGACAGTTTTCTCTTTTGGGGTGATTGATCGTGTTTCCAATCCGAGTTCATTGGTGAACAATAACGCTGTTAGAATGTGATAGAGAGATATTCTTCTTCCCCTTTATCGTTGATGCAATGACCTCTTCTGCGCACAGCTTTTGGTGCCAAAATGTTTCTTCGCGAAATGTATTTAATATTGTTCGATTGATTATGTAATGTATTGGGTAAATTAATTAACCCCTTGGATTAGCAATTTTTGATGCTCCACTCGAAATTTGCGTCTCAGGATATTTACGCGCATAGGCTGCATTTCCTTATACTTTGCAAGAAAATGGAGGGATTGGTAACTCATGAAAGTGGAGTGTAATATGTACCTGGGGGGATGCTAGTTGTTCGATCGATGTGTGGATAAGGAAGACAAGGGGGAAGCGATGATGAACAATTGTGGAAGATATATCCTGAGATGGTTTTGCATTCGAGATTTAATGATTAACGAGGTAGCCGGAATTTTCCATTGGTCAGAGTGAAGATCAGTTTATCAAAATATATAGGTACTACGTAATCTGTACATAGTTACAGGGAAAGATTGTAGGTACTTTATCCTATATGGTGAATATTCCGAAATTAATCATTCATTCGGTGTGAAAGCTGAGACTGTATAGTGCACCACATTATTAAACTGATGCTTCATACTTAAAATACTTTCTATCTAGTACATCGATATTTTCATCGTTAAGTTATAAGTAATTTGTGTAGTTTCGTCGGCAATGTTCCACTTTTTATAGCATTCATGGCTATCCAGTAAATAACTTTTCAAACACGTTCGAGTCGCAAGCATGAAGTCCTTCATGGATCGTTTTCACTCTGAAACGTAGTGGAATTTGTGGGGCGAGCTCGGAAATGACGAAGCACGCTACATTCGATTATATCGAATTCTTTCACGCCAGAACGGCCCCTTGTCGCGGGAACGCGAAGGTCGACGTTATGTAAATTAACTCGTTTATCGATAAATATAACCTTCGTCATTCTTTGACGTTAGAAATATAAAGTACAGAGAATCGATACCACTGGGAGAAAAGGAACCGAGCAGCTTTCATGTGTTGCGGAAATTAGAGCAAATACAACATCGGCAACGAAAATGGTCATATATTTATATATGGCACCTCTTGCTTTGTATTCCTTTCTTTCCTCCGAAAAGCTCCTTTTCAGAGCTTTTCAAGGCCAGCAAGTAGTGGCGGATTTAAGAAAAGAGGTGGCAAGCATTGTGAGGAATGTCATTTTTTGGGAAATGAAGAGGTAGTTTACTAAAAACGGGCTAAGTGTGGTGGTGCAGAAAAAATATATTGTTTGGATAAATTTATAATTTTCTTTTTTCGAAGATGGGGCCTTGAGGGGAGGGGAGTCTTCTGGACAGGGGCCCAAGCGGCAACTACTCATCGGCCGCCCATTAAATCCGCCACAACAAGTAGATAGCTGAGAAAATTACTATTTTATTCACCTCGCATTCCTCCGTTTAGTGGTAGAACGCAGTATAAAGTAGGCAAAATGTTTGCATTTGGGCAGTAACAGTGCTGAACGTTAGCAGTAAAAATCTTCAAAGCATAATATTGCTGGTTCCACGTAGTAAAATCTTTCTCTCACTTACATTCAGATTTGTAAAAGTTTGCGAGAATTTGGAAAGTAACCAGTAAAATCTCCCAGAAATATATACAGCACTTTACAAATTGCAAATAATCATTTAAAAAACGGACTCATCCTGTCCACGAATAGAACACTTTTTCCAATATATTCGAAACACGGATACATGTTCAGGAACACTACGCTGAGCTTTTCGACTCGTAAGCTCTATTTCCTCCAAAACTGGATCCAAGGCGTCGTGAAAAAAATAAGCTTCCAATTTTCAACGGGATTTTGATGGCCGGCAAAAGGCGCGGGACTCCAGGAAAATTTAGGTTAACCGCTGATATAGGACTACAGCCTGGAAACCTTCGCATGGAGTGTCCGACGAATCCCTGACCTATATCCCTTAAAACATCATATCGCCATTACGTGCGCCTTGCACACGCGTGCACACGGACAGGCGAGCACGAGCACGTGTGTGCGAGCGTGTGAGGAGGTCTTGGAGGGCAGATCTTCGAAATCACGGCACATGCCTGACGTAAAAGAGTCTCGTTTCCTTTACGAATAAGGGAACTTCCGCCACGGAAGGCCGGCTGCGCGACTGGCTCAATTCGATAAAAGTCCGGCTGGAAAATTTCGTGGCTGGCATACGACAAAAGCCAGAACCCGGTGCTTTGATCTGGCGGCCCCCAGGAAATCTGATTTTCAGGCGTGGAAAATTATTCCACGCCGCTTTGGCCGCGCCGTACCCATCCCCTAACGCGTTTAGGACTCGGAAAACTCTTTTGAGCTCGCTAGTTTCTACCTCTTCCCTTCCCGGGTAAACTATTTTGCCCTTTATTCATTTATCTGCTTAACCTGCGACACGCCTGGCCGCGTGTGCTCGGGAAATTGTATAATGCCTCGGCGTTCACTTTGTTGAATTCCTGTGAATACGTTAGGGGATGGCAAGAAGTATTATTATTCTAACGCCCCAGCCAATTATAATGCTCTCCGTCGTTATTAATTCGTTGACGAAGGTGTATCTTATGCATGCAGAAAATGCAAATTATCCACGTACGTTGTTGCAAAGATGAGCTGAGGGGATTCTTCAGAAGTTAAGCCAAAACTAAGCCCCCGTGTTAAAGCTTCTTGCGATCATTGCTCCCTTTAAGGTGATGAAGGGATGAGGGATGTAGTGTATATTCATTTGCATCCCCGCGTCGCGTATTTCTTAGCGTCTTGTGGTATAATTTATTAGCTTCCCGTAATTAGATAATTAATTCGACCCCGAGGATCCCCTGTCGGCCGCCACAGCGGCATGGTTTTGTTTCAACACGGAAACTTCGTAACTGAAATACAATTCGTGCGATCCACGCGAATAACAGAAACGTCTATGGGCCTTGGAACTGGAACAGAGGTGTTCCGTCAGATCCCCAAATGAAATTCTGCGGTCTGTCTGCTAGATTAATTGTGCTATCTGCCTCAGTGTGAGCATTGGTTGAAGCGGAAGGAGCAGCCGGCGAGCGTTTCACGGCAGACGGCTGCCCGCATTTTCGTCGTTTAGATATGTTGCGTTTGCGAAACGGCTGTGAATTCGTTACTGTTTGTGGGGATATTAAGTCCTCGATGAACAGATATGTATTTGTTGCCCCTTTAGATTGCCTACTGTGAACGGTTGTGTTTCAATTAGTAGTCGAATTTCTCTCAGTGAAACTGGACTCTTGATTAAGTACCTCTGTGCCGAGTAATCACAAATTGTAACATTACGATTCAGGAATATCTAAATTCATTTCAATATGAACCAGATATTTTAGTGACCAATGACAAGCATCGTTTCACTCAAAACTAGAACTCATACTAAATATATTTTTATCCCGACATTTTATTCAGCTCTTCGAGGGAAATCGCTTTCGTTTTAGATTATATCACGTACTCAAGGACACTTAAATTATTTTATTCACAACTAAGTAGATTACTATTTCCTCAAAACCGAGCATGATGATTCAGCATCCACTCGTTTCAAAGGAATTCTGAGTTAGTTAGTGACTTCATTGGAGGTTTCAAAGATTCAAGGATTATATTGCGCAGCTTGCTAGTCCTCGTAGGATCAGTGTCGTCCGGAGCTTTTAATGGTGATGCACACCTGGCTCACGGTCATTGTTTCCAACTGTCGAACCTATGGAAGCCGGAACATTGTAATTCAATAATTCGTCGTGGAAAAGGGTGAGCGATAATCGAGCTCGGCCCGTGTCCTCACCCGCGATCGATCTCGTGGGGGGAGAGAAATTTACAGCCGCCGAAATACGTTTTCGATAGCGCGAACAACGGTGTCCGCGGCAATATTTCCCGATCTCCGTCGTTTGTTTCACATTACGACGCCGTTAATTCCCTTCGAGCGACTAGTGGCCGGCGTCGTAAGTCTTCGAAGGATATTTATGTAAGTCCGGCTCGCCTTCGAGTTCCTAGATTACTCGGGGACCGGTTTTCCGCGATTACACGACGACTCGAGGTGCTTCTTCCATTAAACACATTTCTCGAGTTGCATTTCACTCGCGAGTATTTTTATATTGATGTGGCTACCTAGAAACAGTATACACTAGCAATCCCTAACAACCCCTTAATAGGTTAACCACCACTATGTCACACATAATTCATGTACAACAGCTGTATGTAACACAATCAAAGATAAAACATGTTTCATTATGTTCCCATTGATCTTTTTACTACTATTTCACTCATATAGAATTCAAGCATATTCCATCAGCTCTCAGTGCCAATTTTAATACACTTCCTCCCGTTGCTACACTTTCAAACGATCATTCTTGCCAACGAAGTTCATTATCTTAATGTATGAATGAAAAGAGCCTCGAAACGGTCCAACTTCTCAGTGGCCACGGCACAAAGGTCACCCTGTCATCAATGGAATAAACTTCGATTGGTAAGAGAGAGTCTTCCCCCTAGTTGCTGTTAGCCGAAAGTTCCTGGACAAGCTCCAATTCGGGATCAGGCTCGTTTGAGCTTCAACTTCTTGTTTCATTTGCGGTCTGATAACGGGCGCGGGAGCCACTTCTGAACACGTAATTATCCCGAGCCTTCCCCGATCTACCTTTCCATGCGCCTTTTTCCACGGCTGTACGTGCATCGCATTATTACACGAAATCCAGGGGAAATTCTACGGCCGCAGAGTGATATTGTGTGGAAGAATTTAACAAGACCGATCCCGGTTTCCCCGAGAACATCCCCTTTTTTTTCTCTTCTGCTGCGTCTGGGAAAAATGCAGCTCATTACCGGGGACAAACGGTTTCCGCGACGGGATTATTTAATGTTTCCTGCTTGTTTTCCGTCCTATATGCGAAACTCCTTCGTGGGCCAAGGGTTTAACTTAGTTTCAGCTGTTCATGTTACAAGCTAATCAGCTGTTGGCCACGTAATGAGATTGCGATTATGGGAGCCTCATTATTTGGGAACCAGTTTAGTGTAAGATAGTGTACTCGAGCGGGTGAATAGATATATGCAGAAATTGGGAAATTTGTTCGAGAGAAAATTAGTTTTCTATGTGGTTTTAGTATTCTTCCGTGATGTCTGAAATTATTTAGTTAGTGATCGATGTTACTATAAAGTGGCTCCGAAATGAAGATTGATGGAAAGGGTTAAAGGATTTTTATTTTTATGTAATTGGTAATAATTTCAGTTTCAGGTGATGTGTACTTTTTTCTTTGTTAACGAAGAATTCTGAAGAGTGTTAATTACACTGTCTGGATTTTTTTTCTGAAACTGTCGCTTCTCATAAACCGTGATAACGTTATTCTTTGAAAAATAGTCTATGAAAAAGACTACCTTGTTTCACCAAAGATCAATGTGAGTGTGCACATAGATTATTGTTCATTGATATTAGTTTTTAATAGGCAGTATTAAGAAGGCGAGTGATAATAGGAGAATCACAATCTTTCTACTTAAGAAGGAGAAGAAGATTGAATGAAATGTTTTATGAATTTTCTACCTGCTAAAAAGTTTCGTCCTGGAGTTTGGAAGTTTCACAACTCCTTCCAATTTTTCTCATCATTCAAACTTCTTTTCGAGTGTATGCAGGACACTGAAACTTACATTACGTTTTTACAGTCACGGTCGGATAGAGATGAACCTGATCATTAAGTTTACACTAATTCAAAATAAGTTTATTCTTGAAGACGTATTCTTCAATAATCAGGAGCTTGAATTTCTAGAATAAACTATTTCACTTCACCCTTACACAACGGTATTATCATTTCAAATAAAGACTTCAGTGAACTCAAACTGTCGTGGACAGAAATATTCTTTCCTTCCACCATTTTCTTTGATAATTTTATTCCATGCTTCAAATCAGACTTACTCGTGCAATAAATTTCACGTATGTCACCCTGTTTAATTAATAAGGAACCTCTAATTGTCGCGGATTAATTAACACGCGTGGGGCTTAATTAAAACCTCGACACGTAAACGCGTCATCGTGTAATGAAGAACGTCGATTGACGTTAATGATACTCATTAAACTGTCTGTGGGTGGTGAAATCTTAATTGCACGGCTCGATGTGTACATTTTATGGTCCACAAGAAACCCTGACGCGAGCAGTTTTATTTTCATCGAACAAAATTCATCAGAGAAATATTTCTATTCAAATATCTCGCAGCAGTTTAAAATATCTAAGCAATTCTGATACAGTTTACCGAAGTTTACTCGATTTTTGGAGCACCGAAATTTCACGGTGAAGTTTACATAAGTGAGCCGTAACGCTGAAAGTTTACACTCGAAACGCGAGACGTCAGAGTTTACAGCAATTTTGTAGTAAAATGGAAGCACGATCTGTTCGCTTTACGAGAAACTATCACCTTCTGGGTTGGTGGTGGAACGCAAATAAGGGAAGTAGGTACATTCCTGAAATGGGGATGTTAGTCGAGAAAGTATGCGTGTTTGTTTAGTAGAGCATAAAGTAATTTGTACTCTACGAGAAATTAACGAAAACGGGTTGCATTTCGTGAGTACCTAGCATGCAAATTGCCAAAAGAAAAAAATTGAAACGATGAATAACTGTAGAAATTTAGAGTAAGACATTCGTTGCATTACTCAAAGATTCTTAAGATCTTTATTATCATTACGATGTTTTCCTTTCTGTTCTTCCTTTATTCGTTATTTCAGGCTTCATTATTTTTTCGTATCTCAATATTTTTCTTGCATTTATCATGGTTAAATAGGATTGAAATATAAGTCCTTTTTAGTCTGGTTCTGTCAGGACACTGTAAATCATTAAAATTTGGTAGAAATTTATATAGAAAAGCCCTGTTTTACGTGTTGTGAAATGTCCGATAAAATGAAACTCGAGGTAGTGACCCCAATTTAGGGACCGTAGTATACAGGGCGACCCACTTTCATCTGCAAATGGATTTGTCCAGAAAAACATTCTGTTCCCAAATTTTCCAAGAGAAGCATGCAGCGTATTGCATGGTTGAATCGATCCTACCCCACTCCCTTCACCTACATTAAAAAAATGTAGGTTCAATTTTAATAGAAGGTACATAAGCTTCAAGCACCAATCATAAAATGTGCTTGTCAAAATTCTGTGTGATGCTGTCAGTTGAACTCAACCTATCTTTCATCATAAATCTATGTGCAGAAATCGTCCAAGTGTGCCATGTCGACTCAAAAGTCTCACATAAGTAGTAAAATCTAGGATAGTAGCACAATTAATTCTACTTTAATTCGCAATTCACCAACTTTATGTAAAAAAGTGTGCATTCCAGTTCGTCTATTCTTTTCAAGGCAGTTTGTATTAGGTTGCCAAAATCAGCATCTACCAGTCGAAAACAGAAATCTCATCTGGCATCTCTCTCGTAATTTCGTGGCAAGGCGCAACGGAGGAAATTGCACGCGAATACGCACGGGGAAGTTCCAGTCGACATCTTCGCGAAAACATTAAGAACGGTCATAAGTGCGCCAAATTGCCGTTGTCAAGCGGGAATTAAGCTTGCACAGAGCATGACTTAACTGCAGCTTCTTAAAAGCCCCGTTTACTAAACCGTTCGTACTCACGAACAGCAAGGAGTGAAAAAGGGGTGCACGTACGTTCATCACGTTGATTCTAACTCCTCTTATCAGGCCCCTGGGGGTGAAGCAATTCTAGGGAAACGTAACCCGCAGATACGGTGAAGCCCACTTCTCACGCTCGCCATAAGACAAGTAACGAGAGCTTTGTAAGTCTGAGGGGCTTCGAAGGAAATAAATAATGAAATCAAAAGACGCGTAGGTAACTTCCTTTACCATTTTGTAATCTGGTGATTTGTTTTCGAAATACGAGCGATTAAAATTTCAGAATTTAACTACCGGCGCGTAACCGGCAGTAGTACCGGCATGTGTTTAATTATTGTGTATGCAGGCGAAATTCCGAATATGGAACTCAATATTCAGGATATGTAGAAAATGCAGAGAAAGTTAGCTGGAAAATATGGGAGGTTGTGATGCGATAAAACTGCAAGTTTATTCTGTATGTTTATTCTTTTGATCACTTTTATTAATGAACTGGATAATGGAGTCTATTTAGATCACTCTTAGGAAGTGGACGAGAAGTGACACGACAGAGAAAAATTGGCACGTTCACTAATAAAGCGAACCCTGTGACCATTTTTTGCCTTTACTCGTCATCAATCTTGCACACAAGTTGGGGAGACATTTTGCATGTACACCTATCACTAACCGACTCTTCCATCTTCCTTGTCTATCTACCCTACCGAACTTGATGGTAAGCCTTAATATCGCGAACGTGAAAGCGGGTGCCGTTTCGGTGTATGAGTCGTATATCTTCAAGAATTTACTTGCATGTAAGTGCAATGGTAACCAGGATTCAAATAGCGCGTGTCGAAAATTAAATTCCTAAACTTCGATAGGCTCTATCTTGAAAACAAGACTTCTGATTGCAAAGTAGTAAGTGTCCCTTTTTTATGGTATGGGGAATTTGCATGTTTCAGTTTTTATCCCACAACTTGGGGACATTTTGTATGATAATTCCTATAAATTGTGGAAGAAAATGTTAGAAGAAAGATTTAAATGATATAACGATATCTACCTATTTACGAGCTTCGTATGTTTTTTAGCTACGTTTTCTTTTCTTTTAAGAAGATTATTTTTTGTAAGCGACAGTATTTATACATTTCTCCAAAACAAATCGATTCTTCTAGCCATTTTACATGTAAAGTGTTCGAGAACGATGTCTGAGATTTATCAAATTTTTCATACCCCCGCTGCCCTCGATACGAAATGACCCTTAAATCATTCAGATGAAGCGTAAATTATTCCTATTATCGCCGGCGTGTGCATACGCGAAATAGTTGCCGCTCGCGTATTCCTCGTTTATGTGACGACAGTTGGAAACATGTAAACGCAAGGGTGACGTAATGTGAACGCATTCAATGCCGCGTAGACTGACAGTCGGGACTATAAAGTACAGCTTCTTGAATAAACCAAGACCGCGAGACGCGGATATGCGTACGAAAGCATAGCAATGAACACACGTCATTTCCGAAAGATGACCTCTACGCTGAATTATTCTAGAGTCTAGTCTAGATCGAAACCATAAACACGTTTGCTCTATTATTCGCCGTATCATAAATAATTGTATAGGCACTCTTTGTGTATACTCCGTACTTGTTAGGTATGAGAACAATGATAGGAAAAACTTAATTTTTTTTTCTTCTGGGTGTAACATTTTGGAATTTAGTACGATGAAGGGAAAGGCACAATACGAATGAAGTTACAGAGATTTCGCGGTCTGATGTTTTGGATGAAATATTTTAATGGAAATAATGAAAATGAAATTGCAATCTTTGTAAAATATTTGGTCTTGGATTTGAAGAATTTTAAAATTCGTGGCGTAAAGAGTCTCGAATTTAAGAAGTATTCAATTTCTAATCTAGGTTAAAAATTAGGAAATTAATTAAACCACAATTTTTAAAGTACCTTTCTTGAAAACACGACACCTCTTAGTGAAAGAATATTATCCTAATGAAAGAAATTGTTCGAATAGAAAATCTCTTTTAATATTTAATTCTCGATCATTCAAAACAATCATATAATAATTAAAATTTCTGCAATCATTTCGAATTACCGTAAACGTTGAATGTATACACTTTGTTTTCATATACCTATCTTTGCGCGTACGTAACAACGGGAATCATTAAAATGCGACTCGACAAGCGTAACTCCAATAAGTCGTCCTGCTCGTAGCGGAACCTCAGGACATAGGGACG
Organism: Andrena bucephala; assembly: GCA_947577245.1. Classification (NCBI taxonomy): domain Eukaryota; kingdom Metazoa; phylum Arthropoda; class Insecta; order Hymenoptera; family Andrenidae; genus Andrena; species Andrena bucephala. The sequence continues at coordinate 114,237,048 of OX387715.1, forward strand.
TTAATAAATAATCGACGTATAACCACCGACAAACACTTCATCAAACCGTCATCCCAGCCACGTCACACGATAAACCAGCGTTAGCCTCGGCAGGAGTCTCGCATGGCTTTGTCGAATCTATCACTTTAACGCGCGAAATTTGGCATACGTGTCTGGATGATCGACCGATTGGCTCGGTTTGCACATGATTTTCCCATTATCCCGTTGATCAGGCTCTGTGTTTGCTAATATCGCGCGGCGACGCTTCGATTTGGGTATCGTCGGACTCGACTATCGAAAATTACGACACCAATTCGAGGATGGCAATATACATAGCCAATATAATTTATGATAACTTTCTCCCATTCCTTTAATTTTCTATTTGCAAATTTTAATATGCAACATCGACTGGAAATATAAAGTCACGTGGCTTCAAAGTTTGAGATAATTAGTCTTTGTTTGCAATACAAATTTGAAGATTCTATCGTTGAAAGAGAGTGAAGTTGTACATTCAATTATTGAGTGCAAGTGAATTTTTTAGTATGTCAATAATGGTACTACGATTTCAGTAATTTTCTGATTATTTAAATTATAGTGATGATTTCTAGTAATAACTAGGCTTGAAGGGATTAGAATAATTCTAGTTTAATGAATAAATATTGCATGGACATGAGGGAATAATTATTTTAATTGGTTTTATCTGATAATTGAAAGTATAGTTGCAAAGATGGCTATCATAACTCCTAAGAATTACCACCCACGAAAATGCTGTCAGCAGGCGATAGCCCACTGTGTAGAGTGTAATTTTTGTTTGACGAATACTCCTCTAATTACTGTAATTTAAATAATTGAGAGCCTGTAGCTACTAGAGTGTGGCGATATATCTGGCAAGATAAAGTAAACAAAAATAACAAGACGGTTTATTCCTAGCAAAGAACGGAAAGGAGTACTGTGCTCGTCAATAATTTCGACGTCGCTTACTCCAGCGTGCCGATTAATTTTTTATGCGCGCCGTGTGTATTCACGTTGATTCCAACATCAACAATTCGCGAGCCACCGTTCTGCTGGATAACGAGACGAACATGCTCGGCGAAAAAACATCAGTTGCAACAAGATATCCTCGAATAATAAATACCCGAATTACGACATTTGTCAATTTCAACGGTACCCTTACTATCAACTGTTTTTTATCATCGTGACAATAGAAATAAGACGCAAAACGAGATTGAATTATGTCCATTTAATAACTCTAGTAAAATTGCTCAGCTACCATAATTTCAAATCTACTGTTGGTTTTGTAAAAACAACGATCGGAAATCTTTCGAGTTGCATTTCTTAAGCATAAACAGTAGCAGTATACTTATCACTCGTGGAAATTAACAAGTAAGATTGCTTAAAAACTCTCTTTTAATACAAATATTTCGCAATACTTTTTCTACTTGGTCCTTCTTCCACCCCTGCTCCAAAAGCATTTGAAACCCAAAGAACATTTGCGCATAGAGTTTTCAAGTCTTAGTTCCACGCTTATGCTGTAAAACTGTTCTCATAACATTTGTAAATAAAAAAAAACTATCGTACACTTGTCGATTACAATGATAAATCCATTTCCAATTCCATAAGAGAAAAAAGGTCTATGAGAATCTCAATTCTGTTTAATAAAATTTCGTGGTAGTTATAGATTGAAGATACTTAAGAGTTTAGGTGTCAAAATTAGGCAGATTGAGATTTTTAAGTAGGTAATTATTAAGTAGGTGCCATGTACCATTATCGAGACAATGTGTCAGTAAACCCTTCTAATCGAAAGAAATGTATCTGTCTCTCAAATCAAACATTTCCTTTTCATAATTAAGCAACTTTTATTTGCCACTTAGCCCCCCTTGGTGCTTCCATCCTACAATCATCAATTACGATAATAATTCCACATATTTCACGTTCGTTTCAAAGAAGAAAGATTAACAAGTCACTAGGTGCAAATAAAGCGGGTATGCAATTACTTGATGATTTCTGAGAAGCTTTCATGATACACCCATTTCATTGCGATAATAATAATATTCTTTCAACGTTCATTTCAAAGAGGACTCGAGGCCTGAATGAAGTATGAATAGGCGTCTACGAAAGCCTCAATGGTCTTTATTTAATCCCCAAGTGGATCACGATCAAGGAGCAGCGTTAAATCTGGCAGGGACGTGCGTCGCCGGAAGCCCGATGAAAAATTCACGTGCAAGCCGAACTCTCAGCATCGTCGAAATCATTGATGCCACCCACGAGGCGAACTTCCGAATTTCCTCGGGGTATTATTTTAATACTGCATCATTCTGACCCGCGTTGCCACTGTGCACTTCAATCTGATTCGATAACTGCCGTTTACAAGTTTAATGGTACGTACGTAATTCTCTAATCGTATCGAACAAGCGTTACCCGCTGCTTCATGTTCATTTAAGATTCTTGAACTTCTGGGAAGGGGTGTACTAACTTGCCTTGTGCGTAATGGAATTGAATGCTAGCTAAAAAACTGAATACAGTAAAGGATGCTTGACAACTGCAATACTCAAATTTATATATTATCCAAAAATTTATATAGTGCTTTGTATTTAAGTTGTAGGATTTTTGTTGCTCTTCGAATTTTAAAGTTACTTTTGACAGTCACTGTAATAATTCATATAAAGAAGCACTGATTAGAACGATGTGTAAATGAAAGGAGATTATAAAAGAAGTGAAATTTACAATTTTAGTAATTACCATTTGGGAAATACTGAAGAAGGTTGATAGATATTCGTGGAATATTTTCATCTACAACGATACTCCAATTCCGATGGGTTCGTTTTCCGAGGTTTCAATTTAGCTTATGCACCTCGTGTCGACTGATTGCATAACGTTGCCGTAATGCAGTCGAGATAATAAATGACGTGTGCAGGAAACCTTTGCAAAATGAACAATGTCGTGCACTGAATGTGGTAACACGTGTGTGCGTAACTTTGATACAAATTTTAGGTCGTACTTTGAGAAATTCGTTGAGCAATTATTGGCACACTTTTCAGTGCTGCTGCACACGATTTGGCTGTATTTACTGTGTAAAACTTTAGCTTTTTAGAAAATGTGGTTCTTGATAGGTAGCCTGAAGTGTTTGAAATAATGAAATTAGTTATTTGGAAGATGGTCATAGAAGAATCTGAAAATGTTAATAAGACATTAGACATTTGAATACATGGTACGTGACAGTGATATACCAACGAGTACTTTATATGTGTATCTGAAAGCTCTTGTATGTTTAATTTTTCATCCATTTGACACTTAGTCGCTGGGCCACACTGGCGCATTATAAACTCTAAACTTTTCACTTCCGGAAAGTGGGAAGTTCGCGCACTTGCAATTTCATAATGATATAGAGCGAATATTTGTCACTCTAGGATCCCAGGAAACTTAGCACGACATTTGATCGAATGGGCGCTTTAAAATTTAAATTACACTGCGCTTTAAAATTTCGACTACCTTCCACTTTCAAATTTAGACTGCTATGCATTTTTACATGCATTACTGTGCACCTTGAAACTTAGATTACTCTGTACTTTAAAATTAAAACCACTCCGAAATCTTCCGAGTACTCTGACAGAGGAGAAGGATTACTTTTTCTAATACAAGAATCCAGGAGATTCTGCAAAGAAACGTCTAAAATGAACAGACGTTGGCCCCAGGGAAATGTCTCTGTCAATTATCGGTATTATTTCTCATTTTCTCGAAACCTGCGGCCATAATTTCGGACGGATTCAATCCTGCAGTGGGACTCAGCACCGGACCCCCCTGCTATCCTGGATTTCCGAGTAGTCGTAACTGTCAGAGCTTTAAGTATAAGACCCTTTCACTGCGTGGATCGCGACGGAATTAAATTTCCCGGCTCAGTTTTTACGAGTGGCATAATACCAGTCCCTGCGAGGGACGTCCGCCACGACGAGATGCTCGAGGTTCATTGCAGTTCATTGTACAGCAAAAGAATTCTCTGCTAATGCGAAAAGTAATTTATCTTCGAGCGTTCCCTGATCGAAAGTGGAAAATAATTAAAACCGTCGCTTCTACGGGTGTAAATGCTATGAGTAAACAGTTATGAGAACTGTTTGTAGATGTAGACTGTGGTATCTGAAAGATGAGTAATTCATGTTTGTGAGTAAGTTCGTAATAATAACAGTATTAAATAATATTATCACCAATTTTATTAAAAACTTTCAATTTTCAATTGTATTCTCCAAGGTACGAATAACCACGTAGAATGGGTGAACTAACTCCGCTAAAATATCATAGTACATTTGTTCTTCGACAAGTGCTTCCGCTCTGTGCCTTTAAGGGAATATAAAACATAGTGTAAAAAATCTAATTCAAAAGTCTTAGGACAGTTGTAATATTTGTCTCAAATATGTAAAGAATTACGTCGCCATTGAAAGATTCGATAGAATATTCTCTCATTTGAACTTTCTACGATAAAGAAAGTATACAATCCTAATGTATTAAATTTATTTAGCAAAACGTAAGAAAGCTCTCTCCACATATTTCCCTTCTCGTTTCAGACTACTTCATAGTCGCGTTATCCACTTAGCGTAATTTCTTCGAAGCCCTCTGACTAAATAGTTCGTCGCAGAATTCTTCAATGGAATTGAGTTCTGGTAGTTACGGGGGCCATTCATCGATTATTATTGCATTATTGTCTCGAATGTACTTACATTATGTAGTAAACACATTCCAAAAATCATTATCCGAATGGTATGGTTTTACCGAATGGTAAATGAAATGGTATTCCACCGAATGGTATGGTTTTATCCAAAAAAGCGGATGGCCTAAAACTTGAGCGGCACATGTACACAAACTTTCTTCATTATTTCGGCGTCTAGAATCGCACGTCCTTCCCCTACGTCACGTACCCCGAAAAGTATGCGATCTTGCTTTGAGCCATCCAGCGAGCAACGGAAAGCTCGCGTTCCTTGGGGCGTGCACGGCTCGAAATTACCAGGTCGCGGCAGATGTTGCGAAACTACGGTTGGCCGATTTTCCCGAGCCCTTTCTCACCGCCCACGCTCCACCTGGGGGGACTAGAAAGAATATTCTTGCACGGATGCTCGTGTGCCAGGGGCATATCGGGCGTGGGTGGTTTCAGCGCCGTGGAACGCATTCGTCGCCGAGGACGCAACAGATCTCTTTCAGCGTGAAAAGAAACGACGCGAAGGGCGGCGTGGCGCGTGAGTGGGCGCACCCAAGTGCGCTTCGACTTTCTTGAAGAAAGCTCGTGACCTGGCCTGACCGTGATCGAATTACAGACTGGGATACCTTCTGCCTCGCCCTTGGAAGCAGTCAGCCAGAGGAGAGTGAAACGATGAAAGTGGAACGCGAATCAGAGGGACAATGTTGCTCGGCGTCTGACCCCTAATTTTTTCATACTACTGTGTGTAGCCTGAATTGCCCTTTGGGTGGCTAAAATGGAGGATAGTAGTGGACGAGTCCAAAGTCGATTGGTATTGGAGTATGCCGGCTGGATTATGTGATTAGGGTTTTATAGGATGGGGGTTTGTAATTGGAAAGGTAAACGTAGATTTAAGAGTGGGGTTGATAAGAAGACTATTCCAAGAGGCTATGGTGTTATTAGTTGAAGTAGGATTCACGGATAACTAATCTTAACTTCAACCACTCTGAGGAGTTTAACCAACTTTGATCACCACCAAGATTAAATCTCGAGGAAAACTCGAGTTCTCGCGTTGCATCTGGTGTATGTGTCTTCTCAGACTAAAGTTCGCTGTGGACATTCTCGGTGTATCTTTATTGTGACTGAAAGATTTGTCAGTCACACTGGAGGTACAGTGACGTTTATTTTTCGATATATAATTGTTTTTCTTTATTCTATGCATATTACAGTAATGATACGTTAAGACTTTAGCATCGTTAGGTCACAGGATTGTTCAAACTCTATTTCCCAACAAGGTGTATTTAGAAATTGGCTTAAAACACCTTATCAGTAATCAGGAGTTCTTCCACTCCTCGCAAGAATTTCACTAATAAATATTCAACGACGATTTACAAACTGATACATTCATTCACAATATTGAAGAACTTCCGTGAAAACGAAGTTTCATACATACAAAATCGTGTATAATTAAAATTTGCTATATTTCTATTGCACCAGGTTTTACCGTGAATTTCTCAACATGAATAGTCTTGATTTATATCATTTAAATTATCAAATTAATTGCTTCACCCCGCGATGGTATCCCATTTTTCAAAGAGAAATTGGAGTACCTTCTTATATCATTTCCCGAGGCTCATCGTTTCCATCCTTCCTTAAAATAACTATATTCTACTGCAATAAGGAAACACACAATCCTCCCGTGCAATCATGCACCGGCTAAAAGGATTGTACACGAAATAAACTCGGCAGACCGAGGCACCGGAGGAAATTGGGTCTCCCGGGATTTGCAAGAAAATGAATTTCACGGAGGAACTTCTACTAAGGACATACACTTATGCCCAGAAATCCTTTGGCCCCGAGGAGAAGGGCCAAAATGGACCGACACGAATTTCTCAGACGATATTCTCATTGAATTACAAAGAACTCTATCGCTTGCCACTTCGATTGGATCGCCTCGAAACGCCCGTGGAATAAGAAGTCGAGAAAAACTTGGCGATTAAGAGACCTTCTCGGAAGCTGTCCGGCGAAAAATTCCTGCAGCTTCGACGGGAAACCTTTCACTGGAGGGTACTTTCGAAATTGACGCAGTTCCTTAGACGTTTTTATCGAAGGGGGAATTAACGACGCTGGAAGAAGATAGCGATTTTTTTTCGTTTAATGAACACGAAGAGGAACGCGTGAAAGGGCGGGATATAAATCCCGCGGAGAAAGTTCAGCGTGCAGCTGCTAAAAATATGGATGCAATTTGTTTTTGTTGCCTCTTAGTTAGATTAGAGAGAGAATCCTCCCAGGTTTCGTTATTCCCCGTTCGCTTTTCGCGAAATTAAAATAGAGGCGGATGCAATTACGGGGGAATAAAAGTGTAAGCTGGTCGTATAGATTTTCGTTCAATGGAGATTGGAGAGCGGAAGCTATCAGTTTTATACAAACGCAAGAGATTCGAGTCGACTGGGATACACGGGAACGAGACTAATTAATTAATAATGATCTCTTACAGAAGCTTGACCTATGGGAATTCATCCGTGGTTCATGTTTCTCGATATTAATTGAATCTGATGCAAAATAGTTATACGAGTCGAGACACACCAAGCCTGCATTTCAAAAGGGAACGTAAAGCCCTTTAGATTTTTGGAACGTGAGGTTTCGTTTCTAGCATGCAAAGGGTTAAAGTGTCTAGGTGTCTATATTACACATCTAGCAGTAATTAAAAACTGACGATACATTTTGTGAATTTGAAATTCTTGCTTCTTATTACAGAATACTAGGTTGGCATAATTTTTTGAGGAAATTAAAGGAGAAATTTATGAGAGCAATTTTCCTACAGCAATATAAATTTTTTAAAAGATAATTTGGTGTACTCGTTGAAAGTTATTTTCCTCTTAAAAAGTCGAATGTTTGTAAGAATATTCAGTTCAAGAAGATACATATGTAACGATATTTGCATTCCACTGCGAATTTCTCACAGTTTATTCTGATGGAATTTTTCAAATATACTTCTTCCTCTTAAATAATACTATTCTTACATCGTTAGTCTCGGCAATAAAAAGCAGCAGCGAAGACAGTTTCCTTTATCCAAGAATATTTTATCCAGAAGAAAAACAACGTCGGACGGTAATAAAGTTGCGTTTTTGCAGGGACAAAGCGAAACACGTAGAAATTAATGGGATTCTGCTTGGAAGGATGGCGGAAAAAAGAGGAAGTAATGCATTTCGTACCTGTCTTTCGTAAAAAAGTGACCCAGAAAACGCGTAAATGAACGTGTGTCGTCATTCGCGAGTTGAGTGTCTTTTTAAAGACACAGGAAAAGAAACAGAGGCAAAAGTGGTTCGGTAGTGAGCTCACCAATTTTTTCTATATGTTTTTCGAGCGTATTAAGATAGCTGCAGGGGGTAGACAATATTCAGGCACTCGTACATTTATGGTTATTAAAATTAACGGTGGAAAAGAGGCGCGGGAAACGCGTTTAGCTGGTGCAAATGAATCGGGGGTCTGTTTCGCAGGGTAGAACAGAGAAACGTGTCTCTATTCGAGGGAAAGAGATACTTCTTTGAAGACCACGTGTGAGAGCAAGATTTTGACCCACTTCCTTTGTCCTCGCGTGTCTCTGCGTTGGGATAAATATATTAAAATGTGAAGAAGCGGAGTGGGTATGAAAACTTGCAAGCGAGAGAATGGAGGAGTACATTACTAACGATATTTCGAAGTTATAAGAAGCTTGTGGTTCCCATGTCTCTGTTGCATAGACATTTGTTAATGTAGTGTAACATGTTTATTACTTATGAAGCTAATTTATTAGAGACATTATTATGTGATATAGAGGAACATCGTGTATATTTCATTAGGGAAAAAATATGCTATGAGTCTGAAGAATCTTTATTTCTGGTATTCTCAAAGGAAACACAGAAGAATCTAGAACTTACAATATGAAAAGTTCAGAAATGTGGATTAGAATAACACGATCAATGTTTATTTTAAACAGGATTAGGATAATTTTCTCTAAGATGATTTCAACGGACAGGTGACAGCTAGCTTTCAAATTGCAGATATTGGTAACACTCTGCTTGATTTGGTAGCACAGTAGCAAACCCTATCAGATATCACAGTACTGAACAGTTATGTCTACGTGTTACCCAAGTGATTACAACTGTTAATCTTGATTCTACCTCAGAAACGTTTCGATTGACGTAAACCTATCCCCTAGAGCGTGGGGCTTGTTTCATGGGTGATTATTCTGTGGCTACTGCCCCAGGGAATGAATTCAAGATGGAGGTAACCGTGATACGTCCGATGGCGCGTGGTGTTTCGAATTTCGTACAGAATATCGCTTTTCCTAGAGTAAAAGAAGAGGGTCTCCTGTAATTCTCCATCTCCCCATCTATTTTCCATCCCCAAAGCTCAAAGATTCTTTTATGGCCATTTTATATTCTAGACTCATGCTCCCAAAATGTGAACTTAGAGCCCTGAGCTACCTAAGCTGTTTCTCCAGTTTTCTGACTTCGCAAAAAGATCGATTGGGATCATTTTGTAAATTCAACCACCTCACTCGATCTTAATGAGGAGTCAGGGTAGTGGAAATTAGGGCTAGGTCAAGAAAAATCTTCTATTTGTCACGTGGAAGTATGTAAATATCGAGAGTTCTTTTTCACCTCTCTGAACACATTTGTCAATCATTAATTGTGAATTAATCACTGAAGAACTGAGGTTTGGGCTCTCGTGGACAGTGGTTATTTTCTAAAAATACGTGGGACACAGATCTAGGGACCTGTTCGAAGCTTGAACCTTGAGTATTTCAGTCAGATTTGGTTCGTGTACTACACTAAATGTGGTAAACACATATGCTGTACTCTTGCACCGTTTATTAATCGAATAAATTCCCTGTGATTCACGCGGTACGACGAGATTAAAGGCCGTATTTTAGAAATCTCGACGGGTTTGAAAAAACTCCAGTGTCCCGTTTGCGCGCGAGAATTTCTGGTCCGAGCAGGCAGTGGACTGCCATTATAATTCACAGTCGTTTTCTGCAGGAAGTAAAGAGACAATCTCTCTAACGACCTCTTGATAGTCGACATTAACGAGAAATCCTCTGTACCGCGAGCCCCTCGACCAGCAGCCCCTGTGCCAAAGTGGCCGGCGAATAAAAACGAAGGTGAACGTCTGAAGTCACTGAATGAACAAGCGGGCAGCTTAGCCAAAAGGCTGGAAAAAGGTCGAGGGAAATGAAAAGATGAACTGGCAATGGGGGTTAGCGTGAATCGCTTTTAATGGGGATTATTTCACATCCCCGTTGGGGTGACGTGGTCGGAGGAAAAGGACAAGTCACCATTAATCTTTTAGTGACACAAGTAACGAATAGCGTTTAAGGGATTGCTTTGGTGCGGAACTTTTATTTCGCGGTTTAATTCAATCGTGTTGCAAAGTTTTTGGGGACGGATTTTAGAAACTTGTGTATCATGGGTTTGAGTCATTTTATGTTTTGCTGGTTCTTTTTTCTTTTGTTTACGTGAGGGAATAGACATTAAGGAATAGCTAAGTGTAGTACTGTGCAAATCTTGGTGAAAATCAATGAAGGCGCGTTTGCAATTTGTGTAATCTTTAATTAGTAAAAAATTGTTCTCCTAAGTAAAGAATTCATCATTTCGCGTAATCGTGTTATGCACAATCTTTATTATAGACTGTGGTCAAAAGTATTAACTGGTCATTTTTCTTGATAATTGAGAAGAATGGTTCTATTTCCATACAAAAAGATTAGGATCAAATAAAAATGGAGTGTTTGATTGGTTAGAGTGCAATATGATGAAACTTTTGAAACATTCGATATTTTATTCATTTGAAGAAGCTATACTTTAATCACCTTTAGCTACACGTAAAAGGATTCTTTCCTTCTACCCGACGTATTCTCGTTTCTCTGAGCAGTTTGAATCCTTTAATTCAATAAAGCCCATGCAGTAGAAGGATCCTACGAGCGAAGACGTACATACTCCCGAGTTTGGAGCATAAAAATGCGCGAAAAGCGTATAAAGGAAGCTAACACCAGCAGGCAGCGCGACTTTAACCATGCGATGAACAACGATTCTCATAATCGAATTACAAAGACTTGTGCAGGCTCTCGTGCCTCTTTTCGCTTCGTGCCAAAGTACCCGTGGAATAAAAACGAAGCTGACGCCTACGGTTGTAGTACTTTGCAGGCGTGGAGAAGGGAGGAGGAAAGCTACTTCAATCCTCAACATCCTTGGGAAAAAAGAATTCTTTCTGCCACATAAAATGGCGAGTTAAATATTCTTCGTCTCAGAAATCTGCTTAAGCTAAAGTTCCTTCGTTACGACCTCAAATGTGGCACGTTGCTCGTTTCTAGAGAGAATTCTCCAGTTAATACCTATTTTTATATAAGTTTTAATAAACGTATATAATTTTTATATAAGTTTTAATAAACTTCTATAAAAATTAACACGAGTTTTAATAGACTTATATAAAAAAAAGCGGAGTAAAATTTTAGTGCTACAAGCCTAACATCTTAGAAACTGAAGCAACATGAAATATACGTTTCATTTAAGGATTATTTAATCTCGATTGGATGGTTCAGAAAAAAGGAAGCAACAAATCGCAAGAAGAAGATCACATTACAGAATCGAAGAGTAATTCTTTCCAAGTGGGAGGCGAATGGCAGAGGTGGCTTAAGAAAGATCCATTTGGTATAGCGAGACACGCCACTCGTCGAACGTTATTAACTCCTAAAGGTAATCGCGTGAATGAGTTTCGGAGTTAAGAAATCTTCTGGGCGGGCAGGGTGGCAGAGGATTGAATATAACGTGAGACAGTGAAGAGATCATGATCTTGGATACCGCCATTTTCTCAGCTGGTAATAGCGAGGGAGCAACCATTCTCTCAGACGACTTTCTGATAGTCGTGCTAGAGCGGATGCTCTCGACCTCAGCGCTTTTTTCTGCTCCGTGCCGAAGTACCCGAAGAATAAAAACGAAGTGCACGCGGGTGGTGGATATTTAAGGGCGCTGAAGCACCGAGCGGCGAGGGCACATTTCTAACGCTCACGACGCGATGTGCACGAAAGACTGTTCACCAGCGAATCGTTTCACCCGGAGGGAAAGTTCTCGGAGAAAAGTGTCCCTCACACCTTCTCGATCAGGTCCGAGCTAGAGAAAACTGCCGTCCACTTCGATAATTGCGAATCATCGCGACCCACTTCCCCTCGTGATAAAATTTTTATCTTGGGAACGATTACTTAGTTGTAAAATTCCCATGATTTGTACCGCAACACAAGAATTTTATCACAGTTTGAGTGCTCTTCTGCTGGAGTTGCAGATAGGTATCTCGTAACGAGAGAAATTTTCATTACGTAAGGTTTAATTGTGTTGCGCAATGTTTCGTGTGAAAACATCTTTTACGCTGCTTTTCAATGTACTATGTATTACGTAGTATTAAGGGTGATGTATCATAGCTTTTGAGGCCATACTTGCATGTGCACCTATCCATGAGCATATACCTATAATTACCTATGAAACTTAGACGACTGCGTCACAATTGACTATTAGAAGCTTGGGTATTCATTATAAGAACATTAACCAATCCGGTGTATAGTATTAGAAAACAGTAAACAAACCAGAAATTAGAACTTTTTATTAAAAGTAAATTAGGGCCTTTTGACACAAAACACTTCTGTTTCTCACGACCGATCATTCTCACGATCTTTCTTTACATAACAAACACGAGTCTAATTTAAAAAAGATTATATCAATATACCCGAAACGTCACTTCGTCAATTATGAAAAGGTTCTCAGAAGAATGAAGACTAATTTCAAAGTTTCAATTCGGAGTCCTTTAATTTTCACTGCTTCCCTATTTGTCACGAGGCACACGTCGCCTCCCACAGTCATTGCTGCACTGTGCAGCGATACGTTTCCCACCGTTTTCGTGAATCGTATACCACCATTTTCCAAGCAGGTGGTAAGACGACAGGCGAGACGATCGATGAGTCTCGTTTCGCCATCTGTTCTGTTGAACTACTTCGTGAACTCGATTCTACCGTTCCATACTTGGCGCATAACTTACTCGAGGCCCGCGAACTGCATTAGGAGCGTTTTTTACGCCCGGACGCCTACAGGCGAGATTTACAGTGGCGAGATGCAAAAGAGGAGGGCAGCAGACGGGGGCAGCTCAACTTGTTAACTCGCCCCGATACCGCCCCCGCGAATATATTATTCCGCGACGGGGTTTGTCCGCGCCTCCGCGCGAAATCCAACGCCGTCCCTTTGTTATTGATGGAATGGATTTCCTCGTTCACGAGCGCGCTGACGAATGAATAAGACGGGAAAGGGTGTTATGAATAATTAAAGCGATCCAGGGAACGTTCTGCTGCCTGCCAGCCTCCGTTTTCTTGGGGCAGTGATCGCGATACAGTTGGAGCCTTTCGAGTAGTATTTTCCACTGAAATTGCTTCGTTTTTGTGCTTTTGATTGGAAGGTTTTTGGGCGACTTGTGTGCGAGGAATCTGGAGGGAAAGCAGTATTTGTTGTATGTATAAAAATACTTTTCAATCCCTTCAATGGAACCATTGTACTGAAATAATATTAAAATTGTGGGTCCAATGATGCCGACTGTCAGGAATTTAGAAGGAAATGCAAGGATGAAGAAGGCAGTGAATTTATAATTATTTTATAGTCTTCTTGTTGATCAAAAGTTGACTAGGATTTTTAACGAATTTTCAAGGATTTTCGAAGGTTTAAATTGAAGTATAGTGCTTGAAGAATTGCGCAGATTCTAGTGGAGGTTTCGTAAATAATTTGCAGGAGTTCTTATGGCTCAGGATTATTCGAAATGTTGGAATTGGTCATTCATTTTGGCTGTTAAAAAATTTATGAGATCTTCTTATCGCAGCGCATCGAAAGCTGAATCCGGCATGGGATTCTATGGAAACGAGGAGACAGTCAAGAAACTCGTTACGATCTCTCGGAAGATGTTTTTCTTCGAACGTAGACCAGATGGTGTCTGCCGTCGGGGGCTGTTTTAATAAAGTCCTGAAAAATATGTTTCTTTCGACGACCCAATTCAAGGAAACTGAGTAATAAGTCCAGCCGTAAGAAAGAAATTTCATTTATCCCGTCGAACCGTGTTTCGATGATCGATGACGCGAAATGCTCTATGCTGAGGCGTCCAGATGAACGGTATGAATGAATCAATGTCCAATAATTAGCACAGCTGTCAGATCCAGTTCATTTCTATGCAAAGGGACAATTTTCTTTGCAGTTATCAGTGAAATATCATTCCTAAGATCAAATTCCTCGATGAATCATTAAACCACCAACAACCTGTGTTCCAAAAGAATTCTAATTCATGGACTATTTGAAAAACACATAACAGTACATCCAAAATTTAAAAAATTTAAATACTGAATTAATTAAATATATGTTCCTGAATTCGTTTTGCCTGAACTAAAAAGATGATTCGAATCCGCGTGAAACTACCCTGAAAACTGTAACAATTAACGTTGCGCTTAATTTCAAGGTTTCAGTGTTCCAATTTGGAGGCACATACGTAGAAATCTGTGGGAGGGAGGATTATCGATTCAATTACCGTTATTATTCTGCACGAATAAATAATTCGGTTGGAAAATGAAGCGTTCGCTTGTTGGACTTGAAAAAAATATGAAAATACGGGTCTGCTTGCACGTGCGCCGATGCATACAAGGTCGCGAGAAGCTAGTGCCTTCATTCGATAAATGAAACTTTAATCTCCGTGGAAATAAGGTCAAACTTCAAGTGCCGACGCAAAGTGGATTCATCTCTGCTTTGGTTAAACAGACGAGCGCTTTTAATAATTACAAACTGTGACATATTGGCCGCTTTTAATCATTCTTCACAGCGCGTGTCTTTCCCTCTGCGCAGCTATAAATTGTACACGAAATAGGTAGAGCACATTAAAATTGCCAATTTTTCTTTCTCCAAACACGATTTTACCACGCACCGTTTTATATTCACGAAATGCTTAACAGAAATTCATTTTCAACTACACGTTCACTTTTTTTACATAAAAAAATTTAGTCATGAAAAAGTTTATTAGATACGTGGCGCGAAAGTACCCGGGAGCATTATCACGGTATGAAATAATTTCTCGAGTGCACTTTTACAGAAATATGTTTCAGAGATAAAGTGGAAAGTATGTGAGATAAAAGGAGTAGGATTTTTATTTCATTTCTTAGGGACAATATTTATATTTGCTCTGGAAGTATCATACCAAAGATGAATGAAAATTTACAGATACCTGACTAACAGCCTGCATATTAAATTCTGAATTTCCAATAAGATTGTCATTTCAATTCGGTGTATTAATAATTCGTTCATAGCTGCCACAAAAATGAGTGGCATACGAGTTTCCATCATTCTTCATTATAGAGTCAAGTGGCTTGCGAAAGTGAAGTGCATCGGTGAAGCGTGTGTTGGATGTCATCCAAGAAACTGACGAAAACGCCGTCATTAGTATAATACGCTAAGGTATCGGACAAACATGTTCCGGGACAGCGTATCAGCTCGAAACGATTAATCTTCGGCCAATATATCGATCCCTGGCAACGACGCACAGACTAATTATCGTCGCTCCATTAGTTCGTCGTTGCCTCTAAACTTCCGTTTTGTCGCTGCCAGGGTGCTGCTGCAATTTTTTCGATTAATCAAAAGGCACCACGGCGAACTCTGTTCCTCTCATGGATATCGACGGAACTGTCGCTGGCGAGTCGATTTTTCATTGTTACACCTTAATCGTTGCAGTTCGATGTTAATAAAAAAGGGCAGAAGTAGGGAATCCAGGTTTCTCAATTGTGGGAACTTAAACATCAGAGCTCTATACCTAGTTGAGGTTTTTAATTTCTTGGATAATAGAACTGAAACTCACAGAGTTCAGAATATTAAGTAGTAGAGGCCAGAGTTCTACAACTATAGGATCTTGGGGACCAGGATTCTCAAGTTTCTGAATTCTAGAGTCCCTAAATCTAGGT
Source organism: Andrena bucephala (assembly GCA_947577245.1). Classification (NCBI taxonomy): domain Eukaryota; kingdom Metazoa; phylum Arthropoda; class Insecta; order Hymenoptera; family Andrenidae; genus Andrena; species Andrena bucephala. The sequence goes on from OX387715.1 coordinate 114,252,692, forward strand.
TCAAGAGTACAGAGCTCTAGTAGAATTTAGAATTCGACAGCATCTTAGATCCCAGGCTTCAGTGACCCAAAGTCCTAGAATCAAAGGTTCTAAATTTCAGGCTTCTGAATTCTAGAATTCAAAAGTTATGAAATTATTTCTGGGTTATTTTTGAACTTCAGGTTTCTGAATTCCAGAATCCAGGTCCAAGAGTTCAGAGTCCTAGAACAGTCGAGAGTCCTCCAAATCTTGGACCTTGCACTTCAGGGATTCAATCTCCTGCAGTCCAAGCTCCCAAAGTCTCCTGCCCTAAATTCTATAATCCCAAAATCCAAATTCCCACGGTTTAGATTCCTCAGATCCCAGAATTTCCCCCCAAAATACAATCACATTTCCAGAACCATCACCCCACATTATCAAACTATTTTGTCACAGGGAACCACCCCTATCCAACTGTATAACGAACCATCCTCCATCACAATTCCCTGTCTCCACCGTCTTAGTTGGTCCTGCTTGAACAAACCCGCGAGTCACGGTGCGTCAAAAGTAATTAAACTGCAATCGTGACTAATGGCGAGCCAGATAACTCGTTCCACGCCGTTCGTGCCGAGCCACCCCGTCTGCAACTGCGTTCTAATGTCCCGGTGGGCGGAAGATCCAACCGTGGAGAACCGCGTTCCCCACTGTGCAGGTGCACGTGCAAATGCGCGCGGCCTCGAAGCCGCCAGACTGATTCAGTTTGATCGAAACCGTAATTTCGCGGGCCGCGTACACAGCCGGCAGGTACATTCGTACGAAATATCGAGTAGCTCGTACTGTAGCGTGTAATACGGATACGGTATGATGGGAAACAGAAGGATAACGTCAGAGGCGCGCACTCCTCCGAGCACCATCGACTCCGAGTTTCGTATTTTCCTCCGAGGAAGGGAGTTCCTTCAGAGATTACGCTAAGACTGTATTCTAAGATGCGTTCGATTTCCATTTGCTTTTCCACTGGAAAAGTGTATCTGTGGTCTCAGCGGCTGAATAAGTAAAACGATGCAGCTGCAGAGGGGTTTACTCCAGAAGCAGAAGACTTGACTGTCTTCGTTCGGTTTGAGGGTGGATGTTGAAATTTGTGAATAAAATTTGCATGGGATAGGGATGTTGATTGAAAGCTGTTGTCGTTTGGAGGTGGTTTTTCAATGATGTCGAGAATATCGAAGAGTTTTTCACTTTTCAGGGGATGTACGTATGTAGTATGCACATTGCTTTTGTGATATTCTACTTCAATTCGTGATTTCGTTTGCTCAAGATTTCGAAAATCTTGATCGGTGTAAACTTTGATCTTGGATCAGATATTACAGGAATTGAAACAGATGATATGTCTTTGAAGATGAATCAACTTTATAGAAGATTAAGACTTAGGGCATCCGTAGAAGGTGTTAGATATTTACGCTAATTTAACATTTTGAAGCCTTCATTTTTTAAGCTTACGTAACAAGTAACTTACTGCAACAAGTAAGGGGAAAAATGTCTACTCCTCGTTTAGAAAGCAAAAACATTGACAATCTCTGGGATTAGAGAGGAACGACTTTTAGAACAGAAAATTTTTAATCTAAATGAGCCAATACGTTAATATTATGTGAACAAATTCACGATTCAGAATACATGGTGTTGAAAAACTGTAAAGTAGACTTAAACCAAGCTGTACATTGCCGAGACAATGATAATTAAAAGCACAGTCAACCGCTGAAAGCTAAGTAGAGGGGGTCCAGTTACAAAGTTAAACTGGCAACAACTTTCGTCTGTCTGGTTTATGGGTATCTCCTTTTGTACATCTGACATTGTTGCATCTTTATTGCGAACTGTTGCAAACTACGGATCTTCATACTCGTGAAAATAGCAAAGTTCGTCTAAAACAATTGGTAATTGCGAGTATTTCCCTCCAGATTTCGTTTCACCCCGTAAACAGCATTGTTGTAATATTACAATCGCGAAGTATATTTCGCAAACCGAATGGTTATATGCCAAACAAGAAATTAATTATCCTGGTATATCAAATTCTCAGTTTGAAATTGTTTTGAATTATGCATTCGTATAACAAATCTTAAATGAAGTTAAATTTCATAAACATCCACATTATTTAAATAGGTACTGTGTTTTGTGTTTTCTTCCGTTTGAAATAAATAGTGGAACAGTTCTGTTACAAAAGTTATGGTAGTATTCAAGACTTGGATTATCAAAATTTTTATTTCATGATATCTATATTTAAATAGTGAAAATGGCCCTTCAGTCTGAGGGTGAGAAAGCTACCCCCGTTAAGGGGAGGTTCCGGTCTAAAAGTCGATTTTTTTATTTCATTTTTCGAATGTTCAACCTTTTAGGAACACGTGTTTAAAAGGATTGGTTGAAATTCGTAAAATTCCCGAAATTATAGGCATTTGAGTAGCGGCAAATGCATGGATTACACCCGGCCAATCGGCGCTCACGTAAAACGTGAAACGCGTTTTTCTCGAAACGGTGTTCTCAAAACGGTGGGACCTGTATCTCAAAATGTTATTATTCGATTCGACTGAAACTTTTTTATTTTGAAGAATATACTTTTGGCTACGGGGGAGCCAGAAAAAATTACAAAAAAATGAAAATTGTAATTTTCAAAGGCGTAGGAATGACGAAAAATATAGGGAAAAAGCGATTTCAAACTTCAAGTGTCGTTATTTTCTAAAAAAATGTCATTTTTGTATTTTTTTTCTGGTTCCCCCCCTAGTCAGAAGTATATTCTTCAAAATAAAATAAGTTTCAGTCGAATTGGATAATAACTTTTGGAGATACAGGTCCCACCGATTTGAATGATTTTTTTGACGCCTTGACTTTAACGACTCCCCAGTGCCGTCTGCAGTGATTAATTAAAAAACAAAAAATATATTTCTATTATTTAAGACATACTTAATACAATGCAAAACGTCCCATTAAATTATATACGGTAGTTTTCCTTTAATTAATTCCTAAAAATCACCTATTTTTGGGGGCTCTAGACCGGAACGTCCCCTTAAAGGAAAGAGAGACTGGAATATCGCGAAAAATTCTGCCAAGGTAGCATTTGTTGTTCCCTCATTTTCGAAAGTTCATTCTTTGAAGTACTATCTACCCGCATTTTTGCGGATGACGAAATCGGACATAAACTCTACCGTGAAACGAATTCCTAGGTTTCAGTCTCTTTTTTCTTCGGGGTGTCGACGGAAGCTGGTTACGAGATCCTTTCGAGCGGCATTCCAATTAAAAGTTCCAGTGTGTTTCACGCTTCTTCCCTTCTCCCATCTGTTACGCCATTGTTCATACATTCGCTATGAAAATAGTAAGTTGATCACTGCTGCTTTATACTTTTTACTTTTACACTATTATTTTTATTACCGAGCAATCTGTGTACACATTTCAGGGGGTCCATCTGTTTATCACAGAAATGCTAAAAACCCTGCTGTATATGTGGAACGACCCACGTTTGCCTATAACAATTTTCCAACACCCAACTACAATCTTAAGAAATTCAAACAGATGAAGGTACCACTGTATTCTGAGAAACTGCCTTCATTCAAATAAATACTACATACTAAGGTGACAGGGATATCAATTGCAATTTGATGAAAAGAAGAATTAATCCTACCCTTTTGTTCCCAAAGGCAAAAATGATCTTAAAAATTCTCACCAGCAAAACACACTCGATTTTATCAACATCCCACAGGATACATTCCAACTTGCCAATTCCCATTCAATCATTTTAAGCTACCCTACACCATTCCACCTTTATTACACTCCGTTTATACTAAACAGAAGACACAACGATCAACTACCAGACTCCTACAGTTTCAAAGACACAAGGTCTCCAGCAGTCCTAATTTTACAACCCTTTATCGGCGGTCCACGTTCCGCTCCCCGTCTGGACCGCCATTTCCCCACTGGATACTAGCTTGCTCCATCCAGTATCGCCACAATACGGTGCCAGCAGCCGCCATAAAGATAACAAACGGGCGATGGCGGAAAAATAAGAAGCCGGGAGCCGTGATGAGCCCCGGGGACACGGGACAAACGATCGCGACGTTTAAAATGGGCATAGCTCTCGAGTTTCCGCCCGAATTGCGACCTCCTTCATCCCGTGGATGCTGGCATGACGGGAGGATCATGCAACTGGAAGCTCTTTTACGAGCGTATAGTGTACTCGTTTCGTTGCTTTTGTATTAGCCGGGTTTATCGTAAATCAGAAGCGTGCCAGTTTTTCCACTGCATCCAAGATCCTCTACTCGAGTTGCGCCCCTTTGACTTGTGCATCGAGCAAATGTTCGCTCGCCTTTATACACCGGGCGTAATTTTAGTGGAATTATTTGAGATTTTCTCGCGCCAAAGGTACCCGGATATTTCAAGAAAGGGAATGAAAATCCTCAGGCTAAACCACGAGTGTTTTTTGTTTTATAAAAGACAACACCGTGGAGAATAAAATGAGAGACAAGTACTGGTATCTTCGTTGTTCAATGGAGAACAACTTTCTCTGAGATTTTTCATTCACGATGGACGGAATTACAACTTCTGCCAATTTTTATCGCTGGTCGAGCGAGGTTCTGCATCACCGCGAAGCGCTCAATCGTCAACTGCGTATCAATCGATACCCTTTAAAAAGGAATTCTTTTTCAACCGCCCCCACAGACTCCCCCCTTTCTCCCTGTTCATTTAACCTGAAACTGTTTGACGGTTTCGCGCGGTGCGTTTGTCGATCGAAGGATTTAATCAAACGCGCCCGTGTCACGTTTGAGCGACCACTGGGGATAGAACGTCGGGCAGAAACGGGGAACGAATGGCTCATTCGGGCCGCAGCACTTTATATATCTTCCTTTCATGACAGACCCCGTGGAACGGGATAATTAACCTATCCTATACACTATTAGAACCGCGTCAGAGACGGAATTCCAGCTGTTAAATCAAGCCCCGCAGAACCCGATTACAGAGGATGTTGAAAGCTGCCGTTTGCGAAAATCATTCCCCCCGGTCGTGATAGGAAAAAATGCGGACGTTAATTCTGTTTCAAATGAAACTGCAGGTCTCAGTAGAAGCTGTGGTATCTCCAGAAAAATAGCTGCCCGAGAAATGGACTGTGACAGGTGGCAAAGCGCATTCTCCGATCTGCCGACGACGTTACAGTCGCTGCGACTGCTCGAGAGGTAGACGTGTTTGTGGGCAGCGTTCGAAGATTTCTAGCGAAGTCGCGGTGCAGACAGGCGACAGACACGGTGTGCAGGATAATAATTTTGGAAGCATTACCTGAGATCGTTGCCCCTGGCCCTCCTGATCCCGCGCGACGAATGCCGGGGCGGCGGACTGCACCTACAGTCACAGTGCATCACACACAGAGCGACGCTGGTCGCGAGTGTCACTACGAATGGCGCCGCGAAGAAGTGTATGATGGTGGTGACGTGTGACTCGCGGTCATAGTTCGCCATCACTATGCTGCCGTTCACGCGGCTGTAATAGCAGGGGAACCTCGCGCCCCGGTAGCCCATTTCGCGTGTGAAGTTGTCGCAGTCGACGATCGGCGGGTAACCGCACCCCTTGATGTTCACCAGGAGCACCGCCTCGACGTCGCCTGGCGCAGGTGCTGTGCAATGGAGAACGTTGCCAATGAGTCTCGTTAAAAGGAGTCGAGGAACGAATTGTAGGTGGGAAGGTATTTCAAGGACACTGCGAGACTTTCATCAGGGTGAATCAAATGATATCTTTATCCTGGAAACCAAGGAGGAACACCTTTAAAAATCGACTCGAAACTCGCACCTGTGTGCTTGTAGACACTCAGATGTGATTACTACAGATTTCCTCTATCAGTACGTTAGAAATTGCTAGATTCAAGTATATTTCACAAGGTATCCGTCTGAATTTCGTAATAATCACTTTGTGGACCCAACATTAACCGCCCATAAAAAGAACTGCGCCCTGCAGCCTCCAGTGAAGCTAATAGAAACGCAGCAAAGCCAGTGGCACACTATGCTCCAACCGTACACCGATGAGCTTGTTACAAATTGCACAAAGACTCTCCCATGATCGTAGGGAAAGAGGAGGGGTGAGGCCCTTACCGGAAGTGGTGGAGGTGTACGGGAGACCGGTGGAGTTGGCGGGACTCCCTCTACCCCCGGTGTCGTTCGCCATGCTGTCGTTGCTCCATGGTGTGTACGTGACGTATATATGCGTACACCTGTAGACGTCGCTGGTGCAACCCTCGCGGCACGAGCTCCACGTGCAGTTGAACAGACCGTAGAGCTCCTCCCGTCTGGACGTGGTGCAGATGACTGGCTCCGGCGAGAAGTCCGCGGCCAGGGTGCTGATGGCCGGGTCGACGTAGAGCGGCACCAGGAATAGGAGAGCCGCGCCGCCTGACGTCGCGACGAACGCCAACGCCGAGGTCGCGTAGAAGTTGAACCGCTGACGGCAGGTACGCCGCGGCGGTCGGCGCCGCGAAGCGCCGAACCCGAGCTCCAACAGCTTGCGACGACGTAGCTCCCGCTCGTGGAAGTCGTGCTTCTCGTTCTGCCGTTCCTGCTGATGCCTGTGCTGGCCGTGATGTTCGGTCTGACACTGGACGCAGCTCGCCTCCAGCAGGAGCTCGGAGCTGCTCCCGCGCATCACCCAAACCGCTCTCAGATAGCTGCCAACCGGGGCTTCTTCGGGCTTTCCAGGGGAACGATCGAGAGTGCTCGAGGGCCCTTGTCCTCACTAGGACTCATCGAGTGCCGGCGGGGCTGCTTTGTGTGCTGACTCCGGGGTCAGAGGCTGGATCGCTGGCGAGGCCGACCGTCCGTGTTCCACTCGCACGTGACAGGAGTAGCTTTCTGGGCGGCTCGATGATCGGCTTCGACCACGGTGGATCTCATTTAGCGGGGCTGCGTCATCTGGGCAACGATCTTCGAACGATGCCCTGATTCTTCCGGCCCCCACGGTTGGACACTTCACTGAGACGAGTGCTGGGTAGATACTATCGTCCACGGGGGAGACCAGTTTTTATCCTTTATCGATCGAATATCATTAGTATTAGTTTTTAGATTCTGAACAATGGTTTGGGATCATACGCGACTGTTCTGTAATTTTGGTAATTGTATTAGGCCAACGTTGCTTTTAAGGCCGTTTAACCGAGCTGTTGGATCTGTGCCACAGTGATCCAAGACGATCATGGACGCGACAGGCGATGCTCCGTTATCGTTGGTTCGTCAGACACGATCGTGTATTTGAAGTGTCATGGGGGGCCCCGTAAGGTGTCGCGATGGCTCGGCGCAGTCGGCGTGGCACATTTCGTTAGCGCCTTGACGTTCCCGTTTCCTCGGGTGTCCTTGACACGGCATCGCGCGCGGATCAGCGAATTCCCCGCTATCGCGTCATCTGAACTGTCTCGAGGAGGGCTCTCCTTCCGTTGAGACGCTACTGTGTTCTCTTGAGGAGCAAATAGGTCGCGACTAGGCCTTGCAGAAGTTATTCCCACGGAGCAGCCAATCCGTTTTCTAGTCGGGCGAACGCCGCAGCCTCGACTTCTCGCCACTCTACAACGTCCCCGTTTTAACGCTATGCATAATGACCTTGCACGTTTAAAGTTCTTTTAGGCCATCGAAGTGAGCCGATCGATCACGACCTTTTAGCTGTAGTCACGACGTCGGGCATAGAGCATCTCGACGGTCGGTTCGACGCGGTCTTCCGATCCGCGTTGAAGAGTTTCAAGGCCGTTATCTTTTATCGCTAACCACACCGAGGCACGCCTCCACCGATCAACTATCACTGAACTCTAACGCGGAGACGCGTCCGACACTCGACCGAATCGCTGCCAATACAAGACTCATCCAGTGCCACGAGCACCTCGCTTAAATCAGAAATTTTCAGAGATCACAAGACGTTTTACGTTAACCAATTAGGTGGTCTCGGCGATCCCGACATTTCGCGCACAGAACTCATTGAAATATCCTCCGTGAACGATCAACTTCTTTCGACCTCCCTGTTCCTTGCCGAGCTAAATCAGCGAATCGGTGTGACCAGCGTAATCGTCGAGGAAGGATCCTGCTGGCTAACGAGGTCGATGATCGATCGACCAGGCGTTGCCATTAGCGCTTCTAATCAACAGGAGGCGCGTCCCAGACGAGGACGAAGGATATTGCCGTCCGTGTCACGCGTCAAAGATCGATCCAAGCTTCTTCCTTCCCTCGGCGAAAGGATAAGCTACTTTCTCGCCCCGGTACGATTGCTATAATCAAGGAAATCCGATCGCGAGGCGACGCGACCTTAATGAACGACAGGACGCCCCCTCTTATCGCTCCACGGGATCCAAGCCCTCGACCCCCTTCCAGTGGATCCTCTCCAGCATCGATCTTTAACTCGGATTATCGCGAACGATCCGCTTCTTTCCTTCCCACCCCCGTGTCACCCGCGGGCAAATTGCGGCCCCGTTGGCTTACGAGAACAGTCGCGCCCGCAACTGGTTGCCCACTGTTGCTGCTCCTCCGCGACCGCGTCCTGACAGCCGTGTTTACCTCTCCAGCACCTGGAGGCGCGTGCTCATGGCAGCCAGGCACACAGAGAGCGCGGGATCGATGAATCCTCGATCGTTCAACACCGTTCACCCACGGTAAACCCGTCACTGTGCATCCCAACCACCCGCGCGAACAGTTTCACCAGCGTTCCTCGGGCGACCAGCCGCGAAAAGGCACCTGCCACCTGCACCCGCCTGTCCCCCAGGACACCGACGAGATCTCGGCCCCGGCGAACGGGTCCCCGGCACAGAGTGCAGGATCTAGGACTGGCCTCGCCAGTTGATCCTTGTTACATCGGGCACCTGCACACCTGGGGCTCGCGTTCCGGCAGCATCCGCCTCGCGGATCGCGAGTTAAAGCGTGACTACTCGTCGAACCTCGGCCGAGAGTCCTCGACGGGACAGGCTTTCCTCCGAAGCGACAGGGCGGGGTTCCAGGCGCGCATGACCGTGTTCTCCCTCTTCACCCCTCCGGCCACCCACGCACACCACCCCCACACGATTGCATTCTCCTTGTTTACGCTGCTGCCTGTGCGCTCTACCTTTTTTCCTCGTCTCCGAGGCGGGGGTGCACACGCTCAACCACCCTTACTCCCCCTACCCCCCCCCCCCACCCCCCGCCATCCTGGCCATTATCATCCTTTAATTGCGACCCATAATTAAGCCAATTTTTCGGTGTCGCCGTTATTCGAGTTCGCGTACCCCTCGACTTCGTTGGGAACGGTGGACAAGAGGGAAGAAAGTGTTTTACCTTGATCGCTCGAGAGTCTCGAGCGGATTCCTCGTCTATTTTTGAGGCTGCCACCGAGCAGTTTCGCTACAGCGACAACTGTGCCGAGGAAGCAGGTCTTCTTTTTGGAACGTGGTTTTCATTGCTTTTTGGGATACTCTGTGGTGGTGGATTTTATTAAACATTCTTATTGAATGTTCTCGTGTGGTCTTGTGGTTAACGATTGGAGTTGTTTGTGATTCAATAATGGCTTCGCTGGTCCTCGGTTCCTCGTTTTCAGTAAGAAGAATGATAATTCGGTTGAATTGTCTAAGGCAGCAGTTTGAAGTGAAAATCTCCGGTGTTAGGGCTAAGGAGTTTGAGTGAATTTTTTAAATAGGTAATTTTTATTTTTGATTCACTCTTCGCTTATTTCACTTCGTACAATACATTTTTCGCAGCAACTTTTGGATAACGATCTCTTCTTGCGCCGCGATCGAAACTTGTCGCGACTAGATAATGATTCCCGCATCGCTAGAACCATTTTTCAATTTTTTTCCGCCTCGAGGAAAGCAAGAAGGGAACCTGTATAAATCTACTTAACTTGGGAATTGGATTTAAGTTTTTTCTCCTCGGTGTTTTTCGGACACGGGGAGCCAGAAAGTCGAGAGGGAAATCGGATTAAAGGATTCCAGTGAAGCTGTTGCATTCTTTAATTCGACGATCGCTAGCGAGAATTCCGAGAAATTGAATGCTCCTTTTCCGTAAAGAAAAGGGACACTTGCCTTTCTACGTTTGCGCGGTAAAAGAATTTATATAATGCTTGTGAAAAGTATAGAGAGTCTCATATACAGATGTTGAACACTATTTTCTTCGTGATATTTTCTCCATTTTTTCCAAAATTTAGTGACACTGTGCCTGATATTTTATACCACTACGTGTGATGTACATATGCATCTGTACAAATAACGAATCCATCTCTTTATGTTTATTTATTTATTTTATTTAATTTCATTAACCAATGTAACTTTTATTCGATTTCAGTATGAACGTAATACATTCCAAATGATATAACAAAAAATTGAAAGAGGAAAGGAAAGAGAATACATGAGTGCAAGTGAAAGAGGTCTGTCTATGGTCAGACTCACCTCTCGTACGAATATCCCAGAAATGTAACCCCTATAACTTTTGATACGTGAATGATTTTAAAAATTGTTTCAAGTAAAAATTGTTCTAATGACAGAAAATTCCGAAAATATGTAAAAAGTTAATAACAATTCCATTCGAAAAGTCTTCAAATTTCACGTCGAAGTTCTTCACTCTTAAATCCATGAAAGCCTTCTTTTCCTGTGTGCTACAAAAGGTGCTTTTATACTATGGTCATGAAGTTTAATAAGAAAGTTATACTAACATTATTAATAAAATTTCAATAACAGCATTCCCAAAGTATTCTGCAAATCTCAAAGTCCCTTTGCGAAAACAGTGCTGTTAATTACAAGAATCTTCGTGCCATAAAGATTAATGAAAAAATTACATTTCTTATGGGCTCTGTGTAACAAAATTCTTAAACAACCGTATGTCATAAAGTCCCTTTACAGTGACTTACACAGCAATTACTCACACACCACTATCATTCTCACCACAGTAACAATAACTAAAATTCCGTTATCTCATTATCTCTAAATTCCAAGTTTCCGTTTATAAATCGGTCCCTCGCGAATCTCATCACTCCTCGTCTTTTAACTAATTGTTTTCGTCGCAGTTTTCATCGCCCAATAATCGGAATCCATGCTCTCGCGTTTAGCGAAATCGTCGCGCTGGCGCAACAAAAGCAACAGTTTGCTCATAAATTCCGGAGCCAGTAGGATCGCAAAACGCCCGCGCAAAAAGGACCAACGAGACGGCCACGACAGCGTTTCCCTTTTTGAGTAAAAATATTAATTACACGGTGAGAGCACCTCAAGTCTACTCTAACAGCTCTGTAGCCTAGAGTTTCTTAAACCCAGAATGTTTACTCGATATTTCCCCCAGGTAGAACGCAGCACATATCGCGCTTTAAAAGAAGCGCAAAAGTATCTAACATGCATATTCGCAATGGAAACGAAGCTATACACTCAACACGAATTTACAAAATTAATCACAAGTAAACGCAACTGTGAAACACTCCAGCACCTAGAAATTATTAGGCAGACATGGATTTTGAGACTAACGATATTACATACATACGCTTTTATTAAACCTGCAAGTTGGAATTTAATCAAAAAAATTACACACTTCGACGTGATTTCGGAGCGGGCATTCACTACGACTCCCTTTCTCCTCGAACTTTTGAATGTATAATCCACAGCCTCGCATCCAATTGGATTCCAACAAATTGCTATGCAAGGCGCACAAAGGGCCTTTCATGTCGTATGAAAAACGGGGCAGGAACCATATCCCCGTCTACCGCTATTTCAGAAATATTAATCCGCGGGTTCTCTGAAAGGCTGCTTCGCAATTCTGTGTTTAAATGCGGCGGCCGTGGCTGAATCGCCGGGAAAGGTGGGACAATGCAGCACCTTATCGAGACTTAAGCGCTCCATCCTCTTAAAGTATCATTTCGCCGATACACGGAGCTCCTTCGCTTACGATGTTCCATCGGCCCCTGAATGGCTTCCTCGAGTCTCGGATGGATGGAAAACGCGACGGCGTATAATTCACCCGCGAAGTATTGTGGCAATTTACATTGGGTGTGTTTAGCGTTGGCGTGCACGGCTGTGAATCGCTGAACGGAAATGAGAAAGGTTCTTGAAACTGACGCAAGTGTTCGACTGTTCCACTGGCATTCTACAAACGAAGTGGAAATTCGCGGTAGTATCCCATAAGTTTCCTAGCATTCCCAGTATTCCAGTATTTCTGAAATTTCTTCTTTGCTTTCTGCACCCTCTAATTTCCCCAATCACTGCGGAAGCCGTTCCAAGTAGCACGTGTATCGAGGTGGGTGTCGCGCAGTTCCGTAGGAGATGTTATCCATGCTTAACGAGCCCGTCCAGCAGAAAATCAACCGCGTGATTGGCGATCGTCCTAGATCACCGGTCACGACCTTAATTCGCCACTTAAGCCCGCGATATGAACGCGCGATAAGAAGACCGCTGCCCGAGGGTTTATTAACGCGTCCCCCACCCTCTTACTCTTTAGATCACGATCGAAGCTTGTATCGTGCCATCTCGTGGCGTCGATTCAACCGAAATGAAAGTTTTTTGTGGGCTGTGGTCACCATAGACGTTACTGCGCGATATGTTGTTACTACGATTGCATGCTTCAATCACGATCAGGGCTGTCAGCGGATGGAAAATTATACGTAAAGGGGGTTGAAGCAACCTGTGCCCCATTTTTCTTCGATTCTTACGAGGCTGGGAAAAATGTTGCTTTAATGCGCTGCTTGCGTTATAGTTGAGTTAAGTGGGGGTTTCGCTGACAGGGGGGGCAATTTGCAAGAATTATTGCGGCGTTTGCTTTGCGCCGACGGGAATGTATTGTTGCTGGTAGAAGCTCGAGTAAAAGCTGCACTTGCTACGCTTCGGGTAATTTCTTTGCTCCCGTTGATTCTCTGCGTGGCTTTGTTTTGAGGGGGGGGGGGGGGGGGGGAAAGTGCGCTACTCGAAGCGACATGGGACGTCAGATTTCTGGATGGTTGAGGGAAAGTGGGGTAAGTGTCGTGGGGCGGAAATAATACTGCGTACTTGAAATGAATAATCGCTAGTTGAATAATAGCTTTATTAAACGTTCTCGTTGGGTTATTTGTATAATGTCTTACAGCTTTCTGGGCAAGTGGATTGCGTTTTGCAGGTAATTCATTAATTACTGTGAACAATTACTGTGGTATAACGGGAATATATTTAAACTTACATTCTGGTAAATAATGATATTTACGTGCTCATGTCATTGCTAGTGCATTCGACGCGCAATATACTTGAATTATTTTGAGAGCATTGAACAGGAGGTTCACAGAGTCTCGATTCTTCATTTTAAGATTAATTATTGCGTTGCGAACACAAGTTGTTAAACCCGCGTTAGCTCCACCGAACAACTTGTAGGATTTCACTGGAATCTCAGCAGCTCGAAGCTAAGAACCACCGGTTTTCCTAAGAAATACGTTTCGCGAACAGTTCATTTATCTTCCTCGTCGTGTCCACTTCACCATCGAACGTGTAAGCGCAGCATTTCCGGCCTCGGTCGTTGCAATTAATCGCAAAAGAAGATCGATCGGTCTTGCGAACCGCTTCTTCCTCCTTGCCAGTATTCGTTGCCGTGTCGCGATTCATCTTCTTCATCGGGGAAACTCTGAAAAATAGCTGCCAACTGCGTTGACAGAGAACTGCCGGCGAAAAGCTTTCGTTGGCGGCACTCCGCTTTTGTCGATGCTACTTTTGTTCGGCTGTTCATCGACTTCTTTTGGAAATTATCCGCGGAGGTTAAAAGTAAGGAATAATTAGAATATTGGGGTTAGAAAGAAATATCAGTGGCGATAATAATGACAGTGGATATGTATCACAACCGCAAGTATTACATTACGTTTCTTCAAAAGCACTTATTTCGTAGATCAGAATGTCATGCTCATACTCTTCACATGTGAATTCTGTTCTACTCCCACATTGTTGCTACATCATCTCCACAGTGGTTCTACATCATTCTTAAGCTATTCCCATACGAGGGCGATATTACTTCTACACTGATGTTACATGAAATATTTTGTCATACTTTCACACTGTGCCTTCAACATTACTATTCTCTTCACATAGGGTGGATGTACCAGTAAATGAACACGTACCAGTGAATGGACATTTTTTATTAAAATGACTAAAATAAGTTATTAAAGTAAGCAACTAATTAATTAGAGACTTCTTTTCATTTCTTGCTTCATATCCAAACAATTTTTGCAACACGTGGAATCAATCGCGTTGCAAACATAATTTTATAATAGTGTTCATTCACTAGCCTTTAGTGTTCATTTACTGGTGCGTTTACCCTATTATCCCTACACTACCTCCTGGGTGTAGTGTAACAATGTTTGTTTAATCTTAGATTAATTAATTAATTTTTATATTATCTTATATTCTTTATATCTCTTATATTCATATGCTTTACTATGTATACTAAAGGGTTCTCCCGTTGAAATAATAATAATAATAATAATAATAATAATAATAATAATAATAATAATAATAATAATAATAATAATAACAATGATGTAAAAGTGGTTTAATCTAAATAAATACAAATAAAACTGGGATTCATAGGATGTATTTTTCTAATTTAAAAATTACAACTATGGTGTCTCCTAAGCTAAGGGTTATTTTGTACGAGTACGCCAATAGATATTTTTTTTATAGCGATAGAAAGCTACATGCATTGTAATACGAATGTTTTGAAAGAACTCAGTGTCTTGCAGCTTCGTCAATACAATTCAAATTAAGTATAGGAACAACTAATTCTCCAAACGCAATAAATAAAAAATCTTTTCAAATGCTGTTTGTAAAAGTATTTACCAAAGGTGTTATAATCCTATGCACAGGAAAAACAGATTGTGGAGCAAAAAGAACAGGGAGAAGTAAAGGGAGACAGAAGAAGAGCATGATTTTTCGTAATTCATTTATTATAATTGTAAATCATTCGAGGGATAGTTACACAAATTGGAAACGTTAGTCGCACCTTCGGGATTCAGACTCGCTCCAAAACGTCAACAGAACGATATACTTGTTCGGACTTCCTCCGCGATATCGATTGTCGAATACAACTCGTACAAACTATAAATTTAAAATTCCTATGAACCGTGGCCTCTTCGTGCGTCCTCCGCTTCACTTACATAATAATAATAATCATATCGTTTGATAACGCGTCAAATACAATTCCACTATTCAAAGGGGTGAACCTTCGTTCCAATTCACCATCCCTTCTGACAGCGTTTCAGTCTTTCGAGTACAGCACACCCACTTACCCCCGTTAAACGCGACGATATTTATCCCATTTCCGCGCCCCGTTTTCCTCTCGAGATCGGGGAGGAGTCGAATTCGAAGGATACACGGTTATTTATGGTACAGAGATATTTACAAGGTGCTTATGAACAAGAGTTACTTACAGTAAAAACTCATCGCTGCTCACCAACATTCTCCACCCTCTCCCATGCACTCGTCAACTCATTTCTCGTCTTTAATCATACAAAAGTCTCGAGGTGATTTCACGGGGCGAGAAACGCAACGGGGCACGCGCGAACTCGGGACGCCCCGAAAAACAGGATCGATCGAAGATCCGTTGATTCGCGTATGGCAGTAGCTTTCCATGTTCAGACACATAAGCTTCCCCAGCTTTCGGCCAAAGCGTGCACGGGTCGCAAAAATCGAACGGTCTTGATAGTAAATATGGCTGCCACGAGAGAAATGTTCCAAAGTTTCCACGAACCGTACCATATTCCCTGTACGGTCCCATCCACAAACACCGAAACTTTTAGATTCCTGTCAAACTTCCCCTCTTTCCTTCCGCGTTCTACGTTAATCGATACATACAGCGGCGAGATTTATGCGGAAACAAGAGGAGCGGCGCACCACTTCGCGGGAGCACCACTCCCATAATCGCGAAACTGGAAGATCATATTACGTCTCGTGAAATACTTCCACGAAACACGTATTCCAAAAATTTAAATAAGGGCCTTTATAAACCACAGCATAGCTACTTGAAGGGGTTTCGCGAAAATCGAATTTCAAAATAAATTTGAATGCTAATTGAAAGGAAAAAGGGGAAGCATAAAACAGTATTCTCCCACTGTTCAACCCCCTATCAATAATTCAATGATTTAATAAATGGAGAATTAAATTCAATAATCAGATTTAACTATTCAAAATGAAATAAATTGTTAGTAAATATTAATTTTCGTGCATTGGTTGGCGTATCATAAGTAACTACCTAATAATATATTAGTTACTTCATTAGGGGATACGAAGAGCACTTCAACTATATTGAGCAGTGTATTTTCCGCACCATTTAAGGAGTCTTGTATCGATCCCACGAGCATCCTAATCTGGTAGATCTAGAGCCTGGAACACATCACGGGTCGCTCAAAATTCCCCTGGAAATTTCGGGGCGGGTCGTGAACCTTTCAGCCGCGCGTTTCCCGTCACGAAATCTCGTTTCCTGGCGTCACGATAAATCACGTTTCCTGTTACGTGCATCACGGAGGACACCGTGACACGCGTGTCCTCCCTCCCTAACTTCCACGAAGGATACGTTTAACTGGGATTTGCATTTCAGCCACAAAGTCGACGGTGACGTTGCGTGTGCACGTACCCCGTTTGGAAGCGCTTCTCGTCGAAGAATATCAGGCGCTCCGCTTCGAATGAGTCGCTCCGATAATTTCGGTAATTCAGGGGCTCGAAAAAGAAGTTGGATATTAGACAAGTTTCGAAAAGGGCTACCACCTTGTGCATGTGCATTTTTTTATTAAATCCGCAAGGGATGAAATTGCAGTGAGACGAATGGAAAATTGCTTGGAAGTATGTTTTAGTTCTTTAGTGAAGGATTTTGCGGTATTTGGATAGGTTTTTCTATTATTTTCTATTATTTGGAAGAATTGGTTGAGAAATGAATTTTGGAATTAATAGAAATTTGAGAGTGGTAGATAAGGTTGAACTACATCAGTGAATGATTTTTAAAAATTACGTTTCATAAGAATTGGAGAAAGATTTCGTGCTACATTATTTGATATTGTATGAAAATTACATGCTTGCAGCACACTGTTGTTAATGCAAGTATTAACGTAAATTAGTAGAAGGCGATAATGGAAATATTTGAACGAATAATTCATTACAGAAACGAGTCAAGATTTAACGAGTCTAATTTATACAAAATGAAAATTTTATTTCGGAGCCCCTTAATTACTCTTCCATTGATCGACACGTATTACCTCGCCCTTGGTACATTTTACACGCTTTCTTAGTTGTGTACGATGGTATGTGCGAATGTATAACAAATTGCGCAATCTTGAATATTAAAAAAAGGAATCACGCTTGCACATACAGAATATAAAAACTATGTCGCTTCCTTCATTAATGTTTCCTCGCAATTTACATTAATAACCTCAGCACACCAGCTATCCACTCCTATACAAATTAATAGCCGATAATTTCAACTGATTCCACTACAACGTAATTACGTGTATCATCGTTAATAAAAATAGTGTTAGGGAATTCTTAGGGTTAATTGACTATGAAGTAGAAGTTGGTCACTCTTTGGTGACGTTACGTTGGAAAACAAAATAATAGGTATTTGGGTAAATAAATATTGAAATGTAAGAGAAGTTTTAATAAAAATTTTCTAAACTATAATTTTCCAAATTGTTAGATTAATCCATCAACATTAAAATTAAAATGCGCATTCATAATGATAAGAAATAGTGAAACATCTATACCAATATACATCATCAACGCATCGTACACGTTAACAGTTAAGATTTATCTTATAAAAACAGAATGCTCACTGAATATCTGGTGCGTTATGTAGTCTACAAACGATATTAACCCTTTCACTCTCGAAACATCGATATATCGTAGTATTTCATCGTGTACATTCGCTACATATAATTTTTTATCTATTTTCTTGAGCCAGTACCAATGGGACATATTGGACCCACGGCAAATTATTACAAATTGAGAGTACATGACCCAGACATGATTCCCTGTCGTGAGAAACTATGTTAGAACTGTTGACAGATAAAACGAAAAGTTCGATTGGCAAATGCTCACCGAAATCCAAACACTCCGGAAATCGGGACATCAGAAGCAGCTGGAGATAAATACACAATTCCAACTCATGTCAAAGAATTCAAAAAATTGAGAAACATCCAGTAAGAGAAGTAAAAATATTCCAAATCATTATGAACTCAAACTGAAAAAAGAAATACAATCTGCTGTAAGGGAGCACTCTCTCACCCATCAACCCTCAAAGAAAATTGTCCAAAAAGCTCTTAAACTTTTATCACAAATGTACAAGTGTACAGAGTGTTTTGAAATTTGTTTTGAATCGATCCAAGCGAACATTCTTGTGTAAATTTCTGAAAGCTCTCACGAATGAAGCGAGGGACCTTGATCTTCCAAGGTGACGCAGGCGTGTAGGGAAGGGGCGGTGAGTCAATTGGATATTAATTAAACAGCTCTTAAATTAAAGCCGTGTCGAGGCACGATCGACCCTACCAACTTTCACGGATAAGGGACGAGAGAAAGGGAGACTTTTTTGCGGATTTCGCCGGTGAACGGAGTTAAAAATGAAAGGTGGAGGGATGGAAAAGGCGCGGGAGGGCGCAGAAAAGTACGAGGGCGAGAAAGAAGGGGCGGAGAAGCAGCGTTCTTCCGGCAATTAGAGTTTTCCAGGAGACCAGCGCGACTCGCTACAGTCCCGCACGAGTGCCTTAATTAAGCCAGACCAATTAAAAACACGGCCGCGCCGGATTATTCCACCGCGGGATCTAATCAGCGGTATGCCACGGGCTTTCTTCGCGATTCCCGAAGACGTCGAATTCAATTGACTGGCTCGCAGACGAACACCATTCTTCAGTCATATTTTTAGCTCCTATACTGATGGACGTTTCTTCTTTCGCAAGTTTTTAATAAATTCAGGTGTCTGTTACGAATTGCCCCGAACACGAGTGGGATTTTAGAGAGTATTAAAAGTCCTGATGGATCTGGAATGTTTCGATAGGGGTTGACAATTTTGACGAACTCTGACGACGAATTTTGGTGCTTTGGTTTGTGGGAATGGAATTAGAATTGAGGGGTCTATGTGTGTTAAGATTATCGTTTATAAGCAACTTCTTATATGTGGAATGAGAAACAGAATTCACGAAGAGCAGACATTTCAAAAATTGGAATAAGGTGATTCTGAGTTTGACTCACTATGTGCTCTTCGGGGTTATAACTTTTGGAAATGGATTGCACCACGAAGAGCGCACAGCATGCATAAGGCTCCGACTCTATTGTGTTTTCCATTGTTACCATTGGACCTTTTGGCAAAATTATTTGCTGCTTGAAGAACGCGACGTGCAAGCCGTTGCATTGTTATTGCAGGGTGTATTGTTGTATTCGAGGGCTCGGTTGCGTGAGAATAAATCAGCTTTGTGAAATAAGCTCGAACAATGGGAACGAAAATCGAATTTTGTACAGAGAAATACGAGACGAGAGAATAGTTGTTATGGATGAAATGTTGGAAGGTTAGAATACACTTGCAACCGATACACATACCGTTATCAGTGATCCGAAGAATGATGTCAGACGAAAGTCGAAGGTTTCGGGAAAAGGAAAAGCAAAGAAATATAATAAATAAATAAGCAAACTTTTCCTTGTATTTCTGTAATGTATTGGGCTGTTCCAATGATCCACCCAATTACCAGAATGTTAACTAAACAAACCCTTAATCATTATATGCATCATTTCGTTAATATTTGCGACAGCGTCCAGGCGAGTGTGCAAAATTACAGCTTACGAAGTAATGTACAAATCAGCGATATTAATATCTGTACCTATCAATGATTTACATATTTAATACAAGGCGATCATGCGCGAGAACCGATGGCACCATGAATTTTCACTCATTGGACGTGAAGTTTCGATAAACAGACTTTCACAGAATTCCGTAAATCCAAGTCAAAAGGACTGCGACGTAAACGAGCGAATAAATTCCGCGAATATATTGCTGACTAATTAACAGTAGAATTAAGAACTTTCAGTCTCACGCATAATCGCCGAGATGCCAGAGAAATACTTACAAACGAGTATCGTTATCTCCTTGTAAAACGTAGCAACGTAGAAAAATCATTAACCATAAACGAAGGTTGGAATCGGAGATAATATCGAAACGTACGTGGAATCGATTCCAGGTACTTCTATCTTAAAATTAACGTACGAAAGATCAGACTGGATATTACTGTTTGGCGGCCAACGATCGTGATCTATTATCGAGCATACAATGTTACAATCGTTCCAATAATAATTTACATAAAATTGCACGAAATCGATCGTTTGTTTAAATATCCTGGCACGATTGTAACTTCCATTATTTTCATCCTCTGTATAAGCAACGTGGATTGTTTCATACCTGGTGGTATTAATTAATGTGTAAACAAATGAGGAAGATATTGTTTAAAAGTTTAATATTTGGACTAACAGGGAACCTTAGCAATTAACGACAGAGCTTGAATCATACAGTGGCAGTCATATTAGTTTCGTGGCAAGAACACTTGAATTTGAGTGAAACTTAAACATTTCTGCAGAAATGTTCCTTTTGTGTTCTGTGTTTTGCAACGTTCTGTAAATTAAAATTGGACAATGCACCTTTCTTTAGTATATCTCCAATACTGCGAATAAATAAAGCCTGTTACGAGAGTGTAAATTGAAGAATTCTTGCAGACCTTCTAATTCAGTAGAAAGATCAACCATAAAACAGCCTCAGCCTATATTCTATATAAAATCATTTAAAATTATGCATCAACTTCATATTATCAAGTTTACGTCATGTAATTACAAGAATACTTGTACGACATTTATATTCAAATTTTAATTTGTTAACACAAATGTATCTGTATCATGTATAATTAAATAAGTACATGTGCGTTCATACTTTAAGTTCGCAGGGAAAACTTCCGTCTTTTCTCCAATAATCCAACAAAACACGAATTTACAAGAAACATACGCAATCAATAATCAACCGACTCCACGAAATTTTAATTAAAATCCAAGCACATGACCACCACTGTCCCTTGGAAAGCCTCGAAGCTGCTTGCAACTAATCGAAGACAAATTGCTCCGTTCCTCTGTCAATTAATCATTCCGACTTGCCACTTAAATTCCTCAATTTCTAACGAGCAACATTGCAAATTAAATCCGTTTTCACCCGGCGAGAACAATTTCTCTCCTATCAATTCCACGTTCTTCAACTCCATTCAATATTACAGCGAACTGATTAGTTGCAGAAACAAGGAGTTTTCTGCTTGTCAGACACCCAACGAAAATATTCACAGACGTTAACATATCGGTGATTTAAGCGTCGACTGAATAGGTTCATTAGCGCGGAATGAACGCTTCCGGTGATCCTGGCCACGCGTGCATTTCCACGATCGATAACAGGAGACGCTTCGAAGGGCTCGGATCCTCGATCTCGCACGCGCAGGATCGTGAGATCGATTAGATGGCACAGAGACGAATTCTCGACTACGAAACGTCCCTCGATTAAATTACCGCACGCACACTCGCACACTCTCTTACTTCCCTCACCCTTCTTACCCCTTTCACTCTGCTTTCTTTCCTTAACGTTACAGTAAATTACATTCTTCCTATTTACAGCGTGATATACATACAGATCGTTTCTCTATAAAAGTCGTTTCGCGGTGCGTTTCTGGTTGCGCCTATTTCGTAATACAAAACCGCTGTAACTTCGTTTGAGATCGACCGATTTCCTGTTTCCTTAGGGCTAACGATCATCGTTCACACGATCGATCGCTCTTTTCTTATTTTCTCTTTCTTCTTTTTTTTTTGTTTTGGTACATTTTCTTCTTACGTTGCTAGCTGGCTTAAGGGATTGAGATTTATTCTAGGGAGATCGATCGATCGTCGATTCGTGTCGTTCGATCGTGTCGTTTTTTCGTTCGTGTGTCGGATGCTACTACGATCCTTGGATCGTTGTCACTGCTCCTCTGAACTGCATTCCAGTCGAAAGAAAATTCAGCCGTGCCGTTGGTTAATATTCCGAGCGAGTTGTCGCACGGTGATGGAAATATGAGTGGCTCTGAGTGTTATTTCAAAATGATAATGGATGATTTAATTAAACTTCAGGTATGGGTTTCATACAGTGATCTGGAATTTTCTGATAAAAAGTATTACGTTGTTCCCGGAACCTTCTTTTGTAAAGTGTATATGCTTTTTGAAATTATGCATTCTGAAAAGAATATGAGAAAAGTGTCAAGTCGTCATACTGGATACTTTGTCAATGCAACTTCTAAGTTTTTCTCGTTATTGTTTCGATGTTTTCGAAATTACTTCCTTTTTTTCGAAATAGACATTGCGTTAAAGAATATTCAAATAATAAAAAGGACTTTTTTGATATAGTTAAATAAATAGCACTTTCAGAATTTGCGCCAAAGCTGTCCTAAGTGTTTAATTTTGTATTTTTTAATGTTACAATCAAAATTCCGTAAATATTGAGATTCGTTTCCTCTTGTTTTTAGAGTCACTCACATTTTTCCATGTTCAACAACTCCATTGACGAAGGAAATGTGCTGCAGCATACCCGCTATAAAAATTATTATCAAGGGGATCTGCGTTAACGACGTCTTCTGTTATCGGGGACAAAGCATCCTTCAATAAAATAACGTCGATAACGTAGCTTGTAATATAAAGAAGAATAACGAGAAATTTTGCTCGTAACAAAGGACTCGTAGTTTCTTTTCTTGCAGATTAGGCAGTCACATTTTTGTTTTGGTAACAGTCTTCTCGAACTTCCGACGACAAATCATGATTCTTAATAAAATCGGAAGCACAATACAATTGTTGTAGACATCGAGGAATGAAATAAACGAACATGTTATCACAATAAGCATGTGCGTTATTTCTCGGTGAATAAATTATTGTACATGGAATATCGATGTACCATCGTGGCAGGTATCTATTGTTATTGTTATTACCGTTGAACAGGCAGTGTTATTAAATACTTTATTTCATTCTTATTACGTCATTATTGGTACGTATCCATCTTTGCGTTTCCATTGCAAAGATTTTTGGTTTCAAACAAAAGCATTTCAAAAGTGGAAAACATGTTGGTGTTTCACTTTAGAACATAGAAATCATTATATTAAATACAAGCTCTGTTTTTATTCCACAGAAAACAGAAATCCTCGCCCCACCAAGAAAATTTATTTTAATCATTTACCAAAATTCAGTTCCACATGAAACATTTCCTAAATACTGGAGGATAATTCCAACCGAATTCCTTCGATCGATAATTAATCCATTCACCCTTCTATTACACCTTTCCCTCGAATCTGACTGTTCCGTTCAGACATCGAAATCTATCTCACAACCTTATTCCATCCTACAGCTTCAACGACGTCCTCCGTGCTCGCTTCCGGTACCGGTCGCAAGACGAGCGCTGCCCGCATAAAATATCTTCTCTCTTCATTTACAATCTCAACATACATTATATCATCTGGCCCGAAGCCCCAGCGTTTTAAAACAGTTACTTCTCGATAACAACAGTATCTTCAACAACAATAAGACCATTCAATGTCCATTCCCTCCCAGCAGTTCCCTTCGATCTCGACAAAAACACTTCAGACCTTTCACCACCGAGTGCATATTTACAACCATCACTCTCTATTCACCAGCTCGACGACCAAGGCCCTCGACGCACTTTCAATTTCAGACGCGCTTAAAAACGACGTACGAGAAACTAAGCTCGTCCACTTCCACCCACATTTCCAAGTCCAAATTCAATTCATACCCGCCACAAGATCCCTTTCCCACAGACCAGCCCCGTCACTTCCTGTACCGGAGCGTTCGACGACCACATTTCCTCTTTGCCTCGAGGGGATCCTGGCCAGGCGTGATCAACGAAATTATACGCGAATGGAAAAGAACAACGCGAAAAGAATGGGGAGAAACGTCACCACCGCGCGCTCGTTTCCCGGTGCCGAGACGCGCGAAAGAAGTCCCCTCGACATTCCGCTCGGTGAAACGACGATTGATCGACGACGGTTGTACCGGTGGCTCGAACGTGGTTTACAGCGGCCTCGTTACATGGGCGGGCGTGACTCTCGATAATCTGTCTGTCGATTAAAAGCAGTACTTTCGCGTGCTCACTTCCGGTACCGGGCTCAAGGACGGGGGTCGTCCCTCGCGCGGGACAACCCCTTCCTCCTGTCAGCCGTAGTAGTAGCTTTTGGTGTTGAGGCTCCGTGGATTCTCGGGGCGCAGGATCGTGTGGAGGCTGTCGGTGCCCACCATGTGGTTGCCCAGGTCCACCCTCACCCCTGTGTTTGGGTTGTGGTGACTCGGTGGCGGGTGGATCGGTGTGGGCGACAGAGGTATCCTCGTGTCCGCGTAGTAACGTTCACCGTGGAGCCTCTCGGCGAGCGGGGTCTCTGGGAGCCTGCAAGGAAACCGCGAATAAGGTGGATGTTCAGAAGGAGAAGGCTTGATTTGTGTATATTGAAGGGGGTCAAGGGTCCTCGGGGTTTGATGGATATTAGGACTGATGGAGGGGTTTATGTTTAGTGGAACAGAACCTTGATTATTTGAATATAATTTAGGGAGTCTCTCTACGTTGACGGACGTAAAATCATGCGAACTTTGAGAATTTTTTAAAACAAAATCATTAAATATATTTACTTCCAGCTTTGTGGCTTCATTTGTCAATCTTTAGAGAATATGAAGAAAAAAATTGTATGCAAAAATAATGATTATATCCGGAGTTATAGTACTTCAAATACAGCGCCTTACAAAAATCATATGCGCATTGTTAGCATAAAATCAGTCGTTGTAGTTGTCTGATATAGAAAATTTAAAAATTTGTGTAATCTGTATGAGTGTGGCTGTCGCCTGAACTAGATTAAATGAGAAATACTGAAAATTAAAAAAAAAAATGGCAGCGTCTAAAATAGGCATCGATTTCGGCAAAAAAATCACTGTTTTTTTAAGTCGCAAAGACTTTTAAATTAGTCTTTTGTATGTGGAAGCGAGTAAACTATATATTCGTTAAAAAAAGAGCTACAAACCGTGTGTCTTGCATTGGGACTGGCACAGGAGTCGTAAGATCGATATCAGCGTCGATCTCAGAAATATCATCGGTGAATCCGTTCGGCAGTGGCTCGTTATTTGCGTGGAATTTCGCGTCCCTCTTGGCACGATGACGGCTGACTAGTAGACGCCCGATCACCAGGCCCAGAAAAATTAAAATTCCGGCTGTGACCGATACTATGATGTAGAGGTAGAACTTTTCTTGGTTCTCTGCACGAAGAGAAACAATATGTAACATTCAGTTAATAGTCGATCCAGTGAAAGCTTGGACATTCTGAGTATCACGTGAGCATCTAATCGCATGCAAAACTACTGGAAACTCTTGCCACTGGGACAAATGCAATGCCAAACAGTGCTCAATCCTTCTGACTGCAAACCTTGGAAACTAATCTCGTTTCGAGCAAACGGATGCATTCTACTTTCCAACTATTCGCTTCTTCAATTCTCTACCTAAAGAAAATACTGAATGAGTAACCATCATCGTCTTCGAACTGTTCTTCTAATTAGATCCCTTTCCCCAAGTGGCCAACGAAATGACTTACTGAAATTTTCGCTTTCATCGCTCAATACTCGTCAAATACTACACTCTGTTACCAGTGGTCGATAAACTGACGAGTAACATTACCAGTAACAGAAACAAGGGATTCCTACGCAATCCACTGTGGATAAGTTATCGACTGAAAGCAACATTCCCAACAGTCGGTAACTTTCCAACAGTCATCAACAAGAATATCCCCTTTACCGTCATTTCAGTCACGCGAAATCCCTTGTATCGGTTGAGAAGGGTCGATAACAACGAGGAAAGTCGGTAAGAGTACGACTTACCCGCTGATGGTGGGGTGGCACGAGACGTGGGAGAACAGTTGTGGTACTTACTCGAGATGAATGAATAGGCATTGATCCATTCATTGATATATCCGACAACGACACGATCCTCTTCGGGAGCGGCGTAGATCACCGTCGTGCAATTAATCGGCGACATCGTGCTGGTGGAAACATCCCTAGCAACGCCAGCTACGTTGTTGCCGAACATTATCGTCTCTTGAATAACCGGGGGCATTAAGGGCGAGTCTTTCGCTCCTACGCCGACCGATTTAAAGCTGTTCGATCGGGTGCCCACTGTGTAGACGCGATAAATCAGTGAACCGAGGAGAGTGGTGGCGAAGGGGATGATTCGCGGTTTAATTGTAGCGATGAGAACGGTACCAGACGTATGACACAGCAGAAGGTATTCACTTCTCGCCAGGTCTTGTGAATTCGGTGATGCACAGTGGGTTTGGCTGTGCACAGAGCTTTTGAAACATCTACACTACTTAGTATTTAGAGGGAAGTTCTTTCCTTTTAGAACCCTTTCACCCTTTTCCCAGGTCTTGTGAATGGACTTGTGGAGTCTGGCAGAAATGTGTCGCGATATTATTTGAATGACTTACGAAGGAATGGCTATAATACAGGATGCTCAGTTCGAATATTTATGTACTGGGGAATTCGTTGGATCTGTGCAATGAAAGTAGAGATATGGTTATCTTTCTGGTAATTTATGTTTCTACCTTTTTTAGGCTCTCTTCTAGCAAGCGCTGTAAATATCCCTAGGCAGGAATAAACATTTGACTGCCAGTGCACGGAGGAAAATTGGAAATGTTCGAGAAACGTACGCTTCCAATTTCACTACCAGCTTCCCGCAGAAACGCCAAAAGTTTCGTAGTTGAAATGTATCTCGTAGGCAAGGTATATGGCTACTGTATGTACAGCATCTGGAGCATTTGAAGTATTGATCTTATTGAGCAACATAGTTATTCGAGTATGTAACCAGTTTCTTATCTTCGTGTAGTTCCTCCACTACCTGAACTCATATCAAACAACTGCACTCTGACATCAATGATCCTCCAAATATCATACATAATATGCACATTGCACAATTTCTGGCGACAAATGAACACTTTGCTGCTCCGATTACTCTCCGACACTGTCGAATAATTATTACAGCTGGAACGAAAATTAACTGACCACTCGAAGCCATTTCCACTATAAATCACCACAGATTGTACTTCTAATTTTATACCATAGAAGCTTAGTTTTCTATTTAAAAGTCATAATGTAGGTGGCTGCCAGGTTATTTGAGGAAACCAGAAATAGAATGGTGGAGATGGCTGTCGTCGATGGCCTTGTATAATTAATTTTGTTCCAACTATGGAGCCTGTGGTGATCGAAAGTTGATCAACCTCGAGGAACGAATCGATCTCATCGCTACTTGAACGTTCGATCCAGTGAAATGCAGGAGAGTGAGAGTTCAATGCACAGACAGGTGCTGATAATTTATATCGACCATCCCCCGTCCCATTATTTACAAGAAGCCAAGATCGAGCTGATTATTTTACAAACGACAGAAAGGCACTAGAAGAAATTGGGGTGCAACGTGTCCGTCGACGGTTAAAGTCACGATAATCACTCGCGAATCGGTATTTACAGTTTTTTATTAGCCTCTATTTACGCGTACCCCGTGAACGATGCAAACCGTAATCGAGGGCGATCAGAGCGCGGTTAAATTCATTTCGCGGATAGCGTATTCTTGGCAAGGCAACGGTTAATTATTCGAAGCTACGTTATGTATACAGTATTGGAAATAAAGTGATAGGTAATCCTCCACCAAATTGCGATCGTGTCGTTATTATACAGTGGGCGATATTAATGTGAAGTAGAGTGGTGCTGTGTAAGTGGCAGAGCGTGTAGAGAAAGTCTAACAAGAGAGGAAACATCGAGGAATGGCTGAATTCGACTGCCAACAGGGAATTTTTTTCTCCTAAAATTCAGTTCAATTATGTTAACTTATCTTGATTGAATCACGACGCTAAGTATAAGAAAATATATACTACATAAACAATTTCTGAAAATTAACTATGCATCGTAATACTTAGTGGCGGATTTAACGGGTGGCCGATGAGCAATTGCCTTCTGTCCCTCCCCCGAGAACCGAATTTTCCAAACAAAAAGTTATGATTTTTTCACTCACACACTATATTTTCTTTGCTTCTCATAATTTTCATACCACACGCGTGTAAATTTATTTGTAATTCTGTGACACCCCCTTCTTCCTTAAATCCACCACTGGTAACACCACTTCAAAGTGTGTCAAATTAAAACAGTAAATCTGAAATTATCAATTTTCCGCAACGTTCAAAACGAAAGGGATGCATTCCGACCCCTTTGAATAGAAGATTCATAATCCTTTATGGATCCCTCACAAAACATTGCTTCTAATTATAATTCAGTGTACCTTCGCAACACGATTGCTGAATAACTTAACTCTACGTACGTTACTCTAACCTATCGATCCCTCGTTACCTAATTTATCCAAACGAGCTGGAATTTAGACCAGCTCGATTAACAGTTGGGAAAGTGCAGAGGGTTCTGCTCGAAATGATGGCGGCGACGGGGGCAGAATGGTGGAGAAGTGACTCGATAACCCGCGGCGTGTCGTTCACCCCCGTGTTTTTCATGGATCGATGGATCCCGCAAAGGAGATACCGATACTCTGCGCCGTCGACAGGTCCCTGGAACCTCAGACAGCCCGCGGACGGATATTTTTCAGGGTAGCGCCGCTCCCGCTGAATGCCAATGGGAATGGAAATTCAAAGTTCGCGTGTTACACATCGGCGGGGGGGGGGGGGGGGCTACGCGCAGGGTTTTGTCACTGGTGTGGTGGGAATACGAGAACTACGTGTCGTAATCGGTATGCATTGTGCCGCTGCAACATCCAACACGCGCGAAAATGTCTATCTCGGCTTTAGCGAGCGACGAATTCGAGGGCTCGATCGTTACGAAGTCGATGCCAGGTTAAGAGCAACCGAGTGGTCTTATGCTGATGGACGTTCGAATTGTAAATCCTTGTTGAATTGCTTCGAGAAACGCCCCTATCTCAAGCATTTTCGAAAGTTTGATGCACCTGGGAAGTTTTGAGGGGTTCTTCGTTTGTTAGTCGATGAATGGAAAGTTGTGAATGAAAAGTGCTTTTAATATAAACTCTTACAACTCTAATTATATTTAGTTATTAGGGCTTTTGGGATTTATTGCGATTTTTCCGTGTATTGAGATTTTTAAGGTCCCTCAAAATTGTTAACATTCTTGGAATTATGTAGAGTGGAACGAATGAATATGCGAATTTGGGATTATTGTACGTTAAGAATTTAGAATTTCAAGATTCATCTGATAAACTGGTCTAATTCAAATTAAGTTTGATGAATCAAAGTCTATCTCGAATTTGAAGTACGAGAGTTAGTGTAAGTATCGAATTTCATACAACTTACGAACTTCGAAACGATGATTCCGTTGCTCCTGTTTGTTTGACTTACGAAGAAACGGAGGCAAGCAATCGTGGTTCTTTGCGAGGACGCCTCCAAGACACTGATTTGCATAAACAGAGCAGCTTCGCGACGCAATACTGCCGACGCGATGGAATTTCCATGAGAATCAGCGAATTAGCTGCCATCGGATTTGAAACCGACATCGACACGGCAAATGAATACGAGACGGGCGCGTAGTTTTCGATTCATGGAATCGAAAGTCGAATTAGTTTTTCGTTCCCTTTTCCATTTCACCGCACCATCTACATTTTCCTGCGAAGCTATTTTTCACATTTCCAAAAAGTATCTTTCGACGTAGATAAATGTATTATAATTTATACGAGTCGATTTTTTTTTAAAATAGATTTTGGAACAAAGAAATTGACAAGTGACGTAGAGAATTTCTTGAAAATCTTAAGCATTTCTATTATTCGACGTCAAACAATTCCTTTACTACGATTTTTGTTATCATTAGGATATCTCAAGACTTTCAATTTTTATAATGTTTCTCAATACAATTTACTGTAATTGATACAAATAAAAGGTAGGAAATGTTGACCGGAGTTTAATAGAATAAAGAGATCTGTTTTACGCGGCTAATTAAGAAATCGCGATCCCAGGGAAGGCAACTAATTAAATCACAATCAACGTTCTGTTGGCAAAAGTTACTCGAGATGTTTCCGTTGGACTTCCGACGGGAATGAAGAAAACTCTCCCGCAAGAGATTCCCAAGATAAAGTCTAACGAAGTTAAGTGACCTTTGTGGTTCCACGCTATTTACATCGAAATTTAAACAGCTAAACCCCCAACCGCGTTGTATCATGCAGATTGATATCCACCGGGGATTAGAAGATGCTCAAAACTTCCCAGTTCCAAAGTCAGCACGTTGCAAATGCTTGGAATCAATCCATGCCATTTTAAACAACAATTATAATCCCCCGGTGTTTTTCACTTAAAGATACAGCAGCAACTAGTGGTTTCCACAAAAAAACTATCCCACTTCTAGAACTCAACGAATGAAAAGAGTAATTTGCTGAACCTTCAAAAATCATTTTATACGTCTTTTTGAAACGTGATATAGAAATTGAGAAATATTGGAATTGTAAAAGAAAATCAGTTTAAAAGATGCTTTCTCAGAAAGCAGTGAAAAATAGTTTTCTGTGCAATTTGAAATAGTGTAATAAAAATAAATTCAGAAGAATAACACAGAAACTGAATTTATCTCTTTGAATTCTGTTAATTACCTGTAATTTTCCCAAGTACAAATGCAAATAGATCTCGTTCACGTAATCTTCTCAATATTTCGCATCAACCACCAGCTGCTGACACAAGTGTCATTTCCAGCAACGCGATGTTATCCCTCTTGGTAATATTATTCCCATCAACAACCTGGTTTCGTCGAAATTTCACAAGACACGAATTTACGGACGGAACACCATTTGCCGTCAGCGCGCGATCGTCTTTCAATTAGGGATAGGTTCATGGAGGAACGATTTCCTTGCCGTTTTTTCTTCGACGATCGTTAACCGGATAGGCGCACGTTCTTCTCATCGAAAATTCAACGAAACAACGGCGCACACGAGGCTATCCTAGCCGAAGAGCTGCAGGAAAATATTTAAAACACGAACGTTATCAGCGGAACTAGCGATTTGCACAGCCGATCAGATAGTGCCGGTGTTCGCAGCCAGTTTTCTCAAATATTTAATTACGTAATCGAGTTCCCGCTGATAATAAAGCATCGAGCTGGGTGTTTGCCGACGAATCGCTAAATCACTGAAGCCTTGCACTGGATTTTCGCGCGTCGAACCGAAATTACTCGGGCAATTCCATCTCATTTTACCAGATATTATTATTTCAAGTACACAGACTGATTATTGCGTACGCCATTACGTTTATTTAACTGAGATCCGACGGTTTATCAAGAAGAAGATTTTGTAAACGTGGAGGTTTGAGATAAGTGGAAAAAAATTCAGAAATTTCGTAAGATTTTCCACTTACACCTATCTTTCTGATATCATTAATTAGTTCTCCATTTTTCTAATGGTCTTAGTACCATTGTAAAAATTTCAAAATTATTCATTGCAAATGGGAATTCTTATTGTTACGATTTTCTAACGAATTCTTTTTAATTTCTAACGAATGAGATCCTAGGTCAGGACATGGAGGATTTCTGACGCCTCTTTGTTAGCCTCTGGCTTTACATTTCGTTTAAAAGAGAGGTTCAGGTAGCTAATTCTGGCCGTATCATTTTACACTCGAATTATAGGAGATGGACGAGAGAAAAATGTAATTTCGATAAATTAAGATAGGGAATTCTCATGATTTTGATAGATTTCCCATAGATTATTTTGAATTAAGTGTGGAATGGTTCAAGCACGATTTTAACGAGCGCCAATCCACTGACGAAAGCTTGAAATCGCCTCAGTGCTTCATTTTTATGCTCCATTAAAACTGTTATTTACGCGCGGGAATAATCGCGACGCAGACATTTTTCTCTCGCGTCGAGCCAGCCGAGTGGAGTTTTCCGTCTCCTTTTCTTCTCTTCCTTCTGTTTTTTCAATTAAAATATCATTTACCTGTACAACCGAGAAGGTGGAAAATAAACGTTACGAATGATACTCGTGCAATTTCCAACAGGCCTGCACTTAGTCATGCATACGATCAAGCGACGTGCTACGAGATGTGTCCGCCAGCCGCGATATTTAGCAAAATTCCGGGCTCAAGCGGGTAGAAAAAAATGGATCCAACGAGTCAGGATTATTGCAACACGCTGCGTGGTATTTCTGAATGATTTACGCGTAATTGCTTTTAATTCTCGAGTGATGTTCATTGAAACGTTGTGACGCGTTCACCAATGCGAACCTACGAGCAATGATTATATTTCACGATCCCGGTTCGACATTTTGCTAAATATCGGCATGGCAAACTCGTGCATTGAAACACATGCAATTGTTCTATTTATCTGCACTGACACATGTTCCTATATACAGTACTGTACACAGATGGTCTCCATTAAACTAGAATCCTCTAGTTGGGTAGCATTTTACAAGGGGAATCAGAGTTAAATCACTCGTGTACTTTTTCTACACCTAGTACATACCAAAGAATATTGCAACATAACTTACGATATAACTTTTTAGCCCGTAAGTTTCTTTCCCTGGGGATGATTTTTTCAGAATTACCAAGGCGCATATTGCATGCCTACCTACGTAATATAACCGTGAAGTGGCTCCGAAGTTACCTCGAAACGATCTCGAACGAAGGTATTTAGGATCGGAGGAAGGAAAGTTGGCGGTGTAATAGACGTTTCCGTCTATCCGTGCACCTGTATCGAATTTTATTTCGTCGTTCGCAAAAGTGAGCAACCACTAGCGAGCGAACCGGACGGATCCACTGGAAAAGACTGCGGTTTAATGGATTCCTCGGTCCAGCTGATCCAAGTTAATAGCGCTCGGCACGCATGGATATCGACGATCCGACCATCTGTATTGGTATACTGTTGCATTGACGATTGTTCCGTCACAGATTGGTCTATCCACGACCGATCCGCTATCAATACGCGGGAACACTATGGACTCAATCTAATCCTGATTAGATCCATAGCAATCGCTACGGAAATCCCGATAGCAAGGTCCCACGGATTTGGAACGTGGGGGGTGTTTAAAGTAGGTAGCCCGAGCCAGCCAGCGTGTGTTCCTCGGCTGAATAAATGATAGGCTGGGCAAATATAATCTGCCGACGATAGTTGACGCAAAGCTTTGAAGAAACTTGGCAATGCTCATGCTTGATAGCAAGGGCACTCTTCAGGTTTCGCTTGCTTCTGGTTTTACACTATTGTTCATAAATGTTAGGACAGCTACTCTCTGTGGAATAATGGTAAAAAATGTTGCACATTTATTAAAGAACTTTAATGAATTTTACTTTATTGGTATTTTAAATTAGAAACAGTGAAAAGTATTAACTCTGTACGAAATATCACACTTTGTGTAAATAAAGCGGGTGTCCTAATACTTATGAACGGCATTGGTGATAAAATATTGGAAGGAGAAACTTTTTTCTAGTTTTTGTTTGATATTTAGGAAAAGTACCTACGTGCTTCGTGTGCATGTATGACTTTTAATAGGAAATTATTTGCTGCTTCCTTAAGGCTTCTTTATTCTTTCTGAATTTGTAATGTTGAAATGTATAATGTTAGAAATTATTTCGATTGGAGTATATGGTAGATTATTCATAAACTTTTGTCGAATCGATTGGTTTCTTGTTTCGGTGGAGTCACGTACTATGTACATATAACCGTGAATAGTGGCGCTTCATTGTGAATAATTGTATCCTTTAAACGAGCATAGTGTTTTATTAGCAGATTTGCGCAAGAATTTATGGAGCTCGTCCTCGACTATTCACCTATTCCTCTCTGCTTGTCGAGATTTAACTAACAGGCTTATATCGCGTTAACTCGATGGGTAATTAATGTAGGATTTCGAACGACAGGCCCATAAAATTAACACTCCTGGGCTGTCAACTGAATTTTCAGTTAATGTTCCTTTTACGAGCCACCATCGAGCAGCGATGAGAAAATTTTGCGAGACTTTTAAAAGGATTCTACTTGAACTGTGTTCTCTTTAAGTTACGTTTATGAGTTACAGTGGTTGTAATCAGAGGTGAGTATGAATTAATTATAGACAAAGATTTGGATAAAAGTTTTTATTATTTATATTTATTTGAAAGCTTGGAATGCACTGATTATACTTTTTCGATTCATTTGATTTTTCTTATTCACATTTATATTTTAATAATCTTTCCTAGTTGTAAGGCAAGAGTCCGTGAATGGAAAATTTAGAAAATCGACGCTCTCGATTTGTCGTAAAGTTATGAAATTATTTTCGCATGCAGAATAAGTCTGTTCATTCACCACTTCATAAACAGCGCCCCAAATTCCAGTGCTTTGCATACTTTAGTATTGCAAATACAAAACCGTTGCCGATGAAAACTGTAAACTTCCCTGCTGTTAATTCAATAACACAACACCCAAACCCAATTGTTTTAGGATTGAACAGTACAATCACTGTAATTTCAATGTTTTAAATATGCATGATGCAATTATGCTGGGCCATTATAGGCGATAATTTGCATCGAAGACAGCGGCAGAATAATAAAATCACAATTTTCTATTCTATTTCTCAACGAGCAATGATAATAAAAATTATTGTTTCAACAGTTGTCCCTGTATAAACTCGTTGAATTTCTTAGAACAAAGTAATTTCAAATTCAAGTAACTACTTAGTATTTAAAATTCAACCAAATATTTGAACCGTTTATTTTGAAAGTGGCCTAAGTTCATTTATCATTTTTTTGTCTATTGTAGTAACGTGTACAACTTGAAGTTAGTATTTTAAGTATTAGTATTTAAACTTTTAAATATAAATGGACTTAGCTCACTTTCAAAATAAATGGTTCATTTAACAATAACTAGTGTTCACTTTTTGGTACAAGTATAAATTTCTAAAATACGACTGAGAGTGAAATTCCAGTTTTCGCGTTGAAATTAACTAAAAGTTACGAGTTGAATGGACAATTTTGCAGAAGTATTTCTTGTTTGACGAAAGAATCTGAGTTGTAGCGCGTTGCAACTTTGCAAAGTTTAACGGCAGGCTTGACCCTTAATGCAAGAATATGCAACTTTCGCCTCGGGGTTGGCAAACTTCCGTTCGACGCTTCGAAAT
Source organism: Andrena bucephala (assembly GCA_947577245.1). Classification (NCBI taxonomy): domain Eukaryota; kingdom Metazoa; phylum Arthropoda; class Insecta; order Hymenoptera; family Andrenidae; genus Andrena; species Andrena bucephala. The sequence continues at coordinate 114,287,773 of OX387715.1, forward strand.
TCAGTTACCGACACCAGGCTACATAGTTGGTTAATAACTTCTCTTATTTTTGGTTAAACATCGTCAGCCAGCGGCGACACACAGACACAGCTAATTTGTGGCTTCATTGAAAGCTCTTTAACGGCGATTTAAATAGAAACTTCGACACTGCGGCACAAGTTTATTAAAAAATGAATGTCTAAAAATTGATGAACTTTAACTAATGGGAATTTGAGGAAGACACTTATCGAAAAAATCTAATTCTGCGCAAGATTTCTGTGTTTCTTCACGGTTAGGAGAAAATGAAATTGACAGTGTTTTGTATTTAAAAGATATGTACCATTTTACTTTTACATTTGTTGCATATTAATATCAGGGTTTGATTAACTTTCTACTTTGGAGTTATATTTTGTTAGACACCTAGCAATAGCGACGTGTCCGTTTTATTAAGTGATAAACGCGATGATTGCTGACAGGACAGACAGTGAAACAATAGATGGAAATTTGGTGGATGGCGACTATCTAATCAGAATTAGATTACACGTGCAGCATATTAGTACACTCTCGTGACTAACGCCAAATCGGTTATCGATAGTTCGATCTCCAATGGAACACCCAGGTGAGTGTTAATTGCATGTAGCTTCATTACAGCTGGGAACTATTAACACAGGACAAAGGTAACCACACTGCCATTTTAGCAATATTCACCCCAACCGTGCTAACTTTCTTTCAGTATATTCGTTCATATTTACAATCACTTTTATCACAATTTAAATTCATGATTTTTCTGGCAATAAGTACCCACCCACAAAAAAAATTGAAATTTGATCTCTGGAAAAAATCCTACAAAATCTTAATTTAACAAACTTTCAAATCGAGGATTAAAAACTCTACAATCACAGTAAATCCCAAGAAATAAACTCCTTTAGCTACCATTCCATAAAAGTATCTTTCTCAATTTTTCCAGCCATTGATTTTCTTTCAAAATTCCTACGAAATTTAATCGAGCCAGCGATTCCAGTTGCAAACTTCCAGCAGAGGAAAACGGGAATTAAAGATGCGTAAGCGCTGTCCACCGTTCATTGCGATTGGATTTCCAATTCCACGGCGAATTAACGAGTCGCCACTAATAAAAGCAACACGGCCTCGCGAAGTTAATGCTTCCGGAAACGATCCAACGCGACAAATGTAATAACTGGAACACCGAAATATAATGCAGGACCGAAAGCTTGTTGGCATTCTTCGTGGAAATTCAAGCGTATTTCCCCACGACGTCGTAAAGTTCGCCGACGATCGCGAGAGCCGAGAAACCGGGTGCAGGAATTCTGGACTCAAGGGCTCGAAAGTTCGCTCAACTGCATCAGCCAACACGGTAGACATTGACACCGCGACAGCTGTTCGATAATTGCTTCTTCATCGATCTAGCTTGATTTCACGCAGTCGAACACCACCAGGAATATTTCCCTCCATTTCGATATGAAAGGACGCCTTCCATCCTCCCAGCCTTAATAAATTGATATTGGCAAATTTTTCTCTTTCATTTATCAACTTTCCTTAATGACCTCCCACCACACCCCATTTCGAAGATTTTTTTTGGGTCATGAAGACTTTTCCTTTGAACACACAATTTCTCCCAGTAATTTTTCAATTTCACTCAAACCATTTTCGTTTTATTGGTTAAGGTTTGCCTGGCAGTTTTTGTTAAAAGCTTTTTAATTTTTTTTAAGAAGTTTCGGGAACCAGCCCGCAGGGTTTTTGATTTTACAATTTCAAAGTATAATCCACTGCTGCTGGGGTATATTTTTTCCTATATTTGTTTGCTGGTTTGATATGCATTTCTGGCACAATTTTTCTGTTTTTTTTTTTAATGTTTTTTTGTACTTGTCAATCCATTTCTGCTTTCGGTTGTATGTTTTGTTAAAATTTTTTTATGCTGTTCCTCGCAGATGGTGGAATAATGTGAAATTATTGTGGAAAATGTACGCACGTATTTTGTATTTCTTGTTTCGATTTTTAAGGAAAAGGGAAACAATTTACACTGTCTTATAAAATATTGTGCGATGTTGTAACTGATTCTGAATCAATGTTGTTTCTAAATCAAATATTTTTTACAATCTTTTCCATTAGTTCTAAATAATTAGAATTAAGTAAATGACGACCCTCTCTACTTAAGATTTTTTTTATAATTAAGGCAACATTCACTTTTTACGAAATTTTGAGATATGGTTTCATGGAATTCCTTCACAATGTCTCGAAAGTGATTTTAAGAATTCATTTAAAAACCGTTGGTGTTTCCAGATGCAGAAACAAGTAAACTTTATGGCACTAGGTAAACTTTCCACATTTGCATTGAATTATTCAAGTGTTAAGCCAATACTTAAAAGGCTTACGTTGCCGTCAGGCTTTTAGCCAGATTAAATACCGAAAGTCGGAATGTTAAACTGCGTCATTGTTGAACTCGCGATCATAGAAATGATTTAACTAACTTATTCTGAAATTAGACTATCTATTTCCTCTTCCTCGTCGAGTATTTCCTCTTTTACATATCTAGACCATTGTAAATGTCGTTCCAAAAGAAAGAGCTGAGCACGAAAATTCTGATTATGGAAATGGCGGAGCAAACTTGTCACATAGAATTTTAAAAGAGTAAAATAGAATGAAATATAATTACTGTTTTGTGAAACTGATTTTGAAATACTCTGCGGTACCAAAAAAAATCTATTTTATTTGTTCTGGTGGTGAACAGCACAGCTTAAAAATATCTCAGCAGTGTAAAAGTGGTCTTTTATAATTACTAGACATTTGTTAACTAAAATGAAATTTACTTGGTGGGTACTATGATTTTGTAAACTCCGACTTCCCACTCCATGAAACTAATATAGTTTTTTCCTATCTCATTACATTACCACGGATTTTATCGCCATTTTAATTAAAGATAATGGCCGACGGTCTTGTAGCCCGAGAAAGTCCACCCTATCTTTTCCATCAGACATCGTTCTCAAACTTCGATCCAGGCTTCTCTGTCGTTTCATTTCTCCAGGAAGAAAATATTGGCAAAGTTTTCGATGATAACGCTGAGGCTCTCGCATAATCCCTCGCGGACAATTAGATAAGCGAATTTAATAATCGATCGTTGGAGAAAACGTTGGAGAACAACTGTGACCAAAAAACTTAAAAAAAAAAAAGTTGATTATCGATATGAGGGGAAAGAATTTTTCTTCATTGACACTCACGAAGAAGAATTAATTAACGAAACATTTCCAATCCTAAACGTTGCTATAACACACCTGGAATTTAGCATTTCATAAATTTTCTTAAAAACCAACCCACACTTTCACTTTCTCTACCGAAAAAAGGTTCTACTAAACTCCCTTACATTTCACTAAATCCGTAGAATCAACAGTTCCTCGTCCAAATTCATATTCCTCAGAACCTATGTAACCACTCAAATATTTCCTACCCTCCTACACCATTTCCCAACACAACCATTAAAAACTCCACTCCAAAAGAAACATTGTTCAAACTTCCGACTTACTATCACACGAGGTCTTCACTCTTTTCCCCAAAGCAGCGCAAGAGGCCGTCCCGATTCAGGCAAAGCCACATCAGAAAACTAGCAAGCCACCATAACTCCGAACGGACCGCCAGCAGTTTGACAAATACCATTACCCGTGCTCGCTGCAATTAGGCGCGTACAGTGGCCACCCCACATCCGTCGTCGCAGCACGAAAGGTCTCCTTTGCACGCAAACCACCCCTCCGCGCGTGCATTAAAGCAAAATCCTCGAAATCGGCCTCGGCGATGGTTCATTCGACCGCACGCTTTAACGACCGTTTCCTCCCCCGCGACTAAGCGTCCTGTTACCAGCCGCGCAGATAATTCAGGCTTCTAATTAAAAGCAGTCACGTTCAAACCCTCCTCCTTCCCTCCACCCACGGCCAACCCTTGCTGTCCGTGGTACGTAACAGTTCAAGGTAGTGGGGTGGCTGCGTGGATGGATTCTGGCCAGCTACGGGGCGCTCGCACCATCGGATGCTCGTAGGAAATCGCGATAACGCGCCGTTATTGCGTCCACGTTCGTTATCCACGCTTTGAATTGCACCGTGGCTAGTCGAGGAAAAGAAATCGAGACTTTATGGGCTGGCTTTGTGTCCAGCGAGCCGAGGGCGCCGCCGTCGGCGTCGCTTCGCATCGAGAGCAGTATCCCTCTCAGAACGTTATCCAATTCCACCAGAACGCGCAGACGTTCTATTCTCTTCCGGTGAGAATATTCTCTTTTTTTTTACCCTCTTGGCGGTTACATCGGTGTCTTCCCCTTGGGCGGGCAAGATTTCAATTTCTAGTGGAGCTTTGTCCCGTGGGCTATCTTCTTTGAGAATTTCGTTGAGTGTTGGTGATGGATTTTTGGGTGGATATGTAGGTGATTACGTTCAGGGTTGATTAGCGGTGGTTCTGTGGGTTCAGGAAGGAGGTATGTGGGACGAAGGAAGATTCTAAGTAGTATAGCGTACGAATTGTGCGGCTGGGTAAGGGGGTATTCTACTCTGACGGTCGGAGAGAGGATAAATCGGCTCAGCAATACTTCTTTGAGAATGATGAAGGTTGTTCTCTACGGATTAGGCGTGGCAGATTAGTTGTATGTAGACTTTTGCTTCATTCGAACTGTTTGCAAAACTTTAAACGCGTTATTCTGAAAACGGTGTTTTAGAAAATGGTTGCCACGATATTTCAAATTCTACTTGATCTATTGGGTCTATATTGTGTACAGATATTCAGCAGATGTGTCGCTATCGTCGCTCGCAGAATTACGCAAAAATATTTTTCTTTTCTAAATTTTTGTAATTTTACAGCGCGATAAAGACGAAGAAAAATCGCAAATATCGACACTTAGTTTTCAAATTGCAGGCATTTTAACATAATTTGAAACTTTTGTGCCCGAATAAGTTAAGAATCATTTTAGTTTTTTTTTTGTTTCAGGTGAACAGAACGACTAAACTCATGGCAACAAATACAGCAATTTTTTCGATGTGGTCGGCTTTATGTCATATTTTCAACCAAGAAAAATGTTATTCATAGTTTAAGATATAACAAATACACAGTAAAAAATTCAGCATAAAAATCTTTCATTAAGTCCATAAAAAAAATTCCGGAGGAAAGTTAAAATAAATCGCATGTCACAGTAGAATACCCTCTTAAGAGGTACGAGTTGATCGTTGCGAGGGCTTCTTCTGTGTTCGAGATACAGTGTGATCTTGTTAATGCACAATGCACATACCATTTGCAAATAGATTGTCGTTTTGTCTGTGTATTTAAAGCACCATTTGATAGTGGGTACTAACGAAATGGTGCACAGAAAATGCCCAACTGTGAAAATGTTTAACTATATCTATTTTGTTAAGCTCCAGGAAGTGATCCTTTCACATTCCAAGAATTCCTGGCAATGCGTGAAGGATTTAGGTCGATACATTCGCTTTGGCCCAGGTTTGTTGTAATGTCCATAAACTTTTCCTTCGAGTCGCCCCTCAAAAATAGCTGCATTACGTACTCAGCCTTAAAGTGTTCGAAACAGTCGGCATGCTTACCGCGCATCCAACTCCTGTTTCATTCACGCAGGCTCTTCATTCTTTTTACGACGTAGGTGGTTTTAGATTTTTCCCCCGTTCCCTTCATCCTTTTGCTCGCCTCTCCCTGAACACGCCGCGCACCCGTCCGTTTTGTTCGCGCGCTGCTGGCTCGATTTTTGGTTCACTTTTACGCCAGTTGCTTCATCGTTTTTATGATATCCCCCCTCCCTATCTCTCTCTAACTCTCTCTCTGCCCCCTCGCAGCTCCTTTCTTTTACCTCTCTTTTAATTAGTTTGCTTTCCCCGTTACCGCACCGTTTCCGTTCCCAACATTTTACTTCCTCCTTCTCGCGTGCCCCCCCCCCCCCCCCTCCTCTTTCCACATTATACGTTTCCCTTTTATCGTTGCCTTTTTGACCCAAACTTGATGTACGCTTCAATGAAGCTTTCAGTACACCCTCTACCCTCCGCTGACCTATTTGCCCGCCTCTTCATGTAAATATCTATTTACATTGTCCGTTTGAAACACGCTCCCGTTTCACTGTGCCCCCACGTCGCCTTTCACCACGCATGGCAATTATCGCGCGTTTAAACGGTGCTTCTTCTATTCTTGCAGAGAGAAACACCTCTCTGTCAATTACATCCCTTTTGTCCACGTCGTCATAAATTTCACGAGAAACTTGGGTCCAATTAATTCGCTTCTTCCTCTGTCACTTGTACCAGAGAAGTCGAGCTGAATTCTATGAAACGTTTTCCACGATACATTAATACCAACGGTTTCAATTTCCTATTTAACTAGCAAATAGACCTGCCAGGTTGTCAATCTAGCGGCGATGCTCCAACAGAGGGACATCAACCGTCCGTCGTACCGTACGGCGATCTTTTCATCAGTTCGCGTCTCAATTCCGTCGGACCCCCTTTCCAAACCCATTCCATTTTAATCCTGACCTACAGAGGGAAAGGAATGCGAGCGATATCGAGCGAGCGCGTCGTTTTTCGATCGTTTTATTGCGCTTACACGTGATCGGGGTTCGTTACGTAGGTCACGAGGAAAAAGTGAGGGTGGCCCGTGCGTACGTGTTCCGGGCTTAAAGGTGCATTGGTAATCTCCCCCTGGCTGGACGTCCCCTTTCATATTTTAACAAGGTGGGGTGGAGAATTTTAGGAACTCCCGACGTGGGAGGCATTAAAGGGGTAGCACGCGGAGGAAATTGGATTTTGAGAGAGGTTTGATCGGATTAAAAGCGACGGGAGGGGGAGAGACACGCGTCACGAAAAGTAATTTTGCTCGCTGAACTAATAACACAGAGGTCTGCCTTCTACCCTCCTCCACCCCCAGCCCCTCCCGGCCCGCTGCGCTAGCTAGCTGGCTACTTCGCGATTTTTGATGAATGGATTCCTGGCTCCTGGTTTCCAATACGGGCCGAACTTTCGACATTAATTTTCTGGAATTTCCAGGGGAAGAGCGGGGACACGATAATGTACTCCGCAATGAATCTTGGTTTAATCCTATGGGGACTTCCGGTGCCTTGATTGACTTCACGCGTATCTGGATTACTTATCTTGGTTTGCTTTTTTACTAGTGCACTGATTCCCAACTTTTTATGAGTCGCGACCCCTTTTCATAATATTCAAATGTGGTGAAAAGAGATTATATTGGCTAGGTATATATTGGAGCGAGCGCCACCGCACAGTGTCGCGGCACGTGTTCAAAAAGCAAACATTTGAGTTTTGAAATTTTGTGTTTCATTTCATGGAATTGATAGTAAACAGTCCTCCGATATAAGAACACCATAACTTAGTAGCATAAATAACGGATAAAAGGTTAGTAATTACATTCAAAGACGAATAACCAAACGCAAGCTGCCACAAACTACACGTAGGAAATATTTACTCACTGTATTTTTGTTGTATTTATAAGTTCTTTTCCTTCTTTTTTTTGAAAATAAGCAAAATTTATCCTTTTTTCGTTTTATTAATTAAAAATTCTTGCATTTAAAGATATGGATACGTACCAGTGGTTCAAATTATTACTTTTTTTGTGGAATCTTCTAAATTCTGGAGAGAATTAAAAAAAAACGAAACATATCGGTTCTTTCATTTTTTTACTATAATTAGTTCTTTTTATGCCCTTTAATTTGGTATAAATTTTATCTGTTCCCGAGTGCCCCCCACATAAGAAAAAATACACATAATAAAATGAAAAAACTAGGCAAATCTGTGCTCGAATACTTATTTTTAAAAGACACTGAGCTTTGAATTCCCTCAGATTCAACTGATAGTGATGAAGATGTACAATAAGAATGAATAATTTAAAATTTATTATCAACTCGAATTAATTAAAAAATTAATTTTATTTATTTATAATTGTTTCATATGTTTGTTATTAATTTGTGTTTAAATGTATTAAAAAATATATATATTTTATTTGTTTTACTTTTATTATGTTCAAAAATATATTTTAATGAATTATTTTATGTTAAAAATTAATTTTTTGGGGTATAAATATGATTAACATATCAATTACGTGTAAATAATCTGTGCGCCGGCTCGACGCTCCTCCGGTGTTGCCAGGCTTTAGGCCCCAGCGAGCGTCGAGAACAACAATCCCCCCCGGCGACCGTGTCTCACGTGTGGCCCCGCAAGACGCAAACAAACACCGCGTCGCCTACACAAATAACCTGTGACCGCCTCCCCCCATATAAAGTAAGGTAAATTTAATAAGGTAAACAAGGCACATCAAAATAAATAATTTAAACTTTTGTGATTAGATCTTATAATCACGAATTTGTCACATGGGGTTCACTGCACCCCAGCGAATTCCTAACATTTTTCTTGGAATATCTTATCCACATTCTGGTAAATATGACAAACACAACTACTATCAATGAAATCGTCAATAATTATCCAATTTTTATATTTATCTGTACACATGCTTTGTGCATGGAACCTACATATACCAAAATCACACCACAAACAAGGGATACAGAAACTTCTCCACCACCACGAACAAATTCATCATCCAGCTCTTCTTCGAGATAACTTTCCTCGATTCACGACAAGCACTCGTTTCCACGAATTAAAGCCTGAATTTTAGATCGTTCGATCCAACAGACCTCGACTGTCTTCGCCACGGTTCATTAATCCGTTTCCTACCAAACGTTTCCCCACATAACAATATTATCTTGGTAGCATTACGTGTGCTAGATAGCAAAGCAAGGACTGTCGTGTCGTAATAGATTAACAGAGGACTATGATTACGTGTAATTCGCGAACATGGACTGGCGAATTTAACGCTTAATATACGACTACGAGAAGCGGAATACATTGTGTTTACCCGTGATTACTCTGATTACTAAGCAACCTGCTAAAATTCTATCGCTTTGACGTGTTGCTTTTGTCGTGGACGCTTCGAGCGGTTGGTTTAGTCCAGAAAATGAACATCGAGGCGGAGTTAATGAGACGCTCTGCGCGGATGCTAGGTGGAACACTCCCTCAGTCGTTCGATAGTTATTATTGCTATCAGCTACTATCAGTTCTTGATTAATAGCAGCCCCTCGCGCAGAGAAATTTGGTCGAGAAAGGTGTGCCAGTGAATTTTATGACCATAGATTGATCCTTGGAACGTTATTCTTTTCCATATTTTTATTTACCGTTTTGTGAGTCTAGTCATTGTTCCCTGGAAGCTTTGGCCTTATAAAATTGAAGGCTGCATCACGGTAGCACCAGTGGAAACGCTACATTTGTAATTGTTAGTGTAGTGAAATACGTTCCAGTGGAGATGTAGGTTGGAACTAGAAGTGGTCGAACTTTCGGCATACTGCAGTTTTTATTCCTTTTTCTACTGAAAATATTATGCTCCACCCTCTATATGTTGGGTTGAAATTCATTTCATATGATGTTGCACCTAAAATTATAATTAAAGTTAAATTGAAATTTCATTTTAACAGCCCTTCAACTAATGCACCACCGTGAAGCGTCGTGCCTGTTTGATTCAGCAAAAATTCTGACCACGTGCAAAAATTTTGAATGTTAATTGCTGTGAAAGCACACGATAACGAGGAAATGTATAAATCTATTTGTTGAACTTTTCTCTGTGGACATAGTGAAGAACTCTTTTCAGTGCAAAAAGTTCCCCGTCGGTTACAAATATCACTCCCAATTAATATAGATTATCTTTCTAAATAATTTAAACAGCTATTAAGAACCAAGACAAATAAAAAGTTGAGGAAACAATTATTTCCTTTGGATTTAAATTCAATTGTGTTTGTCGATGTAATACCACCGACTTCAAAGAAACTAAACTAGGAATCGGCCAGAAAAAGAATGTCATTCAATTGTGATCGAAGATCGATCAATTGACTCATCCCTTATCAAACATAATTCCGAAATTCCAACCACCGTGATAAACAAGCAAAAAAGACCAAGTTGAAAACAGAAGCTACTCTTTCATCACCTGCGACCGCATCCATCAAACGCAAGGGAACCAAATAAGAAACAAGATGAAGAGGAAACAGTGTGTTTCGTTACTCTGTCTCTCCCCAACATGGCTTCGCCGCCACTAAAAATGGCGAACAGACCGACAGGAAGACGCGAAAGAATGATCGTTTCGAGTTCCATCCATTTTCGTTACCGTTGTCGGGGCAATTCGAGGAGTCGTAAGAAACCGAAGGAGGGAGGGAAAAATTGGAGACGGGCCTGACTCAAGAGACCTGAGCTTAATCACGATGACAAAAGTGGCCCGGTGGTTTCGTGCGTTCTACACGGCGCCTGACTCATTAAGGCCGCGTAACCGGAAACCGGAACAGCGCTTCGAAGACGGCGACGGAAAATTAGGGAGCTTTCGTCCGCGATCTTCGAGGGCTGAGAAGAGCCTTGTTCGTCTATAATTAAGTGGCTCCTGGATATGACGCCGCTTCGAAGCTCTTGCAGATAGCGACCATGTTGATTATCTTCGAGTAAATCGAGTACTTCGTGAACGTACTTTCCTGGCTGCCTTACTTCACTCTTCTTTCGGTTACCAAGCCCCTGTTGACGCTTTAGAAACTCGGGTTAAGGAACTCGTTGACTGACCTTCTTTGGGGAAACGCTGTATGATTACGAGTTACACGCAGAGTTGGCCATTAACTAAGTAAAAAGTTATTTAAATAAGGGATCGATTAAAATTTCCTTTACTATACTTTTTACTTTAACTATAGATTTTTCGACGAATAAAGTTAATTTTTTTATTCGACGAGAATTTATTCGACGAATAAAGTTATATTTTATTTAATTATTCAGAATTATTCTGAGATCTTCTTTCTTGCGGTTGGATGGAATTTTTAGGCACTTAAGTGGCTACGGCGGTGTTTCGTTTGAGGGGAGTTTGAAATTTAAAATTTGGTAGTTTTATAGTTTTCGAAATTTTCTATTCGTTATCGAGCTCGAAATTTTCTAACGTGATGTTTTTAATGGAATATTTAAGCACTACCTCGGTTCTCCTTTCAGATTGGGAATAAAATTTGATGTGGCCAATTATTGCTCGAGCATTACAGTATTTGATGAACCCTAGTTTCACTTTATGCAAAACAGAACTGCAAAATTCTCAAACTGAAATTTCATTGTATCTCCTGGAAAAATATTCTGTCAAGGATTGTATGGGAATATATAGACGCCATTTTATATTGTTCGGGAAATTAATGACTCTGAAGTGAAAAGTGATCTAAACAGAGAAGTTGCGCAAGGTATACAAAACTGACCGTTTGCCTTTTCGATGCAGTAACGTTTCTTGGTAAGAGTGTTTCACTTAGGAATTTTAAATGGAATTTAAGAATTTCAGAATTCCGAGCTTTGTAATTCGCAGCTCCCTTTCGGCCTGACCGTTTACCTGGCGGTCCCGCGAGTAGGGCTTTTATTTTACCGCCAAAGTTAATTAACATTTAGCCACTGACCGTAGCCGAGACATGAATATGCGAGACCTCGCGGATGTAATTACGTAATTTTGTAGCCGGCCGTATTACCTCTCCGCGTTCGCCTGAACCACCTTTCTCGTGACACCGAAGCAAAAACTGAAGGAAGCACTCGTTACTTATGCAAAGAAATGTTTCAATTAAAATTGCTCGTAGGAATTACAGTGCTTCCAGAAATGAAAGTCTTGCCTCTAGTATGATAAAGATTTATTCATCCACCTGTGATTTCAAATAACACGACTGTGGATATATTTCGATAACACATTACTGTAAAATCAGAAAAGAAAGGATTACTTTCACAAATTATTAATGTGTAAAATAACTTGTTTATACTACTGGTACTAGTGATTACTTTTACATTTTACGAATTAGTTTAAAGGTGGATTAAATGATAAGCCATGAAATTTGAGGAATTTTTTGTGACGGTGGGAATGAAATATGAATGTATGTTTCATCGAGTAAACTTGTACCAAAATTGATACGGAGCAGCTACGAGCCACAAAGTTAACATAATGTACACAGTTTCCTTAGCAATATGCAAAGTGTTTCGAGCACAAAGTTATTTAATACGATACTCGAAGGAATCTTTTTCGCGTCGGGGTATTCAAATGAAATTGAACGAGTTACAAGGAAGTGGCTAAACGCGATAAAGGAGACAGTACTCTCGGATAAAGGAATTGTTCCTTCTTCCCTTCTTGTATGTCGTAGAACGTCTGGGAGTAAGTGCGCAAAGCAAAGCGGACGTCGCGACTGGAAGCGTTCGACTGAATAGAATTCCAATTAAAGCACCTGGACTCGCGGAAGAATCTTTGATATCCGAGTTTCGTCATTCGGCCCGTCTCGGCCTTATCGCAGAGATCGTCGATTTTCCGTCGAACTTGTTGATTAAAAATGTTTTGGATACCATGCAACATCCTTCGCGTCCGTTCACTCGCATGTAGATTAAACCCACAACTTCCAAGTAATTTACATATAGGTACCTAAAATTTAGAATCCATCACAACCTATTCTCATCCAAGAAATTTTTAACAGCATCGTCGAATAAAGATAAATTTAAAGTTAAAGTTAATGGTAATGTTAAAGTTACAATTACAGTTACAGCTTACAATCTTACACATAAAGGTAAAGTTGAAAAATGTATTCGACGCTGAAGTCGCAACGCCCGACGAATGAAAAAAAAATTACTTTATTCGTCGAACGGACTTCAAAGATGTAGAATTTAAAGTTTAATTTCAATTAAGGGCATACCACTTATTTCTATATCTAAAAGAAAAAATAAAATTCAAAGAGAAGTCCATCCATGAAGAATATCATCCAATCAATGAAACACAAACAAATATTAATTTCATCGAATGGGTACCAAGGGCAATTAACAAGCGTCAGTCAAACCATTGTGGCTGTTTCACTTTATTTAATAGAGTTCTCTAATGAAAGTTCCGCTCTGAATGTCTCGCAAGTTCTTTACCCTCTTCCGTTCCTCCTGCATCCACGGATCCCCCTCGTTTTTCGCCAGGCTGCGACGCAGCCGAGGCGCGTTTAAAGGAATCAGCAGACAGGAAATTAGCTCGGAAATCGCTTTCGTAGTCGCGAACAACCAGGTTCCCTTTCGGTGGCCTACCGTTTGATTGCCACCAAGTTACGCAACCGGAACGTTTTATCTTGTCAGCGCCCCTCCCCCATCCTCCACCCCCGACTATTTGCACGTTATCACACCCCCGGGAGATCGTAGCACGGCCGTACGTCGACGCGTGATTGTCGCTGAATTAATTACGCGCGAGCCCCCGCGGTAAATATTTCTGATGAAATGCGACGAATCCCTGGGTAAATGAGCGTCATCGACGACACCAGGCCACTCGAGGCGAGCCAGGCGAATTTACGTAACAATTCATTGAAAGGGTATGCACTGGAATTGAGTTAGGCGAGATTTTTCCGTAGCTTGCCTGGCGAATGAATTTTATAGCAGCTCGTGGAACACGAAGTTCGTGGTCTTTGGTAAGACTTTCTGATTTGAGTTGCTTCGATAGCAACTGCTCTGTTCAGAATTGATGATAATGGTGTTGGATCGTGAGACCTGTGTATTAGGTTTGGAGAAACTATTTAGTGGAAAGTTAAGTGCAGATATGGGCAAAATTGTTATTTAAACAAAAATTTCGAATTATGTAGAAAGAGTTAAAAAAATTATTCGTCATGTGTCGTCGCTGACGAATAAATTCTCGTCGAGGAAAAAAAAATAACTTTATTCATCAAATAATCTAAACCTAAAGTATATTTTATTTCATCCGTTGTTTAAATAATTTTTTATTTAGTTCATTAGGTTATAGGTACTTATTAGAACCTTCTAAGTTCTTGTGCCGAGGGCCACTATATACTTGAATTTTAAAGAACACTTTTAGACCACCTTATACATCCCTTAACTTTAAAAAATCCTGGTAAAATGGTGTTTCAAAAAATTTACTGTGGACTCATCTTTCACTCCTCCACGTTGCTGCAACATTGATTCATAAAATGGTGGTCCTCCACACGATGTCCACATACCGTCCCCCTGCAAGTGCATTCGTTCTGTCGAATTGAAAAGAAACGTAGCAAACTCTCCTCCAGCACGGCCCATCCTCCGTCAAAGTAAACAATAGACGTCGCAACGCATAGGAATCTCTGACCGTCTATTCTACACCCCCGTCTGTTCCTCGGCCCGTGCAAACGTTCGAGGGAAATATTCATCTTGAAACGATGCGCCGACGAGGTGCAACCGGATGCACGATTATCCACAGCGCGCAGTAACGTGCACGATGGAGTAACACGTAAACTCGACGCTTCTCTTTCATGCACTGTTACCGCAACGCTTTTCCATCCGTTTCTTTTCCCCTCTGCCTCGTCACAGTCCCGCGGACCAGCTGGAAAAGTTATTTCCCCGCGGTTTGATGCACTTAAGTCGCAGCCTCGGGGGAGAGTCGGTGTTTTGAAACGGTCGAAAGTTCCCGCGAGCGTGTTTAATTAGATGCTTGACTCCCGGTTAACGGGGTTCTTCTCGGATCCAACGAGAAGCCTCTGCGACGTCTGGTAATTTGTAAACTTTCAAGTCGCCCGAAGTGGTGCGCTCCGAAAGTGTAATTTTTGTTAGAGGTGGAGACTTCTTTGGAGATTTGTCTCCGTATGCAGATGGCGATGGAAGTTTCAGAAATTTGGAAATAATAATAAAAATACTTGGGAAGTGAAATAAAAGAGGAGTTACTAGAGAATTCTAGCAAAGTTTTTTAAAATGTTAAGAAGCTTGTAGCTGACATAAGTAGGGTAACGGCACCAGTAGTTGACCATGTATCAGTAGTTGATTACTTTTCAGAAAAACATGAAAAATAAGGTATTTAGAAATGACGATCTTTTGAACAAAGTGCAGTTCTCCAACTGTACTTGTTCAAAAGATCGTTACTTCTAAAAACCATATTTTTCATGTTTTTCTGAAAAGTAGTCAACTACTGATATATGGTCAACTACTGGTGCTTTTACCCTAATTAAAATAATTCAGTAACTGAAGCAGTAACATTTTATACGCTTTCCAATGATCGATACTGTCTGAGCTTCAGCGCGATCTACCGTTTCTACTTGAATTCTCTGGCAGCGGTAGGAGCGCCAGTAGTAACGTGCAGCATTGGTCAGCCCTGGCGCTCGACTCTATTTCTGCTCGAAATCTCCGCCGTCCACTACCACTATTAGTAATACCAGCACACCAATGACACGTCCCGTGTTTCTGAAGTAGTAAAAGCTACACCGTCCCAGGACAATAGAGATCAACGTCTGCCAAATACCCAGTTCCCCCAGCATCTGCGGAGTTTCAATGGTGGCAGATTGCAGATGTCTGCAGAGAATTGAATAACCGTGCTCATATACCCTCTAAAAAAGAGCACGAAGTTTACATTCTAACCAGTTCCATTTCAGAAAACCCCTTCCATTTCTCTTCATTTTCCAGCTCTTCAATGCTCGCTCATATGAACTTCCCTTTACAAAATCAAGCTGTCAGCTAAATTACCGTAGAATCAATTGTTAAAAACAGATGTAATTTTTCTAAATTCGTCTAACAAGACCACAGCAGAAATTAAAAAAAGAGCCATTCGAATCGATTCACACGGCGATCTTCCCTCAAAATCAACCATCTCAAGAATGTAGCCTGGCGCATGACATATTCGTCATGCCTTTGCGATCAATTTTTCCCCCCAAAGAGTCATCCTCCCCCTGTGGTCACGATGCTGCATTCCGCGCACGACGACGGCAAACAATGGCGCACAAATTATTAGAACACAGTGGTCCTTCCTCCCCGATGGTTGACCAGTTTCCCGAAGCTGTACAACAGTTCCAGCGAGGACGACAGATTTTCTGGGCCCCGAGTGTACCTCGGTTTACAAATCCACGAGACGGTATCGATTTCCTATTAGCATCAGGTGAACCGCTAGTGTTATTGGCCAAGACTGGAAGGCGGCCGCTGGCCGTAGACCATCGTACGGATCAACGGTAAGAGTTATACGGGCCTCTGTGTGTGTGCGCGCATAAGTCATAAACCACGATGATATCGGCGCGGTGTAGCATTAACCTTAATTACGTTCGAGCATTAATGCTTGCGCGAGGCAGCTGCTAACGACTCTGACCTCCTAATGTTGGAGGTTTCTATACGGGCGTCATGTGTCAGTGCAGATCAGGCGGGAAGCAGAGGCGGAAAAGCGTAGCCAGCATGCGTCCGCGATCCAGGAAGTCCGAAGCTCGGCGGGAAGTAACGAGTGCCTGTGAACCTCGGCAGTGCCACTCGAATTCCGTTCAAGTAATGTATGGACGCGACGAAATCGATTTGACACGATCTTAAATTGTGAATTCTTAGTGTTAATTAAAAGAGTTAGGTTCGGGTGAGGTGTACCTATGTTTGAAGTGACGTGAAGGATACTTTACTATTACAATACACTTAATAAACTGTGCTAATTTTTCAAGGACTAAATATTATGTAAGAATGTTCTTGTGCTCTTTAGTTAGATAACTGTGATTTATTTCGTAAATTTTGTGGCTATTGTATCTGGTAATAATTAATTTTAGTTTGATTATGCACTTCCAAGTGAAATTCCAGTAAATATTAGAGTGCCAGAGTTCCTGATTTTGTACTTGTTTTAGGGAGGGAAGAATCGAGTGCTTCTGATAATATTAATAGAATTATTTAATAGTATTGTATATCTAATGTAGAATAATGCATGATTAGCTTCAGTAGATATATTTGATGATTGTGCGTACCGTTTGTGTAATTTAATTGAATATTAATACAGGTATATAATATCGAGGAACTTCGGGCACTATTGTTTGATTTTGTTATAGTAACAATGCTTGGTAATAATGGATAACGGTAAACGGAAAATGTTGGAATTCATGGAATGAAGTTCTGAACGTTACAGGTCAATGTTTCAGTTAAATATTCGTAGCATCATTTTATGTTATGCCGTCTGGCAAGTAGATATTGAGGTAAAAGGTTCTTTAACATTTAAGCTTTATGAATTTGCTCCATATTTTTTGCGCAAAGTACTAGAACTTCACAGGGTGTTCCATATTTGATGCACGTTTATTTTCATTATATTAAATTTAAATTAAAAATTTCAAAAATGTGGGGCACAATTTCTAGTATAATTGCCTGTGCAAGTATACAATTATGCAGTATACAGTTCAGCAAACCTCTTTACCTTCACATAAATTTTGATAAATAGAAGTTATTTTTCGAAAACTGAAAGTCTGAAAAACAGCCCTATTAACTACGTGTACTGTCTTCCATTTTCCAACATTCCTATTTCACTAGTTACACAAATCACCAGACATTTCGTGAAGCACTACTTATTCATACGTTTCTGTAAAAGCTACTTGTACTGCAGAAAATGGATCGAGTCGAATCGATTTATAAAATAGAGCGTTCAGTAACGTACTATCAATTCGAGGCAAGTGAATGATAACGAAACTCTTAGACAGCAAAACGTGTGGCGCCCTGTCGAGGTCAGCTCGCGACGAACAAGTTCCTGAAGAGGAAGCAACGAGATATGACACTATAGTACTCACCATCGTTGTTCGTTCGAGCGCGCGGAGGCGATGAGCTGGCCGTTGGGAAATTTCGTGAAACGTTGTCCCTTGGCTGTGGTTGCGGCCCTTCGAGGTTCGGACTGGGGCTGAATTCTGCCCTGAAGTCCGCCCTGTCGAAGCCCTCCTCGAACTCGTGCAGCTGGTTGATCTCGTCTGGCTCGAGATCGTCCTCGTAATGGTCCCTTAGCACTGTTCGTGGTACTGCAAGAAGAAAAAGATGTAGGTAAAAGATGATGGTGAGTATCGTCTAAATACAAAACACTTTATAAACAAATAGAGCAAATCCGGTGCTCTCGGTACACGTAACGTAAAATGGCTATTAAAATTAACACTGATATTACTTATTTTATTAGAATAAACCTAATATGTTCACAATTTTATGCTGATTTAGAGAAACTAGTCGATTTTTGCTGAAAATCGGGTTGAAAACTGAATTCATGACATGTGAACATTTTCGCTCTTTGTGGAGGTAGATGTACCTACCACACAATTTTTCATGAACGCGAGGAGCTAGGTTTGTCGCACCTCATGCCGACGCTTTTATTCGGAAATTGACGACACTATTATTAATGTTGAGTTTTCATTCGTGCAATTCTGTAAACATTGTAAAGTTCGGCTAATAGTATTTTGGCTACAGAACATCGCAATAGTTCGACAGAAAGAAGATGTTGCAAACAGAAGCAAGACTTCGAAAAATAGGTACACGATACCCTGTCACGTTTTGTGTTGAGAATTTTAATAATAGGGTTCTCGTGGAGTTAGAGGAGGGGCTTGGAGTGCAATTGAAGGTGGAGAAGCTCTCCAGTCTCAATGCAAGTATTGCGCAATTTTCAATAACAGTAAGGGAGAATGATCGAACAACTTGTGAAGAAACTTTCCTCTTATTTCCGCGTACAATAACTTCTCGACGATCATATAATTTAATTTCCTCGATGTATCGATTGACTTATCGCCGCGTGGACATGGACACGTCCCCTTTTCGGAAATTTTCGCATGCCAGAGTGATTCGAAGCGCGTCCACGCGTGTGCAACACCCTGATTTCGCGAGTACGTGCTCGTCCGCTTGAAATGCAACTGCATACGCGATGCGGGATATCGATACCGCGGCGCCTATACCGAATATTATGCGACGGGAAATAAATCGACTGCTGTCGTAACGTAAAATGGACGATCTTATTGTATCGACAGGATCCGAGGCAAACATCGTTGGAGGAATGCATTATGCAGAAGAGACGTTGCTTAACCTGCAATACAACTACATTTCAATTTAACCATTAAGGTTAATATTTTTATCGTAATATTTTTAATGTAAAAACGCATCTAACCCTCTTTGATAGGTAAACATAATTGCATCGATCACATATATATCATTACTAATTTTTATCAAGAACAACTTGACTTTTTCTCTGATTCCATGGATAAGATCCGTAAAAAACTTTTACGTTTGTAGCGTTGAATGATTCATATTGTATACTCTTGCATTTTTTTTCTTTCTCTCTCTGTCTTTCTTTCTTAATGTGCGTCTGTTTTTCTACCTCATTTTTAATTAATTGAACCAAGGGGTTGTCCAACCCGTCTATTCTAATTAAATTAAATTAAATAATTGCGCAGAATTTGCATCGGCTCCCATTCACTGCAGACTTACGAAATAATTTTTTGTGTCACGAAACAGTGAGTTCTTTGGAAATCTTTTATACACGTGGTTTCGCTGGCCATCAACGAAATTACAGTGCGCAGAAACGTGCCAAGAAAAAAGCGCATAGATAATTCTGACGCACTTTGCATCAAACGAGATTTGCTTTCGTGACCCAGCATAGAAAAACAGCTCTGGCAAAGTGCATGGGGAACGCGTGCCGCCCTTAAAAATACCGTGCTCGTGCCCCCAGGAAATTGTATTCGTGTCTTTTGCAAATAACGTTTACATTTTTCGGGGGAAATAACACGGCTGCGCGTGGTCGGCGTTCGCGTTTCAGTGAACGCGGATTATTCAATGAAAATCAGGGGAAAACAGAGAGAAACATTAACGTATATTTTTCAAATCGTGAAATCATAATATAATTTTAAATTTTTTTAACTTGCTAGCCACTTATTTTGTGTCCATGTTGATTGAACTTTTGCAGCGTTGTACTAAACATAAAAATTGCGAACCCTGGGCAGATTTACTTTTTTAATTCCAGAACTGCTGGCCAACGATTTCTGAGATAGTTGGTCGCATTTTTTTTCAGAGATGAATGTGGTGCCAGCAGGAAATGTTATTCGAGGTTTTCATTTTTTTTAACGTTCTAATTAAATGTTAATGAGCTCGCCAGTGGTTTGGAAGGGTAAAGTTCTTTGTTGAATATATTTCATAGATCACACAAAGGGATTTTATGTTTCTTTGAAATTATAATATTTAAAAACTACGTTTGCCATCGGAATTATGAATATTTTTCAGAAGAAGCTGTAGTTTCGTTGTGAGGAATCTAATATGGGACTTGCATTAAATTTTAATAGACTTATCTGAACGACGGAAGAAGGATTTTCGGCTAAGACGAAACGCATATTCGAAATTTCGAACTCCATGGATAAGGAATAACTTTTATCTCCGTCACGAGAGCCATTTAAGCTTTTATTATGCCATCATGCTGCACGCTCAAGTTAAAGTAACTCGTAAGGTAGCCCGCTTTAAGAGGCATTTATGGAAATCATATTTTTTTAAAGGTACCATCAATCCGTGCTTCGGGTAGATAAGAAATTTTAATAAAATCTAAATTCAGGATCTAAAGTGAATTTCGATGGCGCCCCGCACGAGTCGCATGGAAATGTAGCTCCACCATTTTTTTTTTCGTGTAAGAACGTGCAGGAAATTTCCTTCCAATATTTCATTTACGTGAAAAAATTCAAAAGCCGTTCAAAAATTCAAAATCAACAGTCTACTTTTTATGTAGATTCTACATTCTGTGTTCTACATTTAACTTTCTTTAGTTACTTCAAATTGACGAGATGCACCAAACATATAAAACCACCAAATTCTACCAAAAACTCAACAAACAACTCCTAATTACCATCGCAACAATTTCAACTAAACCCACCTTATTTACCCCCAAAGAAATTTATTTTGCCTCCCATTTGCATACAGAGAATCTTCGACTAAGCAGCGTAAATCGCAGGAAAGTCGATTCCACTGTCTGCGGGTGGGACAATGAAATAAATTGAAGGTGGTTCTGGCGTGCATCGCGTTATTGGTGGAAAATGCAACGACGGTGCTTGTGAAATTACGACGCGTCGAAACCGCCGGATTTCAGGGCTTCCAAGAGAGGCGTGCACAGGACGGAAGTAGCCAGCCTCGTATAGTTTACTTACCGCGATTAATAATTGCAATTTAACACCAATGTTGCGGTGTCGTGGAGCACAATGGGTTACAGTAGCTTTGGCCCGACCACGGTGCTCTCTAACCGAACAGGATACATTATAACCCTCCCCCGCGGATAATGGAACAGAGAAAATGCGAGACCATGGAAGATACAGCGATATCGCGAGGGCACATTCAACGGGGCTGTCTCGTTTCGGGGCAAAAATTTGTGGTAATAAAAGCATTATCGATAAATCAAGTATGCATTTTGCGCGTAGCTGAAGCAGTTCCATTGCACGTTGAGGCTCACGTACCGAGAGAAGAGGGATTCTGAGGGCATCTGGAGAATTTGAGCGCACGGTGGCAGGTGATATGAGGCATGCATGGAAATCCAGAGCTTCGAATACTTGCGTGAAGGGAGTGAAATAGTTAAGATTATAGGGTCGTAGGTAGTGCCTATAGAGTTATGTAATTTTAAAGAAACTGTCACATTGTTCTCGTCCAAATAAGTGAAGAAGACAGGAAATAGAGAAACTGCACCTTCTGTCACGATTTCATGCAGATTTTACACTATTGAACGCCACGACGAGGCCAGGGTATTGCCTGTGTATAATGATTACCACCCAAAAGCGTTAATCCTCGTGGACGTCGATTGGGGATAATATGACAAAGGAAATACGACAAAGGAAATGAGATGCGGCTCCCATTGGCCCAGCAACGTATCGTCATCTAATCATCGGTGCACCAGCGAGTGACCAGATAACAGAGGTTCGGTAGATTGTAGAATTTACATTCCCACGGAAATTCGTATAGGTACGCCAGAGCCTTCCCAATGGCCCTCAGCGAACGCTGCCCGTCGCAAGTTTCAATCTGCACCCAATCTCCGATAAGAAGCAAGCAGTGAGTCAGACATTTTCGTGAACAAATTAACTCTCTTTCGCTGGCTCGTTCCGGCAGAGGCGCGCCCGCTATTGCGCCCGCGAAGCATAATGTAACGGCGAAGCTTAGCCGAACAAACTTTGTTCTTTGATAATTAGCCGTGTAGACAGGCTACCAAAGTGCTGCGGACCGTGCGGATCGCAGAAGAACCCACTTCACGGGCTTCGAGATGCTTTGAAAAGTAAATGGGGACTCATTAACCCTCTGCGTTTCTGTTCCCCGAACAGCACTAGCGCAATTACGAGTTATTCTCGTATTTGAAGTGCTCTTCACGAAAGCATACATTCCGACTGAGTTGAAGGGCACGCTTGACTCCTTCCTTCGAATTTATAAACTCCAAACAAACGGGACTCCGTGCCATGGCGCGCGCGCAGTTTTAATTCGCGCACGAATGGGCAACGACCCTCGCGAACTGATGGTTCCCGTCGCCGCCGATGGAGCAGTGGGGACGCCTCGGTTCGACGAGGAAACTAGGAAATGGGGCGTGGAAAAGTGTTTCGTCGTTCGTTACAGCAAAAGTTACGATTCTCTCATTAATTAAACTACTGTTTCGCAAGGCCAACTGACCGAGCAACGGAATGGCGAACGTTCCGTGCGATTTCCAAATAATGGTCCTCGTTGCCATTAGCTGGGAACGGGGTTATCAAATATGCACTCGGCCAAGTGACTCCATCGCGCCCCTATTGTTGTTATCGCAATTCCGCATTTTAATCCGCGGCGCGTTCAATAGCCCAGCCTGCTACGTAATTGAATACGATATCGGGAGCACCGTGTCGCAGTTAACGGGAATGCTGCGCGACAAGTAGAACGGAAAAACATGGATGAACGATTGGTTTCCACCAAACGGTTTGCGCCGCCGATTGTGGGAAACTGTGTCAATTCAATGTGTAAGTCTACGGGTATGGTAAAATTTATAAATGTCCGGATCGAATTAAAGTAATAACCGAAACTTGATAAAGTCACAATCGATGTAAGATCACAATTCAATTCAATAACTGTGTTATAGATTTGAATTTCTTTTTGGCCCTACATGAATCCTTTTTTTATTTGGAATTTCAGTTTTCTAGCTTGAATATGGGTATAACACTATATTTTTCCAAAAGTCATTTACATTAAAATGTTAATATTGAACAGGCAGTGACTTACAGATTTACTCACATAAATTAACCCTTCGTTGACACTCTGGGTGTGAGCCATCCATAAGCTGACTTTGACACTTTGTTCCTTTTCCAATATTTACGTAGAATATCGTGGATATTCGTGGAATATCTCTGTTTTTTCAATTACCGAAATAGCCTATGTTCCATATACAAAATAAGTAACTTTTTCCAAAGCCAACTTACAAACTATATATTTTTATCAAACTATTATATCTGGACAACAATTCTGTAGATTTTTAGCTTCTAATATTGAAACTTCTAAAAGTTACAATTTTTTGAAGATTTTTTCGTTTTTTCTCGACATATAGTAATCTAGAATTTGTTTACATAAACTGTGATAAAATTTCAATAAATAAAACTATTGCGATACATTCTAGAGAGCCTGAAATTGACCCATGATTTTTTTCATAACGATTGGATTCTTCAGATGAGAATGGCTCACGTTCAAAAGTGTATCAACAAATGGTTAAGAAGAATAACTACATAATTATAAAAACCACTACTTAGCTTGTGCTTGCTGGTGCTTAGATCACCTTGAACAATAATTTTTATACGAAATATAAAACTACAGGTACTTATAACTTATTCAAACGAACGTGACCGTTCTGTCGTGAAGAAATCTATGAGTGATTTTCATGCAAGAAATGCACCACCTACTAGGCAATGTCTGGACTTGGCTGTGCCAGCCCCTCGTACTGTTAAATTTACGGCATCCTTTTCTTATGTATCTTCCTATTATTATAATTCTATTCCCCTGGAAATTCATGCATTGTCAACCCTCTCATCTTTTAAACGTGCTGCCCGCTCCTTTATTCTTATCCATTTTCCTTAACTTTCTTATACTTTCTGTCCCACTGTCCTAAATTCGTCTTACCACCTTTTAGTTATGTATAGGTAATTGGTAATGTAATAAAGACATTATTATTATTAGTCTAAGTAAATTGTACGTGTAGGAAATTTGGTTAATCATTCTAAGAATGCGGTGTAAAGAATAACTTCCCGGAATTAATACGTAGGAATTCTACTAACTAACAATTAACGAGAATGAAATTCGCTAGACTGACGATCTTTGAACCGATGAAACTATCAAACGCGATGAAGCTTATCAAACGCGTATCGCATTTGCCATTAGCTTAACACACAGGCTACAGTAATAACCTCTGGCGCCCCGTTGTCTGGCAGGATTTCGGGGTAAAGTGTACGGCCACCGCGGGCCAGGATAATTATGAGAACGTGCAATTTATAGCCAGCACGTGTGGCTTTCGCCTCTTCGATCTGTGCCGTGCAACCCTCTTGAAACCGTGGTATTAACAGGTTCTGGAGCTCCTCTGGCCCCGCAGCCAGAGATGGGCATTATCTAGTTAAAAATCGAATGAAATTACTTTTCAAATAAAGTTAGCTTTATTTGGAGCCCCAAAGATGAAGCTAGTTTATTTGAAGGCTTTCAACTTGGAGTTCGTATAACGGTTCAACTAGGAGGTCGAATAACCGGCGTGAGTAATATTCTACAGAATCTGAATTTGTTTATTTTTCATCGTATCAATATGAAAGTGACACCAATGGATTCCTGGCGTTCTCCTGATTAATTGGACAGAAAATAATTTAAATCGAACTATTTTTAACGAAACGGGCTTTCAATTCTGCAAAAAGATTTCTCACGTAATATTCTTAATTATGGTCCGAATTATATCTTTTTTTGGGGCCATTTTCATTGGGAAGACACGAGGAATCGATTGGTAATACTTTCATCAACACTTATCAAAAACAGGAAGATTTTATGTGACCCGTCGGTTTTATTGCTCTCGGCTGTCAACGGGCGGTCAACTGGGGCCCGAAGGTCCTCGCTCGCAGCGAGAAAGCAAAATAGTGGGGTGGGTACGTCTTTCCCGATAATCCGAGCGCACATGCTTTTTAACAATCGAAAGATTGTACATACATATTCTTCCTGATGCTTTCGCCTGCAATTATTGTGGTGGGTTAATTAACAAGAAACGGCAGTTTGCCAACGAAATTAATTTAGGAACCTCGTGACGAAACCTCTATTTATAAACAGAAATTTAAATTAAATTCTGTTTCTCCTGTCCAACTGGTGAAATATTGTGGAAAATTGAATGTTACTGACGACTGGACGTAGTCAAATTCTAGAATTCAACTCTTTTATCTGTAAAATTCTATGGAATTAAAGATCTAAAGCAAAAGTTAAATGTTTGTACTCTAAGTATTTTTATACCATCTCAGTATAGAATTTAGCACTCTCTAATCACTTCTTGTTAATCTCAGAACGATAATTATTTATTGCTACGATTCTAAACTATGACCCCCCCCCCCCCCCCCTCGATTGCGCCCTGCATGTCGTTCTATTCTGCACTTAAGTGTCAGTATTATATTTTACAGACGCTACGATAAATGATATCGCTCCGTAGTACCATTAATCCTGCTGTTTCTATTAAAGCCCATAGATTGAAGTATACCACAGATACCCAAGCTTCCACGCAAAGAGGATGGTCACAAAGCCCCCATCTGCAGTTGGCGTCGGGCGATAATAGCCGTCTACTTGAACCAACGATCGAAACAGTCCCTGAATCTCCGAGGGGCTCGATAGTGACGGATCTAGACGTGGATCAACATCATTGCAACGTTTCGCTGAATCGGGAGGCTGGTTGCGTGGCAGTAAAGCCTTCAATGGCTGGAAGCAGCGTGCTGGGGAAGGCAAGCCGTATCCAAGGGGGCAATTATTGTTCCCCAAAGTCCCATCAGCGAGAGATATCGTCGCGGGCCATGGCAGGCCAAAGGTGTTCCTCTAAATTCTGCGGAACCCTCGGCGCCGGAGTATCGCTGCTTTCGCGTTAATAAGATCCGTGTAATTCGCCAAGGGTCGATTCCGTTCGTGGAAGCTCAATTTCCGCCCGTGAAGACCTCCTCAACGAATCCACGTTCCCTGGACGCTCCCTGGACGCCCGTTTGGCCCTCGGAATTCGGAGTTTTCTCGTGGCTGTCGTCGATTGGCTCGTTGTCAATGTAACGCTTGGTAAAGGCGATAGATTCGTTCTTTGCTCTCTTTTTGTTTTACTGCTGTTCTTTGAATATTGCAGTGCTCTTCGGCATTCGTTTGGCTCAAGTTTCTGGAGCCTCTGTGGTGATGAATGACTGGTGGGAGTCGTGGCTTAGATGGAGTCGGCCGGGCACATGAGACGTGATATGCAAATGAAATGCATGAATTCATGTTAGAAGGTCGGTTAAATTAAAAGAGGAATAGAAGTATGAGTCCCGAAGTAATACTTTGAGAATAATATTAAAACTACCAGTTCCACCATGCTACTTGTTGCATAATGTTATTCAAAAAGTTCGAAATTACAGTTTTTACAAATTACGAACAGAAAATTCTAAAGTTGAACGACTACAATTCGAAGCACATACTCTTTATCTTTCTCTAAATTCCATAATAAATTCACGTACAAGTTGAAACCAACATTAGGGGCTTGCCAAATAAATAAATTTGGTTAAAAAACACAGGAAGACAAAGAAGGAATTATATGTACAATCAATTTTCATAGACAAGAAAATAACAAATTAGTCAACAGATCCCCAATATTTTCGATTAATTTAATATAATATCGATAATTTCGAGGCGACCTGAACTGTTAAAGTTACGGTTCTATGAGTTCAGGTTCACCTCGTGGCCAACTCCGAGCCGATGTGTGAAGTAATTTCCACGGGAATAATACCTGGAAAAGGCGGTACGCTGCGTTGACGCTGAAAGAGCTGCAACCAGGATGCAACAACGCCCGCGCGCGTTGCATTGCCGATGCAGGCCAACCGGCCTCTCGCCCGTTGCCGTGCATACGTTCCTAATTTCACGAAACGTCACCAGGCCAAGCACGGAACAATTTGGGATCGCCGAATCTGCATACCGACCGTTTCTCATCGTCATTGAAGATCACGAAGCATCTGCAGCGTTTATCCGTGACATCACGGGAATTCCTGATGCTTTCCCCAATTAATTTTCTCGCGGACGAGCCAACGCAGGCTCCATGCTCGCAAACTGGAATGTCTTGCGACAACATTGCACAGACCTGGCGTAAAATAGTCGCGAGCGGACCCACATTCACGAAACCAATTCAATATGACGCATAATTTACCAACAACTGACTTGCATGTACATATTATGCAGTACTGGGAATATTTGCCGCATTATTCTGAAACTTACGTAGTACGCAGAATATTCATACCAAAACGATTGATAAAATGATTCATATATAACTTATTTTGGTCAAGATAACCAATACTATTAGTACAAGATACTAATAATAATAAGAGAGAGGTATAAGTGATAAAGTGTTTATTCGCGTGATGCAATAAATATTTCTACTATTGTAGTTCACGTATTTATAATAAAACCTATAGTATTTATTAACACAATTTAACTAAGATTAAGTGGCGTATACGGAAGCAATTTCCCTACACTTTTCAACGCATTTCTCCATGCAAAATCACTATCATCCCCCCCTCCACCCCCCAGTCTCTATTACTCCAGTGAAAGCATTGTTTCTAAGTAGAACCGTCGTTTAAATTATGATAAAAAGGTGTCAGTCCTTGAATTTCATAGTTCCACTAAACTCTGGCGTGGTGGAAGCTCGTAGGAAAACATTGTGTCATTCGGAATGGCACAGAAGGGTCTGAGACGAGAAAGGAGGAGAGGGTAGAGCGACAAGCCCGACATGGCAACGAAAAATGTCCACGAATCCCAGGGGGGACACATCCGACACGACGGTCAGGACCTTCCGCCGCGAGTGTTTCCGGTCGGTTTTTGCCGCTGGGCATTCGATCAGCCGCATTCATCGCGTAAAATCCAAAATCGTTTTACTGCAGCGCGCATCGACCACGAAACAATGGCCTGTCCCCGGTTCGCTTTGCAACTTTTGCCTGGGGATCCGCTGAGGGATATACGGGCTGGAAACCTGTGTGCGCTAACTCGCATAGGAGTAGTTAGATCTTTTACAAACGCGAATAGATAACCGCGCTGCCCCTCGCGATGAACTACGTTGACCGAAAGCAAATGTATTGGATGTGTCGTTACAAGCCTGATGCTTTGTTGGATTTCTATGATATCGCACAGAGAGGATGGATAAAACGTTAACTACGATGAATTTTAGTACACAGATACGAGATAAAGATACTTATATTTAGTCTTTAATTAAAAAAGGACAATTTCTTAGAGAGTACGTCAATTGCAAAAAAAGTAGAGACGATTTATCGATTTCTTTGGCTTGTTATTTAGACATTACACAACGTGAATCACACTCTATAGCTTCTAAACAGAAATCGGTATTACCAAGTACCTATACTGCAATAAAAGCTGCAGAGGCTGCTTTTCACAGATATTTTAAATCAAGTACCTACGAGACACCGAAGCAATAAATGAATCAACTCGAAGACAAAATAGCTGAGGGGAAATGAAAGCGCATGGTTCCCCGAAGAATCGTGGTCACAGTTGAAAATCGTGTTCCATCACAATTGAGCGATACAAATATTAGGTGAAAACAACTTCTCTGTTCATTCGATCGTTTCGAATCGAATTTCGGTCGGTTTGTTCCGTTGCGGGTGGGAAACAAAGGGGATGAAGCTTTCTCAATAACCGTCGCAACAACTTCGCGGGGGAATAAATTAACGTTCCCGTCGAGAATTTACGTGGAAAAACAAGAGGGCGGCAGAATTGAGCGCGGCGGCGGCTGGAGCAAGGTAAATAAAGTGGAGAGTTACACGCTGGAATAAGGTAAACTTGTCGCCCTGGGAAATTGATTAATGGGGATGCCGAGGCGACGCATAGGAGCGAGCGAGAGGCTGCAACTTTAAAACCGACCGCGGCCATTAATTACAGTCTAGGTGGGAAAGTTTTGTCGCGCACGGCCGATCGACGCTTTTCTGAAAAGTAAATTTGTGTAATACAGAGGGGGGGACGGATGCAGCTATTCCAGGGACAACGAAGACGAATGGAGAGTCGCGGTCCAGCTACATACATCTAACTTGGTCGAGTGGTGGCGAGTGCTGAATCTGAAGATCGAATCGATGGAGGGTCCGGTCTGTGGGGAATGATTGATGAAAGGGAGAAAATGTCTCATTCGAGCTCCATTAATGAAGAGAATCGATTGAAATTGAACTTGTGAGATTTTACGTATAATATTTCTGTACGGTGTTAGAAGAGCTGAAATATGGGAAATTCTATACACTTTGGGAGGCCTAAAAACCGACGTCCTTTTAGTATTTTTTAAAAAGAAAGTATTAACATTATTGCACCCATGATTTTTTTTATTAATTATGTCCCATCTTTGGCTATAATAGTTCATTTTTGTTTACACGACTAATATTTTTACATACAAAAATTAAATAGGGCGCAATAATGTTAATACTTTCATCAAAAAAATTCTTAAAGAACCTCAGTTTTTAGGTCTGTCCAGGTGTATGTCCCCCCTTAAGTTCCATCAATTAAAATATCTTAATTAGATATTTAAAGTTTGAATTTCTCGTAAAGGTGTTCCAAGTTATTTTTACCAGGGTAGATGGAGCCTATGATACTTTTACAAGGTGTCGTTACAAATGGGACAGAAGGTTTTACCATTATTTAGTTTGATCTACTCTCACACCCTACTGAAGCATTTCAAATTGCCTTTACCCTTGATACTAGATTTACAGCACCGCAGATCAAACTGCGTCGGCGAACAATTCGAAAAATTCGGGACCGTGCGTCATAGGTACGCGGGTATCGTAAATCGACTGATTCCCATCTCGTCCCTGATCTCGATTTAGAGCGCAGCGCGTTCACGAGAATGCGTTGTACGTCAAAATGCAAAATGGAAACTGGTACCGTTGCAACCTGAATACCCATATTACAGCGAAATCTGGATCATAAACATTCGTTAAATAATCACTCCGAGCAGACATTAAAGTAAATTCTTAAATTGTTAAAAATACTTTCCCTTGGGCATTCCCATAAACAACTAACCCCAAAACTCCTTCCGAAGAGGCTTTCTAAATTCAAATGAACCATAGGGAAAAAATCCCAGGAAATTTGAGTAGAAATCGGTTAATAGAGACGCCGCGCCCAAAGAATAAACAGCGAAATTAAACGAAGCAATTAGGGGCTGGATCGAACAATAATTTTTCGTTCGAGATAACGGGGATCCGCGTTCGCCGTTAATTCAACGGCCGAATTCTTCGTGGAATTCGAGGCAGCGCCAGCGGACGTAGGATATCGTTTTCAACGGTGCAATTAAGCTTCGAGCTGCAATCAATTTGCTCGGCCTCATTAGTGGCTCAGGGAACAATGGGATATTGTGTAGCGAGTTTGGGAGGAAAGGGTGATGCCCTGCGACGATAATTCTGGCCGAAAAAATTCGGGCTCCTCCCCTTCCTGGCGGAAGGAGCCGCAGGTCGAAACTGTTAAGGGTGGCTCGTGACGGTTAATTCGACGGCGGTGGTAGAAACAAGAGGGGCGTCCTCCCTTTCGGGTGCATTTCTAAGATCTGGCTGGGAGCCAGGCTTGTGCGGCGCAGGGGAACAAAAACACTTTTGACCCGATCGCAGGATGTGTGCCTTAGATGTCGAAGAAGAAGGCCAAGGAACGAAGAGAGTGGAAAAATGGCTGAGTTTGAAACGCCTCACGGAAATCCGGGTAGACTGGCTTGGGTCCACGTTTGTTTATTCCAATGGGGCACCGTGGGGGGGGGGGGGGTAATTATGCGATATGGCTGGCCTACAGTTCGCTATTCGATGCTTCAGTAGTCACGAGTGTAATAGAGCAGACATTAAATGTAAATAGATACTTGAGCGTAGATGTAGTCTCAAAATAGGGAGAATTTTGGTATTTTCTTGCAAGGAGGAGGATAGGTGAAAAGCGTGTTAGTGCTATAAAAGAATTATATTTGATGGGATTTGTATCCGAAATGGAGAATTTGCAAGCTACGTATTTAAACCTACGTATTTACCCACTCTTTTTTTTGTGACTTAATTTAATTCAAATATACGTATACTAGTCTTTAAGCCTGTCTCCGATAGGCATTACTACCCTGTATAAGAAGACGCCTAAGGTAAGCACCATATTTGAATTTTCCAGATTTTGGATTTTTTACGGCATCTTTGGGTGCCGAGGAAACTTCATGCCAAGTCTGAACCTCGTAGGTCATCGGGAAGTACGAAAAAAAGCCTCTGGAAAGATTTTGCTAACAAACGAACATCTACCTTAAGCGTCTTATTATATAGGATTCTTCAGGTTTGCATTTTATGTATATCTAGCGATTAGCGATGTATTTATTTTCTCCTCGCTGCCACGTTGCGAGTACACCTTTCAACCGTTCAAGTTCGAAATTTAAAGGACAATTAGCAAAAGAGTCCAGCAGGGTTTAAAATGCAAATTGGTGGAATAAAACGCGCGTGCAATTTTATTTCACGGTGCTCCCCTTTTCCCATGCAACTTACTGCATGGCCCTCTGGCAACGAGAACAACGCGCACGCTATTTAGTTAACTATTATTATTTGGCCACTCCACCGAATTTCTCCTTCGCCTGACCCGCTGTACTGTTAATGAACCGTATCCTCGCGGAATAATTGAATCGTCATTAAATTAACTAGTAACCCACCCCGGAAATAGGTGTCGCAGAATTAATTTGACAAACCGTCGGAAATTCTGTTCTTTCTCTAATGTTCGCTTCATTGAATACCCTCGATGGTAATTTTACACGTAAAATTAATCGGCTCGGGAACCTGAGCAACTTTTAAGTACGTCGCCCTCGAAACGAATAGGTATGGAGATGGTCGGGGAAGGGAATTAAACATGCAAATCAGTGGAATAAAATGTCCGCCCGAATGAGCAACGATACGAGCACAATCTGTTTTAATGCATTTTTCGCGTGCACGGTCAACAATTCGAATCTAAACCGTCTCGAGCCTGCAACTTATTGTTCTAGCCCGGCCCAAGTAGTTACGGTCCGTATGCAGCCAGACGCGACGATATTATCTATTCAACTGGAACCTGGCGTTCCTTTATTGGAATCCTCTCCTTCCCCGCCGTGCATCCTGACTTCTAGATATTTCTTTTCGCTTTGTTTAACGAAGTGGTCTGATTACTTTGCTTGAAGCGATTTCACGAAAGCTTTTCCGGAGCCTGTGCTCAGGGAATAATGGTCTTTCATATTCGGGCAAGCAAGATGCAAGATTACTTCGTACCTTCACTCCATCATAGAGAAAACGCGAATTCCTTTTGAGGGAATGAAGTTGAATTTATGGTTATTCGTGAGATCGCTTCGAAGGGTGAATTTTTAACACAATTTCTGGTGAGAAATGTTGACCACTTGTATCGAAAGAAGAAAATTTTGATTAATTTACTAGAGCGTGATCTAGGGAAACAAAAGTTTAAGAGTTATTTTCAATTTTATGTACGTTAGAGGCAGCCCTCTAAAAAGTACACTCCTAAAGTCGGTGCAATGCATTCGCGACCCTCCACGCTTTGACAGAACCGGCCGTACGTGTTTGAGTTACGTAGAAGCGAAGTGGCAAATACCATTTGTCGCGTAACTTTACTCTCTGCCCGCATAAAAGGGGTAGAAGTGTACGTTACAGTTGCCCTGAATGATGTTCAAAAAGCTAGCGTGCCTTTGAATTGAAAGTCAACCCTACGCTATGTCCACGAGCGTGGAAAGCAAAATCTAAAATCGGTCAATTTGTCACTGTGCTGTAGCGTTGCATATAATTTGAATTGAGAGACTCTACATTTTTAACTTCTCGTATATTTTAGCTCCTTCCTCATACAAAAAATAAATACATATTTTCGATTGAATTATGTGCCCCCGTTGATACATACATCTCGCATAATGAATCCCTCCTCGATTTTCTATGAGTAACCAAGTATGAAATTTCTTCAAATTCATAAATTCATGGGGCAGCCCTTTACTAACAACGGAAAACAAAAATCTAGAATGCAATATTGGTATTCTTAAGCAGAAATAGTAAACCTAACAAAATTTCTTAATCCTAACACTTCCCTCAACGAAAAGAAATCACTCAATCACATACCAACTTCCATTATAGTTCCAGCACAATCCATCAACTATTTCCTATAACCAATCTCAACCTCCATTCCCTTACATTGCATTAAACCGAGAATTTCCCCTGAATCCCGCCCTGGAAACAGACCACACAAGTTCCAATCTTTCTTACAGGGAAGGCCCCCGCACAGTTTCGTGCAGGTGCACGAGTTTCCACTCGAACAGCAGCAAAATGTTTCTCTGCGACGCCAGACGCGGCGGTTGCCCGAGATGTCTGCGTAAGCAGATAAGGGCCGTTCCCATCGCTTGTCCGTCGTAACTTTCGAGGGCTCTAACCCGTGTTTCCTCCTTTCCCAAGCCTCTCAACCGCGCAATACTGCGTGCAATATTGCTGTTTGCACGCTGCTCTTGAGTTTACCTGGCCAGGATAGCCCGTCACGTGGACAGGCAACACCGGTTAGCCGCGGTTCTTTTGTAGGGGACGCGGAAGGGGGTGGTTTTCGTGTGGGCGAACCGAAAGGGGACGAACGATGCACGTCGGATGTAATAAGTTTGTAATTGAAACCGGTAGGGCACAAAGTGGGGCGGCTGAGTGCCTCTCCCTTTTAGCTGCCGCCGTGCCTCTCTCCTTTCCTCCTCATCTTTTATTAGCCAACGGTGGCTAGGATCGCGGTATGCTCCTTTTCCTTGTCTTCCTTTAGCTTGCTTTCAGCTTTTCGTAGGTTTCATAGGCTCGTTGATGCATGGTAATGCAGAAATATTATTAATACCACTAATTCGTGGCTCACCGCTGGTGTATGATGGATTGGAGTATTGAAGCCTTGCTGAGGGCGTGGTGTGAGGACAGAGATATTAGTACAGTTGAGGCAGTTGATCTACAACGAGTCCCAGTATTCGATAAATGAAGAAATAGGCGATCTAAAAAATAGAGTTTTAACAGTATTTTGTTTAGCAAGCGTTATTGCTAGTGCAGTCGTAATTTTTAGCTTCTGATACTATTCGAAATGCTTCCTATCGAAGACATAATTAATTTTCCATTTAATTTTAATAAGTGTTACATAGATGTCACCATAAAATTTCAATGCAACGAGTGATTCTGTTATAGCATATGGTTTTAAACTGAAAAGAAAATTTTTCTCTGTATTATATGATTAGTACCTACAGCCTATTGGATACATTACTGCTACTAACTCAATTTCCCAGAAAATGTGGGTTAGTCAGTTTTTGTTCTCAATGTCTCAATGTCGTTTGTGATGCATTCAGTGAATCGTCTGAAGAGTTATGAAAATATAGTAGTAGTTTTAATGGGACTTGATCTTTTATAAGCGTTTAGGAAAACAGTTCTGGACATGGGTTTATATAAATTTCTTTTGTCCACTAGACACTTTGGGAAAGACGAGTTAACTCGTCATTTGGAGATTCTTTTGTGTTGGGTAAAACGAATCGATTCGCCTAAAAAATTTAAGAAGCAGTGAACAATGTATTAGGACCTGCGTCACATTTGCTGTGGATAAAATGAATTGATTCCTTTGTAACCATTTTTATAAATGGTTTAGTTAACGGGTTAATATGATATATAAATTTGGTCTCAATGTTTTTAGATACCTCGATCATATTCGTTTCATTTTTCATTTCTATGTTGCATAATCCTGCCCACTTCCTTTCCCAATCTAACAATACCTATTCAATATCTGCGATCTTCTGAAACAGTTGTAAAAATGAAATATATTCCACGCGTTCATTTTATCACGAGTAATCGCCACTGCACGGCTAATTTCGCCCAATTTGCATTCGCAGCGCGCCCACCCAATTACACAATACAAATTTGTATTTCTTCGGACGCTATATCGTCGAATAAAGTACGCTCGATCACGAGCTTTTCGACGACGATCGCGCGCCAAAATTTCGCACGGCGACCAGCTAATTACATTCCAAAATTACGAGCTTCGTTAATGCCGCTGCGGAAATTCTGGCCAAATTTTTAATTGCCAGCAGCGAAGCATTCTTCCACCAACCAGCGGCGCTCCATAAAAAAACATTTAATTTTCCAACAGAATTTTTAACACGGAAGCGAATCGAACATGCTGAACTACCCTTTAATAATAATTCCACCATTGTAACATTATGTATATTTACCCCAACTATTTCAATGGTACGTTAAGTAGAATATCGTAAAGAAATTCATATAAAATAGTGACAATTGCCATAAAAATGTCGAGGCCATCGAAGAAGAGCTTAGAAACATTTTTTCCGCAGGGTAGTACGAACGAGGCTGTTTTTCCTCAAGAATCGACACGTTCGAGCGAACCCTTGTGTCTCGTTTCACGCGTGGCTCTTAAGGGTGAACGACGACACAGCCTTGTTACCCCACGTAACGCCGGATGCGTTCGTTTAAGTGCTCAAGGGGGAGACGGGTCGAACCTTTAATAAGTCGTGGGATATCTACCCCTACGGGTCTACGTCCCTCGAAAGGGTAAACGTTGAGGAGGAGGTAGTGTTCTAACGGTGTATCTCGTGTAATACCTGGACGTCGATTTAACTACACGAGCACTTCCTGCTTTATTCAAAATAATAGCACGATATACAGGAAATTGTATCGTCCCACGGAGGCTTCATGAATTATTGAACTAGGCCGTCAGAAAACGTCCCAAGGCAACTCAATAGCATTATTTAATAAGTAACGATGCGAGTGCAGAGGTCAAATACGTGGACCGAGTGAAACTGTTTTACTCATTATTAAACCCATACTGTTTACTAACATGTATCATATGTGGAAGCAGACTGTCGATAAATTTATCGAATTTTATCATTATCTCTATGCTAGACTGATTGTGAGTTACCTCCAACCACATAAAACAAAGAAACTACATCCTCCTTTAACTGTGAATGACAGCACGACAAGTGAATTTGCGCAAGGAAGACGGAGAAAAAAGGGTGCAAGTGGAGAAATGTGACCATGTTTCTGTCACCTGATAAAAATCGACGCCTAAGACAGGAAAGTAGAAGCTGAAAGCGAGCAGATTCACCAGCGCTTTGATCACTACTTGGACATCGTGCTTGGACCCTGCATTGTTCAACCATGCGCAGGAAATCTACGAGGCGATCATTGGCGCGCGTAGGTATATACGTGCAGGCGTGTACACACACGCGTACGGTCCATTTGTTGCGTACATTTTACCGCGCTCTTCCAGTTACTTCAGCCATAGGTGACGAATAGGGAAAGAGGATCAGCTTGGAAGCGGGGTTTAACGAGCCACCTCAGTAAACGAATCATTGTCGGCCCTTTAGTCCAGCGGCAAAGGGACGCCGTGAAATTGAGCGCAGCCACGCAATCGACACCCTCGCTTTGCTCTCGATACGCGTCTTTGAAGAGAATATTCCAGCGCGTCGCTATCCACGCTGGCAATTAAAAATCGCAATCAACGCTGCACATGCAGCTCCATCGAGGCAAATTTTAGATAATTCATGCTTCTCTTTTTGTGCACCGTGGAAGGAAGGTTTGTATTATGAAAAGGTGTGATTAGAATGTAACTACGATTGGTATCTCGGCAATTGTTCCATAGTTGTTTGATTTTATATGTGGGATGCAATTGAGGTTATGAATGTTTGGGAAAAGATTGTGCATATATTATTTGAAGATGGTTTTTTTTTTTTAATGTTATTGATGTGTTCTAGCAGTTTAAGTTATAGACTTTTGGTATATGAAAATTTCCGATAATTGATTTGGTACAGTTGCAAATACAATTATGATATTCTGGGTAATTCAAATTAGATGTTTAATACTTAGCCATTGCAATTTGTTAAATATTATATCACAGGCATGTTGATTCGTTTCATGAAACAAACATGCATTGATTTCTATGCAATAATTATTACCTCTATGTTCAAATTCTCATTAATTAACATACATTTTCGTTATGTATTTATAATTAATTTCGTGTAGGTATTTGAAAATGAAAGAGAAACATACCTACCTCATGTTATTTTCTAGAACCTTCATTTGCATACCAATTGAAATATAATTTTAATAATTCCGAGCTTCAGCATGTAAATACATATTTAGAATAAAATATCATGCAGTACTATATTTCATACGCCACTGTAATTACTTGTATCCGTGTGGTGTTAAATCGTCGTTTTAAAGAAATTACAATGCAGATAAGATTACTAAATTCGAGTAAACCCAATTGTTACACTGCAGCTGAGTTTAAACGTTACGATTTAATGAAGTTGCATGCAGGTCCACGCCCTGATAATTGAAGCGACTTCGAGCACTGCTACCCGTTCGATAAAAACCTTTCCTGGGAGAAGCAGCAATTATTTAGACGTGCAATTGGGCGCCTTTATTCGAGCGATTTAACACCATTAATCAACACTGGCGCTGCTCCTCGGAAAATCAAAATCGAATTAACTGTTTCCTCTTCCACTTCGATTCAGGGTTGATTTACAGACTTCCCTCAACTCAAGTTTTTTCTTCTACAAAAGTAGAGAACCACAAAAGTGGAGAGTTTTGTGACAACCACATGACCCTACATTTTCCAATATTTATTATAACTCCACTTTCAAAATCCTCAATATAAACAAGAAAAGTATAAAAATAAAAGTATAAAAATCGTCCTTTAAATTAGCTCCAAAAGTAAATTAAAGAACCCACAAGCACTATTATTCTTTACTCTAACCTTCGACCAAACAACATTCAACTTTCAATAACTACATCAACGTATATAAAGTTCAAGTTTCAGAAGTGAAAATCATTTGACGACACGTTTACCCGTTGAAACCCTCAGCGACATGCGAGTGTCGAGTTAATCCAACGATGAAGAACATAGACTCCACGCGGGTAATTAGCGAGGCGGCAATTAAATTGAAGAATACCGGTGCGGAGTGCACTTTCGAGACGACAAGGTATTAGACAGCCGTCAGAAGAAAAAAAAAGGAAGAGTGGAAAACGGAGCAGGGAGATTTACGGTCTGAAAGAAAGCAATCCTCTCGCGACGACGCATTAGTCGTTATTGTTTTTCCTCGACGACACTCTCGCGCTCGTCGCCGTTGAAAAACAACGCGTCGACTGTGATTTGAGTGAAGCGAAGGGAAGAAAGAAGCGCGGGGACGCTTTCATCGGTCGCGCGACGAATCGATAATGTGGACAATCGCTACTGTGAATTAATATTAACATATCGACGTAACGGGGATAAACACCGGTACCGAATCCACGTATGTGCAGCAATTAATGGACGAAGTTAATTATTAGCACTCTGGCACGGTGCCCGGTTAACATTATCATCGCGTTTTCCGATGTATGCACCGCTCGAAATCCAATTCGCTGTAACGTAATTTCCAACAGTGTACAATATTTAGTGTGATATATATCGTATGTGTGTGAGAATAATCTCCTTTGTATGCGAGCAAGTAAAAAGTCTGTACAATGTTAATTTCTCTTCTCCCACTAGTGTATTTCTAAACAGAAGTCTCAGATTGCACACTGCCAAAATTAAAGATCCCTCGATTTGTTTCAGTGTGAAAAATTCATACATAGACAAGTTCCTCGATATATTTTGAGAAATGAGATAATTAGGGGATACAATTTTAATTAATAAAAATTAAATTGGTAGCTCACCATGTAGAATTCCAGGTTTATCAATTCATAATATACTCAATTTAAATACGCATCTAGCCCATTTCTCAATGTAACACTCAGCAAAGATAGAAGAAATCCACGAATATCATCCACAAGACGAAACTAAGTGACATTTTTTCAAACTTCCGCTCGCACACCGAATGGTGCAGTAGGTTGTTCTCGAAATTCAACATCGGGGTTTCGCAGTTGGAAGTGCAACCAGAGGGGTTTCCTCGCGTTTTATCGGTAGAATGTAGTCGATGCATCCTCGGCGGGCGCATAGAACGAAAAATTTCGCTCGGCTTTCCGTCGTGGCCCTCGGCTACGCTACAGGAAATTCAATTCCCGCGTCAACAGAGGCGAATTTATCGCACGGACGAGAGGAGGGACAGCCAAGGGTGGCGGCCACCCCGTATGAATACAGAAGGAACTCTCCTCTGGTCGCACTCCAATTCGCCCTCCCGATAATACTTTTCGCCGTTGCTCTCCGCGTAATGCGTTCGTTTCGTAAATCGAAGGTCCTCCGCGAACAGCGGCAAGAAAGTTCCAGACGCCCTTTCGATCTCCCCCAAGAAAAGGAAGGGAGAATGCGCTCTCACTCCTTTCGTATTCGCGTACGAATCGCCGTCGGACAGGAGAGTCGCGACTGAATTCGATCCTCGACGATTGCTGGGCTACAGATCTTGCATTTTTGGTATGGTTTGTGACGGTAGCACGCGATTTCGATTGTAGTCTTCCGACGGAGGAGGATATTTTTTCGTGTAGTGTGTATGAGAGACTTGGAACACGTTTCAACTTCGCCATAATTTTACAATTAGGTATTTTGCAGTTTGAAATAATGGATGAGTGCCACAAAAACATACGGGAAAAAGGCTCAGTCAATTTCTTAAATTAGTGTATCTGAATGTTCGGGCGCAGCCGAATCTCTCATATGAGGCAGTCAGAGCAACAACGGACCAACCCACATTAAAAAATAATTTTTTTTTCGTATTTTATATGGTTAGTAGAGCCTATTGGAATACATTATTGCTACTAATTCAATTTAGAAAAAAATGTGGGGTAGTCCGTTGTTGCGCTGACTGCCTCATATATGCGCCAGTGTGCGCTTTACATTTCCTTACAATATATCTTTCTGTAGGGGGAAAAATACTTGTGTATTTATAATCAGACGGGCTTGTCGGGCGAGCGTGCTCGTGAGGAAAAACAACAAACTTTGAAACATAAATGACAGCCATCGGACCCTGCCCTATACACATGGGGACAGAGAGGAATAATCTCGGAACATGTATATAGTTAACTAACGAAACTGGAACTTAGGACTTGCGAGAAAGAGTTAGGAAGATTAGACTTCTGGTGGCGCTGGCGAACAGTACCTACAGTCTAATCTCCTGGTGGGGTTGGGACGTTGCAACATAAAACGGAATTTTCTTTGGGTGTCAAAGGTATGAATTGAAAATTTAATAAAGATTTCTTCTGGAATAATGATTCTCCTATTCCTCATCTTCCAAGAATACCTCTTTATAAGTTACACCGAGATATTTCACCCCAAATTCTTTACTGAGCTATATTAAAAGCAAACATAATAAACCATCTTCATCCCCACCAACCACGAAATATCCCTCGACGGAACGAAAGGAACAGTCTTTCCCACAAAGAACAGATTAGCACAAGAACACTCGTGCATGTATCAATTGAATATTCAACATTAAACACTTGGTACTCGAAACAGTCTAGTGCTTTGCACGAAGTTGATCACAGCAGTGAACAGAAGAAGTGAAAAGAGTACACCATTTTGAGAAATATCTCAGGGTCTCTGCCGCGGCAAACCACCCTTATCCCCATCATTTTCTTGTTCTCCTTCTGGAGTTGCCTTCTTTTCACAAAAAGTCGCGTTCGCTTGAAATGAGAAGTCGGTGGATATCTGCACCTCCACCCCCGGGGGTGGTCGAAAAGCATGGAAAACATTTACCTTCGACGATGGGCGGAACGACGCGACGTTCCCTATAAATTCCGATCGGACGTGCAAACTATTTGTGCGCAAACTACGAATCCACGTGATAATTCCTTACCCGTTCTCATAAATTTTAGGGAATACATCGTGGCTAAAAGGCAAAGAGGGATAGAGGGGGTGGGAGGGCGCACATTCTATTCGGTTGCTTGAATAAATGACGCGACTTTAAGAATTAATACCCGCGTTCCCCCGCGCGAATCCAACGAGATCATCCCCCATTTCTCCTGCCGCGCTTCGCTCGCGGTTAATGAAGTTTAAATAAATAAATCACATCCGCGGCTCCCGCTGCTACCTGGGAACGCGCCCGCTATAGAGTTATACACTTTTATTCTCTTCCTAACTACATAGTGGGCGAAAAGTGTGCATTTATTAGACGTGCCCGCTTCGACCGTCGTTTCTTTCAGGGAAGTCACAGAAATTATGGGGGAGGGGCATTATCTGGTGTTAAATGCATCTTCATAGTGGCGGAATTTGTGTGATCATGGAAGATTTACAGTCCAAAGGTGCATTATTCAGATTTCAAATATCTGGGGTATATGTAAAGGGAAGAATTTGTAATACTGTAAATGTGGATTTTCAGCAGATTCTCAAGGTGAAAGTAGAATGAGTTATTATACACCTTGTCTTCGTAATGTTTCTTATAATTTCCACTAACAAAGCACTAAACACCACCACTTTAAATAACTCCAACTCGCAACTCAACTCACAGTTCCATAATTCCAACGCCTTCGTTTCAATGAATATCGTATAAACAAAAATCGGATTATAAAATAAATACAATACCACTGTGGTAGGTATTGGAGTATAGAAAACAAATGGCAGGAAGATGGCAGTAATCAAAATGAAACATGAAAGCGGCGACGGGAAAATGCACGGTCGGAAAATTCCCAGTTGTCCAAGTTCATCTATGCAGTAACAGAGGCACAATAGGTGGCTGTACAAACAAGAAAGTTATATGATACCATGGCGATAGCTTGTTTTAGAGTTAATACAGCCGGGCTCGATGAAACTAGAGCTCGAATCGCTTGAGGATTCGCTCGGCGAATTGGAAACCGGGGCGAA
The DNA here is from genome assembly GCA_947577245.1 of Andrena bucephala. NCBI lineage: Eukaryota > Metazoa > Arthropoda > Insecta > Hymenoptera > Andrenidae > Andrena > Andrena bucephala. The sequence goes on from OX387715.1 coordinate 114,329,511, forward strand.
ATCCTAGCGAGATAACTTTCAATCAGCGACAATCTCGGAGATACGTCCCGGCGATGAACCCCGCGCGACTCCGTGCATGCATGTATACGCGGCTAATGGAAATTGAATGATTAGGCCAGACGTTATCGCGAAACTTTTCGCTCGAACGCCGCGATTCATTTCTGCATGTCGACCCGAAGTGGCGCTCGGAATTTCAAAGTTAAATTTCATTCGCCTGCCCCACGGTGGCAGCGATTTTTGTCACGGGTATCATCAATTCCTCCTGTCAAAAGTGCTGTGCCGCGAAGAAAGAAGATGGTAACAAAATGGCTGCCAAGAAATTTCGATGGATATCGACACTGGTATTCATAGAAGATCGTTGTAATATCAGATTAATACTTATTAGTGCTCTTACAATAAGTAATACATAAGGGATAGTGTTTAGAAGTACCTAATAGGAATTTTTTATTTCCCGTTTAAAGTTTCTGAGAGACGAATAAATAATTCTGATATATTCCTGGAAGGTGTTCCAGGAATATTATAACCTGGTATTATTCATTAGGTATTGAGATCTGTGATTTAGTATGATGTTAAATAGTTACGAATTGATATCGATATTGAGTAATTGGAATTCTTGATAACAACGTGCAGAAAGCACGATGAAAGGGGGATACTCTATTTTAAGTTAAAAATGTCTCGATACTAGTGAATTTCATGAGTACCACGTTTATAGAAGATATGCAATCAAAGTGACGCAACGTTGCGCGCCACTCTTCTGATCTGTCATTTTAAAATATTCCAACAGACTGCGCAATAAATTTTTAGGGGCAGCGACAAATCCTGGCTGCTGAAGCGTCGAAGGGGAGAGCAAAGGACGAGACCGAGGTAGATGGGGAATTAATACCGACGGGTAGAAAGTCAAATAGCTTTTTGAGTGGAATATCGAGCGACTCGAAGAAGGAGGAGACGCGAAACAATTCCTTTGTATACGAATGTGATAACGGTTTGATTGCTTTTCATGTCTCTGATTTTTCAGACAGCTTCTCTGTCAACAAACCATACTTTAATCTTTTGAAACAACAAAACTTCTTAAAACCAAATTATTATTATTCAGATCTACAATATAACTGATGTCGCAAAAAATTTAAAAGTGCATTTGATAATTTCCACACGATCCTATGAATTTCCAGGCAATCAAGTTTACGCAACTGATTGTCGTCCTATTTCATATTTATTGAATGCTTTCACAGTTCCAGTTCCAATCCAGAAAATATTTAATACTTAAGACCACGAGAATATTATGGCATTTTAATGATCACGTTACAAGGAATCGTGTTTTGCTGAGCACATCCGATAATACGAATCGAGGAGATCTCTGAAACAAGATCGTTAGAAGAGGGAAATGAAACCCCTGGATCGGCGAGTCCCGAATAATCTGGGGAACGGCTCGAATAGTTTGGCGCATCTCAAACAGTTCGTTGATCTCCTTAAATTCAATCGCGTGCAGTTTACACGATTCCCTCTAAAATTATTCCACATGACCTGGATTATTCGGCCGCGAATCGAACGTTCCGCTGTTAGTCGCGTGACTGTTCGAATCCGTTTCCGTTCTGAACGGGGAGCGGAGAGTTTCTCAAGCGGAACACCGAAAATTTCGATATTACGGGAACATAAGATTCGAGAAGAGCCGCCTGATCATTCCTCCCCTGAATTAAATACGTGACAATGTACAGAATTTCTAGGACGATGCTTGACATAAATAATTAAGGGGAGAATCTGGTTTAGGACGCCGAAAAAAGATGATTTTCGCCCATTTTTTTAACACAGGAAAATAGGGTCCATCTTATCAAAACTTTAGGAGTATTTTAATATACATTTATTCAATATAAAAAACAATTTTAATTAAAAAATTTCAAGTTCATCGAGCCGAAATTGATTAATCCTTGATGCGCATTGCTACGGGAATTGTTGAAACGGGGGAAAAAAGGGAGCCTTTTATTTTTGCTCAAAATAAACAAACCGAGGTTTTTCTTAGTTTTCATGAACAAAAGTAAGAAAAAAGTCTAATAATGACAAGATTATGGGACTTTGAAGGAAAAGTTACAGTTTGAGGAAAAAATTTAAAGTGTTTTTATGCAAAAAATGGTTTAATTTATTTATTTCATAAATGTTTTTAGTTTATCGACGATGGTTGGTTATTATTTAACTAAAGAGCCCCGGGAAGAATCGATCGGTCAAATAATTTTTTGCTATTTTTCTCACGAACCTGAAAAATATTGTGAGACAAAGTATTTTAAAGTTTACGATTTCCGAAATACTTCGAATTTCACCGTGAAACTTTAGGAATATATTCTCTACGAGTAGTAGTACTATCATTTACAGTAAAAACAAAAATCGAAAATTTCGACCCTTTAAATTAGGTTCTCCCCTTAAGTTGGGGTTCAGTTTTAAGAAAGTGAAGAAAATGTTTCTACTTAAGAATATCACTTGGATCATTTCTTCATTACCTATAAGAAAAAATATTAAGAGATACGAAGTTACATTTACACAACTTATTTTCATATTTTCATCATTGTAATTATTAGAATACATGTCTATATTTCGATCCCTTATTTTAGAAACTGGAAATATATTTCGCAGAGAATGTTGCCAGCGACAAAATGTTGAAATTCAAATTTTTACGCATTTTGTATCAAACCAGGAATAATCTGCTAGAATTTATGCAGCAAGCTGCCACCAAAGTGTCAACACTAATTGCACACAGAAGCTTCTTAAGCTGCATCAACATGCTGAATTTCCCCTTCAGGATCCGAGTAGAATTTAAGTTATTATGATTCCCTAGTGCTCAAGTAAAATTCGGGTTACTAGGAAATTCAAGCTGTGACGATTCTCTAGTGCTCAAGTAAAATTCAGGTTTCTACGATTCTCCAGCGTCCAAGTAATATTCAAGCTGCAGCCGTCCTCCAGTGCCCGACTAAAATCCGAGTTATAATTCCTGGACGGCTAAGAAAACGTCCTGGTACGCGTCCGAATGAGTTGGTGTTCCTCAAGGAAACGGGCGCACGATGCTAGGCGGAGGCGAGTGCTCCGCAGGATTTAGAATTCCATCTTAGATTTGAAGCAAGCAGGCAGATTATTTGGTAGAGACGGAGGCTATTGTAATTTCTCATGTTAGAACAATGCTGGCGTTTCAGGCGTGCACAGTCGTGAATCGGTTAAAACCGCCCCAGGCAATCCACTGTTTCGGTTCACAGTGGAACAGCGCGCAAACAACATCTTGCCATTGCTATGACTCTAATTAAGATTACACTGTTGGACAGAAAATGTGATTTTTATACAACCTTTAATGACATATATCGTTCCCGATGAATTTTTGCTCGCAGAAAACGAATTTGTCCGTAAAATGGCGTAGCACGTCCAGATGTTGAGAAAATTGAGCTTATTTTGGCCATATTCAAGCCAATATATAAAAAGAACAGTAGCTCCTACCCAAAATCCGAGTAAATACTCGAATTCAGAAAGAAAAAACGTACAAAATACATATATTACTTTAACAGTTACGATAAATTCTAAGCAAGCAACCGCGTACAGAAGTTGTAAGAGATTGAAATCTGTGGTTTACGAGATAGGCTATATTATGATTCTGGAATTAGAAAATTCGCAAGAATCTGTTAAGAATATTTCTCACAGTGCACAGTGAAAATATGAAATAAAATTTAGGTCCGTCAGCCACCACTTACCAAGATTGTTAATTGTAGAAGATTTTGGAGCAACCAGGGGCAAGCCACCCCTCTGAATCCTCTGATCCTCCGACCTAATTTCCATCGGTCAGTTCACCCTCATTTTTCTCGCGAATTTAGGAGCATATTGCTCGCCAAAATAATCTTATCCGACGAAAAACTCGGCTCTTTGCCCCGCGTCTCGAGGGCGAGCCACGGAAAAAGATTGAAAATCAGGGCGTACGGTCAATCCTCGAAGGAGATTAGTTCATCAATGTTTCATGAGACGGCCATGTGCCGCGTAATCCACTCTTTAAAATGGAAATCGAGGAAACCGGAACGAAGTCCACCTTCTACCTGGACCAACTGAATTTCCTCTCGTTCCGAGCACCACGAGAATCGGCCCTTTCTGAAATTATTTTCACCGTTGCGCGAGCAAGCAAGAAGAATTAGGTATGCCGGGTAACAAGCTCGGGCTCGATGGAACCATCGACTGTTAAGATTCCACGACGAAGTTTCGTTTCTTACTTCGCCAGTAACTTTCAGCGGACCGTGTCTGAAGATATTCTCTACTGCGGAAATTAAATTTCACTTCTCCAGAATTTTAATTTGCATCATTGGGTGCAGGTTGTATGTTTCTTTGCGTAGTTCCTTTGGTTCCTTTAATGTGAAATTAGCAAATTAAACACTCACTGTGTGAAATGTAATACTATGCAAGTGTTTACTGTTAAACAATTAGGGTCACTTATTTCCCTTCACCGGTCGATCAATTCAAGTGGAATTCACACGATTGTCGCGCAAAAAAGAAAAGATAACCCGGCCTCAAAATAAGCCCGGTAAGAAGTACCCACGTGAATGCGAGAATAAGTTCATCCGCGCGCGACGCTGGGGAAAAAACGGGGACGAGGAGAATAAAATGGATATTCTTCCGTTTATTCCGTGCCAAGAGGCAATTTCGGAATCAGGACATGAGATCCTTCGAGGAGCTTTCAAACAGCTCTCCAGGACGAAGAATACATCATCCCAGATATTTACGTTGAAAATTCTGTCGAAAATTTCGAGGGAATTTTAAATCGGTCCTCCCTTGCTCCACCTTCGCTCTTCCCTTACACGTTTCACTGAAAATTCTCAAATTCGAACTGCAATCTTGAAAGAAAAACAGAGAACCCAATGTGGGTACGTTATGGGGCAAATATTATGTTAAATTTTTAAGCCAAATTCGTTGAACTCCATTCATAGATGAACATAAATGACGAGATGGCCGATGTCAATTACCAGCGAGCATCATTCCATTTTTCCAGGAACAATGCATGTAATCAATTATTGACGTACATAACCAATGTGTTCTGATATATGTCAAACCAGTCGATATTACATAATTACGTCCGGAACGTATTTTAATTTTCGATATTTCAGCTGTTCAATTCACGTCTTGCGTTGCGAAGCAGACAATGTGAATTGATTTGTAAGGATAACAGGACGCCTGGATAAATTCGATATTATTTTTGACATTTCTTTACTGATGGAACGTTGGATGAGCACACAACAATACACGTTGACACTTCTTCAATATTTCAGGATGAAATGTAATTTCAAACATCGTATCAAGCTCCATTCCTCATATTTCTCTTTCCACTTTAATAAATTTAGTACAACTAAAACTACCTATGTAGCTTGGGCATAGTAACGATCAAAATCTACGTACGGAAACAGCTCAGAGCATAAACATTTAAACAGTATTACGTTTAAAAAAAAGCGTTCCAAGTGTAGTGTGCACTACAGGTGGAATAGGTGGAAACCAAGTTTAATGATCCAATTCCAGCCATCGAATAACTATCACGGGTCGAGCGACCACGATTGTGTACACGATCATCGAATCGGCTCTGCGTCCCCTAATTAGCTCCATGCCGCTGTTTGACGCTTGACTTTCTACTCAACCCGTGATTGGCATGGTTCTTCGTGTCAAAACCTGATTGGAAGGGTGACCAGCTCATATTGGCACTCGGTGGAACGCAATAGTAAAGCGAAATGAATGCTGCGCTCTGCCGCAACTAATTGTAAGTCGATCGACGCTGGTATTTCCAACGATTGGAAGTTGTAATATTTGAACGATTTTTCTGATTCGTATAATGCTAAAACCTGATGATAAAATGTAGTGGAAATCTGAACACCGAAACGAATCGATGTTTCTAAGGATTAGAATATAAGATCTTTTGGCAGAGTCCGAATTGTTTGAAAGAAAACGTAGTAAACTACGAAATATTTCGGCGGAGATTACTTTTCCGAGATCTGACTTCTGGATGTCTTTCCCATTTTGGAAATTTCGCCGCTTGGTATTTTTGGTCAATCGAAATTTATTTAGATGAGCGGATGTAAGGTTCACGTAGCAATCGCGCCCTTTCAGGTTATTACTGCTTTTAATTAACGTTTACCCTACTGGGAGCGTAAAGAATGGTTTTCTAAATTCGTGAGCAACTCGGTATATTTAAATTCGTAAGAACAGATTTTTCTCTCATGAATCCCACTTTTACATGCGTGAATATTCACGTACAAGGTCTGACGCTGACATCAGGCGACGTTCCAGCATTCCCAACCATTCCACGATGAAATTAAACTGACTTTGTATGAATATTTATAGATGATTCTAGGACATTATTTCGGTATTATCCCCCGCGAAATTATACGCAACCGTTTTTGCACGAGAACAAGCACGAACGCCAATTGCATCTTTCTTTATAAATGCAAGTTTGTACGCCGCCCAGTGATAAAAAAGCTTTATGGTGATAAAAATAAAATGCCGAACCCATCATCAGAACGATTCACGCCAGCTTCATTTAGTTTCTCTGCAGCGTAGCAGTGTATTTTTGTTCCTATTTATTTTTTTATTAAACGATTTTATATAGCTTCACTCCTCCGTTCGATTGTTTGTTTGTTGTTTGGTACTGATCTTGTACCTCAATTTTAAGCCACTTCCACCAACTTAATAGACTTGAAATTTTGCAGACGTACGTAGATATGATGACAACACAATTTAAAAAAAAAAAAAACTCACCACCTCGGTGTTGATAAAATTGCAACCCTTACAATTTTAACCCATAACCACAAATCCAATCGACTTGAAATCAGCCTCCCCCATTCTTCTCGCAATCGACAAAAAGTCACCTAAGTAGTAGCATCGCGATTTCCGTAAATACAAAATTTATTGAGAAATGATCTGCCACGTACAAATAGTTTAATTTTTTTTGTTTTTTTTTAGTTGCAAAACTCAAACACTGACACGTAAATAATAAAAAAATATGTAAAAAAAATTTTTAAGCTAAACGATTTTATTTAATTTGATAAAAAATGCACTAAAATATAAAACATAATTATTTTCTTGTACTACAATTACGATGGTGACATGCCACTTTAAATAATATCGTGAGGCAGGATATGAATAAATTTAATACAGAATCAACTGTGGAAATGAACGATGAGAAGCGATGAAATATCCTGCCCACGATTTTATTTAAACTCACACAAGAAAATAATTATTTTGTAGTTATTGGTGCATTTTTGATCCAATTAAATAAAATCGTTTAACTTAAAAACAAGATTTTATATATTTTTTTACTTCATCTCCCTTCGCAATCCACACAATCATCAATCCTACGCGACGCTTCGAATAATCGGATTTAAGTATTTTCGCGATTTCGTCGGTGACAAAGTGTCTTTATGACACTTTATCTGACCTAGTGTCGTCGATGGCAGAAGCATCGACACGAGCGGGGGGAAAAAGTCCCGTGAAATAAGGAGCGAAGAAAGCAAAATGGCACGCCACGAAGAGGGATGGCGGAAGTCGGCGCACAGGACGAGAGAAAACTTCCCCGGGGTTTCTCGAATAAAAGACGTGACCGAGTATCGCGGCTGACCGTAATTCCTTCGTGTTTACTATCCGTGATAACGGGATAGGACGCCTGTCCGACGAAACACGGGGCTCAGGAATCACGAAGGACATCGCCTGCATCCGCTTGACGTTCGTTCCGCGCTATTTACACTCCTTCCGCTCTTCTTTCCAACGATTTTACTCTTGTCGCGCCTCATGGACAATTATTCGACCGTTTGTCCAGAGAATTTCGAGGACCCTTTGCCAAATACTTCCCCAGATTTTCCAGCTTGAACATTCTCGTTGGATCAGAGACGACATCCACTTCAGTCTCAGCTATCCAGCCAAATTTCGCTTTGCCACTTTTAGTCGACCGTTGAATTGCGATTAATGCTTGTTTTATGAAGTGAGTTAGATAGTAGGTTAAATAGTTTAATCGTGGAATTTCTTTGAAAATTTTGTATAGAGAAAGTAGACGATTGAAAATTGAAGAATAGTATTGATCGAGTAATCCGCTAGGAATTGGGAAGATGCTACAGTGACAGGCTCACATCCCTCATTTTTCTTCCCCCTGTCACCTCAGCCATCCCTGTTCCTCGTTTTTCGCTTATTATCCTACTTTTGCCAGCGACCCGCTTCCTGGTACGTCATCGAGAAAATTTAACGAGGACAAATGAAGTGGAAAAGGATGCGCCCAGCTCCTGATTCCGGACTAAACTTTCTGTCGTACATCGTGCAACGCGTCACATAAATTTTCTATTATTCCTCGAGCTATTTGCGGAAATATTTATGGAGGAACATTTCGCGCAATCTAATTTCTAATTAAAAAAAATTGCAACCCCAAAAAATTCTATTAAAAATTGTAGAATTCGTGCTGCTTCTAGCTGAGCTTAAATCCTTTTACCTCTAACTCATTTTCGAAAATTAAGCATGCAAAAATTGTGCCACGTTGGTCATATTAAAACGAACAAAAAATCCTGAAACCTCTCTTGAATGATTAACGAAAAAAATTATTACACAACGCACGTCCACTATTCATTAGCTTACAACACTACCTTTTTCCCATTCAAATTCCATTCTCAATGAAGCCACAATAACGTCACTCTGCGATTTGTATATCCACGAACTCGTGTAGGAACTATAAACTTCCCTTCGAGCCAGGCATTTTCTCCCCCGTTATTAATTCATTTATCAAAGAGGTATCTAAGAGAGTAACCACTGTCATCGCCGGTTTATGCCCCATTGAAGAAGCCTCGTAGCCCTGTATTTAATAAGGAAATGCTTAGCGCGGTGTCAAGCCATCGCGCGTTACACCGCAAAGTACTTTGATGCACGTGGATAATTCATGCGGATCCAATTAGACTTTGAGATCGCCCTGTAATTATTCCGGGTCGATGGTCTAACGTTGGAAGCAGCATCGAAGAAGAGAGGGAGCATCGTGGGCAACGCTTCGCAGCCGGCATCGCTGGCAGAATAGGAATCACGTTTCATTTCGTCTGGCTTTGCAACGCAGCCAGATGCACAAGTGCAACCAGCGCGACGCGACTTTCCCGCCGCACAATTTTCCAGCTCCAAATGGAATTTGATACGTTCTAACGTCGAAGTGGTCAGTAACCAACAACCATCGAGTGTAATTTCGTAATGTACTTCACGGGGGGCGGCGCATAAAACTAAGTAGCTACTCGTGCGAGGATATAGCTTCGTAAAGTGTTAATATTCAGTCAAGTGTGTAGTAAAACTATCATCTAGTATGGTTCAGAGTATAATTATATTCTGAGAAGCTTGTAATGAATGTAAAATGCTTTTATCCAAGTTCCTTGCCGTTTGGGAATGAACAGAAGTGGCCACTTTTATTATGGTGGAAGATTCTTGTAAGTTTACGAGATTGTCCGGGAACACAGGGGATTGCTATTGCCTCTTCAACTTTAAAAACAAGGTTAAATATGTCTATTCAGAAATGAAGATAATGGGGAGTGTGGGAGAAGCGAACGAGACTGTGGGGACTGTTGTCCCGCAAGTAGTTCAGTCAGTCATGGGTCAGACATCTCCAGCTGCGTAACTTACGTGCGCCGTGCACCTGCAGTGTCTTAGTATTTTAATCTACGCTGAATTTTCCAAGCTTACACTAGCCCACTATGCTCAGTCTACGCAAAAATATCAATATTCTGTAAAAATATCAAACGGAATTAGGTTTAATAACAGAAACATAATAAAGTTTATATTACTGCAGATTTAAATCTCTAACTTGTATGATATTTTTCCTACCGTATTATCACTCATATTACATAATATATACTACAATCTGTGAGTAGATGGTAATAAAGTCTTCTTATTATTACAGCATTAAAATTATCAAGAGTATAAGGAAAAAAAACAACTCGTATAGAGTAACTTTAAGTTTCAGAAAAGCGAAAAAGTCCACGCATGTGTTGGTATACAAAGATCGAAATTAAAGAATGAAGTTACAAGCTTGATAGAGAATGCTTGACTAGAGAAAATAATTCAATAAATCTATACATGAAATCTAAAGCCCACTCCGTCCTCACATTTTCTTGAGTGTCCCACACTGTTATTGTTGCAAATCACGCGCTAAGCGCGAGGATCTGCGGCGTGGAGAGTTGTATACGGAAGAATTACGCGACCACGGTGCAATAGGCGCTTGTCGACAAAACTTGGAGCGATAAAAACCGTCTAGGGACGAGGAAGTTCGATCTCGAACTGAAGAATATTCGTCCCTTGGCGTGCACGCTTATTATTCCCGCGGCTTTTTCGCTGGCTGAACGTATGCGCATATTTTGCTCGGCAGCAGGGCAAGCTGCGTACCTTATAGATGCATGCATGACTCACTGTTAAATTAGAATACCGACCGTCGACGTATCCGTCCCTTTTTCACTTCTCTCTCGAGAATGGACGCGACAGCAACCAGTACAGGATTGACTAACGAGTTCTGTTTCCCGGGCAGAAATTCTGCTGTCTCGAACCAGCGCGTCGATGAGCGTGGCGCGAAATGTCTGTGCGAGACAATGCCTCAGAAGAATACCAGCACAGCAAATTCGAGAATTGTAATTGAAATGACTTTACAAATAATTAAAAGTAAATTCTAGGACTGAGAAAGATCTCTCATTCTGTGCACTTGAAAGCATATTGAAACAAATGAATAGAAAATATTAGTATAGTGGGTATTTCTTTCATGAAAATGGGCTTTGAAGTAGCTTCTCATAAAATAAAGGATTTCAAATTCAATCAACCCTTGAAACTTTCGCCACAGTTTCTGTTGTTGAAGAAGGGTTGATGATCCGCTGTTGATAAACGCTGAATGAAATGTGAGTAATAATTATTTTTAAATGCAAAATGATTTGAAGATGCGTTTTCAATTTTACGAGCAAGGGGAACCAGGAAATTCTGAAGAATGCTAAATGAAACCTTCAAAATCTGATCCTGGAACTCAATTGTCAAACCTTGAAAATAGTTTATTCCCTGAACGTCCAATTCTACCCCTAAATATTAAATTCCCATGTTATTATTACCACCGTACAGAACTTGCCCCTCCAACTAATGTTTAAAAGATCTATTCTACGCTGATCTACTGAGTCACGTGCATAAGTGATCGCGATTAATTATTCTGCGGCGTGTCATTGCTCGCAACTGACAGTAAGAAAATGGTGATCAGGGTTTTAATGCCATTGATCTGGGACGGATACGTCGACTCCTCGACGCTGAGCGAAAAACGCGATTAATATTGCATTAGCCTGAGACGTTACGTCTTGATCCCTTCGGTCACAGATTCCACGCGTCGTTAATATGCAATTAGATCCCTGGGAATATTTGCATTCGCACATTCGTCATGCACTCTGCTCGAGCATTCCGCTCGTTTCTTCTCTTTCCTATCATTTCACGATTCTAACAATGACATGGCCTAACTATTGCTTCGTGAAACTGACAATAAATGAATCTTCGTGCATGTGTTTAGTGTCATTTTTGTGTGGATAGTTTGAAATATACTATAATATAGAACAAAAAATTTTACTCTAATGATATAAAAATTCAACTCCAGACGAATGAAAATGCCGTATTGAAAATGTTTGAGTATTGCATACAACATTACCAAATTAAAGTGACTAAATTGTTATACAACTTTGCAAAGAACAAGGTAGGGATACTATTCAGAATGATCTGACCTTTGTGAAACGTAAGGATGTTCTATGTTCTAAGGAGTTCTAACATTTTCAATCCCCCAAATTACACACATAATCTACGCAATATACAGTTATAAAATCATAGTCAGAACAGTTTACTTAATATTATAAATAGATTTAATAACAGACTTAATTCATTACATAGATATTACCTACTGATCTACTCTGCTATTTAGCAACACAGTTTCTAGTTGTTAAATTGTAATATTATTACTAACATTTACTTGTAAAATTCTCTGCCCACCATCACTGTATGGATGTATGGTCCTCAGGATAACACGCCACAGAGTCGTTCACAACACCCACGTTACGTGTCACACGATATTCGAATCAATCGATCAACGTGTCGCTCCGCGCTCGATAACCCACCACGGCGGTTTAAAGTTTAAACCGTACTGTTATGGGCATTCGAGCTCTCAGGTAAGCGTGAAAGTCATTTCAGTTCCTCCAGAATATCTGTGGTGCTTACATTCATGGGTAAGGGTGTTCGCGACTAGCGAGTAATACTTAATTGGTCGCTTTGATATGTATAGAAACGTGCGGCATCGATAAGGAAACAAAATTAAAAAAATAGCTATCTGATAAACCATCAACTGATTATACTTGTGGTTACTCATTCCTACTGTTACGTAGATAATTTTATAATGCTGCAATTGCTACCAAAAATTACAATCAATAGCAAATAAATTGAACTGGGGCTTACACCATTCCTGTATTCTTTGCAATATTAATAAATATCATATAATAAAATGTTACTTATTTTCCCAAGACAATAAAGTAACACTTTCAACGTTGAATCAAACTGATGACATCAATCTACAACCCATTTCACTCGAAACACCTAAGTGGCTAGCAACTGGCGTTTTACATAACTCTCACATTTTCTACTCCATTCAATCTCTCAAGCCATCTCCATTTACTCTAAATGAATATATTCCAAATATTATTCGCGAATTATCAGAAGTGCCCCGTGCCACATACGCACAGCTCTCTTCACAAAATATGAGTTTATCGACGCATTTCTTTACCCTTCATTTTTCCTCGCCAGTACGATAACCCACCAGTTCGTCCAGAAAGGGTAGAAAAAACATTCGCACACAAACAAACAATTCCCTACAAACGCTCCTATCAAAATCTACCTCCAATACCTCGACCTTCAACCCTCGATCCATCCCCACGCGCAACGGCAACAAACGACCGAGGAGGCGACAAAAAGGCGCACCAACCGTGAGGGGGATGGGCACCGTAACGAGGCTTATTATTTCTTCGCTTATTCTTCGAGCGTGGGCACCATACACTCGCCACGACAATGATAGCGGTTGGTCGTTACCTCGCGACAATGTTACGCCGTTCGCGACAAGAAAATGGTCGCGAGTGCCATTAAAAATGTCCGCGGCTGAATCTGGACAAGTTCTCAACCCAGTTAGAACGAAAGGGAACGGGGATGGGGCTACCAGGGGGGCTGGATCTTCTCGCTTTTTCACAATGAAATAACTTCGCGTTACAAGCAACGGAGCCCGCTCGTTACGCCCGCCATTGTACGCCCGATTCCCGGACGAATTCTTTGGTCGAACGGACACGACTGCGGTCGTTAAAGGCCCCATGGTATCATTATTCCGGAATTTTACGCGGAGATGCACCAGACGGGGGATGGGGGAACGCGATACCGTCGCTGGAGTCGTTAGTGGCCCGTGGCTGGATGGGGAGTTGTTTTTGAAAATTTCACGCTACGCGGCGCCGGGGCCAGATTACGGAATTACCCCTCGATGCGGGCTTTACGCGGTTCTTCCAACCATCCTCCCCGTCCATGGTTCCTTCCCTGCATCGAGAACGGACGGGGGTGGGCCATTTTTTAGCAGAGAAATGCGAAAGTACGAACCTACTGGAGCGGTTTATAAAAGTTCGATGGTCCCGTTTGCTGGGACCGTGCGGAGGGTTGCGTCGTTGGTGAATGTTTGTTTGGGATTTTAATGGGGATTTGGGAGTGGTTATGGAACGATGTGAATTTTGAGTTTAATGGTTCGTGGCTTCCTTTGTGTGAATTTAGAGTGAAAGGTTCTGTGGAATGGTGTTTTTAAGGGTCAGCAATGGAGGTGTAGATAAGTATTGGAGGAAGTAATTAGGGGAATAATTATTTCGATGAAGCAATTAAGGGAAGATTGAATTACCGATTGTAGGGGACGAAGTGTTCAGATGCGTATTGAGGTGCCACGCGTGGAGCTCGATCGACGCGTAGATTGTTCTCGACGCTCGCTTGGGCGTAAAGTATGGCAACACCGCGGGAGCGCCGAGCGACCGACGTTCGACTCTGAGAGTCAGTCGTTTTGCCGAGCCAGGCTCGAGCAGTTTAACCATTCTATTATATAACCATGTATTTTACTAAGTATATAATATAACCCTAAAGGTATCCTTATTAATTCCCACAAATTCTCAGAAGTGGGATAGTTGAACATTTTGGGTGCAGTGCGCGACTTACGTTTTAACCGCGACTGCCGTTTACGTGCTTTTGACTGCTACATCCTGCAGATTTTGTTTTGGGATAGTTTGTGTTCAGAGAGTGACACGTACTTTAGACAATCAAGTGACTCGTTTAGTGTGCATAAGTGTTCTCTGTCAAGATGCCAAGCGTACAGAAAGGAAAGTTGCACAAACTTGGGATCCAGCAATTGAAAGAAATGTTACGCGAACGTAACCTTGAGGTGACCGGTAGTAAGGCTGAGTTGATCGCGCGTTTATTGCAAGACGATCCGGACGTCGAGAAGACTCTTCCGTCTGGTTCGGGGGCGATCGGGACTACGACGGAGGAACAGACGACGGCATCTGTGGAGGTTCCGACGGCCGAGAGCGGCACGGCTTCGCAGATTTTAATGCAAATGATGGAGATGATGCGTACGGAAATGCGAGCTATGCGTTGCGAGCATGAGGCACAACGCGTACGGGGACAAGAGACACCGCGCGAGAGAGATGTACAGCGTGAACGAGAGTTGCGGTTAGCACCACCTTCCGCGAATCCTGCTGGTACGCTTTCGATGCACCCGACGATCGGAATCAAAACTATTTCTGATCTTCTGTTTGAGTTTTCGGGTACAGCAGAAGATGATTTTCAGAATTGGAAGCAACAATTGGAATTGTTACGAGACACTTACGGCTTGGATGATAATAGTGCTAGAGTGGTGATGAGCTTACGTTTGCGTGGGAAGGCTGCGAGGTGGTTTCATTCAAAGCCCGATCATTTGAAAACAACGGTTACGGACCTCCTCAACGAGTTGCAGCGTATTTTTGATAATCGACCGAACAAGGCGGCATTACGCAAGGAATTCGAGAAGAGATCGTGGCAAAAGGGTGAATCTTTTTGCGAATATTATTTTGAAAACGTTACATTGGCGAATAAAGTTACCATCGACCAGGACGAACTCGTCGATCTTATAATTGATGGAATCTCAGATGTCCGTTTGAGAGACCAAGCCAGATCTCATTGCTTTAATATGCCCGAAGATTTATTGGACGCGTACAGAAATATTCCAGTTCCTGAGTCACCTAGGAGCGATCGAGATCGCAAGGAGGTGAAGAAACCATGGATTTCGAGGACTTCGCAGAAGGATGGGGCATCCGCGGATGCGAAGGAGGCACCTGTACGCGCAAAGGAAGCACCTGTACGTGCAAAGCAGGCTCGTTGTTATAACTGTGGCGAGACGGGCCACACAAAGAAAGACTGCTCGCGACCACGTCGCGAATGGGGTTCCTGTTTTCGTTGCGGCAGTACGGAACATCGTGCAAGGAATTGCACGCAGGAGGCAGCGACGGCAAGTTCACACAGCGCAGGGACAACTTCGACGGTGGAAGCGTCCACGCACCTGATTCAGCCGACTTCTCCTGAGATCCCGTTTCTGGTGCCGGTATCGTTTGCAGTTTCTGGAGAGGACGGAGGAGCCACAAAGTTTGTTATTAGCGCTATGATTGATTCAGGATCGCCTGTAAGTTTGATTAAGTCGAATTTGTTACCCGTCGGTTCGTATTCTGTGGGCTCACGCGAGGGACGGACATATCGGGGACTAAATCAATCTCCGGTAGAAGTTTTAGGCGTTTTTGAAAAAGAAGTTGCCGTCAACGGCGTTTCAATGGAAATAAAATTTGTTGTGGTTCCCGACCAAACAATGGCATGCACCGCTATTCTCGGACGAGATTATTTATTATCGCCGTTAGTAAACGTTAGTTTAGGTCGCAGATTTAAGATCGAGAATACTGATTCGGTTTCCACCGAAAGTGAAGATAATTTTATTGGTCAGATCATGCAGATCGAGTATGTTGAAAAACCCGAGAACGTAGCCGAGACTTTGAATATCGATCCCGAAGTGGATTTTGAGACGTCGTCAGCGGTTAAAAGAATTTTTTATGACGAGATGGGTGCGCCACGAGATCCGAATCCTATACCAAGCGAAATCGAGCTCGTGATCAAGGTCAAGGACGATCGACCGATATGTTTCCGTCCGCGACGTATGGCTTTCGCCGAAAAAGAACAGTTACGCAAAATGTTAGACGATTTGAGTGAGGAAAACATTATACGACCAAGTAATTCGCCATACGCGAGTCGTATTGTTCTGGTGCGAAAAAAGAAAAAGAAGAATGTAACGAAATGGAACCTACGTCTCTGTATCGATTACCGAGAATTAAATAAAATTACTGTTAAAGACAATTTCCCAGCGCCTCTTATCGACGATTGTTTAGATCAGCTGCGCGGAAGAAAGTACTTCTCAAAGCTTGATTTGAAAAACGGTTTCCATCACGTAAAAGTTTCTGAATCGTCTATTAAGTATACAGCTTTCGTTACTCCCTTGGGACAATTTGAATACCTGAGAATGCCTTTTGGGCTTACTAACGCCCCACGTGTTTTCCAGAGGTACATTAATTCTATATTTTCCGACTTACTTAGACAAAATAAAATCTTACTGTATTTGGATGATATTTTAGTAGCTACAGAGATTATTGAGGAACACATCGAGATTTTGCAAGAAATTTTCCGTTTAGCTGCGCAAAGAGGTTTGCAGTTTCGTTTAGATAAATGTTCTTTTCTGTATCGGGAAGTTACATATCTTGGTTACTTAATTAGCGAGTTTGGTATTCGACCCAGCCGAGAAGGTGTCGAATCAGTTCTGGATTATCCGACTCCACGAACGGTAAAAAGTGTACAGCGTTTCGTGGGTCTTGCCAGTTATTTTCGACGTTTTATACCGAATTTTTCCATTTTAGCGAAACCTTTGTATGATTTGCTGAAGAAGGGCGCGTCTTTTCGATTTGGCCCGAAAGAGAACGAGGCTTTAACATGTTTAAAGAATAAGTTAGCGAGTGAACCGGTTTTGGCTGTCTATTCCCCTGAGTTTAAAACAGAATTGCACTGCGATGCAAGTGCAAGTGGTTTCGGTGCGGTATTAATTCAGAAGCAAGCGAACGGTTTCTTTCGACCCGTGTTTTATTTTAGTAGACGGACGACTGTCGCAGAATCAAAATATTCGAGCTTTGAATTGGAATGTTTAGCCGCAATTCATGCCGTTAAAAGATTTCAAGTCGACAACGACAAATGAGGTGATAAAACACTTAAGGGAATATTTTCGAAATTATAGCAAACCCCGCCGCATAATTAGTGATCGCGGAACCTGCTTTACGTCCGGTATGTTTAAAGACTTTTTAAAAGAAGAATCCGTTGAACAAGTGTTAATAGCGACTGCGACACCCCGTGCAAACGGACAGGTGGAACGTTTCAATCGCGTTATCGCACCTATGCTGGCGAAATTATCGGAACATCCGGATAAATGGTTTAAAAATTTGGATAAAGTAGAATTCGCTTTGAATAACTCGGTTTGTCGATCAACGGCTGAAACACCAAGTCGTTTATTATTTGGAATAAACCAATTAGGCATTGTAAACGATAAAATTAAATTAGAATTAGACGCAAATACAGATGTAGAAAGAGATTTGTCTGCGTTTCGTGATGCGGCTTCCGAGAAAATAGAAAAGTGTCAACAAGAAAATGAAAAATTTTATGACCGGAAACGCAAACCGGCAGTGAAGTACCAGGTCGGAGACCATGTCATGATTTCGAATCATGTTGTTGCGCCTGGAGTGAATAAGAAATTACTACCGAAGTTTAAGGGACCTTACGTTGTAACGAAGGTACTTGAGAACGATCGATATATAGTCAGTGATATTGAAGACTTTCAAAAAACACGTACACCGTACACTGGAATTATCGGTCCGGACCAGATGAAGCGTTGGTCCGATGATGTAAATTAAGAATATTGTAAGCGAGAATATTATATTTGAATTAACATATTATATTTAGGAGTATTTTTTTCTCTCTTAAATTTTCTTTCGTTTCTCAAGTTATATTTTTTTAATAATACAATGTTTAAACGTTACAATATAAGTTGCGTAGATTTAAGATTGCGATAGTTTTGCGACGTACTCTAGGTTGCCATGTACCCGTGCCCGAGGTCGGTCACGAAGGTCAGGACTGGCCGAGCTGTAGGGGACGAAGTGTTCAGATGCGTATTGAGGTGCCACGCGTGGAGCTCGATCGACGCGTAGATTGTTCTCGACGCTCGCTTGGGCGTAAAGTATGGCAACACCGCGGGAGCGCCGAGCGACCGACGTTCGACTCTGAGAGTCAGTCGTTTTGCCGAGCCAGGCTCGAGCAGTTTAACCATTCTATTATATAACCATGTATTTTACTAAGTATATAATATAACCCTAAAGGTATCCTTATTAATTCCCACACGATGATATTAGTTTTTCGATTGGTTTGAAGCTTTATGATAGAAGTAAATGGAAAAGTGTACTCAGTCTTCTGTCCCATTTATCGACTTACTTATTATTTCGTACCGAGACTAATTTATAGTCTAATGGATTTCTGATGTAACACGAATTGGTGTTGTACAAATGAAACGCCATTTCTATATCTCTTACTCTGTTCGAAAGAAGACTGCCGTACACAGGGTGGTTTGCTAGTTTATCTTGATATATCTCATTGAATCCATGCCAAAGAAAAAGGCACATTAACGAGAAATAAATGGTACCAAGGGCGCCTGTACTTCGCCGAAACCTTTGGGAATTTCTACTGCCGAACGAACGTTGGAAGCTGGAGAGGAACCTTTTGCATTTAGCGTACTCGGGAATCGTGGGATCCGAGGAATCGAAGGTTACCATCTGTACGACCTTCGGGGATAGTGTACGACCGATCATTATTCACTTCCCATCGCTTCAAACAATGGCTATTAAGTTGGTCCTTTCGTCCGAACTGACTGGCCATTAGGTACAGAAACGAGCCATCCGGAGTGAAAAGCCATCAGCAGGATCTTCCGTGCGAGCTGGGTCTCGCCGTCAATCGTTACCAAGCTTTTTGGGTCAATCGACGGTATTAACGTGGACCTACGACTCGCCAACGTCCGTTTCGTTGTTTGCTCATTAGGCCATTTAGGAATCCATATGGTCATCGTCTGTCACAAACCACCCAATTATTTCTTGTAACGTCGTCGTTTCGTATGTTATTCAGATTCTGCTGTGCATACCGTATACGCCAGATTTGTGTGCATTGTTATGTTGAAATAATTCAGTTCTTGGATATTTATTTTGTAATTTAGCTTCGATAGCGTATGTTTTCGAGTGGCTACTGCGTGGGAGTAAAATAAGAGTAGGGTGGTATCACTGTTTTTGTGATATTTTGCTTTTAAGTTGAAGAAGAGGTGATTTTCATTTGAATGAGGATGCTGAAATGGTGTCAAATGACTTGTATTATCGATTTATCATCTGCGAAGGTGGTGAACAAATTTCTGACAGGATATTGGCATAGATTAATGATTTGAGAAGGTGTAATTTTATCAAACGTAATGGGCAAAGTTGTTAGCTTGTTTAACTTTAAAAAATCTTATAAATTCCTCTGCAAATTTTTAAATATTTAAAATGACTAAGTAGGAAAAACCAAAATTTCATAGTAAAATGGTGGTCAAAATTAAATTCTACTTACAAGGGAACACCGCGAACACGGACTCACCGATTGGAACGTAACTTTGTGGGTTTTTAGAGTGACTCGAGGCAAGAACAACGGTGTGTGTTTGGGAATGCATTCATTCCCAAAGTCGCCACTCTCACTCTCGGCGCAGCACCTCACGGACTCAGCTCAGAATCACAGATCGACGGTCGATCCGCCAATCAAAGACGCTGAACGACGGTCGATCACCAATCATCGACGCTCCTCAACCGACAATCATCCAATCAGCTCATCGTTTGAAACGGTTTCGGTCGGTTGTAGAATACGCGTAGCAAATCGCATTTCACCACATCTATTGCTCAACCAATCAGATTTCCCCACGTCTGTCGATCTTCGAGAATGTTCGGGACGACACCGGTAACGGAAATGATCATCCATCGCTTAATCAATCTTGTTCATGTACCGTGATAGAAAAGACGTGTCGCGTGCGATATAGTGTTTTCATAATCAACTCGTGAATTCTCAATCTATCTCTGCTCAATGTAATCGCTCAACGAGAGTCTCAATCTACACTCTCTCTATATTCACTGTGCTCAGCTCAACTCACTGTAACGTTTATCAAGTGTGTTTCAACAAATCTATCTTGTTCACGCAGAGTACACGAGTAGACGCGTCGGCTTTGCTAAAACGTTTAACACGTAACTCGTGAATATTCTCATCAAATTCATTCTCAGTAGTGCTCACAGTTCTCACCAAACTATTATTGGCTCAATTTATCTCATTTTCGGGCTCAACCTCACGTGCAATCGATTGTGGATCGTGGTGCGACCGCGTGGTCATTGTGCGTGGCAACTCTCAGCGAGAATTTTCTTGTACAGCACAACGTGCTTTCTCTCACCGCTCACCTTTTATTAATTGTGACTCATCCTACAAGTATTTTAAATAAACTCGACGCTACTCATTTCAAGTGCTGTGTTGTGTGCACCTTTTCACCGTCGTTCCTAACCTCATTCGCATCCAGCGCGCTCAACCTAGTCAATTCTCAAACAGTGTGTTTCATTTGGGCCCTATCGTTATTTAAGAGGGTTAAAACTAACCTTAAAGTCAAATTGGCACTTCCACTTTTTCGCGTATAACTCCCAAAGTACAACAGACTGAAAACAATGTTTCAAACAAAGTTTAATGGTGCAATAGAAAAATTTTTTTTCGTTCAGGTATTTTTTTTAAACTCTTTTTAAAATTTTGTTAACGCAAGTTTGTAGCGCTTATTGCATCATTAAACTTTTGTTTGGAACATTTTTTTCTGTCTGTTGTACTTTGAGAGTTATATGCGAAAAAGTGGAAGTGCTAATTTGACTTTGAGGTTAGTTTTCATCCCATTAAAGGGCGATAGGACCCAAATGAAATACACCATTGTTCTTGTTTTAAGTCACTCTACAAACCCACAAGGTTGCGTTTCAATTGGTGAGTCCGGGTTCGCGGTGTTCCCTTGTTCGTGCTAGTTAAAAAAAAAGGAATGATTGGTAGACCTCTACCACGTTGAGTTAACACACCTCGAGCATTACCTAAATCAATAATTTGTAAATATTCTTCGTGTACAGAGCGTGCTGTTTAGTCTGTAATTTTCAAATTAAATTGAAAATCATTTTTGCGCATTTGTTTTCGCTAACGAATTCCAAATACCCGTTGATTTATTCCGTAACGATGAATATTTTTCCCGAGTAAACGGTCATTTCACAAGAGATCAGAGGACGCACGATATTTCGCGAAAACAAATGTTCCGTTTCGTTGAGCGCCCGAGAAAAATACCAAATTTGACCCAGATTTTTACAGTGATCATACAACGGGTGTGGGTTATCGCTTTTGAATATCAATTTCGTGTTTCAGAAACAATATTGTACGAAAAGCTGCTACTATTAGCGTTTAATATTGATTATGAATATGCTTTCAGTCCCTGGGAACACTTCCCTCTGAAACTTTCATTAAGTCTGTTACAAAAAGTAGTACAAAAAATCCACTAAAAAATGTTCCTCATTTTCACTACTCTCTGTCACATTCATGTTCGAAATTTTTTCCTCCAACACCACATCACCAAAAAAAAATGGCAATTATTCTACTTTATTTGTTCTGTTTGCAAAATTTGCTCTATTTTGCTAAATTTGTCAAACACTCTGACCAGTGTTCCCCGATCATGACAAGTGTTTAATTTAAACAGAAATTCTGAAATAGGCTGAATAATTGTAAAAGGGTATTTGGACTCACCACAGGTGTAAACTACTTTCAAGTAGGTTCTGCTATCTGGGCTGCAGGGCTCGCCGAACGTCGAACTGTTTGCCACCACGGAGCAGCGTCGTTTTCCATGGCACAGATTTATCACGGTTTCCGTCGCATATGACGCCATGCACGCTGTAACCAGGACAAAATTGATCCGTTCAGTGTGTCCGCTCGCTGGCCGGCCAAAAATTGTTTTCCAATTTGCCAGAAGTCGCGGAGATCGTTCGTCAAATGGGAACTGGATGGCGAATTGAAGGGTGACTGTGACTACTGTACGACACGTAATGGAAATGTCGACTTCATCGGAATACGTGACTGTTAATCCTTCATTCGACACCAGTCGTGGATTAAATAAATGAATGGGTAGAATCGAAGCCGATTTTTGTGCAAAAGGATAACACGCGGACACGTATTGACACTTTCGATTTATAAACACAGACATTTTGAATGTTTTGTGAGCATAGCCGTTCGATTTTGAGTAGCCTCTTGAAAAACTAATTAAGTCATAGATAAATCCTTGAAATTACGAGCCTTGATTGTAAGAAGAAGGAGTTGTAAAGTCAGTGCATCGAATAAGAGAGGCTTTTCAGAGGGACGATACGCGGCAATGGCATTTCAATGTTTTCAGGGGTGTCGCCCTGACTAGGCATCGTCACGGAGGGGCGGATAGTGACCCCAGCCCAGTTTCAGTTCCTCGTAAAGGACTGCCACGAATTCCAGCACTTTGAATTGATCGAGACGACTGTCAGACATGCAAGAGAATTTGTATGGACAACCCGTCTCTGATAGGGTGCAATGGGTAGGAGAAAAATGCATAAGAAAGCAATTTGAAATGGCAAAGAAGAACAGGAAGAATATTCGATGGATTTTATTTTAGAATTGGAATGCTTTAATATGCTTTATATAAAGGGATTCATTTTTGGCTTCTAATGTAATAATAAAGTATGAATTTCTTAGAGGTCCAAGAAATATTCTGCGAATTTAATGCTCTTAAACACCGATGGTTCAAGCTTTGTTACATTATAGCACGAGGTATACGAATGGCATTTTGTGAAAATTGGAAAATATTATGGCAGGATATCAGCATCGTTGAAGCTTATCAAAAACGGAGCTCTTTCAGATTCATAATCTGACATTATCTCGTATATTCTATGTGCACTCTCTTTAACAGCACGCCCATGAATGTTTACGCCCGCGTAAACATTTAATGGGCCAACTAACTTCCGAATAACTTTTCGGACATTACTCTCCTCGGAAGTCTTCACAATCTCAAGAATTATGAAGATATTAACTCGCAGCACAGTTTCTAAATCTTTTTAACAGCACGGAACTTGCAGTTCACGACAAACGACTCATGAATGATATTTATAAACACATCGTGTAGAACATAAAATTAAAACGTCATTCCTGCTAACGTAGATTTACGCAACAATATGCATTTTTAATTTATTAACTCAGACAAGTTACGCGAGGAAATTTAAGGGCGCACATTTCGATTTTACTGATTGTGAGAAATTACAAGCAACTACTGGAATTTTGCTTATTCCTTTCTGTAATCAAGAAAATATCTCGAAAGAATCAAGCGACATATTTAAAAGGGGACAGTTGCCTTTTTCATAATACTGTTTTCTAACACGACACTGTTTGCTTTGCTAGAGGATAGTATATAAATCAAAAATATACTCACATTCTTCCTTCACGCCCTGCGGCTGTGAACATTGAAGAGATTCGTATGCCGTCCTTCCGAACGACGCGCTGTAAATGGCAACCCTCTGTCTGGGATAGCAGACAAGATTGATGATGTCATTTTCGCAGGCAATCTTACTTCTGAACTCATCTGGAACAAGGAAGAAGTTTTTAATAAATTCGCTGCCCCTGCCATTTTTACCATCGCATAAAGCGTAATTACATCTTCGAGCTTCAACTTTCAAGAACTGCTCCATTACTCCGCGCACTTCGTCAAAGGAATACGTTGGATGATCGCGAATTCCACAGAACTATCGACATTTCACTGCGGGAGCTTCGCTTTTATCAATCTCCTTAATCGCGAAGGACTTCCACGCACTCGAACTATTCAGAAGGTATACCGAAGTCTACGTTAGTTGTCTGTTCAAGAAAATTAGAAAAGATGACTGAAAAATAATGAAAATTACAAAATTTTCGCTCCGAGATTCAGAAAATTCAATCGCCCGATTCTTTGAACATCGTTATACTCTGATCAGGAAAAATAATGGAGGGTCTGGTGTAGGTATTCCCTAGCTGAAACGATTCGTTCGGCGAAATCGCACGAATACTGAGACAAACAGGGACGCTTTTTGCGGAGACATCTTTGTCCCAGTAAAACCCACATCGCCTCGTTACAGTATGTGGCATCCGACGAACCTGACCGAATCAGGAGTCCTTTCCAGCTGCCGATAATACGTTTTTGCGGCCGGAATCGTCGTGTCCTCGCTTCGCGACTCTCGTCGGAGGTACGGTTGCGACATTCCACGAATTTTCAACTGTTCTTGCCCGAGGTCGACGCACCAGTTACCGATTCTGTTAAATTCCAATGCGAATCACCGGTTGCCAACGCCATCGGGGACATTGCAGGAAACCATCGCACACTCTGGTTAAAATCGCGCATTGTTTGCAGTAGAAATATTAATTAGAATTGATAATCGATCAACTTCGAGTAGCATTCCTCAGCAATAATCAACGTTAAAGAACTCTAATCAATGTTGTGTACTTATTGCGCAAAGTTATTGAATATTTCAAAGTCTACTTTGTCAAAGTGATCGCAGTATTATCGTAGATAATTATAATTAATATCCTGAATTATCGGAAAACGTCAGTTAATAAATACCTGCTAAGGAATACAGCTACACAGTTGCAGTGATAATCGATAAACTCCGACTAGCATTCCTTAGCAATAATCAACGTTAAAGAACTCTAATCAATATTGTGTACTTATTGCGCAAAGTTATTGAATATTTCAAAGACTACTTTGTCAAAGTGATCGCAGTATTGTCGTAGATAATTATAGTTAATATCCTGAATTATCGGAAAACGTCAGTTAATAAATACCTACTAAGGAATACAGCTACACAGTTGCAGTGATTTCAATGAACTGTGTAATTAAATCGCAAATAAAACGATCATCCTAGGCAATTCCGATACAAAACCCTTGCCGGCATACAGAGTTCAACAGAACTCTGTATTCTGCATACTGCTCGTAATGTATTCTACCCAGACCTTCCGTTTCATAAACAGAAATTGTAGAAGTCCACAAACTTCTCTGCAACTCCAAAATTCAGTAATCTTCCTGGACAAGCCACACATAACACAGCAGAGCGACTGTACACCAGACGAACAAATTCCTAACAACCATCTTTCATCAACTTTCCAACTTCTCCTCTCCCAAACGATGACAATACCAAAGAAAACAGTTCCATCCACCTCTGCCATCCACACTCCACAAAACCACCCTACCCGTAATCAAATTTCCTTCCCGAAAAGAAAAAAAAAAACACTTTCACCTTCCTACCATCCCCCCAACAAACGCATTCGCATCTCGACACTCCGCGGAACCCTCCGCGGTATCCTCCGCGTAACGAAAGGGTGGGAAAACAATTTCCTTCGGTGCCAAGGGGGATGCAGCTAATAACGTCGTTACGTGGCGTCAACTCGAATGAATTTATTCGCGGCCAGAGGGTGGCGAAACCGCCCCTGCAACTCGATACGTATGCCCGTTGCTCGGTACCGGCTGGGAGGGTTGCTTTTGTCGCGGGGTTGGTGTCCCGAGGCCTTTCAACGGCCGCGGGAGCCCCTCTCGCGTGAAACAAACCGCCTTCGCCTGCACACTTCGAAAGTCGCCGAGTGCACTTATACCCGAGACAAAGTGTTATGTCCCGCTTTATTGAGTCGGCGATTTACGATGGCGCTTCTCTCGCGGCCCTCCGAACTTCCGCGGCCACGGGCAACGCCCATCCGGGGTTTAAAGAAAAATTACGAGCTGAGGATCGCGGCACAGAGGCGGGCAACACTCGTGCCCTCGTCGAGGGATTGTTTATCGGTGGTGAAAGGCGACGGGAACCAGACAGAGGGGGTGTTTACGAACCAACTTGCAAGGAATCTTGGGGGTTCGGGTGGAGGACGAAGTAGTAATTAATGCTTCTTAGGAAGAGGGATGTGGGAGGGGAATGGCTCGCGAAGAGGTGATGAACAGTTATGTTTACTTGGTCTTTTGTCCTCTTGTTTAGCTGTTGTTGTACAGTTGTTTGAATTAATCCCCTTGGATTAGAGGTGTACACGTTGCTTTTTAGATTAGGTGCGGTACGGTGGCTTGCAGAGATATAGTGACTGATTTGGGACCAAGTGTGAGGAACAATGTTTTTGAATCTCTACTAAATGAAGAAAACACTGTACCTAAGTGACAAAATTAAAAAACAGTTTCTTTTTGTCGGAAAATGTTCTACGTACCAGTGGTAATACTGTGGTATAGAATTTGATTTTTGGCACTTACAGTGTTTTCTACAAGGACTCTTTCAAACGTGTTTTTGAACACTCGTTACAGGGCTCTACTTATTTGGTGAGATTCTAAAGTACCACAGAATGTGCAGTTGTCCTTAATTTTTTACTTGTCTGCGAGATAGTTAACTTTGTATCCTGTTGCTTCTAGATTACTATATTTCTGCAAGATACAGTGAAGAAAAGTGGTTTGATTTCATGGGGAAATATAATATTGGAGTTGAACTTTCTGTGAGATTGTAGATTCTAGAAGAAGTGACACTAGCGATTTCTTGAATGGAATCTTAGGTTCAAGCTGTACCCTTATTAAACTGTGTTTCAAGGGGTATTTAACTAAATAAATCATAACTGGATAACACAAGATATAGAACTATAATAAGAACTTTTAACTATGATACGAATATTGAATATCGCAAAATATCAGCTTCATCACTAACTTGTAAGCGTGAATTGAGTGAAACTCAATACTTCAATATTAAAATCATGTGAATATATTTTCAACGAAGGATAAAACAACAACTACCATTAGAATCTTTAACCCCCTTAATACAAAAACAATCTCAACTTTCCAAGAAAATCGCAAACACCAGTAAAACTAAAAAAAAATATATAAAATTCTAATTTTACGTCCAATTATATAAAGAACTTTTAAAACACTTTTAGTATACTCCTATCTAAAAAAAAAGTGTTCAGATTTCATTGCATTCCCAAACAGGGGCGTCACAGAAATTCAGCAAAGAAAAGCCGGGTCCAAAAATCAATGGAAAGCGTTTCTCAGAGACGGGGACGCTCCAGGGAGCTCCAGCAATGCTGAAGCGACCCGTCGAGCATGTAACAACGATGCTCATCAAAGGCAGGAGTGTCAATGGCTCGTGAAATTCCGCAGTAAGGCGGAACCGCCATCGGGTAGATTCCTTATCGAGCAACGCTTCTAGCGAGACGTCCAGTCTGGGGCTTTAATTGGCAAGGAGTCGAAAAAAGGCGCCGGTGGAATGGGCGTAAGAGGTAATTCTCTCGACGCCGAGCACGCTCGACCACTCGAAGCGACAATGGACCAGGCTCGAGGCTTTTTCAGCGGACGGCTGCCTCTTCGATTGACCCACTTTCGATGGAATCTCGAGCTTTCGTCGTACATATGAACGTCCCGGTATGAACGTTCATGGCTGGCTTTCCTTATCGTGGCACAGAAGGGTAGAAGGGACAAACAGGAACACGATGGGACGAACGTGTATCTCTCTTTTACTGGCTGTATCTCGTATGCTATGTTTTGGATGTAGCCTGAATGGAATTCTTGAAAATCTCACGATAGTGTGACCATTAGGTAACCGAGGTAGGTAATTTAACTAGCTGTGGGCTTTTAATTAGATTTATCTTGTAACTGTATGTGCAGGGTGATAGGGATTCTTCGGTGGGTATGTGAAGAGTTCAGTTTTGGACAAGGAAGTTGGATTTGTAAGCATGCTCGTACATCAGACGTTATATAATGAGATTCAGTGTTTTTCTGTAGGATAGTGCAGATCCTGTGAGGTATGTAACTGATTGCCCTGTTTTTTACAGTTCGTTGAAGTGTGTCTAATAACGTCACTGATTGTGGAATAAAAATTGAGATATTTGGTGAAGATTTGGATCGATGATGAAACCAATCAGTGACCAATAATGGGGGTCACTGGCCCTTTCCTCTATTGGAAAGTTATACTAACATCATTTTGTTACTTTATTCCTCCATTTCTCGTACTTTTGCGCGAACTTTCAGATATACCATTTCAGTTTTTAATAAAAAGAGAAAAATTGGGGTAGAAGCCAGAGTTATGTTTGATGTGATTCCTAGTAGGGAAAATGGCCCGGGGGGGCCAATTGATTCTGTCACGCCTGTAGCAAAGAAGACGAGGGGTTGCATGAAGACCGCAGTATTCCGAGAGCAATGAATCAACGTGACGATTACATATTACACGTGTCACGTTATATGCCAAAAGCAGCCGACACCTCACGTGTCGCAAATCCATTCGACGCCACGCGTGCCACTTATTGCCTCCATGGTGTGATAAGCGGTACGTGCTTCCTCCGAGTAATTCATTTTTCTCTGTAATGGAGCAGTCGCATACTGCGACTCAATCATCGCCGTGGAAATCACTGTTTTTGTTCGATTAAATCTCCTCGATAGAGAAATTACCATTTTATTACTCGATGTAATTTCGTATAATTGGAGGAATACAAATTTATAATGACAAATACTTGTAAGTATTTGATTTTTTCAGCTTTAACTTGTACGACTACGTTCGAGCCCACTTTTCGGATACATATTTTCTAATTCTATGATTGCATTGATTTTTACTTTAATTCATGACTGGTTTAGTGTTTGATTTAGCGGTCAAATTGGTATATTTTTAATTTATTTTATAGAATCTCGAATTTATTACCTTATTCACGTCATGATAGCTTATTTTACGTAGCTGTAACTTGACGAGCGTAATGTAATCTACTTTCTAGGAGGAGGAAAAACTCTTCGTCTGAAGTTTTACTTTAAGCTCCCTTTCCTCACTCGAGCCGAATAAACTGTAACCCTGATAGACAGAAATTAATGAAGATTCGATTAGAGGTTGCAATTTGACTACCGAAGTTAATTTAGATAAAAACTTTCATTTCGATACTTTCCACCTATATCTAACGAACGGTAAAATCCTGCTTCACTGATGAACAGGGATACCTACTTAGTAACTAAACGGTCCAGAGGCCTAATAAGTAAATTTCATTATAGTTGACGTTAATTTTCCTTTTAACGAAAGCAAATGGTCTTTTGACCAATCTTCCGGTAAATAAATTTAAATTCCGTGGAACGATACTCCAATCACTGTAAACTCACAAAATGACGGTTAAGAATGATGGTAATAGCTAAATTAAATGAAACCCGTGCAGCGAGTAATTTTTACAATTCGCGAGTAGCAGGCGGTGCAATATTGACGAAGAAGTTAGAGTGCTTCAATCTGTTCTGTCAGGATATTTCTATCACTGACGTCGAGCAGAGTATTTTATATTGGACTCTGTGCCGAACATTTTAATGGTTTTTCTGTATAACTTGCTCCCGTTCGGGGAAAAATGTGCCCGTATATAAAATAAAAAATATGACTCAGTACACGTGTAGAATATAATGTTGGAAATATTGAAACTAGAAAACCGTCTACACGAACCCTGCGAAATCAATAATGGCGGGCCATCAGCGACACGGAAACAAGCAACGCAAACTGTCAGTGAACGAAATCGTTTTGATTAGAAACGTGCAGTTTCGAAAAGCTCGAAATTCTATGAAAAGACACAAAACAATTCGATTATTTTATTGCCAATTTTTGGCAATTATAGTTTGCTACTTTGTAACGAGCAATAATAAATTTTATTGTACTAAACAGTGATTAAGTGGACGGGGTACATTAATAAGAAATATTTCCAGAAACTGAGAGTTTTGGAGAAAGAAAATTATATTGAAGCCTTTACTTGAATATCACGGACATAAAAGTTTAATTAAATAAAGATACCTAGGGGTCGAATTATATTGAATTTCTCCTAGTGCACGCTCAGTATTTCACAGAAAAATATACAGGAGTACCATGCATTTCTATTTTTAACATGGTACAAGCATCTTATTATCAAAGTAAATATTCCTACTTTTATAGAACATTCACCGTCCCCCGTGGCCAAGGTAGTTCGAAATTATTCGTTCCTTTAGATAGAAAGTTCTTTACAAGTTTCCTCATAGCACTCGCCATGTTTAATCGCGAGGACACGAGTTCCGAGTGTCGTTTTGAGCACGTTCGCCTTCTATCGAAAATTTTAATCTTCCCAACACTGCAGTTTTATGCAAGCCCAGACAGAAATTTTCAACAGCTAAGATAAGATAAGGCTCTAATGCAAGAACAAGTGTTGTTTCGCCAACTTACCAAAGAATTCACTTATTAACAAGAAAAAGTGAACGCACTATTACCTCCAAAATCAGGTTCTTTAATTAATATTTGATATTGTAGCGAATAACCAGATTGTCGAGAATTTTTCCACATCTATTCACAAATCTTTGTCTACGAAAAATCCTATACATCTGTCAACTTATTAAATCCACTTCAAACACTTAAGAATCTTCAATAATTTAAATTACAAATACTAACTGAACCATAAAACAGTGCCAAAGATATACGAAGAGTCCTCAGAAAAGAAGGATCAATTTAAACCGTGACATTATTTTGTTTAAATTAAGATCGCAGTTCGCGACACTTTTTTACATCGCGTGATTCGAGTTCGACTACCGCCAAATTTCGCGCGCAGAAATTTTTCTACCGATGATCAATGATTAATCTAACCGTGGGCCAACTAAACGTAATGACAATCGTTCAGGCGCCCAGCTGGTCAGAGCTGCGGAGGAGAACACTCCTGTTTCGTCGCCGTTTATTTAATTAAACGACGATTCAGGGTGTTGAGCACGGTGACATTAATCTGGCAAAAGCAATTTGCACGCTTACGGCACGTAACGCGGATTTTCGTCCTCGCGTACTCGTGCCGTATCGATCTGCCAGGATCCAGTTTCCGTTGGGACGTCGCGATCGATACGATCGAGCGCTGTCGAACTGGTCGACTGTTTGATTAATCGGACGTCATTCGACCGTTTTCTGTATCTTTAAATCCGACGGCGCGCAACGAAGCACGTGATCATCCCTGTTTCTTTTGCTCCAACGTTCTCCCACGTGCCGCGAAGCGTTGAAAATTCGATCATGGATTTGATGATTGGGATAAATCGCTTGAACCGTGCACACCTTCGCGCAATGAGCAGAGTAAAGTAATGGGAAAAGGGAAGTTAAGATTTAATAGTTTCGTACGTGTGGACGGAGGGCTGGTAGAATCAATTCACTTTGTGCATTTTTAGTTTGCCGTTAATCATTACTGTAATACAATTTAGCTTCGAAACCAGTTGCCAGATTTGAGTAGGTATAAAAATGTAAGTTGATAACTGAATTTAGTAAATTACGTAAGGTTTTTTAATGAGGGGGGTGTCGCGAATTTCTTACGTTTTCTTATAAGGGGAGGGGGGAGAGAGAGTTAGGTAGCGTCTCATGTAATATATTCTTAACCTAATTTTCAATATGAGTAGTTTAAAAAATGATGTTTCGTCGCACACACGAAGCCGGGTTAAATGAATTATATAAACCTTTAAATGGATTTTAATAACTAATGAATGCAATGTAAAAAGTATTACCTATGGAAGGGAGAGAGGGGTTGGAGTATAAAATCTTACGCGTTCTTAT
Organism: Andrena bucephala; assembly: GCA_947577245.1. Taxonomy (NCBI): domain Eukaryota; kingdom Metazoa; phylum Arthropoda; class Insecta; order Hymenoptera; family Andrenidae; genus Andrena; species Andrena bucephala. The sequence continues at coordinate 114,361,316 of OX387715.1, forward strand.
ACTAGGCTAGGGACGGGGTAAAAAATCGCCAAAAGCACCCTTACGTAATTTAAGCACGGCCCCTAATAGGCTCTAATAGAATTACTGAATCTGTTTTCTATAATGGCCTGTTTCAGTTCCCTCTGAAAGGAAGTCAATACATTACAAGGAGAATATTACACGAGTTAGAGTTAATAATTCAAGATTAAAGAGGTCCAGCAAGTACCTACCAGATTCCATTTATCTTTAATTTTATACGCCCAACTGAAATTCTCAGTGGAGAAACATAAAATTGATTGGTTTGAAGGAGAATGTAGAATATCATGATGGAATTTAATAAAATAACGATATGTGGCAGCGAGTAATTTTCTCTATGTATTTGAGACTTAAGTAGATCCTCTACTGAGCACGAATATCAGAGTTAATTTTGCCCATCAATAAGTAAATCATTCGCGAAGCTCAATAAGGAACAGAGAGCTGTTTAATATCCCAAGTGTGCCTCCTTAGCAGTGTTTGATTAATGCAGGTGGCACAATTGGACCTCCTTTGAAACGATTTAATTGCCATGGTAGTCGGATGTGGTTGGCACAAGTCGTTCACGTTCAAGCTGCTATTACAAAACGTGCTTAGGATCGTTATCCTTTAGAGCTGCGCCAATGGAGCCAGTAAAATTGAGCGAAGGATTTATTCATCTTGAAATAACGTGAATAGGACCGTCCAAATGCTGGCAAACTTCAAGAAGCTATTGTAAGCTGAGGCTTGAAAGACATCTGGCTTCTAGCGAGGCTTGTACAATAAGATTTAAATTAATCGATGTAATAAAAGACGTGCATGTACAGAAAATGAGTTAATTGTGTGAATATGAATCGCTACCCAATCGCTGCTTCCTTGTCTCGAAAGCAGGTAATTACATAATGAATTCATTAATTAAAGAAAGATTTTATGAGGATTCATCTACATCAAACAATCCAAAAGTATACGTTCATATGCACGTTAATAAAATGTATGTTAATCTGAACGATGCCAAGTTTGCAATGATCTCCATTACCGTGTTAAGCGATTAAGTAAGTAATCGCCGTTTAACCTGCTTAAATTGCTTATTCAATGCATCGTTAATACGGATAAAAAAGTATCGAAACGGAGAAAATGTGTGCTTTGTTCGTAATTACTTGGGGATTTACACAGAGTGGTCCAGAATTCTCTGGGTGTTTTAATGGAAACCGATAAATTTCAAACGAATGTCTTGATAATACAATTTTGTGTGCTCGTATTTATACAAAATACAGGAACAGGAGCTGGCTGATCAAATCCAAAATGACAATTTACTGAATTACATTCCACTTTATGATTAAACAAGTTTTCTTGCGTGTAGCTAAGTTAAGCAGCATAACTGGCACACCCAGCTGACGAAAAACGAACTTACTTCACTGATCAGTGAAGAAACTCGTCTAAGTTAAACCCCTGTCTTCGAATACCAAAATGAAAATTTCTTCAGCCACATTTTGCTCGTCAGACTATGAAGTTAACGTAACTCAGCCATTTTTCAAACAGTATTCTCCATGAAATCCTCTAGCAGGAACCGTCACCATATGCCATACCCTCAAATAGTTAAGAATATCTCAAAAATGATATTTTAATTCATACGTAGATCTTTCTTCCAAATGCTGTTCAACGATTATACCTAGCTCTTCTAAGAATATGTGACAAGATTTAGTCACGTTAGAAGAACGAAGTAACGCGTATTGCGGCGAGCAGACAGTAAACGAAAAGGGTGTGTTTATTGCAGGACCAGTAAAATATGTATATTAACCGTAGGAAGGCCACCGTACGGATCCGCGCATCTACAATACGGTCACGACAACCTGTTGCAGTAACAAGCCCGAAGTAATTTTTGCCCGAGGACGTAGTAATTCTTTCCGTTCTCTGTTTCACACTTCATGGGCGCCCCAGCTCGCGCCTGCAGTCGTTCTGTAGCCATCTTGCTCTATTCTATGTTAACACGTTGTTCAAACGGCTTAAAATTACCATTCCAACAAGCGCATACTATTACAAATAATTAATATTCATTTACAAGGGAAATTAGACAACTCGAAAATTCAGAAAATTATGCAACTTTGTGTGCAGGTAGAGTAGTTCCTCCGTATCATAAACCTATTTTTTGTTGCTGCCATAGTGCGGTTTTAGAGGGTGAAATCACCCCTTGAAAAAAATGCCCAAGTTTCTTTTTCGTGGAATATCTCGGGAACGGTGAGAGATATTGAAAAGAAGTTTAAAGAAAAGTTGTGTTTTCTTTTTATATCTACCAAACTGCGTAAAAATAATTATCGAAAAATTCATACTTTTCAAGTTACCCTCACCATCACTTAATTCGATAATTAATTAAAAATATCTCCACTTCGCCTTTAAGATCGTGTTGTATGAATAAAATAAGATCTATATTTATCAGTGACAGTTTCAGAGTTTTTACTGTATGCTTTTACCACATATGAATGATGCTCCCTTTTTAAGGGACGCAATTAACACAGAATAAGCAGAAATAAAATGTTTATGAATGCTCATTAAAACGCGAAAGCTTTTACGATGTCGCCGTAGCGCGATTCGGAAACCGGAACTGCTTTCTTTATAGGACATTTGTTTCACGCAAATCCCAAATGGGATCATTCGATGTAGGGCATATTAACTCTCAGCAGCTCCGGGAACAAATACGCGAGCCGACACAGCGCGGAAGAATTATTTTTATGCCCCCGTTTTTATTTTCTCGCTCGTACCGTACGATTATCTCATTCTTTATTACGGGTAATAAAAAGGAGCTTCTTTCGTTGATCCGCGGCGGAAAACGAATGCGTCTTTTCAGCCTCGAAATAAGAATGTTCGAGAGTCTCGGCGAGCCAGTGGAAAAAGCACGACTTCATTACTCTAGACGTAATAATATAGGATTTACGCGAGCTCCCGCGTTATTACAGTCTGCGCGTGGCTACGTAAGACCGTGTTTAAAGGAAAAGGCAAACAGAAGAGATCCTAATTTGAAGATGTTCATACATTTTGCGGAGAGGGTACTCAAATGATTTGGCCAAAACTGTAACTGATGCTGGGAACACCTACCACAGTGCCACCAATTATTTTTACTCTATTTAAGTATTTTATACTTCCATCACCTACGTCATCGTCAGTTGACTCATCAGTTGACTGTGACAGGTGCTACACGTCACGCCAACAGGAGTTACATCGTTGAAGAGGTTAACAAGATTCTACAATAATTAATAAATAATAAGGATCGACATAAAAAAAAAGATTTGCCAGTTTAAAGATGCCTTCTTATATCCCAAAAGAGTTTAATCCAATATTAACAATAGTCTTCGAAAAAAAAATTATAAATCTCAGTTACATTGGGGCTGTTACACGAGAATCCCCCCTTAAAAAAATGCGTCGTACTTCTTCCTGGACTAATTGATTTTCAACTTTCCTTTGTTCTATCTATAGAACTGCTTCTAACTTCTTTAGATCCGAAGAAGACAAACGAGAATAGCGCCTTCAATATCGATCATCCTCGATCAATCATAGTCATCGTCTTCTTCAACCCCGTTTCATGAGATTTGCCGGAGAAAGGTCACCGAAGAAGCTTTATATCACGTTTCATCTACCCAGCCACGATGAAAATGATGTTCATCAGCGGAACAACGCGAGACAGGAGTGTTCCACGTCTCACCGTCATTTCCTGTAACGCGAGCAAAGAATCTCCTCGAGGCTAGATATATCGATATCGGCGGTGTTCCGGCGCAGCCCCCGAACTGGGCTAATGTTCGACGTTAACCCGTAAAAAGGCATCGATAAGTGCCTGGAGGAAAAACGATCTCGCCGCAGAAGCAGAGACCACGAGTTCAGACCAGCGCACCTTCGAATGCACCTTGACCATTCTTACTGCACCTTCTTCCTCTACGAATGGCGGGAGCTCCGTTCTTTTTTATGCTTCTTGGCGTAGTGACTCTTCTTGGTCGATAGCCATCGTGAATCAAACAACGAGGGGAGCAATTTGAGGGCTGTTTTTGCCACGTGGGAGGATTAATTTGAGAATCTTCTACTTTTTAAAATTTCATGCTTTTTTTTTTTAAGTCTTTCTGCTGACTGGTACCTCGGGCGAGTGAGATCTCGAGTTTTCTTTTTGATATCTGAATCTAGGAAGCGAAGGCTAATAAAAATATCAAAATTTGAGAGGAAGGAAGTGTATTCATCCCTCTTTATGTTACACGGAGTAAGGAGATTCCCAAAAATAGTCTAGTGACAGTAATTTGAAATGTGAAGACTAATATTACATAGCGTAACGAAAGCTTATGGAATATTAAAGTGTCAACGCTTATGCCGTACACTTTTACAACTTAATTCTAGGCTCAGCAAAACGTAGAATTCGAAAGTAGATACTCACAAGGACAGCATTTGTAGGCAACCTCGATATACTTCGGGAATCCAGGACACGGGTCGTCCAGGAGGGTGTTTGGATATGTGTTGAACTTGCACTGCCTCCTCTTGTGACAGACGTCCACCAGCGTCTGCAACAGTGAGTACTAACTCGTCATTCAGATGACCCGCTCACTTTACGATGGAAATCAATAACAACTTAATCTAAAAATTTAATAATCCTCTCGACATTACTTTTCACCCATTTTCTAGAATTCCTTATCGAACCACCTATCGCATTTCTACCGTAGTTCTATCATATTTCTTCTTATTAAAAAATACTTAGGTATCACATTTTTGGGAAAACAGGAGGCACATCAGCGCACGTTTTAAATCCCATCAATATAAGAGTATCAAAACGTGCCGTCTCCTGTTTCACGATTATATGCATTCGCAGCGGAACCTTATAATGCAAATACGTTCCTTCAACAAACACACGTGTTTGCCCATGCACCGTGTTTGCCATGATCTATATTAGCACCGATACGCTTCAATCTGACGGACATTAGCAACTCAGTGATTAATTTGCGAAAGCTTTCCGGCGCACCTTCGCGAGAAACGCATCCCGCATCATCTGGACTCGCGTTCGGTAATAAATGACTGTGTGGTTAAGTGAAACCAGCGCGCCGCAGAGACATCCGTGCATATAATCGCTATTTCCTTCGGTTAATTATACCCGACGCGTCGGATTAAACTCTCGTTTGAAAACCATCAGAAGCTAAACACGGAATCAACGACGAGATTGGCACGATGAACGTAGGCAAGTCCCCATGTGTCAGTTCCCTGGAATTAATGGGGTAATTTGCACAAACTGCGTAATAATTATAACAAGGCTCATAAATCCGAATTTCACACACATGGCGCGATACAAATTTTACGATAAAAAATGCAGAAAGAATCCCGGACCCCGGTTTCACCAGCTGAACTTGTTAAACTCGAAATTCCAATAAAAGGATTCCATTACACTGTCATTTCCACAGTTTGCAGAGAGAATCCAGAAATGGTCAAACATTCTGCCCTTAAATAATTCCTCCTGTATAATGAATTAGGAAATATAATATAAAAAAACCTCGTGTAAAATAACTCTGCAGATCTGCTGCCCATCTCACAGGGGAGTAGTATAAAAACAAATGTTCCACCGTTGTCAAAGCCACTGCCCAATCACCCGAATCCATCGGCGCGCAGCGGAATACGATAGCGAGACGGTTTAAGTTTCGCGCGTTGCCTTTCAAAGTCCGTTCATTAGCAAAGGGAAAAGCCCATTAGAGGGTGCCCGGGAACGTGTCATCGGCGTCACGGTCATCGTACCCTTTTTCCCGCCGTTAACTCGCTTTTGTCGGCCGTGCAGCGTGTCATTCGAGGATGAGGCGGACACAGAGGGGCCAGCGGGCGGGGATCAGGTGGGGGAGTGGAGGCAAGGGCCAACAAAGGTGAAAAGAGGAGGCGAGTCGTGTTGCATCGCGAAAGAGAGGGCACAATGGAGTCTCAGAGGTGCTTTGAAGTCTGGCCGAGATTAATGTGGCGACTCGCTTTGGTCCGGTTATTGCGACGAATCCGACGGGGGGGTGGATGAAAAAAAAGGCGTGGGCGAGTGGAGGGGAAGAAAAATCGCGTCGCGAGGCTGGGTTTCTCATCTCTCTCGGTCGAGTTGCATTAAGGTTGCCACTTAATTTTGCATGAGCGACCTCTCTCTCGCCCATTTTCAAACTCCATCTCTACCGCCCCTCCCCCCCCCCCCACGTGCCTTCTAACAGCAAGGATTTCCTTATGAAAACCGTGCCGTTGCTTGGAGTGGAATTAACGAAAGCCCACGAAACTCGTAAACGGATCTTTGGGGCGACGAAACGACTTCAAACGCGAGAGAATCGTGGATAAAACAGTGGAAGGGAGCCGGCTGTTTGAAGTTTACTTCCTCGGGGCGAGAAGAAGGCCACGAAATTGCCGAACGTCCGTTTCGGGGATCTGGTATTTGGGTAGCGAGGATCTGCGATAATATCGCAGATCGAAATCTGGGGGATATTAAAAATAAACACCGCTGTTCACAGTGACGATGTCCTCGTCGGGGGTTTTATTAACGCCGGGGGTTGATACGCTCGGCGAGGGCGCGCTAGGTAGAAAAGCCAATTAAAATATCGAAATGAATGAGGCACACTTTGGGGCATTGCCATTGGAAATTGCTTCTATGGCTGTTTTTATTGTGTCAGTTTTGGTTTCATTTTCTATTTGGTCGCTTTATTAGCCGCGATTGACGGGCGGCAGTCAGCGCCGGGAGGTAGATTAATCGACTTGTCCGCACTGTGAAGTCCATTGCCTGGCATTGTCGCCGCTTCACCTTTGATATGCCAGATTTTTAATATATCCCACTAAAATATTATTCCAGGCATTCGGCGGAAACTGTTATTGCCATTTTACCAATAAACGGTCGTCCCCGCGAATGCTGGGGGACGTAAAAGAGACGTCTTATGACGGTTTTATTATTCACGTATTTTACGAATGGCTGGAATTAAATTTGAATAACGATTAAGTTGGTAATTTCTCTCGCTTTCAAAAACACGACGATTCTAGCGTTTCTGTCGAACGAAGCGGATGAAATATACCTTCTCACGGAAAAATATTGATTCGTTGAAAAGATCGATGGGTCTCGAGTCGGCAGAAGGGTTCGTTTCGGAAAGGATCCGGGCAAACAGAGATTATTCAAGCTTTAATTAAGAAAATTTCATTTTGCAGCTGATCTCGGAAAAAGTGCGGCTGGATCGGGAGAAAGTTTAGCACTACTGTTTTTCGGAGCTTAATATCCCGGAATTGGCTAGTTTCTTCCATCCGAATTCGACTGCGCCCGAGATATAATTTGGAGCTCTAGAGATATAATTTGGCGCTCAGTTTTCATAGAAAACTCGGCCAACCTTTGCTCCACAAATAACCTACATGTGTCTGAATATTCGAGAGCGATTTTATCTAGCATGTAGAAAGAACGATCACAATAGGTCACGATAAAAAAGCTCAAAAAAGTTCGGAGTATTACTTCAAACATACCTTAATATGCAGGCAAAACGCCAGACAGTATAGACTTATAGTTTTTGTTAAACAAATTCCCGAAGATGGCGTTGAAAACGGGCAGTCACTCTAGAGTACCCCTTTAACCTTTTCGCGCCAAACGTATCATATATGATACATTCCTCTTTTTCGCCGTTTGCATTCGCAATTCGTTGTTTGCAACTGTTTAAGTAGTACATGTTTAGCATAATTTAATTCATTGAAGAAATTTGACCTTTTTTTTTTACTTGGAAGAAATTTGACCTAACCCAGACCTATCTGAACCCAGCATTTATTGGTTTTATACATTTTAACCTCTGAAAAAAATAAATAAGAAAAATAAAAAAAATGTTCTTTATAAAAATATATAAATTCGGACCATTTTTAACGATAAAAAGAAAACGGAATATTTTTCCTTCAACAGGATCTAGGTGCGGGCACTAAAAGGTTAATTAATTAAAACGATTTTGCTCCACACACTTACAATAATCCTTCTCTTGCAGGACTATTACTGTATAAAGCAGAAGCACAATTTCGTTCAACTAAAGAATATTATCCTGCTTGCTGAGATCTCATAACACCAGAGGGCTTTTGCATATTCCGTGCGTCCTCTTCGTCGCGAGCCCTCTTCAACAACGCACTACACCCAAAATCTACGTTACAAACCCAGTACGTGCTTCGATTTCCACAGCCCCGGACGAGAATCCATAAGTAAGTACCATAATCCATTCGAAAGGGGAGAATCCTCGGTGTCGTTTCGTTCGTCATATCCCACGCGCGTCCGTACGCAAATGGTAGTCGAAGTAGGAGCGGGAAAGTAAGTGAATCGAACAGACGTTACATCACCGAGGGGTTTCAATATCCCGCCGAGGGTATTCGCGAGAGCCTGGCCCCGAAGCGATGGGCGTACGAAAAGTAACCCGCGCCCGTTCACGGTGCATTAAAATCAGCAGCGATAAAGGTGTCCGTCCGACGTGCATCCGCATTGCCGGGGAATATTTGCCTGCACGCATTTAATTATTGGGTTTCCGGGTTTCAGGCCTCGCCACCCTCGGCCACCCTGTTACCGTGCATTTCACGTACGAATGAGAAAAGCTCCCGCGGGAGAAATCGATTTCCGGTATACATCAATGCACACGTACAGCGTGCATTCGACCCTGCGCTTCTCCGCGTTCCTCTGCCCGCCCCGCGGCCTTACACGCTCCGGCGCTTATCCCTTGCTCCATTAATCCCCGACCGGTTAACGACACGCTCCTCCATCGTTCCAGAAACAGGATACCATTGGAATCAAACGGGGGGGGGCAGGTCCGCGAAATCGCGTTTCAGTATGTGTGATGGACGTTGGATTTTCGGTTTTTCAATGTGACCAGGTGTAATGACAGCGAATGTCAGGGCAACTGGAGGTGGCAGGGGATTAACAAGTTCGATGCGGATTGGGGATTTTAGGTTCATTGGTGGGGATTGAGAAGGTTGATTGGGGTTTAGATTGTAATGGGAGAACAATCCGCGGATGTTTGTATTGAGCCCGTGGAATTCGTAGTGGAAGTGTAGGAGGGGCGGTAACAGTTTCTCAAACGAGGCTTTGTTTTTTGATTTTTGAGGAGTGATTGTTGGTCAAGTAGGTATACTATTGACGGAATTTTGAAAATTGATTCTTTGGAAATAAAGCTTCGTATGAAAAGATTTTATTCTACGCCTTCTATGTATTCTTTCGTATAGAGTCACTGTACTTTCGGTTGTACTGAAATTTCCAGCCGTTTCAGGAAATTGTTCATCGATATTAATTTGCTACCGGAACTGGAAGTGTGATTTTAATTCCAATTATCTAGAGAATACATTTTTTTTTAATGATAGAGTTGATGATAGAACGAGTCGTAATGGGACAGGAGAATTATCAAACGTTTTACAAGTATAGGCAACCAGCAGGCTAATATGAAATATATGAACGGCTAATAATATCTGCAAATCGCGTATATTCGATCGAAACGACTAAATTGGGTGGCTGTCCAGCGCAATTAATTTTATATAATCGGCTTTGCATAAACCGAGCGAATTTGGACCATTTAGTGTCGCTCCGCTGAATCATTAAGCACCCTGATCGTTAGGTGTCACGTATAATTTTATTCTTGTTGGAATCCAGCTAAAAAATTCAAGTTGAATCTCGGTGATCAAAGAATTCAATTATTCCACATACGAAATTTGTAACAGGATTAATCACTGTGAATAGAACCCGTTTAATACACGCTTCTGTATCATTCTGCATTATACCAATTACCGGATACTACAAAATGGACAGTTTCGAATTTCACAAATTGGCATTACATCACTGTCGACAATAATTACCAAGAAACTACTAAGTAATATTGACTGCGAACGCTCTTCGTGGTTTTATTTCCTTTTCACCGCAGATACACCGACGCAGGAGAAAAGATTTTCAACATTTCGCGATGTTTCTCGCTATCAGAAACCTTCGACCAGGCGGTGGTTTCCAGCTTGGAAAACCTCGGACTTGTAACTGGAGTTTAACGATAAATGGTGAGCCGGGTTCGCGTTATACGTGATCGCGCGCTAGGATTTATCGTGATCGCGAATTATCGCGTGGCTTTACCAGGCGGAATCGCACACGACGCACGTAGTCGATGAAAAAAAAAAAAGTGTTTTGGAAATAACAGGACAGATATTGCATCTTCCATGAGGATACCTGTACTCTAAATCGTCGTGATTCGAAATTGAGAAACTTGGTAATTCTATCGCCACACGTACTGTCTTCTATTGTTTTAAAAGAGTTATTCGTCGGTTAACGCTGTCCAGATTTTTCTTTCAACTTGAGAAATACAGGGCACGAAGCGGAAACTTTAAAATCCCTGGGTTTAAAAAGGGTATTTCAAGTTCTGACGGCGGAGGGTACTTTCGTTTCGCTTTCTGGCGTGTTCGTGAATGACAGCCAGCAGATTAAAATTCTGAACGTTTTGACACGTTATTAAGAACGTATGAAACTGACAAATTCGTAGAGAATGGTAACGAGCAAATGGACTAGTTTGTTTAACGGAGCTTATGGAGCACACGAATATTCAACTCTATTCGCACTCGAATTATACTCGAGCATCGTTAATTAAGCTTTCAATGAAATGAGCATTTACTCGAGTTAGTGGAACGTAGGCGAATGATTTTTCTACAACTGCTGATTCCCTCGCCCATGAAGGGATCCGCATTACCCAATTACCCGAGTCTTTTTGCGCCTGATTAAGATCAGATCGGGGAATGTCGAATCGTCGTTCGCGAAAATGCTGTCTAATCGCATCAGCTTCTAGCTATTCTTACGCTGGACCAGTTCGGAAGACATTTAAACGAGAGAAAGGAGACGAAATTGCACTACGCTTCGAAAGAAAAGTTCGCTCCCTTTCGGCGGCATTAAATTGCAGTCCCAACGAAAATAGAGAACGCTTAGCTCTACGATAAAAAGTTTCACCCATCGTAGTATCGAGTCTTTGCAGCGTGGAACGAATCCAAAGGCATTCCTCGATCGTGATTCCGTGAAAATTCGGGGCCCTGCCGATTTTCAAACGATAACGAAACTAAGGTGGGTACACTGGCTTCGCGACGAGCTACATTATAATTAAAGCGTAACTGAAATTACAATTGTCAGTACCTATCGAGATCACGAAATCATAATTTGAATTCAACTCGAGAGTTCAGAGAGTTGAGGAATATATTCTGAAGGAATAAGTTAATGACCGTAAGACGATTTGAAAGAAGAGTTGCAAAGTTTGACCGCGATAATGTTGATGTAAATGGAGAAGAATGTTTTGGAGAACAATGAATTGAGATATAGTGAGTGATGTAAAGGACTCATCGCGATTTTATTGCTCTTAGTGTATTTATTTTTATACTTAACCCATTTTGTGGAAGATCTTGTGATTACTCGATCATTATTTAATCTTTCCAATGCTACAGCATGAATAATTAAAACACTTTATAAAGCCCCCACTAAATTGACCCTGCAACAACGCGGCCCTATCAAGCAGGCCCGGCTGACTGGTTAAAAAATTGCAGACCGCGAAGAAAAGAGCTCGATCAGGCAAGATTTTCGATTTTGGCCATAGATCAGGGACCGTCGAATACTCGCTCCCGTCGCGGTTTACGATTGCATTTGTATCGCGCGAAGTCGGCCAAGTATATTTCTCCGAATGAAAAGGGAAGGAAACGGTCTAGGTCGACGACGGTGGCAGAAAAAAGCGAGGAAAGAATGGAAGAAAAGGAATTCAATCTTTCTTGGCGTCGAGGTCTCGAAGGGAGCAACGCTGGAGGGAACATTCCGTTTCAGCCAATTCGAACTTTTAATCCATCGAAAATTTACGCTGCTATCGACCGGCCGGGCTATCAGATGGGGAAGGGAAAAAATCGTTGATATACGCGCGAGTTTTTGAAAGTATGATTCCGGTATTGCAGCGAGCCCGATCGTCCGTCGTTAAACTTTATCCTCCCTATTTTTACCGCCACGCGAGCCCAGCCATATTTCTCCCTTTACGCGTCGAATAAGGTTCGAATAATGCCAATAAGGGCGCCCTTCGAACGCTGTAAAAATTTTATTTTTCCTCGGCACGGGATCGGGGGGTCGAGGTGTATCAAATGGGGCACGAATGGGCCTCTGATGACGTGTAACGTCCGTGAAGCACGTTTTGTTCGTAACAGTTCGACAGCTGCGTGTTTCAGGGTGGAGACAGCCAATCTACCTTTCCATACCAACCTTTAACGCTTATATTTTATAAACATGTAAATATTAGAGCTACACACTTTGAGTATTTATATTTATTTCATGTACAGAACCTTATGTAAATTCGTGTCAGAGGTACTATAAGATATTTGTGAAGATAATAAACTTACTTTAAGGAATCTTCTAAACTGATTGATGTTCGTGAAGAAGGGAATGTTTGGAATTCGAAGGAACGACTTTTCTGCAATTGTAATTTATTTACGCGACAGGAAAGGCGCCGTTAATGTTTCGAGACACTCGAAGAGACCTCTCGAACGGAGAGGATCAACAGGATAACAAGTTTCGTTACGACTTAATTTTCGCACCCTCGAGCCGCGCAGCACGGGCCGAGGGGATGTCGATTCCCAATTAAATCGAACCTTCAAACGGCGCTAAGAAGTCGATTTGCATGGGCAAATGCTTGCTAAAAGCCAGCCTCGATGGGAGTTCCTTTCAAGTGAAAGAAAGTTCGAACGGCGATCATTAGTGGTTTAAGAACGCGGACTTACACCGATAATCGAGCAATTTCGTCGCTCGAGGAGGGAGATTTTGAAAGTCTGCCAAATCTGCCGCTGGGTGGGGGCTAAAAACACGGGAAACTTTTCAAGTGGAGTTGTAAAAACCATTTCCTTCATGGAAATACTGCGTGCCGCGGGGTCATTATAGAAATCGTTGGATTAAAACGATGGAAGCCTGACAAAGGCCCGTTTGAGAATTATTCCGCCTTAATTAAGAAGAATCGTGGAATTAAGGGAAAGAAATCCACTGTGAAGCGAGTGAAATTTGTTTCGCCGGATAACCGAGCGCGGGCGAAGCGGATTCGCGGTTTCTTTCCCCCGTTGAACGCCTAATTTCGTTGAAATCCTCGTTAGAATATGAACAGAGGGTAACGAGGCGGAGTGGGAAGTTTTAATTTTTAAAGCTCACACGCCGGCGGGTGCATTAGGGTTTTAAAGCGCGGCAAAATGGCGACCCGTAATCTTTTACTTACACAAATACCCGCGGTTTAACGCTTGGAACCGCAACGCTGCCGAGTAACGGATCGCGGTTTTACCTACTTAATAAAATTCCTCTCCGACCCGAGCTGATAAAATTTTTTCGTAATACCCGCGCCGCCGTAAATCGACGTAATGTTTCCTAGCGGATATCCTCGTTTCAAGTAACAAACGTTACTCTGACAATCAAAGTAATGAGAGTATTTGGCGCGATGCCATGCCGCTCGAAGACTACGTTCCTCTTGGTCCCCCAGTTTGGCATAACGTTTTCATATTCCATTTCCGATAAGCTCCATCGGGGAACGCAAATGAGCCACGATTGCCTGCGTCGTCAGGGTAATCACATTATACTAAGTGGACGAGAGAAACGGGGCTGTAATATTCTTATCCTTACCTTCGTCACGTAATTATGCGACTCGTCTTATTTATTATACGTGCATAGGTATGTGCTTGAATATATTTCGAAAACGGTCTTAATATTTGTGAGAAATAAGATTCCAAGTGCCCGCCTCCAGGGCTGTGGCGTGCATGAGAGACCCCACGATATGAGTGTGCATTGGTATGTATGAATGCGTGGATATACTGAGTGTATAGCGAAAGCACGTGTGAAGGTAATCTATACTCTATACTATTGTATAAAGGAGAATGGGAAAAATTGGTAAATTTTGGACCTGGCTGGCAACGAAAGTTTTCTACAGGTCTTAATGAATCCGAAATGCATCATTACTTACCCTGGAGGCGATGGAAAAGTAATAAATAATATTAAATAATAACTGTACTGACAATTGTGTTACGTCACTTTGTTCGTCTTGGCAAGAGGAAGGTTTTAACGGTTCTATTTTTTTTAAATAATCTATCTGTACATAGGGTAACGTATACAGATGTTGACCCCTATACAATGATCGACCCTCTTCCCCAAAAAGTAGGAAATATAATATAATGCTTTTTTTATATAATAAAATATATCTATATTTCGGTGGCCCAGATAATTTTGTTCCGAATACAATTATATTTTATTATATAAAAACAGCATTATGTTATATTTCCTACTTCTTGGGGAAGAGGGTCAATCATTTTATAGGGGTCAACATCTGTATGCATTACCCTATATATATAAATTCCAAATACCACTCACTCACTCACTCACTCATCACAATTTCTCAGAAACCACAGATTCTACGACCATGAAAGATAGGTAGATTTCTCTTAGTCCTTAGGTGCTCGCTAAGAAATCTTTTCAAAAACTCCCTCCACTTTAACGGAAAAAGATATATAACCCGGGCAACGTTGGGAACTTCAAGCTAGGTCGATATAAAAGTAAAATAAAAGTGGCATCCGTGACTTGTTTGCTAAGATACCGAATCTGTTCTCGCGGTGCTCTATTTCTAGCAACATTGAACATGAATTGTATTTATCATAATACTAATCTCAGTGCATGTGGCATTTAACATTCAAGAATATTTTCACCAATTCAGAGATTCTCAAGTAAAATATGGTTGTGAATGATTTCGCGAAACAGACAATTCCATATTCCATTCGAGCAGCAAAGCGTTTCGCTAGGAAGGCGGTGGAAAGTTAGCCGAGTAGAGAAAAAGGTTTGTGAAGAAAGGCTGGACGAAGGGCGACTGCAACATCATTGGCCGCATAAAAGGAGTTATTTTATTTTCGCCAGCGGTGCTGCGGCCGAGATCACACACAATGGTCCCTTTCTGGAGCAATGGAAACGTAAAATACGAAATCAATACGAAATCCTCGTACCTCTTTCCTGACCATTGGATAGCCGCGAAAATTTCTATTGTTGCTTCATCGATAAGTTATTATCGCCGTTGCACGGCTCGCGGTGGATTTTACGCCGTGTAAAAGATTCTTTTGGGCCATTTGCGCCGGAAATTTTCCAAAACTCTAGCGAAGTAAATTTCCCGGGGACAACTTGAAATTCTGGCGACTTGGCTATCCACTGTGCGATTTACTCGACGAGAATGGAAGAGTTGCTTCAACTTTTCTCAGAACTTCGTGGAGGTTCTCGAGGATGCGAAATCTGCACTAATTTGGGCTGTGATTCAATGAAAATTGAAGGTTCATTTGGATTTAAGGTGCGAATCCACGATGAGATTTCACATGACACTTTTTTAATCATGAGACAAAATCTCACGAAATATATCACGAAACTTGTCTCGTGAGAGTCTAAGTAGTTTCATTAAACTAATAACAAAATAGTTAAAGAATAATAAAATACTGAAATAATTGTCTGCTGAGATTAAAGTCTCACGTGAGACACGATATTTTTGTCTCGTCGTGGATTTGCACCTTTAGAGCTCAGTCGGAGCATGATTAATTAATGAATATTGTTGAAATGAAACTAATTAATCATTTAATATCACTTTCTCCATCAGTCCCATGCTCCATCAACTATGACAAATAAGTAAACCTAAAGTTCCCCACTAAATTCCACAAATTTCCTAAATCAGGCACAGAGGGGATATCTGGGCAAAGTCAAAGCCCCCTTTCATTCACAAAATAACCCATTATTCACCATCAGCAGATTCCCAACAACCACCCAGCATTACTGCCCTCCCCACGCTCTCTTTCACTCCCCCAGTCGAAGACCCGTATTCAACGCAGCCAGGAAGAGCCGTCTACGCGAAATCCGTTCCCTGTTGCGGCTAATTGTACGCAAACGGGCGGGATTACTCCGGCGACTACAAAACCTGGAAACCTCACGCCGCGTTTCTAATCGACGTTGCGTAAAACGAACCCGCGAATTACCCGGCTGGCTGGCTGAAAATCATACGAATCCTCCCAGCAGAACAGACGAGGAAGTCACTGGGCGTAGGGAATGGGTTCGGAACGCTGTCTGCCGTTGCCCCTGCTCTATCTTCACGCTGCAGAGAGCGAAAAGAGTGCAGGTGGAAAAAATGTATGCCGATTCACGGGCCGGCTGGGAGCGAAGCGACTGGAAAAACGGGGCGTGCAACCGCGATTCCCTCGTTTCATTTCGACCGCGAACGAAACGCGGAAAGGAAAAACCTTGGCAGAAGAGTCTCGAGAGCGGAGGGCGCGCGAAACGTGGCTCCTCTCTTGGTTTCAGAGTCGGCGGCAATCGCCGTGGAGGAGAGTCGAGGCACGCGAGCGTGGCTGAGCGAGCGGGCGGTGGAGGCGCGAGGAGACGGCCGCCATTTAAAATCCACCATCGAAAGATAATGGCAACTGACCTGAAAACGACACTCTGGTGTTCCGTGGACCGTGGACGCTGAATGTCGAGGCTCTTCTGCGCTGTAACCGAGCTACGCGGGGCTGGGGCTGATAGTGTCGAGGACAGGGCATGCCCGTGATACGGGCGTGGCTGTTGGGTGTTTTTTAGATTACACTTTTTATGTACATGTAGCTTCTATGCTGACTAAGTTTTAAGGACATTGTGAAGCCTGGATGACAGCGGGGGTGTAATTGAGGCAGTCAGAGCAACAACGGACTAACCCACATTTTTTTTCGAAATTGAATTAGTAGCAATAACGTATTCCAATAGGCTCTACTAACCATATAAAATAGGAAAAGAAAAATTTTTTGAATGTGGGTTGGTCCGTTGTTGCTCTGACTGCCTCAATTGGGAATTAGGGTACATTGATTGTTGGATAGACCAGGAGTTGACTGGAATCAGAGTATTATTGGAAGTCGATGAGGATGGAGCTGAAAGAAACCCTATTTTGTCTCACGCATATGGACGAGTAATAGTGTTATTCTGTGAAAAAGGATTCTACAGAAGGAATTAGGGAGTTCCCTTTACCTCCTGTTACCCTACAAGTTCAATCTTTTTACCCCTCAGATCACCCAAGTTTGTTACTCATACCTTTGACTCTACGTTTTGAATACTGTCTGAGAGTGCGCAAAGGCAATAGTCAAGGTGACTGAATCACAGCTGATAACCACCTGCCATCGCGAGACTCAGGGGCATTCTCAACCCTTTTGCATCTGTACGAGGCAGGAGGAGGAAGTCCCCTTGTTCAACCCCGATTCTCAACGTTCTCACTTCCCATTAACCACGGGTGAGGTTGTCACACTTATAGAACACTCTCAGTTGAGCCTCTCGCATGGTCTCAGCGCTGGTGAGTTGGCTCATGTACACCGGGATCGCCTGAGGAAACATGCTCCCGGGGTTAGTAACACCCATGGGTGCATACCCAGGCCCTGGGGGTTGGTGGGACGGACATGTGGGATCAGGAACCCCCATAGCATAAGAGAGGACACGGAAGAACTAAGACCTGGGGAGTCGGCGAGGTGGTTAAGGCGGCTGGCCAGCGCGCTACGAATCTGAAGAACGCGGGTTGTTCGAGTCCCGCGCCGAGGCTCCCTTCTTCCGTGATCCTACAGATATAGTGAAGTAAAATGTCAAGCGACATTCATGCAGATATGAGACATGTCCACCTGGGTACGTGGCCGTTCAGAAGAAACATTTGAGTGATATAACATTTAAAATTTCATGCGTTCTTCGTATCTACTGTGTAATTGCACATTTCCTCCCCCTCTCTTTTCGTTAGTGGGCGTGCATCCAGGTGAGGCATAGTGGTGTTTTATCTAGCACCCATAGCTGATTTTAACCAACGATTAATGTATAAAGAAGAATCAGTAGTCGACCTGGAGAGTAAGAGTTCGCAAATGGAGAGAAGAAAGTAGCAGAGAAATCGGGAACGTCATCGAAGCGCAGCGTACACGAGACAGTAAAGCTCGATACGGATTCCTGACGATGGAAAGCTTTCCCTTGAAATCTTTTCGATGGGAGGGGGGCGTTCCGACTGCGAGAGCTTACAAACCTAAGCAGAGGTTACGAGGATTGAACCGTACAAGGGTTAAACCAGCGAAGTGGATACGGTTTACGATTCTTTCCGAGTCAGTACTTCCCCGGAGGAAGTGGTTGGGGTGCCAGGGCAATCGTCCACGTCTTTCTCCTGGATTAGAAATCAGGGTTTCGCCAGGAGCCAATAAATATAAGATGGCAGATAAACTTTCCGGGGTGAAACGTCAGAGTTGGAAGTTTCGACTGTAAACTCTTCGTAGAAGCAAGTCACACTACTCTGTATACAGTGTTCTATGATGGCGATGCTGGGAGTTACTGCTTTGTACAGTTTTGGTGGTTTCCCAAAGGCGGTGTAAAAAATACATTCAACTTTTTAACTTGAAAGAAATTTAGTGTACAGAGCGTACCTGCTGTTGTTACCACCATGAATATCTTATTAGTGATATATTTGAAAGAAATGACATGTTAGTTTGAAAGTTTTATAACAAATTTAGGGAGATAAATTTCTGTTATGATTCTTTAACGTCAACTTTGGAAATTTGAACTGTATTTTCAAGAAACTAATCGATCAAAGTGCTTTCGTTAATTAGTACCTTAGTTCAAATGAATTTATTCTCCACTCGCAGGGTAGAAATATATTCACCTCGACGTGAACTGTTTCACTGCACATAAAATAACATTTGCCTGCATATTCATTAAAATAGTGTCGACCTATACTTCCCTGGGCAGAAATTTAGATTACTGTCGAAGCACAGGGTGCACAGGGCGGAAAGATAACTCTAAAGTTCAGATCGATAATGCAACGCTTAAGTACCACTTAAAGTTCCCGAATTCGAGCGTTAATTAGCAAGTTACAGGAAGTAATAATACAGTAGAGCCCGATACGCGTAGCTTCAGAACGCTGATGATGAAAGCAGTACGTCGATGGGAGTTTAGATAATGCTTTAACATAAAGTTCCTCCGAGCAGCAACGTGCGTTCAGGTTAATGGCGACTTATCTCAGCCATTCTATCGCGGTAACGGTAATCATCTAACCCTAGCGGTATAACGTTCGAGAGGATACTAAAGCTGATTCTACTCGCTGGAAACTTGACAATACTGGGGAAACAATTCGTCGACATTAAATCATAAATATGGGCACATAAGCACCAAATTAAATACACGAGAATCAAAAGTACATTGATCTCTGAAATTTTTTACGCTGTCGAGCATTCAATTTTCTAACTAAAATTATTAAAATCCCAGAATATGCTGCTCCGCCGACTTCTCTCCGCAATGATTCAACTCCCTATTTTGTCAAGACTCCAGACTTGAGTAGAACGAATGCCAATGACACACAATCGCTTAACGGGTTCTTCCCAGTGTGACGACGGGAAAAAACTTAATTTTTCGGGAATTAAAAAAGGACCCCTTAAACCACGGAAATGATCGATCAAAGATGCTTTCTTCACACATACCTGCAACGATTGTGGCCAGATGCAAGTGTTATTCAACTGTCTGTCCCCAGTGAGCATCGATGGATCGGAAGAGCTGCACTTTCCAGTACCATTCGACCCCGTCCCACCATATTGAGCGAGGGAGACGGCGATGGTCGTGCCAGGTGGGCACGTGATCGTCATCGGCTTGTCGACGCAGGATGCACTCTGGTAGGTCCTCAGGGTGCCTGACAACACGGCTGCCGTTTTAATATCGCGATCATTGCACATTTCCCCGATATATAAGCGTGGTTAAAATGACGGAATGGCGATGAACAAGTGATTGGATCAGGAATTTCGTAGGTATATGAAAGTGACACGAGATTAATTTCCATCGCACGATGTCCCAAACAACGCGGCAGACGACAAATTATTCGTTAAAAATGAATGGACAAGGAAATTGTCAGGCCAGAATGCATGCAAGTAGTACAAGCATAATGTTAGTTGCCGGCGCATGGAGTTACAAGCAGGGCAGCCGGTGAAAATTGTACGATTAAAGATGAACGAGTCGTGAAGGAAATTGTCACCGCGACGCACGCCCAAATGGCGCAAGCGCGGACATAAAAATTGCAACATTAATCGCCAACGAAATGACCGTTCCAAAGATCCATGGAAATTGCATATGCATAGCAATTTTCGCGACATGATTAAGTAATCAAACGATTTGTATAAAGTAACGTCGGATGGGGGTATTAAACGTCATCGGGCAACGTCCAATCAAGTAAAACACGTGCGCACGTAACAGCCACGTATGTAACGTAGACAACGGTGGGGGTGAAAGAAGTTGCAATAAAAGCGATCGAAAAGTAGCGGGATACAGGTACGAATGAAAGGGAGGTTGAAAATTCGCAGGGACCACCGGAAGGAAGGAAGCACGAGGGGGGGGGGGATCGATCGGTGACCCGTAACGGTGTCACCGCAACGGTGATCAGTTCCGAGGGATTCGCGGTAATTAACGAGTGGATCAATCGTGGATCGGCCGTAGTACGATGTATCGATGACACCCGCGAAAGCGGTGTCGTTTCGTTTACACGCGGGATACACGACGGCCAAACAACGGGCCACATTTGCGGAATTCGGCCGGAGAGTTTGCACGTGACACCGCAGGCGCGGCGTTTCGGTGGATATAGGCGAAACGGAGGTGTGAACGAAAGCAGAAACACGATCGCGATGACGATACGTTTCGACGTCGTTTATAGACGAATCATGGTTTCAAGGGTTTATTTACATTTTTTGTTTTGGATATTGGTGGTGGGGATTGGAAGGTTATGGGAGAAAAGTAATACATTGAAATTTGATGTAAGGGTGATTTAAGAAGAATTTAGTAATCGGTGTTTTAAAGGAATGGTTGATTGGGAGAAGTCGTACAATTTAAGATAGTGTTTTAATAGGTATTAAAAGAAGATAGTGTAGGTGGAATGAAGAAAGTGGTAATTATAGAGAATTGCAATGGCAGAAATAGTAAAGATCAGAAGTTCGAGTGTCATTCCAATAGCAGCAAAGGAAATAATTGTGGTTCGCCGGGAGGAAGCGATAGTTAGTGGGATGTATAACGTAATTAAAAGCATTGCGTCAAAGGGTCGCGTTGCGAGCGCAATTAAGTCATTGAACCAACAAGGTGTACAACAAAATGTTAGTGTATCAATGCCGTGGTTTGTTAGCATGCCAGCGTGGTCACCATCACCGTGATTTATTAACGTCACCACGGTGCACCAGGCATTGCGGTCACCATCGCCGCGATACATCGTCGGGTTATCGTGGCCACCATCACCAGAGTTAATCAGCGTGTCGTTGTTGCCATGCGAATCGTTAGGGTGTCGTCATTTGCGACACGCCGCCATTGCCGCCGCACGAAATCGTCGAAACGGCCAACAAGGAAAACCATGGCCCAAAGGGAATACATGAAAAAGAAAGCAGAAGAGCTTCCGTTAGCGAGACGCACCACTGCCACTTCGTGTGCTGAAAAGAAACTCTGTGAATTGTTAATTCTCCACTGCCAGTGAAACATACAGTGGCAATGAAAAGTACAGGATTAATATTTTCAAATATGTGTGCAAATAGCTTAAACACTTTACGAACATATTTATCGAGCTTATTGCTGGTAGTTCAGACGGATATTTAAAGCATATAGAAGCAGTTAACAGTACTTTAAAAATACATATCAATACTTCCAAACACATCGACGATCTATTTATTCATCATTCAGAAGCAAACGATTCCCACGGTTGCTACTACCGCAATTCTGTTTAAGTAAAACTCGGACTACAAATTACTTGCTCCACGGTGTTGTGGATGGCCCTGTACAGGCTGTCGAAAATCTTCGACACGTTAATAGCGCGAATTGTAATTGAAAGGACGAAGGAACAAGGGCCGGCAGGAAATTTGCTGATTGCCAGACGGATCGCTCTCGCGCCACATGAAAGGAAGAAGAGGGGCGCGAAATTTCCAGGGTTTTCGAGCATGTAGGGCGATCCATCGGATGGATCGAGGTCGAAGTAGCGGGGCCGATAATTCACCCCGACCAGACAAGTGCTCTTCGAGGAACATCTGCCCGACGCTGGGGATCGTTTCGACTTCCTTGCCCTGCCGCGCACTCCAGCGAAACATTGGCGAGGCTGCGGTGCAACGTACCTTTAAGGTGGCTACCATTCGCCACCCCCTCCCATCCCAGAAACGGTAATTCCGTTGATGCGGGAGAAAAGTAAATTTCCTCGTTGCATTCAGCTTAATCACGCTTCGAGATAAATCACGTCAAGATAAATTACGAAGGGCACTATACACGTGGACGATAAATCCAGTCTGTTAGGATACGAGGGGACAGCTGAAATATTTCAACACCCAAAGAAAGTAAAATCCTCGTGTACTATTATTAATGGCGCTGGTTAAGGGCTCACGTTGATTTGGACGTTCCTTCTTTGTTCTTCAAAACTTCATTGTGTAGTCGCGGAGAATGGTCTCGAGGAAGTTACTGTGAAAATTGAAGACCGAACGGTAAGATTAATTTCGAAATGCGGTTTGTTATTCTTTTGTCAGGAACTGTAATATTTTTTACAGAAACTGCGAAATTGACACGCTTTCGGCTGGTTACTCGTAATTAACGGGGCAAAAGACCAGCAAAGTCTAATGAAAAATCCGTGACTTTGGTATTTTTTTCCACGCGTTTCATAAAACACGCAACCATTGTCACAACGTCACGGGATTACCGAGGCGTAATTACGCGCGGCCGTACGTCCCGAAAAGCTCGTGACGGAGCTTTTTTGTCCAGACGCCCGCGAACATTTCAATCGTTCCTGGTTCCCGCCACGAGGTTCCCAGCGGGCGCTGTAACGCCTTTATGAGGCCATTTCTCAAACTTGTAATATCGCGCCGCTCGTTCTCCCGTCTCATTAACTCTACGCGCTCTTTACAAGTGCGCCGTGGAGGAGATCTGGCCAGGGTGAAGATACGTGGTGCACATTCACGAGGGGGAGTAAAACGAGGAAGACAAGTGGCCGAGCGGAATTACCCTCCGTGGCGATTCTTCGACCACGCGCGCGCGCGGGCAATCGCGATCTGTCTTCCTTGGCCGCGAGATTCCTCTTCGAAGATCTCAAATTGCCTGGGTGATCGGTGGAAAGGTTCGTTACAGTGACAAATTCCTTGTTCTTCTGACATTATCACTTTCTATTCTTGGAGATAACGCCTTACCCTGTATACTTCTGCATTCTTTCTTCTGATGTCTCTATGATCTATATATATCGTAAGTATCTGTGAGCTTGATTTAGTATTTTACATTGGGAACAAGTATTTATTTGGAATTAGTTTAAGTTCGATTATAAAGATTAAGTATTATAAATACACATGTGTATTATAAATATACATATGTATTATAAATTCCTCCAGAAATCTTGAATAACATGTATATTAAGCGGCACGTGTGCC
The DNA here is from genome assembly GCA_947577245.1 of Andrena bucephala. Classification (NCBI taxonomy): domain Eukaryota; kingdom Metazoa; phylum Arthropoda; class Insecta; order Hymenoptera; family Andrenidae; genus Andrena; species Andrena bucephala. The sequence continues at coordinate 114,384,713 of OX387715.1, forward strand.
GGGATACAGGAAAGGTGGCTGCACAGTGGGAGAGAAGCAAAGTGTAAGAGCGCAAGGGAAACAGGTCAGTGAATGGTCAGACGCGCTGTGCAAACCAACGTAACTAAGTAGATATATCTATGTGTAATTCTTCTCACGTTCAATATTTTTAAAAAATTTCAAGTAAAGCTTGGTTATATTAAAGGATCCTTTAAGCATATGCAAATATTTCATAACAAGTTCATACAAAATACATAAATCATACCAATTCCACCTGTTTAAATGGAATTTTAAATTTCCCCTTCTATGTCATACAGAGGACCTCTTCATGCACGAAGTGTGTTAACAAAGGTATGCTTTTTACAATAAATATATGCACTGATCAAACTCCATGTCTTAATTTAAATATTTATATCATCATGAAAGCATCTATCAGCTTTTCAAAAAGCTTTTCTCACAGAAAAATCCTCCGTTCCACTTTTCCCGCGAAACTTTGACGATGAATTATTTCATCCCAGAAATTTTGAATCCTCATGCATTTTTCTTCCTCGCTTACGCTCCTTCCACGAACAACTATAACTATAACACTGTGTGCTTGTTCCTTGCTTTACGACAAAGTCAGAGTGCTTTCACTATCACAGTTTGCAACTTTTATGTATTTTTTAGATGTTTCAACATTTGCGAATGGAAATTTAGTTTCTTTTCTCTGGGCTCGAGATTAGGACTCTCCTCGTATTAGAAGTACCAAAGTCTGCATTTGAAACTACTTTGAGTGTTTGTTTTTCAGTTATATAAACCGTATGCTCCACATAGGAGACAAGGTCTCTAGTTTACATGTTCCAAATTTCCACGTCAACTGCGGAGGCACGTCACAGAGAGGCAAACAAATACGCCCCGCGTTCTACTGCAAATCTGTATATTAGGAATTCCTAAAATTATCTCTGTGCCCACGCGTCCGCTCAGGCATTGCTTTCCTTGCCCTCCACCTGCGTTGGGGAATTATTTGTACAGTGAACGGCGCGGTTTGCACTGTAAGCAATGTCGTAAATGCTGCTATGGTAAATTGTGTCCCTAAAATAACAGTGAAATGGAAGAATAATTACAAAAGATACGATAAATGCCAATAACTGAAGATGATTGCTGCACTCATCAATCATAGAATCAATCAAGTATATTTCTACATACATTGATTCTTCATTGGAGAAAAATCGTCTTTAAAATTGAAAATTATAGTTTTTTGTAGCAATGAGCATTTTGCAATTGCGTGTGCTGAAGATATTTAAAATCTTTGATAAAATATAATACCCTTTTCTCAATTCCATTGTCACAAGTATAGACAAGTATTCTGAATTGAGAGATAGAATTACTAAGCTTTATAATACAAATTTTTCAAAGTGCTGGAGTCTTAACTGGTTCCTAGGAATTGCAAGAGTTAAAAAAATTGCTATATTACTTCTAGTAAATAGTGCCATATTTATTATAACACGTAGCAACAATGTTTTTCGTTATTTCTATATAAAAAAAAGCCAGCCCTCCGAAAAACCTGTCCCAAATTGGCGAAAAAGATAGATTTTACAGGTTGAGAAGAAAACTAGTAACACGCCCCATGGTATCCAGATGGAAGATTACATTTACCACGAGAGAAAGAGGATAAAGGGTTAGTCCCCATGAAACAGCCACTACTTTATATCCCCGGTCTAAGATCCAGCAGGTCGTAGAATAAATTTCCGCTGTTTCGAATGTATCCTTATACGTACGTGAACGTTTTTCCGAATCATGTTTCACGCTGTAATGCCTCCACTTTAGATTTTTATAACGCTGCCTACTTGCGAATTAATATTTCTAATCCATTTCGCTTTCCGAGAACTGCGCACTTTCATTTCCAACACCACTCTTTCAATCTCAATATAATTTCCCTTAATTTATCTAAATTTCAAAATCATCACATTTCCTCGAAATAACAAAGTCCTATTTTAATTTGCAGGACTTGTTTTCGAGCCTCATGCACCTCTACTTTTGGAAGAGAATTATTTATTTATTAATATGTCTCGTCGTCGGTATTCAGAAAGAACGTTTCATTGTAGCCGTAGCTGCACTCGAAAATCTTGATTGCAGCCGACGACATCCTATTTATTACGATCCTCGATCGTAAGCGTTGCGAATGTTCCCCTGCATGCAGTTCTGCGCCACTGGAATCCTCAATCCTCGGAATGCACCTCCATGAAATCGACGATCGATCTCAATTTCGCGCTGATTCATCTGAATTCTGAAAAGCCCTTGGACGAGCGATTGCCTCGGACAAAAATATCTTACATTGTATGGGCATTGTAGCGGGAACAACGCTGCACTTGGCGGATACGATACGCTGCAGTCGTGCTAGGGCTCCAATGCACTCGATGCACCGCGATGCAAGCTATATCGGGTATGCAAGCGCGACGATCGACCCGCAGCTCAATGCAATCCCTTCCATCGCCATTCGGATCACGTATTCGCGTTAAGTCAGCGGCCAAGTGTTCATCATGTCGCCGCGATAATTTCACTTCGTGGTTTACGCCATTGCTGCCGTTCATGCAGCTGCCCTCGCAGAAATGCATAAGATGCGCGTCAAGTATAGTTCTTAGACCCATTACATGATATTCTTGGTATCGAAGATGTGTTTGTGCACAGAAGGGCTGAAAATTCAGTTATCTCTTAAGCTATAATGTGATTACCTGAAAGTTTCTTGAAATTATTGTAGGTACAAGATTTTCTCGGGTTAAAGTTTCTTCCGAATTAAATTTCTAATAGTAGTTTCTTGGCTAATGGTAGGTAATTCCTAAATATTGGTTGCTGAGAAGATGTACATCTCTAAAAAATCCTTCGGTAAACTTAACATTCATTAATGATTTACGAATCAATTTTGAAGAACATCATCTATCGGTTCCCCGACGATTGTGACACCGTTGCATATTTAACCTTGTTTCCCCGCCTGCAGTGTAAAGAATACAAGGAGACTAAACCACTGGCGATTCAGGAAATCAACATCCAAATAACTAGAACGCTACCATTCTCGTAAAGCAACGCGGGAAGAGCTTAAACGTTTCTCTTTGAGCGCAAAGCGCGAGCACACGGCGGGAGCACACCGAGTATTCTGTCCTCGCCCCCTCGTAAAGCTGCCCCCGAAAGATGTAAATACGCAGTTGGGCACATTTATCGCGAATGTATTTTCCGAGTGGTCCCACGATTTCTGCCCTCCAACCGCTTCGTCCTCCCGTGGCTGACCTCTTATTTCAGCCGGGTTCCCGTCCGCGTTTTCGCGCCGGGGGACGAGCCGTAGAACAGTGACCCAAGATAAGTTTCTGCCAGCGGTGCCAAGCGAGGAGTGGAAACGGAAGCGAGACGGTAAATTCGTGCGTTTGCTCGGCCACGTACTTATAGCTGGCCAGTTCCGTGACATACAGAGTCCGCCGGAATACGTGGCACAAACGCCGAGGCCCCGTTCTAGGCAAAAAAATAACCTCCGTCCTTTTCGAAAATTCAATCGACGGTTTACTAAAGATGGATTTATCTTTTGATACACTAACAGCGGTGAACACTTGAGCTAGATGTGGGTTTAATAGTCACCCTTGGCGGAAACGGAGCTCTTTAATTGAAAAATGTATCGTATAATTTCGTTTAGTAATGTCTTCTGAATGAATCACTTCTAAGTATTTCGAGGGCACCGTGTTCGTTATTTAAAGGAGGACATTTATCAGCTCCATCTTTCTTGGGATCGAATCAGCGCGGGATGGAAGGAGGATAAATTGAATTTCGCTTGGCGCAATTTTAATGGCCCCCCCCTGTACCTACCTTCGTGCCCCCTCCTGCCCCTAACCGGGGTCAAGAATTTATTGCCGTTTTGTAAAACGAGCGTTTCATTGTCACGCGCGAATCGAGCGAAAGGCTATTGTTCGCGACGTGTTCTGAATATAGAATTTAATACTTCTAATTTATCGCGGAAAATTGTTATGCTTCCCGTGCTCGTCGCATTTCGTTTGTCCGTATCGATCTATCCACGTTCAACGATTTTCTGCTCTGAATCTTGCGTTAAATTGAACGCAAATATTCTAGATATTCCTAAAAATGACTCTCTGTTCTGAATTTCGTATTAAATTAAATACAGATATTCTAGGCATTCCTAAAAACGATATTCTGCCCTGAATTTTCCGTTAAATTAAATACACATATTCTAGGCATTCCTAAAGCCTCTAGTATTTCAGATAATATTCACTGGATACAATATTTCTTTTTTAACCCTTCGCGGTCAGATAGGTGCATCGCACCCCATAAGCAATTTGTCGAGTTCAAATGTCGCGTCTTTGCGACTTCCAAACGGGATTAAATGCAACAAAAATATTGCTTGTTGCCACAACCGTGGAAAATCGCTGTTCTTCAACTACAAATTTAATCATATCAGAATTTACATTTCTAGAAAAATACTATTAGAGCATGATTGTATGAGAATGATGAATGTACAATTATCACTCAAAAGTTAAGGGTTCATTCTGGTTAGATTGCCGATAAATTCAGCGATTTTCAGGAATTTATTGCGAAGACAGGAATTATAGTAATGGAATAAAACTTTTTTCTATTGATTAAACTACATTTCTACAGTAAATAAAAAATATAAAAGTTATAAAATTATTGCTATTAAAATGGTTTTGACGGCGATTTTGATGACGTGTTTAAAAATTCATGCCTCGCTCGTGCATGAGATTTCAGCAGTTGGACTTATCTGAATCCAAAAATACAAACAGATTCTTGATCAGTATGACTGTCGCTATGGCCGGTACTAGAATCAAGTATTTCTGTTGAGTCTAACCTACTTTTAAAATCGAAAATAGCACAGAAAACACAGCCGAAATACATTGATTCTTGTATTTTGACCGCCATTTTGTTAATTTTAAGGATAAATCATTTATTCTAGTACGGGCCATAGCGACAGTCAGACTGATCAAGAATCTGTTTGTATTTTTGGATTCAGATAAGTCCAACTGCTGAAATCTCATGCACGAGCGAGGCATGAATTTTTAAACACGTCATCAAAATCGCCGTCAAAACCATTTTAATAGCAATAATTTTATAACTTTTATATTTTTTATTTACTGTAGAAATGTAGTTTGATCAATAGAAAAAAGTTTTATTCCATTACTATAATTCCTGTCTTCGCAATAAATTCCTGAAAATCGCTGAATTTATCGGCGATCTAACCAGAATGACCCCTTAAAGGGGTGTCGTGAACCCCATATGACCAATCTGTGATTATAAGAAGGTGTGACCACGGAGGGTCAAACTAACCCTCCTAGAAAAAGTTATTCCAAATTAATCATAACAATTTTTCTCCCTCATTCCACTAACAAGGATCAATTTTACAACCCTGCATCTTCCCACACGTCTTGTTTAATGTGTTCATTATTTTCAAACTGGTTACGATGCAGGAACGAAGGAATCGCAGAAATAGCACAGTTAAGACGCAACATAACCACCAGAAACTCGTTGAGACTACAAGAGAGTTCGTTGTCAATGGGCGGAGACAAGCTAATGAGCGAAATTCCAGCTAGACTTCGACGAGTTTCTATTTCCCTGTTGAACCGACGACGGCGGGAAAACAATGGAAGCTAGTCAAAGGCCAACGAGAAGTTTCCTTCGCTTTAGTCGCGATCAATCAAACGGCCGCGTAAAGTTATCCTGAGTTAATTTGTCCACCGGTTAATCCCAGCTTTACGAGGTACTCGAAACGAAAGCTTACCGACGGATTACCGTAACGTCCCTTCGATCGAAGGGATGTCGAACGCCGGTGTAAATGTCTACGAGCTCGATGTCCACGGGCGAGCCGTTCAACGAGCTACAAGGTGATTAAAAATCATACGAGACACCGGAAACCATAATTGAAGGGTTGGATGCAATAAGGGAACTAGCGCTTGGAAATTGGAAAAATAATTGTCCAAACGCAAAGAAAAATTGGTAAATTAAATGTTATTAAATTGCATTTCTAAAAATATAGTGTTGTACAGCTCGTCACGACACACATTTTTTCTATTTACAGTTTGTTTATCCAATCATTACTATCCGAGCTAAAAATTATAAACAAAAAATTTTTCATCGCCCGAAATCATTATTTCTTTAAACATAAATTGCAATAACTTGAGTAAATATTAAGGGATCGTTATGAGACTTGAAACATAACTTCAGAAAACTCTAGCCAAGCCGTAAAATGTACGCACAAAAACCTTATGTTAAAAAATGTAATAATATTTAATTAAAAAGTAATACTGGACATAACCCATGTTTTTCAATGTTCGCCGTTAAAAAGTATCGAGGCAATTTTGAGGTACATACAACTTGCAGCGACAAAGTTTTTCCTTGATATACAAGGAAGATTTTCACCAATTTTCACACTGATTAATGAATAATTGTAGAAGATATGACGATATATATAAATCTCGCGCGCCACCAACAGTCGGTAGCCGCGTGTAATGCGCTATTTAGCAGTTTTAGCAGTCGCGTTGACTGTTGGTGCCGCGCGGGATTTATACATCGCCGTATCTTCTACAATTATTTATTAATCAGCGTGAAAATTTGTGAAAATCTTGCTTGTCTATTAAGGAAAAACTTTGTCGCTGCAAGTTATAAGTACCTCAAAATTGCCTCGGTACTTTTTAACGGTGAACGTTGAAAAACTTGGGTTATGTCCAGTATTACTTTTTAATGAAATATTATTACATTTTTTAACATAAGGGTTTTGTGCACACATTTCACGGCTTCGCTAGAGTTTTCTAAAGTTATGTTTCAAGTCTGATGACGATCCGTTAATATTTATTCAAGTTATCGCAATTTTTGTCTAAAGAAATAATGATTTCGGACGATGAAAAATTTTGAGTTTATAATTTTTAGCTCGAATAATAATGATTGGATAAACAAACTGTACATAGAAAAAATGTGTGTCGTGATGAGCTTTACAACACTATATTTTTAAAAAATCAGTTTAACAACATTTAATTTTCCAATCTTTCTTAGCGTTTGGACAATAATTTTTCCTATTTTCAAGCGCTAGTCCCCTTATTGCATCCAACCCTTCAATTCTCGTGCATGAGATGGAAAATTTGTCGAATGAAAGGGTTTCTTTTCGAATTCTGCAGAATATAGAGGAAATTTATTCTGGAGAATTGAAATAGTAGAAGCTGAAGACTTTCTTTCCTTTTGTAATATGAAATTTAGTCACATTGACGTTTTGAAAGACTTTTATTATAGATTGAAGGAGAATAATATGGGCTACGAAAAGAAATTTGGGGTTTCAGTAGCTTTACGAAACCTGAAGTACTTTAAATAAATGTCTAATTTGCACGGTCGTCTTGTTCGTTTAATGAGAAATGTAGTTTAAAAATTAATTTCCATCGGGTGGCTGTCTGAATTGTAAAGGACAACTCGAAACGCTTTATTCGTCAACGGATTTTTAACGTCACGCTTAGTAATAGCGTTAATTAAATTCGTCGACAGAGCCGGAACGCATTGGAAGTAAAATTATTTTCCATACCGTCTGTTTCATAGTTTCATACAGGTCATTTTTATTTTAACTTTCGTTCGCGCTTTGTTACGGGCGACTAATAAATTTGCTAAACTTATAATAGACAAGCATTAACATTACATCAATAAATAAAAACAAAACAAGAAAGAACAAACAAAACTAACATATTATAATTGCAATAAAATCATTAAGAAACTGTAATTAATCATTCACAGAATAAAATATTAAAGAATATTACAGTGAACTTAAAAATTAATGCAATATCAATATTAAATTGTATCCCAATAGGTTCATTACCAGAAATTCATATTAATCAAAGTGTCAGACTCCAATTTCATAGTGAATAATAATTCAACTGGATTTAAATAATTTTTAATAACCTTTATCCACATATTATCCTGATTCATTTTGTCTAAAGGAACTTTTATTATGGATATCTATTGCATTCTGACTTTTGTTTTCCTATTCTGTCCACTCAGAAATTCTATTTTTCCTAATCTTCAATTCTACATCCAGCAGACATTGAACGCAAATTCGAGAATGCTTCGAATTAGACACGGACGATCGTTATCCTAAATCCAGACTATCCCTCGGCAAACACATAAACGCAATACCTATGTATTCAAATTTGGCAGATCGTCGTCTTCCAACTTCGATACCATTGTTTCTGCCTCACCGTGGGATTCGATCAATTCTGGTCGTAGCGGAAACCGGAAGACGTACCGTTCGACCTGCTTACGAGGCAGCCTGCGCAAACTTGCCCCAAGTATGGCTGGTCTTTTCGTTGGAACAACTAAAATCTGGAAGCGATGCCAACTTTTTCTAGATCTGGTTTCCTCGGAGTTAAAGCGTACTGCTTTTGTTTCCAACAGTCTAAAATCCACCTCGAATTTCTCCCTTTGATAAAAAGGGAGACAAACTTTGGAAGAATTACGTATTTTGAAAATAATAAATATTCATACATACGTTTTATTATCTAGAAACTTCAAGTCAAAAAGTCTTCGGTATTCAAAAATTAGAAAAAATAGAGCTGGTACTTGACACGCGTTGAATTTTTCTATTTCAAATTCAACTGTTGTAACTTCGTATTTTAATGAACATCTAAATTTTCAAAGTATTGTAAAATTGTTTATTGAGAAATTTTCATAGTTTGTACACCTGCAAGGTTTTGAGATTCTCTGGACCTAGAAAATTATACATTTTTGGACATATGAATACGTGTAGCTTAATATTTGGATGAATTTCTAATGACCGAAATTCCGTGTTCCCTTGGGTTTATAATCTGCCTGTTACTACTTAGGAACCACGTTGCTACGAGAATAAAATTGATCGAGCACTACGTCGATATTAAGTCCTCGAAATTGGAGCAGAGGCTGCAGCGGAAACGTCTTCGAGTGGAACTTTCTGCGTCTCGTTCTTGGATCGCGCCGAACCCGTGCAGTGTAACGAGGTAGAACGGAAGTTAACTTTTCTATTTCCCTGGCCAAGTGGACAATTCAGATAATCTAGCTAATGGAACGACGTGATCGTCTGTTTTAACGGGAGCAATTTATTCTAATATATTTAGCCAAGTCGTAAGCCAAATGCGAGCGCATTAACTCTGTCCTACATCTTCTGACGCAACAATACATCTGCCAGGACATCTTTATTTCGGAATTTATATCAACGAAATTGAGAAAATTGAATACCGCGAAGGTACCGTACAATTCTCCACTGCTACAGCTTTTATCGAACATGTAAAAGTAAACTACCCTCCAGATATTAAATTCCATACGTTATTGCAAATATTGCGAGTGTAATTTATGTTGCAAAATCGTTAAAGCGTATTAATTTAAACTTCTTGAAACTGTACAGTAATTACTCATTTGAATGTTTATAGCATAAAATGTTTCTGCATTACGTTCACATATCAGAAATTAATTAATGATTCACTGAGGGAACTGCTTCGAGTTTTACTTGGAAACAAATATGTTTTTAATTATAATTTAAAACATGTTAAATAATGATACCAGAGAATATGCTACAACAGTAACTGTTTATTTTTCCGCAGAATATTTATTAAATCGCTGACCGAGAAACGCGGTACGACGTGTATAACCTGATTACAAACAGGTTCAATACTGAAAAAGTAATCAATGCGGAAATTGGAAGGTATTAAACTTCCCCGCAATACGATTTTCTTTTTCTAATTTACGCGAACGAATTATGAAATTGTGAACGGTCTGATCTTTGTTATGAAATGCAACAGAGGCGAATTGTATTAAAATCATGGAGATATTGTTTTAAAAAACGTAATTTAGTATATTTGGAGTTATGAATAATATTGAATTTTTATGATTTATTGAAATAATCCTTGAAGCAAAAGATCTACATTCCTTTTAATACAATAGATCTACTTAGTTCTATTCGTTATTAGTAATTTCTGTCGTTTTAAAATAAGATTGAATAATTCGAAGTTCCCAACGAATGATTATACATACTACTTCATTATTAAATAAAGAAAACACAAAAAGGATGAATTATTTGCTATTAAAAAAGCACAACTGCCAAAATGCTAAATGTACTGCTCTTTATCATATTTACGTATTGATAAACAACAAAATTATTGCCATAAATATTGATTTGGAACAAATATAGAAGAATAGGTACATACAATGTGATAATAATTCACATTTTTATATTGAAAAATTATATGGCAATGTCATACAATAGCATCTTGATACGGAAGACTACAAATTATAGGATTTTTTTAACAGTTTTTATTAAATCATATTTAAAAAAAAAAGATTTCTTTTAATTTGGAAATTTTAATTATACATTCTTTTGTTCATATTATCTATGTTTACGGTGTAACAAGCACTATTTAAAAAAAAAAGATCATAAACGGGAACGAATAATGCACGAGGACGCAACATTTTTAGTTTTTAGATTATAACAATCATATGATGATTATTGATACTGCATTGGTTTTTTGGGGTATTATATTTTGCATTCATATTCCTTAATTACGGACTAATGGTTATATTGGATAACTAGATCAGAATTGAATATTGATTATTTCGAATTTTGTCCATTACGTGCCGCACTGCAGTCAGGAAAATATTACTGCGTTCAGATAATACTGAACGGTTCCCAAACAGATGAAATAAACATCGACCCATTATACGCGGATTCAAAACGCGTCGCTCTCGCGATGCATTGAAATTTTTCGACAACATTACGATGACGATATATTTGGCAGCACCAGCTTTACGATCTCTGCCCAATACAACGTAGGAATTCACGCATGCAACTGCAATACATTAATTTCGGGGAAATTGCAATCGAGCACTGAACGAATGGTATTTCTCGATTATAACCTTCTACTCAAATTGATTTCAGATTATGTAATGATATTCTCACCGAAAATAGAAGTCGCTGTCATAGAAATACTACAGAAAGTGAGGATTAAATATTTCAACGGTAACATGGAAATAGGGTTTATACAAAAATCGACTTTTGATAAAACCGGTTTTCGAATTTCACTATTCCCAAAAAACCGGTTACACCGGTTTTTGAACTTTCACAAAAAATGTAATTAAAATAGTAAATAAATATTTTTACTTATTTAAAAAAGTTCAGTTTCCTTAATATTATGGAATTACAAAAATATAACAAAATAAAATACACTCTATCTATACAAAACCAAATAAAAACAAAATTAAAATAGCTAAAATCCGTACAAATGCGTACAACTTTTGAGTTCCTCTAATATCTATGGATCCACAAAACTATAACACAATAAAATAGACTGCACACAAAACCAAATGAAAAAAAGCTAAAAAAACTAAAAGCCGTACAAAATATAAATCTTTTAAAATGTGGTACCAAATTATAAATCTTTATTCCATTTCATTTTTTTTTCTGAAAATATGAACTCATGAAGCTTAGTTTCACAGTAAACAGTTACCTACCACTTTGCTTGTGTCCGAGGTGATTTCAAGTCAAAATGTTAACGTTTTTAATCAAATAATTAAATCATTTCTTCATATTAATTCTAGTATATAAAACTGGTTTTTAAAATTTAAAACCCGGTTTTCGAATTTTACAAATTTATAAATAAAAACCGGTTCTTAAAACCGGTTTTTAAAAACCGACAAACCCTACATGGAAAGTAAAAAATCATTTTAAATTTCTTGTAAAAATATGAAATTCTTTCAGAAAATTTCAGACTATATCATATATCTGCAAGCATTTAGGCGACAAGTATGACATTAATTTTCTCATAATATTTTATACTGCAACAATTGAATAGAAATATAATAATTTGTAGCTTTTGGATCCTGAAAAATTACAATTCACATGAAACACGTTACTTTTTCATGACTAGTGAATAATAAAAAGTCGCAGTGTTTAATTCTACCATGTCCTCCTCTGTTTCAGGCATAATCGAGTCGAAAGCAATTCCCTTGAATATTCGAACCAATAATTCCCCATCGAAACCGTGTGTATTACCCACGAACGAGGAAGAAGCGATCGATGAAATCCAAGCCGATGCGCCTTGCGTTGGATCCAGGTGTGCAATTTAAAAGCGCGGGCTGCATCTGCCCGGAAAATGCAACCGTCGAAGCGGTGGCGTGCAACCCGCCAAAAAATGAATTCCACCGTGTATCGACACTTTTCCCTCGGTAACCGATTACACGTCGATTTCAGTTGAATATCGAGTTAGACCGCTCCCCACAGAGAGCTCTCAACGTTCCACAATTTTTTTCCCCGTATTTTCATTCATCCTCACCGCAAACTCCCCCCTCGATCCTTTTCATTTCGTACTTCTTAATTACGACTCGCTTAACCCTCTGTTTTAAACCCCAATCGTAATCTGTCAGTCACTTCCCCATCACATATATATCATCAATCATACCGCCCGGACACTTGTTCGGAATCTACCCCTGCTTCACAAAAATACACAGTCAATTTTGATCTATCCAGCAACCGTGTACAGCATCGCCTCCAGCAATGAATCCCTCTAAATTCTACGAAACAGAGGCATTTCCCAGCGAAACGTTGGCGGTGCATTCGCCGACTTCAGCCGCTGATAATTCAGATTAATGCGTTTCCGCGAACAAAGCCAGCGACGAGTTGCTTTCGACGCCCGAAACGGAAGCAGGTTGTATCAATCAACTTTATCCCCCGCGACAATACAGCCCCGCCTGTCTCACCCCTCGCGCTTTCCTTTGCCACGGTTTCCACTTCTCCTTGCGGCGTGGTCCACTGGTCGAGCCGTGAAAGGACCGTGCTTAACTCGAATTAACGCGGCTCGTTTGAACAATTGCCTCCGCCCGCCCTCCCCCGGGCGGAATCTCGAGACAGCAGCGCGGCGAGCAGCAAGTTTCCGGCGCAATATTCGCCTGGCCAGATTCTTTATTCGCCGCGAAAAAAGCGTCGAGCTGGTCCTGCTCCTTTTTCCCTCCCGCTCTCTTAGCGATATTACGGCTTCGCTCTTTTGTCTCGCGGGCTCCGCGCTCGGCTGTGGAGGCGGCGGAATAAAATTGCTGTCGCGGAAGACGCCTTGCGGCGTTGTTTCGCGAACGTGGCCAAAGGATTTTCTGCTGACCCTTTTCCAGCCGCGAATTCGAGGGGTTGAGAGTGGTTCGAATAGATAAGCGGAACTCGGCAGATCACTGGAGTTGCTGCTGCGTGTAACCTGCTGTGCGTGGTGGAGTGAAATTATTGTTGCGGGGGCGGTCTTGTAATTTGGGGTGCAAAATGACCGTGAAGGGTGAATGCGAAGTGGTGGTTGAGCAGTATCTAAATTTCTTTCGAGTTTGAGCCTCATTTGTGGTGTGGGATCCTGCAACTTGATTTGCAGTATTGTGGGCATGTTTGCAATATTCCAAGGGTTGCTTTCGAGGATCTGAACGCTAATACTGAGGATATTTCCAACATTTGTTGGAAATAGTTTCAGATTCTCTGTATCTATGCATTTCAATCTCCACGATTGAAATACATTTTGTGTGAAGCGTGAGGTTACTTTCAATTTTTACGATTTGAGTAATTGAGAGAAAAACGGATTAACCCACATTTTTTGCGAAATTCAGTTAGTAGCAATAATGTATTCCAGTAGGTTGTACTAATCATATAAAATAGGAAAAATTAATTCTTTCTCAATGTGGGTTAGTGCCTTTTTGCTCTTAATGCCATATTTTAGGATGGCAGTCTACATTTAATATTCTGATATTCGTTAATAAACACACTATAGTAACCTGCTACGAAAGAGCTGCGCATGGTTTTCTAATTTTGAATTTTCGTATAAGGAATCCCGAATTACCATCGTGATTCTGAAGGAATTTAATCTCGAAGGAGCCACGGGGGTGCTATTATCTGCCGCTGAAACTAATGCGTCAGAATTAAACCGTATTAAAATTAAAAACTGGCTCAGCTTGATATAGTATCAGAGAATATGAAAAGGATAAGTGATAGCAGACTTTTGACCAGAATTCCAGACTCTGCGCAGGATTAGGACGAAATTGCCATATTTTCCCATCTCGGGAGATTAAAGCGAAATTTGTAGATTCCCATATTCCGCCAATTATCGCCAACTAATTTATACAATTATAAAATTCATAACTGCAATCGTATCGAACTATTCAAATCTCTCCAATTTTATTATTTTCCACGGTTATCGCAAAAGTGGCTTTAAAATGCTTTCATCTATTATTATATCCCGTTTCGACGGTATCATCTTTCCAAAGGATGAACGACAGTGCGTCGCTTTAATCGATGTTGACGGGACTCGATTGGCCGAACATAAAGCGGTAATTCAATTACCAATGGGTTTGAAAATTCGGTGAAGGACCGAGGAATTTGTTGGAATCAAAAAGTATGACGACTATCGGAGCTGATATAATCGGAAAGCCAATGGGATATACCTAGAATTCGCGTTATTCCTCGACTAAATGGAACTTTCTCCTATACAGACGAATTGAAACCGGATACGAACACGACGAAACCAATTATCAACTGATGAAACAACGTAAACGACGCTTCCAACAATCGGTGCGGACGATATTCGTTAACGACCTTTTGCTAATGCCTTTTCGCCTTGACGAATGGGAAAAGTCGTCGGGATATTCTGCGAAACGATGAAAGAGAATTTTAACCCGAAAATGAAATGGGAAGCATTGTGGAGGGTTATCGTTAATAAAACAGCTAGTAAGTTTTCTCGCATAGCAGAAACAATTGGAGAAAATTATTTGTTAATAGAGATCACTGCTTTCTGGCTGGTTCTACAAGCTACAAGCAATAAGTTATAAAATTATTCGACAGGATGTATCAGAAAGATTTATAACTCAGGGCTGCCACTCCCTATTGCATTGTTACCCACATAGGGAATTCCATAGCTAGAATATTAATCAAATTCCTTTAAATTCCATAGAATGAACCAACTTTTCAGAAACCAAGAAAACACTGTACATTTAACATCGTACCTATTTCCCCCACTTTTTTGTTCCCATAACATATAAATTTATAATAAATATATAATAAATTTCGAAAAATCAACTGCCCCATCAGAATGCATGATTTCTTAATAATTCCGATCAATATATTTCATCCTCAAAAGCGCTGCGAGTTCTCCTTTGAATCGTCGCATATTAAAATCGAGTGTTCGAACCAGGAGGAAACGCGTTTATTGGCGTCGTTGAAACGTTGTGCCTGTAACGGGATAACATCGAAACCTTTTCGCCGTCTTTCCGCCGAAAATTGCCTTTATCCGCGAGAACCGTGTCGTCTGGAGCCGCGGCTGCCTTTGGCACCACGAGCATCGCGCGTCAAAAAGCGTGAAATTTTCCACGTGGCAGCCATGTGCCAAGAAAGCTTTTCCTTCTCCGCTGCGATCGAGGCGGAAAGCGCAATGCTAGCTGCACGTCCCGATACGCCTTGGGAATACGAACGGTGGAAAGAATGGTCGCCAGAGTGCAAAATGGATTACGTATGTGGGCTTCCTGACGAAATCAGGGGACAGTGATTTCACAGAAATATGAACAGAAATATGTTCATTGGCGGCTAACACTACCTTCACGTTGGTTCCAACATTAAAAGAAGAAATAAAAAGACGTTTATCAAGAGACACGGTAGTGTCTCGCGCCAAGTATATAGCTATATGCGCAGCGCGAGACGCACAGTGTCTCTATTACGCCACGACCCGCTATCAAAAACCCTGAGATTATCGAATCTCAATAACGGCTGATCCGATTAGATTTGGAATGGTCTTAATGGATAGCTTGGGTTTGATTTACATAAGAAAAGTGTTTTTGTTTTGGTCCTACGTGCCTTATGAGCTGAGATATTTCAATGCAAAGTTCCAATTTGACGAATTTCACGTTCTTAAGAATTAAGCATCGTCAACGTCAAGTGTTGGCAAGAGGGGAACATGAAAGGGAGAGGAAATGTCTCCAATATGCGCGTCGTTCATTGGATGAAGGTTTCGGCACTTTCGGCCAATCGCGTAACAAATTTTTGTCACGTGACAGCCAGAGAGAGAGCACATTTGTGGAGATAAACGTAACCTCGCTAGTGTCAAACAATCATAACCTGCGAAGTGTCAAATAAGGAAACTTGTCAAAATTTTTGAAATGTCACGAGTTTCTACACCATTTAGGACACTGAATTATTGTCTCAATTAACAAGGTAAGTCGCCAAAATTTTTTAATAGACTATTTATGTAGAGCTTATAGAAACGTAGGAGACGTACAGACTTGGAAGTTGTCTGAAGAAGGTTCGACAGAGCACCATCTTCTTTCGCACAAGTTTCTACAAAATAATATATTGTTCTTATACAAGCAAACTATTTTTACATTAGAGTTTATATGTAAAGCTTATAGAAATGAAGGGAACGCACAGGCTTGGATAGAAATGAAGGGGACGCACAGGCTCGGATAAAAATGAAGGGGACGCACAGGCTTGAATAGAAATGAAGGGGATGCACGGGCTTGGAGGTTGTCCGCAGAAGGTTAGATAGACGGAGAAGCATCTTCTTTCGCACAAGTTTCTGGAAATTTGTCAAATAAGGTAAATGGACAAAATTTTTCAAATTAGCGTAGCATTAAGAATTAAGAAAATTATGGCGTACTGCTTGCAATCTAGAGTAAGTCACATTAGTGAAGAAAGTACGCTGAAAACGCATCTCCCTTGATACTTTTCAATCTTTTGAGAGAGATATTCGTACTACTTTATTAAAATCCACAGTAGCTCCCACGCTATTCATTAATTTAATTAGTTTCTCATTAACAATATTTCAATTCACCAATAAACATGCTAAATAAATTTTATTCCAACACCAATAATCTGTGCGTTAAAAATATTGGATCTCTTCGTTCATTTTCACTAAATTACCATTAGCATTTAAATTTCCTCCAACAAGACTTTCTGCCATACGCTCTCACCTCCTTCGGACACATTATGTAGTCTCTACATCTATAGCAAAAGTCCACTCTTTTCCTATAAGTTCTACGTTATGTTGTAACTAAAAAATATGGCTTTTATATATTTACAGATAATCGAAGCAGAAGATGATGCAGTGTGATCTACGTCAGAGAAGAAAATTTATTGTGACATGGTATTATATTAATTAAACGATTTTATTCAGCTTCGATCCTCTGTTTGCTTCTTGTGTGTTTGATTCATATCTGAAAACTAAAATTTAAACCAATTCCTCTAATCCAATTGTCTTGAAGCTTTGCAGGCGTGCGTAGTTTGGATGACAATACAATATATTAAAAAAAAAATAACCCGTAAAGGGTGATAAAATTATCCAGTCATCAATAAACACTAAAAAATGTGTGAAATCCCAACAAAATTACCTTTTTCTAAAAAAAGGTACAAAAAGTGCGCCAAGTATATAATCCCGTCAAAAAATGTTAACTAATTGTCTTGGTTAATAAATGAAACAATATATAAAACAAGACAAGACACCATTGACACAAGAAAGAAAGAAAAAGATTTTAATGCAATTTATACATATTTATTCAGTTTAGCAACACCAATTCGGTTTTGCAGCGCCAAATATTTTAAAAATAAAATTTTTATTCGTATTAAAATATTTATTTCTATGAAAATATATCTGCTTAATATTATTATATACATCTTTCTTGTCTCAATGGTGTCTTGTCTTGTTTTATATTGTTTTATTTATTAACCAAGACAATTAATTAACATTTTTTCGTATGTTCAATACTTTGCATCGAATGATCAAAATTGTCATTCTACATCCCAATTTGAGTCAGAAGAATAAAAACCAGAATGGACGGTTAAGTTGAAATGAAAATTAATTAGAATGATGATATATTGTCACTTTGAAGGTAGAGAATCGCAAAAGGCTTCAGAGCTTTAAATGTTAGTGTCCTAATCAAGATAACAGACAGTGGGACTTGTGAAAAAATAGTCAATAGAATAGTTACGCTAGCTCAGTTTGTCTGGAAAATAAAATCAGTGAAATAAAAACACGAATTTAAGCAGAAAGTGAAGCCCACCACTGAAGGAATATATTATTTATATTCTTGCTAAATCACTGATCTACGATTTCCTTCGTAATACCCAAACAATCAACCAATTTGATCTGCTTAATAGTAACTTGACTGGCACCCTTGCCTTCTTGAAATGAAACGGTTAAAACTGCATTTAAGATCCCGATAATTTCTCATCTCAAACCGAATGCAACTTAATAGGGTGTCTTCAAAGTGCGCGTTAAGTAACGATCGCCAGGATTATTCTAGCACGATGAATCAGCAGGATGCTCTCGCAGGGAAGTATAATTTGCTACCAGCCCGGTGTAATCATTGTAATTGAGTAATTGTGGGAAATTGGTGTTACAGCGTGGTGGTTGAACGATTAATTGATCATTAACTAATTGGTCCTTCGCTCTGATGGAGGGCCGAGTCGTGGATGATTATATACCTTCGAGCAACAGAAGGCTTTAAACATGTATAACTTCAGCGGAATAACAGCTGCGTCGCGTTAATAATATTGATGTAATGTTTAAGCGAAACCCAGCGAGGATAACAAAAACAACAAAAGCATATCGAAATCAAGAGCAACGAATTTATAGAACAAAGTTTGTTTACGTGCATAAATTATGTATGTACAATCTCGGAAGCATGCATTATTCAACGAAAACAAGGTCGTATTCCGTGGCACAGCTCCCGAAACCGTGAATTTAATTAATATTAATTCGCCCACTGTCCAAGACAGGGGAAGTAATGTAATTCAGTGATACATTTCAGTGGAACAACTCAATGATGTCTATGCTTCCTGTGACATAGATTCATTTGTCATTATTAATAACTCGTCATTGTTCAGCATGTTGAATTGAACTCGCGATACGCGTTAATCATTGCTCTCCAAGAGTTTCCCCCGTCAACGATCGATAATGAACATCGACTAAAAGCGAACGACAGTCAGCAAATATTCCACTGCATTTTCTAAAGAACCGAACAACAGTTATGAATTTCTTATAAATAAGCTGCACAACGATGTAACGACGATGTAATAATATTCAATGAAAGTAATTAAACTTGCAATAGCAATATTAATCAAGGAACACATATTCTGTTGAATTAAAAGAATAAGAGAATAAGTTGGTATTACTATGATTCTTACATTTATTTTGTGGGTAGTAATTTCTGACAGCAAAAGGATTTCTCGAAATTTCCAGATATTTTTAATTACCGCCACTTGTTAGGCCTATAGAGGCCCTTGAGCGTCTCGTCGTTCTTAACTCGGCATGGAATGGCAAATGTAAGAGATAAAAGCGACGGAAAAAAGGGCGTATGCAGGTCGAGTGCAGCCGAGAGAGCGAAAACATTTTACGGCGACACGCCGAGGGACATTTTACGGCGGCAGGAACTCTTAGCCCGCGACGCGTTTCTTCTCGCGAAGGAGCCGGAAGTGCCTCTCGTCGTGACGCTCGTCGCCATCCGGGAATCGATTTCCTCTCGTTCGGAAAGTGTCGCGAATCGTAACCCGTCGAATGGTGTCTCGTGAAACCGGTGTCCATTGTACGTGTCTGCATTCTTCAGATATTAAAGAATTTATTGTAACTCCGGGAAAATTTTCTCCGAAATCTTACTCCTTCCTTTCGTTTCCACCATGTGGAGTTCAAATTTGGTTAATGATCACTTGGCACTTGACGCAATAGTCGCCATACTTTCTTATTCGATTAGTCGATTAGCATCCCCCGCATAGATTTCAATTACCTTAATGGGAGACCCCGGCTTGAAGCCACTAACAAAAGACAAAGTTGGGGATTTTTTGTTCATATAAATAAAAATATAGGGCATGGATGTTCTGTATAGTATTAATGCAATCGTTATTTTGCTAGAAAAATTTTTTTTCATGAAAAATTGTAGAAAATGGCAGCGACCAAAATGGTTTTCGGGAGCACTGCAAAAAAGCTGGCCCACCCTCTCGGGAATGACTGGATCATCTGAGAAGGAAATACAAAAGAGATGTATAAACTGGAATATATTATCTTCCATGTAGCGTAGGATTTTCTCAAAATTCGAATTATTTTAGAAATTATAGCAGTTTGAAGAATTAACTTTAATTTGTGACATAAAAATTTATACTCAAATGCTTGTAAAAAATCGAATAATTGAAATATAAAAAAATGTCTACGCTACATGGAAGATAATATATTCCCGTTTATATATCGTTTTTGTATTTCCTTCTCAGATGATCCTGTCATTCCCGGGAGTGTGGTCCAGTTTTTTGCCGTGTTCCCGGAACCCATTTGCTCGTGACCATTTTATACAATTTTTCAAAAAAAAAAAAAAATTATGGTAAAATAAAGACTACTTTAAAACTATATAAAAAATCCAAGCTCTATATTTTTATTTATACGAACAAAAAAATTCATAACTTTGTTCCCCCCCTTAAAATATGTATGTTGTGGGAGGCTTGATTCTGAACAACTTTTTCGTATGCATGTAACCGGCGGTCGGCTTTAATTATCGAGATATTTATAAAAATATTTTGATATTTATTCGGAATCAGGTAAATACATCTGTGCTGATCGTTCCCGAGATAACCGTATATGTATGGAGCTAGATTTAGAGGGTGGGAGGGGATGCCACGAGTCTGTTCTGTATTTGCTTTTATGTCTAACCAATCTAGCAAACCTAACCGAAAACTAATGCAAATTATAAATCCAAAGCAAGAAATTCAAAAATCGATTGTTTAACTGATTGTGATAAAATTCTGTATATTAAAGCCTGTATGTGAATTTGAATATGTACTGTAATATTATTCTTCCTTTTTTGTAGCAAGATGCAAAGTGCTGGGTTTTTTTATTTAATCGCGGGTGGTTTAAACAATGCGTACGTATTGAAAAATGGAGCGCTGCATGGTGGATTAGTATAATATTTAAAATAGCAGGAGGCATCGGCAACATAAAATTCGAATTACGATGCCCCTCGCAATGAAACGTTTCCGTTTCTGCGGCGTTAGAGCAAGAAGGGGATATTTCCGCAGATCCTGGGCCGTGTTTGCATTGTCGCAAGTTTCTCGGAAACTTTGCAGGCAAAATCGCAGACGGTGCAGCGACGGCTTTGTAAACATTATTGTTATCTAATCCTGTATCTTGATTTCGCGTATAAACAGCATAATGCTGCGTACATAATGTTACGAATACATATGGCCACACAGACGAGTAACTTCGGAAATGATCTCACGATTGCGCTTTATAGTGGTAGCATTTCGTGTACGATTACTTATAAACGTTTAGTGTGCACGTAAATGTCTCGTAGCTTTGCTAATTATGTTACAATGTGACTATCCGCGGAAAATGATAACCAAGGAATATGTGGGATGCGTGGATCATTGTAAATCGAAGAATATTTCGAAATGCTATTTCTTCAAAATAAATCAATTCCCTTAGAAATACAAGTGTTATGACTAAGATATTGAATATGAAGGGTAAGGGGAAAAACAGGGAACGTCACAAAACAGCGTTATCGAGAAAATGAAGTTTTAATACTTTAGTCCATCAGTAAAGAAACAAGCTTCAATGAATTTAAATTTTTTTCTTAAATAATTTCTTGTTTTACTTTGACGACAGAAGCTTATGCTTAGGCAAAGAATGGGGACATTACCAAATCTGTAACGTTATTTTACGGGGGTATTTGAACATTATAATCCTTCGTGAATCGAGACTTCTGTAATCTCAGTTGCCACCAACAAAATATGTTATAAATCGTACACTTGCGAAAAATGGAAATTCCCGGTTTTCTCCTTACCCTTTATATATTATACTAAATATAACGATTTGGAATGCTGCAGATGAGAAATGGTTCTGTCACGAAGTACAAGGGAACTTTCATTTACAGCACTTTTAGCACAAACACTACTCAAGACAACGCGAAATAACTTCCGATTACTATTTCATAAAAGTCCACGATTCAGAAATCCACCGAATCATCTCTCCTATAGAGAACCCAATTCAACAGATATAGTTTACTTTGAAATCTTATTAAAATCTCTTAATCTCCACTTCACAACTCACCCAGCACCTGAAGCGTTAAAACATCTTACGTCTCAAACACTTTACTCTACTTTGAAAAGTAAGAGTTCGTACCCATCCTTAAGTTGCCAACAGAAATTCATTAACCCCCAGCTCCGTAAGCAATTACAACAAATCGTGACTGGCGCCAAAATAACGATGGCCCATTTCCCCCACGTTCCACTGGTCACAGCCCCGTCGCATTCGCGTCAGCACGGTTTTTAAACTGAATTTCGCTCGGTTTGTTGCACCCCGGGACGGGCTTCGCGTTGCATTCGCTCGACACAATGCCTCTGTGAAGCTTTTCCGGGGAATCCATCCGAGCTGCGGCGTAACCGACTTAATAATAATAGCCCATGGGGCTTCTATTCCCGTAATGGAGCGTGAATATCCATCGATAGAGAAGTAAGCTTCTTCACGGGCCACGAAACGATATCTCCTTAAATTAATCCAACGATTCCCTGCCCGAAATGTCAGTCCACTGGCTCACCATTGACAAATTAGCTTCCATCCTTATCTACCTTATATTCCACAAAAACCTCCCGAGTTTCTTAGAAGAGGATTCCACGAACGCGATAAATTCATGTCCCTAACCATTAAAAAATGTAAAAAAAAAAAACGCTGTTTCATTCACGTGTTTGTTTTCGTTCCCGAATAATAGGCGGGGCGAAATTCCATGGTGCATGAACGCGTTCGTCGGTGAGTGGCTTCGATTTCTCTGCTAGATTTCACGTAAGAAATATCATGAATTATCCCGTGGCTCGCTTTTCCGCGCGATCTGAGATCAAGATCCCCTTCGAGGCCACGGTACGATTCAATTTGAGATTCCGATAGCTAATCTTGTTAGCTCGCTGTCACTACTTAACATCGTACTTATAGCGTAGGTACTTATCGTTCACGATGTGTGCTAAAACAAGGGGAATTCATTTCGATCACGAGTTTCCAAGCTCGACATTCGGGGCAGCATTGAATCCAAAAGCAAATCAAGAGACAAAGGAAGAAAAATCACCGACCCAGAAACCGAACACAATCACACCACCAAAAAATCGAGCCGCCATGTACGCGCCAGCATAAATCCCAGGGAAAGCGCGGGAAAAGGCGTGGACATCGACGGAGAATTGATTTTTCGCGCGCGAAACCGCTTCTATTATCGTACCGGGGGCGAGCGTTCCCAGAAGCAACTGGGATCTATTTCAAGTTATGGGAGCAATCTCCAGCGAACATTGACACGAAAATCGTTTCGCCGCGGCGCGCAGCGTTTTTGGGGAGCGCGCGCCCACCCCTTTCTCTTTCCCTTGCCGCTGTTGCGGCGTGTTGGGCGCGTTTCCACGCGAAATATGCTTGGAAAGTCGGGCGGTGCCAGTAAACTTTTAAGACGATAAGCCAGTACGGAGCAGCGACGGAAACAAATGCAATTTTCTGTTCGCGGAATTCCATCAGGCCGGGGGGAGCACGGGACTTATGCAGGCAAGCGTTGTGTGTACGCGATCGAACGTTTCCCGCGACACGGGGCTCCACTTTCTCGCCGGACGATTTTTCCCCGGGAACGGTCCGAGCGTCGCGGGTGTACAAAATGCCTGGTGTTAAAATTCATTGTGTCTCCGATGAAGTGGATAGGCAAGGGCGATGGGGGGGGGGGGGGAGGTACGGAACACACTGACGTTGAAAGGAAAGGAATGCTGTGCCCCCTGTTGCGTGATAAAAGACTGGCTGCGACGCGGAAAGATGTTTCGCAGCGTTGAGTGTAGGAGGAAGAGTGTTAGGAAGTTGTTTCTCGAATTTGTTCTCTACGAGACTTGCGTTACCTTGGGGGTTTTGGGTGTAAAGTGCCTGTAGTCCCCTGTCTCGTTCACTTTGTTTTGGGAAGCTGTGTGATAGTGGGAGATGAACTGCGAAAGTCGAGGGGAAATTTTTAGTGGAATTGGAAGTGGTGTCTGGGTGATTTTGAAGGAATTCCTTGAGTGATTGTTTAAAGGGTGTCTGGTATAATGGGAGGGTAGCGGGATTGTATAAGTAGTTTGGTATTGCATGAACGAGTGGGTCCTTTCGCGCGATACAGCTGACTTCGGGAACTAATAACAATCACAGCTTTGGGGGGCAACGTTAATGCGAATTTTAATTAAAATTCATGCTCCAAGCGATGAGGAACTATTATGGGGAGCGGGTACGAGCTAACAGGGGTAATGAACAATCAGGTTATGCTCGCGTAGTTCGATTGTGAGTGAAACAGAGTGATGTCGGAGGAAACGTGGCGCTGATAATACTGAATCGCAGTCCCCATTAACTTGATTTTATTACTCTGCTTTCGATGCTCGGCGAGCTGTATGCTGGAAGATATCATTGACGAGATTATACGCAAGCAACGAGAGGAAATTTTCAAATTTGGGTTGCTATTATCGTGCTTGCACCTCGTTTGCTGTTTTTGGATGTACAAGGGAGTTGTCAAAGTCTGGCTTCCTGTATTGATGACTGGTATTAAATATTTCTATAATAACATTGGCTAGAAGCTCGCAATTTTTATATAGAGTGTCAAACGGTCCGCGATCAATTTTTAGAAGTCCTATATATAATTCAAATTCTGCACGAGTAGCAACACCAAATTCGAAAGATAGATGATAAAAGAAACCACAAATTCCTAACACAGTGAATTTCTTCGCATAACTAAAACTACAGAAAATCGAAACGGTTGTCTCATTAAGAGGGGAGCCTGGTGTAGCGGGGCGAAGAAACCGATTTTTTTTTTACATAAATTAATAGTTGAACATCACGATAATATGTTCCCAAAGCCGCAAAACGAAATTCGAAAAATTAAAGCGGATATAGTCGGTTTTGCTACGGAGCACCAGGTTACCAGAAAACTTTAAATGTGTTTTTCTCGAAACGACAGTTTCACAATTGGCGGGCAATGTAACTCCAAAAATATTCAACCGATCGACTTGGCCTTGTGCACGGACATTTGTGAACATTTTCTTCACAGAACATAGCTATTGGTATAATGATATTATTTAAATAAATAACTCTTTTACACATTTAAAAAGTGAACTTTTTTTTCGAGAGGCCGCCATTTGTTCAATTTTGCATTTTTTAAGTTATGAATTTATACGATTTGTGCGTACACTCATAAAGTAAACAAAAATTATTCGATTTTTAGTTTCACATGAATACAGTAGACGCTACGTTGCCCGCAGTGGAACAATTGCGTCGCCAACGAACTGGGCATTATCCCGTATAACTCTGTTATTTGCCGCTCTTTTTCAACAAATTTTTTTTTCTATCTACCTTAATCTGACAATACAATATCCTGAAAGTTTCAGAAAGATCGATTAAATACCTTCTTTAAAAAAAATTCCCGAAAAGTGTCTCGATTTTCAGCTAGTTACACTAGGCTCCCCCCTTAAAGTACTCAAATCTTTCCATCCTAATCCTCAATTCTCCAGGTATTCCTCTAACTACATTCCCACCGATCTCGGTTCTTTTTATTCACTCGTCAGTCCAAGCGTCCGGCAGCGAGTCCAGCCTGGACGCTCGCCTCGTTGAAACGCTTCATTTTCCCTTAAACATCGCAAACAGAGGCGGCACAATTTTCTCTATGTCCAGGGCAGAGTCGTCGCCGAGCAGACCTGCACGTTAATTCGCAGCTAAAACAATGGGGATGGGCGCGTACCTGCGAAAAGGCAACGGGAGAGGATCGCAAATACGCGAGAGAGCGGGGATCGCGTAAAGCCGTGCTTTCTCAAGGTAAACCCGTGCACGGTCCTTAATTCCTTATCAAGCTGTAAGTGGGACTGATTAAACAGATTTCGTCCCTCTGTCGCGGGCGGCGAGCTCCGTCGAGGGAATTAAGCTGAATTACATTTGCAGCGGGAGGGGAAAGTCGCGGGGCAGAGACGTAAAAACGGGGAAACGAGTCGCAGAAGCGAGGAGGGCCGCGAGTGAAAGAATCCACCGTCTAGGCAGGGATCAAGTGAATTGTTTTTAAAGTAGCCCATTTGCGCGAACGCCCCTATGAATATTAACGCTAATTAATTAGTCCTCCCCCCCGAATTGGAAGAACCGTGAGACCTTCGATCCGCCTGTACCTCGCTGAGCGACGTGGCTCGTGGTCCAAGGAGTTCGCTTCTGGGACGTAAATAATTGAAACGTTCCGTCACTCTCCGTGTAGGTAATTAGAAGATATTCTAAGAACACGTTCCCTTACACGAGGAACATACCGTCTACCTTGATTGAATAAGTCATTAACCAACCTCGACTTTACCGTCGCCCGGGATCAGCTTTGGGACATTCCCGCGGAACGTTTGTTCATTATTGAAACCATCATTTCTATCCATTCTTCCTACATCGCCTTATCAACAAGGCAACCAGAAACTTTGCTACACTCTTCCAAACTTGGTAACATCCCATCCTATTCCAATATACACTTCCCACGCGAACTCCACACTTTCTACTTCCCGCTTGCCTCGCCGAAAAGCCTGCGCCTTAAATTCGCCAATCTCGAGAAAGAATCGCCGCGAAGGCATCCTCGCCACCCACGCGCTGCCCCGCGCGAGCCAAGCGTGCCCCGAAACGGCGGGGTCCCGTAATTACCCGCGATCACGATAAAACGCGTAACGAAAGAGTCCAGGCGATATCCACGAACTTCATCGGTCATTACCCATTCGTTAATAACAATCATGTTCTTCGTCGACCGCCCGCTGCACCCGCCATTAAACGCCCCCTCGTAATTGCACCGTCCCAGGCCGGCAATTCCGTTTGAACAATCCACGGGAACATCCACGGGTACGCGCGAGCGTTTGTTCCGTCACGCGGATAATACGAAAGTTCGCGTTTCGGTACGCTCGTCGAGGGTTACTTACCCCTACCCAGGGCCTCGCAGCCGCGGGATTAAACGCGCTTCCGCTGGATAATCCTATCCGGCGCTATCCGGCAGCGTTATAGACAGGACGGCGACGCGGCAATTCGCGGAATAATATCTGCAGACGGCATGGGGACCGGTTAAGCAAACGTCTCACTTGGCCTGCGACCTGTCCGCGAGGTCTTTGTCACCGGGATTTTCGATGGGGGATCTTGCAGCGTCTCGCGTTTTCCATTCAAGTGGGGGTGATAGTGAAAATGACTCCTTTGATTGTTTGGAGAGGTTTGGTGGCTTGGAGAAGCTGTCCACTGGAGTAATTGCTGATGGGAGGGTGTTTGGAGGAATTTTGAATACGTAACGAGAAAAATTGAGCGCTCGCGAGGTACCTCGTTATGATGTGGCTGCGAGTAAATATTACACCTTCAGTGTCAAAGGCTTTGGTTTCTTTAGAAACTACCAGCGTCGAGCTCGACTGTGTTGAGTTTCCATGACTTACCTGAAATAGAAAGAAAATATGGAGTTAGTGGTAAGGAATAATAATTTTGTCGAATAGGTACTAGGTAGCTATAGAAAACATCATGTTCGAGTATTCTGAATGAAAAATTGAAAACTTTTTTACCAGCGAAGCGAACAATACCTACCACTCTAAGTAATATAATGAATTTTCTTAAGAGGTATAGTGATCTTAAAACAGTCGTGTTTGTAAGACCCATTCAACCGACACGCGAAGCAACTGGGGAACGAAAGTAAGATTTCTACAAGCGTTCGAACGGCAAATGAATAATATATATCCAGCGATTACACGAAAGTGCAATTACCTTTCGCTTGGGGAGGGGGTGGGAGGGGCCGTGTCTCTTTCACGCAACAGAGCAACGCTGATGGCAACACGAGAACTATCTTAGCAAAGCGAGAAAATGCACGCAAGGCGTTCGGGTCACAGGGCGCCTGAGACGCCTGAATTGTTTTAAACTGTTCGCTGATGGAACACGACGTATGGACACTCCGGAACAACGATTTTAGAATGGAATTCGAAGAGGGCGAGCAGACGAGAGCGTGTCCCTTGGCTTGGCTGAGAAAACAAAGGGTGACGAGACAGCTGGCGGATTTATGAAGGCAGTCAAACGGGGTGCGCGTCACAAATCATCATTTTCAGAATGTCGTTATTTTTACAACGATGAGATATTGCAGCGAAAGGAGAAGCGAATGATTCAGAAACGAAGCGCCAGAAAAAAAGGGGAAAGAAAGGAATTTCTAAGCTGCTTTTGCTAAAAAGCGTATTGCTTCCGCCGAGTAGAAGGATAAATAAACGGGAGAACGGTAAACATTCGACAAAAAATTGCGAGGGAGTAAAACCAAGGAAGACAAACACTGGCGCTGCGTTTCAAATATGCTCGTAAAAAATTTGGTCGAAAATAAATATCTCTTCCTGCTGGGATAAAAGCAGAAGTTGAAATGGTAAAAACGCAGGAGCCATCTCGGAGACTGTGCTAAAAATGTTGATGCAAAAATAAATTTTCATTTCAGAACTGTTTTCAACCAAGCAATTTTCCCTCCGATATTACACGGCGAAATATTTTCGTGTTAGGTGGGCCGTCGTATAAATGTACGTAATCTAAATATTTTATTAGAGAATAAAACCGGAACTAAGTAGTTCTTTGGATATGGAAATAAATAAAACACAGCTCAAAATTCTTGTTGAATTTTAGAACCTAAGTTCAAGGTGTTCAGTAAATATACAATGAAAGAAATGAATAAATAAATGTATCAGACTTTAGCACAGTCGTTTTAGGATTTGAAAGGAAACGAAATACGTCTTCATAAGTCACCAGGCTGAAGAGAACTTGGAGGATGTCCAAGAAGGAGCATAATAATAAGATAAGCAAAACGAATGTCACGGTGAAGCGATTTTTCATCGAGAGATTTAATGAATTAGATCCTCCCAGGTGGCACTCTAGAACGATTTATGCCGGTTCTCTGATCGTGTTCGTCGATTTCAACGCATTGCTCTTGATTTATTCGCTTCCTTCGATTCACTTAAAATGTGACTTAAATTTTCTTTGATCAGCAGACTAGATAAGATAAACGAGAATGTTTGTTTGTAGCAAATGTAAAGTATGAAATCAGAAAAACTGAGTAAAGTGTGGGAATATTATATGCGTCCCCAATATGCAATTGTACTTTGGACACTTGGTATCTGTATCCCCAATAATTTCTACCCACAACTGAAATGAAGAGCAAACATCTACAGCTTCTACGTGTCTACTAATAACCAAGCAGCAATTTTATCGAAACTCTTTATGTACTTTCTCAGACAGTAAGAAGTTTCCACCACATGTGTTAGAATTAACCACACAAGAGCCACCCACTTCAAT
This sequence comes from Andrena bucephala, assembly GCA_947577245.1. Taxonomy (NCBI): domain Eukaryota; kingdom Metazoa; phylum Arthropoda; class Insecta; order Hymenoptera; family Andrenidae; genus Andrena; species Andrena bucephala. Next base: position 114,413,992 of record OX387715.1, read on the forward strand.
CTTTTCAACAAACTTTATTATCCTACAATAGAGTTATTTATAAATTTAATTTCGACCGGAATCATTAATAGATATGATTTCAGCGCACTGGTTCGGTCACTTTAAAACATTAACAATCAAGCTATTTTGCAATTAATTCAATATTTATATAAATTTCCAACGTTTCGGTCTTAATTTAGACCATTATCAAGGAAAGATTCAATATAAAGAAACGAATACTGCGAGAGCTATTGAAAATAATAAGTCGTAACGCTCGAAAACGAACGTGCGACACGCGAGTCGGTTGGAAGAAGACTGAGGTAAATAGTAGGCAACCCCAAAACATCCAGAAGGTGAAAAGAGATATGGCCAGAACGAACCGTTGAGCATTATAATCATATAAATTCAAATTTCCAAACAGTGTGTGGAAATTTGAATTGAAGTGTACCATCCATTATTGGTGAAAAAACGGAAAGAGGAAAGAAACAAAGAAATAGGTTCCATCAGTTGGAAAAGCACAGTCGTTTTACCATTTTGTAATAACATCTCGAACGATATAAGAAGAATATTCAGAAGTGTCGGAATACACACTATTTTTAAAATACCGCTTTATGCTAAGCACTTGTTCCCTTTAATCAAGGATAAAATACCTTTGTCAAAAGCTTCAAACATTGTATACTCAATTCCTTGCATGGGATGTAATCAGGTTTATATTGGTCAAACCTCCAGATATCTTGAAAGGCGTATTTATGAAAACAAAAGAAATATCTTCTTATCTCCCTTACAACATACTGCTTTAACCAAACATTCATTGGAGTACGATCATAGTTTTGACTTTGACAATGCTAAAGTTGTAGATAAAGAAATGAATTTAAATCGGAGAATTCTTTTAGAGACACTACACATGATTAAACAGCCTAGCGTCAACCTTAGGTATGAAACACCTAAAATACAAGAATATTACGCAACATTACTGAAGAAGTAATGCCTTATGATGTAGTTCTCGAATTAATTTCTGTGTTCTTACTTGTTTCTTAAATATCTTGGAATGTTATGTAGTTGTTTTGTTGCTCTCGAACTCCTATAAATGTTCATAAAATATGACATATGAGCAAGAATGTTTGGTTTTCCTCTTAGACAGTACTGTTTGGAAATTTGAATTTATATGACTATAATGCTCAACGGTTCGTTCTGGCCATATCTCTTTTCACCTTCTGGATGTTTTGGGGTTGCCTACTATTTACCTCAGTCTTCTTCCAACCGACTCGCGTGTCGCCCGTTCGTTTTCGAGCGTTACGACTTATTATTTTCAATAGCTCTCGCAGTATTCGTTTCTTTATATTGAATCTTTCCTTGATAATGGTCTAAATTAAGACCGAAACGTTGGAAATTTATATAAATATTAAATTAATTGCAAAATAGCTTCATTGTTAATGTTTTAAAGTGACCGAACCAGTGCGCCGAAATCATATCTACCTACAATAGAGTGTTATAATTTGGAGTGCTATAGCAAGTATTCAGCCGGTAGCCTAAATTTCACCATGAATTCCCAATAAATAATAATTTAAACACACTAAACCGAAACTAACAATCCTGGAATGGATACAATTTGGTCACTGGCATTCCATTTGAATATCTGATACACAACAAATACCCAGCACGAAAACTCTTCTGTCTACTTTATAGTATACTCCACTTAGTAGCCAAGAGACCTTCGATATCTGACTTGGACTTCACAAAAACATTCCCCGAACTGCTTCGAGCACCCTCTTATGGTGTCTTCTCATGCAGAACACTGCCCGCTCTGACCTCTCGATTGCCCTTAGAATCGCAATACCAGCTTGTGCCACAATGGATACAACTCAGCGCCATTGAAGATGCCACCATGTATGAGATACAAGCGTATCGCGCTTTTAACGCCACGGACCACGGCTGGAATTGCCAGCAATTCCTTGGCGTTAACCAGGAGCAACGCTGACTGTCAGCGGTAATACCACGGCGGACAGATCGTTTGAGCAGTCATAGTGGGAAATTACATATTACCGCGGGGCCGCAATAAGCAATTTGCTGGTTGGAACGCCTATTTCCAACGTACTTTGCCCTAGCAGCGGACCACCACCGCAATCCACTTAGAGGTATGCACAAAGCGGTAGGAACAACGCATCCTGCTGATATTTCACGGGACTCTGAGCGCCATTTTCGCTGGAAAATCTTTTTATCGACGTGTGCTACGTGATTTGGATGTGTGACGGATTGCTAGAGGATTGGTGGTGCCTTGGGTCGCCACAAATCCGTGCAACAAGAGGAAATGTTGAAGTGAACGCGTGAAAGGATCAGTCTTGAAGAACTTCCTTTAAACTAAACAGAATGAATAGTTGGGAAACATTAATCTTTTTAGCTTTTGGGATCTAAAGAGTCACTGCTAAGAATTTTTAGTGAAACGACAGAAAGTTTGATAATTTGGCGAGGGAAGTGTCTACATTTATAAGAAATGTGTGTCTATAAACACACGTTAAGACTTTTCATCTACTTATTATTATTGTACACCTGTACCTGTCGAATTAGTGTTCTATGATCTTCGTGCAAATAATAGCGAGCTAAGAAACACATACAGAGCTGCGTTTGCATCGTTGCTGAAGCTTCCACTGTATTTCTTTCCGAGATACTCGCAGATTTAAATTGCAACGTCTCCCTGGGGCACGATCAAGGTCTCCGCGGAGGTATAAGCCGGCCCGGAGACGTTATTAAGGCAGAAAATAAAGTAGGCGAAATTAAAGTAACACGTTATAAGATGAAACTCGTAGAATCCAGCAAACTGACTCAACTCGATTCAAGAGCAACCCCATTTCCCGCCGCAGGAAACGGCAAATATAAAATCGCGCCACGCTACAATTCCCCCATTAGTTCCGACAACGGGCAAACACGCTGAACTTAACGCAATACCCCCCTCGCCGTACGTTATTGCATTACGAAAAGTCACGAGTGCCAGAGAAATTCCATCTCCTACGCTCTGGGCGGAAACATCGCGAATATCAGCAACATAAATTCATTTTTGGAGTCATTTCTGCTTTACGAAGACTTTTCTATGACTTAAGAATCAAGTTGAGATCGGTAATTATTTTAAAACTTTACAATTTATATATATTTATGGATCGAACGTGCACACAAAATTTGAACAACTTGGTGAATGAGAATAAGAAGGAACAGTTGAATTTCTCTATTGGTAATTTAATGTGTATGTGATTGGAGAATGTTAGAAGGTATTTTTAAGGGGTCATTCTGGTAATCACGCCACAAAATTCGGCAACATTAAGTTTTTTTTTTCACAGTGAATACAATGAATAACAATGTCAAACTTTTTTTCATTTATTAGGTTAGTTATAATGTATACGGAACCATTTTTTAAATACACTTTTAACTGTGTTTTTTCAATGTTATCTGGAGTTAGAAATCGCGCCTTTCAAAAGACGGCGGGAGTGATTTCAGTTCAAAGACTCATCTGAAACAAAAAAACCAAACTGATTCTTAATCATTATGAGTAACGTTATCGCGGGTGCCAGAATTAGGCACGTAAGTCAAATTTAACAAAATTGCGCGCATTTAAACTTCAAGTCTCGAAATTTTTCATTTTTACTTGAAGGTTGAATGCGCGCAATGTTGTTAAATTTTGACTTACGTGCCTAATTCTGGCACCCGCGATAGCGTTACTCATAATGATTAAGAATCAGTTTGGTTTTTTTTTATTTCAGATGAGTCTGTGAGCTGAAATCACTCCCGCCGTCTTTTCAAAGGCGCGATTTTTAACTCCAGGTAACATTGAAAAACACGATTAAAAGTGTATTTAAAAAATGGTTCCGTATACATTATAACTAACCTAATAAATGAAAAAAAGTTTGACAATGTTATTCATTGTATTCACTGAGAAAAAAAAACCTGAATGTTGCCGAATTTTGCGGCGTGATTACCAGAATGACCCCTTAATCACACTGAAGTCTTTGACCGCAGCATCTTAACTTTTGCATAGTTGGATTTCGTTTAGACTTCTCTAAATATTGCCCTGCACCCCTTAAACAACCCTGTATAATTACCTAACCAGTCCAGTTCAACTGAATCCTAATCCAATACGGTTCAAATTTATTGAGATTGATATTTGAAAGCCACATCCCGTGATAATTCATGACGCCGATACAACACGAAAGCAAAATGATCATTCAAAATCTGCGTGACTATTGTCAGCAGATATTTCTCCAATGATCTCGCCAATAGGCCCGAGAATAGAATTAACAGGGTACAACGAACGAACGGTAAACGGATTACCAACTAAATCCCCAGTTTCACGTTGAAATATGCAAACCTGTGTAAACAGTGGACCAACCAATTCGGCTGGAATATCGCGGAATTCCTGCGGAATAATCGAATTGTAATCGACGCGATGTATCGTGCGCAATTAAAGTTCAATGCGCCTCCTAACACGAGGGACGCGACGGGTGGATTCTTCGCGGATGAAAGGGTTCGACGCGGCAAGTGAATTACGAGCATCTCGTATAGGCGTGCGAAATTCGAAGTGCGAGTTTTTGTGACTGGGAGTGCACCGAGCACTGCAATGCGTCGGAGAGGAGAAAGAAAGGAGTTGTCGAGCTCCGCAGACGTTAACAGAGTCGTCTTTGTCTCTGGAGCTGAAGATTCGTCGATTGAGTATGGAACGAAAGGGAGTGGCTGGTTTTGCGAGCTGTTGGTATGAAACCTACAAAGTGTCTTGAAATCGCCATCTGGATTTTTCTGTGATAATGCGATGCTAAATAACTCACTGCGATACTAATTTTATTATGCAAATAATTTTATATATATATATATATATATATATATATGTGTGTGTGTTTTACGATGGTCGCATTGACAATAGTCATTAGCAACCACATACCTCCGCACAATGACTACATATTTGAAATTTGGTCACAAAGTATTTAAACTATACATAGAATTACATAATCTCAATTATAAGCCGATTCAATTTATCGCTTGGAAAAATTGGATTATATTCTCGGTGTTTTTAGATATATTCAAGTTAACGTGACCAGACGTCCCGGTTTGCGCGGGACTGTCCCGAATTTGAGTTGGTTTTCCCGCATTGAAAACTGTCCCGGAAAGTGTCCCCGATTGGACATGAATATTTCAAGTAATAACGATTTATTAAATAAAAATCACTCTGCGGGAAAATATCTATAAATCATGTATTTATTTAATATTACTTTTATAGTTTATATAAATATATAATCCATGTAGGTAGTTATTTTTGATATTCTATATAAATCATTTTTTGTTATGAAAAAATGTGTTTTTAATTTTGCTTTACTTTGTCAGAAGTACCTATATATTTATTATATAATTAAATAAACTAAGAAAATGGTGTCCTCATGAATGTGTTAAGCTTTTTTTTCCTTTTTTTTCACAGGTCTCGCATTCCAACATATAACATCTGGTCACTTTAATTCAAGTTCAACTTCAAATTCACTTTAATCGCGAATAACATCGTACACTTCGTGGAACTCATTTACCAATCCCTTTGGTAAATAAATGTGACCACCTTATAATTTACATTTCAAGGTGTAAATTCGTATTTATTCATTTAGTAGGGAAATACTAACGCAATTTTCCTCTTCTGTGGCACGCACATCGAAGTGTCCTGCTCCAGTAATAATAATAATTGAATATTCTAATCATGACGGGAGAAATCCTCGTGTCACGTAATAAGTCAAAGCTGCCCCCGCCGACCCAGAGTTAGCTAAATGAGCTAGAATACAGCTAGTGCGCTCCGAATACAGCTTCACGCGCAACAGATTATATTGGATCCCGCGAATGGGACGGGCAGAATTTAATGCTTTGTTGCAAAGCCGGCCGGATGAATTTACCAACAATTCCTATCGGTCGGGAACGGTTAATTCGCTAGAGAAGGATCAGCCGCGGCACTGAGAGATTGCGATATTACACGAGAAATTTCCATCTGGAATCTCCTCGACGACGGGCGCCAGGAAGGAAACCGAGCGTGAACACGCGTGTCTCCGAGAACGCCGAGAACGCCCAAGCGCCTTCCAAGCGGAGGGCAAAGGCACGTTGCCGTGCTCGTAGCATGTAGTGTTCCTGCATTTTGCAGCACAGCCAAACTGCCTACGTGTCTCTACACTTGTGGGACAAGTAGATAGCATTAGAACCGTGCCCGCCGGCGATATTAATTGAGAGCAATTAATGGCCTGATTTAAGCAACCAGCGGGGGTTTCAAACCGTTTCAATCGTATGAAAAATAATTACTCGCTCGATGGTAGGGATACTAAAAGTAGGCATAGTATTCAAAGGAATACGCGACTGCAATAAGCAGAATGCGTAGTGAGTTGTTTGTGATAAGTGAGGGCAGATGAAATGTTGAATTTTCATAAAGAATATTGTTTATCATTGTTGTAATACAGTGAAATTAGTATTTTATAAGAATGGTAAGCTGTGGTCCACAGTGACCTCATTTGAAATCTCTTGCTAGAAACATTCAGATTGAACTCAGTGAAGTTTGCAAGGATTTCGATTATCTTTCAAGAGGAATTTTCTTGGAAATTACGATTTCGACCGATCAGGATAACAGCATATCGACGAATTTACAAACCTCCGTGAGCTTTTCGCAAATAGAGCCCATACGCGAGGGTGGATCGTTGCAGTCGGGCTGTTAACGATATGAAACAAATAGACCGTCATTGAGGCGAATCGAATCGATTCGATTCTTGGAAATTGCGAATTTTAAAAATCAACTTCCAAACGATTGCATCATCGAGCAGTATTTTATCTGAGTTTAGGTTAGGGATTATAAGGTTCTGTTATTCTGAAGTAAAGATAAAAGGAAGTGGGCATCGAAACGGAAGGGCCGAATTTGTGACCAGCAAGTAAGAGTTTGAGTTCGTGAAGAAAATAGGAAAAAGAGCTACATGGAATTAAGCTCTTTAAAAACACGAAGTACCGCGGAACATTATGTAAATATTTGCATCGTACTATGAATATCAAACGCATAAACGGGTCAAGAGTTTCGAAGGGGTTCAAAGGGTAAAAGAAGAAGCACTCCCTTTTACCTCAGGCAAAAAAAAAAGATCGATATCCAGAACCTTAACAAACACTCGAAAGGGGGATTCGAGTGTTTCCATAGAGCCCTGTTTAACTTCGATCTGCTGAATTAATTCCAATTAACAATTTAATTATGAATACCTCTGTCTCTCTCTCCCTCTCTTTGAGAAAGCATTTACCGACATGAACGATCCCCTTGATGGACGAATAAAAGGCCATCGAGTGCGTACAGGCGTGTAAAAATGATCGTGAATGTCTATACAAGATTCTAAGGGAATGGAGAGATTGATTTATTTATTTATTTACAGGTAATCCCTTTAGCATGTAATTTGGTTAGACTCAGTCAAGTGTAGGCAACAATGTATTGCGTATCCCATGCCTAAAAGAGGCTGGGGAGTTAAACAAGTCCAGCGATTATTAAAATTCATTCACATACATAATTAGGCAGTTAATGCAATTATATTGGTCATATGTCGTGCGATGGGCCTCTCCAAGAAATAGGACATGATATCTTCTGTATGACGTGATCAACTTCAAGTGATATAATATATCAGGGCACAGTATGACGCCATTAAGCTCTTAAAGGTGAGCTCTGCCGTTTGAGTTCACCTTTATGTGCCAACAGTAGGTCAAACATAATACATATGCGTCGTAGAGGTCATAATTTGAATTGATTCTGCATATTCGAGAAATCATGGTCATAAATCGACATTTGACGACCCATTCGACGGGCTGCCAAATATATTACGAAGGTACTGTTGATATGGAGACCAGACAACAGAGCAGTACTCCAAATGTTAATATTCACAAAATATCTAGATTATTAAGGGGACCTTCCGGTCTAGAGCCCAAAAAAATAGGTGATATTTAGGAATTAATTAAAGGAAAATTACTATATATAATTTAATGGGACTTTTTGCATTGTATTAAGGATGTCTTAAATTATAGAAATATTTTTTTGTTTTATAATTAATCATTGCAGACGGCCCTGGGGAATCGTTAAAGTCAAGGCATCAAAAAATTTATCCAAATCGGTGGGACCTGTATCTCCAAAAGTTATTATCCAATTCGACTGAAACCTTTTTTATTTTGAAGATTATTTTTCTGGCTAGAGGGGAATTAGAAAAAATTACAAAAATTACATTTTTTTGGAAAATAACGACACTTCAAGTTTGAAATCACTTTTCCCTGTATACTTCGTCCTTTCAACGCCGTTGAAAATTATAAATATTCAATTTTTTGTAATTTTTTCTAGTCCCCTCCCCTAGCCAGAAGTATATTCTTCAAAATAAAAAATTTTCAGTCGAATCGGATAATAACTTTTGGAGATACAGGTCCCACCGTTTTGAGAACACTGTTTCGAGAAAAACGCGTTTAAAGTTTTACGTGAGCGCCGAGTGGCCGGTTGTTGCCCATGCATTTGCCGCTACTCAAATGTCTATAACTTCGGGAATTTTACGAATTTCAACAAATCCTTTTAAACACGTATTCCTAAAAGATTAAACATTCGAAAAATGAAATAAAAAAAAATCGACTTTTAGACCGGAAGGTCCCCTTAAGTTGAATGATAAACTCGAAATAATAGTTATCCTTCGCTTGAAAGTTTCTGATTTGGATCCATTCTAAGTATCACCAATTCCTATCTGACAAATATAAATTCCTCCCCATAGTAGAATCTTCGTTTCCGTTCATTTGACCTATGCGGTCTTCTACCCAACGATTCAATGTCTGGTGGATAAAGGAATTGTGTAAAACCGAGAAAAATTCTGACTGCCACTTTGCAGGACCCAATAAAGGGAATAAGAGGAAAAATGTCATACGAAGAAGTGAGACTGGGAAAATAACCCTTCCGAAGAGACGGTTTCCACAAGACTCTTACAACATCAGTGCAATAACAGGGAACAACTTCGAGCCTTGCCATCACTTTCTGTAATATTGAAGCTTATCGGTCGATAAACCGCCGTGGAAGAGATTTAGAGTGCACTTATGTCCTTCAGAAATCTTGCTAGCTAGATATTGAACGAGATAATATTTCATCTTGTGGTCTTGTGATTTTTGACCCTCAAACACTCGAAATCGCTGCCCCATTTTCAGAGTCGCGTGGAGAAAGATAATACTACACGTCGTTCCAATAACACGAGCAAAATGCGCGTTTTCAGAGCCACCATTTTCATCTTCTTTTCTGGCACTCCATTGCCCGTGGTTTTTAAACATCTTTATAATCACTGTGCTTCGTGACATTGGTCAGTACATAATTCTCAGAGTACGTTGCATTGTAATTTGACCGTAACCAGGCATTGTCTATTTAATCATCGAGGAATTAATTATGTACACCGTGAATTAGACAGCAATGGCTTGCGAGTGAATAATTCCGGCCGAGTTTGATGAGTCGCGAGTAAGCACATTTGCAGGATCAGTAATTTAACGTTTGAATTACGTCGTTGAATCGAATTACCGTAGGGTGCAGTGTTAGAGTGGGAAAAAAGTAAGGTATGAGAATAATGAACGAGCTAGCTCGCGTTAATAGCGCAGAAGATTGATTTATGCGCCGTTATATTTATCAGGCATGTTCGAAAAACACGGTATCCCGTTGAAAATGTGTCGCTGCTGGGTGTCCCCTGTCACTGGCATGATTGATCGTCCTATAAAGTGTATTAAAGCAACCTTTTACTTTGCAGTAAGTTTTTTTTTTCCAAAAAACATTAAATGCTTGGATGGAAGCAGATTATAAGACGCCTCCGATGTACTCTTCGATTTTTAAAATTCAGAAAAACGCGAGATGAAAGGGATCTTCAGTGAGACATAAATGTCGAAGGAACTACTACTTTTTATAATAAATTTTAAATTACTTGTAATATCTAAAAGTAAAAAGAAACGTGCATGTTATGCTCCTAGTGTTTCAAACGTGAATTTAGTCGCGACAATTCCTCAGCTTTCCGTCTTTCAAGCGATTTAACTTGCTCTATAAATATTTATTCCCCCGTGTTCGGTAAGTGGACAGAGATTGAGTGGGCAGCAATTAGGAGGGACAACTAGTACCATCGAAGAATATAAGAAAGTTGGAGTGAGAAGCTTTCGAGTGCTTTTTCGTGTACAAGCGGTGTCTCCTAGTGAAGCGCGTCGCGTAGAAAGAAACGAATTGTCGCACTCATTCCGAACGAAAGCACCACCCATCGAGACTGAAAGGTGAAAGCATGTTTCTTATTACAGCAAATTATCGAGCTGGACGCGACGATTGCATCTGCTTTGCAAGAAGCATGGACAATAAAAGTGCCATTGTCATCCGGCGAAAAACTTTATGCGCTTCTTACCAACGCACGTGCGACTGAAGCAAAGAAATTAATGTCCGGCGAAGTTTACTGTGCTCTTAAGTAGCAAACAAAGCTTCTAAAGCCTGAAGAGTAAAAAGCCACATCCCTTAACTCGTTCCCCTTCATTCCTATACTCCATTCGTGTACTCCGCATTTCGTCCCCCAACCCTCAAACACCCAACCCTATGCGACGCTCAACGATTTACGCGTTTCGTACATGCTCGACCATGTTTCTCGTTTATCGTCCGGTCGAACGTTTTTCTTTCCCAGCGTGTCGCGCTTATTGTTAATAATTAATCGGCAGCGCAATTAGGGTAACGGCGCACAGGACAACGACGCGGGACTCGTTACGATGGTCCATTGCGCAAACAGAAATAACTTGGCTGGTTTCCACGCGATGCACGCTGAGCTCCCGTTCAAAATCGTCGAAAATAGTCGGGCAAAATGGAGGGCTGGCACGTGCCGCGAAGGCAAGTTCGCGGGCAAGGTGTGCGCAGGGCGTGACGTTTTAAACGAATCCAGCCTGTTCCAGCGGTAGCTGGAATGCGAATTAACAATACTTGCCCGCGCACGTGACCGAGTGCAGCCGGATAATCGAGTTTCCGAATGTCTTCCCGCCGTCGACGAGGCATTCACACGCGCGAAACGTGCGACGGTAGACAGTTACCGCTGCGAAACGAACCGGAAGAGGAATTCTCGCCTGTCATGGCTTTTCACGATTTCTTCTTTAAGCTACCACCCGCGTCCTGCTTCCGGAGCGAGGGAGTTTGTATTATCCTCAAACGAACAACCGAATTCGATAAATACTTACGCTTGGTTTAAGGGATTTGCATGCTCTTGCCAGGTCGGAGAATAGGATCATTTTTAGATTTTTTTCCACATAAAGAAGCGTCATATTTAAAAATCAATATGTACATCTTGTTGTGTATAAATTAAGCTGTATTCTCTTTAGAAAGAAATTTGATATCTTAAGAGATGGTGCCGTAGCAGCCCCTTCCCCCAAGGCCTCTTCTTAGTTACAGTATTTGCGGTACAAAACATATCTCAGAGATTACAAGACCGATTTAAATAAAATTTTGCACTAATGTTCTTAAGACTATAATCTAGTACTTGTCGGCGCTGATTTTGAAAAAAATATTTTTTTCAGAAATGGCAGCTACTCAAAGTCAAGCATGTGCTTTTCGTTTCAAATTTCCATATTCTTTTGTTAATAAAAACAAAACAACGCACTAATTGATAAATCGGCTCGACACGTAGTAGATTATAGTCTTAAGAATATTCGTACAAAATTTTATTCAAATCGGTCCACTAATCTGTGAGATATTTTCGATACCACAAATGTGCTAATTAATGAAGAGGCCTTGGGGGAGGGGCTGCAATGGCACCATTTCTTACGATATCAAATATCTTTTTGAAGAGAATGTAGCTTAAGGGGTCATTCTGGTTAGATTGCCGATAAATTCAGCGATTTTCAGGAATTTATTGCGAAGACAGGAATTATAGTAATGGAATAAAACTTTTTTCTATTGATTAAACTACATTTCTACAGTAAATAAAAAATATAAAAGTTATAAAATTATTGCTATTAAAATGGTTTTGACGGCGATTTTGATGACGTGTTTAAAAATTCATGCCTCGCTCGTGCATGAGATTTCAGCAGTTGGACTTATCTGAAACCAAAAATACAAACAGATTCTTGATCAGTATGACTGTCGCTATGGCCCATACTAGAATTATCCTTAAAATTAACAAAATGGCGGTCATAATACAAGAATCAATGTATTTCGGCTGTGTTTTCTGTGCTATTTTCGATTTTAAAAGTAGGTTAGACTCAACAGAAATACTTCATTCTACTACCGGCCATAGCAACAGTCATACTGATCAATAATCTGTTTGTATTTTTGGTTTCAGATAAGTCCAACTGCTGAAATCTCATGCACGAGCGAAGCATGAATTTTTAAACACGTCATCAAAATCGCCGTCAAAACCATTTTAATAGCAATAATTTTATAACTTTTATATTTTTTATTTACTGTAGAAATGTAGTTTAATCAATAGAAAAAAGTTTTATTCCATTACTATAATTCCTGTCATCGCAATAAATTCCTGAAAATCGCTGAATTTATCGGCGATCTAACCAGAATGACCCCTTAATATGTACCCAACAAGATGTATATCTTGATTTTAAATTATGACGTTTCTTATATGAAGAAAAAATCATAAATATTTACTTACTTCCGACTTGTCAAGGGTATGTAACACTTTAAGATACGATCTTCGTTATATAAAGTGTTTAGTACGATAAAATGTTTATCTGTTTAAATAACAGAAAAACCCGAAAGAAGTTTCACGAGCACAGCGCGCCCTATCGAGGTGGTCACTTTATATTTCCTTTCCACTGGCTTCGTCGTGCCATTAAACAGCGACTCTGTAAAAGTACCTACCCGTTAAAAATTATTACCGAATGTTCGGCTTTGGGTGACCGGTTCCGCTGTAATTCTTCACTCTTTCTTTGCTTTTTAGAGTCCGCCTTTTGCAAATAATTGCCAGTCTCGTTATCTGCACACGAGGGACTCCAGGCATCCGTTTCGCAGGCGAACGGAACAAAGCTGGTATCTTCTTTATGCCAGCCGATGCAAAAGGGTGGATCCCGCGCGCGCGTCCCGCCACGAGTTCCGCCCTAATAAATGCAGCCGCTAATTAAGATTTCGCCGATTAAACTTTCGGGCCGCGCGGATCGGGAACTTTGTTTCTTTCGACGTTAAACTTGCACCATTTATTCTGACTCGGTTACCACTCGGCTACCGGCCCCGCGTATTTACCCCGTGATTTTACGATCGCTCCGAGCGGACTCGCCCTTGTTTTATCGATCCACGGGAATCGACCGTTGCCAGCTCGATTGTCCAGCGAGGGAATCCGATGTAAAATGATGGACAGAAATGTTCTTTCCGTTGCAACGCGCTGGGATATTTACTTTTCCATGTTATTTCTCGTTGCTGTCGATTTCTTCGTAATAGCTCGCGTAGTTATGCAATTCTCGAAATTTATTAATTTATTTTGTACGATAGAGAGACGCGATTGTAGGCTTTAGCTGAATGGAGAACATAAATTAGCCAGGCATCGCGGTTAAGGAGAATTATCGTAACAATATTGCCAGCGAGTTTACTCGAAGTTCCGACGAATTACTCAAGTACTAATTCATCCTTTAATGAAGTGGCAGCAAGCTAGTTGGTTATTTGTGCTCAAATATACTTGCCTGCAACTTTGTTAATTGTTGAACGGCTACGTAGCTCTACGAGTACAAGATTCCGATAATAATTGAAATTGGGAATTTGTTATGAGTTCGTGGTGTACGAGAGAGTCGATAATACCTTAGTACCTACTACCACTCTAACATTTTATTACTGAATGTTTCTGAGACGGCGGGAAGCTGATTATTTTACAGTCACTCAGTAAAATGTATCTACTAATTCTGTGACCAGGCAGGAAAGTTTTTAAAATCTCGCAGCTGGTTGAAAACAGTTCGTAACTTGCACTTAATTAGAAGGGACTTCGTAATTGGATGACTAGTTAGAAAAATTTAATAAATTCGCAGTTACTGCGAACCAAACTTTTCTTCGCGTGTTTCGTCGTTGCTGTTTAAAATAAATTGATTACAAAGCCTCGTGAACGTGCGATATATCACATGTACTTTCGATTACATTACTTTAGCAAACATTGTTAAGAGAAGCTACTCAGCCACAGATCAAACTTTCCTCATATCCTCCTGGTGTATCATCTTCTAACATTCAAACAAACTTATCTCGAGAGCACTATAATACATATCCACTAAATTTATGCAGCATCATCTGCTGCTTAAACTTGATCCTGATAATACAACTGTTGAAACACATAATCCTCGAATGCCCTAAATATTCAGCCACCTATCAGAGGAATCACTTGGTGCTGGCTTCAAACGACAATCTCAATACGAAAAGAATCTCCAAAATGCCAAGGTTCCTGAAGAAAAAAACAAAGCTACCAGATAAACTGACAAAATCTCCTAAAACTGCTTCGACAATGTTCACGGCCTTAAACTCCCATTGAAACAAAAATCTCCCGTCATTCATTCACTCCTCCCATTTGTTCCCAATTCCTATTGGAGTCCTTCACGGTCTCTCGCCTCCTCTCGAGCGCATTCGAAGCGAGTTTCGTGAACGTCCCCCTTTATCTGCGCGTCCGCTCCAAATTATGACGAGCTTTTATGCGAGCCACAAACGACGCGCGGTGTTCTGCCTCCTCTGAACTTTCCGGAGTGCCTATTCCGTCGAATAATAGACCCCGTGCACAATTCTATCGTCCCAGCTGAAATTTCAAGTCGCGATCCGCGCACAGGCGAGGGACAAACGGCGCGATGGCAGAGAGGGCGAGGGAATGCCTCCTCTTGTCACGAATCACGCGTGGCACACGCGCAGATAAACGCACCTGTTAATTTCGAGCGTCGCTCGTCGCCCACCCAAAGAATATCCCCATCCGTTACGCGACTGTCGCGTCTGTTACTGCAACTGCGACTCTGCAACTGTTACCGTCGCCCCTGCAGTTAATCCTGCCGTCTAACGAGCCGAAATATGTCCGCGTGTTGGGCCGCGATTAAACGCGAGCGGCGATGCGGAAAGGTGGGGAAAGAAGAGGATTGATGTGGGACGAGGGGGTGGAAAAAGTGTGGCAAAATGGGTGAAGCAAAGTGAAACATTCGAGGGAGAATGGGAAAGTGAGGAGAGAAGAAGTGCAGGCTGAACTGGGGAAATGAAAGATAGGGGAGGGAAGGAATAGATAAGAATGTGTGAATGGAAAGTAGAAACGAAGATTGATTATGAGATTACGGTTGCGAAGTAGAAATTGAAGTGAACACGACCGATCAAAAACAGAAATGGTGGAGTGAACAATACTAAACGACGGGGATTAGATAGAATTTCCGATTGATAAAGTTTAGGACTCTGTGTTAGTGAGATTGGTGATCCATTCAATCCGCGATTCCTTTTAACTGTGGTAGATTAAGAATGTCGAAGCTGCAAGTCTGATATGGTCCAGTAATTTTAAATATCATGTTATATTTGTTAATGTAAGAATTTTTTAAATGATGGCCCAGTTTGCTTACTGGTCTCTATTGTGACTCGAAGTTCACTTAATTATGTATTTATATTCCATAGAATAAATAGACAGTCTACGTATCGGAACTGGTGCAAGTTAGTACGACAAAATCGAGAAGAGATTGCAAAAAAAAAACGTGACATCCTCTCGGCGCAAAATACTGTATGCCCGAGCTTGTAGATATCGGTTATTAATTAATTCCAGTTCGTAATTCTAGGTCACAAAAGGTTTCCAACCGCGCGAGGAATCCCGCCGCTTCTTTTTTTTTTCACTTTCGTTATTATCAATTTCCAATACGAAGCGTAGTTGCATCTACTTTTATTAACGCATGTCGCTCCGAATTCACAATCACCAGTAGTAACCTTTCAAAGTGTTCATAAGAAGAATATATAATTTGGCACTGCAGAAGGATCGATTATCTACTTCATAACGCGACTTTAACAAAATTTTCAAATCATTACACAATTCCCAATTTATAAATCTAATACCACGCAATAAATTATCGTTCTATGTGCAATCGTGCAATTCTCCTATCATCCCGATAAATCGAGCACCGCAATGGTGTGCACCAATTAATTCAAATAATCGCAGCTCCACTCTGCACAGAAATAACCAACCGGCGAGCGAGAACTTTGTAGTCGGTACAGATGGAACACGATTACAAAAAACAACGAATCTTTCAAAAACATATTCAATTAAACACGCCCTGGGCGAATGCCCAGTTATGCCCGAATGGCCGAACTTGGCCGAATTCACGATCATCGACATAAATGTTGCGCGAAACGGGAATGGAGCGAGCTGCACAAAGCCACGGGGGAAGTCCACGGTTAACAATCGGCGCAAATTTCGATCGGCAATCACTGGAACGTCGTTTCGGTAACGACACGCCGATAGAATAAAACCAGGACCGTGTGTGTTCCCGTGGCGCGGCCACACTGGAATTTCCATTTAAATCCGCGAAACAAGCCGACCTCGCCCGTGGATGCGCGAGGAAGAATTCAATTATCGCGTAAACAAATTCTTCCTCCCCCACCCCCCCCCCCCCCTCCGCTCATTATGGCGGCTTAACGGGCGCCGCTCGATTTTCCCGCGTCAAAACATTCGCGTGATTTTCCAATTCCCGTGGAAATGCCGCGGCATGCTCGAACGAACTTTCCAACGGCGGGAATTTAAATTTTAAATGGACCGCCGAATGAACGGACAAGTTTTTCGTGGCGCTGAACTCGCGCAAATTTATATCCGGAATTCCGATGAACCGCCAATATAACTCTTTTCGAGCCGGAACGACGCGATGGGTGTTCCACTGTCACGTGTCTCGTCTTTCACCCGTGGATACAGAATTGGATTGGCGTGAAGATTTTTCTCGGGTAGCTCGGGGAGTAAAGGTGGTTTCTATGTAAAATGAATTCTGTCTGATCGTGTATGGGATACTTCTACTTCTTCGACTTACCGAGTGAGGAAAGAGAATCTGTTTTGAGGTTTTATAAGCGATTCATACACATGTAATGTAACTTTGAATGCTGGAACTCGGAAAGTTTTCAATAGATATCAATAAAGATAATGAAAATTCTATGATTGGTACATGTATTAATTTTCCGGTTTGGGGCACTTTTTTTAAAACGTACCAATTATCGAATTTTTATTATTTTGCAACGGTTGGTTATACGATAACCATACTCATGTATTTTAAGAAAAACTTTCGCTTCTTGATTTCAGATGAGCCTATCTTTAAATATCATGTACACCGCGTTATTACCGCCGCCAGAGTTACAACTATTTATTTATTCAAGATTATATCGGAGAATAAAATAAATTTATTTTATCATCTTAAAATATGTATAAATCAATACCAAAAGGACTCACTATATAATACAGTGAGTTACAGATTTCATAAAAAAAAAATCCTAACTTTTTTAAGGTATTATACGAGAAAGTACCTTTAATCAGAATGATGTCCCTCAAAGGCAACGACTCGCGTAGTCATTGAACGAATTCTCCTTTCACAAAAGAAGAGTGCACCTTTTTGTTCGCGAAGAAACGGAGAGGAAGCAAATTATTCATAAGTTTGAGCGAATTCACTGTGGATGGGGGAGTGCGTTCGTGCCTCGGGATAGCCGAGAAGGGTAAGGCAAGCCCGATTATTAAGCGCGATAATGTACTTGCATAGCTTATTCTTGTCCAATCGAGGACAACCAATTAAGTCGAGATTCCCCCGTGGCCTGTATTCATAGTACAAATGGTAGAAGAAGTTTCCTCTGAGGAGGTTGGATGCCCTGGGCTCGCCGGCCCGGCTAAAAACTTCTGTTAATGCAAAGAATTCTTAAGTTCGCCCACCCACCGTCCTCAACTGCAGAGGTGAGATAAACGTGCCAGGCGGAATTCTGCGCTCGTGTTGCATATTGTCTGATTCGAGGGTAATTAGAGGCGAAACTGACGTTCTGAACAAATACCACCCCGCCTCTGGCAAAATACGGGACTGTTATTTCGATAGTTAATTGCTATTAATGCTGTGATTCGATGCGGGGTATTTGCTGTTTCAGTATCTTTCCAATGCATTGTATCGTATGGTATTCTGTAATTTAAATGTTGATTTCACGTGCTTATTTGACGATTCATTCAAATAAATTTAGGTTTGATTGATAGAATGTGTATAAATTTCATTCATTTGTGGCAACGCCAGATTAGTGCGCCGAACTAATTGTGTGCTTTTGAGAGTGATTAATTAAAGTAGGATATAATAAATCACTGTTGAAAGAGATCTTAAGGAATATTGCGAAAGTATACTTACTTCGCAGTAAGAAATTCGGCAAATAGAGCTATCATAATTACCCAAATGAATCCGCAATCCATTAATCGCAATAAACTACAGTCAACGAAGAAGCCGTATATACTTTATTCCGATTACATAAAAATCTGCCACGGTTAATTAACTTTGCGTTAATCCAGTTCGAATGATAAGGAATGCATTTTAACGAGGAGAGTAATTGCTATTATACTATCAATCAGAGGATATTGGGTTCGTACTGAAACGAGAAGATACGCTAGTTTTAATTCGCTTCGCTTTAAAATGGAGGACTCTTCAATGCAATTACTCGTGTTTACTACCTACGACCATTATTTTAATGCGCAACAGCGCGTCAACAAAGCTGTAGTTCATCCAGCGCGCCACGCCGAATTAGCTTACCGGGTCTTTGATTTTTGTAGCCGCCTTTTAAAACGCCCCACCGCTTCAAAGAGCATTCAATATCGTTATCGAGAAAACACGAACGTGTTGTCGATAAAACATTTCCGCACGCTACATTTGTTCGATGGTTTAAAAGCTCGCCCCCTCGTAACTTTTACACGCGAAATAAACAAACGGAGCTTCGATTTTCTCTTCAACGAATTATTTAAATAAATTGCACGCCGTAAACTTCCGTAGCCCTTTCTGTAATTACACATTCCACCGTTGGCACTGTTTACAGTATCTGTGGCATTTACTAAAATTTATTGAAAAATTGTAGGTATCGCAGATTGAGCAAATTACGCTTTATTGACAATATTTTCCTGATCAACAATGAGTTAACGAAGCAAGCAAGTCCTGATACGTTTGAAACGTTTAAGAGATTTCACCATGCCAGGTTGGCAATGAGAGTGCCGGAACCCTTTAATTGCTATCGAGAATCGACGAAAATGTCTACAGTCACAGATGGAATCGGGGTATTAAAGGAAAATGTAGTGTTGGTGCGTCGCGAAACGACTTCCAACATCGTCTATACACCTATACACATCTTCGCAAGTCGAACCAACTGTGAAATCGAAGATTAAACCTAGAAACAGCAATATGCTTCCCTGATAAAAGCACCCTTGATCACAGTTGATCAGTTTCGACGATTTGAAACAGCACGAGAATCAAAGATGTTTCTGCAAAATTGATATCCTGATATATTTATTTCTTATTAGAACAACACATTATTTCTTGCACATAATAGCCTGAATAATCACTGAAATACTTTGCCATCCATGATTATAAATATTAAGATGTTAGTAATTCTACAACCCTGCACTCTCACAAACGTAAAAAAGGGAAATTATGCTAATAACATAGGATTTAGTGACTGACACCAAGAAAAATGTTAAATGTGTTAATACCAAAATTCTACCACTCGTTACAACTCTTCTGCTCGATGTAAAAGTCACCTGCCCTATAAAACGACGCCAAATACCCTCTAACAGTGCTTAGAGGGAACGAAATTACTGGGATGTTGCTAACAGACAATTTGGGCCGTATTACGCTGGTCTGTAGAATTTCGTTATCGTTGGTGGAGTAGTTTCGAGGGCAAAGGCACAAAGCAGTGAGAGCACAAAGTAAAATAAACTCTCCACGATTATTCGCGATCTCCTGCCTTGCGTCCTGCTATCTGGATTGAGATCAAAGATCAACGGGAAAGCGAATAATGCTGCGTCGCTGCTATAGTAATCCATAGGCGCACTTGGGGGTTAGAAACCTGTGACCACTCGAGTGGCAGATGATGAAATGAATGTACCCAAAAGCTTAATCAGTGTGACTCCCCAGTGAAATATTTTTTAAAAATATTACATTGAGTTTGCTGATATTGATGTAGGTGCAAAACTTACATTACTTTCACTTTCATTCCCCCACATTCATACAGAAAGTTATGTTACAGAAAGTTTTAGAATGAACAGACTTAAAGTTACCAGTGCCTCTAATTATTCATTCATATCCCCACACATAAACACAAAGAAAAACTGATTATTATCTCACGAATCACTTTCCTAACACAACTGAAACGTTCCATTTCCCGATAATTAAACCGTGCCGACTTGCACCGATTCCCATCAACCCCCTAAATATCTCACACCAGGCACAGCTTTATCGTCTCCGTTGAAGCAGGACGGAGTGAACGATCCAGCCCTCTTTGCCTGCGCCAACTGTGTACCAAGTAAAAATCAAAGATCAGAGGGGGTTGAGCGTGCAGTTGCAGCACCTGGTGCTCTGCATCTTCGACGTTCCAGCATCGAAACTCCCTCTTGCATTCCCCTGTTCCCTATTCTCTGCATGCGCCAGCTCGCGGTGCTCTTTTTAACGGGGCAGAAATAGCCTGTTCGGCGCGGCATTACGAGAAACACACGTTTCTCGGGCACCGCCATTTGGTTCGCGACGCTACCCAGACGCGGGGCGCGCTTTTCAAGGAGTCCATGGACAGACCTGTCAGGGAGAAACGCAGCCTCCGGTGGCACCGTCATCGCCGAGGCTCGCGACGTTTGCTCTTACGCGGACGAGCGTTTGCACATGCCACGTACTACGATCGATTGTACTCGACATTTACGGCCTGGAGTGCTTTAACGCTAGTGGCCTCTCGCGCTCGCGGTCTTTGCCGATTGCCTTCAACGACCTCTGCCGTCTTGCTCCCTTGTTACGTCGCGTGAGGAATTTTTATATATTTCAATGGCGATGTGGGATATTGATATTATAGAAATCTTAATGTAACGTGCAATTAGAAATCGATGGAGGAGCTGATACGAGAATGAAGGAAAAATTCTGGTATTGGGTTTAGGGTAACTCGGGGTAATATGCCACCGCGTGTAATATGCCACTTCTCAATATTTTTTTAAATAATGCACAGATGGCGTTATATTTGCACTAATTCCGTTCAATTTAGTGTAACTGCTAAGACGACAACAGATTTTGGCTTTTATCTTCTTTTATTTTCAATAAATCCTGGTAAGTTATAAAATTATCGGCTTGATCTAATTTCATACTGTATCTAGAATGCAGATTATACATTTGTGTGAACAGTTATAGAAAAAATCAATAGATTATGATAAAGTATACTAACAAACGAATTTTATAACCTCTCAAACATCCGTTAAAACTATGTTCTTTGTGGAGAGATTTTCCATCCTTCTTTTTATGGCCGTTTGGAGTAATATGCCACTCTTGTCTTTATAACTCTTTCTATTTAATGCCATCGAGTTGTTTTTTCGTATTAGAACCATGCCTAAGAAGTATGAAATAAATAAAAAAAGCCGAAAAAAAATAAATAAAAACTGAAGAACAAAATTTGAGGAATGTAGTAGATATTTCTTATGTCGATTCAACTGATGCAGAAAATGACAATTACTGTGCAATATGCGAACTCTATTATTATGATAAAAAAGGACCTAAATGTGACTGGGTAAAAACTACTTGTTACAAAAAGTGGGTTCATGAAGACTGCGTAGAGATTGGAGACTGTTTAGTTTGTAAGAAATAGCTATTTTTTCAAATATATTTTACGTTTCATTGAGTTCAAATATTTGTTATTAGTTACTAATAGCTTAAATAGTTTAAAATATTGTTGATTCTCCAAAATTTGAGTGATGAGCACTTCATAGCTTGTGGCATATTACCTCAGACTTTGTGGCATATTCACCCACCACCTGGGTAATATGCCACTTTCGAGGACTTTTGTATTTGTACGTTTCTCATTGAACTATAAAAGTTACATATCTCTACTTATTAGTCAATACACAGAATTAGTTACACTTTCATATAGTTTTATCTTTTTCCCGGTATCTAGTTATACTTGCGAGATATCGCGTTTCAAAGTTAACTGTGGCATATTACTCCGAGTTACCCTAAGGGTATTATGTAGTTGTTTTTGTCGAAAATGATGCATTTCCTTTTCAATTAATTGCAAAGAAATAAATTGAAACTGAGGCTTGTTCTTTGACACAATGTTTATTAACATCATAAGCTTTAAAAATACATGTCTGTTTCGCCAAAACTTTGCATTATAAATAATATTAAAGGTGGATCATTAAAGAGGCTTTTTAAAAAAAGTTTCTTTTGTTTAAGGAAACTTGGAAATGTGTTAGATAGAAGAATATACCTAACATGTTGAATATCGTAAATAACTTCAGCTTGAAGTGTTATTCCTATTAGTTCTTGAATATGATAATTTATAGACTAGATCCTTGCGACGTTCTGCTGTCACCACGAAACACGAGCAGATTCGTGCCGAGTCGCTTTGCAAATTCACGAGGTTCCGCAGACAAGACCAATTAGCATGAAATTTGAAAGGAAGATCCGGTTCCCCGTGTAAGTGTAGAGTCGCTTTGATGCAGCCGTGTTAAGTCTCTTCCAAGCGGACAATCAAACATTGAAACGAACCGTGAGTAATTAAATTTTCGTAGGACCAAAGTATCGAGACGGGAGTGACGATTGCAATGAATATTCCTCGTTCTTAACTTAAATGTATTTGATCAATGAAATCATCTGCCAAATACTGAGAAGCTTAATGTCTCTTAATAAAGACGATGTAATTGGATTTGGAGGAGGTCCAAAGTCTTAATTGACCTGTATTGATTCCTTAATTGGGTACTGTAGAAATATTTATAGAAATTGTTCCTTTAATTTCAGTTTGTGACTCTGATTATTTATTAAGTAGAAAAATGTCTTAAGTGGAACTTGATCGTTGAGAGGATCAAATGATCAGATCTTAAAAACCTTATCTCCTCTTCCCTTTAAAGTAACTGACACCTTGAGACTTTCATTCCAAATTAAATTTTAACACCTTTTTTCATCCTCTTTTTGGGAACCCTGCTAATTATGAATATTGCAGGCCGACCCATATCAAGCGAAACGTCTATCAAACTCCCAATGTCTTCCTTCGTCAAAAGCTAAGAATAAATATGAAGCAGAAAATTTCCTAAAAAGACTACGATTTTCAATTCTGATAGCAAAGTCAAGCGCCCACAATGCCAAATCTCTTTGAAAACCTCTCATCGCTCAATTTTCACCCCTCTTTTATGACATCCCATTTTGATGGCATTCTAGAAACTTTGCACCCCCACTCTAATTCGCAATTGCAGAACACGTGATAAATTTCTCGATATTCGTAGTGTATGCAGAGGAACATCATGCACGACAGCCGGCATTCCGCAAATCCGCGCCTCTTTTCATCTCGCGCACTTTATTGTCCACAGGAGCATCGTGCTGGGCATGGAAAGAAAAAGGAGAAGGACCTAGCTATGCGAAGACACGGTATATAAGCATCGATAAGCGAGAGCTATTTCTGCTTCATCGCATGCCACAAGCCGCCGTGCACCTCGCCCTTATTCCAAGAGGGTGCGAGAATGGGCACGTAAACGGAACAGCAAACAATGCTCGCTATCGCGAATCTGCACGCCTGCTTCTCCACTTTAGCTAGCTTCTTCATTTTGTAAATAACACACTGTTCAGCGGTTTCAGTGGATTGTGGAACCACTTCTTTTTTACCAGATTGAAGTATCATTTTCGAGAACTTTATTATGTATGATTTAGAAAGTATAAGAAATCGCTATATTGTGTACTAGTTAATTTGTTTATTTAATTGAAAGGCATAGAGATAGAGACGAAGATATAGATCCTGTTCTAAGTATGCTAAAAGCTGAACTTTGTATTTCTTATCATCCATCGATAATTATGATAATAAATCCTACCTACGGCAGGAAGTGGCTTGGATGTCACTGTAAGTCTACAGAGTTAAATTCGTCTACCACAAGTTCCCATGACTCACCTGAAACAAAAGGAAAATATCAAATTAGTTATAAGTATGTAAGCTATATCCCGCATATGCAATGTAATTAATTAATTACCCCTCCTCAGAGGAGCGGAAGGCGATCCATCTTCCCCGGGCCTTCTTTCGCGAAAATCTATTTTCGCGATGTTGTTACGCGGGGGAAGTAAGCGCGCCACTCCTTAACAAGCAGGTTCATTAAATTTTTCTAATTGTGACGGGCCGTGTTCGAGGTTCTCGCGCACGGACTTCTTCGAGAAACTACCTCGATAAATTACTCCCCCTCTCCGCGCCGCCAATGCCGCGCGGTCGGCGTTCGAACAAGAGGGATCGCGGATCCTCGGAATTCCACGGCGATTCCACGAAGGCCTCGGTCGCGGCGGGGCGAAGAAAAATTCGGTTTGTTGCTGCAAGTGGCGCGAATAAGTAAGCGGAAAGTGCAGGCGCCGAGGAAATGCATTTCGCGCATGCCACGACGCATCCCACCTTTATTGCAAACATTTGTGTAGGTGATTGGGAACTGGTTTATAAATGTGGAAACGGTGGAGGATTCGTGATGGAGTGTAAAAGCTTCCAGAAGTCGGGAATCCTTGAGTGCTTGAGTGCGTTGTCGTTGCTACTCTTCCTTTTTTTTTTTTGTTCGGCTTCCAATCGTACCAAATATTTATACACCGCCTATGCTACGAAATCAAATGTGAAATAAGCTTTTTCAAAAACCTAAAGCTTTCATGTGAATATGGTCGAATCGATGTTTTCAGTTTTAGGGGTATTCGTGGAATTTTGTAGGCTGGATGAAAGTTTGTGTTTTTAAAGCTACATAACGGGATGTGGATTAGACTATCGCGATGTACGCTTGATAGCTAACGAGGGCAAGCATAAATATGCACGGCGAAACATACGTTAACCGTATTAAAAAGTTAAGGGGGCCCTGGACGTTCGTTGTAACTCGTTTTTCCGGCGGGCTAAACTGACATAAGTGGATTATTGTTTTCCGAGCAAGTTCGAAGCGCGTGCTTTGTGTCCGACCCCCCGGAAAACTCGTTTGGTTCCATCGTGCACGAACAACTATTATTCCTCGTTATGAGAAACATGTAGCTGTCAAGAGGCTTCCAGGTTATGGCCCTTTTTCGACTCCGGTCCACGTCCAGCACTTACACCCTTAATCGCTGATTTATATTGCACACTTATTCTTTATTCCACGTCCACGCCAGTTTTCTAGTCAATTCATTCGTCCCATATGGCGTTCGGTTGGAATGGAGAAGTTTCGAACTTCAAAATTTTTGTAAGTGAATGAAAGAAAATTGTATATTGCAATCCCCTGGATCTTTTAAAAATTTCTAGGTCAGCCTGCCATTTCGTATAAAACTTAATTACCATATAATAAATCTTTAAAAATACAAAATTCTTCTGTAGATCATCCCCCATAACAATCTCGTCAACATTTGACTCCCAAATAAATTCCAGTAGTTGTCCTTCGAAAGGACACTCTACCTATACAGAGGCGAACCCAAGTTACGCCACGCGTTACACGCATCTCGTATTTTCGTCCGTTTTTATCGAGGCGTACAGCCATAGAAAACGAGACGGTTTTCGCGACGCAGTGGCAGTTGGCGCAATTTATTCCTCGCGTAACGCTCGGTATGACCGACTTGCCTAGCTCGTTTCTTCTTCAAGGGAGAGCAAGACTGAGCATCGAAGCTTGAGAAACAGCACTAGCATGTACTGAATGTCGCTGTAACGTTTTATTGTGCGGAGAACTATTTGACAGGCGAGCTGTTACCCCGTCGCTGTTTACGAGTTTCGAATCATGCGGGCTATTCCCTGCGTAGGATGGGACTCCTTCGGAAGCTCGTGTTCCCTTTATTTTTTCTCGGTTGGCAACGCGGGTATGTGTAACTTTAGGGAGAATTTTGATCGGTTTCAGGCATTGCAGGCTTGATGAGGAAAAGGGGCAAGGGTTGTGGCAAGCGGTTTTCTTCGATTGGGGTTATCAACTGTTTGATCGGGACGAAGAGGGGTTGTATTTTGTGCGACGAAGGTGGATGATGGTCAAAGTATTTTAGAAATTTGTTTTCACTTTTTTTCTGGGAAAGGTTACACTTGGGTTCATTTGTATATGCGTGCTATTAAAACGAAGGGTATGTACATTGGGGAATTTGGAACTTTTAAATTCACTACCTTCTTCATTCAGACTTGCACCTCATTGTTCTTATTTTAAAAAAAACTGGTTGCTAGAAACCAGTTTCTATTGATGACGATTCTTTAAGTAGTCGAGCAGTTAATTGATCAAGTTCCAACTGTAGCCATGGCACTTCTGAAAGCATGCAGTTTGTACCTACCGCAGAACCTCAAACAGTACCAACTGTCAGAAACCAGACTGTGCAGTGTTGGAAAATCGTATTAGCTGAATCAATTGATCACGATAAGTGACAGCGTGCCTGTGTAATAATCTTTTACTTGGACATCCCTTTGACAGTGTCAGAACAGAGCATGCTACTGAGAAATCGAAAGATCGATCACCAAATGCATGACCGATGAATCCACACGAGGCAACTGCAACTAGAAGCCACGGGATAAGTAAGATTAATACGATACCGCCGGAAGTTCTTCGTAGCTGATGCTTGGGTATCCAATGCTGATGTCGGGTATCCTGAAACTCTCGCTTCAGTCCCTGTCTTTCGACCCTTTTTCTCTGGCTTCTTTCTCCCGAAGAAGACACGTTCCGTTGCCAACGTGAATTCGATAAACTCAATCGCTGCTCGCGGAAAAGGGAAAGAAGATCCGATCAATCGACAACCACCGACAGTGAGAGATACAAATATTTCAAGAACTAAAGGCAGCTACCAGAGTCTGAAGAATTAAGAGGTGGTTGAAGAATTCGTAAACTTGTGTACATTTCACATCCACGTTTGAGCCTTTAGACACTTCAAGCTTGTGTCACCGTAAGTCATAGAAAATAAAAATCAAAGTAAAAAAGAATAAAAAATTTCAAAAAATTAATTTCATTAAATATGCGTCATTGCGATTTATTTGCAGGGCGTATTCAGCGTGCTCGATAAAATATTATCCTAGATAATTTCTTTATCAATCAAAGAAAAATCAATAGATAAGACCCTTTCAACATATTTCCCTCAAGCTAAAAAATGAAGAGCTCACTGAAGATACTAGTCCCTGGAACTTCGCACTCTATATTCCACGACGACGAAGTGCTAAAAAGAAAAAAGAAGAATAAGAAGGGGAAAGCTGCACTTCGAACACGTCGCATCGGTTGCATTAAAGCGCACCCCGAAAAGCCCGAAATCCTGCGGGAGGATGACACGCGCGGCCACGATGAAAAGCGCTTCTACGGAATTGCTTTCAAGCGCATCTGCGCTGTTCCGTCCGTCGTGCTTCTCTCCCTTTTTTTTACCAGCGGAAGACAATCTGGCTTCGACTCCGATTTCTAACCCCATTCTACCGATCTCGGTAGAGAAGTGTCACTCGGACAACCGTCGTTTCTTCCACCGCCACAGGCTGAAATTCCAATTGTTTCCCACCGTTCCGCGCCCCTATTCGTCTTCGTGACTCGTTGCTTTTCCATTTTCCGACGGGAAACTGAAACATGCATCGAGAGCAACGACGAATTACGCTACCGTCGTCCCTATCCCTCCCTCATTTGCCTGAGTGTACCCTTTGTCCCGCTTATAGCGGTTCCGAGTAATTCGACCGTTTTTCCATCTTCCACTACTTTCGCCGGCTCCCCTCGTCCTCGAGCTCGGTGCGAGGCCACTCCGCGTGATGGAGCTTTTTATTCTTAACCGTATCAGAGACACTCCTGTTGTGCTTGATTTTTGCTACCCTTCTTCGATGGTGACAAAATATTCTTCGCCGCGGGAGCTTCGGAGCTTTGACGCGCCAGGAAAAATACAGGCTGTTGGTTTTGTGGGCGTCGAGACGCTCACAGAGTATGGATTAAGTGTGAGTTGTCTGCTACTCTTCCGTTCAGAAGAATATTTTGATCCGTCGAGGTTGTCAGGCACAGGGCAGAGATGGGCGACATTTTTATTTAAATAAAATTTGGAGTAAGGAATAAGAGTTAAAAAAATTATTCGTCATGTGTCGAATAAACATGACCCGGGTTAACATTATTCCGCGTATAAAGCCAATTTTTTTATTCGTCAAACGTTTCAACTTCCGCGTCGAATAAATGTTTCAACTTTAACTTTAACTGTAATTTTAATTTTAACTTCTACTTTAATATTATTTGACATCGAATAAAATTAAAGTGAAATTTGACAAGTTTATTCGATGCTGATGTTGAAATGCCCGACGAATAAAAAAATTCACTTTATTCGTCAAATAATCTAAAGTGAAAGTAAATTTTATTTCATTCGTTATTTAAATAATTTTCTATTTAATGCCCAACTCTGGTAGAGGAATATAAAAGTGAATCCTGGAGCAAGTGTTTTCAAGTTTAAATTAGATTCTTTGATTTCTCACGTTTCTTAATTCAATTATGATGCAATTAGAAATTTAATGAATGCGAAAGGAGAGACACTTTTATTTCCTAATACATTAATTTTTATAGATTTGTTATATTAGTGAGTATTTAAATACAGTGATATTCCGTTGATACCTACTTTTGGCAATGACGACGACGAAATTACAGTCACGCACAAAGTTAATGTTCCGGGGATCACCTAATCACACGCAATACGCGCGTGCTGGCTGACTTCTCAGTATTAAACATAGAGCAATATTACCATCTCGCTAGAGAAACTTCGGCATCAACCGAGACCTGCTCCAGACTACTTCGAGGGGAAGGAAGTTCAGCGAGGTTATTAACGCTTGACACAGTTTTGAAAGTTTCTGTTGCTGCGTAACCATGAGCAGGGCCAAACTGCCGGAAAGTAGCGAGGAAGCAATTTCGGAACTGGACACTGACAATCGACCCGGCAGAATATTGGTATTGGAACCGTGCACGTGGGTAACCATATTACTAGAAATTATCATTAGAATTTTATACTATCGCCTTCACAGTGTGGGCACCGAAATTAATTGATAGCGGAAGGTAATAAAAACGTGATCTTTTGCAAAATGCATGATTTGTAAAATGCTTAATACGAATAGTTGTGCCAAGAAGTCTTTATTTTCTTTATCCTCCATTTCTGTCGATTAAAATGTTTACTGAAAGTATTAAGAAATACGCGAAGTATTCTTCAAGGATATTAAAGTTTCCTTCACCTTCTAATGGTAACATTTCATTTCCCAATGAATCTATAAATTTCTGCTGATAAACTGACGCCGAAATAAATGAATATGTTAATTGGTCCGTGTTACTACATTAAACAGTAAATAAGGGAAGATGTAATCCTGTTCATTCGATTTCTAATTACATTAAGCGGTAACAAGATTACATCTCGGAGGGTAAGGAATTCAGCTCGTAATTCCTGGCTTTAGTGCCCCATCTTGAATCTTTAAGGAAATCTAATTCTATGGAGGGAACCGTAAAAGAAATCATTTCCAACTTGTACCACCAGTATTATCTTGCGCTGTTTTCGCCGTAACAATATTGTCGAACTTTGAAACTGTGCGGTGCCAGAAGTTGATACTGCTGAACTTTTGTCTCCAACTATCCTCGAACTGGCGTTAAAATCTTTCTACTTCTAGCAGAAAACTACGACTCTGCTACTATGTGTATTGCAGGCGTCACGAATTCTCAATTGTTACACAGTGCTACGTTCGTTCGCCAAGTTTCTCAAAATTCCAAGCTAGGAGATAAAAAGAGAAATTACGAGATAACTCTCATTTCGTATTCAATAATAGATTATAATATTCAGAACTATACTCGTTTAACCAAAGAGCTAACAACGATCTCATGCCATTGAGAACAACACGATGATATCAGCTTCCCCCGGACTTTAATTCTCTCCGAAACAAAGCAAGACGAAGCGTATAAATCTTCAACAACGCGATTCCAAAGCAATCCTATCGGTTTCTCGCCGACGTGAAAGTTCTGAAGGACTGTTCACAGTTGCATCCCTGCCGCGGTAAGTTCTGATAGCCAGACAAACCGTGGCATTTATAATTTCTTAATGTCTTCCTCCGTAGTAATCGTGCTGCCCGAAAATCCAAATGGCCTCCACTTCTCGGTCCACGTCGGCCAGGAGCACAAAGGAAACAAGACGAGCAGGCGGGAATCAAATGAACGACGGGTAATTAAGCGGATTTAGGCACACTCAGGAACGAGCACCTCTCACCTCTGCCACCTTTCTCTTTTACTCTCCAGTTAAACCGCCGCTCGTCGATTAATTACGGAAGATTACGCCTGGCGATGAGGCCGTTCCGTTGCCCCTTTTCGTTCTCTGTCGCGTCCTCCACTTTTCCCCTTGTTTTCGAAGTCAAGGGGTTGCTTCGTGTCGAGGATAATCGATTCCCTTGAGGTGCTTCTGACGCCAATTCGTTTGTCCATCTTGACAACTCTGGACTATCAATTTATATCGTTTCCATCTTTCACTTTTGCTGCACTCAGCCGACGAGCTTGTAATGTTCTGAGACGTTTCATGGATCATCTCTTTGAAGTATGCTTCCGAAACGCGATAGAGAGGACAATTAGACTAAGTCATGCGTAAAGCTACCAACCCTCAATGATCTGAAATTGATAATTAATATTATTTTCAATTTTCTGTAGTTTTTCTAAAATTGAACTATGGCTTGGTAGTTTTAATAATTGTATAACAGTTGTTCTACGGGTTGGAAATTTTTTGCAAAATAAAGATCATAAAATTGTGGGGTTCGTACTGTGATTAACTAATTTTTTGTAATTTCGTGGGTTGGTAGTTTTCTGAATGTTCCCCAAAAACCTCCCTAAATTTCTTCCACCTGCTTCATTATCGACACCGTTTACAACTCAAACGGTTGTAAGCGCTTCAGCAGCCCCTTGATTACATCTATAAACTACAATTATACAAAAATGAAAATAGAGGAAGTGGAGCAGAAAAGACAGTGTCAATGTCTGGTCATAAAAGCCCCCTGTTGTTTCAATGAACCCTGGCGAAAGCATCTGCAAGCCCAGCTATCGTTCAGCGTTCACCGGCGTCGATCGATCACGGGCAACGACGCGCGTACCGGTAGCAACTGCCTTTATCAGCTAATTTGATCACGCCGGGCCGAGTTCACCGGCACGGGAAGCCGAGCAGAGAAATTTCCTTGGCGAGACGCAATAGAAACGACATCTGCATGACAAGGAGCGGTCCGAAGCGGCGGCCACGAATTATTTACGGTGGCGGCGTCAGCAACGGGCAGAATGCAACCCCTCTATGATAAAGGCATTTGTCATCGCGCGGCTTTCGGCTTCGATTATCGATACGTCCGTCCACGGTCGATAGATGCACCCCGCGGATAGCCGAATAGGTATTTATGGCCGGTCGTTTCCAACTTCCGGGCACGTACCGCGTTTCTTCTTCGACCTCCCGTCGTCTTTCGCCACCCCTTGCTCCATTTTCTATTTCTCTTCTGCAGCTCCTCCACGGCACCCCTCGCGCTTTCTCATTCCCCGCCAACCAACGTTATGAATCCTGTTAGTTTCCTCTCGCGATGACTTCCCGGAATGATTCCAGGCTTCTTTCAACCCGTTCCGGTATCGTCCACTTTGCATCCTGGCCTTTCGCTATTTCCACTTGCTACCTTAACGCTATTGGACTCGCGAAGACTAGCTCCCGTTTCCTGAGTGATTTTCCTCGCTTATGCGGGCTGTTTTGATATCTTCTACTCGGTGTACTTACATTAGTATGATACCTACCGCTGTTGTTACCGGGCGAAGAAGGAGAGCTATGAATTCTATTGCCACGTTTTCTAAGATTCTCGAGCTGCGGCGCGATGGTCAATAAAATTGCTGCTGAAAATAAACGAGGCATCATGCTCTTCCTTTTATATTCCACTTTCCTTCTGACTGGAGTCTAAGAATTCAAGGATACGGTTGATTGTTAAACATCAATCACCCGGCTTCTCCAGCGAGCGATCCTCCATCATCCCTGGGACGCTTCCGCCTCTTTCGCCTTAAAATTTCGACATTTTTCTCCGGAAGCCTTGAGCCTTATTTCATAGCCCCCCCCCCCCCCTCCTCCCTGCTCACACACCCCTCAATCTAATCCTTCGCCGATCCTCCCCGCGCGTCCATCTGTCTCCATTATCCCGCATCCATCTCTACCGCCCATTCTTATCGATTTGGCCGCCTGTTCCTCGTCATGAAAACCGATAAAAGTTATTAGATCCTGCGGCCAAGTAATTCCCGCCGGCACGGGGTTTCCGTGAATGAAGTCTGCAACCGCGGACCTTTGTGGTGGTTGCACGCGTAAAGAGCACCGTAGTGCAGGCTCAAAGGATCGCAAGGAGGAAGAGCGTTCACCCGCACTCGCTGTGTCTGTAGACTACTCAAGGACTTACGCCCTGCGATCTCGCAAGAAGACGGCCTCTATATTGGGACGTACGAGTTTGATGCATCGACGTCAGATATGAATTTCACTCGACCTGGGACAGAATTCGAGCGAGAGTGAACAAAATGGAGTATTGAGTGATGGTGGAAACTGAATTTAAGAGTAGTTTCATTTAAATTGGAAGTGTTGGAAAGAAGTGTTGATTTAGCTAGCCTATGAGATGGGCAAAATTTGTATTTGAATGAAATTTCGAATAACGAATAAAAGTTAAAAAAAATTATTTGCCATGTGTCGAGTAAAAGTGAATTTTTTTTATTCGTCGAGCGTTTTAACTTCAGCGTCGAATAAATTTTTAAATTTTAACTTTAACTTTAACTTTATTTGCATTTGTATAAAGTTGAAAAAATTATTTGTCGCAGATGTTAAAGTGAATAAAAAAATTAATTTTATTCATTGAATATTAAAAACAATAACTTTATTCGTCAAATAATGTAAAGTTAAAGTAACTTTTATTTGATCCGATATTTAAATAATTTTTTATTTCGTCAATGCCCAACTCTGCCTATAATTATCTATATTATTTTTCAAAATCTACACCAGTGTGTCTGTGAAACGCAACTGCAATTTCTTCTGTACGAACAGAACCCTACATGTCATTATTTTATGCAATAAAATCGAAAGCTTCGCCGAGATGTGTCATATTTTATGTCAGAATGTTACTTTAATAGAATGGAGGTACCGTATCTGATTCTTTGAATGCTTCATCGTAGCCAGCTTCAAATTCCTCCTGCCACGTGAGTACATATCTATGAATACGAACAGACGTATCGATACGGTTTACTGTGATGATCAGGGCAATCGTGGTTGAGATCTGTGATTTCTGGACGATCGTCGTTTGGGATCGAGGGGTCGGTTGTAAAAAAAGAGCCGACTATTCTCCATTGGATTGTTAATCATTATTGACGGGTATACGGGCCGTGTTCGCTCCCCTCTCTTCTTTGATACCAGCTGTGTTTCATGGTGGTTCGCTCGTACGTTTTCTCATTCCGACGATCGGAACGTCGGCCGAAATCGATGCGGAGATCAGGGAAGATATGTGCTCGGTATTCTCTGTTGCGGACTTATTGGATGAGGGTAATCGTGGATTTATGTGGTCTGTTTAATGAAATTTGTGCATTTGCTGGATCCAGCCACTGCCAGGCTGGATTCGATTGAGGCACGGAACGATACTTCGTTGTTTTGATTCGGTATTTGCCTGGTTCCGCGTTTGAGAGGAAGGCAGCAGGGTGATTTGCGAAGAGTGTCTGACACTGAAAAACAGATCTACTGAATCAGAATTTCATTGTGTCTTTGATGTGCTGAAATATAACTTATTTAAAAGTATCATCGTTTTGTCACTTGCTGGAAAATTTAACTGAATAAATCTATTACACGATAAAGAATTACAAAACTCAATAGTTTCAAAAGAGCAGAGGTAAGATAAATAAAATAAATCAAACGGGTTTATCGTGAATATAATATTTTAAGAACACGAAACTGTTCTTATGGATTGACGTTCTCAGGTCTGTATTTTTAATTTTATATGTTTTATAAATACAAAGCAGCACATCAGGTCAGCAAACTCGGTACGCAAAGCTATTATCGACTAAAGCTCTTTTATGGAGTTCATGTATTTTAACATACTCCAAGATGCAAAAATAATTTTCACAGTCCCTTGATACCTTCTAATTTTATACAGAATATTGATCTATCCCTATATCTAGTGCAAGTATTTCTGATCGGGAGCTTCTATTTCTATCGCGTTTATGAACAACGATAATTCATAAAACAATTACGGACAAGTGAATATAAAGTAAACCATCCTGGTGTGACGTTTACGGTGTAAACCACGGGAATAAACGTAACAATATTTCCGTTAGCATTTCCGTACCGTAATTCCCGGAATAACTGACGGTGTAAAAGCATACAAAAAAAAAACAGGTTCTCCTCGTGTTGCCAGCGATGAGTCATTCTTTATGGCTGCACTTTTGCAAGAATATTTCTTCCAGAAGCAGCCACACGTCTGTATGGAAACTTTTAGTACAGTTACTGCCGCGTACGAGTAAAATAGAAACAATCTGCTTTACAAAGGGCCACGCTTCGCATAAAAATCATGGCAAAGCTTGGTCACGTTTAACCCGAATTCTCTAACATCTGACGCTCGTAACATTAAAATACACATTCTAAACGCTAGTAATTTTAGTTTACCAAATCTTCTACGAAGATAGAAATAAAAACATCTAATTGCTTCCTGCGTATTATTTCTGCGAAGAAAAATGAGCTGGTGGGTTGAAATCTTTATAAGAAACCTCCAACAGATGTTCAACGCAGATTCCACACTCTTCCTCAGCACGAAAATGAAACTAAATTCTATTACTCTACTTTTTTGCTAAAACTCTTTCTAATTCACTATCCACTTCATTAGATTCAAGTAGAGAGGAAAGCTTTCCCTTCCGCTTAACAGATCTTAGCAAGCTTCTTTTGCTCGCTCGAACACTGTCGATGTCCATTTAACCATCGAAATGGGCTTCTCCGGGGCGAAATTTAAAAGCCAGCCATCCGTGCGCGCGTTTCCATGTTTTCCTATCCAACGGAA
Organism: Andrena bucephala; assembly: GCA_947577245.1. Classification (NCBI taxonomy): domain Eukaryota; kingdom Metazoa; phylum Arthropoda; class Insecta; order Hymenoptera; family Andrenidae; genus Andrena; species Andrena bucephala. The sequence goes on from OX387715.1 coordinate 114,449,102, forward strand.
CGGGAGTCCAATTTTCTTAAGGGTCACAGGTGCGTCCGAGCGGACAAAAAGCTGGTGCTACGAGGAGCTCGCGAGATAAACGGGGGATGCCGATTCGAGGGAACGCGGTTCAAGAATAGCAGCTGGCGAAAATAGAGGATGCACGGTGAAATGCCGAAAGGCGAGGAACAACTTTACCACGGAACGCCAACAAAGCTTCAGCGACCAGCTGTAGCTCGCTGCGGCGTCGCGATATTAATGTCACGCTGTGAAAAGGAAGGATGACGAGACAAGATCCTCGGAAATTAAGAAAATCATAGGACTTTGAGAATACATACAGGGTGACGTGATAAATAATACGCTTCTTTTGGGCTGTCTTAATTTACACCAAAGACGCCCTTGAAGATTGAACTGTTGTCCGTTTTTCTTTCATTCGTCGTAGGAAATACAGAGCAAAATACAGAGAAAAATTGTTGCTTTTCAGCAAATGTATTGTGGAGAAGATACAGGAAATTTTGCTGAAGAAACGGAAGCAGTTCAGTCTCCGAGGATTGTTCTTACACGTTTAGAGTGGATTCGTCTACTTGTGGACATATATTTTTCCTATTTTTCATCTAAAATCGCGATCAATAGAGACATAATCACTCGTTACATACGTTCGTCCTTTTGTAATCAGAACCAACGAAAACGGATATAAATACTTTTGCCTGAAAATGAAATACCTATAATCCTCACTTCTCTTCACGCGCAATGTCGTTCGAATAATGCTGGCATTTAAATCGACGAGTAACTACGCGCGAAATAAATTTTCAGCGTGCCGATACGATTGCGCCACGAAACGAGGAATTAAATTCGCGCATTTAAATTAGAAGTCTGGCCTTTGTACTCGCGTGCCTTTCCTTTCTATCCCCGTTGAAATATCCGCGGTATTCGCGATAAAAGAACGTTCGGTTATTTCATTGGTCGCGCAACGAATCCGCGAATATCTGCGTGCGTCGGTGGCTGTTCGTTGACGAGGAGGATGAATTCGGGCTGGACAAAAATACAGAGATACTTTTTCTCGTGACAAACGCGATGTCCCTAGACATATTACTTCCTCCGCGTTCGCGTGAATTACGATCTTGCGGTTAATTTATTTCGTACGTTTGTGACGTGGCGTTTTTTAAAGCATCCCTTTTTAGATCGAAGCTCACTTAGGTATGGACGTATCGATCTTTTTCTCTAATTTAATTTAGCGAGAGCAGAGAATTGAACACTACTGAGGACTATCCAGCAAATCATGGAAACATGGCTTAGAATACTGGTACAAACATGAATGAGGGATGTGGACGAAATATTTCATCGCGAAATATGAAGTGATATATTATTCTAATATATTAGCCTTTCTAAATGGAATGATGAAAAGCATATATCTTAATGATTTACTGTTTCGATTGAATGTGAAATGTGATCTGTGAGCGTCAATATGTTGCAATAAAATGACTTTGGATAGTAATGTTCATGCATCAGAATACCTGTGTTATCGAGAGATTCAAATTATTGAGGGAAATTTATTGCACATGCTATTTATCGTACGTGGGGCAATCGATTCGCCTGTTTCAAGTTTTTGAAAAAATTTCGCCAGTTTTCGGGTAGAATCATAAATCTGCCATGGGACGATAACCAAAGCCCTGATAAATCTGGCGAACGTGGTGAAGCGATAAATCAAAGTCCAGAATCTGCTTTTGCTTACGTTAGTCGTATCTGTACATCGTAAGAATGTTAAGTAAAACCCATAAATCAACATCGAGGGAATATAAAATCAGTCTGTGATGGGCCAACGAACGTCCGAAGCGTCACCAAAGGAATCTTTAAAAACGAGTGTCGCAAGAATCAGAGGCAAGGTTCAAGAAAAAGAACAATACCCACCAGGGGCGTAGCTAGGATTTCATTCGGGGAGGGGCAATAAATAGTGAATACGAATTTTGAATTACTTCGCAATATAGTTCATTTTTATTTTGTAATAAATTAATTTAATTTTGGACGAACGACTAATTCATTTTTTTTTTCCTTTGCCAAGGGCTCTAAAATTCAACACTCCACATAACTATAAATTAAAACTCCAACATCCCTAAATTCCTACTCGCCCAGTCACATCTCCCAATTCACTTCCACGTACCGTTAATACGAATATTAAATTTTCGACACTACGAGTTTACATCCAACCGAGTAAAACTAATACCACACACCCTCCAAACGGTAAACAACGCAGGCATCGCAATTTCAACCCCGCAGAATTCCCAATTTACAAATTCACCATGACGTTTCACGAAAGTAGTTCGTGCGGCGCGTATTCCCTTTGCTGTAGAAATTAGAAATTCGAGAATTTCAGATACCCTGCGGTGAAAATGAGCGCACGATATTTCCCCGTTTTAAACGCTCCACGATTAATCATTCCGAAATTGGGTTGCCTGTTTCCTGGAAAATGGGGCCCGTCGATTAGATCAGTAGAGACGCCGCGACCAGGAACGAACTCGAGCGACGTCGGCGCGGAAACACTAAGGGCGGAGATACAATAGAAAGATGATTTACCCAGATGATCTTGTTCCTTGTGAACCTGGCCGGGTTCGACGATCACCAGACACCAGATGGACACCAGGGACCACGGAGAAAGCAATTTCCCCAATATTCCCATTTCTCTTCTTCCAAGACCACGCTTTGAAGCGATGAAAACACAGACGCCCCCGGCACACGCGCGCACGCGAACACAGATACGTCAAATCAGCCGAGGAAACACTGGCTTTCGTCTTGACTATTACGGGGTTAATATCTACTTGGTTCGACCCTTTTCCTTCTGCCCTCAAATTGCTCCCACTGTGTACGTATTTCTCCCTCTTCGGATTGGTAACATTGTGGACAAGTCGGTCCTCGGAACGATGTACACGAGGGGGACATAATTTTCGACCAGTGTTTCTTGAATGTTTGGCACAGGGAAGGGAAGTTAATTAATCGGATTTTATGTGGCTGTGTCTAGTGGTAATTGAGATTGCTGTTATTGTTGGCAGTACACAGTTTTGATTGTTTGAATTTTTATGAAAGCTTCAATAATTCGGAGTAGAAGTATTTGAGGCATACTTTATTACAGATGTCGAAGAGCTTTGGAAATATTTAATAATATTTATGTTAAAACCCCAGGCTAATATCTAAATAATTGTTGGAGTACCTATGTGTTATTTTGGATCACATGGACTGTTAATATATTTTTGGACTTTTGTAAACGCGAGTGAATTAATATAGGAAAATAGGATGACAGGGGAACACGAGAATTAATGTGCCTCGAAATGACACCAGGTGATGTAAAAGACTACAATTGAAATATACGGAAATACCACAAAATCTGCAACTAATTCGTACACCGTATTTTCACTAATTAACTCACCTCGTTTATCACTGGCCAAAATATAAAATTAGTGAACGAACCTCGAGGTACATATTTTATCGTTGCGCAGAAACAAATGAATCGGAAATGCAAATGCATGCAGGATTATTATATCGAGCTCAAACTAACTCCATACATTCCAGGAATACGTAATATTCTCTGTAAAATTGTGCAGGGTTGTTTACAATGAACACAAAAGAAATGTAATCTGCATGTAACAAAGACTAACACGTTCAAAATAAAATCCTTCAACTCTGTCGTACTGCACAAAAGTAAATAAAAAATTTCATTCCTTTGTATAACCCGCAGAGAGAAAGATGAAGTTATACTTATCCATATATTCAATTAGCTTTCATTAACAATAATAGTAATATTAACTTTATATTATATATTATAATCAGAAAATGAAATTGAGTTCAACGCGTAAACAGAAGTCTCTTATTAGCCTTTGATAAATTAAGTTCACTGTGACTTATTTAGGAAACGAATATGTACCTGAAAGAAATCTGAAATGAAGATTTTCTTGCAACTGAAAATTAATAAAGAGCGGCAGAGACATCTTCATTTGAAATAAGCGCAACGAACTTCATTTGGACGCAAATGAATTTTCATCTCATAGTCAATTTGCCAAGAGAACTCCAGCTCGCTTGTACATCTTATCACTCCATTTCGTTCGAATTAAATTTTGTCGTTCCAAACGGCGAAAAATGCGAAAATTTGAGGTGAAAATGCATGAAAATTCTCGATGATTAATAATTATTTATAACATAGTCGACCTATAGCTGATGAACTTCAATGCTTATTCAATGTGGATGTACAAAATTTAGGAGAAACGACTACTTCTTCGCGATTCGAGGAACTTGCTTTTACGGCAAAAGTAACTCCCCCCTTGGAAGTTTTCCCTAGGGCGTTTAATGTAATGTATTCGCGGAGACGCGTTTTCATAATGAGATTAAAAGTTATCGGGAATCTGGGTGGGCTGGAGTGCATTAAGCATATTAAACTGCTACCCAACGAACACGTTCCCGGTATATGTATACTCTGATGGAATTCAAGATTGCAAATCGAATCAGTCGGGGTCTGGAATTATTAATTCTAATAGCAGAAGAACTGTAAGAAAAATAGAAGTAGGTTGAATTTCTGTGAAGAACTCCCTGAAACTCCCTTTTCCAAGCTTTACATATTTTAACCTACATTGTATATTCCAAGTTCAAAGTTCAACCTAAATGTGTCCACACTTGATTGACGACCCGAATTCAAACTAAATTTTGCATCTTTTAAAATACAGAAAATGATGAAATTTTAAGTTTGAAATCAACCTTTCAAAAGTAGCAGAAAGTTAAGTGAAATTACTCTAACAAGAACACGTTTTCGAATAGTAAATTCGACTCCACGTATTTGGGAAACCTATATTTCCGGCCAAAATTCGGTTTCAATATCCGAATCTCATCGCAACAACCCCGGCGGACGACATTGACAGTTCCGTCCGGCGTTTTATTCATGGAAAGCTCGACAGAAAGTGTATCGACGTTTCCTTCGATTTATAGACTCGTCGTTTTGGTCCTTCGGGCAACTCGGTTATAGGAGGGAGCGAGGGATAGAACGTCAAAGAGAAAGAGGAAAGTAAAGAAAGTAGACGTTTCACTTGGCGAATCGGCCGGGGAGGGTTTCATATCCCTGAAATAATAAAGATTTCCTGCCTAACGTCCTCCTCCTCCCTCCTCCCTCCTACCTACCGTAATCGTATAAATATTTACGTTGCTCGCGAGGACAGTGGCTCTATCGCTGACAAGGGGAGCTACCCTCGCTGTCCCTTGAACTCTGACCTCATATAACATTGTATCCCTCGATGTTTAGCAAACACACTTTTACAAAAGGAAATAATCAAATAAAACAGAGCCTCGCAATGAACGCGCATCGACGGCAATTAATGGGTCATGCAAAAGATATTTGACTGCATTCATTAAATAGTAGGGGGATTATTTTTTTTCTTCTGTGGGGTGGTTCTTTCTCCATAAATAATAATAGTACGACAATACTGAATGTAAGAAAATGCAATTTCTAAATAATACAACAAACGAAATGGACTAACAGTGTCTTAAAGTATGTTCTTATTCCCTCACATGTCGTGATCCATTACTATTATTACTTAATTCCGCGAATACGGTGTGCAGTTTGTGCTTGAGCCCTGTAAGAGCCTATTTCCAGCATTTAATGTAGCCCCGTTTCATTGTCACGCACACGGGCGTAGAGTAGAAACGTAAAATAGGCGCGAAGCAGCGTCGTATCTTTTTTACATCCGAGTGATTATTCTTGTGGTAGGTAGTCGCGTTCAAGTAGAACACGTACACATTCACTTTCTTCCCCTTTTCCATTTATCACTAACCACGTGATACAAACGCGTTGATTCACGACTTTAAACCCTTAGATTTATTGTGTCCTCGGAGAACAGTAAAAAAAATTAGAAAAATAAAAGGCAAAGGAATAAGAAGTAAACCTCCACTCATCACGCTTTTCGCAATACTTTTCAAGAAAACAGAAAGCATTCACCTCGCTACAAATATTCAAAAACACCAGATCCCTGCTATCCCACCAAGACTTCATCTTGTTAGAAGGATACAGTTTCTCCTACGCGTGGGAAAGAAAAAACAAGTGAAAGTTAGCAGTAGCTGGCTCGATAGACACGCGAAGATCGACGTGGCCCATTTTCGTTCTGCACTCGATCGCAGGATCCAAAGCTAATCGAGTGGAACGAACACCAGGCGGTGGGCGGGGGTGAATTGGCGCGTTACAGGGGTAAATTTCGACCTTATAGGCGACACGCGTGTCAACGATAGAAAACCTGTCAGCGACAGGTCACTCGATTCAGGTGCTTCGAAGGTGTGACGTGACGTGACAGCGCTGGCAGAGACCCGAATCGCATTAGCGTGTCACATCGATCCTGCGTTTCCATGCGCGCAACCGTGCACACCTTGGATATCCGTATTACCAGACACTTCTCACTCCTCTGAGACCATGTAGCCATACCTTATCAAGTATCCGTGATTCATCAATGCAAACGTCGTACAGTGTCTGTGATTTTTACGCGTCGGCTCTGAACTGATAAAGTTAATCTTATGAAATGTGCAGAACTGATGTTATTGGTAAGTTGAGTGACTGAAGAACGGGGTTCTAGTCTGAAGAGGAGTGAGTTAAGGGTGAACGTTCTGTGAGTTGTCAGTGAATCTATTCTACTATATTAGTAAGATCTAATAAGTGGAAGTGGGCGTTACTGATCAGACTGGCTGATGCATCAAGGATACATCTATTTAGTATTGTGTAGACAGAGAAAGTTAGCTATTTAGGTTGCTACCCCCGTGTATATTAATTCAAGGTAATGGAAAATTGCACGCGAAAGATAGCGATATAAAAGACCCGCGATTTCTTTCCAACACCTCTGTTTAGCTGTTCAAGGATCCCTGCGAGTCGATGGCCAACTAATTCTAAACTCTTCGTGACTCTCTGGAACTAGCTTCAAAAGCAAGTACATATACCAAGTCACAACACCAAGGCTGTTCTTGTAATTTTACCTAAGTAAAAGTGCACTTTCGAGAGAAGCGTAATCGTAGCGTTACATTGGGAAAGCCCTCGATCCGAGGATTTCGATGAGACCGACAAATCGGTGGTGCAGTTCCAAGTTCCCGAAGCTCTTCATCCGTTTGTGAAAAATACGAGATCTCTTCCCGTGCGAATAAATACGATCTTCCGCGGCGAAACTTCGCCGAACTGTAACAGATGGCTCCGTGACTCGGGCGTCAAGTTCCGGGGAAGCTCGGTGGGATGGGTGGCCGCGATATCCAACCCCACTTGTGAGCAGAAAGAATTTAAGAACACCCAGGAGACAAGCAAGCCGAGGATGCCATGGTTTCGACACACCGACCGAGATCTCTTTAAAACGACTTCAAATGTGGGGTGCTAGTGAGTAATCCCCCGCGCTTTGTCCAAGGTCTACGAAACAGTTCGCGTCGCGTACAAAAGCGTCATTTAGGAAATCGGCTGGCACAAAAGATTCGAGTATCGAGGGTGACTCTACTGCTGCGAGATTAAAAAGAGGTTTAGTAGCTTCGAGGAATGCGCACATCTTGCAGGAAGTCTATGCTCCTGTGTTCCTTAATCGAATACAGAAAGTGGGTCGATATTTAGTGGCCCTAAACATCCACGTATGGATTGGTATTTGACTGAGAAAATTATGGAAAGGTAAAAATTAAGGAACTAGTTCTTGATCAGGCACTAATTTTTTATCAGTTCATGAAATAAATCGTTCTTTTAAGTTTATGTCAATAAATAATTGTTTGAAATAATTACTAACATAAAAATTGATAATTCAAAAATATATGTGTTGCCTGTGAAAGCAGTTAATATTGTTAGTTATCGTGAAAATAAATGTGTAAGGTAGCCCACTTGAAGGAAGCCCCTGTTGAACGCCATCTCTTATTGTTCGAAGTAAGAGATCACCGACGACGCCACAGTCGATTTCTTAGCTGGATGTTGCGGTATTAAATGTTATTTTCATACATTCTGTTTACAATAGTTTACTTTACAATGTAGCGCAAGAATTTTAGTATTATATGTATCATTTTGCTTTAAAAGTCAGTTACCATTATTTAGTTCCAATTTTTTCTTGTGGAACTAATTTTTGATCACCTGAATAAAAAATAGATTAGGACATTATAAAATTATAGAAAAATTAAATTTAGATGGTATAATACTAAAAATAAGTTTATTTGGTACTTTCTTTTCAATTAGTATTAGTATCTGATCAAATATTAGTTCCTTACCTGATAAAAAATTAGTTCCCATGTATTTCAAATGATCATAAATTAGTTCCTCACCTGATCAAAAAATTAGTTCCCATGTATTTTAGATGATCAAAAACTAGTTCCTGACACTGATAAAAAATTAGTTCCCATGTATTTTAGTTGATCAAAACCTAGTTCCTAGTCACCTTATTATTCCGTACGTTATAAAGAATTAAATTATACTTATTTTCAACTGTTTACAATTCATCCTTAAAGTTTAAGCATTAATTCATCTTTTAGTATAAAAAAAGTTTATGGTTCAAAGTTTTATTAGGTTAAAAATAAATATTAAAGCGGGAAGCCCTCTAAACTGATCAGAAACTAGTTCCTTAACGGTAGGATAATTTAAGTAAAATGTTATGCACATGAAAGATTGCATCGAGTTTTAATGTTCGACGGTTTCTTGAGAATCTAATTCCGAATTTCGATGAACGTGAAATCGACAGATCTTTACGAGGAAATATATGTATTTGGAAAAAATATCAGTTGCGCTTAAGTTCGTACTAATTATACGCTTCTAAAACTTCCATTAAAGGAGGGGAAAAATATCGGGCATTGTCGAAAATGACATATGCACCCGAAACGGCTGTAATCCCGGCAAGAAGCCTGTAGAGTGGATTAAATTCCAGAAGCTAATCCTCACTCGTTTCGAACCAAGGGGAGAATCAATGGCGGCCGCGTCACTGAGCCAAAGAATTAAAAAAATCTCGAGCATTCAAAGGGCGTACTTTGACAGAAAAGACCGGAGGAGTGTCTTTTCAGTCGGGATCAGGATTACCTCGGTTTCAAGCCCAGGTCAGACACCGCCGTCGAGTTTCTTTCTCTGACCGAAGAGGCCTCTTCAATATTCGAAAAAGCTTCCCCGCGCAGGGGAAAATACAAGTGCAAATCAGTTGGATTACGTAGGGTGGCGTGCGCCCTTGTCTTCGCGCCCTCAAGCAATCCTCTTTGAGAAGAAACGCACTTCCCTGCTTCAATCGCGCGTACTTCTAGGAACGGACCACGATTTCCATACAGATCGCGAGAACTTCTTCCTCGATTAAAAACAATTGAACGCAGCAGGCCGACACTGAAAGTTCAGATCTGATCTCTGGCGAGCAGCACTTCGGTCCAACAGAATTTGCTCACACGCGACTCGAGAGGCGACGCTGAAACTTGGCCCCCGTTTCTCCAGCTAATCGCTGCACGAACATTTACGGCGGAAGCTTAAAGGGAAATAAGGCGATCTAAAATCTCGACCGATCCTCGAGCAGCTGCAACTGTCTTTCGCCAAACGTAGCATCGGAACTTCAGCAAGATACTGCGCAACTTCGAACAGTACACGCGGACGTGGCTCGTCCCTTAAACTTCCGTCGCCCGTAAAAAAATTACTCCACTTTTCCCCGTACTTTCTGCAATTTATTAAAACTCCGTGGCGGAACTGTATCGCCGTCAATTCGATCGTAACGATTCCACGGGAACGGAGGGGCCAGCCGCGGTCGTCCGGCGAGTTCTACATCATTTTCTCCGCGGGATGAGCGCAACTTTTTCACAGAGGCATCCTGACCAACGGTCCACTGATTTATTCGTGGGATTCGATCCAAAAGACGCTGCTAGCTTCCTCGAATGCCCGGCGTATTCCTCGGCGAATGATCCACGGTATAAAACGGAAGGAAACTTTCTTTCCATCGCGCGGCCCCACCGTTTCCTCCCTTTCCGCGCAGACACGCGGCACATAAAATTTATCCGGAAAGTATCCAATTGAAATTGGATCCTGTTTTTGCGGAAATACAACGACCGCCCCCTACGAGAGCTAATAACGCGACGTCAAAGGCGGATATTGCCTCGAGACGCCTGCGTTTCCGTGCCAAGAAGACAGCGCTAGAACGAGAGGGGTTCAGCTGAATTGGACTTCCCGTCCTTCTCCCTGGGGATGCTTTGTGAATGTCGTTTTCTTGGCTCGGAAATTTGGTCGTCATGGGTGTGTTGAAAGGTTCTGAAGAAGGTTTAATGAAACGATTATGGTGAGACCAGTTGATATCCTGGAAAGCTACTTAGTGCGAATGGGGTACGAGCTTGTAGCGATTTCAGGTGTTCTGTGTTTTATTGTTTTGGGCTGATAATGGTTGCTGTTTATAGGACGGAAATAGGTAAATGTGTGTTTCGGTGGATATGATAATGTGGATAGTGTATCTCGAAGAAAAGAGAGATTTGAGACAGACGTTGAGCTGTATTTGCACAAAATGTGATCTTTGATACAGATTGAATACTTCTCGTTGCTTTTATTGTCTGGTTTTAATTTAAATTACCAAATGAAGCAACATTTGTTAGAGTTCTTCAATAAGTTCGCAACGTTTTTCACAACTCTTGCACACGGAGTAGGTGCGCTAATACTTATGAACGGCAGTGTACCTCTCCAAGAATGGTATCGCAAATTAAGGATGTATTGGACCTATTTTCAAAATAGTGCCAAGTTGATGAAAATTTGTGAGATTGTTCATTTTAATCTTCCTGATGTGCTCCAAAAAATTTAAACGAATTCACTACACGGTTACTGAGTTATAACGATTTTAATTTTCAGTGATTTTACACGTACTCTTATGGAAAGAGACGATCTTGACGGATAAACCACCTGAAAAAATGTTGAAGAAATAGTGCCAATGGTTTCAATTTTTTTGTGCATGCAGTATATGGGTAGATGAAAATATCTGCTGAGTTTCAATTGTTTTCACTACACCGTTTTAAAGAAACAAATTATAACTTGAGAAAATTGTGAATTCTGGGCATTTTCACTGCCAGAAGTTTAGCAAATAATGCTTGAGAAAGCATTTGTAAAGTGAAAAATACCTTCCTAGGATTAAAAATAAGACTCCAACTGTCGTTCGAATTCCTTACATCTAGATTTACTATGCGTAAGACGTAGATATTCAAGTATTTCAAATTTCATATACTTTTGTCTGATATTGTACGTCCGATACATCCCTAAAGAAGAAGTCACCACGTCTCACTACACCAACTCATATTCACACATGCTCTGACACCGTCGAGATAATTTCAATTTACCCAGGCAATATGTTCACGAAGAACCCCAATAGTCCCGAAGATTCATGCATTACAGGGCACCCTAGCCAAGCCAGAGAAGATCCACTGGAGGGACGTGGCGAATAAACAGGTCACGATCACAAAGCTGTGAAATCGGAATCCATCTCGAGCCAATTATCAGGCCGATCTCCTTCGCGAAGTTGTGCCCCAGAACTCGGCCAATCGACACCGCCGAGCGCACATGGCCAAACAGATCTGCCTTCCCGAGTATAATAGCGGGGCCAAGATGCACGTAGTTACTCGTAGAATCCGTGTTCACTCGACACGACAGTCATCCTTCCTCGAGTATCGGTTTACTTCCTCCCCAGCCAACGTGTACAAGTATGCGCAAGTGACTCACTGGCTTCGCGAATATCGAGGCTAGACCGAGAATTGCATTCAGCTCGTCTCTGTGCCTGCCCCCCTCTCTCTCTCTCTCTCTCTCTCTCTCTCTCTCTCTCTCTCTGATCCTCTCCAGACCTCTTGCTGCCCATACACACGAACGGGAACACACGCCTGTGTCCTGTGGTAATTGCGCTTCTGGGCTATTGAGCTCCTAATCACGAAGTGACAACTGTCTCCCCCCCTCTCTGCAGCCACCCCTCTCTCTGTTCTCCCCCCTCGGAATCTCAATCTACCCGAGCGAGTCGTTCCATTTCTTTCTTACCACGGTTCGATCTTCCCGATTCCATAATCGTTTTCTCTTCTGCGGTCGTTTCGTTGACTATGACAGATTCTTTGTTTCACCGTGCAGCCCGTATCTCGGCTTTGTTGCTCCCTTCGATTGCGACTTCCTCTGCTTCTCTTTTGCAACCCCATTCCTGGCAGCTGTCCCCTTCTTCAAGAACGACCGATTTCTTGGCTTTCATTTGAAGTTCAGAGTTTTCTACTGTGAAATTCAACGTCTCGTGATCTTCACTGAAGTGTGTGTGTGTTGAACAAGTGGGTGTTTCGGAATGGTCTGATTTTCTATGTATTTGTTTGAAGGGATTGTAATACGACAGTCAGAGTATTGGAACTTTGGTGACGTTTAGTTAAAATCGATGAACTTGGAGGGGTTCTAGGTTAAGAGGGAATCTTTTAGATTACAGGTGATTTTTACAGGTGAAGTTTAACTCGACGAGAATCTTTCGACGGTAAGATAAGAGTAATTAGAAAATCTTTTAGTGGAATTTCCAACGGAATTTGGAGAGTGTGAATAGGAATGAACTATTGGTGAACTGTTTTTCATTGGTGGAAAAGTATAGTATTCTCTTCGTGAGAAGAGCGGCAATGAATTGTTTGTGGAGCAGTTGTGTGGAAGAATTAGTCAGTTTCTCTAGATAATAATGAGAAAGAATTTGGAAATGTCTATCGCCCATTTTGTACCTCGGATCCTTTAGGTATCGAATTTCTAAATGCATTTTCAAACGAAACGGACAAAATGTTACGAATTGGAGATCGTAGGCTCTCACGAAGCGAAAAAGAACGACTAGGAAATCTGGTTGATTGGAGGAAACGGTTTTTACGAACGCTTTTCTGCTGAATTCATTAAAAATCGTGCACGGTATCAATATTTTCTGTTTGCTAACTGCTGACATAAATATTTATTGATATTGATCGATATGCACCAAACCGACGACGGGCTGACACGTTATTAGCATTTACATGCGTGTAACATCAGATAACCGAATTTACAGGAGCGTTTATATTCATCGACGTGTTGTTTGAAATGAAAATGTCACAAATAGAAAGTAGAATAATTGACACTTCTGCATTTATTTCTCTTAATATTCCTCTGCTTCACGTTTTTCCTTTCCCATCAAAGAAAACAGTTTTTCACTGATTCTAAATGGGTGTGGAAGGGTTTAAATGCTAAATGTCGTTTCCTTTCCACCCTGTGCCGCAATCCACATTGTTTGCACTAACTGTATAACCCAACTAAGACGATTAGATGTTTCGAACACGTAATCATAAATTATTCAAACAAAACTTGTGTTCCATTAAATTCGTACAACAACTCAATCCTATTACACCTGTTACCGTTGCAAACAGTAAACTATCAATTTCTAAAGCTATACAAACTCCACTTCCCCAAAATTTCTTTAACAGAGTCCAATCAACGATGAAGAAAATATTTGAAAGTTCAGATCATTGACTTATTCCACATGATTATGCGCTTAACACAACAGGAACGAACAAAAGAAGCATAGTGTAGCACGGAATTATTTTCCTACGAAAACGTACACTTCCGCTCACATTTTTCGGATACTTAACATCTGTTGCACGTTCGACAGAATTTTCCCGCCACTTTTGACCCGGACTCGCCCTCCCAGGAACTTAATCGCGAGGGGATGAGTTCTCGTACGACGATCGTCCCGGGAGAAATGCCCAGAAGGCACTGATGGTGTTTTCACGAGTGACTCCGAAGGCCGGAATGCCGTTTCACCGCCATGCTCGCGTTTATATTTGGCACGACCACTTCGTGCTAATAATATGAACACACTATTGTTGATTCGTGTACCATCCGCGATATTTGTTTACCATTTGCGTGTGCCAAATGTGTGAATATGCAAATCAATTGCAGATACGTGATCGACGGCGTTCGTGTTGCCATACCAAAAATGCGAGTGCTTCAAATGGTATAAATGTATAAATACGATAGCGGTTGAATTCGGAAGACGTTGAGAACAATCAGAATGCTTTTAATGAAGGCAGACATATTGGAAAGTCTACTGACAGTAGAAAAGATTCGAAATTCTTTTTCAATGCTTTGCACGAGTTTCATGAGGCAGATGTTAAAGTTACACTTTCTAACATGCTAGTGAAGGTGGCTAAGAAAATTATAATAATAGACTATTTTAGAGTAATATATGTAAAGTTATGGTTAAAAAAATTTCTCACAAACGTTGCCCAAGCTTCCTCTGGAAAACGTCACCTATCTCAATACTACTTCCTCGAGTAATCAAAGTTTCTTACCTGAAACAGAATAAAAGTCATTAAATTAGTAAAAACTACTGATGAATAGAATCGATAAAGCAGACTTGTTTATTTTCAAATTACAGTTGAATTTCGGCTGGTTTTCGCGAACGTAACATCCCCAGGAACGTGTTAGAAGATCTTCTAGAAAAATTCGAGCGATTCCTCGTTTTATTTATTCACGATCGTTCGCAGACACGGTCGTAACGAGAGTGTATATTTATAGACTGTAGAATCTCTGGAGCGCGAGCACTCGTGGATCGCAGTCTTCCGAGGAATTCCGGTAACGAATTCAAAAAGGAAGACGCGTGCAGGGAAACTGCAGGCTTCGTTGCCCCGTCACATTTCGACTCGAAAGTTCCGACGCAAGACGATTCCCCGCGAGATCAGCAGCGAAACGCGTCTTTCTGATCCTGGGGAAAATTCGTTTCTCTCTGGGAAATCATTTCCTGACGAGCTCCCACGTTACGAAATACCGGAGCTCCGCAGAAATACGAAAAGAAGGAACACGTTCTCTCCTGGTATGTAATTCGTTCCTTCCCAAGATTTATCAATGTTCGCGGGGAAAATTAATTGAAAAACACTGAAGAAGTTAGTTCTCCTAATTCGAGACAGCTACGTCGATTATGTTGCTGATAAAAATTAAAAATTAGTAAATCCGATATCCCTAACAGCTACAACTTAAAATATTCCCATAAAATCTGTACAGTGGATAAGATTTTAAAAAAAATCCATAACACGAACTGTGTACCAGAAACAAATAATACTTTAATAACTTTAAAATGAATATTAATACACGACAATGGGGAGAAGAATAAAAGCCTCACAGGATTCAGAAAATTCTCGTCAGCCAAAGCAGAGATATCAATAATTCGTCGAAATGCTGGTTTAACAATGAATAATGTTATTCGTGGAAAATGATTTATTTACAATGCAGCGTGCAGCGAATAGTTAACGAAACTGTTCGCAAACCAGCTACGAAAAAGTTTAAAAATTCACAGTCTTGTACTGGCTGGTTACATGTACGTGCGAGTGTGGGTGTGTACATTTACACGCGCGTACATGCTGGCTGTTGCGCGTGGGGCGCTGGCGGAACCGAATCCACTCATTTCCCGGCTATTGTTCGTCCCGAATTTTTTTCAACGTTTTCGTTTATTAGCGGCGACGCGTATCGCGAAATGAATGGCTGCAATTTTCGAACGCGAAATCGAAATTCGCGCACGCCTGGAGATTGATCACGAGTGAACTCGAATAAAGCCCCGTTGGGGATGTGTTGCTGGAAAATCGTGTGGGGAGGGGGGGGGGGGGGAGGGGTGTGTAGGGGGAGGAAAAAAGTTGCAAAATCTCGAGGGACGAGCTCGCTAAATATTCCTCGTTTCTCCCAATTTTTACCTCCGCCGCCTCCGTTCAGCAGCTTTTTGTAATCGCGTATAAAATTGATTCGCGCAAACAATTTCGCTCCCGCTGCACGGGCCTCGATGAGCGCCCATTCAGAGCTGCGATATTTCATTATGACGTTCTGCCGTCGCGTCGCAATAGTGTCGTAATTGATTGCCAATTAAGCTTGCCGATGAAATAAAACAATTCTCGCGGGCCAGTTGATGAAAAGTGTCAGGATTTCGATTCTATGCGACTCGATGAAAATTATTTCGCGGCTGGAGTACTGTCCGTGTACCGTAGGCATAAGTGCGTGTCGTTAGACATTTTTTCATCATCGCTGATCGAGGTTGACATTTTGTTAATCCCCTTTAAGTCCATTGCTGATGGAACAAACACGGACCCGATTGCATCGAGGAAAGTTCGGCGCAGCGAGGAGCATCGAATCCCCGTGGAGTAGCATTTAAATAAGAGAATCGATTGACATCGCCTGGCACTGACTTAATCCTTGCAGGATTCAAGTCGAAGCTACTCCGATGTAGCCGGCAGAGTTTTGGTCAAGTTGCGGTCAGGCTGCTTCGAAGTTTCGGCGGGTGGCGATGCAAATGTGTTAGTTGCATTCCAGCCGGAGTTTTCCTTGAGACTTGGTAACTTCGTGGGGTTAGCAGGAAGCTTGCATCCTACATTCACGAAGGATCTTCCCCCGTGAAAGTCTTGGCTCCGTACAAATGTACTATACGAAACTTCGCCCCCTCGCCGCGATCGATCGGCAAACATACGGACAATTAAAATTCGCAATGTTGGTGCTGCTTGCTACTTCGTATCCGATAATTAACGGAGAATTGTGTGTGAATGTGGTATGTTTTAATTTCGGGAAGCAAATCGTGGATAAAATGTGAAGTGTTAAAGAATAAAATAATCTTTGTCAAGTACCTATAAGAGAAGAAAGTTTTCCAAAATAGATGAGTGATATCTACGCAAATGCTATCCAAATACAAATTTTAAATCCCCCACGCTCAATTTAACAAATTAGAGAATAAATTTCCTTAACTTTATTGCACCAAGAGGAGATCAAAGTCCCCCAAAAATACAAAAATCATAATTGGAAAAAAAATTCATACCACAGTTTTTCTTCAGTTTGCGCCCGATATTTAATTCGGAAACTATTGGCAACCGATTACGAGACAGCTGGTGAAATTCCGACCGAGAAATCAATCCCCCCTTTTTTAATTTCTTGTCAAGAGAGACTTGCACCCCTATTTCCCCAGGAATGATCATCGATAAGATTAAGTCGCTGGTTGGCGAACCAAACCTGAACCGACTTTCTTTCAGTGTCAAGATATAAACGCTTGTATCCAGGCAACAATGGGGACATAACTCACGCGAGACGATCGAGCTCGAATGTAACCAATCTATTGTCACCAGAGGGGGGGGGGGCGGGGCGACTTCCTCGCTTCGCGTTCGGTATTGTGAAATATTCATGAAAGCCTGCCCGATTGTTCGGGGCTAATGAGGGAAACACTGCGTGCGATGAAAAAGGAATTGGCCCAATATACCCAGCCAGCTCGTGGGCTTTCGCTGCGCGACCTCCCGTAAATTCTCACTTACAGGCCAGCGTTTTACGGGTTTAATTGTCGTGGCACGAAAATGGAAAACGATGCAAGAGCGCGGGGTGGTATTTTTCCACGCGAAAGGGGCATTACCTTCGTTCGACCAGAATGCTTTAAATATTTATGATATTGAAAAGTATTCAGCGACGGAACCAATACCTACAATACACCTGCGGACCAAGATAAAATCTGTCTTATTAACACTTTCACAGACCCTGGCACTCTCTTTGCTAAAACTTCTATCAGGCTGCACACAATGATTCTATTTTTAGTTCGTCCTTTATCTAAATTATCTTAGTAGCCGCTATTGGAATTTAATATTGTTTGTAATTGTGGGTAAAGTGTTAAGGGGGTCCTTAATATTTATCGTGTCTCGTATGTGATAATAACATAACGATTTTACGAAACAAATTCACTGATATTTAAATATATATAAACTATGTGTAACTGCATTACTAATAACAGTAATAACTCGTCACGAATTGTTTGGGAGAAGCCTTCTACCATGAGCAAACAGCAAAATGGAAATGATTAAAGAAAGAGCATGTCCCATCACGTGGGTTCTTTTTAAATCCACCTTTTCTTTCTGCATTAGGAAACAATTGCACCATTCACGTTTCGAAGCAGAGCATGAAATCACTCCACAGATTTCACCCCGAGAGCTGAAAGACGGTAGCGAATGAGTGAAGCAACCGACGCGGTTCTATCTTAGAACAGAATGGACAATGGGCATCCTATTTCTTCCAGTTTCTTCCTGAGGAACCGTTTATCACTGTATCACCGAATACATCTGGCTTTCGTTATCTCTAGCAACGAAATAAGAGGAAGCTTCGGAGGTTGAATAGGGGCTGGTACAAACATAGGGAAAAAAACAAAGCTATTCGAGAAAGGAAGAAGGAGATCAGAGGGAGGGCAGACAAGGGGAGGCGAGAGGGGAGATCTTCTGAAATAGAAGGAATCAAGCCAAGTGGAATGTCTACCCTTCGAAACGGTGGACGATTCATGAAGGTGGATCGTGAGCTGCCTGGAAATCCCTTTAATGTTTTCTGCGTTAACTGGATGACCGCTCGTTTCCCTTTCACCGGGTTAATAAAATTATCGCATAAGGACATGCAGACGTTCAAGCTGTAAAAGCTTCCCGCTTCCTTGGATTTATTCCCTCTTCGGCTGGGGGTCTTCGACGGAAAACGCCAGGGTTAAGCGATGTACACGAGCAAAAGGTGGAAAGACTTCTCCGGTTAAAGTACACGTGAATAAAACTTCACTTTGAAGGATTCCCATTAATGCTAATGTGTGCCGAGTGTTGTACAAGTGTGTGCACAAGAGGAACTTGCTTCCAGATCGCCTTTGACCCATATTTTTAAAACGTGAAGGTTATGTGCTGAGACGTTTACACAAACACGTGATTATACTGAAGTGTTTTATAATTATTCATTTCATTTAGAAGAGTTTCTTGAAGTGCAGTGTGGAGAAGCAGAGAATGATTAATGAAATAGAGATTTCCAGTTAGGGTAGTAACATATTTTAATTACAAATCAATATTTTGAATTCTATACTATAGTAATTATCTTCAGCTTTGAATCGCAAAATTTAAAAATAAATGCTATTAGAAACATTCCCAGTTTGGATAAACGAGATAGCTAACTTTCCTAATGAAATTCTCTTGGACGCAAGGGGAGTTGAATTTTATTTCAAGTTTCGATAGAATTTCGCCAGAGAGATCATTCTGGGCTGTCAATATTTACGAGCAGGGAATAAAGTATACGTCCGACCATTCATCTTCATCGTCGAGCGTAATTATCGCGATAATGCACACGGATGCACGGCCCTTTCGTGATTTATCAACGCTCAAGTAGTACAGTCGAGCATCGAGCAGACGAATTCAATGATTTTCCATTTGAACAGCTCTTCCATCCGTCAAAACTGAAGTCCTCGGTATTACTCTGTTTCAGTTCCCCTAACTTTCTGCCCTCCTATTTTTCACTCCTCTCTTCACCGTATTATTTGCCTCCCTCGCGATTTTGTGTACTCTACTTCATTTCGTAACTGCGCTTCCCTTAATAGTCGTCGTAACGGTGTATTTCGATTTTAAACGGCTCGGCCGACACTCTCTATTGAATTTGTATCATTGATATCATGGTGATGCAGATAATAAATTAATAATTGTCATCGCAATGAATTAGCTTTAGCAATCATTACTGCCAGCAATCGAGGAGATTTAATACCGCATCGGTGATTGTCTGGCTGTGGATTTGTTTACGGAATCAGACGTGTAAAGAGATAATTTGTAACAATAGAACTGTCATCATGAAGAGTGGTAATTTTAACAAAACACAAAACATACAGGCTTCGAACATACAAGAAGTAATTTTATTAAGAAGGTTCATCGAAAAGACGTTGCAATTTAACGTTTTGTGATATCAGTATTTGATATCAGAACACTCAGAAAGAGGTGAAGACCAGATTTTATTACGAACTGTTTTAAATCAACAGGTACTTTGCCAAATGTAGGTTTTAGAATTTAATCAAGGTTAATTAACAAGTAAGTTAAGTAGGTACTGTTATACCGATTTCTTTTCAAACAATTACTTCTGACATCATCGTTCACGAGCAATGAGCTGCTGAAGAAGTGGAGTGGTGCAATTATTTGCAGCTTAAAACAGACGACAGCGATAAAGGACGGCGAAATTGTACCGCCACCAACCAACAAAATACGGGTAAAATAATTACTACACGGATAATATTAATTGGATGTCGATAGCAGGGTAAAGACTTCCAATTAGTCACAGCTACAGCACACTTGTACACTTGCGTGTACACACAACACGTTGCAAGCAAACAAATTAGGGAAAATATATATTTTCCCTATTATTTTCATAACCCAACAATGTAGCCTACTAACAAACAACATTAAAAAATAAATTCCCATTACACTTCGAAGTACTATCATTTACTTCATCATTCCTCCACTGCTATTCTTTAAAATTCAACCCAACTGCCAAGAATTAATAATAATTCTCTTTATTACCAAACCCGATAGGAAACTTCCAGAAATTTCTCCCCGCCATGTATGGCGCTTCGCGTAGACTGCAAGTCGAGAATTGATAGGGTGAACAGTTGGAAGGGAGTGTAATTAATGAACCATTCACAGGGGATGATGGCGTTATTGCCATAAGCAAGGGTACGAATCAGAGCAAAAGAGTTAATTCCCTGGAAAGTACCTCTCATTACCCATGCGTCATAAAAATGGTTCAATATCCTTTACGCGAGGGAGAAAAGTGGTCATTCACATGAACCTAATAAAAAAAGTTCCAACGTTTCTGGCGTGAAGTGTTTCTATCAACCCTATACTTAGAAACCAGCGTTAAACCATCGGCTTATGCATCGACAATATACACTTCTGAAACCTTGAAAAATTTGAGCCCACCCCCAAAACCTAACAAAACTAAAGCACTAACAATCTTTTCGCACGAATAACCCTTCACCATTTGTCTACTGTAATTCCGTATGCGTTCAAATCAGCTTTCAAGATTCAAGTAAAGAAAACCCAGTAGTGTGTCGCATGAAGAAGCGCCGCATCTGCACAATGCTCGCCACTCGCGCCACACTCGCACGACGCGTGCAATTTCCTCGCGGTGCCACATTCGAGTGATCCAATTCCCCTCTAATGATAACCTAATCTGCCATTTGATTTCCCCACGACCGAGGATCCCGCGGCGCCGAGTCGATACGCCGCGATCGTCGCCGCCTCGGTGTCAATCCAATCTCCGGGAATTTGCTGGAAAAGAATTTTCAGGGGGTACGGTGGCTGCTGGGAGACGTCAGATTTCACGCGGCACCGAGGGAGGGTGGATATTACCATGGAGACGGTGGAGAGGCGCGAAAGTGTAGATTCGTGGCCGCCGGGTAAATTAAAATCGCGGCTTAATCGTCGCGATATAATCACGGGGCCACGATTCGGCGAGGTCGACGGAATCCCAGGTCACGGATTAAGGGGCCTCTTATTCCGGCTGAGAAGACCCGCTGCAAACAAGCTTGCGCCGAATACGATTTAAATTTCACGCTGCTTTCCAATTAGCGATCACGAGGTGGCGCCGCTTCTGGACAGCCCCGGATGGAGCGATTACGTTCTGACAAGACGGCGATAACCTGGCTCCCAACGTCGTCACCGGGTAGAATAAATCCAGGAAATCGTCGGCGAGCTAAATTGAATCGATTTCAAGATAAATGTCACCGTTACGAGCATAAATCACCGCGCTGTCGCTACGTCAACTGAGGTGTATCAGGATACGAAGATCTAGCAGGAGACGCAAGAAAGGTATCTGTATCACTATTTTCCCAACTCCTTCATTTCCGTCCATTAAATATGTCCTATTATTTTCTCTACTGTTACTTTTCAGATATACACACTCAACTCATAGTGCACCTATTCAAGAATAGGTAGTACCTACTACCACGAATTAGTGTTAAAATTGCAGGAAAGCATTGATTTTTTTACTGGTCCTCTTTCAAGCTTCAAGACTGATTGAACTTTTAATTAACTATTTAGTGATTTTCTGTAATTATCTGTTCCTTTAAAGTGACAGATATCAGTGTTCCGACAGTGTTCCGATATCACGATCCTTGGTACATTTTCAGAAATGGATTCGAATCGTCCCGTTGTGGGTTAAAGTGTACGGCTAGGGAGTGACCGAGCCGCGATTTCAACTCGGCGAGTCGATCCGAAACTTCGTTCCTCGGACTTCTCGTGTCCCCGCGGCGAAAGGTCGTTCCCAAGAACAAATAGAAGTTTCTTGATCATTGCTCGAGCTTTCCTGTCCACGATTAAATTTCTTATTCGGTTTTTACGAAAGACGGTTGGAGGTTCATTTTTATGGGCTCTCGTCAAGTTCGTGGAAGGCTTTGCGTGTATCGAGGACAGACGATTCGCTCGATTCGAAATTCCTCTTGTTTCGTTTTTAACCGAGCAACTTTTCGAGCATCTCTAGATTATGTTTGACATTTCAATATGTATCGCGAGGAATTCTTGAGGTTTCAGCAGATTGCTGTGAAACGAGCTGTGATTAATTCCCGAATAAAAGGAAGCAGATAGCTGCTGTTTTATTTCTGAAATTTTAATCATAATTTCAACGGGAAAATCTACGGTTCTTCGCGACTGCGAGCAACGACGATTGTAGATACAAAATCTTAATGAAACTCTTAATTGCTCTTATAACAAGCCGGCTATTCGAGGAAAAATGTTCCCCATCTTACTCCCATTTAATTGCTGGAGGGGTGAAAACGCACAGACAAGCTCCTCTTATTTCAAAAGGAAAAGCATGTTGGTTTGTGAAATAATTACATTTATTCATACTATTCAAGTTTGAAAGACGACGTCTCTTAGAATTGCAAATAATGTTTTAGCACAGAAAATTTACGAAATGACAGTTTACTATTGAATGAAAGACCTTTGAATCAAATTTGTTCTTTGATAGTTTTACTACAATGATAAATAATTCTTGTAATTTTGTGTGGTAATGCTAATTTTATATTTAACATTTGAAATCAACGATCAGTCCTTGGGTAACTTCCTTCACTACAAGTCTTCTTCTTTATTCTCCTCTTCTTTCTTCCTTTATTTTAAGATGACATTCCCTAGATGTTTTCTTACAAAATTAATATCAATTAATATGAACAATTTGAAGTTCCTACGTGTACAACATTCGTGCTATTTCGTGACAAGGGGGTTAAAAGGGGGAACGGGACCAATAGCATCCCGAAGAAAAGTCTGTGTTATCATTAATGCGAAACCAACGAGAACAAATAAAACTCGTACGAAGCACTTACTCCCAGATATTCTATTCATTGTGCAGGCTATTCCGCGAGACGGAGCGCGACTCATTTCGAGCCATTTTTTTTAAAGTGGAACAGCACGCACCACTACCCCCCAAGTTTTGGTGCAACTGCATCGTTGCATCGAACTGCCGGCCTTCGCTGCTCTTCCACGACAATTTCACCATTCGGTGCACTGATACCCCGTATCACGATTTTCGTGAATTTATTTCATGCTTCCTTCCATCGTTGCAACGTTACCGATCATAACTCCTATTTCTCCTGTTGCGTTTCAGCGAGACCCAGGATTCCAGAAGCGCTTCGCCAATAGTTAGAAGATATTGCGTTTGTACGAGTTCGAACGGAGCATTACATGTTCGAAAATATCATTCTGCAATGATCCTCTATTTTTATTTCAGAAATCCATAGATTTCCTGAGAGTTTCGATTGCTATTTGTCTATATGTAATATATTTCTGACTCACAGGTTTGTTCACATAAATTAAGAGGTTAGGACACAGTAACGGGCCAAGAAAGCAGACGATTTTTAGACGACGATAATAAGAAAATTAAACAATCGATTAATATAAAGTTTGTGTTTTAGTTCACTATATTATGAACTATACGAAAAGCATATAATATTTACAAAATAGCAATTGTACGCCGTGCAATGTCTCCATTTAAAATGTCCTTTCTTTTCGGACAAAAACCCCAAAAATGTCATAAACTATAATATATTTCCTAGGCATTGACGATTCAACATTTCAATTTTTGCGAAAATTGACAAAATGGCCGATGTTTGAAAAATAATGATCAAATTTCGACAAAAGTGTGTGATCTTTTTATTTAGATTTTGTACAATATTTAAAAAATTTTAAATGTTGGATCGTCAATGCGTGGGAAATATATTATAGTTTGTGACATTTTTGGGGTTTTTGTTACAGTTCATCCGATTAGAAATAGACATTTTAAATGGAGACATTGCACGGCGTACAAATGCTATTTTGTAAATATTATACGCTTTTGTTATAGTTCATAATATAGTAAACTAAAACACAAAACCTTATATTAATCGATTGTTTACTTTTCTTATGATCGTCGTCTAAAAATCGTCTGCTTTTTTGGCTCGTTACTGTGTTCTAACCCCTTAAGAAGAATAATTAATTGTCAAGGAATTTTATTAAGAACAATTTTCTTACAACGTGAACCAAAGAGGATTCGTACACTGTACCTGGCAGTCACTTTGTTTCCCTCAAGCCAGTGACTATCTAGTCGTTTGGTTACACCACATCGTCTCGTTTGCCAAATTTACCAAGCAAAGATACACAAGTGTTCGCAGCACACAGGCTTCGTGACCGAGCAGAATTTCACCAGAAGCCTCGCTCGTATCAAAAGTTATCTCCGTCTTCCCCGTCGAGCCCCCACCCCCCCCCTCCGTTTTCTTTCTCGCAACAAGTGAAACATACTCTGCTGAAGGGGTGTGCCTCGCGCCCGGCAAAACGTACGCGGGAACGAGACAAGCAACGCCGCAAGAACAGTTAATTTGATCGCAAGAAACTTCCTCCGACGCGAACAATTACGAACGTGAGCGAGATAACGGGTGAAAAAGCGGTTCCAACCTGTTCGCTGCCGAAAACCACCGAGCAGCTCTCTGCATCAGCCACTTCTGCGGCGTCGGGCTCCCTTTGAATCGCGATTCCACGCCCGGAGGGTTCTTGCGCGATTTATATCCACTTTTGTTCCCCGCCTGACGGAATAATTCAGCCGAAACTTCGGCTGCTTTAAATTTATTCCGAGCTTCGCGGAAACGTTGCTTCTTTTAACGCGACTTCCGTACCAAGATTCCTCCAGCACTCCGAGGGCGAGGGAATCTTTCCAACGAGGAAACTTCCACTGTTTTCTGACCAATTATTCCAGAGAAGAATGACAAGGTGTTCCATTCGGGCTGGATAAAAATCGAGTACCTATCTGGGTTTGATCTCTGAGCTGACTATTAGCCGAGGCTCGCCCCCTGATCCGTCGAATCGCGTGGAGGGGGACGTAATCTGGATGCAGAGCGAGGGCGTCGTCACCGCGACGCGGAGACCCAGTTCGAAGGGTGTTTCCGATGCATCAGTGGGACGTGATCGCGTATCGATCCCGAAAAAGTCGCGGCAATCCTGGTGCAATCTTCCTCAACGAGCTCCGGCCCGCTTACACGTCGAGGAGGAACGAGGGGCGGGAAAGAAAGGCGGTTCAAGAAAGGGGGGCCGACCAGGTTGGAGATTCGATTTATAGAATCGCCGGTTCGCGAAAGGGCGGTGGTCATCTTAGAAGTCGGTCTCGCCGATGAACCGACTCGTATAATCCTCACGCGCCGGTTAACGATTCCGTCGCGGCTCCCTCGCGGAATAAAGCAGATGAACGCGGATCGATGGACGTGAGACGAATGGCGAAGGATCGTGTCGTTAGATGAAAACGTTTCCAAGTTTCCCGTGCTGCTGGCGTTTCTACATACCTTCGTTCACCCGGTAGCTCCGCGCCTCTGTAGTCCTTTTTGCACTTCGGCCACCTTTCTCTCCCCCGCTTTGTTCATTTCACTGCATTCGAGTTCCCTTTTTTCCTCCCTTTCCTTTCTCCTGCCTCCATTCATTCCACTCCCTTAGCCGTGCCTCTGCCTCGCCTTTCCCTCCTCCACCCGCCCACACCTCCCCGCGCGCCAGCAGCAGCCAGGCTACGGACCCTCGGCTCGAGTGCAGTTCCTCTTTTTGCATAACGAACGGTATTACAGGTGATTCTGAAATATTTGCTCGAGCGATTTGCAGCGTTCGAACGCGATCGCGAAACGGTTTCCTCGTTGATTAAGAGAACATCCGTCGCCGTTCCAACGTTAACGAGTTTTGCGACTACATTCCACGCAGCCATTCTCCCGGCTTCTTCGCCCTGGAATGACTTCTTTTTTCATATTGCGCCTGACTTGTGTAATTAAAATTGCGCTGTTCCCGGAGAACGTGGGACTCTTGTTTTTTCCTTCCCCTTTATTCTTGTCCACTCGGTCGGTGAATTTCGAAGGTGAATATTTTCATGGAGGCTACTCTAAATTGTTAATACTTTCGTGCGTAATATTTACGAGTTATTTTAATTGCAATCGAGTTTTGAAAAGGTCTGAATAAAATACTTTTCTCTGCAGCAGTGATTGTGTTATAGTAATTAGATTTGGGATTGGGTTCCAAAAAATATTAGCCTGGAATTTGGGGTATTTATTTCCAAGGCCAATTGCAATCATTCTGACTTTTGACACCGCCATTATAGCCCTCATTATCTCGATACTTCGGGAAACATTCATTTTGCGCGAGCACTACTCGATTTCCATGCGCATAATCATTTAATTAATTCCGACTCATTCTGTCATTAACTATCGTCGAAACGTTCCCCATTGCCTTTTACAATTATCGACGCGTTTCCAAGCGAACACGAATTTAATTTTCGAAAATGGTTCGACGGTGGAGGAAAAACATTGCTTTTCCAACAGGGCGTTGAAGTATGGACTATTTATCTGGTGTACTGTAAAATATTGAAAAACATGATGAAATTAACTGAATGCTTGAAATTCACGATTTTATTCAACTCGATTTGCTGCCAAACAAAACATTTACATTCATTTATATTAAGATACTTCTTTTTCAAGCATACAACTAATAATTTGAATATATTCACTTGTTAAAGATAATGCTTCAAAAAGCACAGAAATCCGCACAAAATGTGTGAACAGTCCAAAATACCAGTTACCAGCCAGGAAAGTCCCTCCATCGATATATCACACTAAGTAGTTTTCAACTAAATTATGAACCCTTCTTACACAATTGCAACCAAGGCCAGCCTCCTCTATAAAGGGGCCCGGGTGCAAGAAATATTTTGGGGTCCCAAACAATTTCTCAACGTGTAAAGAAGCATAACATCTTTTCACAAAAACGAAATCATGAAAAAAGGATAATAATACTAATAAAGAAAATAAAATAAAAAATAAAAGGAATAAAAAAATAAACATCAACATATTTGAATATATGACTTCTTATGGCCATATCATTAATAATATTAGATTATTATATTACTTTATTAGAAATAATATTTCAATATATTTTTGGATAGTCCCGACATACTATATACTTATACTTTAAATTCTATTAAGCTCCAGAAAGTCAACGCTAGGACAAAACATTTCCTCACAGGAAGCTAATATTAAACAAAAAAGAATCACGCAGTTCCAAAGCGAAGGCGTTAAAAATATACAGAACCGTTTCACCAAACAGTGGAAAGTGTTTCAAAGATGGCGCCACGTTATGACACTTTTCAACCCCCATTCTTCGCCTCATATTTAGCATTCGTGAGCGGAAGAACCGACATGTATCGAGCTTCCTGAAGGAAATACGATACGCACATTTCCCGTGGGTTCTCTGTAAACGTAAACCGAATGCGTGAGACGCCTGTCACGGCTTCTTCGCCCTTTTTTACGGCGTCCCACGGGAACAATCTAACCGAGACCCAGGCAGCGTTTTTATTGCGCTACTTTCATAAGGATGCGTCCTACAGCGGCTTCAAGGAACGTTTATTTACGCTCCGGTGTACATATACGTTCTCATTGATTAACGACGCGCAAACAGCGGAGTTCCGACGTTACTATCAACGTCGACACTGCCGCGAGGGAATACGAGAACGGTGGAGTAATTTTTAAAATTGGGACGATGCTCTGGGAACGTTTAACGATGAGAACTTAACAGAGGAAGAGGGGCAGAACGAATTAAAATTGAAACGACTTTCAATAACCAACAAGTACGAAGTAATAATTCGTTTGAATTGTACTATTCTTGGTTTCTTTAGGCTCGCTTCTAGTGTGAGTGAATTTTTAACGAAGCCTGAAGAAGTTCGTAGATTTGGGGGGCCATTTTGAGAGATGCATACTCATAAATCCTATGTTATTTTTCGATCTAATGGCGATATGGAATCCGTTTTGCCCAAACAATAAAACTAAAACCATGTCTAGACAACCTTCCCAACTTTTTAATCCACTTGCTTAAGTAAAAACTGTGGTTGCTGGTCGACGACCCACGACACGATCAAAGGCAAGTGAACCCTTCTCTCACAGGGTAGACTGAAAACACCCGACACTGTTCTTACGAACTATCACACTTGGGTGAATACATCGGACTCTGCCCAATCGTTTCTAAAGCAGAGCACCACTAAAAAACCTGTCTGCGCCAATAACATTCCACCTCACCATGCATCTTCCACCCGAACTGAGTTGACTTCGCCCCACCTGTCACGTGAGAAGCATCCGAGCCTATTAGTCGAGGATTAAACGAGCAAGTGGACAACTATATAGGAGCCGAACTTCGGCGTCAATGCGTTCCAAGACTTCCGATGAAGCTCCTCACCCGAGATCCCAAGGCAGCTTCGCAAAGTTTCCCCTCAAAGGCGAAGCTTACGTTGGGAAACTTCGGCATCATCCGCGAAACAAATTCGCGTCACGGAATATCGACGGGGGAAGATAATAATCGAAGCTTCCGTGACAACGCCATGCTGCGGACCCAAGTGAGCCGACCTGTAATTCTTACCTGCTTGAGGAGTAATGCCCTCGAAATCGTTCGTGAGCCGCAAGCAAACACGAACGAAGGTGTGGCCGAGGTCCAAGGCAATTAGTTGATGAACAGGGCGCGCTAGAGAGGAAGGGATGAAAGCGTTGACCAAGCCGGGAGCGCTACCAAACGAGGGGGAAAGACGGAACGAAGCCAACGGCTAGCACCTATCGCGTGTACCGACACGAACATTGGCCGCCAACTAATTGAGCTAACGTGTTCGACGCTGGCTAATCTTCTCTTCAGCGACACGCGACTCGGGGAGGGGCTACCGTAGGCCCTTTTACGAATTTACGGCCGATTTGCTGGCAAATCTGGCTCCTTTCATCCACCTTCTTTAAAAGACTGGGGGGAACGACCTGCTTATTGGTTACCTTCTAGCGAACGGTAATAGAAATCGATTTTGCCAAGCCTTTATGGCAGAGGTAGATCGAGTTTCTTGTAGAAATGACGGTAATGAGGCAAGGGTGGAAGTTTTGGAAAAAGTATTTTGTTCGGTGCGGATAGCGTTGCGTTGGTTATTTCATTC
Source organism: Andrena bucephala (assembly GCA_947577245.1). Lineage (NCBI taxonomy): Eukaryota > Metazoa > Arthropoda > Insecta > Hymenoptera > Andrenidae > Andrena > Andrena bucephala. The sequence goes on from OX387715.1 coordinate 114,478,293, forward strand.
TTCTGTACACTGCATTCCATATTAGAGCATACCGACGCCCCTACCGATTTGCGACCGATCTGCGCAACTCCCACTACTACCCACAATTTGAACCACATGCGATTGGTCGTGGTAATTTCCAAGGAATAACTGGTACATCCCAAACGCGGGACCTGACCGTTGTCAACGTAAACAGTGGACGAAAAGTTAACAGAGAGAGTAAGTACAGGGCCGTGCGACGGAGAAAAACATAGTAGATTGTAGAATGGTTTCATTATATATATATAATAATGTATGTAGTTTTCGGAGCAAGGTGTTATTATAATTAATTCCATGTAGGTAATTATATTATACTCCCCTGTGCGTATGCTGATACACGAAAGATATTCGTAATAATATACATTTTAACGAGTACTGGTAATTAAATTATTATCCTAGTAAGTGCAACAGAGATCCTGGTGCAAGTTATATTATCCGATTGTATTTAATTAAAACGAATGTAACGTTACGCGAATTAATACAAAACCGAGGCGCATAATTTATCATCAACCAGGGATCCTCGAAAAAACTGTTCTTCGAATATAATTACCAAATTATTAAATAAGTTTTTAGGTCTGGTTTCACTTGAGGTGTATAATATGATAGATTCACAACGCGTCACTTTGTTATCCAAATACTAAAAGTGGTATAATTGGTACATATCAATTCTCACGATACGAATATCATAACACAGATACGAGTACTGAGAGAAAAATCTCGTAATAAAAATAATGAAAATACAAAATACGGCATACTTTAAATAACGATTAGGGTAACTGTACCTAATATCGCCACTGTTCCTAATATCGTCACCCGCTATATCTTGCAAAGTAAGCTCTAAAATTTATCGGTTATGCACTGAATTAGTACCTAAACATATGTAGGAAGACATACTGTAATTGCAGCATCATGTGGTCAGCAATTACAGAAAGAGAAGTATTTTAGCGAATCTTAATAGTGTAAAAATTTATTGAACTGCCACAATTTTACATCACATTCGGAGAAGGTAAGTCTAATAATTTCGTGAATGCAAGGATATCTACTAGAAATACCTAAGTAATGATGTACTTCAGGAATTAAATCGATTCAAATATTTTCCGTAGTGAAAATAATGTTTTTCTTTTAGCAGTATGGGTGTTCTCAATACCGCTTACCGCAGAACAATGGTTTCGATGTAATGTTTGTTATAGGTGGGGTTACGAAATGTGCCGAGCAACCGTAATAAACTTTATTTGCCCAATATGTACATCGGAACGTAAAAAATAAAATATTTTAAAAATCTATATTTTTAAATTTCTACATTTTTCTAATAAAAATGAAATCAAAGATGCATAAAAATACATTTATAGAGCAAGAAATAATAAAAACACATGTGAAAATGACTTTAAAAACATATATATATATATATGAATTAATCAATATTTCTTAAGTTGGCGATATTAGGTACACTTTTTTCAGAACCCGATTTTTGCATGTCTTACGTTTGTTGAGTCCTAATTAAAAATTTGTAGCTTTCAACGATTCTAACTTATGCTACATGAAAGATGAATAATTTCTCTTTACTTTGATACGAGCTGCATGCAAAAATATCAATTATTATTCAATTGACAGCGATTTAACTTTTGCCTGGCGATATTAGGTACAGTCACCCTATACACATAGTACTTTTTTTTACTTGGGGAAGTCTTCAGTGGACATCGTGACACAAATACACCCTGCAAAAATTTTCCTACTCCATGTCTAGTGAACTGACAAATCTCACATCTTTCTAAAACGTCCCTCCTCTTACGTAGCAGATGCAAACAATTGGAGTTTGGTGCACGGTAGGAACGAGAATTTATAATAAATCGACTGTAGCGTTCTATCGAGATTACAGCACTAAATATCTATTTGCGCCCGGACGGATGAAAGGTTATGGTAAAAATGAAAAACGTCCCCTGCCGTGAAACTTTCGCGGGGCATGACAGATGAAGACGTTCCAGCTTCTATTCTCAGCCGTGAGAGCGCACAGATGAATATTTAATCAGAAAGTTTATCCACTTAGGCCGTGTTCGTTCGGGGCTTTAATTAGCCGACTCAAGAGCCAGAGGGATGTCTATCAAATAAGATCGAACTAATCAAATTACCGGCTGAATGATTAATAAACCTCGACCGCGGAGAATCGACGCCATTTTAATCCGTCTATGTTTGAGATCGAGCCACCGCGAAACCTGCGGGGTCGTGGAACCTCGGGATTTATTTCGGTGGTGCCGAGTATCGATTTCCAAAAATCTCCGACTAATGGCGTTGGATGCTATACCTATGTTGTTTTACATAAGACTCAGCTCTGTGCTCGAGGGTGATAAACGCAATATGCTGGTGACTCGGAGATTTGAATGACATCTACACTGCATTCCACATTAGAGCATACCGATTTCGCGCAGGCACGACCCTCAGGAGGCGTTGCTACGCTCGACTCCTATGTTTTTCTCCGTCACACGGCCCTGTACTTACTCTCTCTGTTAACTTTTCGTCCACTGTTTACGTTGACAACGGTCAGGTCCCGCGTTTGGGATGTACCAGTTATTCCTTGGAAATTACCGCGACCAATCGCAAGTGGTTCAAATTGTGGGTAGTAGTGGGAGTTGCGCAGATCGGTCGCAAATCGGTAGGGGCGTCGGTATGCTCTAATATGGAATGCAGTGTAGACTATACTTTTGAAGGAACACAAATAATTTTAGGTACATGTGTTTTAATGAAAATGTGTGGTAACGATGGTGATCAATATCAGTTGGTAAGGAAATACTGCTAAAATTCTCTTTGTTCTTAGTGAAAAGCTATTTCACTGCGGTTGTCTATGCGTCGAGTTCCTCGGGATCGCAAGTATCTGGGAAATTTCCGAAGAAATAAAGCTGCGCGGTGGAACATGGGAAGGACGAAGGGAGAGATCATTCAGCCCAATTCGAAAAGGACGAATCGGCCGAATGTACAACTAGCAAATGTAGGTCAGTAAAATGTATCGGTACCTAGTGCACCAAACACGGCGGCTATAGAAGTGGAGTTCTACAAACGAACGGTATCTATAAACTGTGCTCCGTGAATAAACCGAAACAGAGGACTGCTAGGACCAGTGTTCGAATGTGCTTTGGTAGTCCACCCACGTGCGCAATTAAACAAACTTATATTGCTTGTCCTTGCTAATATTCCAAATCGATTACTGAAACTACAAGCCCACACCTTCAGTACCTATCAGGAAATATTTATTATATCACTCATACTTCTGTTATTATTAGTAGGGTAGACCGGGTGCGGTAGTAACACTTTGACTTTGGAATACGATTACGTAAGAACTATCACAGTTAGAAGAAAAATTCTTATAGGAAAATGTTACTTACTTATCTAACATTATTGAGACACAACAGCTTCGCTGTTTGTCAAGTAATATCCAGGTTATTACTAAAAATTGAGAAGCGGACAAAGTGTTACAACCGTCCCCGACTCCAGGTCGGTTGTAACACTGCATGGAGTTGATAGTAGCACAAATTTAACTTTACAAAATTAAAATATTTATTAGTTTTAATTATAATAGTAAATGGAAAAATGGAAAATTTATAACCAATTATGCGGTATCGCAATTGTGACAGAAATGGAAAACGTTTTGGCTGGTACATTCTTCATGGGATCAATCCTTAGGGGAGACCGGGGCTAGTTGATACAGAGGCATGTTGATACAGACGAATTATCTCGACACTGTATATATGTAGCACCTTGTGCGCGAGATATGTGAAGCTAGTTGTTCAATTATTTACTACGATCCAGCATACGTCTGTGTTCCTTGACGTTAGCAATCCATTTTTAACTGTTTCCGTTTCTATAGAGAAAAAGTAAATAATTGTGTTCACTTCCCAATCCGTCTTGAGACGGTACAGAGAATTTTATCACTCAAATTAATTGGGCATCACATTGAGTCCTTTAAAGGTAAGGTAATTACGTTTTGTTATTTTGTTTATATGCTCTACATTTTTTTATGGAGACGTTTGTACATAATGACTTCCTGTGGGGTACGTTAACACGTTTTCTCTGGGGCATGTTGATACAGTGTATCAATTTTCCCCGACTACTTTTAATTGAATTTTTTCCTTTTATTTGTAGAAAAATGGTTCGAAATTATACCAAAAAGACAAATCGTGGCGAAATATATTATATATAAATAAATTTAAGAGGCAAGGAAAGAATGTCTTCAATGATTCTTACCGACACGCCAGTTAAAATAAAGCTAGAAAATGAAGCAAGACAGCGGGATACAAAAAAAGGTATAAAAGAAGAAAGAGCACGGAAGAGATTGTTTAAATCTCTGATAGGTGATGAGAAAATGAAAACCATAGGTAGATCTAACAGTAAGGAAAATATAATGAAAAGGACAATTAAAAAAGCTAATAATAAATCTGCAAATAATATAAATATATTAAAATCGAAAAATGGGGACGCCCGGTGTTTGATTTGTCTACAACCATTCTCAAAATCTGAGCACGGTGAAGAATGGATTCAATGCATATCTTGTATGAAATGGGCTCATATAAAATGCGGCAAAGATAATCCTAATTATATATGTATTAATTGTTACTCAGACGAAAGTGATTAATTTTATATCCATTAAATGTCAATTATGTTATTATAATAGATTATATGTCAATTAAATTTAAATAAAAATGATTTTCTATGTTTGTTAACAAAATCGGTTTGGTTTTTAGTTTACATCTTTGTTCAATTTTATTCTATATTGTTGGAAAGGTATTTAGATTAAAATTATATTTTTCAAATTTATTAGTTACTCATTAAACAGATATTTTATAGATGTATCAACATGCCCCAGAGCTGTATCAACTTGCCCCGCAGTGGGGTAAACTGATACACATTGCCTTCGTCCAAATAACATTTTTTCATTCATTTTGTATGTACTTTCTCAAGTTTTTGCTTACTATATATTAAAGAGGAAGGACCAAAGTATATTTTAGCATATTTGTTATTAGGTAATTGATTCAAACAAAAATGAAAAACATTGAAAACTGAAAAACGTATCAACTTGCCCCGGTCTCCCCTACATTCAGTACATTCCACCTATTTTTCATTCGTTTGTTTGTGCTGTGCTATATTATTCCGTGTAAACAAGACAATATTATTCATCTTCTTTGTTACTATTCGATTCTGTCGCGGTACAACCGACCCCGACTGCCGATGTTACAATCGACCCCAGCCAGGCTTTTGAACTTAAATTATAAATTTTGATTAACGAGACACTTAAAAGTGATAACTAACGATCAGTATTAATTTAAAAATGACCAGATTAAATATTAAAAAAAGAAAAAACACGTACTTGCAAAGGGAGTATTTATATTACAATTTTAAATCAGTAAGAAAAAGTTACTTTCGGGTATCGAAAAGTTACTTTCTCCACTATACATGTGTATTGTGTATCTATACTGTTAGGACATGGATGTGTGTATTCCAAATGTCACTCTTCATCATATATCCAAAATTTGTGTTAATATCTATCATATGTTCTGAGATATTTAACGTGTTACAATCGTCCTCCTGTTACTATCGCCCCCGGTCTACCCTACTAGCAAAATATTACTGTCGAATATTTATTGCAAAAATTTATAGCTCACTATCTTGGCCAAGATAAGTTGCACGCGACTTATTTTATCAATCACATGGCTACGAAAATTGTGCGTCCTACGTAAATTTCACAGTGCTGCAATAAATACATATATAAATATTTCCAGTATCCAGTATCATGAATAGGTCATGTAAACAGTCATTTAGATGTCACTTGTATTACTATAAATAGAATAGACGAAGCAAAACTCCTACGCATAACACTACTACTTATCATTTTTCCCGGGAAACGAGCCTATACAACAAGATACAAAAGAGTAGCGAAACAAAGAAGCAAGTAAAGAGAAGGGTCGACGCTCTACCAGGTCGCCGTCTATTGACAACGACGGTCTACGATCCAGATACTCGACTCTAAAGCGAAACGCGGTGAATTACCCTGAGTATTCCTCTTCTGGAGATCTACTTCCCGGTGCACGAAGTCTCCTTACCCCCCACCCCATTAATGCAGCCCGCGTAGATGGTATGGGGGTGAATCGAACCGTTTGACCGAGCAGCCCTCGAAAGGGACAGAATGTTTTCAATGCCTGCCTCGAACTCTCGCGAGAGCATCCTTCCGCTGGCAGGGTAAAAATCTGTACTCCCCGTCTGGCCTACCCCGGAGATAACGCTCCGCCCGATCCGTCGACCTAACGATTTCCATATAAGCGACAATACACGCCGCCCTCTCGACTTCAGCGCTGGCAACCGTGTAATGAATTGCACCGGGTGCACGCGAGATTCCATTTCGCGTTAAAAGCGCTTCTAATGACTTTGTTTTATTGGATTTCACGGGAATGCGAGGCACGGCCAGGCAGCCGGGCCCGTAACCGGAAAAGTAAACGCGAATTTTCCAAACTGCGAGAAACGTTTGCTGTGTCAACGAAACGCCCCGCCCGGCGAAGTTCGACCAGTTGGTTCTGTTCACCGGTTGTTAAATACGTTTACGAGGTAAGTGTATTGTTCTGGACACACTCTGCGATGGCGTAGTTGACAGTGAGGGAGGTAGGATAGCTTATTAAAGTAATGTTTTACTTAGTTTATCTACTAGTGACTTGATGCGTTTACCGTGCACGGCATGCGGATAGGAGACTTATTACTTCTCTTATCAGGAGTCGTTTCTTTCGACTTTTTCTCCGAAGTTTTCACAGAGATCTACTGGTTTCTTGGGTATTCTGTTTGATGTCTGCTGAGGGGATATAGTGTCATTTTGTAAGTGTGGCTGGCTATTTTGTCGAAGAAGCGTGAAAAAGAGTGTAACAAGTACTGAATTATATCGCGTATGTCTTTACACTATGCGCTCTTCTGACAAATGACGAGTTTTTCGAACAGGGGTCGAATGAAACTGTGAAAATTTTCAATTAATTATGAAATAATTGTAATTCTATGACTATTATCTTTTCTGTCCCGAGAAAATTGTTATGATATGCAGTGTATTAACTGAAACTTTTTTCCACACATTTTTATGTAAATAAGAAACTCTTATTTTCTTGAAAGTACAAAAAAGTTTTAGTTAAACGGAAATATTTAGCCTGGCCGGAAAAAGTTAAAGTTGTGACAAGTAGATTTCCTGAAAATGTTATGAGTTACGTATTAGTGATGGAGAAATATCGATAGTCGGCACTATTGATAGTTTCCGATAGTTGGGCCATTAATGAGTAATAATATTACAAATTAAATTTGGGATTTTGAATTTTAGCTGTTATTATTTTTTAATTGACCAACCTACGATTTTCAATACCGATAATTATCGATAGTGAAAATCAGCCATCGATAGTTTTCGATAGTGAGAATCAGCGATTACTATCGATAGTACCATCGATAATTCTCCACCACTAGTACGTATATAGATCTGAAGTTGAAACCTTAAACCATTCGGGGAAAATACTTATACAAATATCACAATGTGCTTTATCTTCTATATTTATTGCGCTTCCAATTCCTTAATTAATACTAAATAAAAAAATGTTCCCCACTCTTTTATTTTACCTTTAAATATCTGTTCAAAAGTATATGACCCTCCAGAAATTTTATTAATCGAACAAAGAATAACTGTTAAAACTGAACTCTTACAATAGAGTTAAAGTGTTAATGAACAAAGTTAACTTAAAATAGAAATTAAATGGTCTGAAAGTTAAAAGTTCGATAAATAAATTTATTTACCTATAAAAGTAAACAGGAACTGCGAACATTCGCACAGCATCCACGCATATATGTACATAGTTGCTCGCCGCACGACAAACATTCGTTATTATCACATCACATTTCAAATACACAGGAAAAAAGTCTCCTTTAATAAGGTAAACCAACCAGTGCATGACCGAATTGTTGAATTTATGGACCTTTGAAATTAATACTTGAATATATTTATGTATAACAACAAAACAACTATTGAAATTGCATTTAAATTTATTTTTCTTGAAATTTCTATAAAAATGATTACTTATTCTTATCGTAATTTAAAAAAAAAACGATTATAAAATGCAAAACGTGTAGAAGTCCAGTAAATGACCGCATACTTTTAATAAGAATTGTACTTATTAATGTTTGCTTAATACGCGTAACTAAAAAGATGGGATATTAAAAGTACAACTACACTCCATTTATAAATATATAATATTTTTAAATTTACAATTGAGATTTCTTTGCCTAATGGTCATTCACTGGTATGCGGCCAATTACTGGGTGGTTTACCCTACCCATCTAAATAAAATAAGAGAAGTTCAAGTTCGAGCCCGACAGGAGCTTTTAAGCTTCTCTCCGTCTTTTCAGTCTTCGCGTATTCAACCTTTCATCGTTTCGCCATTTTGGAGGACGTTGGGAGGATGGCTCCTCTGCTACGTAAGCATGCATGCCTCGTGGCTAGAAAGACAAGTAAGAAGTATTCCCTTTGAAGTCCCGATGCGGCATCACGAGCGTTTTAGGTCCCTGGGAAACGCGGGAAATGAGGAGATAGCTTCGCGACCCGTGACTGCGCGCTACCCCCACACGCAGGTGGATGTTTGACAAATAACGCGCAATAAATCCCATTCCCCAGAGTTCTCGAGGATTACTTTTCGGAATTACGCCGCTGCGTCTTTGCATATATGAAATGAGGCACGAAAAATGTCTATAATCATTATAATGCCTGTGATGAATCCACGCTACTCTGTCACCTTCACGACATCAACATAATACTACGTTTTTCTGCATTTTATCGTACTAATACACTGAAACAGTAATATCAAATTCATGTCGAATATTCTACGGAGCAAATACTATTGCAAATAAATACCTCTCGTTTTATTAGATCACTAAAAGACACGATATTATATAAGTCTGCAATTCCCAACCATCACGAGCTAAGAAATGCAATACTGCATCGTCAGCTTCTGAATTTTGTTATCAGTGTCACTCCCTTCGTGCTGCAAGTATCAGTGTCGTCAGTATAGCGCCTGATGCCTGCCTCAGCGATCAGCGATGGTGACCAGATTCCTACTTTTCAGCTCTGCCGATAGAAATAGAAACGACCGAACGCCGATCAATTTCGTACGCTTAATGTTTACTAAATGTTCGTGGCTGGCTACCAATACGCGTCGAAAATGCTCGGAGCGCGAAAGGTTAATATCGACTGTTCAATCCCGACGACATCGAAACGGAACGGAGGACTCGGAACGGTCCAGTGGAACCCGTAACATTTCACGCTCGAAAAATACGTGGAAAATGGTGGAAAATCGGGGAAAAACCGCCAAGCGAGTCGGGAAGAGGAGAAGCTTCAAGCGCGATACGGTTATTTACCAAAATCCTCGTTGATGGAGAGGTCGGTAAATAGCCAACGCGCGGCAAGAATGCCGGCAAAAAGGTCGATTTAATTATATGATTAAACGAACTTACCTGTAAGTGAAGTTCTATCATAATTGTATGAAGCGCCTCTTCCGAAATGATCAACTTGTAGTCCTTCCACTTACTACCGATGTCGCCACATTTTTCAACGTTTATAACAAACAAAAGAACGCGACGCCTCGCGCGTCCGATCTGCTCGTTCCCGCATTGCCTCATTTTTCAAAGCTACGCCGTAACGCTTACTAGGGGTCTCAAGGTTTACTCTTGAGTAGGGGTGTATCCTTTGAGGTGGGACTGATCATTTCGGAAGAGGCGCTTCATACAATTATGATAGAACTTCACTTACAGGTAAGTTCGTTTAATCATATAATTGTATTGTGCGCCTCTTCCTCATGATCAACTTGTAGATGTTTAACGCAGTTACGGCGGGGAAAGACGTTAATTATTAGGTATAATTGATTGGCTTTCTTATTACTATAAAAATATAACATATTTGTATAATATACTTATTGTTCTGCTACATTTTGAGGATCGCCTTAGCAAAGGCACTTTTATCCGTTGTTAAGTTCAGGTCGTAGAACCTTGTGAATGTTTTGGAATTTTTCGTCCAGCCTGCTGTCCTACGCAACACGTCTAGATCCAGGCCTTTCCTTTTTGCTGCCGACGTTGAGGCATGACGTGTTGAGTGGGCTGTGAATATACTTGTATTTATACCGCTTTCCGCAAGCGTATCCTTTACCCAATGGCTTAACGTCTGGGGTGTAGCGGCTTTAAACGGTTTCTTATTTGTGATGAAGAGTGAATTAATTCCTTTTCGAGCCTCTTCCGTTCTGCGAATATAGCATTCTAGTGCCGACGCAGCACAGATCTTCTCATTTTCTTGATAATAAGGCAAGACTAGAATCGGTTGATTTCTATTTCGGCCTGATGTCTTTATCCGGTCCGGTATCTTGATTTGTAACGACTTTTCTCGCTTTTCAATATTTTCCGTCTTAATCAAGGAGAACGTTTGCATTCTGTGGCCCGTAATTAATGCTAATAGGCATAACAGTTTTCTACTTAAATCCTTTATAGCCATTTGTTCGTTACAAGGCAGAGACGAGAAGTGGTCCAAGACAATCTTTGGGTCCCAAGTAGAGTCGTATCTGGGTTTTGATGGCCTTAGATTTGCTATACCTTTAAAGAATCTTGACACTCTATAGTCTTGAGCCATCTCCGGTCCTACAAGTAGTGAAATCGCGGATCTATGGGAATTGATTGAGCTATGAGTTGCACCTTTCTCATATAATTCTGTTAGGAACTCGATAATTTTTGGTACTGCACTCCTAAAGGGGTCCATGTTTCTTTTACTACAGAAATTCCACCATTTTTTAAAACAGCATTCGTATTGCCTAAACGATGAGTCTGCTAACGAGGAAATCATAATCTCTATCGATGTTTGGGGAATGTCCTTTGTTTCGAAGGCTCTCCTGACAAGATTCCGGCCACCAGGGTAACTTTGTTCCAAAATTGGTCTGGTTCCCTGTTAGAAAAGCCAACGTTATTCTTTGCTTCAATGCTTACTAGATCCGAGGCTAACATCTCGCAAAACAGAGGATACCACGGTTGTGCTGGCCATTGTGGTACTACTACTATGCCCTCCGCGCGTTCCTCCCTTATCTTTTGCAATGTTTTTAAAATGATCGAACATGGGGGGAACGCATAAAAAAAATGTCTATTCCAGTTTTGGGTGAAAGCGTCAATTGCAATTGAGCCGGGATCCTTTTTCCATGATATATATTTGTCGCATTTTGCATTTACCCTACTAGCGAATAAATCGATTTCCGGTTTCCCGAGTCTATCAGTTATTTTTGTAAAGGCTACACTTGATAATTCGATTTCAGCTGTTGATTCTTTGCGACGCGATTCGAAATCCGCTTCGACATTTTCTGCAGAAGCTATATATGACGCAAAAATCCAAATGTTTTTCTTTTCACACCATCTCCATATATCCTTAGTTATGTCGTTCAACTTTTTGAATTGGACACCTCCCATCCTATTGATATATGAAATGGCTGTCGTATTATCAATGTGGAGTAGAATCTGTTCACCTTCATGATTTCTCGCAAAGCACTTTAACCCAAAAAGGGCTGCTAAAAGTTCCAAGTAATTAATGTGTTTGGATCTTTCGTCATCTTTCCAATGTCCCTGAACTCGCCTTCCCCTGCAAAACGCGCCCCAGCCCGTGAGGGATGCGTCCGTGAAAATTTCTAGGTCAAATCGGTTCTGTCTAATTGGGTTTTTTGATACAACGCCTATCGAATTCCACCACTTAAATTCCTCCATTACATCTCTGGAAATCATCATATACGAATCATAATTGGCACTATTTGTTTCGAGAGCTAAATATTTTTGTTGTTCACAAGTTTTTGTATAACTCCATCCATAATTTACCGCTGGGCAACACGATACTAAGAATCCTATTACCTTTGCAAATTTTCTGATTTTAATTCTTTGACCCTCTTTCAGATTTTTAAGTAAACTAATTATATTTGTTTTCTTACTTTCTGTTAGTTCTACCGCCATTTGTCTAGAATCATAAATAAAGCCTAGATAACCGCACCTTTGTTTTGGTGTCAATTGGCTTTTATGTATATTAATTATAAACCCTAGGTCCTCTAACAGTCTTTTTGTTTCCGTTACATTCTGTAGGCAAACTGAAAACGATTCTCCTATAAGTAATAAATCATCTAAATAGATTACTGAGCAATATCCTCTTTTGCGCAAATATGCAACTACCGGTTTTAAAATTTTTGTGAATACATATGGTGCTGTATTTAAGCCAAATGGTAAGCAGGTGAATTCAAATAACGTGTTATCGAATTTGAATCTTAAGTATCTTTGAGATGATCTATGCATAGGTACTAAATAGTAGGCATCCTTGAGATCTAAACTCGCCATGAAACAATTTTGATTCATTAATTTAGTTGCAGTTCTGCCGTCTTCTAGTTTAAAATGCTTTGTAGATATAAATCTGTTCAGATTCTTCAAGTTTAATATGAGCCTATATTTCCCATTAGGTTTTCGAGCTAAGAAAATATCTGAAACAAACTGATCTGGATTATATTCACATCTACGGATAGCACTTTTCTCTTCTAGTTCTAAGAGTAGATTTCTAACGTTTAGCATTTCCTCTGCCGACCACCTCCTTTCTTTGGGTTCGCTTTTTTGAACTGGTTTCGATTTGAAAGGGATTTTATAGCCATTTACCCAAGATAGAGTGGTCTTATCTGAAGTAATTTGTGTCCATTTGACCGCAAACCTATGGAGTCTTCCAGCTACCTGACTTACTGAGTTTTCTAGTATCTCCTCCGACGGCCCCGTTGTTGCTGGTGTTGCTCCTTCTTCGGGTGAGGTCTCTGGTAATTCGTATGCCTCCTCTGGCTCGAGGTCTCCCGTTGGTATTGTTTCTGCCCGCCCGACGTCGTTGCAAACCCTGTTCTGTATTGACGGGGCGGGAGTTTTGAGTTTTTTGGCATTTTGTTGGGGTATTCCTTATTCTTTGGGCGTAAATCTCTGGAAGCGGTTTCCAGTGCTTTTGCGGCCTTTAACGCCTCGTCCAATTTTCCACTGAACAGGTATTCATCAGCCTGTGTCTCCTTTAGAGCACTCTTTAATGTTGGATTTACGTTTGCCAAAATAAGGTTTCTTCTGATGGAGGATTCATCGTGTTGCAGGTCAGCTAACAGGCTGCCTGCATCTCCTAGACATTCCAGAATTTTTAGGTTTTCCTCCGATTGTCCTTGTTTCAGAACCAGAGTCATCGCTTTCCCCATAGCAGTCAACCCAGAGGTAAGCTTGCTCTGCTTTAACAAGATACGCGTGTCCCTATTAAACACCGGTTCTGGAATAATAATTTTCATCTCCGGATTTAGTTTGGGGGGATCGCATAGTTTACAATTCTCCGGTGGCGGATACTTTTTAATTAATTGAAGTTTATCCTCGTTTGGTAACCCCTGATTCAAAATGTCTTGCCACCGAAGCGCTACCTCTGATTGTATCGCCGAAGACAGCGTTCTGTCTTCACATACTCTTTTCCCGATCATTTTTAGAATATCCTCGCTTAGGCAAAGTTCCTCTTCGTTCTCTTTAGTTGGTATCGGCATGTCCGCTTGCCCTTCCGGGTTTGGAAGATTAATTTCCTCGCCCTCCGAGCGGCCTGATATTTCGTCGCTTCTCATCTCAGCTGAAAACACCGTTAATTTTTGTATTATAATTTTTCTACAGATAAGAATTATTCAAGTTAGGCCTTGATTCTTATGGCGGTTATAATAGCCCTTTTCCGATCGGTAACCTATTAATCGGCTTTTGGATTCCGACGCTTACCGACCGTTTATTAATCGGCTAGCCCATAGGATGATCTATCTTACCGACTGGTCAATTATTAACCATTTATAACCTTAATGTGGTTGTCATACGGGTTAGAGCCCTGACAAACTCTGGGGGTTCTCCCGAACGCTTCCCAGATTTATTGTTACTGTTTGCAGCATACAACGTAAGCATATCAAATCAAGGTCCGTCAGTGAGACATAGCTCGCTCGCAGGTTAGGGCCTGCGAGCTATGACGCTTCTCTGCGTCTGGGTTAGAGCCCATTTTTTACGCATGACGCTTGACTGATGTATTTCTTTTGAGTAAAAACTCGGACTTCGCAAAGGTTAGGGCCTTTGGAGTCGTTTAATCCGTGGCAAAAGTAAATGTAACGTTACTTACAACTTATACTGCCATAGCTCGACGACTGATCTGAATCAGTTGAATCACTGTTTCCTCTGCGGCTTTTACGATGACGGCTTTTTCTTTCTTTCCTCTTCTTGATTTTCCTTTTTAGCCGTTTTAACCGTCTTTCCAAATGTTCGTCATACTCGTCTGAGGATGACGATTTTCTATTTCTCTTACCCATCTTACAAGCTTGTGGCTAATCGGCACAAAGCGAAAGAATGAGGCAATGCGGGAACGAGCAGATCGGACGCGCGAGGCGTCGCGTTCTTTTGTTTGTTATAAACGTTGAAAAATGTGGCGACATCGGTAGTAAGTGGAAGGACTACAAGTTGATCATGAGGAAGAGGCGCACAATACAATCTGATTTCGTTTGCCTTTCGATGGAAAAAAGCCGCTATTAGTTTTCCGTGTCCGCGGGTGCCGCGCTTCCGACCAGTGGGATTGTTTCGGGGAATTTTGGGGGTGAAACCGGCCTGAATGGATCCCTTGAAAAACGATCCTTAACAATGGGGGAAATGGGTGCTGGGCACGCGATGGAAAGGTCGACGCAACGGCCGCGAGATGATGGCTGGAAAGGTAATCGGTAAGGAGGATTAAAGCGGAGCAATCAAAGAAGAAGTATCTGCATATCGTGTCTAGAGAAATATCCTAGATTACAGAAGAGAAACGTCGAACAAGGTTCTCCTGGTAGAGTTTCTACTCTACTATAATTAGAGAATAAAAAAATATAAATCTACCCCTGTTGATTTGGCAAATATTTGCCAATGTCCCTTTCGAAAATGATAAGAGTTTCTTACCTGCAATACTTCCTTCAATGATCTAAGAGTTATTAGGACGAATAGGTAGTGAAGAAGTACACCTTTAATTTAAATAATTCTGAATAATACACAGTAAAAATTTCACTTCCCCATATTTTCACGTACAATGTGACTATAAAACTATGCAAGTGTATATCATATTCATGTTTCACAAAATATCAAGAGGAGAATTGACAATTATTAGCTACTATTCACAGCTAAACAATTGCCCCTGTCATCCAAAACTTCCACTTAAAAGAAGGTTTCGTCCGAAGCCACCGAAACAATGACAGCCGATCACCGGTGGAAGCTTTTCTATCGTATTTTCCTGGACGAGTCGCGGTTTAAACGTCACACGTCACGTTCGAAGCGACAATCACGAAGAGCCATGCATCAACCGAGCTCAACGTCAATGATGCTGCTAATTCATTTAAGCGAAACGCCCGGCATTCCACGATCTTTTAAAATCCGCGGACGCATATAATACGGTTACAGGCCGACCAAAACGTCGGTGGAACGTTGGAGAAGAGTGAGGCGCGGCCGCAATTCTGCGCGATCACGCTCGCGATGCGCGCACACAATTTTCATACCCCTAAACGTGCACATGGACGCGAAAAATTCTATTTCCTCGCACCGACGCCACTGAACATCGATTGTTTGACCGTCGTTTCTATTATTCGCGCGACCGAACAGCCAGGTGACTTTTGGAAAAACGCTCGATTCATAAGTCAAACAGTAATTCATCGAGCCATGCGGCTCCTGGCCTCGGTGATCGCTCCATTAAACGACCTCGACAAAATGAAACGTTTTACGGATCATACAGGATTCATGGATCACTTCATCCATACCAAAACTTTATCAACTTTTTTAGGAATTGTTGCGTTTACGAAGTACCTATGGTTCCTTTTAGACTTTTTCTCCTTTAAGCGAGCAGAATATGCTGACGTAAAGAAAACAAATTAACATTAATTTTTAATATTGTAAACAATTTGGCAGCAAGTACTTTTTACGTATCTCCACCGGTCCAGAGGTCCCCCCAGATTCACCCCTGAAAGCAGTGACCATCACTTTTTTATCACCGTGTACGCAGTGGGCAAATACTTTTGTACCTTTGGTGAACTCAAACTTAACCATTGCTGATAGATATTTCACCAAGGAACCCTTCGAATCGCCCAAATTTCACGATGAATTTTAAATGAAATTCTATTTCAGATTGCAAATTCTAAGCTGGATCGTTCCCAAATTACGAATATTATCGCATTTTCAGTCCCTATGAATTCAAGATGATTAATTACCGAAACTCTCCGCCATGAGCAGCATGTCGAACAGCGCGATGGGAGGATCATCGAATCGCTAATAAGGCTGACAGAAATACAAAGAGACAGAGGAGGAGGCTGATCATCCTCGATACGAGTTGCGAATTACCCTCGCTGATAAATGAACAAACCACGCGTCACGCAGAGATCCACTGAACATACGCGATGAAAGGCTAGGGATGAACAGAATGGGATTAAGCAGCATGGACCTTTCGCGAATCCCAAATTATTTGATGACCAGTGAACAGTGTGGTCGGAGTAATGCCCGCTTTACGCAGCATGACACGTTTCCTGCTAGTACTCTGCACGAACCTCTTTGCCTGGCGCACTATTTAGTCATTTACCTTCGAAAATGGACTTCGCGCGATACATCACAGAGCTGCTTGGTCAACCGTCACGGTTGAGTACCAATGCTCAGCACGCTGGGAAAAGTTACGAGATGAAAATTTTTAAGTTCTTTGTTCGCGAGTGCACGACCATTCCCTGTGCCGTCTACCGCGAATTTTTTAATGTGGAATTTCGAGGGTGAAAATTCCACTCCTCGTTTCCAAAGAAGAATAATTATTCGTAACGAATGAGAAATATTTCGAAGGGAAATAAAGGCGTCAATCAATATGAATATTTCCTTTAATTATTACTAGTTGTGTCTTGAATTATTTCCTGGATGTACCGTAAACTGGGGGAACATGGGCAGGTTTTTGAACCATTTTGTTATATAATGTAAAAATTAGTATGTTTACATATGCTTTAAGTATCCTATCACAACATTGCATCTTTTGTGATTGTACTACAAATGTCAAAATGCATAGAATTTTTGTCCTTTTCCTTCTTAAATACATGTTAAAAACTTGCCAATGTTACCCCGGTACAGGTAGACATGGTAGACGGGATAACATTGGCACATCATATAGATAGCATTAACAGGTTAAGTTTTACTAATCTGAAGTCAGTAAGACAAGGTATTAATAATACAATTTATAACGTAACAAAGTTACCTATTTGACAGTACATTATTGGACAATATCTAACAGTAAACGTTGAAACAATTGAATACCTAAAATCTCGATCTCCAATACGAATTTAAATGTTCATGCGTATAGCTGCTACTGTAACCCCGGCGTATGCCAATTTTCTCCCAGTTTACGGTACCCACAATTCAGCTTCGTTGAAATGGAGCAACAATTGTGTAATTCTTCCCAACCAAATCAAATGCAGGCTACTGACAATGAAATTTCTGATAATCAATAAACAATTAGTTACCTAACATAGACTGATAGTTGATAGAGAACATTGAATCAACGGAACATGGAGTGATTAGCTTGAATGATTCAGTGATTTGCAGCCACACGTTCTATTACTTCGTAACAAATCTGACAAGATTGTTATACCGCCAACAATAATACAGAAATTCTATTCGATGAAATTGGTGAAGTATAATCGTATTAATTTGAGCTGCCAAACGATGCTATTATGATTAGCGTGTTGTGATTCAATAATATGTACATAGTACGTAGTAAATTAACTAGAAATATTAGCCAGGTACATTGTCAAGTTCGTAAAGTGTTTTAAAAATGAACAAGCGTAACCATACTTATTTCTTTTATTAATACAGTTTATAAAAGTATAATTACCAATGATCAATAATCCTTGAATATTAAAGTTGTATATTATTCTGTAATGTCAATTTAACGATAGGCATTATTTAGTGACGCGTTAAAGGATGCTACACGGCGGCAATATAATTAATGAAACGCTAATGACGGATTGATATCCCATAGAATCAGCTTCAAAGGACGAATTTTAATATGAAAGTACATGCATCAATTAATGAATTGAATGTAATCCCATCTGGTATAAGGTACCACAATTTTACACAATCGAAATAGCACAATACGGGCAGACATCATTGAAACCAAATATTTCAACAAGCCAAACAATACAACAGAATCCATCAAAAGTCCTCATAATAAACGTTCATTACAGGTTTTCATTACCTAGAGGCAAGCTAGCGTCAAAATAACAAGCACGGATAGGTAGTGGCAGTTGGATCATTTTAACAAGCGAAATATTTCATTGCAATTCGATAACAGACCACCGCGATGGTTCCCAAATATTGAAAAGTTCTCCTATTCTCGTTAGACCGTAATTTCTCGATAGTTTTTACGTTTCGCCGATGAACGAGTTCTAGAATAATTCGATTACAAACCCGATTAGTAACGTCTGATAGGTGACAGCGGGCTAACGTAACTCGATCAGTCAATAGATCTTCCCTCATTAGTTAACGCTGATGGAAGCGCGAAATGCTAAAATGGAGACACACCGTCCTAAGTGGACCAATTTCTGAAGCTCGTGAAACAGATTACTGCTCTGTCGTGGCGGAGCCGATAATCTACGATGATCTGATCGATACACCCGAGCCGCAGTCAATCCGATGTATCGACACTTTGATCGAGATGATTGATTGATTAAACAGCGGTTGCTTTCGCGTTGGGTCGAGGGCGACGTTCAAGGGAGCCTTCGTCGCTAATTTTTCATCGGCTGTTCCCTGGTTAAAGGGAAGGGTGACGTTCGATAAATATTCTCCCCCGGTGAATTCCTTTTTCAGTCTGACTAGCTAAGCAGAATAAAAATATCGCGAAATACGTGCGAGGTGAGTCATGCGAGGTGCTGGAGCTATTTTTAAGGTAGGAGAATTTTTCGTGTTCTATGGTAGAGTGATACCATTCCGCGATACAGTAATAAGCTACTAAGTACCTGAAGTCAGTGACTTCAAATAAGATTCACTTGTGATTATCAACCTTAATTTGTTGCTTTTATTCTGTTAAAAAAGAATGGGAGGATATAAAACGCTAATTATTCTAGTTAGAATATCTGGAGAAGTGAGTATCTGTTAAACACTTTAATTAATACTTGGTAATTCACTTCCCTCTGTAACTTAATACTATAAATTCTTTTTTTTTTCAATTTAATGGCTCGAACACAGCACAGTTTCAAGCCCAACAGAACACGGAGCCCATGAAAGGACTTCTGGTGTTATAGCGAGCAGCCGATCGTCTAATGCACATTTGCCTCTGAACGTTAAGCTCACCAACAGTTTCGAATTAAGTAGATTGGCACGAACTATTTTAAGTCTTCTTGTCAGCTCCGCTAAGATCTTTGACGAGCCCGGTTCCAAAATACATTTCGAATCTAAATCAAAGCCGTTTAGGAAACTTCGTTCAGAGCATTAGCGATTGATCACAGAGACGCAAGCTGCTCAAACACATACACCGTGACGAAAAACAATTGAAACGGAGACACCTGTGACAAAATCTGCAAGTACCTACAGACTGCAAATCAGCCTTATTCTACGAGAACGCCTAATTACAGTTTCAATTGTTTGCCAAGACTTCTCCGTTTGAATTCCTAACCGCGGCGAATTATTTTTAAACGAAAATTTATTTTGTGAGGACATGTAGTCCCCCACAATGATTTCCCTCGGGCGAATTAAAATTCATATGAAAGTACAGTGAAACGAGGATCGATCGAAACCGATGTTGCAGTTTGAATATGAAAAAAACGCTGAAAGCAGCACGAATGGAGGTTGGTGAATAGAATTTTAATCGTTTCCGTGTGTTTCAACGAACAGGGACTAGGTACTGTAGGGGGAGAATAGAGCGTCCTCGCATTCTTTTTTCCCAGGAATAGAATAATTGCGAGCTGGGAATATAAAGCTGTTCATCGAGGAGGAACAACAACGTGGATAGCTCCCCGTTCACCGGCGGAATAATTCTGTATTTTAATCGGCCGCTGAAGAAGTTAACAATGTCAACGACGGCCCGCGGTACTCTCAATTTTCGCGATTTTCTCCCCGACACTCGTAACTTGGGCGAT
Organism: Andrena bucephala; assembly: GCA_947577245.1. Classification (NCBI taxonomy): domain Eukaryota; kingdom Metazoa; phylum Arthropoda; class Insecta; order Hymenoptera; family Andrenidae; genus Andrena; species Andrena bucephala. The sequence continues at coordinate 114,498,509 of OX387715.1, forward strand.
GAATAATACAAATCCAGAAAGGTGGCGGCATAAAAATTCACTCGAGCCAGAGAGACGTGACAGCGCAACGACGCGTAGGAATTCTGCTGGCGCGGCGCATCAGTTGTGTCGGAAAATTGCATTACTCCATGTTCGATGCGGGGAAATGCATCTTTAACGAAGTTAATTCGCTTTGTTACTGCGTGGCGGAGTACCCGTGACGTTTTGCGCGATAAGGAACTTCGAGAAGGAAGTTACGAACGTGTGACATTTCGTTATTATCAACATTTTCAACTGCAAAACCGAATTTTTAATTCACAAGCATGTACACCAATGGGTAGAATATCTGTTTTTTTTTATTTATAATTTTCTATTCAATAGAATTAAAGTAATAGAGATTGAACTGCAAATTACGTGTCACCACTCAACTACCATATTAATATGGGTATCGAGTTGATACTTGCTAGAAATAGTTTTCCTTGAGGAACCTATCAATTGCTATACATCAAGTTCAATTTGGTTTGCGGGCACTTTTTACTATGCTTTACGCGACTATACCATTTCCACATACTAGACAGTTACAAATTACAAAATGCTCCCCGTGATTCTAACAACGGAAGATCCCGAACCCGAAAATTCAAAAAATTCTAACTCTGTGAGTATACAACGCAATTTTTGTTTGCTGCCCAAATTCACGCGAAGTGGGTGAAATTAACCCCTGAAAATTCGGCCATTTTCCGATTTTGTGTTATAACTCGCAAACTGTGAGAGGTTGAAAAAAAGTTTCAAGACAAAATTTACTTCTTTTAATTAGATCTATCATTTGGCAAAACAATATTTTACAGTTCACGAATTATAACACAAAATCGGAAAATTACCGGATTTTCAGGGGTCAATGACACACCCTTAGAGTGATTTTGGGCAGCAAAAAAAAATGCGTTGTAATCAGGAGGAAATTCCATACATATTCACAAAGTTCCAGAATTTTTTTAATTTCTTGGTTCGGGATGTTCCCTTGTAAGATCGGTGGTTGTACCATTGGAATTTTCTGAATTACTACTACCGTAATGACAACGCAGTAGAACGCCGTGATATTTGCCAGCCACGAATTGCATGGTATTTTATGCAAATTCCTACGGAACCCTGTTGCCTGCGGGCTCATCATTTTGGACCTCGTCATCCATTGCTCCCCTCCGTCGTCTGCCGCGTATATTGTCAACATATTCATAAACAGGCATAAATTTGTAAATTCGTACGTACGTAGAACGGAAAAGCACGTATGCTGGTACAAGGGGAAATATGAAACGTGCCCTGTCTCTTATTCCCTCGAATAAATGAATTCGTCGTAACATGAAAGCAAATTAAACGTATGCATGCGAGGAGCAACGAGATCGCGCTAAGCGGCTAAAATATGAAACTACCCAGGGAGACAGGAGGCTTTTGTTCATATTCTCATAAGCAGCATGATTTAATCCATCAGAGAAAATATTTGCAAGAAAACATATACGGCACAGTAGAGGCACAGAGAAACAAATAGAAATATTTGAAATACTGCGCTGTTATAATTTCTACATGGTATTACTATATAGAAGACGCATCTAGAATCTAGATTCTAGGAGAAACTTCTGCCACCAGTCTGATGTCATCCGAATCTTTTAATTCGGCTCTATCCATTCATGAGTAACGGAAATAAAGAAGAATAATGCAGTTAATAAAGACGTTTCCTTGTAGAGTTAAAAAGCTTTGCACACAAATTCTCTGAGCTCGCTGGAACAGTAATAATGAGTAGATACACAGATATCCATTGCCGGTATTCTTTAAAGCAGCTAGAGATCGGCGGAGCAAGTGGCTGCTTGTGCGGAAAGGAGCTTTAACGCAGGATGCCCAGGATCTAATAATTTAATTACGTTTACACCGCAATAATTATTCGCCGGGGAGTAGTCTAGGCACGACCCCGACATGCCCCCTGCCAGGTAATAAATCACCCCGGCGAAAGCGACGTTATGAAATTTTATGGCCACCATTCATTTTAAAGTCCATCAAAAACGGTTGCGTTAAACTCCGCCGCTCGCAATAACGTCGAAGTATTAATCAACATTTTTCGCCTAATTAAAACGCCTGGACGCGCGCTGCTTTCCGCTTCTAACTCAATTCCAGGTTGGAAAAAAGGAAATAGTTTAAAGTGACATCGCGGAACACGCGGTATTAATTACTGGGGCATGCTCGTTAATTAAAACTTTGTTAACGTAACGCGGAAAGTTGGAGGTAAATATTACGTTTAAGACGAAATTTCTGAATTTCAGTGGCGTGGCCAATTTGCTACTCGTTCGCCAATTTCCCTAGTTGCACGCGCAAATATCCCGCCGACTAATAATTTAATGTCACGCGCAACACGAGCTTCTTTGAATGAGACACTACTGTCCAAAGAGAAAAGAAAGTCGCGCTGGAGGGCTGGTAATGTGACGCTGGCGGCTAAGTAACGTAGGAAAGGGTGGATCGGTGTAACGGGACTATGATGTTTAAAGGAGTAAGAATTCGAGGAATATGTACGAGCAATAGAGTGGTTAACTAGCAGAAGTAAGTGTGTATGTTAACGGGTGTGTGGGAGGATGTGCTTACGGGTTGGTCATTGTGTCTCAGGAGAGAGAGAGTTTACAGCAAAGTTTGGCAGAGTATAGAGAGCTGTGTGAGTATCTAGAGTTCTAGAGTCTAGACTAGATTCTAGAGAGTTTGCTGTATGGAGAGAATTTCAATGATAGCGCGCACTATACGACAGACAACAAAACCGTTATAATATTCATTTCACTGTGACATCTAAGAGTGATTTAAGTATCCAAATTTTTTTAAACCTGTTTTTCTCCCTCATTTGTAATTAATTGTACCATAGGGTTCACTTACTTGTCTACTATAATTAAATTAAAATTAAAAAAGATTAAATTAAAATGGATTAATACCTAAAGCGAATTACTATAGGGGTAGGTACTGAGTGTTTTATACCTAATAATAAAAACACAATTCCATTACATCGTCCTTCCCGATCAAGGTGTCAAGAAAATAAAAGATTCTCTGAAGAAATAAAAGATTCCCGGCCATCCATGATCACGTTAACAGGCCAAGTGGCACGAATTACCCCGGAAATACCGGGATTCACGGCGAGCAAAATCATCGACAGTAAAAGAAATTTATAGGAAGGGAGATAACAAGGTAGTCGTACGGGGGACGGCGAAATGGTAAGAAGGGTTACTTGGCACGATCCCTGTTACACCTCGTCGCGCACCTTCGATGGAGACAATCAAAACTTGGGGAAAATCCTCACGTTCCTTTTTCTAATAAATTCGACTACAGAAGGGAAATTCTCATCACGCCTCGTTCGTACAGTTGAGCTTCCAGAGACTGGGCCGATGATTGCAGCTCGCGGAAATGGTACACGGTAGTTTCAAACGAGAAAAACTCGATAAATTCAACGGGACGGCGAGCCGATTAAAATTTGCAAGAAACGTCCGATCGTTTTTTGCTAGCAGCTTGCGGTACAAAGTGTTCGTTTGTTTCGTGTACACAATTTTATTAGGGGCACCACATTGTAAATGGATTTCTTTGTCAAAGGGAGTTGTGGTCACTTATCGAGAACAGAATAAATTTATATTTTTGGAAGAATGTCGGTTAAGTAATTTAACCTATCGTTACCCACACTTTATTTTATCACATGATTACCCGGTCCCTATTTTAGAACATGATTACCCGCGCGTTATACTTTTTACGAAACGTGAACTACTGAAAATTCGCAAGGTAGAGACGGTTAATGACCGGGGTTGTTGCACTCTTCTGTGACGGAACAGCGGTGGAAATAACAAGCCCGTCGGGGTTGAAAATCACGATATGATGAACGGGCACGCGAGCTGAGCGTGATTTCGCGCCATGTGGCCTTCGTCATTACGTAAATTATGTCAATATTCTTCTTGTTAGCCTATATCGTACGCGGAGGTTGTACCTACCGTGGAAATGCGCGAGTTAATGCTGAATGGTGATCGTCAAAAAAGGTTCTTTATTAATAACCTCTCGACAGTGAAGAATTCGAAAAATCAAAGCTCTGCTCATGTGAAACTAAAGTTTAGGAATTTAACACAAAACGTTGAACGGTTGTAACAGAAGTAACATAAAATATTTCAGTAAAATTTCATTTATTCTGTCCCCCCTATCAGATACATTTCGAATAATTTGCCTTTGTAAAATATCGATTTATCCTATGGTAATTTCTCTTACCAACAGTGGCACAATAGTGAAAGGGTTTTATTTCTCCCGAATATTTCATTTATTCAGTGAGGAATGTATAAATGCGAAATTTCACGAGTCGCAAATATTCCGCATGAACGTTTAGCTCAAACGCGCACCGAAAAGGATGAAACTCGGTGTTGTTAATAAAAATGGCTTTGCGTCGTAACAGTAAATTTGTTTTGGCCGGCAAACAAAACAGTTAGGTAATTACTTCGCAAAAGGATCATACGGATCAGGATACATGAACGAATCTGGCATTTAAAGCGTGTCGCACGACGTCACCGTGGAATGTGTATTACCGAGATTTAATGCAGGCATAAGGAGATTAAAAATGAGAGGTAAGAGTAAATAATAGATGCAAACATCGCTTCGAAAACGCGCGCAAATAGTGATATATCGTGTACTGGCCTGGACGTCAAGTTAAACACGGATGGCTGCATGAAACTGTCATTAAACAATACGCGTATTTATGCCTGTTTCAAGCGAGACACGATTTAACGTTCCGACGATCACGGAATATTAAATATTACAAAGCACGCGCGCCTGTACACGCTGCATTACGTACACTTAATCGGAGACGAGAGAGCACCGGAGCGTTTTAATTAAATCCCGCCGATAGGTTCATCAAGACAGATCTAAATTTCAGTAGTATTTCGACGAAATAACGTAACTGGACGGCGTGTCGCCGGAACCGAAAGAGTGAATTAAATAATGCCAGCCAGTGTGCTTTGTGGGGGGGAAAAAAGTTGAAATTGAACATGTCGACACGCAACTTTCCAGCAGCTCTAGTTTAAATTACCTACCTGATTCGGTCTTTATCGGGCGAGACCGCGCGAAACGGTGCCGTATAATTAATTTTACGATTGCAAACGGTATTTTGCGATTACTGGTTGGTCTAGGATTAAACGTGCCGCTGGATTACGTTTGCAAAGCTAATAATATAGTGCTATCAGCTGCATCCAGTGAAACGATATCCTGCTGTCGAACGCGATCAAATATTGACAGAGTTTGACATCGTGTAATAACGAACCCAGCCGTTCAGGAAATTCCCAGTATAAAATAAACTGTTTCCAATCCAAAATGCTAGGTGAACGTTGGTAAATAGATTAACATCGCGCTAAATTTACGGATGCGTAAAAAATATTCGATATTGAGTTTTTTGCATTCAGGCAAGAATATTACTGGTTATAACTGCAGTAACAATGTTATATCGAATCTTAAGCGGATGACAAAATGACGCGTTTATTGTTTGCCGTTTTAACAGCAGCATAGTGAAGAATGTATCATTCACCAGAAAGCGAGTTCGATATGGCGCAAATTTATGAAGCTGGATGAAAACGCTCCATCTAACGCGTACATTTTAATGTGCCTAATAAATATTTCCCTATTGGGTCACGTTCGTCCGCTTTCCCTCTATTTTCGTCGAGCTTGTGAATTGGCAAACTGTGCCTTTAAATACTACGACATAAAACGTTTTAGGGGCCCAGGAATAATTTCATTTAATAAAACTATCGATTGATTTGAGATAACAGTGATTTCGGGTAATAAAGCTACTTTGCCATTCTTTCAATTTGCGAAGGTACTGTTCAAAGGACATTGATTAAAAGGATTTTGAAAGGAAAATATGTCGAATGATCATCGAAGCTAGCGTTAACTTTTCCATCAGCAGCGATCAACAGTATGTTGAATTTAAGCGAACATAATGGACACTAGCTGCTCCTATGGGCGAATAATTAGCGTTGATATTTTAATGGGCCCATTATTGAGTATATTACACACATATTCGAGCCGTTAAATTATACGTGCGCTCAAAGGGCTTGGCTAGCGTAGCTGGTGCGAAACAGATCGTTGCATATCGTCGATATCTGGCCCCATTATCATGAAATATCGACATTTAATTAGTAAGGGAGAGGGAAACGGGCGTGTAGAATGAATGCAACCGGGAAAGTTCATTGTAACTCGAATCACAAAAAAGGTGTTCTTCAAACGGTCGTTGGATCGCGAATTTAGGTCACGTGGCGAACACATGAGGTCGCGTGGCCCTTAATAATTCAGCATTTTTATGGATTTTTTATTTTAGAATGAAAATACTGTAGATCATATAATACAGAAAAACATTCTATCAGCCCAAGTCTACACCGTTAGATTCCCGAAATTTCTATCAATGAATTATTGATAGATAACGTAACTTTAAAATATATTTGGATTTAAAAGCCTCTTTAAATTTAATTTCGACACATCCCTGATTAAATACACACTTTGCTCTCGAGAAATTTTAAAAAATCTCGTCCTCACTGTCACAAATCGGAAATGAGCAAAATGTATAAGAAGTTAGAACGGAAAGGAACGATTTCAAAGAATACTTCGAGGCCTTATTTACGACAGTACTACTAGAAATTCAACGAAGGATCGATCCGTTTGAAATAACAGTAGTTTCAAATAACGAAACTATTCCGTTATTCTTTCATTTCAAATACTAATGAAAGAATAATGGCTAAATCAATTCCTCTCGACATGTAAAATTTACTTTAGTGGGTGTGATTGGGTGTCGATAGAAAATATACCGTCTGACAGAACTTCAAACAACTGAGAATTGAAGACAAACGTTTCCTATCCTACAAAGTTTCCTTTGGAATCTTATTTAAATAGTTTCGTCTCAGCATCGACTACCAGCAACCTTCTTTAGCTAATAAACAATCCCTGCCATTCTGATTGATCAACCACAAAGAGTAAGTACCTGGCTATAGATTCTATCACAGACCTCAGACAAAAAACCATTACCTACTAAAATATTACTTGCTTAGCAATATCTAGCAATATTAAGAAAATGATTTGTCGCGAGAAAAAAGAAAACTTTCCTTTATCAAAAGAGGGAAGGAAGACCTATTCAACGACCTCACAACGCAATTATACCTGCAAAGCGTAATAAGATCCCTCCCCACGTTACTTCGAACGCGCCCAGGCTCTGCTGCAAATTAAACGTTCCAACGATCAAATAAACATTATCGCCAGCGATATCATTTCCACCAGGATAGAAGAGGAAGATACATAAAATACCGAGTCCAATAACGCCAGATCTCATCGCGGAAAGTTGGCTTTCTGCCTCCTTTAGCCACGCTTCGCCCCTTCTGGAGTGGCTGGATCTGGAAGCGTCCGTCGAATCGACGATCGGCTGGCAATTATCGAACGTACAGCGGCGATACGATAGGGAGGCAGCGCCTTCCTCGGTCTCCTGCCCATATTATACCGTCTAATTAGCGTGGATCGGCGTCGATCGTTATCAACGTCTTCGCTGCGTGCACCGGCTATCGCCGCGGGCATAACATTCGTTTCGCCTGATAACCAGGGACCGATTTGTTGGTAGCTGTTAACCAAGGCGGCAGCCAGCGATCGTAATTTAAGGCCTTACGGCTCTTTGCACAATCTTACAAGAGCGTACCGCATGTATTATGGAAATCTTGCGGGGCGTGCAGTGTGCGTGTCGCGTGGTTCTGTTTGCGGACGAGCGTCGAGAGTGATAAACACGAGCCGGCGCTGAGTCATTTGCGAAATTGCGTTATTATTCGGGGGTTGCGCTGCTTTGCGGATCATTAGTATCGCGAGGAGACAGATATTGTTATCCGCGTTACCCTTAATCCGATGGGGGGGATTATTCTCGATGCACAGCGAGTCGCAGAATTCGCATAGGCAGATCTTTTGGTATTCTACATGAATATAGTACTACGGATTTTTTGGCAGATTAAAATTTCGTTCATTGTTTTATTCAGTTTATGTAATCTTTCTAGGGGCTTTCTAGTTTGCATATCGGGACTGCACTCAGGAGGCTTATCACTGATTGTGAATCAAGCGAAGGTAAGTGACGTTAATTAGTTATCTATCTGTATCCCTGTTCTTGTACACCACCTTTCGGATTAGAATAAATGCTAATTAACAGCTGTGTCAACAGTTGTATCTTTCTTAGTGTGGTGATATAAAAATTCATTGCAAACTTTATCACTAGTATGTATCACGTTCTGTATCGCGTAATAGATGCACGAATGCATGATTTCTAATAACTGAAAGTCGGAAATTTAATTAGATCTTGGAACGTGAATTAGCATTTTCCTTTCCCCTAATTACAACTCCAGCCAATGTACTCTTCGAGCCCCTTCAAAGTTCAAGAACACCACGTAGGAAGCTTCTAAAATATAATTACTTAGAAGTATTACATTTTTATTAATTACATTAACTACCCAAGGGAGAAAACAAAGGTGAACCACGACTAACATATAAATATTGTACAACCACAGGTACTCAATTTCTTCCAACATCCCACATCTTTTGAATATCACGTTCTCTTCTTCCAAGTTCACCGTTGCATCAACAGCCATGGCACAAGACAAACCGACTTCAATGCGCGCGATTAACAGCCAACGAAACAATTCTTACTCCATGGCGTACGACTCGCAGAAACAATCCCGAGCATTGTTCCCGTGGCCCCATTGTACAACAAACACAATTAACCGCCCAAACGAGAGCTCTGAACGACCCTCCGAGTGTACATTTAAATATGAACTCCGTTATTCGACCCTCAATTATTAATTCCGACGCCGGCCCGGCGTTCACAATTTCATGACGTTGTTATCTCGACGCCGGTGCGAACAACTTTCCCGTCCAGAAGTTCTGCGGGCGGAACTTTTTAATAATAGGAACGTGATCGAAGGATCAGGCTTTGGAAGATGTAGGTACCTATGCCTCGCGCGGCGAATGAAACAAAGGGGATGAAAATGAGGGCGAGAAGGGGCTGCAGTGTCCGCGGGTGTTATACTTAAAATTCTCGGTGGTCGCGAGTGAAAACGGAGCGGAGGAAGAAATAAAGGGGAAAAGAGGAAAAGAGAAAACTGGGTGTCCAGGGCAGGTTTACGCTGCCACCTTCGTCCCGTTCGTTTCCTTCGCAGTATAATTAAAAGGTTTCCCTCGATGAGGAAGCTTAAAACGTGGCCCTTTATTCGAGGCGCGAATTCCGCGCCCCGCGGAAATTGGGATGGGGAAACGAGGGTAAAGGGGCTGCCGGAACTTTGTCGGCCTGATAAAACTAAGACACTGCCTCGTCGGAGTAAAAATGGTCAAAGGTTGCCCCGGAGCCGGTCCTGATTGTTCGGCTGTACGCGGACCAATACCGTCCAACGATTTCCTTGGCTGCTTCTAATGAGACCTTTCTCTTCTCGTTCACGTCAATCTTTGCACGAGTAATTTACGAATTCAACTTGGATTCGCCGGCGACTTTAACGATCCTCTGAAAAGGAGCTGAACCGAGAGCGCCTGAATACGAATTCGTTTCACTCTGTAGAACTAATACCTTCTAAATAGAATCGATTCCGACCGAATAGTAATGTGGAAACAGGTAAAGCCTCGGTTAACCCTCGGTTGTCACACCTATTTTTTCGAACGTGGTTGTCACACTCGGTCGATTCGGGCCAAGCCAATTTTCAGTCAACTATGTTAGTTTAAATATTTTAAAGTCCACCTGTTAAATTAACCTGCAAAAATTCTGAGATAAAGTTTGAACATTGTAGAATACAGGTTCATCGTTGAAAATTAACATTTACAGTACCATCATGTTTAAAAAAAAATTTAAAGAAAAGGAGTTACAGAAAATGTCTTTGTACTTAAAAAATCATAACTTTTTCAATTTTTAATATCTTTAGCTAAAACTGTATGGATATACTGTTGTGAGATATGCTACTTTATTGAAAAAATTAAAAAATTGAATAAATAAAATTCCCCTCACACGGAATGCGTCTCTACCTGTAGAGAATGCATGAAATTGCCACAAACATGGCGTGAGTAGTACAATTTTCAATAATGCCATAAAGATATTTTATCCAAAGTTAATTTTGCTTTCCCATTCTACCACTCATACTCAAAAGAATTAATCTACAGGTGAAAGGTTCGAAATCAAGTACATATACTGGATTTAGATGAAACTTCACAGATGTACCTATTTCAATTTAACTGAATATATTAATAATAGTGCACATACAGACACCGTTTAATTTAATAACAGTGCCACGTTTACACCATTTAGTGGTATGCTGCACATTGAAAGCGGCGTAATAATATATCCAAACTAATAATGTTCAATCATATCGTTTCCAGAGAACTGCATCATGCTCATAGACCAAAACGAGCATCAGGTTTAAATTGCATACCGTGGCGGTCTCGATTCGTTGAAGCCCCCGCGAACCTGCGAGTCTTGAAAAGTGATCGCCGCTTAAACTCGCATTATGTGCCGCACTATTACGCGCGCATCGTCCCGCGATGGCTACCTAGATCACGTAATTTTCCGGTGACACAACAAATAAGGACACGTCGCGTTATTAATTACCGAGGAAATTGCCTTAACCTATGCGGCGATTATCTCGAGAGTGCACCGGTTAACGAGGCAAGTTACAGCGAGGGGCAGAATTAATACCAGCCCCCTAGTCAGGCCGCAGAGCCTCTAGTTTCTCGTCTTACACGCCTCGCGTACACCTTCGAGATCCAACTGAACGTCACCCGAAAGAAGCACACGCTCTGTTATCTCGCCGAATGGCTGGTTCAGGTTCGCCACAATTCGCACGCTCTTCGAGCTTCGTCCCTTCAAACTTCCCGTCGCAGTTCCAACCCCCTTGTGAAACAATCCACTCCGATTCTGCATGAGAAGCATGCGTTGGGCACGAGTTCAGCCCACCAGCCCCGTCTCAGTTCCGTGTGCTTCCGGGATCGTAAATACGCGCGATTTGTTTGCGCCACTTTTTCCTCCCCTTGCGATCACTGCAACTCCAAACCGTTCCCTCGATGCGCCGGCATCGATCCCTCGTCGATTTCATCCGAATCGGAGACTTTCTTGCCGGAGTACACAGTTCTGCGGGAACTTCCGTGCTAGAATTACGAATCCCATCTCGATTTTCGCGACTCCACTGTCTAACTCAAATAACTGACAAGTGATGTGTTTCCGCGGACACAGACAGTGGTGGTTTAAAGCAAAGCGGCAGATTTGTAGGAAAGCAGCAAAGAAGGAAAGCCTGTCTTTTCTACCGCCGTTACTATAATGGGGAGAATCTCAAACGACCCTAGCGTGCCGCATTTACATTTGAAAACTTACTTGGAGCTTAACGAAATGTAAGTATTGGAAAGCTTATCTACGATCAAGCGTGGGTTACACACGACCGCGGTTAAGATTAGAAAATGGCTGCACGAGGCCACATTTCAGCGCACCGAGTCCCATAAATTATTCCCTTTGATAGGCCGCGAGATAGGAAACGCAGCTCCGCGCTTCGTTTCTGTCGCGACAGCGTTACACTTTATTCCAGCGATAGCCCTTCTTCAATATTCGCGTCCTTTTTAACGGGCGACTATGCTCCCTCGTCTGGGGCACCTGTCGCGAGAGCTCGTTCGAGATGTAACGAGAAATACGCGTTTCTCGATTGCCCGCGTCTCCCGCGGTATCCCGGCTCTTGGGCAACGCTTTTGCGGAACGGCTGGCGATTCGCCGCGCGCTGGAACGGCTCGTAAAACGTTTTCTTAATTTTCTCCCCGCCGCTGTGGGGAAGGAAGTTGGTCACATATTCGGGCAGCTTTTTCATCTGCGGAAGGGTCGGTGTATCGATGGTATCGGGAAACCGGTGAAATAAATTTCCCCGGCGACGGTGGTCTGTTTCGTTTCCTGGGCGGATGGAGTCTGGAAACGCGAACTTTCCAGGCAGCAGGCCGCGGAATATACGGCACAATGCCGCCGTTCGATCGTATACGAAACGAATGCGGGGCTGGTGTGTTCCATCGAAACGCGATGAATTAAAAACAGTCAGGCGCTGGTCCTTTGTTAGCGCCAGCTCGTTATTAGCGGGGACAGTATGTTTCCTCGGTTTGTGTCAATAGATGCTGTACGATGATCGTTTCTGTTATTCTCTGCCTTTATTTTCTTTTACCTTGCGTTCAGTAACCTGTCCATCTTGCTTCGACTAGAGTCCAGACTCTAGACCATATGTAACAGTATAAAATTCTAGTCTCACAACTGCATCTCCAAATTTGAACGGGTATGATATACAGTGACGGATAAAAGTATTGGGACACTCTTTAAAACAGAATAACTTTTATAAAATTGGACCAAACGACTTGAGTTCTTTTGAGAATCTAGAAGGATTAGTTTACTAAGTAATTGACATGTTTCGGCGTTTTGACAAAAAATTGTAATTGATCGGAATAACGAAGAAAATAATGAAGTTCGATTTTTCAACTGTTTTATCTGATTGTGAGCCTGTAAGGAAAATTTAAAAATTCCGTTTGTAGATTTAAGGGGTTATACCTACTTAGTCACGGGGGAATTTCCGAACCATTAATTTAAAACAATGATTTAGATTAGAACAACTGATTTTCTTTGCGTGATTTTTGCACGAAAAAATCAGAATTTCAACTTTAAATAATCGCCATTTTGTGTGTAATTAATACTTCGGAAATTCCATCCTTTAATCGGAGGATACATTAATATACTAACGAAATCTTTTTTGTTTTTTGATTTTAGATAATTTGGTTTCGAATGGCAGTGCTCACCACAAAACCAAATTTTTAAAAATGCTTCTTGGATGTGCGTTATTATTTTATTATAAACGTAAATATTTTTCTACGAAAAAATTACCAAATGTTCATTACATGTTGCTCTTTCAAGTGCAAAAAGTTCTGTAAAAATATATGCTTCCGCTTTTTCAAAAAAAATTCATAAACATTCGCCTCTTTTCGGCCGGCTGACTAGGTATAACCCCTTAAGTAAATTGTATACGTGCTAAGAATTTCATCGAAATCGAAAATTACCAACAATCCAGGGATGGAATATTTAAAAAATCTGTAGTTTCAAAATTGACTATCTTTCCAGAAATTAGAAGCACAGTAGGGGAGAGTTGCCAATATCGTACTGGTCACCTAAATCGTACCTCATCAATTTCTCAGTAATTAATGAATGTAAACGACATCTGACAATAAAAATATCATGTAAATGCGAAATAAGAAATAGAAACAAAACCTTTTGAGCTTACACCCTATTTTGTGCGTGCTATAAACATTTAAAAAAATCAGGTATGATTGATGTAACTTTTTACCAATTTATTTTAGCTGATAATAATCAAACAATGCAATTTTGTCCTGTATTTTTGTATTTTTCTAAAAGCGGGTTAAATGTAGGATATTTTAAATTCATTTTAAGTACATATTACATTCATTATAAAGTTTAATTTGATATTTATAAATAAATCGATCATGTTTCCTAAATCGTACCACTACAATCGTACCAGTAGGATTTGACAACTCGTATGTTATATAGGTTATGTACGTATATTATATTCATAGATTATTGCCGCCTGTGTGTGATCCATATACATATGTATATATAACTATATAATAATCATTACTTTATGTTGAATATTTTCTTCTGTATTTGTAAATTGATACTATTTTTAGTGGAGGTACAATTTAGGAGACCGAGAGGTACGATTTAGGAGACCAGTTGCCTAAATCGTACGTTTTACAGTATGTGATAAAAAGCTTAATAATAAATTAATTTGTTCTGAACAAAAGGAAAAGCATATACTAGTAGGTGCCTAAAAGATCAAGCTACAATATCCAATAGTCATTTGCGTTCAAATTAGTACCAAATATGAAATATAACGTAAAATGTCTTAAGTGGTACGATATAGGCAACTCTCCCCTATATCAGAAATGGTTCTAAAATACTTTTTCACTCAATACATTTATTCGAAACTCTATGTGCCTGCCTACTAGCAACCGAAATGGACTTTACCCAAATTGGTTTATTCGGAGTAACTCGGTGCGCTTTGAGTTCGTGATTTTTTGGTTGCCGAACATTTCAGGTGGAAAACACGGTATACTGCAGGTTGCGCTGATTAAATCTAGGGGAAGTAAAGCTGTTCACGGTGCCATTGCCAGGGCATGTTTCTTGCTATCGCAGTTTCTTGCATCCACCGCCACTTCCGCCTACGAGCCTATAATATATAAATTTAATATATAAATACGTGGCAGAATTACGCGCGTTAAAGAGCCGCGTTTTTCCTTATCGTGGCGCATTTCCTATCTCACGTTTCTATCCGCAATTTCCTGCGGAGACATAATGCGGGACACGCGACCGATTCTTCAGTATCGCGATTCGCGGAGAGCCGCGGCACCCGCGGAATTTTAAACGGAACCGAAACGCAAAATGGCAATAGCTGCATTCGAACGAAATTTACCGCGCCACGTTGCGGGAATTACATTCAAAACGGGGACGAACAGTCGATACAGATTTCTGGTCCGCTTGGGAAATGGAATTGTGAGACTCGAACCGGGAACTCCACCTACCATCGCACCAACGTGGCCAAGACTATTATTATAAAATCTCGATCCGAGTGCATGGAGAATTGAGGTTCGATTCACTGATCAGCTGGAGTCTTTTAATCGTTTCAGTCTTCTCGGCCAACGCTTTGCAAGTTTCGCTGGGGAAATGGTATCTGGTAATTGAGTAATTAGTAGCGCAATCAAATGTAGTTCTACCACTTTCAGGCAGATAATGGAGGATATTTCGGATGGCGACTGTCATTTAAAGAAAGTTTTAACGCTGGATAGTAGAAGTCTTTTAAGTGTACTTCGTAAAGAGCCGTCCACGGAACTCGGGGGAAGTATTCAAGGAACAGGGTGATATTTTATATTATAGGGTGACGAGGCGTTATACTTTTACGTGAACCACGCGATGTGTATAAATACTGCAATGTCTCTATGGTATCGTAAAAACTATTTCAATCTATGTAAAATGGTTTCCCAACAAACTGAAACCCGGTGTATCCGGTTTAAAACAGAAATGGAACGGTTAAATATAATGTGGAATCATATCCAGGGCACTCGATTGTAAAAGGTTGGCGTATAACTGGGCTTTTCCAAGTGAAATCTTGCTTTTGCCGCCAGCGTGGCATATCGATTCATAGAAACATTCATGCACTCATACACTCGCACAGACACATTCACGTTGCCGCTAGCTTCTCGACAAAGCTGGGCTCATAAAAAACATATAACGGCAAAAAAAGGGGACACCCCTTTTAAAAGGGGTCTGTAGCGTATCCCATAGTACCAAATAAACCTGACAAAATTGGAAATGGGTTTACACGAAAAACTCAGTAAAGTCAAGGATATTTAAAAACTCGAAGCTTCAATACTGACCGCATTGAAGCCAAATATTCAAAAACATTGTTTAAAATCAACATTCCTGCAGAAAGCAGCAACAAGTATCACGCGAGTAACTGAAAATATCAAGCAAAGGAGAAACACCGAGTTCCCATAGCCACCGCGAAATTATTCGAAGCCGACGCGTAAAGCAATTAACAGGTCGATCGTAGATCATTTCCAGAGGGCGAGTGTCCGACTGATTAAATGATCGCCATTCCGGGTGTACATGGCGGCGCGACGCTGGCTGGTAAGATTAGAGGAAGAGTTGCCCGTTTAGCCTCGGACAGAAATTTACCAACGGATCAATTAATCTGGTCGCCTCCGCCAAGGTAGGACAATTCCGGGCGACAGGAAACGGCTGAATACGCCGTCAGGTCCGGTGTTTGCCAGCGATTAAGCAAGGAGAAATAAACCTGTCTTCGGTGGCATCGCGGGACATAACGGGCAGACAAGCTTCCTACTATAGCAGAAACCAGCGTGTCCCTGGGGTCTTCTTGCTACCAGAGCAAGGAGGGAACAGAAGGAGCGAAGAGAGAGCGAGAGATCTCTGTACCAGAGGGCTTCATAGGGGACCGCCTGCAGCTGCATAATTCAGAGCACCGTCCCCGTCCAAGTTCACGATAATACACGGCCGCATCAGGCTTCCGTAATACGGCGAGCCTCCGCTGTTTCGACTCGATCGGAATCGTATCGGTGCTCGAACCCGTCTATCTTGGTCGTTATCGTCGTTACGAGCCAGCAACGTCAAGCTTATGGTTCAATTCTGACGGAGCGTCGGGAGGGATTCCTCGGAGCAGTCGCGATCGAAGGTTCCCTGGGACTTGCATGAATGCAGCGAACGACCAACTCTACCCGATGGCAGGATTCTGACCGGGTCTGAAGCCACGTTGCTTTTTCATGTTGATAGTTATACTTTGAGATATTGGACAGATATTATAATACTTCGTGGAATCGCTTTGAAGAGCGAGTAGAGAGAAGTTTGATTTATCAGCGGACGTAGAGGAATAGCGTCTACATGTCGTGTAAATCACTGTTCTGTGATCTAGCATTTATAGACAACTTCTGTATGCTACGTTCTCATTACAACTCCGCCCAAACCGCCTCCATTTTTAAGCTGCATCACAGACGTATCCTTATCATCATACTTCACGCGCAGACCACAGATTGACGATGTTGCAGCATGTCTTGATCAGTTCTCACGGTCGATAACATTTGAGACTCTCATTGGAACGAGACTAAACGATTTTCAGCGGCAGCGTGCAGCGCGCCTGAGCGATAGCGTCCTTAAAGCAAGAAACTACGCCGATAACGACGCGTTAATGGCGAAGACCGCCGGCGACGACGATGACGACAACGACGCTAGGTAGCCGTCGTCGTTCGCTCACGCATGCGGAACACGCACCGCACGCAGCTGACGGCACGTTCCTCCTCTTCCATGGACACGCTGTTCCGGGAATATAAAACTCGTCCCTGGGCACGGGAGACGGCTACACACACGGATTATCGAGTATCGACTCCGGATCACCAGCCTCGAGCGCGGCAAACCGTTCCTAACGACTGCTACGTTTTTAGGATCGTGAAACATGGAGTAGCAGTGGAGTCTTTGGTCCTCGGAAAATTCTCAGAGCGTCTACTGGAATAGAATCACTGGGTTTTACTGTATTAATTCCAGGAACAATACTGACATCCAAAAACTATGATCCTTTCATTGGTGGTTGACACTCAAAACTTATCAATGGTAGGGTACAATGGCGCACCCACAGGGGGGCAAAGGGACTCTGACAACACCCAAAGAAGAAGCTTTGTAAAATGAAAAGAAAACTGGATTTTATTCTTTAAATAAGTTTTATAGTCACCTGATCGATTTTATTGAATTTGCATTAAAAATAGTTTTATCCCTTCAACTTGGCTACATCCCCCGAGATTAAATTCTGAGTGCGCCACTTGTAGCGTCTTCTACCCCTACTATGTAATATTGCGAGTTGTATCTGCATCTGTTCCAGCAGAAGTAGGGTCACTTTGTGTTTGTTTGCACTGCGTATTTTGGTTCTGTAGAGTGCTGAGATCTGCGTGTGGGCGACGATAAGTAAATTCATCAGGTTGGTTGAATTTAGGTAGCAGACGCCTTTTAAATTTAGCCTCGAGGAGGAAGAAACCTTTCTCCCTACAATAGCAAGAATTATGCAGCTTCTGAGAAACTCTTGCCAGAGATGCCGTCTATGGAGAATGAAGAGGGTCAGTAGAAGATATTTTTCTTAGACTGGCGTGAATCAGGCATTCAGCGGAGGTTCTAGGAGAGTGTAAAAAAGGGGAGAATGCAAGCCAGCCAAGGGTCCCTTTTCAATAATAACTTGGAGACTCTTTATTAGAAAGAATCTTGTAAAATGAAAACATACCCTAAGTACTTCTAAGAAACAAGCTACTTTACAGATTGTATTCGTGTCTTATAACCAAGAAACTAATTTGAATTCGTGTAATAGCAAGAAATAAGACAAATATCCTCTACAAGGACAGTAATAGGTACTCCACTACAACAAATATTACGAATTCACTTCTTTTATCTCTCATAAAATGTTTCATATTTTTAGATCGTCCGTGAATTTGTTCCATTGGAGTAGAAACTACAAGAGAGTAGATGAACGTGACTAACATTAAGTGAACTAACAATAGGAAAAGCTTTTTGCGCGGCAGGAGATGCAATTTTTCATGAAATCAATTTACCATCGCCATAAGCCACTTTTCACTTGCTTCCGCTATGGGAAACGTTCCCCGCCATTTAATAATCGATAACCAATCGTGCACTTCGCCATGCAAATGACACCCATGAATTCATATATTTTCTTTTTTAGTGGAAGCCCGGTGCGTAGCATCCTGGGAATATATTAACCTATAAAACGCGCCTCCACTCAACTTTATCGGGTGTAGACTCGCGTAAACACGAGAGGAGCGCGACCGTCAGATATTTTGTTGAAGTTTACGCTCTACTCACGGGGGAGTACGCAGGGGTTGGATAAAACGTCTACACACGTACAGGGTGGTTGATCGCGCGCAGGCGAAAATAATACATACGTGCGCCGACGACGCGTTTCAATATGTCTAAAATTCCCTTGATATTCGCCCGCGGTCGAGCTGGTCCGCTACGGGCGAGCAGACTCTGTGATTTGGTTACGCGCGTGAAATTGTTGCTCCGTTTTTAAACGAAGCCCGATTCTCCACAACGTACTGCATTTTACTTCTCCAAAGTCACGAAGCGCGTAATCCGAATTTTTTTACAAATTCTTCATTCAAATATTCTGTTGAAATTTAAATCTATGCAATATTAAAGTAGAATTCGTTTCGAAATGAAATACGTAAAAAGGGATGGAACTTCTCTCGAGTTTGTCCGACACGGGTATTTTTCCAATTTCGTTACTTACTTTTCGTGTTCCGGGAACTCGACTTTCTAAACACACAGGCGCGAAATGAAGAACTGTTAATGAACACGCATGGAGACATACCTCCCATTTGCTGGAGGAAGGGCGTTTACAGGGTAAAAGCAATTTCTAGTGTGAAGTACGAAAGCATCGAGATAAACTGTTTACAGAAGAGTCTGGTGAGGAAAAAGAAGGAGCGGAAAGACTTGCAGACCCCTTTAAAACGCGGTACAACCGCATCCTTGTTTGTCTTAGCGAGGGATCAGACTTCTTCTCGACCTAACGTTGAATCCCTTCCGGGAAACAGTGGCGGAAATCGTCATCACTTTAAGTATTTACGCTCGTTTCTTTTCGCCCCGGGTTCTGACGGATAGAGACACTTCAGATGTGTGGCACACTTCTTCTACTGCAGGATTAATTGTCACGTTTTTGTTAGGTGAAAGCTAGTGGCAATTCGAAGGGAAAATTTAAATCTAAAGAGAGATCGAACCGAAGTGAGAGTTTCCATATATTATAACTATAAAGAAGATTCATTCATCAAAAGGTTCGGAAATTCTATAAATAATAGACGACATAGAAAAGTAATTTTAATATTTCATTTTAAAGGCTGCATCTACGTGCTTTTGGGTTTAAGAGCTCGGTGTAATTCAGGGTTATTTTAAAATCACTGATAAATATATGTTACCCCAGGACCTCGATCTTATCTTCTGAGATGTTGCAAATTATTTAAAAAATCGACAAATAGTGTGGATCTAAGGTTTGCTCTAAAAGGTACAGCCTATGATGAGGTACAAAGTGTTAACAAAGAAATTGTGAACATACACGTTCCATGTTTTTAGGTAGATTCCCTTTTTTTTCGGTAACAGAGCATGATTGTTGTCTGCGTCTCATGTCACGCACAATTTCCGAGCCTCGTATATCCGCGGGAAATTTCCCAGCTGACTTTCATTACAAATCGATTCAGCGGTTTGACCTGATTTTCCTATGATACACACGCTTGCATATACCTGACACCGAGCGCACAAGACACTACCACAAGTTGCACGTGGTCGAAGTTGGAAACGACGTCTACTTAAATCCTGTCGAAGTCTATTCGATAATCATGTTTGCAACCAATGAACAACAAAGGACTCTGGCTAATACTTTGGCAGGAGACACTGTCGCGAAACTGCAGTGAAAGAAAACAGAAATGAGAGATTCTCTTCAACGCATCCCAGAACGTTTAAGCGGAACCGAAAGCTTCATGAGCATAAAAGCCTTCATCATATTAAGAAGGGGGTAATGAGGGGAGCTGGGGACATCCAGTAACGTTTATGAGATTGGAGAGAAGAGGAAGTAGTCAAAGACTATCGCAAAGACCTCGCCCAAAGCAGAATCCAGTTAGAAGTTCGCCTGAACAGTGAACCGTCGTTTGTTTGGAGATTGATTGCGTTTGATGTCTAAACAAGGTTTCCCAACGACTCTACTGACGGCATAATTTCTCGTGGAGGTGTCTGTTCGTGTTGGACGGCTTCCCTGAGCGTGGCAAGATACGACGACAGGTGGTTACCGTTAGAGCAGACCGAGGAGAGATCACTTGCTCGTACAGTGACGGATCGTGCATGGCGGCAGCTAACAATAAGAGGTGGATGCGGTCGAGGAAGAGGCAATAAATGAGGGGACCTGATGGCGCGTAATACCGCCGCTGGGAAGTATTAATTTATTATTCGTTATAATGTACTCCCGAGGGGAGGAGATCGTTCTTCGAGTGATCATCCTTCAGCGTAGCAAAACTACTGAATTAGGAACTGCAATGTAACAAAGTGACTTTATAGGAGACAATGCAGCACCTTCTGAATGTTATTATGTACTGCCTGGAGTAAATAAATAAATTAAGGGGTTACATACACCTAGAACCGTGAAAAGAGGGGACTTTTTATGAATTTGTTTTACCTATAAGTAATTTTGTTAATCAAAAATCGTAATATTTGCAATTTTATTATTTGAAAAATGTTTTTCTATACTAAGAACCGCTTAAGTGATTATCTCTGGTGGAAAAAATACGTAAACGAAAAATGTCCTTTTGATTCAACATGCTTTCGCGCTCGGACAGGTGCACTCGAATGCTTCTAAATATCGAATCCCTATATCCCTGCTGAGACGGGTTTAATCGACGAACAGAATACGAACATGTGGTTATCATTCAACTAAACTGTTCAACGAGTGGCTGTGTGGGCAATAACGAAACAACGAAATTGATGAACCTAACAAGGATAGGAGGTACGACACCGAAATTATGGAGATAAATTTTTCACTTGTTACAACGAATCTCCGACACTCTCGTAATTGTGGCTTCCCCTAAATGATTGCGATTAATATTCAAAACCGGCGTATAAATTCAAACCGAGCCGAGGCTCCTGAAAACGCAGACTAATTGCGTGGAATTGCCACAGACCGCACAATGAAATTTCACTGAAATTTTAGCACCCGGGGAACCTCTATATTACAAATAGTGACATATTCACAGTAGAATCGAAACCACCCTATGAACCTTGTCAAACCCTCAAGTTATTCCTGATTCACTCCTAACGTCACGAAAGACACTAAAAATAAGGCAATTTTCCTTGCCAAACATCTTCAAAACCATTAAGACACCTAGACAAACCGTTGAACGTGGATCAAACATTTTCCTCCAATTTTTATCCAAGTCGCTGCATAATACTTCACGTTTTCCTCTTCTGAAATTTTTACATTCCTTTATGAATACCCTTATACACTCAACTATACCCTCATAATTCTGAAACAACCTAACTTCATTAATATTATTTTTCTGCCATGTTATCGTTACCAAAAATACTCCTCCTCGAATTTTCCTAGACGTTCCTCGAGGAGGAGTACAACGACCCAACCACCGTTACATTAAACCGCGCAATGACTGATTGAACGGGAAGCAAGAAAGAAGCGGAGGCGGTTGTCACGGAGGAGGGGGCCGATGACGGGTAATGACGGCTGGATTACAGAGATTAATTTATTATTCAGTACGACGGCCTCTGCGGAGAGCGCAGTGATTATGTGCGCGTCCACGATTAGTAACCACGAACGTGTACATAACGGTGCGCAGATATGTGGACTTTTTGCGGCGTGCAACGTGAATTTTTGCATTCCTCGAAAATCTCTAGCACTGTTCGCATAATGTCGACACTCTCTGCTTTATTTATCTTCTCACCATATTCCCTTGTTTTCGTCGAAAATTAAAAGCTGGCATGTTTTGGTCAACAGTACACTTTCTTGGAATTTCTAAAATAGATAGTACCTACACCTCTAATACACAGCAGATGTTCTGTGTGTAGTTTGTATTGTGAAATGCTTTACAATTATTTAATATAAAATTGATCGGAAAATTTGGTATAACTTGTGAGAAATATTAGAAACTACAATCTGAGGGCAGTTCCTGAATTTTATAACCCTTTTCGTTTGCTGAAGCGACAAAGGAACGTAGCACCGTCTGCATGCAACATGTATATTAGAGCGTTACTGCTGCAGTGTTTCCTGTAAATTTCAAACTCGCAATCGTCGGGGCTCCACTCGCAGCGAGAGCTTAATAGCCACCAAAAGTATCGGGCAAATAGCTTCCAGAGAGAAATCCCGCGGAAGGAACGTGAAATGCGCTGCAAGAAAAATTGACAGCACAACGAGATCCAGTGAAACGCATTTTTCGTTCCATTTTCCGCCAACCCTTCGTACCTACGTGTCCCGGGGGAGAAAAAAAATAGAAATGAAATGTTATCCACAAAAATGAAGACAAAGAGATCGCGGGATATGTCTCCTAATTTGAGGCGAGACCGCAGAGCGCGGTTCTCCATTGGATATCGAGGGGAAAAGCCGCCTCGTGGCCACTTCGTTGTACATGGTGCACGGTGCACCGCGTGCATTCGGGTTTCGCGGACGCGAAATGTCAAAAGAGCCCGAGGATCGGTGGGTTACCGCGGATGATGTATGCATTTCGAAGTCAAAGCGACAGTTTAATCTTGCCGATGGAAGGGGCACTGAAAAGATTCACTTCCCCCTCACTTTTGGCCCTCGAGCGTTTTACAGCATTTATACAATATTCGACTGTAACCCGAATCGAGGAAAGTCTAGCTCTCATCGCCAGCGTTCTTTAAAATATTGGAAACGAAACAGAATACACATGCTCCACGCCCTGACTTGCAAACACCCTGTGTACACGCGCGCGCACATGTGGATATGCCAAACACCCGGGTGGAGGACGGTTTGTCGAGCAAATCGGGGCGCACCGGACAAATCTGAAAAAGTGTATTTGGCTAATGGGGAGCGTAATTTAATGGTTCGTTTCGTTTCGAGTAACTAATGCCCGCGCAAATACACCGAGGGACTACCATTGGAATATTGACGGCGCGGATCCGCATTCAAACAGTCATTTATGTATAAATTAACGCGAATATTCGAATGCTCATGAAACAGATAACGCAGCCGGCCCTCGTAAACGTTTCGGCGACGTATGCACGATATTCGTGGAAATACAGGCGTGACATATTTAATCGTGTTCTGTGTCACATATTATCGGTGTTACGGAGTTAACAATTAATCACGGGAACGATAGCCCCTCCACGAAATGAAACAGAAATCAAGTGATAAATGATACCTCGATGTTATTGTAACTAGGTATCTGAAAATAATTAGCGCCCTCTGATCGAGCGACGCAAATAATTTGACTGAAAGCTTTCGTGAACTGAAAATGTGAATCGTCAAATGCTACCGTGCGGTAGTATTCAGCATTGTTACTGCAGAATTAATGACTGTTTGCGCGAAAACAGATTCCTCCTAGGAAGTAAAAGCTCAGACTATATAGAAATACGAAAAGAATGTAACGCTTCGGTGTTGCTCGTTACAAATATCTCGCCCGAATATTTTCACGGAGCGAAGCCATAAAACATGTGATACCATTCCTTCCCGCCCTGCTCACGCGTCACGAAGACAAAAATTAATTACGAGGAACCATATTCCCTTCGCGAAATAAATGCACGCGGACATCCCACTGCTGATTAAACTCCCAGCGATTTCGGTGGGCCCAGCGTGCCATTGCACAGCGGTGCGTTCCGTTTGTTACTATGCAATGTTGAATTTCACGAGTTGTGCCTTCCTCCGTGAATTACTGCCACCAGCGTGTGCACAGGAAATTGAAGATGAATTTAATGAACTGCGCTGATCAATAACCATAGGGTGTCGTCAACCTCTGCGACAACACTGACCCGCGTACAGTAGCTGCAAAATAATAAATTACTCCGCTCGCCATAGTCACCAGACACGCAGAACTACCGCCAATTAAAACTGTTGCTAAGGAGACCAATCTCGGGGAACAGAATTTCCCGGAAATTGGTCGAAAGGATTTCCAGAAATTAGAATTCGGCATGCGAATTCGTCAAACAGCGGGCACTTTCGCCAGGCAAAAGTCACCAGGGACATTTAAAGCTCGCAGTCCCGCTGGAGCAGAAAAGCATTGTTTCGTCGCGAGTCGACAGACTCCGGACTAGCGCCGCGTCAACGACAATGGATGTACTGTTCAACGGATGACTTCGTCAAAGGAAACGGAACCCAACGCAGCGAAGTTCGGTGGACGACTATTCATACGGGCCCGGCCGACTTTTGTTTTAAGACTTTTGTCAGGGTACCGCGAGGTAGCCGACCAAGAACCCCTTCAGCCAACTTTTCGACCCCGCATTGTACTCATTCGCAGCCACCATTGTTTCCACCCGTGTGCACGTATGGCGACCGTACCCAGTTCACGCGCTCCGAACAGAACACTCGGCTGGTCACCTGGAAACTTTCTTGACGCGCATAGGTGCGACTCGGGGCGATAAACAAATACCACGCTGCTCGTGGGCCGAGCGCCGCGGCCAGATCACACGAAAATTCGAGTTTCCTTGGAACTCTAGGATGTACTTTTCTGTATAGTGCCACACGTGTAGCATTTAGATTCCGAAGGAGGTTGGTGTTAAGATGAAAATGTAAAATACAAAAGTATGGTTCATTTTTCGAAATCCTTGGAGTTAATAGTTATGAAACTTCTGATACCTATGTTATTAAGTTATTTTCGAAATGAGAATTCTTTTCTCAAGATTTCTAGTTAATAATAGGGTTCAAATAGCTGGAGATTTTTTATTACGGGAGTTCCATTTGTGTGAAGAGACTTTGCAGGTGATAATTGATAAATCTTTTCATAATTTTTATGATAGTCGAGGTTCTGCTTAATACAGTGGTATGTGTTTCAAGTATTGTAATACATATGCAGAGAGATAAAGTTACAGATTATTAGAGAGAACGGTAATTTTTTCAATACAGTCTCGCGTACTGTGTGATGGATACATTTTCTGAGCACTTGATGAAACACGCCCACGTTATTCAGCTGTATTAAAATGGGGACGGATGGCTTGATCATTCGGCAAATATGATACTGTTAGTTTTACTCTCGTAAACTCACGACAAGTTCGTTTCGACTGCGTCCACAGTAATGGCTTTCCCTACGCTGGATCGTTTTTCTTCCTGCTCCTAGCGACATTGAGTTATGATTCTTTATCATTGTTAATTATTAACGCCTCCTCTCGACTGCACTATGACAGATTCTTTTAGCAATGTGGATCATTTATTATATTCAACGGAATTTTATGCTTGAATTTGATGTAGAAAAGACTGAACAATGCTTCTTGTTCGGTATAGAACGTATGTACATTGTACATCAAATTATTTCTATTCTCACTTGGCAGCTTATCAGTTAGAATTACTTGCTGGTTTCAGTTTATGATGTTTATTGCTATTTAAAGGAAGCTACCAAGTAATGGCAGTTTGCGTCGTAACTCTGAGTTATATAAATTTCGAGCAACTTGTACAAGGTTTCTTTCCAACTTGGACTTTAATCCAACTACAAAGTTCTGGGCTCCGATCTAATTATATTGAAGACTGCTAAGTGGAGAAACAAATTTCGCTTAGCCAAAGTGAAATACTTTCGACGGACGGCGTATTTGCGAAGAAAGAATAAATGATCCAGTAATTGAGTGCAGTTTATACTGAGGATTAAACAACTGGTACACTGCTTAACCGAGAAAGCAATGTTTTCGCGGAACCCTACAAAAATTAAACAACGTTTTATTCTGGAAACCTGGAGTGCAGGTGTGCACCAATTGCCAGCACGTAACGAGACCCTTCATACGTCTAAAATCATTTCCTTAAAAAGTGTATAATGCACTCACAAATTAATATAAACCTAAACATTTATTATACCATACAATCTCGTTAAAATTCCACTGGAAATCACGAAAATTATTCTCAACACAATCGGAAGAACATTAAAAACTTGCCCCTCACAACATTCCTCATCCACATAAAAAATATCATAAGACTCAAATACTCAAACCGATCTACTTACTTCCCCGAGAATTATAAGTACCTCGATTATTCAGATACCGAAATAGAAATTTCAAAAACTCTATTATTCCAAACACAGCCGCGATAAAGCGTGCCTAACTCATCTGGAAGCACGAGTAACCGCACAGTTCTAATTTCCATGTCATAGACACAAATCTAAGGAAAACGGTCCTCCACTGACGGAGAACGAAGGAAATAGGAGCAGCGAAACGTCCGGGAAAGTAAGTACTTGGCATTGGTCCATCGGTTACCACAGGCAAAGCGTGAGAACGCATATAGAAACACTTCAAACAATGGGTGTCCGTCGAACCACTGCGAGAGTGCGAGAGGCCCCTCTTCGCGATTATGTGCGCGCACGGCCGTTTGTATCCAGCCGAGCTGGAGCAGATGAGTGCACGGACATTTAAATTCTGGCATCCCGGTTAATCCACAACGATTTATGGATCCATTAAGCTCGCTGTATTACCGGCGAGATACTTCCTACTAGCGGAAGAGCGATCAAGAGATCGAGAGATCGGAAAGGTTCGGGGAAGATCCCTCGACGATTGCTCCGGGTAAAATAATACTCTGCCAGAGATTTATTACGTACCCCACTTTATGCAAATAGGGGCTGATCAATACGGCGAGGCAGGAAAAGGGCGACGGGCGCGAGAACGATCGAACTAATGCTACGTTGCTTCTAATCTGTAAAGTATCCATCCACTCTAATTGCTTGGCATCGCGAACACACGTGCAGTTTATATTTACACCTTTCAGAGGCATTATTTCTTTTCAATGAGGAAATACAAATTTTGTTTATAACAACAGTGATTTTGGGTGGTATGAGTTGTGTTTGTAGTAGGCTGATTTTACTTTAAAAAATGAGGATATTTAAGGTATGTATTTCTTTATAACTTTATTAATTTTGTCTTATTTCTAGGTAATATGTTGTTCAGAAGAAGGATATTTTTTCCCTGAGAAAATGGTTCCCGTGCGAAAGTTCAAAGATCATTCTCTTTCCTCGCCGAATATCAAACACTCGATAGGAAATTGTCGCTCGCGGGCTGTTTTCCTTTAATCTTAAAAAATGGGGAAATAGAATGGTCGGATGAAAAGGATCGCATTAGGCAGATCGGATGAGCTCCTTCGCCCAGCGATGACCCGCGCTCTACAGATCAGAAAATTACGTTCCAGAATGAAGTTGGCGCCATGGGACTCGTTTCATAAAACTACGAAACTCGCGATGCTAGTAGTTATCCAGGGAATATATTTTTATTATCTCGAACCACTAGCTGGCAAGGTTGCCATGGCGACGCAGGCGGAGCAGGCAATAAAGAACACTTCATTCGTAAAACAAATAACGAAACCTGATACAAATTACACAGAGTACATATAAACTCCCGATACAAAAGTAAATATCGGTGTTCTATCTATCTTCATACTACTTCAATTTGATTGTCAAATATTCGAAGTTTTACAGTCTAATGGAGGTGGATAATTGTATATCGATGCATCAAAAAGTACATCTTACAAAACAAAATGAGAATATCAGACAGAAACACTGAAAGCTGGTCAATCGTACACGGATTCCACTGCATTGATCGCGGATGAGGAATTTTGAAAGTAGTAAGCGCCAAATTAGGTCAGACCATCGTCTAACGTGGATTCTCCGCCTCGACACACCCCGATGAATGCAGCTTAAATATCCACGTTCGTATGACATCCTTTCCGTCTATGCTGTAAATTTATCTCTCAATGAATACAAGTACAGGTAATTCAAACAATCAACCCGTTTTTCCCTTTTACTCCCGAATGAATAAGCTTTCCAACTCAATATCCTTTATAAACCTCGCGACCTACAGTACTCCTATTCTTTCTGCATTTTGAAAAGGACTTAGCACGATCCTTCCACGATATTTTCAATTTCCGAGAGACTCGGTATCATCGACGACGAGGAAAGATCCGCGGAAGATCGGCCGCCCTCCATTCTCGGTCTGCCACGGGATCGATGAATATTCATGATTCTTTAATGCAGCAACGATCTTCCAGCTCCACGACCGCGCACGCTTTTCCACGGTGCTGGCGACAGAACATGAGGAATCGCGACGCTTCCTTTCATCGCTGGTTTCGCGAGGTATCGGGAACGTCATTTCCAAGATTCGCGCACGGGAAACCTTTTAACGTTCGAGCGGCGCCCCTTAGCTTCTCGTTACCTACGCCGCTCAAAGCACTTTGTGATGAATGTAAAACGCGACCGATCGCGGGCGATGGCAAATGCTGTCGGCGGCGAAAGGCGGCGTAAATTGAAGCAGGGCGGCTTATAGAGGCGCGTAATTGAACGATGCAATCGAATTACGCCATTTTCAATGCACCACGAAGAGTTTACCCCGCGTTCCAATGTTTAGGTACCTCCCGCGCGAGCGAGCAGCGCGGACAATTCACGAGAACCGAGGAAATTCTAAGTAATCACGTATCGAGGCAAATCCCACAATCTGAGTTTAGTACGTAAAAGATCTTGGAAAATATCCTAATAATAGCGTCGTTTCCAATATGAATCAAACATAAATAATACGGAATGCGAATGCGAAAAGCTATGAAGAACTTTACAGTTTTAAATAACCGTTCTACTGACACATCCTCAGACAGATACTTTGAGATACTTAGATCGAATTTACGGAGGTAGGTACATACAGTGAGACGTGTAACGAGGGAAATATTCGATAAAGAAAATGTAAAATTAAAGCCGATACGTTAAGAATAGCCACTGTATCCATAAATAAAATTTTCCAGATAGAGAAACGGACGGACGGAAATTGGCCACGCGTAAAGTCGAGATTCTAAGTTGACGCGGTGTCCCCGAGAGACATGTAAGTCTCAGTTCCACCGCAGTTTCCTTCGGTGGAATCTGGCTGATCGTTCGACCCCCAAGGAAATTGCGAGTGCTCTTTTTGGAAGCAGTCGGCGGGGCATCCCGGCCGCGACTCATATTTCGTTCGTGCTGGAAATTTCATGCCCTCTGTACAATCTGCTTTGCTGCACGCATGGAGGTTCGTTCGGAGTTTGCATGCGAAATCGAACGTTTCCACTTTAAATTCGAATTTTGCAGTACCTGCGCAAGGCCCCGTGCCCCTTTGAAGGAGCGCTCTGACGTTTCTCCAGCGTTACAGCTGACAGCGCCGGGGATAGATGTTGAAAGGATGATTGTTGAGATATGGACTGTCAAGTAGGTCATCAGGTAGGTAAAGCGATGACTTATGCTTGGAAGCTTTCGACTAGATGGGAGTGTGCTATCGAAGGAGGTTTAAGAACGACTTTTCTGTGCCTTGTTATGAATACTAAGGTTTAAGTACGGATTTCTCAAATAGGGATGATAAATCAGCGAAATTCATTGAATGATCTCTGATTTTTTAGCATTCTTCAGGCTGGCAAATAATCTAGCTTGAGGAATATTGATTACCACTTCTCTATCCATCGAAGCTATGTGTTGTGATACGATGAACGTTGTAATGCGCACATGTTAACTGCGTGAAGCATGAATCAAAGCATTTCTATTTACCTATATTATAGGTACTGTGTTTCGTTTATATGCCCGAGCTGCAAGTCACGCACGGTGTACACTTCTATCGGTGCACCTTATGCAAAAATAAACTTCGTGTCCCAGTTTCTAGCATTTACCCTCGCATAAGTTACCGTACGCAGCTGAAAATTTTGTATTCCGTGCGCGCTATGTGTCCCTATCTACTTACAGGCGGTATATGCAAGAAATATGAGTCTCTGCCAGGAATTATAGCCAGTTTTGTGTGTTGGCTATTTTGTATCGGAATAAAAATTCAATTTATCTGCGTACGTTGATGCAGAGAAACGTGGAAGCATCCTGTAATAAACAATACACCACGAATCAATTTATTATGTAGAAATTTAACGGAATGGCATTACGATGAAGATTTCAACGATGTATACAATTCTGTTAACATATGAAATTCGACGAACATAGGTTGGTATTTATTAATTACCAGGTACTTGAATATTTACAAAAATAGAGTAGAAGAAACGACACTTTTAAGGATCATACCGTTATAAACATAACGCGAATGTTCAATTCAGTAACAAGAATTTTTAACTTGGAAACGAATAGTTTGCTCCCAAATGCGGAGATGCGGGCTTTGGAATACTTTGGTCCAAACAATTTCTCATATATCCATTCGCCGCAAAAAGAGGAGAACTTTAATTGCTTTCCGCGTTTAATGCCACGGTAGAATAGCAAGCTAAGAACCGGGAGGTGACTCTATTATTATCTCGGTTAAACCACTAGAATGTTGAAAAAATAACGGGTTTCGCCGACAAATTTTTCTCGGCAAACGTTTATTAAAGTTCCTTCTCCTACTAAGAGCACGTCGAAATAAGAATCACTTCAAGAATTCAATGATCATCATACTATCTGGGATAATTACAATCGCTTGCCTATTATTTAAATGTTATTTAAGGAAGTTGTATTACTTACAATTAGTACATAACTTTTTATTCAATTCACTTACAAGACGATTCTTGTACCTTCGCCATTTAACTCTGCATTATTTTCCAGGGAAGGAAGTTGAACGTTAATTGTGAATGTTGCTTACCTGCAACATAGAAAGGTAAACGTTAAGATGCATTTTTGTAAAGGCAGTGAAGATTAGTTGTCAGATATTATCCCCTTAGAATTTCAAAATACATGTCGACAGTTTGCAAAGGATAACGATGTTAATCGTAATTTCGTTTCAGAGTTCATTGTCTGCTACGGCGTATGCACGAGGAGAGAAAACATTCTATTGAAAACAAAAACCTATAATAGCTTTGATAACTCTGAAAACATTATTTTACAAGACAAGAGTACCTTCGTCTTTGAAAGCATCTGAATTTGACCGTATACATTTTTCTACACTTTCAAATCCGCAAGAGAGATGTGAGTGCTGAATTTTTCATAATTCACCTCGTGCAACATCATTCATGCGAGAGAAATATTAGATTTCCGAAGCAAAATTGAACTCTTGCGTGGGAACATTCTACGTAGTACCGTATGCTCCGTGTATGCTAACGAAAATTTCGATGGTTTTTCATTCTCCCTGGACTAAGTTCTTCGTTTACAAATAAAGAACCGTCTCTTCTTCCCTCTATTCCATTTTCCTGTATTCCTCGCTGAAAAGAATACGAAGTAGGTCGCTCGATGCGCCGACTTATGCTCAATCACCTAAGCTATTGATGCCACATGAAACGGACATTATTGTGACATGCATCTCGACTTTCCGTATACTTTATCGAGTGTTATATATATTACGGACACTCAACTAATGCAACCCGATCCGGCGAAAATTCGGTAAGAAGTTTCCATGACATCTTTTAACAAACGTTTGCTTCGAACGTGATTTTATAACAGAAAAGCTCTCTGTTACAAACTTGCACCTAACGGCAAGTAAGTAGTGCTCACTTAAGAGTTATTTATTTTTCAGCAACAGGTCAATTAACAATCACAATACCAAAACCGAAACACAAAACCGGGGATGATCTTCCCAATGAACTCTTGGGATGATCTCTTTTCTATCACATTTCAAGCTACTAAAATTCTAAATTCAGACTTTCACATTCATCTTCTCGATCTGTGAAGATCTGTCACAGTGTGTCATTCACTAATTACCTTCATTAACCGCCTGATTTTACATTCGAATTTTGGTTTCACACTTGAAGAACAAATCTGTGCAATCGATGTTTCAAAACGAGCTGCAACGTGCTTAGAAAAGTGCAGTCTGCATGCGGATGGTAATGGCAATTTTCTGTCGTGCAACGTTCACGGCCGTAAATGGAAAACGGGTATACGTCGTCGATAACTGATCGGAACTCTTTATCGAAGAAGCCGATCTGGCACGCTCAACCCGCGCTGCTCCATGTTGATTGTGAGCAACCTTTCATTCTTGATTCTTCGAATGAATGAACCGGTAAATGAGTTCCGTGTCCGCCGTGTGTGTACCTTTTCCTTCTGTCTCCGTGCACGTTGTATGAGGGTCGCTTCGAAAGCCGATATAGATCGATACTGAGGAGTCGAGGGCACAGCGCACTGGAGGGAAGGATATGTAGTGGCTTTTTTGAGCCATTAGGCGCGGGTTGGTAAAAAACGGGAAATGAATAAGCGTCTCTTATCTAATCTTTTTAGTATTTAAATACCAGTTTTTTGGTATTTATTCAACAATTGAGGCAGCAGAACACAATGAAGGAGAATGGAAAATTTCTTGCAACTGAAATATTCTTCTAATTCCTTTAAATTTCTTCTAAAAGGTATCCCTTCCAATTTCTGTATTAATAAGTGGAAGTTTGAGAAGAAATCAACGAAAAAGGAATAGAATTTTATGTGGTATATTTTACTTGAGTTGTAAGAATTTTGAGAAAAGTATTCACTTAAATACAAAAAGTCAGGGGAAAATTTAGAAATATTATTTGCTTTGCTGACAATTCTTTATACGACCTACCCTGGATCTTCCATTTGTAAAGGAAATGTTAAGCAGGAAATTTTATCAAACGTTAAACCACACCGATAAAGAGCAAGAATATATTTCAGAAAATTCTCGAGATATCACTGGTTCACTTTGAGGCTTGAAGGTATTGAAGAGAGAAATTAATTTCCGCCCGACACTGAGAATATTTTAAAGGGCTTTCTGATAGAATGACGACACCCACGGCGCTCACTTTTAATCAACCAGCCCGGCAAAAAGGAAGTCGTTCGTTTCGCCGAAAATAAGTTCAGAATAAAAACAGACGCGGCAGTTCCAACGGCGCAGCCTCGGCTTAATTATATAAAGTCGACAGAAAAAATTGCGCAACAACGAAATGTAGGTCGGGTTCAGACGCTCGAATTTTATTGTTCGAACGCACGGGCCTCGACTATAGACCTCTGAAACTGGATTTCCTAGGAGAATACCACGCTCCATACATCTGACAACGAAATCTCGAAACATCGGATCACGAAGCGTGCTTGGGGAAGCGGTGATTTTCTATTTGTGAACCATTACCCGTGATTTTAGAGACTGGGATTTTTCCACTTGAGATCTTGGATTTTCTCGCGTGATCCGACGATATTCGAGCATTTAAGTGAACTAGACCAGCAAGCACAAGGGTTGCTCGGTCAAGGAACAGATGAACGAGAAGAGAATGATACTACGAGGGTCTAGGAAATTTTTTTTTTATAAATTTTCCAAGTTTTCTTCATACTTTACAGACCGGCTAATTTGATACATTTGATTTAATTAGCACATTTTACGTCGTTATAACTCAGACTCAAGTATTCATCGTTATCCCATATTAATATTCTACTCGGTTGTCGAGATGGCTGCCCCGCAGGAATTTATATTAAACGAAAGAAAGAAATGCTGTTATTAAATTTTTAAATTCTGAGGATGTTGATGCAGACACTTGGTGAAGGAAGATTTACATAATATTAGGCAGACTTAATTAACGCAGAAATGATTTGCCAGACATTTATCGTTCAGAATATTAAACACTAAGGTTTGCCTTAACAAGCAGAAGTGGAACGAGTGCTTTATTTTGGGAAGGAAAACTACGTCGATATTTAATAGCCTATGTTATCAATCCCACCTCAAACACTGTTGAACACGTATCCAGGTTACGCAAGACCCCGTGATAATTTGCAATTTTAAAAGCACCCTAGCCTTCAGGGAAATTCACCTTTATATGCAAATTAACTCGTACGTAGACGGCGACCTAGCACGTTCTTTGACGCGTTAAAATAAATCCAAGCTAAATGCCCGCCATGTAATACGATTTCCTTGTAATGCAATCAAAGTTTTTTAACGCGAGCGGCGCTTTACGAACTGAACTTCATAACAAGCCTCTAATAGTGCTCGGGGCATCTCGAGGCGAAGTTTCGACGTAAATACCCGACGCGTCACGCGGGTCTTTAAGAAGAATAGAATCGTAGAACGAGCCCCCGGCGTTCCTCCTTCTACCGTAAGAAAATATGACATCCAGGCCGAGGAAAAGTTCCTTGGTCCCCCGGTTATATCTCATGCGGCAATTAAACTTCAACGAGCTTTGGAAAAATATCTGTATTAGGAAATTTCAATCGCGTCCTCGGGGGGAAAAAACTGGACCGATCGCGACGGCGGAGATTCGGAAAGTTTACCCAGCTGGAGGATAGAATTATTCGTGGGAACGGGGACGGAGAACGTGGAACAGTGGCACGAATCAGGAAAGGGGGAAAGAGGAAAAGAGTAAGCAGCGAAAGAAGTCCACCATTAGTCTTCCTGACGGTTTCATCCTGCGACTACTAGTCAAGCTAGCCCTGCACTCCTGCGTCCCCCTCATTTTTAAAAGAACGTTTTATTCCACCGATTTGTGTGGCCATTGAATGCAAGCTTGCACAGAGGAAATTTTATAATTGAGTTTAAGATAAGTCGACGTCAGTAACGTGGGCCTCCAAGAACGCTTGGCATATTCATTGTCTTTTCACGGGAAGTGAATCCTCAAAGTGAATAATGATCTGAAATAATTCTATGCTCTGCAAGAGTGTACAATACGACGTGATTAATATTTTCTGGGATGAATCGCCGTTCCCCGGTTTCGAAGTAACCATCGCCTTATTAAGTTGGCAAACGCGCGACAGTCGAAGAAACCGTGGCCTTATTCGGGAATTCAGCGGCGGTGAAATTTCAATTTTCCGACGGGCATAAATTTCGAGGCTCGAGCCTGCGTTCGTGCCGACGTGCGACGTGCTGCCACATTTTCAAATGCAAAATACCAAGAGCACGTATTAAACCCTCGCGTCGAGGTCTGTAAAGGAATTCCCTATTCCTGCAAGGCCGACAGTTTCCGCGCGTGCAAGAGGAGCGGCAAAAAAAAACTTGTCAGACGCGACTTGGATTTGCATCTTACTTGAATTTTTCATGCCCGCGGCCATCCATTTTTCGTTTCTCCCTGGCTAATCCTTCACGCGAGCTTCGTACGTTAATCTTGCACGCTGTGGACGTACTCTCGCTCCGGTGTTCAATCGCACGCGCCTACGAGGAATATGAGCGTATACGTCTGGCCAGACACGGATTTATTAGCAGTGCCATTAGGATAAGCATAATGCTAATATGAATATGCAAAATAGTATATAATAGGTAATAACTGTGTGCTATCCCGTTCAATCACGAAGCGTTCAATTTATTATTCAAAATGAGAACTGATTAGTACTAAAACAACGAGGCAGCTGGTTCCCTGTGAAAAACTAAGTCGAGTGCGTAGATTGTAGAATGATTTGTTTCCACGCAAGCTTTGTGTTCGAACAAATGGAGTTCGAAAAGTAACGAATGCATGTGGAGTGCATGCGTACCCCAGGGGTTTCACATTTGATTCTTTTGAATGCGATGCATCCTATCAAAAGTTCATTTTACCCATCCGGCACATTTTTTTCACACGCAATCATTCTTCTCCCTGTATTTTATCACACGTAATAATACCATTTCGTTAACTCCAAACCAATATCATATTGTTCAAGATATATTATATGAACTACACTTATCCTTTTTGAATCCTGAGTGAATTTGAATTCTTATAATAGGATCCTTGTTACACATTGAAAAGCACCTTGTACATTTATCAATAAATCATCGATTTCTTAGCAATAATTTCAGTAGCCTTTCTATGTTTGCCATTAATGATCGCTATTCAATTTACACAGAAAACGCAAGCAGCCCCTCGATCACGATCCCCGTGACGATGATCTATCATCTTTATACATTTTGCAGGCCGCATCGGATGCAGCCTACAAGAGCCAGCCTACCCAGGCTCGTGCTGAGCAAAATGGTACGGCGAGAATCGGAAGTTCCGGACTATAAGTCAGCCTGCCACGAAGAAACTTTCGTAAGTGGGCAGTTCTCCTGAGAAATTACCGGCATCAGTCTGCCGTAATCACGGCGCCAGAAGGCTGGCCAGAAATGTAAACGCGTATAGTAATTCACTGCTCGTGATATCTTTCTCACGGGACAATGGAGCACCGTTATCCTGCGGATGTCTTTCTTCTCTCGTCCTGCCCACTGTTTTATAATCCTCCCGACGTTAAACTCCGATGCTGCGCCACTAACGAGCATTCTAATTCTCTTTAAGGGTCAATTAAGCCGGCTCTGACAAGGGGGTTGTTATTTGTCCAACGCGATCGTTTCGAAAAAGGGATTTCCACGAGACACTTCAACGTCCTGATCTTTCGCAGTTTAATCCTGAGATGCTGTTTCGATACTGGGATGATAAGATGTTAGCTAAGTTGCACCTTTGGGATCGCTTGAAACCTGCTTCATAATTTAGCAATTGTGAAGAAAGCACAAAGAGAGAGTAGACTGTTTATTAGGGTGGTCCTTATCTTTCAACTTTAAAATTTGTATTGTCTGACCCTCTTAAAATCTTCTATTCGACAAATAAAATATCATCGTGTTTTTTATTTGTATATTTTGATATATAAAGATCGCTCAAGGACTTTATATTTCGCATGTACCACAAGTTTGGCAACTGCGACTTTCCATAATTGTTACTTGTCAATTTTAATGAAACGGGGCCCATATTTATATATCAGAATCCGAAACCATGTTTTTATCTATGCGTTTAACAACCTGAATAGAATGTACGTCAGAGTTTGCGTCTGCATCTGATTCGAGAGCTGCTGATGAGAGGAATTTAAATGTGCATATAAACACACACTCGTTATAAACCCGTTTCGTCTATGCGACGTGTGCCCGAATTTAAATGTTACACTCTCACTTAAAAGTTAATAAAATTATTTTGTCCTTATTGCAAACATTTCTATCAATTTATACCAAAATAGTAATATTTTATTGCCATTCAGCGACCTATAATCCTTAATATATTTTAACAAAATTTTATACGAAATTCTTGTGAACTATTTGGAGGCTTCTGAGAGAGTCAGAAGAAATTTTTAAAAATTTTGATTTTTTGCCATATATATAAGGACCACACTACTGTTTATACATAAACAAGCCGAAGTGGTATTTTGAATAACATTTAAGAGACAAAGATAGTTGAAAATGGTGAGCAAAGAGCTTCTCGAACTTCAAGATCCTGAATGTTAAGGAATGTCGAAATCATCTGCGCGTTGGTGGGGCCGAAAATAATCCGAAGAGGAAACAATCGTTTAGTCGGTTAAGCGTGCGGCGAATAACCGGGCCAAATTTAAATTAGTTTCGCAGCAATGCATTCATTACAGCCCGTGACCTATTTCTGAAATAATTCGCGTCGTTGTAATCGCGATACTATCCAATTTGTCGAAATTGCGAGCACGACCCTATTTATTCTTTGCGGTATCTATTATCGTATCCAAAACACGCACCGTCCCAGCGCGTTTAATATTAGACCATTTAATCGTGCCTTGTATGGCCATTAAATCGCAAGATTGCGTATGCGCACCGATTTAACTTTTCTATTTTAATTACCTGGGAGCTTCTGTATCACGCAACAATAGATTTACTATTTCTCGATGAAATATGGGGGCCAATGCAAAACCTATGAAATGGAGGAAAAGTAAAAACCAATGGAAATGCTTATCTACAATTGAAATTCCCGGAGCATAAGAGAAAATATGAATCAGTAGAGATATCTAAAATTTAAAGAAAGGAATGGCCAGATTGGATTTCCGAAAATTCAACGAAGAAAATGTAGGTTTATAATCGAAGAGGATTACAAGAACGAGAAGGAATGCCAGGATTCGGGTCAAGTGGGCATTCCAAGTTTCGTCGACTAACTAAAATTCCCACCGCGTATAAAAGGATTCTCACCTCTAATTGAACACCTGCAACGAAGTTTAACGCACACTAGGCATCACCGTCAACAACTTGTCGCCACACCAGTGCTGGGGTAATTTGTAAAACGGAAACGCCGCAACGCCCCGCGGGCGATTTTCCAGTTAGCAGCCACTCTAACGAACTCGCTCCACGACGAATCCACCGCGAAAAGCTGGGAAGACCGCGAAGAATAAACACGGCCAACTTCTCCTACGTCTTCGTCGAGAAACATTGACACAAAACTTGAGCGAACAAAAAGGGTGAAAGCGAAATGATATCATCATACTTGTGAGCAGAGAGGCCTCGGCGGAGTACAATAATCCAATTGCCTTCTGACTTCAACATATGTATCTACTAGATCAACGGAAGGGTTGTTACATCTTCGTTACATTTTCCTTGCAGCTGGTGATTCACGAGCCCCAATCTAACTCACTGAGATATTACTTCAAACATTCATATTGTCTTATATTAATTTCCAGCTCCGAACTCGACAAAGATATCGTCAGTTAAGCCAGCATCTCAAAAGTACGAAGTAAAATCAAGATCCAAACTGAAGACGAGAAGGAAATTCATAATCTCCTTATAATTCTTTGATTTCTTCGGTAAACGATATATTGTTATTCGGTATAGGCACATTGCGAGTTTCTGGCACGAAGCTCTATTGGAGTTATCTCTATTGGATCGAAAGTCCAGCGTTCACGCGTCCGAACAGACATCTTGCTCGATCGTTGGATTCATATACATCCATCGAGACGAAATTGCCTGAATACTGGCTTTCAATTTCGCCGTTCACCCGCGAACATGCTCGCGATACGTAAACACGATGCACGCGTAATAGGAGTACAACGTGTACCGGACTTCCGTCATACGTTACTGTCAACGGGATCGTGTATTTGCGTACACAGTAGCCTGCATACACACGCTTTTCGCCCCTGTCGGGTCAGCGTCGAGGGGAAAACCCGGATTTTCGCGTGTTTTCATTGGGGATACACCGTGGTGTGAACGCGCCACGTTAAACCGTCCTCGAAGTCGTGGACTGTCGCGTTCGGAAGGGACCTTTACCCAGTTGCTAACCTGTTTAAAGGCAGCCAGTTGAGTTCCAGCTGATCATTTACAGGGTATTCTAATGAAGGATCGTGTAGCTTCATTTCACATGATGGATAAAGGATATAGTTTTAGACTGCACATCTGTCTACTTTGTTCGAAACAAAGTGAGGCACTAATTGCCTCTGATTGCTGGGGGAACGTAAATTTTAATCGCTGTGTTCGGTTATTAGGGGTGCTTTGAAGATGTTACTCTTGTTACTTTATGCTTTCAACTTCCAGCCATAAATTAGAGGCCACCTGCTTCGCCGTGGCGAGGAAACAGCTAAAATTAACAGTCAGCTGTGCTCATCTATACGTAATTGCCATTTGTCTGCACGTAAAGCAACGCTGTAAGGACTATTTTATGGCATCGTTAAATTCTTTCGCTGCGTTTCCTTTACTGAGTTATATAATCGGCGACAGAAATAGGTATTGGTAATAAAACGTCATGCATACGTTCATCGATCATATTGTATTTTAAAACAACGACGTGTTCGAGTTCTACGGAACGATG
The DNA here is from genome assembly GCA_947577245.1 of Andrena bucephala. NCBI lineage: Eukaryota > Metazoa > Arthropoda > Insecta > Hymenoptera > Andrenidae > Andrena > Andrena bucephala. Next base: position 114,538,207 of record OX387715.1, read on the forward strand.
TTCACTCAACGATGTGGCAGAAGATACAGTTGAAAAACTAATAGAAAGAACAATCTAAGCTATTATTTCAACTCATCTTAGTCGTGTTAATTTTAAAAAAACAATCTATCCAATGCAATAGGTATCTTTCAAATTTCAATGTTTAAGTCTACTCTAGACGATTTATATTCTGAAATTTACTGTATCCCCATTTCAAACCTTTTCTAGTCAGAATTTCCAGCCAACACCAGCTTGTCACATAACAGTTCCGAAACGAAACCAGAAATCGGCTTTAGAGGCTCCACAGACCTGCCAGAGATCGCTAGAGATTTAAAGAGCAACGACGCTTCTTCATCGCAAATGCAACGATTACCAGGCGATTGCAGTTAATTCCGGAGTAAAAGCTGCGGCCGAGCACGAGAAACAAACGCCAGGCCGGAAGGGTGAAATGAAAAGCCGAAATAAACGGATTTATAATATCGCAGAGGGAGGCCCGCGTTGGCTGTGCCGCACGTTAACGCGGTTAAGTTTCAACAAAACAAACGGGTGTCACGCAGCTCACGGTGTTACGTGCCCGTGTAACCTAATTAGTGCTCGACATGCGTGTAATGTTGGCTTTTCCGTCATTGTCCTGACTGCGTATCAACCAGGCCGAGGCAAATGCCCGCCAGAACAACCGATGCTCCATGATTTTACGACTGTTACCATGGAACTGCAACTATGCATACTGTTAGAAAAATTGAGATGCCGTTCAACGGACAAGACGCAGCCGCGTGCAAATATTTATAAAACGCGAGCACGGCAACGTCGAGTCCAGACAGCATGATGTCAGCTCCATCATAATTCGATAGGGCTTTAAGGAATGTCCGATCGCGTGATTGTAAGGACTGTCCGGACCCGGACAGTCAGTCTTCTCCAGACCTCGAGTCGAAAACGTCTTAGCATCTTTACCCTTGTTCATCATCGAATAAATATATATTTCAAGTATAACTCAGACAGCGAGTCCATCCGTCAATTTTCAGTCTTTACCTTACAATACCGAGAATCTCTTTTTTTTCCAAAAATTTTCATTCGCTACGAAAATCACACACAGTAACAAAATTGAAATTCCCGCAAGTAATAATAAATACCTCTTACAAGCCAAAGTGTTTCTCCCCTTTCATTTAAAAGCATCAAATCTGTTGAATTTCACATACCTATTTCGAATACACTTTTAATTTTCAAATCCTTCCAGCATGGTGTGCCATTTATTGCATATGCAGTTTTTTTTTTTGCGTTCTACTTCTAACGAATTTTTGGACAGCTAAGAGTACTTGGATGCAAACCGAACAAGGAGTCAAGGTTCCATACATTTTCTTTAGCTCCCCGCTGTCACTTTCCACCCAATAAGTCGTCCCATTTCTCGCGTTCCAGAGTAACACACACGAAGGCAGGATTTATTAACTACATTTCGCCGGCGACGACGCAGAATGCGAGAGCTGCTCGTGTGTTCCGAAGTCGAGCACAAACCGTGCCCCGTAAACAATTTTCTCGTCCCATAAACCCTCGGTGCACCGTCGAAGAAGATCGAGCAAGATTTATGGCGGGAGTGCAGCGGAGTCAGAGACGACTGGGGCAACGTGGTCGTTTGTGTGCAAAACTTTCAGCGAGATAACGACGAATGTCTCGCAAATTGCAGGCTGAACGGTTCCGCGGGGTCCCGGAGGGCGAGAGGGGGGGGGGGGCGGTATCGAAATACAAGGATACAGAACGATTTTACGGTACAGGAGAAACCGGATCGATGCCTATGATTATGTACCGCGGTTCGTGGCACCAGAGAGCTCACGTACGGAGCACGCTCCACTCTTTATCGCGTTTATGGCTTCATATCGCTGGCCGTGCCGCGAGATTATCCGAACAGCTGGCCCGAACAGAGTAATCCCTCCTCGGGATATCGCTATTGCGGTTTAGCACGAGTTTCGCCAACATATCCGTCGTGTTCGTCGACGTGTTCCTCGCTTCAACCGCGGATCATTGCGTTCGCATGTCTTTATCATTTGTTTCTTTGCATGGGCTTTCAGTGTGCGCTAGTTCCTCGAGATCGAGCGATTAACTCGCTCCGATTTCTTCGCGGGAATGTGCTCCATTACCTACGAAGTCGCGAACGCGATGCCATGGAGAGATGTGCTTGGGGTATTGTACTTTGCGAATGGAACCAGGTGTGGTTCATCGAGTGTCTTCTCTTCCGCGAATGATGAAATTAGTTTCTTATCTGTAGAGTCAGTTGAGTGACAGAAGAAAATAGCCGCAGTAAAGAGTGAAAATAGTAACAGGGAGCATCAATTTAAACGTGTCCTTCTAAGATGAAAAACAGAAAGATTTCACTGCTGCCATTACCCAGGATAATGGCTCTATAAAGATCAGAATAAAACGGCGTCAAGATACGCCGTAACGGCCTCGAGAAACGGCACAGTTGCTAATTGAATCGTAGCATCTTCCCCGTCGATACTTAATCTCGTAATAAGAAGCTTCATCTTCGCGAGGGTGCTTCCTAATCCCGGCGTTATCCAGCGTGTCTACAGGGCCGCGCAGTGTCGTCCTTTCAGGCTCTTATCCTGGTACTCGTGGAGCAGAGCGTTTCATAAATCCTGCCGCGAGAGATAAGTGGCCCGTGAATGTCTTTCGTCCTGTCTCCTCGCTGGATAGTTCACGACCAGCGAGATCCTCCCGGTGTTTTGGGACGGTTAACTCGAGCGAAACACATAATGCGCGTCCATTCAATCTTCCTAATCAAAAGTCCGAATTTTCCGCGCGCGACGCTGCGGCGTCGTGCCCGCGATAACGTGAAAGTTTACTGGCTGTGCGCGATACGCGTCTATTAACGTTTCCTCCAACTCCATTAAGTAAATTCCAACTCCTATTGGAGTCTGATCAGACTTCGATCGCAATGGTTAATTCGTCTCGCGACCAGCGCCGCTTGTTCGCCGTTAACTCGATTTCGCGCGAGCTCCGAATACGCGGCGTTTCGATTTTACTACTTAGTCGATTTGACCCGCTTGTTTTCCAACGCGGTCTCAATTTCTAGCTGGTCGATTTGCACCGCCCTTGTCTAACTTTCGCCTGCGACTCCGTCGCATGGTTACTGTTCGAAATGAACGAAGAGGTCGACGAAAATGGAGCTGCAATTTAGTTTACGCGGTACGGAGGAGTTGGAGTTTCGTGCATGCTTCGTATAGATTTGAGTTTCCGCGAAGTAACGATTAGGGGAATTATCTAACTCGTAGTAACTCCAATGTCTAATGCATCCCTTTGATAGTGACGTAAATAGATTTGAAAAGAGAAGAAACTATATGTACACCGAATTCACACAGAGCTACGTACAGCTATAAAAGCATATTAATGGTAGAGGAAAGCAGCATAATTCCAGAAAAGATAAAGAGAAGTACGCCAGACTGAATTCACAACGAACAAAAGCATCCCTTCGATAAATATGCGAATTTAAATATTCCAATACCACTTCCTCGACGACATACCAAGATTCAACCATCTTACTCTCGATCTTTTAATGCATCCTTTGTATTCGTGCCACTAAATGGGAGAGAGAAATTCGCCAGTCTAATGGTGTCTTCCACCTCGCCGTCGAGGACCGGGGAAATAGAAAGCGGATCGAACCGTGTCTGTTCGTCACAACTCCGAGAAGAACGCGCGGGATCGTGTGGCATTGAGAGAACTCTATATGTCGAGGATCCACCGAGTTCGCCACCCGAACTCGTCGAAACGGAACGAAAGTAGGAGAAATCGACGTAGGAAGAAGGAAAGCGGGATAAAGACAAAAGGACGAAAGAGGAAACTGTCCCGGGGCGAATCAACAACTTCCAAAAGGGTCGAAATAAAATCGAGAGGAAAACAGCCAACCAGACGGACTGATCGTAGTCTTTGCTCGCGAGTAAACTGAGCTTTCGAACTGCACACGCGCGAGTGCATAAGGGATATGCATGATTTTTTTGCTCTACAAAAATATGTACGGCGACATTTCGAATGTCTGTGGCAACTAGCAACATACAGATTAAACTAATGTATTAACAAATTTGATGAAATATACCTTAAAGTTTCTAATGTTTTCGTTGTAAATATTCTGTTCTTAAAAACGATTCTTCAATGTTCTTTTGAGCAGCCTGTTTTGATGAATTAAGAAGTGTTACAAGCACAGCCAGTGGAGATTTATTTACTGATCGTTTGGTTCGATTAACTCGTGCACTGACAACGCAGAATGCAAAACGTGAATGAAAATGTATTAAAATTGAAAAGTAGGTAATGGAGAAATAGGATACGAATATCAAACTACCTATACCTATGTGATAGTGAATCGAATTTCCAAAATGATTAGAGACACTGAGGCTCATCAAAACGCAAGGAGTTGTGAAAGTCAAAATAATCATCTTAAGCAATGTTCAAGTCAAAGATTCTTTACCTTCTAACACTGCTTAAGTATCCAACCTAAAGTTACTAGCAATATTACATATTCTAATAAAAAATTCATATAATAAAGACCAATCCCAAACCAGCAAGTAGAAAACAACCTAGTAACTCAGACATTGCAGAGTGAAATAAACATCAGCTGTTTCCTGATATTTCATCAAGACAAACTAGCTATATTTAAAAATTTCCCTAGTATTTTAAACAGTGTTTCTCCATTCTAGCTCCATTCTAGCTTCAGAGCGAATAGAGATTTATCCCAGAGTGAAACAAAGCGGAACTTAAAGTACAGTTCTTTATACTTTAATCCACTATATCCAAATTAAAAGTCAGGAAAAAGTTTCTTCCACAAAATTGGAGCACAAAAACCGGCTATATGCTCGTTCAGAAACTACAGAAGCTCCGATACATTTCGTTTCGCTCCAGCTTCATACGATTCCTTTGATTCGAAATTTATAGATCGCGGTATCTCTGTCCGAAACTAGCGCTAACTTCTACGCCTGCTCTCTCGCAGCCCACATACATTGGCGGCGCTCCAAAACGCGAGTCTATCACCTCGTAAATTATTTTGACGCGTCCCGGGAATTAAACGTAACACAAAAGTATTACACCCGATATCAGTGTGGCGGGCTCACGGATCCCGCGGGAATAAAGTTCGCTCGCGTTCGTTTCTGGCGGATCGACTGAAAATATCGATCCGACGCAGATGGCAGCCATTGCTCCACGCAAAAAAAAAGGAGCTTCACTTTATAATATCATGAACTGACTCGCTGGAAACGCACGAGAATCCTAGAATTCACGAGTATCGACAACCCCTCGCTTTAAGTGATATTAAAGACCAGAAAAGATTCTGAACCGCGAACGAAATCTACCATGCAAGCTTACAATTAGATAAATTAAAATGATTTTTACAAGTGGTCGAAGCCATTACTTTGATTTCTCACGTAGAATTTTCGGTAATGAAATTGTTAGAACGTCGCCTCTTCAATCGCCGAGGTGCTGATCGATAAGTCGCAGATTCACCATTATGTTCTTTCAGAGGTTTACAAAAAAGGGTGCAGAGACGCGGGGTGTAGCACGAGGAGGCTGAGGTATTCAGCGTAAAACGTGAATACTTCGGCCGCCCGACTCAGAGCATTTGCATAATTAGCAGAGATTTTGTCCGGGTCGTAATGAAGTTCGCATTACAGTCGGTGAATCTGGAGGGACACGCCGCGTGCACCCCACTAAATTATTTCGCCGACCGAGCCAGCTGCTTGATACCAAGGATCCGTTCCTATCCACCGCTAAAAACACCCTCCGTAATTTATTTAGCGTCAGATATGTAACAGCTCTCCGCTAATTGTAAGTTTGTATATATATATGACACACGCAAACCCTTGGCTCATTAATACAAATAATAAAGTTTCTTCTCATTCAAGGAAACTTTTAAAGGAAACTGTACAAGTGGTACAGGGAACTCCTCCGAGGATCTGGGCTCGGTATCGAGAATGTTTTCTAGCGTCTAATGGTGTCCCCTCGAAATCTCTTTTTATCGAGTGAATCCTATCTCTCAAGGAAAAGCTTTTGGTTCAGCAGCTGGACAGTACTTCGATTTCACGCTTCACGGAAACTCGCCGCCGCTTGTTTCTATTTGTTGCAGCTCCTACCCGTTTTTATGTATGAGCAAATATCGGGGGACGTGAGAGGATCTGAACATATCACCTCGAGCTAATGGAATTGCTGGCTGGATTAATTCCTAACTTCCAGTAGGATAGCGCTTGCCAATATAAACGTAGATTGAACGCATCGATTTTATCCAGCTACTTCGTTTAAATGCTAGTGGTTGACATATGAAATTTTTGTTGGTATACATAGTTATACGCGTGGTCTAAAATACTAATTGCCAGCTAGGTTTTTTCGCTACCAGATCAAAAATCAGCTCATCAAAGTTCTATAATGGTTATGAGGTGATTGTAAAGGCATCGTGCTTCGTGATAACAATTGATAGAGCGTTTAAAACCACGACAATGAGTGACTTAGTGTCTGACATTTTTACACATACTACTACATACTCCATTAATGATTTAAGGCGGTATTCTACTTTAAAAATCTTTGTTTTTACATTTTCTTAAAGAATATTGTTTAAAAAATGTATGTGTAAATCCCTATATAAGTACAAAATTACCTAATCCTAGAACCCTACGATTAATCCCATCTCCCACTACCAACAACACACTTTAACCCCTAATTACCCAAATTAAACGATCTTTCACTTTCCCCCCTAAGTCTACTTCGAACGCTAATATTCCTTCATTTAAAACCAGGACGCCTACAACATCAAGCGTAATCCAGCCGTGAAAACGAGGCTTCGTAATAGCGACGCTCTTCGCAGCGTTCGAGTCTTTAAGCGAGGTGAAAATCGTTAGCGTTAAAAAAAGTGGTGGTCGTACGTTTTCCCTCGTAACGTTCTCGTGTCCACTTAAAATCCACGCGGTGAATTCCAGACGATCCCGCGAACGCGAAAAAAGGGGAAGAATCCAAAATGCGAGAGACAGACGGTCGGAGACGACCTCGGCGTGGTCTGCGAGCTGTGGCAGCCGGGCGAAAATGAAATTAAGAAACTACGGTACGGTACGAGGCAGGCTGGCTGGATGGCTGGCTGGCCCACGGAGCATATTACGTTTCCCCGCAAGAGGAGCTACGTTACCAGCGTCGGTATCCTGGAACATGCCTGCCAGGATATATTGTAATAGCCGCGCGGGAGCGTCCTTAGAAGTCGTTGAATTTACATCTCGGGGTAGCGGGGCGCCAAGTGCCGCGGAATAAAGCGCATCTTGCACGCTGGCCAATTGTCCTCGGGTTATTAATTTTCGTCTCCCTCCCACGTTTTTGCCCTGCTTCTTTCGCTGCGTCCTCCTCTGATAATCAACCCGCGAATCTCGCTCACATTGGACTTCTAATGGGCTCGAAAATATCGTGGGGTATCCACGGACGTGTATAATATAGTGGGAACTCCATTACGCGGAAAATAACAGTTCGTTATTTAAACGTTACGGTGTTCCAACGTCAGATTTGTACCTACTGTCCGAACAGTTTCTTTTAGAAATATGGGAAAGTTATTCTGAGGGTGGTGTGGGGGTAAAGTTTGCGGGAGGGCACTCCAGTAGTGAGTTTGAACTGTGGGATAACTTTAATATTCTGAGTAGATAAAGTTACAGCGAGACAAAATTCTGTATGCAAAACAGAAGCGTGGGTGATTGCAGCGTTAGCGGATTATTATAATCATTCCAGTTACAATTGCCATGCAATTGATCACAGGACAACAATTGGAAATTAACGAGTGGTAATCAGCTCGTAGCCACACGATCCAGGCTCCATTCGCGGAATTATCCACGTGTTACAAGCCCTGTCTCGTCAACCCTGTCCAATATATGCGAGGACCGATCTCTGTACGATCCTCTGCTCGAATAATTTCACGTTCATTAAGTAGACCATGGATCGAGCGTGTTCGCGCGCACTTTGGAATACATCGTTTCGGATTGTAAATGCCATTCGTCTCTGATCGTACTATTTTGCACGCCAGTGTATCGTTTCTATCTAACGAATTCTGAGTGGAAAAATGTTGAAGTATCAAAGAACATGTTTCCACTGGAAATAACATATCGGAGACACCGAATGAAATGAAGTACACATCGCTCGAAACTTCAATGAAAGGGTGGCGAAAAAGCAACGCAGTATTGCGCAAACAGCAATAAATCATTTTTCATTCTTCTAAACAATATGTTCCCTTCCATTCATGGAACTGTTTTTAATTATTGCGAAATGAAAAGCATTCGACTGCGTGCTACACGTCCGCTCTTTTTATCGAAATGGTCGAATATAAATTTGAAATATAAATTTCAAAAACATTTTCGTACAACTTGATTTATATTATAACTCTGGATTTACCTCCATTATTTGAAAAAAGGAGCAAAAGCAACTAACAAATATGATGCGCGATGCAATATTTGTAACGACATACTTAATGTTTCTACGATAATAACGTATTACAACATTACGTGAATCAAAGTAACTTCCTCCCTATAAAACATATCGAAGAAGAAAAATATCACGATTAATTACCTTCACGATATTCATGCCCCGTTTTTTCTAAAAGACACGCGAATCGATCTCATAAATCGCTTCCCAGTTCACGTTCCACTGCGCCAGGTTAAACACACCAATAGAGAAGTAATTTCGAACGAACATATTCCTCATTTCCCGCATACATATGTATGCGCATAATAGCCTGTTGAAAGCGAAAAATAAATTATATAATAATTCGTCACCATAAGCGTTGTGTTTCAACGTTTCCGTCTGAATAATTCCGCGGCGAATATGAAATTATTAGACGTTCAAGTCGCAAGCACAACGAAACGTATAGGTCGGGCAACAGTATGTACGCTAAACAGTTTACGTGATTGCATACTTGACAAGGATGAACGTCGATTTATCAGCACGATGCAGCCTCCAATTTTAGTCACAAATTTCCACGAAAACAGGTGCCAGATATCAGAGGGAGGGAGATAGAACGTGGGAGGGGCAGAGAGAAGCGTTTGAATTTACTGATTGCGATTCGAGCACGAGCTGTTTCGTACGCGAACCCTGCTCCGAAAAGGTGACTTGCGCACTTGCTTGTTCACACACTACACTGTCCACCCATTTCAAATTTAATAAATCGAACGAAGGTATATATTCGGCACAACAATACAAGCTTCACGTTAAGAATTTAAGAAATTAATGGAGGCTTAAAATCAGAACCAGCAGTTCCCCAGATGATAGTCGAAAGCGGATGAAATGATCGTTATCGGTACGCCACTCGCGCGATTAGGAGAAAATCCTGGTCGCCAACAGGCCCCCGTTAAAGTGAATCGTCAATCGTGGCCGATTATGTCCCGAAATGGGGCCCAATACGCGGCGAACGTTGTAGGTAGGAAATTTACACGCGAGTAGATATCTAGATATGCAGTTCCGGCACGCTTTCAAATCCCAGCGAAAGACGAGCCCACTGAACAATAGGTAAATGCACTTCCGCGAAGCGTCGAACACTAAACCGTTGCCAAGGTATGCGACTCGGTGAATCGGGAGTCGTGGAACAGTCGGCAGAGTGGAGTGGAAAAGCTTGAAAACGAGGTACCGGTTCGGGAACTTTTTCCTCCCCTTCCGAAAAGAACGCGGAAGGCAAACAGGCACGATAGAGAACTTCGTAACGCGCCCTGAGAACACGTTCTCCTCCTTGTACTTCTATCCTGATGATTTTTCTTACATGCATCGATAACAGGTACCGTGATCGAGTCCAATGTACATACGCTTGTAGCCGTGCCATGTTATGAAGTAGGGGGGACAAAGGCGTGAATTTTCTCGAAACTAGGAAAGGCAAGAAGGAACTCTAAACTGAATGCATTCTGGAGGTATTTTCTGGAAAATGACTACATACTCTTAAGAGGGAAAAGCAATTTGAATTTATCAAAAAATTCGTATCAAAGCACTTACAAAATACTTTATAATTTGAAGCCAACTGAACAGATTCTATGATCCGCGAAACTGATTGAAGCTCCCTGAAAATAACACAATACATATGCTAGCATTTACGAAAATAGTAAATAGATGCATCTATCTCTTTCCGTCAACCAAGACTGATTATGTATTAAAACCATTAGAAAACACAGGCTTCTAGGATCCCGTATCGATTCATTGCCCTGCATTCTATCCCATTTTCTGCGGTATCTCCGCAATTTATCCGGCTGCACACACTCGCAGCCTTAATGATACTGTTAGCGTTCCGCAGTCAACAGAGGGGGCAACAAACGGGAGGGATTCAGCGAGCAGCAGTCAGAGCAGCGAAAGCTTATTCCCACGGCGAAAGGAAACGCAACGTTCCACCCTTCGATTCCCACCCACTTCCTCGCGTTTACTTAAAGCTCTTCCTTTTTTTGCATTTCATCCCCATTTCCACGAGTTCGCGGGCGAACCAGTCCACTGTCCCTGTGAGCGATTTATGGAGATGGCGGCTACTTTTCAAACTACATACCCAGCGCGGTTACGCCGTGGGGACCAACTATAATTTCCGCGACCTACGATCGCCGCCAATTATAATAAGAATTTACGACCGATTCGAGTGACTACCGGACGACGACTATCGATAAAACGTCATCCAAAGGGCGCGAATGTCGCGGGGCAATTCTTCATTACCTGTCTCCGTTTCGCTGCCCCCCCAGCGGCTCGTTCTTTCTCCCTTTTCCCGCCAGCGAAATGTCCGATGGATTTACGAGGGTAATTACGCGCTTCCTCCACTGGCTATTCGTCGCTTCGGCGAGCCGAAGCGGGCCACTCTCGTATTTTCATTATTCTTATTCCGTTTCCATTCGCTGCCCGCGGCGTCTTCCCGACGAGTTTGCCCGAGTTTTTGGTCCGGTTCCCGGAAGTATTTGGGCGACTTGCATCGAGGGACGGTTCGATGCTTCTAACAGGGTCTGTGCTGCTTGCAAGGGAACGGAGTCGATACACGTCCGCCCGAATCATGGGGAATGAACGTCAACTTCGCGGCCGCTCCTGTGTCTCCCTTGAATGGAGCCATTAATCTCTTACCGTGGTCCATCGATCGATACGTTATTCAGTACGATGATTTCAAGATACTGGAGGTCAGGTAGGCAATGCTTGACTCTTTTCATGTGATAATTAAAGCGAGCTGAGTTCATTATCGCGATGGAATTCGTTGAAATCCGTGAAGCAGGAAAAATTGATACTTGAACGGTAACGGGTCATTCCACGACAAATTGGTAAAATTTTGCAGTTCGTTCGGGGGATTTTGGTGAAATTTAAATATGATTGTAGTCCGTGTAAAATTAGGGGGGGGGGGGGTTTATGTCATCATTTTGATGGTTTGGAACTTGTTTAACAGATATAGGACGTTGAACCTTTGTGATTTTTCTTCACGTATAAGTTATATGTAGGTCGGGATATTCGAAGTTGAATACTTGACGAGGTATTTCATGTACCTGACCCAGGCATATGCGGGTTTTCCTGCAGGGTTATCCCGAAAATGAACCGCTGTATCCACTTCCCCAGTTTTATGATTTCTTTCATACATCACCTGTCTAAACTGAAACTCGGTATAGTGGAAAACCCAACAAATTAGGACCTCGCTTTCCCCTTGATAAACTTTTTGGAAAGCTAGAATTAAAGAACTACCATCTAATGTTAATATTAAGTTCCCTACACCATTACATTACAGCACCAAAGAGTTTTGCATAATCATTTCCAGGAATCTCCACAGAATTTCGTCTCTCGTATAGTCGGCGATCATTATCCATTATTCATTGACCCGTGAGATGGATCGCTATCGTTTAACCGCCCGACCGGCGGAAATAAAAATCGCCAATTATAAGCACTTGATTGATACCCTAACCACGAACTCCCACTTCCGTCTACCTTTCAACGACCTCAAGAACTCCGCATCCTGCTGAATCTAATCCGACTGGCTGCGAGAAGAGTTCTCCGCCTTTCGACTTGCGTTAACTTGACCTGACTTTGAGTTCCCTGCAACGCTTACTGTGTTTACCTAACTAGTATACGTCGGTATAGCGTAATGAGTAAGCAACTTGAGGAACGGTTTACGGTAAGTAACTGGAACTAGAAACGTGAAGCCACTATCCCACATGCGCAATATTCTGCAGAAGACATTTATAGAACTTGAAGAGAGTCACTACTGATTACGAATAAAGACGTCGAAGGATCTTAATATATAAAGCAGAAAGCTTCTATATGTTTGTGTGTTTCTCTGTAGCGTAAAAACTTTCGAACGATAAACTCTGGGATCACGAAATGTGCTCAGCTCATTATGCCTGACTAATCCAGATGAAAGTAACCATTCTACAAAAAAAACTGAAAGAATTTTTTTTATAAAAGCAGAATCTAAATTTCGGGCGAAGCTGAGTAGTAAAGCTAGTAGTTTATAATAATAGAAAATGGAAACAAAAAAATACGTTGCCACGTGTGCAATGTAGGAATTTTAATGAAACATATATTCTGAACACGTAAAAATGGTTAGTAAAAAGTGAATTATGAAATTGGAGCGCACCAAAAGTAACTCGATGTGGAAGTATGCATACTTCTCAAAGTACTACTCAAAGTATTGCATTTCATCGAGGAAATTCTATGTACAAGTAAACAGAAAATTGTTACGAAACAAGAACCTACACTGCCAAGTCATTGCGTAAATATCATACTCCGCTATTACGCGCCTCTGAAAATCCCAGTCTATAACATCCTTACAAAGAAGTTTCTCGCGAAGCACTCGCGCCGCGGCGCGCCGGAGCGCAGCATAACAAATGCAAAAGAGTATGGAAGTTGAAGATCTGTGCAGGAAGCAGCTCGGTACGAGGATACAATTGATGTTTAATTAGCAGAATTATCAGGAAACACGTTATCGTTCCTGGAAAAGCGCCTGGAAAGCCCACAGGTTCTGTTTCAGACAAATCTTGAAAGAAACTTGTGATTCTCGGAGTGGTTTCGAATATTCGCCCAACGAAGGGAATTCATAATAAAATAAATCAATGTGCAAGACAAATAACGCGACGCTTAAGAGTCGAACTGATTTAGGCCAAAGGGCTGATCCTGGATTTGGAGTGTGTATAATTGTATGATCCTGGATTTGGAGTGTGTATAATTGTATATCGCCTCGAAGCGAGATGCTACCAGCCAAGATGATGTAATATTCAAGGAGAAGCTGAGATGTACGTCGGGACTGCAACTTTAACTTCATTAAGCGATTACACTAATTGTATTTATAATTGTATGCCAACGTGTCTAGATTTCAAGGAAGGAGATACGGAGTTACTCGCGATTAAACGCAGTAGTCAACAAAACATGTTGGTACAACGGCATAGAATTGCCAGGAGAATTGCTTGTTCTTTTTAATAATCATTTTTAGTTTTAGGGAGATTAAAAAGTTGATTCTATCGATGCAGAAGGTAGAAATTGTGGTGTTACGGTAAAACATGCTATTATGTATTTTGAAAAATTAAATTATCAACTGTAAGTATGTCATAACACATATCAGAGTTTCCCCATTGTAAGCTACACTCTATGATAGAAATATAGGAAATTATATTTAGGATGCAATGGAGGATTACGCAAATCGACAGGTTTAAGTGTTTAATTCATCGATTGCATTCGTGTTCTATGTCAAAGATTGCGTTACACACCTTAAAATAACATTCTATAGGGAACCTTCTCTCAGCAGAGAAAAATGCATGGGTACGCAATGCTGTGCATTTTCTAATTAATAATAAAACGAAACTAAGCTTCGCGAATGAAAAATTTTATAACGCGGTTCAAGATAGATTATTCCCTCAATATCTGGTTGGAAACGTTGCAAATGTTTCTCTCGAAACAAGGCATCCATTCAATCAGTTTTAACTTCTGAAGCTTTCTTCACTAACGAGATGTCTGCTTTCCATGTGTTTATAGAATGCCATTAATGAAACCTACGAAATCTGTGATGTCATCCACGTTACCTCGGAGGTACAAAAAAAATCTGCGTGGGATTTAATTTGGTGAGAGTTACCTGGGTCGCATTTTCGAATGAAAAACAGGATGTAGAATGTTTACCAATTGTTTCACCACGGAGACGCAACACTTCTCAGTATTTGAAAGCCTTGCAACGTTTTCGTCTTATATTAAAAATTAACTGCACTCCTCCCACAATTATTGAACGACTTACTATCTAAATGGAATATTATGCTTGATTGCTCCCGAAATTAATTACTTAAACACAGAAAATTCCCAAAATTAAAATTCTACAAATTATTGAGCATTGAAAAGAGTGTACCGAACATGTCGCCTATTTTCGAAACAAACTTTCAAGCTTCAATATTTATTCCCATTACAATTATACTATAACACTCCACAGTTAATTTCCAGCGATGCCAGTATTATGAAAACTCTTACTAATGTACCTCAATATTATCCATACACCGAATGCGAAAGAAAATATTGATCAACGGTTTTAAAAAATATAAAATTCGAATGTCACTCGAAGTGCTTCGAAGCAGGGCAACGATAGAGAAGAATGTCTCCGGGGAATTTCCAAGACTCTCTCGCATGAAATAGAGAAATTCGTTACTCACCCAAATGGTCAGCCCACGCAGCCGGTTGGCCCAGAAGGAACAGCAAAATGATCGCCAGCATGATGACGCCCGTGTGGCTCGGCCTTCAGAGACAGCAACGATTATCGTCTTGGCATCCAGGATACACACTGTGCACTGGTCAGTCGACGCGACACAGAAACCGACACATCATCCGCGCTTTGCCGCCGCCGCGTGGACCGAACGGAGCAAAACACTCGCGACGAGCACAGGCCGTCAGGAGAAGTAAGAAATAAATAGGCGTGCGGAGTCACGCCTCGAACGACGTCAGCGAATTCGTCAATGTCAGATGGCCAGCGTGGAGCTGCTCACCGGTCCGTTTCCCCGCGGCACGCATATTACACCAGATCGAGCCGTACCTCGCGCCTATCGATCGATCGACGTGACGTCACATACGATCCAGTCCACAGAGCAGCAAATAATACGATCCCCAGTACCAGCGATCACACCAATTCGCCACGATCCCGTACGCTGATTACCGTCGCCAGCTCTGCACTCGCTGACGCGACCTTTCAAATAAGCGCGCCGTTGCACATAACAAGTACGAGGCACGTGGTACCGCGTGCGAGCGACGCTGCAACTGGCGTACTTTCATCGACTGCTATCCATCATTCAAAGGTATCCTGCCGGTCTTACCGGACGAGCGGAGCGATCCGCGTGACCGAAGACCGTCTACCCTTTGGCCGCGAACGATCGTCGACGAGAGACCGTATCCACGCACCTCCCACGCGAGGTATATATATACCTCGTGGATTATTCAGGGTGAATGTTGGCTCGTCGAATGACACTTGAAATTGTCGATTAAGTCCAGGCCCACTTTCCCGTTGGATATCTACGAAAGCCGGCCGGAAGATCAGACTGTTTACTATACTCGTAAAGCACGACACGACACCGCGACGAATACTTTCGAGGGATGGAGAAACCGAAAGGGAAATGCACGGAGCACCGCGTGTGTTCGATTCGACGTTCGGCGCGCGACTGACGGCCGGGACGATTTCAAACTGGGCGAAGCGTGACGTCAGTGTTCGCACCAGCGCGCCCTCCGCCGGCCAATCGGCGGCCGGCTGCCGCCTCGGCGATATTCGTTTGTCCTCCAGAAGCTTGTAAGCTCCGTCTGGGATGATCATGACCTCGTGAATCTTGACCGCTGAACGTCACAATGATTCCTGGGAGTTACATTGCGTTTTGTTTAACATTTAACCTCGCCGACGTGTCGACGGCCGCAGTAGACGGTAGCTCTGATTTTCTGAGCCGTCGCTGGTCTGTGGGTGGTATGGGCTCCATGTGTCGTCGAGTGTCATCTGCTTCTGTAAGGGCCATTTTATATCAGGTTTACTGATGCTGTAGAACCTTTGTTGTTTATAGTAATTCGTAGGCATGGTTGGTCTATCAAGGGATTTTTTAATAATAGGGCACTCACTTTTCTAATGTTGGTTACTACGTTTGTTAGTCGGCTTTCAATGTGCTTAAGGGTAGTAAAAAGAAAGGTTGTGTCAAGAGAGATTTTTTAAAGCGTTTTATGCGTTGTATACTTTTGATATTTAGATTGTATTCGAATTTTATAGTCCTATCCCAATGTAGTAAGTGTCTCATAGACTGTTAACAAAGATATATTCAATGCCAGTTATGAATGTTTCTATGTTATGCATTTGTGTTAATTTTATAGCATTTTTAACAGTTTCCCAAATAGTTACAACTCTGTTTGGATATTGGAATAGTAGATTGTTTGCAGCTATTACAATAACGCAGGTTTGAATAAACGGGGTCCTACTGTACGGTTTGCGAATGTGAAATTTTGATGTTCATTGATACACATCCAAATAGATTTTAATATTCAATTAATCCTTTAACTCATATTCTATACAAACCCAGAGAAGTAAAGACATTATTATTATTACATTGGAAAACAAATTAAAACTGACTTCAAAAACAAACAAGTGCACGAAAAAGTAAAAAATAATTTTTTCTCTTATTTAATCTACGACTATCAATTTTTTATGTCGGCGCCTTATCATTTGCACTGTGTAAATCTGGCACCGACTTAAAAAAAAAAATTATTGTCGTAGATTAAATAAAGGAAAAAAGTATTTTTACTTTTTAATGCATTTTTATGTTTTTGAAATCGGTTTTGATTTTTTAAAAATTTTTTATTTTTTATTTTTTAGTTATTTAACTTACGTAACTACATTGATTTTAAAAAATATGAGAAGGCCTACAATAATAGCTGCTCGCAAACAAATAAGCGTTTGCTAGAAATGAAAGATTCCAAAAATAAGCGACTTGAAAATGTGAAAATATAAGGGTGTCTCAAATTCGTTATATGGGGTTTACAACTCAACTCGCGTAAATAGTCTAAAATGCGACAATATATGAAATACAAATTATGTAATGAGGCGAAGTTTGAATTAACCAGTATCGGCAAAGTGTTGAGCCAATATTGATGCAGTATAGAATGTGGCCACCGGGGCATGCCGTCTTTTGAATATAAAAAAATCATCAAAATCGGTCCATATGCTGAAGAGTTATGCGGGGACAAACATAAAAAAAAAAATTAAAAAAATACATACGGGTCGAATTTATAACCTCCTCTTTTTTGAAGACGGTTAAAAAGTGGTTGATATCAAAAGAAATATTGGCATTATTATTTTTGTTGCATGGAGTGTTTCAGAGTAGTATATAGCAATCTCTTAATGAATGATACTTTGCGAAGCATTTATAGAGATGCAACAGTATTTGTATAACACGGTGTTTATTATTTATAACTTTTTCCTTGTGTTTCTCTTTGATGCATATAACTTTGTCAGTAGATACACTATTTAATTTATCCCTCTCCGGACATATTGAATATTAAAAAAAAATTATTAGAATGAAATAAATGCAAATGCGTTGATAATATCTATTAATAAATGTGTATAATTACATTTAATACTAGAAATTCGTTGCGTTTATGTGTCGATAGACAATGTTTGTTTTCGAACAATCTTATATTACAATCAATAATTTTTATAAAACCCATTGATCAGTACGTTTAAGTTGTTGAAAAGAACGTACCCTACTAGACGAAGAATTTTCCAATTTTGAATTCCTCTATACTATGAATGAAACTTCTTGGCCCCACCTTCGTGACCTCGTAAAGTTTAATAATCTCATAAGGAGATACATGGTCGCATAAATCCTTAGATGTATCGTGATCTATGATGCTGATGCACCATCTGTCACTCATGAATCACGATTTACATAATACAGTCTTCAACAGATGGTACATTTTGCAGGAGATTTCTAAATACAAGTTACGAAATAGAATGTTGTAAACGAAAAGTAACTTATTTTCTACCGTACTAATATTCGATTATCTCATCCACCAAGACAGTGGTACAAAAAATAAAAATATTTCGAAAAATTGATAGCAATGTATAGAATAACAAATATTCTGAAGTTTCATAGTTTAGCTTGAGGGAATACGTACTCGTGTTCGAACACACAGTATCGCCACGATCCTCTAGAAGTCTAGAAATACAATACCTGCGCATTAATTTCATGAGTGGATAAAACGTTATAATGTAGGCATAGAGAATTCATTAAACTTACAGGAACTCATTCTGACTGTGATTGTCAGGTACAATGTTGGCGATAGTCACAATTACGATGAAATCGCGTTTAATTATTCTAATATGTGATACTCTCTCTTGTCTTCCGTCAGATACAATTTTCATTCAAAGTAGCATACTTTTAATAAAAAATCTCGTTAGATTTATCGACTCAAAGAATTCCAATTCCCATATCTACTCACAACCAGTGCAATGTAAAATGCGTGGCTGTCCGATGTGAACGTAAAATGGGAAAACTTTAAATTCAAAAACGTGCAAGTGAGTCTGAAGGGTATAAACGAGTAACCACTCTCTCGAAAAGTAAAATGAAATCAAAATATAGTACTATCCCCCGTTTTACTAAGATGCCGCTTTGTATCATGGGATTTCTACAAGCTTCTGAACCCTACATAGTACACGATCGTAACTCCTTACGAGGTTTAAACTCGTAAAGCTTAACGCCACCACGGGACGTGGCGTTTGCACAGAGACGGTTGTTCAACGCACACCACCACGGCGTAAGAAACTCATAAAATTTTCGGTCGTAGTGTCAATCTTTATACCAGACATAGGTACACCATGGAAATCGGTAAACGGTTAACACGCAATTCCCCAGCAGGATTTATATTTTCTCATTGATTTCTAAATCGATCGTGCCTGCGGAAATTCGGAATATGAAATACCGATATAGCATATAAAATTCTTCCGAATCTTCGTCTGTTGTCATTTCGTTAAAGAGAGATGAAAAGGAAATTGATTAATTTCACGTGAATGGTACTTCTATCGTAATCGGGCAAGGAAGCATTTCATTTCCACGTGAAAACCATCAGCATGCCGCCTTAATTTCGCTAAAATCCAACTTCCAAAACTGAAATAATTCCCCTGTAAGTGGGGAACAGGAACTAAATGAGTATTGGGTAACGTGATGTACGGCACAGTATTCATTTCCCTATATTCGGCTCGTGTTTACCGCAAATTGCATTTTGATCGTTTAACGCTTTCCTCCCACATGTGACCAGAGGAAACGAGATTTCGAATGTAATTGCACAGTCGAGTAGTCGAGTGTGTTTGCTTTGCACGATAAAGGAATGTAGGTAGGCCTTAGACTAGGTCGTCGATTTAAAGGGGTTTAAAGCAAACGTCTTCTGCCACAACTATTCTGCACTTGCAATATTCATTCGTGTTTCAATTTTTGTTTTGCTGTCAAAATTTGTCAAGATTAATAAGCAGGGGCTCTGTAAATTTCTGCCGCAGTGATTAGCTGATAGACAAATGTATGGCCTGTAGGATTTAAAAGAGAACGAATTCTGTAACTAAATATAAAATTATAACCACGACAGAATTAGAACTGAAAGATCTGGCTGTATTTGTTCAGCACTCGCAGGAAGTAGTATGCTCAGGAGCCACATAGGGTTATCACCTCACCACGTGTTACGCGACATTCATTAAGATCTCCCGATTTCGTATCATCAAATAAAATTCGTGTAACGCGTACTGTTGCCGAGACATACTGACCAAAAATTTCAAACTTCTTCCATGTCAGCCTTTCCTCAGTTCCGACTACTTGCAGCTCAAAGAAGTTTAAATTATTTAAACAGATTGCGTTTCGCAAAATTAACGTAATTAGAATAAAGATGATCTTAACTGTAATAAATCCATCTTTACAAAAATTATCCTGGTCGTGGGATTAGTAAATGCAGATCAGTTTTTCATCAGCAAGTTTAATGGAGCACGCCGTGACGTAAGACCACCCCGAATAGGCAACTAATTTAATAATACCCTATTAGGAGTGAAAGAAGAAAGAAAAATTGAATGGAGGTGAAGGTTATAAGTTTCTCGTACGATAGGGTGATATTGAGATTCATACGGGAAGGAATTTTTTCCACCAGCCAAGTAGGGAGGGCCATGTGCATCGATATTTAAGCACCCTCTGTAAGAACTATCCAAAAATACACGAAGAGCCATCTGCTCGAGATATGGTAATTTTATTTATCCGGCGAGCCAAGGATGTGCATTGCGGTACGACACAAAACCCGTGCACGTCGACGTACATACGTAAACTGCAGTTTATTTATGGAGAAGTCGTGCATCCAAGCTCAGTGCTTGTTTTAAATATTATTGTACACGTGTCTCAGACGTTTAAGGTAAAGGAGATTTACTTCCTACTCCAAAAATGGTGTCGTGAATGCATCAACGTTTCATTTCGTATTCAGAGTTTCAATTGTGTAATTCCCATTTCTCTTTCGGACAACTTCCCCTCGGCATTCGTTTATGCTGGTGTTTCTACCCAAGAATTGTATTTAGGCTTACTTTTAAGCTTAACATTTAGTGTCAGTTCCATAATATTAGTATTAATTTGTAATTGTCATGCTTGTAAAGTATGTTGTCGAATGAAGTATTTGTTTTCCTTTAAAACAAATATTTCCAACTCACTGTGCGGTAGTCTTCAGGCTTTACGTCGCCATACAGCTCCGGTTAATGACTTCAATGTTTAAGCAAAGGTGTTCGCTTCTCTCATGATAAATTTACCGCTTTCGTTATAGCAATCCTACTGAAGCAGAATGTGTAATAATTGCTTCCTACATTAAACTGCGAGCTAAACTCGTAAAGTACATCCGTCCTGTTTGAAGTTTGCTCTCGGTATCTCCAGTCTATCTACCTTTGATTCCTGGCTCCTAAATAATGCCAGAATATACATTGCTAAACAGATAAGTTGTTGGTATAGAGCGGCTTAATTTACTTGCGAGATATTCATCACAAGTGTTTGACTGAAATTCGAAATCCGATTTCAAGCACATTCTTCTTTTCATTTGTGAGATAAGAAAGACAAAATGGAAAAACAAAATAATGGAGAATTTATGTTTTACAACTTGTACCTACAAGTTGAAATAGCCAATTTGCAAAACACATTCTTTGTCGTCCAAGTGTATTTGCTCTGTTTAAGTAAGATTGTTTTATAACAGTCAACAGTTTTCTTCTATTTGCATACCCATCCTTCTCATGAATTCAGTGAAACAGTATTTAAAAAAAGGGCACAAAAATTCACTGTTCATCGTGCTTTTACAGTCCCAACATTTATTGTAAAAATTCCCTCTTTTATATCCAAAGCGTACTTTAACCGCTCTCGGTCGATCATAAAAATGTTTCCACCACGATTTCTGTTTTCACGTAAAATTTTATTTGGAAAAGGACACAATTAAACGAACCAACGAATGCTCAATTCTTCAACAAATTAACGAACCAGTCCGCTCGATACCTGCATTGTAAAGAAAACACAGCATTGTAGTAAATATTGATTCAATACGGTGGCATTTTACGAGTCGAGAACGTTTGTGAATACTGTGGAAGGATTAAATACGAAATAACGCCGGTAGAAAACATGTTGGAGCTTTCAGTTCGCCATCAAAGCGCTGTTAACATCAGGGATTTCTTGTCCTATCGATTATTTCCGAAATATATTTCATCCCCAAAGTAAATGAAATTCTCGCCGCACAAACATACCAAATGCTACACTTGCCCGCAGAGTATCCAGCCTACTGTTATTCCGTATCACAATTATATATTAACTACGCATGAAGTATTCACAAGAAAATCAGGTTACAATCAGCGATTCGGTGGCACGGCCATTAGTCGCGGTGCATATTTCAATGGCATTACGAAATGAACGCGTAGGCCAGCTACAATTAAACTATGCAGCCCGATTGTTAATGGAAACGGTCTGAAGTTCGCGATGTAAATCTCAGTAATTTTATTATACGTTTACCTGCGACGCTGATACATATGGCAATAACCGTAAATCCGCCCCCGTGTTTACTCTGCTTTTGGTTGCCATTTATCGCGGCGCATAAAGCACGCTAAGCAGATTATTCCCCGCAACTTTGCCACCGAATCGTCCGTCGAACGCGCGAATTCGTCCGAAAGTATGTACACGCGTCCCTTCGATCACATTCGACGCGTACCGTTGGTTCTCTCTCTTTTCCCCCCCTTTTTTTTTTTATTCGCGAATCGAACGTCCCCATCGATTACTCTGAAAACCTCCTCGTTTGTAGAACAGCCCGCTCGGGCTCGCCATCTGGCTCCGCGTGTCAATTACAAAAAAACAAACGATACACGTAAATCATCGTTACCCGCGTGCAGGCTGGCGACGCTGGAGTAGCAGGCTCTCGCGGGTGCAACGAAAAAATCTCGCCCCATCTATTTCGCCGGGCGTTGGATCGAAACGCGAGTCATTGCTGGCGATCGCACCGTTCCTCAAACAGCCTTTCCGCGAGAACTTCAAAGCGTGCCAGAAAGGTGACGGGGTGTTAAGAAGTCTGAGATTTTCGGGGGGTCTGAAAACACGCGAGGCAGCATTGTGTTAGCTGTGTGGTACCTAATTGCTGCTATGGTTCTTGCATAGTGACAGATGATTTTGGTACATGATCAGATATTTCTCTTGTTCTCGATGTTGAAACTGAAATTATCGTTCCCATATCGCGTCTAACAATTACCGGACAAACTTTTGAAAGGCACAAAGGTTTCTCTTATGCTATTCACCTCCATACCATACTTGGCGTAAAGCTGCAGAATTTTCCCGCGTATTCAAGGAGAAATGCGAAGTAAACGTGCACAAAGCAGCCTACCATGCATCCAGCGAGAAGATTGTCCCATGTATTTTAAAACGCGTTGAATCGCGAAGCGTTTCGCAAGCAGCCCCCCACCGCGACATCAAAGCCATCGACGATGGATCCCAGGAATGTCTGGGGTTAGCCGCGATCGTCGAAGACGCGCCAACGATTGACTTCCCCAAACAATCCTCCCCGAGAAATACCAACTGTCCGATCCAGGGGTCTCGAGGTGGGCGCCCCCGGGAGCGAGATCCGCGCTTTTACGCCCCGTAAATTCGAGCCTGGGAATTTTTCATAAATTAGACAGGTGACGGTGCCGTTAAAGTCCCGGGGAGAAATTCTGAGAACGCCATAAATAAAGGGAGGGTTCGCTTCCACGTCGGTCGTACTTTCAGCACCTTGGTGGTTAGTTTATACCGCTTACCGCTGGTTAAGGGGCGGCGGCGGAGGGGGGGGGGGAGGAGGTGGGTTGGTTGAAAGAGAGAGAAAGACGAGTAAATGGGTCGGCAGGGGCGGAGGAATGAAGGAAGCCGCGATAGGGTGGCCGCGGAACGGTGAGGAAGACGGAGGGGAGAAAAGTTCGCGCTCTTAAAATCACATTTCCTTTTCGTTCTTTTACGTGGCACGAAAACAAAGCGCGGGACGCAAAAGCTTAGCGCGAGTAATTATCGCGGTCGGCCTGCGAGAAAGCACGGAAACACACTGCCCGCGTGCAGGCCGCTTTGCTTCCCTGATAAATCCGCGAGCCAGCCAGCGTTTCGGGACCACGGAACCAAGAATCACCTTCGCGTGTCGCGGAGCTGGATTAACTGAAACATTCTGAAACGCCGCGCGAGGTGAAAGCGATACCCTCGCTCCTCGGCGTTTTAATTCGCTGCTATCAACCTGGCGATTTCAGCTCTTCCTCAAGATGGAGGTCCCCGCGAATTTATAAAATCTGCCGCACCTCTCCCGCGGGGGATTCGTGATTGCGCGGGACCTATCGCCGAGAAAAGGGGCCACGATCCGTGGGCCATTAATCTTGCCAGTCGATATCAGCTTTTTGTTCCACGGGGAAGCAACGGTGCATCGCGGATTTATCAATAAACGATAAAGGGATCCGCGATGGGTGCGATCGCGGAGGCAATCACGACCCGTGACTGCCTCGGATGAAGTTAAGAAAACAATTTATTATTGATAATAGCGGGATGAAAGGGTGCGGAGAACAAGATAAATTGTTTCTACGTGAACGTTTCGCACGTTGGAACTTTCCTCCCGCTGATACACACCTTGGAATTTACATGTCGGGCGAATCGAGGCCCCTCTATCATCAATCAACTCGCAACGTGGTCGTTGCATAATTCCTGAAGTCCACCACGCTCCTATGGCTGCACGATGTAATTAGGGTACTGAAATACACTTTGAACTTAGGTTATATTTACCCATCTATCGCGCGCTTGTTCGAAGACCATCCATCAAAATATTCAGGTTCAACAAGTTGCTGGACGGACAACGACGGCTTCGGTACTTTTAGTGAACACTGTAGGACGTAGAACTCCCCCTCGATGGCATACCAGTAATTTCAGTTTAAAGTGTAGGATTGAAAACAAGGAAAAACCGAAATTATGGGGCGAACTCGAGCACACAAAGCCCTTGTGTAAAAGTAAGCGGAAAATGTATCATAGAAGCAAAGCTTTTCGACTTTTTGAAGAAAGTACTTTGAACATTTTTTGTAACACAGTGTCTTAAATGTTTCAGTTTGTCCCATAATTTTGAAACATCCTTTACAGAGGTGTATTAATATAAAAAGTGTGTGTTACTGCTTCTTCTTCATGAGTTCCATAAGCGTTTCGAGAAGTTTAATCGATTGACTTGGTGGCTTCCGATAATTTCCTCGCAATTAAAGTTCGCATGGCTGCGAAGTTTCTCTTCCTTCTTCTCGTATGCACTTTCACGGCAACCGCTGATCGATTTCCGCGAAGGGAGGCTCCCTTTACACGATACGTACCGTGTTAACGAAAAATAGGTTTCCGATACGACGGGGCTAAGTTTCCGCTTGCAGATTCTCCGCTTCCTACAACGCGGAGAGCAAAAAAGCTGAGAGAAACTGCGCGAACGTTCGGGGTTTAAATAATGGAGTTGTTTGATTATTCGTAAGGGAATCCAATGGTAAATACAGGGGCCTAAAAAATTCTTGGCGACCAGTTAAAAATCGATAACCAAGATTCGGGAATCCTGATCCAAGGATCATCAGGAAAGCTTTAGATTTATTAGAAGTTAAAGATGTTCAAAGTAGTACTAATGTCGAAGAACTAATGTTAAAAATGAAATTTCAGACTGGGTATTTCATATGTTATTATTCCGTGTGTTCACATTTTGTAAGTATTACCTATATATATATTACTGTGTTAATTTTTGTAACCTTTTCCATCACCGATGTTCAGTCAAAGTAGAACGAGTTGGCTGTGACAATTTTTCTTATGCAAGATGCTGATTCCGCAAACCCAATTGCAAAGAGACAAGTGCTTTCACGATGTCACTGCTAAAAGAACAGTTAACAGTTATCTGTTTCAGCTGCAAGTGGTTCTCTTATGTACCCTTTCATCTTCAACCAGCGCTTCTACAAAACCTATTGTAACGATAATACGTTGTTGTCATAGAATGACATTTCCTTTCGTGCTCTGAATAAAGCCACAAAGTTTAACTGAAATTAAAACATTTACAGTGATTACATCGTTTGTTTGGTACACACGCAGACGTTTCTGTATTTCTGTATTTCCCCGGAAAGAACCATTCTTCGTTTCCCTTCACCGCAGAGAGCGTTTTAACGAAAAATGGCTTTCCAATACGAAAGTAGCTTTCCGCTGACTTTCCATTCTTACAAGCCAAAAGCAAGGTCTTAAAAAACTTCTTACGAGAACTGTTCCTGAAATTTCATCGCTTAAACAACAGTTAAATAGTTACAACAGGTAGATTATCAAAGTTCAACTTTGCTGCTCTGTTCGAGTTTGTTGAAGGATGAAATGACTTCCCTTTAGTAATAAATACAAAATTCCTGCAGGAAGCATTTCAGGTTCACAATTATAACTTTGTTCTCCGGGTGCATCTTTAAAAATATGTTTACAAGCAAATGAGAATCATTTCAATTCAAACAATTTAATCTATAGAATTAATCGCTTGTTTAATCGAGATTGTGTTGATGATTTCCACTGGAATTTTATTTGATCCCTGATTCCATTCCATTGCATTTACATCCACTCTCCACTTTTATCGTTGCCGTCAGCGTTGACCATTTCCTCCTCCAATGTTCGTCGATAATCATTGCGAGACGCACAGTGCTTCGTGGACACCACCTGGCCAGGTAGGTACTCTGCGGAATATGCAAATAATCCAAATAGAATGCCCCTCCGCCAAAGTGGGT
Organism: Andrena bucephala; assembly: GCA_947577245.1. Taxonomy (NCBI): domain Eukaryota; kingdom Metazoa; phylum Arthropoda; class Insecta; order Hymenoptera; family Andrenidae; genus Andrena; species Andrena bucephala. The sequence continues at coordinate 114,564,404 of OX387715.1, forward strand.
GACCGTAATTTTCCGCGGTTTAGTACGGAGACCGGAAATGGAAATAAAACGCGGCGCGGAGGCCGTCGTTGCTGCGCTCCCTATTACCTCGACAACGGTAAGGAAAAATCGCGAGAAAAATAAAATCAGCCACCGATGGCACGGCTGAAAGCTTGTTTACCGCATCTCGAGTACCTGAATCCGGGAATTTTGCATGTACATGTGAAAAAAGGAAGTCATTACCCACCTCTTGAATACATATTTCGTTTCATTTGCCTGCTTCTCCGACGTTTTATTAAAACAGCGTAAACGGAGCTGTGGCTTAAGATAATGCAAAGCATCCTGTGATGCTCCTTGGAAAATCGTAAACATGCTAAAGTAGCAGTTTTTTTCTGAATTACGATAGCTTTGAGGTTGCATGAGAGCTTAAGAAGAGCCTTGTTAAGGCGTATCGAACCGTGAAAGATGGAGTGAACGCCTCGAACGCTAAACGTCGCATTGGCCGAGCAGATTCTCGAAGGTGTGCGGTCGATCTCGCAAAGTGCCAATTATTTTTTCTGTCTTGGAACGACCCCTTTAGCTCGTTACGATGCATCACGCGCAACGCTGCTTTTCCGCGCGATGCAAATCCATGTACACTTCCGGGAAAAGTAGGACGGAAGGAAAAGGGGGCGACAATATCTGGCGTCGCGGCGCCGCGTACAGCATCCACTAAAAGAGGAAGATAAAGGCGAGCCAGGATATACTAGGAAATCTATATTTTATTCCGAATCTGATCAGATTTTCATGCGTTCTTCAATTAATCGTAGTCTCACTTTAACTGCATGGTATTCTTAAGTCGCAGGACTTTGAGGATGAATCAGATTTAAGGGGTAACACCACGATGATAGGCAAAAAATGGTAGAAGAACATTGGAGGTGATTTTAAAGAAATTTATGAACTTTATTAAAAATGTTGCATAAAGTTTTTATGACATGTATAAAAAAGAATAAAAAAAAAGACATTTTTCTCATGATGTACGCTGAACTTGTAAATTGAAAAATTATCTTGAGGAACGGAGTATTACCTACACCTCAATGTCTCTGACGATCTATGTGCAGCCCCATGTATAAACCTCGTTTCGATGAAAAGAATTCCGACACCATGATATCCATCCCCTTCTATGTACCTTCCTCTCGAAAACTACTACCGTGTATACTTTTCCCTCGACGGACCTGAAGAATCGATAAGGGAAGTGCCAATTATGTGCAAGTGGCAATTGCCAGTGACAAAAGCTCCATCATCTCCATTGCGGCATAACCACGTACCGTTCGTTATTCATGGTGTCTGGAACTTTTCGAAAACACTGCTGGAAGTGCGATCGTTACCGAATCGTATGCAAAGGATAATACGGGAACCTAGGAAGAATAGCGCGTATACCGAGGTGCTTCGTCAATGACAGCCTCGAAATGTATTTTCTACGCACTCTGCATGGAATTCCCAAGGTACTTGCATGCTCGCTGTAAATTGAAGCGAAAACATCTTTACACTAGTTACAAGTTTGAAAGAAAATTGTGCAAAGCATCGACAAACATTTTAAAGCTCCTTCTACCGAAATGTTCTTTAGAAATTAACAATGTTAATATCTCTGGTAATTCGTGTTCTAAAGTTTGATTTCGAGGGACCAGCATAAATTCAATGTCATATATAAAATACGTACATATATAAAAATTGGAATGGACTATAAAAATTTGCAGACTATTGTTACATCTAAAAGAAATTATTTTCCACCTATGTTTTCTGCTTTTATTTAATAAAGGACTATAATCAACCCTGTCTAATTGCGAGTGTGGCGTTAGTAAGTAGTTTGTTCGGTATACTAGTAGGGTCTTGAATCGGGAAGGTGTCATGTATTGTCGAGAATAGTTGAATCGTTACTAGAGATACAATTTCAAAAATCGAATCGACAAACGTCGCCGTGCGAGAGCAATATATCACCATTTAAGACATCGCTTCAGGAGGGGCCGTGAAATACGATGCATTGGTTACACCGGTGAGTGGTGCAAGACGCATTACACGTACCAGCGTCAAGAAAATCTTGACTGGGCTCCCTGGAGAAGATATTTTACTACGGATGCAGGGAAATCTGCAGCTTGACCAATTTATGGTGCGTTCTGGCTGACGCAAATACGATTTAAAAACGCAAATGCCAACCTTCTCTGTTCGAAAGCATTCTGGCTTCATTAATGTTATTTAAGAAATCAAATCTGGAAATATATTCTAGAAAATTAGAGCATAATAATTCTCTGTCGAGATGTAAATAATGCTGTATAAATATCTTTCTCAGAATTCAAGAAAGTTTAAGTACTTAGACCTGTTTTCTGGTGCACATAACTATGTTTTACAAATTTACAGAGTGAAAGTGTTTTACAGTCAATTTTAGCTTTTAATGAGACTTATTTAGAATGAATTCTAGGAGGAGGAAAAAATAAGATCAGGCACTCAAACCTTTTCACTTTATTCGTCCGCCCGCCTTAACGAGTTAATTAAAGCGCAGAAGCTAATGAAAATAAATTCAAAACACTTCGCACATAGGAGCTCTGATAGGTACCATGAAATCTTTGCAATTACAAAAATTTTTCGCCCGAAGCCTCTGGAGAATTCAATCTTCGTGAAAAATGGAATCTGCACCTCCTCGCATTTTTCCTATTGTATAATCGCCTTCTGTTTCCCTTCCCCTTAAACCACAATTTCGCCCAGCACGAAAGCCTGTCTGAAATATGTTTGTTTGTCAGATTGTGTCGTGTCGCCTGTATGGAGATGGAGAGAGGAGCAAAGGAAGGAAAAACCGAGGGAAATGGTGGAAAATGTGTTGCCCCTGAGAAAGGTAAACTGTATTTACCGAAGCACAGCAACGTACGTACATACATATGTGCGTCTGGTATGTATTGAATTCGTATGTACATAACGTAACATTTCTTCGACGTATTTTGGATTATTTCTGATAACAGCCTTTCGTTGTCTCGTTTGAATTCTTCGAAATTCATGACCGACTTCCTGCTTCCGTCCAGACGTTCCTATGAAATGCAGTTTCTTACAAATGTTACTGTCTCGACACATTGACATCGTATATTTCTCGATGTTTCTATAATGCATCTTGATGTTTTACCGAATTCTATCTTGAGGTAGATGTACTACTTTTATTAGCGTGGACTTGTTTATAACGATAAAAATAAGTAATTATAATGTAGTAAAATAGGGGATTAGAGAAAGGTCCATTTCGTGTTAAATCGATCATTTTCTAAACTAGGTATCGAGAATTCGGTTGAAACTGCTATATAACGTAGAGTGCATGGAATTAATGGAGGTTTAAGTCATCATTCTGCTGGTTTAAAATTCGTTTATAAAATACAGGTCGATAAAGTTTACAATGTTTGCCCATTTTCGCTAATGCAGGCTGTATAAATGAAATGACGTTCGTGTATCTTCAAAACAAATTCGATCCCCGCAAAATGACGACTTAAACCCCCCTTAATATCATAATGACTACATCGTATTCCAATTTTAGCAAAATCCCTGCCGTAATGTCCAAACTGTTATAGACTTCGCGTTGAATGGCCTGTAATATACATTAAATCGAATATTCTCTTCAATTATAATTATAAAAGGTTGCGGTTCTAAAACTCTGAAATCTATTTTATTTATCGTTAAGATAAATTTATAAAGAAAACGTTCCATGAGCGAAGTCAAAGAACTTGCCTCATTTGAAACGTACAGTCGAATGTGATTCTGAAAATTCTCATGTGTCGAAAGATGATTGGATCTTCGCAATTATCATGGAAAGCACGATTCGTAGCGGGCATTCACGGATATTCCGACGAGGGGCGCGTTCCGAGCGACACGGAATTATTGATTCGGGATATTTTGATCGTCGTTACCGGGCGGCTGAGGGCCCGTCATCGGAATAGGTACTTGTGAATAATTCGTGGCGTCAGGAGAGACGTCGCCTCTTCCGCAGCCAGTTACCGAGATTAAACCGCGTCCATGATGCACAGGAAACGAATCCTCTTGCGGATCAGGCCTTTCGAATTGGCATGCATACTGCGGGATACGGGTGTGAATGTAATATTCGCGACGTTCGCGCTGCTCGCGTATTCGATCCAGACAGGTCGGTGCACCGTAAACAGAAATCAAACGGGAAACCTCGTCCCTCCGTTGCACGTGGTGGGATGTTCCCTTCGTTTGATTCTTCGGTGTAGCCTTCTTCGAGTTCTACGTGGGTAATCTTAAAACTGTGAGTGCACTTCAAAGAAATGCACAGTCATTTAGGCGTGGAGTAGCTTTGAATAGCATTGGAAGCTTTCGCATTCGACATTATCCAAGAATATTCCAAGAATTAAATTAACAAGTAATCGAACAGTATCCCCATCGATCAATTCGTTTCTTCTACAATTGACAAATTACTTGCCACGTCTCTGCGAATATTTCCCAATGACGAATCACTTTCATCACCCCTCGAGCCACAAAGATCTTCCCGTTCACACGTTCAGCGGCGGTGCATATATTTTTTATCACCGCGCTGCACCAACATGAGGAGTGATGCAATGCGAAGCCAGCAGTGGCGCACACCGCGTCAGAGACACGGTGGAAACACGAGCACGTAAATGCAGTTGAAAAATAAAATAAACGACGGGATATGACGTGAACAAGGGGGATCGGTTATAAAGTCAATTTGCCTCGCGAGTCTCCCCTTCCGTTGAGACTTGAAAAGGAGCTGTTTTAGAGCAGCGTAAAAAACGGGAAGAATTCCGTTCCCGTGTAAGATGTCAGCCCCCGAGGGAGAAACAGATCAGTGATCCCACTGTCTTCCGTAAAAGTGGTGTGTACAGTCTGTGGATCTGGTTACAAGGTACGAGGAACAAGCTAGCAAACAAGGAATGCCTTTTGTGTCGGTAATGCGGTCGGCTCACTTCAAAACAGCCTGTTGGAGAGTTGACGATATCCAGAGGGAGAACTCTCACCACATTTATGGCCAGCTTTTTTTTTCACCAGGATATCCTTTATTTAAGTAGTTCAAACATGAGCCCTGCTCCATTTTTCAGTATTAAGCGCGACGTTCCAAGTAGAAGGAGAGACGACGTCACTGCTTATCTTTCTGTATTTGAAATGCTGAACAAATTTTCTACATCTTCGTTCGAGTTTCCTGTAGGGCTACAGCTCTTTTGTCGCGAAGTTTCCGTTTTCTCATTTGCACTTGGATAAACAATTCGTTACAGCGCATCGACCATTTTCTTCCATTCGTTGCAACGTGATAATGCACTGATTAATTATACAATTTTCTTTTGTTTCGTCATCTACATTTAGCTTCGAAAAAGTATGCACATTGAATTGAAAATTACCTACTTTATACATTTCAAATGTTATTGATCGCAAAGACTCTAAAGGTCCATTTCTTCAGCCTGCTATTCTCTCCTCCAGTTATCACTTGTCGCGCAAGCATCGCGTAGCAGTACAAACTGAATAACTCGGGCGCAATGAATATCCGAAGCTTGTGCTGGCCGGGCGCGTACCTCGCATCTTTTTACCGCACTCGAGCTTTTCCAAGTACACGACGCGCATTTATTTCCCGGGATAGGGGAAGGATTTATCTTCGCTTCCAAAGTAACAAGCCTTTCTACCCGCTCTGCAACTAATTTTCCACGCTGGAAAAATGTGACGCGTGTTGCGCGGCGCACCTCTTTACGACGCTGCTTGCACTTGGAAAATTCTTCAGGCATTCCCGTCGTTTTAATTATAACAAGACACGATCGTGGCTACTGACGATTCAAACACCTCGGAAATTCTGTTTAAATAGCTTTCAACTACGGTGGACTAAATATGTGAAGGAGTGTTCTATAACACAGGAAAGAAGCAAAAATAATGTAGAATCTTCGATTTTAAATTTATTTAAATTATCGATAGAATTTCAACAAACTTTCCGGGTGGAAAGTGATTCATACAAATATGGAAATCCAACAAATATCAGGAAACTTTTGGAAATCCACTGCAAGATCTTTACATAATTTAATTTTGCTTCAACCTACGAACGTTTGCATTTATTTCACTGGTGCAAGAGATTCGCCATCATGTTTATATAGAATATTTGCTGACTAGAAGCTATTAGTGTTTGCACTGGAAGTTGTACTAATTACGAATATCCATTGACATCGACTCGCTGCTCCATTGAAATTATGCACTCGCCAAATCTGTGTCGCAATCATTTTGAAGCTGTGCTAACAGCGGCTGTTGCAATGGCGGTTTTGGAGGAATTGGTTTCATTTGCGGTTCAGCGGACGAAGGACAAACCCTAGGGACTAGTTCTACATAGAGTTGTTTCATTTGCGGTCTCAGGTCAAAGTGTGAATTGCGGCCATAGAGCTTTCCTTTGCTCACTGCTTTTAAGGGGAAGCCCTTAAAGTACACACCAGGGTGATGGACGTCAGGTAGCTTCTATAAAAACGAATTACGTATACACTTAGCGAATTACAAGCAAACATCACAATCTAACATCAGCACTCGAAATGCTTTACATTTACAAAGAAGAGAGGGTCATAAGACGATAAACCGGAGTATACACTTTAATTCCTACGATCTTCCCTCGCCAACGCTTCGATCAGTTCAATCCTCAGCTACCTATGACTATTACTCTTTGGGGACATCTCACAAGTTCATCAAATTTAGTCACAATTCAAGGTAGATGAACGACTTAGGAGGAACCTTATTTTTTGGGCTAAAAACATAGCAAAATTTGGGATTTTTTTTAAGAAACTAGCGTCTTGATTCATCTGAAATTTGGACCATGTGTTTATGCATCTTTAAAGAAGTTACAGTTAATTTTTCATTAATTTTTAATAATAAATATAGGAGTTATGATACGCCAAACTTGCCGCGCAAAATTCGTCGTCTGCTGGTGTGCATGATATTTATCTACCAGGTAATCTGAAACAGAAAAATGAAACGGCGTTTTATTTTATAAATATGTAGCTTCACATAGGTGAACCAGAGTAAAACAAAAAGATTTATTGAAGAGAGTTGGGAGTTTTCAAACTGAAAGGTCTGAAGCTTTAATTTTTTATATCCAATTTTACACAAATTTCCATGTACAACAACAAAAGAAGTACCTATATAACTTATCGGTATTCTGGTTTCTTAAAAAAAAAAATCCCAAATTTTGCTATATTTTTAGCCGGAAAAATCGAACTCCCCCGTTAATGTGTATTACACAAAACTCACGCGGATTGAGACTTTCGCGACGCCATTAATAAGCGGGACGCGAGATTACCCATGATGGGGCGCGTTTCATCCCCGGCGGATTCCGTCCGCCCCGGTCTGAAAATTGGAAGCACGCTCCGCGCCCGTGCCCCGATATAATTTGCTCAGCATCGATCCGCCCTCGGATATTCCCGAATCTAAACACGCCCGCGAGTAAAGAGCCCTCCTTGGCGTGGCAGATAAGTCGACGTGTCCAATATTCAAACCAGTTGGCAAGCACTTCCGGATCTAATCCTGGGACAGGAGGCGGCGGTTCGAGTCGGTGGCGCGGCTAGACCGTGCGACGAGGAAAATCGCGTCGCCAACAACCGGGCTAAGCTCGATTTATCGGTTTTGGATAACCCGGTGACGTTTACCGCGCCGACTGTAAATCACGTCGGCGCGAGGGCTGACGCGCACCGTGGCCACGTCTAGAGGAACCCCAGCTTGCAATTCGATCGACAGATCAAAGGAACTCGGCGGACCTCCACCTCCGCGATTCGCTGGATACGTTTGATTCATTAGATTGATATTTCCACGTCCAACGAGTCCAACCGACGCAAACCGAGTTTGCTGTACACTCGCGTCGCGATTCCGCTGCCGAAACATTTGATGCCCAGTTTATCCATTTAACTGTTCGGTGAAAAAAACACGAATTGTGAATCACTTGCTTAATTCTGACACTCCTAGGAACGGATATTGTTCGAGTCAAACCTGGCCTGTGTCATGTACGAATCAGGGTTCCGTGAACGTGTTAATCCTGTCACGTTCCTGACACCTCGAAAATTGTGATCCACGAAGGGGTCGATCCTTCCCCCTCCGGCGGGGCTCGATTCACTGACGCGCCCGTCGAACGGAAATGTTTTCATTTTGCCGGAGCTGGGGCAGGCGAGGGGTCGCGGGAATCGAAGCACGCTTGACAGGTTCGATGGAACTTGATGTCTTGACTCTCCGTCCTTTCGTTTTGCAGTTAAACGATTCGCGTGACGGGCTCGTGTTTCTTTTATTGCGCGCACCTCCGCGCTGCCTTTATGCCGAGGGCGTGGGGGTCGAAAGCATCTCGTCCCTTTTTTTTTCCACGGTCTCGTCAGATAAGTGGGTTGCAACGCAATGATGGATGGCAAGAGGAAAGAGAGCCGGCGATACAATCGGGGGTTAATCCTTTCTTGATACACTTGGCGTGGTCTGAAGTGTACGGGGGCGAAGGGGACGGCGAACGTGTGGACTTTCAGTTGGAAAGCCACAGGAGGGCCTCATCAATCTCACGTGCGACTCCTGACACGCTACTGCACTTCGTAGTGGGCTCCTTTCCCTTTAGTCTGATACGTTTCCTACGGTATTGACAAACTTTTCTTTTTAACGCATCTATTGCTGCTACTAGCGACGAACTTTTTCTATTAACAGGCTTTCACAAAATCGCCTTGCCCTTCACACTCCAACCGCTTGGCCATGGGGGATTTAAAAAGATTTTGATCGTGTTATTTATGAAATTGAATAAAATGATTTGTAGGACTTATTGCAGAGTTTATTAAAAATTCAACAGACATAGGGGGGGGGGGGGGGGGGAGGAAATATCTGTTTCATCGTTTCTATTGAAATTCTGCTTTCGGGTGATTATTTCAACTCATATGGTATTTATATCACACACTGTCCTTTGTCATAAATCAGCAGCCCCGTCATATACGTATTAGGAGAAGCTAAGGCGGAAAATCCGGAAGGTTCCGGGGTATTTCCACGGTGCATGTCCATTTCGGGGTGTTATGTTGCCCATACCCCACAGGAAATATGACGTCCCGAAAACCCGCCTGTGTGGCACAGTAATAAAACGGAAGGGAAACTCGAAACTCTCCGAAAACAAAGACCGACGTGTGCCGCGTCGGCCGGGAAAAGTGGATTGTGTTAATTCCTTCGAAATATGGGGAAATCCCCTAAGCAGTTAATGCTTTCGACCAATAACAGCTTCACGCTTCTGTAATGCTTAATATAATCTGTCACTGCGTTTTACGCGTTATTTCGTTGCGAAAAATCTAACACCAGTCTCGTAAATTTATTTTTTCTAATTTCCTTCATATTAAAGCTTGGCCAGAGAAATTATATTCCACACGTTCAAGCCACGAAAATTCGTTGCTTGGCTCTGTTGAAATTACTTCCCACGTAATTCCACTGTATCTATTAAGAGTGTTTTCGAGCAACAGCGCGAAGAATTCGGTGGAAGTAGGTTGAGAGACCGGAAGCGCGCAATGCGCTATGATTTGTGCTGCCGAAAAATTTAGCCGTGCTCGCGCATAGCAAAACGCTTTCCACGTACGAGGAAAACGCAAACACCGAGGTACTAATGGAAATACGCAGAAAATTCGTGTGTGCTCGCAAGGCAAACATAGTAGAGTTTAACTCGAGGGATAAGTTGAAATGAGGATCATCCTTATTAATTTACTTCTTGCATATTATTGCCACACGTAATACTTTCATAAATCTCTGGTTTATTATCACAAATTTGAAATTTGTAGGTACGCATGTGTACGGAGATAGCTTTTGTAAAATCAATTTGTAGACCCACCGTGTTTGTAGCGTTACGCAACAGCAACGAATTTGCGCTGAGTTTTTTCTCAGAGTCGTCTGGAGACGATCAACCCCCATCCAAAGTTTTCGACGGTGCTCGTTTCTGAGAAGCGTTGCGTGCCTCCTTCAGCGATGCAAATTTATGCTAACTGGGTATAGCAACGCGAGTAGGTCGGTGCGCCTCTGGATAACGATTTAGTAGGTCGTAATTTGCGAGCGACGAAAGTTCAACCGCGCGTAGGGGAAGCGTACGTGCATGATTATAGGAATGCAAAATTTCTCACGAAGATACTGGCTCTTTGATGAGCAAGCATAGAATTCTTCGACTTCCCCATTGCACAAACACCCACAAAATCGTTTACCATTTTGAAAGTGTTTATCTGAAATGTCTACACAGGTTCTAGTTTTCGCTCCCAAATTTGCAAATATTCTACGATTTTATAACGGGGAATTTGTATTAAAATTGATGGTCAGTGTATGATCAGAAAATTGTTAGGTGTGCGGCCACTCGTCACGTCTGTCCACAGAATCACCGCTCCTCGTGCGGGGCTGCTGCATTCTAATTGCATAACAATCTGCAAAGCAAAGCGTTTAATTGGCTGTTAGTTTTCCTTGAACGAACAACACCTAGGTTTGCCAAGCGTATCGTCAACGATGTCATTCAATTACTCATTCCGATGTCTTTGCTAATCGCTTGATTGCATCACCGCTACATGGATATCCCTTATCGTGTATCAATCTTAATCTCTGAGGGCGCGGCGTGTCTACACGCGGATGAAATTACGCGCGAGCATTAATCATGTTGCAGCCGGTAATTTCTGCAATATGACTATCCGGGAATATGTGCGTTATCTACGTGTAGGCTGCGGCGATTTGACAGCGGAATCACTGCCCCATTTTCGGATACGAGCTTCCGACCTACATTTTTAACAAATAAAATGAAAGAGAAGCAGCTCCATCGCAGTTCAGTGGACTTTTCATAACGTAATTGAATTCAAAACCATTCAAAGTGTAACCGCTAACCGGATTGACGTTGAAAAACTTTAAAAATTTCCATATATATACTACGATGGCCATGGTAGTCAAACTTTTGAGTATATTGTATTTTATTTTGATTGATGCAGATATATTTAGAGAGATTGTTGATAACTCGAGGATTAGATATTTAAGCATTTATTATGAACTAGCAAAATACACGTGCTTCGCTACGGTAGAATAATTAAAAGGAATTACTTTTATGTTTGTTTTTTCAAATAACTTTTTATGTAATTTCTGTAAAGTAAGCTTTGTATGACGAACATTTATATATGTATATGTTCGTTCACACCTACTACTCAAAAATTGAGACGCCCCAATTCAATGTAGGTAGGTAGATACACTTAGTACGATATGTTACAAAATGATGTGTTACCAGATCCAGATTTGACCCTATGGAGGTTGATTAGGGCAAAACCTAGGATTTGGTTTTTAGGCATAGGATGTATTGTTAGGCTAAAACCAAGTATCGATATCGAATTGGGCCTAAGAAATTTTTAGGAATCCGTGAAATCACATTTCACCCCCTTTCACCCACCCTGAGCAGTTGATTACCGTAAAATCGTGAAATTGGTATTTAGGCACATGTGTGGGTGACCTTTTAAGGGGTTACACCACCCTGAGGCGGCCGAAATGACATCAAAGTTTACGTATTTTTTTCTACGAAACTACAAATGTGACAATTACTTCATTATTATTTATGGTTAGGGCATACATTAAAGGACATATTGTGTAAAAACAGACAAATAGTTTTATTGTTCGTTGATAAAATATCTATCGCGTAGTATAGGGATTTAGAGAAAAAAAACGTTCTTGTACAAATGCGAGCAAAGTGAAAATGAACATTAAATTTTTAACAAAAAAGGCAAAATTCAAACAATTACTATAAACAATTGGGATATGGCATCAAAAAAATCCTATGCTACACGATAGATATTTTATCAATGAACAATAAAACTATGGTTTTTTTAGTTTTAGATAATCCTGGGCATCACAATCCGTTACACCGTCTGCGCGCGTCCCGACGGAGGAGTTTTGCAGGATGACAGATAGCTCGGCCATTTTTTACTATTTTTCTGTCAAATTTACACAATGTGTCCTTTAATGTATGCCCTAACCATAAATAATAATGAAGTAGTTGTCACATTCATAGTTTCGTAGAAAAAAATTCGTAAACTTTGATGTCATTTCGGCCGCCACAGAGTGGTGTAACCCCTTAACTAGTAATCAAGGTGATATTTAATCGGGCCTAAGAGATATCAAGGAGTCCCAGAAAATACATTTTACCTCTTTACGCCTCCTTGAGGATGGAATTTCCAATAAATCCTTCCTCAGTGTGTTCCTACATCATAAAAACAATGTACATTCCTTTCACGTTCCTAGGTTAAACGTTTCTCGCTGGGCGTTGATGAGTCAGTCAATAGAAGATAGATATAATAATGATATAAATGAACCATTTTTGAACCAAGGCAGTTATTTTCATCGAACCATCCTTTGAAATGAGAAACTATTCGGATGACACAAAATTCATGCCAATTCTCAGTGCACACAGCTCTCATAATTTGAAAACGATTGGTCATTTTATAAATGCCACCTGCTACAAAACATCATTAACAATAAGGTGAGATTATATTTTCCTCAATATAGAAACTATTTCGTCACCACTAGTTCGTAAGTGGGAACTCGACAACAATATATTGGGCGACGGGCGCATCTTGTACGCACCGATCCTCCAAGTGCAACTTTTCACAGAGAAACGTCAGTTGCACGCGAAGATGCACGGCTGCAGCTTGCGCGTCTCTATAATTAAACGGCACAGGCAAATGCAAGTAACGAAGCAAGCGGTGGGATATAAACCCAACGGTGTAAAACCGTCTTTGCCGCTATTCGTGATATGCAAAATGAACGGCGTGACTGCACTTAGCATTTGCTTGCGAGAACGCGTTTAGTTTATGATACCGCTCGACGTTATACCTGCTACACAGTGCGTTTAATTCATAGGTATTACACGCGAAACACGCAGACTTTCAGCTTACAACTGTTCATTATTATTTCTCTGCGTTTCTGCATTTAATCGATTCGGAATTATACTAATCGGTAGGTCTGTCTTACGTAGTTCTTGCTATACAGATGTATCCAAAGTTTGAAAATGTATATCGTCCGTTTCGTGGACACCAAAGTTTCCCAAATGCTAATTAGTAAACTCATACAATTGCCTACATAATAATAAATCTCTAAACTCATCTGTATTATCTAGTATCTATCATCACTGTCATTTCTAAAGCGAAATAAGTAGTGAAATAATTATGTAGATACTTGGCCCAATTTAGTAAGCTTGTACATCTGTATACACCCGTTTCCAAGCACGCATCTCATTCCATTCCCGAGTTATTACAAAGCTATACATTCGTCAGTGCTCTGACAATCCAGGAATCTCGAGAATGCTACTTGGGCGACTGACAAGGAGGCAGCTCATTAGGCGGTGCATTGCTGGGGATCTTAATTGTCATAAAATATTTTAGTCCCCCTTCTGGCTTGTTTTTTTTTTTAAAAGCTGTACCTGTGACAGTGGCACGTTTCCGTACCGAGCGGAGACGTTTCACTCTCTAATACATCCGTTTCCGAATAGCCTGCAAACGAGCACGCGGGCGTGCACTGCGCTATCATTTCTATTGCCGGGAGCTTCCCGCGGGCTCTCTGTGCCACCCGCAAAGAAAGGAACGACTCGGCCCAGTTATCGCGTTTCTATACACGCTCGGACGAGCCTGGATGAAATAAGTCGAGCATTATTTTCGTGACTCTGGGAGAAACTGTCGTCTCAGCCAGCAGGCTTCTCAATCTTTGGTCTTCTTAATGCCGGGCGTTTGCTTGGTTCCACCAGAAGCAGGGAAGAAATGGCGTCGATCGAAGATACCTAACAGCATAAACTGTTCTGTGGAAAATTCTGATTGCATTCCATTAATCGAGATGTAAATCAATGTTACGTAATGTGCAGCGTGCAATGACTGCAACGTAAGGATGAGATGCGGGTTGTGTGGTATTGGATTGCCATTTTGCGTTCGATGCAATTCCGTGGAATGATTCGGCAGTATCCATGGGATAATTTTCTGCAAGTAACGTTGCCCATGATATCGGAATTGAGGAGTGCATTTACTTATACAGCATTATTTATTTTCATATTCATGTTTATATTTGGTATTAGTGTTAATGGAAGGAGAATGTATTTTTGTTATATTAACGCGTACTTCATCATCCTTCAGGTTTTACTCCAGAAGTATAGTCCCTTAAAAGTTTCCTGTAACGCAGTATATAAAAGGGAATGACCACCTCAGAATTTCTCTTTGCGAAAGCACTGGGTTCTTTCATACAACGCATGCACCTGCACGATAACATTTATTTTAACAATGGAAAAGACTGAAGTGATGACACTAGGCAAAAGCAAGTAAAAGGTACTTGAGCTCAAAATCTCCTCCCGGAAATGTAGAACGACGAGGATTTAAAAGGTTGCAAAACACTGCTTAGTAGGGAAGGATGTTAAGCATAAGCAACTTTCGAGTAATGAAATTGGGCGACGTATGTTCAGAGAAACATAGTTGTTCTTTAAATTTCTAAACATTTGCCTTCTTCTCTTTGTCATCTCTAAACCCCTTGTTCCCATTTAATTGTTACATTCGAAGGCATCGTCGAAGGTACATTTCATTATCAGATATTAACATACGAAAACACAAAACTGTACTTGAATTAATTACCATTTAAAACAAGCCACAATCAGCAGTACAAGAAACTGCAAGATGATCCATTTATTTAGCGAAGTCTCATCAAATTCTTGCCCCGGAAGTTGTGAAACGCGAAAAGTATACGTGGACGGCCTTTCATCCTTATCCGCGTCACCCTAAATTAGAAACCGATTTATCGATTCTTACGTACTTTTCACGTCGCTTACAAGATTCTGCCGATACAGGACACGCCGGTGTCTCCTATTGAGCCTCCTACCAATAACGTGGTAGTTGCAGCTATGGTCCCACGGTTCAGGGGGAATTGCTTCCAATAATGTCAGACACACCCGTCGAACTTCTCGATACGTTGAGCCGTGCCAAATCCTCGGGGATGTTTGCGGGCCGATACATTCGTTCTATCTGCACGATTAAAGAATCGATTCTTCTCACTCTTGGCACGTATCTAAGGGATACGCAAGGGCGTGGGCATTGAAGCTGGGCCCCCGGGGGGTTTTAATCGGACGCTCCTTATCATATGGAATTTAATCGACCGAATTTTTGCTCCCTGTGAAGGACGGCATTTGCTTAGCCACTTTCGGGCTTTATCTAACGAAGTTTAATTAATATTCTGCTCAGCGAACCTGAATATTAATTGCGACGGTATGGTGGCGAGGGAATAAAAGAGAAATGGGTTTAAGTGAGTAGGGAAATCCCAGAAGTGTCTACGAGTGAGTTTGTACATGAGTAAAAAAGGTTTCAGGCAATAGTGGTGGTATTTTCATAAAAATATGTGCTAATGATTTGATTAGAAATTTTAACAATTTCAGTATGCCTAGTTTGAGTGGAGTGACATTTGCAGTATAATTTATGTCTGCAATGCAATGAATAGGGGAGAGCGGGGACAAACTTAACGGCGTCATGAAAGTAACACGCCTTCTCCCGCCTTCCACAAAAGTTTCCAAAACGTTTGCTTTACATAGGTAGTTACACGTGTTTAATGTTTCTTTTATTCCACGGAGTGACGCTGAGCAATACGACGATTCGTATACCGTGGGCGAGCTGATTTCATTATTTCGATCATTCAGATAAGTGTCTCCTCTGTTGGTTTTTTTGTTAATATTCATAGTTAAACTATAGACATTGATCCAATTATTTGTTAGAGCGTTCTTAGATAATGTCTTTATAAGTTCCTGTATTTGATTTCAATAAATCTTGTATAGTTTGTACGTTATAACAGTTCTATGCTGAAAAACATGGCTGGGGACAAAAGTAACACGTCGTTACGGGGAGAAGTTGAATCCAATATTAACAATAATTTTTAAAAAATAATCATAAATATTAGTTACTTTTGGGGCCATTACACGAGATTCCATATAAAATCAAATACACAGTATCAAAGAAATGTTTGAAGCTGGTTATGCTTTTTTTATCCTTACCTACTTAAAATATGTTTATTTAAATTTTTGTTTCTATCGTGTCTGAAAATAAAAACCCTATTTTGCTTTGGAAGAAGTGTTTTTATTTAATTCTCCTCAAAATAATTAGTATTACTTTCGTCCTCATGGTATGTTACTTTCGTCCTACCTCTGCAGGACAAAAATAACAATGACAGTCACTGCGGAAAATTGCCATAACTCTTTGACTACTTATCATGGAAGGCAGAATTTGTGGTCAAATGATAGACCAAAAAACACACTATCTTAAGGCATAATTGTCATTTTTATATCTATAAAAGGTAATTGTATGCTAAGCCAAATGTAAAAAATGTTACGTTTGTCCCCGCTCTCCCCTAATCTAAAACGAACGGAGATTAAAAGGGTCATGATAATTAAGGAATAATATGAATAAATGGAGTGATTCTAATTTCCAATACCACTTTTTCACTTACAAAATAGTTTAAAAAGTATCGAACGAATAAGAAGAATTCCGAATATCAAAAGCAAGACAATTAACTTCATCAACGGATAACAACGGCGACAAGTATTGCCATGGTACATAAATTCTCCCAGTAAACACCACTCTTTTTTGAACTGCGAAATCGTTGCTACCTCGTAAACTCTAATTCAAGACCATAACTGGACTATCCACCTCGTACCGATGCCGGCAGTTTTCCAATCCGAGAAATAACAAGCTACCCGCCTAGTTGCGTCCCGCACCCCAGTAATTACGAAAAGATACACGGCGCTGCAAGTTCTAGATCCAACGTGAGAGATAATACTAAAAAAGAAACCACTAGAAAGAAGAATATGCAGGATTGGTAGGATCGCTGCTGGCGCCGATACGTTAATCATCCTATAAAGAGGCTGCGCCTGCAGCTTCACTTCAGTCTAACGAACCACAGCAGGTGGTAGACGAAGCGAGAACATCGTGCAACACACAATATTCCTTACGAGTCTTGGATTCCCTCGAAACATTGTACACCAAACATTCATCCTCCCCGAACTCGCCGAAAACCCAAACCATCGGTGTCCACGCAAAGAAGGGCAAAGGAAAAGGATCTCAGCGAAGTGCATGGACGGTATTAAATCCCCCCGTGGTACACAAACTTTTAGCCCAGATTCGAGGGTGGCTGCTCCTATTTGGCCAAAAAGAACGGGAACTAAAGCCTGCGCTGCCGCGATGAAAGCGTTGGAGGGTGTTTCGGCGCGCATCGATCGCGTGTCAGCGCTACTCTGGCCGAGCATCGATTCGCGACATTGGTCCGCGTGTGCGACCGTATCCTCAATCACGGTGCTTCAGAAACCAGCAATTACTGGCTGAGTGCGAGAGCACGGCCGCTTTATGACTCTGAATAATTCATGCCGGCCGCTCTCGAACGTCGCGGCGTCGTTCTGCTGCAAATATTTAGTTTAGAACCGCGAGCGCGGCCGTCGCGCCGCCGACGTGGTGTTTCGGTGCCTTGCAAAGTGCATCGAGATTGACTCGTTAGCGGGGAACCATGGGACAGGAAGCTATTCGTCTTCGTGCTCGCACCTCGGCGCACCTTTTCGCGCCGATCGGCGCCGATTATCAGCCGGCGTATCAACGCCAGACGGCTCTATTTGTCGCGCGAGCTTCGCTCGTCGCGAAGCACTCATTAGCCATGTGGATGGCGTGTGACGCGAATGGGATTCTGTAGGAACGCGATGAAATATGACGCTAGTTAGTAGCTGCGCGGTGCAGGGTAATTATGGGCTGGACTAATAAGTCATACTATGGCTCGAAGCTGTCGTGGAAAAAGGGACGAGAATTTGATTTCTGGATACACATGTAGACACTTGATTTTCTTTCTTTTTGAGGAGGCTGCAGTTACAGCGCGATGCGATAATCGGCAGATGCGTGACATTGTTTTGTTTGTGGAAATGATTTATTTTGGTCACAAGTGTATTGAAAGCTGGTAGGTATCTATGGCGTTTGTAGAACTTGTTTTAAATGCTGATTTGTTGGTAATCAAGGCTGGTCGATGTATATTATCCATTTAAAAATTAAAATTATTATAGGTGCGAGTAGATAGAAAATTCATTATCTCCTTTTCCTAATCGTTCTGTTTTTCATACATTACTGAACTGTAACTCCTGTCTTCTGATATTCCACGAAACGCTAGTAGATTTCTCTGATTTAAAAAATACCAACTCCGCTCTGACATCTGAATTTCTTCAGGCTAAATTCCGAACCTCTCGTAGGTTTCCCTCGAAAGTTCCTGTTACGATAATTCCGAGGGCGCGTTATTCATAGCGAAACTTCTCCCTATTGGAAGAACTTGTGTCTGTTTCACAATTTCAGTGCTTTCGGGGATTTCGCGATCAACAAACGTCGCACTTTTGTGGAGCAACGATCACATGTATTCTATGCATTGTTTGTTTCACAAACCTCGCTATTCCCTTCCACTTCAGTCATTCCAAATAAACACGCCGATAAAGAACAAGACTTATACCACTCTCATCCTCGGTAGCCCAAACAATATCGACACCCCTGGCACCGAACCCTGCCCTACATATTTATCGATGCCTGATTCATCGATTCCTTTCCAAGCAGGAACTTGCAAGTGGTACGTTCTCCACTGAATACCCTGTGTCAGTTCCCAGGGCAGACCCCTGTTAACTTGAACTTCACCGAGCTGCAGCTACGTTTACCAAGTTTCCCAGACGTCTATTGACAGTTTCCTCTGGCTGCATGGTTGATTCGGGGCAAGCAGCTCCGTAAATTTACCCGGCGTTGATGCGGCGTTGCCTCGCAACAAAATGTTTCGGCTGCCGGCGCGGAAACGTTTTCGGGATGCCAGTAACCGAACCTCGTATTCGTTACTGGCAACTGATCGTTAAAACGTGTCGTTGGGTATAGCACGACGGCATTCGCGCCTTTTGGTCGAAGCGAAATGGAATATGAAGACACAACTCGCGTTTCCCCAGCGAGGAGGGTCTATCGACATTCCGAGTTCCCTGGTTACCACTATTGTCTCACGGACGCTACGCTCGAAATGCACGAGCCGGGGCGTGTCTGTTTTTTACGGTAGACAGTTGAATAAATTCAGTGATGTGCCTCGCTCGTTTTAAAACGCGACGATAAAGCAGCTCGCGTTGACTAGGGGGTTCGTTGAATTTTTCTGCCCGATGATAATGAAGTTGCGTTGCTTCCAATGTTTCGTAGGGTGTTCGCGAAGCATTTATTCTGGGAAGGAATCGTTAATTATTCTTTGAAGGGGAATTAGGAGCTTTGATAAGAGATACGAGTCACGTGCTCTTGACATTGACGCGTTCGGAGCAAGAAGGGTAGTTAAAAGTTTACGCAGGACGAATATAGCCTTGGGGTTTACGATATGTATCAGATTCGTGGATCTTTCTAGATTCATGCAGGCGTTTTAACAAGACGGAACGCTGGCACAACATAATCTTCGCGTCGTGTTCTGATGATAATAAATTTGAAAGTTTAATGGCCGCTCGCAAATTCAGGGCTGTTGTATCGTTGAAGCTCGGGCCGGATGGATTCTTGTTGGCGGTAAAGTAAAATACGCCACGTGTGAAACACGCTGGCTGAGAGATGCAGAATAATATTTTAAAGAAAAATAGCAGTGGCGAGCGGAGTGTTGGAAGATGCAATCTGGGCACCACAGGTTTGCAATCATAAAAGTTCATCTCTTTTCAAACAGCGATGTTCTATAATGTATATCAATAAAGAAATGACACCTTAATCTCCCAACTTTCCTCTAAGAAATCTTGTGTTTTTTTTAACAATCCTGACGACTTTGGGATTATTACAAAAAGAGGAAGTTTCTACGGAATACTATATGAAGTTTTATCTCCAAGCCTCCAGTAGTGAAGCTTCATATTGTTCAAGTAATAAATTTCCAACAACTACAAGTATGATCACATACGATTTAATCTTCTTCGAAAGGGAATTTAAGTCGTAGTGATGAATCGAATTCGAACGTCATCGACGTGAACACTAGAGAAATCTAGAGGAAAACTTGACGAACGTGCATACATGGTATCTGCAATAGGCCTTCCAGGACGAGCCAAAGGCTAAAGAAGGGGCGAAAGCCCTCTCGTTAAGTTGTCACCTTAGTCTGAAGCGAGGGTGCTAAAGTGAACGTTAAGCTTGAAACGCCATTTGTTGCCAAGGCACGTCGCTAGAGTCCTGCCGCTTCCGCGGATCCAAATTGCGAATATAAGAATAGGGGAAAGCTGCTGAAGTCTACGTATGCGTGAAAGAAAGGAATGATTCTTCCAATTTTCCCGCGGAGTGTTGGAAATTGATGTGCGTTTTCCATGTGACGAATCGTTTAACGCAACTCGAAAGTATGTGTATCGAAAAACAAGTAGATATATAGGCAATTTAATAAAATATTTATCTAACTTCGACTTCTTGAATGTCGCAGGTACCTTCGAAGATGTAAATTTTTGAGAATTGGTTTTGGTTTTTGACTTGGGAATGTACTACTTAGGTTTCTAATGGAACACCCTTCCTTGCGATTGTAACAGAGCATATTGTCGACTCTCTGAGTTTCACTTTTTAAACATCGTCGTTGTCATTTATCTGAATTTAAACTAGAAACTGAATTCACACAATTACACTTATCTGCCTGCCAAGTAAATGAAGAGGTACTACTTACAAGGAGAGTATTTTAGGTGTCCGCCTCCTATCATTTCGATTTTTGGATATGTTATAGAGGACCGAAAAATAAGAAATACGTGTTTTTTTATTTTTCCCCGTTTTCATATTTGGGGGGTGAAAACTGCGTTCAAAGTTAGGGTTGAAAAATCATTTTTGTGGAATATCTCGAGAACTATTAGAGATAGGGGAATAGTGTCAATGGACGAATTTTGTGTCTTTGAATGCGAAATATGACTGACTCACCAGATTTTCAAAAAGTCCATTTTTTCCACAAAAAAGATTTTTCAACCCTAACTTTGAACGCAGTTTTCACCCCCCAAATATGAAAACGGGGAAAAATAAAAAAACACGTATTTCTTATTTTTCGGTCCTCTATAACATATCCAAAAATCAAAATGATCGGAGGCAGACACCTAAAATACTCTCCTTGTTAGTCACTATTTCATCACCAGTCAACATCACATGCAGGAATCACCCTCGTCGCGCATTTTACGTCTTCTGCCACGATTCCACCTTTCATTCGACGCTGCAACGCGATTTCCCAGCTTGATTGTGTTCCCCGAAACAAAGAAAGATGCTTCCACTGGCTTAGCAGCTCGTTTAGCGAAGTGTAATGAAACGCAAAACTGCTCGCGCCCCCGTGTGGAGGGTGAATCGCAGCCGAGAACGTGTGTTTAACCATCGGCTCTGTAAATGTATGCGGTTCACGTGGATCTGTTATATGTACAGAGACCTCGTAAACTTGTGTCAGAGCAGGTGAAACGTATGTACGATATCTGCATCGGATTGTATGCACAACGTGCGCGCAGCAAAGCGAGTGTCTACAAGTCTAACTCTGCATTTGTATTTTGAAATGAGAACACGGTATAAGCGGATGTATCTTGCGCCGTATTTGTGCCTGTTAAAAAAAAAAAGAGGGGGAAAGGAAACGAGAGTGCGGGAATAAACCACTCGCACTGGAATACGTATAAAAGAGAAGCACGCGGAATGTGTTTTGCGTCGTTATCCTATTTCGTACGATACCATTTGCATTTTGTAATGAGAAGCGCTAAAATTAATAGTACGTTGAACTTAGAATCGTAATAATAAAAGGTAGCGACGGGAAGCTGTAGCTGCATTCCCTCGAAGTGAAATTAAATTGAAGACTGCTTGTGGTACCTGCCAAGTCAGTAATGAAAGCAGCTGCAAAGGGGGTGTTAAGGGAACGCACAGCAAGAGGTGCTCCGTAAAAACGAGCATCTCTATTTAAAGGACACATTCACAGTGAAATCTCCACAGGTACGAATCTCGTGAAGCATTAAATTTATTATCATCTTTGGTTACAGCTTAAACAGTTGGAGAAATGATTTTCTAAGCCTCGACCATACTGTACAGCTGCATTAACCAATTTCCACCAGAATTCACACTGACACCCCCGTCTATCACCATCATTCGACCACATACATCACTGGCGTATCTGGCTCCCTCGATGTCCTGCATCCACGAGGGCCCGGGTCACTCGGTTGTCCCTTTTATTTCAAGAATCCCATCAGTAGGGGAAACGAGGAGTCAGTTCGCGGCCACCCTGTATAAGCGGCTCCATTATTTATCCTATTACGAGATAAGTGCCAGCCAGATATTTCTGCTGGCGCCACCCTCCGCAACGAAGGGTGACCACGGAGCACGTTCAGCAACAGGGATCGCCGTAGGTTTATAGAGGCTCTCGTGTCTGGCTCCGCGGCCCGTGGGCTTTTCGAGTGGATATTTCGCAACTCTCGTCTTACGTGCCGCTCATAAAAGGCCGGTTTTACGTTCCCCGGGATTCTTCTTCGCGAGCAACGGTCACGAACAGCGGGACGGGGCGTAATTGACGAACAGAGGAGTCTGCCTCCTGAAGGTGATCCGTAAACTTGCGCCCGGTTAACGGCCCCCCTATAACGAGCCAGAGAATCTCGAGCCCGTCAAATAGTGAAAAGTAAACTGCCTCTGCTTTCCCAAAAGTCCAGAAGCGTCTTTGTTTCCCGCGCGTTGTTCGATGGATAAAATCTTGATGTGTAGGGAGGAACGACGAAGAGACTTCAATGGCGGTATAATGAATGATTTCTGCAACCCATTTGAATTTTCACTGCTGGAATGCTTCTTGGCGGATTAACGGGCGTGTGTTAAAGGCCTTTGGTATGCTCGAAACTCGTTATTTCAAAGGGCAATTTCTTCCTGGCCTGCCTGTGCTGTTAGTTTAGTATAAAACGGGATCTTGTTAGAGAGTGCAGTAACAGACACGTTGCTCAAGGAGGCCCGCGATGATTTTCATGCAGGAAACTACGTTGGCACAAGCACGAACGTGCATACGCATGCTGGCGCGCGTGTGCTCTTAAAACAAGCTTCCTCCGGGCATCGACATCGTAAAAACTTTGACGATGACGAAGAGAGGACAGCGAGGAACGGGAGATTATTTTCTGGCAAGCGATGCTGCAGCCCCTTGGGCTTTAAAGCTGAGGCGCTGCCGAAAAAGTTGCAGATAGCTACACTTCTTTGTGCCAATGCCCCGACGGTGAATTAAATGAGCTGTAAAGGAAGTGACGCAATGACTTTGCTTTGAGACATTGCAGAACATGGTAGTTCAAGTTACATTATTAGTAATTTAGGAGAGGATTAGCTGCTTAATGTTTGTGAATTCAAGTTGTTAATAATATTCATCATTAATATTAGTTAGTAATATTAATCATTCGACGGTTACTTTGGTAAAGTAACTATAGCTTATCGGCCTTTTCTTTCCTTGACATTTTATATATTTTTTTCTGATTCATATTATTATCATTCTCTTCGATTTTTTGGTGATTTATGTTACTTTCTTCTAATTTTTTGTGATTCGTAATATTTTTCTTATCTTTATATCATTTTCTTCTATTTTTTTGTGATTTATTTGATAATACTCTTTTTCCTCCTCGGCTTTTTCATGTACTTGGAGTAATTTTTTCCTTTTTTGAAATTCGGCTCTTCTTTCCCATCACATTTTATATAGACGATGTATTAAAAGTTTCAGCTTGTTACAGGAAAACAATAGGAACATAGTTTTTGTGTAACATATTTTCTATTCATTAGGCACATAAAACAACGTTCACAGGATTACATTGTATCATCGTAACTGAATGCGGCAAATTTATTATAAATCATAAGCCATTTGCATAGGTACTTGTTTTCTGGGCGCTCATTAGCAATTTTGCAGAAGTTGGAAGCAACATTAATTCCCATTCTAGTCTCTGATGTTTGCGTACAGTTAATGAGTACCAAACAAACATGCAAAATTACAGCGCAATATCGAACTTACATTTTACAGATGAAAATGCTAAAGCAGCTAGTGTACACGAATTCCAAATATTATAGAATCACTGGGTTCTCAAGTACAAAATGTGGTGAACGAAACGATTCGGATCCGAACATAACAAAGAAGCCAAATTCTTTGACTTGCGCTCGTCCCCGTGTATTTACTATCTGCTGTTTGCCGATCCGCAACACGTACCCTCGCCGAACGTCTTCGTGCAGTTGCGGCCGCCCGTAACCACAGTCCGACGCTCGCAAGCGAACATTTCAAGTTTCAACTCAATCAATTACCAAACTTCGCGACTATCGACAGCTACTTCGGTCGCCGTGGCTATAAGTTGCATCTGTACTGATTAACGTTAATGAAGATGCTACCGGCAGCAAAGAAGCTTCTGCGCAACCCCTCTGTCGGAGTTAAATCACTTCCATTATAAAGCGTACGATCGAATCCTTGGATTTGAGTCAAAGCCAGGATAATTCAACCCCACCGAACTAAATCGATCACGCGGAATAAAATTCCTCCCTTCGTGGCTCCGTTGTCGACAACATCAGTTTCGCGATAAACACAATTTACATAATATTCGGATGTGACATGGCCACGGTTGGAGGTGTTTTCAACGCGAGCCCCTGTGCAATATTTCAATCACGCGTGGTCCTCCCCGTCACATCAAAATAAAATCACGAACGGCGCCGCGGAAACGAGAGGCAGTGGATCGTCGTAATATTTAAATTCGAACAAAACGCGCACGAGCGGAGGGATTGGGGCGCCAACAAACAAATCGACGTGATCGTGGGCCATCGCTAAGGGAGGATCACCTCTAACGTAGGAAGTACGTGAGGTGGCGTTATCTATGCGGCCTTAAATCTCTCAGGTTGACGGGGACGGATAAAAATAGAGCAGGTCGAATCGTTTTCGTCGTCCCCCTCGGGTTTTGGCCCAGCTGCCGCGGTCTGAATTCAAAAAAGCACCAAGACGTGTAAAATCTATGCGTTTCCGCTTGTCGGTACGCGTACACGTTCATTCCCGCCCTCGCCGGGGCTTGCTCGAATCTCGGCGACGTGTCAGTTCGGGAAAACAAATAAATAGGCCCCGGAACGGCGGTGGATGGATCGTTTGACGTATGGGCTCCCTAAGTAGTCAAAATTTCGGTCTCGCGTTCGCGGAGGAAAGAGGACACTCTGGCGACCACCAGAGGCTTGAAACGCATTTTGGGGATTGATGGTGCTGTGGTGGACGTGGTTATTGAATTGATCGACTGGTTTTGCACACTTGCATTATTACATTCGTCTGTTATTAAGGACATCATCGTTATGGATAAAATGGATTACACGCGCACAGTCAGCTCCACATGAGTGTAGTTTATAAATTACACTTTTGTGGTCCATCTTTTTCCATTTTCCTAGTATTCAGGGTACCTGTACGTTCTCGACGATATATTGTTAATCGACGTGGACATCGCGTATTTCGCGTTTAAACGGTATTTGGCCACGGCCGGTGCGTTACTTTTGGAAGATAAAAATCATGAAAGATACATGCGCCGCGTATCTTCCACCGCTCGTGTCCATTTCATACCCAGCGAGTCGATTGTAGCGTGAAGCGTGACAAAGTGACACTCCCAAAAGGACAAATAAAAATTTCGAAACTGGCAAAATGTTGGGTTTTCAAAAAAATGGGGATACCAAACGCTGTACCGTGTTTAGGCAGTCTTTGTGGATGGACATTTCTTTATTAAAACAAAGGGGGATGTGAACTATTATATGTAGAACGTTCGCAGGACAGAATTATGAGTAACTACTGTATAATTCTCTGCAGCGTATACACTGCTTCCACAGACACACGATGGAACATCGATATAATTATAGTATACGGCATGTTCTTGGAAAAAGAAAGATTGACGTGATGGTAAACGAATAATGGGGGCGGTGACAGGAAAAACCAACGGAAGGAATCGACTCGTCGGTCAATAATAGTGCAACTGCAAACAGATGCATCCCAGAGGCGGAAGACTCTGGGCGCAGTTCCCTGATGCAAAACCCAGGAAGACGGATGGCAGCTCGATAGACAGATGGGTTTGAAGTAACTTGCGAACGACAAGTTTCCGGAGAGACGAACTGGGTGGAAATATACGTGGCACACACCAAAAAACAACTGTAATTCGATTACAAGACGCTACTGCGAAGCAATTCTCTTCATCTTTCGTTTCTGCAGCTGTGTGCAAGGGTGAAACTCGAACAGTTCTCGATACTCCGTCCTGTTTTGAGTTTCTGTTGGAAAATGGAGCATAGATAAATTTTCTGATTAAACTCAACAGATGATGGTAACTTCATTAACGATTGAAATAGTTATACTGTACTTTTGAAGATCATTTTATTATTTTGATGCACTCTGCAGATTCTCATATTCAGTTCACTCCTCTGAAACACAATCCTTCAATAATTACCTTGGCGATGCAGAATGAAATTCGAAGTTGGAAGAGCAGGGATCGGCGGTCTCCAGCTATCGCTGAACACCTACAGGAGCGGTGGTTATGTGTGCGTGAACTAACGCCAGCGCCAAGCCAGCCAAGTGGCCTCAACGCGAAGCCAACCACGGCCAATCAGCGGCAACAATCTATTTCCCGGCGACGCTGGTTGGCCGCGGTTGGCTTCGCGTTGGGCCCACTTGGCTGGCTTGGCGCTGGCGTCAGTTCGCGCACGCATTATCACCGCTCCTGTAGGTGTAGCGATAGCTGGAGACCGCCGATCCCTGTGGAAGAGCAACAATAGAATCCCGTTCCCACCTTCATTAACAATAAAAGATGATTAAATTACGAATAATAAGAAAAACACTATTCCTTAAAAAGAAAGAATTATATTACACAAAATATAGAATTTTCCATAATCAACAAAGAATACAAAACACTGTACCTACAGTCTAGCTTAAAGTTACTCACATACATACATACATATACAAGAGATAAAAATTTTAAACTTTTCTTCCATCAATGCACATTGTTGCAATCGTTAAATTTGAATGGCAGTGCAGCTTTATAAGCAATGATCGTCGCATGACTCCTGTTACCTACAGACCCGCAATTATATTTTATCCTTCGTTCAATGTTAATACACTGATTCATTAGGTGCGCGCTCTAAGCTCTTAATACCATACATGCGATGTAGAATTGTAGAGTACGGAAGCGTGCAATCAGGTTAAGTGACCACATTTTGGGAAGAAGATCGAGGCAGTATGCAGCTCGGTTAAACCAACGCCATGAAATTTATACAGCAAAGTTTAAGGATTGACCATGCAGTTAATGACTGTGCGATACCTTTAACGAGGATCCTTGAAAATTAACGCTCTATAGACATTTCATTTATATACGATGCAAGAAGCCTGATCTATATCGTTAAAGAAGCTTATCTTTCCTCCGGATCGGTCGCATCTTTTAGAAATTTATTCGGCAATAAACACACTGCTGCAGCTGCAGGACTCAACTTGCGTTTCAACATCTTGATTACTGCGATAATGCATTACTGACCCAGAAATCGCTTCAGGTTTCTTTTAAACTTTTACTTCCCAGGATCTCCTTCAAAAAGAGAAAAACACAATTTGTTGCTTTTGGGTTGACATGATTACTTTCATTCATAATCTATGTCAACGTGAGTCAAAGTGTTGAGTACTAAATAAAATTTTCAAGCAAGTGCACAGCATAATATAACATACATATCGCAATAACATCAGGAACTAACTGCCCCATTATTAACTATTACATATAATCATACAACTATTGCATAGTAACACATTTAAAAAAGGAGAAATTCACCAACGAACGGAGGAAAAGAGGAGCTATAAAGGGGAATTAACAGCGTGCAGGCAGGGAATGGACGTCCGAGGAGACGCGGTCTCCGTTGAATAATTCGTGACGACGTGATTGCTCGGGAAAGTAAATTACCTGTTCTAGTGGCCGGCTGACTTCGAAACTACGACGGTCCTGTAAAAGATTGCAAAGCTGCCGCGGTTTACCTGTGTGTACACCGAAGCTACCGGAGTAGCGTCGAGGAAGTACGTACACGGCCTGGCTATAAAGTCTCTGCGGGGCTTTACGATCCAGCGTCTTTGAGACTATCGATTACTGGGAGTTCCCCTCACGGTCTTCGGAAACTCTTGCTCCGGCAACACCGTCCCCGATCCTCTGTCTTTATGCACGGATTTTGATGCAAAGTGAACTTGGTTGCCTCCCCCGATCGTCTTTACGAGGCACGCGTCCAACTATTAGGATCATGATTCACCAGTTTTTATTTTCATGATAGAACGCTTTATTATCTAGATTCTAGAGTTTCATCTAAGTTCCTTAGATTTGCCTGTATTTTATAAGCAGCCTTTGATCCTTCTTTTCATTTCGAATCATTCGACACGTGCATTACAGAATTTCTACATGTGATATACTTGAAATGGAAACGGGAACGTTTAAGGGACATACAACTGTCCGCCGACTGTGTAAATTATGGTAGACGCTGGTGGCCACGAGTGAATTTTCAATGAAAATTAATGTCCATCGACGTGGTTCTCTCGTTATGTGGTTTTATAATTGTTTGAAAAGGTTTCGTTTGGTGCTGAGTTTGATTAATAACGTTCAGTTCTATTTCGAGGAGGAAATTTTGGTCTCGTTAATTAGGAGTGTGTTGTAGAGGGAACGGGAAAGAATCGTCCATTGTGTCCTGGATATTCTGGTAAAATCATGCACGAATGTATGATAGATTAAATTTCGGTTCAACGGTAAATAATGTTTGGCTGCTGGAAGCTTTCAGTTATTATGAATTGGCACACGTATCCTTTATAATTCGGAACTAATACGGCGCAGTTATAATTCCATCGGCTTTGCGTTTCACCGTTTTTTTTTTTGCACGCCAAGAAATATGGCACGCATTGTTCCGAATAACGATAAAAAGAGGCGACGCTACGATGGACGTTTCTAAAATTGCATTCCACTCTGTAATACACAACTCGCTGTGTTTCAGGAAAATTTTTAATACCCTTCTCGTTTCACACATTCCGCCGTTTTTCGTTTTCCCGCTTCGTCTTGTTCACAATGAAAAATATTTCTGTCTACGCACCATGTCGTTTGCGCACAGCCGTGTTTGCGTTTCCTGCAAAATCGTTTCATTTCAATTTTCTCGAAATAGTATTTGTTTTATTAAAACCAGAATTTAATAACGGTTTCTATACAGTGTGTTACATTTATCACTTCCAACTGGGGCTCTGGTGTCGCTCCCATAATCAATAATTAGATTACAATTATAATCACACTGTTTAGTACTGGGACTACAGATTCCACTTTAGAAATTAAGCGATTAAAATCCTGCCTCGATGTTGAGCAATTGATTAATCAGTCAAATTTGGCCTGTTTCAGATTTCAAGTGGAATTACCTAATTTGTGGGATGCATCTGTGCAGTGTGAGTAGGCTACCATACAGTGTGTCAAATATGTCTCCGTACAGTGCTGTTCAGAAATTTTGAAGCTGTATTATTTTGAGGCAATAATTAGCAATGATATTTTATTTACATTATTCGTATTCGTCTCTGTTCACTTTTAAATTATACAACAAACTGTTATGATTCTATTAATAGTTAACTCGTAAATGTGCGAACCTTGTCCAAGGGAAATTTCTACGAGGACAAAGTATCTTTACCACGTACCTACACCTGATGCATTCTAAATCACTGCATCTAATGCATAAGTTAAAGTCTCCCAAATGCATTGGGAGTTTACTATTCCATGACGACCTTTACGAAATGACTTGGAGCTCATCGACCGTGGAAGCTGGTCATAACCACCGCGGGGTGCAGCTGGGGTGCTACGACAATGCACCGTTCTATTTCGTCCAATGCACCGTTATCCGGTGCAACGACGCGTATTGCATTTCTGTGTACCATCGAACTTTCAAAGGCGAATCAACTTGAGAGTGAGTTATTGGAAGAACACCGAGTCTGCCGCGTGATTCGATGTTTAGTACCGACCTAATAATTGTCATCGTTCCAGTTGTATCGATGGCGTGAAGCACAGTTGCTTCACGCTTGGGCATTGCATTTTGGAAAAACTAATTACCTAATATTCAATATTTACATCATCGAACAGTTGCTCATTCAAAGGAGTTAAATCCAAATTTTATTCACCATGTTATTAGATGCACATGGACTATTTAATTCCAGTAAATTGAGGCACCGAGTTTGTGACTGTATCGAATAATATTCCAAATCATAATGAATTTTATTCATTATAATATAAAACAGATCCAAGAGTATACTTATGCAATCAATAGCACATGCAACCACAACGTAACAAATATCTCGACAAATCCATGTTCCAAGCTTGAACAAGCCCCACCATTATATTCTACTCCCTCCAGCTTTGAAGATCACATTGCAACCAGTGCCATTATTCCTCGAACCGTGTACGCAAAGTTCACTCGTTAGATTAGACATTCCTTCGCCAATGAAAAGAACGCTTGGCGTTTATGAAACGGAAAACCGCCCCCGTCACAGGCCGTGTCCACAAAGATCTTGCAAGGTCGTCCCCGTGGCGCTACCGAGCGGTTCTTATTTCTTCGTTTTTAATTATCCCCGGGGACAGCAGTTCTTTCATTAAGGATTCATTCTTTGGCGTTCGACGGGAAGTCGATACTCGGGAACGAAACACCGTGCAAAATCCCTGGCTGACATCGACCACCGCGACGTCACTCAAGGCCGTAGAGGGTTAATTAAATACTTAACCAAGCCCCGGGAAGCCCAAGGGCTCGTAAATCCCGACTTCGACCCCTTAGTGTTCCGCCAAGGCGCACGCCTTCATCCCCCGCGCCCAAGTTCCTTTCATTGTGGTCCTCCCGCGCTACGGCTTGATGTGTCTCAAGTTTCCATTTCCGGTCCTGCCTTTGGCGAGGCTCCTTGCGGCATCGCCTGTGCACGTGCTCACCTTGTAATTTGAGGATCGTGGCGAATTCGCTTAAACCGTAGACACGCCTCGTAAAACTTCGTTCATATGTAGTACGTATGAATATAGATTTCTTTCTCGAGATCTACACGAATTTTGTTTTGGTTCGTAACGATAGTAGGTATTCATTGAAACTCGATGGAACTGCGTGGAACTTTTGTGTCACGTTATTTTAATTGGTAGTGTGGTATTGAATTCGTATTATTTTGTAGTAATTGAAAATCTCAGTACTGTAGGAACTTTTCTAAACTTTATTTTGTGGTTTATGTCTGTTCGCTATTGCGATCGTACAGAAACTACTTATCCGCTCAATTAGACACACCTCGCGCGCGTCGTCCACTCCATCCCTCTCTCTTTCTCTCTCCCTCTCTCCCTCTCTCCCACTCGACAAGTACTCCCTCTCTTTCACTCTTTCTCTCTCATAAAATTTTAGGATCATCGTTGCTGCTTCATGTATAGTTTCAGTATTTCTTCGACAAGTGGAGGATAATACTATGGTTATTATTATTGCGGAGACAGTGACATACTATGTATTTAGTTAGCACAGAAATGTTAAACTTCGTTGCAACAACACGGAAGCTGCATGGGTCAACAATTCTATGACCACAGAAAGTTTTACTTTCCCTCTATCCACTAGCGGAGGACACTACTAATTCTGAAATGTAAGTAACGCACAGTGCTTCTGTAAATTGTGTCACGGTGAATAATTTACATGGTAACGGTAGAATCTGCAAACAAGAATTAATTGGCACGCAAACTTTCGAACAATACATAACTTTCCAGCAATCTCTGATAGGTTATAGATTGAAGTCCTCAATGTTTCTTCCTCAAGACACTTATCCCACAATTTTCTGCAAAAATTCGTCACACTCGTATTATTATCTTCCACTCAAGCACGACAAGCAAAACTTGCTATCATTCCAATAAAAATTTATTGAAAACACTTCAGTTCGTCATGTCCTAACCAATCCTACTCCACGATCGAACGCGTATGTATTCGGGTGCTTCAGTAAACGGTTCAATTCAAACTAAGACACTCAAATCACTTACTATTACGTGTCAGTCGTTCGCAAGGGCGTCCGCAGATTTTTCTCGTGGGAGGGTGGCAACCTTGAGAAACGGTCAAGTTGACAGGCGATGTGTTGCGATGTGACAGGCGTTGCTTGTTTGAATCCATTTTGCAGCGCCAGTTTAATTGAAAATTTAAAATTGGAATTGAAAAATATTGACTTATTTAGTACAAACTTATTAAAAAGATTAGATTTTAAAAATAAGCGATAATTCTTTAACCAGGGGGCGGTAACTGCTCCCCTTGCCCCCCGCTGCGGACGCATCGTTCCTAAAATTGTCTGAAAAGTTAGTTACCTTCTGTATTAAGGGGCTGTTCCGGTCTAGAGCCCATAAATATAGGTGAAATTTAGAAATCAATTAAAGCAAAGTTACTACATATAATTTAATCGGACTTTTTGTATTGTATTAAGGATGTCTTAAATTATAGAAATAATTTTTTTGTTTTATAATCAATCATTGCAGACGGCCCTGGGAAGTCGTTAAAGAAATTCATCCAAATCGGCGGAACCTGTAGCACCTAAACCATTGGTCTGAAATAAAAAACAATTCCATTTATTAAAGGGCATGAAACTCGCTCGTGTACTAAGCAGTAAAAATGACAAATAATGACGTTTCTTCGAAAGTAACGACACTTGAAGTTTGAAATCACTTTTTCTCAATATTTTTCATCCTTTCGTCGCCTTTAAAAATTACAAATTTATATTTTTTTTAAATTTTACTGGTTTGTCCACGAGAAGTATATTCTTCAAAATAAAAAACATTTCAATCGAACCGGCTAATAACTTTCCGAGATACAGGTTTTACCGATTTTAAGAGCACTGTTTCGAGAAAAACGCGTTTAAAGTTTTACGTGATTGCCGAGTGGCCGGGTGTACCTACCCACGCATTTGCCGCTACTCCAATGCCTATAACTTCGGGAATTTTACGAATTTCAAAAAATCCTTTTAAACACTTATCCCTAAAAGGTTGACTATTCGAAAGCCAAAATAAAAAAATCGATTTCTAGATCGGAACCTCCCCTTAAAGTAGCTTAAAAGCATCTATCACCCTAACGACTAGCATTTACTAAAAACTTTCAACTCACCAATTCCCACGATCTCAACCTCCCATCCACGATTACCAATCGCCATTTAATTTGCAAAATTCGGAAATCGCAGCCCAGCCTCCCGCATCATGTGCGACAGCCGCGTAACAGTGTCCGCCCTGACAACGTGCAAGTAGTCAGAACAACCGAAGTTCCGCCAAGTGCGTCGAACGGGTCATGAATAATAATCAGCCGATCGATCGGCGTTCCGTCATAGATGTACAATTAAACGTACGCAGCGACGTCCCCCACCCCCCCCCACCACCCCTCACCCCCCACCACGCCTCCCGACTCCCCGTTAAACACGACAGATCAGTGTTGGACTCGCGTTGCTCCAAAGCTTTAAGCCGCGCGCGCACGCGTGCCCGGCTCGCGCGTGAATCGCAGCGGCGTGTGCGGTTGTGCACACTGTGCCGCTGTGTGTGGAATAATACGGCGTGTGTACCGTACACAATGTGCTCAGGTACGTTTCACGCGTTGCCCCAGAAACACGCAGACAAACGGGGGCATTCGGGGGAAGCCGATTGACCGTGGCAAGACCCACCGCGTCGAGAAGACGATTTATAGGCTTTTGTAAGACTACACAGTGACCTGACCTAAGTGCAATTAAGAGGGGCAGATGGTAAGGGACCTGCACGTCGTAGACGGCGACGTGTGCGGCTCGAGGGAAGCTCGAATGGGGCGGACGTGAGTCGAGGGAGATCGACGTGTTCTTGGGTAGATCGCGACGATCCAGGGCACCGATAGTTGCAGTTCTGGCAACTGGAAATTTCTGGCACGGTTCGGTTCGGTTCGGTGCCGAAGGCTTTGGGTGCTGTAGGGTATCAGAATAGATAGGTGGAAAAGGGATAGGTGATGCAAGAGGGGCGACGTAAGGACAATAACTAGACACGACAATTACTTCCAAACGGTTTGGACTTCCATTATAAAAATGTGCACACTTTCAATTCATGTTAAGTAGAATAACTGGGATTTAGAAAAAAAAATTGCTTCTAGCCTTTCTACAAATAATGAGGGAAGATCCCGAACCCGGAAATTCAAAAAATTCTGAAACTTTGTGAATATGTAGGGAATTTCCTCCAGATTACAACGCCATTTTTGTTTTTTACCCAAATTCACTCTAAGGGCGTTTAATTCACCACTGAAAATCCGGTTATTTTTCGATTTTGTGTTATAACGAGTGAACTGTAAAATATTTTTTTACCAAATGATAGATCTAATTAAAACAAATAACTTTTGCCTTGAAACTTTTTTTATCTCTTACAGTTCGCGAGTTATAACACAAAATCGGAAAATAGCCGAATTTTCGGTGGTTAATTTCACTCCCTTCGAGTGAATTTGGGCAGCAAACAAAAATTGTGTTGTAATCAGGAGGAAATCCCCTATATGTATATTTACAAAGTTTCAGAATTTTTTGAATTTTCGGATTCGGGATCTTACCTTGAACCAAAATTATTAGGTATAAACTGAAATGTTTACATTAGATTTATTTTATTAATCGCAGCTAGTAGCAGGTAATTTTTATACTTTTTAAAACCTTACCATTAAAGGATTAAATTCAGGCATTTTACACCTTGGGCGACTTTGAGCAAAACTTTAAATCACTAATTGAATTATTATAGTATTGAGTGCAACGCATTTTTACTTTATACAGTTGTTTAGTGATGAAATCTAAGTTAATTCATAATGTTTATTGTACAAAATCGTTAATAATAAGTTACTCAGTAATATGTAAAATATTGAGAACTTATGAAGTAATAGGATTTAGGTAATAATTGTTTAAAGTGGTGCAACTGAAAGACAAAACGACTGAAATTTTCATACAGGTCAGATTCATATACAATTAGATCAAACCTAATGTCAATATAAAGTTTATTTCTTTGTGTTTTCTAATGCTACGAACACTTAATAAAGATTTAATGAAGCTATAGAACAGAATTTCGACACTTCAAATTGCGGCCGATGTCCAAATAAATAAGGCATTCTCGTCCCACTGTGGGCGTAACGTTGGAGCGGATCACGCAGATTGGTTCCTTCCTACAAAGTTGTAGTTATTAAAGTGAGGATCATCGTTTCTGATTCATGACGGATTCATGACATTTGGTAGGATAGATAGTTCCTGTACATTATAACTTGAGAAACAATGCTTAAAAAGAGTTTCCTCGCACGACAGTGGAAACTCTGTTTAAGCATTGTTTCTCAAGTTATAAAGAAATTACTGTCTATTGAACTTCCTTCAACTCACGGAACTGTGAACGGAAATATTCATTTCTAAAGAGCGACTATGTACTTATTATTAGCTGTAATATATCCCACGACCTCGCGAATCTGCCGTTACCAAGAAATACTTAACTAAAAGAAAAATGAATTCCTCGTCACTCCCAAACATTTTGCATCGTCACAACGTTTATACTATACGCCGCAGCGCCGTAATTCACAGAAAAGGGAAAACCCGTTACAAAACAAAGTATTAAAAACGCCGCGACAGGGGGATACGGGTTATGAAAGAATAAACGAGCGGGCGAGCGGCTCGAAATTAAATAAGTTCCCATTAAAAAGTCGACGTTCGCCGTGCACGACCGCAGCGCGAAAAGCTGCACGCGTATTTGCAATATGCAGCCCCAGAAAGCAATAAAACTTTATCCAGCCCCGGTGGCAGTGGGCCGCGTTCGCCCGTGTCGTGAAACGAACGTCGTGAAACCGTGAAATTTTAATTAATACTTTTATAAGGCGGGCCACGGTAGCGTCCGCGCTAAAGAGGGGTGGAACAAGACGGGGTGGGCATTTCGGTTTAAAGCCTCGCTGGATCGACAATGTCGGGGGCCACCGGCTCGCTTGGGAACGTCCACGAAACAGTGGACGACGGTGTGTATCGGGTGGCGCCATATATTTAGATCAACGTCGGCTGTTAAACCGCAGCTAACGAAGTCGTTGTTGCCCCCGTGTCGCAGTCGCTTCCACCGCGGTGGAAAAAATGACGGAGGGAGGGTCGAAGGGCGCAGAAAATAGATGTGCCGACTCGGGCCGACAATTAAAGCATCTGCGCGGGCACGTCGCCTTCTTGAGCGACCGAAAATATCCAAACAAATTGTCTGCTACTAGAGCCGCGTGGTGTTACACGCGTGGCCGGGTGACGCCGGAAATTGGGGCACGTGAAACCGTTTAGCGTCTTCCGCGAGGAGGTTTCCTTGGTTCCTGGGCCGGGGTGATCGATGGCCGGCATCGACTCCAGGCCGTTCGATCTCCTTTTATCAGCCGATTGATAAAACGCGGGGGTATAGGGCGCTCGAACTCCCGGAAGGGTGTCTTTTCTTGCGCGCAGGAGACTATAGCAGTGGGCCAAGCCTGGGATCGATCTGTCAGAGAAATTCGGGGATTTCTGCTCGCGATGGGGAGGCGGCATGTGTGTATGGGCACGGGCATCGGGGTTTCTCATGAAAGGGAAAGGAGAGTGGATTGTTATGGTGATGGAATGTTCCTTTCCTGGGAAGATGGATTTTAGAGTCGCTTAGAATGGGTCTTTTGTTGTTTTTAGAAGTGGTTGCAGGATCGAATTAGGTGAATATGCTTTCTATCACACCCTCGCTTTAAAAAGTGTGTGGTAGTATTAAATAGATTTGATTAAATAGTTTACTGTTCTTGGAAATAGATTAAGTACAATGCATTATAAAGCTCCATATATCTTCTGAAGTTTAGAAGCAGAGTTGCATTAGAGGGTAGGTCACCCTCGGTAGCCCTAAAACAGGCCTTTTTTCAAACGCAAATTGTAAAGTGATAAACCAAAATAGAGATAATGTTTTATTCCAGTTTTAATCGTTATTCTATGAGCTTTAACACAAAAAAAGAAAAGTCAAAATACCTCTATGTACATAAAAGTTGTGAGTAAAAATGTAAAAGCGTGTACGCGGTGCACCGTTTGATGGTGTACATAAAATCTAGAAAACCGCGCCAACGAATTGGATGAAATTTTAATGAGAAATGCCGAAAATCATGCCCTAAGATGTGTCGGGAGCAGACTTTTGAAAACAACAATAATACAATTTTTATGTTGAAAAATACGATTTTATCGATTTCGTGTATGAAAAATATTTTTTAACTTTTTTTTAAGAATTTATCTCGAAATTCTGCTCGCGACACATCTTAGGGAATGGTTTTCTGTATCTATTATTAAATTTTCATCCAAATCATTGGAGCGGTTTTCGAGATTTTATGTTCACCATCAAACGCTTTTACGTTTTTACTCACAACTTTTATGTACATAGAGATATTTAGAGTTTTCTTTTTTTGTGTTAAAGCTCATAGAAGAACGATTAAAACTAGAAAAAAACGTTGTCTTTATTGTTATTTATCACTTTACAATTTGCATTTGAAAAAAGGCCTGTTTTAGGGCTATCGAGGGTGACCTACCCCCTTAAATTCCTCCTTAGCTAACACTAAGTGTACAGTATGTATAATAAAGATCAATAAATCTCTCCCCCTTCACAGTTAAGATCGAAGTCTTCTATGTCGTGAAGTATTTTCGCTGCAAATTTTCACACTCGTCTCGCCATTTCAACTGCACGAAGGCATTAAAAGAGCCTGTCGAAGTGGCTGTCTGCGACTGGGAGGTAGTTAAGAAAACTCTCCAAGTTAATTCCACGGTATTTGAGCAAACAGCCGTATGTGAAGGAAAGTTACGCGTAAACATGTTGAAGGGATGAGCTCTGAGGCCGCACAGAGATGCGCGTCGCTCGAATTCATCCGAATTGCATCGGGTGCATGTATCAAGACGTTTAAAGGCACGAACAACGCGACGACGATGTACCTACACACTAGCACGCTCGCGGATGCTAGCATACTCGAGTAAAGTACGCGAATTACGCTTTGCTGCTTGCTGGAATCACTGCGTACAAGAGCCACGGATAAACAGAGACGATACCGTTGACGGAATACACGTTTAAGCATTGAAACGTGCAATTTGCGAAAGAGACACGACCATCGTTTCTACTCTGGTATCCACTTTGCGTCACGAGGTGCCGCAAAATTTATGTATCCCATCCGTTGCGATATATTGCTGTTCAAGAAGATGGAGTTCTTTTCTGTAGAAGCGCTTTATATCTGAAAGTGGGGTATGCTTCTGCGGATAAATTAAAGAAAGATCCGGTTCCCGTTTACGCGCAAGCATTTTTATATATTCGACTTGCGAAAGAAGAATCTGTGGCGAACATGGAAGCCAGATTGTACCTAGACACTTTTTTTTTCCAAAAACGAGGGACTCGGATTCAGCTACTTTCTGTTTCATCCCTCGCGTTTTTCACCGAATTTACAAATATCCAGCATGGCCAATGGAATATCGCAACGAGGTGGAAAAATAATTCTGGCGTAGCTCTTTCAGAAATCTGCTCGTCACTGAAAACGGGCGAGAATCGGAAGGGTCGATTGCTCGATGTTCCGAGAATTATGAAGGGCTATACGATACTCACAATATCGATGGCTTACACCAATGGATTAGAGTAGGAAACGATATTCCAGCGCGAAACGGATTAGCACGGATAAGATAATATTGGGTTAAACCGGCTAAATACCAGCTGTATGGTATTGTGCCATAGATATCGGTATATTGAAAGCCTTATCTTGGATAATCAGGAGATTCATCAAGGATTTGTAATACAGACTGCAGCGTTGTATGTGCGTGGCTGTGTATAGAAGATTTGTTTGTTATAAACTCGTGCAGATATTTCCATCATACGACTACTATTAAATTACACAACCTGCATGTGTCGATTCTAGAAATACATATATAGGAGCTTCAAGTACTCCAGTGCCAAATAGTATTCAGCAAATAACATTAAGCATTAATGACCGAATAATGTATCTTGATGAAAACAGTTTGCCACATCCCTATCACGTGCACGTGCTAAACGCTAAACAATTAGTAATCAAAACGGCACCACTTATCACTCCGTGCTGCGCTCTCCTAACTACTTCTGATAGGTTCGTTGTAACTGTACACAGGGTGGCTAACCGCACTGTTGATTCGCTGTTTGTACGGTTGCATGGGGCGTCTACTGTGAATGCAATACTCGTGTGAGCAATTAATAGAAGAGGCCGAGTTAACAAGTCCCTTGGCGACCTGTTATCAGGGCTTTAAACCCCTCTAATCATTCTATACTCGTCACGTTTTCGTGTTTATGTGTAGAAACTAACGAGAGAAGGAGATTTGCCAGGTGGTTGTTTTCTGGAAGATGGGTATATACTATCATGGAGCACTTATCCTTCGATTGAAACGCGAGCACAGCCAATACATATGTACTCAGACATATTTTCCTCCATTTTCCTCGGCAATCTTCCCTACTTACGGCTGAAGTGAGGCTTTCAGAACTCGAGGGAATAGGATAACTTAAGGATGAACTACTTTCTTTCATGTTTGTCGAATGAAAAGAATATGCGCGCAATGTCCGCATATGTGTTAATTGAACGGTGGCTTAAGAGTGATCTAAAGTAGTGTCCTCGAATCCAGAATATTTTAATAAATTTATTTTTGCCGTTACGAACCTCTTACTTCCTCTCATAATTATACCATATACAAGCTAAAAAAGCCATTTTCGGAGCAAAATATTTCACTGTCTCGTGAATTATACAGGATGTGTAGGTACTCGAATATTTACACAAGGTCTTTCATTATCTTCAAATACCAAACTTGATCCATTAATCTTCCGTTGTAGTTTCTCTTATATTGCAAGCAGTAACAGGAACATTCGCAGGCAAATAATGAAATTCCATTCGAATATAACGTAGTGAAAAATTCTTCTCCTCGATGAATAATTTAATAGAGAAGCGGATCGATGCAATATCGTATGAATCATTTCCTCGACGTCAGCATTTCTGTAAGAAAAACTAATAATTAATCATTCAAAGAACTGTAATTAGTGGTAGAATCTTCTATCGCGTTATCTTTATCTCGCATCTTTTTCGAGGGACCGTTAATTTCCCTTAACCAAGGCAGGCTTCGTTGGCTTTTTAAAGTAAGGATCTTCTTTCGAAAGTAGAGGCAGGAAACACGATCCTACTGTGTCGTTTCTTATTAGACGATGCGTGACAGACGTGTGTAAAGATGCATGTGCTGGCATCAAAGAGATGAAAACCATACCTGGGTCATGGTGCAGCCTCTGCTTCGAGGGCTTCCATGAAAAGGAAAATGAATTATAAAGATTAAATTATATTTGTTGGATTAGGTGTTCTACAAAAATCTTTCGTACCTGAAATCGAAACCTCAGCCCTACTGTGAAAGCTCTTAATAATTTGACGAAGTATATCATTT
Organism: Andrena bucephala; assembly: GCA_947577245.1. Lineage (NCBI taxonomy): Eukaryota > Metazoa > Arthropoda > Insecta > Hymenoptera > Andrenidae > Andrena > Andrena bucephala. Next base: position 114,604,775 of record OX387715.1, read on the forward strand.
TAATTAACTTTCAACAGATTTGTCTTCTTAAGCCACGATCCTTGTCAATTACAAATGGAAGTCTGTGCTCTCGTAATTACCTGTCTGCTGGTGTCGAACTTTTGTGGGACACCCAGTTTGCTTGTTATTTATATTTAGTACATTATTACGGTGATTACTCAATTTAGTGTCTTCGTATCTGATTTTAACGTTACTGACCCTTCGTTGTAAACTGAAAGTTACCTTTGTATATTTCGTTTATGAATTATGAGTATCTACATAGGAGAAGGTATTTAAATGAAGCCTGGAACACGTTTAGACATGCTGGATAGGTTCGACATCGAAATGTGAAATTCAATATTTCGAAGAGTTTACTGTAATTTCGTGAAAGTCGAAGTTTCAGCGACGAGTGTGGGAGGAGCGCATTTCCTGTGCGAATGTAGCCGTTATGTCAATTTCCTCGACGTCCTGGGGAAGTAAATACTACGGAACTGAAGTTTTCTAAATAAATTCTAGCGGAAATCTATGATCGCAGACGTGGGCATGTCCAACTCAACCAACGAGGGATATGACGAAATATAACTGCATTACAAAAGAAACCAGATTTTTTTCACCGTTTGTTCGTTTTATTATTTAATTTTCGCGTTGCATGTAATTTATAGAAATTTTGTTCGATGTGAAAATGATTTCAAGAGACAAAATACAGAGAGATTATACCGGTAGCTTCGAATTTTAACCCAATCTGTAAGTCGTAGCTGCGTGTTACAGAGACGCTGCAAGATACTCGTTAAAGATCGGGTTTCAAAGATACTTTGACAGCCACCGTGGAGCAGAAGTGGGTTCTGTGAGCAGAAAAAAAAAACGGTGCACGGTATCTCGACAAGATTCACCATGAAATTGTTAGTTCCTCTTCATACTTCTCAGCTTCCTCTCCACAAAAGCACACATCTTCTCCCTACGCTTTTATCCCATCTTACGCAAAGGGAAACTAAAGATTACTATCTACCACTATGTAGATACTAGTAGCGTAGATATATCTATAAAATTCCATTATTAATTTCAAGATTAAGTGGCGTTAGCAGCTCAAGACTTGTACTACAGAATCTCTCTTCTCCATATTTTTTAAACGAGCACTGTCTTAGCCAAGTGAATATATCCTAAATACTACTTAGTCGCGATGTACAGAAGTGTGCCACGTGGAAAGTCCTCAAAGGACATATACTTTGTCCACCTTTATCGTTCTCTGTCCGGAGGTTGGAGTGTGATCAATCTCGCATAGATCTACGGTTCTCGTAAGTGCCACTGAGCCAGTTTGCTGATTATGAATTATACGACGAAACGTTTCATGGGGTGCAGGCTGGATTGCTGCCAAGCCCGATTCCATCGGGGAGCTTCTTCTCGCTCTGTATACTGTGGCATTATTTCCAGCATCTTCCCGCTTTCGACTTCTTACGTCCACTCGAACGGGAAAGTGTCCGGAAGGCCAAGCTTCCAGCTTTCATTAGTTACGTCTTCGAACAACGAACTCCGTCGAGTACTTATCGAACTGGAACGATCGTGACTCCATGGACCGGAATTACACGAACTTATTACACTGCAGCGTCCCTGTGCTTTAAACGCTGACATAAACGTTTGTCACAATCGCGCGGATCTATCGGAACGATGCTACGCTTCTGTTACTTCACCTCGTTTTGGAGGCTCGTCAGGTATTACTGATAAATCACTGAAATCATCTAAAAAAAGAAATCGTGTAACATATTTCACGTGGTTTCGAATTCTTTTATTGATGCTCAGATGCTATGCTGTATGAAATGTATCGTAGTAGGTATTGTAACAGCGTAAAGTCCGGAATGTGGAAGGTGTTGGTAGTTTCAAAAAGGTTCTGCGGTTGTTTTCTTTGATAGAAATTATTTTTCTTATTAATGCATAGGTGTGGGAGAAAGTGTTCAAGGCAAAAGTTAAGTGGTTTTATGGAACAAATGGAATATAAGACGAATTATATTCCATAAAAATAAATACTTAATTATATGACTTTCCTTCGACGCAATTAAGAATAGGTTGGATTAATTTCTTGATCGAGGAGTGATGAAGAACGATTTGTCTTCTACAGCCGCGATTCGCATGAGGCATTTGACGTTGACAGATCCGACAAATCAATAAACACGTCGGTCTTATCGCACCCCGGCCGAAGAATAATGTTCCCATAACTTTCAGGGATACATACACGCATTTCGACGTTTATTGTTGAATTAATCTTCTTTGTCAGATAACCCGTTAATGCCTATCCGCCTGTCTATTTGCCTGTCAAGCAAAATATCTACAATCTAAATACGTTTACACACCTATACTGCCTAGTTGGCTTAATTAAATTACTCTAGAACAATTAGAGGAGCAGATAATAGAGTTATCCTGACGTGCAATGCGGGTTAGGATTCTGACAATGAGTCGGGGTACTGGTCTATTCCCCTGGGATGGCGGCATGAAAGTAAAAGGCATATCAAACAATTGTTTTTTCAATTTAGCGACAGATTTTAGTCTTATTTTGAAGTTTCTTGTGCAAGAGGGGAGTTGATCAGAATTTTTTTCTAATAAGAATTAATGTGACGTAGAAAAAGAACACCTCTTATTTCTTCTTTTTTTCTATTCTAACATTGCTATATTTTTTTTCAGAATTGCAAAACTTCTGTTTCGTGATTGTCATTTTACACCATTCTTTTAAATGTACTTAAATTGAATTTTCGCAATAATTTCCTCTTTCTTTATGTGATTTCTCATCTGCTGCAGTAGATTTCTTCTTCCTTTATTGTTAAAATGAAGGATGTTGAAGTTAAGATAGATATTATACAAGGTATCGCGCGCCAGTGATTCTGCCGAAATTAAAACGAATCATTGAGGAGGTCTCGATGTCAATAAAAGAGCGTGTTTTCCGGGTCAAAAGTAACGCGGAACGCAACGTCGACTAGATATTGGATTTTAGCTGATATTGCTCGTCAGCTACTTCCATGCATTTTTCATCTTTATCGTCAGTCACTTCCTCCACCCATTTCTTGCAGCGAAAAAACGGAGGAAAGCCGGTGTAAAGGGTTCCACTTAATCTCCTGAGTTTCGTGCTCAATCGGTGGAAAGATATCAGACCCTGTCTTCACTACGGAATGAAAAATGTGTCGAAATTTATTGAAAGAAATATATTGGTTTTCGACCAATTTGACTTGCAATCGACGCAATCGATGTGGTGATGTGTAAATACATTAGCTTGGCGTTTCAAAAACATTGATACTCGTGTTCGAACTATGAGGAATATTTAATCTCCCTTCTGTGCTCTTTTTATACTTAGAATCATTTGTCGTCGTTATTTAAAATATCAAAATTACTGTAGCTGGAAGTGTTGAGGCGAAATGATTGAAAGATTCAGAAAAATCTTCACACTTTTCATTTTAATCACTATATTAATCATTATACAGCCACCTGTATACATTTCAATGTTCCAGCTTAGAAAGTTAAATCACAGAATTCCATCAAGCTAGAGTTCATAAATAGTAAGTCAGCGTCTGAGAAAAGAAATCGGTATTGGTTCCAATAGATAAACTTTTCGTATGAACCCAATATTGAATACAGAATACAGAATGGATAGTTTCCTCCAGTCAATGTGTTTCGCACAAACCAAATACTAAATTACTCAAACTTTTACATCTTGGTCAAGACTTGGTACAGTCCGCCCATACTGTGTACCGAGTTTGATCGAACGTTTCGTTCTACGTTCACCAGGGATACTTCGGATCATCCCCGATAATATGATGTCCCTGGGAAAATGGTAAACAATTTCTTCTTTGGCGTAGCTACAATGTTCTTATGAGCAAACAATATAGGTAGGGGAAACCGGGGCTAGTTGATACAGAGGCATGTTGATACAGACGAATTATCTCGACACTGTATACATGTAGCACCTCGTGCGCGAGATATGTGAAGCTAGTTGTTCAATTCTTTACTACGATCCAGCGTACGTCTGTGTTCCTTGACGTTAGCAATCCATTTTTAACTGTTTCCGTTTCTATAGAGAAAAAGTAAATAATTGTGTTCACTTCCCAATCCGTCTTGAGACGGTACAGAGAATTTTATCACTCAAAATAATTGGGCATCACATTGAGTCCTTTAAAGGTAAGGTAATTACGTTTTGTTATTTTGTTTATATGCTCTACATTTTTTTATGGAGACGTTTGTACATAATGACTTCCTGTGGGGTACGTTGACACGTTTTCTCTGGGGCATGTTGATACAGTGTATCAATTTTCCCCGACTACTTTTAATTGGAATTTTTCCTTTTATTTCTAGAAAAATGGTTCGAAATTATACCAAAAAGACAAATCGTGGCGAAATATCGCTAGAGATTTTTGAAAAAGCGCGTCTGGCAATAGAAAGAGACTCAATATCATTAAGTAAAAGCGCGAAAATATACAATATTGACAAAATGAGTTTATTGAGATATATTAACAAAAAAAAAACGACACCTCATGTTAAAATGGGATATTCCAGACATCTGCAAATTTTAACAGACAGTTTAGAAGATAAGCTACAGGAATACATTCTGCATTCTTCCAAAATTTATTATGGGTTAACTCCTAAGGATATACGAAGTCTGGCGTATGAATTAAGTGTTGCCAATGATATTCTAATTCCCAACACATGGAAAAATTCTAAAGCTGCATCAACGAAGTGGTTCAATTGCTATATGAAAAGGCACCCTATCCTTTCCTTAAGGACTCCCGAAGCTACTAGTCTGAGTCGTGCAACAAGTTTTAACAAATCTAATATTAAAGCCTTTTTTACAAATTTAAAAACCGTTATGGAAAAATATGCGCTTACAAATAAAGATATTTGGAATACAGATGAGACTGGTGTTCAAACAGTTCAAAGACCTGCAAAAATTGTTGTTGAAAAAGGGATACGTCAGGTAGGCAAGGCGACATCGGCAGAAAGAGGTACCACGCTAACAATGATCACTGCGGTAAATGCAATTGGTAATTCAGTGCCCCCTATGTTTATTTTTCCAAGGGTACATTTCAAAAACCATTTTATTAGGGATGGTCCTCCTGGTTGCATTGGCACGGCATACCCGACAGGGTGGATGACTGGCCCATCATTTTTACAATTTATCAAACATTTCCATAGCCATGTAAAATCTACAATAGCACAACCTTCTTTGCTCATCCTCGACAACCATGAGTCCCATTTATCCATAGCTGTCCTGAATTTTTGTAAAGACAATGGCATAGTTTTGTTATCATTTCCCCCTCACACAACTCATCGACTTCAGCCACTGGATAAATCAGTTTTTGGGCCTTTCAAAAAATATTATTTTGCTGCAGTTGACAACTGGATGACGAACAATCCCGGGAAAACTTTTTCCATTTATGATATTCCCGGGATCATTAAAAATATACTGCCCATGGCGTTAACCCCAAAGAATATTTTATCAGGCTTCGAAGCTACAGGAATTGTGCCATTTAATCCTGACATATTCGCCGAAGAAGATTTTTTGTCTTCTTCAGTTACTGGCCGTCCCTTGATTGAAGAAGCACATCAAGAGAAAGAACTTGCAGAACAATTATTGCCATCAGCTAAATCCGGCTTTGGACGTATAGCAGATCACATTGAAGTGACTCCTTCCACTAATCAAGAACGCCCTAATATATCTCCGAGACAGTTAAGGCCCTATCCAAAAGCTGGTGAAAGAAAAATAAATTTAAGAGGCAAGAAAAGAATGTCTTCAATGATTCTTACCGACACGCCAGTTAAAATAAAGCTAGAAAATGAAGCAAGACAGCGGGATACAAAAAAAGGTATAAAAGAAGAAAGAGCACGGAAGAGATTGTTTAAATCTCTGATAGGTGATGAGAAAATGAAAACCATAGGTAGATCTAACAGTAAGGAAAATATAAAGAAAAGGACAATTAAAAAAGCTAATAATAAATCTGCAAATAATATAAATATATTAAAATCGAAAAATGAGGACGCCCGGTGTTTGATTTGTCTACAACCATTCTCAAAATCTGAGCACGGTGAAGAATGAATTCAATGCATATCTTGTATGAAATGGGCTCATATAAAATGCGGCAAAGATAATCCTAATTATATATGTATTAATTATTACTCAGACGAAAGTGATTAATTTTATATCCATTAAATGTCAATTATATTATTATAATAGATTATATGTCAATTAAATTTAAATAAAAATGAGTTTCTATGTTTGTTAACAAAATCGGTTTGGTTTTTAGTTTACATCTTTGTTCAATTTTATTCTATATTGTTGGAAAGGTATTTAGATTTAAATTATATTTTTCAAATTTATTAGTTACTCATTAAACAGATATTTTACAGATGTATCAACGTGCCCCAGAGCTGTATCAACTTGCCCCGCAGTGGGGTAAATTGATACACATTGCCTTCGTCCAAATAACATTTTTTCATTCATTTTGTATGTACTTTCTCAAGTTTTCGCTTACTATATATTAAAGAGGAAGGACCAAAGTATATTTTAGCATATTTGTTATTAAGTAATTGATTCAAACAAAAATGAAAAACATTGAAAACTGAAAAACGTATCAACTTGCCCCGGTCTACTAAGAGATAATGCAGCTGTATAATTCAAGTCTGTCGTGAGCATAACGGCGGTGTTTCCCCGCGGATTTGCGAAATTGTGTCTGCGGACAGATGGCGCTTGAACGCGAAGCATAAATTTAAGGAAACTGTCGCGGCACTAATTTGCGCTTGATAAATTCCCGTCAAATACTCGAACCAGTCGCTATAATAATCGTTTGTAACTGGAGACAAAGACCTTACAGCATCGATCATTTCGAAACAGGAACTTAGATCCTTCCTCGCACGAATCCTCAGCTGTACTTTAAGCAGAACACTTTCTGAAATCTCAATTTGCAAGCCTCTTGATTTTAAGCAATTTTAGGTATCCACATTTTATTTTAAGGCAAAAGGCAAAAAGTTGCCTACATTTTTTCATTCAAAGGTGAGGAGTTCAAATTGAGTTGCTGCGATAACGAACTGCTCCACAGGCTGTTTCCATAAAATGTGATTGAATACTAATTTCCGAATCGTAATATTCGATAATATTGTGCTGCGTTGGAGCAGATGGGTTCGAACAGTTTGAGCAGATTCCATTCCTCGGTTATTCCGCGTTACTTACCATCCCTCTAGTAAATTTAGAGTTAATTTGCTATTGGCGAAATACTCATGGTAAGTCCGGAATTAATTTATTATTGACAAAGTATTTATAGTAAACCCGGAATTAATATATTATTAACAAAGAAGACTGCAGCAAGATGCGCCCAATGCCTGTAGCGCACACCTATTTGACGTAAGCTGCTTACGGAGGGCCCTCCGTATTACATCTTTGCACAGGTCATGACACTGTGTATGCAGATACGCCAGCAATGAAGCCTATGACTATAGTTTCGCTATAAGTAACAGGTCGTTGAATAATCTAATGCTGTTGCCAATTACCTGGAGGACCTGATGCACCGACGAACCTGCTAATTTACTATTCCATAGGTACTACTCCATTCAAATTGTTAATTACCAAACTAGCTTCTAAAAGTAACCGCATCTTTCGTTTTTATATCTGTACCTACATTCGACGGCCGATTTACAAAAATTCCATCTCTGAATCGGAAATAGCTCGCTCGCGAAATTCATTTCCATAGCGCGTAGAAGCTACCTACGTTCGGCTGGCATCTAGTGAAATTGAATTATGCAGCCTGCATCGCATCTGCATCTGCTCGATCAACGATCATTGTGCGCGCATCAAATGTCCATTCACAAGTAAGCTGGTACAAGTCGTGCAAAATCGAGAATTTAATTCCCCTAATGTTTTGCAAAACCTTTGAAAATCCACTGGGCCACCCAGAACACTTACTCGCGCATCGTCGCTTTCGCGACAGCAAAGAAACAGTCTACTGAGTCTACCCCTCGCGGTTCCTCGACGCGCCACGCCCAATCCCTGCAAAGCGTCCACTCGAAGGGTGTCAGCGACGCAATAAGTAAGCCGAGGTTTAACGAGCCGCCGTGGACACGTCAATGGCTTCTTATCGACTCGCGGGCCCGGTGCAAGTCGAACGAACACGGCAATCAGCCTTAACGCGCTTTTCATGGGCTGGGTTGGATCGACACGCGATCCCGTGGCCGCCGGTGGGGGCCAAATAGCGTGTCCCTAACGCGATTAAATGCTCATTACAGTCGCGGCTCGTTCACCCTTGAAATTCCCCTTAATAGCGGCTTGATACAAGCCGTCGCGTGGTTCAGCCTTCATCCAGCCGGTTGCGGGCAGACAGGGGCCAGCTCCGGCGCATCCGCTAGAAAGTACTAAAACAAAGCGGCAGGATTTGCTCGTAGAAGCGAGAACAGCCGTGTATTCTTGAAACTTCCCCGTAAACCGCTTATGTACTCGAGGAAAACGGACAGGGGGAAGTAAGAGGACTCGCTGATTGTACCAGTTGGCCAGGCAAGATCCGCATTTACCACAAGTTACTCGCCACAGTTCGAGGGTTGATAGCCAAGTGTCGCGTTCTTTGCTACGCAACGTCCGGAAGCTGGCGGTCCCCTTTTTCCTTCACCCTTTCAGCGCTCTCGACTCGTGCATATTTTATCAGTGCATGAAGCTAATCTAGATAACGTCCACAAGCGTTCTTCAACCCATTTGCATCATTAGAACAAAAGATATACCTACATCGTTTTGAGGAATAATCATATAAAGCCTTCTTGTTAAGGTGGCGCACGGATGGATTTTTCAATCTACTTCGCACCTAATCTCTCCATGCATTCTAGCAGCTCTATGACAATGAAATGCTGTTTTGAATTGTGTGTAAATTCACTGTGTTACTTGTATATTACATTGCTCCAATATACGTTCTCTGTCGTCGTTTACTTCCTTTAAGCACAAGCTGCACGTTCGATCGTTCTGAGCCGCGGCTAAAACACTTAAAACAGTTAGAACGCAATCAATGCCAACGGGATGATGCAATCGTGCACCGACCGAATCTCTAAGCCTGCCACGTGCCCCGCTGGCAGTTTTCATCCAGGGGGCACGCGAGGGGAAACGAAATCGCCGTGATAGGAGGCAGGCGTTAATGCAAGTGTACGGGTTGCTCGCCCGTGGCTGTTCCTACACGTCCGCGGTGTCTTCACGCTCGGATTCCCATTGTTTCTCTTTTTCCTCCTCTTGTCTTCGCGGGCTACGTGGCGTTCACACCCTCCCCGGAGCATCTCCGCCGAGCTTTAGTTCGCCAGGCATCGTAATTTCTCGATTCCGTGACATCTGTCGCTGCAGGGTTAAGCCCGCGGCTTCGCGGTGACACCGCGGCCTCGTTTCTCTTATAGATTTCGCATATATATCGGTCGCTGATATTTGTCAAAATTTCTGGCTCAGGTCGCTCCTGAAAGGATTGAAATTCTAACTCGAACCTTGGTGGGACAAATCTGGGACACCTTTTTATATCTTCGCGTTCGTTTTCACATTGTTATATGGTAAACAGACTAATAATAAATCAATACTTTCTCATCCCACACGCGAGAAATTGGAGTGAATGTATTAATTAATCAGGATAATCCCCTTCTGTGGATTTTTAATTATTGATTTCCAAGTGTGGCATGTATTTTAGGAATAAAATTTCACCTACTGAAAAGCATTTGAAATCTCTGCGGTGCTCTTGAGTATTTAACGTTAATTTTATAAAAGTTACACTGCTTACAGGACACCAATGAACGATTTTTCCAAAACGTATTTTACGACCCTAAGAGTCGACGTTTCCTCTGCAAAAGAAAGCCACAATTCCCCACTGACCCAGTGCCACGCCTTTGGAAGATATTAGGAAGAAAATTCAATTTCCGCGTATTCATTTAACACGCGCTTGATTCCTCGTTTACTCTCTACACCGGCGTAACAAATTTCACCCGGGTAGTGCCCTCTAATCAGAATTCAATTCCCAAGAAAATATTTGTCCGTTGAAGGTAGACGAGCGACAGGCAAACACTTTTTAACAGGCCTCCTTTCCTTTAAACCATCACTCTCACGCCCGGCGTGACGGTAGACACAGTTTCCTCGCGCATTCACGGAAATTCGCTACCTTCACAAAGCCCGTCCCCCTCACAATCGGGCGGCAGGCTGGCGGGAAGTGTTTCTTCGAAAGCAGGGAAAAAAACGGGAAAAATCTCGCGTCAACTTTTCCCTTTGATCCCCTCGTCGGCTTTGACTGCTCGCCGACTATCGACGTTTGAGCTCGTTGGCGGGCAAGATTGGCCGACGGCAAAAGGGAGCTGCTAAGCTGCGTGTCAGAAAACGGGTCATGAAGAGAATTCAAGCCCGAAGGCCTCGGCGCGGAGTTTACAAATATGTGTCGCCGCGGCGGTTCTCCCGGATCTTCCAGCAAACTTCGTTATTCCCTTTGCGACGCCAGTATCACCATCGTGTGTCCACACACTCGCCCCTGTCCTAGCAACTATGGAGGGCAGCCTTGATGGTGCAGCTCGCAACAGGCAATGGGACCCTGTGGTCGTTCCTCGACCCGCTAGGCGAATGCAATATTACATAGGGTAGATGTTAATAGTAATAACGCGGTCATTACAGCAGGTGGATGGAATACAAGCGTCTGTAGGAGATACATTTTATTACATATGTTTAGTCGTAGAACATTTGTGTGAGGAGGTTTGTTGTGGGCGTAAACAATAAGCGGATGATTCTTCGTCAGAAAATAATTGGAATGTGAATGAGGATTTTGTAGATCATTTGAAGGGTGAGGGGAAAGAACAGGGAATGTCACAAAACAGCGTCGTGGAGAAAATTAAGTGTTAAGGGGGTATTCTGGTCTGACGAGGCGTTTTCGTCGCGTTATTTGGGAATTTTTTTACGAAGAATCCATAAATTTTATTATTATTTAGTTTGTTGCTACATGTTTATTGATGTTTCAACTATCTTTACAAATTTTGTCAATAGAAAAAAATTAAAATCAAACGCAGTTGACTGCTTTAAAGTAGGGCTGGGACTATTTGTCGAATTTTTCGGTATTCGAATATTCGAATACTTCAGTTGCTCAATTATTTGCCGAATATAATTCGAGTATCCAAGTATTCAAATACAATTCGAATATTTAAGTGTTCGAATACTATTAGAATATTTAAGTATTCGAATACTATTCGAATATTTAAATATTCGAATACTGATGTATTCGAATAGTATGGTGTGAATTATGAATCAAGTTCTTTAGGTTCATTTGTCAAGGTGAAATCTTGTAAGCTAATTTTGACCCACTTCACACCATACTATTCGAATACATCAGTATTCGAATAATATTCGAATAGTATTCGAATAATAATATTCGAAAAGTATTCGATTAATAATATTCGAATACTCAAATATTCGAAGTTTATTCGTAGCATTCGAATACTTGTAAAATATTCGAATATTAAATTATTCGAATAGTCCCAGCCCTACTTTAAAGTAATTGAAAAAAAAACATGGGGTCACGGTGCCCATGATTGGGCTCGTTCTAGTGATCAGAAACAAAAAATGAAAAGAGATTCTTTACCTGTATGCCTGTGGCTATCGTCCCTACCAGAATTATGATAAAATAAATTATGATAAAATAATTTGTTTTTAAACTTTCACAGACCTTACAAGTTGAAAAAATGTGCGAAAATCGAATCTTAATTTTCAAACCGCCGCTATTTGCTTACTTTTCAATATTTTTTTATTATTCTAGTAGGGACGATAGCCACAGGCATACAGATAAAGAATCTCTTTTCATTTTTTGTTTCTGATCACTAGAACGAGCCCAATCATGGGCATCGTGACCCCATGTTTTTTTTTTCACCATTACTTTAAAGCAGTCAACTGCGTTTGATTTTAATTTTTTCCTATTGACAAAATTTGTAAAGATAGTTAAAACATCAATAAACATGTAGCAATAAACGAAATAATAATAAAATTGATGGGTTCTTTATAAAAAAATTCCCAAATATCGCGACGAAAACGCCTCGTCAGACCAGAATACCCCCTTAATACTTTAGTCCATCAGTAAAGAAACAAGCTTCAATGAATTTAATTTTCTTCGTAAATAATCTCTTGTTTTACCTTGACGACAGAAGCTTATGCTTAGGCAAAGAGTTCCAGTGCAGAGTGGACATTTCCTGTTTTTAACCAGTATAGCAAATCTTTAACGATTTCTTACGGGGGTATTTGAACTTTATAACCCTTTATGATTCGACAGTTCTGTTGTCCCTGTTGCCACCAACAAAATATGCTATAAATCGCAAAATCACGAAAAATGGATATTCAATAAATGAATATCACCCTTCACTTCACTTTCCTTTTCGATATCTTAAAGAATGCTTGATTGTCCACTTTCAAATCAATCATATTATAGAATTCGTTTGCTATTACTTATGGCAGAAATGGTAACGTTGCATCGCGCAGGGATCTTGAAGAATCGAAACGTGAAGGATGTGCTCTCCGCGGGATATAAATATGTCGAGTTTCCTCGATATAGCGCAGAAAACGTCGCGGAAGTCGCACGGGCGGGCCAAACGATCGTTAAAATAAATCTAAATGTAAAAGGCGACCGGCATGGGGGAAGGGGGAGGGACAATGTATGTCCAGCAGTCGCCGACAATAACTGCGAATGAACTTTCTTGCTTCACGGTCCGAGTGTTCCTTCCTGGTTATATCGCAGCGTCTTCCAGGCTGACCATCAAATTTTACGAGGCTGCCTCCTTCCTGGAGGAGGCCAAAGCCGTGGAAAATTATATAACCGTGGAAAAACGAGGGGAGCTGAACTCTCCTCGCTCTCTGCTTTGTTCTCGGTCTGGCAGATTTCGCGAATTCCTCTCGTCTATACATTCCTCCCCTGTCTCGCCAAATTGAGTTATTTCGGCAAGTATTCTACTGGGCGCATATAAACTGCGAGTCCAAATTGTAGTGGTTAACAGAAAACGTTGAAGGAAATGGAAAAGATTCGGTAAACGTAGGTACTTGGAGTAAGATTTCCTGCTTTTCTTTGCTGAAGTGTCGTTAATCTTTCTTCCAGAGCGTTTTCTGCTCTCATTATTCTGTGATAACATGGTAGTCTTGCTTAAATAGTATAAATGAAACTTCTTTTAGAAACACTACACATGATTAAAGAACCGAGCGTAAATCTTAGGTATGAAACACCTAAAATACATGACTATTACGCAACTTTACTGAAGAAGTAATGCCTGATGATGTGGTCGTCCTATTGAATTCTTGTTTCTATTTTTCTATGATCTGAATATTGTTACATATCATTTTCAACGTTATGTAATGTGTTTTCTAACACCTATGAGTGATAGATTATATTTTTTTTTTTTTTACCACACAAGTAATAGTGTTGGTACCGGGGCAGTTTTGTTGTGAGCTTTTAGATTTTCGTCCTTTCAATTTATTTCATAATAGTTAACGGTTTCCGTTCTGGCATCGTTTGGCCACACATTGGTTTACCATCTAGATGTTCTTGCCTTGTGTCTACTGTTTACCTCAGACTGTTACCGACTCGTGCGCCGCACGTTCCTAGCATTGAACGTGGGATTTGTTTAAAAGCATACGCAGTATTTTTCCTTTTTGTCTAACTCTCCTTGATAATGGTCATAATCATTGCCCGAAACGTTGGAATTTTGATAAAAATTTTCAAAATTGCAAAATAGCTTTAATTTAATCATTCAATGGTATTCTTGCATTAGGAATTTTGCACGTTGTACTGGATTTCTATAAGGTGACATTTAATGACTTTTCCCAGACTATGTCAGTGTAGTAGAAATGTTTCCCATAGAAATCTACCTGTTTCAAAATAATCGCGAACAGTCGGTGCCATTTCCAATCCAATCCAACGGGAAACATGTCTGAGAAGTTTAGTGTTGAATGTTTCCAAGCTCCACGCGACACTTATCACTGTGATAATGGTGTATAAACGTGAAGCCTCGGAACGGGGACAATTCTTTGTAATGCTTCAGCCCGCGGAAGCTTTTAATCCAGCCACTCGGGAGTTCTCTCGAAGAACCGGCAGCAGTGTTTTTCGTAGCCGGTAAAAACGCGGAAAGGACAGCCATCACCTTCGTTTCTCGTCCCGGTAAAATATTTACGCTGTTAAAGGGGTGAACGGAGCAGCTCTTCACGAAGATTCCATCCCCTGGCGGGCACACGACCCGTGGAGAAACGGGCTTCGCTATTATACCAGCGATACCGAATTAAAATGCTAATTCACCGCATTCATTTTCATCTATCATGCCCCCCTTATCCTCTCACAGACGGCTAGTAGTTTTAAAATGTTCTCGGGTTTAATTCGTCCCGTACTGCCACTGATGCGAACGCTTTCTTACATAAATGGTCCCCACAGTGTGGTATATTTCTGATCGCTGTGTGACAACATTAGTGGAACTTCTTCTTGAATTTCTCCTTGTGACAATTTTAGTGAAGAAAGCTGAATTTGGTGGTGTGAGCAGAGTCTGAGGATCGAAAAGTACTGTAAGTTGATGAGTAATTTTTTGGCTCTGGGATGTTTATACTGTTTTAGGGGTATTGTAAAAAAAGCAACTGCTACGTTATTGAAAGATGAGAATAGCATAAATAGATCAAGGATAAGGAAAGGAGTATTCAGATGAATACAGGGATATTTAATTCAGTTACTTTAAAATAAAATTGTCAAGGTATTTGCAGGAGGACCTCGAAGTTCCAAGAGTAAAGGTTTAATTAGGTGACACATCAGGAAACGTAGACGTAGAGCTGTTTAAAAAGGGCTTTTTAAATTATTTAGCGAAGTGTGTTATACGAATGGAAGTTTAAAGAAATTTAGGTTGTTCCTCTTTTGATGCTTACCTACTCGGAAGTAGAAGACGCGGAATTCTCGCGATTCTATTCGTCGCGAGGATTTAACAGGACGTGTAATAGCGAGATTTAGTTTTAAAAGTCTTGGTGTAAGAACGGGAAATGCAGTTTTAGAGATTATCTTCCTATGTTTCCGGGATAAGTGGCGCAAAGCGTGTCCGTAATTCAGAGGCTTTATAAAAGGAGCTTGTATCAAGGACTTCCACTGTCGACACTGATGAGCTTCCACAAGAATTCGGAGCTTCTGAAAAGACTGTACTTCGATATTCCTTTGGAATATTATCATCTGTTCGAAAACTTTGAATATTTCTATTAGCTTAATGAGTCTAATGAAAATAACGAAATTAAACCCTTTGGAGCTGCTTTAGGTATTCAAGTAAGTCGATTTCTTTAAATAAATGTAGTTATTATTCTAGATACTATTCGAATAATTTCGTATTCAATTCGAATGCAGATTTCGAGAACGAAGCATTGACTATCTCAATTTATTTTATTTTACAGAAATCTTTCCATTTTTCAATCCATAATCAGTTGAATTATTCAAATGAATTTCTGTAATTAGATAATACCACGTGTTTAGTAGCTACAGTGTAAATTGACAATTATATTATAATAAATGAACGAAGTAGGTACGTTAGAAATATAAGAAATCCTGGAGAAAAAAATTTCCCCCAGAAAAAGAAACTGCTCGTTTATAACGTTTGTCTACTTTACTGGCAGCAAAGTCTTAAGACTCGTTATCAGTAAGAATTTTTTATCCCGGAACATTTAACATACTTGTGAAAGCATGGTATAATATTTGACTTATCGAGAACTCGGTTTTTCGCCAAGAAATTACAAATGGGGCGGGTTGGAAGCCCGATCGCCTTCTTTGAAACTTCTGTATAATGCGTGCCACTTTAACGACCGGCAGATAGCAAATTAATTTTGCTTGCTGTGGGTGTAGATCGATTTTTTCGACACCTCACGCATCTTGCACGCTCGCATTGAACTGGCCGAGGCGAGAGATACGTGTTTACAATGTAGCCACCTGTTGGGTACGAAACTTGTCGCTTCTCGAAACTTTTCCCCTCAAAATTTCGCGTAACCATTATGTACCGCTATTTATCTGAAAAACTTTTCCCCTGTCGATCATGATCATGAATTAAAAGAGTTCCTCATGTTCCATTGTCTGCGTGACACGTGACATTTGGTTTTGCTCGCCTTTCAAACATTTTACCCAACGATTCGGTAAATAGAACATCAAAAGTGCATAGATACAATTTCTTAGATCCCTTTTCACTTAAGTCATCCCTCTCACTATCACGTTAAAAGTATAACACAAGAGTAATGCACGAAAAAAATTTTAGTCAGTTTCTGCTCGAACAATTCAACAGATAGCTCATCCAATTATAGTTAGAACCGTGGAAAGGGAAACTTCAGAGTACCTACTCCGCGAACTGCGGGAAGCACAACTCGAAGCTGGAAGAATACATTTTTACGAGGACTCTTTTAATGATCTTCTTCAGAGTTTATTAATTCTTCAAACTTTACTGCACAGCGGTCGACGATCTGTTCAACCTGCTCACGATAATGATTACTGTTTACGAACGAGAGTAATGGCACGATACGTACATGAAAGTATACGCACTTTCCGCGTAACGCCGACCACATGCCGCAGAGCTTTCGAATTTGCCCAGCCCCAGACATGCATATTACGCGTCCAATGAATATTCCGCACTTTAATCTGAATTTCGAAATTAAATTAGAATCCTCAACTTCCACCGTCCGCTAAATCGATTACACAGTTTGCGTGCAAAGCTCCCCGTCACGAACTACTAACAAAGCATTAATGTGTAATAACAGTCGGCGAAAAAGCTGTTTGAAACAACGTTAATAGCATTAAGCGTTATAATTCCGCGGTGAAATTGAAAAGGGAAGCAGAAGGGAAAAAATACTTGTACAAAACGAGGGGCCGCGAAGCATGGAAGCTGAGCAGCTTCGGAAGCATTTGCTGACGAGGCGGGATTATAAAAATCTGTTTCGTGAAATTCAATGGCTCGCCCCTATCGGGTGTTCAATTAATCCTCGGCCAAAGTCGAATTAATTACAAAGATAGAAATTACTGCGGCAATCCGTGCCGCGATTAATGGGAGGGTGGAGGGGGCAAATTACACGCGACCGCGAGTCCCGTAAAAACAGCAACGATCGATGAGGCGGCGCGCCCCCTCGTCGCTGTGAATCGAGGGGGGTGAACTTTCGCGAAGATTCGAACAAAGTAATTTAAAACTTTCTCCTGACTGGATGCCGAGCCGTGAATAGAGCTGTCTGCCATCGACGACGAGAATCACCGCGGCATGCACGCGTAATAAAAATGCTAATTATATTGCTCGACGAATGGAAGCTCCGCGGCCAGGGGCCCGAGGGGGTGGTGGTCGAAAATTGTCACGTAACGAGGAAGGAATAAACTGGTGTGTCGAAGCATTTCTCCGTGACACCGTAAAAAATTCATATACCGCGTTGGTATGAATATTATCGTAGGACAAAAGAAAACAGGGGAGTTTGGATTTATTTCTATTAAAAAATTATGCGTATTGTTTTACAGCAACTAAGTAGATTTATATCGCATGAAGGAGAGATAGTATTATATTGATTTCCGTTTAATAGACTGAGCAACATGTTTCTTGCGATTTTACAACAAAACTTATTGTCTATTTTATTTTTAATGCTAATTTCATAAAATATTTTTCTCCACATGTGTCTTACATGTCGTTGAGAATTCTGACGTTTGTAAAGGATTTTACGTAGCTTCGATCCTCAGTTCGTTTGTATCATGTTTAGTTCAAATCTGGAAACTCAATTTTAACCCACTTCCAACTATCCAATAGACATGAAACTTTGCAGGTGTGCGTGGGTTGGATGACAATACAAAATTATGAAAAAAAGAGTCAAAAGTAAAAAATATATAAAAAATGTATAAAAATCCACAAATACTAAAAACTAGAAAATAAAATATATATAAAAAAAATTAAGTTAAACAATTTTAAAATGCACTAAAAACTAAAAAATAATTTTTTTCTTGTACTACAATTACGATGGTGATATGTCACTTTAAAGAAAATCGTGGGACCGGATATTTCATACCAGGATATGATTCAATTTAATCCAAAATCAAGCCTCGAAATGAGCGATGAATAAAAAGCGATGAAATATCCTGCCCCACGATTTTCTTTAAACTGACATATCACCATCGTAATTGTAGTACGAGAAAAAAATTATTTTTTAGTTTTTAATGCATTTTAAAATCGTTTAACTTAACATTTTTTTTGACATTTTTTTTACAAAACTTGCTTATGTTTTTCTTGATAAGATATGGATGTAAGTATATTGGTGAGGTTACCCCCAATATAGCAACTTCTTCTTTTTTGGGAGTATTTCTGGCATTCACTGATGAGATATGATTCATTGATAGGCGGACGTTGCAGACAGCACACATAACTCTCCGGTTATTGTTTAAAATACATGTATGAGTCAGTTTGGTGTGTCTGATTCTTATTCTGGATTATTATAACTTTCTCTTTACTGTTTTAAGCAGTTGCTAATTATTTATTTTGTTGCTATGTGACTTTGGTTTTTATCATGAAACAACTTTGATATATGATTCCTAACCGTATGTCATATGTACCAACTAAATTGCAATAATTTTTGTCGCTCTGTCAAATAAATTTGCCGCTTGTAATGTCTCGAACGACAGATCTTTCCTCCCTTCCACCTCCAGTACTATTTCTTTCACTGTCGCCTCTAATTCCTTTAATATTGGGTAATATTTTCTTACACTCGTCGTTTCGCTACTAAATTCAAGGACAGGGTGGGATACACCCTTGTTTCGCGCCGTACAATCTATCAGAATCTACGCTTCGGTTTATTGCCAATGAAATTCGATTGGGATCATTTAGGGTGCGCAAATGTCGAGCCAAGGCTGTGTGACTGGGCCTCTCGTCACCGCTAACAACGAATTTAGGAGGCGAAAAAAGCCGCCCCTGCGACGAGCAGTTTTTAACGTCAACCGTGCTTTCCACGCCAGTACTTTAACTGGTCGTTAAAGTATTTTTGCTTGCCGCGGCTTGTTTCTTTTCGTGTCGCGCTGCTTCTCTCGCGGAATGCCCAGCCTGGCGCGAGTGAAGTGGACCGGTTGAGATGTTGCCGCAAGCATCGGCAAAGGGACGACGACTGGCACATGTCGAAAATATTCTTAATGTGATTCACTCCGAACGTGAAACGTAAATCGAACGTGACTTTCGCTGGGATCCTACGAAGACATATCTCGGCAGACGTCTGTGGTTCAACATTAACAAGTGATGCAGGCTTGTGCCGTAAAGTCAGAGAAGGAAAAAGAATTTTTGCAAAAATTTTTACAGAGTGTTAGCAACAGCGGCGGAAAATAGTTTTTATTACAACGGCGTACGATATTTGATTTTTCCTCGCGAATAGTCGACTTGCCAGCGCACGTTAACCATAAAAAAACGTTTTCTGTTTGTCGAATTCAAAGGTCCGTGAAAATTGTGCTGGCACAGCTGGTTTGGTCAAACGAACGGAAAAAGCGAAACATGGGGTCGTATATTTTCAAAAGGCTACAAATAATGTTGATTGTTCCTTTACGGTCTCGTTTGGTGGTCTCTTCAGCGAGGTAATCTAAACTGACACCCCCCCTGTTCGTTCAATGTTCATTGTTATTCGTCCATCGATACATTCAGTGATATTCGCTGCACCTGAGAAATAAAATTTCAATATTACCCTGAAATATTGTATAAATGTATGTACGTTTATTTATAATAATTCCATCTAAAATGAAATAACAGGAGCGTAGGATAATCAGTAGTAAACAAGTCGATAAGGGAAACAAGAAGCTAAATGCCTTGAAACTTAAACAAAACTTAATTCAAGCTACCAAAGAACCCAGTAACCTCTATAACTTACATGTCCCTTTATTCCTACTTGAAAAATAATTCAAATTAAACCTCCATAAATCTCCCGAGTGAATTTGTCTACACAAAAGAATGGCAACATCGCCCCGTTTCTGTTGCTTCTTCTCCCTGAAAGACTCCCATTGAAAGAGCGAGGGAAGCGCGAAGCAATTTTTCAAGAACCTCCACGTAATCTTTCGAAAATCGTTCATCGCCGATCCATCGATCGTCATCGGGACCATTATTCAGAAAGCTTTCTCGGTTTCGCGGATGGTGGATACGTTCTTGCACGGCTCCCTTTTATTCAACCGTGGTGTCTGGTGAATGGAAAGCAGGAAGAACGTGTTTACGAGTCCCGGGCTGGAAACTTCGCGGAAATAGAGCCGTGGAAGCTCGTCGAAGGGGACGTTGACAGGCGACAGAAATGAGTTCACGTTCGTCGAGGATGACAGCCGGGATCTCACTCCCCTGGCTCGTTCGATACGAAGCCACAAGGTGCCACGAAGTTTTCGCCGCCCGGGACTCCCAGTTTCTCGTTGTCGATCACAGAGATTACGCGTGACGCGAATCGGCAAGCCAGCCCCCGGTCCATGGAAATGTCGCAAACCCGCTTGCACCGTGTAAATTCCCGCCGTGATACCGATTGGCGTCGTTATGTAAATTGTCTGTCGATATTAATGCGCTCGAAGTAATAAGGGAAATTTGGGTGTAACACGAAGCGGCTCGTGTAACTGGATTCATTTCGACAATCCGGCAGGCATTGGTCTCCAACGACAATTTCGCCGGACTTCTGTCGCGTATTTTAACGAATGTACGCAAAATCGTTCTCATTGTTCGTAGGTTTCAAGATTCCAATATAATTCGAAGTTGTTTCGAAATGGAAATTCCTCCTTTTCCTGTAACGAAAGTTGAAACTGTGTGTTGGGTTTGTAAACCCAGTGGTTAGGATTTACTGTGGCAGAAATAGGTAGCTCCTTTCTAAGGTCAGCAGCACACGGGTGCAGTGCGCAAGCCACGGTGCATCTGGCAGGGTGATGACGTTCAAGACAGCGGCTGAAACTTTGGTCGCTTTCGCAATTGCTGTCAGAACGTTTACACGGTACAGTAGGCGAATTAGCAGAGTGCAACGCGACTGTAGTTAATCCCTCCGCGATACATTAGTAGCATTTTGGTCATTTTATTTCATGCATTTTTTTATTTCATCCTCTTTATCGCAGCGTATTTCAAGTGTTTCCACTTTCAGTGCGGCGAAGAGAAGCGAGAAATTTATACAAATAGGGTAAAGTACCCAATTACTGTGGGGTACCCAATTACTGTGCCTCTAGTTTATCATTAAGCACAATTAACTTTACATTTCTCGAATACAAAATATTAAATTTTTTTATTTAAATTCAGTTAATTATTTATTTGTTAAAATTAATCATGTAACACACAGAAGTTCTTAAAAGACGAAAAAAATTATTTTACTTTTTTGATAATGAATTCGCAAAATTTTCTGTAAAACTTATGAAAAAGCTTAAGAAAATACTGAACGAATGAAGGTCAATATTCAGTAAAATAAATCGTTCTAGGTAAGATTCACATCGTTAATTATATTAGTAAAACATATTTAGATTACGGAAAAACCAAACAGCAATTATTTATTTGAATTTCTGTATTTATTTTCCACAAATTCAGTAACTGAAACGAATTTCGAAGTAGCGTCATTTACTGTATGCGATAACTGGAGTTGTTTTCGCACGTTGCGTTAGTTACTGTGTCGTTTACACTGCCGCGCGTGTTAAATATTCGTAACCTCTAACGCACGTCCGGTTATATTTGGAAAGAAAAGTACGGTAAATATGAACAATTTATTAAAGTGGCCATCTCTAATGTGAACTTTTAAGTGACTTATTATATTTCATTTTTATTACAGAAAAATTTAACTTAAAAATGTGTGTACCTAATAAAAAGCACAGTAATTGCAGCACAGTATGCAAGGAGGAAGCACAGTAATTGCAGCACAGTATTCAGAAAGGGAGCACAGTAACTGAGGCACAGTAACTGATTTTTGGAGATTATAGGCACACAGTAACTGACTCCAGAACTTCTTTTTTTATATTTAATATTATCCAAAGAAGATGTGATATTTGTTTCATGCAAAAATTTATATCGATAAAAGAAACATTGAAATTTATCTTTAAATGCTTAAGACAAGTCAATTTCATTACTAAAGTTATTTTTACTAGAGAAAACTCCGGAAGTCCTGCAACAGGGCACAGTAATTGGGTACTTTACCCTAATACTCAGAAATCTGACCACTAAATGGCAGTAACCATCATCGGTCTCCTTCGAAACGGACATGCAAAATGAGAATTAGCTGCAGCTAAAAAATTCGTTTCCTACTTGGGCGTCCTAACGTAGCGCAACAGAGCTGCAGCCCATTATATTTTAACCCCGAAAAGGAATCACTGCCCGTACAGTGGGCACGGAAACGAAAGGGGGCAAGTGGACGAAGTTTCAGGCGGGAGAGCCAATATTCACCCCTCCCCCCACACTCACCCCCTGATAGTGAGTTAATGTCGCGTCATAAATACGGTACGGTGAAGGGTCATTCTTCATATTTTCGATAGGATATCAAGGATAGCATTCAGCGGAGCGTGTAGAGGGTGGAAAAAAAACCGCGGAGAAGGACTGTTGAACAAACGATCCGGACTGTCCAGCAGCGAACAATGAGGTACGAGGCACAATGATGGGCAAAGGCCGACGTACCCGATGAATTCTATCGCGTTCGTGGTCCAGAGGCCGCCTTTATGCGCTCCTCTTTCTCCAGGGGCTGCTCCTTCGTCGCAGAAACCTATACACCGTAATAATACAGAGTTATCAGAACGTCCGAGCCGTTTGCTTTGCGCGTTTCTGGCTGCTGCTGCTGTGCTTCCGTCTACACATCTACAACAAAGTGATATAGCGCACTCTGCCATTTCTTAATTCCAAAACGTACAATAGCTATTACCATTAACGGGCCAATAGCCATTAGTACAGAAAATTGGATTTCTCGATGATGGTTCTTCATCTGCTATGCATAGTTTGCATAGATTGTTACCGATACTGATTGATAGCGATTAGAATCTTTCCAGATTAGATTCTTTCGATTTATATTCTTCTAAAATTCACTGAGAGTGTTTCTTCAATTTCGGAATTGTGTTAATCACAGAGCTTATTCATGTTTCTCAATTCCCAAAATAATGGTGTATATGTATGACTATAAAGGATCCTACCAAGGGAGTCCGTAGACTTTTTTCCAGGAAGAGGAAACTTTGTGGTGACGGTGATGAAAAATATAGTAATGAAAAAAAATATATAAAAAAAATTTTTACGTTAAACGATTTTATTAAAAATGCACTAAAAACTAAAAAATAATTATTTTCTTGTACTGCAATTTCGATGGTGTTTTTCAGTTTAAATAAAATCGTAGAGCAGGATTTTTCATACCAGAATATGAATCAATTTAATATAGCATCAAGCGTCGTAATGAATTTGTTGAGATACCCTGCTCCACGATTTTATTTAAAGTGAAAAACACCATCAAAATTGCAGTACAAGAAAATAATTATTTTTTAGTTTTTAGTGCATTTTCAATAAAATCGTTTAACATAATTTTTTTTATATATTTGTTATTTTTTAGTTTTTAGTGTTTATGGATTTACATTTCGCAGCTTAGACTTTTTTAGAAATATCTTTTACTTAATTTCAAATCGAGATGCGACTAGCGACCCGAACGCAGCGGCTTTTTGTCGTTTTCGTAAAGAACGCGAGTGGCTGATTTCAAGTCGTTTGGATTTGTGGTTATGGGTTATATTTATTGATAACTGGATAATTTTTCCACCTGCTCGGGGTTAATTTTTTTTTTTAATATTGTATTATCATCCAAACTACGTACGCCGACAAAGTTTCAAGACAATTGGATAGTTGGAAGTGGGTCAAATTTGAGTTGCCAGATTTGAACCATACATACAAACAAACATACAAACAGAAGATCGAAGCTGAATAATAAATAAATAAAATCGTTTAATTAAAAACGAGTAACCCGCTTGCTTCTTTGAACTCATTTTGTGGTGCCAATTTAATTGAAAATTTAAATCCGAAATTTAGAATTATTTACTTTTTTAGTATAAACTTAATAAAGATCATTTTTTAAAAATAAGCGATGTTTTCTCAACTGCCCCTTTTGCACCCCCCTCCGGACGTCCATAGATACCATTCCACTGTGTGGAATATTGTGGGTTTTTATTGAAAATGAAACATTCTACTGCATACGGAAGCGTAAATTCAAACAACCTATTTCATGTTGCGTTGTATGTACAAAAATAGGCAGTAGACTTTGTTGCAACCAATTAATCCACTGTGGAAGTGTTGGATTTTCGCAGAAATAACATTCCATAACGAAATTTTGAACGAAAAACCGACACGCGAGGACAAGCTTTGTTCCGTCGTTACATTTCGCTAGCAAATGAACTTTCAGATGAAAGGAAGGCAAAACAATGCTATTTACTGCGGCGATTTTAATCTTTTCGGGCAGCCATTCTCATTTTTCATAGCCTTTGTCCCCGCCACGTCATTCTGGAAATTTTCGTGGAATACGCGTTTCGATTAAACAATGTTCGATATATCCATCGAAACCCGTGCAAATATGGATAATGGGATTTACACCTACTTTTGTAGTGTGACCATTCTATTCGTTTCACAAAATGTTTCTTTGGTTTTCAAAGTACGATCCTTGAATGAAATTACGGTGACGTCTAGTGTTTTTTCTTACTGGCGCAGGAGAATAGACAATCGATCTTCCCTTTTGTAACCACGGCCATAAGAAAGCATCAATCTTTTTCTGTGCCATCATTTTCCAAAATATTTTTCGTCACGTGTGTGAACGCAGAGACGACGTGTAAATTACTTTGCTAAGTAGTCAAATCACTGGCAAGCTCTGCAAATTATCTCTTGGTGCACTTCCTCTTTCTTCCCTTAAGATCCCACTGTTTATCATTTCGTTGTATTTACACCAATTACCTTTCGTAAAGAGGTGAAGGGTTACTGCGGGGTGAAATATTTTACAAATAGAAGCACTAATGAAGGGGACAAGAACAGCCTATCTAAGGATATTTCAGAATAGAGGAACTATAAAAAATTCCTAACAATATTCCCAAACCAGAGCCGAAACAATGAACCACTATCCTGATGTGCCTCTTAATTTGGGAACATCCACGGTGCCTTTTATATTGGAGGCAGCCGAAGGAATGCATGAATAGACGAAAGAATGAGAACAGCGAAGTTAAATAAGTTCATAAAACGAAGGAAAGGAGTTGGTAACTCAAAACCATCCAGATAGATTGGTAATGAACAGAAATTGTATGAAGAAACTTTTAAAATAATTTATGTTGTTTCAATAGCATCTTTTTAATAGTTATAGAAATGAATAATTTAGTTTTCTTGCACAAAATATCCGTAATATCAATGACACAATGAAAGAAGCACGTTTTTCAGGAAGCATTCTAGTTCTTCGATACTTTGACCGTTCGATATGGAACGTAGGTACATAATACTCGCATCTTCTAATTGCGGTGGAAACAGGCGACGTATGGCTTCACCGAAAAAAAATGGTATTTCCTTACAGGGAATACGATAAAAACGTGGCAAGAAGTTAACGCGTTTCGCAAGCAATTTCCTCGTAAATTCTCTCGACACTGGGGCCGACCGGCTTCGAGCTATACTTTTTCAAGAAACGAAGCGCGGCTCGATCGCAGAAACGCGAAGGGCATGATGCATAGCGGAATTATCAGTGAACTGGGTACTACCGCGTACGAATCAGTTCTGGACACGCTGAGTTATGGACATTCGAGTAGCGTTATTAAAAGCCATTATTCAAAACACACGCGCCATTATCGAGTACTCTGATCTGACACACCGTTGGCGTTGTCCGGAACGTGGTAATTTAGTTTCGTTTCGAAGCGAAACACTTGTGAAAGCAATATTCAACTATTTTCTAGAATAAGCAACAGTAGCCATACACATTTGAATAAGAGCCCTTGTAGAAAACTGTAAGTGCCAAAATGAAACAAAAATTTATTGGAAAATGTTCTACGTGCCAATCAGAGTTCAGCATTATTCGATTTTTTTTTATTAATTCGAATAATATTTATTTATTTTTTGTATATCTTTATACATATATTTTTATAAATACATATATATTATTTTGTAAACAATTATTCGTTATTCTCGAGTAACTTCAATTTTTTCGCAATTCATATTCGAGATTATTGGAGTAAAAATTTAATCGAATGAAAATGTATTCGATTATAAATTTATTCAAATGGAAATTTATTCGAATAGAAATTTATTCGAATAATGCCCAACTCTGATGACAATGGTAATACTATATCATAGAATTTGATTTTTGACACTTACAGTATTTTCTACAAGGACACTTTATTTATCTTTTGGAATTATGTAGAATTTTCAGGATCTGTATGACCAGTGACAATTTTTTTCCATTCCGAACTTTCACATAAAATGAAAAATCAGATTCGTCGAAACTTCCTCGAGGCTCACTAAAACGTTTACAGTAATTCCGTCGATTCGAGTAATATTCAGAATAATTCGACCCAAGGCAGTCCCAAAACTGATCGAAAATTTTCAACAGAGTGGAACCATAAACCAGCTCTGTTTCAGAGGAGCGGTTTTGTAATAACTCGTATTATTCTACGTTTATGTCAGTACGCTCGAGTACTGCTAGGGAAAATACAGCAACTACGATTAAAGGTTGCTACGTGAAACTGAGGGATATTGAATTCGCGTGTGGCGGGACGAAGTTTTATACTTGGAGCTCGCTCAAAAGTAACATTTACGAGCGTGTATCATGTATCCCTTTATGATGACGCCAGTAACCCGCGAATATCGCCCGCATCCTTTGTAACACGCTGGGGACGGATATCGATTCCGCGACGCGAATAAAACTGGCGCTGGTACGTTCACGGACAAGTGACACTCACGAGCTGGTTTCTGTTTCTCGGCGACAGGGATGTTCTCTAGGCGACGCTGTTTAATAAAAGCTCGCGAATCATCGATGGTTGCCCGGGGTGGGTTGAAAGACTTTCCAGCGAAATCGCCGGGGAACAGAGTTAAGCAACTAGCGAGCCAGCAGAGAACTGTGTCCTGTGTCAATCTCGCGGATGATGATGATCGAAACAGATAATAACGTTGGGATCTGTGTGTGCGATGTTGACTTCGCTCCGTGTTCGACTATTTGTAGTTTACATACGCTCATGAGCTAAATATTTGCGCACTCGCGTACGTATATCTGTGTATTAACAGTTGTATGAACATTGGGGAACAGCTGTTGGGTTCTCAGAGGATTGCACTGGATCTTCCCTCTTGTTGATAAAATTCCTGAGTAAGCTATACTTATAGAGAATTTTATTCTACGATCTTTCTAGAGAACGGAATAAAGGCGAGGCTGTAGTGGTGACACTGTTGACAAGTCTAGCCATGAACTATAAACTAAACTAAAATAGGGACAACAAAATTAACATTACAAAAGTAAAAATGAAGAAGTACAGTAATCTTAACTTATTAATCTTAAATTAACTTAAAGTAATATTAGCAATATTAACTTGAGACTTTAAGCTAAACATGAGGGAACACAAAAGTAAAGTAAAGTAAAAGAAAGTAAAAAGTAAACGGAAAAGTAAAAGTAGATAATAAAAATCGTTTAGGTCGGTATTCATTACTTGAATACAAGGAATAAACCAAAGTGGAGGCACACTTTTTCGGGAAAAAGAGGAAAGCACAATACAAATTACAATGCTCATAGCTGTTGAACAGTGTTGGGTAATATCATGCATGCTACACCCTCGAATACAGCAAATTATAGAATATTCTTTCACGTTCCATCCCCTACGACGCTAACCAACAAACACGCCAGTACGATTTCGTCGACCAATGTTTAATAACGTTCTGTCGCTCATAAATAATCCAGTCGTGTCAGAGTCAAGACGCCATGCGAGGCGCTTGTATCCGATATCGGCGAGTACTGGCGCGAGGCAAGGTATCGGGAGTCGGGGCAGGGAAGACGATAAATCCGCTTCGCGACTCGTCCTCCGTGTTCACGATGAAACGAGGAAGGAGGGTCTGCCCAGGATCCAACGGTACACGATTTAATCCCATTAGCAAGCTCGTCGTTTACGAGGGAGAGAGGAAGTCTCTCGCGGTGGCGGGCTCTCCTCGATACGCCCCGGGATCCTTCGATTTCCGTTGCTCACGGCCGGCCAATCTTTGACGTTGAGGTCGCAGGTGAGTTTTACGGTCCCGAAACGGGAATAGAAATTCAAGCCGTCGCCACGCCCCCGCGAACCCTCTCGATTTCGAAGGCCGACGGGTAGTAACGTCGTAAAACGTGCCCCAGGTCTTCTCCCGTCGAATCCGTTTGAAATATTGCCCTGAAAATCAACAGTCCGCGTTGAAACACGCGGCAGGAATTATTCACGAGCGCTGCTTTACAGCTCTTCCCCCCTGAACATGTCGATTTCGAGCTCTCATTAAATGTCGCTGGAGAATGAAATCTTCTTGGTAGATAGGTAGGGGAAAGGTGGGATAGTTGATCACAGTTTTGCTATTTTACTAAAATAATAATGATGGTTTGTTTGGTTTCTATTTAATTACTTAAGTTGCGATTCTTAGAGTATTCTCAATATACTTGTACAAATTTGAGAGGTGAAAACTAATTTTAATGACTGAATTTAAACATTTTCCGGCAGTGACATTATGCACAAGTATCCCCCAATAAAGGGGAGACTTGATCAAAAGGTTGGGGATACTTGATCAGTGAACTTTAAGAGTAAATAACACATTAATTTTCTAAAAAATAATTATTATCTTAGTCAATAACATGAAATAAAGGGAATATCATAAATGGAAAGTAAATTGTAACTAACTTCAAAGAATTACTGAAAAAATTAAACCGAAGAATGACATACAACTCTATGACATAAAACAACATAAATGCATTCTTAAAAGACATTTCACTTATTGTTAGATATCATCTAATTCAGATGATGATGGAGAAAAGATTTTCCTGCTCACTTTCTTTGCCGTGTTTTTCTGTTTCATTAGCCGTTCTATGGTTTTTTCTGGGTTTTTTTCACCTGTACAAGTATCCCACCTCACATACTGATCAAGTATCCCTCAATGCACTCGATTTGAAAAAGGTGAAAAACTAAGCTTACCTTAAATATTTAGATGAATCAATAAATAGCATTAATAGACCAGAAACTGCTGTTTTTACTTAATATATTTTAAATCGTTGAAAATGTAACATTCAGTCGAAAAGGAGGAAGAACAAGGTGACCGAAATATTTACTTTTTGGCTGCAAAAAAGGTCGAGGCTACTAACTACATTATTCTATGCTCCCGAAAGAAAACTGCAATATGAAGTGTTGCGATAACGCAAACATCACCACGATAACGCGACAGCAGGCACAAATTGTCAATATATTAATTAAAAAACTGACGTGATCATGTATCCCCGATGATCAACTATCCCACCTTTCCCCTACATATAGCGTGCTCGAGGCTTTGAGTGTGCAACGTTTAGGGGAGGTATTAGGACTGTATTTTACGATATATAGCGGCAAACATAATACAGAGAAAAACCTTAGATTTTCCATTTTGGAGGACTAGAACAGTTCCCACACCAACGTCCGTCGAAAAAGAATTTTTTTGGAGAGGCTTGCACCACCGACTTTATCTATGTATATGTGCGATAAAAAAGATCAAAAAAATTCTGAGTATTACTTCAAACATACCTTAATATGCAGGCAAAACGCCAGATAGTATAACCTTATAGATTTTATTACATAAATTCTCAAAGATGGCATTGCAAAACGGGCAGTTACACTACTTATTGTTAGAGTACGCCCTTAAGCGGGGAGCCTAGTGTAGCGGAGTCGAAAAAATCGATTTTTTTTTGCCTAAATCAATAGTTGAACATCAGGAAAATATGCTTCCAAAACCGCAAAACGAAACTCGAAGAAAGAAGAAAGATTGTGATTTATCAGGAATAGAATTGAATGATAGTTGCATGAATAAAAAGAATTCTGAGTTGTTCCATGAGCAAGGCACCAATAATTTAATACGAAGATATAGGAACGGACTTCCTTTTGCAAATGAGAATTTCGTTCGTATACACCTGCCGGAAAATCTAAGCTGTAGTATTTGACTAATGGGAAATGTTCCATTCACAAATTGTACTATCAATATAATCTCGTCCTTTACCAGAAATCGTCAGAATGGAACTGCTTTTTCGCAATAGACCCTTGAATTCTATATTCCGCGGACAGGCCGAAGGCATTTCCCGTACATACCTACCTTGGCAGCCGACATAAACTGAGCGGGTATGTATAATTAACGCGCGCTCTTTGAAGGCGTTCGCAAAGCATGCAATACTAGCAATTTAATCAAATTCAAACTCACCGTCCCGTTTCATTAAAACAAGTCTAACTTACGGGGTGGTCACCAGCGGGAATATATTTCACCATCTGTTTGCGCTCAATGCGGTATCTATGGCGCGTATCCATTACGCACTCCCATCGATAGGGAATTTCGCGACAGAAAATCGGAGGGAAGTTTCGACACGGTGGCCGGCCGTGATATAACCCGATATTCGAGTCTTCTTTGTACGAAATTCCCGACGAAAATTGCGACGCGGCAATCTCGCCCCAAAATTTCGTTGACCCCCTTTCTCCCGGGGCGAAATTAAATAAAGATAAATA
Source organism: Andrena bucephala (assembly GCA_947577245.1). Taxonomy (NCBI): domain Eukaryota; kingdom Metazoa; phylum Arthropoda; class Insecta; order Hymenoptera; family Andrenidae; genus Andrena; species Andrena bucephala. The sequence continues at coordinate 114,635,395 of OX387715.1, forward strand.
AATTGCAGAGTGTGTTTCAATCCCTCTGTTTCCCGCGAAATCGGTCTGAAGGTCGATTAACAAAATTGAACAAAGGAGTAGCGAATATGCGACCATTGGAAAGTTACACAATGGAACGGGAAATAGATTTATCAAGCGATTCGTTGCGGAGATCCAGCCACGTATTTATACAAATGATCGAGCCGCGGTCGTGAACTTCGAACATTTCGAGACATTCGGCGGCGAGGCAAACATCCAAGCTGAAGGGCTCCATTCGTGTAAAAATAAAAAAAAAAGAAAAAGGAAAGAGGAGGGCGAAAGCTCTTCGGTATTTCATCAGGCTGGACCTCTGTGTACACGCTTTTGTTTATACGCGAACACGGATAAACCGTGGAACGAAGGCAAAGCGGCTTATCGCCTCTCTGCGCCGATCACGATAAACTAACGTAATACTTTCCAAAAGACTCGGTGTGTATCACCGTCATCGCGTGCAACAAGTCTCGGTTTAACGACCACACGTGAATCGCGACGAATGCTACGCTTGGCTCTATTTTCCACCTTTAATGTGGCTGAAACTTGTATGAGCGTGAGGAACGTCCATTTGCAGTGGAATATTGTGATATTCACGTGTGCCGACGGAAACACCATTTGTCTAGAATTGTTCCTTTTTGCGTCTCAGCATACACTTGCATTCTTTTTATACTTTTATGCAGTTGCAGGATGGATATGCGCCCTGTTAGATACTCGAGAAGTTATTGTCACTCTCGTGACAGCTTAGCCAGCTTTCTAAGGTGAATTGACCTTAGATACTTCAATAGAAGTACCAGGAAATTCTCCGTTTGTGTTGGTTTTCGGTTCTTCAAGGTGAAAACACCCCTTAAATGTTAATGTGCGACTTCCTACTTTTCTGTATACATATCTTGAAAACTACAGGGGATATAAAAAGAATTGTTATAAAGAAAGTTTAACGGTTTTTTTATGCTGTATAAAACTATGTATTCGAATTGTTTAAAACTTGTGGTGGCGAAGATTTGACTGTTTAAATTATAAATTTGAAACAATTTGATTACACAGTTTTATATGTCATAAAAAGCCGTTAAGTTTTCATTGTAATAACTATTTTATATTCACTATAGTTTTAATAATACTTATGCACGGTGTTGATGTCATTAGTTCTTACAATTATCAGCAATTAGAACTGATAAAGTTTCGTTTCTTTCTGTTGCAGAAAGGGGATTCGAAAAGGGGGTTTTTCCGTTTTAAATTTCTGAATAATTCGATTTAACAGTGAATTAAATTCCGAGTGACTTGGTATTCTTAACGAAAGCGTGGACGCGCTTATCGTCGATTCGTACCACTTACAGTCGCTACTTTTGATTTACAGCTGAAAACCTTTCATACTATGTATGTACATGCTGTTCAACAATTTCTTCTTCGAAATTCAAAGTATCCACAATATTTTCTATCGGTGTACCTTCTATTTTCTTACATCTTCAAACTTCAATTCTACTTTATACAGCCAACAATATTTCCACAAATCGAATTGTATTCCAGAAAAGGACCAGATGATAAAATGTCCTTTATTCCTACATCATAATTTATCTCACAAAATTTCTGTCACAATGATCATTCCCGTGTAAAGTATGTACAAAGGTCTAATTTCATTCGTTTATCCTTGTCACCGTGGCAATCTGTGTTTCGAACGAATTCCACAGATGGCCATCGATACGCCTGCTGTTCTGCTGCAAGACACTGACAAATGATGGTTGATACGAAAGATCGACGGTGATGGTGTCAATCAACGTCAAGGGCGCTTATTACACGCAACCAATGACGATAGGATTTGGTCGCGTACGAGGGAGCGTCAGAATACTTCTCTGACTAGCTTGTCAATCAGGTTTCATTTTATCCCTTTACAACCGTTTGTTGCCATCGTTTTTGTAGCAGAGCTTTCTAACTTACATTGTCCAATAATTGAGCTTATATCACTCTTCAAATACTATTCTCTACACCAACGTCTGAACACCTACACCGAAAAAATTTCATACAGCTACAGCGTTTTAAAGCAAAGCAGTTGCAAGCGAATGAAACATCTCGTGAAAGCCGGCAATACAAAATTGTACGCAATATTTAGCACCATAGAGAGCTAAGGGAGTTATGCACACCGTTCACGAGCAAGTACAAGTTAGGATTCATTGAATTATCCGGTCCGGTACAGTGATCGCGGATAGAAGTTTCATCTTCTCATGGGAGCCAACGATAAGATGTATCTTCGTGTATCCAGCTTCGTAAATCCTTGTTGTCCTCTCACGAATTATCTGCAGCGGCTACCGAAACCCCCGTTTTTCCCGTGTCGCAGAACGTGACTGTACAGTTTACTAATGAATATGGAACACAGCTTGGGGAGTGGATTAATTATTATTCGATTATCTTGAACGGAACCGTGTCGCGTTATGCGAAACAATTATTAATCACGCGATAGCCCATCCAAGGGAAGATTAATTTCGTTGATAGAGGACTCCGAAATTGATCAGATCTTTTGCTATCGATTGCTGGATCGGAAGTTAAGTTCTTGCAGCGCGCAACCCTGTTAGCATACTGAGATCGATCAATTGATTTCACAAAAATCTTCCATTCGTTCCATTGAATATTCCACGCGTCACACAGTTCTACATGATATAACGCACACTTGCCATCATTTCCAACGCAACGTATCCAAGATTCATGGTCGCTGTTTAAATTTTCATCGAGTCCAACCTAAGCGCTTCTCCTCCGCTGGGATTAAGTGGATGTAATACGTTAAGCCCGACGTAAAGAAGAATTCGTCTGGGTTACGAGAAACGTGCGACGAATCGTCGGTCAGAGACGGCAGACACGAAGAAATGCTTCCAATAATCTGCTTTGTAAATCAACGATGGCGCACGTCGCGACCGCCGTGGAAACGATTCGAACGTAGATCCCCTGTAACCCGCTAGCATGAATAATGCAGCCCCGTCCCCAGAAAGTCGTCAGGGTAATCGTCCTGAAACGATTTCCGCTTGTAACTCGAATCTCTTTTCGTCGAAACACAAGATTCACGGATACGGTTCGAGATCGTTCGTGACACGGTCGTTTTCCTATCACCGAGGCTTCCTGGCGACAGAAATCATTGGGCAAATAAACGATTCGCGATAAGCGGCAACATAAAATGTCTTCCAGAAACAGACGTGAAATTAATGACGTGAGATTTGAATTAAATAGTGAATTGCTTCTCCACAGTCTTCGAGTTAAATATAGTTTTACGTGTGACATGAGTTTCTGCACCCTTATGAATGGTTTAGTAAGTTGTACCAAATTTAATTTGCAATTGGTTATTTATTTGTCAGTTATAATTAGAAGAGGCAGCAAATGTTCCACAAAGGGGATGTACCTACACTTTAATGAAATTGTGTACGTTATTCAATGAATCTACGTTTGAAATTTCTAGCATATTTCATATGCAGAAATACATTGAAATGGAAATAATTAGATACATTTCCCTCGAGCAAAAACACACAGCGAAATGCTTGGAAGCTATAACAAGTAAGTACAAAGAGAATGTTTTTTGAGAAAGAAAATAATTTGAGGAACGATGCCTTCCTATCAGAAAATGCGAGTGAAGCCTTGTACCGTTTCTTAACAAGCAAATTCTGTGATGTTCGTTTAAAGCATATACCTTCGATACCAGCGCTGGGGAAAATTTGAAACGGTTTTAGACATAATATTAATAACTGATATATTTCCATAAGCAAATACTGTTTGAAAATACTATTTCATTTAATGCTTAAATCAAAAACTGCATATTTGAAAATACTATTTCATTAAATGTGTAATTCATGAGCCAATAATATTTACAATATTGTAATGTAGGAAATATTGGGGCTCGAAAATAGGAGATACCAATTTCAAAAACAAACATCTCCCAAATGTCGCTCGTTACCTTCTTAAGATTACATAGGTATATTCAAGCAAAGGTTTCTTGCAAGTATTTCTGAACACAGCAATTTATGTTTACACACATTTTTTGTGCTGTCAGTCAGTCAGTCATTATTTGAAATACTATTTCTTTATGTAACTACTATTTGAAAGAAAAGTTTGTTTATCAAATCCTGTGTCACTCGAAGAAATAAAAATATTTATTTCTATTTATTTACTTCAAAAATCTATTTTCTCCAGCCCTGTCCGATACCTTATTCCGTGGTACTCTGGTTTCTTGCTGATTCCTCAAGGCGCAAACGTCTTTCGGCGTCGAATAACGAGACGCGAAGCGGCAGCGTGCAAGCTGCAAAAGTGGGGAGAAATTAATCGCAAACGCGTCGAAAATAGTCGCAGACTTTGAAGTGATCTTGAAACTCTAATTTCATTAGGCAACGGTCGACTAACCGCGTCAAAGGAACCGGTTAACCCGAATCCCGGGATTGGAAAGTGCGGTTGGTTTCGTGTAATCGAGTAGACTCGATTGAAATTCCAAGTGTAAGTTACCGGCGTCGCCCGATAAATGCACGCAAAATGCGACCGCACCGGCCGTGTCATTCGATCCGATAAATCGCGGAAAATCAGGGCGAAACTTGCACTTTAGTCGGCCGACCTGGCGTGCCATCGATCTGTGTATTTTAATTAACGGCTGTTTAATTCAGATCGTCGGCAACGACTTCTGCATTGTTGACTCCCAAGCAATTTATGGTGCCATTACGCAGCGCAAAGAATTCTTCGCTAAAGTTGTATTCGTGGTATGAAAATTACTCATTCGGGTCTTAGAATTGATCGTGGAATGACTTTAATACTCGTAGTTTATTTCTGAGTGAGGATCCGGCGTAGGGTCGGATTGAATAAAATTTGTAGTGCTCTTAGGATTCATTACTCAACTAATTAATCTTTTAATTAGACGATTTTATTTTTCGCAGGTGAAGGTATTTCCATGTAAGAGCATTTGTTGCAATTTGGTATACGGCGATAGGTTTTTGGCGATAGCAGTAATATTTCTTCTATTTCGTGGATGAAGTTAGGGTAATGGTAGACAATATGAAACGGCACGTTATATTAAACATCGTAAAATTTCGGTAAAGAAATGACAAACTCTACAATCGTGTATATTAGTTCCTTAGAAACAATAGACGATCATACTGACAATTGAACATCACTTGGGCATCCATTCTTGAAAGAGAAGCGTTTTCATAGAAGCGTTGCATAGAAAATACAATCCTTGGCTATTCTGGAAGGTACATGGACTCATTAGAATAATCGTGAACAGTACTACATTTACTCCGTTTGATTTTCTCGTCCGTCATTTTCATTTCACGTTGCATCATCACGAAGCAGAGATGTTGCGCTCGATCCGCTATAAGAAGACTACAGGAGGAGAAAGAGCAAAGAGGATTTTCTCCTGCTTGCCAACTAAAGGTAAACATTTGAACGAGCAGACATTCAAATGAATCAGCTACCTCGTTATATCGCCCCGAACATCATCAAGTTGTACTACAATCCTCGTGCCTCTTCCTCGTCAACTTGTCTCATTATTCTTATAAACCCAGCATCGCGAAGCTGGCTCCTATTTTTTTGTAAAAAAAATTGAGCGAATTACAATGCAGCGTAAATAGAGACTAGGAATTTCATAAATTTGCACACGAATGCTTCAAACGAATCGTAATCTAAATATTTCTTATACGTGTAATACCTACCAATTACCAAGCTGGTATTGATACAAATATAATTTTTTCAATTCGTCTGTAAAACGTTTCGATTAAACGGTGAATGTTTAAAAATCAAATTATCAAGTATACTGGTGGATTTATATGCAGAAAACAATTCGATGGGGGAGCTGAATTTCGCATTCCACTAGCGAGCAATTTTATTTATTTATTCACAGCACAAGCTTCCCTGCAGCTGGTACTACATCCTTTTCGGAAAATGCAACAAATAAATGGAAGTAAAATAAACCATGTTAAAAATTGTAACACGAAGTTATGCTGTTGCGAGTTAATTTGCAATATTTATAATCAGCATGATATTTCATTCAAAAATGTTTCTGCACAATACGAAATATATTACACGAAATTAGTCATAAAATATATTGAAAACTCGATTACGAGCTTACACAATTACTCTAGACTCTTAGAAAAAGTTTGCATTTTGTTTAAGAATGGTGGACGATTCATTTTGAGAAATTAAGGATTGTTCGTTGCAACGTTTCGAAATCGTTTTGAAGTTTAGCGTTTGCGATGAAAGTTTGCTGTGCTGACAACTTCTATTCAATGTACTTCATTTCAGAGTTGCAGAAAGTCTGCAGAATATGGAGATTCCGAATTCTTCCCCTTGTGGAGAAGGAAAAAGTGAAAATCACAGCCTTATGATGCAAGTTCAAGGTAAATTCCGACTTTAAATCTGTTTAATAATATATTCCAAATTCAGGATCTTTACAATCATAATCTTTACACGGTGATAAAATGGCCACCAATTAGGGTAACGGCACCAGTAGTTGACCATGTATCAGTAGTTGACTACTTTTCAGAAAAACATGAAAAATAAGGTTTTTAGAAATGACGATCTTTTGAACAAAGTGCGGTTCTCCAACTTATTCACTGCACTTATTCAAAAGATCGTCATTTCTAAAAACCTTATTTTTCATGTTTTTCTGAAAAGTAGTCAACTACTGATACGTGGTCAACTACTGGTGCCTTTACCCTAAGGGGGGTTGTCGTGTAATAGCCTCAAAAGTAACTGGCATTTATGAATTTTTTTGAGAAACCTATTGTTAATATTGGAATAAACTCTTTTAGGACATAAGGAGGCATCTGTAAACTTGCAAGAATATTTTTTTTAGGTCGATCCTTATTATTTATTAATTATTGTGGAATCTTGGCAACCTTTTCGACGATGTAACTCCCGTTAGTATGACGTGACAAAAAGAAGAAAAATTTCTAAAAGTTAGATAGTTTACGTGGGACTGAACATAGAATTATAATTTTAGTTTTAATTAATAATAATATTTTCAGCGATATAACGTAACTTTATCTAAGGAAAAAAAATACTTTTTCTTTCAAACGCTATGAATTTTTAAATTTTTTGTTTCTTTTCTTTAAATTAAAGGTTTCTTTACATTATCCTTCAATTTCTTTCCTTTAATTTTCTTTTTCTTTAAATCCAATATTAAAAATATTTTTTCCAAAACAATTCACAAATATCAGTTACTTTTTGGGGCTGTTACACGAGAATCTCACATTCAAAGTGTAAGAAAAAAGAATTTCGTAATTCATTGTTCTAACGATCTCGCGTAGAATAAAAATTTCTTATCGCACTGGAACTCTCCTCAGACTTTTCGTTTATCGAAAAGTAATGAAACGAACGTACGCGATAGAAATTGCAGCCCGAAATCAGGGGCGAGTTGTCTAGTCGAAGTGGATGCCTTAGTCAACGCGTCGATATAAAATTGCTGGAGGGAAAAAGATGAGGACGAGAGACGTCGACGGATTTGCATGCCGATGGAAAATCGATTCGCCCGAGAGACCGATGGCCATGCCTCGTAACATCCATTACGCTGGCAGAAAATAAACAACAGGGGCAGGTATTCAGACGTGATGAACTCGCTTGTCTCATCAGAATGCGACTGTCAGGTGTGGTTCTCTGACCTGTACCGATTCTTCCCTTTCTCAACCAGCCGAGGGAAAACCCAGAGACGCAAATTAAATGGAGGAGATTTGCCTTTAAAGTGCTCTGCGCCGGTGGGTGTCACCCACCATTCGCGTTATTTATGGAAGATAGAATTCTAATCCTACTCGTTTCCACTAGCAAGAATTTTTTAAATATTCATGCTTTCGTGGCGTAAGTTAATTCAAATACAATATGAAGGAGGATATTTTAAGAAATATATCATCTGGATTTTTAAGCAACGTCGTTTCATACTCCTATATGAGAAGTGAACTACCTTCAATTACATTTCACAATTTTCGAAATTCAAATACCGCACTGTACATCAAATAATCATTTTGTAATACAGAAACACGTTTACTAAAATACTAATTCAAGGGTATACTTATATTGAAAACGAACATTCACCCTAAGAATTGCTCCAAACCAACAGGAGACGTCATGATCGTAAATGACATTTGGAATTCGTTTGAAGAACGAATAGCAGGCGAGTCGTACGGTTGTCTGGGTCATAAAACGCGGAATTTCTAGAATTGTATCGCGTCGTCGGAGATATTAATCCCGCGACGAGCGAGAACCCGATATCGACGAGGGGCATTGTTTTCCCCGGACGTTGTCGTCGCCATTTAGGGGCGAGAGGATCCCTCGAGTTTCCGGGATGGCGGGTTTTATTCTTGCGGAAACGCAGGATCGGATAGATCTGCCGGAAAATTCTATGGGTCCGTTTAAAGCGTAGCGGAGAGTCAAAACCGTGGGGGGGGGGGGGGTGGACGGGCAGGAAAGGGGGCGAGGGTCACGAAAGAGTAAAATAAGGAACGATCCGGTAAAGCTGTAAACACGTTTACGCCCGCAAAAGGAAGGGTAGGCGGGCGTCGATTTCGATATTGATTTCCGATCGGCTACAGGGCTGCTTTATTTTGCAAAATCGCACCCCTTTTACGAGCACGCGGACTCCTGTCGCGCCTCTCAAGGAATGACGCCTACCACCCACCCACCCCTCGATTTATGGGCATCGTAAAAAATGGTCCATTCGCTACTGGAGGAATCTTTTTCTATTTCATAACGTATTTCGTCGAGGCTTACTTTTTCCCCGCCGACCGCTTTACGCCCCGGACTTGTAGGGCATGATAAGTGCAATAATATTCAGATCCTTTTTTTTACGGGTATGAAATTTTATTCGCCACGGATACGTATATCTTTTTTCGTGGCCTTCGAGGGGAACTGCGCTGTGCTGTGAATTTTTGGTTAATCTTCGTCTGAGCGTGTATATATTCTATTTTGGGGGTGATTATTTAATTCTCTTGCTTTACTGGAAATCGCTTTTCCCCGTAACATTAATTCACATGGCCATTTTTAGTTTCATGTCTGATGTAATTAGTGTGCGTAAAAGTATTTTCACGTAATTATTTATTCAAGATGTCGTACTGTCAGTATCAAAGTCGGAATTCTAGTTCCTTCCGTCCACGTGGCAGAGGAAAATTTTTTTGTTACGATGTTCACACGCGTGGCGTGTTTTTAAACGTGCATCCTCAGAGACGCCAAATTGCCCCACTCAGTTCCACGCGCTGTTCTCATTTGTTTCGTGTTCGGTGCATTATCTCCTGCTTTCCACCCTACGGGTGCTTATGCGCTCGAACTTTTTTTATCAAACGAAAAAACCTCCCTTCCTTTTTTTTTACGGTATTCTTTTATCACGGATTTCCGGGCTGCGTTTCGTGACTGCTTAAGACCCTCGTAACGTGGTGCATATGTCAGTAAGCATACTGTTCTTCTCTCTGGAGGAGTGAAACTTGATCTGTATTATCGTAACCATTCGTTATAAAAATGTTCTCGATTTCATTGTGAAATGTATTAGTAGGAACGGGAATAATCGTATTTAGGGTTTGTCGGTTTTTAAAAACCGGAATTAAAAACAGGTTTTTTTGATAAATTTGTAAAATTTGTAGACCGGTTTTTAAATTTAAATTTAAATTTAAATTTTAAATTATTTAATTATAAACGTTAACATTTAAATTATTTAATTATAAACGTTAACAGTTTACTGTAAAACTAATCTTCATGAGATCATATTTCCTGAAGAAAAATACTAAATGAAATAAAGATTTATAATTTATATTTTTCACGGATTTTAGTTATTTTATTTTTTTCTATTTCGTATTATAGGCATGCAGTATATTTTACTTTATTATATTCTTATAGTTCCACAAAGATTAAATGAACTGGCAATTTTTACGGATTTGCACGGATTTTAGTTATTTTAATTTATATTTTTATTTACTTGGTTTTGTAGAGTAGATTTTATTTTGTTATATTTTTGGAATTCTATAAATACCTATATTAGAAATCTGAAAATTTACTGTTTTAATTATATTTAGTTGTTTTTTTTTGTAAAAATTCGAAAACTTGTTTAACCGGTTTTTAGGGAATAGTGGAATTCAAAAATCGGTTTTTTCAAAAGTAGGTTTTTGTATAAACCCTAATCGTATTCACCTCCAACGTTAACTTTTATTTGTTTTGTTCAAATTATCCACTGCAAACAGGCGATGATATAATGGGCAAGAACGAACATGCTTCCGTCTTGCAACTGGGTAACCGTAACATCTGGCAATAATTAATTGATAATAATTTTTGCATTTCGTCGTTGTGCAACATTTTCAACGAGGTTCTGTTTAGTAATACAATAATAACAATGTGATTATTCTGTTGCATTGAAAAGTGTTGGTCGTTTGAAAAAATGAAATTTATATATGTATGCATTTCATCTATGCCCCAGGTAGAATGAATTTAATCGTTCGAATAATTCCCGACGACGGCAGGAAATGATTAATGATTTACGGCTCATACAAGCCGGTAGATTGTTTTCTAACGATCCGCTGGCACGATGATCGACTACCTCTTTATCTCAATATCGCTCAATGGGCCGTGATATTTTCGACTGAAAAAACGCCACCATTAATTTTATTCGTACAATAACGCCGTCGCCGTAAGACTAATTACACCTTCGATTAAATCCTAAAGCGGGAATTTGTTTGCAAAGGAATTTCGAGCGATTACTTACAATTTACATAATAAAGACGGCGATCTCACTCGTTAAGCTTCTACCATCCATTGAACTTTCACATCCAAAAATATGGATCACGTAGCCCTCTAGTCACTAACACGGTATCACCAACAAAATCGATATACACTCGCGATCGATCGATCAAACATGAATGAAAGTGGAACCAAAAACAAGCAGAACATCCCCTTCTGTAAAACTGTATGGACAGGGAGTGTGCACAGAGGTCCGTATTTACAGATTTGCCGTGCGATTATACGGCCCGTCGACGATGTAACAGAGTTATCAGGTGGATCCACGATCGCGCGCGATCCCGCGTTATCGCGAAATCCCGAAGGCCTGTTCGCGCGGGGGAAACGAAATTCACACGCGACGGCGCGAGCTTAATAGAATTATGAAAATCGTCGGTGAACGGTGGGGGAATCGGTGCGAGTTTTTATGCGGGTTGCATCCCACCAGGAGGCGCGCGGGCCACGTGACGTGGCCGTTGATCGCGAATCGGCAACGCTGATCGCGAAAACGCGTGAAACGCTGAGCGCTAATTACTGTGACGCGTTGGTCATGTAAATCACGTGATTGCGGGGAAATTTAACGAATGTTTACCGCTGCCAGTGCTCCGTCCACAAAGTTTTCCGTGAACCATTGAATTTATTCCACGCTGCGTTTGACTAAACGAGCGAGGCGAAATGCTTGGAACGGTGTTGCCGGGTGGGATGGACCTTTTACGTAACTAAAGAAACTTACTATACTGGTGATATATGTGTGCGTAATCGAGATTTTATTTAAGGGTACCCACCCATCACATCACTTCAAAAAAAAGGTCATCTTTAGAATTTTATTTTAATAGAAGGTAAACGTCGTAGTGTTAATAAACTTTTTAGACTGTATTTGTACATCATTGAAGATGATAAACGTATTGGATATTTTGTCTGATACTGCTGTCTGTTGGCGGCTGTGGCTGTCCTGGTGATACGGAAAATTAACAAACTAAGAAGGTTCTTGAGTTTATAGGGTTCTCCATGGAATCATCAACGATCTTAACTTTTCGACCAATATTTTTCTTTTTATAAACATTTTCGTGCGTAAAATTACACCATTTCTTTTTAAGTTCGTGGTTCAAACGTCTGCAAAAACATGAGATTACAATATTTTGCTATGACCATAGATGATTCCATGAACAATCTTAGAAACTTTAAGAATTTTTTTGGTTTGTTGATGTCAGATAATTCTACAGGGCGTTATAAATTCCGTAACTTTTTTTATATCACCAGGATAGTCACAGCCACTAACAGACAGCAGTATTAGATAAAATATGCAAAACTTTTTTTTATTATCTCCAATGATGTAAAAATACAGCCTAAAAAGTGTTTTAACACTACGACGTTTACTTTTTTCTAAATAAAGTGCTAAAAATTACCTATTTTTAGAGCAGGGGAGAGCGGGGACAAACGTAACGGCGTCATGAAAGTAACAAGCCTTCTCCCCCATTCTATTTTACAGAGTTACATGTGTATAGTGTCTGTTTTATTGTACTGAGTGACGCTGAGCAGTAGCACGAATCGTATACTGTGGGCAAGCTAATATTGTTATTTAGATCATTCAGGTAAGTGTCTCTTATTCTGATTTTTTTGTTAATATTCATAGTTAAACTATAGATATTAAGCCAATTATTTGCTAGAGCGTTCTTAGATAATGGTTTTATAAGTTCCTGTATTTGATTTCAACAAGTCTTGTATAGTTTGTACGTTATAACAGTTCTATTCTGAAAAACATAGCTGAGGACAAAAGTAACACGTCACTATGGGGACGAAAGTAACATGTTACTTGGGCGAGCAAAATAGCATACAGGATAGGAATTCTCCAGATGATAATGATTGTCTATGTCTGGTTTGTTTGGACCCTTTCAGTGAAAGCTGTTCGAGAGAGAAGTGGATCCAATGTCTAGATTTTTAATCCCACGAAGACTGCACCATGGGTGATCTTCGCTACGTATCATAATTTTAATTCAGAGTAGGTAAAATTTAATACCTATCATTCAGCTAAATACACAATACCAAGGAAATGTTCGAAGCTGGTTATGCTTTCTACCTTTCGTTATTTAAAATTTATTTATTTTTATCATTACTTAAAATATGTATATTTAAATGTTTCTCTCTATCATTATTTTATAATAAAAAATGCTATTTTGCGTTGGAACTGTTACTTTCGTCACAACGGTATGTTACTTTGGTCCTACCCCTGCAGGACAAAAGTAACAATGACAGTTTTCACTGTGGAAAACTGCCATTACTCTTTGATTACTTATCGTGTAAGGCTGAATCTGGGCTCAAATGATAGACCAAAAAACATACTATCTTAAGGCATAATTGTCATTTTTATATCTATAAAAGATGATTGTACGCTAGGCCAAATGTAAAAAATCTTTTGTCCCCGCTCTCCCCTAATGTGATAACCCTAATTTCTTTATTTTGCGGATTACTTGTTGTCGAGCGGGTATCTTGCGATTCAGTGGATTCCGTTTCCAACCTGAAGACTTTCGAGTGGCAACGCGTGTGCATTAAAGGCTGTTGAATCTGTTTCGTTATAGGGGTAATTAGAGTCGGAAGACGGATCCCGGGATCTTTGCTGCAGCAAATCAAGGAACAAACGAAGCTCGCGAATACTGCGTAGTTGATTTATGCAGGGAGCGCAATTATCTTTGTACTATGACGGCGCGAATATGTAGCATTGTCCTGAGAGCAAGCGTGATTAAATTCACTGAACACTAACACTGACGAGGATTTCGCCCATGGACCTAATCACTAGACGAGAGTGTTGAGAGCTTAATGGCTCGCACTTGAAATACTGTTTCGCCGTGCATGAGAAGAGTTAAACCGGTGCCCCTCTGGATCGCCTAAACTAAAGAGTTTACTATGCAGCATTAGGTCTTGTTTCGTAGTTTTCGGGTACGATATCGATCATCGGCTACGAGACTTCAATTAGCTGAACTTTGAACAAGCTTTATATGAAACGAAGGCTGAAATTCCAAACAGCAATAAAAATACCAAAGTTTAACTAGCAGCAATTGTATTCCACGATCTGCATCACATAAAGTGAAGGTACTGCTCAGAATCGATCAGCCCCATCAAATTAATACGTATCATTAAAAGGATCAGCTATAAACTACCTGTTTGTTACACCAACCGACTAGAGAGAAGGTTCCTTGTGAAATGTACTGGCCCTTACTTATCGTTTTCCTCTGACTTTCTCTGTAAATATGAATCACACTAACTACCCAAATGCTGCGTAAATGTAAACACTGCGTTATCCCTGCTACCCATCGTCATCTTAGCTAATACGTCACCTATTCAAAATCCTGCAATTCTGACCTATCCCGTCATCCCCTCTTTTACATTCCGAAACCTTTAAAACCCATCGCATTCCCTTATCCGAGAGCATTACTATTCCAAAAGCCACCAGTCTCAGTCACAGAGTCTAGTTCAAAACAGTTGAATCTCTAATATTCTTAATTTAGTTGAATAAATACGTATATAAATATTATTCATAAAAACGGTAGTTCTCATTCAAATCAATTATCCTCGTGTCCATTACACTTGACGTGCAACTTAGAAAATACAATTGTCACATCATCGAACGTCTTTCGACTTTCGACAGACTTGAAAGCATTATGGGAAGATTTCATCCCTTCAAATCGTCCACTGACAGGCTACCATTTATCTCTCTTAAGATTCCCTTAAGTTTCTCAAATGTCACGTAGGTAGGTACATTCCTCGGCAAACACTTTATAGGGGCCATTTCACACTGACGAGAGAATATACTGGATCGTGTGTTCTGAAGCGTCCCGCAGGAAGCATCGTCGATGGCCACAAAATAGAACGGGACTTCCGTGTTCTATGCTCGTCCGAATGCGATAGGTTAATTTCGCGTAACTACCACGGTTGCTGCGAGGCCAACGGCTAACACGACGGCCGTAATATCTGTCCGCAGCTGGCAGGGCCGTGAAGCCGGAAATGCGACGCACGAGCTTCCTTTCCTCGAATCGATTATTTCCGTTTCGTACCGTCGGGACTGGCGCGGCGTAATCGAGAGCAACCGATCCACCGGCGTCTCCCATGGGGCTCGGGATCGATCCATCGATCGAATTTCCTGACTCACCGCCTCGCCCGCGTAATGCGTTTGTGCGTCTCTGGCAAGATGATTATCTGGTAACGCGCTTACAATTGCGCGGGGGGTATGTAAGTAATGTGTCTTGGGTCGATAGCTTATCGCTGGCAACCTCTATCCTCCTGGCGTTGATCCATCTGCGCGCTTCGCCCGTGATCTTCGGGGATTGGACTACGGACAATTACCTCCTCCATCGAGATCGTTGGTACTCATCATCGATACACCTGTTACACTGTGTCGATGTGAGACAAGGATCGAACTCGACGTGTACCAAGTAACACTGACGATTCGCTTTTTGGAGGTTGGATGGCGATCAAGGTGAGTGAACTCGACGTGGCTGGGAACAGTCGAGTGTCAGCAGTTCAATGGAGTATGATCTACGAATGTAAGCACGATACACTTCAAGATGTCAATCTTCCCATTTTTTTTTTTAGGTGAGGGCAGTTAATAAGCCTTGTAAACACTTTTGTAAAACCAGCTTAAGTAGGTGTACCCGTTTGAACGCTAGGAAAAGGTGTACATTTTGTTGATTTTTTTACAAGTCAACAGCTTGATGAAAAGAATCCGTTTTTGTAGTATGTTTACATAGTATCATGAACTACTTAAAAAAAAAGTTTTAGTTAAACAACTCTTAAAAGTTTTAGTTAAAAAACTTTTGTTTTTCGAAAGTTATGGATACATATCCGAAACTCTCTCGATTTTAGACGGCTGCATGGTGTCCCTGAAAAATCTGTATGTCGTGTCTGAAATAAAAAACAGTACTTACATTTTTTTTTTATAAAATACTAGCTGTACCCGGCCACGCGTTGCTGTGGCTCAGTGGTGCGCTGTTTTTCAAAAAAACAGGTTTTTACCTGTCACAGGTGTGACATCTATATAATAGGTATATAAAAACATGCGCGTATTCGAGTGCAACGTTATGTCAAAATTTCAAAGCAATCGGTGAAGAACTTTCGGAGATTTAAGATTTTTAACAAACGAACATTTACATTTTTATTTATATAGACATAGATAGAAGATAGATAGATGTTAATAGGTTTCGACTCACGGCGCCGATTTGCAAAATTTTGAAAAATAAAGAAATGGTGATATCAAAGATAAAATTGGATTTTTCTGAGAGAAAAGTACACTTTTTTTCTTTATAAATAATAAACGGAGAATCGGAATAAAAAAAGGCGTCGTAGGTCGATGTGGAATCTTATTACGATTCAGCATGCAAAAGTGCAAGTGAATTGGTTGAACATAGCGCGAGTTTTTAGGGCCACCGTAATGAAAAATGTAGTTCCGCTGCGATTCAAATGCCAGTAACTTCGTCAATTTTCCGTATTTTTACATCGGACTTGTTTTATAATATCTCTCAAACATCAATATCTATAAAAATATGTAAAAAACAAAAACTCCAATTTTTGACACTTTCAAACGGTTATACCCCCTTAATCCAAGCGCAGAATTTGATTGGAGTACTTGTAAAGAGCTGCTGTTCGAAGACAACGAATGAAAGAGCATCTTACGTTGAAGACGAGAGAATGTAGCTTTATGTTCGGAAGACCGTAGCTGGCCCTAGCAAACGATCACTGAAAGTGGTATGTGTATAATACAACGAAAGCTCTGTTTGCAAGTCAGAGAATTAGTGGAAAGCTCGATCGTTTTCGCGAGACCGCTTTCATTTTAACAATTCCGCGTTGAATTCATAGAAAATTGAAAATCCTTCGCCTAATTTTTCTTGCTCCGAGCGAGTCTGCCCTCTCTGTTTCACCTATCGGCTCGATTCCCGGGATTAGAGGAAGAAGACGACTGATTGAAGCGAAGCACGGTAATCATCGGTGATTGAAAACTGGTCGAGTTAAAAAGGGGAGTAAGTGGGACGTCTAGACGGCTGCAGTCGATCGAAAAAGAGAAAGCTCGGGGAGAAGGGTGGACAGGAATGGGACTCATTCCGCGGTGGAAAACGAACGGGACGTCGAAGGAACGATCTAGGAGGGAACTAGACAGAAACGCGGCGATCCAAAACGGTGGTATTATTTAGGACAAGTTCCTTCGATCCTCTTGATGACGATTTCAAGAGATCTCGCTATGCAGCCAGCCAGCGTTCGCTTTGCTGCACACGAGTTTTCGCGGACGTCGGTGGATGGAACGAACAAAATTTCTGCCTCGCTGTAACGAGGGTGTAATGAAGGAAAGCGCCATGTGGAGATGAAAGATGGGCAACCTTTTTGTTCGCGTAGCGTAGGTACTCCAGCTTGTAATTACAGTTAGAGAGACTTGTGTAATCGTAAACTGTGTTACGAAAAACTTTGTCTTGTCTGTAAAGAAATGTGATTGTATTTCTCCCTTTTATAAGTGGCCCTGTATGAAGAAGGGATTGTAATTAAAAAGTGGACGAAATTCAGGAGGAATTTTTTAGTTTATAATTTACCAAAAATTTTCGCCCAAGCTTCTCAAGACCGACTTTTTTGCAACCGATTGGTCGTAAAAGTTCAGGAACACTTTTGGATAACCTGGATAAGTCTCTGGAAAGTGGAAGGAAAAATTTTGGCGCTCTGAAATTCAAGAACTCGTTTTAAGGCAGCGTGTCCCTTTGAAGAGACGGATAAGAGGTTGGAGAAAAGTACCCTTTTCTCCGCGAGGAACGTTATATGATATTACTTTTATGGCGGGAACAAACAAATCTATAGAACGACATGCAGGGATCTTCAACCTGGGGCCATAAAGGTAATTGAAATATTAAATCGAGGAGGCCATTGCAGTGCTACTATGACATATCGTGTCTTCTTTTAATTAACGTGAAAAATATTTCGGTCGTTTCTTCGCGGACTTCGCAGTGTTCACTTTAGACCCGTTATTTGGTTAGTCCGAGAACTTGTATATCCTTTAAGCTCCCAAGAGAGTTTCCAACGAAAACTTAAAGGGGATTAAGTGTCGATGTACGTGACAGGTATTTGGCGTGGATCAAGCATGTGCAAGTGTGTTTTGCCAAGCAGAGGTACTCACCGCGGAATTCTTAGCGGTGCAACCGAAGGGAATCAACGAAAACGAAGTTCCCTTTGCAAAGTTGAACACGAGCCACGCGATGGTCTGAAAAAGAATCATTGCTAGTTTCCGCAAGGGATTTGGGAATACAAACTTCCGTTATTACTTTCAAGTGGCGCGCTTAAAACAGTGTCTTTAAAGAATTTTGAAGATCGACGAAGGCAGTAAGTACTCCTTATCTTGGAGCATTGGGGAACTTCCGCGAGTATCGTAAACACCATTGACAATCGCCCGGAAATGTAACGTTTCAGATGGAAAAGCTGGACAGTTTTTGGCAATCGTTCGACGATGTGTCTTTTTCCGGTCGAGACAAGGCGCTTATGGGATATATCGATTTCTCGTCGAAGTATCGTTGAATCCTACGATTTATTACCGCAACGGGGCGACCGGATTCCGCGAATGGAACAGACGTTTCCTCGGATCGACGTATTTTCATTGAAATCTCCGTAATGGATTGATACTTACCCAGAACCCAATCTGATCATTACTACGAGCGTAAAAGGCAGTTGCGCTCTTACGGGGAGTCGAATATTTCATCGTTACTTCAGATTTTCCAAAATATGCTTCGCCACTTTAATTTTCGATTAGTTGATAATGCTTCTAAAGACTTCGTATTTTAATATATCGAGAGTAAAGTCGCTGGATGGATTTCAGCTCCACAAGTCTCATATAATTCTGTAGTGAACGCAAAGAGAAATCCTACAAATCATCGCGACATATTGCACTCGCCCCATTGAGCGCACTATATTTCTCCTAAAATATTTTTCTGCGAGATTAATGGTAAGAAGATGGCCTATAAATATGCCTGTAAATATACTTGACAGTCAGTTCGAAATTTAGAACTATTATTTCCATTCAGAAGTTTGACGATTAATTCAAGGAATTTGAGGAGGAAATTCATTAGAAGAATCGAACAGAGCGTTGAATGATCCTCTTGCAGAAGTTCCCCACTGAAATGCTCAGAGAAATGCGATGAGAGCTAGTGGAACGGAAACAGTATAAAGGAGACGCGCGAGGGAGCGGCGCCGAAAAGGAAAATCGAATTAAAACGGAATGGTATCTGTACGAGGATAAAATGCCGCGCAATTAAACACGCAACTCGATAATTTCTCCGGCGACCGCAAATAATACCAGCAACCGTTGGGTCGAGCCAGGTGCGCCATTATTCATCCGTTCTTCTTCCTGCAAACGTAACGCGGCCTCGTAAATCTACGCGCAGGTAAGGGAACGAGGACAAAGTTGCCAGCAGGAGCTGCAGTTTCTCAAACGTAGCGACGCCGGGGGCTGCATTCGTCGCGAAATCCTCTATCTCGAAATTCACCCAATACTGAGGGGTGTGGGGTTAAAAATGGAATTTAGCCACGGTGCGTGCGTAGAAAAAGAAGCCATTTCACGCGAGAACGGACACTTTTTGGAGTAACATTCCGGATTTTGCTGAAACTTGGATATGTTGTAGTCTTTAGTAATATATAAACGTATCTCGAAGGATTTTTCAAAATTTTAGAAATTGTGGATCATACAGCTCTTTGAAATACAGTGTTGACCTTTTTTCAATAAATTATAACTGTTGAGCTAAGAAACTGATAGAAATGAACTTTTGGGTGTTTACAGTGGAGACATAAGAGCACCTAATAAAAATTATTTCACTTAAAAAAACAAATTTTTGATCATTTATTTTCCAATTGTTCTAAACAAATGCGGTTTTATAATAGCAAGGCACTACTTGAAAATTTTTAAAAGAAAAAATATATAGCCACATTTCTCCTCTTTACGGACACGTTTTCAGAAACGCGGACACTTTAAAATTGACCGCATGAAAATTAATGGAAACGCTGGGTCGAAGCACACCATCTCGATTGGCCGAGCCGATTGGTAGGTACTAGCAGCGGCCAAGCGGCTGTACCAGCTATTCTTATACAGAGTTCTGGCAAATGACAAGGATTGATCCAAAGTTCGATCTCAAATCGATCGATCAATTTTCAACATTCTTGCTTCATCGTGTTTATTCATCACAATCACTCGCCGCGATATGACTTGCAACATTTTTTTCAGCTGACGATTGGGATGTGGAATGTACAGTAGGAGGAATATCGATGTAGAATTCAGGAGGTATCTGTTAATGCTACGAAATGACCAATGCAAAGTACTTGATTTTAATCTGGACGATTGCTGCGGAATTAATTATCTTGGCGAGTGAATAGATAATTAAGTATCGGGGCACTTCGTTAAACCAGAGCACACAACGGTTATTAAACCGCGGTTGCTAAATCAGTTTCGAAAGTGCTATGGAACTGCGTTGCCTTGCACCGTTGAGGTCCAAACAAGATTTCTACAACGGAGTCGGTGTGTATCGCTAATTAGCATCAGCAGCACTCGAGATATAGCACGTCTGCTTTAATATCATTCTCGCACTACTCGTAACGCGCGGGCATTAAATGGATTTTCGCCCGGGAAACTTTGCACTATGGCACCATGTAATCGACATTACACCGACTACTTAATTGTAGACTGCGCCACTCGTGTGTTGCGGGTAATCGCGCACAGTGGTATTAGATGGGGGTAAAACTAAAAAGGGAAACTATCCTCAAGTGGAGAGTAAAGAGATATTCTTGTAACATCTGTGGGAAAATACGATTGAATATAAATTACAGAAAGGCTCGTATATCACAAAGAATTAACTATATTTAGTACCGTAAAATTGTACGACAGGATTAAGCAATTAAGGGGGTCTTCTAGTGTAACAAACCATTTTCATTGCGTTTTTTCGGAATATTTTATGAGGAGCTTGTAAAAGTTATTGCTAGCCGGTTTATTGCTACATACTTATCTATATTTCGATTACATTTTCAATTTTTTTTAGCACGAAAAGATTAAAATTAACTTAAGTGGATTTTGTAGTTGCTTTTGAAAAAAAGCGGAGCCTATATGGTGTCCACTATTGGATGGTTTCTGATCATCTGAAATAAAAAGTTCAAAAGGCTTCCTTATTTGTATGTCCTCGGCTATAGCCGGTACCAGAATGAAAGAAAGATATTGAAAATTTAAAAAATGACGGCTGCACTTTGAAGATGGAGTTTCGATTTTCACACATTTTTTCGACATTTTGGGGCTGTCCGAATGAAAAAAATTAAATATTTTCACACAATTGTGGTAGGGGTGATAGCCACACGTGTGCTGAAGATGTATGCAGAAGTTGAACTTAATTGGTCAAGTCAATCTTGAGATATCGTGGACACCAGTTCGAAAAATATGGTTGCAAGAAAAACGTGTTAAAGATTTGCATACAGTTTACACAGTAAAACTTTTACTCACTTTAAAACTTTTGCTTAAAGTCAAAGTCGATCCTTTGTTTCGACGGACGTCTCCCCAAATATGGGACTTTCCAGGACAAACAATGACACGACCCTTTGCTGAAATATACTTGCCAAAACAATAACACTACGCGACAACCGTCATGCTCAGCGAGCGAGCCGTACCGATACCTATCTTTCAAAGCCTATAACTCTATACGTATTATGAATTGAACAAAATCCTTTCGCACACATATATTCCATGACAGATACTCGTAGAAAATTGAAAAAAGAAAAATTCGATTTTATTGACTCGTTACACTAGAAGACCCCCTTAAGATCATTAACATGTCACATGCACTTTATGCGAGTTGACTGCAATAACAATTTAGTGTTAGTAAATAATCCATTTAATGGCAATTAACGTGATCTCGCAATTTATTTAAATCGTGTAGGATTTGCCATTTCGTAATAATTATTAAATACAATCAACATTCGAATTTTACCGTGCATTAAAGGCCCCGGCTGTTAATGAGCGGTTTTTAACTTTCGCGTTCTTCGCGATAATTTGCGGGTTTTTCGGAAGCTGGCATGGCAGGCAATCGCGAAATTAAATCGCAGACGTTAATATGAAAGGAGCAGCTGGCTGTGTACAAGAGCGTGCGAGGGAAATTAATTTTAAATTCGATTTCGCTATCCGAATTTATCACGGCGATTCGCGTAATTATGGGAGCTAATTCGATCGAATTGGCTTCATAACGCGTCCGCGGAATTGAATATTTATCGAAGATAAAATTACTTTATCATTCCCCTGAAGGCAGAGAGACATTTCCATTGAATATAATCGGATGTTTTCATGATAGCTTGTTCTGCAGGCTACCATTTATTCTATTTTGTAGTGCCATAGAAAATCGGGCGTGGAATTTTGTGAAAAAATGGTATTCGAAAGCGATGTGACAACTTAGGTCCACTTTCGAGGTTCAAAGGTGACAATAATTCTTAAAAAATTATTGTATTATATTCCTGAATCTGTAGGATTCGACGCTGCAGAAAAAGAATTAAGCTTTCTGTTTTATACTTCAAGGTATTTCTCAATTAAACCCAACGCTTCTTTAATTATACTCTATAACACCTAAAACCCATAAGTCTTTCTCCGCAAAGGATTCACGGGGCCGAAGTGGCAGAACAACCAGACTCCCCCCCCCCCCCCCGCCTCGAAGTCCTCGAAAGAAAAGGAAGAGCCCACCCTCTTAGCGCGAGAAAATTAGATATTTGGTAAAGTTTGATACCAAACTGTATGATGTACGTCCGAGATAGGGTGGGCTTAGGGTCCAGATACAACGTGGATGACTTTCCACCGCTAGGGATCTTGGTACGACAAGGGGAAAAGGAAGAAGACAGACGACTGGGAATTTAAAGGGCGCCACAGAGGGAACGTTATTAAGGCCGCCATCGTACGACACGGAGCCTTGAAAAATTGGTGTCTACGGGAAATTAATTTCTCCTTATCTGCCCGCACGGAAGAACCGATAAATCTGGTCAGCACGGCCGGAACAGAATTTACGATCGCGCACCTCGCCGCGATTCGTATCATCTTGATTTTTGTGAACGCCGTCATCGATGCGGATTTATCGCCCCACTTCCCTCGATCGCTGGACATTCATCGTTGTAATTAGTTTTCCCGCCGATCGATTGCTTTCTGAAAACGTCCATTAATAAGGGGACGTTCTTGCGCCCTGATCTGAAAAGCTACTACTTAACATACCCTGTCTTGAGGAAGCTAGCCTCGAATTCCCAAAATCACTCCCTGGGAATTTCAGACGTTGTGCGTGCGTGAGAATTGTGGTTCCAGAGATTCGTGTCGATTTTTCTAATCTGGGTTAATTCAATTTCCAGGCTCCTCGAACAAGTTACTCTGTAGACGATAGGTTTGTCCAAGGAGTATTGATTGGAATTCACAGTTTCTCTGCGATATACTGTATTTTCGGACATTTTACTAGGCAAATCGTTCAAGTGTTAGGAACGCGCGGTAAATCTCCTCTAATGATCACCAGGTTACAATGGACCATAGGAAATTCAATGGAATCCGCCGCAGTGTCGCAGAAATACTTAGAATATTTTGAATCGTTCATTGGAATACTGAGAATCCATAGCGAATTCCTTGGTGGTGGATGTGATTTCTGCATACCGCGCGTTACCGCCTTTATCCGTGGCAGTTATCGAAGAATTTAACGGGAATGTCTACATTCTCGAGTTTAGTCAATTTCTAAAAAAAAACTACGAAAACCGGAAATAAAAATTAATCCCAATTGTGCTAACTCCAATTTCCTTCCAGAATGTCTTATTTATCACGTTTCACTGTTTCTAAGTGCTATCGTTTAAACGTTATTGGTAATGGTTATAAGTATATGGTACAGTTTCATAGAGAAATATTTAAATATCACTGCGATTGGTGTTTGTGTAATTGATGGCGCATAAAACTTACGTTTCAAGGATTAAATGGTTCACTCGGCCGATCGAAACCAATCTTTTATACGGTGTCACTTGGACGTGTTGAAATCGCGCAATAATCAGGCCACGATCGAGGCGTAACCAGGGGGGCGTCGAATGAACGAAGAAGAAAAAACCGTTCCACCCCCTCGCGATGGCAGTGTAAGACTCAATTTCATGCTCGAATACGCGCCAGGGTGCCGGCAATATTCCTCAACGAGGGTGTCGAGGGCTAATGCGTCGTTCTCCATTTTCACGGTATGCCAGACCGATAAACTTCATCTCGCTGATTTATATCTTAGATTCTTCTAACGACCCCCCCCCCCTCTCCCAAACCGGGGTTCGCCGATCTGATAGCTCGTCGATGAAAGCTCCAACTAACGCAATTTCCACGTTTTTTTCACAGTCGGAGAAAAGTTTCGAGCTATCGACACCTTATGAAGAGCAGATCGGAGCAATGAAGCACATCTAAAGCGGTGTGGAACGATTGAGTAAGTTGAGAAGGATGAATCGAACGTTCCTTTAATTATCGTTCACGGAAAAATAGAGTTTAAAGTTGGATGAAGTAGTGAGTAATTTGAGGCGCACGATTCGAACGTTCCTTAATTAACGTTTCTGTAAAAAAGGAAAGCTGAGCTCTTACTTTTTGAAGAGGATCAAGTGATAGTAATTGGAAATAATTATCCTGTCTTTAGCCGTGAATTTGTTCACTACCACTGCGTCTAAATGGATTTGTTTTTCCCTGCTTATAGCGATATTATCCTTCTTAATGGAGATACTCAAGGCCGGCCTTCTCTGTAAAGGTGTCCGTGTGCAAGAAATATTTTGGGGCCCCAAACAACGGTAAAAAAGCATAACATATGTTCACGGAAGGAAATCACGAGAAAAAGGATAATAATAACAATAGTAAAAAAATAAAATAAAAAATAAAAAAAATAAACCAGTGAACACTAACATATTTAAATAAATTAATTTGTTATTGCCATATCCTTAAGAATATTCGATTATTATATTATTATGTTAGCAATTATGTCTCAATTTCTTTATTCTTAATTCTAACCAAATAAAAAAATTTCATTCTCATTTTGTTCATTTTCGATTTTCTTCATTTTTTCCTTTTTCTGCGGCCCCTGTACAGCCCGACTCCTCGAAATAATAATCACCCTAACAACTTTCAATATAAATCATTGAAAAGCTGCAATTGAAAATTATCACACACAGAGACTTATCGTTAGTTCACTAAAAGTACAAACAACCAGTAACATTTAACCATTTCATCGAGCACCTTAGAAGTAACTATTCAAACATTTCCTACCCGCTTCATATTATTAAATTATTGTCCGGGGACAGCCGCCGAGGAAGTTTAGCTTGCAAAGTAATAATACAAAAGCAAGCAATTGTCAAACAGACGGTCCCGGTTCGAGTAATTATGCCACTTAAAATAAACTGGATAATTATTCAAGCAGGATCGTGACAGCTCTCGCAGCGTATTTAAAAGTACACGGTGAATTGAAGCACTTTGTTTCGCTTCCGGGGCGAGAGTAATATCTGGAGGCTCGCTCTGTTTTCCGTTTCCTACCGTTTCCGTTCGCACTCGTTATTTTCTGGCTCCGGCGTAAGAAGCGGAATATTATCAGGGATGAAAATATAATCTCGACGAACGGAGCATCCTGCCGGAGTCTCGTTCCATTCTTCTCTCGGCGGACTAACGACAACGAATACAGAGGCCGAATTAAAAGTATAGTTAAAAGTTGCTGTGGCGGGGGAGCTCTCCGAGCGTTTGTGGCATAATTGCAGGAACGGGATGGCACTCCTTCGGGGAACAAAAGTATATTCCCCCGGTGTCCTCGAAGAACCAGGCGAACTTAACGACAGTGAATAAATTATGCTTGTTTTTCAATCCGACCGAAATGGAAAATTCATTGTGGCTTGTCGGTGCTATTTCTTGAAGATTCCTGGTGACCTTCATGGAGTCAGGATTTGTGACGTCGAAAATTGTGCATCCCACGTTGGTAACACCAACGAGTTTCATATTTTTTAAGTCCTTGGAGCAGACGATCTGTAGGATATTAATAGCAAAGGTTTCTTTACGCCTAAAGGACAAATGAGAATGTGCGAAGCGGTTGCAGCGAGAGAAATCGATTTAACACGGGTATGAATAAACAGCGACGTGATCGAAATTCAATAGTCAGGAAACTTTCTAGATGTTTTAATAATTCCGGGCGCAGACTCGCAGATTTATCGACGAAACTCGCTGCCTTTTTTCCTCTATTTAGAAAACCGCCGAACTTTCCTATCGAGATACATTCTCGTGAGCAATTTATGTGGCTGGAATTTGCTAAAGTTTGCAGGTGAGAGGCCTGCTCAGGCAAGACCGCGCGGTATTCGCGAGAACGGAACTTGGAAGCTGATACATATGTATATCGATTTATGATTTATGCGACCACGTCAACGCGAATACCACCACACCGCGAGGAACGTGTGAAATTAACACATTCGTACCTTGAACAGTGATTCTCCCCCCAAAAAACAGCAAAATTCGTGTTATTTTTTTTTAAGCTTATCATCTCTCCCTTATAAACGCAACATGCTATAAAAATGCTTCCTCATATTCGTCCCAAATGAAGTGTACACAGCAATTTGCAAATTTTAGATAGATAAAAGCAGATTAATTGAATCATATTACCCCGTAATAACATCCCAACAAGATTATCCAATTATTATTCCATCACTTAAATCACTTTCATAATTTTGTCAAACTTTCCAATGCAACCAAAATCGATGGCCGGTGTTTTCCATGCGAAAAAGTTTTAGGTACACTGTCACGGGACGATATCGATTCCTGGCGTGATTTTACAGGACCAACATTTATGTTATTCGGTCAATCGGAGAGGCAAGTATCCTGCTGCTTGCAAATACCGTTGCGCCATTATGCTAGAGTCCAGCGGAATCCCCGTATCGTTCCGTTTTATCCGTGGCACGCTGCGGACATCGTTACGTTCGATTTGCTTGCTCAGAGACCGCCGTTTCGTTCTCGATGAAACTGATCCTCTTCAGGTATCGCGGAATATGCGTCAGCATGTCCTTGATTTCCTGGATAATGACGCCCGCAACGAACGTTTCCTGTGCCGTGGACATTCCAATCGGATTGTCAGTCCCTACAGTTGAGTAGTCCATCCGATAGTCGCTCTGTCACGAATTTATCTGCGGCCCTTTCCGAGCGCTCTAAATTTTCGGCGCTTCGATCAGCCGGTTTGTACCCTCGGAGAGCTGATTTTCTGTGATACATCGGGGTACGTGAATCGAAGCAAAAGGTTTCGCGACGTTGACACTTTTGAATATTGAATCCGGGGAGTTAATCATCGGAAGGTGTTTTGATTGATAATTTCTCTGTACGAGGGATTCCAGGGACTTCATTGAAAGTGGACTATAGAATGACAAAGTTGGATTAAATGTTAGATTAGATTATTAGAATTTTGTGCAGGCAGGAATTTTTTTCATTCCCTCACAAAGCCTGGCGGATTTTAATACAAATTTTAATCTGCCGAGACGCAGAAGGTAGCAAGAATTTTCATCTTTAAGGTACTTGCCTACCCTCCGCGTACTTGTTGTGGATATTGTTGAGAGGAAAAGGAAGAGGGGGGGAAGAAGTCGAGTTTTTCATAGGAAAAGGCACACGCATATTTGAGGGTCAGGAAGCTGCGAGTTATGAATTCTGAGAGACTCCCCAGTCTCGCCATTGTCTCCCCAGACAATGCTTTACCTCGATTCAATTTCCGACAATTTTGCTTGTGGATTAATCCTATAGGATTACCAACTCGTAGTTGTATAAAGGAAAACGAGCTAAAAATGCAAATACAGTGGGAAAGAAGATGTGGGAGATAAAAGAAGTACAAAGTAACGAATGAAGTACT
This sequence comes from Andrena bucephala, assembly GCA_947577245.1. Lineage (NCBI taxonomy): Eukaryota > Metazoa > Arthropoda > Insecta > Hymenoptera > Andrenidae > Andrena > Andrena bucephala. Next base: position 114,662,982 of record OX387715.1, read on the forward strand.
AATTTTTTTTTAATTACCAAGCATTACAAAGCCCACTGCATTATGCACTGGCCTCCAGATAAGAAAAATGTGCACTGGAGATTATTATTGAGGTTTTGAAATAAGCTTTAAACGTGGCTAAGGATAACTGGCAAAGGGGAAAAGTTCAGAAAAAAAGAAGGTCGTTTTATGAAGAAAATGAGACATCTATTTAAAAGCTACGGATTTTACTCTTTTGAAACAATCACAGTCTGCTTTTAGAAAGCTGTAATTTCCATTTAATGCGTACAAGCCACTTTGTTAAAAAGTATATAGTCAAAAAATATGAAACTGGTGGCCACATTCATCTAAAGATACAGGGGAATTGAAATGAAAAACGAAACAAGAACACGGCTTGGTATTTAGCAAACAAATCTGCTAATACGATTTCGAGATTATGAAAAAAAAAATGGTATTAACCTCTCTGGCATGCAGAGTGTCCAGGACTCCAAATGAATGAGCAGACATAGGTATATTCCGTTCATTTCCCTTGCGGCTTTAATATACACCAACATCATTCGAAACGCAGTGAAAATCTCAGTACACTTTGCAATCTCATTCCATTTGCATAAGTTCTCGTAAACGCACGATTAATTCACTTAAAATTCTCCATCCTCCAATCACTAAATATCGTACATAAATAGTAACGACATCGTACCTCGAAGGAAATATGTACCATTTTGCTTGGCTTCCCACGTTTAACGATGCATCAGTCAGGTATAGGAAAGGAGGAGAGAAAACACAGAAAAAAAATGGGAGGGAATTCGGCACGAGGGGATGAGGTGTTTCATAAAAAGGACGAAACGCATGTTTGAAAGCAATAATGTCTCGTTTTTATGAAATTCAGCGAGCTCGGTGGCTGTAGGGCACTCCGTGCGGTGCACATCTGAAGAATTCATCTCAGTGATATATTGCAGACCACCAGCTGATTATCAAGCAGATCGCGACATCAAAGGGCGGCCTTATAAAACTGGATTTAATCTCTGATCCCTGTTCCCGAGGCTTCTTTCCGCGACTTCCCTTTTACGTCAATTTTCCATGTCAAAGAATCGACTCTCGCGATCATCGGGGACAGTATTAACCGGGATGACGGCCGGCTTTGTAACCAATATCTGGGGACCAATGAAATTTCTTCTATTTTAAATCACTTCTCCCGAGACCCGGTATTATACGCGTCGAGTCCGCATTGCACGTTAGAAACTGTATGAGAGGCGTATTTTACTGCCAGCTGTTTGCGTTCGGGCAATTAGGGCGCTTCGAAGACACTGTGCAGGAAGTTCCGTGGCAAAGTTTCAACTTCAAACCATCGGCTAATTACATCGTACCAAAAGATTATGGGTGTAAGAATGGTCTTCAGAGGTGTACAACGGTGGCCAAAATGTAAGTAGTTTAACCATTGATGTCTACTAAAGAATCCTTTGTACGCATAACATAATTTCTTTCCGTCAAGTAACTATATTTTAATTTTCCCACGCTCATAACTCGATCGCGAAAGAGTAAAGGCTCGTACAATTCAATGCTCCTTACCACCATTCTCCAATACAGAACTCAACAATTTTCTCGACTCAATATGGTGGCAGTAAGTACCTAATATCGTCTAGCAAAAATTAAATCGCTGTTAATTGAATAATAATTTATATTTTTGTATGCAATTTGTTTCCAAGTAAAGAGAAATTATTCATGTTTCATGTCGCATAAGTTAGAATCGTTGAAACTTACAAATTTTTAATTAGGACTAAAAAACATAAGCTATGCAAATGGGTTTTTAAAGTTAAGAGATGTCGCTTGGCGGTATTTTTGAAGCTCTCAGGGTAGATGGTATTGAGAATAGGCATACTACTAAAAGGGAAACGCTATTTTCATTATGAAAAATATTTGAATCAATTACAGCCCTTAAGTACATCATTAATCAGGTATTTCTGGTAGATATTCTTGCATTCACAGAATTATTAGATTTACCTTCTCCGAATGTGGCATAAAATTGTCGCAGTTCAATAAATTTTTACACTATTAAGATTCACTAAAATACTTTCTGTAATTGTTGATTACATGACGCTGCAATTACAGTATGTCTTCCTACATATGTTTAGGTACCTACTAATTCGGTTCATGATCGATAAATGTTAGTGCTTGCTTTGCGTGATATAACGAGTGGCAATATTAGGAACATGGGCGGTATTAGGTACATACACCCTACGATTCATCAGAACAAAATCAACACCGCTAAACCTCACGATAATCCAGACCCACCTCCCGAGCGCGGTGCGTCAGCGAAATGGTTTACCTCCGCTACTGAAAACACTTTCCAATGCGAAACCCATCGATTCGCTCGCAGCGAACTCGCCTAGAAGGCGCTGCAAACAAGTAGCGGGATAAGTGGGTCTTCGAAAGGGAAAGTTGTCGAATCTTTCTGAACCGGCGTCGTTCATCGCGTGCCGTCTCCATTTAATCCGTCCGAGCTGGGCTCGTTCAATTAATTCGACGCGGACGGCCTCGCTATCCGCCCCCGGCACGCCCTGTAAATATTTATGAAAGTCCCGTAACAATTTTTAATCCACTTGGCCGACGCTCGCTCTTCCCACCGGAAAATTTCTCCCAGCGGACGACGGAGCGGAAAGTAGGGGCCCGGCGATGGAAGCCAGGGGCCGAACGAAGACGGAGAAAGAGCGGCCGAGCTGATGCATAATTTATCGCGGCCGGAACCAGAAGAAGAAGGTGTTTCACAGCTCGGGGATGGCCGGCCCCGAAGATGGAAATCGCCCGGCGGAATTTCATTCGTCCCGTACATTTTCACGCACGAGCGGGAGGGCTACGCTGTCGTCCCGTGTCCCGCGTATCATTCGTCGCGAAAAGTGGCGGCGACGGCTAGATTCCTCTCGTATTTCGCGATAGACGCGATTCGCGATAGACGCGATACCACTGATCCAGGGAATGGGTTTCGAAATGAGGGTAACTTCGCTACCATTGATGCGTGGCTTTTCAAATTCTATGCGTGGAATCAACGTTTCTGAGGAAAAAGCCAAGGACCTCTTGGCATTTTCTTCTTATCTACCCACCCACCACCCTCCAGGGCTTTAGGCTTGTTTCATTGCCGTTTTATGGTAGACGGGAACTGGCGATCCCGGGATGCCCGGGCTATTCCTATTCACAAGACTGTTCTATTCATCCATTATCTATCGAGAAATTGATGAAACTTTTTGCTCGTCTGGTAGCAAATTCACAGAGGCATTGCCGTAGACAATTCGCACATAATTGTTCAATTGAATGAAAACGGAATGTGGATAGAAAGGTGCATGGATTGCATTTCTAGATATTTTGACAGCTCGTCCATAGTCAAACGAATGCACGTTTCGCGCGAATTCTACGTTTTCTCTATGTTGCTTCAGTTTTCTGGCACCGCTAAAAGGACATTTAACGAAACAATAACGATCGTTTTTTGTTGGGAAATGTTTTTCCATCGAATTTGCTGCGCTGTATTTTCGCAGCGCGTTTTATTTACGAGAATAAATGGGGGGGGGGTGCACATCTCAACCCACAGCGATGTGCCACACAAGTGCGAAAATGTACGACGCCAATTTCTACACAGCTATGCCACTCGCTGCTTTATTGATATATATATATATAAGTAAAATGTCTCGTGTTTTCCGTTGAAGTGTGGATACGCGGTTTAAAATTTAACCCGTTGCTTTGTTGGGCGTTGTTGATGAACAAACAACACGACCTACGTATTATTTCGCGAAAGCTAAAGTTACCCACATTTAGTTTTTTATCGGATTCGACGTCCATATTGAGCCCGGCTGGGAGACAAAAGAACAACGCCCCGTTCGGAATATCTTTCGTGCGATCAAACAGCTAACAACGTCCGCATCGATTTTCCGATCTCATTTCGCGTTATAGCCAGTATTTTATTACTGTACAAAAGCTGCTCTTGAATCGTGGCAGATGTATGAATTAATCCCCGACTGTTCGACGGAAGAAGTCTCTGTCACCTTTTTAACGTATCGAAAGGTTGCATTCATTCCACATCCCATGCATCGAATTGTCTGCTTTGTAATTATTAAATGGCACATTAAACATAGAAACAAAGAACAGCTCGAACGTAAATGTCGTGAAATATCGGGTAAAGATACAATTAAATCGGAAACAGCTATTTTCATAAATTTATCTACCTTCGTTCGTCGCTTCCATCATCTCCCGTATTTTCTCAGCAGAGGTGGACATTAACAAAATATTTAAATAATCGATCAAATAAAAGTTACTTTAATTTTAGATTGTTTGTTGAATAACGTTGAGTTTTTTATTCGTCGAGCGTTTCAACTTCAGAGTCGAATAAATTTTTTAACTTTAACTTTAACTTAGAAGTTAACCCGGGTTAACTGTATTTGACGCAGAATAAATTATTTTTCTAACTTTTAATGGTTATTGGAAATTTTATTTAAATATTCTCTGGTTTTCTCTGGTTTTCAGTAAATTCAGTTACTCGAACTTTGAAAATATCTCTCATAATGCTGATTAAGATATAATTCCTCTAATTTCCCACCCACCTTCGCTAAACTTCCCCCAATTTCCTAATTCTCTACCTAGAACAGAGGTTCTCAATATTCTTCGCGTCATAATGCTAAAATTCAGTTAGAGGTCAATGAAAATAAGGAAGTAATTCTCTTCCCATCAAAGTTCACAAGCCCCTTGGGGCATACATGAGTGCCGGATTGAGAACTCCTGCCTTGGAAACACGGCGCGTTCACATTTTTCGCGCATAAATTACGAACGTGAATTATCCTCCGGGAGAAAGCGGGCCGAAAAGTCGCGGAAGTTCCAGAAAATTCGTATAATGATCCCTGGAAGTTGGGGAGGGAAAAAAGACGTTCGCTCGAAATGCCGTGGCCGTGTACGTGAGGATCGAAGAACACGGACGTCAGAACGTCCGAGAAAATGGCGAGAAGTTTGCGTGCTGGAATCACAACCGCGGGAAACTCGGCGAATTTTGACAGAGAGTGTCGAACGAGAGGGTCGCGGACAAATAAGGTCCCTTTCGGAAAGTTTCCCATGGCCGTGGTTACTCTGCCGGTCTGAAAAGTGGCAGCAGGTCTAAAGACTCCCTCGCCGTTTCGCCGGGAAGTTAAAGTGGCCTTCTCTGTCCCTCTCTTTTTTTTTTTTTTTTGAGTTACTGGAAACGAGGTACAGGACCTCTGCATTTCGATGAAATTCCCTCTACGACGGATGTTCAAGCGAGGACTGATTTCAGGCACCGGATCAGCGGAATCCTCTGCGAGCGCTTTCGCCATGAGCGACAGATCGATCCCTTTTCGCTCGCTGAAAACCCTTCAACGCGAAAAAGTAAAGGAGTAAAAACTGGCGAAAAAGGGAGATTATTTCCCCGGTTAATTGGGGTGGATTTTTATCGCTTAAGAATCCTGGAACAACGGAAGAGGTGCCTTGAATCGTTTGTGTATATCGCAAGCAAAAGAATAGGAATTTATCTGAAATTAAATTTATTCGAGGTAACTTATGTAAATTCACATTATCCGATCGTGAACCCGGTACTATCAGATTCTACGTGAAAGGAACGAAGGAATCTCCTGTTTCTTCGTATCTCCTACAATTTACCAAGTAAAAGCTTGGAAACTTGGCTTAGATCAGTGCTGAAGATTTTTTTTAAACAGAATTGATTTACATTTTCCTAGCATACCTATACCGAGCCTTGTTCCAGATTTACCTATTCCCCAGAAAATACCCAATAAGAAATGTCGATCAATTGCTAAACGAGCAACAGTGGAACAAGCAATTACCCGTAATCACATCTAATCAGCAGTAACGCTCGTCCGACGAGCCGTGCCTAATGCAAGGAAACAAAGAATGCCCATAAGCCAACGCTAAGTGGCCCTGCTCCCAGCGTGAACTTTAAAGTACTGTTAGCCTGTAATTAAAAAACTGTTCCTATTCGAATTGGTAAGCAACGTTCCGGTTCAGGAAGCCAGGCATCGCAGCAAACTCGTAAACGTTCACAGAGGTCTTCATCCGAGCTCTTTGTTCAGAGGATCCATTATGCAAGGGGCCTTCTTTATCCAGGACTTTCAAGCTGCGCCCTGCGCTCGCCTAGCTTTTCGTTGGCTGCCTCGTACGGCGCACGAAGAAATCCATGTATCTTTTATTCCCCCGGACCCAACCTTTTAGCCTGGTTATTATTTCCCGTATGAAAGGGACTCCTAATGCTCAGTTTGGCTTAACCGGGACACTGGCCGTCTTTCACCGTTATCTTGGGTCTTTGCGCATTAAATTTTCGGTGAAAGCGCTCCTAGCGGATCCGTAATGTTTGTTAGTCACGTCCGTCGGTGCTGGCTTAAGGGAGTATAACGCTTTTGTTCGCCGTATGTTGATTGTCTTGGCCAGTTCTGCTTAATGTCCGGGGTTCAAGTTGATAGTAATTAGAGGCAGTTAGAAATGGAGTGGATGCTCGAGTATTTGAATAAGAGAAGTATCGAGAATGGAAAGATTGTTACCGTAGACAGCTCTTACTAATAACAGTCGAGTAACGATTTCCTTTTCATCGAGCATGGCGATTGTCAGGGGCGCTTGAATTCCGGCAACGTAAATCCACTGGACCATCATTTCCCAATTATCCCCTAGCTGTTGGTGTAACTTCGACCAGCTCTCTGCATTACGACGATATCGGTCCTAATAAACCACCCGCCATTCCGGTAACTTTGCCATGATTGTCCAGCGTGTTCGTTTGCCCTGAAATACCATCGCCCTTGTTCTACTGATATAATCGATAATCAGAGCTCAAACGAGCGCTTCTTCCCTCGGCACTATTTGGTATGTAAATCTACCACGAAAATTCATTACGCGATTCACATTCATTGCTGATTGATTAATCTTCGTCACTATGCATCACGAATTTAGAATGAAAACGTTGCCTGCCTTTCGCATACAGAAGCAAATTGAAAATTCGGCTCTTTAATTTGTATAAATCATCCGGTTACTCGTGAACCAATACGGTGCTTGTTCAATATTCTCCATCCCGAAGATCAAGAAAATAGGAGGAAGTAAAACGAGTAGTCCGACATTTCGCAGCCAAAGGAGGAACTTCATTAGAAGGCCGCGAAGACGCTCGAGTTCGGAAAGAACGGCGCCCCGCCCTTTGGTTGCCATTTAATTCCCTTGAAAGCAGATTCCCGGAGATTACGGAATTACCAAAATCCGCGGGCCCGTAATTGTTATTCGCGCGGCGTATCACGCGGAAATTGTATTTCCTTCCGAGACGCACGCGAAGTTCGGTGGGTCGTTTGCCGCGAGCTCCTTAATTCCCCATGAACTTTCGAACGGCCGGTATAAACTCAGCTCCGTCGCCGTGAAACCGTGCCAAACTGCATAATGTTTAACTTATTATTGGAGTTGAAGAAACACGGGCGAGTTGGCGTGCCGATTGTCGACAGGGTGCTCCGGCGCGTTTTCCAACGCCCGGCGTCTCCTTTGGAAACTCCGTTTTCCAGTCGAGGGGAAACGTTTCCGAAAGGGACTGAATCGACCCGACGAACTTCCAGGATCGAAAACTTTCCTCGGAAGAAGATAATGTTGCACGGAGTCCTGCAAAAGCGACCCAATTCTTTTCTGCGAATTCTTGTGAATTCTAATATTCAGAAACTACTTTATTTATCACATCTCTTTGAATAACCTTGCAAAATCTCTGATCGATATTTGACCGTTAATTAATTCCACTACTCACGATTATGAAACAGTTCAATTGACCTTCAGTGAATAGATTCGCGTTGAAGCACCTTTAACGAGAAGTATCTTCCTGTTTCGCTCGACCTTTATGTGTTCAGACGCGAGCGTTACCAGTTTCGCCCACTGTTCTCGCTGGAAACTTCTCGCCGCTCTGAAAATTCGCGCGACGTGCCTTTGGAAGTTGCGCGTCGCCCTGGCAGCTGGCGATTACGAAAAGCCCGTGCAACATTTATGTCAGAAGTTTCGCACGTGGCCGGTTCACCGAGGCAATGGTACATGCGACTACATTCGACAGACGAGCATTTAGCGTGCATGCAAATTTATCGAGCCTAAGTACGACGATATTGCTGCCTCTCCTCCGTTCTTTGCGCGTCACTTGTCACGTTCAGCGGAACTCTTGCTGCTTAAAGTTATTCTAGCTTCTAGCTGTTGCTGCGCGGCGACGACAGCAATCTTTCGCGTACGTTGAAACGCTTTTACTTTAATTGAACGGTTACCTCGGCAGGAAGCAAGCTTCTGTTGCCAGAAGGGTGACGAGGGTTTGCAGCGAGGCCATTGAAGCATGCGATGGAAATATAGATTATTAATTTAGCTGCATGTATGAGTGATCACGGATACAAGGAAATACGAAAGTAGCTGAGTGCTTTAGTTCAAATATTGTTGTGTAATATTGGTGAGAGTTGTTAGGTGTACTTTGCAAATCACGACACAAAGATTTATATCTGGTAATTAGTAAGTTTCGTGCGAAAAAGGGATTCTCCTGCACTGAGGGAATATCTGTACTGATGATACCTAGGAAAAGTTTAACGCGATACAAAGTTTAGTCGAGGTGCAATTGACAAGAAAAGACCCTTGCTGTGATCGTTTATCATCTAGTAAAATGTAGACAGTGAGTAGAGAGGAGAATAGGAGAAGAGGAGTGTTGGAATAATAATGCTTATTATTAGTGACAGTAGAAGACAGCACCCCTGCGCGAGGGTCTTTAGAAAGGGCTTGAAGACAGCTAAAGCAAGCAAGTTTTAGGAAAACGGCTTTCGTAAACAGAAACAGAGAAGCAGGAAGCGCTGCAGCAGTGTTTTAAATTTACATAATTCATGATTGTAATCACTGCGTTATTTTTAACGTACAGAGTGCCACTGAAATAACTGACCAAACATTAAGAGCTTATTCTCCCTCTTCGAAGAAGAAGAAAGTGTCATACAATATTCATTATCGTTTCTTTGAATCTTCCACGTTAAAATTGGCCCGCAGTTAACATATTTCATTACCGCAAATAAATATCGAGTAACAGATCAATAGCCACGAATGTTTGAAAGTTCCAATAAATATTCTACGAAGTATACGAACAAATTGTCCCAGAAGGAATCGATTTTAAGTCTCATTAACGAAAACAATTCTGAAATAGCCGGAGAATTATCGGAACATACAAATTTGTTCGTCCCATGACATTTTCAGGCATCGGGGCGTAATTAATGTATCGAATGGGTTCGGGGTCGCGTTTCCAGCGATTCTACGCAATCACGGTGATCTGTCTTCGAGCTTTGCCGCTTGAATGCGTTTCGCAATGATCAAACGTCGCGTTCGAACATTAAAACGGCCTAAGCCGTTAAGTATACTTCGGTGGATCGAAGAAAGTTTAATTATAATCGAGTCGTGCGACGCCTTTGACACGAATTAATTTTCTGCCAGCTTGCTTCCCTTGTATCGTTTCAGCGACTCCGGCAGCAAGAGAAGTTCTTTGAGCTTTCTACAAGCTTCCCATCGCGACCCGCGTGATATTCTTTCCCTCTGCGTGTTTTACATTAAATTACTTTGTGTTGTAGGAGGAATGGGAAACGCAAAAGGAGTAGCGAGCCTTTAACAAATATTCAAATTGAAATTAAAATGTAAATATAAGTTTTCAATATTCTCGTTACAACTTGGAGATTAATCTGCCACCATTTCAATGATAGAATTGATAAATGATCTGTTTTTACGTTTTTGAAATAATAAAATTAATTGCATAGGTACATGTTCAGACACTGGAGACTAAAAAAGCAGTTTAATTCATGTTTTTAGGTTCCAAGTCACCTATAACGTTTTATAACATAGTACAATACTCGGAAACTATTTTCCCGGGAATAATTTTTTAGAGAAATTTCTATCCTACAATTTCTAGACGATTCTTTACTCCATTTAAGAAAGTGTCTTTTCCATCTCGCGGAATCACGCGAGTTTTCCGTTATTTTTCGGATTTTCCGTCGGACGGCCGAAGTGAAAAACGAGGCGCCTTGTTACTTTCTTTACACAAAGATCTTATTGTACCGGCACGAGTCACAATTCGCAGTGTAAACGAACTGAACAAATCTCGTTACAATAGCCAGGTCCAAACAGACCCGTAATTCCTCCGAAGTCTGCTAAGTTACACGTCAAGAATTCGCGTCCTCTTTTCGAGGATCTCCTCTCTTCTGTCCGCGGACGTTCGCTCAAGAAACGGTACGAAGCGGGAACTTAGTTTTAAATTACTTCTGAAAACACCAGCTTAAAAAAGAAGGATACGTTTCCGCGACGACAAAAAGCACAGCGCGGTGAGTGGCATATAGAAATACGCCAAGAGGTTCGCGTGTTGAATAATTGAACGGACGATCATTCTGACTTGCCCAACTACGATCTCACGGAAAAAAATAGTACAGCTATTCCATTCGAAAATTAGGTCTCCATTAGGGTGGGAGCTTATTTTTCAACTATGAAAATATGATCTTGTTACCATGTCAATTTGTTCCTTTTTATAAAAATATAAAACATAAAAACAAGAAGAATCTGAGCACAATATATTTAGGGGTAACTCAATGCTGGTGAAATTTTCAATGTACATAATAATTATATGGAAGGGCATGGAACACTACTTCAAATACATTCAGAAAAGGTACCATTGTGCCCCATCTGGCATATAATTAAGTAAAACATTTGGTAGATTTGTACCCTGACAACAGACACTGTCTGATGTCTGAGCCTCTGTGAGTAATAAATTTAACAAATTATCAAATATAAAAGTAACGTACCTAAATGTAAATGTATCAATTAAAATATGGCCATTATATGTTGAATTTTTATAATTTCTATAATCTTTCACTCACTTGAGCTATCCCTAAACAAAAGAATGTACTGTCCAAAGCTTTTATATAGTGTTTGTATATCTAAAGAAACATATCATGGTGGTGAGACTTAAAAAATATTTCTTTTTTTTAACCTTTGCGCCACCCATCGTGAATATTATTATACAAATTGAACAGGAAAACATACGTCGCGTAACAGGGAAATGGAATATCGCCATGTAATCGAACGAGACGTTATACCTTCCGTTTAACGATAATTAAATATCATTCCCTGTAAACGCGCGCACACGATATAAAAGGGCCGGGTAAAAATCGAACGGATATGAGGGTGGGTATCGCGTGATCTCGATATTCCATGTTCCCTACGGACGTCGCGATAAATAAATTGGTTTCGCTCGCAGAAGTTGCAGTTGATAATGGAATGCCAATGCATCTCCAGCTATTATTCTCGTCGACCAATTAACACAATCGTACTTGCGGGCGCTGTGTAATTATTCAATCAAGTGATACGTCCACTGTGCGTATGGTACAATGATCCGTTTACGATCGAAATTATGTTTTATTTCTTGGGCCCCGAGGAACGTTTGCGTTGCTTCGAACCCCGCGAATGGCGAGCGCTTCAGCGAAAATTGCTACGATTTCATACCCATGCGAGCCGGCTTCGGGCAATATCTATTATTTGTCGTTGCCGCTTTGTTTTATTATATCGAGATAATAGCCACCGATATTCCGTGCTGCTTTTTAATCGCTGGCACGTATTGAAAAGGAGGAAATGAAATTAATATTCAGTGGACCGAGAATGCTGCCGATGATTGGATCGTGCCGAAATACATTTTTGGGTTCTGGGTGATTTCAGATGAAGGGACTGTTAAAATAGATATACGCGCTGTATATGAAATATTGAAATACGATATGAAGAATGAGATGATTGACAATAAAATGTGACATGGATTTCTGCATTTCATTTCTGAATAGAGTTCCTTTTAATCTTACTGGGCTTCTCCATACTCCAACAAGCTCTTCACATTAATAATGCAACGACATCAATAACACATGTTTATGCATTAAAATCTGCCTGCTTTTATGTCAATCAATACCCGCGCGATTTCAAATTCATTAAGGCCATTAATGAATCTCATAATACATCAAACCATTACCTGAATATCAATTTTCGGCTGTTTTACTCGATACACTTATCTAGCATATTCGCTAAAAAAGACTAAATACAATTGTTCGACAAAGGAGGCATAGTCTCCAACATAACCATTTACTTCGTATATAAAAGTATATACCTCGCACATTTAGACAAAACATTATCTTTGAGCCAGGCGAATAACCGCCCCACAAAGCAGTGTGAAGTTCCTCGATCCGCACCCTGACTCGATCCATCGAACACCCTAAGAAACGCCTCGCACAATACAAGAAGGGCTCCTTCCGCGTCAGAAGAAACCTAGAAACACCACATCCCATTGATCGCTTCTCATCGCCCAGTCGGGCCGTTCGTTTTACAAGGAACGACTGAAGAGATCCAAGGTCCCTATTCTCCGCGTGATTTATCAGCGAGGCGCCTCCTTTCCCCGGCTTCTTACCGTTTAAAGAGCCGCGCCGTAATGAGGGATCCTCACAAAGAGTCGATCGTAAAGTTTCAGGACCCCGCGCGGCGGCTGCGGGAGCGACGGGGCGAAATGCCCTGCAAGTACTTAGACCGGTAATCCTGGCCGATGGGGGTGGTACTCTGAGGAGCGAAAGGAACTACGGTCCAGACGGAGGCCACTGGAACGCCGAAAGATAGCTCATCGTCGACGACGAGAGGGAGCCTGTAGAAGATTGCAGGCTTGGTTTGTTGCTTGACAGCTTGGCACCAAGCACCGAGGCAGCATCGTTGCAATTGGAAGTCTGTGGTTGTATTAATCAGCATAAGGTGCTCGCGGGAAAACAGCGATAATGTTACACGTAATTACAAGTTCTGCAGGGCTCTGGAGTTTGGCACACAGATCTGAATTAAAGGGTTAGGTAAGCATAGGGAAAACGGCCCCAGCAGCAACTTAATATATGTAGATAATAACTAAGTAGTGGCGCTTCACTCCTGATTTTTTGCGTAGGTGTCACTCAAAGTGTGTTTGCAAAAAGAACCCCCATCAAATTAATTCCTTTACTTCCACCCTTAATGAGTGACAATTGAACCATTGTTCATCTGCAATTTCAGAAAAAATATATGTAGTAGAGATAAAAAGTACCTACTACCTGCATTTCGAAGCAGTCAAATATCTTAAGTAATTGTTGAGAAAAAACCTGTAAAGTTTAGGGTTGTTATCCCTATATCACCCTAACCAGAAGGTGAAGATCTGAAATTTCTTCCAATGCAGTGGTTTTTTAGGCAAAGAACATTATTTGGTACACATAAGGTAAAAGTACCAATAACTGGACACGTCCCAATACCTGGACACCAATGATATTTATATTTTTACTAAGCTTCATAGAAACTTTAGAACAATATTGTTGGGAACATATGCTATTTTGTAACTTGATCTCTTATATAAAAAATTAAGAAAGCCCTAGATATAAAATTTAATATATAAAACCGTCTTTAAATATCGGAGGTGCATGCACTTGAATTCTGCGTAGATTTCTTAACTAATTCTTAAGAAAAATACAGTTAGTTGTTAAGGTGATAATAATCGTTATATAACGTTTTTCTGAGAAAAAAACGTATGTACAGAATCATAAGAAGTTTTTTGTTACATACAAAACAAAACATTGATCAGTTAATGTTGATTTTAATTAAAAATATACGTGTTCATGTACCGGTACACAATAATCTTGTCCTCTGCACGTTGTCCCAATAACTGACCAGCCGTCCAGTTGGTCGGCCTGTCAGCATTTTGAACGCTTAGGTGAAGTCTCAATACCTGACCGCATTGTCGAACCGGTACAGTGTCTGTGTTTTCTCAAATTTTTGTATATCAAAAGTGTAAGTTCAAGTATACTGTACATAAATTAACAGTTTTTTATTTTCAATTCATATTTTTAGTCAATTGCATGCTACATTTTCAACATAACCTAAAATTGAAAAATGAAAAATTCGCGCGCAAACCATTCACACAAACACTAGTGGCGCCCTCTGCGCCAAGCATTGCGTTATCTTCCCCATTGGCCAGGTATTGGGACATAAAAAATGGGACGCTGGGACAAATCAGAATTTTATTGCCATGTACTGGTACACATAACTACTTGCGTTTTTACTCAATTTAATTAAAATAACGCACTGAAAACAAGTTTTTAGTAGCTCATTTGATAGAAAGAAGTAACATTTATCTGAATATTGACACATTTGTTAAAAAAGACATTTATTTCTAGTCCATTTTTAAGATATACAACTTTGATATCCTTAAGTGTCCAGTTATTGGTACTTTTACCTTAAATACTGAAATTGGTGCTGGGCCTGTTTTCCCTATGTTAACCCGGCTAGACCCTTCTCGAGTACCGAGACTACTTTATTATTTTGCGCTTCACGTGTCAAGTGGTTCTTTAACTGAAGACTTGGTAAATTGCAGTAGAGTTACGGGATGCTGAATGGTGAATGAATTTCATAGAAATATGTTATCTAGGGGGAATTAGTTATTTCAAATGGAAACGCATACAATTATCACAGTACTTTTCAGATTAACGGCTCTACGGAGACGAGAGGGCTTTTCCGCGCGGCTGAAAAAGGAAGTAACGGCTATCTGCAAACGCTGATCGGATTTTCGTTCACACCGAAAGCTCGTGAGTTGTTTATTCATTTTCTGCTAACATGGCGGACTGTGCACCCGTGGAATCGGTCATCATTGTGTTGAAAGGACACTCTGATTCGTATGTAAAATGAATTCTAATCTGCACGTCTTATGAGAGACTTATTGTTAGATATAAATACGATGAAATAGTAAAAATCTATGCGCACGACGTGGAGCGAATGCTGTGCATTTTTAACGCTGTGAAATTAATAGCGGCTGACGTCGAAAGAATTTTAGAACGAACGCGTATCGAGAATTTCGTGCTGCCACTATCGCGACGCAACGCATAATAATCACTCGAGTTATTGCTCTCCATGGGGTATCATAATGCACGGTGGTACACGCGATACAACAAACGGATTATGTTTCGCTGACTCGCATTAAATGCACGATGCGCTCACATGACACTGGTCTTCATTTTCAAACGCGGAGAAATTTACTTTTTTGCTTCTGCTAACAAGCGCTGGTCAATGATCAAAGAATTCAGGTTCGTTTAATGGCAGTATTTGAACTCGAATGTTTATTACCATCCAATTGAATTGTTAGTTTTCTACAATTTTCGTGCAGCGCTTTTACACAGAATTTAATTTCAACGACACGCGGAATTTCAGCAATTTCAAGTTTGGAAATAAACGGAAAAAATATTGCAAATGTAGCTTGCGGCATTCTTGATGTAATAAACAGTGCATCGCTCCACTTAATGAAGAGGTGAATAAATATTATATAGATGCAAATACTATATATCAACAATGTGCAACAGTTGCGTTCACAAGTACCATTTCTTTTTTTTTTCAGAGGATATTTTTATCGTTGCAAATTTAACAGAGTATAAACGACATACAATCACACAGTGTCGAGGCTGAATTCTGTGTTCAAATTCTGCAGAAGCAGATCATTAACCCTCTAGTCCTAATGCATACGCCTGCCTTAGGGCGGGCACCTGTTTAATCCAGGGGCTGAAAAATTCTTATTTGCCAGCCATAAAGTAGTGCCACAGCGTACATTGGTATAAGAAACATGTCAATCCGATATTTCGATTTCACAGAAATCTAGTTTGAAATGCATTTTTGGGCTACTTATTATTATTATTATTATTTCCTCCAGATTGAAGACAGACATCGGATTCGGTCTTTTCATCCCCAAATTAAAGTAGTCTAATTTTTCCAACTGAATTAAAAATCTATGCACTAGAGGGTTAAAAGTTACTAAAAGGATTTTGGACGTGACAAAATTGTAGTGTATCCTAATTGTCACGGATATCAGTCCTATATTTAAAGTTTCAAAGAGGGCTCGTCAGAAACAGAGCAAACGAGGAGAAAAGCAGTTCGCTTCGTTTCTAGAAGAACGCAAGACGAGCGAGAAGCAGCTCTTTCCCTCTGTATGTGCACAGTGCCCATGGAAAGAGACAGAGACAAGCCGAGGAACGAAAGAAAAAAACGAAACTAAGTGTTTCCATTAACCAGGCTCCTTGTCCTCCCCCTTTTTCTCTTGCGAGCAGCCTCTTAAAAAAATGAAACGGCCCGTGCTTTTCATACAGTTGTACATTCGGAGCTTACTCGCCTTAAGAGGGTTAGTAAAGCGGAAACTGGAACGGCGAGACTCGGATTCTCATCGAGATGTCTGGGCGCTTTCTGCCTTGCGTACAAAACAATTACTTGCCAAGTAGGTACGTTTCACGGTGCTGTCATTATTAGTTACGAGCACCTGCCCGTCTAATAAATTGGCCATTCTGGAAATGCCAGTAGAAGTTGAAACGTTCGATTTCAATGCGCATAGGTGCTTATCGCTCATTCGAATCCAATCAGACACAATTTCTTGTGCTTCCATAGAAAGCATTTCTGCGAGAGAGTTTCAATTGGGCCTAGTTGTGCAAAATGCTATCAACCCTCGGAATGACCAAAAATTAATTAAACAGAGTAAGGATCTTATAATTTTATGATCTTTATTTTGTAAAAAATTACTAAACCATAGAACCACTCTTACATTACAAAATTATTAATATTATCAAGCCATAGTTGCACTTTAGACTAAAACAATAAAAGGTACAGAAAATTAAAAATAATAGTGACGATTAAAAAACACATTGAAAAACATTGTGAAACAATAACAGGAAATAAAATATACCCAATAGAAATGAAGCTACTTTTCTTTAACAATTAAAATCTTCAGACTAAAACTCTGTTTCAGATCACTGAGAGTTGGCAGCTCTCTGCATAACTAGGCCCAATTGTACCCTACCACTGTGGATATTTGAGTATCAATGGATATTTAATGCGATATCGGAAATGGGGTTGAAAAATCCGTGGGAATTATTCGTCCGTCAGACTGGAAAGCACTTAACATGCACACGAGCGACAGTTTGGCGTGTGAAATTTCGAACGAGCTTTAGCTCGAGCGCTTCCGCCGGCTGGATGCAACAAGTATGCAACTTCATTCGACGTACAGTAAAGATCGCACAGTAATAATTAAAAAGTGGGTAAATAGCTTCTACGAAGCCGGAATATTCGTTTCGATAGGTTTCGACCGATTCATTTCGCGAAATAAAACCGAAAACAAACTCCTGCGAACTGTGATTTATCGATGTAATCGTGAATATCGAGCAACAGAACGTTCGTATGCCTGACAGACGGCGATGCATGACGGCCGTGCTGATAAAAACAGAAATCTACGCGATCTATTCTTCTTCGGGCAATGTAAAACCGGCGAGTGATTGAAGTTAACGAGCATCGACGCGTACACGTATTTACATTCAGCTAGGGAACTGGGACAACGGCCGGCACCGCAGGAGAATGGATTTCGCATTCAAATTTTTCACCTGCTCGTTTTTAATCAGTTACCACAATAGCCTCCGTGAAATATCGCTGAGAAAAGATAGGATATTCTTTTTCCTCGCAACGCACCGTGGAACGACGTAATATCGTACGTGTGGAAAATTAGAAAGTTCGTTTGGGAAAATTCATCGAAGCTCGTCCACCGCGACCATCGGTGAATAATTGAATCGCTAGACACTTTTAAGGTTTTACAACGGTTATAGGCGGCTCTGACCATCCATCTGGCTAATTGGTAGGAATAAAAGGGAAGTTGAGAATTGACGTATCGCTGTTCGCGAAGCTGGAAATATGAAAAGTATTTATCGAGGAAGAGCGTAGGGGTTTTTCGTGTTTGTTTCGCGAGATTTTCCCGAGATTGAATATCATTTCACGAATTTCCTTATAAAGTATGTACAGAGTAAGGGTTTGACACTGAGGACTCGCTACGTGGACAAAAATGAAGGAAAAAGTGGGAGGAATGTAAAATATTGCAAATTATAGACAAAGTGTAATCTCGATAATTTAAAGTGATCAGAACCAATGCTGTCCCCTTTGGATTATTAATGGCTTAAATACAGGGAATTTTCAAGGCTGGAAAAAGTTTCTCAAATTTATAACGCACGTAGCATCAAATTATCTGGCTTTACATCGACTGAGATGCATTGACTCTAGCACGCCATTAAATCAGAACCTTCGGCCGTGAAGGTAGGTACTGAATTACCTACCTATCACGTTGATAAATTACAGATCGAGTTCTTTTGTAACAACGATTTATAGGAAGCTCGATTTGTCAAGGAATTTTAGTACCACAACTGGATTCTCTGAATAGCGTGCGTGAATGAATGTGGTGTGCACATACAAGCATCAAATGCAAAATAGGATAGTCAAGAAGAAATACGAATGCAGTTTCTTCTAATCAAATTGTCGTAATTCTATTTTCCCTCCTTTCCAAACTACCTTTTAATTGCTATGTTACCTATGACAAAGAGATTTACAACTACACGAGAGTCGTACAACTAGCTTCCGCCTTCTAACAGTAAACACATGAAAATTTTGAAGTTTCCGCCGCCCCAGGCTCCACTACTTAGGGTTGCCACCTGTACTATATTATATAGTACTGTACTCTATTTCAGTAAATTGTAATACATTGATAAAACAAAATATAAAACGCAAAATACTATATTTTCACTTCATAGTTACTTAAAAAAAAAATTATTTATCAACCTAACAAAACTAACCGATTTGCAGTGAGTGCCAGTACTCAGAACGCACCCTTAGCTATTAACACCACGCGACACTGTCAATGACTAAGTCGTTCTTATATGAATATTAAATGGCGAGAAGAAAGAAATAAAGCTACAATTAAATTAATAAAAAATGAGCTATTAATTTATATTAATATGACCATAGAATGTCGGGACCCTTATAGTTACTTCGTAAACAATAATTCCTTGATACTAAAAGCACAAACTACTTAACAACAAATATACTTGGAAAAATAAGTAAAATAATCAAATAAATCTGTACTTCTTGTTTTCCTAAATTTCCCTGAAAATAGTACATTTTTTCAAGATTCCACAAAAATACTATATTTCCCCCGAAAAAGGTGGCAACCCTAAACTCTACACCCCCTAGTACTCCACATATAACAGAACCATAGAAACAGCGCAACACCTCTCCACCAATTTCCCCCAGTCCCACCTAGAAACTTGCTACACTCCCACCCCACAGAAGCTCAATACATATTCTCGAACCACCCCTATCAAACACCACTGATTCAGACCTTACCAGGAACACCTTCCGCACCCGTTCCATTAACTGGCCCAAATCGACCGCGCCCTACCAATCACCTAACAAGCCTGCTCGCTCCATCAGTCGAGGGTGCAGGTTGCGCCCGAGCCCCCGCAGACGTAGAACTCACTCCGTCAGGTGGATACGCGTGTCCATCGATCAGGCTGCGTCAATCGCGGCTGTAAAACGCTCGCGCGGCCTCTCTTAAAGAGGGACGAAACGATCGCGGCCGAAGTTAACGAGCATCAGCGTGCCGCGTATTTATCAGCTCGAAGGCACGAACGACGGCTGACCGTAGGGGAATGATGGATTCCCTGAATAGAGGAAGCCCGAAGCGTGCAGGCTGGCGGCACGCCAGGGACCACTCGCTGCCTGACATTTATGCGTTATTAATGCATCGGAAACATTTCGCCTCGATTGCCGTGACAATGGATTTAATCGTATACCGAGCGAGTTAACCCGCAGACGACGCGATTCGCTGGCTTGCACGCCGCCGGCCAACCCCCCAAGCGACGTTATAGGCCGGCCGTTGTGTCAGCGACTTTTTTCCCGCACGTCCATCTCCGGCCCTTCAACTCCCTTTTCTGCCCGTCCTGTATCCGTTTCCCTCCCCCCTCGACCAAACTGGCTGGCCGCCGGCCAGAGTGTTTTTATTAACTGTTCCGTATAATTAGAGCGGGCCGGATATTCCGCTGGGCCGAGGAGCAGCCGACGGAATAGCTGTCGCGGCTCGCCCCCCCCCCCCCCCGCCGCCCTTTGTTCTACAATTTATTATAATTGGGCAAGTTCGCCGAACCACCCTTCGCGCCTGTTGTTTGTGGCCGTCGATACGACGCTGCTCGGGGGTAGCTACTTATGATTGGATGTAGCTGGGTGAATTAAGGTATCGATGGACGTTAATCCCCTTTAGTCTGCTGAGCCTCCAGGGGGTTGTTTTCGTAGATAGAGAGGGTGTTTCTATATTGGTTGGCGCAGTTTTCGGAGGCAATTCGGTAACGTACCTAATAATAGAAATGGGATTGGAAAAGTGTTATAGTATCCGAGATACTAGCCACTCACATATTTCTGCGCTTCGTTCGGCGAAGAATCGCGCTGAACGTTAATGTAGAGTCGTTCCAGTGGGCTAATCTCGCGTCTAGTTTCAATCGAACCGAAAAGGACACGTTACCTTGCCGCGTAACCGCAGGAGATTCTACAAACTAGGGACCGGTACGTGTCCGCGCAAAATTACACTTGCGCCCGAGGCAGAGCCAGATCGAAAAACTGGGACGCATTATCAGGGGAAGATGGCGGCGGGAAAGGATCGCCGCAAGTGGCGAATGCACTTGATCCATCGCACACAATCGGTCACCGTTACCGCATATTCTTGCCGATTTATGCGGCATTTGCATAGCTGAGATTGCATTTTACTTTTAAATCTTTTCCCCCTGTGTAACTGGCCGCTACCGAACCTCCCCCCCCCCCCTCCTCCCGCGCCACCACCCCCTCTCCTCGAAGGGTGATCCTCGTCATTTTGAAAGTTATGACGGGGATAGCAATATTCAATTTTTGCGAATGGAAGCCCGCGCTTCTCTATCCACTTCCACGGTCTTTTCACCTCTTAAGCCGTTTGTGAGCCCTCCGACGATAATATCCTTTGAACGGGGATACCTCACCCTCGAAGACTCGTTGTAATAACCGAAGGGGGGCCGGCAAGAAGTTCGATATGAAATTCATTGAGCCACCGTGGATAATTAAATGTGAGACGTGGGCTTATCGGGACGTATTTAAATGGCTTCCGATAGCCGCGCGGATTAGTCCGGCATTGAGATAAACCAAATAACGGGAAATTGTGCCGTCAGATTATCGTTCGTGATCAGTCGCCGGTGATAACCGATATTGAAGCGGAGAAATTGTCGGTGAACGTGGGAGATGGTGTTAATTCTGTTGCTTCCCTCTGGATGATGAGCACGGTTTATAGTATTAAAAATTTCCAACTTCTTCTCGCGGAAGAAATAAAATTAGAATTTGAACATACTTTTTTTTTTAATTAATAGTCTACGCTTTCGTGGAACGATTTTGATTCTGAAGAGGTTTGGACTGAGCTCATCTTTCGGGAATCTTAACTCTTTGTCTTCGTAGAACACTCTAAACGCAGATAGGGTAAATCCGGGAGACGCGGTCGGGTCGGAGAGTTGGTCGAGTCGCTATATTTCAGACTCTGTACGTAAAAATGCGTTAAAGTAAGGCCAATTCCTTCTCTAGAAGCCAAACAGTTGAATGAATAGCGTCATTTCGCTTCCTTCAGTGTTTTTCTGGATTTATAGGCTTTAAAATGTAAATTGGGGTTACATTTAACCTCTTTTGTCAAACAGCGGTTGTACAGAATCGTATTTACAATATACTTCTAAGTTTATTTTCGTTTAATGTTTGGGATAATAAGATAGTAGAGACATTGAGGGACAATGCAGCTAAAGTATTTGGCCATATTAACTCTTCCTTTCAAAGCTAACGAGAAGACCATCTCTCGCTGCAAAAAGGAGAGATGGTCGAGTTATGATTTTTTTATTATTTATGTTTATTTTTTTTTTATTATTATTTTATTATTATTTTCGTTTATTTAGTTTATTTATTCACTTTTGTATTCATTTGCCTTGCTAATCGCCAGTGGGTAGTTCACTTTTTGATTGATGTGTTCTTTACTTGTTTAGCGTAAACAAATTAAATATCAATAAATCTGTCGTTGTATTCACTCATAAATAATTTTGGTTTATCCTTTGTTAATTTTCCATGGATAATTATGTCAGTGGTCTCTGCCAACGACGAAAACCGTTTCTCCCGGCACCTCGGGAGAGGTGGTCAGATGTCATGACTTCAGTTTTTAACCCGATTTACAGTAAGTATTGTCTTAAAGCAAATATCGACCAGTTATTCTGAATGAGCATAAAATTCTGAACATATAGGTTTGTCCTGATAAAATAAGTAATGTCTATATTAGTTTTAATAGTCATTTTATATTAGGTCGACCGCGTCACCCGGGTTTACCCTATATCTTATTAATTACATCGCAAAGAATTCTAAACTGGACAAATTAAAAAGATTGTACAAGTAGCCTTGATCGTCGGAGCTTTGAAAGAAGACGCGTGAGTACTTTCTTCTGGAATCAAGTCCGACGTAATTAAACGTAACAGAGATTAAATACCAAAGCTATTAGATCGTTGTCGCACTAATTAACTTTATTGCCGGTGTTATCGTCGGCCTTTGGATCTTTGTTACGCAGTTCTCAAAGGCGTGCAATTTGGGACACGGCGATAGGTAAGCCTGGTGCCCCCCCCCCCCGCCCCCCCCCCCCCCCCCCGATAAATATCGGAAGAATCCCTTTGCGATCGACGAAGAGACAGGATTTTGTGCGGATTGAAAGGTACAGGCAGAAAGGCTGAACATTCTTCCGGAAGAATCTTGCGTTACTTTGAGAAATTCGATGGTCTGCCCGACATCAAAGAACCGGAAGATTAATAGTTCGGCACCAGCGTTCCCCCGATGCCTCTGCTGTAGTATTCCGATTCCAATTTATGCAGGGAACGAGTGGAATTCTACGATAGGGTCCACATTACAATTTGTTCTAAGCTGAGCCTAAGACCACGATCCCTGAGAGGTGTGAAGGAAAACTTATGATGCTTCTGAAAACGTTGATGGTTCAGAAGTAAGAAGTTTAGTAAGAAAGTATCTCATTTCAAATTTACAGGAGAAATTCTCGTATTTAAGTGTGTAATTATATCGCTTGCGTAATATCGGCCAACATGGTGAGATAGATATGGCATGTAACTGTAGCCCGCTGTAATAAAAATTAACATCTGAGTGATATGAAAATTTATAAATGAAGGGTGAATTAACAATGCAGAAAAAATGAAGAGAGCAAGGGAAGTGAAGAAAAATACGTCACTCATTAACCATTACGACCCGCGAAATTAGATTCGTTTATACATCTGGATGGGTATTACAGCCATGAAATGGCAAAGTCTCGAGTAAATGAGAACTCCGGCTTAATGGATCTTCCGTTAAGCGAACTTTCTGCTTTCAAACCGAGTCGGAGAGATTGGAAACGCGACCCGGAGCGGCTGAAGTTTTATCGACTATTTTAAAAGGAAAAATTGTTTACCCCGTCCAGGCGTCACGGTATGATTTTTGGAATGGCCAATAGCTTGGTTCTCCTGCAGCCATTCATTACGTACCCCTGGGAAATCTATCATTTTAAAAACCATCAATATTCAACAGTTTTTCACAACAATAGCAGGAACAAATAGATACGTAATATATTAAAAGGCACAAGAATTAGTAAACTTTCCTACAGAAATAAACATTCCTTCGCATCCTGGTTCTGTTATCTCATGAATTCGAAATCTCAGTCGATCGTTTCGTGAGTTCGACGTGCGACATGAAAAGCCGAGCGATAGGGTTAATCTCTCCCGATAAATCCGGTTATTCTTCAAAACGGATAGGAAAATCTAACAACAGCAATTTCCCGCGGGCGAAAGTCGTGACAGTGAAGATGCAAATGAAGGCAATTTATCGAAAGGAGAGGCGCGACGTTTACCGCGTCGAAGTTCACCGTGCTCGAGCGTAGTTATTCATAAACAGCCAGGATTTCGAGCAGGCACGAAGCTCATATTTTACGTTCCCGATGCGGAGCAACCGGAGTAGACGCACTTACGTACATCCCCCGCGCAGAGTTACGACGGCGGATATTTGCAAGAACGATATTTCTCCGTGGGAAAATCTGAGTTAATATCGAGCCGTGCAGATGTCCCCGCGTTATTGCGCAATATCTGCAAGATGTTAATCACGAGAAGCACCCGTCCGGATATCAGGAGTTTGTAACGAACCCCCTGCTACGCGCGTCCTCCACTTTGTCACTTTGGACCCTGTAAAGTTTTCAAACAAGGGCCTGTTAAAGGATCGACGGAGTGAACTCTTCGTCGCATTATGAATTAAACTAGTGTCACTGTTGGTTTCCAGGCTTTCTTTCCATTTGATGGAATTTACGATGATTGGGGTAGTTTACAGAAGAATCTAGGAGCTCGAGGGTTCAAGACTCGCGCAAATTAGATAGATCCTTGGGATAATATCGTTCAAGGAAGGAAAAAGAAAGTCATCCTACGTAGAAACAATAATACGAATGAATTCCTTTTTCCTTCCACATGGAACTAGACCTGTGAACTTTCAGCTGGATTTCAAAATATGTATTCACTAAAATACTTTACCTATAGAAGTTCGTTTCACAGGGCCAGCATGAATACCAACGAACACGTTTGGGTTATTATCAAAGAGAAATAAGGTATTTTGGAGTTTCTCTGGTGTCACGAATGCTACAGTATAGTCCATGTGCATTAATTCCTCATCTCGTCTGACGTCCGACAAGCGAACGTTGGACTTTCGCGCTGCAGAGCCGCATAAATGAAGACAGACGGTATTGACGTCGGGGAAAACGGCGGGAATGGTAACTCGCCGGAAGAAAACGCGAAAGCATGGTTTCCTTGCTGGCGAAACGGCGGCTTCGGACACAGAAAAATGTGATTAAAGAGTGAACGCGAACGTGGCCGTGTAACGTTATGTGAACATGATGCGGTGAACGGTCCAGAGAAATGCGATTTGTTCTTACGATCGCTACGTACCTACGTGTGTAACGTTTACGCTAGATTTGTTTTACGACGTTGTTAGGAACGCTGGTTTTACTAAAGTTACATTTTATTTCATCGTCGTCTGTGTAAAAATTGTGCTCTGTGAGTGAGAACGAATGTAGTTCAAACACGATAATATAAATAGGCAAATTAGATGTTTATGGGGATTGAATGTGGGACAATATATTTTTTTAGGAAGCAAGGAAGATGAGAAGATAAGACAAGCGGAGAAGTAGAGCCAGGTCGCCACAAATTGTTGAATAAAAATTGAGTACTATTAGCTTCAGATCATTCATTAGATGAAACTGATAAATACAAATAGTTCTCGCGCTTGCATACCATATTTTATAAAAAGCATAGTGTTGACCGTGTAAATACTTGGAAAGTGTATTTTGTTAGAGATATTTTAGTTTAAATATAATTAAAAGATAACCATCAACGGCACGACCGCGTAGCATAAGTTGCGCGCAAGTAGTAATAATCGGCATAAGTCAGACACCTATGAGAAGTCGTTGCAACACTTGTGAGGATGACAATGACCTATTTGAAACTTCATAGTAGGTCGTGTTACACATAAAAGAGCATATATAACCCAAGTATCGTATCAGACAATTGCAACGATGGTAATAATAACTAGCACAATATGAAAATATAAAATATTCTTTCTATTTGATACTTGGGTAATTCGGTCGTTGCTATGTAATTCCTAATTTACTATCCATTACAACACTTATATTTTTCACAACTAATTAATATATTCTAACACTTCATTTCATTATTGCTGTTATTCATTTTATTATAGCTGAAAGCCTTTCACCATTCATCTTTCCCGAACTTGTATCCCGAGTTGAACGAAAATGACACGGCTATCATTATATAAAACGTTCAGATGAGTCGTTGAATTATGCTAACCGTAATCTCATCGGTGTCATAACGACTATTATTGGGGCAGCGATGTGACCTATTAATTCAGATTTAGATCACGCACTCGCTGCTGCCGTTTCAATTATTCACGGCGGGTAAGTGTCGGGGAGGGATCCTAATTCATTGCTATAATGCCGTTATAATTATTGAACATGGACACGCGTAGCCGCTGAGTTATGCGCGTGTGCAATATTGCGTGATTATTTACTGGTGCTTCGAATCGAGGCGCTAATGAGGAACAGAATTAATTCCAATTCGGGCCGAAATTGCGAGCGGTGTACTGTGGGAAAACAAACATCGTACCTATAGTAAAAGTAACTTTGAGTAAAATATAATATTTCTTTGATACAAACATTTCTCCACCAAAAAATAATTCTTCAAATCCGTTCTACTTTTTCGCCTCCTATGTGTATGTTGCCCCGTAATTGAATCCTCATCTTCCCCGTATCGCGTACATTTGATATTTTATGATACGTACTTCCAGGGAACGTGTTGCAGCCGCCTCTCGGATTACATTATTCACCGTGGTTCCTCCTTAATTCACGGATACTCCGTAATCACGGTCCCCGATATAATTTCATTAAACCAGTCGACACTGGACTGGCGCTTCTTTAATCCAAATTCATTGTTTGCTTCATCCCGTTGTAATCGTTCGATAAGCAAACTTTCCGCGAGTCCAACGGTTCGGACCTCGTTAAAAATATGTACCTCTCAGCTAGCAGATCGTTATTTGGCTTATCGGTTCGAATGCGGGTACCGCGATGCGGCTGAATTATACCGCGAATACTAATGACTAGGGCCGCGCCGGGCAGACCGTTGAAAAATGGCGTATTTTCGAGCCACCGTGCACCACCCCCGTTAATAGGTCAGCCGATAATTTCAATGCGGCGTACTAATCCTCGACTATCGATGCTACTTCATCGACAAAGCAAGAATAACGCACGGTATCGAGTTTCGCCCGCGCACCCTCTCTTAATCCCGGTGTTTTATTGTTTCAGTTTACAACGTTAATAATCCCGGGCCACCTTCCTTTTCTATCTTTGAATTTGCCGGTTCGAACGCGATTTGGTTTGCCTGGCACACTGATGTGGAAATGTTTCGAAACGATTCAGGGCGAGGTGAGGGTCTATAATATTTGCGTGCAGAAGAAAAGGAGGGACGAAATACGGATTCGAAGGTTGTATACAATATACGGCACTGATCGTCCCAGGCTATAGTCTTAAATAGGGATTAAGGGTGACGGTAGCATCATAAAATATATACACCTTTCATAAACGGAACGAAGCGGACGGACCTTGCCGGGGAATCCCAAATTTTATGACCCTGACCATCGCCCTGCTTCTAATTACTTTTAGCTCTTTTGAAATTATCGTCGAGCCAACTGCTGAATAAAGATTAAACCCGATTCGGCTTTAACCGTGAAACGTAGTTGTTTCACAACGACGCCCGGTGATTTCGATTTAACACAAAGCGCTGTGCCAAGAGAAGAACGGAACTGAAGTCTTGCCCTTTTAAAAGCTGTGCTACTGATGATGCACCCGCTTGACGCCGAGTGGTCGGGATAAACCCAGATTGAACTCTGTCTCGGGCGTAAAACTGAAGCGTGCGACTTCTTCAAGGTTATTGAACTTCTTTCTCGAGGCATCCATAGCGCTGGAAATCTCCATCCACCATCCCTGACATTATCACCGTACCCACAGCCCTCGTATTTCTCGTATTTACGGTTTCAATTAAGGAATGCCCACCGTGATCCTCGGCTTTTAATTAAAAACGCATGCGATTCGTCCGGTGACCAACAAAATTCAAATTTCTAATGTTAAAATTAAAAGGCGTGTGTTACTTTAACTCGGAATACCCGTCTTCGAGGATGACCGGACGCAACGATCCGTTTCCGCGAGGCGGAGACCCGAGATTTTCGAGTATTCGAACGGAACGAGGGTGCTTTAAGTGATACCACTGACCTAGAAGAATTCCTCCGGAAAAAGAAAGCGAGTACTGTGGAAAACTATGGGAAAAAAGATGGAGGGAAGACGCTGACTTTGCGTCTTGACGCGAACGACCGAAACAAAAAGCTGACCGACTTTAAACCGATGATAACAGGAGAGGAAAGGCGTGCACGCGAAGGAAATTGCTGACAAAACGCATTCTCGAGTGTCAGCGGAAAGGAGGGCCAAACGGAGTCGCTTGCGAGCCAACAGACTAAATAAGTAGTAAATAAACAAATTCGTGTAGACCACTCAGAATTGCACGGTGACTTTGAAATTGCGCGAAGTAACAGTGAAGTTTCTGCAAAGTGAAGTTTCTACAAAGTGAAAGTATAAAGGATGAAGCAGTTAGATTTTTATTTAAATGCGCGCAGCAATAATATAGGAATATTAGTTATATCGTGAGATTATTGGAGATCTAGCCGTAATCATAGCTTGTAGCGGTTTGAACGTGCTCTTTTCTGAATCGAGAACGTTTCATCTGACGTGAAAGTATTAAGAGGGGTTCAGAGAAAAATCTATATTAGATGTTAGGTTTGCCTTTTGCCTCGTCTGTGATTACAATTTGAAGAGGCCGAAACTGAGATACAACCCTGTACATTTTTGAGACATCCCCCAGGATTAGTCAATTATTCCTCACGGTCTCGAAGGGTACGGCTCCGCCGAAGTCCTTTACTTCCACGACCTTCTCGTTATCCCTGAGATTTCCCGAGCGATACACGGGCGGGCAATAACGTCGGAAACATTCGAGAGACGAGTTAAATGAATCGACGAGAAGAGGAAAACGTTCGTAGCTTGTTAGGAAGATACTCGTAGTTAACCGAACAATCTACATCGGAGTATGGGAAGGCTTAATAAACTATCCTGTGAACTATATCTTCAATTATAAAGAGGTAATAGGTGGAAATTATCAGAGAATCGACTACGATCCGCAGGAATTAATTTGCTGACCAATCTAAGGAGTAATTGAAAGACATGTTCATTCAATAATTCGACAAATTCATCGTACTGTCATAATATAGTGAACCAATAAGGAATCGGCTGTGATTCACACAGGTTAACACAGAACTCGACCAACCAATAAGAAACTGTTGACTTCGACAATGCCATTCGTCCAATTCATCAGTGTGCTTTCGGGGAGAGGGTAACGGAGTTGTAAGCTTGATACTACCTGCGCCTCTTTCGAACCGTAAAGACCATAAACCAAAGTAGCCTGGTATTCAATGCAGTGTTTCTGAGTCAGTTGAACGAATAACATCGATCGTGAGTTTTCCAAGCAGTTAGAAATCATTTTCGCCTGAGGATAGGGCATTTTGAATTATTCTCGAGGTCGGAAATTAGCTCGATATTCCTGCACTCGCGTGCGACAATTAATACATGGTATCAACGAAAGTGAAAAGTGGTGGAATTTCGAAATCAGTTGCTATACACGCGGGAAAGCGGAAGAAGGGGTAAGAGTGTATATTACTGTATTCGTTGGAACAAAGAGACGTTCGTCAAGAAAGCTTGTGAATAGAGGAGAATGTGAAAGTGGACGGAGATTAATTTCAACGCTAATTTAGCTGGGGCTAATGAACGTTCTAACTGAAACATCCCCCTGGGTACAGTGCAACTCTCGGCCTGAAATGAAACTCGACCAACGCGACTACTAGTTCCGTGCCACGTTTGATTTCGACCGTTCCTGTGACGAGGGTAAGTGAGGTAAAAAATATAAAGAGACGATTAAGTGGTTACTAATAAAATTCTATTCGAAACGGCGGGAATTGGCAGCGATTGAGCCATGTGTCGCCATCGGTGGGGATCGTTCAAACTAAATGCTGTGTTGCTACGCGCCTCGTTCCTTATCGCAAATAAAATAAAAACACGAATTTCTGGAGCAAACAGAATTAATCGACATCGCGATGAAAAATACATCAAGCTGTACACACTGTGTAAAATATATTTTGCTTACGTAATAACTATGTTCTCATATTTATGAACGTGAGTTGGTTAATGTATTGAACAATTTTTAGGCGGTCATTTTATTTTCATTTCCGAAATTGCTGAACTTTTTTAATATTCTCAACATTAGGGTGCTATAAATGTAAAATTTAAAAACTAGCTTCGTATATAATACAGAATACTACGATGGAAATTTTGATTTTAAATGTACACCAACCTCGCGGTTTCGAAACTTCCAGTTCGCGGCGATAAGTTGCACAATTCTTGTTAATTGTAAGATCGAGCACATACGCAGACGCATTTTTCATTTCCAAGGGTGTCCTGATTGAAGCATTTTCCACAACACTTTAGAGGAAACAATATCTACAAAATCCTATACGGGATAAAGTAAATAGCATAATTATTTTATATACTACGTAACAGTGTAACGTGTAACAATGAAAACACGTTCGGGACACAGGCCACGGGTTACGCGCATTCAAGTAATTCGACAATAACATGCAGCGAACCCTGCAGTTCAATTCTTGCACTTAAAGGAACACGTGTTACTTGATCGAATTTTCTCAAGCTATAAATGAATTCAGTGCAAAAGCTGCATGCAGATACAAAACTAAATATCAGAAAGTGCAACTTCTAATTGTAAAATATCGATATACTAATGAATTTAATTCAAAACACTTGAAATGAAAGACGCGCATCGCCCGTTCTTGAATTGGACGCCAGGTGGCGAACATATCGCCGGAGGAAGCATAGTTGATTCGAATGCAGTTCTACGCACAGGACTTGTCGTGGGCATATGTGAGCCGTCAGGGGACGCCATGTTTATACTGTAGGTGGTGTGGTGCGGGTATACGCGTTGTCCATTATTTTCAAGTAATAACGTTTAATTATTTATTTACACGTACGGCGCGGTGCGGAGTGTCCTGTGCGCGAAGTGTGTCGAACCCGATGTAGCGGGGGATCGATTTTGCGCTAGCGGATACATGGGATAATACAATAGACACAAACGATCCATGACTTACGGACCTTCGTTTCACGGAACCCGTTTGCTACCTCATAAATTGTTTACAACTTGTTCACGCTGCTTTACGGCTAAGCAGGGCCCCCAGAACGTGCTATTTGCGCTAGGAGTACAATTTCCTTTTCAGGAATCATCCGCGACCGTCGGACGGGCGTAATGCATCCTTAGTACACGAGCGTTTAGCGTGTTTTATAACCTGACAACACGTCCGAAGTTTCTCCCATCTTTATCATGTCATTGCATCTTTGACAAAGTATAACAAAGTGGTAAGGATTCAACGGGACCGTGACGGCCACAATTTTGCTTGCGTTCCCCGCCACGTGCGCGCGGTACGCACGAGATAGAATAGCGCATTCGAACGGATTACTTGGAAATGCTGCATACCTTGTAAAAATATCAAACACCTCTGCGAAATAAACGTATCAGTTTTATTTTTTTTTATCCTTCTGGCTTCTGCTCCGCTTCTCTTTCTTTTCATCACGAGAGAACGTCACTGCTTTGGAATTCTAGAAGATGCCTTTACCATGCGTGTAAATGAATTTCGTTGTTATGCAGTCATGTAAAAATCCAGTATGAATACAAATATACCCAAGGTTTAAATACAATAATTACAAGAAAAAGAAAATGTATAGTTTATTTATTATATACAAACAGACTAGATTTGTCCTATGTACAATTATAATGTATGGTTTATTTATATTTCCATTGTACGCTGGTTACAAAAATATTGATAAATACCATACGCGATACAAAAGTAATGCTTTTAGAAGTTTATATATATATATATATATATATTTCATTGCATTATGTTTTACGCATCATACTGATCCTGATTATTTGTCTTGAATTATATTTTTTTACAAGAAGGTTCGAGTGTTTTAATTCTATTAAACGCCGAGTTGTACAAAATTATTTTCATGTTATTTAGATGGTAATTGTACGCGTTACGCTATAGCTCACTATTTACATAATCAAGTTCCACTACAAATCGAAATGATTATATCTAAGTGTAATAGAATGTTCCGTTTCAGATCTGGAACAGAAATAATAAATACCAAAATGTGGTCGTCACAAGGTAACAACTCGAACACGAATTCCTCGTCGAATGAGAAAAATCTGCGCACACTGGGCATGACATCTGCTATCAGTGTAGCAGAGCCAAAACCCAGTGATCTTAGCAGGACAAATGAGTTGAAGGAAGCATTGAAACCGTATAATGTATTCGAGTCCGAGGAAGAATTGAATCATAGAATGGAAATTTTAAGGTATTTTTCATATGTGTAGTTACAGCGCGATACAAATACGCAGCACTGTCGTGAGTTTACTATATTAATCTTTGTATCCAAACAGCAAATTAAACACGCTGGTGAAACAGTGGATACGGGACGCAAGTATTGCCAGAAATATGCCACCCAATGTTGCTGAACAAGTCGGCGGTAAAATATATACTTTCGGTTCATATAGGTTAGGGGTACATCACAAAGGTGCTGATATAGATGCCCTATGTGTTGTACCACGTCATATCTATAGGTCGGATTACTTTTCATCCTTCTTTGAATTACTCAAAATGCAAGAAGAAGTTACAGACTTGAGGGTACGTATTTCGCACAGAAATAAATAGTAGTAACGACTAATAGTTCGTTTAATATCAGTTTCTTTTCAAATAGCATTTGCACAGTAAGTACTTGCAATTTATAATTAGGCTAATTATTGGTTTAACGAAACTTGTAAGATTCTATAGCGAAGGCATCGTTAACGAGCCTTATATATAAAGGTCGTTTACTTTGATTAAAGATGTACGGCTGGCTTGATGTATTGTTTAATATCTTTCAGGCAGTGGAGGAAGCATTTGTACCAGTTATAAAAATGAATTTTGATGGCATCGAAATCGATATGCTATTTGCGAAACTAGCTCTTAAAGAAATTCCCGATTCAATGGTTAGTAAATTATCTGCAGATAGTATCTCTGAAGTGTAATCTCCATTTTACGTATGATATTCAACAAATTTTACTTACAGGATCTTAAGGATGACATGCTTCTGAAGAATCTCGATCAGAAATGCGTGAGAAGCCTTAATGGTTGCAGAGTAACGGACGAAATATTGCGCTTAGTACCTAATATAGAAAATTTTCGGTTGGCACTTAGAGCTATCAAATTATGGGCAAAGCGTAAGATCGTTTAGTTGTTCTCGATTTTTATACTCCATAAGATGAAACGTATGTCTGCTATGTCTGATTTTGTCGTTTTGTTATTTTTAGGTCACGGCATATATAGCAATGTGCTGGGTTATTTAGGCGGCGTATCTTGGGCAATGTTGGTCGCGAGAACATGTCAACTTTATCCAAACGCTGTTGCGGCAACCCTAATAGAAAAATTTTTCCTTGTATTTTCTCAGTGGAAATGGCCACAGCCAGTCCTCCTAAAGCAGCCCGATAACGTTAATTTGGGTTTTCCCGTCTGGGATCCAAGAGTAAAGATTTCTTTTATTCCTACATGGATTCCATTTTATAAAAGCTTCTTACTAAAGCCGATCTTTTTAGGTGAATATATCAGACAGATATCATTTGATGCCAATAATCACGCCAGCGTATCCTCAACAAAATTCAACATTTAATGTATCAGTTTCAACGAGAACTATTATGCAGGATGCATTTGAAACTGGACTGTCGACAACGGAAGAGATCATCATGGGAAAAGCTACGTGGGACAAGTTATTCGAGCCACCGAACTTCTTTGGCAAATACAAGCATTACATTGTATTACTAGCCAGGAGTTTAACAGCGGAAGATCAGCTGGAATGGTGTGGCCTTGTTGAGTCGAAAATACGACACTTGATAGGTAAACCACTGAATACAACAATAAATATACTCTTCTCGGATATTATCGAAATTCGTTTACGAAGATCTTGTGAATTTATCGATCGCATCAGGATTTTTAGAAAGTGTTAAAACGAAGCATCGCCTGACCTTGGTATTAGTTGTATCAGGTTGTGGTCATTTCAGTTAAATGAGAGTAGATTAACACAGATTGCGCTTTATCGAAATGTAAATTTTTCAAGAATCACACGTAGGTCCTCGGATAAATGTATGAATCTTTCGCAGGAGTAAGCGGCAGTTGTAAATCAATGAATTGCACGAAATTTCTGCCCTAATCTGTGTCTTGACCTCTAATCATCAAACATTGTATTTGAACAATAATCTGCTCGTATTTCAATGCTAATAATCCGCGGGTGCCAAAATGGCAAAATCCTAACTCTTAAAAACAGGTACACTGGAAAGGAATCCCCACATTACACTGGCGCACGTGAACCCGGAGGCTTTTCCACCGTTAGAACCAGAGCCGGAGGGGCACTGCTCCATGTGGTTCATCGGCTTGCTATTCGCCAAAAGCGAAAACTTGAATGTCGACCTGACGTACGATATAAAGTCCTTCGTGGAATCAAGTAAGTATACGGCGCATACGAATGAAACAGGCGGAATCCTACTGTTTCGTGAATATTTTAACCATTGGCCGTTGATGGAAAATTGCAGTTCAAAGGCAAGCCGAACAGCTGAGCATGTTGAAGGAGGGCATGTGGATAGAAGCCAAGCACGTGAAGAGAAAGGACCTACACACATACGTTTCTCCCAGTTTGCTCAAACGAGAAAGAAAGGTTAGTGGGAGCAGTGAAGTTCATTCTAAAATCCGAATTACTTTTAGAATCTTAAGACGGATACTAATGATCGGCTATCATTTGACTCAGGTTTCTGGCAGTGTACATAAAAACGGAAACATTGCTGGGAACGGAAACACCGGCAGCGTCTCACCGCGGAACCAAGGGGATGCAGCGAGTAGGAAGAGATTATCGGATCAGAACCCGGACACGTGCGGAAAGAAGCGAAGGGTCATCGATGGCGAGCAGCAAGCCACGCAGGTAGATATAAGAAAGAAAAAGACGACGACGGGCATGAAGACGCAATGTGTGACTAACGATCCTCGATATTTCTTCAGGGAGAAGATGGATCGTTAGTGGTCCAATCCTGTGGAGAAGACAGCAATTCCGGATTTAGCTTGGATGAATACAAACAAACATTGACAGCTACTAAGGATGTAAGAAATTGTATATATAATGAACAGTAATCATCATAGAACAGAATTAGGTAACTACATCTAAAGAAAAGAAAAGTAGAGCATAGTAAATCAATATCGGATTCATTGGAGAAGAAATTCTTTCTTTTGCCGTAAATCGGAATCGCGAAGTAAGGAGCGGTTGTGTGGGTGACGAAGGGAAAGAGGAAGTAGTTACGCAGCATCTCATAATTCCGTGTTTGATAGGGTTTTCTTGATTACGTGGGGGGCGGGCAGGGGGGGGGGGGGTGCGCAATTGCGCTGGGTTCTCTGATTTCTTGGATCGGAGGAAGCCTTAAATTTCTCCGTTACCGAAACTGTTACAGGAGGGGCCGACTGGTGCATCTACAGTAGCACAGGAAGGATACGTTTGCACTTGACCACTGCAGGATTACTACCTCACATCGATCCGCAGATGCTCCTCTGGGCCATCTAGACTGTAATCACTTGTCACGCAACCATCCACTGCCCACTGTAAGTCCCCCCCGTTTCGTAAAAACAAAGCAACGTGATGCGTTGGGAGAAAGCTACCGGTTCAAGGAGTCGATCGATACACGACTGTGTGACAGACGTTCTGATTTTAGTATTTATAAACAGCATCAACAGTCAATGGGAACAATTACGCCGCGAGCTATTGATTGTGCCAGTGTCTGTGATGTTATTTTTTATTATAAACCGCGCGCAGCAACTTGGGGATTCATGATGGTCGAACGATTAGAGATAACGGGAACTTAAAAATCCATCACTATCTGTAAGGTTAATGATTTTATTTTTATATTTCATTTTGTACATATCGCTTGTAATCATTTTTATTCAGGAAATTGTTGAAAAAGAAAAAAAGGAAGGCACGGTGTCGGGTCTGGATAAAAACGGTTCGTGCATTATCGTGCTGATATGTGAATAGGCGACGATATTTCGATTAGAAGCTTATAATTAGAGTTTTCGACTAAACCAAAAAAAAAAGGATGAAAAAAAAGACATGAAAGTTTCAATGTTATATGAAGGTGAAACGTATTCTTGTATAAAACGCATTTCTTTGATGCGTAGGTAGATAAAAGTAAAAAAAAAAAGAAGGTACGTCTAAGTTGTGTAAATAACTCATCTGCTTTGTCACTCACGTGTCGGTGTAAATTACAGAAAACGATCTGCCTTTGAGTTTGAGAAAGTGTAATCACAGCATGGTAGTACGTTTTACTTGCTTCAGATTAATTTAGAAACTATTTATCTAGCATTACTTAATATTAATACTATTATTTATAATATCTATGCTAAACGAATACTTGAATATCAGTTGCTAAATGGAGCTCACTTTCTATACATACGATATCGTTATATTTTCTCGTAATTCTAAGATTTTTTCTTTTTCTTTTTTTTTTTTTTTCTTAGTTCTATATCGCATTCGTAATCAGTCAGTTAACGAACGATAAATCACCGACACTGGCATAAGAGATTCAATGCTCCATTTACAGAAAGACCAAAAAAAAAAGAAGGAGACCGTCAAATATAGCATAGGTTCGATTAAACTGGGGTTACTTATAAACGGTCTGTAAATGGAACATGCTAAGCAAGCCATTGACTATCTTGTTGACGATCGTATTACGTAAAATGAGTTTCGTACGGAGTCGCTATTTAGTTTTTATTCACAGAAACGAACGTTATAGCTTTAACGATGCAACAAGGGACTGGCATCTGGATTATTCAAACCATCTATCACCTGTTTGGTGAGTCTTTTCAGGTGTTCGACTGCCTTCAGTCCCCCCCCCCCCTTCAGTTCTACACAATTCTCTCTCTATCCCTGGTCCTGGCCCCTTATCGTACCACAACCCTTTCTCCCTTATCGAATTATCGAATTATCTTTCTGTGTTAAAGGCATGTCGGTTGTCGAACGTTTCGAGGTATTTGATGTTCACTCTTTAATATGCGTGTCGGCAACGAACGATACGTTAGAATGTCTAATGATTATCGTACACGAGAGACTAAGTATTTGCAGGGTAGGCTCCACAAAGTCAAGCACCGTATACGAACACAATTTTTGTACATGTACAAAGCATCGAGATCCAATCATCCACACAGTCCTATTCTCATCCCATATCGTAAAACCATTATCGTTATTCCTCGGTACATCTCACATAATGTACAGTGCTCTGCGAATACTGTAGTTGATTCTATTATCAGTGGTTAGGGACCATTTCGTTGATTGTATATACTCGCCGTATTCTTTGGATAGTAGTTTCTTCTCCGCGGTTTTCGCGATCTTGTTCGTATCGTTGCGTCGATACACAAATCTGTGTTCATATTTTTGCGGCAGTCACAGTGTGCAGTAAGAAAACAGTACATAGGACGGTGGTATAATCGAAAGAAGTAGTAAATTATTGCTTTACTCGTGTTGCATTCTGTTATTTCGTTACAGTAACAGGGAAGACTGTAACTTCAGTTCGCGAAATACGAACGATACAGATGAATGAAATGAGCGTTTTTTTTTTATCGCCGAGGTCGTTTAAATTCGCATTCTTTAGCCTTGAAATAAATGATTTTCTTCTGTATGAAAGATTCGTTATTGAAATTCCATGACGGTTTATTATGCTCACCGTTACAGAGAATATCATTTATCCTGTGCCTCGAGTAGATCGTTTTATCCAGTTTTGTACATCATTTGTAATCTAATTTATTAATATTCATCTAAACGTCAAATTGGCGGCTCAGTAGAAATATTTTCCATCGTACAATAAATATGACATTCATTTACTATCGATGAGAAAGATATCACAAGGGTTAGAACGAGTTCCATAAAATCTGGGCACAGTTCAGCAAATCATACGCGATAAACCGAGTTCAAAAGGATAAAGAACGACCTCGTTATCGTGCAATACCTGATTTTTTAAAAAATATGATCGAAGAATCCTTTCGTTGGACGTACGAATAATTAGCGGAGAATTTAAGAATCAATGAAAATGAAGTAGTTGGAAAAGGGAAAGTTGCGATGATGTAGGACCATTTTATTTCCAAAAATAAGCGTCTCGTGGGGCCAAGCACGTTCACGAATAAATTTATGTTTCAAGGGAGTTACGTGTCAACGAATTCTAAGGACATATGATTTACGTTTTTTCCTCAACAGAATCATGCCTTTGATTTGAAACTTTTCCATTCACGGTGAACCGAAGTTCGGGCGTGAAAATGAAAATTGTCCAAGGTTCCTTTAATTATTTTTACGGCATAATAAAATCGCAGGGCTCGATGACTCATATTCTTCGCTTTGAACATTCACCGCCAGTCATTTTCAAAGTTTCGCGAGAATTTTAGAATTCACAAGAACACTCCTCCTTCATTGCATTCATCATTTTATTACTATTATTTTCCTCGCCCATATTAATATTACTATTAATACTGTAGTCACGTTATACCCCCGTATAATTTACTCATTATTATAGTTACAATAATAATATCGTTAACAGTATCACCAGTATCGTTTTTATTATTCCATTTCCCAACACTAAAGTAGCACGTACGTGAGAAACGAAGAGGAAAATGAGACGAAAGGATACACGGCCAATATCGTGTCATTTCATAATCACACATAAGCACACATAGGGAAGGAGCAATAAACAGTGAACATCAAGATTACCCTCGCGCGCAATGCACCACGTTCTCTCGTTAATTTAAAGGGAAATCAGAAATTTAAAGAAAATGGGATCGTGCCCCCGAACTCCAGCCACGTTGCTCTGGAAAGCATCAAGCAGACATGTCTCTAGCACATTTTTATTTCCTCCATCCGTTCTCGGGAACGTCGCATCGTTCTCTTCTGTCGGCACAACGTTCCCGAACGTTGAAAGAAAGGCCCCCCGAAAAAGGGAAAAACGAAACGGTGAATATCGCGTGTAACACCCTCTCTTCTGTAACAAAGACGAAGCAACTAAGCAACAAACCAAAAAAAAAAAAAAATTGAAAAAAACGCGAAAAAGTGCTGAAGGCAAGGGAAGTCTGTAATTTAGAGACGAGTGGTTTCGAGAGAGTGCCTGCGAAGAACAGTCTCGATGTTTCGGACGCTCTCGCGAAATCGGCGGGCTCGATCGGTGCCGGTCACCTAGAATTCTTGTCGAACAATGTCCTGTACCATAATCTCCCTCGAGTAAGGCGCGGGAAGATCTCGAAAAAGAACGTACGAGACCGAGATAGTGGGCCACGGACCTCGCTTCCATGTACCCACGAATCGAACACACCCTACACGCATCACAGAAATCGCACGCACGCTTCCATGCGGGCGCGCGCAAGACGCATGCATATTCATACACACGGGAGACAGCGTACGCGGCACACGAGACGCACGATTTTATATCGGAACAGACGGAAGTACCGCGAATGCATCGAGGCTGCGTGTTAACATGTGAACGTGAGTCATTTGTCTGAATGAAAATAAACGGCATCGAATACATCATCGTGTGTTTATGTGCTTGTTAACAGCATACGAGCGTCGCGACGCACCGAACGGTCCAGTGCACGCGGGAACTACATGGTATGGGCTTGATTTTTGGACACGGTCTTGGGCCTGGTGAACGAATCAGTCTGACGAGGTGGAGGGTCATTTAAGTTTTTCGGTTTCAAGAAGAATCCGGCGGATTTCGGAGATAGGTACACGACTTTGGAGGAATAGAGACGATAGAATGAAATGATCGTGATCGACGAAGATGACCGAGAATTTCGGATTGGATATTATGCTTTTAATAAGCTTTCGAGATCTCAGCCATCATCGTGGCCAAAGTACAGCTTCGACAAGCTCAAAGATTTCTTTCAAAACTGCTCGCAGATGAATACTTATCAGTTCAGCGAGAAATCTTATCATGCAACTTTAATTTTGCTCCTCATTCGACGCGAGATTTCTTATGAACTACCGTAATCACAGGATAGCCGCATTGAACGGTGGTTTCTTAGCTCGCGAACTTCTAGAAATTATTAGTAACAACAGCTGAAAATTCATTCCATACCATCCTGCACCGGTGTTCGTTGTTCCATTTCTTAATTATGCAATATTCTCTAGCAATCAGCGTGTTCCTTCGTCGTCATAAGGGGTTCACGATGATGCGCGGTGTTGCTTAAGTTCCTTTCAACGGAAGTACACTCTGTGCAGGGTGCATCCGAGCGCAGGGACCGTGCGACGATCGGTGCATCGCGAATCGGTGTATGCTACCGTTAGCTGTAATCACTCCATTCGTAGGATCGGGTTCGTCGTAAAGAGATAACGACGGCAGGGTCCGCGTGCTTCGACGTTTGCAATAGGGACGATTTTTTTTCTTTCTTTACCGGAGAAGCACGAGTTGTACGCATAATTTGTATCCTCCCCCGGCAGCTGTACATTCTGTATCTTTCTTGAATAAACCGAAATAAATTTCTCTTTTAATTCCTTCAGCCAAATGGTGTCTGACTGTTGGCGACGTCTCGGCGGAATGGCACGCTGCTTTTAAGGGCGCCCGTGGTACTCTCGAATGATAAGTACCGTTGCTTTGGGAGGTGTTCGTTTTCCAGGTGTAGTTCTCGTGAACAAAACTGAAGGAGCTGGGAAAGACAGGCTCTGGATACTACAGTTTTGGTTGCAAGAAGTGTGCAAAAATCCTGGGAAACGAGACCACCTGAAGTTGTGGTGCTTATTGTACTTAATAGAATATGGTTTGAAGTGAATCGAGATCTTGGTGATTCTTGTCATTCTGCCTTGTCGTCGCCGATATTTGTTCTTTCCTTCTGAACCTCCCACTTTTCAGTTTGATCTGCGATCCAGTTGGAGATCAATCGTGCATTTAGCAGAGCATTCGATGATAAATTGGAGTGTGCTTGCAGATGCAGGTTGAAATGAATTTCTGTGAATGCAGAAGAAAGTGTTGAATTGTATGGTAAGTTGATAGTTGGCGAAGCT
The DNA here is from genome assembly GCA_947577245.1 of Andrena bucephala. Taxonomy (NCBI): domain Eukaryota; kingdom Metazoa; phylum Arthropoda; class Insecta; order Hymenoptera; family Andrenidae; genus Andrena; species Andrena bucephala. The sequence continues at coordinate 114,703,735 of OX387715.1, forward strand.
CTGAACAATTGCACTGGTCCTTATTAAATTACGCTTATTAAATAACTGAATATGGCTTGTAACATTTATTTAATGCTAACATTTATTTTTCGTGTTTAACTTTAGCATTAAATAACTGAATATGACTTGTAACATTTCAATGTACTGATGTAGCAAACTTTAATTATTTCAGTAACGCTCTTTTTACAATCTCCTTAATTGTCAGTAATAATTCGTATCATAAATGGCCCTTCCTTCATCGAGTTACTATAGGTATTTAAATGACACTGTTCAGAACAGAAAGATACGCCATCGATGCTTTCATAATCTAGAACAAAACAGATGCGTTGAAAATCTTGTTAGATTGTAACTTATATTATAGGCCGTGCAAGAGCTTGATCGTGTTAAAAGACTGAAACGTTAGAACTCACAGTGCCGAATGTTTCTAACGAAAATACATAGAACTTGCCCGCAGTTAGGCATAATGGTTTCTGGGATCGAAGGATGCAGAACATTAATGATCGTGCATATTCGTCTGGCAAATCGTACCAATTAATAAAGTAACAAGCCATCTGCATTTCGCTACTCTGAAAAAAATTACACGTTGCAGTGTTGGTGAGCAGCGTTAAATTTTTTGCACAACGGCAGTACGTATTATCATAAATTTTGCACCTTCTGAATGCTAAGTAATAATAGTATTACTAACATCATAGCGGAATCTATACGATTTAATGAGCTCGTAATATTATTGGTTCGAAATTGTTCAATTACTCATATATTCTACTACATAAAAATTTGGGTTTTGTTTTTTTTTTCAGAACTCTTAAAAATAATTACGTGGCTCTTGGGATATTTAAGTAGCGCAGTGCTCAAAGCATTTTTCGCAGTGTAGTATAAAAATGTTATTCTTGTAGATTTGTAACACAATAAGTGCATTGATTGTACTACAAATTTAATTACCTCGTTAATCAGACACTCCCCCAGAAAACAGTAGCAAAATGCTAATAATATGACGGCGCAGGAGTAAATTATAAAATGTATAGTGTTCATGTCTTCCCCAGACTCGGTCGTCTGTAAAGTAATCCTATTTTTAAGCTCTTCATATATTTGAACCTGGTTTTGGAAACACTGATAGTATCGATATTACAACGTGCGGGACAACATTTCCCATTGATTAAGTAGAAGAACATGAATGAAAAGTCTGTAAGAACACATTAAGTGCTTCACGATATGAAGAAGCCGGAGCATTAGCTCATGTGTAACCAATATCATCGAACATCCATAGGAGCTTATCACGTTACCGTAAGTAATTGGAAAACCACGATGCACAAGGAAAATATCAACCCTAACGTCTGCACGAACATAAGAGAGCTGAACGTTTCTGCCAAGGTAGTCGCCAATCTATAATTGAATCGACAATAATTATCTCGTTGCTTCACAGTATTCTCTTACCAATAAGAAATATTCTAACACGCATAAAACAAACAGACTGCTATTAAATCAACAGATAAAAAGATCATCGTTATATCAAATAATTGTTATTAATATTTGCTGTACGCTTTCTTCATACATTGTGAGTGTTTGTCAATGGACAGTAGGCAGAAAGTTTCAATTTAGTCCTCCAGCAAGAAGTTGTTTTCTGTTTTAAACGCCTTACCGCAAAAGTTCAATGTGCCGTTCAATGAGTATCCTCATTTTTGGATAATATTTCTGCGGCTCGGTGTCGATGTTTCTGATACGATGCGACAGGATTGAGAGCTGGCTACAGAGATGAAACGTTAACGTCACCAAAAGACTGTCCGCGCCAGTTGCGCCGATTGTCAGCAGCATACTCGTCGGTATCAAGTAAACGCAGAACAAGGCGTATGTACGCATTTCTGTCACTTCGTACACCGAATTCACTCTCATTGGTATTTCGAACGGGAGCGTACAGTTGCCGAATTCTGTGAATTAATGGAGAACAGTCAGGGCGAAGGTGCACCAGAACGTGGAAGTTACAATTGACTTATTTTCAAGTGTTTTATGGAGTCGTTTAAATTCGAAATGGACTGGGAACTTCAATCAGAGGCGGAACCAGGAGCCTTTCTTGGGGGGGGGGGGGGGGGGGACGTGTAAAAGTATATAACTACAGACACACACACACATATATATATGTATTTTTTTTATTATTCTTGGGGGGGGCGATCGCCCTTATCACCCCCTCTGGATCCGCCCTTGACTTCAATTGCATGGGCTGAATCTCTCATTAAAGACTGAAATCATTATTTCTTAGGGATGTAAAAGGACAATATAAACATTTAAACTTTGTATCACTCTTTCGAGGAGAAGTCAGAAAAGCAACTTAACTATTCCTTACAGGCGCGATTGAAAGTAAAATATGAACTAAAATTCTGAGTATCACCATTTAAACTTCTGGACACAGATTAGGAGAGACAGATAGGGGACAAACTTAAGTTGCAGCAAAGCGTATGATTTAAAATAAAATACACCTTCATGCAGTATAAATGCAAAATAACAAAATAGAACGGCGTAGGTAGAACGATTTATTTTACTGAATATCGACCTTCATTCGTTCAGTATTTTCTCAAACTTTTTCATTAATTCTGTAGAAAATTTCGAGTATTTATTATCAAGAAATTGAAATATTTTTTTTGTATTTTAAGTACTTCTGTCTTTTACATGCGTGATTTTAATAAATGAATAATTAATTGAATTTAAATAACAAAATTAAACATCCCTTATTCCATACATATAAAGTTATTTATGCTAAAAAATAAACTAGAGGCACATAATTGGCCACCCCACAGTAATCGACTCATCTGCCCATACTCGTCTAATCTATCTCCCTGGTAATTAGGTAAGAGGAAAGTACGAGGGTATCAATTATCGCTGTACTATTTATTTTTCTATTTATTTTCACCTCCACAGAAGAAGAGGGAGAAGAGACAGAAACAATGTAGAAGCACGTCGAGTATATAAATTCGAGTTTCGTTGTTGGCGAAGGAAGGCACGCTTAAACGGCCCCGAAAAAGAGTCACACCGTCGGTGGTCGGGCGAAATCTTCGACAAACTGTGACAGGCTCGTAAAACGTGGCCGTTTTGTGGATCGTGAAGGAAGTAACTGTCGCCTCGAAACACCGTAAAGCTGCGTACGCGGGATAACTGTAAGCGCGATCATATGAATGCGCGGATATCAAATGCGTTTCCTGGATGCGAGCGATAAACTCCACATTAAAATCGTGATTTATCCCGCCCGCGCATCCGTGACGCGCCGATAATGGTGGCGAGCTTAATAAAACCAGCACTTTTACCACTTTTTGCGGACCCAGGACCAACGACGCGAATACACGCAACGTTGTTTAAAGTTTTAATTAAACACCGGTCGCCGCGACAGCATTAATTCCTCCATTTTGCAGTTTCGGCTGATGGGGATGTTATTTCGTGGCTACCAAAGTGGCATTACGATCTTTAGGGCAACGGGATTTCTGAATTCGAGAGGCTTGAGTTTGACAACCATGATGTTTATAATTAAACTATTGAATCTTTATACTGATACCGTGGACACCTTAAAAATGGAAACCTAATACCTACTCCACGTGGGTCGCAATATTAAATACTTAATTATGCTAATCAAAGAATTTTAATTTATGGGGTGAATTTGTCATTTTTGACATAGATTTAGAATTGCGGACTTTGCAGCAAGGGGGTTGCAACTCCGTCTTTTACAGTTTTTTATTTATAACGTGTAATTAGTGTTCTTGATTTCTCGATTTTTTCGCATCTCGAGAACTGAGAAATCAGATTATATTTTTCGAGAATTCTCAAGAATTTAAAAAATATTGCAAAATTTATATTTTTGGAATAATGTTGGCAATATTTATCTAAAATTTTATTCGTGTCTAACTTAGACAAAACTTGTGTAAATGAAAAAAAATAGATATTAAATATAATTGATAAATTTATTTATTTAATACAAAATGTGAGCAAGGTGAAACATTACTTTTTTGTTGTAAAATAGTTTTTTAAAAAGCACAATGCGACTAATGTCGCGTCAGCCAATCTACTTCCCTTTTATTTTGTGACAAAATCTGCGGCTGTAGAAAAATTTCTGACATTTTGAGTGGATGGTGATTTAATTGTATATAGAGCATCAGCGATACGAAGAGAAATGTTTATAAACAATCGCGCAATTCTTCGTATGTATTGCTAACATTTATTACAGATTGTAGATGTGTTTATATTTACGATTAACAAGTAACACTCAATTTGAACTAACTGAAAATTCATTTCTGAAAACAATTGGGATTTATAATAAATTTCCTACACTTAAGTTTCTCGAGAAATACTGTAATTTTCGAGAGCTTCTCGAAAAAGAATTCTCGAGAAGAAACATTACGTGTAATATACATAAAAAAAAAAAATTACATAGTTTGGTGCACGTTTGATGTAAATCCGATAACAAATAAGCGATTTATTAGAAATTTAGATCCTGCACCTGTATTAGGTACTGTTTTCTGCAACATTTATATTTTAAGCAGTCCCAGCAAATAAATCATGCGACGTTTTCTGTGGGGCAGGTTGCTCGTCACTGAACTAAAGAAGGAGAATTTATAGCCAGATCTTTCAAGCCCATTTCTCTACTACCCCAATCCGTAGACCGTTGCGTTACCAATTTGATACAAAAAGCTCGACCCGTGCTGAAGTCAGCACCTCGTCAACGAAAGGACATTGATCTCGGATCTGAGATACGCATGATCCCGACGAACTTACTCGTTAAGAGACAGCTGACGATTGGCTTGGTGTAAAACAACATAGGCACGAAGAATAAAGACAAGGCCGACGAGGTGGAAAATAACGTGGCGGCCACGCTGTACCACACCACCGTGCGTCTTTCCTCCCGCGACTGGTACAAGCCCTGCTTTACATCTCTTTTCACCACTGCCAGCAAAGGTAACACGAGATGCATGTTCAGCCGAAACATCACGGCCTTCAGCACTATCAAGATGGTTGGGAACGATAGCGTGATGTTCTTCAACGTCTTCTGAAGGTCGTGCATGTTTTGCAAGAGCGTGACGATCTCCAGCCAGGTGAATATCACGACGTACGTAATGTAGAAAAAGAATCGAACGTCGTTCCCATTATCCGGCCAGAGGCCAGATAAGTTGAGCAGACGTTTGCTCCAGGACAGCACGTTCTCGTCGTAGAACAGTTCTACGTTCAACGATATCGGCTTCTTCATAGCCGAGAACATGGCAGTCTGATTCTCCAGCTGTCCTCCTTAAATATCGAAACGACTGTGAATATTGTTTCTCAGAGGTCTTGATAGATCATAGAATAGCAGTGTACGAATGTGAAATTTCTTCCCATGTCGACTATAACTTCATTATCATTCCGATAAATCGTGGAGCATAATATCGTGGGCACTGCGTCTGCAACTTTCGACACGATTCATGTTACAGCCAAATTTCTGTTCCTACTTTCAGCCAGTTGTGTAAAGTAAAATATGTACACTACGCGTCAGGGTATCGCGTTAAAGATAAGCGAGCAACGGTGATTCTTTTCCTGTCGATAGCCGATAGGCGACTGGAACTGTGAGCGGAACGATCCTCCCCTCGTGGGCGAAAAGTTCGGTAGAAATTCGTGAGCTGGACGCCGTCCAGAATCGCGGGAGCATTTCCCAATCGATAGTAGTTCTCCATTAATGCGTAATTACATATTCTGTGGTCGGTTTCGTCGGGCGTCGCGAGGTGTGTAGCGAGTCACGCTATCCGCGCGAATTCTCACTGCTCGATATGTGATCGCAATTTCGCCAGAAACTCTTGTGCATACGTTAGCGGGCTGCACTCGAGTTTCGTGTACTTCGAAAGGCGGGCGCCGTGCAACAACTGTGGCTGAATCGCGGGGACAGTCGCGAAGCAATTATCAGTTTTTCTACGGTTTCCAGTCGGAAACTTTAGTCTTACACCGACTATTCGACGCTTAGGGTGTCTACTATCTTACGCCTGGCTCCTGGTATGTTGGGAAAACAAAGTTTCAAGTCGAATATACCTAAGTAACGACAGTGTTTCGCGATAATATTTGTTTATACTGTAGATAAGTAGTATCTATACTGTTGAATTTTTTAACAGAAATTTCACTATTCAGAGCCATTCAAGTGGCGAACGAAATAATAACATCTATGTATGTACCTACTTGTACTCGCATTTGTTTCGTCAATTATCGTACCCTTTAGACCGTGGTTACGGTGGACGCGTTTTCGCCCGAACGATCGATTTTGTTTCTGTGTAAACAATAACATTCATCGGTGTGATCCATTTCGGCTATCACCACGGCCTTATCTCATGGAGGGCCGAGATTCATAGTAGTGTAAGTCACTCGCATGATGTTCGGCGTAAAATAATGTTTTGTCTTTACTGTTATAAAAAACTCTGCGTATATATTGCAGTTATGGGAACACTTCTAAAGGCTCAAAATACTACCGTTATAAATATGTATATACTTAAAAATAAGTACAAAAAGAAGTTTTATACGATCTAGGAAGGAATTATACACTATTATGTTTATAACTTATAAGCATTTAAGTTATGACGCGAATGAAATTTATATCGAGTTTTATTCAACACAATGTTGTAATATTCTTTAAACTAACAATATGAATATTTGTACCTCTTCTTGTGAACTTTAAGGGGTGGTTTCACTCCCTGACTATGCAAACGGGCCAAAACAAAAAGACACGTAGAGTAACGCATACAGATGTTGACCCCTATAAAATGATTGACCCTCTTCCCCAAGAAGTAGGAAATATATGTTTTTTTATTTAATAAAATATAATTGTATTCGGAACAAATATATCTGGCCCACCGCAATATATATATATATTTTATTATATAAAAAAACATTATATTATATTTGCTACTTTTTGGGGAAGAGGGTCAATCATGGTATAGGGGTCAACATCTGTATGCGTTACCCTGTGTCTTATTTTTCGGTCCTCCAAAACATTCAAAAATCAAAGTAATCGGAGGCGGACACCTAAAACTCTCTTCTTGTTAGTCGAACTAACACCAGTATGTTTCAAAACCCTATGCTCTTGTTAGTGCCGAAGAGAAATGTTCTTATTCCTCAATGTAGAATGAAATTATATGTTAATTTACTATGAAAGTTAAAAGGTGGAGCCTTTACGATTAAAAACTGTTATTAACTGAAATTATCAAAATTTCGACTTACACCACTATGATTCTCAGCTCCCATATTAGAATATTACACGATACTTTCGCCTCCGCAATTTCTTTACACTTACGTTTCATGAATGTTGCAATGATAAATTGCATTTGAAATTCGTCGAGTGTGAGTCCTTTCCACCTACGCCGGCCTGTCGTTTTCGATCCCTGATCGCGAGACATCCACTCCAATCATATATGTCTGCTCATATCACCGAGATCATCAAGATACGAATAATCGATCGATGTAATTCAGACCAGACTACCAATCGCCAAACAGATGAGGAATCCTTGTTCGAGGACGATGAAGAGCGCGTGTGCGCGCCTCCCGAGCTTGCAACCCGCTAGCGGATGCAACCAGTGTCATGCAGTCGTTGCACCGACTGCACGTGGAGAACGTTGTTCGTGTGAAGGAAAGCACGAAGATCCATCGACGTTACAGCCGCCAGATCGCTTCCAAGATCATACCGGGCCGACGAGTATCTCCAATTTAACATGAGATTCAAACGCATCGGCGCAATTGGTGGATCTTTGATCACCACTGTATGTTTGCTCTCAGGGCTCATGTATTACTTTAACCAAGGTATGTGACTTGATCAGTGGAGTTCGTATGGATCAGTGGGAATTTTGTACGATTTTATTTGCAGTATTTAATATTTACTTCGTGTTTCAATAAATGTTATTTTAAGTACCGAATGGCTAATGAGGATTTTATATTGATTTTTGAGAATGTAATTGGAGGCAATGTTGTCAATGTATTTTCCATGAGTTGATTAAGCACAGTTTATTCTTCTGATTAAACACGTTGTGAAGATTCTTTTAATTTTGCTGAACGTGCTTTCGCCTTTAATTTTTAGCTACCTTTACGTGTTGAATGAATTATTCTTTCTAAAATTACTGAAGATAGCAAGAGTTCCTTTTTCACGAATTACTTTTTTACGCAATGCATTAAAAACGTATGCATCGGCACGTACAGGACTTTAAGGTATAGGATTATGATAATATGTACGTGTACTTCTTTTCAAGCGCGCGTATGTTGCCAATCATTCAAATTCGTACGACACGAATAATACATTTCAATAATGCATCTCCGATAGCTACTCGCAATTCTGAAGTAGATTTCGGACCTTAAATGATTCTAAAGTTTCATCAACAATTTTTTAACGTTAGAATTTATTTCCAAAATTGCTGGTTAATTTCTCGTAGAGGAAGTGGTGCAAATATAGGCTAGGGACTACATATGGGCTGGGTGAGTATTGGGTCATAGTGCGTTTATCACTCTATCGGAAAAGGTGTAAAAGTAGGCACGACTGAGAAGGAAAAGTAGCTGTGGGAAATAGATAATGCCTTACATTTTTTTGGTTAACGCGTTATGTTGCAGACTCTCTTGAAAGAACGATCGATCCAAACTTCTTTGATTTCGAAACTGTTACAGGTATGTTTGTTTCATTTGTTTAACAATAATTGGCTCAACTAAGTAAAAGTTAATTTGCTATGAACACTATATTGTTGACATTGTGAGCTTGTTTTAACATAACTTTTTGGAATCAATAGCATCATGTAGTAATGACTTTGGTGTAAATACGGGCTACAAACCTGAAGCTGATTTCAACGACGTTGAATTCCATCAGGGGTAGCACCCAGATGACGAGGGTGCGAGTTGCATGTTTCGCGAAGGACTTTTCTCTGAAGACACAGTGGGAGAACTTTTGGTGAAGTGTTTTCAGTGTTATATATGGGCACACAATGCCTGCATAGATGTTGAAAAGGACATATACATCTGTGAAGACTGTAAATAGGTCATCGGTATCTAAGTTTATTTTTATTAGCATTGTGGACATGCTTTAAAATATTTTAATCTGAAAATATGCAGTTTTTAGTTTTCTTTTACAGTATTTTAATAATAGACCGTACTTACAAGGGAACACCGCGAACCCGGACTCACCGATTGGAACGCAACTTTGTGGGTTTTTAGAGTGATTCAAAACAAGAACAACGGTGTGTTTCGTTTGGGCCCTATCGCCCTCTAACGGGGTGAAAACTAACCTCAAAGTCAAATTGGCACTTTCACTTTTTCGTGTATAACTCTCGAAGTACAACAGACAGAAAAAAATGTTTCGAACAAAAGTTTAATGGTACAATGAGCACTGCAAACTTGCGTTAATAAAATTTCGAAAAAAGTTTTTTTTTCGTTCAGGTATTTTTTTTAAAACTCGTTTTAAAATTTTGATAACGCAAGTTTGTAGCACTTATTGCACCATTAAACTTTTGTTTGAAATATTTTTTTCTGTTTGCTGTACTTTGAGAGTTATACGCGAAAAAGTGGAAGTGCCAATTTGACTTTGAGGTTAGTTTTCACCCCCATAAAGAGCGATAGGGCCCAAATGAAACACACCGTTGTTCTTGTTTCGAGTTACTCTAAAAACGCACTAAGTTGCGTTCCAATCGGTGAGTCCGGGTTCGCGGTGTTCCCTTGTTAGAACACACTTTCAAAAATTGACATTTTTACTTTCATTTTAAATATAGAATATAAAACAAACTTTACTCCTCAGGGTATTTTAACCCCATATCTTCAAGTAACCATATTTAACATATAGATTCAAGTGTCACATCATAAAAAACTTCAACAGTTGTGGCAAAAAATCTTGAAATAAAAGTACTAGTCCATAGTTCAACCGCTTCCTCTATATTTCACCTCATTACATTTGTTTGTCTGAAAACGCCTTCCAAACGAATATTTTTATGGACACGAGGAAGAAAGGCAATAATAGACCAATTGGGAAAAGGAGAAAATTACATAATTATTCCGTTACTCTGAGGCAGTAATACTTATCCTTTCATTTGACAACTGGAGTCTTCCTTAAATAACCTTCAGCCAATTATATCTTAACAAGTGTCTATACTATCGCCTTAATGAACGCTCATTCTTCTGACTAATATCTAAAAATGGTGTATTCATCGTCGTGTATTCATTGATAATATACGACGATTGCAAATTCAGCGATGCAGTCTGTAGCAACTACGGAGGAGGGGAAATCGCGAGAAGAATTCTCCACAAATCCCATTTTCCTAATTGCAGACGCTTGCCCCAAGGGAACGTTCCTCTGTCAGAATACTACCATGTGTTTGCCCCAAAGGAACTGGTGCAACCAGGAAGTGCAGTGTCCTTACGGCGATGACGAAGCAGATTGCTATGGTATGTTAACACTCTTTAATACCATAATTTCAATATTCAATCTCTAGGTGCGTTAAATAAAACACTGATTCTCGTGAAAAATTGTTTTGTATACAGTTGATCCTCACGGGGTGTTGGACTGGTTTGGCATTAACAGAGAATCTTTGAAGCAAGCCATAAGGAAATTCGTTTGCAGTAATTCAGAATTTATTGTGCTCGGAAAACGGGCAGTAACGTGAAAACTGCAAAAGACGACGTAGGAACTCGGAATTTTTCTTTTTCTAGATGACACTGATACTCCTTTTGGATGTGTATACAACGGGTGCTTCGCTACTTGCCAAGGATATACTGAAATACCGCAAAACTTGTCGTCCAAAACTATTTCTATGTACGAAGCCCGAATACTTAAATATCGAATTTTCCCTGTTGTATAATTTTTCATGATATTCTCTCATCTACTCGATTTCAAAATACCCCCTGTACCTGTCGTTCGCCTAAGTTTTGAAAAATGAAACATTAACAATTTTCCAGAGGTCTCTACGACAGTTCAATTGAACGCGTGCCAGCGGATGCTTTCGCAAGTTATTCAGAAATACGTCTATTGTAAGTTTCTAGCACGTCGATGGTATTATGCAATTCCTGTCCATAAATTTTGCGCAGAACGGAGGAAAACTATTGTTTATAGATATCTCGATGGCACTGGCATACGTGAAATAGAAGCGGGCGCTTTCGAAAATTTGGCGATGCTATTGTGGCTGTGAGTATTACCGGCGCAGGATTCTCTTTAAGAGGACATTCTACAATCTCGGCCGAAAATTCGGGCACTTTTCGGCGATGGTTTTTGTAATGAAATAAGCACTTACCGTTTTCGAATTTTGGGGGGTATATTCTACCACTCTTGAAATACAAGAAAAAATCGTAGGTGTTTGTGTATTTAATTTGTTTACATAAATATTTTGCAGTGACGTCTTTAGAATTTGCCCCCTTGCTGGCGGTTGCAATTTCGGACGACGGGATAATGGAAAATAAAAAACCAGACATATTTTTCTAAAATGTTTCGTCTTTGTAAAATTAAAATTTTAAAGATTCAATTCGATCTTTCGAAACAATACATATAGGATACTTGCTAAGAAATGTGAACGCTGCGAGCTTAGAAACAGTACACTCTTTTATGTAACAAATACGTAATTTGTGCGTAGTTCGTTGGATAATAATACGATTGGTAAGTTGCTGCCGGGCCACTTCACTGGCTTAACTAATTTGGAGTCTCTGAAGGCAAACAAGAACAGAATCACCGTGGCGGATTTGTCAGACTTAGAGGGAAGCAGCACTTTGAGTTTCATGTAAGTCATTCAACCACAGAACTTGAAATGCAATTTAATATCAGACTACGATAACTTTCAAAGTACGTAGGTATGTATCTAGCAATATTCTTCGCTCACTTAAGAATAACTCCACGCATTACTTATCAAGAAAAGAAAACTAAAAAGTAAAACCTCTGCTAATTCCATAAGAATCATGTCTAGCAATGTTTACTGATTCAATCATGATAAATATTTGTCAGTGTCACTGAGAAGTGTCTAAAACACATTACACCGTTGTAGAGACTTAAGAGAGAACAATTTGACATCGAAAACACTGAAACTACCGCAACTACCAGCCCTACACGAGATGTAAGTCCACATCTCGCAGCAGTCTCAAGTCCCAACGGACTATTTTATCGATTCAAATGAAATTTCCAGCCTACTAGACGAAAACAATTTCGAGTCCATACCAGACACTCTATTCGTTAGTTGTCCAGCGTTAAGATTATTGTACGTACGTATGTAGAAATGTTGAGAAAAAAAAAACTACAAACGATTCCCTTGAGCGACAGCGAATCGGCAAATGATATTGAACGATCATCCAGGAGCATGCAGAAGAACAAGATAAGAACCATCGAGGCGGACACGTTTCAGAATTTGGAGCAGCTCGGGGAACTGTGAGTTGATGGAAAACTCGCGAATGCCTCGCATGAGAATTCACGATGTTTATCGCGATGTGGTACGAAGTAAATCTTCATTTTCAGCAATTTGGCGTTCAACGAATTAACGAGCGTCCCGCTGAATGTATTCCAGCCATTGAAAAATCTAACCAGGCTGTAAGTATACGAGGCACCGGTATCCACATAAATTGTAACGTTACACGTCTTATGGTGCGCGCGTGCTTGCCGCGTATTTACCCGATATTTACCGTCGGACACGGCGTTAGAAACGCAAACGAGAGGAACGTCACGTATGCCGTGCGCGTTAAAACTTTTATTTATCCCAGCAGCACGTACGAAGACGTGGCAGCTGCGACTGTTCGCGTTGACGGGAATTAAACGAATCCGATGTCCTTTTTATTTATTATACACGTTAATAGAGGCCACGAATTGCAGGGCTTTGGGCTACAATCACCTTCACAATTTACCGATGGCGGTGTTGAGTACATTGGTGGGACTTCATTCTCTGTGAGTCCGAGTGAATCTACCATTAGCTGTACCTGCTTTCATTTATTGCTTGTAATTGTGAAGTTGGGTAGAAACATAGCTTCTGCAGTAATTGTGATGATTCTAGAGACTTGGAGGGCATAAGCTTGGAGACCCTGGAGAAGAACGCGTTTGACGTATTTCCGCAGCTGGAGAACGTGTAAGTAGATCCAGTCGCGACTGGTCAGACACGGTTCTTTCACTGTTGTTTTCTCGTGGCTCGCGCGACTGTGTTTATTTACTGGGGCTGTTACAAATATTTGAATACCAGAGAATTCAAATATTCGAATACCAGAGAACTGGACCTCTAGTGTTTACTTTTGTTGCGCGATATGTTTCACTGGGTTTCGGTTGAGCAACTACATTCCCTTTGGTGATTGCCAAACGTGTGTTTGCAGATATTTCAAGAAATTTCACTACTGCGCGACCTACGCGCCGAAAGTGAAATGGTGTCGGCCTTCCAGCGACGGTAAGACTAGTGCATTTTATTTAGAGAATTTTGGACACATCATCCTTCGTTTACAACATCCAATTAATCTAGACTTATATTGCATTTTGCCATAACGTTATCAGACTTTTTTTTACATCTGTCCGTATAATATTCATAATTGTACAGTTGGATGTAAGAAGGGCCTCAGTGCCAAAAGTCAGTTTCGAGAAAAGTATCTGTAAACGTTACGAAGTTAGATATTTTTTATACATAGTGAAGTTGTTGTAAAACTGTCTATAACATTTAAAAAAATTATATATCTCCTTTGTAGTTGCTTTATTAGAATGGGAATTATGTAATTAATTAATCAGTGAAATTAATTTTAATCCTTTGTGGTCACACGGGATGTATTTCACCCCAAGAGCAATTTTCGATTTGAAATGTCGCACCTTTACGTCTTCCAAAGGAGATTTATTGCAAAAAAAATAAAATCATTTTTAAAAAAATCCTTTTTTCCCACAATTATGGAAAATCGCTCATTTTCAACTACAAATTTTATTATATCATATTTCTAGAAAAAGACTATTAGACCATGACTGTATAAGTATTACGAATGTATAATTATCATTGAAAAGTTAAAAGATTCAAAAATACGAAAATGGTGACTCAAAAAATGACGCTGGGGTACAGTGAACCCCGTGTGACCAATTTGTGATTATAAGGTGTGACCACCAAGGGTTAATATAGCCCTCTCAGGCCCTTCTTGCATAAAATTGAGAAATACAGAAAAAAATGTTGTTAACACTATTTTTTATTACTTATTTAATATTTGCATAATATTTAAAAAAAAATAGAATATTGAAAAAATATAGTCATCAAAATAGTCACAGATCGTATCATGTTCAGGTGAGTGTATGTTTGACTTAGATACGAGTGAGAGTCAGTTGGTCAACATCGATTCACAAAATTTACCATCTCTCTGTCAATTTTAAAGATACGGCAATGAAATTTAGAGAGCATATCTAGAGAAAAAAAATGAGCACTCTAATTATGCATCTAATTATTTTATCCTTGCATCTAACAGTAAAATTCTAGTAGCACCCATGAAGAGTTACCAAACAAATTAACCGACGACATCATCCTCAAAATTAAGATTCAAAGAGCCCTGTTAAATGAACACGATGTTCACTGACAGATGAGTGATATCCGAATGAATTTTTTGCTCAGGTGTCTCATCACTGTCTCACTTACTCGACAAGATTCTGCTACGAACAGCAGTATGGGTAATATCGTCTGTCACCTGTATGGGTAATGTGCTTGTTCTTTGGGGAAGACTCACGGCCAAGGACGAGAATCGGGTGTTAACTATCATCATCAGAAACCTGGCAGGTTGGTTGCAAGTTCCAAGTACAAAAGCTGCGTAGTTTTAGAAACACAATTGGTAGAGCATATCCGAGTATGATATCGCCAATCATAAATCATTGGATAACGTGGGTGTGGTATGGGGCTCGTATAATCATTTTGCAGTATCCGATATGCTGATGGGAATCTATCTCTTCGTAATCGCCCTGACGGATATGATATTTCGCGGCAATTACAATCAAGTCGCCGGCTCCTGGATGTCCTCCTGGGCGTGCACGATTATAGGAGTTTTGGCGATGACATCCTTGGAGGTATGCTTCGTTTAACACTCTGTACATTATCATGTTACATTTAATATTTCCCTCAATTCATTCGAGAAGTCCTTTAAATGCAGGGAGGTGAAAGTAAAATGCGATACCAACGAATATATGAATATCTTCAATTAGAACATCATACGTTATTTTTAAAACCATTGATGTAGTATCAGAATACTTTAAAATATTAAAACATACGTCCGTAACATCTTTAAAGTTCCATAAACTCTGGTGGCGCGTTCCAAGTGTCTCCTCGATTTGGCAACGTGAAAAATGAGAATTAGCCCTGGTGTTAGTTAAATGCAGACATTATTTTTTTTACGATGTAATAAAGATAAGATTGAAACAATGCCTATGGGCTGTGGCTGGAGAAGTCGAATGGTACAGGGTCAACGTATTGAAATAGTAATCGATCTGTCAAGGTTTCAGTATTGATCCTGTCGTTCATGTCTGTGGAACGATATATGCTAATCGTGGCACCACTGAAAGGTCACCGTACCATGACACCACAGACGGCATCTGCGTCGATGATCATCATTTGGATCATCGGAATTACCCTCGCCTTCGTGCCAGGTTCGTCTTAATGGCTCTTGCTCGTTCACGGTGCACGGCCGTACGATCCTTGATAATATCTAGTAACCTGTCAAGATGTCAAGCTGCTTGTTAACCCGCCCGGCAATCTTCTCTTATTTTCTCGCTTTGCGAATCAATTAATTGTCGCGACGTTTACTCTTCGACTATTCGAAAGTCAATGAGGTGTTTCGAAATTAGATACAGTGTACAGTAGTACTGCAATTATTCGAGTAATTCGAATAATTTTAAATACGAATTTTTTCGAATATTCGAATTCTCTGATATTCAAATATTCGAATATTCGTTACAGCCCTAGTGTATCTAGTGCACCTTTAGAAATTCGAATCTTCAATTTTTTAGATAATTTGGATTGCTATTTTTTGGAATGTAATTGTCTGTCACTATGTTACATTAAAGAAAAGAAATAGATATTTTAGAAAAAATAAAATTCAATATTCAGATATAGAGTCTCGTAAATAGTATCAGGGAATAACGATAGGTATAGCAAAATTCTCAAAACAATTATAATCTCTTTGAAAGTTATCCACTGGCGAAGCAGCACAAGATTTTACGGCGTCAACGGGATGTGCTTCCCTTTGCATATCGACGATCCGTATTTAGTTGGATGGGAATATACTGCCTTCATTTTCTTGGGATTGAATCTCACAGGGTAAGAAAGAACATCGGCACGAAAAAAAGGGAATAAAGTGCAATTTTCCTTTTTCACAACGAGGATGTGGATAATTTGTAATCTCCACGATCCTTCGTATTACAGATTGATAACAATTGGTTACGTTTACGCGGGGATGTTTGCGAGCATTTGGAAAACGAGACACGCTTGTTCGTTGTCCGTTGGAGATTCTGAATTCGCCATGAGATTTTTCTTGATTGTTTTAACGGATGCTGCTTGCTGGGCACCGATTATCATTCTGAAAATTAAAGCTATGATGAAGTATCCTATCCCAGGTGATCAGGCTTTATTCGAAATATTTGTCTAATCTGATATAATTTGCTTGCGAGTTTTTGGAAACGAATTCGTTACTTCCACGTGATACCAGTGCTCTTTTTAGCGGATCTTCATGCTTGGGTGGTAGTGTTCATTCTTCCTGTGAACAGTGCGGTTAATCCATTGCTGTACACATTCACCACTCCGAAGTTTCGAGAGAGGCTAAGCGACGGGTGGTTTGGAAAAGTGCGTAACTACGTAACACGAAAATCTTCCACTGATGGTTCGTACTTATTTTCGTCTATACTACTGTACATTCTAATTTCACGTTAATGTGAAATTGCTTTAATTAAAAAATTCCTTAAACACGTTAATTGAGGATCAAATAGTGTCTCGAAAATTAGAAGAAAATTTAATAATTAAATCAAATTTACATCAATCACATTGTACGACAAATGCAAAAAGAAGAAGTGAAAGGCTAACTTTAAAGTGTCTACGTTTATGAGACACAATCGATGAATTTCGTTTTGTTTCTCACTATCATTTGTTGCAGATTCCCAACTATCCACAACAAGTAACAAAAATGTAAAGTTACCACCGTCAAGCAGAACTAACTGCGATAAAAAAATACCACCGCTGATTGGATTTAACAATGGTAAAACCAATACCGAAAAGCGCGATCATGTTTTGTAAGTTTTGTATTATATATAGTCAGACCTTTTGCTACTCAGAAATTCAAAAGGGCAGCTACTTTCTTGCAATATACACGTCAATTTGCTCTAATAACCGTCGTTGAGCTACTCGTTAATAAAAAAAAAACTGATTTACCAAATATTACTTGTTGTAGCAGCATACCAAAATAAATAGACGAATTCTGTAATGAACAAATATACAAGTGTTCAGCCGTTAAACTGTGTCTATCTCTTAAACAAAAAGTGTACGAGAAAGCTGCTTCTTTGATAACTGTGGTAAAAAGAAAACTCGCTCCAACGTAGTTAAAAAAAAATAGTTCTCAGATGAACGTCTTTAAAAAATCACTACATTCTCCTCTCACTGTACCGTTCACTTATTGTTTTTAGATAATACAAAACGTGTCACATATACCCTACTATCTCGTGCTTAACCTTTACAGGACAATTTTTACATATAAAGCGGTCGAATTATTAACCTTAGGTCCCAAGTAAACATAGTTTCATCTTCCTTAAGGTGTCAGTCCACTGTGAAGTCGTGAAAAATTGTCATTTTTTTAAGATTTATTTTTTACTAAACGGAATGCCCAACGTAAATAATGTTTTGTCTACTTATTAATACACTTATTGACAGTATAAAAAAATCTATTTTAAATTTTGAACAGTTTTTTAAAAAAATATATCGCACTGATGTGAGCGCCTTAAGAAAGCGATGTAGTGCTGGTGCAGGTGATTCCGGGCGAACGACGCATTTGAAACAAAAAATTCAAACTGTGTTGTAATCATTATAAGTGTGGTTATCGCCGGAACTAGGATTATTTTTACTGATAAAAAAATAAAAAATTGGCGGAAGTTTGAAGTTTAAGTGTCGAAATGCGGTGAATTTTTCAATCATTTTGCCTTGTAAAAAGTATGAAATAGTTAATCAAAAAAGGTTTCTGTAGTCCAGGGCATAGCCACTGTTGTGCTGAATAACGTGTAAAAATTTCAGACTGATTGGTCAAATAGTTTTCTTGCAATCACCTGCACCAGTTGAAAAAATGTTGTTTCGATGTAATCGCGTTTAAAGTTTTAAAACAAATTCAAAAGAATCTTTTATCTTTTTCTTTATAATATAAAAGTAACCTAATAAATACCAAAAAGACTTATTGCATTGTATGTTGTATCTACGAAGAAAAAAATCTTTAAAAATAGCTTCATTTTTCAAACCGTCAGTGGACTGACCCCTTAAACACTCAAGCTGCATCAGTAGAGTCGTCATCACGACGACTGCACAGTATCAGCGTTTGCAAGTTAATCGACCCATTCTTGTCGGTTATCGCGTGTAACATCGCTCGATCCTTCTCGCAGAATTCGCTGGCGATTTTACGATGGGCATCCGCCGGGCAAAAGTTTCCACCGTGCAATCCCGAAGACACGCCAGCGCTCTGCACTCCTACGCAGGTGTCGTTGTCTAAACCGTACATAAATTACTCCTAACGAAGGCTACGTACGCGTTCGAAAAATTTATCGCATCCATTCCGATCTACCGACAAATCGTGCTCGCCGCGATGCTGCACCGTTATCGGTGAGCCCTTCGGGTCAGCTGCACGATTTCCTTGATTGTGCAACGAAGAATAACCGGCTCGCTTTTTGTCACGCGCGTGCACGGCCGTGCTGTGCTCCGCTCATTTTCGATGTTCGGCCAACGTACATAATGCCCGTCGTATTTTACTACCAACTCTGGAATGCCTAATTAAATCGAAGGCTTGGGCCGTTAAGAGCCTCGTCTGAAAAGGCTTAATGAATTGGAGTCGAAAGGTGAGAATGATTCTTGGTGTCGAAGGCCCCTCGTCTTTTTGTACCTATCTCCTTTTAATGTTTAGAGTATCGCAACATGGAATTTCGAAAACTGTTTTCGAAATACAATTTGCCATTATATTTTGAAAGGGAAAGTACTCCCCACTGGCACGCGTCCCTTGATTGTTTGATATTTTATGGAAAGCAGAGATAGATTGAAAATTTATAAATGAAGGTAGCAATACGATGTAATATGTATTTAGTGATGTCGAATATATATTTCGAAGTATTGGAATAGGTGTTTGAATGATTGCTGGGATCGACATCCCAATCTTTTAATTAAGTTTTCTCAATCTTGCTGGAGGTGGTTATCGCATTGAAAAATGAGACCGAAACGTGTGTAAACACTGAGGAGTACTCGAGAAATATTGCGGCACATATTAAAATGGTAATCCCATACTGTAATTAAATGTTTTCTTGGACGAGAATCGATATTCGACTGCGTCACGGCGGATCATAAATTATTATACCGGCCGAAAGAAGAACGCATCATTGCACTCTACGATTCGCCGCCACGTGGGCCGGCTCTTACACGATATAATGTATAATTTATGGTAGATGGCCAATGGGAGGGTCCCGTTAAGGGGCCTCGATACTTCCTGCAAGACAGTTCGCCTTTTCGGACTGATTTTTCTTCCGTCTTCTGTCGACAATACTTTGTCTTGCAGCAAAATTTAATTCATCGATAATAATCCACGTTATGGATCGTAGATTCCACTTTCTTTCCTCTAAAATACTTCAATTTTTTACTTTACTTTTACTTTGCTACTAGCTACAACTCTTATAAATGCCGGTGATTATGCAACTGGGATAAGTCACGAATTTCTTGTTTCGAGATTTTGAAAAATATCTTTCTATTATTGAACTAAATGTTTCACAACATATATGTTCTTCCAATGTCAAACTTATCTATCATTATAAAATTTTATGAGAAGCTTCTACGAAAATGTGTTTTTTAAACCTTTGAATGCACATAATAGAAAAATATGTAATTATATCGTTTCTCACAAATTACTTACATGATGACTACACCACTATTGACTTAACGGCTATTTTGCAACAATTCTTTCATAATATTGAAATATTCGCAATTTTCGGTTTTTTTTACCACTTTCATAAGCACCGGCACATACTGTCTCCTCATTTTATACTAAATTTCAAACTAAAGACACCACAGAGTTAAGAAAATCTTAGAGAAATCAGTAAAATGTTAACAAACACGAGATTCCTTCTCTCGTGTCCAAAAACTCCGTTTCGATGGAGTTACATGCTCCGCAACTTCTTTCTTAATGGCACGTATTTAATCTCAGTTAATAATAATCGAGCCGTTACAGTGGAGAGCCAGATTGCGTCACGCGAAAGCGCAGAGGCCGCCGGCCGATCAATAAAAATTCGTTACCCCGACGTGCAAAATCTTGGCGATGTTTTAAAATCGCGGCTAAGCATGCAGGTGAACGCGCGTTCCGTCGTCCTTGATCCACAGTAGGTGGGTACGTCTGTGCATGTACCTGGGAAAATAAAGGATGCACGCGCGGCCATCGCGTTGAGAAATAGCCGCGAAGTGCACGGTATATCCGAGTCCGTGGGATGATTCAATGATTCCATTGGGACAACGAGTGAAATCGTTTTCTCCGATGGAAAAGTAAGTTACGCGATCGTGCCCGCTGTACTTCTCTCTCCTCTCGTTTATTCGCCTCCTTCGATGAATAGGGAGACTTTGCGCAATTACGGTGACAGTGTACTGGAATTCGCAATACATACCTTTCTTCCTTGGACATGTTACTCAATTTTTAATTGTATTCCACGCATATAATTGAACATGCTTCGCTTTTTAACTCGGATCTAAAATTTCTCCACTCTCCTTCGGGCTCCAAAAATGCCACAGCGTTTGGAACTTTTTATGGAGATAGCAAAATCTTTAATAGGAGATCCGGATGATTTTTCGAGTATTTCGTGTTTCATTTATCTTTGTATGTTATAATAACATAATTATAAGAGATAGAAAATTGAATTGCTACTCCGTGAAAGCTTGAAACAGGAACTCGGTATTCTACCCACGGATGAATGGTGACGGTAGTCATCGATTCGACAGCGTACAGAAATGAAAAAACAAAGAAATTGGCACTTGTCCAGGCATGGCGTACACGTTCGAACAGCATGCCAAAAAATAAATAAAGGCGGTTTCGATGCAATCGCGGCTAATCCTCGGTCTCGGGCGTGCGATTCGTACACGGTCGTAGGTGGCTCCTTCAGGGTCGAATCGCGAAGGATCGCGCCGCTGAATACGGATGAGATGATTCATAGAAACGCGTTTTCGTGCGTGTTGTTCGCTTTTCGAATCGATAATGCGCCCTCGGCATACACGGAACGCGTGCTAGCTACATCGGCACGCTCATTATCTTGCAAATTAATTCCTTTCTAACGCGCATGCAAAAATGCGTCTACCTTTGCCTCGCGCGGCTACGGGCATCGTAATTGTAAGAAATCTTTCTCGTGCTTTGCCTTTTTTTCGGCTGCGCAGCGCCAGAGTACACGTCCGGAATCTGCATGCGACAACAATTTTTCCCCCCGGCTACATAACGCGAGGGTAGCGAAATTGAGAGGTGAATCGAGTAAGGAGACACTGTCCTCTGAAATAATTGTCACTTACGAAACAGGAATTCCAATTAGTTTCCATTTGGTGGAAACAGCTATGTGTACCTAATTCTCAAAATAATGCGAGAAGAATCAGGGGCAGATTTGGAGATTTGGTGCCCCTAGGCTAACAAGCATCTGCCGCCCTTTCCGCGAAATATCAACAAATATTTTAATTTGAAAGAGCCGAGACAATTTCGAAATTAATTCATTATGGCAACTCACATCTGAGTCATTGCTAATTTGCTACGTGAAAAAAAAAAAGTGAATCGTTTTTAAAGTTGTCTGAAACCTCTGTGTTTCTAGAAATTGATCACTTTCCAAAATTTGTCGCCTGCCAAAATTTGACACTTCCCACATTTATCGCTTCCTAAAATTTGTAACTTCCCAAAATTTTCCGCTCTCCAAATTTTGCCGCTCCTCAAAATTTGGCGGTTTCCAAAATTTGACGGTTCCCACAGTTATCGCTCCCCCAAATTTGTCGCCCCCAAAATGTATCGCTCCCCCAAATTTATCGCTTTCCAAAATTTGTCGCTCCCCAAAATTTGCAGCTTCCCAAAATTTCTCGCGTCCCAAAATTTGCCGATTCCCAAAATTTGCCGTCCTCGGCTGCAGCCTACTTAGTCTACCCAAATCCGTCCCCAAGAAGAGTTCAAAATATTGTAACGTATATGTTAAATTTGAGAGTATCGTCTTGCTTTTTCTTTAAGATTCACATCACGCTACACTACACAATAATTTTTTGGTAATAAGCCTTGATATAATATCGTTAATGTAAATAGCTGTTGTTTATTGGAGTGGAAATGTTGATTTTATTAAATTTCCTGTATTCGTACTGCATTACACCACTAAGTAGTATTTCGCTTTACATACGATAGTACTTTCGACACGAAATCTTTCCGCGTTGTATATTCTACAGGAAGATACACGTCAGGTTTCTCATTAGCGAAAGTAACATTTATATCCACGTGTATGCGCGTGATATAAATTTTAGGATGTTGAGGTAACTTCCATCTAGCAGGTATTTTGAGATGACTACCTGGCAACGAGTTAATTAACCAGTAACATAAAGAAACGATTGCCGCAATTTTTCGCGTTTCTCGTCCGCGATCATCTGATTCCCTTTCACTAAACATGCCTCTACACGCGTATACTTTTTAATCCCATGTATTCCGAGAAGCAGTAAGTTTGTATTTGATTCAAAGTTAAGATGATTGGAGAAGAATTTCTTGCTACATAGACATCACGTTGCAAGAGCATTTCGACACCTTCGTTACATCTTCTAAGGAAATATATCTGCAAGGATAATCGCGTAATTACTCGCAACGAGAGTAAGTAAACGAGGAATAAGAACTTTGCAAATGGGAGCAGGACGGGCATGCGATATTAGAGCAACTAATTGCGAATGTTTATTTTCAGCGAATAATAATTTTATTATACAATCCAATCATCTTCAACAGAGGAAAATAGAAGAAGATAGCAATGATGTGGAAGTGCGACAGGTTCCTTCCCGCAAGTGTGATTAAATTGTTTAAAAAAATAATTTTGCCGATTTCTTATCTCCTCCGTCCTCCAGTATAAGAATTCATAAGCTTTCATATTCCAACCCGCCCTCTCCCTTTCTAACGCGATATTTTTTACATTGCATTTTTACATTTATTGAAATTCTTTTAAAGGTTCAAATAATTCATTGTCCTCGGTTTCGCGTGTGCGATGAGACATTGTTTTTTAGGCTGCTTGAAAATTAGGTTACAAAGTATTACGTAAGACGCCACCTGACTCCCTCTCCCCCTGTGTAAGAAAACGTAAAAAATCTGCGATTCTCCCCTCCCCCCAAAAAAGCCTTGCGTAATTTAAGGACAACCCCTAGCTAATGTACACACATTATACTCACTCTTTAAAGAACTTTTAGAAAGTATAGCTATGCAAAGTCTAAAATCTAACGAGATCATTGCAAATTTTCTATGAACCAGAAGAAAGGTCCTCCACACTACCTTCAGATTCCTAGAGCCTATTGTCTAACGTCTATTGTTAGAGAGTCTCGCCGAATAAAGTGACAGACAGTAATATCTATATTCCTACAGCTTCGTCATTGTCATAACTGCATGACAATATATGTATGCATACTTTACGTTCAATCTTTCGCCATTTTTCCACCCAGCCGATACAAGACAGTTCGATCAGGAATTACTAAGATTATCCAACTGCAACGGTTCGCTCGCATTGAAAAGCTTCGGCAACTCCTCCGTGTCGTTCACTTCACCACCGTCCAACGGTTCTACGTTCACGGGTTAAGTTTGTCCCGCGGGTATCACGGCGAGGCGGCCGATTTTCGTGCGTGCACACGGCGCAGCAAATCAGTGCAAAACGCTTAATTAACGCCGTATTGATAATTCTTTCCCCCCCGCGGAAACGAGCCGACGATTTTTCTTTACGCTGGCGCGGGGAGAAAGGCGCGGCGATTTTATCTTTGCGCGCGGGCATACGATATCTCGTGCCGCTCGAGATCGATTTGCATAAGCTTCTACGGTGAACTAGGAAAGGCGCGTGCTTAATTAACGTGTCCCACTCGTACGGGCGCAGATTTATACGAGATCGTAACCGTACGATTCGAGGAGTCATCATCTCGTTAAGGAACTTTAAGGATTCCCAGAGTTTCGAAAAATTCGCCCGCAATGCGGAAGTCGAGGCGCGCGAACCGCGACAACCGCCACGGTCAACGTACCGCTAAATTTCTATAAAAATCCGGCGTCGCACCTCTGTCTTCTACTCGCTCATTTTATTACCCGTATCCCGTGCTGGTCGCGAAAATCATTTAACCATTGCGTGTATACTCCAACACAATAATTTAAGAATTACACGATTAAATTACTTTACTGCTCTGCGATGTATCTGGTACCAAGTTCTGATCCTTCTACCGGTAAATTCGAAAATAACTTGAAAATTTGAATGACACAAAATTGGAGACCGCAGGACACCCTTCGCTATTATTCGTCCCTTGCAATCAAATATTCTTCCTGATCGATCAATAATACCCACATCGTTCGTAGATTTATCTAAAATCCATTGGAATGACACCAAAAATTTGTTGACAGTGGACGGAAACTGATGTACGTAGCTGAAATGAACACCGAGGAGCAGCTGATTGTGAACGAGGGGTCCGAGCAAGGGAAAATTATGATTGCACGGGGTAACGAGAGATTTGTCTTGCTTTCGGGTATCGGAAAAATCGGGAACGGTTTACTGTTAGCCGACGCGGAACGGTATTCGAATGCATTTGGATAATTTAGCCGCGGAGAAGGGGCCGGTAACAATAGGTTTTCAGGTTCGCTTATCGCGTTAAATCGGACAAGCCTAGGCTCGCGGCACGGCTCGACTTTGTAAGGCCTTATACTAAACACGGCCACCGGAGAAAGTCGCCGATTATATCGGTACGAATCAACTATGACCTGAAACGGCAGCCTCTTGCACGTACCGGAACGACAATCGTTTCCCCGACCATGCGCGCGCGTGTGTGTGATCGACATTGCCTGTCGCGTGAGCACGGATTCGGTAACTTTACGGAAACGCGCTGAAACGGCGAGGGATCAATCGATCCGAGCTGATCTACACGTCGCTTGATAAATATCGTGCAGCACGCTACTGTCGGAATGCAAATTGCCTACGTCTCGCGTCCAGGAGATAACGTTTTTCGATGGATATCAAGCTGCGTGGAAAATTCTTGCATTGGAATAAGAAGTAGTCGCCCCGCTGCTCGCTCGATGCAAGTACCTTTCCTTCGTTGCGAAACAGACGTGTCTGCCTACTATATTTCGTGAATAAGGATAGAAAAGCGACGGCGGACGTTCCCAAGTGTCAGCCGCTGTTGCATTACGAGGGAAAACAAAGCAGAGAGTGGAAAGTTGAAGAGATTCATTAAGGAATGGAAATAAACGGTGGCGCCATGCATTGCGCAAGAGTGAACAGAGGCAGCTGGGTACTCCGGGATATGCAACGTCGTTGTGACTCAAAAGCGCGTATATCTTCGAGAAAATCGCTGGCAACCGGGCCGAGAGACAAAGGACAAGTCACATAAATTGCTAGGGAGCCGCGATAGTATGTATGACAAAGAGCTCCTGGTTTGGTACCGGATACACGGCGTCCAGAACTTCTAGTTCTGTCGTCATAGCGGCCTTTTGCCCGCCTGCCTGGCTCGCCCGTTCCTGCTCACGATCACCGTGGCGATCTCGCGATCGTTCCACGACCGAGTCGTGTCTTCGTGATCGTTCATCGACGCCCTGGAATCTCGGAAACGTGCCTTACGTAATTAGGAATCACTTAACTGCCGATAATCGGGGACCCGCTTGCCTAACTCCTCTTCATCGAGCTGTTAATAAAATTCACTCTGGTGGAAACAGTGAATGGTTCGGAGTGGTATGTTACAATTATAGGTGGGTATATTTCACACGAACTTCAAGTTACTTGGGAATTTATTTTTTTTGCGATAGAATGAAATTTAGGGGATTTGGAAAAAGAGTATCTTGGATGGAGCGTGGGAGTGGAAGAAGGGAAATGTTTTTAAAATTGTGAGTAGAGTGATTACTAGGAAATATCCGAAAAATATTGGAATTTAGTGGAAAGGACGAAGCACTGAAGGGTACTAAGTAGGCAGTCGTTTTTGTCGGAAACGAAGCATTTCATTTTCAATTATTTACGAAGAAATAAATTGCAGCCGCGGCTTATTCTTTGACACAATGATTATTAACATCGTAAGCTTTAAAAAAAAAACATGTTTGTTTCGCCAGTCGTTTGTAATTATCGATTTCAGAACTGAGAGCTCGTGTCACCGTGATCGATCGATGTAAAATCAAAAGCGTTCTGGACGAACAATCTCCGCGTTTGTTGAAATCGCTGCCATAAACAGGCGGTTGCCTAGTGCGCTGCGTTCTAATATCGGAATGCGCTCAAAGCGGCGGTGGATTTCACGTTTTTGCATCGCTCAGCCATGGATTGGTAATTTCTTAATCCGCGGTGCAGCACGACTCGCGTTTACGTGGCGAGTTTTTACGAAACCCAGCACTGTTCACTCGCATTGCCTATTGTCGCGGGTTTAATGGAATTTTTAGCGTGTTAAATCGCGTTAAATCCGCGGCATGTTTCGGCTCCACTCGAAATCGTTGGAGATACAGGTGTAATTAGATAGCTGCGCTGTGTAGATTTCAATCTCGGGATACGGAATTGCTCCATTGACCAGTTGCTTTCATTTTTTCAATTAACAGTGGTAATTGGACGAATGCCTCAAGGAAAGCTACTTGTTTCTAAACGATCACATTCATGTACGTTCGATAGTATAGTTATTCACTTCTGCAGCTTCGTAGAATAATAAATAAATAACGGTTGGGTAGTCGAAGAAGAATATTCAAAGATCGAAGGTAATTGCACTTCAAGCGTCCATGAATAACCCAAGCGTCACTCAATAATAATCTATAACAGTATCATAATCGTCGAGCCCAGCGAACGAACTTCATTTCTGAATAATAATTTAACAGCCACCACCCGATTAAGCTAACTTATTTATTAACTCATTCCAGAATGTTTGCCATGCTCGCCCCGTAATCATCATTTGAAGTATGTAAATCGCCCCTATCAGCGATCTCGATATATAAATCAAACTCTCGGTCGCAACGAAGCTAATCTCGCATTGTGTCCAATACTTCGACCTGGAGTCGATCAATTTTCTCGTTATACGTTGGTTTCCGCACGCGCGAGTTATGATAACTGTATTTAACATACCGTCGCGTAACGCGTGCGACACGCATTGTTTAACTTGCATCCCCTGCGCCCGTGTAAGTGGAATTGCACCTATAAATTCCAACGGCAGGAGGGCGGGTGGAATGGGGGGGGGGAGGAAAAATTTAAATGGCCTATCGACGAATCTGATTTACAGGGTGGCAATTATTCAGCGAAATGATACGGCCTCGATCGGAGCGCGTATTTGGAAAATGGATGGCTTGAATGGCACCGCGAAAGACCCTGAACCAGTCCGTAAATCTTGAATCGCGAGTGCTCTTTGCTTTTCCACGGGGCGGGCAGCTTGTCTCGATTAGATTGCCGGGTAATGACTTACTGACTTTAATTATGCAGAAGTCGGTTGCACGCGCCGCCGGAATGGCCAGTTCCGCGATTGTTATTTCAGAGAAAGTTCAACAAACGCGGGCGAACGGTGACCAAGCTCTGTTGATGGTATTAGAACGACATTCGAGACTTCTTTATTACAGGAATTCACATATGTCGCCGATATTATCTTGTTCTACTACTTGTGTAGGATACACGCAGAGATTAATCTGCTATTTGGGTTATTTCTTAATTAAACTTTAAATTGACGTTTAAGAATTTAAGAAAAATGTCGAAGGATTAAGGAGTGTACTTTACGTAATAGTAATTGTAAGTAGTTTCTTCGTGATTGTAGTCAGACAATGGCTTTTCCATGCGTGGCTACGTTGAGATTAATATCGAGTAACAGTTTCTTTGTGTGATTCATGTTCCAAGGCACGTTCGCAAATGAAATTTTCATGGAAAAGCTGGTCTGGCGAGCCCTGAAAGGGTTCAGGGCAGGACTGACAACGAGTTACAAAGGGGAGTCAGACGTCTGGCGCGAAATCGGCGTGAAAGAGGCGCCACGGTTCTTCCTTCCCACAATTACGAGGGAATAAAAATTCTTTTGCTTTTCAGTCACGCGAGACCGTGTTCGGTCCACGGGGGAATTTACGTATAAGGGAATAAACGGTTCGTTTGCTTTTATACCATCATTTGCGCTGGTTTTTGTGGAAACGAATCGAAGGGACTTCTATCCACACCCATCGTATTCACCTTGCTCTACCTTCGCTTGAAATAATTCTTCTCCTTTCTAACGTTGTGCCAGGAATTTTCGTAGAAAATGTGGCATCCTCTTCGTCAACGAAAACGACAGAAAATAATTATTAATTAGACAAGGTAATAAGAAAGATTGTCTAGCACTTCAACGTGTTGAGAAATTGTTTCAGAATTAACGATGAACATTCAGCCGTTGGGCAGAGATGGAGGACTTCCCAAATCATTATTTGAGTAGCCTAAGTAATATGACATCATCGGATGCGAGTGATTTGGGGACAGCAAAAGATTGAAATGAACGTTTCCTCTTCGGAGGCATTATCGAACGAGAAAAAGAGATGCATATAATGCTTTAAACGACCGAGATTAGAAACGGACAACTCACCGTTAGAACGACATTAGGTCGCACGGACAGCGGGAGGGAAATTATTGTAATTTCGCATTCGCTATGTGTGCAATGGCATACAGGACATAGTCACAGGGTTTTTGGGTGGATACTGCTCTAATTACACCTCTTCGCGAAGGATTGCCGTTCCAGAGACGTTTAAGCTACCATTTGTAATATCAATCGTGAGAAAGCTTTCAGTTTCCTTGAAACGATTTTCATCGAAACTCGCCAAGTATCTTAAAAAAAAAAAAATCACTCTCATGAATATAGGTACGTAAGGGGGTAGGTTATCCTCAACAACCCAAAATCAGGCCCTTCTTCAAACACATATTCTGAAGTAATAAATGAATATAGAGAAATTTTTGTTTTAATTTTTAATCGTCATTTCGTTGACTTGAATGCACAAAAAGAAAATTTTAAATATATTTACAGGAAAACAGTTATAAATGTAAATGTGACAGCGTGTACGGGATACACCGTCTGATGGTGAACACGATTCCGGACAGGTGAATTCAGGGACCGGCGGACTTCAGCTACCACCGATGGAGGGGGAAACACCTACAGGAGCGGTGGTTATGCGTGCGTGACTGACGCAGGCGCAGTTCACGCACATGTTACCACCGCCCCTGTAGGTGTTTCCCCCTCCATTAGCGGTAGCTGGAGTCCGCCGATCCCTGGGTGAATTACCTAATACACAAAGTAAAGGCATTTTGATAACCTGTAAGGCAGTCTCCATCTTGTGTCAGAACCAAAATTTTGATGAACAAATTAATACAATATTTATGTTGATGTATATGATGTTATCCTTTTTTTGTAGGAAAAATATTTTTTATCTTTCTTTTAAGAATTTATATTGAAAATGTGCTCCCGACACATTATGGGGATTAGTTCCCTGCACCTCCCTGTAAATTTTCATTCAAATCGTTGGGGTGATTTTCGAGATTTTATGTTCACTGTTTTGGAAAACGTAATTTCTGAGAAATCGCGTTTAATTTTAGACATGCAGTTTCGTCGTTATCCGGTCTCATGTGCAGGCTCGTACATTTTTTACTGTAATTCCTTCAATTTTTGGAACTTCCCAGTTGCGCATAAAATACGTAGAAAAGATGTAGCTAGCGGAAAATGGAAAATTCCTAAAAACCAATTTTCGAACATTTTTAGGGTAACCTACCCCCTCATGTTTCTTAATCAGCCGATAGAGATGGAATGATAAAATAAAATGAAACGAGAATACATTATTGAGAAATCAAGAATCTCAAACAGTGTAATAAACGAGTGGAAGCTATTTGAATATCGACCGCATCAAGTTGCACAGAGCTCGAAACAGCGGCAGTTGATCTGCACCACTTTAATGCTTAATTAAATCTTATCTAGCTGCTAAAACGATGGCACCGCGCGGCCGACCTATAATACGCATTAAAGTCCTATATTTTATCGACCTGCGCATATCGTCGGGATCGCGTTCTGTTATCACGCCGTTCATCCGGTCCCCGAAGCGATCATCGAGCGTTTGCCAGCGCTCAGCGTCCCCTCTGCAAACACATATCGCCGGCGTAATTTATTCGAACAGTCCCGATACTAGATTCGCCAAAATGATACATCGCGAGCGTAATTTATTAGAATGAATTTCCGGCCGCGGCTGTTGCCCGTGAACTTGCCCGCTCCGGTAATAACGGTCCGCAAGCCGCGAAGATCGGTATTACAGATCGCCAGTTTCGCGGCCAAGTAATAGATAAATTAATTATAGCTTCCTGGACCTTCTCGAATCTTAATCCCCCCTCCCCCACTTGTGCACTCCCTGATCTCTGCTCGACTACCCTCCCCTAATAACAGCAATCAGCGGCGATAAGTGATAACTGTCGCGTAGGCTATTCAATTACAGGCCGTATAGATTCAACTAAACAAACAGGAACCTTTCCACCTGGGCCACGCGTTCGCCGATCACTCGAATCTATCGGTATCACCGCGGGCTTTTTCTTACTGGTGGCCATGGAACAGTTTTTCGCTCTCGTTACGCGCATCGACGCGTCGATACCTCCGCAAGCACGAATAGCGTGACTTAATAAAACGTTTGGTCGCCGATTGTCGATCGACGACGCCTTTCTCAGCCAGCTCGCAACGGTCGAGCCGCCGCTGTCCAAGATCAAGGTAAGAGTTATAGAGCAGGTGTATGTCCACTCATTACGTTCTATTACGTTCCATTACGTTTCATTACGCTCGCAGGTACGCGAGCGGAATAAGGTCGGAGAGATCGACAGGAAATAGGTAATAAGAGGATCAACGGCATCCTGTGTGTAATCGTTATTTCTCTCCTGGACGCACCGGCGTGAGCGTTCGACTAGCTGCTAATCACGCCGCGAACGATTAACGTGGCAATTAACGTGGCTCGCGTGCCGGGTGTCACGTCTTTCGCCATTTCACTTTTTGGGGGGACGGAGAATCGAGTGGTCGATCGTGACATTCTGCGGAGATGCTGGCTCTTTTATAGGCTTTGGTGTAGAGTATGATATATTTTATGTGACGTAAATGTGACTTAAATTGAAAATGAGAAAGTTACGTGTAATCGCAGTGCAACTGTATTCCTCTAAGCCTTTAAACGGTACTACTCGCGACGGAAGCATGAAAGTACTGCACACTGGCGCACGAATATAGGTGAACATGTAGATGCACGCGCCAAGTTCAATGACACATTGTTTATTGGGATTGAAAAATGACCATTGTCACGATCAGTCTGACGGAACAATGACGCGAGCCGATTTGCGCCCTGTCGTATCGAAATTAGCATTTTCGTGAAGGCGATCGAACATCGAGGAAAGGATTGGAACAACTGGCATGGGAACGAACAATTTTGTACAGTGAGAGCGATCTTCCTAATGGGCGTTGAACATGGAACGCCTTTTTTGTTAGAACTTCATCTTTCGTGGATTAGAAGTTTGCACTGATATTTCTTTTAGAATTCTTTCTTTCAAAATTTTATCAAGGAAGCGGTCGTATAATATCTTCGTGTTACGTGGTTTCTACCCACTGCTAGTGCTCCACCCATGCGCGGTGATCTTGCATCAAAGGTAAATCGTAATGGTCCGCGGATATTGGAAGATCTCGCTCACTTTGATCGACCGATGTAACATACTCGTACCGCTCACACTCGGGCGGAACGACGGCACACATTAGTGGGCCTAAGTGAGACAATACAAGGCGTGGTTGGTTGGGTAGACAAGTCGAGCCGACCACTTCGATCTGGCCTCACTGAAATCGCAGGATGAGTCAGGAATCGGGGTCAACGACGCGCACCAAACATTCGATCGAGCGTTGACCCGTGCTCCGACACAGCTGACTTCCACCTTGACTGATTTCGGTAGATCTCTCGATGACGATACAGGCAATATAGCTCCCACCAAACGTCAAGTCTGAGGGCTAAAATGACTGAAATCTGGGCACATTAGATTTGCGAGTAATCACTTTAATCGTAAGAAATAATATGGCGCGTTATTATGTTTGCAATATATTTGGCAAGAACATCGTTGGCTGCCTTAAATTTGTGATTGTTAGATGTTAGTTCAACAACTTGTTGGAAGCAGAAACTGAACCCATGGACATGTTAGAAACGTTAATTACATTATCAGATATGAATTTTGGGATTAAATTATGTGATCTACATTTTAATAATTGCAATAATAAAAACAATACATTTTGAATTGACCGAACCAGTGCGCTGAAACCACTTTAATTTTAAATTATTTCATATATACGGTCGAAATTCTAATCGATTTATGTTAGATGTTAGATTAGTTACAACTAAATTTGAAGCCATTGAGAAATCATTGAATTTTTTAATTGTGTGCGAGTAAGCTGACAAGTAGATTACGTTAATCAAACCGTGGACGAAATGGAACACAGTTGTGCTCTACAATGGCAACAGTTGCGGTGCTGTGAAAGGACATGATGATCTTATCTGCAGTGTGGTCGCATGTCGAGGCGATCTTGGAACTTAAGAAGAGAAGAACAGGACGAATAATGGTCTCGTTTAAGCGGAAGCTACCGTGACAGATCTTAAACTCGAAACTAATGACCCTCGCAGAAACTAAGCTCTATATTGCAAGAGGCATAAAAAGGCATCAGGAAATGTTTCTTCAAAATTATGTCGTGGTAAGAAGTGAATTGTACAGTCTTCTGCTACTCTGGCTGGCAACAAAATGGCAGCGAGTTCTTTGTAGCAAAAATACTACGTTCTTTAATTTTTGTCTAGGAACTTACATATTACGCAAAGAAATTTTTTTTCGATAAGCAACTTGAGTTTACAGTTACTTTCCTTATTAAACTCGTAAGCAGATGGTAGAATTCCGTTTTCTGATTATAACTGTCCTAACAGATAAATTTCAGGCATGAGAAAATATTAAATGAGAAACGAGCTCGGTACTTGAAGCTTAATTGTTAAAATATATTAAGTGCTGCATGAGAATATTTACGAACGAATTTGCTCGTTTAATACGTGGAATAATTCATCACGTTTGATAATCAACTTAAACCAATAAATTTCATTGATGATCTCGTAAAACGGGTTCATGCCTCCAGGACCACTTTCTCCTTCATTTTCCTGAATTATTATCTGTTCCTCCCCGAGCAACAAACACATCAGAACAGACGAGGCACAATAGACTTCTTGCTTCTCGAATAATGCAAACTCATACCACGTAATTCTCTAATTATCGTAGCCCGCGTGGAATATGTATATTAAGTGTGCTCATCGAACGATTTCGTTTCTCTTTCGCAGTAATTTGCAGCCATTTCCGGCGCGCAGAGTTGCAAGAAGTTTCCTCAAACGTTTCCCCATATACTCAGCCTAGTGGAAAGTGAAAATGAGAACCATAGGGTAAATGCGGGTGGCGCGGTCGACCTAATATAAAATGGCTATTGAAACTAATATAGATATTACTTATTTTATCAGAACAAACCAATATGTTCAGAATTTTATACTGATTCAGAAAAACTGTTCGATATTTGCTTTAAGACAATATTTACTGTAAATCGGGTTGAAAACTGAAGTCATGACATCTGACCAGCTCTCCCGAGGTGCCGGGAGAAAAGGTTTCCGTCGTTGGCAGAGATCACTCACATAATTATTCATGGAAAATTAACAAAGGATAAAGCAAAATTATTTATGAGTGAATACAACTACAGATTCATTGATATTTAATTTGTTTACGCTAAACAAGTAAAGAATACATCAAAGAAAAAGTGAACAACCTACACTGGCGATTTGCAAGGCAAATTAATACAAAAGTGAATAAATAAGCTAAATAAACAAAAATAATAATAAAATAATAAAAAAGAAAAAAATAAACAAAAATAATAAAAAAGTCATAACTCGACCATCTCACCTTTCCGTAGCGAGAGATGGTCCTCTCGTTAGATTTGAGAGGAAGAGTTAATATGGCCAAATACTTTGGCTGCAATGTCACTTAATATCTCTCTACTCTACTATCCTATTATCCCAAACATTAAACGAAAATAAACTTAGAAGTATACTTTAAATACGATTCTGTACACCGTTGTTTGACAAAAGAGGTTAAATGTAACCTCAATTTACATTTTATAGCCTATAAATCCAGAAAAGCACAGAAGGACGCGAATTCATTCAACTATTTGGCTTCTAGGGAAGTAATTGGTCTGCACTTTAATGCATGTTTACGTATAGACTCTGAAATATAGCGACTCGACCAACTCTCCGGCCCGACCGCGTCTACCGGATTTACCCTAACAGACTAAAACACAACAAAGAAATAGGAGCAGCATGAGGAGGACTCGAGAGGTGATGTGATCGATTTTCTTTGATAATCAAACACCTGCGAAACTAATCAAATTTTGACACCGAATGGCTGACAAAGAGAGTATTTTAGGTGTCCGCCTCCGATCATTTCGATTTTTGGATATGTTATAGAGGACCGAAAAATAAGAAATACGTGTTTTTGTATTTTTCCCCGTTTTCATATTTGGGGGGGGGGGGGGGGGGGGTGAAAACTGCGTTCAAAGTTAGGGTTGAAAAATCATTTTTGTGGAATATCTCGAGAACTATTAGAGATAGGGGAATAGTGTCAATGGACAAATTTTGTGTCTTTGAATGCGAAATATGACTGACTCACCAGATTTTCAAAAAGTCCATTTTTTCCACAAAAATGATTTTTCAACCCTAACTTTGAACGCAGTTTTCACCCCCCAAATATGAAAACGGGGGAAAATAAAAAAACACGTATTTCTTATTTTTCGGTCCTCTATAACATATCCAAAAATCAAAATGATCGGAGGCGGACACCTAAAATACTCTCCTTGTGAGTGAATTTGACCTATCACTTCCTTATTCCTTATTTCTTCGAATCGCTAATATTACACCAGCCTTTTGAAATAAATATTCAACAACAGAAGGTTCCACGATGATACTCGTCACCGAGATACCCAATAAAACGTCACCTCACCTACTCCAAATTCTCTTCAAGTCCCACCGAAACAATTATTCGTATATTCGTCCTTCACCACCTCAATCACTTCCTCCACCTCCCGCCGCCAATAATGAATCTCACACCCATACGATCACCTAGCATTCCCTCCCACAGATTTGCCCTCCGAAGTGTCGAGGCGCAATTAAGAACCAGCCCGTATAAATCCACGGCGATTTCAACCGTGGCCCTTTGTCTCGGCTCCGTTGCCCCGTGTCGGCGCGGCGTTAAGAAAAGTCGTCGAACGTCGACCGGTTGACTAATTAAGGAACCGGTGGGACGATAAGACCGGCCAAAGTATACGGTCATACGAGGCGAGGGACGAGTGGGCAAAAGGGACATGGGACTTAGGCGAATAGTGCGCTTAATAGATCCCGCGGGAGGGCTGATAATTAACATTCCCGTCGTATAAAGCGCCGCGCGGTGAACTTCTTGTCGCGTGGCCTAGCCTTCGTTCGAAGATAGAACGGCCATTGTTTGTGCATCGGCATAAAATACCGTATTCACTCGCCAACACTGTACCGCGATAATAGGATACCGCCTAGCGACAGCCTGTTCCTTTCCGCGTGTTATATGATGCACCTTCCCGGCTCGGTATATGGCGCGTCCTGCTGCGACGCACTTTCGTGCTTTGTCCCGAAGCGGCGCCCTCCACGGCGAGCTTACGTTGCTAAACGCATTCACCGAGTGGTTTATTCAAGCGGCCCCGCAGGATTTCCGGTTGTCGCTCCTTCACCGGGCGTAATTAACGCGATTTTTACCCCCGCGAGCCGCGCTTTTGTCGACGGGGATAGGGAGGGCAAGAACGATAAGGGACAAACCCGGAATTCGTATGAATTGAGCCTGCGAACGGGATGGATTGGATGTGGCTTTCTTTCAGCTGCTTTAGATCCATGGAGGGATCCGAGGAACTTTCTTGCGGAGGTTGAACTGGTTGAGTGAGAAGCTTGCGTCCAGTTTCTAAGATTGAATGGATAACTTGAGTAGGCGTTATTTGTTGGAAGTTTGGTAGGGATGTAGGGAATGTTTTTGTGGGTAGGAAGAGTGCTAGGTATTCGAAGGGTGAGTTTAGAAATTAATTTTTTGAAAGAATAGAAATGGATTTTGCATTTTGAGAAGTATAAGCTCTAGTGAGCTAACTCAGGTAACGAGGAAACGTGCTCCTGGGGTGGAAAACGACTATGGAGCCACGACACAATTTGTGACGGGACGTATGAAGATACATAACTAGAGGATTTTCTTATACCAATGGTTTTATTCCTTCTTTCACGACCCATAAATAATAGTAGATCGAATTACTTGTAATTCAATGGGAAATCAAATATTCTAAAGAAACCACTATCCATTTGAAATCTCTCGTTTCAGTAACACTTTCTCCGAAATATATACGCACTTTCTTTCCCGACGTAGGTAGCAACTTTACTATCCATTTTGTTGTACGCAAAGAAGCAGCGTTCGATATAAGTTTACGAGGGGAATAAAAACGTTCGCGATGTTTGGCAGAAAATTTCGAACTCGATGCTGAACAACGTACATTACTCCAAGGACGGCAGCAAAAAATATCGTAATCTTCATTTCCATATTACGTTTAATTACTCTGTGTCTGCAGCCAGAAACACCACGCGCGTAAAACACGCGGAAGCAGCGGGGCGCAATTTCTAAGAGCGTGTTCCGCGAATTTTTCGTCCGCCTGCGAACCGGTATGGGACGCTCGTAATTCTGACGTTTAAGTAACTTCGGTGAAAGCATCCTATCCGAGAGCTGCAAATCATAATGCCCGAATCGCAACTACCGAAGAAGTAATCTCGCGATTTTTACCGAGTATAATTAAGAGAAGCCTCTGAAAGGTCGGTCGGTCGGTCGTTAATCGCTGGGAGCCAGGTCAGGTCTACACAAATCGTACCATTTGATGATTAGAAAAGAAGGATCGACGGGTATAGATGGAAATCGATTTCCGTCTACCTACCTCCGCCGTCTCACAGACTTTTCTAGTCCTGCAATCTCTTTTAGCGGGGAATTGACGTCCGTGGCGAACGTCCGTGATGAAACCCAAGGGAACACCGTGCCTCGTGCGAAGGACGAATAATTGCACGCTAACGTATTACACATTATCGCGAAACGAACTTCTCTATCTAGCTCGCAGTATGAGGATGCAATAGAAACTCACACCGCGCAGTGTTTTTTTTTTTTTAAACTAAAGCGACACGGTTGTGAAACCTGTGAGGAATCTCTTGATATTTAATTGGCCGTTAATACAATGGGAACTCTGCTTGATTGTGCAGCTGCAGGAATTACTGAGTGAATCTTGTTTTCTTTGTTGAGCGAGTTAAGAGATTGGTATATAAATGAACGTGAACGTGAGAGTTATGAAACGACAGAATATATTAAGGGAGGAATCCTATTTTTGGAGCTACAAAAATAGCAAAATTTGGGATTTTTGTTATTATTAAAAATTAATAAAAAAAATAACTGTAACTTCTTCAAAGATGCATAAAGACATGGTCCAAAATTCAGATGACCCGACTCGCTAGTTTCTTAAAAAAATTTGCTGTGTTTAGCCTGAAAAGTAGGATCCCTCTTAAACGAAATTGATGTAGAATTGATTATAATAAATTTGTCGACGTTTAAAGGTAGAATTATTACACATATTTATTATCTGCGTTAGTATTAAGTACTTAGTTCGATTCCTTAGCACATCTATGCTTCACAGACAAGCTGATAAATAAGCCTGTCAAAGACCAAGCAAATAATGGTGTACCATGAATTGCAAAACTTCATATTCAACAGATTTGCAAGATTTACGCAATAATTCCCGAGCCCGTTCTATCCGTTTTTGATATTCGATCAACGTAGGCGCCCTTTTCGCCCACCATGTAATCTATCTAGCCATTCGTCCGATTATCTAACTATCTAGTTATTCGACCACGGGCTTCAACTAACGGCGAGACAAAGCACGGCTCCGAGCACCGATAACGACACACTCGTACCTATAATATTTATGATACACGAGCGTGCCCGTTACTGTTAAGTCCTATCTATTTTTAGTATGCATTAAAGGGTGTACCGTACGGGCCGAAAGTTGGCTAATCCTTTTCTTGCTCGCTGTGAATGGAGAGGATTAGGGGGGATTACGAGACGACCTGGAAACTGGCAATGTAATATACGTTCTCAATTCTGAGGTAGGAGCGTTAAATTGTTGAAAATGTGAGTTCGCCTGCACTGGACATTATTGACGAAAGTATGCAGGGAAAGACATGTGCGTTATGAAATATTGTCACGTGGATATCTACGAGGTAATTTCTAATAAATTCGTGTGGAATTCGTATTATACGTTTATCACAGAACGCTTTTCAGCCTTGCTACTTCACTTCGTTAAGAGAACTCGGCATTCGAATCGCCCGAAAATCAAGTATTTTTTGCGAATTAATTACTAGTCCTCTTAACCTTTAGAGGGCCGGGATTTTTTCATTGAAATTGTAAATTTTATTTACTTAAAATTTATGCATATATAGCACCAAAATGGCCGGCAAAGTATCCAAATTCTTAGGTGGCCACTATAGTGGCCGGGCTGGCCGCGAACGGTATGGCATATATTAGAATTTTTAAAATTTGAACTGTAATGTTTCTAAGGGTTTTTGATATCGCTTATCACGATTCTCAGGTCAGAGTATCGAAATTTTACGGAGAAACAGTGTTGCCAACCTAAACAAGCCTAAATGAATAACAGCAGTTACATTCATATATTATTCTTTCCTTTGGCGTTACCCAGGGCTAACGACATGGACGTAGAAAGTTTTGTAGCTCTTTTCTTGTTTTTGGGGTTTTTTGTGTTATTTTTGGATGTTTTTTTTTTATTTTTCTGATTTTACTATTTATTATACGAGCTGCGCTCGTGCAACGCATGCATTATACAAAATGAATAATGAACGTGTATCCTTTCCTTCATTTCGTTTACAAGTGCTTAGGGCTTTACTGAATCTTGATCCGAATGACTCCATTTCTCATCTGCCCAAACTCTCTCGGCTAATAGGTCGTCATTTTCCAAAATTACTGGATAAAAACCGACGATGCAATTTGTGTTCATTACGACAAACTAGACGTCGCACTCTTTATATATGCTCTACATGTGACACTGCATTGTGCATAACACCCTGTTTTGAGGATTTCCATACGAAACAATCAATACCGTAAATTCGAATTTCCGACATATAAATTTTTTTTTTCATTTGGAAGGACAAGAAGTATGAACAAACAGATAAAAATCGCAACAAAGAGATACACATTCATTATTCATTTTGTATAATGCACGCGTTGCACGAGTGCAGGTCGTAAAATAAATAGTAAAATCAGAAAATACAAAAAAAATCCAAAAATAACACAAAAAACCAAAAAAAAAGAAACAAAAAAGTGCTACAAAACTTTCTACGTCCCCGTCGTTAGCCCTGAGTAACGCCAAAGGAAAGAATAATATATTAATGTAACTGCTGTTATTCATTTAGGCTTGTTTAGGTTGGCAACACTGTTTCTGCGTAAAATTTCAATACTCTGACCACGGAATCGTGATTAGCGATATCAAAAACCCTTAGAAACAAGTTCAATTTTTAAAATTTTCAGTGGCCACTACAGTGGCCAGCCCGGACCTCTAAAAGTTAAGAAAAAATATATTTTTCCAATAACTCCATCTTAGAGGATTTTCACTTACTGATCTGATTTAGAAACTGACTTCACTGTATTTTATTTCAGTAATCGTTTAAGAAACACTTACGTATAAAACTCCCATCGCTACTAGCCCAACGTATGTACAGAGGAAACATTGATTCCAACCAGTCAATTACTGACACGCCTGGCAGTTCTTCTCCAAGCTAACAATCAAACACTTTTACAACCTCAGCCGCTACCTTTGCTTACTAATCACCGAAACAAAAGTGGCAATCGAGGTACGTGTAGCAATGCAGCTGTGCACGCTAACTCCAAAGCGACCATTGACTTTTCGCGTTTCGCGGCCACTTTCTCTTTCTGCACTCCGCCCTTAGACAATGATATGCATTCGTTAGGACAGCGAGGATTGAAAGATCCTCGTGGGGCGTGTCGTTAAGCTGGTCATAACGCTCGTCGGTTCTACGTTCGGAGGGCCAATTATGATGTAATTACGACGGTCATTATGTCAGTTAATTGCGCAGGGATCGCGGCGGCGGCGGCTAATACGCGAGCACGACAACTTCCCCTTGCCCTTTATGGCTCGTAATCTAGAATTTAGTCTACACGTATATGTACCAGAAGCCAGAAGATTATGTGTAAAGTAGCGTGTTTAAAGGGGACGTTTTGCTTGTCAAGTCAGAGATTTTCTTTGCCTTCTTCGTGATGCAATCTCTTCCAAGCTCCGCGCATCAACAGCTTATATTTTTCGTGTTTCTATTTCTGTTCCCTCAACTGCTTTCTGTTTTTTTTCTTGATCCACTTCTCTCGTTTTGTGGCATATATTATGAAAAAAAAAAACGAAGCTGATAAACCCGCAAGCATGTGGCTTCTTGGGACTGAAATAATGCATGACAACTTGTGAATGGTAAAGATACTTTGGCCACGTTTGTTTTTAAATTTCGGATTAACCTTTCTACGTTACGAGGGCATTACTGTATTATCGTCACAGGTTTATGTACCGAAATATCCCGATACCTTACTCGAATGTTATCCAGGCCTCGTTTTGTCTGCGCGTCTGAATGGAATCGACGATATCTGTAATTACAAAGCGCGTCGCGGTTACGAATACGAAGATACCTTTTAACCCTATGCTCGTATTTTAAACGCGTTGCGAATTAATTGCGTATGCAGTTTTAATTACGGTATTACTTTCTTGCCAGCGTGCGTCCTGACGTAAAACTGCTCCTTCATCAGTAACGAAGAAATTACGCCTCCCTGTAATTACGCTGTCGTTAATAAGTTACGGAGACATACAACGCCTGTGTCAGTGAACTCGAGTTCATTTAATTCTCGTAACGAGGTTTCGCATCGGGCCACTTAATGATAGATAGAAACGAACGTTCCTACGTTAATTTTAAGTGAAAGTTAATAGGAAGGTTAGAAAATAAAATATTTAGGTGTAGAATAATTCTTCAAATGAATTATTTAGTAATAAACAATATCATCGTTTCGATAGATAAATTCCAAGAGTAGGTCACTCGAAACGGAACACTGCAGACTATATTCACGCGACATTTTTTTCTTGTTCTCTAAGGTAAAACAGATTAACCCTTTGAAGTACTGGAACGTAATTAAGGACCACTCTGTATGCCGGACAAATCGCCAGTATGTTTAATATTACCGTGTGTTACGTGGATACAGAAGTTATGTCTGTTTAATAATAGAGTTAGGTAACTCACGGGGGAAATTTATGGCTGCACGTGAGTATCGGGGATAATTGATTGTCCGTTATGTATAATAGATATGACTGTTGTAATAAAGTAGCCGGGAAAGTGCGACGCTGAATGCAGTAACGCGTTGGTAACTGTTAAATTAAAATTGAGCTGTCCTGTCGATCTAAACATTCCTAAACTCTTGGAACATTTTCCAGATAAATATTTCCTGAACACTAGGTACACCTTTAAATATTTGCACCACTTTTTACAGCATTCTGTGTAGTTGTTCAGATTCAACTGTTTCTCAGAATTTCAATTTTAGCCTCGCGATCCGTGCATTCCAAAATACACATCCACCGTATTTTCAGAACCTAAATTCG
The DNA here is from genome assembly GCA_947577245.1 of Andrena bucephala. Lineage (NCBI taxonomy): Eukaryota > Metazoa > Arthropoda > Insecta > Hymenoptera > Andrenidae > Andrena > Andrena bucephala. The sequence goes on from OX387715.1 coordinate 114,745,866, forward strand.
CATTGACCGTCCAGCTGGTAATCATAGAGTTTACGTTACATATCGATGGTGTAGTCCACAAATATTGTATGTCCACTTTTGGGTTTTCTAGAAAAACAGGTTTAAACATGCAATCTTAATATATAAAGCAGAAACTGTTTGTGGGTTTGTCTATCGTCTAAAAACTTTCGAACGGTAAACTCTGGGGTCACGAAATGTGTCCGAGCTCAATATGCCCAGTTAATCCAGATGAATGTGACTATTTTCACACAAAAAATAAATACTTTAATAAATTTTTTTTTTTATAAAATCAGAATCTAAATTTCGGACGTAGTCGAGTGGTAACTCTAGTGGTACATAAGATTCAGGGACATACAATGAAGAAAAATATAATTTTTCACAAGTTTATTAAGTAAATATAGGGTAAGTGTGGGTATTACTGCGGATATTCTAAAACAGATCATATTTAATATTGGAAAGTACATAAACTCTTGATAATTTTTTATAAAATTAGTTTAAACTCTATTACAGATAATTATTAATAAATATGTACAGCAAAGTTATTAGTAATTCTTTTATCATAGTTTGAAATTCGTCAAAGCGAAATTTCGGTCGATTCCCGATATGGCGGTCATGTACACCTACTTGAAAAACATTTATATTTTTGTTATTAACAGTAATACATGTAATGTAGCGTTATTGCTCGATAGAATAAGAGTTATTTTTTCAGAAAAACAGTAAATCAGTCGTCTACATTTTAATTTTAATTTTTATTTCTCACCGCAGTATTAGGTGCAGTACTTTACACCATGTGCATGTATTACTGCGGACCGACGACTGCGCAACCTAACCTTTCTTCCAATAGTATTCATTTACTATGTACTACTAATTACTAAGATTTAAATTATTACTCATTCCTGCTGATTTTAGTAAATAAAGAAAGTTAAATAATTTTTCTATCTACAAGTGATATTTGTACTAAGGTTATGTTACGCCTGACATTAGACCGCATATATATTTCGTTAGTAACTGGCACGCAGTAATGCATGCATGTCCGCAGTAACTCCTGCATTGACATTGATCGACAAATCTCTGTGTTTTTAATTAACTGTGCTAACTGACCGACCTTTCTTTTAAAAAAAGAAGGAGGAACTTTCATTCATTTGAACGCCATATCGAGGGTTCTAAAGTTAACCTACCTTAAAAGTCAGCTTTTATACAGCGATTTTTATACAGCATAAAGAAACAGTCAAGAACTATTTATTGCATATAAAATCTCAAATTTCACTAAAAGTGGACGTAGGATATTTGTGTACTAATTGTAAGCCATCGATATGTTTCTATGATCATCGAACCGTCACCAGTCGACAAAGGACGATAATTGGCCCTAATCAACTACACGCAATAATTAGCGAAACAACGATAGAAAATAAGAGCACGGAATAATTTGCACTTCCCAGCTGTCCTGTCACTTTATACATTGATCCGTCGTCCATCAAACAGGCTCCTCCCTTTCTCCCTCCCTCTTGTGCTTCTTCTTGCTTTGCGTTCCTTTTCCTCTTTTTCGATCCTTAAGTTTCATAATTCCTATTCTCCGTTCTTCAATAGTACTTTGATTTATTCTTCTTTTCTGCTTTCATATTGTTCGTGTCTTCTAGGTTTCTCCAATAATTAGATTTTTAATCACGTCATTCTGCAGCTCGGCCTTCCGTACTCTTACGCCTTTCTTGCCTAGAAGTGAAATATTTTCTTCTTCTTCTACATGTTTTGAAATAAACTTCTTTTCCAGACTCAGTCCTCTTTGGAAATTTCTTCTTCGATACACCTGGGGCTCATGCGGTCGCACGTGTACACTTTTTATACACAGAAATTTATACACATGAGTACCTCGATCGAGGTGGATAATATTTCGTAAACAGTGTCGGGTGTCCCGATCGATTTTATTTTTTCGCCATTCGTGTGCGTGCTTTTTAAGATCGAAACGATGAATCGACCGGTCGTCGATTTCAACTATCCAACGAAGATGGATCGATGAACTCGTTAGATGCGAAAGTATAATGTACTATATTCCGCGTTTCCATTCTTAACAGAATATACCAAGCCCTTGACGCGTCACCTCGGAGCACCAGGGTGATGGATTGAAAAAATCGATTTTTTTGACTGTGTATTTTCTTAATCTTTGGAGTCAAGAATGTAGGTACCCCGAAAGTATTAAAGTAAAATCGGCTACCGTGGTTACAATAATCAATATTTTTATACGCTATTTTTGTGAAAAACTTTGTTCAAGATATGCAGTTTCTAATGCCAATAAAGATATTTAAAAAAAACTTTTAATTTATCAAGAACAGAGCCTCGAAATTAGCCCCTTTGTTCAACGGGCACCTTGGTTTCCCCCCTTAAGTAGAACAAGCAAGCTAGAATCAGACAGACCAACCCTTCATGCTGATCATACCAGAACCCTTGAATTACAAACATTTCTTCCTTTAAATGCCTCATTAAAACTACAGTAACACCACTTCAAAACATACCACCTAGGTAACCCAAGTACTAAATCATCCCTTAAAAGAAGTACCCAACACATTCAACCCTGCTCAACACCCTACAGTAAACACATTTCACTCCAGCCATAGCCATCAAAACGAACACCAACAGCAGAAACTCCGAGCTATATTAAATTACAACCCCCACCATCGCTTAGCAAAGTGCTCAGCATCGGAAGATCTCTAAAACCGTGAGCCACAGTGGGCGCGCCCCGAGGTCCCCGAAACTACACGATTTCTCAAAGGAATAAAAGGATAGTGGACAGGAGGAAGGAACCGATCCGTTATGAGGGATCGCGCACGGACATTAATTACGCAAGATCAAGTTCCAATTTAGGATCCGGCTAGGTCGGACAGCGACGCGACAGGATAACCGCAGACCTTCGAGGAAGGAAGGATATATGTATGCCGTGGAAGGTCCTGGCCGGTTATGCGCCACGTACTCGCGTAATCCTGTACAACAGCTGGGCCAACCAGTGTACCCAGATGCCTATCGACATTCCATCCACCCACGATCTACGTGGCGGAGGTGGAAGAAGCTGGGTGCACGTTCGTCAGCGCGGAGGCCCGCGGCCGGGGCCCCACGGTGATTCAGGATTCAGGCTATTTAGCATAATGATCACCGCGACGATCGTGAGGCCCTTGGAGATTATCCGACGGCCGGTGCCTCGATTAAAGGAGATTATATGCTAATAAATTCTCGCCGGACCCCTCTGCTTTCTCGCGGGGCCCCGATTTCTGCCGCCATTAAGTCATCTGATTAGCCGCGGAACCGTCGCGTCGTCCCCGCTCGCTTTCCGATCGGCTTGCTGGACGCGGTGCCCTCGTAATTGCTTAATCGGCAATTGCCAGGAACAATGGCCCCTCGGAGCATCGCGAACAAGCCTGTTTTAATCGGCGAGCTGTTTCCCTCCTCCGCCAACGGTTCGCGTTTTAAGCACGACCGCGACCTCGCGCCGCCTCCATTCGCCCGGCGACGTTGGCCCCTTTTCTTCACCTTTTTTTAATCGCCCACGTGACTCGTTTTCCTGACCACCCGCTTACGTCATGCCGTTTGTACACGCTGTATTCTGTTGCACGCGAAATAACGGCACATCACGAATTCGGGGCTCCGTTTCCGAGGCGCAGCGCATAGGGGGGAGGAGGAAGTCGAAGGAGAAGAGGATTTACATGATTTTATATATCCATTTCGATCGGTTGCAACAATGTCTGTAGTTGCCAGGAAGTCTACAGGCTTTTGGGAAGGTAGAGGCAATAAAGCTATATAATACAATTCAAGTACCTACCTACTTACCCTGCAGTCGAGATAAGAAGTCAGTGGAACGTCACTCGTTGTCAGTACCATGCACGATGTCAAAGCCAACGACACGCCAACATTACAGAAACGACCGTAAATATAGGGAAAAGGTACAACACAGGCTCGTGTACGCGGTACCCTCTGCCTAAACCTGCTATAAATCCACGCGCCGCTTAAAACTCACCGGCAACTGATTACTCAGGCTGGTACAACGCCGTGGACAGGTTCAACGATGTCGTGCACCGTTGTTACGCTTCCCGGTGCGCGTTGCATTACGATAAATCAGAAATCCTTGTGCGTGCTGGCCGCGGGACAAAGGAGCGTAATCAGAGGCACGGGCCAGCGGGCGTGGATGCACGCGTCTCGGGTGGCGAAGGAGGCGAACGAGAGAACACCGGGTCGCCATACCGAAGTCGATTCGAAAAATCAGAAATGACCAGCGTTGTGCAGCTGGCGACCGCTACTTTCTCGAATGGTGACGCGAGCCGGTCAGCTCCGTGTGCACGGCTACTGTATAAGGAGCAAATATGATATCAGTAAAACATCTGTATATGGCCGGTGGTACACGTTCCCGCGTAAGTGGCCGTCTTTCGTCCTCGCGAATGGTCGGCGGACGGTGCGCCTCTATATCTGGAGCAACCGTGCTCGTACCGAGAAGCCTGTAATAGCGGTTGGTTACCACTTTGACAGACTTATTAGCAAATATAAATCGTGGCCTTTGCCGTTACCAGCTCCCCCCCAATGCGCCTCCTCGGTTGCTACCGCAACGAGCATCGTTCGACGCGGGCACCGCGCGTCGTCGAAAAAACGCGGCCGCCGGAGCACGGGAAAAGAGATCAGATCTTAATTAACGCGCGGCGCACGAAGGTACGCCACTCTTTGGTAGCATAACGACCGCGTTAAATTTGATTTACGCCGGCCCTTTCGACGGCCCGGCGCGTTCGTTAAGCGCGATCTTCTTGCTCGTGCCGTCGGGGGACGGTGTTCCTCGATTTTCGCGCGTGATTCATCTCGCTATTCGGAGGTTCCGCGCGGAACCCATCGAGTATCTGCTCGGAATTTGTAAAGGGTGTGATACCGCTAATGGATGACAACTGGGGTGCAAGGACTGCGAGTGAGGCTGAAGTGACAAATTGGAACTGTAGTAAAGAAATATTAAATGGGGTCATAAGTGAGCTTCGATTTGGAGTTCTATGCGCCGCCAACGAAGCACTCCGTACCGAAACACATGTTTCTAATGCATAAAGTGGACGAGTCCCTGAAGAGCTATTATTGGAATCTTCGATTATCCTATTACGTAACTAAGCCAGGGATCCACCTGGAAGCCAAGCTATGCTATGCTATCCTATGTTGTTTTAAAAAATTAGCATAACACAGCTTAGCTTAGCTTTTGGTGGAAACGGTTCCATAAGGATGTATTGAAGCTAATTCTTCCAAACTTTGAAGAGCATAACATAGCATAGCAAAGCTTATGCCGGGAATCCACCTAGAAGCTAAGCTATACTATGCGATATTATTCTATGCCATGCTACGTTGTAAAAAATTAGCTTCAATACATTCTTATGGAACCGTCTCCACCAAAAGTTAAGCTAAATCATTGCATAGCATGGCATAGCTTAGCTTAGCTTCCAGGTGGATCCCAGTTAGCAAAGCTTAGCTTAGCTTCCAGATACATAGTATAGCTTAGCTTAGCTTTCAGGTGGATTTCCGGTTCAACAATGAGACGAGAAGTGAGAGATACAGATGCATCGAACGTACAATACACCCAGCGAAGTGTCAGTAGAACAGCAACGAAGAAGGCAGGCGACTCGCAGCGCGGGCGCGCCGCTCCGTTTTTCTCTGGCCGGCGAAACGAAGGCCGCCAAATATAAAGTTTCATGCGGAACGCAGCGCGCAGGCTGCACGCCGTGACGAGATGCAAAGTGATACTCGTCTTTGGGGTGAACGACGGCCAGAGATCCGAGGAGACGCGCTCCTCTCCGTAAGGTTGAAGGGCAGTGGTGTGGGTTAGGCGAACCTCGGGGTATAAGGGACCACGTCGAACGTGAGAGAGGGATGCGACAGAGTGCAGTGTACTGCGTTGCATCGCGGTATCGTGTTGCCGTACCTGCCAATTACGAAGCCGCTCTTGCGGTAGGTTCCTCGGCGATGAGCGGAACGGACACTTTGGACATGCCGTGACACGGTCATCGACTGCGTGGACTTCATAGCCGATACCCCCGTGTATGTACTTGCAGCAAAGCATTTATTTGCGGATCGTTCGACGCGAGCACGCTTTCCCGTCTGCGTTTCCCTTTATCGTGCACGCCGGAAAGGATCCTGTCGCGTTCAACCCCCGCCAGGACTCCTGGACACTTGACTGATTCAACGTGTTTCTACAGTTTCTGCTTTGTTTAATTATCCCAGACTTTTCATATAGGAATCAGAGAAACGAGGGTGGAAATATTATCCGACGATACTCTGGAATTTCGTGAGTACAGGGGGAAGAAAGGGAGGCTTCTTGTGGGGAGCTTCCTTTATTCTCAAAATGGAACAGTCACAGCGGTGCTAATTGCTTCTACAAGCTATTTGTCATGAATGTAAAATAGACAAATGAAGTGCACCTTTGAATTTGTAAAGCAGCCACTTTAAAGCCTGGGAAACTGGTGGTCAGTGCTGGTCGAAGCTTCTGTGCTCTATTCCTTCTCATAGTTCTGAGAACTGATTGATGCATTCCCAGACCTTTGACGTATCTCTCGTGACAGATTGGACAGGCAAATTGCCTAAATTGAGGCTTGAGTATCAGAATGTTCAAAATAACTCTGGAACATGGAGGTGCATCGTAGGCAACCGGCGCGTGCAGAAGCGCGGGCATCAAGCGCGGAAGCGGAATCCGCAGACGCAGCGGTTGAATTCTGCTGACTGCGGTTCCTGACGGCCCGTGAATGATCCAATAGAATTCCACTCGTCTAGACGGATACTTAAAAGCGTTCCCTTTTGCTCTTCGATGGAACTGCTGCTTTGTGCAACGCGCGCCGTAATTCGCTGGCACGTTAATCACGCGTAATTCTTCTGACAGACCGATACGAAGAAGAGAAAGCGTACACCCATTGTTCACGGACAGTGTACAAGAAAACTGCCGTATTTATTCGCGCGTGTCTCCATAGATTTCCCTGTCGGGAGAAAGATCTCCTTTCGGGGTGAAAAGGCGAGGATTCTGCTAGCCGGCAGTCAAGTTCGTAACGACCAAAATCAACTTACGTCTGATAGACGACTTTGTGCAAAATTCTCTGTTCGGGAATGTATACTAGTAAAATGCGGTTAGAGGGCGGAAAAGTGGCTATAGAAAATTTTCTAGGACCCTGACAGACTACTCAAATCTTTTAAGCTTTTAACATACTTCTGTCGAGATACCCAGCTGAAGGATTTAATGATACTGTACAGTGATTGTTGAAGTAGGGTATATCGTAATTAATTATAAATAGGTGTAGATAAATTGCAGTTTCATACCGATAATTAGTACACAAATATTATACCTAGGTATGTCCACTTTTTGTGAAATTTAAATTTTTATATGAAACAAATAGTTCTTGACTGTTTCTTCATGCTGTATAAAAATCACATTTAGTATAAAAATCACCTATATCTACTTCATAAATATTCTTGAGTAAAAAATTAAATTTTTTAAAAATTTCTTCTGACGCTCTCAGAAGCTTCCAAATAGTTTAAAAGAATTTCGTCTAAAATTTTATTCAAATATATTAAGGATTAAAGGTCGCTCAACGGCAATGAAGTATTACTATTTTGGTATAAATTTAAAAAAAAAAAAAAATTTTCCTTTATAGCTTGTTCTAACTGGTTGGGGGAATGGAGAATTGGATGAGTTTCGTTGTTATATGTGCTAGGGCCAGTATCTAGTATGGTACCCGGTTTTACCTAGGCCACGGTGTAAAATCGTAAAAACGGATCATATTTTAAATCATTATTTTTTTGTATTTTTCCTTCTATTAAACAAATTGGATATGTACTATTATTTAAAAAAGAGTTTATTCTAATGAATCCCAATTTGCAATTTGATTTTTACTTAATAATGTCAAAGTTATGAGATTTTATTCTTAACGTCCCGATTTTGCCCCGGTCTCCCCTATATGCGAAATATAAAGTCTGAGCGACCTTTATATATCAAAGTTTACAAATAAAGAACACGGAGATATTTTTTTTTTGTCAAATAGAAGATTTTAAAAGGGTCAGACAATATATATTTTAAAGTTGAAAAATAAGGACCACCCTGTTGTGTAACATTGCGTGTTTAAACGTGTTTTTCTCGAAAACGCCAAAAGTGGACATACAATATTTGTGCACCAAGCTCTCGATATGACCATCTCCTTGTTGCATGCTAAATGACAGTGAACAAGATGATTACAAAGCAATTTATCAACCGTATCGTAATGTATTATCGATTTTATAAGTGGGTACCTTCAGAATCATCCATGTCATCGAAAAAATCGGTTCGCTACGTTCAATGTGCACAGAAACAAAGAACAACTATGAAAGGCTATACCTAATCATACCTACGCCGTTTGACACCGGATCCAGAGGAGCACTGTGCATCCAGTCGCATTAATCTCGTACACCAATGCCCCTATCATCTCCACCGTATAGTCATTCTCATAGCCGCATTATCGATCGTTGAACGTTATTGTTTTATGCATACGCGACACATTTTGTAAGACGTTCTATTTGCCAAAGCTTGGCACGTTTCATGACTGGTCAAACTTTATTAAATCAACATACTCATTCCAAGCACTGCTGCCCACTCTGATTTACAAAAGGGTTCATAGAAAGCAATGCTTTCGACTGATCTTTGCATTCGAGTGCAAGAACAGATTCACTCTGTGCGCGTAATAAGTGAAAATCGAGATAGCGAATATATCAAGCTGTTTAACGCTTCGTTGACATACCTGTTTCATAGATCAAATTTGACATACCTGGATGGCTTACACCCAGAGGAATGTTTCAACGACTGCCATTATCGTCTAAAGAACCCAAATGTTATTAAAAAAATCATGGGACAATTTCAAGGTCTCTCGAATGTATTCCACTATTTGGCTTTTTATTGAAATTTTATCAAAGTTTTTGTAAAAAAATCTAGATTACCATATGTCGAAAAAAACAAAGAAAATCTTCAAAAATATGTAGCTGTTACAAATTTCAACATTAGAAGCTAAAAATTGACAGAGTTGTTGTTCAGACAGGATATTTTGAGAAAACAAATAGTTTTATAATAGATAATAGTTTTATAAATAGATTTATTTTGCATACAGAAGGTACAGAGCGTTAAAATCAGCTTATGGGTGGCTCACAGCCAGAGTGTCAACGAAGGGTTGCAGAAAATAATCAAACTTCCCCCAAGCATGGCTGCAATCTTCAATACAAAACCACACCGCAGACGACACGTCGAAATCAAGAAAGAACGAATGGAACTCGGCTCGCCATCGCGTGCGTAGCGAATATTTTTATCGTTCGGGGGTCGAGAGGCCGCGGTGTAATCGAAAGCCACTGAGGGGGACGATTCACGAAACGGTAGTAAGAAAGGCCGCGGGGACAGCCAGGAATGCAATGAGCGGTTACAACGTCCGAGGACGAAGGTAGCAGCTTCCCTTATTCTTCCTTATCAACGAGTTATCGCTGGCATCTCCGGTATTAACGTTAATCGAGCAGAAAGATCAAAACTCGGGCCTGCGTTCGGGGCATTCGTACGGCGAACGGCGGGAGAGCAGAAGGCGGAGATGCGCGTAAACGAGCGCGGACGGGAATTAATGCGCGGCGGGCCGGCGCGAAATGCGGCGAAACTATCTTCCATTGGGGATAATTAGTCGGGCGCCGTAGCAGCTCCGCAAGAACTCGAATATGGCCGTGGTGGCGGGAATGCGTTGGCAGCGCGCAAAATGCCGAGGATACGAGAACCGCTCGCGTTGATACGCGATCTCGGTTACACGCAGTCTGGCTTTGGCGCTGCGCACCGGCCGCAAATGGCACCGTGACAATTACCACGGGACGCTCCTTCGAAATAACTTCCCGCGTCAATGTTGCCGCCCGATAACAGCGTTTTAATCTCCGCCCGGCTGGAATCCGTCGTTCGTTGCGATTCGAGTGAAGCGCACTCCGGACGAGCTTTCGAATTCGGAGGGATACCTGCGTACCTAATCACGAGCGATCTAGTATGCAACCTTCGACTCCGGATGCTGTGCACTCAGGTTCTCTGAATTAAGGATTTGTAACCCCGAGATAAATGCTTCGGTGACGTTGAAATTAAGCTTCATGTTTCTCGTGGGAAATATGTATGCACCGAGGAGTAAAAGTCCCTTCCTTGGAGCACTTGCTCGCGCACACCGGTAGACCGTAACAGCCGTTCTCCCCCTGAAATAATTCTTCTCTCTTCACTTTCGATCTCCTTTCTCGCGTCTCGGAAACTCTCGAGGCCGCGGCCTCATACTCTTTCGGTCATTAGCTCGGCCATATCTCTGCTCCCACCGCAACTCTTACATACTATTTGCATCCAACGTAAGTCCCGATGGAATTCATAGCCCCGCGCAGTGGCCGTTGCAGAATGCAGCCGGCGCAAGTGCATACTTTGCGGCGCCCGCCCTAATCATCCCCAGCCGCGGTGCACTCCAATCTCGCTTACCCACTTACTTAGAGAGGCCACGGTAGGCTCGGTCCTTGAAAACGTCGAAAAGAGTCTCGGGCGGGGATGGAAAAAATTCCTGGAATGCCGGTGAATCCAAGGATCCGTAATTCGGTACGACGAATCCATTATTCCATGGAAATTGCACCTCGTTAGACCGGCAGAAAAGATGAGCAAGCACGTACAGTTTACCGGAACGATATACGCTCGTCGATTCGGCAACGATATTGAAAGCTCACGAGCTCGCTTGCACGTGATCGTAATACGCGGAATATCCAGTGTCTAATAGGCGAGTACCGAGCAACACGTGCCTCTGAATCGGTTGAAACGCAGCATTCTTTCCTTTCTTCGGGTCAGACTGCCTGTACCCCGTTCGGAGAAAGTGCTCATTAGAGAACGGATGCAGTGTTTAAGGAACGCTGATGCAGGATTGTGAAATTCAGCGCTGGGTGGTCTAGGACACGAAAAGGTTTCGCGTATTGTTATGTTTCTGTGGAAATAAGTTTGGTCGTCAAGCAACTGTACACCGTTGTTGTCTCGTAAAGAGAACGATATACCACACATTTTAATCTTGCAGAGGAATAAATGAAAAAGATACTGAAAACACGTATCGGATGATATCGAGAATATTGCCGCGATAAAGGAGAAAAATGAAGAGGAGGACCGCACTTCACGAATCCACTTTTCGAACCTCTGGTCGTTTGCCAGAGCAGCCATCGACCTCTGTAATTCAGTGGGCGCGCCCCACTCGATATGAGGATTGGTTCAATGCACCTTCGATTATAAAAAGAAAACTTTTAAATTCGTCTTAAAAACAATTTTCAGTATCTAACGACATCAGTGCAGCGATTCGAGACATCCCAATGAGCCTTGCACGTATCGTTCCATCTACCGGGTAGGCAGAATATTGAAGCAGTGGATGATAACTCAAAGAAAGTTGAAACAATCCCCACGGGGTTGAATAAAAAGTCAACAGTGTTATGAATACAGAGTGGCCCGTTTCGTCGAATAAAAATTCAATGGCATCATGCTGCATGTCTCAAGAATTCCTTGGTCCCTTCAAATTTCTCGAGGTGCGGTTTAAAAAGCTCGAGGTCTGAATATTACATGAAACGATGCGAAGTCTCGTGGCAATGGATCCTATTGAATAGCCGAGAGAGGGCCATCTGAATGCCCATCGCTAGTTATGGAGTCCCATCGCTGGGTCGATATTACGGGAGCGCAATAAGCACCTACGTGCACGCGCGTGGGTGCAATGTGGGAGTTTTTTTTCCCCGAACGCCGTCGAGGATACTTCTGTGTGCCGTATGGAGTGCACTCGTCTGCAGGGCGCGTGGGGGGAAGCGACTGTATACGTTTCAGGAAGAGGCTGGAACGTCATTTCGCCCGAGTGTTACAACGTAAGATGTTGCTTTTAATTCGAGCATCGTGCAGAGTTAAACGGCGTGTTTGAATAAATTCTCGTGAAGCTGTTGCGAACTGACGAGCCGGTATAATTAAACGATTTCTTTGTGCTGCTTTCTGTACGTAGATCGACCATGAGGAAATTATAAAGATGAAAAGATAAAGGAGGAACGTCGGGATCCTTGAATTCTAAAATGCGAATTGAATTATCCCTCCCGCAACTTACGTAATTCCAGCTTCGTAGCACTTCCATAAATGATTCTAAAAAATGTACACGAATTTTAACGTCAACTTACAAAATCCCCGATGAAGGATGTCTAACAATAAACTGATCTTCAAGTAGCAACGCATGAAGTTTTGAGCGATGCTAAGAGATTATATTAAAGCCCTTTGGTGAGCACCGGGGAGAAGGAGGCAACTTAGTAATGGAACTTAAGCGGAACATACCGAGCTCGATACTGAGTGCAGCCAATATCCTGACAATAAATGAATTTCAAGGTGGAAAGGCGCGTGCAGATGAGTTTATCTTAAGCACGTGCACGGAAGTCATAATCTACGGCTAGGGGGAAACATACTGACGCATAATATCTCGGGATTATACGTGCCTGGAGGGTTAGGTCAGTGAGTTGAGGCTGGCCCGCAGTACTTAGGACCGGATGTGGAAGTAGGTGGAGTCCGCGAGTGCACGTACCGCGGGGGAAGAAACAAGAGCAGCGGTATTTACCTGCACTATCTCCATCAAGTCTTGCAATTATCTTATTTATAGCTGCTGGCCGCATTGCAGGCATCCACTCGGGTGACGTTCGACGAAAAAGGCAACCGAAACGTCCGCGCCAACTGAGGAAAGAACGTGCGCGACTGGAAGTACCCGTACTCTAAATAATTCATGGACAGCCGACAGTTAACGTGCAAGCTCGAAAAGTGTTCATTCCCCCGCATTTATGGAAACTGTGAAATCTATTCTCACTAATCACAAGCGGCGATCGTTTTCAAATATTAGGTTTAGATAGAAAGAACCTGTCGACGACCTGAATAGCTCGATGCAGAATTAAATGTTTGAGGATGCCACTGACACTTTCAGTTTGCTTCAATCTAATCTAATCTGTAATATACTCGAGCGTGGATAATACGTAATTATATAGGGGAATTTCAAAGTAAACGCGTGTACCGCAAGTTCTTTTGGGAATGTACTGACACTCGATGCAATTCAACTCGCCAATCCCGCTCGTGGGTAGGTTAGAATTAGCGGATCCGTCGAGCATGCCTGGCAAAATCATCAACCTGTAGCTAATTGGATGGCAGCCTACACCTGCGGGCGACTATGTAACAGCGTACCGCGTAGGATTCTTCGCGGACTTAACTGTTAGTATGTTGAAGAAGGCATCGCGAAAACGATTAGAAAATATTGCAAAGCAGACACTTTGTACGAAACCCACACCTAACTCGCATCCATTCGGTTTAAGAAACGCCCATGCCCCTCTCGTTTAACTAAAAAGGCAGGAATGCGATCAGTGACGTGGGAATTCGATCAGGACAGAACATTTTAATTGCTTGCAAGAATATTTGCAGCGAAAGGTGTGCCGCATACCCTAAGATTCTCGAAAATGCAGCGGTTGTCAGGCTTCCTGCCGCGCCAAAATGATTAGTTCAACAATAACTCTCCGCTAATCCTCAGGGCGGATTAGCTAGAGACTATCTGTCAGTTATACGTAACGAGTAGGAATATTAGTCAACCGGTGACACGAATCTAGGTTTCAAGACGCGCCGCGGTATTCTGCGCACGCAAATATAACTGTGGAATTCAATATTTAAATACGCAATAATTTTGTTCTATTTACGCGCAAAACATACTCCCCTCATTTTGCGCCTTTCGCCTAGCAATTCGCTGCGTCGATTCGCGTATTTTGTACCAGGTTAACGATAATATGCAAACCTCCGTGATTTTCGATCTTTAAGTGTACTTAGCCGTAAATGTATGCAAATTACAACTCCCACAAATCGCAGCGCGGCGGATGCAAATTTTACAAAGTATACACTAAATTAAATTGCACGGCGGTGGTAACTGTACATCCACAGTGACGCGTGCACAGGCGCCTCTGCGCGGCTACGATTCGTTATTTCTACAATTTGTTATATCGCCGTGCAGGATATCGTACGTCAGCGCGTCTTAGGAACATCAAAAGCGGGCGACCAGTGGGCAAGCTTCTCGAGTAACCGGCGAATGGCTAATAAACCACACCTGTCGGGTGTCTGCGCGCGACCAAATTATTCGATAATAGCCACACGCTAATCCCTTACCGTCAGATTAGTTCCAGCGATTCGTCACCCCTGTAGAAGATAACTGTGCGAAGCGGCATCAATTAATTCCCACGAGGAATGATAACGTTATCTATCCCTTAACTCTCCGAAGCGTTCCGCACGCCTCGGAAGAAATCGCTTCGTACCAAACATCACCGATAAACCGAGATACGGATCTAATTAAACGCGATCGTTGGCACAAGTAACAGGATTCTGTGAACCGTGAAACGAATCCAGTCAATTAGGCCTCGTATATCTGGCGTCGAAGTAGGGCGCACGATCATCGCCAAAGAAAGATGGGAGTGGAAGAAAAATGTGGGCGATCGAAGCGGGGCTCGAGAAAATCGCGATAAATCGCGGGATCCTGGGATCGCCGAGGAGCAGCCCTCGGTGGCTAGCACCTGCCGACGTTCTCGCGACGCCTAAATTATTCGATAATAGCTCTGCGCTAATCCCCCCGCGGCAGATTAGTCGGGGCTATCCGTCAGTCGTGCACGGCGGATAGGAGTATTAGTCCCTGTCACCGGATCGCGACAGCCTGTGTAACGAACGAAGCGGGCTCCTCTTTCTCTCTGTTCCTCTCAGCCGGGCGATATTTGCGGCCGAGCGATTCGCGGGAACGGCGGCGAGGCGGCCAGAGTTACGCAATACCGAACCGCTCCGATGCCGCTACCCGCGCTGCACCGCGGCACGAGATCAATTTTTGGCTCGCGGAACAGCGTGGAGAGCCTCCTCGGCGGGTGGAAGTTGGATGCTGGGCTCTTGAGGCATTTGTGCAGGATTCGGGGTGAAGTGCGGGGGAGGTGGTGGAAAGGGCCACTGGCACCCCTTCGATGGCAACGTGGATATTGATTTTGAAGGATTGCAGATGACTGCGAAGAATATTCCGCGGATTTAAATGGGTTGGTGGGATAGGGAGGTGTTGGGTTGCAGCGTTGCAGCAAAATTCTTTGAAGATTTTGAAGTCAATATTAAATAGGAATGAGAGATAGGAGTTTATTATTAGTAATATTGTAATAATAATGATACGTCTTTATTACGTCATCAGATTGTGTTAGATTAATATATACGTAAGTACTTAGTTATTACTTAGTTGTTGTTCTTTTTTTGTGGTGGAATTGTCGAGATTCAACGAAATGCTGTTTTAACATCTTACCACGGTGTGTTGTGTCGATCGTTTCAGTGATGAATCTTGGACGAATGATATTTGCAGACAAGTATTCTTGAAAGAAATATCCCCCCCCCCCCCCTTGGGTGTCCACTTGTCGGGTCGACCGAGGCAAATCGGATCACTTCATGTTTGATGGTAAAAAATAATAGTTAAACAATAAAAAAAATAGCTTTGTATTATATATTTGTAACTAGTACCCCCTGTGGCTTGAACATTAATAATACAAAATAAAACCAGACTCTAACATCTTTCTTCTGTAAATAAAAAACCAAAAAGTAAGAAATATCCAATTCGCCCAAAAACTTGGCACAAGTCTCGTAGGACCACTCATTATAGACAATCTTCTGAAGGTGGAAGAATAAATTGTTCACCACAGTAAATACAATGCCACCTTCTTAAGATCATTAATTTATTTTTTTAGCGTCATTTCTCTAGATTTAATTTCTATCACAGCTTCTTTCATTTGTTTCTGAACACCATGATCCCTGATTAGTGTTTTTTATGTACATTGCACAAACGGGGCCATTGCAATATTGCACGGCAATGCGTACGCAATATTCCCGAAACATTGTACAAACGGGGCCATTGCAATATTCCACGGCAATGTTTCCACAATGTTGCAGTAATATTGCAATGCAACCGGCAACCAAACGGCAACATTGCAATGTACTGCAACGGTTATGCAATGTTTCTGCAACGAAGTGTGCTGTAGGGGCATACGAACCATCTATATATAAACAAATTATAATATTTATAATACAGAGAAAAAGAGAGTAATCCGATTCACCTCAAATGAAATGATCCGATTAGCCCCATATATAAGGATTTTAAAAGTTGCGGATTACATAAAAATATTATGATATAATAGTCTAAAATATATCAAATACTTGGACACCACGCAAACTAATAATAATAAACATATTTAAATTTCCAAGCTTACTTTCTTATTTTAAATACGAAATAGCAGATCAAAATTGTAACGTTCCCACGCGTCCATCTCACTGACAACGTATGTATGCCGGCGCTAAACAAGAACTTAAAACAATTGACTGGATATTGCGGCAGATACGGGGAACGTCAGCACGAACGATCGGAATGCTCGTTTCTATCGCGATGTAATAAATATGGACTGAATTCTATTTTCAATCCGATTCGCCTCGGTCTACCCTACGTGTCCATAACGCCAACATAAAATCACCCCTTCGTAACACAGCGTATAACGATTGTATCCCGAGTTCATTATCCGGGGTACTACATCGGAAATAACATCTCGTTTGATAGTAAGTAGCGCCGATCGGCCATTATACTGTAATTTTAACTACCCCAAAAACTGATCCCGCAGCAGGCGGCCCGCGACGCGCCTAACGGCGCCGTGTGTCTCCATAAAGTCGCGTGCCACGCACAAGTGAGAAACGGACGGTCTCGTCAGTTTCGGGTGGAAGAGAGCCGATGAGTGGAGCAACGAGAGGGAGAGAGGATAGAGATCGTGTGTGCGCTTGGTCTCTAAGGTGGAGAGGATGACAGAAAGGGGCTCTCTACTTTTCTCGCGGAATCCGTAAATTGGCCTCGAAATAGTACGGCCCGGCACACGCGTGCGGCACCTTGCGTAAATCTCAGAGCGCGGGTCAGGGACCAACGTTCCGCGAAAAGGTGTAGGGATAAACCTTACCCC
Organism: Andrena bucephala; assembly: GCA_947577245.1. Classification (NCBI taxonomy): domain Eukaryota; kingdom Metazoa; phylum Arthropoda; class Insecta; order Hymenoptera; family Andrenidae; genus Andrena; species Andrena bucephala. The sequence continues at coordinate 114,762,894 of OX387715.1, forward strand.
CTTGCGCTTGTTTACCTTCCCTACCCTCGCCCCTTCGTGGCTGTCTCTTCGTTACTCTTTCGCCCAGCCGAATAAATTGCTGGTCATGCATCCCCCGAGGAATTATAGGATCTTAAATATATTTATGCGTTTATGCGCCTTCCACGTCGTGCCCCGTTCGCTTCACTCTTCGCCATGCCCCTCTTCATTGTTCTGTCAAAAGCCTTCACCAGACATTTACTTTGTTTCTTGTAACTTTGACAGAAAAACGAATGGAGAACCAGACGAGTGTACAGTTTGATGCTTTTAAAATTATTTCTTAATTCTACGTACTTAGTATCTATTGTTTCTATGTTGAAATATGTGGGGGCATTGTAGTACGAGAGTTCACTGAGAATTGAGAATGATGAAAGTGTAATTTCGGCCTTCGCGTAAATTATGTATTGGAAGGTAGTTACGGATGAACTCAGTGAATTTCTTACGTTCTCCTCCTGTTAGTTATGCTGTTGGCGCATGATTATCTCTCCCGTATTCGCTCGAGTCGAACAGAACACGAGAGGATCTCGCTAACGGCCCGTACATGACAGATTTAACGCATCTGCCGAACTAATTGGCCCAGCGTTACCGATGAAGTGGCAGCTTTCCTCCTCTCACTTTCCCAATCCTTCTCTTTTCCCCGCGCCTTCGCGTCTCGTCTCTATTTCGCACGATCATGCGATTATTTTCTCGTTGCTCATTCAACGGCTTCGCACGTACACGGGCGCTAACGTCCCCCCTTCGATTATTCCCAGATTTATACCCCTGCCCGTCTAGATACCGTCCTATTCTACTTGCCCGCCGCAGCTATCATACCCGGATTGCCGCTGTCTACGGACGGACTCCCATGCCCCCGTTTATCTGTCCCTCAACATGGTTTATGGTGTTTGCATTGTGTTGATATCGAATAACGGTATCAACCGGATATAATCGGCGCGTTATAGTAACAGAAATAGAAAGAAGGAAGCTCCTTTGCGCTGACTTAAAGGAACAGAGTTTCTTAGCATCCTGCTTAGATAACGAGTCCCTGCGGTGATAAAAGCCTACGTTCGACCATGTAACTGGTCTTTCTACCAGTGTTCTGTTACAGGACAAGTCTGCTCCTCCTAAAACGTATAAATTCATTTAACATATTCGTGACTTCCTGATCACTAACCCAAGATTCATGAAAGAAGTTCATGGGATACTATTTATTACAGCGCGATACTTTAATATCAATAATTTTATAATGAATAATATAAAGGGTGTTTCAGCAAGGGCCGCATAAATCGAGCTGGATTTGAGCAGTGGCTTGAACGTCGATTTAACGCCCTTAGATTTTTTTTCTTTAGGCCTGCGTTAAGTCTCCGGCCTATGTCAATAGTCCAGCAACAATTCACTACCTGAAGAACAACGTCATTCGAGCCTGATTTATGTGGCAGAGTCATCCAAAATTGCGTCTCTCGGATCGCCTCCTGCAATCGAAGCCGTGGAGGCCATTTGAACGATGTTATTTTTAAAACATAATGACATTAAATGCACTTTAATCCACAATAAAGATTTCCGCCATAACTCACATACACCTCTTTTCATTCAATTTCAAAGATCGAACGCCCTTATCGAAAGATCCTATACCTTCTGAATAGAACCTTTGCAAAAAGTCTCGCCATAAAAAGTTACACGATCCTTCCCACGCGCGCCACCCCGAACAGTCCCGGCTCAGTCATCCCCGATCGAACTTGCGAAAACTCAGACTCCTTTTTACCAACTACTCTCGGATCCGCGCGAGACGCGACAATTCGAAACCAGCCACGAGGCATCTAACCGTATTCGCCGTCTGATATCTATATTTAAAGGATCGGTAAATCACTCGACGATCACGATGCCCGCGTCGCACCCTATATCGCATTCTGCCGTGTTTCAACGAACGTTCAGGGATGTAGGAGGGGGGATGGGAGGGGGGGGGGATCTTTGGCCCTTGATCATGAAATGCAGCGATCTATCTGTCTGCCTCCCCCCCTGCCCCGTCCTGCGCGATCGTACAAGGGATCCATACGAAGGTTGAATGTTGTTGCGAGCAGGAGAGGTGAGGAAGACGGGAACGAGGATGATAGAATTCGACGCGGATTCCACTGCCAGACGGAAATAGAGGGGCCGCGCGCATCGAGAATACCGTCGGTTCACATGCCGTGTTACGATGCACCAGCACTGCGCATGCACCCGCCTATGCGCCGTGAGTAGGTTGCTAATGCGTGATATCGAAAAATGATCGATGGAACATTTTGGGTTACGATGAAGTTCGTGTTCCTTATGTGCTTCTGGCAACGCTGAACGGCGTAGCATTGAATGCTCCGTAGAGAGAAGGAATTCTTGAAAGCGATCGCGGAGAGTATTAAAGTATGAAAAATTTATGGAAAGAGTTCGAGTTAACTGATCTAACACTTCGTGGTCACAGGGGGTTTATCGCGCCCCAAGAGCAATTTTAGAGTTCAAATGTCGCGCCTTTGTCACTTCCAAAGGGGATTTGTCGCAAAAAGAATTTAATAAAAATAAAAATATCGCTTTTTTCGCAATTGTCGAAAATCCCTCTTCTTCAACTACAAATTTCATCATATCAACATTTACATTTCTAGAAAAAGTATTAGGTAAGAATGTACAATTATCACTGAAAAGTTAGAAGATTCAAAAATACAAATATGGTAACTCAAAAATAACGCTAGAAAGCAGTGAACCCTGTATGACCAATTTGTGATTGTAAGAAGGTGTGAAGGGTTAAGAGAATTGTGTTTTGAGATCGAGGTTCAGAGTTCAAATAATGCTCGCCTACATTTTGCTATAACAGTTTGATAAGGATTTTCGAGTGTCGAGCTAAAATAGACGGTTTCCGTAGAGACTATTAAGAAATCGTAGGTAAACAGATAGGAAAGAGCAGAGAGAAGGCAGATAAAGGTGGCAGAGTGGAAAAGAGAAAGTGCAATTTATTATTCGACATTGTTAGTAGCTTTTCTGAGTTTATTCACTCGTTGTAACAATGGTCCCTCTCCTTTTACGCATACCACATTCCCCGGAAGAGGTCCTCCTAACGGCGAGTATGAAATAAACCTGGAGTAATTATGGTAATTACTCAGGGTTTACGTAAACAGCTGGTAAAACGCGAGTTGTCATAAAAGAAACATGAAAGTAAAAGGAATCTTCTATTTCCTTATTGTAATCTGCTACCCGCCCATTCGAATTCAGCCAGCATACAAACCAACGAAATTATTAAGGAACCAACGTGATATATCGACGTGAAACTCGGTATTCTCACAGCGAGAGTCTAGGAGGGTCCCGTAAACATCGCTACCTGTCTTGGAAGTGACTAATTTTCGTGGGCCCACGAGCAGGAAATTCTATGCCGCGATATCACGGGCCTCGAGCAACCTAACGTTGGACCGAAGGATCCGCAGCAAAGACGCGGAGACCAATTTGCATAGTTGCCTTTGACCCCTCCGTTGGCTGTGTGTACGAGCGACCCTGATGATTATCCTGCAGGCCGAAGGCTGAATCCATCGTAAACGTCGACGTCATGAAACGAACGCCACCCACTGACGATTCCCTCGAGTTCTTTGTTCGGTTCACCGAGGAAGAAAGAAATGAGAGGGGGACTGTGCAAGCAAAACAACAGCTTGCATATAATTTATAATAATTTGGAGACGAGGAATCACTGTCATTAGGGCTCTGTGCCGAGTGTTGGCATTTCTGTTCGAATTTCCGAACAGCCGGCAGTAGAAAAAATTTGCGAGGAGCTATTCAAAAAAGATGTCGAACAATACAGATTCACGGGGTGGGCGTAAAAATGGGCAAGATCGAAGGGAGACCTTCACTCAATTCTAATTTCCACTTTAATGCTCTGCGGAATGTGTTCGGAGGGTTTACATGCAAAGAAATTTAACATTCGTCCCACAATCTTACAAAGGAAGTTAGGCAACCCGAAAATTCAGAAAACATCCAACTGTGTCCAAGTAGAGTAGTTCACCTGTAACACAATCCTATTTGTTATTGGTGCTATAGTGCGGTTCTGGGGGGTGACATCATCCCTTAATGAAAGGGCAAAATTTTCATTTTCATAGAATACCTCGAGCTCGGTAAGAGATGTCGAAAAGAAGTTTAAACAAATTTTGCATCTTTTTTTATATCTACAAATCTACGTAAAATAAATATCGAATTAAGAATTGGTGGTAGAGGTAACTTGAAAAATATGGATTTTTCAATAATTATTTTAACGTAGTTTTGTAGATATAAAAAGAAGATGCAACTCTTGTTGAAACTTCTTTTCAATATCCCTCACTGTTCTCGAGATATTCCACGAAAGAAGAAAATCCTGCAACTTCTTCAAGGGTTGATTTCACCCTCAAAATCCACACAAAGAGCACAAAAAAGTAGGTCTGTGTTACGAATGAACTCGCAAGTGGAGGCTTGCACACGAAGTTGCATAATCTTCTGAATTGTCGGGTTGCCTAACTTCCCTCGTTAGCAAGATTGCCTCGTTAATTGAACACTAAATAGATACTGCTAAACGTCCCCACCATTTCCCTGCATCACTCCTCGCAATTAACCTCGCCTCTACGAAAGGATCGACGTAACCCGAAGCTCTAACGCTCCTCTAAGCAAGAATCAAAGGGCAGCTCTCGTCCCAGACCACAGCAGAATCCAGTCGACCTTTAGATCGACATAATTAAAAAGTACCGTTGTCCAGTGACACCGTACCATGGATTATATCGGTAGCCCGATCCAGACGAATACCCACAGGCGCGACGCGGTGCCAATAAATCTCTGGGTGAACGACGACGCTGACGACTGTCATTGATACAAACTATCGATCCATACGAGGCCAGTCGGACGTGACCATACGAGAGAGGTTTCTGCGAGAGGCAGCGAGATGTGAAAGAATCAAAAGCGACACGACAAACACCACCACGGACAGAAGCAAAACAAAGCGAGCGGCGCAGCTTGGTGAAATAACGATCGCGCCTCGCAGGATTTATACGTGGACGTAGAGAAGCGCCGAGGCAAAAAGTCTCCGCTGTCAGTGACGTTGCCTAGCGTCGTGTTATATCGTGGACAGTGTACGCGCGGCGTGTATCGCGAATGGATCTCGATCCAGGTAATGCAGAACGATCGAGCTCGGTGTAGTGATAGATCGACGGCCAGTCGACGATTTCGTGGGTACCAGTACGAGAAATTTCTTCATTTCTTCCCGTTCCGTGAAATTCCTCTAGGTAGGGGAGAGTTGCCACTATTGTACTGGTCATCTAAATCGTACCTCATCAATTTCTCAGTAATTAAGGGGGGAGCCCTATTTAGGACGCTAGAAATGAGGTGATTCTTGGGAATTTTTTTTCTAGGAAACTGTTAAGCGAATCTTTCCCAAACTTTCAGGGTATTTTAGTTCACATTTAAACAATAGAAATTAATTTTTACGTTGCAAAGTGTTTGGCAGAAGTGGAGATATATGAACACGTTCGTTAGGACTCGCGCGCCGCAGTTGCAAATTGGCGATTGTAATGGTGGCCCCATTTCTTCCCTGAAATAAAAAAACCAAGGATTTTCTTATTTCTAGTATAATTACATTGTCGATGAACCTAACAAACGAAAAAAAAATTAAAAGTTGACAAATTGGTGGGACTTGAAAGAAAAAGTTACGATTCTGCCCAAAGATATTTCGTACTATTTATGGAAAAATAGTTATTCAATTCAATTTATTTATCAATGTCTCAGGTTCATCGACAATGTAATTATACTAGAAATAAGAAAATCCTTGGCTTTTTTATTTCAGGGAAGAAATGGGGCCACCATTACAATCGCCAATTTGCAACTCCGGCGCGCGAGTCTTAACGAACGTCTTCATATATCTCCATTTCTACCGAAGACTTTAAAACGTAAAAATTGACTTTTATTGTCTGACTGTCAACTAAAATACCCTGAAAGTTTTAAAAAGATCCGCTTAACAGTTTCTTAGAAAAAAAATTCCCAAGAATCACCTTATTCCTAGCGTCCTAAATAGGGCTCCCCCTTAATGAATATAAACGACATCTGATGATACAAATATCAAGTAAATGCGAAATCAGAAATAGAAACAAAACCTTTTGAGCTTACACCCTATTTTGTGCGTTCTATAAACATTTTAAAAAATCTGGTATGATTGATGTAACTTTTTACCAGTTTATTTTAGCTGATAATAATCAAACAATGCAATTTTGTCCTGTATTTTTGTATTTTTCTAAAAGCGGGTTTAATGTAGAATATTTTATATTCATTTTAAGTACATATTACATTCATTATAAAGTTTACATTGATATTTATAAATAAATTGACCATGTTTCCTAAATCGTACCACTACAATAGTACCAGTAGGATTTGACAACTCGTATGTTATATAGGTTATGTACATATATCATATTCATAGGTTATTGTGGCCCGTGTGTGATCCATATACATATGTATATCTAACTATATAATAATCATTACTTTATGTTGAATATTTTCTACTCTATTTGTTATTGATACTATTTTTAGTGGAGGTGCGATTTAGGAGACCGGTTGCCTAAATCGTACCTTTTACAGTATGTGACAAAATGATTAATAACAAATTAATTTGTTCTGAACAAAAGGTTAAGCGTATAATAGTAGGTGCCTAAAAGATCAAGCTACAATATCCAATTGTCATTTGCGTTGAAATTAGTACCAAATCTGAAATATAACGTAAATTGTCTTAAGTGGTACGACATAGGCAACCCTCCCCTACTTGACCCCTCGCATGATGACAATGGTTTAAAGTCGTGAAAGGGATGGCTAATTATCTCTATAGCAGTATTTCCGCGTCTATTCCGCCTCTTTCAAGAGTTAATTTCACCCCCATCGAGTGAATTTAAGCAGCAATGAAAAATTGCGTTGTAATCAGAAGGAAATCCCCTACATATTCATAAAGTTTCAGAATTTTTTTAATTCTCGTGTTCGGGATATTCCCTTGTTAGTGTAGAAGGGGTTGGTGGAAGTAGATGTGCCTTTCTTGCTGTTGAACGTTGGTAATTCATAGAGTCAAATGTCACTGTATCGTGTTTTAAGGCTTGACGAGGTAATAATGTAACAGAAAGCAAAACATGCTCGATGAAATGATCCTGGAACATCACTACACGTCGTTACAGTATATAGCCAGTTTTCAGTACGCTGCAAAACTGGCAACACACGTAAATATAGTAACGTTGAAGTAAGTATCATGCGTACTTCACGGCGCAATAAAGGTTATGGGAGTTTATATTGCTAAGAGACGTTCATGAAGTAACTCTATACTAAAACGATAGGGCTATGATCCAGTGATTTAGTGTGATTCATAAAGGGTACACGCGAATGCCTCGCCAACAGTAAGTACACTGAAATTATATTCGAATAATTTCTGTTCCTCTAGCTAGCAGCTTCACAACCCGTGTTTCGATGCGTAATTTTGGCAATACGATTTGTCCCATTTAAATCCTGTCCCTTGCATAACACCTCTCCCCCAAATTTTGCGAAATTGAACTGCATACCTCGAACCTATTCGGAAGAAAATTTCAAACCTCGCAAAAACAAAATTCACAAAAAATCGAAAGCACAACTATTAATACTCCAACTGTAAACACCAACGTCGACTTGCCCGAATCGAGGTTAACAGCGTCAATCGTAATCGAACAATAAGAATACTCGATGCATTATCGAGCTGCAATGGAACATCTATCCCGTCGATTTATCCTAATTGCGGCACGCGTTGCAGCCCTAACTATGAGCCTCGCGCCAGAAGCTCCCGATCGCGATCTATGACGGCTATATACCTATCGGACACGTTAGATCGTTTCGCCGATAAACGTGTAACGCGCGCGCTAAATCACAAAGCGACAATTTATGGTTCCACGCCGTCGCGACGATTCTATTTATAATTGCACGTGGACCAAGAGGGACAGAGGGAACAGCCCTCCCGCGCCCCACAACACCGGACCGGCCTTTCCGGATCACGCTTTTCAATTTTCAAAATACCCCGAGACGGATGGCTACCCGCCCACGATCCTTACCGCCCCCTCGCCTCTCATCGGCAAGAAACGACCAGGAAACGGTCTACGATAAGAGAACTTCAACCCGTCCCGGGACAAATTAGATGATAATCGATCAGACTGGTTATACAGATTAACGGCGTAATTTAGATAGCCTTATCCAGATAGACGAGCAGCGCAACACGGGACGTCTGTGCATGTTGCAATTCGGCTCGCTGTACGTTAACGTTGCACACCGATAGCCCGTATATAAATGTCATCCTGACAGTCTCGGAGGGACTGAAAAATTAAACGCTCCTTCACGCCCGTTCGTCCTATCTACGTTTCTCTCAATCTCCAAGTATCGCGTTGATAATTAATCCAGCGAATAACAAGCCGCTCCGACAACACTTCCGTGGTCACAATCTAATTAAAACGGCCCATAATTTCGTAGATAACGGACGCGGAGCATTGAGGAACGCACTTTCACTAGGCGCAAAAGTCGCTGCCGGTGTGTAATATACTTTTTGACGCAGAAGCGTAGATGTTACGATTACAAGCCGGTAGAGGAATGATGCTAAGAGTTGTTAAGTTTATGTTCCGACGGTGAAACGGAAACGTTTAAGAGAGTTTATCGCGGATGAAAGTTCGTGTTAAAATCTTAGACCAGTTCCTCGCGGTAGCTCGTAAAATAGAGATTCTGCGAGGTTTCCATCACTAATATTGTAATTCGCATCGCATGGATGCGTTTTAGGTATGCCGGTGTCCCCTATTAATTGGAAAGTCCCGTCCTTTTTCTATACTTTGGCCACGCGGCTGTCGCGAATTTTAAATAGGCTGACACAATGAACGGTGTATAGAGAAAGAAGGATCTTTCTGTACTAAGAGCTTAGACTTGGAAAATGGTTATCGCTGGCGCTTCCTGACGCCCTGCATCATCGATCGCTCGATTCCAGCGGTTTAAAATTCATGGTTCTAGTTCAGTAAATCGTGACTCGCGAAGCAAGTCGGAACGAGCAGCTAAACTTGTCATAACAAGCTTGTAACGGAACGAAAGTGAAGCTGGTGTGTGTTGCCGTAGTTATATCGACCGAATAACAGATTAACTTTCTTAACTTTCCTCTAATTTGATAATCATCGCGTGGCCGCGCCTCATCTCGCGAATTCGTAATGTCACGTGCCGGCTGGGCGAAGAAAATGTCTCGTAACTGGCTGTTCGCTGATTCTGCTCTAGCTTTCTAAATGATCTTGAATAATTGTCGGTCGAGTCAATGTCGGCTTAAATCGTTCAAAAGAACCGTGTAATCTCCCTACACGAATATGCGTGTTGCTCGTTGAAAGTGCGGCTACGAAGCACTATTTTCGATTTGTAACTTGATATCTGTAATTGTTGGAAACGTGCAGAACTAAGAACTTTCCTTTGTAAAATATTCCTTGGAGCACGAAGGAAACATATAGTGTAATAATAATGGAGCTCCTTTTTACGTATAAATTTAGTTCGCAGCCGGCTGATCTTCAATCAACCAGCTTGTCAAATGTATCATCTTTCGGATTGTATATTTCATTCGAAAGATACAAACGCCAGAAGTTCCGCGCGCCCTCTGGTTATGGCATGCGAATTTTTCTCGCGAGGGGCTTGCAAGATGCGAGCCGACATTCGCTTAATTATGGTGACAGTCCGAAAATACGCGAGGTCTTGTCAAATAACTCAGCCACGAGAAGATGGAAGTATACGAGAGCACGGAGAAACACGCTCTGGACGCATGCTTTAAACTCATTAACAGTTTTGCGTACAAATACCTCGCCACCATTATCTTGTCATCAACACTGGTGCCTTATACGTTCTTTCAATCATCGTTTACGTTTTTTGGATTCCTCTCGCGAAATTAACGACATTATCGTGTTAGAGATTTATTCATCTTGGTGCTATAATCGCGATGCTTCGTGATTAATGTAGGTACACGCTTTCAGAAAGAGTTTGAAAGGGATATTGAATTATTATTGACTTAATTATTATATATAATTCTTTCTTGCACCAGTAGACATTACGAGAGTAACAAGAAGATAATAAATAAATACATGTAAGAAAACAAAAAAGAGAAAAATAGTAGTGTTAGGAATTATCTTAATATATAAAGCAGAAAGAGTTTGTGTGTTTGTCTGTCTCCTGAAAACTTTCGAACGGTAAATTCTGGGGTCGTGAAATATGTCCCACCGCATTATCTCTAGCTAATCCAGATGAATGTGACTATTTTCACAAAAAATAAAGAAAACAATTTTTTTTTGTAAAATCAGAATCTCAATTTCGGGCGAAGCCGAGTAATAAAGATAGTATAGTACCTATATGTAAGAGTAGAAGAGGAGTACAAAAAGCGAAGTCCAGCAGTCAGCTGTTGTTAACCTAACCACTTAAAACTACTTAAAGGGTTAAGTAGTCCTAATTTTTTTCGTGCGTTTTTGCACGAAAAAATCGGGATTTCAACTGTTTTAAATTAATAATTCGGAAATTCCCTCCGACAATCAGAGGATACAGAAATATACCAACGAAATTTTTTTTGTTTTTTGATTTTAGATAATTTGATTCCGAATGGCAGTGCTCACCGCAAAACCAAATTTTTAAAAAGGCTTCTCGGATGTCAGTTGCTACTTTATTATAAACGTAAATATTTTTAAACGAAAAAATTACCAAATGTGTTTTAAATGTTGCTCTTTTAAGTGCAAAAAGTTTTGTAAAAATATATGCTTCCGCTTTTTCAAAAAAAAAATCGACGAACACTAACAGATTTGAACATTAACCCAGATTTTGATTTTGTTAAATAAGTAAAATGTGCTCCTGTTAAGTTTCTAATCCGATGCTCCTAGCGTCTACAGACGATACACTATCGGACGTCATTTCAGCATGAAAGAAAACTGAGCGGTCGCGTCGTCAGGAAGCCGCGAGAATTCCTCGCATTGATAAACTTCCGCGCTAATTACAGCTCGCTGTCCGTATCGAAGTAATGAAAGATCTCACAAGAGCGTTAATTGCGCTGTTACGATTGTCGACCAACGATACAACTCCGTTTTCCGTTTTTCTGATTTCGCGAATCATGCAACGCCGGGAACGATCGTTGACCCCGCGGCGCTTTCAATGAAGAGTGACGGGTGTGCTTAATTGCCGAGATTGCACTTTTACTCCGCCACCGGGAAACAAACAAATCGACGCAGAGAATGGAGCAAGAATTTTGAACGGGAACAACGCGAAATTATAATGCATTGCTATTCACTGAACGAAAACTGCAACTAATTCTGAATTGAAATATTCTGACACAATTCCTGAGACACCTCCACACTTCCCGCCACAATATCGATAATAGGATTCAGTTCGTGTTATCCAGCCGTTTACAAAGAATAGCACAATAAGGACAACGGTAGATGCAATTTCCCGCGTGCAGATTTACGATCTACCTGCGCGATTTCTCGAACGTATAACCGGGTCACAATAATGTCGACACTTCCTGCGGAACGTGTACCCGAAGGAGCAGAGTACCCTCGAACAATGTTGACGCGAATGCCGTGTGCACGTTCGTCAAGGAATCTAGGTAAACTCGGCTTCCACCGTAATTCTTTTCTCCCCGAGTAATTAGATTCTACACGCTGTTTTCAATCCACTGTTACTAACGACAGTAACGACACCTTACTGTAAGTTGCAATCCCATCCCGAAAACGTTGCCTGCTCGGGACAATGTGACATATTCCTTCGCTGTCATTACTGATCCCTAACCGGTATAATTAATACGTGCAATTTGCTGCGGCGTTTACGTTGCTTTCATTGTGCGGCGCACAATAACGGCAGGAAAGTAATGCGAATTAGATCGTATCTAACAGCCGTTGTAGGACTGTTAGCGATTAGAACTCAGACAAATGTTGGGTTTTCTTAATCACAATTAACTGTGATTTCTTCACCACTCCTTGGTCTCTCGCTCCCCGGCTCATTGTTGTTTTCACTGACTAAAATACCAGTTAATTCAACCTGCAAAGGAGCCATTGTTTTCAGTACAACTTGAAAAAGGTGTGTAAATTAGCATGAACTCGCTTAAGTGGATTAATTTCGTGAAAATTCCTTCATCCTATGTAACAGCTGAAAATCACTTTCTGATTCGTCGTTTTGGTCGTTCAACTGCAGATGTTCAAGCACTACTTCCGTGTAACGACGAAGAAAAACTTCTCTGCACCTACGCTTTCTTGTTCCGGGCGCAGGTATGCGTCCTTGCGAAAACATTGAAAAAGCATAATTACCGTGACGCTGGAAAGGATCATTGTCTTCATTCAAATGGTAATGTGGAACGAGAACGAAACTCAATACGGCATTCACGATCTATTAACATTTGCATGCGAACGTTTCGAATACACAAAGTCCTGAAGCATCGTTCCGCCATTTTTTCATATTTCTTTCGATACCAAAAAATTATTATGCATCGCAAAGAGAAACGCTTCCGAAAAACAAATTGTAATTCTTTTCGCAAAGAATAGGTTCGTTAATAAACTCTGAAAACTCAGTGATCCGCGGTGTACTCGCCACGAAAAACGCGCTACTTGAGCACCGCGCCGGAAAATCAGTTTACCGCGAGATTTCAGTCATTCGACACGAGATACTCGAAGGCATCGGGCAAGGATTATCTCTTCAAGTACGCGGGACACCGAAGATTAAGAACCGGAAATTTCTAAACTACAGTTATCCCGGTGTCTGGCCAGCTCCTCGTGATTCCTTCACCCGCACCCGCCCAACTTTCTCCATTGTCGACCCAATCGATTATTATTGCTGCGATCCGGCAACAGATAAAACTTGCGCAATACGCGGCGCGTTCCAGCCTTGTCGCCGCGCGGGGGCCTCTTGTGCCGCTCGAATTTTTCTCGAAACCGCGAAAATAATAGACTCCCGTTCTGAAAGATCTTACATGCTAACTACGCGTGCCGCACGTAACAACGGGAATGTAAGAATTACATAACGCGAGACAATGCCCGGCCCGGACAAAGAAATTATACAATCTGTTGTCGCATTGGATAAAAGTCACTGAAAAATGATCGTCGTTTAAAGTCGAATTTCTCCATTAGCGGGACAATGGTGTTACTAAAGATTATTTCTATTACTGGATCTACCGTTTCTGCTGGAATGAGCGAGAATAATACGTTACCTGATTTCGATACGTGTATTTGCAGTTAGCTTTAATGCGAGTATTCTCTGACGATCGGATTTTTAATAAGACTCGAAGACTGTGTAGGAAGTGGATTGTAACGCTACTTTTGTACAGCTGCGACCTGATTTCATCGAAATCGAGTCGATTTGATAGACTGTGGACACTGAAATATAAAGGCCAGCCGTAGTTATAGCATATTGCATCGGAGAGCATTCTAGAGCAACGGCGTACAACTCGAGCGTGACACTGGCTCCGTTTTTAAGGTAGTTACGATATATCGAGCCTCGTGCACGTGCCCTTTTCACGTGCTTTCGAGCCTGTGAAAGCCAGATTTCTAGAAAAACTCCGGCAACTATGCCCCACAAAAACAGCTGGACCGAGAAGCCAGTAATTATAAAGCGTTTCTAACCAAACATGAGGTAATATCGTATAATCTACTCGAACGGATAATTCACTCACTACCACAACAAATTCAGAATGACACCGTACGACATACCTGTGGTGCTTTTCTGCAATTACGTAAGCCAGCAATAAATAAAAATTCTAAATAAAAACAGGCGTTGCTTATGCGTAAGGATAATTGACTTGCAACGGGAATTTTTAATTCCGGTTGTAGTATGTTTTATTCAGCTGTTTATTTCACACAGAAATATTTCACGAGGCGAATGGAAAGTTATGACATTGTAAAACATATGGAACGACTTTGGAGGAAGGCGAAATATTATATAATTGGTTAAATATTATATATATGATTTATATAACATATAAATCACCGGTGGTGGCATCGATCTTTGTAAACACTTTTTGAAAACCACTTCTTCAACAGCTGATAACCTTACGAGATATTACGCAAGACACTTAACATTAGGGTGGTGCTTTTTAATTCAACAATTTTAATTAAACTGTTAAATTATTGCTGGGTTAGCCTAACATTTTGTTCTCTATGCTGAAAAACGGGCTTCGTTAATATTTTATTACATTTCATAAGGTGTTAGAGGTTGCTACCCGTTTATTAATATTTTAAACAAAATTGTATTTTTTACTTAAGACGAATTTATACACCCTCTATAAACCCTCTATAAACCTGAGAGTCGGATTGCCTGGCGTCATTATAACAAGAATTCTCCCTCCAGCACAGTTACCTACCACCCAGTCTGGCTAGTAAACATTACTACTAGACTCTTATAAATATAAATGGGCTATTTTTAAAAATTGTTGGTTCACAAATTTACTTGGTAACAAGGTGTTTTATCGCGGACTGTACACGAACGAATCTGAATGGTAATTCTGTCTGCATTCTTGTTATTACGATCTACCGCGCTTCTCCGTATAAACGCGGTTCCTCGAGTGTGAAGTGCATAAATGGCTGCGGCATAAGGAACAGGCACGAGCGTATTGCGATTGGCCAGGATCGCGGTGTTGTGCCGCGATAATTCTGCGATTTTATCGTGCCGGACATTAGCTGTATAACGGAGTGTCGGTAGCAACGCGATATAATTATATTTATCACGGGCGGGGGCCATCTTACGGGGCCCGGCGTTACGTAAACGCGCGTCCGCCATGAAATAATGTAACCGGCGCAAGAAACCAGCGCATTCCAACGTATCGCCGGGGAATGATGAATCGTTGGTGGGTTATACGCGATCGATCGCCGAGATCGACGCCGGTATCGCTCGGCCGCGTTATCGATCGTGGACCACCGCTAAACCCGGCAGCGTAGCGCGGAACATGAAGCTTCCGGGTCGACGCTTCCTATTATTGCCGCTCGTGTGGAGGCCTCCAGCCGACGAGTGCTACGTAACGTTTAATCTCGCTCGATATTGACAAAACGTTGAAATGCCGCGACATGCGGAGAGGGCCGGTGTTATTAAAAGTGATCTTCGAGATCTGAGTATATGAGATCTAGAATTGTAATCTGTGAGGGTGTTGCGAGCAGAAGGTGTCAATGAACGAGTATGGAGCGGGAATTTGTCAGAATTTTACGTGGAAAACTACTGATAACAGAGATACTTGCACGATTGACAGAGAACAAATGATTGACGAGGGAAGGAAATCCTGGGAGGGGGCTCGGAATAGGGTGTGTTCGAGTAACAGGGAATTCTTTCAGGGAACTTTGACTTCATCTTTTTATTAACTACTAATGAAACTAAACGAGAAGGCACAATAAACCCTGAATCTAGGGCTGCCACCTTTTTGGGAGGGAAATACCATATTTTTGTGGAATCTTGAAAAAATATAGTAGGGAGGACCGGGGTAGGTTGTAACACGGGGTAAATTGTAACATAAGTAAAATTTTTTGAACGACAAATCTGGTAACCCACAGCATTCGAGAACTGCTTGACGATATTAGCACCGTCGGTTTTAGTGACACAAACGAGCGTTATGTATTCATTTTGTGTTTATAGCCCAGAATTTTAGTATTTAGAGCACGTAAATAAATGCTGTCTTAGCACTTTTATTACAATTAACCGTCATTAGAAACCGTTTGAATTTTTGCTTCTTTGTCGCAAACGAATCAGTACACATTGATTTATTATAATGTGTACACATTTTAGTAATTTGATGTTTAGTTTCTCGTGTGCTGAGATAAAACGCAAAAATTCAAGCTCGGGGTAAATTGTAACATGTTACTACTTACTCCGTTGTAAATGGTGATAAAGCAAGCTATTTGCTGGCACACCGGAAAAAGATGCTCTAGACCAGGCCTGCCCCATCGGGTGCAAATACCTCCTGAATTTCTGGGACCCGGGCAACAGCCAAGCGCGGGACTGGTTACGTTGCTAACCACAGCATGGGTTGCGGGAGAACTGCATGAGTGTGCGGTCTCCGGGCAAAGAGGTGTCCGGGCCCAAGCTATAGACTCGTGGTACGAGCCTACATGGACGCACACTCATGCAGTTCTCTCACAAATTTCGCAACGGGTAGCAATGGAACAGTCCCGCGCTCGACTGTTACCCGGGTCCCAGAAATTCAGGAGGTATTTGCACCCGATGGGGCTGGCCTGCTCTAGACGAGCAACAGAACAATCGAAAATCCAAAAAATAGAAAAAAGTATAAAGGCAAAAGTAAAGAAAGCGAAGAAGAAGATTTTGATAGAATCAGATGAATAACAGGGGTTGAAACGGTTCCGAAAATAACTGTTTCAAACTGTTATAATATCGGTTTTGACTGAAACAGTTATGAAGAACCGATATTCTGAATAACTGTTATAAGGAACCGAATTTTCTGGCTATATCGATTTCGGTTACGGTTCTGCAGAACCGATATTATATCGGTTCCGTAACGGTTATATATCGGTTTTATAACAGTAATGTATCCTATCGGTTACACATCGGGTATGCGTAGTATGTTTCAAAATATTTACAATTAATGTCACCTTTTTTTAATGGAAATTCGATTTATTTATAAGTCTTTTTATCGCTGGGCCTCTCTATCTGGTGTCTCTTTTTTCAGGAGAAGCCGAAATGAAAGACAGCATCTGTAAATTAAGTATTAAAAAGAGAGATTCTAAATAGAGAGGCTGAGCGATGAAGGATCTTATAAACAAACGCGAATAGCGATTCTCTGGGTCGGATGGTTTAAGACCAAAAGGGCCAGAGTCACTTGTATTCCTGAGATAGTGGCGAGCACGTTGAATTTAATACAAAAAATATTATATTTCGCAGCAAGACACGTTGTCATCTTCGAGACACTGTCTTTATTAAAAAAAAAATAGTTAATAATTTTCATAATTAATATAAAATTAGTAGTAAGTTAGTACATATTATGAAAGTTATTGCTGTTAGTGTTAGCAATACTTTAAATTAAGTGTCAAATTAATATTAGTCGTAGTGTATAATAGTTATTAGTGATATTTAAAAACATATCGACATAATGGGCCGAAAGAAATATGACATTGTTCGTAAGTATTTTGAAACGTGCGATGACAGCACGAAAATGCGATGTATAGTTGGAAGTTGCTCTGCAACAATTTCGGTGTGTATAAATAATTTACTTTGTTTAAATTTTTAGACATTTAAGGGGGCACCGCCACATTAATAAGTGTTTAACTTAAACGTAACTTAAAAAAAAATATATTTCAAACTACTTTTGAGAATCAATTTATTCTTCACAGATTTATTATATTTAATTATAATTTAAAAGGCGCTTACACATGGTTGAGGCGAGCCCAGCCCGTAGTGAGAGTTTACTGTATAACCGAAATATAACCGTTACGGAACCGATATAATATCGGTTCTGTAGAACCGGAACCGAAACCGATATAGGCCAGAACCGTTTTCACTCGTAACTGTTTCAAGATTATTTCGATTCTCATAACTGTTTCGAGAACCGAAACCGATATCATAACTGTTTTCAACCCCTGAATTGAATAAGCAAGGATTATATTTATTTAATCCTTTGTTATTTTCCTTCTGATTGAGGAAAACACTTTCGAGAAAAAACTATGAAAACATTTTTGTTACAATCTGTCCCGGTCTCCCCTAGTTTCGGGGAAATTTAGGAAAATAAATAGTATAGATTTATACTTTTATTGTACTTATTTTTCCATGTATATTTGTTGCTAGTTCGTGCTTTCAGTATCAAGGAACTATTTTCTACAAAGTAACTATAAGAGTCCCGGCATTGTATGTTCATATTAATTTAAATTAACAGCTCATTTTTTATTAATTTAATTGTAGCTTTGTTTCTTTCGTCTCCCCATTTAATATTCATATAAGAAACCTGACCATGCATAGAGTCGCGTGATGTAAATAGCTTAGTTTAGTTAGGTCGATAAATAAATTTGTTTTCAATTAACTATGAAATGAAAATATAGTATTTCACATACTATATTTCCGTTTCAACAGTATATAGTACAGTTTAGCGAAATATAGTACAATACTATATAAAATAGTGTACCTATGGCTGGCAACCCTGAATCCCAACAAGACCACTCAAAGTTCAAACAATCGCCTACATACCGTTTCACATAAACGTGTCCGAGCAGGTATCATTCATCTCGTAGCAGTTGGAAAAAATTGGAAACATTGGAATCCACCACAACGTACACTAATGCAGCCTAACAGTATGCACCTTGCAGTTCTGCCAGCCGGAGGGTGCAGCGTAGCGAAGACGGTAGTTTCGCCATTTTTACAAGGTTATTGCTTACGCGAGGAGGTCAGACTTCTGACGAGGAAGTAAGACGAGGGCGTTGGGCGGGGCACGTCTTCCTGCTCTTTCAGGAAGACCATCGGCCACTGAAAGAAGAATTCCCCGGCTGATGTTTCAGAACGAGCATAATGCACCAGGGGAGCATTGGAACGTTCCCGGGCCCACATCGCGTGGAAACGTGAGAAAAACTTTCCGCTGGATAGGTACGTACACGCCGGCGAGAGAAGTTCAGACCTGGTTGCACAAGCGGTGTCCAGCATTGCGCCGGTGCAATAATTTCAAATGCTTCGATTGTTATGTCATCGCGCGATTACGCTGGAACAGTTGCAAGTGTTAATTGCCGCTGAAACGCGAGTATCGAGGCGCGCACAAAGCACGGCTCGGATGTTTATTGCCGGCCTCTGCCAGCAACGCGTTACGAATTAGATTTTCCGAGGGTATATTACACGTCATTAGGATCTTAATTCACCAGCCGGTTTCGCGAGGGTAACACGAACGTTTCTCTGCGGGCACGTAGGGTACCAGGCGCGGTGCAACGAAGGAAACATCGAAACACGGTGATAATGTTTCAGCAATTTTCCGCGGTCGGGAGTACAATGACGTAATTGACATAATTACTCTTCGAACTACTTGGTATTCCGGGGAGAGGGTCTTGATGCACCATTCGCGGTGATAAAAAATCCGCGCGCGGTGCGCGGGAACGATGGGCAACAAGAGACCGCGCTGCGTATAATAGATACTTGGCGGCGGACTGAAGTTTATGGAGACAGTTGGACCGTATTGGAGATCTGTCTGAACCATATAAGTACCCAGCGAAGAGTGAAAGGCGGCGTAATCTTTATTTTCTGGATCGACGTAACAGTGCCTTCTCCCGTTACATGGGTACCGTACTTTGCAGGGGAAAGAAATCGTTCGAGTAAACACAATGAGCACTTCCTGGCCCCTGACAATGTTTCTAGCGTAATAAAGACGGGGACCCCGATAACTTTTACTCCTCGACTGTGTCGTTTTGTAGCTTGAAACGTTGCATTAGCTGCCATTAGTCTGAATAACAATTTCCTTCGGATTTTGAAGATGCTTGCGTTTCAGCATTGTCTTCAAGTAGTGCTGGCAAGAGCTGACCTTTGCCAGCAGATCAATAAAATCCTTGCATTTCAACCTAGACTATATAGACTGAAAAACCATACGGATACCTTTCAATCTAAAATCCCCAGTAACCTGCTCCAAGTACCAGCTATGTAATCGCTCACGAAACAAAAAGAGGCGCGTACACTTTAGACGCACTCTATGAATTGAAGGACGCAAGGATTTTATCTGCACGCAAACAAATGTAAGTAATCCATCCGCGTGATGAGATATTAAAATCTGTGGGAATCGAAAGCACTGCAATCGTCGCTAAAAGTGTTAACTTGAAATTAGAAGAATACTTGGGCCAAGTTGTACAGAAAGCTACCAACCCTCGATGATCTGAAATTGATTATTTAATAGTGAGTAGTATAATTAATATTGTTTTAAAGTTTCTGCAGTTTTAGATTTTTAGTATTGTGTAAGAGTTGTTCTATGGGTTGGTAATTTTTTGCAAAATAAAGATCACAAAATTATGGGATCCGTACTGTGTTTAACAAATTTTTTGTCATTTTGAGGGTTGGTAGATTTCTGCACAACTTGGCCATTCGTCATACGACGTGATTTTAATCGGTAAGTGCTCGCAAACAAATCGGTTTTAGTCGGTAAGTACCTACTCGCAAACTTTTCGCCGATAGAGTACGAAATTTCACCTTCGGCGGAGCCTCCCTGGGCACAGATACTGAAATGGAGTGCAGGAAAAGCACGTTCCTCGCGACGGAGACGCGTCGAGGGCTTTGGAGACGCGGAAAGACGGTCTGGCTCGCCGTGGCACGGGAGACACGCGACTCGTTAAAACCACGTCGCGGGTGGAAAGAAAAGGAAGACAGCCAGCATTGCGTGCGAGGGCGTCGATAAAACGTTATTTACAGCGGCTATGCCGGGCCTAGGTACTTGAAGGGACACACCACTGTCCGAGTCGAAGCGCGCGCGTTATTCCCGCGGTAACTGGCGTAAATTATCCGGCAACTTACCGGGAATATTTCACGGCGTTGACGGTAAACCTTGCGTTAACGTCCGACTTGCTTGTCCGCGTGAATTTACGATCGGTGTCCGTTCGTCCACGATGCGCGCACGCTTTTTCGCGGCCCGCCTTTTAGATCCGCTGGTACCTAAATAGGTGCGCGCGCTATGAGAGCGCTTGTAATGGATTTTTCCGGCCGACTCCTCTTTTTTCACCTGCGGCACCAGCACGTGTCCCGGGGCCCCGAGTACCGGACATCATCGTAAGACCGCGCTGTTTAACGACCTACGAATTCAACCGTGTACGAACAATTCGGATGAAGCCGTTGAAAGCGCAAGTTAATGGCCGCTTGTACTATGCTCTAGGAGGGTCGAAAATAACTTGAACTCGCCAACATGGAATTTAATAACGAGGATGTTTCACCGCTGTTACGCTGCCCAACGATATACGCCTTACGTTAGTTGAAACTGGGAAGTGGAACGGGCAATTCGATATTTTAGAAGTGTCTTGAAATGGGGGTGTGAGATGGAGATGTATACGATGTAGGGGAGGGTTGTCTATATCGTACCACTTAAGGGGTTAGGACACAGTAACCGGCCAAGAAAGCAGACGATTTTTAAACGACGATAATAAGAAAAGTGAACAATCGATTAATATAAGTTTTTGTGTTTTAGTTCACTATATTATGAACTATAAGAAAAGCATATAATATTTACAAAATAGCATTTGTACGCCATGCAATGTCTCCATTTAAAATGTCCATTTTTTTTTCGGATGGGCAACTGGTGGGCCGGATTCCGGCAAATCGGATGAACTTTAACAAAAACCCCAATAATGTCATAAACTATAATATATTTCCTAGGCACTGACGATCCAACATTTCAATTTTTGCGAAAATTGACAAAATGACCGATGTTTTTGAAAAATAATGATCAAATTTCGACAAAAGTGTGTGATCTTTTCGTTTATATTTTGTACTATAATTAAAAAATTTAAAATGTTGGATCGTCAATGCTTAGGAAATATATTAAAGTGTATGACATTTTTGGGGTTTTTGTTAAAGTTCATCCGATATGCCGGAATCCGGCCCACCAGTTGGCCATCCGAAAAAAATGGACATTTTAAAAGGAGACATTGCACGGCGTACAAATGCTATTTTGTAAATATTATATGCTTTTCTTATAGTTCATGATATAGTGAACTAAAACACAAAACCTTATATTAATCGATTGTTCACTTTTCTTATTATCGTCGTTTAAAGATCGTCTGCTTTCTTGGCTCGTTACTGTGTCCTAACCCCTTAAGACATTTGAGGCAGTCAGAGCAACAACGGACTAACCCACATTTTTTTCGAAATTGAATTAGTAGCATTAACGTATTCCAATAGGCTCTACTAACCATATAAAATAGGGAAAATTTTTTTTTTTTTAATATGGGTTGGTACGTTGCCTGGGTCTGACTGCCTCATTTTACGTTATATTTTATATTTGGTACTAATTCGATCGCAAATGACAACTGGATATTGAAGCTTGATCTTTTAGGCACCTACAATTATATGCTTAACCTTTTGTTCAGAATAAATTAATTTGTTATTAATCTTTTTGTCCCATACTGTAAAAGGTACGATTTAGGCAACCGGTCTCCTTAATCGTACCTCCACTAAAAATAGTATCAATAACAAATAGAGAAGAAAATATTCAACATAAAGTAATGATTATTATATAGTTACATATACATATGTATATGGGTCACACACAGGCCGCAATAACCTATGAATATGATATATGTACATAACCTATATAACATACGCGTTGTCAAATCCTACTGATTTTAGTGGTACGATTTAGGAAACATGATCAATTTATTTATAAATATCAATTTAAACTTTATAATGAATGCAATATGGACTTAAAATGAATGCAAAATATTCTATATTAAAGTCGCTTTTAGAAAAATGCAAAAATACAGGACAAAATTGCATTGTTTGATTATTATCAGCTAAAATAAACTGGTAAAAAGTTACATCAATCATACCTGATTTTTTTAAATGTTTATAGTACGCACAAGATAGGGTGAAAGCTCAAAAGGTTTCGTTTCTATTTCTCTTATTTCGTACTTACTTGATATTTTTATTATCAAATGTCGTTTACATTCATTAATTACTGAGAAAATGATGAGGTACGATTTACGTGACCAGTACGATATTGGCAACTCTCCCCTAGGTAGTACTGGTGACGTTGGAAAATTTGCTAGGATAAAAAAAAATGGATTTCGAGATCTGTCTAAATTGCTGCTGCAACTGCGTACAAATACTGGAAATAATCTACTTACTTAGTAAATGCGAATAGGCTGATGTCGTTGCACCTATATTTACGAGAAAGTTGCACTCTAAACGGGGCGCTCTAAATCCTTCTGCGAAGGAAGAGACGTGTGTAGTTTGTATCTTCCACAAAGAAATCAATAACAAAACGAGCGTCCTCTAGGCTAGCTTCCAAGACGAATGTCCGCGGCTGCGAAAAAGTTGGCAAATGAATGGTGCGTTAAAGGTACTTTCATCGGTCGGCGGGGAACATTGCCAGGCAAATGCGAATGGTAGACTTTCGCTGGAGATGCATTCCCTCAGTATCCATCACAATAGAACCGCGAGGGTAATTAATTCCGAACGACTGACCGTTGTTCTTGCATTTAAGATGCATTCCGGTTACTAGTGCTGACGCGCGCCGCCTTTAAGCCGTCCCCGAGCGGTTTCGCGAAAATTCCAACAGAACCAACATGCCCGTCCACACGAACTATTTTAAAGCTATTATTCGTTGCCGTGGAATACGATTGGTTCTAGACGAGGGCCGTTATTCTGGCTAACCATACGCAGAGGAATCCTCGCTCGGAGTCAAACGCTAACAGAATTCTTTCCGCGTAGGCCCATCAAACTTTCGTGCACCCGGTCCGAATAGCTTTTCAATAATAGAAACGTCACGGGTGAGCGTCCGATAGTTTCAGCTTCCACGTTCGTTCTAAAACCGATTCAACCGCCCTTGTTGCGAGTGGCTGTTAGGAATGAAAGCGGCATGTAAGTAGAATCGAGCGCTATGGTGACCCAGGGTTCACGTGTTCGCAATTAAAACGTTAACTAAAGCCGCACGAATATTATTAGAATATCCGAATGCCGCGGATGCCAGGAAGAGTAAGAGGTCTAATCACGATACACCCGCCAGAATTCTTGCCCGTGGTGACGATAGCTTAACGAGCGCCTTGTTAGCGCGAGCACGGTCGAACAAGCGGCGAAATGAATATTTCATCGCGGTCCACGGACGCCACGTGGGCGCCACGTTTGCGGTCCATCGATTCATAATACCTGAGCCCGCCGCCGATGATACGCGGGATAAACGATCGAGTGTTACGGATCACGATGAAATTACGATCCTCGTAATGGAACGATAAAGCATAGAAACGCGCCCGGTTATTTAATAACGATTACGTCAAGAATGTCCAGATTCACGATCGTGGCGATTGTTTGCTCGAGGGTATAAAGGAAAACTTCCACCCCAATGTTTTGTTCATTTAAAATTTGATCGTATCCTGCATAACTTAGGCTTCAATTGTATGTAATACCTACTAAAAACTAAAAACTCTGTTATTTTCCGTTTCCGTGGCCTTTTTTCACGTAGTGATCGTTTACCCTACGTCTGAATTTCTGTCAATTAATACTGACCGAATAGATTTTTTTGGACGTAATTCTACTTTATTGTTATTATTATTTTCTTTACTTGGAAACTGTTTTCGTTAGTTTAACGAATATTATAACATTGCGTTAAATAAAACTTAACATAAATTTCATTTTCGTCATAACTTATTGCATATATGATGTTTTTGTCGCCAGTTATTTTTGTACGCATTTTTATAAACTTTAAAGAGGTGGTTCTCCCCCTAAACACGCAAACGAGCCAAAATAAAAAGACAAATATTTCTTATTTTTCTCCTTATTAGCGTGACTATTCGTGGCCGGTGTCCAAGGCGGTTAATAAAACCAGATAGTTTTTCTTCAGTTGCTACAGTTGGCAAGGACAGTAAATAGTGGATTGCCGTAATTTTGCTCCAATACTTTGCCCGATAAGCGCCTCAGTCTTACGGTCGTTTCTAGCCTGCTGTCATAATCCAAGGGTATCCTGTACACGACGGGAGCGGGCGTGTACGTTATAATAATTGATAAACAATGCGGAATGGAGCGTGGAGCTGAACGAACGATCGTTTCCTGGTCGCGTGGGCGGCTTGTAGCGTGCATTTACGCGCCAATAATGCGGATGCTACAATAACGCAAGAGTTCGCGATGCTTATAGGGCCGCGGAAGCAGGGTGAGCCTAACCGCAATAATAAACTGAAGAATCGTGGCCGATAGCGTGCCACGTGCAGCAATACTCGATTCGATCGTCATGCTTGTCGATGGCTTCTCTTTATTCATGATCCACGTCACACCACGGGCAGGAATTCAACGATCGAAGTCAAAGAAATCTACACCACACGATCCCACTTCGAAAACATTCAATTACATACAGAAACCCTAAATTATAGATGTTTCATTAAGTGGACTGAAAAAGGAATTCTATAAGTTACGAATGGAGCAACATTACACGCAACGCAAAGCTGAAAGTAGGACTCGCACGCGCTAAAGTAATTAAATTGGATCAACTGGGTGACTGTGTGTGAGAATTTATACTAATAAAAGATTTAATAGGACACACAGTCGCGCGTTTATATACGGTCTCCATATGAGTCAGCCTGAAATCCGGAAGCAAGGTATGCACAGGTCACGTTGCGTCATCGTTAATTAATGATGCTTTAAACTGGACTCGGACGTGCGTTAAGTGAAAAATAAATGAAACTGACACCTCTACCGTGGCCCGATGGGACGATTTTTAGCGGATACGGCTTTCTGTCGTTAACGAAGATAGGCAGAATTAATAGGCCACCTTTTCGATCATTGTCAGTGTGATAAATCAATACTGGTCTTACACGTACCTCCTCTAGATCGATCGCAGCGCAGCGTAATTTGTACCGTTAAATATCTATAACTCTGTGAACCGATCTGCATCCACGGCTCCTACCGAACGCAACAAAATTATTGCTTTCCGTCGAGATACACTTCACGAGCCATTGCCTTCACTTTCTATCGACAAAATAAATTTGTCCCCTGGCAGAAGTGTACCACTAATTTCCGTCTCAATGTTTCGTTTTGAGGCGTTCGCGATGGAAATAAGAGCTGTAAAGCCGCGCGTGAATATCGATGGAAGGAAATTTGCCTGCGCGTTTCTGATCGTACGCGTCTCATTTGCGAGCAATAAATTGTATTATTATTATTATTATTATTAACGGGACAAGCTCAATTTATACAATAAAGAATACAGTAAACATACGTACAAGAAGAAAAAAGCCAACCGTAAAAAAGAAGAAACAAAAATACAAATTTTATCATTGCACCTTAGTTGATAACAATTTTGCGCAGATTTTTCTTGAAAATTTGCATGGAATATAAATTAAATGTGAAAATGTTGGTGATCTCACAACGTGGAGGAGGACTTTAAAGGAGCTTCCAGTTCCATGCACACGCATGCGCGAGACCAGCTATTCCGATACGTAACCATTCCTAAATCCTTCATGGATGCCTGGAAAGGTCTCCGTCGTTAATCTTGCCCCAGTCACAGAGTAATTACTGTCCGACGATAAGACGATATCGGAATGCCGCGGCGGCCCCACCCGATCGTGTGGCGATCTGAAAATACCGGCACGAGACGCTCAGAGATACTCGATACATTCTGCATCGAATCCCTATTATCGAGACGCTTCGCATTTCACTCGGACACGGGGAGCAGCCGCGGTTCCACGATCGACCAGAGAGGATCGATGCGACTCTGATCGGCTACCGGAGCGATCAAACAGCATTCCTTCAAACTAAACCTCGGACACCAATTGGGAGGGCGAGAAATTATGCAAATGGGAATTACAGCACCCTAATCCATTTCTGACTTTTTACTTTCAATAAGTGAAAAAATCGTAGACACTAAAGCATAATAATTGAGGACCTTGCAGCAAGAGGAGTGCAACTCCATCTTTACCAAGTTTGAGAAAATTTGAAAAAAACTGTTTATAAAATTATTACTTTGATTTAACATTGAAAAGAACGCACTAATTGAAAAATATATATTTCCATACAATAAGTAGTAGTTATTGCGTTAATAAGTTTTTCTTTCTATTTTTGGCAAATTTTTCAAATCTGGAGCATTTTTACTGCCCAAAACTGTAATGTGTGCAGACACAAAATTTGCAATAAATCGCTCATTTGTTATCGGATTTGCATCAAACGCGCGCCAAACAATGTACTATACTAATTTCCTTCAGTGAGTAATTAAAAGTCTCGCCAATTTGTAGATTAAAAAGCTACTACCCTAATTAGGATACAAAGGAATAGACTCCGTTGAAGAATCTTATTCGACCCGGACGTTCCGTGAAAAATTTAGTTAAATTGCACGGGAAGGTCCAGCACAGACGCTGGACTGAATCTTCCCCCGCGATCTTCAGCTTGCAAACTGCCATCGCGTCTTGATACGTTATCGAAATCACTCCGTTCCATCCGCAATAACCTTGGCGCGTGGAGCGCATAAGGAAGCGTCGAGTACAATACGGTTACAGATCACCGACATTAAAACACTCTCCGTGGATTGTTAGATAAGTGATTGTGCAAATTAAACTCGCATACGTACTCCCGGAAGATTGCATGCCTGTGCTGGCCATCTGGCAGTATCGAGCGTCGTGCCAGCACGCCTACATTCGTGAGAATTCTAAAGTGCATATGGTCGTCATAAGTTGGGTCGGTTCTCGCGCGAAAAATACTGCGGTTTCAATGTTGCGGTCACGTGTTAGCGGGGCGTACCGCGTGATCCGATTGCTTCCAGGGAAATGAATTTTAGGAATTATCGGAATCGATTACTCGGGCATCGAGGTGGGGGCATTAAACGACTCGAGAATGATGTAGATGATTTTTCCTTGATATGATATGAAACGTCGCGTGTAGTAAGGTGGTTTATTAATTTGCAGTGCAATATACAATTGTATATAAGTATTCTTCTGAGGTGTGTAGTTTTAGTAGTGAATTGTGTTTGTTAATGAAATGGAGCAGATGAGAACATCGATGATGATACATGGAAGTATGATGGTGTTAACTACTTAATTATGCTGAATTTACTACGAAAAATTAGGCATAAATAAATCAAGTAATATATATATATGTATAACACCGTTCGAATACCTTCACGCGAGCGGAAACGAAAAAAGAAGCAAACAAGTAAGCAAGAGCGATCGACAAATATAAATATTCGAATACTCGTTGCAGCCAAGTATATTTGTGAAATAAGCCAAGTATATTTGCTCGTCCAATGGAAAGAATATACGAACGTATTTTACAGTATCCACTGCAAAAAGAAAAATGAAGTACAAATTGAATAGTAAGCAGAATCAAGTCCTCGATGTGCTCTTTCGATCTTTTTTATTCAACATCCTCTGGGATACTATTAACCTTATCGTTATAGGACTAAAGGTGTTAATGATAAACATACTCAAGATACATAACATAATTTCTAAGTCCCGTTTTATCTGCAGGGAAATTTCATTAGGTGGCTCTTTCATGGATGCGTTATCTAATGCCTGGCAATCGGCTTGACACCAAAAGCACGGCCAGTAATTTTCGAATGAAGACACCGGGGAGATATCGAAGTATCGGTACACCCTTATCTAACGACCCGCGGTCGAATAGCGAGCGTGGAATAATTTCAATTCGGTTTTTACGATGGCTCAATTTGTATCCTGGATACGGGTACTCGATTCCAACACCTGGTTAACATCCCTCAGACGACCATATAGAGGGCTGATGTCTATCTCGGAACTGGTTGGAAGACTGGGCTCTGGTCTTGTCACAAGCTGCCCGGCAATGATCGTTATTTTACGGAAGTATACTGTGATATCTGCACTTATCCCTCCATGGATCCGAGATTCACTTAACGAGATGACGTTACTGGTAACGAATAAGGAGAATGCACGAGTTACGGCCAGACACTTTTATCGTATGGAGCTACACTCGCGCTGCGTATTTATGTTGACGAGGCCATACTCTGACACCCCCTGTGTGCCGTTCATTCTTCATGTTTGCAAACTGCTGGTCGCCTCGATGTATTTTTATTGTTTGTAACGAACGTTGAGAACTCATTCAGTGGTAGGGTAAAAGTTTCGTGCACGTATAACTGAGACATTGTTTTAAAAGAAGAATACAAGTTAGTATATTGGTCAGAAGTGAGACCGAGATGAATTTTTGCTTCATAAATAGTAATTATAATGAACTTTTACTGAATCTGAGAATTGATAAAATTTATTAGAATGTCTTTCAAATACGGAAAGAAGGGCGAGTGATACATCGTCATCCATGAAATTTAGACTGTCAAGGTGCACGATGAGACAAAAATATCGTGACTCACAAGAGACTTTAATCTCACGAGACAATTATTATTATTATTTTATTATTTTTTAATTATTTTGTCATTAGTTTAACGGAATTAGACTCTCATGACACATGTTCCATGAATTTGAGTAAATTTAGTTGAAATTAACTTCTAGTTTGCATTACAATTTTAACTTCCATTGATTGCATTAAAATTTTTATTTGGAGGAGATGAATTTTAGTCAATTTAGTTGAAATTAACTTCTATTTTGCATTCAAATTTTAACTTCTATTGTTTGCATTAAAACTTTTAGTTGTAGGAGATGAAATTTGATAAATTTAGTTGAAATTAACTTCTAATGATATATTTTAAAAAATCTCATCCCTCGCGACTATTTCCATTATTTACATTTATAGTTGTTGCTGAGATTTTTGTCTCGTGATAGAAAAGTCTCATGTAAAATCTCATCGTGGAATTGCACCTTTAAAAACAAGAAAAGTGGACCGACCTAACCATTTCAAAACTACTTTACTGTAAACTATATACCAGGAAGTTGTAAACACGTTTTTCTCCCATCCCTATGCAAGGCCAGATTCGTAGAACGCTATCATTCGTAAAGAAAATAAGGATACAGTGTAGAAAGGTCGCGATTGCCATTCCAATAAATACTTGCTCGAACGAGTCAATAGGGTTATATCAAGATCCGCAGCAGATTGACACTTGATCTCGATAGATCGCGTGAACGTGCCGATGGTGCAGCGAAGAAAAATGCTTCGCGCGTGGTTGAGCTAATCGGTATCGTGTCGTAAAACGAGAGAGACAGACATCGAAAGTAGGTGAACCAGCCTAGGCGACTGATACTCATGATAGTGCTTGATATGCGGATGATCCAGTGCCGTTAGTTCGCTAGACGTAGGTGTAGCTTTATCGTCGGCCTTCCGTCTCATGTTCGACTTCACCGCTGATTTTTTTTGCATACGAAGCGTCACTATCCATGGTATTACTGTACGTACCCGATGCAACGAAACTTCAATCAGAACCTATTTCTGCTTTCGTTCATTCCAAAGCCTATTACACTCGTCACATGTCCCTGTCACTTTATTAGAAATCCTTTTCTGACGAATTTACAATAATTATGTAAGAATTCATATTATCGATAAGTTTCAGCATAAGACTTGAGAATAAGAAGGTGGTTAAAGAAGGTAGTAGGAGGGAAAGGTGCAAGGAAGAAACTTACAAGCACAAAGAAGTTTGGTGACACAAGTTGCAGTTTATAAAACGTCACCGTCTGCGCAATATATATATATATATATTGACTGACAGGAATGTCCTTCACAGGAGGAAATAAGATAAAAGAAGCAAAGGGCAAAAGGAAGAACTCGCTGTCGAGACATGACATTCTATTACGAAAGCATGAAAGAAATAGAAGCACAGGGTAAGAAGTATTACTCGCTGCTTACCTATTCATCATCCTTATGGTACACCGTAAGATTTGCGTATTTCCTTTCTCCGAATGGAGGTCAGACTGCACGCGAAACACCATTTTCATGCAAATGGAGCAAACGTGGCATTGATCCTCTATCATCCTTTTTATGTGAATCCCATTCGATATCTCCTAAGCAGCTGTGCGCGGAGTGAGTGCGTCTCAGTGGTACGTCTCAGCGAATGGTCAGACATCGGAGGCTAATATTTTTTTCTATCGTACAGCTGGCATTTTGCATTCGTTTATTTTAGGCAAGATTATATATGATCAGCAATCTATCCAAGTGCATGTTCGTCGCCTGTTTTACTCATTTAACTATGTGTAATATATTTTTCCGTTTAATTACCGGTTTCATTGATAGACCGATATTGATGTCCCAAGTGATTCAGTTTTATTGTTACAGAAATGTGTTCATCTGGAAGTGACTCGTTTAGGAAACTGTGCAAACCCGTTCCGCCGCCATTCCTCTTTTGAAATCGCACTGTTATCGAGAAAATATCGACCCACAACTTATACTATATACGATACATTTTCACCGCGGAACTGGTTTCGGTATCGTTCTATGCACAAAGTACATTCACCAACTGTGTGTTATTAAATCACCGCGAATAGCTCTGCAATCGCGTAGATACCTCTGAAGCTACCGAATGATTAGTGTTGTTTTATGCGATTTAACCTGACACGACTGCCGAGGATAATTTATATTGTTCATGAAGGAAACTGATTCTGTAACTTTAGTGCGTTCGATTTATCTACTTCTTCGCTATGAACACGTCGTGGAACAACTACATTTGTTAAGTTAATTTTCCATTACTATTCCGGAAAAGGAGAATCATTTATAGCACAGCAAGAATATTTGAACGTCACGCGATTATAATCGAGCGCAATCGTTTATCGGCGGACCGTATTAGAATTACAAGATGATGAATCGAGACCGATCGAAGCTGTCGACATCCCCGCGTAGCAAAGTGGACCGTTTATAAACGAAGAATCCCAAGCCTGGATATTCATTGATTGGAAATCTGATCCACGGCGAAATAGGCTTACGTTTCACGCGCCCGTCCTCAATGCACATCGACGGTCCGATCGATCGTAAAAGTGTCTAAATGCATCGGGCAAAGGAACGAGAAGAAAAAAGGGGACAAAGATAAATGAAACACTCGGCGATCTATAAATATTCCCAACATGTAACGTTTTATTATTACCCTTTTCGTTGCAGTGCGCTTGAACGACGCATCCCGAGCTAACATTTTGCAACTCGCCCCTCTAGAAATACCTATTTCATCATCCGAATCCAATATTCATCGAACTCCCTCCCAATTCCCAGCTCTCTGCGCGACAATCCCAAACAGTGACACGTTCCAATTATAGGAAACAGAAAATGGATCCGCGATACCTAACAGAACCTACTTTTCCCTGTCTGAAGCGATGCCACTTTGGACGACAAGTTTAGAATAGGTTTGCACGGCGCATAAATTTCGCTTCGCTTGATTTTCAGTGGGAATTTCAACTTGCTCGTACACGAGATCCTCGAATATCCGCGTGCTTCTCACGCAGAGCTTGTTCAGTCCACAAAATTTATTTTTCCTATCGTTCGCACCCATGAAGGAGGGGGGCAATTAAAAATCGTGTGTCCTGGACGAGAACGAAGCTGGTCTCTTTTTGCCATTGCCCTCGCGGACTGGATGCAGACAGGCGTGCGTTAAGAATCACCCTGGCATCGACCGCAGTGATCTAGGCCTTGGCCAGCACGCAGAACTAGTTTCTCTATCCGCGCGGAGGATCTCGCGGAGAATGGCACGTAGGACGGCGATTATTTAGTGGCACTTCGGTACCGAGCGCGGACGACATTGTAACGGTTATAATAGCCGCGTATCGGTAATGTATGTACCATTATGTACGGGCGCACGTGTACGTGCAACTATTGCCACGTGTGGAATGCGTTTGGTGATTGTGTACGCTAGCGTCTTTCTGTGACAATGGCCGGTGCGTTTACGAGCGGCCGACTGCTGGGTTCGATGTCGGTCATTGCGCGGAGCTTCGGTTTTACGTAGGCGATACCTTTGGAGGGTCGGGTCGAATTTCAATAGAACTGTGAAGAAGATGACTCGAATATAGTTCAATTTTTTTCTTAATGGCTATGCCTACTATTGTATCGTGATGTGTCGGTGATATGTGATAGATAAAGGTCGTTACTGGGGAATCATCGATTCCGAAGGATTTTTGTGGGAAATCTTAGGGGGTAAAGGACTATTTAAATCCCGAAAATTCGATTTTTTTTTTATTAATATTAATTCTGAAAGTGTCATCCTTCGATTTGAATAGTTCAATACTCGTGCACCCGCTTAAGGGGCTGTTCCGATCTAGAGCCCATAAAAATAGGTGATACTTAGTAATTAATTAAAGGAAAACTACTACATATAATTTAATGGGACTTGTTGCATTGTATTAAGGATATCTTAAACTATAGAAATACATTTTTTTTTATATAATTAATTATTGCAGCCAACACTCGGGAGTCATTAAAGTCGATGCTTCAAAAAATTCATTCAAAACAGTGGAACCCGTAGCACCTAAACCATTAGTTTGAAATAAAAAACAATGCCAGATTATTAAAGGGCATGAAACTCGGTCGTGGACTAGAGCATAAAAATTTTTAAAAATTACAGTTTTTGAGACAATAACGACACTTGAAATTTGAAATCATTTTTTCCCTATATTTATCGTCCTTTCAACACCTTTAAAAATGATAAATTTTCAATTATTTTTAAATTATACTGGTCTGTCCACGAGCCAGAAGTATATTCTTCAAAATAAAAAACGTTTCAGTCGAATCGAATAATAACTTTTGGAGATACAGGTTCCAGTGATTTTGGGAACACTGTTTCGAGAAAAACGTGTTTAAAGTTTTACGTGAGTGCCGAGTGGCCGAGTGTTATCCATGCATTTTCCGCTACTGAAATGCCTATAACTTCGGCAATTTTAAGAATTTCACAAAATCCTTTTAAACACGTGTTCCTAAAAGATTGAACATTCGAAAAATGAAATAACAAAATCGATTTTTAGACCGGAACATCCCCTTAAATATAGTTAGTTTTGGGATGAAGAATCTCCAACTGCACGTTGAAGCTTACAAAGAATGTATCGAAACAAAAGCGGAAGTCACTAGCGAATAATTAAATACAGGGGAATAATAAATTTCATTATATTAGATTCCCCGTAATTGAAAATAAGGAAGGGAGCACTGTCAATGTGTATCTGATCCAAGCGTAAACACGATACGCTGCGAGTGCTGCGTATATGTCCGTCAGAATATGTGCATTGATATATGTGCAACTGATGCGTGTAACTCCGAGTCATCAAGATGCAATAAAGCGCATGCACGCAATCATAGGAGTAGCAACACGAGAATAGAAACTGTAATAGCGACTAGTTTCGTTATCTCGGAAAATAGAAGGCAGGGCGGTCTAATAATGATGGGTGGTCCAGACGTTTCAATTCATGGCTCCTACTGTTTCGCGAAACCGTTTCTCTCTTATACTCGCGTGCACTCGTCGTTCTGCACGTTAATCGATACAGTGAATGCGTCACGAAATCAAGCAAATCGATACTGCCGATGTTTCCCCCTTGATTTGAACGAATCGATTTCAGTTTTAAAGATTGAAAGCTGCGTCTACGCGATTCACTTCCTCGTCGGCATTAGAAAATAACAAAGAGTGCAAATAATTTTTTAAGCCAGTTGAACGATCGATGTTTTAGATGTAGCCATTTAGGAGCTCTATTGCATTAATAAATTTCAAAGCAAAAAGTGAATGCTCAACTAAATCAGGAATGAGTGTACCGTATACTTCAATCAGTACTAGAATTAACTTAAGTCTAAAATACTTGTAGACTTTTTACATGCTTCACTTCCTCCTTTCATATAAATATGTGCAATAAACTACATCCATGGAAAGTTATGAATAATCTTCGGAATGAGGCAGGGAAGGAATTCGATGATATCGAAACCAGGTTGCTGAGATTCCACTTGCCCAAATTACTACAGTATACCAAACAAGAACATTCAATGTTACTAAATTGGATACACATTATTATTGTCTCCATTTTGGTCCACGCGACGTTCCTTTTAGCCATTGTGCACCACACACGCACGTGTAAGGTACAAAGTGTACAAGATTTGTTACCAGGAATGCGAAAAAACTCGCGCCTAGATACGGCGTGTACTTAACGAGGTACGTGTTTCTGTCGTTGATGCGAACAAATGTTCCCAGCGCAGATAATGGTGTTTAAAATTGTACTTAGATATAGCGCATACCTAACGAGGTGCTTGTACCTATCTTCCATAGGAATTAATGTACTTCGATAGGGGCGCGAGTATCCAAAACCGTAATTAATATTAATCACTTCCACAGTTGAATCGCACTCCAGTAAATAAAGCCCTACTACTACACATCTAGTCGTTTCAATTTAAACAATTTCTAGCATTAATCACGATTCTATTTTCCTAACTAAGTAGCAAATCACAGTTGACACTGTCGAGTTATTATTATTATGACACCGACGCTACCAATGCATTCTAAAATTGATTTTAACCCCGGCACACCCAAACTATTGACCGCAATGTTCCTGCGTAGGAGTGCCGTGACTTCTTGTCAGATCATTGAACGTCTTACCTAAACACCATATCTACTTAAAACCCATTGCAATAAATCCCAGAAACGATTCCCGCCCTGCCTCCAATTTCTGGCGATTCGAACGCATTTCACACGGCTCGAAACAAATTATTCGTTTGCACGATAAGAAAAACAAACATCGTTCCTCGAACAATCACAGAATGCGAGGAGCATTATACCTACCCGACGTCTGTATTTCCGTCGAACGAGCTGGATTTTCACAGGCGATACATAATTTCCCCCCGGGGAATATCATTGAAATATCGTTACCTTCGCGGAATCACTTTCAGATGTTTCCGCGTTTCTAACACGTGGAAATTTCGTGGTAATCACGAGACGCCTGATGGGCGCCGAATTATGCGTGACTGATAAATCACGAACGACGCCGGGCTGGATACTTAGGCGCGCGGAGTTCGACGGGGACTGAAATCAGTCGAACGTTGCACCTCCAGCGAGTTACGATACAAATTGCGAGCAAGATATTCTACGTACACGAGGAAATGACATGGTACGATCTTGGGCAGAAATTGGTGGCCGTGCCCGAGTAACGAAACTTCGTGGAAGGTGTGTAGCTACGTCGTATTAACCGGCCTCGACGGAAACATGCAATATATCATCGTGGCTCTTGATAGTTCCTTACGTAAAGCAGAGAGAACGTATCTAAAGTGCATGGTGGCTCGAAATCAAACGTAAATGCTCGTACGTGCCGCGAGAAGGCCTGTTATACAGCAACGCCGGGTTATTAACGCGATTTATCTTTGCATTATTCCGCGCATTCCTTGGGAAAATGAAAAATACGAATGTTTAAACATTTGCTTCTTACGGGCGCTGTTACTTCTTTACACCGAGATTGCCGCGCGGCAGGGCGATACAATGAAGAAAAAACGGTAAGCAATGCACACAAGCGAGCTTGTTCGATAATGTCTCTTTGGTCTGGAAAGATATGCGAGCACGTGCGCGACTGTCAATTTTGATTTATTGCGCATTACGCGCGGTAATTTCAACGCGGAGGAATTATTCCACGATTGGAATGTTATTGGAAGTCAATACACCACTTG
This sequence comes from Andrena bucephala, assembly GCA_947577245.1. Classification (NCBI taxonomy): domain Eukaryota; kingdom Metazoa; phylum Arthropoda; class Insecta; order Hymenoptera; family Andrenidae; genus Andrena; species Andrena bucephala. The sequence goes on from OX387715.1 coordinate 114,799,038, forward strand.
ATACACTGGCGTTAATTCAGAAGCTTCTTGATTTCGCTACTGAACGTAATTAATCATTAACCCTACGGTGCACGCGTTGGGCCTAACCGGCCCAACTGAACGGTGTTCATGATATTGAAAAAGATTCAGATAACGATGACTCGTAGTGTTAAGGGGTTATGTCTAGTTAGCTGGTATATATATAAAAAAATTTATGTTAAACGATTTTATAAAAAATGCACTAAAAACTAAAAAATAATTATTTTCTTGTACTGCAATTTCGGTGGTGTTTTTTCACTTTAAATAAAATCGTGGAGCTGGGTATCTCACAACAAATTCATTTCGACGCTTGATGCTGTATTAAATTGATTCATATTCTGTTGTGAAAAATCCTGCTCCACGATTTTATTTAAAGTGAAAAAAAAACATCGAAATTGCAGTACAAGAAAATAATTATTTGCTAGTTTTTAGTGCATTTTTAATAAAATCGTTTAACATAAAAATTTTTTTATGTATGTTTTATTTTCTAGTTTTTAGTGTTTATGGATTTACATTCCGCAGCTCTGACATCTTTAGAAATATATTTTATTTAATTTCAAATCGCGATGCGACTAGCGACCCGAACGCAGCAGCTTTTTGCCATTTTCGTAAAGAACGCGAGTGGCTAATTTCAAATCGTTCAGATTTGTGGTCCTAGGTTATATTTATTGATGACTGGGTAATTTTTTCATCCGCTCGGGGTTAATATTTTTTTAAAAATATTTTATTGTCATCCAAACTACGCACGCCTGCAAAGTTTCAAGACAATTGCATAGTTGGAAGTGGGTTAAATTTGAGTTGCCAGATTTGAACTTTGAACCATACAAACATACAAACAAACAAACAGAGGATCGAAGCTGAATAAAACCGTTTAAAAAGAACGCGATTTTCGGGACTTTTTTGTGGAATATCTACTGTATATCTTTTTACAAAACTATTGACTTATTTTAGAAGTACGTATGTGCAGCAACTCTCTGTAATTTTGTTATAGAAAAACATTAAAAGATGAACGAATAACAGCTATTCTCACGGAAGTTGTTCCGCGGGCCTGCGAGGCCCAAAGTGTACAATGGTGTAATTTTAATGTCCGTGTGCACTGTAGATAGTGTTAAGAAATATAGGAATAGAGAAAAACTTGATTTCCATTTAAAAAGCTAGCGAATAGGAGATGATGTACCTTGTTTATCTTAACCATTCTTCTCTCAAATCAGTAATTCACTCAATCACTGTGATTCCAATGACGCCCTGCGTACAATACCTACATTCTAACACCGAGGAATAATCACGGAACCAGAAATGCTAACACACCAGCGCACAGTGGTTCCAAAGTGATTTTTTGCGGCCAAAATTCCGTATCTCCGTCAATTCTCAACCGATTTTTGATTTCTTTGGCTCATTTTGTAGGGGATTAAATTTGCTATAATATCAAATACCCGAATTGCAATCAAAACGTGTTTTTTTCTATCCTTTTATCTGACAAAGTTGGATGAAAACTATATTAGAACAATCTTTGGGGCTAATTTGATAAGATTTTGCTTATCTAAGTAGTTTTTTTTACGTAAAATCTTCAATTGGCACTGGCCAATAGCGGAAACATAAAACAGGCGATCTGTTGACACGTCAGAATGTTTGAAATACAATTTTACAAGGGCTGAAAATTTAGAATGTCTACTGAGTTTACTACAACCAGAACCGTCTAAAATATCAATTTAATGTATGATTCTGGAACCTAATAGCGTGCAGAAATATCGAAGAACGTCAAAACCGCGATTTATTTTTTTACTTTTTTACTATTGTTTATTAGTAAATAAAACTTTATCGACTCTTCCCGATCCTCAGTTTGGGCATTTGAAATGTGGGTAAGAATGTAATAAACAAATTAAAAAAAGAATTAGCTGCCACCATGTACCACTGCGGTGTCAATCCGAATTTGTTTAATTGGCGATAGCGCTCGAAGTGCTTTTCTGCGGCCATAATTCCGTATCTCCGTCAATTCTCAACCGATTTTTGATTTCTTTGGCTCATTTTGTAGGGGATTAAATTTGCTAAAATGTCACACAGTAGTTTTCCAAAAATTTCTTTAGGGATTAAAAAAACAAATTCTGAACTCTTGGTTCCGAAATAACGAGTTTATTAACCAGTTTTTTCATATAACATTAAAACAAGATAAAATAAAAGAAATATAAATTAAACAATTCAAATTTAAACAAGTTAGTCTTCTTCCATATATTCTACATCTTCATAATTAGACAAAAGATATTTTGCGTCTTTTTCAAGTTCAACAGACGCAGTTGGCCATTGGGACCTCAAAATCGAAATTAAAGGATCCGATGTTATTAATAAATTATGCATTATATCCTCATTTGTCGAAAACCTCGAACTTTTCCTGGTATTAAATTGTCGGAATCTTTTAAAATCTTTGTTCCTAGATTCCTGGGCTTCTTCCGACATCTGACCAATCGGCAGAATAGTCGAGTTTAAAACGTCTTTTCCGTGAATTAAAATTTTGTGTACTGATGATGGCATAAAATACCATCCATACTCCCTAATAAAAATTTTGGCCGTTTCGAGAGAACCAAGAGTTCAGAATTTGTTGTTTAATCCCTAAAGAAATTTTTGGAAAACTACTGTGTGACATTTTAGCAAATTTAATCCCCTACAAAATGAGCCAAAGAAATCAAAAATCGGTTGAGAATTGACGGAGATACGGAATTATGGCCGCAGAAAGGCACTTCGAGCGCTATCGCCAATTAAACAAATTCGGATTGACACCGCAGTGGTACATGGTGGCAGCTAATTCTTTTTTTAATTTGTTTATTACATTCTTACCCACATTTCAAATGCCCAAACTGAGGATCGGGAAGAGTCGATAAAGTTTTATTTACTAATAAACAATAGTAAAAAAGTAAAAAAATAAATCGCGGTTTTGACGTTCTTCGATATTTCTGCACGCTATTAGGTTCCAGAATCATACATTAAATTGATATTTTAGACGGTTCTGGTTGTAGTAAACTCAGTAGACATTCTAAATTTTCAGCCCTTGTAAAATTGTATTTCAAACATTCTGACGTGTCAACAGATCGCCTGTTTTATGTTTCCGCTATTGGCCAGTGCCAATTGAAGATTTTACGTAAAAAAAACTACTTAGATAAGCAAAATCTTATCAAATTAGCCCCAAAGATTGTTCTAATATAGTTTTCATCCAACTTTGTCAGATAAAAGGATAGAAAAAAACACGTTTTGATTGCAATTCGGGTATTTGATATTATAGCAAATTTAATCCCCTACAAAATGAGCCAAAGAAATCAAAAATCGGTTGAGAATTGACGGAGATACGGAATTTTGGCCGCAAAAAATCACTTTGGAACCACTGTGCAGCGTTCCGGGTAATCGTCCTTCCACGAAAACTGCAGATTAACTTTGTGTATCGAGCGCCTATGGAGCGCAAGGGAGACGCACAAGCCATCTGTCCTGTTATCAGTTTGCCTCCCGATAAGGCGTAATATCGCAGGGGAACCATGCGAATTCCTTCCACTGCTTTCGCGCATCAAACGAACCGCCTCCACGGTCGACGCGACCGTTACACAAAATTTTATCGAGCGACAGAATTTTTGCGGGCGTTCGCGGGCCAAAGTGAAGCTGGTCGGCGGAGGCGGAAGCGGAGCTTCCCGAGGGGGCAATCAAAGGGAGCATCTTTCGAGAAAGCACGAGGTCACAGTCGCCTCGGCCATACGTCGCAATCACGCGTGAAAAGCAGCGTGCCGCGCTGCGCGGCGATACCACGCGAAATGCGAGAGCCAGGCCAGGAGGAAGAGGAAGAGAGGAGCACGGAATAAGAACAAATTAAACGTGAAGAGGCAGATAAATGCTGGCGCGTATTCGTGAATATTCATGAGCGGTCGACAGGCCGCGCTCGCGAACAGTGACGGAAAGTGAAAAATGTTATCGTGAATGGAAATCAAGTGGAAGCCCGTATCGCCCTCGGGAGTGAGTATATTAATCTTCCGCCGCTACCGTGAGTCAAAAGTGAATCCGACGAGGATCGTTTATCTCGCCCGATATCTTCGGTTATTAAGCTTCAATTGTGAGAACGAACGAGCTACCAGAAGTTACTTAACATTCCGGGGGCTACGCTTCGCGGCATTGCGTCCGAGCTTTCAAGTAAAATCCGTATCTACTTCTGTAGATAATTATAGGGATCTATTATAGGAGATACTATGAAAATTTCAAGTGAATCGAATGAAAATTCTTCAAGTTATGCTGCTAGCCAATTTGAAGAAAAAAAAGAGATTCCGAGGAGCTTCGCGGGACAACACATACCTCGGCCATTTTTTAATATATCTTGTACAATATTTATACAATATATTCAGTAATACATGCCCTAGACATGAAAATTATAAAAATAATTTTCAACCTCATAGTATTAGGATATAAATAATTCGTCTAATTTGGTGCTGTTTTGAGCGTCTCGGGGTGGCACAAGCCCATCAATTTCGTGATCGAGTACCGCACGGGTCTGTCCGAAGGAATTCGAAAGTCTGCTTACACTTCAGCTCGCGGACCACGCAAGAAGCCTATTAACGCTAACAGTATCTCACGAATGAGCGCGAAAGTCCCACAAATAAAAGCGAACGGTCTAGAAAGAAGTTCGAAGAGAACCGAATGAAAAAGAGTGGAAGCGAACGAGCAGGCGCAAGAGGAAAAGGGTCCCCGAGCAGCGAGCGCGCAAGAAGAGGAGCCATAAAGTTGCGTCCTCGAGAATGACGAAAACATAACGAACCCGGAAAAAAGTAGAGTAAAAACGTTGAAATCGGACCTCGGTAGAAGTGGTTGGAGGGGGGGGGGGGCAGGGAGCAGTGTGGTCGTAAAGTGAAGATAAGTTTGAGCGCAGGGAAGGAAGGGGAGGAAAATCGAGTCAGCCATGGAAATAAAGAAGTGACGAGAAACGGGGCGATGGAGAGGACGAGCGCAAAGAAAGGCGGAGCTGGGGATTCTGTACCTGCGGAGAAGTCGTATTTCGAGATACCGTAAAACAGCCTCGAACCAAGATTTACACTACGCGCCACGGTTCGGTCCTCTAGAATGGATGCTGCCCAGTCCGCGGAGAAGGAACGGTGGAGAATGATGTCGCTGGGCGAGCACAGCGATGTAGCGATTATATCTGCTCACGGTGGCCAGAATAAACGATTACACGCGGCGCTGGTGAATATTTATCTCGGACGGTATCTACCATCTCGCGTCTGATCGTGGTCAGGCCTCCCCTTGTCGTCACATGTATACTGGGTGATCCTTGCAAGAAGACCGACTGCTCTTCACCGTGCATGGTACCTACCGACCGTGAAATCATGTCTCGAGGTGTACAAATGCTGCCAGTGCAAGGATTCAAGACGATAAAAGAAGGAATAGGCAAACCGTAGTGAATAGAATTGGTCCGCAAGGGGATTACAAAGTTTCAGATTTTCTCCATGGGATGGTGGAGAAATTGGTCGGTGAAAGTGATGGATGACTTAACGACGTCTGTCCGGTCAGGATTTTCTGCAAACTGAAACTGCATACCTGCTGATTTTTCTTTTCGGGGTGTTCTTCTGTCAGTAGGGGTTGTAAATTGATTTCATACTGTACACGGAAGTGATGGGTTGGTAATTAATATGTGTTTAATAAATTTAATTAGCCAGCGCGTTGGTTCGCACAACGTGTGTCTGGAAACGGAGAGAAGGAAGCATGCGAGGATCATTTGTCATACACGGATTTGAACTAATCCATTTCCCGTTTAATTATGACAAATAGAATTCTATCCCGGCAAATTCAATATATTCACCTCAGGATGGTAATAATCAATAAATGTAATGAAGTGAACTATTTATGCAATCAGAACACGGAAGTGCTGCTTTGCATCGCGGGCTAATATTAATGACACAGGACGCTAATGATTCCCCTACCCTTAGCAGGAATTCTCATTACGAGTAATTTGCGTTTCCATTTTATAACACGGCCTGTAATAAGCTACGGAAATACGTTGTCGTTGCTTCGACGCGAAAGTGATTTTTGGCTAGTTCACACAATCTCGATTAATCTTTTATAAAAACGCCTAGTGCGATGGTGGTGGATCTATAATCTCGTCTGTAATCATAGCAGATGAGGGATTCCATCTACAAATTATCAGACGCAAAAGTTGATACGACATTTACATGTAAGTGAACGGTATAACAAGAATATTTTCACATAATTATACAGTTGTCGAACAAACGATTTGTACGGTTCTCGCAGAGTCTGTCCCTACCTTCCATCCTGCAATTACATCGGGGAAAGAATCGATCCGTGAAGAAATAATTGCTCAAGAGTAATCGTCCTTGCGACTAACAGTTCGATTACACACATATATGCTGCAACCCGTGTCTTTCGATCTTTATTGCACTACGTACGCGATATTACTAATGAAAAACTACAACCTTATATGGACAGTGATCACTAGGAATTGCAGCGAGTGTATCTCGCGAAGGACGGCATTAATTAATTTCCTAGGAAGCCTTATTAGCATATTACTAATTAGAGAACATCAAAATATTGGGTAACCCGTGATTCCTCCGTCTGTGATTCTTTTCTTGCTAATGTGCGAAGGAAACGACGAAACTAATACTTTACAAATAATACCATTCATATGTTCAACTTTCATCCTCTAAATTCACATCGGAACCCGACAAATCGAAGGTAAATTACTTGAAAACTAATGGAACATTGATTCACACTTTCTCCCTTAGCAAATGAGATTCTGTCACTCAGCCGCGCATGAAAGGAAAATGTACGATTCTAAATTAAAAGGGAAACACAGGATACTTGCTATCGGGGTCAAGAACTTCATCAGCTACTAAATACTTTCTGCGTCACGTGGATCCCATGTTTTACGATTACAGTCCATAAAGCCAGACGTCAGCTACATTCCAGGTGTAATCCCCGAACGCATTGCAGAATAAGTTGCAGGATAAGTAGAAACGAGTACATACTCCGTTACAAGATTGCAACCGACTGGGAATATCTGCTACCGAGGGATAAATATGTCTTCCACAATGCCAGACAATAGTAATATGCCAGCCTTTAGTAATATCCCTGGTCATTCCTACGATATGAAAGGAACGATGTTACGATCAGCAGGAACCTATTGGATACACCGATTCTACACGCTGAGATACCATCTGGCGCAGTATGGACTGCGCATCCCTTCCTTCGATGTACCGTTTCTTTATTCGACTTACTCGGATTATTCGTCTACGATCCACCCTCCCATTTAATCTTTGAACTCACGCGAAGTTCGCTCAGTCCACCCTCATTCTTAAACTCGGAGAAATAAAATGAGAAGATATATCGATGAAATAAAGGAGCTTTCGAGAAAGTCACATACCTTCGATGTTTGATTAAGGTAAGAGTGTCCCGCGTGCCGCAGCTTAATACACTGCGTACCATCGATTCGTACGTGAAGTATCGTGAAACCGTTACAGTACAGTATCAGTGATGGCCACTTAAAGACCGGCCACAAATCATCACACCCACGCCTCCCACGAAATGCATTAACTTACTCAATCATGGAAACGTTTTGACACTAAGTCACATTCAGGGGGCCCCGAATGGTCACGTGGGCGTGACACTTTCACTCCGGAATTTAAAATGCCGATGAATCTCCGCGAGGTACAGCTAACCGTAATTACATCCTTTATCGACGATTTGCTGTCGATCACCATTGACAAATTTTCCCAAATGGGGTGGCACCTCAGGGGAAACAGGCTCGTCATTTTGTTATTCGGCAGAGCAACGGAATTCGCGCGTGAATAATACCGTCGCGATCGGATTTTACTCGCAGAGTGGAAAATAGCTTGGCGTTGATCATTCCCACCGATTTTCCTGCACTTTCACATGCAGTTTTTTTAACATCTTCCCGACCCGAGTTTGGTACCTAACGTCGGCACGTCTCGTTGCACAACGGATCAACAGTCCTGCCGCACTTCCCACACGACGAATTCGACTGGGAGTAGATGGGAAAATCTGATGATTTTGATCTTACCGTGGAAACACGGGGCTGTTCAATTAAAGTGCTCGCTCTGTAGTTGAACAATCATGGGATAATTCAAGGATCCGCTGGAGCGAGCGTAATTTCTTCAATTCGACCGACTCTTGCGAGAAGTAGAAAGCATTGTGCACTCCTGGCTCGACGCTGGTATTCGAATTACGAATAGAATGAAATTCGATACAGGATATAATGTTGAGCTGGCACTTCGCACAGTATCCCTCGCACCTAGACACGTCAAACGAAAAGGAGCCACGTTTCTACCCGTTAGAAAATTTTCACAGAAAGGGGCACTCTTGATATTCAAATATATTCGTGCTCGGGACTGGCCGGATATTAAAACGAAAAAAGGAAAACTGAAATGGTAATGTAGCCGAGCGGGGGCCCGATTTTCCTTCTCTATTCTTTCGCAACGAGCGTTTTGCGCCTGCCAGGACACGGAACAGTAAAGACGGTAACAGTCCAATGAATAAAACAATATGATAAACATCGAGAGTTCGATCGTTCGTCACATCCGAACGAATTCGTTCTAGATTTCATTCGAGAGCCTTTCCTACATAAATACTTATTCCAGAGGAGCCCGAGCTCGTTCCACTGAAACGCAACGGGCAAGAAGCTTATGGTCCTTTCTTCCGATCGAGATCACGGGCTCCACGCGAAACGACACCATAGCTTCTGCACGCGGATATTATTACGACGGTAATAAAATTAGCTTCACAACCGAACGAATACCAGGCTATCGTTCACGTTACCCTAAGAGACGAGGTACACTTTTTTCCCTGTTTCCTTTTTCCGATAAAATGCTTGACGGCCGGGGAATAAAGTGGCCCGCTAATAGAGATAACTGGAAGAAGCACGGGCCCGGCTCTAGACAGTAATCGCGGTAACCGTTTCTAATTGCCAGCGAAAGAGCCGCTGCGTAGATTCGCAGCGGCTAAGTTCACGGCGTAAACTATCGATAAGTCTCGAACAATCTTGTATCGGCCTGCTCCATTTTCCCGCGTTCAATCGAGGTAAGAGCGCGTGGCTGTTATCCTGTTCATTGAACACCGATTCAAAGAAACCAGAGCCGACCTGTCCTTCGGAACACCACTTACGTGGAAAGAAATCTTTCTCACCTTTGCAATTTGAGCCGGTGAAAAAATTAGTCGGGCACGATAGCGGGTACTTGCTCGATAGGTGAATGCCAATGAATGACAAAACGTATGCAACGCTGCAATTAGTATCAATCATGTAGTTCCCTCGGCAAACGATGTGCTATTACATGCAAATACGAGACAGCCTTTAGTAATTTCCTAATGCCGACCGTGTCGGCGGTGCATTCCTGCTAGATGTCAAAATATTTAGATACAGATGATACGAGAGGAGAATGCCATTATTCCTCGCTTAGAGTTCGTGAGAGAAAAGCGGGAGGGGAATTTTTGAGTTAGGGTGAAGACGAGGGTGGGGGCCAAAGTAGGCGTGATCGGGTGTTTGATAAACCAAAATCACTCGATATGAGAGCACACGGCCAAATGCAATTATCCCACCTCCGCAAGAATCGTTAACGATCGGTTCGTTGCTAAATACCAGGTAGAAACGTACCGCCGAGGTGTTGGATTACTTAATAGTAGTAGCTACGATCGCACGATTAAATCGTACTCACCTACAAATCGTATCAATTTTTACCACAGCCACTTCCACGTTTGCGAAATAACGTTACACAGTACTTTCACGGAATACCACCCACGTCTATACACTGTGCACTACGATACTAAATGGCAGAGATATTTGAATACCACACACGGCAAACGGAACATTCCTACATCCCATTCAACCATGCTTACCAAAGAATTGACCATTTTTGTACCAAGAACCTGTGATTACTCTAAATTCGTTAGTTTGTTATTTATGCAATTCTATATACGTTCCTCTGGTTTCGCCTCCTAATTTGGACCTCAGTTCTTTAATTATTTCAATTGTCAAACGGACAGGAAATACATCTGTCAGTCACCTCGGAATTTCGAGCGTGCAGACACGTCGCTCGTCTAAACTCTAAACGTTTCAGTTGTGAGACGACCGGAAAATACTTTGATCCCGCGAGGAAATGTATATTGTATCTAGTTAGCGGCGTCTGGCGCCAAGAGAAAATTTAGCCCACGGTAACGCCATACCGTTTGAACATCTAAGTTAACGACGCGTCGCCGGGCAATCTGTCTGACTGCTCGTCTACGGCGGATTGAGTCCCGGACAGTTCGAGATAAGTACCGGACGCGAGTCGCCCCGTGAGTACTACTGTACGTGCCTGCGCCGATAGAAGGCCGATGCATCGTCTTTTGATTTATTAGACCGCATTCTACCACGGGCTTCTTCTGCCCCTATTTATATTCTCTTTACGATGAGCATTCATCTCCACTCGTCCGTCTATCGGCCTGTCTATTAATCTTCTACATGATATCGGAACTCGACACGGCCATGTGAAAAGAAACGAGCGCGGCCTTCGCTCGTGGAAATCGGTAAACAGGGACCAATTCGTTCCACTCTTTTCCAGGGGCCTTCCATGTTGTTTTGTGACCGAACACGTGCATGGGGTACGGAATCTAATTTTAATTGACACGGGGGATGTGTAAGGAAGAATTTTCGTAGGAAAGTTCGGAGTTGATATTGAATCGCGTTTAATTAACTCCAAGTGTTGGGAAGTACCAAAATACAGTCGTACTATCCTACTAAAATCAAAAAAGCGAAAGTGTGTTTGAATGTTTGGATGTTTGTTACTCAATCACGTCGCAACTGTGCAACGGATCTTTCTGAAATTTTTGTATACAAGTAGTCTAAAACCAGGAATAACATATATGATACTTTTTATCCCGATTTTTGTAACCCATCTGAACTAAATTTTGTATAATTACTCTCTAGAATCCTGCAGAAAATATAGGCTACCATGAAATCTGGACATCCCACCCCTTCCCTCTTATTTCACCCTCTTGACACTCCGTGATAATTGAAGTTTTACCCGGGCAACGCCGAGTAGATACTTTAAGCTAGTAGAGAATAATTGTTCTGCGTTGCATTGATGCGTGGAAAAGATTTCTCCGGTTTTATAAAAGAGGGAAGGAATGATTTATTATCAAGCAGCCCTAGGATCCGCACATCTGCGGTGCACGCGTTTTTAGACGGTTAGACCGTTACATGGGCCAATTAGTCACGACAATCAAGTAGTAAATCGTCTACCCAAAGCCGAGGTAGGCCAGTTCGTAACTGGCAGTCTCATGGACCACCCCAAAAGGGTCGCCGGTCAACATGCCCGCGCGTGCATCGCAGATGTGGGGTGTCCTTGCGCTTTTGAACCATCCTGTACGCGGGCAGGTAGGCAGGATATTGGCGCCAAAATTCCGGCCAGAGCGTCTCCCGCCAAATTTAACACCTTTTTTCGGAAAGGCGCGCCAAGGGCACAGGGAAGGTGGCGCGATTTCGGCCTGGGTACTACGCGATTGATTGACACCGATACTACGTTGGCCAATCGGGTCAAGGCGGTTACCGCCAGACTCTTTTCGATACATCGGAAGAGTCAGTCAACGTCAACACAATACGGTCAAATGCAAAAGGTCTTGACCAACATACGGAAAAGACCATCGAAGCATTCAAACTTGACTCGCACACTTTCACATTATTCACAATTCACTGTTTCGTTCTGTTGCATCTGTTTACCATTATTATTGTTATTAAATATAGTTCATTTTTTCATTGTTTTCCTCACATCAGCATTCAATTTACTAGCCCTACTTCTGTAAAACGATTAGGGTATCCGCGTAATTTCGGTGTCGAGAAAAATCGTAGCGGAGCTTTAAATGATTTGCGTGCGCTTACTCGACACGCGGAGGTAGAGTCTCATCGTGGCTACGCGCGAACAATAATTGACACGGATTTAAATTAGAAACTTTGGTTTTTTAATCAGACAAGAAGGCGCTCAAAGAATTTTTCTAAGAACAGTAAAAATTGTGAACGCGTTTGAGCGGAGGATTTTTTCAGCTCGAAGCAACAGTTCACGAAAATGAGCAGAGTTACGGCAAGACACTTCGTGCGAGCTTGGAACGGTCTTTTTCTGTGCTTTCTCGAAGGGCCTCGTGAACAATTACCCCGCGAATCGAATGCTACGCTGGAATAATTATCGTTAAGCGATTCGACCTCGGGCTCCGCAACTCCACGAGATCCCGTGACCTTCTCACAGATCGAGCCGAGAAATCGTTCGCGAATTTTCGAGCACGCTGCAAGGAAGTTTCAAGACTTAATCGTTCTGAGATTCAGGGCCTAATTCCGTTGAACACGAAATGTTCACTGTGTCTCCTCTCTACATTATTTTACTGGAAACCTGGAGCACCGAATGGCCAAATAATAACTCAAATCGCAAATCAAATATTACGAACAAGCTTGAGCGAGGGCGGAAATCAAAGTGAATCAAAGTATTGATTACTAATTAATCTGTGAGTAAATAAAAATCACTTTCTTCCAGGAAATTCATTATATATTTTTCGTTTTCGCTGCACTTCTGTCTAGTAGATCCAGTTACTGTTTCAGAATAAATAGTTAATCAGGGTTACGACGGCGTATGCAAATTCATAGATTAACCACGTTTCATAGAATCGCAATAATCGCGATCTCCCGTAATAAATGTCGAGCTTTTTTCTCATGCAGCTGGAGATGTTGGAAGCGGATGCTAATCGAAGCTGCGAAGCGTCGGACAGAGAGGGCCGCGCGATCTTAAAGGTAAAACAACGGTATAGAAACAGCCCTAATTATGTAAATTGGATTCTTAAGCTAGATTTACAAGGAGATATCGGTGCCCCGGGGCAACTTCGCGTGGCTCGTTCGCGGTGGGGCACGTTTTGAACCCGTGGCACGATAGAACACGACACCGGCGCTGCTGGATTAAGCCGCGACTTTTATTACCCCAACTACTCGTGCTCGTTCACATTCTATCAACAAATTTTCATCAATCCGACCGCTTTCAAGAACCAACACTTCAGAAATAAAACGCAAGCTCCACGGTCATCTTACGCCCGCGCACTACGAGCTGAAGGACTTTAGAGACCTGATAACTATAATTAATCGAGTGATTACAATAGAAAGGGGAACGACCGTTAAGGTATAGAAGATGATTCGCGTGGCACGAGGTTCCTCGAGATATTTCTATCAATTTTTCACGGACATCTTTGCCGTGACTCGGAACAGTAACCTCGCAGCTATAGAATGGATCGAAGAGAATAGATCAAAGGCGAGACGGTCGATGGTAGCTGCCTTTAATCGGCCCGGGTATCGGCGAGGGGCTGGGGGAAGGGGGGGAGCGCACAATATCCAGCGGCATCGATTCATCAGGGTCGTTGACGGAAATGACCGGCGTGTAGGTATCATTAAGCGATACGAATTACGACAAATTCGAATATCACGTTGATGCATAACGCTATTTCATCACTGCCTTCTGGTATGAAGACGTCGTCTCGCCTGTCGCCTCGCACGTTTTCGCCGTTGTCGCGGCCCTACGTGCCCCGTCCACGTTTCTCCGCCCGTCTGTTATTCGTCGTCGGGGGAGTCACGGGAGAGGAGAGGCCGGAATTACCCCCGCGTGCCTTGCTAATCTCTCGTTACACGTTTTCTGGACACTGGGATCCCGATCGTCGGGCACGCGAGACCGAGGAGGGAATTGCTGGTATCCCAGGTCAAGATAGAAGACGCCGAAACGTGAGGGAAATACGGGAACTCGCAGCGAGGTGTGTGACGAAACGCGAAGGCAAAAGTGAAGGTTCAGGCGGATTGGGTGCTCGATGAATTATTCAATTGAACGCGGGGAAAGGATACGAATTTGCCGCGGCCGGAACGTGGAAGAGCCGTGAATTGAAACCGGAAAGGGAAAGGAATGGAAGAAAACTACATACTTACGCGTAAAGGCGAATGTAAAGACACGCAATATCCAACGTTATGAATAAAGGAACGCCAATGGAGGTATTCAAATTTCAAGATGGGCAAAAATATTCAAAATCCGAAAACTAAGTTGCGCTTGCGTGTTATGAAACTACTTCCTTCAACGCTTTTCACGAATATTCTCGAGAACGGCGCGTGGTCCTGAATGGCAATCGCTGAAAGTAGCATTCCAGCCAAACTAGCCCCGAAGGGGGAAGAATTTCTATCCACACGCACGAAAGGGGATAACATCGTGTGATCGAGCACCTACCGCATCTCGGGTCCCTCTCGAAACGAAGAAACGTCGAGGGAAATCGAAGAGTGGCCAGAAGAGGCGATGGAAAAAGGGTGAAGGGGAGGAGAGTACGTGGGTACGTTCTCTTGGCACAGGCAAGGCGGATGCTGCAGGGACGTGAGATTCTTGGCAACGGAACGGTTGCCTCCTAACTCGGTACCACCATAAGGATCGCGGTCGTCGGATGTTTATATTCGTGATAGTGCCTCTCTCTGTCCCCAAATAACCGTCCCGATGCCGACCGATTCCCGTGCTGGCCGCGACATATTGGCCGCCTCCAAATAGCGGCCACTCGTTGAGTGAAAGAAATATGTATCGTCGCGTGTACGCCGCCGAGTACGCGTTCGGTGAACACGATCGTGGCTGGCTCGGTGGGCAAGTTAATATTACCCTCCCGCGCGGGACAAATTGGCTTTGTGTAACGGGCAATGGAGCCGCGTTAACCGTAATCAAGAGACTGTGAAAACTTTACGGCCGCCCCTATCGCGTGGCACGAGCGAGGAACGCGAGTGCTGTTCGTTTGCGCGAGACGCACTCGGCGATCGTAAACGGGCGCGTATAATGGGACACGGATTCGGGGTGACTTTTACGGTCGATTCCGCCGCGTACTCGCCGTACCCGCCGTCGCTCGATCCAGCTACCCCACTGGCGTGTCCGTTATCGGCCATGGGTTTGAAAAATCGAAAGTTAAACGTCGTCGACTGCGCGCCCGATGCGTCTATTTCCGTTTGCAAAACTTTTGGAGAACAACGAGCCTGTTTATCTCGAGGAATGCTTCGCGGGGCTTTCGGCAACGCGATAAATCCTTTCGCCCCGGTCAGATACGCGTCACCTAACTATAAATAGTTAAATGTACGTTCGCGCGGACGACGATCGGTTAAAACGTTCAAGACATCTTTGTATGGACTCGCCGCGGCGCGAAGTAATAATTCCGTTACTCGCCAGCTCGGCCCGCCGAGGTGGTGAAGGTATTAACGGGCGAAAGGTGCATTCTGGACACTTTTGTGAAACCCCATTAAGTAAAACGCCCGGCTAATTCTGCGCGCGGAATGCACCGGGCGGGAATAACGCACAGGCAAGAAATGGAAATTATTTCGGTGATTTAGCTAATACCTCGCTCACTACGAAGGGGAATATGCTCCCACGTGAGAATGATCGCGATCGTTATGGATTGTTTATTTTTCGCAGTGATGCTTTGCCACCGAATATACCCTCCACGGTGATTTATGTGTATTAAAAGTGGACGTCTAATTTCTCTCTCGAACAAGCGATAGGTAATTAGGCGTGCCGCTGTAATTGGCGTAAATAATATCCATCGGTGGATCCGCCAAGTGGATACTCGCGTTGCAGCCCATAAACACATTGTGCCGCGGAGGCGACGCGTTTAGAATCGCAGCGTGAAGCTGTAAACTCAACACGTCGCCTACGAAACAGGATTACCAACATCTATTCCCTTATCTTTCATCGTGTTCCTCGCTTTCGTTCGGTCCATTTGTCGATGGAACATGCAATTACGGCGAGGATGCAATGAAATTCTATACCCCCTCTGAGTTGCTCAGTGAGTCGTCACATTATTGATCTCTAATCGAAAGATATGCAAGCTCCTACTGGTAAGTGGTTTCCTTTCGCGCGCTGAAAATAAAAGTGTCAGACGGAGAAGAATCGCAGGAATTCCCGAATGCGACTCTCTCCGGCTACCCTGCTACCCAACACGGAGAACTTTGCCAGTAAAAATAGAGCCGGAATCTTGGCGCCGCTGAAAGGATTTCCCATTGCTCTGTTTTCTCCTCGTAGGGAAACGCTCGTTACACCCTAAGTATCCACTCCATTCTGGCACGTGGATATTGTCTTTAAGAAGCCGGTTTACGTAACGAGAATAATGGATATTAAATCTATTAATACAATAAAAAGAGAAGTGTGAAATAAAGAGGAAGAATAAAAATTGAAGAGTCAATGATTTTCTAACTGCGCGAAAATTTGATATTTACATGTGAAGGGTAAGGGGAAAAACGAGGAATTTTTCGTGATTTTGCCGATTTATATAGTATATTTTGTTGGTGGCAACTGGGACTACAGAACTGTCGAATCACAAATGGTTATAAAGTTCAAATACCCCCGTAAGGTAACGTTAAAGGTTTGCTATACTGTTTAAAAACAGGAAATGTTCACTCTGCACTGGAACAAAATACAAAATAATAATAATAATAATAGTAATAATAATTCGTCTTTATTCACCACAAATTACATAAAATGTGTGATGAATGGGCGAGGTTCAGCATACCTGCTGTTTTGCAACCTAAGCCCAAAGTTTATTCATTAGAAATAAAGCTAGTGAAACAAAAGAAAAGCAAGAGAAAGAACCAAACAACAGGGGAGTTACGGAAAGCGGACGAGAATAAAAGAGCGGGCAGCACATTTAAAATCAGGGATAGAGGACAGAGAACGAATTTCCAAAGGAAGAGAATTATAATAAAAACAGGATAGATAGGAGAAAGATGCCGTAAATTTGACCGTACGATGAAACGACACAGCCAGATCACCACCACGCCTAGTAGAAGGTGCATACTCCATAAATGTCCACACTCTTTCCCTAAGCATAAGCTTCTGTCGTCAAGGTAAAACAAGAAATTATTTAAGAAGAAAATTAAATTCATTGAAGCTTGTTTCCTTACTGGAAAACTTACTTTTCTCGATGAAGCTGTTTTGTGGCATTCCCTGTTCTTTCCCCTTACCCTTCATATATGATTATAATGCGATTTGATGTGATGAATTACTGCATTCCAAAGTGTCAAGTATTAATCTATTTCCATCGATATGAATGTATACAGTAAACAATGCAACAGTAAGCTCAGAGATACATCAAAGACCACTGGATGTACTTACATATAACCTAATGCGAGGAGGAATGGTAATGAATTGACTTACTCCTCCCAGTGCTTTGAAGACCAGGCCTGACAGGGGTGGTTAGCAGGGAAAAAAGAGAAGTATGGCTTCACTGAGACTATTCAGGAATCTTGGCGCCGGTAATATACACTTGCATTGCTCGATTTTTCTTAGCTGCAAGCTGCACATTATGCAATGTCGCTATGAACTATGATTGTTATTTCGGGATATGTTTTGCCACGGAATACGGTTTGGGTGTCAGGGCAGTTATAGCGCGTGAGACCCTTTCATTTCTGGTACTTAGGGAACATGCAATGATAGAATCGATTTGCGCGCGATGTATGCACTCGGAAGGAAGATCAATTTTATAAAAAAAAATCCGTTTGGTTCCAGACGGAAAAAAGAACAGAACTAATCTAACTGTAAAGGTTTAACCAAACACAAGAGATTTTCAATATGAAACGTTAAATATTGATTGCGATACAAGTAGCCTTAGATTTTTATTTCTGTAACATGAATCTTTTACGCCGATATTACGCCCCAATTGAATTACAATATTCTGAATTTATACCTCAATTAGGACACTACTGGCTAGTCCAAAGGCACTTTAGATAGTACCAAAGTAATCTACACAGGGGGGAACAAAACAGTTGCATAACAACTAGCACCAGTTTCACAACAAATCACCGCCGTTTCAAGACTAATAGTGCAGATTATACGGATGACATTTATTCTTATAAATCTAACTTCCTGCAATAACTCTGCCCTCTCTAAATACTCCCTTATCTCTTAATGCCCCGTGATATTAATGCGTCTAACTAAGTTCACCAGATACAGCCATGACAGAGTATGTTCTTGTACAGTGATACACGTGTTTACAACCCAGCATTATACACGGCTATCTGTTCCAGAGTAACACGCGTGCCTGCCCCTGGCGCGCCTATCTAATATCGTTCGCCATTGCGTCGACGTTGCAATTATGGTACAATTGTGCGTTCTGTATGTTCCTGCACAGCACTCTCCGCGATTCTATCGTTCAGCTTCGAAAAGAGAAGCAAAATATACTCTGAAAGCCAAGCCAGTTCGAAAGTGCAACACCCTAATCGAAATCTAACCATCTGCTTCGAAACCCTCCACTTTGAATATTACTATGTTCGAATTAGAATCGCTTGAAGTGAAATCAAAGGTTCTTCCAATGTAACACGCGATAGTGAACGTAAAGTCTACTGAATTCACAAGCTCGAAGAAGGAAACCACAGAAATGTACGCAAACTTCAACGCGTCCAGTTAATCAAGATATATTCACGTCGTGGACCGATGGGATATCGGCAGGTTTTAGCGGGATATAAAACTCACAGTTACACAAATCGCGACAGACATCGTAAACATAAATTACGGTAATATTCTCGACAAGACATCGATCCTCCTGCAACCGCTACGCCGGTCGACGTTCCCTCAATGAGAGGCGACGTTCAATAGAAAGCTTTTAGCTGACTGGTTTTCTAACAACCCGACTTCATTCGTCTCTATTCGAGGTTGCCGTGGCTCGTGAAACGTCCGCGATGAAAAAGGCCGGACCGCGCAAAAAAGGGACGTTTACGTTCGCCGAAGGTGGACAATAATGTTTAATAGAGACCTCGTGCCAGCAATACGATCGTTCTAACGGTTATAATGCGTGACCGTTGAAACGAGGGCATCGTACTCGACTGTTTTGATTCCCTTCAATCACGCCACGCGCATGCCCAACAAAAAAGACTTACTCTTCATTTCCAAGCGCGTTACATGCCCGCAGATCTTACTTGCAAGCAATTTTCTACGCAATTACAACTACATACATCTCCGCGATACCGTAATTGGAATGTTAATCTCACGTCTCGATCGCAACGAATACTATTACTTTAGAAGAGCCAAACTTCCTACGCTTTAACGAGATTAAACGCAATATATGTGATTACGAAACCGGTTCTGCGCGATAAATGAATTTCTCGCAGTGATTACGTAATTACATTATCACACTGCGGAATCGAAAGCAGAAAATTAGCGGTGCTTGAATTCTGCTGGGATTAATCTGTGTCTATGAAGAATTGCGGAGGTTTCTGGGTCCTCAGGAAAAAAAAGTGTGAAAGTGTGTCCGAGGGTATTGCCAAGTCTCACGGTGAAGGAACAACGAACGTTAAAAATCCGATGTTGACGCATTACTAGAAAACACTCTTTCCGTAAATCTCCAAGGATGATTCAGCGAACGGACGCGAGCAGGGAACCAGCCAAAAGTAACTCCCGCGCCCGCTGCGCCCACTACGCCGTTATAAATCACTCTGCTCTGGAAGAAAATCTACATTTGGCAAAGTTTGGTGGACGGTGGAAAGAATGAATGCGACCGTTGATCAGAGAGATATCGGCCGAGCGAGACTTTTGTTCGATGCCAAGCAAAGTTCTTTCACCTCCCCGGCGAAGACTGGAATTGTAAAGTGAATTGCATTCTTAAATCGGAGCATGCGTTTTCCATCTGTCAGATCGGGTGCAGTTTTCTTAGAAATGGAAAGTTTGCGATTAAAACGGGCGTGGGTACAAAGTCTTGTCACAGAATTTACAAACACGTCTACACCTTGAAACCGACAAAGAAGATTCAGGAAACATTAAACAGATTCGCGTTTAGATGTACATTTTCCGTACTTCTTGTATTTTCCATGTATCCACGGGACATGTACTATTTTATGATAGATATGGTTTTTAAAGCTCCATTTATATGTAATGGAAGAGCTTCTCATTTGATTTTTACACCATTTTCTATAGTGGACTAACAAGGGAAGATACCGAACCCGAAAATTAAAAAATTCCTCCTGATTATACAGCAATTTTTGTTTGCTGCCCAAATTCATTCGAGGGGGGTGAAATGAACCCCTGAAAATTCGGTTATTTTCCGATTTTGTGTTATACCTCGCGAACTGTAAGAGACAGAAAAAAAGTTTCACGACAAAAGTTACTTCTTTAAATTAGATCTATCATTTAGGTAAAAAATAAACGGATTTTCAGAGGTCAATTATACCCCCTTAGAGTAAATTTGGGCCGCAAAAAGAATCCTGTCGAATCAGGAGAAAATTCCCTTCATATTCACAAAGTCTCGGAATTTTTTTAAATTCCAGGTTCGGGATGTTCCCTTGTAATTCGTGTCATTATTCAAATTTGGTATGGACTAAAAGGTCTGCAGGTCAAATACTTGCAAACCCTTAAATTATAAAAATGTAGGCGACGAGATTTACATCCCAATTTGACTATACCTATAAATCCTTCCACGTATCAATTCACATAATATACTCTACGGCGACAACAGATAACAACGTTCATCATTCAAAAAACAATAAAAGATTTTTCCAACTAGAACCACCTCCAGGTACATGCTTGCAACCCTCTTTATTACCTACACTTGCATTTTCTTCCATAAAGAAACAGTTACCTAGTTAATTAGAGCTCTCAACGATTTCTATCTCCACTTGAGCAGGTGCAAAGTTAATCTGTTCGGCAAGCAGCCAGGAGATCTCGAACTTTGTAAACAGGGGTATCACGGCCGGGACGATTACGTTGCAACATAAACGCGCGCATGCGGCCGTGGGTACCTATCGCTGTATGGTGAATGGGTTAATAGCGGCCAAGAGAACAGGTATCGGTGGGCGCAAAAAACTCGAATTTCTAGTGAAAACTATATCCACGGAAAAATAGGAGCAAACCGAACGCGGCTATCTATAACGGTTGTCCCGTACCTTGGGACCGTTCTTCCGCGTATGAAATGGATTCCGATCGACGGACAGCAGAAAATAGATCATCACGAACAATGTCCAGTGCTGCGCGAGCAACCTTGGAACAGGAAGCCAGAGGCTGCGGTGCCGTAAAACGTCTTTGGTTACCATCCACCGCAGATCTCTGTTTATTCGTCTGATATCTGATGTCTGATATTAGTTAACGCGTCAACCCAGCTAGATAAATAAATGTTAAAGTCACGCAGCGGTGGCACCCCCGTAACACGATCATGGAAGATGAGACAAGCAAAAGGGGCAATGTCTTTCACGGAAGCGCCGGATAGTCTTGTCTGCATTACGGACTATCAAGACCCCTTACACTTTCTCTGCAATTTAGGACGATACTCGTGAGCGGTTAAAGTCGTACTATCATCGTCGGCGAGATAATTGATGGCATTCAAGGATCGGAAGATCTGCGCGCAAACGACGGAGGTGTTTTTGAAGAAATAGGTAGCGAGCAGGTGAATTTGATGTCAAAGGTGCTGCTGGTGGTACCGTTGATAAACGTCGAGAAGGTAAACTAGGTATTGTTTGGGTATCGACGAGTTGCACTTTATTTGAAGTGGAATATGGAAATCTAAACCATCGATGGAATTCCAAATGCAAAAGTGTCAGTTTTGTAATTTCTAGTCTTTGCTTCCACTCGGAGGTATTTAAATTAGATAGCAATTTATAGGAAATTTGTTGATTCCACAGTGAAGCGCAGAAGCCGAAGCAATGACCCCAAAATCTTATATAATTTTGCTTTTGACATTTGCTTAAATTTTTAAGAACTTTCCAGCTGAATAAGTAGCTGTGAACTTTGAAAATTAAAATTTAGCCCAGAATCCTGTATACTGAGTTTATATAACTTGTAACACGTCGAATTATGACACGTAACGATGTGGTTGGTCAAGTGGACATGTCGGAATCTCTTCGAAAAAAGGAATGTGTAATTTTGCATAATCAGAAGATATGCCAGATGCGTTTCTGTAACGTCTAGTCTAGAAGAACTGTGTTCTCTTTAAACTTTATAAAATTCTACACAAAGTACCGCTTACTGAGATCCAGTTCCTTTAAAAACGAAAGACTATAGAAAAACAAAGAATACCGAATCTGTAGTAACTGATTCAGTTTTTATAGGTTTGACAAGCGACAAAGAGTATTTCGAAATCGTCCATGTGCAAATTTATCGTGATAGAATGGCTGTACGATTGGCATCGGATACCATACGTTAGTAACTGATAAACAACTCTTCCTCCAATTATAAAATGATAATTATCTCTTATTTCATTGTGCCAGGTACATTATATGCCCTTCAATGTATCACAAAAGACATAAAGCAGCGGTCACAATCTCCCGTTTACAAGAGCAAACCCCAAGAAATGTGTAAAATAGAAGTAGTCAGGCAAATGTCGTCAAAATCATCCAGTGATTCGGTACAATATGATTCATCCCCTTCAAAAACGCTGAAGCGAAATGAAAAGCAGGTGATACCCTTAATCCACGTTTTTTGGTGTCAACTCTCTTAAAATCCAGAGGTTTATTTGTTAAAATTTGTACACCTCGATAGTTCTAATTTGCATCCCTTTGGAACTATACCATCTTTATCTAATACTTCAAAATTATTTTCCTTAATTCGTGTGATTTTATTAATATAATAGTATTTTTAATGGTATCTGAAATTTGCATTGAATTTCAAGCGAAGTGGTACATCAAGCGAGAATGCATTGGTTCACAAAGTGCATCCGACAGATCGATCTTCGCGAAATATCGTGAGAGAGAGGGCAAAATCTGAGGAACTTGACGATATCTTGGCCAAATGGAATGTTTATAAACCAAAAAAGTAGCATTAATCACTTTGTAGGCTTTAATTTTAATAATCCTTGTTAAGAGTAACAAATTTAGTGGCAATTGAAAGATTCCCTGAATTGTGCGGATATGAAATATGTCAAGTAACTATTGTCTTTATTAAATAATATAATTTTTGTAGATCTCGTAATTAAAAATTTTAAAAAATTGCCAGCAAGTATGTCAAGGTAGGAGATCGATATCAAAATCCAGAATTATATAAAAATAAAATAAATGTATATATTTCTTTGCGATGTACACATTGCTTCTTTTATTAGTTAAGCCTTTTGATGTAGTTCGTTAGCGATATATTCGAGTTTTAAACGAAGATACATAGCCAAGCATAATTTTGATGATCCTCAAACTGTCTCTCCGTCATGGTATTCCGCAAAATTGGCAAACACTACGGAAGACACAAGTCCTCGAGCGTTCCCTAAGCAAACACGATTCTCTTTGTGCAGCCGACAATATTAACCGCAAATTTTACACCTGCCAATCAAGTTAATGATCTAATCAGCTTGTTTTGACAGTAAACGATACTCCAATTTCGAGAAATTAAGAAGTCTATTAATAAAACACCAAGTTTTGAAAAAGGAAACATTCTCCAATCTCCCAATTTAATTTAAAAATATCTATACAGTTTTCGAAAATCTACCTTCCGAGGAAACAACAGGAACTCTATATTCCCTAACAGAATTATGTGCTTTCACACAGAGATGGGCAAAATATTATTTTAAATAAAAATTTCGTACACAAATTTGTATTTAAAATAATTTTTTGCCCAACTCTGTTTTCACAAACGTGGAACACTAAGTTTTAACGAAGAAAAACAACATCGATCGCAGTTAGAATCTGCGAAGCAATCTCATTCCCACGCGAAATTGCTGGAATTCAGCGAAGAGGTAAAAGGTAGGGGTAGGTGGTTTATAAATAAACGTATAAATGCTGGAGATGAGTAGGGCCGTCGTCGGCCTAAAACAAAACGCATAAAGGCAAAATACGCCAACAGTCCTAGACGGCATTCGTCACTCTAGATCGCGTGGCAAGATTTAATATCTCTGTATCTAGGTCAAATATAGCGCCCCTCGCCTCGCAAAACCCTAAAATTAATTATTTGTCGGAACAGCAGACAAAAGATATTCTTCATTCTGGGAAGCGCGGATCGGTCGATGAACCTATTCCCTTTTCGGCACCTTAGCCTCTATCTGACCTCAATTTCGATTTATACTCGCCATTTATAATCAAGGGAATTTATTTATGGAATGAAGTTAAAAATACATGCAATATGTATTTTATGCTGCTAATATATATATCTTAAAATCCCTTGCATATTTAATTTACGATCGATGATGTGGCACAGGCTTATACGATTATAGTTCCATATTGCAGTGTTCGTTATGAATATGTTAATAATTTCCAAATATTGAGCATTCAAATGACAAAAAAATGCATACAAAATATGTAAAATCAGTTCCAGATTCATACATAATTTTTTATACCCCAATATACAAGAAAGGTTGTTACAATTAATTAGTTTTCTCTTTAAATTAATGTATCTCATTTTGTATTGTTTTATTACTAAGGTATTGATGTCAATTATATACAAAAGAAAAAAATACTTTTTAACTTAGCCTACAGAGATCTGATCCCAATTTGAATAATATAGCAAACATTTAATCATCATTATATTTAAAGATTATAACAAACACAACACGTAAATAAAACCATGCATTCATACATGTTTTAATCTAAATTATTATCTTCCTAATGGAGCCATTGAGACCCCGTGGCATCAAAAGGTTGATAAAACATAACTCTGCTCGGGGTTCAAGCAAGATCAAAACATGTAGATTGATACTCAATGCACTCACCGATGTAGAAGCCAGTCATACTTCCATTCAGTCACGAAAGCGGCTTCAAAGCCGTGAAAATTGATGGTGCAAACGGTCCTTACCGCCCACGACACTGGATTTAATCTCGGAGATGTAGAAGGCCAAGTTTCTCTTAATCCTCGAAATACACTCGGCAAAATAAAAATAAAAAAAAACACGAAGAACGCCACGGCGCCTAATATATACCGCGAAGAGTGTGCATATTTGCTACAGTAATAATTCCCGAGTTAAATACTCCTTAATCCACGTTATCAAGGCTGCAAATCGATTGTATCAAGTGAAATTCGACTGGAAGCAATTGACGCTGATTGGTTAACGCAAACAGCGACAATATTTTACATATTTGACGAATTCGGTCGTATTTACTTATAATTTTTTATGTCAAACGTAATTAAGGCTACTTTACGAGTACCTGGAAGTACATTAATTACATGTATACGTTAATTGGAGCAATAAAATCTTTCTGGTAACCGGGAGCACCATCGACGTGTTGCACCCTTGTCAAGTATTGATCCCGCCAAAACACGTTTTAAGGGGTCATTCTATTTTGATCGTCCGAAAAATTAAGCTATTTTTAAAGATTTGTTTCTCAGTAAATACAACATATGATGAAATAAATCTTTTTAGTATGTATTTATTAAGTTACTCTTAAAACATACACAACAAATTTTAAATGAATTTTAAGCTTTGACAGCTTTGACCGCGTCTATAACATTTATTGTAAAATCAAGTGGTGAAGTGTTAAACAGCTTTATACAAGATTTAACTATTTATTCGAACTCAGGGGTCACACTAGTGTCTCCAACAATCGTCGCATGATATATCGAAATCCACCATGGCCATCAATATGTGCCAGAAAATAGCGCGCACTTGATGAAATTCGAATTTAAACAGAAATATATACTAGTGCAATAAAAGTATATATGAAAGTAAACAACTCCTTTCCCAGTTCCTTTGGTAAGTCAGCAGGGACGGATTTGAAGATTTGGCGGCCATAGGCTGACAAGTGTCTTCTGCCCTTTTCGCTAAATATCATCAAATATTTAATTTAAAAGGGTGGAAATAATTTTAAAATTAATTCAATATGACAACTCACATATGAGTTATTGCTAATCTGTTACATAAAACAAAGTGAATTGTTTGTAAAATTGTCCCAAGCCTCTGTGCTTAAAGATCACTCAGTCAAAACAGCCAAAATTAAAAAGCGATTCTTTCTATTAAATTGTGTTTAAAATTTTAATCGCATATTAAATAAATAGCCATATACGCCGCCGCCCCAAAATTTGCTTCTGCAATTTTTGTACAAAAAGTTTGAAAAATCAGAAACGTCTTCCATAAGTGGTTGAACAGTCCTAACTTTTTTAATAGTGAATTGTGAATTCCGTTCAGTCGCGTAATAGCATAATCGTGGTTCCACCCAAATTACAAAGCCCTTTCAATGCTTTGTTCGTGATTTATGATGTACAGAGTGTACCGAAGGAACGAGCACGTGCAAATTCGATGCTTGTGCTTAACGGTAACGACACGCCACGCGACGCGACCCGCACCGGTCCGGTCCTTTAGAGCCATGAAAGCTCGTGTTTGTGCTGGTTTGACAAGCGGTCAAGCCACTTTGTCACGTATACGACGTGCTCACGTTAAATAATGCCGACCTGGGGTTACGCGCCCCGATCTCATTGATATTCCATTTATAAGGAGCGCAAGTATAAATGCTATCGATACTTGCTGGCAGGCGCCATACAGGCATCGGTCAACTCTGTGCTTTCTATTCCCTTGAAACGAGCCACGTTTGCATTCACCACCGTTGCAACACGGGGCTCAAGTGCTGTGTTTATTTATATAATTGTATGCCGATTTTTTAGCAAATAACCTGCTCGTAAGTCAAGCTGGAATATGGCACCCAGCTGACAATGGATATATTGAAAGAAGATACGATCTTGCGTTACAAAACGTTCGGGACGAAGTTCGGCTCGAAAAACGGATAATGTTTCGAGTAAGGCAAACCCGGAACGGTGATATAATAGTAGAGTACGAGAGTAATAGACCGAAAGGTAATTGCAGCGGGGAATCCTTTTTTCCGATTCCGCAATTAGGCGAGCATGGTCGTTTTAAATGGTTCAAATGTTTCCGGGATAAACTACCTCCCGTCTTACTCGTAATTATCTAAAATCGTTGTTAATTTCTATCATTACTACTCTTCTGAATTATCGTGACGTTATGCGTGTTCCGAAGTCTTGTACCGAATGATGAGATTACGAGTTAACGTTTAAACTCCCCACGATGTCCTAAACTGAGAGCTAAAAGAAAGAATGGGATGGATCGATTACACAAGGGAGCATGAGAAACGTACTGAAAAGGAATGTTTTACGGTTGAAAATTACGATGCATGAATATCCGTTTTTTTTTATGGCCGTTACGGTATGCATATTGCTCGGTAGTTGGAGTGTTTTTCTTTCTGGTGGTATCTCGGTCGAAGCGAGCCCCTCTTCGAACCGCATCACTGAAGAGATACTTTGCGAAGTGAATATGACACCCACCGAAATTTACGTCCGTGAACTCTGCTGAACTTCTGAACTCGTTGTCTCATCTTTTCTTCGGGGACAATGACGGCAGAATGGCATCCATCGTTGTGCGTGTCATTGCTCACCGTCTGTGTCTCGGGCTTACGGGACTTTAGGACACACTCCCGCCCCTTTTTGCATTGCAAATTACTCGAGCCGCAATTTAAACGCCCCCGCACTTGAATTAAAATCCGAAGACACGAAGCGCCTCGGCGCTGTCTCCGTTATAAGGCGAGTTTCGCTTGCGTTGCCAGATACGCCATTCTCTCGTCGCGTTTATTATTCCTGCAGAAATCGATGTAATATTATCCGTACCCTCAGTTGCATGCTCTGCAATTTTAGAGAAAAAAATAAAAAAAGAAATCGACAACACCATTAGCAGAGCGTGGTTTCGATCCACGGACCTCTGGGTTATGGGCCCAGCACGCTTCCACTGCGCCACTCTGCTGGTTGATACCATTGATTAAAAATATCTATAAGTGCTGGAATTAATTTCAATTTTAAAAGAGAAGTATAAACCGTTTGCTAAAAGTGCCGAAATAATAATGAATTGAACTATACATATTATAAAATAAATTTCTTCTGGAGTAACATCGACATAAAGAAACCTATCATTATTCATCAGCGCTTCGAGAAACTATGAATCACGGTGGTAAATTTATAAGTATTTTTATATTTAACCACCCAGCTTCATCACTGTATTTTATATTTCATACTAGGAAAGCTCCAAGGTATTATATAAATTACACATCTAGTAAACGTACTACTGCATTAAGTATACAATATTTTTTCACCCCCCAGACATGTGATTCTCGATTATAATGTGCAGTCTATGTGCAAGCTTCGTTACCACGTACGGAAAATATATAATTACACCGTAAAAGCAGAAGAAACTTCTACAGGAACAGACGATTAAGATAAATCTATGAAAGAAATTCTACCCCGATTGAAAACAACTTTGTTTCGATGCCACCGGCGTAAACCTCGAGGGGAGTAATCTAAACGGTGCGAGCGTAGATCAACCACCTGGGTCGAAGTATGGAGATGCAACGGATGCAAATAAGTATCTTGGTCGATCCAGGTGCGCTCCCCTTT
Organism: Andrena bucephala; assembly: GCA_947577245.1. Taxonomy (NCBI): domain Eukaryota; kingdom Metazoa; phylum Arthropoda; class Insecta; order Hymenoptera; family Andrenidae; genus Andrena; species Andrena bucephala. Next base: position 114,827,396 of record OX387715.1, read on the forward strand.
TAAGATCGGCAATCTTAAACTAGCTCCCACCTATAAAGTATCCACTGAGCCACGTGCTCGAACACGAGCAATCGATATATATATATATATATATATACACCTTGCTGCTAGTCTGCCCTGACATTCAAAGGTTCCTCAACGCTGTAGTGAATTATTTAAAACTTGCTATCCATTCACTTTTCTTATACCGAGGTATATAGAAACGGTCACTTTAGAAGGGAAAGCGATAACACTAAATTCTGTGAAAACAATGGGAAAGCAGAGGTAAGAAAGTCGAGATGCTTCACCGTAATCTTTATTGTCCTAATAGAACATTTATGGAATACAAACATGTCACTCGCATTACTGCTGAAGGAAGATCCCCAATTCGGAGATTAAAAATATTATGAAACTTTGGGATATGTAGAGAATATATAAGTATATATTAAACAATTTTTTTTGCTACCCGAATTCACTCTGAGGAGGTGAAATTGGCACATAAAAATTCGGCTGTTTCCCGATTTTGTGTTATAACTCGCGAACTGTAAAAGATAGAAAAAAAGTTTTCAAGCAAAAATTACTTGTTTCAATTAGAACTATCATTTGGTAAGTTACAGTTCTTATAGTTCACGAGAGATAACACAAAATCGGGAAATAGCCGGATTTTCGCTCCCTTAGAGTGAATATCAGCAGCAAAAAAAATTCGTAATAAATATCTATATATCCTCTACATACCCTCAAAGTTTCATAATTTTTTTAATTCCCGGCTTTGGGATTTTCCCTTGTAGGTTGGAAGATCGTATCGACGCGCGTTACGAAAAGTAGCACGTTTCATTTTTGAACGATTTTATTCAGCTTCGATCCTGTTTGTTTGTTTGTATGTATGTATGGTTCAAATCTGGCAACTCGAATTTAACCCACTTCCAACTATCCAATTGTTTTGAAACTTTGCAGGCGTGCGTAGTTTCGATGACAATACAATATTTAAAAAAAAATTAGCCCGGAGTGGGTGAAAAAGTTACCCAGTCATCAATAAATATAATCCACAATCACAAATCCAACCGACTTGAAATCAGCCACTCGCGTTCTTTACGAAAACGACAAAAAGCTGCTGCGTTCGGGTCGCTAGTCGTATAGCGATTTGAAATTAAATAAAAGATATTTCTAAAAAAGCCCGAGCTGCGGAATATAAATCCATAAACACTAAAAACTAGAAAATAAAAAATACAAAAAAAAAATGTTATGTTAAACGATTTTATTAAAAATGCACTAAAAACTAAAAAATAATTCTTTTCCTGTACTGCAATTTCGATGGTGTTTTTCACTTTAAATGAACTCGTGGAGCGGGATTTTTCATAACAGAATATGAATCAATTTAATACAGCATCAAGCGTCGAAATGAATTTACTGTGAGATACCCTGCTCCACGATTTTATTTAAAGTGAAAAAAAAAGACACCATCGAAATTGCAGTACAAGAAAAGAATTATTTTTTTGTTTTTAGTGCATTTTTAATAAAATCGTTTAACATAAATTTTTTTTCATATATTTTTTTCTACATGCAGTTGTCCGTAAGAAACAAATGAAACGTGCTACTCTTCGTAACGCGCGTCGGTATACTTACCCCTTAATGGTTGATTCTTGGTTCTCCGTTAACTGGACAGTTCTCATCTATTTCCATGAGCAATGCACACCCCTAAAGCCTGCCCCTGGCATCCTAGAAAGGTAACCGCGGCAGTGGCAGGCGTCCCATCGTCGCGATAGGATCATGTTTTAATTCAACGTGGCTCCGTCCAGCTACGGCCTATTATAACCGCGTCTTCGTGCACGGTCGCATCTCACGTGTGCGCGTTTCGATGTCACGATCGTTTCAAGCCCTCCATAGACCGCTGGGACAAGTACATAAAGCGTAACAAAGTAAGACGCGCGTACGTGGCGAGCCGGTGACTCCCCCGATGCAGTTCCTGGTGACGTCTGACTAAGCGTTCTATTTCGACGCACCCTCGGAGGCCGCGTGAGTAATCCCCAGACCGCATATATCCGCGCAGGTGGAACTCGTTCGAGGATTCTGCGAGTTTTGGATAGATGGCCGGAAAGTCATGTTCAGATGTAGCGGTCCCTATAATTACCGTCGCGATATTATTAACCCTCTTCGACCGTTTCTGTTGTGACATTGCGACACTATTACGCGATACGCGTCACGATACTGTCCCGATAATCTGCGCGACGGGATCTACACGGATACGAGATATTAACGACCTTGCATCTGATAACGTTGATTTATTGATAATTCATGAATTGCCCGATAACATCTTCGGGTCCGCGACAGCCGCGGGCAGGGGTACGAAATGAAGTTTCCGCGTCGGGGCCATTTATATTTCTTTGAATCTGCGTTTATATTCCTTCGACTACGGGGCGAGCAGAATGCAGTTCAATAATTCCTGCGATTTTATCACGATCCCCACGAATTCGTGTCTAACCGTTCGCCAAAGTTCCGGATTACTTTCCTCGCCGAGAGTTTCAGCCGGCGGCCATTAATCATCCGGATAGAAGAGCGATTTGTATGGCACGATCTGGCCGGATCTGCGAGAGCTTTCTGATTTTCTGCAATTAATTTATCATTTCGCAAATCCCGTGGGCGGTGATTTTTAGTGGCACGTCGTTAATATCGCCTGGCGTGTGTTGCGGCCGGACTAAGCAGGTGTACGTGTCAGAATTGAATTCCAGTTTTCAACTGGAACGGAGGGAAACGCTAATGAAGCTATTTTCCCGCAACGTTGCATCAGCAAAAACTGACAAGATGCTAACATTCGCTATACCTCTGCGCGTCGCGTCCAATAGGCTCCAGCGTAATGTAATTTCTACTCCACCGCAGTCTCAGCAGAAGAAACGTTAAAATTATTCTCCTTTCATCTGCTCGTTTCTATCTTCGTTGGTACATGAAATCGAACTAATACTCGTTGCCATGGCTTGCGGTGAGAAAGAGCTCGAGACAGAAGTATCATGCAGTAACATCCTCTCGCATGGAAAAGAAGTAGGGGAGACCGGGGCTAAAAGTTCCGGGGGTAAGTTGTTCCGACGGCTCTATCTTCAAAATGAAAAGACCGATGTAATTTAAATTATTTTATCCGTGTGAGTTGATCACGCCACTCTATCGCCCATTTTAATAGTGTTAGCCACAGCGAACCGTGAGGTTGTAAGCAAGGACCTATTAGTCGCGTACCAGATAAGTAAATATTTTTCTATCATTATTTTTTGGTCTATTTCGATTATTTAACGTCGATATTATTGATTGATTCGTTCTTATGGATCAAATGACACTTATTTAAGAACACGGTGTAATAGTGTTTATCGTTTCAATATATGTATAAGCAAAATAATCTCTCAAATTGCTACATTTGTCGATAGCCCCTATCGGATAGGGGCTAGTTGTTACCGTGATTTAGGGCATGTTGTTACCGTAACAACTTGCCCCACCGCAAATATATAAATTGTTCCTGCTGTGCTTTAAAATGCGAACATATGAATGAAAGCCGGAAAGGGGCACCATTTCCATCGAAGTTATGCGTAAAGATAAAAACTGTCGGCTAGAGAATTCAGTATCTGCGACTTGACGCTATCGAGAGTTATTAAAAAACTACAATGTGGACAAGAAGCTACTGTAGGCTATTAGTACAAATCTCAATAAGTAGGTACCCACAAACAGTTGAATGTAAAAGTGATTTGCAGATATTAATTTTTATACCAAAGATTTTTATACCAAAGGTTTTATGGTTATTATATTGTTTTGGTTTTCTTTTAAAGATAATACATTTTTGTTGATCCGAACCTTCATAAATAAACATTATTAATGAAATTCTGTTTTATTTCATTAGAAAATGAAATATTTCATCAAAAGGCAACTCCTATATCTTAGTAACAACTTACCCCAATGCGATAATAACTTGCCCCATAAAAGGGTAAGAAGTTCCGCTTCGACCAGCCACAAATAAATTACTTTTTATGAAAAACCTATTACAATATATTAAATACAAGCTGAAAGTCATAAAATATAATAAATTTAACTAGAAATTAGTCAAAAGTGAAGAGAATAAGTACATTATTTTCCAATAATTTTTTATTTTTTATCGAAATCGGAACTTTTAGCCCCGGTCTCCCCTATTATTTTCCGGATCATCTGATGATTTTCTTAAATTTGTACCCATGCTTGCGAAACAATTTGTAGGGGAGACCGGGGCTGGGTGTCTCAAGGTGTAGGTTGACTAATTGTTAATAATTTTGCACCGACATATGCTCTACTGCGGGAAGATTCACTGTAGAAAGAAGTCACTTCTACTATGCCATGCATTTATGTCGCACGCTTTTTAACAGTTATCAGCGTTTGTCAAAAAATTGACTACGTAAGTAAATATTTTTTCTTAAAGATTTTATTTTTCACGCTCTATACAGTTACAATAGAATAAATGTTAAGGGACTATTTTAAAGTTTGTTTATTAGACGATCTATTGACATAGTATTTTTGTTTATACATAAATAATTGAAGGTTATATAGATTATTGAAGTCAAAATGATCGGTAGGGGCTGGTTCACTAATAACGTTAATAACGTTTAAATTGTAATTTTGTTATTCATAAAGCGATTTTTATTTTTTGTTTAAATGTCACTATGTTATAAATACATTATAATTAATGTTTAAGTTGAAAAAATTTTCAGCTTATTATTAAAATATGAAAGATAGAAATTAATATTTTATAATGAAACAACTCTTGTGACATTGTGTTATTTTATTACCACTGAGATATGTTACTAATAATATTTTCTTAACTGATTGAACCTATATATAGTCAACCTACCCCATACTGTAAGTCAACCAACCCCGATCATGGGGCTGGTTGACCAGTATGGAAGGTGTTAGAAAAACATTAAAGTACCTTAATTGTTGTCACATTGAGTCTACATTAATAATTTAATCAGATAGCCAAATGTATGCCCTATCAAATATACTAACCGGTTTAATGATATTTCGCTCACATAATTGATAAAAATCAAAAACTGAAAAGCTGGCCTACCAGCCCCGGCCGCCCCTACACGAGGCCGTAAATACCTAACGATCGCGAAGTCCAAGAGCTGCCCACGATGAAATAAGTAGACAGATAAAGCGCCAGAGTAAATCGAAATTAAATGAACATCCGGTCCTAGAGCAGTAGTCTTGTACTGAACTTTAATAAACATCTCCCAATAGCGGTATGTACGACCTGACAGTCCAAGGTGTTTAATCAAGATCGCGGCGTTAGCCGAACAAGCATATCTTTGTTCATTCCATTCCAGTCCATCTTCGTAATGCGAGCACAATGCTCGATTACTCTTAACACACACACACACACACCGGGCGACCTTGCTCTCCATTATGCATACGTACGAACATTTGTATTATCTCCGGAGAGGAGAAAAAAGGATCGGTCCCTTGACTGCCACCGAGCGTTATCTCGGCCCGCTTGGCATTAAATCAAAGTGCATACTCTTGTATGGGTGCAACGCGGTGAATACGAGGCTGCAGTTGGGTGTGATTCGACCGTGCACTTAACAAGTCGCCCACGTGGCTCGCATCGATCGCTGCCACGCTCTTCGTCGGTGTGTACAAACGAACCACACTATACGTGCACGCACGCGCGTCCGCGAGACGGGAGTGCATTAGAAGAACGGTGCACCGCGTCACTCCTTTAATGCAAATTCGATTCCGCGGCCGTAACAGAAAAAGGGAATCCGGCGATACCAAACACGGAGGTCGCCGATGCACGTAAATGGCCGGCGCGGAAAATTCTGAAACGCGCACCACCGTTTGCAGCGGTGCGTGCCCGCAGCGTCCTCGCAAAAGGGATTCCCTGCGCTGACTTCGCGCGAGGGAGAAAGTTCCTCGAAACGAGTCGACATTCTGTTTCCAGCGGCTTTTTGCCGAACCCGCCGGACACTGCGTTTCTGCCTGTACTTGAAAATCGCGCGCGCCGATGACAAAGTAAAGGGACGTTCTCTCCTTCCTGCATTCGGTGAAGTTCGCATGTAGAAAAAACAAACGCCGCGCGTCGAGTTATTTTAAAACGCTTTAGCACGGGAGGACGTAACGATCAGGCTTCGTCGAATGCATGCCGCGCGCATGAGATGCACATAATTATAATACCATTGCTGGTCAAGCATTTATTAATCGTTGCCGGTGGGATCGTCCAATTTCGTACGTGTGCAATTGAGATAATCGTCGGTACACGAAGTTACGGCATCGTAATGAACGTAGTTACATAATGTATTGCGATATTAGTTCGTACACTCCAGAATTACGCACATGCACTTACCCACGCGTGTGAAACGTTTATGGAGCTTGCATTTTGCATCTACGCAATATTGGTAAACACAAAAAGGCTTCTTACGTGCGATACACCAACCTGTTCCGAAAATTGTACCGCACATTTTCGGATAAAATTTGGAAAATAGGTCGGAATAACATTCAGGCACTTGGCATAAAAATTTTCGTACATTATGGACGAATTCTGCATTAAGCTCAGAAAACGTATGTGAGTGACGGCGATCTGGGCAGCTCCAGCTGGGCACCTACTTTTTTGGCTCACATTACTCCGAAAAGGTACAAAAAGCACCGGCCCGATTAAAACGGTAGGTGGAACGGTCAACCCGTCAAGCGTGTACCTTTTTCCTTGTTTTTCGCAGAAATTCCTCGGCGTAGACTGCAAGAACTGTTTGCATGGCGAGCATTCACTCTGCAGTGTCAATTAACAAAACCGTCGAGAAGCGAAGTTTAAAAAGCGTGCCAAAATCAATATAGGTAACGAAAAGTTCTACAACAGTTCCCTCCTTGTGAATTCGTTTCATTACTCAACTCCACTTAAACTTCTTGAGCCCCCGGGTTGCATTAAAAATTACAGGACGTTTTGCATGTGGAAGAAATGGAGCAGACGTTTATACCTTTCATTAAAATTCAGGCTATTAAATGATCCACGTTGCAAGCTTTTCGGAGAGCAGTTTGAATGAAACTTTGAACATGTTCGATTACAGAGTGACGGAAATCTGAGGTCAGAGCGGCCCAGAAACCAGGACGAGACGAGTGTAGGTACTCTCGTACGGTTATCCAACATCATTCCTGGAAGTGTGACGAATCGTTGCATCATAACGTTCTCACCGAAAAGGGGGGTAACTGTCGGGCCGACGTGAAATCGCGGATATGCAAATTTTCGTGACGGTTAACAAGATGCAGGAATGTGTCGACGGGCTCGCTTTCGTCGACAATGCGACTGGAATGGAAAATAAGCAAGGCACGCGCCGTTATGAGATCACTTTCGTTGACTTTCCTCCGAGCCGGGGCGATTTATTTTATTTTTTTGCAAGCCGTCGAACGCGGCCTAAGCGCGGCTCCTTCTCGCTAGAAAGTTTGAATCCAAAATCACACAAGGTGACGAATTGTGGATGCCGTGTGCGTAATGCCCGTCACCGACGGGGTGTAGAGGGACGATTACCATTTATCGACGGTGGCCGGTTCGTTAGTCCTTTTTCCCGAGATCAGAATGCAAGTGGCGAGACGCAGCGACCGTTTAGAATGTCAAACGGATTCGGTAAGTAGGTATACCTATGTTGACGCGCGAATGCGTAGCACGCCTTTCAGCGAGGGACGTGATTTTAAAAGCGCCGCCGTTTTCTTGCTTCCTTTGACACAAGCCAGATTGGGAAACGGGAAATTAAGTCGCGCCTTTAAGAATAATAAAACCCCTCCGATTACTGTTCCCCGCTGTCACGCTGGGTTTTTACGATGATTGTAAAATTACACCTGTGTTTAGGCGTAACGGTTCGCGATGGCTAAGCTCGCGCGGCTTTTCTCATGAAAGTTGATGGGCAACTGCGCGTGAACAGTGACTTAACGCCGGCGTAATTACGTTTATACACCCGATAACAGGCATCGTATCGATGATGAAAAATCCACGAACGCAATTCCTGCATCGCGCAACGGCTCCGTGTGTTATTAAACGAACGGGTGCAGAATTAAATTACCATAAACGTCGCAGAAGAATCGTGAGTCGCCAGTGAGGAGCGAGAAAGTAAACAAATTTATTTGAACGACGATGGACTTCGTTTAAAATTTCTCCTCCCGGAATCCGGCGGGGAAAGTATAAATGATAGTTATAACTATTGCGGTCCATGCGTTGAAAAAAAAAATCGACAGATACAGGCAGGCTTGTGTTCCGACGATTTTTATTATATTCAAGAACCATTCGTCGAGTTCGAGTCGTTGGCGTTGGTGCATTTCGACATTCGGGACAGGATCGTTCCTGAATTCGCGAAAGTTGCGATGGAACTTTCTTCGTCTGCACGGCAATTAGTGACTTGTGGAGACAAAGGAAGCAAAGTACTACAGATGTAATTCCTAGACTTTCAGTCGTAATCACTTGATGCTTCGTACGCGGACAGCCCATGAAAGCCCCGATTTTCAGGGACTCGTGATCACAGCTATCCCAACATTGATCTTAACCATCGCGCGAGATGGTCATCGCCTTGATGCCAGGTCAGAAAGTTAAGGCCCATTCTACGCGGCGTGGTTACATTCTCCTTGCAATTAAAGCAATTAGTGTGGCCGAGCGCAAGAAAGGGTTGAAAAATCCTAGTAGGTACACGACGCTCAACATTCTCGTTTCTTCCCGCCGTTCCAGCCGCGGTACGCTCCGAGAAGCTTCTCCCCTGCGAGCGCTTGAGCAAAGCAAAGAGAGGAATACGTCGGTGTCCTTTATTTTCAGGTCTCGAGGAGGAGATTCTGAGGTGTACGTATCGCGTGCCTTGGGGAAGGACGAGCTCCGGAGTGAAACAAAGGGTCCAGATGGTCCGGAGGGGCCCCACCATCTTCCTGGTTGTAATTTAAAGCGAGAGCCCACAGGCACCGACGTAGCCTCCTCCGGGGTAATTTCGACCCTCCTTGACTATGCACGCATATATACATCTGGATCGCCTTTCACCCTCGCCTCCCTTTGCTCCAAACGTCTCTCTGTTGTGCACGCGCGTATACGCGCCTCTCGATATTTTCGACATCCTGACTGTTCGCAGACGCGCCCCCAGGGGCTGAACGGTCTGGATGCGCCCGGTATATTTTCATTCCCATCCGCGGCGCGAAAGAAGTTACGAGCATTTCTCCTTTAATGGATATTCCAGGAAACGCCGCGCTTGTGTTCGCGCGAAAGCTCGGGAATTCGGGGTGGGGAAACTGTTTGATGTTGTGATATTGCTTTTAACTTTCCGGCGCGTCTGAACCGCCCGTTCCTTCCTTCCATACCCTCGCTTCTTGGAATGCAGAAAGTTTCGTGAAGAAGCTTTTGAGTTACGGTCTCAAGAAAATGTCTCTAGGATAAGTGCTCCGAAATGAACCCCCATGAGATTCAAATCAAGACTATATGTACATGTCCCTTTTGAAAGATGACGTGGATGACGAATACTATCCACGGTTCCATTAAATAGCAGAGCTCGGCGATGCTGATCCAATCGAGTTTAATACACGAGGCGTTAAGATACCTACGAAGTGGCACCAGATGATCACGCTCAAGAACGGCACGAAAGAGCCAGCGCAAACGTGGATTATCCGTCCTCTAGACCCAGAATAATGATCTGCAGCGGTGTGCTGGGATCTCCTGAATATATATTAATGCTCGTCGTTTTTTCGCCCGTGTAGATAATGGCGGGTTTCGCGGGGCCGAGTTGGGAGGGCGAGAAACAGGGGCTGAGGGGAAGAGCGAGGCGGAAAAGGGCGAGAGTGAAAAACAAAAGTTGCATTCGACGGAACACGGGAGCTCTGTCGGCCCTAAACGCCCCGGCCGTCGGCTATGGCCGAGGAAAAAATTTTTAATTGCTTTGTGGCGAGAGAAATTACAGGCGGCACGCCGACGGGTGCAACAGCCCCCTTTCGACTGTTATCTAGAATACCGGCTACGTCCAGGGGGGACCACCTTTATCGATTCCTGTGTCAGCCAAGCCCACAGGAATATCCACCTGTTAGACAAACTGCGAGATAACCTTGCTCCCATGCGTTCCCCGCGCATTCTTCGCGTCTGGTTTACGTTGGCGCGTAGATCCGTGCCGATACCGAGCCACGGAGAACACTGCAGGCGCATTAGAGTCCCCCCTTCATAATTTCATATGGAACTTTGGACGCTGGTGAAGTTAACGGCTAGATGCAACCTAGCCATCGGAGGGTTGTCAAAAGTAGAAAACTGGATGATTTATGGCCAGCATCATTAATAATTGAATGACACGGTACCGGAGCATGCATGGAGCCGCGGCAAAAGTTCTGTCCAGAATGGCCTCCACTCGCAATGATCTCTGATACTGGCCGGGACGTATCGAAGTTCTCGCATTATTACCGATGCATCGACACAGGTGATCACTGGGGAAGTGTCTCGTTCCCGTTATCAAGATTACAGCGGCCGATAAACACATACTAATCTCAGAGGAGATTAACGGCCCATTAGGGGTTTATCGAGTTTTTCTCGAAGCTTTTAAATGCTCGCACATAAACCGACCGAGCTTCCGTTCCGCGGGGAATAAGAGACGGCGTAATTCTTGATAGGGGTAATAACGCAACTCGACGAATGCGTTGAACCGGCTATGAATACGATACGTTGCAAATTGTTTTTCAGGAGTCGTTTCGTCGACGGGATCGGCGCGTAATGGACCAATAGAACGTCAGAGGGGATACCTGGACGGCATAGACTGTCTTTGGAGCATCTGTTACCGGCTCATGCGTGTAACGCGCTTTAAAAGATATTAGTTAATTATACGGCGATGCGCCGTGATCATCGACCATTTCGTTTGCATACTCTGCGTGCCCTTTGGTATTGCAATAAATTGTCAGTAGCCGCGCACGGGATCGTGCAAACGTCTGGGATCCCCGAGAACGCTATGGGCCGGAGTATCGTGGCGAATGTGGACTCGCGTTTGTCGGATTCCAATTTTAATAAGACTGTATTATATGCGCTGCAGACGCGGTATACGATAGTCAATTAACTCTAGGCATTTGGCGAAGTGCAGAGGAGTCTTTCTTTAAAAATGTCCTGCTCGCCGAATGCCCGTTTAGCGTGCAAGTGATTACGGAGACATTAATGAAATTGCACATAGTATTCTGGCGGGAATGAGACAAATTATATCGAGGTGATAGAGGTTTATTCGCAAGTAACGAATACATTTTTATCCGGGTAAAAAATTCTTATTCGATCCAAGTGCAGGCTTACTCTGACAATGTTTCCCACGTAACTTCGTAAAGTAGTATTATTATCCCTCCTGGTTTGGTAGACACTGGTTTACGCTTTCTTGTCTAAATGCGGCGCCGACCCAACGCGGAGGCATTAAAGACAACGATGATACAAGACAGCCCAAGTTTCACCGTAGTAAAAATATTTAGTTTTGTTTCCCCTGCATCTTTCTGTTCCACTGATTTACACAGATGTTGTGGGCGGTACGACCTTTTCGTAATTTTCATAGAACGATCGTTGCTGTTGTTTTACACGCCAGCACGCTCTTCTCAATATTCTTGGCAATTTCATTCGCTTCGTTAACTGAAGTGAAATCATTTGAAATTACTCGATAAATTACGTGCCTTGTCTTCGAGTTATCTGATCAACTAGTTTCTGAAGGACAGGCTTCTGCAAACTGTTGCGCAAACTGTTTAATTTTTGAGGATCGATTGAATTCACTGTTGGTGAGCTAACAGCGTGTTTGGTATTTCCTGGAGGTCAGAGATTAAAAATTCATCGGCCAAATTCCAACGTGATCGTACACACAATTGCAACATTTTCCCTGGAACCTTTGTGGCTCATGACTCGGCCGCACGTGCATTGCCTCGTGTCCCCGCTATCAACTTTTCACCGACAAAGCTGGAGGACAAAGATGGTATTACACACTTTCTATTTCCCGTCGACTTTCGATAGGCGAGTTGTCCGCAGCGGCGGCCGCGCGGGGGGCCAGGACGTTCCTCGGCATGCTTGTTCCTCATTTCCTTTTCCCGTAGAAGGAACGCCATATATCGGTGCGCGGAATTGGTAATAAATCCCCCAGGTTGATCGTTCAATCTCGGGAACGTCTTGACCTTGGCTCTTTTTCAGGTCCTAGACAGCATTTAATCTGGAAGCAACGCGCCGCTCGGCTACTCTATTATTAGAGCAACAGAGTGGTATCGCTTTATTTTGCTACCGGTTTCTTCCGACGCAATTTCGTCGGCCCCCGCAGCACACACGTCCGTTTGTTGAACACGAACAGAACACCTTCAGCTGGACCTACAGGATGTTTCAAAACTGCAGGTCGCAAATTCAATTAAATAATAGAACACATAAAATGGACAGAACGGGTGTTGGCAAACACAAGACTGTAAGTGAATCGTTCTTGCAACGCTCCAGCTAGCGTTTCAGTAAGAGTAAAGGGAGATTCTTCAGGTAACTGACAAGGGAAAATCTTCAATCCCGAAATTCAAAAAATTATGAAACTTTGGGGATATGTAGAGGATATATAGAGTGGCGGACAAAAGAAAGTTTACGACTTTTAAAATCGCATAACATTTTTACAATTGGTCCAAACGGCATGAGGTTTTTTTGAGAAGCTAGAATGATTAGTTTGCTAAGTGACGTGTTTCGTCATAAAATTTCATCAAAATCGGTTAACGTTACTCTGAACTGTAAAAGCTTAAAGTTCGCAAAATAAGGTCGAAAACCGCGAAATTACCGATATCAGCCGATTAATTGATTTTGATGAAATTTTAGGCATGTATACTACTTACTCCAATTTACAACGAGTTTTTTGAATTTCCATTACAGCTCACAAAAAAAATTTAAAGAACGACATTTACTATTCTTTTTGCTATTCCGACTAAATATCATTTTTCTTTTCAAAATTACGAAACACGTCACTTAGCAAACTAATCCTTCCAGTTTCTCAAAAGAACCTTATGTCGTTTGGACCAATTGTAAAAAAGTTATGCGATTTTAAAAGTTGTAAACTTTCTTTCGTCCGCTACTGTAATTACGCAAATTTTTTTTGCTGCTAAAATTCGCTCTAAGGGAGTGAAAATACAGCTATTTTCCGATACCGTGTTATAACTCGCGACTGTAAAAACTGTAAGTTACCAAATGATAGTCTTAACCTTTAGAGGACCGGCTTTTTTTAAAAAAAAACAGTGGTTTTCAGTTTCAAAAAATTTATATATATGAAATAACGTATATGTTGTGCAGAAATAGAGGAGTTGCACAGAGTTCCAAAAGGGGTTTTGCCGGTCCCCTAAAAATTAATTAAAAGAAGTAGCTTTTGTCTGAAAATTATTTATCTATCTTCCACAGTTCGCAAGTTATAACGCAAAATCTGAAAATAGCCGGATTTTCACTCCCTTAAAGTGAACTTCAACAGCAAAGAAAATCGCGTAATACATACCTATATATCATCTACATATCCCCAAAGTTTCAAAACTTTTTAAATTCTCGGCTGGGGAATCTTCTCTTATAAGACAAAACCACTGAAAATCGTTGTCAATCGATGTCCCAGTTTCTAAATCCGGTGTTTGCATCATGCCTGAGAAATGATTAACAAAAATATTCAAATCAGAAGCAAACAGAAGCTACGTGCTCCAATCGCGTTCGAGCAAGATCAAAGGGCAAAGTTCTAGGTCGACTGACCAGGCTATTTATCCATCCTAGAAAAGATAGCTACCCAAATAGAATTGTCGACGATTAAATTCCACCTAAACAGGCAGATGTTTACGTGATCTCGAACCGGGGCGACCTTTAATGTCATTAGACGAAGTGACGCGTTTGGGACAAAGAGTCCCCGGCTCGCTTGCGTAACATCACGAGGGTGGACGTTGCATTCCACGTTATCATTCGACCTACCTCCCCCCGTGAAGGGGCTGAGCTCTTTAATTCCAGCAAGAAAACAGAAACCGCCCGTGCGGCCTCGACCCGAGCAAAAGTTCGTCGAGGTTGCCAAGCCTGAGGCCGGTCTATGGTCCCTCTGGAACTCCGAGCGGCTCGAGAAAGGTCGAAGCTTGCCGGAGGTAGTCGACCAGTGTCGAACGCGAGCGTCGGGAGCCGAGCAGCAGAGACTGGGGGACGAGCGGCCAGCAATCGAAGAGAATCGTCAGTCCCTCACGGTGAGCCGGTACAGCCGGTTATATTTGCTCGTTCACGACCGTTCATTGCAACGATCGTCCCCCGTAGGTGGCCACGTTAAAACTCCCTTCTCTGCCGCGTCGACCGGGAACCCCCCCAGTGCTCTCTATCCATCTTTATCTCGTGCTACACCCCTCAACCCTGGCCGAACAATCAGTGCGTACGATTTGAGTTGGTGGGCAAGCTTTCCCGACGACCCCGGGCCTGTTCTCCGTTTGTGGATTTCTACCCTCCCTGTGGATTACCCGACGTCCCGCAAGGGGAACTTATCTTAAAGGTATGTCGAATCTGTTCCGGGTCCTCGGGGCGCGTTCCACTCTAGGCACCTCCGATTTTCATCTCCATGCCCCTCGAGCCTACCTGCCTAAAGAAAGGGGAAGCTTCCCTCCACCACCCTTGACGTTTGAACGGAGAATCGAAGCGCACGGTGCAGACGAGATACATTGCCATGCAAGATCGAGCAACTGTGCCGGCGAGACCGTTGCGTTCGTACGCGAGACACGATCGGAGCACAGGACCTTGAATCGAACGTGTTCGAGGCGCTTCTCGCCTGCCCGTCGTTCAAAGACGCGCGCGTGATTAAGGTTGTGTGGAGTTCGCTCCTATAAAACGGTGTAATTACAGCGATCCCGACACGACTAACAGAATTCGCGCGAACGCAGCCCTGCTCCATACGGATGATTTAATTGAACGTAGATTGCCATTGAATTCAGTTTGAATCGCGTGCCAGTTTCGGTGGCGCGCGGGAAATTTGAATTGCCTGTCTGTCCGGCACTCGCAACGTACGCGTTCAACTGCTTCAGATCTCCAACATTTTTCAATTGGAAGTGTTGTTAACCGGTTTCTTACGAGGCCGTGCATCGAATCTTGAGGGTGACGCGTGAATGTTTTAGATATCCGTCGTGCAAAGCAGACCGGGGTTGGTGATTTAAAGCCGCGCCGGGGAAGGTTAACGCTTCTAAAAGGTGCCGGAAATAGAGGATATATTTATCGATCAGCCATGTTCAAGCTATACGGACGAAGTAGGCACGCAGTGACGGGCGATTACGGTCTGTGATCTATAATAGATGGTCGTTTAAATGGTAACGCGAGACGTTCCTGCGCCCCGACGCGTAAATCGTTACTCCGCTAAGCTCCTGCCCTTTGTGAGATCGAGCGAAACGATACGGAATTTTCCTGTTAAACTGAGTGCTGACACTTAAACGACGGGCTACCTTCACTCACGAAATTACGCGAAACGCCGGCCGCTCCAAATCCCCGCACTTCGGCTCTTGGACACTTTTCAAACGGAGTATTGTTTATATTTTGCCACGGACCCTACTGTAATTCAGCGGGACGGCCACGCGTTCCGTTCGCTCGTCGGACTCGCTGGATATCATTTCGTTATTTTCAGAGAGAAAACGAGCAAATTGTCGCCAGTACTGCGCTCCTTCGGGTTCATTTTCTTTCGCGTCGCCTCGTATTTTACCGTGCGAACCGCGGCTTCCCCCCAATAAATTGTCTGTACTGTTGCTTCGCGCGCAATATTGTATGTTTACAGCGGCGGGCTCACATAATTACCCAGTATTGTTACAATGTTTACTTTCCGACGTTATTTCTGCTGGCATTTGTCGGGACGCGTGTTGGCGTTTAGATTGGTGACTCGCCACGAGCCAACTTTGCCATTAAATAGTAATAAAAGGATTCAGGAAACGTTTCGTTCGGAGTAGTATGCGTGGCTTTTAGATACGAGTCATTTGTAAGCAGCGTGGTGGTTCTCCGTTTACGGAGTCAGTTTCGTTTTAATTCTCCGTGGAACTATCGCTGCTACTATCTCATTAAAAAGTTACAACACCTCGGTCATGGGTATTTAAAGTCGAACCCTAGGTTGTGACGGCTTAACGCTCTATCGGCCGTTTTATTGCGATCTCTTATCGTGTGTGAAAGTAGGAATTCAGCCTTCTGTCGTATTTGCCACTGGTGAAAATGTATACAGTTTGAATGATTTGAATACTATATGAAAAATTGTAGCAGTATAAAGGAAGCAATGCCACAGAAATTCCAACGAATTTTACGCCGTTTTAATTTGCTAGAAATTTTTAGAAATAGAAGGGCAACGTGTATTTCATTCTTTGTTGCATCTTTAATGGTGCACGATATCAGGCGAAACGATATGTTATCAGAAAACACGGACAAAGTACAGCTCAATGTCCTCTCAGCATTTAAATACGTTTGTTTACCAAGTAGACAACAGTTACTTGTTTGGCTGATCGTCACGTATCCACTTGTTTGGCACGAGCCTCGCGCGTGGTAAACACTATTTAAATTTCTCGCGCAAATGTGAACGTCCCGCGTGAGAGGCCAGCGTCTAAAACTAGTAGCTGCTGAAACTTTCTGGCTCCACGAATGATTCAGAAGATGTTTCGTAGGGCACCCCGCGTAGTCACCCTCTGACTAATCCGCGAAACAGAACGCGAGAAATGTCCCCAATGTCACTTCCAATTAAACTCTGCTTTTTATATATACCAACAAAGGAAGGATAATGCTTGGAATAATTGGGAAAGCAAGCTCGTTAAACTCTATCGGCAAGCCTTCCTTATTGCTTGATACTCATTACCATAATTTTTCGGAGCAGCTTAGTTTCTCGAATATACGGCAAGATTTATTTTGTAAGCAGCCTATTCATCACACCTGGTGGCAAAGCCAGAAAATAATTTTTTGCCATGATTTTTAGCGAACATTGCAACCGGTTAGAAATTTTCTGCTACAAAAACGGATTCCTCGAGGTGCCTGCGGAAACAATTATTAAACGAACAGACTCGGTCGCGGTACCGTTTAAGCGTCGAGTTTTAAATGCAGCCACCGGTATTTTTTTGTTAATCATAGTTCCTCGGCGATTCAATGAGGATGCTAGCAGTCGGCCTGCGGTTTCGAAGGAAACGTTGCCTCTCATTAAACTTTAATCCAACGAAACGCTTCCACGGTCTCGTGACTTACGGGGGAGTCGTGAATATGCCGCGAGCGAATGTACTGTTTAATAATACAATAAATATACCCACGCGAGCTATTTGTAGGTGTAGGGCATTGGAGAAGCAGGGTCTAATTGAAAAAGAATTAATGCAATTACATTACTCTATAATTCTAGCAATGCAGGATATGTGGGTAGATGTTTAATTGATCGTTTTCTATATCATTTCTCATACGATTTGATTATGTAATTAAGGGATTTATTCAATTTATACGGTCTGCGCTAATTATTAGTCTCTTCTTGTTTCGCTTCTTCTACGCATGCCTGAGCAATAAGCGAATGCAGAAAAACAGTCCTACTTAGTAGCAGTAACTTAGTAAGAAGCTTTTAATCAGCTATTGCTGATACGTGCAAGAATGTGCCAGCACATCTGTATCGATTAGCTACGTTTGCGGTGGTTAAACCCAGACTCCCGTCACTCAAGTGTTTCTATAAATTGAAATTCTATGAAATACGGTTAAATTCATATAAAATACACGCACCTTGTACTTTCACGAAATTTGAACCCCCGTTTGACTACACAGAAGATCTTACCCCAGAAGTTTCATACAATTTCAATCCCTTTTCCCCGCAATTATCGAGCCACTACTGTTTTCAGAAAACTCGCCACTATTTTCAGCCAGTCCCACCATCGTACCGCGAAAAGGTGGCGACTCACGTTCAAAACACGAGCAGGGGTCCACGGGAGACGACGAAGATCGGTGTATATACCGTTGTCGTTGGTCGAGGCTGGTGTTTGTTTGGAGCTCGTAGAAACCGGTCGCCGGCATGGTGCGTTCATAAGCTTGTGGGCGAAGGCGTGCACGCGAAGAGGGAACGCAATGCGTGTAGCGTGCGTACGCCGAGCGTGGCGGAGGCGAGGAGCCTTGCCGTGGGGAAGACGGAACGAGGGAGGCGTGCAGGAGCGACGTTCCGAGTGCCGTTACAACGTCCGAGAGGACTCGCGATAAACCTGAAACGTGCGCCTCCACTGAGGAGAGCATTAGGGTGAGCCCTAAAGACTTGGTGGAGAACAGGATTCTTTGTGACCCTGGATGCCCAGCGCCATTGAAAGTTGCTTCGTCGCGTTGTACAGTCGCGGTTCGCCCTTTGTTGGACGCACTAAGTACCTCGAGATTATTCCCCAGATTCCCAGCTACGTGATTAATTGGCCCTCTTTGGGGTCTCTGGCTGGGAACGAATGTGAAGAGGATTCGGGGGTGGTTGGGATCGCTGCGATGTCTGCTGCTGGCCACTTAAATAGGTACTCTCGTTAAGGGTCATAGGGGTTTCGTTAGAGTGTATACCTACGTATAAACATTCTTTTTATATAACTTGAGTGACGCTTCTGAGAAGTTTCAGAGGTTGATGATAGATTTGTCGGTATAGTATCAATAGATTGAAGTACCTGAATATTTTGAAATTCGTAGTGGTGTTGGCGTTCTTTCTCTGGTGATTAAGGTGCGTCACATAAAGCAGGATATTTGTATCGGTTTGGCGAATGTTTACTCGTCCAGTCATGCACGATCAAGCCTTAATAATTTATGCGACGTGACTTAGCGCGACAAACGTATGGAAGTTATTTATTCTTCTATCAAGATCTCTCGGAGTTCATTTTGCGGTAGCCAATGGGTGGCGAATAAAGGCGATTGCAAAATGCGTTAAATTAGATTCGGCATGGAATCGGTATTTCTTCAGTCTTTAATTTCCTTTTCAGCTACCGTAGAATGTATAAGAAAAGAATTCCTCGGGCAAGAATTATCGTTTAACGGTTGGTCGCAAATAGGATCAACCGCAATGACAATTTTCACCGATTTGTTGCGCGATCCGCTAAGGGGGCGAAAAACCGTAGCAGTTAACTTGGCTTTTTCCTAGTATACCTACCATCGCTTTTTTCCCTCGACTTTACTGTGTGTGATCGGGAGAGGTGATAGCGATCGAAAGCGTGAATCCGTTCGGTTGCATAAAGAAATTATACAACTGTGGAAACTGAATGAACAGACCTAAGTAGGTTCGGAAAACTCGTTTGACGGACGTTTAGAAAACGCTTGTTTTCGGATTAAATTTTCCGAGACGAAAAACTGCTTTCACTTATTTTTCGGTATCGATAATATCTAATTTAGAAACTTACGCGGTTACGAAACGCGTTAGTTCAAATATCTTTATTTTAAATAGAAATTAAATTTACCAAATTGTCCACACAGACTTCGCAGACTTCATACGAATAAAACGAAGTTCAATAACATCAGAGTCACGTTTTCCCTGTCAGCTGTTTCTCCAGCCATTCATAGTCGTTTCCACTTAATCATAAAATAGTTGAGTTACATTTCAAGTTCCGACCTCGCGCCGAAGTATCAACACTCGTGCAACATCATCATCGTCGTCCACTTTCCTTCAATCCAAGTTGTATAATATTTAGCTGTCCCACTATCCTGGCTGTCGTTACGAAACATCTCGATACGAGAGCATCTCGCTCCAAACTCTGCAGAGAGCCATGGAGCATCTGTAATCGTGAATCTTTCCGGGTGCGATAGATGAACGGATCGGAGAACTCGATCCCAGAACTTATCGATCCACGCGGACAACTTCGAGACCGCGGTTATTGCGAAAAATGGCCGATCATGCTGTGTTTTCTCTCACGGGTACCAATGGCTTGCATCCCGGGATTTATCGATCGCGCGGTGAAAGTGACGCTGTTTGATACAAATTTAGAAAGCCGATCGTGCCATCCTACATTTTGCTCTGAATGCAACGCGTGTGTCTTGGAATTTTATGGTTCGCGGGCCGCTGGGGCGAAGACCACGAGCTGGATCGTCAATTAAAGCGCAGATCTTTATCGAAGATTAGAAGCCTCCCGACATCCCCGACTGTCTCGTGTCAAGTCGATGTTCTCTAATTAAACGTACCAGGGTCACCAATGAAACGAATAACACGACGCGAAGCAGGGAATATTTTTCAAAAGAAACACGAAAGAGAAACTTAGAAGCTTGCTCCCCGGATGCAATTTCCAAGTGAAAGATAGGAAATCTGCGTGTACAACTTTAATCTTTACACAGAACTGCTGAAAACCACGAAAAATTAACGGGAACTCGCGAGAAAGTGGGGAAGCCTCGCTAAATCGACGACACTCCTCCAATTTGTCCCTCTGCTTTCTAATACACCGTGCTCCCAACTCCTACATCCGCGATATGGGTTAGCAGCTGATTATACACCACCGTGGCTCCTCCATCGCCCCTGGAAACATTAATTTCACAATGCAGCGGCGATGAACAATGTTAGATCCGCGGAACAATGTGGCGCTCCTCTAAGTGAACAGACGGCCTGAGAAATCAATCGATTATGCTGCCGGCAGCCAGTTATTACGGCAACGGGGTCGACGAGCGTTCTAACGCTTTTGCAGCCGTTGCAGCTTGTTCGTACCCCTATCGGGTTAATAAATTTACTTAGCTTCCTCTAAGTAGACCAGAGGAGGTCGACGCACGACGGTGACCGTAGCTCGGCGCACACGAGCACGCAGTTCCTTGTTCCCCCGCGACGTTCGCTAATGCGTAAAAAGCTCGAAGACTCGTAACAAATTAGCCGGGCAACAATGGGAGGCAGTCGGTTATCCCTCTGTTAGCCGGCCCCGCCGACTATCTGTCACGCGAGCCGCTTCGCTGTGACGTTGCACAATTTCCGCGTGATTCATCTCGCGTGCCCGTGTATCGTTTTTATTAATCAAGTTTCCAGGAGTCGGAAGATCCTACGCTAGGTGCACGCGCAAAGGCCGATCGTTTCGTCCGAGGACGCGGCTAGCTGCGTGGATTGTCGAGTTGCTGCAACGATGCAGTAAGATGAAAAGTATTTATCGCGGCAGTCAAGGTTACCGTTGCCAATGGCTAAGAAATCCGTGCGATTTAACGGCTGGTTGGACGAACTTGCGAAATTCGCGACACGCGACGGCCACAGAATTGGTTCGCCCACTACGAGGCTTCGGAGTTTGCAAGTTCATCGCTGCTCCATTGTGCTTGCAGACAGGGATACAGAGCAGAGTGTGCGCTGATAGGAGACAAAGGAAGATTTGACGCGTATATAGAGTGATGTGACAGAAACTTGTCCATTGTCTCCTCGGTAGGCGCCACCGTGAGTCTGCGTCGATGTCTCGGCCGCGTTTAACAGGGCTTGAACTACTTGCTCGAAAAGCCTACGCTCGAGATTCAGCCTGTTCGTAATATGTACTACGCGTCTACTGTTTACATGTGTCTTAAGGGGGTATTCTCGTCTAGAAGGCCAATTTTTTGCCTTTCTTTAAGGACGACGCATACAAACACTACAGTTTTCACTGATCAGCATTGTTCGGAGGTATTTATTAACATCTCGGTAAGTTGCAAAAAAGTTTCAGCCATATAGAATAATAATTAACAACCTAAAACACGCGAAGAAGAATATATCGACTTGATTCAGCTACCGGCTAGAATTGTATGGTTTCTGACGACAAAGTTCGGTCCACTAGAAGTTGAGACATCATACGCACCGTCATAAAAAACACCGTTTTGAAAAAATAACCCGTATCTCCGTTAATTATTATTATAATATTGCTGAAAATTATTTTACGACTTACTGACACGTTAATAAATACGTGTGGGCAATGCTCATCGGTAAAAACTGTGTAGTTTTTTCGCCCATTTGGGGGGTGCCAAGGCCCCTTGCCCCCCCCCCCCCCTCCCTCTGGACGCGCCATTGTATCAAGTATTTTAGTAACAATATTCAAGAGATAACCAAAGTGTTATACGTTTAGCGTAGGTATTCGTGTTAAAGAGACCGGAGAGGACTTTGCGCCCGTAGAAAGGTTGACTTTCGAACAGTCTATTAAATTACACGGTAGTCCTTGCTCGATCTACCGTGACTTTCGTTGAGGCATCTCGACCAAACGGAATCGTGAGATCCGTTGAATACACTTGACTGCACTTATAGCTTTGGGGAGCAGAAAATCAATAGGAGCTTCGTCGGTTACTGCCTTGTTCATTCATTAAAATCTCCGACTCTCTAAGTCCAGTAATTTGTATATCACTATTAAAGCTGTCCTGTGTAATTAAAATCTGAAAAATATAATGTATGACTATACATAGTTTGCAATTACATTTGCTGAATTGTAGATGTCGTATAAGCACCATATTCTAATTCTGCATCGATGGTGTTCAAAGAAATACATACCAACTCAGTTTAAAATTACACTTACATCTGAAACATTTCCAATGTCAAATGTTGCAGGTCTCGATCTATTTTAAGACGCTTGTCGCTTCGTAATGACGCCAGTTGGAACATTTACATAATATATACGCCACACGCATCCAGCACATCTGTTCCTCGTCTCGTCTCCTTCTAATCGAAAACGCTATCTAGTGTGCTTAATCCACCTGAAATCGAGAACGAAATTGAGCAGATGGGGCTGCATTTTGTGTAATTTGCATAATTGTTAAAATCGTAGGGTTCTTCGAACATCGTAAAGAAAAGGGTAAACGATATTTCCTTTCAATTTGTTCTAGGTACCTGCTCGTGGAACGATACGCATTTTCCTTATCGACGAACCATGTTACTGTAATTAAAATGCCCGCGGGTATCTCGTCAACATGCAAATTCGTACGCGTAAGGGGGTGAACCACAGTCGTGTAGCATATTAATAAGACACAGTTGAGGGAATTCTTGCAATGATGAAGGAGGTGTCACGTACGATGTTGTCCTTGTCGTGTTATTGCAGCGTGAGATTTTTTACTCTCGCATTTCTCGTGCAAATAGCTGGCTACTGCATTTCTTGCGCAGCAGCATAGAATTTCTTGCCGCATTCTTTGGCTGTATCAGTTCTATCTTCTGGAACAAATGACATCGGATACCTTTGCAACCTAGGCTCACTGGGAAATGAAAGTTCTTTAGTATTCATCGAGGAGGGCGAGTCGTACTAATTACAGTAGAATGAATTTTCGTTGAACTAAGCTGTTTCTTTCACGAAATTAAGAAGCACAGCCTTCGAAAATGGAATTCAATTGGGACAGTCTTGTATTGTTCAACATATTTGTAGATCTATCTAAAGAGACAATAAGTAAACGATTTAAAAGTAAACACACCACGATTTCAGACTTTTACACGAATCACAGTAAACGTGTCAATACTCCTTTCTACGCGAAAAGTTATAACGCCACTTGAAAGAGCTAACAGAAAAGGCGTGACTGCGTCCTCTTTGCAGTATTATCACAGCCGAGGCCTTTTTTTCTCGTCTCGTGCAAACAGCCTTCTAGCGGTGTTTCACACCCACGAGCCGTCGTCGCTTTTCCCTCGAATTTCCTTTCCTTTCAGTGTCTCTTCAAAGCTCGAGTTTAACGAAGCTTCTTCACAGCTTCATCTCAGAATTATTTTAACCTGTTAACTTAACGAAACTCATCTTTCGAACGTTCGTTTGAATACCTAGAACGAGAAGTTCCACGACTCAATGTTCGCATACGCACGCCTAGAAAAGTGTTTAGATACTATCGAGGACTCTGTGGGAAATACATCACTGTTTCTGTAGTTTTATTCGCAGTTATTATCTATAACTTCGTAAAGACACTTCTCCCGTCGACACCCATTCACCTCCTTTTCTTCTTCTTTTTATCGTGGAAACTCGGTGTGACGTAAGAAAGGAACTTCTCACGCTTCGCGCGTGTATCTCTCTCGGAGGATTTCCTTTTTGTAAGTACTCGACCGAGCACCGTGAGAAGTAAGGCTGAAATATAATAATGCACTGACAAAATCTTGCATCTCCCTGCGCCGTGGTAAAATGTTAATAAGAGAAATTACAGGGCTGCTGTAGCCTTTAGGAAATTTTGCTATGACTTTTCACATGCGTGCACAGAAGGCACAGCCTGTAGATGTTTGCCGCAAGTTAATAACAATAGGGTGATGAAGGAAAACATCGGTATCATTAACCCAATGAGACTCGATGGAAATTTGCATCGAATAGTGTAATCTGGAGCGCGGGGAACTTTAGACAGAATTCGAGCGATAACATAACTTTGGTGTTGAGAGACATTTTCCACGAAAGCCTGATGCATTCTTACGATTAAGGGGATTAAATGGGAGGGAGGGGGAGGTGTGCATAATGTTTGTAAACAGTGTGGGGAATATTACTCTCTCATTACATAACGTGTGCACCCTTCGTGACTTTGTACACCACTTGGTTCAGCTGGAGGATGGACTGAAGGGTGAACACCCTTCAGTAAACGTCAGCCGTGATGCATCGCGATCAATAAAAATATTACTTGGCAAATTGTCATTCTTTCGTTCCTTTATTTATTTATTTATTTATTTTTTCATCCACGAGTAAGACGTAGAGTAGAGACACAGCGTTACCATAAAAAAAAGTCACAGAATAAAATATAAAATAATAATAATGACTTAAGTTCTATTAACAGTTGATATCGCTCTGTACTGCTGGCTTTAAATAAGGAAACAGATTCCATGGAAGAGATCAATCTCGTCCTTTTATCTTTTCTTTCTCATTACTGGCCCATTAGAATTTGAACAATCAACGCGTACTTTACTCCTTATCCTTCATTTTATCGGCTTTAACTAATAAACTTCCCCATTGCAAATGTTTCGAGTATTATCGAAGAAGTGACCACCCTCCCATTACAGAATGCAACCACCATAAACTCATTGTCGTAAAATTTAGATCGGTGGGCTAGAACGAAGAAAAAACAATGTAGGTTCGCGATAAAGTGCACACATTGGAAAATGGAATATGTTAATCTATAATGTAATAGGCCGAATCTGCAGGACGTGGAACGGAAGTGGGGATAGCAGACGCCTAGGGTGAATCCCCTCTGCGAGCGTTTCACGCGGGGGTGGTGTATTTCAATCAATACTACGGAGACGGCCGTTGGGGTGCTTCGCCGCATTCTTCGGGTCTAAAAATTCCGACGTGTTTAAATCCCCCAGACGGCCGTCTCGATCAATAGGGAGATTATTTATCAAAGTAACAGGTGTTTGCCTCGCCTTTATCACGAAACGTGACATGGTTGCGAATGCGTGGCGGGCTCGGTAAATTAGTGCAACGGCACGCGGTGTGTTGGTTCATGTAAATCGTGTCTAACAACGGTACACAGGCGACTTTTACGCCTGTTTAAAATGCATATTAATGTTAATACAGTCAGCGACGTAACACGCGTGCATGGCGTTCCGGTTTATTTAAAGCGAACACGTATTGGAAGGAAATGTCACCTGCATTTCTGTGACGTTTTTCGATAACACGTTTAGACTATTTGTACACAGAGAATTCGTACTTTTCCATTGATCGGAATTAGTTTTATTCGAAGTTATGTCTGCGTGGCTCGATAGAATTGAAGCTTCTCTGTTGAATTTCTATAGTTTTGTGCGTGCCAAGCTTCTCCAACATTTATAGAATAATAGGACAATGCGTTGCATTGAATTCTGCAGGAAACGTCGGATATCCGGTGACAATAGATGACAATAGCCTGCTCTGCCACGTAACGTAGCTAGAATGAATTCGATTTGAACGAGCCATTGCTAATTTCTCGTTTGCATTTCGAAATATGATGTATTCTAACGCGAAGCGAATTTCATTTTGTGCTTTGAAGGTGGTGGCATTTATAACGAGGTATTGTTGATGTTACAATGTGAACTGAATTTATTGACGTCTAACTGCTTAAATAATCGAATTCCAAGAACTTTGAAGGCTCAAAGGTTCAATTATAAGAGCTCCTGGTATTCAAAGCTCAAGTACTTTCGAATTCATTCGGTCCATTATTTACCATGAGAGTTTCTCTAGTAGAATATTCCTCCAAAAATCATACGATCTTAATTTGCAAAATTGCTCTTCAACAATTATAATTATAAACATATCGTTACTTTATCAATTTCCACCAAGTATATACAGGGTGTACAAAAAGTGATGGACACCGCTTTCAGGAGTGAATCTACACCTCTGAATCTGTGGATATTTGTAAAAGAAAACTTGCCGCAAAGTTGTTTGTAACATTGAAAATTAATCTTAAAGTTTGTTTTCAATCACGCCAAAGGGAAACTGTTAATAAATCAAAATCTCAAAAACAACGAAGAATTATCGCTCTTATTTTATATCCAACCTCTGTCGTCTCCTCGATCACTCAAGATTTTCAAGAGTCCGTAAGAAGTTGAAACGCATCAAAGTTGCAGCTTGAAAAGCACTTGTATTTAGGGACATTCATTTGAAACACTTAGCCAAACATATTCCTCGTTAAACGAAATCGCTTGAGCGTGTCCGGCCGGGAGTCTCGGAAAGCATATATCTTCCCGCGAGTCGTTGGAAGGAAACCGAGGTGGAAATGGCGCGTACGCCCAATCGTAATTTAAATTTAATCTGCGCACGATTAAAGTCTCATTAGACAATCGGACAGACGACCGGGAACCCCCGATACAGCCATACCGGGCGCGACTATTTAAACGCGCGAATTCACCGTGCAATTTCCTCGCGGCATTCCAACTATTAGAAAGGTACACGGTTGCGTGGTACCGATACACTAAACGCTTATTAGAATTCCAGGATGTTGGAACGAATGATTTCGCGCGATTCATTCACCTCGTTCGAAACTATATGTATTTCCTCCTTGGTATATACACCCATTAAAATGCGTACGCGTGAAAAGGCATGCACGGGTTCGTAGAATGTTGGAGCTGTTGCGTAAAAATTTTAATCGCGATGGAAACGAGGGATATTCATTGCCGGTTGGTATTTAGAAAATGTATTCGTACTTCTCCTTTTATTTCGGCATGGTGATCAAAATTCAAGATCACATATTCGCTAATTTGATAAGCAAGGTAGAATTCGCGTTAGAAATTTAGACAGCTCGAAATACGACGATGAATAAAATTGCCCCTTTTATAGCACCTCTTCTTCTACTTACGGTGGTTAGGATCCTGAAGGCTTCTGAGAATCGCTACTCCATAGAGGTTTGAGGTATTGCAGCGTTTTAGGGAGCTGCAACAATGCGACCCAAAGAAGATTAGGCCTTTTGGCAGCAGCCAGGAGGCTTTGTGCTTATTTCCGACTGACCTGCTTAGCTCGTCGAACCACGTACATACCAGCGCCCCGTAGCTTCTCGAATCTTGTTTTCTCCCAATTGAGCTGACTGTGGTTTCACCTACCATCGTTTCCCTGCTCATTCAAAATACTTCCTGCCGTTGGCCTGGCACGTTCCGCATTTTTATCGATTCGTCTGCCGGTACACACGTGGAGCGTACAAAATAGTCCCCGATTTCTTCTCTCGGATACCTTGAGACATAAAGTTCGAGGTTCGCCGCGTGCTAGTGGAGATTATATCGTCAAGCTGCAACCAGTTAAACCGTCGGGTAATAAGGAGCCTAGCCGTTGCGAATGCGAAACTATTCGAAGGCCTTTAATTTCCTTCGACACATGGAGCTGAGATGACAAACGTTGAAAGGGTGGACTTGGACGTGAATGAACAGTCCACGTTCCGCCAGTGGAGATTATAAATGTAAACGAGTCAAGCAGAGAGATTGCCAATAGGTATTGCTGTCAGTGTAATGTACAGAGTTAATTAAATTTTCAAATAATAAATTTGAATGGCAGTGGGGAAGTTGGAACGCGTTCTTGGCGATGATAGTTGAACGGGGAGCAAAAAGAAGTCGGTGGGAGTAACTGTTCATCGTTCAATGTCAGGCTATCTGGCAAAAACGTAGCAGCGTCGACAATTAATGCCATACGTATACCAATAAATTGTCTTGATGCCTCGCGGAAGCGCGCGGAAAACGTTGAAAATGAGCCAGTGGCAAATGGGGACAGCTGAAATAAGCGATGCGGAACATGATGTAGTTACGGCGTAAATGTGTCCTCCGTGGGCAACAATTATCATTAATAGTTACGCGTAAACACGAGTGACAAATAATTGCAAATGGAGCAGACCAGGTCCCAGTTTGCGTCTTTCAACGAAGCTGTTGCCATAGGTACTTAAAGTTGGGAATAGAATTATTGCCTGACGCCTTTCCTGCGTAAACGTGCATAATTCACGTAAAAGCATTCAATAAATTTAGATGTGAAAATAGTGGAGAAGATCGAAGGGAAGGTAAAAGAATTCTCTTTCGTCAATGCAAACACCATTTTCCCCTGTTTGTTTACTATTCATAGTTGTCACGTGTCGTCGCTCCTACTCAAGAAACTCTGGGAAATCATATAAATCATATAACTCGTATAAGGTGAAAATCGACGAAGAGACAAAAATATCGTGTCTCACAAGAGACTTTAATCTCAAGGGACAATAATTTTATTATTTCTTAATTATTTTGTCATGAGTTTCATGAAATTTGACTCTCATGAAACAAGTAAAAAATTTAATCTCTCGCCACTATTTCCATTATTTGCATTTAATTGTTGCTGAGATTTTTGCCTCGTGATAGAGAAGTCTCAAGTAAAATCTCGTCGCGGATTTGCACCTATAGAGGAAATATTCAAATTTTCTTCTACCCACTGACAGGGTCATAAGTTTCTCATTAATTATTCTCCCAATAACAACAAAAGAAAATCGTCAAAGACCCCTTGCATTTCCATGAAAGTACCAGAATATACGGCAATAATGCTCGGAGCGCAGAGGGCTGAGCTTCCGCTGGGTCACTCGTCCATTACACGAGGCAGCTGACCAGTCGGATGAGACAGAATAATCGGTTCAGCTGTCGATACCGTGTTGTCGTCATCATCCGCAATACGGAGGTGTCGTTGACCCCATCCTTGAGGTCCTTAAGGTGCAAAAACACACACGCGATACCGTTGGCACGAGTCCGCGGCGTGGATGCACCTGCTTGAGCGTCGCTACAGGGCCCCTGCAGTCACGGCACATGCACCTGACGATGCGCCTCGTGAGTACGCTCGCGCCCGTTTCTTCGCCTTCTCGTTTCGCGCGGAGGAATCCGCGGAGGTCGCGGCGGGTATGCACGGGGGAGTCCTCCTCTTTTGTCCCCCGACGTAAATTACACGGCGAGCGACCGAGAAAAATGACAATGCCGGGGGAACAGTTGATTTCTACGTAAGTACCAGGCACAGTTAGAGTAACTGCCACGCTGACAGTTAGCGCTTTTCAGCGCGGCCGTCGCTTTTAACGTCGGGCCGCGAGCGATTTCTTTCGTCCCCGCCCGGATCCCGCGGCATCGGCCGCCGCAAATGAGACGTCGAGGAGGCGGCGTGCACGCGCTGGCTTCCGACATGGATCTGGAACGTGGTGTTCCGTGACGTCGGCATGGAATTCGCGGGCGAGACTGTCGCACCGGCTAAACAGTGCATGGAGAGTACAGTTAAATAGCAGCCGCTGGGTCAGGACGCCGCGATCGGTTCACCGCGAGAACGAGGATTCAACGGAGATTCGAGAGATAGATGGGAATTCCTTTGTAGCCTTACGTAACGAATTATTTTCCTAATTGCATCGCAAATGGCTGTGAAACACTTCAGATGGATGCGATTGTACCAAAGTTGTGGAAGTTGCAGTGGCAGAATCGGTGAAATTATCTGTGCATTGCGACAAGTATTATTTGGAGGAAGTAGGGTCACCTGTCCAGTGAGTGAACACCCCCCAGTGAGTGAACGTTGCTCATATAATACGAAAAATTAACGCCTATCGCGCACTTCACGTTGAAACTGACACTGACATTTAGACTGGAGACCTACAGATATCTCGCAAAAGCGTTTTTCTCTTTAATTATAACCGATACGGTATTAATTCCGTTTGTTTAACAGTTGTCCTCATGGCGTCCCACAAGTTCAAGGCAAGGCTTGTTACGTGATGTTCACAATTTGTATATTGAGGTGCATTTAATGGTCCTATGATAAATTTGCGGTTATAATTACATTGTTATATGTTCCTTTAACGAAAAATACTGTATAAAATAACAGATTTCTAAGAATTTGTCGAGTTTCTTAGGTGTTCATGCATTGGATGGGAGATACCAGTGAATACCAATGAATGAACGGCCGTTCATTCACTGGACATTTCTTACTTTACCAATGAATGAACAGCTTACCCGGTCTTTTTTTCTTTTGACACATTCGCCGCCAGTGTGGGAGATTAGGTTAACCCACCCCAAAAATTAAATTTCAACTATGCGTAATTATGATCTTATAAGACTAGTAAAGTATCAAATCAACAATATTATTGCAATTGGAGTATGAAAAATTATTTACACAAAAAATCGTCTAAATACATTGGAAACCTAACCACAGTTATTATCCCTGTTCATTCACTAGAAATTTATGTTCATTCACTGGTCATTTGCCCATTTTTTATTTAATCCTCTGCCAGACTTTTAATGAAAGTTATAACTATCAAACATTGCTAGAATTGTGTTCCGGGATGTCTGACTTTATTAATAAAACAGCTCGCTTACAGCAATATCATTCAGGGGATTAAATAATAACTTTTGAATACTAATTTTAAGAGACATGCAGCTTAAGTGTTCACTCACTGGACAGGTCACCCTATCAGAGTTTTAATACGTAAAGCGTTGCGATATCAACGAATGCTTCTTGCTTCAATGAATAACCCACATTCCAGAGCAGTCGTTTCTAAATAAGCATAGTATCACCCGTTGCTTATCTAACGTAAAGTCTTTACAAGTACTCCGAGGATATTCTAGTCCTCAAGATTATCTCTTCCTCTAAAGAAGTTCGATAACGCTGACACAACGCGTAACGGTATTGCACCGGCTTAGCATAATCGGCAACGTGCACGACGAATCGATGAGATCTCCGTGTATTTTACGAGGACACGCCTAATAGAAGCATTCTAATCCGATGCTCATTTGAACGTGTAAAATAGGGCTTACGGTCTCTGGGAGATACGTGACTGGCTGCCACGGCAGATCGTGCCTGGTTTCTTTATTTTTAGGCGTCCATTCAGTTGGCCAGCGATCGGCGAGCGCGTTTACTATTACTTTTGAAAGATAGTTAAGTCATTACATGCCGGATGGGTAGCTCTTCTCGAGCGGTGTACCGCTATGCGCCGATGATTATGCAACTTCGCGCCTTTCTGCTGCCGCAGAGCTACCGCCAACCGAACGGCTTTCCTAGCTGACCCAAGAAACGTGTCCCTTTAAATAAACGTAACGATAAGCTGCCAGACAAGCTTCTTCCCTTTCAACGGAGTGCGTTTTAATAGAACGATCCATCGACACTGGGTTCGTGAAACTACAGAATACTTCTCCTGCTCTGATTGTAGAGGAAGTAGGGGCAAAACCGGGACGTTAAGGATAAAAACTCATAAGTTTGACATTATTAATGTAAAAAAGAAATTTAAATTAGGATTCATTAGAATAAACTTTTTATTAAATAATAGTATATATCCATTTTTTTTAATATAATAACAAATACAGACAAAATTACGATTTAAAATTTGATCCGTTTTTACGGTTTTACCCCATGGCCTGGGTAAAACTGGGTACCATACTAAAAACTGGCTCTAGCACCTATAACAATGAAATTCGTCCAACTCTTCAATCCCCCAATCAGTGCAACTTTCGTGAGCCCACTTATAACAAGCTGTACACTGCACCCAACCTTCATTCAATTTGGATGAACCATAGGATTCTTGGACTTAAATACAAATGTCTTCACCATCTTCATCATCACTGTTATCATTATCCTTCCGTATTTTGTTTAATTTCGTGGTTTTCTTTCTCTTTAGTTGTAGTCCTTTATTAAGATTTAGTTTAATGTTGATAACTCCCTCTTTTCCGTTTCTTTGTTATACACATTTTGTCCAAAACCGGGTATGTACCCAGTTTTACCCCGTACGGTTTTGCTCCAGCATACAATTTTGTAAATATTATGAATTATCAACAATACCAGGACGAAGTACAAACAAACTGTCTTAGTTATTTACACTTTAATATGCAACAATTAACATAATCCACACAAAAAAGGACTTACCTGAACACTGTCAAAAGTGCTGAAGTTTCTTAACTATCGAAAATTAGATCAGAGCCTTCAAAAACACAAGACGATATGAGGCAGTCAGAGCAACAACGGACTAACCCACATTTTTTCGAAATTGAATTAGTAGCAATAACGTATTCCAATAGGCTCTACTAACCATATAAAATAGGGGAAAAAAAAAAATTTTTAATGTGGGTTGGTCCGTTGTTGCTCTAACTGCCTCATATAATCTTACTATGCACGATTGTAAGACGATCGTCTTTTGTTGATGAAACAATACACATCGTGTCCATTTGTCGCTGCAACGACGCGGGAAAATTTAAGGCCGTTTTAAAAATAATAGCACGTCCCGGTTTTACCGAGGTACCCGGTTTTGTCCTAATTTCCCCTACTTCATGGAAGGAAGGCACTATACCGTGGGAGTTAATTTGAGTTGTAGGATGGATTATTTGGTTGTGTTTCAATATCGAACTTGGTGGAAATGATAAGGAAGGAGCCCTGTTTAGTTGATGTTTATTCCAAGACAGATTGAATGGTAGGTAGATTAGAAAATCCTGTTTAGAGTAATCTTCTAATGAATCATCAACGATCAATCAAGGCTTCGATGTCATTCAGCGGACGATTGTACGGTACGTTGAAAACTACAGAGATATCCGAAGGATTTATAGATGGAGGAATAGCAATAAGAAAGGTGGACATCGACGAGTAGGACATTTTCTAAATCTCATGCAACCTACATCAACTTTGTATCAGTTTTCTCCTACAAATCGCAGAATCCGCGAATTTCTTCCTCATTAACACCTCGGTTTCTTAGTGCTAAGTGGTGTTTCCTAATGCCCGTTCAATTATCAGCAAGACAGAACCGATGGAAACCGAAATCGCAGCTGGCTACGCTCGGATCGCTCCTTGACTGGCATTGATGAAACGCTCACTTTCACTTGTCTTTCAAACTTTTTGCACTTGCGCCGAACGCACTTAAATCTACATTAGCAGTGCTTTACCGAGCGATGGAAAAACAGTAACGATCGCGATTAAATTCACACTATTTATCTGGTTGTGGAAGCATCGACAAGAGGTTTGATCGAACTCACGGTCGAAGGTTCGCGAGGGACTCGGTCCCGATGGTTATTTAGAGAAAGCGAAAGAAAGGGATGCGTTAGTACGAAAGTGCCCACGATAAAACGGTGAAGCACGCGAGATGTCGGTTACATAATACGAGGAATGTCCGACCTCGTGACTGGACACTTGTCCGTTGCCTGGACGTTGTTGCGGTACGCGTGTTCGGCATACGTTTGCTCCATTCCGAAAGGTCTCGCCTCCATCCACCCATTGCGCAACCGATGAGGGGGTCCAAGGAGCAGCGACGATGCGCGCTGGTGAAACGGATAGTTGTTTCGTTCGACGCGTTTACACGACGAATTACCAGCCCATACGTTGCTGTCCATTAGTTTCCACTGACGCAAGAATATTTTCAGCCGCGGACGGGCGCGCGATCTTCGGCACGCCGATGTTCCCCGAGATACAACCGTTCGAGTTAGCAAATCGTTACGGCCGGTTCGTTTGGAAGATTGATGAAGGTGGAAATAGAATCTTTCGCTGATCGAGCTGATCGATCAATTACGAGCGAGCACGAAATAGTTTAGAATTTCGACGGTGATTGGAGCGGCGCGCGCGACCCGCGGAGAGCAATGCTAATTCCCTTTGTCGGGACGTTGTCTTCGTCATTAAGACAAATCGATATTCCAGTTCGGGCGCGTTTCGGGCCACCCCGAGCCGCCTGCATTCTTATGCAACGCGGGGCAAACGGCCCGAGCGAAAAAGAGTGGAGCGGCCGTTGCGTGTCGCTTGCGTGCAGCTTCCGTGCGTGTGCGTGACCGTTATGCAATTGCACGAGCGCCGACCGAAAGCATGAAAATAAAACCCGGCCGACCGTGCGAGTCGGGGGCTACTCCCCTCTATCTCGAGGTGAAGGACGCGCGAGAATGCCACGACACTTCTTGCCGACCCCCCGGAAGACCCCCTGGAAAGAATCTGGAACGTGGCCGCGGGACGCTCGGTTGCTGCGGCGCGACGTTCGATTTTTAAACCAAGTTTCCTGCGAAATATCTCCGTCAGACGTGCCCCTATACTTGCTTCCAATAGATGGACTATTCGAGCGATTTATGCAGCAGCATCAACATGCGAATTCATAAAGTTCCACGGATGCCCCCGGTTCGCTTCCTTCTTCGCAATGGCCATCTTTCAGTAGCCGCTCGATTCCAAGGGAATTCTAACTGGATTTGATTTAGTTGCATCCTGGCAGCTACAGGAGGAATTCGAGGATCGTGGCTGCACCGAGGTGTAGGCGGGACAGCGCCACAGTGGCGAATTGGCTCGAAATCGTGGAACGAAAGTGAAGAACTTTTCTTTTGTTATTTTCAAAATCTGTGAATTGTACTTGATTTATGAAATATCAGGGCACGTTTCTCCATTAAAATCGATTTTTAATCTGTAATTCACTGAGAGATATGCAACTTCAAACTTAATAGTGTTGGAATATGGATTTGTTCAGGTAAAACTAGAAATTGTGTTACGATTTATTGTCGATGTAACTAGATAATCTGTCAATGTTGGTATTACCTAATGTGCTTTAAAACATTAATTGTATTATTTCGTAAATATTTGTACAGCTGTGGTAGATAAAAATACAAGAGCTATATATGTTTTTCTTTGTTTGAGTGAATAGTCGTGTATCAAGCGAGATCAAACATCGATTTATTTTTTAAATAATGTTTAAAAGTCACAGAAGAAGTTCTGATTGAAATTACCTGTGTCCTTCTTTTGTAAATATTAATTTTGTCCACAATTTTTAATTATATAGTTAAAAAGGGATTAGTATATTATTGCATATATTCAACATTGTATTATAACAGTTTTATTTACGATTAAATACCAAGTAGAATGTGTTTTATGTATATTATAAAAGTAGACATGTATAATTAAATGATTTAACTATATTATAATTGTATAATTCAGAGACTTTCATAAAAAATGTTAATCAGTACATAATTACCTTTCTAGGGTCATGTTCTTGTAATTTATTTCAACAATTTCACTTAGATTTGAAGATATTAGTTTTGCCCACGATTTCGAACGAATTCGCCACTTTGCAGCGTGCGCAATTGTCGCGGCTCGTAATCGATAGTTAAATAGCAGTTACCGCGCGACCCACTACAGTCATATGCTTAGCAGGACTACTGCTGGCGTCCATACTATACTGCCGTGGCGTCGACAGGAATATCCGATTGCAGCTGCCGGGGCGTTCGACTGCCGGTGGAGCTCGTCCTCGTGTAAAACACGCGAACCACCGGCGTCTCGCGCACCTAGGCACCGTGAGAGCCGTGCAAATAGTTGCATTAATCCTCCGGCTTGAGATTAATGCGTCACGGGCCATCATTGAAAAGAATGCACGGCTCTCGTTGCCGTTTCAACGGAACTGCACCGTTAGTTTTTCCACTCTGGGATGTTCCTTGAAACGGTGAAACGTGCCTCGTGAAAAGATATCACTGGAATCGGTGCTGCGGGTGTTGTCTATGAGTAGCAAGCATCTTGGCTCGGCCCGTGCCTAAATTCTTCTCCATCTGTTCGAATAAATCTCCTTTCACATCTGTAGAAAGTACGCTCTTTCCTTTATCTCCTCAATGCATAAGCTTGCTCGGAGAATTCACTCGCGGAAATGGCAACTGGGTGTCCCGATAACGCGATCTGTCAGCGTAAATTACCGTTTCTGCCAAGATTGCCCGCGCTCCAACGAATGACACGCGCGCTAGCGCCAGCCGTCGGTATCGCAAATGAAATTCCACGATCCAACGTTTGCTTGCCTTATCGTTCGACACAGTTCCGCGTCTTTTACAGACGCACAGTGCAAGGCGGGTCTCAGAAGGCACGAACGTGTCTGCGGCTCGTGAGAGGTCGCAAGTATTCGCAATCCTCGTAAAACGCCTGGTGGTTAATCATGGAAAACATCGTGAAATTAAAACAAAGGTCATCGAGATAACACCCCGGACAAAGCGGAGAGCCAACTTGGCGGAAATATTTCCCGGTATTAGTAGGTTCGGTCGTAGTAGGACTTCCAAGTCTTCTGGGCGCTCCGCGGAATTGAGAGTACATAAAGGTCGTCCCGTGTATGTCGGGCTCTTACACAAGGTGGTGCATGTTACCTGATGTAATAAAGAAACACACGCACAGAAGCGCGCACACGTACGCTCGCGTAATCGTTAGACGGCTTCCACGCCTCTAAATGTCATTTATACAAGTTGCCCGGCGTTGCATAATTTTTCTCGTTCCAGCAGTCGAACGTGGCGAACCTTCAGATGGCCGATTTTCCATTCGCCTCTGACACTTCGTTTCTTATTAACATACGCGTATTTCTACTTTACCCCGTAGCCAAGAATTTCGAGCCACCTCTGTGTTGATGGTATCGGATCAGGATTGCGAAAGGTTTTATTGAATGCGACGCGATGGCAAAACAACATCATGCAAAATAATAATCTCACTCTCCTTCCCTCTGTTCACTGAATTCAAAGGTACCATTGTTACGAAACCATTCAACTTTCCACTGCATCATCTTCTCGTGCCTTTAACGACAGGCGAAATAATTACCTAACAACTTTGCCTCTGTTAAATGAGCCCCTATGCAGTTCATAATACAATAATAATATATTGAATCAAGACGTCCGTGCAATGATTCGTGCTAAAATAATGACGACTCAGGGGACCAAAGGATTGCAGAATTTAAAAAGCACGCATGTTATTTGTGCTATATTTCATCAAAATGTATCACCCACTCTCCAACGCTTAAAATATCTTATACAGGTATGTATATATTATCGAAGGTCCTCGCGACTTTAATCGTGCCTCGTTAATCGAATCCTCCTTACGGAAGGCCAAACGCGGCTGACGTTTATCGCCGAAATGTCCATTTACGATACAATTACAGTGCTAGCTTTCTCCGCGAGTGGTGGGTGAAATATTCATCAATAAACGGGCAACATAAACGCAGAGGCGTGCACGTAACGTCAGTGCGGAAATCTTCTTCGACGCTCGTATTACCAGCATGATCCTCGCGGAATCGACGGCGTTTCCCCCCGCGCTGTTCCCCGTTTCCTCTCTCACGGGCGAGCTCCTTCTAATTCTTACCAGTGTTTAACGGCGGCGCATAAAAGACGGGGTAAAAGTAACGCGTTGGAAAGAGCGATAGGAGGAGATGGAGCGCGAGGTACTCGCGCAAACCGGGCACCTGCCTTATTGTGAATCGACACTGTAGTACTCCATTCTCCTGCTCTGTGCTAGCCACACGACCCACCTTGTTCTAGATATTCGATACTCTTCCTTTCTCCTCCTACGATCCGTTCCAGACACCGTGACGAAATGCGCTGCGCCTCGTAATAGCGACGTGTACTTTATAATGGCACTACTACATCATTGTGCAGTCGATGTCGTCGTGATGCCACGTGGAAAGTAGCCGCGACTCTTCCAAGGACGTTAAGGACCTTCGTCTTCGCTCTTCGGTAGTCGAGACACGAAGATCCTTGACAATGAGCTGGTGACTTTTTCCTTTCATTGATCCTGCGGTTGGCCATGCGCTATGGTATTTCGTACTTTATTCGATTTATAATATTGCAGATATTGAAACGCGAAAGTCAGTGTGTCGCCCGAGGTGCTTCTGACGGAGGTGATCGAAATTCGGGAGCATTGTCCTTGAAGATGAATAATTAATTGAAATTGAAGCCAAAGTAGAAATAGAAATAACATAGTCTGTCGCTTTGAAATATTTAAACGGAAGGCATTGGAAGTTATAATGACACTGTTAATCGTAAGTAGCAATCTAGTTGCCATTGAGACAAGATTGTCGCCTTAACGGCTCATCCTCCGTGCGCCATATCCGCGAATTTCTAGCGTTAACGGCTCCATGCGAAGAAAAACTTTCCCGTGAGCCCAGTTCCCACGCCTCATGGTAACTTCCAGCCACGTATGCAACTGCGCGTGTACGTGCATCCTGCGTACAATGCACCGTTCGGGAGACATGCGTAGAACTTTCAAAAAAGGGGGACGGTATGAGCTCGCGTGACGGGATTGTTGGAAGAACAGGGCCCAAAAGAAAACCATCCCCGTGAAAATAGGATAAAGTATCGCCAATTAAACGTAGAACTAATTCGGTAGTCGGAGCCAGCTTGAACATTCACATTCTTCTGTGAATGTAACAGGATTTTTTGCATCGATCAGAGATCCTGTTTCTAACGTAACAACGTCCTTCTTGCCAGGTTTACAGTCATCACCGTTTGCCTTGTAAATGTTTCTAATGACTTGTAAGCACAGACTGCTCCTTGGTATAGGCAAACAGAGAGTCGTCCCGCTTGAGAGATTCTTCTAGTTCTTAGTAACGAAACGGTAATTTCGTCGGCTGGTTTCTCTGGCCGATAAATCCCCCGAAGAGTTAATGCAGCTATTTTTCTCTCCCCGCGCGGAAGCCTGCGCTGCCACTGCACTTGAAAAAGTATGCATCGTGGCGCCAGTTTATCGTAAATTTACATAACGCATCCGTGCAGCATGCGCATACACGGATGCAACTCATCTTGACTTTCCTCGACCTTGCTTGCGGCCTCTCAGAAGCGGTATGTTAATTTCCCTGCTGTTCTTGATGAGCTTAATAAGCTTCTCCGGAGCATAAACATGCGAAGCTCCTGACTTTGATGCCTCTGTATAGGAGTGCGTTATACTTCAGTTCTAATTCGACAATTCGTTACAATTAAGCGTCATAAGTTTTCTTATACAGGAAGAAACTTACGTCCAGCGCACAATTTTATTTCTCTCTACTTCTTAGACTTGTATGCATCACTTCAATTGCTTTTCGTAACCAATCGCTTGCGATAAAACAAAATGGGACAACAAAGTGACATCTTTGCAGAATATTATTATTTTCCTAGCTGTACTATTATATAGAAAGAAGAAACGTACGTTTTCCATTTTATTTTTTATCCTCTGGTTTCACTTGTGGATTTTTACGTAGAGATAGCGCACGCGAAAGGATTCCCAGAAACGTGTCAGGTGTGTCGACCAATAAATTTATTTCGCAAGGAGTTGTAATGAAATCGTTAGTTGGAGGATATGACTAATAAGCGTTTAGGATACCAGGCGAAGGAACGAGCAGTGCAACGTTCGCTACCCAGCGAATTGGAACGTCTTCAAGATTTCAGGCTGGTACTACACCCTGGCGCCGTGTCTCCTCGAAGATAACAAAGTGGCTCTCTGATTCACGATTATTCCGGTATTACTCAAGCTGGAAAATAACGTGGCGCGATAATACGTTCCACGGTAATTAAAGAGACATCGAATCACGGCTACACTGAGACGTTTTGCCGAGGGCAATTTGTTACAACATATTACTCGAAACTCAATTTCCCACCTCCTTAACCGCTACCATCGTTTACGTTCTTAATTCACTCGTCATAAAAAAAGAGATAGAAATGTTTGTTATATCTGTTCTTATCTAAGAATTATATTGGATTTCGTGCTGCACTAGTCATGGTGGTAGCCAAGGTGGGGCAGCCACAGGAAAAAATTATAAATTAGTCGTGCATCTAAAATTAAATTAATTTGTTACTAAATAAAAATGTAAGAACAAAATTGATTTCACTATTTATTGCACCTCCCTGAATGAAATCCTGGCCATGCCTCAGGCACTAGTTGTTCAAATCTCTTTGCACAGAAGCCTATGAGAAGTTTCTAACTTTCGTCATTTGAGAAAACTGAACTGAAATGATTTGTGGAACATTATGGAAGTGTATAGAAACAGTTAGCCAGATCTTATCTGTGGTTCGAGGAGGTGGAAACATCTAATTGCAAGCTGAATCATTTATGCCAGATTTTTATACGAACATACTTTTATTATATGTATGTGGAATGCACTTCAGAAGTAACCGGATCCACCTAATTGCGTTTCGCTCCAACTTCTGAATTAAGCAAGTCGACATTGTCACGGGAAACCTTCCCCCGCAGCTCGTGGTATGGTCGAGGCTGGGGCTAAAAGAAGTCTTGGGTTTCACAAGAGGTCGACTTCCCTAAATGCAGCACAGTATAATTATCTCTTCTCTGGCTGAATCCTAAAGGTCATCGTCACGATGAGCACGATCGTATGGAGTATCGCCAAAGAGGGGCCTCTGACGCGATGTACCTGGCATCCCTGATCTATATTTATAGGGAGAACGACCGATGGAATATGCGATCGATTGTGTCCGCTGCCAAATGTCTTTTGGTCCCTCTTGACATCGCCTTAAAGTAGCCGAACAAAGGTGCCAAACCGCTGCTAACTACCGGCGCTGAGCAGACTTCAGTAGACGCTGTCTGCTGGATCCTCCTTCTTCCCTTTTCAACGCCCTCGTTGCTTATCCTCCTCGTTCTGAGCTATTCAATATAAAGCTCGAAGAATTTCTTCATTAAAATTGACTGGACACTTCCTTGTTTAGGGAATAATCATCTTGTCTCTTCATTCGTTTCCTTGTAAATCGAATAATAATTTTGTTCACTTTACTTTGGCTCGAATTTTACAAAATTGAAAGCAAAGTCACAATGGTAGTGTGACAGCATGTGGTACTATAACGCAGATTATCTGGAATTGAGGACCTTGCAGCTCCATCTTTACCAACTTCGAGTAAATTAGAAAAAACTGTCTATAAAGTTATTGCTTTGACTTAACATTAAAAAGAGAACATTAATTGAAAAATATATATTTCCACACAATAACTAGCAGTTATTGAGTTGGTATGTTTCTATTTCTATTTCTGGCGAATTTTTCAAATCTCATTCGTTATCGGATTTGCATCAAACGTGCACCAAACGATGTAGAATTTTTTTTACAGATTACTCGTGATATCTTCAAAACTGTAAAAAAATGAAACTGCACCCCTCTTGCTGCAAGGACCTAAATTCTAATCCTGCTGCAGAATAATTTTTTCCTATGAAACGAACAACACTGACCACGATTCTCTGTCAAATGCAGAATTTGAATGCACCTCCTCGGGTCAAGTATTTCAGCAACGTAATGAGCCTGGTATGATCGCGATGAGCTGTACAGCAGGGCCCGTTGACACAGTTCGATTAAAACGGCGAAACACGTTCTGGGAATCCTTTAAAATAGCTCGAGGAGGTGCCAATTCCTCGCTAATTGCCGTTCGACAGACACGCTCTGTCAGTGTACCGTTTTCTGCTACGTCCGTGCCAGTTACCCCCTCGACTGGCGCTATCCATAAAAAGCGAATGTAATCG
Organism: Andrena bucephala; assembly: GCA_947577245.1. Classification (NCBI taxonomy): domain Eukaryota; kingdom Metazoa; phylum Arthropoda; class Insecta; order Hymenoptera; family Andrenidae; genus Andrena; species Andrena bucephala. The sequence goes on from OX387715.1 coordinate 114,868,790, forward strand.
GCTTTCCAACAGATCCACTGAATACTCATTCATCAGCGTTTCATATCGAAACTAACCTTCGCTGGCCGCGGTAAACGGCGAGCCAGGTACATACGGACCGTTCCACATTCTTCGCGGGGATCGTACGTGCCGGCTAGCTCAGGATTGATAAATAAGCGTCGTCGAATCGGTCCTGTGATCTCGACCGATTGCACCGCGGGATTAACGATGACGGATTAAAAAGGTTGCGCTCCTTTCCATTCCCCTGGATCACTGGCGAGCGTAAGCGAGCTGGCAGCCACCGCCGCCCACCTGTTTACCATTTGCAGCAGTGCGCCTTTCCGTGCCGATCACCTGGCAGCATTTCAAGAAATTATTCTAATTAACCGTATTATTAGCCAGCCGCGTAAGAGCCGGCCGTAGACCTCGGCTCCGTTTTTCCAGAAACCTCCGTCCAGGTACGACGAACTTCCCTTTCCCTCTCCAAGGACACGGCGTCGGTGCAGGCCTCGCTTTTCATTCCTCGCCGCGTTATTTATCATAAAACTGCGCGCACAGGTGCCCGGTGCACACGGTCACTTGGCTGGCGCATAAATCAGCGGGGACTTAATGTAGCGTCGTAACGAGTTCTCACCTTGGTCCCAGCCACGGCGAGGTCCTCTTCGCCCGTGGTCCTCGCGTCGTCTACGACGCCCGATAAAAAGCAACGGATTCCTTTCTCTCCTTTTTCAGAGCACGCACCACCCGGACAGAAATAATAAAGCCGCGCGAGCGTTAATCGAGCCCCGTAATCTGGTCCGGTGGGCGTAAATACGCGAAGATAATGTAGCGTTGCGCGTTTTCCGCGTGTATTGCCGTTCGCTATCGTTCGGGAGACTCTATACCTAGGCGAGGAAAAGTCGGAATCACGGATTCCTTCTTGCAAACCGTGCTGAGGAATTTTTATTACTCCTGCTTGGGAAATGTAGCCTGAGGAGTGAGTCATAGGGACCCCCTTGCAGTGAAAGAGAGGGAACAGAAGTATTAAGTCCTTCTACCGCGCAGCAGTGTTGAAAGTGTTTCGAACAGTCACCCAAGATTGGAATTTCGATCGGGCGATAAATACGGTGGAAGAGCCATAGCGACAGGAATCGATGGACAAAAAGTGTTCGTGTAGAATTTCAATAGGTTCTTCTTCATTTTGTATTCTTATGACACGTGGATACCAGAAGATACATTCAACCTTCGAGGCTACATTCTTAATTTAATCCCACCAGCCTGGGACATGCGTTAAGTACCTATAAAACGATTATGACCGCTTCAGATTGAGCCATTTCGACACACGCACCGTCCATAATCGATTCACTCGAAAGGGACTATCAGCGCGTAAAAGTCGGAGAGCAAATTACTCGTTCGATACCATCCCCGTCCGCTGGAATGCAACAGCCGTACGATGATCACCAGCCGTCCTATCTGCATAGCTATGAATGCACACATTGCACACGCACGGCCCGGAATGCACCACCAACGTGTGCGCATTACGATTTCATCGCGTGGGGTGCAGCAAGGACGCCTGTACGGCACTTGTCGCGCTCGCTGGAATTTGTTTCGAGCCGGAGTCGCGGGACGCCGCCCGACAAATAACGACGTTATGCAAATTCCTACTTGTGTACTTTTTTCCCTTTTTATTTCTATCGGGCTGATTCACGCGAACGGCGCGACACACTCTGGGAGACAACAGAAAAAACTCAGACACGTCATGGCGTGATTTTTAGAGTGGACCCACGCCGATGCCAAATATGGCTGGCCTTTCGGAGATTGCGATATAAAATTGCGGCGTATCTGACGATCTTCTGAAAGACAGCGTTGATTTTTAGGATCCTTTGAGAGGGAGAGCATACAGTGAGTAACGAACATATTAACGAGAAATCGCTATTTTCGGGAATTCCGTGATTTTCGATCTTATTCTGCGATCTTTAAGCGTTTATAGCTCAGAGCAACGTTAATCGATTATGATGAAATTTTAGGCATGTATACAACTTACTTCAATCTGCAAACGGATTTTTTTAATTTTCGTTACAGGCTCACAAAGAAAGTTTAAAAAACGAGCTTTACAATTTTTTTTGCTGTTCCGACCAAGTGCATTTTTTTTAAAAACGACGAAACACGTCATTTAGCAAACTAATCCTTCTAGCTTCTCAAAAAAACTCAAGACGTTTTGATTAATTTTAAAAAACTTATGCGATTTTAAAATGTGTCCGAATATTTTCGTTACGTTGTCTTTTTATTTTGGCCCGTTTGCATGTTTAGGTGGTGAAACCATCCCTCGAAGTTCATAAATAGAAGTACAAAAGCGACTGACAACAAGACCATCATCCATACAGCAAGTTATGACGCAAATGAAATTTTTTATCAAGTTTTATTCAACACAATTTTGTATCCCTTATGAGCTTTGAGGGTTGCTTTCATCCCCTGAACATGCAAACAAGCCAAAATAAAAAGACACCTATTTCTTACTTTTCGGCTCTTTAAAACATATCCAAAAACTAAAGCAATCGAAGACGAACACCTGAAAACCTCTCCTTGTTAGTCGTTTGCTAGTAGAGGAGAGTTAACCATCCAGGAATTTCAATATTCTACTATTTCGTGCAGTGTTTATGTATCGCTCCAAAATATTATTTCGACTCGCACACCTATCACTTTATTTGTAGAAGCTGTTTCCAGATGTCTGATAACTTATTTTCGCATTCATCGAGTAAACTCAGCCCGACTTTACCGCCTCAAGTCAACTCGATTCACCTGAAACGAGTCAGCAGATAGTAGAGACGTGCACCAGCCGTTGTTCATGGGCCATTTAACGCGGGAGAGGACAAACCTCGAACCAGAAACTTATCTTCGCGCATCACGGTCATAATGGAACAATACGGAGCCTGTTCTACAATCATCCTGGATTGTCCTATTTCGAATCCATCATCGCGTGGCATGAAATTTCCCTGGGGTACCCATACATCATCGGCCCGGTAACAACGAGCCGGGATAATAAATAATAGATCAGCTTTATTCAAAGCCCGACGGAACGTCGTTAGACGGTATAAAGTGCGTTGCTGGCAGCGTTCACGCTAATAGCATAACAGGTTTAGCGTAACGCGGCTCCGCGGCCTGGCAGTAATGAAACGGGGCGAAATTTTCGCAATCAACACCTGTAAGAGTCGATTATTATCGCATTAATGGTACGCAGATGTAAAGCGGCGAGTACCTATAAAACCGGCGCAACCTGGATTATGTAGTATGGATTCCAGTTGTATAACAGGCGACTGGCCAGTCTCTGTTCGTGCCCGCGTTTACATGCTGCCGAAGTGGTTACGTTGCCATTCAGACCACGCCTCGAAACGCGTGTTTCCTCGTTCCACGGAAGACATTACCTGCAGGCCGGTGTAAAGAGCATCGAGAGTGATCTCGACATGGATCCTCGACTCACGATCGTTGCCGCGCAACCCCGTTGTGCCGGGCACTCGCAGATTCGATCGCGGAAAGCGCGATCGAGCCGCTTGATTATTCCGTTCCGCGAATCGCAGGGGCAACAGTCCGTTCTGGACCTATCCAGCCGAACGTTAGAAATTTACGCAGGGCTGTTCAATGGTTCATTAAGGTTCGATTGCCCCTCGGTGCTATGATTGCTTTATTATTCGTGATTCTACATTACGCAACCTCCGTGCACACGGCTTCTGAGTCGAGTGCCGTAGACTCGGTGGAGTGCCCGTAGAGGCATTGATTGAATGTTAAAGATGAAACAGATACGGAGGTTTCTTCGCACGCGTTGCAGTATGTTTTTCTTCGGGGAACTTTCTCTGCACGTTCGCTTCGAAGTGTCTCAACTCTAAACCCTCGCTTTGCTCGCTGCACTGTGTAAAAATTCTGACGCGTTGATTCCCCTTGAGATGTAACAGCGGTTACTGCTATAAGTTGGAAAAAATCGCTTGTATATGAAGCTGCATACGTTGCAGTGGAAAGCTATGCACTAACCACTCGCGTTATCTTTATGTTTCAGGTGAGTGTCGGCGCAGCAGGCACATTAATCGAGGGAAACTGGCGCAGCGCAAGGGTTGTCACGGACTCAAGTACGACCTATAAAATTTGAAATTTAAACTCCATTAAGCCTCCGCGTCCGCGCAAGCTGCGCTCGACGTCAGATCGTTCGGCCGATAAGCTAACCGTTTTAATTACTCGCCGGTAAGTTGGAAGAGTAATAGCCACGGATACATTTGGTACCGTAGAATCTGACATTCCATCGCGCACCGAGGAAACGGCGGACGTTTTTCTGACCCGAGCGGCTTTTTGGATAATATGCCGAATCGTTCCGTTGGAACCACGTTGAAATTGGAATTCCAGCCTGGTTCGCTCCATAATGATCAATTATCCGACTTTCGTTTCGTACGTGCCGGCCATCGGGCCTCAACTTCTGCTCGAAAAGCGTGGCTGGCATTGTCGAATCGACCGAGCCGAGTTTCTTAGCGTTCTACATATGTATACTTGCTCCCTTGCACGGTGACCTTACTCGACAACCCGCAGGAAAGGTCAGCAGTGCCGAAGATTTCACTCGAATTCGTGGCTAACGCCTTCCGCCATTTCCATTTAGCAAGCTTTCACCGCAGGGTAATAATGATCGATGAAGGAATAATTTACGCTTCAAGGTCAATCGGTTCCCACGAAACGGTCACCGTCGTGTTCGCTGGCCTAGGATGAAAATAAATTTCTTCGGTAGCAGCAGACTGCAGCTTTCGCTCGTTTTAATGCCAGGTCGTGTCCTTCGACGGTGAGGAGCTGATCGCAGCTACCGCTTACCCTCCGCTGATTAACCTATTTAACCCTTCGAGAGATCTGCAAATGCCAGCTGGCGAGAAATCGATCGTGGAAATGGAGGAAAAGTGTGTTAGGGTGGCCCAGTGTCATTACTTGACCTCCTCGCACAGTGTAGTTTTTAGAAATTTAAAAAGAGATATGCACGGTGAGCCTGAAAATTCTTGGCACATGTAGGAAATTGCTGAAGCAGTTTATATTATAAATATTTTATATATTTCTCATTTTTTTTCAAGTGACAGAGTAGTGCAGAATAAGAAATACTCCGCTGTTAAATTCCCCTTGGGATCGTGTAATGACTTCTAAAAGATCGTCCGCGTAATTCGAAGTGGTTAGGGTCCAAAGAAATTGTGGTAGGTAATGAAAAACAGAAAAGAATCAGTGTTTCTCACGAAGTTTATCTACTGCCTTCCGGTTATCACGAGCTCGTGCACCTGTAACTGACAATTTAATCATAGCCACCCTTTGCTGATTAACCTAATTAACCTGCGGCAAACTCGAGAACGTCGAAGACGTTCACCTGGTGATCTTACGGGAAGAGAGAGATCTCTGTTATCTTGGCACAGAATACAGCTAGCTGGGTTTGTTTACGCCGCGGTAATCACGAGCGATTCATTAAATCGGCCGTTAGTCGGAACGTCCAATTAACTGGCAACCGGGCAGGAAAGCGGATATAAAGGCATTCAAGGAGCTTCCTCGGGCTTTCTTCGCTTAATTCGGTAATCGAATCTAAACGAGAAAGTCTGTAGTCATAATTTAGACGTATCTCGGTTGGTATGTGAACCACTTTTGACAACAGCATATTATATTGTTATAACTTTGACACAGTTCACTTCTCTATTAAATCACATCTGCATAATGGTGCTCTTTAAATACACTCTAAATTTCTGTGTCACGCAATTCAAGCTTAACGAACGAGTTTGAAGCTCCAAATGGGTTGATATTAATCAAATCTTCCTTATATTATATTTTACGAAACAATTAAATTCTCCAAAACAAACGTCCACAAGGTCAAGATATTCAGTGACTTTCTCGTGTCAAGTGGCTCGCATTTAACATTCGCCCGATCGAAGATGTCTCCGAGTTATTCGAGCGTAGAGGTTCAGCCATATTTGGGGCACGGTTACACCTGCCAGTCGTTAGAGAGCAATTGTTAGAAAGCAGGCAGCTCCGTCTTAATTGTGCACGAAGGAGACAATAAAAGTGTGTAAAAGGTGGGTGAACACGGCGCGGACGTCTCATCGTGCTCCCAGCTAATTATCCTAACGAATGGAAATCGTGGCGAGCCGCAGGTTAGCACGTGTTAGCTCGTATATCCTCATTAATTAAGTAGAGCCCTCGTTCGCGCGAAAATTGGGTCGAGTACTTTGCGCGAGCGCTTCGCAACGGGAGGATTCCACCGTGCGAGCACGGATCCGCTGTGTACTGGCACCACTGACTAATTACTTTCATATTTCTCCGCGGAGTAAATTAATTTTCAAACGAAAACACCGCTGCATCAAGCTGTGTGTTTTGGTACGTCAGCTGATGCTCCGTATGGTTTATTTATGGATACGTAAATGCTGCTTACGCACGCAACTACTTGATAAAATGGGGGGGGGGATCCACTTTGAAATATTTCGCCGATAGTCAATCCTTATAAGATAACACAGCAGTCGTTTACAAATATTTATCAAAGTAAGTCCTGTGCAGTTGTGGTTTTTAAACACAGAGGATGAATTAAATGTAGGAAACAATGCTAGGAGGTAATGGAAAGTGAAGGAAACCTCTGATTCTTCGAACACCTAGTATACGTCGGATTATATAACAGAAAAGTAAGAATTCATGAATTCGCTCGAATCGTTTCGCACACTGCAAATCTCTGCTACATCCCTTGCAGCCGTGGTATTAAGCTTCCAGGTGCATCCTTCTTCCCACGTCGACTTCGTGGTAACAGCTTTACAGGAAACCTTATAATATTCCTCAAAGCACCGAAATTATCCAATTACCCAGAGTGTTTTTCCTTCCGGTATCGCGTGTAAAGGGAAGAACGCCAGCTGTCGTTAAAGTTGTAAAAAAAAACTTTGTTATTCTGAATTAAAAATGAAACTACTATATTTTAAACTGGTGTACCTACGAGAATGCCTTCAATTTTAACTAATCCTCTTCATTCCCCAACATGGTACATATTAAGAAAAATATATAACAGTACAATACAGTAAACCCCACAATTGTGGGTACACAAATTTGTTTACATTCAGCAGAAACGCTACGTTTGCTCGCATAAAACGGATACGGTTCCATTTCCATTGTACCAATTTCGTTCCACGTCGATGAGCTTTCACCGGGACACGCTAAACCCTAAATCCGGCGAAGTCCGTTTCCTCGTGAGCGCGGCCACGCACACATGTCCAGCTCCGTGCAGGTGCACGGCTTGCACAGCCCGACCTCGAGTATAGTGTTTCCGTTCATGGATATCCCCAGGTACGGATGATGTTACCTGCAGGTTCTCTATTTTCTCGGCTCGCTCGAAACTCTCGGTTCGCTCTCTTCGTGGATCATGAAACGAAACCCTTTCTGGTTCGCTCTTACCACGGATTTCCGTCTCTGCGATGGTTACGGATATATTCCCATTGTGCACCGCTGCCGCGGAAACGGCTACGAGGAACCGCGTCGCTGAGAACTTCGACGGTTGCCGAATCGTGTGACCGCTACTTCTGAACTTTTCCGTTTGTGTTCCATTGAGTGCTGAAAGCGTTTTTAGTTAGGATATAATTTGAGGCAGTCAGAGCAACGACGGACTAACCCACATTTTTTTCGAAATTGAATTAGTAGCAATAACGTATTCCAATAGGCTCTACTAACCATATAAAGTAGGAAATTTTTTTTTTTTTAATGTGGGTTGGTCCGTTGTTGCTCTGACTGCCTCATTTGTAAGGATGGATACATTACTGTACCTTTTGGGAGTTTCTTCTACTCCATTTTGATTCCCCGCTTTGGAGTTTCTTTGGGGGATATAGTATCGATACATATACACCATAATAATTCATTCATGAATCTGCAGAGTGTAGATTTACATACCTACTTGAGATATTCAGGGATTCTCCTTCTCTGCTTGAAAATTTTTCGAGTGCCATGTGACCCACCATGTGTCCTCATACATTTAAAAATAAATCAGAAAGAAGCATATGTCGTTCCCCTAAAATAATCGTCACTTTCACGCGATCGTCCTCGTTAAAGTTGACCTACTTGAAGCCGAAGGAAATAAACTTTTCTTTAGCGAACAGCGAGTAAAAAGATACTCCAAGTTTTCTATACGTATAACCGCGCGTAAATAGTCAACTTTTAATTGCGTTTGACTAACGATTTCACGTTCCACGCCTTCCAAGTAGGGAATAAAAAAAAGATTCTTACGCGAAACAGAAATACTTCTAGGAACGTTAGTTCCACGTGAACACGTACGATACATAATTAAGTTGACTCGTGATATACGGTCACGTGTACGTGCGCCTCGCTTCTAATAGTCGCGAAACGATCTGCATAATCACCCGTTACTTTTATTCCATGAATATGCAAAGCGTCCTGCCCGACGGTGACAGGAGGAACACGTGGTCTCGATATTTCCTCGTAATTCGTCGATAGGTGACACATTTACCGTAAAACCGGAGAGGCGTGCGCGCGCGCCACGTGAACTGCTCTCGTTATATTATTATCCCGACATAAAATCCGATCTGGAGCGAAGACGTGTCGGAAAATCTCACTCGGACATTTTCACTCGTCCTCCCCCAATTTCACGCGCAAACGAGACGTCGCGGCGACGAACATTCAAAGGTTCACCTCGGTGACACAGTTTTTCTAATCCTGCCAGAATTATATTAGTGTTGCACTACTGCCTGACCAATTATATGGAGAATTAATTAGGAGGAGTCTTTTTATATCTTCTGACAGAGTCTCGCAATATTTATGTACATATATAATGAAAATTTTGAAAAAGGAATGGAATGACAGCAGGTTTTTTTTATAGAAACTCTGTTAGGATGAATTATAAAGGTTTTTCTATAATTTCTTATGTTGATATAAAAGGAAATTCAATATAAAAGGCGAACACTGCTGAATTCAGCGTTACAGTTTATTACGCGAGTGCAGTCTTCATGCAAATCGAGAAATCTGTCGACTTGTGCCTAGCTTGTCTGTAAGGAACGAGATAAAGAAAGAGGCAATCGTCTCTAGTAGTTGAGACAGTCACGTTCGCTCCTCTTTAGCCATTCACTCGGTAAAAACAATGCTGCTCGACGATTCTCCTCTTGGAGTGACGCGATCACAGAGCAAGCACGACCGCCAGGTAATTGGACCGAAGATAATTCTTTTGAACGAAGGGAAGACTGCGTTCACCGTTATTGTTTCCGGGCTCTTCAATTTCCACTCATCCCGTTTCAGTTCCCCTTTGTCGTCGTCGTCGTCGTCGTCGTCGTCTCTTGTGAGAAGCCAGCAACCGTGAGACGTCAACGACAGAAAGAAAGGAGTACTTTGTTACGAGGAAACGCCTCGTGGAACGCGCTCCGAGACATTCCTGTTCCGTTGAAACGCAACTCGCTTCCTCCCAACCCAAATCCAAAATACAACGGGAAATATTTGGCGCACTTAGTCGACTAAAATTACATTGCACACATAGTAGCTCCGCTGCAAAGAAAATATCAAAAATCGACTCGTTTTAGAGGAGTTCTGGAAACTAGGGCAGATGGGTGCCTCCCATTAAGCTTACGGTTAATGATGTCTCGACTGATCATACAAATTTCTAGATTACTTATCACGCGTTTTAATCGTTAACTGCGTAGTCGGGCTGCAAATTATTACGTCACGGTTGAAATCTCTGCATATATTCTCATTCCTTCGCTCAGAAAATAGCTATATCTCTTCTTACTTCGTAGAATCGTCCTGCATAAAAATCGTTTCATTAACACCGTATGTTTCACTCCGAAATCCGTAGTTTAATTAAACGCAATTACGGACTGGCTATCCTTAAAAACTATCAGAGCAGTACAGTTAACCGCATCGCGTCATTTTCATTGGGATCAGGAAACGAAGTGTTCATTCATGAAACCGTGGTGTCTTCTAAATTGAATACTACCACTCCGCGCCTCTCAATCAGAGATACGTCAGACTAACATCATAACACTTATTCTTAGCTCGCGTTAGATTCTCACACTACACGTGCTATTCAACGAGAATCTACCCCACATCGATTATAAAGCCCCAAACACACTGCACCCGCAGACTAGATACCTGCTGCTCCTCATCAGAGCTGAGCTTCAAGTGCAATTTTCATTACTCATTCACAGCCAGCAGAAGACCAGTCACCCAAACACCGCGTTCCACCAACAGACTATCAACCAACCACACCACGATACCATTAAAGTCTCGCAGCATGTGTCCCGCTCCGCCGTCGACAGCTATCAGAAGGCGGATTTCTTCTTCTTCTCGGAGGGTATAAACCGTGAGCAGCGGTAGAGGAGGCGGCATTCCGTCGATGGTGGCTGTGTGCCTACAATTATCGCGGTTTTCTATTATGGTACCCGGGCCAGCGGTTCAGACCAGGCCAACGCGCGGCTGTTCTCTTTGCATTGCTACGTTCCCACGTGCCTCCGCGAATACCTCCACATGCTATACACGACTAATGCCCGGCCTTTCTGGCCTCCGCTTGACTTTTCCTCGGACTAATGGTCGCCTACCTTGGCTCCTCCGGGGCGATATTTCGGTGGTACCAAACTAATAAGTGACCGAGCGAAAATAGACGTCGCGCGCGGCTTACGGTCCCCGCGAAGTAGGAGGAGGTGTACGAGCACGGGGAGTAGGGCGGCGCGGCGGTTGTGGCCCTCTTCTGGCATCGGGGACCCGAATATTAAACCCTTTGAACCACGCCTGTGACGCGGTTACAATTAGCGGTGGTCCACTTGAACGGCGCATTTGTCGCGGCGAACGCGCCCGCTGTTTTGATTCGACGTCTCGAGACGGCCTCGATTCGACGCGCTGAAATATCGTGCTTCCTGGCCAGCTTGCTCTTTGCAACCTCCACCTTTCGCCGTGGATTAATCGCGCGTTTATTATAGTCTTATATTTTCGGGACGTTTTTCCGTTTATTCGCATCCCCGGTTTGTTTATGTCGCGCGGCGTCTGAGGGCAATTAGGCGTCGGCTGTTTCGGTACCTCCCAGTTCGTTGGCACGAATCCGACGGTACTCTGGAATTTTCTTTGACATAATTCATTTACTCCGAAATATTGCGCGCCCGCTGAAATAACGGAACGATTCGAGACTGAGTAGCAACAAAGTACGTGCAACATGTTAAATTAAGAGTGACAGTGCACTGTGGCATTCCCTTTGCAATCACTGGGCCGCGAATTTATGCGCTGGCAGGGCATTGTTGCATATGCAAAACCTGTGTAGGATTGTGCGCAGAATGCATGCTGTATGTGTATTTACGATTTTTACGAAAGTTGGACACTTAATTCTCGGTTACTAAAAACGGTAGACACGATTCACATTGTTCGTTCGTGTCTGAGTAGCAAAAGCTACCATTTCTCTGCCACCTCGTGCATTCCACCTTCAGCGTGCCGGTGAAATTCATTTATAGGTACAGTAAATATTCGTTACATGTTCAGCGCTCGAGACCGGGCACGAACATATAACGTGTAGGGGGCCACGAATTTCAACACGAGCTGGTTTGTTTATTCAAGTGATACTTACCGTCGGGCCCCGGACTCGCTTGTACGTTTTGCCAACCGCAATTGGCAGTCGAAAAACAGGACAGCGAGTGAGAAAGACTTAAAGCGAATGAGAAAGGATGAACGACAGTCGAATATGAATATGACTCAATATCATCCAAATCACATCGTGTTTGGTCTTACTTTCATCAGAAAACCCTGATTAATATGTTCAAAATATTTTCATAAGAATTGAACCAAAAATTTAAACATTTAATTTGTCATTAATTTGTCATTAACGCTCGCTAGTGTCTTATCTCAGGGTTGGCTTGTTTTGACTCGTGTCCCCTTCCACGGTTGACTGGTTCCGAGGGAAATCACCCCAGTTGTTGGGGCGAGACGACGATCATATAACGAATATTTCCGCGCGAACATATAGCGAATATTTACTGTATAGAGGAACCCGGAAATACTTTGGACACGAGGATACATTGGACACTTTTACAATTGCCTCCATAGTGTCCTGATTATTGCAACTATTTGTTTAGTTTGTGCGTATTTTTGTTATTTGGTGCGAAAATGGGGAAAATAGGCAAAACAGTTACAATAATCATGACACTATGGAGGCAATTGTAGAAGTGTCCAATGTATCCCCGGTCTCCTCTGCCTATAATAACTCAAATTCATGCAGCATCAACAAAGTGCATGATCCATTTCATCGATTAGAACCTAACTCTATCACACTCAGCTAACATCCTCGAGCAACGGAACTGTAAACAGGACGAAATCTCTCGATCCCCTCGAATCTGGGCCACGCGGAGCTATCATTACGCGCGTTTCGTCAGCAAATCGAGTGGCCATCGTTCCCTGACAAGGCGTATTACGCGGAGCCCGGTAGCAAAGCGTGCTCCTTTGGACGGTGCGCGCGCGAAAGCAAACAATAGGCCTGTTCCGTGAGTGGTCGCATCTGATTATACAGCGCGGAGCCGGTGGCATCTCGGGCCTCGGTATTTTCGGAGGAAGAACAAAAACGGATCTTACGAAAGTGGTGTGTGGAGGTGGAGAATGGTGGAGGAGAGGCGGAGGATACCCGAGAGGGCAGCAGGTAGGGGTAGGACAATGACCAAGGAATATATTCGGGAAGCGACGTCGGTGATCCCGCTCGATCGAAACGCATGCCGAATAAATTGGCCGGCCAGCAATGCGGACTTGACCATCGCAAAAATTGCTTCCTGCCGCCGAGCCGCGCCACCGAAGAGGCCGGCAGCCTCGTCCTGATCCTCCTCCGCTGGTAATTGGACGGGCGATCCTGCTCTCTACGCGGTCCGCAAGGACGCACTTTGCACAAGCATCGATTCGTAAAACGATATGTTTTCAGACAGCCGCGGCGACAAGGCTCGGGCCTCTTCTAAGCGAACACGATACCCGTTTCGTGTCAGAACTTAATATTTAATAAACCTCTCGGATGTTGTTAAGAGCGGTACTAGCGTCTCGCGTGATCGATATCGACGCGGTTATCGCCGGTATCGATGGCGCGCGGGGGAAATATAATCTAAGAAACTGTGATCTACGCGCAGTGAAATCGACTGGAATCGTCCTTGTATCGCGTGTTCTTGATATTATTCGTAACGACGACCGATCGGGAGTTTCTCGACGTGTTATGCGCAGGTTAGCATTTTCGCATCTATTGACTCCAGCAGAAAAGCTCCACCGGTTCGCGGGCATACATCAAACATTAATAGTGTTACGAACCTCCACTCATGTCAGAGTTACGTCACCGAATTATTCATCACTCATTACAAGAACAGTGGCTGTTTACTTCCAAATTCAATTGCCTCTCCTGATCCCCACTTGCCAACCAAGCAAATGTCATCCGAGGCACCCGGTCAAGGTGTTAAGTTTCATGGAACGCATCGTCAATCCCATAAATATTATAAACGAAACTTTGTTCCCTTAATGGCGACGGAAATCCGACTGATATCAGCGGGGACATTCGGTTGCCCGTGGAGCGACGTGCCGCGACGGGTGATACTTGCATCCGTCTCTGGATGACACCGGCCTGTGCCCGTATTATCGTAACGGTTTTCAGGTAGATTTTCTGAGAAGCGTGGTTTAAGGAAAGGCCACTCGATCCACGAGGAAGAACTGGACCTTGGATACTGGACACCGGGCAGGGTGACATTCCAGAATAGGCCGATGGCTTCGCGTCGCGAAATGCAGGTTATATGCGCCTCTATGCAGCCGCTTCTAAGACGGGTTCTATACGAGCTCGATTCCTTGAAACGCGTGTGACGAGCGGAGGCCAGCGAATTCTCGTGCGATCGTTCCGTCAATAAAAATCTGAACCCGCGGATAATTGATCTCTTGGCGTTTCGACGCCGTGAGAAAGACGCGCCGTCGGCGCGTTCCGATCGCGGATTCGTACTTGCTGGATAAAACACACGGAGGGGGGAGGGATGAATGGTGGCTGGTTTTATCGATGATCGACGTGGTATAATCGCGCTCATCCTGGCAAAGGAACGTTCGAGATAGACTTGGCCTTTGTTAAAGGAGATATCACTGTGACTTAAATTCACCACGTGGAAATTGAATTTTTCAAAAGTATTCGCATAGAAGGCATGGATTATTCATGCTTCTAATTTCATGTCAGTAGAAGAATTTGAAAGTAAAGGAAGGTAGAATGTAAGGAAACATTGAGTTCGCTCGGTGAGTGACATTTAGAGTTCGCGCGGTGGTGATTGGATCATCGGTGTGTGCGTCGGTGAATTCGATTTCTGACATGCTGGCTAATGGAGGGATTCGGAGTTCATTACGGTACCATGGATAAAGAATCCACGGTTCCACGGCGATCATTATTGTCTCGAGGCAAGGTTGACTGAACCTCGCTGAGCTATTACTCGGAAGCAATCTTCTCTGTGAAAAAATGTGCAAGACAGCAATATTTCCAATTCTTACGGGAGTTCTCTGCGGAAAGAGCCGTTAGGTTGAATCTACATTAATTTTGAGTAGAAAATGGGTACAGTAGAACCTCCAGCATCCCGATTACTGGAGAAAGAAAACTACTATTGCGAGTAGATACGTACTATGCACCCCTAAATTTTCAACTTCTACTGCATCTCCGCGTAAACATACAGAAGGAATTCTAAATTTTCAAGCTGAAGGATCAAGTTCCAATTCTCCCCTAAATCTTTCAAACCTATTAATCATTTCTACAAAAAGAAGAACAGTGCAGCTATAAAGCAGATCGCGCAACGTAAGCTACAAAAACAGAGGAATCTGATTCGATTTTATCGAGAGGAAGGAAAAACGGGGACTAATTATATCCGCGATTATTTAGAAGCACAGTTTTTCTGCTCGGCGATACCGTATCGGTGCTCGGTTGCATTCTTCGCTGTCTTCCAATAAACTTGGCTGCGATCGAGCGTTAGGTAATCGACAGCTATTTCATGAGTAGAAGGGAAAGGACGTCGGTTATCGTTTCGCGATACTGCTCGTCGTAAAAGGCACGCACTGTCAGCGCGCAGCGATACGCCGTCGGATTAATTCCGTTTGCGAAACAACGGGGCGAGCAATTATTTTTCCTGCAATTACTCGAGCCGTACGTGCGCCTGCCAACCTTGCAGCACAATTCGCCGGCACCGCTCGAACAATTGAATTTAATTAGCGTAATGGAGAGCGATCGGAATGCTAATTACTTGACCGGAACGCGGGCTTTGAATTATTAGCGCACATTCCTCGGTGCCCCTTTACGATAACCGCCTTTTACGATACGGTCCCTGTGTCCCCGAATTTCGCTGCTACCTGAATTTATTCCCCCGCATACCTGTTCCTGGAAAGCCACTCGATAATTTAACCCTCCCGGGAGCAGATACTTTATGGACTTGGATCGACGTTGGAGCAGGTTAACGAGGGACGAGGAATTCTTTTTCACGGCTGCCTCGCACGGGGACCCCTCCGAGTAGTTCATTTTTCCCCGGGTTTAATGTTGCACGCGGTGGCATACTTGTGCCATTTCATTCGTATCTACATTTCCAGAAATTAGAAGTCGCAAAGAGTGCTACAGGCTGTTTTATATCGGAGATACAGAGGTTCACAGGTATCTCCATTTGTCTTACATCTTCTCTGCCCTATTGTTAGCGGCGGAAAGGTACCTAAGTAGGGGAGACCGGGGTAAAGTGAGACGGAAAAAGTTTGAAGTCGAATAAAATTTTTCCCTTTCAATAAAAATGTGTGGAAATAGATTTATAATATAATTTAAACATTACTATTGATAAATGACGAATAGCAATACTTAAAATAAACTTAAAGTATATTAAAATTCAACTTGAAAAAAAAATGCGAAAACGACCACTTTACCCCATATATGGGGTAAAGTGAGCTGAAATAAAATACGAATTTTAATGAAGGATATAATTATAAAATTAACTTTATTAGAACTTTTAAACTATTTAAACTATTTTTTAAAAATATATTTCATTAATACAAGTTTAACGTTAATAATTTGTAGTTTGCAACTTTGTACTTTGTGTAAACACATTTTCTTCTGAAAATGAGTTTGTAAATGAAGTTTGTTTACAGGAACAGTCTGACATATTATTACTAAAACAACTACATACCTAATTATTAATAAAATATGTACTTATACTATCTAAATAAATTTTTTAACAAAAATATATATTTTTCTATCACAATTTTTTTTCAAATGGGTTTCAATAATGTTTGGCAGACAGGTTCACATAAAAATAATGCGCATATCACTCGCGCATCTTTTCTTTGCAACTCAATTTACCCCGGTCACTTTGCCCAGAATGTGTACTCAGTGGAAACTTAATTAATTAATAATGTTAGGATTAATGTTTCCTCAAACGCGTGTACATGTATGTTTATAAACTTGTTATAAACACGCAAACAAAATTTGGAGTTAAAATAACACATTTAAGACTCATTTATCCAAAAAGCTAAATTGAAAAGAAAACAAATTGGAATTCTCTAAAACTTCATTTTTAATTTTTTAAATGAATTTCCATTTTTCGGTATCTGAATGTGCATAATTATCATTGTGGTATTACACACATTTATTACGTCACGAAAAATTTGTAAATATATTCTATTGTTAAAGAATAAATTAAGAAAGCTCGTTTTGCCCCGAGGTTCACTATACCCCGGTCTCCCCTACATACATATTTTTAGGAATTTTTGATAGCTTAATCTGTGACCAAGGCGAGAGCTAACTGCAGTAGCAGATCACGTTACAAAGCTCACATTTTATTAGAAATCTGGACGTAGGACACTTACCAGTTTGTCAATTTACATCCACAACCTACTTAGTAATGCCCAGCTTCTCAGCCCGTCGTTCATGAAACTCGGTGCTTTCTATTCGATAGCAGAGCGGTTGCATCGAAGAATGCAATCGCAAGTGAACACGACAGATTTACTTTCTGCGCGAACTTCGAGTCACGCAGCTTCTCCGCGTGGAAGGTATGCGATCTACGATCGACGATGGCCGGTCTCGATGGCGGTTGTTACGAGTCCATCGGACCGAGATGCAGCAATCTCTGCAATGTCGCCCGATTATCGTCGTTGTACGCCCGTACGAGTATCGTTTTCCCACGGCTCTGTGTAAATATATACGCGTTGGTGACAAGCCTTTCGTAAGGACGCACTTCTTGCGGAACTCGGCCTCGTTCGCGCAATAATTCCTGATCGTGCTTGATGGCTATCGCGGTGCACGCGCGCAGCCGTTAAGCCGCGTGCACACTGCACCGATCTCGTGGAATCATTGAAAAACGTGTTGGTTTAATGGTAATGTCATGTCTAGTGGGATGAGTAAATGAGATTCGCTGAAGATTTGGAATTTAGCTTAGATCTATCAGGTGCGAGGCACTGAGAACGAAAGTGGTTTAAAAGGCAGTCTTGAAAAAGTAACTCGAAATTCAATTTCTCCTGATGAAAGCTTTCGAAATGTGCATATCAATAGGGATACACTGTGTGCTCCAAAATCTCTCTACGGACTTACAAGGGTACATCTGGAAGTGACAATAACCGATTTGGATGCGACTTTGGTACAAAGTACTTCTTACAAATATGTTTGACACGTATCTTTTTTTATCCACTGACATTCAAGTTTGCGGGATGAAAACAGCCCTCAAACTTGAGGGCGAGAAACACGTTTGGTCGAATATCTTGGAAACTGCTAAAGCTAGTAGATCGGTGTAAACGGTAAAATTATGTATTTTCTAATAAGGAATACCACTGTGCAAAAATTTTCCCAAAAAATCCGCTCGTTTAAATAATTCATGAAAAAGAAACGGATTTTTTTCCATACTAGAAAATACACGATTTTTGCTATTTACACCGTTCTCCTAGTTCTAGTAGTTTCCAAGATATTCGGCCAAACATATTTCTAGCCCTCAACTTTAAGGGCTGTTATCACCCCTTCAACTTGAATGTCAGCCGATAAAAAAAGATACGTGTGAAATATTTTTGAAAGAACTACTTTCTACCAAAGTCGCATAAAAATCGGCGCTTGCCATTTTGATATGTTGCTTCGTTAGCATTGTGCTCCGGTGTTCGTTATAAGATCTGTGAACGTGAAGGTGGATTCTAATACCCTCTAATCCAGATGCGGCCAGACCGGGCCATTTGGGAGCACGGTCTCCATGATGTTTACCATAGCCGCGTAGATGGGGAGCTCGAAAGCCAATGGTAACGTGGGCGCGCAACGGATAGGGAAAACTGTAAGAGTGTAAGTAGTAGCGTGCGGTGTAGGCTCGTACCCCTAGCCTGAAATAACTGGCCCTCTTAGGAGCCCAAGTGGCAGCGATTGCTGGGGCCCCCAAGATTCCCAGTCATTCAATCCTATCATACGGGCATGAGGTTGCACCGCACACTACTACAGTTTTCCCTATCCGTTGCGCGCCCACGTTACCATTGGCTTTCGAGCTCCCCTTCTACGCGGCTATGGTAAACATCATGGAGACCGTGCTCCCAAATGGCCCGGTCTGGCCGCATCTGCTCTAATCAATCAACAACATATGTAGATACCTCATCACGTATCTCCCCAAAATTTTACTTCACATCACACAGCAACCCTGAATTCTTTATATCAAGCTTCACCCACCTTCCCCCTCCCCCTATTTTAATTCTCATCCCCAGGATCTAGTTCACACAAAAATTGCAGAGCCACGTGGAAGCTGAAGTCATGGTCCGTTTTCGACGGGCATCCTTGAAACGCCTGTCGATACTTGATGCCGTGTATTTCCTAACGATACGATCGCTTCGTTAGATGCTCGATTTTTTGCTCCAGTATGCAGACAGCTAGAAACGCGTGGTCGGTGCACGTGTCCACGTCCTTCGAGCGCCGCTTGGCGCCGGCCTGGACGACCGTAATTGCCGCATTATGCGAGTTCTGCGGGAACGTTCCTCGGGACGTGTCGACGTCCAGCGACTTTTCGCATTCTTTTCCGCCAGGCTCCGATAAATACCGTCATTCCTGGCCCCGAAGCCAGCCGCTTCTAATGTAAATCTCGATCGCATTTTTCAGCCAGTCGCGGGGTGAACACTCCCTTTACCCGTTCTGTACCATTGGCAGAGATATGCGACTTTATCTTCGGGTTTCGAAGGATGTCATTGTGTACTTGGAATCCTGATGAACAACGGCGCAGGCAATTAATTTGGTAGATAATGGGAAAAGTGTGGGTGAAATATTTTGTATTCTTTTGTAGAGGAAGTAATGGTTTGATAAGTTAATATATGTAATATGAAACTATTCGCGTTTGTGCAAGTAATAAGTGAACGTTCCACTTACTTTCTCTAAGCTAGTGGAAACCTGCTTTAATTTTATTTTTTCCTTGATCCGGTATGTGATCGTGTTTTTTGGTACAGGAAACCTTAAGAAAAATGTTGGGGAATTAATTGATTAGAGCTGTGTACTCTTCTCTGAAGGATGGACAGTAGCTCGATACGCTATCATCGCAGTGAACGCGCCATTATCGCGTCATATTCTAAATACACGTAGGAAATGTCAACTAGTTTTCAAGCAACTCGCTCCGAAGCTTAATTACCACTTGAAACATTGCTCAACTCGGCCGGGTAGGTAGCTGTATAGAAAGCAACTTTTCAAGTTTTCATTTGTTTTCTAGGGCTTCGCGTTGAACGTGCACGTGATTAGCTCTGCCACAGTGGCGTAACAACTTGTCACGAGCCGTCGACAAATTCTATAATACTATTTCGCTTATTGAACAGCTATTGCGAAATATAAGCATAAATAACAACACATACATATATCATTTGAATGTTAAACAATTCCAGTACCTACACTCTGACGCATGCAATTTTCATTTCAACGATTTATGAAAAAAGTTTAGAACTATGATTACTAAATGATCATCAAAAGAAAATGGAAGCTATACAACTGAATTATCACAATTTAAAAAAACAGATGTATCCGACAAAATCAACGATTAGAATTTATTTTATCGCGCGGATCGATCGTGGCAGATGTGATCCGAATGCTCGCGATAATTCAGGGAACAGCGGAACGGAAACGTCGATGGTAAATCGGCGAGAAAGTGCCGGTCGATTCTCGAGATGGTTGGCGCGGATAAGATCGTAACGCGGCGCGTAATCGAGCTTCCAGAATCGCAAAGTTCCCGGTCACGATCGCGACCGAGTCTTAATGGTTTTCACGCGATTCCTGGACTATCTTTACCGCGATCTTCATGAGGCGATGTCCCATAAGGGCGCAGAAGCCGCGCGCGTAACGGCCGATGGAAATTTATTAAGAGTGGAGGAGACGATTCGTGCATGGAAAAGCGAAGTGGATCGGCGCGGCTCGACGATGGGTCGCGTGCATCGGCGTCATCCTCCTTCCCTTTGCTATGCTAATCGATGGTATAAATTGCGCGAGATCCAGCCTGTTTTCCAGCCGTTTAAACGCGGCGCTTCTTCGAGCAGTCCACTTTCCGTTCACGTGCGAAAGTGCAACCAGCTTGTGCGAGGTTCCCATATATAAATATGGCAGGATATGGAGGCTTCAAATTTTATAAATAACTCGACTTTAAGGCGGAATCCTATTTTTGGGGCTAAAAACATAGTTAATAGTGGAATTTTTTTTAAGAAACTAGCAATTCGATTCATCTGAAATTTGGAACATGTTTTAGGCCACTTTGAAGAAGTTGCAGTTTTTTTTTTAATCACTTTTAATAATAAATATAGGAGTTATACAAAATCGACCATCACGCCGCGCAAAATTCGTCGCCCGCTGGTGTGCGTGATATTTATATTCCTGGATTTCCTGGTAATCTGAAACAGAAAAAATGAAACGGCGTTTTACTTTATACATGTCTAGCTTCAGTTTGATGAACCAGAATACCCGATAAGTTATATACTTCTTTTGTTACATAAGAAAATTGGCGCGAAATTAACTCCTATATTTATTGTTAAAAATTAATAGAAAAAAAATGCAACTTCCTCAAAGATACATAAAAATATGGTCCAAATTTCAGATGAATCGAATCGCTAGTTTCTTAAAAAGAATTCTCCAATTTTGCTATGTTTTTAGCCCAAAAAATAGGATTCCACTCTTAAGGATTGCTGAAATATAGAGGATTGTGCTTTTGGGAGGAATTATTAAAGAGATTGTATGCATGGAAATGAATTTATAAGGCACGGTAGGAGAATTAATTTGCCGGCGGTTGAGAATGAATTGGGGATAGCAGATACATTCGTATTATATATGATTTAGATCGAGTCGATACTTGAGAAATTGTGGATGTGGTGAGGATCTTGAGGATGTATGCTTGAGAATTCGTAATGGTCTCCCATCGAACGATTAAAATCTCTGGATAAACATATGGGATGATAAAAACTTGCCTACCTCTTAATTTACAAATAAATCGGACAGGACAGGCACCTACGTCGTTTCCCCAAAAATTCATTATAAATTCACTGGGAACGAAAAAACGATAGTGAGTCACGTGCAGCATTCGACCTTTCAATTCACAGACGTTTCGCGATGATATGGAAATCGCTTCCAAGATCGAGTAATTAAAATGTCATCTTCCATCGTTCAATTTTGGGCGCGACGTTCGTGGCGAAATCGCGGTTATGAAGACACAAATTAATATGATTCCCGTTATATCCGAAAATAAAGATAACCATAGCGATCGGTGGCGTCTTTTACTTTATTCGTGCCAAGGCCTCTATTTCTTTAATCGCGAGGTAATGCACGCATTTCGTTTACACGTTCCCCGATCACCGTTTGCAATTCGTGATACTGTTGCAGGCGAAACACGTAATCTCGAGCTTGTTACGAGATCGATCGAGCACGCCTACGTTCTGGAATAGAGTTTGTGTACAGGCTGATCCTAGGACGGAGGACGGATTATAGTTCTTTTGGTTCCTCTAAAGCGGCCGCGCAATCGAAGCGTCTTATTTTTACAGCCACCTATTTTGGCGACAGCAAGCATTAAAAAATATGAAATTTTTTTGTATTCTTAAAACACATATTGATATTTTTAAAAAACTTCCATTTAGTAGACACATTCTTTTTGTGACAAAAAAAGTTCCAAACAACGGTAATTTTTTAGAGTCTTACAGTGGAAAGACCCTTTAGCAGAGAAAAATGCCTGTTTACAAATACACTGTTACGCCTGCACTTATGTAACCGCATTAGATGCATCGAATGTTTGTAAATACCCATTTCCCTTTTTCTAATCAATTAATACCGTTCAGTATCGTTTATCGAACAGTATTCTAATAATTTTAGTAATATTACCTATCGATAGATTTTATCCCATCACCAGTTTCTGCATCCATAGGAAATGTTAAGCAGTCGAATGCAGGTGGCATTCAGCCACGTAACCAATTAAACCCAAGAAAGAGTTACTCCGCATGATCCACTGCCTGGAATCAGCCTGTACAAACAGGCACAATCGTCATAGCACATGATCG
Organism: Andrena bucephala; assembly: GCA_947577245.1. Classification (NCBI taxonomy): domain Eukaryota; kingdom Metazoa; phylum Arthropoda; class Insecta; order Hymenoptera; family Andrenidae; genus Andrena; species Andrena bucephala. Next base: position 114,891,236 of record OX387715.1, read on the forward strand.
TTCCCTTTATCGTCCTGAGCGTCGTTTTGTCGGCCAAATTGGCCACTCTCGAAACAATTGCCATGCAATCAGGCTGAAATATATTGCGCTTACGTGTCCGACATTCGTCGCGATTCCGCGAAACAATGCGATGGGTCGCCCCCGGGGGCTCGCCAGAACGAAATTCCGCTGTTTACATACTCGTTAATTCCGCCGGTGTTTCGTTCGTGGGTGTGTCCTATGCCTTCCGTAATTGGCCTGCGTCAAGTCGACCTTTTCAGGGAACTCTGTTCGAAGGTTTTCGCGACGGGGACCGAGAAAGTGCCGGCCGAATCGAACCGAAACGCTGATGAACTGAATACCGTGACGAATACGGAGTTAGAAAGCGAGTTGCAGCAAGAAATCAGTGTGGAAAAATCACTGTAATTTAAATTTCGTTGGCACCTTTTCCTCAGGCGGTAGTTAGCCGTGCATCAACTTTATTTACTTATTTCGAGGTGTTACATACACGTCATTCCTATGTTACGTAGGGTAACGCATACAGATGCTGACCCCTTAAAAATGATTGACCCTCTTCCCTAAGAAGTAGGAAATATAATATAATGCCCTTTTTTGTATAATAAAATATAATTGTATTCGGAACAAAAATATCTGGGCCACCGAAATATAGATATATTTTATTATATAAAAAAGCATTATATTATATTTCCTACTTCTTGGGGAAGAGGGTCAATCATTTTTTAGGGGTCAACATCTGTAGGGGGAGTTGGGGCACTTTGGTGCAAGGGGCACAATGAAACATTTATATTCTCTTGATATCTAGAAACAGTCAGAAGTTCAAAAAATGATCACAAAACAGTATACTCTGTGATCTTGAAAGATGATATAAGATTATAAGATGATACCCTATAGATATCAAGATAATATTAATGTTTCATTGTGCCCCCTGCATCAAAGTGCCCCAACTCCCCTATGCGTTACCCTATAACTTTTCGTTTTCTCATTGAAAGAAAAGCTATCGATACGATTCAAGCAGTAGCGGATTTAACAGGGCGGGCGGATGAGCAGTTGCCACCTGGGCCTCTGCACGGAAGGTCTCCCCGAGCCCCATTCTTAAAAAAAAATTATGATTATTTCCAAAGCATATTTTTTTCTGTATTATTACACAGAGCCCGTTTGTAGTAAACTGCAGCTTTATTCTCCCGAAAAATGAGGCCCTGTTCAGAAGGCCCCCTAGGGCCCTGTCTTAAAAAAAATTATGATTTTATCCAAGCGCTATATTTTTTTTCTATGCTTTTCTGTATAGTTACCCCCTTTTAGTAAACTACCCCTTCATTTTCCCGAAAAAAAAAATGGGCCCCTCAGAACGTTTGCCACCTGGAACTTTTTTCTTAAATCCGCCACTGGATTCCAGGATACCGTACTAACATACTTGGCTTGCTTTTCTGTTACAGGTGAGCAAAACGCTACGAACCCGCTCCGACTTGCGATCTGAATTACCCGAAGCAAAGTGCATCGTCGTACCAGCGAAACAGCATCGGTATCCAGACTAAGTAGCGGCACAGTGAGTAGCAAAATGATAGCGCGCTTTGCGCCAGGTGTTCGGCCAATGCATTAGCGAAATTATCGTTTCGTTATCGAGAATCTATTCGCGTGTGCCGTTATAGGACGTTTCGCAAGGCTCTGTGCGTGAACAGTCTTAGCGACGAGCCCGCGATAAATATTCCCTCCTCGCAGCGTATTATTTCGCAAAAGGGAAAGACATCGGTTAGGCAGTCGCGTGAACTTTTGAGGCGGTCGAAAGGAAAAATTGCACAGGCGAAATGTCGCGGCGTGTGGGGAGTGGGACGCGGGGGGGAAGGACGTCGAGGGAAGTGAACGTCTCTGGACGTTTATTACAGCCGTGAGAAGGAAAGAGAGAGGCAGAGTAGAGGGATTGGGTGTGATCGAGAAAAGTATCCCCTCGGAGCAGAAATTCCTGGTACGATCGTGCCGTTTTCTGTCGACACAGCCGGGGAATACAATCGATGATTACGATCAGAAATGATGGCTCGAATGTCGTCGATCGGCGATTTTGCTGCAGCAGGCAACTGCGCGAAACGTGAGCTGCCCCTTCGATTCGATTCCAGCAAATTGTTAGTGACATTTTGTGGTTGATTTGATGTTTGATTTGTCGCAGGCTTGCCATTTCACTGTGCCCACTTAAGGGGGAACACCACTGTGACAGCCGGAAAAGTAAGCCATTTTTAAGAATTTTGTTCAGAAATAATTAACAGTTTTCATAGAAAAATTTGATTACCTACCTTTAGTACGCTGTCTTAAGAGACTATACAAAAAAAAAATAGAAAAACTTCCATAAATTTTTATATATTAATTAATCTTCTAGACCCCCCACGCGAGCTGGTCGAATGTGTAACTATGGAACACCAGGTCCGAAATCAAATTTCATTTTTTTTTTATAAACTATATGAGTGTAGTTCCTGTTGTACATACCGATTTCTTAAACAAATTATTTTTGTAAAAATGGTGCGCTTTAGAAGAAAAGTTTCGAAAATCCGCGAATAAGATGGACAGTTTTTTTAGGGTATTTCAAAAAGTTTGTCTTCAATCAAAAAATCCGTACGTACAACGGAAACTACACTCATATAGTTTATAAAAAAAAAAATGAAATTTGATTTCGGACCAGCTGTTCCATAGTTACACATTCGACCAGCTCGCGTGTGGGAGTCTAGAAGATTGATTAATATATTAAAATTTATGGATGTTTTTCTATTTATTTTTTTTATATAGTCTCTTAAGACAGCGTACTAAAGGTAGGTAATAAAAATTTTCTACAAAAAATTGTAAATTATTCCTGAATAAAATTCTTAAAAATGACTTACATTTCCGGCCGTCACAGTGGTGTTCCCCCTTAACGGGTACATATTGCGAGTCTACACGAACTCGAAACGGACAAACGCGTAGGATATCTTCATTAAAGAAAACACGTGAGAATAATTGCTACACCTTTCTTTATTATAACAGAAGAGTTCAGTAGCGTTTCCTGGTTGGAATAAAGTTTTATACTAGAAAAAGGGGAAGTTACGGCAGCTGATTTATATATTCTTATGAATGATTCGACGTTATCTGTTCCATGACACGTGTACGCAATTTTATTCGTCCCAGTTGCATACATGTGCATCTTACGCCATATGGCAGGCAAGCCGAGGCTCGCGGAGGTTACTTCTATCGCTGTATCGTGATCTCGACGATTTCTCCGGATCCACAGCGGAGGATCCACGCTCGGTGACCATTACCGTCTGTCCTTGAACTCGTCCTCAACAAGGCCCGAACCGCTGAACCTGCTTTCCTTCGTGTCCTCGCCTTCTGCATTTCCACCTCTTGTTCTCCGTTCCCGCCTTCGCGTCTTATCTGTACACTCGTTTGCATTTAAATAAGCGCGCGAGGGGCATGCTCCTCGCACTGGAAACAGCGGGGGTAACAAATAACCGTGCGGATCGAACTTGTGAATCATTTGTCGCAGACACGTGCTGGGCATACTATAAAACGTGTGCCTCCTTTTGTTGAAAATATTGCAGATTGTTGGGAGGATTAAATGGGTGTGGCGATGCTGGTGATTGTGCTGCCAGGAATATAATTAGAGGAGCTAGATTATTAATTCAAATTAAATGTCACATGTAATATTATTTTGTAAGATCGTGAGTAGCTTCCAAATTGTTGGCCACTTCAGTGATCAGTGCATTTAAAATGGTAATAGTCTTCTTGGACTTTCAAGTTAAAGATAGTAGCAGTCGTTTTTGTCGAAAATGAAGCATTTCTTTTTCAATTAATTACAAAGAAATAAATTGAAGCTAAGACTTGTTCTTTGGCACGATGTTTAGTACCATCATGAAATTTTTAAAAAAAGTTTGTTTCGCCAAAAATATGCATTATAGATTTTTTGTAGACATTATAGTATTTTTGAAAAGTTTCTTTTGTTCTGCAGCGATTGTGACGAAACGAAACGAAATTCAACGATCTGCTTGTAAATTCTTCTTCAGAATACCTCCGATTCTGCAGTGAACCTGTAAATGAAGCAAAATTATGAAAATGACAGCTACGAAATGGCGATTTTTAAAAAAAAAAGTGCGTTTTCGTTAGACAAAAATGAGGTTTTAGTTTATTTTTAGTTGAACCTCTGTTTGTTAGTTAGCACTGCAAAACAAAAGAAACTTTTTTAAAAAGCCCCTTTAATGGTCGATCTGTAGCGTCTTCTATAATGCTCGTTTTTGATTAAACAAACATGTTTTTTAAAGCTTGTGATGTTAATGAACTTTGTGTTAAAGAACAAGTCTAAGTTTCTATTTATTGCTTTGTAATTAATTGAAAAAGAAATGCTTCGTTTTCGACAAAAACGACTGCCTAAGTACTACCCTTAAGTAACTCCGAAGCTGGCAGAATATTAGTAGAATTAGAGAACATGTTCTGGTAATTAATTCTTCAAACATCTCTTCCTTGTGCTTCCTTCCTGGACGTCTCGCGCACCTCCAATCATTCGTTATGGTTACAAATAATAGCCATGAATCCCCTTAACCAGCAATTAACCACAAGATCCGCGTGCGCGATGCCTCGGCCATCCCGGCTGCGCTTTTGAAAACGTCTTCCTGTGCCTGCTAGATTTCACCACCTTCGTGGTTACCGCATGCGCGGAAGACCTGTTGTAGACCATTTAGCTGAGATAATGATCGATCAAATTCCCCGGGTATACTAATAATCGACTTATTCCGGGAGATCTGGATGCAGCGCAGCTGCAACTCGATTAAACGCTTCCGACGGTTGCGAGACTATGTTTTCTTTCCTACAGTTCTCCACATAAAATCATACACTTGGCAGAGGTTCCCTCGCTTTCAAGTAGTAGAACATTTATTCTAAGTTCTTCCACGCGTTGCTTTCTAATCGTCGATCAATCAAGTCTCTAATTAATCAACAATCCCACATTTTGCCATTTCACCTGAAATTCAACGCAGACCACACTGTGTATCTCATTCGCGTAAGTAGTTTCGAGTAGGTAGAAAATTGTCCTGACCAATTACTCCCATCTCCCGTTTCCACTTGCTGAAATACCACAGAATGCATTTTTGTCCACGTTTGAGTGATTCAAACACGTTGTATCAACTGGACCAGCGTGCAGTCGGATCTTCCAGCGTTCAAGCCCAGTGGAATTGAAGCACTCGAGGAAAGAGTCATAGGACCAGAGGAAAAGCTAAAGAATGTAGAAAGGGATAGAAAGGAACACCATCGTGTCACGAGGTAATCGCTGGCGCAAGTACACGCGGAAAATTATACTCGCACACCCTGGCGACCGAATAAATGGTCGTTCGTGCAAACTAACCGGTGGCGGGCACGCGAGCAGAGCCGCATATTGGAGCGTAGCGCGCGGAAAAGAATCGGTCGAGGAATTTCTGCGGCAGCAAGGACGTCGATAAATCATAAAATATCTGTAAACCGGTGGCTGTGCACCGAAGGGCCGCCTCTCTCTTTGCTCTTTTATATAATACCTGGCGGCAGAGAACACGGGCGGTCGTTGTCGAACCCAACTACGTATTACGTTCGAACACATGTAGAGGAAGGAACAAGAAGCAGTGAGGTAGCACGAGGCGCTACCGGATGTGCGGCCAGCACGATACGCGATCGAGAATTTGTTTCGTTCGCGAGTTGTTGTTCCATCAATTTCTCTCAAGGAATGATGTGTTTCAGGGGGTAATGCATAGAACGGGGCATTTCAGAGGGTACATGTGAATTTCCGCTGCTGACGAAAGAATGGGAATATTGTTCACACATTAAGTGCTTTGTTACGTTGGCTGGAGATCGTATTTAGCTGGTTCTATGAAGATACGAAGATACGGAGAAAAAAGTGGTTGCACTCATTGAGATTAAGTTGAGTTAGGCACTTCCTTTGTTTAGAACTTAGAATTATAAAAAATATATAAAAAAAATTATGTAAAACGATTTTATTAAAAATGCACTAAAAACTAAAAAATAATTATCTTTTGTACTGCAATTTCCATGGTGTTTTTTCACTTTAAATAAAATCGTGGAGCAGGGTTTCTCACAACAAATCCATTTCGACGCTTGATGCTGTATTAAATTGATTCATATTCTGTTATGAAAAATCCTGCTCCACGATTTTATTTAAAGTGAAAAAAAATCACCATCGAAATTGCAGTCCAAGAAAGGAATTATTTTTTATATATTTTTTATATTCCAGTTTTTAGTGTTTATGGATTTCGCAGCTCTGACTTCTTTAGAAATATTTTTCATTTAATTTCAAATCGCGATGCGACTAGCGACCCGAACGCAGCAGCTTTTTGTCGTTTTCGTAAAGAACGCGAGTGGCTGATTTCAAGTCGTTTGGATTTATGGTTATGGGTTATATTTATTGATGACTGGGTAATTTTTTCACCCGCTCGGAGTTAATTTTTTTTAAAAATATTGTATTATCATCCAAACTACGCACGCCTGCAAAATTTCAAGACAATTGGATAGTTGAAAGGGGGTTAAATTTGAGTTGCCAGATTTGAACCATACATACAAACATACATCAAACAAACAAACAAACAAACAAACAAACAGAGGATCGAAGCTGAATAAAATCGTTTAAAAAAGGAATTCAGTTTGAAGGTACAAATATAGTAGTTCCAATAAATTTTATTAATTTTCTCTTCCATCAGAATCGAAATGGGAAAAAGGAATTGAGCAAGTTTTGAGACGGTGTATTGATCGACAGGTAGAAACTGAACCAGGCAGGTAGATTCAACCGAGGCTGGTCCAGCATCTGACAACTGGTCATTAACAGGTTTCACGAGCAAGGCTCTGGCTAGACATGGGAGATTTTTCGTTACTTCAGTTCGTCTCTGCAAAACGCAATGCCACTTATGTACATTGTCGAATAGAAATTTTACGTCGGAAAAAGAAGCTTCAAGAATCTCACAATTAGTCTCTCAATAGTGAAAATATACGACCGCATTAATTACATATAATAATAATAATAATAATAATAATACGTCTTTATTACACTAACAAATTGCATTTGAGTAGTACATATTTAATTTTTTTTTCAACAGACTTATGAAATATTATTTACGACTACCGTGCCGGTCAAGTATCTCATACAGCTTCCCATGAAATTTACGCACATCCTTTCCACCACGACATTCCATAAACGTCAAACCAGTGCCTATTTTATATACAGGCCGACACAGGTAAAATCTAGGAAAGTCATAACTTTCAGGATACCTACCTCGCCGGTACAGTTTATTACAACAAAATTCTGAACGAAATCTCCACTTGGCTACATTTATAGACCTCGTATATTTCACACATCCTTACACCTACTTCTTCCAACGAGAAGCTTAATACGCCGCAGTGTATAACTCAAGCATTGCCGCTGGAGCGCCAGAAATATTGGCATTCCTCCTGCGTTACGCGCTCGCTGAATCGTCGCCGATGTATCATCGTATCCGAGCCGTTCGACCGCGACGAAAAAGAAAACGGGCAACGTGTCCCGAACTGGTCCGGCAACGGGCGGGCCGCACACGTCCAGCGACACCGTCTGCAAGAAAACTGTGTCGGCCGGGCGCAGCGTCCTGCGGCGCGCGTCAAAACGAGTTTCCAGGCCGATCGCTGGGAAAGATCCGCCGTCCTGGGACCTGGTCGGTGCACCGCCCTAGGACCTCACAGATGCACCCGTCTTCTACTCGGAATCCACGAAGGACGCGCGCGTCCAGCGGCAGCTGAAAACGTGAGCGGAAAGTCGTCTGGGCTGCACGGGAGATTGTGGTGAAAAGAAGGGAGCAGGCCAGGCCAGCGCTAACGAAACGGCTAATGGCTGCACCGTGAGAATCGATCCATTCGATATTGACGCAAGAAATGATTTATAAGTGCGGTGCTCCACTTGGTACGGCGTGTAAACGATGCACCTCACGTGGATCTGTCCGTTGCACTTTGTGGGATGCAGTTCGTTAGGCAGGATAATTGCCGTGTTGTCTGGTGGGGTGATTGGAGACGTTACTGTGGATTAAAGAAGTGTAGGGAGGTATATCGAGCCTCGAGGTGGAGTCGAGTGTTATTTGATCCTCGAAGGGTTGTATTGAGTTTGAAAGGACTGTGAAACTTGGAGTGTTCTGATTCTTAATGTGCTAGTGTTCAAATGCTGCGCAAAATATAATATGAATCGGCGTGTTGTTTGAAATTCTGGTAAAGAACATTCGTGAGCCTTCCTTTTTTTTTAGAATTATCCCTACATGTATGCTGGAATTTTGAAGACTAAGCAGCGTGTCATCGTTCTATCTTTCTATTGATTTTATGACGTTACTATATCTCTGTTAAGTTCTTTTATTATTCTGTGAGTGATATAGATTGATAGATAAATAGCTTGCTGCTTTCGTGAAGGGATACACATTAGCAGAACTCATTTTTAATTCAATAGACGACTTGCGAAAGCTTCATTCCCATCCAGAGTTAATGGATGTCTTCCTCTTCGTTATCTTATCGCCAGCCATTGATCTCGTCGATTTGTCGGCAAAGTTTCGCGCAGGGGGTGTAGAGAAAGTGTCCACTGAGTACGAAGGAAATCGCACGCTGAGGAATCATGCTGCTCGAGCCGTGGCGAAGAATTAGCTGGCTGAGAAAGTTCCTGGCCGCGTATCATGCGACTTATCGGAAATACGGATCAGAAAATTACCCCCGGGGAATTATTAGTTGCATGGGGCGACCGTGAAAGTGTGTCAGCGTGCATTGCATAGCAAAGTGAAGAGGAATGTATTATGTGATTTATTCGAGTCGGACGATACTTCTGCTTATCGCATTGTTCTTTTATCCTTCAGATCTCTATCTATAATTATTCCTCTGTGCTCGGAGGGATATCTCTCAAAGAGGAGATTCAATAATATTAAAATACAAATACAAAAAGCAGCCTACAAATAAGAATCCACTTCCCTATCATAGATCCCACTTCGTTCCTTCATACTTCTCCAAACTAATTTCAACTCACCGATAAAATATTCCCGAACATGACGCTGCTGCAACCGTGTTCCACCGCATCCTTGTAAATATTAACACCGCACAGCAAACTACGCACGAAAAGATGCCGTATCGCTTACCGATCGCCGATAATCGGACGCACCCGATTCACCGGACTGCACCAACGTAGAACAGGGAGCTCATAACGGATATCGAGAGGGGGGGACTCGTTTTCTCCCTCGTTGGTGATCCTTTTTTTCCGTCGTCTCTTCGTCAATTTATCGGGCGCTCCTGTAAACGGCCTTGCCGGAGTGGAAGGACGATCGAAACGACTCCCGGAATGCATCCGCTCGTGACCTTCTTCTCGGATGCACCGGTACCGAGCCGCTGATGCATACATGCACCTGCAACGGGTTTCGGCGTAACCGGTCGTAGACTTTAGGACTTTCACCCGATATCGACGTACAGCCGTCCGGGGCAGAAGCAAACCGACGGCACCTTTAACGGAACGATAATGCCGGATTACCGTGCTGCCAGGTCCATCCTCGAATTCCTGGGATGTCGACGACGCCGACGGAATTAACGTTGCGGCATCATAATCGACCAACTATGACTGTAAAATCGAATATAACCGAGGAACGGTATTTTCCTTGTTTCAACGCGCTCGTGGCCACCGTGCGTTTGGAAAACCATTTGCCATCAATTATGCCACACAGGTCTAAGTAAAATTATTCCGCGAGGAGTATATATTTTATTGGGCGAATGAAGAGCGTGATAAATACGTCAAGTTAGTGGCCTAAAGTGCATAAATTGTTACGGGAGATTTTCTGTCGCACAGTCGTATGAAGTTAGGAAACAGAAATCTGCGTTAATTAACTTAGGAGTGTGAGAGGAAAGCATCGGTGTTAGTCCTTCGAAAAAGATACTCACCGTATTGTCGTCGTATCCGTTTGTAAATTCATTTATAAGACGCGCTTTCTTAAGCTGGTCGCCGGGAAATTAAGGTTCTAATGTCTTCGTCGGTGTTGTTTTCGCTGGCAGCTAGAACCCAACCGGCTATGAGTCGATACCTTATACGAGCAGCTGACGCGATTACTGGATTTTCTCCTAATACGGATTTCCACGCTGAGAATCGTCCCACAGACGTGAACTCTTACCTGGTGTATCGAGTGGAACCTGGAAAGGTCTGGTTTCTCCGCGGTTGGGAAAACGAAAAAAATTCCAGGAAAGAAAAGGAACAGTTTTCGAGTAAATACCGAGGCCTGGGTGTAGCATCGTAAGCAGCCACTGCCTAATGAGGCAAATACGTCGAGCAAACACGCCACCAGAATACGTTTCCCATACCAGTGTACCTACCACCGAAGGAAGTATGAAATACCCTTCGGCCTTTGTCATTTTTTTTTTAGAAAATTGATATAATAAATGAACGCCACGTTACTATCTGACCTGCAGGCTATCTGATTGCGCTAATCTAACGTCTCGTGAGCCGCGTCATGATACAGCAGCTCACGGGACACCTCTAATCCAGTAATAAGAAACCCTCGATCCCCCCGAGCACGCATTTGCAGATACGCGTTTAGCTGACAACCGTCAGCGTGTTGCGTCGCTTACATTTCAATAATTCTTTCCAGGAAATCGCCTGTCGACTTTTTGCATACAATGCATTTTCTTCGCCGTGAGTCATTCTTTGTTCACGATTTGTATTGCGCTCGAAGCGACGGTCCAAGGACCTTGTGCCATTATACCGATGATTGTTTAAATTGGCGGACGTCTGACACGTGCGGCCTTGAAGCGACGAGATTTTAAAAGCATCCGAGCGTTTTTAAAATTCCGTCGATGGGATTCGTGGCATGGAAAGGAATTCGGGAAGATTATTTTGCCTGCAAGCGTAACGAAAGATCGAGGCTGTTGGAATTCCTGAAATCTGCCGCGTCCATTCCAACCCCGAGATCCTCTGCGAGGTTTATTTGGGGAATACTCATCGATGGCAATAACTGTCAGTGGTAGCTGTTTGGTGAGACAGCAAGCGGCGTTTGGAGGAATTCCGAAACTCTGGGATTCGTACGCGTCTGGACACCGAAGCAACGGATCCGCAGCTGTCACGGTCAGCGTTTGCGGTAGGTCAGTGCGAGGGCCTTCCAATGCGCTGAACCGTAACACTCGCGGAGTCGCGAAACGCTTGAGTTGTCTCCTTTCGAGACGGCGACGAAACGACGATATCTAGTGTCTTCGATTCGCTTTACCGTTCAATGGTCAGGTACGCTTTTACCTCGAAGATCGTTTGTAAGTCGCTTGACTAAACTTGCGGTTACAGAGGTACCGTAATCGGTATAAGAAATCGAAGGAACACTCCGTTTATTAAACTAATCGTAATTGTGGAAATGTTGCTGGCTCACTTGGAATTATAGAGTTAGCTAAAAATTGAAGTGAGTCTGTGTGGAATTGTGGAATTTGCAGTGGGGGAATTTGATAGATAGGCAACTGAGAAGCTAGGATAACATAACGTTCCTGTGACTAATTCCAAACCGTAGACAAATTTAGATTGAACGGGAGTGTTTACCCACGGTGAAGGTATAGACAGCCAAATCTGTTTTCCTCCACATCCTATTCCACTTCCGTCCTCTCTTACCGCCCTTAGCTATCGAGCTTCAATTACAAATCGCTCCCGGAGACTCGGTGTTGTTCTTTACATTCCATTAATAATTTCTCCGCGAATCGAGCGGATACTGAGGATTGAACCTCGGACAAACAATTTCATCCATTGCTTCGCATCGAGCGTTTACCTTCTGCCCCGGAAATACCGCGTGGCCGGTCTCGACCATATTCAAAAGGCCCAACGGTTTCAGCAGCTGATGGGTCACGGTACGAAAATAGTCGGTCCATGGTTATTTCGGGTCCCTTTATTCCACCGTTGCGCTCGTGCATCGAGATCGTTACCGAGCTTCGGTTAGACGAAGATTTGTTGTTCCTTGGGTGGATGCGAGTTTTCACGGAACGCGCGCTTTGAAAGGCTTCAATTGGCGTATTAAAACGGCGAGCCGCTCGTCTTCAAAGCTCGACCCATTTCCCCGTGGAATATCCAGCCGGCAGGAAACTCAACTCCTCTGCCGCGAAGTGTGTCTGTTTATCCGATTAATTGAAACCCTCTCGCGGATCGGCTGCATCTGTACATCTGTGTCCACGGTTTATTAGAACCTGTGTGGGGGGGTTCGCTGTTAAATAACTAGATAATAGGATAGTGGTGGGCGCAGAATATAGGGAGCTAGTAGAAAACATAAGACGTTTAACAATGAACGGTAAGGGGAAAAACAGGGAATGTCACAAAACAGCTTTATCGAGAAAATTAAGTTTTGATACTTTAGTCCACCAGTAAAGAAACAAGCTTCGACGAATTTACTTTTCTTGTATAATTTCCTTCTTAAATAATTTCTTGTTTTACCTTGGCGGCGGAGGCTTATGCTTAGGCAATATAGGGAGACATTCAGTATTTTGTTCCAGTGCATAGTGGACATTTCCTGTTTTTAACCAGTATACCAAATCACTAACGTTATGTTACGGGGGTATTTGAACTTTATAACTCTTTGTGATTCGACAGTTCTGTAATCCCAGTTGCCACCAACAAAATATGTTATAAATCGCAAAATTACGAAACATGGACATTCCCTATTTTTTCACCTTACCTTCAAATGCCGTTTTTATGTCTGTACATATAAATGGTCGATGCTGGGCAATCCAAGAGCATAGCTCCTTATCAAATCAGAATATTCTTTTTTTTATAGTTCTCCCTTCAAACTTTTTTCCATCGTCACTGTATACTAGATTGAATAATATTTGTAGTATTGTCTACAAGTTAATATTAAGTCACGTCACGATATCGTCCAATAAAATTATCCTACGTTTCTCAAAAATGATCGTTAAATTATCATAAAAAATTGAATATTCTCGGTCTGATTGACAAGCAACGAAATCCCACCCTTTTCGATCTTCAGGCAGCCATTTCTGGACTAGCATCTCCAAACACAAAGGACTTAGCTGAAGAAACTAGTCGAATAACGACGAATAAAGAGAAGTCCAATTCATATGACGCGCATTATCAAGCTTCTATGCGATCCTCTCGAACTGGCGGCGAACTCTCGGGCAGCGCTTCTCCTTAATCCAAGAGGCGTTCAAACGGCGAATAATGAGCGCTTCGAATCTATGTCGTCCCGCGAGCGCCGCCTCTCGAGCCCCGAGGATCCACATGCTTTCAAGAAGCAGTAATGAATGGAAGGAGGAGCGCGTCCTCTGTATTCCCGCATGAAAGCCAGGCGAACGGATTCTTTTCAGGACTCTTTCCGGCGCAGCCGGGAACGTTCTCGCGCTGGAGATCATCCTTCCTCCTAAGCATTATTTTCTGACCGTGCGCGGAGGCTTTGTGCATCGTTCCTCGGGCTCTCGTGCTCGCGAGCGAGTAAATTTTCCACCAGCTTCGACGCAGCTTGCACGCACCACCGTACGAGTAAATTATCGATGGTGATTCCCGTGCATGAAATACGAGCCGTCCTCGTAGCACTATTTCTGCGACTTCTGCTTGGAATCGCTTTCATTTCCACGATGCGAATTAAGGGGTATTTGCGGGTGCGACGCCTAAAAATGATACAATTTTTCGGATATTTTTTTCTAGATAACTGTACAAGATATCTTGATGAAACTTTTTACATTTTATTAATTCATCTTTGCACAATAATTTCCCATTTTTATATTGTCATAAAAAAAATTATGTTGTTTTTAAAGAGGGCGGAGCCTCGTTCAATTATCAGAAATCTAAAACTAGGAAACCCCCAAGTAATATTAAAAAGATGATGAAAAAACCCAAACTGGCGTTTGTTTGAATAAAAAGCTACGATTTTCGGCTATTCTGAACACGTATTTTCTTCAATTAAAAACAAAAAACACGTATTCCTCTTCAATACCGAGCATAGATCGCATGGTTCTAGACCTTTGCTTCTTGACGATATAACTTCGAAAATATGTCGAATTTCTTTATGTAATTTTAACTGAACATTCTTAAGACGTTATACTGCCGATTTATATATATTTTTTTTGAATCTCAAAAGTGAGAAAAGTTGAGAAAAGTGTCTACCGTCTTAGATGAAAATTCAGATGAAAGGATATTCTTGGGACTTGGTCCTTTTTTGGAATTATCCATTCCGGTGTTGGGTATGCGCTTTGGTTATAGATTCGTTACGAGTGTGCGGATTTCATAATGATTCTGGTATAAGCACTTGTGTCTGAAGGGAAAGGTCGACAGGAAGTCGAAATTGTATTTAATTACCAATAAATTTCATGCTGAACAAGCACTTGAAAGAGCAAAAAGCATGACGAAATTGATTCTTAATGGCAGAGATGATTGTGATACCTGTCATGTGTTTATAACCATATTAGATGTTAATGTCTAATAATTTGCATCGATTCCGCCGCGCTTATGTCCACGTTAATCTTCTTCCAGTATAAGGTTCACGGTAAACCTTGATAGAGCTTCCACACGCTTAATGAACGTATATTACGAGAAGATTTCCATGATAGGTTCCCATAGACGGAACACGTCCGCAGGTGGGAGTGGTAAATTGATCGGGACCCTGGTGTAACTTGCATAAATTAATATAATTTCATCCCGCCGGGGCGTGCACGAGGAAACGTGTACACGTCGGTTCACGGAAACACCGCTCTTCTTTGCATTTTAAGAGTTCTCTTATCGTGATAATCAAAGTAACTTCACGCATCTCTCCCTTCTTATCTGGAGGTTCGCCTGAACAAATTAGAAACGGAATGCTGCAGCTAGTTAAATAACACGATAAGAATAGACACTTGACAGCCTTGAGGCGGCCACTTGACTTTGCTCCGACTGCAAGTAAAAGTAAGGACAAATCCAGTAGCACAGTCATTTCTCTGCTGCGCAGTGCTCGTCGGGATGAAAAATCCAAAAGTCCCTCGCACGTTCGAGCTACGTAACACCCCGCGATTACGTACGTAGCTTCGTTTCCACACACATCCCCATGGATAGGCTATTATCGCGGCCGAGCTCCCTCGTTAGAAGTCATTAGAAAGCCGGCGTGTTGCCGTTAATGAAGTAATCGATAAATCGTGACTATTTTATCTGGATCGCAGATAAATCCGGATCGCGACACGCGAGAACTTTATCGCCGCGGACGGCCATTCCCGTTCCTGAAAATTAACATACGCGGAGTAGAAAGGGGATTACTTAACGCGATTTATGCTTGGATTCTGTTGAAAATTAACGCGCCAGGCATGCAGCGAGGGGAGTAGCGGCTGGTTTGCACCGGGCATAGATAGAACGTGCCCAGCTGGTTTCGAGCGAGCCTGTTGCACCGAATTCATATGCATGAAGCGAAATTGCTGGTCGCGCACAATTACGCGCGTGGCACGCTTCGAGGGATTAACGCATCGGAGATGTTAAATTGCTTCGAACTTGATAAAGTTAGTAGGCTGTATGTCACTTGGAGTCTGCCACGGCGCAAAAGTTCCCCAGAAACGAAGAGCACAGGCGGCAACGCTACCAGAGACGATTCTCCACGATGAATTAAGATCCACCAGCTGAAATACAGCCGGCGAGAAATTTCCCAGGCCCCGACGCCGGAACCTCGCGATTCCCAGCGCGCGATTTTTACGAAGACACCCACCACAGCTGCTGCACGGCAATCTCGCGGGCGAGCCGACACGGAATCGATTTCAATTTCTATAAAGGCCACCGCGCTAGACGGCTCGCGGTAGTTCCGAAGTTCAAGATGTTTCCCATCGTCGTCGCAGCTCGATACGCTCGACGACGGTGCAACGAGAACCGTAGCGAGGCCGATCCATCGACGTTGGTTAAACTGCAATTTCACGATCGTTGCAATAATTCACGGGGCACCGTGCAGCCACCGCGGAAAGCGAGGATGATACCTTGTTGCACATCCCCTGATATATATTGTGCGTCGATCATGCATAATAGACACGGTTACCGGATCACGTGTCCGTGATCACGAGCATCGAGCTTCCGCGGGTCGGCACGCTCGAGGAATATGATTCCAGCAGCGCGTCGTGCTGATCGTGGAAGCATTGAGACTGTGGATGATCCCACTTGGACGTTGGAGCCTTTGGAAATCCAGTTGATTTAGAAACGACCATCATGGAACATTGGAAGAGAATTATTTTTTTAATCGATGGGGAGGGGGTGATTTTGATGTTGGGTAAAGAACATTTTAACATGTTTTTGTATTATATTTTGGTGCAAAAATATTTATTTATTTATTTATTTATTAATATACGGGAATACCCATAGTATACAAAAATATTTATAATCAGTGGAAATGACAGAGTCTGAGCTATTAATTCACAAAGTAACGTAGCTTGTAAACTGCGTAAATACTGTTAAACTATAAGCTAATTGTCTGCGTGAAAGTGCTTATTTGCCTATTTAGCGACGTCAAAAACGAATTTAGGGAGCCTATGAAAGGATCAATGCAGTTAAAGTATTGGAAATATTTATTTATTTCAAAGTTGAAATCGATTTCCGGAAAACTCTTTTTGCAAAGGTGTTTTGCCGTGACCATTGCTGCTCGGAAGTATATTAAGTAGTATATTAGTCTATCTAATGGTTAATCGTTCCTTTTTATGAAATATTAATCTGGGACAAAATGGCGGATATTTAAATGAAATGATCTATTTCCGTACAAAAAGCACTCATTTGTCGTCCATAAAATATGAACTACGCATATGAACTACCCAATCTTTCGATTAGGCACTAGATTTGTATGCATAGAAGAAGCCTGCAAAGTTGCAGAAAGATCGGTGGAGCGATTTTCAAGAAATCGTGGTCACCGTAATCGAGAAATCCGTTTTGAGAAAAACGCGTTTAAAGTTTCAAGTGCAGTTTACATGAAAATAAGATATTTGTTTCTTAGTTTACGCAGAATCGTCTATTCCAGGCCCACACATTAGAGTCATTAGACCTTCTGCCGCTTCTGCTGCCTCCAAAATGGGGAAATAAAAAAATCGTCATTTTCGACCTTGCTGACTGCGAATAACCCCTTAAAGAGCCTCAAACGGAAATGGTACATTTTTATTGAATGCTTCTTCCGAGAGTGGAGAATGACAACTCCGAGTGTGTTTATGCCGGGTAATTGTTTAGTGACAATATTAAGCATTTGTGAGGGGATGTAGATACTTTTTTCTGCTGCACATTCCGTGAAGATTTCTGCCAGGTCGTCAATAAAGAAGAATTCATCTTGAATGGCTGAATTCTATAAAAGTGACAAAAGAATTGGAAATGGTAGGAATCGGAGTTAGTATATTAATTAGCAAGTATCCTGGTGAGGTCGTTGCACCTCGTAATAGCTCATCTCTTCCTGCAAGGAATTACTAAGGGAGCAGAACATGACTGGATAAATTTTTAAGTTTATGTCATCCTCTTCTCCAGACACGCAGTTTATACAAGCGTTACGCAACGAGGGGAACTAATTGTCAGGAACAGAATGTTTCCTCGAATGTCAATGGGCATGCAGGTTATTATGCTTTAATAGCACAGAGTTAGGCGAGCTTCGTTTCCTCCAGACGCGAGAGAAATCGCTACACTTCGGCGAACAACGGTGAAAGCGGTTAATTAGCCAGCGCGGGGTCGTATAAAACAAAATTCGCCAGTAGTCCTAGAAAGCGAAAGATGACACGCTTTATTTTCACGGAACGCTAGGCTAATTTCTTTCCGGCGCCGGCCGTTTTGCATGGGTCGTGATTAGTAGGTTCCAGCGAATCTGCCTACCGGCATTCCGATACTTTCTAGCATCACGAATTTTTACGTCCTTTTTCCTCATCTGTATCATACAGGCAGCATCGGCAATGCGTGCGCGAATAGAAAAGATTCGAAAGATTTTGCATACACATTACAATTCCGCTTACTTGGAGCTTCAATTAAAAAGTAATTAACCTAAGTGACCCAGGTATCACAGTTCCTTTAATCCCATCTATGTTCCTATTTCCCTCTAATTGCCTTCATTTTTCTTCGTGCAATATCCCGTTTCATTTGAAAAGATGCTTCGAAGCTATCGCGGTGAAGAAATCGTACTGCCGTTTTAAATGGGATCTGCAGCAACAACACCCTGTCCGTACCAAAGGCGGAACGATTTATAATTAATGTTATACATCAAGCTCACCCTTTTAGAACCAGGAAACGTCTGAGACTATCAGTATAGCCAGACGCAAGGCTCGAACCACGGTAATTAAACTCGAGGCTCCTTTTTCAGAGACACGACGAGGCTGTTTTCCGAGCTACTTCCAGCAAATTACAATGTCCAGCGATATCCTCGTACGGATAAAATCGCGGATACTGGTCGAGGAACGAGAAACCTGCGGCCGTTGCCGGCCTTAGCGACAAATTGCACGATACTCCCGACTATATATCGATTCAGATTAATCCCCGCGTGGAAACGCTCTACTCGATCGACTGTTCCAATTTGAATCGCTGCATCGTAATGATTTGTCAACGCTCGAACGCTTCTCGGACAGTTTAATATCCATTAATATCACGTGTGTAATTAAAGAAATGTTTGCATAGCAATTAAGAGCGGTGGTGGTTTCGTTGTTGAACTTTCAACACTAGAACATGTAACGCTGTCGATGCATTGCTGTGGTAGTACGGTCTCGCCTATGTACACGATGTAAAGGCTGTTGCCTGCATTTATATGCAATTATCCGTCGTTGGTTAACGATTGCACAAGCCCCCCTTATCGAAGACAATTTAAAACATGTTGGCGTTTAAATATCGCTCCATGACACGAAACACTTTAAGCGTACTTTTAAAAGCAATTTCCTTCTAATCGGTCTGAAACGTATCGCTCAAGGTTCTATCTTGTTTCTTTCTTCGTTAACTATGAAAGACTCGAATACTTGTCGCGTGGCAACTTTTATTACTCCCAAATTCCAAAAATGCTGGAACGTAGTTTCTCGATCCCTCACAGCTTAATAAATTCTAAAAATTTTCGAACAAAGGGAATCTTTATTTTCAAATACTTTGCTACTAACTGTTTTTATTTTCAAATACTTTGCGACTAACAATTTTTACTTTCAAATACTTTGCCATTAATAATTTTTACTTTAAAATACTTTGCCACTAACAACTTTCCCATTTTCGGTATTCTTTACCACTATTTCTCCCATTTTTTCTCATATTCTCAGCGTAATTAAGTATTTCTTCGCGTTTTCTTTCGTTTCTTCTTTTCTTTGAAATTCCGCGTGTCGCGGCCGAGTTTCATGCGGTCTTTCCTGCAGTTGGACGATTCGATGTCTTGTTTACTGTTTCTCGAGCATAGCTAAGAGAAGAACCGAATGAAAAAGCGAGTCAACGACATCGAGGAACGGAGTATGTATTGTACCGTCGTAGCTGGCCGGCTGCTGGTCGGATCGTAAAAGGATTTAGTGCTGGTTGTGGGACGAGGTCGTTTCTGGAGATGACGTAGTAAAATTTACAGTGGGCGTACGACCGTGAAGGCCTTCTTCCGATCACTTACCTGGCCCCGTACTTTACTCACGGCGCGGCCACTCGATCCTTTCTGCTCCAGAACAGCGATGGTGGAGAAGAAAGGCGCTCCGGAAAATGACCTCCGACGACTTCGAAGCCGAGACGCTTCCCGCCTTGGCTGCGAACGTGAAACCCGTTGCATTTCGAAGAAATTTCACGTTTCCAGAATTATACAACGGTACATTCGGTAAACTTCGGTAGAATTCACTGTAGGTACCAAATTGCTTTTTAAGTATTTAAAATTAAGGAGTATTCGACCTTGATAGATTTATAATAACTTAATATCGTGCTCCCTTTTTCCGAAGAAAATAATATTCTGACGGGAACTTCTTACAAAGTAATTTGGAATTAAAGTATCTTCTCAGAAAATAAAACTACTTATCAACAAAACTGAGTGTCCCCCCATAAAAAACGAGATTATACTCGAAAAAGGAACAAGTTGCACGATTCTTCGTTGCGTGATCGAAATCGGTGTTCGTAAAAAGATGCATTTCGGAAAGGGGAGCACGATGCAGGAGAGGTGGTAGGGAGAGACGGAGGAAATAAATCGGACCCCAGTGTTGGTAGCTTGCCCTCGGAGGAGTCTGCCTTGCCCTCGGCCTGTCGGTGCAACTGCAACTGCAACTGCGGCAGCCGGACTCGGTCGTTACGGCATTAACGCGTAAGTGCATAAGTGTGGACCGTGGTCGAGATAGAGCCGCTCGGGCAGGAGTCTAGAAAAGCTGGGGAAGGTTGCAGCGGCTGTAAACGATGCAAACGGCCGAGGTGAATGCACTTCTTCTCTCACGTTGGATATACGGCGTGAGCTGGAGTGAACGTCGCCGGTTGAAACGCCGATTCAACGTGGATACCGGGGGCATTTAGGAAGTGTCTTTGACACTGGCTTGCCCACTGCTTCTCGTTTTCTGCCTTTTGCTGGCGACTGCCGTCTCAGGCGCGAGGGAGCAGGAATACGTCGACGGTCTTGGATTCTAGACGATCGACAGTTTAATAGGTTACAGCGATCCTCCAGAAAGTGGGCAATCCCAATTTAAATTCTAGCTCACCGCTTCGACTGCTTAATCACCTTTTCCTGTGTAACTCGTCGAGCGGATTTTCCTTTCAAAATGCGCTGCTTGAAAGCGCGTCGAGGCAACTGGGTGGTAGGATCGGTATCGTTGCATCAAGAGTGGTCATGCCACTGTTTGCACGTTTATGCGCGTGTGTTATAAATATTTCAGAAGGAAGTGGAAGGAAATGGTGTCCTCGGGGGATTTGGAAATTATTGCGTATAAGGTTTAGCCATGAAGTTAATAGAATCCTTAGAGCATAGAATCGTTATTTCACATCGTGAGAGTGGATGTTAGAGGTGGCCGTTGTCCCTAATAAAGAAGTCAGGGGATCGCGTTCAAAAGGTAGAAATTAGCGATTCAAAGCGTCTAGGGGGGGATTTGCATTTCGGAAAGTGGCGATACACGATCACGGTTCTCATGGACGGTCGGAAAGCCGATGGCAGCGTGGCTGGAGATAATTAAGCTTCCCGTGATGCCGTTAATTTTCCGGGCGAGCATCCCCTGTCCCCGGTAATGCAAATTTCGGAAAGCCGAGACCTCACGCTCGTGGTTTACGTGCCGCGGCGGACGCCGCGCGGATATACGAACATTGTATTTTACGATACTCTTTCTACTCGCGCGTGTCTTCTCACGGATCCCGGCGCATATCTTATCCCGTGCAAGGTAAACGAGGTAAATTTACGATCGTCTAGCCTTCTCTATTGAAAAGAACGGGGTACACGCACGGCCGAATGCACTCAGGCGCCTTGTGTTTTCTGATTTCAGGTGAGTACAGGTGATCCACGGCTGGAGACCTCACGCTGCGTCCTCGAATTACGATTTACAAGGATGTGAGCGAGCGTCCCCTTCAGCGACAGGGCAAAGGTGAAAAGCTATATTCATACACACGAATTTCGGCTCTTCCGATGGGGAAGCTGGCGCAAAAATCAGCGCAGACGACGCCACCAGCACACGCACCAAACTAAAGTGTATTAATATTAGTAGTTTTGTTTATTTACATTTTTTTCGTTATTTTCTGACGGCCGATTTTAACATTAAAATGACAACAAAAGGTGAAAATTACGGACATTTAACGGTTGTGCAACTTAAATCGTCAGTATCAGTTTTAAATATTTTTCATGGTTCACTTTCTATGGTTGGTTTCAATTTCAGATTAGTCTTTTTGATAATAATAAGAATTTCTCAACCAGAGCACCTTCTTCCTTACTTACTATTGATGATGATATGCCCTAACCTAACTACTTGATCACTCCACACGTACGTAGATGCATGTAAAGACATAAATTTTAACTCAAATATCCTGATATTAACAATGATAAATAGCCTTAGCTATTTAGGCAGGCAAATCATTTTATCATATTCTTACGTTCTATTTATTTATTTATTTAAAACACCGATGACAAGTGGTACGTGTGCTGGTGGCGTCACGGTTGGCAAAAAGTTGCAGTCAGCTTCCTCATTGAATTTGAATTTCAGGGTTTATACATCTGTGCCTGGAATCGGTACGAGTCTCTTTTTATAGTCTTTCAAAGTACCTACAGAGGAATAGCCAATTGTCCAAGCATTGTACAATGTCCAGAATGAGCCGCGGATTTCATACGACTCGTAAATCAAAGCAATGCCACGTAACTTCTAAACGCATAAGTCATCGAGAAGAATAACAGAATGACTTACGTTCGGACTAACGACTCCCCACGCGGCACAGAATTACATACAATCGGGAATCTGCGCGCAAATCACGAACACCCAGCCACGTAATCCTCAAGTTCGAGTCCTTCCGTGCGGGTGGGGCAATCATCGCGTCACGCAATGTGTCCGCTCGAATGCGTAACGCGGGGTCGCTGAAAAAAGCGTGCAACGTTCGATTTTCGTACCGCAATACGGAAGACAATGCCTGCCATTGTTAGTGGCTCGTGGACGGGAATTCTTTCACGGGAGGACGTGGCTGGATCGCGCTCGACAGCCGTTTTGTAACGCGCACAAAAATTCTTGTCACCGCTCGGAGGACGCGGCAAGGTGTTTCCGAGGAACGGCGAGACGCGAACAATGGGACGTCAGTTGCATAACGCGACGGAAAACGGGTTATCACGTCCTATTCCCCTGGGTTTCGCGACAATGGCACGTTGCGTCGATGTCGGGTCACAGACGTCGTCCTGCCCCGCGAACGTACAATGACGAGCCGCCGAAGAATTCCGCAAAGAGCAAATAGGCACTCTGAGTCGCGAGTCCCACGGGGTCCATGGTTAACGTTAACGAGTGCTCCGCCCTGTGGTCGAATATCGCTGCAACAGCGACGACAGAGTCTGATAGGATCTCTATTTCCTAACGTTCTGTGAGATTTATTCTCCTCTTCTGTAATTCGTCGCCTTCCGGAATATCGTTGAAATCTGTGATTCGGTAGGGTAGTTCGTGATCCCATGAAGAAGGTAGAGGAAGTTGAATTGCAGCAGGTTACACGAAGCGCGATGGGCTCTTTCCTTGTGCGATTTAAGGGGTTAAACCACTGTAGAGTACGAAAAAATAGGCATATTTCGGGAATTTTTTTTTGCGCAATAAAGAGATCAATCGAAATTCTGTAAAATGGGATTTATAATTCTAGTAACGAAGTACAAAAAATATTTTTTACAACTTCGTTCATGACAAAATGGTGGCTGCGCAGCATTTCTCCGTCGGTGCCTGTTTTTTGAAAGGGTCTACGGCCGGAAACCTAACTCCCGCAATTTTTTACCTGGATCAAAAAACCAAAGTCTTTTCCATTCTATAGAACAACAGCAAGAGACGTACGTAGGATTTTGTCGATATATTGATTTTTCGCGAAATGGTGCATTTTTTCGCGAAATGGTGCAATTTCATGAAAAAAATCGTCACAAAATGGTTTATTAAAAAAAAATATGCAATATAAAAAAAAATCCTACGTACGTCGCTAGAGAAAGCAATTTTGAATATACTATTAAATTTTCAGATCGATCGGTGAAGATTTGTTCGAGTTATGTTTCCGGCCAGTTAAAAAAAAGTGGTTTCGAGAAAAACGCGTATTCGAATATTACAAAACTTATACACGAAAGCAAAGCGTCCTTTTCAACGGTCGATCCTCACTTTACTAACGCTGCACAGACGTTCTTAACATTCTAGACTATTCGGAGGACAGTCCCTTCTCTATAGACTGTTGTTATTCCTGCTTCCGTACTCCAAAACAAAACTACAGCGCGTGCAGTGATAACAAAAGGCGCTCGGGGCATACACAAGAGCGTTGCGGTAGAATTGAAAATTTGGACATTTAGACATTTTTGCCACCCTCCATCTTTTGGTATATTATTATTTTTAAGACCCTAAAGCATCTTTGAAACAAAAAAAAAATTTTCTTTTTTTTTAAATTCTACAGTGGTTTAACCCCTTAAGAGGAAATAGGGTAAGTCCGGGGCAATCGGTCGACTTAACATAAAATGGCTATTAAAACTGATACCGATATTATTTATTTTATCAGAATAAACCTAATATGTTCAGAATTTTATGCCAATTCAGGAAACTGCTGGATATTTGTTTAAAGACAATATTTGCCAAAAATCGGATTGAAAACTCAAGTCATGACATCTGACCTCCACTTCCGAGGTGCCGGTAGAAATTTTCGTCGTTGGTCCTCATTTTAGCTTTGAAAGGAAGGGTTAATGTGGCCAAATACTTTCGCTGCATTGTTCCTCAATGCCTCTACTATCTTATTATCCAAAACATTAAACGAAAATTAATTTAGAAGTATATTTTAAATATCTCTACTCACCTTTTATCTTAATATATAAAGCAGAAAGTGTTTGTGAGTTTGTCTGTCGCCTAAAAACTTTCGAACGGTAAACTCTGGGATCATGAAATGTATCCGAGCTAATTATGCCTAGCTAATCCAGATGAATGTGATAATTTTCACAAAAAGAAATGAATAAATAAATAAAAATTTTTTTTTTATAAAATCAGAATCTAAATTTCGGACGAAGCCGAGTAATAAAGTTAGTAGCTTATAAATCCAGAAAAACACAGAAGGAAGCGAAATGACGCTATTCTTTCAACTGTTTGGGTCCTAGAGAAGCTATTGTCCTGTACCTTAAAGTCCTTAATGCGCTCTTGCGTATAGACTCTGAAATATAGCGACTCAACCAATTCTCCTGCCCGACCGATTCCCCCGGATTTACCCTATCTGTCATATACGAAACGCAGATATGTAATTATCTTCCTACCTCCCATTTTATATAATTAGATGTCAATACAATATCAATATACCATTCATACAATAATTAAAACCAGTCAAGCCACTTTAGACCACCGACGCGACCCTCTAACAGACAATTAAGCTCCGTCTACAGCTCATCCCGCTCCGCGGCTGCAATTGCGCACTTAACCTTTTCCACCTACGCGCCTTTGAAGCCCTCGAAAAGAACTATTTCCACGGAGAAAGGTGATTCAATCAGGCTCTCTGTCGTTGATCAACTATAATTGAGTAATCATCGCGCTGTCCCCTCCACGCGCCCGCGTATATAGATCAACGTACCTACATTAAAAAGTCTTTCAAAATCCTCGTAGCCACGCATAATAACATCAATGTTAATTATAGCAGACGGCCGTGATTAAACTTAGCCATTGGTCCTCGTTATCGATGTTCCCAGCTTGTACCCATAACTCCGAGACACCCGGCATGCCCGTGCGTCAGATTAAGCATCCAAAGATCAGAATTAGTGGGATTCTCGGCCCGACTAATGCCGACAGGTAACATTTTCACGTCGTTCCTCAGCTTCCTCCCTCCCCGCGACCATCCTCTTCGTCCTCGCGTCCTCTCTTCCCCTCGTTCGCGTCGCGTCGCGCGTTTCTCATCTTTAATTGTCGTCGCGAACATCGGGGACATACATATTCGCTTAACGAGGACTCGCGTGTGACGAGGAACGGGGCGCAGAAAGAGCACGTCGAGAACGAACAATGAAAATGGCACCGTTGCGCAGAGAAATATCGGCGCCCAGCATTGTTTCGCGACGCTTATCGCGACTAATTAAGGGAATTTAATATTCGGATATTAAGACAGGCTGAAATACAATCGAGGCGGCACGTGGAACCGTTTCTGACACGACTCAGGGCAACGGCACTCGTTTCGTCGTGCACATTGTACGCAATTTCTCTTATGCGTCGTCCTCTTAGTCCTCCTCGCGTCATGTCGCGCGTTTCTCACTCTCAATTGCGCCCGAGGAACGCAGCGCTTCCTCCGCAGCTTGTCGCGTTTAATTATTACAAAGGAAATATTGTTGAACGCTCACCATCACGCCGGAGATGTTAATGGTCCACCGCTCCACGAGCACGTGCTTAACACGATTCCCGACGATGGGTCACGGGTGACCCACGAGGGATTTGGAGCTTTGGTCACTCGGTGATTTCGTTGGTCGTCCTTTCGAGGTCCAGATTATTCATGCGTCAAATACGGGATCTTCGATAGGGGTGTGTGAGAATCCGGAATTTAAGAGCTGAGCTGAGCTGGGTTCGATTGCTCCAGCTGAATCGAGTGCTTGGGCGCGTGTTCGAAAAAAAATGCGAGCTACTTGAAAAACTCGGCTCGAATATTCAAGCCATCGTGAGACTTCGAATTACTTCAATTTTCGAATTAGGTACTCGAATATACTCGAACAGATCTGCAACTTTATAAGACGCTAGTAACTCGAAGTAACTCGAGTAATTCGAAAATTTTCGAGCTGAAAATTTATCTCCAACTCGAAGTCTTACGAGGAATCGAATACTCGAGGCCGTTTGAGCTTTTTAAGTTGCTTGCATATTTTTCAAACAGTTCATCGATTTCAAGCAGCTGACAAGGGAAGATCCCGAACCCGAAAATTAAAAAAATTCTGAAAGTTTGTGAATGTGTACGGGATTTCCTCCTGATTACAACGCAATTTTTGTTTGCTGCCCAAATTCACTCGAGGGGGGTGAATTTAATCCCTGAAAATTCGGCTATTTTCCGATTTTGTGTTATAACTCGCGAACTGTAAGGGATAGAAAAAAGGTTTCAAGATAAAAGTTACTTCTTTTAATTAGATCTATCATTTGGTAAAAAATTATTTTACAGTTCGCGAGTTATAACACAAGATCGGAAAATAACCGGATTTTCAGGGGTCAATTACACCCCCTCAGAGTGAATTTGATCACTTTTAGACTCGAAATTCGATTACTCGCACATCACTAACTTTGGAACAGGAGATGATATGGTAATTCATTTAATCCTTTAACGTTAATTCAAAGCTCAAATTTAAAACTTTGAAAGAGGACGAAGGAAGAACCCGTTGGTATACGTTTCCATATCTTTTTCTTAATATCAGCAGTGGAATATGTCGGTAATGTCTGAGGAAACGATGTAAGCACACCCTGTATAGGAGATGCCCTGAATTAAACAAGTCCAATTTCACAACACCGACGATTTTCGACTTGTTAACATTCCGTGGCCGTACGAGGGCCTCGGTTTCCGGTTCCTCCGACCCAAAAGTAAAATCGACAATACACAGCGTGCGTAATTACATCTATATTGGCCGTGCACGTGGCTGACTGCGACGTAAAAAGAATTTCGACGACCCACATTCGTTAATGCTCGATTCGTTCGTGCCACAGTTATCACACTCGTCGGCCACGTTCCCTTTGGTCGATCGTGCATGCGATTCGATTAGACGCAACGGCGATTAACGACATTAGCCTTTAGAATTTCCGGTCACCGAAACTAAATGCAAATCTCTGCAGACTATTTGCTGTGCAAACTAATTAATACCAGTTTCTAAACTCGATTCCCCCGAAAACGTAACTTCGAACGGTAACATTTTGTCCTACACTTTCAACATAGATACATATTTACACGCGAATCTACCCCTACCGCGCTTCCCCCTCTACACCCAGCTCACAAGTTAATCGCGGAACGCAATCGCGTGTACTTTTCAGATAGAATCGCACCCAGCAGCCGGCTACGCGTTACGTAAGCCGATCTCGCTGTTGCTCGTAATTAATTCATTCCTCGGAGTCACAGGTCGATCTAGAAACTTTAATTACGACTTATCGAGTTTATCGTCTCGATTACATTGTCCCGGGCCCGTTCGTGGGCTCGTTAAGCTTGCCGTTCGGAGTGGCGCGCGCTCCGATCGGGCCAGATCGTTTGCACGATCTTTGGGGCAGCCTCGTATCTGTTCCGCCGTGTCTGCTTTCTGTAGCACATGCATCACGCGCATTGGCAAGCGCATGCACGAAACGCACGCCAGACTTTTCGCCGATCGGCGTGCGCGCGGCGCTGCTTACTCCGCCGCGAACGTGGCATATCCTTCGCGCCCGTTATGAAACATTTCATTTATTCCTTCCCCCCTCCCCACCCCCCCACCCCCCGCCGCCGCGCTTTTCGTTCACGGGGCAATTTGCTCGCGCGCCACATCCCGCTCCGGCCACGATCTCTCGGTTAGGATTTATAGGGCGTTGTTTTTCCACCGGTTAACACCGGATACAGCGCTCGTTTCTTGAGGGTTTTCGTGTCGAACCGCGGCGGCTCGCGATGCCGGGCTACATAGACGTGATTTGTTCCTCGGTTTATGAGAATACACATATCGCATGCCGATAAATTTGACGCCGGCGAAGATTTACGCTGCGCCCGAGCCAAGACAGTGCGCAGACACAGCGATGCTTGGGCCCGCGACACGGGGTACGGTAACGTTATACGGTTTCATTGAATTCTGCGAGTCACTGTAACGTTTCAATTTACGAGGGAATTAATTGCTTAGTAGGCACACCATTTTTATTTCTCTGAGAAAACCTTTTGTGTCTGTTGCTTCGCGAAGCGTGCGCGCGTGAACGTGCTGAGAGGATTTTTCATTGTCAGCTTGTCAACAGGCTTTTAAGATGTATTTAAACTGTTAGTAATCGAGACTCTTAAGTGACTATTCCAATTCGAATACGCAAAGTGATTCCAGACTGACGTCACGTGTTCGAAGGACTTTGTTACCAAACGAAATCTGAAATTCTAACGCGTGTCTGCATTGGGAAATGAATAGATTAAAAAGCTGAGCAGTGCGAAAATTGCTAATAGGTGAAGGGTAGGGGAATTCAGGGAGCTGTTAGTGAAGGCGCGTAGTTCGTAGAATAACCAAGAGTGGCCTCTGCGCAGTCGTGAGCAGGTAAGAGTGGGGATCACTGAAATCCTAACTAATTAAATCCTCAGTCATCGTCCGTCCTTTAGTCAGTGTGGTTGTGTTGTGGCAGTGATCCCGCGTTTGCCAATGCTCCTGGTGAAATTAGGGAATTTAATCGAGTGATTCGGTCGGTCCAACCGGAATATCAGTGCAATTGTTAAATAAATTTCGCGTCGATAACCAAAAATTCGCGATCTGTCGTTTTAATGTGTTCGGTTAAGGAAAACTGTTTTGTGCGAGTTTTTTAAATTGTTCTACGTATAGAGACTGCGTGGCATAGTGCGCGTGTTTGGAAATTTTTGGACTCTCTTCGAACTCTGACCATGATTTTAACGACGATGTGAACTGTTACGCGTTTGGAGTACAACGTGACGAGGTACATACCCCGTTTCACTTGGACGTATTCAGAAATTCTATTTACGATTATGTTGAATGCAGAACTGAATTTTTTTTAAAAGGTTTGATGTAATTTAATTTAAATGCAAGGTGACTGTCTAAAGTCTAAACACCCTCGCTCTGTTTCTAAGACGACATTTAGGAATACATAATTATAGGATCTAGTATGATACAGTAACTTGGCATTCTTAAATACGACCATCAGAAATAGAGCGATAATACCGAATAACAATAAACACACAGTGCCGGACAAAAGTATATACGAAAGTATTTTTTCAAACTAAACCGTCGAGTTTCTCATAAAAAACACAGACCAATTTTGGAAAAGTTATTCTGTTTTAAAAATGTCCCACTATTTTTGTCCGTCACTGTAATAATATTATATCATATAGTTCTATAATATTACTATAATTCTATAATAACATTATACTCAGTAACACAATATAGGTACATTACATTTATATTATACTACTTTTACTACTCAGCTTCGCCCGAAATTTAGATTCTGATTTTATAAAATAATATCGTTTATTTATTTCTTTTTTGTGAAAATAGTCACATTCATCTGGATTCGCTAGGCACAATGAGCTGGGATACATTTCGTGACCGCAGAGTTTACAGTTCGAAAGTTTGTAGGCGACAGGCAAACACACAAACGCTTTTTGCTTTATGCATTTAGATTACTTATAATATCCAAAGTAAATAGGACACAATTTAGTCCTGCTACAAAACCACTATTACATTTAATTTTAACCCGATAACCAAGGAAAATTAATCAATTTTTTTTTAATCAGTTCGAACTACCCCCGCACTGTTCAAAACATTAATCCACCTTCGCTCATTTCGAAACACACAAGATGCATTGTTATTCCGCAAACAACCCCACTTATCAGGGCAATCGCTCATATTTCAAGTTCCACCAAACTGTTAATCTACTTAACGAACGCAACCCACTACATAATCTCATAGCCCCTCCCCCCCCCCTCTTATTTCCCCACAAATTTTCAACAGCCACGGAAAACAGATCGAATAATTTCGATACATAACACTCTGTCGCGTATCACCACGGCCACCCCTTATCTAATCTTCCGTTGCTCAAACACACGCGAGATAAACGAGTCGGGTGGCTAGATTAAGATCCCCGAGCAACTAGCCGTGGAATTAAAAATTCCTCGATCCAGTATCCGTTCACCGTTAAATGCTTATCACCGCGCACCGTAATCCGCATGAAATTAACGCCGGATGGTGATGTCGACCTGTCTGGGACGAACGCTCCGAGAGGCGAAAACGTGGGCCCAGGGTACTTCTTTTTGCCCCCCCACCATCGGCCGTTCCCGGTCGAAGGAGCGCACGGGGTTCGATCGTTTATTTGCACGCAACACCAGGGAACACGACGACGATTTGCCCCGGAGCCGTTTTGCAACTTTGTCCGCCCTCTCGTTTCTGCCGGTACATACATTAAGCGCGAGGCGCAGAGCCGACGGTCTTTCCACCCACGATTAAGCGCGGTCCACACTCCTTTTCGTCGCACGCGCCGCGTGTGGTACGCTCGTGACCGGCCATTTCGTAAATTGGATTAACGGTCGTGCAGGCCGGATAATTGACCCGGCTCGTAATTCGTACGTTGGTTCCTCTTGGCCCTTTGTTCCGCGCACCCTCCATTATTCTTCCGCAACGTCGGCTTGTACGCGTACACAGTTGTTTCTTTCCTCGGTGGAAAGGTTCCTTCTTTCTCCAACTGAGTTTTCGTTAATCATCTCGCGGCCGAAATCAATCATCACTGTCGAGGTTTTCAAAGTTCGATCCGAACGTCCGGTAATTCGAGGTGCGGTTGAATGGGAGATGCACTTGGATCCAGGCTCGTCTCTTCCCTGTAGGCAAAATTAGGCAGCTGCCTAGGACAAAATGGTATTTTTTAAAATAAAGTTTTAAATTAAATATTACAAGTTGTACTGTAAATGTTTTAAGCTACGAATCAAAATTCAGAGTAAGGTCATCGAAAAGTTCAAATAAATGTATTATAAAAAAGGGAGCAATTTGGCAAGTTCGCCTACGGCGCAGAAAAAGCTCGAGGCGGGCCCGGTTGGAGCTTCTTATTTTTGTGTTCTGTATAAAAGTTCTTGTCGTGCTTGTATGGTTTACTGGACAGACAGAATTGACCAACAAATGTGTTCCGCTGTTAAAAGAGCTTCTTGTGATAGTCAATCCAGAAGGTAATCCAATTGCTAAGTGATAATGCCTATGTTCTATGAATATAATTTATATTTTCAGTTTCTTGTATTCTTTTATTCCATTAAGTAAGTGTGAAAATGCTATAGGCGATACCTACACGAAAATAATTTTAACAGAAGGTTTAAAAAATACTGGGACGTCTGAATTATGATTGTATCCGACTACTTACACATTCTTCTTTCAATTAATATGGTAAGCAAATGAACATATTAACGTGAAAAATTAATTGTAAATATACACGGGTCTGTGAACCAAAATATGACACATCTTCGTGCAACAATATTCAGGAGATTTGAGAAAATGTTAGACGCGAATGAAACGCTGTGAAGTTTCTCGGTTTCTTCTTTACGAACGCGATTCGCGAACGATTCGCTCTCGTAGTTATGATTCCGTAGCTGTTATCCTTGACGAGTTTCTTGTACACGTGCACGGAAACGTGTCGGTACGTATTTGATCGTAACAAAAGGGGAACGAAACTCGCATGCAAAAAGTCTCATAGCGCGTGATTGATACGCGTTTGTTTAGAATTCATCCGACTTGACGCTCGTTGCCTTTTACATCTCAGTCTAGGTACGTGGCTCCACTTGTTTCAATTAACCAGCTGAACCGTACGATTTCGATATTTACAATTAGTAAAGTTTATCCATTCAGATTCACGGTTTACGCGTTTCACGCGAATCCTTCACGCTTCAATTTCATTTATCCTTATCCATCTTTTCTGAAAATGAAACACTAAGGATGACGGGTCAAGGAAAATAGACATAGATTAACGAAATCTTCTTTTCTATAATAATACAAACACTGTAGAAAAAATTGCAGTGCGCGTTTCTATTATACTAGTGTGAATTAGGAGATTAGTCGTAATTGTATCAGGGAATCTACCTAACCTTTCCTAAACAGTAGGTGCTCACATTTAAAAAAAAAAAAACCGAAATCGTGTCTTGCATTATTTTTAAACTGCAAAATAGAAAACATTATCTTTCTGGCTAACAAAAGCACAGCCTGCAGGCAGAAACTGTATCAAAGTCATCACATAAATCTCCACATATCCAACCTACACTCTCCTGCCTCTATTGCTCGTTAATCGAGAGGCTGCGAAGCAATTAAAGTAGTCGTCACCCGTCCAAGCGAATGCGTTCGATCGTTTGAATATTTATGGCGTCGAGAGCATGATGAAATGCAGGCAAACGAAAAAGTTCGCCTAGCTGCTCACTACCACCTGCAAAACGGACACGAAATCCGCAGATCCTGCTACCGGTTGTACTCCGCCACTCTCGCCCGTTCACATCGGAATTGCGTAACGATATTTTCCTTTCCGGGTGTATCGGTTCGAATAAAAGTTCCCTCGTTTCCAGTTACAACACGTCTATAGGAGAATGGTGTTAATATTGACAGCGAGTTTAGAGCGGGATACGGCCAGGCTGTCAGAGAGAACGTTACGTGACTCTAATAAAGGGAATCCACCACGTATGCTTTTCCATTTCTCTTTCCTCCGAACGCTTCAGGTGCATATTCCACTGTTCGACAAGCAGTCGTTTCCCTTTTAGCTTGAAGATCGTGGCTTGTAGATCCCACTGTTATTAAAAACGTGAAAGCACTCGCGGTAATAACACGCGGATTATGTAAAACCTTAGGCTCGACTAATACGCTCATCAGTCGTGGTAGATCGGCATAGTGAACGTCTCGGTCAGAAATATTGTGAAGGGTTGCCGCAGCTTGGTACTACTGATAGAAATAATCGATTGGAAATCACCATGTCCTGCTACATTTTGGTGTAGTTATATTATATTCTGTGATGAAACTATAGTTGTATAAGAGAATCTGTGTTTGCCATCAATTTTCCGGCTGACTGAGGAAATTTTGAAATCTGGAGGGCACGTGACACTTCGGTTAGGGGAGTATGAACGTATATAAGTAAAATCTGTGAACGTTCTCTACCGGTTAGACAGGAACGTGTCTTTTCGTCTAGTTGATCGTGCCGATTACGTAACAACCGGTTGCGATTTCTTTTCCGGGTAGCCAGCTGACCGAATCGTAGACGTCACTAATCTCGGGGGAAATGTCGTAACAGTAGCTTTGTCGGTGTTCCAGTATTACGGTTCAAAGGAGCAAACGCAGATGCATTCAGAAGAATTGCAGGATGACTCACCTACCTCAGCGGCCTCAAATTATTGCCAAATTGCTCGTTTATCTCAAAGAAACACTTGATCGAAAGATATAATCTTAATTAAGTAAGAGACGCGATGATTGAATTATATACTGTAACAGTAAAAAATTAAAAGGCCAAATCTTACGTATAAATATTAAATCTGGGAGTATGAAAGCATAAAATATAATTGGTGTGTTCAGCTGTGCCCCGATGACGTTATCTTCTGTATCGGTTGCACTTTGTGGCTAATAAAATATTGATCGGTTAACACTCAGAAGTTAATCTGACTTGATAACGCGAATAGGAGTGATTTCATCGCGTCGCTTTTAATATTAATGAATCGAGCAGCGTGGAGTCCAGATGGGTCTAAAGATGAAACCAAAACTGATATCGCAGCGGGATCTCGAGTCACTCTGTAGCCGGTCGTCCTTGCATCGTAATGAGAGATGCAAGAACTCCACCTACGTGTTTTCTTGCCTCTCAAATGTCACGGAGAAAGGCCGCGTTACTCACCGAGAACATCGCGAATATGTCGGGTCCCGCACCTGTGCGATTTAACGTGTTCCCCTTCTTCGCATCGCCTCCTTCGCCTTTAACGCTCTATCGAACCTTCGAGCCGCTGCGTAATTAGTCTCGACGACCAGCGATTTGCTAATGGGCACCGTAAAATTCGACTATAAAACCTGGAACGCGTAAACTATCCGAGAGCGTTTATTTCACTCCGTTGCCAATTAAAGCATTGCATTTACCCTGAAATATATAATAAATAGTATAATGTAATGATTTAGGCGGTCTCCCTAGTGTGACGCCTGGAAAATAGGGCAACATTTGGGAATTTTTTTATGGAAATGTACTTGATATTGCAGTTTCAAACTTTGGAGCATTTATTCAGTTACATTTGGGCAATGTACTCAAATTTTTTGAAGCATTAGTGATGATTATATTTTATGTTTGAAGGATTAAAATGAGGAGCTCGCAAATAAACGGCTGCTGCTGGCGATCACGATCCCAGCTGGCATAGTCATCTGAAACAAAAAACACAGTTATTTTCTTAATCTATATGAACGTAGCTAGGGTTTGAACTAAAACGAAAATAGAAAATCACAAAATACAAAAATGGCAGCACTTTAAAGGAAAGTTTTCATTTCGCGGCCAAAAAGTGGTCAGTCTTTTGAGCTGCGAAATTCGAGCTTTGCATATAATGACTTCATTCTAGTTCAGGTTCTAACAGAACACGCAGTGAATATATATGTTAAGTTTTAAGTCGTTTGGTTGAGTAGTTTTTTAGATATCGTGATCGCCGCGCCAAAAAATGTCGTTTCGAGTAAAATGCGTATAAATATTCAAATACCATTTATCAAATAATAAATCATACTTAGTCAATTAGTCTCCAATGCCTGGCCCATAGAGAACACCTTCCTCTTCTTCATAATAGATGTTGAACGTTCAGAAAATGCAAAAAACAAAAAATCGATTTTTTTAAACAGTCACACTAGGGAGACCCCTTAATAAAATAAGTGATTTTGATGATTTATTAAAAATATTTGGATTAATTTGATTATTGAAGGGTAATTGTATTTATAAAAATTTATTTAATATGTATAATATAGTATAATATATATGTAGTATAATGTAATAATATAATTGATAATAATCACAGGTAAAATCCCCTTGAATGGTAACGAAATCGTTTACAACAGGATTTGGATAAATTTCAATTAAATTCCATGAGATTCTGCGA
Organism: Andrena bucephala; assembly: GCA_947577245.1. Classification (NCBI taxonomy): domain Eukaryota; kingdom Metazoa; phylum Arthropoda; class Insecta; order Hymenoptera; family Andrenidae; genus Andrena; species Andrena bucephala. The sequence goes on from OX387715.1 coordinate 114,926,514, forward strand.
GTAGTTAGGAATATAAATTGTGTGTGGGAAGGAGAATGGAAGAATTTAGAGGCACAAGTGCTGGGAAAGAGTGTTTGCTTCAAAGTATAATAGTTCTTTGTTACATCTGTACAAAAGATAATATACATACGTATTTTACTTTCCACATTGAAACTCCTCCTAGCTAAATTACAATCGTGGGCAGAATTTTTTAAATCAAAATCCGTACCGGTGCCAGGATTCATTGGTATTTATCGTTTTCATACTTCGTGCCCTTCGCGACGTGTCAGCATCGCGTACGCGCAATAAGCGCAGAATACGAATTTATTCACATTCCTGTAACAGTGACGTACGATCGAATATCCTTTCAGATCTCGGCAATAAAGCTGTCAATGCCGCGTTCACGTTTCAGACATGCGTAATGATCTCCCCCACGTTCCTTCACGCCTGTTTTTCATTTCATCGCGGCCGCGTTGCATAACATTTCTATTGTCGAGCCTTTCGATAACAAATTTAACCTCTAAAGACCGTTGAACCTTGGAAAACTGAGGCAACCGGTGCTGACTTCTTACGAACGTGAAACCTGCTTCGGGGATGAAGAATAGACTGAAGATAATGGTCAATTAAATGTAAATTAATCAACTACCGTTTAAGCGGTAGAGGTCAGTTAATTATTGCAATTACGAAGTGATTGTCGTAATTGTTCCCGTGCAAGGCCTCATAAAACAACGAAATGCACAGCCAACGATGTGGGGCTGATCATTCCTGGTTAGGGGAGCATCGTAGCCGCCCGAGGTTTATTTTTGCCCTTAGCAGTCGCGGGCAACAGGAACATGAATGAAAGGAAGCGATAGGCAGATCGCCAAAACGGTGTCTATTAATAGTCGACGGGGGTGGAGAAGCTGGAAGGGTTCAATCGACGTCGTCCAGAAACGTCGTTCCACTGTTCCACTCGATTAATTGAAATTTACTTCGAACGTCTTAATTTAACTCCATTCCTTCGTCCAATTATCGAACGCGTGCGCGATGTGCTACCTCGTCGACGTGCAAATTTCTGTTCCCAGAACTGTAAACGGTAGGATTCATAGTCCATTGGTAATTACTTAACTCATGCACCGTTAATCTTCTGGTCAGATTTAAGTTCGAGAATTACAGAAGCAACTTCAATGCCGATAGGAATGAGCATTTAATTCTAATGCTACATTATTTAGATAGATTGCAGAGCATTCGGATGATAGAGAATTGAGACGGAGTATGTTTAAATAATGTTAGCTACTGTGCCTTCGTACAGAAGATGAAACATTCCTCATGAATGAGTTCACAATTGATACGCTGACGTATAACGTGCCGCGATTTCTGACGCACGTTCAAGGTCCGGGTCGTACGAAAAAATGCGAACGAACACAGCCATATGGCGCACACGTGTTTACGCGCGCCACGTTTCCGTGCATTACCCTAGACCCGAAATACGAGTAAGACCACGGAGCGTACGTGGCCGCGATATATTTTTGGCTTTAGAGAGTATGGTTCCACCCTGAATGCCGCTGGCCACACAGGGGTCGTAAAGATCGTACGATATTCTACTTGGAATATCCCTCGGCCACCAAGGCGTTCGAGGATTCCGTGTGATCGCGCCTCTGGATAAATGGGTCTCTGTTCTATAATTACCTCTGGCTTTCCATGAAAGCCGCTGGATATTTCAGGGGAGGCATCGACATGCGCGTATTTCGAGAGGATAGTAGACGTTGGATTTGTGTTAGAGGATTTTCGAGACCCTTTTATTTAATTGATAAAATGTGAAATGTCATTCGACGTTCCTGAAACTTTTATGATTGCTTTTGCTTGCAATTCATTTTCCAGATTCTGATATTAGATACCGTAAAGTGGGGGAATATTGGCATATTTTTGGAACATTTTGCTATATAATACGAGGGAGGCCTACCTTTAACGGTCAAAACAACGTGCTTCTATGAGAATTTTTTCTAGAAAAACCGATAAACTTTTATTATTAAATATTAGTCTATTGGAATGAGTACATCTGACGGATATTTCAGTATTTTTTGTGGTAAAAAGTTTTGAAAGGTTTGTGAATTATAGGCAATGCCCGAGACGTCCTCCTTTTTTAGGCGTTTTGCGGCGACAACCGTAGCTCGGTGCAGGATCATCCAAAATAAAATTGAAAATTCGATTTTTTTTAAATAATATATTAAATTATCTAGGCACTATCGGGTCCGATTTTGGAAAAATTATTTTGAGACAAAATGGCGGCTGTGCAAAGTTGAAACTTTGATATTTAGCCAAAAATCGCTCGTTTTTCGAGTGTAAAAAGTCTAGGCAAAAGAAAGGAAAAGCTCCCGATAGCGCTTAGATATTTAACCCTAAAATAAATCGGCAAAGCCTCGAGTAAAGCGGTTCATTAATTTTTTAATTATGTGTGTCACCGACTTTGAAAACATGATTTTAAGGAAAACGCGTTTTGAGTCTGAGCGCTACACCGAGGAACACCTACCTACTTACACGCGTATAACTTTTTCAATTTTGGTCGGATTAACTTGACACCTTCAGGGAATATTTTCAAGATGTACTTCAGAAAAATATAAAACACGAAAAATCGATTTTTCGGAAATTTCAAGGTAGTCTCTTTAAGTATCCTATCGTAACATTGTATTTTTTGTGATTTTACTACAAGTGTCAGAATGCATAAAAATTGTATCCTTCTCCTTCTTTAATACATGTTAAGTAGCTGCCAATGTTACCCCCGTTTACGGTACGCACTTCGCGTCTGATAATAGTCTCTAGTAATTCCTTAATTAGAACGTTAGAAATGTCTTGAGGCTGATGCATAAATTCCCGCGCTAATTAATTGCCGTGTAAATGGTGATACGCGCGCTGCTAATTGTAGTAACGGAGTTTAATCGCGCGACTCCGTGACAAAATAAAGAAACGGTTAGAAGAGAAACGTCTCGGGCCACAGTCGTCGGTTCCGAAAGCGACCGTGTCTCGCAACAATGCAATTATCGCAGCCATCGCGTTCAGGCAGTAACGTAGCGCAGTGAACAATCGCACCAGTTTCTGCGATATTTTCCATAATTACGAACGCAGAATCCAGAGGAGGCCAGAAAATTCATAATTGTCGCGTTACCTCGCCGGCACAATTGACCAATTACAGGAACAATGAGGCGTGCGCGTTTAATTGATAGTAATTTCACTTCGCGTGGAATCGCGGAGTCGTGGAGATCACGGATCGCCCGTTAAATATCTTTTCAACCGTGGAAAGAAAATTCATTTTCTAAGCAATTCGAAAGTCTGCCGGCGAGGAGAGTTTCTCCTAATCGAGGCGGCGGTTGCCGTTCCAAAAGCGAGGGACACGGTTTAACAATCGATCCTCCCGTGAAAAGCGACCGTCCCGAGCGAAAGTGCAGCTTTGACAAAACAACCGCGCACAATGCACGCACTCGTAAATCCTTTTCGACCGTAGATCACCCGAGGAGAAACTATAGAATTTTCCCCGCGCCCATCGTATCCTCGCTCGTTCGCCGCGCGAAGCAACGCGGTAAAAATATCTTGTTTTTAAAGCTGCCGACGCTGAAATTAACTGCTTCTTTGCATTCTTGTGAGTTCAGGCGTAGTGGCGTTTCTCGTGAAGTATTTGTTACAGAATATCGCTCGTCGGTTCTTCTTCTGTTCTCTGCTTGGTTATTGTTAGTCGCGTGGAATTTATCGAATAGTAAATTATTTACAGACACTCACTTCGAAAATACGTTTAATAGAGTTGCATTTGCCAGGCTCGCCAGGCAAGCTGCTTATTAAATCTTTACGTTTTAGAAATGCAAAGCTGTACTCAATTAGACGCACGTTAGTCAGATGCGCGAGTCGATAATTAAGGAGACTGTTGCTTTCGTGGAATAATCGTCAAGATATAAGCGGAGAAGCTTCTTCTTAAATTCAGTTATTCAATAAAATTGTAGTTGTCGCTGTGACGAAGGAAGAAACAGCGCACAGTGCTTCTCGTAAGTTCTGATAGGCGTCCGGAACAAAACTCGTAACTTCTGAACTAATCAGTTTTCGATCTAGGCGCCCTAATACTTATTTAAAGAGATTATATAGATGCATTGATTAGCGTATAAAAAAATGAGATAGACATGATTTTTCTTATTCAGCCGTCAGAAAAAAACAATTGCAAGTGTTTGAGCGAAAGGACAGGCTCGCTCGTAAATCCCGGAAAAATGTCGGCGTGTACGCGATAATTGCAATAATAACCATAAAAATGGCCGGTGAAAACAGGGACGAATGGAGATCCGGAGTGGCACGGGCGTCCTGACACCGATCCAAACGACTCGATGAAAATTTCTACCTCGATATCGCATAGCCGTGCTCTCGGCGTTCCGTTCGCGCGGATCCGCACGCATCGCAGCTATTTCTTGGCCCGACCCACTTCCGGCGTCGGCGGCGTGCAGGTTTTCTCTCCTTCGGCTGGACGACTGTGGACCTCGCGGCAAGTGCAAGTGACACACTTTGATCGGCCTGCCTCTCTCGAATCGCTCTCGAAGGCTTCCTCTTAAGGACGCGTGGCTTTGCGCTACCGTTGAAAGGGACAATGTTGTTTTTGAGAAAGTGATTGCTACAATACACCATACTGGGCGGGAGGAGTGTGACTTGGTAGTAAATCAGAGTTTGGAAAGTCATCGACTGGGAGCCCAGATTAAATCTCCGAAGAAACTTTTAGTACTTGGTCCTTTGAATTTTATAGACACAGGATTAATTAACTCAGAAATTGAAATTTTCGACCTTTATATTTGAACTGTAAAGATTTTGAAGCTTTGGATTCCTGGCAGGCTTGGTATATTTTCTAGGCTTTGTGACTTGAGCTTTATTGCACACTCCTGTGGAGGAGTTTAGCTGCAGGTTTTCCACTCGATCGATCAAAGATCCACGCTTCCCAATGAATCATGCCCCTTCCTCTTGTCCACTGCGCGGCTTCTTCGCGGTTCGCACTTTCTTCGGTAGCTGATTATCGTGGGAAGCTGGGAGCGTTCTCACCGAGGCCGCGGGGGAAAGCCGACGATTTCGATGATTTCTCGTTACCGGTCTGGCATTGATCTGACGCGGGAGGGAAATGCACGAGGCACGCGAAACACGCGGAAACGCGCGCACCCCGGCATTACGTAAGATTTATCTGGCGCTGGTTCAACGAGTCGCGAGCTGCTCCCCTTTTCTTTACTTTCTTTGCAACCACTCAGATGCTGACTAGGCCCAGCCTGGGCAATTAATTCGCGGGAATTAATTGCGATTTAATGCCTTGGACGCGGTAATATTTCGACTTGAGAGCACTGAATGGTAGACCATCTCTCTCATCTGTGGAATTTCGACAGTAGTCTGATTTCCATGTTGAATTTCGAAAATTTGTGCTGGGTACTGTACAAGTTTGCTGATTTCATAATGTTTTTATCTGAAGCATTCGAAGGGTGGAGAATTTGTATCTGATTTGTGGAACACTAGTGACTTTCACGTTACACTCTGAAAATTTGTGTTTGATACTGAAATTTGTAAGTTTGAGCATTAACATGGTTGGTCAGTTATATATGTACCTACTTGGATTCTTGTCCCGAGTCAGTTGCCTGGTCTCGATGATTGGTGTCTTCCACTTGACGTATCTTCCACTTGACACTCTCAGATTAATTTGTGTACGGTACACGATGACTGTGGAATCTCTAGATTGCACTTTCTTCAATAGTTACCACGGCAAGATACATGCTTACGTTTTTGCCTGATGATACATCAAGTGGAAAACTACGAAGAAAGTTAAGGATCGCAATAATTTTATGTGATTGCCATCGTTCATCAAAGGAGAAATGAGTAATGACGTCGCCGACGACAGGAGAAATGAATAATGCACGACACGCGTGATAAAATTTACTCAAAACCGTAGTGTGGTGTTGAACTTTCATACGAAGAGAAGCTTAATAGCGTTCAATTATAGCATTCAGCGTCACGTAGGATACTAAAAATTTAGTGATAGTTGATTCATCGAATCTCTCTTGACCGAATATTTTGTCCCCATCTCTTGCATCCCCAGAAATTCTCATTTAAACTCCTTCAACTTCGGCTCAAGATAATTCAGATCATCAACAAAGCAGACCCAAAAAGAAACTAATCACTCCTCGCGTCTTACACTCTATTTTCCTCCAATTTCAACACCGCCATTTCAATTACACACTTTCAATACGTTTAACGCAGGAACTGCAGTGAAAATCATTATATACAATACGCGATTATTTCTAGCAACGGCACGTGATATCTGCGCCAGGAACACGATACTGTACCGCTAATTAGCGACAGAGGCGCGATTTTTATCTGAGGCCGAAGGAAACTCGACAACGCCAATTACCAGGGCAAAAATGCGCCAGCGACCGTTCGAAATTTTAATGCCGCCTGGCTCGCGGAAAATATTGGTAAATTAATAGGTAGCGCGATAGATGCGGAGATACTTGTGTGTACAGGATGGTGCAAAGAGTGGACCGTCCGCTTCTAGCGCCGCGGAAGACAGCAACTAATTGCTGGACGTTGTCGGTACGCGTGTACGTGACGCACGTGCTTAAAGGGTTTCTGGTTACTAAGTGATTTATAGCCCGTGATAGTGTCACGGGAAAGTTCTGCGCGGATTTTTTGGTTCATTCAGGGCAACCGTAACCGTTTCCTGCAATCGCTACATTCGTACAGTTAACTCTTTCGCGATAGGGGTGCAGAAATTATTTTCAATCATCACATAGTTTGGCTTAAAACACTAAGTTTGTCTCTTTAATTCAACGGGGGCTAAGCTTTGGTAATTTTTAAAATTCTTATTCCATTGAAGAGGCCTTGTAGAAAACACTAAAAGTGCTAAAAATCAAATTCTATACTATAGTGTTATCATTTGCACGTAGAACATTTTCCGACAAATTTTCTTTTCAATTTTAGCAATATTTCGCTATAGTTTTCTCAGAGACATAATTATTCATTATTTTATTAGTAATTATTTGTTAAACAGCTTTCGAATATTCTTGACTTTTATCATGAGAAATCGTTGGCGGTATTGGTAGAATGTCAGTAGCATAGTGTAATAGAAACTGTGTAGCACATGTTGAGAAGGAGAGCGTCAACGCGAATCGAGTATCGTTTCGATCGGTTACGATGGAATTTATAGTGGCCACGAGTTTATTGCCATTTGATTTATAGAAGTACCCTTATCAGACTGCAGCGCGTGCATATTAAAACTGTCGTGTGGCACAGTAAATACACTCTGCTGTAGCACCACGATAACTAACTGTGTGTAACAGTGTAACGAGAAATGCATTCGATTTTATTGAAACTTTGGTAAATCTCGCGAATAGAGACACGAGGGGGTGTAATTTAATGTGAAGCATTGTTTCAAGCCCATTCGGCAAATCAAAATTGCATCAAAGTGTCTCACATTCCATGTTCGTAAATTTCACTTTAACCCTCGTATAACGAATGCAGGATCATTTTGATCCAACTCTGACAAAGTCTATCACGATGTTATATTTGTGTTGGCAATGGCAAAATATAGTGTATGATGCCTAAATTGCAGTAACATTATTTGTAAAAATCATGCAGGACTTATGATACACTTATTTTATGTACCAAATGTACAGAAATAATTTTTTTTTTATGTATTTCATTATTAATAAATTTTAGTTAATTTGGGAAATTTTAATTATTTAATTCATTTTATATACAATTTTTTCGTGAAACCGGTGTACCATAGAAATGTTGCTATGGGTCAAACTGACCCTGCATTCGTCTCACGCGACCATATCCACCATTCGTCTTCCGAGGGTTAAATCATAGATAGAATGATTCCCCATAGCTAATTCCTCGAAGATAACAGTGAAAATGGTAAATTATAGCAAACTATCCGCTATCGTGCATAGTTATCACCACCTCTCAACCTTCCCCATTCCACAGCCGGATACTTTACACCTCCTCGTGTGCTATCTGCTGGCTGTTTCCAATCAACCGGCATAAATATCGAAAATACAGTTAACGTAGGCAGTGTTGGACATTTTCTAGCAATCAACACTTGAATCTACCATACAAAGTCTTACGTACCTTGAACTTTACACTGTTTAGCCTTCGATTCAACTGTAATTCATATAGTGCAAAGTTCGATCCAAAACTCCCGCGAAGTACTATATAGTTACTAACGTCGTTAATCTAACGATAACCGATACTTCCTATAATTTTTGTTAAATCTTCAATACTATCATCAAATTGGAACCATCTTACCCTAAGAAAAATTCCTCAAAGACACTATCATCAGCAGGCGGGTTCAGCGTGCACCCGGCCCCGCGCTTTAAAAGGCCCCGCAGTCCACGAAAAGCAAATTGTTAATTTTGCAGGACCCTATGCATACATACTTATTATTATAAAATTTCTTCAAATGGCTTCACGGTCCACGAAAAGCGCATCGTAATTTTTGCGGAGCTCTTTGCATACATACAGTGGCGTGCAAAAGTATTCGGCCACTCTTTAAAGTCGCATAACTTTTTTCAAATTAATCCAAACGACTTGAGTTTTTTTTTAGAAGCTAGAGGGATTAGTTTGCTAAATGATGTGATCCGTCGGTTTGAAAAAATGCACTTGGTCGGAATAGCAAAAAAAATAGTAAAGGTTGTTTTTTAAACTTTTTTTGTGAGCCCTTAATGAAAATTCAAAAAACCTGTTTGTAGGTTTAAGTAAGTTATATACGTGCCTAAAATTTCATCAAAATTGGTTAACAGTGCTCTGAGCTATGAACGCTTAAAGATCGCAGAATAAGGTAAAAAATCGGTGATTTCGGGAATTTCGCGATTTTCGACCTTATTCTGCGATTTTTAAGCGTTCATAGCTCAGAGCAATGTTAACCGATTATAAAATTTTAGACACGATTATAACTTCCTTAAATCTACAAACGGTTTGTTGTTTAATTTCCATTACAGGCTCACAAAAAAAGTTTTAAAAAAGACCTTTACTTTTTTTTTGCTATTCCGACCAAGTGCATTTTTTTCAAACCGACGAATCACATCATTTAGCAAACTAATCCCTCTAGCTTCTTAAAAAATCTCAAGTCGTTTGGATTAATTTGAAAAAAGTTATGCGATTTTAAAGGGTGGCCGAATACTTTTGCACGCCACTGTATTTATTATAACAGAATTTAGTCATCTATAGAAATGCGTTTCTTTGGCCGGCACAATTTTGGAACCCAGCCCTATAAAGGTCACGCCGGCCCTCATTATTGCGCTTCAAAGTAACCAAATCCCCCATAACTACTTGCCACAACTCCAACCCTCCTCCACCCCCATCTCCTTCGACCTATTTTCCCCGAAGAAGGACGATAAAATGAAAATCCCCGCGTTCCTTTAGGCAGGATACCTTGACCTGCGAACAATGCGACGACCAGCAGCCAGCAGCCCGTAACTGGGAAAAGTTCACCGTCTCGCCTGAACGTAACCGTTTACCGTCACGCGCGTCGAACGCGCGCGACGACCGAAGGTAGCCGCATTAATTATGCCCGCCGCCGCGCGGCTCCTCCGTTTTCAGCTGGTCCATTTGCACGATGGAATCCAGGCTCCGCTGCACCCGTTGCAACCGTGATTTACTCGTGTCCCTGTATCGGCCGACGCGCCGCGCCGCACCGGTGTGCACGCGCGCGCCGCAAACGAGGCGAACGATGGCGCCCCGTTGAGCGAGAAAGTACGGGCCCCGCTGACGAAATGGCAAAAAAGTTGGAAGATTTTAACGATCGCACGTGCAGCCGTGAACCACGCTGCACGACGAGTTTAACGAGCCCGATGTTCCGTTAATCCTGGCCCTTCCGATCGGCAGCGCGCACTCGAGCAGACTACGTTTCCGCTGCGCTTTTTTTTACCACCAGATATTTAGGATGACACGCGGACGCGACACTTCCCCGCCCCTTATTGTGCCAGCTTTCAATGCATTTGCCTTTGAACGAGGACGGCGAATCCTTTACGGCTTCGGCTGTCTCGTTCAATGGACTGGGCGATAAGTTTGGCTCGTTTCGCGGCACTGCTGTGTTTAACAAGCATTGTTTCCTTATCCGTGTGTGGGTGGTTGGTGAATTTTGGATTCTCAGGGTGTTGGTATGGTGGGTTGGAGGTTTTAGTCGGGATATACTACTACGGGTTTGTTTGTTTAGGTTGTATGCGTAGTTTTATCATCCCCAGAGCTTGGGGCTTGCTTCACGGGTGATTGTACCCAGAAGCATGCTCGCGAGACGGGAACTGGTGGCGCCGGGGTAGCTGAGCTGTCTCACCAATGATGAGACTGTGAAAGAGGCTCGAGTGTGAGCGGTCATTGGTACGATAAAATTGTTGGAGTGATTGCGTGATCGAAAGCGCAATCTCGTGACGCGGGTTTTATGCGAAAGTGATGTTATAATTCGAGCCTTCGCCGCGGAGAGATACCCTTTGTTACATTTGCGTCCAATTTTACGACGTCCGCCCACGGGGTACATTAACATTCACATTACATCGTCATTATCTCTGTCATTCCGCGCCGCTATTACCATTATTACTTGGATCCTTGTCGGATCATTATCAGGTATTACAAGGCGCGCGTTCCTCTCGTGGGAAGAATAGATTGTAAAGTATATCCCCCTGCTCCTCGATTTCGTGTCCAGGCTGATTTACTTTACGGCTCCGTCTTTTACCGTCGCTACGGAATCGCGCGACGAATCGCTGAAATAAAACTCCCGCTAGGCTGAATTTGAATTGGAAGGGAACTGGAGATCTGGAAACGGAATGTATGAATTCTGTTAGCATGTCACAGGAATTCTTCTTGGATAGTTATAAAGCACCTGCTGCTTTAGATACTTTTTGGAACGCCTAATTCAGAGGATACTTAAGGGGTTGCGTCACGCTGATACGCTCAAAACAGCAACAAATTAGACGATTTTTTTTTATGATACTATGAGGTTGAAAATTATTTCTATACTTCTTATGTTTAGGGCATATATTGATGAATAAACTGTATAAATATTGTAAAGAAATGTTAAAAACTGGCCAAGTTATGTGGTTAGAAGCATAAGTTGAACAATTTGTATTCGATTCACTTGAAAATTTTGATAGTATCTTCTATAATACATTATCTACAGAAGTACATTTTTGTTACAAGCACTTTTAGACACAATGTAGGTTTAAAATTTTAGGAAAATTTTTCAGCTAAAATAGATATTCTTATCAAATGTCCACCATTTTCACATAAACCAATATTTTGACAAATCGATATGTACTTCTATATAAATGTCATGTAAATAATGACAATTTTCGATTTTTTATCCTACGGAAGAGTATATGGGACATTTACTAGCCGTGGCTAATGTCATTTCAAAAACTGCAAGAATGAAAGAGCACCAGTAATGCCATTTTGTTTAAAAAATAATAATTACAATTATTGTTTATATACCATAAGGCATGTAGAATAAAATCCTCAAAAAAGTTTATGCATTTATTTTCCAATTTCGCTGAAAAAAAATTTGAAACTTACATATGATTTTCGGGCCTCCAAAGTGGCCTAACCCCTTAATTCATAGAATACTTAGCCGTACCTACCATAGCTAATTTACAGAGCTAATTTCCTATCACATTACGAAGACTTCTAGTTACTCTCCTCCTACCTTGCTATAGGGGAGAGTCATACAGTACCGGCCGTTTTCAGTTTTTGTACTATAACTTGGGCTACTGTTGGTAAATATCAAGTTTCAAAGAAGTAATTTGTACTGCAAATAGTGCTTAATAAGAGGAGACGAATCGTTTTTCACAAATTTTATCGTAAAGATTAATAATTCGCAGCCAACGCAAAATTGTTATTCAGTACCGGCTACTCTAAGTTTTTTGTACTATAAGTTGGGCTGTTGTTGGTAAAAATCAAATTTCAAAAAAGTTATTTCCAGTACAAATTGTGCTTAACAAAAGAGGATAAATTATTTTGTATTGAATTTTATCATAAAGATTAATAATTCGCTGGATTAAAAAAGTTGTAATTCGCAGCGAACAAAAATAACTTTTGTCGTCCGAAACACTAGCGTAAACGATAAATGCTTAGAATTCTGGTAATACTGAAAGAAAAAGAATGTCGCCGGAATATATTGCTACGGACTCTAGTATCTATTTATTTCTCCATCAATAGTACAGTTAACTAACATTAAAAGCGAGATCTAGCTTTGGCCGGTACTGTATGCTGCCCGGTACTGTATGTATGTGCACCAGAGTATCTATTACACTGTCACAGAACCCATATTATCCCCTTAGAGCATCTGATTATTTGTGATCATCTGAACATTTTGATGTTCAATTTACGAAGCACCCAGCAGTTTATAGAATATACAATCAATAGATCAATAGAAATCGCAGCAAACTGATTTCACGATAGAAATCACGGCGATGCCGAGCTGCATCCTCCTACCGGCACGAACATTTGACCCTGTTCGATGAATTCAAGGCCAGTTAGAGCAGCAGGAGTCTTCGGAAGGCCGCGTTGCTCCGTGAGAGAGATCATATTCGCCGTTCGGTAGGTAGATTCCTCGCGGTTGAACTTAAACCTCGACACTGGAGACCCCTTAGTACCTTCGAGCCACGAGGTGCAATACCTTCCAGTCACGTACAACTTATGCAACATCGACGCTCATGTGCGTATCGGCTCTCTTCCAACCACACGGATAATTAATAGCCCGAGTTTCCCTCTGGTCTATTTCCTTCCTCTTCCTTCTCCAACACCCTCGCCCCCACGCTTGATTTTCTCCCTTTCCTGTCTCTCTGCGGCTTTCCTCGAGTCGGTTTTATTCTCCCTCCTTTTCTTCACCTTTCCTCTCCCACTTTGTTCATCCCGTTCTGCTTCTTCGTCTCTTTAAGTCCTCTTTATTTTACCCCCTAGTCTTCGACGTGATCCCCCGAGTGCCTTTTCTTCTCATTTTATCGATCCTCCTTGAGATGCATTCTCGACTTGCGTTTCTGGCGCTGTCATCAGGCTGGAAATTTGATTAATTAAAACAGGCGGAATATGTAACTTAACGTGCCTCGTTAGGGTGGCTTTTTTGTCTTGACTGAGAAAATTATGTGTAAAACTCAATGGGTAGTGTCTCTGTCGTGTATTAAGTCTTTGTGTAGAGGCTGCTTAATCGACTCCACTGGGAGTAGCAATAGGTAGCTGTACAGACGTATAATTACAAGGATTAAATTGAAAACGGAACCCTGGAATGTCGAGGATAATGATGTATAATAGAGGAAAACGTAGAATGTCCCAAGCCATGTCTACCGGATTTACTTAAGCGGGGAAGCATGATCTGCAGTAGAAACCTGTCTGATTCTGGCCTTGTAATCACGTGAGGATCGTAAAACGTCAAAGTTTATTATGCTGATCGATTTCTACTGGCAATACTATTACCTTGGTGCCATTACGTTCGACATTCAGTCGATGTTCAAGGCTTCCTTTAAATTCCTACCTGGAAACGTCACTTTACATTGTCCATTTCAACGTAATTCGAGTAGTTCCGTCAATGTAACCGCAATTCAATTAGAATTTTAGAAAGCTTAAAAATGTTTTATTACTTTTACTTTTAAGCCATTATAGACTCTAGAATCACAAATGTCCTAAAAAGCTTTCAACGAAAGATTCATCATTTACAAAATAAATCTCACTTTATTATTAGCTATAACGTAACATATCATTTAACAGTTAAGCATAATTATTGTTAATGTTACACACTTTGATTATCCGCGTGGTATCGCGGTAACGTTACACCCGCACCTCACACAGAACAAGCTCGCCACGGTGGAGAGGTGTGTCGACTCCATCGCTACTTGTAACAAGGCAGCGGTGATCGCAGCCAACTCATGCAATAAGCGTAATTTGCAGGCGAATTAGTATCGCTCATTATAACTCACGTACAAAAGTGAAAAGAGAGGAGTATCGATGATGCGCGTATCCACCGACGGACACTTCGATTACGCCCTTGCAAAGTGGCGCGTTTTGCCCGCTTGAGCCTCGCTCCTCGTTCTTCCTCTCTTATTTTGCCACCCGTTACCATTCTCGGCCGAGCTGTTAAGCCGATTAACCCAGATTTGTGACCGCACGCGTAGGATTATCATGCCACGTTCGATATCGCTAATGCAACGCGGCAGTTTTTTAATTAACACGACTGATACCACCGGCGACAATCGAAAGTACCACCCGTGTTTGCTAAACCCAAACAACACTGCGCCACTTACAGCTGCAAAGAATCTAGTTTCTTTCCATTCGATGCCCGAACGAAACGCGTTTTACTTCCTAGGATGCTGGTCCCATCGTCGTAAATCGACGTCGGCCTGTCACGGTCCGCTGTTAATCTGAATATTCAGATTTTATCACCTCAACTGTTTAGCTCGCACATGCTCGATGACCTATAAAATTAGCGTGTCCAGGATCGCCTCGTGATTTCCATAAATAAAATTCGGCGGAATTTCGTCCCAATACTTGTTGCGAAATTAAATGCATCGTTAAGCTCGTTTGTCGACATGTGTCATTTAATTATCGGCACCGTGGCATCGAGGCGATGAGTTCTGCTGTTAAACCGGGGAGGGTCAGTTCAACCTTCCCGAGGATTCTCGTGTAACGAGTGGTTGTGCAACTGCACCGCTGTTGCACCGTATTCGCCACCGCGTGCAATCCGCGTTGCACATAAAGCTGTCCTTCGCCAACCAACTGGGGATCTGGCGGTGCTCGATTCGTGTCCTATCAGATCGTCACGCTGTTATACCGTTCGTGAATATTCGCACGCGAATATCGGAGGCGCGCCTGCGCTTACGTAAGCCTCCTCGATCCGAGATTCGTTTCATGAAACTATCCATTAGAGGAATTGCTCGAATCGGTTGATTTTGGTTAACTATAAAGCTAGATATTTCCCTTCGAGTATCCATAGCGCGTTAAGGGTTCTTGGAGCAAAGGGGAAGATGATACAACTCTGCCAAATAATTCAGCTTCGGGAAATGGTACTTTGAGAGTGTGAGTCAGGTTCGAAAGTTAAGACCACGTAGGATTCCCAGAGATCTTGTCAAGTGTTTGCTTTGAAAGGGAATAAGAAGATACTAGGGAAGATACTACTATTGATGCATTCCAAGAATTTAGAGGATTTAACTTCTGTGCAATGACGTGACCTTCTAAACATTCTTCCCACTTACCTTTCTCCTTTAGACCCAAATTTTCGAGAATTTACCCCGCTGCTTGGCTTCCATCGAACCTCTCAATAAATTCGCTTCCACAAGCTCAGAGAATTTTCTCGCAGAATCAAAGCAAACATTTCAGCCGGACAGACGCAAACCATTACATTTTTAAACCACTGACGTCCGAGGCAATTTTTTGCATTCCTCCAACACTTTTTCACGGTTATACCACGCGGCTGTCAAAGTTGCTTCACAAAAAGTCTGAATATTTCCGCGGGTAACGTGATCGTAATAAATATCTCCGCCCTGATTAACAAGTTCGTAGTTTGCTCCTCGGGGCTTATTAACGCGGCAACGTAACGAATGTAACATTCTATTAAAGCCGCGGCAATAAATATTGGTCCCAGTAGCCGTATCGCCATTAATTCCACGGATTTTTCTGCCGCACGAAAATACGAGTTTCGCGAGTCTGTTAGCGATTAACTTTAACGGCTAGACCAGAGGTTGATCGGTTCACTTAACCGAAAGATAGATACGCACACGGTTGGAGACCAATTAACGTGCTGTCGTTTATCATACTACGTATTTATGTCTATCCTTGATGTTTCGAGCACTCGGCCATAGTAAGCGCGTCCTCGTCTTTCTTTCTCCTTTTGCAACGAATATTTCGTCGCAAACACCGACGATTTATCGTTTTGTTCCAGCAGAGCAAATTTAAAGGCATGAGTCACGAGTCTGCATGGTTAAGCTGCAGGATTAAAATTCCTCTGCTTCCTGATAATAAGTTCTGATCCATTGAGTTAAGACGTCCATATCTTTGTTTTTATCATATTGTATTAGCAATTGTAAATATTCGAGTTCTTGATTATTCCAAAAGCAGGCGAGATGATTTATGCAATTATTGTTTTAATCACCTGCAGATGTATCTTCTGGAGCTTTTTATTGACGATGTTGGATCCCTTGCAAAGCGATAAAGCAGATTTAGCAGTCGGTATTAAAATAGTTAGCAGGCCGCGGATCACCTGATCTCCATGAACATGGGTCACTCCATTTTGAACACTACACACCGTCGAAACTTTAGAATAATTGCGAGGAAAGCAAGTGTTTCGTACCTGTCCCAGCGATCCCAGTGTTGAGCAACGCGAACGTGCTTTTGAAATGCTTTCTGTGTCGTGTTAGAAAGAGGAGACAGGTGGTCGTAAATCGTTACAGAGCGTCGCTAAGTATGATATTCAATGCGGAAAATATCGAGCGCTGGAGCTCGTTTTACAGTCGTTTCTTGGCGATTATAAATCGTCGGTATAAACATATTATTGTCGGTTTAAGTGGATCATTAATATCCCCGACATCCGTGAGAACGAGCCATTAAAGGTGGATCGATGACAACCCTTGCGCCGATCCTGCGAAACCACGATCTAGCCTCATCAGCGATATTCTTCGTAATTCATTTGATCACGCTTTGCACAACTTCAGGAACATAAAGAAGCATTGCCCAACTTCGTCGTTTATCTACCCTACGTATTTTCGTTTCGAGCAACTGAGCTTCGTGTGCTTGATCTTCATCGATAGCGAACGAGTCTCAACCAGAGTTGGCATTATTGGAATAAATTTTTGTAAATTTTATTCGTTATTCTCGAATAATTTCGTTTTATTCGCAAATCTTATTCGAAATTATTCGAATAAAAAATTTATTCCTTATTCTCGAATAACTTCATTTTATTCGAAATTTTTATTCCACGATTAGTCAGATAATGTCCAACTCTGGTCTCAACGAAGCATTATAACACGAACTGCATTTCGACTAAAGCCAGTTAATGTCCGTGCATCGCAAAACGTCCATCATGGATATCTCGATGTTCGATTCATTGACAGGTGTTCAAACGCCCATAGTTTGAGTGATTGTGAAACGACTTGGTCATCGAGCATCGTTCACAAAGCAGTAGATTACCGTTGTTGGCGAAAAAGGAGCAAAGAACGGTAATGAGAAACGATCTAATATCGTCTGGGGAAATCAATTTGAAAACCGCAATGACGTGGCGTATTACGCGCCCATTATATGCCTTATTTTCTACTTATCGTGTGTGTGTATATATATAGCACATGTGCGTGCGCGCAGGTCTCGTTAGAAGGTAAAAGTGTTTTTGCAAAAGCAGTTCTTGCGTCAGTTGGATGTGTGCTGGAGTTTCTTGAGCCTCTCGTTTCGTCACGCCACCTGGTTATCCGTGGATATGAATGCTTCAGAATTTTTTGAAAAGAAAGAAAAACGTATATTGATCCCCTGCTTCTTAAACACTCGCTTCTTCTTCGTCGGGGCTATATTTCCCAATTTCTGTTCTTGATGTATTATAAAATCCGAGCAGCAAGACAAATTTCCAGCTCGCTATTCCCGGGGACTTCTTATCCACGCGTCCAACATGTTGCGATACCAGCCGCTGAAAGTACAGAGGTTTCTAAATCATACTAGTACGTAGTTAATAACTCGTTTTGACCTTCACCTTCCCATTTATAAAAGCAAGCGTACGTGGAACTTTTAGCGTGACAGCTTCACCAAAGTAGCGAAGCCAACTTTCTAAACAATCTTGACCGCGTTCAGAATCCCCCGGAGTAATGTAAAATTCATTTTTTGCCCCTAGCGTCGATCTTGGTCTCGACCTGCTTTGCAATTCGTTCGCCGCCCGGTTCCTCGCGTCCTGTCCGCGATTTCACGCGGATTTTAATCGCTTCCGATAACGTGTGCGTACGCGGCGCAAGACCTGGACACACGTACGTAGAAGAAATTCGAATTACGTCGTGGTGAAAGTGCCTCGAATCGCGAAATCATTTCTGCAACATTCGTGGACGATGTTCGGGCAATATTTTTGCATTATTCATCTCGCGAAATTGAAGAATTCTTCTTTTAACGTTTTTATTGGACAGAGCAGTGGCGCATTCAGGATTTAATCTTGGGGGGAGCCGAGTTGAAGGGATAAAATATTTTTAAGAATATATTTAATTCAATTTTATTTAGTGCAAATTCAATAAAATTCATTAGGTGATTATACAAATTTATTTAAAGAATAAAATCCAGGTTTCTTTTCTTTTTACAAATCCCCTTCTTTTGGGGGGTGCCAGGACCCCTTAGCACCCCTTGTAGATGCGCCACTGGCACAAAAGATGGATATACAAGAAGGAAATAAAGAGAAGATTCAATCGTAGGACTGTTTTGCAACCTGTTTTCACACAAGAATTGTGTCGTGAATTTACTCAAACAGTTAATAATCAGTGTCCTCCCTAATTGGTTGCTTTGAGTGTTCGCTACCTGATTAGCGATGAATTATCGCTTTTCTAATGGACACGATCGATGCACGTTTGTCTAGGCACGAGCGCCTGTTCCGTTCTGATGAACGGAATTCATGTTACGCCCAAGGAGAAAGTGACTCGAATCACGAAACATTTTTTACGGATTCTAGTGGCGGGATGCATTTCTCACGGATGCAACGAGATCGAATTTTAATGATAACGTAACGTGGTGTTTCGCTGTGTATGTTTCTGTTGTACTAATTGATACTTACAGAAGGTACACAAAAAGTTGGATAGCATGTGGAATAATTAATGCTGCTTTCTATATACATATATTACGTAAACAGGCCTACATACGCACGAAACGTTTTTAATATTTCTTAAACATATGTCCATCGCCGTCTAATTGTTTCTTAACAACGACTAATTAAGGAATTTCTTTGGTCTTTTGCGTTTGGATGATCCTGTCTGGAGTTATCATGGTGATAGCCCAGGCCTTTTCTTTTTACAACGATGCAGCATGCGATGCGTATCAAAGGCAGGAGTGCTCAAAAACGAAATAATTTTTTTTATATACTCTACATTTGTAGCCGAATAAAGTGCAAAAACTTTTAGACCCTTATATTGTATACTTTTTTCTAGAAAAAATCATAAAAGTCATAAAAAATCATAACAAAATCATAAAAAAATTATAAGAAATCATAAAAATCATAAAAAATCATAAAATATCATGAAAAAAATCATAAAAAATTATAAAAAAATTATAAAAAAATGATTTAAAAAAATCATTAAAAAATCATAAGAAATCATAAAATAATTTTCGCGCAATTTACCCAGGAAGTGCCTTTAATACACTAATCGACAGAATTACGTATTCTACTTGTACATCCCTTGGTATTAGAAAAGTTATAATAACCACACATAAATATCAAGACCAAAAGTTCCATCGAATTTGAAAAATAATCACGATTTCCAATCCCACTAGTTTTAGCCATTCGCTGGATTCATTTCCGCGCCATCGGAGACGTCACGAATTTCGTCACGCCGCGAAAATGAACGCCCGTATGCCCACGGAGAATTTGAGTTACGTCGCTGGAGAAAGTGACTCGCGCAGCGATTATCGCCCGATGCACGGAACGATTCTCACGGCTGCGACGGGAATAAATCGTCGGCGACGGCGCGATGCCGCGTGTATGTATATGTATATGCAGGACGTTCGGTTACGCGGGGGCGGAGGGAGCTTAGACGCGCGTAACGAGGCATTCCGGCGTCCTCTTGGCTCCGTAACAGAGAGAGGACAGCGAGAGATCGCAGATTCGAGATGCCCCACTTTCTCGCGATGCAATTAACGTGGCCCGCCGCGCCGATAACTGCATTATACGGGAGAGCGCAGCTACGGGGCTTCCCCCGTCTGGTCTCGCGATTGCATACGCCGATAGGCTGACGTCTCACGGCCGATTACCGATACCTCTGCACGTAACAACCGTTCTGCACTCCGCTCGACATGGTGGATATTTGGGATTGTGCGTTTAGAAAGGGAATTCTTTGCGTCCGTTAAGGCCGAACAGAGAAGGATGTTAGCGCAGTTTCAGTTTCAATTTTCTCGCCTTGTGTCAGGTGAGTGAGACTGCAGCGATATGGAAGCAGCTATTTTATTCTACAAAGTAAACAAAGATTCTTGAGTGCAGTAAGCTGTTCCTCTATCGTGAAAATATTTAAATACACTGAGAGGAGCTCCTCCCAGGGGCGGATTTTGAGATTTCGCGTCCCTAAGCTAACAACCGTCTGCCACCCTTTCCGTGAAATATCATCAAATATTTTAATTGAAAAGGGGCGGCTATCCACATGTAAGTTTTTGTTAATTCGCTACATCAAAAAAATGTGAATTGTATTGAAAGTTACATCATGTCCCTGTTGTGTTTAAACATTTTCCACTTTCTTTCGCTCAAACTTTGCTGCTGCCTAAAATTTGTCGCTCCCCAAAATTTTCCGCTCCCCAAATTTGCCGCCCCTTAAAATTGTCGCTCCCCAAAATTTTTCGCCCCTCAAAATTGTCGCTCCCCAAGATTTGCTGCTCCCCAAATTTGCCGCCCCTTAAAATTGTCGCTCCCCAAAATTTTTCGCCCCTCAAAATTGTCGCTCCCCAAGATTTGCTGCTCCCCAAATTTGCCGCCCCTTAAAATTGTCGCTCCCCAAAATTTTTCGCCCCTCAAAATTGTCGCTCCCCAAGATTTGCTGCTCCCCAAATTTGCCGCCCCTTAAAATTGTCGCTCCCCAAAATTGCTGCCCCTCAAAATTGACCGCTCCCAAAAATTTGCGACCCTAGGCTCAGCCTACTTAGCCTATACACAAATCCGCTCCTGGTTCCTCCTAGAATGAAATAAAAAGGAATACACAGCCCCTTCTACATTAACCATCGATACTTCGTAAAAGAACATTCAATCAGCTCGTTGTAAATGAATCAAGGCTGCATCGAAATCGCCCCGTTTGATTCGACAAAACGTACCTAACCCTGGACGCGGTGGGACCGTGTATACGCAGCTCTCTCGCTGCGGCTCGCTGGGTGGTTAATAGTCGGCGTTTGTGGCGTGCACGATTAGCGAGAAATTATATTTACGAGTGCTCGTGGGCGGCGCGGAATAAACTCGATCACTCGCGAGCCGTGGAGACTTCCGCGACGATCTTTCCGCGAGGGTGTGACGGCCGGTCTCTTATCGATGATTTCCATCACGCCCCTCGACAACGATCTCCCGCAGAAAACCGGGCAGAGCATACGCTCGACGATAAATTATAACGGCGAGGCGCGGGCACGTGGACGAGCGCGATTCTTGGTCGTAAGGATACTGATGGATGGGTAAATTTGTTGCGTAGGTTGGAAGCGTTTCGCAAAATATCTCTTGGATTTAGATCTCAGTTCCTGTACCACTTGCTTCTCTGTGAATTTTATATATCCTTATTGGGTTAGGTAGGTTGTATTGCTGAGTGTAATTAGGATCTCGGTTCTAGATTCTACACAAAGTAGACTATGATTGAAGTGTTTGTAAACTGTACAGTTGTGTTGCTTATAGATTTAAATAGAGGGGCATTAGTAATCAGGTGCCTAGACAAGGGCTTCTAGTCATGGGCGTCCAGAGGGGAGTGCAAAAGGGGCAGTTGCCCCCCTCCCCCAGCCCCTGGTTTTTGAGAAAAAATCGCTTATTTTTAAAAACTGATCTTCATTATGTTTATACTAAAGAAATTAATATTTCTAAATTTCGGATTTAAATATTCAATTAAACTGGCATTATAAAATTAGTTAAAAAGGGCAAGCGGGTTACTCGTTTTTTCATTACTATATTTTTCTTCACCGTCACCCCAAAGTTACCCCCTCCTGGAGTAAAGGCTATGAACCTTGGTTCTAGTTAAGCGATGAAAGTTATGAAATTTACATGAGCTCAGGATTTCGTTGTGCACAAATTTTCAATGCCACAATCACCCTTAATGAATCGAGCGATACTAATTCTCTTATTCTTTTATGTTCCAGGTGGGTACCAAGTTTCTCTTCACTGAGATCATGGAATACCTGAACCCTCTCAGGCCATTCCATCTACTCTCCCAGTAAGCAACCGTTTTATAAAACTACTTCCTTACAATTCAACTTCTTCAACCACTATCTGTCATTCGAGCTACTCAAACCATCCACGTATTCACCCCCTTGCATCTACCCAACCAAGAAGTCTATCGCACAGACGGCTAATCACGCGAGGAAGATCGTTCGCGTTAATGCTCGTTCTGCAATTAGATCGGCGCGAAAGGACACAGAGCGAATACGCGAATGTCGCCCCCGTAAATTGCACGAGCGGAGGCGCACGCACCGGTCGTGCGACGCGTCTAAAAATGTCGTTAGATTGGCAAAAAGGGTCGGCTTAACCGAAGCAGATAGTCGCGCGGCGAAAGACACGCTCGAACGGATGCGTGGATCATCCGAGAGGGGACTTCCAGCGTGATCCAACAAGGCGAAGAAGAAGAAGGAGCGGAGTAGAGCCGACGTAAAGTCTCTCTCCTCTCTTCTGAGGGAAGAGGGCATCGCCCTGACCGTGACCTAGCCACCGCTCCTCGGGCAAACGCATACACGCACGCACGTCTCCACACGCGCGCCGAGGAACGTACGAAGGCAGCGAAGGGCACTGAATACGGTTTCCTCCAGGCTTCTGATCGAATCGTTTATCATGAATTTTCGTTGCGTCTTGAATATCGGTTTGATTAGGCTTCCTGGCAACGACCACGAGGTTCTAAGGTCGGAGGTCTCTTGAAAGAGGAGAACGAAAGGTTTGAAGCGTCCAAGCTTAGTTTCTGGTCGTGGATAGTTTAATGTGACAAAAGTATGTTTTGCCCCCTTTTGTGTATTGAGAGGGGGTAGATCATCCCCTTGCACGAGTTCTTTTCATAGAATTTCAATTGAATTGTTTGAGATTATAAGGGTATATGATAGACACGTTCCATTATGGTGTGTAAAGTGTGGAGAAGTTGAGTAGTCTCTGTTGTTTGAAGAGTTCTACTTAGGAGGAAGTGAGGAATATTCGATCTCTGTGGAACTATTGGTCGTTTGCCGAAGACAGCTTGACGTGTCTCATTCCCATCGCTGAATCCGCGCAGGCACGAAGATAATGTACACACGTGATCACGCGAATCGTGACGGGGAGCGTGTCTATCGTTGCCTGAGACTCGGCCTCCCCAGGACACGTTACTCGCGTGTGTTGACTTCACTGTCTGCGTGGTTCTGCTGACAGTGAAACCTTGCAGTTTTCCTCTGAACACTGAACATCATCCCCTTGCAATTTTCATCTCCTAGTAGAACGAATCTCTGATCTGTGACTGGCAATAGGGGTCGATGATCTGTGTGATTTCTTCCAACAGGGATCGTTGACAATTCTCGTTACTTTCCTTGAAAGAAAACCAGTGCTTTTGGATAGGAACGTCTATGAGGAGAGCACACCAAGCGTTACACACTGACTTCAGTGAATTTCGAGAGATAAATAGGGAACCGAAGAATATTGAATGTGTGCTGGACTATTTGCGTAGACACTCAATATTGTATTTAGTATGTCTCTAGAAAGATAATGGTTTGGCATGCTATCGTGTTAACGGCCCTCGACTTCGTCCAGATAAAGTGATAACTTGATAGTAAAAACCTGAACTTCACCATCATCTGTTTTTCCGTCCTCTGTTAGTAGTCGTAGTAGAACACGACCGCGCGTAGTCAGACATGCCGCAGGTTCCATCCATAAGTAGAAGAATCTTTTATCTTAAAAATACTCTTGCAATTGTTCGTCACATTTATCGCACTACTCTTGAGTGATCTTGAGAACATAGGGACGCTGCAAGTAGTATACGCCCGTATACGGCCCGACATCTCATGACGGCCCTTCAGTAATCATTTCCATATAAAGAAAACTTCCATTCCCTTATATAAATAATAATAAACACAGATAATTACTTCGGGCTACACTAAAATTAACTGGATTACACGTACCTATTACATATTTGTAATTACTGAAAATAGAATATTTGCACCACCGTTGAACCTCCGGGTGTACATCAGTACAAGCTTCGTGTCCATTAATCTGCCACGTTAGGAGCTCATTTGTGCTCCAAATGGAAGCTCCCAGTCGAAAGTTTTACAGAGGACATAATTGCAGTCGCATGATCTTGTAACCAGCAGGACAGATCCTTCTGGCTATTAGTGGCGCATGTTGTATCCCGCGTGTACGCGATCCGAGTCTTTAATCGGCGTAAATCTGCTGGTCCAATTAAATTGATCCGATACTTACCCCCTCCTCCCTGGCTGGTATAACTGGATTCGTTCGTGGTACGCCATCGCTGTGATCATTTTCTCAAGATGTAACTCCGAACGACTCCTTTCATTAATTTAGCCAACCCATTAGTTTCGTTCCCAGGCTTAGCACGCGAATGTCCTCTCGAGTACAGAAGACGCGAATATCCTCTGTATACGTAACGCGAGAATCAACCGTGCTGCATATGATTTCCAAGCTTTTTCCACCGAGCGTGCTACGTTTAAATTGTATGGCAACAAAATAGGCGTATAAAGGAAGGGAATTGAAACGGTTCGAGAAGGCACGCTTGAATTAATGGCAGTGTGTAGCTTTTCATTACGGCGGTATTCCGCGGAGCTTGAGCACCACGTTGTCACGATAGAGACAAGTCACGAGGAATAGTTTGGTCACAATGCTGGTCACCACATTACAGAAATTCTGGGGATAAGTTAATCCCAATCAAACAGTAAATCCGAAATACTTTAATCTTAATATTGAAACTGTTCCTTTTAACATAGAATCCAAGATTGCTTTCGTTAAACTTTATCACAGGAACCATTATATATATTCACTGTGCGAAGCCCTCTGCACGCCAAGTTTTAATAGCAGCCTGTAAAAGAATGTAATTACTCCATGCTAGCGCATAGAATTCCAAGCTACGACGAAGAAAAATATGTCTCGTAATTTTAATCTCTACCGCGGGTTAATAACTCTCGATGATCGTGCTCTTAGTTGTTCGGTTCTTAAAACGAGAACCGTTGGAGATGCGAATTGCCTCGATTCCCTGGCGCTCGCACGCAGCCGGAATGTAATTCACGCATGGGGTGTGCACGCGCGGGGAACGCAGTAGAAAAGTGTCCGGCAATAAACGCTCGGTACAAATCGACGTCATAACTATTAATACTTGCACGATATACCGTGTCTCGAGGCTGAATCGAGAGTAACTATCCACTTTCGCTGCGTGTTTTATGGACTATAGGTAGGGTTGTCACCTTTTTTACAGGAAAATACCGTAAATTTGCTTTCGTGGAGTATAAAACAAGTTCGCTCGAAAAAAAACTAAAAGTAGGTACCTACATTTTAATCTTATTAGTTTTTGTTTCTTCCAAACATATTTTTTATTGCTTTTAGCATTGCAGAGAAAGCTTTTATCATTTTTAAATAACTCAATGGCATTATTGCACTCAATATTCATATTAAAATATATAAACAATTCGTTCTTTATTAAATTAAGAGAGGCCTTGTTTCTCCCATGCCGCCACTTCACATCCATGGCAGAGAACACTTTCTCAGTAAACGCTGAGGTGACAGGAACAGACAGAAGATAAGAAATTACTTTGAGATGATCTTGGTTTGTGTACGTTTGGCAACTACGTATAGTAATATTGTAAATAAAGTATTTCCCCATACTTTATTGTTATTCAAAAGTATAGAGTACATTTACGCATAGTAACGTAAGATACTCTATTTTGACATACGGGTCGCAACCCTAACTATAGGGTTCCATCGTTCTCAACCATCGAATGAATTCACGTGTACGTAGTTCTACCTACTGGAAGCTGCCTGGATATTGTTGTGATGTATAAGAAGTTCATTAACTTCCTCGAATAGCCCTGGATGCACATTTGCGCACAGAAGAAACTCAGGGCGACGTTTAGCGCGTGAATAAAACTAATGGCAGTAAATTAAGTAAAAGGGGCCAGCGGCACGAGGGCCATGAAACGGGATTATGAAATGGAAATTAATTTCCGTAATGTTTGGCATATTTCAACCGGCTGGCAGCTACTCCAGCTGAAATTCGACGACAGCACGAAGCTAGGCCAGCGCCCAATGACCGTAAAACACCATGACGCAGATTAATAAAAGGCCCACTTGAGCCCGTGAATCGTGCTAGCATAAAATCGCCGTTTTATGCACCATAAAATGTTACGGCACTTCTTCGAGGGGCATGTTTGCACGCCCGTCGCGTGAAAAAATAAAAACGAGAAAGGAAAATGGGGCCATGCGGCACGGACGTTCATGGCTTGCTCTTAACGTAGGTCGGATTATACGATTCCTAGGTTCAGGCCTACATTCGAGTCTTGCTCGTGCAGTTCCTGTTAACCTAATTCATCGTCGCGTACACAAGATTATGATATTAGTATTATTCTGTAGAGAGTTCTAAACCCTTTCTTCGCACCAGTCACAATGGAAACGACCCTCAAACGTCGCGTCTTCTCTTTGCGAAAGGATTTACACCCTCCGTTCAAAATGATCTGTTCAATGCCACAGTGAAGTCGTTTCGGAAATCGTTTGGTTTGAAAAATGAAGGCGACACGTTGGGAAAAGATCGGGAGGTACCGCGGAGAGATCGAAAGGGTTCGCAGACGGTCGAGCGCGAGGTCGCGAGTACAGGCGACGTTCTGAAAATATCGACGCGATTGCAGCTGCGCGGGAGGAGCTGAAAAAGCGCGCGAATTGCGCGATAAATCCGCCGATTCGCCAAAACAGCCTCGTATTTCCGAGGCGTTACGAGCACGCGTTCTAACGGCAGGGTCCGCGTCTTCTTTTTACCCCGGGGCTTATTTCCTCCCACGTTTTTACGTCGCGATACCGACGTACCGCCGAGCCTTCGTTCCCCTAATATTGGAACGCGTCTTTGTGTCCCGACTCCCCCGACGCGGGCCAGAAAAGCGGTACTTTATACGATGAACGTGGCCTCCGAAAACACCGAGCCTGATTTGTGCTTCATTCGGAGCGTTTCCCTTCGAGGAAGCTCTACTTGTTCCTACTCTGCCGCAAATTGGATGGCATTTCTGCGCCGGCGAAGAAGCATAATGTTTGTTTTGCTACGAATCCTACTGCGATACTGATAGGTATTATAGATACAAAGTTCGTTGCAGCGTGAATCGCTCCCTTTTAGTGCGACATGACATTTAATTCGTTCGAGGAGGGGCAAGTAGTGCATTAAAGGATAAGAATAGCTTAGAAATGTCGCTCGCTGTAGTCAGATACCCAGAGGGAGAGAGGGGCATAGGTTCATATAAATCAGTGTATCCCAACCTTTTTTCAAATAACCTGCGACTCTCCACCCCCGTATAAGGTAAGGTAAATTTAATAAGATAAAGAAAACACTTTAAGAATAGCTACCTATTTCAGAATATAATTCTAACTTGATAATATTTATAAAAAAAAAACTGTGGCTAATTTATTATTGGAACTAACATCAGTCAAAAATCAAATAATAATAATAATAATAATTCTTTATTGCACCAGTAGACATTACGAAAGTAACAAGAAAATAAAAGAAAATACACAAGTAGGTACATATAAGAAATCAAAGAAGAGAAAATTAGTAGAGTTAGAAATTATATAGGTGGTATATGTAAAAGTAGAGTGCAAAAGGTGAGGTCCAGCTGTCAGCTGTTGTTAACCTAACCACTTAACACTACTTAAAACTAACAGTGTATACGGAAAATAGATGTAGATAGTCGAATAACGTAATCGCGAGTAAGAACTAAAGCCATACGCGTGAAGCCACTTCTGGATCCACCAACCCCTTCATTAATAATTTATTCTCGTGGATAAGTATCTATTGAGACGAATACAACCCAAACGTAAAATCTTTCCGACTTTCAACAATGCTTCCTGAGCAATTAACGAAAGTAATGAACCCTACTGCAACCAGTTGTGGGAACGCTAAATCAACATTGGTCGCGACGAGACCGACGCACGATTCGCCTAGAATATATCTCGTACGTGAAAAACCTCGAATGAGAAGCTCCTCGCTCGTTTTTCTTGTCCCTCCGCGTCGTCTACGATGTCTACGAATCTCGCCGGCAGATTTCTCACTGCCTCCTTCCCTTCGTTTCTCTCGATTCGCGGCGTATCTTAATGCACGGTACGTGTGCAATATGGCATCGTCGGCCCGTATATCGAGGGTTCATCGTGGGGCCCCGAGGGGTCACGACCCAATCGCCAGAAATTCCTTTATCTTCATTCCTGCGTTTTTATTACACCCTCGCCGCCTCCTCCGTGCGTGGCTCGTTCGATGAACCTTAATTGCGACCCGCGAGAGTCTTTGTTGCGTCGAGGATCCTCTTCTCCAAACGATCACGAGCCCCTTTCGGGCGTGAACGAGCCGTGCAACGAAGCGCATCGTGCCAACGAATTCGTATTTACAAGATAAGGGGGAAAAGGCGCGGTATTCAACACTTTTCTCTCGAATTTCAACGAGAGATTGGTGCTTTCATTATTTCTGTCTGCCATTATGGAAGCAATTGCGCTACAAACTGCGTCGTCAAGCTGAGCGGGGGAATCTTTTTCTGAAAGCAGATTGCTGCGGTCCGAAATTTGATTTCGCCGATTTTAAGGATATTGAAAAGGTTCTGCTACTTTGGCGCGGCGACTTTTAAGGTTTCTATGTAAGTTTCCTTCGATGGCAGGAGGATGCGTCGTTACTTTTACCAAGCCTCGCGTCGCAACGCTTCAGTTGGCGTTCAAATTGCAGCCCTGCTTCCTCTGTTCTTTCTTTTTTCAACGTTTTTCCCCAGGCAGGAAGCTTCCTCGATGTTCAATTTCCTGCCTGGTAGCGCAATAATGTTTCGATCCGGCCCGATTGAATTCTATGAATCCGAACGAGATCTACAGGCCGCATTTATAATCGTCTATCGGGCCATTTAATCTGTAAGCAGGGATCATGATGAATTCATAATGGCGAGATGCTTCCCACAGGAATTAAACCGATACCGCCGACTGCAGCGTCGAGATTCTTGCGATTAGGAACGCGGAACGATACCGAACGGCTCGAGATCGAAAGACCCTAGAACGATAACTGGACTACCGTTAAAACAACGAGCGAACTGCGTTGCCGCGCCGTACACGCGGAATACTGTTATTTTAACGCAATTTCGCGAATTAAAATGTAGTTAGAACGATGTTACACACTGAATTACAGCCGGCGAAGAACTGTGCCAAACGTTGCATTGTTTCCTGTTTGGTAGACTTAAGATCGAATCGTGTGATCCTATCCTGAGCCGGTTTGATAAAACTCACTTGGCTGTCCGAGTATGTATTACCTTCGTGTTTCATTGACCCACTACGTACGTCATTAAGCAATTTTCTACTTAAATTAATGTATCTGTCGACCCCTGAGTGTGTAGTTAGGACAGGAACGTAGCTTACTAAATTTGCGCGTTCAACTCCGTTGAATAATGCAAATGGGTCTGCTGTATTTAAATATTTTTTAACTTTCTGAAGAAGCATTGTGAAAAACAGGAAAAATAATTTTACGGGGCTACGTGTGAATCAAAGGAAGGGAAAATTATACAATCGCTAGAAAACAGACGTAGCCGAAGAGCATAATGATCATCTTACCCTTCCTGTTACAAATCATTATTTTTATGTCCCCAAGTAGACTGAAGCTTGCAAATAGTATACGCGAACATGTCGTGCACCGAGCGAAACGCGATCGTGAAATATTCATAATTGCGTGTAGCGTTACGCTGAGCCTCGGAAAAATCGTAGAACTGTCTGTCGTTATGATTCGACACGTAACATCCTCTTGGCTGTTCTTATGTTTATTTCATTTATCGCGTTCAATGACTGTGACTCGGCACGCACGCCTCGTTATCTCGATGGGAATTACATTTATTCAGCAACGAGTGCAACGATGCTTTCCACGGATTTCACAGTTAGAGCGGAATAGTTTTTTTGCCAGCTGTGACGAAAGAAATGAGGAAACGCGAGTTCATTCCCAGTGAAGACGGAAAATGGCACTATTGACACCTTCGCGGATTCTAAGTTTCTGATTATGAATTATTCCGGAAGGAAATATTTCACTTATCATTTGCTTTAAATAGTCGTGTCATTGATCATCTAGCTACGGTGTCCCAAACGTACATTTTCAAGCTATAAATTGAATTTGTTATAAATGACAGTCGTTCCTGGACGATCTAACGAGCGTAATGCTCGCGGTTCTTATACCGCGCGGTACTAACGATAAGTCCGCGCTCGTACAAATAATGATCGGACGATTAGATAGATGATCGTAGGTGTAATTAAGGTTACTCATGTAGCAATTAGGAAATGTTGTACCACGGTTTGTTGTACCACTTGTGCCGATTTCGATGTCGATCTTCTTCAAACGAGTGTTTAGTCGAATCCTGTAACACTTCAGGAAATTTAGAACATTCGTTGATAATTGTATAACACATGTTGAAGATAGAACCGTGTAAACCTTGGCTCACGATTTTTCCACAGAGGCTCATGAATTACAAATTGTGTGGGAGGAAAATAGAAGGAGGAATGACCTTTATATTAATTATCAAAGTTTAAAGTAACACTTAAGGGGACCTTCCGGTCTAGAGCACAAAAAAATAGGTGATATTTAGGAATTAATTAAAGGAAAACTACTATATATAATTTAACGGGACTTTTTGCATTGTATTAAGAATGTCTTAAATTATAGAAATATATTTTTTGTTTTATAATTAATCATTGCAGACGGCCCTGGGGAATCGTTAAAGTCAAGGCGTCAAAAAATTGATCCAAATCGGTGGGACCTGTATCTCCAAAAGTTATTATCCGATTCGACTGAAACCTTTTTTATTTTGAAGATTATTCTTCTGGCTAGGGGGGGGGGGGCTAGAAAAATTACAAAATGACATTTATTTTTAGAATATAACGACACTTCAAGTTTGAAATCACTTTTCCCTGTATTTTTCGTCCTTTTAACGCCTTTGAAAATTGTCAATTTTCAATTTTTTGTAATTTTTTCTATTCCCCCCCCCCCCCCTAGCCAAAAGTATATTCTTCAAAATAAAAAAGTTTCAGTCGAATCGGATAATAACTTTTGGAGATACAGGTCCCACCGTTTTCAGAACACTGTTTCGAGAAAAACGCGTTGAAAGTTTTACGTGAGTGCCGAGTGGCCGGGTGTTACCCATGCATTTTCCGCTACTCAGATGCTTATAACTTCAGGAATTTTACGAATTTCAACAAATACTTTTAAACACGTATTCCTAGAAGATTGAACATTCGAAAAATGAAAAAAAAAAAAATCGACATTCAGACTGGAAGGTCCCCTTAAGCTTCCACGATTAAATTAAATCGGACAACTGTTTGTGTATATTACTGTTATTAGGAGGTATAGAATAAGGAATCATCTTGGTATTCAATTTATCGAGGCTGTTTCAGAAGATAGAGATTTGTGTAAATATTTTAATTACAACCTTGCAAGTTCCTTAAAAGGCAGAAAAGTTTGAATTTAGCTCTACTATGTATTATATAAGTATCAGAGATGGGCAAAATTTGTATTTAAATAAAATTTCGAATATCGAATAAAAGCTAAAAAAAATTATTCGTCATTTATCGAATAAAGTTGATCCGGGTTAACTTTATTCGACGAATAAAGTTATAGTTATGGTTATAGTTATAGTTAAAGTTAAAGTTGAAAAATTTATTCACCGCAGAAGTTGCAACGTTCGACAAATAAAATAATTATCTTTATTCGTAGAATAATCTGAAGTTAAAATAACTTTTATTCGATCCGTTATTTAAATAATTTTTTATTTAGTTAATGCCCAACTCTGATAAATATAAGGTACCGAAGGAACAAGCCAAAATAAGAAACGAATACTCTGAAATCTGATTGTCTCTACTCCTCGCGGAAAAGTATGAATTTTGTAGAACCGCCTGGCAGAGTAGACCGCAGTGCAACAATTTCGCGTGCATTGAACCACGATTTAAAGCGTCGCGGTGCAAAGTACGCTCGAGGAACGGTATAACTCGCGCTAAGTCGACGCGCCAGCTTTCACGTTTAGGCGTGAGTTAAGATTCTCGCCCCCTCTTCCCCTTTTATCTCCTTAACGCATTGCTCGCACCCTCCCGCGCGATATCGCGAGCTGCCCATTAATTTCCAAACGCTAACGCGCAGATCTGCGTAATCTTCTTAGGCGCGAGGCTCGCCTTAGCCGCTGGAAACGACAGTTAACACCTCGTCGAGGTCTAACGAATCCGATGAAATTCTGTTTACGACCCCGAACCCTTTAATTCCGCCTCCCTTTTTACATCTTCCTCGCCGTATTTCCGTCAGCGGTTCGCGCGGGACTATCGCGCTTGGGACGACGTCGCGACAAAACGTCGGCCCCGGTACACCGCAAGTATCGGGGCTGCTCTCAACAGCCTATTTAGCTAAAGAGGATCGGCGAGAAACCTCGACGGTTCTCCGGGCGATCTAGTTTAACGATAGCTAGAGCCAGTCGCATTTTCGTCCAGATGCGCCGTCCGATTGCATTTTCACACGGAGCGTAAACGAGGTCCGATAGCGGGTGATTTCGTCCATCCAATCGTGCATGGGTAATATTGCTTAATGGACGTGGAAGGTAACGTTAGGCGATGGAGGGTAATCAGGTTAGTCGTTCGAATTCCCTGTACATGCTTGTTATTAAATACGAATATGGTTTCCTCAGCTTGGCTATCGGGATCAAGGTGATAGTCTGCTCTTTTTAAATTCCAACGAGATTACGAGCAGATGCCGTGGAGCAGAATGTTGGTATGCGCTGAGCGGGATATTCTTTCGCAACTGTACCGTGTGCATTACTTTCCAGTTACTTTGAAACAAGGGGATGGAGGAGGTCGAAGAATTCTTAGTACGTCCTGCGGTATTCGTAAATGTGCTAGCTTTCCAACTGCGACTCGTCGAAAAGCTCGGACTTTGGGGTCACTAAAGGATCAATCAAGCGCGAGTCTCAAAGCCTGTCTATTAGGGTGGAGCTTGAACGTTAAAAAAAAAAGAATGAAATATTTTGTTATAAGTCCTACCACCCTGATATGTTCCTTTAGATATACAAACACTAATATAAAAACTTTGGACAATACATTCTTATGTTTAGGGGTAGCTCAAGTGAGTCAAAGATTTTAGAAATTAGGGAAATTCAGCATATAATGACCATATTTTAATTTATACATTTACATTTATGTTTGATAATTTGTTAAATTTATTGTTCACAGAGGCTCAGACATCAGGCAGTGTCTGTTTTCTGCTGTCAGGGTACAATCTACTAATTGTTTTACTTAATTATACGTCATATGGGGCACAATGGTACCTTTTCTCAGTTTCGAATTTTCTTAATGAACAAATTTATGGATTTGAAAAAATTTCTAGTGTTTCATGCCCTTCCATATAATTATCAAGTACATTGGAAATTTCACCATCATTGAGCTACCCCTACATATAAATCAATTGTGCTCATATTCTGCTCGATTTTATTTTTTATAGAAAGGAACAAATTAAGATGGTAAGATCATATTCTCATAGTTGAAAAATAAACTCCACCCCACTATCTATCGCTCTAACCTCTACGAACGGTGGTCGTTTGAAGAGTTTACATCCCCCGTGCCTAACTTTAGAAAGCAGATTTCGAGAGTCGCTGAGACGCTTGGACGGAAAATGACGATCCAGCAGCGTTGCATAACTTTTCACGTTCGCCTGACCGCCGAGTGGAATGCCGAATCGGCGGGCACCGAGGTGGACGCGCGTCGTGACTGGCGTGTTCCCGGTTCGTGAAAGCCAGGCACGTTTGTTTCTTCTGGCAGAGCTGATCTGCATGTCAAAGAGGGGAGAGGGCTGCAAGCATATTGACACAAGAGGCCTCAAGGAGGCCCAAGGCCGGTTTTACTTGCCCCGAAGGGATTCCTGAGGAGTGACTCGTCCGGGAACACGTTCTTCCGCGAGCGTGGAGCCGGAATGTCAGGTACAACGTGCTCGTAAACGAGTCACGGAAAAGCGATCCGCCGCGGCACTCGTCTAACTGTCACCGTTCTTGCGACATTTTCGCGTATCTTGCGACGTCCGTACGGGGCCTGCTATCGGGTCAATCCAACTGTATATCTATCTAGGGCCTGTAAAAATGACATGGTCGCCACACTCCACTGTATATATTCCTTTAAACTATGTAGATATCTATGTACATACCCATCTGTTATATACCATACCCGGATATTTTTACTTACAATTTTTTTTTTATAACCTCAAAAGATGATAGAATAAAGCTACAAACGTGCAAAATGACACGTTCAATACTTGTTTCTTTTTTAATTCCTAAAAATAGAGTTTATTTCAGCCGTCACACTAGGAAGACCCCTTAATGAATCATTATAACGATTTGGGGCGTAATTGGAAATGCAATCGAAAGTGAGTTTCTTGATGTTTCTTGCAAAGATATGTCGAAAAGGCGAAGGAATATTTTCTTGCGCGAGCTTCTGTTTTGGAGAAAATCAGCGTTGAAGATCCCTCCACTGCAACCGAGTCAAGCCTGACTGACGTGTCTGTCTATTACGCGGTATTTCCACTAGTTGGCCTGCAGTAGTGGTGGTCAATCGCTGGCGTACTCTTTAGAATTGAAGGAATAGGGAATGTTTCGCTATTTGTTGCTAAATTTGATAATCTGTTGTATAATTGCTCTCCGTTCCTCCTCAGCTTTTTCAATTTTCCTTTTGGAAACTATTTAGTAATAAATAACACATTCAATTTTAAAGCTGCGCTTCGTGCAATAGCTTCACATATTCTGTAATCTTCTTTCGATAAGATTCTCGATCACGAATAATCCTTATAAAAGAGCGTAAAATTCTGTGATCGTCGAAGGGAATCGGCAACCACTCGCCAGCAGGAAATATAAATTTCGGGAAGCTACGCCGTGAAATGTGAGCAAAGCCAATTAACACCACAGAACTGGTGCGGACGCGAGATAAACTTTGTCGATTACGCGAGGAGAGGCTTTGGAACGATAAAATCTCTGAATGTGGTTTAGATTTACGAGGATATCGATATGGGCACACGTACGCGCGTTTAGGGCCGCGGTGTGCGTGCACGTATCGATATCCCGAGTTCCGCCGACATTCCTGTTGGCTTTGATCGTTCTCGTCGATTCTGCCTCGGTGCCATCAAACAGAGGATACAGAGCGTGTCGGCATCATGGTTAGAAGCTGTCGTCGATTCCTCGGCTTCCTCTGCCCGCTCCCTAAATGCTGCTAGAGGCGTGAACGGCGGTTCTACTTCGTCTGCCTCTCGTGAAACCTCAAGCTCCGTGGAACATGAATTTTCACTTTACTCTTTGCGCAAGTGTTTTTCCACTTTACTCGAGGTTCTCCACTTTTTCATGGCTATTGATTTCGCTCTACTTTTACTAGCAGACGACCCTCATAGACGCAATTATCCATAATTTTAGTCACTGCACCGTTCAGAGGTGTTCACAAAACTTTTGATAGTTCAGATAGTTTATTAATCATTTATGTGTGGGTGTAATCACAGCTTCTTTGATGTTACTGAAAGCGACTGAGCCAACGTTATCGTGTCCAGATCTTCGGCACCGGTGCATTTTAAAAGCGTGCCGTTTCAGTCCCGCAGCACAAAGGGGTTTTATTTTTTGTAACGTTTTAACAGTGAGTTTTATGGTACAGTAGCCACGCGATACCGAGAAACTTTTACGGCGAACGGAATCATCCATGCATTCAACGAATTGGATGCATTGAATCGTGAAGAGCAAATCGTCCGACGGGCTGCGTGTTCGTTCGAACAATTCAGTGGTTGTAAACCTCCAGGTGAAGATGTAAATTCTACCCGATCAAACAAACGAGGGAAACCGTGGTCGTGAATCAGTTTGTGAATAAAACGGGAGAAGTGGCCTTGTGGACTCGCCTATATTTGCAAATCCTCCGTGGACGATAATGAGAAATGGGAGGAAATTATTAGTGCTACACCTTGGTACCAAATATGTGAATATTTAAATATTTCCGAATTGCTAGCAAATTCTGATTTCATTCAAAACTTCTAAACCAGCCTTTCTAATTCTAACACGATAGATAAGCGGTTGGTTCCATTTCAATCAGTGTATCGTACTTTAGGAAAGTTGAATGGGCATTGATTAAAGTGGAACGCTTAATGCTAAACAAAGGAAATGACTGTGGAAAAGTATTAGGAAATTTATCGTGGAAACGTCGATATGATTCCCAAAGAAGTGAAACAATTAAGGGTGTGGTGGCATTTTTTCGTTCCCACGATGCACGCCTCTCGTAATGACCACTCCTCTACATGAATAAGTAAGACCGCATACGGTTACACATGATTTTGCATATTCTCGTTCTCAACGATTAGCAGGATACAGGTTGGTAGGCATTATCCTTTATCTACGCTATCCTTCATTAGTTTCCTTAATTTCCTGGCTACTGTATGCTGATCAATCATTTTCGCAATTTTCCTGCGTATGGAGTTTGCCATACCTTTAGGTTCACAGCATCGTGTGCGTTCTTCATCGATCAGATAACTTCCCCTGCTTATTTAGGCATTATTGCGTAGGGATTATGCAAACTTTGTCCACAATATATGTTCACCAAGAATCACGAATTATTTCAAATATTTAGTTGCTAGAAACTCCGCACTAATTCACTGTGCATTATCTAAACTACTTATTGTACTCCTAATTATCGTTGCCTGATAATTAATGAAGTGGGGGATAGAAAATATATTGAATTTTTCACTGCAATCCAATATATTCTATCTACTTATTTATTTTACTTAAATTCATAATGGACGCGTGCAAAAATGCAGACCATTTTCCTTTTTTTTGTTATTTTTAACTACATTACTGGCGCTCTAAGGAATACGCAAGCTCGATTTTTTCGTCGGCGACCAAAAATCAACAGCCTTGAAAAGCTTTCAGCTGATCGCGAGCGCAGAGGTTGCGTTGGAAATAGAACGTTCGCAACGGATGCAACGCGCAAACATAGCCTCTCTGGAATAATATTTGCCCGTCGAACGATATGTGCGAGTCTAGTGAAACGAGGACCGGAAGGAATACATCCACTTACGAAAATTTTGGAATCCTCTACTATCGAAACTTTGTTACCTCCGTCGGAGCAGTCACAAAACTTTCGTCGAGAAAATCTTGAAATTCCATCACTTCTACCGTAAACTATCTATAACACCGATTACCAACGCGTCCCTATTCTAGAATAATCGTATCATTATCCGGCAACCTTCGAAACATTATCTTCTAATTAAGACGGGTGTCAGTTTCCCAATTTGCATAATACGCTGCAGGAAATTACTAGTATCGAACGAAAAAGGAGAGATGCATTCCTAGATGTATCAGAAGTTATTAGTACCCTCGATTCCTTGGAGTATCATCAACATTGTTGGCATGTCGCATTTGTAACGCGACGAAATAATTAGTACAATCGCCATCCATTAATTACTTAGAACGTAAATTAATCAGCTGATTAATGAAGGTATCTGATTTCAGCCTCCTTACGCTCCGTCCCGATAAAACGATCGGTTCTGCTACTCGATTTTCTTGGATCGACAGAACCTTTAATATCGTTTTACGCCTGTCGAGGGTCTTGAACCAGTTCCGTCGCGGTTTTTCCCTTTCGTTGGCTTTTCTTTTTCCCCCAGCAAGTATTCCGTAATGAGATCCATTTCCCTGTCTGGATCTTCCTCTACCACCACGGTTACCTCATACACCAGCTGGACTCGAAACGTTAAATACTTATCAACGTTGCTTGGAGTAATTTAATTCTATTCCCATCTTTCTCCACTTTTCTGACCCGTTTCGCCGTTTTTCTTGCTCGCACGGTTTCCCCTGCTACCATCGTTTCAGCGTTCCTCTTTTTGCGCCTTCCTCGAACGCTGTTAACGATCCCCGCATTCGATACTCGGTTTATGAATTTTTATATCGCTTTTTTGTCCACCACGCGATTTGCTCGTGTTTTTTGCGAGGTACACCTGCTTCCCCCGCGGTCTTCCTCCTTATCTGGATTAATGACTACGCTCTTTATACGGGCAGCTTTTGTGCCAAGCCTTATTTTCTATATTCAAGTGTCTCCCTTTCTATTTCCATTGTCCAGAAACTCAATATTCTCCCTTTTCTCAGTTTCATCTTCGGAGTAATACTTCGTGGTTTTCATTAAACCTGAATGCTCCTATCGTGGTGCTCCATTAAGAAACTTATAATATATTGTAGATGTAATAATACATTAAAAAGAACACCTTCATGTTCCTCCGCCATTCAATTAGAATTGGAAGTGTTTCTCCCACAGGAAGAGATCCAGATTAACAAAAGTACGAAATTGCTCGATCTCAATGACAGCATTGAAATCACGTCTCCGCCATACCCTCCGTCTCTCTCATTACCCTCGACACCTCCATTAACGCTACCCCAACCCCTTCCCCCCCCCCCCCCCCACCCTCGTCAAAGCAACCCCCGCACAGATCTACTTAAAAAAATCACGTCTTCGCGTTTCTGCGATCTTGGATTCCGCTAGAAAGAGACGACGCGATTCGTTTCCCGTTAGTTCGTCAGCTAATGAGATTTCCTGTGTTGGTTGCAGGGACGAGGCGTAGGATGGGCCCGACCGTGCGAGGAGTCGTGCTACACTGAAGAGGAGGAGCTCCCCGAAGACGAGAGAGAAGGAGGAAGGAACGAAGGATGCCTGCCTCGCAGACAGCCGCCACGGAGCGGCGAAATGAGAGGATGGTGAGTATCCTTTCTGCGTTTGTCCTTCCTGCGGGAAGTGGCGAGCCTTAGGAATACTAAGGAGGGCCACCCTGAGAATATACTAGAAGTTATGATCCACTTTACTGTTAGAAACGAGAATAGGATCTTGCAGCGTTCGTCTTACAACTTTGAATAGTGTGACAGGAAGTCGGTGGTTGAAACTGCATCTGCGTTATGGGTGGATGCATTCAATTACACTTGCTTTGGGGATGATTGCGCAAAAGCATTTCTGTGGTATCTTCGTGTCATCTTCTAGTCTTCACCTTTTAGTGATGGTTGGTGTGTGCGATACGGACTCTCGGTGTCTTGTTTAGGTAACTGCGTTGAGTTGTATTGGAGGAAGCTGGAAGATTGAGATAGGTCAATGTGTGGCAGATGTACACTTGTATTATTCTGTGTTATTAGTTTGTAGATATGGTTTCTGTGGAGTGAATCTCTGAGGCCCATGTGAATAGAAACTGAGACGTGTCTTTTGTCACTGAGGTGTTAGCAGAGGTCTTGCGGAGTTCTGCAAATCTTCTTGTCAGAACAAACAATTATGTTCGATGCCAGCTAGATACACATCACAAACATCCTAAACACGTGCCAACGCGTCGCCACTACTTAGTCGCCCTTGTAAAATCCCTTTGTACAGCGATAACAGATTTAGTCACCATCATCGACCCTTGCGCCTTCTATAATTCCTTCCTCGTCATCCGTATCCCTTCTTCCGCAACTCCTGTATATATAACTCTGTCCCAAAATCCTAAGATCAGATCATTGCTAGAGTCTAAGAGCGGAACCTCTGTCAAAACGCCGATCGAAAACTTCTGAATAAAAACTTCTTAAAAGTACTACACTCATAATAAACGTGTTACACTCGATTCCCCTGCTACGGAATTCAACAATGATATGGAGAATGCTGTTTCCTTTGTACACTTCAAGCTGTTTCGTTTATACATCGTGTATTATTCAGGAGATTTAAATAATGCGATATCTCTACCACATTTTGAATTGAGAAACGTGAAATCCAGTTCTGGTTGTGACCTGTTTCATCACTGATGTCAAAGAAGATTTGAAGACACTTTCTCGTATTACATTTAAATATACAGTAGAGTGGTGAACAAGTGAAACGAGAGGCGTTAAGGTGACATTATCAGCAACGCTTCTATCGGATGCGAAGTGCATGAAAGGATTAAAGGGACAAAGGGACGCAATTTTCCGAGGACTCGCTTGACAATCGTCGTTAACTACCGCGCAGCGATTCGCGACGATATTCGTTTTTGAAAAGCCTTAGTACCAAGCGTGATTCCGCTTCCGCTTAGCCGACTATGCCACAGCAACCGCTTTGCTTGATTATCGACGTTAAACGAAAGACCGTTCATTATTTTTCCTATTTACCACCTTTTGTGCCTTGTCCTTCTTCACGGTGCATTCCATTTTTCTGCCTCCACCTCTCACACCCTCTGCCTACAGTTCTTTCAATTTGAACTTTTATATCGTCTTCTCAATCCGAGTTTCTTTAGCAAGATTGTAATTCGTCACTTCTGTAAACTTCAGTTTTGGAAGTGTTAACTGTTCGACTTCTAAGCGTACGTAGCTCAAATATTATTTGAACGATGTGGAATGTACGTTTAGTTTCATTTTTGTATTTGAAAATATTTGATGAGGCTGATCGAGGATGTGGAGAGGAATGACACTGCCACTTGTTCCTTCATTTCTTCCCCTTTCGCCAGTCAATGTCCCATTTTGACCTATTCTTCCTCAAGTGATCCTCGAGGTGACGACAGATCGTAACAAGAACCCTTTGTCGAAGAAATTTCTAACGCTAGCAGATTCGAAGGGCAAGTCGAGTGGTGTTCACTGCTTGATAGAGAAACGCGAATAATGTCGTCGACTGAATTGCCGTTTTCATGCATTTTAATTCTATTTTTCGCTGAATAATGCATGATAGTGGGCTCACATTTAACAGGGACAGAACGAATATTGTTCGCTGGCTGGTAGATATGAATAGAAATATAAATACGGAGAATAATGATGGGAGAAATTGAACGTAATTTATTTATAATTCCAGATCACACACGAGCCGCCAAAATTAAAGACGACCCTAAAAACGCCTCCTAAACAAGCCACCAATCCTCTTCAGTTCGTCAAAGTTGGGCCGTGCTCCTTGTACCGTACAGCGCAGGAGCAGTTGCAGAAGGTGCAGGAAGTGAAGAAAATAAAACAAGAGGTTCGCGATGATCCCGAAGATTGGCAGTCGGTGAGTAATGCATAATTTTATTCACCACATAAGCAAACTTTATCCCCGTTACATGAATATCTAATGCCCTATCTGCATGCACAATTACAAGCAATATCATGAATGCAAATAACGACAATTCCTATTTAATTGAGAAAATGTCCCTAGCTTGAGGAACTACGTTCACCATCTTTCGATATACTGAATCGTACTGCATCTGATCGTGTTCCCAGAATTTGGACAACTGGAAGAGCAGTCGAAGGAAGCGTCAGGAGCACATAATCGAGCGGGTGGTCGAGGTGAAGAAACTCGAGCTGGAGGAACACGATCGGCAGCGTCGTCGGAGCAAGACTTTCTCGGAAATGATGGAAGAGAGGGGCAATAGGGGTCGCAAACTGAGCATCAGCTTGGCCATGTACCACGAGGAGGATGCCAATGACCTGAGCGATCTAGGTATAGGCACCAGCAGCGGGAAGAGCTCTGTTAGCGGCGACACACACGACGACACACACAGTGTCTTGGTAAGATTAACGCTCGCACCGAACATTCACAACATGCCATCTCAATTGTCCCAACCTTCTTCATCGACAGAAGCTAAAAGTACCACAGTTATCATGAGCGAAACTTTCCCTTATTCACCAGTCCCTTCAGCTTTGCCCACAAGAGCTATATCCCCTTCCTCCTCTAGAAAAGTAATCTCATCAATACACTGTTAAACCCTTTCTCGACCCACTGCACGGGTTAACGAAAAATGGAACTGGAAAAACTGTTACAGAGCGACAGAGACAGCGAAATCGAGAAGAACCACTCGGACGTGGACACCGTGGCAAGCGAGGGCGTGATCAGCAACGACATGATGACGTCGTCGGCGACCACCACGGTAACGACGACAACGACGACGAAGAAACCGTTCGGGAACGGTTTCCACAGCAACCACAGTCACAACAGTAACCAGGAGTACGACTCGGCGACGACAGCGACGACCAGCTCCCCGGAACCAGAGGAGTACACCTACGAGGGAGCGATCCGCGGCTATGTGTCCCGCGTGTCACAGAACATACCGAGGCGGTCGTTAGTTAGCCTGGACGCGAAGCTGGACAGCGCTAAGTCGTCGATGAACGGTTCGAAGACGAGTCTGACCGACGACGGTAAGTCCGCCGTGCCGGCGGTGAAGGTGGACATCCTGAAGAGGCGGGAGATCTTCGAGAAGGGGTCGCAGAAGGGCGGCGACGGCAAGGCGAACAACAGGCTCTCCGGCGATTTCACCGGGGCGAAATCGATCAAGGAAAGGCTCTCGAACCTGGAGAAGCAGAAGTTCGAGCCCGAGGCTATCGAGAAGACGGGCAAGTCGCTGAATAGACTGTCGGGCGACATGAGCTCGATCCGCGAACGACTGTCCCATCTGGAGAAACAAGCTTCGGAGAGAGAGAGCAAGAGCTCCTCCGTTCATCGTAAACTGAGCACCGAGGAATTGGAAACGGTCAGACCTATCAGAGAAAGATTGTCCACCCTGGAGAAGTACAGCAGCAGCGACGAGTCGTCGGCGCCTGGCACAGCTCACGAGTCTAGGCATAATGGGGAGCTGTCAGCTAGGACGATAAAGGATCGTTTGAGTGCCTTGGACGCGGCCAGGAGCAAGGAGTCCGCCGACAAGAGGTCCTCCGTTGGCAAGCATTCGCTCTGCTTCCGGGACCAGGAGAACAGAATCGATACATCCACTCCCAGTGAAAGAAGCTCGTCGCCCGACTCCGAATATCGCGTGCCGAGGGCTGCCTTCCACAGAAGCCTGGACTCTTTGGACGCTGACGCCTCCAGCGGCCCTGATACGTTCGAGCGTGTACAGAGCTTGGAGGAGCTCGATTATGGCAGACGTTACCCAGCATCCTCCTCGTCCGCCGAGCTCCTCAACGACACCGATCGCGAGGATTCTGGCATTCACACGGCCGACGTAAGCTGCTCCGTCAGCCAGGCCGACGAGCCGGTGGACGAGGACATCGTGCACGCCAGTACGATCATCGAGAGGCAAGAGGTGATTGAGGAGAAACCGGAAGAGCCTCGCGACGTTGACGCGGCGAAGGAGACTGCCGCGGTGGAGAGCACCGTTGCAAACGTGAACGAGACCTCTACGATTTCTGCCAGCCAACCGGAAGCAGTAGTAACAAAGAAGGTAAGGCGTAATGATAGAGTTGCATGATACTTCTTTCTTTTGGTGGGTCAAGTTTAATCTCAGCCGCGATCATGTTCATTCGATTGGCATAAGTAAAAATCAGACTACCGATTTCGGGTATAAATTGTGTTGGTTGAAGTTCGCGGGGGACGATTTTGAATAGCTTTTGATACTTGTGGATAATCAAGGGGAGATGATCAGCGAAATTATGAGTGTCGGGATGTTTTAGCTTACGAAGGACAGTCGTCGAGTAACGGCTTGCAGGAATAAATCGCCTTGTTTTCTATACACTATTTTATTAGCAGAATGTATCGTACGATGTGGGGTCCTGCTATTTCGTGGTTAAAGTAGAGTTATATTTACTTCACGACTGAGCCTCCTACACTCGTTTAACAATCGCCAGTTTGAAAGCTAAACCTATTCTTGCTGTTTGGTTACGGGACGGCAGTTCGCACTATCTATCCAATAACTCTTTGGTTCTCTAGGGTACTGCTGACACTTCTGGGGAACTGTCGACTAACAAATCACAATCGCAGGCACACATAGAGGTTACTAACTCTATTACACTTCGCTCCTGCCCCGTCACGAGTCGCCCGATTGTATATCAGAGTCCCAAAGTACCTCCGCGACGAACTCCTCCCGAAACGCTTCCCAAACCAAAGTTACCTCTCTCCAAAGAACCACCTGACCCCAAAGCAGACACTCTGCCCGCTAAAGAAGCGAACGTAGCATCTAGCTCCAAAGCTGTCGCAGAGGAGCAAGATCCTACATTCAGTACCGACGAAATAGCCCAAGGTCCCCCGAATGAGGACTCGACCAAAACCACGAACACATCTTCAACGTCATCGGAGTCCACCGTCGTAGACAGTTGTCCCCTGTCACCTGCCAGGACAGCGATCGTTCCAACGACCCTCCAGCTAGAGCCTAACGCTACCTCCGCCTCGAGCTGTCTCGTGAAAGATGCCACAAAGATCCCACCGGTCACATCGCCACGGGCAGCATCCAAGATCCCCACCCCGCTTCCTCGGAAAGCAATAGCCACCAAATCATCCCCAACGAGCTCCACGTCCTCCCTAAGTCCACCTGTCTCCCCATCCTCGCCGAAAATACTATTCATGAAGTGCAGACCGTCGAACGCCAAGAGTCCAACGAGCCTGCTGTCATCCCCGCAATTTCCAAAAGCGTCAGAGATACCGATCCCTGTCAGTCCCAGCGGCACAGCCCCGCCGATCACACTTCCGTCTAGCCCTTTCACACCCCTGTCGCCGTCCTCCACTCCGGAACAATCACCCTCGAGCTTTCCCTCGAAGCACGCCCCCTGCCCTCCGCC
The DNA here is from genome assembly GCA_947577245.1 of Andrena bucephala. Lineage (NCBI taxonomy): Eukaryota > Metazoa > Arthropoda > Insecta > Hymenoptera > Andrenidae > Andrena > Andrena bucephala. The sequence goes on from OX387715.1 coordinate 114,971,031, forward strand.
CAGCATGAAACACGAGGTGACGGTGGGTGAAGAGGCGCTGCCCGCGGAAAGACGCCGAACGGTGGTGGAGATTTGCGAGAAAGTGGTGGTACCTCAGGGCAAGACACCGACGACGCCTCCAGTGACGCCGTTCATCACCGTGGATCGCGTCAGCGACAAGCAGAGCCCAGCGACTGAGGTTAGGATCGATCAGCAATCTAGCAGCCCCTTGAGAAAGTCTTAAGAGAGACAGATGCCGAGAATCATCCGCCACTTTGGCTGTCGCCGCGTAGCGCGTACATCGCTCGCCCTTTGTTAGACCCAGCTTCGTCTAACTTCCACTAGATCTTGTACATAAAAATGGGGCTTAGAACGGGTGGCTAAGTGGTGGGAACCGCTCGATCGCCCGCGGGCGACGAGAGAGGCGCGCGAAGGGACTCGAAATCGTCTTTAAACACGGGGCTGGTCATGACGGCCGGATAGAGAGTAAGATGGAGTAACGAAGTGACTAACGAAAACACTCGCACCCAAAGAAAGTACCTTTTCCAAAGGGTTCCTATCTAGTAACTAGTAAAGTGATTTCGTGGCTGCACTTGGATCCTCTACGCTAGCTGTTGATGCTCATTTGAGACAGCACGCTGCTGATCCTTGCAAGCGGGCCAGGCTTGATGATCCTGGAAAGTCGTTTTCGAGTCTCGAATCTGTCCGATCGGGGAACTGAATCCTACCACTTAGGACTCCCTGGATAATATAACCCGTCTTCGCCTATCGCTTCCACACACGTATTTATTATCCGTCATTACGCAGAAATCTCGCTGGAAACGAAGGCGTGAGACCATAGCTAACGATGTAAATAGACGACGCAGGAGCAAAACGTATATAATAACCCCCTCCCCTCCCGCCAGTATCGAGTAGAATTAGATCAGGTAGCCGGAAACACGTACTAGCCGGAGGTAAACGACGTAACAGTTTGGAGTGAAGCCGATGGTCACGGTGACTCGCGCGATACTTGCAAATTAGTGGCCTAACCCGAGCAGGGAGCAGATTTTCGACCTAAAACGATGCCTAATGCGAACGACGGATGCCCGGCGTGGAAATCGTACGGAGAGGATGTGACGAAACCATCTCATCGCTCCTCGATCTGTGAAATCGACGAGAGGCCCTCGCGCCGATTTCACAGTCGCTAGAGCGACGCCTCTGTTGGCGAAACAACGTCGACTTGCTTCTTTAACGACTGATACGAAACAGCGAGGAATGGGTCATGAACGAGGAAAATCGTGAACACCCATCGTACTTTGATGTACTCCGAGCGTAAGACATCATTTTAGATTAACTTGTAACCGAACTTAATACGACTCGTCGACACTTTTACGCGCGGATAACGATCGATTGTAGAACTCGGTAGGAGTATACCCGGCTAATGAGATAGAAAATTCAGTGGGCAGAGAAATTTGTCGTGTCGTGTTTCCATCGTGCGACCGCGAACGGCACCTCGGGCTTCCTTGCGAAAGGGATTTTGAAGCACGAATGAAATAGGCCCATAGGAACTAGAAACTTACCCCTAAATTTTTGTAGGTTTTGATACGCTGGCGTCGAAGAGCTTTGGAATATTCTGTCTGGCGAAATTGGAAAGTCGTCTCGATTCACTTTTGCTTCGAAAAATCCCAATTTCAATTCGTCGAATTAGTAGCTGGTAAACATACCTGGTACCTACTCTTATCGAATACTTTTCGTATAAATCAAGTGGACACAGCCGAGAATTTGTATCGAATTGAAATTTCAACGCGTCGATTACTCTACCATTGTCTCCGACATCCTGAATTGTTCGTAATAAAAGTGGAAAATCTACTGAATATATTCGAAACGTCTGATCGCAAATAAAGGGGAAACAGTATAAATTTTCAAACTGCATTCCAATAATTTTTCTTCCACGCGCTGACTCGATAAACGGTCTTATTCACTTTTCACGAGAAGTAAATCGTCGCCGTGAGCAACGTGCAAACAGATGTCGCAACCAACATTGAAAATTACGAGTCTTATCGTCGGTTCTTATCGTCATACGACCAGACCACTGTCGGTTTTTAACGTGCAGCTGCATTCCAAAGGCAAACGCGTCCAAAGTGTCGTCCTCGTGACCCGCGGATCGAAGGTCGATCAGAATGACATTTAATCATTAACGGTGAACTCGCAACTGACCCGTCGCAATAAAACTGCCCTGAATTGTTACGATTGATCGTGCAATTATCTCGAGTGGTCGCGTTCGCGCCTTCTGACACGTGATCCGTGGCACCAAGGAGGTAAGAACTTATGTGACTTATCTCGAAAGTAATAATAGTCGTGTGATTACTCATCAAGTTTGTTAATCGAGTGGCGGAACTCGATTTGGCCATTTGCATAATTCCTCGATCATTAACCAGGAGTGTGATTAATATTGAAACCTTGTTGACCCGCAGAGACGCGAAAGTAGTTCAAGTTGCCTGACCAATATTGGATTATTCCCCTTATCCCGAGTTTGTATGAATATTTCGGTTGCCCGGAGCTTGATCTTTGAAAAATTGCGATTGGAGGAAAGTGGCTGATCGATTCTTCGTCTAGACGACGTTGAATTTTATACTGTGTTAAGAGCTTGTTTGTCATAGCGACGTCAGCAATTCTCATCGTGCAATCTCGAGCGAGTGTCCTAAATCTATGCTTCGCTACTGTGACGAGGTAAGACGGCGCTTTCGATTGCTCGAGTTAGCGATAAATACCCCACAAACATGTGTTTTTTTCCTCCCATTCTTAATTAGTTGTCCGCTTATCGATAGTGGTATTTGCTTTCGATCTACGATTTAGTTTATGCATGGCTCTCCAGCTTAGCTGATTTGGTCGACCCTTTAGTTTTCCGTTGATCTTCGTATTTAAACCAACGCACAGCCTTCTCTTGTTTTTGGAATTTATTTAAATGGTGTACATATCCTCCCCTTTGAAACTGTGTGCAGTCACCATTTAATGTTTGCTATACACTACGTAGAACCTACGTAATTTACACCTCGACACGATCAGTTGATCACTTAAGAATTACATTAGATGTCGTGTCACATTACATGCACATTATCAAGGGGTATTTAGAATGCACTGCAGTTATTAAATTCATGTTGTTTATGTTTCCATCTTCCACCGCAAAATGTGTATATTTTAATGTGGAGGAATATTGGAGATGCTTGAAGCGTCTTTGAACACAAATTCTGTGAACGAATAGACGTGCTACGATTCACTAGGCTACTATAGAGATCGTTGATCTGTGTATGTACATAGAAATAATTATTTATCAAGCAATATTCCAAATGAAAACAAGTGTCATCTGATAAAACTTTCATCGGAACATCCGTTTCAAGGTTTACCAGATGATCCAAACTTTGTGTTTCTCTAACATCGATAAGAAATCAATTCCGAAAATTCTCAGCTTGTTTACATTCACACACTCTTATTTATCTTATTAGCATTGCGACTATTTCGCAAGAGGAGATCAGTGGGATCAGTATTATTGATTGTGGGAATGTACAGCTTATATTCGTGTTTCTTTTTTGGATTAATTACGACTGATCGCAGTCAAGTATTTATTGAAAAGTTTAACGATAAATCGCTCAACGTCTTTGGCTGTCGTTCAAGTTTTCATTATAAATATTGCATCCTTCTTGCGGTCAGCTATACCCAGAAATCAAAATTAATATGTCACTGTTAAAAAAGTGTGAATCGTGGTTACTTTCTAGCCTCGAAAGTTGAGTTTCTTTTTTCACTTTCGAGTTCTCACACACAAGAAAGTTTCCTGGGATATTTATCATAATTCCATCAGTAAATACAGGAAATACAGTTACTAAACGAATCGTATACAATTATGAGTCCAATTAAAAGGAATAGTTTTCGTATTTCTCATAGAAATTCTAGCCTCGTAAATTACAGATGCTACGTTTTATTTAAAATAACAAATAACACTTGGGGTAAAATTAATTTCTTAACTTCACGAGAATGGATCTTCATTATCAGATATTTCAACGAAGATGAGATACCTCGTCCAACTTAGTCTTATATTTCTTTTATCTTTTAGCCATAAATACTCGATGAAAGATCTATGAAAGTTAGTTTCGCTTGTTAGTTACACGCGAATCTGGAGCAGTCTGTAAAAATGGCTAATTTAGTCTCGCCCCTACTAGTAGGATCCAGGTAGATCTAGATAAACGTTATCATTGTTGCCGAAAGATGTTATCTATGTTTGCTCACATTTCGTCAGTCCGCAGCAATAGCACATGACATCATATTTGTACGAAAACTTACGAAATAGTGAACTGCATGGAGCGCAAGCGTTTCCTTTCGCTGGTGCATGCACTTGATTGTGACTAAAAACCGTTTCCACGAGCGACGGTAGTTTAATTATACTTTACTCATTAACCAAAGTCTCAGCGAGACGCGTCCAATTTTTAGAAACACAGGATACGCTGTTTCATCTGATTTTCACACAGACCACTTTAAACTATTCGCACACGCAGAATTACACCCTAGTTTAATGAGCTTCCTGTTTATTATTAACAAATTTTAATTCGCTTTATTTCAGGAAATGAAATTTTGCGATAAATTAATATTTCCCATAACGTGATCCTCGACGATGAGTTTATTTTCGTTCACCCCAAGTTTGCGGCCTTCCCAGACTAACATTTCAGTTTCATACGTTCATTTCTGCACGGATTTTGCAAAACAGAACCCTAAGACAGCCAGCCACGCATGAACGCTCAGTGAATCGATGTCTATCTAAAACACGTTGAACGTGAAAAAAACACAATAGACAAGCAGAACGGGAGACTCGTATGCAAAATGATCTTCCATCCGAAACCGCAGTTGCCTCTCAACTTGTTACTCGAAATCCAGTGTTTCTCAAGCTTCATTGTACCGCGACTACCATCCTCGGTACTTTATCATGATAAGGTATCTCCAAAACCTACACGATAAACTATCAAGATACATTTACAATCATGGGAACATTAATCCCCCACAAAGGATACCCAAACTGACATTTTTTTTCTAATATTACTGCCAATATTAACACTTTATCTGCCACTCTCCTGTGCGCATCAGTTCACGATTCCCATCCATTATTACTCACTAGCCAAACATATATATCGACCACAAAACTACACCCTTCAAATATCTCTGTTCCATTCACGCAGGTTTGAATGTTCTCAGGGAGAAATTAATCGTAAGTCTCCTGGGCAAGCAAGCCTCAGATAAAGTGTAAAAATAATGATAACCGAGCCCTTTGAAGTTTGAGAAACCCTGCTGCATTGACGTCTGGATTTGCATAGAATATGGTGGCGTTGCAAAATTCGTGCGGTTCCTAGCCGCAAGCCCAGTTCTGTGCGGCAGAAGCAATAACGTGGCGCGCGTCTCTTCAGGAACCGATTGTTATCGAGAAAGCGGAGGAAGAGGAGGCGGCAGCAGCGATTTGCCAGCCGGGCCCGCCAGTCGAACACGAAGAGCACGCGGATAAGGAAGCGCTGATGAACGGGAAGATCGAGGCTCTCGAGGCACCGTCGCGACATCCGATCCAGGAGTCGATCGACACGCACGATGCTCCTGAGCACAACGAGACCACGAACAACGTCCCTGCGCCCGAAAGACCGACGACCTTGGCCCTCGGCAACCAAGAAATCCCCATAATGCACGCGACGAACCTGCTCAGCCCTTTGTCGCCCATGTCTACACAGGTAATAGATCATCTCGATCCCTTCTCGTCGAAGTCGATAGAATTGAAGTGATGAGACACTACATACGTAGCCTCTTGGACTTCCATTTCGAGCATTAAAATCTTGTATTTACTGACCTGACGTTTCTATTTAAGCTCGGGCTGACTTATCGGCGATCTAACTACTGATTGCTTGTTCCTTCTTTTCCGTGAACTTATTTTATCGGATTTGGAAGTTGATTTTCGGTAAAAGTTGATTTTCTGTGGTGTCAGATTTTGCCGCTGAACTTATCCAGTGACGAGGAAATAGTGACAGGGCTGGCGTTTCATCTGGGACCACCAACGAGCGTGGAACCCCCGAAGGAGAAACCACCACCGCCCCCAGTGGACGTCAGCGACGAGGAGAGCCTTCCGATTGAGCTCTTGAAGAGATTGAATTCCACTCGCAGAATAAAGAAGGAGCTACGCACGAGGCGCTCTGATTTTCTTGGAATCGAAGGGGTATGACACCATTTGCAGCAGTTTAATTCCGAGAAATTAACCGTGTCCCACGAAATACGAATGGTTGTTGGGATTGGTTCGTTGAAATGATCGGGGAACGTAGCGCGCGTGATGTTCGAAGTTTTTCTTCCTGCGATAGAAGTCGACACTTTTTCCCTGGCACTTTCGTTTTTTCTCACGAGTTCCCACCTCCTCGGTGACTTTCACTTGTTTCCGGAAGCTAATGTGTTCCGCGGCTGTTGGTACACCCGCGTTTAGCATGGCGAGAGATAGTATCGTCGGCGTAACATCGTTTAATGATATTAATTGGGGCACGTGAATGGATTTACGTAACGCACAATCGCAATTATGTACGTCGAAACATCCAGGCGTGAATATGCATGTTCGGTCGGTTCACAAACCGCGCACTTCTTCCAAAGAAGGGGGCATTCTTGAGTACAAAATAGCGAAGTAGGAAGGCGCGTGTGTTGAATTCGAGGAATTATTCAAACATTCCACCATCACAACGGAAGCGTTACACGAATCATTCATTGCAAAATCAGGTGGCCATTATTCAAGCCTTCTGAGCGGATCTGTAGATCCACATCTACTTACTAGCAAAGTATTAGACTCTAAGGAATGTAGCTTATATGAAGCATTCCCCCCAACTATTTCAAACGCGAATCTCACTAACGTCTTGCGCCTCCCTCTCTGGCAGATAAACGACGACGAGCTAGAACGCGAGCTGACTCTGACGAAGCCACCAGACATGGCAGCGATCCTCGCCGAGGAAAGGCGCATCGAGCAGCTCCATCGTCGCTCCTACGACACCGACAGCAACTACGAGCAGGACTCCAGCCACGAAAGGGACTCAGGGGTCGAGCTGGGCCATGCCGAAGACTGGGCCAAGCAGCCGGTCAGCCCAGACATGTCTCAGCACAGCCGTCAGAGCAGCGAGCCGTTCGGCGCCAGCGTCACATCCTCCGAAGAGGACGAGATCACGAAGAAGGAGAGGGAGATCATCGAGGTTCTCGAGAAAGAGGAGCAGTGGCGGTACGGCAACAATCGTGAGATGAACAGGTAGGAGTTTTCCATGGGCAATTTCTATGGAGGGTTAGCGTTCTGTCTATCGACTCGAGGCTCGATTCTCCTTGCTTCTCTCTCTGGATCGGTTGTACATTTCCTCTTGAATTATTAGCCATGGGATCCGGGTAACGTTACTTTCACTCCTCTGTATTCTGTTTCGGGCTTTCTGGTATTTATTCACGCGGCTCTTAGATACTCGCACTGTTATCTCTGTGGCCGTTCACCATACAACTGTCTCGAAGTAACGCGTGCTTCACCTCTCTTTAACTTCTGCTGGGCGTCTGAACGAGCACCCTCGTTGTAATACCGTATAGTCCAAAAGCCGCCATTTCGAAGATGTCACTTCTGTAAACTCACACATCTGTATTTCAAATCTACCGATTGCTGTACCGTTTCCTTTTGGCTGTGCATTAAATATGCAGACTCCTCAATGGTCCGCAGAAATTGCTCCCAAGAGATGCGCTTCCTTTGAAGTAGAGCTTGCGGACTCGTGAAACTCGCGAACTGGCAGCTTCGATCACAGCAGCGATGCATCCATTTATCTCTAAGCGTGCCTTGTATGTATATATATAAAATTATAATGATTCTGTATCTCGGGAACAATGTACAAACGGTTATGAATAAAATAAACACTTTTACCTTTGAACGTATGGTTCTTTTCTGACGCTTTTACACTATCGCTGTCGCTGTCACTACGTTTCGTTCCTCTGTCTCAGCCGAGCTGACTATCTCAATGCTAGCCTGTATATAGATAAACCAATAATAAAAAAAACGAACAAAAAGCGACAGGAAGCCGGTTTAATCGAGTAACCAAGAAATTCATGACAAAACAGTGACTTGGGGGAGAAATTGGCGCACAAGCTGCGCGAGCTCGAGGAGGAGAAGATGGAGCTGGAGCGAGAACGCGCCCAGGAAGCTGCCCTTCGTCGACAGGAAGAGACGCTGCGGAAGAACGAAGAGAACATACGCAAGCAGGAGGAGATGATGCGGAAACAGCAAGAGGAGACCGCCAGGCAGCAGGAAGCGGCGCGTGCCGAGGCGGACGCGAAGCGCGCCGAGGAGAAGAGGCAAGAGGAGGAGCTGAGGGCGCAGGCGGAACAGTTGAGGATCCAAAACGAGATCGAGGAGGAGCGGAGGGTGGCCGATGCCCGTCGCAAAGAAGAGAAACGCATCAGGGCTATGGAAAGTCAAATTCGCGAGCAGGAGGTACTACACTTTTGTTTCCCCTTAATTCCCCAATCTGTGTTGTTTTGAAAAGCATTGCGTGTAAGTGTAATGTTGAGAAACTTTTGGTTTCCCGAGGTGTTTTGAAGTTTGTTGGCGTTGTTGTGTGACATCTGGTGGAATTAAGTTAAGGGTGGCAGGGGACAGACGGAGTAGAATGAATTTTAATTCCATGAATTTCAAAAGAGGCTAACATCCCCATTATCAGCTGGCATCTATTATGAGATACTGGTATTAACAATAGTTTGATGCAGAATGCCTTTTACCTTCTTTTAACCAACCGCCCAAAGGTCGCGTGGCGAAATAGGATCTGTGAAAGTGGCCAATCTTTGGTTTGGACGAGTTTGCACGTAGACGTAGGTAGTTCGTGTGCATGTTGTAAATTATGATTATACTGCACTGTAAGCGCTAACGGGAGTGTCGTTGATAATTATTCGCAGAACGGAGCATTGGTTGGTGCTGGGTTGAACGATCAAGAAGACGAATTTGCTTCTGGGGTAAGGGAACATTACCTGTTACATTTCTCAGTGCTCACCTCTATAAAGAGATGAGGCGACTATCAGGTTCAGAATACAAACATTTCAACTACATCCACATTGCTGATTCGTTAAAATGATTCGTTAAGCATAAGATAGATCGAAGGTGTACAGACTTCTAGCATAAGAGATTTAAAGAGTGCCAGCTATTGCAAAGAAGAGAAGTTGAGATCGCTGGAACGTATGAAATATTAGTGTGCCACAGTATGAATTTTCTTCGAGCAGGAAGTCCTAAGAGTGGAAAGAGAATTGCTCCAATTGGAGCAAGAAGAATTGAAACGACAACGCAACAATCTGGCGTATCGGGAACAGAAGCAACTGAAATTGGCGGAGCAGCTGCAGGAGCAATGGAAATCGTTGCAGGACGTCGCGAACAGTTCTGCGAATAACATCCAACAGTACAAGAATCAGGTGCCAGTGAATTATAGATCGTCGATGCCGAATCTTCAGCTTCAGGACGTGCAAAGAAGAAGACCTCCGCCACCACCGATACCACCAGCGAAACCATTGCGTTTGATAGAGCAGAGGCAAAGGGACGTCACTATCAGGTAATTAAATTTCACTACATCCATCTGCACTTTGAATGACTGTACCTCGAAAGGCGGTTGATTCATCAAACAGTGAAGGAGTTCTCCTTTCACAAGGAGACATCCTATGCACGTCCTCAAACTGCAACAGGACATCGTTATGTCAGCCTTCAACTAGCGCTTGCCAGCAGGAAATGCAAATTAGAGTCGGAATATAGTACCATTAATTGTGTCGCTTAATTTCCTGCTGGAGCTTTCCGCTTTGTTGAGTCTGATGTAACATTTTCTGCCAGGTGGATACGTAGCATTGGTTGCTCCAGTCTTCGCTGGGAATTCGATCATTCTTAATGTTGAAACTGTTCAACTGCACCGTTATTCTCATTCAAGGAAAGAGGATTACACCGAGTATAACTATTAACATTTTCTATGAAGGAGCTGTAGTTTACGGGCATGTGTGTTTGTGATTAAAAAAAAGTACTGAGTGAAAAAGAACGATAGCAGCGAAGGCCCACGCGAAGCATGGACTAATTAAGCGACGATTCGTTAAAATGAACAGGAACAGCAGGATACCGTCCGCGGATTCGATTCCGCAGCAAGTGGACGCGTCCCTGCGACACAGTGCGTCAGTGACGACGCTTTCGAGCCACGCTGGTCAACAGATGAGCAGACAGACGTTGCAGGCGCTCAGTGCAGTTCCTCGGCCACGAATCGTTCAAAGTGACCAGTGGGTCCAGCGAAGGAAAAGCGACGTGCCACGAGGCGCTCATGATCTGAACTACCAACATTGGCTCATTCAAGTGAGTATCGCAATTGGTCGAGTGAAAGATAGCTGATGTGAAACGAAATAGTAGCATCAGGTTATACATAGATTTGTTTGCAATAATAAAGATAATGATGCATTTTGCTGACACTGCGCTATCATATGTTGCAGGAAGCGGAGCAGAGAAGAATTAGCGAGAAAAATCAGCGATCACCGGCGCGGAAATCTCAAATGCACGTAACAGGAACGTCTGTTCCTTATATCACGACACCGACGAGGACGGACAGCAAGCCGTTGCCTGACTCTATTATACAAACTCTTACGCAAAGAGTGCAGAACAGAGCGCAGGAGAAGCCTCTTCCGCCAAGAAGAAGGTTGGTGCTCGGACATGAATGTGTTTATATCTTGCGTGAATAAATAACTGATGTTACTTTTCGTGAGAATTTCACGGGGAATGAAGAAGGGCATTTGTTCTTTCAGATTAGAACACAGCACGAGTCACGAGCATCTTTCCGCGTTGCAGCACCAATCGCCGCAGCATGTCTTGCAGCAACAGAAACCTCAGCAACCACCACCAATAAACCCCGAGAACCAGGAGAAAATGTTGAGTGTCAGTGGGAAAAAGAAGTGCTCGCATTGTGGCGATGAATTAGGTATGGATCAAATAAAGAAAACTAAATACTAATAAATGCAATAGAATTCTCATAGACTGAACAATTTAGAGATCTATCGTGATAACAAGAATATACTTCAAATTGACCGCAACGGGTATCAATTACTGAACAAAGTTAAAGTGAAAGTGGGAAACTTAAAGCATGACTCAACTCGATCCTTGCATTACTTTTCCCATCATAGAGCTGTTGAATTAGTAGTCATTTGAGCTGTTCCGAAGAAAAGATGTTGAATTATTTAAATAACTCTCGGGTATTTTTTTTATTGTATTGTCAGGTCGAGGCGCAGCGATGATCATCGAAAGCCTGCGACTGTTCTATCACATGGAGTGTTTCAAATGCTGCGTGTGCCACGTGCGACTGGGCGACGGATTAATGGGAACAGACGTGCGTGTGCGGAATCACAAGCTTCACTGCCATAACTGCTACTCCAGTGACGACGGTACACTTCATTTGTACTATTCATTCTTAAGATTCAAATCTGGCTAACATCGATGATTTCCCAGTGAAACGTTTTTCCATTTCTCTTCTCTGCTCTCTTAAGTTCCCTCCTGAACTCACTATGAAATCACAAAACTTTTGAGACCCGATATTTTATAAAACACCTTAGGTGTCCATTGAAAGTCTACATGAATTTTTCGCACAAATCGTACTCTCTTCGTCAACAGTCTCGAAATGTACCGGAACTGAGATTCATGTAGGGTAACTGCACTAATTGTAGTTAATTCTTGTCGCGTCGTTAACATCAATTTCAGTTGTCATCTGCTCCTGTTACGGACCATTGATCACCCACCGCATTGCGTAATTGGTCAGTCGGTCAATTCTTGTTTAATTAAACAAGAATCTTGTTATGATGCTCTAATATTTCCAGAGTCCCCCATTATCTTCTTCCGATAAGAAGCCTTCCGACTCGGCGATCAATCTTGCTCTTTACTTAGAACGCCATTAGAAGTCCTGACCTCGCTCACCCGCTTTCTTACGTTCACGCTGTATATTCCTTGTTTCACGCTATTATAACGTTAATGTTTCAGGTGTCAAGTTCAGTTGCGTGTGAGACCACGGGACAGTGGCGAATGGGACCACGCTGACTAACTTGAATATAGCATCTTCCGGCTATATTTTATAAGTTATAGTTGACCATTTAGCTGCAGGCAACACGCGACCGTGACACCAACAGATTTCCCGTTTTCCTGTACATATATACTCTGACAGACGGATCAGACGAAAAGAATAGGGAAGAGTCTCCGTTTACGTAGGTATTCTTTGCACTCTAACAATCGAAAGTGGAGTATCGAGATATTGGGTAACGCCGATTTGTTTTCATCGACTAACCGTAGGAAGTACAGAGAGAACGTATGATGTAAATAAAACTTGTATTTATGTAATTAGCGTAAAAATAGGGAACCTGACGAGAAAAAAAATCGCGAGGCATTTGTTGTCGGCCATTAAAAACGCGCGTGGACGAGTGGATTTAGCATAATATCGGCCAAGAACGGGTTCATTGTATATTTTTGTATTATAGTTATCCCGTGGTATTTATGAGACATCCCTGATGCGTGACGGTTATAATATAAAGAAACCTTCTCTCCCCTCTCCTTTTCCAATGTTTCTCTTCCCCCTTGGAGCCTCCTCCAAATGCTCTCGAATCGTTTAAATCAAATCGGAATAATCGCCTCCCCTCCCATGTACGAAGATCGTTTAGATTCTAGTTCGACTATTACGTACAGTGGTTAACTGTAGTTGTGCGCGGAGCTGCGACTTTCAAAATGCGAGATTTCATTTTCTTTCCATTCTTCGTCGAACGATCGATGCGTCGCGATTGTGACGATATCCAAGTTTCTCCTTGTGATCGATGATATATCCGTCGTGTTGTGCATCCGTCATCTCATCGAAGATGCACAGTTACTATTGTGAAATATTGTATGATACGTGTCTCGCGTTGTATCGCAACATGTAATTTTATATTATCGAGAATAAATGTTTATTATAGCGACCATAGACTACACCCTCTCATCGATTTCTACTTAGTAACGTGAATATCCTTCGTTTACAGCAACGTGACACCGATCCCGGGGTTAATTACACGGTAATTTACGCCCTTAATTGCGCGGCAGGAAGCGGAATGCAAATAAATGCGCGAGTGTTTTTTGTCCGACAGAGAATTGCCCATGATACATCGATAGAATATATTTAGCAACTTCGATGGGAGCAATCTGATTCAACAGTTAAAAAGAGATCGATGACGTCGGGGAAGGAGAAGCCGGAGCTCGCCGAACATCGAAAATTCAGATATCCTAACGCACCCTGATGCATTTGATGCTGAAACTTATTCGTCACGAGTCATCAATGTCACGATTTCTCCTCATTGAACGCAGTAGTTGTAGTGGAAGATTGACAAAACAATCGTATTACATACCGTGTTACGATGCGCACTAAACTGCGCCAATGATTCCACGGTACAGGGGAATTAGGTGCGCAAATATTATAGTGTAAAGAAATAGAGCGTAATGCACGTGCACACATATAGGAAAGCCGATATATCCGTTTCGCCGCACCCTACTTCCTTGAAAACAATTAATTCTAGGTCGAGTTACATAATCGTGAAAAATTGTCGTCGATGGGAGAGACCGAATCGGTAGCTGGAACCACGTCCCAGCCCGTCACGCGGAATTGAGTTACCAGCCACCTCTCCGCCCGCTTTATCAGTTTCAGTAATTCGAGCATCTGTCCCTCTATTAATAGGTGATCGTTACTCGGGCCTGTGCGAAATACACGGGGATGCATCGCGGAACTGCGAGAATCGCGACACGTGTACCGTGTTTCCGCGATCATTATAAATCAAACATCGCGTCACTATTCGTGTTACTTGCGACAGACACTCACAGAAATCCATTGAAGTAGTTTTCACCATTATTGGGGATATTGATCCCTTGCCTCACAATTTCTGGTTGTGAATTTCACGTCATTTGAGATTATTTTAGCGAAGCGTTGCGAGAAATTTGGGTAGATGAAAATTTAGGCAAATATGGCGATTAATATTGGTGACTCGACATTAACTTGTGTGTTTCTAAAAAGTATGTGCAAACTTAAAGATTCATCGAACGAAATTGGCAGCTTGGACAATTATTGGACGATACTAAACGATTTGGTTCTGGGAACTATAATCGCGTGTCAGGTTTAAGGAAGAATGTGAGAAACGTGAGTAACTGTTTCTTACACATAATGGAAGAACACTGTATTGCAATTGGGATGAATTAATTGAATCAACAGCTCACAAAGCTTCATGGCTCTTGATACTATATGAATTGTTTGCGGTAGTTTGTTACTTCAGTCACTAAGTAATCATCACAGTTGACGTAATCCATCCACTGAATTTACAAAGATGAAAATAGTCTGACACATAAAAACAAATCATACCTACACCATAAAACGCGCCGATCGCGTCCGTGTTGTTAAGATTCAAGATTAGCTGTTTATAATCCGAATAGTTGGAGCTTATTCCTTCGTGCTCACCCGCCTGATATTTTCGCTGACCCCGCCATTGGTAAGTACAAAATAACATTTCTCCGCAATCTCTCGGCATCGTTACGCAGCCTGCGTGCATAAAACACGCGCGTGTCCTCAGTTCGTTAAACACCAACAATACGAATCTCGAACTGGAGCGTAGCACCTCGAGCCGCCTAGATCGTTGTCGAGCAGAAAATTATTAACCCGTTGAATAGATAATCGATTCGATACGATACTTTACACGCAACCGTGACTTTTTAATTCTCTCAAGTAACTCGCCACAGTTTGCCTCGCAATTGGCAGAGAAATCAACTGCGTACAAAATTTCGTGAAATTACACTTTGGAATATTCCTTTGCTGCTATCGTGTCAAAACAGTGCTATCAAAGAAGTAAATTTTCGGATAAGTGGAATGATCGCTGGAAAGATACCGCTCGACCTCGGCAGCGAAACTTCGAATTCGAATCGATTCGCGTTCGCGTAATGTCTAATGAATGTTAGCTGTTAGGGGAAAGTGATCCACTTTTAGGAACCCTCGCGTGCCACGAAATTACTCGTCCTGTCGAATCGCTTTATCGGCATCGTTAATTCGGGTACTCTCTATTAATAGGCGCACACCTGCTTTGGCATGCTCCAAGTTGGAGCGCTATCGAACCACGGGAAACGAGCTACTTTTTTTCGATAACACGCTGTACGTCTCTAACCAACGTCGAAACGAGTATTTAAAGGGTAACGCCACGATCACTTTGGAGGTGATTTTAAAGAAATTCATGAACTTTATTAAAAATGTAACACAAGGTTCTTATGATATGTATAAAGGAGAACCAAAAACATTTTTTCAGATTTTTTTTAACAAAAAATGGCGGCACATACGTATTTTTCATTTGAGTCATTTCGCGGAGGAATTTTTCACGTCTGCACCGTGTTGGACCTAGAACAAAAGTTTTTATTTTTGTTTTTTGTTCTTGTTTTTGTTTTGTTTGGTTTTTGCGGTTTCTATTTTGTACTCGGGTTAGACTTAAAAACAGCAGATTGCTGAGTCGTCGCCCATTACTACGTGTAATAAAGACGGATTATTATTATTATTATTATTATTATTATTATTATTATTATTAAAAAGACAAAAGGTTTTGTAATCTACAACCTAAATCTTGAGAAGTACCTAAGATTTCGAAAAAATATTAATTTTTTAAGGGATGGCGAAAATTCATGATGATAAGAAAATTCAAATAAAGTTCATGAATTTCTTCAAAATCACCTCCAAAGTTATCCTACCATTTTTGGCCTATCACCGTAGCGTTACCCCTTAACAAAGTGATTAAACCCTTAACTGCCAGACCTGCTAAATAATTCCTTAAAACAACATCCACTGCTAAAGTCGACCACGACCTATTTAAGAATTTGCATATCAAGTTGTTAACATTCCATAGAATTTATATTCCTAGAACCTTTGAAAGCATAAAAAAGGTTAAACAAAGCTCCGAAATTGTGCTCTTTGAATTTAAAAACTTTCTATAATTCTATTTTTAATAGTATCGTACAACTTGAAATGGAGTACAAAATTCGTCAGGGAATAATCTGGTATCTTTTACTGTGTATGACATAACTTGTTCCATTTTTATGCAAATAATATTTAGACAAACTAAAACTCGTTGTAGATACGGGAACAAGAAGTAACTGGCGTGAAAGTATCGAACGACAAGAATTCCGATACTATTCACCACGCGGGAGGATACGGTCGAACTCTGGTTCATCGATAATCCAGTTAGAAGTTTTGCGGCGAAAAGTAGTAGTTGCTTGACGCGTTGTGTGTGCGCATTGATCTAACCACAGAACCGCTGTTACCTGTCAAGGAACCACGACATGTCCCGTAGCGGTTAACGAGAGCCCTGGCCTCCAGCTTGGTTACATTGTAAGGGTAACAAGTTGGCTGAGCATATGATTTATGCACACCATACAGTGGACATTAATTTTACATTTAATACGTATCATCAATGCCTAAGAAACTGTTCCCTCCCTTCAATTTCCCGTTTCTCTATACTCTATGCGGGAAGCTGTGCGCGTGACTCCGCGCACATTAATTACTGCTCCGACTTCCCCTCTTTCATCAAGTCATTACTATGGTTATTCCGACGTCGTGGGAGTTAATTGTCGTATATGATTAGCATAAAACTGCGTGAAGGATATCTGTGTCACAGGCGAATAATCGATGAGGTATACAATATCTATAGCAGAGGTCACAAAGAAGAATTTGCAAATACATTTTACGGAGATCACACCTGATGCTTTGTGACACATGCTGGAAACTTGATTGTAACGATCATTAGCACCTTCAAAACGCTGAATTTGAATTTTCCAAGAACAGGAAGAAAATATCACCACCGCCGATTAAACTCTCAAGCTGCTAATCCACTTAAAGCAGCCAATTTGAAAATCCGCCCAAACCAATAACTACCCGCGGAAACAGGAACTAAAAAGCATTCAACTACTAGAATCACTCTAAAAGCAGACGTCTGACCGGAGATCTGTAATCGGTACTGACAAATCGCCGTGCCAAACGCGAGCATAACTTCAGGGAATGCAACGGTGAGTAGCAGGCGTCAACATTCGCTGAAGCATCATTAAATAGATAGATGCGCGCGTGTTCGGTGACGCTTCTTCGGCCCAGAATCAGGCGAACGCGCGCGGACAAAAGATCTTTCGCGTTCTTCAGGTTTCACCGCGTGTCCCATTTTTAATTTAGTCTACCTCGAATTGCTGACCACCGCTGACTACGCCGTCTACCAATAGACCGGCGTCATATCCAGTATTATCCAACGAAGCTCGGCGGAGCCGGCTCAGTCGTGTGATAAACGTGGAGCACCCAGGTAGGTGCGTCTGCACATCCATCGCCGGCAGTGGAACAATGTGTTGCCGCTCGTGGACCCCGTGAAACGGAACACGACCTGTTCAATAGATGCTGGGAAGTGTTACGAAATCAGTTTGATTAGCCTCGACTGCCGTGCTTTTTCGTTGCAACTGTGCGCACGGTCGCGAGGCCGGCCGCCTGAAAATCAGCTTCGAAGTTTTGGTGGGAAACTCGACTCCCGGGAGGTTCTAGGTGAGTTACCTACGTCTTAGGAGGCTTAGAATGTTTATTTAGCATTTCATTGGTTCTAAAAGCAGATTTATTCGCGGCTTGCAAGTGCAATGGAATTGATCATGGAGGAGAGATTAAACTGCTGGTGATAGGAGGTGGAAGAAAGTATTCATCAATTTCACTCGGTTTCTGCTTTCCTAATTATACTCGGCGCGTTGGAAAGTGTGGCGTGAATTTTAAATAAATGTTTAGAAATTTGTAGGTTTGGTGCGCGTTACGAAACGTAGAATAGTGTCTCCGAGTGCTTCGGGTCTTTTCATTTTTGCTAGTTGAATTGCATCATAGTTAACGAGGAGTTTAGTGTATTCAGTGGAAGAGAGGAGAGAGAGCTGATGTTTCGATACATAGTGATGAGTGAATTTGTGAAATTGGGCTTTTAATAGTCTTTGACCCGAAAAATAGAGTGAAAGACATTCCAACTAGATAGAATTTTTTAATTCTGCTTTCAATTGATTGTTTTTTAATATTACATCAAATTGTATAGTGACAGACCCATATTCTATATGGTAGTTATAGATGAATTTTGAATTTATACATAAGGATTGTATTAATTGGGACAGAAACCTGGATTTGAACACTAAAATCTGTGATTGGACATTAACAGAGCGAAACCACCGTTAGCCCCTTGTACTCATTCTGTTTATTATCCTACAAAAAGGAACTTCCGTAGGCCATTTCAGTGAGAAAAATAGAATTTAATATGCAATGTGTGTAAAGAGAGCTACGTTATACGATATTTATTTTCGTGAGACTTGGAATCGATTGTGTCAGACGCACCGTACGTTCACAGTATGTAAATATCATTCTTTCTAAATAAAACTATTCTTATCACCCTCAAACACAGTAAGACATTATAATTCATTTATTCAGATTTTAACGACTTTCTGAACGTACACGGTGTTAAAAAAGTTTGGATCGATGGAGATTTGTACAATAACTGGCTGCAAAATTGTTTACAACATTGAAAATTAATATTAATTTTGTTTTTGCATCAACATATTTCACAAACAGGAAAAATGGCTTCATCAAATACATGGATCACTTTATCCACGCCAAAACTTTATGAATTTTTTTTTAGGAAACGCTGCGTTTGCGACATATCGCCGGTGATAGTGCAAAACCGCGTATGAGCAGTTTGTAAATACCGCGGATCTGCATTCTACCGATTTTTCAGGAGGAACAGAAAATTTAATATTTTCGCCATTTTAAGGGATTTCTTTGACTGAACTTTTTTGGGTCAGTTTTAGCACTCCTTGTAATAAATACTAACATCAATGGTGTGACTTTTAAAAAAAGTGAAACAGCGCTTGGCAACCGTGGGCGCGAAATCTCAATTTTGCTACTTTTGCAGATCCGCGGTATTTACAAACTGCTCATACGCGGTTTTGCACTATCACCGCCGATATGGCTCCTTTTAGGTTTTCTCTCAAAAATATGTTGACACTAAAAAAAAAGAAATTAACATTAATTTTTCGAATATTCGTTACTGCCCTAACCGAGAGGTGTTGATTCACCCGTGAAAGCAGTGACCACCACTTTTTTAACACCTGTAAAAGTTTTTACACATTATTCACACCGGTTTTTCGAGACAATCTTTTGTTTCAACAGACCGAAACTACCGCTAATCCTAAACCGTAGCATACTCCGTTACTTTTAACGCTTAATCATTTACTCGTATTTTGTGATCTCCAAATGTGACGAAAGAAAATCTCGCAAGGAAGTGGACGTAAACAGAGGAAATTTAAAAGATGAATAGTTACTAACTTAAATGTTGTTGTATTTAAGGGACAAACGATTAATATGCAACAAAATCGCAGTTATTGTTCGTTTTTCATCCAACCAAGACACGACGAATGTTCCAGAGATCAGGAGAGAAGAAACTACAAGAAGATGAGTCTTCGTTGGATCCACGAGAATCTGGAAGCACCGACATGCGACGAGGAATGCAGCGACATCGATGACAGTTGCAGCGACGACAGCTACGATTCCGATCTATCGATCGGCGAGGAGAAAGGGACGGTGAATGAAAAAGAGATCAACGGGGATCGTAGAAAAAAGAGAGAAACCAGGAGGCATCCGACCACCACTGTAAAGTTCAACGAGAACGGGTATTTGCCAGTAATTAGAAGCTATCGATAACTAAGAGCGGATCTTGTCAACTTTGTTTGAATATTGATCAAGCTAGAATCAGTTCAGCAAGTTCGACTAACAGTTGAACTAATCTGCCACGAATTTTCCAATTAGAACACCGTCAATAATTAAACCGAGTCCGATGTTGTTCGTCGCCGTTCACGACGAAGCGAAGTGTTGCGCAATAATTAAACCGGGAGTAATTAAAGTGTTTCTCGAGTAAGATTTCGATAACTTTGGAGGTTTAATGATTGCACGAACGAGAGCCTATAATGCAGTATTAAATCTGGTGTGATAACATCGACACGTTCCGTTTTATGTTGTCACACAGGATTGGTAATCGTTTATGTTGCCTCGGGTTTGAACGGTCGGAGCTGAACAAGGCTCGTGCGATTGTTTGGTAGTAACGTTTGCAATAATGCACGAGTTCCTGACAGTGATGAGAAGGTAATGCATATTTTACAGTAAGTTTCCAGCGCGGCTAAGTCGAAGAACGTAATTTCCCTGTAACGCGTACGGGAACGTGCATTCATTAATCACTTGAATCGATTAACTCTCCACCCTACGCGCAGCAAAGTTAATAGTTTAAAGTTTTCTGTTATTCCCGTAGCCCCTGCTGTCTTGAATGTCACAGGCATACCTCGGAACGGGATTAATTTATTCGTTGAAAGGAAAACGGGTCAGTGATGGGTTATAAAGGAACAACGCGTAACGTAGGTGATTATTATGGTAAACAAGGAACCGTAACGAGTTCATCGATCACTTAACCGGATTTATTTTCTACTTTGCGCCGTCATAAAGTCAGTTTAAATTTATCAATCACCCAGGTGTTCTACTTTATAGGTTGTTGGGCGCCACGTAATTGAACGGTTAATTAAATAATTAAGCGTTTCTACTGTGAAGACGTTGAAACCACTTTTCTTTTAAATTATTATACGTGAGAGTAGGTTCTTGGAATTATTTAAAGAAGAATACTCGGTGGAAGCTAATTGTACGATAATAATAGTGTCCTATATAAAGCATCCTTGCACCTACAATCCTAAAGCGTCCTTCACCACGTATTTAAGAGATTTTGGACCACAGTCTAAGCACACAAATTCTATCTCCCAACTATTCCGTGAAATAATACTTATAATAATAATACTTAATAATGCTTAATAATATAATAATACTTTATAATAATTCCTTTCAAGAAAATGATCGATTTTACATAGGGAAATTATTTATATGAAGATGCAGATACACGAATGAACCGAAAGCGTCTAAACAATGCAATTTCAACAACTCTGCATCGCCCAGCGAGTGATACAAAAAAAGTGCAGTCTCCCGGCGAAACGAGATGCACCTTGATCGCAACATTGACGAGGTACACGCGGTCACCCTTCGATACGCGTGGCGATATGCAATCATTGATCACTTGACTCGATTAACTTTCTGCTCTATATTGTTTGCAGGGTCACTAGGCACAGTAGGCATGCTTCGCGTTATATATTATTACCCGGCATTCGAGCACCGTGGTAACCGCCGAGACTGCAATTCCGCCACGAATTGCATTAAAGCGCACACGCACGGCGCGCAGCGCAAAATTAGGATCGACGTGCACAGTCGTGCTCGAGTTTCGACAAATAGATCGAGCACGTTTCCTACATGCAATTAACGGGGGCGTCTTCTTTTGCGCAATCGTGAGACCTAATTTCGTCGGTGTTGAATTTTAAATGCGCGGAATTCCGTTCCATATAAGCAGTCCCACTTCTTCTAAGTCCTTCTAAATCCTTGGAGTATCATTTAGTTACTAAATTTTAGTAAGATTTCACTGGGACGTAGTCATACTGATATCTAAACTGTTTTTTTTTTGCAAATGAAGAACAGTATCGTCAATTTTAATTTAGAGTAGTTGGGTAATGTGTACCAGGATATTTTGTTTGTTTCTGTGTAGAAGGTATGTCGGTGTCTTATCACTTTTGATAAGTGTATGGGAAATATTAATGTATTCGGGTGTCGTTATTGATGCCATTAGCTTGATTATCAATCGACGCTCGGCTCTTCGTGGATGAAGTTCGTCGACATTGCTCTTCTTCCCCCGGAGCAACTGTTTAAAATTAACGGGGTTGGAAAATGTCCACGATGCAACGCGGCACGCTTCATTCACGAAGCTTGCTGACCTGAAAAGCCGATCGGCCCATTTTTCCAAACGTAATGATACGTTATAAATAGCGCACCTCCGTCTGTCGGTTCACATTAGAGTTCAATATTCCATCGACCCCGTCTTCGTGGTATGTATTTGTCTCACTGGTCGCAAACAATGCGTTCCCGACGAGAAGGCAGATATTATGAATCTTTATAAACACTGAGAACATCTAAATCCCTAAATCAGTTTATTAAACGCGATTAAATAAATATTTAAATAAAGGAAATTCTAAACATCTATTATAGAATGATTTTATCGCGTTAATGTCTTCAAAATAAATGTCAACTTTATTTTACTGAGTTATATTTATTCCACAGTATCCTATTATGGTAAACACGAATGAAGTCAATGAAATCAGTGAAGTCAATTTAAAATGGGGAATTGTCACCATATACCTATGCAAATGACTGGTACTATATTTAATCAGTCTAAGTGCACATTTACTAACGAAATATTGAATTGTCTGTTATAGGACTCCGCGTTACATCACAGCAGAGTCAGTTAAACCACCGCTCTGCGTAATATGGGACCCGCGGAAACCAGCACAAAATCCTATATACAATTGTCTGGTAATGAAATTATTCTGTCGAACTGGTTACCATCTTGCTATCTCTGATTCGGGACGTGTTCGTGGTTTGGGTAGCACTAACGAACTTCATGGTAATTATACTAATATTTGTAAAAACTCTGAATAGGAAAAGCTCCGCCAATAATTGCAAGTATTCTAAGAATAATGTATACATATGACATTTAAATAGGAGGAACCATTTCCCACATATTTCTATGCATTTTCAGCACTGCTTCATATTATACCGGTGTCATTCGGGGTAATTCGAGTGCAAAGCGTCGAGACTAGTCTGTACTTGGCTTTCAACAAGAAAGGTCGTTTGTATGGAGAGGTAAGAGTATGAACTCGACTTACTTAAAGTAACGTCTTTAATTTAAGCGTCAGAGATATCGACGTGTTAGCATATTCGTAAATTCGAAGACGTTCATTGTGATGGATGACGAGCGTGTTTGTCGTGAGTCACTAAAGTGTCATAAAGCCTTATAAATGGCAGCTATCTTCCAAAAGTATTATTCCCTCGCTGTGCTCACATTACGTATTAAAGTTTAACTTCATATCAAGTTTATCCTGCTCATCTAGTAATTGGAAACTAAGGTCAGCCTCACCCCCCACTAAGAACATTAATAGATATCCACGTGGATCATTCGTGATCCACGATATATACCAAAACCTAAACCGTTTTTAACGGTACAAACTGTAGGTACTGCTTAATTGAACATCCTAGCAAAGCATAGAAACGGAAAATTATCTGTTTTTAATGTTTCACGTAGAATCTGAAATTTTACGTCGTACTAAACGTGTTAACTCAACTGAATAAAGCATAGGTATAGCTCAAGTCTTGTACAGATAATACAGAATAAATGGAGAGGAAAGGTGTAAGACATACTTCGAATTTTTCACAGCCAAATATGAACAAGGATAACACAGAATGGGAACAATGGAACGTTGGTTCCTACGATGCGTTCCGTTCACGAAAATACGCCAGCCAGGGATGGTGGATAGGGATTAAGAAGAACGGACGAGCGAAGCCGGGACCGAGAACGCGCTGGGGCCAAAAAGCTATACAATTTCTAGCGATACGACAAGAATAATTGCTACGAATTGTAAATTAATCGTTTTATTAAGCCGTTGCGAAGATTGCGTTGATCCGAAGAGGAATTTAAAAATGTGTACCGACAAAACAGCAAATGATTCCTTTGCGCGTCAATTCACGATGGAACGAAAATCAAAAGTATCGTATACAATAATCGAAAGAAAGTTTGGTAAAAAGAATCGCGCGAATCCTTTTTCAGCAACGACGAAGAACAGAATGGAACGAGGAAAGATGATTCGCAGAATAAATAAATGACTTCGTTCAGCTTCCAATAGAATATAATGTTTATTATAACACTGTGTTACTCAACAATGGAATAATTTGGGATTGTGCATTCTGCTTGTGCCCTTCAACTGAAACTCTGTCGCAAGTTGCAGTTTTATATTGCAGTACATATTTTCTTTATTCTTTTTCTTTAATCATATTGATCGTTGATCGATTATGCTGCGGGCAAAGTGTCGATAGAGTTTTATTGGCTGTTACGCGAGCCGTTTATAGTCACACTTCGCTCGCAGCATTCTTACGAACGTCAACCTATATTTTAATATATATACTATAATTATATGTAATATTTAATATTTATATGTAATTGTGTATATATATATATATATATATATATATATATATATATATATAACTATTTCTTATCTCTTTTGTACACCTACACGCATTGCATACACGTATATCGAAACTCTTAAGCGAAAGCCTTCAATTAAAAAACGCTGGTGTTTGATTAAATACAGTAACTACAAACATTTATTACCCTTGCATCTTATTCCAGAATATCAAATACGCGGATAGCAATTTAATGTCAACGAATGCGATTGAATGCCAGAAATAAACGCGAGAACGTAACAATATTTTAACAATTTTTCTCCAATTCTTTTCCCCCTTTTTTTTATAAATTTCTTTTTTTATATCAGATCGTAGTTGTTAAGATTCATTAGCCGTGGCTTTTCAAACAAGCAAGTGAGAACTGAGTTGTATAAATGCAAAATGGATTTCTTTGGCAATATATAATTGTTATAAGCGCGTTGCTTCGTAAGCTAGAAGCGTATGCAGTGACTAAGGAAAACTATGAATTCATAACACGCAGATTCGAAACCACAAATTTTTAAATGTACGTGATTCGATGGTGCGTTCAAATGAAAACAAGTGATATCTCTGCTAATAGACGACTCTGCCGTAAAAGGTATGTACGGATCGACAGAACGTATATAGTACGGAGCAAGCATGATATATTAAACGATAATTAAAAAATTGTTATATCTACAGCTATTTCTCTTTTCATTCGTCAAATAAGGCAATCGTAATTGTAAATGCACGTACATACCTTCTACGGCGGATTTACCGATCACATTATTTCAACATCCCTGCTTCTTGAATTTTATGCCTAATTTTGGGACATTGATTCACTTTTTCTTGATGTTGGGGTTCGTAGATTGAAAAACACTAGACGCCGACATTAGGTTCTCAATGTATTGACTCAGTACCTGATTCTCGCTTCGCAGTTTCAGGTTTTCCTCCTTAACACTGTCCACTCTCTGGGACAAATCTGAGCAACAGAGAAATAAATTTATAAAATACTTTACACTGTTTACACGGCGGTACTATTGGATACCATGTATTTCATAAATTTACTAGCCATCTAAAGTGTTTTGAAGCTCGAGCACTTGGGCGATCAACCTTGCCTTCTCTTCCTGCTCATCGGGGCTGATATCCGGATCTAGACCTGCAGCAAGATCACTTTTGGTACTCATTTAAATACATTTTCGGTTATTACAATATCTAATAGCTTGAAACTTACTGGTGGGGCTACAGCTGCCGTTCGTGAAAGTAGATGGAATGGAATCCATGCTCCGTCCTCTGCCTAACGCGTCAGATATGTGGCAGCTGTTATCCAAGACCTCCTCCTCGGGAATAATCACTGCGTGCAAAAATATATTCATACTTATCATCGCTCCGAGCCGAAAGAATTTAACGACATAAATGGAAATTAATTGGAGTAAGCGAAAGATTAAGAAACAAGATTTACTTTTAATTCTGTGTCAAACAATTGCAAATGTACAAATTTAACAGATTTCAGAAATATTTCAATACTTTAGTAGTTTAATGAATACAAGAGGGAAGTACGAACAGGTGATGTAGCAAGAGTTTAATAACGAAATTAGGGAAATTGGGTCAAAGATAGACACGTGAATCTTCTTACCCTGAGGATCGTCGTCGGCCAACGGTATACTGTTCATGTCATCTTGAAGCTTGGCTGTCACCGACGCAGACATCTTGACGCCAAAGATTTCTTCGTGGAAGAAATAACACGGGACAGGCAAACCTGCGCGCAACGTTCGACGTTCGACCTGAATTTATCGATTTCTACGCGAAACTCGAACAAAACTAATAGCACGTTTCGCGAACGAACATAAAATATAAACGATCGGTGATTAGCTAGCTGATGGCAACCAGCCTGATCGTAAACTACCTAGATGAATGAAATTTTATAAGTCAGTGATAACTATTTTCGTGATTCAACGTCGTTTGACATGCCTCTAAGTAGTCGCCATTTACTTCTTCCCTGACACCTACAGGTGCCTTGGTCTACTATCGTTTATCTTATCGTTGAGTTAGTTCGATCAGAAATTGTAAATTTAGGATAAACTGATTTACGAGGCGTTCGCGCCGCCATCATCGAAGTGTAGGATAGACTTATCATCCAATATAATTTTGTGTCAAACGCTCGAGGGGCTCGCGAGCCGCCTTACCATTTTCGTGTCACACCCAACGTTATCGATTCAGAGTGGAATTCGAATGCAATCCTACAAGCGGTTAGAATTGAAACTAAATATTATGAAAACTGCTAAAAAAATACAAACGTCCGAACTTAGTTACTGATTTGTTTGAAAAATGAGGTACGTCTGTAACTAAGTAGGAATACCTCACCAAGGAATTGGAACTTGGTATAATTGAGTAAGGTGCTGAAGAAGAGAGGACTCTGAAAATTTTAAAAATCCCATCAGTTCCAATATCTCGCTGAAATATTCCAAGTTCTGCTTATCGTTCCGTCTTAACACTATACTCGTAGTCTGGGGTCGGGTAGGAATAATCGAACAGCACTTGATAATTTAATATATTATATTTTCTACAGGGTATGAAGTTTTAGGGCCAGAGTTTAGTATTTTAAAGAGGGACTGTGTTGCTCTAGGGCTAAGAATAGTATGCCTCTTCGATTTGTATGATCCACCATGAATTTTTATGTGTCAGATGGAGTAGCGTCATTGGGTGGACATTAAAAAATTCAAAGTTACTTTATATTTGAACGATACACAAGATAGAGATCATGGGAACGGAGTGCATAAGCTGGAGTTATCGATTTCTTCCAAACTTTCCATATTAATCATGCACAGCATATGATAATAATGTATTTATCGCAAAACTTGTAAACGAACAATCAAAAATCTTAGCCTAGATATAGATGAAAGAGAACAAGGAATGGAAACACATCGGTGAGGTGCATGACAGGGAAGAAGACTTGTAAAACCATCGAAGAAATACCTGACAGAGAATAAAATTCTGATTAGCTGCCGAGACCGAATCAAACTCACTGAAGGTAAGTTTGGCTCGATCTGGGCCCTTAACCTAGATCGTAGGCTTCAGCTTGATTCCGTTTCGCAAGTCGCAATGTTTGGGAAACATTACCAATTGCCCGAGCACATCGACATTGAGGTACCTACGAAAGTGACCGATTTCTACGAAATATTTCTGGTCCGTGTTCGACTAATGCTTTGTGCATTTTGAAAATTTTGGAAAAAGTCTTATGATTAAAGTTCTTAAACTAAGACTTATTGATAGGACTATAGCTAGTTAAAACTAACCACGCGTGCAAGTTCTTCCGCGATGTATACAATTTTACGTTTAGTAGTTTAAAATTATTTTAATGCAAGGGAGAAAGAAATTTAAGTTTATATAGCAGCCACTTTGGCAGCTGTCATTTATTATTATATGGCAAATGTGGCATTCTTGATTTCTCATGATATTGCCACTAGTGTCTCTTTATATTTAGCAGATGCAACGGTCAAGCCCAAGTAGCGAGCATAGTGAGCAAGTACTTAGTACCAACGATGACTGCCATTGTTAGTTATTATACCAAATTAATGCTTTCTACTCGCGCCTTATTAAGAGAATCTAATGACTTGAATGTAATTACTGTTAAGAGGGAAGATTTGAAAGATGTCACACGGAAGAGTTCAACTTCAGAAATGTAACTCGTATTTGATACATTAAGCATCCCGAATGATTATGAAATTAAAGAAAAATAGTTTAGAATGTTTGAAACGCGATATTAAAAAATCTATCGCGAATTTAAAATTGATTTATTGTATGTTTCTACGCGTATTAAACATCTGGAAGCACCCGCATTAATGTTACTATTCGCGAGTACTAAGTATGTATTCGTGCTGTCTGCACTCGCTACAGCAATCATTTTGTTCGATGGCATGCAGAAAGATTGAAAGAATGAAAAAGTATCACTCACCGTTCGTTGCAAACAGTCTCACTGCTGTCCATGCAGACAAGCATCCCCCTTCAACAGTAGCTATTCGATCTGCAGGCCAATGTCCCGCAGCTGCAGGGTCAGTACCGAATAGAATGCGTCACACTCACAAATATGTCGCATTAATTTCACGTTGAAGACGCAATATGAGCACCGGTGCTCTGAATTAGTTCTAGATGCGTTAAAACACTGACTCTACGTTCGCGTTAACATTACTAACACGCAAGACCACTGTCCACTATGAAATACTTTATCTCGAAATAAGCACTGACTCTAAAATCGCATTGCACACGATTACAAAAGCACTTCACGTTTTGGAACATCTCTCAGCAGTGGGAAGTAGTGTTCGGACTCTCGTAAAATGTTTCCATAAAGGCCCCTTGATATTGAATGTAATGCGGTAGAATCTTGTTAAAGAGCCTTCCACATAGTCGAGTAATCGATGGAATTGATGCAGGAATCGTGAAATCACGAAATAATATCCACTGTGACTGCACAGATATTCAGTGATCCGATCACCGTTGCTGATAAAGTCGAACTGTTAGGGCACACCGTTCGGCAATGTAGTGACTTTGGCAGAGGTTGTTTACGTTGTTGTCGCGCTCGGCTGACTCTCACAATCAGCTAACTTGAAATTTCTCAAGGCCAGAAATAATTTTATATAGCAAAGTCCATTGCAAGATTTGCACTTTTCACAACTGCAGTTATGCACCCCGCATCTTCTACACGTATGTTTATCACTGCAAGATGTGATCAAATACCAGGCAACTGTTTGCTAAAAAGTCTTGTAGATGCTAGGTATATTCCAGTGAAATCGTGATAAACGGTCTTCTATTTAGTCCAGTAGTCGAACGAATTGATGTAGGAATGGAGAAATCAGGAAATAGTATGCACTGTGACATTCACAGATATTCACCGATTCGATCACTATCGATGATAAAGTCGAACTGATAGCTCACACCTTTCGGCAATGTCGTCACATTGGCAGAGGTTGCCGTTGACCTCAACTGTTTCCCATGCAAGTTGAAATTTCTCAAGGCCGCGGCCGGACATGATTTTGTATAGCAATGTCCATTGCAAAATATGTACTTTTCGCAGATGCAGCCATGCACCCTGCACTTTCTATGTATACGATATGGTCATTGAAGAAATGCATCGAATAAAATAATTAATTTAAACCCATCGGAGAAATGCATGAAATATGACACATCATGCAAACCCATCGAAGAAATACACGAAACAGAACGACTCGTGCAAAAATCCTCGAGGAAATGCATGAAATAGGACAGATGATGAAAAACAATCGAAGAAATCAGAAAGGGAGAGAAGTCCGCGGAAGATGGAAAAGTTCCGAAAAAAAATAAATTTTCCGAAAAGTTGAAAAAAAACTCGCGCCTGCGCACGAGCGGCGCCGGGGGGCGTGCGCGCAGGGCCCAGACCGCGGAACATGGAAAAGTTTCGAAAAAAATAATTTTCCGAAAAGTCGAAACAAACTCGCGCACGCGCACGAGCGACGCCAGGGGGGGGGGGGCGTGCGCGCAGGGCCCAGACCGCGGAAGATGGAAAAGTTTCGAAAAAATTTTTTTTTCCGAAAAGTCGAAAAAAACTCGCGCATGCGCACGAGCGGCGCCGGGGGACGTGCGCGCAGTGCCCAGACCGCGGAAGATGGAAAAGTTTCGAAAAATTTTTTTTTTCCGAAAAGTCGAAAAAAACTCGCGCATGCGCACGAGCGGCGCCGGGGGGGCGTGCGTGCAGGGCCCAGACCGCGGAAGATGGAAAAGTTTCGAAAAAATTTTTTTTTCCGAAAAGTCGAAAAAAAACTCGTGCATGCGCACGAGCGGCGCCGGGGGGGCGTGCGCGCAGGGCCCAGACCGCGGAAGATGGAAAAGTTTCGAAAAAAAAATTTCCGAAAAGTCGAAAAAAAACTCGCGCATGCGCACGAGTGGCGCCGGGGGGACGTGCGCGCAGGGCCCAGACCGCGGAAGATGGAAAAGTTTCGAAAAAAAAAAAAAATCCGAAAAGTCGAAAAATACTCGCGCATACGCCTGGGCGGCGCCGGAGGGACGTGCGCGCAGGGCCCAGACCGCGGAAGATGGAAAAGTTTCGAAAAAAATTTTTTTTCCGAAAAGTCGAAAAAAACTCGTGCATGCGCACGAGCGGCGTCGGGGGGGCGTGCGCGCAGGGCTCAGACCGCGGAAGATGGAAAAGTTTCGAAAAAAAAAATTTCCGAAAAGTCGAAAACAAACTCGCGCATGCGCACGAGTGGCGCCGGGGGGACGTGCGCGCAGGGCCCAGACCGCGGAAGATGGAAAAGTTTCGAAAAAATTTTTTTTTCCGAAAAATCGCAAAAAAACTCGCGCATGCGCACGAGCGGCGCCGGGGGACGTGCGCGCAGTGCCCAGACCGCGGAAGATGGAAAAGTTTCGAAAAAAATTTTTTTTCCGAAAAGTCGAAAAAAACTCGCGCATGCGCCTGGGCGGCGCCCGGGGGACGTGTGCGCAGGGTTCGGACCGCGGGAACAAAAAATTTTCGAAAAAAAAAAAAAATTTATTGCGATTCGAAACACCTTACGCAGCAGTAGCGCTACCAATACCTTTCTCAATGTGGATCACTTATTTGTCGAAGTTGCATTTGGGGCTCTTCCTCTAATAATCGGTGTGGTTTATTTGCCTCCGTCAAGTAATGAGACCTTGTATAGTGCACACTGTTCTGCTATTGCTGATGTTTTAGACAAATATTCTAACTGTAACTATATTATTTGTGGCGATTATAACCTTCCTCATATCATATGCTCCGGCTCCAACTCATTTCCCGTTAATTCAAACGTTTCCACTAATGAAATCGCATCTGCTGGGATTCTCTCCTCTACTTTTAACTTTTATGATGGATCCTAATGCAATTCCGTGTTAAATTCTTTCGGCAATACTTTAGATTTAATCTTTTCAAACATCGTGTCTACACGTGTTATGTGCTCCCCTGAGTCAATTGTAAAATGTGATAGTTACCATCCTGCTCTACACATCTCAATTAATCTACAAAACATAAGAAATACTCAGCATACCACACACCCCAGTTATAATTTCAAACACGGCGACTACAGTAGTATTATTGACTACTTAAATCATATAAATTGGGATGTTTTGCTCGCAAATAGTAACGTTGACGATTCTACGAAACTTTTGTACGACCACCTTTATTTTGCTATCGAAAACTTTATTCCAAAAATGTATTATAACCATTCGACTTTTCCTAAATGGTTTTCTCGTACCTTAATTGGACTGGTTCGTAAAAAGAAACAGGCTCACAGAGCTTTCAAAAAGAGCTCTCTACTGTCTGACTACTTGTCTTTTGTCAACTTGCGAGCCGAATGTAAGAGAATTGCTAAACATTGTTACTCCTCTTATGTACGCAAAACTGAACTATCGGTTCAAAATAATATTAAGTCCTTTTGGAGTTTTATAAATTCCAAGCGCAAAACGTCTGGCTTGCCATGTAACATGTTTTACAAAGAAAATGTGGCAACTGATGATGATAATATTGCGAATTTATTTGGCACGTTTTTTGGATCAGTCTATCGAAATAGCACTACTAATTACAAAATCCCTGAAAATGGATGTAACCCCTGTTTTTCTGACCTGGATATTGACATTAGTGATGTTTATATCAAATTAAATAAACTCGATATCAATAAAGGACCTGGTGTAGATGGTATCCCTCCCTTGTTTTTTAAAATGTGTAGCTTTATTATATCTCGGCCGCTTTGGATAATCTTTAATAAATCTTTAAAATCAGGTTTATTCCCTACATCTTGGAAGACCAGTCTGGTTACACCCATTTTCAAAAACGGCGACAAAACAAATGTTGAAAATTATAGACCCATAAGCATTATCAGTGTTATACCTAAAATCTTCGAAGAAATTGTAACAAATAAGATACACAGTACTGTCTCTCTCTCATTATGTGAAGAGCAACATGGTTTCGTAAACAAGCGATCTACAACCACAAACCTAGCCGCATATTGCAAATATGTCTCATCTTCTTTAGAAGCCAAACGACAGGTTGACACAATATTTACTGATTTTCATAAAGCTTTTGACACTGTAAATCATTCTCTTTTAATTGAGAAGCTTTCAACATTGGGCTGCAGGGGTAATCTATTGGCTTGGCTGGGAAGTTACCTTACTGATCGTTTTCAAATTATACGCATACGCAGTTGCCTATCATCTCCGGTTCGTGTTTTATCTGGTGTACCTCAAGGCTCCCACCTAGGTCCTCTACTATTTATAATTTTCATAAATGACTTAACTACCATTTTCCAACATTGTAAGTTCCTCCTATTCGCTGATGATTTAAAAATCTTCAAAAGCATCTCGTCCATTGATGATGCTTCCAGATTACAGGCAGACCTAGATCGTTTCTGCGACTGGTATCACAGGAATGGTATGGATCTCAATATCAAAAAATGCCATGTTATGCGGTCCTCCCGTCGTTCTGAACCCTTCTTATATCCTTACCGTCTCAATAACTGTATTCTCTCCTCAATAAGTGAAGTTAAAGACTTAGGTATTCATTTCTCCTCAACCTTGGACTTTTCCAACCATATTTCTTATATTGTTAACTCGGCTTCAAAAACACTTGGTTTCATACTACGTTTTTCCACTGATTTTCATTCAATTCACACACTAAGATTGCTATATATTATCCTTGTTCGTCCCTTGTTAGAATATGCTTCAATTATATGGTCTCCGAAACGATTTAATCACGAAATCATGCTTGAGAGAGTACAACATAAATTTCTCAGGTTCTGTTCATATAAGCTAAAGAATCCAATGTCAATATTTGATCACGATTACTCGACAATATTAAACACAGTCAACCTCGAAACTTTATCTGCACGTAGAAGAATATCCGACCAATTCTTTATTTTTAATTTAATCAATAACCATATTGATTGTCCCTCTCTTCTTATGCAAATCAATTTCTACGTACCTGAACGCGTATTGAGATCTAGAGCAGGACTACAACCAGTTAATTCCAGATCTACATATGGATTAATTAATCCAATAAATCGAATTATTGCTGACTCAAGCACTCTCTATAATAGTATTGATTTTTTTAATGGGGCTATGCATACTTTTAAAAGACAGTTACGTAGGATTATCGGATAATGTCATATTTTGTGTACCATGAGTTTTTGTGCATGTCTAATTTTTGTTATATTAGGTAAATTTCTTTTTCTTTTGTGTAAACATTTATGTAAGAGGGCTTCGGTCCGTTTATAAATAAATAAATAAATAAATAAATAAATAAATAAATAAAAGTCGAAAAAACTCGCGCATGCGCCTGAGTGGCACATGCCGAAAAGTCGATAAATTATCGACTGCGAAATTAAAGATTGTGAAATTAAAGATTATGAAATTAAAGATTGTGAAAATAAAGAAAAGTAGTTTAGAATGTTTGAAACGCGATAGTAAAACATCAATTGCGAATTTAAAATTTATTTATTGTATGTTTCTACGCGTATTAAACATCTGGAAGCACAGGCCCATTAATGTTACTATTCGCGAGTACTAAGTATGTGTTCGTGGTGTCTGCGCTCGCTACAGCAATCATTTTGTTCGATGGCATGCAGAAAGGTTGAAAGAATGAAAAAGTATCACTCACCGTTCGTTGCAAACAGTCTCATTGTGCTACCCATGCAGACGAGCATCCCCCTTCAGCAGTAGCTATTCAATCTGCAGGCCAATGTCCCGCAGCTGCAGGGTCAGTACCGAATTGTAGTAGAATCTTGTTAAGCGACCCCCCACATGGTCCAGTAATCGATGAAATTAATCCAGGAATCGAGATTTCACAAAATAATAGGCTCTCGCGTTCACTGAGACCCAAACACTGTCGCAGGTGAAGTTCAACTGGCAGATCACGAATTTGGAAGAGGTTGTTGACGTTCTGTCACGCTCCAACGACTCCCAGCTCTTCGAGAAATGTATTGCGCGAAAAGTCTTCTAGGTATTGGGTGAATTGTAGTTGAATCTTCTTAAGCGACCCCCCAAATGGTCCAGTAATCGATGAAATTGATGCACGAATTGAGAAATCACGAAATAATATGCACACACTTGACTGAACACACTGAACCGATGAATTTCTCAGGGCTGGACTAAATCTTATTTCGGAACGCGGGTTTCGAACGTCACGCGATTTGCAGTTGCATCCATGCACCCCACACCACTCATGCATCATGCAACGTTCTGCGAGGCTTTATGAATTAGGTTTTACTGTAAATATCAATGTCGATGGTAAACTAATACTCGGAGGAAATAGAATCGAATTATTATTACTTCACTAGAATGATTAAACAGTGCATTAGAAACTTGCGGGAATGTCAGAGTAACGGCGTGAATTTTTAATACTTTTCGGCGTACAATACGTGAAAGAGTTCTACTACACGCAAAGTATTACTTAATAACCAATGTCATCTTGCAATTTATAGCTTACACGGGCTTTGAAGAAATACCATTCTTGAGCTTCATAGTCTCTTGATCCCCGAAATGGATTTTCGTAAAGAAATCCGCGTGAGTCGTAGAGACAAGCTGTGCCAAAGCATAGCGTAGCAAAAGCCCTGCCTTCTATGTCAAACTCTCGCACTGAATAAATCACACGTATACAAGCACGCACACACCTTTCAGCATCTCAACGCATTTCAGTGTAGTTGCTGAGCTGGACGTTGTTCTTAAGCAGATGCCACCACAGACGAGGTATAGGATAGACCTATCACCTTATGGAAGTTCGTGTCGCCACCCAAACTGTCTTACCGACCCATAATTTCAGAACTGAATGTAGTGGCATATGCTTATGAACAGCGTCCAGCTCAGCAACTACACTGAAATGTGTTGAGATGCTGAAAGATGTGTGCGTGCTTGTATACGTGTGATTTGTTCAGTGTGAGAGTTTGACATAGAAGGCAGGGCTTTTGCTACGCTATGCTTTGACACAGCTTGTCTACGACTCACGCGGATTTCTTTCCGAAAATCCATTTCGGGGATCAAGAGACTATGGCGCTCAAGAATGGTATTTCTTCAATGCCCGTGTAAGCTATAAATTGCAAGACGACATTGGTTATTAAGTAAGGTAAAAGTACCAATAACTGGACACTTAAGGATATCAAAGTTGTATATCTTAAAAATGGACTGGAAATAAATGTCCTTTTTAACAAAAGTGTCAATATTCAGATAAATGTTACTTCTTTCTATCAAATGAGCTACTAAAAACTTGTTTTCAGTGCGTTATTTTAATTAAATTGAGTAAAAACGCAAATAGTTATGTGTACCAGTACATGGACAATAGAATTCTGATTTGTCTCAGCGTCCCACTTTTGATGTCCCAATACCTGGCCAATGGGGAAGATAACGCAATGCTTGGCGCAGAGGGCGCCACTAGTGTTTGTGTGAATGGTTTGCGCGCGAATTTTTCATTTTTCAATTTTGGTTATGTTGAAAATGTAGCATGCAATTGACTAAAAATATGAATTGAAAATAAAAAACTGTTAATTTATGTACACTATACTTGTACTTACAGTTTTGATATACAAAAATTTGAGAAAACACAGACACTTTACCGGTTCGACAATGCGGTCAGGTATTGAGACTTCACCTAAGCGTTCAAAATGCTGACAAGCCGACCAACTGGACGGCTGGTCAGTTATTGGGACAGCGTGCAGAGGACAAGATTATTATGTACCGGTACATGAACACGTATATATTTAATTAAAATCAACATTAACTGATCAATGTTTTGTTTTGTATGTAACAAGAAACTTCTTAAGATTCTGTACATACGTTTTTTCTCAGAAAAACGTTACATAACGATTATTATCACCTTAACAACTAACTGTATTTTTCTTAAGAATTACTTAAGAAATCTACGCAGAATTCGAGTGCATGCACCTCCGATATTTAAAGACTGTTTTATATATTAAACTTTACATCTAGGGCTTTCTTAATTTTTTATATAAGAGATCAAGTTACAAAATAACATATGTTCCCAACAATATTGTTCTAAAGTTTCTATGAAGCTTAGTAAAAATATAAATGTCATTGGTGTCCAGGTATTGGGACGTGTCCAGTTATTGGTACTTTTACCTTAGTACCTTGCGTGTGGTAGAACTCTTTCGCGTATCGTACGCCGAAAAGTATTAAAAATTCACGCCGTCACTGACATTCCCGCAAGTTTCTAATGCACTGTTTAATCATTCCAGTGAAATAATGATAATTTGATTCTACTTGCTCCGAGTATTAGTTTACCAACCGACATTGATATTTACAGTAAAACCTAATTCATAAGAGCCTCGCAGAACGTTGCATGATGCATGAGTGGCGTGGGGTGCATGGATGCAACTGCAAATCGCGTTACGTTCGAAACCCGCGTTGCGAAATAAGATTTAGTCTAGCCCTGAGAAATTTCAGTTTTTAGTTACAAATAAAAAACAGTTTGATGATATTTAAACATGTCGCAATTCAAATTTCGGCAACTTAACATGTGTTTGAGGATGGAATAGAGATTGACGAAGATAGATGATCGCAGCCAATCGGCTCGTATTACTTGTCACGTAATTAATAATTGTATTACAATGTTACTTACGATACGATTAGTAATTATACTTCAAATAATACAGATTGCCCAGGTCTCACCACGTGGAGGCGCTGCGAGTGGAGACCCGCTCTGGTAGAATAGTTAAAATTATGTAACTGCAGTACTAATCAAAATTAACTGCACTACCAATCAATACCGTAGCGAAGCAGGGGTATTTTGCTAGTTAATTATAATGAAAAAGTAGTCATGCCTTTCAATGAACATAAAAATTTGATCGGCACCAACCGAATAAGGGGGGCACCTCAGACCTGGGGAACGAGAATTAAAACATTGTTAAAATTTGTCAGAATTAAATTTAACTGGGAGTTAAAGTCCAGAAACATTGCATACAGTTTCTAATACACTGTTTAAATATTTTAGTAAATTAATAATAGTTACTCTATTGTTATCTGGATCCTAATTTGTAATATATATAAGTATTAACATTTATCGAACATTTAAACATTGAGAATAAAAGAGAATTCATTCGGCGTAGAAAATCATTTGCAAATCCAAGGCAAAATGTTACTAATTGCTTGATATCTCGAGTTGTATCGATCATAGTTAATAATAATTTACACTGGCCGGTTAGTGCAAATGTTGTTAATATTATTTGTCATAGCAATAGCCACTGGAATGGATATTTAAGCGGAAAATCCATTTTTGCCGAAGAATTAGTTGGATTTCGCAATTGTAATTAACCGTCGACCTTGTTTTGATCGGAGGACATGTTTTCCCAAAGGCTATATGAGTAGCTCACGGAGCTCCATCTACTCAGTCGTCGTCGGTCCTCCGGGACTGGAGGACCTCCGGGGACCCGGGAGCTGCCGAGCCACGTCGAGCCACCGAGCCACCTGGACCTACTGGACCTACTGGACTTGCTGGACTTGCTGGACTTCCTGGGGACCTGGTCAAGGTTTCAGTCCTGGTCTTTCTTGCACCCCCTCGGCCCCCTGAAATGGATTTCCCGAGCCACCTGGACCATTCGGACCTACTGGACCTACTGGACTTGCTGGACTTCCTGGGGACCTGGTCAAGGTTTCAGTCCTGGTCTTTCTTGCACCCCCTCGGCCCCCTGAAATGGATTTCCCGAGCCACCTGGACCATTCGGACCTGCTGGACAACCTGGACTTCCTGGGGACGAGGTCAGGGTTCCAACCTTTAGTCCTTCCTTCCCGCCCCTCGCCCCCCTGGTCAGGGTTGGCTTATTCGGTTGGTGCCGATGAAATTTTCGGGTTCGTTAAAAGCCATTGAAAATGTTATTATTCTATCAAGGTCAAAACCCATTTTTCTTCCTTTCTAACTGATTTCTTCGACTGTTTTTCATCATCTGTCCTGTTTGATACATTCCTTCGTGGATTTTTGCATGAGTCGTTCTATTTCGTGTATTTCTTCGATGGGTTTGCATGATCTGTCCTATTTCATGCATTTCTTCGATAGGTTTAAACGATTTAATTTATTCGATGCATTTCTTCGATAGCTTTAAATGATTTAATTTATTCGATGCATTTCTTCGATAGCTTTAAATGATTTAATTTATTCGATGCATTTCTTCGATGTGTTTACATGATTTATTTTATTCTATGCATTTATTCGATGGGTTTACATGATTTATTTTACATGATGCATTTATTTTATTCGATGCATTTCTTCGACGTGTTTACATGATTTATTTTATTTTATGCATTTCTTCGATGGGTTTACCTGATTTATTTTACATGATGCATTTATTTTATTCGATGCATTTCTTCGATAGGTTTAAATGATTTAATTTATTCGATGCATTTCTTCGATGTGTTTACATGATTTATTTTATTTTATGCATTTCTTCGATGGGTTTACATGATTTATTTTACATGATGCATTTCTTCGATGGGTTTACATGATATATTTTATTTGATGCATTTCTTGGATGGATATACATGATTTATTTTATTTGATGCATGCTTTTGATGGTTTTGCATGATTTGTTCCCTCTCATGCATCTCATCGATGGATATATATTTCCTGTTCTTCTTCATATAGGTATCTCTACGATGGTTCTGCATGCTCGTGCGTACTCTTCTGACATTCCAAATCATCTCGATCAGCACCAACCCAATAAGTATTTTCTTAGTTTCCTCTGGAGCTCACCACACAATTGCTAACATAACGTAGTTGTTTGTTTCAGCATTTCAGGTCCGCGCTCTCGCGGGAAAGGAGTTTAATTAAATAATATATTTAAAAGAAAATAGTGAAAAGTGATAGTGAACGAAGACATCTAAAGAAGCCTAGGTTAATTTATTATAGCATGAAGTATTTAAGGCCCCTTGTAAAATTGCCAAGTAGTTACAGAATTTTATTAGCTTTGTTGCTCTTTTGTTGGCTCCTCATCCCCGATGAGGAGGTCGCCGCTGCTTCCATTTCCGGAAGCAAGCGACTGAACATGGAATCGGTATGGGTGGATCAGTTCCATCCCCTGGTGTTCTTGTCGAAAGGGAAAAGTTTCGGGCGTAGGGGGTGTATCTTTTGGTACACTGCCTGCGTAAGTCACCCGGTTCGACTTCCCAGTCTCCGTGTTAGACGGCTTGAGTCAGGTCACACCTAGTGTTGCTCCTAACGAGTCGCATCGGTGCAAGAGGAATCGTCTGAGAGACGCCGAGCGCTTTTCCCTTTCGACTCGGACATTAGGGTGGTAGGAACTGCGCCATCCAATACTCGTTTCATGCTCACCCGTAGTCTTTCCTTCTTTGCTGAGTTTATTTCAATCGCGTGATTGCTTGGCAGTTCCGTAGATTCGATATCTAAACCGAAGGGATCGATGAAACTTTGTTTCCATCCATCTCTTTGGTTTAGTAGGCTAAGGGTTTCATGTACAGGGAGATCGACGGAACTATGATTCCATCTATCTCTCTACGGGTCTCCAAGCGCAGCAACCTCCTCGCGGTGAGACCTGGCGGATTGCCCAGTAGTTGCTGAATTAGCTTTGTTGCTCTTTTGTTGGCTCCTCATCCCCGATGAGGAGGTCGCCGCTGCTTCCGTTTCCGGAAGCAAGCGACTGAACATGGAATCGGTATGGGTGGATCAGTTTCATCCCCTGGTGTTCTTGTCGAACGGGAAAAGTTTCGGGCGTAGGGGGTGTACCTTTTGGTACACTGCCTGCGTAAGTCACCCGGTTCGATTCCCAGTCTCCGTGTTAGTCGGCTTGAGTCAGGTCACACCTAGTGTTGCTCCTGACGAGTCGCATCGGTGCAAGAGGAATCGTCTGAGAGACGCCGAGCGCTTTTCCCTTTCGACTCGGACATTAGGGTGGTAGGAACTGCGCCATCCAATACTCGTTTCATGCTCACCCGTAGTCTTTACTTCCTTGCTGAATTTATTTAAATCGAGTGATTGCTTGGCAGTTCCCTAAATTCGATATCTAAACCGAAGGGATCGATGAAACTTTGTTTCCCTCCATCTCTTTGGTTTAGTAGGCTAAGGGTTTCATGTACAGGGAGATCGATGGAACTTTGATTCCATCTATCTCTCTACGGGTCTCGAAACGCAGCAACCTCCTCGCGGTGAGACCTGGTAATCGGTGGGAACCGAGCTGATAGCTGTGATTGTCAAATATTCTAATTATATATAAGATTTTTTTTAAATCGTAATACTTTTATAGGTTGTAAGTATACGATTATAGTGTTAAGATAGAAGGGTAAGTGGAACTTGGAATATTTCAGTGAGGTACTCGAAAAGATGTGATTTTGAAAATTTTCTGCGTGTTTTCTGTTATTTCCTCTTACTGATATATCCCAAGTTCCAATTCCTTGGCGAAGTATTCGAAATTCTATCTCGGTTCACATTAAAGTATTACTGGAACTTTATAAATTTCTACTCGGCTGACATTTTTGAAAAAGAATTTACACACTGTAAGAGTTTCGTGACTCATAAGTTTTACCTAATTAGATACATACCTGGTTGGACCATTAACGTCATAAAAATCATTCAGTAACCATTTACTTTAACCACAGACGAGGTATAGGATAGACCTATCACCTTATGGAAGTTCGTGTCGCCACCCAAACTGTGTTACGACCCATAATTTCAGAACTGAATGTAGTGGCATCTGCTTATGAACAGCGTCCAGCTCAGCAACTACACTGAAATGTGTTGAGATGCTGAAAGGTGTGTGCGTGCCTGTATACGTGTGATTTTGCCGCGGACATATTTTCTTGTCTTTTATTGTGTTACACAGTGTCGCCGTTGCATGCTGCAGGAAAGCACCTTTATGTACTTGCAGCTGATTTTGATTTCACATCTTTTTTACTTTGTAATTATTTTCTGTATTCTTTTTATTTCATATACTTGGCGTAATTTTTTACTTTTTTAAAGTTTTTATCGGGATCCATTTCTTTTTGCAAAGATAATTTGCATAGGGAATGACTTCAGATAATTTTTAATATTATATAATTATTTTCTATTTTTTGTGATTTATGTTAACAAATTATCACGGGACAGAATTCAGGATAAATTCAATCCCAGCATCATTTTACGCTTCGATTATCTATATATAAATAAATAAAATCCTGAGTTTAGTTACAAATAAAAAACAGTTTGATGATATTTAAACATCGCAATTCAAATTTCGGCAACTTAACATGTGTTTGAGGATGGAATAGAGATTGACGAAGATAGATGATCGCAGCCAATCGGCTCGCATTACTTGTCACGTAATTAATAATTATATTACAATGTTACTTGCGATACGATTAGTAATTATACTTCAAATAATACAGATTGCCCAGGTCTCACCACGTGGAGGCGCTGCGAGTGGAGACCCTCCCTAACCGCGGCCCATCCACCCTCCTTTTATGCAAAATTTTATTTTCATTTCCATAGATCCCCCTGATGCACGGTTGCAAAACGATCCTCGATCGCTCCACAACCGGGCAACAGAAGGAGTCCTTCTGTAAAAACCTACCGCAATGAAACTAAAGCAGAATTTAAAACATTTCTTTGTTTCTTTCATTTAAAATTGGAAGAATTTTCTGGTATATTTCTACCATGATAATTATTCAGTAATTGGGAATGAAACAAAGAAAAAAAGGGGAATATTTCCCAATTAGTGAATAATTCAAATTTTCTACTCATTAATAGGAAATATGCCAGTGCATATTTCCTATGGCTACTTAAATACTAATAATTCCTACGGATACGAGCGCTCGTATTTAATAATTGCTACTTATATTTAGTTAAACACTGCAGTGTTTATTTTATTCCTTAAAAACTACTTAATTCTATGTGGCCACTAAACACCTTACCTAACCATACACATATCTACTTAAATTTAAATAATGACCTGCCTAATAAAAATCTGAAATTGTCATGTGTTTCTAACTTCCCTCGATGGACCCACGATGTTACCTGAAACATTTTTAAAAGTATTCATAAAAATTCCTTGAGGTTTCGTTTCTCAAGGATGATGAGCCTGAAATCCTATTTTTGCAATATTCTTCACACATAATACTCTGCAACAGAAACTTTCTCAATGAATTAGTACTTACAATCTATCTCGATTAAGTAATGTCATTTCAACAGATATAGTCTTTTCATTGAATCGCTATTGCCCAAATATTGAAATATCACATTTGAAGCTACAGTTTAAAACTCAATATGGAATATCGATTCGGTAATAAAATGAAAGAAGGAAAAGATTAAAAAATACTGCTTCATTATCAGCAGACAAAGTAGGCAATTAACCTTTCGCAATACTTTAGCAATTCATGAAAAAGAAGCTACTAATCATATTACATTTCATTCCGAAGCAATTGATATTCATAATATTAAGCACATTGGGTGCTCTGTTACATTAACTTAATAATTTCCTTGTAGTTTCTCATTAATTGGCATCTTCAAAGTTTATGTATCAATGACTCGACAATCAATCATAATATACAATGGGTAATCAAAAACATTTATGCAAATGTTGAAAATTGGAATAATTGCACTTTACTGCACAGTAATCGAAATTACTTTCACACAGAAAGTAGCAACAACGAGCACGCGTTAATATTGAAAATTTACTATCAATATAAAGTGATGAATTGCATTTACCTACTTTTTCAGAGCAAATTTCCTTTTAATATCATCAAATGAAGCAACAATCGCGGGTGAATTTTGATTAATGCAAAGGAATGTTGAAAATTTATAAAAATAAAAAACTACATTTCTTATCAATCTGATAGGAAATACAACGTTTGACGAAGTTACTATGCAAAAATCAGCAACGTTAATGAGGAATAGCTACTGCTACTTTTCAAAGACTCTAATTAGAACTTCAATTGAATGGAGGTGTGTCAGAAGTCTGCAATTTCTATTACAAATAATGAATCACACCTTTCATCGCCATTCTTTCAGTCACAGAATAAAATTTTGGAATGCTATTCCATAAAAATTGGAACTTCAAATTTAAAAATATTCTAAAAAAATAGAAAACATTTATCTGCAAGATATGAATATACTTTTAAAACAATATTTCCAGTGACAAACACTCGATTCAAGGGTGGGGAGGTGGTGGTAGGAGAAGGAGGATGGTGCAGCCACTTAGGGCTGCTAGAAAAAATGATCAGTAGCCAGAAGGGCAGCTGATCATTGTCCACTCATTAATGCAAAAAAACCGTGAGTGGACCGTTTCTTTCTTTCGCAACGCTAACTCACTACAGACTAAAATCAACTCCCGAGCATAGTCACTAGGACTTTGGACTACCCGCAGCACTAATTTCTCAAACAAATTCAAAATTCCCGGATGGTGCTTCATTATTGAAAATTCTACTATACTCAATACAAATCCCGAATAGCAAACGAAAAAGCTACCGAGAACCACCACGTGGGTGGTTTCATTTTTCGCAACACTAATAAAAATTCAGTGCACCTGTGTCTCGTAATACGCAACTCTAACTTTAATTCGTTGCAGCCTTCCTGAAGGCTGTGTAGAGTCCCACATGCAGCAGATCCAGCTGCTCGGGACTCTTTTTTCCCAGGAACATGTCTCTGGACATGTCCCAGGATAGTTTTGGGGCATTGGGGGGTGGGGGTCGCAACTCTAATTACAAACGCGATCAGTCATCATCGCAACACTAACTCAAAAAAATATTAAGAATCAAACTAGGACGAGTTATTAAAAAAACGCGATCAGTCGCATCGCAACTCTAATAAAAAGAATACCATGAATCAAAAATAATGCAATGAATCAAACTCTAGTAACTCCAATTAAAAATACAAGAATAATCTGAAAAACAATCGCGATTTTTTTTTCGAAACACTACAAGCAACCACGATCGATATTTATTCGCAACGCTATACTAGAACCAGACGCGGGAAATGCTTGATTCGCAACGCTAATTCAAACCGTGATCAACATTTAGTCGCAACACTAACTGGCCCCGTAATCTTCTTCGCAACTCTAATTGAAAACGCGGTGGGCTCAATTTCAGGGGAGGGGGTATCGATTATGGTGGATCGAAATATAGGGGCAAAATATTATTTTATTATTCATTACTTCTAATAGTGGGCAAAAGTTGCTTTTTAAGTTGGTATTTAAGCTACCAAACTTTGAACGTGATCGACAAATTTTTTCAAGTGCCGCAAGCCTTTCAAAAATTAATATTTCAGTAAATATTAATATTTGAAGGGCTTGCGACACCTGCTATGCATCTTTAGGTGCATTATTTAATAAATATCTACATCAATGTATGATCAATGATAAACATTCGCGTTAGGAAACGTTTATCTTGGAAATTATGATTATAATTTGATTCTATTGAAAAGGCGCGGTGCACAAGAAGACCCTAGCCCTCGTCTAA
Organism: Andrena bucephala; assembly: GCA_947577245.1. Lineage (NCBI taxonomy): Eukaryota > Metazoa > Arthropoda > Insecta > Hymenoptera > Andrenidae > Andrena > Andrena bucephala. Next base: position 115,015,628 of record OX387715.1, read on the forward strand.
GAACACACAGACAAAATGTTACAATTCACGGGCATGGTTACCATACCCGCGGTCATTATGCTCGCTAAAGTATACAACCGGTCACTCGTGTCGATTTGGACCAAACGTCCTACGACATGACTGACTGACCAGAGGAACCATAATGCATGCGCACTCACATTTCGCTGTGCCCCGGTGACGAAGGCGCCAACACCTCTGCAACTGCTCAGGGGAAGTCATCAAGCTGCTAGATAAACTCATCAGGTTGCTCAGCTGCCCCTAGACCAGGCCTGCCCCATCGGGTGCAAATACCTCCTGAATTTCTGGGACCCGGGTAACAGCCGAGCGCGGGACTGTTCCATTGCTACCCGTTGCGAAATTTGTGAGAGAACTGCATGAGTGTGCGTCCATGTAGGCTCGTACCACGAGTCTATAGCTTGGGCCCGGAGACCTCTTTGCCCGAAGACCGCACACTCATGCAGTTCTCCCGCAACCCATGCTGTGGTTAGCAACGTAACCAGTCCCGCGCTTGGCTGTTGCCCGGGTCCCAAAAATTCAGGAGGTATTTGCACCCGATGGGGCAGGCCTGCCCTAGACTGTAACGAAAGAACAAAACACGATTATAATTTCTTTCTAAACTTACGATTGTTCGAACTCTAATAAAGAACCACGAAACAATTCAAAACGAAATTTTTTATCATTCAGACATTTTAAGAAAAAATTAAAAAATTAAATATTAAAAAATAAAATTAACAAATTTTTTTTCTTAAAATGTCTTAATTGTAAAAAGTTTCGTTAGTTTTGAATTTCTTGGTGATTCTATTCTAGAAATTAATTTTCTTTTAATTTTTTAATTTTTTGTTTCTGGAATTTTGAAGAATGAACTCTACTTTAAAGGAATTAAATGAAATACATAGATACTTACATCTTTCCAATAATATTCTGCGCACAAATCTCCTCTTCAGCTGACGCACTGACTCTAATTTCCGATAACGAGTTTCGCTTTCAAAAGTAAAAAAAATAAAGAAATAGACTATCAACGCGCCCCAAAGATCATAATTGTCGAACAAACCGCTGAATCTATTCTCGCGATTCGAAAGTCAGAGCCCCGATGCTCGCAAAAGAATATAAATTGCGTAGAAAACACTGACTCTACCCTCGCGTATCCCAAAATTGTTAACGACACTCTACTATGAGCAACTGTGCTCTTCAAAACGAAAAACTTCGTACGACATAAACACTGACTCTATTTGGCCGCATTGCACGCGGTCACAATCTCTGAAAAATAAGTAGGATAGGAGGGTGGGGTGGATGTGGTTTGATCGAGTGTTTGTCACGAGGAAATATTGTTTTTCTTGGAACCAGCCAAGGAACTTTCACTCCTTGTTATTTAGAATACAAGGTGTGATGCGAAAATACAGAATGCTCGCTCGATAGGAGCAGCTTAACATTTCAGTAACACGATATTATCCAGAATATACTACATCAGAAATAATTATTACATTTAAAGTGGCTTTCGTCATTAAAGTTGTAAGCACGTTCGTGTTATTCGAATAATACTTTAAAATATATCACGATCTTTATAAATATCCAAAATTCATTGCAAGAATCAAAATTCGTTAATTATTCATGCTTGAATAGCATGTCCTCGATCAACTACGCAGTTTCTGTACATAAAGAACAAAACTTGCATCCAAAACCGAACGTAAATGCAATTACACTAGCTTCATAGAGATAGATTCTTAAAAATCATTGAAATATTATTGAATTCTACGTAAACGCGACCGAAATGCAATAGAATTCGATCATTCCAATATTTCGTAAACATCTACTGACGCCATTTTGAAATGTTTAAACAAATCCGACTAGAATTATTGAATTTATCATAATTCAATCTTTTCCCATTTCATCCCGATATTAACCAACTGCAAAGTTACCCATCACCCTCACAGCCAACAATGATTCAATGAAATAACGATAAAAAAAAGTATACCACACGTATTGCCACCTTCTTTTCCCAAGGAATGACCAGTCGCCATGCAAGCACCGTTCAAATTAACCGCCAAGTGTCATGGCGTTGCCTGCCCTTTGGTTTCGATTCCCGCCTCAACGTCTGTAACCGAACGATGCAACAAGAGATTGAAACAAAAGCATTAAAACATTCGTAAGGCAATTAAACAAGAAATAAACTTGAAATATGCCCGAAAAGGGATGTAATTGAAAACAGAGACACGATATGTGTGCACTAAATGTGCAGAAATATCGGTACGAAGGCAACGAAGGGAATACGCGACGAACGTCTAACGGTTTTCTCGCGATATTTAATCAATTTCGGGACGAAAGTGTATTAATAGTAGCAGCAAGTGATGGTAGACTGTAAAGAAGAAGATTAATAATGAATAGAAGTAATTAGGTGACGATAGATAATGTAGGCGTACCATTTATGTACGCAGCTATTGAAACGTCTTAACTCAACGATGTCCACAGAACGAATGACCCCCGCCCCCCGCCAATGTACCGCGGCGAATATGGGCTTTGATGGGGGGAGAGCAAGCAGGCCTCGCGAGAGAATATCGGTCGGTTATTGCACGCCGAGTGACGTATATATCGCGTCTCGTGGCCGAACCGTCTGAACAGAGGTGACTTCCAAAGCTGGGGCATCGTTCAGTCATAACAAACGTCGTTACTAGAAAAGATAAGAAAATATGTCCGCGGCCTGGAAGTCAAATACTTGGCGTGGCCAGGAAAGGTCGAGGTGTCGATGAATGATCTTAAAATTATTTTAAAACGCAAAATAATGAAAGTGTATTCATATTGTCAGAGTTTTAAATTTACAAATTATGTGAAAGCTTATGAGAGGAAAGGCATCGGTGTCGATGAATGATCTTACAATTATTTTAAAACGCAATATAATGAAAATATACTCATATTGGCTGTGTTTTAAATAGACTAATTATCTGAAAGCCTGCGGAGGGGGAAGGTATGGGTATTGATGATCTGAGAATACTTTGCTTGACCACGCCAAGTATTTGACTTCCAGGCCGCGGACATATTTTCTTGTCTTTTATTGTTACACAGTGTCGCCGTTGCACGCTGCAGGAAAGCACCTTTATGTGCTTGCAGCTTATTTTGATTTCACATCTTTTTTTACTTTGTAATTATTTTCAATTTTTTGTATTTTTTTATTTCATGTACCTGACGTAATTTTTTTACTTTTTTAAAGAAACATTCAGCGAGATACTGGAACTGATGGGTTTTATGACAATTTTTAAAGTCCTCTCTGCTTCAGCACCTTATTGAATTATACTAAGTTACAATTCCTTTGCGAGGTATCCCACGTTACATCATGAAAGCATGTCTTCCACAACTTATGTTGTTGTTTATATATATTTTTATGTTAAATAAATTTATTTTGCGTTAAATACACTCGAATAGGACAGCAAGGTTAAAAGGCGTATGTGTTCTTGTTATGACACTTTTTTCTCTGTCGTTGCACGGAATACGTTTGTAAAACGATCTTTACATTGTTACTTTATGAGAATCATTTGTAAATCGCGGGTTTCGAATGTCCTATTTTTAATTTCTAATTCCTACCACGCTTAGCGTTACAATCTTATTTTAGACTGAATCGATAACGTTGGGTGTGACACGAAAATGGTAAGGGGGCTCGCGAGCCCCCCGAGCGTGTGACACAAAATTACATTGTGTGATAGGCAGTGATGGGTACGTAAAATACGCAACGTATAATACACGTATAATACGCACGTATTATACACCATGTATTATACACGTAAATTACTGTAATTGACGTAGCAGGTCCCCGAACCAATCAGCGGGGAGAACAGCGACACCACGCTAGCGTCGCGCAAGATTTAAGCTTAAGGGATTGGCAGAGTTTAAGATTCAAAACTTTCCTTTGTTATATAAAGAGATTTATATCAGGGTTTGGAGGACTCCGGCGTGGCAGCACACCTACAGGAGCGGTGGTAATGTGTGCGTAAGACGCACGATGGGAGACGAACCGACACCACGGCCAATCAGCGTCGCCGGGGAAATAGGTTGTCGACGCTGATTGGTTATATTCAAATTACGTCATGAACGTAATTTACGTGTGATTTACGTGTAATTTACACGTAACGTAAATTACGTGGTTTTCTAGTGATTTACCCATCACTGGTGATAGGTCTATCCTATACTTCGTTGATGGCTATACCTCGTCTGTGGTTTTACTCGTACTGAATTCCAATTCCTACCACGTGTGGCATTACAATCTGTTTCGAGACTTCACCGGTAACGTTGGATGTGATACTAAAATGGTAATGGAGTCCTTGGACCACGCAAACCGGAAACCAGTGAGAGAACAATACATAGGGTGTTTCCCAGACATATTGGGGTAATATGTCTATTATCCCATATCTCGCAGAGATGAGCACAAAATGGTTTGAAATAAAAATTTGTGTACGAAATTTTTATTTCACATAATTTTTTGCCCTTCTCTGATACCTCGTCTGTGTATTGGGGTATCGGGGAACACATCGGCAATTCAGTTTCTGTGATAACCCTTAGAATGTAAGGTCTATCTTAGTCTTCGCGTGTGACTCTATCCTATTTGATTTTCGAAGTTTGTAATATGGACTTTTATGATATTCTAAAGGCGAGAAGATAATATAAGGATTATATATTCTTCATTCACAATCATATTATAGGTCTGACAGGACGGAGATGTCGGTTTCCATTCAATCTGGTCTCTATCCATGGTAAAACAATCGCAATATGTTATCAGTCAAGTTCATTGTTTCAGTTCTTTGTCTTGACTTTATATATGTTAAACTTATCAGTAACTGCCACTGTGGGGCGATTGTTATCTAAGTACGTAAAACTGTACGGATAATCGATCATCGAAATAGCGGGCACGGAAGAAGACATTTCACAAATGTGATCGTAGAAAAATTACTAACAATGGCAAGAAAGATTCTTGGTCTTACACGTCATTAAGAAAACAAGGAAAGCATTAATCGGAAGGAGTATTGAGTGTAGATTTCGATCTGCAAATATATAAAAAAAAATTTATGTTACACGATTTTATTAAAAATGCACTAAAAATTAAAAAATAATTCTTTTCTTGTACTACAATTTCGATGGTGTTTTTTCACTTTAAAAAAAATCGTGGGACACCATGTGCAACCAAAGGTTGAAGTATCGATTGGCAAGTGGAACATCATCAACTACTGTTTATCAATTTTATGTCACATTAAAATCTATATCCTGTAATTATAACATTTTGTTTCATTAATGCGAATGAAAACTTTCTCACAACAAATTCATTTCAACATTTGCTTCTGTATTAAAGTGGTTCATGTTCTGTTATGAAATATCATGCCCCACGATTTTATTTAAAATGAAAAAAACACCATTGAAATTGTAATACAAGAAAATAATTATTATTTTAAATTATTATTGAATAATTATAAATTATTATTTTTTAGATCTTATTCCATTTTTAATAAAATCGTTTAACATAAAAATTCTATTTTCATATATTTTTTTATTTTCTAGTTTATAGTGTTTGTAGATTTACATGCGACTAGCGCCCTGAACGCAGCGGCTTTTTGTCGTTTTCGTAAAGATCGCGAGTGGCTGACTTCAAGTCGTTTGGATTTGTGGTTATGGGTTATATTTATTGATGACTGGACAATTTTTTCACCCCCTCGGGCTTAATTTTTTTATAAATATTGTATTGTCAGCCAAACTACGCACACCTGCAAAGTTTCAAGACAATTGGGTAGTTGGAAGTGGGTTAAAATTGAGTTTCTAGATTTGAACCATACAAACATACAAGAAACAAACAGAGGATCGAAGCTGAATAAAATCGTTTAAAATCAGGAGAATTGCGTCAATTATGTTTTCGATTTGCAGTCGTCTATCAAATTAAGTGATAATTCTGTTTTTTATCTCTTCCACACTGTTGCTCGGTGACAGTGATACAGATAATATGTACAAGAACCTCGATAACAATAATCAAGCATCGATGCAAAAGAGACAAATAACGTTGGAATCTACATAACGAAGAGTTAAAATATAAAATTAAAATTAACCTTTGGATAATATTTCCACTGTAACCCGCGCGTAACTCCAAGTGTTCATTAGAACTACGACGCAACAGTGTCTTTATCGATTTCGATACTCAACGGAAGTTGTATTCTTTTGTTTTTTCAAAATATCAGCTCCCCTTCTTTTCCTCGCTGGACAATAATTTATCGCTTCAGCGTTGAATTATCCATCGGTGCGCTTTAGTTCATCACCAGCACCACCGCCTTCCTTATCTTCTCCCCTTCCTCTCTTTCGCACTTCGCTCCGCCGTCTCCCTTTATCATTCGAGGCCTGCGCGCCTTCCTCTGCCTCGCGCGTATAGAATAGTTCTCGCGCAGCGTTTGGTAGTTATAAAAGGGGCCGCTCGCGTCGCAACGCGCATTAGCCGTTGCGTCGGTCTGGTGAGCGGATGTTATTGCGCATTATTCCTCTAATAATAAAGATATCAGTAAGAATAGAACACGAATTAATAACGACATTCTAACAGTCGATCGTTGCGTTCTACACGCGAGAAGCTCGAAGCACAGTATAACCTAGCAGGGCAGAGGCTTCGCCACGCGGCGTCATATATTGTGCGTCGTTGTGTAACCGTGTTTATCATTTGTGGCGGTAAAAGTGATCGAACTCTGGGAACAATCGTGGAGCAAGTACAAAGGGAAACAGAGACATTAATCCCTGCGGGTGGCGTTTTAACGTTAGTCTGTAGTGGCCCTATTTCGGTGGTATGAGATACCATCGTGAAAAGCACGAGTCGAACGATCGAAGGAAGAAGTCACGCGGCGAGGAACGAGAAAAGGAATAAGTAGGAGGTGGCGTGAAAAGGCTGTCACGCGAGAGTGGATCACGTTGCCCGACGATCATCGTCCGAGCATTCATCGTACCAGGTCTGATACCTATGCCCACGTCCCCGCATCGCGACGGAATGGAATAACAAGAGGCTTGATCTGATCGACAAAACCGACGGCAGTAGAGACGGCGACCGACTGATTCGTAGCGTCCGTACTCAGTCCTCAGTGTAGGCTAGTCGGTCGCTCGGTAGTCGTTGTCTCGGCAATTTTATGTCCCTTTTCCTCCTCCACCGATCTATCTCGGGGCCACGGCCCTTTGTTCCTCGAGACACGGTCGGCCAGTGAGTGTCATCCCGGAATTTACCAAGAACCATAACGGTACGCAGCTTTTCAAGGTGTTCTCTGGAACGAGCAAGAGAGAGAAAGAGAACGAGAGGGAGAGAGGTTATCTTCGCGTAAACAGACCCACCGAAGAAACGTATTATTCATACATGCTAAAGATACACGACAATTCTCACTCGTTCGTACACCGGGCAGTCTTGACAACGATAAAACGATATTAATAGGAGTGGTCATTCGAAGGAGTTAGAGAGGAACGGGATTTTGACAAGTAGTGTTCGATACACGAGACGCACAAACATGGCGGCGAACATGTGCATACAGAATTGCACCGACTCCGCTGGATTCCTCTATAAACTGATCATGGATGATATGTGGGCACCCTGGGAAGCCGCGGCGGCGTATTTCGAGTACACCCCGTGGCTGTTCTCATTGCTGGGCAGCACTATGATCGGGCTGACCGGTATCTTCCCCCTGCTGATCATTCCCATTGATGAAGGTGCCGATTTGAAAACTGGAGGTAACGCATTTATTTACAACCGGCACCTACCCACCATCTACTGAATCTACTCTCTATGTTTTGCTGTACACACGATTCCTGCGAGATCATGGTGTTTCCTACGCCGTGGGATTCTTTGGAACTGTTCGCTCGCGAAGCGAGGTTATGTGTACGTTTTGACCACGCACGCGGGAAATAGTTCATGGGAGGTTAGTACAGGTGATCCAATCGGTCGATTCACTACCTCGACGCGCTGCCTGCGTTTAACTGGTTACTTACTCGAATTTAAATTCCTAATAGCCGAGGCGTAGTCGCATGGTAAGTTATCCTGTATAGATTTGCTTGTAATTCGACGTATTCCCGTGCTCAGTGTTGCGAGTTCCAATTATACGCGGGAAAACCAAACCGCAGATAACGTACGATAGAATTACCACGTCATTACCAGTTATTCGATAAAGTTCGTTCCCTTTTTCGAGCGACGCGATCGAGGGATAACCCCGATTAATCTTCGAAATAAAGATTGTGCTAAAAATATGTTAAAAAGTATATGCGAGAGCGAGCTAATCGACGCGCCACGGCGCAGGTGCAGAATAGACAATTAGACATCGGCTTCCTTCGCGATAACTACACGATAACACTTACCGGACGATCGCTTGTATAAACTGTGATTTGCTTTCGGCGATTTATCGTTAATTTAATCTCCGAATGAATTAAATTCCTTACTACGTAGATTTACCAACAAGCCAAACTGTATCGAATACCGATGCAAATTAAGTTCTATAGTTAAAGTGTCCTTGTTTCGCGAGTCGATACTTTCTCCTGACACAGTGTCTTTGCATATGTTTTAAAATGTCACGGTCGGACATTGTCAATTCTGCGTAGAAATTTGATTGATAAATATTTCCAAGTAACCGATCTGTTTGGATTTCCGCGTCTTTGGTCGTAGACTGCTAACGATACATCTTTCTGCCCTTCGTTCGAACGTAACTCACAATCTCATTCTTGTGAAAAATTAACCCGGCAATCTGCATCGCGGAGCAATGTTTTCATTTTCACGAAATTATATAACGTTCGCGTTAATGCTGTTTGGTCGATGTTCGATTAAAGCGGGCAGAGTTCATAGCAAACTCTCGGTATAATTCTTGTGCAATAGGATGCGATCGTCTACCGTGATTTCACTAGAAATCTGTGGTCAATTGAATACAATCCTTTTTTAGAACGGCAAAGTCACGCGCTACTTTCATCTCGCGCTATTGTTACCAACATTTGCGACACTGTCGCTTAAAGTTGCAAAACGAAGAGTTTCTGAATATCCTAGTTAGCCTTAGTTATACACACTTGTCTTAAATCAATTTCACCTTCGTATAAAAATTGTCTTTCCAAACCGAAAAACATTGCCTTCTGTCCTCTTCGAACCCCGATCATCAGAAATAATATGCTGAATAATTCGAACGACCCTTTATATTTCCCCTAGCTCTTGGCCTTCGAATCTTAAAACTTTGTCCATAATAACAGGCTGCTATGCCTCTCAAATAATGTAAGTATCAGAGTAGAAAACGGGATGAAAATAATGATGCGTTATTACGTCAGATAGAATTGTTGGGTGCTTAAAAAGAAACGTGTTCGGCCACGTGGATAGCTCCTACTGCGCATATTACTTCCCTTACCTACGTCGTCCGCTTCTTCTTCGTGCCAACATCTTCCCTGTAAGCGTATTCTCGTTCACTACAGGGAAACGCCTCGAATCGAGCCAAATATTCCTATTGTCGTTCGATACCTTTCTGATTCGTCGTCATTCGAGGAAGCGATATAAAAATGGCACTTCATAGCTGTGCCAACCTAGTAATTGCAAATCGAAATGAAGAAATCAGGTGGAGCTTGCACCATCGACCAAAATATCAATGAAAAAGTAAACAGTTAGGGATGGCATTCGTGTTTCAAAACTAGTACACTAGGGACTCGTTTTGATCCCGTTCCAACAGCTAGGGGTAGTTAAATCCGAGTTCCCAATCCCCCTGCATTCAACGTGCACCGTCCCTACAGCTTCCGTTATTCATTTACGCCCAGAAATCCTGAAAATGTGGGTAGGCTTCGGGGAAGTGCACATGGCGTAAGAACAGGCCGGTTCATTGTTGCGAGCTGCGTAAAGCATCCTCAGAATCGGTGCCATTCTTGTTAGCGCTGAATGCAGGCTCCGCGCCAATGTGACGCGAGCAAGGTCGTGGAACTTGTTCTCGGTTGCACGCGTTACGACAATGGATTTCGTTGAAGAAGGAGGAAATGCAAATGCGATTCTGCATGCATCGTGATCGAGTCGGTGCTTAGTTGCAACCGAGACAGAAATAAAAAGGAAATGCACAGAGTGTCCCGATCCAGTTGCGGAACATCTCTGCGTCATTCCAGTCCCTTCTTCCTTTGTTCTTGCACCGAGGCAGAAAGGGAAAGCTTTCTCTCGATTCCCTGGCACCTCGGCTGCCTGGCGAGAATTTCTCGCGTTACTTCTTCGGACATCCTGCATGTTATAGAGTTGGATCTAGAGCACGCCAACCCCCATACTTGTACGAGAAGCCCGAAACTAGCCAATATGAAGTGGCGCTTGCCGAAGACCATGGAGAATACAAATGAATGTTCCGGCCACTTCGTAGGAGGAATTTACACGTACACGTGACTGTAGCGTGGTTTTAAACGATACGTGGGAATTCAAGGGCATCGTTGCATTCCGCGAATCATGTAACGCGGAGGGCAAACACATTTTGTTTATTATATTTACATGGAAATGGATATTACGCAGGCGGGATCGACCTAATGTCAATTATACGAGCAGGGAATGCGGCGTAAAAAATGTTCGCGAAGACAGAAGTCGTAGTTCTTGGTACACTTAAACTCATTGACTCTTAGTTGGCTCAGCAGCCAACTTGCATTACAAGTGTACTGTATTATTCAAGAGAACACCCTGTACAGTTCACAGAATACGAGGCGAAACAGCAAGCTGGCGGTCAGCAATAACTCGACTCCTCTTTATCAGGACATTCCGAACCGTTGGGCCCATCCAAGAACTCCCTTCTACGAAGGGAGCCTCCCCTCGCCATCGATGTAGAATCTAGCATCCAGAGGCGAAAGAAGCAGCTGCAGCACCTGGCTTTCACGCCACCACTTCTGATTACACGTGGAGCTGAAGCAACAGAAGCAAATCGATACGCTTGCGAGCTTTTAGTTGCCCGTTTTCTCATCCTGCCGTTGAAAACCCATCCACGATGCGTTTACTGCGACGTTCACTTTCACCCTGTCGTCCTGTAACCCACGCTTTACAACGATCTCTTAGGGAACAAGAGGATTAGAGGGGTTGCCTTCTAGAATTTACTTTTAAAGGGCGATCGATGAGCGAGTGGAGGTCATTTAAATGGTAAATTGCATTCGGAGTCGTTGGGGCTGTATTCGATTTAAATCGCCGCAGGCTCAACTAATTTTCTGTATCGCTCAGTTCTTTACCGTTTTATTAAGTTTCTCCTTTTGCGAATTAAATGGAGTGTTTTTCCGTGGAGGCGCGCGAATGGTCCGTTTGCTTATTCTTCAGTTGGAACGTCGCGTTTGACCGCTTGCCGCGTTTGACCTTCGAAAACAGGCTTCTCGATCTTTCTTTTTTCTCCTCTGTCTGATATTTCGATTACGGTCGGTGTAGAGATGTCCCGTTGTGTATTACGAAACCCCAAAAGGATGGTGTAAGATTGCGCAAGATGCCCGCGGTGCAGCCAGACTGCACTCTCGTTTGCAAATCACTGCAGATTTCTCCTCGAGCTAGACACGATCGACGTGTCCCCTTGTCTAGTTGGAAGCCATCTAACCCACATCAATCTTATGCCTCAGAATCCATGGACTTTAGCTTCTTCTTTAAGAAGAGTTCACGGCGTTCATTTATACCGCTCCGTTAATTATTTAGTAGACAATCAACGACTGGCTAGGTTCAATAACTATTTAACGCGCGATCTCCGTGGAGGATTCTAGAAATAATGGGACGAAACTGCGGGCATTAGATCACAGCTCTGTCATGGCCTATCACGCCAACGATTGCCGCGGAATGAGACCATTATCAAGCCTGTTCTCTCGGTGTTTCCGCCCACGAGGAGAGCATCGTCGAGCGGAGGCGCGCGCTCGCGGTTTCTTTCTTGCCGGATCCGTGGGACTTTAACTCGCCGCGATAGCGATCCCGGTATCGGCAGCTGCACGCACAACTTTGCATTTAAACGGTTTCTGCGAATGCTTTTCGCACGCCACCGTATCGATTTTTCTATTTTCAAGCCGACTGACGCGCTGCCATGTTTTACGACTGGTATCGTGTTCAGGGGAATTACGTTACCAGATCACTCGAATGTACGAGCCCAGGACTTCTGAATGGCAAAGGAGCACGGAGTACATACAGTTTGCTACGCCGCTAGTATTGAAATTCTGTGAACGAAACGCCGACGAATCTTGGACGATATCTACCAACGACTTTATCCACTGTCCTACGCAGTATTCGTGAGCTGTTAGGTGCTAGACCGTTGAGGCTGTAATTATTTAGAAAGTTCGCGGAGTCGACGGAACAACAAAAACGCGAGGGGGTCGATAACAGAGCTACTTGGCGCGTTTGCATCGCGAGATGGTCTATGAGTTGCATCGATAACATGGTGTTCGATCGAGTATGTATATGGTAGAGGGAACTATCACGTGTTGTTGACGGATAGGTAGGACGTTATCTAGCAGCGCGTAATTAAATCATGAATTTTCCTGTAATTTTATTGTATCGCTGTACACTGAATTTTTATCGCGCCACTTCATGTCTCCGATTAAGAGAAATGCGAGATTAACTGGATGATGAGATGTCTTGCGCAACTACCGGCAGATGTGACGTACTTCTGATAAGAAACAATGAAAAATAAGGGAAACAATTGGCTCTCGAAGTGTATTAATCGATCTTGATACGGTATCGAATTTGTTTGTTCTGCAAAATATTGTACTTTCTTCCTGACTCCATTCTACTGTCATCCAGGCAATTCTTACTCCACATTGCGCATTATATTAATTATTACAATGGATTGGTTCTTGCGTAGTAGATGCTTAACATTTCAGATGTTAAAATAAGGTCGGTGGATTAACGAAAGATTAATTATCAGCTAAATTTGGTATCGATATCGAGAATATCTCCTTCCAAAGAACACGGAAGTTTTAATAATTTTAATTTTAATATTTCAATAGAATTGCAATAGATTTGAAATTCATTGTAATATAGTTGAAACAAAATCAAGTGGCCACTGGGGCGGGGCTATCCAACTTGTCCCACCTACTTATCAGTTTGTTCCGCCCGCTACGTTTAAGGGGACCTTCCGGTCTAGAGCCCAAAAAAATAGGTGATATTTAGGAATTAATTAAAGGAAAACTACTATATACCTATAATTTAATGGGACTCTTTGCATTGTATTAAGGATGTCTTAAATTATAGAAATATATTTTTTGTTTTATAATTAATCATTGCAGACGGCCCTGGGGAATCGTTAAAGTCAAGGCGTCAAAAAATTGATCCAAATCGGTGGGACCTGTATCTCCAAAAGTTATTATCCGATTCGACTGAAACCTTTTTTAATTTGAAGATTATTCTTCTGGCTGGGGGGGGGGGGGGGAGGACTAGAAAAAATTACAAAAATGACATTTTTTTAGAAAATAACGACACTTCATATTTGAAATCACTTTTCCCTGTATTTTTCGTCCTTTCAACGCCTTTGAAAATTACAAATTTTCAATTTTTTATAATTTTTTCTAGCCCCCCCCCCCCCCCCGCCCCCCTAGCCAGATGCATATTCTTCAAAGTAAAAAAGTTTCAGTCGAATCGGATAATAACTTTTGGAGATACATGTCCCACCGTTTTGAAAACACTGGTTCGAGAAAAACGCGTTTAAAGTTTTACGTGAGCGCCGAGTGGCCGGTTGTTGCCCTTGCATTTGCCGCTACTCAAATGCCTATAACTTCGAGAATTTTACGAATTACAAGAAATCCTTTTAAATACGTATTCCTAAAAGGTTGAACATTCGAAAAATGAAATAAATAAAAATTGTGGGATCAGGAACCCCCATCATAAGAGAGGACACGGGAATGATGACTACCATAGGGAAGCGGCGGTAGCCGAGTTGGCTAAGGCGGCTGGCCAGCGCGCAGAGGATCTCGCGGGTTCGAGTCGTCCCGCTCCGAGGCTTTCCTTTTTTCCGTGATCCTACAAAATCGACTTTCAGACCGGAAGGTCCTCTTAAGAAATAATGATTCACCGTAGATAAAGTAATTTTCAATGCCCAGTTGAGTTTGAATCAATCGTAGCATCTCTGTCCACCATCTTTTACTCTACTTTCGACCAATATCTACATTTCCTAGCTTCTTGGAGTCCAGTTCCTCGACGGCGAGAAAGAAAATTCCAAGCGGATTGATTTATTCTGATGAATGCAGGAGCAACAGTTAGGCACAGCTAATTATGCGTCTGTTTCCGAGATACTGCTACTTGCAATCGTATCACAATGTTTCGTCATGTAGGAAAAAAACAAAGCGTTTGATTAGTAAATTGTTCTACGTATTGCATATAGGGTGGTTGGCGATACGCGCTGATTCCGAGGGAAACGAGTCACCGTGTGACACAGAAACCAAAATTCACCAGCTGAACGCTTGCTTTTAACGATCCTGCCTATTACTATCGCATAATGCAACTTGGACGCCCGTTAGAGAAGATAACACGGATTCATCATTGGTCACGCGCAGCGTGACACACTCGTTTCCACGGTTCACATGTTTACAGACGCCGTTCCTTCGCGGTGCATTCGACTCACTGTGTTTCCCAGCTACAAGGTGTTTCAAATGTTAGCGATCAAAGTGCACCGAAAGTCTAGGTACAACTCGAAACAACACAAGGGGTACTTTACAGAGCCTTACTTTTACAAGTTCCCGTCTAACCATGGAGTTATTTGAATACAGGTTGATTCAAAAGTCCACCCACGTCAAATTAAAACTAGCTTCCCCTAGTAAAATCAGAAATGCACCGCGAGAGTGAACGGTACTCGTAAATGGAGTTATTGACGCGATATCTTTGCGTAAAGAATTTCCGCCTCGTAAACGAGCAAATGTTTAAAGTTATGCAAGTTGCGTAACTTGGAAAAATGTCTGCGAAACCTGACACCGGTCACCCGGTCGTTCGTGTATGTAAACAGAACAGTAAAACGGGTTTTCCGTTGCAGTAACAGGGTTATCGTTCGCTTGTCATCGCTAATTTTATTTGTAATGAGTTATTGTTCGCCGCGCCGCGGAATCACACTGTTGCAATTCTGTGTCGACTGTTGCAATGGCTATTTAACGATCGCAATGGAGCGTGCGCGTCACACGGGCCTCCCGAAATTCGGGTGCAAGTGGTAGGGGAAATGTTAGCGGTTAATGTCATTCGGGTTGTAACAAAACGGGGCTTGTGCAACCCGCAATCATCGATCCGTTTCAAAAGAATCCACGATTTATCGATCGCGCGAGGTCGGTGCAAGGTTCGAGCGGCGGTGAAGGAAGAAAAAAAACGTGCGAAAGCTTAATTAACGTTTTAGATCACGCGAGTTATATATATTCACTGAGACGCAAGGCTGAAAAAATGATATCGCTTTTATTAACGCTTAACCGGCAGACTTTTCGCGATAAATATATTTACTACTCTGCTTATCGTCGATATTAATAACGCCGCGTAGGTATCTATATAAAACAACATTGATTTTCGGTTTGAACAAACTCGGCAACGATTGGAAACGAATTTTACGGAAGCTAAAGGTTTCTGTCTTCTGATGATAGATAGCAATAATTGCAGATGTTTTTTCTTTTGCGAAATATACGGCTTGACGGTTCACGAGTGATGACTCTATCTGCTCCAATTTCCTTGGATGTTTGCGCGGTGACGATCGCGTGCGCATCATAATTTGTTTTTTACATCCGCCTCGCGCCAGATAAATCGGTCGGTAGGGAAAAAGAGCCGAGGAGACGAAAGATTCTTGCGTCGCAAATGCTGTAAGTTCGCAGAAGTGGCGTGCAAATTGCGACAATAGTTTTTCAGTAGCAGGTCGTTGCACCGGGAACGTTTGTCAGGTCGAACAATTATCGTAATAGAAATGATGCTCGATGATCGTGGTCTCCGGTAGAAATAAATTAATTGTCCGTTGACCTCATTTCGTGCATAACTAAAACGATAGGTCGAGTAACCGACCCCTTAACAAATACTGTAGATACACGATACGGGGTTCGAGAGTGAAAAAAAAGTCGAATAGCCACGGACGAAATTTTGTAATAAAATCGGCAAAAAATCAAAGCCCCCTCCTACACTCATACCGCGAATAAAAAATCAAACGTTCCGATAGGTCGTGTGCTATGGACATCTACGCACTTATTAATGCTGTCCACTTAATAATCCGTTCTACAAAGAGTGGATCAA
Organism: Andrena bucephala; assembly: GCA_947577245.1. NCBI lineage: Eukaryota > Metazoa > Arthropoda > Insecta > Hymenoptera > Andrenidae > Andrena > Andrena bucephala. The sequence continues at coordinate 115,031,793 of OX387715.1, forward strand.
GGCCTGCCAAGCAACCATCTTGTCCCCGACCAATGTGAACATTCTTGCCTTTCGATTTTTCGAAGGAGGAGAGAGCGAATGGATAACTAACGCAGAAATCATCCACGAAAATTCTCGATCTTCCTTTCAAGGCGAATCAATGATCCGCGATCCCGAAAGACCAGAAGAAAACGATTACGCTTAAGTCGTTTCGGTTGCAGTCGTAGCAGAGCTTTTGCGTAACAATATGTAACGGGACCTAATCGTAAGGTTGCTATTAGGTACAAATGCCGAAACTGCTCGAGTAGGTAGATATGGATCGATTCGCGCGATCTGCCACAGAGATATTGACTTATAATAAATTGGAAGAGCCGTTGACGCAGCCAGCCGCGATCTAATCTAGGAGACGATACGAAGAACTCTTTCGATAAACATCTATGACGGAATCCTTTCCGATCGAGAATCAACTTGTTACGAGTCGAGGCCGTTTCAGTTGAAAGTTATTGGAAGAGCTACTTTATTGAATGCAGATAAGGGAAATTACGAAAATAAGCAGCGCTGAGCTACAGTGGCAACGAAACGCTGGTCCTTTACGTTTCTTTACCAAGTGGATCGCGTTGGGAAATGATCATCGATCATTGGGAAGGGAAGAAATACGATCTTCGAAGCGTGAGCCTCCCAATTGAAATATGACTCGACTGCGAGGTGAAGATATCAGGTGGATTGAATATTACTTTAACACGGTCAGCGAGAGGCTCAATCGAGAGTAAAATTGTTAGGATCGCACGATTTGGCTTCGCAAGTTTATCGCCGCGGGGCACGCGGAAGAAACCTATCGCCCACGTCGATATTCTTTTATTAAATGCGCGAGACTCGTGCGTAGGTCGAAGTTCGAGAACAAAATTGTCCAGAAGAGTTTCCTTCTCGATCGAACGATTGGTGCGCATCTGGATCGGCTTCGTCACCGCCCACGCCTTCTAATCTCCTTCGAAACAGATTATAGCGATTCAGTAGATAGGAAATCCTTGTACTCCTATTTCAATAGCAAATCCATTTACACTCCAGCCCCAGATTCATCCACTGCACTCTATATCCTCTCAGAATAATTATTAATGAATCTTGATAACTCTGTAGTAAAGGCTGACTACAGACAGGACATTTTACATCCTCGCTAACTTTCTAATCTCTTTTACTAAGAAAATAAGTCCCCTTCGCCCGATTTTCTACGGCTTGGACATTACACCCGATCCTTTCTAACCGCTCAGTTTCCATTTCTGTTGCAGACAGCGGTGGCACGTTGAGAATACTATTGAGCTTCGCGGTTGGCGGCCTTCTGGGTGATGTTTTTATGCACCTCCTACCGGAAGCATGGGGCAGCTACGCAGTGAAAACAGGTACGAGGAGGACCCTGTGGCTGATCGAAGGTCGCGGTCCTTCACGAGGAGACGCGTTTGAAGGCAAACAGAACTGTGCCTCGAGGCAGATTCTAGTTGGCAGTAAATTAGCAGCAACCGGTGGTTCATCCTTGCCTGCAATATCGTGGACATGGCCCGCGTGAGATTAAGCAGAGGAACAATCGCGCTACTGTTCCAACTGACTTTAAAAATTAAATTGTCCGTTCGCTCGAGTTCCTCCCTTTTCAAAAACCCTTGGACAATCCATTCCGCGTAACATCAAGGGCAATAAGTTTCTACTTTCTGAGAAAACTTGCACGTGTATGGCGATGCCTGGAATGATCGATGGATCATTGTTCTTTGCATACGGTTTGGGGTGCAACGCAATGATGCAATGCAAATCGCGATGCTAACTACGTAGGTACAAGGGTAAGGTCGAAGGGTCAACGCAACTTCGAACGAGCCACTTATCGCGCGAAACGTGAGTTCAGAGATTGTAGAGCTCGTTCGCGGTCTAAGATATACCTAGATGAGATAATGCCTGCGTATCGAGCAAGCGTGTAACGCGACCGTTCTCTCTTCAGGGTTCGTTCAATCGAGAGTGCATGTGCGCTTCACGTGCGGCATCCGCAATTTCTTCGTGCGGTCGCGGCACGTGAGACACACCGGTTTGCTTTACGAGCCCCGTAATAGCTTTTATTATGCTCTGACGACATCCACGCGTTTTTTTGCTTGAATTTCGAGCCGCGTAACCGAAGATCGCTTGATAAACTGTCGGGACAGTAGAACCTGGTGAAAAACTGTGAAAAGGATCCCCTTCTTTCTTCGTTCCAACATCGCGAAGCTGTTGACTCTTCAGCTACCATTATTCGTGTCCAAGCGAGCTTCATCAATTCTCATTCCGTCCCGATCGCTCCGCGGAATTGCGCTGGAATTCCTTTCTAATCGAACTCCGCGTGTCTAAATTGCACGCCATTGGAGCGACGCTGTAACTCATCGCGTTGAATCCTCTGCTAAGCGAGGCTTGAAGCGAACGGTCCTCCACCTCGGTCGACCGCTTTGTGAACGGTTCAAGGGACGGTGCCGAACCCCATTGTGCTTCAGTTGCGGATTTCAATTGCCGCCTGTCTTCTCTCCTGAATTAAACCTATTCGGCCCCGGTCCACCTACGATTTCTCCCCGCCACCTTCTCGCGCTCGTGAATCGTTTCAGTTAAAACTGAAGAAGTAGTATATTCCTGGCCCGCTTAACCGAAAGCGCTGTCGCGTGAAAACGATGGAAACCTGGAGAAGTTCATCAATGAGAAACTGTTTTTGTTATAGCAGCGGATGCCGGTCATCCGTCAATGACATGCGGCCTCTGGGTGCTCAGTGGCTTCCTGGTGTTCGTTATAGTGGAGAAGCTCTTCACCTTTGAAAACGAGCCTGACGCCGGGGCCGACGAGTCTGCGATAGAGGACAAGGGTGAGAATGCGAGCGTCGAAGAAGAGAAGGAAATGGAAAACAACAACTGCATCCCTTTAACTGGTAACAACCTGAAGAACGAATTCTCCAAGCGTTACGCCAAGACGGACTTCTCGAAGACCATCGACGAGGTAATTGTCATCCGACGGAGAAAGAACTCTCTTAGTGGCTCCACGAGCCGTCTGATTCCACCTTTACAATCATCCCTAAGAAACAAAATTTATGTAACAAACTGCCCTCACAGTTGCAGCCCTTTTTGGAGAAGAACGATCACTCGCAGATGTCAAACGGCTACAAGGACACGCGCAAGAACGGTTTCGTCGTGAACGGTATCAAGCCGATGCTGATGTGCAACAAATTCTCAAACACCTTGGGGGGAGGTCTGACGCTGGACGATGCAAAGGATTGCCTGAAGAAGCTGGCCAAGAACGGTTTCTCTGCTGAATTGTCGAAGGGAAGCTCCGAGAAGAAGGACCAGGCTGCGAGCAATGTTCCTGGTGACCTAAAACCCGTCACGAAGCAGAAGCCGAGACATATAACTGGTTACCTGAATCTGCTTGCCAACATCATTGACAACTTCACTCATGGGCTGGCCGTGGGTGGCTCTTTCCTCGTGTCCCTCCGTTTAGGAATGCTTACCACCTTTGCTATCCTCATACACGAGATACCGCACGAGGTCGGGGACTTCGCTATACTGCTACGCAGTGGATTCAACAGATGGGATGCTGCACGGGCGCAGCTTATCACCGCCACTGGTGGCATTTTTGGCGCCATGGCTGCGGTGTTGTTCTCGGGCGGTGAAGTAGGTGGGTAGCGCTCGTAACCACAATTGGTTAAAGCTCGAGTGAGCTCTATCCTCGCGTGTAGGTTCTAGAGTTCTAGACTCTAATCGAAGATCGTTGCTTTTGCAGGGGCGAAGACATGTTGGATATTACCCTTCACGGCGGGTGGCTTCCTGCACATTGGCATGGTGACCATCTTGCCTGAACTGCTTAAAGAATCTAGTCCCAAGGAATCCTTGAAGCAAGTCGCCGCGTTACTCCTGGGCATCGCTGTGATGGCGATTTTAACGATTCTTTGCGACTAAGATCGTTTCGGGTTTTTCTTTTTATATGATAGCGTTAAGTTCAGCGGTCGATCTACTGTATTGACGCGTACCGAGCGTCGGATCTTTTTTTTTTATATTAGGTAGCGTCTCTCGGTACGTGTCAGATGAGTAATTCGAGGTTGCCATGAAGATGTTATTCCGTGTATAGTACTTGTTGCTCAATAGAAGATGATGGGTCTACGTTGAGAGTGAGGGAGCGAGGAACGACGATTAACGACTGACGAATATCCCTCCTACAAATTACGTAATGTTCTATGTTGAATTTAGGTTTGGAATAAGAGTAATATTAGTCATTTGTACTTTCGAAAGGATTACAGGACTGGTATTTTATTTTTCTTTATCCTGTCTAATACTGATTCCGAGTTTCGTTGTGGTCGTCTTCAACTGCGTGGGCGGTTTCATTTCCATTCCAGTAAAATGCATGTTTGATCGTCAATCTCTTTTCACGAAACAACAGTTAACGTATCTCTGATAGCGAAAAGAAGAAAACCGCAGAAAATAAAGAATATTTGTACGAATTGCTTTCATATTTTTCTATCGTTTATTGGGGGATCGTATTATTGCCAGTTCGCGATTATCGATTTATAAGAATACTTTAAGAGATACTGTTATAAACCTGGCATAGTTTATACTCGAATGTCTGTATGATTCTTCTGTAACAGTGAACAAATCGCAGGAAGCGGCATTCCGTTTCTAATAAGATCATCGCTTTTAAAACTTTGTTGCCTAGAAGTTGCACGCGCGAAACCAGTATTGACGTATGACTTTCACGTTCTGAAACGAATCATCGTGTACATAATGTTTATGCTTCCTTGATTACTGTTTAAAGAAAAGAGGAGAAGAGTATTGAGATTAGTAAGAGTTTGTATATTAAGCACGGAAAACGAAGCGTATTTTTCGGACCCGGCCATCGATATTATTCGTTGTCTGCGCTCCGATAGATGTATATTTTAAGTTCCTACAGTTTGTTGTAAATAACGTATCGAACTTATCCGTTTGTCTATGGAAACAGCAACAAAGAAAGAAATGACTCAAAGATAGATATACAAAATTTATATATCGGATTACGAGGGCAACAATTCGCAAACAAACGTTTTGTAAAGTCTGTAAAATTGGTATGTAGATATAGATTCACTGTGTTTAATAAAAAGAAACTTGGGAGATTGTGTAAAATTCATAGAGTTTAGAAAGGCTGCGAGATTAGTCGATACACCGACGTGAGAGGAAAACTCCATCTCTTTTTCCCTATAGGCTCATGTGTCCCTCTCTAAAAAGTGCATATTTTATAAATCGCACAAAACTAAACACAATCCTTGTACTTAAAAGAAAAACAAGGTATTCCTTCACCTAAACAAGATAAAATGAAACACGATGCATGAGCATCTTTCTCAACTACCGTGTAAATAGAAAGTCCTAAAACTTACGAGGCTGATTTGCAATCAGCGATTTGGCGAGTATATTTTTTATGAACTATGACTATACGAGCAGATTGTTCATATGTAATCATTATAATTTGTAAATAAAGTATGTTATTCTGTAACACAGCTCTTGGTGTCTGGGTATCATTTTCTTTCTGAGCAAAACGGCGGTAGTGTAAAGGTACAAAATAATTTATTAAACGGCCATCTTAAAACACAAGAAACGTAACAACATTTGTCCGCTATATTATTAGGGATAGGCAAACGCAAACACCATACACGCTACTTGTATGCACAGACATTACACGACGCTTCAGACCCCGCTCGACTTATGATACAGTTATGCATGCACTCATTAGAAAAATTCATCACACTTTATAGTAATCTATTTACAAATGACTAAGTCCTGTTTCAGCAAAAATCAATGACTACATTGTTACTCTAAGAATAACAATACTTGTTACCAAAGATACATCTGGTAACAAGTTTTTTTGGAATAGTAATGGATACTCGACGTACCCGCGCAAGGAAGAGTTCCATTATACATAAGACTTTTATACAAACATAAATAAGAGACTTCACAACGAAAACTAAAACCCTGGAGCTTCTTCCTTGCAAACGTTTAATCTCGCCTATTTATTCTCCCTCTTCGCCTATAATTCGTCGTGAGGAATTTCGGAAACGACTGTTTGAAGCTTCTCGATTAACAGAATAAGATTATTCAAAACCTCGTTCTCGTCTTGCTCAACAACGGGCTCAGAGTTCTGATAGAATTTCAATAAGCGTTGTATGACGGGAAGCAATGCGTCTTTGTTTTCTCTAAACTGGTCTTTACAAACAGGAACAATAGTGATCATGCTTTCCGAAATAGTTTCGAGGAATTCGTAGTTGTCGGTTCTATATTGATTGTTAAGTTCATCTTTGAAACTTTTCGCCATTAGGTTGCTTAAATGCTTGCAGTAATCGCACGTTAATAATTTCTGCTCAATATTTGCGACGGCGTACGCTTCCGTTTTCACCTTCAACTGTTCGTTATCAGTGACTTCTTGCAAGTTTTGCCTTTCGATAATTAGATCATTGATCAACTTCATAACTTTCATTTGTACTTGTAGCTGCTCGTCGAGCAGAATTTTCCCAAATATTTCTACACCACCATGATCTATCCATACCTTCTGCGCCGCCGGAAATTGTCTTATTAAGGCACTCAGAGCAAAGAGACACCTCGACTTCACTTCCATTTTAGTATTCGTGACCAATATGTGCAGAAGCTTTTGAACAAAATCGTTCTGCAATGCCTCCAGTTGAACTTTAGGATTAGATTGAACTGCAGCGCCGAGAAGCCTTAGCGCCTCAGCCTTTATTTCACTGTTTGTTCCATTCAGGCACGGGGAGACAATTTTACTCATACTGTAGATAAAAGACAACTTTAATTAAAATTCTCCGTAATGATTTTCATGCTAGAAGTAATTATTCCCATACGTACCCCTCCATGTCAGCGAATACTTTGGCATTGTCAACATGATGAAGTAAATATTCCAGATTGTACAGGATATTCAAAATTTCTTCCACTTCTAAAACAGTCAATGTCCCCGTAGCAACTCCATTCTTATGAGTTTGAAACTTCTGGAAGTAATTAGTTAGTAATTCGGAATCAGTTGTGATATCTATATCCATTGCCTGAAACTCTTTCTTCAGGGTCTCGTAGTCCCGGAACTTCTGCTTCACCTGCTGGGCATGCTCGTTCTAAAAATGTAAGATATGGGTATAGGAAGCTTTCTTTTACGTACTATATTCCGCAAAGGTAAAAGTTACATTTAACTCTGCAGAGGCTTCCGCCTCGTCTGACATAATTTTCATCAGTCTTGCTTTTAAATCTTTTATCTGATGGCTGAACAAGTAAGACTTCTGTGCAATAGAGGCAGTTGCTTGCGCATTGGCGACCACTTTGTCTGGATGTAATGCTAAAGAATTTGAACGAGAACTGTTCGTAGTTTCAGAATCTTTCTCATCCACATCCTCGATATCCATCAGCTTGGCCTCCGTTACCCCAGTTTGAAAATTGTGCCGCACGTGTAGCCCTTTAGGTATGGGTGTACCTAATGAAAGATTAACATTATTGCTGATGCAACAAGGTCGCGAATTACATTTCTCGACAAATAAACAATTAAATTATAAAATTGACCGTGTATGAATCCGTTAGCACCTTTAAATAAAATTCTGTATACGTCACTGTTGTATACGATTTACGAAACATCATACTTCAATATATTTAGGATATTTCGAAGTACGATAAATCGAAAACTTTTTCGACAATTTTTTTGCGGGAGTAGTAATATTGCAATTAAGCTGCGATGCGAAAGTGATGGATTCGTGTTCCTAAGAAATGCGTAACGTCAAATTTGACTGACGTGGTCTTAGGAAGAGCACAATCAATTGCGTAAAAAGTAGTCCCGAAACGTACGGTAGACACGGAATTAGATAAGGCTCTGCTTACCCTTTTTCACTGTTTGCCATTCCCGAGTGGGCACAAATGTCGTCTCATTTTTTTCGTTGTCGCCGAGAATTACCGGCGACAAACATAAACAAGTTAGAATAATTATATTCGGTCGCATTCTGACGAGTTCCTGTCGTTGACCGAGGGCTACAGCTTATCCCAAGATGCGCCGATGACTTTCCCGCAAATGTCGTTGAAAAACGTCTACTAAATTTACAGAAAAGCTATGGAAACGATTTCTCGATTTTTCTGTTAAACTCTCTTATCGCGGTTTTCTTCAATTTGAGTATTATTCACGTGTTGCGCCCGATATTTATGCCGTGAATGTGTCGATGCTAGTTTCATGCTTTTACCACCAGAGTGTCACGCAGCCAATCAGCATTCGGTGCTATGTTGCCAAATCTCCCTTTCAAATCAGGTATGACGATTCATTAAACGCGCCTCTAAACGATCGCCGAGTATATATCTCTGAGACAGAATCTTACATTCGAAAGTCACGTGTATTTAATTTTTCTTTGTATTTCATGATCTTTAAGCCGACTGCCTTGGAAAAATCGTTAATAATCTCCGATTAAACAAGCTAATTTTGTATTTCCCTAGTCTGTTAAGCGACGCAGCGTATGGGGGTAGATAACACCCCTCGTAAAGCCTTCAGTGGTGTCCTGTGAACGCTAGAAGTGGCAACAGCGCTCGTAATAGTGGCGAGCGCATGGACCAATGAAAGACGAGAACGTATTCTAGGCGCGCAAGGCCGAGTACGCGAAACTCATTTGCTACGCGTTCATCTAGCACGTGCGACCACTGTTCTTCGCGCAGTGACCGTTGTGCGCGCGGCGTCTTTGGCTTCTCCACTCTCGTACGGCACGCACACTCCGACAGGGCCCCTCTACACGTCCGCTAACGGGAATCCTTTAATATCAGATCGATCGCCATGGCAGAGGAGTATCTCTACGGTAAATATCAGCAACCGTGCCACCGTGATCGTCGTGGCCGCTTTATTTCGTAGCGCACGCGGATACTTTCGGCACCGTTTGCCATCCGACGCGAGCGGTGCTATGGTCGAGACGCCGGCTGGCTTTCGGCCATTGTGACGAGCCCCCATTGTCCCTAAAGAGCTAACGAACGTTTCCCGATTTTCTGCCCAACTATGATTCGACGGCAAGCGTTCCCGATATTCTGTGCGCGTACTATCGTGATTTGTGTGTCCAGGAATCACCCTCGAAGGACTCAACTCCAGCGAGATATGGGATCCAGAGCACAAGAACGACGACGCAGACGGGACAAACCAACATTTCGGTGCCGATCAGAAGCTTATCATAAAAATGGTAAGTTGAGAGATGTCGAGGAGGTGGTCTCCCACGGATTGTCCTATTCTTTGTCTAGCCTGTATGGATCGCACGCCGCATCGCGGACTTCTCATAGTCATCCGTTACGAGCGACGGGTTCCCGTCGACGCGCGATTTCGTCCGCAACGGTTTTCCCATTCCAATCCACGATGTAGCCTTTGATTTACCCGCTCCCTGCGGTCTCTAATTTCTACGAACAACGTAACATATCTCCCGATACAGTTCTATTTAACCATACAAGAATGTGCGGCCACTGTTTGGCGTCACCGCTAATCCCGATTTTTTTCGAGCGCTTTTATAACGTCTCGCTACGTTTGCGCGCGAATATTTAACAAATGAATTGAAAATCGTCGGTGCCCCTCGAGTTTCTCGCTCTCCGAGCTGACTTAGCTTTCCTTGGTTTTCGAATTTTCTAGAAATTAAGAAACTCCCCTTGAAGGCTTTAGAACGTATCGATGGCGCGTTCATTAATTAAAAATTTATACGTATTCAGGCACGGAGATGTTCGCTAATTTTACGTAAATTTAACAACGTCCGCAAACGTATATAGATTCGGAATGTTTGTTGAAAGGTTTTCAAATAGTTTCTTTCAATAGCCACAGCCGTAAGTTATGACTCATAACTTTTGATTGTGTAAAATGTAAGGAAATGTAAAGTTTACTGAGAAACCCAAACAAAATAAAAAGTTACAAGTATAGAAGCTCGGGATTTCTAAGTGGGCAATATCAGGCTTGCGTGCCTTTTTAGACAGGTTAATGGTTTTCAAACCAACATCCACTTTCAATTGGTGTATATTCGTCTGTTTCTTGTAGGCACTTTTAGGTCCAGAGGCTAAACCTGGCGAGCTTAACGTACTACAGGTAGAAGCAATGGGGCTGAAGGGTCCTACTAAAACACCGATTGCCTTGTTGGAGATGGGAAAAACCGCACAGATCATCTTAGATCTGAGTTTTCCCGACCCTCCAGTCACATTTACTTTGCTTAAAGGCAGCGGCCCTGTTCACATAGTAGGACACAATCTTCTTGGTAAGAGCTTGCATCATTTTTCAGTTCGCATCGTATTGAAAGTTAATCTGCCAAGGGCGATAATTATAACTGGGCGCATTTTAATAAAATTCATAGCAAACTTTGATCCAATTCTAACGCAAAATTATTAGAAGTTTCAATCGATGGATCACGTCTTTCAAAATAATTATAGGTGCAATTGGCAAAAGCTTTACGCTCATATTTGTTAGTTGGAGAAAGATAGTTGTTTTAAATTCTTTATGTTGAGAAATCTGTTGTTGCGAGGCATCGTTAGGCATTCTTAGCAGAGTCAAACCAACTTCTAATGTAAGATCGAGTAATTTCATATTAACTCTAATTTTTAGGTACGCATATGGAGGAGTTTGACGATATGGATGATGAAATGGAAGAGGAAAACATTGATGATGACGATGATGATAAGGTACAAATAATTTAATAATTTCTCAAAGTTAGTCGAGCGGATACGTGCAATTTTGTACATGTACATATTAAAAGTTTCTCAAAAGTTCACCGTCGAGAGAAAAAGATTGTATTTCTGGCTGACATTCTGAATAAGACTTATGAGTGATACGAGACTCGAGGCAAAAAAGTGACGTAGAGCATTTTCAAAAAATATAAACTCGCGGCATACATACATACAAACAGACCCGTCTGAAATGAATGGTTCTAGTTATACTTTTATTATGTATGTTGACAGAAGCCATAGTATTTCATATTCTATATATTAGGAATACAAATTTCAGGCGCTACAAAAGAAACGAAAACACTCTACAGAGGGTAAAAAAAATGGCACGAAGCGTGCTAGGATGGATGAAGCTGTAGACAAGTAGAATGCTAATATTAAAATGCTGCTATTCAAACATCCTCCAAAAACGAGTTTTATCAAGAATATTTTCAAGTCACGTTACTTTAACATTAAGGTTTGGGGAGGGGAGGGCTCCGAACATCATTATCTAAGGAATAAACGAAAGTCGTGGATATACTTTCTGCGTTTGTGTTCTCATTCCATGTGTCTGTTTGATTTTTTTGCATAATAAATCATCCCATTTTGAAACAGTTGCTTTTATTCTTTATTCATCTTGTTTCCTCTTTTTCCATATTTGCGTTCGTAGTCACGATATTGCAACAGAAGGAAACTCATTAGAATGTCAGTAATACAATCTTTCGCCTCGATGGTATAGAAGAAAATACGTTGATTTCTTTGTCAGCTTTCTACCTGATTATTATTTACAGTTGCACTTATAAAATTGTTCAGTTTCTATATGGTCTCTTATTTCGATATGCTAGGAGCCAGAAGACGAGGAAGACGAGGACGATGAACCCAAGAAGAAGAATGCCAAATTAACAACTGCAGCCAAATACAAAAATCAAGCTAATAAGAACAAGAAAAAATAAACACGAGCCTTAAATACTATGGAAACACAAACTTTTAAGTTAGGCTAATAAGCGTAAGTCCATCATTATCATCCGCATTTCTGCGAATCTAGTATCGTTTCATCAGTTTATCAGTTTATCAGACGACATACGTTGCCTTCCACGTTTTTACAACACAACTGGACTAAAAGGTATACAATATCATTTCAATTTCTGTTGGTCCGCGGACAATACATTTTAATCGTGCAGCGTGAACTCTTAATGCGGGAAAGATAGGCGAGAACTTCTTTCAACATTTCGATCGTTTCTGTAAGCTCTATTCAGCCGAAACATTTCTCGACATGCCTTGGAGGAATGACCCTTAAAACGTATTAGACAAACTCTATGGGATATTAAAAAATGTGAATCAAAAATTTATTTTTTTGACAAAATTTTATGGAGTCGAATGTTCGGAGGGCATTCTTCTGAGAGCCGATCGCGCACGACAACTTGCCATTCGCCTTGTAACGGAATTAAACAGAGAAATAGAATCGAGATTAACAGGAAATCCGTGAGACAACGCGAGAACACGGTCTTTAAGAGGGTAGCTGCGAGAATGTTTGGCCCAGTTGTTGTTAATAAAGTTAGTGGAAAGCGCGGACGGACCTACAGTGAAGGTGTACTTGTATTATTTCCTTTTTTGTCTTCTCCGATGCCGTGTTCACTCATCGACACTTCCAGTGATACGCGAACGTACACTACCTTTAACCGTAGCCATGTAAATGCGAATCAGTAAACGAAGTTATTATACCGTTTAAAAGAAAAGAAAAACCATTGCGAAGATAACGTTCCAGTGTAATTTATTATTTTCGTGTGTACAAGATGGGGGAAAAGGGTAATAGTCACAGAGAGGGAACCCTTGCGCCAGATTGTTATTAACGACTGTAAAGGGGGGTTACAAAGAGAAAAAAAAGAAAAGAAAATGACGATAAGGTCAGAATTAAAAGAAAGAAACATATTTACGCGTCATCTCGACATTCATTCCATTTTGATGAAAGGATTACAGAAGAGGAGGTTACAGGTGTACTACACAACACAATGTGATGCTCTTACATCCCGTGTTATGCGATGAAAGCATATGTAAAGCGTGTATAAAACGCGCCCATGCGATTGATAAGTAGTCTGTACACCTATTTTGTACATATACGATACAATAAAAAATTTCACAACTTTTAATCAGTATCGCACGATGTAACAGTTCTTATTCGAAACATCTTTCCATCTGTGTATGCAAAGAGTTGTTCATGCTATTTTGCTAAATCGAAGGCTGCTGTTGAGTAGAGCTTCCCTAGGTTAAGAAATCTTGCGGTATCTAAACGTCTGTCATTTGTCGATGTAATTGGGCACGTCTAGTTTAATGAAAATGACTATTCGTCATTATGTGATCGAAAGAAATTGCTCGTTTGTACGGCTCTCAAGGTAGCAACTGAGAACATGTCGGTGACCTGTATTGTATAAAAATTACATATCCTTTATCCTGTAATAAGGATCCCGAATCTCTCTGCGAATAAACAGAACCTGAAAGACTCGTAAATTAGTTTATCGGCTAAACTTTATTTTGTAAATTGTGATAAGTCGTTTACTAATCTCGGAAACTAAGGATATAATAGCACACTTTTGACGCAGTGCGATTTGAAGTTAGGGAAATTCTGCGATTAATCTTCAGACTTCTCGTTAGTACGTAACATTCGCTATTATGATATGCAGAATATCGGATCCAGGGACAGCTTGAGTAAAACTGTAGATGCGAAAGTATTTTGTACAAATACGCAGTGCCAAATTGCTAGCGAGGAACTAGTGAACTTACGCCAGCAGGTATAAACGCTTCTATCGGTAATTGGTGAACGAAATTAACACGACTAATTAAAAGGTGACAGATCTGAAAGAAACGGTTGTCTCCCTAGAGAACATCATAAAGATAAAGGACGTGCAACTGGAGAACACGCAGCGAGATAACGAGCGCTTATCAGCGGAGTTAAAGAAACAACAAAGATGCGTGAGGAATATCAAACGTAAGACCTGCAGAATCTTCCTTCGATTTTATTGTAACCTTTAAGCGTACGGAATTAATTTTAGAGCAGTTGGACGACGAAAGGTTCTTCTACCAAAGAGAAAAGGATTACTTCAATGATGAAATACAACGACAGAAAACGCGATGCGTCAGTGGAACGTCGAGATTGCAGCAGCAACAAGAGGAGCTCGAGCACACAAAAGATTCTTTGGAGGAGGAGAATAGGTCGCTCGGGCAACAGTTACAAGAGAAAGCCGAGACCACGTACAATTTGTGTATAAAGTTTCTGCGAATGAAATACGCGAAAGATTCATTGAGGCAGAAGCTGGATCAATTGTTAAACGAGCATCTGCAAGTAATGGCAGATATGATGGAAAAACTGGACGAGGGCAGAGGCGAGCTGAACATCATTGTTTCCGAGAAATTTCAAGAGCCTCTGCCTTTGAGTAAAGCGAAATTTTTGCAGGTCGGTTGTTTGTCGATGTAAAGTTTGTATCTGTTATAAGAAAGATTGTTACACTGCCAGGTGGTGCAAAGAAACGCCCGGCTAGTTCACGAGAACGCGATGCTTAAAGTTCAGATACAGCAGCTCACGTTAAACATAGAGAAACTGAAGTGCTGCACTCAGAAACCCAAGTTGATTAACGTGGATGCGAAAATTATTACCAAACTGGCCGAACAAAGTGGGAAAAAGTGCAGCAGGGAATCCACGAAATGGCTGCCGTTTCAGTAAGAAAATTCTTCGCTACTCGTACGAATCTTTCATCTCCGTTCGACATGCAAATTCATTGGATTCCCTTGTCGATAATTAGATTGAATGTAAACGACACTGAAAAGTGTTCGTCCCTCACCAAACCCTCGACCCGCCAGAGTTCCGTGGATTATTCCGGAGACGCGAAATTGCTATCGAAAATTCGTGGGAACTCTTCGAGAAAGTACGCGGGCACTACGGCACGACAAATTCAAAGTAAAAAACCGAGGGAATTACGAACCGAGTGCGTACGCAGCGCACCGGACATCGTGCGGATGGAAGCTCAACAAACTTTTGCAACGATTTCTCGAACGGACTCGTTGGTCGATTTTCGCGATGCCTCCACGAATACCTGACAAGAGAAATTGCGCGAAAGCTCTTTTGTACAAATGTAAATGTATAAATATCCTTTTGTATTCCTGTTCTTCTTTAAAAAAATAATATGTACCGACTGTGCATCGCATGCAACATATTTTAAAAAAGGGTATGTATCGGCAGTAGAGTTTACGATGTATGTACCAGCTGCGCGATGAATTTATATATTATTCGCTTCAGTAAAACCTTTCGAGCGCGGTGCACCAGATGGCGCGCGTGGCCTCAAACACGAAGCAGCTTCTAGTTTCGTTTGTTCGATGCTCGGATCAGCGCGAATTAAGTAGTTGAGTGCAGTTTGGTGTAAAATTCGGTGTAAAAACCGTCGCCACAATTGGATGGTTCGAGCCACGGGTTAGCCGAGCGCAGTGCCGTCTTTAGGCATGGGGACACTGGACAGTCGCCAAGGGCCCCATGATGGTAGGGGCCTCCAAATACAAAACATTTTTATTCCCGTGGGTGGACAGGGGCCCCACTCCATTACTTTGCCCCAGGGCCTACAATGCTGTTAAGACAGCTCTGTCCGAGCGTGAGGGGGTGCTTCGGAACGAGGTATGAACTCAGCAACAATATTTATAACACCATTTTAAATAATACTCTGCTGTCGCAGACATTATGTACTGCAACCAAAGTATTTGAAGTAATCACTCGAGATACTCGAGCCCATAACGGATACTAGTTTCAATAGCCGTAAAATTAGTGGACCTAATAAATCCCCAATGCAACGCTCAACTCGTTAATTGGAATAATCGTGCGGCATATACAACGCCACCCGAGGTTCAGGTAGCTTGCCAAACGGGGTGGTCGATGAGTTGCTGGAAATTGGCGCCATTTTATGAAATTTCTTCACTACGTAATCGCCGTGTATTTCATGCTAGCAATTCGGGATATTTGATCATATTATCGGATACTCAGTTAATACTAAAGAAAGTGGTGGCGTTTTTTCTTCTGAAGAAGGCACGGCGCGATATTATCGGCAGAAATATCGCAGGGCAGCCTCAATTACGGCGTTCGTTCGTCGATACCCGCGAATGCGAGGGCCGTGGCGAGGAATCGTCGGGGCCCCGGGTGCTTATAAACGTCATTACGACAGAGAGGCTGTGATTACGTTAGAACGACGGGGCTACGTGGCGGTAGTGTGGGGTGGAAACGAAACGGTGGCTCGAAGAGGGCCGTTGTATCCTCGTCTCCTTCCCTCCCGCTTCGTCTCGCGCGCGGCGCGGCGCGGCGCGGAGCCGGTTCGAGGCGAAGCCGGGTTTTAACGATCGGTCATTAAGTCGCGAAGAAAATTGAGACGTCCACCTCTCGGTGAGCTCATACCCAATTGAGTAGCGGCCTTAATACCCCTTATGTATTATCCGGTAGGCGAAGCACCTTGTTAAACGGATCCGCCATTTCTTCTTCTCACTTCGTGTTTTTCCATCGCGGGGAGATCGCGCTCGATCGAAGGCCCGACATTGCCGTAACAGTTCCCCGTTCCTCCTCACCCCTTTTTTCATCTACACGGGGTTCGCTCACCCTTTCCATTCTTCTTTTCTCCTCCAAATGCTACGTGCGAGCGTAATTTAGAAATAATCCAAATCTCGGGAAATCGATGTTACGGAAAAGTTGATTCTTGAGCTCTTCAGTAACTTGTTTCCCTATTTAGGGATACGGAAAGGGGCATTTGATTGGTAGACGCGTTCCCAGTTTAGGCTCCCCCCCCCCTCCCTCCCGGATTTTCGATTTAAAGGATTTAAAGGAAGATACTTCTCCTAGATCTTAAATTGGACGATTCGAATCGAGCCACGCACTCGTGCGACACCTCTGTACGTTTTCCCTATTGAAGGGTAATTCCCGTCGATAGGTTAACGAGAAATCCAGCATTCCGTGACACGCGTTTAATCCTCGTGTGACGTATATTTTCCCCCTCGGTGTGTCGGTACTTTGAGTAATGGGCGCGGAGAACGTAACCGTCGATCCTGATTACGGATCCTGATTGGGAGCATTAGTGCGCGCGCCCGTTATCGACCATCGGACGTCATGTACGGTGCAAGCTTGGCATAAATACGCCACGAAAGACAGTAGATCCGCGAAGGATTTCGATGCACGTCAAACGATAGCCCGCGATCGGTAAACCCTCGGACATGCATTATTTCAAGGCTTCTCGATTCTCTTGGTAACTTGGTACTTAGACTAGGAAAAAATTAGCTCCGAGGTACACCGAATTGGGTGTCTTACTTATCCTCACGCACGTGCTACGATTGCATTTCTCGATTAGACACGATATGACACGTGTCGAGGAATAAATCGCTTGGCTAAATTGGGAAACTTGCTGCAGCTGTTTAGCTGATCTTTGGGTCTATTGATACCTAACTTACTTAAGTACTTACTGTTTGGCTGAAGTTCTATAGCTTCTGGCTTCTAGGTACTATAGGTTCTGGGTTCTAGATTCTATAGGATCTGGGTTCTTGATTCTATAGGTTCTGGATTGTAGACTCTATAGGCTCTAGGTTCCATAGGTTTTGGATTCCTTAGGTTCTATAACTTCCATAGGTTCTAGGTTTTAGGTTCTAAGTTCTAAGTTCTAGGTTCTAGGTTCTAGGTTCTAAGTTCTAGGTTCTAGTGTCCTAGGTTCTAGGTTCTAGGTTCTGGGTCCTAGGTGCTAGGTTCTAGGTTCTAGGTATAATGAGTATTTTGGGGAGTAAAAAGGAATGAAATACGATAGGTGTTATAAGATCGGTTTGCAAAGGAAGAGACACTTACTTATCTTCCTCTTCGGTGGGTTTAAAATTGTCCGTTGATTGAACCAGAAATGCCCAGGAATAGACTTCCTGGTTGCGTATTGAATGTCTAGGTGGCTGTAACGAATTCAGAAGCGTAAAAGCATCTCGCGAGCAAGTCGCATTAGCAAAGGGGGCATCCGTTATCGGCGATCGGGCGCCGCTGAACAGGGCGAAACCGGTATAAATATGCCGTCAAAGGACAAGCAAGATGACAGCTGCCGTACATACGTAATATTTCATCGCTAACAAGCGGGCAACGCGCGACTCGGGCCCGGTTATGCCATCCATTGTCGAAGATTACATCGTTATTTCATTGTTTTACCCGCCGATTCAAATTCGCTTTTTGCTCGCCGCCTCGCGCGGCATACATGAATCAATATGTTCCGTAATAATCGAGTTATCGCGGGACGCAACGTTTCCCTCTGACAACGCGGAGGAAGCGAGAGAGTTGTCGTGAGAGTACCATTCGTTCCCCGCCTTGGGAACATCCTCCAACGTCGTTCTTCATCGACACGTCACCTCCAACCCTTTTACTTTCAATCCACTTTCGATTGTTCGCCCTGACGACCTTAAGCAACCTCCCGTCGGCATAAATTACCCTCGAGATTCACCCCCAGTGTACCTTTCAGAGTCTAAACTTCATTTAACTGTTCCGCAAGATTCTTTCCACGCAACACACTTTCTGCCCACGACTTTGAAACCCCCAAACTCGGTTCCCAAGCTCCTTCCACCCGCGCTTCGCTTCAAATTACACTCCTCGAACACTTAATACCGTGTCCCATCGCCGCGCAGCAGAGAATCTAGAGTTAACGATCCGATCGGTAGCGCCAGGTTCGCTAGAAAGGTCACAGGGGCCGTCGAATTTTCTGCGAACGGCCGCGAGTCGAAATTAATTAGGTCCTTCGCAGGAAGAGCTCGGCTGGGAAGGATATCGAGCGTCGAAGGGTGGCGGGGACGAGGCCAATCGTGCGCCTTCATTGCCCTCGACGCGTTTCAGGCCGTGAGCGTTAATTGGCCGGACCAATTAATTCCAACAAGTTCGCTCGGTGCGATTAGTGCTCGCGTACGTGGTGGTGTGGTGTGGCGGTGTGCTGCGCACACACGTCCCACTCTCTCTCTCTCTCTTTCTCCTTCATCTCATCCTCCTCCGCCTTCTCTTCTCCTCTCTGTCTGCCGTAACAAGCAGAAGCTGCGGACACCGATCTGCCCCCGGAAAACGAAGAACCTGTTCCACACGCGGTGGAGGTTTCTCGCATTCTCGGCTGCTCCCGCGACACCAGATACCGTCGTTGTTCCACCGTGCCTTCGGGTGAACAGGAATCGGACGCAATAACGAAAACACAAATTACGGGAGCACCGAGCACCGATCGTCTCGGGACGATAATCTTCTCGGGGCTGCCGGTGGTCGGGAGATTACCGCCACTGTCTCTCTCGCGGATAACCGACTCCATGGGGCTTTCTTTTTCACCTCCTCAGATCCACAAGCACGTCGATAATTGGGATTATCGGCGGACACTCGCTGATTTTATGCATCCTTCATGGCGAGTAGAACTTGTAACTACAAAGAGAACTTGTTGCTGGAGTTACATTAGAGTTCCGATGGAGTCTCCATGTGCTTCTACGTGGCAGCTCGAGCTATCCTAGGAGATTAGACGCTGAAGATTGCTTTCCTTTCCCCGTGCACGTGGAATTTCTGATCTGTTAAGTCGAGCAGCCCCCGAAGCACGATTTTGGGTCAAGCTTCGAGCCTCTCTGCCAATGTAGACTCCTGCCAAGAGCATAGGTTCGGGTGCCGACTCGTGGACGATATTTACGGTCCTCCCGTGGCGACGGATCCGTCTAAAACGTCCCGGCAAAAGAAACTACAATTTTCACGAAAATACGGAGGAGGCAGTGTTCGAAAATTTATCGCGTCGGCACTCAGCTCCCTCGTCCGGCTATCGGCAGTGATCTCGATGCTCGCTGATAAAATATCTCCGTCGTCCTCGTTTGGACGAGCGCGCTCGCCTCGTTCTGTCCGGGACTTGATTGGTGCATTAAATACGCGAACGTATGCGTAACTTGGCCTCGAGCACATGAAAGACGATGGGAATAAAGTCGGGGAGTATAGTGGCAGCGAACGTGCCGCGAGGAGAGCTGATCGTTGCTCTGAAACGGGGGCCCGAGGTAACAGTGGATGGGAAGCTAGCAATTTCGGAGTGTAGGGTAATTGTGGGAGAGATGCCGCACTCGGAGAGACGTCGCACTTTCGGTATTTCAGGGATGTCGGTAATTAAACACACCATTGCCGATTTCATTTGTTTGAGGCTGTTGATTTGGGTCAGTTTGCCAAGCAAGAGCGTGTTTTCTGTATTATTGTTAAAGATTTTTATGTTTTTCGAGGTAAGCCTAGCGCACTTTGCCTGAATAATTATATTTCGCGTTTATTTTTACTATTATAGTAGCTAAACATTCATAGTTTTTCTTGATACAACTTTTGTAATACGTTAAAGGGACCTTGTAGAATATTTCCTTGGCAGAATAGAATCTCAAGATATAAAAGAAAATTAAATATGAATGTAAAAAAAAATTGAAAAATATAAAAGAAAATCTAACGCTAAGCTTAAAGCTGAGTGGAGTCAAGAAACTTTGATCGAAGCATTACATCGAATAAAAGTTGGTGAAATCGGCAAAACTGAAGTAGAACGATATTATGGAATTCCGACAAGAACTTTAGGAAGGCGTCTTGAAACTAACAACACTATTTGTCCAAAATGTAAAAAGTGGCTGCATGAAACATGCACCCTATATAACACTATGCGTAACGAATGTGGGAGGAAGAAAAAAAGAATGTTAAATTTCGAAAAGCAGAAATAATATCTGTACCTACTGTACCCATTTTATTTTCCAATTTTATAATTGTATAAAATAAAAATGTTTCACTTTACTTTGTTTTTACTATTTTTTTATATAAAGAGTTAGAATTAACAAGTTTCAATCGAAAATTAAACGTTTTTCGAAATGCGACACCGCTCCCGCATGTGCGGCGTCTCTTCTACCAAAGGATGTTTTTAGTTTCAATTTTTTATGGGCGACAAATATTAAAACTTTGATTTTCTTTAATGCTAGTAGAATCACAAGATGTTGAACTAATAATATGTAACCTCGGAAAATATTTTCATTGCAAAATTTAGACACAGTGACAATTTTGCGTAACGTGCGGCAACTCTCCCACAATTACCCTAATCGAAGGTAAAGCTAGAAGTCAATTCTGTATTCGGAATTGAACCACAAGTATCCAAAACTCTTCGCTCAGTTGATAGAGGGAATTGTGTTACAATATAATAATTCATCGTATCGCTAGAGTAACAGGGACACTTGCCTATTAGGCGGGAAAATAGTGCCACTCGGAAATGTGGCTGTATCGTGAATTTATCCGAGCGACGAGTCGCCGTTGAAAATTAGACTCGGGGCGCGTGTGTACCTTACGTCCGGAAAGTCCACCTATGAGTCTAAAAGGTCCAGCGGTGGCACGGCGGAGAGAAGGTAAGCCGGAGGTTGATTTATCGGCCAATTAGTCCACCGTACCGGGTGCGCTTCTCTGCTGCGTCTCACCTTCCAGATGATATCCCGGCAAAGACCGGCACATGGGTTAAAACGGCGGCCGGGCGAGGGCGAGAGGGGACAGGAGAGAAAAAGAGAAAGAGAGGAGTGCAGTGCCGTAACTATTCGATCCTTCAAAATGGAATCCTCCCCAGGGAAAATAGCGCCCCCTCGATCCCTTCCACGACCAGTCTCAACTTCAATTCCACTTTCCGCCCATCACTTCCTCTTATCCTACCAGCTACAACTGTTCAAACTTTTCTTCGCCCCTGTAAAGAAGCATCGAAACGTCCAAGGATCTTCTGATTTCGAGGGGTGGGTGAGGTGGCTGAACGTTTGCGGCGCGATACAACCGCGAGCGGAGGAAAACAGATGTTGTGCCCCTCTGTGTCGTGGGAACGACGATATTTGTTTGACACGAGATACGAGATCTCGTCTCTTTTTTTCCCCCCCGGTCGTCTCTTCTCTGGCCAGCTTACAACGGCTCCATTAGCCCCTCGGATCTATCCAAATCTGTGGTCTGCGGTTAATGGTACAAGCATCCGTTCGGAGTCGCGAGGCACTGCCTATCTGCTCCGTGGCGTTTGTCACCGCGGTGCTGTTCAACGTTTAACCCAATGTTAGCGTCGTCGTCTCCGGGGGCGAAAATAGACGGCTGCCTGCCCTCTGCTCGAGCCGTTCCCAGAAAAATGCCTGACGCTCGGGGAAACAAGATTAAAAGGCACTCTCGGTGCGCCTGCACAACGGCCGACGCGCGTCACCGCGAGAAACCGAGGATACGAGCTTGAGACCGGGTCCCCAGGATAACGAGAGTGATTCCGCTTGATAAGGTGTCCCAGTTTATGAACTGGTCGCGGCGTAGGTTCTTCAACCGGCCATTCGATGCAAGGTTTACAGCGATAATCGAGAGCTTCGGTCGTTCCGAAGATAGGAGGACGAAGGCTTGGGAACGATTTTTCCATTTGGTTAAGACACAAAGTTTCACGGGCTTCGGGAAATTAATATCCACCGAATCTTTATTTCCCAATCGGTCCAATGGCGTGGTGGAGCGGGCGGCTCGCCCTCGGCGGAACGAATGAAAATGCAAATCGTGAGAAATGAAGGGCGGAAAGCGAGAGCCTCGACCTCGACAGTTATTACGCCCGATCTCGCCGCGTTGTTCCCCTTATATCCCCGTGGAAATGAAAAATGCGCCGCGAGCACGCCGGGATATTACGCGAAATACTCGACAGCGTGGAAAACAATTACGTCGAACGAGGATTCGAGGGATCCACGATTCGCGGATCGCTCCAACCGCGACGGGCAACTCTGATAACAGTATTTCATCTTAAGGATGCTCCTTTTCCGCGGGACGCCTCGTGGTATCCCCCTTTATGTACGAAACACTTTAAGCGGGTCGTGAATCAAGCTGGGGGTTGGTTGGCGAAAATACGAGTGCCCGTTTCGAAACTCTTCCCTCGGAACTTCTTAACGCGGTATCGGGTTAGCCACTCGCGGTTTGATAAATTGCGCCCCGCTTTTCTTCTGCCCTTGAACGTTCCATGTGTTAATTGACGAACGCCTCTTGTTAAGCGTCCGCGATCCTCCAGCCTGAATCTCGAAGCAGATTTATGTCCGTTTTTGCAAGCAGCGTTGGCCCGTTTCTTTCTGCGAATTCTCGCATGCCTGCGGCCGCCGATCCGCGGCGCGATGACACGCGCGTTAGCTAATGCCCGCAACACGACACGGGGCCCTTTCGCGCGCTCGTGATTTCCATTCTCTTTTTCGTGCCCCCTTAACGGTGCCCCCACGGTGTACGTGATGACTCGCCACCGCCACCATTAGATCTGCCGACTCGAATTTCAGTTGCACCGCTGGCAAGCCAACCTCGCGCTCACCTTTTCACCATTCCACGCTCGAATTCTGCCGGATTTCAGACTCGATTCGCACTGCAACCGTTCGGCTACTTTGCTCCAGCATTCGTCCCTTCACAGTTCTCGGAAAAACACTTTCTCCAAGGGTTTCGAACCTCTCCGAGATGAAACGGTGCACCCCTGTGCTCTTAAAAACCGCATTAATCTCTCAGACAAGCTTCTACTATCTGCGAATCACCCGTTATCAGTGGAAAATTGTTTATAAATCTTCGAGTGGACGGCAGCTCGCTTACGCGATGCACGCTTATGCGATGCACACCAATGGAGCCTGGTGATCGCGCGGATAAGCGGCGCAAGAGGTTTACGATTTTACTTTATTGCCCCGGGGACGATGCATTGTCAAAATGTGTTATGGCCGCGGTGTATAGAGCCTAGTTTAATATCCTGTCTGCGTTTAATCGTACCGGTATTAGAGTAGGAGGCCATGGGTGGTCCCATTAACTGTCCGCCACGTTGAAGCGGCTTTGCTTTACCTACCTCTGAATATTATATCCGACCTGTATTTGCGTTATTAGTTCCCCGATGTAACATCGTCAAAATTTTTCTTCCCCGCGAGATTGCCGATTAAAGCGTCGAAACTTTGAGCCCCCCTCCCCTCGGGCTCGACGAAATTGAGGGGGGAACAACGGGGCGAGGTAATCTCGTTTACCACCGTCGTTTAATCCTGTTCCTTCAGGAAATTTCTATGGCATCTTTAGCTGAAAGTCGTGGGTAATTACTCCCTCGACTGCTTCGTTAGATCTCGTCAATTTGTATGGCGATTCGAGTTACACCAATAGAAACGCACGTTCCTGATAGTCTCTTCCATTAATTGCCACATTCTTCCAATGTATCGGTAAAGGTACAGCCACCTCGCTGATACGACTCTTAAATGGCGCAGTATATTCTACCGCGGCTACAGTAGGAGCGGTTGATTTAGGTTGACACGATCGCACCGATAAAAACCGAGTGTTTTTCAGCACAGAAGCCGTGGACATTTTCAATAGCCGCGGTGCGTGGCGTTAAGTAGTCGTAGTCAATGGCAAAACGCGAGGTGAAAGTCGTCCATTATGGCGGGGCGTTAAAATCGTGATAAATTTAATATCATAGCCGGCGAGTGAACCGGACCAATCGCCACTGTGCCCAGATTTACGATCTGGGCGACAGTCCGTGCTTACCGCCCGTTACAATCGCCGATATTAATGTCGGGGCCGATAACAAATTAATGAAGTTAATTATCCCGTGTTTCGATATGCTCCGCCCGTTCCAGGGCTTTATTTCGAGGACTCGGGCTTCGCGGGATCCTCGTTTCGCGAGGGCCTCGGGTTTCCACCGACCGATCGTCGATGCAACCTCCCGGCGTTATACATTGCGAATTATGGGAGGCTATCGCAGTGTTCCAGTATTTCGCTGCGCGATGCATCTCGGTCCGAGTGAATCGAGCCAGGCAGCGCACAGTGGTCTGGGGGATACTTACTTTTAGCGGCCAAAATTCTGATCTTCCTGAAACTTGGTGATTAAGGGTTTTTGAGGTCGCTGATAACGAATTTGGCACTAAAAATTCAAGATTCAAAATGTCGGATTCAATATAGCGCGCATTGTGGTCTGGAAAGCGGTATTTTATAGCCAAAATTAAAAATCATAGCCGTACTAGAGAAAAAAAAGAGAAACAAGAATCCGTTCTAACATTATCTTTGACTTAAAAATAATAAAATATTAAAAATACACGCGTTCGGGACGCCCAAACACCTCGAGTGTCATTTCTAAAAGTCTGCATAAAATTGAAGACTGCAGGATACTGCACTTGAAATTTACATGCTCTTGTTAACAATTGTGTAAGCTTTCATGTAAAAAAAGTCCGACGTTAATCACGCTTACTGAAATATACTTCCTTACCTATATAACTGTATGGTACAAACACGTATTTTGATGTTCTAGAATGAGTAGTTAAATCAATTAGATTCTCATAAAATTTCATGATTTTGTCTTCGTAATATTATATCTAATCAAAGAATCATCTGAAAAGGGAAAGGTATGCGGATTTAGAAGCTCTGGAGAGTTGTAAATTCATACAGAAAAAATGGCATTGTAAAGTTGAAGTTGGGAAATTGTATTTTGGCCACCCCCCAGACCACTGTGCAGCGACTAGAATCGATGTGTAACGGGAGAAAACTGGGAATGTCCATTTTTCGTGATTTTGCGATTTATAGCATATCTTATTATTATTATTATTGTTATTATTATTATTGAAAATGAACGGTCAGAGCCCATTACAACGACGTGATAGGGTTTTCCTGACACATTAGTCTGAATAGCTTACTCTTAAAAGATGAAGTACTACCAGAAAAAAGTCGACGTAATCTATCTGCGAGCTAGAGCTTAAAATTACGCGATTCATTGGATCTAAGTAGCGACTCATAGGTATTTTGATTCGAAGTTGCGGGATACAAAATGTGGCCTTTTTCTAACGCATCTGGTAGGAGCATACAGATCAACGAGTTCCAGCAGTGCAGAACAATTAATTTTGACTATTAATGATCTTAAATAGAAAGGACAATTCTGTTACAGTTCTGCGAGCAGTAAGGGTTGTCATATTTAGTTTAATAAGTATCCAAGCACAATCGTGATCCCAGAAAGGCCTGTGAATGTGTAATTTATATTCTACAAATCTCAAAAACCTATGCTGCACTCTTTCCAGTTTTGTATTGTATTTAATTGAATTGGGCGACCATATAACGGATGAATACTCTAAATGTGGTCTGACTAAGGATATATACAATAACTTTGTAGTACTTATATTTACAAAGTCAGCAGAAAAACGTTTTATGAACTCTAAAATTTGCATGGCTTTGTTATTTTGTTGGTGATAACCGGAACTACAGGACTGTCGAATCACAAAGGGTTATAAAGTTCAAATACCCCCGTAAGGTAACGTTAAAGAATTTGGTATACTGGTTAAAAATGAAATGTCTACTCTGCACTGGAACAAAATACATACGGAATGTCCCCACTCTTTGCCTAAACAAGCATAAGCTTCTGTCGTCAAAGTAAAACAAGAAATTATTTACGAAGAAAATTACGTAAGAAAATTAAATTCATTGAATCTTGTTTCTTTACTGATTGACTAAAGTATTAAAACTTAATCTTCTCGATAACGCTGTTTTGTGACATTCCCTGTTTCCATCCTTGCCCTTCAATTGTCACTTGCCACCTTATCAAAAACCCAGGCCGTTTTGCTCGCAGTCAAACGGTCCCACGTGCCCCGCAAGCTATTGGCGAAAGACTCGGCTATAGTTCGCACACCGTAAATACGTACGCGCGGTTTTTTGGTCTAAGGATGCACGGAGGTTGGCAGAGAGGCGAAGGTGCAGCAGATGCGCGGCCTGGAACACTATGTGTCAGTCGTAAAATGCGGGGAGCGGTTTAAATTTGTATTTGCAGAGCGATATAACTTCCCCCCGGTTCGCTGGTTGACCAGGGAGCGAGTTTACCCTGTCCTCTGCTCCGCCGTCCATTTTCGGTTGCTTTGCGTGCAATCCGCGGATTGCTGATTGCTTGGATTATCCTTCGCGTAATCAGTGGCTCATGATTTCTCCCGCTTCGGGAATAGATAGCATTGCTTTTGAGTATGTGATGATTGTAGTAATTAAATTTGAAAGTACGAATCAGGATAAGTATAAGAACATTAATTCTAAATCGTTCTTTTTACATATTAAAAAGAAAATCTTTTTTACGAATTGAAGTTGATTATTTTCTGTTGCTTGAGCTTATACAGCTGTTTAGTCTATTAATAAAGAGTTGATTACCACTAATTTTCTTTCATTTTCCCTGTTATTTTTCATGTAATAAGCATTTAATATTAAGGGGTACGATTTAGGCAAGTTTACCCTATCGCAATTTTTCTCGTCTCCCTCAGGATCGACAAATCGAATTATCGCCGGTTTATATAACGAGATTCCCACGTTGGCATTCGAGGACCTATAAAACTCGTCGGTCGCGCAGCTTAAACGATCGATAAAGTATTAACAATGCAAAGTTTGAATTTGTCGTGCCACTGAATCGGTTGTTCTCCAATTTCGACCTTTTTTATCTGTCCTCGTCGAGCTCTCCTTCCTGTCTTTAATTATGAACCCTGGACTTGAAACGGGGAAGGAGGGGCGGGGGGGGGGGGGAGGAGGGTTCCAATCCTTTTTAAACAAAAAGACAGAAGGGAGACGGAACAATGGGAATTACCAATTTTAATTTCCATCGGTAACCGATGGAAATCGCATTCAACGTGGAAGAATTTATTAAACCGTGAACCCGCGCGGTGATTCTACGTGCAGGGACAAATAGCGACGATATTGTGTTTTTAATCAACTTATTATGCATATGTATGTCGACCGAGTCAAGCGAGCCGTCGAATTCGTTCGTGTCGAATCGGCGATCGGTAAATTTGATAAGTACTCGTCGGCGGATATGTGCTTGGTAATCGTTAGACACCGAAATTGAACTAAACTCTTTCACTCGGGTGTCCTACGCGACTGCGGAAGACTATTCCGAATACTACTCCATTCACAGCTCACTCTTTCCTCTATTCATAATTGTATTACTCCCTAATGCTGAAGTTATGCATAACCATAGTTCGTTTTCGCCGATCGCGAAAGGTGGTGCATATTCCTTGACGATTGATCACGTTTCGTACACAGATTGCAGGTGCGCGTGCCCCCATCCTCCCCCTTGGCTTCCATCAGCCGCTCGTGCCCAGGATTACGCAAGATAAACGCTTTTAATTATTTTTCCCTCCCCCGAGGCAGCGAAACCCCGAAATCCCTTCGGCAAACACGGTTAATACGAATCAGCCCCCCGGGACAGGATGCAGTTCTTCACCCTCTATAGGCCGCTCTCGCCTCTTTCTCTCTCTTGCGCGCGTGTAAGTGGGTTTCAGGGGGCTTTGCGCGCTTACACGCACGCGCGTGTAACGCCTGCATCGGCGTAGACGGGTCCATTCACCGTGGGCCTCGACGCTTCCATCTGTGCGCTTGCATTTTTTCGGCTGAGAGCTTCGATCGTTTCGGTTCCCAGAAATGAATTCCGCGCTCCCCGTTTCTGTCGAACATTTTTCCCATTGACTTTGTGACTCGAGCGAGCAGAATCCTAGTGGTCTCTTCGAAGTGGTCGGAGAGTATTTGAAATATTCTCTGCTTCTGACTTCGAGTTTCTTGGCAGGGTCTATGTGAACACAATCCAACGTCCCCAGTAAATATTTTACCCCCGGTGTACACAATCGCGCCCCGATTTAACGTAAAGGCCAAGTGCCTCGACTTGGACGCTATCTACTTGTTTAACGAGAGCGCCGTTAATCGGCCATCGAGCTGCACAAATTTCCCAGGCGATCGTCGGGCTACGCCATTGCTTAGGAGATCGGGGCGCGAAGGGGATGCGAAGAAGGAGCAGAGGTGGAGATAGAGGGAGGCCGAGGTGGCTAGAGAGGTGCACACGTGGCGGGAGAGAGAAAGTGGCTCTTTTAACAGGCCATTATTGTGTGCCGGGGACATTTTCCCGGGCCATTATTGTATCTGACGATAAGTCGGGAGATAACAGAGTCGACCGGCGGTCCTGACATCCCCCGTCGTCCCTCTCGGGCCGCGTGCGCGCGAGAAAATCGGAATCGCTATCGAGATTCGATCGGTGACTAAGCGTTGTTTGTTAAGTGGCTCTTATTATCGCCCTCGTTATTCGATCGCCTCCCTCTCTCCCTTTTCGCGAGTGAAACGTTCGCTGGAGCCATTGCGAGCTTCAGCGCGCGGTACACTTCAGTTAGAAAGAATCATTTATCAAGCTTCTAAACCAGCGTTGAGTAGCTTCCCAAAGCAGCAGCGAAGTACAGCTTCCCAGTCAGGTGACAATAAGAGCAAGTTGATTTAGAGCGATGCTCTCGTGGCCGGCGATCTTAATTAGCCCCCAGGCCCAAGGTGGTCCAGCCAGCCATAGATTAGGAAACGTGGATAGGGGCCGTAATAACAAGTGACATTATCCCGTGGAGTCATAATTCCGCCCGCCACCGATAGACCCGGCGAGGCAGAAAAAGGAGGAAAGAGACGGAAGAGCGGAAGGGGGTCGGGAGGGAGGGTATTCGAGGGGGCAGCCCTTCAATTATCGAGCGCGGCTCGCCTCACGGCGGCCATGTTGCACGATCCGATGTGTCCAGGTTCGGTGTCCATTCTGGACACTCGGCTTCAGGACGGCCAGCGGACTCCAGCGGGACTATTGCATATGTATTATATGCGATTGTGTTCCGAGAAACTTCTGGCCGACATACGAGGACTCTGTCCAGGCTTCTCTCCTTCCTCCTCGGGCCAGGCCCGCGGTGCTCGCCTCTTCCTCTGCCTTCAGGGAACTCTACCAGAGTCACTTTGCACCTGGCTCGTGTTCGAGCTCGTTGCCAGCTCTCGTCTCGAGCCAAGTCCACCGCGCGATATCGTCTATCCCCCTTCCCCCGGTTCCTCGCGCTCTTTTTTTCGCCCCCGTTTCTTCGTCCTCCTCTCGCCGTTGCCCCCGCCGTCCCCGGCGCTCTTTCTCTTCACCATTCTGCTTTATTGGGGGGTTGAACGGCAGCCGAACAAGAACGGATCGCGCTCCCGTCCATCTCGCCGCGCGATCGTGCGACCACTGTCGACACAACCACGGCAAATTCGATTCGGGATGCTTTCTTTCCAGGGAGGATGATTGGGAGAGCACGTCGCGGAGAATGGTCCGACACGTTCCTTGAACGGAGGATGCGATCGCACGCCGCTCCAAGTGATCGCGGTGGTCGCTTTTCTCTTAGCGTTCGAAGCTTAAGATTTTGGAGCGACGATTGGTGAGCGGGGATTCTCAATCGAAGTTCAAAGCTGTGGTGGCTCCTGGTGACCGAGGAAGTCGGCTCTAGCCCCGGTGCCTGGCTGTCCTTCTGCCGATTGACGCGCGAGTCTTGGTGGGTAAATGTCAATGCCTGCCCCGGGGTTGGCCCGAAGCATTGACCCTCGGCCCAAGTGATTGTATTCCAATTATTTTTCATTATACTGTGACTCAAAACGAATCGGTAATCGGTCCACAATCGCCGGAAGTATTACGCTTCGGCCGTGATTTCCAATACGCGCTTAGCCTGGTTAGTAAATCCTCTACTCCCATCGCGATTGGTAAACCTTAATAACGATTGTATCCTGACAAGTAGATACATGTATTAAAGTGGCGGTAACATTCGGTAAATCGACCATTACTTGGGTATTATTTAAATCTGGACACCTCACCGCTTTCAAAATTCGTAATTCCTATTTAAATGAATTCCACAGTTTTCTCCCAGACGGTCTGCTTTGCATTTAGAAGAAAGGCCTATTGTTAATGCGCCTTCGTATTCGAGTTGTTTGCGCGAAATTAAGCAACTACAAGTGGCTGGCATCGGTAATGTCCGCGGACCTCGATAAGTGACCTCATTAACGTCCCCGGTGGAAAATATTAAACGCGGCCACAAATAATGGCCACTCAATCATGCTAATACAATTCGTAATCGTTTTGCATGTCGTTTAGCGCTTCGTCGCCGCGCGAACTTGTTACCTTGCGCGTCCTCGCGTTGCCGCAATCATGCCGGCGCAAAAGTAGAAATTCGAGGGAACTTCGCCTCAGCCAGAACAGCCAGCAGAAGCTTACGGAACTCCAAGAAGCCTCAGGGGTAATAAAGAATTCGTCCGAGGATCTATCAGAGGCTTTCCTTATCTCGACTCTAGAAGCGCGATGGGGGGAGGGGGTGGGTGGCGGCGCGGAGAATTGAGAGACGTGGCCCGTGAAAAATCCCCCCTCGAAGAAAACACCTGAGTCTGGTTCCGTGGGTATCGGGACGCGGCTGCACAAAGGAAAAGTCGTAAGTCAAGAGACGGCAGACGGTTGCCGTGTCATTTGTCATCGGTCCAGGGCGCAATTGTTCGCCGTCCTCGGCCGCCATCTTGCCACCCTCCCGATACCTAATAGACCACCCTACGCATTCAGCGAGCTCCGGTGATAAATCGTGAAATAATCTCGTCCGGGCGGCATTATGTCGGATTTATAAACGGCCGAAAGAGCCCCGACCCGCGGCTCACTGGCCCGTGAGGCTGTTTCATTTTTCGCCTCGACTTTTCGCCCCGTTGCCCGCCTTCGGCTCGATCGAGAGCCTGTCACCGATTCGATCCTAATGACGACTTTATGGGGAGTAATGCGCCGGTAATATATTTCCACGGGGAGAGGAAAGGCGCCATTCAATCGCGCGTTTCGTTCGATTAGACTTGTTTTCGGATCACTGGACATGCACGGTATGAATAGCAGACAGCAGAAATCCTTTCAGCCTCGCGTCTTCTGAGAATATCACCCCAGCTAGGAATTCGATACAGAATTTCAAGGAGCCAGCTTGGAGATTGGATACGGTAGTTCGAATGATACAGAGAACAGTGACTAGGACCTTTCCCAAACAGCCACCCTCGGACTTACCAATTCTGCTGTCGAGAAAAGTAATTGCTCCTTCTGGCTGCACCTCGACAACGGAACGGTGTCAACATTCTAAGTATCTTCAGCTCGAAGTATCCACACTTTCAAGAGCATCTCCCAAGAGACTGCAGTACGCAGCATCAATGAACCCCCAGCAATAACACGGATCGTCCTACTTCGGCGACATCCTGAACGAGTCTTTCTCATTCAGAATGTCCATCTTCTCCTCTGTCCATCAATGAACGGGCGAGTTCTACCGAATCAAAGTAGAAGGAAAGAGTTCGCTCGCAGCGATGACAGACGTTTGTAGCTTTTCAGGGGCGAGTTCATTAATAGGGGAGCCACAAGAACGAACTCGAGGACGTGCTGCGGCGTGAATGCGCCGTGTCCCTTTCAGCCGCGGAGAGATTTTGGAAAATCATTCGACGGGAGAAGATGTTCCGCCGGAGCGCGGCTTTGTACGGGATTTCACGGGACGAATTCATTCACAAGAGTTTTTCGCCGGTGAATGGCCACTCGAGCCACGGTTATGATCTCGAGAGGATCGATTCTGCGCCACTCGGCCGGGCGTTTGTATTCCAAAGTGTTCCCCGATGCGCGAACGATCCTTGGCTTTGGATACATTTATGTGTGATCGTTATTGAGAGCGTCTTCCTCGTTTCGGGGGGCCCCTTGGACACGGGATGATACCCCGGGCACAATACAAACCCTCATCGAGCCAATGGCGAGGCATTATTTCCTGTCAAATCGTTTTGTACCGCTGAATTAAGGAACGATTTTCTTTGTTAATCTGATCGAGATTTTGTTTAAATTCCTCATCTTGTTACGATAGAGGAAGTGCAGCATATTTGGAATACTGTTGGTAATTTGGAATACCGAATACTATTTAATTTGTAACACCGTAGATTATAGGGGCTAATGACCTGTTCACTAATGACATTTGTGGATGAACCGCAATTTTTACATTTTCGACTTAATCTGCAGAGGAAGCAAACGTCAATCTGCAAAACTTTTTCAGCGCGTATTCAATCGTTCCAATCATGGTTAAAATATGTCAAAACTTTAGTGTTAAACACTTAATCGACTCATTTGCATGTTCCTTCTATGGTTCCGTGCCAGTTTTGCGATAATTTCGAGAATACAAAGTGTGACATGAAATTTTAGGTTTCAATGCCATGTTGCTAATTCGGAATACCGAAGGTGAAGGTAATTTGGAATATTCCAAAGCCTACCGATGCTTTTGTTTCACGCGTAATGGCTACCACCGCGTCAGTTTCGTCTGTCACCTATATAACCTTTTTAGCATTTGTGTAAATATTGTCTTATAGATATCTACATAAAATTGTTCCTTAATTGTGATTTCTTAGCCTGATTACGTCATAAAATAAACTAATTTTATTATCTACATGTTTTGTTTAAGTTTATAAAGTGAAGGTAAATTGGAATATCGGTATTCCAAATTACCTGCACCTTAACGAAATCGATACTTCTTGTCATTTTTCATTCAAACCAAAATTTCAGTTACTTTTTGTTTTTTATTTTTACTGACACTAAGAAATATGAAAGTTTATTAGTTTCCCTATGATATTATGTAGTTTAATTTGTTCCCATCCTCTGTCGTAATTTTTTATTCGTCTTAAACAAACTGGTATTCCAAATATACTGCACTTCCTCTACATTATTTGTAGGTATATTTATCACTTCGCTCGGCTACCCCCAGCAAAGGGGTGTTCAGTTCTTGCTAAGATTAAGGGGTCAGTCCACTGTGAAGTAGTGAGAAATTGTCATTTTGTAGGATTTATTTTTTAGTAAACGGAATGTCCAACGCAAATAATGTTTTGTCTACTTATTAATACACTTGTTGACAGTATAAAAAAAAATCTAGTTTAAATTTTTAACAGTTTTTTTTTAAAATATACATCGCACTGATGTGAGCGCCTTGAAAATTAGTGCCGGTGCAGATAATTCCGGAAGAACGACGCATTTGAAACAAAAAATTCAAAGTGTGTTGTAATCATTATGAATGTGGTTATCGTCGGAACCAGGATTATTTTTACTGATAAAAAATTAACAAAATGGCGGAGATTTGAAGTTTAAGTGTCGAAATACGGTGAATTTTTCAATCATTTTGCTTTGTAAAAAGTGTGAAATGGTTAATAGAAAAAGGTTTCCGAGGTCCCGGCCATAGCCACTGATGTGCTGAATAACGTGTAAAAACTTTAGACTAATTGATAAAATAGTTTTTTTGCAATCACCTGCACCAGTTGAAAAAATGTTGTTTTGAGATAATCGCATTTAAAGTTTTAAAACAAATTAAAAAAATTATTTTAATTTTTTTTGTGTAATATAAGAGTAGCTTAATAAATACCAAAAAGATTTATTGCATTATATGTTGTATCCTGCGAAGAAAAGAATCTTTAAAAATAGCTTCATTTTTCAAACCGTCACAGTGGACTGACCCCTTAAATGACCGTTGGAATGATTTGATAGATATCCAGGGTCAATATTCGATTTTTGCTAGCTACGTTCCTCACCAGTCCGCGGGTATCACTGCAAAAACGTCTCTCGACGCGTTTGAGGAAAAATATGAGTAGGTAACAGCTCACGGTAACGGCCTCGTAAACAGGGCTTTACGGGTATCGTAACTTTCGAATCGCGTAGCTCGCGCGTCCCAGTCGTAAAATCTCTATTATCTAAGGGCTCGCCGCCTTTCGCCGAGTTTTATAATAAATCTCAAATAATTATTTCGCTCGCGTGCGCTAGAATTAACTTCTTTCCTTCGACTCCCCGCAAGAAATAAGACGATCCTGGAACGATTCCACTGTAACTTCCTGCCCACCTCGGTTAAGCAAGCCCAAGTACGCTGCAACTATTTCGCCACACTCGAATACCAAGCACTGAGAAGTGTGTGACGATCAATTGAAAAGATTCTATTGGTCAAATTCTATATAGCATGCCATTCTCACTTCCTGGAGGGATCTTACCCCCAGGTAATAAACCTATCTATCAATTCGCGTTTTCTCTCCCCCCGCACGGGGATATCCGCGGTATCTGCCCCGAGTATCCCCCTCTCCGCTGCGGCAGCCGAAAAAGAAGGGAAGGGAAGGCTGGAGGGTGGAAAAAAGATTCGTCGAATCGGCTGGAAGCAGCGGCCATGCCGATATCCGGTCGCATCGGCGACGGAATAAGCGAAAAGCGTTTTACAGAGACAGAACTCGAGGGGATGGCCTCGCCGAGATTTCGCTCGAAAATAGCACAATAGCTCATCTCCCGGCGTTGATACGGAGCCCTCCTGTGCTACACTGACTTATCGAGTGAGGCATATTTAATTTCCGTTCAACGCTGCCACACCGCGCCGCCCGCCCCCGCCACCCTCGCGCTTTACACACGCGTGCAACCGCTTGCACGCTCGTCCGTGCTCGTGTTCAACCCACACCGCCGCCGTTTTGCACGCCCATTCACACCTACTCGTCCCGTCCCCCTAGACCGCCACCCCCTTATCTACCCTTTTCCAATAAGGCTTCCTACTGCGGAATTACCCCTTTTGCGACACGGCACAATATTCGCTTTCTGCGGGACATTACGGCCCCGTGTCTTTTCCCTTCGGTCACTTTATCATTCCTCGAGGAACGCCTCGCCCCTTTCACCCCGTTTCGATGGTAACGAGCCGTTTGACATTAGAGCTTGGCGAAGTCGAAGGTGACGAGCGTGTTTCTCCTTCGAGGGACGAAATTTTTGGGGGTGGACGTTGCACGTATTTCATTGCTTTTGAATAGGCTGGTCGTGCTATTATTTCCATTTCTGTATTGTTTCCCAACAACGTCCATCGAACGTCGTCAGCAAACGCGCGAATTTTCTGGCTTCTGGAAGTATTTTTATGGCACTTTACCTGGCGCGGACTATTCAGTCGCTCGCTAATGAATAAACGCGCGCATAACAGCGCCCCGGGTAAAGCAGATACCGTTTGTAGCTCATTTCCGAGTGGTCGAGAATATTCCTCATTAGTTGTTGCGCGTTTAAATGTCACGTTCCTCGACGTATGCGCGTTTTCACACGCCGCGCGATAAGAAAACGTTTAACGTGCCATTCGATGAGGCGCAAATGCGTTTCAATGTTCCTCAGAAAGTTGCCGCCTTGAACGTCTAAGGCCAGATTCACACTATCGGTCCGGTCTCGATCAAATTCACATCCCTGAACGTCAACACTCGCCCGGTTTGATAGTGTGGGCGCTCACGGATGTGATTTTGATCGAGACCGGAACGTGACCGGACCGATAGTGTGAATCTGGCCTAAGTATTCGAGGAAGCTGAATGCCACGATCGAGGCACGCAGACCGCGCTCCCTCAAATTCCCCGAAATTTCATGGGCCGTCGGTCGGCAGATTTCGAAAGTCCAACCCTGATTCCAAGGCCAATAACATTTCCATAAACGTCCCGAAAATTCTCTCCGCGCGGGGGGAAAGAATTACGACGGCGACGGGAGGGCGGATCTCGCCCCGAACTTTTGATATCCATTTCTCGATACATCACGCTTAATCACAGTCATAAGTCTCGCGGGGGCTCTCGCCCCCTCTGCCTGCCCTCGGGCTCTACCAGATTTCCCCCGGTTAAACCACGGGTAAACCATACATAATAGGCAAACAGAGAACGTATGGGGTCCATCGTCGCGAACGCTTGACTTTTCGTTGTGTAACGCTAGGCTTTTATGGGGTGCATAAAGGGCTGGGAAAGGTTTGTCCTTCGCCACGCGCTCCGCGCGATCCCCTCGCGCGGCGAGGGGTGGACAGTAGTTAACCGAGGATCCCACCCCTAAGGATCTTGTCCACAGATCGTTGGGTGGCCGAGATTCAATTTAGGTGCGCGCAACATTAAACGCTTATTTATATCGTCGACCAGTTTTTATGGACCCTTCTGTATCTACGAATTGAAATGTCCTCGGAGGGGTTGGTGTTATCGGTATGCATATAATGTCCGCTTGATCGGGTGTTTTTCAAGTGGACGGTGTTTCAACTGCTCACGAGGTATTTGCATTCGTTTTTATGTCCACCGTGACACCCCTGTTTCTACGTGCTCTAAATGGCTTCTTATAAATCTCTTTTGTATCGATGTTAGCGCTGTTATAAATTTTTTCTGTAGCTTTGTTCTCTGGATAATTTTCTCGACAGTTCTCAGGCGGTTTGTGAGACGTCTTTCGGTGCTCCTCTTTCACACTGAGGATTCCGCTGTGCTTGCAGATTACCTAGTTCGCTAATGGCGGTCGATTAAAGTACCAAGAAACTCTGCTGGAAGTCGATATCGAGTAGGACGAGACACAGACTGCGGTGTACGCTTGTTTTCTCGGGGAACGTTCGCGTTCCCGTTCCATTGTGCGACGATTCCTGGAGCAGCTCCTTTTTCCTTTGTCTCCAGGGTTGCAGTCGGGCACGGGGGGGATCCTTTCTCGCCGTGGAACAAGTTAGTAATTAATTTTTGCGAATTACTCGGCAGTCGACGTGCTGCCACCGGTATACGTGCAACTGGAGCGCTATCTTTCCCCGTTCTCGTCGCTTGCCCTCTTAAATAGCGATGGACTCGAGGCGTCCACGCGTTCCATTCCACCCTTCCATCCCCTTCTATAAAATACCTTGCTAGAAATCTGACGCGGTTCAAAGTAGATGATAAATTTCTGAAATCCACTCTAACTACAAGGACTGTCTAAATATTCTTGTAAATTCGAGAAGTAATCGTTGGACCACCTAGACGTCGGTCTCCGCCCATGTTTATCAGAGTCTAATAAGGACAGCCAGATAATCCTCCATAAATTCCCTCACCGAGGCTCTAAATCCTGGAATAAAAGCAGCTTAACACGCAACACGTCAACCAAGATTCATTCTCCATGGAAAATACAAATTGAAGAAGCCGAACGGTAGAGAGGCTTGTTCGCCCACGCGCGTGGTTCGCGTCCATCGCGACGCCGCTCGTCGAGGCGTTCGGCCGCGTCTCCGCCGCCCCTTCCGTCCCAAGCATCCCCCTTTCCCCGTTTCAGCACAACTCAATTTCTCGTTTCATTCTCCAAGCACGGTGCTATCTCGTTCGCCCGCCTGAGTTCCCCCGACGGCCGCGTATAATACGCCACCTACCCAGTTATAATAATGGCACACGGAGGGGTTGGCACCGACACCACCGACACCACCGACACCACCGACACCACCGACACCACCGACGCCGACGCCGTCGCCGCCACCGACGCCGCCGCCGCTGCCGTCGGCTCGCGGCTGTGCCGGGCCACTGGTATTGGTTGATATTTCCAACAGTTATGTAATTTCCTGGGTATTGTCGGGGCTCCAGAGAGAGAGCTCGTAGCTACTCCACTCTCTGCCTCTCTGGCTCGACTATCGTCCGCGAACGAAAGGGAAAGAGAGGGAGGATCTGGCCGGGGGGAACGGTGGGGGCGGCTTCGGTTGAACAGAGACGGGTAGCATGCCGGTGGTACGAGGGGGACGAAGAAGCCGGCGGTGGTAACGGAACGAGACGAGAATACGGGAACGAACCAGGCGACTGTTTGGGCCCAGGGGCAGAGGGAGCGGAGACAAAAGGCGAGACGAGAGGGAAGAAGGAGCAGGAAGAACGAAGCCGGAGAGACTACCCGCTAGCGACCTCTCCTACCTTCGCCAGCCTACTCCAGCCTACTCAGGAGTGTGCACCAAGCCGACGACTCTCTTCTCGAGTTCTCTCCGCGAGATCCAGCGACACCGAGAGATCGCACGGACAGCCATCCCGTGGCTGTCACGGCCGGCGAAGGATCGCAGATAGGAATGTACGGAGCGACGAGTGGTTACTCGGTGTCACGGTGATCATGGATACTGTCACCGGCCCCTGCTAATTTGCACGAACGTCGCGGATCCGGATTCTTCGGCCGTTCTGCCCCAGCCTGGCTGGCGATTCCGCGAAACCGGGGGACTCAGGCTTCCCCGGGGATCCTCTGATGAATTCTTTCGCCGTTCCGCTGGCA
The DNA here is from genome assembly GCA_947577245.1 of Andrena bucephala. Lineage (NCBI taxonomy): Eukaryota > Metazoa > Arthropoda > Insecta > Hymenoptera > Andrenidae > Andrena > Andrena bucephala. The sequence continues at coordinate 115,070,275 of OX387715.1, forward strand.
ATTTCTTCTCCCTCCGGACGCGTTCGCGGTGTCTATCCGCTCGCACGCGGCGGACGATTAGGTTCTCGCAACGACCAGGCTGCGCGTAACCATTACTGACACGTGTAGGTACGCGGGCGCACGGGGTGTGCGTTTTAAAATTCCGGAAACACCAAAGAACTTTAGTACACCAACATACCTATCCGTGAATTCTCACACCACGGAAAGGAGCCACTTTCATTGCACCTTTCCCCGTAAAAAGATGGTTACGCTCCCGACAGAGGAAGGAATCGTAAACTTCTGTCCGCCATTTCGTTGCGCGCGAAGTTGAAAAAGCTGACTTCGCCGCGATAGAGATGGGTCGAAGTCCGGAATCTCTTACTCGGGAGAGTTTACGCCGCCCTTTTATATCCACTTCATACCGCGATATTTCTTTCCATCGGCTGACTCCGAAATTAGGAGTCCGAGGATTCCTGGGGCCAGTGGAAGCCGCGCTGGCCGCGCTGGCCGCGCGACACACAATAGGGAATCGTTGCACGTGAGATGGTTCGGTGAAGGGGCCGAAGAAACTACCCTCTATCTCGCGCCTTTCACCCCGCCACTCGCCCCATTCCCTTTCGCGATGCCGCTTACGTTAGATAAGGCTCCACTATCGGGAAGAACGTCACGGCGTTCCTGCCCGGTAATTTCCTGCGTTTTATGGGTCGCTCAAGGGGCGCCGGGACTCTCGATCGCGGGAATTAGGACGGACATCGCGATCTCGGCTTGTAATATGCAATCCCGTGTTCCGCGTCGCAAGCACTCTTCTTCTTTGAGGATGCTGGAGTCTTCGATTTGCAAGTGGGGTATGCCGATATCGAGGGACAAGGGTTGCTTCACAAAAGCTACGTCTACTCTTCAACCCCTAAAAGTCAGCTCCCGCTTACAATAACGAAATGGAAACGAAGAGGGTTGCAACTGGAAAACTGAAATGATCCGTATACCTACATACTGGATGATTACTGTGTACAAAGTGAATCTGGAGACTGGGGGAACACACCCCTTAAAAATTCTCCTGGAAATCGCCAACAGCATCCAGGAGCCGCCGCAGAACAGAGGCCGAAGAAGGGGTTGCGCGCGATGTCGCAAATAATTGGTCAATAATACTCGCGCGGCTGGCGAAAAGCGGGCTGGCTGGGGGTGCAAAACGTCGTCGGGGGCGTTATCGTGCACAGCTATAGCCGTGTTCAACGAATACCATCCCCCGTCCCTCGGTCGAGGCCCCACACCCCGAGGGCCGCGGCTGACAACTTCTCATTGTCCGGGATTCAGCTTGACGTCGCGGGGACGTGCTCATTGTTAATTAAACTACGCGTCGCCGCGCCATTGCCCGCACAACTCTCCGTGTTACCGATAACTGCGCCCTGTAAACGCCGTGCCGCGCCGCGCGCGTATCGAGCCGCCGTGCCGAGCGTATTTTCGACGCGCGCGTTTTCACCCCCGCGGCCAGACACGCTGTCTCCATCGAGCTGTCGCTAATAACGCTGGCAGTTTAATTACCAGGGCGAATAACGTGGCTGGTTGCACGGTGCGATATTTCCTACGCCTCTGCGAATGGAAATGTAACTTTTCTAGATGGATATGGTATCTAGATTTGAACGATTTGGATTAGTATATTTCGTGGCTTCTCTAAGCATCCTCCATTTCCCTAGTAGCTGTACAGGTATACTTTTCAAGATTCCAGAAGTAGTTGCAAGGTATTATAAGCGATTAGAGACGCAATTTTCTATCCAATTTCCGTTCCACTAATTTCCTAGCGCCGAGAGGGTGATTCCATTGGCGGAGTAGAGTGCCATTGGACGTGGGTGGTTTTTACGCCGGTGACACCGAAGTCTCGAGGCCGACTCGTCGGTTAATATTGACTGGCGGCGGTTACGCGTGCGCCAAAGTGGTTGCTCGCCCGAACAACCCTCCCATTTTAACTGGCATCCCCCGGCCGCCCCACCGAACGGTCTCGCGACGCTCATGGCGCGTGCTTTTCCACCTTCTATCGCAATCCCCCTGCACTGCCATGTTTTTGCCGTAATTTTCCGCGCTCGCGGTACATCCCTCCACAACTCAGACATTTCAGGGGTACATGCTCCGGAATCAGGCACTCGGAATGTCACGATTTGAAGTCCCTCTACATTCTACAACAATCATGCGTCTTCCATCCGCGTAGTTGTCGATCGCAGAAAAGAGAATCGCCTACCCATCGTCCTCCTTCGTTATCTCGTAATTTGTCCGACGGTTGCATAATCGATCCATCAATTTACGCAACGCGGTGGCGCACAATTACATAACGTCCCTGGCGTACGGTATCTATCCCTGTTTCCGGGCGAAGACGAAGTCGCCATTCTCGACGGCACAATTAACCGGCAATGTGCAAGTGTTGCCAAAGTAACAGCACGTCTAAACAATCCTGTTATCTTGCCGCGTCCCCGTTGCGAACTCGGCCAGGTCGTAGGCAACGCGGCGAAGTTCAAATGGAGAGAGGAGAGCTTCCCCCTGGTTAATGTCACGATAAGCACCCAAGCAATTGCGATAACTGCCAGGACGGTGTGCGCGAATCTTCTGCCTGTCAGTCGCGTAAAAACCCCGCGAATTCATCCCGTCGACACCCGTTCGGATCGATCTTTCTCACGAAACAAATCACCCCCGCCCACTCTTATTAGCGCGGATCTAATTGAAATATTCTTTACGATTTCGCTCGCCCTCCCCCAGCTCGCGTTAACGACGCTTCGCGGAGGATTACCCGCGTCTCAGCGTGGTTTATGCTCGTGCTTTCGTTTCTAATAGCCACGGGCAGACCCCCCGTAAATAAATTCTCATTACACTTTGCATTGTTTCCCCGCGAGGAGATAGGCACGCGGCACAGATAAGTTTGAGACACGGGCATTTGTAGCCGGGATACGTGTCGGCCGATAGTATATACAACGATATTCGAAATGTCAGAAGTGCAGTCACGTTTCGCGCGCTTGCCTTTAAACGTGAGATATCGTCGGGCTAATGTGAGATTAAGTTGCTCTCTTATTTCGAAAGGCAACATTTGTACGGCGGGAAGGCGGCCGATGTAAAATGGCAGCCAATAAAAATCACCGCCAGCGGCTTCCCTCGGGTCTCGGGAACCAGACTTTCTTCGCCGACTATTCCGTTAAAGGTGTCCCGTGCATAGTACATCAGAGTCTCCGTAATCTGAACTAAAGGGGAGACTATAAACGCTCGAACAGGAGAGATTTTGATTAAGGGAAGCAGCGCAATTGACATTTCTGTATGAACTGTGTAGCAGTTAACCCCTCGAGCTTTTCCTCCGAGCAGAATTAATTTCAATAGAGGAAAGTACGTATCTCTATTCGCATAGCAGAGCATCGAGTAGCGCCGCTTCCACTGTACCAAGCAATTAAACTATCTCTTGGAAGGAATCCAAAACAAAAAAAATGCTCGTTCAATCTTCTCGGCCATCGAGCAGACTGCCCCAAGGCTCATTTGCGAGGACAATCGGCGCCTAAACGACACCTAATCGACTTTTCCGCGCGGCTGTCGGGTCGTTTCGCCACCCGCTCGCGACGAGGTGGCCCGAAACACTCCATTCTTCCCCCGTCCCCAGGTATTCGCATTCAACTGTCGTCCTTTCGTAATAATTGCTACCGATTCCCAACCGCCATGCTGCATTTCCAGCTTTTTACCTCCGAGATCCCCCTCCGCTGCGCCTCGTTTCCCCACCCCATCCTTTCTCTCTCCTCCTCGCTCCTTCTCCCCTATATTCCCTCTGTCTCTCTCTCTGCCCTCCCCCCTCGTGTCCCCCTTCGCCGCGTCCCCCTGCAGCGCCGATCCCTCTTTCTCCCTCGCCCTTGGCTAGGTGCATCGTCTTGCCGCCGCGAGCCGTCCTTTTCTTCGCGGGAGCATCTTCTATTTACCTCCGTCTTCCTTCTTCCTTCGCCTTCTTCCCTCGGGGCCCCTTCACCCCCCCCCCCCACATCGCGGAATCTCTCTCTACCGCTCGTCCTCGTCCAATGTTCATCCCCTATCGAACTTCGCTTCCCTCGTGCACGCGCGCTTTCCAGCGACCGCTCTCTTTGTCCTTGTTCCAGCTGTGCGCGCACGTTGCAGGATGCTCCTGCGTCGGTGTGTGCGTGTACGTGCGCGCACGTGGAGGACGTGGTCCTGAGGATCTTCCCTCTCCGTTGCACCCCCGGCCGGGTAACATGGCCGCTTCAGTGGCGCAATTAGAGGAAGCCTGCGCGTGTGCACGCCGGCTACAATATCATTAAGATACGGTCCCTCCCCTCGCTTCTTCTTTTTCCCTCGCTCACTCCCCCCCCCCCCCCCCCCTCGGAGGCCGCCTCTCTCCCTTTCTCCCGCTCGTTTTTCGCCTTTTGCGCCACCGACCCACCCGTCTTTCCTCCTTCCCACCTCGCTCTCCTCCCGGCCGACACTTTCCCTCTTGTCCTCGTTGCTCCGACCACCGTGTCACAGGGATGAGGGTGACGAGGGGTAAACGGCCGCGGGAGAGAGACACCGGCGAAGGTAATTGCTTAATTGTCAACCCCCCGCCCCGGTCTACTCGTTTCGCGGACACTCCGCGTCACGGCTCCGGCACAATAACAACTCGCGGCCCCGTCTCGCCCTCGACTTAATCGCCCGCGGCCAGAGACGTTCTCATAGTTAATTGTTACGTAATGGCGCTGAGGATCGGCCGATGGGACTTGCTTCTGGGAACGTGCAATTGCCGGGGTTCCAGGGGACGCGACGGTTGCCCGTGTCTTCGGGCCCAGTGGCTGTGCTCGAACGGTGGTCCACGAGATCTCGTTGCCAGATACCCGCTGAATTTGGAACGATCCAGCTATCGCGGCGGGCTATCTCTGTGCACATTACTCGGGATAATTAGAAGGATCTAATAAGGTCGCGAGTTAAAGCGACGAAACAATATCGTATTTCGAAATCGTTCGCGGCGCTGCTCGAAAACCTTAAACGTTAAAACCCTAAAACCCGAAGCTGCAGCTAACGACGAAGAGTCGGGGGCCATCGGGTTCCTTTTGTCGGACTCCTCCACGATCCTCTCCTCCACCCGCGCCTGTCCCGACCGAAGCTTTATTCTCCCTTTCCCGACCAGCCTCGCCGTTCCTCCGCCACGAGGACCACCCCTTGGCAAAACGTTGGCCTCGCGGACGGGCGGGGGAGGGCCGAGGGGGAGGCAGCGTATCCGCGGGTCGCTGGTATAAATCCTTATAAATTGACAAAAAAGCGGGGATATCAGCTGGCGAGATCTCGTGGTAACCCACTCGAGGGCTCCCTTAGTTCCCCATGCTAAAACAAAAGGCGACCCACCTCGCGGCACATACTTCTCCACACACCAGCTTGTCACGTGCACCCACACGCTAGCACACGAACTCGTGGGCGTGTTCTCTGTCGAAACACGTGTGCACGCATTCGTTTTCACCGCTCTCGTGCACGACTGTTGCGCGACTCGCGTCGTTCCCCGCGTAGAATCGAAGCCAAAACTTTCGGCTACACCTTCGCCGCTGATACTGAACGGCGAGTGGAACCTTTCTGCCCCGTTTCTCAGCCCCGAAGTGGACGATTGAAGCGGAAGAGGTCTCCTCCGATCTCCTCGCTCGAATTCAATCTCGTCGAGCTTCCTTGGGACAAATCGTAAGGGGATGTAGAAAATTGCCTACCTACGGTGTTAGAGGGTAGAGTTTCCTGAACCTGCCGTGAGAATGCTCGACTAACCTTGAGTTACGAACACCGAGACTCGAGCATTCCTTCCTCGTCAGCGCTGCACGTTGCACAGCTTTTAAGCGTCTGATATATATCCCGCCACGGTTCGCGCCGATGCTTATTCGGTGCCCCGTGTCTTCCTAATTCGTCCCCCCTAGCCGCAGACTACCCTATTTGCATGGTGCGCGTTTAACGTCCAGAGGGACCTTTTCCGCGGGGAGTTAACGAACCACGAACAATTAACGAGTTTTCGCGCTAGCATCCAGAAATGGCGAATCGCCGTGCAACGCGTCCGCTTATGGTGCTCGCGGCAGCTCCCCTGCACCACGGAACGTCTGCTTGGTTAAGTGAGATATCGCCGATGGTGCCTTTTCGCGGATACACCGCGGGGGCATTATGATCGATACAGTTCCGGGAGCAGAGAGATTTCGCGGGGGCAAGTATGTACAGCTGGCAGACGATGCTTCATTCCGCAGATCCGTTCCGCGGCGGAGTTCCTCAAACGGGAATGCGCAAAGGTAGCGAGCAAACGAGAGCTTCTTTCTTATGATATGCATCGTTATACTCGAGTCCGTTGGACGTTTCAAGCCGATGGCACGGATTCCTTTGCGTTTCGCAATGGCACTCGCTATTGTCTTCAGCGTCTGTGACCTTAGAAGTGCCTCGGTATCGCTTCGTTTACTTCTAAACTCCAATTCTCCGGAGCCCAATTTGAATTGACTTGGGCGAGTGTTTTTAGAGATCTTCACAATTTCAGGAATTCTTTCCGCGATCATAGGGTTGCAAACCGCTCCATGTTATAGCCATGAAACCATGAAGGTTTCAGTTCATCTCAGACGCCACTTGGAGTTCCAAATTGTCGGGTCAAGATTCTATCACTTGGAGAAAATTTTTCGGAGATGCAGCGTGTCCCAGGACGAAAGTAGGTGGAACTATCGTACGGCCCTGAACGACCGCGAAGCGAACCCGAAGAAGGGAAGCGATCTGGCTGAGCGGTTCTTGAGCGTGAGTGCTCGGAGAGTAAGACAGTGGCCACGAAATAAGAAACCGGTTGGGACCCAATTTACTTAACAACGGCCGAGAATCCAACACTTACGGATGTCCAGGGAGTGTGCTCGCGCGCGCGCGCCCGCTCTCCAGCTCCGCCGCTCTGTTACACATCGTAGGGGGTAAATTTGTGTGGGTTCGCCAGCGCCATTACCAGCCAGATTACAACCACCAGCGCGGCCCGATCGTTGCTCGCCGCTGACGTCCTCCTGTAACTGTTATTATCCCGCTATTAACAATGCGGTTTCGCGTTGCTAACTCCACCATCCGGAGCATTGTTCCCTTGTCCATGGAGCCGAGGTCGCCGGCGCAATTTACGGCTCGAAATTTCCACCTTTTTGGGGATGCCAGTTCTTGCATTCCATTGTGTACTGCACGACGCTCGAGAATAGACCTGACTTAGCTAAGCTGTGCTACACTGAGAGACCTAAATCTAGGAGTACTGGAAAAAATCTGACTCCGGTCATCTTAAGTAAGATCTTCTTTAGTTAACCACCCTCGCGACGATAGATCGCTATATCCGATATCTCTCTCTGGAGAGAGTTAATATTGCCGCACGGTGGGCGTTATCGAGAAATTTTTAGCGCGACAATTAATTCACGGGCCCCTTCTACGTGGAACGATCGCTATTACCGGAACTTCGCCATTGATGCTACCACGAACAGCACGGCCTGCTATTGGCATACCGGCTATTAATATTGTCACGTTCACCGACGGGCACATTCTCCAGGCATGCTGCGCTCACCATCACCACCACAAGCTTCCCTCCACCGCCTGGCTACCAGCACCAGCGCGGCCGCTGGTGAACGGGTGTCATCACCAATTTTCACCACCACCATAGAACGGTCTCGCCGGGGCCGTGTACGGTAGCCAGCTACTAATTTCGACTTCATCGGCCGAGATAAGGCCGGAATTTTTGCCACTGCGATCCAGCAGAGAGAGCCGGCGCTAACACGGGCCCCGGGACTCCTTAATTTTCTGCCTCTCCCCCCCCCTCCTCAGGAAATCCTGCTGCCGTTCCGACGTCGGTAATTAGTAGATTCTATTTTTGCGCGCGATATCGAATCGCACTTAAATGCAGCAAGATTCTATGAAGTTATTAACCCAACGCCCCGTTGGCTCCTCAATTTATTGCCACGGGATGAATCTTCAAATTGCCTTGCTACCCCGGTTGAAAGTTAATGAGAAGTCCAAGGCGTCGTTGGGAAAATTCGAAGTAACGAGAGGGGGGGGATAACGAGGCGTCGACGGAGGTGGAATTTAAGTGGAGGGAGTTAATACCCTTTGGGCGTGATGTAAACGGTGTTGTCCTAATATTTCTACTAGATCCAAATCTTCCAGTGTTCTCTGAAAGCCGTACACACTCGGCTATTCAGTGTGGAACCCAGAATTTTCCAAGTGTTTTCCATTTTTTTTTCCTCTTCTCACTCGAGATCGTTAACCTCTCTTTTCTCGCGCTCACGTTTGGCGAAAGATCGGATCGAAAGCCGCGGCGACACTTCATACATCGAGCCGCTAATTGACGTGGCCGAAATCTTGATTGGTTTCACGGGCGGAGGTGGGAGCCGGGCGATCGCGCGATTCGTTTTGTCAACAGGGAAAGGTAAAAGCGACGCGATCGCGAGAGGAGCCGGCCCTAACTAGCTATAATTTAAGCGGCACCGGCCGCGGGCAAAAAATAAATGAACGCATTAAATTTGATTATTTTATCGGTCACCACGCCGAGCCACTCTCCCGCTGAAGTATCCCCTCTAATTGCGAGCATAATTCCTGGTTTTTATTCAGTCCTACCGGGCGGCTCCGCGCACCGCGACCGCGCAGCTACTAATTTCGATCTCATCGATGGAGATAAGCCCCGGAATTTTTGTCAGCGGCCGCCGCCGCCTCCGATATCCCAGACTTCTTCATTTTCGCGGCGGATCCGCCGAGAGATTCCACCCGGGATCATTAGGCCGCGTTCATCGGGAGCCTGTGCGCGGTTCTTGTGCTTTCAGATAATGCGAAATTAGTGAGCCGGGCCCCTGATCATGCTCCTCGATGCAGAGTTGATAAAAAGTTGTATTTTAATGCGAGCGAAGTAACGTAAGTCCGGTCTCGCCCGTCATCCGAGTATTATTTTATCGATCATTGGACGACCGACGTTCCTTTGGGAGCCTTAAAACTACAAGTGTCCGCTCCACGCTTCGGCACCCCTCAAGTGTTTTTACCACCGAGGATTCCTTTACCTCCAAACATTAATAGATATGGGATCAGTAAGGATGTGTACTTCCATAGCTCCAGAATCTTTCAACGGCAGAATTTCTCGGGCGGACCTAATAATTCCATTCGAATCAAATACTAGCCGAGGACAGTCCCATCTAACGCACGAACGCTTGTTCGCTTTTACTTTATCGTCGGTATCTCCAGCGACGATGTTCCTCTTCCTCGGAATTTTCAAACGACCCAGGAGCTATTCTCGATCTCCCCCCTCCCCCCTCCCCCCTTCCTCTCCTCGAAAGCGATTTCACCTACTTAGGCTCGCAAGGGACATCCGACTTTCCCACCTCGGAGGATGCTTGGTGGCCGTAGAACGTCGTACGGGATAAGCGTTCTAACCTTTGATCCCGTCGCGGGCAACGCCGCTAGAATACGAGGTCGTTCTACGTTGTCCGCCCCCTGTTCGGGGCCCACCGAATCCCGATCCAATTTGATGCGCACGGTAGCTTCTGGCGAGATACCGCGGCGCGAGGGGGCAACGGGGGTGAATGGTAAATAACCGAGCCGTCGGCCGTGGACACGGGCGCGGGAAGAAGAGCCTAATTAAACGATGTACAATTTATAACACCAGCCGGAAGGTCTAATGGCTCGCGTTCCTGGAAACCCGCTGCCTCGAGCGTAGGGACCACACCTAGCTGGGCCCTGCCGCTCAGAGAGATTGTCATCGCGTCTACCGAATGACGCCGCACCGCCTCGCGTTTCTTCCACCGATCGGCCACGGTGCACTGAGCTTCCATCGTGTGCGTGCGTCGACGCTTCATTATCACGGTTAACATTAACGATCGTTTCGTTACAATGTAGAGCGTGAATGTTGTGTGGAAGCTTCTCGAGGTCGCATGGAAAATCAGGGAACTGAAAAAGAACTTCACTCGTGGCATGGCAGGTCTATCTCAGCGGAACAATGAACATTCTTCTTTTTTTCTCTTGTTAAGTAATGTCTACTGTGCAATCAAGAATTATTATTATTATTCCGCCTGGATTGTAATCATCGTAATTTGGGAGCAGCTTTATTTATTCATTGATGCAGTGGCGCACTGAGGCTTTAATCTTGGGGTAACCGAGTTGAGTGGATAAAAATATTTTCAATGCAAATTCAATAAAAATATATAGTAATAAAGTCCAGTTTTTTTTTCTTCTTACAAGGTCCCTTATTTGGGGTTGTCAGGCCCCTTTTATTCGGGCCTTGAATTCATACATGTAATATATTGATTATCGAAATCTTGCGAAGGTAGTAAGATAAGATTCCGAGAATCTACTTCGTGACCCAGCAGAAAATGATTTTCCCCTGCCATAGATCGTAGAAGAAGCACCGTTCCCCTCACCGCGGCGCAGTGAAACGGTCCTCGAGAGCGGTCTTGGCCACGGCCGAGCGTACCACTATTTAGATGTCTCTCGCATCGTGCAACGGTTCTTGAAACGTCGGCATACGCTTATCGGATTCCAATTAACCGCGCGATCGAGCGCTCTTCCCGTAAACGGTTACACCTGTGGTCGTAGCTGGCCGTGCGGAAGTGCTCGCGGCGAGCAAGAAATAATTAGAGCTTTCGGTCCGGCGGGGGAAGCGCGGAGAATGTAGGAAGCCCCTTAATGACCTTTGCTTACACGTACTCGCCCGTACGTACGTACGTACGTACAGGGGCCGGCTGTTTCGCCGGTTGCATCGATGGACCGAGCAACTCGATAACTCGGAACCGGTATGTCCGCGCGAAACGAAAGTGTGAATCGTGCCTCGCGCCCGACACGAACCGCGTCGATTTTCTCGCGACTCGACCTCGATTTGTCTTCGCTTTACATGGGCTTTCGTTGCTCGCGCTTTCGACCCGATTCCTGGTAAAATACCGCCGCTTTATCGGAACGCGCGGATTCTTTCGCCTTTGCAGCTTGCGCCAAAACAATTCGCAGCGTTTCTAGCGGCAGCTAGAAGTCCCTGTACTCCACATCGAACTGTTTATCGTCTTCAAGGTGAAGTTTAGAAGTAATCCGCTACGATTCTCGTCGACAGCTCAGGTTCCGGCTGTGAAGCGTGAAGTTCTGTTGGAAATGAGCGAGGCGCGAACGAGGAGCAGCGAGAGTTTGGGCGCGGGTGGATGGACGTTAAATTGGCGTGGCGAAGATTTAGGGGGAGGTTTCGCGGGATTTTATAAAGTCTGCCGAGGGGCAGGGGATCGGAGGGAAAAACCAGGCGGAATTGAGAGCACTCTCGAGGGTAATGCGGCATAAAGGAGATAAAGTACGTTTAATATCGTTGAAACAGTTATGGCCGCGATTATGCCTCCCGCGGACGTCGAGCTCCTGTGCATTTTGTATACAAATGTTCCATCGGCCAAGTGTCCGCCGTGAACCGGGTTAACGTCCCGGTTGCTTAATAACGCGTTATCAAGGGGGCTGAAACCGTAACCGGCGGCCGTCGAGAACGATTACCCTTCCGGGGGTACGTTCTGATTACGGGAAACACTGGAAATTTTACTGTGATCTCGATGCAACGTTCGGTATCGCGGCAGCTCTTCTCTCCTCTCATTACTGCTTAATCGGAACTTTCTTCTGAAACAATTTAGTAACGCTAGGCCATAAAAAAACTGTCCCCTTCTGGACAGCGAAACTCGTAAAACTAAGTAGAAGAGCTTCTCGACTCCTTCACCAAAGAGCGACGGAACGTCAAATATTCTCGATTCGATCAGGCGTCCTCGAAGCAGCGTATACCTCGGCGATACGATCGGCCCGGCTATCGGGCGGCGATTCAATTTACACAAAACAGTATTTAAAGGTCGTAAAAAGAGTACAGGCGGGGTGGGGGGGGGGGGGTTAGGGGCTGGTCTATGCGGGGCACGCTTGAATATTCATAGGGCGCGGTCATAAACAGCCAAATAAATTGGAGAGAGCGAGTGTAAACGCTAAACGGTTACACGGGGGTATTAACGGCTGGCGGGGAACGAAGATTTACGGGACAGTGTGCCGAACAAATTAACGAACGGAGGGGCGGGAGGGGGAGTTTTAAGCAGAGAGGACAAGTCGATGGAGGGGTAGAGAGAGAAAAAAAATACGTATGAATAAACAGGAAAAGAAGCAGAAAGAAGCGCGATCGTGCGATAAGAAGTCTGAAGATCCAGGCGTTCGACGAACAACTTCGCGACTCGTCGATCCCCGATCCACGATCCACCAGAGCCACCGGAATCGGGTTAACGTCCGTGTTATTTTTGCTGCGAGCTGTCAACCCGGGAATCCTTGCGCTAACAAGGTGCCGCACCGGTCGAGCATCCGAGTCCGTTTTTATCAATGGCCCTTTGGGAAGTGGCGGGATGCCCCGGTCCTCTTCAGCGAGGATCTAACGAGGGCCTGGCTTTTTGCGCATTAAAATATCGACTAATTGCCCCAGGATTCTGGCCGACGTTTTTGCGCCACCGTCCAGCCCGGCCTCCCCCCTCCGAACGTGATCGGCCGACCGAATATTCCCGAAATCTCGAATTCGACGGGCAACTCGACGCGTGACATTTTTTCCATTCGTATGCCGGTAACCACCGTTTCTCTTTTCCAGGAAGAGTCGTCTTCGAGCTACGGCATCCTTCAATCGAGGCTGGACTCTGGATATAGAAATCGCTGCTGCTGTATTTTTGCAGCGACGACTTTGGTGCACACTTGGTGAGCGTCAATCACATTTCTTCGTTGATGAAATCAGTGGTTTATTAATACCAAGAGTCTTACACGGATGGTAGAATTACAACGCCTCAGATTTGTGACGATTTCAATAATATCCATGGATCAGATGTTCGTGGAAGTCTCTGTAGATACGTTGAGCCTCTGCTTACACCGTTTTAATCACGACCTCCTTCGTTAATTTTGATGTTCCCTGTCACTCGTAGACTCAGCTAACGAGCCAGGCGTTGTTTAATCCACTTATCCGTGGCATCGCTGTTACCTCGTGCAGAGGATCTTTCTCGCTGGAGACGATGATTCTGATTCGATCTACGGGTTTCGGAGCTCCTCTCCTTCACTTTACAAAATTCTGTTTTGGAAGTTTCTTTAAGTCTGTGACGTTCAAGTAATTGAATCACGCGTCATTGAGGAAAATTCTGTCTCAGTGTACCAGTTTCGCTCGAGTGTCTACATCTGGAGCTATTTGTATTGGAATTTAGTCTTCGACCGTAAATAATATACCAATTACGTAATGAGTCCCATGGAAGAGGCACATACGCATTAGCATACTCGTTTCCGTGGTGACGTATCCGAAATATGTCCGTCATCCGAGGAATCTGGCCGATGGCGCGATTAAGAAACACGCCTCTCGCTGGTGTTCGCGGCTTTTCACCGCCAATTAATACGATTTCATAACGATCGATCGTTTTTCTCCGGCGACCAGGCCGGGGGGGAACAGGATCGCGGGGAATAATCGCTAGCGGTCGGACGATAATTCATAACACGGGATCGGCATTATGTTCTATTTAGAAACCGGTCGAGCGTCTCGAGAAATATCGACATCAGCCTTCGCGCGTCCCTTAAAATGAGCCAGAGCTTCGATACCTGTTTACGTATGTCTTCAATGAAACATCTGAACACTCGTCCGAGGAATCCTTTTTTAGATAGGTACTTGCTATGTGGCGAATCGGGGTGGTTCGTGGAACGCTTTGACATTTACTCAGGTGTAAACTATTTTTTTTTGTTTTTGTTGTAAATGGTGTAATAAAGACGTTTTATTATTATTATTATTATTATTATTATTATTATTATTAAGCGAGATGTTTTCCACCACGAGGTATTTGCAAACTTCAGCAGAGTAATTCTACAACTGTGGATTTTCATTCACGAATAGGTTCCTACTACTTTAAGGGGTCATATACGTTTCTCGGCGCTAAAACGTGGTCAATGTTTGGGAGAAATTCAGGGATAAACTATTAGTCCGATTGGTTTAATTCTTTTTGTGTTTTATAGGTATACGTTTATAGATTATAAAACAGGTATGAGAATTCCAAAAATTTAAAAAATGTGGCGTCTGCGGGCAGTGGCGTAGAACATGTTTTCTGGCGCCGCCCAAAACGATGATAACTGCCTCACCGTTCATCCGATTAACTTCATCATTTACACACATATTCCACATAAGATTCGTTATCGTGTGACATTGAGCTTTTTCAATTAAATTGAACTATTTTTTAATGACCAGCAAAAACATACGGGTTTTATAGCGAAAATCACGACCCTTTTCTTCAAAGTGCTACTATTTTCGCAATTTTGTTTTTTCGAAAAAATGGCGACGTCACACGATAACCATGATCCCACAGGTTGTTAAAAAATCGGTGATTTTTATTTCAGACCACTGGTACGGGCTGAATCATGCCCACCGTTTTGGGCGGCGCCAGAAAACATGTTCTACGCCGCTGCCCGCGGACGTCAAATTTTTAAAAATTTTGGAATTCTCGTACCTGTTTTATAATCTATAAACGTATACCTATAAAACACAAAAAGAATTAAACCAATCGGACTAATAGTTTATCCCTGAATTACTCCCAAACATTGACCACGTTTTAGCGCCGAGAAACGTATATGACCCCTTAAGGGAGGACCCCACCCTGAAGCCACTAACAAAAGACAAAGTTAGGAATTTTTTTTTCGTATAAATAAAAATATAGGACTTGGATTTTTCATATAATTTTAAAGCAAACTGGCCTACACTCCCGGGAATGACTGTGGATCATCTGAGAAGGAAATACAAAAAAGATATATAAACTGGAATATATTATCTTCCACATAGCGTAGGATTTTCTCAAAATACGAATTATTTTGGAAATTATAGCCGTTTGAAGAATTGACTTTGATTTTTTACATAAAAATTTGCACTGAAATGCTTGTAAAAAATCGAATAATTGAAATATCAAAAAAATCTTACGCTAGATGGAAGATAATATATTCCAGTTTATATATCTTTTTTGTATTTCCTTCTCAGATGATCCATAGTCATTCCCGGGAGTGTGGGCCAGTTTTTTGCAGTTCGCCGGGAAGTCATTTTGTTCGCCGCCACTTTGTACAATTTTTCATAAATAAAAAAATTCCCGCAAATTAAAGGTTGCTTTAAAACTGTACTTATAAAAAATCCAAGCTCTATATTTTTATTTATACGAACAAAAAATCCCTAACTTTGTCTTCTGTTAGTGGCTTCAGGGTGGGGTCCCCCCTTAAAATCTAATAACCCTGCATGAACTGCAATCCAGTCACATATCGTGTCTCGCATATCTACCACGAACCAGAGCTCCCAAGTATGTACCCTGAGCTCAAGTGCAACCACTGGAGACAGTGGTGACCAGTCTACCGGCCCGACGTCAGTATCTATGTACATCTTCCTTCTTCAAATAGCAGACGATTGCTGGCGACAACGATCCCAACTTGAAACACCCCCCGCACTATAGTCCCAAGTAACACACGTTCCCCGACACGCCTTTCTACCAGCAACCGGTGCTCTCGAGCACCAGCAAAGGAAGTCACCTATCCGCCGAGCCACCACACGGGCCCCGCGGTTCGCCTAGCAAGCGACCAGTTCAATTTGTGTTAAGGTGCACGGGGTCCCGGCCCGCTAATTGCCTCTCGAATACCGCGAGTAGTTCGCGGAGAAACACCTATTTAACCTAGCATTCCTCGCGACAATCGTCTTTTACGCGCGCGGAGGCCACTCGAGCGGCGCGGCTCGTTGCCCCGAGCAAAAAGAGCGAGCGTCCAGTCGTGTCCGGGCCCAGCGAGGCGGCGATCACAATAATTGAGAGAGAGAGAAAGAGAGAGAGACCAAGCCATCGCCATCGGTATCTGACAAATTATTGCATGATTCCGGGGGGAGGGCCACGCGAATGCCTCGCCCCGACCCCCTTTCTTTTGCCCGACGACCACCACCCGTCCGGCGAATTTATAATTTTCGCCGCGCATCCACAGAAGCCAACGGCGTCCTCTCTCTTAATCGGCGAACTTGTTATGCGGCCGGGCTTTTTGCCTCGCGGACTGGTATCAGTCGGCGCGATAACTTCGATCGTTTTGCCTCCCGAACGCCATTCCCACTTCCCAGAAGCGATCTTCCTTCATGTCCGAACGAAACTCGAAGTTGAAGGTGGTAGGAGGTGACGCGGCCACCGCGTGGGAGTTTATTGTATATGAATTCTGTTTCTCATTTCGCGAGGGACTTGCTCGCCCGTTAAATGGAAGGTATCGAGGGTATTGAGGGGCGCACTGGTGTCCTTGATTCCGTGGAATGGGCACTCAGGTAGTTTCGGGTACGAAAATCTCGCGCCCGAGGAACGGGAGAGAGGATACATCGATTGGGAAACGGGAAGGGGGAGGGGGGGGGGGACGGATAAGCGGAATCGTGACAAATTGTCGTTTGGGAAGGCGGCAGGAAAGTCGGCCGCCTCTCTGTCGGCCGCGGCGGCAGCGGCTGATCTGAAATTTACAACTTTTTAGGGGGCCGTTTTATGGGTAGTTAGAAAGTTGTAATTTAGTTAACGAGGTAACCCCGGGCAATTGCATTATACGGAGATAATTTTTAATTTTATGCCCGCTATATTAAAGTTCGACATCGAGTAGCCGAGACATGAATAAATTTCACCGGCTACAAGCTCTACGGGGACATCTTCAATCTTAACGCGATCCCGTCTGCAGCGTAATAAAAGTTTTTATTACGGAACGCCATTTGCTTGGATCGCTCGCGTGGAATCCAACCGTACAGGCAGATGGAGAAATTTCGGCTGAATTCCTCAAATACCGTACGCCTTTCCATTTCCATTTCAGGCCACGTCCCCCCCTCCCCCCCCCCCCCTGATTCGAGGCGCGCCTCTGATATTCGTCTTCGTCTCCCGATGCCCGGCCGCCGATAAAACAAACCCACAAATTCTTATCATCCCGGTGATCTCGATTCCCGAATTGGAATAACGCTTCCACCGGGAAGCACGATGATGTTTCTCAAGGACCACCGGTCCACGTCTCGAAATTACAAAGTTTGGCTCAACGCCCGCCTCGGGAATATTTTATTCCCCGCTACTTGAGAATTCAAGATCCTCGATAGTCTTCCTCGAGCTCCTCTATATTTGTCTCGTCCCCTACGAGCGTCCAGAAGCTTCGTTCGCCGTAAACTGAATATTCAGATGTTCTCCGTGGATCCCGAGGTATTCGTCAAATCTCCGCCTGGATGCCGCGGAAAGATTAATTAAAAGTAAGCGACGCGAAGCGCCAACTAAAGATCTCATTGTCAGCGGCGACGTTAAACGAGGCACCACAGGTGGAATTAGTCACGAATGTTAGTTACGGGGCGGCTCGTTTCCGATACGGTTCGACCGTTTTCGTGCGTGTAAGAACAGCCATCGTGTCGTGCCTAATTAGGAGCACGTATCCGCGCGTGCTTTTTGAAGCGGGCCGCTCGCGCGCTCGCGTTTGCATCGGGCCGCGGCTTTCTTGCCGCGGAACTTTCTCGCCGTAAACGCTCGACGCGAGGCCCCGACCAGCACTCCGGACTCCTCCGGCTGCTTCGTAAACTTCCTACGAAGTCGGAAACGGGATTTCGTCTCGATTCATCTTGCCGGCAATTACTGGCAACGGCACATGATCCGCGTACCTGCCTACCGATGCGCTCGATTTATGGGAAACGCGTGTAAGCTTCGGTAGAAACGATTACTTTACTTGCGCGCCTTTCCATCGAAAGCCGAACTTGACATGGCGATCCTTCCCCCCCCCCTCCCCCCCCCCCCCCTCCGGCGATCGATACCCTGGCATTTTCCTTTTTTTCGCCGACGCGTACGTGCAGCAGCTATTGAAACCCCCCTTTGACGAGCGACCGGCGTCCTTTTCCAATATATTCGATTAGGAACGATATAATTCTTCTCCGAAGGCGCTCGGGTGAGATGCGCGAGGCCTGTAGCCTGGATCGAATTTTCAAGTTATCAGAGCTATTTAAAGTAGAAGACGCGCTCGAGAAGCGAAGCGCCCATCGGCTCCGGTATTCCGATGAAATTGTATCGGCTAGGGGTCCCCTCGCAGAGGAAGGCTTTCCTTCCCCGAACCCATCGGGCCCCTTTTTCTTCCCTCCTTAATTCCCTTCTGGAGGACACGAATCCGAGCATCGGTACACCCGTCGAAACAGTGGCTGGCTCCCAATTAGGAGGCCTCTTTTAAGTAATGCCCGCGATCTCTCTGCCCTCTCGCTCGGGCTCACGCCGGCTTTACCTGTCCCGCGGTCTCTGTCGGCTCGGCCACTGGCACGATTGACTTTCCGCGGCATCCTCGTCTTTCTCTTGTATAAATTAGTCCCAGCCGCCACATAATGGCGTGTCGATGCGCTACTGTCCCCCGGCTAGCCTCTGCCTTTTTAATTCTCTTTTTCCCCTCGTGCCTCAGGTAGTGCCACAGGGACCCACCGTTCTCTCCCGTCCCTCTCCGTTCTATCTACGTCTTCTTCTGGCCTTTCTCCTCGGGCCCTCCTCGTCCCACGCGCCCAAGGGACCATCGCGCTGTCCCTGTCCCCCACCTCGACGGGGCCCTCTCTGCCCCTGCGGAGATCTACTCTCTGGGCCTCCTACCCCCCTCCCCCCTCCCCCCTCCCGCCCTCCCCTCCCTCCTTCTCGCTTCGTTTCGCCGCACTCGTCAGACCGGCCGCTTAATTTACGACCAATTAATTTGGATAAACTGAATGAGGGGAGCCCTGCTTTCGATGCACGCGTTAACCGTGAATTTTTTTCCTCCCCCTCCCCCGGGCCCGATGCCTCCCCCTCGCCGCCTTCCGGTCCAGCGGCGGTGAGCGCACACTCGCCCCGAACCTTTTCGGGGGCCCCGGGCCCGACGGCTCTTCCCCGCGGCTGGAAACCGGCGAGCCGGGGCCCAACGGATGATCGTCCCGTTGACACGGTTGTAATTTCTGATCGGAGACGACTTGATCGCCAGCGCTCGATAGCGATTGTCGTTAAAAGGGAACGGGGTATCGCGGATCGTTTGCGTGTGTCCTTCTCCCGGTAATTGGCATGGAACGTGGAGGATCGCCCGTTCGGCCCGTCCAAGGGGCGAGGATGGGGGACTAGGTGACTTCGGAGATGGTGATCGAATGTTCGGGCACACCTTTTTTGGATTAACTCGCCAAGGACTTTTACCGAATGCTCCTTCAACCACCACCTAAAGAGAGGAACCACCGCATATATACTGCCAAAATCCTCGTGCTTTACGTACACCCTAGGTGACGGATTAAAATCGAAAAGGTGGCACGAAGCAAGCGAGAGCCCGGAACGATCGTTTCCCCAGGCAATTGGATGGCGCGTGAAATGGATTCCGCTGGCCAGAAAATCAGCGTCGATCCGCGTTTCTCATTGTATCGTACGTGAGGAGGGCGGGGGGGGGGGGAGGGGAGGGAGCGTTGCAGCAAGAGCCCGAGGAACGGGAGAAGGAACGGTTAGAGAAGCGACGGTGAGGAGCTGCAAGCAGCAGCGGCAGCACGAAGCAGACATCGAATCGGGGCTCGATGCCGTGGACAGGCCTGCTTGGTATTCCGTTCCCGTCCGGAGGCATAATTGGCCGCCAACTGGCGACGCTCCTCCGGGTATCGCGAAGACAAGAAATTATTCTTTAATTAATTGTCAGCGCTCAATGTGGCCGCATGCGTAGGATCGGTCGGCCTCGTACATAAATTTCATCTATATGGGAGCGCCGACTGCGCGCGTGTAAGAGCCTCGCATAGAGGGATATTCAGGAGAAAACGCCGGGACCAGAATGGAGAGGGGCAGTGGAGAATATAAGGAGAGCCGAGAGAGCTTCCGATCTGCGGAGGTAGCAAATACCTGGCGCCTGTTTGTAAACCCTTTAACGGTAAATCGTCGCTCTAAAGGGTCTCTTTGCACCTTCACTCCTCCACTCTCTCTCTCTCTCGCCTCCCCTCGGTTTCCTCTATATTCCTCTAAATGCTCGCGTAGGTGATCGCCGGGCAAGATGGAGCACCGTATAAAGAGGGGAAAGTTGCTTCAACCAGCTAGAATTGCAATTTCCGCGCTCGGAACGCGCTACTGGACACTTTGCTTAGCGATCGTGTCTTCTAAGCCGTCATTAAGCTATCCCATTCCAAGCATAAACGTTTGATATGAAACATTGAAGTAAATAGCATCTTCGCGATCTTGGTGAATGCTGGAGAGGAAAGGCTGCTCAGGTTGCCTCGTACTTTGCTCTAATAGTAACGAGGCCACGAGGGCAAGGTTCCTCGGCTGGTCGTAAAATAACGACAACTTCCGGCGATTTGGCCCCGTTTCTAATAACCAGTATATCGGGGGGCCCGGGTACGAACAATTAGGCTACCGGTCTCGGCCGAACGGACGACAGTTACGAGCCGGCCGAGGGATTCAAAGAAGGCGGCGAACTTCTTTGATCGGACGTGCCAGTGGAACGGATCCCCAGCCTTCTCGTTTTAGCCCGGGAAGGTGGCTCCTCTGGCTACCCCGTTCTTGCAGATAGGGAAGGTGGACCCCGCGCAAGTATACGTGAATCCACGCATTGGCGTCGAGATCACACCTGTCTCCAGCAAACTCCTACGGCTGTTCCAACCGAGTCCTACATAATCTTTTAGGAGAATAAAGGACAAGGGGCTTTAGTGTCTGCCAATAACTTGGAAATTCTCTAACGGATCTGTAGGAAACAGCCAGCCAGTATAACCACTCATAGTGGACAGACAGAGTTCCAAAAAATGTGAAAGTTACCGGGTAGAGTGATCACTTACGCTTCTTAGCCGGGCAACAGAGATATTACGGTGATCAGTTTAGAACGGACACCTCTCACAGATCGTTGCCTATCCCTTCTCGCCTAAAAGCGAGCAGCTCTGACGCTCATGGACAGATTATTCGGGACAGGTGCGTACACAGGCCCCGGGGTTCACGTATGTAGATACAAGGCGGCGCTCCGTGTGCGTGGACCCCGTGCACCGTATATATTTTATAATTAGCCTCGAGGGCCTCCGTTCGATAAATCAGCGCGCCGCCCGGGCTTAAGACTTAATTAAAAATTTAGTCAAAAACCAATTAGTGGCTACGCCGGATTAACATATTTCTAATTATCTGCCGGACACTTTCGGCCGCCCTATACCGCTGCCTCGACTACTTGCCATATACGAGGAGGCCGCCGACGTTCTCTCCTCCCTCCTCCCGCCCCTCACCCCGTCGATGACTTTGCGATACATTTCGTTGCGCCCAGCGGAACTCCCTTCTTTTTTTTTTTTCTCCACCTTCATCGTTCCTTGGGACATAATACTTCTTTCAGGGAGGGATCACGCTCGGCTGAAAAAAAGGTCGTTGCCACGATCGCCGTCGACGCAACCAAGAGATTATTG
The DNA here is from genome assembly GCA_947577245.1 of Andrena bucephala. Lineage (NCBI taxonomy): Eukaryota > Metazoa > Arthropoda > Insecta > Hymenoptera > Andrenidae > Andrena > Andrena bucephala. The sequence goes on from OX387715.1 coordinate 115,091,609, forward strand.
TTTTCTTCCCCTGCTCCTTTTTTCCTTTTCCGTTTCCATCCGATCGATCGATCGTAATGACGATCGTTCGAGTGCACAATCCGGGTTCGATGACTCTCGACTTACCTTTCGTTCCGGCTCGTTTTCGTTGGGGGCGATCGGGGCTTGCCTCGTTTAATCCCGTCCTCTTTTATTCGATGATGTATCCAACTGCGCCAACTGCGACGCCTATGCCTGGTCCGTAGCCTACGTGCCCGGACCTTTGGGGTGTCTCGCGGGGATCTCGAAGGAACGGTAACAAGTCGGTGTTTAAATACTGAAATCGCGTTTATTTCACTATGGTATACTTCCATGGATAAATTATATATCATGTTACATTTATACAGGGCGCTTGGGCACAATCCGGGGACCTCGTCGCGCTCGCAATGGTTACCGATCGGTGCTTGCGTATCACTGTCTCCTTCCCTCGAATCGATCGTGGTACGCGTAGATACAGAATTTACATACCTCTTCGCTCGTTAAACACCCGCACGTATGTACACACGCTTCCCTATCGTTCCCTTAACGCTTAATAAACGAAACCATCTAACACACTCGTGCCTCCTGACTTTATCGTAGGCGACGCCCTAGAGCGCGCGGATCTCCGCGTCCTATTCGAACTCCTTTGAAAGAATACGCTATTTAGACTCGCGAGTTCGGCTGGCTAATTCTGAATGCTGAAAGGGGGTAAGGCTTCGACCGTTGGAGAAGCGATCGAATCAAGGCTTTAAGGGTGGCGTCGCGGGGAGCCATCTGGGGGCAGACTTCTAGATGGGTAGCTGTTTTAGGGAAATTACCGGTTACGTCGCGTATTCCTTTCAATCCAGTGGATTAACTCCGCTCGTAGATTTCGTCCAACATGGTTCTCGCGCTTACAGAGTTCTAATCGAAGTCGGGTCTATCTTTTCCTGTCAGCTTCTCATGGAAATCGAACGTCCTGTACACGCGTATATACACAACACGTCTATTTACAATATGTACATCGGTGTTACGGGCTTTTCCGTTGAGATCAACGCCTTCGAAATGCCTTCTAAATGCTGTCACTCGCCGCTGCGCGCGACCTTTCCGCTCGTTGTTCGCGAATCCGTCGAGGCTCGATGCTCGAGGGCCCGTGGAAATTATAAACTATTCAACTCGAAGGCGAAACGCGGGGAAACGAGCAGACACGAGAGACGAAATTTCGCTTCTTTTTCTCAACACTCGCTTCTGACAGGCGACAGTTCGCGACGGTAAAAGTCATCGCCGATTTATCGTCTCGCGTACACTCGCCGGCAAGCCTGACTTTTTACGACCAACGGGGATGAGTAATTCGCGCGTTACGTAGTCGCGGCGTCGAATGGTCGTATCCAATTTCTCAGATGTCCGTTTGGGGTACACGGGTCTCTGCTGCTCGATTGGACCTCAGCGATGCTGTGGAAACGGGGCTCCCAATTCCCTTGGAATTTTCACGGTTCGATTCAGGCAGGTCGGATTCCTCTGTCGAGCCTTCAATTTTGTCGCGAGTGTCTTCATCTCCTATCAAGCTTTCAAATTCACAGATCTTCGTTTACTGGGCTCTGGAAACCCAGTTACATCTTCCATTCTACATTCTTCAACTCGTCACCGAACTTCATCCCACTGTGTGCCGGCAATTTCGAACACCTTCGAGTCACCTCGATCACATTCTCCTTGAACCTCGCGAAGCCTCCCCCTCCCCCACTCTGTTCCCAAACCCTCAGCAACGTCGTCCATTTAATCCACAGTTCACTCTCTTCAAGTCTGCAGTCTCTGACTCCCGTCACCGTTCCCCAAGCCCTTCAGTTCCTTCTTCTAACGACAAAGTCAGCTCGTCCCGTCGCCACCCCGAGGTCCAATCGATCTCCCTCGCTTCTGGATTAGAGGAGGCGATCTCAGGTCAGCTTCCCTCGCGGCTCGCTCGCCCAGAAGAGGCAGACTGGCCAGGATACGGGCGACTTGTTCTCGCGCCGCTCGAGTCTGCCTTATTAAGGCCTGTGTCCAGGGGGCCCCATGAACATGGCTGCCGCGGCCGCGACATGGGTGTGCCTAGCCATGGCCGCCGCGATGAAGGGAGGCACTCCTGGTGTTCCAGGAGGCCCCACTCCGGAGAACATCAGGCCCGAGCCGAAACTCGGGTGCAGCAGCGGCCTCGCTGACAGCCTCAGCTTCTCGATTTCCGCCTCCTGCAGCCGCTTCGCCTTCGCCCGCCTGTTCTGGAACCAGATCTTCACCTGGAACAGGGAAAACGGGGAGAAGGTGAGACGATGGGGCGATCAACGGGCACCAAAGCTGCGTGACCGCTTTAATTTCAGCCAGTTAAATTGGCTGGGGTTAGCAGCAGCTAGTCGAACCTGCTCTGTTAGAATACGAAGAAGCGAATTACAATTCCCGATCGCCGAGCACTTTCCAAAATCAACTTTTCCCTCGCCGTTGTCCCGTCGGCGGCAAGGACGAAATCGTGGACGGGTATCGACGCGGCGAGAACGATAGTCGATCGGCTACACGCGGGAGCGGCTCCGAGGCATGTAATTAAATAATTACGCTATCGATCAGCGGTATATACGCGAGCGTTCTAACGAGGGACGCGCGAGTAGAAAATAGCCGGCCGCGGTGCAGCATGAACGGCCATTTAGCGCGTAATTAGCCGGCTCAAATTGGTGAAAGCAGCGATCGGAGGCGAGGCTGGGTGGAATTCGAGGCGAGTGGCGGCTCGGAAACTCGCCGCGTGGAAAAGTATGCGTCGCCGCGTCGAATTCGCCCGGAGACCGTGGGCAAACGTTCGCTCGCGACGGTAATTGTGTTTGCGCAGTCGGCGGACAATCCTTCTGTTTGGACAGTACACGCCGACGTGGATCCACCAGCCGAATCGCGACACGCGTCCCTCCGGCGATAGGTTTCCTTACCTCCTGGGGAGCCACGAATCCCGGCGGTCCGTGCGACGGGTTCTCCTTTTGGAAAACGCGCGCCGCCGCATTTTCCGCTCGCACGAATCCCGCCGCACGATTAACAAGTCGGCGAATCAGCGAATTAGTCGGTACCTCCGGGCTCCGTTAACGCGAGCGCTAATTGGACTGGCATTCGGAACGACTGTTGCAGCCTCGTTACACGTGCGATCCGAGGATAATTATTCTTATTAATATTGGGGGCTGAAAGCGATAGTATGGGCTTTCCATGAAAGTTTTATGAGCGACGTAATCGCGACGAGGCTGGAAATTGCGGAGGGTGTTTCGGAAGTGATGCACCAACGATTTTGGTATACTGACTTACGCAAGCTTCCCAGCATTTCGAATGAATGTATTCAGAGGTTAGATAGATTTGCCAGGATAGATAGATTTCTTCATTCAGTGGATCGTGTTTCTATGAAACGTGTACAGTTTTGATTAGGGGGAGCGCTGATATACAGATCTATGTATGTTCACATGCCACCTCATTTGTCTTCGAAACTGAGCACCCTTTCGATGTTTAGCTAAGCGTTTCAAGCACACCCTGTACGGTGCACCGTTGGTCCGAGGGTTATCGAAGGAGGTGCGCGTGTGCTGACAACAATGCCCCCATTACCATCATTCCTCCTCCGGTTATTATTATTTTTATCGGCGGGTAATGGCGCGGCGTCTACGCAGCTCCCATGGAATTAGCATTAAGCACCCCGTAGCACGCGTAACGAGTTCAAGGAGCCCGTAATCAGATCGCTAAAATGGGTATAATGTTCCATCGGCGCGGGGCGGCAAAGTAAAAAAATGTGGACGCCGTGGAAAAAAACGATATAAATCGCCGGCTGTTTAATAAATCAGACACGATGTCGGACAGAGGTACGTACACAAGTACCGGGGCTTGTGTGTGCGTAATCGTGGACGGAGGATACTCTGGGTATCGCTTAGAAAGTTAGAAATCTCGCGTCGCGTGACAATGCGCAATCAAATCGTTACTGGCTGCTCCCTGTGGAAAGACGTATTGCAATATTCCAAGAGGTTTTTCTCCACGTGCAGCGAGGCTTCCTGTTTTTCACGGCCGTGGGCTCACGCGTTACCACGTTGCAGCGCAATTTTCCAGGGAGCCGAGTAAACAGCGTCACGCGTCTGACTCCCTTCGAGAACCCTCCTATTCTATTCGCCCTTTTCGCGTCAAAAGACATCTGCCAGCCAGCGCCTACCATTATATAACAGAGGGTCTACGGTGTTAAATACTTTGGACTCGTAGTCCAACGCGACCTCAGTGTCCATTGCCCCCTTGATCTCTGTTTAGTCTGCTCCGCGTAGCTCCGTTACTCAAAATCAAATGATCTAGAATTCCTTGAAATTCCCTGAGGCTCCCAACAATGCTGTCTAATTGCCTGCGCGAGGAAACGAAGGCGTTCGATCGATCTTCGGCCATCGACTCGAGGCCATTTCCACGAACAACGCTATTGCGTTCTAACGGCGCGAATATCACCAGCCTAAATCGCGAACATACCTCTTCGTCGCGGGTGAATAATGAGAGGAGAGGGCGCGGGGCGTTTCGGTAGGGCGAAGAGGACAGGAGGCGAGGAGATCGTAGCTTATCTAAGCAAATGAATACGACGAAGCTTCATTTCGTCTGATGCATTGTAATGAATGCGGAAAGTGTATCTGAACACGCTAACTGCACGATAATAGCCGCATCGCGACCGTCTTTTCGGCTGTTACACGCGTCACGGCACGACGAATGTACATCCTCGTTTGGAATTACCGTTCCTTTAATTCTATCGCTGGCGAGCTATATTCGCAGGATTTCTAGGCGACGGTGACAAAAGATATCTGGTCACCTCGAGCTTCCGCGATCTGGCAAGAAATTAATACTCATTTCTCTGATATTTTACTATTATCACGCAGCGCAAGTAGCTTACTCCACGTCGCACAAATCAAAAGTAGATCCAGACTGTTGCGGGCGGACAATTAATCACGGTCTATGCCTGAAAGTGGAATAGGAACTTTATGGTCGGACGATTAATAACCACAGTCTATTGCTAACAGTAGATCCAGTAGGTTTATGGCCAGACAGAAATCGTTACAACCTATTCCTCTCCATCTACAGTGTTTTTTGTGTTCCTAACTATACACCTCAATTGTACTGTTGGGTACATTATAGCTCCCCAGGCCCTTTTTGCATAAAACGCATAATTGGATTCCTTGTTATTTTCTACATGTGCCCTCTAAATTTCATTGCCGTATCTTTAATATTGACAGAGCTATGGTAAATTTTGTGAATCGATATTGATCAACTGATTCTAACTCGTATCTAACCCAACCCACATGAACCTGAACGTGATACGATCTATGACTATTTTTCTGACTATATTTTTTAAAATTTTATGCAAATAATGAGTAAATAATAAAAAATAATGTTAAGGGGTCATTCCGGTTAGGGCACCGATAAATTCAGCAATTTTCAGGAATTTATTGCGACGAAAATAATTATAGTAATGGAATAAACCTTTTTTCTATTTATTAAACTACGTTTCTACAGTAAATAAAAAATATGAAAGTAATAAAATTATTGTTTTTCAAATGCTTTTGAAAGCGGTCTTGATGACGTGTTTAACAATTCATATCTCGCTCGTGAAAGCGATTTCCGCTGTTAGACTTATTTGAACCCAAAAATCCAAACAGATTCTTGATCAGTATGACTGTCGCTATCGCTCGGACTATAATTAGTGATTTATCTTCAAAATTAGCAAAATGCCGGGCAAAATGCAAGAAGAATGTTTTTCGTTCTTTTTCTTTTGCTATTTTCGATTTTAAAAGTAGGTTTGACTCAATGAAAATACTTGGTTGTAGTCCCTGCGAGAGTCATAGGTGTGCAGAATAAGCAGTCAAATTTATAAAGCTATCGGTTCGATAGATTTTGAGATTTTATCTTTCACGATATGAAAAAATGATGTTTCAAGAAAAACGTGTTCAAAGTTTTCACCTGCAGAGGTCGAGCTTCTGCGCCCCCCCACAAAATACCTCTGTAGAAACTAAAATAATCTGAATTTTTCCATGAAAATTTAACAGCACATTCTTGAGAATATGTGCTGTCGAAAAATATTAAAAAAAAAAAAAGATTTTTATAGACCCGCCTATAAGGAATGACCCCTTAAAAACAACATTCTTTTCTATAATTCCCCATTGTATGCAAGAAGGGCTTGAGTGGGCTACAATTAAAATTAATTTCACTGATTCATTTATCAAATATGTAATTCCGATTGTAATAATCCCACTACAAAGGAGATATATCACATTTTTAAATATTATAGACTGTTTCACAACAACCTCACTATGTATAAAAAATATCTAACTCCGTAATGTCTACAAATACTTTTCTCGAAACTAACTTTTGGCACTGAGGCCCATCTTGCACCCAACAGTACAATTTCAGACGATTCACCCAGCAAGTTTGAAGCATGAACCACCCAACAGAGCCAGCAATCAGCTATAAGGATTGCCGCGCGGAAGGTCATGGATCTCCTCGAGCAGTGTCTGGTGAGTCCCAGCAAATACCAGCAAATCTTAACAGATACCGCCTGGAAGGTCGTATCTATCCATTCGGTAACCCTGCTCAGTCGAATCGGACTCCATTCGCGCATGAATATTGTTTCTTCCTCTCGGCTTGCTCGACATCTTCAGCGATTCTTCCGAACCACATTCCCCGGGCGAGCTCGATCACCGTCGGGTGAATTCGTCGTCGCGTCAGCTTCGAACAGAGTCATTAACGCCACTGGCAAGTGTGCAGGCTATTGAAAAATCGGTGAGTCGAACAGTATTTACACCGAAGTCTCCGCGACTCGTCGGGCACACGAGCGTACACTTGGCCAAACAATTGGCGACGCGCAAAACCGTGCGTCGCCATTGTTCGGGGCGGCGGTGGGGCAAATGAGCGCAGATCATTTCGGCTGATACGAAAATTAAGTATAATATCATTCCATTACGTTCAATTTAATTAACGTCAATCATGTTAATTGCCAACCGCTCCGCGGAAGGGTGTGTAATTACCCGGTTCGACGTGATGTATCTGATGCGAGAGGCGGACGAGAATTTGCTCGTTTCAACCGCCTCCTGGCGAGCAATTACCGCGAGGAGAAAGAAAGGAACCATATAAAGAAAGCACGGCACTAAAAGACGAGTGCGTGTAAGAGGAATGAAATTGGGGGGTTTGAAGGAGGGACTTTGGAAAAACGAGCGTGACGTTCCAATTCACCACGATTATTCCGTTTGCCCGCTCCTGAGGGCGTGCAAGAGTGGGTGCACCCTTGCACTCGAGTAGAACTATCCTCCTACGATCAACAGACCTTTAATTTCTTCGGAAATAAACGCCCACTAACTTACACGAGGGGACGTTTCTTATACACACCCGTAGGATCTTCGACTCGACCTATGATTCTCTTCTAATCAAATTCGAACGAATGTTCGTGGAAGAAAAACGTGCAGGAGACGTGTCCCTAGCTGGAGTATTTACGTTTACACGTTCTTAGAGGCGCTTGCCAATCAGTTCTGTCTGCTGGCTAATCACGATCCGCGATTTCTCGAGGTCTAATGGCTGTTTCTGGCGAGTCTCACCTGCGTTTCCGTGAGGTGAAGGGAGGACGAGAACTCGGCTCTTTCGGCGATGGTCAGGTACTGCTTTTCGCGGAACTTTTTCTCGAGGGAGAGCAGCTGTTGCGTGGTGAACGGCGTCCTCGGCTTGCGGTTCGGCTTGTGCTTCCTCAGGGTGCACCTGACCGGGCCTGGTCCTGGGCCTGGCAGCCTCAAGTCCCCTGAAATCAGCCCGAAAAACTGTCGATCAGCGTCGGGGAGTCGATCGTGGACGAAGTCTGAGGCGGGCTAGCCTCCGTGGATTAGAAAGTCCCGCGGCGGGCTAAAGAAGATCGAGGATCTTCGAAAGGTCGCGCGTCCTCGAGAAGAATGCCTTCCCGAAGAAGTTCGTTAGCGCTGAGAAAGCGGGAATTTAAGGATCGACGAGTCTCGATAATTCTGGACGCGGGCATAGGACGGGAACTTTTGGCTCGGGGAATTTATGGGTCCCGATGGCGGAGGAGATGCGACGCGGTTTGAAGGATGAGGTGCGAAACGGGCGACACCAGCGATTCCGCGGAATAAGGGAGAGAGGATGTTCGGCTAATTACTGTAACGGCCAAGTAAAGTATGACACGGTAAGGCGCAACTGTTCGGCGCTACCAATCAAAACGTCCGAAGGGTACACGAGAAAATATGTTTACAATCGGTCGAAAAGTCCGCGGTACACACGATTAAGCGATACTACGGCTGAGATAATTAACGCGGCCGATTACGCCGCGAAGGTGAATTAAGATATCGGCTGGCAGGCCGAAGAGTATTTTCTCGCGCGGCCATAACTCGCGTAATTATTGCCCAACTATCGCTGCTGATAAATCGTTCAATGTCGGCGCAGCTGCCAAGAGAGAGAGAGAGAGAGAGAGGGAGAGAGAGAGAGCGAGAGAGAGAGAGAGAGAGAGGGAGAGAAAGAGAGGCGACATCCAATTATTCATATACTTCTGTTGCTCGTCACGCCTGGATCGCCGACAAAAATATTGACAGAATTTACGATCGCGTTTGCTTAACGTCTATTTATACGATTACGTTGTTTCTATTATGATGCCTTCGATTAACCCGAACTTCCGCCCTCCCCTTCCCTCCGTTCCTCCGTTCGGTATCGAGCATTCGGCGGATCGAGGAAAAGTACTATGATTAAAACGAAGGGAGACGAAAGTTATCGTTAATTATACCAGCGGCAGGGCTAGGAATAAAGATCGCCCGTGGAATATCGGACACACCGTCGCGAACTTCGTAATATATTAATCGTGTTTGCGCAGATTTGTTCGGATGGTGCAAAATTATCGGCTCGTTATTTCCGTGCGTGCATTGCATAATAATTATCTGGCGGGCAGCGATAACGTCCACCAGGCAGCGTTAATTAATGCGCCATGGACGGATCGATCGAAAATGCGCCCCCATCCCCTCCAATTTTCGACAGACTTTTCACTTGCCGCTGCTTCGTGATAAAATAACTCCTCTCGTCGACATAATTCGTTGTTGGGACGGTCTGGCCGCAGGCGATACTCGTTGCGAGAATTATTATCATTCAGAGTGCTGCTAAGGGAATTGTGACTTAAAATTCGCAATAAAGTACGCAATAATTTCGTCACGCGGTGCAGAGAAATACGAGCAACTTCCAATGTATGGATTTATTTCAACATACCCTGCTATCTCGCTACTATCCTCGCATTACAAATTCGTTGGGCCATCGAACAAGTGTTCCCAACCTACTTCCCGATTCCTAACAATTTTCCACCTGGATACGATACACTAGAGACTGCTTTTTTACCCAGCAAGAAGCACGGTTGCTCGGCGCGAAAAGCCCTCTCCCGCGCGAAAATCCGGCCTCGTTTCGCATTAACGAACACGCTCCTCGCCGGTGTCGACATAAATTACTCGCTCGTCGATCGCACGTTCGTTCCTCCGCAAGCAGCGCTGTTAATCCCCAATTTAAATCGACGGCCACCGCGTCTCGATGTCGCCCGTTGGTAAGGGAACGATCCAGAACGGCGGTGAAATTGAATCGTAAAAAATAAATTATCCCCCTCCGGTTACGTGGTCTCGCCCAGTCCTCCAATGATAATTATCTTCGCGATGATGGTCGATGATTAACTCAGTCTCGCGTAATTAACCGATTCCATGCCCGGTTTCATCTTCATCGACGCTCCCTATACCTCCGACGTTCATTTTCGCCTTGCTTTATGGATTCTTCATTAGCAGCCGATTAAGTAGGTGGAAACTGACTCGAAAGTTCGAAGGAATGAAACTCCGCTGTGGGAAAGAATTTTATATTTTCTTGATAACACGCGCTGTAACACGCGCCCGCGATTTACTTCAATATCCTTCGATGCAGCTGAAGAAACCGGCAGTCCGTCAACGCAAATAATCCGCAAGAAACATCACGGTTACCCAGAAACTGCCACCACGGACACGTGCTTGCGAACAGCAGCGTATCTCCGCATCCACGTTGCTGCCCGATCGAAAAACCGTATACACGGCACCCCGCCGTTCGAGCGAGCACGATGTAACCCTGCCCGCAGCGATTTATCGGACGCAAGAGCGAAGGAATCGCAAACATCGGGTAACACGATCCTCTTATCCAATCGGGAAGACTGTCGATTAATTCTTACGATCCAATTGCCGGTGTCCCGTTTCGCTGCTAATTACCGTCTCGTTGGCGAAGCTGGCGAAAATTCGCGGTGCCCCCCGAGGTGGACGGAAAAAAGGGGGCCGTCGATCGGCGACCGAGGGCCGGTGGCCGATCGGCGCGCGTACGGAGGTATCGGTATAGCACTCGGGAGCGATTTCGCGTGCGGGGCTCGGTCGGCCGGGCAAAAACCCAGGGAGCTGGAGAGGAAGTCGAAAGGATGACGATTTCGCGGCGAAACCGCGGGGCAACGGCGAATTCCTCGCGCTAATTAACGATCGGCGCGGCGCGCAAAAAACAGGGAGCGGGCTGGCGGCATTGTCGAGCGGATCTGTCGCGACATCGGTATTACGTCTTCCATTCCTGTACGTGGTTCTCCGCCCCCCCCCCCCCGTTTCGGCCCGTTATCCACCGCCGGCTAGTCGGCTAGTCCGCTCACATAACCGATCAATATGTTCCTCTTAGACGCTAATTAATTTCTGCTAATTAAACGCTCGCCTGGATCCCCGAGGAAATATATCTCGCGAGCGGCGAGTTTCTGCGTACGCGCGTGGACAAAGCACACCTGCGCTCGCCAACGCCGGAAGCTTCGCTCCCTTTCTCGTTAGTCAGTCGTTTCGAGGCATTGTTCGTGTGTTCGAGGCGACGGGGCCTCGGTCGCATGAAAGTTCGAACGGCGACGCGGTGGAACAGACTCATTTGCGATTTGTTTCTTTTTTTTTTTCGGTGAAAGAAATTGTGTCGGCTTGTTGATTTTCTTGGAGGGGTGTTTGGATGTTCGAGGAACGGGGTAAGTGGAGAATGTTTACTTAGAACGTGGTGAATATTCTCCTTGGAAATGTGTGAAATCGGAATCGGCATTCCGATTATTAATATTCCTGTTTCGTTGGAATAATCACGGTGGACGCTCCTTCTTCATCGACTGGATCGGCATCCAATCGACTCGATTTTTCGCGCCAATTATCGACCGCATTGGCAGCCTGGCCGCGCTCGGAACCGAGATAATTATTAATACGTTAATTAGCGTGCTCGCGTGCGTTTGTGCGACTGGTCGATTAACGTGGCAGCGTTTCAGCGGCGTTTCTCCGCGAGACGCTGTTGGAATATTCGACAAAGAGGCCGAACAATGCGATCGCGCGCCTAATACAGCCGGCTGGCCTCGTTAGTCGAGGGGCCCGGCAATAATCGCGCGTCTCCGCGCGCACGGTAATTAACAGAAATTAATTAGGGACCGAGAAGTACGTATCGATCGGCTCCGACGCGGCTGGAACCGATCCCAGCGATCCGTGGAGACACGTTCGTTCGCTGGATCTCCTCGTCCCTCGAAACCGTTTCCAAGTGTGTCGATCGGGTGTTGCTCGCCGATTGCTCCTTCGACGAACATTAATTATGCATTTATCGTGCCCCGATGCACGCCTCTTTGGTTTATCAGGGACCAGCTGCTGAAAACTGCTGTCACCTCGAGACATTCAAATGTAAGGCGTATCCTTTTGCAACAGTCTGCGGACGTTCTGTCGGAAATAAACTCTTCCATGGGCCCGATCGTTTGGATCTCACCCTATCATCAAAGATCCATAGAGTTAAAGTATTTGAATCCAATCAATGTGGCTCATTATACCTGCCACGTTATGTTATCGAAGTACAAGCGTTTCTCCGCGCCCAAAAGAACAGCGAAAGCAAAGTTTTACGACTCCTAGGCCACTCGTTAAGGTATCAAACGGTGGAAGGAAATCACAAGCGAAGGAATTCGTATTACGAGCACGCCTGTAATCAGCCGGGGATAAATCCCAATCAGCCGTAATTAATCGTAGGAATCACGGAAATCCGAAATTACAAGTCCGCGTAACGAGGTACAACTTAATAAACGCCCGAGATATTTAACGAACGTCGTCGGCTGCCCGGTGCCCCGTCGTAAAACGGGCGCGCAAAGTACGAGGCGTCTTTGTTTCTCGTCGATCGTGCCAGTCGATCAACAGGGCTGCGGGATCATCGCGAGGGAACGTTTACGCGTACGCGTATCGATCATAAATCATGGGAACATTTAATTAGCAGAAATTAATTGGCGTTCGTAAGAAACATATTGAGCCGAGGCCCGGCCATCAGTAAGATAGGCAACTGGCCGCGATACAGGGCGAATTGTCAGCGCGATATCGCCGGCGCGAGAGACGAGGCACGTTTCCATCGGCGACCATTTTACTCCCAGGGTGGAATTTATTGCTCCCGTTCGAGGGACATTTATCTAGAGGGGATTCATTACTCTCTTCCCCCACGCAGATACCACCGTATCGGCGGGGCCCCGCCGATACAAATGGATCGCGACAAATCAGTAATTAATAACGAAAGTTTTTTACGCGGACCTGGCGATACGGAGTTATCGGCGTCTGTGGAAAGAAATGAAAGGATCGACGGTACTTTCGCTGGCCATTTTTCCTCCATCGGGTCGTCAGTGGTCATGCATGGTCGTAGGATGCTCCCCGGTTTGAACGTTAATTAAGCCGACCGTGACGATTTCATGGCCGTTTGATTTCGCTCGATCTTACATCGGCCACGACTAATTGCTTTCTCCTATCGGCCCGTGTCTCGATTGCCAGCGAAAACTCGGCCGATTCCGCTCGCCTGTCTTATCAACCACGTGATTCATTCCCCGCCGCGGATTTAATATTACCCTCCCTCCCTTGGAAACTAATTGCATACAAGCTACCGTCTCTCAGTGTTCGAGCGTCCGTTGACAATGCGCGGCTGCAGTAGAATTCTCGCGATTGATCGTTAATAAAGTAGAAGAGCAAACTCGTTTCACGGCAATTAACGCGAGGGTACAATTTTCTTCCCCCCTGCGGAAAAGCAGGGGGGTGGCACGACCGGCCTCACGTCGAAATACACCCCCGTGGACGGTAATTAAGTTTGGTCAGGGATGATGAATCGTTGGGAATATTTTGTGGAGCGTCATTGGACGGTGGCTGGGCGTCGTTAATTCGTTCCTGGTCGCGGAGCCACGGCAGATAAATGCGTGCGGCCCGACGGTGGCGTTCGAGCGTTATAAATGACGTCCGTATTCATAATTTTCGAAAGCCACCGCCCAGTGGCGGGCCTACGGATTATCTATCGGCTGGACAGCCTCGTATCGCGTCCCCCGCCCTCTGATAGCTGTGCTGGACAGGCTAATGAGCTTTTCACCATGCAATTTTACGCCGATGCGAGCGTCGAATAGAGGGGTGAGTTTTTCCTAGCTATGCATCTCTAAGCCAGTGTTTCCCAACCTTTCTTCGGCCGCGATCTCTTTTTATAATACTCGAATAACCTGCGACACCCTCCATATAAGTTAAGGTAAATTTAATAAGGTAAAGAAAACACATTATAAATAGCCTATTTCAGAATAGATTTCTATTTTACTAATCAAAATAAATAAGTGCTAAAACTCGCCAACTAAAAATAACCGTGGTGGCCCCCCAATGACTGTTCTAACTAGAACGCATCGAAATTGAAGAACCCTGTAGGGTAAATCCGGGAGACGCGGACGGGCCGGAGAGTTGGTCGAGTCGCTATATTTCAGACTCCCTAGTTAAAAATGCGTTAAAGTGCCAACCAATTACTTCTCTAGATGCCAAACAGTTGAATGAATAGCGTCATTTCGCTTCCTTCTGTGTTTTTCTGGATTTATAGGCTTTAAAAGGTAAATTGTGGTTACATTTAACCTCTTTTATCAAACAGCGTTGTACAGAATCGTATTTAAAATATACTTCTAAGTTTATTTTCGTTTAATGTTTGGGATATTAAGATAGTAGATATATTAAGGGACAATGCAGCCAAAGTTTTTCTGAATTAGCATAAAATTCTGAACATATAGGTTTGTTCTAATAAAATAAGTAACATCTATATTAGTTTTAATAGCCATTTTATATTAGGTCGACCGCGTCTCCCGGATTTACCCTAACCAGCGAAGAATCTAACCCACCCCCTTCCCGTAAATCGCATTTTATTAAAAATCCACCGTTTCATCGACATTGAGACCCAGCTAACGAATTAACCTCGGCCTATCTTTCGTCGCACAGGGGCCCAGTGAAAAATGTAGGGCGGGGGATGTTTTTTTCCAAAGATCCGTCTAAAACAGAACCCAGTGGCTGGACAAACTGTCGCCCGATCCGATCACCCACGACCGCGAATATTCCGTTGGAAAAAACTGGTTCGCCTCGAAGGCTGTCTAATCAGCGAGCGTCCAGGGGGGACGGCAAAGAACCGCGCTACGGGAAAGACTGCGTCGGCCGGACGGGAAGAAAATTCGTAACGGACGGGCAGTAGTTGAAAGACGCGGGTAATTGGTCTCGCGCTCCACGGACGAAACAGAGAGTAGGGAAGGTTGGGATGGCAGCAAAACGTGCTGCCGGGGCGAGAGGGAGAAAGGTGGAGGGGTGGGAGGAGACCAGAGGCGAGCGGTTTGTCGTTATCATCGGCAAAAACGGCTGGTGGATGACGTTGGTCAGGAAGCTGGGTGTGCCGGGGCGAACCTAACAAGGGCAGTTTTTACCCTCGCTTGAATGCATTATGGATGCGGGCAGTTATGTATGACTCTATCATGCTTGGGGGGGGGGGGGGGGCTCGCGTACGGAGCCTCCCCGTGCACCACCCCCTCGGCTCGCTCGACGCAGAGAGAAGTCCTCTGCGTTCGCTCCTTCCTCGACTCTTCAACGCGCTCCGAGACCGCTCCCGTAATGGTCTTTAGAGAGGTTTCTTTCCTGGAAACAGCGCGAGTTTCCCATTACATGCTGCGCCGGTAATTCCTGCCACCGCTGCCACTGTTTTACACGCTGGTTCGTTCCTCACGTCTTGCGGTGGATGCTAATAGGCGATGCGACGTAGAAATTGGGAGAAGGAGGTTGGAGGAATTCTGGGGCAGAGGGTCTGAACACTAGTGGACTGGGATTTCAGAGGAGTCGAGAATTTCAGAAAATTTGGGGTACAATTTCGGGAACCTTGTCCCGGAATTCGAGTCGCATAGATTTCGAGATCCTCGGGATCCTCTTACACGGTTGATTGAAAATGTATTGTTCGCCTATAAGACACTTATAGCGGGATAAAAATTTTAATTGGGCCCCGGGGTACACGTGTCACGGGAAAGGGACGAAAGCCACGAGCCGAGGAAAGGTATGTTTTAAGAGGCCTCTGGTACAAACCGGCACGCCGTTAAGGTAAAATCGTCAATTAAGTCCAACAGGCGTGGATGTTAGGATCGCTAGCGCAGGAGGTGGGGCCCGGCAACGCTGCGTTTCAGTTAGATCGATTCGTGGATCGAGACCGGTAGCTGACTCGTTTAATTGACCGATTATTTCGCACCGCTGACGTATTCAGTTACGCTATCTCCGCGGTAGAAACAAAAGTCATTCCCGTCATTCACTGGCTTATTCGAGCGCGGTGAAACGGAGGCTCCGCGATGCAGCGGCTGTTTGTTCTTTTCCCGAGCGACGTAATCGATCGAATATGAGATCCTTGAGAGATGTAGGTAGGATAATCTTGGGGGAACGACGTCCAGCCCGATACGCCACGGCGCTCGTTCTCCATCGCGATCGGGGCAAGTGTTTTATTACGACGGAATGGCCGTCTAACGAGCGATAAAAATCACCGTTTAGCGTTCGCCAGGAAACGCAGGATCGCCTGCCCTAATAGCCTAGATACACGGCGTCAGGTGATCGAGAGAGGTTGGATCGGTTCGCGTGTGCTAGCGAGCAATCGAAGGCTTCGTTTGACGTTTGTGGAACGAAATCAAGAAAGCCAGCGAAATCTTGCGGTACCTGAGAGTAATCGACTTAAAGGGGTAGCGTGGATGGTGTCTGCAAGTGAAACCGTAACGCGTTCGATTCCTCGGTGTCCTGGATGTAGGTAAATATTCGCTACGGGTGCACCTTGACAGATTCAGGCAGACGAATCGAATATTTAATGATATCAAATAGGAGAATCTTTCGTTTAATCATCCATCACCTGACGAGTGATCTCTGCTGAGACTAGAATCTTTCTTAACACAATATCCTCGCATCAACTTCTGCTCCAGAAATCTGCGCCCTGGGATATCCACTCTCTCTCTATTTTTCTGTTTTCATTTTTATTTTGAATTAAGAAACACAGATATTCTTCTGCACTGACACCTTTCCAAGCAGAGGCGGCTCTCCTCAATAAGCAGAAGCTTTTCCACCCCGCAGAACTTCCGACTGTCAGCCTTCGATTATGCTCACGACTCCATCAGGGCACGGGTAAATACCTTAGCACGTAATTCCAATAATAACCGGGTTCTCGCGTGACCGTCGACACTAATATCGAGCGTTATGGGGCTGCGTGGCACGAACGCCGTGCCCAGCCACGCCATAGGAGCCGGGCCAGTCCTCCTAATCATCAACATTGTAAGCCAGCCAGCCGGGAAATCCTCGACGATAGGCGAAAAAGGAACGAGAGCAACGATCCACGGGGGCGAGTTAGTTACGCCGACCCGTAAATCGGTGTTGATAAGTAGCATGTAGCCAACGCTCGAGCGGCTAATACTCGGGGCGAGCAAACACCGCGATGGCTTTTGACGCGGGAGAATAATGGCTGCTTGAAGCTCTAATCGATGCTCCTTGCCACTGGCCAAACGGCTGAATTTCCAGACGTTTACGCGAACCGGTTCCCTCATTTTCTCTGCCCGTCGTGGACGAGCGTGCTCCATGATCCACTGTGTTTCGAGGATTACGCCCTCGTGCAGTCCCATAAGTGGCTCTACGTCGCGGGCTTCTTGCGCAATCTCGGTAACGCGTGTTACAGGGTCGAGTTTTTCAGATTCGAGGATATTAAGTCGGCTCTCGAAGGCGATCTTTGTTGGGAGTAGCGGCGAGATGGGGATCGATTCGGCTGTAAAATTGCGCGCGCGATTAGAGGCGAGCTGAGCGCGAGACACGGGACGCGAGACTCTGAAACGATGAATTACATGGTAACAAAGTAGTATTGTACGCTCTTGAGTCACGCTTCCACTATGAATCGCGAGTTTCTTAGCTGCACTGACTGCTGGGGTAGTCGAGAGGGGAGGATAGTCATAGAGGTGGACAGAGATCGGAGAGACCGATAATGACGACGGTAAGCTCACCGTTTGGGCTGGTGGGTCCTCCGTGTGGCGTGTAAAGGTGTCCATGGGGATTGTGCGGGTGTGGGGGTGGGGGTAGCCACGCGAAGCCCGCGAGGGAATGCGGAAATCCCGCGGGGTTCCAGCCTGGAGCACCAGGTGCGCCGGTTAGGTAAGGAGGCCCCTGAGAGGGCCTCTGAACTCCAGGGTGGATCGGCTGAGGCACTACGGGGCTGGACTTCTCCTCTTTCTCCGGGTTGCCGTCCAGGTCCCTCTCGAGCTCGCAGTCCGAGTCCATCACGTTCAGATCCTCCGACTGGCCCACGCTCCTGATCTCTTGGTCCTCCAGATCCAGATGATCGTTCCTGTCGCCCTCCAGGGAACGGTTCGCCTCGGAGTCGCTTCTATCGTCCATCATCTCCCGCCTACTGACCGGCGACACGGACCTCGGGTTCGTGATCCTGTCGATCCTCTCGTCGTCGTCCTGGCCCCGCTCCCTCTGGATCTGTATCGACTCGACGATCCTGCTGGCTGGTGAGCTGGCCGACAGTCGTCGATCGTCGCGATCCCTTTGGGCCTCCTGGTCTATTCTAATGGGCGAGGAGGACTTGTCGTGGCTGGTCGTCCTGGAGAAGTCCTTCACCGTGAGGATCTCCTGTCGGCCCGCCGACGGGTGATCCTGGTCCAGCCTGCTCGGGTGAAGATGGTGGTTGCCGAACGTGAGCCCGTGGGGGCTCAGCCTGGCCAGCAGCTCCCTGCTCTGGAGTCTCTGCTGCTCCATCAGCAGCTCGCGGTACCTGGCCTCCATGTCCAGGCTCTTCTCGGTCTCCGTTCGATCGTCGTTCTCTCGCCTGGCGAACGCTCCGCCGGTCACGGCGGTCTTCTTCATGTCGCTCAGCAGGGAATCCACGCTGAAGCTTATCTTGCCGCTCCGTGGCTTCAGATTCGACGATGCTGACGTCGGAGTAGCCATGTCGACGTCCTCGCAGAGGCGATCGCTCCCGGTGCTTTGGCCTGTCACCACGCCCTCGCTGCTGCTCATTACGATCCACTTATTTCCTTATACCGTCGATCAATTAGCCTTTGACTTCGATCGGCGATGTTTAGCGTGATCCCTTGGTGAGATGTCTTGACACTTAGATCTGCGGGATGATAATGAAGGTCCGTCGAGGACGCATCTAACCTAGGGATGCTTCAGAGCACGAATGTCCTAGCGCGAGCGAAGCAAGTCTTCACTGGTGGTCACTTAACATGTATCCTGATTTACACTTTACGCTGCCTGGTCCTCACTGCGAATAAAAATTCGCCTGTTTATCCTGGTAACGGTTCGTCTGCCCGACACCCAACACCGTCGATCTACGCGGTCATCGTCCTCTACCTTTGCTGTCCATCTGCCGCCCCGTCCACGCAAACTGCTAAAACACGTCAGCGCGACAACCACCAGCGAACTGTCATCGCAGCAGCCTGCAATCGGTCGAATATCATCGGGAATGTTCACCGACTGCCATCCTGACTGATCCCGTAGCCCGTTATTCCCGGAATCCGCCGCGTCGCCGCGGACCGACCGAGCCGGCACGAGCGGATCCCCCCATTAAAGTCAAAGCAGTTTCTTTACGAGATCAACATGACTCCTCCTGGTCTCTCGGCTCAAGCACCGAGCATTGTTCCATTCCTCGCGCGCACTGACGCTATTTTAATTCCCGTGATCGTTACGATGGCAGCGGAATTCACTGGACTCGTCGCGACAGGGCTGATTGCTTCTTCAGAAGCCTGCACTCCGAACTTTCTACACTTGCCAGAGTAATCCCCAGGTATCCCGTAGCTCTGCCGTCTCGTCTCGTCACTGTCTACAGATTCATGCGTGAACTTTGATATGCATCCAAGATCAAGACAGAGAAAGGTTAGGATGTCCTGAATCGAGCCCGGTGACTGTCCTTCCTCAGAACTGGATTATTGACGCGCACTAATTCAATGTTACTGGGCCCTTCCACCTCTTTGGGCCAGATAGGCTAGTAGAAGAACCAGACTGCTCGTGACTCGTCCTCCTTCATAAATCTCAGTGATCGCACCGAAGCTAGCACCAAGTCCCAATCACCACCACCGACTGTCTTATCCGAAAATCTTCATCCCCCTGGCTGCTGGACCAACCCGTCTCGAAAGCAAGCTGACACTCTACTTGCAGCGGTGAGTATTATCTGGAAGAATCGAGAGGGCCCCCAGCTCGCGTACCCCCAAAGCACTGTCACGATCCCGTCACAATCGTCGGCTCCGCGCGGGGGGAGTGTGTGTTGCTTGGCGTAATCTGCGTGTAATCTGCCGCGTGGTGGCCACTGCTGCCGCGGAAACGACACTGATTACCAGCTCGGCTGCGTAGAGGCCAGCCTCGGCGTTCTCTCTCTGTTGCCCCGGTGGCGGCCGGCGTCGCGGTGCTCGCCGCCGATGCTCGCGCGCCGCCCCCGCGGAACCCGTGGAACCGGTACCGTGTCGTGTCCTCGGCCAATGCGGACCATTCCAGTCACACCACAGACCTAACCCGGACCCCTCGGCGGTGGGCGTGCTTGCTACGGCGACGGCCCGCCAATGGGGCTGCTCTGTCTGGCCGTGTTCCAGGCTCTTCTCCTTCCAAGACCTAACCCACGGCACGGTCTCGCGCGTCCGTCGCCTGCCAGATGGCGTTTTCAGCATCGTGCAGTGGCGCCCCTGAGCAGCCGCACACACCGTTGCGCGCCTCGTGGGGGATGAAACGCGGCGGCGACCGACGGAGTGGGGGATGCTCGTTTCGAAGGGGGCTGAAGCGGAACGACGGGCGGGGATGATGAGGCAACTGCTCGGGGAACGTGACGACTCCTAATTGTCTAATTCCCGGGCGCGATGCGCGAATTGATTGGCAATCCTCGCTCTCGTCCTCTTGTGCCGCGCCGCGTGTGCGCGCGTGTGTGTGCTCGCGCGCGCCACCCTGCTCCCTCTGTTTTCCCTCCCTGGGCCTCTCGCCGGGCGCGTCACGGGCTTTCATGGGATAATGACGTGTTGCGATGCCTCGGCGTTCGGCTGCTGTTGCTAAACGCCGGCAGCTTTTACCTGGGAGAAGTTTCGCGGTTGGTGAGTCGCTCCTGGTGGGGGCGGTTGGACGCGTTGTTGGTGTCTGGGATCGGGGGTGATGAAGGGTAAATGATTGATGGAAATTGGAAGCTTGATTGGCAGGTTTTCGACGTGGTCGGCGAGGATTTCGAGGTGGTTTGCGAGGTGAAGCCAGGAAATGGTGGTTGTAGCGGTTGTCTGTGGGAATCGTGAAGTGGAGGGTAAGGGGTGGTTAGATGGGATTTTTCTGGTACTGCTCGCAATGGCGTGGATGCGAACAGCGAACAACTTTGTTGTCTCGGTTAGATCATTTTTCTACGTGTAAAGCGTTGACACGCGCATATCAGAGAGGGTCAATAGTCAAAGGTGGTGTAACTGGTATTCCTGACAGGATACTGATTCCACTAACTGATCCATGCGATAGGCATTGTCCACAAAGTTCCTCGTTCCTCTCAGAATGAGTGTTGTTGTGCACCAGCTGAACAGTATTTTAGGATTAAACTAATCCGATCGACAGGTTGGTGGCTGACAGGGTTCATACTGTCAGCCAAAACCTACCGGCGTCCCGTGGGAGGGTCTGGAAGGGGGATAAGGCGCAGACTTTCCTGTCGCAGACTCGGAGAGTCAAGCCGATTAACTAAAATCTTGTTACAACTGCACGACAGGAAGCCTGTGGGGTGTCCTTTAGCTCGAAGCCACCGAAAACGAAGGATCTCTTGCTGAGAACCATCTTAGGAAGACACCCTCGAACTATCTCTCAAATTTCCAACAGAATCGACCACCTTCTTAACCGCGACATTTCTCAATCAGAAACGCCCCTGCGCATCTACAAGCAGCGCATCATAGCACCCTTTTCTCGGATTATTAATTTACCAGCAGCCCAAGACTCCAGCAACGGCCGCAATATCATCCCGACGCCAATAAAAGCCAACGTTCTTTCCAATTACCACTGTCAACGGCGTCGTCGTCGCCGGTATCTCGCGTGTACCCGGATCAAGCGTCCTCAGGATCATCGGAGGACCCTCGTCCCGTCTAAACGACCCGAGGAACGGCACCGATTCCGCTCCCCCTCCGTTCCTCTTCAGGAGGGAGGAGTCGTCGCCGTCGTTCTAGCGTTCCCAAAGCCGTTTGCACATTAGCGGCGAATAAACGACACCGAAATATAGCGCGGATGCGCGATCGCCATAATAGGAGCAGCCGAGTAGTCTATTAAGCGTCCTCAAAACCAGTTAGTGAGTCGGCAATCCAGTTTAGGTACAAAATGGCTGTCGTTTAGCGAGGATTAATGGTCTCGGGAGTGCCCCGGGGCAGCATAATGGGGCAGATGCGTCCTGGATGAGGGGGAACGGATCCCCACCCTTCCCCCCCCCCCCACCTCTTGCCACCCTCCCTCCCTTCATCCACCCTTCGCGTCCCGACTCCTCTCCCCTGGTGCCTGTATCAGGACGACAACCACCCAGCCACCCTCCCTTACTCCACCCCTCGACTAACCTCATTATATACACCTATCTGGCTACGGGGGTCCATTATGCCCTTTTTGCGCTTTCCTACGTACACATCGGGCTAAATACACGCGCTTCCACTGGTCTGCGTGTGTACTAAGGACGTCGGCAGTGTGTGCGCGGGCACGGAGCGGCGGTGCCGCCTAGGGGAGACAGGCTCTCATATTTGGGCCTCGAAGCGCCGTTTAGTTTGGCGTTTCATGGTCGAGCGACTCCCCCTAGCCTTCTATACAGGACGATCGTTTCGTCCCGACGCTCCTGGGAGCAAAGTATTCGTTTCGAAATTGACTCCACGTCGCTCTCCCTCTCTGTTGCTCCTGTGGGCGCGCGCGACTCGTGCGCGTCGCAGAGGAATCACGGGGCTTTCGTTGGGGGGGTTCCTGGCGTTGACAGAGATTTAGAGGGCCGCAGTCGGTGAATTAGCGAAGGTGGCGGCGATTTAAGACTCGGAGGAATTCGTTAGAATTCAAGGTATCGACGCGTAGAGGGTGGAGGGCTAAGGATTTTTTAAATGTCTGTCCTCTTGGCCACCTTCACCCTCGGAACATTGTTCTTCGTGTTTCGCGTTAGATCTCGGCTGGCTGGGAGGATTCGATTTTTTTTGTTCTCGTCCCACGGTAATGTTACCTAGCTGTCCAGGAACTTTTTGCACCGGGTACCAGTTCCGAGTAGCGCGAGGAAGCCCCGCAGCGCGTCGGCCCTTTAATCCAGGGCGTCCCTGGGGGCCGCGTAGCCCGAAATTCGCACCACGCCTACAGTTTAACGAAATAATGCCGGTCGTTTAAAAGGTACAATGGAATCTTAAATACCTGGCCTTTTGTCGTGCAGGGCACCAGCAGCAACTGGCCAGCGCCGGACATTCTGCAGGTGACTAACTTACTCCGCCTTGTTCCTTTCTTCCTTCGACGCTATCCAACGCTGCGCAAAACGCCAGGATTCGCATTCCGCGTCGCGCGGGCTCGTCTCCGCGCGAGTGGGCGATGCTTCGAACATCCCCGACCTCGAGTATTTAAAGAAAGATGACTTGCTCGGGTCAAGATGCATCTCTCTTGTCGTGACCTGGAGGAGCATGTACCGCGGGGCCATTTTAACTCGCGGAGTCGGAAGGGCGACGTCCGTGGCAACGGTCCTCGATATTTTCGGATTAGACCGGGGGTGAGAGCGGGTGTAAAGAGGATTTGCCGGTGGGCGTGCGTGCCAGGGAATTATCCGACGCGAGACGGAGGTGGAAAAGCGCCAGGCTCTCGTGGACCTTGGGAAATCCTAAAATAATCAAACACGGGACTGCAACGGTCGGCTGATCCTGCAAACAGGATTAGGACGAGATGCACCGTGGGGTTACTGGCTCGAGCTGGCCGAAATCTGCCGCTCTACCTGTTCCCCGGAAACTTGACTTTACGACTTTCACGTTAACCCCCGCGTCCACCCTCCCGCTACGGGTCGAAATTTGTTTCCTCCAGCGAGGACTGTTTGTACTCGCTGCCCTCGTGCAAGATCCCACCCCTTATCTGTCCGCGGAGCGACTCGCCACGTTCTACGGATTGCTGGCCAAACGGCCGCGTGTTTGCCGGTCAAACATTCCCGAATTGTTGGCAAAATACCATTAGGAGGCCGACTGGGAAGTTGGAACTTTGGGAAAGGAACAGTTTGGGGTGTGTGACAGTAATCAATAGTACCTACTCCTATTTTCACTAAGGATGAAGATTCTTTCAGAAGAATCAACTCCCTTACTTACAAGCATCTACGCTTCTCCTAGCTCACGAGCCAAGCTCCTAGAATCTAATTCACCCTCCCCAGAATCTCAGCGCATCCCGATTGAAAAAAAGAAGGAACCGTCACGCGTACTTGCTCCGTGGCATAAAAGGGGATGATTTGTAACCGGTCATTGTTCGAGGACCATCCAATGACGGAGCAGCAGATCTCCTATCCGCCCAATGGGGCTTAGGGGAAGCCACTTCTCAGACAGTTACGGTCGCCGAGGAGAACAATCAGGGGTGTCGAGCAACCCCCCTCGGCTGCATCGACGGAACCAGATGCGTCCCGCTGGCTAACGCACCGCGACGGCCCCCATTATGTTTGTTTATTTATTATTAATAGGAAATTCATAACAATCACATAATAGGAGCCCGCGTATAATGGCTTTGTCCGCGGTGGTTGACGGAGCTGGCTTCGCGCGCGCGTCGCCACGCTCGAGCTGGCTCCTTCACAATGCGAAGCTTTCCTCGGATATTCTCCACGCCTCTTCTAAAATCCTGCTACCCGTCGCCGCGCGACGAATTTCGCTGCTGGTCGTTGTCCCCGCGGTCCCGCAGGAAATTAATCGGCCCCGGGACGTATCACGTCCCCGTCATCGTCGTCGTCGTTTCTCTTCCGCGTTCCAGCGCCATGAAGGGAGGGGAGGGCCGTATAAATAACGTCACCAGGGTGGAAAGGTGGCGGGCTCGCTCGTGTCCCTTTGGCGGGGGGGCTGGATTCGATAAAACTGTCCGGCGCGTGAATCAAAATCGAGCCCCTGATAAAGACAGTCGATCAGCGGGCGTCGCGGGCGCGTCCACGTCGCGCTGTCGAATTGAAAAGCCCGTTTCCATCGAGCCTGGATCCGCGTCGAAACGGATCGAAAAACGGGGGAGGGAAAGGCCGACGGGCGAGCGAGCGGAAAGAGCCGAGAAAGAGAACGTGCCGGAAAAATGGGGTGGTATCGAAAAATGGCGCTCGAAACGAGGACTCGGTGCACGATTTTGCGCGATTTTGCGCGTTCCATCCTGTCCCATGGCCGCTCGACGAACCAGCCACCCCGCTCTCCCTCCACCCACCCCTCGTCCCTCCTCACTCTTCCATCGTCGCGTTGATGTGAACTCAAGGGTGCAAATTCCCGCTCGTTCGAAATTCAGGACAGGAAATTAGACGGGCGTCTCCCTCCCATAGAAATACCCGCGAAGCGTGAGAGATACGAGGGTGGTGCGCCGCGCAACCCCCTCGCTCCGTATCGTGCTAACAGCTATCCTCTGCCTCGCGGCCCCCTCCGCCCTCGCAGCCTCGTCTTCAATCCACCCAGCAACGCGTGCACCCTTTCAATGCCTCTGGATAAGTCGACGTAATAAGAGCGCCGGTGGCTCGTCGCGATTCCGCGCACCCCCTGGTCTTTAGGGTGCTCGAGGAAATTTTTAAGGCGACCAGCGTAAGCTGATCTCCCGCGAGATAGTCGCCATCTTTCTAGCTACCGTTCTGCGATGCTTGGGTAAATAGAGTGGCGGCAGTGATAAGCTCGAGTCGAGGGTTGATTTATTGCGATAAGAAAATTAATGGGGGGAGTCTTCTTTTAAGGAATTCGATGGTCAGTGGCGCACCCCGAGGGGCCCTGGTACCCCTAAAAAAAGAAGAACACAGGAGATTAATGTAAACGCGATTACTTCAGTAATGCAAGAGCTTTGTAAAACAAATGAAAACTGGATCTTATTCTTTAAATCAATTTTTCCAATCACCTGATGAATTTTATTGAATTTGCATTCAAAATATTTTTATCCCTTCGACTCTGCTTCCCTTCGAGATTAAATCCTGAGTGTCCCGCTGTCGATGGTAGTTTGTTTGACTCTATTGGTCTTTCACTCTTATAACTATATCCAGAATATGAGCCGAGTGTCCAGCCCACCCCTCGTCGGTCCAAAGCGTTCTCCACGCGTAAACGATACAACGACGGAACAAATTCGACGTAAAATCTCAGACGGTGTCGTCGATTTTTATTTACTCGTTGCCCGTCGGATTTTCACGCGGCAAGCTTTCCCCGAGGCTATCCCATTCGAAGCCCCGGTGACAAGTTTTGACAGGGCGGTCCGGTTCATCTGATCTCGGGATTAGGTCAAGACCTCGACAGGTTGTGCCTGGAGGATTCCCTCCGTTGTGTTTGGTCTTTCGAAAGTCACTGTCACTTCGTCACCTCGCTTCCCTCGCCGCCGTTCCCTCACTCCTGTTGTCCACCCCGCTCGACGACCAGTTTGCAAACCAGCAGGTAGACTCCAAGAGGCCTGTCTTAAGTCCAGCTCGTGATGCGTTGTTTTACACGCGCGCGTTCCCTGCCCAACCCTCTAATCCAATTTGCAAAATCCAAACACCGTTACTCTGTTTTGGGATGAAGATTCGGCGAGGCTGAAACACCGGGGGCGGGAAACCAATGGGTTTTCTGTGGGAATAACGGTACGGCCGATTAGAGTGTTCTCTCTGGTTGGTTTTCGTTGAATTTCGGCTTCATTTCTTTCGGCTTGAGTGTCGACAATTTTACGGTAAAATATTGTGGAATTGTGGAATGTTTGTGTCGAAGGATTCATCGCAGATTTAGCTGTACACGTCTGTTGGAATATCGACGCTTAATGGAAGCATTTATGCCGCGTTCTCGAGAGCAATGGGCGAGGGCACTCAAGGAAATTGAAAGGGGCGTGTTATTCCATCAAAGGCTCGTTTGGGAATCACAGCTGGCCGATCGAGGAACGGCTTCATTCGGGCTTCGAGGGTTGTCATCGATCCCCGTTGATCTCTGACCCCCGCGTCGCGTGTTCCACGAAAATATTACTCGAATTTCAGGAAACAGGGGTCGGGAGCGATGAGTCTCTGCTCCTAAATCCATCCACCTCCCCTGTCAACATTCATTCCCTGTAACACCCCGATTAAATTACCATCATTCAAATACTTTCCACCAGCCAGGCGCAACGCGAATTCCGCGAATCGAATTTCATGAGCACGGTCTCGCGCTGGTAATTTTCTATTACCGTGCGCAATTAATAGCTCGGCGGGGTTCGTGCGAGGAGCGGGTAATTGCCCGGGAGCACGTCAGCTCGCATGAAAACGCGTAATAAAAATTATCCTAAGTAGTCGAGGGGCGAATTTAATCCGCCGTGGCGTTTCCGCGTATATCGCGCTGCCCTCCAGCCAGCGGCCAATAAAAATGCAATTCATACAACGTGCAATTTCCTCCGCTGTGATACCCGCTACTTCTGTCTCAGTACAGTCGCCGGCACAAGTAACGGAAGACGTCAGAGGCTGACAACCGGCCACGGCGGAACCGTGACCCAACGACCGCTCGATCTAATTAACGACGATTATCTGGAACGCGTGTACAGAGTGGCGGTCCCTGTAATTTCTAAGCGTTACACTTTTAATCAGCGCTTCACGGGACACCGGCCAAGCGTGACGCCGTGCACAATGGACGATGGACCGTGCACGCTGCCGCGAAGGGTAGCCGCGCATTGTGCGTTGATTTAAGGATGCACGACCGTTGACAGTTTCCCATCTGCGATTCGGATGGGATTGACGCCGATTAAGACGCCATTGATCCCGCTGTAAATGCCTGCAAATGGACGAACAACGAGTTTACAGTAAATTAGTCGTTTCGGGGTGTTTAACTTTCCGCCGAGAGGGTGGAAACTCTTCCGGTGATGCTGTAAGTGGACGGGAGCTTTCGAGGTGACTCAAATCAGAAATTGGGTTATGGAAGTGGCGCATTCAGGATTTAAGTGATCTTGGGGTGAGCCGAGTTGAACGGATAAAAATACTTTTACTGCAAATTCAATGAAATTCATCAGGTGATTATAAAAATTGATTTAAAGAATAAAATCCAGTGTTTTTGCAAAGCTCTCGAATTACTTCAGTTGTGGTTACATTAAACTCCTTTTTCCTCTTTCTTTGGGGGGTGCCAATGTGCGTAGATCACTTGAGTCTTCTGATTATTAAGATCCTCCACTGATTTATAAATTAAATTTGGTGGAATCGTTGCTGTAGCGATCTGTATCTCCCATTTATTAATCCAGAAGCTACGGGAAGAGCTACGGAACTCTCGCCGCAAGATTGTAGTAGCATCAATAAAGTATTATTAACTCTCCCGTCACAACGTTACACCAGCGTTATCGCCTCACACTTCGAAACAGCGATTCCGAAGAGTCGAAAAGGGATTGGTGTCATCTGGAAACATTCCTCCATCGAACGTGCACGGCCCGAGCAGCCGAGAGCCCAATAAATCCGTATCCGTATCGTGGCAGCTGTAATTAAGAAAGAGTCTCGAACTTTGACCGCCGGTCAGCAGGCATCGTGCTGTCACGCATGAGCGCACGCGATACGCTCGCAATCGTCTCTATTTACCAACACTTTAAATTCGATACAATGAACGCATTCACGGACAGCTGACGCGCACGGGTGGGCGGGCAGGGGGTTGGCGCGGAACGTGCACAAGGATAACGGGGAAATGTATGCACGCCTGTTACACGCTATCAATCGTACGAATCCAATTTAATCGGGCTGCTAAGTGGAGTAATTGGATAATTTACATCGCGAGCCCGTATTCCGCGGAACGAGCTATCCGAGCTTCCTCGAGCGTTCCATTAAGACCGACGTCCAACCATCAATGATCCCCATTTCTTCCTCAAAAATAGGCGAGACGGTAATTATTCATGTATCTCGTCAAAAAATTCATCTCCTTCGCAACGAGCACTGCGAATTTAGCCACGCTGAGCAAATGTCCCGCAAGATACCTACTCGCAATTAATCTCAGATAAGTAATTCTGCAGCAATGACGTGGAAGGTTTGGGCGTTTCCTCGATTCCCAAGCTTTTCCAGCGGCGATAACAGGAAAAGATCGGGGAAACGGAGTAGTCGGAACCTGCCCTCGCTCGAAATTCCGCTCGCAGGGGGTTAGCAGCCGAGGAGTATATTTCGGGTGTTCGTAGACGGTCGAATTTCGTGCGAGAAGGCCGAAACGTCGCCAGGGCGTGGCGCGGGCCGCGTTTCCAAAGCCCGACGACCGGCGCGAATCTCTTTTTGTCTTCGAGCCATCCTTTCTTCCCCCAGAAGGACCACATTTTTTATCTTTCCGTCGCTCGAATTTTCGGCCCGACCGCGGTCCATGCGCGACCGCGCCCCCTTATTCGTCCTAGCCTGATTCTCGCCCGTACGGGGGCGAGTGATTTGCATGGAGCTGGGCCCAGAGGGCAATTAGTCATCGGTGTCATTGTTCCAAATCCGACACCGATATCCGCTGAGAGACGCGACTCGAGGCGCCACTTTTCTAATTAGAAAGGGAACGGAGAAGGAAGCGGGAGTGGGTGGAGGCTTTGTCGGCTTCGAGGGAAGAAACCATTATGTATTTCCTTTTGGGACGGAACGTCTGGAGCTCGGGACCATTTGTTGGGGAATTTGTTGGATAAGAACGCGAGCTTTTTAACGGATACTACAAGGGAAATTTGAATCGTCTGGCTTGTTCAGGGTGTCAGACATTACTCAAGTGTATATCGGCTGTCATTGGAGTTGTAGAACTGTAGCTATTTGTTGAACAAGAAGACACGGTTTTGAACGGTGGGTGCGAGTTGAGGATGCTTTCGGTAATTTGATATTTAGAAGCTTGTTGTGCATTCCGCGTTATGTATCTCGTTAATTGTAGAGAAGATAACTTACCCATTTTCTGGGCGTTCACATCGATTTCGAGGCCGGGAGGAAATCGTGTGATTTATGGCTCGTTTAATTATTAATTGAGCGATTACTTGATGGCGGCAGCGTAAACAGAACAAATTTCTCTAGAACGGGGCTGTTGATCTCTTGCGTCGCGACAATCTAACGCAAATATCTCTTTGGTACAGTTGCTACTGAATGGTTCTAAATAACCAAATAAATCTCTGAAGGAACATGCGCGCGTTCAAGGGGATAGCAGTTTTCAATCGAAACGACGGGGAAAAAGTGAGCCGCTCGTGAATGGACGTTCGATAATTATAATCGTAAGAGCCAGCGAGCGACAAATGGAATGAAGCCAGCACGGAATTTCCACGTAACGAATGGAAGCGTAATCGTCGCTCGGGACAAGGGAGGCCGTGGCGAGATCACAAGAACGCTCGGTAAAAGCATTGCGCGGCGATAACTCCTCGATAACGCCTTGTAATTAGTCACTGCCAATTAACAGCTGCTCAAACGGAAAACAACTGGGCTCGTTAGCGATATTAGGCCTGGCCGTCTTGCCGGAAACGCTCGCGCACCCGAGCTTTTCCTGTCCCCAGAATTTTCCAGCAATCGTGGCCCGCTCCAATTATCTCTCGACCAAACGAGCCAGAATGACGTAAATCGACGAAAGAGGATGTTTGCGCAATCGTTTCGCGCGCAACGTGTGCAAGTATATTTGACCCCGATTGAACGTCGGTGAACTATTCACGAATTAACGCGATTAGCGGGGAAAACAATCGACGAGCCGTGCCGCGGTGCGACTAGCCGAGGGAAATAATCATCGGTGGAAATGCTGGAGAACGAGCCACGATGAACGTCGTATGGAAACAGTAAACACCGTTTGCTTGAATATATTGGAGCCAGAGGGGAGACAGACGCGAGGTGCAGTCGCTCTGGCGAGCTCCAAAACATTACACGGTCGCAGTCGAACGGTGACCAGTGTTTCCCACGTGTCGGTCCACGAAAATATTGAAAGGTGCAAGGAGAAGCCGGGGAAATGGTGGTTGAAGACTTCGAGGCAGCAAAACGAGTAAGTGAAGGCGTTGCGCAAAAAAAGAAGGTGGGGTGGGAGATAAGTAAGTAGGGGACGAAGTAGAGGGGTCTTTTTCATCTTCCTCCATTTGTTTCACGCTTGTGTGTCAGGGAGTCGCCGTCTATAATTAGGCCCGAGATAAGGCGCACCGCCGTCTATCCGCAACAAAACAAGTTTTGCAAATCATTAACGTATAATTTTAATTGCCCGCGTTGACGAGGCTGGAATTAATTACGGTGACCGGGAGCACGAAATGAATTTCACTGCGCTCGCGCGCATCATCCTGCTCCGCGGCGAGCGTGTGCGCGGAGGCGATGCTCACCGACGCGCCTTTAGTTTAGGGCCGGGAGGTGCAAGTGTGCGTGGACGAGCGTGTGCACGCCGCGGTTAGTCGATGCACGTTTACGACCGCCTCCGTTCCTTCCAACATCTCGTTTCCCAGTCGGTTATCTTGTTTTCAACTAATTGTACGTGGCATAGTTCAGATCGCGATAACGCCGCGAGCCGTTCTTTCGTTTTCAGACGGATAAGGGGATTTTAATGCGATTCGCGCGCTCCACGCTGGATTCCTTTCCTCGCGAGCGCGAGCGCAACCACCGTGCAGCGAAATCTCTATGAATTTTTTAGCGCTTATGCTTCTCCAAATGTACCCTATGTGTTTTAATTTAAAACTTGCAATTTAAGCCATTGTTGCAGGGTGATGCTAGGTTCAAAGTACGAGATATTAATTATTATTCATTGGAAAACCTTATAAGAGACCGAGTTGTGTTCGAGTACCGTACGATCGTAGCTCCTGTTACAGTTTTCTGAATAATGTATGACTGTATTATTTTTCTGGTCTGAGCAACGTTATTCCTGTTTTCAAGTAAAATTCTGCATACCATGCAGCACCGCGTAGTAAACACGTTATCGACCCTTCTTAGATTCCACGCAGAACGTTTCAATAACTTGTCGCGATAAAGTCGATTTCCATTCAGCTCCCGACGACCTTCCCCTAAACCTTCCCGCCCGGTATAATATGACGCGTAGAGGCGCAGCGTGGAAAAAACATCGTGTTAGCAGAAAGCAATTCTCATTATACCGATCGACGTTTCCTCTGCCAATTTCCTCCGGCCCCTCTCGCGACGCTGTTTCCTTTGAATTCTCCAACAAAGTCTTTCCACCAGCCTTTTTCCCTTCTTCAGCGCGAGGCATTCGCTTTGGCCCAGGTTTCCGTGAAAATCGTTCATCAAGTTAGACAAGAGAGAACAGTGTCCAAGATCTTCATGGTCCAGGTCAATTTCGCGCGGTGACTTCTGAGGCTCCTGGGAGTCCCTGCCTTCGACATGTCGAACATTCGCAGATGACGATCTAACGAACGGAAACAGGCTCGGTGGATCCTCGTGGGCCCTGTCTGCTTCGACCGAGAAAACGACCGCCAAAAACGATCCTCGAAGGGGTCCCACCGCTAATTATAGGTTCGCCGGTTCGTCCACGATTGTTTGAACGTGTCAGCCCCTTGTTTGCGGGTTGTTAAAGGCCTCCCTTCCCCTTCTCCCGCGGTTTCCCCGTAACCGTAAAATTCCTACCCATTTTCCACGTTCTAGGACCGTCGTTCTCCCAATTCGGCTTCCATGTTATTAGCGAGACTCTTAATTGCAAAGCTCGCGCAACTCCTCCAGCCATCCTGATCCGAGGCCCTTAAAATAACCGTTCTACATCGTGAAATGTGCGATGACCAACTAATAACCCCGCAGTCCTCGTAAAGTACGGACAGCTGAAGCCGTCATTTCGGTGTGTCGCGCCCTGACTTGGATTACGTGTTGCATTAATCAGTGACAAGTCGGCTCTCCTGAGAGATATATGGGGCGAATAATTTCTCGGGCCTGGAATCCTTGGAAGAAACCCGTCGTTTCACGCTCCGCGGCTGGATATCCCTGACAGTCGGTCAACCATCAGCGATGCTGGGACCGGTAATAAGCTCGCCAGGGTAATCACGACACCGTGTCATTTATAACTGCCTACTAATTTGTAGTATAAACGACGTACACGTGTGCAGGTCGATAATCGTGGCCCGCCGTGTAGGTAACAGCGCGTGCGTATTTACCTGCTGGCCCTTCCTGAGCAGCTTAATCGCCCTCAGGGCCGCATTCAGCGGATCACGTCGCGTCCCCAGACAAATGTCCCTCTCATTTCTCAGCCTTTCAAACACTATAACCTTCTTGAATAGCTTTGTTAATAACTGAAATCTTCAATAACCCTGGAAGCCTGAATGTGAGATCTTACTCGACTTTGGGCCGCTACTCGTCGACCTTTAATAGCAAAAACCCAGGTAGCTTGAGATTGTTACATCTCCTTTTAGATGAGGAGCTTAACAACAGAGTTTTTTTTTCACAGAATCGTCGCTGTTTTAATGAAAGTTTTACTAGAATAGAGGGAACGTACGTCCCTGGGCCGTGTTAGTCGCAGACCGCGGCCCATTAGCAGGGCCCGTTCGGAAAGGAGCTTTTGCTCCGTCCGCGTCGCGTCGTTCTCGAAAGCGAGGCATCCGAGGCGGCGAATGGAGGCAGCCCCGAGGGGGCGAGCAGTCAGGCACCGCGCGAGTCGGATTTATGAATTGCCCAAATAATTTATTAAGCGTAATTTTCAATGGGGCCCAAATTGAATCTGATTTAAGTACAATGCCGCATTGTGGCGGGCTGGCTGGCCGGGCGCAAGCAGAATGCGAGCCTTGATTCGAGAACGCGCGGACTTAAGAGAAGGTGCTAACTAGTCTCTGAACGGGCCCCGGCTATCTGCCTCGGTCCCCCGGCTCCCCCCTTTCTCCTTCTCTCTTCGATTTTTATCACCGTCCCATCTTCCCTCCCTGTCGGCCCCTCGGATCCACGGCCGCCTCCCCCGCGCGTTTCTCTCTTCGCCGGGCTTCACGCCACGACACGGCCACACGTCCCCGAAGGATTTCGATTTTCCTGGCCAACGTCGGCGCGAACGTGCCCGAAGAATGCCCTTTGATTGGGCCACGAATGCGGCTATCAATGGCTAATGAGCCCACGACCTTGATACACGACCGCCCCGGGCCCCGTGAATAGAGAAATTAATTTCCAAGGTTCATCGACACCTATACCCACTCCACGACTTAACGTCCACCTCGGATAATTGCTTTTTTAACCCATCCTTTTGGACGAAAACTCCATTTGTTTTCGCTCCCGCGTAATCCTCGGTTCGCTTGGCACCGTTGATGGGGCATTTATTAAATCACGTAGCAATCTTTGGCCTCCCGATCCCTGAAGCTCTCCTCATTTTTCGTAAGCGATGACATCAGCCGGATCCAGCAGCGAGAAGAATCACTTCTGATTGGGACACGGTTTTAAGCAGCCGTGCTAATGATCCTGGTGGATAACCAGTTAATTGGATCCGTCACATCGATCCACCTGGGGAATCGGTGTGTTTTGATTGTGCAACCGATACAATAATGCGAATTACAGCTCGATGCACCTTCTTTCAATTAGATTTGATTGCTCGTGTAACCTGCTGTTTAAAAACTGCACTTGGGTGACATAACCTGCTTTCAAAATAATGGGCTAGACGCGGGAATGCTTCACTTACAAGTTTAGCGTCTTAGTTCCCCTTGAAAATACCTTAAAATATGAAACTCGTCGATTTAGGCGATACAGATCCCACGATCAACTCCAAACAAAGTTTGTCATCGTTTGACACCGACAGGGAACGGTGATTCCCTCGTGCAAATGACGCGATGGTAACGCGCCGCGACCGCGATGCACCGCTAAGTGGTGCAGATCGGGCCCCACGTATTGCAGGGGACCACCCATCGGCCGTGAATTGTCGACAGTTCCAAGAAATTGCCCAGCAATCGCGCGGCACCGTGCTCACCTGAACGGACTCCTCGTTGGGACGCCTGTCGTCGCGGCGACGCGCTCGCCTTGCCCCCGTCGCAATTATTCGCCTGGAATTTATCGATTTGGCTCGCGTCTCAGCGGAAAATTTCAATTACCCCGCGCAAAACGGCACCTCTCGTTGATTAATTTAAATGGCACGTACTGGGAACATGTTCGATTAACGAGGAGCTTTCGAAGCTTCCTTGGTCGGCGGTCTCGTGGACTATCCAGACTTCCGGGATCATTTCGAAGCTGTTCTCGACGTCTCGCCATAACGAACTTAGTCAACTGACCAATTAAAACAGAATTCTCATCCGTCTGTATCAAGAGCTCCGGGAGCGTATAAGGATAACGCAACTATGCTTGGAACAACATAGCCCAGACCTTTGATGCTGCTGACAAGTACGCTATATAGATAATTCACTTCTCAATCGATCGTTTTTCTTCCCCCCTGCATACTTCCTCCCCTTGCCCTAGCAATCATTGAGAAACGAAGAAAATGGAGCTGCGAACGGAGCGAGCTCATACTCCTCCGTTTCTATTATCTATTGACAGCATCAATGGTATCGTTGAATCAGCACGGGAATCACTCCGAACCGGCTGCCTGCTCGAAATAATTTCGCTTAATGATCGCAGGTGTGTAAAATAGCGGGCGATTAAACACGATTCCTCGGCGCTCGGTGTTACGGTGTGGGGCACAAAGGGCGGGAACGCGGGCCGTGTTAAAGTAATCGAGAAACGGTAATTTCAAGTGAGCCGGGCCCGCGGGGCCCATTGTCCGCTGACCATCCTTCAAACTAGAATTCAATTGCGTCACGCCGCGTTATCCTGAGAGAGGTACCAATCAAACGCCTCAGAGAGTTCCCGGTGGTCTTGTGTGTGGCCCCCGAGCCACGCGGTTCCCCCAACGAGAAAATGACCACAACGAGAGGCACAGCGAGCGAGGAGAGGGACAGAGAGTTAGAGAGAGAGAGAGAGAGAGAGAGAGAGAAAAAGTGTTTGTACGTTGAGAGACACATTTATGGCCCAATCAACAGTGTATTCAAACATAGTCACACCTTCTTGCCAAGGGACGGTGTACAGCCACGGCGAAAAGCATCCTGCCGATGCGGCTACCAAGGGATCCGCTTCGAGAGCCTCGCGAGAGCTATCGTCCACAGGATCGACTCACCTCTGGTCGCGAGTGGATGACAGGAATACAGAAATTAATAGAATTAATTAATTTCGAAGATAAGCGCAGACCTACGCTTTGTACCAACTATCTAAAATTTCAGGCACAGAGAATTGTAAAAGAGAATGGGCTTATGGGCTCCCCCAGCTCCTCAAGCATCCAATCTGATAGATATAATAATTTCTAAGCCTCCCAGCCACGTGACAAGTACTACGTACTAGGTACTACGCATAAAGCAGTGGGAGATCCTAGAAAGAATTTCCACCGACCTCGACGGTCAAAGAACTCCCGAAGGATCGATCATCAGAGAGCCGTTTTTCGTGGCAGCTGTACCCGACTCCTTTGATTCCCGAGATCAATGGAGCGCCGTGAATGCGATACGCATTTTTCTGCCCACGTACGCGCATCCTTCAAATTTCTCTCGCTCAGGCGCCTCGAAACACTCCCTCGAGCCTTTCGATTCGAGAACGACGACGGAATCAATTACATCGAATGCTGGCAACGTCCCCGGGCGTCCACCCTAAATCACCGGTGAAAATGGAAATTACACGGAAGCAAATAATCCTAATAACGCTGCAGGGGTGGCAACGGACCCGTGAGGGGGAGGTACGGTCGCGTAGAAAGATCACGGTCCCCGTTCCCCCGCGAGCACGCGGCCGGGTTGAAAATTATACGACACTAAATCAACCGGAAGCCAGGAATCGTCGTCCCGGCTTGTTAATCCTAATCTGCATTTTTATCCTCGAGGAGCCACCCATATCGCTGGAAACGGGCGGGGGGGCCGGTGACGGTTTTCGTGGCGACGCGTCGCTCGTATTTTCAAAGCACTTTAGAACCATTTAGCTGAATGCGTAGTCGGATTTTATGGGGGTCCTCTGGTGGCGTAGGGCTCGCTGTTCGGCCACCTCTCACAAAGAGGGGCCACGGGGCCAGGTGTCGGATCGTCCGCCACCATTACCGAACAGTATATCACTCTTCTCCGAGGGGGGACCATAGCCACAATATTGGCTCCCATTCGAGTGCCGGCTCGAGCATCCTGCACGCACTGCCAGTGTGCAGCACCCTTAATTTTCATCATTAACCTGTTGAACGGGGTATGCCCTTGATTGGACGCGTGGGGAGCATTGGGGGCAGCTGTGCTGAATGGTGACGGTGGTCTAAGGGGAGGACTGTTTTCATTTCAATTTCTGGTAATAGGATACTGTGCGATCAGATTGAAATTTTCTGAGGAGGGAGAAGTGCTTGTCGTAGTGGTGTTACAAGCTCGGACATTGGACCATCAAATCCCCACAGAATGTACAGATAACTCGTTTCCTCTGGGCAAAATACGTTAACCCTATTTTTATGGGGATAAATTAGTTGGCACCAGCCCGAGACTTCGGTGAGTCGACCAATAGCGAGGGGAACGGACCAGGGAAAGGGAAATTAATGCGTATCGAGCCACGGCTCGAGATTCCTCGAGGATGTTTTTCGAGATTTCGATCCTCCGTGCCCTTTCCACGCGGTCCATCAAACCGCTCGTTAGCTGACAAACGCCGCGTTAATGCGAACGACGGAAGAGGGGTCCCCGTTGATTTCGAGCCACTCGGCTGGAAGAATACTGGTATTTAAGGGTGTTTTATTAAAACGTTGATCCTCGATCGTTGGGACCACCTTGCATACTTTCGCCTGAGAACTGTCCATCCATAACGTTTCAAATACGAAATGATTCCCTTGGAAGAATTTGGTGGTGCTCAGAAAGCTTGCTCTGAAAGAGCAATGGGAGGTGATTGAAAACGAGAAATTTTTACGATACACAGTCGTCCAGCCTCTCCCCTCATCCCTCGATCAGATGAGCCCTGTTACAAACCTGCACCACGGGTGAACCAAAAGGGATCAGAATATTCGACGAGAGAATTTGATTTTCCAGCGGAATTGATAGTCCGTGGAGAATGGAAGGTTTGGAGGGAAACGACTGGGCCCCATTACGGTAATGCGTCCTGGATCCATTTCAGGCTTCATGATTTTATGGATCCTTCCTGGAAAAGTGGTGGGGGGCCCAGGAGGAAGTACCGAGCACCTGCTCGGGCTGCGGGTTTGGGTTGTCGGACTCAATTTCACTCTTTTCAAGGGGTCGACAATCGAAGCCACTCGAGAACGGAAAGCGACACCAGCGGTCGCATCCTCTCGAGCTTTACAAGGATTTAAACAACTTGGAATGGTCCACGGTTCCGCAGGGGACACAATGGCACAGCGTCGGATCTTTTACAACTGGATCCTTTACGGCGACGCGAATCCGCCATTCACGGGGACAAGCCGTTTCTATTGGATAGGTCCTCGAGACAAGAACGTTTGCACCCTTCAAAGACCACACGCCTGGGTTCATTAAAACTCTGGAAACGATAGGTACTGTTTCCCTCTCGTTCGCTCAAGGAACTTTGGATCGTTTTCTATGCGCATTTTCTTTGGAGTACTTCAAGGAGTAACTCTGCAATTTATTTTCAAGCGTTATATGGTAAAGGACCCAATTACTGACACCTACCCGATTACTGTCACCCTCAGCTGTTTTATGTAAAAAAGCAAATAAATCTTGTGAAATAATGCATAAAAAAAAATTAGCATACAATTGAAACTGTTATTTATGCGATACAAAAAACAGCACTTTAATTTCTTCTTCGATAATTTGGATAAAACGATCGAAAATTTTAAGCGGATATTAGTAGAGTGAAAACGATGACTTCCTTACTAGCGAAAGAGAAAACAAGGCGTTAAAGCAAATGCTGTACTTAATTGTAATATTTAAGCTGATAACATAACAAAATATAATGTTTTAAATAATATAAGCATCATAGAAAGTAATAAAGATCCGTATTCAACGATTCATTAAGTCTTTTTTACTTATTAATTGGGAGACAGTGATTGGTACAAGCGTTTCAAGGATTTTGGTATTACTGTCATAGCAGTAGGGTAGATGCACCATTTGTGGCCACTTTAAGGATTTCAGTGACTTTCATCGTAATTATCTTTAAAATTGTACTTCAAATCAGGAAACTAAAAGCTTTACTAAATTTTACACTATCTTTACTATTAATATCTAAGTTACCATTAACTAGAGAAATCGTTAAAGAATTAAGAAAATTAAAAAATATAAGAAATCCATTTTTCACCGTTTGTGGCCACTTGCCACTTTTCGCGTAAGCAATAAATGTAACCTTATATTTCTGGTGGTATACTAAACAAAATATTTACGGTTTGAAATTCTATACATAATTATGTGTCTGCAAGCAATTTCGAGCTAAAAACCCCGATAATTATGCACATGGCCAAAAACGGTACAATGGCCACAAACGGTACATCTACCCTACCTAAGTAGTTGCTCATGTACATGACACGACGTAACCTTAAAATGACATAAACAGTATTAGGTTAGCTGGCAGTAATTGGGGTGTCAGTAAATCAGTCAAATACATTTGAAGGGTATCAGTAATAGATCCCGAAATATATTTTTGAAATTGATGAATTTATACATAAAAATCGAAGTTTTAAGATCCACCAAATTTTTTTCATCAAGTAAACATATTAAATAATAATAAATAATAAGAACAACATATACTTTAAGTCTATAAGTACATAACTATTTATAAGATAATGTCAGCGTCAACGCTTAATGTGTCAGTAATTAGATCCTTTACCGTATCAGTTCTGAGTGAAACTGATCTGTTTTTAAATCTGTACTGTATTCTGGAGTAATTTTTAAGAATTTTCGTCCCTTTTTTATCAGACATATGTTTGCTTAACATATAGAGTAGCTACGAAAGCATCTAGATACACAAGGAGCTTGGAACGTGCACGATTCTTTTGGTCAGAAGGTCGAAGGGAAGTGGAGCGCGCACGAGGTGCAGAAGCCGACCGGGCACGTCCTCGGCCGGGCATTTCTCGTCCAGGTGAATGGCGTTACGGAGGAAAATGGTCTGTGCGAGGGCCTCACGCCCTCGACAATACGGCAATCTCGGCCGAACTGGGCGGAAAGAGGAGAAGAAGAAGGGCACATAAAGGTAAGCCCGAGGGTCGATTCGTTCTGTGCCCATTGTCGACCACTTGAAGGATCAGTTTTTGAGCGAAACGCTAGAAAATGTCCCCCTCTCCCCGTTCTTTTTCGCGGCTCGGCGTGCCTCGCATAATTGCGATTTAAGAGGCCCCCGAACAGCTGCGACCGACCGACAATGCCGCAGCCACTCGAGACGGACAATCGAACAATTTGGACCCCGCTGTCGTGGTAACGCAGTAGAAGTCAAAAGTCGAGAGATTTTCCAGTGAACAGTCTACTGCAGTCTCCGATGCGCCGTGGCCTGCAGAAGGGACACGGCTCACCTTTCGAGTATCTAGTGTCTGTTTAATTGCTCTTGGAGCCTGGAGGAAAGTCCTCTGTCCCCGGAATGTGATACGTACAATAGCGTAACGAGTGCCTTAATTCTGGATTGGCAATTGTGCGCGAGTGGCAGAGGACAGCAAAGGAAACACCAGGGTGTTCGGGCACTCGACTTTTTATCCTAGTTAGAGCGAAAGTACTCGAGACCTGCCCCCAAACAGAGGGCACCTCGGTTAACGTCCAATCGCGCGGAAGATCCAGTGTCTATTACACAATTGCCACGATCAATCTCCATCGTTGGCGTGGAACGAGCCTCGGTATTCCGCGTTTAGCATTCACGGTCAATCCAGCCGCTTATTTCGAAGAGTCGGGAGGCGCGAGCCGTCAGACGCTTACGACCCACCTAGTCAATTAAGAAGACAGCCGATCTATTAGGGGATACCCGTCTCCTCGCTTTCTCTCTTTCTCTCTTTCTCCCGGCCAGCCGTGTTGCTTTCTTTCCCCGCTTTTCTGCCGCCTGTCCTGCGATGAAATAAGAGAAGCAGAAGGCAACGGTGTCGGGAGAAAATTGGGCGACGAGAGGGGGAGGATCGCGACGGAAGAGCGGACGGGAGTTAATTGAATGGAAAAGGAACTGTCGACGTTTTCGTCGGTTGCATTAGCGACGATTTTGTGGCGAGAACTCGAGACGCCGATGTTATATACGAGCAACGAGCACCGGCACTCGCCTTGCCGAGGAAACGGACGATCGGATCGATAGCCATTTGGCGGTACTAACTCCCTTCTAAACCGCCCGGCTACCGACAACTCGATCGCTGCCCTCTCTAATCAACAGCCTCGATAATTCCCTCTATCCTTGCTCGCTCACTTACCACCAACGACACAAAGCGGAGTGAGCCGTTCACCGCTGACAGTTCACAGTCGCTATCCCGTCGACCCCGTTCCTCCGCTTCGAGAGGTGTAACTCATCGCGTGCTTACGAGCCGTCTAGTCAATTAAGAAGACAGCCAGCCTATTAGAGAATACCATGCCTCCTTCCCCTATCATCTCTACCCTCCTTCATTCTATTTCCGTTTCTTTCCTCCCCCCCCCCTCCCCCCCTCCCCCCCCGAATCCTCTTTGGAATCAATCCCCTCGATCGCCGCGAAACGCGCCGCCGACGAAGAGGAAAGCCAGAGGCCCATCCCCAGAGAAAACGAAGGGAGAAAGTGGGAAAGGGGAAGCAGGAAGAAGACGAACGACGTTACACGTGAAAACAGGGCCGCGCAACAGCAAACACGAGGCCGCAGAACAGCAAAGCGTCGAGATCGAGCGGTCCTCGTCGAGTCGAGCCGCTCATCCAGCGAGATGACGTACGATGGTGGCTTCTATTTTCGTTGGCGTGTCTCAGAGGGGAAGGCGACATGTGCTCGATATTTAGACACCGATCCGCCTTCCCTCGGAGCCCCCTGTTCCGCGCGCGACAACCGCAACTCTCGTCGCTCTCTTCCTCTTAAGCTTCTTCGCTCTTCCTCCTGTTCCGCTTCCTCGTCCGCCCTTTCGAGACGCCGCCCCTCCCCCTAACGGGGTATTTAGTTCCACGCCGTTATAAATTACGTATCATTCGCTCCCGAAACTGACATCGCGGCACGCGCTTGCGGAATGCGAATACCGGCTCTGCCTCCCTCGTTATCCTTTTTCTCGTTCCCCTCGCGGGCGCGAGCTCGTCGCCTCCCCCCCCCCCCGCCGCCCTCGCTGGCACCGGCCACTTAACTCCCCTGTTGCGTGATTTAAGCTTTTTCGAGTGAACCGGCCTTCTTACGCTGGCCCGCAATTTGGGTTAGTTAGTGGCGCGCGCGGATGCTTCCTTTTTCTCCGCCGCCGTCTTCCTGTCTCCTTTCGCCTGGACTTAATCTCGACGGGTGTCTGCGTTAATTGAAAAGAATCGGGAGGCAGGCTTTTGTTTTCCTCGGGGGACGACTGCTGTGAGTGCTCCAGAAAATGTTTGTTGCTCGAGTTACCATGTTGTTTAATACAGGGTTAATTATCCGTACATGTAGAGTGAGAAAGCTTCCCTGACGCAGGACCACCCTCCCCAGGAATGGAGCCAGGCCACATAATTCTAAACACGTGTTCAAGCACCGTTTCCAAGAAGTGTTCCCCGCCGACGTCGCGGCCCAGGTTTACGATCCTCGCGAATTGTCGACGGAGCTGCGCGTCGAATCATCTGCGTCCGCGTTGCACGTGATCGAACTAGAGACAAAGGGGAGCAGTTGGCCGTTCCCTGTGCCCTTCGAGGGTCCGAAATAGTGTCGCATACATTACTCTTCTATATTAGGCACCGAATTATTCCCGAATTTCTCGATGCACGGTACACCCCTTCAACCAAATACCTACCTACCCTTCACTCTCTACATCCAACACTCCTGTTCGAAAAGGGGCGAGAGCTGGGATGCTCGCGCGGGGTACGCGAAGCTACAAACGGGCCGGAAATAAAAGCGCGAGGAGCGGTGGCACGGCGACGAGTAAAAGGAGGAACGGAGGAGCAGCGAAGGCGGGGTGCGCCAGACGAGATATCAATTCTCTTTACGGGGCAAAACGGTGGCAGCTCCACTAATAGACCGAAAGATTCTCATCTGTTTAACGCGCGTACTCGCGGTGGACGCGTTTCGCGCGGAGGCCAAAGAAGAAGACGAAGGGGCAACGCTGGCCTGCCACGCGGTCGTGCAACAGGAAAGACAAAGGGCGGGCGGCAGGGCGGTGGACGGAGGACGAGGGGAGGGGGGGAAAAAAAAAATATATCGTCTCGTTGCCGAGATGCCAGAAGCGAGACGCATACCTCTTAATTGGAACGCTTTGCCCGGCCTAAGCGATTTGGCCGGATTTCGAAGGAAATGGGCGTTTAAGTGCGCCCAGGAACCATTTACAACGACCGACATTAGCCTGGTCCGCTCCTGCCTGGCTTTCGGTCACCGTGCCTCGCCGTGGCGTGGGTCCCGGAGCATTTTTGCATACAGTCGTCCCGCTGCTCGTCCCCCGGTCCATTTCCAACGACCTAATTGAGGCTCGTTTATGGAGAAGGAATCTCGCCGGGAAAATCGGGGGGCCTCGTTCTCCGCCGCTGCCGGAGCGTGCATAAAACCTCGGGGCTCGTTCGAACGGTCGGCAGCGATGCTCCTCGAGCGTGGCGTTCGCGCGCGCATTTCCCGAAATAAACGAATCGACGGGGCTCGATGGCGCGCTCACAAATCCCGTCGCTCGAAAATATTAAGAATTCCACGCTTACAATGTCGACTTAATGGAAGCGCAGAGACGACGCCTGGATCGTGGATGAAGGGGAGGAAGGAGGAAAGAGGGGGGCAGGCGTAAAAAAGGCGGGAGAGGTCTTTTAACAACCAGACTCATTAGGAGCATGCTGCTCGCTTTTTACACCGAGACATTTGTAAGCAATACAGACTTCAAAAAACAAACTCTCCTGTCGCAGCCACCGCCGCCTGCGCCGGACACCTCGGTTTGTTCTCTTTTCGCCATTCGCTTCTCGTCCCTCTCTTCCCTCTCCCTTTCCTCCTTCGCGGACGTTTAAGGGTGTCTGGGAGAATTTAAATTGCGAAACGGCCGGCTGCTCGCGAGAAACCCTCCACCTTCTCTCTCTCTCTCTCTCTCTCTCTCTCTCTCTCTCTCTCTCTCTCTCTCTCTCTCTCTTTATATCTCTCTGCTTCTTTCATGGAGCTTCTGAGCGGCGAGTCCTTTTCTTCGTAATATCCTTGACGACGATGAAATTCATTCACGTCAGTTGCATCGGATGTCTTCAGTGTGGATTGAATCTAATCCAATCGACAGCTTGTAGTCTTCTAAATATTTACGCGCCCCGGCCTCAGGCCCTTTAACTTGGATTATTCAACCATCAAACGCAACAGCTTCGCGCGTTTCATTGATTAAGACGTCCCCATTCTTCGATTACCCTGCAGGGGAGCAAGAACGGCGGAGCGCGTCAGCGTTGCGATTCATTATTGCCCGTCCGCTCGGGCCACAGTTGTCCCCGCGATTCCACGCTGCCGCGATATCGACGATTACATCATTATCGCGAGGATTTTATTGACCCGCGGGGCCCGGCGAGTCATCCCCGTCGCAGTTCAGCCGCTGTAAAGTCGTCGGGCTTATTACCATAATCGAGATAAACGGTA
This sequence comes from Andrena bucephala, assembly GCA_947577245.1. Lineage (NCBI taxonomy): Eukaryota > Metazoa > Arthropoda > Insecta > Hymenoptera > Andrenidae > Andrena > Andrena bucephala. The sequence continues at coordinate 115,135,536 of OX387715.1, forward strand.
GATAAACTGGTGTCATCGCCGTAATTCCTTTGATAAATCGCGGTGGGATCGCTGGCCCGCCGGGCGTTTTAATGAATTTTTACGGGAAAGATAAACGCCACTGAATTAATAATGCTATCACCGTAAAATCCCGTAATCGCCGTTATAAATTTAATTTCAAACTTCTTCTTCCACCGAGCGAGATTTGGCCTTCGCAGAGGCCGCTGCGTCGGACCCGCGCCTCCGAGGGGCCAAATCCGCGATTATCCTCGAAAGGACTCGCGAGGATCTGACAAATTCATCGACGCCGCGATGTGGAGCAAATCTACCTGCAAGGTTTCAGAAATCTCGACGCTTCGGCCAAAGAAGAGGGTCCAGCGTCCGTTAGCTTTTGTAAATGGAATCCGAGAGCCGATCGTTAAATTAAATTTGGACAGAAAAGCTGTAGGCAGAGGGGAGCGCGAGACGTCCGAGTCGGCCGGACTATAACTAACAGCGAAATAACGAGGGAGTTGTCGAACGCGAGTGTAATCATTACGAACGCCCGCGAAACACCCGAAACATGTGTTCCTCTTCGGCCAACACTTCCTGTCGTTAAACGTCTGCGCAACTACTTGCGTTTACGCGTGGCAGTCTCTTCAGCGTGTGTTTGTAACCACGCACGGGAAGACTGCGAATTGGCGACGACGAACGGATCCGTTTCTGCCCGCCGATCTCTGGTAATGCAACCAAGAATCGAGAGAGAAGATCATGGCTCTGGTTCTCAACTCGATTTCCATTTCCTCGACGAATTCGTGGAGCTGCCTTGTAACTTTCCACGCACTGAGAATTCTGAAACCGAGGAACATTCCCATGTTTGATCTCGATTGCTTCCAATCGAGTGCCCCCCGCCAAGCATCAACATAATATTGCTTTTTGCAAAACAGCCAATGTCAAATTCCAGCTCGTTAATCGCCGTCCGCTGTGCATACAGCGTTATCTAATGTTTGTCATTAAAATTATTCACGGCTACCTATTAAGATGTATCAGAGGCAAATGACGGTATCAGTGTTATCGGTCGGTGTAATTTTTCATGGCCGAAAACAGATGATGCTAGCTTGACACCTCTAATTAGCGAGCATTCTCGTAGGCTTCGCTGCCAATGATCGCAGTCGGCCGGCGCTCGCAGCCTTTCCCCTTGCAAATCAGAGTAGAATAGCTCGTCGTGTCCTTCTGCCGGTAGAAAAAGATTCAAAACGAGTCTTTAAGAGACGCCCGGCGACCATTCATCTCTGAAACGTCCGAAGCTAAACATAGGCTTTGAAACGAGCCGAGGGACGCGTTTTACGAGCCCCGTACCATCTTGCGCCGATAACAGAACAAGGGGCATTCTTTCATCTCCACGGAATAATGGCGATCTAACGTGCATGTGCATCTTGCTTCCACCTTGGCTGCAACCTGCATCGATAATGTCTCCGCGTGCAAACTCTTAATACCTTGAACAGCAGTCGAAGAAGTTTAAGAACGCGTCGTCTGTAAGAATTTCCTAAAGTGTCGTGGAATGCCGCGAGGGATCATCCGTGGAAATGGGAAAAACTGGCGGAGGAGAGTAATATGGTTAAGCAGAAGTGTCGCGGGTTCGTTCCGCGAAACGATTTCTGCGCGATTTCCTCGAGGCTACGGAATAATCGCGATCCGATGCCGCGCGAAACTAACGAAGAAAAGGAATAAGCGCGAGAGCTAATGAAGTGGGCCCGGGACAAAAAGAATTCGATGCGCGGGGACGAGCTGAGGCTGCTCGAGTTGCCGGCGTAACGAGGAAATTAGCGCTAATGCGACACGGTCTAGCTCGGGCTCGCGCTTTTTATTCGCGTCCCGGAGAAACGCTAACAAGCCCCGGCCGCGTTTTGCTAAATCACCGGGATGAAGTTTCCCCGCGGCGCTTTCCTTTTCTCTCGCAATTAACACTTCATTACCACTTCTCGTTTTCCGCGAAATCTGTTTGGAAAAACATGCGCGCAGCGCTTCAGGTTACCTCGATGGGAAAAACTTGTGTTATTCGGAGAAAAATTTAGCTTCTGGGAGAGCAACACTTTGCTTGACTGATTGCAGAGATGTCTGAGATATCTGTTGATATCTGAGTACCCGAGTGATACTTGAGTGCCTATAAAGAAGCTGCTTCGACACTAACAAGGGAACATCCCGAACCCGAAAATTCAAAAAATTCTGAAAGTTTGTGAATATGTAGGGAATTTCCTCCTGAATATAACGCAATTTTTGTTTGCTGCCCAAATTCACTTGAAGGAGGTGAAATTAACCCCTGAAAATTCCACTAATTTCCGATCTTGTATTATAAATCGCGAACTACAAGAGATAGAAGAAAAGTTTCAAGACAAAAGTTACTTCTTTTAATTACATTTATCATTTGGTAAAAAAGTTATTTTACAGTTCACGAGTTATAACACAAAATCGGAAATTAGAGGAATTTTCAGGGGTTAATTTCACCCCTTCGAGTGAATTTGGGCAGCAAACAAAAATTGCGTGGTAATCAGGAGAAAATCCCCTACATATTCATGAAGTTTCAGAATTTTTAGAATTTTCGGGTTCGGGATCTTCCCTTGTAAGTAGCTTACTAGAGTAGGTAGGGTAAACTCGGGTAAGTCCGTGATAGTTTTAGAATTTTTCTATTAACTGCTAATATTTACATATTCTGAAAGTGAGTCTAGGATATAATGATAGGTCAGACATCAGAGAAACAAATAATAGGTTAACAGAAATTTACTAAGTATATTTAATTGAAAATATACAAAATTAAGTTGTCATGACATACTCTGGTTACTCCATGATAGCTCTGGTTACTCAGTGATAGTACTCTGGTAACTCCGTGATAGTTCTCGTTAGCCCGTGATATGGCCATCAGCTACTTTTTTCATATTATTTTATATTATTTTACATTAGTTTACATTAGTTTACATTATTTTAAATTATTTTACATTATTTTACATTATTTTATATTATTTCATATTATTGTTATTTTGTGTATAATCAATCGTTTCATGGTCGTTAGATGTCTGAGACGTAAGGAAACATGGTATCTGGTATTTGCCATCAGAATTTCTCTAACAGCACAATCAGAAACGCAGACACGGGCGCACGAAAAATAAGAATTTAGTCACTTTTCATAAGCAAAAATAACACTGATGCCTTATTGTATGATAATTTCAAAAGTAAGACTTGTTAAACTGTCATTTTACCATTACTTACCTGCAGTTTGAACTTTCCATTTATCTTCTAAAGCATATATAATACATAATCAAGCGATCGTCCACAACTAGCACGAAAAATTTCACGAATAATGCGCTGCTGGAACAAAATGCTCTCTCACTCTGTCACACTAACTTCAATTGACTAATTGTTTTACCACAACACAAACTAGAAGATCAACGCTGTCTGTTAGTTTTTGTTCCATCTAAATTGAGTCAGACAATTTCGAGTTACAGGTAAATGAAAAAGTATCACGGAGTAACCTGTACCACGAATTTACCCGAGTTTACCCTACTTAGGCGTAATCCAGGTGGAATGAAGTAGTGGCGAGTGAAACTCAATCAGCCATTATCTTGTTCCCAAATTACTCCGGGCGGGGATTCGAAAAATCTCTCGACCCATCAGATTTCTTTCGCGCGTTTTACGCGACACTGGCGCTAATTACGATGCCTCGTGACAGGTGCAATTTGCGAGATGACCGTCGAGGCGGTCCATGAAATTCAAGAAACACGAGCGGCCCGCTGCAGCTGCGCCAGTTACGCCTCCGTAAACGTGTTTACGAAAACGCGACGGCTCGTACGTCAGTCTGGTCGTTAGCACCGCGTAATTGCCCGAGCCGCGATTAATACGTATAACGAATTAAGCACGGGCAACTCTTTGCACGTCTCCCTCTGTCTGCCCAGTTGCTTCAATTTTGCAAAACATTCGAGTAGAATGTTACCTTCTGTGCACGGACAAATGTCGTGGGATAAAATTAGAATTGCACTGCTGCAGAATTAAGAGTTTGAGTGCTTTCTAGGCTTTAAGCTGAGAGATCCTCGATAGAAATGAGAAAGGACCCCTAGCCAAACTACATAGATCCCATATTCTAATTCAAAATACATACATCAAGGAAACATTCCTTGAGCCGTAGAATAACCACCAAGCCGAGCACCGATTCCAGTGAAATGGAGGCGTGGATCGTGAAAGGAAAGGCGAGTTTTTCGTCGGTAGTAATTTTCTGGTCGCTTGCCGGCGCGGTTATATTTAATGCTTTAATCTGGCGGGGCGTCGGGCGATCTAAACACGCGATAAATCTGTGGACGGGGCGACGCCTGAAAAAGCGGCAACAAAACAGCTTTTCCAAGCGGAAGCGTTAAGTGGCGTCGCGGAGAGAGCCGCGCCGCGCGCGAGCTTCCGTGCCTGGCCATTAACGATCTTCGCGCGCACTCTACTTGAGACACCCCTCGTCGGCCTCGATATTAATGATTTCCCAAAACTCTCGAGCCGTGTGAAAACTGCTCGCGGCGATCATGGACTTGACGGCTCTCCTTTCACCACTCGAAGGCACGCCGGTCGGCCACTTTGGTACCGCCTCTCTCACGGGCCTCTCGCAGCTGCACTCGCGCCTCACAATGACTTTCCGTGCACCAGATCGGTCGTTTATGACCGGAGGAAAGAAATGAGGCAACGGGAAATGGGATGCGCGGTAGGTTGAAGGAGCATACGATTCTTCCGTAGGGTAAGCGCACTTAATTCTTGGGAGGATGCGACCGCCACGGGTCTGATTAAGAGCGGAGGCGATGCTGATGGGAGGACTCGAGGTGCATCGATGCAATTCCCGGGTTCCCCGGAAGAGAGGGGGCTGGAGAGAGCGGAAGCGGGCAGAAACAAATGAACTATTAGAGTTTCTGCGTAGCCTGGAAGAAAGGGGCGGGGTGGTAAGCCAGTTAAGGGCTAACAAGTATATACACGGTGCGCCAGGAACATATACCGAGTCGTATATACTTGTTAGCCCTGGCTGGCTAGGCGCCTCTCTAACTAGCCACGCATGGCGAGCACGTGTGGAGGTGTCGACTGCCCTAGCGCCCTCCGCGCGACCCTTTCCCTAGACCGTGACCCTCCACCCCCTTTCTCATTCCCATTCCCGTTCCCCGTTCCTCTTCTCTCGGCCCTTTGCGTCGCCGCGAGACGCTCCATTTCACGAGCCGTGAAATCCGAGCGAAAATATTTGGGCGCCTCGCGCAATTGGCCGCGGCGACTCCGTCACGAGCTCCGTATCCTCGTGAAGCTATATCCTCGACGTCTTAGAGTCACTCAGTGATCCCCTCGAGAATAATTCAAGGGGGGTAATCGTATTTGTTTCTCATTTAACCCCCTTACGTACCGATGCTAAGGTAGAGTGATGTTAAGGGTAGGTTTACATTCCGTTTTCATCTGTATAGCTACGAACGCAAAGTTCCCGGTAAAAGGGAGAGTATTAAAATAGAATACATCGAAGGGCGAAGGCAATGGGGCGCAAGGACGACCCTGCCAGCCAGGGGTGGCAGCACACCCGCCTCGAAAGTCTCGGTACGTCTTAAGCCAGTTACTCGAGGATTTCCCGCGGAACTCTTTGAAGTTTCGAGGAGAGACCGACTGGCGGCGGTTTTCTGCGGGGTGTATTCTAATTTCAGGACGGTGCCGCGATGAAATTGACCGTCTCGGAGGCGCGCCAGCCGCGAAGGGGACGGTCAATTGTCGCGCTGCTCGGGGATCAGCCGCGCAGGGAAAGCGGCTTAGCGGGGGGGGGGGGGGGGGGAATGAAATTTAATTAACTTGAAACAACGGGAAATTATCGAGCATTACGCGGTGCTCGCTGAGGCACGCACGCGCGTAAGCCTTCCACGCGTCTTATTTGATTCTGAAGAGCTTAAACATCTTCGTACCACGTTCCTCGCAAATCATCACAATTTACGCGGAAAGTTTCCCAAAACAGGAGGACTCGAAATCGTGGAATTACTCGACGTGAAATGGCTCGTACGAACCGCGAGGGGCTCGAGAGGTGTGGAAGGACAAGGCAGAAAGGAGAGGCGCGGGGGTGGATCGAACGGTAGGCCAGAGTAAAATCGACGAGGGGGTTGGATGGCGGACGGGACGCGCAGGTTCGCCAATACAAAAGGGGAAGCTGGAGATTACGATCTTTCATTCGTCCGCTCGTTCCAATTATTTTGTCCAATTAAAATATCGATTTTCTCCCCCATCGCGGCGCTCGCCTTTCGACTGCATCCATGCCCTCCTCCCAACCCCCTGTCTGCCCCCACCAACGGTTCTGCACCCTGTTCTCCAGCGGACACCCCGATGGACAGAGGCGGGCGCAGATGCTTTAGAGCCCTGTGTCGAAAGATTCCAGGGAATTAAGCTTTCTTTTCCTTTACCACGTGAAATTGGGAAAATGTAAGGTAGTGGAAATTTAAGGGCGAGTTAAACACTTGGTACGAGTGAAAGATCTCTGTAGTATCCCTGATTACGAAAGCCCCTGTGTATCTTTTCTGTCTCCATTTTCAACCCCTCGCCTCCCAGCAACCAACCGCGCCATTTCAGCTGCAACATTCAATTATTGGCTATGAGGGGGTGGAGTAGGCGGCAAGGGGGAGAGAAGGCGCTTACTGTATCCTCCCTGGTTCCAATGACGCGGGAGTACCTATCCACGAAGGGACGGTAGGCTTCCTGGTTGAAATCTGAAACAAACGAGGCACGTTCCATCCGTCCGTCGTTGCGGCTGCGATCGAAACGCCGAGGGTGAGTCGGATCCCAAACGGTCGTGGTGCTCCTCGCCGTGATGCTGGACGCGGTCTCGTTTAAATCGAAACGACCAGCGGAACTAATCGAGGAGAGACGGGGGATCGTAAACTGTAATTTTTGGATCCGTCGTCCGCACGTGGGTGTCTTCGATCCGATTTTTCGATTCTCCTTGCCTCGCGGATGCGACGTTGGGTCGAAAGATCGTGGAGCACCTTGTTCTTGCTTTGGAGATCCAATGACTAAGGATGTTGATGGTCTTGGATTCGGTTTGAGTACCACCGACCGAGGAACGAGAATTCCCTCCGGTGTCCACGCTAATAGGATTTGTCGAAACCACGTTCTAAATTATCGCGGTGGCAATCGATCACAAATGTTTCGCGAGGATGGAGCGCTTCCCTCCAAACGAGCATGTATGCACTTGTCTTTTTACGAGGAGAAATTATCCCTCTAAACGGCTATTAGAAACGACCAGCGAGTGGAAGTCCTCTGAGAATAGACGATCTAATTCCGTGAACGGGAGGAAGCGAGGAACGGTGAAAGCGCCAGCAGATGGGGTGGAAGAGGGGCGGGGGAATGAGAGAAGCAGGAGACGGACCACCGTGATTGCAATTTTAACGCCAATTTGACTTGAATCTCTTCTGGACGAAAGAAATAGTGTTTTCATGCTCAATATAGCGGCGAGCTAATAATTAACGGCCAGGCCGTGGCACTTTGTCGTTCGTCTGTACAGGGTGTCCCTGCCGCACTGATTCAACAAACCGAGGAAAATCGCTTTTCCTCGTTGCTTTCCAAAAAGGATCGCACCCCCTGCTCTCCTTCAGCGATCAATTCCAAACGCACATTCCAAAAATTTGATTTCAAACACCGCATCATCGAGACCCTAGAATTTCGACACCGTCTACTCACAAAGTTCCTCATTCAAACTTCCTCGTGCCGGGCATAATCTGACAAGGTACAAACACGCGGAATGTCGCAAGCAGACTTTTCTCCTAGAAGGGAACTGACATGGCGGAAACAGAAAAGGTTAAGCGAAACTCGGTGACACACCGTGTACGTGTACCGAGTGGGTCTTGCGGAGTTAGCGGGTGGTCCTCATTATGTCGGCTACCCCACCGCTCGCTCGTCCTATCTATTTAACGTATCGTTTGCCTTGGTAACCATCCAAATTGGCCCATCCCTCTCTATGCGCTGCCAGGGCGCATCTCCCGATCTCACTCGTGTTCTCCTTAATTATTGGGAAGCCGATGTTTAATAACGGCCGCCCAGCCGCCGCGACCTTTAATAGAAAACACGCGTTTCCTGCGTGCCGGGCTTGACGTCAGGGGCAGCTTGATTGCTAGCGACAAGCCTCGTCTCATTTATAGAAACGATTAGCGATGGGATCAAGCTCGATCTTTGCTCACGAGTCGGAATTAATCCGATGCTTCCGCGCCGCTCCAGCGAAATCGAGTTGTACTCGTTAGGGTGGACGCTGGAGATCGATTGGATCGCGGGGTTAGTTATCGTGGGACGGATGCGGGAAGTTGGAACGATCGAAGGGAGTTCTCTGGATCGCAATGGGTGCTTCTCGAGTTTGTACTCGTCTTATTAAGGATCTGTGTCGGTAGAATTGGCAAGATGCTACTTGTGTCACTCTTAATTCCATCCGTAGAAATTCGCACGAATGTCCACCGATATTTTTTGCAACCTTCTGTGCCCAGGAATCACGTTTTTCCCCTCTCGTGGAGGAAAACTATTTCTGGCCGAAGTCTGACGTGATTTCCGCGGAATTTCATCAGTATCGAATTGGCCTGGACTTGGTATTTCCTGGTTCCACTCGAATATCATCGCGACGGATCTATTTCGAGGGAAGCTCCGGCGCGCGACGACGAATAATCAACTTCTTACCCCCTTTCTTCTTTCCAATATCCCGTTATCGTTCCACACCCGGCCGAGGCGAGCTCGCCCATTAAGAACGACGAGATTGATACCTCCGCGGGAATAAATTCAGAAGTGAATGGCCTGTGAAGTGTGAAACGGCCGGCGGGGGCAGCGGAAGATAGCGAAGTGCTTTGTAAACCGCTTTACGAGCCCCTTTATTGCTCTCGTGATTCTTCGTGATTGACCAACGGGGGCCGTCCTCTTATCACTCGCTCGTGATTGCACCTATTTGTTTCGCGGGCAACTCGGATCTAAGAAAAAGTCTGTAAAACAGCGCCGTGGTACTCGGAAGAGCCGACGAGTTTCGCGAACTCGCGGGCGGCGGACTCAGACGCCGGGGGGAGGTGTGCTGCAAAGTGGAGCGTTGCAAAAATTCAATAAGCCATAACGGCACGATAACACGCGCATAAACCGACACGCCGGGGCAATACACGGGGCGATCTGTCCGCGCGAAACTACGGTACAATTACCGTTTTAATCTGCAGTTTCTAGCGCCATAAATTGCCGGGAGTTTACATCGACACCGACAAAGGGAGCGAGGCACGCGGAGCGCGGAGACGGCACAGGGAAGTTCGCGCGATGAAATTTATTGCCGGAGCCAATTCCGCGCAAATGGAAGAACGTCTATGAGGTTTTATTCCGCCGGCGTTATCGACAGCTTCAATCGGGCCTCCGGCTTTGCTTTCGGTTATCGCCGAGTCGCTTGCATCCGCGGCACAATTAATTGCCGTCCATGCTTCGCCCGCACGGGAAAATCCGTATATATCGCCTTCGGTCTGGGGAAATTAAAAACCTTCCAGGCGATCCTCCGCTCGCGCTCTCTCTGCTTTTCCATTATACGATGGATGTTACTGCGGCTGTTACTCCGGCGAACAGTGAATCAACGTTATATAGTTGGCGATGGTATATAGTTTTATAGAGTAACGCTTGATAAATGGCGCGGCGATAGTAAACAGTCGCGATGGATAGGATGCCGGTCCAAGTATGTCTAGAGCGGAGAAGTAGAGTGGAGGTGGCCTTCGGGCACTGCGAGAAGACTGCGTACCCGAGGAGTATAGGTACTCGAAAGCAGAATTCTGTCCAATTTCGAGCGGCTGAAACGTCTACAGCTCGAAAAGGCGACGCGCCTCGGTTCTACGGCGTGACAGACAGCTCGCGAGAATGGGAATGAACGGGTTGCATCGATTCCGGCAAAGATATCGATCCTTTTCGCAGCGGGCGGATGAGGTGCCAGTCGCGAGACGGCGGAAGTTCGCGCGATGAAATTTACGGCTGCAGCCAATTCCGCGCAAATGGAAGAGCGTCTATGGAGGTTTTATTCCGGGCCCCGGCTTTATCGGCACCCCCTATCGACGGGCATTTGTTTTTGCTTATCGCGGAGCTACGTGACCGGGGAGGGCCACCCCGTAAATATGACGGACGGATGCGACGATGGGATCTCAGCGGCGTCAGAACAAACGAGCGGGCCGCGGAACGGTGGCGGCCGAAAATCTCGACGGCTCGATTTAGGGGGATGAACGGCCGAGAGCCGAGCGACCGAGCAGCCGAGGGACCGCTCTCGCGGGTTCGACTGCGAATCGATATACCTGGCTGCGCGAACAAACGAATTCCACGGAGGAAAGGGCTCTCGGAGCAAGCTACGTTCTTGACCCTCTTCAATCACCGATTCGACACTCCCTACCACCGCCTCGACCTGGGTCCTTTGGATTAAAATCTTCGCGTTGGACCGTCCGTAGGTGAGCCGACGGTAAGACTCACTTGTCAGTTGATTATGACAGGGCACCCGACGCCTGAAAGTGCACTGACCGCGAAAATACAGACGGCGGAGTAATTTCGCAGGGCCGTGGTTCCAGCTAGCGGAACGTCGAGGTGGATCAATAACGAGACGGCGATCGACCATTCCCCAGCCGAGCCCGCATTTTTTGGGCCTTAATCACCGGCCCTAATTGGTCAATTACGCTCATTACCGTCTCCGATGTAGAGAGACGAGTCCGACGATAAAATCTCCCCCCCCTCTCTGTCCCTCTGCAGGCCGAAGCCCCCACCATCGGGCTTCCATCCACGGTAATCCCTGCCCTGTATGCCTCCCCTGAAACGGCCGGGTCGCTGTTTGCAAGAGAGAAACTTATCCCCTGGCTGGGAAAAATCAACGGGTCTATAGTCTCGTTCAGCTGGCGAAGTAACCCAGCCAGAGGGGCGGCGCTACCCGAGCCATGCCCCCTTCTGCCGTATCCAGGCCTCGCCCACTTTTGGATTTCCCCTTTCTCACGCTTTCTCCCCCACCGCGGCTCTCCGGTTATGCTCGTCTCTTTTCAAGCAACGCGATCGGAGCCCCCACTAGAACGGCGCCTCCACCCGCAAAACGAAAAAGTCCGAGCGGCGGAGCCGACGATGGTCAAAGTCAGTCCACACGGAGAGCTCGAGTCGAGTAGAGGCTAGTAGAGGTCAGCTGGCCGTAGATCCATCGATCCGTCGATCCTGCCACCTGTCAAACCGCGCGACAGCCCCTTCTGGACGAACTAGTGACACCTCGCGCGACCACCGCTCCAGACACTCGACCCAGCCGACGCCGTTCCTTCGGGATTCCATCAGCTAATCACGCCGTGACAGACTATCAGTGAGAGTAGACCAGTCGTTGGTACATCCGAGGACACCTCGGCTAGCTTCCCGATACCAGTGAGAGACATTTCGCCGAGTTTCTGGGAACATGAGACAGTAGGGACCTAGAGTCTCCGATAGAGTGATTCAGTGAGGAGTATAGGTTTATCGAGGGTATCAAATCGCGGTCCAAGAATGACAGTAATCAGGATGACCTCCCCGGTGACGCCTCCATCGACCAGTCCAGGCTCAAACGAGGCTCAAGCGCCCCAGGCGACCTCGAAGCCTGTGCATCGATTGAGCTTCTCCGTCGCTGCGCTGCTAGCCGACACCAGGAAGCCTGATTCCAAACCGGAGACCCCGTCAGTGTCACCTAGATCGTCACCGATCTCCTCCTACTCGCCGATCAGGCAGGAGCACCTGATCACGAGCAATTCGACGCTGCAGAGGTACCCAGTCGACTACAGAGCGAGGTATCTCTCGGTGTCTCCCAACGTTCACGATCTGAGGACCACGCAGTACTCGTCCTGCGAGTCGCCCAGGAGTGCGATCGACGCCAGACTATCGACCAGGTTCCCTGACACGGAGCTGGACAGGATAGACACCCTAGGCCAAAGAACTGCCTCCAGAACCCTCGACTACCTGGTGCAAACTTCGACAGACTCCACGGCGACGTCAGACGCAGTGGCATGCTCATCGCCCCCGAAAGTCTCCGCCGTCAGTCAGTCAGAGTTCGGCTCCCAGTCGCCGAGAAGCAGCTCGCACGAGGCTCGCTCCAGGTGCTCGGAGACAGAGGACATCGAGGACGAGGACGAGAACAGCCTGGTGGACGTGGAGGACCTGCAGCACCAGCAGCAGAGCAGCAGCCCCACGCCAGTCAGGCCGACGCCAGCCTACATCGGCGGATTCTCCAGCCTGGGCAGCATCTCCGGCATTCCACCCAGCCTTCATCCGGCGGTTTGGGGTGGCAGTCATCAGGGTGCGGCCGCGGCCGCGGCAGCTGCGGCCGCCACCTTCTTCCCCTCGCACTTCTCTCATCACGCGCCGCTAAATGGTGAGTACTTTGGTCCGAAACGGAGGCTAACCGCTCTGTTTGCTCGTTTTCGTCGTCGCCGGAGCTATTTGCCATTTGCCGGGGCGACGACAACCGCGTTCGGTCCGTCTTTGAGCCGCTGGCTGGCCGCCAATCGACGCGCGCTCTTCGTCGTCGTCGGATTCTTTTCGTGGTTCGCGTCTCGCCCGAAACTGGTCCGATTGTAAACTCGTTAAGCTGCCCCTCGAGGGCCTCGTTTGGGGTCCTGCTTCGGTCGGCCGATCGTGAACGCGGCCCCAGCCGCGGTTCGTTCAATGAAGCCGACGGCCTCCACATTCTTTGCTTTTCTCGTCCTGCCGCGGATATTTTTGGGATCAAATTGGACGGTTCGGTTAAACGGAAGTAGGGTCGACATTTCCTCACCTCTGGGCTTCCATTTTCTTCTACTTCGATTGGAGCTACCCCCTTGGGCTAGGATTTACTTGCTCCACGAGGTGCTGGGTGATCGAGAATTATTTTCTATCGAAGCTGCGATGTTGTGTATAGGATTTTAGGGTGGAAAGTAACGCGGAAGGTATAGAAGGCAATGAAGTTAGGCTGCGACTTTAATTTGAACTTTAGGAAGTAGTTCTGTGGCTGCATCTGTGCGAAGATGGGAAAGAGGGATCGCCAGGCGTTAATAGATAAATTGAGACGATCTATCGACGCGCCGCGGGTATTTGCAATTCAATTATGGCACGAAACCTACTCACCTAAAATCGCCGCGAAAGGAATGCAGTTCTCAGAACGCGGCGGATGACTCGTCGCGATTGAATCATCGTTAACACTAATTATTGAGGTCGCGGCTTGATAATTGCGGCGGGGCTCTCTCGTTAAAGTGGCAATCAAAGTTTTCTCGCTTCGTCAGACTGCCGTTGGCTGCACGGAGGTAGAATAAACGAACAGAGGGCCGATTCTTGTCGTGCCCGAGGCATCCGGGCGACAGGAACAATGGACGATTATTGCAAAAAGGTGTTGCAATTGCAAATGGAACACCTAACGATGGAAAATCCATTCATTCCACTCGTTCACAATCGCTCGTTGGTCGTTAGAAAACGATAGACCGAGGAATTCCCACAGCTTACCCCGAGAAAATAATTCTCCAAACGCCCTTCTTCTCTTTCCTCGAATTCTATGAATCAACGACTTGACCAACGTGATATACTGAACACCGCGTGCAACAATTTACACACACACAAGAATTTATAAGACCTCCCTGGATAAGAATCGAATTCTAAGGGTCGAGAATCAACGTAAATGTGGACATGACTTTTTAGCGAGGCCACGGTATCTCCGTATCAATTTATAGATCATTGTTGGACAATTGTGCCGCAATTTAGGGTGGCTGGAGTGTGGAATACAATCGACCATAATCGCCGAGCGGCGAAACGGGCCGGAGGCAAGGCAGACGAGTCATGTAGGGGGGAAACAAGCGTAATTTTGAAATATAGCCTCTCGTGGAGGGTGTTCTCCCCCAGATTGCGTAACCCTTCAAACTTTACCGCTCTCCAGCTTGACTATTCTCGAAAAGGGGCGGAGAATAGGGGTTGTCTTCGCGGATGGGAGAGGAACGATGATAAAACGCCATTTATGTCTTCCATAAAGGAGCATACAGAGGGAATTTCCAGTAGAAAACAGGAGAGCTTTTTAAATTGGATAATAATCGGTGTACTGTTTCGAGAACTTAGATTTCCAGTAATCCAGCGAGCAAGCGCTTATGCGTTACTGTTTATCTATCGAATCGGCTAATAAGAACGTATTAGAAATCGTGGCGCATGAAAACGTTGCGCAATCCAACAAAGAGCGGCCGATCGGGACTTCACCTTGCCTTTTTCTCAATACAATCGGCACTGTTTCAGATATCTCCGCGGGATCAGCTAATTATTTCAGTAATTTCCATTAAAATCGATCTGAAAGGGTAACGAGGATTCTTTTCACCGTATGCCCGCGGCTGGTTAGCATGAATCGATGCATTCAATGCGATTCTTTACCCACTGCCAACAATTCACACCGCCTCGAACACCGCGGAATTCTAAAATACCGATACTCTCCCCGTCAACAAAGTCTGCGCTCAACAGCTCCCATTCATCTTCAACTGCCTAAACCCTCGAATACCCTCGGGAGTCTAAAATTCTCTGCGAACAAAAGAGCACGCTAACGATCCTGAAAGGGAAGACCGAACGATACTCGAGATTCCCCCGATCAATTACAGCAAGCGGAAGCTCACGATGACCGACTGGGATCGTTTGCTAAACGCTCGACGGGGATCGTTACGCAACGGTCCAACCGAGGATCTCTCCCCAGATCCGAGATCCTCCTCCGCTCCGGATCATCCGTGGATTCGCGGAACGCGATATCTCCGCGGGATCAGCTAATTATTTCGAGCGGCGCGTTCCCGATCGCGCAGCCGGATTAAAATCGACGGCCCCGGCGTTTTCGGTGGCCGCCGCGAACGTAGAAACAAACGAACGATGGGAAGTGGACGGGACAGAGAGGGAGAGTGAGAGATCCTCGGAATACCGAGACTAATTGGGACCCTTGGAAAGCCGTAGCGAGAGAGAGGCAGCCAGCGAAAGAGGCGGAGAGCGAGAGATGAGCGCACAAAGGACGATTCTCCTCCGTGAAGAGTGGTTGTCTTGGAATCGCAAAGCCCTGTTCGCGGATCCCGAAGCAGGAAGAACGTGATTCTCTCAGGGGGGTTGGTGGGGCAGGAGAAGGCGGAGGTGGAGGAGGGTGGGAGGTCTTGGTGAAAATTTGAAATTCAGAAGCGACCGCCAAGAGGCCGAGGACGAATCCTCCCTGGCCTTTTGTCTCGTCTCGAAGATCTCTCTCGTTTCTAGAGCCGTTCACCTCCGCTCTACAAATCTGTCAATTGTCTCGAGACAAATCTCGGGGAATATAACCGATATATCCTGACGCGATACTCTCTCCCGCCTATTCTCTTTCCCCTGTGAAACGTTTAGGTGCCTCGCTGTATTCGATTGTTTTGGCTCGTTGTAGAAGCCGGGAGAAACTGTGCTTGGAGATCACTGGAGGATCATTTGGTTTGTCGTTAGGGTGCCGAGTGGAGGGTGAAATTGCTGTACACACTATTGGAAGTTTACAGTTTCCCTTTTATTTGGTACACAGGGAGGAATCTCAACATTAATCCTGACAGTTTAAAATCGACTTAGCAAGCTTTCCCTCGATCGTCCCCCTAAAAACAATGATGATATAAAAGAAGACCACAGTTCTCGATCAGTGTCAGGCAAAATGTCCACCCGATACCCCGTCGCCGAGACAAATTTCGTCGCAAACCGTGGCGCAACATCGCCGGTAATTGTCAGAGGCGCTCGTAGTCGAGAGGCCTGGGCGATCGTGGCGGCTAGAAAAGCGTCGGAGGCGGTCGTAAACGCGAATTATTCGGTCGTCACGTAAATGGGCAGCGCGCTATTATCGCCCAGCAGCTTTCTACGGGACGATACCTATATCGCCGCTAATGAATACAAGCGGTAGCGTCGGAGGAACAATTCGCGGCCGGAATCTTGCGGTCGCCTGGTAAAAAGGTAATGAGACCAGTTTGCGGCGCCGTTCCGGCGGGAAAATTATGGATTGACCCCCTAAAAAGTGCCCTGGCTCCCGTGATCGGCAAAAGCAGGACGTTGCGGTTGGCCAGGGTTCACGTCGGCTCCCCTGAACCCTTGGGAGTGACGCGTCTCGTTGGTCGTCCCGCGGGGCTGAGCGGGGCGAAGGGGAGCCTTCGCCTGAAAAGTGGACGTGTGTAACCTCGAGCGTGAACCATCCTGTGCTGTTTCCATTGCAGAGAACGGAGAACCGGCCAAGATCAAGTGCAACCTGAGGAAACACAAGCCGAACCGGAAGCCGAGGACGCCTTTCACCACGCAACAATTGCTGGCGCTCGAGAAGAAGTTCACGGAAAGGCAATACCTCAGCGTAGCCGAGAGGGCCGAGTTCTCGTCCTCCCTCCACCTCACGGAGACCCAGGTGAGTGTCGAGACGCTTCTGCTTTTCCCTTTACCATACCCCGGCGGGCGCCACCCTGAATCCCTTGATCCCTTTTTCAAAGCACACTCCCGTTAGCTATAATGTCACGATATAGGTCATTTATGGCACACCAGTATGTCGACTCGTCCCGATTTCTAGTTTCACATGGAGAGTTTCACGGGACCTTTAAATGTAGCCTCGCGTGGTTTATTATCGTCTACCGTTTCCAACGTGTCAGCGAACCGCCGACAATTACGTTTTACGATGAACGTTTCCCATTTAGCGGCGACGTTAACCGTGAGCCCCGCGTCCTCTTCAACCTCGCCGGCCAGTTCAAGGGTCTCTCATTTAAACAGAGATCTCGGCTCGATGTTGCCAGATGCGGGGTAATTAGCGCGCGTAAGCGTGCAGTATCCACGAACCGCTGGCGAAGAACACGGCTAATTTTATTAATAGAGTACAAATTGCCCTGAAACGCGCCTCACGATACCGCGCGATGACCGACCAATTATCTCTGGCCGGGCTCCCCTGTGCGCTCGATTCCCGAGATACGGTTTCGTTCGCGTGTCCGTCACCGCGGTCATCCGTTTAACGTTACTATTGTCGTGAAATATCGCGCGGGAGACACATGGGCCCTTGGCAAATTCGCTCTGAGCAGTGTCTGCACTTCGCGGGCTACTTAAGATTAGTCTCTAAGTGATTTCTGAGCTTCTGAACACGTCAGAACGATGTTTCAAGTACGCATGGCTTAGTGCACAAATATTCCATGTCCACTTTTTGCGTTTTTGGAGAAAAACAGGTTTAAACATGCAATTGTACATAAGATTCAAGGGCATACAAATGAAGAAAAAAATTATATTTGACAAATTTGTGAAGTAGATACAAATATAATTTTTATACACCACAAATAAACAGTCACGAAGTCTTTGTTGCGTATAAAAATTCAAATTTCACAAAAAGTGGACGTACAATATTTGTGCACTAAGCCATCGATGTGATCTCAAGAGTCTTCAACCTCCTTTGCGAAGAAACTTAAAAAGACGCTCGCGTGTCACAATAATTCTGCAAAGAATCTACACTAGACAAGTTCGTTCAACATGGTTCACAGATAAAACGCTTGAACTAACTTTACCCCTCCCATCACTGAATTCTCTCCCAAGATCTGACGTCAACTAAAGTAGTCACAGTACAGTAGCCCCGAACAAAGTCTCATCGAATGTTACAAGCCACTTTCCGATCGATTTGCAACAGTAGCCGCGGTTTCGAGTCGCCTCGTTCCCTCGATCATTCGAACCTCGCCACCAACGATCGCCACGAAACCGCAAGGGAGCCTCGGCCCGCGTGAACGATCGCCGGGCAAAGTATAGCTAGCACGTACAAATCGGAACTGTTTCATTGTTGCAGGTGAAGATCTGGTTTCAAAATCGCCGGGCGAAGGCGAAGCGCATGCAGGAAGCCGAGATTGAGAAATTGAGGATGTCGGCGGTTAGGCAACACCACACGGCGCTGTACGGCTCTCATCCAGGTCTGCTCGGCCCGGCCAGCCTCTACCCCGTCGGAATGCTGTCTCATCCCGGTTTAACGCCGCATCATCCGATCTCCCAGCATCCGTCCAGGGAATGAAAGCAACGGGCGGACCTGGAGCCGCACAGCGACCGGTAGTGGACCGACCTGTCCCCCTCCAAACACATTACTATTTCCCTTGGGAATTGTTCTTCGACCGGCAGTCGCGGCCGATTGTAGGCCGAGCCTGTCGATCCGCACGACACGCGGGGAGGAAGTCGACGGAGAACTGGACCAAAGTGGAGCGGATGGACGGTCGCAGAGGAAGAGAGAGAGAGAGAGAGAGAGAGAGTCAAAGTACAATGCATTGTAGAGAGTAGAGAGGCGTTGGGTAGGCGAGCCGAAGTAGAATGAGTCGATTCAGGCGAATCGAAGTAGAATGAGTCGCTGGGGAGCCGCGTCGAAGTAGAATGCGTCGACGGGGGGTCGAGTTCCAAGGAGAATGCAAAGCTGAACTCGTCGACCAAGTTGCTGGCGCGATGGAGTCGCAGTAAAGAATGGGTAGCTTTCGACTCGATCATCTACCTAAAGGAAACAGAATCCTCTAACGCCTCTACGGCAAGGCGGAGTGCGTCGTGATCCTGTGCCAATTTTAGGCACGTTCCTCCAGAACGTGTCCTGTACATAGAATGTAAATATCGTCGTCCTCGAATCGAGCTCCAACGTAGTCTTGTAAATACGATGCTCGTCGAGCAAGGTGGGGCGTAGCCCGGAGCCTCGGGAGCGGTGGGGATGCGAGCCACCGTTGCCCTTTTCCAATTTTGTATAAATGTAAAGCGGACGGCCGAGAGAGCAGACGTGTCTATTTAATAAATCGCAATACCGAAGTGACGCCTGTTGATTCCCACTGCCAAGACACCTGTGTCCCAGCCACTCCCCAGTGCTGTCTTCAAGCATCCTCCGAGAATTTTATAGGTAAGCGTGTTCAAGAATCTCCATAAATTTCATCCTTTAAATCCAAGTTCCGCGCACATTTCGCCGGCGTTCGCGTCCCGTGGACTGTTAAGAGACGAAAGTTGGTGGAAGCGCGCGCACGTCGTATTAATTAGCATGCGTCGTCGGCCCGTCCGGTGAATGGGTATTGGGAGAGGATTTGCTAATTGAAAAGCTCGACGCTGGTTCCTCGTCGGGCGCCGTTTCCCCGGTGTACACGCGCGATTAGAAAGTCGGAATAAATTATCCGCGGCAATTAAACGAATCGATGATCTCGCCGACTCGGGGATCGATAAATCGGGCGAATT
This sequence comes from Andrena bucephala, assembly GCA_947577245.1. Classification (NCBI taxonomy): domain Eukaryota; kingdom Metazoa; phylum Arthropoda; class Insecta; order Hymenoptera; family Andrenidae; genus Andrena; species Andrena bucephala. Next base: position 115,154,679 of record OX387715.1, read on the forward strand.
TATTTGGTCGTTAATGGCTAATAATCGGGCTGAATGGTGCGGCGGAGTCCACGCGATTTATGATTCGCGTGTTAACGAGCGAGACCGTCCGAGCACGGGAAGACGGGGCTGAAGAGATTGCGTAGGCTTCGCAGATGTGGGAGTTCGGAGGCGATTTCGGAGGATTTGTTTCTGTTCGAGTATCCAGGAACTGGGGTCCAGCACTGTGGCTCGTTCGAAGAGAAAATCATGTTTCCTCATTAGTCCCACTGACAAAGAATATTAATCTAATCGATTCGACTTGTTAGCAACTCGAATACACGCAGTTATCTAAATTTACGCAACGATGACGCAAGTCGAGAACCTGGGGGACCCCCTCTAGCGAGTCTCAGAATCATCGGGCCACTGTTGAACAACAATATTCCCAATTCACGCTGAGCTTTCTCCACAACCTTACTATGAGTCATAATTTCCAGAATATTAAAGTAAGATTTGGTAGATGAAGGGAGCAAAGTGCGATCGAATTTTGCACACAGCTTCGCGTAGAATCTCTGGCTTAGAGTGAACGCATTTTTCTCCCTCGCAGACCAAAGACACTGTTGCAAACTGGCGTGCATAGCTCTTATCAGAACAAATTGCCGACCTTGTAAATGCACACTTTTTCTGATACAGATGTTTGCTTAGTAGCTATGAATGGAAACATTTCTGTGCCCGTGTTTACGCAACTTTTTCTCGGTACTTAGCGTCCGTGGAATATTGCTCGTCAGAGCGGGCCGTATTTCCTCCAACTCGACACTTATGACGGTTTAAAAAACGTGTCATACATGCTGCATAGGAATGTATCGACATTCTTGCCATCGGCGACTACAACAATTCAATCATACTCCACAAGTACTCATTCATAAAAGACAGAACTATAAAGCTCTTCGACCGTAGAATACACAACATGGTCCTCAGAGACTAACAGCACTCCAGTAACGCGTGTAAAGTGTTAATTAAGCCTTTCACGAGCATACCTCCCTCCAGAATCTCTCCGTTTTCGATCTCCGCATGAACGAGTGCACTAAATAGTCGACATTAGGCTACCGAGCTTACCCCATAAATATCCACCCTGCCGCGAAGCCAGACGCCCTCGAGGGGTGGTGGGAGGGAAGTTGAAAGGACCTGGCGATCGGTAGCACGGGGGTTGAGGGTACGGTGGCATAGGCGACGGGAAGGTCCGATGGCAATCTCCGACAGGGTAAACATCCCCCTTCCCGTCGCCCCGCTCTGGTCCGCGCGATTACGTCGCGACGATTACGCGGTAGTCGAGAATGGCGTCTCTGTGCGTACATGTCGCGGGAATAAATTAGCCGTGGCAATTAGTTTCGGAATCGACCCGCCCCGGGCGGCCGGCGCCACCATCTTGATTGCACCCGTGGAGAACCTTTAAAGACAGTAGCCAGCACTGTTTGCCGAAAGGCCCGAGAGCGCCGTTCGCGCGGCCTAATTAGCGATGCCCACCGAGATATCGCCGACGTACGCTAATAATACCGGGCATAAATATTCCGAATTTTTTCGTCTGGTGGCCCCGTCCGGCTTCCCCCAGCCCCCTGCCGCCGCCCTTCTGCCCGACCATCCCCTTCCTGCTTCCTCCGTCGCTTCTCTCCCGCTATCCAGCTCGCTAATTTCTTATTGTTGCTATCTTATCGGTGTGCACGCGCCCCCCCCCCCCCCCCCTCCCCGCGTGACCTTTCCTTCGCGCGATTCTTCTCAGCGCAATCGGTAATTGCTTGTGCTGTTTGTTGTTCGCGCGCGGAGCATCAGCGAGCATCGTGTCCGACGAATTTATGGCTATCTGCGCGCGAGGGAATGAGAGTTTCAGTTGTGAAATATGGGCGTTGATTATGGATGGGGATGTTTTTAAACGATTGTGTAATCTTTGAAGCGTTCAATTAACTGCCATCTCGAGTTCTTTCGCGGCTGGTATCCTCTTTCTTACACCCCTTATTCTATCGCCCCTGTACGAGCACCCCCAATCAGATCTGTTCACCCCTATCGGTGGACGTTAAGCCAGTACTTCTCCCTCTAATAGAATAATTAAATGTTCCTCTCGGTCTATTGGACCTGATTGAATCTGATTCAACGATGCCCACCGAGAGCTGCATTGCTCTGCATAAAGCAATTGTCGCTCTCTCAGCAGTTACCCCTTCGAGCGTCCACTTGTCAAGAAAAACCACAAGCAGCATCGATTTAACCGTGTCCAGGCCGAAAACTACCAGTCACCCAGCGGTCCGCCCGCGTCGAGATAAAATTATCAGGAAATTTGTTCGATGAGGGGGCAAAGATCCAGCCGGACACTTTAATTTCTTCGTTTGACGGGCGGGGCACGCGCGGTATCTCTGCCCTTATCGAAATTACCCCTGTCCCTCAGGCTCCGCGGCTAGTCATCGTCCCCGGGCTTTCCGCTCGGTACGCTTGAATTTTAATCGTGTAATTAGTCCCCCGGCCACTAGAGATTGCCCCGAGTCGTTAGCTGTTTTGCTCGCTGTTTCATGTAACCAGATAACATCAATCAGATGATATCGCCTAAGCTACCGGTCCGCTTGTTAGGCTTAGCCGCGCGGCCCTCGGACGTCGCGCATCATCCGTTCACGTTAAGGCCGCGTTATCCGGGCGCAGCCGCGGGGACCGGCGGGGCAAAATCGAGCAACACGGGCCACGATCGATAAGCGAGCGCCCGAGAATTTTGTACGTTTCCATCTTTACAGGTGCACGCGACACTCCACTAATTAACCATCTCCTCCCAACCACTACTGCTTCCTGGCCAGCGTATCGATATTGCGTGCTCGCTGTGTGATTGTTGCGATTGCACGGCTGGCTGATGCGCGCTGTTACGGAAAAAGCAGACATACGGCGAGCGTAGCAGCGCGGCTCAAGTTTTGTTTAAGCTCTGTTTAATACAAGTTGCTCTAAGTTTCTCCTCGCTGTTCACACATCCAGCCATCAACCTAACACGCGAGCTTCTTCGAACCACCCCAGCCATCGCCATCCATCAAAGCTCTCCGGCCACACGTAACCCTGAACGTGACCTGAACTTAAAATCGTTCAATTAGTCGATGACCATTTCCCCCCCCCCCCCCCGGTTATCGCAGCGATTCTACCAGGGTTCGGTATCGATATCAGCCAGCAGGTAGCTTGTTAGCCCTAACGACGAACGGCTCGACCGGCCCGGTCGTTGGTTTCACGCGCCACGAGAGGTTTCCTCGAACGAGATTATTTTCGTGCGAGATTACGAGCTGTTCGTCGGGGGGGCCAGGCCAGAGGCCCCCGTTCGGATCGCTGCTGGTGTTCGGCCGGCCCCGAGCGTCGTGAACGGCGACGTTATCCGGCCGGATCTTCGCCTGGAAAATCGTCAGGGTGGAGAGCTCTCTATCGTGGAGCCGGATCGGGACGGGACTCCCGCTCGCCACGGTTTTCACGGGGCTTATTAAGCGACGGGGCAGAGCCACCTTCGGCGGCGTCGCGTCGCCACGAAATTTATTGTAATACGGGTCACGACGCCGCGCCGCGGTTTCTGGGAATTCGCTCCGGCCGCCGTTCGATAACGAACAGATGCCCTCTCACGATTCGGATAATTACGTAATTACGCGGGAGCGCCGCGTATCGAAGGACTCGTTAGTTCTGGCCGCGACGGACGCGACAGACCCCGTTGTTCCGCTATCACCGCTTAATTACCGATAAGATGATTTACCTACAACGGTGGGCGAGCATCCTCTAGGATCTCTAGGTCTAATTTCGCTCCGAGCCTTTGAAGATGGCGCAGCAAGTGCAACGTACCGATTCTTGCTAGATCAAGGCAGATACACTTTAATTACACACGGGAGGCTCGGGCTCCCTTGATCTTTTACCTGTGTCGTGACTCCCGTTGGTGCTTCAAAACCTTTTATAGACTCGCGAGTACAGTTACGGATCGGTGCAGCGCCAACTTCTAAGTCTATCCTCGATTTTAATTGCCGGCCAGTAGCCCGGCTCACATTTACAACATTCTTTCACGAGTCTCCGACGCAACAATTCCCCAATGATAGCCGAGCAGTGTTTTTAATATACCTCGTGTTTATCGTCCATCAATGGTAACGACAGTGAGGCCACATTTTTTTGAGAGAAAAACGAAGGAAGCGTGCCTGACCTAAGCAGCGCTCGCATGTTTTCTTCGCCACGGCTATCTGCGCGACGTCCCAATAAAACGGTATCTGTTGTGTCGAATTAAAGCGCCTCCGTCGAGCGGTCGGTGGTTAATGAGCGATTAAAGGCGGCGTTATGCAACGAAATTAATTATCTGCCGATAAATTCCCTCCACGGAGGGTGTATTAATGATCGCGATAAACCCCGTGGCAGAAAACACGCGAGAATACAGATTGCTGATTAGTCGACGCCGTTTGCAAGCTGCGGATCACCGAACGCGTGTACGTGCACGCGAGTCACCGCGTCTTTCGACCTTTCCGTTCTCGTAAATCCCCGATTAACCCGTTCGCCACTAATTATTCCACTTTTCCAACTTTCCGCTGGCCATCGCACCACCCCGAACAATCGTGTCTGCGACGCTCGTTGTGGTAACAGTGGAATTTTCGACGACTGAAGCGTTCGCAAGGAGAGCGGAGGAAGCAATAGGGACTGTATTAAGAATTTCGTTTCACATGCTCGATGTTGCCAACCAGTTGATACGCTCTAAACGCGCGAAGTCATCCTGTAGACTGATTTACGACAACCAGTTTCTCAACTATGATTGCATTAATTTAGTTTTGATATATGTCTCATGGTTGCGAGGCTTCTTGGAAGAGCATAGCTACTAGCAAATAGAGAAATTTGGGTGTACGAGGAAACTGACTCGGGGAATCTGAAGAAATTGATGATTAAGTAGTCTGGAGGAGATGACAAACACACGTGTTGATGCATATTTCTTCAAGTATTTTTCCTCCTTCGACTCGATGGAGTAGTGAAATTTTTATTCACCCAACAGATTCGATGTTCGTGGTCTTCGGGGACTCGCGATGAGCAATCGCTTTATTCGTCAAGTTGCGCAATTTTTACCGTTCGCGGGTATTGTCAACTGAAGTCGTTTTTGTCAAAAGTGAAGAATTTCTTTTTCAATTAATTACAAAGAAGTAAATTGACACTGAGACTTGTTCTTTGGCATAATGTTTAGTAACATTATGATCTTTAAAAAAACATGTTGGTATCGCCAAAAATATGCAGTAGGTATAGATGACGCCATAAATGAATAATTAAAGAGGCTTTTTAAAAAATACTATTTTGTGTTGCAGCTATTTTAACGAAATGAAACGAAATTCAGGGACCTGCTTGTAAATTCTACTTGAGAATACCTTCTGCACTGATCTTGTAAATGAAGCAAAATTATGAAAATGACAGCTACGAAATGGCGATTTTTAAGAAAAGTGCGATTTCGCTACACAAAGATGAGGTTTTTAATTTATTTTCATATGGAATAAGAGTTTTTATTAACTTCATTGTTGATTCAGGCCGAAACTACACATTTTGTTAACATCCTCGAATTTGATTTCAACAATTGGAACCTCCGTTTTTTAGTTACCACTTCAAAACAAAAGAAACTTTTTTTAAAAATCACCTTTAATGATCCATAGCGTCATCCAGAATGCATATTTTTGACTAAACAAACATGTTTCTTTGAAGCTTATGATATTAATAAACTTTGCGCCAAAGAACAATTCTCAATTTCAATTTATTTCTTTGTAGTTAATTGAAAAAGAAATGCTTCAAAGTCGATAAAAACGACTACCTACTTACAATTAGTACCCCTAAAACATAAGATTCTTGCTCCGAGCCCAGTTGCAGACACTTGAAAATTCAATAGAAGACGAAGAGTACACAGAACGATTGAATGCAACGAATCTGCAGTAGAAGAAGTGAGGCGAGATGCCAATAATCGTCGCGGATATAGCTTGTTCTGCTACAAATTATCAAACGCCAGCGCGTAGAATAGATGAATGCCCCGATAAGTGGTATTATCACTATCCAAGCGTTTCACAACCGTCATCTCGCCTGGCAAAAACAAACACGTGACTTCTGCTACCAATTTATCGGCACACTAACCTCGTTAAAGGCTGTTCGTTAACGCTGGTCGAGTCCCCCGATTGCGCAACGCTCCGTCTACGATCGCGGATCCGCCCGTAATTGGTTCGCCATCGATCAAACCGCGTAAAAGCAATTTCCCTGCCGTAACGTCTATATTCGCGTGGAGCCGCCGCCCGTTACGCAACCGGCGGGCTAATTATTATTAATCAAGCCGCGGCGCCTGGGGATTCGTGAACCCGAAGAAAGCGGCGAAGGTGAAGGAGGCGGGCAAAAAATTAATTAGCATTTTGATTGCCTCGGATCAAGCTCGTTGGCGACCATCGAAAATCAAACAGAACAGCGGGGGCCGGGAGGAGCGAGAGATAAGTACCGCGAAAAAAAAAAATATAAGGAACGGTTCCTTCGATAAGTCGATGTAACTAATTCGTTGTGTAACACGTGTTTTTATCCTGTCCGTAGCACTCGCTGATAACAATATCAATTCCAGCTCATTTGCCCGTAGTCGCTCGCTAATTATCCGCTTACGTTAATTATGGTGTAAACAATTTTCGCCCGACGATTGCGAAACAGATGACTCCCGCTTGAAGGAACGTGTTTCCTTGCCGACGATACAGTCGGGCATGCGAATACGCTAGGATAAGAAAATGCAGCTGTGGTATTATGATCTGGAGACAGAAAGCCGCGGGTGACTGCGGACGAAAGTTTCCTTAAGAGACACTCTGGTAATTATAACTGGCAGTGGTACTCTGCAGTCTTTTAACCGACGCGCTTAATTGATGTAAATTTAATTCCGACGCGAAGGTTAACGCCGAAAGTGAAGAAGAAAGGAGACGTAATCAACTTTACTCATAAACCCACTCGGGCATATTTTAATAATTCTTTCCTGGTGTGACGAATAGGCTGTTCCATTGGTGGTTGAATTGTATTGTCGAATTCACCTTTTATGGGAGTGAAAGGCGATGAGCTGGAGAGATGAAGTGCAGAGGAATCGGAAGAAGGCTACCACGCGCTAAAATCGAAGGATCGCCGATCGGAATCGCGAAAGAGCGCGAGGCGTCGCGCGGTGGACGTCGCGAGTCATTTATCAGTCGCGGACGATTTAATCGCGGGGCCCTGAATTAACGTTAACTTGGACACGGCGTCCGAATCGATCTTCGTGTTAATTAATATTCCTCGCCGAGGAGCGAGCGTGTCGGCGAAAAAGAGTAGCTCGAGCGAGGGATCGGGCGCGATAAAGAGGGAGGAGGAGCGCGGAGAGCAGAAAAAGAGAGACACACAGATGGGAGCGGTGCGGCGAGTGTGTTGGTTAATCCTAAACCGGTTACAAACGCGTTGGTCATCGTGATATCGTTGACTTACTAATTGGATGGATAAAAGACAAATATATTTCGTCGAGGAATGAAGGAGAGAGAGGGAAAGAGCGAGAGAGAGTGAATTGACTCGGGGGTTAATCGTCCGGCTCGAGTATCGTGAAAATCGTTTCTGCCTTAAACGGAATTGGTCGGCGGGGCACCCGTAGTAAATCTAATTACCAGATGTAAATAAGTTCGCGCTGGCGGCCGCGTCGGTCGCAACGTAATTAAGATCGCTTTTTGTTCGTGATTAAACTTCACCGTGAGACTGCTGGGAATTATTTTCATTCGAGTGGCAAACAATGACAGGGGACTTTCGACGGCCATTTTTTTTCTTTTTATCAAAAAAAGGGAGCCTTCGATCGAATTTTTCGAGAGGCGCCTCTATTCCAGTCTTCCAGCCTTCCTTTCAAACCTGTTCAATTATCGAGACGAGAGGATAAGATGTCAAAGTGGGCCTTCAACGTCCTCCAGCCACCTCCGCCGGAAGTAGAGGGACGGGGAGCACGGCTCGATCCGAGGCACTTCGATCTTCGTTAAGCTGCAGCCTGGTCGTTCAATGAATCCATCAGAGAAACGTCCCACGAACTCGAGTCTTCGCAGTACCAGGAACTTTCTATCGGGCCATTTACGCGACATAACGTCGCGCCATAATTTCGCGCGATTTATTCGATGGCAGGGGACGCGCGCTGAATTGTTGCTTGTGCGTCGCCTAAGTGAGCGCAAAGTGGTAGCTCGTGTAGCTGGCCGTAGGTGGCCGATACGAAAGCCCCGCCGTATCGTAAACCACTTGGTTATTATTGTTCACGCTGGAGCACCGCGGTGTCACCCTCCGCGACGCTCCCTTCCATTCTGGACCTTTCAGTGGACTTCTGGCTCGCGCAATCGATGCCTCGAAGGATACTAATCAGTGCGTACCTAGTCTCAGTTAGTTTTCTCAGGTTTAATTGTTTCAAATCATTCAAGAATCAACTTTACTCATAAACCCACAAATCTTCAACTCTCGAGTAGCTAACAAGGGAACATCCCGAACCCGGAAATTCAAAAAATTCTGAAACATTGTGAATATGTGGGGAATTTCCTCCTGATTACAACGCAATTTTTGTTTGCTGCCCAAATTCACTCTAAGGGGGTATAATTGACCCCTGGAAATCCGGTTATTTTCCGATGTTATGTTATAACTCGTGAACTGTAAAATATTTGTTGTACCAAATAATAGGTAGATCTAATTTCTGTCTTGAAACTTTTGTCTTGAAACTTTTTTTCTGTCTCTTACAGCTCGCGGGTTATAACCCAAAATCGGAATATAGCCGAATTTTCAGGGGTTAATTTCACCCCCTTCGAGTGAATTTAGGCAGCAAACCAAAATTGCGTTGTAATCCGGAGGAAATCCCTTACATATTCACAAAGTTATTATTATTATTATAATTAACGGTTATAACCCTGTAAATACATTATTAAAAACATGAGAAGAAATAAGAAAAACTTACTACTAAGTAGGTTGCAAGTCGTGTTACACAACGTTGATTACGCCTACAAATATATACATATATACAAAGTGTACAAAGTAGTGTCACCCTTGACCGCTTTCAAGATACCTAAACACTGATGTTCTGAAGGATGTCAGGGATCTAGAGAAAAGGTCAAGAGAGTGAGAGTCGCTATTAAGTTTGTCGAAGCAATTACAACTCCGAGTAACTACATCCAGATAGCCAATATTGGTCCTGTACCGTCTTGCATAGAAAAGAGGGCTCGGACGAAGAGCTCTGCCCGCGACATAAAAATTTATGCGGCCATTAAATAACTTGTACAGGAATACAAGATCGCTGGTTGTCCTGCGAACTTCCAGTGTCGTCATGCTGAATTGAGTTGCTATATCGGTATAGTCGTGCGACAAAAAACTCAGAGGCTTCCCCAACTGGTAAGACGCAAATCGCAAAAAAGTTTCAGAATTTTTGGAATTTTCGGGTTCGGGATCTTCCCTTATAAGTATCGTTTCTCAAGCCACATTGAAACCTCATCAACACCCCCAGCAGCACCCTGCCCAAAGGTAGACCCAATAAATTATGACATCTTCAAAGATACACGTGTTCCTCCGTCTGTCGCTCGAAAGAAAGTGGGGGAAAAGAGCCAGGCAAGCTTTGTACCGTAGAAAAAAAGAGAACTGGTGCATCAGGGGTTGAATGTGCCGTGAAAAGTCGCCGCTATAATAAAGAGACTTAAGCTGAAAAGCACGCGAGAGATTCCACCCGTGGTATTGTCACCCCTGAAGAGAGGGGGAGAGTGTCCATTGAAGGAATTTCGAGGCACGACCCAATTCGAGGCAGCCTCGCATTTCTGAATGCGTGCGCGCAGGGGTGAGCGCCAATGGCGGGGGGGGATGAAACTTCTCATGCAGTCTATCGCGTTGCGAACGATATTAACTCCCGGGACAGGCGATTGTCGGCTGAAAAAAGAGCAAGTGGGAGCAGGGGGTTGTAAAAAGAGAGAAGGTCAAGGTGGACGCGCACGATTCGATGGATCCGTTGTAGTTACTCGTTCGACCGAGATCCCGTGGGTATCTTTACGCTCGATCTCGAGTTTAATTTCTGGAGAAGTCGATCTCGAGGGCTGACATTCTCACGGTGGCTTTGAACCGTGGATCCACGGAGGAACGAATTCTTGGGTAATTACTTTGAGAAAGATATCCAGATGTCTGAAGGATCCCTGTCTAAATCTAAGCTTCTTAATAACTACCACTTACAATAGTCCCGTTTTAAACTGACCGTCCAAAAACGCGTTATCTTGACTCCTCGTTATCCAAGTTGAATATCAAAGGAGCGGAGGAGCCACAAAAAGATGGGCGGGATAGAAGATTATTTATCGCGCGTTTCCTCGAGCAGCCCTCGCCTATTATAAAACTGTGCGCCAACTGGGGCGGCAGAAAAAGCGATTAAATTAAAAATTTGTTAAGAAAGACTCGTAATTACCCGGGATGCCGCCCCCTGGGAGCCGGGTTCACTCGTTTTTCGCCGATAATGTCAGCCCCGGCAGCATTTTCTCCTCGCGCTTCGCCCATCCCTTGGCCGGAGCTGGTCGAAGGCGGTCGCCCGTGTACGCCGTTTATATCTGATTGTCCCTCGGGGGCTGGTGTAATTAAACTCAAACCAAAATTGCAGGTCGTGCCGGGGAAAGTTCTGTCCTGGTCTCGGTTACAGGCGAAGCCGGGCAATAACGCTTCCGTCCAGCCATTACACGGGCTCCTTTCACGACGGAACGAACGCCATCCGCAACCACGTGTTGGTGACGTTTACTTTGATACACCCCGCGATAGTGGCATTGGAAATTTGAGCAAATTTGTGGCGTAGTGTTAGGCGTGATTGAAGAGTCCTTTGCTGTCTTTCTATTAAGTAGGAATGCGAAATGGGACTTTAAGTAGAACTGGTCAATATTTGCAACTACCGTTTATTGGAATCAAGCATTTATCATTTACACTTTGAATAAAATTCTTTGAGAAATAATTACCCCGAGCCCTGTCAATTGAACCGAAGAAGGGGGTGGCGAGAATTGAGAAAGAAATCTCAGCAGGAGCCACCAGCAGAGAAATTCTTTACCTCGATCTCAGAGGCTGTTCCACCTCCTCGACCGTTGTATAACAACAAGGCGCGGAAAGCCGAGGAAGAAAGGGGGCGATTCAGGGAGGGTCAAAATTATTCCCGCCGCGCCACGTCCTACAATAATTAACGCCATTATAGCATTTAATTGCAGCGAGTGCCAAGGCCACCCTTCGCCCACCGCCATCTTGTTTTTCCCTGTCTCCCTCCGTTTCCACCCTGCCGTCGGCCGGAGGGTGGAGGCGCAAAATGGCGGTTAATCCCGACGGGGGTGGCTATTTAAATTCCGCCTCGGTTCGAGCCTGCTGCGACGCCGTTTACGCTTCGCCCTCGGATCAAGGAACTCGGACGATGCTGCTATCCTTTCCTCGATCCCTCCTCCGTCGCGTTTCAAGGAAAATCTACCAGTGACCATTATCCTATAGGTACTTGGAACCACGTATCAAGGGAGTCTGGGTACGATTAACTACACATATGCATCGCATAGAAAGTCTTTCACAGCATCCACTCTTGAAAGGCAATCTTAGACATTTCCTTCTCTTTCTAAATATCATGCAGCATGATAACACTTCCTAATTCCCAGGGAAATTTGAACTGCAATGGCCAGCAGACCACAATAGATACTTCTCGTTACTGTTGGCACAGGGGAGAAGCATCTTTGCATGTTCGGGTCGGTTTCGAGCGATCTCGGCTGGGTGGTGCGTCTGGAAACGCGCGTGCACCGGTCCCAGCGTGTGCACTCGTGCACAAAGCGTCCCTCGTGCACGCGGATGCGGCGGTGGATCGTATATACGATCCGGGGCCCGGTGGTTCATAACTCGAGGGCCAGGCCGGAGCGCACGAATGAAGTTGTCGTCGTAAGGCCTCTGCCTGCCGCGGCGAAACTTATCGGCCAGAGACAATGCGACGCATAAATATCTCACGAGCTCTCCGTCGTATGTTGTCCAGGAACGTGTGCAGGGTGCACACGTGTACCCGGGACGCGGGCACACGCGCGTGTTCCGCCGTGTTCCGTCGTCCAGCGGGTCAAAGTGTCGGGGCTGGGCCAGAAACGGATAGGGACTGAAAAACTGGCGCACGACCGTTCAGTCCCCGCGGCCAGACACGCGTGGTGTCCTTACGAAACGGGATAGCTATACAGGATGGCCAAGGGATATTCTGGAGTCTGATAAGAGGGTTGTTTCGAGGGTTACTGGGAAGGTGGATGAAGTGAAGTGAACCTCGGGGTAAAATGAGCTTTCTTAATTTATTCTTTAACAACAGAATATATTTACAAATTTTGTTGACGTAATAAATGTGTGTAATACCACAATGATAATTATGCACATTCAGATTTCGAAAAATGGAAATTCATTTAAAAAATTAAAAATGAAGTTTTAGAGAATTCCAATTGGTTTTCTTTTCAATTTAGCTTTTTGGATGAATGAGTGTTGAATGTGTTATTTTAACTCCAATTTTTTTTTGCGTGTTTGTAACAAGTTTATAAACATACATGTACACGCGTTTGAGAAAACATTAATCCTAACATTATTAAATAATTAATTTTCCACTGGGTACACATTCGGGCAAAGTGACCGGGGTAAACTGAGCTGCGAAGAAAAGATGCGCGAGTGATATGCGCATTATTTTTTATGTGAACCTGTCTGCCGAAAATGATTGAAGCCCATTTGAAAAAAAAAATTGTGATAGAAAAATATATAATATTTTGTTAAAATATTTATTCAGATAGTATAACTATATATTTTATTAATGATTATGTATGTATTTGTTTTAGTAATAATATGTCAGGCTGTTCATGTAAACAAACTTCATTTAAAAACTCATTTTCAGAAGAAAATGTGTTTACACAAAGTACAAAGTTACAAAGTACAATTTCTTAACGTTGAACTTGTATTAATGAAATATATTTACAAAAAATAGTTTAAATAGTTTAAATGTTCTAATAAAGTTAATTTTATAATTATATCCTTCATTAAAACTCGTATTTTATTTCAGCTCACTTTACCCCATATATGGGGTAAAGTGGTCGTTTTGGCATTTTCGTTTCAAGTTGAATTTTAATATACGTTAAGTTTATTTTAAGTATTGCTATTCGTCATTTATCAATAGTAATGTTCAAATTATATTATAAATCTATTTCCACCCATTTGTATTGAACGGGAAAGATTTTATTCGACTTGAAACTTTTTTCGTCTCGCTTTGCCATCTCTCCCCTAATTCTTCAGTAACTTCAGCAACTTCACCCCAAGCTTTCCAATTTTCCATCTTGGCCTTTGTATCTTGGGAAGGACAATCCATAGTACACTCTATTTATTTTTTAACCGCAATGTAATCCCACGACAAGCATCAACCCGCCAGCAGGCGATAATTCTCCCCGCCAACGCTGCTCTGGCAGAAGATTCCCTGGGCGGGCGTCGGGAAGGGCCGAAGAGTCAAACAAAGGGCCGGCCGCAAGGGTAATTCCGGCGCGCAGACTCGGTGCCCGCGATCGGCGCTATCTCCGCTATGCGTAGAATGAGAATCTGTTTGGCTGGAAGAGATCGATCGTCCCCGCGCGTCATTTGTCATCGTATTCCGCGGTATCTGGCCAGTAGAGGGGGACGGGAGACGGGGGTGCTCGCGATGGGGCTGGGAAACGGGCTGAAGAGGGTGCCGGAGTGCACGTGGCTCGTCGGCGTTAAAACGATGTATCGGTGGGCGATCTAAAATCATTGGACAATGACGCGCTAACTGGATAACTAGCGGGGTCTCCTTATCTCGAGGTACGATAAGCGGTGCCGGCGGGACCCCTCTCTGGCCCTCGTCATATTACATTAGCGCCCCGTGGAATAATGTATCGACGGGGCTGTTACCCCCGCGTGAGCGGGCCGACGCGACGCCCCCTCGACGGCAACGACTATACGACTATATTCACATGGTAATGCGAGAGGAGCGCGATATCGGCCGCGCAGGGCGAGGGTGAAGCGTTATTAACAATTTGGGGTATCGGGGAATCGCTTGGGGTGTTTCTATTCCGTAGCTCAACGCCGCTACCCCCTTCGCCGGCTTCCTTCGGCCTCGTAAACGACTGTCGAGATCCTGTCGACCGATACCGCCACTTCTTTCACGCCGTTCCTCCATCCTGACGCGCTCCAAACGATTTGGAGGTGCCTCCCGCGCAAACCCTGCCATCGCGATCGGTGTTTGAAGAACGCTAGTCGGCAGGGGTGTGTAATTACACCAGAGGCTTCGCATCCTTTGGGTCGCGGATAGCTTCGTCAGGGCTCTGTGGCTATTATAGCGGCAGGTTAGCGGGGAGTAGCAATTGCTCTCTCAATTCCTCGAACGCTGGATTAAAGGTGTTTATTAAATGATCGGTGTGCGTGCAAAACAGCAGCGCGAGAGAGATGCCCGCTCTCGGTACTTGGCTATTTGCACAGGTTCGTTTACACTGTTCGCTCCGCTCGGATCCTGAGCTTCTTACCGCGAAAGCTCTAACGAGCCGCGGTGCCCGAAGCCGAGCCCCGTTCTCACAGGCGCGCCGTAAACAGGGCTGCCAATGAATTGTGCTTACTGTTCTTTCGCAGCGATGCGGGACGGAAACGGTATCGCCTCAGTGGTCGTCGTTAATTCTCACCTTCCGTTAACGGCGGCGCGGCGTGCCAGCAAACGCGAGGCGACTTTTCTGCTCGAGCATCGCTGGTAATTGCCGCCTCGTCGGATATTTACTGCCCCGGGGCTCCGTTGCCAGCCGACGAAAGTACACCACCGCGGATTCTGAGGCAGACGCTGCGCTCCATTGTTGTATCGATAGTAACAGCGTTAGAAAGGTACGTGGGAGGAAGGGGATCGAAGGGCTGCGGCGTAGGTGAACGTACAATTAATAGCTATAGTAATGGGAAACCTACTGACAACCCCAACATCCAAGAACTCCAACAAATAGACCAACCATCCTCCAACTCGTCGCGCATTTAATCCTAGAAAGACACAGTGACACTTTTAAATCGTACCTGACACTCTGGTGTCCCAAGCAACCCCAAATTGAAATTTGAATATTTCAGAAAAATTCTTTCGTAGGGTGAAAGCACTAGTAGTCGACCACTTAAAGCTAAACTCGAATGAAAAGTTCTAGAAAAAAAATAAACAATCAATGTTATAAAATATATAAAATGTATTGAAGTAATTCAAATGTATTTAATGTATCACTAAAAATTTTGTGTTAGTATAAAAGTTCGGGGAAAATAAATAATTAGCGTTAAAAATAAAGTGTCCGAATACTTTAATAATCGACCGCTTAACTCTAAAAGTCGATCGCTCCGATAGCTAGTAATCGACCATCTTTTTTTAATATGAAATTCGAAATAGGTTGTGTGCGCATTACAAACTAAAATTTATTTTTAAATATAATGTGCAACAACGGTAAATTATTAATAATGACAGGAATAATGCGTAATTAAAATAAGTTCTTTTTAAAACTTTATCAGAACTTTAATAAGATAAATTATAGTCAACACGTGGTCGACTTTTAGCGTTCATTGTGAATGCAGTTAGCTTCAGAAGTCGACCTCTGTGGTCGACTATTGAAAATTGAAAGGGAATGATGGTTCAGTTACCGACCTCCCATAAATAAATAAATTATCCCATTTTTTTTTCAGTTTTTAAGCGCATATAAAATTGTTGATGCTTTTTCAGTGAAATAGCATAATTTTCCAGTAAAAAATGTATAGAACTGAATTACATTTGACGTTACTATTTAAACCGCGTTTATGCTTCTCGTGTGGGAAAACAGCAATGGCACATGTAGAATCAAAAGTTTAGTTTAGGGTTTTTATCAAAAGATTAGTTTACAAATCACTTTAAAAGCATTTATTTTTTTTTCCTATGAATAGCGCTTTTTGTCGTATTTTAAAGTTAGAAATTCAAAATATAGTATAAAATTGACATTTAATAAATGCTCTATTTCAGTACTTATTTCTTTAAGCTAAACAATAAAAGTGGTCGACTCCTAGACGGTGGCCGACTACTAGTGCTTTCACCCTATTTCTCTTTAAGGCCATCAGGCATTTCGGCGAAGCGCGATTATACTAAGAGAAAAATTGATAAACAATTGATGACCGAAACGCAACGACAATTAATTAATTGTTATCAATTTCTGTGCCTCGACCCGCGATGCGCTTCGCCAAAATGCGCGACGGCCTTTAGGTGTCTTCATCTTCTTCAGAAGATATTTACAGCACATGGTTTTCGAATCGAAATTTAGGAGTTTGATATGGTTCCAGGGTTAATTGCACGTGCCATGGTGGTTGAAGGGACCACTGCGACGCAGCTAGTAATCTAGCAGCGTCAGGGCGCTCGAAACGAGGCGAAGTATCTAAATATCGATCGTTGGCTGGAAGCTGGCAGCAGATGAAAGCAGCCAGATGAAAGAAGGAGCCAGAGAGTGGAGAAGATAGCGGAGAGGCAGCCAGGGTGGCCCAATATGGCTCCGGTCTCGTTCGCCTGGAAGAGAGGCTGAGGTTCCTGTCCAGAGGGAGCCGGCGAGTTAAGGAGCGTATAAACCGACCATTAGTATCGCTCGGCCACTGTCCATTGTTTCGTTGTTTGCTGAAACAATTGACGGGGGCCAGCCGGTGTTCGGTCGTCTCGTTAGCGCTGCGCTTCCACAGAGGACAGCATTGTTCGTCGCTCTCTGCTCTCTCGCCGGGGCGGTTAGCACCCGCGGAAAAATCCTAACGAGCTCCCTCTCCCTCTCTCCATCCGGACGTTCCTCTTTCTTCCTCCCTCGCGCTGCGCCTCGCCCCACCGCCCCTGCATCCGCTGCCCTTTGGTAGCCTCGTCGCCGCTGTTAACACCTCGAACTGATTTTCGAGGCTGGCTTCTCTTGTTCCGCCTGAGGAATAAAACAGGAAGAAGGGAATGCGGACGGTAATTGCGGTAATGTCGAGGGTTTCTCGCGCTGGTATTCCACGGGGGGCCTTGGTGTATTTTCTCCTGGATGATTTGAGCTTAGGGGTGGCGTGCCTCTATATAAGAAGGATTATTTGTTATTTAGTCTGTGAGGATGTGACGGGGTTGAAGACCCTCGTGATCAATGTATGACTGCGAACTTTCCTGCATTGAAAAATAAACGCGAGCCAGAGTGACGGGACAGAGACGGAGAGAGGGGTGCAAGCGCGGGGTGGGAGGAAGAGGGGCTAGACGAGAACGAAATAGGGGTGGTTAGAAATAGGAGCTAACCGAGCGTGAGAGATTAACCCCTCTAACAGCGGCCGCCCAGTATATCAAGGCGGGTGATAAAACGCCGCCTGGCCCTCTGGCTGTGTGTTGCCACCCCTAACTGCCTCTATTGACTACCAGAATCCAATATATTCTACTCCAACGGCGGAGAAAACCGACTGGGAGGCGCCGGAATTTCATACATCTTCTTTCGACGATCCATCGCATGGGGTGAGACCGACACGCTCCCCCCTACCTTCTCTCCTATTCGTGTACTTTTCATCCCCTCCTCGCCGTCGCGACCCTTAGAGTTCTCACGGATACTACGATAACGCCACGATCGCTGGGGATCGAGCTCGTTCACCCCCCCCCCCCTGAATCGAAAACCAGAGCCACGATCGTCGCTGTATCGATGCTCACGCTTACTTCGAGCCTGTGCTTTCAAGGGGGTGATGAATTAGGGGTGGAAATATTCGCACCTAGGCTCCTTCGTCTATCGAGTTCCATTAATTGGAGTATATCTTAGAGAGAAATTGTTTCACAGTGTACCGACTTCAGCCCAATTTTCAACCCCCTTTTATCGAGCCTAGTAATTGACTACCCCCGACATCGATCACCTCGAAATTACAGCCCCAAATTCGTTACCAGATTGAAATCGGACGGTTCCTAACGCACCCCGTTCGAATGCCACCACCGAAACAATTCACCCCCGCCCGTTCGGGAGGCACGACTCGTATCGGGTGTCTGGTGATCCTGTCGGAGTGGCAAAAGACAAATCCACGGTTCCTTCTCCGTGTAAACGGGGCGCATGGGGTGGGGGAGGAGTAACACAGAGCCCCGTCTAATGCCTAAACACCCTAATAGCTCCGTAAACAATAGGGCTGCTTTGAAGTCAGGCGCGATTCCGAATTTTCGAAAAGATCCGAGGGCGGAAACGCTGGCTCCGAGTTTAACTTGTAAGCGGATAAGGTTGAGTCAACGGCTTATTGTTTCAGCGGGGTTCTGGATTCGAGCACGTCGAGGGTTATCGATGGGGTTGTGTTTGCCCAGTTGGACCAATAGGGCCCACTCCCCCCCCCACTCCCCCCCTCCCCCCCCCCCCGCCCGAAAATATGCTCCATTTTCCCGAATCCCTCCGCCTCGGTGCTCTTCGGACGCCGGGCTACTTGCGCCCGCTTGTTCATCGCCTTCCAATCGTTTCTCTTTCGAAACGAAGCTTCCAAAGCGTTCGCAGGGTTGCCCGCGGTCGCGTGGAAGAATAAGAGGAAGTTCCGTAATCGCGGGCCATTACAAATTAATTTATGACGTTTGTTGCGCGGACCGGCCGCGTTGCGCAAGCCTGCCCGTTAATTTGTCATAAACAATGGGCCTCATTGTCCGAGGCTGAAAGCGTGCTCGGTAAGTACAATTGGCATAAATACGCGAGGCGGCGCCGAATGCCCATTGTGCGAAGGCCTCAGACGAACTGTGGCATCTAATTGACACGCTTCGGCCCGATTATCGCGCGCGGATTGCCACACCGCGGCCGCGAGTCCGTTCGATTAATTCAAGGCGGTCCACTGTACAGGCTGGCGATCGTTCTTCAAGGACCAGTCCGTTGCGAGACGATCGGGAAAGGAAAACCGGGCACAGGTAGAAGTTCAGCGAATGCTCCTGGCTTTCAAATAAATATTTAAAAAATAATACCTCTACTTCGAAGGGTAAGGAGCAGCCCTAATAATCAGAAACTTGCGTCAAGTATTCGGGGCTCCACCGATCCGAAACACCCTTCATCGACTAATAGAACAGCGACGGACAGGTTGAACGCTGCTAGCCAGCAAAAAGAATTCGAATTAGCCAGTGATTCGCGAGCGTAATACCCGAGGCTCGGCGGCACGGGAGGGTGGAAAAGTCGGGGAGGTGATCCAGCAGTGAAATAAAGGCAGAAGAGGCAGGCAGGAGGCTAGGGGGCAGATAAAGGGTATTTTATCTCGCGGAATAGCCGTGAACTCTTCCTCATTTCAACCCAGTTCGTTCCTCCCTCATTTCTCGCCTCTTACGCCCCCCCCCCCCCCTCCCTTACATCCCACTCCGACCCCCGGCCAACAGCCCCGTCGCTCTTTCTTTTTTTTTCATCCAGGGGCTGTTGGCGCTATCCGCGTCGAATCTTTCAATAAAAAAATTTTGTAGCCCCGCGGAGTCAGCGCCATTTTGTGAGTTTAAATGGAAATCCGGACGGCAGAGTGGCAGGGAGGCCGGCGGAGCACTCTTAGCATGCAAATTAAAGTGCTGCCATTTGAATGCGAATAAAACGCCCTCGAGAGCGCGCGCCAGGGACCGAGCCGCGAGGAGAGCGCGACTGGAGGGAGAAAAAAAGAGAGCGCGCATGTATACGTGCACACGGGGGGTGGGGAGGAGAGAGAGAGAGAGAGAGAGAGAGAGAGAGAGAGAGAGAGAGATAGAGACGTGCCACCCGTCTACCAAGGAGGGACAGGGACAGAGGGGGTTGGAGAAGATAGAGAGAGAGAGACGAAGTTGACAGATCGCGCGACAGAGGTGCTTACGTGGTCGAGAGGAAATTTCGAAAAGAATCCTTCTTCCACCCTCCGGGGCGAGCTACGCCCCTTTGGAAATATGGCGCCTCGGAGGCTTGCTCCTCGTGGCTGCGGGAACGCGACTCAGCCGCGTTTCCTGCATTTTTACGCCGGCAAGAAGCCGTAGGGCGGGGTGGGGGGGGGGGGTGGGGGGAGGAAGGTGCCGCCGCCGCGAAAGCGGATTTTAACGTACGATTCCGCTATTGGGATTTATTGTCTTATACGGAGCCCGAGCTAGCTCGGGCTGGCTCCGGCTGGCTCCGGCCGTAAATTCCGGACACTCGGGGGCGCATTAGCGACTGGCCGAACGATTTCTTCCACGGACGCGCGATATCACTCCTCTCGGATTTTGAGGAGTACGTACTCGGGCCCGGGGGAATCTGCGGCGACTACCGCGTGGAAGATCTGGAAGAATCGCCGGGAGCATTTGTTACGGGCACTTCTGGAGGCAGAGTGTTTGATCGCCGCGCAGACTTCCGGGCTACGTGCTAGACGTTTCCAGGTTACCGGATTTAACGTGCATCCTGTGCAGAGCAGCCTCGGAGTCACGCGCCAGGAAATTGCGGTAAACGCTCGGCTCGCGACCTTTCCTCGAGGCAAGCTGTCGTCGATTTCGCGTTTCCAGTTGAACATGGGATGTCGAACGGTATCGGGGACGCTGGGTAGTGGAGACGCCATTTTCCTGGGAATTATTTCCAATCGTTTAGGCTCTACACGGTTTTATTTGGGACGGCGAGGGGTGGGGATAATTGAATGGTAGAATTCTCCTTTATGACGAAATTTGCCGCCATTATCTTTAGATATATTCTAACCCTAGGGAATATTTATTGGACACGGGGTTGCAAAAGGTCCACGTGGAATTTAAGGGAATTTAGATCAGAGTTTAGAGAAGGGGGTGGGAGAAGAGGGGGATGAAATCGATCGTTCCTCTTATCTAACGCGTTAATATCCCAGTGTGAGCGGGGCTTTTTAAGACACAGAGGGTGGGTGAGCAATGGGGCGGGAGTTTTTATAAGAACGCATAATTTTTCGGTCTCCCCGGCTGCAATTAAGACTTCTCGCGACGGTTTTCATAAAGCCGCATTAAATCCCGCGGCACGTCGGCCAGCCTCCACCTCCGCGGAGAGGGTAGCAGGGTGGAACGGCGGGGAGGAAATATTATTTCTTATTCCGAGTGAAGTTGCCAGCGCGGCTGGCATTAGGCGGGCGAAATAATTCTGCAGAAATTTCATAACTGTCGCCTGACGGGGTCCCCTCGCTATAAGAGATGCTCCAGGTAATAACCAAAGCGAGAAAAGCTGCTCTCCTCTTCGCCACCCCGAACCACCCCACCTAGCAGACGAAGGAACGTTCGGAAAGCAACGCTCTGTGAAAATAACCGTGATTTGTGGAAAGATCTGGGTACACGTTTCATTCCACCCCCCTCGCGTCTTTATTCCGCCAGCTTCTTAAGTTACAACTCCACTAACCAGCTTCATGAATTCTTTCCTCCCTGTTCGAGGAGCCCCGAAATACTGCTTCTCCGATTCGAAGCCGCGGTAAAGTTGAACATTCCGGCGGGGATGAATAAGCAAGGAACAAAGTTCCATCAGGAGTGTTACCCTGCCGCGAGAGCTACGAGAGCTACGAGAGCGAGGATCGCGATCCCGATCGAGGAAGCACCGAGGAAGTTGGTTGGAAATTTCGAGGCTTTATCGTAGACACTCGAATTCGAGAGGAATCCTGGAACGCATCTCGTCTGGCTCCCGCGGGAATAGCTCGCGCAGGTCTTCCCGACCGTCTTCAGCGATCTCTGTTGCCGATCTCGAGGCTGAAAGAGCGTCGTGAAACGCGTCTGCGATCAGGCCGTGGGAGTGGCTCTTAAGGAGGGAAGAAAAATCGTTTTATAAATTCCATTCGGCTCCCGTTGCATTTCCCTTCTGTCCTAGCCGATATACCCGTTCCCCGCCTCGCTCGCTCTTTCTCCCACCCCACCAGCCCCTCGTTTCTCTCTTTCGGCTGCGATCCACAGCCTATTCGCCCGATCTCTCCATTACGTTTTTCGTTATCGCGTCCAATTCCAGCGTTGAAGATATCTGGCCGGCGATAAGGGCGAGCGGAATTTAAATAAAGCGAATCAATATTCAAATCCGCCGCCCCAGCGCGCGCTCCCGCCCCCGACCTCCCCTCGAAACGTCGCTCCTTCTTTCTTTCCTTATTTATTCCTCCGTTTCTCTGCGCTTTCCGCGTCGGTTTATATCGACGGTCTCATTTATTCCAGTCCCTTTGTCGGACGAGCTGATCTCCTTTCTCTCTCTCTCTCTCTCTCCTGGCCCCTTCGACTCCAATCGCCCAAATGATTGCTTTGCACGCGGTCGATCGCGTTTGCTCCTGTCGCCAGGCGAACAGGCCACCAACTTTATTATATCCTAGTCGATTCTGGTGCAGCATCATCCCGCCTCGACTTGTCAGGAGCCACCCACTCGTCGATCATCGCGAATCACCTTGCGCAGCAATATTTTGGCAACTACCGTCCTCCCCAGGGGACCACGCGTAAACGGACCCGTCCACTGTCCTCCACACGATCGATCTTCCCGCGGAGAATGCGCGAGCGAGGAATCTGGCAGCTCGGATAACCGTGCGTAGAGTGACGAGAGCAATGGGCATTTAATGCTTCTCCCCGGCAGAGGCTATCGTGGGACCGGCCGAACTCGCCTTCTCTAGCCAGAATTTAGCGTAATTCGACGATTCCTGTGCAAACGCGCCTCCAGCGTCGATCCAGAGGCGCGGAGGAGCGGGCTGGCTGGACTACGGTCATCCAGGATCCAAGCGAAGACGGTTTTCGGGCTTTATCCCACGGGAAACGGGCCGTCCGCGATTGAATTTTATCTGGCGGCTCATGCATGTATATCGGGAATACGCGCGGAGGGACATGCAAATCCGGGAATACGTTGCTGGACGGCTGGCGTTGCGTTAAACAATGGCTTTTGTTCGAAACACACCCCTGGAAAGGGACTGGCGGTGCAGGTCCGAGAGGGGCTCAAATCCAGGGGCGTATTTGACTTTCGATGCTGGCCAGTCGCTGCTTGGAGCGTCACTCCATCTTGCGAGGGCTGTAAGAATCGTCTCCCTAGTCGAGGGTGGAATTTAAGGGGATAGTGGCACGATAAGTAGCCACAATTGGCTCCGTTTTAGTGCGAGTGGTGATCGCTTGGAATCTCACACTTGGGGAAGAAGAATCCGACGATTGGGATAGTTTGATCAATTGTGGTGGTAATTTTCGAGCAATAAGACAAGAGACTTCTGTAATTCTCCTCGAAGGTCCCAAAAGTGAAACTACATTGGTTCTCTCATCGACCCAAGAATTTCGAGTTAATTACCAACAGGCTGGAAATATTGCTTCTTAATCGTCAGTGGCCATCGCGTGACAAAGCCCACGATCGATCTTCGTCGACGATTAATATATCCGCAGTGGAATTGGCAGGCGGGCAGAAAGAAGCTTCGAAGGGCGGGTAACAGAGGATTAACCCCGCAGACTGCATGATTGATAGGATTAATAACGCGCCTGGCGAACCCACCCTCCGCGAGCCGATAAAACAGCAGCGTGGAAGACGGAATACTTTAACCCCGGATTAATAGGCCTGTAAACGGCGCGCAATGATTTCCATTAATATTCATGGGGCCGCCGATGCGGAGCGCGCTTATGATTTATGGCCTTTAATTTTCGCGCCGCGCCGCGCCGCGTCGCGACACGCGCGCGCGTGCGTTTCCAATTTGCTGCGAACCACGCCTCGATCTAAGTGGATCTTAGATCCCTAAGAATTCACAATTCAACTGATTCATCGGCGCAGTCCGTCGCGACAGTGATCCACCTCGTTATTTATCGTTTTTTGGGGAAGAACACGCTGTTAAGGGGTCATGACTAGTTGGCAGGCGTGATTTTCGGGAATTTTTTGTGGAAAATCTAATGTATATTTTTTTACAACTATTTGCTTATTTAAAAAGTACATATATTCAGCAATATATCGCGGTAATTTTGTTATAGAAAAATGTTCAAAAATGAACGAATAACCGCCACTCTCCCGGAAGATATTTTTTTTGCGGCGAGCACGATTTCTTGGAGCCGAATCATCTGAAATCGAAAAGTGAAGAATATTTTCTTTTAGTACATGAGTTTATCTAGTTCGTGAACGAAGGATTTTAAAAAAAAAATGATTTCAGACAAAATGGTGGCCGTTTAACGCAAAATCGTGATTTTTCGATGTCTGAATTGTTCGTTTTTCGTGAATTAAAAATAGAGTTTTCATCAGAAACAAAAATCCTTCGTTCACGAACTAGATAAACTCATATACTAACAGAATCTTCTTCACTTTTCGATTTCAGAAGATCCGCCTCTGAGGAATCGTGTTCACCGCAAAAAAAGTATCTCCTGGGAGAGTGGCTGTTATTCGTACATTTTTTAATATTTTTCTACAACAAAATTATCGAGAGTTGCTGAATATATGTGTTTTTAAAATAAACAAATAGTTGCAATAAATATACATTAGATTTTCCACAAAAAATCCCGAATATCACGCCTGCCAACTAGGCATGACCCCTTAATCTTCGTTCAGTGAATATTTGGAGGTTTAATTCTTTTTATTGGAAACTATTTAATGGAATGGAGTGGGAGTTGAAGTAGACCCTCTTCTGTTTCGTGAGAAAATACCAGTGATACACTTGTGGCTATTCTGGTGCGTGGAAAGTGAGCGACGACGGGAAGGCCTGCGTCGTATCAACCCCTTTCCAGGTGCAGAAACGCTCGAAGACGTTGACCAAACATTTTCAAAAGGGCGCTGAGCGTAAAGCTACTTAAGAGGCGTTGTCGGCACCTTTGCTAGTAGCGAAACTCTGGGACAAGCGTCTTTTCCAAAGGAGCCGCTACACCCTCCAAGTGCCTCTTGTAATTCGACCCTGCGAGGTTTGTGGGTGAAATTTGCGAACACTTTCACTGGGTTTCTCAAATTCCTGAGACAGTACCTATTCCATAGAATCCCTCTATCTTTCTGGATCCCGAGTATCCCTTCATTTTAAGATTTAAGAACGCCTTCGCAAGCAGAAAACTTCCCCCCTGCTCGAATTAGCTCACTCGTTTATGCAGAATTCTCCCCCTCCCAAAACCTAACATCCTCAAAATTAATCTCGAACGGCACAGTTAAGCCATCACTCATCAAAATTAATCTCGACTCCCACAGTTAAGCCATCACACAGTTTGGTCCATGCCCAAAATATTCCTCGAACCCAAAGATCTACAGAGTCAACCTTTCTCTTCCATCCGACAAACACCTGTGAAATCTAACAAATATCCCTCTCTGGCGTCAGGAAAAATTTACCGCCGTCGTCAACTCATTTACGCGGCATCCTTGAAACACCCCGTAGCCTCGTATCGCAACAAGGTCGCGAAATGATCGGGGAAGGGGTAACTCGACGCGGAAACGTCCGCATTGCGCAGCCTCTGTCATTCTTTGTCGTTTAACGTCGTAACGCGCTGGTGACAGAGGGGCGCGTGAAAACCGTCAGTGTGTTGGGAAAGGGTGAAAGCGGGTGGGGGAGGGTGGAGGAGGTCGGCCAGCTGGAAGGGAGGATCGGGAATTCAAATACCGCCGCCATTAAACTGAATAACGAGGAGAGCTGCCGTTCGAAATATGAACACGGCTATGATTTGCGGCCTCGTAAACCCGTTCATAACGAATAATAATGTCACCGCGCGGCGGCGCTCGTCGGACCGTGTTCCCCCGCCCTTGCAAATCCACCTACAATATCGCCAAGACTTTTTTCATGTCTCATAACGCCCGACCGGCTGAAATTAAATAATAAAATATACCGTGAACGCCGGTTACGTCGTTAACTCGCACTCGCCCCGTCATCACCCGCCTGGCGACGTCCTTAGCTCACCCTCTGCTCGTCACTTCTTCAAGCTTATCACGAATTCCATTTGCGAAGAGATTCGGCATACCGTTCAATTCGTTATCTCTCCATTAACTTCACGTTTGTTCGCTCAAGTGCATTTAGAATTCAGTGTACTAATAAGTAAGTTGCAATAGATCTAAAGTGGGTAGATTAAATTTCAGGCTCTCCTACCGAGAGGATTCAGGTGTAAACGGAATGCGAAGCGAGTTTGAAAAACGCTCGTCCAGTTGGTAAAATGAAGGTATATTCGTCTACAAAACAAGTTGATACTTCTTAGTAAACTTAATCCTATACTGGCCGCGAGTAACGCGTCCAGCATCCACAGAGCCCGCCAGTAGCAGCTCCCGGAGCGCTCCGCGTTAAAAGCCAACGTCGTTCCAGTTTTTACGCTCCGAATACGCTCGTCTTCTACGCGAAAGGTGTACGAACGGGTGTCCTTTACGAATAGTCACCGCCAGTTAAATGAAGACGATGATGCGCCGCGGAGCAGGTTTGTCCGCATCGCAGGTAGACCGTGGAACACTTTAAACGGCAGATAAGCGGCGCGGAGTGGCAGGTGCGTCGCGACGAATTTCAATAAATACGCGACGCGTATCCCCTGTATCGGGCCCGATCGGAAAACACGTAGCAATCGAGGCAGATAAGGGGAGCCGCGCCGCAGCGAGTGTCGCGCACTCTTTATCGGCCGATTCCGCTCGCAAATTTGCGAGTTTAGCGCACGCTTGCTCCGAATAACGTATAGTAATTACGCTCCCGACTGACACGCGAATATGAACGTCCCTTATCGGTTAATTGCGCCGGTAGTGGAAAGAACGCCACGGAGATACGTGAAACTTGAAGCGTATCTGCGCGTCGGGATCTACGATTCCTCAATAACGACGGCAGCGACGATAACCAACGGTACCTTCGCCGCCGAAGTTGCTGGAAGCCAGCCTAAGGACGGAGGGAGCCGAATGAGTCGAGGCGACGACGGAAAACAGAAATCGAGCATCACTGATTGAGGAAACAGAACGATTTTAAACACCAGCGTCCCCATTCGGAGGCGCGAGAGCCCTCAGGCGCCAGTACCAGAAACGGCAACCGACCAGATCCGGAGCGCGCACCGTGCGGAGAAAAACTTTGCGCGACACATAACTGCGAATAAACGATCGGGCGGACATGAAAGCTCAGTGGCCAGCTGGAATACTCGTATCGTTGAATTCCAGCGTCTTGTTTCCATTTTCCCTTGCTCCCCCCCCATGGGGGTAGGTGCATTAACGACAGCGTGTATCACCGTCTCGACGCCATCCACTAAATTACTTGGTCGCTCGCGTTCATGCGGCTGCCAGGGGGATCGAGGGACGGGGGGGGGGGAGGGGGGTTAAATAGAAAGGCTTTATCGCGGCGAGTAAATTCTTGCAGTCGGGGCGAGATTGAAGGCGAGTTAAGTAGCCTGGACGGTCGGAACGTCGTGATAACGCGACGGTAACGAGCCAGTAGCAGCGTGTGTTCGCCGAGTTATTCCGTTTACAGACTACTGGCCCCTGCAACCATGGCCCCTCTCTCTCTCTCTCTCTATATACACCTAATAATGAAGATGTTGTTTTAATTGCCGGCTCGCGTGAGCATCCCGCTAATTAACGCACTCGCCACCGGTGACTGCTGCGGTCCACTCCTCGTCGCTCCCTCTCCGTCGCTCGCCCCTGCTGCTCGCTGCCGCTCGCTCTCGCTGGCTTGGCTGCCCTCGCCGCAACTCCTTTCCCCGGGCTCAGGCTTACACGACTCCTGCCGACGGTACAACGGGCACCCTGATTGGCGTAAACCGCTTGCATAATCACTCGAACCCCTTAACACTACGCTGGCCGTGTAATTTATTTTTCTTTTCGACCACCGTTCCTGGGTATTATAAATTTCAGGCAACCGCTGCGCGCTGCTGCTGGGGTTGGCGGCGAGGAATAGGGGCAGGGTAATGGAGTTCGCGAAGCCGGGGCGAGAGGTAAGAACATAGAATTATTGGGAGGCGAGAATCGGTCATCGCGGCGAGCAGGGCTCGAAGTGATTCAGCAATTCTGTTTTCGATTTTATTTGACAGCGGTGCCAGTTTCAGTCCAGCCACGTTTCTCTCTTAAATTTTCTAATTGGGGAGAAGCGAAATCGTAATTTCTAATAAATTGCAGGGGAAACACCGCCGGGCGCTTCCACGGCGATGTTGGAATTGAGTGGTAATTTATGGCGACGTGGTTGTTAATGAAAACGCGGCAAGCGTGATATTACGTTGGCTGTTTAAAAATGAATTAATCGGATACATAATTCCGCGTTTATTACCCGGCCTGGAAAAGAATTGCATCGAGATATGAAGCGGCGTTGTACATATCGCGCCGCGCCTTGAATACATCTGCATACATTTTTACGTGCAATTAAAGCGTGTAGGGAATTAACGACGCCTGACATTTTACAAAGGCGCTCGCCGTAGGACTTCTCGCCCTCAGATCGGTCATAGAGGCCCGCGACAATCGGGCGACAGCTTGGAAATGAATTTCAATTACGAGGCGAGTCTGCCGTCCTACACCTTCGTCGGGTGCCCCCTTTAATTACTCGCGGGGTCATTTCCCCGTGGAATAAACATATCGTTACTTAATACGAGCCACTCGGGGCGCACGCAAAGGAAGAGAGAGAAAAAAACGGGTGGACGAAAGAAGGAACAAGCGAACGGGAGAGTGAAAAAAAAAGGGGTACGAGGGGGAATAAGATCGAGCGTAATGAAACTCGCGCGCTGGCCAAAGGGAAGCGGACGGACCGCGCGGTAGTGGTATCATTCGTCAAGTCTTAATTTCTCAATGAATCAGGCCCGTCTAATTAAGGAGCTTCGGCGGAGTCGAGCATGGATGGGCATTAGCATCCAGCGGGTCTGTAATTTGTGCCTCTCTTAATTAAATCATCCGTTAGCCAAACGGGCCCCTCTCGCTCTCGGGGCACCGTCCTCCCGTTTCTTCGTCTCCCTCTTCGTTCCCTCTTGTTCTTCTGCTCCTCTTTTTTTTTTTCTGCCAGCGCTTCCTCCGCGAGCGCTGGTCCCTTGCTCCCAAGTGTACAACCGTTTATGGCTCCTCCACCTTTTCTTTCTCGTCGTTGCTTTTCCTTCCCTTCATTCTTTCCCGTGGTTCATCTACTCGCGGAGCTACGGAGCTTTACTATTTCCCTCCTCCTCCTCCTCCTCCTCCTCCTCAGCTTTATCTCTTTTCCCTTTCGATTCCTCTCTCCTCCGATTCTCCTCGCTCCCCTCGTCCAACCTGCCCCGGGCCAGACCCGTGTTGGACCTTTTGCGCAATTAACCACTCACATCTCGGCTCTGTTGGCCCGCACTGAATTCGTGATCTTTAGTGGTGCCGGGCATCCGTAAAATTCGGCGAATTTGCATCCCCGCGAGATACGGGATCTCGTCGGGTAGTCTACGCGCGGCCGAACTGTTCGTGCCGATAATGGGACGTGATCGGCGATTACGGGGCTATTACTTCATTAAGCCCACCGAGACGTAAATTCCTCGCCGCGGCTTTAAATACTAACGAGCGGACTGGCCACTCACTCTCGGCGAATAATCGTCGCAGCGCGGTGGCTGCTGGTCATCGAGCCCTCTTAGAGCTTACTTCGATAAATTTATCCGGCTCTTCTCCGGGAGCATTGGTAAGATGACAGAAAACAGTAACATTCCTCGAAAATTACAAGAGACTATTATTATTATTATTATTAAACGTCTTTATTGCACAACATAAACAGAGGACAATATAGAGAAAGTAAACAACTATCTCTCTGTGCATTTAGCATTTAGTATAAAGAAGAGATCGGGCGAGTTTCTAGTGGATCGTCCCTCCACCATGCTCGCTGCGATCCGACGAGGAAGAAAGGAGCCCCCGAAAGGGTCATCTTCGCGATCTTTTGCATGGATGCGCACGCTCGTGGGGGCAAGGGGGCC
Source organism: Andrena bucephala (assembly GCA_947577245.1). Taxonomy (NCBI): domain Eukaryota; kingdom Metazoa; phylum Arthropoda; class Insecta; order Hymenoptera; family Andrenidae; genus Andrena; species Andrena bucephala. The sequence goes on from OX387715.1 coordinate 115,184,338, forward strand.
TGATACGTTGCAGGGCCTTCCGCATATATCGAAGATCGGGACAAAAGTTAGCCAGGGGACACGGGGAGACAGGCGACAACAATGCCGAGGCCCCCCGCGCTTCGGACTCTAATATATTGCCATTGGCCGCCGCGGAGCAAAAGTATTGGACCTTGTTAGGCCTACCTGTATAAGGGCCTATGTAGGGCCAGCCCTGCTCGTTCCTCTACGAACAGCTCTTTCCCTGACTCCGGGGAATTTTAATGCGAAAAATTGGTTCTGCTGCCGTCACCCGGTGCTTTCCTACCGTTTCAAAGTAGTTGTTGGACTTTTCTCCACCCCCGACTCCGTGCGCCCAGGCACGAAATCCTGCAGAATTTCCCTCCGCTGGACGTTTCAATTTCCATCCGCGGACCCCAACAAGAAAAAGCGATTAGTTACGTCACATCCCCACTCCCTCGCAGCGGCAATATTCCTCCACCGAGAATCGCCGTGGATCGTCCAAGGAAGATCCAGGACGCCGCGGCGACCGTCTGGATTATTCGGCAGCGGGCCAGCAGATCTATTAATCTTTATGAGCGGCACGTATCCCGCAGGATTCACCGTTCGTGGCTAATAAAAATCCTGGGGTAATCTTCCGGCGGTTCGACCAGCCAACACGGCGATAAATAAACTAATAAACCAACCCTCCACAGGCAACGATTATTGACGCGACCAGAATTCCCTGGCTTGGCTTTTTAATAAGCCCAGCCAACTCCCCTCCCGCCTGGGTGAAGCCACCCTCGAAAAACGATCGAACGATTATACTGAGCTTTGGGCGGTGGGAAATGTATACAACCGACGGCGGAATCGTCGCGTGTAATCTCGGCCTGTAATAACATTCCTCGATTTGCATACGGGCGGAGGTTAAGTCATGAATTTATTGCCACCCCGTGTACACGCGTGCCACGCGCACAGTGGTGATGGTGGGCACGCGCACTAGCGCTGTATTAACGTTGACACGCGTAATATGCGTGTCCCGTTACCTACACCTACGTCGCGCACGATTATTAATTTCTGCGGGCATCGAAAGGGACAGCGCGAAAGGAGGGGGCGCTGCTCGCCTCCACGATATTATATGATAATGAGGCGTGGTTAATCGATAGGGGGATTCGTTGGGGTAGCGTACTATCAGACTGGAGGAATTTCAGATTGCGATTGCCAGGGGTGGATCTCTTATTTGCAATGTAGCGGCACTTCTGGCGAATGCGTTGGCTGCCTTCGGTCTTGGCGTGCTAGGATTTTGCTCTTGTATGGTTCTTGGGTCTGAGAATTTGATGTTATTTCATATTTTATGGTATCTACCCATCCGAAATGCGTGGTGTATTTGGTGCGTATGAAACTAACGGGGTTAGATGGCGGAAAATTGGTATCTATCTACTAAGGACTGTAATGTGGAAATGCTTTCAAATGGCGAATAAAGTGTAAAGTGTAAACATATTCATTTTGTATAGGGTAAATCCGGGAGACGCGGTCGGGCTGGAGAGTTGGTCAAGTCGCTATATTTCAGACTCTATAAGTAAAAATGCGTTAAAGTGCAGAACAATTACTTCTCTAGAAGCCAAACAGTTGAATGAATAGTGTCATTTCGCTTCCTTCTGTGTTTTTCTGGATTTATAGGCTTTAAAAGGCAAATTGAGGTTACATTTAACCTCTTTTGTCAAACAGCTGTGTACAGAATCGTATTTAAAATATATTTCTAAGTTTATTTTCGTTTAATGTTTGGAATAATAAGATAGTAGAGATATTGGGAGACAATGCAGCAAAAGTATTTGGCCATAATAACTCTTCCTCTCAAAGGCAACGAGAAGACCATCTCTCGCTGCAGGAAGGAAAGTTGGTCGAGTTATGATTTTTTTATTATTTTTGGTTATTTTTCTATATTTCATTATTATTTTATTAGTATTTTTGTTTATTTAGTTTATTTATTCACTTTTGAATTATTTTGCCTAGCTAATCGCCAGTAGCTAGTTCACTTTTTCTTTGATGTGTTCTTTACTTGTTTAGTGTAAACAAATTAAATATCAATGAATCTGTATAGTTGCATTCACTCATAAATAATTTTGCTTTATCCTTTGTTAATTTTCCATGAATAATTATGTGAGTGGTCTCTGCCAACGACGAAAACCATTTCTCCCGACACCTCGGGAGAGGTGGTCAGACGTCATGACTTCAGTTTTCAATCCGATTTACAGTAAATATTGTCTTAAAGCAAATATCGATCAGTTTTTCTGAATCGGCATAAAATTCTGAACATATAGGTTTGTTCTGATAAAATATGTAATATCTATATTAGTTTTAATAGCCATTTTATATTAGGTCAATTTATATTTATTGATCAAATATTCCTTCTGCTTTACATAGCTTATATAGAGTAATAGGTAAAAGTTCGTAGTGGTAAAAGTTCGCACCATGCGAATTTCATTGTTTGAGTAGTGGCAGTGGCTAATGGTGATTGACAGTCAATTGTCAATCAAGATAGAGTCACCAGTGTCGCATTGCGTGGCTGTGCTTCGTTTTGTTATCGTACAATGCGGTAAGTACTGAATTAGTTAGTTCTGATGTAATATTCTAATTTTTAAGACTCAATATTATTGCTATAAATTGATCAGTAAATATTTTAACTCATATGTCGTCTGATAGAGCTGAAATTTTTCTATTCAAAAGTGCTAATAGAAGTTTTCAATTCTCCTCACAGATAACAGGATTCATTAAACAATGGAAAAGTAGTGTGGGGGCAAAAGTTCGCACAATGCAGTGGGGCAAGAGTTCGAATGCGAACTTTTGTCCCAAAATAATTTGACGCGTGTTATAAATTCATTAAACTTATTTTATTTCTAGCTTTTCATTTTTTTTATTAATCTTTATTCCACAATATTTTTCCAAAATACTTTTCTTATTAACTTTTTGATTAAAAAATCAGTTTGAAGTAAATGAAGCAATGAAAAGAAAATCTGAATGCGAACATGCAAAGAAATAATTAGAAAAGTAAAAAAATCCCCAAAAATAACGGCTTCTGAAAAAGTTTAAAATGAACAAAACAAATCGGTTCTAAAAAGAGAATAGCCCAACCATCAACGCCTACGGAAAGAATAATTTATCCTGCGTGTGAAGAAGATCACACAGATCCTCCAGAAGACTGATGCCTGCGCAAATTACGAAGGTGGGGGTAATGTTATATGCGATTACTGTTACCTTGATTAACAAAAAATTAATTGAAAACTATTAGGAATTTTGCTATATTACCACAACTATCGCATGTAGGAAAATAAAACACTTTTATGGAAATTTCTCGTTCCGTTCTTTTACCCCGTAACTTTTGCCCCACATGTCGGGTAAAAGTTCGCATTTGACACTTTTTGGTAATATTTACTTTATATAAGTTGTGACAGGCAAAATTTACATGAAGGCACTGCCTATCGAGTAATAAGGGATAGTAGTTATTTCTGACAAAATGATATGACTACCAGTGTAATATCAAGGATTTTAGGGAAGTCTAAAATTTAAGTGCACACTCTTGCCCCTCAATACTCAACATATCTTACATGTTAAACGTATACCGCGGCCACATATCCTACATAACCTTTATATCCGACGCTTCTCACATATCATACATATTTAAAACTTTCTATGCCGAACAGATTTCCTACATTTTTAGATTCTTCATATTTTCAACGTTGTTTTGTATGGTTCATATCTTCTGTATTTTTCCTAGAGTATTCCCATATTACACCTGCCACGGGCCAACGTTATTTTTTAAATTTTTTATATATATATCAACGGATCAAAACGGGTTATTCCCATAGGTATATATTAAGATATTTATTGATGACTGGGTAATTTTTTCACCCCCCGTTTTTTTTAAATAATTTTATATGGTCATCATAACTATGTACACCTGCAAAGTTTCAAAACAATTGGATTGGTGGAAGTGGGTAAAATTGAATTTCTAGATATGAACCAACCAAACAAACAAACATACGATATGGCGAGAAGTAAACGGATACAATTTCCAAAAAAATTGTTATTATTTCCAATGCTAAGTTACTTGCTATTAACCCTTCCACACCCTCCGAACTTTGCAAATAAATATTAGCCTTACTTGCGAGCAGAAACGTGTGACAGAAACCGAAAACTTCAACTGATCCCTGCATCAAACTCACCCCCTGCTATGTCACAATACAATCTCCACCCCCCTTCTCCATTCCAATAAAATTCATAGCAACTGAAGCAGGCGATCGAGCGTAAGGATTTTTCTCACCAAAAAGCCCGTGGTTCCTCGAATTTCCCCATCAATTTCACTTCTCTTTTTTCCACTGGTCATGAATTATCCGCGGCGTGCGAAAGGCAAACATTACGCACGGATTTTTGCTAGTCGACCGGTGGAAATACGACGTTTTAATCGTGTTTACCGGGGCTTTAGCCGCGGATTAACTTCCACAGGCCACTTTAAGTCCCCCCATAGCGATGGTGGTGGGAAATGATGGCCCATGCACCCCTCGAGTCGAGGGTGGCGGCATATGCCACGAGACACGGGGATAACGATGCCATAGAAAAGCGTTACACAAATGCAACGCGCGATTCGAGGATATTCGACTTTTTGGGGGCGGCTGAGGGGCTACGGGAGGCTATGGGGGGGACTATGGGGGGCAGAAACCCGTACTGCACGGGCCGCCAATTGACTCCTATTGTTGGCTGAATGCTGCGCGCGATATTTTTGGCGCGACTGGCATCGGGGCCTTGCTTTTGTTTGCCTCGTGATTTGACGGCGCGATACGTGCACGACACGTGAAGGCTGGTGAAATTCCATCGTGAAACGAAACGTGCCGAGGCACCGTGCCTGGCGTTTGGGAAAATATAAAGTATGTTCGTCGATCGTTCGATACTACAATAAATAGTTTCAATTTTTCCCTGGGCCCTGTCAGTTGAAATTTATATTACAGAATACGCGAATTTGCACGGGCGAACGATAACCTTAGAAATTCCGCTCCTTCCCCAATCTTCTCCGTGCATCACGGGCTACTTAGCGTCGATCACGCTGCAAGCGATCTGGAGCAAATGTGAGAAGTGTTTCCGCTGATGAAGAGCGCCGATAAATCGATGAGGAATCACCAGGAGCAGCCACTCGAGCGGCGCGCTCCTGTTCACGGGGGCAGTTTTTCCGCTTCCACTCGAGGTCGGGGCTATCACGTGCACCGAGGGTGTCACCCGACCAGGTCCTCCGAGCGCTCGTTAATTATTCCTCTGGACGGTAAGCCGATTTCACGCTTTGTTCCGTGCCGACTCGCGAACACGGGGACAAAAGAGGGAAATTGAGAAACGACCTACGTTCCTCCACCTAAAACTACTCGAGGGCCATTTATTCGTGCATCCTCCACTTGACGCCTGCGCCCCGCCACTCGAGTAAACTCCGAACGCGATCTCTTCTCGCCTTCAGCATCTGCCTGCGTCGAAATTCATTGGGCGATACATTAATAAATAATATCCAACACATCTAACATTCCAATGCTTCTATGCTTTTTTGGACTATTTAGCCTTCTCGAATGGGGAACTGGCGAATGTAGAAATCCCTTGAAATGCCTTGCTCACCATCCGTCAGCTAGCAATCCCAGAATCGCGTCTCATCCAGCAGCGAGAGCGCAAAAATGAGCGGCGTGCGCAAAACGGTCGAGAATGACTGGTCGTTGCGTTCTCGGGTCTCGTCTTCGGGGTCCTGGCGAGGGAGGAGAGAGAGGCGAGGGATGGGAGACGGTGAGACACGAAGATACAGGTGGGGTTAATGCGAGTAATAAGAGAGAAAACAAAAGGCGAACCGAGACGAGGCCACGGAGCCGGCATACGCGTCCGTGCTAATTACGAGGAGCATTGGCGCGGGCCCCTGGAGAAAATTAAGTAGGCTTAATTAAACCGGGGCTAACAATATGTATTTAAATTGGCCAGAGCGTCCTGAGCCCGCGCTGGCTCCGGCCGTGGCCGCGAATGCGTAAACAGCGCCGCCAGCTTTCATTGTTCCGATGAAATATTCGAAGGGCGGATTGACAACTGAAAGGCCCGCGGCGGAAGGACGACTCCGCCTTTGGTTAATCATTGGCCGAGCTTCCTGTTGGTTCGCGGCGCTTTTTACGCGCGACAACGGAGCTCGATGAAGCATTGAATGTAAATATTTCGAGGGTCATCGAGGAGCAACAAGCTTCAAGAAACTCCTCAGCCCCAGAAGGCTCTAATCACTTTGAACCGCGCGAGGTCCCGTTCAAGCGGCTCGCAGATGCACCAACGCGCCAAGTTAATGACTGCGTAAGGGGGTTAACGATCCAAACACGCGAGCATGATGCACCGGTTTCGACCGCGTTGGCACTTGTCATTTCCTTCGCCTCTAATAAACTCCCCCGTCACGCTGGCAACTGCTTTCACCTTCCACGACGTTTTAATCACCGCCCCTTTCTTCGATCGCCGATCTATTTACACCAGGCCGTGCCGACTGGCTGGCAAAGAATGCCCACCTTCTTATCCGTGGGGATTTCATAGACCAGCCACCACCTGTCCCGCAAACGAGCGGGCTTTCTCGAGTTGCACGGGATTCCGCGCGGCGTGGCGAAAAAACGTTTATCAGCCGTGTGGATCGGCGGTCCGCGGGGCTCATTAACGAGGGAAAGAAGAACGGTGCGGGGGCAAGGGAAAAAGTCTGGACGGAGGGGCCCGTTGGACGCGCAAAGATCAGGGGCGGCTTTGGGCAAAAGTCCGGCTAATAGAGTCGTAGCTGGTACAGTCGCTGTCAGAAGTGGCGGTCGACCGCCACAAATCATAAGATTAGAATTTTAAATTTCGCCGAGGGGACCTCTGGCTAGGATCTCTGGCCGTGGCCACGTGGTACGATCCCGCCCGTCGTCGGATTCCCTCGAAATCTCGATCCACGATCTACCGTCGCCGCGACCCCTCTCACGAGCCAACTCCGACCAGACCCGGTGAATAAAAATCGAACGAGCTGGCCGGAATTTGAATAACGACCATTGTACGGAGCGCAAGCCCCGACCGACCTGGACCGGTCCGTTTCGCGGCTCTCCGCATCCTCGATGGATTGGAGACTTTTATGCACCGCTGGGCCACGCCAGGCCCTTTCATCCGCCACGCATTTTATTTCTCATCATCCTCCTTACAACGCTCTGCAGCAGAATGGGGGTGTAATTAGAGTTGCGCGTTGCATATCTCGTTTGCGCGTTGCTTCCAGGGCTATTCGTCTTCGACGAGAGACCCAATTGTGTGATAAACGGTTAGAAGAACGAGGCAGAGGTGTGCACGAGCATCAATCCCCGTCAATTTTTGACGAACTCACCGTTCGATACCCTGAAAAGCGTCGCGCCTGCAGGGTATCGCATTTTTGCAGAGACGCGGCTAACGGGGGTTGGTGCCCGGAGTGGTGGGGGGCGCAGCCCCTTGCTCCAGCAGCCCCCGCGGCAGGGACGTAGGCAACGACCTGCGCGCCGGCGTGCTCGCGGTGCATGCCGTCTGGCTGGATTTTTTCCGATGGGAGCAGCAACGCGGCGGAGGAAGAGGAGCGCGGAGAAGTCGGTCGGGTTCGCCGGCCAGTAATTCCGTCTTTATTCCGCGAACGGGTCCGGGGCCCTCCTAATCAATTCCAATTAGAGAGCGGAATATTTGCGGGGCCAAGCGGAGGCCCGTGGAAGGGACTATTAGCAGTCCTCCTCTTACTACCGGAGCGGACTCCGGGGCTGACTCGAGCTGGCCGTAAATCAAGCACCGGCCCATACAGAATCCACCGTGTACCACAGAGTCCAGCGGACGGGGAGAGACTGAGAGCCTCGGAGATTGAGAGAAACAGAGAATGAGAGGGAGAGGGAGATTGTTGCGTGTGGGCGTACGTGTACGTGGAGCAAGGGATGGAGAGTGGCTCTGGCAGGGATGAAGAACGAGAGGAGAGATACGGTAGGAGGGATCGAGAGAGAGCCGGTGGCTCGGTGGATCGTTGACTAACGAAGCGAACATAACTCGGCTGATACAACTCAATACGCGATCCACGGTGACAGTCGGTAAAACAGAGTATTTCTAATTGGCTGGACGGGACGCATGCTGATTAGGCTTTTCTTTTACCCTCGTTGTGGGATCGCCTCCGAGGGGATCCTGCTCCGCGGCCGGGCCGCGGTGGCCTCGCCAAAGAAACACGCTGATTGGACACGTGGGGCATGCCATCCTTACACGCACCAGCCTGCTCCTCGCTTGCCCGCTTCCTCTCTCCCTCTCCTGGCCGTCTATCCAGCGGATCGGCCGATGTTAATATCGTAATTAGCCTGGCCGCTGCCGGGGGGACCGATAACGATGGCTGGGAAACTCTCTCCCCTTCTTAACAGAGGAGAGCATACCCGATTCCCTCGATTATTGCTCGGGCAGCTGCGGTGGGTGGATGGAATGTAGCCGGGGATAGCAAGTTCTCGCTTCTGAGAATACAGGGAGGCAACAGTGTACCCCAACTGCGTACTCTTTCGCACTGATCACACTTTCCACCAGGCATCCCAGTAACATCTCCGCCTAGGCACCCATCGGTCTCTCCCAATGGACGCGGTACATATCACCGACGGCAGGAGGGGATACCAGCCCGGAGAAATATGCAAATGACGGAGCTCGAGCCTGATTGAGGTACTTCTGCTCTCGGCCGGGGCAGAAGCGAGAGCAAGCCAGGCATCGCGTTCTTACTATCCTCCTGGTCCGGCGTGCAGCAGCACGGCTCTCGCCCGGGGTGGACGTCGGGGGCCGTCTCATTTTATTTTCGCGTCCGAGGCGCGCTCGTTTGCTATCTCAGTTCAACGCTAACGAGCCTGTTAGCAGCAATTATTCTAATTAATATCTCCCCCACTCGTGGGCGACGAAGGACCGAGAGGCAGCGCTTCTCCGTCCCCTCTCTCTCTCTCCTCTGCCGGCCTGCAACCCTCGTCGTTTCTTCCGTTCCTCTCGCGCCCGAGCGGGCCTTCGTTTCGATGGAACACGAGGGAAGGACGAGGATGGGCATCAGCGAGCTTTACGACGCTCCTCGTCGTGGTTTTTGCGTTCCCCGCGTGATTGGCTATTACCGTCTCCTTCCTCCTCGGTTATGTAGCGCGGCGAGCCGCGCAGGATTGAGTCCTCTTCGCCTTCGCCCTCTTCCTCCCTCTTTTGTCTCTTCCTGCCGCGTCTCAGAGGGCCCCCGGGCCCCGTGTATACCGTTTTCTTCGCGTTTACGGTCAAACCACCGCCACTGGACGAGCAGATCGTCGGACGGGCAAGAAGAGGAGAGGAGCCTTCCGGCTGGGGCCTCTAATTGTGTTTGCTCGCGCGCCTTAAAGAGTTTTTAAGAACAGGCTGGCCCCGCGCGACTCGTCCTGCGCCTCGGACAGAGTTCAGCCTCGGGGTCGCGGCTCATTCGTGCCTCTTCTTTATGCTTCGCCGCGTCTCGTTCTGGATCCTCGATTAACACTGTACAGGGTGTGAAGAAAGTAATGGTCTGGCTTAGGTGGGATGTATCCTCCAATTTCACACAAGTCCGGAGAAGTCTCCATGCGAATAAAAAGCAATAGGCTACCTTCTCCATAGAATCTCCTCCGAAACGGGCCACGATTTAATTGGCGCCACAAATACGCGCGCATAAAGTCAATCGATTCTATAGCCAGTGATCGTCGCAGAGATCAGATTTTCACGGAACAACCAGGCCGCAAATGCTACGGTAGGTTCGACTGCAGGATGCGTTCCAAAGCCCCGCGCTAAACGGTAGCCAGCTCGGCCAATAATCATTTTATCGGCGCCATTAAGAGTCGCGCGCAGAAGCAGAGGGCACTGGCGCGAGGGCTATAATTATTTCATTCCGAACGGCCATCCGTTCTGCTCTTTCGACCACTGCGATGGCCGAGCTGCGATGAGGATTATTAGCTGTTTAGGGTGGTTGTTCCGAGATACAGGCTTCGGTGACCAGTCGAATGGTCGTTAAACCCGAAGAAAAGGACTGGTATCTCGGAGCAAGATCGGTCGAAATCGAAACCGAGCGTTGGTCGTACACGACGAAACAATCAATAATCGCGCAGGTAGATCAAGGCATCCGGCAGGCTACGAGATTGACGCCTGTGTAACGTTCACGAAAGAGGAAAAAGCCACGGTTCAGTCACCGAGACTATCGACTGGAGTAACGACAAATGTGTCCTGGATGCTCGCGAGCAAAGTATATCAGATTCTAATCGCAGCACGGGATCGAAGATGCTCTCGGTTCGGAATGGGAGTATTAGATAGAAAAGGGGCACGGGTCGTCGCGTCGCCGAGGTAGCCCCTAGACGTCTTTGTCCCTGGCCACAGTCGGGGAATTCGAGGCTGCTACCATAGGGGGCGACCCGTGGACAGGCTATGGTAATGCTGAATGTCATTTGTTAATTTAAATATCACGATAATTCAGTCCGCCTCTCTGTCCCGGCCGGTCTCCTCTTCGTCCTTCTGGTATCTCTCTGCGGCTCACCGCGCAGCCTACACCCACTTTCGTTCTCTCCCTTTTCTCCTCTTTTCATCTCCACGATCGCACTGTCTCCCTTCATCGCTAGCTGGTCCTTCCCTGTTGCTCCGTTCCTCTGGTCCTCCGGTCCTCTCGCGGGACGCCATTCTTCTCCGTTCGTCCTTCTTTTCGTTCCTTCGGTCCCGCTCCAGACCGTTCTTCTCCTCCCCCTATTTTATTTCCGCCGACCCTGGCAGCCTTTGAAATTTCAAATTAGCTTCAATCGCATCGGCTACGTGCCGGCGGTATCGCTCGCGAGGACGAGCCTCGTCGAGGATGCAATTGAGCTTCCGTTCGAGGTCCTGGCGCTTCGGCTACCAGCCCCGATTACGATCATTGGCGTAGCCTGACGCGACAACCGTTTCCTTCTCGATTAAACCCCCCCGCAGTTGGTGGAAATGACGCTCGAGCTTCGCTCCTTTCAGTAGGGACAGTTCCCCAATGTTTTCTATTTCTCCGTGCCACAACGCTGTATTATGTATTCTTCTAGGATTTACTGAGAGCTCCTTTTAACGTACATCTCGAATTATAGTTTGAACCACCAAGCTTCAAGCTCACCAAAGTCCCAAACAGGAGAACCCACCACCCCACAGGGGAGGTAGCTTTCCAGCCGAAACTGCCAGTGGAGCATACCAGCGGAAAGAGTATAAAATGGTGCCGTGCACGGGGCCCGTAGATTCCTCGAAGAAACGTGTCCTTGACGGTGGTAGCGTGGCGCATAAACTCGGCCGGGTTGCTCCGCCGACACGGTGGCTCTCTCGCGGTTGCCCACGTCGCGGCCACGTGAACAAAGGGTGGATACACCTACATACGTTCTCATCACGGATTCGCCGGGGACAAAACAAACCCGACACCGCGACGTCCCCCGCCTCGCTGTTCTTCACGACGTTCGAGAGTTCGGGAGGCGAGCAAGAGGCCGAGGAGGAGAGGAGGAAAGCCTTCTGCGGCAGGGAAGACAACGACGACGACGGGGACGAGCACGGGGAGAGAGGAAGAAAGGGAGAGAGCCCACGGTGTGGGCTCTGGGCGAAAGGGAAGAGGATCGGCGGAAGGAGGAGAGAAAGAGAGAGAGAATCGGTGGAGGCGAAAGGGAGGTTGCGCTCCACACTGCACCGTGGTGTATACCGAACTGAAAGATCTGCCCGTTCAGATAGCGGGGTGATCTGTGAGGCCCGGTGTGTGGTACCCCTTTCGCCAACTCCTGCACGCTTTCGCGAAGGGGGCTGCGATCGAAAGGGGCCATCGAACGAAACCAGCAACGAGGAACAGAAGGGAGAGACAGAGCCGGAGAGCAGCACGGGTGTACTCGCACAGGGGGGACACGTCCAAGGGAGGCGGAGGTAGAGAGGCAGAGAGGAGGAGGTGGAGGCGGAGTGTGTGCTGCTCTACGTAGCTCACGGACCCTCCAAGGAGCCTCGGATTGAGACGTCGTGGCCTCTTTGTACCAGCCGTGATGCTTTCGGAGCACCGTATTTACGAGTAACGCCGTGTAACCGTGCGCGCTTGCGACCGACCCTTTCCCCTTCCTCTCCGGGGCCCCTCCGAGGATCCCTCTTCCACGTCCGATTCTCGGGCCCAGAGCACTCGCTCGGGACGCGGCGCATTTGAATTCGAAGAAAAACCATCGCCCGCCACGACCGCGGCAAACGTAGGCCTGGCTTTAGGTCCTAGGTCTCGAGGAGCCGACGAGCACCTCGACGTCCCTGTCGACGCGCCTTCTAGCAGAGGCTTGGTATCTCCTCGGGCTCTAAACTTCGGCTATATTCACAATTTAAGAGATCCCTATTTATCGTAGTCTTGCAAAAGGCTATACCAGGTATTACGCACACGGGCCCATCGAGAAGATTCCGTTGAAACGACATCCAGCCTCTCGAAACTGAAGCATCCCTTCGTTAACTAGTCCGTGGGACTGGCAGCTAGCGCTGCGGCTGCTCCAGCCGCTGAAAATGATCCGTTTCCGTGGCCTGACGTGGATAAAGCTCGCTGACTGTCGCGTCGCAGAGGACGAGCGCACTCTGTCGATCTTTCCACCGGTGGAAAAAGTCGCGATTGAGATATCGTGGCTCATCAGCCTACCAAAAGGCGGGTATCAATCTACCTCAGCGCTGCAGGCCACGGGAAGGAAAATTGAAGATTGAGACATCGCCGGTATACAGTGTATCGGCCATGATGCCTTCGAGGCACCATATTTACGAGCGTCGCTGAATAAACGAACGCTCGCGAACTCTCCTTCTCCACCTCCTCCTCCTCCTTCGCCCTCCTCCTCCTCATCTTCCTCCCCAATCCCTTTCCCCTCGTCGCTCCTCCAGCCGCTAGATCGCGGCGCATTTGAATTCGAAGGGAAATGTACGATCGGTTAGACGCGGGGACCGTAAGTCGTTCCGTCGTGACGGAGAAACGAGGCCCTGAAGAGCTTGACGCCGACGCTTCCCGGGCCATGTCGGGCCGTTTTTAATGCCCCGTCGATCCTGCGGGGCATAAATCTGCGCGATCCACCGTCTACCCACGATATACAACGATTCCCAACGGTTAATTAATATGTCCCGGTTGGTAGCGAGAGCTGCTCCCCTTCTGGGACTTCATTTCACGCGAGACGACGATAATGCGCCGCGTATTAGCCGCAACACGATCTGTTAAGAGGAACGGTCATTCGATAGCATCGACCGAGTACAATTTTCGTAATCTATACGGGAGGGAAGTGAAGATTTGATGGCTAGAAGGAAGTGGCTTCGTGAGAGATAAGGGTGAACATTATGGCTCGCCGCTCTCTAGAAACAAGAAAAATGGGAAGCATTTACGACTGTCAGTGACGTCGTTAGGACACCTCGAGAACGCCCTAAAGAATGATTTAGAATTCTCAAGATTAACGCATTTTCGCGGGATCCTATCATTAGAAACGCGCCACGCCCTGAGCCTCTGTGGATCGAGGATTCGCGTCGACACCCCGCTTCGTTTTCCCTGGGACACGCCGTAATAAATCTCCTAAATATATAGTCCGCCAATATATCAAAGAATTCTAGAAACATTCCTGCTTTAAAGACACACGCCTATCCAATATCCCCCCCCCCGGAACGTGTTTGTCAGCGCAAACTGCGATGCGACATCCCGCGGAAAGGATGAACCCGCCACGAGTCCAGCCCCGAAAAAGCCGTCCCTGGAGCTAATCCCTCGCGTAATTAACCCTGCCGACGACATAATCCAGGTAGCGCTGCGTCGACGGGGCGCATCGATCGAATCAGCGGCGATGATCGAGCGTCGCCCATAAACGAGCAGTTCGGTGAGCGGGTCTCATGATCCCGCGTGGGCCAAGAGGATTAATTATTCCTTCTGAATCCCTTTTTACCGTCGAGAATGATCGGCTCAGGGGTGGCCCGGCGATCGGATCGCCTCTCCCATCTCCGATATCGCCGGCCGGATCGCACGAGCGGTCGCCTTTGACGCGGATGACTGGCTCTAATCCGCTAACTTAGACAAACAAATGACAATGGAGATCGGCTATCTGCTAGCGCGGAGCGGGTTGATCGCGTGGATAGGCCCCGGTGGAGACAGGACGATGTCGACTGGCCGTCATGTACACCGGGGCGGCTCGGGACAGGTGGCTTTAACGACTCTCGACTCTAATGACTAATACCCCGTGCTAATTGGCGTCGATCCTCTCCTCCCTCGGGAACCGTCCACGGGAACATGCGCGCCTTTGTTTTACGACTTTGCGAGAGCTTCTTGCACCCGCCTAGACGCTGAGCATCGTGATCTCCAAGGAGGATGTAAAGTTTTTCGCGTTCGTAAGTCATAACACGTGGAGCGCACCGTGGAATTATAAAATGGCAGGTCGGGGGGGTCAGCGGCATAACTGTTCGCCGGCGCAAGTGTGCCAGCCGCGGTGAAATCGACGCAAACGAGGAAACACATCACCGAGGCCGCTCGCGAATACATCTTCCAGCGAGGTGCTCCGCGGAGCCGCGATATTAAGTCAGGGATCGAGAGTGCCGCGAGATCAGGCCGCTCGAGTGCGTTCAGACGGCTGCTTCTTAAAAGGAGTAGACCCTGAGGCGCTTACCTGAGAGGTGCCATAAACCATCGTCGCCCGATCCCTCGGATCCGCTTCGGCAGCGGTCGCTGGCCCTCGAGGGCCACGGAAAACAGTCCGCAAACAAAGGGAATTATTTTAACGATGACAAACGATGCCAGGGGTAGGTCACCTGCGCAGGGCGACCCGAAAAAATTTAATTTTCCCGCCGCAACCCCCGCGGCGAGGCAAAAAATACAAATTACCCGGTCGGGGATAAACGTCGTCGCTTCCCAGTGGTGCCCGCGAGTTAAAAAACAATTTTTCTTCCCCCCGCTGCCGGGACCATTGTCCCGCTTCCCTCTCGAGTCTACCTGTTCGACGCCGCGAGCCTCGGACGCGGGGGCCCGCTCGCCCGGAAAATTTCCCAGTCGCCTGGTCGGAAGCTCCCACGTGGAGAAATGTCCTGGACACGATTTCATTAACCTCTCGTCCACCGTCGCCGCGAGTATTCCGCCCTGAAAGACGTTCCCATGGGTTCCCGAGACGATCCGCTTTGCTGGCTCTCGCCCGCCATGCTGACTCGCTCGAATCCGTACAAAGACGGGCCCAGGTCAGTGGAACGAGGCTACGAGGTGCTGATGCGTCTCTTTTCCGACCGAGCCACCTGAATGTCGCTGCATTCTTCGGCCACTCGGCCCTTAATCGAGCGTAAAAGCAGCCACTCGAGCTTCCCAAAGGCAGCCACTCGACTCACCCGCAAGATGCTGATTTGATTTACTGGCAGCTACGGAGCACCGTTTCGAGTGACACGGAGGTGGATCGTAACGAGACCGTAAACGTGGAAATTAAGGGAAGAGGAGTGTATAGGCGACGGGGGTGTTGCTCGTTCTCCATTGGCCGCGTTCCCAGGGAAGATCGCGCAGAGCTCGACGAGAGGAGCACGGGAAATGTGACAGTTACAAATGCGCGATCGACGAAATCCACGGCGAGACAAGGGAATCTTGGTTGGTTCTACGCGAGCAACGCCTAGCTGGTTTCCGTGTCGTGGCTAATATCAACGCGGCCGTTATTAACCCGAGATGATGCGTCCATAAATCAAAATCCCCTCGGGTTGCATCACGGGCTGGTATTAACATTTATATTCGCTGGAAACTCGGTGGAGGCGATCTTGCGAAAGATGCATTAGTTAAGGTGCATTATGGGTAGGTGAACTCGAGGAACGCGGCAGACGTAAGTCTCTTTGACGGCCACCGGACAGATTCAGGGAAATTAGAGGATATTGTTCGATGCTTCGCGACGGACAAGTCTGTGACACGGAGGGTAAAAGTTTCGTGGGAAATGTCCAAATTTGGGGTGCAGATAGAAAGTTCCACGAGTCGACAATCTCCCTTTGTCCTACAACCCCTTCACATCAAAATATACAATTTCTTAATCCTTCCCCTCGACAACCCAATACCCCTACTAAAATGTACCACGAAACCACCTTCGCGTGTCCACGTATCTCTAGCCGAACGTGTTCCAAGTTCCTCGCAACATCCTCCGCGATTCAGCCGGATCGAACGGGGAAGAGCCGGGGGAGGGGAAGCGAGGAGGAAGGAGAAGAAAGGACGCAGAGGATCGCGAAAGGTGTGGAGGAGCGAGCCGCGTTGTTGCGCCGCTTTCTCGCATTGAGCAATCAATAACAGTTCTCTATGACAGGCCACGCACACACTCCGTTTCCGAGAGGTTGTGGGGCCCTGGATTCGCGCAGGTGTTGGTACCGGGCAACAGGGTACCAACGGAGAGCCGACAAAGGCCCCGGCAATGGGCGAGTTGCATTCGGCATTTGTTTCTGGGGATACTTAGATCGTAATCTCGCCGGGGTTCGGAGCATCGGTGGTGGGTTGTATGCACCGCCTACCCCCCCTTAAATTCACCCACAAACTGGGTCCCACCTACCCATTCTTCCCGCAGCCTCTTTTATCCGCGGCTTTCTAAGAAGCTCGCGCGATTGCGATCGATGGTATCGACTAGGGGGACGTTACGCATCGTCCGCGCACGATACTCGGCGTCATCTCGCCGGAAGTTTCATTATGGGACTGTGAACTGGGGCTGCTGAGAGTAATTTCGAGGTATACGATTAGGAGCTGCAGGATTCCAAGCAGTGATTTAGAGTTGCAAGATTTTCTGCTCCCTGGGAATAGGAAGGGTTGAATTTTCGCGCGACCCAGGCGTCCTCTGCTCGACTTCGATCTGAGCGGAAGATAGAACACCCGCGCGCGCGCACCGGCCAGCAGAGATTCACGGGGCACCCTCTGCAACACTCATTAAGCATGGTAATGCTCGTTCACCTTGCAGATGCTGATCGGTAGGTACTTACTAATTACTCGGGGGCCCCGTTCCACCGGTGCCTGTGCTCGCTTTACGTACGGGAAGGACGATTTCGGGCCCACCAGCGCGCGAGATCGACTAATTAATTCCTCTGGCAACGTGCACGGGCTCTGCTCGCCCTCTTCTTGCCTACCAGTGTCTATCAGAAATGTTCGATCGTCCCTCTCGCTGGAATCTCCCTTAATTTCACGCGCTCCGTTTACACGCGCGATTCCCGGATAAAATTGTGAACTCCCGAAGGCTTCTAATCCTCGTGCAGTGGGCCCCCAGCAGCGTCGATCGCCGTCATTCAACCCCACCGAGACGACCCTGGGACCAGTCGCCCAGCGGCTCGATCACTGGCGTCGAAGCAGCGGAAGAGATCGCCACGGCGGCAATAATTATCCAGGAAAGGGTCAAGTGGCGAGTCGGGCACGGGCCCGGCGAAGGAGGGACGCGTTGATAATTGACGTGGCGGATCGACCGTTGAAACGGAGAGGGACAGAGAGGGGAAGAGGGACAGAAGCAGCCCGCTAGCCTGGACAGAGAGGCTCGGCTCGGCTAAATAGCCGTGCGATGTTCGAGCGCGGCCTGAAAAGACATTCGTATCAATTATGGGAGGTAAAGTTTCAGTGCCCCGCTAAGGAGTCCGCGGCGGAGACAGACCAGCGCCTTTCGAACCAACTGGCCCGCTATATATTACCCAGCAGGGGTCCATCTTAGCCCCTCCTCGCCGGCACGCTGCCCTAACCTGCGCCCTCCGAGAGGAACCCGGTCTATCTCCCTTCCCCCTTCGTCCTCTTCCTCCCACTTACACCTCCTCATCCTCTGTCCTCGGTGTCGTTTCTTCCGCCCGTCTCGGCCAGGCCGACTATTCCTCTCTATCACTCCGGCCGGCCGCGGCGCTCTCTAGTACAAATTAAATTAATTTTCGAGGGGCCGACATTATTCTCTTATGAATTCCACCGACAACAGGGCCCTCGTGACCCGCTCGAATGGAGATGTTTTCACGTCCCGCCACGCTCGCCCGAGGCCCCGCGGCTACACACGTACACACCACGACTCACCGGGGCCATTAGTAAACCGTGCTTTCTTTCCTCGCTTTGTTTATACCTTGTTCATGCGCTGTATCTCCGCCTCCGATCTCCCCTCGCCACCCCCAAGTGACCAAAGGTACCTATTCTGATTTATTTGATTAATCTGACGCCTCGGCGAATCCCGCGCCCTCCCAAGTGATTTCCAACTGATCTCCATCCCGCAGCCAAGCGTCGATCAGAGGTCTCGAGGCCGATGTGGATTTTGGGGACGAAAGGGGTGAATCTTTCATTCGCTCGATGCTGAGGACTCTGCCCCTTTCGTGAGTCCCTCAGTGGCCTCTACTTAGGCCCGCCTGGGTGTCTGGAGCAAACAACTCCGTGTTTCTTTCCTTTTAGCGACTGGTTCTTCGTTTACTCGCTTCTCCTCCTCGCTCCTAATCGCCCCGTCGAATTCCTTCAGCACCAGTAGCTCGCTGTCTTTGCAGTTCATTTTAACGCGCACACCAGCCACCCTTCGCCTTCGAATACGGTGCGCCGGGCTGCTCTTTCATTCGCCGAGTGATCTGGTTACGAGTCTCGGAACTCTCCACCGAGGGCGGTGGGGGAGAAGCGACATCCGGCAAAGAATCTCTACGAACCTCCACTGATAAAGGAGCTCGAGACGTGCGTCACCGAGATACAGATAACGCGCGCGCCGATTGCATCTCGAGCCGGAGGAGAGAACGCCGCACGAGAATTAATTCCAGCTCGATTTCCGATAGCCCGCGGCTGTGAGGATGGAAAGATCGAGAAAATCGGAATCGTCGGGGAGTCTGGCCGGGCGAGTCGGAATCTCGCTGGATGCGGACGAGGTCAAGCGCGCCGATAAGACGAGCCAACGAGCTGCCAACGCAGAGACGATAAGCAATTTGTAACGTTCAGGCCAGAACGAACGGAAAGGAAGAGGAAAAAAAAAAAATAGGGGAAAAGGCGGTCGGCGGGGGGAAGGAGGGGGGGGGGGGGAAAGAATCGGTCGGTTAGCGGGGCAAAGATACGGAGCGTCACGGCCCCGTCGCGTCGGGCCTGGCCCCGTGATGAAACATAAATGTTACGCCCGCTTGTGTAATTCATGTCTAAACTATTTAGATAAGCCGTTATCGCCTACAAACGAGCCACAAACTCCAACCTCCTCTCGCAGCCTCCGTGTGCGGTGCCTCCGTTGCCACCCACACACCAGCGAGCCCCTTTTCTGGCCTCTCTTATCCGCATTTGCGTAATCGGTGATCCCTCGCTCCTCCGTCCACGCTTTCCACCACCTCTTGCCGTTACCGCGGACGTTGGCTGACGGTGGCTCGATTCGAGGGGCAGTTTTAACCATTTTCACTGACGTTGGTGGTCGATCCTTTCGAGATACGATGGAATCCCGACGCTTTCTCTCGAACTTTTCGGGATCGAGACCGTGGATGTTGGATGCCGTGATTTTTCTGACAGACCGCCAATGGTTTTGGATGCAGAATGCGAAGATTCCTGTTAATGTTTATCGAGCACGCAAGCTAGACAAGCTTAATTGCCGATTCAATCTGAATAAGATGGCGCGGATGATCCGGATGAAGGAAAAGCTTGTAAACGGCAATGAGACCAAGAAATGACGCGGATCAAATCTTACGGCTCGGCGGACGTTAATTACATAGTACGCGAGCGAGCTTCGGCCGAGCAAAAACTGTCTCGAGCGCACCAGCAACGGTTTCCTGATTACGAATGCGAGCGAAACGAGTTCTGCGTCGATTAATCATAGATCGACTTCCTCCTTGCCCGTTCGCTGGACATCCTAATATTTTACTTGGCCTGACGGACACGGGGGTCGAGGGGGGGGGGGGGGAGAAGGGGGTCGAATTGGACGCCGAGACCGATCGATCAAACTGCATTAGAGCTTAATCGCTATATAATTGACGTCGCGATCGGAGATCTTACAATGTTGCAGCTTGTCTGCGACTAAAAGAATCGACTAATTCACCGTTATCGGATGCAGGTGAAAATTGCTGACATAATGCTATAACCCTCGAGTTTTCTAAAATACGGGCAAATCAGTCCGCGGTGATCCTCGGCTCGAAATCTCGTAATCGATGACATTTCTTGCCGCCTGCTGGCAAACGCACCGACAACAGTGCGTTCGTATGTAAAAACGTCGTGGGGAAGGATGCTGGGTTCGAAGGCTGCATTATTAAAGATGAGCTCGTAACAATATCGAACCGGCAGACAAATTGGACCACCCTGGGCCTACCCCCTGGTGCACTCGACGCGCTGTCCAAAACAAAAAGCATCGCCGAACGCTACCAGCCGAGATATCAAGATAATGACGATCCCGACAGAGGAGCCTGTCTTCCACGTGAGGAATTCGGCTACACTCGGCTGCAGGATAGTTCCGAAGGGGCTAGAGGCCTTCGTGGATACGTCCAGCCCTGATGTCCTCGAGTCACGGTCCCTGGAACACCGACACTGTATCCAACCTCTGACATAATCGGACATTCTGACCGTGTCAACCGTTGGTGGTATTGTAATGGTATTATGTAAGGGCTGGTTCCAATGCCATGAACTTCGGTTGAA
Source organism: Andrena bucephala (assembly GCA_947577245.1). Lineage (NCBI taxonomy): Eukaryota > Metazoa > Arthropoda > Insecta > Hymenoptera > Andrenidae > Andrena > Andrena bucephala. The sequence continues at coordinate 115,204,853 of OX387715.1, forward strand.
ATGGAAGATGGACAAGGGAGACAATAATCCTCAACTCCAGCAGGCTGTCAAGCTAATAATGATTTTAGGAATGAAATATTAGGTACATTGAGACAGTACTAAAAAATGTAAGTTAGAAGGCCTCAAGGTTTACGTATGCTTCGACAGAAGACTGTGGGTGGAGACGGTTGTTGCTTGAAGCTGCAGCAATCACGATGGAAATGATGTATGTATGTTTGCAAGTTACCAGAGTTCGTGTAATTACTTTGAATACGATAGAGATATTCACAGTCTTCCCTAATGACAGAAAGACAGAGGAGAAGGAATGCTCCACTCTATTCATCGTTCCGACTCTTTGACCCTCCCCCGTCGAGCTCCCGTTTCTGGGCCCATTTTTCGTGATTTACGACGCTCGAAAACGCAGGTCCGACGTTTTCTGTGGCGGTCCGAGGGTCCAGGAACGGCCGAAGGCTAATTTCGTAATATGGGGATTGGTGGCCGCCGCTGGAAATTCATTAGCGTCCGATAACACAGAGTCGATCGAGATATCGGACGTTTCCCTCGTTAACCATCGACCGGAGCCATAGGTCGATCGTTTTTCTTCACGATAATCGCGGTCTTATTGAATTTCTCCGAGGCACAACCCTCCCTCCGCTTATTTATGGGACACCCTACTTCTTAAAACTCGGCTTTCTCGGTGACGCGTATCGTTTTGATCGTGAACGTAACGCGACACCCTTTCCAGCTTTCTCTGGTGAACCCTTGTGGCACCGCCTGAACTGAAGCTGTTTCCATTTTTCTCGTTTTAAAACAGAGGTATGTGGGTTGACGATATTGCAAGCGGTTGATTTTAGCGATGAATATTGATACGAGCAGTAGAATGACAGTTTGTTTAAGGAAGGGTGAATGGTGGTGTTAATCACTATTCCAGGATGATCTGCTATATTGTGTGATGACTTCTTGGGGTGGAAACTTGTGAGAAAAGACACTCCATCGCCATCTCTGTTAATCCACAGGCAACACGTCTGTTTAGACACTGAATCAAGTTCTTCTGATGGTATGAAATCCTAAGATCATATAGAATTTGTAGGACGATGTGTCTTATCGAGTGTCGGCCACTACGCGATATCCCTAATTTATCTATTCTCTCATTCATTCAACTTTATCCCCAGTCGGTAAGGTAGTTTCCCCTATACCGACTGTGGCTACCTGTGTCTCGTCTTCGGAAGGAAACCTGAAGCTTCCGTCGGTAAGTTACCATCCATCCTGCAACTACAGTTGATAAACTCTAGAATAAGTGGCGCATACTTTGGATATCAAACCCCAGGAATCGAAATAAAGTTTCACGAATCTCAACTTTTCGATGTACCCTTACAAAACACTTTATTCCATAATAAGTTGACTTAGGATTACCTGAAATGTTGCTTAATTCTTTGAAAGAATATATTAAACACCCCACAGCAATGTATTGTATAAAAACATGAGACACTTTCGAGATTCTAACTGTCCGTCGATCTTGGAATCTTATCCTACCTAATGAAGGCAGCGTACGAGTACAAGTTAATAGTCGACTAATCGTTTTCAAGGACACGAAACCACCGCGCTGACGAAGAGGACTCGCATTACGAACCGTCCTATCCCAATACTGATCTGGAGCATCAGGGGACAGAGAAAAGGGTCGGGTCACGGCGCTAAAAACGATCGGAGTTTGTTGACACGAAGTTCCAGTAAGGTAATTCAAGGATCGGGGGAGTTATCTTCAAGTACCGTCATAGACACGCTTTCCTTTTTTTCCCACAGAAAGAAACGGGCCCGGAGCGTGTCGTAATTTGACGTGGAATTTATTAACGGGGCTTTGGCGTACCAACCACTTGAAAAATTACAGACTTTTTCGGGGAACGCGAAGGCGAGGCACTCGCCAGTAATCTGTACTCCAATGGCACTTCAATTTCTCATTTACATGGGAATTAGTAAACTATTATACAAATAAAATTTCAAAGCTTAACAACAGGATTATTGACGTTTCAGTAGACTCCCACTCATTCCCCAACAAACTGCCCATTATTATAATTAGAAAGCTGATTTACAGATGACTGACACGGGTTTAAATTACCACGAAACCCAAGTACTGTCTACTGGCCTATTTATTACTGTCACAGTGTATCTTCATAAACAGATAAAAAATCGATGGTAAGATAGAAGAGCGAGTTCGTAAATCTTGACCCGTTAAGCACAATGGCGGTAGAGCTCGGTTCCCACGTGTTCAGCCTCGTAGGCGCGTAGAGTGACACTAACCAGAACACGTGGATCACCCCTGTCTCAGCATTTATGTTTTGAAAAACAAACAGGGGATCGATAGCGATCCAATTAACCGCTTGTCTGCTACTAATGCTTTGCAACCTTCCTATCCACGGTTCTAAATAAACGATCACACGAAACGCGTTTTATAACAGTAGAATCAAACCTTTGAATTTGCATGAAACTTGACACTACCCTGAAACGTGCTCATTAACCACTATATGTATGTACAACGTAATTCCTTTAAGGGGTTATGCCCACCTGTGAGGTCTGGAAAAACATGTTTATTCTCTAATTTTTTGGGGGAAAACTTGAAGCTTTTTTAAAGAAACCTTTATGTATTCGAAAGTGTACATCTTATACTACTTGTAGTAATTATTCCAATGAAAAGTTTAATTAAATAAAATAAATATCAGTGATCTCCCGCGCAGCGATTTTTTTTCAGTAGTTTGCGGTGACCACTCTAATTTTGACCTGATTTATCTGAAATAAAAAATTCGGAGGAATTTAGTTAGTATATTAAATTACCTTGTCCTTAATCGTTCATTACCCCGAAAAATTAATTTGCCACAAAATGGCGGCTGTTCGAATTAAAATAACGATTTTCGCCACAAAAATCGCTCGTTTTTCATCTGTAAAATAAAAACTACGCACAACGGAAATGAAAAAACCACGATTAAGGACAAGATTTTTATATATAGAATAAGCCTACAAAAGCTGAATTCATTCGATGCAGCGGTTCTTGAGATATTTTGGTCACCGATTCTGAAAATGTAGTTTCGAGAAAAACGCGTTTAAAGTTTTAAGTTAGGGTTACATCCTCCAGGACATACCTATACTAAAGCTCGCACAGCTCCGCCAATTTTGGTCGGATCAAGTTGAAACTTTCACACAATACTTTTGAGATGTTGTACTTTAAGAAAATGTCAGAACCCCAAAATCCATTTTTCCGGATTTTGCAGGTGGGCATAACCCCTTAAGGGGCTGTTCCGGTCTGGAGCCCATAAAAATAGGTGATCTTTAGGAATTAATTAAAGGAAAACTACTACATATAATTTAATGGGACTTTTTGCATTGTATTAACGACGTCTTAAACTATAGAAATAATTTTTTTGTTTTATAATTCATCGTTGCAGATGCTACTGGGGAGTCGTTAAAGTCGAGGCGACAAAAAATTCATCCAAAAGGGTGGAACCCGTAGCCACTAAACCATTGGTCTGAAATGAAAAACAATGCCAGATTATTAAGGGGCATGAAACTCCCTCGTGGACTAAGCAGTAAAAATTACAAAGAATTACATTTTTTTGAGGAAATAACAACACATGAAGTTTGAAATCACATTTTCCCTATAGTTAAGAATTACAAATTTTCATTTTTTTATAATTGTACTGATTATTCTACGAGCTAGAAGTATATTCTTCAAAATAAAAAAAGTTTCAGTTAAATCGGATAATAACTTTTTGAGATATAGTTTCCACCGATTTTAAGGACACTGTTTCGAGAGAAACGCGTTCAAAATTTTACGCGATTGCCGAGAGGCCGAGTGTTACCCATGCCTTTGCCCCCACTCAAATGCCTATAACATTGGGAATTTTACAAATTTCAAAAAATTCTTTTAAACACGTATTCATAAAAGGTTGAACATTCGAAAAATGAAATAAAATAAAAAAATCGATTTTAGTTGACCGGAACCTCCCCTTAATCTGACGAGACAATCTTGATACTCGCAAGTATACTACAGGGTGTTTATAAAAATGTAGGACATTTTTTCAAAATCGGTTCTACTCACCAAAATAATAAAAAACAGTTGGCATACGATTTTTGTATTATGTTGCTGACTAGAACCGATCCTGAAAATATGTCCCACATTTTTATAAACACCCTGTATAATTAATTATATACAGTTGCGGGCCTACAGTTAAACTATAGGGGACCCGTCCTGTTATTCTTCAAAGTGGAGAGGAAGCGGGATTTTGGCAAGAAACAGAGGAACATGGTCGACAGGAAGGAAGAAGTGGTCCAGGCCCCGCGATCCAAAAGCGCCGCCAAAGTTTCTGGCGAATAGCGGCAGCGTTTTCGGTTGCAACGTGGAGAATAAAACGAGGGATGCGCCCGTCTAGACATCCAGGCCCACGCAATTGTCTGGGCCACTCGTGAGAAAACGACAGAGGTCCTTCTCAGCCTGTCTGTAAGTGCAGAAACAAGCTTTCGGGACAGTCCTCTTTCGACACAATGGCCGAGCCCGTCTGCTGTCGAACATTTGGTTTGTGTTACGAACGTCCAACACAGCTTTCACTTTCCCATCATTACATCCTTGGCAACCTTCGCGCGTATACGACATTGCAAGCTTAAAGCAGGGTTAAACACGTGTAATGCGCGCCGCAGAACACCCTTGAAAGGGTCGATTTTAATGGGGCGACGCGAAACAAGGGGCCTGGTGCCGTATGAAATCTTGAGTGTTTGGCGCGCAATGCGCGCTATTGCGCGTGTTTAACTCTGCCTTTATATGAAGGTGAAATGGAGTAAAAGGAACAGTAGTCACTGCAAGCAAATGGCCCGGCGGGTCGATGGCCTATATTAAGCAAACAATATTTACTTTATACGTGAACATTAAATGGGTCGCGTTCCCAGCATTCTTGATGGATACTTCAAGCTTCCCGCGAAGGGCTTCACCCACTCACTACTTGGTGCAAGACTCGAGGCTTTTCATAATCTTCGTGGAATTCCAGAAGCTTCACTTACATTACCACCTCTCAATTCCTCAGTTTGAAGAGTTGTACATTGCGCCCTCAATTAATCAACACTAAATAATTCCCCCTTTGGTGAGACGTATTATACTCCGTAACGAATGATCGCGTTACAATGAAAGAAGGGCTTTTAATGGTGCAGTTGGAATTGCGCGAGTAATGGCGATTCCGGGCTGTGCTAATTATATGCAACGAAGCGTCCCAACATCCGTAGTCAGGGGTGGAAGAAAAAATAGAGTCGGAAGAGCTGCTTCCGGCGAGAATAGATTTCTGCTTAGGAGCGTCTGCCGAGGGGCATTGTCTCATTGTTGGTCACGTAGTAAACGGCACCAGGAGACACAGAGCAGATCCTGGAGACGTCGACTCGCCATGGGCGGCACTTGACCCCCCACGAGCCATGGGCAGAAGATACGCCACGGTGCCCACGGATTTTTCTATAAACTTGTGCATGGATAGGGCAACCGAGGCCGTGTGCGGCTATTTAGACGCGAGGCGACGTCACAAAGGGCCCTTTTGTGCGTGCCAACACGGACGGGCCGTGTTGCAACTGGACACCATCGGTTGCACCACAGCCTCCCTTTCTTTCTCTTTCCCGCTCAGACCTACTCGATTGCACCGGTCCTCGTTACACGCGGATTCTGGCGGTGTCGCGCGACTGCCAGTGCTCATCGCGAGGAAATTGCCGTTGTGGGACAGCTTCGACGACCGTGAGAACGATTCTTACTGTTGGCAATCGGAGGGGTCGGTCTGGAGTGGAGATTTCGTCAGGTGGTAATTGATGATTAGATAAAGTGATGAATTGATGAATAAGGGAGCTAATTTGATGGACATCTTTTCAGGTGATTCTTCGGTTAAGGGGAATCGAATGGAGGAGAAAACTTGGTAAACTTGCAATTAATCGGAATTGAGTGGTTATCGAACAGCAAATTTGATAATGAACGAGCAAGGCGGAGAAAGAAATTTGGAGTTGGATGTTTGCTTAATAGTAAAGTTGGAGTGAATCTCTACCTAAAGAGTCCCGTTTCTTGAAAACATTATAACTCTGGACTAAGAACAGTTTTATTAAAATTCGATACACGTTTTAAAAGTAGAATATGTATTCTTTAGCAACCTACTGCAAAGTACTATAACAAAGATTCGGTTTCTTCATAATAAAATAAAAACGAAAGTCATTCAAGTACCTAAACTGATAAAAAAAATGGATTCCTAATATGAGATCCAGTTTGTTTTTTCCTGAAACGTACTTTTTCTTTCTTTCTTTTTATAAATTAGGCATGTGAAATGTATTTCTTCACTACCGCGGTCTTCGTGGGCCCACCACCGAAGTCTTCATGGGCCCACCACGCCCATCATAACACTTCATACGTACACTTAATTCATTGTTCATCTAGCACATCGGAAGAATAAAGACCTGTGCAAAAAAAGCATTATGTATCATTATTTTCTTTCTCAATCAGTTTCATCATTCAGATCAATTTCTTCTTCACTTACGTCAGTTGAACTTTCACGGGATTTATATTCGGAAACAATAACATGATAACTATTAAGTAGCTTCGAAGTTAAGTCTTCATCATTTAATGATATACAACTACTTAGTAAGTCTTAAATTCCACTGCAAGCACTATACAACAGTATTTGTGAAAATCATTATACTTTAGACTTAGAGGTATTTGTAATTTAATCGAACCACTTCAAAAACTTTCTGCAACGTATGTATTTCAGAAAAATGTGCTTGCTCGAAACGCTTAATTGATTACAATGCCACTGTGCGAACAAAGCAACAAATACACGGTTAGTTAGTAAAGAAACAGCATCACTATGACAGTCAAGAGTTCTGTAGCGGAGATAAGGTGGGGGTATCATATTAGGAGAGGTCGTCATATTCGGCTACTTTACCCTACATGTTGAGATTTGTATCGATACATGTTGCAAGTATCGGTATCGCCTCACAAATCTCAGCGTGTATTTGAGACATAGAGAACAAAAGCGGGCTAACCCACATTTTCTGCGAAATTGAGTTAGTAGCAATAATATATTCCAATGCGCTCTACTAATCATATAAAACAGGAAAAATTAATTTTTTTCAATGTGGGTTGGTCCGTGTTTGCTCTCCATGCCTCATTTGACTGTTTCAGTATTGATGCATCGGTATCAGCTGGTATCGTCGCCTGTATCAATGTACTGAATCGTCAATACCTCGAGCGTGAACCTGATACGAATTATCTGCAATTGCTGTTTTCTTTGATAATATGTTTAGGGTAAATCCGGTAGACGTGGTCGACCTAATATAAAATGGCTATTAAAACTAATATAGAAATTACTTATTTTATCAGAACAAACCTATATGTTCAGAATTTTATGCTGATTCCGAAAAACTGTTCGATATTTGCTTTAAGACCATATTTACTGTAATTCGGATTGAAAACTGAAGTCATGACGTCTGACCACCTCACCCGAGGTGCCGGGAGAAATGGTTTTCGTCGTTGGCAGAGACCACTCACATAATTATTCATAGAAAATTAACAAAGGATAAAGCAAAATTATTTATGAGTGAATGCAACTATACAGATTCATTGATATTTAATTTGTTTACGCTAAACAAGTAAAGAACACATCAAAGAAAAAGTGAACTAGGTACCTACTGGCGATTAGCAAGGCAAATGAATACAAAAGTGAATAAATAAACTAAATAAACAAAAATAATAATAAAATAATAATAAAAAATAAAAAAATCATAACTCGACCATCTCACCTTTTTGCAGCGAGAAATGGTCTTCTCGTTAGCTCTACTATCTTATTATCCCAAACATTACACGAAAATAAACATACAAGTATATTTTAAATACGATTCTGTACACCGCTGTTTGACAAAAAGAGGTTAAATGTAACCTCAATTTACCTTTTAAAGCCTATAAATCCAGAAAAACACAGAAGGAAGCGAAATGACGCTATTCATTCAACTGTTTGGCTTCTAGAGAAGTAATTGGTCTGCACTTTAACGCGTTTTTACGTATAGAGTCTGAAATATAGCGACTCGGCCAACTCTCCGGCCCGACCGCGTCTCCCGGATTTACCCCACGTTTCATTTCGAATGATATGTATTAATTGTATACGATTAAAAATTGTGGTCATTATGTTGTACTAAATATTCAGTACATCAGAGAACAGAAGCCTGAGAACTGAACTCTCAAGCCTGAAGCCTGAATGTCTCATGATTCCGTCTCAACAAATATGTGTTATTTGATACTTGACACAAATCTCAGACACACGCGTATCGCAATCTGTATCGAAACACGTATCTATACTGATCTCCACGTGTATGAGAGGCCCTTAATAGAATTCGATGAACAATGGAGCAAAGCTTCTGCTTACAAACTATTACCGAACGAATGCATAAACATTTTCAGCCCTATTTTGCCTCCTGAACGCGGTAAAAGCTACAGAAAGCGTAGATTGTGCCGTCAAGGAGAACCTGGCGGAGATTTTCCAGAATCTTCGAAATCTCTTCGCCCGAGAATTGTTTAAAAATCGTGCGGACTCCGAGGCAGCGGCGCCTACACACGACGTTGGTCCTCCAGACGCCGGCGCCGCTTTCCCACAATTAAGAAGGCGCCTTGGTATCTCTTGGCGCCTACCACGCACCACACTGCCACGCATTCACGCACGCGCCTCCTCCTCGTGTATGGAACCGTTCGTACGTTCAATGAGATTACGCATGAAATAATAAACATGCGTGTCAGTCGTGAAGGGTTGATCGCGGATTCCTCTCCGCTGAAATCGCGACAATGACTGCCGTTGCGATCTCGTGTTGCAATCTAAGATTGTACTTACTTAGCGAAATTCGCAGAGATTCACTCCAAAGCTTGGATATTTAGTGGAACCCTTTGGGAATGCATTTTCTAATTTTTATAAGTCGCGAGGTAGTGGAGTTATTGTTGTTAAAAAATTCTACTGAATTCTTGCGATTCTTTTTCACTTTCTCTAGCTCCGAAAAGAGAAATAAAATTGAGATTTCCATTGACAGAATTAGAATTATTGTGCCGCTCGATAATTCTAAGATTTTGCGTAGATTTTGAGCTTTTTCTTTAATTCTCGAAGCACAAGAAGTTTACTTTACTACCTACAGCAGCCACTCGAATGTTTGAGAAATTCTGCAAAGAGTTCATCTAGACAGGGGAAGACAGAGTGATCCGGAAGGGTCGATTTTACGAATTCCCAGCCACGGGCGTCAAGGGTTCCCGTCGTTTCGAAAGGGGCGTCTGGATTATGTCACTTTCGACTCGTCGATGTTGCAGAGAGGATAGGTACTGATCTTGCTGCCGTCGGACCACGAGGAAAATGGATTGTTTTGTTTTCGTTTCCATCCCTGTTCCTCGGCTGATTCAACCCCCTCGAAATCGAAACCGCGCGTCATGCTTTTGACACCCCCGACTGTCTCAGTTTTCCTAAAATTTGACAGATACTTTTCCTTCATTGCTCTTGCAGGCTAATCTTCAGGGACTGATCCGGTCTAGAGCCTATAAAAATAGCTGATCATTAGGAATTAATTAAAGGAAAACTACTGCATATAATTTAATGGGACCTTTTGCATTGTATTAAGGATGTCTTAAACTATAGAAATAATTTTTTGTTTTATAATTAATCATTGCAGACGGCACTGGGGAGTCGTCAAAGTCGAGGCGTCAAAGAATTCATCCAAAACAATGAAATAAAATACAATGCCAGATAATTAAAGGGGATGAAACTCGCTCGTGGACTTAGCAGTAAAAATTACAAAAAATTACATTTTTTGAGAAACTAACGACACTTGAAGTTTGAAATCACTTTTTCCCTATATTATTTGTCCTTTCCACGCCTTTAAAAATTACAAATTTTTATTTCTATTTTTTAATTTGACTGATTTCCCCACTAGCCAGAAGTATATTCTTCAAAACAAAAAAGTTTCAGTCGAATCGGTTAATAACTTTTCGAGATATAGGTTCCACCGATTTTAAGAACACTGTTTCGAGAAAAACGCGTTTAAAATTTTAAGTGAGCGCCGAGTGGCCGCGTGTTATCAATGTTATCATGCATTTTCTGCTACTCAAATGCCTATAACTTCGAGAATTTTACGAATTTCAAAAAATCCTTTTAAACAGGTATTCTTAAAAGGTCGAATATTCGAAAAATGAAATAAATAAAAAATCGATTTCTAGACCGGAACCCCCTTAAACGGTCTTCCTAGTATGACGGCTGAAAAGAACTGAATTTTTCAGGAATTAAAAAAAAAAATTGGCTCCATTATCTTCGACTCCATCGTTGAGCAGCTTCCGTTGGTTTAAAAGCGGAGAAACAGGCTATAAAAATCGTGCAAGGCAACATATCCAGCGAATCGAGATTTAATCGCCGGTTTTAGTAGCATCGCCGAATGGTATGTCTGGATTGGTTCGGTTCCATGGCCATAGGCGGGTCTTCCGTTCTTCTCCTCCGCCCCAGTGTTACTCACCGCGTTATGGCTGTTCCCGAGGCAAAAACAGATTTGCACTCGCATTAATCGTCCCAGCACTTCCGATCCCCATAATTATAATGCGTCGCCAGGTCCTGCACCAGTCTTTTTTCAAATACCCTAGTGATCGACCCCCTCTCCCCCAGATATTACACGAATCGTTGAGAAAACAAGGGTAGGAACAGTTCCACATCCCTTTACCTCGTCCCATCGAACCCTATTATTTTCTAGCACTTGCAAGCGTTAGAATAATAAAATTACCAAAAATTGAATGAAATAACACAAAATAAAATTAACAAAAACTAATTGACACAACTAAATTAACTAAATTAACATCTACTTGAGAATTCTCTAATTACCTAATCGAAGGTGTTAACGAAACCCTATCTAGACTCACCCTACTAATCTCCCACGACTATCTACTTGAAGAAACAAACCCTTACCTGGTTTACGTGGGCTGGACCCAGCACCAGACTCCCCTCCCACGCATATACCGCAGTAAATATACAAAATTTGCATACCACCACTTACGCGAGGCTTCGCGGCATCCCGAAAAAGGCGCGGCGTGGAGGGGGCAAATAAAAATGTCCAATCAGAGGATCCCAAGTCCGACCACCCTGTTGGAACCCGTGCTTGCGGCGCCCCGCCGATCGTTCGGCGCGGGTGTGCTGGTAAAAATCTCCTGCCACTGGCTCGCACGCACGCACACAGAGGCGCCCGGCCTCGCACAGACGAGGAGAACGAGCCGCGGTGGTGTCCCTGTACCACGGGACCAACACTTGACTCCCTCGGATGAGCAAGTCACATTACACGTTTGCCCTCCGTCCTGACCGTTCAGCCGTGTCCATCCCCCGCGAGCAACACAACTCGTTCAACTGTCCCCCGCGAGACGAGCCCCCGAGCAAGTGTTGACATCCTCGTAAACGGGACACCCTTACGGATTTTATAGTTTCACGCGGCGCGCCTGCGACACTTTAATGACACCCCGAGCAGACCATTCGATGACTGACGGGTCGACTACCTGAGGGACCAGCCCCTTCCACTGGATTGCCGACGACAGATCGATCGACTTCGTTGCAACCCTGAGGAATCCGAACGGTGGATAATTTTGAAAGTGCTGGCGAAGATATCGCGCGGTGTTTTCGCGAAATTTCTGTGAGACTGACGGCAAGGGGTTGCAAGTTTGTAGAAGAGGGTTCGGCGTTATCGTGAAGATTGTTGCTGTGGAAATTGGAGACTACGTGGGGGGGGTTGCACTGGAGAACGGTGGAATCATAGAATTTCGAGGGCGTGGATTAAGAAGCTCGGTTAATTTGTGGACCAGGGTAGTTGTGAGTGCACGTTGGAAGTGACAGTGTTGGAAAATTGTAGAATTGTAAAAGGGGAAAGTGGAGTTTAGAGTTCGAGCGTGTGGGAAAGCAGCGAAGGAATTTGTCGAGGATGCGTTAGAATGCTTTCTTCCTCGATCTCGGGAACCCCGTTCAGCGTCCGCGACATTTTAAGCGAGGATCAACAGTTCGGCGCCATGGATTGCTACCCCTCGGCCCACCACCAGCACCAGATCCAGCAGCAGCACGTGCCTCAGGACTTCTACAATTATAATATAATACCTGAGAACCAATGGGACGTGGAGAAGTTCAAGGAGCAGTCGATGGCGAGCTACCCCCATTACCCAGACCTCAGCCACGTCCATCAGTTGAATCAGATCGCCCCTCCGTACCAGGAGCCGCCGATCACAGAGGACGGTGCGTAACAATTCTATTATCAATTCCTCCAACCCTTAGAATACCCACTTTCCTTCAGATCTCTCGTTTTCTCCAAGTAGTAGAACGTTGTGGATTGTTTATCAGGTAATGTGGTCACGTCGAGTAAGACAGAGTTGCGGAAGAGCCAGTCTGGGAAGCGGACGAAGCGGAAGCCCAGGGTGCTGTTCTCACAGGTGAGTCTCAAATAGGTACTTAATTTAAAATACTAGAATTCCCTCCGAAGACACCAATGTTTACCTTAAAGCACAGCCGCGAATGGCAAACAGAACGTGCTGCATAAGATCTCTGTTTCAAGCACCGCTGAAATCTCTTCTTAAACATTTCCAGACGCAAGTCTACGAGCTTGAGCAGCGATTCAAGCAGCAGCGTTACCTAAGCGCCCCGGAAAGAGAGCTTCTAGCCCAAACCCTGAAGCTGACCAGCACCCAAGTGAAGATCTGGTTCCAGAATCGCAGATACAAGAACAAACGAGCGAGGCTCGAGGACGCGGAGAAGCTGCAGGCGCAGAACATCAAGAACCAATCCCTGAGGAAGATCCCGGTGCCGGTGTTGATCAAAGATGGCAAGCCGAACCTGCAGGAGGCGTACAACCCTCCGTACTGGCCGAACATCAGACCAGAGCTGACCATATCGATGCAACCGGACTTCAGGATGAACGAGATTCGCGTCAGCCCGGAGTTCAGGCCCACCAGCAGCGAAGTGAGCATCAGCCCAGAGTTCAAGCACGACATGAACTCTGATTTGAGCGGGAAATCCAGCCTGAACGGCGAGCTGCAGTCTAGACAGCACGTTCCGGCCACTGGGGAGTACAGCAGGAACAGTCTGCCGATGAACCATCGAGCTGGGGTGCACGATTGCCAGCGGCAGATCAAGGCTGAGTACAAGGACGACGAGGAGTCGCCGTTCCCGGACCTGAAGAGCATGGCGACGGACACCAAGTCCGTCGTTAGCGACGGGAGACCAGTGATGGACGTCTCCAGCACCGATTATGGGTATTCGAACTACTTGACCCCGGCAAATTATCAGATGCAGTACGTGAATTACATGGAGCAGGTGCCCATGGACCAGAATTTTCAACGACTGTGGTAGAACCGACAGACGGCGAGGTTTCTGAGGATTTGTCAGTTAGGATTGAGAATATTCTTCGCTCCGAGGGTTAGATAAATTTTAATCAAAGAGTTGATTATCCCCCTCTGTGACTGAGGGGGAAGTTTCTCGTGTATTATTTTTGTAAGAAAGGAAGGCGAAATGATAGATCCTGGTGCAGAGAATGTTCGAGGGATAGGATAATTACACCAGATAGATAGCCAAAGATAATTCATTTAAGATAAGCGTTTTGAATCGCCGCGATTTAGTAGACTTAAGGTAGAAATATGTGGTAAGGCCGCGCTATTGGCAGCTGCGTTTCTCTTTTTTCTTCGCGTTCTTTAGTTAGGTAAGGTGCTCCCTTCGAAATAGTAACGCTCGAGAGGCCTGAACGGAAACCGCTTCAAGTGGCCTTTGAGGAAACATCAGTTACTCTGTATTCCGCGGACCTCCTGTTTCTCGGTCGCTCTTTTCCCACTTATCCCCGACGATTTGCGCGGCAATCCCGTTCGTCGGGCTAACTAGTAAGAAGGCATACGATAAGCAAAGAATTCAACGAGGATTGATTTAGGAAGAGATCGTTAGGAGATGGTTCCTTCTGGCTCGTTAAGGATGCGATCTCAAGCGTAAATTGTAATATCCTTTTCGACGTGTGCGCACGATTGGTTGCAACGATGGTTTAAATGACAATAAAGTAATAAAGCTACGAAAATAAAGGAATACTCGAGTCTTTGATTCGCTCCATTCCACATCCATTCACACAATTCCCTCTCGCAAAAATATTTTTAAACAATTAATATAACTCCTACGATCCTCTTCTGATTCCACAAGAGGGACAACGTTTTTTTTAATCTCTTTATCTTTTTAATCTCTCGATCTCTTTTAGTCTCGTTAGAAATTCTTGAAACGCTGGAGTTTAAAGGTGGCCGGATCGTCCATGTTGGTTTTCCATGGCGCAGCGAGGAAATTCGCGGCGGGGACGGTGTCCAGGTCGATAAAACGAAAATATGGCGAAACTGTATTTATAAATAGGTAAGCTCTGACAGCTTGAGCGAAGCCATGGCCGCCTTTTAGGTTATCGCGCAAGCACGACGGGTCATCTGGCAGTCAAGTGCCTTCACATAGACGATTCACGTCGGTGTGATCGTTGTTCATGGTGCTACTGGTGCCATAAAGGGCCATGGGAACAAGCTGATAAAAATGTCGGTGCGCTGATATTAGGGCCCCCCCCCCCCCCGTGTTCCCCACCCGACGTTTCCCATACGATCACCTCGCCCCAGGCCACCCTTGCACCTGCGTGCACCTGCCTGCACTTGTTGCACGGGATCTGGTTAATTTCTCTGGACGAGTTCCAGAAGCCACCCTGGCGGGCCCGAAATACGCCGTAAATTTAAACCTCGCGCGAAGATGGTGCAGCGATAAAAGTCCATCTTCACTAATTGATGGAGTTCTAAATTTTTCGCCCTCAGAGTTTCAGAGGAAATTGGCAGGTTAGTTGCAGCGATTAATCGTTGTTACAGTTAACATTATCTGGACGAGCTGCGCGAGCAATTTTGAAGAAGCTCGAGCGAAGGCTATGCAGATTTGAAAGATTCTGTGGCTTCAGAAATCTAAGCTTACAGATAGTCGCAGCGATTCTTAAGTTAGCAAGCGGAAGGCCCACGGACGCAACGAACCGCAAGATGCAGTGAAGTTCCCGCGCTGAATTCCTTCCGCGCTTCCAGGCTCGAATTCTGAAAGCCCCCATTAGGTAATCGTGTATTCGCATAATCAATCACTGCACGTTAAACGGTGAAACGCGATCCTATTTGCCTGCGAGGGAAGCAGAGGCTAGGTGAATCCTCGCGTAAGGGAGCACGCGAAGCTGGATGCTGTTCAAATAGACACACGCGTGCATATTCATAGAATATAGAACGCCACCGCGGATCCTTCCGATTCATTTCGAGGCGATCGTACCTACTCGCTTTTTTTTCCTCGGGTCTCATTAATCACATCGTGTCCAGAACGTCTCTGTTCTCGGTTTCAGTCAGAGCTTTAAAACGATTCGTTGATTGATTCAGGGGCGAGTTGGACGTTTGGGAGAATTAAAGATCGATTGGGATAGCTGTTCTCTGTCTTTAATGCTAATTAGCCGATGTTAAGGCCTAATTGGCGTCTGCTCTCGGTGGCAATCAATTTTACGACGGCGATGCAGAAGGTAGGAAGTGCGGTGTAAGTGGCAATCCGTGCTTAGTAGCAGGAAATGATTATGCGCGTGAATTCTGCTGTCTTACAAAGTTAGAACATGACGTACTGATGTATGAATGCACGTCAGGCACGCAACGTGACGTCACGGAGTGCTAATTATAGTTACCACTCTTTTTAATCGTGTACTGTATTTTCTTTAATATTATCTTGAATTATGGGTAAGACAGAGGCGCCTTATATTCATGGAAACTTTTCTTTACGTATTTTCCTTGTGTACTGTTTCTTCCAAAGTGGTTTTTGAAATTTACCTTGAATCGATAGTAGATAAGTCAGTTCTAAGCGTTCTTCCATGGAGGAATCTATATTTCCAACTGAAGTAATAGGAGGAATAATTGAAGACAACTGCTTTACCAACCGTCGATATATCCACGAACTTCCTTACCCAATTTTCTTGACCACTTTTTAGCGCACTCTATGCCGCGATACCAAGCTACACTTCCGTTTCTCGTTAACTTATGAATTAAATCATTTACTACAGAGACTACATTTTAATCCCTACTACCCTCAACAGTCATCCAATGAATTCTCATTAAAAAAGTCTTACAAACCTTCCCATGTGAACCACCATGTTTAACTAAACACTCGATTGCACAGCTTCCAGCAATGATTCTTAAATATCGATCTCGCACAGAAAAGCGACAGGAAAGAAGCGTTCCATCGTCAAAAATAGTGCGCCTGTCATTCGCCTTCTAGACCCTCATTACAGTTAGAGCCGGCGTTCACAAACGTCTGAAAATAGTATCAATAAACCAGCCAATCCACAAACTACCGGTACCGTTAAAAGAACAGGAACCGGCGGTGGCGTTTAAACGGCCTACAGCAATCAGGGGCTACGTTACTAAAATGATAAAGAACCGTCTGGTTGATCCAGAATATCCAGGTTCTAAAGAAGGAACTGAAGTTGCGCGAAAAGTGTGGCAAAGGAGGATGATTCGGTGAACAGAGAAACGTGGCCGGGCGGAGGGGGAGGGAAATGCAGGAGGGCGAGGGTAAACGGAGTGAAGATGAAAGGAGAGGAGGAAGAAGTAAATGAGCGAGAGCGGTGGCGGCAGCCTTGTATACTAAGCACTAATATTACATCTCTGGACTGACAGACGTGCGGACTTTAAAACCCAAGACTAACAAACAGTTAGCAGTCATCCGGTCTTCTTGTTTTTATATTCTTATGCCCGCCCATAGAGCGCACGCTCCTTCGGCCACCGATGTTCGTTACTTTCGTGTCGTCGAGACGCCAGTTAACCGCCATTCAACAATTTCCTGCCGATGTTCGTGGAAACGCGGCGACTGGCTGGCCCTTTAAGCCTCCGCACTCTGCGCACCTTTGCTATTCGCGACGCATCTAAACCTGCAATTCATTTTCCTAACATCCACTCAGAAACAAAAAGGATATCACTGGATCTAAAGAATCTAAAGAATCGATATCACCGCAAGCCGTTCGGCCTATTTATAAATCGACGAGAGTTCACGGGGCCACGAGAGGAGAGAAGAGTTTAGGGACGTTTATTGTCACGACCACCCCCGTCGAGTGGCCCGACGAGATCGTGGATCCTCGGGCTAGCATCCAGTGGATCGATCCTGGCCGATATTCCCGGCGACCCCGCCTCCCCCCTGGATGGGGAAAAAGAAATATCCAAGTGGCGGAATCGTGGCTGGTAAGAAAGCGAATCGAGGGACGTGCAAGTACAGCTTCGAAGATCAGGGACGTGGCAGGGGTGGTGGTTGGGGTGTAGGGCGGTGGTCTCGTTCGAGGGTAACTGAAATAAGGTATAATTTTCCGCGCCAATTAAGGTCTTTAAGAATTGCGACCAATTGAGCGGGAGGGTCAGGGCTTAGCTTCGGGGGAGAGATGTACCATCGCCCCCCTATAATTTATTATTGATTAGATCGAATCGAGAAAAAGAGAGCCGAAGACGGGATCGACGGGGACCCCCGGTCGTCTTAAAGATCGCCCCGGAGATGTCTTTCTCTCTGGGAGGAGTAATAGGGTAATGGCGGACGTCGTTCTTCCGGTTCGATTACTCGCCACCTGCTAATTGACGATTTTATATTAACACTCGCATCGGCGCAGCTGTTTCAAGGGTGCGGAAGGATCGAGGAATGTTCGAAAATTTCTCTTGCGAATTCATGTACCTATTCCTCTGCTTGAAAATACAGGAGACAGGATAAGTGAATAGTAGAGATCTTTAAGATCTTGTTCACGAATTATCATAATTGTTGCTCAGAAAGCCCGGTCCACTTTCCCATCGAAATAACCGGCCCAGAATCCGAACCAGAATTCGAAGGAACACCACGGAAGGAGCGGCGAAATGATTTCCTCGTCGATATCCGGAACGCGCGAGGCCATCATCGGATCAAGTGAGGCGTGATCCACGCTCCTGTGGTTCACACTTAATTAAACCGCCATAGGAACTCGGCACGGCAGCACGTGGCGGACAATGCTGCAAGTCTTTAGCGGCGATTGTTATGTAAAGCACACCCTATATATGCACCGCCGCTGTTCCTCTCGACTCGATACGAGACACGAGGAACGAAGTAGTCGCCTCTATCCGTGTCCACGGCCGGCACAGTCACGGATGGAGGAGCTTTTTGAAAGCGTCAGACGCGATTCAAAGAGGAACTGGGGATGGGTCTTGCGTCTGGGTACGGATCTCGTCTGCGAAATTGCGATTTTCGCGCGGAACAGGTGGCTCCGAGTAGTCTTCAAGGCGAAGGAACGAGGGGAACGTGCTAAGATGATCGATACTGTTGTGTAAGCTGTGATTGGGAGAAGGTGTATACAAGTTCCTTTGATACGCAACCCTTCTGTCCTGACGTTCTGATGTGTGTCACGCTTGAGACTAAGATTGCGGTGTTGCGTCGATGTAATTTCAAAGGGTTGCTCCGAAATGCAGGGATTCATAGATCGATTATCCGTCGAGTATCCTCAGAAAATATAATGGACATTCAGAATCAAAAGTTTTCGCAATCTCTGGGCATTTACCCCTTTAACTTTAAGCTAATTAAAATTTCTTTCCGTGTCCCGAATCGCTAGTGAATGCTTGCTAAGAGTAGCACTCCCTGGAGAAAAGGACTCGTCGAGGCACGACACCAGGAAGACTCGGTTGAAACGCACCCCTTTGTCGCCGCCACCCCTCGCTCGACCCTGAAAAAAGCCCAAGGATCCCACTACCAGCGTCGTCTCTCGCCACCTCGAAGGCCGAAGGCTTCGCGGAACCGCGGATTGGCTCGATTGGAAAAGCGGCGTCGCGGCGAGGGCCGCGGATTGGTCGTAGGGCGAGGCTTGCGTCGTGACGGAAGCGTCGCGCGTCCGACCTGGAGGTCATTTCAGGCTCCACCTACGCCTCGACCCGCGAAACTCGAATTTCTTCGGCTTGCTACAGTCGTTTCGAGTAACAAGAGCTTGGATAATCTTTCGAAAGTAGGGGGTTGTGGAGTGAGAGAAAGAAAAATTGGAGAAATAAGGTACAAAGGGTGAGGGAGCAGATTGGCGATCACTGTACACGTAATATCTCGCAAAGGGAATACCTAAGAATAGTCAAGATCAGACAAATTTGCAAGCACCAGGTTGTAGACTATAGCACATATAATTAAATACACCTCAGAGTACCTGATCATTCCGAGTAATGTTATCCAGAGTCCTTTAGGAATGTGTACTGTTATCTGAAGAATATTCGAGATCAGTGTACCTACTCCATCCGCGTGGATTTCGTGGATTCAGTTTGCAAGCTGCACGGAGTACGCCTCCGAGTACTCAAGGATCCCTAATAAGCCCGCGAAGAGCTCCTTGGCGGTCGCTGATAGCAGTGCAAACATCGATCTACTTATTCATCCTCGTTTACTCGGGGCCAGCCAGTTGGGGGCTAAGGAGCGGCCAAGAGACGCGTAAAAAGCGTGGTCCTGGACGGTGGAGGAGGAAGATCGCGATCGTCGGGGGCCACAGAGTGGAGGGATGCTCGGCCGGGTGGGGGTGGCTGGCATAGAAGGGGAAGATAGCGGGCGCGACGGGAGCAAGGGACGAAGGAAGCTCCCGGTTGAAGTGGCCGCAGACTAATTCGAAAAATAAGTCTCCACGCGCGACAAGCGCACTTGACCGAAGCACACTCGGTGCAGAAGGGTGCACGCGGCCCTCGAGTGCTCGCGGATGACAATTAATAACGCGCAACGGGGCTTCGGAGGCGGTGGTCTGCTCGGATAGGAGATCTCGCGGGCGAGCAAGTTCCGTGCACGCGCCAGTCGAGCGGTGACTTTGACGGAACGTGGCTGATCGTCGGCTGGCCACCGAAATCCCTCAGTTTGTGCGCGTGATAACGATTCCTCGAAGGGAGACTGTGAGGGTTCGCCGGAGGATCCGCCGTTGACGTTTCAAGCTTGTGGAAGGAGAGAGTGATTAAATTAAATAGCCAGAGCTCGAGAGATGCTGGTCCAGAGTCGTGGTTGTCAGAGGGGATGGAGGATATCCGGTGTCAGCTGCTGATAGGATGGAAGGAACGGGATTATCTGAGCTGTGAAGCAAGCGGGGACCAGTGACAGAGGGTCTGTGTACCAGAAACCGGGAGGAACGTTGCTGAAACTTCGCTAGGTCTAACCCCGTTGAGTGAAACGAACTTGGTGATACTGCGAAGGGGTAGAAGGCATGTCAGGGCGAGAAGAGATGATGGACGAGGACAAGAGAAGCGAAACATCCCCCAAACCGTCTCAGCCGACTCCCTTCAGCATCGCGGATATCCTCAGTCGGAGAAGCTCGAGCCACGAGCGACGATCTTCGGAGTCGGACGAGGCGCAGGGTGCAGCGTCGTTCCTGAAGAAGAACCACCAGAGAGGCTACGACAGCTCGGAGAACGATCCCCGAGAAGGTCACCTGGAGCAGGACCAGAGTCAGATGGCTCGATTCTCCAGGCTGCCGTCGCCTGACCTCAGCGTGGCGCGCGAGCTCGACATCCTCACGAGGAACCTCGTTCACGCGAACATCACGAACTTTGGAACTATCCCGCACCTGGCTCAGGGGACCTTCAAGCACCTGGAGACGCTGGGGAACATGACTGCCTACCAGCAGGCGAAGGACTCGAGGGAATCCTCGCAGAGGCAGCAGGACGAGGCGCTGGACATGAGTAAAAACAAATATCTGGGTAAGTGCAGGAGAACTCGAGAACATCCCCGTGTTTAGGAGACCTTTGCGTCGCCTAGTAGTCCCTGAAATATTCAATCAGTACGGAGAATTATAGAATCTAATGAAGGAGGCGAAGAACTACGAGGCTCTGTAGCGCGGCGGTGTCTATCATTGCCTATAACTTGATAACTAGCACGAGTCGACGGGCCGAGCACGGCGAAGGTACTCGAAGGAGGAAGTGATCACGTCGCGGCCTGCTGCCCTTCTGGGGGATCGTGTGTCTGCCACGAGGATGTGGGCTTAAGAGATCATTTAGCCCACGGGGTATCCTTGTAACAGGCGAGCCTCTCGACGGCTCTTCTTCTTCTTTTTTTAAAGTTAACCCGAGCGCGCAGATAACGCGATCGAATGTAATTTTAGTAGCATAAGTGGTGCTCGAGGCTGGGGCAGACGTCACAAGTGGCCGGCACTCAGCTTCTTGCACTTGTTCGATCCCTAGCCACACTGTTGCTCTGTCTCGCGGGGACGTCGAGGATCCACGGATCGGAAGCAAAAACAAATTTAGATCAAGGTTAACTGGGCCCCGGCACCGTGCAAGTCACATTTCGATTGCTACTTCGCCCGAGCGCGACAGTAGGACTCTGGCCATTCTGTCTGGCGTTGGGTCGGACGGGGAAAGGAAGAGGGCCCGAGCTGATTCTCCAGGATGAAGCGACACCGAGCCAGCAATTAAGTAATTCCTTCGTACCTGGGGCTGTTTCGCTCGCGACGATTCCTCGGCTTGTTCGCCACCTCGAGGGTGAGGAGGCACAGGCACGAGCTGGCACCGTTTCAAGCCACGCTCACGAAATTACGAATCCCCTTTTCCCGGCTATCGTTCTTGGGAATCACTTAATACGGTAATGGACAGGATACGTGAAGCGGTTTTTTAATGGGGCCTTCAAGAATCCTCCTGCTTCCGGCTGCCATTAATCTAGCGTAGCTTCTGTTCCGCTGCTCGGAGTGTGTTAGAAAGAAGAGGAGTTTTCCTCTTGTCCTTCTCAGAATATCCAAGCATAGATCAGGCCTAGCACATTCGTCTCTGACCAGCTATTCTATCAATTTCAATCTTCAAGCTACCACTCAGGCTTGGACTATCAAGCGTCCAAAATCTCAGCCCCCAGGTCCCCCCAAACTGGCACCGTAGATTCAAGCAGAAAGCCAGTAGTTTTCTATGAAATACTTTTGAAATACTATGAAGTACTTTTCTACGAGGCAAAGGATATGTCCCCAGTTCCCTCGCAGTGGGGTAACGTTTCATTTGCACAGTATTTAGGGGCGATATGAATTGATTGGAAAACGATGAGCGACGGTTGGAGAAGGCAACGAAGGGTCATCGATGTAATCGGAGTGAGAGCAAACGGCACTTGCTCCTCTCGAACACTCTGGATGTAGGACGGCGATGTAGGATGTTTGACGAGCGTCAGAGGAGGGACGCATTAGCCGGACGAGATGGCATAGAGTTGACGTCGAAAGTGATCAAATATAGATCTCTCTAAATGCCCCGCGTCCCACCCCCGTCGGCAGCCACTGCCGATAAACATTGACGCAGGACGAAAGAGCGGTGTACGTACGAAATAATTATGATGTCACGCGACGACCGTTGGGATCGTGCTTTTTCTCCGCGGCCAGACGCTGTTTGGGTGCCTTGGTCAATTTTAACATCAGTGTGTGTCGAGAATACTCAACGTTGGACGGAGCGGAGGTGATCGAAGTTGCTTTAAGTTCAAATTTAATAAGAATACTTGCTAGACGTTTAATTCTTACTAGATTTCAAATACTCTCGAGTACTCTAGAATAGAAAATCTACAGGATGCGCCCACAGGAGGACTTTAAATTCGATTGATATTGTTCGAAAGGATCGTGCCAAGTAATAACTCGATAGTGATTCACGTCGCGTGAATCAGAAGCGATTCTCCCCGAGGCTTCGCCTCAGAAAACAAAGTCTCGGGCAACCAGAAGCAAGTAGAATTTTAGGACGTACGGAGGCGCACGGATTGCACTCCGCCGCGGCTACGGTTAAACTTAGAGAGGAGAATTACCGTGGAACAGGAGCGTAAACATGTCGGAGTAGCGAGTGCACGTGTTAATGTTTGAAGACGGGACATCAAACGCAGCCGGAACTCTCTCTCCTTCCCTCTCTGTTCTTCCAATCGGCAGGCCGCTTCTATGGCTATCCGTGGATGGTTACACGCTCGTTGGTCCACCCCCGTCACCGGCCCCGCGCCGAAAACGTTCGATTTATGATCGCGGTAGATCATCGGCTCCCGATCGGCGCGTTTGTTTGCTCAGCGGCTTTCGGGAACCGCCGACTTCTAACGAGATCGACGGCGCGCGTCGCCCACGCGAATACCTATCCGACGCACCCGCGCGATCAAAGCCCGATAGTCTGACGGCACGTGAATTTGCAGAGGACACCGAGGAGGACATGTTCGAGCCGCAGAGCCACGGCCAGAATCTCCAGAGCAGGAAGAAACGGAGCAGAGCGGCCTTCTCCCACGCGCAGGTCTACGAGCTGGAGAGAAGATTCGCCGCGCAGAAATACTTGTCGGGCCCGGAGAGAGCGGACCTCGCGAGGGGGCTGAAGCTGACGGAGACTCAAGTGAAGATCTGGTTCCAGAACAGAAGGTACGTACCCTGCGGTTCTTCTGCTTCGCCCAACTCGGCGGGCTTCAGTTTATTAATCCTAAACCCGCCTTGTCCATCCTTCCACTGGACGTACGAACTATAAACACTGGCTTGATCGGTGGCTGATGGATCCCGAGTGATTCGAGTGGTTCCCTTGCAGATACAAGACCAAGAGGCGGCAGCAGCAGGAGCTGGGCGCGCTAGTTAATTCCGGAAACGCGAGGCGCGTGGCGGTGCGCGTACTGGTGCATCCGGACGAGCATTTGAGGGGATTACCACTTCGTGGTTCCGGCCAACTTCCCGGGCAAATGTCCGCCCCGCAAATTCATCCAGCGAACAAAGCCCTCGGCGGTTTCCCGTACTACTGCCTCCCCTATCATCCCCTGCTCTGCCCGCCCCTTCACTCCGCTCATATCCAGGTGCAAAACACGATCGCGCCGGACCTCGATCCGAGCCAGCTCTCGAAAATCAACGACGAGAAATAAAGCGCTCCGGGATTGCGGGCGGCAATCATATACCGATTGCCTCTATCGAACAGTCGACCATCGTTCCGGTCCATCCAACTTTACTGGCTGAATTCTTGCGAGTTCTGTTGAATCATCCCTTCGTTTATGGGTGAAAGAAACCGAACGGGGTTGATTTTCAACGATCTTCGGCTGTTCTTTGCGAGCGTTTCAAGGCACTCGCGGTTAGAATCGAATTGGAACTCCACTGAGGTTTTCTGACTCGATCGAGGCGATGTTACTGATTACTTTTTTAAGTTTCGTTTTAGGTACCATTAAACTAGTCCATTCATTACCATTCTGCGGTATTCTTTTGTCGTTGCTCCAATTGATCGAGAAATATCGTTTCCATAGGAACAGTACTGTAATTCTCTTGCGCGTGGAATAGCGCACGCATCGAAAGTTTGCGATGATCGTGCACAGATACTTCGAGATAACGATTGAACAGCACGGTGTCGGTTATTCTGTAGTGCCCGAGCGATTCACGAGCGTCAATAAATAGATACGTTGGTTATAAGTTTACCTATAGATATTATCGCAGTCTAGGAAGAGAGTCCTGTAAATTAGCGTGTAAATAAATGTATAAAAATGCAATCCGAGTAAAACGGTGTCGGTGGCTGAGGTATTTATTTATTCTGAATCCCGAGGGGTTTGAAAATTCGGATAGGATGGCGTTCAATCTGTCAAGCGCCCCGAGCAACCACTTTAATCGAGCGGGAGCGTTCAAGGGACTCCCATCGAACACTCCTGGTGGGCCTGCGTGCAATAAAAACGAGCACCGATACCAATTAAGCGTTACCACATTACCGTAAGCCAGCGCCAGGCTAACTCCATTGTTCCCGCGCACCTATGTGATGATACAGATCTATTCAAATATACGTGGTTCATTAAGAAAAAAAAGCACAGCGTCTCTTTCTTACTTTTTAACCCCCCTTAACGAGCCTCGAACGTCTGCGTCACGGCCGGCTCGTAAAAACTTGACGCGCTTGACCCGGGCCTTCTCCCAAAGAAGCAGCTCTTTTTCTCCGGGGCGGTCCCGTCAGAGCTTTTACGCGTCTTCTCGAGTGCGCCACGTTCAAACATCCACTTTTTCCTCTTATGCAAACACACGATTAATCGCGGCGTTGCCTGAAAAAGGAGGGGAGCTACCGAAAGCTGACAATTTTCGATCGTAAACATCGATTCGAAGAGCATGTTGCGAGTCCTAATCAGGCGATCTTAAGAGCAACGATCTCGTTCGCAGTGCGATTCACTGGAGATCGATCGACAGAGGATCCTCTAATCGCGCGATACGGTGGCTCGAGTGTGGAAGAAGTGCCGATTAGACGGGGCGGGGGAAAAAATCCGCGTCCCCATCAGTCACGATGCAACTGACTTTCCCATAAGCGTTTTAATAGCCCCGGCTGGGTGGGCCCGACAGACATCAGATATGTTTATTCAGACGCGGAGACGAGCAGACTTAACCGACCGACGGGGGAAAAAAGGCTAGATCTGACACTCATCTGTTATAAACAAAAGAGTTACATTATGCTAGTCGAAGGGGCCTTTACGCCTCGTTCTACTGACTCTGCACAAAAGGGACACCGTGTTCAAAGAGCCGCCGCGTTTCACTGTCTTCTTTATAAATGGGTCCTACCACCCTTATCGGAGGAAAAGCCAGTTTCTGTCATTTCTGGATATTTTACTGCAAAATAAGAGAAGGGACGATTTTGGAGAAATTTTTTTTATTATGATTTATCTTAATGCGTAGCAGATGACGTCGAATGTAATAGATGGAAGTGCTGGCGTGTAGAGCAGAAGGAATTGCTCATTGGTTCGTTCTCCCCGCGATGATCAATGACAAAGTTGACTGGCGCGAGGAACGAGCAAGGGGATCGGTCGGAAGATGGATTTTATAGTCGTTTCTGCAGTCCATTACTGCTACGTTTATATCACGTTCTAAACATTCGAAAGCCATAATGCTCTTGCGTTAAACGGAGCCTTGTGCTGACACGCGGCCCGTTACTAGTTTCGGAACTAGCAGCGATTACTTGCGGTTTCCATTAAGAAATTAACGTGGCCCATTGTACACGGTGTACAACCGGGCTTACGACTGATCCGAATCGAGTGACCTATTTTTGAAACCCCTCCCGCCATTCTGGATCCTAGAGGAAATCAGCGCCGTTGCGCTCCGACCAAGAAAAATAAATCGGATTATTTTCATCGAGGCAGGGGGAGGGATTTATGCAAATTCTTTGCAGGTCGAGCAGGAGTTTCGAGCGATCGCAGATTATCCTAGACAATTTATCGGGAATGGTATCGAAGGTGAAACAAATACCTTTACGCGAGGAACAAAGCACCTGTCGCCTCAAATTTTTTATTTTTCACTAATAGAGTAATTGCGAGAGGAAACGGAATAGTTTCCCTGCTTAAAGCGAAATCGCGATACGAAGCGCAGACGTTGCCGCGAATTCCCCAAAGTTCCACTGCGAAATTTCCATCCTGCGAAATTTCGTGGGAAGACAGGAGTGACGACTCGAGTACTTGCCCCCTGGGAATTTCCTATCAGTAGAAAAAGGGAATAGGAGGACGGGTGCAATTGGAGGCGGGAGTACGTCAGTCCAACGACACCAGTGGCGGACTTCTCCGGCGAAACAAGAAAGGGACGATTTGACGCTCAATCAACCGACGAAAGCTAATTTTCATTAGCTGTTAATAGCGCTGAACGGTCTTCCTCCTGTCCAACCCTCTCGTCCGCCCGTTTCACCCCTTTCCGTGCTCTCGTTCCAGTGTTCGCCCGCTTTTACCGTCGAGCAGTCCGCGAACCAAGTAGACGAGCCCTCTCCGGCTAGGAGTTAATTCAGAAAGGCGCAAACCGTTTTAAAAATATTGTCGAGACGGGGTTCGTTAGCGATTCGCAGCAATTAGCAATTCCCTCGGCTCGATTCGGGGACAATAAGTGGCGAGCGATTTCCTTCTTTCTCGCTGGCTGGTTTCTCGACGAATCCAGGAAACGAAGCGGAAGGAGACGGGGGCGTTAAACTGTCTCATAATTCTAGGAACGCGGAGGTTATTTTAGAAACTACCTAATGTCGAATAGGAAATATCGAATGCTGAGATCGCGGGATCGCCGCGGGGAATCGTAACAGCGAAAGGAATTTATTTGGCTAGTGGCTACGTAGCAGCTATTATCAATTTCACACGCGCCATTTCAGGCGCGGAATAAAAAATTCCCCTCTTTTTCCCCGCGCTGCCTCTTACAATGGCCGCGAAACGGGAATTTAAAAGTATAATCGGCCCGTGCAGTCCCTGCGAAATACTTTTCACCGTCCAACGAATCCTTTCTCGTCGATCTCTCGCGGAATACCTTCCGCGGGGATGAACGGAACGGAATCACCCGCCGAGGAACCATTAAACCCCATTTCCTGTATCATCGGACTCGAAATGTTTTGCGGATTTGTCGCGGCGATCGCGATTTACAGAGACGCGGCGACAATGCTGCCGAAGGCCTGGCAGGTTGGAGGACTCGTTCCCAGTAGTTTTCGACTAAAAAGGAATCGCAGTCCCCTTTAACCTCTTCAATAGTCCCTGTGACACTCCGGCTCCTAGGTTTCCCTGGCAACCAATTGAAACGCGTGTCAGAAGCCGGGAGGACGGTGTACTAGAGGGATGAAAAAAGGAAGGTGGAAGGCCGCGGCTGGAGAGACGAGAAAGTGGCGGCTGAAAATCTCAAACTTCGAACCGGTAATTCCGTCCGCCTTATGAGGACGCGGCGAGCCTCGATAAAACTTCCCTCTGTCTCCTTGCAGTTCCGCAGGGCAGGCAATCACCGAGACGATCAAATCTGTCGTAGGTTCGTCCTTTTCGAATTTCCACAGGCGACCTGAAACAGAAAACTGCTTATCGGTTATTAATTGCAACTAAGTGGTGATTTTTTGTAGAAGAGTAAGGGGCCGTGCTTAATTATATAAGGGTAATTATACTCCTCCAGTATAAGAATTCGTAAGATTTTGTATTCCAACCCCCTCCTACTCCTTCCTAACGTAATATTTTTTACATTGCATTATTTTCAGTTATTAAAATTCTTTCAGAGGCTTATATGTATATTTCATTTAAGGGCACTTCCCGGTCAAAAGATAAAAAAACTTTTTTTTTTGCATATTTTCATCCCGCAACATCTCAAAAATGACCAGGTAAAATTTTAGAACAAAATTCCGAACGATACAGATTTTCAGGGGGATCAACAATGTGACGGCTTTAAAAATAGGTGATTTTTGAGAATGGATTGTGACGCAGGTATAATAAGGAAATGTGATTTTTCTTTTAATTAATAATACATTGATTGATCTAAAAAAAAGAATCAATTTTCAAACTTTAAGTACGTTTTTCTCGAAACAATTTTTCGCGCACTATCGCCACGATAAAAAATGCAATTACTGTCCGAATCTAAAAATTCAAACGGATTCTACTCATAATTACACTGGCTTCCGCGCTACCTTTTATTACGAATTTTCATACACTCAATTTTTCTTACGAAACATTTTTGTGCAAAAAACCAATGTTTCGAGACCCTATCGTTTAAACACATGGCAATCATCGCCCAGTTGTTTCTTAATATTGTCTGAGGGTAGCGCGATAACCACGTATGGATCCTGTCTAAAGTTATCGTGACGATAGTCCAGGCCAATTTTTTGACAACAAAAGAGCAAGCAATGCATATCGGACGCAGGGGTGGACAAAAATGAAATAAAAAAATTGTTTTGTACTCTACATTTGTAGCAGAATAAAGTGCAAAAATGTTTAAGCCCATACATTGTATACTTTTTTCTAGAAAAATCATAAATTTCACCTATGTTTCCGCGCGATTCGACCCGGGAGTGTCCTTAACCCAGTTTAAGCTTATCATATTAAAAATTAGGTTAACAAATTTTTCCTAAAACGCTACCTGACTCCCTCTCCCCCTTGTAAGAAAACGTAAGTAATTCGCGACCCCCTCCCTCCTCCAAAAAAAGCCTTACGTAATTTAAGGACGACCACTAAGTTTGCACGAACAAGTTCGTAGTTCGCACTTTTTAGCAACTTTTCAAAGATGTACATACGTATGCCGTCTAATCAGATTGATTGAGAGCATTGACTGGTCGATTTCGACAAGCAAAGTACAAAATTGAAAGGAACGTGTCCGCTGTTTAAAGGGAGACAGAAATTCGGGCGGAACGCGGCGCCTGAAAGGTATTGCTAAGCTGTAAAATTGTGGTCGAGCGAGAGAGAATCAGCCAGAGAGCGCACGGATCATCGGGCAAGCAACGATGCTTATCGTCGCACGGGAAGAACTCGCCGAACGAGCCACGGAGGAAACCATTTCCTCCGCTTTTCCGGCATTTCAAAGAAGCAATTTGCCGATTTTTCGTGGCGAGGCGACGTCGGGGAAAATTGGCGCACGAGCGGGCCAATCAGCGGCGTTTCATGCAGGTCCGCGGCTACGAGTTCAGAAAATTCTCTCCCACGAATTTCCTTTTTATAGGCGCACCCGCCGGCGGAACGAGTGCCGACTCGAGCCCCAAGCGAAGGCCACTTTGTTTCCAATACCGTCGAATTAAGTGTCGTCGGTTTATCAAAAGACCCGCAACTTTAATTATAATTGCAAGGAAAATAGAAAATTAGAAGCCACGATGTTTCCTCGATGCAGGAACTTGAAGCTTTATCAACCCTCCCCTTCAACATTTACAGTGCTACCAATAAGAAGACACCTACGCAATCGAACTGAAATTCGTATAATACTTATAGAGAATACGTATAGAGAACTTTAGTACATACATTCGAGAATGAAGATGAATGTGGACAGGGACGAAGGAACAGGTCGAAAGGGGTGGCCGAAGTCGATCGGAGGTGTCGATCCCCCTTTCCGGTAGCGAGGGAGACTCGATCAGAGCTACTTGGCGAGAAAAAAAGGAGGAAACGTTCGCCAATAGGTCTGGGTTAGGTGGGCTTCCTATAAATAGGTCTCGAATTACTCTCGCGAGGGCCCAGGCGAGTTAGTTGGACGTCGGTGTTTTAGCGGCCATTTTGGAAAAATAAACGAGAGGGCCGCGTAGGAAACAGATGACTCGGGGGCTGCGGATGCCAACGCCGTCGTCGGAGTGACAGCCGCCGCTCACTCGATTGTTTTTCAGTTTACCTTAACGTTTCGTTTTCCTTTCGATACGGTCGTTGAACGTGCCACCGTGCTCGGCCCTTTTATTGCCGCGGCTATATCGGGCGCGCGAAGTCGCTTCCGACCGAATTATTTGATTTTATGAGAGATCTTGCGCTCGCGTATCCACGCAAGCCTCGCGCACGAGCAAAACAAGGGTACGTGTTTATGCTCCCCCCCCCCGTTTCCTCCCCGCTCACGGGCGACAAACGAAATCGCAGCAAGTTGGCGAGACGGTGACAGGGGACTTAATTTCCGCTGAACGAGCCCGCGTTTATTGATTCGGGTTTCTTTTTCGGACGTTAAAGGGCAGTAGAGGAAGTAGCAACGGAGCTTGGCTGCCTCCTCTGCGGGTTCATCGAGGGTGAGATCTAATGCTGGGGTACTTCGGAGGAAGGGTTTTTTTTTTATTGCAGTGACTTTGTGGAAGTAGTTGCAGGATTGTTACTTGAGCAGCTATCGTTTCTATGAGAGGAAATGCCTGATTGTACAGTAGATTGACAGGAAGGTAGTGATAAGGATTGAGGATTCAAATCAGTGTGAAGTCACAGACCAGGTATAGGATAGACCTATCAGGCAAAGTAATTTTGTCACACGCTTGGGTAGCTCGCGAGCCCCTTACCATTTTCGTGTAACACCCAACGTTATCGATTCAGCCTAAAATAAAATTACAATGCTGCGAGTGATCGGGATTAATTACTAAATGTTATCGAAAACATTTATAATCTTAAAACGGTCTGAATGTAATGACTAACTTCAAGAAACGTATTGCATAATTCCATTTACTAATAGATTTTCGTAGAAACACAATTTGTACATATTTCCATAAATTTCGATCATAAATATTATATAAATACAACCGCGTAATAATTATTTGCACAATCATAGTTGATCCGGCTGTGCCTGTTCGTCGTACGGTCAAATTTATGACACCTTTCTCCTATTTATCCTGTTTTTACTATAATTCTCTTTCTTTGGAAATTCGTTCTCTGTCCTCTATCCCTGCTCTTAAATGTGCTGCCCGATCTTTAATAAAAATTCTCGTCCACTATCCGTAACTCCCTTTGTCTTTTGGTTCTCTCTCTCGCTATTCTGTTGTTTCGCTAGCTTTATTGCTGATAGATAATATTTTTGTGTTAGGTTGCAAAACAGTATGCTGACCCTCGCCCATTTATCACATAATTCATGTAATTTGCGGTGAATAAAGTCGAATTATTATTATTCTTATTATTAAATACAAGGAAAATTGAATTGTGGTCCCAGCGGGACAAAAGTTATTTCATTAATTTTTTTATATTTAGTGGGATTATCACCAGGGACTATAGCTATCATTAAGTATCCCGGAGTATCCACAAGTGTCCCGAAGTGTCTAAGTACATTATAATGCGCGCTACTAGCCTCAACTCCCTGGTCCTCGGCAGGTCGAACGAGCTCCAGAAAATTATTCGGCGTTGAATAACCCGTTGAATAAAGTTAAAGATGAAGTTTTTGAAAATTTTAAACACTCGACGAATAAAAATATTAACTTTATTCGTTCGTACTTTATAGCTCGTCCGCGGCCCGTACTTTATAGCTCGTACAGAGAGAACGAAATAAGACAATGAGTCATAGAGTACCTATAAACTTTGTTGTAGTTGCCACAACAATCGTTTCACGCGCAAGGGCGTCCGGAGACGTTTTTCCGGGGGGGGGGGGGGGAGGGGAGGCTTTTGGATGATGGTAAAGAAAATTATATCCCTCTTGCTTCTTTTAACCCATTTTATAGAGCCAATTTAATTAAAAATTTAAAACCGAAATTTAAAAATATTCTCTTTTTTAGTATAAACTTAATAAAGATCAGTTTTGAAAAATAAGCGATTTTTTCTCGAAAGCTAGGGGGGAACTACCCCTTTTGCACCACCCTCCGGACGCCCATGTTGTCCCGTAAAGGACCTCGTGCCTTTTCTCGCTTGCTTTCATTCTCCTTCATTCCCTCCAATTTATTTCACTCGCAAGGTCCGTAAAGCCGAAACATTTTTCAATTGTGCTTTAAAAAGTAAGATAACTGATTTCTTATATCTATTAATAATGATAACAGTAGCTATATTGTATCACTATCGTTTTCATCTTACTATTTATGCATCCAAGAAGTAGTTATTACAATATTGTAAGTACATGTCTAACTTTCACTCGCTTGCGTTGTGATTTTTTCCACTCTGCTTACATATGCTTCAGATAAAGAAAGGAAAAAAGTATAAGTTAATTGATTACTAATTCAATGGTTCTTGCAAAATAAGTTATTAGAGTGATAAATGTCAAATAGTTCTCCAACTCTTTCTACTTTGTTACTAACGAAGTAAGTAAATACATATTTAGAATGCATGTGTACTGTAGTGATATGGTGTTATTAAATATGTTTCTTCCTTATCTACTTAGGAGCCAAGTACGAATTCACTGATGTTACCGACTCTGGTAGTGGGATTGGAATGTGATTCCCAAAACCACCGCTCCTAAGCGCAGAGGGCGCAATAAAACCTGACGTTTGTCACGCAGTCGGTATTTCAGACCGTTTGACACGAACTCCCATAAGATGATAGGCTTATCCTATACTTTGTCGATGGTGAAGTATCCATTGAGCCTCTGCACGGTCTTCAGTGGGCAATACAGAACACTTTACAGATGTTCCTGCAGAGTCCTGCTGTTTCGGGTGCTGGACTCCGCGAGTTCCTAAATTTCGATGCAGTCGGTAAGTTAGATTACTGAAGAGAACTGTAGTTTTAATATACTAACAGCAGGTGAAAAGTTGGAACACTGCGTTCAACGTGTAGCCAATAGGTGGCGAGATAATTCCTACGGTTAATTCACCCTTTCACCCCTACTGCTAGAACGAATCGTAATGGCCCATAAATCCCCGCTTTTTTCGTAGACACCCAACTCTTTTTATCTCATTTTCGTACGAACCAGTGTGAAGAATCGAATAATTATCTCTCTGACTCGCAATTAGGCCACCACGGAGGAACTTTTTTTCGAACACATCGTTCCTGCACTTGGAAGTCTACCGAAATGATGTCTTCGCGTAATGACGCATGGAAACTTCAGACCTGCTTACTCTTAAGATCCGTTAATTAAAAAATCCACGACATACATATGCCATAAAATTACTAGCAACACTATTAGGTAAACCACCCGGAAAACCCTCAAGCTCAAGTACCACAGACGTATTACCTGCAAAAAGGAAATCAGTGCGATCCACTGTCCATATCTGCCACAAGGAACATTTTATGCACTAGTCCCTCGTAGCCGCCGCCTCCGAATCATCAAGACATCAACCTCAGGGGCCCAAGGTCTAACGAAAGCAAAAAACCCAGCCGAAGGAACAGAAGCGGGGGCTCTCGAAAGTGCACTCGCTCCCCAGAACGGGCAGAACTGGAGTTAAGGCCAGGGAAGGAAAGGAGCGTCCCCATCGAGGGGGCGCAATTAAATAATGACCGGTTAGGGGAATTAGCCGTCGAGGATTAACAAAAACGTTTCACGCGGGTCGATCGATCTTGTCACCGAGGAGCAGAAGAAGAAGAAGAAGAAGAAGAAGAAGAAGAAGAAGAAGAAGAAGAAGAAGGCTGTCCAGCTCTCCCGGTAATTACTTGCTTTCGTTAGGGCCCGCAGTGCCCCGTATCTGCGAGGAATCTCATCGCAGGGGTACCCCCGCGCTAAGGGACACACGGGCCCATCGATAGCCTCGCACCTCTCCGCCAGGCCACTCGCGCAACCCGCTAATTTTCCTAATAGATTAACCATCGGAGGAGCTTGTCATTTGGCTGGCACGCTAAGTGAGCCCCGAGCACCGTGCACCATTGTTTCACAAACAAAAGACGGCCGCTCTGCGAGTCATGGCGGCGCTCTTTGAACGCCCATCGTCCAATCGGTGACCGCCTTTAGCGAGCGCCAACTACAAAAGAAACCCGGCCGGAGATGATTGAGATTTTCTCTGCCCTCCGCGCGTTCCACGCGTACGAATAAAGGGGGCAGCGGCCGCGGCGGATCGGAAACGATCGCTGCCAGGCAGGGCGGAAAAGCGGAGGAAAGTCGGGCGATAGATTAAACGGCTGGAGGTGAAAGAGTCCGCGACCACCTGGACAAGTCGATGTTATCGGCGTCGGATCGACTTCCCTTTCGAAATGATACACCGATGGAACAAGAACCGCACCACCGACGCGGGCTCGCGAAAGAAATACAAACCGAGCGTATCTCAACCGTGAACGCCGCTTTTTTTTCTTCTCCGGGGATTAATTAAATACGAAGGAAACCGGCGCGGTTCTATTCCCAGCGGCAAAAACGGAACGTTTCGGTGGGACGCGGGGGCGAACGAAGGGGTGCTCGGTGTTACCATGCAGAATTTTCGATGTTCGATCGTCGCGAAGGGAGTGATAGCACTGTACAATAGACTACTTAGGTTCCTTACCTTCTCACAAAGTCACATTCGTGAAATAAGATCACTCTAGATAGCCCAGTGGTAAGAGTCCCGCAAATTAGTCTCCCTCGGGCGAGCTGACGACCGAATCTTCCCAAAAATCGGTTGACAATCCGTGGCAAGGGTTCGGCAGCGTCATCGGCGGTTCCTTTGCTTCGCCAGTGTTCCAGCCCGACTTCCAAAAGGGCCCAGAGATGGTTAATTGATTAATCATGATCCTCTGGCCAGCTCTTCCCTCCTCCTTTACTTCCTCCCCTTTTTTTCTTCCCTCCGTGCAGGCTGTCCTTGAGAAGTCCAGGACGATCGAGTAAAAAAGCAGCGCAGTTTTCTTCTTATTTGCTAATCCACCTTGGTATCGATGAGCGAGCAGGGAATTTAGGCTGCGCGGACCAGGATCCGCTTCAGGAAGAGTCCTCTGGTTCCATCGAAGAAATCGAGGGGACCTCCGTGCTCGCGATTTCTCGGTCACCGAGATATGTGATTGAATTCTCTTCATCGAAAGCTATCGCCGTCTTTCTCCGGCTTTCGCGAGCTGCTGGCAACGAAAGTCCATTTGCATTTTAAATCGTTCCGATCGCGCGCGAACCCGCCACTCCGCAATTAACTCGATAAGATTTACAACTTGCCGCCCAGGAAACCGCGATTTATCGAGAACATCCAGGCACGACGAATATTCGAGATTCGAGTAAACCACTTACGCCCCCAAAGAAATTCCAGTCTCCCTAATAGGATTCAGAAATTCTATTCGATGATCGTCCTCTTAATTCTCACGCAAGACCAACGTACACATTATTTATTCAAGGCGGTTATTAATAAACACGTTGCGATCCCGGCTAGTCAACGGAGGGAAAAGAAGGGAGGGGATGGTTTTCGTTACGACCGAGGAGGAAAGATGCGCTTGACGATCGTTCCTCGGACGAGAGGACCGTTTAAGGGGCGGTGAATTTACGGATGCATAAATCTGCTTCCAGCTTCCAAGTTGGCCCGAACGATTTCACGTTCTACTAGGTCCCTGGCTACCGTGCTCCCGTGTTATTGGAATATTTATAATCGATTTACGGAAACCTGATACCCGTTTCGCCGAGCCACACAACTAGGTTCTTAACTATGCCTCCAGATCGGCCAGTACAAATATTTGAGCGTATCTCGGTGTTTCGGGGATACGTGTGTCACGCAGCTGATCCGAGAGAGGCGAGTATGCTTTGCGGATGATCGGCTCAGCGTTTCCGATCGCTTCAAGGAGAGCCGCGGCGGTGACGGGCAAAGTAACAGCTTCAAGAGCTAATTAAATCAAAGGCTGCCGACGCGGCCCGGTAATAAAAGTAAGAACACGTCTAGGGATATGCATTATAGGTGGACGCAGCAATCAAATAAAAAGCTTTCAGAACGGAGATAAACACAATGGCCCGGTGTGCCGGTGTTCCCGCCGACCTGTTCGGTCTCCCGAGCTGTCGTAAAAACGGAGATTCTTTTAATTAACGTTAAAAGGGTATATGTCGGTGATCGATGTAGCATCGGTGCGCGTCATAGAACGAGAAAGATCGCGGCATAAAATGGAAATTAAGCAGAGTGAAATTAACGAGCGGCCGCACTGCGCGGTTTAAAAAGCATTGAGATCGCTGGGAGTCAATTTGTCAGCGGTCGCGTCTCGTATATTACTCGGACAATTATTTGATCGTTACTTCGGAAGCTTTCGCGCCCCTTGATAACATAAATATCTTCAATTGAATCGCTCCAATGAGACGCTGACGGATAGAGATTGAACGGTCCGCGGGTTATTTGCCCGCGGAAGGGTTAGAAAAGTTTTTAGACGCGAGAATCTGTCGGGAAGTGTGTCACGGGGCTCGGTAAAAACGTAAGAATCCACTAACGACTTTGGAAGGTGAGCCCTAATGGTAGAAACCCGGCGAGTTTTACAATCCTAGCGGGCATAAGGGACGAAGCAGGACCGATGGATAGATCAACATCTTCAATATCCTCTAAGCTCCTATGTACTCCTTCATCTCCTACTTAAAGCGACCCCCATCCCTGCTAAACGCTTCCCTCGTGAACACTAATGGACTGACGATTTCCCAGTTTTTTCTGAAATAATTCGGAGTGGGAGAGTTTTACGATAAGGACCGTACCTGGGGGGCAACGATGGCGCCTCCGCTTCTGCTTCGCAGAAACGACCACTTTGCGCGCACAGCTTGCAGAATTCCTGTCTCGACGGTTTCCGCAGAATGCCGTGTGGGGAGGAACCGCAATTCCCAGTGATGTCAACTGCGGGGACGACCCTCCGCGTGACAGATGAGGAGAAGTCTCGAGCATGTGCGGAAAGATGTTTGAATGCCGATCTAAAAAGCTGTGGGAGAACAGGAGCGCGAAGCTCGGGACTAATCTGCAACGAGAATTATACGACGGAGATGATATCGAGGGGTGTCGAAGTGTCTGTTGTAAATTCTTACCGAGAAATATTTCTAGGGAGGGTGAAAAAGGGAGCGAGGAAGAGTGGTTTCACAGAATTTGTGGGCTCCTAAGTCATCGGTTCGTGTAGCCGGGCTGATGCAAAGTAGCACGGTTCTAGACGGGGGGGGATATTGGGGGAGAGGGGCCGGGTCAATAGACGATAATTAACCGAGCTACCGAAAGGAAGCTGATTATACAAATGGCGTTGTTTCCGAAGAAAAGGGCGCTGCCGACCGGCCTTTTGAGCGGCGAATCTGCGACGCTCCGTGGCGCGTATCGACGCCGACAGACAACGTCACGACGCATCCTCCTCGGTCTTCCTGCCGGCTGAACGAGCCTCGCGATTAAGGCTTCCCCGAGCCCGTGTCAAAATACACCTTCGGCTATCAAAGAACCGCCAGAACGGACGTTTCAAAGCCACGCATCACGGGCTCCAGCAATTCTGATTAACGGAACGCAAAGGCTCTTCAAAGGCTGATCCACATCCTTTAAACCTGCGAATGTAGAAGAAGACGTCTCGATACGATCAATCGACATCCTCTGGCTCGTAGAAACGATCAAAGAAAAAACGTGTCGAGGGCTTAATAGAGGGTAACTAGAGGAGACCAAGGAGGCAGAAGTCAAAGGTTGAGGCAGACGTGGAAAAGGGGGTATGGGCGGGGAAGGGGGAAACGCGAATAAAGACACATGGGGGCGAGGAGAGAGACAGGGAGGAAAAAGAGGATGCCACTCGCAGACTTACGAGCCCTCGGCTGACTGCGGCTCCGGACTAATGATCGAAGAAAGGAGCCGCCTAAACGACCCGTGTCCTCGGGTGTTCGGCTCCCCTTTGGATGGACCGCGGATTCGCTAGCAAGTCCAGGGGGTTCCCTCGTTACCAACACGGCTAAAATGCCGTGGTGATAGATCCATGGATCGAGGCTATCTCCAACTCGCGTCCAGTCGCCCGAATCTGCTCTAAAACCTGGGGGTCCGTTGGCAGCCATTGTGAAACTCGTCGGGATCTGTTGGGATCTGTTGGGATTCGCTATCGCCCACTTCATTCCGCTCCAACTCGCTCGGAACTACCGAAGCCAGCTGTAACCTTCATTGTAAGAAATGAAAAGCCGAATCGAAACGCTGCTGCACCGTATACTTTGGCCATCGTGCTGAAAGTGTCAGGCCGCAGTAGTATTAAACCCTTCTACCCAGACCATCTCCAACTTCCATGGTTTAACTTCGCCTCGGAGGGATGTTACTTCGTTACACTCTTATTACCCGGCTTTCAGAGCCCTCCCACTGAACGCTGATTATATGTACAAGTCACGCTGCTACTTTTTAGGGCGCTCGTTTGGAAACATCACACGGGATCAGACGACGCTGACCATGTTCTTGATCCCATCCCTAGCGGCGGGACCGCCAGAGTAAGCCATCCGCTTTTCAGCCGGGGCGCCCCACAAATTCCCCTCTCATCGCGATCAACCGACACATAAAATAATAGACGCATAATTTTTCATCAAGCTGACCCTGGACCCTGCTCACCCTTGAGCAACAAGCTAAATAGTTGAGACTCGAGCTAAACCCTGTCTACCGCGAACCGAGCAACTAAACCCAAGCTTCTTCAGCAGAAACTTCGATCAGGATCAAAGATCAAGTCAGCCCGGCGTTTCCTAGTTTTCCAGGGAACTGCACACCCTATCTAATCCCTTTCTAATTAGCTCTCCATAGCCAACGAAAGAGGCACAAGTCGTGAGTCGTTACGACACCATGGAACGCGCAGACGTTGGATGCCAGCCTAAAAGTGGCGGATCCCGATACAGGTGTATTTCCACGCATACGTCCGACGATTAACCAAACGAGACAAGGGTCTCCCGTATCGAACACTATCTACCCAATATCGGAACATCGCCGAGCGATTCTGTCCGTCGTGTTCGTCTCTCACCTCTGCCCGTCCCTTGTTACCCCGTGCGCCGTAGGATCGTGCCCTCCTTGTCCCTGTTCCAACGAGACAACCTGGCATCCTCTTCCGCCGCTCGGCTGTCCCTTCTTCAGGGTTCGTCCCTGTTCCACCGACGGAACCCCGGGCGCATGCGTGTTACCTTCAACTGGTTCCACCTCTACCCCGCCGTTTCCTCCACCACCATTGACCACAGGGATTATCCGGCGTCCTCGTCGCACCCGCGGCCCGCGCATGGCGCGTGTAATTTTCACGTAGCCCCCTCTTCGTCGCCTCATCTCGTCCCTTGCTAGCTTATCCGCCCGGGACGGCGGTCCGTCTTCGTCTAGCAGCAGGGACAGGCGAACGAGAGAGCGGCGGCGATCGCTCGCGCTCTGTTGCGCCGGTGTCGGCGCGGATGAAGGCGAGCGGCGCCCTTTGAAGTCCAGTTGGGAGCCAATTACACGAGTCACACAGGGCCGCACGCACCGCGTCCCTGCCGTACCGAAAATATTATTGCGCCCGCGCCTCATAGATCGATTAAAACCGAGAATTATGATTGTGGCCGCGCTGGAACGAAAGCTTGGAAAAAAGGATGGCCGCCGTGGGACCGCGGGGTGGGGATTAAGCGCTTAAATTAATTAACGATCCCCGTGTGCCCCGGAGGCCGGCACGGAAGCAGATGGGAAGTCGGAATCGATTCGTGGATTATCGTTGGGCGCGGATTCTTTTTCCCCGCTGGCCTCGTCACTGGGATGCTTTATCGACTCGCTGACGATCCGTGACGGAGTGATACGGAGGAGTGTAATGTAACACCGTTAATTACGCGGGGGGGGGGGGGGGGGGGCGGGGGAGAAATTCGTTGCTACGATTGCAGGTAACGGTAGCGAGGAAAGATGGAACTGTGTGCGATGGTCGTTCGATGGAACTGCGTCAATTG
This sequence comes from Andrena bucephala, assembly GCA_947577245.1. NCBI lineage: Eukaryota > Metazoa > Arthropoda > Insecta > Hymenoptera > Andrenidae > Andrena > Andrena bucephala. Next base: position 115,244,657 of record OX387715.1, read on the forward strand.
CATGTCCAGTGGAATACGAGCTGCGTGTAGTCTGACTTGGTACGAGACCGGTAATGAAGTAGAATGAGAATCGACTGAAATGGAACAGAATGTAGGGATTTAGCTATGATAGGGTAGAGCGGGGCTAAAAGTGCGGCGGGTAAAAAGTCCCGAGTGCAAAATCTCCCTTCGTAAACGATTGATTATTGCAGCATAACTATGTTGATGGCAAGGCTAATGGGGAGGACCGTAGAGTCGTCAGTCGTTTTTGGGCTTTCGTGCGTGTCATATGACGCCTTTGTCATTATGTATATCAAGAAGCGAAAAAGGTACGCCTTTTTTGTTGTGTCATTCGAATTAAACGACAGTTTAACAATGTATAAGGTGAATACGTTAAAATTGTATGTTCCTTTAGTAATGTGTACATGACATTGTTTATTTGTGAATGATAATATTTTCGAACCTATATGTCGGCGAAACTATAGAGATAGGTACCATTGGAGGCAAAAAGGACCTTACTTATATTTTTTACATATATTTTTATATTTTGTTAAAGAAATCATGTTAAAATACTAAAATGAGTGATTGTCTTTGTTGAAGCAAACCAATTAGTAGGGTCATAAATTATCTATATTTTTACCTGTTTCTTTATATTAAAATAATTCGAGTTTAAGAAATAAGGCCAATGTGCTTGAAAGAGAGTTATATCTTTATGTTGAGCCAAGATTATTGTGCAATTTTTTGTTCAAGCTGAATCTGTGTCCTGTATTTTCAATGTTTTGATTAAGAAAAGGTTGCCGTAGTATTTCCTTTCAATATCGTATACCAAAAAAAATTTGGTTTAATAAACGTTTGTTGATTTCAGAAGAGTTATTTACTTATTTTGTTTTATGTTACGCCGAAAGCTGGTTAGAAGATATTAAGGACTTCTTAACCCAAGTAATGGGGCAAAAAGTCCATTTTGAATTGCCACATTTTGTGATATAACTCAACAAAAAATAACACTATTAACCACCAACTTTGTAAAAGTAAAGGCTAATAGTTATATTTTATACAAAATAACACCGTATATCTCTAGATTGTTATTACTAAATTTTACATAGGTTGATATGAAAAACGGGACTTTCAGCCCCACCCTACCCTGACACAGGTTGCGTGCATTCAATATCTATGAATTCTGAATAGCTGGTTAGAAGATATTAAGGACTTTGTATCCCAAGCAAAGGGGCAAAAAATCCATTTTGAATTGATACATTTTGTGATATAATTCAACAAAAAATGACACTATTAACTACCAAATTTGTTAAAGTAATGGCTAATAGTTGTAGTTTATACAAAATAACACCGTATATCTCTAGATTGTTATTACTAAATTTTACATAGGTTGATATGAAAAACGGGACTTTGAGCCCCACTCTACCCTGACACAGGTTGGGTGCATCCAATATCTATGAAATCTCCGCCTCTAAGGTTTTGTTACCGAGAATACCAAGATGGAAAGGTGATTCGTCCTCGTCACAAGGGAAGTTGAAAGCCGAAGGAGCTTCTCTCGCCTTGTCGCTGTAGCGACGACGTTGCGTTGGATCGATCAGCGGACGCGCTGCACCACCTTCGAGCTTCGCGAGCTTGCTTTCCAAGAAAGAAGCCGCAGACTCAACCCCGCCCACCAAAAAGCATCTTCCACGCGACTTCCTCCCAACAGCAATTAGCAGGATTCTCCAGCGATGCCGATTAATCTTCCCTGCAACGAGAGGCAGAAGTGGAAAAAGTTTGCCGAGCGATGTCGTCGCGGAAACAGCGTCGCGTTGAATCAATTAGCGAGGCAGGCTTCTTTCGCCGGTCGCGTTCCAAGGCGGCTGGGTCTCGCGAGACAGGAAGAAACCGCTTTGCATCGCAAATTTAATCGCGCACCGTCACCGTAATTCCAATAATTAATGGGATCTAATTAATTAGCGGGTCGAGCACGGCGATAAACTCTGCATCGAGCGTTCGCTTAGAATGGAACTCGATCATACGGCTCGATAAAGCTTGCCTGAAGTAATTGGACCGTGCAATCGCTTCGGATAAGGCTCGCCTTGTCGCGATTATCGAGATCGGCCGTTTTGCAACGAATTCACGGCCGTCTTAATTACAAAGAAGCGCTGCTGCTAGGTAACCGCAGGAAACGGAGCGCATTTGCGCCGCGTAGGTGGCTTTTCCGCCTCACGCGTGGATGGTCGGGCGAGGGGGTGAGCCTCGGTACACTTCACGTTTCATTACGGCCTATCCGCGATAAGAGCGCGGAGAACAACACCGCGGCGGAAATTTATAGGTCCTCGCAGCGCGCCGTAAACAGGAATTAATTATACGATAATTCGCAAGCGGAAAGAAAATCAGGAGAACAAGAAGGGTGCACCGTCCCGCTCCAGAATACCATCCGCGTGTGATTCATTCGGTCTTGTCATGCAATTTCGCGATACGTCCTGGGCATCGCGCTTCCTTTCGACTGTCACCGCCTCTGCGAAATGAGCAGCGTCGCCCTTCATTTCGCACAGCCGCCTTCAGAAGCCTGCCCTCTTCGTCTGGAGCATATCGAATTTTCGGGGAGGAAGTAAGGGAGGAATGTGCAATTTTAAAATAATCCATCGTGACAGTATATAACTGAGGATGTCTGCCGATTTCCTTGGCTTAAGTGCTCAGCAAATGGGCAGTAACAAAGTTTCTACTCAAGTTCTACATTCTGGAAATTGAATACGCAATGATAAGGCCGAGTAAGAGCGCCGTTACGCGTGTAAATAGAAGCGCGTTTTACGATTGTCGGTCGTGGAAAGCAGCATCAATGATCAGACGGAGAAACGGCGCGTAAAGATCCAATGGCATGCGCGCTCTAATTTTGAATTATATACGTTCGTGGAAGAAATCGTTCACGGTAAGCCGGCATTTGGCACGGGTCAGGCCGCCAAGAAGAGATACATCGCCGCTGGTAATGAATAGGAAATATTGCGCTCGTATTTCAATTAGTTTTACTGGCCCGATAATAGCCGGCGTTTCTCGCCGAATACACGCGCGAACGCGAACTGTTCGCTCCTTTGACTGGAAAGCTGCCTCGCGAACGGCTGAAGAAGACGGTTAGTAGATCACACCAGCGATAATTTGCCTGGCGATCTTTGCCCGGCGCGTCTGACACACGAATTCGATAAATTACAATCGAAATTCACTGGTGACACGGTGAAATCGTAGCAAAACTGAGCACAACAGCATACCAATGCCTGCGCCGCGTTCACCCCTACTTCGATTCAACCAACCCTCGACCAGCCCACAATGACACAGAAGATTCTCACAAATTTCTCTGAAAAGCAGATAGCACGGTTAATTAAAACGAAGCGGCAGGCTGGAGCGTCCGGAGGGGTTGCGCGGGACTAAATAAATCCAGGGAAGTGGTGGGTGGCGCGGACGAGGCCAGTTCGATCGGTCAGGCCCCATTGTATCATGGTTCATCGAGATATATACGATGTATAAACTCTTCTTTCTACCCCCCCCCCCCCCGACCCCCTTTCACTACCTCTCAACCCCCCGATGCTCTGTCTCTCGCCTATCCTGCCGGGTCAGGCGAGCTCCTCTTTCTCTCGTGGGCCTCGTGGTCCCAGGAAGGACCACCCACCCAACCTATACTTAGCGAGGTGTCGGCAAATTGAGCTATAGATGCCGAGGGTAATGCAACGGAGGGGTGCCGAGGAGGGTTCCGCAAGGGTGTGGGGTGTGGACCAGCATCGTCGATACCATCCGGCGTGAGGTTATTAAGGGGCCTTGAGGGCCTGGTCCGCCTGTGCACTGGCACTACTAATTTCTTGCGGCACCTGGTCCCGCTCTTTCACCGCAAAAGCCCGTGCCCGAGACTCCCTTTTTCACGGGATTTCGATTTCACAATGGATCCTTCCCTCGCTCAAGTGGTACCTGTCGTTATTACCACTCCGGGGCGTCGATGAGGAGCACCTCCGATCTACCTAGCCCTCTCCCCCGCCGCTGCCCCGCGACAGAGAGATGGTGTACACCCCGCGGAACCACGCTCACGGGGTCAATGGAGATCGAGAGATACATCGTCGGCGATAAGTCACCGCGTAATTCAACGGTTAAGGGTGCATCGCGCGTTATCGAGTACCTCCCCAAACTAAGCCCCCTCGGTCGAGTACGAATGCCGCACTGTATTCACTGTCACTTCTTGACGACACCCTCGGAGAACCGTGCACAGAGCCACCCACAATGCCTCAATGGACTCTCGATATCGTCCTCCCTCCGGCACAGTCGTTTGCTCGGCACGGCCAGTCGAGGAGAGTTGACTCACTCGTCGCGATTAGCCGGGATAATGTTGCGTTGCGGTGTCGCGACCGCAAGGAGTTTTCCGGAATGGGACCGGCTCGTCGTCGATGTTTGTATGATAATAGCGAAGGCGCGGAGGAACGGGGAGGAGGGGGGGGGGGGGGGGAGCGGCAGTTCGGAGCGAAACCGAGAAACAACGAGTGCCTGGCGAGCAGCCTAGGACGATACGGGCTTAGATGATGTAGTAGTGAGTGAAACGGGGAGGGTGAGGGACGGGGAAAGGGCGAAGGATAGAGGGAACGAGAGAGCTAAGAGAGAGGGAGACGATTGGAGCGCGCTGGCGAGAAGAACGAGAGGGAGAAGGAGGGAAGAAAAGCGGTCCTTTTGATGGAGCCTTTGTCGGGTCTCGCGGCGCTCTGCGATTTGCAACTAAAATCGCCCCCTTCGCTTCGCAGTCCTCACCCGTGATTTGCTGCGAATTTATTAATGTGACGATCGGTTATAGCGTCCCTCCGCGCCGCTAGTCTCGCGTGCAGCATAAATCGCGGGGGTTCCTGACCTTCTAAGCCTATTTCAAACGAGATGCTCGATAGGCGGACTCGGTGCCTGAAAGCGTTCACTCGGCAGAGATGGGAAACCCGTGAGGGTACTCGAAACATAAAGGAGTCTCGTTAGAAACGGCCCTTGAACCTTCCTCTTTCCCCTACGGTGCTGGGGAAACTTAATCTCCTCGTAAACTTCAAGCCCAAATAAAGAATAACCGAGTTACGAGTGCTTAAAAGGTGCTCGGACGATGATGCCTTCGAATCCTCCCACCGTACATCCAAGATACATTCATGTGCCACGCATATTCTGCCCCAGCGTGCCAGATTTCCCTTCCATTCACCCGCCAATCCACGCGCGAGCTCGGGGATGGACGATCGGACCCGCGGCGGGATTTAGCCGAGTCATCGGATTCCAGGATGCTAATCGCGCGTCCCTGCGCCTCCGCGGAGTGTCATTTGTCGTCGTTAGGCTGTCACGGGGCCCTGCCGTCCGACCGAACCGCGGCATCGATGGCAAATTGCCACGGCCGGCAGCGTGGCAGCCCGCGGCCGCCCTGTAATAACGGATAGCTTTGCCGTGGACCTAAGCGAATTTCGTACTTGCGGCTGTAGTTAAACCGGGCAGGAACCGGGCATCCGAGTTTCCCCGACAATGTTGCCGCCGCGCCGCGGACCCTGGCGGAGATTGCATGTCCCAGGCCTGAGCGCGGCCACGGCAGAGGAGGAACGAGGAGAGAGCGCGAGGATCGTCGAACCACATGCACACACAGTCCGGGGAACATGAGCGTGGAAATATGAATAATATAGAGGCGCGATAGGGACAGAGAGAACGGGGGGGGGGGTGGTGGTGGTGAAGGAGAGAGACGTACTTACGAGGGCCAGGGAGGGTTGGGAGTGGGGGGAGAAGGGAGAAGGACGAAGGAAAGGTGGAGGTTGAGTAGGCAGAGGCGAAGAGAAGGAAGAGAAGGAAGAGCGGTAAAGGAGCGCGGGTAGAGACCACCCCGTGGCTTGTCGGCTCGTTTGATCTTCTCCCACCCCGATCCCCCTCCTTCGCCCCCCCTCCGACAGTCCCCCCTACCCCTTGTTCCTCCACACCTTCCTCTACCTCTCACCGCCTGGCCCACTCTGTCCCTCTCTGTCCCTCGTGCTCCAGGTTGGCCTGCTCGTCCGGTACGATTTCGACGCCCGTCCTGCTCCTGCGGCCACTTCTTCCTCTCGCTCCGAGCCGCGAGATGCTCGTCCACCTTCCACCACCACCACCACCCCCCCCCCCCCGAACCCCCTCTGTTTCTCTCGTTTCTCTCGTTTCTCTGTTCGACAGCCAAGCCGAGGCTCGTGGCCTCTCACCTGCGGAGAGAAGAGGCGTCCGACACGTCAGAATCACACCTTCTACGACTACCCGCTCACTAATAATCCGAACCCCCGTGTGCCCTGGACGCGGTTCCTCCGGTTCCTCGGGTTCCGTGGAATCCTCTTGCCAGCCGCGCTGCCCGGGCTTTTGTCTCCGCCACGTTGGCTCCCCGCTTCCTACGAGGATCCCGGGCTAGCTGTCGGACGTTTAAAGGATGTATCTCCGGAATGGCCCGACACGCGATTACGATTCCGCGCCTATGTAATTTCTCCGTTCAAGTCGCCCGATCGGAATTGCCGTTCCTTACTTTTCGCCCGGGCAGGATTATTACGCGGCGACTCCCTCGACGTGTTTTCCCCCGGGACGAGGATGAAAAAAAGAAGGGCGGAGAGTATATGTTCCGCGGACGGTTGTTCGAAGCACGCGGCCGCCGAGTATCATTTTTCAGCGCTAATTGGATTGCCCCGTTCAAATACGCTGCTACGCCGAGCGAAGACGTCGGGGCAAGATAGAGCCGAGGAGCGGAGCAGCGCGGCGAAATCTCTCCGAGGGAAATCCGAGGCACGAATATCGGATATCGTTCTGTACCGTGGCTGGGCGTTAGTCCGAGGCGCTACTTAATTATCCCGCGGGCCTCTAATCTGCCTGCGCCGACACACACGCCACGCTATAAACCTAGTAGAGTAGTAGACGCTGCCCTGGGCCCGAGACCGAGCCCGAAACCTAAATCTCCCTTAACCAGTTCAACCAGACTGCTTCTGCTCTCCGACTATCGCGGATTATGACATTTTCTTCCATGCTCTCGACCAGCCACGGCCCGAGTACCTTTGCACATTAGGTACCAGTCACGCGTTTGCCGGTGTCCTTAGGCGTTTAACAGAAAACATCACCCGGCACCCTTACTGTAACAATTGGGCATTATTGCCGTCTCGCGGAATACCGCGAGGAGAACGGCGCTGATAGTGGAACGCTTTACCATATGCTCTCCGCGGGCAATAAAGCTGTCGCGGGGACAGCCAGCCAGCCACCAAATTGAGCAATGAACGTTTTTGCGTGGTAGAACACGGCAGGCTAGCGCGACACCGCGGGGAAAAAGTGGGATCGAGGTGCAGGGAGACGGCGGAAGGTATAGACGTTACAAGGGACGTCGGTTGTTCGTCGTTGCCGCGAATGGGACAGCTGATGAGCCGATGTCCCCGCAGGCGATCGGCCGAGACCAATCAGCGTCTGGCCGTCCATCCGCGCCCTAATGACACCTGCAGGCTAAAAAGCCATGATATTCAACCGAGTCGGACGCTAACGAACTCTCGCACCGTGCGATCCGCTCTTCGGGCATCGTGGAAACGCTGCCAGGGCCAGCTTCGCCCCACTCGAGCCATCCCGATGTCCGAGGCGTCGGCGTAACGCTCGCCGGGGCTTTTTCATTTTGCAAGGAAAATCACATAATTCCCCGGCAAATTGGCCGGCGAGGGGTACCGGGCGGCGCATAATTCCTGGAAGAACCTCGAGCCGTGAAGCAGTTGCTGGAGAACAGCGCGCGGAACTCGCAGACGCGATTGCATCGCAGCGATGTAACATACTTCAGCGACAGTATCTTGATACAGCCGGGGCTGCAACGAGAACGGTTAGGCAAAGTCGAGGGCGTCGTGACGTGAACTATGCTTCCTCGGAAACTCAATTAAATCACGAAGAATGTGGTAAACTTTTCGTTTAAAACGACCCGCTAAACATGGTGGAGAGATAAGCTTCTGGGGGGGGGGGGGGGGGAGATAACATTGACACCTAGTTACTAGGTGAACTAGAATCTAGATTTTAAAACGGATAACAATCGCGCGAATGGGTAATGCGTGCCAGAAGTAGCTGCTAGACGCTGCGCGTCAATGAGATCCTTCAGTGCTTAAGGAGTAACAACAATCTTACCCCGAATAAAGCGTCGAAGACTTACGGGGCTGGTATGGAAGAGGATCCAAGCCGTTCGAAGATTCGATGACTTACGAGGCTGAAAAATGGCTCGCGGAGAGCGTTACCGACAGGAGGAGGCAGGTGCGCGTTGGAGACTCCGGGGCTGGCTAGCGTGAATGATAACGTGCTGTATCGGCCGCGCGCCCGTTAATAGGCTGTACAGTTTAATCGGTTCAGCAGTTCCGCTGGGTCACCCGTTTGACCGAGTAACCGAGTCGGTCGATTAATCACCGTTTGACAGTCAAATTAACCGTTCGCGTGAATTAGTTTAGCTGCTCGCGCGAGTCCGAGGCTCCATTAGGACCCCGAGCGTGCCTGCCTTCCGAGGACGGTGTCGAAACCCACGATCGCGTCCGCTCGGTCTGTTCCCAAGCGAATCGGGCGCACCGCGCGGCCGTACCGTGCAATTTTCCACGTGTCATTAATATATCTGGCTGCACGGGGCCTGGCACCGGCTTGCAAATTAAGCGGCTTAACAAACGCGAACGGTAAACTAGTAGTCTTGCCCGGTACTCCGCAGCCACTAACTAGATCTGTCCAAACGCTTATCGATCGCCGGCTGCCATTACACCCCGCCGCCCCGCAGAGAATCCCGTGCGTGGCGTAGCGGCATTAAAAATGTCCACGCTCGAAATCGTCGAAAGTATACGGTTGCGATAATAACAGGGAAAGCCTGGTAGCCTGGAATAATAAATGAAAACGCGGCGGTCGTGGCGGAAATCTGACGTCGATTTCATTTGCCTGACAGCCTGTAAACGTCGAAATCAGACCCGTCAATCAATCATCCTGATTACTAGCTCCGATCATTCTCGGTAACCAGGCCCGTCCGACGGGAACGTCTGGAACGATCGCTAATTACGGTGACACCGGACAAACGATACCGATATTTAGACACACCGCGGCCGCAGAATGAGATTTGATTCGAGAGCCCCTCTCCGCTCTGTACGTTCCGCCGATCCGGAGGCAAATTAACCCCTTCTTCGGCGCGGTCCTGTTCGCCGCGAAAGGGAAGACCATTAATCCACGAACGAGCGCGATTCAGGTATCCAAAACGGTGCCGCGCGTCCGCTGCGCGCCCGAGTACGAGAGAAAAGTGCGGCGCGGGTTGAACGAACTTGGAATCGCAGGCTTTTCTCGAATTAAGAATCCCGTTTTGTATTCGAATCCTATAAATCATGTCGCCGCGTTATTGGAAGCAGCGCCTAGGAATCCGAGCGACTATCGGCGAGTCGAATGAAACGATCGTTAACCGGGCGGCCGCTTGCCCCGATGGATCGTGGCTCCGACGATAGTCGCCACTCGATTTCGAATCTGGGGGCCGTGCGTGCGCGCGTAGGGAACGATCTCGGATCGGGGATGACGTCAGGTTGACGGAACGGAACGGGTACCCGGATAGGTTAATGGTAAGGAGGCCCAGGACCATGGCGGGGCCTGGCCAGCGGCTCGGATCCTGATTACAGACCACCAGCATCCCCTACACTCTCGCTCTCACCTTCGGTTATTGTACCGAGCCCAGGCCTGGACGTCCACTATACATCACTTGGCCAGCCAGTTTGTCCGATCAGCGTGGACCAGAAGTGTTGCGACTGGTAAGCGTGGAGGTGGTCCCGGGCATTCCAGTTTCCAGCGAAATTTATCGCCGCCGTTTCGCAGCCTCCCGTTGCCACTCTCGCCCCGAATTCGGGCCCGGCAGCGAGCGGACCGTGCCGCGCACGGCATACTCTCTGCCGATCCTACGTTTTTGCGACGGTCGATCGAGGCCACCGGTGATGGATGAGACGTGGCTCGCGTCTGAATCTTCTTCGAGGAACGAGGAAGTTTGTAAGGTATGTATTTGGAAGCGCTCGGAGGGGGATCGGTTAATCCGCCGGTTAGGGTGGAGTGGATGCTGGACACAGAAGGAGGTGTTCTTAGTTAGCGGTACAGTTAGGTTAATGTTGATCGCCACGTCGTGTATGGACGCTATCAACGTCCCACTTAGCCTCACCAACACCCACGTGGCTCCGAAAGCCGAGCGCTGGTATACCAGCTCGCGAGCTCTCGTTAGCGGGCCAGCACACCTGAAAGGAAGTCCACCTCCCGTGTAAATGAATCTCGTTGGCGTGAGGAGGATCAAAGACCCCGACAGGTAGAGTCCACCCGGGGCGAAAGAGGAGTCGGTCTACGAGGAATCTAAAAACTGGAGGGGCCGAGAAAACGACAACGAGTCCAGTGGAGGAGGAGGACGGAGGAAGAAAGGCGAAAGATTTCGACGGATTTCGAGACATATCGTATTAACGAGGCCCGTTGATGGGCCCGGCCTAGAGATTCACGCTGTCTAATTACATCGCGGACCGAGGGAAACTCGTTTCTCGCGTGCTGGACCACGCCGAAATTATGGATCCGCTGCGGGGCCGCAGCTGATTGACGCATGACTGGCCGCGGGTTAAGCGAGTCAACGAGCAAATGAGTCCGAATTACGTGGGCGTGTCAATGCCGGGAAAATGATCTCTGGCTGGGCCGTTATCGAGGAATCTCTTGCGCCGAAGGATTCTTCTCAGTAATCGTCTGTAGCGCATGATGGTCGATTTCCTTCCATCAGGGGATGAATCTTGAAAAACAAACTGCGCAAAGAATGTCTACCACTGTCTCTTCAGTCTATTATAAAATAGAAACTGTATCAAAAGTTACGTAAAAATAGAACTACTCTTAGCAGAATTTGTATACCCACAGAATAAATGTGACGTAGACACTGAAAATAGCTGACAGAGTAAGAGTTATTTGCAAAAACCTGCGCAGACTCTAGGCTCCCACAGGAGCGAGTGGTTCGATCACGAGGGGCCCTTTTTGCGCCGCGATTGCGTAGTGGAGGCTACGAGCGGCGAGCAGAAAAAGAGCTGGTTCAAAGACCGCGCGGGATCGCACGCAAGCTATTCAAAGTAGCCAGACGGTAAACAAACTAGGGGACGATCGCGTGACACGATTAATTACCATCGAAGGATTGTTTATGCTCGCGTTATCGCGCGCCGCTCGATAACAGGTGCATCCCCCCTGTGCATAGCCGGCGATAGGGATCGATGGTGGCCCGCGGTGACCGTCTCGATTTTTCCCCGCGATTGTCATTCCTCGTTTCGCGTACGATCGGGCGGACAATAAGCGAAATTACGGCGGGGATATCGGTTGAGTTATTGGTGTATCGGCTATATCGAGAAAATTGGCGGTGGTCATCATCGCCATTATGAATTCTTTATTTGGACGTTGCGGCGGCTGAATTACAGGGCGGCGCGGGCTACCTTGCTTACTGCTTCATATATGGACCCGTCGATCCCAGCGAGGGATACGAACCGCCTCTCCATTCAAACCAGCCGCGATTTACTTTGAATCACCACGGCAAGTTCGAGCCGTACACGCCGCCGAGTGGCCTGTCGTCGATTTCACGCTCACCATCGTCACTTCTCCCCCTGGCCAATCAGCAATCGTATATATTCACATTCGGCATTGCAATTCTCGGAATGAATGATCGTGCGTGTCTTAAGAATATTTCTTACCACCGATCTTTCTTAGCTACATCAAACACGAAACAGGAGCTTCGAATTCGCTCAATGATTAATGCTAAGGGACGAGATATTCCGCTGTACCTACCTAGGTATATACGAATAGTGTCTGTAAAAGTAGCGCCGGAGAATTTAGTCCAACAGCCAGGAATCTAAGTGAAAGGTGGTGTATAATAAGCATGGGATGCTGAGCTTCTTGCCTCGCGGATAGAAGCTTCTTAGAATGGCCCCACGGTGTGTTTCTTTCGCCAGATTTTTCCCGCTGGTAATCTTTGGCGGGCGTGACGTTATTTATCTCGTTCCGTTCTTTTTCCCCAGATCGGTTCGCGAAAGTTTGTCTTATCGAGCGAGTCCCGGGCAACGTCGGTGCACACGAGACGGAGCGTGAAACGTGTAATCAGCGTGTACACGCTGGTCGCGCGTAATCACGCTTCTAATAGACATCCTAGATTCAGCGGCGATTAATCGATCAACGCGCCGGTAACCTGCGCGTGTTTTATATCGAGATAATGGACGACAGGCTAATGACGGGCTCATTAACGAGCCTCGATATAAAATGGCTCCGTTTAGCATCAGATAGCCAGCGAGCAGGAAGTAGGTCGGTAATACGCGGCGCGCTGTATCTTCCTTGTGTGCCTATGGTCGCGGCAGACCGGTCCAATGTCTGATTAGCTTTTCTATTTACGAGCTGGCGGCGAACGACGCCTCTCTCTTTCTCTGTTATTAAAAAGCCACGGTCGTTTACAGCATCGATCCCGCGGCACGCTGTCTAACGCGGCTTTTACGATCCCCCCCGCGACCACCCGCGGGAAATCGACATTCAGGCGAGATGGAAAAGGACTCCTGCGATCCTAATGGCTGAGGAGATGCCGATTTTAATGGAGGAGCAGAGAAGCTTCGATTCCGGTGGATCCTTGAGATGCCGATAAGATTTACATCGCCCTGTCGACGGGAGCTGCACGGTTATGACGAGTAGCAGACCCCGCGCGAAACAGATTCGTCAAAGAAAGACGAAATGACTTCATCTTAATAGATTACGGCTCTGGATAAACCTCGCGAGCGGGCTTCAAAAAGGTTCCCGGAAGGGCAGCGTGTGTCGTGCTATTTTTGGCGAATAATTCGCTTCCGTCTCGAGCACGGCTTTCGAAGCCTTGCATCGCTCTGCTTCATTCACGTTTGGTCTGGGTATTACGTGTGCGACGATGAATGATAAGTTTTGAGGTTCTCTGTGAAGATTGATCCTGAATCTACTCTTGACTGCTCGGAGAATCTAAAATCCAAAGTAGGTAAGATTCTCCTTTATTTATAGTGAGATTCATCGACAGTTTTTTTTCTCAATTTTATAGCTTCTTACCTGTTGCCTAAATCGTGCCCGCCTGGATCACGATTGATTCATGTGCAGGATCTACGGAAGAGAGGGAACGTGGGACAATTATTCCATTTCGTTTATTTTAAATGTCTCCATTTATTTTCGACTCACTATAACACAGTACTAATTCCGTTCACACGCACTCATTCCTCCCTCTCTCTCTCTCTCTCTGTCTCTCCCTCTCTCATTCGGTCTTTCTCTCTTGGCTTTTCCTTTCACACCGTCGTCTATCACCTCTCGTAAACCACCTATAAGCGCATACACGGATTTGCATCTTATACGCGGGTCGTAAAGCTCACTAATTAAACTGATGATCAGGTATATTGCAGTGTCCCATCTAGATTCGTTTATAATTCTTCCTCTCGTTCTTTTATTACACTAATCGCGTCCGAACGACTCTATTATTCTCGTTTCATGCGTAATATTTATCGGGAGAACGACGTATTATATACAGCTTATATACAGAATCGCCTGGCCTCGCGTCGAGGGCCCTCCATTTTTGTATAATTTATATGCTATAATATAATATATATATATTTATTCAATAACTTATCATCGATGCATTCCCTCCGGATCATTTGGCTTTCATTTACCATTTTCGCTCGTGTCCTCTCCGCAATAAATACAATATAATACAGGGTGTCCGCTAATCGATCGCAGCAGTTCGCCGTTGGCTTCGTTAACGGAAAGGAGATTAGCCCAGAGACCTCCGGTCAGAAACACACGTTCCTCTACACGTCATACGCGAATTCTATCTAATCGTTAATGCCTCTCGTGAATACCTGCGTCTCGTTCGATGTCGCCTCCTGTCACAGAACCGTGAATGTCTCGTTCTACGAGCCGCAGAAACCCCTGTTAAACGCTTCCCTTTCGCCGCATCGGGTTGTCAAACTGTAACGGTTACTCGGGTGTATCGAAAATATCATCTGTGTGATCGCAGTCGACGGTAGAGCGGATCTATCGAGAGTCAGCGAGGGCTGTAAGTATTTGGCAGTCTTTAATTTACAAAACCTTTAATATATATTACGCTCAAGGAACGCCATCGTTTCCTCGGCCGTCCACCACAATCGTTTCGCGCCACTCCAACGATGTCCACGACTTCTCAGACATTCGCAGACCCTCGGCCTTCGTGCGTCTCTTCGAAGAGGAACCAACGCTAAGAAAAGCTCAACCGTTCTCTCTCCACGCTGCAGCCTTAAAAAGGCTGCTCAGTTCAAACTATCTCTTATCCTTATCCTTCAATGCAATGGTCAACCTGTGACCACATTTCCTCTCGACGCTCCTCTTGGTCGCTCCGAAACGCACTATGAAAGGAACCTACACGTCGACCTTACAAAAGTCTGGCTCCACGTTCTACCCAGCGCGTCAACCGATCGATAGACTCGAATGGATGATCGTTCGCAGATCTAGCTCCCTCTGCGAGCCTCTGAACTCGAGGGAATCGGTGTTTGTTGAGACGGCCACCGGAGTGCTGCATCCCCTACGATTTCTCGTCCATGGAGCTGGGCAGAGGTCGCTTCTTCAGGATCCCAAGGTCCTGGACGTTCTCCAGGAAGGTTTTGTGGTGTTGCGCCACCAGCAACGGGTTCACCGTCTGCACGTCCTTCTTCAGCTCCTCCATGTCCCTCTTCAGCTTCGCCCTTCGGTTCTGGAACCACGTGATCACCTGGGCATTGCTCAGGCCCAGCTGAGCCGCTATTTCGTCCCTGTCCGCCGGGCTCAAGTACTTCTGGTAGAGGAACCGCTTCTCCAGCTCGAAGATCTGCTGGTTGGTGAACGCTGTCCGGCTCTTGCGCTTCTTCTTCGGCTGCTGCCGGTTGTTGAACAGATTCAGGTGGTTCGCTTGCTCTGAAACAGAGAATAGAGCCGAGGTTAGCTTTGCTGAATTCCTGGCAGAGGAATCCGTTGGCTTTAGTGTTCTCTGTGGGATAATTGGTGCGATGGCAGTGGCATCGTCGGAAATGGCCAAGCGTGGTCAAGACTTTGTGATGGGACTAGTATTTAATGGGATATTGTAATCGTTTTGCAACCAATCTCTACTTTCTCTTTCGCACCACAACATAGGTAGGTACCTACTTGTGAAACAGTGGCGATAAGAGGATCCAGTCATCCTCCACTTTTCTAAATTCCAACGCTAAGAATGGATCGGCAACGGAGTAAGGAGCCAGATCTAGACGCCACCGGGGAACTTCCAATAAATATGCATCTTAGAGAACTCTGGATAGCCGGTTCTAATATCGAAATTTCTTAATCTCCGAACGAGAGGATAGAGGAGAGAAATGCAAAACGAATCGGACATCCTCGGGCGTCTTTGAATACCGGCTCCTAGACGGCCCCCCTCCTATGATGCTCGAGAGCTACTCCGAGCCAGCTTCCAGCCACAAATCAGATGCATTTTCGAGCCCGTGGAATGGATCTCTCCGTAAAAATCGTATTACCTATTCGTTACGGTGAATTCCACAAGAGCTTCTTGCCTACGGGACGCTAACACTCCGGTTCTTCTGAATTCTTCTGATAACAGAAGGGGGAGCAGGCTATCTCCAGTAATCGGGTAAACAATGCCGATCAACAATTAAGGGGAATAAATAAAAAACTTTTAAATATTAAAACTGCATTTGCAAAAAATTGTGATATTTTTTTCACTGCTTTCAATTTAAAGTAGGGGAAATTAGGACAAAACCGGGTACCTGGGTAAAGCCGGGACGTGCTATTATTTTTAAAACGGCATTAAATTTTTCTGCGTCGTTGCAGCGACATATTGTCACGATGCGCATTGTTTCATCAACAAAAGACGATCGTCTTACAATCATGCATAGTAAAGTTATATCGTCTTGTATGTTTTTTGAAGGCTCTGATCTAATTTTCGATAGTTAAAAAACTTCAACACTTTTGACAGTGTTCAGGTAAGTACTTTTTTGTGTGAATTATGTTAATTGTTGCATATTAAAGTGTAAATAACTAAGACAGTTTGTTTGTACTTCGCCCTGGTATTGTTGATAATTCGTAATATTTACAAAGATGTATGCTGGGGCAAAACCGTACGGGGTAAAACCGGGTACCTGGTTTTGGACGAAATATGTATAACAAAGAAACGAAAAAGAGGAAGTTATCAACATTAAACTAAATCTTAATAAAGGACTACAACTAAAGAGAAAGGAAACCACAAAATTAAACAAAATACGGACGGATAATGATAACAGTGGTGATGAAGACGGTGAAGACATTTGCATTTATGTCCAATGGTTCATCCTATGGTTCATCCAAATTGAATGAAGGTTGGGTGCAGTGTACAGCTTGTTGTAAGTGGGCTCACGAAGGTTGCACTGATTGTGGGATTGAAGAATTGGACGAATTCCGTTGTTATAGGTGCTAGGGCCAGTTTTTAGTATGGTACCCGGTTTTACCCAGACCATGGGGTAAAACCGTAAAAGCGGACCATATTTTAAATCCCAATTTTTTTGTATTCGTTATTGCATTGAAAAAATGGATATATACTATTATTTAATAAAGAGTTAATTCTAATGAATCCTAATTTCAATTTCTTTTTTACATTAATAATATCAAAGTTATGAGCTTTTATCCTTAACGTCTCGGTTTTGCCCCTACTTCCCCTACTACCTAATGAAGTAAAATTTCTCAGAGTTTCCCGATAAATTTGCAACGATTTTCACAATAATTATTCCACGCAGATTAAGTGACCTGATAGGTACTTATGAACGGTAATATACATTTATCAAGTTGGCTGTAGGTGGTCTCCGAATTAACCGACTGAAACATTAATCTGCATTTCATGTGATGGAATTGGGCGACATCACGTTCACGACAAGGAAATCTTGGGAAACGGTGTCGAAATTATCGAGGGCCGTTTTCGCGACGACATTAGCCATTAGGGAATAATCGAGTGGAATGACGAAAACGAGAGGCGGTCGATGAGTCGTGGACAAGGTAGCCGGCTAGTCCCTCCAGGATCAAAGAACGCCGCCATCGGTCACACCTGCGCAACCCAACTGTACAGTCCCACTTGAAAACTACCTCCGAGACCAACGATCGACCTTGCTTCTTGGTATCCCCCTCACCATTCCACCTTTTTATCCTTTTTTGACACAGTTTCGAGAGTTTCATAAAACGGCACCGTACGTCCAGTGTGTCGAGGTCTAATTGTAAGCGTGGAATGTGCCCTTTTCACAGAGAGACTCCGTTGGTCTCCATAGAGCTCGCCTGAATTCCCGCGAACGAAATGAAATCCGCGTGGAATAAATTAGTAATAAACTGAAGGAGAAATTAAAGGCCACGACGGACCCAGGCCAATTAATTCCCCGTGAATTAGCCTCCGAATGAAATCGAGCTCGATAGATCATTGGATTACCTCCGTAGTTTATGCTCGAGTAAAACAACTGGAACGGAATGTCTAATTAAATATGCAATCAATCCCCCGATGTGTCGAAATCCCCGGGACAGTTGGAGTAATTTCGAAGTGACTTCTGGATGGATTATTTGAGAGAAAGGTTCATCTGTGGGAAGAGGAAATAAATCCTTTAATTGCAAATGGCTCTGATGATACTCTCAGCTTCACTCTGATAGATGTTCTGTTTCCCTCTTCGCGAGCCAGCCTTCCAAACTTTCGCTGGTAATATCGACGCTTGAGAACAGGATAATACCCATTACGTTACCAGTTACGTTACCAGGAGCAGAAGACGGGGCAGATTCGCCGGCGAGCTCGCGCCTACTTCAGTTTTCCGGAGGACTGCTCGTTTTTCGCGGGACACGTCCGACCACCTTTCTAAACCGCGCCGGAAACGACTTAATTACCTCGGGCAGGGAACATTTAATGCTCGTCGAAAGTGTTATTACGTTGCCGTAAAACACGCGGATCCACCGTCTCCGCGCCGTTTACACTCTTCGTGCCTCTCCATTCGTTTTCCCCTATTCGCTCGTGGATCTAGGGGATTTTCTGATTGTAAGTGGCTGGCCCGAGGCTGGCAGAAGTGTCAGCTCTAATTACGAGCGTACCAGCTCGTTTACCTGGGAAATTACATCCTCCTTGTGGCACTTCATCATCCGTTTGGAAAAACCAGCCGCAAAAATGCGGCTATCTTCAGGTGGACGTTTCACTCGGGTTTATTAGCGCCTCTTATCGGACGCTCGAACGGCTGTTCCTCGTTTTATAGCTGGTACACAATCAAGCGATCGTTCCAAGTGACGGGCTACCCTCGCCGCTCTCTTTTGCCCGGAGATGTTTGCGTAGGCTCCGTAGCACCACGATTAGAGAAGCAAGCTTCCTTGGAACGCAAGTGTCACGGTTAGAAAGAATAATACCAAAGTCCTAATAAACTAATTCTGACTTCATTACAATCGCAGTAGTAGCTGCCGCGTCAGAATTCTTCCCAAGGGAATCTAATTCGACCGAGGGGAGTGGGCAAGAATTTTTGTCGTCGGCCGTCCATTTTGCCGGTGGTCGTCCGGCTCTGAAAAGGAACCAGAAACACAGTGGCGAACGCGGTCGAAGAGGGAAGAAAGGCGGCGGGGAACGCGACGCAGAAACGACGGAACGGAAGAGCCTCGCCGAGATATTAGTTTCTGCGGTCGCCTCGCCGCGGAGATTTAATTCGTTTGATGTTCACGAATTCGCCGCTCCGGCTGTCCTTTCGCAACCTGGCTCCCCTCTGCCGTTCCTCCATGGTATCCTCGCGGATTTTCTCACCTTCCTTTGTGATTATACAGTGCCTCGCGTCCAGGTCCCTTTCTAGCTTCCGTTCGCTTCAACCTCCTCGTCCGCTAAGGAACGTTGCAAAGCAAAGTTCACTCCTCTGCCAAACAGTTTACACCTTGGACCAGAAGATCCAAGGATGCTTGTGCATCGGTCTCGTCGTTAGAATTACTCCTGAAGAGGATCCCGAAGCGACCACCTGCCGCATCGAGGCCCTTTGACATCGACCTACGCGAGCCACGGCCGGCTGGAACACTCTGGTTAACGCGGTGACTATGCCGAAAATCCTGCTTCATTATGGGCCCTGTTATCCCTGTCCCTCTTCGTTGTTCCGTCGATGGGAGGAGGGTCGTTCCTTTCAACAGGATATTGATAAGTCTCTCCGCCGAGGAAGAGAACGACGCGGCTATCCGCAACACGCGAGTGCAGCCGCGTTACAGCAGCCGATTTGAAGTTTCATAGCGGTCGTGCGTCATTAACTTCGTTAAATCTCCCGCCCGTTCGCCTCGCAGCCACCATGCTCGATTACAGCCGCGAATACTTTAAAGGCAAGCGTCGTCATTCGTCGCGTACCGTCCATTTACAAGCTATCAACGTAAATCATATTTAAACGCGTTAATCCGCAGACGTACGACGTCCTTTGGCGGAAGTCCTGGACGTTGGCACTCGAAGCGGCGCTGGCAGCCGGGTTTCCGCACGCCAATTGGCGTGTCGACTCGCAATTGATACCAGACGCAACCGGCGCGCTCGGAATTTCCCTCCTTTTCTTCTTTCCCTCTCTGTACGCCCCTGTTTTGCCTACGTACGTGTATGCATAAGTACTTGGAGCCGTTCGAACGCGACGGAGCAGCTCCACGTGAGAGTGATCGATCGATCGCCTTGGCTACTGTGTCAAGAGTCGGAACGCTGCGAGCCGCGCGTGCTGCCGTAAATTTCGAGAGTTCGTACTCGCTGGTTCAGCGGCTGCAAATTGAAATGGCAAACGACACGTGACGAACCGGAGGCAAATGATCCTTCTGCTAGTCTGTCTTGGCCATTTCATGATGGACGGGTTTGTAATGGCTGGACTGTAGCGTTCGCTCGAGTGGAATGCTGTGGATGCCACGGATAGGAGAACAAGAGGGTGCGTGATTAGATGCTCCTCTGTTTTGGAGATGCCTGCGAATCGGCGTCTGATAGTCGGAGAAGCGTTCGGAGAATTAAACCCGATGCAAAGATAGCACGCGGGGAGGATGGAGCGCGAGGCGAACCGGTGGCGAGCACCTCGGCGGCCATTTTGGTTCCGCTCGGACGGAAGTCACTCGAGTAGAATAGTAGCAGAGTTAAGAGCCGCGACGATCTTGAGATGGCGGGCGACAGATCTAATGGAATATTTGATAACCGTTTCTTGTTAGCTGGCTTTAATACAGTCCAACTGTAAACATCGTTTCGAGAGACATCCTGTCGCGACCGCAAGAAACTTTGACGGTTCGTTAACGACCCTTTGGTAGCAATCAAAGAAACTGCCAGAAAACGAACTCGGCATCACGGTTGAAGTTACTCGTTCGTCATAAAATTACAGTCGAAGTCTATCGATTCCCTTGCAGCTCACTTTTGCTCTGTAAATACTGAGACTGTGCGGTTGAATTCAAACAGACTAAATAACTGATAATGCGTAATCGTTAAAGGAACTGCTACATTTACCACCGCAACGATTTCGTAAGAATAAAGAAGTGCAAAGTGGATTAAGACGGCATAACGCAAACCACTTTCGCTTTTTCTTACTCGTAAACCGAGCGGCGACTTTTCGTCCGCGAAGAGATTCAAAGGTACTCTTACGTCACTGGCGCGCGCAAAAATGTTCGCTATTAAACACAGGGTTCCCGTCTGCGGAAGAATTTTAAGTAACAGCCTTGTTTTTCTATTCCACGTCCGCTCGCTTGGAAAAGGACGGGCTCCCTTTTTGCATATTTGTTTCTCAATAAAATCGGGTGACTTTGCAGTAACGGCGGCAACGGTGGCAGCGTTCAACTAAGTTGCTTTTTAAGTAGCCGTAGTCGCGCCACGCCAATTCAGACGCCAATACTTGGTATACCTACCACTGGAATGTGCACGACTCGTATCATCGCGCGATGTTTTTCCATGAAAGGAATCGATATCGACTTTATAAAGTGCCACGAATCGTTTACGGTGGTAGTGTCTCGGGGAACTAAGGTACGAGCAGTCGTTAGAGGCGATTATAAAGAAAGCAGAGGCGTGTATAACGTGGAATTATCGACTAGCGGACGGGTATAGCTATAGTAGCATCGAGTTTGAGCAACGTCCCTGTTGCTCCAGCCCATCGACGTGATTTTTGGAGCGAGACGAAAAACTAGCCGACCGGTTAGTAGGCATGAATCGCGCCAGGAAAAAGGTACAGAAAGAAATTACTCTATGGATCCAGTAAACGGTGGCCAGGTCGATTGAGCCGAGCGTATACCGCGCTGCGGTCTCATAAATTCATTGTGCCGTGATAACTGGAAAATTCGAAGGTATCTTAATCGGGCTTCGGTGGAATTTATTCGCTGGCTTCCTGCATTATCACCCCGCCGTCTTAGATACGACTGCATACGCACCGCAGATTCATTTTACATACCTGCTGGATAATGAATATATCGAGAAATTGTTGGGAAGGAGACCTCGATTGAAGAAGCACAGGGGGTAGTAGATATTAAAGAGTACAATTGCCTCCAAACCAGCGGCGGATTTAAGGGGTTAGCTCGCCTCAGGAGGTAGAAAAAGAATCGATCCTTTGGGAATTTATTTCAGAAAGTACATGCATATATTTATGCAATGGTTTTTGTATTCAGATGAGGGACACTTTAACAGGTTATTATATTATGTTTTGGTATAAAAATATTTAGTTATTGCAAAATTACAACTGATTTCCCGGAAGCTGTTTCTACACCGGTGACCACGATTTCTCCAAAACCGCTTCACCAATCTTTCTGAAATTTTGTAGGTTTCTTCTAGACATTCGAAACTAGTCTTTAATGTAAGCATTTGTTTTTCCAAAGCATAGTTTTTATTTTATGGATGAAACATGAGTATTTTTAGCTAAAAATAAGTGTTTTCATCCATAAAATAAATACTATGAATTGGAAAAACAAATGCTTCGATTAAAGACTAGATTTGAATGTCTAGAAGAAACCTACAAAATTTCAGAAAGATTGGTGAAGCGGTTTTGGAGAAATCGTGGTCACCGGTGTAAAAACAGCTTCCGGGAAATCAGTTGTAATTTTGCAATAACTAAATATTTTTATACCAAAACATAATATAATAACCTGTTAAAGTGTCCCTCATCTGAATACAAAAACCATTGCATAAATATATGCATGTACTTTCTGAAATAAATTCCCAAAGGATCGATTCTTTTTCTACCTCCTGAGGCGAGCTAACCCCTTAAGGAAAAATGCTCAGGTGGCAAACATTCTGGGTCACCCTGTATACGTAACAGAATAACAAATAAATAAAAGAAGAAGTCCTGACTGACTTATCAACGCCCGGCTCAAACTGTTTAACCTAGGAACTTGAAATTTTGAAGATACGTTGTTTTCATGATGTAGGCGCCCACTAAGAAAGGATTTTTGGAAATTCCGTCCCCAAAGGGGTGAAAAGGGGTAAATTGTATTTTCTCGGATTCCTTAATAT
The DNA here is from genome assembly GCA_947577245.1 of Andrena bucephala. Taxonomy (NCBI): domain Eukaryota; kingdom Metazoa; phylum Arthropoda; class Insecta; order Hymenoptera; family Andrenidae; genus Andrena; species Andrena bucephala. The sequence continues at coordinate 115,267,068 of OX387715.1, forward strand.
CTCTTAGGCTCGATTAGATATCAACTTGGTTCTTACTCACAAAGATTGCCCACAGAAATGCCGAAAAACCAATTTCAGGATTTTGCCCTAATCAACCCGTAAGGTGGTGAAAAGGGGTAAACTGTGTTTTCACGGACTTCTCAATATCTCTTAGGTCCGATTAGATATCAACTCGATTTATGCATACAAAGCTTACCCATACAAATCCCTAAAAATCAATTTCAGGATTTTGCACTAATCATCCCCTAAGTGTGTGAAAAGGGGTAAACTGTGTTTTCATGGAGTCGTTAATATCTCTTAATCCCGAAGCGAAGCGCGGGGTATTTTGCTAGTAACAAATAAATTTACACGCGTGCGGTATGAAAAGTATAAGAAACAAAAAACATATTTCGGTGGCCCAGATATTTTTGTTCCGAATACAATTATATTTTATTATATAAAAAAAACATTATATTATATTTCCTACTTCATGGGGAAGAGGGTCAATCATTTTATAGGGGTCAGCATCTGTATGCGTTACCCTAGTGTTTGGATAAAATCATATTTATTCTAAAATATGGTTCCCAGACGACAACTGCTCATAGGCTGTCCGTTAAATCCGCTATTTCTCCAAAATTAATCAGAAGATTCCCTACTTAACTCGTACTATATACCAATCCCGCCTTAATTTACTCGCCACAAGGCAATGATGACTGTCTTACCCCCTACTCCCTCGACCCTCCTACCAAAAGAGACGAGGCAACACCCGAAAGTTAATTACTCCCACAGAAAGCTATACCCCTCGCGGTCTCGCGAGCGTTTGCGCCGGTTCCCTCTAAATAAAGACAAACGGGCAGCGACGGGGGTTGCGCGCGAGGCATCGCCGGGTATCAAAATACTCGTTAGAAAAGCTCGATGGTGGCACGCGTCGCCGGTTCCCCGAATATTTTGCTAATAGGTCGTTCGCTCGCGGAGACGAGGACGCCACTCGTGGAACGCTTACAAGAAGGGACGCTTGTAAAAAGAGGCGGGACAGCGACACCGTCCAAGCAATTTGGAAGTGTCTTCCGTCGGTCGACGGTCATTTGTCTCCCGGGGGCAACCATGCGCGGCGTTTCTCTCTTTTACGTGCCCGCCATCTCGCTCCAGCTCCCCACGAGGAGAGGTTTCTCCGTCTGAGGCTGCTTCCTCCCGCGGACCGCGTCGTCTTTTTCCATCGTTCGCGGGCGACGCCGGCTCCCGAGAAGCGGCTTCCTCCCTCTGGCCAGGCCGAGGGGCTTTGCCCACATGTCAACGATATATTTTCTGCCGGCCCACAAATCGTTTAGCGGGTAATTTTGAAATTGGAACACTTATTTAGTCGTTTAGGCCCAAGGGCGCGGGACGCTGGCCCCGCCGCGGCGAGATTTATCGTTCGATTTTTCGCCGGTTTATAAATGCGCTTTTCTCCTCTCCCTGACCGAGCCATACCCTTCCCCCGGCCCTCTGCTAGCCAGCCGGCGGTGTCGCAACGACGTCGACGAAAGGTCTCGTCGGTTTAGGTGGAAGCTAGCCGACGCTCCCGCGGCAAATTGAAAATCTTTGGCGCGATGAGCGCCTCCCTCTGTGCGGTGCAAATTGATACGTCACGGGGGACTATTCTTGCCAGGCTCGGGTCAATCTATCGATCCCTTAGTTACCCGTTCCCGGAGTATATATCCCGTGCATCAATATTCATCGTTCTTTAGTGCTGGATTAATGGGCGCGGGATCAGTCGATGGTTGAGAGACAAAGGTTTCGTCGCGACACAGAGCAGCTGTGTACCCTGTGGCCAGGTTCTCCTCGATGCCCGATATTACTAAAACGCAGTGCGAAGAAAGTGCTCCCTAAGTGAAGCAAACAATCAGTGACTAGATTGAAGCGGTGCGATCCCTCTCCCCGGTACGACGGGGTGACTCAGGTCGAAGGCTTCTATGATTTTTTTACTCGCCCATTTATTTCCATAGCATTCGCGCGACATGTACGCGATCGATAAGCTAGCTCCGCGGTGGTGTGTTCTAGCCTCGATCTATGCGTGTAGCTGCCTACGACCTGGGCTGGCGCGAGCGCGTGTCCGCACACCAGGCGCGATCCCTGTGACAGTGGTGTTTCCGACCTCGTGCCAACGTTTCCGTCAACCTGATCACGATTCACCGTCCACGTCGGCGAATCGTTAACGTCGAAGAAACAACGAGTGTCGACGATGTCAGTTCCTGTTCTTAATTATTCACGGCGCCTCCCGCATTCTTTCAGCCACCATGGAGTTGTTTTCCTCGCCGTTCTTTCCCCCGAGTGTCTTCGATCGATCGCCGGAATACGTTGCCGATGAAAACACCGAGGGTATCGCTAGCCGCGAGCGTCTGTTATCGTTCGGGAGTGAAAGGATTGACTCTGGCGGACGTTCTGGTAGAGGACGGGCGACAGATTGATTCGAACCGGCGAAAGGCAGAGGGACGGATAGACGAGGTGGGAGAGGGCAGAGGCGGAGCAGGAAATAAGTGTGGCCGCCATTTTGGGCAAGATTTGTCTTCATTAGGACTTCCTGGGGCGCCGTTAACGTCCCACCTGGCGTTACAAGGTGTTGAACCACTCGAAGCAGTGATATTAGCGACTGATGAAACGATATTGCTCCTGATGGGTGGTCCCCCCACCTCGCGGGCCCGTTGATGAAGACGCGAGAACAGTTGGCTCTCCTTCGTCTTCTTCGTCCGGGATTACGACCTGCCTGAACAGCCGACTCCGCTCGCCCTGGCCGGTGGATTCACCCACCGCGAGGTGCCTGCATATATTTTCCCCGCGCGTGCCCTCACGCGTGCTCGGAACACTCCTCTCGCGATCTTAGGGGGATTCTGAGGATTCGCTGAACCATCAATCTCGCCGCGCTTCCAATCAACGTCTTCCTCTTGACTTAGACGCCCGTTAAGTGGACATCTAAGGCTCTTCCTACATCATTGCAGACATCTAGAGATTTCCTTCTAATTAGCTACTTAATTAACGAAGGCGGGGGGGGGGGGGGAGGAGAGAATTGACCAGAAATGGGACTGCGCCGCGGGGATGTCAGAAGCGGTATCCTCTCGTCGTGTCGCGTGGGGTGTAACGAGGAATGTGTACAAGCTTCGCTACGAAAGGCGCGCTCTCCTCGTCTCTTGAAATAACAGGGACTTCAAGAGCCGTTTGACCGCGGCGCTGTGATTCTATTAAGTCGGACTTCTGTCTCGGACTTGCAGCCTCGTTCGTCCTCAAACGAGCGCGCGTCCACCCCCTCGCGCTTCTATTTCAAGCGCCTGTCGCCTTTTACTCGCTTTCAGCGGCTTTGAGACCGTCGAAAGACAGTCGCCCGATTCACGTGCCGCTGATTAGCGTAATTATCAGAGAAATTCCTTGTACCGACTAAATGGTCGGACGTGCAACGGGAATATCGCCGCGAGAGCGCCGACTTTCAAAACACGTCGGCGCTTTGCCTCGCTGTTCTACTGCTCCAATTATTGCCGACCTCTGACGAGATGACTACGCTGACGGAGTGATGAAGGTGTCGAGGACGATGGCTGCTCGTTGGCTCTATTCTATAATAAGAGTTACTCGCTGCGACGATAAGAGATCGCATTCGAGACACTCGAAATTTCAACGGTTTATTGACAGTCGTTCGGATAACAAACACTCGTCGATGGAATTGCTCGCTGTAATAGGTAGGGTAATTATGAGAGTGTTGTTGCTTCTTGCGCAAAATTGTCATTGTATCTACATTTTGCAATGGAAACTTGATACGCTTTTTTAATCCATACACGCCCAGTTTCACGTATACGTCACATCGAGAAAGTCATATTTCGACTGGCGACGATGAAGTGCATGTATTGGGACCATTTTTCAGTTAACTAATCGCAAGAAATCATTTTTTTCCGCCGAGAAAAGTGTCTGGGCCTTAAAGGGTTATTTTGAGTCTTCCTACTTTGACGGCCCGAAAAGGAACGTGATATTGGGGATTTTTTATAAGAGAAACCCTCAAATTATATTAATTGAAAACTGTATGCCTATATTTGTACATATTTAGGCAACATTTAAAAAAAAATTTAATTAAAAAAACGGTAGGGGAAGGTGGGGCAAGACGGGGGGGGGGGGGGGGAGGCAAGACGGGGTACCCATCTCGCGATAAAAACGCACTAATCAAAATTGAGCATACACGTTAGACGCGTCGTTACCAGCACCGTCAGTGAGCAGCGAATCAGTGAAACATGTGGACGCGTAACGAAGTTAGATCAGAATTTATAATTTATTGAGACTTCCTTACTTTTTCCTTATTTTTAGCACCCGTGACAGTGATATAATAAAATAGAAGATCTTCGGTACATGTATGTGTTTCTGAGGCAGAATTTAGCTGGCTTTAAGGTACGTATGTTATTTTATACTTTTGCAAATAATGTTTCGGGCAGTGTTCATATGATTGTAGTGAGACGAAAAGGGGCATGATGGGGTAATGAAAATGAGGGTTACCCCATCATGCCCCTCACAAACCTAGAAATAAAAATCAAAGTGTCTCATTGTTCCAGGATGGTTAGAAACTACAGACGGAAGACGGAGCGAGGAAAATGATACTTCTTTTCTATTAAATAGTCGAAAAGAACTGATTTCCTTGTGGAAAGGTGGAAAAGCTGCTAGATATGTGGCAAATGTGGCTCATTTCTCCTATGTTGATGTAGGAGATGAGGATGACGAAGCCATACATGTGTGCCTCCTCTGTCAACCCAATAAATAATTACTTTATATATATATACTTTAATTATATTGTTTTTTAATTGGTACCCCATCTTACCCTACCCGTGGGGCAAGATGGGGAGAAACGACTTTTTCTGAATTTTTTTATTTATTCTATTAAAACCTGTAAAACTTAGGTTCATTCACAGTTAAACTGAAAGACTTATTATCAAAGAATGGTTCGGACATAAAATTGATTAGTTGATTATGAAAATCTGTGTTTTATTCATCATCAAACCTTAACTACCCCGTCTTGCCCCACCTTCCCCTACCTAAAACTTGAAACGCGTTTTTCCCAAAACGATGTTTTTCGAAATGGTTATCATGATATCTTGAAAACCAATCACCCGATTTACTTCATAATTAGGATATATATCTTCAGCAGATGTCCCATTCTCGTTGTTACTAAAACTAAGTCGGTTTTTGCAAAATTAGACTTGTGCGATTTAATAAACCTGCGAATTCTTTGCAGAAATCGATGTCTGTTTTAGACGCTGCCATATTTTTTTTTATTTTTCAGTATTTCTCATTTAATCTTAGCTCAGACGATAGCCACACTCATACAGATTACATAAATTTTTGAATTTTCTATTTCAGACAACTACAATGGTTGATTTTATGCTAACGACGCGCATATGATTTTTGCATACAATTTTTTTTTCATATTCACTAAAGATTGGCAAATAAACCCACAAAACTGGAAGGAAATATATTTAATGGTTTTCTTTTAAAAAATTCCCAAAGTTCGCATCATTTTTCGTCCGTCAAGGTAGGGAGACCCCTTAAGGTTGTCCCTGAATAATCTACTAAATTCAAGAATTCTTTCAAATTTCATTCAAAATTAATTTGGAATACAAGAAACCCTTGTACAAAGTTTAAAATCGATTTACAACATAGTTATCGAGAAATTGTTAATTAAAGTTGATGCATTTTAACAAATGGCATATGGCAGAGTCGAAAAAAGAGGATTATAGTTTCAGTTTATCTGCTGATACAGGAAAACTATATTCAAGAAGTGTATCAAAATTGGCATCAAACTACATCGAAATGTCACCGAAATGAATTTATTTATTTCAGCGAAACTGACCACATGGTTTCTTCGTAAATGCCCATAAAAAATACGTTTACCTGCAAATTTTTTAGTAACTACGTACAGCAGTGAACATAGCAACGCCGCACAATCGATATGTTTAGACATTTAAATAGCGAGCGAAGATTCAGATTCATATGAAAATTTTTTCTGACATTTTGGTTGTAAAAGACGCTCCGAATGAATGCCACGTTGTCAGAGCTGCTGCTCCAATTCACTGCACTAACCAATTTAATATTCTATTTTCGTATTACAATAATTTATATTAACATTGAACTGTTTAAAATATATATACGTGATGTTACAAATTATTATTATTACTCCCATAGTATCATACTACTTTATATTTGTCGTTTATTACCCAACTCTAATTTCACTAACATAGTTGGTTAGGAACTACTACCTTAATGTAACTGATACAAATCTAACCCAAAGCAACAGCCTAAAACAAATAAAATCGACGGAGCTGTAATTATTTTCGACAATCCTGAAATACCGAAAGTGTTGCCCTATTACTCCCATAGTTACCCTACCTAGTCAATAAAATTTTCGACTAATTAATGGATCCCTACCACCATCTCCAGCGAAACTCTCTATAATTACTATACGAGAAAGGAATTCCCGAGAACGTGACGATAAACACAGTCGTTGAACGGTTGCCGAAAGGGTGACAGAGAGAACGGTACGAAGAAGCCTCGGGAGCCCGGACTTTTCATTGGAGTATTTAAAATGCGCGCTCGTCCACACCTCCTACAAGGACGCTCGTCTCGTCGCGACTACTGACAGGACGTCGTCTCCCGGTCATTAGTTACGGCGTCGTCACTTCTGCAATTAGAAGCCACTAAGCATTTTTTCCTGCCGCGCGCCCTCGCCCTTCCTCGCCACTCTTTTACGACCCTGCTCCAGGCCCCGAGTCAACACCGCGCCGCACATCCCAAGGGGATCCTCTCTCTGTTGTGTCTCTCGTCGTAGGTAGCGCGTTAACGCCACCGCGCTTGTGGCCGAATGTGTTCGTATGAAATGAGGGGTGACGGTCGCGAGTCGCTTTCGCGGAGATTAAAGACGGAGCATCCTGCCTTTGCGGGTCGCGCGCTTGTTCCCACTGCAACAACTTGTTTTCGTTTCTGCTACCGCGAAAGATCCGCGCGCACAATCGCCGCCGCTATTTACCTTTCCGTAGGTACCGCCAACATCCCACCGCTCGCTTTACCAAACACTAATCGCGAGATCCCCGGGTGTCCCCTTGCCCTGTGCTTAAGTAGCAAGTGCAGGAGACTTTCCCCATTTGCGAGGCGTCAGATCTTCCTTTCACCAGTCGCAGCGTGCTGACAGGGGGCGCAAGGTAATTTCCTGGGTCCCCTGGTGCTCGAAATCGCATTAGGATGAACGCACGTGTGGACGGACAGATAGGTAGGTGGCACCCGTCGTTTCCCTCGAACGTATCCAACCCCGGAAGCCCCGGGCCGCGATTCCCCTGGGTGCGATACTCCGTCGGAGCCGGTTTTCACGGTATTGAGTAACACAGTAGCGGCTGGTAAGCCGATGCTTCTCGGAAAACAATTTCTGTCGTCGCTGGTCCACATTCCCGCAGTTCCCCGAACGTCTCTTCGCGGTTGGTTCGTCAGGACTACCCCGCCGACAGTTTCGGCCTGTATAAATCAGCGCTCGTCCAGCCTCGAGATTTCTCGGGAGACAACGGTTCGCAGAGGCGAGCGATGCACGTACATGCAACGGGCTAGTAAGAAGCTGGAGGACAGAGAGCTTCGCTCGCAAGACGGAGGGTCCTATTCACGGCCAAAGAGCGACGAATGGACGGGTCTGGGATACCCCGGCGTTTGATTCGATTAGCCTCGATTAATATATCGCCCGTGGCGCGAACCGGTCGTGTATTCTTTTTTCTTCGATTCCTGGTGGTTCCTGCTGCTGGTGGGGCACGCGAGGGGGGGGAGCGCGCGGCAACTGGCGAACGGGAGAAGGGCCGCCGAAGGGCGGAAAGTGGCGTGACGCGTACCAAAGGGCGGTTGCCACTAGACAAATGACAGAGCGGCCTTTTCGACCGGGGCCACGAATTAACTCCGGTGTTTCCACCACGAAACAATCCCCTCCTCCGCTTGATATATTAATTACACGCAACAGTCGGGCTGGAAAATTAATACTCCGATCGTTTTCCAACTGAATAGCCGCTTTCCACCCCGACACCTGTCTGCGTCCAGGCATTTTCACACGGGCCGCCAGAAGTCGCTCCTCGCCTCAGCTGTCATCCGTGCCGCGGACTCTCCGAGAGGCATCGAGCGGCAGCCACCAAAGTTCAAGGCTCGCCGAGAGCCGGGCAAAGTGTTCGCGACAAAGTGCCGATTCCGTGGAATAATGATTCACGGGGCTAGCAGTAAACCTATCGTTTCCACTTTTTCCTCGTCGACTGGCGAAAGGTCAGGGGAACCGGGGACGAGGGAGAGGGACGCGGCTGACAGCCATATAATTAGCATTTATAACGCGTCCATGGGACGATGGGGAGCCATTGTTGGGACGCTAGCTCGCTTAATGGAACGACGAATTAAAAGGAAGCGCGATCGAACCCGGGGAATTAATCCCGCGGCCGGCTGTAATTAGCGGGACGGAGTTTCTCGTTCCTCGATTCGCTGCTCGCTAGATCCTCGTTAACCGTGTCGTTGCCTGTAAATACTTGCCGATCCCGCTTCGTCCCGAGCCCCTCCGATAGCTCCGCCGTCCAACGCCATATCGAATTTGTAGCCTCATCGCTCGAACGAGAGGCAGACGCGGGGCGAGATCGCGGATTATCCACTCTGTTTATAATCGCGTTTGGTAAGCAGAAACCAGGCCTATCTCCGATCCGCCGTCTCCCACCGCGGCAGCGGGAAAAACTGGCGAGTGGTCATCATCGTTAAATAAAGCTCGTTCGCCGGCTCGTCCGTGGGCGAGCAGAACGGTCGGTTTTAATGGCTTTCCATGAAGATGCTCGCGACCCGTCGGGCCTGAATTCTCTGCCCGATCACCGTGAAATAGCTGCATGATTCACGTGTAGACGTAACGCGAGCCTCGGCGCACGGCCGATAAACAGCATCGACGGCTGGAAGTCGAATAGCTCGCGGGATGGAAAAGCCTGATCGATTTCGCTGTTAGAAGCCGTTAAAGGGATGCTTAGCTTCGGCCTCCTGGATAACAGGATTCAGTAAAGTCTTTCGTTCGAGTGGCGATGGAGAATGTGGACCATTGCGTTGTTGGCTTTCATAGGCTGTAATTAAAAGCATTTACACGGGAGAGTAGTCTGAATCTTTTGGTTTCTAACGTTAAGAATCTCTTTTAGGCTCTGTACTTAGTTCCCCAATTCTCCCATCGAATCTCTCCCCTAATATCTCAAAGAGTTTGAACGGAACTTGGAGATTTCAATGCCTGTGGTCTTCCATGGGCGTGTTTGTTCTATGGTATCTAGCGGATCTCCAGGAAAATTCTCCAGAAATAGTCTTCTATCGCCTCTGGCAGATGATCGCGAGGTCGCTGGAGTGGAAATCGGCGAGCAGCGCTATGCAGAAGCGAATGGACTCGGGAGTGGCGGTGAAAGGATCAAAGCGTCCCGAAGAGGCAACTCTCGCATTACTCATTCGGTAATACACGCTGTGCACTCGATACACTCGATAGTCGATAGTTTGACGCAGGCTTATTAATAACGTCGAGCGTCTAGGCGCCCGTCGAGGCCAGGGAACCTGTGACGGACAAATGATTCTATTAATGACGCTCGCTATTAACGCACCTGCGGCACCGCGCGAGGAAAAGCCGCCCTTAGGCCGTTGGAAAAGTTCACGGCTCGGGATCAATCAATTACGGATTCGTACCTCTTGATAACGCGCCCTTTGTCTCGACTATTGTGCGGGAATAAAATGTCGATAAGTACTCAGGTGATTAATCGACGGTATTATTGTTAATTACCAGTTCTAATGAGTGATTGATCGAGGGAGCGACGCCCGCGATTAGTCCAACATCGGACAATTAATTACGCGAGAGAGAAAGTTGCGACGCAAAGGCTATTGCCGCGTCATTCCGCGTCTACTTTTAAAGGGAGCACTTTTGTTCTTGGAGCTGGCTCCAGGCGATATCCCCACCCCGCAAATATCGGGCATAGGTAAACGGCGTGGAAAAAAGTAATAAGAATAAGGTCCCAAATACCTGGACATTTAAGGTACGGCGGACACACGTTTGAGAATTTTTCAGTTATACAAATCGATTTATTCAAAAACGATTTTGCAATTTCATGGGACAGCGTGTGTACTTTATCATTAAAAAAAAAAAATATTGTAGGATTGAATAATTTTGTAAAATATTGAAAATTCATATTCCTTACAATGGCCCAATTCCTGGACAGCTTAACTAAGTAGTATGTCCCGGTGTCCCAATTTTTTTGTCCCATTACCTTGACACATGATGAAATTTGGATGTTTTCTAGGGAAATTAAATAAAAAAAATAAAAAATCAATAGTTTCTTCTTTTTGGCATATTTCTTCTGTATAAGTAATTTATTCAAATCAATAAACAAACTTAAGTAAAAAGAATCTATTATTGATTGACTAATTTTAAGGTTATGTGTATTCGTGTGTAACACACGAATTTTACATATGAATTAAATATTATCATTAAAACAAGATACCAAGAATACAAAGTAATAATTGTCAAGGTGTTAAGTAATTATTTTATTATTGTGTCAACAATAACGTGTACCTACTTATTTCACAGTTTGCACACATGGTCAGGTTTAGGGACGTTCCGGGATTTCACTGTACCAGTAGATAGACACGCGAATAAAATACGAACTTTAATTTTAATCTTCCAATTAAAAAATAATACTACAAGGTACCATTTTTCTAAAACTGTACTAGTTGTGCCAATATACTAAACAATATTAATAATATTCGCTTAAGAAAAAGTGGAGACTGTTTAGCAAATCAGATAAAAGCAATAGTAAAATGGTGTAAACTGGAGAGTTCAAGAAAATTTATTTATATTACGAGTGTTACTTGTGTACTAAGAAAAATATGTATATGAATATATTTGATTAAATACTTGAGTAAGTGAATAAAATAGTTCTTTTATGAATAAAGTGAATATTAAATGTAATAATCAGTATTATTTGCACTAGTGTCCAAGTACTGGGACGTGTCCAGGTATTAGGACATTTACCTTAAAGGAGAAGGATGCTCCGTGGAGGAGTCCTCGAAAGACTCGGTTCGAGGAGATTTGATACACCGCTCGACACGCTTCGTTGGGAGAGAGGGAAACGAGACAATGGGGATCGATCTTTGATCAGGTTCTTAATTCCCTGTCCGAATCGATTGTCGTGGGTCTCTCTTCTGCCTCTTTGTGCCGGCCCGAACCCGCACCCCCCTTTGCCTCGATTTAATTGAGAGTGGAAAAACAGTTGCACTCCAATCGTTCTTCCACCGCGGAGTTCGCAAAAACCGTGGAGAAACTGTGGCGGAGCTTTACAAAGCTGCCGCCTTTTTGGGGCCGGCAGGAATTCACTCGATCATATTTCTCGAGCTAAAAGGAAATTAAACATTTCATTTTTGAATTAAGTAGGTAATTCTCGTTCCTCGGCCCGAAGATTGGTCTGACACTTCCAAATTCTTCGAGTGGATGTCAATTTTCAGTACCACCTGGCAACTCGAGGATCTCCAAGCAGGAGGCATCCCAAGAAGACGATAGACAGGATCGAGAAACAAGGAAGCAAACGGGGCACGTTTCCAGCTCCCCCTGAACTCCTCTCGCCTCTTCATCGTCATCGTCTATTTAGTTTTGTCGCCGTGGATGTAGTGGACGGTGCAGGACAAGCTGCCCAGTCTAATTAGCAGCGGTCTAATATCGCCTGGTAGCCGGCGTAAATTAACCAGGAGCCTAACAGACTACAACTAATGGTACCACGTTCCCTCCGCTTCCCTATCAGCGATCAGAAAAACCAACGACGCGTCGATCCTTCCAACAACGCTTTCCGATTAGCAGCGTAAACACGTCGCGATGCCGCGGGTACCTTCAACGACGCCAGCTTTTCATTCGACGAGAATGGGACGATTAATCCCGAAGAAACAGCTGCGCCAACAGATCGCCAGATCTTCAACGGATTCGTGATCCTAATGCGTTTGGTCCTTTGTTCGGTGTTCCAGAAGATCGCAGCCAGCTTTCCCGCCCCACAAACACGCATAATCCCTTACGACATCAGAATCCCTGTTTTTCTAATAAACAGAGGCTAATTAGCCGCTCGATCGCCTCGGTGCGGGGCTTAATGGTTTGTGAAGGCGAGCAACCGAATCACGGGGCGTCGTTGTTCGTCAGCCTGAAGCTAGGAGTTAAAGGGTGAATTCCACTTACGCCCAAATCACCCGTGATTTTCATTAAGCTAGGTTTTCCTGTACGCGACTAAACGCAACGTTAGGGAACTTCAAAATCGATTTTCTCGAAAATGAAGCGCGATATGAGAAAAAGTTACTCTTCCTTTTTTATTTATAACAAATAAATAAGTCGAGAAAAAGGAATAGAATTTTTTGTTATCGCGCTTCATTTTCGAGAAAATCGACTTTGAAATTTTTGACAGTGCGTCCAGTCGCGTGCGGGAAAACCTAGCTTAATGAAAATCACGGGCGATTTGGGCGTAAGTGGAACTCGCCCATAATTAAGCGTACGCTGCTGTGTGAAATTTAATGGAGGCTCCTGGAGCTTATCGTCGTTATCTATAGCATCGATCTGTGGCAAACGATATCCATCGTGGATTGGCATCGCGTCGCCGTGAATTATTAAGTACTATGCACGCAGCGTAGTGGATGATCTCGAAGGGTGGAAAACGATTCCGGCCCCTTGTTGGGCCGAAAAATAGGTAATTCTTTATGAATTTTTTGTACAAAAACAGGTCGACAAATTAATTTGATGTTTGGCGGGCTGTTTTATCGTATCTTGGACTATTGTTCTGAATTTTTGTGTGACAGTGAAACCAAAACAAGAGCGTGGAAAAATAATCGTGTGGTCCTGGCGTTGACGAAAAGTACTGTCAGGGTTATTCGAAACACAAAAAGGAAAAGAGATTCTTAAATTATATGAATGTGGCTATGGGTGGTAGTAGATTTATTGCCGTACCTATCTATTACCGTTCCTTTTTTATTTAAAGAAGTTTTCCCGGTTTTGAGGCAAAACCTTTCCCAGACTGAAATCATGGTGCTTCATCTGCTTCAAAAGACTGCCAGTTTAACATTCTTTTATTTTTCTTAATACATTTACTACCACTCACAGCCACATTCATATAGTTTAAGAATATCTTTTCCTTTTTGTGTTTCGGATAATCCTTGCAGTGCGTTTTGTCAACACCAGGGCCACCCGATTATTCTTCAACGCTCTCTCTATATCTGCCATGTTTTTTTTCACTGTCACACAAAAATTCAGAACAATAGTTCCAGATACAATAAAGCAGCCTGCCAAACTTCAAATGTAATTTGTCGAACCGTTTTTGTATAAAAAATTCACGAAGAATTACCTACTTTTCGGCCCAACAAGGTGCAATCCCCCCTTAAGGAAAACACAACAGTCCTTCTATTATTCCTACCACTATTTCTTGAACTAAAAACGCAAAGCTATATGTGCCGTAATTACTGTAATTTCCTAACATGCGAATCCCAACCTTCTCTTACCTGTCCCTATACAATCTACCACTGAATCGATAAATTTCTTCATATTCGCGTAAGCCAATGTTACAAACATGTCCTCTGGACGTTCCACGAGCCAGCGTTAAATCGTAACCGTCGTCGCTATCGCGTTCTCACGTCCTTCGCGCCGCTAATAAACGTAGAACGACAATCGGCCCGCGATTAATCATTCCATCGACTCGCAAATTGGATTCCACTTTTCGACGAAAGTTCGCGGCCGAGCCGGACTCCGACTGGGCATTAACGAGCAATCGAACAGGGTAATTGCAGAGATCCGAGCGTCCGGGGCCGCGTTCCCCGGATATAGTCGAGCGAGCATTAAAATAATAGCGAATACATTACGGAAGAGAGCGTCCGCCGCGTCCACCAGGCCTTGCCTGCTTACGAATGCAATCTCCTCGAGACATTACCGATCGCTGTTTTCGGGTAGAGTAATCGTCGCAGCTCGACCCGTTCGTTTCGCAATAACCGGCGACCGGTCGCCATTAAACGTAATTGGAGGGATCCTTCGATCAATCAATTTCGCTGGCTGTGTATAACCGCGGCTTTCAGCTCTCCCGAGGAGTCAAGCGTTCGATATTGTTCCACAACTTCGTTCACGTATGCAGCGACTGTGTTGGAAAAGGGGATTCCCTGTTTCACGAGCAGCGCGTTTAAAACTATAACTACTTAGCAAAGAAGATTGTCTTCGACGATGTTATAGTAAAAGTTGCGCTAACTTTTGCGGCGCTTCTTCACGACTCCCTCGCTAGATTTGTATTACACAAAGGGCTCGAAGAGTCATCCACGCCACTTCGTTCCCGCGACAAGCGGCGGGGAAGACATTTCTCGGTTCATGCTTCTACATCCACTTATTGCCAGCGCGGCCCACATATTGCCTGCGCAGTTTTCAATCCCAACGGGGCACCATTAACCGCTGGAATCCGCGAAACGAGCGCGGCGGTACGTGTGGTTTGTTGCAAAGGTCAGACTCCCGTGGAATTCCACGGAAAATCCGCGGGTTCGGCCGATCGCGCGGTGATCAGGGCGCGTTGCGTAATGCCGGTAATTGGAAGGATCCCCTGTCTGATCGATCGGGGGTAATCGCCGCGAGAGAGGAGCGACGCGAACGTGCCGGTGCGCCGTGTCAAACGTCACCACCTGTACACGCACCGTGACTAAACCGATCGCGCCTTTCCGTCCCCGTTTTCCACTAGATTGAATCCCAGCCCCGGCGGCTCGAGCCTCTAGGAACCGTCTAGCCGGCTCGCGAGAGTAATCCGAGACTAATCGCCGCGCAGATGGTTCCTCCGGAATCGATATTGTTGCCTGGGAAGCAGGTGTCGATGGCTGATAGCGACGCACAAGACGAGCCAGGATTAATGCCCCCAGTTCTCATTCACCGATGTCCATTTGCCGAGAGAGAAACGTACGGTGATACGGTGTCCCGCGATTTTCCACGGGGCGGGGTCGGCGTTATTATGAACAAACGTTTCAACTAACATTCCGCGGAGGCCTGGCGGAATGGAGTTGTTCGCGGCGCGGCCAGCATCCCCGACGCGGCGAGAGATTTGTAGGTCGGGCGGAGAAAATATCCCCGTCCCGGGAGAAGCCACGGGCCGACAGAACAGAGAAAAGGGGACGAAGAAAAATGGCCAATAAAAGTAATTCGAGCAGCCGGTAAACGACCAAAGTCGAGCCTCTCGACTACATTCCATGTAAATTGGACACGCGCGCCTGCTGCATGACCAGCTAGAACGCTCCGTACCGCCTCGCTCGCTCTCTTGGAAATAAACACCTGCTAATCTCCATTAGTCAATTCTTCTTAGCTACGGATTCGCGTTTTTTTTCACCCCCCTTGCTCTAGCTGCGGATGGACACGGTTTAATGGAATGGAAGTAAGTGAGCGGGGCCCCCACAATCGGGCGACATCGGAATCGCCTCGACACACCGATCGTTGTAGGAGGGTTTTTCTGATGGTTCCATTTATTTGTTTTGTAACTGGCTTGGCTGCCGCGTTGTGGGTGGCGAAAGTATCGGAATCGCTGAAATGAGACTGGACGGGGAATCGGGGATCGGTATATGTTTCATTAAAATAAAATAGAACGCCGTCGTTCCACGGAGCATCGATACAGGTAAAAGCGATTCGTCTGGCCTGCGTTTGCTGACGAGGACGCTGCTGAAACGCGATCTCGTTTCACGAGGGATCGCCCCGTCTCGGTGCAATGGAAAAATACTTCAGCCTAGGGTGTTGCGTGTCAATAATTCGCGGTGCCCGCGCGAAACGTCGCATATTTCCCACCATTCTTCTGTCTCCCATCCGTTCTACAATAAAATCGCGTTTTTATAGTCGCCAAATGGATTCTCGAAGCGTTTTCGAGAGCTGCCCTCGTAAGTCGCGCGTTCAGGTACGGTTGGATATGTGCGTGGAGATACCTGCCGCGATTCGTTGAACAGCGATACAGTTAAACATCGTTAGCTCGTGAAATTGCTAATCGTGTTGCACCCAAGTGCCTCGCGTTTCTTTCCTCCTGCACCACGCTCGATTTGCCTACTTTTATGGCCTATTACTGGAAGACAAACATCGTTCCGGACGGCGGTTCGGAATGGTCTGGACTTTATTCTCCTCGACCTCGTGTCAGCGGGACTTTAAAAGATTTCTCGAGCGCTGCTCCTTTGGAACAACTGCTTTATTTACTGATCGGTATGTACGTCGACACGGATCACGCGCGAGCCGAGCCCGACTATTATTCCGCCTGCCTTTTGCCCGCCCTTCTTCCCCTGCGCCGTTCTTCCCTGCCCACCCGAATCGACCGCGAACGACGCACTCGGACGCGTAAGTATTCATAAAGCGGCACGGGTAATTAGGTAATGACTCCTTCGGCATTGGAGCGTCGCCAACTCGCGGACTGATGACGCTGACGACACGGTGATAAAAGATTTTCTTGTCCCCCGTGTGAATTACGATCCGTCGGGGCTTCAACATCGCCGAGTTATTCCTAATTGCTGCCTCGACTAATGATATTCGCGTGTACGCGGGCCACCGCGTTGCCCGTCTCTCCACCGCTCCCCTGTTTCCGTGTACTTGTCCTCGTTGATGGGAACAACGTTGGGTAGGCGCTCGCTTGGATTGTTGCCATCAGAACAGTGGCACGTTCTGTCAAACGATTCGCGTGACACTTCAAACACTCGAACGTATTTGTCGGACGAGAAGGGAATGTAACAGAAACGAGACGGTGGCTGGTAGGCGATAGGATCGGCGAGCCACTCAGCCCAACCATGTTGCGGACCTATTCTTTCCAGCTAATGGTGTTCGAAGTAGAAGAATACATAGTGCGGACCGTGGACCAAGCGAACAGTGGTGGATGCTACGCCAATTAAAGGAACAATCTCGAACAATTTCACATACACACGTACATCGTTAAACGTCGTTTCGCGTTAATAATTGGCGACGGTGTGGGGCAGCAAGAAGCGGCGTAACCAGTAAGAAAACGCGGCGGTGGAGCGCGCTGGAGCGGAAATGCCGGCCGATACACCGCCGAGGAAATATTTCAGGATCGGCGGGATGATCGATTAACGGGCACGATGCTTTATTTGCATCATTGACGTCTAAATTGGATGCATGAATGGAGGTCGCCCGCGGCGAACCGGCTAACGGCACCCATGCCCAGGCACACGGGGATGAACGGCCTTAGACCAGAGCCAGAGATAAGTCCTCAAACGAGCCGCCCGCACGAGTATCTGCTCGTGATTCGAAGCAGAAGCCTCGTTCGCCCGCAGGACACTTCTGCTTATCGTCCACCGCCTGGAAAATGGCTGCCCTTTTTTGGGACCGCCGCGTTCGAGCAGGTCCGCCGATCTGTCATCGGGACGAGTTCGGGGGAAGAATTGCTGCGACCTTCTCTTGTTAATAAAAGAGGTACTCCAGAAAGGCGGAGGGACCGTAGCACGTGGGTAGCTTTAATATTTCAGAAGCTGAAGCTCGCAGGGCAGATTAGAATATATGTAAGGTAAATCCGGGAGACGCGGTCGGGCCGGAGAGTTGGTCGAGTCGCTATATTTCAGACTCTCTACATAAAAATGCGTTAAAGTGCAGACCAATTACTTCTCTAGAAGCCAAACAGTTGAATGAACAGCGTGATTTCGCTTCCTTCTGTGTTTTTCTGGCTTTAAAAGGTAAATTGAGGTTATATTTAACCTCTTTTGTCAAACAGCTGTGTAAAGAATCGTATTTAAAATATAATTCTATGTTTATTTTCGTTTAATGTTTAGGATAATAAGATAGTAGAGATATTGAGGGACAATGCAGCCAAAGTATTTGGCCATATTAACTCTTCCTCTCAAAGCTAACGAGAAGACCATCTCTAGCTGCAGAAAGGAGCGATTTTTTATTATTTTTGTTTATTTTTTTATTTTTTATTATTATTTTATTATTTTTGTTTATTTAGTTTATTTATTCACTTTGGTATTCATTTGCCTTGCTAATCGCCAGTAGGTAGTTCACTTTTTCTTTGATGTATTCTTTACTTGTTTAGCGTAAACAAATTAAATATCAATGAGTCTGTGGTTGTATTCACTCATAAATAATTTTGCTTTATTCTTTGTTAATTTTCAATGAATTATTACGTGAGTGGTCTCTGCCAACGACGAAAACCATTTCTCCCGGCACGTGCGGAGAGGTAGTTAGATGTCATGACTTCAGTTTTCAAACCCGATTTACAGTAAATATTGTCTTAAAGCAAATATCGACCAGTTTTTCTGAATCGGCATAAAATTCTGAACATATAGTTTTGTTCTGATAACCGGGGAGACAGGGGAGACCGGGGCTGGTAGGCCAGTTTTTCAGTTTTTGATTTTTATTAAATTATGTGGGCGAAATATCATTAAACCGGTTAGTATATTTGATAGGGCATACATTTGGCTATCTGATTAAATTAATAATGTTGACTCAATGTGACAACAATTAAGGTATTTTAATGTTTTTCTAACACCTTCCATGCTGGGCAACCAGCCCCATGATCGGGGTTTGTTGACTTACAGTATGGGGTAGGTTGACTATATGTGGGTACAATCAGTTAAGAAAATGTTATTAGCAACTTATCTCAGTGGTAATAAAATAACACAATGTTACAAGAGTCGTTTCATTATAAAATATTCATTTCTTTTTTTTCATATTTTAATAATACGCTGAAAATGTTTTCAACTTAAACATTAATTATAATATATTTATAACATAATGTAAAGTTTAAGGTTGTTATCCCCATATCACCCTAACGAAAGGGTGTAGAGATCTGAAATTTCTCTCAGTGTTGTTTTAGGCAAAGGGCATTATTTGGTACACATAAATACTAAAATTGGTGCTGGGGCCGTTTTCCCTATGCTTACTCGGCTACACCCTTTGAACAAAAAATAAAAATCGCTTTATGAATGAAAATAACAATTTAAACCTTATTAGTCAACCAGCCCCAACCGATCATTTTGACTTCAATAATCTATATAACCTTCAATTATTTATGTATAAACAAAAATACTATGTCAATAGATCGTCAAATAAACAAACTTTAAAATAGTCCCTTAACATTTATTCTATTGTAACTATATAGAACGTGAAAATATAAAATCTTTAAGAAAAATTATTTACTTACATAGTCAACTTTTCGACAAACGCTGATAACTGTTAAAAAACATGCGATCGCGGGGTCGGATATAAATGCATGGGATAGTAGAAGTGACTTCTTTCTACAGTAAATATTTCCGCAGTAGAGCATATGTCGGTGCAAAGTTATTAACAATTAGTCAATCTACCCCTTGAGACAACCAGTCCCGGTCTTCCCTAATTTCTATATTAGTTTTAATATCCATTTTATATTAGATCGACCGCGTCTCCCGGATTTATCCTACTCTGCTGCTTGAGCAATTCAATGACCGAGTCTCGCGTTAACCACCCCCCACTTTTGTGAACCAAGAATTAAACTTCTTATACCACTTCAGCTTCCAATCTCTGCAACCTCAATGACCTAATCTCACCTTTTACAACCCCCTGAGTAGTTTTGTGAGCCAAGAATCAAACTTCTAATAATGCGTGGGCGTGTCGATGCAGTCCACTGTCCTCCACCGATCGCTCCCCGAATTGCCCCAGCGTCCATCCACCCCAGTCGTCCTCCCGCTCGGTCAACAGATTGTGTACTTAATCGGCCGTGAAAAGAGCAAATCGTTTCGCTCGCGATTATCCAAAGCATTGTCCCCTTCCGTCCACCTCGTCCCTCCGCCTCCCTCTGCCGCTGTTTTGCCAGCCACCCTCTTTCACACTTTGCTGCCTCCGCGCCTCTAACCCCTGCATCTTCGCCGAGGAGCACGAGCCGCTGCGCTCCGGCCAGGGGTGGTGACGTCAATCGCTTTCGCGCGGAAAGGTGTAACCGATTCGAAACGGCCGTAAGATCCACGAGAGCGGCAGTAAATTCGGGGACCGGCTAGGGCAAGCTCCCGCTAAGGGCGCCGTTTAATTATTCCCTGAGAATTCAGCAATTTTCCGTTTTATCGCTCTCCAGCGACGCGTCTGCTTCATTTCAAAGGGGACCCCGAGTGTATGGAACCGTGGGGCACTCTTTGGAGAGTTCTTCTCGAACGTTTCGGGATATTTAAGCGTTTACGTTTGTTTATTGGCATCGTTCAAAAGTGATTCGAATAAAGGATATAAAGGATCTCCTTCGTGTGAAGATGCTACGCGACCTCTGCTCGAGCCACGCCGCGCGTCACTCGAGGGTGGAGTTTAATTATCGCCCAGGAATTCGGTAATCTTCCGTTTCGCCGTGTCGCCAGTGGTCGGTGTTCCTCAACTTAAAACGGCGCTGCACGGTTTGCTGAATTTTTCATCCACCCCGCTGGCATAATTGTCAAGATCTCCTCGGGCCAAGTTACTATCTGACAAATATGCATCTCTCACCGTTCCAACGCGTTGGAAACGGAATACTTTCTCCGTGCATTCGAGGCGAACGCGCGAGCGTGTATTTTAGACGCCCCGGGGGCGGCATTTAATTATCCCACAGGAATTCAGCAATCTCCCGTTTTATCGCCGCGCGGTATCTCTCCCAACGTTCGCGGGGGCTTTCTTCGAGAAAACAGGAAACGGCCAGCGGCATTTCCCTCGAACCTATCACGGGGGGGGGGGGGGGGATCGTACGGTGGCGTCGTTGCGGCTGTGCCTTCGGAAAAGTAGTTTTCCGAGGGACGCAACAATACCGCGCGGGGCGGTCGCTCGCGTAAAATAAATGGACCGATTTATGGGCAGCCCTCGCTTAATAAAATCTCAGCTATGTCGACGCATTTACCCCGGGTATTCCACGGGGCCACCCTCTTGGCGAGAGGCCATCCCTCTGCGCGGCTGCTGGATGTCCAAAGGGCGGGATAACGATATTTGAACTTGAGCTTCGTCGATCCCACGGGCATACGTGTTTATTCGTTTACGAAATTAAATTAGGAGACGGAGAAGTTGGCTTCGATCGCGAGGGGTGATTAAAAATAGTCGCTGGGAGTGTAAATACTTCTGCAGAGTCCAATGGATATTGCATCTTTTAATAGCGTAGGCAAAGTTGTAGAAGAGCCTTGTACATGAGTATTAATACCCTGTAATTTCGCTGCCCTATGTTTAAAGTTGGGTATAAGTTTCGTCTGTACACCTTTTGCGTCATTTCGTGTAAAGAAAGTAGTATCAATTGCTACAAATGCCACCTAGCGTTTAGTCTAAAGAAAGGGTAGAAATATTCATAGGTCATAATAACCTTCAGTGTCATTCCTACATTATCTTGCAATTTGAACTGACCTTAATCGGGTTCCGTAATGATTTTAACGTTCTATATATTCTAGGTGGAAATTCTACACGCTGGTAGTTTGCTTGTTATTGTTTTAATGGAAACTGGAGAACACCTATGCGCGGTTTCTTGTAGAGTTTCCACGATAGAAGCTACGTTACAAGGTAGAGATCCTGAGGTTACATTTAGTCGGCTACTATCGCGTTATACATTTCACTGCTTGCAGTAAACTTTATCGACGCTCTTTTCACGGTTGCGCCATTTTTTCTAGATCTTTTATGTCGCAACACATCGTGTTTAGCTGATTACCATACGCTCGAAGCTGAACTTTGCAGCTACGTAAATCAGTCATTTATGCACCACAGAAATCTAACTAATCTCTGTCCAAGAACAGTTAAAATCTCATAAAAGGAGTCAAATATTAAGTACCTACATTAATATTAAACCTTCGTTGACACACATCTTTTTTCGATTCACCTTGACGTACTGGGTGGCTCACACCCACAACAATTTCTGATCGACTGCAATTCTTATCTAAAGAATCCAATCGTTATGAAGAAAATCATGGGTCACTTTCAAGGCCTCTAGAATCTATTCCAATAGTTTTTTTATTGTAATTTTATTACAGTTTCTGTAAAAAAATTCTAGATTACCATATGTCGGGAAAGAATGAAGAGAATCTTCAAAAAATTGTAACTTTTACAAATTTCAATATTAGAAGCTAAGAATCTACAGAGTTGTTGTTCAGATATAATATTCCGAGAAACAAAATAGTTTGTAAGTGGGCTTTGGAAAGAAGGCATTTATTTTGCATATAGAAGGTAGGCTATTTCGGTAATTGAAGAAACAAAGATATTCCACGAATATCGACGATATTCTACGTAGAATCTACGTACTGGAAAAAGTACAGGGCTTCAAAAATCAGCTTATGGGTGTCAACAAAGGGTTAAATATTAGATTTTCCAATCTTCAGACAGTAAAAAAGTGCAAGCAATTTAAAACATTATAGTTTAATCAGGCTGATCCTCCCAACACATTTCACATCTCACAAGGGGACCTTCAGGTGTGGCAATTTCAGAATACTTGTTGTACTTGAAGATCTTTACCTCGACATTTATTTCCCAAAACAGTAAGGCGCGCTTTTCTGCCAAATTCGAGAAAATAGACTTTGAAAAATTCAATAAGAAGTACGATTTTTCAAGCTAGAGATAATTTAAATTAAGATGTGAGGTTTTAATTGAAAATGATATTTAAATATCTGTTAATTCGCACGAATTTGCTAGGTGTTCAAATGAATAAAAAAAAAAAACTGTCAATAGTAAGACTAGTCGTGAGTGCTATGCACTGCCCTCAGAATTTTTCAAAGTCGATTTTCTCGAGTTTGGCAGAAAATCGCGCCTTACTGTTTTGGAAAATTAATGTCCGAGCGAAGATCTTCACGTACACTAAGTATCAATATTTCCTGAAATTGCCAAATCTGAAGGTCCCCTTGTCAGAACCAGCGGCTCCCTCCACCCGTCCCAAAAAATCTCCAAAAAGATAGTACCTACTTACACAAGCATAGAGCCTGTGCAGAGCTTGCTAACTTTCTCGTCCACATAGCTCCGCGTTCCCGCCCAATGACCGCGGCGTATTCACCCCAGAGAACGTCGTTGCTCACCCCTCTTTCACGCTCCCCATCTCCACCCCTAAACTCGTCTAACGCCCTGCTACCGTGTACGCCACGAGCTAACCTCCTCCCAGCCCGCTGGTGATCAACCATTTGTCACCAGGCCGCTGGATTTCCCATTTTCCAGCCGATTTCCCCGCAACGACACTGATATCCCCCCCCTCCCAGCCCGACCCTCGGCCACCCTCTCCAGCATCCCCTCCACGGGGCTGTCATCCCCTACGTCGTGCCGTAACGCCCTCGGTGTCGAGGCTTTCGGGGTTTTCGGGGTCGAGGCGACGACGAGACAGGGTAGAATGAGGTGGTGATGCCTATTTTCGCCGCCACCATTCGCCGACACTAAGTGACTGTGCAGCGACGGTGGCGACGCCGGTCGTTGTTCGGGGGGGTTCCGCGCCACCCCCACGAGAAGCTCATTTTCGCGGTCCTCCGCCGGCACAGGGGTAGGGAGATCGTTTGTTTTCCGCGCCAACGCCATTGTCATTGTCACTGCCGCCGAATCGATAGCGGAGGAACGTTGCCGGTGCCCGGCACCACCTCCCGCCCTCGATTTCTAGGGGAATCTTGCGTCGGTATTAACTTCCGAAAAATTTCGCTCGTTTACTTTTAATTGCTCTTCATCGAGTTCCACAGTTCAGAATTTAAGTTTAAATTAAATAACGAAATACCGGGATGCAGTGGTTGGTGGATTTTCTACTCTCTAGGACGCGCTACTTTGATTAAAGGTGCGAACGAGCGAATTTACCGGGGAACTACCCCTTTGGCGCGGGCCGTATCAGAGGGGAATCGCGGGATGGGTTCGCAGAACGTTTTAGTCGCGTTATCGTCCCTATTACACGATATGAAAACATAATATCGAGGCAGATAGCGCGAAATAACGATCATGACACGCCATCCCCCGTAATGAGGATCGCGTGTGCTCCTACATAGGCTGTGCCTTGGATGCCCGAGCCACAGCGGATGGGTACTACAATGTTTTCTTCGTCTGCTGCAAGCTTCCACCCTTCCTCATCCGCCGACGGATCCAGCAATATCCGCTCTTTAAGGGGTGAAACGCGATATACCCCGTGCGCGGTTCGTTCGATATCTCGTTATAATGTGGCAACAGCTAACACTCGTTAACCCCCGCGAGGGAAACCTTGCTCTAGTTCAATCATGTAACGGGATCCCGATGCGCCCTCGAGTTTTGCTTAAACATAAAACGTCGCCGTTCCTTACCGTGCCCTGCTTTTCCCTTGCTACTTGTTAAAGGAGCCTCGACTCCTCCCCCCTGCGAGGGGCCACGGCAAATCTAACGCACTGATTTTTAGGGAACCTTGTGGGTAAACAGAGAATCAAAATAAAATCGTTTGAAAAAAACAAACAGTCCATCTTCATTATTAAATAGGGGAGAGTTGCCAATATCGTACTGGTCACCTAAATCGTACCTCATCAATTTCTCAGTAATTGATGAATGTAAACGACATCTGATAATAAAAATATCAAGTAATTGCGAAATAAGAAATAGAAACAAAACCTTTTGAGCTTACACCCTATTTTGTGCGTGCTATAAAATTTAAAAAAATCAGGTATGATTGACGTAACTTTTTACCAGTTTATTTTAGCTGATAATAATCAAACAATGCAATTTTGTCCTGTATTTTTGTATTTTTCTAAAAGCGGGTTTAATGTAAAATATTTTACATTCATTTTAAGTACATATTACATTCATTATAAAGTTTAAATTGCGGCCCATGTGTGATCCATATACATATGTACATGTAACTATACATATAATAATCATTACTTTATGTTGAATATATGCTGCACTATTTGTTATTGATACTATTTTTAGTGGAGGTACGATTTTGGGAACCGAGGGTTACGATTTAGGAGACCGGTTGCCTAAATCGTACCTTTTAAAGTATGTGACAAAAAGATTAATAACAAATTGATTTGTTCTAAGCATATATTAGTAGGTGCCTAAAAGATCAAGCTACAATATCCAATAGTCATTTGCGTTGAAATTAGTACCAAATATGAAGTATAACGTAAAATGTCTTAAGTGGTACGATATAGGCAACCCTCCCCTATCTGCTAAACCGTTGACCCAAGTATAGGTGAGTTATTTTTCACTCCTCTACCCTGGAGATTTCGTTAAAATCGTTGCATGACACTTAACGTGGACCACTTGTTAATGTAATCCCCTACGAGGGATCGGCTTTGCGTGTTCCCCCCGACACTGATCGCCGATGACATGCTATTTCGCGACTTCCCGTACGCGAATCGCGATGCCACAACCGGCTGGGATGATCCCAGCTTTTCGTGTAGAATATAAAATTCCCTCTGCAACCTGTTTGTCGCCGCTGCTCGTGGCCGTTCCGCCCGTAGATAACAGAAGCGTCGATAACGCGGGAGCATGAGTCGCCAGTGTGTTTCGTGTGCCGGGGCGGTCGTTAAAAATTTCGCCCCAGTTAACGACCTGAAATTACAAGCCACCGTTCTAGTTCTCTCTCCTATCTTTAACCGGCAACGAGCCTAACGACCTCGCTGTAATTGCGAGTGCAGCCCGCCCTTTACGCGAAACGCGGATTATTCGTTTATCCGCGGCAGCTCGCGGGGGAATAAATCACCCCGCTGATCGGGTATAAAGTCGATAATAATTGCTTCGACTAATTTAATCGCGGGACTCGCGCGTAATAGACGCAATTATCGTTAATATGCCAGCGGTAATTGTAGACGGTTAATTTGCGGGGACCGAGCGTTTCGCTTCTTTTCCCACTGTCCAGACACTGCAAAGCTGCCGCATGGAGTGCCCTATGCTAACACAAGGATACCTCGATTATAGTCTATAAGCGGGCATATCCGGGTAAGACGTGTGACTTATGAACTACTTCTTACTTACTACACCTACAGCCAGGCCTGCTCGATTGCTCGGCTATAGCGCGATGGTAACTATAAGCTGGTTAATGTAAGCGTAATGCACGTACGGACAGAAGCGAGGTGTTATAAACGTGAGAATACAGAAACTGTCAATTAATCGCCTTAGAATTAGACGCAGAACATTCGTACTCAAATTCATCAGCCACTGCTCCGAAGTGTCGAAACTACTTAGTTTTTAAAACCTTTTCAAAACCAATCGCCACGTTGCACAGTAAGTACATACCTACCTACCTACACAGTCGAAGAAACGCTGCGCCGTGTCTCAACCCTCCACGACGCACCGGCACGATTGAATCCGCCCGCTTCACCCCCGGGGCAGGATTAAAATTACCGAAATCAATCAGCCCCGTTGAAGCCACACCCCCACCCGCGTTAATCGCGACACTTTGCCACGGTATCGTTGCGCCCGGCTGGCAGAATCAATTTCAACGATCGCGGAGACGCATTGCGAGCGCTGACCACTTGGCTCGCGACGCAGGTATTAAAAATCGCCCCGTGCGAGATGTGGAGATTAGGCGAAGGGCGAGGGTGTCGGTGTCAGGGAGGCCCCGGTGGCTACGTGACTTACGCGGCTGCCCGCTGTCTAATTAAAGAATGCGAAACGCCGTGCGTTCATGTCTGCGGGGCATTAATCTAGAACAAACATGGCCGAGTCGCGGGTGCCCGAGCAAGGCTATCGCGCCTAATGTGGCTATAATACGCTAATGACTCTGGAATCGATTAGTCTCTACACTCTTTATCCCCGTCGGTTTCCCTACGTGTACCTATAGTCCGCGGCGTGCTGGACCCTACGTGCACGAGGAACAGGCGCCGACGCGCCTACTGGCGCGGGTCAGCCGGGTACTATTCGCGAAACAGGAAACGCGCGTCCTCTCGAGCCAAGAGGGACGTATGCCATCGTATAACTAACGGTAAATAGTCGTGCTTATCGCGTGCCACCGGCGTGCGGTGGTATTTTCGGTATGGTTGCGCGTCACTAAATGATGGCACGTTTTCCCCGGCGTCCAGTGGACGCGGAGAGGTGTCTTGAGGTGCCGCTCGATTCTGATCACGTGAATTTTTTTATACACTGAAAGGGAAGATACACACTCCGCTCCGCGGTGCACCTTCGAGGGCTCGTTTGGCCGAGGACTCGAGTTCGAGCAGCCTTTGAATTCGAGACTTCCGGTCGGGGACCGTCAGGCGTTTGTTCTGTGGCGGATACTCAGGTCAGTGACTTTAAGTAAAAATTGAACGAGAGCTGGCCATGAACGCGTAGATTTTGGAAAGTTTATTTCCTATGTGTCTTGATTATCGGCAAGTTGTTTGTCTAGGTATCGTGTATGCTTCTGTAGGCATCAATTTGGATACTAGAGCGTCCACTGTGCCTGTTCAATGACAGTGCTGGTTGTGCCGAACGAAAAACAGGCAGTTCGCACGATGGCACCGTTTCGAGGGTTGATAAAAGGCCTGTTAGGGGTGTTCGATGCGACACAACCTTCGTATTTATAGGGTAACTCCGGGGGACGCGGTCGACCTAATATAAAATGGATATTAAAACTAACATAGATATTACTTATTTTATATGTTCAGAATTTTATGCTGATTCAGAAAAATTCGTCGATATTGGCTGTAAGACAATGTTCACTGTAAATCGGGTTGAAAACTGAAGTCCGAGGTGCCGGGCGAAATGGTTTTCGTCGATGGCAGAGATCACTCACATAATTATTCATGGAAAATTAACAAAGGATGAAGCCAAATTATTTATGAGTGAATACAACTACAGATTCCTTGATGTTTAATTTGTTTACGCTATACAAGTAAAGAATTCATCAAAGAAAAAGTGAACTACCTACTGGCGATTAGCAACGCAAATGAATACGAAAGTGAATAAATAAACTAAATAAACAAAAATAATAATAAAAATAAAAAAATAATAAAAAAATCATACCTCGACCATCTCACCTTTCTACAGCGAGAGATGGTCCTCTCGTTAGCTTTGAGAGTAAGAGTTAATATGGCAAAATACTTTGGCTGCATTGTCCCTCAATATCTCTGCTATCTTATTATCCCAAACATTAAACGAAAATAAACTTAGAAGTATATTTTAAACACGATTCTGTACACCGCTATTTGACAAAAGAGGTGAAATGTAACCTCAATTTACCATTTATAGCCTATAAATCCAGAAAAACACAGAAGGCAGCGAAATGAGGCTATTCATTCAACTGTTTGGCTTCTAGAGAAGTAATTGGTCTGCACTTTAATGCATTTTTACGTATAGACTCTGAAATATAGCGACTCGACCAACTCTCCGGCCCGGCCGCGACTCCCGGATTTACCCTACAGAATTTCCGCTGGCATATGTACTTGTCACAGATCCTAGCTGCGACATAGATTACCTCATGAATTATTATTTCGAGCTTCGCGGCACTTGGAAAATGCCATCCACGTGGACAAAAGCAAGTGACAAGAGGCACACGCGTAATTTATGGAACAAAGGAAATATTATACCCGCCGCCACTCGCACCCGTCACAAGGGTAGCGAATTTCCCGAGTAACGCTGAAGTAACCCTGTTTCACCGAGCGATCAGCGCGAGGATATTATTCGGTAACACAGGCCCGTCAACAATGATTTCGACGCGTCACCCGCGACGCCGCCAACGAAACACGAACAGCGCCGGCTGTATCCCCGACTTCTCCGGCTATCGGCCATCGAACGGCCAACAATAGCCGCTAACACGCGGAAGGCATCCCTCCAAATGAAATTTACACGGGATTGAAGCCGCGGCGTCGCGGGGGCAGGAAGTCGTCCGATCCTGCGGGCCAGATAGCACCGTTTGCACACGGACGGAGGAGAAAAAAGCCGCGCTTTCTTGGCCCGATCCGCGGCGACCGTGCCTTTTGTTTCACTTAGCACCTCGGCGCGGCGAGGAATTAGCACGGCCGTAAAGCTCGCTGGCCGGCGTCCGGCTGCCTGCGGTCGATTTGCATGAAAGGGACGAAAGGAAAGCGAAACAACACGGCGCGGGGAACAAGAGGAGCGAACGGTCCGACGGCGGTGGGAGCACGATCGCACGAAGAAGCTGGCACGAACGCGCGCACCAGCCACCAATTCACCCCCTAGGGCCGTAGGGTGACGGCGGATGGGCAGGGGGGCCTAATTACATTGAAAATAGGCGCGTTTCTGGGCTGAAAGGACGGTTCCACGGAATCGGACGCGTTCAGTGGCAATTTCTCGACCGCTTCACGTCTTCATTCTGTCGTGGCCTTTCTTCCACGGCCAGAAGGAGCCGGGGCACGGCGGGGCGATCTAACGAGGCCCCCACAGAGGGTTCGGAGGGGGGGGGGGGGGGGGGCCTCTCGAGCGGAAGTCTCGAATTCGAAACAATGAAAGGCCGCGCGAGGCGGTTTGACGCGAGCCACCGAACCCCTTTATGGCTCTATTCTCTTTTCGCCTCGCGTTCTCGCGGCCGGCCGGCGCGGCGTGCACAGGCCTCGTCTCTTTTTCTGCCTTTCCCTTTCCGTTTCGAGAGGAACGGTTGCGGTGCTGGCCCCGCCGCCGTTCCTCTCCGTACGTATATACGCGCGGAGCGGTATCCACGCCGGCGAACGACGGCAGGCAAAAAGATGCCGCTGGAGCTGCGGGCGTCTCTGACAATCAGGCCCCTGCCGAAAAATACGTGACACGCGAAAATCAATTTCAACGGTGGTTGCCAATCTCGTACCGGTTGCCCGTGAACGCTATTATATCGGCTTCCAAAGATCCCCCGGTTCTTTCCGCCTCGCACCGTCGCGGGGCCCTCGCTCCTCCTCTCCTTTATCTTTTTCTCGTTCCGTGAAGTCGCGAGCCGCGAGCCCGAGACCCACGAACACCGTATCAAATTTGACTTTATGTTTGACTGCTGCCCCGATCGCTTCCTGCTCGCAGAAACTGGGAATTTGCAGAACGCTGCCTGCTGAAGCGTGCGAGGTGGTAGCTCGTGCGGGTGCGCTGCTTGCAAAGTAATTGTTACTTCAAACTAGGGGAGACCGGGGCAAAGTGAACCTCGGGGTAAAATGAGCTTTCTTAATTTATTCTTTACCTAACAGTAGAATATATTTACAAATTTTGGTGACGTAATAAATTTGTATAATACCACAATGATAATTATGCACATTCAGAAATCGAAAAATGGAAATTCATTTAAAAAATTAAAAATGAAGTTTTAGAGACTTTCAATTGGTTTTCTTTTCAATTTAGCTTTTTGGATAAATGAGTTTTAAATGTATTATTTTAACTCTATTTTTTTTTCTGCGTGTTTATAAGAAGCTTATAAACATACATGCCCACGCGTTTAAGAAAACATTAATTCTAACATTATTAAATAATTAATTTTCTACTGAGTACGTATTCGGGGTAAAGTGACCGGGGTAAACTGAGCTGCAAATGGCTGCTAAGAACCAATGCGCAACTGATGTGCGCAATATCCTAACCTGTCAGCTGACTAGAAAACCACGCGGCGTGGTGGAACAGAAACTAACCTCAAAAAAATTTCCATAGTTTTTGACAATCACCGTGCAAAAAAGCCAGAAGCTGCCTTGCTACACACGTCATTCCAGCGCAAGGGGTTAATTTACCATTAGTCGAATTAAAGTTCTTATTTTGTTTCACCTAACTTTACCGCGGATAGGATTTCAGTTTACCCCATACATGGGGTAAAGCCTCTTGCATCATTTCTTTCAAGTTGAATTTTAATATACTCTAAGTTTATTTTAAGTATTGCTATTCGTCATTTATCAATAGCAATGTTTTAATTATATTATAAATCTCCAAACATTTTTATTGAAAGGGAAAAATTTTATTCGACTTCAAACTTTTTTCTTGTCACTTTGCCCCGGTCTCCCCTACTTAGCTGCAAATAGTTTAGTGTAATAATACCCGATTCCTTTCAATTATAACATGATCCAAGAGGCAACGTTCTCTGTACTATCTCCTAATCCACCCCACACTCGAACAAACGCGCAATAACGTCACCTTTGCCGCCAGCATTTGCCTAATTCCACAGAGTCGCCCATGGCAAATGGCCCCCGGGAGCAAATAAATCGCTGTTCGCGGAGGCAACAAACAATCAAGACGAATACCTCAATAAAAATCGTGTAAACGCAAACACCGTGTCGGCCGCCCCCTCGACGCCCGGTCCGGCCCGGCGCTCGCTGTGTAATCCGTGTGAAATTTATTTCTATTTGTCTAAGAGGGTCGGCAATGATTCCTTTCGCCCCTGGTGCCGGGATCCCTCGATCAGCGGTCGCGTCACACGGGAGTGATTTTCCTCGACACGCGTCTCGCAGCTTTGCGGCCGGACGCGAGCGGAGGGGTGGATCGGCCAAGGAAAACCGTGGCGGCCGGGGGTTGGGAGAGGGGCGCGCTTGGAAACGAGAGGGGTAGACGGATGGAGTTGAGACGATTATTGGACGCGGGGATCTAGCGGGCAAACTGAGACGGATCGATCGCATAAATCTCCTGGCACAGTGTAATATAAAGCCGAAGCGGGCTGGCTTCGAGCAGACGAACCTCCGCGCCGTCCACTGACATAAATACGACTTAGCGAGCGACTCTCGCGATCCTCCGCCGACTAATTGAGAATTATTCCTCCCCCCCCCCCCCCCCCGCGCCCGCCGTGGGCTTCTCCTCGCTAATTTCACTGAGTTATCGGAGGAAATCCTGTCGAGAGGAACGGCACCAGGATTACGCGGCCCGAATGGAATTGCGAGAACGGAACGCAACGGCGAATCACGTTCCAGCGGAATTAGAAAGCGACGAGGCTACAGCCGCTGTTCCATCGACGACGGTGCCGTCGACGATGGTCACGGTATAGTTTGTTTCCTAAATTATGGTCACGATGCGATGTCCACGGAATGTCTAGCTACTGTAGTCCGGCTACGTGGTCTGCGCGGAGTTATCTACAGTCTGCAGATGGGATATGGAAATGAAGTGTGTATTCTTCTTGTTACTTTGTGTACGAGTGCCGAGCTGTAGGCATCGATGAATTACTGTCGCAAGAGATACTTCGTATTTAATGCCGAAGGGTTAATTTACGAGCCGAGTGATTGAACTACCACTCAATTTTCGTTCTCCTTATAAAATATTTCTTGCTGCATCTCGCAGGTGCATCGATGCACCTTTAGGTAGACACGACTCCCCAAAACAGTGCGACATGCTTCCCCCAGCAATTATCTCTAGCTTCGCTTGGAAAAGAGTCGCAACCTGTCCCACCGCATTAATCACCCCCTATGCGTATACTTCTGTATTCTGAGCACAGACTGCTTCCACCACTTGCGTCTACTGTGTTTCACGGAAACAGTAACTTAGTGACAAGGTTACAGTTCACCTCCACCTAGAATATTCCACGCCCCCCTCCCCTCCCCCAACGGGTAAACGTAGGGGAGAACGGGGACAAACGTAACGGCGTCATGAAATTAACACGCCTTCTCCCGCCTTCCACAAAAGTATCCAAAAACTTTTGCTTTTCATAGTTACGCGTATTTAATGTTTCTTTTATTCCACGGAGTGACGCTGAGCAATACGACGATTCGTATACTGTGGGCGAGCTGATTTCGTTATTTCGATCATTCAGAGAAGTGTCTCCTCTGTTGGTTTTTTTTGTTAATATTCGTAGTTAAACAATAGACATTGATCCAATTATTTGTTAGAGCGCTCTTAGATAACGTCTTTATTAGTTGCTGTATTTGATTTCAATAAATCTTGTATAGTTTGTACGTTATAACAGTTCTATGCTGAAAAACATGGCTGGGGACAAAAGTAACACCTCATTACGGGGAGAAGTTGAATCCAATATTAACAACAGATTTTTTTAAAAAATCATAAATTTTAGTTACTTTTGGGGCCATTACACGAGATTCCATATTAAATCAAATACACAGTATCAAATAAATGTTTGAAGCTGGTTATGCTTTTTAATCGTTATCTACTTAAAATATGTTTATTTAAATGTTTGTTTCCATCGTTTCCGAAAATAAAAATCCTATTTTGCTTTGGAAGAAGTGTTTTTACTGAATTGTATTCAAAATAATTAGTATTACTTTCGTCCCCATGGTATGTTACTTTCGTCCTACCCGTGCAGGACAAAACCCATACAGCACACTTCGTGGCGGCAACGTTGCAGGATGGTTGCAGTAACCTTGCACTTGCTTGCGATGCTGCATGGTTGCAGCGCAATGTCGATGTATGGTTGCTGCGACGTTGCCATGCAACATTGCACGGGGCGGACATAGAATTGTTGCTGCAATATTTGAAATTGTTGCTAGCGCTCCCGACTAGTAACCATGAGGTCTCGTCAGTTCGCATCTCACTGTTGGCATTATTTTTTTTATTTTTATTCATTTGTATACCTATTGCCTCAAAGTTGCTGTGCGAAGTTGCCTCAAAGTTGCCGTGCAAAGTTGCCTCAAAGTTGCCGTGCAAAGTTGCCTCAAAGTTGCCGTGCAACTTTGCAGCAGGCGGACATAGAATTATTGCTACATAGTTGCGGCAACGATGCGTGAATCGTTGCAATCTTGCACCGCAATTATCCTGCAACTATGCTGCAACGAGAGTGTGCTGTATGGGAAGTAACACTGACAGTCACTGCGGAAAATTGCCATAACTCTTTGACTACTTATCGTGGAAGGCTGAATTTGTAGTCAAATGATAGACCAAGAAACACACTATCTTAAGGCATCATTTTCGTTTTTATATCTGCAAGAGGTAATTGGCAGCTTAGCCAAATGTAAAAAGTGTTACGTTTGTCCTCGCTCTCCCCTATTTAATTCTCCATAAGCCCCGAACCCCATTCGGTTGCGATTCCGCTCCCATTGTGTCACGTCCGAGCGCGCCACCTTTTCCGTACCCCTTTCCGCAGTTTCACCCCTGCCCGGGGCCAAATGATATCATTAACATCGCTTTACGTCCAATTCGAGCGGCCGTGACGTTTCATTACGTTGTGAACCCGCTTATTTCTGCAGGCACGACGCTGTGTCACCCTGTAATACACAAAGTTGCACGGAACCGCGGCACCGTCATAATTTCCAGGCCAATCGAGGCCTTCTTGCGTGCGTTAATAGCCGCGTGCACTGTCGATGCTTTCGGCTACGGTGCGCAAGTGTGCGGGCAACGGTACACGGAATACGTGTATACATTCAATCCACCGTGCCTTTAAATCCCACCGCAGTACATGGGTACTCTGCCGGTGATCGTAGTTAAATCGAAGTTGGGTCGAAGCTAAACACACCATAGATTCTTCTAACGAAGTAGAACGTCCTCTTAACCCTACATTACTAAACTGTTTTAGAAATTACGACAGCAAATCGACGATGTCTATTTACCTAGCTATATGTTCCCGTCATTATACCACGTATACATGAAATGCAACAAACCGATATGTCAGGCTCATAACATGAACTTGTGTCCGTGGTGTACCGAATAGAAAATATTTCACTTTTTATTAAACAATTTTTAAACGATTTTATATTCAGCTTCGATCCTCACTTTGTTTGTTTGTATGTATGTATGGCTCAAATCTGGCAACTCAAATTTAACCAACTTCCAACTATCCAATTGTCTTGAAACTTTGCAGGCGTGCGTAGTTTGGATGACAATACAATATTTTTAAAAAACTATTATCCCCGAGCGGGTGAAAGAATTACCCAATCATCAATAAATATAACCCATAACCATAAATCCAAACGACTTGAAATCAGCCACTCCCGTTCTTTACGAAAACAACAAATAGCCGCTGCGTTCGGGACGCTACCCACACAGCACCATAACATTGCAGCAACGTCTCTGCAATATTGCGGTGCAAGATTGCAATGTTGCACCATAACATTGCAGGTTCAGTCCTATGTCCACCTTCGCAATATTGCGGGTGTGTATTTTTGCAATGTTGCGGCAGCATTGCAAACATGTAGTCCTGCAATGTTCCGGCAATGATTCTGCAACGAAACGGCAAAATTGTGGCAATGATCCTGCAACTCTTCAGAAATATTGCGGTGCGAGATTGCAATGTTGCACCTAATCATTGCAGGGAAGTTGCAGGTTCACTCCTAGTCCTCTTTTCCCGCAACGTTTTGGAAATTTTACAGCAATGGTCCCACCGCAACGTTTCAGGCAGTGAGGGACGCGACGAACAACATCAATGTGTGCAGAATCGTAGTAGTATAACGCCCGTGTGTCTTTTTCTCATAGAAAATATTTTTACCCCAGGGGGATTCGAACCGAGGACCCTGCAGAATCGTAGACGAACACTTTACCGCCGCAACTACAACCGCTGATTGATAAGATTGCTTACGTATTCGAACTTATACTCCTACCGTGCAAAACTTTAAACTCAAATTATTCAAAACCGAAGGCTCATTTGACAAACCTATTAGGGATTTTTAACACTGTAGGTGCGGACTCTAATTTTAACCCGGTGTCATTTTAGGTTACGTTGGAAAGTTGTCTTTAGACTAAACCTTTGCATTTGTCGTTTCATCTCTCTTTTCTCTTGCTTGATTGTATATACATGTTTGTGCAATAAAGACGTTTAATAATGATAATAATAATAATAATAATTTCAAACATTAAAATATATAGTATCTACTCTATCTAAACAAATTAAATTCATTTTCAAATCTCTTCTATAATTTAAATTCATGTACAACCAACTCTCACAATAACACTTTTTTCATATCTTCAACGGCCAACGAGAAATTCTAGCATATCCACTTAAAGGAAACATGCTGTAGAATCTACTCGACGTCATATTTCAAATTTCGTCAGAGTCATAGTTGCTTCAGAATATTGCTGTACTGTTTCTACAATATTTCCACTACAGTATTGCACGGCAATATGTAGGCAATTTTGCTGGGTCGTTGCCACTGAAACATTGCACGTCGATGTGCGCGCAATATTGCAGAAATATTGTACGATCGTTGCCAATGGAACATTGCACGGCAACGTTCTTGTAATATTGCTGCAATATTGTAGGATCATTGCCACTCCAATAATGCACGGCAATATTGCAGGAACGTTCCTACAATATTGCAATGCAACCTGCAACAACGCAATATTGCAGCAACGTTCCTGCAATACAGCTGCAACGAAGTGTGCTGTATGGGTAGTCGCATCGCGATTGCCGATAATACACAATTTATCGAGAAATGATCCGTCACGTATGTACGAATATTAAAAAAAAAAACTTTGCAGGCGTTCGTAGTATATCACCATCGAAATTGTAGTACAAGAAAAGAATGATTTTTTAGTTATTTCAGCAATGTAGCGTTTAAGCAATATATATATATATATATTATAAACTCTATACAGCAATAAAAGATATTTGTACAGAAGTCTGAGCTGGGAAATATAAATCCACAAACACTAAAAACTAGAAAATAAAAAATATATAAAAAAAAATTTTATGTTAAACGATTTTATTAAAAATGCATTAAAAACTAAAGAATTATTCTTTTCTGGTACTACAATTTCGATAGTGCTTTTTCCCTTTAAATAAAATCGTGGAGTATGTCATAACAGAATATGAATCAATTTAATACAGAATCAAGCGTGGAAATGAATTTATTGTGAGATACCCTGCTCCACGATTTTATTTAAAGTGAAAAAGCACCATCGAAATTGTAGTACAATTAAAGAATCATATTTTAGTTTTTAGTGCATTTTTAATAAAATCGTTTAATATACAAATTTTTTTTATATGTTTTTATTGTTTTCTGATCTCTTACGATGGTAGGTGCTCTAGTGTAATTGCCCGTTTTTAACGCCATCTTCGGGAATTTATTTAACAAAAACTATAAGTTTATAATATCTGGCGTTTTGCCTGCATATTAAGGTACGTTTGAAGTAATACTCCGAATTTTTTTGAAATTTTTTATCGCACATATACATAGAATATAGTCAGTGGCGCAAGCTTCCTCAAAAAATTCTTTTCCGACGGGTGTTGGTGTGGAAACTATTCTAGTCACCCAAAATGGAAAAACCAAAGCCGGGAATCCACCAGAAAACTCAGCTAAGCTATGCGAAGCTATGCTATGCCATACTACGTTTTAAAAAAATTAGCTTCTATATATTCTTATGGAACCGTTTCCACCGAAAGCTAAGCTAAAACATAGCATAGCATAGCATAGCTTAGCTTAGCTTTCAGGTGGATTCCCGACTTACGGTTCATTTTCTTTATTATGTTTGTGCTATGGTTGGAACCTCGGACGAGTTTCTGTCTTGTATAGAATTATTCTACAGAACGAAAAGAGCTAAATTTACCAGCAAAAATCGAACATTTCTTTCAAAATGCTGTCATTCTGCAAGTTTTTATTTTTACGGGGCCTCTGTGGTTCCAACAGTAACGACAAACATAATAAAGAAAATAAACCTTACTTTTTCCATTTTGAATGACTGTAATAGTTTCCACATCAAGGCCTATCGAAAGAATTTTTTTGAAGAATGTGTGATAAAATAGTTAAAAAAAATTCTGAGTATTACTTCAAACATACATTAATATGCAGGCAAAACGCCAGATAATATAAACTTATACTTTTTGTTAAACAAATTCCCGAAGGTGGCGTTGAAAACGGGCAGTTACACTAGAGTACCCCTTTAAGCCCAAAGAAGTAAAATTTGTGTTCTTATCTACGCCGAATAAAAATACAATTTTTCGAAAATAGGTAGGCATTGGTGTTTTATTTTAAACACGTATTTTTTACGAATGTTTAATAATAACGTCACTCCCAGGGTAGTTTAGTAATCTAGGGTTAAAACAACTCTACTTTCTCTAAGTTCTCGAAACTGTCCACACAGATTACCTTCCACAACCCAACATAATCCTCTGCATTGAAAGCTCGCGCCAAGTGCCCGACGAACGTGCCCTGCAAAAGGCAAAGCTGCTCCAATTGCCAGCGCAGCGTGCTTCAAGGAAAAGGACCAGAGCCTTCGTAGCGGTTTCCCCGAAGGAAGAGAAGAGGAAAAGTCGGAGTCGCGCAACAGGACTCCCCCCCCCCCCGTTCTCGAGCAGGAACGAGGAGGGTTGGGACGCGACGGAGTCGGGTGTCTTCCAAGAGGACCCGGGGCAACACACTTGTTTGAAAACCGAATGGTCACTTAACGCAGCGGGGGTGCCTGGTTGTCGGGTAAAAAGTTGCGCCGGCATCCGGGGTGCTCGTGGCGGGGGTGGGGCCGGCGCTGGTGTTTTGTTTGCTCGGCAAACTGTCACAACAACTCGAAACGAACGGCCCACTCTCCTTTATCTTCCCATTTTCTTCCAGCCGCAGCCGCGGCCGTTTAACCTCGAGGATCCGGAAATTCGAGTGGCCCCTTAACGTGACTAATACGCGTGTCTCCGAAGCGGGGAAAAAGGGAGCGACGGGACGCGGGGCGCAGCGATACGTCACGTCGCGGACGACCGGAGACCAGAGCCAGCAGCAGGATGGGGCCCATTCAAGGAGTTTC
The DNA here is from genome assembly GCA_947577245.1 of Andrena bucephala. Classification (NCBI taxonomy): domain Eukaryota; kingdom Metazoa; phylum Arthropoda; class Insecta; order Hymenoptera; family Andrenidae; genus Andrena; species Andrena bucephala. The sequence continues at coordinate 115,305,436 of OX387715.1, forward strand.
GACCGCGAGAATACGCTCGTCCAGCAGCCAGCCACCGTGTTACGCAATCTGTGCGGATGAAACGCTAATGGGGTCGAAGGTGGCCAACTGCGCGACAGTTATGTAATTATAGAATCGCTGCTTCGACTGGTAATTATAACGGCGGGTAAATCTAGTAGGTAGCAAGTAATCTTGTGCGTACAAATAGCTAATTGCAGAAGGGATAGTCTGTCACGGCGAGCTCCGGTGGATTCAACTCTATTTAAGTCAGATGTTTTCTCTGCCATGGTTTTTCCACAAAACTCGCCCGACGGAGGCTTGTATTTGCCCTCAATCCTGATTGGCGCTGGTTTCAGCGAAAAAGCAATGTAGCCTCAGGACAGCGAGCGATTTACGACGCACGTGGACGCTGATCCACAAGTCTGCGCGGCCTTCGCGACGCGCTTAATCTATGCTCGCGGTAATATCTATGGCTGGCAATAAGCAGACTAGTGGAGCAGTAAAGTCCAGCAGGTAGATAAAAAGATACTTGGTCGGGGTGTTATGGGTGCTCCTCGAACGAGAGAGCGCGTTTCAACCTCTCTTCCCTGCCCCCTCGTGGCGTTTAACGTTCCAACGATGACGGGCAATCCAGGGAAAATGCAATGCAAACGTATTGTAATTTTCAAGCGGGCACGAAAACGCGAGACGATCGGATGGAAGGAGCGGAGCACGAGGAGGCAGGGATAAGAAGCGATAAAAACCACGAGAGCGGGAAGATCGGCGAGCGAACCGATCGGGGGATACAATTCACAGATCGATTCCTCGTTTACGAGTTAAACCAGGCGAATCGGCGTCGGTTTAACTCGGGTTATTAAAAACGAAAGCGAACGCGGATGCTTCGGAATACCAGAGATCATCGATCCGAGAAACCTTGAATACTCAAGCTTCATAAACTATTTATTATCCATCTCGCGATAAAAGAATCCTCGATAACTCAGCTTTTAAAACGTACAAGCTTCCACCCGCAATTTTTAATCCCACGCGTCTTTAACCATCGCTACCTAATTCATCCATTCCCCGTCACCAACCGATCCATACTCCGTGGTCTCTAGCCACCCAATCGCCGCTCACTATCACGTAGCAGGGCTCCGGGAATCCGATCATTTCCATTATCCTGGGATAGTTGAGTCCGCTGGGGGTTCGTCGTGTGCGTTCCTGCAAGCTTTTTGCGTGGCGATCGCGGCGATTCGTTCCCCGGTCCCGAGCCACCCGGGATACGCGTAAAGTGTGTTGTTCACACGAGCGGACGGGCCGGGGCCCCGGCAGTCGGCTGCTACCTCCTTCGACCCGAGCGTTGCGGTCACGGGGGCCCGGAATTACGAATGATATCGAATCGAATCGCTCGCGATATTATTCGATACGTGTTCCATTACCCGGCGAGGAGTCAGGGCCCTGGGATTCAAATTAGATTACAGACGGGCTAGGTATTCCCGATCATACGCGTACCTCCGTGTCCCGGGCACCGCGTGCCTGTGTGCTCTACGTGCAGACGCGCTCCTACCCATCGATCTACACTGTAGATCTACAGGGTGATCCGCCACCGGTGGCGCGCTGTCGAAGCAGAAGAAGCATTCTCTCTGGGGAGGAACAATAGCGTCGGCTGAATCACTCTTACTACTTGTACAGTGACTGCGCTATATAATTCTGAGTACAATGGTGTAGGTACGCGAGTACCTGATGGACTTTCTCAGTAGTTTTTGTTAAGGCGGAAGGATTTTCAACAGCTCCGGTATGTATTTCATTTTACTCGCAAACAATCACCCTTTACGCGATTGTGACCACCATTAGTGAGTCGCCCTGTATTTGTGCACACATGTATTTATATATAGACGCCCGGGCCTGTGTCCGCGGGTGTCCATGAGCAGCACATTTACAGAAATAACAGAAGAACCGAAGGAACAGACAGACGGACTCGGGCGGCGAGGCCCGAGGCCCCCTACAACACGGTAGCCTCACGTATCCGCAATTTACTTCTGATTATTATGCTCTCTATACTTACGCGGCATTCTTATCTCTTCTTCTTCTCCCTCGGCCTCCTCGACCACCTCGTCTTCGTCTACCCTCAACATCGATGCGCTTGCCTTGCCGTCTCTCTCTCCCGGATCGCTCCGTTTCCCTTCGTTCGCCGCTCCGAACGCTGCCCCTGTACGAGAATCGAGGCAGGTATCGATTTACGGCGGTACCCGATCGTTAGATTCTTGACGATATGTGCCCTCGTCGCAGGCCACCTCAACTGCCTACCTCGGAGAGGGGCTTCGGGCCTTTAGGTAGCACTTGCTCCGCGCTGGAATCGCTCGACCGTTTGCTCCCCAACAATGGGATCTGTCGTCGTCGTCAATGCATCTTTGATCGCCGCGTCAAGTAACCATTCGGAATATCTGATTCCCTCACTACAATTTTTACTAGAAGCCTTGCTGCCACTCTCTTATACCTATATTTCTGAAGCTAAGTAGGTAGTTTTCATTCCGCAACTGATATAAGCAGACGATATGATTCTCAGTTTTAGGGTAGGTGAGATGCTAGAGTTGTTCAGTGCTCGAAGGTACGATTGTCACAGGAGATGGTAAAGATGCGTACATGTGCCTGAGACCGTGCAGCGTTAAAAAAAACTACAGCAGAACGATCGTGTCTTAATCAAAGGGCGGTTCGGTTGCCGCATCGATACCCGAAACTGGTTCAACGAACTTCGGCTCGGTATATAGACGTATCCCAGGATCCAAGGAGATTTCACTAATTTCGGCCAGTTTTCAATACGCGTGCGGCCAATCACGGGACCCTATAATGCTCGTTTAAGCCGCTGCCTCTTTGCCTAATGTTAGCCCTTTTAAAGAACGTATCATAAATTGCGTAAAGCGAAGGCGCACCGGGTTTTATGCCAGGCAGCCTGGGGCAACGTGTTCCCCTTCTGGTCTCCCGCCTTTCTCTTCGCTCCTCTGTGCACGGGGGAGGGAGCAGCCCTTAAGAACCGGTAGAAAGTAGAATTTCGGACAGGTTACGGGGCTCGATTTCTATCAGGCTGATATCTATATCCAGTGGGAGCTGAATCCTTAACAACTCCATAAGTATCTGTGTCTAATAGAGCATAAATCTCCAGCTTTCGTAAGCCAAAGCCTAATACCTCAACATTTCCATCTGGAAATAGATTCTCGAGATAGCTCCGAGATTGGCTGGTGACCTCCGACCGATGAATCATTGTGATTCGACTCGCTGTCGCACGACGAACGTTAGACGAAAGAGTACCTCGGATGTCGTACCCGCGGACTCCAAGAAGGACGCTGATTTCCCCCAGGGGCGGTGTCCCATTTCCGTTCGATCACCCAGCCGGGGTCAATCGACGCGGTGCGCCCAAGTCGGCGCGAAGAAAAAGCGCCGAGGACGTCCCTTTGTCGAGCCGTTTCGCATATTGGCGGTCGGCCGTCGGAAGTCCCCGCTCTCGTTTTCTGTATCACGCTATATGCAAATGAGACATATGCTCTCGCCGCGGCACATAATAAATTACTCGTGTAGAGATAGTCGGTGTATAGGTGGGCCTAAAATTACGTACGGGCCCTCTCAGGGACACGCGTGCACGGGCGTGTAACCCCGTGGTCTGTCGGCCATCCGCGTCTTACACGGGATAATACAGTGGTCCCCCACCATCCCAGTCGCAATGCCAAACTTGCCATTTCGTCTGGGGAGACAGCGTTTTTAAAACGGCGACTCATCGCTCCGCGTGCCCCCGTTCCTCAAATTTCTCTCCCTGTCCCTTTCATCCCCTCTACTCGCCCTGCCGCGGTAATTGGACGCGAACGGAAGTGCGGTATGATAATGATGAACGACGTCCCCGATGGCCACCGATCTCGCTGATCCCCGGTGCCCACCTCGCTGAGGTCGCGACGGCTTTTCCTTGTTATTATCGTGCCAGCAGCGCGACAAAGAATATTGAAACCCCGCGCGGCCAAGGATAAGCACGCATCCCCCTCGGCGCGCCTCGCTCTTATTACGCGTTTCAAGACTTACGGACGAGAAATCGATCCGTACGGTGGCCGCACGGACGGGTGAATGATGAACGACCCAGGGCTCGATGCTCGAGCAGTACACCTAAGGTCGCGACTCGTTTTCCTTTGTCATTAACGCGCCGCGCCGGTATCGTGACGAACGCTATTGAAATCCCCCGTTCAAGGATACACGGCTTTTAATCGAATACCTTCGCTACGCGCGTCCATGTATACTACGCTGCCACGTCGTCTGTTTAACCGTTCTGAAGTTATCGGGATGATCCACTAGCACGGCACAGGCCACCAAGTGGGCAATAACGTCTCCGGAGTGCCTCGAAATCCTCTTTACTCCACCCCTCGAGAAGCTCAGTGTTTACGTGGACGACCAGACAAGGGGAGGGAAAAAAGAAATCGTTTCCCTTCTTCTCGGGCAAACACACGACCCGCCAGACGGGGGTTGTAAAACAATTTGCCGAACCCGTGGTAAACAATGGACGATCACGAGGACGGTCGGGCCTTCCTAGACGCGGCCTTCCTCCTCTCTTACCCCAGGCAATTCCCCGATTCATAAACCCTTAATTTTACGATGATTATTGCGGGGCCCCAGTGTCTCTCTCGCTCTCCTTGCTGCCGATCTTAATCCCGCCGGGCGATGGCAGAATTCAATTCTGCGGCCTTAACCGCTCGGACCTGACGTTGTATTACGGAAAACTGGGTTTTACGAGTCCTCGACGCGAAGGGAAAAAGGGGCTCGCTGCTACGCGCGTGTTTGCGCGACCCGCGGGGGCCACGTTTGCGTTCCCTTTCGGGTTTTTACTGCTCAGGTAATTGGATTAAAGAAACAGGCGAAGGATCGCCGACGCGGCCGACCGTCTGCTCCGTGTTTGCGCCACGATTTTCGGGGGAATGTCCGTCGGTAAATCCAATTTTTTAGAGTTATCCGCCCCGAACGTTTCTTTCGCGGCAGCCGTCCGGGTTTACTGCGTCCTCCGGTTCGTTTGCTCGCGCTAAATTGTAATTCCATTAGGGGCCCGAAGGTCGGCAACAATTAAGCGTTGCTTAGAAACTTTACAGCCGGCTATTCCGAGGAAGCGAGTGTTGACAAAATCTGTCGGTGTTTGCTCGGTGCCTGCTCAAAGAATGAACCGCTATTGTTCGTGTTTTTGTCTTCGCCGGCTCTATCGTAGAAATACATGAAACAGTAAACGCTCCTGTTAGCGTCCCCTTTGTTCAGTGGTTCCTTTCACTTTGCCACTAAACCGTGACAGGCGAATAAGTGTATCGAGAAATTTACCGTGATTTACAAAAAACTTGTAAAGCCTCTTAGAAGAAGAATCTTAGAAGAAGAATCTCTTTACCTTAATTAAACCCAAGTAATTACCCTACAGACACACAAAACAAAATTACGGAATCCCATCGCACGAGAGAACTGCACCAACCAACCAACCCAATTCCACAATCTCTTCCACCCTCGAATCAAACTCAACGAAACTCAGCACCCGAAAAGGTATCCGCCAAAAATCACTCGAACCCACCCAGCCAGCGATATTGAAAACTATCTCCGGTTAACGATCCACGATCCGCGATACAGAAATCGTCCCACCGCGTCTCCATTGACGGGAGACCCGGCAGACATCGTTCGATAATCTCGTCAATAGCACGCAGCCTGTACGTGTGCATCGCCGTCGATGTATTCCATTAAGCTGGTGGTGTAATCGCGCGCTCGTCCCTCGTGCACCATCAATCGTCCCCGCAATCTCGCCGCAACCGTTTCGAGATTAACACTTCCGTGTCTAGGATCGACGCGTACAGACGAACAGGCGAGGAACATCGGCGCTGCGAGAGTTGACTGACAACGGCTGAAACCGACCGCGAGCCAGACGGGGAAAAAATGTCATCGCCGTTCAATTACCGGTGAGCACCTCGTAACAGCCGCCACGAACCGCTTATACTAATATTAGTAGCGTTCGTAGAAGCGTGCTTCTGGAAAGTACGCGCCCCGAACGTGCTCGTACAAGCGTTTTTCTTGCCCCGCTGCAGACATGTCGTTGCGTGGCTCGCGTTCGGATGCTAGTAATCGCTGTACATCGCTTGCAAGGGGGATACGGAATGGGGTGAATGGTGTTTGATGGTCCTTGCAGTGGTCGCTCGCTCGGCTACGAGTTTTTCTGGCCACCGAACGGACCACTGTCGGACAGTTTACGTTTAGATGGTGGAAACTGTTGGAACATCGATTTCAGAGGGAGGAAGTGGACCGAGTGTTGTTTGATGGTCGTTCTAGAACTTGTCGAGGGTTTTTCAGCTACCCCTGAACATTGCGGGTCCTGTCTATCTTCTACTATGTGGTTCGTGCTCGGCCATCGACAGCTGTTTGGACGCACTTTCGGAAGTGGAGAAACGGGGGAACGTTCCTCGACGGTCCGTCTGGAGTTAATTTTTCACTTTCGAAACGAGGAAAGTGCGAATGTGCGAGGGTCGCGTGCGCTGCTTTCCACCGTGTGTCAGACGGGCGACGAACAGATGAAGATTTCATGTGACCGTAATCAACGTTACGACAGACTGCAAATGACATTGCATCGGCCTGCAGGGCTTCGGGAGCACAGCGACAGTGCTATTTACGTTTGCCGGTAACGGGGCGCCCTTCAAGATCAATCGTTTATGTCCTTTTTAAAGCCACGTTAGTTGCCGGGACGAGGAGGAAAGCCTAGATCGAGAACACCAAGGTGGCGGATTCAATAAGGGCACACGAAACAATGAAATCGAATTACACCGCGTTGCCAAAAGGATCTCGGTTGGGTACCGCACCGTTGACGCCCACAAAGAACATCAATCAAAATTAAGGCTCGCATTCATCGGCAACGCTTCGAACCGGCCACAAAAGAGAGCTTCCCCATTGATAAAAAAAAACCGTCCAGTCCATTCTGCCGGTTTCATTTGCACGGGCTAATGAATTTACACCTATCTGTTACGCGCCGACCTAGACGAGACATTTCTGATATTACGACGTTGAATTACAAGCTTAAGTAGGGTAGGCCTAATTAGTTTCTGTTTCCATTAGAACTGCCCACAAGAATATCCTTTGATAACGTCACGGGACTGAGTATTTTCAAAACACCACTCGAGTACTCACCCTGACTGTGCTCGCCAGCGTCGAACGTTTTGCTGGTCATTTGGAACAAAGCGTCCAGAGGACTACCCTGGCCGGTGGTTCTCTTCCCGTGGTGTCCGCTCTGAGCGCCGTGCTGCTGCGACGTTTTCCTCTTGAATTGCTGTTGCTGCTGCTGCTGTTGCAGTGCCGGGTGATGCAGGCCGTGGTGCATGCCGTGGTGCAGGCTGTGGTGATGCGCCAGGGGGTCGGGGCTGCCGGAGTCGGAGACAGAGCTTCTCCCGGACGAGGAGGAGCTGCTTAGGGGTGGCTCGCTGATGGAACCGGACATAGATGCCAAGGACATGCCCATCAGAGACAGATCCCTGGGCGCTGTGGAATGGTTGTGATGGTGGTGCAAGTGATGGTGCCCCTGCTGATGCTGCTGATGATGATGATGGAGATGGTGGCGGTGATGGTGACTCAGGTTCGACTCCACCGTGTCCCAGGGACGGACTATCTTCGCCTTGGGTCTGTGCGACAGGATGTCCAGGATGCTGAACGATTTCACACCCCTTTCGTTCGCGTCCCTGTCCCTCTCGTCCTCGTCGTCCGACTGCTGCATCTGCACCATCTTCAGCCGTTTCAGGGGCTTGAAGTAATCGTCCGTGGGACCAGCCGCCGAGGCACCGTTGCTGCTGGTCCTGCTGTTCACCTCCTCGTCGTCCTCTTCGTCCTCCTCGTCCTCCCTCAACGTCGTCACGGAATCACCGCCGCTGCTCTCGTGGGTACGCAGGCTCCTGCCGTTGGACATCCTGTAGTCGCCGCTCCTCGAGTAGCTGTCCTCGTCGTCGATCATCGAGTCCCTAGCGTAGCTCCTCCGCGGACTCAGCCTCTCCGCGTACTCCTCCCTCGATTGGGAGAGCCTCTCGTCCTCCTCGCCACTCGGGGCGACCACCACGAGTGGCAGAGGACTCGGGCAGCCGACGGAGATCTCGTCCTCGTCGTCCTGAACGTCACCTCGGCCAGGGGAGCCTCTGCAAGCTGTCCGTCGGTGAGCTGGCGAGGCCAGGCAGCCCGGCGTCGTGGCACTGGAAGACACCGTCGTCGACGGCGACATTGTGTACGATTCTGTCATTTCCGTGGTGCACATTCCTGAGGGGCGACCGTCGGGCCACGATTTCGTCGAGTCCACCAGGGAAAACACCAAAGGCGACGGCGATGCTCAAATACAACGCACGCAAGTAGTCCACGGACCCTTTCAATCTCTCTCCTGCATCACTGTACGTTGCTTCGACCCGTGATTCATCTTTTCCCTCGAGCAACCGTCACTTAACTCACCCGAAGTCATCGAATTTCCCGCGAAACCCGGGAGCGGAGGAGGCTAATCCCCTCGTGCCGAGCGAGTCATCCCGTTTCACGCGCGGTTTCCACACTGCCCTCTCTCGTCTATTCGATCGTAGCTCTTCGTTTCAACGGCGCACTGTCATCGCACTTCCCGCTGACCGTCCTCAGTCATCGTCTCACCAGTTCTCGTTACATCGCGGACACCCCCCGAGCCTCCCAAGCTTCCTCCCACCGTCCCGTGCTTATCATCGTCGAACGATCCCTCCGAAACCCACCGTTACCTCGCCGAAGCCACAGAAACGAAGCAGCGCAAGCTACGCAAACACCCGTCCGGACCAAAACAGTTCCAAGAAACTCCGATCAAACACGAAGCACCGTTCGCACTGTCAACGAAGCGGGTAGTCCTCCCCTCGCAACCATGGCCACCTCTCCCTCGCTCTTCACCGCGATATAAACAACAGGCCTCGCCCGATCACCTCGAAAGTCAAGCGTGCGTGCACGTTTCGTTCACTCGCGTGGAGGCTCCCGGCACTGCCGCGTCCGCGGTCCCAAGTTCACAAGTCACAAGCCCCAGTCCTCCGTGGATGGTGGTGGTCCCGAGGCCAGCTGGGATAGACGCGAGCATGCGAGACGGGCGATCGGTGCGCGAACAGAGCGTCGATACGTCGATGGCAAACGAGCTTGGTCGGGGACTTGGCGGACTCGCTATCAGGCCAGTCCAAGCCGGTGACTCGAAATGGTACGGGGACGGGGATCTCGGTGGTTCCTGGCAGGGGCTGGCGCTTCTCTCTTGACCGCCTCGCCGCTATCCACGTAGGAGGGGGCACCGATCGTTTCATTTCCCCTTCTGTGTGCCGCCCGCCGACGCTTCGCACCACCTCTGCGAGGATGGGACGGACCTAACCGTGGCCGGGTTAGGTCGCGAGGGGCGGCCTCTGGGTTAGGCCTGCCTATTCCAGCCCTCCTCGGCACAACCTAACCCTGGCCCCCACGACACGGGCAAAATGACGCTGCCCCGATGGAATTTTTACGAGACGTACTTAACGTCCTGCTGGCGTTGCTCGACCGGCCTCAACGTACAGGGCCTCTCGTCCTTCCGCCCCCCCCCCCTCTCGCCCTCTCTTTCTCTCCCTTAAGTCACTCCGCCGCGGCTCCGCTATCCCCGTCGCTGTGCCACGGCTGTTCGAACCTCGGATCCAGCGTTCGCGGAGCCAGCTCTGAACGTGGGACTGACCCTCCACGACGAAAAGCTCGCCTAACGAGGCCCACCGTGATTCCATCCCACCCGGACTGTCGATCTCTAGGTTCCGCTTCACGGGACTTATCGAGGCCGAGCAACAACTGCTCAGCTTCCTGTACCCTGCCCCTCATCCTTGCCGAGATTCGACATTGTTTTGCTTGGGTGTCTTCGAAGATGGGGTACCGGGACTCGATTGGGCGAAACCGAGTAGACACTGCGCGGCTGGATCGTGTACTGATGCACTTCTAGCGTTTTCGAGCAAACTTTCATCTGTCCGATACTCCGGGATTTGTTAAAGCATGAAAGCTCTTCACAATTAGGTATTCCTAATATCATTTTGAATTTATAATTCTATTATTTTTGTCCCCGAATCGTGAATGTTTATATTCGCCTGTGTTCCAATGTTTTTCAATAAAACTCACACACAACCGAGTACAGTGGTTGCAAATGTATCTAAAAAAGGTGTAGAGCTGGAGGAAGGTCGTCGGAATGAACCCGGCGATCATTTTCTAGAAGATTGTTTCGCGTCGAACACGAAGATCGTTGTTTCCTCGGTTGCTCCTCCTGGAATTCTTTTTGGTCCGCAGTCCGAGTGGCCGGCTCGCGACAAGCGGAAGTGGCCCGCAGCGCTGCCGGCGAACATGTTTCCGGAATCCCCGTGGAAACGTCCCCGTGTAGGACGGCCGGGGGAAATGACGGTCGAATGTCGTCGTTTCGAGCGTCGCTCGTCCAGAACGTATCTAGAAAGGTATCGAACGACTATTACACACAGAGACTATTATCCAGCGACCCCGTCCGGTGCCCCGTGAATCGATTCAGCCAAGTAATTGTAGCAATCTGGTCGACAACAAGCAGCCGATGTCCCGACACGACACGAAAGATAATCCATCCAGGCCCAGTCGCCAGAGATTGCGAGCCGCTTCTTGCTCGGCGACGATCGAACTTCACTCCTCCCCGATTTTATTTCTTCACAGTCGGCTAGCACCGACGGACCCCTGCGCGCAATCTTTTTGCGCGCCGCCAATCTCCGCGACGTTTCTGTCCCAGGAGCGTTGCGTGACTTTAAAGTTAAACGACACGGCGGAACGACCGATCGAACGGGACAAAGACTTCATAATCGCTTTCTCGTGTGTGGGGATGGCTACTGAGAGGTAGCTGTGGCTCACGGGAGCTCAAGATCATCGTCAACCACTCGCAAACCACGGGCAGCTTGTTTCTTTCAGCTGAACATCCAGGGATTAGACTATTCCAAAGCTGCTCCAAATTCGACCACAGTCTCCAATTTACTCCGGAATCGTTATTAATGTTACCGTGAGCCTTTATCGGTGAAACTATTACTTCGAACCCCCCGAGCCAACCCTGGAACACAACCACTGACGACTCACACCGTTCCTCAGGATTAACTCCGATCCCCCGAAGCTTACGAGCACCGAGAATAAAAGAAGACGAATACGACACCGCGGTGTTACGTCCAGGGAAATTGAGAGAAATGCCCGAGTGCCCGGTGACTTCGATTTAGTGAACGAAGAGGTTGAAGGATGGGGAGGAAGATCGTACAGTTGGAGCAGCAAACCGGCCCGAGGAGAGTGGGCCCGTCCCTTTTTCTTCGTCTCTCGGCCTTCCCGTCGGCTTTTCTATCCCGATACAAAGAGGCGCGAGCCGAGCCTAATTATTATGATAGCTCGCCACTGGATTCTGTCGGTTCCTTTGATCTACCGCCGTTTAGCATGATCCCCCGATATTTAGGTAGGGCCCATTGTCCTGGCCGTGGAAGGGGGGATACCTCGCGCACAGGATCGTTACGGCAGGGTGACGGGGAATAGCCGGGCCCCGCCGTGCCACCAGGACACGATAAACTATTCATCAATGAGCGTTTTTTTCGTGAAATTTACACTCTCCTTTCCTTGCCCCTCTGCCTCTCTCCGCTCGCGGGGACCACACGCGAGCCAATCGAACGTCCACTTTGAATCGATCTTGTAATACTTTTTGGACACCGTGTTACGCAGCCTGCCTCCGTGAGGAAACAAAGATGCTCGATCGGCGGTTATTTTGCAAATCTGACGGGAGGTGGCCGTGGCTCGACCGGGGTTTAGCGGCCGAACGCTAATGAAGGGACATTTGTGTGTTAACAGTAAGCGGCCTGGCTTGCAATCTGCTGGGTACCCGCCGTTTATGCACGATGGATTCGTTAGTGGAATAAATGAGCATGCGGGACGGGACCTTTCACAATACGGCCAAATGTTTCGCGTTTCGACGAGCACGGAGAACGGCCCCGCGGCTTTCCCTTCGCTTGGCTTTCGTGGCATTTATCGGATATGTTAGGAGGTCGATATGGGCATCGCCGGCGTCTCGGCGTCATTTCCAATGGGATTAACCTTTTATGGTGGGTTAACGCATTGTTTCTCGTGTCGCGGCTCGCGATATCGCAACGTATTTGCTCGTTTCTCTGGCATCCGGGATTTTAATGCGGGCCTCGTTAACACCTCGTCCGCTTTAATAACTAAGTTGGAGCGCGCGAAACGAGGCGGATACGCGGCAGCCGATAAAATTACCGCCGCCACGGCCAATGATGAATCCAAGGGAATCACGTGAAGCGTGTATCACTGGGTGCGCCCTACCTAAGGCTGATGGACCGCCTCACACGAAGACGCGCCGGCAGTGGTACAGGTAAACCGACGCGACGAGCACTAATAACCATCCCCGGGACGCCGTGATTCTTATCGAGACGTTCCATCGAATCCGAGGCTCTCTTTCAGCTGATATAATGGACACCTATACTTAACAGTAATTGCCGCGCGCGTCTCGTCGTGTAATAACGATCCGGTGAGCCACTCGGAGAGCAACACTCGTTTACGTCTCTCCGCCAAGGCTGCCTCTATTCAACCCCAACAAATTCGACAGCGCGAGGCGCACTAACAGAGAAAGCAGCTGCGGAATATTCAGGGTGCAAATAGTCTAGGTATTCTTCCTAATTCATTCGCCTAAGACTATATCCCGGCAGCCTCTACTTAGGTACCTACTCTAAACGCCCACTGTTTGCGTTGTAATAGCATATCAGATACGTGAAAGAGGATCAGATATCTCTCAAGTGAGGATGATTAAGTTGCCGCGAAGGTGCAAGTTTTTAATTAAAAGAGTACAGAGATCGTTACGAATGGGCTAACAGGATCTTGATCGAAAACATTGAGCGACGACGCCCGCTAATAATGTGTATACGACGTCTTCGCCGCGGTATCGACCTATTCCATCACGTTCTGCGTCCTCCGCGTTAGCCGCGATACGTGTACTTAGCCATAATTGACGAAGAAGCCGTGGACGAGTCACGCGAGCCCCGCTCGGATAGCAGCTCGGAGCCCGCGAGGCCGTGGCGCATGTGCGCCGCGCCGCCACTCGTTCCTCTCGTTCCTCTCGTTCCACTCGTTCCGACGCTCCAACGTAAGGGTAGGGGGAGCCTATCCATTTTCCCCTTCTACGCGCCCTCGCGGCCCGTACTCGGCCAGCGCGGGAACGCGAGCTCGAATTAACCCCACTCGCGCGACACCGTAGCAGCCCTCAACACGCCCTCGCCCGTTCCTTCGTCTCTCTCCTTTTCAAGGTTATCGCGCCCGTTCCTGGTACCACCACCCTCGTCGTGGTCGTTCCACGGCGTGCTCCTTCCGTTCAGTCCACGCCTCTCCTCCGTCCTGATTGGCGAACGGGCTCCGACGCCGCGCAACCCGAGGCCGTTCCCCCGAGGACCGATTTATATCTCGCCACCCTTGCCTCTCCCTCTCCGCGCGACCCGCCGCGCTCGCCGAAATTTTTATGTCCACCCACGGGGGTTGCGCGCCACCGACGTCTCCGTCACCTACCCCCGTTCACCCCCTTCCCCCGCGACGTCACGTATTTTTCTCGTCTCCCCGGCGCGCACGGCGAGAATTACGCGCCCCCACGCTGATTTAACGAGCTTTCCACGGAGACTGCCGGCGAATCTGTCGGCAAAGGGACGCTGGGAAGCTTCAACGACGATGGATCGGGAGATGCCGAGGGTAAATATTGTGCAATAGCTGGAGCGAGATGTTTAGGTAACGTCTACGCTTCGATGTTAACCGTTTCGCCGGGGGTGAGTTCGCGGGGTAGGAATGCGGGAGGGTGCTTCGCAGGGGTGCGGAGGAGTTGATGACTTTCTGGGGTGCTCATTAGTATTCAAGGATCTCTGAAATATCCCAGCAAGCGTGAAAGCAGAGCTGTGCCTTCCAAATAAGTAGACGCGTCCCGTCAGTCGTCAGCCACTGCGCGTCGCGTCAGCAACGGACCCTACTCCTGCGACGTGGCTACCGATCAACTCCGATAGACACTCCGCTTCCGTTTCGGGTCGTCAGCTCGCGGACAGGCACGTAGCGGCCACGTGAACCGGCGGAGGAGTCGCTTTTGTGGTAAATACCTGCAGATGACCGGGGCTCCTTCGGCGACTGAACAATGCTGCTCGATGGCCGCGACGAATCGGACAAACGACCGGCCATTGTTAACCCCTGCGAAGGTGTCGGGGCTCCGGAGCATCTCTTATTAGGCACGCGACCCTCGTCGAATGAAGATGGCCGCGGCTCCGCTGCGAATCGGATGGGAGACAATGCGCCGCAGATTTTCTAGAAGCGGCCCGCCACGAAAGGGTTCGTTCGGGGCGAGGTTGGAGAACAGCCGACGCCACATGGGGACAAAAACTGGGCCTCCTCTGTTCCCCGATGCTGACGGAAGCTCCAAACATTATGATACACTGGGATCAACGGACAGGATCGCTTCTAAATAAAAGCAATGAAGACGATGCTAGGAGGATGGAAGAAGGATGAGGATACACAGAAGTGTGAGGAGAATTTGCACAGTCGAATCTCTTTCTCTTCCTTTTAACCGTTCCAAACTTACCTACGTACAATTATTCTGAATGTAGCATCCTCCACGATTCTAAGACTCGGAGTCCGTCCATCAGCCAGCGATACTTTCTGGATAATCCGAGCCCGTCGAGAACGCTGAGACTGTAGCTGCCAGTCCTCAGTTACTACGCTCTGCTTACTCCCCAGTCGAAAGGGAATTCGAGGTCTATCGGGCGGAAATGATTCGATATAGCTCGAGAGCGCCTGCCTGCAGAGCCATGGTGCTGACAAATCGGGCGTCCTCTCGGTCACCATGGTGTACAGAAATTCCTTCTCCCATCGAGCACTCGAGACTCGAAGGGAAATTTTGCCCCAGGAATAACCAACCTCTATAAACCTCGTAAGAGCGTCCAGTAGATTCTATTTAAAATGCCGAAGGAAGCGGACGTAGGTACCTCTGTTTACAGAAGAATGGGGCCAATCAACGCCCATTCTCCAGGTCGCGCCAATTCGACGAGCACTCGCCCCGCTATTATTAATTTCCGCGGCGTTTCCCACGGCATTGTGGCCCACGCGGGCGCAGCGAATCGCCGCCAGCTCGCGAACATGTAAATCCGAAATCGATGATCAACTCGGAAACGAAAGGCCCGGGCACTCTCCTCTTTTTCGCAAGCAGCTCGCAGTGTCTCGTTTCTTCCTCGCCTCTATAGTAGTTAGACACGGTTGCCTACTTCGACCAGTATCTATGGGTGGGCCCCGACGACGGGGCTCGACGCCTGCAGCCGCGCTGGCACAACCACCGGGGCCCAGGTAGAGCCCCGTGAATGCCCAACAACACTCGAGGCCTCCACGGGCGTTTATTTGCAAGCGTGACTCTGGGTCCGATCGATTCGCGATACCTCGAAAGAGTCGGCGCTCTGTGGAACTGGCTCCTACCGTAATCGTGAATCTCCCTGTCACCTGTAACGCGCTCGCCCCGGCTCCACTGGCTGCACGGCGGGCGAGAACTGTTGCGCAAATTTCACCTTCCCTCTGGGAGCTCCGCTTCTGGCAGATGCACCGGGGATCTGGACGCCTGGAAATGTTAAAATATTATTTAGGTATTTATGCTTCAAGACGCGCAACGCGAGGATGAAATGTATCGGAGATTAGTACCTACATCTCTCACCTTGTCACGAAGTTTCCAGGGAACTGCTAGGTGGCAAGCGGAGGTGCCATTCGGGAGCATCGCTTCTGTCGAATTCGAAGCGGAGGATCATCTCGCGCACCGCAGGGCAAAAAAGAATATCCGCCGAGCCGACGTTACGAGCGTTTTCTGTTGAATGGGCAATTCTGGATATCGTATCCGTCCCGGGGTCGATTAGCCCGGATCACTCCACACGTGGCCATGTTGGCCTGACGGCGGCCACCTCGCCGGGAGATGCGCCGGTAACCGCAACAGGAAATACACAAGGAATTTACGACGTCGTATGGCAACCGAGCAGTGAGCGCACAGTGAACTGCGGTTAATATCGATGAGCAGCTTCGAACGCTACCTGGGGACCGGAATATCGCTGGTATCGAGTCAGCTTGCTGGCCTGGGATCGATGCATCGAAATAGACAAGCATCTTCAGCAGCCTCCACTCCAATGACCATTAAAACCATTCGCCCGAAATTTATGCACCGCGATGCATCATCCGAACGTAGGTATTAGCATGAGAAGAGGACGAAATAGAGCGACCGCATCATTCTCCTGACGTATCACTAGGAAACAGTGATTCGACGTAGCCGTGAGGAAGAGGGACAACCCCGGGAGATGATGCACGCCCTTTCCTACACGGAGCAGCCCCGAAACTAGACCTACAATGGGACTCCGGAAGAGAACGGTCCCCGCCATTCCCATTGGCCCCTCGGCCAATTATCGGGGTCATTCATTGAAGAGATTTATGTAACTCAGCCTGATGGAGTATCCGGCTTCCCCCCTGGACCAACGAACAGCTTGAACGACATGTCAAATCGCCGAGAATAAGTTATCGCCCGTGACTATTGGTCACACACGACGAGCTCCGGCTCTACGGCTTCATTTGATGCGCATGAAGAGGGGAGGGAATTTAGGCGGTTCCAGAGTCGAGGTGGCATATTCGTGGATGAAGATACCGCGGTGTAGGACCGTCTCTACCACCACTTACAATTAATGTAGCAGAGTCACGTTGGCATGAGTTACATTGTTGATGGAAAGAATCCAGAGACGCCTGTCCCCCTCCTGGAATAATTAGTATCCCATCTCTCTTCCCCTAAGATTGAAACGTTCGTGTTCCATTAGAGCGAACGAATTGGGAGAGATAGAAGGTGCTCGAATTAGTCGCCCAGCGTTAGCACGCTTTCCAAACGGCGCGCCTCGTAATTCGCGAATAATTTATAATTTAAATGCGACGCCTCGGGGCGACGGCCCTCGCAGAAGGATAATAAAACGGCGGTGGAATCGTGGATAGAGCCGGTCGCTTCCAGTTCTACCACGACTTTCGACGGTCCGAGCCAAGTCCGCGGCCGTTCGAACCGGTAGCTGCTCCAGCGATTTATTAGTATCGATGGGCGTGACTAGCACTCGTTTGCTGTATCTGCTCGCCACTCCACGTCCTTTATTACGAGCCTTGGCAAATATCGTCCTGTACTTCCTCTTGCTGGTTCACGTTCTGCTGTTCCTCGTATCTTGCTGCCTGGAGATTACGCGAGCTGCGAATCCTGGCAATTCCCCTGTCAAACTTATGATTTAACCGTCTGGTATGCAGGATCTCCTGTTTCTGGAGAATACGCCAGGTTATCGATCCCTTCTCCTTTCTATTCCTTTGCACTTCAACGATTAAACCGGAGTTCCAAGCTGAGATGTAATCCCCCTAAGAACATGACTCATGTATTGAAAAAAAGCTAATTCCCTTTCTCTTGAAAAAAATTCACATGCAAAGATCGTGAAATCAACTTTGCTAATTCCAATTGTATTCTCGTTCTCCACTCGAACACTGGTTCCTCTGTCCCATTTTATTATACTTGACATTCCTTTATTAGACACTCTATTGTAAGGAGTTAATTCTATTGGATTTCGCTGTTCTGCGCTTCTCGAACAGAACAGAGACCAATATATACGTATATGGAATACGTAAAAATTGATAATCAAAACTTAAAAAATATACAAGTGTAATACATTATTACTAGTGACGAATGAAGAGACGCAATCAAAATGTATGAAAATGTTTGTCGCTATCAGCTCACAAATTAATTCAGTGCTTAGATTTTCAGCTTCGGTTTTAAGTAATTAGGGTAAATCCGGGAGACGCGGTCGATCTAATATAAAATGGCTATTAGAACTAATATAGAAATTACTTATTTTATCAGAACAAACCTATATGTTCAGAATTTTATGCTGATTAAAAAAAAAAGTCGATATTTGCTTTAAGACAATATTTACTGTAAATCGGGTTGAAAACTGAAGTCATGACATCTGACCACCTCTCCCGAGGTGCCGGGAGAAATGGTTTTCGTCGTTGGCACAGACCACTCACATAATTATTCATGGAAAATTAACATAGGACAAAGTAAAATTATTTATGAGTGAATACAACTACAGATTCATTGATATTTAATTTGTTTACGCTAAAGAAGCAAAGAACACATCAAAGAAAAATTGAACTACCTACTGGCGATTAGCAAGGCAATAAAAATCAAAAGTGAATAAATAAACTAAATAAACAAAAATAAGAATAAAATAATAATGAAAAATAATAATAATAAATAATAAAAAAATCATAACTCGACCATCTCTCCTTTTTGCAGCGAGAGATGGTCTTCTCGTTAGCTTTGAGAGGAAGAGTTAATATGGCCAAATACTTTAGCTGCATTGTCCCTCAATGTCTCTACTATCTTATTATCCCAAACATTAAACGAAAATAAACTTAGAAGTATATTTTAAATACGATTCTGTACACCACTGTTTGACAAAAGAGGTTAAATGTAACCTCAATTTACATTTTAAAGCCTATAAATCCAGAAATACTCAGAAGGAAGCGAAATGTCGCTATTCATTCAACTGTTTGGTTTCTAGAGAAGTAATTGGTCTGCACTTTAACGCATTTTTACGTGGAGAATCTGAAATATAGCGACTCGACCAACTGTCTAAAAATAAAACTTTTACAAGAGGGACATCTTCTGTTAAAAACGTCGTATGAAGATCATTTTAAGTTGGAAAATAATAAAACTTGGCAGAGACTAATTTAAACGAATCAAAGTCGGTAATAGATTAAGAGAGATGTGGAGAATGTGAAACATTTTGTTCTAAGTCGACTTCATATTTTCTTTTCTTATACAACGACCCGCTAATTACTTAAAACCGAAGCTGAAAATCTAAGCACTGAATTGATTTCTGAGCTATTCTGCCTATGGGTAGAGAGGGAAAGGGAATTAGCTTCCAAACGTGACCATCGTCTGTTAATAAATATGGAATAGTGGTGTTGCGAAGCCCCGGAGAGCGATGGCAGTAGGGAAAGAAAGGAGCGCGTGGCAAGCTGGTGACATGGATCCGACGACCCTCCAGGCCCATCGAGTCCCATTCAGCCTGTAATCGCGAGGCTGCGGGGTGGTCAAACACTCGGGATGTCCCGCGAGCACAAAAGCCAGCGCCAGTCAATTCCAACTCCATTTAGGCTCCATTTAGCCCGAATCAGTTTCACTAACCACTTTTCGAAAGGGAGGCAGGCGGAGGGGGATCTCTTTCTCCCCGTTCGTGGGCCATTCAGACGGGTCCAGCTTGTGGATTTTCGTGGAGGCTCACGGGTACTCGAGCCAACTTGCCCATCCGCCCTTTTGTACCGCGACTCCGTGACGTTCCATCAATTTTCCATTCCGGCTCGCGCCTCGAGCCGCCCTTTCCCTTCGCTTCGCACAACTCGAGGGTCGTCTGTCGATCGTGGCGACGACACGTCGGCCGATAGATGCCTGCAGGCGATCCGGTGCCAACGACATCCACGGATTCGTCATGCTTGAACCGTGATTCGTCCTCGCCCGGCCACTGAATAGTCCTTGATGACTTGATGCTTGAAACGTGCACGGAAGAACTAGGCGCCCGTATTATCCGACGGCGTTTTGTTCGCTCTTGCCTGCCTTTTTTTACACATCCACGGGGAGGGGACGGTTTTTAATGTAGATCAGAGCGACACGTTTCAACGGATAGATTTCAATTTAGCAACGTCAGCGGCGGAACACGGCGGGCTTCCGTTCACGAAGCCGCGACTCACGCTCTGGGGGGGCCCGGCGTCGCGCTCGCGCGTCCACAGTTAAGTCCGGAGGCTAGGTGGGCAATTTTTTAACCGAGTTAAGAACAAAAAGAGGAGAGATAATACCTGATCCATTACGTCCTAATTCCTCGTGCACGCGAGCTATGCTTCCTCGCCGAAGTTACTCCAACTCGCGGGACATCAACTCCGACCGGAGAGAAACAGCTTCGGCAAACGTATTCGCAAATAAGCTCCATGGATCAACCTGTCGGATTTCCGTGGATCGTCCGTCGCCGCGCCTCGCGCCGCGGCTCGAGAGGTATTACACTTTAGTGGTACAGAACTTAAAGTAAGTATATAAAAGCAATTCGTGTGTGGCCCGGAGATGGCCGGTTCTTCACCTCGCGAACGAGAAGTCGGTTCCCTTTGATGTTGTGCCTGCCCGCGTCTGGTGGGAGTCACTTCTCTCTCGTCTCTTGCCCCCACCCAACGGCAACCCTTCGTTGGATCCCTTTTACCCGCCACGCTAACCTCCTCGTCCTTCCTTCTCCACCTCGAGCATCATCTGGCCCGAGCCCTTTCCCTCACGGCTCGCCCTCCTCTCCCTCTCCGTCCCGCCGCATTTTCTTCATCGACGTTTTTACACCTTGGAACAACGCACGCCTCGCGATGTACTTTATGCCCGGCTACCTGAGATCCCGGCCGCGATACGCGCGATAAGAGAAGCAAAGCTCGTGGTTCCCTCCGATAGGCATCGCCCCGGTAGGGCCGTTTAATCTAATTCCCCGTCGACTGGAAAAATTCGTACGTGGCGCGAACAAGGATACCGTGGTACGTTGGCGGTTATCGGTGCATCCAGCTATTATCTACTATCGCCCGTCGCTGGGATCGTTGCACCGTGCATTTGTTTCATTAGCGTCTCGACATTTAATAATACGCCCTGCTCGACAGACACGCGGAACTGACGGCCAAGCCGCACCGTTGCGGACGTTCTAATCGGTGACTTATATTTAGATCCGTGCCCACGCCAAATCAGCCGTGATTAATGGAACTCTGCGACAGTCTCGTGCGATAACAAATGGTAATTGCCGGTCGTGTTGATACGGGATCGTTTGCTCCGCATTCGTGTGCGTCTCTCTGCGAATTTCCATTTCTATTGCTCTGCGACTTTAGCGCTCGCGCAGGTCTCTGGAGTTACCTGTCATTATAAGCGACGGTTGTTGCGAGAGCGGTCGAAGGAGGAACGGGAATCGAGTTAGATATGGGTGTTGCAGTTAAGGCTGCCGTCTCAAGTTTGTTTTGGCCCGAATCGATCGAAGCGTCCCCAGCAAACAAACGGACCCTAATGAAATTACTCCGATCGATAAAAAGAATTAGTACAGCAATGACATCTTCAGGGGGGGGGGCACCAAAATTTTTTTTGCATAGGGGCGCCAACTAACCTCGCGTCGGCCCTACCTATACGTCACGCTGGTGCTACGTGGCTGGAGTACGCCATTAACGCCACCAACGGAGAAGCTTTGAAGCCTCATTCTATCAGTTTTCGATTCATAAATTCATTATTATTTCAACGTACGGTGCTTATTAGCGTTCAAACGCGCCAGACCACCCTGCACGAATGTCTACTGAAGGCAACTGTACCCGCAAAAACTTCCTTCGTGCCGATTCCAGGACGAAAGTTGTAACTTACGGTTTGCTTACTACACGCGTATACGTACACGCTTTTCCTAGCTTGTGTGAGCGTACGCACACATTCAAGACCCGCGGAGACGGCAGCCTTAAAGGGACTACTTAGGCAGTCGTTTTCCGTGAGAGAAACCACTTTCTTTTTAATGTATTTGTAAAAAAATTCAAGCAAATCCAGATGTATCCTTTTACCCGATGTTTATTGTTATCATAGAGATTGAGAAAAAGTTGGTATGAAATATACATGTGCTTTAAAAACGACGGTGCTGACTGGTAAACATTTTAACGTTCTTCTGTGGTTTTGCTGTGATATTGGTCTTAAAAAGTGACGTAATCCAATTTCAAGGTGTGATTCTTGCTTGTTACGTCCGTAGTTTCTCGCGTAACCAATAAAAACTAAAATGAAAACAGAAGTATTAAATTAGTGGCCGAAAACGGCGATTATTTCAAGAAAATTTCGGTCGTGTTTGTGAGTTACTAAAAATCCGGGACTTTTTAATTTCTTGATGAAAATCTCGCATTTTTACGGACCATATCATAGGTTGCGCGGGAAATAGCACATGTTTTATACATCCTGTAATTTTTTCAAGTCGATTTGAACCCCCGTTCATTCGCAACTACGGGAAAACCATGAGGAAAAAAAAAGATTCGAGAAAAACGCGTTCAAAGTTTCTGGGCAAAGGCGACGCTATAAGCTACCGCTTGTCCTTTTTAGCTGTCAAATCAACAATTTTACGAATTTTAATATAAACCAAACGGTATTTTATTCGGAAAAGATAGTACTTTCGGAAAATGCAATAAAAATCGATTTTTCGACTGTCTAGTCCCCTTAATGGCAGGAGACGTGGACAGGTAGAGATCCTAATAATAACCAGCAAAGTAGCGATGCGCGAAATTTGGAGGATTGATGAACAGGAACGGACAAGCTGGCAGCACGCCTGGCAAATCGTTAGCATGAAGCACTATTTAGGTTAGAGCGATGTAAATGGCAGAGGTGCAGGGTTCTGTCAGCACGGAGAACTTTGTCCATCAAGCACGAAGGAAACAGGAGAAGCTGCTGTCTTGCCAGGTATCCAATGCTCTGAAGCGTTAGACAGGATCGATATACCCATCAACAGCAGAAACGTATGAAACGCCTGATGAGCAAGAAACAATAAAACTGAGAAAACCCACCATCCAATCAATCACGGGCAAGCAGTGCCAATTGTCATAATGCCTGCAGACACCTAGGGACCATCAACCTCTCAGCCAAGTACACACTATCAGAACACAGATCCCTGACACCTGAAATGACAAATGACGGAAAACCAGTTTCGTCGAGCAGACAAATACGGGACGCAATGAATCACGGCGAAATCAATTCACGCGCAGGGATATCACCCTCGCGAGTGCCAGCCCGCTCAAGAATCGTCCCACGATTTCCTGTTATCGCGGCTGGAATCGGCGCGAGGTCAGCTAATTACCAGGCCGCGCGCAGTAAATCAGCCGGTTGTCGACGATCGCGGCGCAACGTGGAATTAAAAGTTATCTACGAATTAATTAACGCGAGGCACTGGCTGGCCGCGTTAACGAAGCGTGTCAGCGTTTGTCTATCGCGGGCCTCGAGCTGGCGCGCGCGTGCGTGCGCGTCACAGCTCGGAAAAATGGGGGGGTCACTTTCGGCGTTCCAGCGTAACGTGAAATTAAGAATTACGCTGGTAATTACTCTGCTCGGTTAGAAGCCTAACGCGGTGTATCATCTTCCAAGTACAAAGCTGGCGCGATACGGCGAGCTTGCTGGAGGGAGGTAGCGCGGTTTCCGCGGGTAGGTACCGTTACAGTTTCGCGATGGAACGGGCCTAGACGCGGTCGTCGATTACGCGAATGCTATCGAATGACTGATTACACGGCAGGGGAGTGCTTTTACGATCGAACTTCTGCCGGGAACGTTTCACCGCGCGCGCCGGAGAGTAGTTACGAGTTCTCGGAACGATCACGAACGGAGCCAACTGCGCGCCGTGGGTGGTGGTATTAAAAACGCTCGGGATTATCGGGCCGATTCAACATTTATGCGCTGGCAGATATTTTATTCGGTGGGTTTGTGCACTCGCCCGAGGGCGATGCACACCCACGCGGGCTTCAGACCGCTCGATCGACCGGTAAATCATCGCGATCGCGAGGATAGCTCTCATTTCTTATTCTGCACTCGACGCTCTTTTTCCATGGGGATTCCTCGATTAGATCGTCTGCCGGTGTAATTTCGCTGAAACTTTTGTAATACTTGTTCCTCCGCTCGTGGCGCAACACTTATCCGCGGAAAGTAACGAATATGGAAGAAGGCAGAATGTTTTGCTCTCTGGTCGATTCAACTTAGGGTAGACCAGGGCGACACGGATCACTTTGTGTTTGACTGTAAAAAAACAATAGTTAAACATTAAAAAATTAATTTTTTATAATATATTCATAACCAGTACACCTTTGGCTTCAACTTGAATATATAAAAATTGAAACTAAACATAAAAATCTTTCATTTATAAACAAAAAACGAAAAATTGAGAAATATCCGATTCGCCCCGAAACTTGGGGCGAATCGGACCACCCTGAAGTTTCTGAAAAAACTGAAATTTTCATAACAAAATCTTTAGAATCAACTTAAACAAATCTAATTTAATGACAGTGAAGTCAAGTCACCCTACTTAGCACACAGATGGGAAGGATATTGCCGTTTTTTGCCGCCTCTATCAGCACAATTCTCGTGGCACCACTTTTCTTAGACAATCTTCTGAAAATGGACGAATTAATTTTTCACCGCAGTCAATAAAATGTCATCTTCTTAAAACCATTAATTTATTTATTTTTTCGTCATTTTTTTAGATTTAATTTTTATCACAGCCTCCTTTATTATTTTTTTTTTGGACACCATGATCCCTGATTGCGCTTTTTTATGTACCTACGAACCATCTGTATATAAACAATTATCATATTTATAATTATAGAATTACTCAAATGAAAAAAAAAGGAGTGATCCGATTCGCCCCAAATAACGTGATCCGATTAACCCCATATATAAGTATTTCAAAGATTGTAGATTACATAAACATATTATGATGTAATAGTCTAAAATACATGAAATACTAAACTTGGACACCGTGCAAACTAATAACAATAAGCACATTTGAATTTTCAAGCTTACTTTTTATTTTAAATACGAAATTGCAGATTACGTAGGTTAGATACGGACCAAAATTGTAACGTTCGCACGCAACCATCTCACTGAAAACGTATGCCACCTCTAAACAATGACTTAAAACAATTGACGAACTATTGCAGTAGGTGCGGGGGAGAGGGACGAGGTACTAAGAACGATCGGAATGATCATTTCTATCGCGATGTAAGAAATATGGACTAAATTCTTACTTTGATCCGATTCGCCCTGGTCTACCCTATATCCGATGGTAACCGATGTACGGAGACCAACTCCAACTGGGCTCGCTTCCGCGCATACATATAGCGAGACTGAGTAAGTGTATTTGTAGTCTAATTGTACCTACGTTAGAAAGATGAGAAAGCTATAATTCAGCTCGGGCTGCCTCTCGATCCTCCGTTCCTATTCTAACAGCCGAACGAACTTCCTGCATCTAGGAAACGCGAGAGTATCCGCGGGAGTGGTAATTAAAACTTGATCAAGCTCGAGCGGAGGCAGCGGAGGTGCCGTGGCACCAAGCGACGATTGCAGGGGACCTGGCGTTGATGCACGAAGGCGAATCGAGGTAATCAACGAAATACCGTAACGTCTTGCACACCTTCTCTCTCTCCCTCTCTCGCCATTATCGTGTCCGCGCCACCCCGCATGTAAATTGTCCGCCGTGTTTCCAGGTATAATATCATTTTAATGACGAAAAAGCCGCGTCGGTGGCAATTAATCCACGGAAAAAATCGGGATACAGCGCGCTGTGCGCCGTCGATTATAATCGTCTCGCCTCCCCGTCCCTCGCCCAGCTTCCCCTCGTCGCCGTCCCATCCTCCGCCCCAATCCGCGGCTCTACCGATGCCGCGAGCGCGCCGGTGCACTGCCTTCGCTGCAATCGAGATTAGAAAATGTCATTAGAGGCGGGGTACAGAGGAGGGAACGGGGCCGCGGCTGCGTTCGTCTCATCCTGGCGTGCGACTAAATTGTTGGAAATGTTCCGTGTACGTAGCGTCTGATGGACGCGTCGGTGGACTACGACGAGCGGCGGAGGGAGCGCGGGGCGGGGGGGGGGGGGGGGGGGGGGGAATGCAGATGGCAGACCGCGAGTTATTATCCGCGCTCGGGAACTTTTCGTGCCGGGGGAATAATTGTTCCTCCGCGGAGGAGTTTCGTCGGTCGCGCCGCGAGGGGCAAGGCGATTTCAGTGGAGGGCCATTAGTTCCTCGCGACTTGTGGCTAGGCCTGTTCGGCCGGATTGACGGGGGTGTATCCAAGAATGTGATATCTTCAATTCTGAATTTCTATTTGAAGAGAATCGAATGTGGAGACTGATTCGTTGAAAGGTAATTCCTAAAAGGCGGTTATACTGGATGCGTCAAGTAGTTGTATGACTACTTAAGCTACGTTAATACGTCTACGTCTACGTCTGTACACCCAGGTCCTTCAAATCGGTTTGATTTTTTGTCCGATCCGTTGCGACTGAGGTTACGGCTGAACGAAATCTTGCGAACGCACTTTGTGTTTCAAATTGTATCGAATGGATAATGAAAGTTTGTGGCCAGCGTGTTTTCGCATAATTGTTTTTGGCACATGAAAAATAAGAATTCCCGCGAAAAATTAGCGATATTAGGATTCATTCTAAAATATTCTCGGAATTTATTCGGTTGATTCAACAGATATTGAACCAAAGTAAGTAGGTATAGTAGGGTAAACTCGGGTAAGTCCGTGGTAGTTTTAGAATTTGTCTATTAACTGCTAATATTCACATGTTCTGAAAGTGAGTGTAGGATATAATGATAGGTCAGACATCCTACAAACAAATAATAGGTTAACAGAAATTTAGTAAGTATATTTAATTGAAAATATACAAAATTAAATTTTTACGACATACTTACTCTGGTTACTCCGTGATAGCTCTGGTAACACCGTGATAGTTCTCGCTGGCCCGACATATGTTCACCAGCTATTTATTTATATTATTTTACATTATTTTACATTATTTTATATTATTGTTATCTTGTGCAGGATAAGTCCGGTATAGTTCGACCACCGGGAGAGTCCGGCCAGTGTTGATATTTTAAGACTGACGCAAGAGAGAGTGCTGTGTGTCATTGACAAAAAAGAAATGAATGCGCTTGTTGTTGATTTCGCATTGACAATTGTCACAAATCCATATTCAAATTATAAGATACACTCAAGACTTTACGCAAGTCTGAATATTTTTAGACCAAGTTACAGTGTTGGTGATATTTGAAAGACAGGTAAGTTTATTTACACTATTCCGGTATTGGGGGATATAATATGCATAAAACTACAGTGTAACCCCAACAATACCTACGTACTTATGTAGGGTAAATCCGGGAGACGCGGTCGGGCCGGAGAATTGGTCGAGTCGCTATATTTCAGACTCTCTAAGTAAAAATGCTTTAAAGTGCAGACCAATTACTTCTCTAGAAGCCAAACAGTTGAATGAGTAGCGTCATTTCGCTTCCAGTGTTTTTCTGGATTTATAGGCTTTAAAATGTAAATTGAGGTTACATTTAACCTCTTTTGTCAAACAGCGGTGTACAGAATCGTATTTAAAATATACTTCTAAGTTTATTTTCGTTTAATGTTTGGGATAATAAGATAGTAGAGATATTGAGGGACAATGCAGCCAAAGTATTTGGCCATATTAAATGTTCCTCTCAAAGCTAACGAGAAGACCATCTCCCGCTGCAGAAAGGAAAGTTGGTCGAGTTATGATTTTTTTTATTATTTTTCTATATTTCATTATTATTTTATTAGTATTTTTGTTTATTTAGTTTATTTATTCACTTTTGATTTTTTTTTGCCTTGCTAATCGCCAGTAGGTAGTTCACTTTTTCTTTGATGTGTTCTTTACTTGTTTAGCGTAAACAAATTATATTTCAATGAATCTGTAGTTGTATTCACTCATAAATACTTTTGCTTTATCCTTTGTTAATTTTTCATGAATAATTATGTGACTGGTCTGTGCCAACGACGAAAACCATTTCTCCCGGCACCTCGGGAGAGGTGGTCAGATGTCATGACTTCAGTTTTCAACCCGATTTACAGTAAATATTGTCTTAAAGCAAATATCGACCAGTTTTTCTGAATCAGCATAAAATTCTGAACATATAGGTTTGTTCTGATAAAATAAGTAATTTCTATATTAGTTCTAATAGTCATTTTATATTAGGTCGACCGCGTCTCCCGGATTTACCCTATTCGTTTTTAATTTATTTTGACAAGGTAGTCGATCTAAACTCCCTTGATTATGAGATAGTCCGACCACATTATTGCGGGACAGTCCGACCATATTAGTGAAATATACAGTGTGTCCGGTGTATCTGAAAAAGTGTAACTATCTCGAAAAATATGAATGGTACGAAAAATTCTTTCAGACGAAAATTGCAGGATGTCGAGGGTAACATATCATGCTCGTATTTTGTATTTCTTATTCTTGTAACTGACATCGAAACGTTTTCTAAACACTACTATGGCTGACGCGAAATTCATGTGCATTTCGTACGATATGCGCCACAGAAAGGCGAACTGATCGTCAGAATACTCAGCCGGTATAACCATCCACTACGTCCGTACACGGACGACCGTAGCCTAATGTCATTGGATATAGGCGAAGGTATAGTAGCGCAGGTTCGTGCTAGAAACAAATTCCACCGATGCAGATGAGTGCCAGTGGCAATCAGCAGTCCGCCTCAGACCTCTTTTCGATTCGCCTGAACAACGGTAATCCAGCCGCAGCCAATTTCCACCACCTACGGGCCTCTATTCGCGCCTCGCATTTTACTGAATCCCGTCACGAGACCATCGTCTACCCCATCTCACGCAGAACAGCCCCTCGAAACCGCCCCCGAGATACAAGAAACTCGACTGGACTCGCCGAGGAGCCGTCCTCCGCCGTCAAGAGCGCGGTTGATCTCAACACCCCGTCGGCCGGTCAACGTCTGGTGGCCGTAATAAAACAGTGATCCCCGGGGTAGGGGAGGGGTAATCGCTTGTGCATTGAAATCGGGGCTATCGAAAGAGAAAGCAGGAAGAATAATAGGTTGAGGACAGGCATCCAACGTGCATTTCCTACGGGCCACGAATCACCGTAATGCAATCCCGCGACGCGGCCGAGGACCATAATTTTATCGTAACGTGGGTGTACCCTCGTAAATACGCTCCGCGAGTCGTCGATAAAGTACACAAGAGTGGCGCAGGTCGTTACGCGATCACCGTTTCGCTCGATCCGTACGTCATCGTTGCCCAGCATAAATTATCCGCGTGCCGGTGCTTACCAAGGAGAAAGACCACCGTGAGCTACGATGTCGCCATTTTACGGATACCGTTCGCGGAGTCGTTCGGTAACGCGTCCAGAGAACGCGGCAACCCCTCGCGCCGCTTTGCGAAGCCTCTCAGGTGCCGAGCGCGGGCGAGACGAGAGCCGGCGGTGGAGGCGCCGTCGATCAGGGGGTTAAACGAAATTAAATTGCAAATTGTCGCCGCAAAATGGCGGCTCGATTAGAGACGTCGCCTGCACGATGGCGGGTGAGGCGAGTCGCACGCGAGTCAGCTTAATGCGTTGTCGTTACTGTCGCGAGGCGAGCACGACTTGTATGGGAGCTAAGACTATAGATAAAGAGGCTAACAACCCTCGTTGTTTAATGCCCCGCGGCACGGCACGCAAGATGGCCGCCGTCGTAGGCGCATCAAATATTCAAGGAATCGAGCTAGCGTCCCTTGCTTACGTACTACTTCCACCCTATCATGTTTAATAAAATGGCTGGATCAGACCGCTTATTTCCCTACGCTCCTATCCATACAGTAGAACATTCACTTATTCATTCGATGTTCGCGAAATGGACCTTTTATATTATACAAGCCAGGATATACAATTCACCGCCCTGGGAATCAGACTTCTGATCTGCAATATTCGAATTCTTAAGCGAGAGAGTCGCGGTTAGGTCTCCTAAACTGAAAATCGAGACGCCAAACGGGTGAGAATGGTTCCTCCGCAGTGGTAGCACACCAGGCAACTAGCAGGAAACGCGACCAGGTTGGAGAACGGCGGAGTCCATCGCGGTGCGGTGTTGGGATCCGTTACGAAGCCGGAAATTAAACAGCGTCGGAAATAATAAGCACCGACGTGGCCCGGGAGGGGGCGGGGGTGCAACGCGTCCTCTCCCAAGCAACACTCTAATCCACACCGTGTTATTTCCCGGGTAATTGGCTTCCGGTTATGCGCTCTCCGCTCGATTCGACACTTTGTTTCGCTAACGGTCCCGGCGTTTTCGTGCAAACAAACAGACGGTTGCCGGCGAACGGTGGACCATTACCCCGCCGTCCATTGTGCCCGCGTGGTAGTTGCAGCAGCGCTAATAAATAGGACCCCGCCGTTTGAATGGCCATTCTTCCGTGTAACTGCCCCCCTGAACGCGATCTCGGCAACATTGTAGCTACCTTCGTGCCACTTTGCGCGCAGAAAGACCGGCTTGAAACGATCAGGATCGAGTGCGAACGTTGCGTGCTCCCCCGGTCTTGGAGCATTCACCTGGACTGCTCGTCTTTTCTGCAGTCTTATTGCCTGAATGATTGAGGCAACCGTTGATTGGCCTACGGGACGAGAATCGATCTGCTCGCCCCTCTCCATTTTCTTTTCTTTTTTAATTCCCCCGCGCCTCGTTAATACGTAGACGAAGGGAAAGCTGTCGTTTATCCACGTCACCGTTAGGCAACTGCTCAGGCGCGGCGTTCACCGGCTTACGAGTATTTCGCGTGTACGCTGGTAATCGCTACGGTGTCATTAACACCGGTGTACGTACGCGCGCGTATACAGAGCATCGAAGGGACCGCTGATTTCTATACAGTAATTGTCGCTGTGCTGCAGATGCAATCCTACTTAGGTTAAACGGTGCACCGCCCCTGTGGCAATTTCAGACCTAACGCGGTGGAGATGCTGAGAAATCTCTGGCTGGCCGTTGTCTTCCTCGGAATTCTATCGGGGTTGAACGCGAGCTGCTATAGGTACCGCGGAGAAGTTCCACGGCGGTAGGAGGGGGAACTGCGGGTAGGTAACTACCCCAGAGGAGGATTAATAATAAAAGCAGAGCGGGTAAGCTTGAGCCAACTTGCTCCAACTCCGAAACACCCGCAAATAAAAGCTTCTTCTTCTAAACCTGAGGGGTCATTTGGACGGCCAACAAATTGGTATCGCGGAAAATCTTAGTTTCTCGCGTGCGCGTGCCGGCTAGATCGACCGATTCGAAACTTCTATCCCTCGGCGAGCGACCGGAAACTTTTCGAATTAGCGGAGGACATTATCGACCCAGCGGCGTATTCCCCCCCCGTGCTGTGGTATAAAGTAAACTCGGCCAATTAAATATGTAAGCCAGGACAGGTACAGGGAACGCTCGCAATTGACATTTAAAGATAGAGCGAGGCAATCGCTCGCTCGCAGCTTAGAAAGCGTTCCTTCCTCGGGCAGCGTGCTTAAATAAGCGAGTGGAATTAGATTATCGGTGCGGCGGGGCGACCATTTTTTAATGCATCCGCGGCTCCCCTAATGACACACGCGTGCACCACCTTAATTCCACGTTCTACGACACACGAAACCACCCTCCCGCTGGATTTCCCTCCATTAGCCGGGCTGGTGGAACGCGGCTGCTCCCAAGATGGCGGCTAATGCCCCTAAAGACCCGTCCCCACGGCTCCTTTGTTGCCGTGGGTACAGTCTCCCAATTTGCTCCAACCTGGCTCGGTAAACGGCCGAGAGACGTGCTCGTGTGTTTGCATTGATAAAAAGACGGACGGCCGAGAGGTGAACAATGCGGCGGGCGAGGGAGCGGCTGCTGCTTCCCGGAGTCCCACGACTTTTTATACACTTCTGCGCTCCATTTTGCGCGGCTGGGTTGTAATGACACATGGCGGTATGGCCCGACTGCGTGCGAGTAACGATGCGAGGGAGAGCGGGGCACGGGCGTGCATGCAAATGTTTCCATATCAACGAGAGGACTCTCACGGCGACGCTCCCGCTCGCTCGTTACCTCGAGGAAGTCCGGTCCGTACCTCCACTGCAATTTTAATAACCACACGCTCCGCCGTTCTGTAAGATGGCGGAGGATCCTCGAGGATAGTCCTCGCGGCGTTGCGTCACCGTTTACACGCGGGGGGGGGGGGGGGGGGAAGATCGAGGAAAGTTACTGGCTCGAGGAGCCTGCGAGCGAGGAGAGGCCGTCGCGTGAAGGACCTTCGACGACGACCACGGGGGGATAAACGCGCGGTTCCATAATGAACTCGTCGTCACTCCATTTGCATTCGCCGTGGACCGAAATTACCTTCGGCCGCGTGTGCGCCGCTTCTTCAACACTTGCGTCTCGTGCGTAATGCCTCGCGCATTATCCTCTTGATATTTCCAGGGAAATCGGGCTGATTGACAGAACGCGGTAACCATCGCTCCGGCAGGGGATACTTATGCGAAGGGACGCGGTCCTTGGACGACGAAGTGGAGTAAGTATAGTGTATCTGTAGAAGCTAGTAGGTACTTTCTATGAAATCGATATGAAGGCGCAGCCATGGATCGAGCAAAGTTTCCTCCAGCAATTGGGCGGCTAGCAAGCTCAGAAACTTCCACTCCGAAGTTGGGAAAAGAGGTTTATTCTTCAGTGACAGCTGAGAACAAAGCTTTGGAGTTGTTATGTAATTGCAAGTCTGTGGGTAAAGTTCTACACAGTTCCTTCTAGATATATCATGGCCAGGCCTTTGTGTAGCAGAATCTAAACGATTATAGGTAAGAGCAGGCGAGTGTTCGATACAGGAGCATTCCCCTTGGATAGACTCGAGCACGGGCGGAAAGTCCGCGAAATCATAGACCCCGACCACTTGCGCGATAAACCAGCCATCAGGCCTGCCCCGAAACCCCGCATTACTCTACTGCCTCGTCTTTCGTAACTATTACGGAACAATTATTCCGGTGCGGCTAAGCCAAGCTGGAATGGAGGAAACGCGGAAATACTGGCCGCTTCGTTGGCATTCGAATCGTATGCTCGCTCTATTACATACATTAAGCCGTCGTCTATATTCGATTCGGTTCATTATACGATAACCATCGAGGCTTGGAGTAATAATGGAATTCAGGCAAAAATTCGAGGATTCCCCTCTGGAGGGTGGTGGTCCGTGCTCCCGCGTCGTTAGACTTCGCTAGGCGCTTCTGGATGTTACCGTTTTTTATCGTCCCATCGTTAGCGACGCTCGTTCCTCGCAGTCGAAAGCTAATTATACAGCGCGTAGGTAAGGTAGGAGCCGCAAGCTGCCGTACTTTCTCGACAGTACCACTGACAGTAAAGGGTATCGGATGCAAATCGCCCTCCGCGACATGCAGTTACGGTTAAATAAGTAATCCCCATGGGAGTCGCAGCGAGTGCGCGGACAACGTCGCAACAAGAACTTTTACTGATCTCCCCAGGGCCCTACCGCGGGCCATTTTGCACGCGTATCGAGCGTTATTTCTAGTTACCTGGCAGAGAACTGGGGAGACGAAAAAAAATGTTCGTGTTCGTAGTCGACAAATGTCAAGCACAGCGAGCCAACGATTCTATTCCTCGCTTTCTATTCCTCGGGACGGTAAAGAGTTCGAGAGAAAGGGGGAGAAATTAAAAGAAGGACCGTCGACTACCGTCTGTCAGTTTAATAAATAGGTCTCTTTCGCAACGTCCCGTGTTTTTTCTCCACCTACCTTCCCGATGCTCCAATTAAGACATCATTCCTGGGCAGAGTGATCCGCAGCGAAAGCGGACGTCGATAACCGGTACCGAAAGACAGCGACAATTGCGTGAGCCGCAGTAGAGGTGAGGCAGGTGGGGCCGAGGTTGCAGGCGAAACGAGGGAGAAAAGGAGAGTCGAGGAAGAATTAGTCCGGCAGTCCAGGGCGCGCACCGTTTAATGGAGGCAGCTCGGGCGAGACCCTCCAACAGACCACCGTGATTCGCGAGAAATTTGAATAGCCTGCCAAGTGCCGTAGCCTCGGCTCAGCTGCGCGACTGCACCGTGAAATGGATTAGCCGGATTCTAGGGAAGCTTCCTGTGACGGACACTGGGAACGAGAGCCTGTGTCTTCTTCCGTCAGCTGATCGCGGTGCCGAAGTGTTGAGATCGCGAGATCGATCCTCAAATGTAGGCCTCGAGTCATTAATAGAAATAGTTGATACTGTGGACGAAGAAGATCGGCTTGACGCGCGTATATAATAATCAATTCCCATAAAATTTCTCAGTTGACGTGGCGGCGCTCGCGCGCGTCCTCCTAGCCGGCAAAACACCGGCGTGAAGGGGGGAATTACGGTGACTTAACGCGAGAGTCGCCCATCCAATATCGCCGGCCTATCGGAGCAGCAGGTTTTACCACGAGGCCCAGCGTGATGGGATAGGAAGTTCCTCGTTCATCAGCAAGGTTTGTCGGATGATCAATTGGATATTGCCGGCCGCCGGGGCCCACTCTCTCTGCCTGCTGGCTGCTCTCCTCCTCGCTCCTCCTCGGCCCATTAGCCCCGAGACGCGGGGATCGGATAATTAGCGAAGCATTCGCCTGATTCCTTGCCTCCTTCTCCGGTTCTGCGGCATCCTCCTCGCTCCGTTCCAGGCACCAGCGAGTCCTTAATAATTGTAACTGGACACGGAGCCAGCAGCCTCACCTACAGCGTGGCTCGCCCTCTCCTTCTATCACCCATTCCTCCTTCTCTCCCCGCCGTTCCTCTGCCTCGCTCCTTTGCTCTTCCGCCTGGCCATCCCCCCCCCCCCTCGCCCCTAGATCTATCTTCCTATCTGTTTTTCTCTCTCCACCTTCCCGCTCCCCCCCCCCCCCCCCATTCAACTCTTCCTCTTCCACGCTGGCACTGTCTTCTTGGGCGCGCTGCCCACTTTACAATACACTTTGTCCATCTGCCTTTTAAGGAGTGAAAAAATGAAAAAAGGGGGCGTGGCCTGGGAGATCAAAGGGTGCCGCCGCTCTGGGTACCTCCGCCAACGATCAGGAGAGAGAGAGAGAGAGAGAGAAGGAGAGAGAGATAGGGAGGATGAGCGAGCGGAGACTGCGAGGGTGAGAGAGACGAGGGTAGACGGGACATACAACCACGGTGGTATGCACGCCACACGCTACGCGTTACTAAACCGCACACCGCGCGCTCCTCTAAACTGCAATACGCAACGTTCTATAGGATCGTCGCCGCATCCTCTTTGACGTCTTTCTTTTTCGCCCCGTCCTCTCCTTCCTTCCTTCCTCGCCGGCACAATGCGCCCACTTGTCCCTCTGCTGTTCACGAAATCACGGTCCCCAGAGCGCGGGAAAACAGTCCTGGGCCCGGCTACTTCTCGCAGACCCGAGTCACGTGATACCAGACCATTTCAACGGAGAACAGATGCGTTTCGTCTCGCCACCCCCCCCCCCCTCTCCCCCCCCCTCTCTCTCTCTCTCTCTCGCGTCCCACCGGTGGCGATTGACTTCTCAATCTGTCGTTTCTATTGTACCTGTCTATGGTCCGCGGCTCGCATGTCCAGCAGCGATCGTTTAGCTTCTTCCAAAACACTGCTCATCGGCCGGGGTGGGTTTCTTTCAGACCGTCCCCGCGGATAGCCTGGAAAACGGGGGTTTATTACAGAGCGTCGGGCTTTGTCGGCTTATCGCCCGGCGACGCCGCAGCCGTGAAACGGTGCCAAAGGAATTTACGCCGGTCAGAGGAAGGGCGGGCGGGGGGGGGGGGGGGAGGGGATCGATAGCGACGCTGGTACCGAGACATTTTTAGAGCTTGTGCTCTTTTCTGTCTCGTAGGTACGATCGTTGGTGTTGGAAACAGTTCAATGATTAAAAAGCGTGGCAACTCTATGCTTGTGCAACGAAGAAACAAAGTAGAAAT
The DNA here is from genome assembly GCA_947577245.1 of Andrena bucephala. NCBI lineage: Eukaryota > Metazoa > Arthropoda > Insecta > Hymenoptera > Andrenidae > Andrena > Andrena bucephala. The sequence continues at coordinate 115,340,962 of OX387715.1, forward strand.
TCAAATGCTTCCAAGGTATTGAAATAAATAAACTATGAAAATTTTTTTAGTAGGATTAGGGAATTGAATAAGAGCGCGATGAAATTTAAGTGGACCTTCGTCCTCCTTCTTCCTTCCCTTCTTCGACGCCAGAACACCACTCGCATCAAAGTGGGTGGATAGAGTTGGTGGCCGAATGATCCGCTAATGAATTCCCTGCTGTATGTTTGCCAGCTATTTATTCGCGCAGCATCAAATATACCGCGTCCCGGGTAATTGGTTAATAAAACCCCCGGAAGGCAGCTCTCTTTCCCGCGTGATTAATTGCACCCTCGAGCGTGTATCTGCTCTTATTTCGAGGCTCGGACACCCGAGCCACCCTGCCCGTGCCGCGTCTCTCGCAATTAGCCCCTCTTTATCGTGTTGCGTCACTCGTGGCGCGGGAAAGATACGGTCTGGAAACGCTTATCCTTTAATAGCATCGCCCGAGGAAATTCGCAAAAAAATGGCATTGGCCGCGACGCACGCTTTAATACCGTGAGCGCGCGCGCGCGCGCCCGGCCGCTTCCAACCACGAAAATACATCTCCTTCGCCTCCGTCGGGGTACTTGGACAATTTTTTTCCCAACCCGGCGAAACAGAAACCTTTCCATTGTCTACGATTCGTGCGACGTTAGTCACTGGCTCCGGACGGGATTATGTACAAAGGTACCGGCGAACGCGTCAATCAGGGATTTAATTAATTCCAAGCAGAACCCCGCGCCGAAACCGTTTCCACGTTATATTCTAATCGTGTGGAAAAACGCGTCCGCCGACATGGGATGGGATCGTTCGATCGGAACGACTTCGTTAAACGTTTTTGTTCCGACGGTCGGGGAGACAACGAAGCGGCGAGGGATCGGAGCTGAGCCAAAGTCGAGCAACATCCGCGTAAAAAGGCACTTCCCCAGCCTGGATCGTAGGAAATTATCGGGCGAGCTGCTACCTACACACTGTGTCTAATAAATAATGATGCAGCACTTCAACCACCACTTTGAACTGGTGAAAGCCCTGTCGAACCTTTTCGTAGTTGCGCCACTAAAGTAGGTATCCTTCGGAAGTTAAAAGACAGATTAGTCTCCACTCGCCGCAGAACAGACAGCCGTGCGTCGCGTTGCGAAAGAACGAAAGCGGGCTCGAGCCCCGGGTCCCAAGCGCGCGAACCACGGTTCCTGAATGTCGCCGGACCAACGTGCCGGGGCGCAACGTTGCAGCAGCGCGACTCAAATCCGCGAAATCAATTGTTCACAGGCGCGAACGACGTCGCGCGTTCGCCGCGAGATGAGAAAAATCGTATTTCATCCGTGGCGCTCGCGCCCATCTGCGGATGGAACGGTGGGCGTACGCCAAGGGCGAATGGCAGCGAGGGGTTGAGAGGGGAGTTATAAGCGTTCAAATTGCAAAATTGCGCCACCATTGTGCGGCGATCGCACGGCCCGAACTGTCTCGAAGCTTTTCGACGTTTATGACGCCGGCTTGATTTACGATTTATTTATGCCACGGACTCCTCTTTGTAGTAATAATAATAATACTACCACCGAGCTACCCTCGCCGCTGCGTGCAAAAGAACAGGCGAAAGGGAACGGTGCTGCCTCTCTTACGGAACGAACGACAGCCATTTTAAGAGGCCCTTAACCCGTTTAGTGTTCCCAGGAACAACGGCAATCTCCATATAAAATTCGATTCCCCGGCCCGTAGACCGCTGCCTGGACCAGGAAGCGGGGGCGTGTCCCCTCCGGATGCATAAAAGTTGCGCTAAGTAGAGTTTTAACAATGTGTTTAAAACCCTTCGTTACGTCTCGGCCCACTGCAGGCACGAGATGGTTGTTCTGTTGTCTTCTTCTCTGTTCATTACTGTATAATGAAGATTTAATCAGAGCTCTTGATCACTACTGCCGCCTGTACTTTGGAGTACCTTGCCTCTCGCTGGGAAATGTTTAAGGTTAATGTTTTATCGCCGTCGACCTGGTAGCTTTTTATCTATAATCAGTAGAGTCCGAAGCGTGAAAATAGCTGTCAGATGCAAACACAGAAGCACAGATAAGTGCCTTTTTTTCACGCGCGGAACGTTTCCTTTTTTTCTTCTTTCTCTTCAGGCAAGTCCGGTTGCAGCTTCCGAAGGAGCACATTCGAGACGTAACGCATCAATCCTTTTACTGCTCAATAAACATGCGCATACGAATGAACGAGAAAAATAATGGACGCGTCCGTCGCGTTAAGCTCCGTGCCACGGACGACTCAACAAACTGTAAAATGAACTGCCGTTTGTATACGATTATTGCTGCTCAGGTGTGACGCTGCCGTTTGCAGGCACAGCGACCCACCATTCATGTATGCCATAGCCAGAAACGATATTGTCAACATGGGCCTTGTATAGCTTTTTGTCCAACACCGTAACAACAGACGCGCACAAGCGGTATGCAATTGCAGATGAATAGGGGATGGGGAATACAGTGGAAACTTCAATTTGGGGGAACCACAAGAAATCTTTAAAACACTGGGCAATGTTCAACTTTAAATGATCAATCTGGAAACAATGCCATTCAATTGGGCCATATTACGCAGATAGATTTGCCCTCAGTGAACTGAAATTGAATAAATTTAGTTTCAAGATTTAATTGTAATAGAAAAGTAGCTTTATTTCTGTTAGGTATATTTTATTTCTTGTTATTCTTTTACAATTTCTTTCATGGGTCATTTAATAGTGAGTAGTGTAATTAATATTACTATAAATATTAATATTATTTTATGTATTTCATATTATTTTAAGTAGTTTTAATAATTGTACCTACATATAATGTAAGAGTTGTTCTATTGGTTGGTAATTTTTTGCAAAATGAAGACCACAAAATTATGAGATCCGTGGGCACCGTGTTTAACTAATTTTTTGGCATTTTGATGGTTGGTAGGTTTCTGCATAATTTGGTCCAATTTAAGGAGGAATATGGAGAAGCTAAATGATGAAAAGTTTTGCTAATGTAAACTTAAGGGGAAATTCCGGTCAAAAAATCGATTTTTTTTATTTTATTTTTCTAGTGTTCAACCTTTTAAGAATACGTGTTTAAAAGGATTTTTTGAAATTCGTAAAATTCCCGAAATTGTAGGCATTTGAGTAGGGACAAATAGGTACATGAGTAATTTACTGAAATATTAATTTAGAAAGGCTTACGGCACGTCAAAAAATTTGTTGATCACGTTCAAACTTTGGCAGCTTAAATACCATTATAAAAGGCAACTTTTGCCCACTATTACAAGTCATGAATAATAAAAAAATATTTTGCCCCTATATTTCGTTCCACGCTAATGGATAACACCCGGCCACTTGGTGCTCACGTAAAACTGTAAACGCGTTTTTCTCGAAACAATGTTCTTAAAACCGTTGGAACCTATAGGTACCTATCTTGAAAAGTTATTATCCGATTCGACTAAAACTTTACTTATTTCGAAGACTATTCTTCTGGCTCGTGGAGAAACCAGTAAAATTTAAAACAAAAATTGAAAATTTGTAATTTTTGAAGGCGTTGAAAGTACGAAAAACCTAGGGAACAAGTGATTTCAAACTTCAAGTGTCGTTATTTTCTCAAAAAATGTCACTTTTTGTAATTTTTACTGATAAGTCCACGAGCGAGTTTCATGCCCCTTTAATATTCTGGCATTGTTTTTTATTTCAGACCAATGGTTTAGTTGCTACAAGTTCCATCGTTTTGGATGAATTTTTTGACGCCTCGAATTTAACGACTTCCCAGTGCCGTCTACAATGATTAATTATAAAACAAAAAAATATTTCTATAATTTAAGACACCCTTAATACAATGCAAAAAGTCCCATTAAATTATGTGTAGTAGTTTTCCTTTAATTAATACCTAAAGATCACCTATTTTTATGGGCTCTGGACCGGAACAGCCCCTTAATGTCGAAATGTCCAACTACAAACTCTCAAGATCACAACTATGACTTTGACTGAAGCAATATTTCACAGTCACGATGCCCACAGAAGACTTTCTACCTACCACCAAGATCCATAGATCGAAAGCTATAATACAAAGGGTCAGGAAGGCTGGCTTCCTTGAAAATGAATCCAGCAATACGATAGGAATCGGGGAGCGAATAACAACCGATATTTAGGAGACTCCGAGTTCGACCATTAATTATCCAGAACGTAACGTTACGAGGCGAAATTGAAAAGGGCTAGAAATGTAAGGGCTCGGAAGAGAAGTGTATTACGCGCTGATCCAGAGGAGAGAATAAGAGGGAGGAATCTGTACCCGCTTCTTTACTGGAACACCTGACAGACGCAGCTGATTCTCTAATAAAAAGCCGAAAAAAAGAAGAAACGCTCGACCGCAAAGAGCTGGATGTTTCTCTTGAGACAATTCCTCGCAGCTACACGTGAATACGCTTCGAAATACAAAAGTTGGCGGTGCATTATAGCAAGTCCGCCGAGCATAATGAAGAATCTACGGAAACGCGCACCAAATGTCACGATTCGCGTGCTTCCTTCCTTACTCTTCCAAGCACCTCTCCCGACTTCCTCCGCTGCAGATTTCCACACCCCAGGGCCTCAAAGAAAGCGTCCATCCATCAACGTTCTACGCTCCAAACTTAACTCGAGGCAGCAAACTTGCGCTGGCCAATTAAACTCGTTGGTAAATCGCTGATTCGTGTCTCGTTACCAAACCAAGCCTCCTGCCCCGATGTCTGGGGTAGATAGTCGAACGATAGCCGCCGTACGCGCGCCAAGAATTAAATGTTTTGCATAAACCGACGTCCCAGCGACGTTCGCCGTGTGTGGGCTAACTTGTCCGCCAGTTCCTCTAATTTGCAAGCTGTATTCCCTCGTGAATCCCGCGCGAATAGAGGACACGCGCGGTGAAATGAAGAGCAGGACTACCGAAGCAGTTTCCCATCATTTTCGAGCATTTAGGGGCCCCGGGAACGACAATTACTCGAACTTATCGGATACAAAACGCTCTGGTCACAATGTCTTCAGTTGGTACGAGCGTGGCGAGTTCCTGAAGGAGCTACGCTTCGGTGAGCTCCTTAACAATACGTTAAACACATAGTCATTTTGCCCCATGATATCAGACCGCCTCGTTCTTCCTCTCGCCATTTTTATTACGACTGCGGTAGTTACTTTTCGCGGAGCGATCCCGTGTTTCCTTTGTGTGCTGCTGCACGGTGCACACGACACGGCGGAGCCTCCCGTTCGGGGCGAATCGATCCATTTAAATTGCCCCCGGGAAGAGCGCTCCATTGTTCTCTTTTATTCGCGAAACGCCGTGTGTTCCTTCGGGTAATTCAGGCCGGACCGACACGCAGACTTTGGCCGGTCCGCTCCGCGTCTCCACGTCCAATAACAGCTAATAGCTGACTACCCTCGTTTGTGATTCACTGAAATAGAGTTCGCGCTCGACGGAGAACGCTCCGCCGTTTACTCCCGGCAAATCTTGCTCCGTGGTTTACGGTAATTTGGTTAAAGGGCCGTGGAGCAAGACAGTTGGCGCGGCGTCAAGCGCTTATTATTAATACGCGTGGCGTCGCGAGCCAAAACGCCAGCGCCCCGCGTATTTTTCCCGCCGCCCCGGCCACCTTCGAGGGAAAACCGACGGCGGTGGACGGCACGAGGGACGGGGGCGGGGGATGACTATCGGGGCACCTGTCGTCTCTAAATCTTGCTAGTTAAGACTGCTAAGTGTCACGGTCATTTCTCACCCTTTCGTCTTCGGCATTGCACCTAATTGGCTGGCGCGTGCTTGCGTGCCTCCACTCGTGATGCGCCGCGCGTGTCTACGCCGAATTAGTCTCGGGGTTAAATCCGTGTGTACTTTGATGGACTTCGATTTCGGATTAAATTAAACTGTGACTTAAGAGGACTGTGTTAATTCCGCGGACGTCGAGTTTGGTCGGAGCGGAGCTGAAGGACGAACAGCTCGATCAGTTTCTCATACGCTGTGGTGTCATGTTCGTGGAAAAGGGGCTGAGAAAGTGTGAACAGGGGTAGAGGAAGCTGGCATGGGTGAAGAAGACCATCTGCCACTTGTAAATCTCGCGATGCTTCGCCATTGTGTTTAATGGGAACAGGAACTCTCGTGGTTAATTAGTCAGTGTGCAGTAAGGGCCATTTCCAATTGACAATTGTTACTCCCATCCTCTTCCCTGTCCTCTTTGTAGCGAGAGATTACGCGAGGAGCCAGAGGTTCGCCGACAGGAAATATCTTCGTCCTGCCAAACGGGCGCTGATAAATGGCTCGTGGACAGATTCAAGTGTCGAAATAGATCTACTTTAATAAGGAAGATACTTTACGATGTGGCTAGCAGCGTGATGGAACACGAGCCACGATCAACGTCCACTGATCGTTCCAAACCCTCGAATCGCTGCCAAGCACTTAAATCACCGTGGATTAATAGAACAACAAAGCCACCAGAGGGGATAACAACTTTGTCGTCAGTGATCGCATCGAAAATTTGTAGCCCTGAGATGATATCTCAAACTGTCCCAAGAGTCCCAAGGTAGCATCAGATGGAACTCATCAATATTCACGAGGGAGGAAGACTATTCCAAAAATACAAGCTCAGCTAATCCCCAGGCAGAGACACGGTACGTAAAGACATTTCAATAGCCACTGAAGCTAACTACTGCTCAATATTCATCGAAGAATACTCTTTCGATGCAATAAACCCAGCTATGCTCATTGTCGGATAGTGGTACCATTGGTTGACGTAGACGTCTCAATACCCATCCGAGAGGAAGACGCGAAAGTAATAACCCCAGCTATTCTCAGAGTGCAGGCCACTTACTGAGAACATCTCAATAGCCAGCGAGGAACAGACCTCGAAAGTAATCATCCCCGGCTATTCCCACAGCAAGAAAACTACTCCGGACTACCAATCTGCAACTATAATAGGCACCTACATACATATTTCCAGCGATACTGAAACCGACGCGTTAGCAGGAACGAGTCGTCCTCGGCGACAAGCACGTCGCCCGAGAGGACTAACCTCGAACCAACGATCCACGCCGTTCTCAGAGCAGAGGTGGAATCGACAGGCGAGGACAACCGACTGCGCCCAAGATGGAGGGAGCGTAATGCGCAAGGAGGCCGTCCAAATGTACATAATTTAATAAGGAACGTAGTTTATGAGGCGGTGCAGGAGCCGGACGGCAGCAGTTACAGCCGAGATTTAACAGCTACGACGACGCTGGGCCGCTATCCTCTCCTCTCGCGCGCGTCCCTCCTACCCCAGCCTCATCTTTCTGGCGTTTCGCGGTTCGTCTGTCCGCTGCACGCTCGATGGAGAGCCGTGTAAGCCGGCCGGCTTAATGTTGTTTTAATTAAGTAGGCGGTTAGCCGAAAAGAACTCTGTACTTTCGACCCTCTGCCCCGCTTCTTCCCTCCCTGGCCGCTCTCTCCCTCTATTTCGAGAGGCGCGGCAGAAGCTAGGTCCAGCATGTGTTCCTCGTATGTTCAGACGTGATGGACGATTTCGCTTGACTAATCGCCGTCTTTTTAACCATCTAACCCCCTCCGCCTCTAAACCTCCGCGTCCCCATTGCAACGTCGAGGAAACGGAGGAAGTCGCGAACCCTTATCTCAGCAGCTGACGCGAAATCTCGCGGGACACGGTAAATTAACGATGATGCATCGGCGACCGTCCCGATCATCGGGGCTCTGTACCCTAATTTCCTGTAAACTGTACCGAACGCTTCGCTCCTCGGCTCGTGTTACTTGCAGCAGCGTTGACGTTGCCGGACTAAAGGAGGATAAAGACAGGCATCAAGGGTTATTACGTTTCAAAAGTATGTGAATAGTGTAAGGCCCCCGATGCGTGGGCCTCGTTGCATGTTCCGTGTGAATTTCGACGGCTTGCAACTGTTTGCCCCTGCCAATTTAAGGATGTATCGGACGTACAATATCAGACAAAAGTATATGAAATTTGAAATACTTGAATATCTACGTCTGACGCATAATAAATCTAGATGTAAGGAATTCGAAAGACAGTTGGAATCTTATTTTTAATCCTAGGAAGGTATTTTTCACTTTACAAATGCTTCCTCAAGCATTATTTGCTGAACTTTTGGCAGTGAAAATGCCCAAAATACACAATTTTCTCAAGTTATAATTTATTACTTTAAAACGGTGTAGTGAAAACAATTGAAACTCGGCAGATATTTTCATCTACCCATATACTGCATGTACAAAAAAATTTAAAACATTGGCACTATTTCTTCAACATTTTTTCAGATGGTTTATCCGTCAAGATCGTCTCTTTCCATAAGAGTACGTGTAAAATCAGTGAAAATTAAAATCGTTATAACTCAGTAACCGTTTAGTGAATTCGTTTAAAATTTTTGGAGCACATCAGGAAGATTAAAAAGAACAATCTCACAAATTTTCATCAACTTGGCATTATTTTGAAAATAGGTCCAATACATCCTTAACACGTGCGCGAATTTCGGGCGGCGTTTACGTTAAACGTCCAGCCGAGTCCGTCCTTCGGTTCCAGACGAGTTGTCTGGCTAAACAGAAGACACTGTCCTTAATCAATCTTCATTAAGAATTGGCCGATATTACGCGGAGAGTTGTTAATAAAAGACCTTCGCGCGGGGAAATCCCGGGATCATCAAGAACTCTGCCTCGTTGGGGCGGCAGTTCTTTTGTGACGTCCTTCGGGATAATGTTTCCGAGGTTATGTGGAAAAATAAGAGGATAAGGCACATGGGGAAATCGTAATCTACGAATCTTTCAGGGAAATCGAGGCAGACTTCGAATTTAGATTCAAAGGATTATCAGCGTGGAGGGATTGAAGTGTAATGAAGAACGAAGTACCTCTGGGTACTAGACTGAATCGTGCACCTACACGACGTTAGACTTGCTTCTAGTCGGTGCCCCGTACGGGTGGAAGAGGACACGCAATCATCAGAAATTACAAATTAGCGAGTAATGAAGCGAGAAATAACGCTGCTGCGAGCCTCTCTTGGACGGCACATTCTATTTACGTATGTACGGCAAAAACTGCCGTGATTAATGTTTCAGGGAAGAATACAGTTAGGAGGTTCGCGATGCGATAGCACGCAACGGAACCACGCGTGCGTGGCTGTTTAGTGCTCCTGATGGTATGGGTTATTACAGTTGTAATTAGCAATGAAACTGTTCATAGGCGATGCTTGGATTTCAGTCGGGGCTCATATCGCGCAGCAGATGTCCAGTACAGTGCATCTAGATCTGAGAGGTTAGGAGTGATAGTGGTGCCATCTGATGTGATCGTTTGGAAGAAAGAATCGGGGGAGGGTTAAAAAACAGCGGGTAACTGAATGTGTTATCTGATTGCCTGAGATTTGACTTTGCGATCCTAAAGATAATATAAAGTTTTAAGGGAGACAGGAATTTAGGATAATCGTAACACCTAATGTAGATTTGTCAAATTTCAATACCATTTTCGTGTTGCATTCAACCTTACCGATTCGAAATGGAATACGACCACAGCGCCACCACCAGTGACTTTGATGGTTAGATAGAAATTTATATATTCGCACTGTCGATACACCAGTTTAAGAGATTTGAAATGTGATAGAAGATAAACAGAACATGTTGAAGAAGGGATTTTATGAAAGGAAATTGTTACATTAATATGACAACTTAATTACTCGTCACGAATTCAACTTGGACACGACTGAAAGCGAGGAAGATGGATTAATTGGCGCATACTTTCCTACTAGCAAGAAGAATTAATTAAAATTCCATACATCACCGTCTATAGGTATGGACGTTTGGACCAAACGTCCTACGACATGACTGAGTGACCAGAGGAACCATAATGCATGCGCACTCACATTTCGCTGTGCCCCGGTGACGGAGGCGCCAACACCTCTGCAACTGCTCAGGGGAAGTCATCAAGCTGCTGAAAAGTCATCAAGCTGCTAGAAGAAGTCATCAACTTGCTCAGCTGCCCCTAGACTGTAACGAAGGAACAGAACACGATTATAATTTCTTTCTAAACTTTCGATTGTTCGAACTCTAATAAAGAACCACGAAACAATTCAAAACTAACGAAATTTTTTATCATTTAGACATTTTAAGAAAAAAATTAAAAAATTAAATATTAAAAATAAAATTAACAAATTTTTTTTCTTAAAATGTCTAAATAATAAAAAGTTTTGTTAGTTTTGATTTTCTTGGTGATTCTATTCTAGAAATTAATTTTCTTTTAATTTTTTAATTTTTTGTTTCTGAAATTTTGAAGAATGAACTCTATTTTAAAGGAATTAAATGAAATACATAGATACTTACATATTTCCAATAATATTCTGCGCACAAATCTCCTCTTCAGCTGACGCACTGACTCTAATTTCCGATAACGAGTTTCGCTTTCAAAAGTAAAAAAAATAAAGAAATAGACTATCAACGCGCTCCAAAGATCATAATTGTCGAACAAAGCACTGAATCTATTCTCGCGATTCGAAAGTCAGAGCCCCGATGCTCGCGAAAGAATATAAATTGCGTAGAAAACACTGACTCTACCCTCGCGTATCCCAAAATTGTTAACGACACTCTACTATGAGCAACTGTGCTCTTCAAAACGAAAAACTTCGTACGTCATAAACACTGACTCTATTTGGCCGCATTGTACGCGGTCACAATCTCTGAAAAATAAGTAGGATAGGAGGGTGGGGTGGATGCGGTTTCATCGAATGTTTGTCACGAGGAAATATTGTTTTTCTTGGAACCAGCCAAGGAACTTTCGCTCCTTGTTATTTAGAATACAAGGTGTGATGCGAAAATACAGAATACTCGCTCGATAGGAGCAGCTTTACATTTCAGTAACACGATATTATCTAGAATATACTACATCAGAAATAATTATTACATTTAAATGAACCGTAGTAGTGGCTTTCGTCATTAAAGTTGTAAGCACGTTCGTGTTATTCGAATAATACTTTAAAATATATCACGATCTTTATAAATATCCAAAATTCATTGCAAGAATCAAAATTCGTTAATTATTCGTGCTTGTATAGCATGTCCTCGATCAACTACGCAGTTTCTGTACATAAAGAACAAAACTTGCATCCAAAACCGAACGAAAATGCAATTACACTAGCTTCATAGAGATAGATTCTTAAAAATCATTGAAATATTATTGAATTCTACGTAAACGCGACCGAAATGCAATAGAATTCGATTATTCCAATATTTCGTAGACATCTACTGACGCCATTTTGAAATGTTTAAACAAATCCGACTAGAATTATTCAATTTATCAAGAAACATCTTACTGTTTCCGACTGATCCATGAGACGATATTAGGATATCTCTGTCATGCGTGGACCGATTTTATTGAAATTGGATTCGATTCTTATTCGAAAGCTGATATGCGGTTTACATAAGAAAAATGCCTTTAAATTTACGAAAATATTACAGGCGTGATGAGATATTAATGAAATAAGTTTCAGGTCAGGTTGGATTAGCCGGGCGACGAGTAAATGATAGCGGTAGCGACAGTCGACATATACGGGGTGTCGAAACATGTACTTGGCGTCGAGACGCTACCGCGTCTCTAGATAAGACGATCTTCAAATCTTTTGTAAATCGCGGGTTTCGGACGACCTACTTTTACCCGTGTTGAATTCTAATTCCTACCACGTGTAGCGTTACAATCTGTTCCGTGACTTTCCCGGTAACGTTGCACGTGACCCTAAAATGGTAAAGAGGTCCTAAGCTCCCATAAACCCGGGACAGAAAAATGCATTGGATGTTCGGTCTATTCTATACCTCGTCTGTGATTAAATATAGCAAAATCTCCAGAATTTATCGATGTAAGCTCGATTTATCTTCAGTGCATTATTTCTACATTATCCTACCCTCTTTATCCGTTATTACTACCCTATTCCAAATATTTCTACTCCTAATCAGCGAGTATTTCTCTTTTGCAAAAAAATCCAATTACATTCGGACAATCATTAATTTACGTATCCCTCCAAACTCGAATGCATCTTCGTTTCTACTTTTGACTCAACGCGTGTAACTACATACTATATACTGCCCAGTAGTTTGCAAATCATTTTGAACAGCAAGAATTATTCAGGTATACAAAATTCATTAAAAACATATCACAAAAATATGCACAAATTCAAAAGACCAGATACTCCATTCATGAGACATTATACTATTTTCTCAAATACTTAAAATCTTTAACTATCCCATTCGACCGTATTTTCAAACTATCCCAAAAAGTTTCACAGAGTCTTCAGAGAAGCGTTAAGAATCTAAAACATCGTTAACTTTACATCCATTCAAATACATTCCCAAATTCTATTTTAAATTTCCTTTTCCGACACACCTAGGCGATTAGATACCTAACTACGACACTGTCCCGCGAGTGGCGCATGCGCAGTGCCGCGGCTCGCTCGCCACTATAATGTCGGACGTCGAGCGTTCGGTGGTGAGACGGTCTCTTAAGTTTCCCGTGATTTTCTAAGTGAAACTCCGCGTGCGCGCCGTTCAGACCCGTGGCCAGTGCTATAATATGATCGTGTAACTCATCGTCCACGAGGAGCCGTGATCGAGAGCCATCGTACCCCGCGCGCAGCCAAGAAAGATGGGTGAGTAAAAAGGCGGAAACCAAGTGGCCGAATGCCGGCTAGGCTTTTTTCTCTCTCTCTCCTATCCACTACTTCGCTGTGCCACGGTGTGCTCGTGTGTGCGCCACCGTGTGCCCGTGTGCCTGCCAAAGTGTCTAAAAGCGTGTGTGCGTGGGGTACGCCCCAGTGCATATCGCCGCGTTTCCGCCCGATTTTCACCACGGGGGCACCGTTTTTCCTCCTCGTGACGAGCACGCCGAATGTTTTCCGCGAGGATCGTATCCCCGCTAAACTCACTCGGGGGCTCTATAAATAGGTGGATCCATCGGTTTGACGTTTCCTAGGGTGAGCCCCGATCCGCGCGCGCGTGTGTACCTACGTCCACCGAGTCGTGTTTTTCCTGCTGGTTTTGTTTTCGTGCTGGTCGAGAGTGACCTGCATTCTCGAGCGGTGCTGGGTCGCATTCGATTCTCGCCTCGGGGCTGTCGCCTTTATCCTCCGCTGACGGAGAACGCGAGTTTTCCTTCTCACTTTTACGGATCTCATTTTCGTCCGGCGGATCCCACACTGTTGTAACAACCGTGTAAGCGTGGGCGGACGGTGTACTACACTCGGAGGCTTTTCAACGTGTCATAACTGTTGCGTAACCTCGCGTGTTTGGAATGCAAAAGTCGGCTGCCCCTTATGCACGCGTTTCAATTTCAAATACGCATAGGCGCGGGCTGCCAGGGATTTCCCTTTCTAATCGCACGGGAGATCGAGACAAGTCGGGTATCGGTCGGGCAGACCCTTTTGGTGCGTGCGGTAAGGCTTCCAGGACGGGTATCTGAGGACGCCACGCTCGTAAATACGCTCGCGCGCAATTATGCGTTCTACCCACGCAAACGTACCTCGCACACGATGCTGTGCGTGCGCTTCAACACATGCACCGTGCGCCGAGCGTTTCACGAGCCAGCACTGCATCCTGCGACGAACATTATCCTACTAACGTGGCGTTTCTTCTTTACGCGCACGAAAGTGCGTACAATACTGCGCCGATCTATTCTGCTGTACAAATATGCATGTCGTTATTCATTGTACCTAACGCACCCTACTAATCTGTCGTCAAATACAATTATTATCAATTCGGCGGAACTCAAATACGGTGGCAGATTTAATGAACTGCCCCGCGAGCTCTCAAGTGCGGCGCCATATGCGTCTGTTGGCTTCAGATATTGACTCGAGTATAATCACCCGGCTTATCTGTATCGCGGGAAATTGCGGTTCGTATTTGTGTGCTCGAATTTCGCGACATGCCTCGCGGGTACATAAGCTCTACAACACCGACCGTGTTAGAGCGTAACAAACTAAGTAGGTTCGTTTAATTCCGACAGTGATAATTAACACTCTGATCTCTAATTGTAAAATATCTCCCCAGTGGGTGAACACGAGCGAGTTTGAACTGCGTCCCGAATTGTACGGCACAATTGACGAATGGTATTGATTTTTCTCGTCGCATCCCTTGTATATTGACATACATTTGGTACAAGGGTCTCACCCTCCGAGCGTCGTTAACTCCGTTGCCGCGTTTCAGTGAAACTGCAACCGCTGCAGATCGATACCACCCCCTCGTGTTCGATTCACGCTGCGCCCGCTGGCCGGAAGGGAAAATCTCCAGCGACAAAACGCATTGGGATTGTGGGCGCGCGTTCTTTATGGCTCTCGTTAACGAGAAGTGGGGCCTCAGGGGGTTGGCAAAGGGTAGGCTTGCCGTGTAAATGTTACCCAGGGACTCGTCGTGAAAAAATGAATCTGGAATATAGAACAAAGTTCCTTTAAACGGGGCTTCGAGGAAACTCGATTCGGGGGTGTACAAAATATACGTCTAACGAAATTTTGAATTTATAGAATCTAATTTGTAGATAATGACTATGAAGTTGGGTGTTGGAAGAATTTAGAGCAATGTGGGAATTTTATATTGACTTATTGTATGCTATGGATGAGCTCTACTCACGGTATATTTCATTCGTGCCTAATCCCCTTTAAGGGTGTGAAAACTAACCTCAAAGTCAAATAGGCACTCCCACGTTTTCGCGTATAACTCCTAAATTACAAGAGTCAGAAAAAAATATTTCAAACAAAAGTTTAATGCCGCAGTAAGCGCTGCAAACCTGCGTTAACAAAATTCTGAAAAAAGTTTTTTCGTCAGGTATTTTTTTTTAAACTCTCATATCTTTGTTCTTACTTTGAGTCACTCCGTAAACCCACAATGTTGCGTTTCAATCGATGAGTGCGGGTTTGCAGTGTTCTCTTGTCAGTTCGGTAGTCCCGGTATATGAATTCGGAGCAGAGAACGGGGGATTGTAGAATCCCCTCTTTTCCTAGACAAAGGACACTCGCCCCAATCCAGCGTCTTTTCTCCCAAATACTCCCGAATCGATATTTCACCTACCTACAGTATTCGGGTTAGTGGTAGGTGGAGATCCTCCGAGGAAGTCTCCAGGGTGGATGTAACGTAACTCCATCGTTACGTAACCTTCGAAATGCGACGGAATAATTTTTATTATCCGATTAAGTGGACAGGGTTACACCTGCCTCTCGATTAGTGATGCTCCTTCCTTATTATTTGAAAGGTAAGGTAAAAGCGATCAAACAAAGACTTCGAACAAGCATTCTCTTTCAAAGAAGTCGTCCCAAAAGGAAAGGAAAGCAGTTGGATGCCAAATGAGAAAATGAAAGCTTCTTTCTGCGGCTCGACTCTCCACTCTCACTGCGCGACAGAGTAACAACGCTAATAACAATTCGGGCGGACGAGGTTTCGCGCGAGAATCTGTGCCAACAAATGAAATATTTATACAACGTAGCAATCTTAGAAACTATATAAATATTTCAGAGACATAAATACCAGCCTGGGGAAAGAAGATAGAAACGCAGACTTTGGTGGGCAAAAGCTACAAATCTGAAGGACACTTGAGCTTAATTAGTGGCAGCCTCACGTGTGTCTCATTAACTTAATCAAATCCGTGGCCACTCGTCCATACGGAATAAAGAAACAAAAAGAAAGCCACGCCAGGTTTCTCCCTTTCCTATTCCACATTTTATGCTTGTCTCTCCGGAATATTAGTGTTACTTATCGGTAAAGCGGGTTGAAAGCGACAAAACGGGAGCGCAGAAAGTATCGCGGTCATCGGACACCTTTCCAGCTAAACGGACTGATGTCTTGCGCAATCTTCGTATCCAGTTCGTCTGGACATCGCGATCTCTGTCACTGAAAGACGGACCCGGAGGACGTCCTGCCGTTATTAAGTAGATGTTCGCGTAGTCGCCGATAACGTAATCAGGCGAATTGCCAATGGGAGTAGCAGAGGGCGGGGGGGGGGGGGGGCTACAGGCGTCGGATTTCGATAACGACGAGCACTGTACAAGAAACTCGCCTTAAAAAGAGCGATACGTGATTCAGTCACGCAGGTATTGACACTCGACGCGCATCAAGCGATCTCTTCTTATTTTTCCATCCCGTTTCGCGTTTCTCCGATTCGACGCACGATACCCGGCGTCACGCATTCCTGATTCGTATGCTGATCCATCATGGCCGAGCGAATCTCTTTGTACGACCTTTTTCCTATTTCTCGTATTTTCTCTGCTGAAAGTCACATTTCAAGCTGGACTGTTTTTTCATCGCTAGCATCTTTGATGGGAAAAGTCCCTCCTGCCACTTTCCTCCTGTGTCCCTTCCAATCCATCTTCTCTTATCCCCATCCTCTCCCCCAATCCATCCACCCCTATTCATTTCTGCTTTATTCCTCTCCCCTCCAACTTCCTCCACCCCATTCATCTCATTACACCCACTCGCCCTCCACTTATTCTTCCTCTCCATCTACTCCGTCCCTCCCCGTCTAATCTTCTCCACCCCCTTGCCCTTCCCACCTGACCCACCTACCCTTTACCCTTTTCAACCGCTACCGTCGACCCCTTTCGCCCGACCCTCCCTTCGCTACCCATTCATACGTGGTTTCACTTGAAACGGGAGGGGTCGCGACTGCACGCCGCTCTTGAAAAACTTCTAGTAGCCGGAGCCAGTTCCTTGAGCCTCCCTGTAGATCGTGGATACACGCAGACCCTCCCTAAGCCCACAAACGTTCAACAAGTATTTATGACGAACCGCGCTACGATCGCGGGTGCTCCTCACGCCCGGCACGATCGTTATCGAAGGTTCACGATATTCCGAGATCGTAATCGCTCGAGTGTCCTCCCCGTGGCGGCGAGGGCAGCTTGGATCGTGGAAACATTGGAAAGGCCGGGGATAGAGTTTCGTCGCGCTCGCAGCACGCGATACCGAACTTTCCGAATGCTCGTTGCGTAAATGAAGTCTTTGATTCCAAGGTATTTCTCGAGGGCATCTGTACGCGCCTTGTAACGCATACCAGCTCTATCTGAAAGAAGATAAGCCCCGGCCGGTGTTGAGTTCCCTTCTCGGTGCACACAGATCTCGTAACATAATAACACGATCTCGTAATCGATTTCAAGATAAAACCGCGTGTTGCCGGGAAACCCTAATGACGCTGGTCGACGGCCAGGTTAGGGGAGAATCGCTGCCCTCTCGCTGTTGTGTGCAGAGGAGAAGGCCAGCCGCCTAGAAAGTTACGGTTTCGGCGGGGCTCCCGAATCGCTTAGGAATTCCTTTGATCTTAACGAGCTGACAGCTCGATACTTCGCCGTCCGCGGGCGTATTTCTGCATACCGGTGCGCATCGGGGAAGACTGCTCGCCGGTGTCCCTTGGTGATCAGGAGTAAACAGATATTTATGCGACTACCTACACGCTGTTTCACGATGGACCTCGACCCTAGGCACCTCGCCTTGACTCTGCAGAATTCAGTTGCTCCCGTACGTGACTCGGTGTTGCAAACAGTTCCGAGAAACCGTGAATGAGAACCGTGAAGAAAGACTGCCGTGTTTCCCACTCTGTTGATTAATTGATGACCGAGTACTGCTCGTTTTTCTCGCAGTATACTTCTCTTCGCGGGAATTATGATGTTCCTCCACGAGTCGATAGCCCTGATTTCTTCGAAAGATTCAGACTTCTATTCGGCTTCTAACCAAGCTCCCTTTCAAACGGAGCGCAAGGAGTTATCGCGAGCTATTTAAAGAAGAAACCTGGAGAAAAGACGCCAATGGACATGATGCAAGATACACCGTTCTAAAATAACCTGCAGGGTATCGTGCAACTAAATATACTTGCACGGTGATTGGAAACAGCTTGCGTTCCATTCAATACGCGTTCGATTGGAAATGTGCCACTTATTCATGGAGAAGATCTCATTGTTGACGAAAGATGCGCTGCCGTACAGGTTTCAATACCATTTCGTAACGTAACACTCACCTGTCTCCATTTCGAGTCCAATGAAATCGTCAGGAAATTAATTTTAAATACTGTAGGTATAATCGAATCAGTGGCGCTCCCAGAGGGAAGGAGAGAAAGAAGCAAAGGACCCTGGCACCAGAGATGGGCAAAAAATTATTTGAAATAAAAATTTGTGTACGAAATTTTTATTTCAAATAATTTTTTGCCCGTCTCTGCCTGGCACCCCCCAGAGAAAGGGGGAAAAAGAGATTAATGTAACCATGACTGAAGTAATTCAAGAGCTTTGTAAAACGAAAAGAAAACTGGATTTTATTCTATAAATAAATCTGGTAAAGTTGCCGATGAACTGGGACCTCGCCGATTTCGATGAGATTCAGATATGTTGTCAAGGTCGTTATTCTGAACAACATTTCCCTTTAAACTTTTTGGCGGTCGGCCTTAGATTCGAAGATTTTAATAAAAAAACTTTCGGCATAATATATTGAAAGCTACCTCCTCACAGATTTCAATGATATTGACCTATGTTGTCAAAAACATATAAAAAACATTCGGCATAATACATTGAAATCTGTTTCACAGCCGACGGTATTAGTATTGGTTGGGGCTAGATTAGGGCGGGGGGGGGGGGGGGGCCGCTCGCGCGTAAGCATGGGAGCGAACCAATGTGACTTTGGGGATGTTCAAAATGAGACTGCTGTTGCAAGTATCGCGCGATGGGGTCAATAATATCGCTATTGTTGTCAAAGTCATCATTCTGAACATTTCCGTTTAAACTTTTTGGTGGTCGGCTTTGGTTTACGAGATATTCGCAGAAAACTTAACTTAACATTGGAATTACCGAATTTAACACATACATCGATTCGCCACCGTGCTTTACGCGCCCGCGAGCGGGCGCGCGCCCCCCGCCCTAATCTAGCCCCAACCAATACTAATACCGTCGGTTGTGAAACAGATTATTATAATAAAAGATTAAAAGTAATGTGTACTGTTAGTATCCTGTAATTCAGTTTAACTTGGACTACTTTTCTACGCAGTGTTTATACAAACAGAAGACAACCGCCGACAGCGTGGTGCTGCACACACTGTCGCGGGCGTGCACGTATACGTAGAGTACGATTGTATAATAGCGAATGTTTTCCTGCGAATATTTCGGAAAATAAGGCCGACCGCCAAATTTGTCAAAGGAAAAAGTTACTCAAAATGTCGAGTTTTGCAACATATTTGAAGCTCATCGAAATCGGCGAGGTCCCAGTTCATCGGCAACTTTACCATAAATCTTTATAATCACCTAATGAATTTTGTTGAATTTGCATTAAAAATATTTTTCTCCTTCAACTGGGCTCCCCCCAAGATTAAATCCCGAGTGCGCCACTGAATCGAACATCTCCACAGTTTCTAATCATCAGTCATCGGCTAACAGGTATATATATGTAGATCCCTATGTAAAATCGCAGCAAAGAGAAACGGCCGTGAAAAGTAAACGTCAGTGGAGTGGTGGGGATTGACAATCGAAACTCGACGCTCGAATCTCCGCGCCCCTGCGGTCACGATTGGCTGACGCTCAGTCAGTTCGCGATCGTCGGTCGGGTCGGTGATATCGTGCGCGCTGTGGACCGACGAAGGCGCGATAAGCTCGCGTTTCCCCAACGGAGACAAAAATTTCCTTCGTCCCCACACATTCGTCGATCAGTGACTTACTACTTCCGCCTTCATTTCTCCCCTGACACGTCGATTTACAAAGCTGCCGAGACCTCGATGCTCGTTACACTGTACGCTATCGAAGCGCGTTAAATCAGCGTCTCCGCGAACCGAGAGATTTACTATCTTATCGGCGCCTGGAGAGGAGAAAAGGAAAAAGAAGGTGTAGCTCGCCTCGCGGCGGTGGATTGTTACGCAACAGTCGCGAGAAACCGGGACAATGAAGTCGAAGACCAGCCAGGATTTTATTGCGAGTGAAAGTAACGGGGTCAGGAGGGATCAGGAAGTGAAGCAGAAGCAGCTGAAGAAGGGTAAGAGCTTTGAAAACGCAATTGAAAAAATTATCACCCTCTTGTCGCGCGATGTTGAGGGTGTATGGTGGATTAGGGGTTTCGTTTTTGGTTAGTTCCGAGGAGCTAACTACCTGGTAGAAATAAATAAAACACTTTCCATCCGCCAATATTGAATTTGCGTGACGTGGATACTGAATCTTGAACTGATAATCCTCCAATCATTTCGAGAAGCCTATCGCCAAGTAGGTACTCTGCACTTGAAAGAACCAATGTACGAATGTGCAAAAATACACGTAACGTTCCTCGGCCGTCGCGTGACGTCATTCGCGATTCGCTAGATAACTGCACGCAGAGTCGTACCCGTAGAAGGAAACGTTAAATTTCAGATCGACAACAACGGACTGTTGGAGATAACGCCGGGGGTGATTAGATAAGGCGATTACAAATGGCAAGTAGCTTTATTAAGAAGGGAACGCTGTCGCCGAGGCAGCGTTCGCCAAGTCACTCCGAAACATGCGATAGGTTCGTTGCCGTCTGGTGTTTGTATTATTCAGTGATAGAGACCGCCACGATTTTCCCCCGCTCGTGACGCAACTTGCGAAAAGAACGTGACTGTCTGGACACGATCGATGCATCCTTGATCAGCCCGGTTGGCAAGGGGGTTCTGCTATTTACAGTGGTGGTCAAAAGTAAGTTGGAAAGCTAAAGTGAAAGACCTGCAGGATGGTAAAAGTAGTAGAATTATTAGAAGAAGGGAACCAGTGACGGATTTAAGGAAAAAGTACATAACAGTACATAACAGAATTACAAATTTAAATTCTATTTTAATTCATTAGGTTAAAATTTCTAGTTGGAGGAGCTAAATTTTTCGCAAATTTTGTTGAAATTTACGTTTCTTTTAATCGATTACGTTAAAATTTACGTGTATGTTTTATGAAAATTATGGGAAACGAAAACAAATATAATGTTTGGATGTATTCATAATTTCTTTTTGGAAGATGGGGCTCTTAGTGGGCCTTCTGGAAAAGGACCCAAGCGGCAACTGCTCATCGGCCGCCCGTTAAATCCGCCACTGAAGGGAAGCGTATTTGCGTTATGTAACATCAAAGGGTTTCGGTAGTGGTATTATCTCTTTTATCGCAACTCTGTAAAACGTTCACCCTTAAATAGTGTTCCTGATTTCTCGATTTTTTTCGCATCTCGAGAAATGAGAAATCAGATTATATTTCTCGAGAATTTTCGAGAATTTTCAAGAATTTAAAAAAATATTGCAAAATTTGTATTATTGGAATGATGTTGGCCATATTTATCTAAACTTTTATTCGTGTCTAACTTAGACAAAACTAGTGTAAATTAAAAAAAAAACAGATATAAAATGCAATTATTAAAATTATCTTTTAATACACAATGTGAGCAAGGCGAAACATTACTTTTTTGTTTTAAAATAGTTTTTTAAAAAGCACAATGCATCTAATGTCGCGTCAGCCAATCTTCTTCATTTTTTTTGACAAAATCTGCGGCTGTGGAAAAATATCTGTCAATTTGAGTGGATGTTGATGTAATTGTATAGAGAGCATCGGCAATACGAGGAGAAAAGTTTATAAACAATCGCGCAATTCTTCGTATGTATTGCTAGTAACACACAATTTGAACTTACTGAAAATTAATTTCTGAAAACAAATGGGATTTATAATAATTTTCCTAGACTTAAGTTTCTCGAGAAATACTGTAATTTCTTGGGAAATGAGAAATAAGAAATTATAAAATTTCTCGGGAAAGAATTCTCCAGAAGGAACACTACCCTTAAAGTCGTACCCTTCGATAATAGATCACTTCTAACGTGCAACAGCATTTAGTTGCTATTTGTAGCTGCTTCTCGGAACAGCAATTAAAACACCATCATTGGCGAAGAAGCAGATGCTCGTAAAAAAATTTCTGCACCGTGGCTCGCGATTATTGCAACATTGTTTTGCTAATCGACGATCCTCGATGGAAGGTAGAGACACGTTGCTAACGTTGCACGCCACGATTTGTAATTCAATTCTTCAGTCATTTCCCGTGGGCTACCGGCCCGCGATGCCCGATACATTATTAAATAGTTGTAACACCATTGCAATGCAGTTAATTACACGCCGAAGCCTCGTTACATCCTGTTGCATAGGCAATTGACGGTCTCCCGTACAACAATCGCGATGAATTACGTTTAATTGCCAGGGATTCGAGTACATTTTCCATCGCTTTTCCTCCGCAGCGAAGATTCTCTGTTTTTTTATATTGCAGTTTTATATCCGAAATTGAATAATAACGAGGGCGGCACGGAACAGCCCTTATCGCCCCGTAATGGTCGATTTATTACGCTTTTTATGGCGGTGGTCGTTGATACGCCCAGATACACTGTGCAAAAATCGCTGATAAGCGTAGAACGAGCTATTAAAAGACTAGGAGCTGATAAGAACGGAATCTCGGCGGACTTTTGGTCGAGAAATAGATGGGAGGAAGGAGTCGTGGTCTCGAATCGCCATATTTTCTTCCTGATAGCTCGTTAACGATTTAGTGTTAAAATGCAGTCGATTTACTAACACGTCATAATCCAATCGCCCTGTTTATTAGCCAGCTCGCGTTCAGACGATAATTACACTAATAATCGTTACCGGATGATGTGCCATGTCGGAAAATTGAAAATGCCTTGCGCGTATTGTCCAATGCGTAGCGTTGCAATCAGGGATGTCTCCGTCTCACCGTATAAATCCTAGAGTGTCACACATTCCAACCCGGAGATTCGAATATATACCCGGAAATGTAAAACGCAAAGAAAGGTTGGTTCTCGAATATCCGGAATACAAATCTGCAATTCTTTTAAACATAAGCAATTGGGAATTTGCAAATATCAGTTATTTTAATTAATAACCTTTCTCTTGATCTGAATATATAAAGCAGAAAGCATCTGTAGGTATGTTTGTGTGTTTTGTCTGTCGCCTAAAAACTTTCGAATGGTAAACTCTGGGGTCACGAAATGTGTCCCACCTCATTATGCCTAGCTAATCCTGACGAATGTGACTATCTTCACAAAAAATAAAAACATTTTTTTATAAAATCAAAATCTAAATTTCGGGCGAAGCCAAGTAGTAAAGCCTGCTGTATATAAAATTGGTACCATATACAACCCTGCAGGGTCACATGGGGTGTATCGCACCCGAAGAATAATTTTTTAGATTCGTTAAGAGATTTATTGCGAGAAAAAAATATATAAAAAAATATCGCTTTTTTCCACAACCGTGGAAAATCATTTGTACATTTCTAGAAAAAGACAACGAGTATTACGAATCTACAATTACCACTCAAAAGTTAAAGGTTTGAAAAATACGAAAATGGTAACTCAAAAATGACGCTCGAGTGCAGTAAAGCTCATGTGACCAATTTCTGATTATAAAAATGTGTGGCCACGGACGGTTAATACCACAATTTCTTATTATTTCTTTTTTCCTACAACCCGGAGATTCCTCGAGTAAAACAGGAGCTCGGAGATTAGCTTCGAAACCCGAAGTCTCCGGGCAAAAACCGGAGAGTGGCAGCCCTGGTTGCAACAGTTCGCAACAATAGTAACAATAACGCTTCTTCATGTATCCGGCCCTTGCGCAGTGTGACTGCAGGGATCGAATTAGCGTTTGCCGCGCAGAAGCGGGGGTGAATAGGCGACGTTGAAAAGGCGAGGTACAGATTCGAGGTAGCAATTAATCCAACCCAGATAACCCTAATTAGCCGTGATTCGTAAACAGTAATCGGACGTACTCAATCGCCAGTCGATTCTGTGACCCAGAGCGCGTCTGGAGAAAGAACCCCGACCACTTATGGGTCGTGGTGTTTGACCCCACTTTGCGACATCCTATTTAGACCACTTACGAATCACATTAACATACCGAACGGCGGAGGAGAGCGTACGTGGTACAGGAGAGACTATTTCGATGATGGATTACCATTACGAAGATGATTTATGCGACTGTGCAAGTGGAACCGGTCATCTTCTGCAAAGTGAATAGACGTACCATGTTTAAATCATTTTTGTAAATCTTCTATGCCACTGAATGCTGTGAAACAGAGTAAGGAATATAGAAATATTAGAAATAGACAATAGTCGAAGTTTCCTTTTCTGGAAAGGAAGGTCTGAAGAGACTGGTTTCCTCAGTCCAATATTCTCAAGCTAATCTACTCGACCAACACTTCTCAACGCATAATACACACGCTTGTACCTTCGTGGAAGCAAAAAGAAAGAATAATGACGAAGCAAAAAATCGTTACGCAAATAGGATGCTCATTTAAACATGTTTGTGTATCAACATTCCCGCACAGAGGAATACTAATAAGCATTGAACAGAGATAGATTTTACCACCTTTAAACTGTAGAAAAAAAAGTGGCGCGACGCAGTGGCTTTTAAAAATATGAGCACGTAGCAATGCGGCATCGGCTGCGAAAAGTTTTCGGGGCGGGGAGAAGCGGCGATAAAGTGAAACTTGTTCGTTGAACCCTGGCGTTTCAGAGGGAATTTTAGGTAGCCTGGAAACACCGTTTCGCGACATCCCATTTAGAACGGCTTATGAATCATATTAACGTGCTCTCTGCACTGGGGTACGCTGGATGTAGGGCACGCTGCGTGTGGGTGAACGGCAGTGATGTAACTCGTTTCTTTCCCGGCGACCCCTCGTATCTGCCGTCCGAATTCAAAGTTTCGTTGCCACCAGTCGCTTTGCGAAATCATGAATTTTTATTCGAGCGGAGGTAGCCCGCGGTTCTGAATAAACGGATATCGGGCACAAGTGGCTTCGTAGGTGTAGTAGGTTACAAGATTGTCCAGCTGTCGACGCTCGTTCCTCCTTATCACCGCTCATTAGAAATTCCAAGCACTCCCACGACAACTCGGGCCGGTCGTGTGTGCACGCGATTGCTGCCGCGCGATTCGCAGCCAGGAATTCCAGATTATTAAGCTGCCGCGTGTGGAAACAGCAGGCGCGTATCCGCGATTGCAAAACTCCCGCTGGAGGCAACTGTACCTAATGGCTCTTCAGCGTTTAGTAATATCGTGTCGGCGACACTCGAGGTCTTTTTCCAACTATGCTGAGAGGATGTTTTGAGACCGAGTGGAAGGTCCGCAGGGATCCTTGGACTCCAGACTGGACGCTCCACGTGGATTATTGTAGTGAAATTAGGGTTAGGCATTATCCGACTAAATTTTTATAATTTCGAATACTGCCGAACTTCGAGTGAAATTACGAATTTAATACGGATTTGCGAAAGCGATTAAATATTAGTTACCTACACTAGAATTTCCACAGTTTCAATCACTTTCGTCTGTCTAAGTTTCTGTTCAGCTTACTCCGAGGTGGGTACAATTTCAATGACGCGGTGCCAGTCTATCGAAAGCTGTCTTAAATTGAATCAGTAGTGACGCGCAGACGAGGGTGTGTCTCTTCGCGACAGACTCTGCTCGCTTTAACCAGACCTCGCCTCGCGTTGATATTTCTCATCAAGATACTCGCTCGATTTCCCGTATCGCGTTTAAAATTGCCAGAGGGACCTGAACGGAAAAGGCTATTTCGCCCAAGCTGTGGTATCTTCAATCTTCCACAGTTAATCTCTCTGGAATCGATGTCATATTCAATCTACAGACACATATCTTCCTTCGATGCACCCAGTCCAATTGGCAGACAGTCCAGAGTCTCGTCCCATTGATTTCCAGCATTGTTCTTCGGCGCATCCCCAGCCGAATAGCCGAAAATTGCGGGCTGTCGGTTCTGGGCACCGTTCTCGGGCGCATTTCCAAGTAGATAACCAAACATCATTAGCTATCGATTTCTCCTAAGCAATTGGAATCGTCCGGAGGAGAGCCGTTCGCTTCAAGCGTTTTACCTCGCGTGACAGCGCGATACAGGGTGACGTCAAATATATTAACGGCACCGTGGCATGATGTCACCGCGTATTTTTAAACTCCCCGCGGTGTGGACGTTTCGCGCGAACCACGAAATCTTGTAATCAACCATCTTTCGCAGAGTTTTACATCGTTACACAGCATCTGCACAGATCGTGGTAACGGGATCGAGCTCTTGGGGACGTTATTCTAAGAGAGGCATTCGAATTCGATTCATATGAATGAAAGAGCCTCGTCGAAGCGTATCCGATCGCTGGTCGACTAAATCCCGAGGCTCGTTTTCCATTCTAAATCATCCTCGAACGCCATTGTCACGTATACTCCTCCGCGAACCGCCAATCGAGCACGTACCGTGACGTTTAAACGAGACTAATGAGAGCAGCGAGAAAGCTTGATTAATATTTCCGGAAAAGACGAGAGTCATCGTGCCCGCGCAGCGAGAAAAAGTCACGCCAGGGCTGTGACAAATTGATACGCCTTTGGTACGGTGTGATTGCACCGTTCTAGTATATACAGAGGACTTTTCGAAAGTGGTGGCCAAAAATTTGTTCAAGGTTGCAATTATTTAAAGTCGTTTAGAGACACTCGGGCCAGTGGCGCATTCAGGATTTAATTTTGGGTGGAGCCGAGTCGAATGGATAAAAATATTTCTAACGCAAATTCAATAAAATTCATTAGGGTAGGGTGGGGCTAAAAGTCCCGTTTTTCGTATAAACCTATGTAAAATTTAGTACTAACAATCTACAGATATCTGGTGATATTTTGTATAAACTATAACTATTCTGTTTTACGTTCACGAAGTTCGTTTGTTGATACTGTTATTTTCTGTTGAGTTATACCACAAAATGTTTGTCAATGCAAAATGGACTTCTTGCCCCACGCACGGGGCAAAACGTCCATTGCAAGGGCGTAGAAAGTCCATAATGTCTTTTCGTCTAATATTAAACTAAATATGTAAAAAACTCTTTTCAAATCAACAAATATTCTTTTTGGTATACAATATTGAAAGGAAAGCATGAATTCTTTACCAAAAAATCAAAATATAAGTCAGAGGTTCACTTTGAATTAAAAACTAAAAAAAATCGCTTAACTAAAACAAAAACACTATTTAAAGACTTTGGCATCATTTCTTTATACTTTGGCCATCTTATTATGAAAACAAATAATAAGATATATATTTTCAGTCTGAGGGACTTTTTGCCCCAATGGTACCTACATAGTTTCTGCGATATATACGTTAGAAAATATTATTATTCAGCAATAAACAATATCATGCAGATATTACTAAAACAACATACAATCTTAACGTACTTGGCTGATACGCTTTTAAACTGTGGTTTACTTCGTATAAAACAACAAAGACGACGTAGGTATTTCTTTTACTTTTCAATACATAAAATAACGAAGGCGGCGTGTAATTCGCACGAACGTCCAGGAGCGACTGGCGACTCTGTTGTCACCTCCGTTTCTTCTCGCCTTTTAGTTAGTATACTGCGAAACTTAATACATTGTTTAGGAATAGAGATTTTGCATTCGGGACTTTTAGCCCCACCCTACCCTAGGTGATTGTAAGAATTTATTTAGAGAATAAAATCCAGCCTTCTTTTCTTTTTACAAAGCTCTTGAATTACAGTGGGTGGCCAAATTATTATACTCAAAGAAAAAGGTTTATATATTGTAAGTTTAAGCGATGGAATAAAATAGTTGTCTCGTTTTTAATGTTATTATATTATTTTTTAATACTAGTATATGTATTTAAGAATGAAAATTAAATAAATTTATATAGGTTTAAGACTACCTAAGTACATTGTGCGAGAAATGCAATTATTATTCAATGTTTGGTGCCTCCGCCTTTAGCTTTTATGACGGCTTGAATTCGGCGTGGCATGCTTTCGATGCATGCTGTAGCTACTTCCTGCAGTTTTGGAGTGTTGTGCCGTACTCTGATGAGATTCTCTATTATTCCTGTCTTATTTGTAACAATTTTATCCCCGCCCTTTTAAAAACAAATGAGATTAATATGTTGAAAAATCACTCACAATGTTACCAGATGTAGCTAATTAATAAATGAAAAAACAATAACATTCATGCATTGTTACTTTAATTACAGCCACGACATTCACAGATTTTGACGAAAATTTTTTCAGTATAATAATTTGACCGCCCTCTGTACTTCAATCCTGGTTACATTAATCTCTTTTTTTCCTTTTCTTTGGGGGTCCCTTGGCCTGCCCCTGGGTGCGCTACTGACTCGGACTGATATAGTATTATTTTTCAACCTTCCCCGGCTTTACACGTGACCTCACAGATACTAGAACAATAATTATCAAAGTCTCGGACTTATTCTTCATCCTCTAAGCCCACAACAATACGGCTATCAATTTCACGCGGTCATTTTTGACTCATCCCATATTTTCGTCCCACGATGACATCAGCTCGGATACAAGAGGAGGGCGTATAAATCTGCATGAATCGTGCCCGTCAACAGTGTTTTTCATGCAGTCGAAATAGACTTAATTACTCATCGGCTCGAAGAATATGAATTACGCTAATCGCGCTCCCTTTAGTTGCCAGTAGTTTCGCGATATGGATGAAAAGTTGTTTGCACGGCGAGCAAATCGATCGGCTCCTCTGCCAGAGATAACCGCAGTCTCAGGCTTTTCTAACGGTGAATTGTTTCTCGCAGAAGCAACCGGAAATCCCCATTCTTCCACGCTATTGTAATTCGCAGATAGACAGTAATTTATTGACGCCGCAGACAGGCGATGGATTTCACGTTCAAAACAACCGATAACTTAATGAAACAGTGGCCTTTATCATCTGCTACTCCTCTCGGAGATGAATCATTGAGTTCGAACGTCACAGCACACTATTCTGGACTCGTGATCTAGTTTAATACGGTTCGATTCTCCTGAGAGTACAATTTTAATGCAAAATTAATCCTGTCTTGAAGATTCACGTGTCAGTGACAAGTTGCGCCACAGCTCTTCATTATTTCCTTTAACGTGTGGTTATATATATATATATATATCAATGTATACCCGCGGAGGTGATAAGTGAGATCCCCATAAAAAACTTTAAAAAGGTAAAAAATGACGCCAAGTACATGAAATAAAAAAAACACAAAAAATGAAAGATAATAATAATTACAAAGTAAAAAAAGATTTCCCGCAGCGTGCAAAGGCGACACTGTGTAACATAATAAAAGACAAAAAAAGATGTCCGCGGCTTGGAAGTCAAAAACTTGGCGTGGCCAGGCAAAGTTAAGATGTCGATGAATGAGAATTATTTAAAAACGCAAAATAATGAAAGAGTATTCATATTGTCAGAGTTTTAAATTGACAAATTATGTGAAAGCTTGTGAGAGGAAAGATATCGGTGTCGATGAATAATCTTACAATTATTTTAAAACGCAATATAATGAAAATGTACTCATATTGTCAGAGCTTTAAATTGGCAAATTATATGAAAGCCTGCGAGGGGGAAGGTATACGTATGGGTATTGATGATCTGAGAATATCATGCCTGGCCACGCCAAGTATTTGACTTCCAGACCGCAGACATCTTTTTTTGTCTTTTATTGTGTTACAAAGTATCGCCTTTGCACGCATCGGGAAAGCACCTTTATGTACTTGCAGCTCATTTTGATTTCACATCTTTTTTTACTTTGTAATTATTATTATCATCTTTTTTTTTTTTTCATGTACTTGGCGTAATTTTTTTACCTGTTTAAAGTTTTTTATGGGGATCAATCCATCCTCGCGAAGGTGATAAAAAGATGCGGTACTACGTTCAAACATTCTGAGTTCAGCTTATGGAGCAGGCATAAGGTAAATGTCCCCATTTCTGCTCATTTCGTACTTTTCTTTTTATTATAAACATTACGTTTGTACTATAGTTGCAACGAAATAATTCTAAATTATTTGAACATTTACGCGTGTGTTGCACGAGGTTGGGGCTAATCGAAGTGCAGGATAAGCAACGAAAAACTTTTAAAACGAGGGACTCATGATTTTTCGATTGTGTTCTAGCTGGTTGTGCTAAGGAACAGCGTCGCTATTGGAATTCGATAATCGGGCAGAAAATAGTTTTTGCAGTACAATTTGTCATTTAATAACATAAACAGATACCGTATTGTGCTCTGGATTTAGATTTTTTTTTACTATTTTTAATTTTTGTAAGTAGAAAACAGGTGAGCAGGTTTAGGGTCAAGTGAATCACCGTCACGTCCGCATTTCTATATACTCACCAACATTTTAGTAACATAACCTCACAATTCAATGTACGCTGTAACCTTTATTTCTATTCGAAGGCATTTTACTTTTTGCTTATCATTATTTTATGCTTTACTATTGTGTTAGAAAACCTCTCCATAAAGGATATAACTTATTTTAACGTGAAAAGGCAACATATTATATGAGCAGAAATTGGTACAAATGGTGAGTAGAAATACGTACATCGCTATTTTTCGTGAGCAGAAATACGGACATTTGGAGCATTGTATTTAATTACAAATTACTAATAGTTAAACATCTTGAAATATCTTTTTTAAATACTTTTTGAATTAGTTGATTTATTATTAAAGAATTAATCAATTACTCTGCAGCTGTTGATCACAAACAAATTTTTTACACCTTCTTTATGACGAGTAACCTCTTAAATGAGCAGAAATTGGGTCATTCACGTTATATGGGGTAAAGTGAGCTGAAATAAAATATGATTTCTAATTGAGGATATAAATATTAAATTATCTTTATCAGAACTTTTAAAATACTTCATTTTCTTCTGAAACAAATTTGACCCCAACTTTACCCTGGTGCCTCCTGCATCCAGAGACTCCATCTTCAGCTTACAAGCATAGCATTTCATGAAATGCTTATAACTTCGCCTTATAGCCGACATAACGCTACCAACATTCACCACCTACAAACGTCGCAGACATAATATTGAGTCAACGGTCTCGCGCCCGCTAAAAACCATTTACGTAACCAAACTCATGCGATTCTCGGCCGCAGCTGTTACGGCTACACGTGGAAAAAGCTCGCGCAATGGCGTCGGTCGAGCGGTTTTACGATCTCCAATCATCGTGCCTCCTACCGTCACGAACCGATCGTCTCGCCTTCCATCGTCCCGACGTCGCCAGAAACTTTCTTCCGCTTCGCCTTCGTTTCCCCGCCTAATTGCAATCGCCCACGCGATGCTACACCGTGGATCATGGCATCGACCCAGGACACGTCGCTTCCCGCGATCCGCTCGCCGATTAAACGCAAGAAACCGGATCGCAGTTTTTGCGCGAGCGAGGATAATTGAAAAGTGGACAGGCCGCCAGTGGAAGACGCGCCGAAAGCTCCATTAACTCCGCTGAATAGCGGCTGGAAATTACGATCGGAGCGTCCTCGAGCGCGCATAATAGTGTTTAATCGCGTCGAATCGCGACGACTCGCTCAGGGAAATCGTCCGCGAAGCGCGTCGCTTTTTCACCGCCGATTATCCGAGCCGCGCTGACAGGGAATCGCGCACTGCCCCGAACGCTCCTCTCGAATGTGCGAAAAGACGGGAGGTGTAGACGGAGGTCGGGAACTAATGACTCGGACGATCGGCCACACCTGGTTCGACCGCTTCCAGTTGGCGAGCCGCGTCTGAAAGAGAAGACCTTCACCCCGATTCGATACGCGCGGGTCGGCTAGCGCGTAAGTGCACTCCGACAAGTGCTCGAACGGCCTTTTTCTCCAGCTCCCGTTTTTCGCTGGCAATACGGTAACCGGTGTGCTAAGCGGCTCTTTGAGTCACGCTTTACAAGCCCCACGAGCGGATTACGCGTGTAGCGCGCCATATTCGCGCGCTACGTGCCCGGCCTCGCGATCTGGCCCAACTCTATTAACAAGTTCGCGCCGCGGACCCGGTTAATAGCCGACAGAATTGAAGAGAGAAGAGAGCGAGGATGCCGACAAACCTGTCGTTAGTTCGAGAAAAGTATTCCCCTATTATTCTAATCTGGGTGTTCCTGCGTAGCTTCCTCCCTTTCATCAATTTCAACACAGCGGAATCGATCGTAACCAGGTAGCGATCGAAATCGATTAACCGCAATTTTTTCTCACTCCCACGAGCTCTAGACACCCGGCAATCGGCTGTTCCCGGATCAGCTAGAAAGGCGCGGATCATAAAAGAGAAATCGCATTCTTTCCTGCGGTGGATAATTGAGATTCTGTGCTTCTCGTAAAATTTCTTGCGGAATGGAATCGTTCCGAATCTCAGCCATTTTCACAGCTGGTTATTCTCAGTCGTTCGGCTCTTTGATCGCTCGTGGAGCGTAAACAGCCCGGCGATCCAAGCAGCCCGGAGACATCCGCGCCGGGAATGTTTATCCCCCCGATCTCCGTTTCTTATTGGATAGAGAAATGCCACTTGGCATCCAATTAGCGGGCGGGATTAGGAACGATAGGGATCGACCGGCACTTTTAAAAGGAATATCATCCCCGGCGCCGTAAGAATGCGCTGCCGCTTCCTGGAAACGGCAAATAGAGCAGGGATCCGAGCACGGGAGCCGTTCCACTCTATTTGCTATTAATTAGCGCAGCGTTCTCTCGGCAGAAGCCCGAACAGAATCCTGGGATCCTTCCGCGAAGGGGGTAGGAAGTCCTTTCTAGGCGATCGCCACGGTGAGAGCACCGGTTCGCGCCAGACTTTTACCTTCGGCGAGTGAAAGACTGGTTGCTCGTCGATCGTAGATAGAACAGCCGACCCGGCAAGAAGTTTCCTTTCTCCGCGCGGAAAGAACGCGTGCCGCGGGTTTAAAAGTCGCGGGTAATTAGACCCGACGGTGGGACTCGATGCAGGAAGACGTTCGAGGCGAGCTCTTCGCCCGGGCGCGATTAAAAACGACGGTAATGCATACCGCCGCTGTTCGAGCCGAGATTGCGATCTCGAGCTGCCGATAGTTCCTGTCCCAGGCTTACGGATCACAGGGATATGGAAAATGTACGAGCGCTCGCCGTGACGTGATTATTTCTGTGTTGCAGGTAAAACGTTCTGCCAGTCTTGCAAGAAGAAGTGCAGCGGAGAGGTGCTACGAGTGCAGGACAAGTATTTCCACATAGGGTGTTTCAAGTGCGCTCAGTGCAACACGAGCTTGGCGCAGGGTGGCTTTTTCGCGCGTGAGGGCTCTTACTACTGCACCAAGGTACTGAAACGTATAAATAAAAATAAAAAAAATACCGCGGCCATGAAGAAAATAGGGCAGGTAGAAAGGAAGCTCGGAGAGCCGCGGGTATTTGGAGCGCGTAATGCACCCGCGGTAGGGGAGGGTTGCCTATATCGTACCACTTAACACATTTTACGTTATATTGCATAAATATGCAATTTGATACTAATTTTTTTATTTATTTATTTAATATATATACGGGTAAGACCCATTTCTTAACAGAAGATGGTAATACAAAAAGGGCCCATACACCGGACATTTAGTGATGACATGAAAGTTATTTAGGAATTTCAACATAAGTTTTCATATATTCTGGAATTTATTTTGCATTGAACTGATTATTAAGCATTTCCGTAAGTTCCGGACTTTCTGATTTAACTAAATAATGAAATATTAAAGAGATATTAGTAAAAATGTAAAACAAAATTTTGTCGTAATTACCGGACGCACTTAAAGTTTGAGAACTATTTACCGCGCCCGAGCTACCGGACACTGTCCCGGACACCGTGCTCGAGCTACCGGACACTGTCTAGATACCTACATTATTCACTTAACTAAAATATCTTTGCGAGCAGTAGTTAAAATATATTCTGATCCAGGTTTTTTGTCCTTATATTTGTTTTTAATTTTGTCGTATCACGTGCTCCTTGGAATACCAAACTGTATGCTGGCTACATTTACCGTAGATCGATGTGAGGTTATAACCCTCTAATGCTTTGTTAAGCGAATCTTTACTGTATTAGTTTCTAATAGTTTTACTCGTATTCAGATCTGCCAATAAAATTTTTAATATTAAAAATTCTCTTAAAAGTTCACACATATTGTTACTTTAATGTAAACATCTAGATCGATTCGAAAATAGGTTAGATCCTTCGAACATTCGCGACCATCCGGTAACTATCGAATCAACACGAGTATTGACCCATATATCGATCACCGGTAATTAAAAATATCGTACAATTTGACCCAATCCCCGGATTCGCTTGAGTTTCTCAAAATACTATTAAATCACCTCGATATGCAATTTTTATTATCGATAAAACCTAGTACTATCACTACATATTAATTTTTGTACATTATATCAATTGAATTATTATTATATCGACTCTTAATTCTAAGTGATGGTTAGCCATTTTGATAATGAAAATGGTCAAATGCCGATAATTGCGAGAATGATGAGAATTACTATACATTTTTTACATGTTTAACCTACATTAATTATAAAAATCTTCATTTATTTAGAAAACTGTAATCTCAAATGTTATTATAAGAATATTTCATTTTAATTTATATAGCCTGGATTTTATAAATCATGAAAATGAATATTGTGTTCGGTAATAGGGGGCTGTCCGGTATATGGGTCCTTTACCCTACCTAGTAAAGACGGACATTACACAGGAAAGAAAAAGAAAAACAAACGAAATGTGTAGAGTACAATAATTGTAGAACCCGAGAAATGCGCACAACTATCGGGACATAACCATATGAGCCACTGCTCTATAGACACTAGTCTTAAAAGTGGAAGGAGAGCCATGAAAAAAATCAATCTCCATACAATATATATATTTGCCAGATTACAAATTCGACTTATGGGGTCTGTAAGACCAAATCTGGAAGTGTAATTTGAACGCAAATGACTATTGGATATTGTAGCTTGATCCTTTAGGCACTATTAGACGCTTACCCTTTTGTTCAGAACAAATTAATTTGTTACTAATCGTTTTGTCACATACTGTAAAAGGTACGATTTAAGCAACCGGTCTCCTAAATCGTACCTCCACTAAAAATAGTATCAATAACAAATAGAGTAGAAAATATTCAACATAAAGAAATTATTATTATATAGTTACATATACATATGTATATGAATCACACACAGGCCACAATAACCTATGAATATGATATATGTACATAACCTATATAACATACGAGTTGTCAAATCCTGCTGGTACGATTTAGGAAACATGGTCAATTTATTTATAAATATCAATTTAAACTTTATAATGAATGTAATATGTACTTAAAATAAATGTAAAATATTCTACATTAAACCCTCATTTAGAAAAATACAAAAATACAGTACAAAATTGCATTGTTTGATTATTATCAGCTAAAATAAACTGATAAAAAGTTACACCAATCATACCTGATTCTTATAAATTGTTTATAGCATGTAGAAAATAGGATGTAAGCTCCAATGGTTTTGTTTCTATTCCTTATTTCGCATTTACTTGATATTTTTATCGTCAGATGTTGTTTATATTCATTAATTACTGAGAAATTGATGAGGGACGATTTAGGTGATCAGTACGATATTGGCAACTCTCCCCTAAATAGAGCCTCACGTTTCCCTGCCTCGAACAGATCCTCGCGCTGAATTTGAAAAACACCGGTCGAAGGACGTCGTTCGTCTTTTCCCCCAGAGATATTTTGCAGTGGCGCGGTTTTGCACGATGTTCTGGAGCTTTTCTGTTGTTTCAGGATTACAGAGAACGCTGGGGCACCAAGTGTGCCGGCTGCGGGGAGTACGTGGAGGGCGATGTGGTGACCGCCGGCGAGAAACACGCGTTCCATCCGAATTGTTTCCACTGCCAGAGATGCAGGCAGCCGTTGCTGGGTCAAGGGACGAAAGTGTCCCTCGTTCAAGGTGGGTTGACACGGAGATCGTGGTCAGTTGAATGCGGGGGAATGAAAGGCGTACCTGCGGCAAGGTTTGACGCGCAACAAACGTTTCATTCATTGCCTTTTGATGCGCCACGCGGGATTGGCGTACCGGTCGACCCGTTCAAGCAAATTACCACTTGGGTGTATCGCTGCCCCGGATTAACGAGGCTATGCACGCGCGGCCTTGTAACGATTACACGGTTAAACGGCTGAAAACACGTCTGCGCGGGGATACTCGAAACGATGGTCCCTATCGCCAGCTAAACTGCTCTGCTTCAGATCGCTCCCATTGTCCGCGTGCAAATATTTATGCGCGCCTGCACGGCCTCGGTTTATCGATTGTCCCGCGCGGATACCGATGCACTCCTCGTATTTTTAGAGAGCCGATTCCGCAAATACACTCGTGTCTTTTTATCGCGTATTTTCGAATTTCGCGAACGCGTAGCTGGTCCTCGGAGGCTGGGCTGCGCTGTGTTATCCTCGCTCGCAACGAGAATTTATATCTCTCGTATCAGTGATTCACTGCACAGTGAAAAATCCGACGAGGCAGCCTCCGATGACCAGAATTACGGAGCTATTTATACCCTGCGCCGCGAAACGGGCAAATCGAACCAGTAAACAATCGCGGGACTACATGCACGCTTGCTCGCGAGTAGAAACGATGAATCAGCCGTGGAAGATACGCCCTGGGCCGGGATAAAGGAGACAATAGCGTCGGGTGTGCGTCAGCAGCCAGATCGACGACCAGATCTGTTCAATCTCAACTAACCGCGGGTTGTCTATAGGTCAAGCTCTATGCCATCGATGCGTCGGTATCCCGGTTCGAGAGGCCTCGACGCCAGTTGGCAATAGCGCTGCGACCAGAGGACCCAGCGACGGCACCTCCGACCCCGGTGCTTGCGCTGGTTGCGGAAACCAATTACGGGAAGGTCAGGCTTTGGTCGCTCTCGATCGCCAGTGGCACGTCTGGTGCTTCAAGTGCCACAGCTGCGACACCGTGCTCCACGGCGAATACATGGGAAAGTGAGTAAGATGGCCTCCTCTTGTCAGCCCCTTACAATTAGCCTCGGAGCACTAAGGGTGCATAGGGTTAAACCTTGGAATCCCTGATATGAGTTTCGTCGTCTTGCCACTCCTTTAGAGTACCTATACTACTAGGGTGCAGAGAGTTAAACTTTGGAGTCCCTGAAGTAGGTTTCCTTGCGATGGGTGTCGCGTGAAATGTTTATTAGATGGTTGAATTTGGCACTCAGATGGTAGAGAAGTTTGACTTTGATAAAGTCCCACATTAAGCAGACCGAGCCTGGAGATGCCTCGATTCCGAAACAACCCCTAACCTCTGCTATCCACCACTTCCCGATAATCTTCAACGCCATGATGAACTCTGTTGAACAGAGACGGGGTGCCTTACTGCGAGAAAGATTACCAGAAGCAGTTCGGGGTGAAGTGCGCCTACTGCAACCGCTACATCAGCGGCAAAGTGCTGCAGGCAGGCGATAACCATCACTTTCACCCCACCTGCGCCCGATGCACCAAGTGCGGAGATCCTTTCGGCGATGGGGAGGAGATGTACTTGCAGGGTGCCGCTATATGGCATCCGCGGTGCGGCCCGGGGCCCAGCGGGCCCAACGGTATCGTGAATGGTCACGGCGAGGCTCACACCCCTCAGCATCGGGAGTCGGAACGGATTTCCAGCAGCGCTTCAGAGATGCAGGTAAGACGGTGTGCGTCGGACACGGTGAAAAGGAATCGCGATCGAGGGTCGTCCTTGATCCCCGTCCAAGTGGAAAGGAGCTCGAGCATCGAGGAGCAGTCGATGGGAAGCGACTGGTCCCTTGAAATCCGATGTTTGATCCCCGTTGAAGCTGCGTTTATCCTCAGCTGTACACCGGGTACATTTGATCCTCGAACGTACTCACGCTCGTACACTGAAAGAGTTGTTCCCTCCTAAACGCTCTCTATATCTTCCTCGCGAAGGAGTGGCCGCCTCTTTCACTGTACAAGCGCGATTGGCGCGCAAGAGTCAAACGCACTCGGCGTATACATTTCATTCGGAACTGGCGAATTGTATAGCGATGTTGTAAAAGTCTGTACCATATCGTGCGAGTGTATATACGTTGCTACTTGTGTGGATGGTGATTGTTACACTTGTTTCATTCGTGCCGTTGCAACATCATTAAAGGGAACACCATTTTCGCGGTCAGCTGTCCGTGATGTCGATCACGTTTCATGGAACTTCGTGGAAGAAGCGTTTCATTGATTCATTTAATTTTATACGCAGTCTAACATGTGTTTAGTTGCCATTCTATGTCTTCACGATCATACAGACGTTCGATAAGATAAGGATATTAACACTGTTCTAAATTGACACGTGCACGCCGCTGCCAACGTCCGCCGAAATGCATTTTCAGCTGCATCGTACGCTGTCGAACGGCACAGCTCCGCACCCCCGTGCATACTGAATTGAGCTTGCCAGCCGACTGTAAACGGATCAATGGGGGATGGGAGTGTTTTAATAAACTCGCGATTGGAACGCGAGAGTTCAAGCTTGCATCGTGCTTATTCTGGATTGTTATTGGACAAACGCGTCGTCCGTGCGAAACGTCTTGCTGCTCGGTTAATTCTCTGTCGCTGTCCAATTACTCCGAGCAATTTACTGTAGACCAATCTAGAGCCTAAAGTACCTATCCACCTTTACTGGTAACAGCTTTGTGTATAGCTTTAATGTCCACTCTCTTCGACGATGTGTACATATGGCTTCCTTTAACCATGCATCGCTCCTTAACGTGTCGTTGTGTCTTCTCCGCACGCTTCGATGTCCGAGTTTCGATATTATATAGATATACATATATACTATACATATATACTTGAACAAACTTTACCATATTTGATTTTATTATTTTTTATTTCTATTATTGCTTCTTCTTTAATCGTTGTTTACCTTTTTTTTTTCGCACGGTCATTGTGTATAGTTTTCATTGCGGTCACGCACGCCAAGCCTGAACGGATCACTCTGCAGCCCTTACAGCAGCCTCAGTCGCAAGGTATGCCACGTATCTCCTACCACGGACACTCTTTCAAGAAACATCTGACTATCGCTGATTCACCGTCATGGAAAACTAGGCTTAGAAAGGAGCTTTCCACCTACCCCGGTTCCTTCGAGATTCTCAGAGCTTTCGCGGTCTGCGTTCCAGCAGATGAATATTGCTCAAGGCTTCGGAGCGTGCAACGTGTTCTTTTGGAAGCTCCGCGAGATACGTACTGAAAGCTGTTCGCAAGCTTTGCATCGATGCGTCAGTACGTACAGTGTATGCAACAGTGCCCTTCCAAAAGGGCAGAGCCGAGGAGCTGGGAAGCCTCGAGCAATGCAAGCTCACCGGTTGATCCCCCCCCCCCCCTCTCTCCGATCAGCGCGTTTCTTGGAAGGGTGTCCAGCGCAATTGAGTTTTTATCTTCCTTTGCCGAGCACACAGCTAAAGTTAGCGATACGACAGACGCTCTCACGACACACCACAGTAAACGGCATAGCACGAGTCTAGCCGGGATAATATATGCGTTAATTGCCCCAGTATTACCCCGCGCGAACCGGCAGCCCTGGCCTGATATTGCGGGAGTACGGGCGCGGCGCATCCGAGGATGTGTCTAGGATTTACACTTACTCGTACTTGACCGAAACGCCCAGCCAAGGATACTTGAGACGCCCTATACAGCCGTACGACAAGCCTCCGACTAGCCCGCACTTTCATAGGCCCAGCTGTGAGTCCTCTCTTTCTGATCCTATCTCTGCTTTTCGGCGCGGGATCGCCGTGAACCGATAAAAAAGGCCTGGCTCCAAGTAGCGGAGGTCGGCGACGGGCACGCTGCGCCACTGTAAATCGTATCGTCGCGGTATTTTAGCGTCCCGCTCGATAAGGAGCAGCGGAGGGCGCAGCAGCCGATCAGGAATGCGAGCCCTGGTCGACGCTCTCAGCGAGACCAGACCCAAGTCGCCGGCCAGCCAAGTAGATAATGACGAGCCAATAGAGCTGGCGCATTATCCGGACGCCATGAAGCCGCCTCCTGGAGCTAAACCGCCCATCGAGAGGGACGACTTCCCCGCGCCCCCTTATCCTTACACCGATCCCGAGAGGCGCAGACGATGGTCCGACACGTACAAGGTACGCAGCCACAGATTTCCCACCTAATCCCGGCCGCCGGTCTTTCGCGGTTCGATGACGAGATTCGATCGTGCAGGGTGTGCCTGCGTCGGACGACGAGGACGAGGTGGACAACAAGGGGTATATAAAGGAGGTGGAGGAGAAGCTGCAGAAGGAGCAGGACGAGCTGAGCAAAATCGACACCGGTATAGCGAAGGTGTTCCTTCACGACCGCGAGAAGGACCGGGAGAACTTGAGACACAAGGCAGCCAACGTTGATCCTAGGAACGCATCGAGGACACCGTCCGCCGCCAGAGAACCGACCTATAGACTGCGATACGAGAGCCCCGTTGGCGCATGTAAGTCACTGCGAATTGTCTAATTTCCTGTGTCGTGGGTGGGAAGGATGTAACGTATGAGGTTGAGGGACACTCGAGTAGCAGAGTGATAATGAGGCGCAATGCACCGAATGTGCTTTGTGGTACTCGTTGTGTGACTCTGGAGTTTCAAAATGTTCTTAGAATTAGTGTAGAAATATCCAAGAACCTGTACAGAATCCTCTGAGCTCTAGGTTTTGGATAAATTAATTATGCTACCATCTATTCCTCCCGCCCACAGTGATTTCGTATCTAAGACACCGAGTTACAGCTTAGAGTGTACTTCTTCTCCACAGCGCCGTCGAGAAATATAGATCACGCCCGGCCCTGGGAGGACGACGACGGTTTCAGTTACAAATCGAGCGGCCCCAGTTACAACGGTAAGCCTCTTGAGCCCGGCAGATAGTCCGAATCGAATCACTTTTTTTTTTTAATCATGATCGTTTCATTAACATAAGTGATAATAATATCATCTCATACATGTCCACACGTTCGCACATGACACTAACATAACCACTCTACCCGTTTGAAGTAACATCGAGCCGAGCATTAGATTCCGTGGGCGATTAGAGGGGGTTGGGCGAAGCGAGAAACGGGCCCCATTTCGTGCCAGATAATAGGAAAGAAAGGTTTGCGACGTGCGAATGTTGCTGTTGTAGGGGGAAGGGTGCCGTGCTCGAATAGCGAACGATAAAGCGAGCGCGTGCGTGACTCGAAGCAGGATGTTTAAGCTTTTTTTTTTAAGTGGCATAGCACCCCGAACACCCGCACACACTGGGGCGCCCATTAACGTTTTAACCAGGTGATGTATGTTCCGCTTCTGCATGTGGCCGGCGTGTATATACCATCGATGTGCTTGCCTCTACTTATCATCTCTCTTGATCATTCGTCCTGTCAGTATCATGCCAAACAGTATACGTCGAAGATGATCCTTCGAAGTAGCCGTATATCGACATATATCCCAGCTCTCTTCCATTCGTGATCATACCGTTGATTACCCTAGGCTACATTTTGCTGCTCCTATCGCATGGTACTACTACTACTATCGTCTCACTCTTCGCAACTGTTCATCATACACGAACACACATTGATAAGCAGTATTTATACATCATTCTCTCATATCTTTTCAATGTCTCGTGCCTGCAATGCTGGAAGATGCGATACACTCTTTAAGTCTCGTACACGTGTAACGTAACTCTTTCCCTCGCGTGACAATCACGTCCCCTTCGCCTTTGCACGTCTTCCTGTGTCCTGCGCGGAGCGAAAGAAGTAGTGGCCACGGCTTTCACAGATGAATTCATATATGTAGAATTCGTCTCTCCGTCGAAATTTACTCGATAAGGGGTCGTCCTTAAATTACGGAAGGCTTCTTGGGGCGGGAGGGTTTTGCGGATTTCTTACGTTTTCTTACAAAGTGGGAGAGGGAGTCACAGGGAGCATCTTAGGTAACATTTTTTAATTA
Source organism: Andrena bucephala (assembly GCA_947577245.1). Taxonomy (NCBI): domain Eukaryota; kingdom Metazoa; phylum Arthropoda; class Insecta; order Hymenoptera; family Andrenidae; genus Andrena; species Andrena bucephala. The sequence continues at coordinate 115,382,654 of OX387715.1, forward strand.
ATTTTCAATGTGAGCAGCCTAAAGAAGGAAATTTCATCGCACACACGAAACCGAGTTAAATGAATTATATAAACCTTTGAAAGAATTTTAATAACTTAACAAACATTACGTAAGGAAGGGGGAGACTTTGGAATATAAAATCTTACGAATTTTTATACTGGGAGAGGGAGGAGGTTCTTTATGGAATTTAAGGACGGTCCGTAAGGGGGTGAATACTTCGAGAGAACCGTTTCCTCGTAAAGGAGATCCCACCCCTCCAACTGTTACCTTCCTGCCAAGTGGCGCCTATTCAACCTTCACTTTCCAAGATAAAATAAATCTCTGCGCTACCAAATCCCCGTGAAAGCCGTACCTGCTTCTTCCACCCCCGGGCACAAGAAGGCCCCGCGGTGCCGAGCAAGGTGTCTTCCAACGTTGGCTCGGTCACTTAAAAATCGGATAGGGATACCGATGAATCTACGGTTAGCCGCCACCGCCACCTGTATCATCGTGTCTCTATTTGTGTTCTTGTGTTTGTGTTGTGTTTGCGCGGGCGGCAGTTGGGAGGTCATCGGCACGTTCCCCGGCTCCCAGAAACTATCCACCCGTTGGTACTCAACGCGCCTTCACTCTTCCAAACGCCGCTAGGCACTATCATTCGGTGAGTCCGTGAACTTTCCAGTTTCCACCTACCGTTGATCTCAAGTCAAACGAGCCAAGTAAGCGCGACCGCTTCTTTCCACGGAAAGAGAAAAGAAACGAACCAGGGCGAAAGCGAATTTCACCTGGAACCCCCGAAACTCATGAAATTCGCCTTTCCACGCCACGATCGACCAAAGAAAGACTTCTCAAGAGCAGCCGTCGCGTAAACGAGAGGAATGATCCGACACTCGATTATGTATTTATTGACTTGTCTTCACCGGAGGCATGCTTCTCTCTCTCTCTATCTCTCTCTCTCTCTCTGTCTCTCTCTGTCTCTGTCTCTCTGTCTTTTTTGTTTCGTAATCTCTAGCTTTTATTGGATACAACGTTTATTGTACTTACACACATACACACACAGGTGCTGGCTTCTTCCGTACGTAAATATATATATATATATATTATATATCTATCTATACTATAGTCCATTTCTGTATTGTACACACGTGTTACCATCCAGCACACGAGATACGCTTGTGCACCCTCCGAACGTCGGGTATGTTCCATCTTCTTGCCGCGGGGATGCGAGGGACGTTTGGATCTGACCGTAGAGTCTCATGGGATCGCACAGTAGCAAGTTCTTTTTTTTTTTCTTCGTTCGCCTCTAAGGGACTTCTTCCCCGACACGTTCACTAGCTGCTTGCATTGGAAGCTACTTTCTACCCCCGCATAAAGAATACTTGAGTAGTGAGCGAGTGTTATGGAATGGCCCCCTTAAGGTAATCACTACCCCGAACGTTTTCTATAAGCCTTCCGTGTCGAGTGACAGCCCCTTGTGCTGGCGCGAAGAAGGTGCAAGTGAACGTGCCTCGCGAGAAGAAGGCTCAAGAAGACGGATAGGCGATAGTGCCGGTAGAAAGGTAGGGGCGTGCTCCCTCGACGATTCGACCCTGTACACGATCGGCTCCGTAACCAAACCACTCCACGTATTTATAATATGTGTATCCATACAGACTGTGTTGCGATAAGAAAACGTAATGTTTTGGTGGCGAACGTTGGGCATTCGTATGGGAATGAACGATTCCAATCTTTTCTCCCGTTGGAACTAATTTAAGTAATATATTGCCGATTGACATTTGAAACCAGTTGTGAGCTCCCTTCGGCACATCCCGAAGCCAGGGTACGGTCTGGCACCGCGAAGTCACACCTTCTCCTCGACCGGCGGTTCTGTATCTGCTCTCCCTGTAAGTCTTGCACAATCGCGTCACAATCGACGACTAAAATCGTCTCTCTGTTTCTCTTTCTTTCTCTCTATCTCTCTCTGTTTCTCTCTATTTCTATATATATATCTCACTCTCTCTCTTTCTCTCTCTCTCTCTCACTCTCTCTCTCTCTCTCTCTCTCTCTCTCTCTCTCTCTCTCTCTCTCTCTCTCTCCGTCTCTCTTTCTCACTCTATCTATCACTCTATCTATCTCTCTATCTCTCTATATATCTATCTCTATCTCTCTCTTTCTTTTGCACCATTGCTCTACTTAAAAGTGCTGTAGAGATTTATTCACTGTTACCGTTATCTACTGTTATAAGACGCGCGGCGCGCGAACCATGTCCCCCAGGCAGCTCTAAGATTTTACGCTTTTCTGTCGTCTAGGGTGATTATTCGTTCAGTGGGATGGGCGACAAGACGCACAGCACCGATTTCTCCTCCGGCAAATCGGATAGTGAGTAACGAAACCGAATGGCAAAAGACACCGTTTCCACACCGTTTATCTTTGCAGCATCCGTCGAACTGTTCGACCTGTACATGCTTCTCTATCGAGTAGACGTGCTCGTGGAACGGAAGCTCGCAAGCGAATACCGAGCGTCCGCTCACAAGTCCCACGAGCACGCGACACCTTTTTTTTTTTTTAGTCTCTCTCTTTCTCTATTTTCTCGATCGCTACGATCAGTCTCGGCTTTAATACCTGAGCATGCTTTACTAAATGCATCCTCGCTCTGTAACACACGACACACACGTGCCGCACTGTCACTGCCTCCTCGACGCCGACGGTGCACCACCGACCGTTCACGGAGTCGCGTGATCGATCGCGCCCGCGATAAAAACGTTCAGGCCTCATCTCTGCCGCGGCCAAGTGACAGTCTCCTCTTCTACACAGTAACGTGACACCACGACGAACATTATCTTGATCATTGAGAGCTGACACGTGCCCGCGTAGCTTCTTCAGACACTGATCTCCGGTCATACTGTATAATACGATCATCGGACATTCGCTTCTAGCGATCTCGTCGAATCGATCATGTTCCTGGTCGTCGAGCTTTCTTCTCTTTTCTTCTTCTGTTTTATTTCTTGGTTTTTCTTGCGGATGACGGTACAGATTGTTTGTTGTATGGATCATTGTGCTCCCCGTAGACTGGCACGGAACATGACCGATCGGAATAGAAAGAAAGATCGTTAAGTTTAACATAACGAAAGTGGTTTGTGCAACATGGTTTGACGATGGTTTTCTTTCCCATTTTTTTTTTTCCCGAATTTTAGTATCGACAGGCAGCATCACGGATGTGGATCGACGGGCACTGGTATGTACCACAGCCCCATACTACTCCCGGCGAATTAGCATGGTTTGTAGCTTGTTTTGCATCTCAATTAATTTTAGCCGCATTACGAGCGCGTCGATCGTAGAATAGGCGTCCACGAGAATCGAGCACGAAGCTCTCGTAGAAGCGGGAAACACGATAATAGCCGAACCGATCGATCCAGTACATGATGATTGTACATACGTAATTACGTGGCGGTTCTCGCTCCCATTGTAATGTAAAATAATATTGTACATACAGCCGTTGTACACTTTTGTTTGCGCATGCCTGCTGTACATTTGCTGCGGACTTCTTGATTGATTTATTCCGCTATTACTTTTCGTTAGCATCTCATGCATATTGTTTTATTTTTCTCGCCTTGAACTTTGCATATTTGACTCTGAGAGATCGTCGCGTTGCAATGATCTGCGATCAGCCTCTCTTCGATCGGTAGACAGTAAGATAACTGGTAGTTTCTCGTTCACGATACGATAACACGATGTGAGTCTCCCGTGCGACCGGGGACAATTAACGATCATTAACGTTCCACGAGCCTCGAAGCGGCTCGCTTCTTGAATGACCCGTCGATATTCTGACCGCGCGGCCCACGAGTGTTCACGTCACTTGACTGCATAACGCCTCTGCATCCGAGTTGCATTTCTTGCATAAACTCTGCGCACACGAAACGGAACTATATCTAAACTGAAATTGGTGCATGCCGGTGGATTACGCGTTCTGCGTTCGCTTCGTTCCCATCTCCGGCGGCTAGAAATCCGATCATGTAAGTCTACGGGACCATTGCACGAACGAGCTAATCTGCGAGAGTGAGTTGAAGGATTTAATGATTACTAATAAATTGCCAGTTCCCGTTACTCGTTTCAGTCTAGCTGTAGTTCTGTCTCGCGTTGATCCCCGTTCAACAGACGCATACCGGGATATCAATGACAGTTCTGTTTTGCATAATGAGCCATTAATGAACGTGGCGTTTTTCGCTGATTCCCTTTTTCTTTTGCTACAACGTTGCGTCTTTGTACAGCGACCGGATCGACCATCCGTCGCGATGTTAAAAGAAAGCTTCTCGCACGGGATTAATCTGCTGGTGGGGTCCTTTCTAAATCATGCGCAAGAGGAGCTGCAAATTGCTGGGTACACAGTCCCCCCACCATGAATACATTAGAATGATTCTTCATCTCCCAAAGAATATTGTTAACACCTGAGATCCTAGACGAGTGTTTGGACAACTCCTGCGAGCTTAATGGATCTCAGATAGATACTCCACCGTGCGAGGGACTTTGTTTAACAAGTGCACCGCTATTAACGCTGATCACGTATTAGATGAACCATGTATTACGGTGACTAATGTTCGAATGGTGCTTCAGAATGATGGTGGAATGCTTCCATCATCCACCACGTACACAGGTGGCCTAGGTTCGGTGGTCGGAAGTCACGGGGGCCATCATGTGAGGAGATCGTTGCCAGACATGGGTACTGCACCATCCGAACCACCCAAACTCTACCCATACCACTTACTTATCATCACTAACTATAGGCTGCCCGCCGACGTGGATCGTTGCAACCTTGAAGTAAGTAATTACTATAATAACCCGCGGCGTTAATGGCTGCGATAGCGTGGACTTCGAACGCCCGTAGATTCAAGTACAATCGATCCATCCTGCCCGCTCAAAGGAGTCCTGTCTAATAAACTATTTCAACCACGAAGAACTCTGAATTGTTAGATAAAATATGAGAATCAATTAAACTATCCCTTTTCCTTCCGTCAGGCGTTAATTCCCTTTCCCCGTCGTTCTGCTTTTGCTCGTCTACGGTTCCTGTATCCTTCTCGTCGTATCCTGTCTACCCACACCAAGCTCTCGCTATGTCAGTCTCTTATTATTTCTGTTTTTGACTACGCCGATGTCGGGTATGGTCCTTGTCTCTCTACTCGTCTCTCGTCTATAGTCCAACGCATCCAGAATTCGTGTCTCCGTTATTCCTATAATGTCCGTAAGTTTGACCATATTTCGCCGTTTTTTCTTCGCTCCGGCTGGCTCAATATCAGACACCGGTGGATCCCCCACCTGTGCTGCATCGTACACAAGGCTCTGGAATCTGCGACACCTATCTATCTGATGAATTACTATGCAGTAACTCTTCTCTGCACTCAGTTTATGCACCATCCACTAGGCGTGGTACGGATCTGGCTGTGCCTGTTCATCGTACGGTCAAATTTACGGCATCTTTCTCCTATTTATCCTGCTTTTACTATAATTCTCTTCCTTTGGAAATTCGTTCTGTGTCCTCTATCCCTGTTTTTAAATGTGCTGCCCGTTCTTTTATTCTCGTCCACTATCCGTAACTCCCTTTGTCTTTTGGTTCTCTCTCTCGCTCTTCTGTTGTTTCGCTAGCTTTGTTGCTGATAGATAATATTTTGGGGTTAGGTTGCAACACAGCAGGTATGTTGAACCTCGCCCATTTTATGGTGAATAAAGTCGAATTATTATTATTATTATTATTATTAATAATTCCTCGAAGTTCGCGATATGGTCACAGGCAGAAGGCTAACGTTCGCCAATGTCGTTTATTTTCCAGCGACACCTTTCCGACGCGGAATTCGAGGCAGTCCTACAATGTGGCCGCGCAGAGTTCTACAGACTACCGCAATGGCGTCGCAACGAAATCAAAAGACGCGCCCGACTGTTTTAACCAGCGTTCGTACTATTTCTTCACCTTTCGATCGTGTCACGACCGTGCTACCACCGTGGCACAGAGTGTACATTCCTTCTGCGCGCGGCAGGTCTGCCACGGGACGAGGAGCACGCGCGCCCGGCACCGGCGATCCGCGTCCGCCTCTGATCGCCAAACGCCGTCGTCGCGTACGAGAGAAAGAAGAGCCGGGGTGATCTTCGGTGACACGCTGATACACACGCAAAGAAACGAACACGCGCCCGCGCATTCACACAATAAGACACACGTACACGAAAGCACTGCCATTTGTCGTCAATTTTGTTCTCTGAGCAACGAATCCGCAGGCAGCTTGGCTACGAGACCCCCCGTCATCCCTGTGACTTCGGCGCTCCTGTCGGGAGAACCTTTCGCTGCTCGTAACGCGCTGTCTGCTTCTATGGTTAGCAGGGACGATTCTGCTGTAAATGGGGAATGAATGGGGGCGAAGTAAAGTAAGGTTTGAGAACAATTATAGAGAATGTTAGATCCGATGGCAGAGGGTTATCGTTAATGGAGAGATGTTTGGAGTATCGGTGGTAGAGTCACGAGGGGGAGGATGATTTTCCTGTAATCTGGCATGTAACGCTGGTCTTCGTGGCCACGAGTATCGCGTCGAGGGGGGCGTAAAACGGTAGATGGGTAAGAATGATGCTTCGGTGGGAAATGTAGCCTAATAAGGGACTTGGCATTCGTCTCAAGGTTTTACCATTTTAACGGAGAAACAACGGTGACGTTTTAGAGCGGCGTGCTCGTTCGTGAACGAATGTAGCACGCGCCAGGGGGGAACTGTATGGGCCATCGTACGAAGCGAATAGTAGGGAATGGAAAGGATCGGTAATACTCGTAATGTACACGTACGTTGTTGTAAATAAACGAGGAAGATCGTAGCGGGTGATGATGGAAGCAACGGAAGTGCGAAGAAGCGGAGTATATATGTATACATACGTACCATTTTGAGAATTCGCTTGCAATCACAGACACACTTACTATTTGCGAAAAGGATTACAACACGAATGCGCTACTATTATAGGAGCTATCATTATTATTATTATTATTATTATTAATTTTTAACTATTATTATTATATTTTACTATAAGCAACATGAGAAATTTAAGGTGTAAGTAGATAGGAAGTCCAGCTTGCCGAGTGACGTAATTATATGTCGTCGAATTTGCATGCTGTTTCTCTATTTTACCATTTTAACAGGACAGCGTGCCTGTTAATTACAATAAATTGTACAGGGTGTTCGTTCTTTTCAGGTGAAACCAAGACACGATGATCCCTCGTTCAAAAATGAGCGGGAAATGAGCGAATATACCCGCGCGAAAGCTTCATTCTATAGTTTCCCACTCATTTCTGGACGAGGAGTCAGCAGCATTCGGTTTCACCGCGTATCGTTCAAGATACCCCGTATAATATTCCTCTTACCTACTTCTCTGACTCGCATCGACTATACAAAGGCGCTCTGCAGTGCGGGCGAATGTTGTGCAAATATCGCGAAGCGTATATCGTTATCCACACGTGGATAGAAACTAAGGAACGAAGGTAGAAGGAGGGGTGAAATGATATTTACGAAGGCGGTTCTACTCCGCGGGGGCACGTCACGTGGCAAGCTGCGATGCTCGCGAGGAAAAAACAGTAGAGAACGTTCGATTTAACTGCGAGCCGATGCTAATTGTCGTATAGTTCGGTGGAACGTAATTGTACGCGAGGGACACGGTCGACGCGGCGATCGTAGCATCGAGAGGACACCTATGTGACCACGCGAACAACGCGGGACCTTTCGAAAGCACCGGGTGCCCCAGAAACAAGTCACCCGACTGTGCAAGTTTATTTTGTGGTGGTTCGTACTCCACGGGGGTGGAGTAGGCTCTGGAAGCTGGGACGCTTGTGTCCTGGGGCAGCCTGTGCATTTTCCACGTGCACGCGGGGGTGCGTGCTTGGAGAATCGCGTTTCACTGTACTACAATTCGCCTGTTACCCTAAGTCATGTGCCTATATATGTATATGTAAATGTCGGCGGACATTCGACACACGCGAGGCACGAGAGTCGTTGGTTCTGTCTGTCAAGAGCGTACAGCGCACATACGAAGCTGTGTAAAATCGTGCAATCTCCCTGCGATTTCTCGTCGCCTCGCCGCGAAGAAAGGGTGGAAACGTGCTCCATGATCTTTGCCGCACGCGACCGTACAGACACGCGAAAGACGAAACTGATGCACTCCCACGCGACAAAATGTATTTTACGACGCGTGCTTCAAGGGGACACGTACAGACACACACACATACTGACAGAAACCAATAAACCGCAATATTTATCTTTAATTTGCAGTGTTTCTATATGGTGGGAAACGTTACGTCGCTAGCCGAGGTTGTCTTTATTTTTTAGTCTACACTTGCCCTTCGTTCACCTCTGTCGTGCTGCTTCTCTTCTTTTTTTTTTTCTTCTTTTTAATTTAAGCCGTATTTTATTCACAACGACCGATCGTAAGCAGACCTAACTGTGACCACAGATCATGGTGCAACGTTGTCGTTTCACGTCGTGCAATGCGAACCAATGTACGTTTCTGTTGTATAGAGCACATCGCTTCCGCTAGTCCCTGAAGTTAAATAAATGCAAACCTACACAGAAAGCTGCACGCGTCCCCATAATCATTCTTATCGTTGCATAGACACGCGGTATCAGTGGAACCTCAGTCCGCGTCACTGCAATTTCTGTTTTTTATTTTCCTTTTTTGGTACCTTTAAGCGAAACGATTTTATCAAAGTGATACGTTGCGAATACATGTTGATATTGTCTTGTCTCAATGCAAGCTGCATTGGAAGAGTCGTAGATATTATAACGCATATCAGTCAGCTTGTAATTCGCGTCCGAGCGTTTTGGTTCCTAGCAAGCTCTTCATGTTTCTGTCGGACATGTCTCTTATTACTCTCGTGAAATAAAACCACTTGTCTCAATGTCGCATTTCACCATCGACTATTTTATTCGCTTTCCACGTTAACATGCTGTCGTAAGGCCCAATCTAAGTAGCAGCTCTCTCTCGAAGAATTACGAATCCCTCCAGCACACTGGACACTGGCTCGTACTCGTCTAAAGCCAGCTCTGCCCTCTCGCCGGAGGTGAGCAACGTTGGAGTCGTGTGAACGTAGCCGCCGGTTATGGATTTGGGATTCCCAGCCTTGCCCACCACGTCCACGGACTTGCCCACTCTTACAGACACTGGTAGACTCTAATACATAATGGATTTGTCTTTAAGTACTACAAACCCTCGACTCTCTATCATCATTCATTTAAATTCCCCTTGATTCCTCTCCAAATATATAGTCGCGTCGGAAAATAAGTTGATACATTAAAATCGCATAACTTTTTTAAAATTGGTCCAAACGACTTGAGTTTTTTTTTAGAAGCTAGGGGAATTAGTTTTCTAGATGGCGTGTTTCGTCGTTTTAAAAAAAATGCACTTGGTCTGAATAGCAAGAAAAAAATAGTAAAGGCCATTTTTTAAACATTTTTTGTGAGCCTCTAATGAAAATTCAAAAAACCCGTTTGTAGATTGAAATAAGTTGTATTGCTGAAAATTTCATCTAAATCGGTTAACGGTGCTCTGAGCTACACGCGTTTAAAGACCGCAGAATAAGGTCGAAAATTTATAGCTCAGAGCGTTAACTGATTTTTATGAAATTTTAGGCATGTATACAACTTACTTCAATCTACAAACGGATTTTTCGAATTTTCATTACAGGCTCACCATTACTATTTTTTTTTTGCTATTCAGACTAAGTGCATTTTTTTGAAAACGACGAAACACGTCACCTGGAAAACAAATTCCGCTAGTTTCTAAAAAAAAACTCGAGTCGTTTGGAGCAATTTTAAAAAAGTTATGCGATTTTAGAGAGCGCCAACTTATTTTCTGACGCGACTGTAGGCCTTAAACTTAAAACCGACAAACACGCACCTGCAGGTTCTCATCCAAAGTGACCAGCCATCTGGGTTCCATCGCCAGAGCTAGACAGTACATCAGATAATGGGACTTCCCTAGGATCAGGTTCCTGCAATCCAGAAACGCGACTAGGACCACCATCAGCCCAGCCAAGGCAGCTTGATCGAGGACTTTAGACGCGTAACGTAATGGGGATATAGACAGCGTGCCCTAGACCATAGGACCCCCAAAATAATTCATCGACTGTATGTTCAGATTCATCGACAGATTGTTTTATTAATTCGTTACTTTGCCTAGGTGAACCAGGCCCTGAGATATCCGAACGAGGAACAGATGCAGAGGGTTCTTCGCGTAGTAGCAGGCCAGCTGCCTCAACATGGTCGCCAAACGCGCGTTGTTCGTCCCGGCACCGACCAGACCAAGAGCAAAGATCGCGTTGTTGGCCACGTCGGGGTCATTATCGTGGCTGTATTTGTTCAGAACGTCCAAAACTGACAGGTCCGGGTTCGAGAGGGTGGCCAAGCCCAGGGCCAGTGGCATAGCCCGTCTTGCCGATTGGGAACCATATCTTCCAATCTGAAGAAGAATCTCAGATGCAAATGGAATGATGGCAACTGCCACGCGATACACTTTTGAGTGTATGGATTCCTGTCAAGGATTTCGCACTTAGGTGTCCCATTAATACTAATCATCCGCGTGGTGGAGAACATGTTGAGGACTTTAAACATGGAATTCTGTGATAGCACACCTGCCCAAAAATCCGTGAGTCCTCTGTCCCTTCTCCCAGACCCACTGCAGCGACCCCCAAAGTAGCTATCGCCTGCGACGAACCTATTTCCCTGGAATATCCGTGACAAGTCAGTGGGAGATTGTTAACCCTTATACAGAATTTTAAAATTACACAGATAAGTAAATTTAGATCAAATTGAGCATACAAAAATATAAACCTCAGTTCATTGAATTATTACGGTTTAATATTTTTAGAATTTATTACATTTCTACCATGAAAAAAAATTTTAAAAAAATAAGAAAAGATTCTCATTGTTTATTATTGATAATTATTAGTTATTTGAAGATATAAAGGAGTATCAACCCAAATAATACGTTAGTAAACGAATTGATTTTGAGTCAAGATGACCCAATTTCCGTACAAGGGTTAAACAGAAGCGTAGAAGAGTAAACGCAATCACTTCGATTCTCCCTTCTTTTCCTCCGACTTTTCCTTAATATTCTTGGTAGGGGGCTCAGATGTTGTAGGTTTCGGATCGCAGCAGCAGGGTGCGGGGCTGCTTGCTGGAGTGGGAGATACATTCTCGCCATCGACTGGTTCCGAGCAAATTCGCAGAAGTTCCTGCACGATCAACACATCCCCTGTGCCAGCGTACGCGCACACCTGGACGTAATCATTACCCTTGGGGTATAATTTATGGATGATTCTTTGGGTGACGGTGGTACTAGCCAATTAGAAGGTCTCGTTTGGTCGCTGAAGTCAAGCCACAGTTGGTCTGTGCTTGGATGAACGACCAACCAAGAACTTCTAAGAACCAATGGCAGTTTGAAAAGTAAATGAACATTGCCTGTAACATAGTCTGCGAGGATAATTTATAGGGATCAGGTAGGACCTCGAGAGCCGCAGAGGGTGCGTCTATCGCGTCCCGACAGCCCATGTAGATCATCCCCAGAGATAGCGGTAGAAATCTACAAAAAAAAACATTCTCGATGCTTCGTTCTCACAATTACACTGAACAACCATAATAAAGATCGTTTCCTGTAACCTGGAGTAAATACTTGACAGTTCTCCGGGGGTGAACTCTAGCAGTCTCTGCAGAAGCATCGAGGACAAGTCAGGATCACTGGAGCCAACGTTTATCAATCCAATTGCAATTGCACTGAGCGACACAACTTCCATGGTGCCTGAGGAGCATCGTGGTCTGATAAGATGTCAATCTTTAAAACAACAATGCGTATACTCACTTCTGTTGTCCGCCAGGACGCTTGCTAGTAATTCAGTCACGTCGGTCCTTCTTGAACCAGCGTAGGCTAATCCAAGTCCCAAAACAGCCCCGATTCTCAGCGTTCCACTGTCTGATAGCACGTAATCGCTGAGAAGAGCTAACGCTGGGTCGCATTCGTTGCGAACACCACAGTTTACGAGGCCTATAGCGAGCAACGCGCCTGATTTGATGAAGTCCTCGCTCGTGTAGAGGTATCTGCAAGTTTCAAGTGTCAGAGCTCCTTCGACTAGGATATTTTGTTACGACGACGTAAATGGGATGTGATTCACTTGTCAATGGGCACCAGACCGCCGTCCACGTCCCACATGTGTATCAGACCTAGGGAGGCGGTAGTTGAAAGCATCCCGCGATCCTGAAAAAGATTCCCTCACTGAGGATGAAGGTTTCATCCTAGCCTCCCTGGTTTCGTTGTCAATGGATCCAAAATGTGAAGTGAATCTACGTTTCGCACCTTATTCTTGTAAACCCAACAGTCCTCCGTGTTCGCCATCAGCTTGTCCTGACCAAATCCAGCGTGCACAAAGCCAGACACAAAGCTGGACGCTAGATTGGCCCTCGCCGAATCGTGCTCCGTACGTCTCAAAGTGGTTGTCTCCAGCCAGGTTTTGTAAATGTCGTCCGGGTGCTTGGGTTCAAGGATGTCGAGCTCCCTAGCGAGCACCTGGAAGTGACCGTTCACGTGACTGTTGCTCAGGATCACTTCGATGTCCTTGGCATCGTCGCCCACGTATTCCTTCCTCAGGGGGTTGTCCTGAAGACCGACGTAACTTGTCAGTCGTCTTTTTCAGAGTCTACTGCTGATTTCAAAGTTACCCTTTGCCTTGCAAGCATAAACGCCAGTTGTTTTCGTGTTAAGCTGTCTGGGCAGGTTGCTAAGCAGTTGTAGATGAGATCTGAGTCGCTGAGCTGCATGGCCACTAAGATGGCTTTGCAGAACTCCTCGAACCTCAAGTACTGGCCAGCCACGATTTGCAGGATTTGCCTTTTCTCGATGTCCTCACTGAACGACGCAAAGTAATTGGAAGGGTTTATACAAAAACCGACTTTAGAAAAAAAAAAACGGTTTTCGAATTTAAAAAAAAAAACGGTTTTCGAATTTTTACAACGAAAAAACAATAAAATATAATTAAAATAATAAAATATATTTATACTTATTTCAAAATATTTCAGCTTATTTAATATTTATGGAATTGCACTATAAAAATATACTTTGTCTATACAAAACCACAAATAAATAAAGAAAAAACTGAAATTATTAAAATCCCTAGAATTTTTCAGTTCATTTCAGTTCAACAAAATAAAATATACTCCATACGAATCCAAATAAGAAAGAACTAAAATAATTAAAATCCGTACACAATATAAATTATAAATGTTTATTTCATTTAGTATTTTTCTTCACGAAATATGAACTTATGAAGATTAATTCGAATGAAAATGTTAGCGTTTTTAAATTTAAAAATCGATTTTCGAATTTTACCAGTTTACATTAAAAACCCGGTTTTTAAAAACCGACAAACCCTTGTAATCGGTTTTTGCTAGACCGGAAATGAAAATTGTGTTTGGAATGATTTACCTATAGGCTGCACAGCCTTCCAAGTAACGGCAAACCCTTTCGAAGTTCGTGCTGTCCAAACAGTCGTTGAGGAAGTTCAGCTGGTCGATCTCCAAACACAGGTCGCATCCTGGTATCTCTGCGTTGTGCTTCATGTCGAATTCTATGATGTTTTTAACCAGTGGAGCTAGCTGTAGTCTATTATCGAAAGAGGGGGTGACTCGAGATCATTTCCATTGACACGACACCATCGTCCCTCGGCCAAATGACACCTTAAGTAACCACCTAATTCGTTTCTCCTCCCTGATAGAGGCGTTAGTCCATTCGTCCACGATTTCGGTCTCCAACTGTCTAACGTATTCGTGGCCCCACTCCCCAGGATTCGCGACGTTCCCTTGGATGCAGTACTCCAGACACTCTTTCGATCCTGGCTCAGCTCCCGCCATCGAGAGCACGCTCAGCACTTCCGCGTACTGTTTCTTCACGTCCTTCGCATGCACCCTGTTATAGGCGCTCTTCAAGGTGTCGTAAGAGTTCCTCAAGTACTTGAGCGGCTTTGGCACGGAAGTCATCGAGGTGGTCGACGTCTGCATCAGCAGCCGCAACTGGCTCAGCGACACCAGCATCGCGTTTTCGTCCTTACCCTCAAATACGATTACTGGACACTTTAGTGCAGGTATAATCCTGCGGTAGGGTTTCGAATGTTCCCTCCAGAAGTGTTACTTGGATTAAGGAGAGCAGCAATTGTACGGGATAATTAATAAACTATAATTACTGTTAACACGTCCACTAACTGCAGCAGCTCCTCTTGTAGGGTTGTGTCCTCTTCGTTCTAATGAGACATTATGCAGAAAGCAAAAGCAACGAGATATAGATAAAGATGTTTTCGCAAGCGCAACAGTTTTACCATCTCTGATTCTTTCTCCTGACCACGTTTCCCCGTCATTGTCTCGTCCCTTGGCTTTTTATTAATACAGTCTCTACACAGATTTGAAATGTGCCGCTTTGAATTCTCTTTGTATGCATTTGACAGAAACAAATCTGATTAGGTTATAGGCGGCTTCGTCGCCAAGAGTTTCTTTTATTTTCATTATTGTCATTTGTTAATTAGGAGATTGCTGCGTCCATATTTGTAACATATCGCGGCTTACGGATGCAAAATTAAGCTGCGCCTGAGGGTATGCAACCCGAGCATGCCTAACTCAATGCTGCGTACTGGGTTGCACCGCGCCAGGGGCAGTTCAGTTACACTAAACTGCCGCGCATCCTAGATTCTTCAGATATTTCGTATGCTTCGCATTTCCCAAGCACTTTCATTTCTATGCTTATACTTTACAGTAACCACGCGTACTTCACAGTGTCTGCATTCTTCACATCTCCTATACCAGCGGTGGCGAACCTTTTTATTTGCGCGTGCCAAAAGTTTATAAATAATATTTACCGAATTGCTGACGCGAAATAAACAGATGGAAAATTCCAGAAAGATTGTTTTTATTTTCATTTCAAAGTCCTTTACATTCTGATACAAAGATACATTTTCGATGTAGTTTACAGAATTTTTGTAGTTTATAGATTCAAGGCCGATTTTACACAGCAAAATATTGAAAGGATCTCATACATACACATTCATACATACATGCTCGATAATGCTTAATATTTAATTTGCACACTATTTTGTATTCCGTAAGAAATCATCATTTCTTACTACTCCCGTAAAAGTTACGCAATAAATTACAATTATACAGAAGCAAGGTGTAAAGTAATATTAACAGCATCGGGGATAATTGTTACAATGTTATGTCGCTTTTAATACAATATTAATTACGGTTGCGATATTACGGGGAATATATTTATATATGACAGTTCTACGTATAAAGATGTCAGGCCACCTGGTGCTCACGACTGCAAGATGGTTGCTCTCCTACAGGCGTCGCGGCACCGTCTTCGAGGGAACACAAAATTAAGCATTATTGGCCATATATGCATAGGAACTGCTTTCACCGTTTCAACGTTAACGCATAGAATTCCGTGTAAAAATATGCCACATTTTTATTAACACTCTGCACACTTGGTACATTTGCGCTGGGGGTGTGGTGATTTAAGTGAACAACACATTTACTTTCAAGTAACGCTTGTTATAATTTCCATTGTTCTTTTCTACCCTGACCGTTTAACATTATCACACACTCTCATTGCCTCGCATAACGTCATTATCCTTTAAAAATACGAATCAACAATCATTCATCTAGTTATACATCGCTTGGAAGGCCTCGAAAAACAGCGTCTTCTATCTACAATATTACGTTTAGGCACTCGGTGCTGCTTTATCTAAGAAGTAATAATACGCACGATGATCATTATCCGTCGGTCGAAATTTGCAAACGGGGACAATGAAAGTTACATGCACTGGGCAATAAAATCAATCAGGTTTGTCTAAAATATTTTTTTTTTGCTTTCTCTGTCTTTCACTTTCGTCGAATTGCGGTTACTGTTGGCTCGATCGCGTCGATGGATAAAAGTAAAAAGTCTTATTGCTCGTGAAGAGGAACATTCCCAAGACACATTTCTACGGTCCCCCCAGTGTCTCCGAACACTGGAACGAAAAACACGCGCGAGTGGCGAACGTTGCGTAAAAATTCAGGAGGAAGCAGCTATTGCGCGATCGTTTTGTCGACGAGAGTTCATCCTCGTGAATATGAAGGCACTCGGCCACGATCGTTAATCGGCATACACGACCAGCGTATCACTCTCTCGTATACACCCCCGAGGAAACACTTATCGCTATCATTAACCCGTCTATATTCACGCAAGATCGTAGTAAATTACAATTAATTAATTTGTGCATCAGAGATATGTTGGCGGCCGACTTATATGCATAAGAGTCGATTGGTGTATCGCTCCCGCCAGCGGTTAAATTAATTTTACAATACATTTGGCACTCTGTACACGTAGGTAAATGCAAAGGAAATACAAAGATCGCGTGGCCACCACGACGGATGCCCTATGAAGTATATAGCCGGTGATTCGAGGAACGTCGATCGAACTAATTGGTCGCCTAATTGCGAGACCACTTAGCGAGGCTGTCATTTCACCTCCACAATTTAATTCTCCTGCTCTCGTCTCGCTCAATTCTTAAGGTGCGAATTCACGATGAGACTTTACGTGGGACTTTTCTATCATGAGACAAAGATCTCAGCAACAACCGAATGTAAGTAATGGAAACAGTAGCGTGGGATGCGATTTTTAAAATTAGTGTAATTTCGTAAAACTAATGGCGAATTAATTAAAAAAATAATAAAATAATTGTCTTGTGAGATTAAAGTCTCACGCGAGGCACGATATTTTTCTCTCGTCGTGGATTTGCACCTTAACAGAGAGCCAAGACGGTAACGCGGAGTGGGCTCGAGCGGCTAATTAAGTTTACTCCAACTGCAGCTCGCGAGGTAATCAATGCGAGAACGTTCGCTCGAAAATCGAAGGAAAATACGATCTTTGGTGTACGTAACCCAACAACATAAGTACAATCCTAGCTGGATCGGCCGAACGAAACGAACGCACGCGTGATACGTTGAATTATCGATTGATATGCGCGATAACCACTAACAATACTCCGGCGGAAGTCGTGTTTACGAGTAACATTGTTCTTGAAGCACAACTGACGCGTTAGTTGACGCCCAAGGGATACGCGGGCATCGCGAGAACGCTCTCGTTCGAAAACAATTAAAATCATTTAAAATACTACAAACTCTCTAAACAACTATACAAAGAACAAGACGTGATATCCTCGATTGGTAGGTGTCACCGATTCCGCTCCACCGTCTGACTCGAGCTAAACTCGACGGATGGCAAACTTTTAAAATTGTCGTTCGATTAAAAGGCAAACAGGAAAAGAATCGTGGGATACTGTAATTTCAAGGAATTACGGGTTTCAAACGTGGAAGTGGGTGTCTCCTAGTTTCTCATTGCTTCGAGCCTGAATCGCGTGCCTTTTCTTAAAACAAAAAAAAAACGACACGATCGCAGAACTCAAACAAGGTGGAGGAGTACCGAGAAACTTCGCAGAAATATGCGCTTTTCCACCGTGCTTATCTATCCCTCTCCCATTCCTTCTCTAATCACAGAAACTTTACAAAATTGCACACTGCCACAGATGTTCGCAGATGGTCTATAAAAATCTTCCCACTGCGTCGTTTTCGTTTCTCCTCTCTATCCTTCACGACCACGTGCGCATCTCTAGTATCTCAACTCCGCGATGAAAATCGATCGTGCCCGCGAATCCGCGGCCATCGGTTTCACGTTTCCGCGAGCGAGTTATCGCTGTTGTTTCGATCGAGCGATGGTCGCGAATCGCAATTTTTTCCTGGCCGATCGCTCGAGCGCGGAAAAGTTATCGTGGCGCGCCGGGATCGCGACCGATCCCGACGGAATATCGCGCATAAATCTGTCTCTGCTCGGCGCGGCGGAACTCGTTCTCCTACATCTACGTTTAAAACGAGGTGATCGCAAGACTAACGAAAAAAAAAAAAAAAAAGAAGAAAAGAAACGAAGACCTGCTCGATCCTAATCACACATAATACGGGGCGTTAAATATTAAATACCGAGGAGCGGGGAGGCCGCTCGACGCAGCTTACTTACAAAACGCGACGCGTACATTCGACGGTTATGGCTTGTCAGGAAATAAATACGCGTACGAAACGATTATTGCGCGGACGGCGGCGAGGGGCGGTGGCAGATTTGGCTCATTATCAGCAATGCTCCGAAGCACAGGTATATACAGGATATCGTCACGATGATATCATTGACCATAATGAGATCTGTATCCGCATCCGCTCCTTCCTCCGTCTGCACCATATATATAACGATAGTAGTATTGCATCGGACCGTAGATTCCTTACACTTAATTTTAATCGTGAGCGTGGTCGACCCGATCTCAAAAGCGTCCATTCGCCGTGAACCCCCCGCCGGGGAAAGGGATTGGGGTGGATCCAGGGAACCGCGATCTCGGTCTTTGGCAGTATGAAGTCGTGTAACTATTAAAATAAGGAACGGGGCACGGCTGTCGAGATGATCGTCGCGCCGTTTAACCATTCGTGTAATACTGCTTTCACTGTTTGATCGACGCTTGGAACTCGTCCATCGATGGGCTCACGCCGTTCAGCTCGTCCTGGATCTGCTGCAGGCTCTTCCCCTTCGTCTCCGGCAGGATCATCACCGTGAACAGCACGCTGATCACGCAGAACACCATGAACACCCAGTAGAGGGTGTAGGCGCCGAACGCGTCCTGCAGGTTGCTCGAGAATTTCGTGATGAAGAAGGCCAGCAGCCAGCACATGCACACAGTGATGCCGGACGCCTTCGACTTCACGTTCGACGAGAACATCTCGCCCATCACGGTCCACGGCAATGGTCCCCAGCCCACGCAGTACGTCGAGATGAACACCACCAGCGCGATCACGGGAAGGATGGAGATGCTCTTCACGTCCGACTTCAGGTAGTCTTGCAGGAAGAAGTAGATGCCCAGGGCGCCCTAGAATCCAGAAACAACCTTCGGTCACTCCGAGTGTAATATCGCGAGCTTAAAATTTCATGCGAAGGGGAAGTTGGAGGGCGTGCAATTCTATGAATAGGCGGCATGGAATTTTCTATAATAATAAAGTAACTCCGAGAGTGTGCAGCAACTCGAGAAAAAATTTCCTCGATCTCCTGAAACTCCCTAAAAGAAGGAAAAAATAACACCAACCAGAACTAACTTCAAGAACCAGCTCTTAACTTTAATGCTCAGCAATTCTAATTCATTTTATTAAACGATTTTATTCAACTTCGATCCCCTGTTTGTTTGTTTGTTTGTATGTATGTATGTATGTATGTATGTATGGTTCAAATCTGGCAATTCCAATTTAACCCACTTCCAACTATCCAATTGTCTTGAAACTTTGCAGGCGTGCGTAGTTTGGATGACAATGCAATATTTAAAAAAAAAATTAACCCCAAGCGGGTGAAAAAATTATCCAGTCATCAATAAATATAACCCATAACCACAAATCCAAACGATTTGAAATCAGCCACTCGTGTTCTTTACGAAAACGATAAAAAGCCGCTGCGTTCGGGTCGCTAGTCGCATCGCGATTTGAAATTAAATAAAAGATATTTCTAAAGAAGTCAGAGCTGCGAAATGTAAATCCATAAACACTAAAAACTGGGAAACAAAAAATATATAAAAATTTTTTTTGATGTTATACGATTTTATTAAAAATGCACTAAAAACTAAAAAATAATTATTTTCTTGTACTGCAACTTCGATGGTGTTTTTTCACTTTAAATAAAAACGTGGAGCAGGATTTTTCATAACAGAATATGAATCAATTTAATACAGCATCAAGCGTCGAAATGAATTTGCTGTGAGATACCCTGCTCCACGATTTTATTTTAACATGAAAAAAACACCATCGAAATTGCAGTACAAGAAAATAACTATTTTATAGTTCTTAGTGCATTTTTAATAAAATCGTTTAACATACCATTTTTTTTTTATATATTTTTATTTGCGTATACTGCATCTCGTCACTTGTTACATATCTCCGTCTTCTGTTCATGTATATTTTACCTCTTACCAAAGGGTGCCCACCCGTATATAAATAAATAAATCAATATATAAATTCGTCATCCCCGCATTTTCCATGGTGTCTATAATCCCGTTTCGAGCTGCGAGCGTAATTGATTGGTCGCGCGATACACGAGCGACAAAAGCATCATCGCCGTTCGATCGATCGATGAATTACAAAATTAGCTCGCGCGAATGGTAATTAACCGCATTCCACGGGAACAACATCTCGTCAACAGCGCGAGACGCCAGTCCATAAACTATTTTTTTCCTCCCCTCCCCTCTCGCCCCACTCCCACGTCGCACTGGGCACGTGGTTAATGGAATTTAGATAACAGACGGGGCCGCGGGAAGATGCAACGCTCCTCCGTCTACACGTAACGAGACATTGACATTGATTACGGCCACGGATCGGTGCAACAATCTGCGACGGACAATTAAACGCGACCTCACGATTCCAGATGCGTGAAGTCACTCCGCCGCGGCGATTTCCGTGTCGGCGATGGATCGTGCACGCGCCACTGTTTACGGAAATCTTTTTGTCCAGTGACACGCTTTCATAGATGTCTTCGATAACAAGGAGCAAAGTGTTCGGGACCGACGGAGCGAATTCCTGCCGAGTGTGGAGTGGAAGGAGCGGGGGAGCACAATCTAATTGTAAGAAATAAAATTCCAACCGCTTAAAAGACAGCAGCGCTCAAAACAAGAAATAAAAAATGGTAAAATGCCTTCCAAATTCCCGAATATGGAATTGCGCACGCAGCAGAATCTCAAGTGTGGAATATTCCTCACATTCCTCGCGACTCACGCCGTCCCTGAAATCGTTCGAGTGCAGCGTTGCTTTTAATCGAATCTATAACGAAATGCACCTTCCGATGCATTGTCGGCGGTCGTTTCCACGCCGAACTTCCGGTAGATTGATAGAAATCGCTCAAGTATCGCGGCGCGATGTTTAACATCGTCCGCGTGCCAGGGTTCTTGCGTCATCCCGTGATTCTGATCCACATAATTAAAAAGGATTTCCCTTCCCCCGGACATGCGCATCCACATTGGCGTCCAGAAGCGCAGCAATTATTTCGAGCAGCGCGCGCGCTCCCCTCCGCGATCGCTGGGAAGCCCCTGGCTAAGTCGGTCAGCTGTTCGGAGGCGAGAATTCATGGGAATACCTGGCGAAATTCGTTGCGAAGCGATCGTGACGTCACGGGCAACGAGCACGGACGATGACGGCACCGATCGCGTTATTCTTTGGAAGAGGCTTAAGAGAATTGAAGGTGGACCCGAGTGGCGAATTCCTAATCGGCATGGGCGCGAGAAAGGCGGAGGAAGGTCGCGAGGAAACGGCCTCGGCGCATCCGCGAGCGTGCTGCGCCGTCGATGGAATGCGGTGCATCAGGAGCGGTGCATCCGTGCGCACAGACGAGCCGCCGTCCCGTTCGAGAGGTTACATAAATCGATTTGAATAGCCGCCGCAAGGCCACGATCGATATGCTCGCGGGCGTTGCGAAATAGCCACGAAACCCGCGCGATGGGCGACACTTGGGCGGCATTGCACGGGGGTTCGTTCTTCGCCAAACTCTCCACAGAATATGCCGAATACCTTCTCATTCATGGAGCGAATTAGGTAACCCGTGTCGTTCGGTATATCGCGTCGATGATCGCGATAAGGAATGGAGGTATGTGCAACTCGTTCTGACGTCGTCCGTTTGTCTACGATCGCGCTAATTGCCGTAAAGTAATTTAGGTTTTCCAAGTAATTTAGGCGAAGTCGAATTCCTCAAGGTGGTAATTTTAAAGGCATTAAATTTTTAAGGGGGTTATTTGCAGAGTGTAGAATAACTTCAGAAGGTAATTGCCTCAATTTTGTTAAGTCAGCGATCTTGGCAACGTGATAGATTTAAAAAAAATCAATTCTTCGCGAAATTCCATGTTTTTCCATTGTCGATGATCGAACATAAATGCAAGCTTCATTACAGCGGCAACACTCGATTGCGGGGTCCAATTTTGGGGGGGAACTTTGTATTTGAGATAACTACAATTGCTGGTATCAGCTCTGGCATTCGAAAGGATATTGTTCTCTTCGCGGTGTTTCTATTGCTCTATAAATGGATATTTTTACTTACAATTTTTTCTTTTTATAATCTGAAAGTTTGATAGAATAAAGTCAGAAACGTGCAAAACGATACGTGCAATGGTTGTTTCTTTTTTAATTCCCGAAAAATTAACTTCTTTTTCAGGCCAAGACCCCTTGAACACCGAATTCCGTGCCCGTGCGGGTGCGACCTTAACCCCCGCCCACTCCCGCGAATCTCTGCGACGCGACGCAGCAGTGCGGCACGTCGAATGGACGGAATCGACGGGCAGGTGTTTCCTGAATGTCACGTAACTTCGTTAGGTAACAGGTCGAAAAATGCAACTGCGACGTTGACGAAAAAATCACGAGCGATGTAGACTCGGCTGGCCTCTGCGAGCACGCGGCTCCGGAAACAAAAGCGTGGCTCGACGTTAGCAGTAGCGTTTAGCGTTTCAAATACACAGTCTCCGATGTTGACGAAGAGCAGACCAAGCCGGCTGTCATTAAACGATGTTTCCAAGCGTAAGATGTGATCTTTATGAAGTTATTAACTGCAACGTATCGCTGCCGTTGCACCTTCGGCAGGATCCGAGAATGCAAATTAATCGACATGTGTCGCCGGTATGTTGTTTCAGCGTGTAGCTTGAAAACAGCTTGTATTATCAATCTCCGTTTTCGTTTACCGATTCGTGCCGATAATAGACGAAGTCGTAATCGCGCTCGTGTTCCAGTTCACCGATCGCCAATCAATCTTTCCGAGCCGGTCGCTGCGAAACTGACGCAAGATGTTTTTTCTCTTCGTTGGATGGGAAAAAAAAACATCTTCCATTACCATCTTTTGTGGCAAATAATCTGAACCGGAGATCGTTTGATTGCAGTGATTGCAGTGAAGAAACATTGTCAAGCTGCAGCTCGTATTAGTCGTATTGTGCTACATAGAAATTGAAGTTCAAAGACTCTATTTGCCACTGCTCGTCGATCGACCCATTCGCTCGTTGATCTGATTAAAATCCACTGTGACACGACCTAGGTCTTCACTTACAAGCTTCCATAACGAAATCCGCTGACTATGGAAGTGTCGATTCAGAGATCTTGGAAGGGAAGAGAAAGCTTTATTTTCTACTCACCAGAGTGAGGATTTCCCCTATACCGGAGAACACAAGCAGCATCTTCCTGCCAAGCCTGTCAACGACCACGGGCGTGACGCCAGAGGCGGCCACCTGAACGACACCGACGATGATGGTCGCGACCGAGGTCGACAGCGACGTGCCCGCGCTGATGAAGATGGATTCCATGTAAAAGAGTACCACGTTTATGCCGCTGAGCTGCTGGAACATGGCGAGGAGGGACGTGAAGAGCAGGGCCTTGAAGTTCGCCTTCACTGTGAACAGATCTGAGATGCTGGCTTCGTTTCTGAAAGCCTCCTCCACGGCCGCCTGCAAGCAAACAGGAACATCAACATTCTCAATCAATTGCAACGGATAATAGATTTAAAAATTGAAATCTTCGTTAAAAGGCACGCGAATGATCTGAGGATCCTCGAGGATATACTTGTAACAGGACTTGAGGAGACTAGGCAGTCGGAAAATCGATTTTTTTATTTCATTTTACTACCTTCATTTTACTATCGATTTTTTTATTTCATTTTACTACCTTTTCCGAATGAAATGCCGTTTGGTTTATATTAAAATTCGCAAAATTGTTGATTTGGCAACTGAAAAGGTAGCTATAAGCGTCGCATTTGCCCAGAAACTTTAAACGCGTTTTTCTCGAATCTGTTTTTCTTTTTCGTTTTCCCCTAGTTGCGAATGAACGGAGGTCCAGATCGACTTGAAGAAATTACAGGATGTATAAAACATGCGCCATTTCCCGCGCAACCTGCAATGTGGTCCGTAAAATTTCGGGATTTTTATCAAAAAATTAAAAAGTAACCCGCAAATACGACCGAATTTTTCTTGAAAAAATCGCCGTTTTTCGACCACCAATTTAACAATTCTGTTTTAATCTTAGTTTTTATTGGTAGCGCAGGAAACCACGGATGTAACAAGCAAGAATCACACCTGGAAATTGGATTACGTCACTTTTAAGACCAATATTACAACAAAACCACAGAAGAACGTTAAAATGTTTACCAGTCAGCACCGTCATTTTTCAAGCACATGTATATTTCATACCAACTTTTTCTCAATATCTATGATAACAATAAACATCGGGTAAAAGAATACATCTGGATTTTCTTCCATTTTTTTTACAAATACATTAAAAAGAAAGTGTTTCTTTCACGGAAAACGACTGCCTAGTCCCCTTAAAAGATTTTGAGGCTCCCTTCTACAGGGTGAGCACTTCTACGCAATTTTATAATATGACTAAAAGGGGTTTCTAACAAAAGTTGGATTTTAAAATTCAGAAAATTTCTATGGTGGGACCCTAAGCACGTGCTTATTTGACTTATTGGTTAATCCAGCACTGCCTCTCGTTCACGGAAAGATGCTAGATTAAGCGGCACGAGTAGCCAAATTCTAGTAAATCGAGGTGACCAGGCAGGTCCGATTGAGTAAAATTTGGGAAAGCGGAAGGTTGAGCGCGGGACACTTGACAAGGAGGACGCGTAACCGTGCGCACGTGACGCGTTAGTCACTCGCGCGCGATTCAGCAGCTACGCGTAGAGGCACGTTGATGGATCGCCGCTACCATTGGCGGATCAAGGAACGACCTTACCCCCGGCCTCGTTCATCGTTCGTGACCCGAACGGCCGATAGTCCCGATACCAATGCCCCGTTCGAAACTTTACGATCGCCGTTTTATCGTCCACAGATTGCCGTTTCGCAGCGCAATTTTTGGTAAAATTCCTACATTCAATGGAATCGTTGCTTATCGCCAGCAGCGACTCTTCTTGCCCGATATTTTCGGTCGATAAACGTTTGCGCGCTCCAATAGCCTTGGCACGCTGCTTCGACGCCGAATAAGTCGTCAATGGAAAGTGTCCTTAACACGCGCACATGCACGGCCACGTGTAGGGGTGACCGGGGCTAGTCGATACAGACGAATTAACGGATATTTAACAGATGTACCAACATTGATACATTTTGCCTTCGTGCAAATAATATTTTATCATTCATTTTGTATGTATTTTCTCAAGTTTTCGCTTGCTACATATTAAAGTGGAAGGACCAAAGTATATTTTAGCATATTTGTTATTAAGTAATTAATTAATAAAAAAAATTTTAAAAAAATTGAAAACTGAATAACGCATCAACTAGCCTCGGTCTCCCCGACTCTCTACGAAGAGACTCGTCAGGCTTGCAACATCTATTAAGACTTCCAAAACGCTTCAGATTCGAAGAGACGCAATTCTCATCGCCAGCTAATGCTCCTGATCTTCGAATCTCGTTCGCAACGTCCTTCCGCCTGGACACTGGCGCGATTAAACGAGAGTTATTCTGGCCGCGCGATCGCGTCGAAATAGCTCCTATCGTCCAAAGATAGCGCCAAAGACGATAGCCTGGCGAACTGGCTTCCCATTACGCCCCACGTCACGTGCTGTCTCTTTAATAGCGCGAATCTCGCGACCCCCGTCGCACGACGTCCCCGCTGAACTTCATCAGAGAAGTACACGCTTCGATCTTAGATCTTACCTGCATCTCGTCAGCCTCCTTCTGTACGCTGGCTGGGGACTTGCTTCGCAGCCTGGCGAGCGCGGCGACGGCTTCCTCCCTCTGACCGATCTTCAGCAAGTAGTACGGAGATTCCGGCATCGTCATGAAGCAGACGAAGAATAGAATAGGCAGGATGGCGCAGAGGATCCATAGGACCAAGTAGGACACGTACGGGCCGATCACGTAGGAGTAGAGCAGGCCTACGGTGATGAACAGCTGCAGGAACGAGCCCAGGGCTCCTCTCACCGATACCTGTGCCACGCGAAATATACAATTAGATTAGATGGTGGAACGATTGTCGCTTGGCGGTTTGCCTCCGCTGTTGCAGAGCGAAGAGGAACGAGAAGTTTACCTCGGCGATCTCGCCACAGTACATAGGTACGACCGTGAAGGCGAACGCCATAGCGAAACCGAAGATCAAACGCGCCGCGTATAATTGGGCCACGACTTGTGCCGAGGCGACCAGGACCCAGCCGATCGTGAACGGCACCACGGAGGACAGCAGCGTCTTTTTCCTACCCCATCTGCGTTTAATTGTTAACAATCGTTGTGATTAGTAGAATTAAGGGTAGGAGCCGAAAGGATCGTAGAGGAGCTTTTTGGGGTGGTTGACGAGGAATCTTCGAAGCGAAGCGATTCCTCTGTCGTTCTCTTTCGACGCAGTACCTTTCCGCCAGATAGCCGGCAACGAAGCTGCCAATCACCGCCCCCACAGCAACCAGAGAACCGATCCAAGTGTTCTCGTCCGCCGTGATCTTCCTACCGAGAGGATTGTCCTCCAGGTGGTTCTGCAGTTTCGGTAGTACGGGACTCGTCCAGCCTAACATCGCGCCGGCGGCCACCGTGCACAGGTTCGCTGAAACCGCAACAAACCTTCGGTCTAACTTCCCTCGTTATGCCACCCCACCAAAATCTTCCAACCCCCGTCACTGTCAGGCACTTTTAAAGCCTAAACTCAGATCCTTGCAGCTAAAAGGGTGCAGCTCCATCTTTATCAACTTCGAGTGAATTAGAAAAAACTGTTTATAAAAGTATTGCTTTGATTTAACATTAACCGGTTAACTGGCACGGTCCTTTTCATTATTCGGGCCCAAACTGGTAACATCGAAAAATTAAGTGAATCACACAAAATTTGGTATAACAGGGGTTTTTTGAGTCGCTGAACCGATTCCGGGGGTAATTTTTTTCATCTGACACCCCCAACCCCTAAAAAATAGAATTTAGGGGTGAGTTTGTCATTTCTTTTCGCGTCGGTACACTCTGGGGTCGTGAAATTTTCACCAGCTAACTACAGGAGTAAGAGTTTACTTATGAAATTGAATACAGTACGAATAATTTATACAAATCCCAACAATTCGCTAGTCATTTTGGTTCGGCCATATTGAGTCTGCCATATTGAAATTTAAAATTCCAATGCCAAATTCAGATTCAGCGACCCCAAAAACCCCTATATACAATTTTTCTATATCCCGATAGTATTTTAATATTTGGCAGCCAATTTGGTTCGGCTATTTTGAATCTGCCATATTGAATTTTACAATTCCGATGCCAAATTCAGATTCAGCGGCCCCAAAAACCATTACATACCAAGTTTGATTAAAATCTTTTGTAAATCAAAAAAGTTATGATCATATATGATACATTGACAGAATTGGCCAGATTTTTGTTTGATCATATATGATACATTGACAGTTAACCGGTTAAAAAGAAAACACTAATTGAAGAATATATATATTCGCGCTGTAAGGACTAAGTAGTTATTGAGTTGATAAGTTTTTATTCCTATTTTTGGCGAATTTCTCAAATCTGGAGCTGCTCGGAACAAAAATATCGCACCAAACAGTAATGGGTGCAGGTTCAAAATTTACAACAAATCGCTCATTTGTTATCCGATTTGCGTCATAACTGAAAAAACTGTGAAAAATGGAGTTGCACCCCGGCTGCAAGGTCCTCAATTGGGAACCAATTTAGACAGTAGCATCGCATAGCAGTGTCCAGGAAGAGTGTCGACCGACAGCTTCGGGGCAATAAACAAGTGCTGAGGGATTTGGAGAACGCGAGGAGGAAGAACGATAACAATTATCGCCGACCAGAAGTGCAAATTTTCCGTGTACTGGATAATTGTAACCGCGGGGCCAGCCTCTGTGCGCGAATGGGAGCAACGAGTGCTCTTAAATAGACTGTACGCAGAGGCGGCAACAAAAGCGTCCGTTCAGCCGGCTAGACTTTTCTGTCGTTACTCGCGCACCGTGGAATAATTCCTGCCGATAAGGGGCGAGAAAGAATGGACGAGATACGTTGGTAATCGGGGACTTTTCCATTCGCCCGGCTCAAATTGCCTTATCGTCACTGTCGCCAGTCCGGGGCTACGTGTGGACCTGTCCCAACGACGAGCGTCTTCCACCATCGTTGTCCCGTTGGTACGTTATTACATAATTACAGCGGGCCTGATAATGGGCCAACGTGGCTGTCAATCGTTTATTAAAGATTACAGCTTCCCTCGGGGGAGGCGGGAAGCGCGTTGAATAATCGTCAGCCATAACGCGACTCTAACACCGGATCCACCTGTTTTGCTCCTCCTTATCCGTTCATCTCTGGCTTCGCGTTTATAGCGGTTTTTCTGTTTCTTTTTCTAACCGACGTCGGTGCACGCCTCGACCGCTCGAACGTGTAAAATAAAGTCCCTCGCGTGTTGTGTAAGAGCAATTGGCCCGGGCGGGGCGATAAACAGTGGCTTTTGACTGAAAATTGCACCTGGGTCCACTGAAAGGGAGCAGTCGGAACAGGGAAACCTTACGTCAGCTTCGACCCGAGATCTCGTGGTAAATTGTTACTGGGAAAAGAGGGCAGGTGCGCATTTTTTTTTAAGAAATTCGAAGTCCCCCAGTATTATTATTATTATTATTAATTTGTTAATTTCACGCGGACTACCTCATACTTCATTTTCAAGAAAAACTCTGACATTGAGCGCGTGTGAAAATCTAAAAATGCACTTGGAGCAGACTCTGCGCTGCGCTCAGTCGTTCCACATATCTTTATAGAGTAACAAAGTAGGAATTGGCGGAGATAAAGAGGTTCCGTGCGTTCGTTAGCGTCCACCTCGACTCCCATTTAAAATTGCACGTGGATCCATTGTTGCAGAGCTGCACGACTCGTTTTTTAGTATTCCGCTGGCGATACGCGGTCCTCAAGGATCGAGTCGAAGGCGTTTCCGCGTGTGACACGGTTTTGCATGATTGCCAATTCCAGAGGCCGGACTCAAGGATCCTCTCTGATACGGAAGCACGTGGAAAACGATACTCTGATAGCGCGGATAGGATTGAAATTAGACGATAGCGAAGTTAGACCGGTGGAGACACTTGGTGCGTTGATTATTCAAAGCAGCTTATCATTCAATAAAACACCTGATGCCCTGAAACATCTGCACACCAACGTTCCACGGAGCAGCGAAGTGAAACGTCTTAATCAAGTAGAAGCGATCAATGATATCGCTGTGAGCGGAGGATTCGTGGAATTCCGACACGCTTCGGCGAAAATTGCATCGATTAAGATAATCGAGAGGTAGATCACTGATTTCAACAATGTTGCTATGGGATGCTCGATTGTTCGAAGACAGTGCTGACAGAGGTTGCCGAGGAAATCAACGTGGACAGTCTCAGATCTATTCAAATACATCCACGTGAATACCTTTGAAATTATGTTTCTCGGTGCAATACACGAAATGCAGTTCTGTTAAAATACATTGCCGGACAAAAGTATTGAGACACCATTTCGTTGAAATTTTCAGCATTTACACAACTTACTTAAATCTACAAACGGGATTTTTAAATTTTCATTACAGGGTCAGGTAAAAAAGTTGAAAAAGCGACGTTCACTATATTTTTCCCTATTCCGACCAAGTCCAATTTTTTTCAACACAATGAATCACGTCATCTAGTAAACTACTTAATCCTTCTAGCTTCACAAAAAAAAACTCTAGTCGTTTGGATCAATTTTAAAAAATTTGTTCTGTTTTAAATGGTGTCCCAATAATTTTGTTCGGCACTATAAATGAGATTAAACTTCACATCCCTACACCACCACTTACGAAATAAATTACATCCCCTTTGCAGCCATTCAACTATTGCCTCAAGTATGTACGTGCCAATGTCATCAATAATTCCAAAGATATTCCCCTGACCGATTTAAACGACACCCTTAGGAATCGAGATGCCTCTCGTAAGCCCTTCTCGATCTGCAGCTCCGAGCCGCAAGCCAGAGCCAAGTTGGTGGCTTCAAAGAGGCTCGTCCCGCGGAAAATACGCGATTGTCGAACGTAAACGTAAAAGATCGTCACGTCACGTTGCATTAGGTTTACGTAATCCCTGCGGCATCGCTCTTATATCATTCTATCGCGTGCGCCGCCGGAACGATAATAAAAATAATCTCGTGCGCTCGTTACGGACGAATCGCGCGCGACTTCGCCAGTGCAAACGTAGTCGCGAAAAAAATCCGTCTCCCGTCGTTCCACCCGCGAAAGCGATCAACAATCCGCGTATCGACGACCACGCGCGTAATGGATCTAGCCACGCTGTCATTCTGCTGGGAAAACATTGCATTTGATTGCCTACAAACAATAACAGAGGAAATTGTTTTTTTTTTGTCGAGGATCGATTGAACCTCGTTTGCAATGGAGAAATTTAATTTTAGGGGGCGCAGAGGATCGAGGGAAGGTTCGGAGAGGTCGAGGTCGGTATTAAATGGATCGAGAGGATCGAAATGGAGGAGAATTATTTTTGTTTTTGGATGGATCGAAAGATTTAAGTTTTCACTCGCACCTATTGAAAATTCTTAATAGTGATTATTAATTCGGATATATTTGCTTCGAGATAAGTCTCATTTTAAATGGTAAAGAAAGGCGAGGAAGAAGCGATCAATCTCTGGTATCGGGTCACTTCCTTTAAATACGGAGTCTTGTGGCGCCCCTATCATCCTGCATTTCCTCTCAGCTGTATTTTTCGAGCAGATAAAACATCGCAGGAACGATGACATCTGCGTAAACAACGGTGACAGTGTCCTGCCGCCACTGTATTGTAAATCATTCCTCGCGGCGCAATAAATCCGCGTCGAGCACAGAGATATCGATTGAGATTACCGTTTTCTTGCTGATGGATCACGCCTCCGTAAACATTCAATTTCCACACACTCCAGATCCCGATTGCCGCGACCCCTACGTCACACGTGATATAATCTTTATTGACGCTGATATCTCCATGGGATTCGTGAATCACTTTGTAAATCGACGGTCAGCTTTGCGACACGAATCGGGGAAGAAATAGGGTGAATCTGAATTCTCCTTTCTCTTATCCCCTTTCCTACATCTTTTCACCAAAATTCGTAGACACTTCTTGAGAATATATTCCTTGGAAGTAAAAGAGGACTGACTACGAGTGTCTTCTTTTAATTTCTTAATCAAACTTAAGCGAACAGTAAATAAAAATAACGATACGGAGCAAGTTGCGTCGCAATGCATCGCGGAGATTAGAAACTATATTTTTATCCTCGTCGAATGAAAAGCTTTCATGGCCACGTACAAATGTGTAACTGAAAGTCCAAGGCGCGTAGTAGGAATTCGCGAGAAGAGCCGAATGAAGCGTGGAAAAAGAGGCGAAGGGAACGGGGAGGGGGGGAAATAGTCGGCAGAAACTATTGGCGGGGTCACGTACAAAGATTGGAAATTTCCGTGTCGATAAGAATTTTCATAAACTTGCCAACTGTTACGTCACAGTGTTGTGCGTCCTATGGCTACGATGTATGTACCCAACAGCCAGAAATCTCTGTTTTGAAACTTCATAGAGAGGATTCTGAAACGATGGATGCGTCTTACGAAGAGTCTCAAGTGTCTACAAGAAATATCACTTAACTATCGAGAATTAAATCTGCTGGAATATTTGGGCAACAATTTTCGTAAAGCTTCCAAGGGCCAGCCACATATTTCTATCTCCAAAATCCTTATCATCAAGACTGAGATTCATCGATCTCCCACGTCTGCGCTAATGTAAATTTCGCGTATTGAGATAACGCTGTGTTTACAAAACATACATGGCTCGATTAGAACACATATTATGTAGCTAATCAGAAAATGTTACGCTCCACGATTAAGGAATCTAAAATATCTCACTCCGAACGAATCGATAACTGGCCATTTCCGTCGAACATCTTATCACTGAATTCAAGATCCATTAATCTGTAACACTCTCGAAGGCCTCGACGCTAGATACACGAATGGCGGTGGACACTTGCAAAAGAATTTCTCGCTCCATTAACGATGGAGTCGACACGCTGACGGATTTTCCACCGCGATTAAACCGATGGTCGTTCGCGTTCGGATCATCTTGGGACCGGTGATGAACGGTTCAGTTAGTCAGATGAACGGATCGGGATCCAGTGCATAATACACTTTCGGGCGCAATGACCGCGCTGTCATCGTTGGCATCAAGGATTCATCTCCTGTCTTATCGCTAATCCATTTCAATATTCCGCTTCTATTTTGTTATCGGTGCTAGCAGAAGAGTAGCAATAAAAATACACAATCTTGCAGGTGTCGACTACGCCCAGTCAAAATTTTCCAAAAGCAAATACTAGGTCAAAGACAATCTATAATCTACTCAAGGAGGAAATCAGTGGTGTTGTTTGCCATTTCGTGATACCACGATCAACGAAAAACGTCATCGGTGGGCGGATGGCTGCGGCCTCGCTACGGTTTATCAGAACTCCATTAAAATGTAAATATGAAACCGTCAGATGGATTAATCGTGTTTAATACAGTCAGCCGCAAGTAGTGACGTTTCGGCGATTCCGTTTCTCTCACATCCGTGGCGCCTTGTTTTCTCTAGCTACCGCGGAATTATCCTTTTCGTCCTAATCCAGTAGCTTCGGTAACAAAAGCTCGCTAACCAACTCGCCAACGATCAAATCAAAGTTGATTAGAGAAGTCATTAGTTTCCTTAGGAAAGCTATAAAAAAGTCCACCCGAGGAGGAGTCGCAATAAATCTCTATCAGCACCGCAGCAACGATATAATTAACAAATCAGAGACAAAGCGATTAAACGGCGCGTGGGCTACTGTAAACTGCCACTGTTTATCGCGCTATCGATCCTGATAGTAACGAGAGGATTACAGCAAATCCGAGCACGGTTATCGTCTAATTTTTCCGCCGCGAAGTGTGAAGCAATCGTGTCGCCGAGCGAAAAAACGTTTCGTACATGAAAGTGGACCAATGAAAGTAAAGGAAACGTTTCTGCTACAAGAGTTCAGCAGTTCAAGAGTTCAAGCGGCTTATCGCGGCCAAGGTGTTGGCTATTTTTAGTAGAAATTCGCCGGTGATCTTGGAATATTTTTATCGAGAACGCGCGCGAATTATGCAGACAATAAGGCGCGAATTATAAACAACCGTCGACGACGCGCCACTCGTTGCGAAATCCTCTGATTACAATTTCAACACCGACCGAGCCGAAAATATTTGTCGCTGCAATGCAAACGTCACTCGTCCCTGTTGTCGTATTTTCTTTGTTTCCCATCAATATCCCTTGCAATCAAGATTCTTTCTCTGTCATCGAAATTCACAGATTGCAAAAGAAACGACGTCGCGCTCGACGATTTCGAGAATCCACGTTTCAGGTTATTTCTTCCGTCCGCAGGGCCTCCCAGGGCGATTCGTTACCCGGTATTGTTCCAAAGTCGTATCATAGATCTCCCGATACAGGCAATATCGATAGCAAATACGAGATTCTCGGAAATTCGCGACAATTTTTAAGAGAATAAAACCCAGGAAAAGCTTTCCTCGTGCTTCTTGCGCAACGCAATTACTTCTCAGTTGATTGCTGACTTAACGACACCACCGTCGACGGTATCGTAATGCCGCTCCTATCTTCGCGAAAAAGAGCCACTATCGGTGTCGCTCGTTTCATATAATCGCCACCGATTCGCCGACGATTTCGTCAACGATCGAATCAGTGGTCAAACAAGAGCGCTGGAAAGAAGTCAATCACGTCGAGACTTTTTCCATGGAATCCGAACGCGTGTCGTCCTCGCTGTCCATTATCTGCTCGTCAGTGCAGCTTTATCGTTGCGTTATCTTGAAATCCGCGCGACAGTCGATTATCGAAGCGGATGGTTATGTAAAATTGTCGGTCGATGGAAAAATGATCCTCCGGCTATCGTGGATAAGACAGATGACAGCGGACGAAACAAAAATTCCAATCGGCGTTGCGAGACCGCCGACGTAATCGTTGATCGTTTTGTCATCGAGAAGCAAGCGAAACGCGCAAAACGGTGCGCGATTCGGGGTGCACTGGTCCTCGTATCGAGTGCAAGTTGAGTGGAATCGCGGGATGACGCGCCGTTGTTAAAGTCACTTTAACCACCGCCACGAGTTCGTTCTAACGGCGCATATTTAATGACTTCGTCGAGGCGAAGGTCGCGTGGCTCGTTCTCGAATTTCTGCGGTAAAGACACGGAACGATATCGTTCTACCAGGTGAAATTCATCCAAAAAAGGATCGGAGAACGGGCCCTTTCCGCGAAGAGGAAATCCCGCGTAGGAAAAACACTAGGAAAATAAAAAAGTGACGCCGTGAAGGAACGGTGAACGTCACGCGAGCTGAATAGCACGTGGATCGAATTTTATACCTTTATCAGACGTTCGCTAGGGCACGCGGATTCATCCACAAGGATTTCACTGGCAAGCCCCGTGGAGTTTCTAACGGGAAGGCTGATATCCGCAGCCGAAATTTTTGCCACTCCTTAGCGTGTCCCGTCTGTCCTAACGTCCTTCCAATTTCTCGTCTGTCAGCCCGTTTGCTGCACGTTTTACGACAAGCTAGAGATCGAAGGGATAAATTCGAGGTACCAAGGGAGCAGATTTATGAGGTTTCCTTTGCGCTCGAGGCGTAGGTGGCCTTCCGTTTGATAAGGTGATCGATGGTCAAGATCGTTGATCGAGGTAACAAGGATGAATTTGTGGAGGGCGGCGTCACGTCCGATAAATAATGGCAAAGAGACAGCTACGTCCTCGAATGTGACGAATATTAAAACGCTCCGCGTCCGGTGTTGAATCGAATGAAATTCGGTCTAGCAAAGATCGCAATCGACTCAAACTACATCCTTATTAACCGTGTCACTGCGGATGGGCGGAAGAACGATTGTTTCGATGACCAGCTTCTGCGTGCGAAAACGTTGCCCGATCCGCTTCTGCATTCGAACCTGGATGACTCAATCGCGATGCCGCGAAGTTTAGCTCGTCTCCTCGAAGCAATCTTCCTTAAAGTTCGCTCTTGGGAACATTGTTCTTTTCTCCGGGGAAATCTCTTGGAGTTTTGAGTATCTGGAGGCAGAATGTCTGTTGGAATTTGGTAGCTGGATAAGGTGGATACACCGGTGGCAGGATTTCATGCAAATTGAAGTTCTGAAAGGAGGCG
Source organism: Andrena bucephala (assembly GCA_947577245.1). Taxonomy (NCBI): domain Eukaryota; kingdom Metazoa; phylum Arthropoda; class Insecta; order Hymenoptera; family Andrenidae; genus Andrena; species Andrena bucephala. Next base: position 115,417,861 of record OX387715.1, read on the forward strand.
GGCTGTGTATGGTAATTTCAAGGAAGGTACAGGGCTCCGAAGTTCTTGCTAAGAAACTAAGAAAGAGCAGTGTTGTTCCGTGGAAAGAGAGCTGATGAGTTTGAATTCTGTGAGAATATTAATTTGAATTGGAGAGGCTTGGCTTGGTTCTGTAGCTTGATTTGAGAACGAAGTTTATTTAGAGAATGAATAGGTACACCATTTACGAAGCACAGCTTTATAACCAATAACTTTTAGTCATGAAAGGTTCAAAGATCTCATTGCTCCGAAATTCATCATAGAAATCCTGTTTCATTAATCTCGAGCGCTTTCAGAATCCACTGCAGACTTCTATTTTGTTGCAGATTACATTAATACGACCTTACGGTCTGCAAACAGAGTTGCCCTGCGAGCTGAAGGATAATTTCCCTTAAATCTTCCCAAATCCGCTGCAGAAACCTCTACTCCGTCTGCATTACACGACAGGCTACATTAGCGCGATTGTCAAATATAATTCCCCTCGGAAAGTATACCGCTAATGCACCTAAATCCCTTTGAAAACAGAGATCTCACATGAAGCCACGCGAGATACGATACTCAAAGAATAATTCCGCTAGCAAAACGTGTGTCTGATGAAACAGGAGGCTACCTTCACCTGCATGGCAGAGATCTCGTATTTGCCCACGAGACCAGCGAAAACAAACATCGCTTCGTCGCAGAATTTCCGCCAATTCGCGAAACGAACGTGACTCAAATTGGCGCGCGTGCACATTTTGCGAATTGACACACGGATCGATACATCACGTTCCTTTTCTTTCCTTCTACCTTCCAACGTCAACGAAGTCCATTTTCTTTACATGTCTTTGTATTTGCAAATTTAAAAGCATCAAATGCTAAGTCGTTTGATCGCGGCGAGAGGTGGCACGGAGAAGTCGGCGCTGTTCGGCGAGCTCTCTCCGCGAATTTCCGTTGTTACCGCATTGATCAAAGTTCTTCGAGGCTCACCACGCTTCCTTGCACGTTTGCTCCTGCTCGCGGACTGTGTCGAACGAAAAGTTGCGGACCAAACGCACCGCGCGTGTCGCGCTACTGGCAAGTTCACCAAACTCGCCTCTCAGTTGCATTTATAGATCTCTCTGTCTCTATATTTAAACGCGCAACAATCGTGGCGCATAGCCTCTCGTCGCTTGGTGCGAGGGAAAGTGAATCAAGTTTCCAGCGGACTTTTCCAATATGTGAAACGTGGAAAAAATACACGGTGAAAAAACAGAGCAAAAGTGTGCAGTGACATTTTTTCGTGCGAGGCTTTGTTGTCAAGCAAATCGAGTTTCAAAAGGCAGTACAGCGTGGCGCGAGTGTTGAGTAAACGCGGGCATGGATGACTGCAACTTTGAAGTCGGTTTCCTCCGGAATGGAAGCTCGTACAGAAAAATTTTATTCTACGTTTCTGATTCGTTTTTTCGAGAGGAATGGTTATCTGTCGGTTTGGAACGCGCACTTTGGAAGCCTGCGCTGTAAAACTCGATATACTGTACGAAATCAAATCGCTTCGCATTCTAATTAAACGTGCCGTCGTAGCAACGTTCAAAGTCGAACGGAGTGTGAAATTTCGCGGGAATCGCGTGGCACTTCCGCCTCTGGGCGTCCGACGTCCACAAATGAAGCGACGAGGGCGAAGTGCGAGGGGCGTTAAAGCGAATGAATGAATCAGAGCTGATGTGGACAAAAGAGCAGTGGTCTGGGCTCCACGGGGACAAAAAGGGTCGCAGAAATTCCTCTCTATCACCTGGTGCAAATTCAATCTAGGTACTACGAATTGAACCTTTATTGCAACTCTACGACAGGGTGCGCAATTTGAATCGATACTCGCAGCAAGAAGCTTCTAAGAATAGCTTATTTAAAATGGACAGCTACCAATCACTCTGCCAATGATGTAATTAAATGTCGCAAATTATTAATAAACACGCAACTCGATTTATGCTTTGTTTATTCGCTCTGCAGAAATTAATCACTTAATCCACACCAATAGAGAAACAAACTACAATATTTATTTCTATTAATCGGTTACTCTACATTGTTTTCGTGCAAGAGACACGAAGCTTGTTGCTGCATTAATTATTCAATAAAGCTCACTTGGCTCTGGCGCACGACAATATTGTTTAATCGTTGCCAAAACATCTTGAGAGATGAATTAGCCGAGTTCAAGCCGCAGCATCGCGCCAAGTCAAAGATCCGCGCGATGCATCGCGGTTCGTGTTTATTTACTCCACACGCTCCACGTGACTTTCCGATCGAGGAAAATTCAATTGTATGCCGCTTGATCGACGATGAAAGCTTGAAAGACAACAGGAAGGCCAAAAGGTGTGTCTTTTGCTTAACAATGGCATTCCAAGTATCGTAAATTGATCCATGGAGTGGTCGGTCTTCCGTTGCGCGTTAATCACCGAAACAAATGCCCGCGCGTTCCTCAGACACGAGTTCCTAAGATTCTTACTGAACAAACAGGGAAACACAATTTCCTCTCGTTTTTTAGAAGCCAGAACTCGCGACAATGCCGCAAACGCGAACGAGGATCCTTTTTCCTGGATCGAGGATCGCGGATCTACGGAAGGCTTCCTCCAGTGATAAATGATTTTTCGAAGGGAAACGACACGTAATATTTCCCGCGAGAATTAAGTAAATTATTGGTGCAACGTCCATCGCGTCGCCAAAGAAGCCAGCGTTAAACACAATCGTATTTATCCGAATCGCTGTAAATTAAAGTCCCCGAGTCCACGTGGCTGCATAGAACTTACGGTAATTGAATTCGGAGCAGCATTCTCTGCGATAGTGGAACACGGGTACCAGTAGATTACATCAGAGCAATTAAATAGAAATACAAAAGAAATCATGGAGCCATTATCATTATTAATTTCACCATTATCAAGGATCGATAATCTCTTTCTCGTGTAGCCGTCGATATCTTTGCAAGCAGATTTTGTTAGATAACCACATGAAATGTATGAAAGGCAGATACGTGCTGATGTTGGATGACTAAATTCTTTCGTTCATTTAAAGCCACACGCATGGAACTTGCATAACTACTTGGTTCCTGGACAATCTCGACCGCATGCACCGCAACAGCGCCCGTTCAGGAAAGAACTGTAGCGCCGTTGCATTCGACTTCCGGAGAAAGCGTTATACAAATTCTTTTCCACAATTTCTTCTCAAATTAACTACGCGAGCTTATAACATTCAGCTGTAAATTGTTGCTGTTGAGAAGAGCATGAAACTGCACGAGTTCGACGTGTTTATCGAAGTCGTCGCAAGCATGGATCAGTGTCTTATCCTACTCGGTGCCCGAATCACTGGCACGTGTTGATTGGATATTTTTAAACTTCCCTCAAAGCTATCCTTATCTTTCCAGTTCTAATACATTAAATTAACAATCCTCAACCTGGACACCGGACATTCGAAGCAAACCTCAAGTTAACTCAACCCTCAGCGCCCCATCACTCCCACCCTCGCGGGACCCGTCAATTAACACAATCAATTATTCATAACTCCCAGCCCATCTTACAATCCCAAGTGTCCACTTCGATGTGACAGTAATCAAAGTGATCCCACCGGCTCACCTCGGTTTATACATCTATTGCAATTTCCACCGGATCCACGATCATCAACGCCCACTTCACCCAAGTACCGGCTTCCAAAACGGATATATACAATCTTTCCACCGCGACCCCGAAACCTCGAATCCCTCGAGCACGAGTTAACGAACCTCCCGACCTAGGCCACCGAAATATCGAGCCACCGAAGGCTTGCCAAAGGGAGGAACGCGAAGCCGGCGCACGAGTTCGCGGGACTTCTCCGGGGCGACCCTCGCGACCCGTCGAAATTCGCGCCCTACTGGTTCCGAAGGGGCGCTGCGACGCGGATTGCAGGTGTACCCGTTGCCACCCCTGCGTAGTGGCGGTGTTCGGCGGGCAACGGTGGTTGAGTGCACTTACCCGCGGACGCGGCGACGTACTGCAGTGTCGTGGAACCCTTCTCCGTCATGTCGCTGTCACGGTACTCGTCGTGCGCACCGTTTAAACTGTAATACTTGGCTGAATTGAAGCCGATCTCTCCAGGTCGCTTGCCAAGGGTGGTCGAACTGTACACCGCTGAGGAGGAACTCACTGGTACAGGGCTGTAGGCATACGCTTTATACCGCCCCTCTATCTCCTCATGGGGGCCGCGGGTGGGGGCCATTTCTCCCTCTCTTTCTCTGTTCCTCGCTCGATAAACGGCCGGCCTCTCTCTCTCCCTTCCTCCTACCTCTTGCCACTGACGCCGACGCCGCCGACGCTGTCACGATTAGCGATTCCCTCGCGTCAGAAACCACTGCCCCGCTGAAAATCCGACCGACGTCCCGTGTCCGTGACCCTGCAACCGAGAACGATAGTGTCAAGGTCGGGCGCGATTCGATCGCCGATCGATTCGACGGCGGGCTTCACCGTCCCGAGCATCCCGACCACCCCTAACTGAGGGGTGCACGTGGTCCCCTCTGAATCTACGGGACGGTTTTACTCAGCCGGCGTTGAATCGACTCCAGCGATCGCAATCCGGGGGGATAGCCGGAATTTTATTACGGACTATTTGGGGGTGAAAGACGGGGGATTAATTTATGTTGAAGGTGGAACTTGGGAATTTGAAGAAAAATAAGTATTCCGGGTGGAAAGGATGTAGTGGGATTCCATTTTTCGAGAATAAAATTCGTGGGAAGATTGTTTTAGAATTGAGGAGGTGGAAGGGGGATACTTTTGGGGTCTTTTAAGCGGCATTGCGATTTGTTTAGTATGGTTTGTCCTATTCCAAAGTCCTTTGATTTAATATGGGAGAGGTGGGATGAAAGGGGCACGTATTGAAAGAGATATTGAAATTATGTAAAAGATAAAGGATCTTCCCACGACAAAAGCTGTGCTATCAAGCAAATCCGATTTCGTCTTTGTTTTGTGTTCCCCGTTCTGTACATCACTGTCTTATATTTTACTGTGTTTAATATTGGGGCTAAACCCGTCTAACAATAAATAAATAAATAAATAAATAAAAGTATTTTCAGTTTGTAGCGACTGCAAGTCGCTGCCATTTCAAATTTTTTATGTTCTCTCGAAACGTTTTGCTAAGTGCTGTGACCAATGACTGATTCCTTCATTATTACATCTGGACTGATATTTATTCAGGAACAATAAGACATATGTCAGATAATCTTTTGTTTAATATTGTAACTGTAGAGATGAAATTTTCAATTGTGTTGTCATAGTTATGAATGGGACACAAGAAAAATTTATGAAAGGGGCTCTCCTTTCCTAAGTGTTCCCTTCAAAATTTTACTATGATAAACCGAACAATGTTAATAAAAGAATATTTACCACACAGCAAGATGTTTTTGATCAATTTTGGTGCCAATTAAGATCTTTTAATTAACACAGCTTGGACTAATCTAAGGATTATGTGTTTGGTGTTTAATGAAAATATTATCTTTAGTTTTTTAATGTGAGGATCATTCTTTGTTATTTAAGTATGTAAGTTTAATGTAAAGTTTGTTACAAATATTTTGTAAATGCCGTGGTATTTATGTAACTTAAGAAAAACATCGAGTTGTAGACTTTTCGACATCAATACTGCGATTCCCGTACCAGCAGAAATAATAGTTAAAGGAATAATATTAATATTACCTTGTTTTATTACACTGTTCCATTCATAAAGCCGGGAACCCACCGGGAAGCTAAGCTATGTTATGCGATGGTATGCTATGCCATGCTACGTTTTAAAAAAATTACCTTCAATACATTCTTACGGAACCGTTTCCACCAAAAGCTACGTTAAAACATAGCATCGCATAGCATAACTTAGCTTGGCTTCCCGGTGGATTCCCCGCTTAAGCACCCATGTACCTTTCAATACAGCAAATTTATGAAAGAGACAAAACACACGTTTTACTGTTACAGCCAGATAACTGGCCTTTCTAATGTTACTAATTAGATCTCGAATGGTTAGTTAGTTTTTCTACTATCTGGTCCTAAACAAGAATACCCTTTCTTCCCACCTCTCCCCTAAGTAAGTAGTTCAGTAAAAGTATCTGTGCTCTGGCGACAACGAAGGTCTTACTGTAGTTTACTTCTGGCCAGAATAAATCACCCAATTTGAATAGTCGTTGGATTTGCGTGGAGGTTCCAAGACCAAGGTTGACTAATCTGCAGTGCCCTACTATAACCTGTTCTGAAGTAATTAATGACGGTCGAAGTACACTAAGACCATAGAACAATTTTACAAAGGAAAATAATATAGATTAAAATCCCAGTTGAGGATTACTGAAACTAAAAATATAATCCTCTTCCCATTAAATATAATCCCTAAATCCCACGTCTATAATCCGGAACACGTTGACTTCCCATAAAAGCTTCATATTTCAGAAATATAAAAAGCAGGAAGTATTCCTCCTATATTTATCAGTTCCTGAAACTCGACGGCACGAAAGGAATGCACGTCAAAGCTAGCTGTTTCCAATGAATTCAACGATGTGGAACATCGATATCAATTGGAATAAATTTTCCTTCGCGTCTCTTTCTATCCTGGCCTGCCTGGCAGGAAAATCGTGACTAGCGTATAATGAAACCTAGAACGTTTCCTAACGACACACCCCGGCCCCCCCCCCCTTTTAACATTCATAAGGAGCACTGCTTTCCACGGATCAGTAAGGGTGTTTTTCCACTTCCCGCGGCTGAGGTTCAGTTAACATGGCTCTTGTCGGTTGATAAGTGTTGCCGAGGTTAATCTATCGCACGATCATCGCAGATAATTTCAAGGACACGCTATGCTTGTTGGTCAACTGAACAAAGGTCCGCGGGCTGGTCTCACCTGTTCTTATCGAGCTACGTCAAGAGTTAGAAATCGATAGAGGGAAACACGAAAGTAGCCTGTACCACGGCTGTACACGTGCATCGCGGTGGAAAGAAACGGGCAGCCAATAGAACATACGAAGCCACGCGGTGCAGCATAACGAAAAACGATGAAAGAAAGGAGTAGGTAATTCCCATCTCCGACGCTCTTTACGTTCTCAGGTATTTTGTCGTTTGATAACATCGTTTCCCCGTGCGCTACCCATTTCCCCCTGCATCGCATCCTATATCTAACATAGTCGCCGACGTTCACGGCTGTTATTGTGATTGAAAGTGTATTTCTCTCCGAGGAGCTGGTATCGCGGAGGATTAAATCGATCGATCGTAGCCTGACGCGGAACCTCCCTCCTCTCGCTTCTGCATTCGCACCCTGCACTTGCACTCCTAAAAATCAATAGGCACTCGCTGATGGGACTCTGGTGCCTTTGCACCACGCGTGTAACCAGAGGATTACTGACCGGAGAAGAGGGATTCGGGAAAACGTCCACGGAGAGACTTTTCGGGGAAACGAGGATTGGAAAAGAGGTAGGGATGCTAGTAACTCCGTCACATTTATCCCAGTATAGCATTATAATTGGAGAGAGAAAATAAGAGATGTCTGAAGGTAGAAGGTGGAAGATGATGTTTCCTTTGGTCGGGCGTAGAGATTACTGGGACGTTATTACGTTATGGAAGATTTCGACGAAATATGAACGTCCCGAGGAACCAGAGGCGAATACTGGATCCTCTGAAGTATTGAATTTTTGAACCTTGAATTTTTTATATTTAATAACTCCTCTGCTCTTGGAGTGCAGGAAAAGAGGCCAGGAGTTTGAAGCAGGATTCCTTGGAGAATTAAGAGCGTTGAGAGGTGAACCTACGTGTCTCTCGCAAAGTGAACGTTGATCGATAAAGCGTTACGCTATTCCGATCAGATCGTCGCCCAGATTTACAATGTTTCCGATCGATCGGCACGGAATGAACTAATTGTCAACCGCGAGATAATCGATTTCAAGCATCCGGGGAATTACCGAAGGCTGCATCCGTGAAAATGCATCGGACGAAGGGGACGCGCGACGACACGCGAGCAGGAATTTTAAGTCGGAAGGACTTTTTCTTTAGAACACGTGTCGTGCGTGTCGATTGTTCCTGCTTCGATAATGACCAAGCCGGAGTGGATTATTAAAGCAGCGATGAAAGAAACCACTGTGCAGAAACGACGAACGAAATCTTCTCGTTGGACCAGAAGAAAGATCCAATCTGTTCTCCGATGAAGATAACTCGAAAGGAATTCGTGGATTACTCTTTCAACTCCTTTTTATTACTACAAGGGAATCTCTTCTCCGTTATTTGAAATTCTGGCAATTAAATGCTCTACTGCTTCGATGCTATTACGCGCGAATTCCGTATGATCCCTTATCGAAAACAATCGCGTGTCCATATTAGCTCGAGTAATAAAGATTCCTACTTGAATGCGGTATTATCAAAAGTATTGATTGCCACGCGCTCCCTGACAATTGCTTGGTCTTAAGACTACATATCGTCCACACTATTCCAAAGAACACTCGTAGATAAATGTTATGACGAAGGCTTATGTGTTTTCCCGCAGAAAGCGTTACATAATGCGATTTTTCTTTTCAGATTTCGCATCGAAGTGGACAGTAGCATTTATCTGTAGGTAAACACCGCGCGCAATTGTGTCAGTCGCTTGTTCACGTGGTCGCGTGACACATTTCGTCGAGTAGGATGTTCGAGTACCCCACTGCTGGCCTGCGGCAAACACGTGATTAGGGCGAAGCCGATCTCAATTCGCGATTCATCCAATTCCAAAGCCCAAACGTTGAATATAGAAACATCGAGGTAGAAAGCCCGCCGAGTGAAATTCGAACCGATCGAACTCGCTAATTAGATATCCTAGTTAATTCAACCACCAGCAGCCGCTAGTTTGGCCTCGAAATTCGCTTCCAATCAACTCTGTGGAGAATATTTGAAAGAGGGAATTCCAAAGGGTCGCGCAAGTCTCTCGATCCAACGTTTTCAGTGATCGAGCCAACTATTGGTCGCGACGGATATCGGCCATCGAAGGAATTTTATCATCAGATAAGATCGGACTCGAAAAAGGCAATCAAGACAAGGAATCAGGTGGGAGGAATATTTCGGTCAGCATTGACGACATTTATCTTGTGAACCGTGATAAAAATCAACTGACAAACTATTCGTGTGGACGACGACGTGATGATCGAAACAGCGTCAACGCGCTCGATGAAATTTGCACGTAGTTCAGGGGATTCTGGTGGTGTACTGTAATGGACCTTTGGTCATAATAAATATAGCGTTACAACGGGGAGTTCCCCCGTTGGACATTATGGCGGATTTAAAAAGATGAAGTAAACTGGACAAGCAACACAAAAAATACTAAGAACCAATATTGATTAATAAGAAACGGTGATGTCGTGATAGATAATGTGATCTTGACTCGTCGCAGTGGCGTCTGGCTCACGAATGACAGTAGATCAATACAGTCATCGTCTTCTCAGCCGTCTTCTTATCACTGTCGCGAGCACCAGCAGGATTTTTGTACATAGGCGTCCCATATTTCAGGTTCAAGGCTTCAATTTAAAACAGAAAAACTCGAGTAAGTTTATCAACTTGATGATTATCAGACTTGATGATTATCTCATTATCTTGAAAACTCATTTCCAATCATTTTTGTACTTTCAATCACTAATTAGAGGAAGAAACTGTTTGCTTTTCCAATTAGTGATTGAAAGTACAAATGTAATTGGAAATGAGATTTCGAAATAATGAAATAATCATCAAGTCCGGTGGTTGATAAACTTGCTCGAGTTTCTGCGTTTTAAATCGAAGCCTTGAACCTGAAATAAGGAACAGGAATGTGGAAAACAACTACGGCAGGAGAACTCGTTGAGACTTAACGCGGCCACTAAGAAATATCAACTTTTTCTTCATATTTCGATTAACGGCACCGCCCATCGCCGGAATGCCGACAGAAGGACCGGTCTAATCTCGATACGGAGAGGGCAGGACCGAGTGTATCGGCGGAAATGCATGGAACAGTTACTGTTTGTCTTCGACGAAAGATTGGCAGGTCGAAAGTTTCCACGGAATCGCGAAACACGCTGCTCCGAGCTTTTGAAGAAAGAAAAAAAAGTGAACGGCTCCGCCTCGAAGATCGCGCGTTTCCTTGACGGTCTTAATTAAGCCAAGAGAACTACGAAAGTGATCGGTGGCGATGTATATACGATTGTTGTTCCCTGAGAATTACGAGCGCCTCCAAGGAGAATGGAAATTGGTGGCGGTGACGCGACGTATCAGGAACGCGTGGATCGTCTTCCTTCGGAAATCGTTACGTTATCGGGGACTACGTGGCAAGATAAAAAAGTGTGGCAAAGGTACAGATACCAGGGGAATGAATCAAAGATCGATCGACGGTTACCCCAACATTTCGCGAATTAAAAATTCCCTGCGGCTATTCGGCATTCGCCCCTCGCATTGGTAACGCGAAGAACGAGGAACGTCCATCTTCCGTCGAACACTAAGAATTCAGGAGTCTAGTCATCCTATTCAGATTTCACTGACCAAAGATTCCCCGGAACAATTCGCCCACGAAATTTACATATCGAGTGGCATGAATCATCGGCAGTACACCTCCGTTTAAAATTCGACACTCGCGACGTCCATCCCATCTACATATCCCCCTTCGGCTGTAAGAGAAATGAACGAGCCTGGAAATTCCAGCAAAGCGAAACGCTATCGTTAATCAGTTATCTCGAGTGAATTTCCTCGCGGCGGAGTAGCCGATTTTTCGTCAAATCCAAGGTTCTCTTGGAATCGATAAACCTTTGTCTCCTGCCCCCCCTCCAAACAGCACATTTCCACGGGGAGGAATTAAATGCCGCGATAGTTGCCACGATAATTGTCGATAATGCTCAGCGATTATCGGCTCCCTCGATCTCGGAAAGGGACCGGAGGGTAAGCGACGAGATTTCCGAAATTTCGAGTGGAGAAGAAGGAAAAGCGAGGGGGAGGAAGGCGAGACAGGCGGGAAAAGCAGTGGGACGAAGATTCACGTGGTGATGAGAAAGAGCGAATCCACTTACCGGCGAGGAGCGCGCACTTTGTTAAAATGGCCTTTTCGCAAAGACACACCTGTAATATAGGCCCTCGATAATTCGTTATATAACGGGCACGAACTGCTCTCCGCTGCAGCGTATATACCAGTACGCGCGTCCCCCCCCCCTCTAGGCGGCAATCATCTGGCACGAGTATCTTTTCCTCCACGTTTGTTGGCCCTTGATAACGCCACGTCCGTGCCACGCGATTCAAGTGGCCGATCGCGAATGAAATCCTAATTAATTATGAGGCGGCCTCGAGGCATTCGGCTAATCCGTCCCACTCGATTGGGATTTACACCTCTTCTCAATGGATAGATCAATAGAGCGCTTACTAGGCTGAGTAGTCAAGTGTCTTGGCCCCTCGCGGCTTCGATTCTCGGGAGAAGAAGTGTAATCTGCTTCACGTGGAACTGTAACATTTGGTTTAAGAAAGAAACATAGTTGGTTAGTGTTTAAACAGGTTCCAGTCCATGGATGATCTGACTTTATTGTACAGAAACAGATGATGGATTGATCAACTTATTTATAACGGAAAACCGATGTAATGTAAACGATCGCCTGTGTTTGCGGCGGTGTTCGTTGATTGCAGAGGAAAAAACAAATGAGATTTGCGAGATCGTGCGTCAAGAGATAAATTTTCCCTCCCCTGTTTTGTCATGATGACATCTGACAACGATGCACTTCCCTATAGACGGTTCTATTTACAATCACCGACACATTCAACTGCGAATGTACTTTGCAGTACTATACTTAGTACCACATCGTTGATTCTACATTGGCTCGCTCACGAGATCTTCGAATATGCAGGAATGTGGACTCAGGTGTCGCCTCCGACGCACAAATCGAACAAAAGCTGGGCCATTTCCGCACTCGCCTGCGTTCTTTGTTAACAACAACCGTCAAAATATGAGAGCAGTAATACGCTGCGATTAAGAGTTCAGATATTACTTTTCTCGGCGCGGTTCGAAGATTCTAAATCAGTTAATTAAGCGGCACCTTGTCCCAACACGCGCGATAACGCTGTTTGCTTCTCTATTCGAGCACATCACGGCAAACATAATATTTGCGCGTCCAAGCGCGCTGTTGTCGTTTCGCTATTCGATTCGACCAGACACTATCCAGCTTTATTTTCCAGGAACCGCGAGCAATGCGACGTACGTCTAAACACAACAGAAGGAACGACGATTACCTAAATCGAATTTCGTAACGACAGCCAGCTTTCATACCGAGCGGTTGCTGCGCGAAATTTGCACCGCAGGGAGCACGTTCCTTGAAATCTACAAACGATAGGTCGAGGAGAGTGACGAGCCGCGTATCAAACAATAATTAACGGATCGAGGACGAAATGAATGGATACCGACGAGCCGCGCTTACACAGGACCGACAGCTGCGAAACGGAATTCCACGAGCACCGCGTCACCTCGAAATTAATTGCCTCGCGCGGTGAAAAGGAGTTTGCTTCGCACTTCCTACATCGAAATCGTTTCACAAATTTGCAAAACGTCTCCTGTGACTGACGCGAGGAGATTTGTCGAATTTACGCGCGCGACGCGAGTCCAAACATTGGTAGGGAGGTAGATAAAATTGTCTGGAGATATCGCTACTGAGAATCGAATTTGAATAATCAACGATCTAAGGTTTAGAGGTGTCGAGGAAAATATAGGTACTGGAAGCTCGATGATTTCTGTGCACCTAATTTCTATTCCTTGATTTTAGAAACCGTCTTGCTTCGCGAGTCGATAAGACGATGTACGTAACTACTACAGGGGACAAGTGGATTCGCTTCCGATTTCGGCGTGAGTCATTCCATGGCATAATGGATCATTGACAAAGCTTTTGTGAAAGTACCAGCCGCGGACACGCGTGGAGAGCGAATGACAGGTTCGTGGAATCCATTAGCATTCCGTTCGCCCACGTTACGTTCATGATTTTGGGCTTCCCCTAAATTTCGAGTGGCCGGGATCCCCCTCAGGAAGAGGTTCTTACGCGTGTTGACCTGGATACCTTTATTACGTTCTATTTCGCAGGAAAGGGACGGGAGTGGGGATCGTTAGGTCTGGAGGAAGGGATATGAAAATGAAAAGAGCAGTATTGCGAAATAATAACTAGAGGGGGCAGCTGGGATCGATGAATAGAAAAAAAATTCCATCGCAATGGCTCGTTAAAATATTACGAAATACACGATAGAAGCATCGATACTTCGACAGTAGGTATCCAAGATGGAGTGGGGAAAGTTGCCAATATCGCACTGGTCACCTAAATCGTACCTCATCAATTTCTCAGTAATTAATGAATATAAACGACATCTGAAGTTAAAAATATCAAGTAAATGCGAAATAAGAAATAGAAACAAAACCTTTTGAGCTAACACCGTATTTTGTGCGTGCTATAAACATTTAAAGAAATCAGGTATGATTGATGTAACTTTTTACCACTTTATTTTAGCTGATAATAATCAAACAATGCGATTTTGTCCTGTATTTTTGTATTTTTCTAAAAGCGAGTTTAATGTAGAATATTTTACATTCATTTTAAGCACATATTACATTCATTATAAAGTTTAAATTGATATTTATAAATAAGTTGACCATGTTTCCTAAATCGTACCACTACAAGTAGGATATGACAACTCGTATGTCATCTAGGTTATGTGCATATATCATATTCATAGATTATTGTGGCCTGTGCGTGATGCATATACACATGTATATGTAACTATATAATAATCACTACTTTATGTTGAATATTTTCTACTCTATTTGTTATTGATACTATTTTTAGTGGAGGTACGATTTAGGAGACCGGTTGCCTAAATTGTAGCTTTTACAGTATGTGGCAAAACGATTAATAACAAATTAATTTGTTCTGAACGAAAGGTTAAGCGTATAATAGTATTTGCCTAAAGGATCAAGCTACAATATCCAATAGTCATTTACGTTCAAATTAGTACCAAATATGAAATCTAACGTAAAATGTCTTAAGTGGCACGACATAGGCAACCCTCCCCTATACTATACATAATTAGAACTATGAAATAAGAGCAACACCAATTGGATTAACTATATCGTTGTATCGACCACCAGCTACTTCCCGTGCTCCGTTCTCCCATTACTGAGATGTCATTTCTATTCTGAAACGCGGATACAGGAAAAATCGTTCACCAAGTATCGCCTACCAGCAGTGCAACAAACTATTAATACTCTGGCACCGGAAGAGTGAAATAAGGCTGCAAGAAAAATAGAAGCTGGTTAGAGACTCGAAGCCAGAGGACGTCTCTATGACGGAGCACGAAGCGATAAACCGCGATCGATATAATATCGATACGACGACGAAACGGTATCCATGGCGTAGCCAGAATTCCTACAATTCTGCGCCTCGGGCGGCACACACGCGTGAACCAACCGTGTTATCAATATTCCAGACGATTAACCGTCCCGCGGCGTCCAAACGCGACTTGGTGGGAGGGGGCGGGGAGGGGGAGGGGGAGGGGGGGGGCCTCGGTTTACGAAAAAAGAGAATCGACGTGAACTAGTTACTCACGGTCCTAGTGGTCTTCGTCGACTGGTTCACTGTGCAAGAGAGGTCGCGAGTAAAGGACAGAGCCGCGAGATCTACCCGCTTCCGGGGAGGAACGATCGCGGAAAAGAGCCAAGAAAGGCGTGCGAGCGGCGCGGGACTTTTGCACGCCGATTAAAGCTCCTGCCATCTTCAGGTTTTTTAATTAATCGCTGCTATAGGCAGCCACCGATCTGATTACCAGGCGCGCACGTGCGATTACCCTTTCGCTTCTGGGTCGGCCAGGCGGAACGTGCAACGGGAACCGGATGGTCCCTGGACACGCGCCACCCCGCCTACGCTACCAGCTTGAGACGCGACGAGCGCGACCGTGCGGTGCACCGTCTTGTGGGGTTGCAGCCCGCTGGCTCGATGCGGCTGCACTCTTATTTATAAGCGACAGCCGCGCTGCGGACTCCTGCCCCCTTGTCGATTTCGATACCCCCTTCTCCACAGACGATGATTTAAGGTAAGTGTATCGAGAGATTCTCTTCTTCTCTCACTCGCATCTAAACCCGTCTACCCTCGGTTTTGCCAATTAAATTAATTGAGTGGATCCACTGCTAATAAATATAAGTTTTAAATAATAGTTTTTTAAATATGAATGATGTTTTTTATTACGGAGTTAAATTTAAAAATAGATGAAAGTTTAATTTAGTTATTAATTTGAGTGAAGGTAGTTTTAGTGCCAGCAACTGCGGTTGAACTAAATTTATAAATTAGTTTATTTAATTTGTAAATTAATGAGATGTAAATATTTAATTGAATTTATTAAAATTAATTTTCAGTGAAATTAGCGGTGGATCAACTTCACACATACACTACGCTTCGCCTCTCTTCTTCGAAGTAATTTCAAGTAGAGATCTGCAGATTGAAGTAAAGAAAATTGTCAAAATGCATGAGAAGCACGTAGGGAGATTAAAATGAGCCGATGCGAGGCGTAGTGAGAGCCTATCTTTATTAAAATTATTAAATTGATATGGTTGTGTGTTCTTATTTCATCGAATGGTGTTAGCAATTGTTCCCCATTCCCTCTTTACACGATTAAACAGGTATTGGTATATAAGCCAGTCAATTTATGAGATTAGAAATCGTGAAGGATCCACGAGAGTATTTAGATAAGAGCACTTTTATCTACACTACTACAGTTACAAACTTGAATGGCACTTGTTAAGAACTTTGATAAGCTATGTAAAGCAGGGTTTGTGTAACGTACTCACAGCAGAGAAATAATCGTGGTGTTCGCAGATGGCCGAGGAGCGGACTGACAGTGAAGAAGCAACGAAATAGGGGACGAGGTCAAAGTGGTTGATACAGAACGAGGGAAAGAAAATACGTTCGTAATTAGAGCGAAAAGGAGAAACACCTGTATGGGTCGTTGGCCTCGCTCGAAAGTAATTAGGAACAAGTCCTCCCGTACAGTTGGATGTAAACAGAACCAAGATTGTCCAGTTGGAGCATTTGGGAAGGAGAGGTCGAATGCCAATGATAACGTTGGCGCGCAACGGATAGGGAAAACTCTTAAGTCTTAAGGGGACTAGGCAGTCACAAAATCGATTTTTTTTTCATTGCATTTTCCGAAAGTACTATCTTTTTTTAATAAAATACCGCTTGGTTTATATTAAAATTTGCAGAATTGTAGATTTGGCAGCTAAAAAGATCAGGCGACAAGATAGCGTCGCCTTTGCCCAGGAACTTTAAACGCGTTTTTCTCGAATCTATTTTCTCTTGGGTTTCGGCTAGTTGCGAATGAACGGAGGTTCAAATCGACTTGAAAAAATTACAGGATGTGTAAAACATGTGCCATTTCGCTCGAAACTCTCTAATTTCTGGGCAAAGGCGACGCTATAGGTTGCCGGTTGACCTTTTTAGCTGTCAAATCTACAATTTTGCGAATTTTAATATAAACCAAGCCGCATTTTATTCAGAAAAGATAGTACCTACTTTCGGAAAATGCAATAAAAATGGATCAAAACACTTTAACACCATTCCTTTCAATCAAAATACAAAGCAAAACTATCGACCAGAAGCAGGGTTGGCGAATCCAATTTTTTCCGAGTGTAGAGTTGTGTGGGAAGGGCCAGGAGGTAGAAATTAAAAGATAAAATTTCATCCGCCTAAAAAACAGTAGTTACAAGGGACGTTCGGCAACCCGGAAATTCAGAAAATTGTGAAACTTGGTGTGCAAGTAGAGTAGTTCATCCGTAACGCAACCCTTGTTTTTGTTGGTGCCATAATGCAATTTTTGGGGGTGAAATCACCCCTTGAAAAAATGCAGAATTTTCTATTCCGTGGAATATCTCGAGAACAGTGAGAGATATCGAAAAGGAGTTTAAACAGATGGTGCATCGTTTTCTTATATCTAAAAAACCGCGTAAAAATAATTTTCGAAAAATCCATATTTTTCAACTTACCCCCACTACCAACCCTTAAAATTAAGGTTTTGTATTTTGAAAATATATGCTGAAATACCTCTGGATAATCTCTTTTCATGCGTATAAATAATTTATGTTATATTCGTTTTGCAAACAAATAAAACCTCTATTACCGAATTTTAAGTCCATTTTAGTAGTTTCTATTAATAAAACGGTTTCTTAAATCCATATTTAAATTAGTATTTATATAATGTTTAACAGCTTTCAATTATATTTTTTAAGCAATACAATGCGTAGCGGAGAACGGGGCAGATTGTAACAAAAAAGTTTTCACAGCTTTTTTCTCGAAAGTGTTTTCTTCAAACAGGAAATAATTTGCGTGACTTACTACTGACATATGTGGCGAACTCATTGAGTGTAAGTACGTGACAAAATCTTGGACACTTAGACATCTAGCTTCATTTTAAACTTCATTCTAACACATCTGTTTTACTTCTTTAAATACAAATATGAACACAAATAAACATTTCTAAAAAATATAAATGGTCATTATTAAACATTTGATATACATCAGTTAAACAATCATTATTGATTCATCTGATTCTATCAAAATCTTCTTCGCTTTCTTTACTTTTCCCTTCATACTTTTTTTCTACTTTTTGGATTCTCGATTGTTCTGTTGTTCGTCTAGAGTATCTCTTTCCGGTGTGTCGGCAAGTAGCCTTTTCAGCAAGTAGTTTGCTTTACCACCATTTAGAGCGGAATAGGGGAGAGTCATACAGTACCGGCCGTTTTCAGTTTTTGTACTGTAACTTGGGCTACTGTAAAAATCAAGTTTCAAAGAAGTAATTTGTACTGCAAATAGTGCTTAATAAGAGGAGACGAATCGTTTTTCACCAATTTTATCGTAAAGATTAATAATTCGCAGGAATAAAAAAGTTGTAATTTGCAGCCAACGCAAAATTGTCATCCAGTACCGGCCACTCTAAGTTTTTTGTACTATAACTTGGACTGTTGATGGTAAAAATCAAATTTCAAAAAAGTAATTTGCAGTACAAATTGTGCTTAATAAAAGAGGATAAATTGTTTCTATTGAATTTTATTATAAAGATTAATAATTCGCTGGATTAAAAAAGTTGTAATTCGCAGCGAACAAAAATAACTTTTGTCGTCCGAAACACTAGCGTAAACGATAAATGCTTAGAACTCTGGTAATACTGAAAGAAAAAGAACGTCGCCGGAATATGTTGCTACGGACTCTAGTACTTATTTATTTCTCCATCAATAGTACAGTTAACTAACATTAAAAGCGAGATCTAGCTTTGGCCGGTACTGTATGCTGCCCGGTACTGTATGACTCTCCCCTAACATGTTACAATTTACCCCGAGCTTGAATTTTTGCGTTTTATCTCAGCAAACGAGAAACTAAACATCAAATTACTAAAATGCGTATAATACACATCATAATAAACCAATGTGTACTGATTCGTTTGCGACAAAGAAGCAATAATTCAAACGGTTTCTAATGATGGTTAATTGAAATAAACGTGCTAATACAAAATTTACTTACGTGCTCTACATACTAAAATTCTGGGCTATAACCACAAAATGAATACATAACGCTCGTTTGTGTCACTAAAACCGACGGTGCTAATATCGTCAAGCAGCTCTTGCATGCTGTGGGTTACCAGATTTGTCGTTCAACAGATTTTCCTTATGTTACAATTTACCCCGTGTTACAACCAACCCCGGGCTCCCCTACCTAAAGGTTTTGGATTGCACCCGAGGTGAAACTCATTAAAACTAATCAATAACGTGCATGAATCATTATAATAATAGCACATTCGTAGATACCTTACTTGAAGTTGCATCTTAATAGACCACTTCGGGAACCACACGATAAATAAATAATGCGTGAAAATTTACAATGACTGCAAAAATGACTTTACAATGTATACAATGACAAAATTGTATATGTTATCATTGCATATGTTATCATTGTATACATTGTAGCATATACATGTATATTTTGCAATGTCATTGTAAATTTTCACGCATTGTTTATTTTTTTGTGTGCGTCCCAAAGTGGCCAATTTAGATCACACTTCAAGTAACAAATGTGCTGTTATCATAATTATTTATGGCACGTCATTGATTAGTTTTAATGAGTTTTACCATTGATGCAATATTAGGTGCGCACTGTCTTGCTCCAATAATATCATTGAAAGTTGTTCAAACTTTATATAAATTCTAATTTAAATATGGATATAAGAAACCATTTTATTAATGGAAACTACTAAAATAGACTTCAAATACGGTAATAAAGGTTTTATTTCTTTCCAAAAAAAAATATAATGCATGAATGATTTATATGTATGAAAAGAGATTATCCAGAGGTATTTCAGCATATATTTTCAAAATACAAAACCTTAATATTAAGGGTTGGTGGTGAGGGTAACTTGAAAAATATGGATTTTTCGAAAATTATTTTTACGCGGTTTTGTAAATATAAGAAAACGATGTACCTTCTGTTTAAACTTCTTTTCGATATCTCTCACTGTGCTCGAGATATTCCACGGAATAGAAAATTCTGCATTTTTTCAAGGGGTGATTTCTCCCCCAAAAATTGCATTATGGCACCAACAAAAAATATGGTTACGTTACGGATGAACTACTCTACTTGCACACCAGGTTTCATAATTTTCTGAATTTCCGGGTTGCCGAACGTCCCTTGTTGGTACGCAAACAAAAAAATGGTAAAATGCCTTCCAAATTCCACAATGTGGAATTCCCCACACAGCAAAATCTCAAGTGTGGAATAATTCACACATTCCGCGCATATCACGCCGGCTGTGAAGAGACGATTATAAGCTCCATCTGGTTCGATGGAATTAATGACACGGGAAAATTCTAATTAAACCATAACCTAAATCTCCAATAAGACCGATAATAGTTCTCTGAAAGGTACATAATGTCCTCCACCATATTCCTGCTCACGCTCCGTTCATCAGCGAACACGTTCCTCCGTCCCCGTCGTGGGTTTTCCTAAAAATTCTTGACTTGTCACGTGTGATTTGTACTAAGTGCATTGATTCAACGACAGGCGCGAGCGTTTCCACATGTTAATCGTGCCAGTTGAGTTTTCCGAGTTAACAAAAAAGAAAAAATGCAAGGGACTCCTGGCTATATTGAAATTTGCATAAAGATTTCCATCGTTACAGAACTGGTTCTGTAATCGTGCTTCATATAGTTATCCGCGAAACAGAATGTTTCTAAAAACTCAGTCATATGCTGGCGTGTAGCTGTGTGGATTCGAAGGAACAGAAGGAGTTTTGGCAGCATTGGGAAACCTACTTAGGGGATCATTCAGAGAAATGAACGAGTTAAGAATGACAGACGAAGGAATAATTCAGGGAGGGCGTGAACATTTGCGGAGTCGGATTCTAAAATCGTGCGGGGCAAAAGAAAAGCGCATTTAGGTGTACTTCTAAATTTTTATAATAATAAATGCCTGTGCATAAGGTAATTGCCCCAGTTGTCGATCAAGTCCCAGTTCTCGATCATTTTCACAAATATTATGATAGCTATAAAAGGTGTTCAAAATAATATTAAACAACCTTTAGAAAAGAATAAATAATAAGATGGAAATTAAGCATACCTTATTTTTTTAGTACCTTAAAAGTTTGTGTTGAACATGTTTTGTATGTTTATACAAGCATTTTATAAAAAAATTATTTTTTGTACTTAAGTATTTAATAAATATCAAATTATTAAAATTTATAAAATAATTTAATGAGATAAATTATTTATAAATGTTTCGGAAGGATTTTTTACCCGTTTTCGTACCTTTATAACCTCTATTTTCTTGATCGACTAGAGCAATTACTGATCGACAACTAAGTAGTTCCGAGCGTAATTTAGTGATCGACATCTGGGGCATCGAAATTTTTTATCTCAATTATAATTTTCACATTTAAATATATATAGATTCTAATTTTTTACTTTGCTATTATCTATATTAATGTTAGAATTAACTGCTAAAAGAAAAACAAATAATTTTGGTCCATTTACATACATTTTTTCATTAAAAACGTTTCGACCTCCTACTAACTGATCGACAACTCGGGCAATTACCATATATCCCCGCAGAATTTGCGATGAGTTTCGTGGACCGCGGGGTCTTTTAAAGCGCGTCCTTTTAAACGAGGCCTTTTATCTAAAAATGCATATACATTTAATTCTGGTTGAATTTACGAAGAAATAGTGAAAATCAAAGTTACCCAGCTCGAACGAGAATTTACCAAGGTGGTCGAATGCTCTGTTGTGCGCCCAAGACACGCGAACCAATCAGTTCTCCAAGAATCTTAAACAGTACATATAATATTTCTCTTCGTTTTCGAAGAAGACCTTCGAGTATTTCATATTCACGAAGAGAAAGTCGCGTTAACGGCCCCGTTGCTATTTAACGAGAAAAGTTATATTAATCCGAAGAAAATCGCAGCGAAACGTTCGATTCTGTTTTATCTCGACCCAGATAGACGCACAGGTGCGCTACAGGGAATCCAATACGCGTGGTCACTAGACTCTGCAATGACAGTTGCGTCAGCCGAACGATAACCTAGGATTAATTGATGCACATTACGCGCGCAGCGTAGCAACGTGTGCTTTTTGATTTGCAATTATCCTTCCGCTTAGCAATTACACGCTCTATTAGCTGTGACAGAGCGAAGGAGTACCGGACGAGTTTACATTGAATTCATTTCTTCCCTCCTCCACGAGATATCAGTGTAGGAATGCATATGGGAAACGAATCGATTGAATATTCAACATTCCAGGGTCTTCCCCTAGAAAACACGTTCTTCATTAATTTTATGACACTTGGAATTCGTTCAATTTTATGACGTCCTATCCAGTTCACGATAGAGGGAAAGAGCTAATACCCAAGTGGAGTGACGTTAAATTATTAAGGGGGGGGGGGGGGGGGGGTTCTGCCTTGTGGGACCGAAGAAGTAGGTGATGTTTGCGAATTTTTTATAAAAAAAACTGTTGAACGGATTTATTTGAAATTTGGCAGGTTGTTTTATTGTACTTTTAAGTATTATTTCAAATTTTTATGAGGCTATACAAAAAAAATGTGCGCGTGTAGAGCGTCGATTGCAGAACGTTGAAAAAAAACAGCTCGTGCTGGCGTTGAAGGAAAGTGTCCTATAGTTTATCTGAAACACAAGCATCGCACAAAAAATCGCATGGAATTATTTATATAAAAAAAGAACGGTACCAGATACAGCCATAATCCTAGTTCCATAAATAGCCATGTTCATGCAGATTAAGGGGGGAGACCACTGTGACGGTCCGAAATGTAAGGGTGTTTTCGGGAATTTATTTCAACCAAATAACGCATGTAAATCAATGTATTGCTCAGTATAGTTAATATGTACATATCGAAGGGTAAGAAAAAAAAATTTTCAATCAAATTCGTAAATCCGTTTCCTGTAAATTCTTCGTCAAAATTTGCGCTGCGGTAAAAACATGCTAGTCGCGTCGACAGTGCCCAGGCCATATGGTTAATCCGAATTCAAAAACACAATAATATTTAGAAACTAGAAGCCTGCCTCTATTACGTGAAGATCAAAAAAAGTCCAATTTGTAAAAAATTACAAACTGGCGGACCTCTGAAAAAACATCATGTTTTCGGGATACAAAGTTAGGGAAATGTTGATAAAAAAATATAAGGAGGTCGTTATTTAAAAAAAACTGATCGTCAAGTAATGGCGACGGGTTTTCCGTACAATAAATGTCCTTGATCATGTTAATTGGACGTATAGTTTTCTTTGTAGACTGTCAACGCGGTTGAAAAATGTCATTCTGAGGAAAACGCGTTCAATGTTCCGCGCGGTTCAGTCGCGCGTTTGACACCGCTTCACGGAAAACACCATATCTCCGTCAATTTTGCGAATTTCTTCATAAAATTTGGAGACAGCATTCTTGAAACCTACCGTCTTTCGGAAAATGTAAAAAAAAAAAAATCGATTTTTCAGATTTCCGACAGTGGTCTCCCCCCTTAAGAATCCCTTTTCCTTCTTGCGTTTCAGATCAACCATAGGACACTTTCCATCAACGCCAGCACGAGTCGTTTTTTTTTTCAACGTTCTGCAATCAACGATCTATATTCTATACACGCACATTTTTTTTTGTATAGCCTCATAAAAATTTGTAATAATACTTAAAAGTACAATAAAACAACTTGCCAAATTTCAAATAAATATGTTCCACAGTTTTTTTTTTTAAATTTCGCAAATATCACCTACTTTTTCGGTGTCACAAGGCAGAACCCCCCCTTAACTCTTAATTGTGCCGGTGATTATGGACGTGGTATAAGTAAAGATTTGAAAAAATTGAATTTATCACTTATTTTGTAATGTAAGGTGGTGTAACACATAGTAAGTGACGAATTCAATTTTTCTAGATTTCTTACTTACACCACTTTCATAATCACCGCCACCACATTACCATTTTTCTTGAATCCAACGACTGTTTCCTCGAGGCATACGTGCCCCGAGGCAGGCGCCTGTAACCGTACCTCATCTTTTAGACGATTCACGTCACGAAACTTCGAGGCGAGCTCGAGGTAGTCTGACGAAAAGTAGATTCGCCGTATTCACGGCCACGAGGTCACAAAGCTGCACGCGATCTGAATGGAAAGATCGTTCTCCAATTCAGCATTAGTCTTTTATCTCGTTCTGTTGCCCCGTAACAATGTGATCCGCCGTTCCGCGGAGAGAAGAATTCGATAGAGTCCCTTTTCCATTCTTATTTCATTCAACGCGAATTCTATTGGTGAAATGGAGCACAATTCCGTGGATAAATTGCTACGTTGTGTGGAAAATTTTGCTTGGGCAATGACTATTTTAGTTTGATACACTTTAACCCTTTAGCGCCCAGTGTGACGTATTCGTCACATCAGATTCAGACGTATAAAAAAATTGATAAGGAATAATTTTGGGTCCCCTCGAGCGCAAAAAGAAATTGTTTTGTAAATTACCATAGTAAAAATTAAGATTTTGTACTTCGTTCATACATTCTATAACAAAAATATGTATTCTTCTTTTCATTTGTAAAAGATCTTAAAAGTATAAATGAATAAAACACGATTATATCGTTCAGAAATGTTTAGAAAAGATATACTCGTGTTTTATTCATTTATATTTTTAAGATCTGTTATAATAAACTTGCATTTAAAACACAATTTTTGTATTTTAATTATTGAGTCACATTTTACTCCGTATACGCCCAGTGTGACGTCACATCTAGAAAAATCATATTTCCACTGGCCTTTTTTGGGAAAAGAACGATGAAGTGTATGTATTGGGACCATTTTTCAGTTAATTAATCGCAAGAAATAATTTTTTTCCACCGGGAAAAGTGTCTGGGCCCTAAAGGGTTAAAGCAGCTGGGGATTGGACTACGCTGTATTTTGATGAGGAACAGTCCACTGTTTTGCGTTTTGTTATGAAATTCTGTGCCAAACAGGGAGATTGATGGTGGAGTATAAAGCCGAGGATCCACCTGGAGGCTAAGCTAAGCTAGGCTATGCTTCGCTATGCTATGTCTGGCTGTGCTATAAAAGAAAACATTGCAAAGCATAGAAGGGAAGCTAGCCAACCTCGAAATACAGAAAATTATGCAACTTTGTGTGCAAGTAGAGTAGTTAATCCGTAACACAAACCTAAGTTTTGTTGGTGCCATAGTGCGGTTTTACGGGGTGAAACCACCCCGTGAGAAAAATGCAGGGTTTTCTTTGTCGTGGAATATCTCGAGAATGATGAGAGATATTAAAAAGAAATTTCAACAAAAATGACTTCTTTTTTTTATATCTACAAAACTGCGTATAAATAATTATCGAATTTAAGGATTGGTGGTGGGGGTGGATACTTAAAAAGTATAGATTTTTCGATAATCATTTTTACGCAATTTTTCAATTATAAAAAAGGATGCAACTTTTGTATAAAATTCTTTTCAATATCTCTCACCTTCCTCGAGATATTCCGCGATAAAGAAAACCCTGCATTTTTTCAAGGGGTGAGTTTATCCCTTAAAACCCCCTACGGCACCAACAAAACCTACGTACACACAAGGTTGCATAATTTTCTGAATTTCCGGGATGCTTAACTTTCCTCGTTAGCTTAGCTTTTGGTGGAAACGGTTCCATAAGGATGTATTGCAGTTATTTTTTTAAAACTTAGCATCGCTTAGCTTTCAGCTGGATTCCCGGCTTTAGGTGAAAAACGCTGTAGTCGCTGTAGTTGCAAGCACATGCTTGTAATTAATTGTAGAAGTAGTTTAATAGATCTCCTTAAAATGAACTTGGGATACATCTTATAGTAATCTACTTGATGCGAGGAACAGAAAGGGGACAGTTCCTAGAGCCTGGTGAAACAGTTCAGAAGAAACGTACTTTCTTCCAATCAATTGTTCGCCATTGTGGGACTGAAGATTCTGTTTCCAATCCTGCTGTACCACGAAACAGAAAGTTTCTCTAATCACGCACAACTTTCGTTCGTCATCCATTAAATGTTCCCGCTATCCTCACGGAACTCGTCCGACGGCACCAATCTCTACTCCATGATTAATTACCACCAAGCTAATTACATATGTCGATTGTGGAGCGCAAATCTCACCCACTCCTGGCGCAAATCACACCGCGAACCGTAATTCACCTTTTTCTTGGGGTTTCCCCCGGCGCGTTTCGATCCCACCATGGACAACCAGATTGCGCTCGACGAATTAACGGTGTCGGGTTCGTTGCCCGTAGAAAACCACGACTCTTGACCATTTGACGTCATCCTCCGGCTCTCTCGATCGCTCATAGCGTAGCCTCGATCGAGAAGGAAAAAAGCGCCGGCTGGATTCCCTCGAATCGTTGCATCAGCGACAGGTGTACCGCGAATTTCGTTAATTGCTAGGGAATTGCCGTGAGCCGCGCGATTCGACGCGCTCTCAGCGCTCTAATTTGTTTTGTTTATCCTGCTCGCGGTCGGCCGACCGGCTCAGAGCGATCGCGACGTGGTATTTTTATAACTGGCTAGCGAGGGTAATCATAACGACGACACACGAGCGGGGAATCAACAAACAACGAGGCGGATAAACAGTACCGGTGGTAATTTAGTGTGTACGCGCGGGTTATCGATTGTTCTTAAACGAGAAGGTCAGAAATCCAGGGCTAAGAATAAAGCAGCCGAGCTTCTCTCGCAGAAGCCTGGATTTCTTTGATCTCTTAATGGCCGACCCCGGAGCCACACACGATAAAGAAATTCAGTAAACATGTACAAACTCTGCAAAACTCTGTCCCTGAGCAATAATATAATCCATGTGCTCGATTATTCGGGGCTTCATTTACGAGGATCATCTTGTAACGTCGCGCTCGACGTCGAGTCTGAGGGTAGAAAATTGAATATATATCTCTGCCGCGAAGCACGAGAAAAATTAGTACAGGATAAGAAAAGCTCGAGTGTCTGGAGTGCTGCGATTCTATCTTGCAGCGTGCACCAAAATGGCGCCTGGAGGCGTCGCGCGCCAGTAACGCTTCGAAAACTGTGTCGATCACGGGCGATCGCGGAGAAGTTAGTTGGAAACGTCGGTGTACGAAAGAGAGAGAGAAAGGATTACGCGGCCGATCTGTTCAAGTATCCACGGCTCGTCGATAGCCTCAATCGTTATCTTGGTTATCGGCACGAGGCACTGTGGGCGAGGAGAAAAAGGAAAATAAAAGACGATAGACACGAGGGAGCGATACGCGACGGACGGTCGCCGATGCATCGGGGATCTTTCCATTGTGGAGAGGCAGGCATCGCGATATCGCTCCACTTACGATAGACGATATCGCTGGGGACGGTCTGGCAGGAATTACGAAATTACGATCGAGAAACGCGACAGGCATGCCTCGGGTTACAAGCTCGTAATTAATTTCGCGAGCCACGTTACTCGCAAACGGAGCACCGGGCGCTCCAGCGAAAGGAGCTCGATAATAATTCTATCAAGGAGCATGTATATCCTGATATCGCGCGGACCGATCAATTAGCAGATTGATTAAATTAATTAGACTCGTCGGGTGGATAAGTAAGAGCTTCTCTGGGCTCCTCCTGATAATTACGATGGGAGTGAAGTGTACGATGACGCGCGAATGAGTTAATGATGAATAATGCGGGCCAAGGATGTTTTAGAATGATCGATCGATGGATGAAGCTTCTGTTAGGAGGGCGAAGCTTGGCTGACACTTCGAGAAGGGAGGACGAATGTGTCCTGGAAGGTGTCGTCCGCGATGAAAGCTTCTGAACTCAGATTGTGCCTAAGGAATGGACTTGCTAGGTCCACTGCCGCCCTGCAACTCTCTGTGAATCTCCTCGTACGTCTTCCCCTTCGTCTCAGGCACCAGGAAGTGGGTGAAAGCAGTCGCGCCAAGCATGATCCCGGCGAAGATCCAGAAGGTCACGTCCGTGCCCAGCTCGTCGTTCATTGACGGGAATGATTTAGTCACCACGAACACCATGAACCAGTTCAGCATCACAGCCACACTGGAGGCGAGTGCCTTGGTGTCGGACGAAAACAGCTCGCCCATCAGCATCCATGGCACTGGGCCCAGACTGCGAGGAAAATCATATCGACAAGTTTGAGTTTTAAGCTTTAGGTTCCAAGGACTTTTTATTAAGAGTCGAGGGGAATTTGAAATCAATTTAAGTTGGAAATAAAGTTGAAAATTGAGTAGAATCGAGGACGTTGCAGCGAGAAGGGTGCAGCTCCATTTCTGACAGTTGTTTAATTATGACTCTGACGTGGAATATTAAAATTTAATATTAAATTTAATTAAATCTGCATTTACGTACGTGACGTAAAATTTTTTTACATCGTTTGGAGCACGTTTGATGCAAATCTGATAACCTATGAGTGACTTATTGTAAATAAATAAAAATAGAAATATTAATATTAATATTTTTATTATAGAATATATTTTTTATTAATCTACGCCAAGAGTAGAAATAAAAACTTATCAACTTAATACCTAGGGTAAAGGCACCAGTAGTTGACCATGTATCAGTAGTTGACTACTTTTCAGAAAAACATGAAAAATATGGTTTTTAGAAGTAACGATCTTTTGAGCAAGTGTAGTTGGAGAACTGCACTTTGTTCAAAAGATCGTCACTTCTAAAAACCTTATTTTTCATGTTTTTCTGAAAAGTAGTCAACTACTGATACATGGTCAACTACTGGGGCCGTTACCCTACTACTTATTGTATAAAAATATATATTTTTCAAGTAGCGTTCTATTTTTAATATTAAGTCAAAGCAAGACGTTTGTAAGCAGTATTTTTCTAATTTACTAGAAATTGGTAAAGTTGGAGCTACACCCCTCTTACTGCAAGGTCATCAATTCTCTGATTTCAACCGCTCCCTTCAGAGGCAATTTAAATATATTCCTGTTCACTGCCAATTTTTCCCTAAACGATGACTCACCCGATGGAGAAGGCGATCATAAAGACGATCAAGGAAGTCAGCGGCAGCCAGCCTAGGTTGCTGACGTCACTTCCTCCGTCTTTCTGCTTAAAGTAGTATCCCAGCGCGATCAGGCTGGCTGACATAACGCCCGTGGAAATCATGAGCAGCGGCTTCCTTCCGGCGCGATCCACAATCAACGCCGCGACACCTGACATTACCAACTGCGACAAATAACAACGATTCAACTGTAAACATCGTTTGCTCAAACCTCTCGGTTAATTTTCGCCGCTATTAACAGCCGAGGAGCAATCAAACGCCACCGGATGGCGAAGTTCTGGGACCCGAGAAAACAGACGCTTCCTTTTCAGCGTCTAATTAGCTGCTCTTTTCTATGCAGAATAATTCCACAGACTTGGCAATTCGAACTAACAAATATTCGTAGCTGTTGGAGGGAAACGAACCTGAACGAGGGCGACCACGATGGAGGCAACGTCCGGCGCCATCGAGCTGCCGGACGCCTCGAAGATCATCACCGTGTAGAAGATGACGGCGTTCACGCCGGAGGCTTGCTGGAAGAACATCATGCCGAAAGAGGCGAGCATCGCCTTCCTGGTCACCGGTGACTTGGTCATGTCGAAGATGGTGGGCTTCTTGCCCGCGCTCTCCTGAGCAGCCCTCTGCATCACGTTCAGCTCCTCGCCGGGGTTGTAGACCGGGCCCCTCAGCACCGACATCGCCACCATCGCGTCCTGCTTCCTCCTCTCGCCCTGAACGCATTAATCAAACCGTATCGAGTTACCTCAGGACGCAATTAAGCGCGGGGCTAATTGCTGGACATTAATTTCTGCCTGTCGAATTGCGGCAGCCGTGTGCTACTTAGCTCGACAGAGGAGAAACCGAGTCGATCGGCGCGGTATGCATAAACCAGGGTCTTCCGTAAGTTTCTACGAAACTGTTGGTTTCTTTCTCTCGATCCTCAGTATTCTACGCGGCTACCCAGGCTGGGAATGGAAGGCAGGGTTGAGGAGGCGTAGATTTCTATACTCACCACTAACCAAACGGGAGATTCGGGCATCCAGTAGAAGGTGGCTAGGAAGAGGACGATGATCAGAGCGCAGACAATGGCGAGCACGGTGTAGCTGAGAACGCTGCCCAGAACGAAAGCCAGGAAGATGCCGACGGTGAGGAAGAGTTGGAACAGCGCACCTAGGGTGCCCCTGGTCGAGACCTCAGAGATCTCGGAGATGTATGTTGGCCCAAGGACGCAGCCTGCACCGACACCGACGCCAGCCACGAATCTGGCGATGTAGAGGAGCCACACCTCTTTGGCGAGGATGATGGCACCCCAGGATAATAGGAATGGTGCCCCCAGTATTAGCAGAGACTTCTTCCTGCCAAGTTTGTCGGCCATCGCTCCTGATGGGATGGCACCCGCCATGGCACCTAGCGCCAGGAGGGAGCTGATCCAGGAACCTTGGTCCTTGGTTATTACTAGCCACGAGTCCGCCGCGTAAAGCTGGGGAAGCACCGGCGAGGTCCATGCTAGAGCTGTGCCCACTCCGACCACGAGTATACACGCTGGGCAAAAAGGTTTGAGTGAATATCGAAGGTGTTAGGTGGCGCAGGTGGATTTGGCAGGGTAGATTAAGGGGGAGGGTAGAGATGGGTGAGAAGGGGGTGGAAGAAGGTAATAGGGCGAGAAGGTGGTGAAGGTTAACGAAGCTGTATCAACTCTAGTGGCGCATTCAGGATTTAATTTTGGAGGGAGCTGAGTTGAACGAATAAAAATTTATTTAATGCAAATTCATCTAATGCAAATTCGTTAAATGCAAATTCGTTTAATACAAATTCATTCAATGCAAATTCGTTTAATGCAAATTCATTTAATGCAAATTCGTTTAATACAAATTCATTTAATGCAAATTCAATAAAATTCACTAGGTGGTTATAAAAATTTATTTAAAGAATATAATTCGATTTTCTTTTCTTTTTACAAAACCCCTTCTTTGGGGGGTGCCATGGACCCTTGGCCTCCCATCTGGATGCGCCACTGATCAACTCTAACCACTTCGTGGAAGAATATTATTGAGGAAAGTTATTGAAATAATGAAAAAGAGTTACTAAGTAGGTACTTAGGTTCGAAATGCATAGAAAGTTGTGGAAATGTAGGGCTTCTACCGAGGCTTCAGAATCTTAGCTAGCTTCCTTTTCCTTTTTAAGTTTAATATCAGAGATTAGTAATGAGAATCCAAAGTTACATGTTACGTAACAGTATTACGTAGCCACTCGATTGGCGCCCGATATCATTTCAATCGCCGTTTACCATTGCGTATATCTATTACACATCAATTCAATTATTCACTTAAGCGACAATTGAGTATCGAGATACCGGAGAAGAGTGTACCGGGAAACCCGCGATCCTCTCAA
Source organism: Andrena bucephala (assembly GCA_947577245.1). Lineage (NCBI taxonomy): Eukaryota > Metazoa > Arthropoda > Insecta > Hymenoptera > Andrenidae > Andrena > Andrena bucephala. The sequence goes on from OX387715.1 coordinate 115,448,725, forward strand.
GAAATGCAGATTAACGACACATGTAGGACAAATTAAATATGGCAAAGAAATATTCGACTTGCAACGACGATTGCGAGTGATAAAGGAAAAATAATATTATTCTCTTTTATATTTTTTTCTGTTACTTCCTGTTCTTATTTTAGTGGTATCGCTTCCTTCTGTCACAAAATGGATCTTACCTGTTCATTGTAAATAAATAAATAAATAAATAAAAAAACCTCACTGTTCCCATTTCAAGGATTTTTTTAGTCATTTTTAAGACACTGGGCCGACCAGTGTCTCCGTTGTCAGGGGGGCATATTCCTTCAACATAAATTTCGTTCTTTCTCGCGTGTCATTGCCAATGAATCACCGCGAGATTCAGATAAAGTCACCAAGAAGGGGATAAAGCAAGTCTGACGATGATGGAAGATTTCGGCGAGCGTCAAACAATACGGTCATTCTTTCCCGCTGAAATTAACATCTTATTAAGGGGTAACACCACTGTAACAGCTTGAAAAAAGGCGTTTTTCTGGCAATTTTTCTTGGATGGAAGGAATAACAATACTGGAGGAAGTTATTAAGCATATATTATGTTATTAAAAAAAAAAATGGTTATTGAAAAATATTAAAAAATGGCGGCACTGAAGCCATTCTCGTGAAGCATGTTGAAATTTTAGTGCTCTGCGGCACGCAGTGTAGCTGGTGCAAATTTGAATCTAGAAAATGGAAAAAAATATCTCTCAAATCTACATGTTTATAGCTAGAGAAATACGTAGGGGATTTTAAAAATATCGATTTTTGTGTGATTGGTGAGTATTTGAATAAAAAACGTTCAATTTTCTTTAAAAAGAGGGCAATCATTTGTTAATAAGTAATGTTTAAATTAACTTATCGAAAATCCCGTACGTATTTCTCTTCAAAATGTTATTTTAGAGATATAGTTAAAATTTCGAATGAAAAGAATGAAAATTGTTGGAGTTATGCTGCGTGTTGAAAAATCGTGTTTCGAGAAAAACGCGTTTAAACCGTGCGAAAGCAAAATAGCGGAGGGACTAATTGCCTTCGACGACCCTAAAAAATACGTTGTCGCTAACATACTTTTATTTGGAAATGCTTCTAACTGAACATAAAAACTTTCTAACAACATCCGTTGTGTATTAGAGAAGTTAGAAATCAAAAGGTAGGACATTAGGTTGTACCTTCCCAGCAGGGATTAATTTAACGCCGGTAGTCGTTTCGAAGCAGTCCGATGCGCTTGGGGAAGAGATCGAAATTTTAAGGAAACAAATTAGTTTCAAGTAATACAGTTTTTCCCCCATATTCTGAAGGGTTCAAAGCATCTTTTAAGGCAATAAAAAAAAAATCAATTTTCCGAAAAATTTACAGTGGTGTTACCCCTTAAATACACCTACATTACAAAATACAAATCTAACCCGAAACAGTAATATCTGCCTTTTTTTACCGAAATTTTTCTACTCGAGCTACTACACTTTCCCTTTCACCATTCACGTTCTTCTATAAAATACATCCAACCACAAAGGTGATTAAACTTACGCGACCAATGATCGATCAGAAAACACTTCCATCAACGAACAGACGCGAAGGTTTGCCCCCAGACACCATTAGGCGCGATCGAAGCAGGATAAAGTGCGGAAGGACTCCGAAATGAAGAGGAAACGAGGCGGGGGTTTGTGGAAGGCGAGCTTAAATACCGGAAATAGAAGCCAGGTATTGCCACAGTTTCCTGCTCTCCTGGAGAATAGGCGTGTCATTAATCATCCCCGTGTCCTCCATTTCGTCGTAATTGGAGCTTCTTCAGCTTCTCCGAGGGGGGTTGGTAAGTTCGAACTCCCGCGTGTACGATCCCTCGCGAATGTGTCGAGACTTTTGACTAAAGATCTCTGGAAAGTACGCCTATAGACGCGATCACCTTTACCCGATGCAACGAGGAGCACGTAAGTCACATCTCGACTTAAACAGAACCGATCGAAGGAAACCGAATGGGACGGTGATTAGAACGAGGGGCCATCATATATCACGGTCGCCGCTATCTGCCCATCATTATCGCTAGTCTGAACTTATTATCGCTGGCAATCGAAGGAAAAAGTTTAGAAATCCTGATTAAACGGCTATCAGATTTCCTGGTTGGTCGGAACGAAAATCCACCAACGGGACGCGCTGGCGCCTGTCTTTTCTTTCTTCCCTCCGGTTCTGAAGCATCGGCAAGTGTTGGACAGGAGAAGGTAAACGAAGGTGTATCTTCACTCTGGGATTATTCGCTAGAACAGGGGTCGGCAGCAAATGGGCCTTTTGATACTTGAAGGAAGGGAGAAATTTGCAATGTTTCCGCCACCTAATATAAATTCACCGAATATAAATACGCTGTAAACTTATAATCACCGCCAAAGAGTATGTATTTCTGTGTCTATTTCTGTGTGTATTTTACGACTTCTTGGCCCTTCTTAACTCCCGAGTTGCCGGCCCCTGCGCTAGAACGTGATATTCCAGTTACCTTCTTTGCCGTTAACCCCCCGGGACTGTTATCGGGGTACTCGATTTGAATAAATCTTCCTTGAAGCCTTCGAACTCTTTCATATTGCCTCGTGATTGGTCCTCGTTGTAATTCATACTCGCAAGTTGATTCCTGGAGCAGCCAGATCCTGCTGTGATCTATGAATTCTAGATAAGGAGGCATGCTCGAGGACACGAGGATCATGGAAGGTAAGAAGGTAAACCCATCACAGCGTGTAAAACGAATTTCGTGGTAGCCTCGGGCTTGTCACCTTTGCGCCGATCAGTTCGATTTCTTGCAAATTCCATTGCTGCTGGAATTTAGTAAACACGATGGGCTGGTGGTCGCAGCTATTGTGCAATCGCCGGCTCGTTGGCACCGTCGAAGAATCCATGCGCAAAGGAAATGAAGGAAGCCTGCGTTCGATGCAGCGCGTCGCTCAAACGGGCACACGCTCAACGTGGATCACACTGTGCACGCGAACGAGAAAGATTTCTTCCGTGGGAAGCTGCCGACCCACGATTAATCGCATAGCGTTCGAATTGATTCGTTACACCCGAGAAATCGTTAAAAAAGCATCTGCGCGATACCGGCTCCCTGTTTTTCAATATTAACATCGACATTTCTGTTGCACTGGACAACATGTTTACGGTTATTAGCTACGACGCGTCCTTCCTTCATCTAGAAAAATCGCGATCCCCGCTTCCGCGTCACGATTCGAACCATTCCGAGCCGAATCAATCGCCCACCAAAGAGTACAGGATACATAGAAATTCAGAATAAATCAAACACCTTCCCCGTCACTTCGCGTACCTCGCACTAACCGCGTTCCCTTCCTACGCTCGATTAATCACTAATAAACGATCGATATTCGGGCTCGAGTGTCCTCTTCAGCGGCTAATCCCTTCAGAAGTCTCGCCACCTGAAACCACCTTATCTCCCATCGATTTTTGGCGCCGTTGTCAGCCACGACGATCTGAGTCGTATCAATCAAAGAGCCCCCCCCCTTTGGCGGCGAAATCCTCCAGCACCGATCGACTCCAACGTGTCACGCCCAATACCAACGAATTTTACAATTTCACAGTGGAATAAAACGGACATGATGTGGACGGATCCGTGAACGGGGGGGGCGAACCGCAACGCGATCGTTATTTCCGGCAATAATTTTCGTTAATAGCTGGCGCGCACAGTGCCCGGCATTCGGCAATTATAAATTGAATCGGTGTACCGTAGTGAGATGGCACGCGGTCCATCGTCCCCATGCGATACCAACGATAATCGTCCAAATTGGAGTTGCGCCGCCACAGAAATTTCATTACTTCCACGAAACCTCTGGCCTGGAAACATTTGGCTCCTGATAAGCGAGAGAGACGGTAGAACTTGGAGGATCTCGCCCGGGTGGACAGCCGAGTTCATAAATCACTCGGCAATGAGACTTATCTCCGTCCAGTGGATGTTTGATTAGCAACGGCAATGGGAGCATTAACGTCGATAAATCAATGGCGATCGCGACATTGCAGTCTTTATCCGGCCAAGACGGTGGAGAAAAAAGAGCTCGCCTTCAGGAAGCAGCGTCGGTAGGCAAGGCTAAGCCCGGAGAAACCGCGAGGAGTTATCAGCGATACGGCAACGCGCCAGATTTCCACCGAGATTGGATCTGCGACCGGCGATCTTAGTTTACGTCACCCGGCGAGGTGGTGCGTTTCGTCGGTGCTATCGATTACGGGTGGGGATCGAAATTCTTGCGACGCAGGTTCTGGAAACCGCGGAAACGATTGCGCTAGGCGATTTTCTTTCGTCAACTCGGATGGTTACTCAGGCTAATGTAAATAGTAGAAATAGATACGATCGTTTGCTGTGATAATGATAAAATTATGTTTGGTCGATGATAGTAACGTTTTGTCTAATAAAGTTCGCCGTGAAGGGAACTCGCGGAAACTAACCTCCGTGTATATACGTTATGTCATTCCAGTAACGTAACAAGCTTCCCCTCGTGTACCGTCGAAATGAAGACAGACGACTTCCTCTTCGAGCTTCCACAGGGGTGCAGAATTTTCCGAACTTTCCGCGACCTCTCTAAGCTCCTTTGGTATGTTTTACTACGGCAATATTAAGCTCGCGAGTATTATAACGGCCCCGATACTTTGGCAACTAGGTTGCCACCGATAATGTTATAGATTGGGGTAGCCAGCTGTGATTGTCGTAAGGGAAACTTCCCTCGAAGCTTTCGTGAAACTTGAACGAGATTTATACAAGCAGACAGATATTTATCGTCCCCGTTGAAAAATCACGCAGCATTTTTGGAGGGATCTGGAGGGTTTTTTTTTGAAGAATCGCTGGCTTTACAAAAGATAAACGTGGAGTATCCACTGGAGAGCTCCTGACTGGAATACGAATCGCAGACACGTGGCGCTTGGCAGCCTTAGATTTACTTTCAAGCGTTCGTCTTTTTTGCCGAGCCAACCGTTTTCTTCTTTGGTTTTTTTTTTTTTTTTTTTTGACGAGCTGAAAGGCTCCCGTATCGAATCACATTTTTATTCCTTGAGATGAAACCGGAGGAGTGAAAAACGTGGTGTTACTTTTACGGAGCAACATTCTCCTTTTCTATTTATTCTTGCTGCTTTAACTTTCAGTCATTTTTTACGCGACCCTGTGAAAAATAAAAGATCCCTCGGATACTTGGTCGAAGGACAACGGCGTTCTGTGAAAATCTTTCTTGACGGAACAACCCAATAATTCACCGTTTAAAGCGCAACTTTTTGCCGGGCACTGGAACGTATATACCCAGCGGGATTAAAAGGAAGCGCAACACACATATTTCACCAGCAAATAATGGGAGCTTTTTAATTTAAGTTTAAACTGCACCGTGCGAACTCGATGCATCAGCGTGACGGGACCGTGACGGGAAAAAAATAGAGTAACCGACGTGCAAAAACGATGAAAATCCGCAACCTCGGCACAGCATGCTGCCTACCAAAATGTCTGTTTCTTTATTGTTCTCAATGAAGAATGAGTTGGGTTGCTGCGAAATGGGTTCTGCGCAAGTTTGTTCTACGATGGTCCAATAAGTGTCCCGGAGAGGTAGAAGAAACGGAAGACAGGGTCCCCAGAGTATTACTATGAATCAGAAATGGGCAAACATTTTAATTAAATACAAATTTCGAATAACGAGTAAAAGTTAAAAAAATATGATTCGTCATGTGTCGAATAAAATTAACCCGGGTAATTCTTTTAACATTTATTCGTTATTCGAAATTTATTTAGATACAAATTTCGCCCATTCCACCAGTAAACATTGCATGTTTACCAGAAAACAGTGGCGCACTCAGCATTTAATCTTGGAAAAGTCGAGTTGAAGGATAAAAATATTTTTAAATTCCAAATTTATTTAAAGAATAAAATCCAGTTTTCTTTTCTTTGTACAAAGCTCTTTAATTATTTCAGTCGTGGTTACATTAATCTCCTCTTTTTCCTTCTTCTTTAGGGGCTGCCACGGCCCCTTGGCCATCGCACTGGGTGCGCCACTGCCAGAAAGGGGGCCTTCGCTTTACTCAAACCAGATCGCACATGCACCTGTACTACATAACACCTAGATGCACAATTGGAACAAGGAGGACCTCACTCCTCTCAAAGCTCATCGAAACAAAAGAAATGGTCCACAGTGTGAATAAACAGCCCTCCAAAATATCTGCCTTTATTGTTCACCGAAAGAATCCACTCAATTCTTTCGGGATGAATCGTACATAGGCCTCAGCGATGGAAACGAGGTGAAACGGAGAATCGCGTGCCGTTCGAACGGAACGATCGAGTGGCCCCACCAATGTGCGGGTGCAAACGAAAATGCGAAAGCAACGGCAGTGCGTAATTGTCGATCGATAGGGGCGATAGCAACGGGTCGCTTGAAATATCGTAATCCTCTGTCCGGCGTTACCTCGATCTTGCCTTTATCTATCGAGAATGCCGCGCGATAACGAGGCTCGCCCCCTATCAAAATAGGAACGATTACTTTTATTCGTCGGAATATAGGCGATTATCGTGGCGAATACCAAGTGCGGGGCGGCCACGTGGGCTCGCCCGGCCGAAAATAAATTCGCATCTCGATCAGCGGGTCGTAAAAACGGCTGATAAACCCTGTGAACTTCATCGCGAGGGCAGAAGTTTAAGTATCGCGCTGCCGATCGATTCGCCGGCGAGTGTCGCGCTGAACTGGCTCAGCGATCAAGGTTGGGCTCCACTTTCCTCGTCGCGGGGTTACTTCGCCGTGATAATGAAAGAAACTATCCGAAGCTCGACTCCGCGCTGGGAAGATCGAGGATAAATGAAACAATCCCGTAAAGAAAAGATGACAGGTACAGGCGAGTATTACTATTCCATAGACTTTCAACTAAAAATAAATTGCAACTCAAACTGTTAGGGCACGGCAGGCTAAACCAAAGCGCAAACTTCATCCGCCCGTCGTAAAAGCAACGACTGCGCGGTGGTGGGTTCGTAAAACCGTAAACTTGGTAATGGAGCAGAGTAACCCTCGGTGTACGAGCAAAGTGCACCCGACATTCTACAATACCTTAGCTAAATATCGACTTACGTGCTAGTAAGGCCCGTGGTGTAGGTAATCAGAGTAACTAATCGATTATCACTGCGACAGCTCGCGAACCACGAGCAGGCTTCGTCGCTTCTCTCACAAATAAAATCTACATTCGCTCGTAAAAAGTGTCTCTCCCTGGCTGGCTTGGTCTCTACGCTGGCTGAACGTGTTACATTAAAACCACCGGTACGCTAAAATACGAGTAAGAAACTAAATACGCGTCTCGCGTTTATCTCTTCCTCCGACGTTACATTGTCGCTTTCCCTTCGTCCTCTATTTGGTTCACTTCCTTAAGGCATACGCGAGCCGGGGTTCCAGGCCCGATGCTTCCACGATCACCCACAAAACGGCGCTCGCAGTGTTCGCCGCGGTGTCTCGTTTGAATCGATAGCGAAAATAAAAAGGTTCCCGCGCGAAATCCTGAACTGAAATGAAGAGACTTCGTCTTGGCTTGTTCTACGATCCTGCGCGCACGCGGAGAGGAACATGTCCCTGCGGGGAGCGTAAAGACGCGTTCGATGGTGCGCAAACTTTCCGGCGGCAACGAAAACGCGACACGTGGCACGTGATCGCGTTTCGTTCCAGCAGGGATGACCCTCGAACGGTCCTCGATTCGCACCGTGGGAAGATGTGTCTCGCCGCGATTGGGTCCTGCGCGGGGGAACGTGGAACGGTCCAGGGGTTGAAAAGTTATGGTGTGTCGTCAGGGTTAAATCTTAAGCAACGCGTTGTACAAAAATATCAGCTTCCCCGTGTCCGTGGTGTGCATCAGCTTGTACCTTCGGCTGGTCATCTTGTCGATCAGACTTTTCGTCTCCGCCTCGCTGTGGTGTGAACTCCAGCGTATGGAGAGGACGGATATCCTCGTCGTCTCCCAGGGGATCGTGTCCAGCACCTGCGGTCAAATACAACCCCTGTAATCTCCCCTAAAAAGGAATCCATAGAAATCCGGGGAATCGTTCATTGAATAATCACCTGGCCGTCTTGGGCGTCCGGGCTGTCCAGACTTAAGTAATCCAAAGTGGTGGCGCTGTAGGCCAGCAGGACGCTGTACAAAGGGAAACACTTCAATCTCGTCGTTGGCAGACCCTCGTCGGATGACACGAGGCTGTTCGGACCCTCTCCCAGTTTAGTGACTTGAACCTCTGACTCTTGGTGATAAGTAATCTGAAATTCGAGGACGCTCACTTCGCGATGTGAACTTCTTTCGCTCGGGAAGAACTCCGGAGCATCTGCTAAACTAGATTCAGTCTACTTTTAACCACGTGCCTCTTTGGTATCCTTATCCGTGCTGAGGCAAGCATGGAGGACTCTAGTTCTCGGGTTCCTGGTGCTCCTGTGAGCCTCGAAGAAGCTCCTCGGATCGGTGAGTACCAGGACGCCCCTCCAGCTCGAATTTCGCTCTAGCCAGCCCGTGCTGGAGACCGCTCCTATCTGCAATCCGAATGATTTCACAAATCTCTTTAGCAATATGAAAGGTAGAAGCTTCTTGCAAGCGACCAGGCCACCGAGTTCCGTTAGAGTGAAACAGGGAAGCCTCTGCCTGAGGAAAAGGTGACTCACCCTGCTGATGTACTCTACGTAGACACCCTCGCGCTTCCCCTCGGTCAGGCTCGACACGTACCTCTCCTCCGAGGTCTGGGTGGCGTTCAACGGGTCCTGCTGGGTGGTTGGCTTCAGCTGCACCTCCCTGATGTACGCCACCAGCTCCGGATTGTCCATGGAGACGCTGTTCAACACGTAGTCCCTGGTCATGTTAGCATCGAATGCCTGCCTCCTGCAAACGGCCACGTCGGCTTTAATGTGTGTACAGACGGTAAGCTGCTCCTCGGTCAAGCCAAGCGAGGGTCGGGGGTGGCTTGCGGATCGGCATTTCTACTCTCTTTCCCTAGCCCTCTCGCGAGCACTCTGTTTCTGGAAAACACATCCCCGATGGAGCACTGCTGTCCAGAATGCATGCAGGATTTCAGGGACGAGGCTGCTCGAGGAGGAGCTGCAGAAATTGAAGGGGGCGAGCGGTAGATGCGGGTGGTCCGGGGACTTGGGAGGTGGAATAACTTGGCTGTAGTTGGAGGGAATATATCTGGCAGTAAGCTGGTCGTGGTTGATTGAATTACTTCAACGAACAAAGTTACGTTATTCAGATGCACCGATGGAATAGTAATGGAGGCTTGAATGTAATTAGTGTAAAGTAGATGGGAACTTGGGATGTTTTAGCGAAACGCGGGGATGGATGGGGACCTGTGAGAGGTAATTTGTCAATTAACGTGGCATTACGATCTCATCAATTAAGCGAGCTGCAACAACGCTACGTTCTTCTGTTAAGCAAACAAGGTTCATGGATTACCTTGGATCAAGTATTGTCAACAAGGCACCGGCTATAGATCAGTTGGCACCGCTTCGTCAAAGGCCACGATCAAATATTTGACTTTCTACGATATCGGTCCGCGGAGATAAGACTGCTTGCGATGAGCTTTGAAATCAAAACGACGGGGGGAAAACATTTCGTGCAACCGTTCGGCACACACAGATAACAAGACGTTAATTGACAAACTTTCCTGCTTCGCTGTGAATTAACGCGCAGCCACAACCCCGCTCCTGTCGACATCGGCTATTCAATGAGAAAGAAGGGGAAGGTAATAAGGCTGACGGGGCGTTTTTAATCGCTCATTTAATCTGTCGCACCGCGCTTCTGTGCACTCGATGAAAAGCATGATAAAAAGCAGAGAGAGAGAGAGAGAGAGAGAGAGAGAGAGAGGAAATGCCTAGCATAGACGGCTCGTTGAATTCGAGTCTTCATCTTTACAGGGCAACAAAATTTTTACGTCCCCCGGCTCGTTAAAAAATAACGAAACCGTGCAGCTTTCCGTCGGAATGCACTCGTAAAACCTGGAAAAAGTATCTTGCTCGAGGGAAAGAGGCGCACTTCAAACACTTGCGCCGCCGTAAAAAGGTCCTAATCAGCGGAACAGTGGCAGCAAAAGCCATTCTTTTCATTCAACATTTATACAGTTCCAAAGTCTCGTCAAATAATGCTGAGTGTTAGTAAAGTCGTTCGTTGATTTACGATGAAAGGAAAGCGGGCCAAGACGAGCGAGTCGCCCGGCTCGCCGTGCAGCGACGCGACGAGCAGTCCATTTTCCAGCACTTTGCCGCGGCACCGGTAAACGGTGGCAAGAAACTCGACGCAGCAGTTAGAAGCACCTTTCTTTCACCTCGAGCAGCCGGCGAAGAAATTTACCTCAAGGCCGCAGCCTCGCTCCAGACGAGGAGCAAGGCCATGGCGGTGGAAAAAGCGGCGAGGAAGGCCAGGCAGGGGGCCACTCTTCTCCACCAGCTTTTCTTCTGGCTGGATATCGTGCTCCCCGACAACGTGGAACCCGTCGGCGGTTGCAGGACACCGGTGACCGGGGGCATCCCTGTGGGGGCCATTCTGCAAACATGAAACCGTCTCCTGTGAACGTTCTGCCGGGCTAACTGCGGAGTAAACGGGCTCGGGGGGCGATAAAAAGTAAGTGCTGCGGGATAGGAAAGCGGAGGATGTTGCTTACAGGGGTTGAAACTAGAGCAAACGAGGGGGGAGGTAAAAAGTGCCGTGTGGACGTTGGTTTGTTCCGAGCACACTATCCGGAGTTACGAGGACTCGAAGGGGCGCGACGTCGGCGAGAGTAAAGTTCTATCGCGATTAAACTTCCAGCTTTAATGGAGCCTCCGCCGTTTCCTTCGGCGTCTGGCAACTTGGGGAACAGAGTCCGCGCGATGTACGTTTATCGGGTCACGTTCTTTTCCCCTCGAGTGCCGCGGAATTATCCCCTAAGTGTTTAGAGGGCGCAGCGAGACCACTGGCCAATGCAGGCCTCGACACAGGCCGCAACGATAAGAACGTCGCGTGTGCAGGGCTGCGCTGTGATCGGAGTTAATGCAGCGTTTAAATTCAGCCGAGCGGCTGAAAGCTCGAATGCATATTACATCGCAGTATATACCTAGTAACGAGATAACGGGCACGAGAGATCCCGCCGCGATTCGAAAGGGAACTCCGTTCGATCGTCTGTGAAGGATATGTACTTACAAGCGAGTGCGCGGAAGGTGGAAACTCTTCAACCGCTCGGACACGTTCTCGATAATGTTTCGATGAACGTTACCGCGGAGCGCGACTCCACTCGCCAAAGATGTATTATGAACTTTCCTTCCACCCTCCTCCCCCATTCTGCCCCTTGGCATTTCATGCAACGCAACGCGCCGCGAATATAGCTATTACAAAAGGAGCGTAGATTCGCGAGGCTTCTATGCAGCACTCGTCTGAATAAAATAATCAACTATTCAGCAATTCAGCGTAGAATCTATTCACGACTCTTACGTGAGTGTGTATAATCTCTGCGATAGCTACGCGCCTATGCTAAATTATCAAAGAGGGAAACGAGGAAGGGAGAAGATTGATTATACGAAAGCAAGGCTCGAGCAACTTCAACGAACGATACACGGGGGAAAGTGAAATGAACGCGTATTTTCTACTTAGGTATGTATGTATATCGAGTATCAAGCCACTTCGACAAGATCGATCGAGCTTGCGATACACGTTACACGGAGCCAGTGGATCTCGAAACTTTCACAGTGTGCTGTAACGTAATTGCATCTAAAAGTTGCTAGGCTGGTGCAACGATCTCTCCTGTCGCTGTGCCCCCGTTCCCGATCGATTCCCGTAATATCGCGGGGGTAACGTCGTTACGACTTTGATGCATCGGGCAAGAACCTCGAGAAAAACGGCGGCGAACCGTGGCCGCTCGGTAAAAGGCGCCCGAGCAGAAGGATAAACGATGGGTGATTTATTAGGGTTTTATTTGGGACAACGGTGGCAAAGGTAAGAACAAGAATCGCGCGAAGGGGGATGAAAAGCAGCGGCAGTTACCAGTGCAAACATTTTTCATTCACCTCTTCGCGGCGTTCCATTTCTGCATAATACATTATGCAGTTTCCCTCGGTTGTTCGCGACCGGGGGAAACTTCTGGGACTACCTTTTTCGCGAATCCTACCCTTCCTTTTCCTGCCCCTCGAGCTCGGCCAAGATGTTTGCGAGAGACGCCCGTTCCTCCCGGCTACGCTGACCCGCCGTTATAAAAGCAGCGTTAACGCGGGAAGAATGTTGCTACTTGGCGAACAGTGGCTTCGAGCCGCGAAAAATATTTACGCTTGCGAACATCCATTGTTGCCGCGACATTGTACCGTGGACTAGGGCGGGTATAAATTTTCAATCTTGACCTGTTGAGGGACGAAGGAAGATTTATGGAGCGACTCGTGTTCGTCTCTTCTTCCCCTGTTTTCCGTCACAATTCCAATGCTCGTCGTTAGGAGAAAATAAGGGAGAAAGGTGGGAAGAACTGTGCAGTTAGCTCTGGAGGTGTTCCACGAGATTGTAAGCGACGTGCTCGACGGATCGATAATATTTACTGGCCATGCTCTTGAAATGGGAGAAGCTGTAGCGGGAGTCGGCAAAGTTCCCGGGCAGTTTGCGAACAACTTAGCGAGATGCGGACAAATATTTTCTGGAAAAACGAAACTTCGGAGAGTAGTGTTTATATTTACGTTGCCATCGCTGGCTCGGCGAGTGGACGGCGTCTCAATTTATTAATAAGCCACTGTGTATCTGTACTAGCTCTCTATCTGTTGGAGATAAAACAACGAGGCTCTGGGAACTGCAGGGAAACAGTTCCTTTTTCGTTCCAAGAACCCGAGAGAACACGGACCGTTCCATATTCCAGCGGGCTCGTAAAGCAGAATGGTGTGCACGCGAGTCGGCGCGCACTTTCTAAGCGATCTTTTTTCAGGTAGTATCGCGCGTGCACGCCCACGCAACTACGAAAAGAAGCAAAAGAAAGACCGCTGACCGGCAGGATTTATTTCCGCGTCCTCCTACACGCGAAAATGACAAAATGCGAGGCGAACAAAGGGATCCATTTCTATCCACGCGAGTGAATCCAACGTTGCACTGTGGCGGGGGCGAAAACAGAATTTCGCGTAAACATACTACGTTCTATGGTTCTCTGTGGTCTATTTCGCTACACCATTTCCAATTTGATAAAATACAAATGAAGGGTAAGGGGTAGAACGGGGAATGTCCATTCTTCGTGATTGCGCTGTTTATAGCATATTTTGTTGGTGGCGACTGGTTATAATGCTCAAATACCCCCGCAAGATAACGTTAAAGATTTGATACACTGACTTAAAACAGGAAACTGGAAGAAACTACGGAATGTCCCCCTCTTTGACTAACAAGGAGAGTATTTTAGGTGTCCGCCTCCGATCATTTAGATTTTTGGATATGTTATAGAGGACCGAAAAATAAGAAATACGTGTTTTTTTATTTTTCCCCGTTTTCATATTTTGGGGGTGAAAACTGCCTTCAAAGTTAGGGTTGAAAAATCATTTTTCTGGAATATCTCGAGAACTATTAGAGATAGGGGAATAGTGTCAATGGACGAATTTTGTGTCTTTGAATGCGAAATATGACTGACGCACCAGATTTTCAAAAAGTCCATTTTTTCCACAAAAATGATTTTTCAACCCTAACTTTGAACGGAGTTTTCACCCCCCAAATATGAAAACGGGGAAAAATAAAAAAACACGTATTTCTTATTTTTCGGTCCTCTATAACATATCCAAAAATCAAAATGATCGGAGGCGGACACCTAAAATACTCTCCTTGTAAGCAAAAGTCTCTCCCTCCCATCAAGGTAGAACAAGAAATTATTTAAGAAGAAAATTATAAAAGGAAATTAAATTCTTTCAAACTTCGTTTCTTTACTTACGGACTAAAGTATTAAAACTTAACTTTCTTGATGACGCTGTTTTGTGACATTCCTTGTTTTTAACCGACTTCAAAAAGAAAGATGTTCCCAGTTCAATGGAAATATGTATTAGATTATTAAAATATAGGAAACATAGATTATTCCAATGTTACCAAATGTTTCTTTTGTACCTCTTTCGTTATAAATAATGCGTGAAATTAATCAAAATCCAGGTAGAATTAGAATATAAACTTCAGGGTGACCAAAGAATCACAATAAATGTTGATATAAAATAAATGTTGATATAAAATCCTACTTGTTGAAAGAGGTTTCCAGTTCGATGTGTTTGTATGTATTATGTTCGTCCGAGAATTTCTCTGTAACTACTGAACCGATTTTCGTGAAACTTATTGCCTTTAGTTTAGCTTCAATCAACTTAAGTTGTGGAGAAAGAATTATCAAAGTCGGTTAAGTAGTTTTGAAGTTCCACCAAAAATAAGAAATCTGTTTTATTATTATTGGAATCTTCCGTTTCTAGCAAACGGTCCTTTTTTCGAGCAGCTCCTTTTGTAGGCCTGCCCATAGTTTTTAAAATAAATGTAGTTACACAACCTAAATGACTAAAAAAAGTAAAAAATAAAGAATTTGAAAAAAAATAAAACCGACTTCAAGAAAATAAAAATGCACTGAAAAGTGAAAAAAAATTTTTTCCCAAACAGTCGAACCACGATAACTCGAACCTCAATGACTGGAATACCCCTATAAGACCAAAATTTTCTGCATTCCTTTCCGCTCCGCTGTAAACACCTCTACAACTCGAAATAAGACTTCCTTAACTCAAACTATATTTGAGGCAGTCAGAGCAACAACGGACCAACCCGCATTAAAAATTTTTTTTTTTCCTATTTTATATGGTTAGTAGAGCCTATTGGAATACTTTATTGCTACTAATTCAATTTCGAAAAAAATGTGAGTTAGTCCGTTGTTGCTCTGACTGCCTCATTTTTCATGGTAAATTATGTACTTCACCTCTACAACTCAAATTTAGAAAAACTCGGACCTCTACAAGTCGAAGTTTACTTCTACATATGTATTACGAAATTTCTTAAAAAGATCTCAAAATATTGAGGAAAATGTTTTCTCTGCATTATTCACGATAACAAATGCTATTGATTTACAATACACTAAAAGACTGGCACAAAGCAAAATCACCATTTTTTTTAATATGTAATAAAGAGTAATATTTTGAGCATAAAATGTGTCTTATAAATATTTTTATATATGTACATAGATATTTATGTAGTAAATAAGTTGCAGGCATATTTGATTATAGGTATACAATAAACGAATTGACGTTTAAAACTTGAATTTGTCTTGCTTTATACTCTTTATAGCTTCACAAGTCGAAAAATTAACAGTCGCACAGAGCCTCTATAAGTCGAATCTTCGTTTGTTGAACCTCTCTTACTTGAAAACTCGATAAGCCGAAACCCCTATAATTCGAAGATTTTTTCCCTTCCCTTGCGATTCGAATTATCGAGGTTCAACTACATTTAATCTATATGTCTCATTTTTTTTTTAAGTCAGCATCTTCTCATTTGCACTGTGCAAATCTGGCGCCGAAAAAAAAAACTGAGAGTCATAGATTAAATAAGGAAAGAACTTATTTTTCACTTCTCAGTGCTTTTTTATTTTTTTGAAGTCGGTTTTAATTTTTTTTAAAAATTTTTTCTCCCTTACCCTTCATATACCAACGCGGCACAATATTCTCCAACGAACTCAATACTGCATATCCCTCTTCTTCCCTACGAGTTACGCAATCAATATCTCTTCCATCTCGAACCTCCTACATTCCACTATGCACTCTGCAAACCAAAAAAGGCCTTTTATTCTTCCCACACCTACCTCGCTCCAACAACGAGCCGCTGCCTCCGCGTGAAAGTACACAACGAGCAAAAACAAGCATCGCCGAGTGCTACGCCGTCAGAAATTCCGCGCCGCGAAAGGAAGAAGAATGATCGAGAGGAGAACGCGTTACGCAGAGCGGCACGCGCCGTGGTAGCCTAATTTCTGCGAGGATAGTTAAGAAGCTGAGAGCGTCTCGCGCGTTGAACGCCCTTTAAATTAACCGACCCAATTGTTCTGGTGGCTCGGTGTCTCCCCCGACATCAATTGCCACGCGAAAGGAAAGATCGCGTCGCCACGATTCCACGCTGGTGCCGTACGCCCGTCGTCGTCCCGATCGACCGAGGCTTTCCCTCGCCGCCCGTCCCGAGGGGTTGGCCCCGTCTATAGGGAAGCTCGCCTTACGGTGGAAGCCGCAGCAGTTTCCGTGCTCGAGCCGACGAAAGCCCCGGGGTGGCGTCGAAAGACGCGGACAAGTCGACGGGGATAAAAGCGGAAGGCTCGAAATAATAGATCGTATTGGTGCAACGGGAACGGCCTGCGGTCGCCTTTCGAATGGGGGCCTTTATGCTGCTCCTATGCTTCGCCGAGGCGCGATCATGTCGCTCATTGTTCGCTGGCGAACGCCGCGGCCTGTTTGGACACAGCGCGATGCCACTGGTTAATAGAATCCATTGTCATCGGACCTTGTTAATCGGAGGATTTATTGATTACCAAGTTGAGACGGAGGCCTGGCGTGACGAGCGGCTGGAAGTTCTTGCAAATTCCACGTGACTGTTGTACTACGAAGCGTGGTGGGGAGGGGGGGGGGGAATGGAAGGGCGATCGTGGGCAGATGTAACTTTGATGATCAAAGTTTTATTAAAACGCATGCATGCAGATTGTATGTAGTTGCTTTGCTGCAGTGATTGCGAAGCGATTGCGTGCTGGAGATTGCAACGACTGGTTATCTGGTTCAAGTTTCTCTGGTGTCTCGCTATTTGGGTGGATTACTCGTGCCATTGTTCAACCACTACAAAGGGAGTCTAATTAATAGAGAAACAGAGTCGAGAAATAATGGTTTCATTCAAGGCTCGTACAATTTGCCAGCATGGTTTCACGATGCACGCAGACAAATCGCGCGGATTCAGACGTGGATGCTGAGACACACATTACCGAGCGACCTTTGCGAGACTCGCGAGTGGGCGAAAACACGAGACGGCTACTTTTATTAAGGATTTCTACGTCGTTTGGGTACACGTGTGGTAAAAGGATCCCAAAAGCATTGCAACTAATCCTCCATGCGCGGCAGAGACTGAATCAACGTAAAATCAGACACATTGTTACTAAACTGTGGGAGGCTGACGAGAAGCAAAGCGAGTGGAACTGTAGGCACTCGTTATAAGCCCGTTTATACCATGCGTTCTACGCGCGGCGACTATCCCCACCATTTCTTGGAATCGTTCGGACGAGAGTGAGAGTACCCGAGAACGAGGGAGAGGCGCTTTCGTTTCCTCTCGCTCGCCCTTGGGCTTTCTCACTCGCGCCATTGGCCGTGCGGAACAGTGTCCGAAATGTGGCGAAATGTCCGTTGGGCTTATAACAAGTACGTACTGTATAGAATTGAACTTTGACGAGCGATAACTGACACCAAAATTTGTACAGTTAGTAAAAAAAGTATTTGGACCGAGCATCGACTTTGATATTTATTCATATAACTACTATTAAAAAGAATTAAGCGGATCTTAACTATAACAAAATGAAAGCTTGAACATTATACTTTACTTCTGCTATAAGGAAAAAATATAAATCTTAGCTTTACATCCAGAAAATAATAAATCTTTGTCAAGTGTAGTATAACGCGCCAAAAAAAATATTTGGACAGATGAAAAATGCCGTAAGGAACAAAAGACAATCGCTTCTGTTTCACGAAAATTACATTGTAAGCTTCTCCTACTTCAGTGGCAACAATCCACGCGTTCAGTTGTGCAGTTTCGCCGTTCTAACTAACAATGACCCCTAAAACTAAAGAAGCTGCTTTGGGCGAGCGACAAAATTATCGTGAACATGTTTAATGAAGGCAAAACGTACAGAGAAATAGGAAATCTTACAGGCAAATCGCATTCTACCGTCGGCTATATAATAAAAATATATAAAAGTGAAAATACATTGGAGAATAAGCATCGTATCGGCCGACCAAAGAAAATCAGCGTTAGAGAAGAACGGATAATTCTACGTGAAGTACAAAAAAAACAGTGATGTTAGTGCACCTAATTTAGCCACGACGTTAAAAAAAGCGTCAGGAACGACAGTTACACCACAAACAATCCGAAATGTTTTGAAAAATGCTGGTTTGCATGGGCGTATAGCGAGGAAAAAACCGTTCGTGAGTAAAATAAACAGAATGAAGAGGCTGCAATTCGCAAAGCAGTACGTGTGCAAGTTCAAAGAGTTTTGGAATAAAGTTATATTTTCCGATTAGTCGAAATTTAACTTATTTGGTTCGGATGGAAGCCAAGAGAAGAAATGAAATCGAGGAATTTAGTCCCTACTGTCAAACACGGAGGCGGGTCTGTTATGGTATGGGGATGCATGAGTGCAAATGGAGTTGGAAATTTGCACATAATAGATGGCATAATGGATCGTTATACGTATTTAAATATTTTAAAATCAAATTTGAAAGAAAGTGCAGCAAAACTTGGATTACAAAACGCTTACTTATTCCAACACGATAACGATCCGAAGCACTTATCACGAATTGTCAAGGAATGGATCCTGTATAACACCCCAAAATTCTTACAAACACCCCCCCCCCCCCCCCCCAGTCACCGGATTTGAACCCCATAGAACACCTCTGGGAGGAACTTAAAAGAAGAGTACGGAAACAGCAAAGTACCAATCGTCAAGCATTTATTGCTCAACTAAAGGAAGAATGGCTTAAAATTGAAGCGGAAGTGACAACAAAATTGGTGGAATCAATGCCAAATAGACTAAAAGAAGTCATTAAGTGCGATGGATATCCTACTAGATATTAGTTAAAGATTATTAATTACTTTATACAGTTTAACTCGTCTGTCCACAAATACTTTTTTTGGCGCGTTACACTACACTTGACAAAGATTTATTATTTTCTGGATATAAAACTAAGGCTTATATTTTTTCCTTATAGCAGAAGTAAAGCATAATGTTTAAGCTTTCATTTTGTTATAGTCAAGATCCGCTTAATTCTTTTTAATAGTAGTTATATGAATAAATATCAAAGTCGATGCTCTGTCCAAATACTTTTTTTACTAACTGTATATGCAAGAAGTGGAGGAAGAGCATTGAATATAGGCGTGAATCAAGCTTCGATCAGACAAAGTCAAATCAGGGGTGAAACGACGAGTCGTAGAAAATTTTTCCCTCTCCTGTTTACCTTCGCAACTCGTTTCCTGTCGAGCTTCCACTATTATTCGAAGCGAAAATCTCTCTTTGAATGAGTTATTGGGAATTTTATCGAATCAACTCGCTCGAAACATGAAATATTTATGACTCTCTACACAACGAGAATGAAAAGCCGTGGATGAACGCATCTTGCCTCCGCCCGTTGCCATTCCCTGGAAACTATTGGTAAAGTCCGCTCCATTCATCGCGTTTCACGGTTCCGCGCCCGCCAAACGGTAACATTGTGCCCGACGCGGGCAAAAACGAATCCGAGGATCGATTTTCTTTCCAGTCACGTCGGCCCGGGCGATCCTACGAGGATCAAGAATATCAAGATCAAGGAAACGTTTAGAAGAACCCATTAATCATCGGGATTCCATTTTCGACCAGCCTGAACCACGAAAACGATACTCCTCGCGCAAACGTGGCGATCTATCGTGCCGGTGCGCGAGGCCGCCGCGAACGAAGAAAGTCCGAAAAAAGTTACTTCGCGGAAAAAGAATCCTGAGCGATCGGAAACTATGTAGCTCTACCTTCGCTTTCAGGCGAATTATGAAATTACGATGGGTAGACTGTAAACGAGTTAGGAACTAATTTACAGTTGAATTTACACTTGAAAAGTCAAGGAGTTAGAGCGCAAATTGGGAAACTCGATCGACGATGAATTGCTTTCGGTTTATGCAGATATGTTTGGAAACAAAGAAACGTGGCTCGCTCGTATCCATGCCAGTGAAAACACAGCTTTCTACGATGCCTCTGCTCGGTGCCTCGCGAGCCCAGCTGCGGAAGCAAGAACTTGGATAATTAGTAGAGACTTTACAAGCAGCTACGAACGTAAACACCAAAGTATCACTGCGAAGTGTGAATCTCTTTTCCGTATACAGGGTGCGCCGAAATATCCGATGAAACTCTTTTCATGACACTATTATCCGTACCATTAAGGCCGTCGCGCATTTGGGCGAAACGCGGCGCAGAGAATCGATGAAATTAATGATAATGAATTAATTGTCGCTGCGCTTCGGCCGTCTGTTGTTTATAAACACTTCTCTTCGCGTCGCCGCGCTTCGCTTCGCTGTGTTTATTCGTCGCCAAGGAGCAAACTAAAACAGTGCAATTAAATTTCTGCGTGCGACACTTGATCCCAAGAAAATCGGCCTTGAATGTGCGTGCTCCCACGCGAGCACTCTATTCAATGGGCGTCATTGCAGACATCCATGATATTTACATACAATACGTACAAGTTATTAAATATAATCAACACAGACACTGTTCCTCGCTAGCCTACTATGTAGAAAGTCCATCCAATTAAACAAAACGGGTAATCATTAAAAACTGAGGTGACTACCTGGTGTACGTATCTCGCGCACACTTCCGAACTTTTCAAAGCCGATTATCTCGAGAACGGATCGTCGCACGGAGAAGCAGAAGTCCACGTTTTCAACTGGTCTTTCCTTAACGAATCGGTTCGCGTTGATTCGCACCGCGGTTTATTAGATTGCAACGGTGAGAAGGGACTCTGCGTGGTTGCGGGGATGCTGCGGCCCGGTTACGTACTTGGCTTTCACGGGCTCCATGCCGGTCCAGAATAATTCGCCTCGTGGAAAGGAAGGTTCAGCGGTGCGCGGCATTCACGTGGCTGCGTCTGGCATCCCGTCGCCCGGAAGACATCGGCCGGGCTGTTTCACGAGGCCATGGGCATCCTCTTCTCCCGACGCCGCTCGTCCACTGCACTCTCCTCACTCCTGATGCTTTATTCCTTGAAACGTCGGCCTCGCGCCGGTCAATTCGCTCCGGCCGACGATAAAACTGGCGTCGAGGGACGCGTCCCCGGCGACTTCCCTCTCTTTACAATCCGTCGGGCAGCCGCGGGCTACGCGCTCGTCGCCTTCTTTCTTCCTCGTTCTCGCCCGTTCCTCGTCGAAGCGGCGTGGGATCTTCGCCTCTCCCCGAGCCAGCGACGCGTCCTCTGTTAGAAGGCAGGCGATGCACGTCGAAGAGCAGGTACTCCCAAAGGGTTGGCCGTTCCCGGGGAAGGGAGCGAACGGCGGAGACGGCGTGCGTCCCAACGCGAAACAATCAACTGGCTTCGCGGCTCGCGAGGTCGAAGGAGTCGCGAGACGGGGAACAAAGAGAACGCCCGGCGACGGAACAAGCGTGCCAGCAGAGGAGACCCGTAACGAAAGTTTATTAGCAGCGCGCGGCTGGATAGGGACGGGAAGTCGGCGAGCGTGTGTTGTCGAATGTCGCACTGCAGGCCAGCCACACACGAGTTATACAGCCGTCCCGTCGCCTCTGCTCTCTCCTCCTTTCCTTTCTTTCTCGCTCCCTGACCGAGACAGCTCTCCCACTGGCGCTCCGTTTAGCCGGCTGTCCCCCAAGTGCAGGCGACCACGACAACGGCGGCGATCCGGCCGAGAAAATGCCGAAAGGCCGGCGGCCGTGTCGCCCCGTCTATTCGAGCACGCGTCCAGACGTTGGAACGTCGAAACGTCGGCCACGGAACCGGAGGAGGAAATGCAGGCGTATATACTCGTCCCGTGGCGAGAGCCGACTGCCCTCCAGCACCTGGAACGGCTGACGGTATATAACCGGGTACAATGCCTCTATATCGGGTGTCCTTCTTTAAACACCGGCCTCCATCAGCGTCCTCCTCGCTCTATCCCCTTCGATCTCGCGCTCGCCTCGCTCGCCCCTCTCGCTCTCCTTTACGCGAGGACATTCCGTGCTCTACGCTCTCCTATTAACCGGCCAGGTAGACGCCAGCGGTTCTCAGCTGGCCAGGTGAGCCGCACCTGGGGGCCTCCGCGCGTTCTCTCTCCCTTCCGCCCTTCTCCCGCCCTTCCCCGCTCCTCACCCTGGCGACGTTCGCGGCCGGCTCTCGCAAGGGGTGTTGTCTCGACACGAGGGACACGGGTCTACGGCTATGGTCATCCAGCACGAACATCGTCCCCACGACCACGTCCGGCAGCCTGGTAAAGGCGTTATCGATCCCTGCCAGACTCCTGGCCCGCCTTTGTGTCCCGCCGTTTCCTATCCAGGAAACACAGACCCGCGCTCCGCTTTCTTGATTGATCGGGGGTGGTCCGTGGCTACAGGAGTTCAGCCCCGCGAGCATCACGAGCCTCTTTATCTTCTTTATCTCCGTCATTTCCCTCGCCGGTCTTTATTACGGCCGCGGGGATTTGCTCCTTCGGGGGACGACAGGATCTTTGCGGTGGGGATCGTTTCGCATTTGTAAGAGGGCTCCTTCCCCGCGCTCGAGAACTGGACGCGCCACGCGCCAAAATTCAACTTGCAACGCTCGCGCTTCCGGTACTGACGCGGGGTCGATGATAAAAGGAACAGTGGCGCACTCGGGATTTAATCTTGGGGGAGCCGAGTTGAACGGATTAAAATGTTTTTAATGCAAATTCAAATTCAGTAGGTGATTATAAATATTTATTTGAAGAATGAAATACGGGTTTCTTTTTTTTGTTGCAAAGCTTCTTCCTTAGAGGGCTTCTTGGCCTCCTCTCTGGGTGCGCCACTGAAAGGGAATATCGAATTTTCGAAATGGGGGTGTTAATATTCAGCCGAAGGGTTATTTGAACGTATGGTTATTTGAAGTGGGATGGCCTTTTTTCCAAATTCCTTTTCAACGTTTCTAGTACGCTGTCTCGTCGCTTTCGCAGGGCTTAAAAGGTGGTACCTACTCCGCGGCCGGTGTTTATCGAGGCTTAAGTCCTTTACGTGCTCGAACGACGTTTCCCAAAATTGAAACGCGAAAATCGATTCTGGTGGAAGAGCTCCTTTGAGGGCAGAGTCCCTTGGCAAATAGCTGCACTTTTAAGACACTTTACATAGTCATGCCTATGCGATGCCAGTGTAGGTAAGGTTGCAGAAATGGTCTGTGAATATTTCATCGAAAGGTAAAGGTGTCTCGCGCGACCGGCTCCCAGAGATGGAAACTTGGAGAAATAGATCCATTTTCTTCTGAATTTATCCGAAATATCTCTTCGGAATTGATGGCCCTCGCGGACAAAGGGATATCCATTCGGAGATACCGTTGCCGCCTATGCATTTTCATTCCAATACTTTTACCCCGGGCATGCAGTAACGATCCCGCGGTATTTCAACGAAATCCATTTTTCACAAGTCCCTCGATTCTAAATTGACCATCGCGAAGCAGGCAGGCCTCGGCCACCTTCACCGAGTTCCACTTGAAGCGAAACTGCGAAAATAAATGGGACGCGCCGTAAATAATTTCTCGCTCCCAGACTTCTTTAAAATAGAATCCTGCCTGCGATCCTTCCTATGCAACACAGCGCTCCACGTGTATACGTACGATACAGGGCGTCCCAAAACGCGCGGCACCTGCTTCCCAGACACGTCGTGGATTTTAATACCCAGCAACTCCCAATCAGCTAGTTAAATCAATAACGTTTCTACAATGATCAATGTGTCCCTTTCCAGGAAACAGTTGCACAATACAATATTATCCTAATCTAGCAAGATAGTGTCCTAACAAATGTATAGGTCACCTAGAACTAATCTAACCTCGAGTTTCCTCGACTTCCACTTGGAACCTCCTAAATCCACTGTTTACCCAACACCCATATACCAACGCGTTAGCCGAGGCTTCCCGGGGAATTCAAGGAACACCTGGAATTCTCCAATAGAAGGGAGGACCGTCCAAGTAGGGTGATGCGAGCTGAACAGCTGTGCCGAGTTTCCTGTGCAGATAACACTCCAAGACTTAGACTTGTCCAAGACTTGGCGACAAGTCCTTAGACCTTGAAATTCCTTTCACGAAAACTCCGCTACCCCGAAACGCCGCATTCTCTCCTCAATATGAACTTAACTAACCCAGTTCACCCGCCATGCAGCAGCCAGTACCCGAAGAAACAAAACCGAGTTAACGACCAACAGGTTAATTGTCCGCGTCGCGAGTTCCTCGGCCTAATACAGCGTTCCTCGAGCGGCACATCGCGCCCAGCAAGCCGCGACCAGAG
Source organism: Andrena bucephala (assembly GCA_947577245.1). Classification (NCBI taxonomy): domain Eukaryota; kingdom Metazoa; phylum Arthropoda; class Insecta; order Hymenoptera; family Andrenidae; genus Andrena; species Andrena bucephala. The sequence continues at coordinate 115,472,884 of OX387715.1, forward strand.
GGGATGGAAGCACGCCGAAGAGGAAAAGTCGTCGCTGGACGCGAAAACAGCGCTCGCAGCTTTAGTGAAAGGAGGAACAGCGAGGCGTAGTAGCTCGGCCGTAGGTGAGCGTGGGCGGATGAGAAATGCGAATACGATTGGCTCGCGCACCTTCCAGCAAGGACTGTCTGGACGCGTGTGCGCGCGCGAAAGGAAACGGCGACACGGCAGCTGCACCAACAATGGAGAACTCTGTTCCGCCGGCTGTTTTGTTTATCCGCCGCCTTTTTCGACAACTTCGCCGTCAGCTTTCCCAGCTTAATGAAAGCCAGGGTCGACGCGATTCTTACCGTTCTACCAGAAGGAAGCCTTGTGTTCCCGCGTTTCCCGCTTCGCCGTGCTTTTCAGATTGAACGATGGGACAATTGGCGGGCGAACGGTCGCGAGTGCTTCGAAGGGAGCGCCAGCGAACTGTTGCTGAACGCTTCAGCTTCGAACTGTTCCCCCGGATCCGTCGATCTACACTTGCACCCGCAATTCAGCCTCACCCTGTACAAATCGTGCACGCCGTGACGCGTGCGGGGCAACCGTGAAGGCCCGTCGCGTAACTTCGGCTACATATGGCACGCGCTGAAACGCAGCCACTGGCCAAGGCGTCTCGGCGCAGACGCCGGGCGTAGATCCACGTATACTCGAGGCACGAGCGTCGTTTCGTTGAACCGAGGAACATTGGATACTCGTGCGGCGACCGCGACCGCGGCAACACGAACATCCGCCGCTTTCGGCGCGCGAATTTAACGTCCGCTCGCATCTCCGTTTAGATCCTTCTTCCCCTTCTCCATCGCGTCCCTGTACCATGCTCGATCGCGTTACAACTATCCACCAGCCATCAACGGGAGCCACGTACGTTCCACTCCGCGCGCTCTTCGACGGTGAAACGCTGGACGGAGCGAGGTGATCCTCCTGTGCGCGCCACTGTTGACGATCTCTCCTCCTCAGGGTCTTCTTCCGGGTCTTCTTCAGGGTACCCGTCGGCCTCCTGGCGCGGGGAAGAACGCCGAGTAGCGTCGCGCCAGTGGACCCGGAGGAGTGAAAGTGGAGTTGAATCACTTCGCAGACGCGATCCGCTGATTGGGGACCAGCACGCGGGGGAGTGAAGAGTGATAGCGGCAGACCGTGAGAACGTTCGGTATCTCGGCAGTGAGAGAGCCGCTGGTACACGTGAATAGGCGCGCTGTTGCACTCGATGGTCCACGATGATAGTGATTGTATCCTGTAGCTCCGTCTCGCTCCCGTGGATCGTGTAGCTTTCGTAGTCGGCGGCTTCGACGGTGAAGTAAGTCCGATTGTCGACGTCAGACGTCTCATTTCAGTACTGACGGAAGTCGATCCACGTAATCCTATGCATTCTGTAATTTAACCGTACGCTGCCTTCTGTGCTACATCCTGCGCGTCTGTTCATCAGTTGCCAAGTGCACGCTTACAAAATCCTCCCGGCTGCACGTCCGGCTTCTATTTTCACGATCGAACCGGTCGATTTCCCTTCGACCTCGCTCGCCACACGCACGCACGGGCCACTCGTGAATGAAATCCACCGCGAAGAACTTTCAGAATTGGTATATCTTCTTAATATATAAAGCAGAAAGTGTTTGTGTGCTTGTCTGTCGCTTGAAAACTTTCGAACGGGAAGCTCTGAGGTCACGAAATGTCTCCCAGCTCATTATGCCTAGCTAATCCAGATAAATGTGATTATTTTCACAGAAAAATAAGTAAATAAAATTTTTTTTTTACAAAATCAGAATCGAAATTTCGAGCCAAGCCGAGTAGTCAAGCTAGTATACTATACCTATATGAGGCACTGAGAACATTGAATAAAAATTACAGCCTATTGGAACACTTTATTGCTACTAACACAATTTCGCAGAAGATGTGGGTCAGACCGTTTTTGCTCCCAATCCCTCATATCTACATTCTTTGATAGCCACTTCTTCTCCCTCGTTTCATGTTTTTTTTTTTTTGAAAGCCAGCCGTAACTTTGCGAGTTAAAATTCCATCCCGGATCTCGTTCGTACCATCCAACTTTTATTAAAGGAATAATTTTCCAAGCATCTTATATTAGATACGCGACGGCAATTTGGAGCACCGCGTTATTTTGCATCGTGCTCGTAGAGGACACTATGCAATACTGCTTTATTTTCCTTAACTTGAATGTTTATGAGATTATAATTTTAGATCTGTAACATGATCGCACGAAATACGTAGATTTATAGAGGATCAAGTGCTCGAGTAAGACGACACTACTGAAGATTCGCAGTAAAAATTCTATCAATATTAAGTGCATGACACTGTACACTTTTACCTCTCGCAACTTATTCACTTCCATCCCCCACCACCTTCTCCTCTTTCTTTCTGCCTCTTTCAGACCTCCCTTTGTCGAGCGTCTAGATTTACATCCGCCTCAGGGCTCATTTCGCAGCATGCTCGTTAGAAAACTTATTTTATTTCAGCTTCTTCTCCCTCTTTATTATTATTATAATATCGCCGTCGCGCGACCCCGCCGAGGGGAATAATTGTCCGCCGTGCATTTGTACAACAGCTCATTAAAAACTGCGTTACGTCACGCGCGCTGTCACGCCTTTACCGTTAAATGTTGCTCGGTATTTTATGTCGCGCGGTAATGCACGACGGGTCAAACACGCCCCGCGTAATAAATCTGTTATAATGGGTCGGCGCTCTTTTCCGCCGAAAGTATAGATAGCATCGGAATATCCGGCGGGGAGCAGAGCGCGTTAAGCATTCAACGGCGCTAAAGAGCCGTTCGTATTGTATAAGTGCAAAAGGAAGGGCGAGGGTGGGTGGACAGCGCGGATCGTATTTAATATCCTTTAAAAACCCGATCGAGAGGAATAATTGCTGGTTTTAATGGCAACATTCCTGCGCACAAAAAGCGAGCACGTATATACAGATATCTGGCGCGCGTTCCGCTGGCTTGTAAACAGGGACAAACGGAAACATTGATAGAGATTATTGATTCCCTTTGCAACTACACCAGGGTACTCGCGAGGTTTGATTTTCCAAAACGGGGTAGCAGAAACGTGAATCGAAAAGCACCGACATCGAGCGGAATGTCACAGATTTTCGCGTCGTTGATGCTACATGCAGCGAGCGATTAATTACCGTTTCACGGTTAGAAAAAGTTGAAAGAGTAAACAATAACGGCGGCTGGAGAAGGGACAACAACGGCCCTGATGAATAATTCGCGCGGAACGGAGGCAGAGCGACGACGGCGATAAATATTAATGCGCGAGAACAATAACGGAGCTCGAAGCCGGAAGTGCGACGTCGGTAGACGAGGTCTGATCGGAGAAAGGCAGAAGCGACGATGGCGAGTAGCGATGACCGTGGATCGGGGCCGGAAACGCAGGTGGTACCATTCGAGTAATTCGCTGAGGATCAAAGAGTAACGTATGTTTCACCTGACTTACGAAATTACAGAGCTTCGTTACTCCCTTCTGTCCTTGCAGAGTCGTCAGGCACGTTTCGCTCTGTGAAAAGGATTAACGGTTCCAAAAGGTCGCCCCTTACAGCTCTGATATTACTTTATAAGCACAGTAGACTGTCCTTTGATTCTCCGTCGACTTCAGAAGCGACGCAGAAATTAATAAAGAGCGCTGACATTCGCGCGAAGTAACAATCGATTGATACCGGCGTTCGGCCATCCACTTCTCGCGCTGAGAAGTCGCGGAACTCGCGCTCCCGGCGCCGCAGCCTATTCAGCCCTCTTCAATGCGCCGTCCCCTCTGCCTCCACGTTTTCCTTTACCTTGAAAGGTTCACTTTTCATCGCCGGGCGGACCGCGCTCGCTGAATGGCGCGAGCAAAGAGAGAGGCTTCATCCGGGGAGCTCGAAACTGAAGCACGTCCTTTCAAAGGGTTATCCCTTAAAACATTAACCAGCCCCGTTTAGATCGTCGGCCGGGGACAACCGCGCGGACGCAATTTTCCTGATGAAAAATAGGGGTAGGCGACGGGAATCGATAGGACGTAACCCCGGCCGGGGGGGGGGGTTTGTTAATTGCGAAACGCTCGTCAACGTCGGCGAACCAGCGGTAATCAGGCGGTGTTTGCCTGCAGATTGTAAACAACGGTCTGGTGTAATTAAATAATGAAACGTCAACGAATGACGATCGCAGGTCCCTGGGGCGAGCCTCGCGCTTCTACGTTCGGGGATGGACCGTGGGTGTCTCATCTGCTTCTTGCAAATGTCTAATCTATTTCGTCGTCGTCGGGCTCCTCTGCTCCTAGCTTCTTTATCGCGAAGTTGTATAGCGAATGAGAAACTTGGAGGTCGACAGAGGCTTTCAAGAATTGGACGTTTGATGGATTCGAAGTTTTTGCCACATATTCGGGGCGAATCGAATCCCGGGGATTTTCACGGAAAGTTTTCGCGAGCGAGGAAGGGGTAAACCCGGGGACAGGGGAGGATCGCGAAGCGACAGCTGTCATTTATATCCTGCCGCTTTGAAAGTTATGGGCCGGCGATGGTTTCGGAATCTGGGGTAGAAATAACAAAAGGGATCGACGAGCGGATACGCGTTTTCGGGGCGAATAAATCGCCGGATTAACAGCCTCGGTAATTCGCGCTCTCGACAATCCATGGGGAATATTGCGCTTTACTTTCGAAACGTTTGCGCTCGTGATGGTTAACGGGGCACTTGGCTTTTATTCCATGGATATCACGTTTGAAACGATTTCTGCCAATCGCCCCGCGATTCTTTTCTCCAATAACGTAAAAGCAGCCTCGAAAGGGATCGAGGGGGCTCGGGTAACGAAGGCTTCCCTGAATGCCTGATTTACTTTCGATGGCGCCTCGGAGAGAAACGTGGGCGGACCCGGGGGGGAAGAAGATCTCACTCACGTCTAATACCATCCACCGCGACGAGATCAGACGAGCTGGCGATAAGAAATCATAACGCGTCTCCTTTTGTCCCGGGCTTTATCGATTCCCCTCGGGTTTATTGCGATCCGAGTGAAGCACATTTCGCTCGAGGAGGAGGCATAATACTGGTGTGCGTGTGTAACGTCTATCGTTCGGCATGGGGGCTGTAACATACAGCGGTCAATAAATCCACGCTGGTCGGTACAATAAGCGGGGACCTCCCCCCCCCCCTCTCTCTCTCTCTCTCTCTCTCTCTCTCTCCGAGAAACGCGATTAAATATTGCAAAGGGATGGATGAACGAAAGAAATTGCCATCGACTGCGCGGCATCGTGGCGGCAGAGTTGCGACAGCGGTTGGCGGGTTAAGCGCATCGGTCCTCCAAAGCAGAATGACTGCGAGCGATCCGGGCGGCATGCTCCTGTGCGGGGCTTACACAAGTTTCTATAAAAAATTACGTGGCTGGACCGCGAGCGGATGAAATTGATTAAATAAAAGAGTAGAGAGCCGGGGGCAATTTGTAACTGAACGACTGCGGAACAACTAAAAGGAATATCTGGCGTGGCTCAACTTTCGGAGTAATTAGATTCTGGGATTTTCGAGCGGAGTAGGTTGAGGGCGGAATGGAATTCGGTCTGCGTGCACTGATATGGAAGCAAACCTGGGGGTGCCTATAGGTGCAACTATTTATTAGTCACTTGATTTCTCCAAATTTCAAACCACTTTCAATCGGTCAAAGTAAAAGTATAAGTCTGCTGTCTCTCGGGAAACAATTACCCGAATGCAGGGGTAGTAAACTGCAGGGGCTTACACTCGCTTTTACGATTCTCCGTTCGATCATTCGCAGAAGAGAGGTCGCTTTCGTGCCCCTCGGGAATCGAGGGAAATGCGCGTCGATCGTGTGAAACTTGTCCAAAGATCCAGAGCCGATACGCGTCATGCTACTCTGCGCTGTGCTCGAAGTGGAAGCAATGGGCGAGCTTTAAAATGCGGTGGGGAAGTCGGTAATGTTTACGGTCTAGTCGAGAGATTCCCTTTGAAGTCGATGGAATACGAAAGTTTCGCTCGCTGTTGCACTGTGGCACCGTTCCTTCTTGTAATACACACCTCTGCTTCGAGGAGAATAACAGAACGAGGAACCGAGAGGCGCGACGCCTCGCGGACGCCAACTTTCTCCATTTAACGAGTCCCTTTATTTCGCAAAGAAGTCGAGAGGAAAGCGGGATCCCTGGATTTTTTAAACGGGACCACCGCTATTCAGCGGAAGAAGCCCCATTCACGCGGGGATTTGAGCCGAGTAATTTGTTCGTGAAATTTGTCGTATTCACGCTCAGCTTTACCGTGGCTTAATGCCACGAGGAAATTAGCGCAACACAATGAGGGGGCTGTGCATTCGAGCTGGCCAGCTTTTGTAAAAAGAAAGAACTAGCGTTGCACATTATGCATGAACTTTTGTGCGACACCAATTCTGTCAGCAGCTTCACGAGTGACTTCAGCCTTTTATCTCGTTCTTTAATACACTTTATCACAATTTATATCGTCCTGAAATTGCGCCCTCATCCCGCAGAGTTGAATCGCGGTGGAAGCACGCTGGGCTCGTCGTCGCAGCCCCCGAAACAAACCCACGATTTCCACTTGCCTGGCCCCGCGAATCAAACCCACGATCCATTAACCCCGATCGAGTAATTCTAGGACGATCTTTGCAATCACGGTGAATTTCTGCTCGATCGCAGGCGACCATCGAGCGGCGGCAACGGCAACGAGGCCTCGGCGAGCAACGGCCACGCTTCCGTTCCCCGTTATTCCCGCGAATTAGCGCGAGGCTGGCATTAATTAATGCACGATCCGCCGTGGCGGTAATTAACGCGACCGTAGCTGGAGAGATCGATCGATCAGCGGTTCAACAGTTCGTCGCGGATCTCTCGGGGTCTCGCAAGCTTCCGCGTGGAACGGGGAACGTCGAGGAGAAGAGGCAATCGATGGTGTACGCATAGCGGGAGCCGGTGGGAGTAACAAGAAAGGTGGCAGGAGAAGAAACGGGAGTTGAGGGAAGCCTGAGAAGATCAAAGGGACTGGGGCAAAGTTTGCGGTGTTACCGGAAGTCGGCGAAATAGAGGGTGAAACGAGGTAAGATGTAGGAAGTAGGATGGAAGGTGGTGAACAAAGGGGACGACTGGAAGACAAAGCCTCGGGGCTATGCAGGAACTTGAAGAATTAGAAGGAAAGCAGGCTTGAGCGCGGTGAGCGGGGCGAGGTGAAGGGGGGGGGGGGCTGGGAACATCAATTAAAGAGCAAAGCAGAGAAGCGGAGGGCAAAGTAGACAACTGGTTGCGCTAAGGGGACAAGAGGGAATCGGTAAGGTGGCAGGGGAGGGTAGCGAAGGGAGCCGAAAGAAGGAAACAGCCTTCGGGTAGACGTCTAATAACAGCGGCTTGGTAGGGAGAGGTAATATGAAGAGAAAGAAAGAGGATTAAGTGGCCTCGAGGACGAAAGAGGGCGAAAGAGGGCGAAGGAGGAGACGACTCGTCGCCGGAAAGGGAAAGCCGATCCACTGAACAACCGAGCCATGACGAGGTGGAAGCATGAGATTTCAGAGTGGCTGTCTTTCCACGCCTCGACAATGCTACATCGAGCACCGCCTCTCACGTCACGTATCGAGATCCATTGAGGGGCGAAAATGGGTGGCGATCAGTCGACGCGGAGCGCGCCTACCCCCGGAGAAGAGGGTGAGTACTTCTTTCTGCGCTTGCTTTCTGCCAGTTGGCGAGTAATGTTTCAAGGTGAACGACCGTCGCGTGCCTCTTCTCTCCACCGCGAAAGGGGTTGGTATCGGCAGCTCGATAAGGGGTGAGAAGCCGAGCCCGTTCGGTCTAGAAGAAATGCCAGTGCCGCCTCGTAGGCGCCTTTGCGAATTGCTTTGTCAGAAGCAATATCGCCTAGGTATTCTACACCTTCTACCGTATCAAGTGCAACTAACAGGGGAAGGTCCCGACCCGAGAATTCAAAAAATTCTGAAAATTTGTGAATACGTAGGGGATTTTCTCCTGATTACAACGCAATTTTTATTTGCTACCCAAATTTACTCGAAGGGGGTGAAATTAACTCCTGAAAATTCGGTTATTTTCCGATTTTGTGTTATATAACTCGCGAACTACAAGAGGTAGAAAAAAAGTTTCAAGACAAAAGTTACTTCTTTTAATTAGATCTATTATATTGTGAAAAAATTATTTTACAGTTCACGAGTTATAACATAAAATTGGAAAATAACCGGATTTTCAGGGGTCAATTACACCCGCTTAGAGTGAATTTTGGCAGCAAACAAAAATGCGTTATATTTAGGAGGAAATTCCCTACATATTCACAAAGTTTCAGAATTTTTTGAATTTTCGAATTTTGATTGCTCCCTTGTAAGACTTCTCCAACAGCTCTGTGTTTGAGTAACTTCGATCGTGGCCCCAAATTTGACTCCCGAAAAATTCCACAGCGAAGCAGTATCAATTCCCCCCAAGCCATCTCGAGGCAACTGTTCAAAGAGGGCTTCTAGGTCGCGTCAGAGTCGCGGGAACCGTTCGCTTCGTCAGCGAGGTGTTAATTAGATCTGATGCATCGTGTGTCGAGGATCGAAAGGCGGGAAACTTGGAGCTGCTCCAAATTTCCATCGTTCGAGATCTCGCCGTGTAACGTCGGTTGACGGGATACGACGAAACGATTTTAGGGAGCGGAGCGCGTTTCGAACATCAACGATGATAAACTTCCAGCGGCTCCGTTTAGTTCGCTTCTACCTAGCGAGTCCTAAAGCGTGCGCCTAAGTTTCCCGTTAATTGGCCCCTTTGTGAGGGACGTGCCCGGCCGCGTCCAGCCCCCAAAAACCCCTCCATTATTCCCTCCGGGTTAAGGGGGAACACCACTGTGACGGCCGGAAAAGTAAGTCATTTTTAAGAATTTTATTCAGGACTAATTTATAGTTTCCATAGAAAAAATTTATTACCTACCTTTAGTACGCTGTCTTAAGAGGTTATACAAAAAAAATTAATAGAAAAGCATCCATAAATTTTAATATATTAATTAATCCTCTAGACCCCCCGCGCGAGCTGGTCGAATCTGAAACTATGCAACAGCTGGTTCGAAATTAAATTAAATTTTTTTTTATACACTATATGAGTGTAGTTTCCGTTGTGCGTACGGATTTTTTGATTGAAAACAAACTTTTTGTAATACGCTCCAAAAACTGTCCATGTTATTTGCAGATTTTCGAAACTTTTCTTCTGAAGCGCACCATTTTTACAAAAATAATTTGATTAAGAAATCGGTACGCACAACAGAAACTACACTCATATAGTTTATAAAAAAAACTTAAATTTTATTTCGGACCTGCTGTTCCATAGTTACACGTTCGACCAGCTCGCGTGAGGGGGTCTAGAAGATTAATTAATATATTAAAATTTATGGATGTTTTTCTATTTATTTATTTTTTTGTATAGTCTCTTAAGACAGCGTACTAAAGGTAGGTAATAAGAATTTTCGATGAAAACTGTAAATTATTTCTGAAAAAAAATCTTAAAAATGGCTTACTTTTCCGGCCGTCACAGTGGTGTTCCCCCTTAAGGGAAACCAGGAGTTTCTATGAAACATTGACCTTTCGGATCGTTTAAAAAATTCGCTCCGCCGCCACCGCTCGTTCTATTAAACTCTCCCCTATTGTTTCTCGTTCCAGTGAACTTCGATCACTTTCAAATCCTGCGCGCTATCGGGAAAGGCAGCTTCGGCAAGGTATGCAATCGAACCTTTCAATATTTTTTTAGCTTTAATTAAAACCTTTGTTCCCCTTTTGACGCTTCATACCGTTGCAACCCACTTGTGTTTCACCACTTTGCCGTTTCCTTCTCATTTCCTTTCTCCGCCATAGTATCGGCGAAAGGTAGCGCTCGCCATTTAATAAAATCTGCGATTCCGAAGTCGTCTCCTTTGGCGATCGAGGCGTATGCCGTTTAATTGGCAGATACTATTCAGAATAATTATAGAGAGAATAATAGCTACAGTTATAGAGAAAATATTAATTGCAAATTGGGGAGAGCTGCCAATATCGTACTGGTCACCTAAAATGTATCTCATCAATTTCTCAGTAATTAATGAATATAAACGACATCTGATGATAAAAATATCAAGTAAATGCGAAATAAGAAATAGAAACAAAATCTTTTGTGCTTACACCCTACTTTGTGCGTGCTATAAACATGTAAAAAAAATCAGGTATAATTGATGTAACGTTTTACCAGTTTATTTTAGTTGATAATAATCAAACAATGCAATTTAGTCCTTCATTTTTGTATTTTTCTAAAAGCGGGTTTAATGTAGAATATTTTGCATTCATTTTAAGTACATATTACATTCATTATAAAGTTTAAATTGATATTTATAAATAAATTGACCATGTTTCCTAAATCGTACCACTACAATCGTACCAGTAGGATTTGACAACTCGTATGTTATATAGGTTATGTACATATATCATATTCATAGGTTTTTGTGGCCTGTGTGTGATCCATATACATACGTATATGTAACTATATAATAATCATTTCTTTATGTTGAATATTTTCTTCTGTATTTGTTATTGATACTATTTTTAGTGGCGGTACGATTTAGGAGACCGGTTACCTAAATCGTACCTTTTACAGTATGTGACAAAACGATTAATAACAAATTAATTTGTTCTGAACAAAAGGTTAAGCGTATAATAGTAGGTGCCTAAAGGATCCAATAGTCATTTGCATTCATATTAGTACCAAATATGAAATATAACGTAAAATGTCTTAAGTGGTACGATATAGGCAACCCTCCCCTACGCAAGGTAAATGTACCAGTGCCCGGCCATGTCCCAGTAGCTGAACAATAATGCGAATTTTATTTATTTTTAAGCTTAATTTTTAATGTAATTAAAAACAAAAAATAGTACCATAATGCATAAGTATTTAGCAATATTAATTAAAATTGTTATTATAGAAAATTAAAAATCATTAGATAGAAATAATTATTTTGTAACACACTTCGTACGCATAGCAGATTTCGAGAAATTTTTTTAAGCTTCTGTCAAGGCACTTCTGTCATTTACTAAGAAAATATTGACAGCATTTCTTATTTATATATTATAATAACACATTATTATAATAGTAAATAGATTTAAATTTAGTTTAAGATGGTTGAATTTGCATGAAAATGAATATTTTTTTAAACAAGTCTAAGTTTATTTACTGGAATAAGAATTTCGTGAATGTAAGTAATTCAGATATCTGGACATGCAGTTTTAGGTTGTCCGCTTACTGGGACATCTGCATGTTTTCGTATTTTCATTAATAAATACGTTTTTATTATAATGCATAAACTTTTTATTCCGTTTCCGATAGTTTAATATTCTGTTATCTTCCACATTTCATCAACATTTTTTTATTTCACGATGGTTTTAGAAATTAAATTAGGAGACAAACTTTTCTGCTATTCCTAAACCGTCCGGGTATTGATACATTTACCTTATTTCGTCTGTGCTCGGAGACGCGCAACCGATCGGCGGCGAAAGATTTATTATACGACAGGCATATTGAATCGAATATTATTACTTTTGGGAGCAGCACTCGCGCTCTTGATTAACGAATTATCGCGCGATTAATCCGGTTTATGGCGCGACTAATCGCGTTCGCAAAATCGAAAATCTCCAGCAGATATAATTGCTTCCGTGCGCTGGAAGTATGAATTTCATTTTAGCTAATCCGTTGCTCGTTAATAGCGCAAGCTGGAAGCATCAAACCATTCTTTCGTCCGGAATTCTCATAATTATGTAACGGGGAGCATGAGAAATGGCAAAACATCCACGCTGACTACGATCCCATCCGTGTTCCACCCTCCGCTCATTAACGACCCAAATATCCGCCAGAAAATCCTCGTCATCCATTGTCTCCAAGCTGCACCGTATTCCACATTCCTTCCCCGCCTCCCTAACATGCTTTATTACCGAAACAAGGGCTAATTACCTCCCCCCACAGCCAGCCGTAATTCATCCGTCGCCCGGTTACGGGCAATTAATTACTTCTTAATAGGTGTGCATAGTGCAGAAGAGGGATCGGTCCGGGAACATGTACGCGATGAAGTATGTCCACAAGGGCGAGTGCGCCGAGAGGGGCGCGCTCAAGAACGTGGCGCGCGAAGTGGAGATCCTCTCGCAGCTCGAGCACCCCTGTTTGGTGAACCTATGGTTTAGCTTCCAAGGTAAGCCGATTGCCTTTCATCCCCGTGCTCTCGAATTCCATACGGATCAGCCGCCATTACCGATCCCCCGGTGTAGATGTGCGCCAGCACGCCCGCGATTCTGGATCGACTCGATAATCCTCCAGCCACCACCCCCGCTCATTCTATCCGCGATTTTCTGCTCGTCTCCCCTCTGCTCTCTTGATTAGCCGCGAAACTTCGTTCCACCGCTGAAAGCCCAGGCCTCCCCTCCCCCCTCCCCCCCCCCATCGCTGATAATCCAGGAGAGTTCGTTCGTAACGATGAATTCTTGGAAAGCAGATAATTGACAGCTTGCTCCTGCGGTTTTATGCGAAAGAGGGGCTTCTTGGGCGGATTTCTTTCGTTGCAGACGAGGAGGATTTGTTCATGGTGTCGGACTTGCTGCTCGGCGGCGACCTGAGGTACCACATCCAGCAGGAAGTGGTGTTCACGGAGGAAAGCGTGGTGCTGTTCGTCGCGGAGATCGCGCTGGCTCTCGATTACCTGCAGGCTCACAAAATCGTTCACAGGGACATCAAGCCTGACAACATCCTCCTGGACGAGGAAGGTAAGGGCAATGGCCGCGCTCTGTTCGCTGCTTTAAAAATTCACTTCCTCTTTCCCTCGCTCCTCCCGCGTCAGCTTCGATCAACCTACAGAGAACCTCCCGCTCTCCGTTCCTGCGAGCTGCTACGTAGGGGAGACCGGGTATGGTTGTCTCAATTTTTTATTTTGATTTTTTTACGGGTCATAGCTGCAGGGAAGTTTGTTGAAACTTAGATTAATATAAACTACGTATGTCCGACTTTATAAAAAAAATTGGTCCTGTGGATTTTGTCAACCAGATTACGAGCTAATTCATATTATTAGCAGGAACTATTTTGTGACAACGTACCCCGAGGCCGGGTTGGTTGTCACAGTATCTGGGGTTGATTGTCACACATTTGGATAGCTAAGTTTATGAATAAAAAGTCGATTCAATTAAGAAAGTAATATCATATTTTTATTATAATTATAAATACTATACTTTTGAACAAAAAATTAAACTTATAAACATTATTAAAAAACAGTTTCTATTATAGAAACATATTCTGAACAATCATTAAAATCAAATTAAATATAATTTTAACAAAAACTTATTAATCACTGGGAATCATTAATAACTCAGCAATCTTAATCAGAATCTGCTGAATCACAGTTATCTCATGATAGGTACAGCAAGTTACAGCGGGATTAGTTGTCACATGCGGCAAATACCTAACCCCAAGTGTTCTGTGACAACTTGCCCCAAACCGTTAAACAATTTCGCCTCGCTATTCATGTATTAAAAAGTTTAAAAAATGTAAAAAAATCAATACAATAAGTTAGAAAAAACTCTCAACCACGAGAATAATCCAAAAATGTTATAGTCAATTCTAAGAAACAACCTATACTTACTTGAAGGTAAATGCCGCAAAATTTACTTCGAGCGCACGAAAACAAACAATGGTACATTGTGTCTCCATGGGACTCCACAACGACTTGTGGGATGGAGGGGGAGGCGGCGATATGCTTACGCATCGCCATGGATTATTAGTACATTCCTATTGTTTATAGTTTCATTATTATAACGGTTGTGACAACCAACCCGTGTGACAACCAGACCCGGTCTCCCCTAATTCAAAGCTTCCGAAACCTCGCCGGAAGGAAGCGCTCCCTCGTATGAAATCTTCCGCGCGACGCAGGCACGCGAAGAACGTGGCAAATGTGAGGATCTAACCGATTTACCAGCGTCGCGAGTATTATAAGCCCTGAAAGGAAAAGCTTTTTAAGAGGCCGGCGCTGCCCTTCTTCCCGGTGTAATCACAAAGCGCGGAGTCTGCGAAATTTCTCCTCGGTTCAGGGACTCGGCATCCACCTCGCGGGGAATTTAATCAATCGATACATTTACCGATAAAATGTTAATTTCCCCGTAAGGACGCCGCCTCTTTCTCATACAGGTAATTCGGCCCCATCGATCTTCGCAGCAATTCTCAGCCGCGTTCCGCGAATATCGCGAGATTTCCCCGGTGGATATGTCGCGGGAGCAATGACACGCCGTGAATTTCGCATTGTGCTGGACGTGCGGAGGAATTCCAGCGAACGGGACATTCGAAGAAAATTTCGAGGGTGACAGGGAAATGTTATTTCCGGTCACCGGGCTCGACGCTGCTGTGTAATTTCGCCTATTCGCGAAATGTCACCACCGGCGCTGACGGAGGCCCTCGAACCGGGAGATTGCGAATAAATCGCGTTAGACGATTTACTTTTAAGCCGCGGAAAAACCGCGGGACCATAAGGGGACTAAGTAGGCAGTCAAATCGCTCGAAAATCAAGTATTCTCTGCGAATTAATTACAAGGAGATGAACGCAAGGGCAGATTTTTTCTTGTACTCAATGTTTATTACTATCGCCTAGACTCTGGGCCCTAGAGTAAAAAAGTTTTTTTTTTCTACATATCTATTTTACAAATGGCGGCACACGAGGTTGATTATACAGTGGTTTAGAAAAAGTGTCGTTAGTTTTGCCCTGATATAGAGGTCCAAAATAAAGATACAACGGTTTCCTTGGAATATGTTTCTCTTAGAACCTGTACTTTTCGAGGGGACTTCTGGAAAAAAAATTGAACCAAAATTATTAAAATAGCGACTAGGAGAAGGCGGTTTGTACGATAAATGTCAATTTTCGGGGTGCACAGATGGCTGTTTTTTTTTTATCTCAAAAACTATACATTGGAAAAACGAATCTTTCGATTAAGGACTAGATTTGTATGCCTATAAGAAACCTGCAAAATTGCAGAAAGATTGGTGGAGCGATTTTCGAGAAACCGTGGTGACCGTAAACGATAAATTCGTTATCTATTCCAAGCTCATGGCAGTAGACCTTGCCGCTGCCTCCAAAATAACGAAATAAAAAAATCGTAATCTTAGTCTCCGCTGACTGGGAATAATCCCTTAAGGGGCCATACTAGTGGTGGAGAAATATCGATATATATCGATAGTTGGGCCATTAATAAGTAATAATATTACAAATTAAATCTGGGATTCTGAATTTTAGCTGTTATTATTTTTTAATTGACTAACCTACGATTTTCAATACCGACAATTATCGATAGTGAAAATAAGCCATCGATAGTATTCGATAGTGAGAACCATCGATAACTATCGATAGTACCATCGATAGTTCTCCACCACTAGGCCATACTTCGCGGTTCGAAGATCACGCAATTTTGTGCCCAAAAACGCTACCTGATATTAATTGAAACGCAGGGCCGCAGAATTCAGCGCGTTCGTTCGCGACCTTAACGTGTCGCCGAACGTGTTTCTCTTCTCCGGGAACGTGGCAAGCGAAACACGTATTTCCAGATAATTTGTTGCAAATTGATCGGCCTGTTACAGGCAAACGACACGAACGAACGTTGGTAAATCCGCGATCGTTAGCAATGCTACAGAGAGGATTGACTCGAAGCGTCAAACGAGCGTTCGCCAACGTCCAGTTCCCCCAGCCAATAATCGAGCCGGGTCCCTCGAAAATTGTACGGAATTTCCAAACTATCGGAATATCGGCTCCGGTGCGCCCTGTTACCGTTAAAACACGGCCACACGAGGGAGCCGAACTAAGCCAGACTCCACTGGATAACGCGAATCCGCGCTGCTTTCGCTCCAGTTTCGGATAATAAATACGTTAGCGCAGCTAGAAATTCCGTCGTTACATACAGAAACCGCGGAAACCTGTTCCCCGCTGTAATTCCTCGGTTAACGTGCACCATTAACCGCCAAGGAATTGCCGTATCGCGTGGAATTTGTTGGCAGAAGAAAAGGAAAACGAAATTTCCATCGCAGCTTGATTTGCTCGCCTACGATTTACGAGCTGCACAGATTTCTGTACAATTACAGTTCAAGCCTCAAACCCATCGCATCGACGTTCCCCCCACCCCCACGTTCCACCTGAACGATGTGAGTAAAATAGTAGTTCATACCTTTTCAATTTTCCCATCACACCCACGGGACCAATTGCTCTCGATACGAAAGATCGAGGGTGGCCTAGTCGCCATGGGGTCGCGCCAGGGAATAAAGCCGCCCCACAAAGTAAATCATCCTAAATGAAGAGCGGAGAATCAAATTAGAAGGTTTCGCGCGGTTGAAAGGGGCACCTCGCTCCTTTAATTAACGACCATTGGATGTATTCGCCGAGCTCGAATATATTCAACGGCACGCTCCGTGTCGCGCAAACGTCAGGCGGTTCGCGTCGGGGGACGGGAATACCGAAATTCTGGCAACGGAGGGGGCGCGCTCCCCTCGCCGAGCCGGCAAACCCTGGTTTCGCTTCGTTTGCATGTCAACCGATCGGTTTACACCCGATTTCGACATTACCGCGGACAAACGTAGCAATCAGGCGGGGGACGTCGTGAAAGCGTACGAACGGGTCACAGCCGTTCGTTTACGTTCGATGCTCACGATCCACTTTGCCAAGGGGACCCTCTTGCAGCTCGATTTGCTGCCGCTGCACTGGTTCCATAAAAAACGGTATTGCTTGTTATTGTACATAACGTTATTCGGCGGTCTGCTTTGAAACGTTCGGTGCCAGCGGAATGGAACTCGGTTAATAGTTCATCCGAGCGAGGCAACTCTGGCCAGCTCGAAGACGTTCTTCAAAGTGGAGATACACGTGTGCGGTGTGTTTAATATTAACTCTGACGGTAATTAAAGTGGCTGGCGATGGAGTTTCGGAGCAGATATCGAAGCCGATTCAATATCGATGTGGTTGTCTGGGCTTGGCAAATATGTAGCTTCTGGTCTCTGTATCTTCTGAATTATTCGCTACGTGACTTCTTTATGAAAGTCTGACCGCGGAATATTTTATGTTGAACGAACCGGCTGACTGCCGTTGCTCCGGTTGTTGCATTGTTCAGTGGGATGCTGGGGCTCGCGGGGCTCGGAAATCAATAGTATTTACATGGAATGCTGCACAGCAATATCGGCAATTCGGCTGAGTAGATAATTTATTGCTGGCCATTCGCGCTCCCCGTTCCATTCTCTCCTTGATACTCTCCAATTTCCTCTTCTCTCGTCCCTGCTGTCCAAAATTCAGCTCCATCGCGAAAACGCTACTTAGCATGAATGGGGAATGCATCAGACGCGCACGGATCCGCTTGACAACGGTCCCCAAGCGACTCATCCTCGAAGGCACGGTGCAATTATGAAAATGGGAGACCACTTTCAAAAATCAACAACCTCACCGGAATGGGGCCGACCCACCCTTGAACAGAGAGGGGAGAAAAGCTCAAGTTTAATGAGACGAATGAAGCGCGAAAATTGCAGGCTGAAAGTAGCTCGAGGAACGGGGACAGTCGAACGAGCACGATAAAAAGCCACGCAAGCTTTTCCGTGCGCAGGTGTTCAGAGGTGAAACAGAAATTTGCAGAAGCTGCTAATTGCGCTCGAGTCACGGTCATGATCGAGTAACCTTCCCTTTTTTCGTCAACTTCCCGATATATTGGCAAGCAATGTGATTGGCTACCCGTCCATGCAGTTTGGAAAAACGTCCAATTTCCTCTCTGACAAAGCTGCGAGTTCTCCTCCGCGGCTGGCTGTCCCAGTTGCACGTCTATCAGCATTGTTTCCCAACAAGTTGCATGATTAAGCGACTACCCGTCGAACTCCTCGAATCGTTCGCTGGCGTCACCACCGATAGTTAGCCGTCCTCGAAAGGCTGCGCACCCGATCGCGTTCAACCCTTCGGGAATAGTGGAGAACCGCTTTCGAATGTTCGCGAAAGGTCAAAGAACGGGCATAATGGAGAACAGCATTATATTCCGGTGACGTAGCTGGCCGCAGATCCGGTCAATTTTCCTCTCTCTTTCCTCGCGGGACGACCGGCAGAGGCTGACTCAGCCTATAAATAATTTCACGCTTTCCATTTGACCCTGAAGCTACCAAAGACCCCGAAATCCTCTCCTCTCGACCTTCCGCGCCGTCCTCATAGCCATCGCCCTCGACACCCGTTTTAATCCGTAGCGAGGGATCAAAGGGGGTCGAGAAATGATGAAATATGAAGTCCAACATTCAAGGGGATGTCGATGGATCGAATTTTATCAGAAGAGATTTCAGTGTCCATTCTGGAAATTTCATTCCTCGCGGTTCTCTTAGTTCGATTGCTTTAAAAATTAATTCCTCTGGGAAATTCGAGTGGTCGAAGGCGACTCGGGCTACCTCCAAGTGCCTTTCAAGTTCGGAATTACTTTCAACTGTTAGGAATCAACAGACTCGCACTTGCATTCGACGGAGGTATCTACTAAAGGGATAGGTAGAAAAGAGTAACATTTATGTGAAGGGTAAGGGGGAAAACAGGGAATGCCACTAATCAACTTTATCGAGAGAATGAAGTTTTAATACTTTAGTCCGCCAGTAAAGAAACAAGGTTCAATGAATTTATCTGCATACTTCATAACACGAAGCTTCTACCAGGCATCAGAAAAAAATAAGCAATAAAATAATAATTGTGGTACATTATTTTAATATTTTTTTTAAGTTAGACCAGGGCAGCATACTCTAACAAAATAAGAAAGTTCCACTTCTGTTATTATCAAAACGACGGAAAGCCACTCATTTTATAAATTGTCAGATATTTTACTTCTCATTTACTTGATGTGCACGAGACAGTGTCTTATAAAATAGCTGAGCATTAAGGTCGCAAAATTTTTTTAAGCCCATGGGGGCTTCGTATTTTGCTTTCGAACTTTTCTTTTTTCTATTCCTGACTCGACATATTTTTTTAATGTTCCGTAAAAAATATCTCGCAATATTCGCATTTCCTTCACTTGCGGAATGGGGAATGGGCATCTCACTGGCGGATGGGCATTCCCTATTTATACTTCTGCTAAGAGTGGGGACATTCCGTGTTTTGTTCCAGTTCAGAGTGGACATTACCTCTTTTTAACCAATATACCAAAACTTTGTCGTCATTTAAACTTTATAACCCTTTGTAATTCGACAGTTCTGTGGTTCCAGTTGCTACCAACAAAACATGCTATAAATCGCACATTCACGAAAAACGGACATTCTCTGTTTTTTAACCGACTTCAAAAAGGAGGAGGTCATAGATTCGACCCGTATGTATTTTTTTTATGTTTGTCTCCGCATAACTCCTCAGTGTATGGACCGATTTTGATGATCTTTTTTTTATTCGAAAGAGGGCGATGCCCCGGCGGTCCCTTCCAACACTGCATCAATATTGGATCAATGCTTTGCCACTTGTGGTTGATTCAAACTTCGCCTCATTACATAATTTGTATTTCATGTATTCTCGCATTTTGGAGTATTTTCGCGCGTTGAGTTGTAGACCCGATATAACGAATTTGAGGCACCCCTACTCTCACTTTTTCAAGTCGCTTATTTTTGGAATCTTCCGTTTCTAGCAAACGGTTCTTTTTTTACGAGCAGCTCTTTGTGTAGGCCTACCCATATTTTTTTACATAAATATAGTTATATAACTTAAATAATTAAAAAGTAAAAAATAAAAAAAAAATTTTAAATTATACCCGACTTCGAAGAAAAAAAATGGACTAAAAAGTAAAAAATAATTTTTTTCTTTATTTAATCCACAACTCTCCATTTTTTTTAAGCCGGCACCAGATTTACCCAGTGCAAATGATGAGGCGCTGACATAACAAAATTGAGAGTCATAGATTAAATAAGGGAAAAAATTATTTTTTACTCTTTAGTGCATTTTTATTTTCTTGAAGTCGGTTTTAATTTTTTTTAAATTCTTTTATTCCCCTTACACTTCATGTAACATTCCAAAGTTCTCGATAGAATTTTAGAACAAAAGCTTCACCATCACCTAGGTTTCACACATTTTTGAAATTTTTTTCTGGCGAAGCTGATGACGGAGGCAAACATGTCGATTGTTCTTTTCGCCAATGTGCGCGGCACGCACCATTCTCTATGTCAGAATCGCTTAGCATCGACAGGACGAAACCCGCCAATCCTGACTGATTAAAATCGGCATTCAACAGAGCAACGGGAGAGCTCAGCAATTTCGTCAGCGAATTGAAATAATGCCGCCTGCACAGTGACTGCATAGTTCCGAGGGCCAAAATTAATCTCGCCCGGGGATGAAAAACATTCTTCCTTTGGTTCATTTTATAAATTACTGCCTGACACAACATCATTCCGCTAAACGAATTCATACACTCGAAGCCGTGTACCGCCGCATTTCCACCTTCGCCGAGTGAAATTAGAAAGTGTGCTTCCAGCGTGACGCAATTTCGCGAATCTTATCACGTGCCTGACGGGCCCTCGGGTGTCGCTGTGAAAAGTTCGCTACGGGGAAAGGAAAATTATTAAGAAGAAGCTGAAAGAAGGATTATACACTCTCGAATGATACCCGAAGCTTGCTTAAGGCGAATGGAGATCCACGTTAAGCTTCCGCGAAATTGAGAAACGCTCAGGTGAACGTGAAATCGCGGAGGCAGTAATTTAAAATTGAAATCAAAAAGGGGAAAGAGGTGGATGAGATTGCGCCAAAAGTGGATGTCCAAGGGCATGGTAACCCTAATTTCCTGCCGCGCCTGGCCGACAGCTGCTTGAACCCGGGAATTGCTTCTGCATCATTTAAAATTACGAGCCGGCGTGCCCGCTCTGGCTGGCAGGCCTCGCGTCTCTTCTAGCCTGGAACGCTCCATTGTCCGTAAAAAAAACGTCCTACCGGGCACAAAGCCCCTGCTTTTTAACCCTTTCACGGTGAACGGCTGTTAGACGGAGTAGCCGTGCGATCCAGGCTTTTAAAAATTCCCTTGGAAATTACTGGGCGCGCGGGGCTCGCGTTAATTCCATCGAGAAACTTTCTATTTGCCCTAGCGCTTCATCCCTTGAAACGCTCGCCGGATTTCAAGCATCCCTGCCTTCTTTCGAGCACTCGCATTTTATTTACAGAGCCTAGCCGTGTTGCCAGGACGATTGCCGGGGTACAAAAGAAGGCGGGTGTTGCCCGGTTGAAATTGAATTTTCAACTGGCAAAGGTGGTAATTGCACGGAAGTTAGAACGAGGTAGCTATTAAACGCGGTGGAAGTTGACAGATAACTGATCCCGGTAGGCAGTTACAGCAGCTTCCACAGACTTGGCCGAAGCAGAAGTCAGATATTCATGAGCTACCAGGTAGCGGGGCTGGTCGATACAACTCTCACTTGCAGAGCAACCGAAATAGCTCCTTGTTGTAACGATCAGATAGTTGTCCCGTACAGAACCCGCGGACGAGATAGGAACGTCAGACAAATGAGGGCACATTGATACTTAATAAGACAATCGCTGGGAATCCTCCGTTTCTACTGATCGTATCAAAAGGAGCGCAGAAATATGAGTGACCCGAAATTCCTATCAACCGAGCCCATCCACTAGCTTTCCCTGGGAACTTTATACATTTCCATGACAAAGAGTGAAGCACCTGACACGCGTTGAAATTCCCTCCGAGGGCCCTGTCTCGTAGGGACAGTGGGGCACTCGATCCTGGAGAGGTTGATCGAAGCCACGCAGATGACACCTCAAGCTGACAGCTGCGGCTGATCGGTCGCCAGCTGACGATTAATCGATTTCGCGACGTTACACAACGAGTGAAAAGCAATGGGACTCGTTCGGTGACGAGTGCGCCTGGCGAGCCGCGCTTTCGCCAGGGGGTAATGTCCCCGATGAATTCGTACGGCTTGTGCAACAACGATTACGCTCTTCTGCCCAGGACACGCGCACGTGACGGACTTCAACATCGCGACGGTGCTGGAGGACGGGGAGCTGGCCACGTCCATGTCGGGGACGAAACCGTACATAGGTACGGGGATGTTTAATCGTGAGGCTGTTTGATCGGGAGTAAAATTTCGGGATTGTACGTTCTTAATCTACTGGTGGGGAAATTGGAACATTTAATGATGGGTTATCCAACGATTAATATTTTCACGAGAAGCTTGAGTAATTAACAATATAACATTGGGATGACATTGGCATGTTTTTGCGTCTTGTTATATAATATAAAAATTGACATTTTTACATTTGCTTTAAGGCAGGCCTTCCCAAGTAGGGGAAATCTGCTCCTGGAACACATGTTTCGGTTCCCCTTCCAACGCTGCGCCTTCAGCTAAGGTGGGACGACTTCTACTACCCTCTCTCCGAGGAGACAGTAACGTCGCTGGGAAGCATGTTGGGCGCTTTAGGACGAAAGTACCAAATGTGTCAAATTTTTATAGGAAATTTCATAATGACTTAAAAATAGTAGGAAAAATTAAAATTTAAACCAGCATTTCAAAATGACGTAAAAAGAATTTAAAAAATGTATTACATACAATGTATTACATACAATGTATTAAGAAAGAATTAAAAAAAATGAATTACATACAATAATTTTTTTAAAAGAATTAAAAAAATGTATTACATACAATGTATTAATACATTTTTTTAAAATTCTTTTTACGTCATTTTGAAATGCTAGTTTAAATTTTAATTTTTCCTACTATTTTTAAGTCATAATGAAATTTCCTATAAAAATTTGACAAACATTTGGTACTTTCGCCCTAAAGCGCCCAACATGCTTCCCAGCAACGTTACTGTCTCCTCGGAGAGAGGGTAGTAGAAGTCGTCCCACCTTAGCTGAAGGCGCAGCGTTGGAAGGAGAACCGAAACATGTGTTCCAGGAGCAGATTTCCCCTACTTGGGAAGGCCTGCTTTAAGGGGTATACCCGTTTGAACCCTCGGAAAGTGTGTACATTTTGTGGATTTTTTTACAAGTCAACGGCTTGATGAAGATTTCCCGTTTTTTTTTACTATGTTTACATAGTATTATGAACTACTTAAAAAAAAAGTTTCAGTTAAAAAACTATTGTTTTTCGGAAGTTATGTATACGTATCCGAAAGTCTCTCGATTTTAGACGCCTAAACGGTGGGCCTAAAAGTTCGCGCTACGTTCAACCAATTCATTTCCAATTTTGCATGCAGGATCGTAATAAGATTCCACATCGTCCATCGAGGGCTTTTTTTATTCCGATTCCCCGTTTATTATTTATAAAGAAAAAAGGTGTCATTTTCTCTTAGAAAAATGTAACTTTACCTGGGATCTCTCACCATTCCTTTGTTTTTCAAAATTTTCAAAATCGGCCCCGATGGACGATAACTATTGACATATTTTATAAGAAGATTTTATTGTTTTTTAATTCAGACACGACACACAGCTGTTTTTACGCCCACCGTTTAGCCGTCTAAAATCGAGAGACTTTCGGATATGTATCCATAACTTATGAAAAACAATAATTTTTTAACTGAAACTTTTTTTATAAGTAGTTCATAATACTATGCAAACATAGTAAAAAAACGGGAAATCTTCATCAAGCCGATAACTTGTAAAAAAATCCACAAAATGTACACATTTTCCGACGGTT
Source organism: Andrena bucephala (assembly GCA_947577245.1). Taxonomy (NCBI): domain Eukaryota; kingdom Metazoa; phylum Arthropoda; class Insecta; order Hymenoptera; family Andrenidae; genus Andrena; species Andrena bucephala. The sequence continues at coordinate 115,496,497 of OX387715.1, forward strand.
CAAACGGGTATACCCCCAAAGGGGTCTCCCTACCTTGACCGACGAAAAATGATGCGAACTTTGGGATTTTTTTAAAACAAAACCATTAAATATATTTACTTTCAGCTTTGTGGGTTTATTTGTCAATCTTCAGAGAATATGAAAACAAAATTGTATGCAAATATAATGGTTATATCAGGAGTTATAGTGTATTAAATAGAGCGCCTTACAAAAATCATATGCGCATGGTTAGCGTAAGATCTGCCGTTGTATTTGTCTGAAATAGAAATCTATCGTCTGAAATGGATGAAATGAGAGATACTGAAGAGTAAAAAAAATATGGCAGCGCCTAAAACAGACATCGATTTCTGCAAAAAATTCACTGGTTTTTAAGTCGCAAAAGTCTAATGTTGCAAAAATCGACTTAGTTTTAGTATCAACGAGAATGGTACATCTACTGAAGATATATACCAAGGTTCAAGTAAATCGGGTGATCGGTTTTTGAGATATCATGCTAATCAATTCAAAAAACAGTGAATCCCCGTTATGAGGCCATTTTTACCTCCCGTTAACAGTCCGGCGACTATCTCCACCGTTTCTTGGAAGCCTGCGGACGAGAGTGAGAGAACCGGACAACGAGCGAGAGGAAACGAAAGAGTCAGACACGAAGTTGCCGTTGGGTACGAAAGAGAGAATCATGTCAGCAACCCACTATGAGTCCGCCGCCAGCCCCGTTCGTCGGACTCATAACGGGGATTGAACACCGTTTTGCGAAAAGCGCGTTTAAAGTTTTAGGTACCGTTTTTTTTAATTCAATTTTTTTTAATATGTTGCCTCAATATGTACAAATATAGACATAAACTTTTCAATTAATATAATTGGAGGGTTTCTCTTAGAAAGAATCCCAAATATCGCGCTCCTTTTCTGGCCATAAAAGTAGGGAGACCCGTTAAGTGTCCTATTATAACGTTACATCTTTTCTGATTGTATTACAAGTGTGAAAATGCATAAAATTTGTATCCTTTTCCTTTTTTAATACACAGTAAGTAGTACATAACTGCCAATGTTACTTTGTACTGCCAATGTTCCCCCAGTTTACGGTACTTTGGGCGAGTTGCATGGTGGCTTCTAAGGCGTTTGTTAGTTTTAACGATCCTTCGACACAGCTCCAGAGATCTACATGTGCTCCTGCGAGGAATACGGAGTCCTTGGCTACGGTTTCTCCGTGGACTGGTGGAGCCTGGGGATCCTTGCTTGGGAAACCCTCGCCGGGGAACGCCCTTATGCTCTCCACTCCACCACCTCGCACAGAGAAGCTTTACGGATCCTACAGGTGAAATTGTCGATAAAATCCTTTTATACCTTCCATCACCGAGACCTCTACGTCCACAAAGTTATATTTTCCCTTCGGATCGCTACTCGCTACCCCAAGATCTCCTTTTACTCCCGCAGAATCTTCCCTCATTCTTTGTCCATTCCTTATCTCGTTAATGATAACGTCCCCGTCCTTTACGAGCACTTCTGCCTGTGTTTCTGTTTCCACTGGCGCCGCTCGAGGTTCCTTGCCGCAAGCTGTATCCTTCCGAAAAGGAGTTTGTCAGGGTTAAAGACAGCTGTCACGAAGTGTCCAAGGTTTAACGTTAGCGAATAATCGGCTATCTTTCACGAAACAGTATAGCTTTCGCCAGGAACCTTCGAGGAGTATCGGCTCTCACGTGAAATCGCGAAAGTCTCCTCGACCTTCCTAATAAAAGAAACGGCCTCCAGGAGGAATGTCCGACACCCTCTGGATGGAGCTCCTCGATACGCGAGCTCCTAGACAGACTACTAACCGTGGCGCCAGGGGCACGGGTGTCCACCTTGAAGGAACTGAAGCAAGTGGGGGTGATGAGAGACCTGGACTTCGATAAAGTGCTGAACAAGCAGATCAAGCCTGTCTTCATACCGCCGAAGGATCACCTCAACTGCGACCCAACGTTCGAGCTCGAGGAAATGATCATCGAGACGAAGCCACTGCACAAGAAGAAGAAGCGTCTTGCGAAGCAAAGGTGAGGGGATGCACAAGTTCCTCTGCGAACGTAGCTTACAAAGGAAGATCCTAAAATTAAAAAAGTTATGAAATTTTGGGGATATATATTTTTTTTACTGCCCAAATTCACTCTAGGGGAGTGGGAATTGACCCCTGAAAATCCGGATATCCTCCGATTTCGTGTTATAAAAGAAGAGAGTTTTGTCTGAAAACTTTTTTCTATCTATTCCAGAAAATAGCCGGATTTCCAGGGGTCAATTTCACCCCCTTGGAGTGAATATTGGCAGCAAAAAAGATGTGTAATACATACCTATATGAAGGCTAAGGGGGAAAAAATAGAAATGTCCATTTTTCCTGTTTTGTGACATTCCCCGTTTTCCCCTACTCTGCATATCCTGAAATTTTCATAATTTTCTGAATTTCCGGGTTGGAAATCCTCCCTGGTTACACTCGGGTGGATGCAAATAGTTATCCGAGATCCATCGAGCCCCGAACAATATTTGGGGTTCGACCGGGCTTGAAAGCGGTCTGAAAACATCTCGAAGCCCGTGAGTAGACACGGGCCCGCGTTGTCCGTGCGCACACCGGAATTTTCCACTCGAAGTGGGGAACGGAGCTTCTCGAGCACTCGATTCCTCCCATTATCCATGCAGATCCCTGAAGGTCGAGCAAACTCCAGAGGATGCACTTGGGCTCGCGGATGCCGCGGGACCGAGCGGGGATCTCAGGAGATTAGCATTCATCCCGGAATACCGTGTATACAACCGGGAGCGCGAGATGGAGAGGCAGGAGAGGGAGAGGAGGGAGAAACAGTGGGAAGAGGAGCTGAACACTGCCATGATGGGTGCCGAGGAGAGGCTCAAGTGAGTTACAATTGCAATCATACTCGCCCTCGTTGCGTAAACTCCATTTAACAAAAGTTTCTCACAACGACATTTAAAGCGATCGTTAGAAGGTTTAACGAGCCAGAGAATCCTATGATATACGCTCTTTTCCTTCGCTATTAATTGGCAATTACTTTGAAATACTGATCAGAATACGATTCCAAAGAGCCCCGATGAATTCCGAGCCTCAACTTTAACCCCAGCCAGAAGATTAACGTGTTCCAACCCAGCGGAAGTCGTGAAAGTTACATCAGCCCTCGGTGGATCCCCGCGAGGAGCTACCCCCGCGAATAATCGATGCTTACGAAGAATCCTCGAGCTCCCCCGGGAGATAAAACAAAGCTAGTGATACGGAGCAACGTTTAACCTCCCACAAATTCTGCCTCGAAGAAAAGTTACGAAGGTTCTTCGCAAGTTTCGATCTCGCAACGCGATGCTTCTGGCCTGCAGCCAACTGCAGCAACAGCGAAACTGTGTCCGACCATTTAGTCTTGCATACGTGGGGAATACCCCACCCATAGGCTCGGAGATCTGCGCCCCACGTATTTCTCGAGTAATACAGAGCAAACCCTGAATTGTCGAAATGAAAATTCACCGACTTCTTCCAGACGAATCGAGAGGTTCACCTTATCTAAATTCCACGTGCCTGCCGTTTCCATTCCCTCAGAGGGTGGTCTGTGATTGCAGAACGAAGCGGCAGCCAGCGCAGCGAGCCGGGAACCGGCTGAGCGTCTCGACGACGAGCGTCAAGACGCGCATAAGCGCATCCCCGCGGCAGGCCAGACGCGGCAGCACCGCGACGTCCTCCGACATCGACTACATCGACGCCAGCCCCGAGCCCTCCACCTCGTAAATTCCTCTGCAACGGTGGTTACTCCGCCGGGAAAACGGACGTCGGGGAGCACATTTCCAAGGGGGGTGTTTCTCGAGCGTCACGGAACACCGCTGTCCGAATTTAGAATTTACCCTCGACCCTTGTTTTCCTCCATGTCGCGACAAAGAAACACCCGCAGGGAGGAGGACGCCTCAATTCGGTCGTTACATTCTATCATTTCATTCCAAGAACGATCTTCGGCCCCCCCGCGGGCCAATGTGATACTTGTGCTTTCACCTTTCCGTAAAAGTAGAGTAGACATAGAAGATGGAAGTATTTTCTTTCTGCGTTCAATTTCTCAGCGATGAATCACAAAATTCGAGAATATTCCTGCTTTTGGAGCGTGGGCGTCCGGAGGGGGGAGCAAAAGAGCAGTCGCCCCTTCTGGCTTTTGAGAAAAAATGGCTTATTTTTAAAACCTGATCTTTATTTAGTTTATACTAAAAAATTGAATATTTTTAAATTTAGGTTTTAAATGTTTAATTATATTGACACTACAAAATGGGTTAAAAAAAAGCAAGAGGGCTACTCCACTCGCACCGCGTGCTTCATGATCCGATTCGTCGATGTCATCGCCAGGGTTGTTTTTTCTTTACTAGATATGAGGGCGGAGCGAAATTATATAGGCGCAAATTTAAATTTGAATTTTCAGTTGCCCTGGGTGCGGGATAGTTGTCTCTTGATTAACCAAACACAACTGTAAAAAAAATTTGGAAATATATTCATGTTTGCCGGTTCCTTTTTCTCTTAAAAATGTAAAAAAATAACATTGTGAATCTTATTTTTAAATGTAAAAAATAACATTGTGAATCTTATTTTTTACATTTTGAAGAGAAAAAGGAACCTGCAGACATGAATATTTTTCCAAACTTTGTTTATAGTTGTGTTTGGTTAATCAAAAGACAACTATCCCGCACCCGGACCAACTGAAAATTCAAATTTAAATTTTCGCCTATATAGGTTCGCTCCGCCCTAATAATTTTTCTTTACAGTCACCCCAAACTTGCCCCCTCTGGAAAAAGGTGCTTCATGATCCGATTCGTCGATGTCATCGGCAGGGTTGTTTTTTCTTTACTAGATATTAGGGCGGAGCGAAATTATATAGGCAAAAAATTAAATTTGAATTTTCAGTTGGCCTGGGTGCGGGATAGTTGTCTTTTGATTAACCAAACACAACTGTAAAAAAAATTTGGAAATATATTCATGTTTGCCGGTTCCTTTTTCTCTTAAAAATGTAAAAAATAACATTGTGAATCTTATTTTTAAATGTAAAAAATAACATTGCGAATCTTATTTCTTATATTTTTAAGAGAAAAAGGAACCTGCAGACATAAATATTTTTCCAAACTTTGTGTACAGTTGTGTTTACAGTTGTGTTAATCAAAATACAACTATCCCGCACCCAGGCCAACTGAAAATTCAAATTCAAATTTTCGCCTATATAGTTTCGCTCCACCCTACTGGATATATTTTTCTTTACCGTCACCCCAAACTTGCCCCCTCTAGAAAAAGGTCTACGGACGCCCGTGTTTCTTTTACAAAACTTTCTACGAAGTTCACCTCCACCCTCCCTCTACCAATTCAACTATTTAAGCGCCCCGTGCACCCCCCTTTCTCAAACACCAATGTACCTACTGTTTATTTTCGTAAGAGGTGGAAACTTGACCACGCGGAACACACTGTTAGAGGGAAACCGAAGAGAGAAGCCGAGGGAAGGAGCGGAAGTACCTTTTCCCACGAAAAAGTCCGCGTAAAGTGGTCCACGAGGGAGATCGAACTTTCGTGCAGCTTGTCGGTGAACAGAGCTCGTACGTGGTACTTTAACTTTCCTTTTAGAGAAGCTACGGCACCCCCAGCACCGAGGCAAAGACAATTTTGTAAGCCAGGAGAGAAGTAAGAAAAGTCCACGACTCCTTCGAGGCTTGTAACAGCGTAGATAGATAAGAATCTCACATTTTAATCTTAGACTATTGCGATTCGTATTGCGACGTTATTCCTAACGAATGACATTATTCGACCGCGCCAACGCGTCATCCAATGGTTCAGGATCCAATCGGCGGCTGAGTTGTGGATCATCGGCGATGAACACCGATGTAATTTTGTAAACTCGAACGTGAAAAGTATATAAGAATGTGATCCAGGGGTTGGAGTATATTCGATGACTCGGCACACCTGCTCCCCTTTATCCGTCGCAATAATTTCCTCCGCAGGTTTAAACAAGGAAATTGAACAATTCCTACTCGATCGGCAGAATTGGAGGAGATCCGTCTTCCAGCGGGGGTGGATAAAGCGCTAGTAAACTCAGCGATACCGCGGAGTTCTCCCGATTCATGACGCTTGGTGTTTAGGAAGGAGGATTACAAATGGGAATTTGGCATAAACGAGCGCGTGACTCACGAAGGAGCGCTGAATAATCGATAACGCGGGCGCCGTTTCGCGGAAAAGGAGCTGACGGTGAACCGAGCGGGTGGACTCGTCAATTTCTCCTACTTCTATCTCCGCCTTCGAAACCCCTTTGACAAGCAAAATAATTGTCGCCCTTCTGGGATTCTACTTCGATCGCGAAAATGATAAATCAACCCCGGACACCCTTCTCTCCGAATTCTTTGAAAAGTGCTGCCAATAACGCGATTACCGGAACGAGAGCTCTAATCGAAGACGACAGATTTACAGGGCGGAGAGTCGATGGAACGGACATTCGATTATTGTCCTCGTGGATTTCTTGTTCACAGCCGGAGGCTTCGAAGCGCTCGATTACGGAATTAAGAAGTGGCCAGGTTTTGTACACTCAGTGCTGTATTATCAGCGGAGAAGTTATCGCATAAACTAGCAATGAATTTTGACCGAGAAACGTTGCATCGCGAAGGGACCGCGCAACACCGGAAGGCGGAAAGAATTGATAAGAAGACGCGGGCCGCGATAAGCACGAAAGCAGCTGGTTGCTATAAGGCACGAAAGGAAACGTGGATCGAATCGATACAGTATTACGGAAGGCACGCAACGGTAGAAAATAGAAAAATATGCAACCGTTACCGGGGCGAGATTGAGAGAAAATTGCGGCGCAAATATTACCCCGAGGTAAATTCAATTTTCGAGAGGAAGTGTTTCTTTGTTTTTCTCCATTTCACAAATTGGCTGCGAGGCCAATTGGCCTCAAAACGTTGTGTTTCATTAAATGCACAGTACAAGGTGTTCTGAGAGAGTGGCTCTAACGATGATGAACGAGCTAATTATGTTTATCGAACCGCGCCCATTAATTTAATTTAACACCGTGAAATATGCTTCTACCCGCGGCCGCTAACGATTCCCGAGACTTTATGAATTTTCTTCCATTTTCCCTCCGAGAAGCTCGCTGAAGCTGCGTCTTTGAAATTCAATCAAGATTAATGCAATTTCCCGCTCCAAGGCGACGCGAATCGACCATTATAGTCCTTCTACTCTCGTAAAATACTCGTTAACGCGGTGGACGACGATCGCGAAGGAAGCTGTACAAAATTTACATAAATGTCAGCACTCGGTGCTGGTGACCAGCTTTTCTTTCTTTTTAATGAAAATGAAACGCGATAGCGGAGGGAAGAGGCGCCGAAACGAGCCCCGCGATAAGAGCTTCTTCGATGATTATATCGAAGGATTCGATCCAAGTTGTGTTAATTTCGTTATCGGTCGAGGTACGAAAACAGAAGCTTTCCGCGAGGGCTTCTCAGAGTTTCCTTGGGAAATCGAGGAGAGAACGACGGTGGATTCGTCGAGGTGAGTAATTACTTTCTTTCCGTCGTTAATCGTGGATCGTCGGCGCACGATTAGTGGAAACTGAACGGGACAGAGGAGAACGAGGAGAATAGTTTCGCCGTTCAATCACCATGGAGCTTTATTTCTCGACCAAGCATCGACGCTATAAGCAATATATACTTCCTTCCTTTTGTAGAAAATATATTAAACTATCTGCTATCTTAGTATTAAAAGGGTTAATTTATTTGTCTTTCGAGAGCGATTGCACAAAAGATGAACCTGTATTAAAGCTTCGACCCAGCGGATCCTGAAAATCGTACGTATTACAAGATGCCTGGTAGCAGCGGCGATAACAAAACCAACAACGATGGTAATACAACTAATAACTACTTCATCTTTGTATTCTAAGAGCTACGAATTGCGTTTGTTAATATCACAAAAGTATTGCCATTTCGCGGCCACCACTCTCATTCGTAACGACACCGTGAAAATAGAAAGAATCCCCTTTAATTCCTATCTACCTTCTCCGAGAATATTCTTCGAGAAAAATAGTGTATTATTCGGAATTAAAGAAACGTTGATTTATTTTCGTTATGTCCTGGATATTATTTAAATATTTACTAAGCTATTATTATCAGTCTGTAATGTCGGATAAGCGTTTTATCGAATGCCAGATATGCATCTTACTTGGCCATTTGATCTTTATGTAACAGGCCTAGCAAGACCGTCAACTATTCTTTACGTAATCACAGCAGATATTATTCAGAGTCATGAAGAAATGTAATATTGTCGTGAGCCCTTCGATCGGCCACCAATAATAAAATAAATCTAATTCGTAATTTAAGCTCCGTACCAACATAAATCAAGAGTCTCACGTTTTAAAATAATCTCCTGGTATAGACTATCAAAAATATGCTGTTATAAATTAAATGCCTTAACGACTGATAATTGTACATGTTATATACAACGTTGGTATCTATACGTCTACTTGTAAAGCTTCGCGCACCTTAGAAAAGTTACAAACAACCATTGATTCACGGAAGTAAGCAGTCTCAATCAGAACAAACTTGTCTATAAAAAAATATCTCCCAAATAGTGGCACAAGCTGTACAATTATTTAAGCGACGGGCGTCGCTTTAAACAGTTGTACATCTACTGAAATGTTCGTTTAAACGGAAGTCACGTCGGTCACTTCGATTCTGGATATCGGTTTGGCGGGCTCCACGATTATGAAGTCATCATCTTTACCAGTAGACTCGCCGATACGAAGTTCCCGCAAATTGGCCATTATTGAGTCGACCTGTATCGGTTGCTCCGGCGCACTACTGTTCTGCTTAAGCTTATTGAAATGAAGGTAACAAATACCGCGATATCTTCGCCACGTTATCTCGTTCGCCTTAACCCCGCGCTCCGATAGGGCATTTTTCAAATCGCGTACTCTCGCGCCCGACGAAATGTTCGATAACTTCAAAGAAAATTCAATTTGCGACTTGGCCTTCTGTCTGAGATTCCTGCGACGTTGCTGCCCACTTTTATCGCTGCTCTCCAATTTCTCCTGCAACGATATAAAGGCAGGGGCATAAAGGACACGCTTAAATCGATTGCATACTTTTAAATCATATATCTACCTCTCCTTCTTTAGAAGGTGATTTATTATCGCTCTCGCGTTTCACTTTATTATGCGTACGTCTCCTTGGGAGACGTACTTTCACCGGTGTCTCTCCATCTCTGTTCTCTCCCTCTCCACAGGCATCATTAACGTCAACACCATCTTTCCTTATCCTGGAGGATTTGTTCCTCGAGTAGTTGGAACGACTTCTGTAAGGCTTCGGCGATTCAACGTCGGAATCTTCCTCCTTCAAAGTTATTACCTTACCGTCTCTAAACAGAGAACAATACATTTAAGAAGTCAATGCATTTATACGTGCCAGCCACCATATACGGTGTAAATTGGATATATCTTAACGCGTACTTCTCATCCATCTCTTTCAGCTGCTGTAACGCTGGCATAATTTTAAGTCTCCTTTCGCTAAGAATATGCCACAGGATGCCGGTAGGTTTCTTCAGCCGTGGATTCACAATTATCGTTTGGGTGGGTGTAACAATTATATCTACAGGCACGTCGTACTCTTTGAATAATTCAGGTGGCAAGCTATCAAGTAATTGACAGTCGTGCACAGTCGTAATAACCACGGTGTCTTGAGTCACAGCACCCATTCTCATCATCATGGCGAACTCCAAGTCAGCGAATCCTTTACCGTTACCGAGTCTGTACCCGTCGCGGCTGACGCACACAGATCCCATCACCACAAGATCTATCTGAGAGACAATGGGAATGCAAAATGATAGAAATAAACGTGCTTAGTGACAAAGCGCTGTTAGAGTGTATACCTTTGTGTTAGAGTCTACGCCAAGCGGCTTCCCGACTGCCATCAAGCCATGAATCTTTGATAGAGTTCTCAATTCATTTTTAGTAGCACCGGCGACTGGTTTAACTTGGACAAACAAGCCGGACTTTAATCTCGGAATCGGGACCAATAATTCTTTGTTAGCCTCCAACGCTAAGAATCTGACTGGCTCTTGCGGCTTGTCCGGGTTTATTTTCACCGTCTTTGCATTTTTGAACTCGTCCAGCTCCGCCAGGCACAAGGCTGCTTCGGTGGCACCCTTGAAATTTGGTATACGGTCGTACACAGGCATAGGAAAATTGACCAGCTCGCTTTTCATCAAGTAGTCCCATACTTTCTGACGGAAACTAGGTTTGGTAACTTCTTCCGCTGAGAATTGTAAATGAAATTGCTGTGTTATTAATTGATAATTCATCGTTCCCTGTGACTCATCGGTATGCCATCTTTTGCAATACACTTCCAAAACCGCTTAATTCTATTCGCAATAACGCGGCGGCACGTAAAGCGCATACATCGCGAAGTTTAATGAAAAATAAGGAAGATTTCGAAACTGCATTTGTTATCAAACTTTTCCTCGCAAATACTTCGGCTTGAAAATGCACGTGCAACGAGTGCGTGTTTATAGCACGTCAAAGTTTTACTCACGTATTTGCTCCTCGGTCATCTTAACTGTATTGCTATTCGAAGCGACTCCAATCGAGATACACCGATTACACGTCGAAATAAATAGAAAAAGGGCCGTTTATGAAGTTTCTATTTTACAAAAATAGATTATATCATTTATCCGTGATCCCTTTTACGCTTGTTTCTATTTCTATGCGGGGCCAGGTCAGTAAACTTGCCATGACAAAATCCACTAGAGCTTTTACAAGACCGTGACTTCTTAGAACAAACTTAATAGGCGATTCCTCCAATCCCCGGTCGCGTGCTTCGATCCGCGCGTATGCTTTACACACTTCTGGTAACGATTGAAGCGGTGCAACGCGTTTGACAGCTTTCAATCAGCCTGCAGTAGATACAGACACAGCTGGCGCATCTGTGCGGACGCAGAGGCGCCAAGCGCCTGGTGGGACTTTCAAATGCGTGCCCTTGCGTGCCCTCTACTACTGCGTCCGTCGATAGTTCGATCGATGTAAAAGTCTAATCAGACTTTAAACTACACTATTCCGCAGTAGAGAAAACGTATAAATGAGCTAGAGGAATTGTTTAAAATCGGTGGTAACATTGTTCATTACGTTTTCGAACGACGATACGTCACCGCACATATGTTCAGCGATGCACACCGGAAACGCACGAGGCGAAACGATCGACAACGGCAGGGCCGTACACGCGTACATTTACATTACCCGGAGCTATTTGCAAATCAATCGGAGTCATTATAGCTCGTCGAGGTTGAATATCGTCAATAAACTCCAATAATTGTTTCCGTGTTTCTTCCAACGTAAAAACGAATTGAATTGAAAATTGTTCGCACGAGTGTCCCGATTGTTTCCAAATTTGATACGCTACTGGCGGGCAAGAGCGACAGTGGGAGAGACACTAAGTCCATCGTGGAAAAATGGCCTTACTCGCGAGAAACATCTGCAAGGTATTTTCGCAGGTAATGCATATTCGATTTGAATAACGAATCTCTATTCCCTGTATGATTCTTAGAAACTTCCGTATTCTACTAGACTAAAGTATCATTAGTTCTACCAAATCCATTTAATTGCACGGTATGCACTAGTACGAACGAAGACAGTGCCCAATGATTATCACAAGGACGTTGCATACGAAGTAACTTTTTTCGCAAAGACGCGTGAAAACTTTTGTTATGCAGCAGTCAATGAAATTCCGGAGAAAATAAACCAAGACTCTGTTTCCTGCCTGAAATGCGTTAAAGCAGACAAGTCCTTGGCATTCAATTAGTAAAATCGATAACACGAACGGGTTCGGCGATTGTGTTATTCAATCGTTACATTTCCGTCTCTATTCTCGTTATATATATATATATATATATATCTTTTTAACGCGGCACGTATGATCAAATTGTACGTAAGAGAAGATTTTGTGTTATATATCCTTATTGCATTTAATCACTCGATTTATGACACTGAAGTGTAAAATTCGAAGTATTTGTATTCGCAGACTACTCCAAAGGGAGCTGTTAGAGCCTTGCACGTAGGGGTGGTGCGCCATCAGGAAGCGGTAAGTGTTAATCATTTCTTTGATAATTATCATCTTGAACAAGTACAACCGTCTCTTTCAGGGAGTTGAACAAGAAGGGAAGATAAAATGCACCCTCATACCAGGAGATGGCGTGGGACCGGAACTAGTAGTTTCCGTTCAGAATGTTTTCAAGGCAGCAAATGTGCCAGTTGAATTCGAACCCTACTTCCTCTCTGAAGTAAATCCGACACTGAGCGCGCCGCTCGAACAAGTGTCCAACAGTATTGCAAGAAATCGAGTATGCTTGAAGGTACTCTCGCGTACAATGCTCGAAGAAAATCACTCCTACTTAACGATACTAAAAATGTAATTTATCTAATAGGGTATTCTAGCGACGCCGGATCACTCCCACACCGGCGAACTGCAAACATTGAATATGAAACTGCGTAAAAGTCTAGACTTGTATTCTAACGTGGTGCACGTAAAATCTCTGCCCGGCGTTAAATGTCGTCATAAGAATGTGGACTGTATCATCATAAGAGAACAAACAGAAGGAGAGTACTCGGCTTTGGAGCATGAATCTGTGAAGGGAGTGGTAGAGTGTTTGAAAATAGTGACTGCTACCAAGAGCCAAAGGATTGCAAAGTTCGCGTTCGATTACGCACTGAAGCACAACCGCAAGAAAGTCACTTGCGTTCACAAAGCCAACATCATGAAGCTTGGCGATGGTCTGTTCTTAAAGTCATGCCAAGAAATAGCTCAAATGTACCCTAGGTAACTATATTCCCATTTTATTTCATCGCGCGATACGAAGAAGCGAGAATTATATGTTTGATGTAATTGCAGGATCACTTTCGAGACAATGATCGTGGATAATTGCACGATGCAAATGGTGTCTAATCCGCACCAATTTGATGTAATGGTATTACCAAATCTGTACGGTAATATCGTCGATAATCTTGCGTCTGGACTGGTTGGTGGCGCTGGCGTGGTCGCAGGTGCCAGTTACAGTCCAGAATGCGTTGTCTTTGAACCGGTAAGATCAACTCATTTACAACGTGGAACTGTCGAGGTTCGAATATGAATTAACGAAACCTCGTTTATGATACAGGGAGCGAGACACACATATTCGGAAGCTGTTGGCAAAAACGTCGCGAATCCAACTGCCATGATCTTGTGCGCCGTAAAGCTTTTGCGCCACGTTAATTTGAAACGTTATAGCGAACAGCTGAAAGACGCGTTGAACCGCGTCTTGAACGACGGGAAAGTATTAACGAAAGATTTAGGTGGACAGAGCTCTACCACAGAATTCACAGCCGCCGTGATCAGCTGTCTTCGCTAAACAACTATTCTCGCGCGATCTCTGGTAATCTTCAAGAGACTTATGTAACATAGAATGATATAGGCGCATTGTACCCATTTTACAATGTCGGAAACAGTTTAAATGGTCGTGTTGAATTGTATAGAATTATCCCACCACAGACTGTACCTAACTTATGCATTGTAAGTCTAAATTATTTAATGAAATGTCATTGTGTCACTGTATTTATAACTGATATTGTACTTGTCACAAGACGTTCTGCCAGTTGTATGATAACTATGTAATACTCGAATTGTACATTAATAAATTGTACTACCTCCTACAGATCGACAACTATTTATTTACGTTTGACGACATAACCTCGTCGCAATGTGTTCTTATAAGTTACCAGTGCTTATAATCTGTGTATAATTATAAAAACAGGTTTAAAAAAACTGTTTACAAAACCTCTATGCTCCTTTGGACGAAACTGACGTCAATCATCGCGAATATTTGACTAAAATACGGTAACAAAAAGGCCGTCGTTCCAAAGTACGGTTTAACAGAAACTCACGTAAAAATTTATCGACATTCGGAAACTTCACTCCTGACTTGGATGCAACGTATGTGTGTATATACCAATTAGCATTCTGCATTAAAGGCACATTCCATTTTACATGCAACGGCATAAGATACATAAGCGAACTGTCAAGAAACACATGGCCCGATGGACACCGGAGATTTGGAACTGGAGTTAATACGCCAAGACATTGTAAAGAACCACCTTCACGTCACGGCTCTAATACAAGTAAATATTATTGGGAACAACATTTTTTATAACAAAATACAGCATAACCTCAAATACAGAACGATATTGGGAAAAATGGATACATTACGACAAATACGCTCCGAATGAAATGTACTGCTGATATAATCACTGTGTTTATATGCAATTACCACTCACTCAACTACAGAATCATTTCGTCTCAACGACATTTTTATCATAATAATAATTCTAACCTAAAGCGAGATGTACAACAAAGAATTGTCAGTTTATTCCAGCGTTTGTTTATCAGCTGATGTATGTGTTCTAGGATATACAGCAATGTACTGGTCCTCTAGAGTTACTCAACGAACTGAATGGAGAAGGCAGAGCAAAGATAGCGGCGTTGAAATCATCCATAGATAATTTAGCGTCCGCAGCGGAAAGGGAGCTGTCCGAGAAGAAGAAAGCAGAATTGCTGGCGGAAGTAGATACCTACAAGCAGCAGCTTAATACTTCCCTAGCTGCATTTCGTAAAGCCAATGTTGTCAGCGTGTGCGTGATAGACAAGCTTGCTAAGGAAGAGCTACTATCGATGCCAGAAGAGCACCAAGCTGCTGTTCGTAAGAGGCGCAACAAGCAAAGCGTAGCGAATACATCGAGTCAGCTGTCTGATAAACTGTTAAGCATATCCAGACATCTAGCCGAAACAACTCAGAGAAGCGCGAACACCTTGGATAATCTAAGTACATATTTTGTATTTTATAAGCATTTTTTGAAACAACAAGTCATGACATCTAACGCTCTGAAATGTTTCAGTGACCTCGTCCGATAAGGTTACTAGCACGAAAGGCGAGTTGGAACATCAGCAACAAGTTATAGTTCAATCTGGAAAACTTCTAGGCAAATACGGCAGAAGAGAAGTTACTGATAAAGTTTTACTAGCACTTGCGTTTGCATTTTTCTTCGCCTGTGTCTTCTACATCTTACAGAAGAGACTGTTTTAAAAGTACAACAAATCGTTTGCGTGCGAGCGGTATTTCCATGGAAGAGTACACGTTTCCCGAGCCACGAGTGAATTACGAATAATTTTTCTCCCATCGTTACTTGTTTTTTAACTTTTAGCAGAAGCCCCGTTTCGTAGCAATACTATTTTATGATAGAAATAAGAGCGTTTAAGAAATGAGAGGATTCCAAGATCGCATTTTTCGAAGAATAATGTAGCTTAGAGGTCACGATACGCTCGTAGATCTCATCACCAGAACTGATTGAACATTGCCAGCTGATTTTGAATTATAGAATCCTGAAATAAAGAAGAAACATATTATAAATACCTAAGATTGCTGTTACATCACCGCGTCATTAGCTTCGCTAAGTAGTTAAATACTCCACAAGTTGTTCCACACCAGCTCTAAAATTCTGATCGAAAGCAAATCGCGCTAAGAGACGGTGGAATTTACTGTACATTTTTACAACTGTTCATAAATTCCTCCCGCGATATGACCCCGTCCTTATCGACGTCCATCTTCTCGAAAACCTTGTCCACGTGCCTGTCGACCATTCGCTGAATCGTCTGACCGTTGTGGAGCATCTCGTAAATCGCGGACATTATCACCAGCATTTCCTTTCTGGTGATGTAACCGTCCCCGTTTAAGTCGTAAAACCTAATGAGAGCCAAGAATAGAAAGTAACGTTAAGCGACCGTTGTGAACGATCCGCGATATCTGCACGGTTCTGGAGGATCACCTGAAGATCCAGGAGAGCTTCTGGTCTATATCCCCGTTGGTGATCAAAGCTATCTCGGCGAGGAGATCCCCGAAGCTGACTATACCGTCCCCATCCCTGTCGATGGCGTTGAAGAGGATCTGCGCGTACTTGGCCGGGTCCCCCAGTGGGAATAATTTCGCGTACGCCGGTTTCAGATCGTTCGTGGTCACCGCTCCTCGCGGGCAATGCTGCTTAAAAGCACGGTAGAGCTTTCGTATCTCGTCCTTCGAGAAGCCAGTTTGGCACGTTAGAGAGGAGAGCCGCTCCGGAAATATGTACGGCGGTTGCCTCTCGTCGTCTTGAATGTTCTCTACGAAAACGCAGTGAGGTTGAACAGTCGTCGAAGGTTCTAAAAGTATTGAAAATCATCTTGTACGATCATCTCTCTATCCCTTGCGACGGTCAATGATTTATCAGCTAATCGCCTCGGTATGGTATCCGTTCGCGTAGACAAGAGTCGCGTGGGAATCTCGTTGATGCGTGTTACGGTGTTGATTTACAATAAAAGTCGGGGTAGTAATTCAACGGTGATCGAGGTGGGGGGGTCTGTTGTTAGTTTCAGTAGCAACGTACCAGCTATCTTCTGAATGCTTCGCTTCATCTTCCTGAAGCTCCGTTGCATCTTCAACGAGAGGCTCGCTCGGCTTCTGATCTGCTGGCTGCCCTTGTCGTCGGCATTGAGACTGTTGGGCATTGTTAAAAATTTCTGGCATGCAAAAACGTGTCGTTTTTAACGGAGAGGAAGTGGTACTTTCTTTATCACAGTGTACCAAAGAGGAAAGAAAAGGAAGATTACTTCGGTACCGCCATCCTCGATCGGCAGGATACCAGAGAAACTGCGCGATGAACGAAGCTGCCGGGGGACGAGCGAGATGCAGAAGCTGTCTCAATCGCAAGTGAAACGGAACTGACGCACGTGGTGCAGCCGGGTTCGAAGAGCGGCTTTGAGGAAACTGCTATTCAAAATATTTAGACGATTCGCCATGGTCAGTAATCGTAAACCTGAAGGACGAGCCTGCCGCAAATACGTTTAAAAATGAAACGTTTCGTTCTTCGGCGTCGATGTGCATCTGGTGTACGAAACCACGAATCTCGATGAATCCTGATATGCTCTTCTCTATCCATTTCCAGAACTAGAAACTAATGATTACCATTACTCCAGATGTCTAAAAAGTTGCTCCCATTTTGCATAATTAAAAAAGGCATTACGCTTATAAAGTAAATCCCTCGACGCACCCTATGCATCGGCCAAACTTCTTATTATAGAAGCCACTTATTCATTATATTCGCGTATCCCCGCGCGCGTCTCCCGAGGAGAATACCAATTAGGCAAACATACGCAAATTCGTCTGACCGCGTGATTCATCCGTTCGCGTTGGGATTACCCAGTTTCCAGAGATCGGGATTCTTTTCTTATTTCAATGAGAAAAACACAGAGCGACCCTGCGCCATCCCCTTGTGCCATCGTCCACTCGACCGTTATCAAAATGCAATTGACGTAAATTGAATCCAGCTCACCGTGACACGAATACCCCTTATCGCTCGATTATGACACTCGTCTAGATTTCAGACATTTATGGTGTGTACCACGGTGGACCGGATTTACAGAGGCACGAGAAAATCATTGGAGTATCGCGAAACCCCTTGGTGCAAAACGGCGGGTCGCACTTTCTCTGCCAAATGCTATTAATAGTCGCCGAGAGCCTGGAAACCAGCTATTACGGTAATAGGAAATGGTAACGGCCTAGTCATGGTGAACCGTAACAAGAACGATTACGCGTTAGCTCAACACTTTTCTATTTACAGAATAGCTTGAGGCTTATCGGGCGCGATCGACATCTCGTTGGAAGACGCGATTGATTAAACTGGTCTAGAATTATTGTTGAACACGCAAGCACGGATTCACTCTTCTTCTGTTTTCCCAAAAGGAATATAAAATTGGTTATTCCTCGTTGAGGAGTACATTCGCGATGATACGTAGCAAAATATTGATAACTTTCTGCGGATGTAATTGGAGGCATGAGCCTTGACATGTAGGGCAGCACAAAGTAGGGCAGTAATCAAGTTCGTTATCGGCGGGAAGAGCCGCGAATTGAATGGCGGCTCGTGAATGAATCGACACGACTCTATGTCACTCTTATGGGATAATCGTAACTAAATGCCGAGAAAGAACGAGGCGATAAAAATACTACTGACTCCTCTTTTGTCCGATGATGATCAAGGAGGAAACAGAAGCGCAGTTTCTGCGTATCGAAATGCCGATCAAATGAGTAGCTACGATTAAGTCAGCACCCCCACTGTTATCGTATATTTTCTTGAGATAGAATCCGTGCACGCTTGGAATACAAAAATAGGCAGCACGCCGGCTGAATAAAAAATTATGCCTCGGTTCGCAGCAGACAATGAACAGATAGGGTGTTCCCCAAGTTCAATGTGACCGGAAAGAATGCCTGCCCCAATAATCTGCACGCGCCAATATCCAAAAATAATGTGGGATGCTCGGTTAAACTGAATTCCTGATAATCCCCGATACAGTAAGAGCACTAGGATGTATACACAACTTTTGCGTTCGCGATAGGCTTCCTCCGATAAACGAAATAAGTTACATGGGAAATTAAAGATAATGCCGAGCGTTCAGAGTCTTCCTCGAGGTGAAAGCGACGTACGAGGGCATAACTTAAAGCGATCAAAAACAGACCGGTCAGAGGTCAAAGCTATCATCCTTAATCATCAGCGCTCTCAAGTTCGCGCTGTCGTCGAGGAAGACGCTGAACAATTACAAGCGTACGCGTATTTACAAGTCCTCGCAGCGCGTTTTTCCCTGAGCGGTAGGGAAGTCTTAGTGTATAAAACAGCAGTAAGCATACAGCATCTCTCCATTGGGAGAGTGTACTTGCCGCGCGAGTACAGCTCCAGCTTCCTCCGAAAGCCCGGAAACGAAACAGAGAAGAGCAACAAAGAGAGGGAAGGGCGAAAGTGAGCGTTAACTATAAACGATTTGAAGAAAACAGAAAGAAGCAAACTGTTGTCAGTTAAGTGAACCGCGACAAAAGTGCCAGGAAACCTGAAGGGAGACTCGTTGCTGATCGCTCTGTTCAGAAAGTGTGAATTTCGAAAGTAAAGACAAAGAAATCGTTAAATGTACATGTCGCAACCGCTTGTCATCCGGCGTTGTAACATGAAAGTTCGTCAAGCTTGACTTAACATGGTACAATTATTCGTGTGCCCGCACTTACGTTCACTCTGACAAACTTCTTTTCTAGCCTTTTGTCGGTTGTTAGCGCCGGGGCTTAGCGGAACAAAAGAAAGAGTGTGCTGAAAATGAGAATACTAGTCGCGTTCCTGTTATTAATCGTCGCTGTATCCGCGGCGCCGTGGCTTAACATTCTTTTCGGCGGTCAGCCCGGCTACAACTACGGGGTACCGGAGTATAAAAATCAACAGTTCGGGCGTCGACAAGGGAAAGGTGGAAAAGAACGATGGAAGGAGATCTGCAGGACGATCAACGCCGATCCCTACGCCTTCCCAGGCCGTGCTCCTTATCCTGCTGGTCCGGTCTGCCCTTGGCGATGATCCGAGCTTGCGGTCAAAGCAAACGGATCGTACAGGTGCGTTGAAAATATGAATTTATTGTAACAATATCAGGGAGTACGAATATATCCAATTGTTATGAGTATTTCAGTCGGTATACAACTTTACTGCTTGAGTAACTAACGATACGAAAGTACGGGGGTCCTCTGTACCAAGAGTATAAATTACGGTACCGGGGGCAACGTTTCTCGCGGCGTCTTGTTTTATACACTGATTGTACATGACTTCTCTAGCGTATTATATCCGCACAATTAGTCGTTGCTGTCACGCTAATCTAAGCCCTAAGTATCATCAATTATCTTAAAGATTTCTTAATGTATAGGGTGTTCTGAAACTGTAGGTGTAAGCTTAACTAGCTGATAGAGCACATTTCAGGGAATAAGAAAGTCTTGATGCAGTTTTGGTGGGGAAGAAAGATAACGGTCACTTTAAATTAACAGGGATTTGGAAACTATTCGTTCGGACTATCGGTCAATGTCGTACGAAGGAAACTATCTTCACTTTTAACTGATGAAAGCCGAATACCTCGGAAACTATTATTCTGCACACCTCTGTCCATTACAAGTTTCCCGTATCTCTTCGTGACTTGTGTGTAGTAATCAAGATCGCACCTACAGTTCTGGAACACCTCCTATTATAGTACAGCAAGCTCTTTCTCGTTCCCTTCTCCTTTCTTTTTCACGTAGAAAAATAAATCATTTATACTACACAAGGTTCAAGTTATACACGTTCCGTTAAAAAAATGCATGTTATCGTTATCGTCATTACGACTGTCGATGGTCTTAATAAATACCGTATATATTACACATTATATACAAATAAAAAAAAATCACAGAATGACTGTAGTAGCACGCCAGTTCGTTTATAAAAAATCTCTCGATGCCCGATATCGAGTCGTTCCCCTCGAGCAACATCTGCGACGTGTTAGAGAAATTTGTACACCGCGTGCAGCTGTGGAACGTGACAGGACGAGAAAGAAAACAATCATTTCCACACTTGTATCAGTCCGTCTGTACTACCAGTGAGGATGCAAGTGTTCGACATCGCCACGGCTGAAATAGTATCGTGATGACCGGAAGACGGTGTTTCAGGACCCTGGCCACCTTCCTCGGAATTTCTAGTTCGAACGCCGATGCCTCCACCGGACGACGGAGTGGGACCGCCGCCGGCTAACACCTCTTGTACCACGTTCGTTCCATCTATCAAGCGTTGCCTGAAGAACATCAGAAATGTTGTACTGCCCGTGGCAAAACCACTGGTCATTGGAAGAATGTAAATAGAGCATGTATATAAAGCATTTAGAATAAATAAGGTGTTCAAAAAGCATCGTGAATGGTAGCCTTTGTTTCATACACAATTACTAACTCGTATGCTAATGAATTCGGAGCAGTGACGTCGTTGGCTGCAGGCAGTGCGACGTACGACTCATTCGGCGTGTTCAAGTCCCAGAAGCGCAGTCTCATGTCAGTACCGCCAGCCAGCAGAAAGCCCGAGCGATCGATGCACCCAGAATACATGGCGCATACACTGTGGCCGCCTTGGGAGTGACTAAGAGGCGGCGCACTAGATGCCCAAAGAACCATTTGTCGGAAATCAGTCTCGAGGTTCCACATTGAGATTTCGTTGTTACCCTGTACGGCCGAAATTATCCACGAATGCTCCGTCGGATGGGTGATTACCTTTCTTACTCTCGCACCTACTACCAAACATGTTTCAAGTTTCACATCGATTTCGAATACGTTCTTCTACTTGCGACGCTTTGTTCGTTTATAAATTTACCCGTGGGATGCTTGATACTGGTTATTGGCAACTGAAACCGCAAGTCCCAGCACGTGTGCACGCCCGAGCTTGTGCCAAGCGTCAACCATTGTTGATAATTATTTACACAGAACGAGGTGATCACCCCGTGCTTCAAATCGTTCTCTAGGCGCCACGTTGTACCGGGGCATCGCAAGTCCCAGCCCACGAGCGAGCCGTACAATGAAGCGTACACGAGGACCGATTGCGATCCAGAGTCCAAGTACTGCAGATCAACCGCGCACCCTTCCTCCTGCATATTCAGACATGTAATATCACTTTATATCAGTGAAAGAACACAGAAAGGGCATAGAACGATATTGCGGTGTGTATAGTTACCTGAAGATCCAACTGTCTGCTTCCGATGACACTCATTTTACTTGAATTCGATTCAATTCGCAAAACAAACACTGTGCCTGATTGGCTCGCAGAACTCGCCAACGATTGCCCCTGATCGCATATAGCCAGACCGACTAATGGATCACCTCTGTGCATGTAAGTTTGCCTGATGCAATTAAAATATTTATTAGATACGATGCATCGGCTGTTGGGTAAGTAACGCGTTGCTGAAGCTCGATGAAGACTCTACCTAGAGCGATTAGCTATGTTTCGACCTTCCATCTTACTGGCGTCCCATATCTTGATACATCCGTCCGCAGAGCTACTTGCAAATAGGCTACTATCCGGTATAGAAACTAGCCTATTCACGGCAGCTCTATGCTCGTGAAGATATGCTACTGGAACTCCTCGGGGTCTCCATCCGCTTGGCAGCAATCGTGACCCTTTCATAGAACACGAACGTTTATACAGTGCTCGACACTATTTTTCGCCGATTCGTCACGCGAAACGTTAAAAGAAATTCATGTAAGGTAAAAATACTGTATCACCTGATACATAGATAGAATTGTTGTAAATTATCAGTTACGAGTTAGAAGAAGATGGCGTATTAATTCAAATTTAAGAATGAATAAACAAGTGACTATTCAAAGCGACATATTTTTATGCCGATAGTTCCCTGTTCAACAGTCGTCTTGACTTGTAAGATTCAATACCCGTTTCTTGTAGATTTTTGTGCGCTGAATACGAATCCGCGAACCGTTTTATCGCCGTCACCTTCAGTTTTCGAGAAATTCGATTTTGAAAAAAAAATGCAACTTTTCAACTTTGAACATTTTTTTAGTTCAAACAGTAATAGTTACTCAATTGGTTGTTCCGCCAAATTATTCTATGAACCATCCCGAGTACAACGATATAAGTTACTATGGCATTATGAACATTTAAATATGTTTGAACAAAGATCAAAGGGAAAAGGACACCCGAAATATACAAATTTTTCAGATATCTTTCAATTTATTTAAAAAACTAAGGGTCTAGGAGAAGATCTGACCACTCCACGCGATGCAGCAGACATTTTTCCTCCGGAAAACATCAACAGAAATCGTGAGTCACGTTTTGCTTTCAATACAGAAACGAAATAGGCAGTGGTACTCGACGGCGGAGGGCGTATCCATTGCCGCTCAGCGTAACAGTCGGCACCGCACATTTCGCCAAACCATTTCGTTTCTGTATTGAAAACAAAACGTGGTTTACGATTGCTGTTGATGTTTTCCGGAGGAAAAATGTCTGCTGCATCGCGTGGAGTGGTCAGATCTTCTCCTAGACCCTTAGTTTTTTAAATAAATTAAAAGATATCTGAAAAATTTGTGTATTTCGGGTGTCCTTTTCCCTTTGATCTTTGTTCAAACATATTTAAATATTCATAATGCCATAGTAACTTATATCGTTGTACTCGGGATGGATCATAGAATAATTTGGTGGAACAACCAATTGAGTAACCATTACTGTTTGAACTAAAAAAATATTCAATGTTGAAAATTTGCATTTTTTTCAAAATCGAATTTCTCAAAAAGTGAGGGTGATGGTGATTTAACGGAAAAATCTATAAGAAATGGGTATTGAATGTTACAAGTCCAGATGGCTGTTGAACAGGGAACTATCGGCAAAAAAATATGTCGCTTTGAATAGTCACTTGTTTACTCATTCTTAAATTTGAATCAATACGCCATCTTTTTCTAACTCATAACTGATAATATACAACAATTTCATTTATGTATCAGATGATACACTATTTACTTCATATGAATTTCTTTCAACTTGTCGCGTGCCGGATCGGCAGAAAATAGTGTGCTGGCATAGTACCCAGGAAGCCATTATCAATAATTACCCGTTTGCCATGCAATGTCATCGGCCCAATGCTGCGCCCTTAACGCTGCAGCGTGCTGTTCCTGCTTCCTATACGTCAGTTGCCTCACTTCTAATCTACAAGGAGCACACCTGTCTGAAAAATTACAAAAAGGTGTTTAGGCTACAACGGACCATTTCAGATAACGTTGAAAAGCGTATTTTTAGATGAGCATACATTGAATGTATGAACGTTCGTGGAGAGAATGGTCGTTTATACTGTTCATGTCAGACAGACTGTGCTGCGGCGACAAATGTATCTCTCCTCCGTGTAAACTTTGGCTGGGACTGCCGCTGCTTCCAGTCATATCAGACATCTTAATAGTGTGCTACGGTGCAGAGAAGCTCGATTAGTATTACGTAAAACTTAACCGGTGAATATAGCTATTTCGGAGATTACTGGAACATTGTCCTGAGCTGCAAACATCGTCCGCCATTCTTGGTTCATTGCCGCGTACGTGCCAACGCTATCCGAGGTCCTGCGATCCAATCGTTTAAATGGTGGAAGACCTAGATCGCCTTTTGTGTCGGGGTACAATATCACTGTATGATGCCGTATCCTGTCTTTCACAGAACTCAATTCTAATTTCCCATCGACAGATTTGAACGTGTTTTGTACCGCGTCCGCCGAGTTACGGTATTTATTAATCTTTATTAAATGAGGCTTCATTATTAGCAACTGGTCTTCGACCGTCTCGGTCATTGATTCTGAGCTTAATCGTCTGAAAAGCTGAAAACATATCGTTTACCCCTCTCGAAATCTATGGGAGATACTTGCAAAGGGTCTTGCAACTTACGTTTCGCAACGAGGTGCTCATTTCGCTGTACTGAGGTACTATCCCTGTCACCGCTTTAGCTCGAGCCGTTTGCCTCTGCTCCAGAATTTGAAACAGCTCTTCCATATCGCTGTACTTCACGACAGAGTCGTAAACGATTCTTGGTATGGGGGACACCAAGGCTTCTAGCAATAAAATTTCTTTCTCTATCTGTATCAGGGGGTGCTTTAAGTACGGCTGTATCATCGACTGGACTTTGCATTGAACGTCAACCAAGTTGAGCGTTCTCGCAGCCGCGGATATGAAACCGACGGTTGCGTGCCTTATCCACAAGTTTGGATGCACCTAAGTGAAGGATTTACGCTTAAGACAATTCGGCGTTAAATGAGATTCTTTAATCATCAAATGCTGCCGGAACGTGACTTACTAAAAAGACCATAGTCTCGAATAAAAGTTGATAAAGCGCGGACTTATGCAACAGTCCTAATTCCGTGAGAGTCGCCATTGCGTTAATAGCCTTTGTCGTCACAAATTCCTCGGGATCCGCTAGCCCTTGCTGAAGGAGCGGCATAAGTATGGGGCTACTGTGCCAACCAACGTAAGCAGCCACGCCGACAATACACTCGAAGAACGAGCCTCTCAATTCTTTGTCTTCTTTGTCATTTAAAAACGTAATAACGTGACTGAGCAGAATGTCATTGGCCTTCTGTTTGCCGAAAAACACGCAGAGCTTATTTATCCCACTTTCCATTAATGTTTGCTTTACTAAATTTTGCGGATCTGTCAATAACATGGACACAGATTGTTGTACCTATCAATATCACGCGATTTAGTATGTAGCAAATGTCAATCAGTTATAAAGTGATTTAGTCAATTACCATTTCGTGCAGCGTTTGAAGCTCGCTGTCGTAACTTGGCTTTGGACCTTCTTTATTACCTAGATTAGACAAATGGGCATTCTCCAAGTAACGCAGCGCGATGTGCGCTAAATGCGCAATATTCTCCGCGTAAGCAGCTCTGACGATCACTGCCTCGTCCTGCGTGATATGCGCTAAACCTGGCAGAATGTATTCCGGGAAGATGTTCACGTCCGATGGTGGAATTAATTTTACGAGATGCAAGCATTTCGTTAAAGTGTGTATAGCCGATACCCTCACTCGCGGGGCGAGATCGTGAACTAAATGAAACTGTTGAAAAGCATTGCGTTAATTTCACGCCGGCAGTGTTGGCGCTACTAATTAGAATACTTACGATGTAAGGCAGAATTCGATCTAATATTGTTTCATCTGACGTGTTCTCGGCTAACTCGAGTAATATTTCTAAACTTTGTAACTTCGATTGAGAATGATGCAGACCTCGTATACACGAGGTAACAAGCTGAGTAATACTAACCAGTCCTTCGAGTGGTTCTGGGGATGAGAACTTTCTCTCGCTTTCTACGTCCAAGCCGTGTTTCTGTTCTTCAGGTGACCCATTCTCCGATCGCTGATTCGTCTGGCTATCAGATTTACTGTGCTCCGTCGAAGCGGTTTTCGCGTCAACCTGATTCAAATCACTTTTATCGAAACTTTGATCGCTGTCCCCTTCTATGATGGTGTTCTCATCGCTATGAGCAGAGTCATCTTTACTCGACTCTATGTTATTCTCATATTGACTTCCTTTCGTGGTCTTCGCAGCTCTCGCAGCGCTTTTCATTTTATCAGTCTCTTCTGCTTTCAAAATATTGATAATATTACCGATATCCTTCTTCAGTCTATTTATTTTCTCATCTGGCGACAAGATCGGGGCAGCGGAGAAGATGAGCATATATGATTGTAGAAACGAGTAAAAGTATTCTGGGAATAGTGTTCCGCGGGCCTGCGCCAAGTAAATTTCAGCGCTCTTCCTGTTCGCTGGATTCCTTTCTAGCATAGATGCGAGCAGTTCGCGTATTCCTGGATCCTCTATCGTATCCAAATGCTTGCTCACTGAATACTCGTTGTTTCTGTATGCTTAATATATCACAACAAAATCATTTTTAAATGTTTGCTCACTGTAATACCATTCATACGATCTACAGACGATCTTTCTATATACTACACGCACCTAATAGTTGAGAAAAGTCAAATGGTGGGTGTCCCTCGTTATATAATTCTGTTAAAGCACAGCCTGCAGAGAAAATGTCCATCATTGGGTGCAGATCACCTGTCTTTAGCTCTTGCTCCGATAACAACAGCGTGTTGCTCAATTCTGAAGATAATGTCTTCACGAACCGTTCAGGGGCTATGTAGCAAGTCCTGGAATGGTCGAGCGAAGAACAGTTTTACACAATAACTGAAAGGACGATACGCGTAAACTGTATCGCGTACCTTCTCCTAGACGTGTCAAAGAAGTACGAAAAATCAGCAGGGTTGTCCTCGGGCAAATAAGTTGGCTTGAAACTTGCAAAGTCTGTGAGTAAAATCCAGTTCCAACTGGTTATCATTATGTTCTCTAACTTTATGTCACCATGGCAGACTCCAAACTACGATCAAAGGAGAAGCGATATTATAATCTTCTTTTACAAAACTATGTCGACGGAATCTATCGTACGTTCTTTCAAAGTTATGCTGCGAAAACCATTTCAATGCTTCCTTTAACAACAAAGACTTTGGTTTCAAGACACGAATAACTGCGATCCTACAGGACTAATTCATTTGCGAGATATAATCCGTTGCTTAATAATAACTTTTATATTATCTCACCTTATGAGCTTGGTGCAATGCGTATAAAACTTGAAAGGTGATCCATTTCTTTTCTATACTCGTTAAAAATGGTCTGGTACTGATTCTGTCGTAAAGAGAACATTTTACGTATTCCCTCATTATCGATCCAGACTTTTCTGTCAGCTAATGTAAAGGTATAAATATTTCTAATTATACGACGATCCATAACGCAACTGTAAGTCATACTTTGAACAGAGATACTTACAATCATTCTCTGAAAAGGTAGGCAATTCACGGCGGATGCTAATTTAGACCTAATGTCCTCGAGTTTATCTTTATAAGCAGACAATGGTAGCGTTGGATCATGAATAACAAAAACTTTAACCACTATCAGACCCTCTTGGCTCCTGGCTCGAGCCACTTTAAAAAATCTCGTACTTCCTAAGCTGCGGACGTTTAAAAGATGATTGTTAAAAACAGAGGTCCATGAAAATTGTAGGGTTGGATGACATGTGTCTGGTATAATTTACTACCGATACCCAATAATTTGAATGCGTACAAAACAAAGGACATCGTGACACTCCATTCCAATAGAAAACAGTCCTTGATAGCTTTAATTTGCGTTTAGTATGTTTGGCAAGAGTTTGACAGAAGTTGGGTTGGTGCGAGAACTGAGACTTCATTCGCGTGATACTGGATGAAGATACTTACTTCACATCGAATAATAAATCGCTGTGGTCCGTCAAGTAATGTTCTACTGGAAATATTTGACTAGGGGCGATACCCACTAATTGGTTTCCCATTTTGTAAATTGATGTCTAGTTAAAACTGATGTATTTGCAAGCAGCATCCATTTTGTGCCAACTTCACTCGGTCTGTTGGAATTCAATGCTGCCACCCATTGATCGCGGTACCGAAAGCTTCCTAGACAGGACACTAATTGCTCTTGATTACTTTAAATACAAGGATTGTTAATAATTTGTCGCATCTGCTACCGATCTCGCTTTCAGATTCTTCTCAAGATTTCAGAAATGAAATTGTGTCGCGTCAGTTTTCTCAGGAAACTAAAGATATAGTTTGTTTTTAGTCTAATATTGGTAGTAATATTATAGTGCTATCAATTTATGGCTATATTCGCAATGGAAAGTTTGTATTACCGACCGAGTTTATCATTCTTATCATTACTCCTACGATAAAACTGAGAACAAACATCACAAATTGCCTACTGGGGGCGCCTCGGAAGGCGGCAAGAGAAAGCGACGAGTAATAAATGGTATTTATAATGTCCCGATCAACCAGGCTAGCTTTAAATAATTGATTATTAGTAAATAACAATTTTATGTTCTTTAATTCCTGGCTCTCATCAGTTGGAAACGTGTATTTTCACTGAAAGTAAGCGCGCGTAATATGAGTTTTAATTCGAAAACAATTTGAATATCTGCAGTTAGCAGAACCAAGTATTATCGGCAAATATCTTATGCTTTATGTATAAGAATGTCTCACGATCGAATTCATACGAGCGTTTACATCTTCTCCGTGACTCAATATATATTGTAAACGAGGGGTTTTGTTAAAATGGTATAAAATGCAGTATTCAATAGAATTTTTATCGGGTATTCTTATCATTTTCGTGTCGCATCCAACATTATCGGTTCAGAATAGAACAGCTCACAAAGCTATTAATGGTACAAATTGAAACTAAATATAGCAAGCCGGCAGTATTTCCGAAGTTATTAACTAAAGTCATTTACGATGCCGCATGAACATCTTCGAAGCCCGTACGACTTTGCATTATATTACTTTACACGTTATCGGGATTAATAGATCGCAGGTTTAGAGACTTTTGTTTACTGTCTCGTGTTCTCTTTCTAAATCTCTCGCAATGATGAAGTAATATCTCAATTATGCACGATTCTACAATTCTACCAAGTACTATCTATTAACATTAACGACTTCGTTGTGAACGTATTATTATATTACTTAGACTCCGGATATTTAAAAGAACTACAAATCGTGTTCTTAAAAAACACCTATGACCAAGCAGTGATTTGAATTGCCAAGTTTTCACTAAAAAATGCGCGCCAAAGTGCAGTGCTGCGCAGGTCGTTGCGAAAGTACGACGGTTATCATTTAGCTGCGTGGAATAATGAGGAAGCAGTGAGTCTTAAAAATGCAAACAAAGAAGGAGAAAGGGTAATTAAACACTTTATTGAAAACCAACGGTATCTTTAGAATAAAAAATAATCTGAATTCCATGCTTCACAGAAAGCTGTCCAGCGGAGTGTTTCACGGTTGCTACAAATACGAGTAGGTTCGCTGGAACATCTGCAAGGAGCGAATGGACTCGATTTGGTAAGTCCAAACGAAATATTTAATAATATTGTCGCCATGGGCGTCCGGAGGGGGGGGGGGGCAAAAGGGGTAGTTGCCCCCTGCTGGTTTTTGAGAAAGAATCTCTTATTTTTCAAAACTGATCTTTATTAAGTTTATACTAAAAGAGGGAATATTTTTAAATTACGGTTTTAAAATTGTAATTAAATTGGCACTATAAAATGGGTTAAAAAAAGCAAGAGGGGTATATTTTTCTTTACCATCATCCAAAAGTTGCCCCCCCCCCTCCCCCTTGGAAAAATCTCCGGACGCCCCTGATTGTCGCAACTGTGTCATATATAAATGGAAAACAAGCATCACCTCGCGTTCTACTCACCCGGTCGGCAATTCCTCACCTTTCATCGTGCAATATGAATCACGTTATTCCGCGGAAAAGATGTTTTCAAAAACGAGCAAGGTCGAGAGAAATGTCGGATCTAGCGGCGTCCACAAAGAGAGCAACTCCATGACAGTGTCTATTATCACCATACTGTCGATGGATAGCTCTCTTCATAGCGCGCGCCTTTTGTCGTTATCTTCTTTCCATGTCCTCCCCACAACATGCCACGTTCCTCATCTTCTCGATCAAAGCTGCCACCTTTCATAACAGCATCCTTTACAGACATACTAATAAACAGATTACGACTATACCGACAGTCCTGGTATCCTATTTACATCCTAAAGAAAAGCTAGATTTTCATTCTACTAATCACGGGGAACTTAGCGCTAGCGAATCTCCGAATTAACGGTTTCATCGAAAGATTCAATTTTGTTTGGAAGGCTTGCCGGGCGTTAACCGGACCAGATCGGTTCTTCAAAAGGATATGTACACCGAGAGGTAAAAATTGTCGCCCGTGGTGGAGCGTAGCAGCTTTGCTCGTTATCGGGAAGGTGCGAGCAGCCTCTTCCTCTTTAGCGCCGCCACCTGATTGCGCGGTAAACATAACCTCCGGTGCGTTAGCTCGTGCCACGGTGTCGTTAACACTTCCGTCTTCCCCGTCGCCCCAGCACACCTCCCTTTCGAGCCTTCCAGCCTGGAAAGCACAACGAACACGTCGGATCTAGATTCGATCGGCGGGGGGGGGGGGGGGCAGCGTGACCGATACGGGGCACTGATTACGACATAGAAAATTTCTGGCAGTCAAACAGCCGATTCGAATGGTCGGGCTGCGACCGATAATTCTATCGATACAAGAGATAAGTTCGAATAATTCGTTACGTCGATAACGGTTATCTGATACCGCTGGTCGGTAAAAGGAATTGTGAAGATTAATTCGAGGAGGCCCTGCGACCGTGGAGATATTGGAATAAAGTGAGAGAGTTTCTAATACCGACGATAAATTGAAAAGTACATAGAGTACGCTCGTATAGCGAACGATCGGTCAATTATCATTAGGCGGGCGACTGTATTCGGATGGATCGCAATTAACGGGTATCATCTAACTTCCGAATAAACCGAGACTAACTGAACTCTGGAAACTTTCTCGTTAACACGGCGCAGAGCAGCGTTCGTATTTGTTCAGTTGACATTTTTACCGGTTTACGAGCAACTGCTTAAACAGGCAAACATTTAGCAAACACCGGGGCAGCTCAGTTGGTATTTACATATTCCTCTCCCGTATCTTTCTTTTCATCTTCTTATCGCCCGTACGATAGTCTCGAGATCGCGATTGCCGCGACTCGCGTAACACCTCGCCTACCCGCGCAATTACGCCGAGACGAAGCCAGTGATATCGGGTTGAAATTGAACGAGGTGCTTCGTATTATAGGCATTAAAATAGTAAAATATTAACGTTACCAATGGACCCGCTCTCCTCCCGCGAACTGCATTTGAGAATCGCGCAGGCACGCTATAAATCACATTTGCGTAACGTGCCGACGAAGTTTATGCGTTTTCTTAGTGGGGCAAAGATAAACTTTTCAGAGTTACACAATGCAGTGTCGTCCTTCGCGATGACTCGATGAATATCGCGCGTTTTCACGCTCCTCCGTCGCGTTCCCGAAGGATCAATAAAAACACACACGTTTGTTAAACCCGAGGACAAATATCGAGTATCGTCTTCGGGAGAGAGAGGAGCCCAGCGATTACGCGTCCTTATCAGTAAACGATGCGATAACGCGATAACGAACCGACTCCGCACCGGTATTACTGAAAATCCATCTGTAATGGGTAGAATTTTTCTGCCTCGCTACGAGCCGATCCCACGGTCAAACGAATTTCGGGAGCCTCCCTTCGCCGAAGTGACAGACGAAAACGGTATTGCTGCTTGTTTAGCTTGATGCCGCGGGTAGCTATTTCAAGGCACCTCGCACAGAGAGACCGTAAAACTGTCTCGAGCAAGATAAAACCGAATAAAGACAAACAATCCACTGATCCTTTTCGTTTCGTTCCTCTATTTACCGACTTTAACGACTTTGGCCTTATCACCTTAATTGCGCGGCTCTTTGCAAATGGATACTCAGTTATTTTCCAAATATCAACGGATTACCTCCCCGGTTCAGTTTCTATCGTAACGAAAGGGAGCTGAGAAACAGAATCGTTACGAGATCCCCCCGATCCCAAAATCGCAAACGATTCGAACACCCGAGATACACATCCGGACTGCGTTATCGCGGTGGTCGTAACAATTTCATTATCAGAGGCGTCGTGCTTTTTGACACGGTTGCTAATTGAAAGCGGCGCAATTAACCGAATAAAGGCCCGCTGGAAGGTCGACAATTCGCGATCTAAATGCTACGCCGTGTCTGAGGACTTGGACATCTACCATTCGATATTCGTAGAGAAGGGATCACGTTAAATACCGTTTCTTTAAATATTGGAAAGATATACCTGTCGAGCTAGCGGCGCGCAGCGAGCACCTCCGTCGCCAGGAAAGTTTCAACATTGTTATCGCGGCCGGCTGTAAAAGTTTCATTGCCGGTGCCCGTACGGTTACATAATCGCCGTTTCTAGCGCGAACGCCACGCGTGTGTTCTCTGGTAGCAATTATATCCCTCGAATTTACACATGAAAAGGCCTCGGCGCGCGGAATTCCAGCTGTGCGTCGCGCGAGGACGCGGGGACGTCGCGTTCGCGAGGCGCCGCGTCGCCGTTCGCCGAGGCGAAAAACATTTTCGCGACTTTGTCCCAGGAAAGCTCCGAGACGCCCGCCTCGCTACGGGCACCGTTCGGACTTTCCTCAGATCTCTCCCTGGACGGAAAGAACGTGATCCCTGATCGAGGCTACGTCCCCGTGGTCCTCTGCGACTTACCTGGTCACAGTATCCCCCGGAATAGCAAGCACGTCTGCGGTCGCGACGGACTTCCGGATGGACGTGCATTCCGCCTGGCGAGCTGCTTGCGCGATCCGGCCGTGGTCGAAGCAGAAGACTAAACCGGTGGAAACTGGGGACACGCGACAAACCGACGTGGAAGAGGGACGAGGGAGGGTGCGAGGACGAAAAGTATGGGCAAACTGACGAACAACCTTTGCGGAACAAACGAACGGAGGAGGTTCAAGAACGAGTGACGTGGATGTCTCCGCGGGGCCGACTCATATACTCTACCTGCGCCGATCTGACGTCACGGGTACGCTTCTTATCAGGCAGGAGCACCAACACCTGTAAGCTGGCACCTGTGCGGCAAAGCTTAGCGCCGACGGGAACGCCCTGGGCTGAATTTTCTTGCCTGCGAGAAGCTTTCGCGGAAGCTCCGATAGAATTAGCCCCTTCCTCCCTTGATACGGAGCTCCTTCGATTGAAAATCTATCCCCCTGCCTGGGCCACCACGGGGAACTATCGTTCGAGAGCAAGCGGGAGATTTTCTCCAACGGTTTTGGAGTTTGCAGAACGGAAGTGGCAAGCTTCGGGCAGTTTGGTCCTTCTTCGACAACTTCCACGAAGAACTCTCGTTTCAAGGTTTCGTTTTAAGAATTCTCATTTTAATTCGGGTTACATTCAACTTTCGGCGGCGATTAAATCGAGAATTTCCAATTGCACCGTGGGTGGAAGGCAGAATGGGACAGACTCGGGGAATGAGTTACAGTCGTCGAAGCAGCTTTTCTCAGAATCTTAGGAAACAGGATGAATTTACGGCCCCGTAGAACTGGCGTACGGGGCGATATCAATAGCAAGAGCAAACGCGGTGGTTCAGGGTAAACATAAGTTACGTGAACGGGAGGAGGAAGCACAGAACGAGCGATAGAAACGGAAACAACCGTCGCTGCGACGGTGTCACGCGCGTTTACGTGGAGCCGTTGCACCTTATCTCGTGTCCCATTTACATCACCGTGCACGGAGTTTTGTACTTCTTGCACAATTTCGATCGGAAGGAACTAACAATGATGCCGTCGACCAACTTGTTGCCCCGTCCAATGATAATAAATCTTCCGTGTTTCGTTCGGATAGGATTTTGTGAACGAACGTAGTATATCCTAGATTTCTTTCATTTCTTCGCTGAGGAACGTGTTCGCTTAAGCCAGCTTTAGATCGCAGTTACACTGTAATTGTAGAACGGCTGCCAATGGTGCATTTGCCTCTGAAACAGAAGCATCGCGCTGTAGCGAACAGCCTTTCAGCTGTTTACTGTACAAAATCACCTGCACGCGTCTTGAAAGATTTTCCTAATGTGATCGAGCATCTGCTTGTACGCGGCTAGGTCCGAAGCTTTGTCCTGTTGAACCGTGTCCAGTCTGGCCTTTAACGCGAGGCATTCTTCTTGAAGTAACTCCATTCTACAGAACGAGGTGGGGATATCAAAGTGATTAGAGAAACACTCGTATTGAAATTCCATTTTCGCAGATCTAACAACTACTTCAGACGATTCTTTTGGGACTTGCCTGAGCCGCGCCTGTTCCGAGTCGAGGAGCTCGTCGTTAGCCTTCAACGATTTCGGCAGGAACCTCCCTCTGTATCCAGTATCGATCCTCACGATCCCGACTCTTTCCGTCTCCAATTTTCGAAGCTTCGACTCCAGCTTCGCCGATTTGTTCCTCTCGCTGCGCAAAGAGTTCTGAGGAGGAACGGTTCCAGTCACCCTATGTGTTCTATCCGAAGGTTGATTTACTTACGGAAAGAATGTCGGCGTCACTTCTCTCTTTGTCCAAACGCCTGTTCAATACTGTTACTAATTCCAACAGCCTCTCCCTTTCAGCCTCGGCAGCTAGGGCCAACGTCACGTATTCGTTAGGTTCATTGGAGCTTCGGAAAGTTTGCGGGGGGCTGGCATGGACGAAACTATTTAAATACATCTCCGGCTGGATGGTCCTCTGGGATTTCATTGGCCCTATATTCGGAACTGTTCCACTTCTGAAATCAAAGTTTACGCAAGTTCAGAGGTATCCTATTCATCGTACGAAACCTGCTAACAATCCTAACACTTTATTGGCCACACATCTGCCTGGATCTCGGTGCAAGTGCATTCATTGATTAAGTGCTGGCAGATAAAGTGTTCTAGGGAGTCTGCTAATGAATTTAAGCATCGCTGAGGAGACCTCAGCTTATCGATCTCGATCTCTCGTTCCTCCAGTCTCCTCCGTAGACGATCAATCTGCAGCTGAGCGGACTCCAAGTCGTTCTTCACGTTCATACACTCGCGTCCGCTCCTCTCCTCTCTGTTCCTCGTATCCGCCTCACGTTCCTGCTGCTTTAGCTCCATGATCTTCAACCGACTCTAAGTTCCCGATTCGCCACGAGTTAAGTTTTAGCAGATGAACGATTCCAAGGATATCGCGTACTCACGTTGAGGGTTTCGATCAAGTGATCGTCGTGAGACCTTTTCTCATTGAGTACCGCGACGTTCCCTCTGCTTACGTTCAATTCATGCTCCAGCACTTTTATCCTCGCCTTCGAGGCCTCCAGCTTCCTCTTGTAGCTCTCGATCGCGACCTCAGCT
Organism: Andrena bucephala; assembly: GCA_947577245.1. Taxonomy (NCBI): domain Eukaryota; kingdom Metazoa; phylum Arthropoda; class Insecta; order Hymenoptera; family Andrenidae; genus Andrena; species Andrena bucephala. The sequence goes on from OX387715.1 coordinate 115,531,709, forward strand.
TGTCGGAGCTGCATCGCTGAATTCTCGATCTGCTGTCGCCTCTCCTTCTCGATGCTTCGAAGATTGAACAGATTCTTCTTCTCGATAGACGCTGAGAAATACGTGGGTAGCTTTTAGCGACGAGGATCTAAGCACTTACGAATTCCGGCTCAGTACCGATGGATGCCCTCTGAGTCCCTTCGTAGTCCGACAGTTTAGTTTGCAATTCGGTGACCCTCTGATGCAACAGGTGAATCTGCTCGGCCCTGCCTCGCCACCCACCCGGTTGGCTCGATAGGCTGCTGCTGCTCACGTTCTCGCCCACTTCGCTGCACAGTAACTACGTTTGTACCCTTTAAAAGCTGCCCTGTTTCTCGCATTTGAAACACTCCGCCGTAAAACTCTAACAGCGAATCTCTAAAATTTCAGAGAGATGGGAAATGCCCTACGTTTCTAAGGCACGGAGATATTTGTCAAGGAAAAGGATACCTTGTGCAGTTTGTTAAGTTCCAGCTTAAGGCTGGCGCAGGTGTTTTTCGATTCGTACAGTTTCGTCTGCGATTGCTGCAGCTTCTCGGTTAAATATTTCACCCGATCCTCGTCCTCCTTCGCCTGACCGGTCTCACCACCTTTGTCAAGGATACTAGCCTGGATCTCGATCACGATATTTACAAGGATTGGGATGAATTACGATGTGCGATGAGAAAGAATTGCGAGCCAGGCTTCGCGGCTGCCTTCTTTCTCTTTAATTAGAAGCGTTCAATGTAACTCACTCTCCGGAGAGAAGTCGAGAGCTTTCGAGCCAACCCTCTCCCGCCTCTCGTTCTCCAGCTCGGCCTCTTTGCTCGCCACATGGATCTCGAGACTTTTACATTTCGATTTGAGAACTTCGATCTCGGCCGTTAGCTCCCTGCATCTTTTGCTAAGCTCGACGATCTTCGCAGCAGCCATCTCGCTCGGCTTTCCTAAGATCGTCGCCGATTGAATCGCTTCCGCCGCGCCCTGTTTCTTCTGCAGCTTCTCTTCCGCTTCCTCGAGCGCCCGGCGCAAGCAACCATTTTCAGCAGTCAAATCCTGTAATTTATTTTCTCCGTAATAGAACTCTATTGTACAGAATTGGTTTGTTTAGTTCTACGATGTTCACCTGGATTCGATTCCGTAAAAATAGATTCAATTCTTTGGGGAAAACAATGTGGTCGGGTAGTTTATCCTAGGGCACGTGAAAATATGCAAGTTCCATTCGTGATACTTTCAAAGTGGCTAATTACTTTACGCTTGTCTACATAATTATTTTTAATCTTGTACCTCTGACAGTTCGTCCGCCCACGAAACTGTCGCTTCAAAGTCTAAGGAATCATTCGCCTCGTTTTGTGCCGTTACACGCGCGATTCCTAACTTTGACATTTTTTGGAGCAAGTCATTAAAGTTGATTGGCTAACCTGCTCCGAATTACGAATCGGAGTTAGTCCTTCACTCGTGGCATATCGTAGAATAAAAATCTACGCCTTGAACGTTCTCAGAATTGTCGAAAATTTATGCGTTACACAACGCTTTGTTATGTTGCAACATATAACGTTATTGTTGCTACAAATTCTGCAGGGTTCAGGTAGGATGCCAATATTTGGGACAAGTGTCTGGTCAGAATGCCCGTTGAATAAATTTTACACAGTTTAATAGATAGATGGTTTATCTATATCATTCCGCACATAAACCTTTACAATATCTTCATTACATAAAAAAAAAGGACTTAACTCTAGATGTCGAAATAGAGAAACAATATGAGGATGACATTTAAAAACTTAGATTACGTCAACCGTACAGATTCAACAATTATGTTTTCGTCTTCTGCATGTATGGCTTCCCTTGCTTTCCAGCGGGTCTCTGGAACTTCTTGTTCTGTCCGCCTGCCAACTTTCCTGCCTTCTGGAGGGCTTGCAATTTATGATTCTTCGCGGCAGCTTCCTTCTTATCATTGCCGCCGGAGTATTGCACATTTATCCTTCGCCCCTTGACGAACGAATGGTTCAGCGATAGTGCTTTCTGTTAACAAATAAATACAAGTATATTTAGAAACGTGTATTAACTTCAACGATGAAAACAACAATGTCGTTAGTGAACGCTCACCTCGTAATCTGTGTTATTGCCGAGTTCCACGTAAGCAAATCCACGTGATAAATTTGTGTTGTCCTTTTTAGGTATCCTAATGTCAACTATTTGGCTAGCTTTGGTCAAGAAGTGTTTCTTGAGCTCCTCTTCTGTAATGCTAAAATTCAAAGGTTTATTTATTTCAGCATACAATGAATACTCGACTGGACTAAAGTTAGTAAGATATATTCTTACCTGAATGGCAGATTTCCTACGAAAAGAACGTATCTCTTTTTCTTCGCCTCCTGTTCTTTATTCTGTTGAGGCTTTCCTGTTGCTTTTTGACTTTGAGCAGTATTTACTTTAACTTTGTCATCCTCCTCTTCCTCTTCTTCCTCCTCGTCTTCGTCATCTTCATCATCTTCCTCTTCCTCGGCCTCCTCATCATCATCCTCCTCTTCATCGTCATCCTCATCCTCCTCTCCTTCCACTTCGCTGTCGTCTTCCTCTTCGCTCACATCATCGTCCACATCGACTTCGTCCTCGTCGCTATCCTCGTCATCTTCTTCGTCTTCGGCCTCAATCTTTGGCTTCAGAAGAAGGAGACTACCCTGCTTAGCGTCTTTCTTTTTATTCGACTTGGCGTCTCCTTTCTCAGGTGACTTCTTCTTCTGTGCCTCGTTAATTTGGACTTGCTTCTTCTTCGCAGCCTCCACTGATTTTTCATTTTTTACTTTACCCGGCTGTTTCTTTGAGACCTTTTCAATCGCTACATATGTTCCCTCTTTTACGTGTAATAACTTTCTAAGCATCGCTAATTTCCTCTTAGCAGTTTTTGTGAGTTCCGCTCGCTCTTCTATCAATTTGATCTTCTGTTTTATAACCTCGGCGGATAAGTCAGCCTTCAAACCGTGGGAAGCCTTATTCTTCCTGGCCAATTTACGCTTCTCGCGGAAAGCCTCTCTCTGTTTCGCTTGCTGTGCCTTCTTGTCGCTGTCTGGGCTACTCTGCACAGTCTTCTTTTCAGTTTTAATTTGTTTAATTGTCTGCCCATTTTGCGCAGCTGCGTTGTCTACCTTCTTCTTCTTCTGCGCCTTATTCACATTATTCGACTCTTGTTCCACCTTTACAGCTATCTCGCTTTCGCTTACAGTACGTTTCTTTCCGTTCTTAACCATGATTGAATGATGTATATAGAAATCTAGATACAGAGCAATAATGAATTATTTAAAAAAGTTTTACGTTAAAGAATAGTAATATCATACCCAAACTTCTTTTATATTATTAATTTTTATGGAAAAATAACTATATATAAGCGTATTGCGAATAAAAGAATCAATTTACGAAATAGATTCGAGGAACGTAAGAACCGGTAGCACGTTTTCGATTTAAATCTACACGCGCCCAGGGGTTAACTGAATCACACCTTAGAAGGTGAAACATAATTTATATTTTACATTTCTGCAGTTAAAACTATACTTTATAATACACGTTCTCATTATTTCGACGGTACGAGTGAATATTCGAAAAAAAATTTAACACAATGCTTCCAACCGAAACCAAGGTTATTATTGTGAGTCGATATTTCTACTTTTTATATTAATTTGAATTAAAAGTAAGTTTATCTAACTGATCAGTAATTTTCCGCTTAATAATTGTTTCGTCTAAGACGATTTAAAAGGCAAACAAATAGATACTTACTAGTTTTATAAAATTGTATTAGCAAGCCGCCTCAAACGTGGTCGTGGATGAAATCGTGAGGTTAAGATTACCACGCGTCCCTCGTGTTACTTGCTGTTGCTTGGTGTTACTGCGTAGGGACGAGCAGTTCCGATTTCGATTTCTCCTTGCCACGCATGCGCGCCTCTGTATAATCTTGGACTTTCCCAATCCAATTTTATTTGTCTCGTGTGAATTACAAGCATATAACATTCAAAAACAAACTACATATATCGATTTCACCGAATAATCACTGAGCCATTTAAAATAAAATCAAATGTCGTTCTTCATCAACGTTGGGAGTCTAAAACTGAATGATTTCTAAGGGCGTCACTTCCGATCCACGAAATCGATTTATAACATTTATTCAGAAAGTAGAATTGTGTTCCTAAATTACTTAGTTCTAATAGAAAATAAATCAATAATATTAATATTGCTGTACTAAGAAAGCATTTCGTAACATTATTCTCAAATATTTTCACGGAAATGAGTATGGATGTTGATTCAACATGGCGCCAATTATGAAGATAGGGTAATATCGTACATATGCGTTCGGTTTTATTCTGCTTTTATATTCAGAACAGAAAACCTGAAATGCCGTGAATTTTTGGAAACAAAACATGCAAGCATGACTTAATACGTTTATTAGGCAGTCAGTTTTACAAGTGTTTCACCACTTCGAGTAACGTATGTAGATGTTTCGTGTAAGTAAACATATAAAATTGTCTGCAAAAATATATTTCACTTTTCGAGGAATGCTGAAAGTTGTCGGAGTGAAATTCAATACAATTATAAATTAATGAAATACAACGGACTGTAATGCAGTATATGATTGATAATGTTGTTTCGTAACTGAATTTTTGGAACGGAAATGTATGTGGTATCTGTGGAAGACATTTAGTAATTGTCGAATAATCCGGCTATGTTAAAACACTAATAAGTACTGCAGATGCAAACAGTGTACGTAACAATTGCATGCTCTTTTATAAACATATATATTTGACTTGATATATAGTATATTTTCATGAATATATTAACCTAAAGTTTCGCCTATAGAATAAACGTTATAAAAATTTCATACAATACATTAAATGCAGTCCTTACGAGTTATTTACAATTACGAATATTTGTTATTGCATTAATAGTTTTATTCCTGTACGAGAATGTATAAAAAACGGGAAGTAAGTTTTCGAAATATGCTAAAAATTCAGTCACGGAATATGTTAAAAGTCTGTTACAATTATACTGTGAACATTCGTCTTCTCTTTCCAGTAATAATTCTACAAATAATTCAATCCAGCCCAAGTGATTTTTCTTTACTTGCCAGTATATTAAGTGTCGCATACAAAATTTTACAGTTATATAAAAACAGAGAAATGCATTGTACGTAGAATACAACTTGCGTAAAAAATGTTAAAGCTGCTGGGCTTATCTAATAAATTCTTAATTATTCTCAACAATCTGAAAACAAATACTTCATGCCACTATATAAAAAAAAACACAGTGTTTCGTATATAAATAATACATAATGGTTCATATACTTTGCAATATTGCATGTAGAAGTTATAAATAAAAAGTTTGTACAGGAAAATATATTAGTTAATTAGAATTGACTATGATTATTAAACATTTATATTGTAAATTTCTGCAGAAATCCTTTGAGAGCGAAAGTATAAAGAAACGCAGTCGAAAGCGACTATGTATTCTCTTCTTTATCGTAGCTATTATCATAGCTAGCGAGTTATCAGTAATAGTAATGTATTGGTAAGACAATTTACAGCTTTCACCTGCATACCTAACGGAATTCGGAGCAAACGTTTTCCTCTGTCTGGAAGCAATAATTAGTCGCGTAGTAAATTTACAAGCGAAACATCCGAGTATTATTGTTCATTTGTTATAACGATTACTGTCCTAAGATTTTATAAAATAATACCTGAGGTGACTTTTATATTTCAAGAATTTTCATTCTTACGCGAAATCAAAGCTTTGCTGTCATATTCGAGAGTATCTCGCGTGTCTCAGATAACTACGACGTTGTCGATAAAACCTAGTACTTCCATCTTTTCCCATATATTCTTACAATTCCTTGTCAAATATTAATTAGGACAACTGCAACGCCATGCCATCATTTCCATTTATCGAAATAAATTGACATCACAAACCGCTAAGTATCGTTCGTTATTCTTCCCAGATGTTAAATATTTATGTACATACAACAAACCGGTATGTCTAATCGGCTTTGCGTGGCTTACGTTTGCGCACATTTGGACTACTCGGTTCAGCCTTCGAATCTTTCTCCGTGTCTTTCTCTCCCTCTTCTATCTCGGTCCACTCTCCTTCGGATTCTTCGTCTACTAAATCATCTTTAACATTCTCGACGATTTCTTCGTCCTGTATACTCTTCTCTTGCATAAACCCACCCGACCCATCTTTCTGTTTCGTTTTGCCCTGATGCGCCACTGGCTTCGGCGGATATATAAAGTCGATCAGGCAAACGATAAACTGTAAAACACGAATGACAGATTTTTATTAAAGTTCTTACCATTGTGTTACATTCAAACTTACCAATCCCAAGATAGTGCCTAAAACAATAGTCGCGATAGCAAAGATCAGGTAACTTCCCCAAGTAGGCAGTCCAAAGTCTTCCATCAGTCTATTTTGTATTCCCTAAAGACAATAAACGAATTGGTTAATACAGTAAATCCACGATATTTCGTTGATTTTAATACGGATTTTAATACGGATTACTATCGTTATTTACCCTTAACACTTGTGACATTTTAAAGAATTGACTAATAACGGACATCTGGATAGAAGTTGGACTCTTCCAACCAGGGATAGGCTCAATTTTCTCCCAAGTCTTCTCAGACACGAATTCAGTCAATGAATCTTTATCTCTGGGGCTCTTATATTGCCTGAAGATACCATCTTTAACGCTGAAACATCGTGCGATTAGTTTTCCCTTTGTCCGTTTACTTTTACGACGTATGCTAAACTTGAATTTAGATTATCCTCTCGTAAACGCAACAGAATGCTTACTGGTATATCGTAGGCAAAGCTGTAACCATAAATCTTCCACTGAGCCCCGGAGAGTCAGTAACGTCAACTTTCCCGACATTGATGTTCAGACTTTTCTTTTGCGAAGCGAGATGTTCCCAAATCGGTTCGAGTACTTTGCAGGCAGGACACCATGGCGCGTAACTAGATCAGGAAAGCATCGAAATTGCAAATTTATATGGGTTTATCTTAATTTACAGCGTGGTTCTTTGAGGATTGAAGTCTCTAGTGTACGATAGCTCTCCTCTACTCGTAATTTCAATTCCGATGGGATTGAACTCTTATCTCTCCCGCATTTAATTTCATTCGTTGATTTAGATAAGCTCAAAGAAGATACCAAAACGTACGATTTCCTTTAACTGGACTTTTGACACGCCATCAAATTTGACGACATAGTATCAATTCAACTTACAATTCCACCATCCATTCTCCGATCAACATACGATCCCAATTTTCTTCGTTGAGTTGTTCCGCGAAAGCATTCTTCGACGATGCTTGAGTACTTGCGTCCGCAAGACTCAGGAATAAGCAACAGCTTGTAACATAAAACGCAAAACTCAATTTACCGTGCGACATTTTACTTTTAACTGTACACACCGGTATCGTAGAAACACGCTGCCGGTAGTTGGAAGAAACACAAATTCACACGAATTCGATCAACAATAGTCGGCAACAGTTGGCAATCTGAGTAAAGTCTCTTCCACACCTTTCGACAGCTTTCACACCATCGGGATTCGGGGAACAGATCGCTCTACCCTAGGATCCCTAGGAACATTAGCCAATGTGGTCCTATCTTTTCTTATTTCTTACACGAAGCTTTACATTCTTAATTATCATTATTTGTGTTTTTGTAATATGATATCAAAACGAAGCATCTTTTGGTATGGTATGGTTTTATTTTTCCTTTAAGATTGAAGTATCTTTTCTTACTATATCGTTGTGGAAAGAAATTACACTTAATTCTAATTGTTCCACGTTGTGACGTGTCAGGATTGAGAAAATGCAGTATTTAGTAGAATAGAGGAATGGTATTTGTTAATGTCGGGAAACATTTTCTATGACTATCGATTAATTTTATTAGGTTAGGTTAGGTTTTATTTTATGTTCCCCTTGTACACTAGGCGCCAGAATCGGCTTCACTTCAGAAATTTGGCAACGTTGCATGTCACTAGAACCACTGAGCTATGCCTAGTGACATGCAACGTTGCCAAATTTCCGAAGGGAAGCCGATTCTGGCGCCTAGTGTATGTACCCAGATAGCACAACGTCTGGTAAAGTCTTAAAGACGTCCAAAAGGCGTCTTAAAGACGTCTTAAAGACGTCTTGTTACAAATCAAGACGTTCAGACCTAAAATGGACATAAACTAGACGTCTCTAAGACGAGGTGTGCTATCTGGGTAGTACCATTAATTTTATTCTTATCGCTCGGTGCGGATGAGCCATAATCATATTCGTTATCTTTTGGCTTCGTAGGGCGAATTCCACTTACGCCCAAATCGCCCGCAACGCCCATGATTTTCATTAAGGTAGGTTTTCTTGTACGCGACTGAACGCTTCGTCAAGAATTTCAAAGTCGATTTTCTCGGAAATGAAGCGCGATATGAAAAAAAGTTACTCTTTCTTTTCGACTTATAACAAGTAAATAAGTCGACAAAAAGGAATAAAATTTTTTGATATTGCGCTTCATTTTCGAGAAAATCGACTTTGAAATTCTTGACGATGCGTCCAGTCACGTATAAGGAAACCTACCCCAATGAAACTCACGGGCGGTTTGGGCGTAAGTGGAATTCGCCCTAATGTACTTAAATATCCTAAAATATGCACGTCTTTCGCAAGCGTTTACGAATCATATGTTGATATGGTTCATGATCAAAATTGAATGATCTTCCGAAAGCACGTAAATAAACAGTAAACATATTTTCATTACGTATACGTGATTGTTATTTCTGATTTACTCTTAATATTTATTGGGAAATAACGAATGTTTTGATATGCTACACTTGGAAAGTAATTTAAAGCAGTAGTGCGTAAAAGATTCCATACAAGAGATAATTTTAACGCATTGTACGCTTTGTATTTCTATACTATTCTTTTATACGGCAATCTCTTATACATTCTCCTGTTTTTCGTTCAGTCCTATGTATTATATACTTATATACGAATGTAATAATGAGTGTAAATTATTTTCATTAAATGTTCATTCATGATCGTAATAAATTATCTATCACAAATACATTTTCTGATTTTATTAATTTAATTCTAGGAACTAGATCAGTACGATCGCACCACAAAATATGTTTATGTGATTTTATTACGTACGCTATAAGAAGGTGTTGTAAGCATAAAGATTCTATAAACCGAGAAATATGTCCGCCGTATATCCGACTCTGCCTAAATTGGCTGTACGAGACGGCTTCGACGAGGAAGATCTGACAGATATCGATGATGAAGTATTTATCAGAGATGGGAAAAGCGGCAGCCTAAAGATAGACGAGGATGGAGGAGTTAAACGGCCTCTAATGGCGCCTCGCAGGAAATGCAAGAAATCTTATAGCTTTGAAACATATAGATTCTCGAACAGAACTTTCTATGTACCTTTTTGCTTTGGTCTAACGGCATTGGTAATACTATTAAGCTTAATTACGTTATGTATATATGTCGTAAACATAATTCCCATGCCAATGTCAATTCTAAAAAACTGGTTGTCACGAGATTTTAAAGACGCGTTAAATGAATCCACTATAGTACCATGTACGTCGCTCGCAACAAAGATTTTATGGACTAGATCGTTACCCAAATTAACATCTGAATCTCCGTTGAGGAGCAGCGATGTTAATGGCGATGGATTCGAGGATATCGTAGTTGGATTTAGCACAGGTTCTTATCTAACTTGAAATAAATATATTCGCTTATTTGTTTTTGAATAATTTTTAAACGTCTATTAGAAACTGTACTTTATTTTCATTATAATTACTTTCTACCTTACAGATTTTAGTTTCGTAATTTTATGATTTTGTTGAAAGTTAAATTAACAAGGTAAATGATTTTTATTACTTACTGATGAGAAGATTTACATGGGACACTAATGTTATTTTAAAAAAAAAAAACAGGTTTGGATATGATCGATACTCCAGAATACGTTTGCGCATTGTACTTTGAGGGGCAAATTCCATGTTTCGGCGGAGTTCTAGCTTTGAATGGTAAAACAGGAGATACTCTTTGGACACATTGGACTGCCCGTGCAATATTCTCGGTCGATTGCGATCTGGACTTAACGAACGATAAAATTAACGACTGCGTTATATGTGGACGTGGGGGCATACTTCATGCGATTAGCGGGCAGGATGGATCCAGCATATGGGAGATACCGATTCAAGAATTAATAGCTTCGGAGGAGTGGAAGTTCTCTGATATTTATGATGCTAGATTTATAGCGGATATCGACGGCGATGAAGTTGGAGATGTTATTGCGTCGCACACTGTACAATCAAGAGAAATTCATTCGAGTGAAATTCTCATAATATCGGGAACCAATGGAAATATTATACATCGTTCCGTTTTACCAAATACGGAACAACTATTCCTAGCGCCACAAAAGCTAGTGCATCCAGACGGGGAAAGTATTTTTGTTCTAGTAACAAGTAGTCAAAAACAATCGGGAGGATTGTACGTAGTTCCTCAAGTGAATTTAATGTATGACGACTTGGTAAGTTACTCGCCTAACGTTTAGAAATAACCGTACGAGATGTACTTATATAGAAATACGTATGTATGTTACAGAAATTGCGAAAACTTCATCATAATTCCGGGAAAGGAACATTATTGCCTCCAATTCTGGTGGATGTAACATTAGATGGCGTTGAAGATATTGTCACTGCTATGTTCAACTCTACGATAATAGTTTATGATGGATTAACATTCGAGCCTATTTGGAATTACACCGTCCCCAACTCCGAAGTAATCAGCGTGCCTATACCTGGTTATTACAATGATGATGATATCCCAGATTTTATGGTAAAACATCAAATAGGCTCCGGTTACCCTACGTATTATTATACTATCGCGACAATTATAGACGGAAAAACTGGAAAATCTTTGCTGGAAAAGCCGATAGAAGACAGCTTAAGCAGACAAATGTCCGGTCTATCCGTCACCGTTGAAGGCTTTGGGAATGATTGGTTTTTGTATTGGTCGGTCGATTGCTTAAACTATGAGGGTAGCAAAGAAAAATATCAGTTTCTGAAAAATGATGATCTTATATCGGAGTCGCGCGCTGACCTTTGTAAATTAAGATTTAACTCTACCCTAACTACAAACTTATATGCGCTGAGTCAACATGTCGGACCACCCGGTGTATCGTTATATTTTTCTGAAGACTGGAAATCGTTGGAATTCAATAACTCCTTGAATTCTAAAACAGAGCTTTTCGGAAATATCCCATTTGTATCGGAACGATCTCCGAAAACTTATAAGAGTCACAATAAAGAGAGAATCTCGAAGCAAGAACGTGGAAATGAACCCAACATTCTGGGTAACGAACCTTATGAGACATACGGAGAGTATATAGCGCATAAAAAGTTAGCCACAACTGATTTCCAGAATGATAATCCGGACAGTTTTAACAATGATTATGCTTGGAAGAATGGAAACAAGTGGACGCGCAAGAATGTACAAACAAGTAAAGATTATGATATCTCGTACGATGGTGATAGTAATACTATTGTTAGAGGGGAACAGCCTATGGACTATTTACAAGCGGACGAAATACGAGAACAAAGAAGTAATGTTAATGATAAATTTATTAATGATCTCCGTAAAGATATAGACGATTCTACAAAAAATGTGATTACTAATGAATCGGACGTTGTAAATGAAACGAATAGTTTCGACCAACTGAATAGCTATCTTGGGAATCTTGGTACAGAAGACAATAGAGAACCTGAAATGGAAACGATTGAATTGAAAAAGAGAGCGGTAGATTCTGCGCAAAGTACCATGCACCATGCAACAGGAACAACTAAACAGATTCCTACGGTAATATTATTCGTAAACATTGTTGAGATTTATTTCTCTCGAATTCTAAAATGAGAAGGCACTTAATGAAATCATTATATTTCAGGATGTTAGACAGGATTACCCTCGCAACTTTCCTACGCAGAATAAAGAAGAAGAAGCCATTATAGAAAAGATTTTTAAACGGGAATCGTTAAAAAACCAGGATAAAGAAAATATGAAAAGGAAGCGAAAGGTTCTAGTTAAGTTAGCGAATAAATTTAAAAGAGACTTAAACAGGGAAAGGAAGAAGCGAGAAGTAAAAACTGATAGGAGTCAGATGTATCAGGTATATGGCGTACAAAAGCAACCACCGACTGGGATATTGTTGCCCTCTATTTTGGAATCGAAAAGTGCCACACCTGTAGATCTAGTATTCTCGACATTTTGGTTACCATCCTCTGAAGTACCCATAATACTAATCCAAGAGGACTTGGATTGTATTCATAGGAAAAAGATGCTTTCGGAAAAGAAACTACAGTACAAACAGAACGATGATATTATTAAGGAATGTTTAGCCGAGCGCGGTGTCGATTACAAAATATATCAAGAAGCTACCGACAGAGAAAACTTTAAAATCTCTCTCGGGCAGATGACAATATATAGAATGAAACTGGAATGTACGTGTCCAGAGGATATGTTACCTAATCAAAGTTGTAAAAATATATCCTCGCGCCAGAGTTGGCCTGAATATTTAGGCTCTCGTGGAAACGGGTATTTCAAACCACTTCGCAAAACAGACACTTAAATAATCCGTGTTTTTCTTACCTCAAGAAATGAAATACACATTCCTTTTTAATACATCTGTAACGGTATATTAAAGTTTGAATGACAGTATCACTGTAATTTATGGTTCGGTATATAAATTATAAATAACAATCGATATCTTGAGCGAATGATATTTACGCCTAATAGATATATGACATATATCTTGTTCGTATAATGAATCCTCGTGTCTTTACATATTTATAATGTTATAAGATTGACGGCTGTCATGAAATTCGTTTACTTATTCGCTATGTTAATTCTACAGATTACACGTTCCTATATTTTGGGAAAATATCTACAAGATTTAATGTACTTGCAATGACAGAAAGTAAAGTATGACTACTGTTAAATGTAAAATATGTATAGAATATTAAATACATATTACGAGGAATACAAATCTTATCGGAGTTTGCCGGAACCTTATTCGCGTGTTATTTCTAAAATTCTATATGCTATACGTTATTTCGGGAGTTCCCGAAGTTGGCGTTTGATCGATACTTGTTTGATGCCCAAACGTTTGCTAAACAACCAGTGTCAAATGCTTTCTTCTTTGATAAAAGGATGGTTAAACTCTTTCGACATCTTTATAGGATTTAATTAATTCCATTGAGATACCGTTTACAGTGACAGATTTCCAGAAACTATGGCCAAGAAGCAAACAATAAGCCGTAAGTTGTATACTTTGCAATATACTTTGTACAATCAATATAGTGGATTTAATGTTTACAATTGCATACGCAGAATGTGTTATGTGCAGTAACAGACCGAAATTTAAAATACCTCAAGCACAAGGAGTTTGTGCATTTGTGAGTCTCTTTTTGTGTCGTTACTTCTTTCTTTCGCTTTTCTATTAATAGCTGGGAAATTTACATGCCTATCATTTTACAGAATACCTGTCACAATATTATACTCGCATATAAGAATCACTTGAAAGGCTCAAAACGTGATACGAGAAAACAGTACAGCAATGAAAGAGGGAACTGGATTTCGGAGTTTAAGTAAGTCAAAGTTTCTCAAAGTAATTTGAAATTGATATGCCAAAAATTATAACGTTTTCTTTTGCAGGTAAATAAAAGACAAATGTTTCTATGCATTACACAGTAATCGAGGAGTAATTGGAGTACTTATAATTAGTTTTATATCTAATGCTTATAGGATAATGGCTGGGCACAATAAATCATCTGAAATTATGTGTCACAGTAACTATAAATATTTTCGGCGACCAATTATACCATTTTTAGTACCGAAAGCACAGGATATAGACATCCCCGTCCGGTTTAATCATAATATTCTAAATAATGTAGTAACAAATGCACAAAAGCAATGCTACGCATTCTCACCAAAGTCAGAACCGTACAAAAACATAGGAACTCAAACAGATTACCGGGATAGCGAATCCCAGACTATACCTTGGGAACCGCCGTACAGAATTAAATCAGGTAAGAGTCATTATATTCCATTTACATTTCCATACACTGCTACTAAGTCGTAACGATTATTATTTCAGGGCATGATCCTGAAGTCTTAACAATAGCACATTTTACTTGGAATCATGGATTACCAGCCGGAGTTCATGAATCAGAGATTATTAATAGAATGAGAACGAAAAGAGCGTGGGAAGATATTCTTCCTCCTATGGACACGCCAGCTAACATAAAATTGCGGACAGCTATAATAACAGCTTTGGAAGTGGATGAATGGGCATTTAGGGAATCGGTAAGTGTTTCATTATCTAAATGTTATAAGCAGCAACAACATGTTCACTTTAAGAATGATATACTTCGAAATAACTTTAGGAGATTCAGGCAATAATGGATTATAGACTCGAATTAATGGATGAAATAACAAAGTCTCGCGAACATGAGAAGCAGAGGAAAGTGCAAGCTCGTTTTGATAGACTGAAAAACTTTCTATCTACGCGTAGAGATAAAGAAGTAAATAATATCAAACATAATCTTGGGAGGGAATTGAGAAAGCTTCGTAAGAGGCACCAAGGAAAACAGCAACCAGGTAAACGCGATATTATCAAAGATCATGCTGACCCGTTATCTGAATTACATGTACCGCAAATGCATCGCGGGGATCAGCAGCAAAGGCACGAAGTAATACGGAAGGAGCTATTGAAAGACAGCTTTATCCAAAGTAATGACGAAAGCATGTTAATCTGACAATGTTGCTACTATGATAAATTTACCACTGCTCGTTCCTTTAGGCGTAGACAATATAAACACATTACCGTGGCTTCCGACGCAGGAAGAGCTGAAAGCAATTAAACCGAAGCCGAAGCCATCAGATCTTTGTATCAGAGCGACAAGGTGGACAGAAGAGAATTTGAAACAGTTACATTCCGAGTTGAAAGCGATTAGATTGAATGTGAAACCGATAGAAGAGTCGACATTATTGAAGCGCAAATACAAGCTACCATCTTTGCCCCCTATACCATATATAACTCATACAGAAAATGTAAAAGACGCACAGTTGGATGAATTGTGTACTCTTATTCAAAAAATAGTCAGAGGTAGAGCTGTCCAATGCATGGTAATTATTAAGTACAGCTCCCTTCGTTGATTCAACGTTTCTGATAGAACGAATATTCTCGTAGATGTTTGAAGGCCGCAATAGGTGCCGGGAATTGATCGAGGAATTGCAATCGTCTCATGGATTAGGGGAGCGGACTAAAAAGCAACGTCAGAAGGAGAAAGAGCGGATGATAGATTTACAGCGTTTACAAAATAAGAAGTCCGTGCAAGAAGATCGTTTGTGCGAGGTTCTCAATTCTCTAGAAGGAATGACTATTTCGGGGATGCTGGATTTCCTTAGTAAAGTACGATTCACGATGCCATTGCTGTTAAGTGATTTTAAACATTATCCCCACGGCATTGATTTCTTTTTTAAGCAATTAATAAGATTGGAAGATGAACGTCGGATACATGCCTTTGCGTTACTGGCTGAAAGAGAGAGAGCTATGAGAGAAGCGAAAGAAGCTGGAAGACGCCAGTTGGAATACAATCGACGTAGAGAGTTCGATGAAATGTTCAGGCAGATTGTAAAAGTGCATCAAGACTCTGTGGAAACCTACTTGGAGGATATTATAAAAGAGGGCATTGAATGGACGTCCGACGAGGCAGCCAAAGAATATATTTTAGATCTATGCGATAAAGTGGACAGCGCGGCAGAATTCGCCAAAACCAAGTAACATGTCGAGCATAGTTTTCAAAGCCTTGAGAGACTATTTGTAACTTAATCGTTTATTAAATACCGTTTAGCGCGACTAAGTTGGCAGAAGAAGAACTGGTGGCTAACATGGTTTATAACTTCGTATTACCTGAGGTGGAAAAGAACACTGTACGGAAAAATATAAGGGAACGGCAACAGAATTATTTACGAGATGCGCATGCTGCGATTTACGAACAAATAGTGAACTTACCATCTGTCGAAGCTATAAATTTATCAGATGTAATATATATTGTAATAGTACATTGATGTCTTAGGATATTTCGGATATGATGGTTTACCTCCAAACTTTCTAACAAATTCTTTTAGGTTTGTACAGCAGCGCAGTGTTTTCAGAGGCACGATTCTGAATCCATGAATCCAAATTCCTCGAGGGATGTTGAAGAAATTTTGGAAAGCATGATATCGGATGTTATTCCACCAGATGTATGACGTAAGTACACGTATGTCTTATGCTTTCACCTTCTGTTTCTTACTATACAGTGGCGCGCAAAAGTATTCGGCCGCCCTTTAAAATTGCATAACCTTTTTAAAATTAATCCAAACGACTTTAGTTTTTTTTGAGAAGCTAGAGGGATTAGTTTGCTAAATGATGTGGTTCGTCATTTTAAAAAAAATGCACTTGGTCGGAATAGCAAAAAAAAAATAGTAAAGGTCGTTTTTTAAAGTTTTTTTGTGAGCCCTCAATGAAAATTAAAAAAAAAACTGTTTGTGGATTTAAGTAAGTTATATACGTGCCTAAAATTTCATCAAAATCGCGGAAATTCCCGAAATCAGCGATTCTCGACCTTATTCTGCGATCTTTAAGCGTTTATAGCTCAGAGCAACTTTAACTGATTTTGATGAAATTTTAGGCACGTATATAACATACTTAAATCTACAAACGGGTTTTTTGAATTTTCATTGAGGGCTCACAAAAAAAGTTTAAAAAACGACCTTTACTATTTTTTTTTTGCTATTCCGACCAAGTGCATTTTTTTTCAAAACAACGAACCACGTCATTCAGCAAACTAATCCTGTAGCTTCTCAAAAAAACTCAAGTCGTTTGGATTAATTTTAAAAAAGTTATGCGATTTTAAACGGCGGCCGAATACTTTTGCACGCCACTATATACATATACAGTGCGCTTTATCTGTTAATTCGTATTATAGATAACATAAAATTCAACACTTCATTAAACTCCATATTCTACGAAGCTGTTGAATACTAAGGTTTGTATTTAAGGTAGAATACATTTATCGTTTTATTAGCTTAAAAAACTGAAAATTATGTACGATCGTATATTGCTGGGATTTCCATAGAACTCTATCAAGTTTATATAAACCTTTTTAACGGATAATTTACGCACGGGAAATTATACGCTAGATACAATGAAAGTCGTTACGAATTTTAGAAAAAACTTTTACATTATATTATAACTAATGTAAAATAATGAATAGAAGAATTATTATAAATAAAATAAAGCGAGTTAATACAGAAGCTACATTACTCCGTGCAGTTGTAAGTTTTAATATATTTATTAGTTAAATTATAAGTTTATACAATAATTTAATATACAGTCCATTACATTTATTCACATATTCCTTTGTAATAACATGCTTTGAAACGAAACAAATTATACGGGAAACTCTCGCTGTGGGCTCGCAGCTCTGAACTGGCGGCAAGCGTTCGGCAAGTTCAGATTCCGAGGCGCCGATGGTTCGAGTGAGACAAAATGAGCGCGGACGAGATACTCGAAGAAATGATGGTGGGGACAGCGACGAGCGCTCAGCGCAGGAGCCGAAGCGAGCTCGTAGCGAGAGGATACTGTAACATATTTTTAGTTTCGATATCCCTTACGATTAGGTTCATAAAGTTCTCTTTTTTAACATAAAAAATTGAACTCGTATGGTTGTAACAAATCAAAGATACTTCAACAAAATAAAATACAACCTACGTTTTACGTGTTTCAGTGCTCTTTTTTTTATTAATTTTCATCACTATTATACTTTTAAAGTAACTTGAAATCACATATCAAAGACAGCTATATAGGTTGAATTTAAATATGTAAAAAGCTTAAATTTATTCAGTTATAACATAAAAAATGCAAAATACAAGTAGAATAATAATCTTGCTTTTCATATACAACCTTATTATGTACAAGGGGCAAATTAATGCGAGGTCGACGGATATCCATCGATAGAATTTCCCGCAAGAAGATCGGTCATGAATTTTTTGAATTTAACATCTTTCGCGTCGTTGGACGATATTCTTTCTACTATCAATTTACGTTTCTTTGCTTGCAACTCTTTTGTCTGCAAGGAATCGGGCTCCCGTTGATTAATGATATCTATATGTTTCCGTTTGCAATTGTCTATAGAATCCGGCTTTTGCGTTTCTTCTCTGGCGCGACTTAGCTCGGCCGTTAAGTCAACTATCTTTTGCTCCCATTCCTCCAGATGTTTTCTCATATCGGCCAGTTGCGTGTCTTGATCGTGTATCTTTTTCGCCTGCTCTTGCAACTTTAAACTTTGCAATCGCATTTGGAAGCCCTGCCTTTTCATTCTAAGCTTCACCTTGGTTATCTGCCCTTTCATAGACAGGACAGACAGCTTATTCTTTTTGGTACGGCTATAAATTTTCTTAAAAGTCAGATTCAGTTTCTCCGAGTTAAAGTTATGTCGCAGTGACGCACTGTTCGGGCTCGTGGTATGATGAGAGATCATCAAACTCCCACTCGGTAATTCGTACGAGCCTACATTACTAACAACAGACGTGCAAATACTGTGCTTCAAATCCGGTAAAATCTTCTCATCGAAGTGTTCCATAGCCATGCTACTGATGTCCCTTAATTCCTGCAGTATTTCATGGGCTCTGGGCGGAGTTTTAGAATCGCGAATCAAGCGGAGAACTCTGAAGATTTCATCGATTACCTGATACGTGAAAGAACGTGGGTTAAATTTCAGTATAACATATCGCTGGTACAGTTCGTATACTCCATTCGCTCGCTCACCTTTCCAGGAATAAAACAACATAAATTGAGGTCCACGTATTTGATGAAAGTCATGGACAGCATGGATATTCTTGTTTCTATCGCTGTCAGGATATCGCAGTGGCGCGCCAGGGGATGGCTCCTTCTCTCCGACTCCCTCCGGGGCAGTTGACTTTTTACTGCACGCAGGCATTGCGCGTGGTACTTCTCCATCAAATTGAAGCCTCGGTTTAATAACTTTTTGCATATCCGGTCGAACTGTTTGCAAACCTATCGGGGCAGAATATTTGAAATGCTCGTTACACAGTTCGCCACCAACGAGAATTCGAGGAGTGCAATAACAATCTTACGATTCTGTAACGAGAGATCTCGTCGTATGTAAGGTTAGACAGAACCGTTTCCAGAACAATGTCAGGGAGATTTATTAACTGCAACATGTCACTGTTATGTAGCCTCGGGACTGGATTCGCAGCAGTTTTCTTTAATTACAACTCGCGGAACGTTGCTAACCCCGTGTATTTTGAAAACGGCAGCTCGATGCATTCGCACGATGCAGCCCCCCCGACACTACGGTGCATACAATGTTACGATTACAATGTTTTGACCGACCGATGACCTATAAACAAATATAGCTGTTGCATATGTATATATTTTCCTCGACGCGGTTTACTATCTATATATCGCCGATCCGTCGGAGCAGTCGGTTTCCCGTCTATCGTCTCCACCGTGGTTAATGGCCGGATGTAACGCAGAGGTCAGCTCTTTGGCCACCGCCATATTGTTGTGTCACGTGACGAGGGAGTAGCGAGGTGAATGCGCCGGGTCGAATTCGTGAGGAAGAGTCAAAAATTTTTCGACACCACCGACAAACAGGAAACCGATTACGAGATGGACGCGCGAAAAGTGACAGAATTGTTGCGTGCCACGATCGACCCAGCGCAACAGAAGCAGGCTGAGGAGCAGCTGAATCAGGTCGGTCGACTGGTCGAAAAACGTGCTCAAATCACCGACACTTGGACAGACACATGTGCCTCCGCACGATCATTCTTTTTCCGTTATCATTCGTCCCCTCGTAATTTACGATCGAACGTTCAAACATGCTTCTCGAAGACGGTCCCCTCGCGTTAGCCGGAGCCAACATTTTCTTCGGATTATCTCGTCACCATTCTCTCCCCAGGAATGACCTTTAACCAAATTCATCATCGTTTTCATTCAATTTTTTTTTTACTCACCAACCACTTTTATGTAACATTTTTTTCTGCCAGATCATGTTAGTTATGAATTTCTTAGTATTTAGAAATTCTTCCACTATCGCAATGCTGTTGAGTATTTAGGGTGACGAAAGTCTGGCTCCTAATCGTTTATGGTATATAGTTCCAGCTTGCATAACTTATTCAATTATTTATAATTTGTGCTTCGAATATTCGTGGCGTTTAATTTCATGTCTTTATTGATCACTCTAAACGATACACGTATATTAGTTAAAATGTAATGGCAAGGGTAAATGGAAACAGATGTTGATTATTATATCGCGGCGGTGGAGATAGATTAGCGTGTAATGTGTTGCAGTAATGGCAGAAAGGTTTCATCAGATCTGTAACGTAAAATATTTTTAGATTCACAAAATTATCGGTTTCGCGCCAACATTACTCCAAATCGTGATGACCGCAGAGGGGATGCCCGTGCGACAAGCTGGTAATTAATAGAAGTAGCCATTGTAGGAGAAGCAAGGATTAATTAATAATATCTCGATATCGGTTCAGGTGTTATATATTTGAAGAATTTAATTACGTCGAACTGGGCTGACAGAGAAAGCGAAAATGCTCCAGCCGAGTTTAGCATCCACGAGCAGGATCGTGCAATGATTCGTGATGCTATTGTTGATGCTCTTGTACATGCGCCGGAACTTATTAGGCAAGTAACAAGTCCAGTCGCCAGTAATTAAATGACATTTCGAATGGATTTGATTTTTTTAAAAGCGGTCATAATAAATTTCCCCTCTTACCGATGTAGAGTACAATTGGCGGTTTGTGTCAATAATATTGTAAAGCACGATTTTCCTGGAAGATGGACACAAATAGTGGACAAAATCACGATATATCTACAGAATTCGGATGCTTCCTGCTGGCCAGGTGTCCTCCTAGCACTCTATCAACTTGTTAAAAATTTTGAGTATGTTCTTGGTATTTCTTATCGCACATTATCTCCATATAAAAAATTGGAGCAATAATAATGTCGTTTGTCGGAATATTTACAGATACAAAAAAGCAGAGGAAAGAGGGCCCTTAAACGAAGCGATGAATTTATTGTTTCCTATGATTTACCAGTTAATGTTGAGACTTCTGCCAGACGACTCGGAACAATCAGTCTTACTACAGAAACAGATATTGAAGATATTCTTTGCCCTTACACAGGTGCGTTAATCATCGTCTCCGAATAAACGGAATTTTCTCCGCAATTGGTCCCTGTATTTTCCTTGCTTCAGCATTTAATTGATTAGCCTTTCAGTTTTGTACTCGGTGTCATTATCTCTCTTTTAGTACACACTTCCCCTGGATTTGATTTCAAAAGAGGTTTTCTCGCAATGGATGGACGTGGTGCGGCAAGTAGCCGACAGGCCTGTCCCGCCCGAGACGAACAATCCAGATCTGGATGACGACGAGCGAGCAGAGTTACCATGGTGGAAGTGTAAGAAATGGGCCCTTCGCATTCTCCACAGAATGTTCGAGAGATACGGCAGCCCGAAAAATGTAACCAAAGAATACAAGGAGTTTTCCGAGTGGTACCTGAGAACTTTCAGCGGAGGTATACTCGAAGTCCTTCTGAAAATTCTGGACCAATATCGAAGGAAGATATACGTGTCGCCTAGGGTGATTCAACAATCGATCAACTACATTAATCAGGGGTAAGCGATTCGGTGGTCGACGGTAGCACGGCCCAATTCGGTATCCTGCAAAGCTGCGGTTCGAAAAGTCTCCATTGCAATTTTCAGAGTAAGTCACGCGTACTCGTGGAAGTTTCTAAAGCCACATATGTTCGAGATAATTCGGGATGTACTCTTCCCGATTCTTTCGTATTCGGCCGCGGACGAAGAGCTTTGGAACAACAATCCGTACGAGTATATCAGAGTGAAGTTCGGTGAGACAATAATTAAAGATTTTATGTTATTGAAAGACACGCTTATTTAATAGTGGAAATTGGTTTCTCTTCAGATATATTCGAAGACTTCGTGTCGCCGGTAACCGCGGCGCAAACGTTGCTGCACTCCGCTTGCAAGAAGCGTAAAAATATGCTTCAGGAAACGATGAGGTTCTGCATGGAGGTCTTGACTAGTCCGAACGCAGACCCCCGGCAAAAGGATGGCGCGCTGCATATGGTAAGCAAATCTGTAAGGGGAAGAATTCATTTTATAAACCTCAAGTCGACATTTAGGTGGGAACTTTAGCGGACGTGCTGTTGAAGAAGAAAGTTTACAAGGGACAAATGGACAAGATGTTATTACAATACGTCTTTCCGGAATTCAATAGCCCCCATGGACACATGAGAGCGAGAGTAATTAATATATTTGCCATTTTCTAATTTTACGACACTGTAATCGTTACCAACTATTTAATTCGTGATTTTTTTTTTACACTCTAGGCATGTTGGGTGTTGCACTATTTCTCTGAAATAAAGTTCAAACAAGAGCAGATATTAGTCGAGGCAATTGGACTCACGACGAACGCGCTGCTGACGGACCAAGATCTGCCAGTTAAAGTGGAGGCTGCTATCGCTCTGCAGATGCTGCTGTCTGCCCAGGAGAAAGCGCAAAAATACGTAG
The DNA here is from genome assembly GCA_947577245.1 of Andrena bucephala. Taxonomy (NCBI): domain Eukaryota; kingdom Metazoa; phylum Arthropoda; class Insecta; order Hymenoptera; family Andrenidae; genus Andrena; species Andrena bucephala. The sequence goes on from OX387715.1 coordinate 115,554,394, forward strand.
AACCTTTAATTAAACCGATAACGCTTGAATTATTAAATATCATACGGGAAACGGAGAACGACGACATAACGACTGTTATCCAGAAAATTGTTTGTACATACTCGGAGCAGCTTATGCCAATCGCGGTCGAGATGTGCCAGCATCTGGTGAGTATAATCCATCTGAATCTTCTCGCGAGGTCTGTGCCCAGGTGTATGAGAGAGAAAATTGCTTGCCGCCGTTTTAGGCTGTAACGTTTAGCCAAGTGCTTGAAACGGACGAGGGCAGCGATGAGAAAGCTATCACCGCTATGGGGCTGTTGAATACGATAGAGACTTTGTTAACGGTGATGGAAAAGCAGCCGCAGATCATGACACAGTTGCAGCCGATAGTGCTACAAGTCATCGCTCACATTTTCGGGGAGAGCGTTATGGGTAAGACGGTGGCAGATAAAACTATTCGGATTCAAAGTAATCATTTATAATAATAAATAAATATCGTATAATCGATACAGAGACATTCCCTCTTACTTTAGAATTCTACGAAGAAGCCCTCTCGCTAGTCTACGATCTGACTGGAACCACGATTTCCGAAGATATGTGGAAAGTTTTAGAATGGATATACCAATTATTTCAAAAGGACGGTTTTGAGTATTTTACCGACATGATGCCTGCGCTTCACAATTACATCACAGTCGATACCCCGGCATTTCTTTCTAACGAAAACCACGTGCTGGCTATGTTTAACATGTGCAAAGCTGTAAGTTTATCGATCATTTTCCCTCGAGAATGCAGAAACGTTTTCCTGTTAATAATAATCCTATTCTCACGGATCAGGTGCTGACTGGAGACGCTGGGGAAGATCCAGAGTGTCACGCTGCCAAATTACTGGAAGTTATAATCTTGCAATGTAAAGGTCACATCGATCAGGTATGACTCCTTTTTAATATCAACGTATCAAAAGCGTTCTCCGATCTCTAAGCTCCTTCAAGATTCTCCAATTTACTTGCGGAGCGAACTGTATATTGAAAATCATTTTGCTAGTGCATACCTTCGCTTGTGCAATTGGTACTGGAGCGTTTGATGCGCGAAGTGAAGACATCGGAGCTAAGGACAATGTGTTTACAAGTAGTAATCGCAGCTCTTTACTATAATCCGGCGCTCTGTCTCGAGACGATGGAGAGATTGCAAGGGAACTTTGGACAGTCAACGGAACCGATTGCGTCTCACTTCATTAAACAGTGGATACACGACACAGACTGTTTCTTGGGGTAAGCTTGGGGTAATGCTTCCAACAACAAACGCGTCTGCTTAGTTCAGCGCGCGATTAAAGTATCGTTGCGTTGTCCAGCTTGCACGACAGGAAGCTTTGCGTTCTTGGACTGTGCACTTTAATTAGTATGTGCCCGGCGAGACCACCAGCAGTGAACGAGTGCGCTCAACAGATCATACCGTCTCTAATTTTACTTTTCGATGGCTTGAAGAGGGCCTACGCAGCTAAGGTATTGGACACCGACGACGAGGAGAACGAGGATGACGACAGCGACATCGACGAAGGTAATTATCGTCAGGCTTGGCTTTCTCCACCGGCTTGCATTATTTTTAAGCAATCGTGACAATGGTCTTGCCTCTGATAGAAGTGTTATCATCGGACGAGGATGAGATCGACGATGCTAGTCAAGAATATTTGGAAAAGTTGCAAGAGAAAGTGTCAAGATCGTCCACGCAGCATGGTGGCTTCAATGTGTCGGGTGCGATTCAAGACGGTCACGGTGACCATGGATCGGACGATGACGGTGACGATTCAGAATACGATGCCAACGAGGAGACTCCTCTCGAGTGCTTTGTCACGCCTTTAGATTCGGAAGACACGAACCAGGACGAGTACATTGTCTTCAAAGAAGTTATGCAAAGTAAGCGAGCGTTTCGTGCTTCTTCCAGCTTTGAGATACACTTGGGATCGATTTAATTGACCTTTCGCTCCTTTCTTTTCACTTTCAGATATCGAGAGAACAGATACCGTATGGTACAGAGCGTTAACTGGTCAATTGACTTCCGAACAGCAGAAGGCATTGCAGGAGATCATCTACTTGGCAGATCAACGTAAAGCAACTCTCGAAAGTAAACGAATCGAACAGAGCGGGGGTGAGTATCGATGAAAGTGAATCTGTAATACGATGGATATGTATTTATTATCGACGTAAATCTTTGCTCGATCCGTTTTCTTTTAGGCTACGCTTTCCACTCGCAGACTGTACCTACGTCGTTCAACTTCGGTGGAACACCTCTGAGCCAATAAAGACTCCCGATCGTTTATATTTTTAGCTTAAGTAAGTAAATAAATTGCGAAGCATCCGAGTCGAGTATCCTTTAACTAATGCAATAGACGTCCCCACTCCGTTTGATAAACCGAGTTACTACATGCACATATACAAGCCAAATTAAACATTGAGAGCGCCTTTTTTTGTTTGTTTCTTCACGTTTTCCTGGCTTTCCATGACCATAGCTCGGTACAAAACAACAATGGTAGCATCCTTTCGAGCGTTTGGAAATCCATTCCACGATGGAATCTGCGGAGAAGCACGCTTCTTCTCATAACACGCTAGTAAAACGTAATAATTACATCTCATAATACGAAAAAAAAAAAAAAAAAAGAAAAGAAAAGAAAGTATTATCTGAAGTAAATATAGAGAAAATAGTAAATTTGTATTTTGTCTTGTCAAAGATATTCCTCTCTCTTGATCACCTATGTGTTTCGATTTCCAGATTCCAGGGAATATGTTCTGATCTCGATTTCCAAATCGTCGTGCTTCTTCGCCGAGCTCACGCGCCAAACCATCGTCCAGCGCGATCGAATCTTTTTTTTTTGTACGAGAATGGAAATGATTGTGCGTGCGAGAATGGAACTGAAGGTATGAATGGGACGAGAGAAAGAGAGCGAGAGCGTGATACACCGTGTGCATGCAAGAGAAACGGAAATAAGAAAGGAGAAAGTAGTTCGATCGCTCTTGAAGCGCTCGAAAAAGTGCCTTCGAAACACGCTCGACGCGGATGGGACCTAAACTTAAGGACCGCAACTTGGATCGAGGCTAGGACGCTTCTCTAGCTCGTAAGTTTCGTAAACACTGTACTAAAGTATAATAAATTAATGCTAATTAAAGAAAAAAAAATATTTAATTCAGAACTTTCCAGCCTTGAAGCCATTAAAATCGATATAAATTTCACAATTGTAATAAAATTTTCACAAGTACTGCTAAATCCGTCGTGTAAAACAATGATTGTACATTATGTTTGAATTAAATCATATGTAAGAATTTGGTGTCGTTCTGTAGAGTTCGTGTCTGTGTTATTACAGGAGAGTAGATCTCTAGAATGCGACAGCAGCTTCGTATAGCGGAGTGTCAATTTTCTTCGAAGAGGATATAAAACGAAGATTGAAATACAGAATTGTTTTCCTTAACAGCCTTATATTCCACTTTCGATCGATACATAAATTAAGTTACGTGGTTTCCGATATAGCGGGATATATATCCGTTCGTGGGTGGAGATGTACACTTACGAAAGGAGATGCGACGATCGCAAATTGCAGATGCGTTTGCAAATCTCATATACACACACACATCTTATATGTACATATCCCTTGCATATAAGACTGGCAACGATCGTGAGTACATGGTATCCGTGATACCATTCCGAAACGGAAACCTCAACGATCCAAAAGCTAGCAATTTGCAATAATTTTGATTCCATAGTTGCTAATCCGAATGCGATTTTGCAATCAAGTTTAGACGGCAATCCACAAATATGCCTGCGAGAGAATTTAGGTGAATTGTAACGAGAAAAACACGTCTACCGTGATGCGCAGCAGCAGTATTGGTCATCACACAGATACACGCTTAAGGAAACATTTAATCAACCGTTATATTCTACAGAGTGAGTTGCGCTGTAATTGTGTCTACCAATGAGTCGATGGTTACGAAACTTGCAAGCGTAAACGCAACCCCGATCCTCCGCCGAGTACTGAGTGAAGAGAGTAAACGAGATTGAAGAAAAGAAAAAAGTATATCCCACAACTCCGAGAAAACAGCGCATCGGTGGTATTTCTACCGATGGTTTTTATTGACCAAAGGTACGAAGCACTCGATCAAGAAGACGCAGAGAGGCACGTCGACGGACCGAACGTAACAGACGAGAGTAATGCGTTCAGAGCTGGGGGTAGTTCTACTCTCGGTTTCTTCCTCAGTGTGTCTTCGAAGAAAGCGAGCGCTATATCACTTGAGACACCGTTCAAAGTAAAAGCAGCCGACGCAGCCACCTCTCATCGCTTTCGCTACATTTTGTTCGAATGCTCTCCTGTTATTTTGCAACACCTCGGCAGCATCCTTATTCAGAGGATCTTCCGGATTTGGCTCCTAAACAAACAACAACACTCCGTCGTAGCGTATAACTCTCGCCTTAAATGTACACGACAATTGTTATAACGAAGTGATTTGTGTTCTTTTAAATACCAGAAAAAGGTATTGGAGCCCGTAAACAATAGAGTTAATCGTAAGGACTGGTTTCCAATCTTCCCTTAAAATATTTAGACACACATTGCCGTCCAAGTCAATGTTGGGGTGATACACTTGTGTCTCGCACTTTACTTTAGGTGGCTCGTGCGGATAGTTTGGCCCGACTTTAAAACTAAAGACGAATCTGCCGCCCCTATAAAATCCCTGAAATAGAAAAACAGAGAACCAAGTTTCCTTTTGTTGGGGGTAACACCGTCGTGTGACAAGTCTCTCACCTCATCTGGACAAATAATTAGTTTAAAGGTGAGAAGATCGTCCGGATCGGGAAATTCTGTCCCACATGTTTTTGGAAGATTCAGCTCGTTTATGTCTACAAAAAACAAAACATATGTTTCAGGACTCTTATTTCCTATGTAAGCGTTATCGTAGCCCTTACACAAAGTATTACAACCAACAATTTTAACTATCAAATTTGGTAGTATCGAGGTATCTTTAAGTACAGGAAAACGTGTACAAAAATAATATTCCAAGATCAATGTTTCAAGGTCGTTCAAAGGTTAAAATTTTGTTTAACTAAAACACTATGTTCCTACTTTAAACTTTTTATGTAGCCTCAAAAATATTGTGTTTAAAATCTATTATAGACACTTTTGTTACATTTTGTACTTGTACAACAGAGAAGAGATAATTCGCAGTGTCTTTCGAAAGGATATTACTATTATTTAAAGACTAACAAGAACAGCTCAGAGCAGAGGAGCAAACAGTGTGAATCAAAGATCTTACACATTCTAACATTTACGCAACTACACACTGCAGAGATAAAAGAGAAAGTCTTGGTAAACCAAAGACACACTTTGATTACCTGAATCTAACAGACTCTACGCTAAGCCTAACTGGTAAATTGAGTGGCGCAATAGCCAGAAAACCCAGAGTTTGTGGATTTAAATTTCTGCTAGCTATCCTTTCTATTAAAATTTTATTTTATTCTCTATAAAGCTCTGGCTAGGAAAGTAAATATATAGCATTGTACGTGTAATGGCAAAAGTCCCAAGTGGAGAAACAGTAGATTGACTGTATGGAAATACGAAGGTTGTAAGGCTGAGGGTATGAAAACTTCGCAATATTTCCATACACAAATCTGCTGCAGCATTTACTGTTCGCGCGTTAAGGAACGACAATAATGTTAACCGGACAAAGTAAACTGGCAGGAAGGTAATGAGGGGGTTGTCGATAAAACCTTTTGTGATTCTCAGTTGTGCCGCGGATGCCTTCTTTTGGGTGCCAGGTTTCGGCGACTCGCCATCCTTTTTCGCCTGTTTTAACGAGAATAATTTGATCATGATAGAGTGGCGGTGCCCGGCGTGGAAGGCATAAAAAAAAGTCTCTTCTTCCTCGAACGGCCACGCGCGCGGACTACGATGCACGCAACAAAACTCTCGTTTTGACAATGGAAACAACTACTGTGAATTTACGACTGATTTCACGTGGACGGAATGCAACCCGTTTCTGTTACCGTCACGGTGTACTAAGGCTCCTATTTTTCATGTTGCACAATTAAGCTCGTATCCCAATTTATATGTAGATACAAATCGCGGGCCCAGCTTTAAGTCAATTTAATTCCTTCCGATCTGACGAAGAGGCTCATTAACGGCGCAATTAATGATCCACTTATAACACCATGGAGCGCAAGTCGCACCAGTGCATTTTGCATCTGTTTTAATTCCATTCGTAGTGTCTAAAAATGATGCAATTTTAAATATCGTATGGAATCAACTAGACGCGATCTGTGAAAATCAGCCGTTACTAGCGTTATATATTTATTTATACGAAGTGTTTCATCATTTCGTGCAATGTGCCATAAGCGGATCTAAATTGGAAATTGTTAGAGATAGTGGGAAATGTTGCTTTTCATATTTTAAGGCTCCTTAGAATTGGTTTTCGGTCTTTTTACGCCAATGCGACAGGGAAATGATTGACCGACGCGGTCGATCTAGAGACATTTCAGACTAATGTTATTATCGCGTAAATTTCATCAGGTTTAATGAATTTGCAGGGTATAGATACACGGGAGTACCATGCTGTTAATTATAAAAAAAAGCACTGGTACTCTTCAATCTACAATGATATTATTTAAAGAGAATTAGAATTGAATGGTTCGAATAATCGTTTTAAACGGATCCGTTCCATGTATCGACCGCGGAACGTTCTAGCCACCTAGCGGCAGAACGTGTGAACTGAAATGTTCACAACGTTGCTATCGGGAAAACTCGCACGGGTTTACAGGATCACATGACGATGACAGTGGAGGTTGGTGAAGTATTAGAAAAAGAGAAAGATACCGAGTGTAGTTCATAGATTTCACCGCCAGATAGCTACAGCGGTCCTTGCTCCACGAACTGAACAATTTTTTAATACACTTTTAAAAGTAACAAATATAATTAAAAGTAACAAAAGCGGCGTAATACGGAATAATAGAAAAGAAATCATACCGCGAGTATCAAGTACAAGATAAATTGTTCGTAAGCGTATTTCGTATCGTTTGAATATGATTGGAGAACACTTATAACGATCTACGGTTCCACCAATCGTAATTTCTCGCTTGTTATTAGAGTACTTTTAGTCGAGAAGTGAAAATATCTCCCTCGATATCGCCCGATATACGAACAATTGTTTGATGTCGCAAAGGAAAATATATAAACACTATAGATGGTTCAATGTTCGTTTTAAGGCAGCGTGAGGTTTGGTGAGGTTTAACATCGATGGCTTGCGTTCATTGTGCGTGTTGCTTGTAACGATTCGAAGGGTGATAAAATAAGCTCTCGTGGCTCGCGTATTTGCTCAAGTTTGACAGTGAAACGAGGACACGATGGCTGGACTGCGGGACGAGATTTTGGCTGACTTTCAGGTGATCTATCCGGACTTCGGTTGATCGCTAATTTCAAACACAAATAAGACTTTTTAGGTTATGATGTATGCTTTAATGACATTGATAATAGTTGGGATCTATGAGTACAACGCGACATTTCTCGACTTGTTTTGTCTGGTATCTGTCAAAATTCTAACGACGGCTGCGAACGTTTAAGAGAATTTCAGTAACATCCTATAATATTCAGTATTCTGTATCTTTAAATGCCGTTTCATGGATATGCTGGTTTCTTTGTCTTTTACACGATTTCTGTTTATGAGTCATGAAAGTTTGCAAGGAAGGTTGCGAAGCTGGAGATGCGAGAACAGATTACGAATCGTTCTATCGGCTATTAGTTTTAAGTAGGCTTCGGAATTGCTTTTGTTCCGATGTTATTTGAAAGAACTATTCGGTATTAGTACGAATGTAGTTGTTATGCTGTTTTAGGCATGCACTGGTATCGACGATGTTGGCGATGCTATGAAATATTTAGAAGAATCAAATTGGGATCTATTGGTAAAATGGTTTTGTAAATGCGCTGGCATAGAATTCTGTTAACGTACTAATTCTATCAATGTACCATTACAGGCAGCTGTGAATCTAGCCATGCCTCGTGGTACGCAACAGTTACCTTCCGAAATGAGTCCGGACATAGAAATGATAGAAGAAATCGAGAGAATGCCTCATTCGTCTTCGTCTACTTCTCAAACTGTTCACGAGCCGAAAGCCAATTCAAAAATGGACGTGGTAGAGAATTCGAAGCCAGGGACGAGTAAACCTAAGAATTGTGCGAAAGGCAGAATGCTCACATTCCATGTTAACTATCTTAGTACTGTTTATAAAATAAATCTGCCCGAATTTTCGTGTCTGAGTAAGTAACCGCTACGCTGCTTTTATTATTACTCGCCAGCGTTGGTGTCGCTTTTCGAACGAAACGTATTGTTCGCAGGAGATCTCAAACAGCTGATATGGGAGAAGACAAATATTCCACCTTGCCAACAACATCTTCATGGATGGAAAAAAGTACCAGAGACGCTTTATACACCATTACAATCGTTATATCTACCCAAAGAGAACACTTTGTATTTGTCGTCGACAACAGAAGAGGTCGATGTAACGACTGATAAGTAAGTAAATCTGCGAGATCGGGTATCGATGTTCTATTCGCAGTTGTAGCACGTTCGTTATGCTTTCAGTTCTAGTTTGTCGGAGCATATGGCTCAAACATACACCTTAAATATAAAAGACGAAATACATAAGAAAACGTATAATTTAAAGTTTCTTGGATCGAGCACAATCTTGGACGTGAAGTCAGGTATTTACGCATTAATAGATGTTCCTGTTCGAAATCAACAGTGGAAAGGTTGGCCGAGTTCGGTGCAGAATGACAGCGTTATGCTGGCCCAAAGTGGGATTTCTTACCCAGAGCACGATCTCTCCGTTAATGAACTTCCTATGAAAGAGGAGAAGAAGGTATCACAGTTGATAGTAACAGGATTGTACGTGACAATTGAGTGTAACGCTTATTTATTCGCAGGATGTTATAGACTTGGCTGGAAGCGACAGTTCGGTAGACGACGCGGACGACGTAGAGGAATTCGACGTTCCCGAATCGTTTAACATTGAAGATGATATTTTTGTAGATTTCAAATCTACGAAAATTGAACGTCTTAGTGAGTAAATTCGAGCTCTGATAGGCTGTCGACTAATTCAGCAAAATATAAAGTGACGCGCAAATTTTTATCAGATGAATGCTAACAATGCTGTTCTTATAGTGCCGGAAGATGTGATAGACGAGACAATGGGTACACTCCATTTTGCGGAAGAGTTTGAGAAACGATACGGGGCAGCGCATCCAGAATTCTTCACTGGCAAATTTAAAGATGCCGTTAAAGAATCATGCTTGAAGCCAGCAAGAGAGGTTTGATAAGTAATCTAATCAGAAAGCACGTTGAACAGTGGGGTATATGAAGTTTCATGTAATTTATATGATTACAGAGGAAGTTGTTGGCTGTGTATTTACATCACGATAATAGTGTGTTAACAAATGTATTTTGTACGCAATTGTTAGGGTTTGAAACGATACTCCAAGTTCTGTCTGCGAATTTCATTGTATGGGGTTGGGATATTACCTACGAGTCTAATAAACAAAGGTATATATAGCGGCATTGTAGAAGAAATTGTCTATTATTCTTTAACGGCTGTTCTCTAAAACGAGTTGCTGTTGATTTACAGGTTTCTTTTATCCGTAAAGCAGACACTAGGATCGGTCGCAGCGCTAGCTATGAAAAATATAGACGTCGACACCTTGCCGGTTCTCGTGATTATAATGAGAACCAGATCTAACACAGAAATATTTACGACAGTTCACGGCAATGTGGGCGTAAATGAACTGTTAACCAACCTAATTCATGCTGTAGATGTATTTCAGGTAAGATAAATATACAAGTAACATTATTCCGCAAATTCGTTGATACATGTCGCGTCGCATTTCGTAGGAGCAAAGGCGAACCGATATTGGAGTGGAGGAAGAAAGACAAGCTAGAGAAAAAGTGAAGCAAGAACAAGATAGGGCGTATCAAGAAAGCTTAGCCGCTGATAGGTAAACGGGATATAATCGCACTGATCGCTTCGATCGAAATAATCTTTCGCGATGCCTTAATTACAAACGATACATGCGCGCGTATGATTTTAGAGCGAAAGAGTACGCGAAGTATATGCAAGAGGAGCTAGAGAAGAAAAAGCAAGAGCAGGAAGAGAATGAGAAAGCGAGGAAAGAAGCTCACAGGCAGGCCGTCGAGTCGAGTTTACCTCCTGAACCGCAGCAAGGGGCTGGCGTCGGTGTGTTGAAAGTAAAAGTACGACTTCCAGCTGGAAAATTCCTGGAGCGTAGATTTCAACCCGACACGCCGTTGCAAACGCTTCTTAATTTCCTCATTGTGGAAGGTTATCCTACGGAAGAATACAAGCTCCTAAGTAGTTGGCCTCGAAGGGATGTAAGTAGATGATGTAAGCATTTGAGTTCTCATTATATAGATATTTCCTTTACGCCATTCGCTTCGTGGAGTTAAATGCGAATAATGAAAACCTATGCACGCGCGCACCCACCATGAGTTTATGATATTAGATTGAAACATCCATCCGACCACGCTTTAATCGAAATTCAGAGTGGCTCCTGTCTGTTCCAGTTAACGTCCATGGATTCGAAGCTCACTCTCATGGATCTAAAATTTTGTCCTCAAGAGACAGTAATTTTAGAAGAACGATAAGTAATTTGTTGTAATTAAATTAAAATGTAGGAATTAAGCGTCGCAATATTCTGAAAGTGTTATTTATTTAACAAGTTTCGAATAGTTGTCAGTTAATATGAGTTCTGTTTATTATTATGTAACTACATTTTTATGCTGTAATTTTTCGTACTATTAATTCGTACGACAAATGTAGTTTTATATTATAAAAAAAAAGTCCTTTCCATGCATGTGCATTGTGTATTTTAAATTTTCACGAATAAATTACATTCTGAGAAACCACAAACAAAAGCTGCCTTTTGTTTGTCGTTGCCGTGATTGCAATAAGTATAAAAAAAAAAGTATATAGAGAAGAGTTTAATTCGTTGAATATATAAATGGAACTCGTAATAAAAAAAAATTATATATATATATATATATATTTTAAATAATGGCGAATCTCTTTGAGAACTTTTATTATAAATACAAAGATGCGGCAAATACAATATCGCGTTTTATAAGTTTAATTGCTTCGCTAAATTTATTCTCTAAATCCGTGTTTCCAATGTTCTTTGCTGCTTGGCACAATTGTCTAAGAACTTCTTCTAGACGGCGCATGCATCTTATAATTGAACCTAGAAACGAGTAAGAGATTAAATACAGAAACATAAATCAATAATCTCTGACGAGAGGAATTAAAGATTTTTTTTTTTAAATATACCTTCGAATATGTCTGTCATTTTGCAAATTTGTAAGAAGGTGGCGCCTTTGCACCACGCATACACCACGTCCATCAAGTACGGCTTGAATCTTTCCGCGTACGCGTCTTCGTCCAATTCTAAATTAGCCTCGGTGGATACTTTCGCTATTCTCCGGGCCAGGTCTTGCATCTGTCTAAGCGGGCCACTTAATTCCTCGGTGCTCTTAGGCATCTCGTTCGATTTGTCGTCGCAAACAAAGCAGCTAATCAACGCCACCATTTGTGGAACGCTTAACGAATTAAACAATCCGTTGAAGATCATCTCTGTCATTAACAGCTCGTCCGCTCCATTAAGCTCGCAAGCGACACGTCCTTTCAATTCTATAACATCCGCTGCTGTGCAATAAGCCATTCGTCGTAATACCCGTTTCCTACACTTCAACTCTTCCATTTGAAGGATCGACTTGGCACGCTTCAACTCCAGTTTGCCTTGCTTCAACTGATTAGCCAAGTCCTCTTTGTGCAGAAATTGTTCGTACAGCATGTCTACATTGGGATCCTGTGTTCGATCGAAATAATATGTAGAACTCAGTGCTATTATAAACCAAATAGCATACAGGGACAAGAAACAGCATTTTGTTACCTTATGTAAAGGATGAGCGTACAGTCTTTCTTCCAGCACTTCGATCTTCTTAACGATGTCTTTAAATGCTTCGTCCTCTATCCGCATGTCCGTAATGGGATTCAGTAGCGGTGGTCCATCTGGAAATCTTTTTTTCACTTCCTGTATCGTTTTCAACACACTTTTCCTGTTATCGGACGGCCTTAGATCCTTCGGATAGTACAGTCGAAGCGAGCTGATTTGGGAAATTAATGTGTGCACAACGGGAACCACTTCCACCTCGCCGTCTTCTCCCTCGCGGCAAGGTATCGGGCATCCTTCGCTGGACTCTTTCGAAATATAAAGCAAAATATCAATAACGATAACTGTGCTCTCTTTCGTCGGATTTTTAGGATTCTTCTTTTTAAAGTTCACGATGATACCCCAGTCGAACGTTTCGTTCTCGTTTTTCACCTGTAAGATCGTAGTCAGAATTGTAGCACCCCCGATGCATCTCGAATTGTAAATAGTACGTATAAGCCCATACCTTCACTAGCCTTCCAGGCTGTAAGAACGGGAGCAAATATTCCGGCTTCGTCAGGTATGATCTGAATTCGCTACTAAGACGTTCAAGTTGTTCACGTATGTCGTGGTAAGACGATATTTGGGTATACTTATCGATAGTCACTGCATTATACAATGTCTGCAGATCTTTCACCTCTGTAATAATTTGTAAGGATAGTCATTTTATACCAAACTGTAACGATCGATTGTTAAATAAATGGTCTACTTACTGTTGTATAAATCAGGAATAGAGGCTTGATTCTGGAACTGATAGAAGCTCCTTTCAAGCATGTATTCCGGATTGATTTCTTCGACTCTCAGGAGATTCAGTACCATGTTGTACGTTAAATGAAACGCTGAATTGATAGGGTCGGGTTTCCCCTGTACTATCGCTTTACCAACAACTGGACTCACTTGCTCGTCAATCATTAATATTACTATTCCCTTCTCGTCCAAGCCTCTTCGGCCGGCTCGACCGGACATCTGTATGTACTCCCCGGACGTGATCCACCGGAAATCTTTGCCGTCGTATTTTCGCGAAGCCGTGAACAAGACAGTCCGCGCTGGCATGTTCAGCCCCATCGCGAATGTCTCCGTCGCGAACAGCGCTTTTATTAAACCCTCGCCGAACAATATCTCCACGGTTTCTTTCAGAATTGGGAGCAGTCCGCCGTGATGAATTCCTATTCCACGTCTCAAAAGTGGTAATACGTTTTCAACTTGCGGCAAGCGCCTGTCCTCGTCGCTGAGGACATCCATAGCGTTGTTAAAAACTTCGTCCACTAGTTTCTTCTCTTCTATCGTGTTCAAATCTAATTTAGCCATTTGCATCGCGTAAATTTCGCAGTCCTTTTTCGAGAAACTGAATATGATTACGGGCGCAAAGTTCCTCTCCATAATCATTTTCACCATTTTGAAGATGTTCGTCTGTCCGGCGTTCGACGCGCGAAGACCCCCTTTGCGACCTTTCGTGTCGCCTTTAGCTGCGTCGCCGTGTTGCAGGCAGGCCATTGCTCTGTTGAAGTTTTCTTCTTTAAATTGTCCCGTCTCATCTACGACCTGCGCATTAATAACCATCGATAAGTTTCTCGTTATATTCCAACAGATCGTTCTACGTTATATCTTACGAACCAAATGTATTCCATCCCCACCAACAGGAAATATATAATGTTGCAGAGGAGTCGGTCTGTAGTCCGTATAAACAACATGACACGGTTGCTTATGCAAGTGCGTAACCCACTCGACGAACTGTCGCGCATTGGGTATCGTAGCAGAAAGAAATACGTAATGCACATTGTCTGGTAGTAATATCAATGTTTCCTCCCATACAACGCCTCTTTCTTTGTCACGCATATAATGAATTTCGTCGAATATCACCCAACCAACTTCGCGCATCACCTGCAAAGGAGTTAAATACACTTATACAATTATTATTACCACGATAATAATCGTTTACGCCGCCTTAAAAACAAACCTCGGATCCCCTGTAAAGCATGTTCCTTAAAATTTCAGTAGTCATGATGAGAACACTGGCTGTTGGGTTAATCGTAACATCTCCAGTCACCAAACCGACATCCTTGAATTCTTCGAAGAACTCCCTATACTTCTGATTACTCAATGCCTTTATAGGAGTCGTGTAAATCACCCTTTGCTTATCTCTCAACGAGCACGCTATAGCATATCTGTGTAAAATTTACAAATCAGTAACAAGCGAACCGAAACTCCTATCGCTATCTCGCATTGCGATACCCACTCGCCGACAACAGTTTTACCGGCCGACGTATGCGCGGAAACTAGAACGGACTGATTGTTCTCGATGCACAATATTGCTTCCTTTTGGAAAGGGTCTAGAATGAATTTATACTCTTTGGCCAGTTTCTTCTGTTTACGTTCCAACGGCACGTAGTCATAATCTGGTGGAACTGCAACCTCGTGGGTACACGATTCGATCGTTTCTATTGTATGTATTTTGATACGCGGTGCTAAGTCATCTATGCTATTAGAAAAGAAAGTAAACACGTATAAGCTTTAAATTCCCAGTTAAATAATCGTGAACTGCGCTCGTATTAAACCTAACAGAGCTGTTGTTTAGGAATGATACTGAACGCTGCCTTACTTTATATCTTCCAAGACTGGATCCGGTCGTAGTTTCTTGAAGAATGCTGCATCGGAATCGGTTTCGTGCTCTCGTTTCGACCCACTCTCTGCTTCACTTTTCCTACGTATTTACACGTTACGATTATAATCGAAGGCATTCTTTAAACTGATTTTAAGGTTATCTCGTGCAAAGGTTGCGGAAGAAACTTATCCTTACTTTTCATTTAACGGTGCGTGCGACTCTTTTTGCTTCGCTGGGGGCGGAATCACTTCTATTATATCCTCTGTTTCTTCGAAAACATCAAACAAGTCTTCGGTAAAATTATTCATTATAAACGTATATTGTATTTACAATTAACCGCAATTTACACAGCTTCCCATAAGAAGGTTAATGTTTACTCCAATTTACACTGTCTTTCAACATTGTATATCGAATATCGACTTACATCGAAGGCACTATCGATCACCATTCGACTTTAGCTTTCGATATATAGTTCGAAACTTTTCAGTTAACACGGAGGTTAGGGTAGACGCACCGTATGTGGCCACCTTAAGGATTTCAGTGACTTTCATCGTAATTATCTTTAAAATTGTACTTAAAATCAGGAAACTGTAAGCTATACCAAATTTTACACTATCTTTACTATTAATATCTAAGTTTTCATTAACTAGAGAAATCGTTAAATAATTAATAAAGTTAAAAATATATAAGAAATACATTTTTCACCGTTTGTGGCCACTTGCACACTAGTTTTGGCCATGTTTGGTACTAGTTTTGGCCACTTTCAAATCTTTTTAGGTTTTAGTGCATTTTTAATAGAATCGTTTAACATAAAATTTTTTTTTATATATTTTTTATTTTCTACTTTTTATTGTTTATGGATTTACATTTTGCAGCTCTGACAGAGGATCAAGGTGAATAAAATCGTTTAAAAAGCGTGGTGGTAGAAAATAGAACAATATTTTGATAAAGTTTCCATTTCTGGCTGAGGGTGGCCAGAACTGGATACTCTATTGTATCAGTTTTGGCCACCGGATGGCCAGAAATGGAAAAGTTATTAAAATACTGTACCATTTCTTGCCACATAATTTTTTCGTAATAGTGAATTGAATTTGATAATTTTATACTTTCAGAATAATTTTGAAACTACATTTATCCTATATCTGCCATAATTTATATATTAACATACTTTGATTAGTAAATATGGGAATTTTATTTACCGTATATCCTTCACGATTGTTACAAGAACAGCGAACCGTTTACACACTTCTTAAAAAATATAATGTTTTTTCGCGTAAGCAATAACTGTAACCATATATTTCTGGTGGTATACTAAACAAAATATTTACGGTGCGAAATTCTACACATAATTGTGGCTGCAAGCAATTTCAAGCTAAGAAAACCGCGATAATTATAGACATGGCCAAAAACAGTACAGTGGCCACAAACGGTGCGTCTACCCTACTTCGGTCACTTCCGCTGCAATTTCTCTGTTTCTTAACCGTGCATGTTAATCTTGATCTAAATTAATTAATACAACACAGCGAAAGGTTTCGGCGAGTTTCTAAATAACAGAGTATTTCAGTTAGGAATGCGCATGATCCAAGTGCAAGGCTGTCGAGTGTTATTTTCAAATAATTCTCTGCGATTCATTGTTATGCCTCGTAGAAATGAGACAGCAACTCGCTACCACCTGTAGCCACGATCTTCCAACATCAGACGATCGAGTTACAATCGTTCATACAATCTCGGACACCTGCACGGACCATAAAATAATCTATAAAATTCTCTCAGATTCTAAAGAGACGTCAGCACCGACGTCGTCTCCTGCCCACCCCTGAAGCAATGTAAATTAAATTTTGTGACAGGACCACGTTAACGTGTCTCATATTAGATGGCGTCACAGTGCTCTAAACCATGTTCATGAAATACATTAGCGACGAAAAAAGGGCAACCATGGTAAGCTATCCCACAATCGAATCTCGAACGGCCACAATCGTTTCAGCCGTGTGTACCACGAAAGGTTCTTGAATCAGCGAAATCCAATGCAAACGTCGCGGATCGAGCGCGGGAAATTTAAGGAGCACCGTGAAAGGTACGAAAGGCCCGAGAGAATAAGTTCTGCAATCTTAGTAAATAGAGAACAAAATATCGCGAGTGTCCCCTTACTAATTTGGATAACCCGAGGTTCAATCGCGGTTAGAAGGGGCACGCGATGATTTTCGGCGGCGGTGGGATCAGCGGGACACCGACAAATGGTGGGGGAAGCTCGACGCGGTCGGACGGAGCCCTCGACTCGACGGTGGGGGTTAAGGAACCCGCGAGCGGGACTTTCAGTTTCTTTTGGGCGTCCGCGAGTGTAACATTGTGAGTGTAACGGTCGCGCTGGCACGCGCGTGAAAGTCGTCGTCTCCCGGCTCGCCCAGCCTCCTCCGCGCGCAGAGGCAATCGCAACGAGGAGAGGGACAGAGGCACAGGTACTCGAACATGCGTAATACGAACTTCATTTAAAGCCAAGTGCGATTAACCGTGCGAAATATACGGCGACCAAGTCATATCGCGGGACACTGAATTTTTCAGCGAACGAACCATTCTCTTCGTACGAATATTGCTGAAGACACTCTTTCCCTAACGCACTCTCTAATTTTACCTTCTATGGGATAGATAACCTTCAATCTTAGACGTCCGTGGTTAACGTAAGATCCAGTTTCGGTCGATGTTAGTTTTGCTTTTGACTTTAATTTAAAATTGTCAGAGGTTGTTTTTGTATCGAATAGCAGTGTAATGGATCAATCTCTAGATATTGTCGATAAAAGCCTCACTGATTCTCTACAGAGAAACTATCAACTAGATTGTACTTTGCAGAGCGAACGTATCGATAGGATCAACGCGTATAGCGTGCACGTTTAGATTTAGATTTTAGACGATAAATCATGCTCGTCTCGCCGCGACAGCACCTGCGTTACTACATCCGCGATGACGCGGAGACATCGACGCGTGCATTGCACCTGACTAATAATTTCAAGAACTTAATTCATCTTTCGCTCCACAAGTTTGATTTATAATTTAGCTAGCAGGGGCTTAAGATGACTCAGGCTTGGCTCGGCAAAGTCAATCAGTTCCCTTGCACCTTCATTCTTAATTCCGAATGTTTAATCTCCAGATAATAGAGCGGGAGCTAACACGACCCACTCTATTATTCAGAGATTAAACATTCGGAATTGAAGATGAAGGTGCAAGGGAGGGCATGCGACTTTTCGGAGCCAGGTCCGCGTGGGGGCAGAGTGGGAGCTAAGATGACCCACTCTTCAGAGCTTAATACATTACGTCCTACTCTAATTTTTACGCTTAACCGCTCGGCTCTCAATTAGTGGCATTAACCAGGGCCTAACCCACACGTTTATCCTCCCCTTCGAGCAGTTATGTACTCTGCCTCTGTCCGGTATCGAATTCGGAATTGCAGATTCATGAATTTTGAAAATGCAAAGGAGCCGACGTGTCAAGGACTGAGTAAATTGAATATACAATTTACTAACAACACTTTACACAAATTCTCCTCGCCGTCAATGCGTATCTTGCATCTTCCGAATCGACTTGGACTTGACCTTACCCAACCGCCTAATGCTTACGCTTAACATCTTTCCTCCGCCTTGCGAAATATAGGCGCGACAGCGTTCACTCGGTTAAAGGGGGCGAAAATCGCCAAGGACGATTGTAGCGAGGAACCCACACACGCGTATATTTATCGAGGAGCGAGCAGCGGTGTATTTTCGCGACCCTCCGTGGTAACGAGGGTTGCGAAACGACGCGAGTCTCGACAGGATGGCCATATGTTAGAGCCGAAGGACGAGGATATAAGAACATGAGACGATCAATGGTCTTCGAGTCATCGTGCCGCGGGTCGAAAAGTCAGGGTCTGTCCACAGTCGATCTTTCTCAACCACGGTGCTCGTCCTCTGCGGGAATCCTGGTCGTTCACTTTCATGATCCGGTTGATCTTCGCTCTTTTCGTAGCTTGAAATCGCTCGTTTCGCCTCGGTGTCGCGCTCCGCCGTGGTCACAGGCGCCACCGTAACAGCCATCCAGGTCGTTGCGAATGCGCCCTGAAACGTAAAAATTACCGTGGGTACACGCAATTAATCAGAGTACAGCAGTGGCGCACTCGGGATTTAATCTTGGGGGAGCCGAGTTGAGGGGATAAAAATATTCTCAATGCAAATTCAATAAAATTCATTAGGCGACTATATCATTTTTTAAAAAAAAAATAAAATCCAGTTTCTTTTCCTTTTACAAAGCTCTCGAATTATTTTGGCCGTGGTTACATTCATTTCCTTTTTCTTTGGCGAGTGCTAGGGCCCCTTGGCCCCCCCCCCCCCTCTGAGTGCGCCACTGGAGTACAGTCGAAATGTCGTTTATTATTACTATTAAATTTTCAGTCAAGAGTGACATCCTCTGTGTCCGTTGAATATGTAGATGCTCAGTGACGGCAATTCTCCACAGAAAGATCATAGACGATTTATGGGACGAAATTGCCCACGCAGGTGGCACGCAAATTACCATTCTGGTTAAAGATTTAAAGCGGTTACGTGCGCTTATTAAAACAGGTGGTCGTTCAAGGTACACAGTGGAGCATTCTCAGTTTGGTAGGGGAACGACGAAGGTAAACGGAGGCGCCATATAATTTAGGTTTGCTCTGCTGATTGTTGCTTCGAAGTAACGGTCACCACTTGCCGCGTTACCGCTCATTGTTTTCGCCGAGTCCGATTCCAAACACGCTCAACGACGTCGAGGAACGTCCAATTGTGTCTACCGCCGTCTCCTATTACTCGGCACTGTGTGTTGACCATTTCCTCTCGATAGCTGAACGGACGGGTTGCTTGGAATTGCGCCGAGTAATAGAAAAAATTAGTGACTTTGGAGTCAAAGAATTGAACGTGCCGTCCAAGTGCTCGTTAATCCCGCCCTGAAGAATCTCTTATCAGTTTGAACCAGATCCTCCTGTGCTACTTTTCATTCGTACAGATCAGCACGTACAGCCACTCCAAAATTTCACCGCCTTACTTTGTACTCCGCGGTCTTTATTATTCATTCTTGGTAATACCTACTTGGACATCGACGTTTTTAATTCAAAGCTGACCTTCGCACAAGATCGCCTGACTTGTGCGCACACCGTGTTCAGGCGGATTCATAGGCGACTCGTCTTCCGTGAAGGAAGAATCCTTTACTATTGACAATTGCACGGTGTACAGCAAGCACTTAAACCTAAGGAAGTTGAATCATCGGTGTCTCTTTGAATAAATAACGACGGAGGCACGTACTTACGCGCGCGGGCCAGCGTACTGACGTAATCCACGGGCATACACGCTCATTGCCGCGAAGCAATTGTTATCTTTGTACTTTCTCTGGCGAAAAGAAAAGCGTATACTTGCCCCGTGGACATATCGAGCCCGGCCGCGTGTAGCTTATATACCTGCTCGACCGTATACGAAACATGAGTCTGCGATGCATGAAAGTTGCGCGCCTCGCCCAGGGCTATTTTGCCGTTCTTGCGGCTCCGAAAGAAAATTCTCTCCGGCGGGATCGCGCATGGGATCCCTGCCCTACATATCGGCGACCTCAAAATTCAATTTGCGCACCAAACGGCCGAAAAACGCCGCGCACCGAGCGGCCGCGGTACACACTTCACGTTCAGAAGAAGCTTCTTAACAATCCTTCGACGCGCGACTTCAAAGCCCACGCGAGATTCGCCTAGAATCCACCATCGATGCCCCTCGGAGCGGATGACTTTGTGATCCCTGGTTTCCTGCAAATCACTCCGCCGCCACGAGCTATCCAAGTCCTCGGCTGTGAATTTTGTAAAAGGATTGGACGGCGGCGGGAGAGGCGGCGCTTGGGTCTCCTCCGATTAGAAATCACGGCACCGGCCGCTTTCGATACCGTGAAAGCGGTCGCGTGAATCTTTTCGGACGGGCCCCTTAGATAGGCAAGAAGCTGGCCCGGCGGCGTACCGCGTCGTAGATGGAGCAGGCGCAACGGGGTCGGTCGGGTGGCGTTTTATTTTCGAGCCACCAGGCCCGAGCACGTTTTCGCGGGACGGCCCTGAATGAGTGCCAGTGAAAGTTCGCGAGTCAAATATCTTTCGCGGCTCCGTTTCGTGGACCGCTCCGATCTTCCTATCAGATAACTCCTCTACGACGCTTCGCCACCTCGCCTCCTCTTCAGCTCGCTCCCCTGGCACCCTGCAGCAGACACCGCTCGGCGATCATTCCACCTTTCTTACCAATTTGTTCGCACGTAGCTGGATGAAAGGATATCCTCGCGCGCCGCTCGATGGCTCCGGCGCTTAGCTACTACATCCTGTTTCTACTTTCTAGATGGCGCCCCCTCTCTCTGGCCCTGCAATTTACTCGCGATCGATAAGACACCTGCCACCGATGCTCGCTCCCGGTGTACCGCCGAGGACTATGCAACCGATCGGAGTCGCGCGATTAAACGCGGTGATGGATGATACCGATGATTGCTCGTCGCGCGTAGCCGATACGATTACTCATCGCTATATTCCATCCCGCGGAGGCTTTTAGAAAGGATCAAATGGAGAGAGGGTGGCGGTGGGGGGGGGGGGAGGGTGGGGGAGGGGAATAAAGAAGCAAAATTCGGGAAAGGGGTCACAGGCATAAATTACAGAGAAAGCGAGGCGGTGCAGCGCCGCGTCGTTTTCGGCAAAATTTTTCTGAAACAAGAACGGATAGACGATCGGAAGCCTGGCGTGTCCAGCGAACCTCTCGCGGCCCCGAAGTAATCCCGTCCATTCAGTAATGTTACCTCCCATTAGCGTTACCATAACCGATCGCCCAGTGGCGTACGCCCGGCCACTGCTTCTTTCTTCGCCCTTTAATTAACCGGCTGCTATATCGGGGAGGGAAAATCAGCCGGTTGCGTAACGGACCGTTTCTATGTAACGATCCGTATCCCCCCCCCCGCGTAATATCGAGCTTGTGGCTCTCGCGAGTCGCATTCTTCTCCAAGCACAGGACTTTTGTAACGTCAATCGACATTCCAGGGTGCACCGTGCGTAATACGTGAACATCGAGAGGAGCGGGGCTGTAAGCGACGTGAAAGTGGCCTGCTGGAAGTGGCGGAATGCGGAGTGCCGGGCGCTACGGCGTGCACGCCGATCCCCACGGTACTAGGTAATTGGAGTACCACGATTACCTGCGTGTAACGCGACGAGCAAACAGGGTACTTCGCCCGGCATCTCGCCGTGCCCGAGGTCCCCTCGACCTGCGCCACGCTCCTGGATCCCTACAGCGCTCGGGGACTCAGTCTCGCGCGGGAGTGTCTGGCGCTCTTCGGCGACCTAATTACCCTGCCTAATTGGAGTGCCGCGTTTATCCGCGATTCGCGCGGCGAACGGGGTACCGCGCGACGCGGTTGAATCACGCCCGATTCATTCTTGCGCCGAATAATGGCACCGGCAGCGTTCTGCAAATATTACACTTGCCCCTGAAATTTTGCTTATCAAAGGATATCCCGCGTCTGGAAAAGATCGCTGTTACTAAGCGGCAGCTCCTTTCGCGGGATCCCTTGACGTAGAATTTCAGATGCATTGCGTAGTGTTCGCCGTTCGCGATGATGAAATTACACACTCTTCTCACGCGCTCTGTAATATGTTGCCACAGTTGTTGTCTATAATATAAGCAGAGTTTTTTTTTTTCAAACACCGGGGAATCGTGTGCATGCGTGATTCCGACCGGTGACTTTCCTACCGCTGACGAGTCGGTAAATAAACTCTCCTAGGCGCTCTTCAAATTTGCGAAGAAAGTGTCGCCTCGCAAACTTTCTTCTCTTTTCGGTGTGCCTGCGTGAATGTATTGGCGGTGGTTGATAATCCCCTCAGGGTCCGAGGAGCTATTCCAAACTATTCCCATTCAAGAGAGACCGAATCCGCGGTCGGTGGTGGTTGTCAGATTCGCTTTTAAAAGTACGTTACATATCTCGCGTTGTCCGCAGTCTGGCAATGAAGATAACATCGATGGCTCTTTTAAACAGGCATTACTGCAGAAATACAACATTACCCTACATTCTTGCCGCGGAATGTCCTGGATAACGTAATACCCGTTTCGCGTTGTCCAATTTCTTACGTGAACATGACGAATGTGAAAGCGACCTTGAAACGTGGATCATCCACCGCGTCAATACTAAACGGGGCCCGATGGGATACCACGGGCAGACACGCTCCTCCGCCCGTTAATAAAACAGAGCCCCCCCCCACCCCACCCCCCTCTCCGGTCCTCGGGGAAATCGGTGATTCGGAAATCGAGGGGCTACGTCGTGTCGCGGCCGGCGAGTCGGACGGACGCCGAATTAGAATTACAAATCCGTCGGTCGCCGAGGCGAGAGCCGGTGAAAACGAAAGGATAACGTTAGAGTGACGAAACGGCTGCTTGTGGACTCTTGCGAGATCTAAGCTGGCGATAATGAATCGATCCCATCCCCCTGGCATTTAGAGAAGCATTCCCTTTTCATTAACGCGCGCGGCAGCGTCGTGCCTCGCGTGGCGATCCTGCCGCCACGATGTCCCCCATAGCGTAGCTACCCGCCTGTTGTTTCGATTGTTATGCGAGACGATCGCCGGAGGATCGCGAGCAGGGGAACGAAGGCGCCTCTCTCGGGCCCCGGTTGCGCCAGCCTGCGCGTTAGGCCACCGAATCTAGAGGCAGGGACAGGCGACAAGGCGGGAATACAATAATATCGCTCGATTAACCCGCGATATCGCTTGTACGCGGCCGATTACGACACCTATGGCTTCGTGTGCAAAGACAAAGGTGGAGGAAAACGCGCGTGTACGGAGGGGGGAGCAGGAGGACCGGTAAGAGGGTACCGAGGAATCCAGGTTGATCGCCGATCAGAAATCTAAAAATACGCGCATGCAGATGTCCAGCTGCTAATACGATTGCCGGGCATCGATGCGGTCGTCTAGCACTTTAGACACGATAAAATACTGCTTCTTCGGCCCTTCGAGCCACGCAGCTCTTTCCCCCGCACGTTTTATTCTATCCTGGATAACAGGAGACGTGTTCAGGTAGTCCCATTTAATTGCCTCGTACCGTGCGAGTAAAGCAGGCCACCTGACGCGCTCGGTTGTGAGGCGATTGCTCTTCCACAGGCGTTGCGGACCCGTGTTTTATCGTTAGGGAATACTGAACAGCGCTTAGCTAAGAAATTCTGCGTTATCGGGCTTGTGTAATGATAGTAGGTCTTCGTTACATTCCCGTCTGCATACGATTAGGAAGAAATAGGTATGTATGTGTATCTTTTTTCAGTAGAATCGATTTTGAACAAATGTCCCGCGTTGTTTGTTAACTCAAGTGCTCGTTGTGTCGATTACACTGTCCAATACGAGTTTTGGTCCGCAATATCCGCTGGGTGATTCTTGTATAGTTTTTCGCCCAGAACACGAATCCGCAAGCAGAATTGCTCTATCACCCTCAGTTTTTGAGAAAATCGATTTGGAAAAAAACTGCAAATTTTTAACTTTGAACATCTTTTGTGTCGAAACGGTAATAGTTATTCGGTTGCTCGTTGCGTCAAATTATTCTATGAACCCTCCCGAATACAACGATATAAGTTATTATGGCATTATAATCATTTAAATATGTTTAAACAACGATCAAATGGAAAATGACACCCGAAATGCGCCCATTTTTGAAGATATCTTTCAATTTATTTCCAAAACTAAGGGTCCAGGAGAAAATCTGACCATTCCACGCGATGCAACAGACATTTTTCCGTCGGAAATCATCAACAAAAGTGGTGAGTCACGTTTTGTTTTCAATACAGAAGCGAAATAGTTTGGCAAAACGCGCGATGTCAACAGTGGTAGTCAGGCGCGTTAAGCAGTTGTGTTACGCTGAGCGGCAGTGGATCGCGCGCCGCCGTTGACTACCACTGTCGACACCGCGCGTTTTGCCAAACTATTTCGCTTCTGTATAGAAAACAAAACGTGACTTACCACTTTTGTTGATGATTTCCGAAGGAAAAATGTCTGCTGCATCGCGTGGAATGATCAGATTTTCTCCTAAACCCTTAGTTTTGGAAATAAATTCAAAGATATCTTCAAAAATGGGTGCATTTCAGGTGTCATTTTCCCTTTGATCGTTGTTTAAACATATTTAAATGGTTATAATGCCATAATAACTTATATCGTTGTATTCGGGAGGGTTCATAGAATAATTTGACGCAACGAGCAACTATTACCGTTTCGACACGAAAGATGTTCAAAGTTGAAAATTTGCAGTTTTTTCAAACTCGATTTTCTCAAAAACTGAGAGTGATAGCGCAATTCCGCTTGTGAATTCGAGTTCAGGGCGAAAAACTATTCAAGAGTCACCCAGCGTATATTGCGATCCAAAAATCGTGTTGGACAGTGTTATTTTAAGGTCTAAGGTGACACCGAGTTTGTTCATGTATTTTGACAATGACTTTGGGTGTGCCAAGCTTAGAAGCTTGGCGGTAGACCGCGAGGTTGCGAATAGCTTGATTAATTAATTAATATAGCTTATCGGTTTCATTTGCAGCGGTACGAGTGCATCGAGAAGGCGAAGAGGGACGCCGAAGATGTCGGTGAGAAACAAGAGGCTCGAGAATGATAGCGTGCGGCGTTTAGCCCGCGACCGATCATTCTAAAAGAGCATGCAGCGGTGGTTATTGGCCCTGGACGAACCTGCGTCTAACCCATGCGGTAGCACCGTCATCAACCACGAACCATCGGGGTACGGGCACCATTAGTCAATCCTACCCGTCCGGCTGATATCACGCGAAACCCGTAATCTCAGCTTCGATGGAAAAACCACGCTTCACCTGCATCGATTTCAATATTTACGCTCTGTATAATTCTGGGATTTAACGTTTTTCAAGCAACATTTAAACACAGGCTTCATCTCGTGTTTCATCTCGCCAGGCAATTCTTGATAATCGAAAGTCCGAAGATACGCGATCGTAAAAGGCGCTAGAAATTCAGCGTTAAACACTCCAAGGTGACTCGCTAATCGCCAGGCTGTTTCGCATGACATATTGCCACATCGGTTCTCGACAACGTATCGAAAAGAACGATGCACTTACGGCTAAATAGTTAATGCAACGGCACGAGTAATTCTCCACTTTCTCACAGACGGGCGCGTGTGCCCGAGCTCGCGTTATTAGATGCTACAGCGATCTGCACGCGAGGCAGTTCTGCGTCAGGGTGCTGGAAGGATGAGACAGACGTAGACGTAGACGGTGTGTTAAATGTTGCGATGCTAACAGATCTTTTTAAACCTAAACGCTACCCTCTAGATTCTCTCGAAGCTGTAATGGCTCTCAAACAGTGGCACACTAAGGATTTAATTGTGCGGGGGAGCCGAGTTGAAGGGATAAAAATATATTTAATGGAAATTCAATAAAATTCATTAGATGATTATAAAAATTTATTTAAAGAACTAGCAAAATACCCGGCGCTTCGCTTTGGGCCTAAGAGATATTGAAAAGCCCGTGAAAACACAGTTTGCCCATTTTCACCCGCTTAGGGGTTGATTAGGGCAAAATACTGAAATTTATTTTTAGGGATTTCTGCGAGCAATCTTTTGTGAGTAAGAACCAAGTTGATACCTAATCGGGCCTGACAGATATTAAGAAATCCGAGAAAATACATTTTACCCCTTTTCACCCCCTTGGGGATGGAATTTCCAAAAGTCCTTCCAAATTTCACCTTTCAAATTTCATGTTCCTAGATTAAACAGTTTGGGCGTTGATGAGTCAGTCAGTCAATCAGGACTTTTCTTTTATATATATATCAATAAAATCCAGGTTTCTTTTCACAAAGCCCCTTCTTTGGGGGTGCCAAGACCCCTCTGGGTGCGCCACTGCTCTAAAAACTCACCACGATAATGCTTCCCATCTTCTTTCTAAAGACTGAAGAAAAAGACACATTTTCGCTTTTCATCCTACAATTCTGTGCACTCGTAAGACGCTGTACGTTGACAATTGGTCGCAGGTGATACTGTTGGACCGTATCAGGGGATGCTGGAACGCGGGAAATTCTGTTCCAGTGCCGCGATCGCAACGGCCTTGGCAGTTTCAGCCGGGAACCAGAACAGCAGCCCCGACGGTGACGGTATAAAGCTGGCCTTACATCTACCGAACGAGCGATACGCCTGCAATCCCGACAACCTGTACGCGGTGCCTAGAACCGACCTGCATGAGGCGGAATGGTAAAGTGCTCGTTCCCCATCAACGGACCGTGAAATTAAAAAGTGGACGCGACTTGCGTAATTGCCGCTGGTCAGCCGAACGAACGTGCGCTAGCTTGGTACTTTTGTCGTCAACTTTCCCGCTGTCGGAATCGCGCGCCGCTCCAACGCGATGGAGAGATGAGAAACGGGTACCTGGTATAACCCGGGAGAAGAATGGGACATTAGAGATTACTAGAACGAAATGGCACCGGGTCTTCTTTTTCTTTCACGAATAATTTCTGTCTGGAAGTTTAGCCACTGGTCTAATGGAGCGCAAATTATACAGGATAGAGCCTGACTCGATAGACGCCGAGGTGTCAAGGTTCGTAGCCGACTCGACGACAACGACAGCCCGTAACAATCCGAGAAGATGCTGCCGAACCTCGACCAGTTCCGGCTACTCCAGCCATTCCCCGCCGTTGTCCGCTGGCTCTTATTCTTGTTACGCGTCGGCAGCCCCTGGCCAGAGCTTTTTTCGAACCGTGCCTCTGTCGATGAAAGACCAGCTCGGTGGAGGGCTCGCTGTGATTCACGAGAGCGAGGCGATCCCGCGCCCGATCTGGCCGTCTGCATTTCCCAGCCCCCGTGACATTTACCATGGCGACGAAAACCCCGAATACGATGGTGAGCATTGGGTATTCCGAGTGTATTACGGGTGGAAGGAATAGAGGTGAGGTGCTAGCTATTAAATCTGTCCCATGTCAATTGCTGTTCAGAGGATCCTATCAGTTCGAAATACCTCTTCATCGATTCTTCGATCTCTCTAGTCTGTATTCCTTCCTCCGATGATACAGAACGAGCCACAGAGCTTCGCAACCCTGATCCACATACTTTATAGTTCATCTGTTTAACGGTGACGAGTCACACTGGTTTCTTCCGAGCAATGATTTCTTCGAGCTCTGTGGCTGGTTCTAGTAGAGTTTGCTCGCGCCTAGGAAACGTCCCTGGTTGACTAAGCACGATTAAATGTTACAATTCACCGGTAGCTTTGTACGCGTGCTGCGGATGCGGTTGCGCGTACGCCTACTCGTACTGCGACTGGGATTGTGAAAACTCTGCAGGCACATCGGCCCGCGACGTCCTCCTCGAATTATCTCGAACGCTGAACTCTGTGATAGAAGGCGAGACCGCCGTGACGCCGGAGGAGATGTTGCAGAATATCTCGCAGAAGGTCGCCCAAGGGGTCGGACTGAAGGGCGGGATTTACGAGTACGTTTACCACAACTCGTCCTTCTTGCCCAGCAAACGGCCGTTGCCAAGCGAGGAGAACGGCAACGGCGGCGCCCCGTCCGCCAGGATAAATCCGGTAAACTCGAAGCTCTACAGCAACGCGCGGCACTTTTACGTGCAGAACCCGGCAGCCTGGTACACCTCCCTATGCACCTGTGAACACGCTCACAGATATCTGTCCACGTCGTCCACGTCGTCGAAGGGTGACGAGCAGCCGAGAAAGAAAGAAAGCTCGTGCCCGGTGTTCCTGGTGGACGATCAGCGCCGAGGAACGATACCGGCGGGCTCAGCGCCGCGGAACGATAGAAGCATTTCCGTATCGCGCGTATGCAAATGCTCGGGCCGGTCGGGCCGCCGTGTCCAAGGTGCGCAGAGCGCGTACGGGGACGGCTGCATCGGGGCCGACGCGAAGGAAACGATCGGTATGAACGGAGGGGCCAAGCAGAATCGAAGCAGGCTCGTTCCCAGTGAACCAGAGTACGCGACGGTGAGTCCATCGGCCGTAATTAAAACGTAATTAAATCTTTGGGTAACTCCGTCGCATGATCCTTTTGTAAATGCCCACGAGGCGACGCGCTCGCGAGCATTTGTCTCTTCTAACGCGGAGGATACGCTTCGTGGGTCTTTTGTCCGTCGACCGAGACGATTCTTGTAAATGTCAATGTAACCAACGTATCAAGACCGATGTTTCAGCAGCTGGAGTGCAGCGACGGCGGCTCGTCCAGCGAGGGTATGGTCGTGGCGTCGGGCAAAGGCGACTGGGACCGTCGTGCGCGAGGATTCGCCGAGGATCTTGACTTCACGCTGGACGTATCCCACGCTGAACGGTTGGGCCGGGCGATCGCGCGATCCAAACGGAAGCGACAATGGTGCAGAGCTCTGACCGCCTTCTTCGGACTAGTCTTCTTCGTTTTAAGTGTCGTCGTTGTCTCATTGTCTGTGACGAGAGGTCGTAAAGTATTCGGAAGCATGTGAGACCATCGGTCCGCGAGTCGATTTCTAACGGTACGAGGAGTAGTTGGACGTCGTGGTCGACGATCGTGGCGATTCCGGCCATGTTCAGAAAGACCACTTCTACTCTGAGCGGATAAATATTGGCTACCCGATGTCCCTCCCCTCGTTATGGACAGAATAGTTCTCTATTTGACAGACAGTTAACGCTGCACCGAACTGACGCTCCTGATAACCATTCAGACTATCCCCCCCCCCCCCGATACCTTTCGCCGAATGGTACATACTTCCATTTGGAAGACAAACGGCTCGCGACTGTAGGTTTCGTGGAGTATACATCACTTATAGGCGCCACGCCGGCGCATGCCGCCATCTCAACGAACGTTAAAGCGTACTCAACAGCTATTAACGATGAAGATCCGTTTAGAGGTCTCCGCGATCATACGTCTAGCTTGAGTGGCCAATATTTTCTGCCTCAAGTGTAATCGAGTCATTCAGTCAGAACGCTCTTGTAACGGTTGTTATTGTAAAACCACTGACTGACACACTCTCGCTTTATGTATTTCTCAGTACCTTATACAGTTAAGTGAAATTAGCAGGACTTGGACCCTGTTAGCAATATCTGGCTGTGACCATGTTCTTATGTGTATGAATATTAATATACAATATATACCCTGATCAAATCGTATGAAATGGCAATTGCGTGAAAGTCACATAATCAATAAAATTGTGTACAAATGAAAAAAAGTGCGAAGCTTCGCTCTTCCCGAAACGCAAATCTGCACGACGAAGTATAGTTGCGGCATCACATATCTTGAATGCAACCGATCATGCGCGCATGCTCGTAACAATCTTAGTGTGCCACAAAACTTGCGATGACAACGGGATATTGACAAACGCCCTGAAACACAGCGAAGAACGATAAATAAAAAATTGAAGTTTTCGGGATATTACCGACCCGCTGTTGTTTCGTTTTTATGCGTAGACGATCAAAACAAATCGATATAAAATTAAAGGTTGAATTTATATTGCTTGTCTCTCGACTTAACTTTGAGGTTATATTCTCACTTATTTCGTTTCATTTTGTCATTTATCTGTTTTGGAGTAATCACGAGGGAAGTATCTTCCGTTAGCCTAAGGTGAAGTTTCTAACTTTGCTTGCATTAAAAGAAGAATAGGTTACGGCTCCAATAGAAATCTGTAATAGTTACTGAACTATGAAACTCAGAATATGTATTTTTCTAGGTTCTCCAGTAAATTCTTCTAAAATGGTATGTGTACCATGCGTAGCTATACCCATATTACTCATTATATGGAGATTCCTGATACAACCGTTGTTATTGAAATGGTGGCAATTTAGAGGTAAACAGAAAGACGTAACAAAAGGTGAACAGCCTCCACAGTTGGTAAAAGAATGTACAAACGGAGTTTGTACGTTATCTTGGAAGAAGAATCAAAGTGATATCAAAACGGATTAAGAATTATTGAAATAAAACCTAACGAAGAAATTATTTTGTATTTTATAACAACTCTTTAAAAGTACAACACTAGTAGAGATATTTAGAATTATGAATATATTAGTACACTTTCTGTAAATTGATCGTTATTGTTGCACACCGATCGGTGTAACACTTGCCAAGAAATAAAAAAAAAGGTATGTCGTGCATATACACAAACACACACACACACACACATATATATATATAAAAACACTTGCTTTTATTTGAGAAGTAGTTTTAAAATCATTTGATAATTGTACATTTTATGATACGTATAAGTCGCATGTTTTTATCTTCAACCAAATATAAAAGTAAAATTTTGTTGGACACTTCGAAGTTCGTCTAATTCGTTTCTGTCTCATGATTCACACTAAACGCACTCAAAACTTAAAAAGAACTGTTACATAATCGAAAAGCGCGTAAGTGTGCCTGTAAACGCTATTTATTAATTTAACACTAAGTAAATGATCTCAGAGTTTCCAGAAATATTATGTATCTCAATATATGTGTACTCGTAATTAAAAGCTTCGGTACCACTAGTTCACTTACACGCATATGTCACATTTAAACTATCAGAATATTTTCTAAGTAATAGTACATAGTATAAAATATATTAAAAACGTCACATTTTTCAAGAGAATTGAGGCTTCGATGAACAATAAAAAAAATGGGGGACGATCTGTTCACTGTTCCAAAATACAATATGTATCATTCAACAAATACTCAGAAGTTAGGGGAACATTCTTAATCTTCAATGAACATTCCTAAGTTCAACTTCGAATACAAGTGTACTGTTGCCTGGAATGACCGGTGGTGAACCCCTCGCTCCGTACCTGCAACGTATATGTGCCTTGCGTGAGAAATTAAAATTTTCAAACTTATGTAAAGAGAGCTTACCAACGCTACGAGTAAATCTTTAATTTATAGATACTGATACGTACGCCATCGCAGGTGGTATTGTGATTCGCCGCTTTCCACCGACTTTCATTCCTGCGATACCGATATCCCATCCTTTGATCACTTCGCCCTTTCCGAGTCTGAACTTAAAACCTTCCCCTTGGGTCGTAGAGTCGAACTTCTTTCCATTCGTGAGGCGGCCCACGTAATACACAGACACGAACTTTCCAGATTTCACGGGTATACTGTTACCGACTTTTAATTCCTCTATTTGTACCCCACCTTCCACCACTCTCTTTTTCGGCTCGCTTTGAGCGTTCTGGTCATTCGACTGCTGTTTCTCTCCTTTGCTCTTTTTCTGTTGCTTATTTTGCTGTTCTTGTTTCGCTTCTTTCCCATTTACCAATTTCTTCTTATCCTCCTTTTTCTTTTCCTGCTGCTGCTGCTTGTTCTTTTTCTCTTTCTGTTGAGGCTTCGCTACCTTCTTTTCCTCCTCTTCTTCCTCCTCTTCGTCTTCACCATCCTCATCTTCGCTGTCTTCGTCTTCCTGTAAGATTGTCTGATCGGCTTCTTCCTCGGAATCGTCAGAATCGCTCTCTTCGTTTATACCATCTAGTTCTATATCTTCGTCTGACGATTCCACTTCGATTTCGTGCTTAGGGCGCTTAACTTTCTTCTCGTTCTTCAGAGAATCCATAGCTTTCCTCTTCGACTGCTTATCGACAAGTTGCGGCGCTTCCTCGTCTTCCTCCTCCTCCTCTAACTCGTCCAAATCTAGATCTTCGTCGGGTATCAGGTAACCAGTTAAATGTACATGACCGTTACCATTGCATGTGAACGCGATCTTGGTTCCCTCTTGGAAATTCAAATCAAGCGGCACTTGCCATGTTGAGCTCTTTTTTAAGCTACAAAGCAAATAATTTCTATTGTCGTAGCACAATGTCACGTTTACTAAATTGTCATCTGTAATGAACGAAATTTTTATTAGCATTAAGTAAATGAAATGAACCCGAAGAAAAAGTTATGACACTCTAGTAGAGAAAGTAAAGAAAGAGAAGAAATGTCAATTTTTCGAATGTATTTAAAATTCAAATAATACTTTACAAGCTGTAACAACAAGTCCAGTTTATGCATATAAACGTTACTCTTTAAATGCAAATTGAAACGTTAAGAATTTGAGGATATTACACTACGCAGAAGATTTGAAAAGTAACATAAGACTAATGTTCGATTTACCGGCTTTCGTGAGATCTAAGCTCGCCATTGACACGTGGAATGATTTATCAACGGTCTGTGTGTACCGTTTGTTTGATTCCAATATCAAACCTGAAAAAAAGAACGATTACAAAGGTAGCATTATTGCGCAACAACGTGCCGATGCAGTTTCATGTTTTTAAAAGGCGGCCGATCGCTTTTCGCGACCACATGGCGACGCCATTCCGAAACCGTTCTTTGCCGGCAAATTTTGTATCACCGGATACGTGTGTAACCCGTTCTGCATTGGCTTCTCCTTACCCCAGAACATCTTGGCTGCCTAAGTGCTTAACTTCCGCTTGTATGAAATGAAAATATTAACAATCCTTTGTAAACGTAAAACGGTAATATGTACACGCAAGGTTCTGTACAACAAATCTACAATATAAATCAGGTACCCCGTACGGCCTCGCGCCAACTTGCAACTGCTTGCAACGACCAACTACAATTCTACCGTGCAGCGCCGTCGTCTGGAAGTCGATTTCTATCACGAACTGGTTTCCCATAGAATGGATGCAATATACATCGTAACAGTAACTGCCGCGACATATCTCGAACACGCCATTAGAGGGCTACTAAGCGCGGTCTTTTCTCACAAGTTCTACGATACTTCTAAAACAGCAAATTCGAGCAAAATCATTGCACATTCAAATGTTCCTATTAAATTATCTATCACTCTTTTGTGGATAGTAAGGAAATTAGGGTAGACTTCCTCACGAAGGAATTAATTACTGACTTCTATTACTTTAATTTTGCTTGGTGAAAATTTATACTGGTGTTTGAACTTTTCTCTTTATTAACGCATTTTTTTCGGGTTGAAAATGTTAATTTTTCATATTTTTTTAATTGAAATAAAAATACATGTTTTTGCCCCAATTACCGTGCCCTGAAAAAGGCGTTGTTCCTATTCCCGTGCCCTTTTTTGAATACCGTTCCCGCGGATAGGTTATGTCTTTCAGCTTTGAACTATTCAAAACATTTTTTTGCTCCACGAGAGGTGTTTTTATGCAATTTTAATATGACCTTTTCATTACAAAAGCAAAACATGCAAATATAAATTTCTGTTCACCCGTTCTGAGAAACGAAAATAAGGTTAGGTTTAGCAGTTATAGAGGGAACCAGTGGGCACCGAGGGGCACGGTAATAGGGACAAGCGTTAAATTCCTGTCCCTATTACCGTATTCACTTTAAAAACACGAAAACGTTTCAAAAGTGCTCGTTTTGCTATTTTTTCATAAAATTGGACCCTTTTATGATATAACAAACACTTTACATAAGTGCGAATCATGATAATTATCAATTTATGCACTTCTGTAAAGTGCGTGTTCCTTACCGTTTCCATTCCGATTTCCATCGAAATCTTCATATGCATTTTTCAATTTTTTTTACTATGCTTTAATTGTTTAAAAATGCAACCTTCTCATTTGTAACACATACATTAATAGTTTAACATAATTCAAAATTTCTTTCCTTATTAATTTTTGCGAGTTTTTTTGTACGACTTCTTTAAGTATAAAGGCACGGTAACAGGGGCAGAGCGCGGTAATTGGGACATCTACCCTACGGCTTCCAAAAACATTTAACAATCACATACTTTTATACGAAGCATTTACATTTCCGCGCATTTTTTATATTCTTACACCAATTGAAATGGGATGCTTTAGTTTACAGGTGTCACCGACAGATGGTTTTAGCGTTTCTGTTCTTTTTGTAGCAATAAGTAAATAATTTTATTGTTAAATATGATTGTATAATGAGTTATTGTCTGTTTGCAGTAGGCCTACAATCTCTATTTCTAATAAATAGTAAAATAAATTGTATACGATATAAGACAGTGTGTCTACTAGCAAGTGCATAGTTTCTGATGTAAAATGGTGGTTCCTTGTTGATCGTGCACACATATGTAGTAGATTCGTACGATTTACTGCAATTTACAAAATTTCTTATCACGTACTCAAGCGTTGTTTTATAAACCATCAAAATGATGATGGATTACTTTGTCACAAATAATTCTTTAGCACCTGCTCCTATGGGGATTCAAAGTACAGCAGGTGCTGTACCAGTAAAGAATGATAAAGGTTAGTAATCCAATGTCATAATCTTGAAATTCCTATTTTGTATTTATTGTTTTCTATATAAAATCACTACCACTACGTGTGTGCTACTACTAATTCAACACTTCGATACTTTTAGCGAAGGATTGTTTTGTAAGGGACATCGAATAGTTTATATTACGTCTAAGTAGTCATTTGGAATGGTTTCTGTCATTGCAGGGGAACTGTCTATGAAGAAAGTGAAAGTACATCGTTACGTCTCCGGCAAACGTCCAGATTATGCACCAGCAGCTAGCTCGGAGGAAGAGTCCGAAGAGGAAGACTTTCTGGAAAGACGAGTGCATAAGAATTACGAGGAGAACGAAGTTTCTACGGATATCCCTGCTCAATCACAAGTCAGAGTGCGAGACGAAGATGATCCACGTATAAGGAGATTAACGAGATTGGAAAGACAGAAAGAATCCAACACAGAAGTTCGCGTAGAGAGGCATAGACACATCCACGAACCAGAATTAATAGAGGTCGAGCCAGAAAGAACTCGTGAGAGGATCAAACTAGAAAGTTCGGACTCGTCCGAAGATGAGGAATTATCCGATTGCGAAATCGAAAGGAGACGCGAGGCACTGAAACAGCGAGTTTTATCGAAGAAAGACAACGAGGAGGAATTGATCCACGGCGAAGAAGACGAAAGATCCGGCGACAGTTCGGAGGAAAGTTCAGAGTACGAAGAATATACGGATTCGGAGGAAGAAACCGGACCAAGATTGAAACCAGTTTTCGTACGTAAAAAGGATAGAATCACGGTGATGGAGAAGGAGAAAGAAGCGATGAAGCAAAAGCAAGCGGAAGTCGAAGCGAAGAAGATGGTAGAGGAACGGAAAAGACAGACTTTAAGGGTAAGATTAATTATTTGAATAGGCAGAAAAGGTACTTTACCTGTACATTCTTCTGAGCTTATTTATCGTACAGATGGTGGAGGAAGCAATAAGGAAGGAAACGCAAGTTGGTAAAGGCGCCAATGATCACGAAGGAAAAATTGAAGATGTTTGTACAGAGGATGAAAACGACGAAGTAGAATACGAAGCGTGGAAGTTGCGAGAGCTGAAGAGGATTAAACGGGATCGCGAAGAAAGAGAACAGTATATACCGTTAAAAATCATGCTTATTATTGTACACGTTATATTGTTTGCTAAACGTTTTCATTTTTCAGACTCGAAAAGGAGCGACTCGAGATCGAACGTATACGTAACATGACCGAGGAAGAGCGAAGACAAGAAGCTCGATTAAATCCGAAGGTCATCACGAACAAAGCGGCCAAAGGAAAGTATAAGTTCTTACAAAAGTATTATCACCGCGGTGCGTTTTACTTGGACAGAGAAGACAATATATTTAAACGGGACTTCTCCGGCGCAACTTTGGAAGATCACTTTGACAAGACAATCCTACCGAAAGTTATGCAAGTGAAGAACTTCGGCCGCAGCGGCAGAACTAAGTATACCCATTTAGTCGATCAAGATACCACTCAGTTCGACTCGCCTTGGATTTCCGAAACGGCGCAGAATTTGAAATTTCATAACAATCAAGCAGCGGGAATGAAGCAAGTGTTTGATCGACCGTCGCTAAAAAAGCGGAAAAGTGAAAGTTGAACATGATGTATTGATATTAAACTTCTCAATTATATTAATTGCAATAATTAATAATATAAATGGACTTAAAACAATAACGTTTGAAATAGTATTCGACTATAATATATATCCTTTTAATATAATTAGAAGGTGAGTCCGAAATCGAGTCGCAATATTCGCAGGCGTATTCTACACGCTAGAGCTAACAAAACAGTTTTAATAAACTTGGGTCCCAAAACCATTCATTTCTTAAATACAACTGCTTTATATTATAACAAATTACATGCAAGGCTTCGAATTTGACAGGAAGTGGAATAAATGCGAAGGAATTTTGTCAACTTCGTCTAAATTACTCTCACGTAACATCTACGCGTGCGAAATGTTAAAGGATTTCGGGCAATGCTTCAAACTAAAAGCGGTTATATCTTCAAACCGAACAGTTGTGGATCCGATGTTTATCAGAATTTCTTTGCTAGTTTTCAGACGTAGAATGTAAATTTCGTGACACGACTTCGCACTCAACCTACATAGATTAATAGACCTGAACATTTTAGAACAAAGCATAAATCTTGCAAATGCAAAAAAACTTTCATTATCTTAAACATTGTACAGCAAGCTTTTCAGCGCTTGCTTCGCGGCAGCACATTTAGCTTGCTTTTTATTCACTCCAAATCCATGGAAGAGCTTCGTTTTTCCATTGATAATTACTTTTAAAGGTACCATGACACTCCTCGTGCCTTCCACTACATTCACCGTTCTGAAAAGAATCATACATGGACGCTGAACTTTTAAAAATTGACAAGAATAACGACGAACTGTTGTACTCACGAAAATCGTGGGCAGGCCCCTGGAATTTCATACAACGCACGGATTGGTTGTTTTGGAATATTTTTACTAAATTTGTCTGAAACGGAAGTTAAATTAATTGTGATAAAATATTTTTAAGCGTTGCCATCTTCCATAGATACTCACCAATTTCATTGTGCATAAGGCAATATATTATATCCCAAACTGTCTCAAGATTTTTATCACAATCCAGATAAATTGCGCCTATCGTAGATTCGAATATATCGCCTAAAGCTTTAGGAACATCCACGTATTCAGCCATCTTGCATTCATCTTCTTCCAGCAAGATCCACAGAATCTGAAAAGATAAAACACACATGTGCCGCGTATCTAAGAATATGTAACACGTAATTTATTGTTACTTAAAACATTTCTATATTAATGTTAAAAAAGTACCTCGTCATTAACTTCATGACCTCTTTCTTCTTGAAACTTTACGAAGCGGTATATAGCGTCGTTTAATTCTGACGCGTAAGCTAATAATGCAGTATGCAAACCATATCGAACAGCCAAGCATGCAAATGTAATATTGTTGACAAGGGCAGATCTCAGATCCGTTAAAGCGCCGGGATTTAAGTTTCCGCAATTTTCATAAATATAACACGTGATCAAAAAATCTAAAACAATACGATACTTGTAACGGCACGTAAGGCGTTCACAATAAATTAGACAAATGCTGAGGATAATTGCGAGGATTCTTACCAAGAATTGCATCACCGAGGAATTCTAATCTCTGATAACATTCAGTCAGGTTATTCGCCGTGTACGAAGGATGTGTAAAAGCCTAAAACGTAAACATTGAAAATTTCTATTGTTATAATGGATCAAGAAGCTCGACGACTTTGTGAAGCTCATTAACCGACCTGTAATAAAAACCCTCGATTTTTAAATTTGTAGCCAAGCTTTGTTTCTATTTCAGACGCCCAGGGCATAAAATGGTTTACATTTCCTTCGGAAATTAAAGGATCTTGCGGTATACCATATAATAATTTGTTAACATTCACACTATTCGGCAAAATCTCAAACCACTGTAGTAGAATTAGGGCCCCTTTTAAGCCCATAGTCTGTAAAAAAAAATGGAGGACAAGTTATACTTGAGGACTGCAATTATTAGAAAACGATGCAATCGAAATTCAGTGAGAATTAAATTAAAGTACGGGAATTAAGTATGACGGAAATAAAATCTTGCTTCTATGTACTTACTGTAAGGTATACACCAATTAATGCTTCCACACAGTCAGCTACTGTTTTGTCAGAGACAGTTTGCACTCCAAGATAATGTTCCATACCAGTTTGCGATTCCGCTGGTTCCCAATCTAGCACTATTTTCTCCATTTTATTTATTGTGCTATCGCTTATTCGGCCGGTAAATTTTTCCTCCTTGGGCACCTCGATTTCGTACAGAACGTTCGGCGATATCTTACATGGAATATTAAGTACATTAATAGGGTAACGATAATAATAATAATATCTTAAGAAGTAAAATCACGCATAAAAACATTATACGCTTTACTTACAAGATTAGCCTACGATTAGTTTTCTTTCTTACTGAATAATTTAATGTATTCATACTTTAAGCATTAAAATAATAATACCTCCATTTCTAACAATATTTTCTGAAGTGGCCGGAATGCTGTATAAGCGGGAGCAATGAAATTACTAAAAGGTATAAAATCATCAACTTTCATACGGCCGGGAATGTGTTTATTAGTTCCGCAGTAGTAGAGATTACGGTTTCCAAGTATCTTTCCTTTCAGTGCTGTTAAAGGGCCTTCGCTGTAGTTCGGAAATGTATGATACAAAAACAAAGACGTAATAAATTTTAAATACGAATCGCCTAAAGTTTCAAGTCGTTCTAAATCAAATGCGTCATGTCCCAACTTGCTCGTCAATGCCTATATTAAAATCATAAGTCTCTGAAATTGCGACACTACATGCAGTAGTCACGATCCTAAGGGCGTGAACGGTATACTCACATACATAATCTCGATAGGAGTAGGACCGTGTGATTCTTTTACCGATAAAATTTTCAAAGGTGGCACTGGTACCACCGGCTTATTTGAGAATTTAATTTTTTTACTCTCCTGTAAAAACATGTTTCACGTGTAATTGAAATAACAACGCATAGAATAGCTTCGTTACTTACATAGAAATAATTTAATGTTAAATTGAATTTGTAGCTGTTTCAACCTTGCTCATTCGAATGAACACTTTTTCGATTAATTTATACCGTAAAGATTTATATTGTATATGTATTTCATATCGGAGAATTGTAAGTAATATAATTACCACCGCTATGTCCATCTTTTGATTAGTCGTTCCGGACATAAATTGGCAATATTGTTCGATTTGGATGACTTGAATGTCTTCGATATTTCTATATACATCTGGCGGCTCTTGATCCTTTGTCCATGGATAATTATATGCTTCTGTATCCAGCACTGCACGAAGAAACGAATTTAGTATAGAAAGCGTACATAACCGAGGAATATTTTTTAATTTGACATTTTGAGAAATGATAAATTTATAAGACATATACCATCTATTTCTGGGCCACTTAATACAGGTTCTATCTGTGCACCTTCAACACTTTCATCGAGTGGTGCTTCTATTGAAGGTTCGAAGGATTCTCCTCTTTCTTCGTCCACTAATTTTAACGGAGGCCATTTATTATCGTTCACCAATGATCCTAGATATGCTTCTGTAGCAATAATAACTCTAAGGTCTTCCGCGATTAAAAGCTGCGAGACTCTGTGTAAAATGGATGGTAACATCGTTGCTTTAAGCCAGTATAACGACGGGAATTTAATTCGAATGCATAGCTCTGGGACTAAGTGTTCCTTCAAATCTTTAGCGGAATCTGCACATTTGCGCCTCTTTAACTCAGACTGCATACCTCTGCGTGAGGAAAAAAATACAAGCTATTTATGAATATAAATGTTATTCGCGTGCACGCACAGATATTTATGTTACCTGGGTTTTATACAATTAATTTTCCTTGAGATCGGCTTCACTTCTAACATCGGCTGTGCTAAATCATTTATTTCCAAACCGTGCTTTTGTTTATAATAATGAGCGTACGTAAAAAAGTTTTCAGTGGGGAAGCGTGACCCTGGTGTAAGATCTTCGCAAATATTCGTGACTATGTACACATCTGCAGCCGCTCTGTAATTGGGCACGACTAATGCCAATTCATAATCACTATTCTGGAATTGATAGGGAACTGGTGCTATATGGTCTATATGTTTATACTGCCTGATTACCTCCCAATTTATTTCCCAGTTTTGGGTGACTGAAAAGTGGATAACTTATATCAAACTATGTTCTACGCTCAAACAATCTCAGACTTTTTTATATATATATATATAAATAACATGTATCGTAAATGTTATATTACCTGGTGCGATTAGGAAGCAATTGTCAAGATTGTGATTATCAAATACCATAAAAGATTTTATAACTGGTACAATTTGACTGAATATCAATGTATGGAAGACTTGTACACTCATAATTTCTTCTTCGGATAAGTTCATTGTCGCGTAATTTACTTTAATCTCGACGTTTAACTCGCCGACGTTCATAAAAATTGGAAATGATGGTATCTAGAAGGGAGAAACACATACTACCAGAGTATCCTTCTAAAAATATGAAAGAATCTCTGATATCTACCTGTGGCATTGGTTTTGTAGAGAGTATTGCGAATCCTGCATTGCTGCATAGCAAATTATAAAATATCAAGTGACGATTGTCGTGATGCGGTGCCGAATACGTAGGTTTAGCATGAAGAAGATGAAGGTATACTAGAGTATTTGGTAGAGGATATGTACTGTGCAAAGCTGATGGGAACTGTAAGGAATATTCGCATTATAAAAGCTTTACAATTCATATACATGTTTTCGAAACAAAGCGGAAGTAATAAGTGTATGTTCAACTCTACTTGTAAATCATGATGTCGTTTTTGCTTGTACGTCCCAATTAATGAGGTCTTCGTCGAATCCTCGTCTACCCAGTGTGGGAATAAATAGTCCGTGTTTTGCGTAATAGAATTGATCGCATTTGGAGCTAATCTATCAGACAATTCACCAATCTTGTGCAATTCAATGCAGACTTTCATAGCAGCAGATCTTTTTGCAATATCAACCCTAGGCAAAAGATCTCCAAATATTACGGTTTTCAGCGGCGATACAATTGGTAGTTTAAGAGAAACCTGGGAAAACATTATAACAAAATAACGACTGAATAAAGACTATTGAAAAAACTGAATGGGTAAATGTTTCCAGCACCTTAAAGAGTTTCTGTTGGTTACAAGATACATCATTATCAATTGTATACAGTTTCCAAATTGGTGATAAAGACACATATTTGGAATTCAACAATACAGCAGAATATCTATTTATTACACTAATGGCTGAGTGTTCGGTTATAACACTGCTTATTCCATTTTTATCTACAACTCTGTATGGTTCTACATTGTATGTGTATAATTCATCTTTTATGTTATCTATCGTTGGTTTCTCGCGATCGGCAGTTTGACCCACTAAAAGCTATTTAAATAAAATAGTAATAAATGTCGAGCATATATTTAGCTGTTCTAACAATAAATACAATTGCTAATGTATATTTATTAGAAACATTGAGCCCCAAAGCAAGCTACGGGTGTATTTGAAAAAAAAAAAGATTACCTGTTGCACATGTGATTCTACCAGTTTATAATTGTTATATCGTTTTAAATACTGTAAGTCAGTTCTGGGTACTAATAATGTGTACTGACTGGTTACATATCGCGCTCTTCCTTTGCTTTGGATATATGCTCTAATATCCATTGGCAAATTATACCTTACAATTAATGTGCATGTCGGTATGTCTATACCTTCATCTATAACATCTGTCGCAATAACACAATTTGATAAACCATTTTTAAACCTAAACAGAATTAATTTTTACTGTGCATACTGTGCTTAGTAAACGAGCCTGTGCATCTTTCCTGTTACTTACAACACGAAAAATAAATGGCCCCGTACCTGACTAACACCTCCTTGTTCCATTTCGCGATGCATAATGTTTCTCTAGAATTTTTGTAAGGATTATTTGAGAAACCAACCAGAAAATCCGATTGCAGGAATTTATACTCTTCGTCGTATACAGATAGATTCTAAAAAGGATAACAATCATAGAACAATTACAAATCGAATGTGAATTGTCCGTATTAAAGCTACACTTTACCTTTAATATGTGATACAACACGTTCGCTGTAAATCGTCGTTGTACAAAAATAATGCAACAGAATTTCTGATCTGCAGACTTGTTGCTATGGAAGTTCTTTAATATTGTGAAAAGCTTTCGAACTTGATCAGATGAATACCTGTAATTTATCGCATTGTAATTGTCGCGTAACATAGTTTCAGAACAGTTTAAAACCTAGCGTCGAAAACTTGAAAGCAGAATTCAAACGAATGAATATAAATACAATTCGAGTTAACTGACTTGTGAATTTTTTGCATATCTGTAGAATCTTTCATTTCATCCTCTAACAGCTTTCTAAATTTAGTCAATTCTGTAATAAAATATTCCAGAACGTACGCAGTTTCCTAAACATAACACTTTGTTATAATGGAATACAAGAATTACAGGGTTGGTTGAAGTCCATTCGCTCTCTTTTACAGATGTTTTGTTTTCGTACATACCACGTCCTGTGTATACTTTTTGATGCATTCTAGTTGAATTAGATGGAGTAGAACAGCTTTACTCGCGCCATATACTCCTGTATCAAGAATAAAATTTAATGGAACGCGCATAAACTATGCGCAGCTATATACATATAAATACGTTTCTAACAAAATCCTATGCCTAACCTGAATTTGCAAATTGTTCTTGTAGGTCTTTCAGTATGGATA
Organism: Andrena bucephala; assembly: GCA_947577245.1. Classification (NCBI taxonomy): domain Eukaryota; kingdom Metazoa; phylum Arthropoda; class Insecta; order Hymenoptera; family Andrenidae; genus Andrena; species Andrena bucephala. The sequence continues at coordinate 115,597,497 of OX387715.1, forward strand.
ACAATTTTTTGTTCACAGTTTTTGGTCTGAACGCTTCGCTAGATTCTATACACTTTAACGAACTCTTCAAAACTATAGCTTCCATAACTTCCTCTATTTCACTGATGATCTCATTTATCTTCTTTCCGACATCCGGTATTTCATATTCATTGTACTGGACCATCACTTCTTTCGGAGTCACATAATAATTTTTTACTTGCATCGCTGAATTTACCGTGGCCACTTTTGCGTTGAATGTTACTTCCAAAGACTGCAATAACGCTTAAATGTTACGCTGTATTTATTCCAGCGTAAATTTCAGAATAGAATAGCATCGTTTATCAAAAGTGTAATAATAAGGATATGTAACGTACCCTAATAGTCAATTCTACTTTATCCAAATTCACATTAGAATTTAATAACGAAGCCGTCAAACCTAAAATTCTTGGTTGATCTTCTTTAGGGCAAATTTCGAATTGCTGCATAAGTTGCCTCATTGGATGATCATGCACTGCTCTGTGACATTCATCGAAAATTAACAAATTTATTCTACTTAGATGGATATGTCCATGACAGACCGCGTCGACCAAAATTGCTGTGGTCATCACTAAAACCTATGGAACAATGTTATTATAAACAGACCCAATGCGCTGAACATTCTATATAATGACAATATAATAAATAATAAATTATACGTGAATTATGATAAGTTTAACAGAATACTGATATTGCATAAAGTATAATCTTAATATATAAAGCAGAAAGCTTCTATATCGAACGATAAACTCTCGGAACACGAAATGTGCCTCAGCTCATTATGCCTGACTAATCCAGATGAATGTGACTATTTTCACCAAAAGAAAAACGGAAAAAATACTTTTTTTATAAAATCAGAATCTAAATTTCGGGGGAAGCCAAGTAGTAAAACTAGTGAATTTATATTACCTGGTAATCTTTCAACTGTTGTTCCCATATATTTCTGGTCCAGAAATCGACATTCTTGTCGCCGCTGAATTCCCCGCAGGATAACCCTGTTAACCTTTGGATGTATAAACTCTGTTGTGTGACTAAAGGTACTGTATTAACTAAGAATACAGTATGTTTTCCACCTTCCGAGTATGGTCTACATGTAAAATAATATATTTAACACTTTACCGACCGGCAGCATATTAATAGGCTTTTTGTCTCCGACGCTCAGCGACACAGGTAAGCGTCAAGAACAAAAAAACCGATTAATAGGCTACCGGTCGTTAAAGTGTCATGAGGAAATAGAACAGATTTGTAACTGATGATTATATCTGGCTACCTTCGTATATCTGCGCTTAATTCTTTTATAAGCATAACAGCTACATATGTTTTTCCAGCACCTGTTGGTAAGTAGATTATAGTATTTTGCTTGAGTGCAATTTCAAACATATCAATTTGATATGGCCGTGCTACAAATTCATCACTGTTGTCCGCCATAATTCTAAATAAAAGGCAAAATGTGTTTATATGTCACTACGTAAAGAAAAGTAATATGTTTAGCTTGACCACAACATACCCGAATTGGTAAGAACCTCAAACGGAAGTTAGTACAATTTAATTAGTGATTCGATTACTTATATTTTCACTGCTTCGAAATATACGCCGCGATTCTTACATTCCTTATGTTAAAGATTTATATTGGTAAATCGATTTGAATTCAATTCTGTTCTTGCAAAATTGTGTATCTCCTCGCACTGCTTCACAAACTGTCCTGAACTGTTGCTCCAAACTGAAGATGGCGACGAAGGGAATGGAACGGAACTCCAGGGAATTCCCAAACGAACCGAACAGTGAACCTGATAAATGAATATTAATACTTTCATAGATAAGTACCTCTCCCGGTTTTAATGACAGGCACCAGGAGAAAACGAAAGCGGGAAGTCAGTGTGCTATTCGAACTAAACGATTTTACAATTTACGAGTAATGAATGATCGCAATTCACACTTCTCGCATCACGCATTACACATCACACACTTCACGTTCTCGAAAGTGTAGCAAAGTTTCTACAAACAATTTTGCGGCCAACCGCTTCTCTGGCAGGTGCAGGCCGAGAATCTGCTTCTCTTGCAGGTGCAGCAACTTGAAAACGGAATCGATCGCGCGATTTCTTGCACCTGCAAGAGAGGCGACAACTTCGCGCGGCGCCTGCGGGGGAAGTTGCGCGTCGAAATTTTGCTTCAATGTGGTACAGATTATAGCGTGAGAGTTGTGCAGTTATGGCCAAATGTACTTTCTCTATTACAATGACGAGAAAACGAGCCAGATTCAAGAAATGATGGAGAACTGATGGAGATTTTTGACGCGGAGTCACCTCATTGGTTCTAATATTAGGGTGCATTTACAATGCTAATAAGTAGCAAGTTGATCGTTTCTATCACAGATGGCAGCAGAAAAATAGTTATCCTCCCTTACACTACTGTCAAATCATTGTTTGAAAATCAAGTAATTGTTAATAGTGCTCGCGGGGTGGGAGGAAGACGAAATAAAGTACGTGATCTTAAATTGCAAGATTTATTTAATATATTTAAATACTAAGTTCCCTGTTGTTTTTCGTATCCTACGTGTGTCACTTACATCTAAAAATTTAACTTCTGAGATCAGTCGGAGGTGTCGATTAATAGTATTAAATTATTCCAGAATTATACAAAGATGCGATTGGGAAAGAGACACGTAGAAGTAGCTGCGAGATGGTAAATATTAACCTTCTACTGTAAAGATCACATTAATTTAAATGCAAAATAATGCATTCTGTGTTTGCTAAGATTTAACAGTCACATCGATTACATAATCCTTTTTATCTACTTACTACAATCACATTAATGATTTATACATTCTACGCATACTGTATTGATGTGCAATAAATATTCTTAGAACTCTAACAGCTATAAATACGTACATATATCTGTTCATTAATCAGGTTACCATCTGCGATCATTTATGGAGGAGGATCTAGCTTGGCGTTGGTTTATTTCACTGACTGGAAACTAATAGCTGCGAATATACCTTTCTATGGAGGGAAGTTTAAATAATATAATAGAAGATATGTTAACGATGCCGTGGTATATGACATAATAAATCATATTCCATGATAATTAAATGTATTATTTATTAAGTAAATACATATAATGTTGAAATAGATATTATTACAAGTACGTATAAGTATTATGATTCCATGCCTACGTTGCCCTTTTCCTCTTTCAATTTCTCATAAAGAGAACTCGCATATGCTTCGGCTCTTTCATACTGCCGGTCCTTAATGTATCTCTTTCCATAAAGTCTGTTAACGAAACGGTATTAATTATATACTTGGTAATATTACAAAAGTATTCGATCTTTCTAATAAATTATATTTACCCGTAAGCTGTTGCCAGTACCATTAAACCTCCTAAGTTTAAAACCAACACCCCGGATAGTGGTAGGGGTCTCTTAGCACTTGCCATTACTTAGGTATACTCTTTAGAACAATAAAATGTGTATAAGAATTTCACATGATATCTTCGAAGTATTTCAATAGCATTCCACGTTAAGCTGATTTTGACTTATTGCAAATAAAATCGTTTATTCTACCCGTTAACCGGTTCAATGAACTTTAATACTCGTTAACCTATTCGCCGTTAAAATAAAATGATTCTTCTACCGCGACAGACTTACAGTGCTTACAGCGTTTGTATTATCAGTCGGAACGATCTCTTTCATGTACTTCTTCATAGGTTCTGCCCACACAAAATAACCCGTAAGACAGCCCAGGGTAGTAATCAAGAAAAGTTGATCTTTAGGTATTTTCAGAAATTGCATGTTAGACAATTTCACGGATTAAAAAGCAAATTCAATGGTTAATGACTATTATCGAGTGTGAATTGTAAAATTCGAATATATCATTCTTTCCACGTAATCCACTGAAACTATACTCTTTGTAAGTAAATATAAAACCTGCCGGCTATTTACAATCTTATATTGATGGTTATGTGCTGGAAAATGTAGTCGGTGTGAACACGCCCTATTTTATCACAAGTGGAGACGCGTACGAATTGTGGCATAGAAATTAAATTCAAAAGCAGGAAAAGGTATTTGCGTTAGGCTAAAATCTAACGGTGATTGCAATCACGAGTGAGAATTATTTACCAAATTTCGCTAGAAAATGCATCGGATCACAGATAGGTTTGATTCGGTATTCTGTTACATAAGTGACGCTGCTATACTGTGCTATACTCATAAGAATCAATGTAGGGATCCGGTAAGGTTCATCGACACGCCACCAGAGGGTCACCCGGCTCGAGAGTTTCTCGCTGGTGTTCTACCGCCCTCCGGTTGGTATATATAGGAGTTCTGTCCCAGTCCTGATATCCAGCATGTCTAAGGCCGGTATTCTCAGTCGCTACTTATTCTTAAGCAGATGCTTAAGCGTGCGGCATCCTCTACTAACCTAGTAGCTAGTAAAGGATGCCGAAAATGCTTTAAGCATTTGCTTAAGAATAAAAGTAGCGACTGAGAATACCGGCCGTAGGCCAGGGTTGTTCCGCCCCAGGTTAAAAAAAAGCCTTACTGAGAGAGAGAGAGTCCTCTGGCGGACCCGGGACGGGGAAACGCTCTTTCCTTTCCCTATCTAGGGTAGTGTTTGTGAACCCCTTCTTTATCCTCGGGTGATCCCACGGCAGTCGATCCAGAGTCAGATCGCTACATCCAAGACCTACTCGTCGCCCTCTAGTAGAAAGTTTAGCAGGCATATGCGATGGTCTACTTGTGAACAAATTTACCCCGATGATAGGCGGCAATTGATACTTTTTTAATTAAAAAAACGATTCATTGTTTTAGAGGAACGCATTGTACAAATTTGAAGATATATCTATACGATTATTAAATCTTGCCAGAGAATTTATAGAATTTGTTAAATTCATCTAGCTGAGTTTTGAAAATCTCTTGCATTGAAACTGGCAATGTTCGGCATAGTAGAGCGGTCCCATGTTGATCGCATATACTAATCAACAGATGTATACAAGTCTGGATAGAGGCCTAAAAGACAAAGTTGTACAGTAAAATATACTACAATTAATAACTTTTCTATAATTCAAATAAATTATGAATATTCATAATTTCTAAAAACACTAGTAAATTACCTTTACAGAAGCTGCTATCGAAGCTTCGGAAAACAATTGCAACAGATCTGCTATTAAATAAGGAGTCAATCGAGTCACGTCCTTTTTCAACTTTATCAAAGCACTTGTAAACCTACGTGCGAGACAAAACAAGTTAAACTACATTCATATTTCCATGTAATAAGTGAAAGATTTGTAACTTACTTCTCTATATCCAACGCGAGACACTTAAATACAAGTTCTTCGGATTTATTGGCTATAGTCTTCGATCTATGTACAACGACATTTAATATACGTCTATACAACACTAGTAACGCAGGCAATCTGTCTGTGATTAGACTCGTCCTCGTTCTCAGCAGTATGCTACATAATGCCAATGCATCGTTGCACGTTAATATTGTGCTTTCTTGCAATGATTTTAAACCAAGGAATATGCTAATGTCGATGATATTACCAGGAAGATATAAATGTTTAGCAGCAAGAATGTTCTGCATTAATTTCAGTAAACTCGGCCAGACGTTGTCCGATATATTTACGATATGTATTACTTGAATTAATTTATTGATCGCTATTAAGCGTAACTTACTCCTGTCAACAGACATATTCGTTTTTAATACAGCATTCCATATAATGCAAGCATTTTCTAGTTCATCTTCTTGCATGTTGGAAAGAATTTGTACCTACAATAAAATAGAACTTGTAGCGGCAAGTAATAAAATATTTCCACGTACGAGGTATTTTGCTAAAAGAATTTGCACCGTACCATTTGATTGTGCAAGTATTCAAGGAATTCGTGAAACTCTTTTGGCTCGCTTGATTCCAATAATGGTAAAAGTACGTCTATACGTGGATATTGGAAGAGAGCGTACCATATTCCCTTTACAGTTTTGTTGGTAACTTGAAATATTCTTCGGTTACGGAGTATAACAACTGCTAATTGTAAGCCTTCTTGCAACAACTCGTTCTTGTTACCCCTATCGGTATCATTCTGTTCATAAAATATTTTTCAATAGTATGACCGCAATCATTTAGGACGGGAAGCTTCGGTTTAGCTATATTATATTTACCGCAAATATGTTACGAAGTGTTGTGTCCACTAAATCCTTCGTGTCTTCGTCAATGTTTTCGTTAGTAATATTAAATTTCAATATCAAACATAATGTTTTTACATCAACCGCTCCTATAATCGTAGATGGTAACGTTTTTATTATAATTTTACTCAATTTCCTCTCTGCTTTCCTAAGTATCGCCTTTTGGTCGACATTCAGCTTTGGTTTAATGTGTTCCATAGATTCCAGCAGAAAGTACATGCTTTCCTTAGATAGAGTGGAAGACTTTATTAGTTTTTTTAAAATTGTATATGACAAATTATGTCTGAGGGATAGTTCCACAACTTTTTGGATAATTCTATTGTGTGGTAATTGTTCTAATAACAAAGAGGGGTCTATGTATTGAAATGTGTCAAGGCCCGGCTTTTCTAACAGATCTGAAAATAAAAAAAAACTATATTCATATACTGATAAACACAAAGTACCTTTTTCTACTTTGAAAAAGAAACGTACCTGAGAATATTGTATTACACAACGAGCTTATTTCATCATCTTGATTACATTCTTTCCTGAGCGCAAATACGAACATAAACGTTATTAATCTTGTATTGGCATCCAAAAATATCAGAGGCATATGAAGTAACACTTTCAAGTACATTTTTATTGCACATAGAGATGTACTTTCTATTAGTACCCATCCCCCTTTCGACAATTTTTCTTTCATGTACGTCAATATTTCATCTATCTTTCCGTTTTCAACAAGCTCAACGTTAAGCAAAGCTTTCTAAAACATAACAAATAAACATTACTCGATTACTCGCACAATCTTACTTATATTTACTTCTCGATGACATTTAAGCTTACCGCGGCTATATGTTTGCTCATGGACTTTGTTACTCCTTCTGTTGTCAGATGTCCAATTTGCGTAATAATGCAACATAACAGGCATATTACAAATCTTTTGTCCTCTTGTATAGTATCTTTATGTAGCACCTCCAACCACTCACAAAAGCTATTCCCATTGGAAGTCATATCCGTGAGTAATAAATGCGCCAGTTTCGACACCTCTTTATTATCCAAAAGTGATATTACATCTGTGTTGAATTTCAAGATAAAGCGCCAAGAGTATTCTAAGCCGCCAATTAAACTGTCACGTTTAACGGAGGATTCGTCCAATTCGTTTCGGGACATTCGAAGTTGTTGTAAAATAAGTTTATTCTGAAATAATATCTTCATATACCTAACTGAAGTACTTGAAGTATACATATTTTATTACTGAAATAAACAATTAAGCTTTTCGGAACTATTATTTTTAACGATGTAACTAATAGCAGTGACAGCAATGTTTTAACGTACCATACTGTTCTTACAATTGTCCTTGCCGAAATTGGTAATTCTCTGAACTAATTGCTGCCATTGATCTTGCGATATTGGAAACGTTAGATCGCGTGTAACCGCTTTTGGCACGTAATATTTCAGTGCTTTCTGTGCCTCGTTCCACGAGAATACAACAGTTAATAGTATTACAATAACTGTCTTGCTGTGGTTCAAATGCAAGGTTTTATCTACTAGAAGCGACAAGGTAATTCTTAAATCGTCAAGAGCATTTACAAACTTTTGATGAGAAGTTAATGTTCCTGTATATTCAAAAATACACACGCCGTCTAACAGCGTGACAAGTAACTCAACAGTTGCTTGCATAATTAATATATCTTTACCTGTAATATATTACAAAAGATTAAACGGTTCTGGAATAGAATCAAGAGTCACTAATATTACTTTGTCCATTATCTTATAAACATTACCTTCGCAGATTTCATTAGACTGTAGAACTTCCATACAGTCAGTCTTTAAATGATAAATCAGAGTTCTCAATATATTTACACCTTGGGAATTCGTGATATTGTTCACTATTTTCATGAACTTTCCCTTGAATTCATCTGGGAAGAACATATCGACTTTTGCGTCCGATATCTGATTCAAACAATGCTTCAAGGACATTAATATCGCCGATATTAATTTCTCCTCTTGTCTCAAATGTACAGTAGCGTCCAAAATAGAAACCATTAAATTTGTATATTCCAATGTTGGTCCTCCGACGAATATTCTTTTCAATATATTTGGAATTCTTTTCTCAATTACCAGAGGATTGAAAGAACAGAACTGAGTAAGGAGCTCATAATCTATGCTACTCATGTCTTCACTTGCTAAAATATCATCTATTAGCTTCTGACAATAGTCGAATAATGTAACCCCGTGTACTTTATTATCGAAATCAAATGCTGTATCGTTCAAGTGTCTTAAAAGAGAATTTAAAATCTGTCTTTTATGCATTCCAGCACACTCTACTAATTCTCTTAATAACAAATCTAGTACACAGCTGTCCGATTTAAACGTACTTATTGCAGTACGAAAAATAAAAACGAATGTCATCGAATTACTCTGGAGATCTTTGGTTTTTGCATTTTCAGCCAGAACAGATAATAAATCTGCGAAACGAGCTGTACTTTCATCTGCTGGAACTGTTCCACTCTGTGCGTGCTTTTTTCCAAATATTATTTGCTGAATAAATTTGTAGGCTACTGCTCCTAATCTGTTTGTATTATCAGTGTGCTTATGGTCAATTATAACGCACAGAGGATATAAAATATCATGTACGAATATGGTTCTCAAACTATCCTTTGTAGCGAAAGCAGATTTAAATATCTGGATCGTGCTTTCTATAACACTAATCACTGTGTTATACATTATCGATGTTAATCCATCGCTTTTGCTAATTAACGTTATGTCTATTCCATCAGTTGATCCCTCTTTAATGTTGAAAGTTTCTTTGAAAAATTTGAGCGCATAATTCAACAAAGATTTCAGTAAAAGTCCTAAATCTTTTGGGTTGGTAATAAAATATTGCTGCATCCCATTATTCGAAACTGATAGTCTGCAGCATTCAAAAAACTGTTCGTCTATGTCATTTACATTTTGTTGTAGTCGTGTAACAAGCGTCTTAATCAATAATTTCTTTACATCGACCTTCACGTCCAAGTGTGTAGTTTTTAAACAGCTTTTCAAAGAGCTCCAAACATTTTGATTAGCAAGGCACATCTTGCAAAGCCATTGCAGAACGAGATCCTCTTTACGCACTATTGGTATATCATCAATGTAGAAAGCATTTACTGCCAGTTTCAAACGTTTCGGCAGAGGTTCTTCATCCGAATTCAGTCGTTTTGATAATTCTATTAACAACACATGTGCATGAATTACCTTTATAAACATTTAAAGAAGGTTAGAACTAGTCACGTGTTGACTTACCTGTTGATAGAGCCATTTTAAATAGTTTCAAATTTTACATCTATTTTCTAAGTTCTTAACATTCCTCCCAAACTTTCTTCATACAATTCGTAAACCTCACTTTATTTAACATTCTGTTTATACATTTATGTAGAATGTATATAGTAACTGTTTAAATATTAGTACTTCGACAAAATATGTACATATGATAGGTTAGGTATATATGATGTCGCGTCAGAGATCATGTCATCTGTAGTAGTACTTCTTAGAAGCTGTAACTACCACCCTCTATGAAGTTCTGTATAAAGTAGAACAACGGAAATCAAATATATATGAATGAAACATGACATATTTAAAATGAGTGGTAGATACTTTACATTTTAGTTTAAGCATTCGGCATCCTTTACTAGCTACTAGATTAGTAGAGGATGCCGCATTCTTAAGCATTTGCTTAAGAATAAGTAGCGACTGAGAATACCGGCCAACATGTTTAGTAATCGGTCGCCATTTTTTCTACCGGACATAAACTACGGTACAAAAAAATGGCGACCCGTTACTAAACATGTTGAGTAGGTGGTAACCCAGATAGCACAACGTCTGGTAACGTCTTAAAGACGTCCAAAAGGCGTCTTAGAGACGTCTTAAAGACGTCTTGTTACAAATCAAGACGTTCAGACCTAAAATGGACATAAACTAGACGTCTCTAAGACGAGGTGTGCTATCTGGGAAGTGATCGGTTGCGTTCAGAGTAAAATCTAGAGAAACTACTCACCGGTTGCTCACCGGTTACTCACCGGTGAGAAACCGGTAAGCAACCGGTGAGTGGTTTCCCTAGATTTTACTCTGAACGCAACCGATCACTTACCAACTACTCAACATGTTTAGTAACCGGTCGCCATTTTTTGTACCGTACTTTATTTCCGGTACAAAAAATGGCGACCGGTTACTAACTATGTTGAGTAGTGGTAAGTGATCGGTTGCATTCAGAGTAAAATCTAGAGAAATTACTCACCGGTTACTCACCGGTTTTGTCGGCTGAACGCACCCATTGTAATAGCGTATTCGGACGGTCGCATTGGTGCGCACTGAGTGCAAATTTTAGCCAATCGGAAGCGAAAAAGTTCACACTCAGTCAAACGAAAGCGAAAAAATTCACACTCAGCCAAACGGAAGCGAAGAAGTTCACACTCAGCCAAACGGAAGCGAAAAAATTCACACTCAGTGCGCACCAGTGCGACTGTCCGAATACGATATAAGAAGTTTCACATTAGAAAGTAAAGAAAAAAGAATAATGTGCCATGATATTATAATGCAGGTACGAAATAACGTAAATAACATTGTCAAGTACAGTACTGAAGTTTACATGTATTACTTTATTCAAGATGTATGTACGCACTTATAATGTAATATTTGAATATGCTTTGCAGTGCTTAAGCATTGTTTTACAATATTTTATGCACATATATATTTATTGTGCAAATTCATTACTAGAATTAATAATATTAGGATTATTTTGATGCATTTCTAGTGCAGATGAATTGTGAGTCATTTCATTAGGGGTCTCTTTTGCATCAGTATGTTCCTGCAGATTATTTTGTATAACATTACATTCTTTGTATGAATTGCATTGTTGCTCTGCCGTATATGATTCTAAGTTCTGACTGTCAATGAGATTTTTATGTTCATTCTCTTGATTTTTACCTTGTTCGTATTTTTGCATTATGTTATCGACTGCATTTTCTGCTTTATTTTTCGTATCGTATGCTTTCTCGCGGCAGAAGTTATTCTCTAATGATTTGTTATTTTTCTGATTCAACTTATTTGTTTTCGTACTGTACTCCTGGTTAACTGTGGCCGGAAATGCATCACTTTGTGCTTGTATTAATGAATTTGGTGACGTGTCATGGGAATAACTTACTACAGATTCCTCTTCATTTTCGATTGGCAAGACTCCTAAAAAATCAAGCTTATTACTTTGAAAACAATTCTAACAGCTGTACAAATATCATTTCAAATTATCAAAAATATTACCTTGCTGATTACTAAGGGTACTTTGTATCTTGTTCGATAAATATTCTATGTTGCTCTGTAGGTTGGCCATTTCTTCCCTAAGAAAGAGTAGATAGTAAAAACGTCATTCGATTAGCAACTGAAGATGCTTCTGTGATTCTTAGAGTCACACTTATTGTATACGCTTGATTTTTCATACGCTATTACTGTGCTGATAGAGGTACCTCTGAAAACTCTCACTTTTGTTTTGGAATTACTTTTACTTTCAGATCAACCGTAACAGTACGTTTTTTGTTCGAAGTTGATGTAGCTTTTCCAACTCTTGTTACATCTCTGTCAGTGACTCCCTCTGTCAACACAGAATAGCCCTAGGTATATTCAAAGAAATAATTTCAATGCTTATTAATTATCGATACACCAATGAATGTACACAGAATGTACTATAAGCGTTAATAAACTGTTGTGAACTATTTACGTGTAACGGTAGTAATGGTAAAAATAGAATAACTACCATTGCAATTGCTACTAATAAAACATAAAAGCAATATTTTTCAGGGTATAGAACTAAAGATATACTTGTGCGTGAGATTGTTAGCTTCCAAACGCTGTGTGAGAGATTGGCATTCAGCAGTCAGTTGAGAGACGAGCGTAGCCTGATTATTCAAGGCGTCTTCTAGACCAGCCACTGTAGCAGCTAAGAAATGCCATCTCGTTAGTCAATTTTCAATAAATTGACTAATCTCATTCCTCTGCCCATGCTAGGCATAGTGTCAGCATGCCGATTTCCCACACGCAAAAATATTGTTAAATAATATTAATACCGTTTTACGCAACTTTCGAAAGACAATATACCTAACACAGGCATATCCGAACTGATATCTTACCATGTTTAGTTTCCATATCCATTATCATAGAAGCTAACTCCTTGTCATTTTCTGATTTCACTGGAGGCTCGGCGGAATACTCCTCTGGACGTATAGGTTTACCAGCATTGATCTAAAAGAACCTTTACTTCTATTAAAATTTTTTATTAAAAACGGAAAGCTGTGATTGATTTTAATAACGTTTAAGGTTCAATGTCTTGCCTCCTTTTCCAGACAAGCTATCTGCTCCGATAGTCTTGAATTCTCCCTTCGTACATGAACTAAATCAGCCTCTGTTCTTTCCAATCGTTGTTTGTACGAATTCACTTCAATTTGCAGTCTGCTTTGTTCCTGACGATTTTGCCTTTCGCTTCGCTCGGCAGCTAATTTCGTAGCTAGAACTTCTTGCTGGGCAACGTCTTTCTCCGTTAACAGTTGATTTAATTCGCTTTGCAAATTTGCTGCACAAATATAGATAACGAAGTATTGTAACTTACTACATTCATTCCATTACATTCCATCAAGCCTTATAAGATTAACAACTAGATTGTAAAACTTACCTATCTTACTTTGAAGTTCTTTCTTCAGATTATCGATATACGTTTGCTTCTGAGACAACTCTTTCTTAAGTTCCATTAACTCTTTACGCTGTTTATCAGATTCCAGTTGAGATTTGTTAGCTGCATCCCAATGGGAAGCTATGTCAGCAGACAGTTGGTCAACTTGTTCACTGTACCTGCGTTCTGTCTGTTGTCTCTCGTCAGCTATACGTTTACTCGCCTCCTGAGCTGCCTCCCGAAGTTTCTCATGCTTTCTATCCAATTCCTCTTTCAATTTCTTGATCTCCGTTTCACACTGGCTCTTCTCGAATTCAACTTGCTGCACAGCGTCTACAGATCGTTTTGCTTTTTGCATCGCTTTGGCTTCCTTATCTCGCACTAGAGATAGAGATTGTTGTAAATCCGCTATTTCCATCTCGGCTTCGTGTCTAGCGTGTAAAGCTTTCTCCAATTGAGCTTTTACTTCGGATGCGTCATTATTCGAACAGCTCTCAGACAACCGCTTCAAATTACCCTGATTCTCCTCTTGAGCTTTGCGCAGCTCTAGCTTCGCTTGAGTAAGTTGCGCCTCTAATTCGCTGATTCTCGATTCGAATATTATGTTAGGGCCTTCTAAGGTTTTGGGCTTTCTGATTTCAGTAATCTCTGTCTGAATAGACTTCTGCTTCATGTCCTCATTCACGTCTTCATTACCATGCGTATACTCGTCAAGAGCACACTTGAAGAATCCCGTTTTGTTTCTGTAATGTAGCGCTTCATTTTCAGCTATCACCTGGAATCATTAAATTCAACTGTTGTTGAATAAGTTACTAAAACTAGCTAGCTGAACGTATTCGCTGCTATACCTCTCTAACTTTATGAAGTAGATTATTCAATTGGTTCCTACAAAAATGGGATTCCTGATGTAATTGTTGGATGTACTCCTCTTGCTGCTCGATAAAAGAATTCATTTCCGGAGGAGCAGATTGTAAATCTACAGTCGAAAGTGCCGAATTGCTGAATGCTTTTGTTTGGCGCATAGTTTTGCACGAAGCAAAGCGTGGATTTGCAAGCGTGTTTACATCTTCGTGCAAATCCTTTCCCTTAGAATTGTCGATTTCCACACTTCTATCGTCTCTGTCCTCATCTACTTCATTAATCTTCGTGCTACTAAATCGATAAGTGTCCTTGATTCCTTGTGCTTTCCTGTATAGAAATTATTCAGCGCTTACTTGCACATATAATGAATACACTATGTACGATGAGTTTATATACCAATGATATTTTATGTTAAATTACCCTAACGTTGGCTTCGAAACATACGATTCGGCTAGCAAATATTTCAATTTCGAAACAGCCTCTCTATAAGCCATTTCCGTGTAATCTATAGATTTCTTTTTATTTAAATCTATTTTCTGAATTCCATTTATTTTCCTGCAAAATTAGAAGGTGCACACATGTAAAAGGTAATACAAAAAATATTTTCTATACTACTCGACTTAGTTTATCAAATTAAAAAGGAACGCACGCTTACTTGGTCTTTAAGCTTAGCCTTTTCATTTGTCCGAAGTCCGTGGAATCTGTGTAACGCGAGAAATTTCCTTTTGTCTTTAAACAATTCCGCGGAGGAAGTTTTGTGCGTGCTAAATAAGTACCTAGGCTCCCAGTGATAGTCGGCGACGTACTAATAAAACGCCGTTCACGTTCGCAGTTGGCCGTTTCAAACATTCTGGACTCGTTCCGCTGATACCGCCGTCTCGTTATATATAAGAGGGTATGCCGATCAATGGAGTAAATACATATTCACCTCCAACACGCGTTAACCGTTCGCCGAGTACTATAGTACTGCTTAAGAAAATCGAAGTTCACCTCAACTGAGCATAGTCGGAGCCTGGTAGTAGATCGCGTGCAGGATGGCCGTTCATGGTGTACGGGCATAGGCACCGTACCATCACGCACGAATATTCCGTGACTTATTATCAGCTAATTCTCAATAGCGTATTGGCATTCCTGTCACCGTCGGAAACGAGAATGATAATGGTCACACTTTTTCCCCAAAATTCTTAGAATTACGTTTAAGATTTCTTAGGCATGTATTAATACCGATCATTTACCGATCATTCGGTATCAACTTCTTAATTTAATCAGATTATGGATACAATACTTAATATAGGAATTCCTCAGGTTTCTTAAATTATAAAATATTAAAAGTAAGATGAAAATATTTCGTCGTATTTATGTTATAAAACTATGGAAAAATCATTTCGCATTATATGCGAAGCTTTCTAGTGGTCATAATAAATGTATGTATTCGTTAACTTTATCATATATTAAAACTTTCGTTTCTGGACTACGTGACGTGCTCTTGCCCTAAGTTGTCAGGTTCTGTTTCTGGTGCTATGGAAACAAATCTGTTATCGGGCTCTATAGTTTGCTCCGAAGTCAATGTATCGTACGCTGAAAAGGAGTTATACCACTAATTAGGATATTATAACTTGCAAAACTTTAGTTTTATAAAAGATATTGCTTTGCGACTCGTACCTGGCCTGGCAGAAAATGGTTTTATCCATAATATTACTAACAAACCGAAGACTGCGGACGCGCCGCAGGCATAAACCAAGACTTCTGTGTAGTAATTTTTGCAACTAATCCAAGATCCTCTGAAAACAATTGTAAAATAATACTTTCGCAGAGGGTTTAAAATATAAAATAATAATAGTCACCGCTGAAATCAGTTTTACTTAAATGTACTAACAAATATTGAATTATCACAACTGCCAATCCATTGCAAAGTTTATCCGTGAAACTCATAATACCATATACAAATGCACCGCTATTTGTACTTGGCCCAATAAAATCCGCTGTAACGCCGAGACTAGTTACTAGCATAATCGACCCTGCGGCGCCTGTAACACAGAGCAATTAATATTTAGTAGCAACTTATGCTTTTTAACCTGATATTTAAAAAAAATCTGTAAAGTATTACCTAATATTAGAGATACTGGATAGATTTGATATTTCGTATAAGTTGCACCTGTACCAAAATGTATCCAAATACAAGCGCACAAGCCTAGCATAACACCGAAACAATATGATATCTTTCTGCCTAATTTCGTATTTAACTTTTCGATAATCAAAGACATTACGAAACTACTCAGGAACATTAATAATGGTATTACAGCCAAAGATGTAGCTGGCATACTCAATGAGTCATGTAAATACAATGGCACGTAAATTTGTGATAAATTTACAAATAAACGTGTGGGCATATATATACAAGCTACTTGATATAATTGTACATCTTTTAATAATACTGATATTGTTCTTGTACTTCTACGTAACGATCCTAAAACAGATATTAACGTAAATGAAGTTTCAATCGTTATGTAGAAAATGGATGAGCAGATAAACGCGACGTTTATTTTACCATTAGAGTTATTGAAAATTTGCTCCTTAACGAAGACATGGAATAAAAGGGACGTCACAGAGCCGAATCCTATTCCGATCAATACAACCTCTTCAAATTTCGTTGCATCGCCTGGCCCAATTTGAGAATCGGAATCTTTGTTCGTTAGATGCAATACTGCCCACGTGAGGCAATAAACAAAAACGTTTGAAAGAACAGTAAAGCTATATCTAAATAGAATTACAATAAATATTATAATTTTTCTCTAAATCTGTACACAACGCTACACCGTCTATTCCGAATTGCGAAGCCTGCAATATTCTCCTAATGACGTCGCACTATTTAAAGCATCTCGCTTCAAATATACCTGATAGCTATGAGCTCCGTTCTTTCGTGTTCGGTGGGTGTAAGTTCTGGTACCAACGATAAATGAGATATCTGCACTGCAGCCCAACCAAATTGGAAGATTATAACAAATGCAGCATAATAAACTAATTGAGCCCACTGAGTAGAAGTTTCACATCCGATGCATCGTAAAAATATAAAAGGAAATGCGAATAGTACGCACACGGTACCTGAAAGACATTTTAAAAGCGTTTTATGTAGTTCCAATATAATAGAATACAAGAAATAATGCATATAATAAATATACCTATTAAATGCCATGACTTTCGTCTTCCATATTTGCACAGCCAGAAATCGTCGCTTTTGTCGCAATGAAAACCAACGAACGGGGTGGCTAAAGCATCGGCTACTTGACCGATGAGTAAAATCACCCCAGCTACCGTCGCATCGAAGCCCAATATCAAATGGAAAAACACTAGCAAATAAGTGAACCACATGGAAGCGCAAATATCATTTAAGACGTGTCCTATCCCGAACGCCAGTTTCAAGGAAGGAGGAAGAGGCTGCATTATTTCTGTGTAATCGCCGATCACGCTTGCCCGTTCACTCTCCATTATGATAGAATTCAATACAACAGACACGATAAAATATTTTCTACACAATCTAATCAGATCTATAAGTATGTCAGTAACAATTAAATTTGTAAGCAACTACCGGGGCATGTCACTTTTCGAATTATGTAAAATTCCAAGTGTCTTATAAAAATATCTCGATATTTGCCGCTTTCATTTCGCCACGATCATTTCCTCGTTCTCACTTCCGAAGGTACTTCATTTTCGCCTTGATTCATTGTAAAATATACGAGTTCATAACCTAAAGAACTGTTTATATGTCACACTTCACACCTCCGTCAGTGGTTCACGTGGCTTTCGACTTTTTCGACTTCCCTCTATACATGCGCAATGTCGTTGTGAATAATATTTTATGCACCCTCCTTTTGATGTATTAATTCAAAACTTCAGATTTCGTTCCTCCAGTATGGGTCATATGTAAAATTAGCGAAGAAGTGCACATCGGTAATTAGGATTATTAGGAATATTTTAAAATGAGTCATTGTCGCAGATAGCTACATAGTTTATAGTTACCCGCCGCCACCCACACATAGAAATACATACACGTGACTATGCTGTTGCATAGCAAATAAGAACTGTGAACTGTTCGAAATTTAGATTCCTTTTAGGGTAAACCAACCAGTAATTGACCACATTCCAGTAAATGACCATTAGGCAAAGAAATGTCAATTATAAATTTAGAAATATTATATGTTTATAAATGGAGTGTATAGTTGCACTTTTAATATCCCATATTTTTAGTTACGCATATTAAGCAAACATTAATAAGTACAATTCTTATTAAAAGTATGGTCATTTCTACACGTTTTGCATTTTGTTTTTTTTTTAAATTACGATAAGAATAAGTAATTATTTTTATAGAAATTTCAAGAAAAATAAATTGAAATGCAATTTCAACGGTTGTTTTGTTGTTATACATAAATATATTCAAGTGTTAATCTCAAAGGTCCATAAATTCAACAATTCGGTCATTCACTGGTTGGTTTACCCTATCTTTGTTTTTAATCATTAAGGTAAGATAAACTTTTAGGCATTAGGACTTCATATTAAGGGGGTAGTGGACTATTTCAGCTTCAGAAAATCGATTACTTTTTTTTAATTGATTTTAAATGTCTTATCCTTTATCAAAATTTTAAATAAAATTTTATGAAGAAATTCAAATAATTGTCGAAGTTATAGCAGCGAACGTGATTGAGTGCACCATCGAGTAACGGCCTCGCAGAGCGGTATTGGCATAGGGCACTTAACTTTGAAGCTGGTTTTCTCGAAACACCATTTTCAGAAACGGTGTACATCATAACTCTTGAACCAATGAATATTTTCGCTTAAAATTTTAACTGGAATTGTAGAATTCCATTCTCCATCTTGTAGAAATTCTGCATCAACATTGGATGTTTGTAAAACATTTTATAATTGATTAAAGGTGATTTTTTCCTGTAAAAATGTGGGAAAAAAATTGATTCCTGTGTAACTTCCACAATTATTGTTCAAATTCATCGGCAAGTTTCCACACTGTAGTTTGTTTGTGTATAGAATAATCACCTCAAAGCATTTTGCTTTCAGATGATTGGTTCACCTGAATCGATGTACACCACCTGCAGCGGCGCTCCGTACAGGACTATCTTCAACGATTAATAACTTCGACAATTTTATACATTCTGATGATTTTTTTTTGTAAATACTCACAAACGTGCCCACAATAGAATGTCAAAAGCACGACTATAACGATTGTTTGGTATCGAAGTAATTTAGCGCCAAAGAAACTAACGATTTTACGTATCCAATAGTCCACTACCCCCTTAATGCAAACACCATTATTAATTATAATTCAAGAAAGTATGAATGAAAAAGTAATTTAAAAAAGAACGAAGCATTCTGAAATTAAGGCTCTTTATAAATGGGAAAAGATAAAGTACTACATGCCAGTAGAGAAAACAAATTCAATCAACAATATTATTATACATCTTTATACATATATATATGGTAGTATGAAATAAAAATTTATGCTCATATTTGATGGATGTTACAGTAGCTAGAACTAGGATCATGTTTCTCAAACATACTTATCTATAAATTAATTTTCAATTTTAAAATGCATCGGAGAAAATATCTGTATTACCATTATTGCGAAATCTGTTATTAATATTTGTAATATACGTTTCAGCATAATCTAGGATATCGCTAAACATGACATTTCCTGTTTATAATACAGTATTGTTTAATAAATTTATACATATTTCTTGTTTGTTGTACAGTGTTGCTAATGATATTCTTTTAAACGCTAAGGGATGACCTTGAATTTATATAAAACTGATGTCCAGAAAAGAGGAATGTTAGTACATAAATACAAGCCGCAATCCAGCAATTATACGCATTCTGTTTGTAGCCCCTGTCTGCTTCCGCATAGAATTCTTTGGGGCTTGCATACAATCCTTTTAATGGAACATCTTCTACCAGAGCTACACTATTAACGTAGAAGAATAATCCCATCAGGGCCTGAAAATTCAACGCAATTAGCATTTAGCTATTATACGATAAATTCTAAAAAAAAATGTATATATAATACAGAAATATGTCAGCTTGCTTAAATATTATGTTATTAATAGAAAAGAACAAGTAAATAATAAGATGATAAAATGATCCAGACTCTACGGAATAAAGGTAATAAAGAAAGTTCACTTAGAAAGGATTTTTGAAGGCATTTTCGATTTAAATGAGACAATTGGCAAATTTGACATCCATTGAGATTAGGTAGAAGTGGATTTAAAGAGTGTCACTTACTAGTTGAAATATACCCCAAACCGATAATATTAAGCCGCACAAGGCATACTTCGGCCCACATATCTTCATTTTTCCTTCCGAAAAGTATCTTGTTTTACTACCGTACGAAGTAACCTAATGGGCAACGTATCGCGACTGTTCTATCGCTACGCCCTCAGTAATCATATGATTTCCATTGACGGAGCGCTGTCGACTATCGATATATCGAAGGTGCGCATCCGGTATTTGAAAATTCGTGTTCCACATCGCTTAAACTTACGAATATTACTAAACTGTTCGTATCCAGTAGAGAAGAAGGTACAATCGAAAGTTTCAACGAAGAAACAAGAACGGAATAGTATAATTTACTTTCTCGCGAACGATACTTGTTCAAAGAAACATGTATAAAATTCTACTATTCCGAGAATCTTGTTTCAAGCGAGTATCTAAATAACTTTTAGTTTATAACTTGATGGATATAACAATCGTCCTTTCTCGAATACTTTCAATATATCCCACTGAAAATGTGACAAATAGCGAAGCACATAGACGTGAGACGTGATTCATACTTCCTGTTGTTGTCAGCCCTGATTCATAGGATCATGGTTGACCGATTGGGTTAGTTTGTACCCCATTTATTATCATTTAATTAATGTTAGAAATTTCACGAGAAATTTCACTTATTTCTCACGCACCGTCTCGACATTCGTGATATCAACAATATCCCGGTTTAGAGACAGCAAGATACTGGGCGTATTCTATGATCTGTGACGTTTGTGCATCGGATAACGGTGTAGCTCTGTAGCTTGTGTTTTTGACAGTTAAAACGAGTACATAATATATGCAAACTACTTAAAAGGAATAGCTTAATATTTCGCCGCGTTCTGTTTATCAGCGTATAATCCACGAATGGAGATCGAGCGTTGTTAAGTTTTTATATGATTTGCTGCAGTAAATAGAGAAGCTAAAGCGATTTAACTTATTTCTGACATATCGTTTTGAGACGTGCATTTATTCCTGTTCAAGGATTTAAAGATTCACAGCTTGCGTATTCGCGTCTTGTGACATTTACATTGGGTAGCAATATAGCTCGACAGCTTAGGTTTCTTATAGTTGAATCCGACATATATTACATGAATTATTGGAGGCAAATACTTGAAATTTTACCATACTTATCCATGAGACGGATATTCGAAATTGTTTATAGTTTTTATTATTGTTTATTGTTTATATGATTTGTTGCAGTAAACAGCGAGGCCAATGCCAGGCGTATTGCTATGGTCGAAAACTGCTTTGGCAGTTCTGGCCAGGTAAGATCGAGATTACACGATATTTAATCCTACCGATCCAAGAATCATATCTCCGCAAAGGCGTAACTGGCAAAATTGAAAATATATACTTAAAAGTATAATTTATTTAGAATTATTCTAATTGTGTTATTTATTGCAGTCACTTGCGGTACCTGGAAGAGTTTTAGTAGGAGAAGGCGTCCTAACAAAAATGTGTAGGAAGAAACCGAAACCGAGGCAATTCTTCTTGTTCAATGACATATTGGTTTACGGAAACATTGTAATGAACAAGAAAAAGGTACGTCGACGATATCTTGTTAACTTACATGCAATTTCATTTAATTCGCCAATATGATGATTTAGTGTGATTTATCGATGTATTAAATAGGTGAAAGTAAATTTACATTTTTTATGTTGACAGTACAACAAACAACATATTATACCACTCGAAGAAGTCAAACTTGAGTCTTTGGCTGATGAGGGTCGTATGTTATATTTTTACTTTCTACTTTCTTCGTAATGCCCTTTCTTTGTTTATATCACATTCGACAGTTGGAAATATTGAATTACTTTTAGCTACGTACTTTAAATACAGTAACAGTCTAACAAAGAGAAGCAGTAGTAGAACTTTTGTTGCGTTCGCTTGAACACTTTTATCTAGCTTTGTAGTGTCATTTCTTATTTATAATAGTTTCAGGACTAATATTTCGACTACTAATCTCGACCACATTATGTGCATTCGATGTAGCAGTGTCAAAATTACGTAGAGATAGTGTAGTAATTCGTCATTATTTATAGAATATCGCAATGGCTGGCTCATAAAGACAGTAACAAAGTCGTTTGCTGTTTATGCTGCCACTGCTACAGAAAAGCAAGAATGGATGGCTCATATTACAAAATGTATCGAGGATTTATTAAGAAAGAGTGAGTAATCGTCGTTGCTTAAGGGGGGAGCCCTATTTAGGATGCTAGGAATAAGGTGATTCTTGGGAATTTTTTTTCTAAGAAACTGTTAAGCGATCTGTATTGTAGATCACATTCAAACAATAAAAATTAATTTTTACGTTACAATGTGTTCGGTAGAAATGAAGATATATGAACACGTTCGTTAGGACTCGCGCGCCGGAGCTGCAAATTGGCGATTGTAATGGTAGCCGCATTTCTTCCCTGAAATAAAAAAACCAAGGATTTTCTTATTTCTACTATAATTACATTGTCGATGAACCGAAGAAACGAAAAAAAAGTTAAGAGTTGGCAAATTGGTGGGACTTGAAAGAAAAAGTTACGATTCTGCCCAAAGATATTTCGTACTATTTATGGAAATAGAGTTGTTCAATTCAATTTATTTATCAATGTCTTAGGTTCATCGACAATGTAATTATACTAGAAATAAGAATATCCTTGGTTTTTTTATTTCAGGGAAGAAATGGGGCCATTACAATCGCCAATTTGCAACTCCGGCGCGCGAGTCCTAACGAACGTGTTCATATATCTTCATTTCTACCGAACACTTTGTAACGAAAAAATGAATTTTTATTGCCTGAATGTGAACTAAAATACCCTGAAAGTTTGGAAACGATCCGCTTAACAGTTTCTTCGAAAAAAAATCCCAAGAATCACCTTATTCCTAGCGTCCTAAATAGGCCGCCCCCTTAAAAAATGTAACATATTCAAGTGTCTCTTTAGGTATATGCATATTGCATTTATAATTCAAACATGTTTTTTTTCGGTAGGTGGTAAAAAGCCAGTCGAAGTTCACGCGGCTGTGTGGGTTCCAGATAATGAAGCTACAATTTGCATGCATTGTAATAAAACACAATTTACAGTCTTGAACAGACGGGTACATGTATTCGCTATGTTTTCAACAAAATTAATTGACGCGATGTAGTTTCGATGTACTCATTGGTAAACATAAATTCTTTCAGCACCACTGTAGACAATGCGGGGCTGTGGTGTGTGGGCCTTGCAGCAATAAGAAGTTGTTATTGCCTGGGCAAGGAAATGGGAAAGCAGTTAGAGTCTGCTTGCAATGTTACGATGCAGCTAGTAAAGTAAAAGCATCTCCGCCTACTGTGGACAGCTTGAATAACAAAGATCAGCAACGTAATTCAGCGGACAGTTCGGGGGGCGATAGTTCTGGCGACGATGACGATGGAACCAAGGAAGAAAACCATGACGAGGTGACTAGTTGTGTTAAAAAAGTTCTTTCGCGTCGATAACATTGCCGATTCATGTTTCTTTTGTTACAGCCTAAATTTTATTCGACGCTTGGCCGATGAAGTTGAGAACATTGAAGCAGAGAACGATACAGACAGGAATATTATTCGGAACAATATTTTTGAAAGTCAATAACTTGAGATTTGTCAGTAATTAAAACCTACAGCGATGTAAAAATTGTAAAAGCTATTTTTAAATTATATTTATGCAGAGAAATAAGAGAAATGTCTGTGTATAAATCATTCAAATGATTTTATATTAAATTCTGAAAACTAGTACATTTGATATGTATATCTAATTTATACGAACAACTTAGAAAGTACGCTTGACGTTCAGAGTTAGTCGAACTATTCTAATGTTTACACAGACACTTGAACAAAAAAAAAGACTACTATTTTTAACTCTTTATATATAGTAAAGAAGTAATTCACGACAAGTGAAGCTATGAAATTTCGACCATTTATATACATGGATCTTGTTATATTGTAATATTTCGATAGTTACGATAAATAGATTCTAATTTTCGTTGATACGATATTTTAAGAATATATGCCGCATTGTGCCTTTCCAAATAGACCATTCGTTCTTTTTTACTATTTGTAAACAATTCATACGAATGTAATGTTAATTTCAGAGAGGATACACTATTTTTAGAGACTTTTAAGAAATTTTAATCGTATGAAATTAAACTTTGTTCAGCCGTTTGTAATTATAAGATTACATAAGATCTTTGTGAAATGCGACGATTGTAATAAAATATAATAAACAATATACAATTTCACCCAATCTTTTTATGTGAGTCATACATCTTAATTCCAATAAATACAGATGGCGCTCATAAACTAAACTTCGAATAAAAATTAAATAATTTAAAAACAAATCCTGAATGCATATTTATTTTTACGAATTAACATAATGCGCTATATTTTACCGCCAAAAAATTCACTTTTCGTGAAATGCTCGTACTTTCAAATATTTTCCATTAAAGTTTTTAAGAACCTCCATATTTGTTAATGTTAAATAATGTTTTATAGATTAATAAACGAATTTTACGCGGTTTGAATATGAACTGATATATATTGTTTAGCAAACGAAATTTTGTGCCGAGGATTGGGGCAAAAATTGGCAAGAATTACGTACCCGATGGCATGGTTAAATATTTGAGTTATGGATTCTCAATATAAGTTAGTATTCTTCGCTTTATATATCTTTTTGTTCACACGAAAGTGCGTGCACTCGTTATTAATTTTATTTTAACAAATAATAAGAATCTATTACAAACAACAAAAGTAGAAACTCACGTGTAAAATACTTGATTACCCGAGCAACTTTGTTTTACTTTAATATAACCTGTTCAGCAGTGATTTCTAAATAACTTCGTATAATACATAAATATATATATATGTAAAAATGACTGTAATTTCTTTCGATACCACTCCGCGCCGCGCAAAATATATCAATAATTATGTTCCCAGTTCATTTTCAAAAGTTCGTTTATGCTGCAATTAAATTTCATTGAAAATATGATTACAGGATTATTCATCCCGTGAAATATTTGCAAGACCACTTGGTAAGTCTGTATGCATTTAAGCGTGATATATTGGAATTTATAATATTTATAATTTGCAGGCCCAAGAGGTTAGACCAGATGGAAGGCAATTTTTATCATTTCGCCCGATAAGTGTAAACATTTCATCGATTACTCATGCCGATAGTTCATCGGTATTTAAAATTGGTAGCACAGCGGTTGTATGCGGTATTAAAGCTGTAAGCACTTTTCATCCACGATTGTTACTCTTATTTCATTTGTTCGTAAACAAAAGAAACTAATGAATAAACTTTAAAAGAAGATTCATTAATGTATATAAAATTGCATGTAGATTTACATCTCGCTTAAAAATTGTTGTAGGAATTAGCAGCGCCCAAAACGGAGTCCCCTGATTGTGGATATGTTGTACCTAACGTGGAGCTTTCTCCGTTATGCTCTCCAAAATTTAGGCCCGGGCCACCGAGCGACCAAGCACAAGTTATTTCAAAAACGATAGACAACATCTTATGGAATTCAGCAGCCATTGATTTAAAAAGCCTATGTATCCACAGAGGGAAACTTGTGTGGGTACTATATTGTGACCTATTATGTATTAACTATGACGGTTCTATAATTGATGCTTGTATCGGAGCTTTGACGGCTGCACTCAGTACTCGTAAGTTATGAGATATAACTGTAAGCAAAATCTGAATGTATCTATATGTCTTGTTTCTTTAATCGTACAATGCTTTTATTCCCATATAGTGACCCTACCTGAAATAATTCACAACGCAGAAACTGGAGAGACCTCTGTACATTCTACAAGAAGGAAACAGTTTCCAATTAAGGCGTTGCCTGTGTCTGTAACTTTTGCGGTATTTGAGGAGTAAGTTAAAGTATTTCTAGTTTCTAAATTTACTTTTCAACTATTATTACGTGTTAATTTGTTGTTTTTCTTCAGTCAGTTACTGATCGCTGATCCTACAGATGATGAAGAGAGTTTATGTTTGGGAAGATTAACGATTGTAATGGACGAAGAGAAGATCTGTTGCATACATAAACCTGGTACGTTGTGCGGCTATTTAAGAGAATATCTTTGAGCATGCTGTACGGTGAAGAAAAATTCTAATTCTATGTGTATATCAAATTACTTATTTAGGTGGAATCCCAATTTCCCACAGTTTATTTTTAGAAAGCTTAGCGAAGTCTAAGAAAAGGGCGAAATTGGTCAGATCGCTTATTAACACCGCTATATCATCAGCAAAGGAGAAAAATTCAAGAGAATGAACGTTTGTATAAAATTCAATTACATCGATAATAAAATATTTTATAATTATTTTGTTATGTTATTTAAAACATTGACTTACATTACATTATGTACCTATTTAGATTTTGATTTAATAACTTCTAATGTACTATATAAATCTTTATATTGCAACTACTACTTGACGTTAGTACCATGCTTATAATTAATGATTAATTACAACAACACATGAAATGTGTTAAGTGGAAAGAACCGATGCCCCAAATGTCTGTACAAACAAGTCACGCGTGAATCAACTTATAAAGAGTTAATAGAGACTCGTTTTTTTCATAATACGTAAGAACTCTTCTTGAGAAATTTCTCCATCTCCATCTTTATCCGCCTCGTCGATCATTTCTTGTAATTCTTCATCCGTTAGATTCTCACCCAATTCTCGAGCGACCCTCTTTAAATTCCTAAATGTGATCTTCCCTGTATTGTCGTCGTCGAACAGACGAAATGCTTTCAGCACTTCGTCTTTCGTGTCTTTCTCCAACATTTTTACAGACATCAAGTTTAAAAATTCATCGAATGATAATGATCCAAGCCCGTCTGGATCGATATCGCCTATAAGCTTCTTCATTTCTTCCTTCTTCGGCTCGAATCCGAGAGCCCTGATGGCCACTTTAAGTTCCTTAGTGGCAATCCTTCCAGTACCGTCCGGATCAAATAAATCGAACGCTTCTTTTATATCATCTTTTTGTTCCGCGGTCAACTCCAATTTTGGGGGACCCTTTCTCTTGACACTAATAACAGCTTGTTTCTTAGATGTTGAAGCCTGAAAAGTAATTATTGAGTTAGCGATACGCAGCGTTTACTAAAACTTAAACATTAATAGAGTTAAGAATATATCTGATACATACCATGTGTGAAAGTTAATCGCAGCACTTTAAAATAATATTTATAATTAAGAACGTTCATGTGATAGAAAGCTTTATTAGTATCAATTTGTTATAGACTTATTTGTGGTGTTAACTATCGCGCGATAACTATCTAAATATAATATTATATACATTCCTTTTAAAGGGAATTTAAAATATTTTCTAAGTATTATTTGTTTTACAATCCCGAGTTGTTGGGATAAATTTCATAACGTATCAGGTAGTGATATCACAAGACATCAAGTTGTCAGGATACTCATAGACTGATGTTTGTTTGTTTGTTTGTGCATGGCATGGTGAAACATAATTAGCGAACTTATGACATCAAAGTTTGAGCACGTTAAAGATTATTTTGTAAAACAGACAACAGAGAGCGCAGCGAAAGGTTAAAAAGAAGTATGAAGACGATCTATCTTAATATCTAAATAAATATTACTTATTCTGTTTTCAAAATAAAATAATTTAGTTTGTGGGTACTTTGTCGTGGCAGCACCGTTCGTTGCGAGGACATTACGTACATTTCAGTACATACATTATAACCGTTTACTTTAAGATTACACATAATGTACGAACCGATAGTTTTGAGGAAAAAAAAGCCTCACAGTCTTGTAGGTACGCCGGCTGGTAAAGTCAACTTAATCGTGAATTTCATGCTGACCGTGATTCCTTTTGCAGGTGTTGTGTTAGTCAGGTAAATAGTTACATGTTTCACACGATGTATATATAAATAGTCCAGATACACTCGTGTATCAAAACTTTTTTGTAAATTTGCAACGGTATGACGCGGCAAATAAAGTGCACCAAACAATATTCACGATCACTAAATACACACTAATTATTCATATTCATAGTGAATATTTAATTTACAATTTAAAGATCTTACAAGGGAACACCGCGAACCCGGCCTCACCGATTGGAAAGCAACTTTGTGGGTTTTTAGAGTGACTCAAAACAAGAACAACGGTGTGTTTCATTTGGGCCCTATCGCCCTTTAAGGGGGTGAAAACTAACCTCAAAGTCAAATTGGGACTTCCACTTTTTCGCGTATAACTCCCAAACTACAACAGACAGAAAAAAATGTTTCAAACAAAAGTTTAATGGAGTATTAAGCGCTGCAAACTTGCGTTAACAAAATTTTGAAAAAAGTTTTTTCGTTCAGATATATTTTTTTTAAACTCTTTTCAAAATTTTGTTAACGCAAGTTTGTAGCGCTTATCGCACCATTAAACTTTTGTTTGAAACATTTTTTCTGTCTGTTGTACTTTGAGAGTTATACGCGAAAAAGTGGAAGTGCCTATTTGACTTTGAGGTTAGTTTTCACCGCCTTAAAGGGCGATAGGGCCGAAATGAAACGCACCGTTGTTCTTGTTTCGAGTCACTCTAAAAACTCACAAACTCGCGTTCCAATCGGTGAGTCCGGGTTCGCGGTTCCCTTGTTAGTTCACGGGCATAGATTTGTTAGAACTTTTTTGTCTCTTCTCATAACTTCTATCGTTGAGATAAATTTATGTATATAGTTTTGAAACACTCGGTGTAATAAAAACATTTTCCACTGTATATATAACAACTGCTTTATCTTGCGTTCTAGCCGTTACCTTATAAAGAAAAAGCAAATTATTTATGAACTCGAAGGACCTGTTAAACCGACTCCAGAGGAGGAGTTTATGGGAGCCAGACCTTTCTGGTCGAGACACAGTAATATCGCTGCACAAGTAGCGCATCGAAAGTACCAAAAAGAAAAGCAATTAGCAGAATCGTTGAACGCGTCGAGTCCAGAAATTACTGAATCAAATAGTTGAATTGCATGTGCGCTCAGGTATTTGCATGATTGACTGATTATCAACAAACTTATCAAATTTCTGTAGTGGAAAATAGATTGTATGAAAGAGGGCGAATGTAGAAAGGTATGATTAGTGCAAAATAGTAAATCTTTCAATAATCTGTTGGATATATTGTCATTTTGTAATTCGATATATTGTTATTAAGTAAAATAAATGTTTTAAATGTATGCAAACTGTACTCGAGCAATCTTTATTAAATTACTTTATTACATTTCTCTGTAAAATATTTATTGATCTTCAATCTGATATTTAATATAAATACTTATTACAGCACAGATAAATGGTTAGTGGCTAATGTAAAGTATTTTTTGGATAAACATAAAATGGACGAAGAACCTCAAAACAGTATACTTTCCTCTGATACTTCCGTCGTAGCGGAGAACGATAGCATTTTAGATTTTAGAAGTCCGGAATCAAAGATTACTAAGACAAACTTCAGTGCATTTACCAAGTCGAAAATTGCAAAACAGAAAAAGAAAACAACTACAAAGTTTAAGAAATCTGTGAAAAGTCATAAAGAAACACAGCTTAAACTAGATTCGGGGAAAAGAAATAGCTCGCAGCGGCCTCAAGCTTCGGTAGAATCAACTTTCTTTAAGGCAAAACATGAGTCTGATAATGCAGAGCCTACTACTGATGTCAAAGTGGCGCTTGTATGCCCCTTATGCTTCAAAACGTGCAAAGATCTAGACTCTCAAGTATTGCATATGAAAATCTGTGCGTGTAAGAATAAAATTTCAACGAGAAAACTATTAGATGCTATAGAGCTGCAAAAGCGTCAAGCGAACGAGAGGAAATTATTGGGATTACTTAGCGCGCCTATACTACCAGATAAGAAGAAGCAAGTACCGCACAGAACAGTATGTACCTTCGGCGTTACTTGTTTTAATGCCAAGACTAGATACTTTTCCTAAAGTAAGACACAGATTTGTAAATACGATTTTTCTTTTATTAGAATTCACATGTAGATTCTGACCTTCAACTTGCATTGGCATTATCGAAATCTCTTCAAGAAGCAGAAGAGTTAGATGAAATTAAGGGAATCGAAAGATTATCTGAGATACCAAATCAATCTACATCGGAAGTAGTAGAATTATCAATTTATAAAAGGCAATTAGAAAGGATTGGCTTTGCAAGTAAAGAACCTGCACCGTTTATAAAAAGTAGAAGAAGTATGTACATATCAGACTAGCACACTTGTTCATTTCAATGAATAGTTGTAAACCGTACTTCTAAATAATAACTTTCTCATCAGGAAAATACAGTACAATTACTCCTCTCAAAACACGTTCTCAAGAAGAAAGAAATCGCATCTTAACAGAAAGAATTGCAGAAATTCTCATGGGGAATGAACCAATTACTCAGAAACAGACTGATGAAAGTGAGTGCAATCAGGCGATCAAAACAGAAATTGTTCTAAAGAGTCATTCACTTCGAAGACTTTGTCATAAGGTATAAATACTATCTCTATCTTGTTATTGTATACTTGATGGATCGTGCTGATTAAATTCTGTATTACCTAATGCAAAGGAGGACAAGTTATGGGATAAAGCAAGACTAACACCAAGTCGAAAGTGTTTTCACGTAACGAATCTATCGGAATACATATTTCCGCAAGAAAAACAAATAGAAATAGTAAGTAAAATATACTATAATTATTTGAAATCAGTTTTAATTTAGCATCATTTCAATCGTGTTCATAGGAAGAAGAAAACGTTATACAGCTTACAAATGCATGTGAAATAGATGATAAAAAATCGAATGAAAAGGAAACGGACGTGTTGAGTACATGCAGTACCGAGAAACAATTTTTTGAAATATCTCAAACAGATTTATGTTTTAAGGATGAAAAATGTAAGAACTGTGGAGATAGTCAGTTCACTGATTCTTTAATAATGATTTGGGGAAATGCATTAAACGAGAGCTCTGCAAGTGATATACTAATATTTGTTAATAATGACAAACATATTTGGGCGCATAAATTAGTTTTTTATGTCCGATGTTCTAACATACTACTCGATGTTGTACCCAATGATACATTGTTGTTTAACGCAATCAAGGAAAAGATTTGTTGGCTCGATGTGCCTTACGATATCGCTTTAGCATTTTTGGAATTCATTTACTGCGGTGTAATTAGGAAGAATTCGAGTATTTTTGAAGATTCGAGGAACTTTTGTTCTTTACGGAATTTGGCAAGGAAGTATAAAGTACAGGAATTGTTTGCTTATTTACAAAAAAAGGAGGTTGAGGCTAAACGAACAAAGGCTGAAATACGCGACGTTGAAAATACTGGACACGAGAGAACGCTGATTGTTAGAAACGAAGATACATTCAAATTAATTAGAAGTAGTTCGGAAAATTTAATTCGTGATAGGGAAGACTTCAAAGTAGATGAAAGGGAAGAATTAAATGAGGAGCACTTGGAGAGATATACTGCGAACAAAAACAACTCGGGAGCTTCCGGAAGCGGATTGGAATACTCATCTATTTCAAATCTACAATCATCAGTAATAATAGATCTTAACACGCTAGAGTCAGGCGAAGATACGCGCGCAGATCAGTCGATTGAAGAACAAATTGATCATTTAACTCAGATAAGTAATATTCGCCACTCCAATGTATCTCCGGATATGTTTGACGATGGTAATGACATTACGCTGAGGTACGAAGAGAAATGCACTGATCAAATGGCAGATAATGAAGAAAAAAAAAGAGACGCAACCCCTGAATCTTTTATGTTCGACTTTGCTAATGACATAACAATTGATACCGATTCTTCCAAGACTATAAGCACTATTTCATCCAAGAATGTCGAACAGTGTATAAATTCATTACCAAACACACCGCACCTCAGCACATCCAAAATGACAAAGTTAAAGAGTAATCTGAGCTTATTTATCGAGCAATTTCAAACAGAGAACGCAAAATCAGATTCTGATATAGATTCTGAAGTTTCAATATTGTCTCAACGTCCTAAAATAAATAGGAATCCATTTGCTATAATACAACACGGTGCTTCTAACGATAGCGATGTATCAAATGAAAATTCTTTGAAGAGACAAACATTGAGAAAACAACAAGGCGTTCCGGATATGTTAGATGATGATACTATAAATTCTAAATCAGACGTGCAGACTACATCCGACGAAAGTGATACAGATATGTGTTTGAGACTTGAATCAATGGAGATTTTAACACAATCAATAGAACACGAAGAAAACGGCGCAGAAAGTTATGCAAAGAATAGCTCAATGAACAATGGTGTAAATAATGCAGAAGAAGAGGTTCAAAATAATGTAACACCTTCTGCAACAATAAGTTTACTACAGAAGAGTATGCACCTTAAATATTTACAATGTGACAGAGACCAAGATAGTATTACTTCGGATACTGATGTAGACGAAGATGAAATGTCTATGTATACGAAATATAAAAGAAATCATCGTAACAATAGCATAGTAAAATATCGAGATTTCGTAAAGGATCATATGCTAAGTAATTCTTCGGAAAGTAGTCAAGAAACTGAGGAGGAGGAGAAAAGTAATAATGTAGATAACGAAGATGTTACTGTACTGTCGGAAATAGATATAAACTCTGCCTGTACAGTAACTTCAGAGGAAGGTCACGATGGAGAAAAGAATCTCTTGTCTGTTGATATTACAACTCCAGTAAGTAGTCAGAGAAATGGTCTGAATATCCATAGGGGGAATAATTCGAACAAGTTAAGATACAGTAAATCAGAAAGTAATATAGATGTAGGAGCTATAAGAAACAATTCATTGGTATCAACAACCAAATCAAAGACGAACGAATCGGGATCAGTGAATTCCCCTGTATTAATATGTTCTAGCCCAGAATTCGACTGCGAAGCGTTAAATGCGAATACAAGCAATGAAAGTAACGCGCCTAATAATCTGTTAAATCTTATAGAATCTCATGATAACACTCACATCTTTGAACGCGACATTTATTTGGCAAATGTTCACATTAATGATGACGATGGAAGTAGCGATTCACCTGTTACTAAAAGAGCAAACCGGTTATATAAATCGAATTCTACCTTGTCGTATAATAAAGGAGAAGCAACTTCGTCTGCCGCAACGAATACCGAGAGTAACGAATTGATTAGAAGTAAAAGTTTGATGACAAACGACTCACGACGTACAGAAACATCGTTGACTGCGAAGCAATGCGATAGAAAATTCCAGAGGAAATCTAGGTCAGAAGCAAGTTTAAACATTAACAAAAAAGATGTTAAGAATAATGTGTCTGATTCGAAGAAAAGTTCAAATCGAGACCTATGTAAATGCGGTCATAAAAGAACTTTCACTGCTGCATCATCTATAATTGTCACAGACAATGTCACTCCCCCTCCAGATTATGATGGCATGAAGTCACCTGAACTCCACGTAAGTTAATAAATCATACCTTATACGCAACAAAGAAATGGGAAAGTAAAATCTGCAATTTATTATTTTGTTCCTAGGCAGCGTTGAACAAATATGGATTGAAGCTACAGAAACGAAAGAAGGCTGTAAAATTATTAACATATATCTACAATGAGTTGCATCCTACACTCTGCACAACGCCAAAGAGCACAGAATCCGAATTTGCAATTATAAGTAGCGAAGATGAAGAACCACCGATGAAAAGAATCAGTTACGGGAAAAATGTGGATTGTGTCAATGACTATGAAGATGAATTACCACATTCTCAAGCCAGGTATAACAAATAAAGCCTTCGTTATTATACTCCCACTAATGATTCAAATAATCTTTTCCCTGCCTTCTGACTGATATATTCTTTTGCTTGAGTTTATTAACATATAAATTTCGCAATTCTATAGCACTGCAACTATGCAGTCACCAGTGAATGTAATCAACAAAGAAAAACCTGATAATACGGTAAATATTGAAGATGTGTTCCTCAAATTGATCAAAGTTAAAAAGGAACTATATACCAACATTTTGGCTTATGAACCATTATGCATCGAATCTGTACATTCAATGTTGAAGGAAGAAGGTCTGAAATGTAAAATGAATGAAGTCATGGACTTTTTAGACGAGCAGGTAGTTTCCTCGTTTTTAAATCGTATATGCGGTATTTGAGATATTTCAATATAACAAAGTCACATTCTTTGCAGTGTATTACATTCTATTTCAACAAATCGAAACGAAACAGGATGAGAAAAGCATGACTTATATATAAATGGATAAAATACATATGCAAGTTTACAAGCATGTATTTTAAGGAAATAAATTTCTCCAAAAGTATTATTTACGCGTAGTGTTCCGCTGTTGATAGATTTTATTAAAATATTATACAACTGAACAAGTAAAACTTCATAATTTGTATAAATTTTAAACTTATAGTAATATAATTAAATTTTATGAATTATAAAAATATGTGTCGAAATAAACCTTTCAATTTAAACTACCTTTTAACGAACAAAAAGTCAATAACAATCGAATTATTGAAAACATGTAAAACTTGGTTCCCTTCGTGTTAACTAAGTTGAAAATCATTATAACGCAGTTATTTTGATTTTCATCATAAATTATTAATTACGAACTATTTTGGTCACATTGAACAATATTGAATAATACGAGAACATTTGATTGGAAATCCATTATTTTAGATACGCTTTTCGTTATATTACTTTTGTGAGAAAGAATAGAAAAAAGTATAAAATTTAAAAATGCATCACGTACCTCTCTATCCTAATATTTACTATACTAACTTTACTCTGGATAAATGCATTTTCGTATTATTTGCTGTTAATAGACTTGCTACAACTTCTGATCTTACGTAATCCATAATTTAACTGGTGCGTGGTACAAGTCCATTTATTTCAGGTTGGAGAAATTCCACCACTATAGCTAACACCATTTCATCAAGTGTGTTTTTCAACACTTTAACATCTCTGAAAGCAGTATTGGCAGTTGATTACATCCAGCAACGTTAGCGCACTTCGTTATTCTCTTTTCAAACAACTTACTGTTCCTCGGGAGGCGCACATAGTTCGCTGTAATATTTAACCTTAGGTTCAGTGCCGCTAGTTCTTAATGTAACGACCAAACCATTCTTGAATGTAAATGTTATCATCTCGCTGGATTTTGAAACGGGCAGTACTGCCTTATTTTCTGGTTTTGTATTATCATATCCGGTTGTTAGATCGCGGACGCCTACTATGGGGTATTTCCCATTCAGAATGCTTGTTGGATACTGAAACACATCACAAGTTAAGACAAGCAGCAAGCTGGCTGGACGTGAGCTTCGCGAATTACCTTAAATTTTAGGTACTCTTAGATTCCCGTTTGTAAAAAAAAATATTGAAATAACGTAAAGGTACCAGTTGCCAACGCACATTTAAAACACTCACAATATATTTATTCCTGGAATTCCCTCCAGAAATGGTGCAAGAGAGTAAAGAGTTTGTACAGTTGGAATAGTTAAAATAGCGAAAAAAATTGATGGCAAAAGTGGTAAGGAAAGGATTAAAAGATTTGTGTACACGTTTGTCTCAATATTGGGGCTCGACATGTTTAAAAATACAAGTTGAACGTGACTGTATATAAAACACTGTAATCTGTGTATATCTCACAAAACTAACAGAATTGCGTAAAGTAGTAATATTTGTATACGTGCAGTACTATGTCTGTGCAGTTACTAGTCATTGTGCTTTCGCATACACTGTAATTATGTACGTGTCTGTTGACCTTGTGAGCTAGCAATACTAGTTTCCTCTGCATACGTTACTTTTTACATTTTGTTATAGCACAGGAATGACTGGCATCTTTAATCAAACTTGTTTTGCTCTTACCGTATTTGGTTTGCCTGTGTAACTTCGTAATCTTTCAAATATTGACTTAATTACATCTGGCTCGTGACAAATCCAATATGAATTCTTGGAAATGTGATGTCCGTACCTAGACGAAGCATATAAATTTCTTTAGTCGAACTCAAAATCAATTTAAACGAATATTTTAAATTCGAACCACGGTGCAACGTACAGGGCATACATTTCGTCCAACTTGTCACGAAGGGTAAGTCCCATAGTCTCGAGGTAAGCCGATAACTCTGCTACATGCATTCCAGCACTTATGCCGTCTTTATCGAGGGCATTGGAACCACACATAAAGCCGATAGCTTCTTCGTATGCAAATATAACTGTTTTATCTGCTCTGTTCAATTCCACGGTTCTATTACCCATCCACTTAAAACCTGTTAAAGTTTCCTTTCGACACGTGCAAAAATGGCTGTAGTTTTCGAAGTCAAAGACCTCATCGCAGTTGGTTTTAAAATGTGCATACCTCAAAGTTAAATCCTTCTTGTTTAGCCATGGTGGCCAGAATTTTACTCGACACAGTAGACGCTAGCATGTATACATTGGAAAAGTCTGTATCAGAATGTTGTACTTGGTACGTATGCATCATCCACCATCCTAACAGCGCTCCTAATTCATTGCCAGAGAAGATGTACCATTCTCCGCTGTAAATAAACATTGAGGTATGTTAAATTTTTACCTATGCACGTTAATAGAAGACCAGTAACTACATACTTCTTCAATTTTGTGGCACAAGCTAATCTATCCGCATCGGGATCATTAGCAAGAATAATAGAAGAAGAATTCTCATTCGCTACTTTTATACTGAGGTCTAAAGCGCTTTTGCCTTCCTCGGGATTTGGATACTTGACAGTTGGAAATTCTGGATCGGGCAGCTTTTGTTCCTCGACTACTATGAATGGCTGCAATGGATGAATTACGATCATTTGTATAGCGCAACAGAAATGTTGAAGCTGTTAACGATACCTTTAAACTAGCAGCATTAAAAGCGGCAACCATATATTCATATCCAACGCCGTGCATAGGGGTATAGGTAAATTTTAATATCGTATTTCTATTCACTTCGGGATACAAAACAGTTTCTTTGAGGTCGTGGAAATAGTTTTCCATTATATCGTCCCATGGATCTTTATATAAAGGACTACCATAGACTTCCGTTACATCCCACGAGGACTCGGCTGGCTCAAGATTTTCAAGTATATGCTTTTGAATCTTCTTGTCATGAGGCGAAATTATTTGCGCACCGTTCTCCCAATAGACTTTGTAACCATTGTCATCTTTAGGGTTGTGAGAAGCCGTAACCATTACTCCAGCCGCGCATTTAAACTTTAATATGCCGTAGGGTATGAAAGGAGTTGGAATGACTTTTGAGAAAAGGTACACCTTCACATTCTGTGCTATAAAAATTGCAGCAGTTAATTCTGCATATCTAAAATAATATTGCGGAAACTTTATACTTATGCCATTACAGTGCAATTGCGTTCTAATATAATGTATGTAATGCATATTCTACAGGTAATCGGATTTGTAATTAGAATGTTCCTATTGACCTTTTACTACAGTGGCGTCCATCGTATCCTATTATCACACCTTTCTCAGGCGCATTAAGTACAACGTCGATTAAGTACTTCGATAAACCCTGAGCAGTTTGAACTATAACTAAATCATTCATTTGACTATATCCTGGACCCATACAACCTCTCAGCCCAGCTGTACCAAATTCCAGTCTTTTCAGAAATAAATTAGATAAAGTCTTAGCGTTATCATTACGAAGGAGTTTTTCAATTTCATGCTCCGCGTTTGGATCCTACAAAAGTAGTTATAGACGCACATTATGATCAGAACACATATATCGAAAATGTAATGTAGAAATCAATTATTGAAAACCTTGTTCCACTTTAGCCATTCATTGATTTTATTGTCCAGGTCGATATTCCCAGTGCTAACAGGACTTTTTGCAGCCATAGTGTACGATAGTAAGAATATCTGCACAAAATAATCCAAGGATTAATAATTCTTCTATCGAATACCTTTTGCTAACTAATTACTCTCTCATCAATTAATTTTATTAATACTTTTCTACTATTTAAATACTTTGTTAAGAAATTATTTGTAAGCAAAGTATTTAATGTGTTAAGAAAATAAAAATCAGTATCTATTCTATCTAGAATACATATTGCATAAAGTTTTGTACTTTGTTTTGTATGATTTATTAAATACAATGTAATATAGTATACACAGGGGAAGAAAATATTCGAGCAATCCCTGTAAAACGAACACTACCGCGGGAACAGAAGTATAACGATTCAGTAACGATCGTTGGCGATAATTAGTTTTTTC
This sequence comes from Andrena bucephala, assembly GCA_947577245.1. Lineage (NCBI taxonomy): Eukaryota > Metazoa > Arthropoda > Insecta > Hymenoptera > Andrenidae > Andrena > Andrena bucephala. Next base: position 115,635,732 of record OX387715.1, read on the forward strand.
TTCTTTTTCTAAAGGCCGGTTCAGACATGTCCAGTAATTTAGTCTAGTAGCAAACAATTCAACAATTTTTCGTGTGTGGACACTAAAATTTAGTCGAGTAGCTTTAGTAAAACAATGGTAAATTACTAAATTACTCGCTACTCGACTAAATTACTGGACGTGTCTGTTGCAGCCTTAACACGTAGTTAAAATATACGAAAACGGCGAGAAGGAGAAATTAAAAGAACAAAAATCTTTCTCCGATATTTAAACAATTGACATTAAAGCTGTCAATGTCATATACAATCGCAAAGGCGAAATATATGTATGCATTCGACTCGAGCATGAAGTCGCATATGCGATGCAATGCAACGCAATTCACGAGTTCACCGTAATTTAACTGATAATCAATGTACTCACAGATCGAGTTAAAATATTCGTCGAGCGAGTAATAAAATGTCGTTATAATGTAAAATAGAAAAAAATAAGCTTGCGATATGGCACGTAAGTGAAGATAATCTTAGCGGCGATTAGGAAAGATAAATCCTATAGATGCCGACTAACCTATCCTTGCTGCACCGTGCCGGTGACGCAGGGTCAGTTGGTCCATTCGTTGGGAAAGCACGATAAAATTCGATTTTTCTAATCGTTTTATGGAAATCCTGGACGGTAGTTGGAAATTGAATACACATGATATGAGTTGTCTCCGGCCCGCAGAGACGTACTTCTGCGGTGAAAACGGTGATCATTTTACCGTACAGAAGGTCTGTATCTGCTGTGCATACGCGGGATGTTCATTCAGGTTATTGTGTTTTTATCTTCAAGAATACAGTACGCGACTGTGTTTATGCGGGCGGTTTAAATTTTTCCCACTAAGTACCTATGCCTATTCCATTCCATAGCGATTAAAGTTGCCTATAGGGCTTCCTTTAATTAACAGCTGCCCCACATTTTTTACACTTGTAGTGTCATTGGTAAAGAAGTTCATTGCTAATCCCATTAATACGAACAATTGAGTTTTTTCTGTAACGATCAATTGCATATGCATCTTCTAACATATGTGATTTCCACTTCTGTTTCAGTATGAATGAATTATGGCGACTGTACATTTAGTTATCTTTCGAACGACAGAGCGATGCTCAGGGTTATCCAGAAATTACTTCGGCATAAGTATAAGGCCTATTACATAATAGAACTAAATATGTTTAGACTTTTTATCAAAGTGCTATGAACGCTATGTACAACAGGTGATTTCGTAATTTATCTTTTATTATTATAATCTTATCGAAACAGATATATGTAGTTCGTTCCGTTCTCATTATCATATGTGGGTTCTGTTACATTTGTCTGTCTTATCCCTACTTTTAGACACAATGCTTTCAAGAAATAAGTATGTTGATTGGTTTATAGGAAGTATTCTACTAAGATGGATATTGGGATTGTTAAAATCGCCGAGGACAAGGATTTCGAGAAATTGAAACACTTATACGATGATAATAACGAGTGGAGGTTGGATTACAATAAACCCGACCTGTCGGTTTGGACGAAAACTGTGCCAGGGATTAGTTTTAGAATAGTGAAAGTATGTGTTCCTTCGTCGTAATTAACCGCTGACGACGTTAATCTCATAATATTTTGCAGATTAGAACTCGCTTCTCTGACGTTTTACCAGAAACATTGTACGATGTGTTGCACGACCCTGACTACAGGAAAGTATGGGATACTCATATGATCGAATCCAAGGACATAGGTTTTTTTAATCCGAACAATGATATTGGTTATTATTCCAGTGAGTATTATTATCGTCGTTAGGTATAACGTTATTTGTATGTACGTATATATGAATTGGAACTGTTTCGATCGAATGTATACCGACTAGTGGCCTGTCCGTCTCCGTTGAAGAATAGAGATTTTGTTCTGCAAAGATCGTGGCTCGATACCGGCATAGAACAGTTGATTATAAATCATTCTGTTTTCCATAAGGATTACCCACCGAGAAAGCAATTTGTGCGGGCAACATCTTACCTTACAGGTAAGATTCGAAAGTGAAAATAGAGATTAGTAAAAACGTTTAATTGTTTTATATTATTTCATTATTGAAATCCTATGATTCAAGGATACATCGTGAGACCATCACGAAATGGCGATGGTTCTGAACTGGGTTACGTATCGCATACCGATCCGCATGGAAAGCTGCCAGTTTGGTTGGTCAATAAAGTCACACAAATATTTGCGCCGAGAGTACGTGTTCTCGTAAATTAATTACAAGTAAACCAATCCCGCGTTAGAGCGCAAACTCATTAACTATACGCTCCTCTTTCAGATGGTTAAAAAGTTGCATAAAGCTTCTGTTGCGTATCCCGATTGGAAGGTGGTGAATAATCCAAATTACAAACCATGGCATTTCCCTGAGCAGATTGCAGCGCCGCGAATACGAGTCATAGATGTAAGTATCTTCTCATGTAATTTCATGGTTTACAGGATAAATCTGCTACTTAAAGGAACAGGAGTTGCGATCTCGAATTATGACCATTGTGTTAATAAACTTGTAGTGTGTAAAGTCTGCAGAGGAAAGAAATTCGAAGAGTCATTATGTTGATGAATCAGAGTTAAGGGATTCTTCTACAATGGATAGCGATTAGATTATTTTCAATATAGACCTTCGTGTTGTTAGGATTACTAAATAATAATTCCAACTATTAAATGCAGTATTATAAAATTTCAGGATATCAAGAAATCTTGATAATATTCAATTTGTATGCGTGTACACTCGCACACTTAATTAAATTTTATTAATTACGTTAGTAGTGGCGATGTAAGGTTTGTTACTATAGCGAAGCTTATCGTAACGAACGACGGTGCGAGTAACAAAGTACTCTGACCTGCATCGTGTTAAATACTAGTCGTGGCTTGTTATTGAGCCGAAGGAGCTGTATGTGTGTTGAAAATGTAATTTATTATATATACTGCAGCCTCGAATATATAACGCACAATACGCAGGTCGTAATATCAAATTTCTGTTTATATGCATTTATTTGAGTCGGCGTGTAAGTACTATATAAATATCGTGGATAGCTTCTGTGAGATGGAAACTGTTACTAAAGGTACAAACCTTGTGTATTATCTATATCGAGGATTTCTCGAGGCTATTGAATTATATGTTGGCGCGTAGACAATGATTGCAGCATTGTGGTAAAAAACAAAATAAAATGTGATTTTCGTAATGTCAGGGATACCTTCAGATAAATACAAGAACATTAGTCAAACACGGATAGCATTTCTGTTACAATTATCGAGAAATTGATTCTAGTCAAAGATATTGATCGAACTTGAAAGGATTAAAGTATATACGATACGATCGATAAGTCTATCTTAATTTCGATAAATACTATTTAACTGCTTCATATTAATAATAGTGTAACTTCTTGTTCCATGAAATATTTAAAATGTTACCTAGTACTTAGAATATATCGATTAGTTCGTTCGGAAAATAGGTGCAAGTAATCAAATTCGTCAACTGAAGTAAACTCTCTTAGTTTTGCAACAGTAGTTCCTGTATCTAGAATTTTCTACATTTTTTTAGAGAGAGGATAAAGATTTACCGTATTCATCAACTACTTTGTCTAGACTAAAACAGTTAACATATCCGATTTATAACAATTTCGACTGATACATTCAAGTTTTTATTATAGAATATAAATTCATTATTTTTCCTATTTAACACAATTTTCTTACATACACACGCGACGTGTATGTACGAATTAACAAATTTAAATAATTTGCTGTGAGACGTTCAGAATATATACAAGCAGTTTATGTACATGTCACTTAATTAACAATGAAAATTTTTATGAATTATACGATAAACGTTCAAATAAACAGCTAGAATATTGTATTATTACGAGTCTTTTAAAGTTATTAAAGTAATTTAAATGATTCTATGCACTAATCTGACTAGTCATTTTTTTTTTTATGTACTTAATGAGTCAACTATTTTGTGCCAGGTCAATAACTCTGTTAAATCGCAGGGTTCTTATCTTCTTGCCTTATTTATTGCAAATTTGATACGTTCCCACTATAATTTATAGAAAATGGGTTCTTACTTCCTGAATTACAGTGTCAATTGAAAGACAAATAAATAGCTTAAAAATTTCTCTACATGCTCTTGCACTTGAAGCTATATGTTTAACATTATATATACATTTACGTGTGACCTTATCTAGTATAATGCAGGAACTGAATCAAAATTATGTATATCGCTGACGTTACGTTTATTAATAATTCTTAAAGTAATAAGGCACTTTTTAAAATCTCGTACTGTTATCTTTGTATAAAATTTATCAAGATATCAAATTCCAGCGTATCTGCTCCTTTCGTGTTTTGAATTTATGCCTTTATATTGTGCATTGCACTTTCAGTGTACATGTTTCTGTGTAAGTTTAGCACATTAAAACAATACGCCTAAATATCTAATTTGCAAACTCGTATGTTACATACAAGTATATGTATTTCTGGGAGTTTCGTAAGCGATTTTTATCTATTTACAATAGCTTAAGTTCCGATTCATATAATTCAATACTGATGTAAACACGCTATTGTCATCTTTCCAGTGTACGACCTATTTTCAATTACAAATATAGAAGTCTTTTATATCGTTTCCTTATGTATACAACCAGCAATTCACTAAAAAAACAAACTAAAGTAATACTACGATTTTCGCAGTTTACATAAGAATTGTTCTTCTATCATAGCCACGTTACTCGGTGTATTTCATAGATTTTATTTAATCGTTGACGTAATTGAAACAGAAGAATGTACAATACACGTAATTACAACTTTGTTTCGAGTTCTAATTTTACCGTCGAATAGAATTCAATGAATTTGAAGTTCCATGCTTCGTTGTATAACGAATTCTATGAAATACATCAAATTAATAATGCATTATACTAGTCGACATGGAGAGCTCCGTACTCTTACCTATAAAATTGCAATTCCGAGCTTAAATAGTATTCCTTTTTGTGACGCTATATTTTTTAAAACTTTACGTATTGTACTAATATACACACTTTCTTAGCTATATTACCATATCTTATCAGACATTGTGATAATGCCGCATCTGCTAATGTTGCGCTGCAGATATTGATTCACTTTGTTCATAATGAATTGTATGTAACATAAAATTGTTAAAATTTTTAATCGACTAATCTGTTTTACGTTGCACCCCCTCCCCCCTTTTATACTTAAATTCACTTACAAGATGTTCCTTCTCATCTCCACCTTAAACGTACAAAAGTCTCGGAATCTTGAAGCAACATTTAGTTACAGGGTGAGAAACTGTAAAATTTCGAAGTAATCCTTTAATATAAAATATTATTTTTATTGTATACCTATTTTAATTATCACGTTGCGCACGATATAAAAAACTGTACAATTTTTTGCCATAAAGATTTGTCTTCAAGAATATACAAGAGAAGCAGAGTGATTCTAAAAGCGTATCAAAATATTTTCGGGCTTCCTTTGAAACTCAAAAATAATCAAGAATCAATATTCATGTATGTATAAACGTTTGGCCTCCACGGTATAATAACCACTTTCAGTATTTACGATAATTTCTCATCAGATAACCGCAACGGTAACACGACGAAGGTATTCCAAAATAGACCGTCGCTATCTACTATGTGCACTGTTACTTACTGCGTGAAAATGCATGTCACGCAATATACAATTTGTATAAAAACCGCAAGTGGTTATAGCTTGGAAAGTAAAAAATCTATGCCCACTACGATCATTATTTTGTTGGTTCGAGATAATACGTGTCTTCGAATTTTTTGACACCATTTTAGAATCATCATGCCCTAATTACAATGTGAACACCACATAGTACGTCAGGTCTATGCTTCGATCGATCGCTTCTAATTATTTTGACTCTTCAATGCTGTCAACTGTTCCGTGTATTCAAGGTACAACCTTTGCCAACGAAGGTGCCCACCAACAATGGACAATACATCTTCCAACAGCTTATGTTTCTTTATTCCCTATGTAAATGAAATAATAATAATAGTGGTTACAGTAGATCTGTCGTTCCACCAACAGCTGATACAATTGGTAGAAAAAGATTAATTACCAATATCGAAGAGTCCCATATACTTTTAGAAGCTGATGCATGACTTGGGCCCAAAAGTTCGTCTAAGATCAACCTCAGACGTTTCTCCAGTCCATCTGAAAACGTAACAGTTCGTAAAATAGAAGCTAACTAACGAGTGTGTTAAGAGTCGAAAGTGCATGTACACCTTGTGTCAATAGAAACGATACTAAGGCCACGAGCCAATGTACGTATTCCTGAGCACTTCCAAGAGCTTTGGAAGCGAGTAGCTGTTGTTCCAAGTACGACACTACGCTGGGAGCGCTATGGGGTAATCTCGGATTCGGTAAAGCGTTTCCGGCTGTTCTAAGTAATCCTTCTTGTAGAGACGAAAGCGGGCCTCTGGGAGCTCTGCTTCCGGATGCGATCGATGCGTTAAATGACGCCCAGCGCCATATGGGGTCTTGGCTGTCACCGATTAGTAGCCACGTACCTGAATATCATACTTCCCGATAAGTTTACCAAAGTGGCATTTCTATTCACAAAGTTACAATTAATCTACACACCCATTTCTTTATGGTATATGTACGCTCTGGCATTGGTGAAAGCCAAATGTGGCATACCATTGTACAAAGTACACGACAATAAAGAAGTACCAGGCGCCGCCAAATGTGCAGCAGACGTGGAGACTATCATTCTACAAGAATATCCTATCTCCCAGACACGCACAGCCCCGCAACACGAGATGACCATCACCTAAAAGCATAGTTGCTACATAACGATCACCTTTCGATCGAAGTCGTTCAGCGTTTAGAGGGAAGATGAGTTGAGGAAGGAGTTAGTACCGCGTTTCCAACTGCATGAACTTTCGCGAGCGGCGCAGGCGGGGCCAGAGGAGGTGCCGGTCGACTTCCTTTGGCGGGGTGAAATGTGTGGAGACTCCCGTCTTCCAGGCCGAGCGCTATAACTGCTGGCGACGCAGCCAAGGCTACAGCACTGTATCCCAAATACAGATCCCAAGTTGGCTCGGAGTCCGTGCCTCTGAATACCTGCAGATGCGCTAAACCTTGGCTGTTAGTCACCGTCACCGCATAGTGGCCAGCTTGCTGAGACAACGAACTAGACGGTTTCAATGGGGGAAGTATAATCTGACTTATGCTTCTCTCGGATGTGATTTTTGGTTTCTTATTCAGCGAGCTGTGATGCAGCTTTGGCGTGACCTGCTCGCGGCGCTTTAGGGTAAGCGTAGATAACGGAGTATTTATATTGGGTGGGTCTATAGAAGAAGTAACGTTCGGCGCCACAACGTCGTTTCGCTTCTCTATGACAATTGAACTCTTAGCTTGACTCGTAAATGTCGGTGTCCCCAGTCTACCACTTGGTGAGTCCCTAGAAGTGGACGAAAACAATTTCCTTTTGCATTAAGAATATATGGAACTGTCGTGTATCATTTTAAATAAAGCAACTCAGTTTACATGGTGTCTGATGGCGGTGGTATAAACATTGGTGTTATCCGCCTCTTGCCATCCGATGTCCTTGTTTCAATTTGTTTATTGATAGGTCCTTTAGCGGGAGTGGTCGGAGTAGTCGGAGGAGGTTGCACCGAGCTTGTACTTGTCGGTGCTTGAGCCGCTTGAACTGGAGGTGCTGACGTTTTTAAGTTAAGAAGTTCGGGTGCTTCCATCACGGTGCAACCACCTTGAACTAGTGGTTTACCGTACAAACGTTCGTGGAGGCTACTCTATAATGCAATGATGCGTGTTAACAGTTGAATAAATAGGAAGTTATATAAGTATCGGTGTGTTACGATGATACAGAATGCTTACTTGTTCAGCAGGATCTAAAGGTTGACCCAATTCCTGTTGCGTGAATTCAACAAGCACAACAGATCCATCCCAAGAACAAGCTGCTAGTCGTAGACCACACGGCGACCAACTAGCATCTAAGACTGAATGGGTAAACAATTCATGTATTACCACCAGAGGTCTTTTTAACGACGTTAACCATACAGAAAGAGAACGATCGCGAGACCCTATCGCAACACAACAATATTGCTGTGGCTTCGACGAGCCTGGTTGTTTCTTTTGTAAAATATTGCCATTAAATCTCTACAAGTATTAAAGAGTAGTTAATAATACAGTTTCTCGACAAACGATTACAATTACACGAACCATATTTGTTTTTCATACATTTCTTTACATACCACACATGTAACAGCTTTTCTGTGCCCGACAAAATCCTTATCCTGGGTCCAGCCATCCCTTTCAATTATTTGCGCCGTTGGGCCACCGCCATTCATCGCGTGTGCCGATACTAAATACTGACCGTCCGGACTCCAAGAAAGTCTCAAAACATGAGTCGTTCCACCGCACTCGTCGAATGGCTCCGATATCAACGCTGCCTCCGTCCAATCTGTAGTACGCCATACTCGTAACGTTTTGTCATCGGACTGGGAGGCTAAATATTTCCCTACTGGGTCCCACGTAATTCCCTTCACAAATCCCGTGTGGCCTTTCAATACAGCTACAATGGCTGGGAACTTCGAGGCGTCCCATACGATCACGCTATTGTCCACTGACGCCGAAGCTAGCCATGGACTGTGCGGCGCCCATGCAAGGTCAAGTACGTCGGCCTCGTGCGAACGTAACGTAGCTATGCACCGCCATGTTTCGACGCTGGACTTTCCGCCAAATATCGAACTGCCACCCGCTCCGCCAGATAATCTCCAAATCATGATCAGTTTGTCTACACCGCCCGAAGCTAACAGCCCAGTATTACTCCATCTGACGCAGTTGACGCAAGCTACAGAAATAGTATACTTATTAGCGACGTATATCGTAAATTTCAGCAAAGTATTTTAATTTCCTCTTAGGCCCATACCAAGATGATTATCTAATTGACACAACATTTTTGGAATATTCTCATCTAATTCTGCAATTTCATTAACTACTGGTTCCATATTCCATATAACAACCCTTCCAGAGTCTCCACCTACGATTACAGGAATAAAAATTAATATTACATTGAAATATTTGTCGGACTGCGTTATACATATCCATATGTTCTAAGTTTACAAAGCATATTAACAGAACATAAGAAAACTGTAATCCGAATGCTATTTTCATACGGACATGTTAAATACAAAAGGAAATGGGTAATACCTTGACCGCCAGTGGCAAATCTTTTTCCATCTGGATGAATATCCACGGAGAATATAGAGTAACCTGAAATACAATTAAATCATAGTAAGTAAGCATTCTGAACAGAAAATAAGATCGAAAAATGCACTGAAATAATAGATTTTAGACAGACCATCATGAGTAACCCAATTCGGTTTTACCAGCTTCATAATTGTCTACTTAATAAAAAACTTCGTGAATCCCAAGAGTTACTTTATAATTCTTAAAGCGTGGTTCATCTTAAGTACATCAGCATTAATAGCTTTCCAGAGCTTTTATTCCTTTTAAACACAATAGGCATTTAAGTAGTGTAACCCGCGTAACCTCACTTCAAGATACAAACATGATTCCACTACCGGCAATGTGTTTAAGCTAATTTTCATAAATGCACCCAGTTCAGTATATTGCGAAGCACATCTCACGAGTGAATTACTTTTCGCACTCGATTACATGCTATTTGTAATTACAATAGAAAGATAACAATACAATCTATCGCGTCTTTGTTTACTTTTCGAATATTTTATGTAACGTAACTTTTCGGCTAGCTACTAGGACACTAGGGACTCGGGATGCCATCTCGGGCCTGATAAGTCTTTATCCACTCGTCGTTCACTAGTGGCTACTAGTGACGAAAATATTCTTATATATTTCTTTCTCATCGTGTAATTGAAACGTTGAAGATTTTATTGTAAAATATGTATAAGTTTAGGTTCTAGATATGTGTTTCAGCGTGTACATAATTAATGCTTTGTTAATTCATTTGCATTTTAAGAATGCCGGTTCTACGTAATCGGAGCCCCTTCATTATTGTCATGTGCTTCAGTTAACTTAGGAGTTTTACCGACTTTGAGCGAATGAAGCACAGATGAGGCGTAGGATAGACCTAACATCTAAAATTGAAGTATTAGATTCTATGCAATTCTAAGGTCAAATTTGTTATATGATTCGGGGATCGTGCACCCTTTACCATTTTCATGCAACACCCGACATTACCGATTCAGAACGGAAACAGATTATACCGCCAACAACGGTGCAAATTGAAACTAAATGTGCCGGTTGATAATGAAGGAAACTTCAATAAATAAAGCTTGAATTTCATTCTCCGAGAAACAACCGCGAGAAACTAATGAAATATGTATCGATTTTCAAAAAATGATAATTATGTATTTATGCAGTTGAATTTTAAAATATTAATCCTTTATTGCGTTCCTAAATATTTGCGATTATTTCGTATATACGTTTTCCAGTTCATCAATGACTTATGCATTTTCTAGAAATAATGTATGTTAATACTTTTTAGGAGAGGTCCATTGAAATGGAAAATTCAAAATAAAAAACAAATACGTTAACAATATTATTTACAACTTTATGATATAAAAACCTGTGTGAATTGTAATTTTAATGTAAACATGTTGAGAATTTCATACGATAGATATTTATACATTTCTAATCGAAAGATAATCAAGCAATACTATTAAGCATGAGATGAAAATATATTTCTTTCCAAACATTCTGGTAAATAGTCAGTTCTACAATTTGTCAGTTCTTACATTTATTCGTTATCGTATTTTACGCAATTGACTTTAGGACTCGGGTGTACGACTGTTGTGCCCAAGTAGTTTTTTATAACGGTCAACCAAGTCGCCGATCGAGCGTCTTCTTGGTACCGGCTTTTCAATTTCGTTCCTTCTAATGGCACAATTGTTTGTGAATTCTACTTCTATTGTGTCACATATATCTAACACGTTAGGTTTACACGGGAGAGCAGTTACTACGTCATCCATTTCGGATGTATTGCTAGACTTACTTTCTTGTTTCGCGGTCGATTTTACAGGGGTCGCAATGTCTATACTATTGTTGCAAATACTTTTATTCGAGATATTCAAAGAGAGTTCGGAAATATCGTGGATTTCTTCAATTGCGCTTGCAATCACAGTCGAGTTCGCGTTCGAAGAACAGGGTATAGACATTATACTTGAGTTTGCTGTGAAAAAGAAGAGAAGTGAAACCTTAGTGTCCTGCAATGAACAGTTAAAACAACAGGAATTCTATATTTACAAACCTGCTCTGTCATTTCTTGTTATACGACTAGAAAATAACCGAGAATACTTTTCCGCTTGTTTGCAGGAGGATAAGTTCTTTTTACACGACATTGTGCGCGTATGTAACGACTGTTTCTCACTGTTTATAGATGAAACTGTATCGTCGAAATTAATTCGGGATACCATAAAGTTTCCTCTTAACTTCGATCCATGTGAAGCGTGATTTTGTTTCGAACGTTCGTATCTTGAAAATAACGACTTGTACGTAGCTGAAAAGTATTTTTACACGTATGGTATACATAATAGTTCCAACACTTTTGTAAACTACAGTGGCGTGCAAAAGTATTCGGCCACCCTTTAAAATCGCATAACTTTTTTCAAATTAATCCAAACGACTTGAGTTTTTTTGAGAAGCTAGAGGGATAAGTTTGCTAAATGATGTGAATCGTCGTTTTGAAAAAAATGCACTTGGTGGGAATAGCAAAAAAAATAGTAAAGGTCGTTTCTCAAACTTTTTTTGTGAGCCTGTAATGAAAATTCAAAAAAACCCGTTTGTAGATTTAAGTTATATATGTGCCTATAATTCCATCAAAATCGGTTAACGTTGCTCTGAGCTATGAACGCTTAAAGATCGCAGAATAAGGTCGAAAATCTGTTCATAGCTCAGAGCAACGTTAACCGATTTTGATGAAATTATAGGCACATATATAACTTACTTAAATCTACAAACGGGTTTTTTGAATTTTCATTAAGGGCTCACAAAAAACAGTTTAAAAAACGACCTTTACTATTTTTTTTGCTATTCCCAAGTGCATTTTTTTCAAAACGACGAATCACATCATTTAGCAAACTAATCCCTCTAGCTTCTCAAAAAAACTCATTACGTTTGGATTAATTTTAAAAAAGTGATGCGATTTTAAAGGGCGGCCGAATACTTTTGCGCGCCACTGTATACCAATCCTACCTTCCACCGGAGTAAGTTGTAATCGTTTCAGTAAGTCGCTCTCATCGTCGTTAGAATTGACATCGATGTTAATAAAAGGCGACGAAAATAAAACCACATCGCTCATTACAGGCAGCATATCGTCATAAATGTGTGCTATATTCTTCTGACATAAACTTTGTACTTCCAACATCATCGTTGTGATACTCGACAAATACGTTTGAAAAATCTCTAACGCCGACTTTGCATCTTTGCTACTTGCCTCTATTTGCAATAAACATTCCGAAAATGCTTCTAGTGTACACAATTTCAATCGCTGATGCAATTGGCTTAGCAGTGAATTGAATAGTAAAATGAAATTGTTTAATACTAATCTATCGTTTTTATATAACTGGAATAGGAGGCACTGAAATTTGAAATGATTTCTTCAGTACTTTGTATTTTAACAGCAACTACTGTTACCTGCGTGTTGGAGCACTTACTTGCATGTCGCACGAAAATGATTCGGAGACTTCCAAATAATTTACTTTCTGGAATTGCCTCGCATCTAACACCTTTATGTCACTGCTATTGTCCATTATTATCTTATTCGCTTTATGACTAAGTTCTTCTATTCTTCTTATCACGCTATTCTTGTTCTTCACATGACTCATCTCTTTACTTATATTCTTCTTCCACACTAGAATTTACATAAAATTATTACTCGCTGGAATTAAAATTACGATATACACTCGTAATACACTCACGTTGTATCACATGTGCATCGTCTACATCTAGTAAGCATTTCTTAATCGAAGCGTGAACAGGGGCTTCGTTTGAAACGGTCGTAATCAACCGTTCTTTCTCGAAAATCTCTGTCCTAATGTCAGTCAATTCTTTCTTCTCGTTCCTGAAAATTCAGACAACAGAATTAGATTTTTAATTAAGACCACGTATAGACATGTATGAATACAAGGAGGCACATTACTCGAAAACAGATTTAACTGTTTTCTCCATTTCTAATAACTCCTTTTGCCGATCCAACATACTAGAACTAAGTTTTGCATTAGTTTCTTGTAAAAATTTCTTCGTTAAACTCCTATCGATCCCCATGTGCGGCACGGACATAACTTTATAGGCAGCTACAAAAAAGAAAACAAGTGATATGAATTATAACAGTGTAAAGTTTAGAATATCAAGTACCAATACTATTTGCTGAATATATTTGCCTATCTCCCGTGGGAAGTATCTTACTTTCTCGCGCGATATACTTTCTCACTACGACTTTGGACAACTTCCACATAATGATCGTGAACTTATTTCCACCTGCGTGAATTAAGTGAGACGTAAGTATGACTGGGAAACCAATGTCAGGATTTTCTGCGGATATACTTGTCAAATAGTCTTTAACAATGTTACGATACTTCGCTTCGGTTTTCTTGCACGGCACTGGCCATTGCACTAGCTTTTGAAAGCGCTCCGAATCATACACACTTAGCAAGTAGTGAGAGGTGTGTAAAAATCCAGCTGTATTGGGTTTATCGAACATACCCTGCAAATAAAAGGATTCGTGACAGAAATCGTTAGAAGGCACAAGATCGGTGAAGTATCATCGGTATGTTTACTCCGTTGCATTGAATATGTTACCTCACGAAAATGTTTTTTAAACTCATCACTGGGTAGAATTCTTTTAGACAACAACAATACATTGCGATGAAAAGACGCGCTTACGGCCATCGCATCGATATAAAATTGTTAATGATTGTCTATAAAAGTACGTAACGTTAAATTAAATAATAGGTAGTATCGAATAAATTATTTTAGCCGGTATGTATTTCAATAAATTTATAAACACTTAATAATACGACACGTACGAAAATCGTAACCGGTAATATAACCGACATACGTGAAAATATTTGAATTTTAAAAGCTTCTACGTACTGTGCCATAGAAAGGAAACTGACGTATTAGCCGGCGTACTGTTGCGACTCCCATCTAGCGGCGTGTAGTATAAACATTAGAAGCGCGAAGTTTGAATCGGAACACACGAATGTAATAGGAAAGGGAGACAAAGTGAAGTTCGCATAAATCTGCGAGGTTTGAAAGTAGGCAGAAATTCTTTTAATAAGTAAACTTCAAGATTATAAATTAATTAATACCCACTTGGAAACGGATGTTTGAATAAATGAACTTCACCTTCCTCCCTTCTCCTAGGTGTGAAAATTCAGCGCAATGTTGTTAAACGCTTGTTTTTGCAAAAATCGATAACCGAGAGGAAATGGATCAACGAATAGGAATTTAGCTAATTAGTTCGTAAATTTGTGATTGGCTGTTAGGAACTATGACATTTTGTAATTAACAAAAGGTGTAAAACCGATAGACCTTTGTAAAGAGACTCTAGCCTCGAAAGCGGCAGTGAACGGACGTGCTAATAAAATCTTGTATTGGTTCAATTCGTTTATTGAGTTTGTTAAAATTCATTAGTTGCTTGTGTTCGAATCGTTTAATTATAATATTATTATCGTTATTATCAATTTTATCGTTAAAAATCCGCGTCCAGCGAGCAGAAACGCCTTAGCGTTCCACGTTTCAAGACTTCATTTCCCAGACGGCCACGCAACAGTACGAGTTCGTAGAAGTTTTCAAGGGATTTAAATACAGATGTCGAGTCCAGACACTAGCGAGAATTAGCTGGTGTCAATTGCCCTCTGGCGGCGAGAACCGTTAAACATTTGAAGCGCATAAAGATTTGATTTGAATTTTAAACTTTCGAACACCGCGCTCAAATAATACGTGAATGATTAATTATACGCGGAATGAATTCGTTAACATTAATATTTTTAAGTATTTCATTCTGCGCGTATCTTTGAGAACAAATGCATTTTGAAATTATATTCCGCCAAGCATTTCGCTGAAAGATATTAGTATTACTTTTCTACAGGTAAATTGAAAAATCACAAGTTAAACAGTACTTTAGTATTACGCGCATGCTATCGGAAAGTTTATTCTACGTTTTGTTTGTCGTCAGAGTAGGGAAGCGTAAGACCCATGTGAATGTTTCAATGAGATTTAATTACGTCTGTTGTACATGAGAATTACGTTTTGCATGACAATAAGATTTTGATGAAACCGTCGAGTTCCATTAAAGCACAAGGTGAATGTGTGAAAATAGAAAATGATACAGTATCCACAGAAAAGACAGAGTTATTTATATAAGAAAAGAAAAATGAAGAAATTACTAACTGTTTATACATAATGATTCCCAGCAAACGTACGAAGCGCTATTATAGTGGCATTTTTTTTTATTTTATTAGTAAGTATTATTAAACTCTTTACATATTTTTGTCGTTATAATGAATAACTGGTAGAACTCTTAACTTATACATCCACTCATTCAAACACGCGTGACGGACCATTCCATAACTATGTACTCAGTACTCACAACTATGTCACATGATCCCCGACAACTTATAAGTTTAATGCCATCGTTCAACAGCTTACAAAATCTATTTGTTACTTCCTCTCCAAATTGAACGAAATTCCAGGGGGAGCGAGAGATCTTCCTCAGATCGATCATCACTCGGAAAAATCCACATAAAACTGTGTCGATGTATTGCAATCGTATAAACGTAAGTATCAAAGTATTTTCTGATTACTGTGCACCGATTCGAAAGTAAATTGCAATGTCTGTTCCAATACCCTCGCCGTATGAGAAAATTTCATCAGAGTTCGAACGCTGACATCGTCCCTTGCGCTCATCTAAAGATCAGAATTTCGGTGTCTCTTTGTTCGCGACAATATACTACACAATATTATGCATCTCTCATGTATCCGTAGTTCTCAGCTTTCAATACGGCTCACCAAATCTCCGCTCCTGTTTACGTTAATTTGGAAAAACGAATCTGTTCCCACTGTTCTGCACTCTCCAGAAAACATGTCCCAGTCGGTCAAAGATCGGTTATACGTAACAAAAAGGATACACACATCGTACCATTTTTGCGTCTTAGCTGTACTTATTTACGTCCAAAATCACTTACACTGTAAAAACCTCTTACTAAATTTAGGACTCTCTTATAACAAACGAACAGCTTTATAAAACATTTAGTTGCAGTTTTATTCTTTAGATACGATTATTATTTCGATATCTTACGACTTTTAAGCACTTTCTTCATTACACGTAGTCTTATCACATACACAACTATGTATGACTAAATACATTCTGTAACTTATTACATCTATTCGTACAAATAAATTTCTTTGCAATAAAAGTTTACACAAAGTGTACCATGAATTGATTGAAAAATGCCGTCAAGTTCGTTTCTTTTTTCTTTCTTTCGTATTTTTTTTTTTTTTGTATATTTTGCAATACCGGTTGCAAATAAATACAGCCTACTAAATAAAGAAGAAAACAATGAAATCAAGTTACACTGATTCTCTCTCTCTCTCTCTCTCTCTCTCTCTCTCTCTTTCCTTTCAATCCTTTTGTTTGCAGTCATAGCTGCCTAGCTTGAGACCCGAGTCGCATAGTATCAAATGTAATGGCTTCGGGGTTTCAAGCAGAGCTACTTCTCAAATTTCATTTGTATGATACAAATCGTTGACGTTTCATTAATAAAATGCACCGACAATATACACATCCGTTACAATTCTGTTTGTGATATCGGTTTCATATTCCCATCCATTCTGAAAAAAGTGCGATAACGGCAGTACGTATCTCCATAATGATAATGCATACCCTCGAACACAGGACTTTGTTAAACAGTAGAGACTTGAAAATGCGACTCCCGAGAAACAATTCTTCATTCGCGAACAGAGCCAAGCATGTTATAATCGTTTTGCGTTTATATTTTCACGCAAAGAGTTGTTCTTGTCTTCCGTTTTGTAATGAAATTTCTTTATTTATTTAATCGTTTACCACCTTCACAGTTCTTCTATAGGTCACATACCAATGTGAAACATGTATTAGATTGTGTTACCATGCGGTTAAGATTATTTGCGACTTGTAATTTAAAGCTCCGGCAACATTTATTGTGGAGGAGGCAAGCTCGAACAATAAGGAAATTTGTATTTTCTTTGAGACCTGGATTTAAATGTACGGATCGCTGTACAAAATATTCAACGATACTGAAGTAGCCGAAAAGTGTGCAACATAAATTGATCCGATCCAATTAGATTTAGCTTCGAAACGTTGAGATTCTAATTAATATTGCATATCATCCGACGTAATACTACCTTTCATATTGCAAACAGGACATAGTTACGGAAAATATCTTTTACTATTTTGTCATCTGTATTCATTCAAATGCTAAGTTCATTCAACACATTCACGTTCTAGATTTACAAAACCGGCAGCGATTGTACGAGTAGTTCTGACGCGTTGGAAACTGATAAAAGTAATGTCTCGTGAAGCGGAAGGAACAAAAGTTCTATATCAATTAACATAAATACTAACGCGATTTCCTCCTCGCGGAGTGCGGTATGTAAAGTTTATGTACTGTTGTCTTTCAAGAGAGCCGAATGCGCTTCAACGTATTGAGAGAAGACAGACCCTAAGTGTAGTTATTCCTTCGTTTTACTTATATTTCGTTAAATATAACAAAAATATACTGTTTTACCCTGAACGCGTTCACGATCAATCTATGAATATATAGGGATTATCAGAGAAGTGAAACCTAAACAAATACTATGTGTGAAATTTCGTTTAATTTACAAAATTCTTCCGTATGACTTGCAATGTATCATATATCTATATATCTATATATAGTAATAATAATAGCATTATCATACAACTTTATGCAGATAAAAACACACATATACGCGTAACATCCTCTAGAACTGCTGAAACAATGCTATTTTATGCGTAATACGCGCCGCGCAGTGCAATTCAAATGCAATTTACTTTGGAAAACAGTTTAACAGCTTCCAATTTAATATACATACCGGTATTATACATAGTATTGTTGCGATACGATTGTCAGTTAATCGGAATTACTACTGAATGATAAAAATACAACCTGCATATATAAGATTTTGTTTTGGCGATCGAGAAATGCTTTTAGCAGAGGTTCTTTCCATCCATTATTTGAAAAATCATGGTAAACTTCGTGTTATACTCGCTTTGTAGAGAACAGAAGCCATTTTTATCACATTAAATAGTATTGGTTCAGCATGTATTTCGCTTGTTACCCACAACAGAAGTTTCAATTCTATTAAAATCGCATAACAGACAAACAATCACCACGTTTCGGGCTTACCTCCTCAACAAGAATGTTATACTGTAAACTCGGCTTTAAAAAGTATATAATAATGTATATCCATTTTGATGGTAGTCGTGGTACATGTTGCGGGGAAAGTTGCAGATCAAAGGATACGATAGACTCTGTAACAGAATGTTTCTCATTGAGATGTGCAGGAAACGAATAACAAAGACGATTGGTAATTCAGTCCTGCATTTCTTCCGGTATCTCATGGGGATTAAGTATTCCTGGAACTGCCATTTGTTGTCGCCTTTTCTCTTGCTGCGCCAACCGCAATGCATTCTCTCTCTCTTCTAAATACAGATCAGAATCATCCTCACCAGTGTACTCCTTAGAAATACAGAAGAATATATTTATATATATGAATCAGGAAGACAATGAAAAAGAAAAGAGCACCATTAATACTTACTCTAATCTGAACAAGAAAATCTCTGAGATGTTCCTTAAACGCAGGTATGTCTTGGTCAAGATTAAACAAACCTTGTACAGTTATTTGTATCTGATTATCAGTTAAATGTGGAAACGCTGCTTTAAGCAATCTTGCAACAAATTCTTCAACATATAATACATTATCTAGTACAGGTCCCAACGGCACCTGAATTCGCCCGAGTTCGACCAAGGAGAACATGTATGCCAAAATAGTCGCGTGCATGGTAAGACCTTGACAATCATAATCGAGAGTTAATTAATTATGTACGGAGCAATAAAAATAGCAACGCTGTGCTATATATCTACCTGCTATATGAGACGTGTCCGTAACTACGCTAAATATGTGTTGAAGAATATCTGTGAAGTAGGTTTGATAGAAACTTTGAGCAGCCTGCTCGTTTTCGATATTTTGCAAAAGCTGGAACAGTATTTGTAACCCCGTGTCAGCAACGTTTCTCATCGTATGTTTGAAGGCCCAAATTATCGAATCAAGAACAAGTTTAAATTGTGCTGGCGGGATTGAAAGGAACGCGGGGAAACAGTAAATATTCACTGCCTAAAATGGAGAAGAATTTAAGACACTGCAATGTACATGTTGTAATAATAATAGGATAATAGTTGTAATAATTACCTGTAGAAGTAAAAAGAAATTCGTTCTATGTTCTGGAAATTCTTCGAAATCTTTGTTAATCATTTCTAGAGTGCACTCGAATACAGCGTCAAATATTTTCGGCACTTCACTGGTGATGTGACCTTCTAATTTATTTACGATAGTGGCCATAGCGCTGAGCACCTCTGGTTCTCGAGCACAATGAACATTTGTTTTCTGATAATCCAATAATACAGCATCTAATAGTGGTGGTATAAAGTTTTCTAAAACCTGGCAAATATATACAATGCATAATGTTACTTTGATCTCATGCATAAAGTATAATAATAACTAAATTACGTAGTTCTTGTGTGCAACATCTACGTGTACTTTAAGGGGTCAGTCCACTGTGAAGTCGTGAAAAATTGTTTAAATTTTTAACAGTTTTTTTAAAAATATATATCGCACTGATGTGAGCGTCTTAAAAATACAATGAAGTACTGGTGCAGGTGATTCCGGAAGAACGACGCATTTGAAACAAAAAATTTAAAGTGTGTTGTATTTATAATGAATGTAGTTATCGCCGGAACCAGAATTATTTTTACTGATAAAAATTAACAAAATGGCGGAGATTTGAAGTTTAAGTGTCGAAATACGGTGAATTTTTCAATCATTTTACTTCGTAAAAAGTATGAAATGGTTAATAGAAAAAGGTTTCCGTGGTCCCGGCCATAGCCACTGAAGTGCTGAATAACGTGTAAAAATTACAGACTAATTGGTCAAATAGTTTTTTTGCAATCACCTGCACCAGTTGAAAAAATGTTGTTTTGAGATAATCGCGTTTAAAGTTTTAAAACAAATAAAAAAAATTCTTTTAACTTTTTTTGTGTAACATAAGAGTAGCGTAATAAACACCAAAAAGATTTATTGCATTATATGTTGTATCTACGAAGACAAAAATCTTTTAAAACAGCTTCATTTTTCAAACCGTCACAGTGGACTGACCCCTTAAGAACTACGAGCGGTCTTGCGAGACACATTCGCATAGAAGAAGAAGCATTTTACCATTTGATGGTCGGTTGTTCTGTTGACCCAATCCGAGATCAATTTTAATGTTTCTTTCTTGACTACTCTCATACTTTTAATTAAAGATTGTTCCATTACCGTTTCACCATTTAAAGCTATTGCAGCACTTATATTCTCACTCATAACCTGCGGTAAAAGTTACATACACAACAGTTGAATAAAACATCGGGTACGTTAACATACGTTATCGGATGTTACGAACATACCTTATAAACGTTCAACATATCTAAATATATTCTTCCTAATTGTATCACGTATGGATGCCCAAGCGCTTTGCAAGCCCTGACATTTGTTTTTAAAATGCTAGCAAGTTGTTTTACAGCTTCTTGATCTTTCAACACATCTACATTCTAAAAGGAAAAATATTTATATCACGCGAGGCAAAACCAAGAGGGATTGCAGGGAAATGCTGCTTTAGTTGCGTATTACTCACTTTAGACGCCTGACTTATGATATCGTCCCAAACTTGATTTGGTAGAAGCATGTACTTTTCTATTAACTGTTCTTGAATTACAGTATCTGACTGCGCGCTTATCATGTAACCAACTGCTTCATAAAATGTGTGTACCTAGATTACGATTGATGGAGAGCATTTAATAAGAAAATCTTCGATTTCATACCCCGCTATCTATTTTATAAAGAAAATACGGTTTCTGTTCTTTTGTTCCACCGTTTTACCTGCTGCGTTTGAAGGTCACAGATAATGCTACTAATAGTAGAAAGGATTTCTTCGATAAATGGTAATGCTTCTCCTAATTGTACTGTAACAAAATGTCGCCTGCATTTTAGTGCTATTTTTATGAACGTGTCACAGGCCATATCTTGCACACCATCGTGGGTTTCTGTAACAAATGTTTAAGAATTACATAGCAACACAATCTTCGCTCTCATTATTTAGCATCCATTTACATTTAGTCACGATATACACTAGCTCATTCGTATTCCATAATACGTCGTGTATGACACAATAATTCTTACCATGCATAAATTCAAACAGTTTATTTACAACAGTCTTTAAAAATTTCCAATGTGCTCTGAGAAATCTCGGATATTGTCCGACTACATACATAATATTGCTGGCAATGATAGCTTTGTTATCTTTGCCTTTTTTCTGTTCGCAAAGACCAAGGAGATCCTTGATCACAGTTACTAAAAATCGCTTTTCATCTTCTTCATGCATCGCGCCGGAAATACTACCTATTGCCCAACATAACTAGTAGGCAAAATGATAAAAATTGTTAGCATAAAGTGGCACCCTCGTCGACAAGTCTGTCCATTGTACATCTTTTTCCCAACTACTTACCGCATTGAGATTCTTCCAAGACCATTCCGACCCATTTACTTGATTCTGTAGCTTTTCTGTCATTATTCTTTCAGTATCCATATAGTCAAGATGAGTAAGATACACAAGGGTCTCCCTCATATTTTTATATAAATTAATAGAATCAGTGTCCTTCATAAACTCTCTGACCACCTCGCCGTTCTCATTTTCTACAACAAGAACTTCCTCGGGTTTAGCCATTCTACTAATCATAGTGTACCGCACTTGTGTCAGAACCGTACAGTAGAATAATCTCCTAGGTGTCATGCTCTTGGCCGTGTTTAACGGTGCTGGAGTCACAAATGGATTTTCTTTATACAAATCAATCGCCAATGCGCTCCAGTATTCCAAACAGATTTTGAATATCTCAACCTCTTCGACTTCAGAGATCAACAGGAGATAATGCAATGCCTTCATCAGCATTTCGTTTAATTGCTTCTTCTCTATGAATTGACCATGTTCCTTCAAGTATGTGCAAAGAAATATAGCTAGATTCTGGATAAAGTTCTGCTCTTGATCTTGGCCAGCTGCGTACGCCTCGCGGATATTAGTGTCATGCGGTAGAATTTGTTCTAATTGCCGCATCACATTAATAAATAACATTACAAATACGTCGTCGTACGTTGTTATTGTGACAGCAGCGATTTCCGTCAGGCATTTTAGCGTGACATTTCTGAATATCGGTACATTTAAGAACTGCAAACAGAGTAACAAGGATGGTTATATTGAAAAAGGAGAATAGAAAGCAGTGATGGGCAAAAAATTATTTGAAATAAAAATTTCGTACACAAATTTCTATTTCAAATAATTTTTTGCCCATCTCTGAGAGAAAGCTGGTAATATAGTAGAAGAAGAAAAAGAAGAAATAGAAGAAGAAGAAGAAGAAGAAATAGAAGAAGAAGGGGAGTGATGTTTCAATTACCTTGAATACTAAAGTACTTATCAGTTTTGTTTCAAAAATATACCCAAGGGGAATCCAATTTAAAAACCTTAAAAGAGTTTCTAATGTAACTGCTACTAGTGGAACATTTTGCGAATTATCCAATACAAACTGACAAAGTTGAAAGATTTGCGAGAATTCACTGCACATTGTATCCTTTAAGTGTTTTGCTTTCGCTTGTGTCATTTGTCCGCTAGAAAAGTCAAATACTTCTTCCGACAATAGTTTCAAAATTGTCATATTGTTTTGACAAAGACTTTCGTTCGTTTTACTCGCACCGACAATATCACCAATAAAGGATTCCCAGTTTTTCGGCCATTCTCGTTTTAAAACCTACGATAAAGGAGAAACACCATGATTCAGATAAAAGGCAAGAGGTCGCTTTTCCGAATAAACTTACCTGGACTAAAATCATATTCAGTTTATTAAGATAAACTTTAGACGATTCCATTGTTTCTGGATCACTGCTTGTTTTTATGATAAGGCCTACGATATACTTTTTTATACCTTCGCATTGATTTCGTGGTAATACTTTCCATCGTGTCTTTATTACTTGTTCCAATATTTGTAAAGCATAATACTTTGTTTGTTGGTTCTGGGTAAAAACAATCACGTTTCAGCGAGCAAGTTCCGTTAGGCTTGCGAGAAATAGTAATTTTAATTATAAAGGATTTACCTGTGAATATTCTAGAATAGTATCTACACGTGTCCATGCATTCGGATGTTCTTTAAGTGTGGTTAATACTTCCTGTGCAACTCTTTGTTGCTCGCCTATCCCAGTGTACATACAACCTACTATGTTATCGAGAAGCGTTATATCAAGCTTCTGATTAAAATCCAAAAGCTTAGATGCTTGTTCTGCTAAAGTTGCCATTATTTATTGTAAAATGTTCAGCTTTCATACACTCTATCTGAAAATAATTACGTTTAATATCACTGTTCAAGATTCATCGAGATCAAATATGCGTAGCGCATGAAATTCTCGTTAGGCATGAATATTATAAAGTACCACATTTACAAAGAGACTAATTTATTGCATAAATTTGTAAATATTCTAAACATCACATAGTTCGGTACAATCGAGTAAAATAAACATTTCTGGTGCTGGGTCTTAAAATACGATCGAGATCGTAAAGAAAAGTCTGCTTTCTCTGTAGGTAAATATCGTACGCTCTGGGCACGAGTTGGCTCGTTATTTTAAAGAAAACGTTTGTCGTACATTGTCAGAGCCCTATGGAAGAGGCATCGTAGGGATTTCATAAAAGACAGCGGTATCAACTGATATTGCTTTCCATTCGCATAAGATCATTTTATTTCTGCTTTTGTAACAAAGCTGGGGACGTTCGATAAAGAAACGTGAAGAAAATGGATCGAGCGTAATGTAAACAACGAAGCTGAACGAAAGCAATAATAAACGAGGAAATCGCTGTTAACGTGTAGCAAGGGAGGTCACCGCACTGCGACCGCTCGACCTAACCTACATTTGACAATCGCAAAACAAGGTTATGTGGAAATTTATTGTGAGCGATGTTTATAAATCATGGATGAAAAGTAGGGCCGCGGGATACATTTAGTCGAGTATAAGCGAACGGTGATAGAGGTGTATGGATATCGATAGACAGATCATCGGAATTTGTTGGTTTTTGTTGTCCGGGTGCACTTTACTCATTGCGTCGTTATCCAACGTATAAAAGTATGGCAAACGACGTTCCAACGTACCGCATCAACTGCCGCACGTAGATTCTCGCTTCTTAAGTAAAAAACACACGTCTCGCACCAGCAATCACAATCTCTCGCAGTAAATCACAAGCAGAAAAAGGCCAAACACACAACAACCGCTGATTCCCGCGCGCGACCAATTTCGTTCCTCGTTTCACACACTCTCTCGCTGTTCCTCACCGTCTCTATCTCTGTCTCGCTCTCTCCCACCCTTTCTCTCACACTCTCTCTCTCTCCCTCCCCCTCTCTCGCACGTTCTCTCGCTAGTCTCTCCTGTCTCTGCTCCGTTTGCGACGATCGTCAGCGAAGAGGAGCTCCGTACCCGTAAAATGTACGATACCCACCGAGGCTGCTGTTCGTCGTAACCTTGTCCCTTAAATCCCATGCGGGCTTCTTGTTTTTCTCCGTTCAACTTTCAACGTGGAACGAGAAAAGTGGCCGCGGTTACGTCGTCCTTAAACCCAACCTAAAGATTTTCGAAAATAATAACAAAATGGCTGAACACGTTACGCGGACCATTGCGGAGAGACGGGCCATTTCATTGGCCCCGGCGTTCCCTGCCGCCCAATCAGGAATATCCTAGTGACTGTTTCCAAACGTCGCAAATTACGTCACGTGATGTCATGCAACACGTGTTCTCCATTTTGACTTGAAATGTACCTAACGTTTCCTACGAATAAATATTCAATATCCGCGCTCCGATTCCTACGGCCGAACATTGCCCATACGTTCCCATGCCCTTTTCCAATCCCTTTCTCCATTTCTTCCCGCTACTCGTACCATATCTCCGATGCGATAAGAATAGGCAACCGCTCGCGGCTGCGGAATTGCCATTCTTAAACGAGGATCTCTGCAATATATACTATCCTGTTTACAAACATGCGGCAGCCCCTTATCTATTATCTTTTCGTCAGACATTCATGCGTCGTTGTCGACGGGTTGCATAGTTTGAGTCAAGCAGCTTGACTGGTGGTTCACTGGTAGTTGCTGGTAGTACTTCCAACCTTTCGACGTTCGAGCAAACGGGAATTCCAAACCGTTTGAAGTGATTGCAAATCGTGCAGTCCGCTAGACATGTCTTGTCAGATCAAGGGAATTGCAAATTTAACGAACACGAGTAATATCAAGGAAGTACTTTTTGGCGATTCCATCAAAAGATGTATGTTATCATGTTTTCTTGTTTTTCATGTAAAAGAAAGGCTAACGTCGATGCTAACATTTTACAGCTGACGTTCCGCAGAATGTGTTACCGCTTCAAGACTGCTTCATATCGCTGTCCTCCACAGGCGATGTCCTCGCTATGGCTTATAATACAAAGATGATTACACTAATCTGTACGTATCATTTCATATGTACATGTATCTATGTACATATGTGTCCTTTGTTTAAGAGGTAAGTGTAAAAACTGATAATACATTGATATTTAACATTGTAATTTCATATCAGCAAGGTGGGATTCGTTGGAGCAGGACGAGACAAAAAATAAATTCCACATGATATGGTATGGGGAAGTGGCAAAGGAGCCAAGGTGAGCCCTCGTTACGATAATTTTTTGCCATATTTAGTGCTATTCTGATCTTACAAATCTCTTTGAAAATATGTCCGTATATTGAAAGTGTTTTTTAGTGAATGGATAACATCTGTGATTTGTTTACCTCTATTATCTTTGGGAAAAGCCAGTGGCGGTAGTAATCCAGATTGGACGTGTATTATAGTTGGTTTCAACACTGGCTTTATTAGGTTTTATACCGAAGTGAGTTATATATTCATAATCGTTGTTGTTGTCTTTGTACTTATATCGATGGTATAATATAAAAGTTGTCTCTGATTTAGACGGGTGCGTTATTGTTAGGAGAACAGCTACATAAGGAGCCAGTCATAGGAATAAAATGCCAGTCTTTTCGTGCGGGGGATAACGGCTTGGCTGAAGAAGTGTACATTATTTATAATAGCGTTGTATGCGTTTTACAAGGTTTCCCATTATTCTCGACGCTAAGAGCTTGCAGAAATTATTTGGCCAGAGGTACGGCGATGAGATTGTGTGTCGTATATTTGAGATTTGTAATTACGAACGGTCGACGCTCACGATAATGCTTCTCTGTTGCAGTTCAAGCGAATTGCGACGATCTACCACCTCTCACAAATTTGTCATATAAGAAATGGGGTTATAAGAATCAGGATGTTGTAAATGATTCGGAAGTGATAGGCACTACTTCTGTAAACAGTTTCGATCATCTAATGACGGCTTCGATCTGTGGCGGATTCAATGCGTCTTACAGATCCAGTGCGCCGCAGCACAGTTTAGTTATTGCAACTGGTAAAAGGCCATTTGTTGGTTTCCATTACGCGTTAGAAGGCTGCGCAGCCCCAGTGTTATCTGACGTTGCGATAGCAATGGCCAGCAAATTAGCGAACGCTATTGGAACTGCTGTTCCGTGAGTGTTGCATAATAAATTCATGTTATGCATTTAGTATCGAGGGATATATCACCTGTAAGAGAGCTTGTGAAGTACATTATTTGAATAACTTGAAACGTAGTTCTCGCAATAATGATCTCGAAATTTAATCAATCGTATATTAGTACCGTCATTAGTCTCATTCTAAGAAGTCACGATTAGAGAGAACCGTAGATGTTCTATCGAAATGTTTTTTTTTTCCAATTCTTCCTAAGAAATCTTCTGTGGTGTATTAAATATTTCCTTTCCATTTCTTTTTTTAGTTGGTTTCCACTCAGCTGGGGGAATTCGAAGCACCAGGCGTCAAACGAAACATCAAAAACCAGTGCTCATGAACCAATCGAGCCAATGACATGTAGGTTCGGCTTAAGTGATATTACACGGCAGGGTTATTCAGTAACAGCCAGTCCAAGTAAACTGTTATCAGTAGTAACCGATGCGATGGGTAGAGTAATTTTAATAGATAATAGACGTGGTATTGCCATGAGGATGTGGAAGGGATATCGTGATGCTCAATGCGGGTGGATTGAAGTGGAGGAAGAGAAACATTCTGGAATGCACAAAGCATTTAGCAAATTTAAACAGACGTCGCCATTGCGCTCCGCTTTGTTTTTAGTCATTTATTCTCCAAAGAGAGGCGTAATAGATATATGGGGCACCCAACAGGGTCCTAAAATCACTACGTTTACCGCTAGTAAACATGGGCGGTAAGTAACGCGTCGTTTATTCACAGGATTTTTAATTCAAAATCAGCGTGAAATGACTACTTAAATTTCTCCACGATACAGATTGCTTTACATAAATTACGGATTTTTTGGTATGAATGATAGTGCACATTTGTCAAAGAATAAGCCTCAATATTCGTGCATTTTTATGGATCCCCTCGGAGGGCTGAAAGAAATTACTGTCCCGTTTCATTTCGCGCTCAGTAGCAAGAACGGGAAAAGGGCACGCGACATACATCTCCTAAAAAATTTAAAGACGTTTTTACGCAAAGAAGAGTATGACGATGAGAAACTCGCGTCAGAGATTCAAAGTGTGTGTTCAGACCTGAAGACTAATGAAATAAAAGTACAAATAATAGAAATGTTGATGACAAATAAAAATATTACACCCGACGCTTTACTCCTAGCCACAAACTGTTTCATTAAAACTCTAGGCGCATATGGTACGTATGCATTTTATGGCCAACACTTTTCTTTTGGTCGAGATAATTCGAGGCAACATTTAATTATGCAATCTGTACATATGTCTACAGACAAGGAGGACATGGAAGCCGCGGCAAAAACACTGTACTTCTTAACAACACCATTGCAACAGGTGATTGAATTTTATAAACATATCAGGGCTCAATTCGATTGCTCCAAGGATCATGGACTTACTACCACGGATAATGATTTGAGTAGCAGAGATTTAGCCTCGATCTTGTTAACTTCTGAGAGGGAAGTTCATAGAATTTTTAAATTGTTCGATACGATAAATAGCTTTAAATGTAGAAATATTAAGACAGAAAGTAAAGTGAAGTTCAAAGAGGATGGCAGGACTTTCGTAGCATTTTTATCTTGTTTCGAATTTGGAACACCGGGATTGATAAATATTAAAAAGGGCGTAAAATCAGAGAAGAAGCATGAGATTGGTAAGTAACTTAATATACCACGTTCGAAATATGTATTATATTTATTGACGTTGTAATTGAAACTTTGTTAATGCTTTTCTTATAGCTCGGATAATGTACGAAGACTGTATGTACTCGACTGATAGAATTGAAGCTTGGAGGGAAGCTGCTGTGAATAGTAATATTGAACCATTTGTTTTAATGGAATTTGCTTTGATATACTGGCTAGATAAAAAGAGAGATACGTGCTCAGCAGTGGAGCTGAAACAATTTACACAGCTGTTAAGTGCTATTTGTTCGATAGCTAGTAAGTAATTGAATTTGCTCGTCGGTTAGCACGCGCGATCATCAATTTCTCACTTTTCTAATGTTAATCGTATTACTCGCAGGCGTTGAAGAGATTTGCGCGGAGTATAATGAAATATCCTTATGGTGGAAAAAAGTTCGAAGTATTCTTTCGGATTCAATGAATCCCTTTAATGCGTTTATTGCTGCACTGGTGTGCAGAGCTGTTGCTATGTCCGTAGAGAGATTGAAAGAAAAGCGTAGTAACAATGCTCAAGACAATAATGCTAAAGGAAAAGGTGTTAGCAATTCCGATGATTTACTAGAGCGAAAAGAACTCGAGGATAGCGTTAGGAAATTAAAGTTAGACGATGAACTGTACAGTTTAACAGGCGAATGGGAAAATGTTACTAAAGACAGTTGCCATTTTACAGTACTTATTGGGAATCTCGAAGATATTACAATCCTAGACGCCATCCTAAGGTAAATTGGCATTGAAATATACTGCTGATAAAACATTGCAGAATCATTTGTAACAATACGTGATTTCAGTCAACAACCACCTTCGGATAACACGACACAATTTTTTGCATTACCATTTGAAAATTTCGATATCTCCCTAGGGTCGCTACTTCTGAAAGGAAAAGGTATGTAGCAACACGAGTATGCATACGCATAATTACATTTTCGTGTGAATTGTAATGTATTAATTTTGTTCGCCCGTCGTTTCATTTAGGTTCCGTGTCAGAGATCGTTGCAAAATGGATCGCTTCTACGGGTATCGATCCTGCTAACTTAGTAGACCCAACAGACATCGAGTTTGATCAAGCGCAGTTAACTAATGACTCTCCAAAAGTAACGAGTGCCTCGGACGAAGCCATTAACATCGACGTTCCACAAAACGATCCAGAACAGGCTCCACCCACGCCTGTTGAGATCGGAACTGAAGTGAAAAATGATGCGACCGCCAGTGCATGTATTTTAGGTAAAGTATTTTGCTACTTCACTTGTCTATAACGCTTCTCAACTTACATCGCTTTTAAAACTTTCAGAACGACTCACATTGCTGAAACGCCACTTTCCGTATAGTCTAACAAGTAGCGTTCTGTTAGCTAATTTATGCTGGGAATTCGCAATGTCATGGAATAAAGATATTTCGCAACTAAAATCTCTCGAGGCAGCGTTATCCGTTTTACGACAAATACCAATGAAGCATATGAGACACGGTAAACGAGTTAAGAAATTCTTCTGCCTAAAAACACACGTTTACTGTAATCTTTACGAACAAATCGCTGTTTAAATAGGTGTCTGCTGTCTATTGTGGACTGTTCATATAAAAAAGCGAATGGAAGCGGTTGCGAAATTGATCAATGAGTTTGGGAGGCTACCGAAGGAAAATATGTGTGTACAAGAAGTCGGGTTGTCCGATGCGCAATCAGTTACATTCTTGCAGAACTGCGTCATGTTTTTCGAGATATTCATTGACGTAAGCAATTCAGAGATAAAATTTGTCTGCAGTTTGGCAGCGCCGCAAATTATTTGAATGATTTTTGCTGCAGTCGGAAGTATTCGAAGCTGGAGAAACTAGTATAGTCAAGTCCGAGGAATTATGGGATGGTTGTACTTCCGGGCCGCAGCCATTCGCTGCGCTAGCTATTTCCCAAGCACCGGCCTGGTACGACCTGCTGCTTCTACATCTACAGTTGGCCAATGTGTTATA
The DNA here is from genome assembly GCA_947577245.1 of Andrena bucephala. Lineage (NCBI taxonomy): Eukaryota > Metazoa > Arthropoda > Insecta > Hymenoptera > Andrenidae > Andrena > Andrena bucephala. The sequence continues at coordinate 115,666,353 of OX387715.1, forward strand.
CATGATGGCACACTTTAATCTGAAACTAGTGAAACCGTTGGAAACCCTATTCGAATCCGTGGTCAGTAAAATACTGATATTACATGGGAACCGTAGCCGCCACATTGTGTAACAAATTTAACTTTTCTACGTACAGGAGCAGCCATGTTTCTTTCAAACTATAACGGATCAGGTGATGCTTAAGTGGTATAGAGACGACAATAGGGACCGCCTGAGAGTCATGTTTTTAAGCCGGGTAATCACCGCGTCAATGGATTTAATCCATCAAGAAACCATGGACAGCGACTTGTTAAATTCAACAGAAGCTATTCAGTGGATGAGCAGGTGTCAAACAGTAGCGTTCACGTGGAAAATTAACGACGACGAATTAAGGATACATCAAGTTTGTAATCTGTATACGAAAGGTTTCGATCGATTAGCGGAAGAGGTGGGTCCAGTAAACATAATTATAATTGACCGTACAATGTTTCGCCGCATGGAGAAAGTGCACACTTCATATTTGGCAGCTTTGAACAGGTCGCTACAGCAGTGAACGATGTCGAAGGATTATCGGCAAGCCTTCTGCCAATCGCCGGAAGAAGAATGATGGCGTACCTTTCGAAGACACCTGACACTTTAAAGGAAGTGTCCAATGTAAGCCCCGCGCTCACCGAGTATCTGCAAAGTCTGGTAAGTAGCACGCGTCGTGAAGTGTATTTCAAGTACTAACCGCGCCCTGACCAATTGCAAATCTGATTAATCTGCTTCAGGGTATGACGCATACGGTTTTTACAAATTGTCCAAGATATGGTACATATCACTTGATAATACGAATTGCTACGCACTTTCCCGCCACCCACGAGAACTTCCGTCTCGCTCAACTGATGCTGGAAGCGTCGGAGATTTTCAGAATCTTCTCATAATGTACAGTCCCTCGGAAAGATGGTGCTAATTTGTAGCAAGCAGCGAAATCAATAGGTTTGCCCGTGCTTCGGCTTTGTTTTAAGAGGTCATTCTACTTTGATCGGCCGAAAAATTAAGCTATTTGTAAAAATCTTTTTCCCAGTAAAAACAACATATAATGAAATAATTCTATTTGGTATTTATTAAGCTACTATTATATTATAGAAAAAAAATGACGAAGAATTTTTTTAATTTGTTTGAATGGTTTTTTAAAGCGTCAATATAATATGGCACCTAAAAAAAGAGGTATGCTCACGGCGTAGGTGATTTCCCGGCTGAGGCTTATCCGAAACAAAAAATTCCAAAAGATTCTTAATCTGTATAAGTGTCGCTATAGCCCCTAGCTAAATTAACAATTTTTTACGAAAAATAACCGAGATTTTTCTCATGGAACAGCCGAGAATACATCCTTTTGGGTGTTTTGTCAAACTTTTTTTTTAAACCGGCGCCATTCTGTTACTTTTCAACAAAAATTGTTAATTGAGCTAGGGGCTATAGCGACACTCATACAGATCAAGAATCTTTTGGAATTTTTTGTCTCGGATAAGCCTGAGCCGGGAAATCACCTACGCCCTGAACATATCTCTTTTTTTAGGTGCCATATCGACACTGTAAAAAAGCAATTGAAACAAATTGCAAAAATTCTTCTTAATTTTTTTTGTATAATATAAGAGTAGTTTAATAAATACCGAAAAGATTTATTTCATTATGTGTTGCATTTACTAAGAAAAATATCTTTAAAAATAGCTTAATTTTTCGGCCGATCAGAGTAGAATGACCAGGTCATTCACAGAATCTTATATTTTACGAAGGACATAAAATGTATCTGTAAATCACGTATGTACGTATCGCACTAGACTTAATAAAAAGCTGAACTAAATAACTAGAATTCCGTGTATCATTAATTTACTTATATTTTGGTAAAAATCGATGGCACATTAACAATATTACTTTTCAATTTCCTTATGTATTATGTCTTACACCAGTAGCAGCATGGTTTGCGATTTGTACATATCAATATTATATAGTTTTGGTGGTATAGGGTGACTGTACGCGAGAAAATAAGACGAAAATCAAGAGTACTAACAAAATTTCGGTGGAGGTTTCCATTTTCAGTTGTTAATGTGCGAAGATTCGCGCGAGGAACGCCTGAAGAACGGCAACTGTACGCGCTCCCAGTGATCTACGCAACGTGCGCCACTGGTTGCCGAACTGCCGTTCCGCAGGCGTGCCTGACCCGAGTTTTCGAACATTAATCACTAAAAAACGAAGCGTCCACTGCAATTTCTTTACTCTTAATTTCTATTTTACTTTGTCACGTAGAATCACCCTGTAGGTATACAACTATTTTAAGTATAAGAGTTTTATACGAATGCATAATTTTTGCAAGATCTTTCGGAAATTCGTGAAAGTAGCTGCGCAACAGTATCGCGCGAAACAATCATCCGCGTTGTTAATAGAAGAGACTGCCCTCCATTTTCAAAACCCAACATATACGCACTAGAAAAGACTTTTTTACATAACAGGTTATTTACAATGCTACGAAGCTTCTAAAATTAAATTTAACGCATAATTTCCTATATTCGAAACAAAGATAATATAGAATTTCGAAGATCCAAAGGCGCGTGTCCCGTTACAGAAAGGTCGTACGGTACTTAACGAATGAACGTATAGTTGAACGAAGATCGCGATGGTATACTAATTCCGGTGTTACTAATCTTTCAACAGATCGTTATGTAATTCCTGCAATTTCTAAAACAATCCGCTGCCCTTTGGCCTGCATTTCCAGAAGGCACCTTGTTCATTCAATTCGCTTGCCGAAGGTACGGTAAAGTCAGAGAGGTGTCGTTTTATTAAAAACGTATGGCGTATCCTTTGTACTGTAGCCTACTGACGCCTTCCCAGTTCGTGAATTCACAGCGGTCAATTTGGCTGTCCGGACTTCCCACTTCCGTTAGCCACTGTGTCCTGCAACAACAATCGTTTAATTTCCAAGCAATTCCGCTTTATATTTCCAGGGTCCGAAGGAGTTCCGGCTTGCAAACGGTTCTCCGATTCCTGGACAGGTCTGCCACCGACAGATGCGAGATAAGACCGAACTCCTCGGGCTAGCGCGCCATGGGAGATCGTAGTCCTGAACTTGGCGCACACGTAGCGAAGACCGACGTGTAAAAGCGCTATTCATTCGTTCTGCGGATTACTCGTCAACAGAGCCCTGCGATCGCCCGTTTTTTCCGCGAATTCAGATCACTGTCCTGGCGACTCCGCGTGTCCTTCGCTCGCGACGTTTAGATTCCCGCCGAGATTAATTAGGTCATTTGGTGGAGGATGCTTCCTCGGCCGATCGACGGCCCCGCAAAAGTTATCACTGGCCAAAATAACGATCGGCTTAAGGTTGTACGCGCGCCTATCTGCGATGCCTCGCGACTACGGTCTCGCATGCTACGCGATTATAATTAGCGGCTAATCAGACCGAGTTCGGGTATTTTAAGCGGCTGTATCGAAGTAGGAGCTTTAAAGTCGATCAGCTGTCCCGCGACAACAACACGGGGGCGAGCTGACGCGGATTTTTGTCATCGGTGTTCCAGCCTGAACTCGGGGAAGCTGGACACCGACGGGAAATGGTAATCGAATTGTTGAATTGCGCGTGATAGAAGTTGTTCTCGGTTAACAGCACGTGTTCTCACATAGAAGGGCGATGAAGAGTTGAAAGTTCGAGACGACTACACTGCCTTATATTATTATTATTATTTCAACTTGCTATGCATTTTTGCTAAAAAGCATTCGTGACTTTTTTAATCCCCAAAACGGGTGGAATGATATCTCAAAGTGCGGCCACATGTTCCTCAGGCAGCCTGTATGTTACGTTATAATTTGAAGGAAGGGTACTCGGAGGAACAGTGCCTCGTGACTGTACAGAGATTGTTGCTGTTGCGTAAATATCGTTGAATAGATACACGCGAAGAAGCGACTGATTCCCTTTTGGGGGGAGGCCAGAAACCGATGTTCCGTCCTCGACCGAGCTATTTTCTTCAACTTCAGGTTCACGAACAATGGTGAATCCGACCGCGAAACCAGCCTCGTGGGACGTTCTCCAATTATCCGTGTCTGCGTTCGCGTTTATATTTATTCGCCTAACGACATTCCCCCTTGATGAGAAGTAATTCGTCTTCCTATCGCTCTTCTTTCGCTCGTGCGTAACCCGCGGAATATATGGATCAGTAGGTCTGGCTCACATCTCTAAATAACGATTACACCCTTCCCACCTTATTCTTTCATCGTGCTTCCCTTACAGAGAAGCTCGCCGCTCTTCTTTCGCGTTATCTGATTAAACAACCTGTTAAACAACATGCGCCAAGTGAGGTGTTTCAGGCGACACCTTCCACTTTTACAAGACCAATGGATTTCGCGGGATGGTCCCGAAGCTTCTTGTAGTTTATTGTAGTCGATTGAGTTTAAAGGATCGTGGTATCGGTACCGTTTCAGCGCAATAAGGGCAGTGTTTATCAAAGAATCGTTCGCGCAGACGGCTTCGAAGCTGTTGGAAACGCGTTCGCGTAATTCGGCGATAGGTCACGAAGGAAAGAGACGACGCGCTACGCGCCATTATTTCATTAAATCGTTATTAAAGTCAGGCCCAACTACCTAATGGCCGTTGCTCGCCAATTCGCCGCTAAGGTCATGCGATTTTAAGGGAGCAGCGAGTTCGTAGCGCGTGTCAGGGATTCATGGAAAGAAGGAAACGCTGGATGTATCATTAACGACTGTGATTCATCGGGAGTTTAACGGTAATTGTTGCCGTTCGTGGGAAATAGCACGGCCTCGGTACGGTCGATACCGATTCCGCCTCTTCCTTGCGTGTTTTCTTCGCCGCGCGTCGGGGAAAGTGGAGCGTGAAAGATGCCCGTGCAAATTTGCCTTATTTTATCTGTTTCTTGGTAATCAGAAACAGATAAATTTCAATAAAAATGAAGTTTCGCGCTGTTTGCCGTTCGGCGCCCGACGGTTTGCGAACGGATCTCGATCACGAGGGATCGCAACTCACATCTGATCGACGAGCGCCCGTGGCCCCTGCATCTTCCCAAGGATCGTGCCCGACTTGCTGTTCTTCACCCAGCCGCAGATCCCCAATTGCAGGCATAGGTCCCTCACGTACTTCGGGAAATATACACCTAGAAATTGGCCAAATCTCGATTAGATTCGTTCGCCCGGCTCCTCGATTCCGTTTCCACTCGAGCGTGTAGTTTCGTGTGAATTCTACTGTACACTCGATACGAAAACAATTAATAAGAGTACTTTCTCGAGTCAGCTTCCCACCGAAGCTACGAGACATTATCCACTCCACGTGGACATTAATGTCACTTTTCTGTTACTTCGTATTCACGCCACGAACCCGGCACCGTGGAGGGCAGATAGATTTCACGGAAAAATGAACGTAGCCGTGTGCGTTAACGTTGGTACATCGCTCAAGGCGACTAGAATCACACCTTCTCTTCAATCAAGTACCCAATATATCAAAATAGCCATTAATCCGAAAATGACAAGAGGAGTCACGTCATCGGTGACTCACTGTTCTGGACCACGATAATTGCCGGCTTCGCGAAGAGTTTCCCAGAAGCAGGGATACTCGACTAATAAGCTGATACCGCGTAAATCAGAAAATTGGAAGGCATCCGTCATTGCCACGTGATTGGCATAAGACATTTTCTAAGAAAATTCAGAATCCGACAGGAAGCAATTCACGGTTCTCTGTACCGTTTTGCTTCTCGCATATACCTGTCGCCACATCGTTTCAATTATTCCCGAGGAAAACGCCACCGCGGTGGCCCCTAAACGCGTCGAGCGACGACGACCAACGTTAAGGATGTATCGGACGTACAATATCAGACAAAAGTATATGAAATTTGAAATACTTGAACATCTACGTCTTACGCATAGTAAATCTAGATGTAAGGAATTCGAACGACAGTTGGAGTCTTATTTTTAATCCTAGGAAGGTATTTTTCACTTTACAAATGCTTTCTCAAGCATTATTTGCTAAACTTTTGCCAGTGAAAATGCCCAGAATTCACAATTTTCTCAAGTTATAATTTATTTCTTTAAAACGGTGTAGTGAAAACAATTGAAACTCGGCAGATATTTTCATCTACCCATATACTGCGTGTACAAAAAAAATTGAAAACATTGGCACTATTTCTTCAACATTTTTTCAGATGGTCTATCCGTCAAGATCGTCTCTTTCCATAAGAGTACGTGTAAAATCAGTGAAAATTAAAATCGTTATAACTCAGTAACCGTTTAGTGAATTCGTTAAAAATTTTTGGAGCACATCAGGAAGATTAAAAAGAGAAATCTCACAAATTTTCACCAACTTGGCACTATTTTGAAAATAGGTCCGATACATCCTTAAGCAGGCTCGAGAAAAGAAACGGCAACGCGGATCGAGTGCACCATCGGCGATCACCTCGACAAAGCTGCGCCCTTACCCTGCACTTTGCCAAACACCTCGAACTCAACGGAGACTAACGGTTCGTCGCGGAGGGGGTCGTCCGCAGCCATCCCTGTCACCTGGCGAGCTGCAACTCCTTCAACCCCGCGAGAGCACGAAACGCGTACGCCACGGGAACGTGACTACCGTGCGGCTAGCAAGTGCGAGATAATCTTATCCCGTTCACGGTGCGACGGCAACTTCACCTTTCCCCGTGATGCGACCTACCGACTGATTCTGAATCGTCGCACCAAGGCGTCCCGACGCCTCAAATAGACTCCCCACTCCGCGGCGGAGAAATCCAATTGCGATCGATCCCCGATCGATCGACCCGCGCCGCTCGTACCCTCGAGCATACCGACCCTTTACAGTATTTTTAATCGCCCTTCGATTCCGCGCCCTTCCCATCTCGCGCCGCCGCTCCTCCAACGTCCAAGGAACTCGAGGATAGTAGACGGGCAGAGCGCACAGAAGATTGCTCTCTACAAAGAAAACATAGGAACAAAACGGTCATCGATTCACTTCCCTCGGTTCGTCTTCCTTTCTCTGCTCTCCTTTATTTCAATCAACGTCGCGGTGTTAAAAGTCGCATATACGAGCGTATATAAATTATACCGTTGCTCATCTTACGTGAAACACCCTGTACATGTTGGCTCGCGGGTGCGATCTCGGTGGACAAGAGTGGGCTAACGAGCCGGGGCTCGTGCGAGAAATTTCTGACTAGGTTCGATTCTCGATCGCGTCGGCCCTTCGTGTCGCGGCGACGATCGATTTCTTAATATCCCGCGGGGGAGGGCGGGGAGGACGAGCGGGTGGGGAGGGGGAAAGGGTGGCCAGAGGGAGGGCGACTTCCGGCGCGACGGCTGGCACCATTGTCCATTGTGGAAGTATTAAATGTAGGCCAGGAGGTCGGCCGCTCATCGTCGAAACTTAACCACTTCCCATCGATGCGCCAGCCGCCCATTGTCCCGTCATTATTCCAGTTAATTAATTATTAGTACGCCGGTGACGTCGTAATTGGTGTACAAGAGCAAAAACTGCGGGGTGTACAGGATGCGGGGGAGAAGGTTATAACCCATTTATAATGATCGTGTCCAGTCTATTACCATTGTCATCGTCAAGGTCTCATCTAGGCCCTAGGATCGCGGCTGGTGCGAGGCGCGCCTCGGTACCGATAACAGATGAGCGTCGCGAGAATCTCGGACGGGGGTTGGTGGCTGGGGGGGACTGGTCGGGGGTGGGTGGGCTTTTGAGTTCGATGTGCTTCTTCGGGTGGACAGGGTGCCGACGATCAAAGCGGGACTAACGTATCGATGACTAGAAATCCTACAAAATCGACGCTGGCCGAACTTCCGCTCGCGCTGCCAACGGATCTTACGAATTAATCTCCGCGGGATCGTTCCCGCTCGACCGGATCGCCGATCTTCTTGCGTCGTTCTGTAAATTGCGCGACAGCACTCCTGTGCGTGCACATTCTGGGACGAAGGGTGTGTCCTGCCGAGGGGGTGGCATTCTTGCTGACATACGCGACGGAACACAGTTAATTATGTACAGCGAGTTCGTCACGCGCAGCATCTTCCAGGCGCGCTTCGCGATCGATCCCCGCACTCGTTCACAGCCATTCACTTGAACCCTGAACCGCAGCCTCCCTTGCGCCCCGCGACCTTCGCCGGTGTCGTCCTCGTCAGCTCGCAGTCCTCGCCGATCCTCCTTGGCCCGTGTCTAATTAAATCGACGATCCTAATCGCCTATCTGCGTGTCTACTTACATACGTCGCCTATCTGCCGATCTACGCACCTATTCGCGCTACTCGCTTTATTCGATTCGCGATCTAGCTGTCCATCGGTGGACGCGCTTTACAGTATCTCGGTTCCTCGACGGCTTCAATGTGAAGCCACGGATCGTTCGCCCGATTTCGGGTGCTCGCGATCAACTTCACTGCACGATCACCGACCGGGCACAATCTTCTTTTCAAAGCTCCGCGCTCGACGTTCGGGACGATCGTTCGGTTTAGAGAGGCTCCCGCTTGTCGAGGGCGGTTCGTTTCTCGACGCTCGAGTTAGACGAGAGATTCAGGACTCGCTGGCAAGATCGTGGTGGCGGTGCTGTTCGGCAGTAGGGCACCGTTCTCGGTGTCTTTAGCGTTCCCGTCCGCTCGCGGCCGGAAGTCCTTCGAGGCGACCAGCAGGTTTCGTCGTCTTGCTTCCTTCTTCTCGCGTTCGACCTGAAACCGAACGTCGGTCAGTGGTGTCTCTTGTAAATTTTAACCATTGTTTACAAGTATCTTTGCGTTGCAGCTGCCTGGTTCTATTCGTATTTATAGCTTCTACTACTCAAAGTTATTTAATTTAAACAACAGCTCTGAAGCATTTCGGAAACAGAGATATTTATATAGTATTGGCTTTAATATACGGCTTTGTCCGGAATTTAGATTCTGATTTTATGACTTTATTTTTTGTGGAAATAAGAGCCGAGGCACATTCCACGACGCCGGAGTTTAGCGGCCGAAAGTTTTTAGGCGACGGACAAACACAGACATATAAACTTTAACGCGCAGAAAATTGCAGCAGGTCCTCCGCAATGATAGTGTGAATCTAGTGGAATGAGTGTGAGCAACCAACCTTGAAGAACAATCGAAGATAGTGGCAAGGGAATACGACGCACTTGCCGTCGTCCTCCTCGGCGTCGATGTAAACGCCGCGGACGAGGATGGAGTTGCTGCAGTTGAGGAGCACGAGGAAGACGAAGCAACCGACGTGGGTGATCCAGCAGGACAACTCCGGGTTGTCCGGGACCAGCCAGAGGTCCAGGACGTTCCAGATGCCGCGCCAGACGTTCACCGTGCCCAGGAAGCTGAGCAGCAGGAAGCTGTCCGCGGCTATCAAACGCGCCAGACCCTGAAGCCGTGCGCACACGTACCGCATCAGCGGTTGCAGGGAGAACGTCACGGTCACTATCGCGTAACCGATGGCCTGCAATTCAACAAATAAACCGTCAGAACGCAATCATAGAATTCGATTCGCGCCGATTACGTGGTAACTACAAGAGAATTGCTTTGGATTGCGCCGACCGGCTCGCATATCTGGCCGCGCAAAGTCGAAGTATCTAGGTGGCTACTGCCTTGCCTTGTTTCTTCTAGTCCCTCCTAGTATCTTCTACCCTCTGCCCAGTTACTTCTATTCTAGCTCACCAAATAAAGCTGCAATCGCGAACTCAATGGTTCTCCGTCAACTAAATCCGTGACTCATTGCGCGGAGTGACATGCGCCCTGATTCGGTGGGGCCAATTTGGCGATGATATCGATAGGCAGCATTACGTTAGATTAAAAAATTGTTGCTTCACGCGTTACGTTCCCGCGGGAAGGAACTGTAAACGGCAATGGTAGTTGGCGCAGGAGCTCCGCGGATCCTGCAGGATATACCCGAGCGATCATTCTCGTTCGATCCGGACCGAGCGACGACGGGAATGAGGAAAACGGTCGTGGATGACGTCGACGTTCCCGTCGGCCGGGGATCCCAGCGAATCAGTACACCGAGCAAATCGTCGGTCCGGTGTTTCACGGTTTCGAAGCGGCATTGCAAGCGAGTAAATGCGTGAATTGGATGACCCTCGCGCAATCATCGACCCTCTTGAGAATTTACGTTGTCGTCCAGTCGCGATCGTATCGATCCGCCTCCGAGCGCCTCGTTTTCTTCTTTTTTCAAAAAGAAGACAATAGTTGGGAGGAGAGAGCGGAAGGGAGGCGACGCCGGAGCAGCCGCGTTAACGCGAACACGAAGAATCAGGATTAATGGCTCGGAATCGTTCAATTAACGTCAATCTAGCCGCGATTCCGGCGCGCCGCCGCGACGGAAAAGTTCCCCGTTCGTCGAATCCGTGCGGAACGGCTGATAAATCGCTGCCGAGCACCTGTCTGGAGGAGGGACAGCCTGGCGCCGTTGAAATTTGTTTACGAGCTCGCCAGCAGATCCCGCGGTTATCGAAACCGCGGAGAGTTCTGATCGACGACGTCTCCGATCGATCCGCGAGCCGAGCGGCGGTGGCCGTTTAATCCGAGGCCTCCGAGACGTCTCGATCACGGTGCCCCGTCGATCCGCGATAACGAATTCGCGGTGTAGGCCGTCTAGCTGGCTGGCTCCTAGATCTTATCGACCGTCCCCTCGTCGGCGAGACGCCCGGCGCGTCGAAACTCCGCGGAACGCCGGCAATTCCCAGCGCCGATCGCCGCTGGTCATCTGTAGCCCGCGGGATCACCGTGGACTCCGTCGCGGCTTACAAGAATGTTATTATTATCGCCGGAGCGGATACGTGGCGCCGATTGAACGTCATTTTGCAACGGAATAATCCCCGGCTTGAATGTTAAAATATTTGTGCGGGCTCCCCGGTGTTTGCCAATGCCGCGCTGTTTGAACTGCGCGAAAAGAAGGAGCCGCGACGATCGCTCCGCGAGCCATCGAGGTAGGTTCTCCTGTGCGCGAGTGGACGCAACTTCGAGAAAATTCAGAGTCGATTTTCTCGAGGACGAAGCGGAATATCAAGAAATTTCATTCCTTTTTCTAGACTTATTTTCTTCTTATAAGTCGAAAAGAAAGAGTGACTTTTTTCGATAGCGCGCTTCATCTTCGAGGAAATCGACTTCGAAGTTCTCGGCGCTGCGCCCGGACGCGTATAGGGAAACTTACCTACCTATAGAACGGCGGGCCGATCGGCGGATCCGAGATATGATGCTCCGCGGGGGAGGTTGAAGGCGCGGATGATCCTCCTGCCGGTGGATTCGACGGCCCATTTTCGAATGGAGCACGGGCGAAACGATTGGCTAATGGCGGGCAAAAGGGATCAACGATCGTCATTATTGAAAAATTAAACAAATCCTCTCGTTGACCGCGTTCTACGCAACGTATTCAGAGAAGTAAACGGGCAGGCGGTTGTAATAGAGTGTCTTACGCACACATCAACAGTTTTGTCATGTGCCCTCGCAATCATGCAATTGGCGAATATTCAATTATACAATCGGACCAACGGCGTGCCGCTCGCGCGCACTGCGTAGGTGGCACGTTTCAAAATGTCGTTCAACACGTGATTTGCTAATGACGCCCGACGACACGCGTTCATCGATAGGAGAGGCACCGTCCAGTGTTTTGCACGCCGCTGCTGCTTTATTTATTTACTTGCACGCCACGATGGTAAATGGGCCCCGAGGCGCAACAGCTGGGAGCAGCTGGATCTTCCGTCGGGATCACGGTGACACCATTCAAATTGTTCTACTTCCACGTCTCAACGCGCAGAGAATGGGAACGATTCGAAGTCGAGTTCTTTCCGTGCCAAAATTATGGGACCACTACTATCTCATGGCGCAGAGATGAATGATGAAGACGTCATCGTGCTGTCGTATGTGCACGTGCTTGTATTTACATAAACAGACACGATGGGAGATTTCGAGTCACTTTTGAAGAATATGATTGTAAATTTTATTCGTTGCGTGTATGAGCTGGAACACCCGAGAATGAATGTGAACCCCTTTCAAAATATTAATTTCTCCCTTTTCTCGAATAGAGTCTACTATTTCTCCTGTAATTTCTAGTATTTATTCTCCTGCGCTCAGATACTTTGTAGGTGCCAGAGTGTTATTGAATCTTCTGCAGCTTTCTGTGTACTGAATGCGATCAGTATTGAGTTATTAATCGTCGAAATGAATCCACGGTCAAGGGATGATTCTTTTTTATTAACCAGTCAGCGCCCAGTGTGACGTATACGTCACATCATTTTCAGACGTATTAAAAAAATCGATAGTCGATAATTTTGGGTCCCAAAACGGTTCAGTTCTTTTAATGGCTCCGAGATGCAAGCTACTGATGCGTTTACCGCTGTAAATAATGTTCACAGTAGCCATGGAAACGTTTCTGGCGAATGCATGTTGGACATTTTTCAATAATCTGAAACGATGCTCTTGTTTTCTTTAAACAGTTGAGAGTAAAATTATTTGTTTTTGTTATACTATAAGAATAATGTTTGTAAAGTTTGATTTATGGAAAAAAAATCGCTTTTTTAATCCGTGCACGCCCAGTTTGACGTATTCGTCACATCGAGAAAATCATATTTCGACTGGCTTTTTTGGGAAAACAACGACGAAGTGCAGGTATTGGGACCATTTTTCAGTTAACTAATCGCAAGATATTACTTTTTTCCGCCGAGAAAAGTGTCTGGGCCATAAAGGGTTAAAGAAAAAATATGAATATCGACACTCACGAGGGATCCAATGGCGGAGTACTCTCGATCGTCCGGGAACAGGTAGAGATCGAAAAGTATCCAAACCCCCCTCCAGACGAAGACGACCAGGGTGCCGACGACGCCGACGCTGAAGGCGCAATCCAATAAGTACAACGACCAGTCCCTCGTGTTCTGCAATCAAACAACATAAACAATAGATAAGCATCACCTACGGATGAGGACTCGGGAAATATTTGAAGAAGCACGGGAACCACGATAAGGTAACGCTCCGCGATTGTCACTCCGCGCCGAGCTTACGTCGAACATTTATTTATGAGGAAAGATTTTACGCGGATCTTTAACTCCCGGCAAAACAGTAGTTGAGCCTTCCCTGCCAGTGGGTAGCAATAAAGGTGTTCTCTCTTTCGCGTTAACGATATCCCCGTGATGCTACGATATGGATCTTCGTTGGATCGATCATTGCTTTAGAAATATCGAAGGAAAAACGATACGAATCCCAGGTATTTTTAGAGACTCTGTTCCCAAAATCGTTGCGTATCGAAATTAGTCAATCTTCGTCCCAATCCCGATAAGATTGATCGAACGAGGCGCGATCGACGGTTAATGCATTCGTTGCGTCAGCAGCGCGTGCGTGCTTTTCGCGTGGATCGCCAAGTCACGCTTCCCTAAATTCACTGATTCATTGAACGGTAAATTGCTGGCGTGCCGAAGGGACGGGGACATATTGCGACGGCACAGCAGCATCGGCAGAAGTGAAAATTGTGGAAGATAACAGCTCGGAAAAATTGTAGATCGAGTGGTCGAAAAGATGTTGAAGTTGAACAGCTACCTTGCAATTCGCGTTACCCACTTTTTTCTTGTTAAATGGGATATTTCTTAATCAACGAAAGCACAGGATTACTTTGTTGTTTCAGATGCAAGGACCAGTTTGACAGATCGATCCCCGAAGGATCTTCCCATCGAGGCACCTATTCACGAGGCGGAGCCTGCATCAGAGTGCATCACTCGGTTACTTTGCGCGACACCCTTCTGTCCTCGATTTTTAAGTGACAGAGAGGACTCAACTGGCGATAGCTAATTTAAGATCGTCCCACTGTCTCCGTTGATTATTCCAGCGAATCCTGAACACAATTTTCCAATATGCGCCAAGTAGATATGGTAAATTAAAGTCACAGAAGGAAAGCAACGCGTTCAAACTTGGGAGATTACAATCTACTTCGAGGGACTTCTCTGTGGGTCTTCAAATTAGAAATCAGAACTGAAATCATTCTTTGTGTAGAGTCAAGGTACATAACGCCGAGGGTCCAATGTCAAAAGAGGAACGCGATCGTCTTTAATTCATGTAACGAAGGAGGAACGTTCGTGTAGGTTTGATTTCGTCGAGCAGGGCTTATTTCCCAAAATTTCTATCTTCGTTTAACGAGGAGAAAGCGTCGAATAATGCATTGGCGTAGCTTCTGGCCTGCCCTCGTGCGTGTGCATACTGCACGGACGCGATGCTGTTCGACTGTCGGGAGAGACAGCCGGAAACTGTGCTTATACCTTGCACATCGATACCGTGCAACACGCAGCTCGAGCTCCACTGATGCGTCAAAGTATGCTGTCTAGTTTTTTACGTCTCCCACTTAACGTTTACAGCGATAAAGTCAACGTTCCCTTAACACTTTCCCACGATCTTTCGTTTAAAAATACGAACGCTGGAATCTACAGGCCTGGGCTATTGGAAAAAGCGCGCGCCAGTGTCTCGGTTTCTATTCTGATTTCAGCTAATTTCGATGGGCGACAGAGTGGACGAAACGGAATTGCAGAGAGCTGATAATCGACGAAGATAATAGGGTACACGGTCTTATCGTCACAGAGACAAAAAACTTTCCGCAATCTCTAGTCACAGAGACATCGGATGTGTTTGAATTCCGTTCGAATGACCGATATCGATTGCGTCAATAGCGCAATTTGCATCGCGGGGAGAATTAGTTTAGACACTGGTTTAATGAAAGTGTATGAAAGCGTAGGGACGCGGAGCTTGCAGTATGTATGGCAACCAGTTGGAAGGAAGAAGAGCACGGAAGTGCGTTCACGGGGATGCTTCGAGATTTTAAGAATATAGGGTAAATCCGGTAGTCGCTATATTTCAGACTCTACAGATTTCTAGACTCAGAAAACACATTCAGCCAACTGTTTAACTCCTAGAGAATCAATTGTTCTGAACCATAACACGCTTTTGCGTATATAGAGTTTGAATTATAGCGACTTGGCCAACTCTCCGGCCCGACCGCGTCTCCCGGATTTACCCTACCCAAATAGATTTTCCCGCAAGCAACATTTCCCAACACCCACCTAAGTAAATTACAAAAGCACGGCGGTAGTTCTTCAGCCTTCCACTTCCTCTTCTCGGACCCTATTCTTCACTCACCCCCCCCCATCTACCTTCGCAACCTACACCCAGAAGAAGCTTCGCGACCCTAACCTTCGTCCATCCCTCATTCATCTTCGGAAACCTACACCCAGAAGATTGCTCGCTGAGGCAAGAGCAGAGCCGCGGGATGCCAGGCTACTTACGTCCACGCGGAACATGGTCTGCACTTCGAAGTATCCTGGACAGGAGTCCAAGCAGAGGGAGAAGGGTGGCGCGGAGATGTTCCTGACGGCGCGCATGATGGCGAGTGCCAGCAGACTAACGGCGGTGGTGGCGAAGACAGTGCTGGCCGTGAGTTCTGTGTACAGGTCGAGGGCCTGCCAGGCGCCGCGCCAGGCGTTCACGCAGCAGAAGCCGAACACCGCGGTGTACAGCCTGGAGCCGACGTAGTACAAGAGCCGGTGCTGGTCCGGGTGCAGCTGCTCGTTCAGAACGTTCTGGGACACGTTGAACGAGCACAGGCCGATGAAACCGATCACTATAGAGGCGAGGCTGCTTAGCACCGGGTCCCCTGGGTACACGTAGACGTCGCTGAGGCCCCAGGTGCCTCTCCAGTAGCCGACGACCGCCGGCGCGGCCACGGTCGCCGAGAACACCGTGTCCAGGATCGTGAGTATCGTGTAATGGAGACGGCTCGATGAACGACCGCTCAGACCGCTCGTCATTCCGGTGCCACCGCGTAACTCGACCATTCTCATCCAATCCTGATCGAGCCTAGTCGCACCGCTCATCATGCATGACTCGAGGCTGTGTCGGTACGCTCTCTCTGCTGGTGCATGACTTTGGCCGGGGCTTTCGACGTGTTCCACGGATTGCCCGGGTTGGTCATTCTTCGGTCAACTCGCGGCTTCCGTCAAGTGTCAGCAAGCTGTGCGGCGGGGCAGCTAGCTGATCGTTAGAAGTTCTCGCGCTGTGCCCCGAGGGACGTTTTTTTTTGGCTCGTGTTCCAGTTCGTGGCGAGCGACGAAATCGGGAAGAATCTGTCCGAGGGTTTCAAACAGGATCTGAAGAAAGGCTTCTGGACGTGTACACCAGCCTACCGATCCCAGAAGCTGGCACTCGGTTTCACACTTTCGACGACTCTGGCCACGGTACTCGCAGGTTCACTCGAGCTCCCTGCAGGATTCAACGTCCGCGAGATCCTCCTAGCGTTTGCAGCGAATCTTCTTGAAGTAGTACTGCCTCTGGATCGCAATGATCATCCTACCCACTGGACCTGTTCCTTTTGACGCTCTCCCGGGACGATTTCGGTGGTTGCTGCTCGGTGATCGACAGGGAACGATACTCTCGGACTGGCTGCAAGCTATGGAGGCAGGTATTCGCGACTTCCTCCGGGCATCTTCAGACCCCCGACGGCACCGTCATCGCGCCACGCGTACTCCTTGACACAGGATGACGTTCGTTTGCCAAAGCGACGATCAGATCCAGCGGCTAGCTCGCGGTGGAGCCGTTCGTCTCGGTTATTTCCGAGAGCTCCGTAAAGCCGTCGGCGGTTTCGTTCACTTTTCTCGACGATGGCCGACCGACTGCGTTGCGGATGGTGCACCGATGCACACGGGGCGGGTACGCGGCTGTCAGCCGACAGGTCGGGCTGCGGGTGAGTACTGGCATTTGTTCAGTCACCGCTATCTTTTATCAAGTGCTAAGCACGGACCAACACTATCGCATTATCATGAACGGCACCGTCATACGGGCCATGGCATAGAGAATAGTACGGTGCTCTGCTCTCTTCCCTTCCTTCCTCCATCTCTCTGGCCACCCCCACCCACGTGTTCGCGTAAAGCCACGGTTCGTATACGGTCGATTAACGATACGGGGGGAGGGGAGGGGGGGGGGGGGGGGGTAACGAGCTTTCGACACCCACCGAGCGACGTTCTAAGAAAGTCCAAAGGGGATCCCTGTCGCAGCAGGAAGTAGACAGGAGCGTTTCGATGGCTGGGCCAGTAATTGGAGGGCGCGAGCGATTGTCAGGAAATTTTTGTCGATTGGTCGCTGGGCCCGCGGCCACCATCCGCGGGGGTCTCACTTTGACCTTTCAGCTCTCAGTCGGTGAACCCGAATGAATGGCGGCGAACGCTGATGAACGTTCATCGTTACGGCTACTGTTCGCCAATCTGCCCGCTGTCTAGCCCCTGGCTCCTGCTGCGCTCTGCTGCAACGTACAGGGAGTTTAATAATCCCTGTGTAGGCGCGGATGCCACTGGACCGAGTATTTGAAATTTCATTAAAGATTTTTCATGGATTCGTAGATTTTCGCCGCCCCTTTTCTGTGGAAGGGATCGAGCATCCTTGGGGGGGACGGCAATTTGTGAGTTTTTCAGTTCTGGAGGATGAAAGGGGAGCAAAGGGTTACGAGAATTGTGACGTTTGAGGCAATGGCCGTCGATCGTACAAAATACGCGTACTTCCACATATTTCAGCGTCGCCTTTTAATCTGGATTCACATGGTCGATTAAAAACTGATATTTCACGATACGCGTCTGCGGTGTCAGATGCAGACAGCAACTGCGTTTGCGTGGTATCGTTTACTACTTTTGTGTGCGAATCAGCAAATATTCGATATTATTGCCCACCATGTGTAACGGTTCAAGTAATCGAGGGTGTACGAAACTGTGATGTGAATCGGATTTACTGTTCCGGTTTTAATAAATCTTTTATAGACTCACCGTCCCAATAAAACGTCCGTTCGCGAAACAGGGTGGAGCAGTTGTACCGTTAAAAAGTTTCTTGAACCAGTTTTATTTAAATTAGGTATAATAATTCGGGCATCAAATAAGTGTGGTTCAAGTCGTTTGCAGGAAGGCCGCGAGGTTACCTTGAATTTTATTATCGTAAGCTGGCATCAAAGGCATCGCAACAGAAAAACGCTTTTGCGCGATATCTGTAGGTCTCCAGTCTATATGTCAGTGGCAGTTTCAACGTGAAGTTTCAACGTTAATTTTTCGTATTATATGAGCAACGTTCACTCACTGGGGGGTGTTCACTCACTGGAGAGGTGACCCTACCAGCAATTTTTACTATCGTGATCGACGTGCAGACGGTAATTAACGATTCAGGAACCGGTTGTTGATTGATAAGAAACAAGATAGTGGCCGCAGAAGAGGCGACAGGCCACCTTGAAGCCTCATTTTTCTGAGTGGCGTTTCCTGTCCGCCAGTTTCATCGAGCTTTTGTCGAGCCGAACTCATCGCTAATCGGCACCTTTTTGTGCACCAATCAAGCTTGGATTACGGCGATCCTCTCACCTTGACCCGTCATCTGTTTTTTTTTTTCGCGACAGGCTTTGTTAGCGACGAAAAGTGAATCACACCATCGCGTTCGATCACGTTTCTCCTTTATTCAGAGCTAATTCGCTGCTCCATGCGTGCAGCTTCCGTTTCTCCGTCACCTTTCGGTAATTGGCGCAGCTAGAAGTGGCTGGAATAATCGTCACCTCGCTGCCTTCGCGGTAGAATGTCTCGAGGCAACGAAATCACCGAATTGACTCGGCTCGCTCTCAAAGCTTCTTTTCGATAGAGTGTCGTACTTTGCAGCACGTGAAATCTGTCACACAAAAGCGCACGAATTTCGTGATTCGTGTAGGCATCAATGAGCGCCGCACAGGTAATGCCCCGCTCGCGATAAAGTGATAAACCGTGTTGCTCAACAATAAATTCGTTCCTCACAGCATATCAGAGAAGTTTTACCATGAAGTTTACTAAGAATGTTATTCAACGATGCTCCAACTTGTACATTGTACAATCTGAATTCGATATCGGTATCAATCTTGAGGCGTCCAAAAGTAGCATCAATATATTACGCGGTCCACTCAGATAATCAAATCAATGCAATTGGATCCCTGATTATTACTTTGTAAATACAGAATGAACCTGGGAAAACCCGAAATCAGAAGTTTTCATTCATCGCTCGTTTTCCTATATGTAGATATTTAGCACCGCTCATTTGCAATATTTTCTCGCGACTTTCCCAAAGTGTATACACAAAGTGTATACACAAATACACATATATGGAGTATTGTAACTGTGGGAGGGTCTCCATCCAAAGTGATTGTTTCGAGCGACGTTACAAAATAGAGGCACGCTGATACATTATCGATGTATCATCCAGCGATCTCGAAAGTAGGTACATGTATAGACCGTCGGACGATAATTGAACATTTACTTTCCTCGTTGACACTGGCACCGATGTCTCCATCCACTGGGGATGTTTCGTTTCGCAAAGTTTCAGAGAAGGCCGTGACGAAAGTGGTTAATCTTTCGCGAAGATACGAAGGGAGATTACTTGCACAGATTTCTAGAATTTCTACCAGTTTCCTTAACCCTTTCCCCTTATATCGCATCGAAGGAAGAGGTAATTTTGCTAACAAACATGGCCGGGGATTCCCTGACAATGGAAGAGCTTTGCAAGTGCACTGTGAAAGGCTCGAGGATCTTAGGAAGATGCTTTTTACCAAAGACTACATGGTGAAACTATAATATATTCTTTTGGAAGTAATAAAGTCCCTAATGGATCTTATTGGCGAAACTTACCAATTTGTATCTCGTTGGGAAGTAGAAGACGTAGGTGAGTTTGTCTACGAAGACCACCGAGGGAACTGCTATGAGATTTCGCACAGAACGCAGAGCTGCAAGAATTGCTAGTATCGCTAACATCGTGCCTACAGTTATCCTGTAACAAATTAGTGGAATCAAGTTAACCGTGGGCATTTTTTTTCAGAGGAGCTGGCAATGCATTCTTGGCGGGCAGACAGTGATTGGATAGATTGTTATTATTTAAAAGTAAAGGAACAGTGATTGGATAGATTGTTATTATTTAAAAGTAAAGGAACAGTGATTGGATAGATTGTTATTATTTAAAAGTAAAGGAAACTATTGCAACCGTTCTAACGAAGCAGCATGCTGTAATTAATATTCTACTTAGTATTATACTCGAGCACAGGAGATATTCTCTTATGATTGCTATCAGCTTGAGATTAGCATAATATGTATATGGAAATGCCTGAGACGATTAGCAAACTCATCAGCTACGGCACCGGTGGTCCATGTGCTCTGAGCTCTAAAAATACAAATAAACTTGTTACATTCCTACCATTACTTCCTTAAAAAGCATTTTCCTTTTCAATAATAATCGACTTTACATAGTTCTAAGTAATGCACGTTTAAAGATAGAACAGAGCTTGGATGCACTTTAAGGTTTGGGCGTTAAGGGGGGAGCCTACCTAGAAATTTTCGAAAAATCGATTTTGATATTTTCTTGAAGTACAACATCTTGAAAATATTCCCTAAAAGTGTCAAGTTAATCCGACCAAAATTGACAAAGTTATACGCGTGTAAGTAGGTAGGTGTTCCTCGTTGTAGCGCTCAGACCCAAAACTTTAAACGCGTTTTCCTCAAAATCATGTTTTCAAAGTCGGTGACACACATAACTAAAAAATTAATGAACCGATTTACTTATTTTAGGGTTAACAATCTAAGCGCTACCGGGAGATTTTCCTTTCTTTGCCTAGATTTATTTTACACTCGAAAAACGATCGATTTTTCGCCAAATATCGATGCTTTAACTTTGCACAGCCGCCAGTTTGTCTCAGAACAATTTTTCCAAAATCGGGCACGATAGCGCTTAGACAATTTCATATATTATTATAATATATTTCATATATTATGTAAAAAAAATTCGGATTTTCAATTTTGGATGATCTTGCACCGAGCTACTATTGTCACCACAAAGCGCCTTAAAAAAGGACGTCTCGGGCATACCTACATATAACTCACAAACCTTTCAATACTTATTACCACAAAAAATACTGAAATATCCGTAAGATGTACTCTTTCCACTAGCCCACTGTTTAATAATAAAAGTTTATCGGTTTTTCTAGAAAAAATTCCCAAAGAAGCATGTTCTTTTGACCGTTCTAGGTAGGCCTCCCCCTTAAGGGCACTCACCGAATGTGGCCGCCGAAGAAGTGGTCGAAGATCATCCATCCGCCTCTCCATTGCGCGTTGCAAGCGACCCCGAACACGTACGTGTAGGAAATTTGCGCGATCTTGAATAACGCATTGTTTGCCCAACTTTTCTTTCGCCATGCGCCGGACACATGAGCGTGCAGATAGTTTTTGAAGACCGCGAAGCCAGTGTGCACAAAGCCGCCCAAGGCGAAGCAGAGAATCCCCGGGAACCTTTATACGTCATACAAAATCGATTTTACGAGATCTAGGCCAGATATACTTCACTCACGCGATCAATCACAGTAACTGGAGCTCACCTGTCGTTATGCAGGTCCATCAGGCCCCATATTCCTCTCCAAAAACCGACAGTCAATGGAGTGATTAATACCATCGAGAGGAGCACGTCAATTAGTGACCAAATTCGTTTCTTCTGTTTATTTCCTCGCGTGCTATCGCAGTCTCCTTCTTTGGCCAGCGTGCGCACGAAGTTTGGCGCGTCGAGGGTGTTGATCTAATCGAAAGGCAACGTGGCTGAGTTTCCAGAAAAATCGCACGCTTTGGAACGGACGCAAGTGGCTGGATAAGTACCTTCGCATTATTCTCGAATCTTTCGTTGATGTCCACCGTGGTCGTCGATTTTTCCGAGACGTCCTCTTTCAGATTGTCTTCCTCGCAGTCACTAGGATCACCCTGGCTACCCTCATCGTCGATTTTCAGCAAAACGAGAGCGTACCTCTTGCTTCTGCCCAATTCTTCGTAGTTCCAGGTCTTCTTCTCGGAGGGTTTCTTTGATGTCTTCAGCTCGATGCTGCGAATCTTGTTGTTGCGGAGTTTGAAGACCTCAGGGATGTCGTCCAAGCTTCTCACCCTTCTTTCGTTAAATTTGTACATGCTGGGAAGCGGCTTAGAACGCTGGTAGAGTGCGTCGATATGACGGCCTATCACGGACTGTCATTATCAACGAAACGTTCTTTAAACGAATCCTGAAATGTTAAGTGCCGCCTTTCGTTATCACTAGGCATAGTGCGAATGAGACGCTTGCGCATAAACCTGTTTCATTTCTACGCTGGACTTCTCTGTTTGCGTCCATGCAGCTGGGGATAGACTTTATTAGACTTGATCCCGATGCACACGTGTAAACTCCATTTGGATTACCATACCGATACGAGTAGTTTCCAGTTTTTTTTCTTCGATCAAACTAAGTAGTTATCTCCGCATGCTTCTCATTTCATCCGGCTTTGAATCGTATTACCATGATTGCTTTTTTTTGTAAGGAATAGATTAAGAGTGTCGGTAGAATTCCTAGAATCTTGAATACCAGGTGATTCATTCATAAATTTTTTCATTCTCCAAGCTCGAACTAATCGACTCCACTTTTTCATCGTCGAACGAGAAGTTCCTTTCGTCAGGTCTCTGCTATTATTTCTGTTACAATGTTGTGACATGCTCGCGCTCCCTGGTGCAGGGATTTGTTGACGGTAATGCCGTTGCTCAATCGTCAAATATTTGATCGGCAGTGATCCGACGATAAATATAGAAAGTCTTCTGCGGGAGGACCGAATGCTTAATAAAGACACGAGACGGGTAAACAGAATCATGCTCCGTCGTTAAACGTCGAACCGGTGCGATAATTAGCCACGTACATTTGTCAATTAAACCGGTTGCGCGACGTTCATCGAGATTTCGTAGAGGACTGAATCATTCTAAAAAGTTTTCCTTAAAATCACGTGCTAGACGTTTGCGAAGTCTCAAAGCCTCTTCGGTATAAATTGATTCGTATATTAAGGGGTCATTCCTGTTAGACGGGTTGAAAAAATTGATTTTTTTAAAAACATTTTTTAAAGTACATATCATTAAGAATGTACTGTTAAATTTTCAGGGATGAATTACGATTATTTTAGCTTCTACAGAGGCATTTGTAGGGAGCGCAGAGGCTCGGCCTCTATAGATGAAAAATTTGAGCGCGTTCTTCTCGAAACGTCATTTTTTCACATCGTCAAGATAAAATCTCAAAATCTATCGAACCGATAGCTTTATAAATTTTACAGCTTATTCTGCACACCAATGACTCACGCAGGGAATAGAACCAAGTATTTTCATTGAGTCTAACTTAGTTTTAAAATCGAAAAAAAGTGAAAAACATTTTTCTAATTTTGAAGATAAATTACTAATTATAGTCCGAACGATAGCGACAGTCATACTGATCAAGAATCTGTTTTGATTTTTGGGTTCAGATAAGTCTAACAGCTGAAATCGCCTTCACGAGCGAGCCATGAATTTTTAAACATGTCATCAAGAGTTCAAGACCGCATTCAAAATCATTTTAAAAGCAATAATTTGATTACTTTCATATTTTTTATTTACTGTAGAAACGTAGTTTAATAAATAGAAAGAAGTTTTATTCCACTACTATAATTATTTGCGCTGCAACAAATTTCTGAAAATCGCCGAATTTCTCGGCGCGCTAACCGAAACAACCCTTTAAAAAATGGAAGAAGAAATAGGAAAGAAGAGACTGCCAGGGATTATGCGAAGTGCCCGTGTTTGCCGAAAGACGTCTGGATGGAGGGTATAATGAACTTCGACAGGAGTGAACGAGAACTGTCAACAGCGGGATATATCTCGTTTACGACAGCAAATCGAGTGCTCCTTCAGGTAAGCATACTTCCTCAGGCGCCACTGATAAAGCGATTTCTGGCGCCTGTCGAACCGTAGCGTCGTGGCGCGATCGCAAACCGCAGCGTTCAGCGAGTCGTCTTTAATTACCGCGATGTTCGGACAAATTCTGGCTCGAATCCGCGCGGAAGATGCACGTGTGTTTGTTCTGTCACTTAGCCGTGCAACCTGACGGCGAGTTTCGTGTCTGTGATCCAAGGTGATGCAGGTGACGATCGAAGAGTCAACAGACGTATGTCTCGGGTACAGAAAATATTGATTTTTTTTTTATAATATCTTGGCGTAGGTAATGGAGAAGTGCTTTGGCTGGTGGGTGGTATCTTTATTTGGGGGAGGAAATGTGATTTTATTCTGTGATGGGGTGCGAGTCCACTTCTGGGTGATCTGCTTCTCCTGGCGTACTCATGATGGTGTATTTCTAATAATTATCTACTCCTAGTGGTGTATATATTTGCGAAATTTTTATAAAAAAAACTGTGGAACATATTTATTTGAAATTTGGCAAGTTGTTTTATTGTACTTTTAAGTATTATTACAAATTTTTATGAGGCTATACAAAAAAAAATGTGCGTGTATAGATCGTTGATGGCAGAACGTTGAAAAAAAAACGGCTCGTGCTGGCGTTGATGGAAAGTGTCCTATGGTTTATCTGAAACGCAAGAAGGAAAAGGGATTCTTAATCAGCATGAACATGGCTATCTATGGAACTAGGATTATGGCTGTATCTGTTACCGTTCTTTTTTTATTTAAATAATTTCTTGCGATTTTTTGACGAAATTCGAACTTTTTTTTCAAAAGGCTGCGATTTTAACAATTTTTCATTTTTCTGAATTGTTCTAGTTCCATAGATAGCGATGTTCATGCAGATTAAGAATCTCTTTTCCTTCTTGCGTTTCAGATAAACCATAGGACACTTTCCATCAACGCCAGCACGAGCCGTTTTTTTTTCAACGTTCTGCCATCAACGATCTATACACGCACATTTTTTTTTGTATAGCCTCATAAAAATTTGTAATAATACTTACAAGTAAAATAAAACAAC
The DNA here is from genome assembly GCA_947577245.1 of Andrena bucephala. NCBI lineage: Eukaryota > Metazoa > Arthropoda > Insecta > Hymenoptera > Andrenidae > Andrena > Andrena bucephala. The sequence goes on from OX387715.1 coordinate 115,691,090, forward strand.
CTGCCAAATTTCAAATAAATCCGTTCAAAAGTTTTTTTTATAAAAAATTCGCAAATATCACCTACTTTTTCGGTCCCACAAAGCAGAACCCCCCCTTAAGTCCATACGATGTACCGCCTTGCACCGATTAACAAGAAACTGTAGTCTGTGCCTGTTATGGCGCCAAATCTTTTTAGCCCAGGGCGCTCAAATTTGTTAAGACAGCCCTGATCTTATCTCCTACCTGAGTCTTTGAAGAACGTAGAATACCTACCCCTAGAAATGATGAAAGGATACATAGCACTTCAAAGCTGATTGTCACCAACACTTTCCACGGGGTGTAATGGCAATTACTCGAGCAGATATCTGTATACGTTTCAATTTATTGTAATTACATTACATCGACAGATGTACACCGCTTTCGGAAAGCTCTGTCCTTATAAAAATACGTAACAAAGCTCGATCGCGCGCAGCAAGCAGGATTACCGATAAATTAGGAAGCGAAACTAGCGTAGGGGGCTCCGTATAAATACGGTTCGTTTCGTTTTTCATTTTTTCTCTTCTTCTTCGTCTTTTGTACCTCGCGAATGAACTCTCGTGATCTGTATTGTGCGTAATCCGGTCGTGGCTCCCCCGCGAAGGAAAACACCTCGTCCTCGTGTAAACAGCTAGTAACTTCATCGTATTATGCGATACCATTATGCGATACGTGTCTTTTCTTCTCGTTCCCTTAAATAACCGTAGAAAATAAAACGAAAGAAGAACAGATTCGTTAGAACTCGACCATAAATCGTACAATATATTAATATATATATATATATATACGTATATATATATATTATTATCATCGTTTAAACCTCTATCGATGGAACTAGCACCAATGACTATTCTCGCGTAGCGATTCCGTTAAAGTACCAAGGTCGACGGACGTTTCGTTACCACGACGTGCACGTCGGGTGGCGCTCACCCTCTCTCGACATACAAACGCAACGTATAAAAAATAAAGTCGGACAAGTGTGTATTTCTTTCGTCCCGTACTTGTCGAGAGCACGCGGAAAGAACGCGGCTCAGCTTCCACCTCGGAGGCCTCTGCGTTCTGCGTGCTCGCCAAGCGATCCGTTACGACTCGCAGTCGATAAGTCGTTAATAGAATAAATCGTCAACGTTTCCTCGCGCATTCCATGTGACATTAGCTAACCGCCGCTCCTCCCCCTCTGCACCCGTACGGAAAGGAGGGAAGGAAAGAAAAAAGGAAATCGTCGCCAACCGACGGGAACGATATCTACACGTTGCACCCTAAGCGATATAAATAGAAACGCGGTAATGTTACATGGAATGTCGGGCTAACAAACAAATCGGGACAATCGGATGCAACCTTGCCCGCGGAGGCCGTGTCACGTCGTCGTGGACCCCAGCCTCTTGCCGATCTCTTCGCGGACCCGCGGGCCTGCAGGAATATAACATTGCACGAACATCACGAATGTACAGGAACGGGTGGGGGTGGGTGGGGCAAACGTATTCTGGCGCCTTTGCAGCGACGATCGTTTCTTGGTCCGTGCAACGTGCTCGGTACAAATACAAACATCTTTATCACACGTGTAAAATCGTTATCGTCCATCGTGTCGTCAACGATTCGAGGGGAGTGTGGGGTTCGTTGAAGGAAGCGAACGTGGATCGAGGGGCGTTCGGTTCCCAGTACGATTGGAATCCGGAGGCGGACGCGCGTCCCCGTTCCCTCCAGCTTTTCTATATCGATTGTTAAGTAGAATAGGAAGATCACCGCGCGACAGACTAGTTAAGTAGCTACGCAGGTCGTTGGCGGCCTCGCGTCTCCGCCTCGCTCGGCTCCTTTGACCGTGCCGACCGAGCGGCTTTCTGGGGCTGGTGTGGTCGCCGCGTCTCGCGTTCAGCCTCTTCAAGGCTAGATCGGCGGCGGGCCGTTCGGGTAGACGACCATCGGCGTGAAGCTTCTCGCGAGACTGTTGGACAGCATGCAGCTGTAGTCCTCCTCCGTGGATGGCACCAGCGAGGCGACGCCGAGCGCCAGCAGCATCAGCGCCTGGATCGGCAAGGAAACGCGCAACACTCGGCCCAGGAAACGGTATCCCCGCGACAATACCGTTCGACTGCCATTGTCACCACTGAAACACGTCCATTTACACCATGGTTATCGTGGTCACCTTCCTCTAACCAGCGGGAAATGCTACTCTTCATTTTCGAGAACGTACACTGCCGCTTCTAAGCCTTTGCCCACTTCTGCGCTCTCTGCGTCCCTCGCGGAACGTTCAAGAAAGAATCGAGAAATCATTCGAAATTTCGGAGCTGCATAATTGGTGGTCGTTTGCTCGGAGCTTTCATCGAGACTCTTTGTTACTATAGTTTTACAGGAGATGCTCAGAAATTGTATCAAGCTATCTACGCACCTAGCACGCTGATCAATGTTATGAATTGGTGTGATAGTAAACGATATGGGCAAATACTCAAGAGCGGTAGCGCAGGTATGTATATACGTACGAGACGTCGAGTCTGATTGAGTCAACGTTTCCCAAAGTTTCTATTATTCCTCCGAGCAAAGAAAGCTGGGAGTGCGAGGTTTCGTTATTGGGGAAACGCTGCTCGGGAACTAAAAACAGAAAATGAAAGAAACGTACTCTGTGCCGGGTGCGTCGTGGGGCCGAACGGTTCCAGAGGCAGCTTCGTCGAGCAGCTACAATACAGTAAAAGAGAAAACACAAACAATAAGGTACTGTGCACGTGAATGCTACTGTCACGAGCCACGGAGTGCGATAAAAATTCTGAGCGAGTCGATCGGAGGCTTGAAATAAACTGTCAGTAATCATCTTTCTGGACGTGTACTGTCGACAGTTACACCATCGGCATTTCCATTCGCCAATAGAATATATTATTCGCCTCCGTGCCTCGTGTTTAAAGTATCGATTAACGTGATCCCTAGACGTAGTGCGTGAGTCTACACCGAAGGCTAACATTTAAGAAGCATGAACCATCGGAGTATCGGCGAGTAGCCACAGAGGACCGACGTTCCCTGGCGGTTTCCGTCTGAAAGCTACCGCCTATGGCTCTCTAGGTATTCGTACGAGACGTTAACAGCTCGAATGTTACGATGCTTCAAGTTTCTCAGGGGATAGACGTAACGGGAAGGACATTCGAGCTTACGTCGTGAGAGAGGGATGCTAGAGAGGAGGTCGTGGCCGCGAGTCCGACGTCCCGGGGGTCCATTCCGAGCGCAGCTCCCAGTTTCAGGGCGTAGATTCCTGTCAGTCGTCGAAGGGACTGCAACCTGAGCCGCAGCTCCTGCAGGCAAGCTCTGGTATCACCTTTCTCCTCCAGCAACTGATTTGCTGACTCCTGCAGCGACAGCACTCGTGGCTCGCATCGCTCCAGGTCGCTTCTCAGCTCCCTGAAATGAACGATGTTGAGTATATTACTATACGAATTAAATTCAACGAGAATTTAGCTGACAAGGGAACATCCTGAGCATAGAAATTCAAAAAAGTCTGAAACTTGGTGAATATGTAGGGAATTTCCTCCTGATTATAACGCAATTTTGGTTTGCTCCCCAAATTCACTCTAAGGGGGTCTAATTGACCCCTGAAAATCCGGTTATTTTCCGATTTTGTGTTGTAACTCGTGAATAGTAAAATAATTTTTTTACTAAATGATAGATCTAATTAAAAGAAGTAACTTTTGTCTTGAAACTTTTTTTCTATCTCTTACAGTTTGCGAGTTATAACACAAAATCGGAAAGTAGCCAAATTTTCAGGGGTTAATTCCGCCCCCTTCGAGTGAACAAAAATTGCGTTGTAATCCTCTACATATTCACTAAGTTTCAGAATTGTTTTAATTTTCAGGTTCGGGATTTTCCATTGTGAGTCCCTTCATTACCACTTCATTGAAAGTGAAACTATACTGACGAGGGAAGATCCCGTACCCGAAAATTCAAAAAACTCTGAAACTTTGTGAATATGTAGGGAATTTCCTCCTGATTACAAGGCAATTTTTGTTTGCTGCTCAAATTCACTCGAAAGGAGTGAAATCAACCCCTAAAAAGTCGGTTATTTTTCGATTTTGTGTTATAACTCGCGAACTGTAAGAAATAGAAAAAAAGTTTCAAGACAAAAGTTACATCTTTTAATTGGATCTATCATTTGGTAAACAGATTATTTTACAGTTCACGAGTTGTAACACGAAATCGGAAAATAACCGGATATTACAGTCCCTTACAGTGAATTTGGGCAGCAAACAAAAATTGCGTTGAAATCAGGAGGAAATTCCCTACATATTCACAAAGTTTCAGAATTTTTCGAATTTCCGGGTTCGGGATGTTCCCTTGTGACTGACATTAATATTTACTAATTCCCTACACAAAGCTGTTATTTTAAGAGAAGAATATTTAATCTAATTTCTTCTTTCTCTGACAAGAAATCCATACGATAAATAAGACAAAAAGTGAACCACCCAGACGTACCTAAATTTATTATACTTGACGGTCATGATTTCAGGGGGTTCGGTCAAGTCGACAGGCTCGCTGGCTCGTATGCTAACTTCCGTTCTCTCGAGCCAGGCTAGCAGTTCCTCTATCGTGCGATGGAACTGGTGGTTGGACATCAGAGCAACCTGTAGCTGTTCCTGCCACCGTGCAGCCATCGTGCACACTTTACTCCACCTTTCGTTCGCCACTGCCAATCTTTCTCTCAGCTGCGTGGAACGACGCGTGTCTTCGTTGTGGTCAGTCAGGTGGGCACCAACGGTGTTGAGACTGACGAGGATGCTCTTATGACTGTCCAGGTCCAGCTGGAACTCGCGATGCTCCTGTATCACGTCCTCCAGTTGCTCGATATTGCTAGGTGGTGAGTGCTGCTCGCTTTGGGTGCCCTCGGCGAGCTCCAGCCACTTCTCCAGCCTCCAGAGATCGTTCTCCAGCTGCGCCCAGTTGCGACGCGAGCACAGGGGGCACGTCAGCCTTCCATTGTCGCTGAAAATTCCAACACATCGATACACTTTACTGTAAGGATCTTCCAACAATTGACTTGATTCTTAAAGAGGACTTGAGTTACTGAGAAACTGTTAGCGCGAAAGAGGGAACAGTCAGTGGTCGCAGGGAGAGGCGCATATGTCGGTGATAGGTAACCTGTGTGTGAAAAATATCTCGCTTAATATTCTTTAAAGATTCTACCTGAGTTCTCTGATTTGTTGTTCCCGGGTCCTCGCCAGGATGAGGAGATTGTCGTATCTGTCCGTCAACGCTTCCACCTCGTTCCCTTTGGCGGCCTGTACGCTCAGCTTGCCATCTTCTATGAGCAGACCGTGGAGATGACGGGCTAGCTCGATCGACGATTGGCAGCTTCCGATCAGTTTGCTCTACAATAACGAATTGGTCAGAGTCCCGTAAAATTAATTAGAACACCAGATTCCTATATTCTGATACGTTATACACTCACAATGTTCTTAGCAGCCGTGTTCAACCCTGGTCCAGCGACGGGATCCGGGGTGACAGCTACCTCCAACGTGTCCAACGCATCGCTGCACTCAACGAGCGCTGCTTCCAGCTCCATTAAGTACGCGTCGCTGGATGTCATCCTCAGCAACCTGGGCAACGTGTCCACTTGCACGGCAGAGTCTTGCTCGAACTTGAGAGTCTCGACTTGCACCGCCTCGTCAACCTCCAGCTTCTCCTGCCCCTCGATTTCCGTTCTCAGAGAAGCCACTCTCTTCTTTATGTCCTCCCACAGCAGCTGATACTCGTCCACCAATTCTTGGATCGTGGCCACCTCATCCGAATGGCATTCTTGCATTACCTTCAAGGCCAGCTGGTCAGCTTTTTGTAGCGTGATGTTCTGCGTCCTCAGCTCTTCCTCGATCTCGTTCAGCTGGTGAAGCCTGTGCCGTGTCGACGCCTTCTGCTCGGGCGTGGCTAGGTGCTGCGTCCTGGTCAGCCGAACGTCGACCTGTGTCAAGCCGACCACCGCCGCGCCGTGCACTGTAATGAAGTCCCGGTAATTCTTCTGCCCCTGCTGTAGCGACAGTAGAACGGCGTTCACTCTCGGTTTCAGCGTTTGCCACTTATCGATAAGCCGCCTGGTGCCGCTGATAAGAGACTTCAGATTATCTGGATCTAGGCCAGTCCTAGCCAATCGGCCAAAGTGCTGCTCTATCGTCTTGACCACCGACTCGCGCGCCTCCACGTCCGCCGCGATGCTCTTCGCCCTCTCGATCACCTTCTTCGGCTCCTCCTTCGACACCTCGTCCTCCAGCTCCGAGAGCACCTTGTCCGTCTCCTCGAGCCAGCCCCCGTGCTCGGCCTTTATCTGCTCCAGCTCCTGCAGGATCTTCCAGGCCAGCACGATCTTCCCCTTCCTCCCCGCTGACTTCACGCAAGTGGCCGTCCACCTGCGCTCCAGGCCCTCCATCCCGCTCCTTATGGCGTCCGTGTTGAAGGAGGCCTTCCAGGCGTCGCAGTCGCCGAGGAGTATACCGCAGAGGTTCAGAACCTCGCCAATATTCCCGCTCTCCGCCTCGATGTCCTTCTGGAGGTGGTCGTGGTCCTCGAGCTTCTTGTCGATGCAGCTCTGCGCGATATCCTCGATGACGAACGTCTCCGAGAGCTGAGACTCGACGCTGGCCAGCCAGGTCCTCAGCTCGTTTATCCTCCTCTCCAACGTGGCCATGGTTCTCATCAGGTCTACCAGCTTCGTCGCTCTGGCCTTGCCGGTGGCCAGCAGCCGGTCCCACCTTTCGTTCGCTTCGTCCAATGACCTCTGCAACCTGTCCCTCTCCTCTTCCTCGGCCACTTGGATCAGATCCTGGCCGGTGGCCTGCAGCCACGAGACTTCACGCTGCTTCAGCGCGATCTCAGCCTGTAGCTCGCACTCCAGCCTCTTCAGGGTCTCCTCTGGCTCGTTGGTAGCCATCGAATCCGACATCTGGATCCGAACCTCGGTCTCATCTGTCCATGCTAGAAACCTGCTCAACCTGCCCCTCCAACGATCGTACAGACCGCAACGCTCCTCTAGCCTGTACACCAGCAACGCTGCTTGGTGCTCGAGCTCCCCGTGCTGCTGGCACAGCAGCGACCGCTGCTGGTGCAGGGCTTTCATGTCCGATGGACTCAAACACTCCCTCAGCTGTTCCGTGATCACTCCCAGGGACTCCAGGTCCGCGGTCATACTGGACAGCCTGGCCTGCTGTCGCCGAATCGACTCTAACTCCTCCTTCGTCCTCGCCAGACTCGCAGCCTTCGCGTGGAAGGTGGCGCTAAGGATCTGACTGATTTCTTCGAACGTCGCGGTGATCCTGTTCGTCTGCTCCTCGTACTCCGCGTGGAGCTTCTGTATCCTCTGGATGAAGTCCCGCCAGGTCTCCAAGCTCGCGTTCAGATTGCCGATTCTCTGAGCGTCAGCGGCGTGCTTCATTCGAATGGACACCGCCAGCGCCTCGTCGCAGTTGGTAAGCAACGACTCCTGTTGCTCCTGCAGGTACTCCAGCTGGGACTCTCCCTGCGGCAACTTCTCCAGCAGCGTCTGTATCCTGTTCAGGATCTTGTCCAATCGCCGCAGATGGATGAACCGAAGTTGTAGCTGGCTTCGCTCCCTCTCCACCTCCTTCAGCCAGGCTAGAAGCTTGCTCTGGTCCAGCTTGTACCTGTCCCATCCCGCGAGCCTGTCGCGGACTGCCGCGTGCCTCTCCATGATCCTGGCCAGGGTCTCATTGTGCAGGTTCGTGAGGATGTTGAACTGCTCCGTGGTGGAGAGGTTGCTGCCCTCCTCCGCGCGCACCGTGATGATGAGATTCTGCTTGTCGGTCAGCAGGTTCCTGTGCACCTCGCACAGGTTCCTGTGCTCCGACAGGCCGTTGTAATCACCTGGCACGCCGTTCGACAGGAAGTCCTGCACGTGCGTCAGGTACTCCTGCCAGAGCTTCAGGGCCGTCGCACCGTCCTGCGTTTTCACCAGACGGGTGGACAGACGATGGTACTGCTGGAAGGTCTCTCTGAACACCTTCTGCCACAGCTGCAGCACCTCCACCACCGACGGCTCCTGCGTAGACACCTCCAGGCTGCGCTCCTTGATGGACTGCAGCTGGGGCTCCGTGCACGTGAGGGCGAGTAGGTGGTTCCTCAGCAGCTTCAGCTGCTCCTTCGACTCGCCTTGGCTCACCGCGGTCAGGCTCTGAGGAGGAAACGAAGAATACGTCAGCTACGCGATCTACACTCTTGGTTCCTTAAGAAGCTTGCATTGGAAAACGATCGGATGGGAATTACTACGTTGCATCGATCTTCCCAAGTACGTAATATGAATCGATGCGAACTTATCCCAACTACTAACTACCCTCAAACTCCGCCACTCTTTCTATCCCCGATGCTCAAGCAATTCCGACGAGCTCGAAAGCGTCTTCTATTCCCGTTGCAGGCGTCCTTGGGGATTTCCATCGACAATCGGAATCACCGTGGACGATCATCGCCGTAAATTCTATCGGGGAGGGCCGTCGGAGGAATCGAAGGCGAGTCCTCGAAGGGGTGGCGTCGGAAACTTTCGGCCAAGAGGCGAGGCGGCGTAGGTGCACCGTCCGGATTCAGCTGTTGCGGATTTCGTGACTGATGCAATTGCCACCCCGGGTTAAGCCCCTCGGCCTTGACACAACAAATTGTTTCGGAACTAACGCGATTAAAATATAAACGCGCGTGCGAGCGGAGCTAATGATCCGCGGGCCTGTGCCAAGCACCAATAGTAACGCGCTCGGCCTGACGGACGCTCAAGAAATCACCTTGAGGGGTGGCGGACGCGCCGCGCGTGGGCTCCTTTCGAAAAAATGTCGAGTGATCAGCGGAATCGGCCAAGGTCCTCTCAGCCGCGCTTCCTACTAGGCTAGCCTTGCACGATCATAAAAATAACCGCGGGGCTTTTTCTGACGCGTGCACGGTTATGCCTCCACCTAAAGGGTTGCGTCAAAAGATAATTCGCTGTCATCCGGGTTAACGTGAACGCTGCTTCCTTCGCCCTCGAGTATGCAGATAACTCGCCAGGAATTTCTTTCCCCGCGTTATGGAAATAGTTTTGTTTAGATATTTCAAAGTGCAGAGGCTTGGGAATTTTCCCCAATTCATTTAGGAATGATATATTCAGTCGCACAGGTGCCGTATGTTGGGCTCGAAGAAACTGGAATGGTCTGCAGTCTGCACGGATCATCAGCGGCATCCCATGCCTCCAGACGAATCCGCGAAGGCCAGAATAAGAGAACACGAAGACAGTGCGAGCACGTAGTTCTTCAGCATATGAAAGTTACAGCTTTAGGACCCTCGTTTCTCAGAAACGCGCCCCGTGGAATTCAGACGTCGCGCCGAGGCTCGATCTTCACCCGATTCATTGATCTCAACATATAGTTTCCGTTCGGTTTATCGACTCCGATTGTTCCTTTAACGTGGCGGGGCTTTTGTGGCGATAAGAAAATAGAATTTTAAAAATAGGCTTGCTCTCGTCCTTCGAATTCTATACGAAATGCTTCAGAAATTTTAATAGAATCTACGAGATATATCGTTTCCACACCGTTTGGCTACTAAGCCAGTAAGAGGAAGTGCCTCGAAAGCAGATGCAGCGCATATTGTTGCCATATCTCTTCGAGTCGACACACGTCGGAGCGATTTTCTAACAAATTGTAATGCCGTAGCGAGCAGTGACCTCAGCCGAGGAAGAGTAGCTGTGTACCGAGTAGCGTCTGCCGCTAATTTAAATAAACACGGCGGGGCGCTAACTGGGCGACGTTAAGCGCGCATGTCAACACGTTTTCCATCGATACACGCCGCCAAAATATTTACGGCGCGACGCTCCTGTTTACGAATTTCCCAGAGGAAGACCTAAGAAACTCTCCATTCAACATATAACCAGAAGCTCTGCTTCAGTCTTCACGTTCCAACTAATATATTCCTCCCCTACCTTCCCTTACATCCCTAAATCCGTCTACCGAACCTACTTTTCTAAAAAAAAAAAACCAGCACCTACTTGGCCTCCCCGAAAAACTCGCTGCGCCTTATCGATCGCGTTACGCCACCCCCGAGAAAGCCGCAAAAGAAACGAGCTCGCGAAACGGGAAAGGAATTCGTTCCGTGTCGCTGACTCCCCCTTCGTTTCGCAAGATCTGGAGTCTCTAAAAAAAGTCGCGACATCCCGCGGAAAGATTATATAATTACTTGCCTGTTGGACCGAGTCCAGGAAATTTTTCGTCTGGCACAGATCGCCGCGCGCGAGCTCCTGGTTTAGGGCACGGGCGTCCGCCGCGTCCGCGAGGCAAGACAAGGTCTCGCGGATGTCTTCGAGGCGTTGCCCCAGGGCCTCCACCTCGCCGTGCAGCGGTCCAGTTGCGTCCAGCCCGACATCCGACGCGATCTGCGCCACCAGGCCTTGGAGCTTCGCTAGCCTCTCCTTGTGCTCTGCCATCGTCTCCTCGCAAATCTGTTGGCAAGTCGCAGCAGTCAGAGAACCATGTGCTCCAATCGCGCCTCGTGCTTCACACACCCTCCATTGTTACCAGGCTATCAGGAAGAGTGAGTTTCTTAAATCACAGCGTCGACAATTTGTGCTACGAGACTCTCGAGATAGAAGTCTCCCTTTGAAGGAGCATTGTGGGAGAATCCGGGGGTGGGAAGTGAACGATGGATGCAAGGGATGCACGTGACAGGTTTTTCACCGACGTTGGGGAGGAAAAGAGCGAGCGTCTTAGCAGCGAATGGATTTCTGAATGACGTCCAGAAACTTCTGCGACTCACGCTCCGCGTCCTCATGCATATGTAATGCGATTCTTTGCGTTTCAACTGCTTATCGTTGTCTGGTATTCCTGGCGAAGAAGAGCGCTCGGGGGAACGGTGGAATGAAAGCTACTGTCAGTTAGATACCGCGAGTGCGATGACTTCACATGTTCACTCGGATTTTACTGCTTTAATTCGAACCCTTCGCGTCACCGTTTGGTGTGGACGTTAATTGGGAACCGTCTACCAATTTCACCGTCAACATCTTCTCGTTCGCAGGTTTTCGGAAACCTGTTAACCACGCGTTGCAAAGTAACGGGTTTATTTCTTGAAACGAGTGTATGTTTGACGCCTCTATGAATAGAAGCTTGCGCAAGCCGCGCGGACGTTGCGTCGCTTCTATGCGTCCCGAATTCAAATTTCATCTACGACACGAAGCGATCACAACGCGCACACACGCACGGGGGAGCACGTGAATGGGTGTCGCGCGGAAAAGTGAATGGCACGAATGAATGGGCGAAAGACAGAGACGGGGCGACGGTAGAAAAACCGCGAAACGGGCGCGAGTGACAGACGCTTCAGGCGGATGTAATTCGATGGAGCCTCTGAAGAGTTTAAAGTCTGAAGTAAAAAGCATCCTCCCACTCGCAGTTTCCCTTGCAGTGACGTGAAATCCTGAAAGTCCAATACGCGAGCATTTTATCAACGCCCCAGTCCCACCTTATCTGTATTTACGCCGCTGAACTGGGTCTTTTGATACGCGAAGTCGCGGGAGAGGCGAGCGCGAATCCAGGATTTAGTAGAGCCCACTGTGCACAAAGATTCCACACACGATTCTATTCCGGTCCACGCCGTCACGTTTATATTAGACACCACGCGATTCGAACACAAGAATCGTGCTGCACTTGATCGAAGGAAAGGGTTGAAGCCCGTGCGTCGCTGAAGGGGAGCTAGCATTGGGGGTACAACGGTACGCCTCGCGTGTGTCATTTGGAGTCGAGCAGGTCACAGAGAAAGGGGATGGAGTCCCGGACAAGATATAAAGACCAGCCTCCGCGTAATCGATACACAGGATCCCTTGGATCGGTACCTTTATCTCCTCGGGCGTGCACATGATCCTCAATTTAGGTCACCGTTTTTCATCGTCCCTATTTCTCAGAAGAGCGCGTCACGCCGTGGCGTCGCCCCGCGTACACGTGCCGCTCCGAAACGGAGCACATGCTCCGTGCGCTGGCTTGTAACCGGAAGCAGGCCGCCGGTATGGAGAGTGGCACATAATCGGGTCGCGTGCTTGCGAAATTAACGGCGTTGTTTACGGTACGCGGCTGGTTATCGCGCGATAAACCCGAGGACGAGATAGCAACGCGAGAGACCGTCACGGAGAAACGGGCGTCCCGACGCTCTGGACCAGACTGCCGTCGTCAGGGGGGGATCGATGCGCATACACCGACCCCGAGTGGTGGGAGACTCCCTTGCCCCGTATTCCAACGACCTACCCTCGCAGACTCACGTTTCCTCGCACTCGCGTAGGGCGAGCCCCACGGTGCCCCGTTCTGGCCCGCATTTCTGCCAGATAGCACTGGCCTCGGTGAGAATCCCCCATTCAGGGGGTCGGATACTAGTGTCAGCGTCCCTGTCTGGCAGCTTACGCGCGATGCTTTTGCTGGGCGGGGTGGGTGAAGTGGTGTGATGCTGGGCGGAGGGTTGATTCAAGGGTGTACGGTTGTGCTCGAGGCTACAGCCTCTAGCTCTAGGTGCACGTGGTAAGAAGACGAGGGGTTGGCATAGGGAACTGGGATGAGAAGACACGGGGATGTCGTTAGCTAATAGTTTGAATAATTGTTGGAAAAGGAGAATGGTGGAAATTGGTCAATGTTTTACCTGACTGGCAACGAATGATTTTTATAGGATATGTTTCTATAGGTTTTAAAGAATCTAAAATTTATAATTATTTACCCTAGAGGCGATGGGAAAGGTATAAATAATTAGCGAATACAGTTAACCCTCCTATAACGCGATTCATTCGTACCGCGTTATAAGAAACTCAGAATTACATAGTACAAATCATAGTAATTCGTACCGCGTTTTATGGAACCGCGTTATGAGAGTGTCACGTTATAGGAGGGTTTAAAAAAATAAACCGTATTAAAAAACAAACTTTCAAAAAATAGACTTTCAGAAACGGTATAACATTTACTTAAATATTTAAATGTTTTCTCGAAATCTTTTGTACTTTATGAGTTACAAGTGCGTAAGTAAAAGGGTAGGTAAGTGAGGAAAGAGAAACGCAACTCGAATCTCCTCGCTGGTGTACTCGGTCATTATGGCATTGCACAATAAAACATTAACTCAAACGGTGTTTCTTAACATTATTATTATTTCTCTGGTAAATATTGTCTGTTATTGGGAATATCTTTACTAACGAGGACATTCCGAACTTTACGCTTATTTTTTATAAATTTCGCATCGTCTCCAGGATAAACAATTATGCATTTCGGCAGGGACGAAACTACGTTGTAAGCGCCCCGGAACATTTTACCACCTTATATTGCCCACCATAGGAGGTTGAGTCCATACTTTACATATAAAAGGCATAATAAACGTGTTTCTTAACTGGTTTCAAACATATTGCAGGTACCCCAATTTGTTTGCTGTTTGATAACAAATCAATAAATTTTAAATAAATAAATTTTAATAATTTTACTGTTTCATAAAATGTGTATCCCAATGGAATAACGTAATATATAAATTTGAATAAAGTTATTGATGTAGTTTCTCTAAAATTATGTCTCGTCTCCACGATCAGGCAATATTCGTGGGAAATAGTAACATTGGCTCGCTGTAGTGACATGTCATCGGTGATAGTGCAAAACCGCGTATCAGCAGTTTGTAAATACCGCGGATCTGGATTTTACCGATTTTACAGGAGGAAGAAAAAACTTAATATTTTAGCCATTTTAAAGGAATTTCTTTGACTGAACTTTTTTGGGACAGTTTTAGCACTCCTTGTAATAAATACTAACATCAATTGTGTGACTTTTAAAAAAAGCGAAACAGCGTTTGGCAACCGTGGGCGCGAAATCTCAATTTTGCTACTTTTGCAGATCCGCGGTATTTACAAGCTGCTCATACGCGGTTGTGCACTATCACAGACGATGTGTCACTAATACATATATACGTCATGCGTTGCGTATAATCTTCCTTTACGGACGGGAATAGCGGAAACCCAGTTGTTCACCACGGTGGCCATTATTTTTCAACATTTGATTTATTTTCTTCTTACCCCGTAAAATGGTTCCATTTCATAAGAAAATAATCCCTGAAAAAGTTTATTGCAATCGGACAACAGAAAAGTGTGCCGACCAGGCCTTAAACTTTAGAATTCATCAATGGTTTAGATTTAAAGAATTTCTCAAAAATGGTAAGCTCTATCGAAATGTTGTTAAAATAATATTAAAAGAGCATTCAAATTTCTATAATTACTGTATATTTGATTTTTTCGTGTTTCCAACCATTTTTTACATAATAGCGTTCAAATATAGAGAGGTCCGCACTACGGCATAAGGCAATAAGCCACGCGCGCCGTAGAGATGGTACACGTGTAGTACGGATCTCTTAATATTCAAACGCTATTATGGCAATAATAGTTGGAAGCACGAAAAAATCAAATATACAGTAACTGTAGAAAATTGAATGCTCGTTTAATATTATTTGAACAAAATTTCGATAGGGCTTACCATTTTTGAGAAATTCTTTAAATCCACACCATTGATGAATTCTAAACTTTAAGGCCCGGACGGCACCCTGGTGTTCGATTGCAATAGACTTTTTCAGGGATTATTTTTTTATGAAGTGGAACCATTTCAGGAGGTGATAGCAGTGAAATACGAAGGAAAACTCCAGACGTATAAAGAAGGGTCACCCTATAATGCTCACGAGCAACGTTTTCGACGGCGCTGATATACACTTCGTTTGACGCCCCCCGCAAATCGGCGCCCGGGGCAGAAACACCCGCTGCCCCCCTCCCCCTAGTTACGTCCCTGCATTTCGGATTCCTTAAGACCTGTAGAAACATATCCTGTAAAAAACTTTCGTTGCCAGTCAGGTCCGAAGTTGACAAATTTCTAAAATTCTCCTTTATGAAAGAAGGAAGGTGCGATGTGCGGCTTCTACATATTACCAGGTTGTTATCTGAAGTTTTAATATCGATCGATGTTGGCTCGGTAAATCGCCGAAAGTGCAGAATTTACCGCTTATCTGACCACGATAGACAGCTCGGCTTGTTTGGCAGTGTATACAATGTCACTGATCGATCAGCATGGACGTTTTACGCGCGATAACGATGACTCTTGCTACTCTGGCTGCACCTCCAGGTGTTTTAGAAAGTTCTGTTTGCCAGCACAGTATGCTGATTGAATAAGCAGCCGAAGGTACGTCTCCGAAAGGTGACGTGCTAATGTTTAAACGAAGGATCGCGTAAATACGTGACAGCCAGGTAGAATTCGACCGGAGATTGCAAAGTATTTAACTCATTTATTGCATTTGCCTGGAAGAATTTACTTTCCTTTTTATGACTTCTCTCGTTGCCACTAATTCACTAATCGGCTCCGATGAGTCACGTCTGCCGGAGCAATTAACTGAATCATGCCCCGCACAATAGAATTTCGGGTTCGCCGTTGGAAATAAAATGATCACTTAAGGTGCAAATCCACGATGGCACAAAAATATCGTGACTCACGTCAGACAGCTATTTCATTATTTTATTATTTTTCAATTATTTTGTCATTAGTTTCACGAGACAAGTTTCATGATATATATTCAAAAATCTCTCGCGACTGTTCCCGTTATTTACATTCAGTTGCCCCCTAGATTTTTGTCTCGTGACAGGTAAAATCTCATCGTGGATTCGCACCTTTATACCTACTCATAAAAACAAAAGCACGCGAAGCACTGAACGCAGGGCACACTAAGCACATAGCCAAGCTATCTCACAGTTCCATTGGTACATAATTCACGTACTCCGAATCTTTTATCTGCTGACACGAATGCTAAATATAAATTCGTACAAACTTTCCACTTCCACTATTCCTACGCTTTTTCAGTCCTCGGCATTCCTTCTCCTTCAAGTTTATTAAAAAAAAAAAAAAAAACAACGTCACTCGCGCGATACTTGTATTCCACGCTACTTCTCTGCCCAATAAAATGTGCAGAGAAGAAGAGAGAAGAAGAAGGATGGCGCAGAGAAGACGAGCGGGGAGATTTAGAAGAGGGAGGAGTGATACGCGTACCTTGATGTGTTTGACGGCCTCTTCAGGTGGCAGGTTGGCGACGCTGTCCATCTGCGTGTCCACCCAGGCCTTAACCGCGGCGCTCGAGTCTTTGTACTGCTGCCACAATCTGCACGCGTGCTGATACTTGGTGCAAAGGGTATCTAATTCGGCCCTGGTGTCCTCCCAGGCCTGTACCGCCTCATTTACCGCCGCTTCGACCTTCTCGCGGACCTCTGCAGCGCAACCCTCCCGCAGAGGTTCGGCAGCCTCTCGCAATTCGCCAATGAGAACTTCACGCACGCCCAAATCACCGCTGAGACCCTGAAGCCAGAGACACATAAAACAGCTTCTTCGCATGTAGCCACTCGTAACCAGCCTCTCCTATCTCCTTCCGTTTCCTGTTAACTCGGCCGCGAGCAGAGTCCACGCACCGCAAGTCGACTGAATTTCATCGCGACAGTGGGAGGAACGTGGGGAGGGAGGCGTACGGAATTGGTTAAAATTTGAAATTCAATAGGACTCATGGACGAACGGAAATTGAATGGAAGATGCGAATTTTATGCTAACGATCTGTTGTGCTGAAAGTAGAGATATCCGTGGCAAGTTTGAGAGCTCTAAAAGCTTATAGAGGATACAGTATCGTAGATAACTGAAGCTTCGATCGCAGAGGGCCGGTACAATTTATTAGATATCAGGCGTTAATTTACTAAGAATTGCTGTGGAAGGCGGAAATAAATTGGAAATCGTTGTGGCTACACTTTCCATCGAGGTCGATACACGTGTCAATTAAGCGTGTGCAATCAAGTCCAATTAATCAGTTTATTTAGACGCGTGCCACTGGGCAGATGAAAGAAGCGACCTCACCCGCAGAGGCTTCTTTTATTCGCCTCGGAGTTCAATGAAACTTGAATCGATTTGGTACGGACGATCGCTCGCCTCCATCCTGGCTTCTATTGCTATCGTTTCCCTCAATGACCCCGATGATCGATATCTCAGCTCCATATGCTAATTCAATAACAATGCAACTAAGGAGAACGCGCTGCTCGAGCATATGATTTCACCGCGCGAACCTTGCAGCGTCTATTAATCCAGCCTAACGAGGGAAACTGCACGCGTTTCATGCTTATTACCAACGATTAAAATTATCTGTGACGTGGTCTCGTTGATATTCTACGTCGATACGTGGCGATTTCGCGTGCTGCTTGCGATCACGTGGAATGGAGCATGGCCCGTTATGCAACGCAGAGTACAGGAGTAATGGATACGTCTCGAAAAAGCCGCGGACATTGTTCCATTGTTCGGTTAAAACGAGTGACTGAACGAGCGTGTATTATTTGCTCGATAATCTTCGAGTTAATTGCGATCATCGTAGCCATTAAGCCTGGACCTTCGAGATACATTTCCCAAGTAATTCCTCATCGTCTTCGACGGCGCTGGCATTAGCATATTCTGTTCTCCTCTGCTCAAGCAAATACGTATAATGCAAAGGATTAAAAAAAAAAGAAGGAAGTTTCACTAAATCTAGGAACTCTGACCTTAGCTTATTATAAAATCTTCAATATTTATCCAATTCCTTTCTCTTCTCTTACAATAAACCGAGGTCGTAGCATCGAACTTTTCCGAAACTTCCTCCACCGTTTACCAGGTACATATTTGCTCGCTAAGAAGCCCTAGCAAGAATTGAAGAAGAATTCTTAGATCCCGCGTTAACTTGTGAAACTTCTACGCAAGATGCTGCTGTTTCTCACGAAACGAGGAAGAATAAATTGAAAGAACGCGCGAACGGGGGAGATTCGATCATAGATCGCTGGATATCGGTTGGAATTCGGATAGACGAGTGCGTATGTCCCTCAAAGAATGCACACGCCAGGTTTTCCTCAAATACGAACTATAAATAATTTTGAGTCACGAGACCGAGCACGTTTCGAGGCTCGAATTCGGTCAGAGCGTGGTTGAACTAATTCTGTGTAGTGTACTCGGGTTCGTTCACCTGCCTGAGAATTTTCCGACCAGACCGTAAGCGGAAATCGAATCGCCGCGAAATTCTCGCTTCACCACTCTGCCGAACTTCCTTCCTCGCCACGCTGCTAAATATTCCCCGACAAACTCGCGTTGCACCGAATTTAAACAGTTTACACTTTCCTCGGTTCTCGATTCACCCATAAATATAGCCTCTGCATAAATCACGATTCCAGAAATATTTTTCATCGCGACCCATTGACATTCAATTCTTCTTTAAATTCTGCCTTTTTACTAAATTCTTTTGCCATCGAATCATAGGTATCGATAAATGTCAATAAATATCAATTCCGAATGTTTCAACTCCAGAATGAAAGAAACTTTTAGATTTTAGTCTTCCGAAGCGAGGCTACCGTTCAATTTTTTGAATTTTTTCTTTTAGCGAGTGAGAATCGAAAGGCAAAGGGCTTCGTGATCCAGGAAGAGAACGCTCTAAACGGTGCTGCCGCGATTAATCCGGATAACCGAGGTGTCTGCCGGCGTCTATTTCAAGAAGCTACGTGGCACGCGCGCGTCGCGACACTTGTCGATTTTAACGAAGCCGCTCGCTCGATTTTTCGCAGACAGGAAGTCGCTGCACCGGGTCCCTGGATTGGAATTGTGGGCGCGGAATCGCGATAGGCAACGAGTGACAGGAAGCCGCGGTTGGCCTCAAACTTCCGCCCGATGCGTTAGCCGCTGACGCGGCAAATTCTCCGATTCGCTAAATGAGTGCCAGCGCGTCGCTAACTGAGAAAATTAACGGGAAACCTTTGGAAACTCTATCCGATTCTTCACGCGCAATAACTCTCCAAGGATCTACCAAACTAAACGAAGATTACATCCAGCTAAACTAACCGAATATGAAAAACAGTCCAAAAAAATTCCTCGCTAAGTTCTTGAATGAAAATCTTCTAACTCAGCTGTCTACATATAAAAATATTTATGTAGAAGCTTAGAAGTTTAAGCATATACAAAGAATCGTTTCTGATTTTCAAAGAAATCGTTGGACTTTATTGGACGTGAATGATGCGAATGGCAACTGGACGAAAGATCATAAAAACGGGCCATAAAAAGGCGCAGCTGGGCGTACGTGCCCGTGGCACGTCTAAATCTGACGGCGAGCAGAATTTGGTAGGCGAAACGTAGTCGGGAACGAGCGTCGAGGAAGGAAATCGTAAACACGCGCAGCGCGCTCCGAGGCTAGGTAAACCGGTGCTTTTCCACGTGGCATAGTTTACATACCGTATCACTGCGTCATACGTCTAGCCGCTTTGGTCGTTTGTGTCATCCGGCGTAATTATATCAATGTGGATTAGCGAGCGCCACGTCTGGCCAAGTGTTTCCTTCGTTTCCCTTCATTTTAATACGCGACACGTCCATCGCGCTCCACATTTGCCGCGCACTGGTAAACGTATTCTCCAGCACCAGGATCCTCGCATTTTTATATTAATTAACCTCGTAATATGCTATTATTGAGCTCGATGAACGACACTAATTGAAACAGTTAGTGGAACTTGCAAATAAACGCCAAGTTACTCGACTCTTTAATTAAGTTAGTTTCTCGTAGGGCACGCTAATTTTTACTCAATTTCCAATTGTCACGGCACGATTGAACTTTCTACTGTCACGATGTTGCTGCGTAGAAGAATTAAGCGACCTGTTGCTGATTACGATTACTGTATATTATGCATTAAGATATCCACAATGATTTATGTATATTGAAATGCCTGTGACCGTTTATCATTCGCCAGAACAATGCCACCGCGCGTTGTTTATCGAAACTGAAAATGCCTGGCTCGAGCACAGCTGTATCTATACTTTCTCTAAAACGAGTCATCTGTTTTTGCACGTTTGTGTATGTACCCGACCCGGTTCCAGTTTGTGTGTACAAGGGATTACGAGCTAGGGGACAACGCGGGGAAACAAAAGTTTCGGTGGTCTTACATTGTGTTATTCATGCTTCCACCTACTGTACGTTCCTCAACTATGTAGGTAAGAAAGAATCGCTTCGAATTCCAAGTGTAGGCTTAGAGGATAGAATGCTTCAAGAGAATTGAAGACAAGGTGGATGAGTCTATTCACCTCCTCGTATATTCATTAAAGACACACACAAGAAGATGATCCTTAAATTAGAAAAGAAATCAATAGAAAACCATACACACGAACTTCTAAATAAACTAAGAAACCCGCCTAACGCAACACTAAATTATCCCAAGCCGTCGCCGAGTTTCGCGAACAGTTCACCGCGGACTCGTCAGCAAGAGTGGGTCCTCGCGATATGAATATTCGAGGTACTTACTTCCGACCAGCCGATTCGGTGCGTCGGGGGCAAACATACTCGGCTCTCCGCGAATCGACGTATCGCCGATCGTCCCGTCGATCATTCGCGTGGATCGCGTCAACGCCGTTCTTCATTCTTCATCTCACGGTGCGTCGGTTGTCGACGAAATTTTTGTAACGGCACCGCGAATTCGTCCCTCTCGACGAGGGGACCACGGGGCACCAGTAAAGACGAATAAAAGGAAAGAAAAAGAAGGAACCGAGAAAGCAAAAACACTCGCGTCACGCTGTGCCCTCTGACACGGGAGGATCGAGACGAGGAAGTTGGCGCACGAGTGCGCGCTGCCGATGCGAACGCGACGACGGGACTCGTGCCACTGATAGGCGACCCACGATAACACCAATCCTGCTACAGAAACACGCATGCGTGAAACCGACCGCGCTCCTCTCGCACGTGGCGAAGGTTATCGCGGTTGAAAGCGTCTTCCGGTGAGGGAGTCGATCGATGGATCGTTGATGGCTGGTGCACGGGTGCATCCAACGATCATGCACTTTCGGCTGGAATTTTCGTGTTGTAGAAGTGTTAGTGCATGGACTTTTTGAGTTGAAGAAGTGCCAATGACAATCTTTGATTTTTTTTTTTGCGAAATTGCGTAATTAAGAACAAAATGAAATAATCTCTATCGCCAGTTAGTCAAAAGCGTGAGAAATGGGTAACCGATGAAGAACGAGAGCATAGCGCAAGAATGCACTTTCCCGTTCAAGTTTCAAGTGTTCAGAATGATTATTTTCAGAGTCTCTATGATTCTGGGGGATTTGATTATAAGGGCGTTAGGTAGATACGTGTTTCTGGGTCGAAATCTGTCGACGATTGCAGCGCATGGAGCTCCTTGCTTGCATTGTGTGAGAGAAAGGGATAGATGTTCCCTTAGAAGTATTGGAAGCCACTGCAAGAATGCAGGCCGCTCGATACTTCGGAACTGCAGTTATTCAGAGTTCTGAAAGTTTCAGCGCATTCCAAAGACTTTCAACGGTTCGGGGAATGCTCGACCAAGGGGTTGTAAATCTTGGATGCTTCGAATCGTTCCATTACTGTCAGATTAGCTCTTGCACGAACTGATCCAATTCTCTCTACACAGTGCACCGCTTTAAAATTCAATTAAAATTCTCGCCTAATTAACGAATTCTAGTTCTCGCGACCTGTTTCTACGTTCCATGTACAGAAGCTCGAGCTCCCAACTGATACAGCTTCGAATTCCTCTGGTAGAATCCCAACAATCTTACCTCTAGTCGTTCCGTAGCTTTCAGCAATCTATTATAATCCACTGACCCCTGAACGGTCAACAGCTCCATCATGTAGTCAGCTTCCTGGACAGACTGCTGCACCATTTCCAGCTGGCTCTCGAACCTCCTCCACAGGGCAAGCCTGTTCCTCAGCAACGCGAGCAACTGGGAGCACCTGACCTCCAGGTCGGTATGAGTGTCCTGGAGGTTGGAAATGTCCCGCTCCACGCTGACAGGCGAGACGGAGACTCTCATGACAGTGGGCACAGTGTGAAGAAGCTGTCTGAGGCTCATGATGTCCTGCCACAGAACAGCCAGCTCATCGGCGACCGTTTGGCAACGATCGACAGCAGTAGCTACCACGTCGCTTCCCTGCTTCTCGCTTCCCTCGCACTGGTCCAATGTAGACGATTGCCGTTGATGGGCCTTCCTGACGCGACCCAGTCCACGCTGGATCGCCTGGAGCCTCTCCCTCAGCAGCTGAGCTGCGTCCAGCTCCTCGCTGATCTGAGTCTCAATTCGACGAGCCGAGGACAAGAGGACGCCGACTTTCTCGCTCTCTGCCACGGGCAGGAGACCCAGCCGACCCAGCTCGTCCTGGATCAAAGAGATCCTGTCGAAAAGAACAGTCAGACGCTCGATATAGAGGTCCAGCTCCTCCTCGGTCTTGAGGACACCGTGGAAACCGTCAATGGTTATCCTCAATTCGTTCAGCTCCCTCTCAAGCAGCTTCAGCTTCTCGTTCGAGGAGATCTCGGAGGAGGAGATGTTTCGAGTCACTTCCTCCTGGATGATGTTGATCTTCTGCGTGACATCTTGCCAACGATCTTGGAGCTCGCGATGGAACTGCCTCTGTAGCATCTCGTCGGAGAGAGGGATGATTCTCAGGGCCTGCTCGAAGCTGTTGTTCGCTTCCTCGCGAATGTTGTTGTGGACCTCGTACTGTGCTTTCAGCTCCTAACGGGATAGTATAAATTCAGTGCAAAGATTGAACTCGTGGATCGATTTTTTTTCTAAGGAGAATGCATTTACCCAGAACTGGCGTATGTGACCGCCAGATGGATCGCGTAGCTTCTCCAATTGCCTCTCGACGATAGCCATCCAATTCTCCACGCGATTCATCAGCGTCTCCTGATTGTTCCAGCTCTCCTTGAATGCCGTCAACCTCCTCAGCGACGACTCCACGTTGTCCCGAAGCTTCACGATCACGTCCAACGCCTCTCCGTAACGATCCTCTGGATCCTCGATGTTGATCAGCTCCTCGAGACCGCGCGCCACGTTCAGCAGCTGAATTAGCCGAGCGTGGTGGGTCGCCACGTCTGTCACCAGGGACTGAAAGAAGATCGGGATTGCCTGTTACGAAGTGCTTCTCTATTGCCGATGAAACCTGATATGTGCTAATCCGAGACTCGATCCTATTACATAAATCCCGAGCTATCTGTACCCTCCGTGAGAAAGAGAGCTTGATTTCTTCCGCTAGTTTTTCTGTCACAGCAAACTTTTTATACCCACGTGTCTCGGAATGTTTTAACCATAAACACTCTGACTCACCTGATACAAGGAGATGTACTGATCGTAGTCGGACGAGGTGACTGTCTGTAGGTCAGGGACTCGCTGGTGGGCGACCTGGAGCCACCCTCTTTCCTCCTTCACCCCCTGCTCCAGAAGAATCCACCTGGAAGCAGCCAATGCCATCTGCTGAGCCCTGGACGCCGCCTGGTCCAGCAGGGATATAGCTCTGCTGTGCAGATCCTCGTGCAGGTCCGAGTACTTGGTCCTGGTTTCAGGGTCCAGGTTACCCTCCAACGATTCCAAGATCCCTCTGCAGTGATTCAGATTGACGAAGAACTTTCTGTGCTTCTGCATCTCCTCCTGCAGGTGCTCCAGGCTCATCACAGAGATAGGGCTTTCCAATAGATCCTCCGCGATTTCGGTAATCTGAGCGAACTCCCGCAGCGTCTGCTCGTACTCCTCGGCCAGAGCCATCAGCTGCAGAAGACGCTCGCGCTCGATGCAAATACCGTGCTCGATCACCTTCGTCATCTCGTGGGCGGCGTAGGTCTCTTCGGGGATGTGTTTGCCAGGGTAATCGCGCAGCAGTTCGTGGGACGTGGTGAGTAGGGTGGCTGTCTTCCACATGTGGCAACGGTTCATGTTTTCGAGCTTGTCCAGCTCTTGGAGCTTCCACCTTGTGGACGCTTCGACCTCGATGATCTCGTTCAGCTGGTGGCGTTGCTCTTCGATCAACCTGGTACGACGATTACAATAGAAATTTAATGAGCGCACTTTCGTTTGAGCTTGTTCAGGGGTTGAAACGGTTCCGAAAATAACTATTACAAACTGTTATATATCGATTCCGACTGAAACAGTTATGAAGAACCGATATTCTGAATAACTGTTACAAGGAACCGAAATTTCTGGCTATATCGATTTCGGTTACGGTTCTGCAGAATCGATACAGGCCAGAACCGTTTTCACTCGTAACTGTTTCAAGATTATTTCGGTTCTAATAACTGCTTCGAGAACCGAAACCGATATCATAACTGTTTTCAACTCCTGAGTTTGTTACTATTAAATTTGAAAATGGGAATAGTCTCCTTACCTGTACATGTTGTTCACGCTGTTTATGAACTCGTCCCACCTAGCCAGCTCACTGGTCACATACTTCTCGCCCTCGCTGGTGACATCCTCGATCATCTTCACGTGGTGCATGAGTACATCGAGGCATTCCTGCAAATTAGCGCGCTCCTCCCCTGGATAATTAGCCTCCACTAGCTTCCAGATGCTGTTCAATTCATGGATGTTCTCCTCTACGTTCTCCACCTCGTCCTTCAGCTCGGCGTAGGTCTTGTCGCCGTGGAAGGGTCCGCTGGGGCACTCTTTGTCCAGTAATATTCTGTACTCTATCGTTTCCAGCCACGTGGAGACGGTCTCCACGATCACCACGAGAGTTTCCTCCACAGCCATCGCATCCTTCTCCTGCACAGCGTCCCTCAAGTGGGACAGTTCCTTTCGGATATCAGCTGAGCGCTCCTCCGCGAGCTTCTCATTAGCTACCTTCTCCAGCTGCGCAATGTGCAGGATGTTCCCCAGGTGACTCGGCTGCTTGGCGTTTCGAAGGCTCTGCATTCGCTCGGATATCACCTTGGTGGCTTGGTGGCTCTGCGTCATCGGATGCGGGGGCTCGTACTCGGTGGTCTCAGCGAGAAGGAAGGCCTTCGAGCTGGCTCCCTTTTGAGGAGCCGCGTGATGGGCCATTTCCCATGACGCTACGTCCCTCTCCACCTCGTCGTACTTCGAAGCAGACGGTTTTTTAGAGGATTCACTAATTATATCCGCGTAGGTCTTGATCTTGGGACGCTCTTCCTCCTGCAACACTGACCCCACGGGGGACAGTTGTTCTTCAGTGGTGTCCATTGGTTCAGGAGAAGGGATCGCGACGATTGGCGCCTGCTGCTGAACTTGAGCTTCTGATGGCGGGTCGATCTTTTCTTTATCCAGAGCCCACGCTTCTTGGGTGCCTTTGACCGTTGCCTCTGTGGCCATTGTAAGTGGCGAGGTGGTACTCAGCATAGCCTCCTCGATTTTCTCTTGTGGTGTAAATTTAGACTGCTCTTTCGGCGCAACATCGTCCACTTGTACGGGCACTTTCTCGAATTGGGCATCGCCAGTGGGAGATCTCTCTTTGCCCACGTTCTTCTTTGTCACGTCGGAATAGGACAATTTTAATGAGACATCTCGCGACTCTATGGGTTGGCCGAATATGGATTCGAGATCCTTCTCCCCTGAAGAACAGATTTCTATGGTCTTGTGCCTTCTTTTACGCTTCTGCCTCTTCGCTGCGTTGGCATCTTCAGCCTTCGCCGTGTTACTTAAATCCTCTATGATAGTTGTGTCCTGCGAAGTGTCCGTCAGCTTACTCGTAGTGTCAGTGGTGTCACTGGTGGACAGTTCTATGGTAGCTTGCAAAGATATCTCGAAAGCAGTGTCCCCAGTTGAATCGCTCTCCAACATGGCGGGTATAAATGATTCCTCCGTCTCTACTTTAGGCTCTACTTGTTCCGGGAGTCGTTGCAAATACTCAGTCTTCGTTTCCACTTCCCGCTCAACAGATACCTCCGCTTTATCGTGTTCCTTCGGTCTCGGGTCATCTTCAGTTTCTTGTACTTGTACATCAGGTGCTACTGGAATTTCTGTATACTTCAGAGGCGTCCTTATTTCCATCGACGCGTCCACCACATCCGTCGATATGGTTCTTGTCAAGTTTCCTTGCTCATCATTCTTAGCTGCTGCTTCTTCGTCTCTAGCTTTCTCTACAACTGTGTCTGCAGGTTGCAATACCCCATTCGTTTGCTGGGCAACGGTTACCAAAGAGGGTTTTCTTTTCTCGACACTTGGCTGCGTTTGTGCGCTATCCTCGCACGTTTCAGGGCCGATCTGCGAGCTTTCCTCGACCTGAGGCACCAGTTCCATCGTTTTTATCTGTACAGAACTGTCCAACGTCTGCACTTTATCCGGAGAAGTAGTTTGCGACGCTTCGTCAATCGCCTGCTTCGCTTCCTCCAAGCTGGTCTGCACAGACAGCTCGCAAACCTCCGCTCGAACAGGGGAGACGCTTATTGGACTGGTCTGGATCATGATTTCTTGGGTGGGTTCAGGCAATACCGTCTGAGACTCAGTTTCCTGGGTGTCAGCCTGCCCTGGGCTCTCTTCAGGGGTGGTTTGCGTTTCCATGACTTCCACGGAAGTTTGCTGTAGCAGATCCGCCTGGACATTAAAGTCCAACGTAACTTTCTCTGGACTTGCTGGCTCGCTCGTCTGTACTTCCATGTCCATGGTCTTGGACTCTTCTGGGATCACTGTCTGCACAGCGATGCCAGTGAGAATCTTCTCCTCCACTGGTGGCGGAGTTGTCTGTTGCTCAGCAGCAACTAGAGCCTTCTCTGCAGTCTGAGTCTCCATTTCGATGGATGGAGCTGTTGGCGAAGTCTGCGCTTCTATGGAGACCACTTCTGTAATTACAGTCTGAACTTGTGTTTCTTCGGTTTCTGGTGGAGGAGCTGTCTGTCGCATGTCTTCTATCGGACTGGTTTGAGCAGCATACTCTTCCACTTGAATTATAGGTGTTTCCGATGTCTGAGTGCTTGTTTCCTCAAGCTGAGGCGCCTCTGCGGCAACCTGCGCGCCAAAGTCCAAGGCAGGCAGCGGGGAAGTCTGCATTTCCGAGTGCTGGGTAGTTGGTAGCACAGGCTGTGGTGTTTCTTCAACAGTTTGCGTGCTGAAGTCGAAGACAGGCAACGGGGACGTTTGCATTTCCGTGTGAACTTCTTGCAGCTTAGGTTCCTCGATTTCGTCTGCATCTTGTGGCGGAATCTGTGGGGAGGTTTGCACTTCTTCGTCAACTTCTCGAATTTCCAATACCTTGGCTTCTTCAGAGGGCTGTGGAGAGGTCTGCACGCAGATCTCAGATACCCCTTGCAGTTTTGGGGACGTAGCAACAGAGACACTCAATTCTGGAAGACTGGTCTGAGTGTCAGCTTCGTTCAAAGTGGGGTGAGCTTCTTCTTTCCCCTCCTTCTTCTTTTTCTTCTTCTTCTTCTTCGTCGCCTTTGCATTCTCACTCTCCACTGTTACCAGACTATCCGTGAATTCCCCTTCGTCGGTGGTAGTCCTGGGGAACTCGGTCTGCTCCTCCTCCCTGGAGCTCCTGATACTCTGCTTCCTCTTCTTCCTTCTCTTCTTCTTCATGACAATTTCGTCGTCGGGAGTAGTCGTGGACGCCATCGTCCTGTCGTCGGCTTCGTATCCATCTACACCTTCCGAGGTCTCGTCTTTCACAGTGACCTCCAGCTCCGCTGACTCGATCATCTGCCCGATGTCTGGCTGCGGAGCTTCGCTCGCCTGTTTCGAGGAATCGGACAAAGGGATGCTGATTTCCACTGAATCGGTGATGTTCGAAATGATAGAAGTGCTCGACTTGGCCTCTATCGACTTGGCCAGTGATCCAACATCTTCGTCAATCTCCTTATCCACAACGACGACCACATTTCCTTCCGATTCCATCGCGGGCTCGGTGTGACACTCGTCTTCCTTCTCCGAGGTGATCACAGACTTGTCCGAAGTTTCTTCCTTCTCCGACGTGATTACAGACTTGTCAGAAGTCTCCTCTACTTCTGAAGCGATTACAGACACGTCCGAAGTGACCAGGTCTCTTTCCAACGCCATCACAGACTTATCCGCTGTGGTAACTTCTTCCTTCGATACAATTACAGGCTCGTCAACCGCGGCCACTTGTTCAGTTACTGGTGGAGAGGTTTGAACGATTTTATCATGGATTACCGAGGTTTCCCGGTCAGCTGGCAGGCTGATGTCCACATCCTCCTTCACCATGCGATGTGGCGCGACAGTGGGCTCGGCCTGACTCTTCACCGACACCGTGGGCTCCATTTCTTCTCCCTGCTTACGAACAGCCAAAGATATCTCCACTTTGTGGAAGACTGGCTTGTATTCTGGCTTCAAGGCTTCGTCCACGTAATCGTACTCCGTTTCAGGGACGAAGGAGTCTTTCACTAGCTGCTGCTTGGTGTTGATAGGCAGGGCATCTGGCTCTTCCTTCGTTCCTTCTATATCAGGCTTCCTGGTGTCGGTGATTGAAGCAACTGACTGCTCAGCTTGCACAGGCTGCTCTCCTGGAATTTCAACTTTCTTTTGTACTTTTCCCGACGTGACATCCATCAGTGTGCCCTGTGCTTCTATTACTTCCATCGAAGGCGCTTCTTCCAATACAGAGGCATAAGATTTGCCAGAATCTACGGTGCCGCTACTGTCATGGTGCGTTTCTACATCTACCGTGCGACCCTCTAGCTCGATACCAGGTGTTCCGTGCTGTACAGGTGCATCGACAGACTTACAGGTCGCTTTCGTGATGGTTGGCACATCGTCCGATAAGATGGAGTCTACCTGAGGCTTGGCCAGCTTCTCATCCGCCTCTTGTATCTTTATATCTTGGATCGGGCTCTGCAAAGCAGAGGACACTTCAGCATCGATGAACGACTGGCTGCTCACTGCAAGTGACTTTCCGGCAGTTACCTCGATCGTGAACTGCTCGTGCTCATACTTGTCCACCATGTCAGCTCTCTTCTCGAACGCAGGCTCCGATTTAATACTCTCATCGCCTTCTAACTGACTATGCAACGAAGATACTGAACTTTCTGGGAGCTGTTCAACATCTACATATACAGGTCGTTGACAGACTTCCAGGTCCTGTTTCTTTAAAATATCCATTCCTAGCACCTCTTCCTTCGGCACGTCCGCATCTGACACCACTTCTTCGATCACCACAGCACCCTTCTTAACGCCAAGCACACTTCCTTCCATTTTACCGTCCGTGTACCCCGTGATCGGATGCATATCCTTAGCAAACGCGCCAAAGAATGGCCCCTGCATGGCTCCGTCACTGGCCCCCGACTGTTTCACCTTACTTCCTTTATCCTCCATCTCACCCAGAATACCACCCTCCGTTTTCTCCTCCACTATACCCGCGTCCACTCCGAACTGCCGTTTCTCTTGCTGCTTCACGACATTGATACTTATATGCGGTATGTTCTTTTCATCTATCTCCACCTCTTCAGGCTCCTCTATAATCTCCTCCGTGGTCGTCTCCTTGCCGTCGATGATCGTCACCTTTCGAATGATCCTCCTGGTCTTCCTCACCACCCGCCTGGTCACTTGCTGAACGACAGCGTGCACGCTGGACGTCTTCGCCTGGAACTCTCCGCTCTCCATCAGGATCCCTTCTCCCAAAGGCTGCGGACTGACGTCCCTGATCTGGCCCTGGGTAACCGTGTGCGTGTACCGCGGCGTCGACTCGAACTCTTCCACGTCCACGTCCGTGAAAGGCGTCCCCGTGGCGATCCTCCCTCCGTAGACCTGCTTCGTGGTGGTTTCAACGGTGCCGTTCGGCTTCGTCGTGGTCACCGTCACCTGCTGGCCCCTCATGGTCGCCTCCGAGGACGCGTGCACCACGGAGGGAGCGTCCCCAATCGCGGTGGACATGGAGGCCAGGTGATGCTGAGTGGTCTGCCTGTTCGTCGTCGTGGTTCTCCTGAGCTTCCTGACGATGATCCTCTTGGAACCGTCCTCGTCCACCACTACCTCAGTGGTCACATCGTCCGGCTCGACTAGCACCGTCTCGAACGACTGCGGGGCAGCGTGGACGATGTTTAATTCGCTGGTGGTGTTGTCCGTGTTCTTGGGATCCTGGTACTTCATGTCCACGACAATGTCTTCCGGTATAGCGTCTACTCGTTCTTGAATAATTTCCTGGGCAGACGTGGCGGGTAGGTTCTTCGTGGCGATCTCGATCACGTCGTGCTCGCCGTCGGTGGTCTTCAGGATCTTTATGGTCTCTTGGGTCTGAGGACTTTCCGCCGGGTACGAAGGGTCCATGGTCTGCGTGGTCAGTGAGTGACAGGTGGTCGGCACTGGGATCTGATTCGTGGAGGTCTGCTTGGTGAGCTGCTGAGGTTTCTCAACGATATCGTTCGCTAGCAAGCTCTGCCCCGTTTGCAGAGAAACGTCAGCCAGAGATGGCATGCTACTCTCGAGGGACGAGTAAAGGGAGGGCGCCTGATCGAGGGTAGCGTCGTCTCGCTCCGACGTTTCGTCCGCCTGCGCCTCTTCGTCGCGAATCTCCTGGAAAATTCAAAATTTGCCTGACTCAAGCTAACCGCGTCGGTGCTCCTCCACGCGGTTCCTTCGGCTGCTCTGGCACTGGCTCGTCAAGTGTTCCGTGCTGTAACTTCCCTCGCGTCTACTTTGTACTATACTCTGTACTATATTCCAAGGGGCGGTTCGCAGGGAGCTTTATTAATCGGTAGTAACTAAGCCTCACGATTTTGAATCTAGCGGTCAGTATGCTAGACTCGTGAACGATTCTGTTTCATTTCGGTGATGAGTGACGGTATTATGTAATGTGCCAGAAAGCAGTGGCGCAGGCACCAGCAGAGACCCCTCTAAGTGACTAAATCTATTAGCTACCCTGTTAATGCGCATGTCGCTGACAATGAGTTAATCACTCGTTTGTTACGTGAGAGTCGATGCGATCGGGTTGTTACGATGATACAGTGAGCTTTTGTGTTTGAATGGTCGGCGCACCTCCGTCATGGCGTCCACGGAAACGGACACGAGAGAATCATTCGAAAAGCATGGCCGCCGGGAGCGAGAATATCCGCAGACGAGAACGCTCCGCGTAACACTGCCGTTATTTTTAGCTTCAAGCGAACGCTGCGCTCGACTTTATTCCGACACGTCTATTTTAAGCACACTTATCCTACATTCGTATCGCAAAAACATATATAAAACAAGCGCAACGATCTACTGTATAAAATTTCTGACGAAATAGAAAGAAGCTATGAGAAAAAAAAAATCAAATTAAAAGCTTGCAACTTGAGGCGTACACCGAAAGATCTGTGCGTTTTATGAGTTTTGAAAACTTCGATGTAGAAAGGGCCTCACCTCTCGAACCCGTGGTTATTTTACAACTACACATATACAGTTTATGTTTGTACAACCGAGAATAACTCTTGTCACCATAAATAAGAATGTACAGCGTGCGGCTACACGTACGATGAACAGGGGAGAATAAAGGGAGGTGGTTCGGTGGGTGGGTGGGGATGAATGAGAATACTTTAATTGCATGAAAAAAAATTACAGTAACAATGTATATTAACATTCCTTAGAGACAAATGCTGCGCCTATTATATTACATCCATTACCTTAAGCTAGAGGAACATAAAGTGCTAATGTTGTAAATAATACACGATGAGATACGACAGACGGAGAGACAGAAAGAGAGAGAGAGAGAGAGAGAGAGAGAGAGAGAGAGAGAGAGAAAGAAAGAGAGAGGCAGATAGAGAGAGATAGAGAGACACAGAGAGACAGAAAAAGAAACGGAGTCGATGACGATGAATGAAACGTAATGGTTGTGGTGTAGCGTGGTGAAGAAGCTTGCGATGGATGATTAAAATTATGGTGCTGTGCGACAGAGAAAGGGGCGAGAAACCGTACACCGTTCGTTAATTGAAATTGATACATCAATGATACGAGCCACCTAGTTCATCACCCATACCCGCGGTTCGTGCAGAAATGAAACGTAACGAACATAAATTACTACGTCGAAGCAGCGAAAGGAAATGAACATTACATGCTTCACCGTTTCACGTTCACCCTGCTCCCTTCTATGGTACAGAATACAAGCAGTATATATATGCATATACTATTCCCTTCATATACATACTGTGCACACATTGTATCGTTCTTCGATGCAGCTCTTACTTTGGCAAGAGATCGAACAATCGTATTTACGTTTTGTTTAAAAGAGAAGTGACTAGATAACGGACTAGAACGGATCGACTAGTAATTTTGGTTTAAGCTTCTCGAATTATCGTTGGCAAAACAGAGTTGACTCGTCGGTACTGTGCTCGTCTGCGATCTGCGAATTCTTTTCAGGGTCGTCAAGTTCGTATTATTTCTTTTCCTTGGTTTTTTCAAGCTTCGCTCTCTACCATTGTACACTTCACGATACTGTTGCGCGAACACCAGCGAGGTTTGCGAAAGCCCCTGAACATTGGAAAACGTTGGATACCTGCTGCCTTTGCTGCAGACGGGACATCACCTCCAACAGCGCGTTCTTCAGCACCTTTGCCAGCGTGCTGATCTCTGGCAACGATTCAAGCTCCGACACGCGTTGCGCGTGACTGCTCAGCTCGTCCTGCAAAGCCTGCTCGCGCACAGACACACGCGAGCGTGTACAATTTGGATTAAGAATCATCCAGAAACCTAACGCTTCTTCGATCAGAGATTACAATATTGGGGAATTGGGAAAAAAATCGCGGTGCAGATTTGAAGGGCGTCGAAAGATCGCGCTTGGTGCTCCTCAGAACTTACAATGGGTGGGTACCAAGTTCTGGAAGAACGCGAGTAGTCTGCTTGATTTAATAAATTTGAAGCGTAAAGGTAATAATTGAAAGAAATAGGTGATACTTAATTAGAAACATTTCCTTATTCATTTTCGATTATAGACGCACCTTATTCGTAGTGATAGGTTGTTGCTCCCTCATACTAGCTACGATATTCTTCAACCAAGCGTCAGTCTCATCCAAAAACTGTTTATAAGCGTGAATATCGTGGCCACGTTGCTCCTGATGGCCTCGTGATCCCTCCAGGGTGGCGAGCCCTTCTTCAGCCTGTGTCAAAAGGGTGGCGATGCGCGTCTGAACTTCCCCCAGGTTGTCCAACAGTTTCTGGGACTCGGTGTCAGCTGGGATTTTCCGCAATTCCTCTTCTAAACGGCAGGCCTCCTGCTCGTAAGCCCGGAGCTCGCTCAACAGGGCCTGAAATTCATTATTTCTTCCTCGTTTCACTATGAATTTTTCGCTGACGCGCGAAAATATTCGACGCGTCTCCCTCATTGTGCTTGAAATTTTAGTACAGAGAACAGCAGAGTTCTTTTAAGTACTCGCTATCGATTCTCAAACTTCACGCTTCTATCGCGTGCAATCTCACCGTGAGGGCGGACAGCATGGAGGCTATGCTATCTCGCGGCAGATAAGTTCCCTTCAAGTTCGACAGACTCAGCTGCAGAACCATTAGACGCTCCTGTATGATGTCCTGCAACACAAGGATCAGTTAACCAACCACGTCGAAGCTCTCCCGTCAGCTCATCAAATGTATGCCGTGCACAACACGAGCTCAAACTCCAGTCGGTTAATTAAACGGATTAGCCTCGGGGAACTCACTAAACCTCTAGCAAATCTGTATTTACACAAAACACATAAAAAAAAAAAAAGGAAACTGAGTATTTCACTGTGTCTTCTGTGTGGTCTGTAAATCTGCGTTCGGTGTTTTGTGAGTAAGAAACGCGATTGTCATGCAGGCTTGACGAAAACACAGGGGGACGGAATATTTTACTCTTCGTCCAAGGAAGTGTGATGCTCAAAAGTAGAAGAAGGAACGAGTCAAGTACGTGGGTTCGTCTGTGAAGCACGTGACTATTAATTCTTCATTACACCCAGAACGGATTTAGGCTTTAGCTAGCATGGAACGTGAAACATTCTCTTCTGACTGTCAAATACGGAATCAGAAAGGAATCAATTAAACGTTAAGACGCCTCTAGCATCCCAGTCTCATCAAGACCGCAACGCAAACCGAAAATCAAGTAACGTTACGCATGTGCATCTCTAAACTCTACTCATGCAGGGTGAAGAGCGAAGTAAATCCCCTCTGGGAGGCAGGACGGTAAAGCGGTAGCAATGTACAGCAGGTACGAATAGACTGGAAGCGGTAGCTATTAACAGTTGCCGTCAGCGAGTGGGAAAAGAGATACGCTCCAAGTACAGGGGTCGATAGAAAAAGAGCGAAAACGATCAACAACAGTTAAGAGAGAAGGATAAAGAAAAGCAAAGGAAATGTACAAGAAAACGGTACACACAAAACGCTATGCCAAGATCGCACACATACACGCGCACACACACGCACGCAATACGCGCCCGATCCAACGGGCGTGTACGTACACATACACGCAAATCGGCGCAACAGAGCTGGCCAGCGAACTCGTTCAAGCTCGACTGGGTAACGATCGAGAGCTGGTCGTGACGTGATCGCACCTTGATCCCTCGTATCCTCTTTTCAGCCTCATCTTCAGCTACCCCCGTCTCTCTCTCCGCCTCCACGCTGGGAGTCCGCTGCTGCATCGATCCCCATTCTCTACCTAAATGTTCCATGGGATCTGGACCGGGGACGCTGGGAGTCGTGGACGATTCGATTGGATCGGAAGAACTGGAGTCTACTTGTTCGTGGGCCGTTAGATTGGAGTCAGCAGGCGAACCACTGGAGTACTGATCGATAGAGCACGCGACCTCGTGGCCTGAACACCGAATCTCTCCACTCGAAGCGGATTCTAGCGACAACAACATCGACTTCGTCTCCTCGGCTGTGGAAAAGGATTGGGGAGTTTCGGGGTACTCTGAAGACGACGACCTCTGCTTGGAATCGAGTCGATCGTCATGGAGATGGAGGGAGGGTTCTTGAGAAAGGGGTTGGTCGATAGGAAGGGTAAGGTCTGAGAGTGGAGCCTGGGTACTTTCCTGATCCGTGCTCTGCTCGGTTTCGCTCGACAAGTAAGTACTGTAATCGCTCCAACTACCTATGCCTCCTGGGAGGTCAGCGATCAGTCGCTCTGTATGGGGTCCACCCATCAAGTACGGGTTCAGGGGACCACCGTTCCCCCCACGATCGTTTAAACTACCGTCCCCATCCCCGTCGAAATCGCCGCGATCGTTGGAATCGCGTTTGATACTGTCCGAGGGTTTGCCTTTGGTGTATGTGGCTAGATTTTCGAAGAGGTAGCGCTCAGCCTCGTGATAGGGGTGCTTGTCTGGCCAGAAGCCAGTATCTTGGGAGAGGAACTTCGGCGTACTTAGTTCTGAAAGGGTTTTCAGAATCAGAGGGGGCTGAACGGGTTTCTTCTTTTTCTCGGGACTTAGCACTAGGATCTCGTCAGCTATGTAGAATTGCACTTTCGGCTTTACTGGCTCGATCACGATGTCGACAGTCTCTATCTCCGGCTCAGACGATATGCATCTTTCGAATTCTTCCTCTGTTTCAAGCTGAGCCTCGATTGAGTCTAATATTATGGGTATCTCTTCGATGTCATCTTTCAGAAGGTCTATGGGTGTGCTTTCCACAGGGATTCCTTCGGGTGCATCTTGGATTATGCTCTCGAGTTCTTTTATTATAGAAGGTTCTGCTTCTTTTATGTCTTCTTTTTTATCTACTTCTTCTTTTGTGGGTGGAGGGATTATACTTTCCTCGATTTTGGTAGGTTCCTGTATTATTATTGTTTCTTCTGATTTTATTTCAGGTACGATGCTTATCTCTTCTGGTGATTTCTCTTTGATATTCTTGGCTGCAGGTTTTTCTTCTTTGGGAAGTTCTTGTTGCGTAGGTTTAGGTTTAGGAGTTGCTTCAAGTGTCTTCTGTTCTTTAACGATTGATTTTTCTACGTTTTCTTCAGTGATCTTCTTCTTTCCTTTTTTAAATTCAGACAATTGTTTTTCTTCAATTTCCAACTTTGGTGGCTGGGCAATTGCTTCCATTTTCTTTTCAGGGATTACGTCAGTCTTCCCTTGAATCGCTGTTTCTTTTGTAGTGTCTTGAGTTAGTGTAGTGGTAGAATCGATATTAGAAGCTTTAGTATCTTCTTCATCCTTCGAGGCTGGAGTTTGTTCAGTTGTATCTGCAGACATTGATTGCTCATCACGTGTACCTTTCTTCGCCTGTTTGTTCTTCCGTTTCGATTTCTCCTTTGAAAGAGGTGCAGATTGTATCTGCGTTATATCTTCGATTGGTTTTGGTGTTTCCACTTTTTCTGCAGCTGGTTTGGGCGTTTTTACTTTTCCTTCAACTGGTTTTGGCATTTCCACTTTTTCTTCGGCTGGTTTTGAAGTTTCTACTTTTTCGTCAGTTGGTTTTGGTGTTTCCACTTTTCCTTCAGCTGTTTTGAGCTTTTCCACTTTTCCTTCAGCTGTTTTGGGTGTTTCCACTTTCCCTTCAGCTGTTTTGGGTGTTTCCACTTTTCTTTCAGCTGGTTTGGGTGTTTCTGATTTTATATCAGTTGGTTTTGACAATTCCATTTTTTGTTCAGCTGGTTTTGGCGTGTCTACTTTTTCTTCGGCTGGTTTTGGTGGTTCCACTTTTTCTTCAGCTGGTTTTGGAGCTTCCACTTTTTCTCCAGCTGGTTTGGGCGTTTTTACTTTTTCCTCAGCAGGTTTTGGTGCTTCCACTTTTTCTTTAGCTGGTTTTGGGGTTTCCAGGTTTCCTTCAGCTACTTTGGATGTATCCACTTTTCCTTCAGCTGCTTTGGGTGTTTCCAATTTTTCTTTAGTTAGTTTTAACGTTTCCATTTTTTGTTCAGCTGGTTGTGGCGTTTCTACTTTTTCTTCAGCCGGTTTTGGTGCTTCCACTTTTTCTTCAGCTGGTTTGGGAATTTCCACTTTTTCTTCAGCTGGTTCGAGAGTTTCCACTTTTTCTTCAGCTGGTTTCGGCGTTTTTACTTTTCCCTCAACTGGTTTTGACGTTTTTATTTTTCCCTTATCTGGTTTTGATGTTTCCATTTTTTGTTCAGCTGGTTTTTGCGTTTCTACTTTTTCTTCAGCTGGTTTTGGTGCTTCCACTTTTTCTTCAGCTAGTTTGGGAGTTTCCACTTTTTGTTCAGCTGGTTTGGGAGTTTCCACTTTTTGTTCAGCTGGTTTGGGAGTTTCCACTTTTTGTTCAGCTGGTTTGGGAGTTTCCACGTTTTGTTCAGATGGTTTCGGTGTCTTTACTTTTCTGTCAGCTGGTTTTGATGTTTTAATTTTTCCCTCATCTGGTTTTGACGTTTCCATTTTTTGTTCAGCTGGTTTTTGCGTTTCTACTTTTTCTTCAACTGGTTTTGGTGCTTCCACTTTTTCTTCCGCTGGTTTGGGAGGTTCCACTTTTTGTTCAGCTGGTTTGGGAGTTTCCATTTTTTGTTCAGCTGGTTTGGGAGTTTCCACTTTTTGTTCAGACGGTTTCGGTGTCTTTACTTTTCCGTCAGCTGGTTTTGATGTTTTAATTTTTCCCTCATCTGGTTTTGACGTTTCCATTTTTTGTTCAGCTGGTTTTTGCGTTTCTACTTTTTCTTCAACTGGTTTTGGTGCTTCCACTTTTTTTTCCGCTGGTTTGGGAGGTTCCACTTTTTGTTCAGCTGGTTTGGGAGTTTCCATTTTTTGTTCAGCTGGTTTGGGAGTTTCCACTTTTTGTTCAGACGGTTTCGGTGTCTTTACTTTTCCGTCAGCTGGTTTTGATGTTTTAATTTTTCCCTCATCTGGTTTTGACGTTTCCACTTTTTGTTCAGATGGTTTCGGTGTCTTTACTTTTCCATCAGCTGGTTTTGATGTTTTAATTTTTCCCTCATCTGGTTTTGACGTTTCCATTTCTTGTTCAGCTGGTTTTTGCGTTTCTACTTTTTCTTCAACTGGTTTTGGTGCTTCCACTTTTTCTTCAGCTGGTTTGGGAGTTTCCACTTTTTGTTCAGCTGGTTTGGGAGTTTCCACTTTTTGTTCAGCTGGTTTGGGAGTTTCCACTTTTTGTTCAGCTGGTTTGGGAGTTTCCACTTTTTGTTCAGCTGGTTTCAGCCTTTTTACTTTTCCGTCAGCTGATTTTGACGTTTTTACTTTTCTCTCATCTGGTTTTGAAGTTTCCATTTTTTGTTCAGCTGGTTTTTGCATTTCTACTTTTTCTTCAGCTGGTTTTGGTGCTTCCACTTTTTCTTTAGCTGGTTCTGGCGTTTCCACCTTTTCTTCAGCTGGTTTTGGTGTTTCCACTTTTTCCTCAGCTGGTTTTGGTGTTTCCAGTTTTCTTTCACCTGGTTTGGGTGTTTTCACTTTTTCTTCAGCTGGTTTTGGCGTTTCCATTTTTTGTTCAGCTGGTTTTGGTGGTTCTACTTTTTCTTCAACTGGTTTCGGCGTTTTCACTTTTCTTTCAGCTGGTTTTGGCAATTCCCCTTTTCTTTCAGCTGGTTTTGGCGTTTCCACCTTTTCCTCAGGTATCTTCGACACTTCTACTATCTTTTCAATTAATTGCAACACCTCCATCTCGTTTATAGCTGAAACAGTTTCTTCTTTAGGTATTAGTTTAAGCATAGTTTCAGGTGCAAGTTTGATTTCTTCAGTAATTACTGTAGGAGATTTTTCTTTAACTTTGTCAATTGTCTTTTCTTTATCTGTATCTTCTTTCTTCATTTCAACGTTCTTCTCCTTAATACTCTGATCGGTTAGAACACTTTCCTTGGAAACCCCTTGCGGTTTTTCTTCTTTTGATTTTGCAGCCTTTTTATCTTTTTCTTCTTTCTTAATATCATCTTTTGTGCCCTCGTCAGCTAGAACACTGTCTTGTGTAACTGTTTCTGGTTTCTCGTTCGTCTGTTTCTCTTCACTCATTCTACGCGACGGTGACTTATCTCTCTTCTTTTGTTTTCTCTTCTCTCGCTTTGACAATTTCAATTTTCCTTCAGCTTGAGAGTCCTCCTCTTTTCTTTCTTCCTTCTCCTCTTTTAATACTGCTGTAGTGTCCACAACTTTGCCGTTAGCAGGTTTTTGTGGAGATGTGGATGGTACTTCAGGAGACCTCTCCTTTATTTCTTCTATTTTAGATACTTTTGCAGTCACTGGTGCTTTCTTTTTAACTTCAACTACGTCTACATTGGATTCAGTCAGCTTATCATCTTTCTTCTCCTTTATTTCCTCTTGTTTTGCTTCTACTTTCACTTCTTCTGTGGATATTTCTTCTTTGCTCTTCGATTCAAGTGTTTTCTTGGTGTCATCTGGTATTTCAATCACTTTTTCAGGTACACTTTCTACATTTTTGTTTTTGGACTTCCCTTTACGCTTCTCAGAAGCTCTCGGTTTTTCTGGTTGTCTCTCAGGAGTAGATTCAGGCTTACATTTATCTTCAGTCTTCATAACTAACTTGACTTCTTCCTTAACTTCTTTAATCTCTGGCTCTTTTGCACCCGTAAGGAGTTCGTCTTTCAATTCCACTTTCTTCTCCTTCGTGCATTCTAAGGTCTCTGTCGATGCCTGAACAGCATCCACCTCTTTCACTGGTACCTTACTTTCACTTGGTTCCTTCTTTCCTTTCTTAGATTTCTTGCTCTTCCTGGACCCACTCGCAGGCTGCTCCTTTGTTTCCAGTTTTGGCTGGTCTGGGGCTTTCGTCTTATCTGCTTCAACTACTTTATCTATCTCTGGGCTTTCGGATGTTACAGACTGCTGCTTTCCTTTAACTTCTTCCTTTGGCTTAGTCACTTCCTCAGCTGACTGTATCACAACAGGAGCTTCCTTTTCCTTTTTGCTTTCCTTTCCTTTATTCTTCGAGTCATCCTTCTTCTGTGCTTGCTTCTGCACTTTCTGTTCACTTGGTTGCTCTGCCTTCTCTTCCTCCACTTCCTTCACTTCCTTCTCATCAACACCACTCTTTCCCTTATTCTTCTCTTTCTGGGGCTTTTCTTTACCCTTCCCTTGCTCGACTTTTTCTTCTCTGGTCTTGCTTTTCTCGTTCCTACCCTCCTTTTTCTTCAATTCTGTTTTTTCCGAACTTCTCTTCTTCTGCTCTTCGCTCGTAGCTTCATCAGTGCTTACAGACTTATCACCGACTTGCTTCAAAGTTGTTTCCATTACTGATTGGGCTTCGTCTCTTCTAGCACTTCGAGATCGTGATCTGGATCGCCTGGATCGTAGTTCTCGTCGATTCAAGAACTCCATGAAACCTTGTTCGTCGACTCGAACCACTTCCACGATTGCTACTGGCCCGGGAGCTTCCTCCACGAAAATCTGCACTTGAGTGGTAGAACGTTTCTCAGAAAGTT
Organism: Andrena bucephala; assembly: GCA_947577245.1. Taxonomy (NCBI): domain Eukaryota; kingdom Metazoa; phylum Arthropoda; class Insecta; order Hymenoptera; family Andrenidae; genus Andrena; species Andrena bucephala. The sequence continues at coordinate 115,731,105 of OX387715.1, forward strand.
GCTCCTTTTTAACTACAGTTTGCTCCATAGTGGGCGTAGAAAGAGGTTCCATTGGTTCTACATGTTTGCCAACTATGGTAGCCCACGAATCCTTGGATTTCTCTGGAGCCTCAGCTTCAGTTACACTCTGCATGCTAGATTTTGCATTAGTTTCTTCTTCACCTTCTTTTTCGACTTCTTCTACCCAAGAAGGTGACTCCACTGTAAAGATTTCCTTCTTAACAGTTGGTTCCACAGGCTTTTCACTCGTAATTTTTTCAAGCTTAGCAGTTTCTTCTTTTAGTTCCTCTACGATCGTTTTCTCCGTGGTTATTGTTTCTTCAGGTGCAATTTCCTGTTCCAAATTTTTACCAGATTTCAGAGGAACAGGCTTGATCAGCAACACATCTTCTTGAATTTCTTGCGTGGGCGTTCCTCGACTGCAGGCTGCTACTTGAGCGTACGATTTGTTGCCTTCCTTGGCAGCCATTTCCGCTATCTCTTCAGACTTCTCAGCGAGAGTCTTTTCTATTTCACTATCACTTTCAGTAGGGGCTATCTTTGAATCGATACCACTCTTTTCTTGCCTCGTATCTTTCTTCTTTTGATGCTTCGCTGGCTTCTGTTTCGTCGATGGACTTTGATGTTCTTCTGTTACATTCACTTCCATCTGTTCCTTCTCAACAACCTTTTCGACTGTGGAAGTCTCGATCGTTACTTCTTCAGATGTATCAGTAGTTGTTTCCGTGCTTCCTTTCATGCTGACAATGGAAGCCCAAGATTTGGTGCTCGGTGATGGTTGCATATCTTCTTTTAGAATATCCTTCACTTCTGACGGACTTTCTTCTTTCTTGCTTTCTTGTACCGGAGCCTCAACTAGAGTTTCTTGATTAATTTCTAATTTTGCGGTCTGCTCCTTAGAGCCGACAGCCTGCAGGGATACTGGCATTGCAACTTCACTTCCTTTCTTTGATTTTCCATCACGTTTCTTCTTTGTTTCAAGAAGATTCACATCAACTTTATCAGCTTGCTTCTTTGTTTCCTTCTCCGCTGTGGCAGGCTTTGTCTTACCTTCAGACTTTTCCTTCGCCGATTGCTTTTGCTTCCCAGATTTTGATTGAGCTTTTGTATCTTCCTTCGACTTAGACTTGTCTGAAGGTTTAGCCTTGTCTTCTTTCATTGGAGGTTGGAGCACGTTTGCACCTGCATCTTTGGGTGTCTCGTCATGGCTTGTGGTCTCCGGTATTTTATCATTTACCAACTTCTCAGGTGCTTTGCTTCCACTTATGACAGTGGATTCCTCATCTGGAAGTTTCATGGTATCTTCAGCAATTAATTTTTCTTCTTTCGTTGCTGTTTTAGATTCTTCCTTCTTTTCAGGCACTTTCGATGTCTTTTCCTTTTCAGAAACAACTTTATCGACAGGTTTTTCTTCTGCAACTTGTTTTTCCTTGCTGCTAGGTTTTATTTCTTCTTCTACTTTGGAAATAGTCTCTGTCTGAACCTTCTGTGGTTCTGGAACTTCAGCTATAAGTTTTGGTGGTTCTACTACATTTTCTTTTTGTTCCTGAATGATTTCTTCAGTTTTCTTTTCTTCTCTCTTAGCAGTGTCTACTTCAGTTTCTGCAGGAAGTTGTTCCGTGAGCTGCTTCAAATTTGGAGTCTCCAAATTTTGTTGTTCTTCCAGTGTGACAGTTTTTTCAATCGATAATGCAACTACTTTGCTCTCTTCTATTTCAACTTTCATTTCTTCACCCAATTTCACCACATTTTCTTGTTTCTCCTGGCTGTCAGGCTTCTTTTCTTTCTCTGGCTTGGATTTTGACTTTTTAGAAGCTCCCTTTTCTTGTTTCTTCTGGGTTGCAGGTTTCTCTTTCTCTACATTCACTTTAGATTCCTCGTCGACCAGTTTGTCTTCTTTCTTTTCAGTTCTAGGATGCTCATCAGATTCTTTGTCTTGTTTCTTTGCAGTATCAGGTTGTTTCTGTTTCTCTGTTTTCTCCTTTGACTTTTTATCAACTTTCTCTTGCTTCTTTTGAACTGCAGGCTGATTTTCTTCGTTTACTTCAACCACTGGTTTTTCTTCAATTACTTTTTCCTCTTCTTCTTTAACATTAGACTCTTCCACGTTCTCTTGCTTTATTCCCATCTGCGATTCTCTATTAGCATCTTCTTGTTTCTTTTGAGTTTCAGGGTGTTTTTGTTTGTCTGTTTTACCCTTTGACTTTTTATCAACTTTCTCTTGCTTCTTTTGAACTGCAGGCTGCTTTTCTTCGTCTATTTCGACCACTGGTTTTTCTTCAATTACTTTTTCCTCTATTCCTTTAACTTTAGAATCTTCCACCTTTTCTACTTCGACTTTTGATTGTTCTTGGACTGCTTCTTTTTGTGTCTCCTGAAGTGCAGATTTTTTCTCTTGCTTCATTCCCATCTGCGATTCTCTATTAGAATTTTCTTGTTTCTCTTGAGTTTCAGGGTGTTTCTGTTTCTCTGCTTTCTCCTTTGACTTTTTATCAACTTTCTCTTGCTTCTTTTGAACTGCAGGCTGATTTACTTCGTTTATTTCAACCACTGGTTTTTCTTCAATTACTTTTTCCTCTTCTCCTTTAACTTTAGAATCTTCCACCTTTTTTACTTCGACTTTTGATTGTTCTTGGACTGCTTCTTCTTGTTTCTCCTGAGGTGCAGATTTTTTCTCTTTTTTCATTCCCCACTGCGATTCTCTATTAGCATCTTCTTGTGTCTCTTGAGTATCAGGGTGTTTCTGTTTGTCTGTTTTACCCCGTGTCTTTTTGTCAGCTTTCTCTTGCTTCTTTTGAGCTGCAGATTGCTTCTCTTCCTTTACAGGTACCTTGGACTTCTCTTCAACCAGCTTTTCTTTTACCTCTTGAGCTGGTTGGGCTTGAGTCTGCTCTTTCTTCTTTGCATCTGATTTTTTACTTGCATCGTCAACAAGGGGCTGAATTAATGCATCCACAGCTTGCAATATTTGAATTTCTCCACTTTCAGGTCTCTTTTCTTCACTCACCACCCCTGCCTGCGAATCATCAGCGGCTGCTTCCTTCAGTTCTTCAATTTTTACCTCCTCTGCTGCTCCAACTTCCAAAATCTTTTCTATTGCCTTAACTTCAGTGGTAATCTTCTGAGCAATTTCCTTAATGGCTTCACTGGCATCAGTCTCTGAAATTTGCTGACTCCCTTCAGGAACTGTTACACCAATTACGTCCTTAGTCTTCTCTGAAGCTTCTGAATTTATAGGCTGCTTAATTTCTTCGTGAATATCTGCTTCCGTCTCAGTTTTCTCTTCCACTTCAACAACACTCGTCGTACTTTCTTGCGAAGAAGTAGATACAGTTTTCTTCTCTTCAAGCTGTTTGGACTTCACCCACTGCGACTCTAACTCACAGAGACTGCTAACAGAATACTTAGCAGATTCTGCAATAAACGCATTCCTCCTGCATTCTTCCTCAGACTGTTTCACCTCCTCCTCTTCACCTCTCTCTAGATCAGCCTTCCTCATGACCGATTCCTGAACGATTCTCTCAATACTCATTACTCTCGAAGGGGCAGAAGCGGGCAAATTCTCCTGTACTAACGGAACCACCTTAAAACGTTGATGGAAATCACTTTCAGCCTCGCTATAACAATGATAATTCACCCAATACGGTTTAACCAAGTCTGCATAATAATACGAAGCTACATCCTTCATTTTAGATTCCGAATCATCAACCTGAAGCGAAGCTTTCGGTTGAATTTCAACATCACACGATCTTCTCTTAACCAGAGTCAGTTTCTTCTCAACCTTAAACAACTCCTCCTCCCTTTCTTCTTCCTGAGCTACATCAACAGTGGAAGACACATCAAAGATTTCTTCTACCTCCTTACTAATCTCCTTCTTCCCAACAACTTTACATTCACCTCCTGTTATCAAAGTACCCAAATCCTTCGTCTCGACAGATTTTACACCCTCTACCTCAACTGCATGCTCTTCCCAAGAAACTTTCGTTTCTTCTTCAGAAGCATCCCTACCCTCTTCCACTTTAACACCAACATCATTCGATTTACCATGCAGAACCTGTCCATCTCCCTGTTCCTTCGCTAACACCCCGAGCTCGCGTTCTCTCGACCCTTCGACGGACTTGGACGACACAGGTGTCGCGGAACGACCCCTCCTCCTATCCTGAACGCTACCGAACAGAACCTGCTGACCGTCGTCGATCAGACCGTCGATGTAAACCGCGTATTCGGGATCGTCCGATCTCTCAGCGGCCGCCAACACGTCCGACGACGTTCTCGAGGGGACAGGGACAGTCGAATCATCCGATACCCTAGCATATCTGGTGGTTAGGCTAGCCTCTACTGTTTCGGGACGCAGGGTGATTAGTTCGGTGGGTTTGGAGCCTACGATCTTGGGTAAGGGGATGCTTTCTAAGATCTCGACGGATTTCACGGATTTCACATTGGGCGCTTTCAGTTCCACGGAGCCGGGGATGCTGGTGGTGGTGGTCACCGTGGTCACCAGCTTCTCGATGATCAACGCTTTGCCTGTCAACGCCGTTGAGTCTTCAATCGGCGAGTCGGTGCCTGAAACGTTTAACTGACTGACTTCCTCTTTTATCAAGCTTTCTTCTACGGCTGGTGTAACTGGCGTTGATTCCGTGTCAGGTTTACGAGTGGATTCTTCGGCTTTCTTGTTAACTGAATCACTCTCAGACTTGGTAGATGGTGCCTTGTCTTTCTGTGCTATTGGTGCTTCTTTGGGCGATTCTTTTGGGGAGACTGGAGGTTTTTGTTCGGCTGGAGAGTCCTTTTGATCGTCCTTAGTGGAGACTGGGACTTGTAATGGTTTCTCTTCTTTTTCTGTAGGAGATGGTATCTTTTCAGTTGCTTCCTTAGGTACTTTGCTTTCAGACACTTTTTCAGAAGGTTTTGTTGAAGGAACTTCAGTTTTCTCGGCTGAATCCTGGGGTTTATGCTCTTGCTTCTTTTTCTTCTTCTTATCCACTCTTGGGGAACTCGGTTGACTTGTTTTGGACTCTTCTTTGGATTCGACCACGTAAGTTGGTGCGATTTTCTCTGTTATCACCTTTTCCTTCGATTTACTTGGTTTCTTGATCTTGGATGGGCTTCCAGGTGATCGATTCTTTTGATCTGGATCTTGGTTCTCAATTCCTTGTACTGTTGCTTGCTCAGTAGGCTTTTCTGGAGCTTCAGAAGGTATTGGGATTTGTTCCTGTTTTATTTCGACCTTGATTTCAACTTTCATAGTTGATAGAGGTTCTGTACCAGGTAATTTAGGTTCTCTATCAGTCTTATCAGGTGTGGTAACATTTTCTGCGAGTTTGTCTCCAAGAGCAGCTTCTTCAGGTATCTTTTTAACGACAATTTGGAGATTTGTTTTATCTGGTGCAACAGCAACACTTTGCTCAAGTTTTTCTTTACTTTGAATAACACAAATTTCTTTTCTAACACTTTCTTCAGCAACAACTAACTGCTCTCCTTGATTCGCAGTAGTTTCACTTATTTCTTCAGGTGTAACAAGTTCAGGAGCCACTTTATCTTCAGAAGTAACTGCCTTCATTTCCTCTTTTAATATTTTTGATACCTCTTTGCTGTTATCCATGGTATCACGCTTTTCTTCCAATTTGGCCAGTGGTTCTAGTCTCTCATTTTTCTTCTCTGGCTCTTCTGTTTTTTCTATTAACAATGCAGGTGTTTCTTTTTTCTTTATAGGCGAGGCAGGCTTAAAATTTTCTTTCTTCAACTCTTCTTCAGCTGGCTTCTCGCTATTAACACGTTTTTCTTCAACTACTGGCTCGACTCCTTTGTCCACGTCTTTTCCTGAAGCTTGTTTCACTTCTGTCATTGGTTTCTGACTAACGTCAGCCTCTTTCTTGGATCTTTTTCCGCCTTTTCCTTTAGTTTGCTTCTCCTGTTCAGTCATTTTCCGTGTTTCTTCCTTCGATATATCTTTCTTTGATTCTTTCTTGAAGTCTCTGCCATCGTTCGACTTCTTCTCAGTAGCCTTATCTTGCTTCTTCTCACCTTTGCCTGTTGTTTCTTCTTTTATTAGTGCTCCTTCCTTCATGGACTCGGTAACTTCCTTCGATTGAACAGGTTCGGTCACCTGCATCACAGATTCTATTGCACGCTCCAGTGCACCGATCACAGCTTTTTGCTCTGCGTCGATGTCTACTTTCGGTTCTAGTTTTGAGTCTGCTTTGCCTTCCTTCTGATCTTTATCCTTTGCTTCGTCAATCTTCGATGGTACATCCTTCTCTGTCGCTTTCTTATCTTTACCATCCGTTTGCATCTCGGCTTTGGTTTCTCCTTTTGCCAGTGGCTTATCTTTCGTTACTTCTATTTTCCCCACAGCTGTCACAGTTTCCTCCCGCTTCGATCGATCTGCTTTCTTCTCTTCGACATCTTTCGTCTGACTCGGTTTCTTCGATGCCTGATCCTTTGAAGCCTCCTGCTCCTTTGCTTGCTTCGTTTTCTTGTTCTTACCCTTACCACTCTCCTTCGTTTCCTTTACACTCTCTGGTTTATTTTGCTCTTTAGGCTTCACTGCTTCATTCGATTTAGCATCAGCCTTACCTTTATCCTCTGTTTGTATTTTATCATTCGACTCGGGCTTAGTTTCAGGCGTTTTCTCCACTTTTGTTGGCTCACCGGCCTTCGCTTCATCTGCTAGTTTCTTCACTTTAGTCTCTGATTCCTTCTGTGTGTCTACTTTCGTTACATCATCGGTAGGCGCAGATTTCTTCACTTGCTCAGAATCACGTTCACCTTTCGAAGGTTTTACAGCATCTTTGCTCGCTTTATCCTTCCCCGCGTTCGATTGCTCTTTACCTTTCTGTTTCTTCTTCGACGTAGATTCCTTCTGTGGTTTTTCTTCTTTAGAATCAGGCTTTCTCACCGTTCCTTCATTCGTCGATTCTATTTTCGTTTCAGACTTCTTCACCTCGACCTTCTCACTCATATTCTTCGTTTCCTTCTCCTCGACATTATCTTTAGCAACCTTGGCGTCATCCTTGCCACTCTTCTTCTCAGAATTCTTATCCGCTTTGCTTCCTTTCGCGACCTCCTTCAATTTAACCTGCTCCGTTGCAGCAGGCTGACTCGCCACAGCTTCTACAATCCCCGATCCATCTTTAGCCTTCGATTCAATCTTAGACCTACCCTGTTTCTTCTTCTTCTCGCTATCCTCCTTAGCTTTCTCTGTGGTCGTGACACTGCTCTCTTTACCCATAGTCTGCTCCTTAGACTCACTGTGCTTGTCTCTCTGATGCCTAGTTCTCTGTTTATCCATATCCTCGATTTCCCTCAGAGCTTTTTCAATCTCATCGTCCACCTTCTCCGTCTTCTTCTTCTTCGGCTTACGTTTCTTCTCCTGCGACGCGTTTCTTTGCGCCACCTCAACCTCTTTCGCTCCCTGAACCTCCACCTGCTTCTCCTTCTCATCCACAACCTGTTTCTCCTTCTGAACATTGTCCTTCCTATCCTTTGGCGCCTCCGCACCCTTGCTCTTCGCCGGACTCACCGACCTCTCCACAGAGACTTCCTTCTTCGCCTCAGCAACCTGCTTCACCTGAACCTTCTCCTTCTGAGGCTTCTCCTTCACTTCGGGCCCTCTGCGAGCCTTCTTCTCCGGAGGCTTCGACTTCGGCATCTCCTGGTGAGTCTTCCTCGTCTCCCGTTTCCTCGTGGTATCCCAGACGACCTCCTCTTGCTTCGTCTCCTGCTTCGCCGCCGAGGACTCCCTTGCTCGGGTCTGCCTGACTTCTCCAGGTGGAGTGGCCTCGTGCGCCGACGAAGTGGTCGAATTTGCGGGCGAATGGGATCGTTCCTTCTCCTGCTTCACCGGGAAACTAGTCATCGTCGTTGAAGGAGGACCGGCCGTGGATGCGACACGGGGTCCAAGGCCCTGTGACAATATCTGAGCGTAGGAGAAGGCTTTACTCTCAGTAACTACACTCTTCACCTTGCCGACGCTAGCCTCCGAAGTTTGCGCAGCCACGAGTTGCTGCATCTCCGGTTCCAGGGGTTTCTCAGGCTCCACAGCTACGACAGGCTCCGCTGCAGGTTGGACAATCGGCGGAGCATCCATCGTCGTTGGCGCACGACTGGGAACACACTTCTCCTCGGCAGGTTGCAGGCTGACAGGGCTCCTAGCTGGGTTCTTGAATCTCTGTTGGTGGTGCTGTCTCTGCGGCTGCTTCTGCAACTGGCTCTGCTGGTAGATCTCAGTCTCCGGAAGATAACTGGCCTGCGCCACGTACGGCTCCGCTGGGAACGCTATCTGGCTGTCGGTGTAATGGGGCATAGGCATCTGCTGAGGCGGCACAGCTGGCATGTAGACGTAGGAGCCGACTGGATAGGCGATCTGGGAGCCAATGAAGCCCACCAGCTCAGGCATAGCTGGGTGGATGTAGTTGTAGACCTCGGGGACGGGCTGTGGCCTGGCCACGTTGTCGTACCTCTTCTCCTGCAGGAGATCGTACTCCCCCATCACCTCGTCAGCCCAACTCGGCTGCCCTTCAGGCGCCTTCTCAACAAGCTTCACTGCACCGCTTACATCAGGGTGCTGCTGATACTCCTCCGCCATCTCCGCAACCTGCTGAACAGGTTGCTCCACAGGGGCCTCTGGAGCTCGCGCGCCCTCCTCCAATTCGACTCGCGGAAGCTTGAAGTCCAGCTTCTCTTCAGCTACTTCCAGGCAGGATTGGTCAACGGCGGTGTCTTTATTAACCGAGTGGGCGTTTTTAGTGGCCTCCACTGAAGGGCTTCTGGAAGTGTTGGCGCTGCCTCGAAGGATGTCAGCGTAGGTGGTAGAGCCAGGCGCCCAGATGGGGCTGGCCGACCTTCCTCTTCTCTCTTCCCTCGGTGCTAACGTCTGCCTGAGAGACAGAGGCTCCCTCCTCTGCTCCGCGCAGCGAGGATTCTCCGCCACGTTCTCAGTTTCCATAGACGACGTCTCCCTCAACACAGGTGTATCTGATGAGTTTTTCCTGTTAGAGGTGGCTCTCCTCGACTGTGGACGGTGCTTGGGCGAACCTTCCAGCTGGTCCACTTTGGACACGTGTTGCCTGTGCACCCGGGTATCGGGTTCTTTCTGCTCGGGCTCCCTGCGCTCGCTGGGAGCCTCGATCGGCGCCAGCTCCTCTTTGCTAGCCGCCTCCGTCCTCGGTGCTTGCGGCGCCGGGGCGTCGAGGACTCGTTCGATCGGTTTCTGAACGGTGGGTCTCAAGACCTGAATCGCGAGAGGCGCGGACGTGGATGGGGGCTCGTCCCTGGGGTTTCTAAAGGGACTGGAGCCCCTCGAGCTGGGGCTGGTGCGTCCAGCCGCGATGTCCGCGTACGAGACCTGATTGATGAGCCTGGACTCGTTGCCCTGTACATAGTACGGGTCCACAGCGTATATCTGATCCACCAGAATCTTGATGCGCTGCCTCCACTCGTCCATCCTTTGCTGCAGGCTCTGCTTTATCCGCCACGGAGGAACAGCCAGGGCACAACAATGGAATACACATACGTCAATTTTTTTTTTGCTGGGAGTCTCTTTTGTTTGATATTGATTGTTTGTATTTTGTTTCTTATTTTTATCTCTTTTGGGGGGGTTTCGGGGGCGGGTGGGTGTTGAGAAGTGTTAGCAAGGAATCGGGGACTGGCGACGGGGTGATTGGGGGCGGGGGTTGGTTGGGGGGTGGGGGTTAATCTTTTAGAGTTTTAGTATATGCGTGTATGCTAGATTAACGTTATGATCAGCGGTGGCGTGAAGAGAAAACTGAACACCGTTCCCAAAGTTGCTTTTTCTTTTCTTTCTCTTTGGCAAGAAAGAGGGCACTTTATTTTTCGTTCGATTATTTGGTATAGTATAGCAGCACGGGCGTACAGGAGATGCCTCTCTATAGTCGACTGATCGGTATACATTTAGGATAAGATTCGCTTAATAATATCGTACGGTAATACGTGTATAAAGTTCGCTAAAAAAAAAATGATCCTGAGGTATTAAAAACGACTGGGCCACCATTCGGGGAACGAGGACAACCGTCGGCTCCGAGGGGTCGAGAAATCGCGGAGAACCACAGGGAGTTTCAGGACATCGTCACAAGGAACTCGATGAAATCTCAAGAAACTTAAATGGACCATCGAGAAATCTTGAGGTATCTCGAGAGATCTCGAAACCCTAGGAAATCCCGAAGTTCCAAGAAATCCCAAGAGATTTTGAAGTTCTATGAAATCCCCAAGAGATCCCCACAGATCTGCTCGAAACGAAGCCCGTTGTCGTCGTTCCGAGTGGAACGCGGAAACGAAAGAACGCGAGGATCGAACGGCGCTAAAACAGCTGCGACGAGGAGGATCGTTTCCAGCCCGACTACCGTCATGGATCCAACGGTTCTAGGTCGGGCGTGCCGCGTTGCGCGAGCATCTTCGACCTCTCTGTACGCGCTTGGATTTTGCTTTGCAACCCCTTGATCTTCTCCCGGCAAATCTGATACCACGATCCGCAAGAAACACGTCGAGCGAGCGAGAGCAGGATGGAGTGTTTTGTTTTTATATATTTTTTTGTTCACGATCGATGGTGAGGAAGAGAGACAGAGATCCAACAAACCAAAAAGAACGATGAACCAACGAGGACGCATCGAGAAAACGACGACGATCGAAGCAAAGAAAAAACGAAACGGGGTAGGGGAAACGTGGAGGTGATGGTACGGAGTTTTTTTTCAAGGATGATGGGTGAAAAGGGTGCGGCAAAGAAAATTTCGTAAATCAAATGGCCGATACGATGGATTGAAGAAGATAAAAAAAATTGAGAAAAGAAAGAGAACAGAACACAACAAGACCAAACATACGAACGCGAGAAGATGGAAACTATAATATGTAACGTGACAGTTGAACGGAATTAATATAATAGTTCGGAGCGTTCTGGACTTGCGCTCGCTGCGTCTCTCACAAGTCTCGACCCGCGTATACGGAGGTCACTTGATTTTCTTGCGTATCTTCCGTTCCCGAGCGCGTCTCTGGCTCCGCGATCCGGAATCCAGATTTACCAATCAACGTGCGCTCGATTCTTTCGCACAGATGAGCTCTACTCGTGACGATCAAAACGCGACAATTACAGGCAAAGCCTACGGTGATCGTGTGTACGTGAGACTCTCTGACGTGTGTTCGTGGTGATAGAGACAATCACATTTACAAGACAATCTGCTGCTGGTATGTACACAAACGCGTGTACGCGATATGTACTCGGTGCGAATGCTGCTACGTACTTTCATCGCGTACTGCCTTCCTACGAGCAAGCGCCCGTCGCGATCCCGTGGTCCGAACGCCACGGAACACGCCCGCGATTGCCGGCGCGTGCACGCGACGGGGCGCGCGCAGTCAGGCAGCGGCAGACGTCGAGAAAGACCAGAGAAAAAACGAACACGTGAATTACAACAAAACGAAAACAAGCAAAATCAAGTAATCCCCCTCTCTGGTACAACCAACACGTGTACACAGGTGTCGTTAAATTGTGAGACGTACACGGGAACAGAAAGAGAAAGAAACTAAATTCTATGAAGTAAGACTTGAAACCAGGAACGTGCGTGAGAGTGACGAATGATCTCGTACGGTAACGGTGAGACAGAAACAGAAAGAAAGAAAGAAGTGACAGAAAGAAAGAAAACCAGAGTCAGAGCGTGATACCAACCAGTACCGCGTAACAGATGTACCACCACGATGATAACATGCCTCGCCGGAGTGATAACGCGGTCGATCGTTCCCCCTCTGCGTTCGATAAGGAACGATCGACTCTGATTGACAATCGCGACAAGCGTGAGTCTACTATCGATTTGCCTGATCGTAGATTGCTTCATTTTTCGCCAAAATATCAAATTGCGTGTACTGTATGCGAGAGAGAGAGAGATAGATAAAAAAGGGGAAGATTAAGAAGGTAATTTAAGGGTTGTTAACCTTATCAAATTCAGCTATTCGTATTCGTGATTAATCGTTTTTCGGTTAAAATTAAAGCGTTAGTCTGGTGGGTACAAAAGCTTGCTGTGAGGGGTTTGCGAGTTAGAAAGCTTTGATGGAAGGATTACGACGTACAAGACGATGGTTTACATCATTGACTGGAATATGTGGGAGTTGGGTATGGGTTAAACACGATGGAAACACCTTGACTGAAACCATAATCGAACACAAGACTGTTTCGATCTCTGTCTCCCAATGAAAAGCACCCCTTAAGCGGGTCATCAAAATGTTTCCAATTCTAGATAAATCTTGTTGTATTAGTGAGTCACAGAATTCGATCGGTTGCTTGCCTGCGCAAGAATCTAATTTACAATAAATTAGTTTCTGTACAAGACCAAGCAACCAATAGAAATTCCAGCTTGCCCTGGCGGTTGCGATTAGTGATTAATTGGTGGCTCGGTCGACGGTTAATTGTTAGTCACTTCGAAGTGGTTAACGTTACTGGAAGACATTGGTAATCCACGGAGTAATTCCCGCGCGATCAAAAGCAAAACTACCCCCCGACGTGACCACGAAACGTGGGAGCTCTGAAATAGGTACAGTTCGATCGCGGAATACATATCCTGGTGGTGGTCTTCAGTTGGTATCGAGCAAAAGATGCAATAAAAATCAACTTGCTGCTTTAGCGCGCACTTGTGCAGGGTGGTGAGAAGGTGGGACCAAGGCGAACCTACCTGTTGCTCCTGCAAAGCCTTCTCCTTGTCGCTGGAGAGGTAAGTCGGGCTGAGCACCGTCCTCAGCTGCTGCTCCACCTGCATGATCTGCTGCCTCAGCTGCTGTATCTCCTGGAATAACAAACACACACGTCTCAGCTGTATCCTTTCCGATCCCTCAGACGCGATCACCGATCCCGTTGCTGCCTCTGCACTATCAAAGAAAGAAAGAAAGTAGGAAGGATATACGCAAAGGGCTGATCAATTCTAGGTTCCTCTACTTGGAAAGTTGGATTCCCTTTGTCGTGATGGATCGGTGATCGCGTTTCAAAAGAATACAGCCACGATCGACAGTGGGGAAGAACGAAGTCCCAGCTGTTCCCTAACCTGTTGGTATTGATCGATCTGAGCTAAGCAAGCCTCCAAGGACGTGGTCTGCTCCTTCACGTTGCTGTGAAGATTGTCCAGCTCGGCGAGCAGCTCGTCCACGGTCTCGCCTATTCGACCGTCGCCGCCGATCCCGGCCCGGAAGTGCACCTGCAGCTTCTCCATCGATATACTGATCTTGGTCTTCTGTATCGCGACGTCGCTTAGCATCTTCTCGCGCACGCTGTGCTGATCTCTGAGCGGTTTCTTTTTGTTCTGCGGCGACTCGAGGCTCTGTTTCGCCTTCTCGATCCACGTCTTCGATTCCTTCAGCTTCCTCTCGCATTGCTCCCATTCCTCGCTGGTCTCTTGCAGCAGAGCGTTCTGAAAGGAACAAGTTCCCTAGTACATCTTACGCCCGCCGTCAGCCCCCCCCTAAACGATCACGGAGAAATCGAAGCACGAACCCTTTCCAACAGCTGACCCTCCACCTGAACTTTCGCTTCCTCAGCCTGAAGCAGCTTCTCGGGCAGATCGCCCACGCTGCAAACCTGACCGATACAATCGAGCTCTTTGCTCATGTCGCTGAGATTCTTGTTGATCTGCTTGCAGCTCTTCACGGCTGTCTGCAATGCGACACAGGGGGGGAGTTTTAGGGTTAGTAGGCTTTACGATTGTTCCAGAAGAGCGTCCCTCAATTTCTTTGGCTGAGACATGGTGGAACGTGAATTTCTAGGGGCTCTTGAAATTGAGATTTTACAATTTTACATCTTTTATTGTAGATGTAGTGGAAGTTTGAGCATGTTACCCTGCAACGTGTTACCTATAAAATAAAATATTCCCCAACTTGCAAGGGAACCACACGTCCATCAATCTCCACCAAGGAAACCAACGAAAGCAATGAAAGCTACCCCCCAGTGGATCGGTTCTCCACGTACCGAGTACTCGTGCAGCCTCTGCCTAGCCTGCACAAGGGTGATGAGCTTGAGTGGCTCAACCAGGAACTGTCTCTTCTCCTCGGTCCATGCCTTCACGGCTTCGTACAATGTGAGGAATCTCTGCCAAGCGTCGATGGTATCAGCCACCACTTGCTTCCTCTCTTCGAGCCAGTTCCTCACTTGACTCAACTGCTCGGTCACGCTGTGAACGGTGCTCTCTATCAGCTGTTTCTCGGTCTCGTCCCTCGTGTTCTCGCTAATGGTACGGCCGTTTCTCGTTAGTCGTTCGAGCTTGTCGGTGATGGTGCCCAGCTCCTCCTGCACCTGCCTGAGCTGCTCCTTCAGAGGGGCCGGCTCGACCGATCTGTCCTGCACCTTCAGCTCGGCCTGCCTGATCCACGCCTGGACCTCGTCCAGGTCGGCCAGATAGTCCGACCTGACCGTCCTGGCACGCTTCTGTTCCCTCTGTTTCTCCTCCATGGCCTGCGCGGTCGCCTCGGCGCAGAGCTCCAAGGCCGTGAGGTGCTGGGCAAGATCGCTGGGGACCAGCTGCTGGCTAGCTTGGTACCGCGCCTTAGTGCTTCCTGAGAACTTCTTCGCTGCGTCGAGGTGGCCCTCGACGTTCGACCGTAGCTCGTCTAGCTCCTCCTCGGTGGCGTCCTGGTCGGGACCGTACACGTAGAGGATCGAGGCGCGTTCGCGCGCCTCGTTCAGACGCTTCCTCAGGTGCTCGATCTCACGCTCGGCGTCTTCGAACGCCTCCAAGTCCTCGTCCGCCCTCTCGGATTTCTTCTGCAGGGAGTCGACGAGCCTGTAACCAGTACTCGTCTGATTCGCTGCGCTTACGTCGCCGATCTAACGCCAAGGCGCTCTCCAGCCTCCCATAATGAGACAGAGTTTCCCTTAGCATACGTTAGACTACTTGATGGTAAAATCTGTTGGAGTGTCCCGTTTCAATCGACAATCACTGTACACGACGAGCCCCTAATGAACAAGTCCTGCTCATTCTACAATATCTCTTTTTCATCCCCCTAACATTATCTTATATCACTGACAGTTTCAAGGTTCTCAACGTGGATCGATTGAAATAGGACACCCGGTACACCCTACCAGCCACTGAAAAGTGAAAATGGTAAGAAACGCGCTTCAAGAGAGACCGTGCCGCAAGAAACGTCGCGAATGTGTGCTCCCAATACGCGCCCGCAAATCAGAGGGCAAGTTCGACCTAGGGTGAGATTTTACGAGCGTGTTTACAGGGCCGCGGGAATACCGACGTCACCGTCAGCAAATCCGGTCACCACTTCACTAACGGAAACCGATTTGCCCCTTAGCGGCGTGCTTCTGCACGGCAGCGAGGCGTAAAAATAGATTTCAGCATATTTCCTGTACGAGCTCCAATAATGCGTGCCAGCGCCGCGACCGTTCGGCGTCGCGGCGCTTAGGGCAAAGGTCGTCCGCGGCGAAAGAAGGGTCGAAAAGGAGGATGAAAAAAGCGGCGACTATCCGGCGGGATTGATCGGCCTTAAGGAATTGTCCGAGGCAGAGCCGCGACAAATTTAGAATCGGAAATGCGTGTCGCTGGTACGGTCGTAGCTGGCTTCACTCCAGCCGGAGCGGAGGACGCTTCGTCTAAAAGTAGACGAAACGATCTGCCCGCGCGAGCGTCCGTCTCGCGGGCAACTCGCTTGTTGGAAACAAAATTATTCTTTTGCCACCGCTGGTCCAGGTCTATTCCCATCACTCCCGCCTATTTTCTCCTTCCTTCGACGGGCATACCGAGCCGCTGGACGTCGCGACGGACGCGGTGGAGCTATCGGGTCGACAGAGGCGATACAACGCGTTGTTGATCGATCGGGAATTCGAGCTACGCGTCGGCCATCCACGCTTCATTGTAGCCGAGGGGATCGGAGATTGTTCGAGCGTATTGCCAAGTGTTTTCGTAAAGATGACAGCATCGACGGTACGGCTGAGCCGCGAGGAATGTCGCAACGAGACGTCTTTTCGTTTGCATTATGATACACGCGGGTGCATCGTGCTTTCGCAGCGGCTCGGATCCAGCAGCGGTGATGTCAGCGTTGAAATCGCGAGCTCGATTAGTCAGTGGATCGGAGCGCGGCAGGGGAACTGCACTGACCACTGAGATTGATCGAGATGTCTGTAGAATCGATGCGAGAGTTTATAAGATTTCAAGCTTCAGGTGTGGAAGATTCATGGAGATAGATGAAGGGAAGTTGAGCGGTTTAACCAAATTTTCTTCTGAAATATCGTGAAATGATGGAAGCAACGCGATTTTAAAGTAGAGGATAGGTTCGCGATGTCAATGTCAAGTTTCAGGTACAGGCAGCTCGTTTCTTTTCGCGCGATGACATCACCGGTGCTAAGAATGAACGGTGTTTAACATGAGAGCAAGATCGACAGACGACCGGTGTAATATCACTCGGGAGACCACAGAAATTCACGAAACCCGTATTTTATCTTGTTCAATTCTATATGACGAGTTACTTTCACCCAAACCTCTCGGTATTTTGTAACCCTTGCTACAGAAAGATGTTTCCAATCTCATTTATGAATATATCTCAAGATTTCTCTACTCGAGGATCAAAGAAGATAACTAAAAACACCCTCGAAGCGACAAAAGCAGAAGCTTGATCTATCTCCAATGAAACATCGATTCACGATTTACGAATTATCAAGTAAACTAGCTCCCAAGGGAGATACACACGAGAGCCATCTGTTTCCGTAAATATCTTTAAATCGAAAGAAAAATCCAACTCGACGATTCCTCGATCACTGGCGCCGGTAGCAAGAGGCGGAAGTGCTCCACGTGATGCAATCCTTATGCGGGCATGTGGCTCGAGCCAATGCGCCCTAGCGACATCACCGCGGCAACATCATTCTCCGAGATATTTCCGTAACATCCACCAGCGGTCCTCGATATTCGTGGATCGTTCACCGAGAACACCGAACGTTTACCAATAAACGATCTACAGGTATCCGAAGAGCGAGCACTATCCTTCCTCCACGCCGATCCCCCGAGCACACTGTGCAGACTCCCAGAAACTTCCTTGAAAACCTGTCTTACCCAGGACCTTTCTACTTCTTCGCGAACCACGAAACCAGTCGCGATCGGCAACGAAAGGAAACAGATTTATTAGCGGGCGAGGAGGATCTATCCAGTGGCCGTACCTATCCAAGCGAAACGTCCGATGCTCGCGAGAGGATCGATCTCCCGTGGTTTCTCTATCGTCCAGTAGCCTCGTGCTTCTCCCTGCCGATGGTTTCGCGGCAAGTGATTAGCGATAGAGAGACGGTCGCGTGGATCGGACAACAGTATGGCGCGGCACGGTCAAGCTAAACAGCAGCGTTCGCGGTTCGAAACGTTATTAGAAGGGCGTAATAGCGTTAGCTTTGAATTTTCGTCTTGGCGAGGCGCCGCGACGCATGCGGCTTAGGCTTAAAGGCCGGCCAGCGACGAAAATCGACGACAGTCCGAAAAACGGCGCACACCCGTGGTCCTAAGAATACCCTCGCCGGCTTCTCTCCGAGGGAGAGACAGAGCGGGAGGAGGAACAGAGACGGGGAGTTCATTGGCTCCGTAGATCTTTGCCATCCGCCACTTTTTTTTTTTCCACCCTGTGGCCGGCTCGGCTTGGCACGACCTTACGATGCGTGATTACTATGCGGATCGGAAAGGTTGCGGCCTATGTCGCAATCTTGCACGCGGATATTTCGCCTGGAGTGTTTGAAGATCATTGCAGAGCGGAGAAGATTCGTTTCGAAAAAGAACGGGAGAAATTTAAGCGAACGAAGATTCTATTATACTACCCCTATGAGAATATTCGTTTTAGCCACCGTGAATCGATCTATTCGAGCACTGCTCCTATTATACTAGGATAACAGCTGCGGTTTAATACCCACGAGTCGACACATTATCTAGATAACTACGCAATTATTCATCCCCGATGTCCAACAGCTTTATACAAGCTTCGCTTTTAATGATTGAAAGCGGGAACCTTGATATACAACTTTTGAATTCGTGGTTCTTTAAATTCACTTTCACTGATCGAAAATGGCCCATGTCAAACCATGGAACTACCAGTCATGCAATTTATCACCCCCTCAGCCGCAGTGACTAAAACTCGACGTATCGCGATCAATACCATTTCCTCGGAAGCTCATGTGTCACTTGAAAAAGAGTGTTTAGAAACTTCTTCACAAGCACTGGCTCTACTGGCGCGAGGCTGGAAACGCGTTGGATTCGACCGACAGCAGAGGCACGTGTACCGAAACACGTTCCACCGTGTCCCGCTTCGGTATCGATCGGTGATAGAGGGCCTACCACGGTTAGTCGGTCATAATATTTAAGCCAATAACCGCGGCGCAATCCCACTAACCCAATAAAACAACCGAATAAGAAAACAAGCCAATTCGATTACGTACTACCAATCGACATGCCGCGATCCGTGAATCCTCGACCGCGTGGACACCGTCTACGCGCTACTTCCGCCGTGCGGTTACCGAATCTTGCGCAACTTCACGGCAGCCCGTCCAGCACTCTCACTTTCCCGATCCTCCAGCGATACCAAATATCCTTTCCACTGAGATCCCACGGGAAACAAGATCGCGATTCACCCACGGGAGCCAATCGATCGCCTCGGCAATGGCGAAGCTAGAGAAATCTGAGACACTGTATTATAAATCGCGCCGAGACCGCGTACGTGCACACGAGCCGTCAGTGTTGCGCGAGCGCGCCGGTTATCACGATCCTCCCGCTGGCGATACGTGAATAAGCGAAGTTGTCGGAGGAACACGCGGATCACACTCGTAATAAAGTGACGTAGTGGCGAGCGGTCGTCATGCTTTATTTCCAGTGCACCGTGCCGCGTACAGATGGTGACTGGCGTGCGGGTCGGCCCGCGGATATTACGCCATGGAATTCAGAAGCGGGCCAAACGTGACGCCGCGGCCGCCACCGCATCGTCTGCTTCCACTTTTCTCTGGCAAATCTATATTTAGTGGGAATTCGATCGACGGCCGAGGGGAACCCCTCTGATTCGCGGCCGCCGCCGCGAGGATATGCAAGCCGCCCCCGACGCGAGAGGGTATCGTGGCGTGACCGCCCGTCATCCCGCCGCCAGGCAATCGCCGCGAGGATCATCGAATCGATGGGAATGCGGAGAATCCCTACGGTTATCTAATGCAGCCCCGACGCGTGTTGCGTAATAGTCCAACGGTGTTTACAAACAGAGGCTCGTAGGGACGTCACTTGTGGGTGTCGCGAGGATTTCGTATACGTAATTTCTGGAGTAATATGTGTTTTGTAAGCTCGTGATTGGGGAGTTGGTGGATTTGGAATGCATACCGAGAGGTTCGTATAAATTCCTTCTGTGTGATAATTTTGTAATCGAGTGGGTATTATTAGAGCAGAGTCATGCGTGCAGATAATTTTGACTGTTTGAGCAAAGGTCGTCGGCATTGACAGCACATCGTATAGATAATAATAGAGTGCATAGTTGTATCGTATTTTGTTGATGACATTTAAGTTGCTCTGGGAGTTTATCGGCAATGATTTAATTTGCGACGAGACTCGTCGAGTATTCTAAATAGTTGAATATCGTTAATGACGGCAGAAGTAATCGCGGGATACCTTCCGCGTAACCTGACTCCATAGGATTTCATCTACCGAGAGTTTGGAAAAGGGACCAAATTCTCCAAGGGTTCGATTCAATACTACGCTTGCAGATTTCGCCAGCTTGATTTACCTCGATCCTCGTTATTAATTCCGCCACGCGGGATATCGTAAGGCGCAAGGTGCACAACTATTTACAAGGCCTAATTACGTCATGGGACCAATTTGGGTATGATGGAACGCGATGGGACACGTAACGCATGCTAAATCGATGCGTGCCGTAACCCATAAGGCATCTACTCCTTGTCAAGGAACTCAGCGCTCGTCCTTTCCCCCGCCCCGCCCGACCTCCTCTCTTCATTTCGTAACTTCAACTTCTTTCGGAAAGATTTCACGCCTGACATTTCAGTGGACGCTTCCGAGAAACGCCTGACGCGTCACGAGCATGTCGAATTGAGGAAAGAAAACGGCGTGCGTAAGATGAACGAACTTTTTCCATTATACTTGGTGCATTCAGTTAACGACATTTTATGTACTTTGCTGAGTAATGCCAGAAAATAAGGATTGTGTAAGACGACCTGAAATGAATGGAACGTTAACGGCACATTTATATACGTGATCGAAGTGTCGGTGTTCGGTGCGAAGAGTGCCTGAAACAGAGCTTATGAGGGGCTGATGGGAGAAGCGGGCATTACCTCCCCCTTCGGGAGGGATGGTAATCTGCACAAGCGGGAACACACATGCACATGCTTCGAAACTGCACACAAGCGCACCGCATGATTCCTCTATCGATGATTCCACGTGATTCGTCGTGGAACGCTGTGTAGGTACCTACACCCCTCTCGAAGAAAATAAAGAACCGATTTACAGGAGGGTGAATCGACTGAGATAACAGAAATCGGGGAAAGATAAAAATTCTAGGAACCATTCTGCAAGTTCCAAGGAGATCTAATTGATTTCTGTAACGAAGCTTGATTAAAGTTTATCTGTTAACTGGGAATAATTATGGTTCTATAAAATCGTACTCGAAATGCAAAATAATTATGCTTTGAAAGAAACAAGTGACGTCGATAAGTAAGATGTGTTTGAAATTAAAATTGCAGCGTAATAAATGTTTGCGCGATTGTACGTGACTTTTGGAAATAATATGTTCGCGAACGGAGGAATGTAAAGTATTTGCAATTGAAGCCTCTCAATTGCTTCGGAGGAATAGTGACACCGATTCAGTGTCTATCAGGTGTTCTCAGCGGTGCTGCAACATCAACAAACGGTAGAAAAGTGCGTGTCGACTCACGTTTCGACGGAGCTCTGCAATTTTTCTAGCTTCTTCTCGAGTACGTGGGCTGGTGCCTCGGTGAAGGCTGCGAGGTAGGCTAGGACGGGTCCTACCAGTTCTCTTACGTCCTCTGTCATCGGTTTCAGCTTCTCCGCTTCCTTCACCAGCTCCTGCACATTGCGAGAACCAGGATCAATAAACTATGTTAAACACTGTGCACTACAAATTTCATTTCAATCGAAAGATTCCAAACTACTTTGTGCCCTGTCTATATAAATATGTAGAACTTTGCAACCTCAATATCTTGATATTATCAGATTACTAGCTTTACTACTCGGCTTCACCGGAAATTAAGACTCTGATTTTTAAAAAAAAAAATTATTTTTTGTTTTTTTCTTGTGAAAATGGTCACATTCATCTGGTCACATTTCGTGATCCCACAGATTATCGTTCGAAACTTTTTAGGCGACAGACAAACACACAAACATATAGAAGCTTTCTGCTTTGTATATTAGGAATTCATGAGTTTCCTCAATATTTCCACAATTATATAATACACTTACATGTAAAGCTTTCATGGTGTCGCGCAAGTGCTGTTTGGACCGAATCACCGTGTCCAACAGCTTGCTCTTCTCTTCGGTGGCGTTCAATCTGCTTTCGATGAGGGACCATTGCGCCTCCAGGTCCTCCCAGTGTTTCGACAGAGCCTCCAGAGCATCCCTGCGCCCTTCCAAACCGGACACAAGTTCCTTCCACTCGGCAGTGGTCTCTGAGATCTGTGCTTCTATCGTCTTCTTGTTATTGGCGTCGGCCAATCGGAGCACCTCGCGACCACGTTCATTTAGGAGGTCCAGCTCGAATTGTTGATTCTAATTGCATGACAAACAAGCCAACAATGAATCA
Source organism: Andrena bucephala (assembly GCA_947577245.1). NCBI lineage: Eukaryota > Metazoa > Arthropoda > Insecta > Hymenoptera > Andrenidae > Andrena > Andrena bucephala. The sequence goes on from OX387715.1 coordinate 115,752,867, forward strand.
TAAGGCATATGAAACCTGAGAAAAGTAGCCTGAGAGAAGAGTCAGAGGCAGTCCTAAAGGCGCGCAAGGAAGACGATCGAAGTGCTCGGGACTGTGAAAAGGACCAACGAAGCCCAGCAACGCGTGGAAAAAGGACGAACGAAGCGCTCGAGGCGAGCAAGGAAGGAGAGCGACACCATAGACGGGTACAACAAGGACGAGGGATGCTGTTTACGCGGGGGAGACTAAAGGGTGCCTCGAGTCTCGGGGCAACCGGTTTTTAGGTGTGTGAAAAGGTGTGTCTCTGGGAAAAGTGGGACAAGGCCGCAGACGAGCCTGAGAAGGGTAGGCAAGGCCATGGACGGTGCGAGGGGGCAGACAAGGTCGTAGCAAGCGCAAAAAGGATATGCGAAGACGTAGAAAAGTCGGGGGCAGCTGAGAGAGCGCGGAATAAAAACGCTGAATCGAGCACGCGCTGTGGCGTGCTTCTACTTCATCGATGCTCAATCAGTGGAGGATCAAGGTGTTAATTAGGCGTCTTACAAAGATCGATGTAGCCTTAGATAAGTGTAAAAAGGACGAGAAGAAAAGCGAGTGTATTTCTTGGTGGTGCTCCATTGGTCGAGGAAAAACAGGTGTAAGGAAGTAGTGTCAAGTGTTGTACACTGATTTTTTAAGATTAACATAATATACTGACCGATGTAGAAATATTAATAGAGGTTTCTGTTTAAACTATGAGTTAGCATTCCACAATGTCTGATAGCCTGACTAGCAAGCCTACCTGTATGTCATTGAGGGCGTGCGTGATCTTCTGAATGTTAAACTGCAAGCCAGCGAGAGTGGTGACAGGCTCGTCGGTGAATCTGGTTCTTGCGATCACAGCACGAACGCGTTCCAAGGTTTGCGTGTAGTCCCTCCATGTTTCAGCACCTTGTTCCAGCCTGGCACGTTGCGATTTGGCGGTGTTCAGGGTGTTCTTCAACAGCTGCGTGTGTTGCTGCTGCTCAGCGCCCAGTTCCTCCTGCTCCGAGGTGCTCAACGACGGCCAGATCTTGTCAGCTGCCTGCTGGATCTGCTGGGACACCAACTCGCGGATCGAAGGCTCGCTGCTGAAGTAGATCTGGAAGCAGAATCAATAACATTATAGCGATCAGAATTCATATTTCTAAGAGAATTTCGATAGAGTTTTATTGCGCGAACCTTGTGCTCCTCCAGGTCGCTAAGTATATTCTCGAAGTCGAGTCCGTCCTTGTCGCTCTCGAGGCGAATCTCTGCCTCGCGTACCCAGCTGCGAAGCTTGTCAGTCAGCGCGGCGTACTCGAGCCTGAACTTCATGTTGCTCTCCAAGTAGTTCCCACGCTCTTCCATTTCCCTGGGTAAGGACGACAGCATGGACACAGCCTCGCTGAGCATCTCCTTCAGCGACCCAGGCATCCCCTCTTCGTAGGGAATGGAGTTCTTCAGGTTCCTAATTCTATCAAGGTGCTCATTCACAGCCTCGCAGAGTTCGCTGTGCTTCTTCAACTCGGCCTCAACGGTGATCGGATCCCTTTCCAGAAGAGGCCTCGACTTCACCTCTTTCTCCTTGTCTTCCAGCCAATCAAGGATCTCAGCCAGCTCATTCGCGAGCCTCTTGTGCTCCGCCGCAGCTAGTTCGTGCTGTTCCCTCTGAGTCTCCACGGCCCTTCGCAGGCCTTGAAGCTGTTGCTTCAGGGCCTGCAGTTGCTCCGTTATGTTGTTTTTATCCACAGTCGAGCCCTCGGCGGCGATCTGCTGGCCTTTATCCGTGGCGCTAGCCAGGGTAGCCTCGCATTCCTGGATCTTGAGGATCGCGTCGTCGTACCTCTTGATCTTCTCCTCCGTTGGCTGGCCAGAGTTCTCGATGTCCCTGATTATCTCTGTGTATTTGGCGATGAAGGTGGTGATTTCGGTGATCAGGGCGATGAACTGCTGCCGTAGAAGCAGCAGTTGACGAAGCCTGGCTATCTGGGACTCGATGGCCTTTATGAGATCGTCTTGCTGTGTCAGCACGCCGTGAAGATCAGCGACGTTCACTGATCCTAAGTCGGACAGCTTCGCCTTGTTCGCCGTCAGATCGTTCAGGATCCTCTCGTACGCGTCCAGCATCGCTTCCACGTCTTCTACGCGGGAGCCAATGGGTTTGTTTAGCTCGTGAAGCTCCTTTTGCACGTCAGTCATATACTGCACCGCTTCGGCCACTCGAGCCAAGGATTCCTCAGCTTCGTCGATGTTCTTCTGAAGAGCCAGAGCTCTCTCGTTTATGATACCAGCCACTCTACCGTGGGCCTCTTTCATATTTTGTAGCTGCTCGTTCAGCTCGAGCTTGTCGGCGTCGCTTACAGTGGGGAGGATGGATTTTCCTTGCTGCTGTATCTTCTCGATGTCATCCGCGTACTCCTTTGCCTCCTTCTTCAGACGATCGTACTGAGGAGGCAAAAAGCAAACAGGGAATGATATTTTATTAGTGACGATTTTATAGAACCTGAGATTTTAAATAGATAGTTTGTACACGTAATTGTAATGTCGAGTACGTAAATACTCAACTACTTGAACACCCGAGTATTTCTACCTTCTAGGAGGTTATTAGCACATGACTTTTATTAATATGAAGAAGTATCTGTATGAAACTGTACCTTGGCAAGTTGTTCTCGCAAAATGTCGATACTGGACGTTCGCAGGTCCGAAGACGTAGCCACCTCAGCTTCGTTGATCCACCTCTGGCACTTGTCTATTTCACTCTCGAACGCCTTTCGTCCCTGAAGAAGATCCGCGAGCGCAGCCTGTTTCTCCTTAGCCTCGCTCTTCAGTTCATCGTAGTCCTTGTTCAGTTCATCCAAAACGCTCTCTAGCCTGGCGCGGTCCTCTTCACTGCACTCCTTCAGCAAGCTATGCCCTTGCTTCAGAATATCATTAAGATCCTTTTCGCTGAAGTCGTCGATGTCTGTCTCGAGTTCACCGTGTTGCACGATGTCCTGCTCGACTTTCACTGCCTTCAGAGGCAGGTATCCGCTCAGCTTCTTCAGATTGTTGCTCGTGGACTTGATCCAGGCTCTAGCGCGCTCCAGGTCGCCTTCGAACTTGCGACGAGCGTCGGCTGCAGCCGTGGCGCTGGAGATTCCTTCGGTTAAGATTGTGCAGAGCTCTGCCTGTTCTCCGCGCAGTGCCTTTGTCTCGTTCTCCAGTTGCTGCTGCTCGTTGCTCTCCAATTCGTTCTGCATGTTTCCGACGCGTTTCTCCAGCGTGTCGATCACCATCTGCTTCCCTTCAGCTTCCTTTAACATAGCCTGAAATGCCAGGGAGATTTCACGGTTCAAAACTTCAAAATTCTAGTCTGTAAAACCGAAATAAAGACTGTTATTAATTACCTTCAAAGCAAGAAGCCTCTCCTCAGCCAGCTTGCTGTCGTACCCAACAGGCTCGGTCAACTGTGCCTGCTGCTTCTTCAGCTGTATCCAATCTCTGTTCTCGTCTATCTCCTGCTTGGTGGACTCGATGCCCTGGGCAGTCATGTCCAGCACCTGCGCCTTCCTCTGCAGCTTCTTGGCGATGTCAGCGTACCGTCTCTCCACAGATTTAATCTGCTCCTCAATCTGCTGAGAGTCCAAGTTGCTCACAGAGTCCATCACCTGGTCGCTGAGGCCCTTCACCTCGCTCAACCTCCCAGGTCCCTGAGACTCGAACTCTGTCGTGATCTCCTTCACGTTCGATATCTTCTGCCCAATCGTCTGCCCGTTGCCCTTCTCGATCACGTCCACCTTCTTAGACAGAGCGTCCAGCCAGGCTTGAATATTCTGAACCTGCGATCGATACTTCTGTATCAGCTCCTGGGCAGCTTGTTTCCCGGCAATGGCATCCGTCAGCTCTGCCTCCAGCTTGTCCAGGCCCTCCTCGATATCCTTATCGTCCTCGTGGATGGATAACTCGGTGAGGGCGTGGGTTCGACGCTCGCCAACGTTCCCAAGGAGATCGTTCATCGCCTGAAGCTCCGTGTGGGCAGCCTCGGCTCGCAATTTCGCCGGGCGAGACTTCCACTCGGCGCAGAGAGCTCGTTGCTGGTTGATCCAGGTTCGAAGGGCGTTCTTCTGTCGAGTTTGCTCCTCCAACTCGTTCACTGTCTTAGTCATGTTCATCAGGTGTCCCTGTGCCTGTTAACGTGGGATTAAAACGGTGTAGGATTAACTATTCAGACTTACAGAGTTAAGGAACTTGTAACGTAGAAGGTTGCTCGATATAAAAAATCTAGCTTAAATTCTCACATACCTGGTCGATAAGTTCCTCGAGTTTGGTCCGAACCTCGACCTCCCTCGCTGGAATCTGCACAGGCGGAGCGTCCAGGGGACTTCCAGGTCTGGAGACGCAGGCCACAGCAGCCTCGCAAGCTTCCACAGCCAAAGCCAGTCGCGTTTTCTCACTCTGCAATTTATTGTGCAGCGCACGCGCATTGTCGAACCTTTCCTTTGCTTGCTCGAGGGTGTCTAAGGGTGCTTCCATCTCTTGCGCGATCTCTGGCTCGTACACATCCAGATTCTTCATGATGCTCTCAAGAGTGTTCTCGTACTCCTGGAACTTCACCAACGACTCCGCCAATCGTTTCTTGATCTGCACCGCGGTGTTCAACAGGGAATTGTAGCTCTCTTGGACGTTCTGCAGCTGAGTTTCGATGACGGCTTTGATTTCGGGGTTCACTGCCACGTAGCGACCTATTTGCCCGTTGCCTTTTATTTTCAAGTCGTCCAACACGCTCGTGTAATTCTCGATCTCTGACAATAGGGTCTCGTGCTGCTTGATCTGGGCCACCGTCTGCTCTTTGCTGGTGATGTAGAGCGAGTTGTGAGCCATCAGCTGGAACGATATCTGCAGCAGCCATTTCTCAGTCTCCTGGAGAGCCGCGTGGTAGGCGTTGTACTCCTGCATCTCGTTCTCTACAAGCTTCTTCCTCTCTTCCACGCGGTCGCTCAATTTTTGCCAGCGTTTCAACAGGCCCTTGGTTTGGTCCAGTGGGGTGTTCTTCTTCGCCAGCTTCGAGAGCTCGCTGGCTTCTTCCAGCAGGTGGTCCAGCTCGGTCTTCTTACCTCGAACTTCCTCTTGGATATGCTTATAGCGCTCCAGCATCGTCTTCATGTCGCCGAATTCTCCCTTAGTGTCTGGAAGCTGTTGGATATTCGTCTCGGTCTCTTCGAGCCAACGTTTTAGTTTCTCGTGAGCCTCGGCGTGATCATCCCATCGATTCAGGAGAGATTTCAGCTGAGCTTGGACGGTGTTGAGATCGATGCTCAGCTGCTCCCAGCTGGAACGAAGCCCAGCCATGTCCGACCTCAACTGATCCTGCTGCTCCGGCACTGATGTGTCAATGGCCTTCGTGAAAGCGTTCTGCAAGGTCGAGAGTAGATGCTGACCCTCGGTGATTCTTGTTGCGACGATCTGTGGAAGAAAGTGAAGGAGTGAAGCGCTGCACCAAGAATTATTCTTCGAGTACCACTGACGCAACTAAGAACCCAAAATTCTACTCACTTTGATGGTCTCCAACTTGTCCTTCGCCCATTCCGTATCCCCAACGCCCATGCAATCCTGTACAGACCCACGAGCGATGCGCAGCCAGTCCTCCATCTCCTTCTTCGCCTTCAGGAACTCAGTATGATCCGACAGATTCTTCTCCACCCTCGAGACCAGGCCCTGCATATCAGTCAGCAGAGACGTGTAAGCTGATTGCAGTTGCACGGTCTTGTCACGGGCCCAGCTGCAAGCGCTCATCTCCAACAGGGCCTCACACTTGTCGTTCAGATCCTCCAGGACGGGCTTCTGCTGGACAGCCTCCTCGACGAGGCTCTTGCAACGAACCAGGTCCTCCGGAGTCTTGTTCTCCTTCGATTGCTCGTCGTTCACCTTCTTCTGGAAGTGGTCTATCCACCTCTTCATGCTGTCCAGTGCAGCAGTGAACTGGGACCAGCTGGAGATGCAGTTGGACAGGGTGTTCTGCGACTCGTGGCATTGGGCCTGCAGGGACTTCCAGTTGGCTTGCAACTGCTTCACGTCCTGTTTAATGGCTTCCTGGCCCTCTGGACCAGTACTGGCGATCACAGCGTCGCTCAGCTGGATCACCTTGGAGATCAGAGCCTCCCCTCGTGGCAGGGAGGCAATGATCTGGTTCACCTTGTTCTCCCTCTCGATTATTCGTTCCTTTTCACCGTGGGTGTCGCAATGCTGTTGGAGCTCCAACTTTGTGTGTCGCACCCAGTCGGATGCCTCGTTGTGTGCCTGCTGGAATCTTTCATGGTCGTTCACCTGGTCGTCCAGATCCTGAAAGTTGCAGTGTAAAAAGAGATTGCAATAGTTGTCCACAGTCGATTCAGAAAATTTCGGATTTAATACTGAAGAGTGGGAAAATGGGAAAATTTGGAATACTAGGATGCACAGAGGGATTCATAAGTCCTCTCTTCGCGTGAAAGGATAGGAATAGTGATTCATAGGGAGAAGGTGGCCCAGTTGTGCATTAATAACCAAAGACTACTTACACGTATCTTTTCAGAGATGAGTTTAGTCAGTTCGTCATACTTCGCGATGGTGGATTGGTAAGGACCCACAGGAATGCTCGAATCCTCAGCAAGACGAGCCTTCAGGCGATCCACTGTCTCGCCGTGACCATGTATATCCCTTTGAACCGTCTTATACTTCTCCAAGACAGCGCGTTTCTCGCTCAGATCGTTCTTGTACATTTCCCCTGGCTGGATCTTCCCCTCGATTTCTTCGATCCAGTCGGTGGTGAGTCGATGGATCTTGTTCAGTTCCTCCAACGCGCTGGCCCTGGCGGACAGCTTCTGCCTGATGTCCTCCACGTTCACCAATAACTTTTCGAACTCTGTCTTCAAGTTCTCCGTGTCCTCCTGAATCTTCGCCGCTCCGTTCTGCTCGGTGTTCATGATCACCTTTTCCTTCAACTCGAGAGCGTAGCGTAGCTTGTTCTGGCCTTGTTCAAGGGTCTGTCTAATAGCCTTGCAGGTATGCAGTTTGTTGTTCACCTCTGCAAGCGTGCTTGGAATCTCTTTGCACTCGCCTAGCTTGTCACGTGTCCTTTCGATCCAATCCTGGCACTCTTGGTACAAGGTGTTGTGTTGCTGGTGTTCCTGAAACCAAAGATGCACGGTGTCAATGATTAAAACATAATCTGGTAGCTGGAGGATCGAAATTCACGATATCTACCTGGTAATGCAGCTCCAAGCGTCTCATGATCTCCTTGGCGAGGGACAAGAGCGCGTTGTACTTGGTGGTCAGCTGAGTGATTGCATTAGAGATCCTAGTATCAGCACAGGTCTCCAGTAGCATCTGCGCCTTCATGTTCAAACGGTCGAGCTCCTTCTGCCAGTCGAACAGCGTCTGCAGATGGATCTGGAACTGCTCCAGCACATTCTTCTTCTCCTCCAGGCTGTCCTGCAGTTTGTTGAACGACTGCACCAGCTGCTCCGTCTGCGTCAGCCACTCGGTTGCTTCGGAGAACTGGTCCTCATACTCGGTCCACTTCACTATTCCCACCTCCAGCAAGCTCTTCGTGTTGTTCAGCGAGTCCCTGCATCAGACAGGTTTATTAACACCAGATCCTCCACTTTAATTTCATAAATCTAGATACTTACACATAGCTGTCGTACTCTTCCTGTAGCAACGCCACTTCCTCCTCGATGATCTCTTTGTCCTCCTCATCAGCTATCTGGCAAGCAGCGTTGCCCTGCTCCAAAGCATGCTGGAGTTTTTTCTGTCCCTCTGGCAGCTCGCTCTGCAGCACCTTCAGCTGAGTGATCTTATTCGCCAGGGACTCTTTATCGCCAGTAGGCTCCGAACACTTTCCAAGTCTCTCCTTGGCAGCTCGGATCCACTGGATGAACTCATTCCCGCTGTCGATGAAGGCCTGGTGCTGCTCGACTGTCTCCTTCTGCTTGGCGTACAGCTCCTGCGCCTGTTTGCTCAGCGTCTCGTACTTGATGGAAATCTCTGTAGCTGGTGTGGCCTGTCGGAGATCCTCCGCCTTTGTCGTGACAGACTGTATCATCGGCTCGAAGGCAACGATATCTTGAACGATGCTGTTCGTCTGCCTCAAATTAGCTTTCCTCTCGCCAATGGCCAAGGAACTCAAACCAGCCAAGCCTTTCCTAGCCTTCGATACCTTCTGCTCGCATACTTGTTGCAGCTTAGCCTCCCGATCATTGATCCACTGTTGCAGCTGTAGGTAAGAGGAACTGTAATCCGCCCACTGCAGCAGGCTCGTCTCCAAATGAACTTTCGTCGTAGAGATCTTCTTCACCAGCCTCTCCCAGTCGTTCTGGATCTCCTTCAATTGAGCGTTGATCTCTTCGCGACCGTCTGACCTCGTGTTCCTCATCACCTTCTCGCCACAGTTGACAGTCAGGTGCACCAGGTTCTGACCCTCCTCTCGTTTCCTGAGCAGCTCCTGAATGTTGTCCAACCTGTTTTGCAGTTCTTCGCGACTGCTCGTAGATGCGGCCTCCGTCCCCTTTCTGATAATCTGCTTCGCGTTCTCGATCCACGCGTGCGTCTTCGCCAGATTCGCTTCGTACTCCTTGTGCTGCGCCAGGTTTGTTTCCACCTTGTTCAGAACGTCCTTGGCCAAGTTCACCTGCACTTGGTACCGCGAATTCAGGTGACGAAGTTGATTGTTTATGTAGGTGTCCAGATGGGAGGAGAGAAGGCCAGATGCTGTCTTGTTGAACCTGTCGATCTGCTCCTGCCCTTTGATCAGCTTTTGTAGTATCTCCTTCACCTCTTGCACTTGCTTCTCTTTCTCAGCGACGTTCGGGAGCAGAGAGTTCTTCTGAGCCTTTATGAGGATGTCGAACTGTTGCAGCCAGTCGCTGAGTCTCTCGTACTCGTCCTTATACTCGCGCCATTGGCTCACAGTCTGCTCTAGCTGGTCCTTCTGCTGTTTGATTTCTGAAAGCAAGGAAATTGGAAGATTGAAGCCCTGTCAAAAGTGAAATCATAGGAAAGGGATGCTCTTACCTCTGAACAGCTCCTCGAAACTCTGAGTCAGGGCCCTCACTTCGTTCTTTATGATTTCCTGCCCTTGTGGGCTGGTGTTCGCGCAAACGACCTTCCCGGTGTGCTGAAGGTGTTCCACCAGTAGTTCACCTTGAGCTTTTTTATTCAACAAGCTCTCCAGTGGAGCCACAGCGTTCTCGATGGCCAGCTTGTCACTCAAGGACCTCTGCTTCATCGACGGTATCTTCTCGCGAGCTCTGTTCAGCCAGTTGATAATATCGTCGTGCGCTTCTTTGTAGAGTCGATGGTCCTTGTACTGTTCCTCTCGCTCAGCCAGCAACGACTTGATCTTCTCGAACAGGGTATCGAATCTGTTCAAGATACCCTGTGCCTGGGAAGCAGCTAGACCTTGAGGCCCACTAGCGATCATCTCAGCAACCTTGATCTTCAGAGTGTCTACCTCGATGTTCTCGCATCGAACCTTCTCCTCAAGAGCCTTTATACGCTCCAACTGGCACCTCTTCTCGGACATAGTAGTTTGGAAGGGTGTAAAATCGTTCAGAGCCGCCTGCATATAATCCACCGTCTTGTTCATGGATTGTATCTGCTCGAGGAGACCAGCCCATTTATTAATGGAGTCGTCTAGGTTGGTCTTCGCTTCCAGCATCTTCGAGGCAAGTGCACTCCACTGTTCCTGAAGCTTGCCAACCGCATCGTTGATAGCTTTATGCCCAGTCGGCGCTGTGTTTGCTAGGACAGCCTGCGCCAGCTCCACGATCCCTTGGACCTTGGCGAAACCGTCCTCCTTGTACAGCAGCAGGTCCTGCACTATCTCCATCTTGCTTTCAAGGTCTTTCTGCGACGAGGCCCCGAGGTCCGAGCAGTACGCCAGCTTCTTCCTGATGTCGTCCAGCCACCTGGTGCACTCTGCCACTTGGTTGTCGAACTCCTGGTGAGTGGTGACGTACTGGTGCCAACGACCGTTCAGATCCTTTACCTTGTTCGAAATCTGCTGGTACTTGATGCTCAGCTCGGACATGTGCGTCGTACGGGACGTGATGTTCTTGTGTAGCTGCTGCGCCTTCTCAGTTACCACGTCGATCTCGAGTTCCTTCGCTCGCACCTGGCCCTGAAGGGTACGCAACACCTCCAGCTGGTCCTTCTTCTCCTGCAGAGTAGCCTTCAGATCCACCGCGTGGAGTATCGTGTCGGTCTCCCTCATCCAAGCCAAGCACCTCTCCTTCGACGTCTCGAACTCGTTCCACTGCTGCAGCTTGTTCTCCAGAGTCTCGATGGTGGTCCTCACCGCGGTTACCAAGCTCTCCCACTCCTGCTGCGAGTAATCGATCTGCGATCGAATATTGATTTGTCCGGACTCCACGGTGCCGGGTATCACCTTCTCGCCGAGCATTCTGATCTGCTGAACCCTCGGTTTGTCTTCCGGCAGGCTTTGCTGCAGGTTCCTCAGCCGGTCCAGATTGGTGTGAAGGGACACGCGTTCCAGTTCCGTGTCGCCCCAGAGTATCACCGCGTTGTGGGTGGCGTCCAGCCACTCGTGGGTGTCCAGAACAGCTTTGCTGTACTGCTGATGGTCGCTGACGATTCCTTCGTACCGTTCGACGAACGCGGCTGCTCGCCTCAGCACTGCGGCGTGTCTGTCGTTCAGCTTCTTCAGAGTCTGGTTCACCTTGTCGGTGGAGTCGGGCAGATTGTCGGCTTTGTCGCGAAGATCGAGCAGATCTTGCTGGTGGGACTGCACGTCGTGTAGGAACGTCCGATAGATCTGTAGCTGAGCTCGTTTCTCGTCTAACGTTGTCTTCAGCTCGATTTCAGGCTTCAGCTGGCTCTCCACGCCTCTCAGCCACTTCTCGAACGCTTCGTTGGACTCGTCGAAGCCGAACCATCGCGAAATCTTCGACTGTAGCTCGCGCTCTGTCGAGGCGATGCTGTCGTACAGCTCCTCGAACGCTTGCTGCAGGTCTAACAACTGCTGGCGAACGATTTCTCTGCCTTCCATGCCAGTGGTCGGGTACAGGCGTTCTCCGGCTTCCACTGTGTTGTTTATTAGAAGGGTGGCTGAGGACTGGCGCGTTAGAAGATCCTTCAGAGTGGACACGTTCGAGGCCAGTTCTGGACGTGTGCCACTGAAGTCATCCTTGATGGACTGATAAGAAGTTCGCGTGTTTGATAGCCACTCTGAGCACTGCTTGTAGCGCTCGTGGTAGGCTGCGTGGTCTGCCACTGCTTGTTCGCACTTTTTAACCAGTTCCTAAAATCGTATGATTATAAGGCAGGTGTTTATGATGGTTCCTTGATTACTTTTATCGAACACCAGTGAAAGAAGGAAAAGGATGGGTTGTGGTTTAATTGGAGCACGTAATTTACATTACCTTGGCTGTTGCCTGAATAGACTGGAAACGAGATGTAATCTGCTGAACACTGGCAGAGAATCTGGTTTCACCACTGATTTGCATCAATTCGGAGGACTCGTCGCTCATCTTGTCGAATTCAGCTTCGTTTTGTCGGAGATTGACGATCAACATCTATTCCATAGAAGCGTTATTAGGGGACAAGAGTGTCTTATTAAGAAAACGAAAGAACTTGGTGTGTGTCATTGTGTGTTAAAAAAGAGTTCGGATAAAGGAGGACGTAGTGTGAAAAATACAAAAGTGTCACAAAAAAACGTCGAATATTTTTCATATCTACCTCCAAATCCAGTCAAGTCTTAAATCACACCAGAAGTGTTAAAAAAATAGTAGAAGTGAAAAAAGGAAGACAACGTAGAGAACAGTGAGAGTAGAAGAAGAAGAGAAAGGGGACAGTAACGAGAGATCTTCACAAAAGCGTCCACACGCCTCGAAAGAATTTTGAAGGTTTTCTTCTTACTTGGTCGAGGTGGTCTCCGAGGGCCACCAGTTCCGTCACTTCCGTCTCCCACGACAGGGCGATTTTTTGCAGTGCCTAAGAAAGTTTTTTTTCAAATACAATACGCCCGATTTCCTTCTCAATCCCGTCTCTCTCTCTCGTATCTTTTCCTCTTCTTGGTGGGCAAAAAAGCTTCAAATTCAAACTGAACAAAACGCGTTGCATCTACATCGTAGTGCAAAGACCAAAAAATTGTGTCCGTAATGTATTCTCTGATTCACTGTGACGATGAATTCAAAGGTCAAAAAATCAAAGTGGCGCGTTTTTGCGATTGAAACACGAAGTGTGTTATTGACTGTGACGTTTAATTTCCGTTGAAAGTGTTACCTGATACTTCTCCAGTTGTTCCTGCTTCTCTTCGAGAGTATTCTTCAACGAGTAATTCTTCAACGATGACTCTGCGTCTGCCAACCAGGCTAATAGCCGTTCCAACGAGTTCTCGTATTCGCTCCATTGCTGAATCCTCTCCTCGATGCAGCGAACGATGTCGTTCACTGCTGTGGCGAACTTCTTGTGCTCGAATCTGTCGTGAGAAGTTCATTTTGCTTGATTAGATCGAGGCACGTCTTTCTATTCAGCGAACACCAGCTGAGGAACTTAAATTCTCATACTAATATTCCCAATCATTTTACCTATAATATTTAATTGACACGTCCTTACCTCAACGTAGTCAGATCCCGTTCCATGGACTCCAAGGACCTAGGTGTCAGATTGTGAGCGCTCTGCGCGACGTGTTCGCCCAGGATATTCAGCTTCAGCTCTCCTTCCCTCTGCCCATCTTGCAGCTCGATGATCTTCGTCAACTGGGCCTGAAGGGCAGCCTTATTGCCCGAATAATCGCTGTAATTGGCCAGCTGCTCCCACTGCTGCTTCTGGTAGTCCTGGTACGACTTCTGAAGGTCGTAGAACTGCTGGAAGGTGTCTAATAGAGTCTCCAGGTTGGATATATTCTTCTGGGACATCTCGACCAGGTCCTCGTATCTTCCAGACACTGAGGCAGCCTTTTGCTGAGCGTCGGAAGGCGGTTGGGCAGTGTGAGACAGTGCGTTTGCCTTTTCAGAGACGCCTTCGATGATTCGTTTGTACGCTAGGATCTCCTGGTGCATTGCCTGGAACAACGAACATTTCGTCATATTAAGTAAATTCTACGAATTCTAAAATTCTAAGATTATGGAAAGGGAAAAGGGTTTACCTTGCTCTTCAGCAACTTCGATTTGATTTCTTGAAGGGAGGACCAGGTGATGGTGGAATCCTGCTTCACAGACCTCTCCATAGCGTCCAGCCAAGCCAGGATCTGCTGCAGGGTCTCCTGATAGTTGGACCACTGCAAGGATTGAGCATCCTGCCGCTTCTGTTGCTCAGCTATGCCTTCTACGAGCTTGTCCCACCGTTCTCTAGCCTGCCTCAGCTCGTGGCGAATCAGTTCTCGCCCCTGCGCCGAGGTGTCAGCCAGAATCCTCTCGCCGAAGGATATCAAGCTTCCCAACCGGTGCTCGCCTTGCTCCTTTTCAGCCAGAAGTATCTGCAGACGAGAAACCTTTTCCTCCAGGTTACCACCTGCCTCGTCCTTCTTCAGGCTGGACAAACTCTGCTCGAGCTGGCTGAGCCAGGCGTCGAAAGCTTTCAATTTCTCTTCGTAGGCGCGGTGGTCGTCCACGATGCTCTGGCAGCGGGTGACTACCTCTTTGCTGAGCACGTGCAGCAGCTGGTATCTGGAAGAAAGTTATTTGTTCCCCATTTATCGCTACCCATTTAAACAATTCATTCGGGAAGCTTTGATAATGACGAGGTTGAAACAGAGAAGAAATTTCCGCAGGATCACTCACCTATTGCTGATCTGTGAGATCAATGGCTTGATACGCTCAACGCCGCTGGCATGAAGCAAACTATGAGATTTGTCAATGAATTCATCGATCTGCGACTCTTCCTTGAGTATTCCATCGCGCTTCTCTTTCAACACACGCAATCTAGCCTCTTTATCCTGCAAAGTGGGCTGCAGCTGTTGGTCCCTGAACGCAGCCTCCATCGTGCAGAACCACTTTGTGTGGGCTTCTAATTTATCCTCGAAGTTCTGCCACTTCTGCAGGGCTGCCTTCTGCTTATCCTCCACCGATTCTGCGAAACAAAAGGATCCCATACAGAAACTGACACCCTGAACAACACATTCATACTTTCTAACAAATATTCACCTATTTCGCTCAAATACTGACGGAGATTCCCCTCCAAAACGGCGATCTCTTTATTAATAGCGTCCCATCCTTTGGGCGCTGTTCGTTTGGTCACCGAATCGCTGAGTTCCTTCAGCTTGCCAAGGTGCTCTGCCCCCTGCATCTGGTCGTCCTTCAGCATCGCCAGAGTGGCCAATCTGCGAGTGATATCCGTGCGTTCCCCGGTTACGTCATTGCACTCGGCAAGCTTCTCCCTTTCCCCATTCAGCCAGTCAGAGAAGCTCTTCACTTGGAGGTTGAAACGATGATGCTTCTCAACACAGTCTGCCAGGTTCTCCAGTAGGTCCTTAGACTTGGCGACAATATTGTGGAATAGTTGCTTGATAGACGGTAGGAAGACGTTGAGAGACGTGTCCTTGGTCTGGTCGACCAGTTGCTGGGCCTTGTCACAGACAGACTCGACCAGAGATTGATGGGACATTATCTCCTGGTGCATGATCTTGTGATTCTGCAGCTGCGCCCTCTTCTCCTCCAAGGTGCATTTCAATTCTGTGTGCTGGTGCATTGCACGCTCCACATCTCGAAGCCAGGCGGTGAGCTGCTCGTGGGACAGCGAAAATTCAGCGAACTGCGTCAGACATTGGTCCAGTTTCTGCATTGTGTTCTGCAGATCCTCGGAAAATCCGTCCCACAGGCTACGCAGGTTCCTCAACTGTTGCCTGATGATCTCCCTTCCTTCAGGGGACGTGTGCGCATAAAGCTTCTCGCCGAGATCGATCACGGACTCGAAACGAGCGTTCTCCTTGGTTCTGGTATCGCTGAGATCGCGAATGTGCTTCTGCCTGCTCTGCAGCACCGATAAATCGCCCACGATCTCGCTGTGCTTCTTCAGCTCGGACTGAATGTCTCCGATCCACTGCAGCAGCTGATTGTGCTTCACGTTGAACGCGTTGTGCTCCTTCGCGAACTGCTCGTATCTCATCACTGCTTCCTTTATCTGATTTTTAATCGCTTGGTACTTAGTCGTCTGCCTAGAGACCCTCGTGGCGAGGTCCGCTTCAGCCTCGATACTCTGGCTCTTCTCAATGGCTGCATTGAACTCTGCTCCCTTCGCTATGATGCTCTCCTCCAGGGACTTTAGTTTTTTCAAATGAGCCCGTTTCGCTTCCTCAGTGCTCTTGAGGCTCTGGTCCTTCAGTTGAGTCTCCATCTGCTTGATCCAACCCTCCAAACCCTCCACGATCTTCTCGAACTCGGACCACTGATCGAACATTTGCCTTAATCTATCCCTAGCAGCGAGGCATCGCTTCAGGAACTCCTCCCAGATCTTCTTCTGCTGCTCGAAGTTCGTCAACAGAGCCGAGTGACCAGGCAGAGACGTCTGCTCTAGAACAATATTCAACTGCTGATTGCAATCGGCTAGAATTCGATCCCCTTCAGACTTCTGTTGCAACAGGTTCTCTATCGCGGCGATTTTGTTCTGCGCTGTGTCGCGTTCCACAGAGAAGTCCTCGATGATCGGTGTTCCCTCGTTTATCACCGTGCTGATCCAGTCTCTTGTCTTCTCGAAGGTCTGGAGGTAAGCCTCGTGGTTCATCACGTGCTTCTCCGCGATGTTGATCCTTCCTTCCACCTGGTTGGACAGCTTCTCGTAAGCCTCGATCACATTGCCCAGCATGTCGCTGGCGTCGTCGTCCGGGGCCGTGCTGAGCCTGTCCTGGAGCTGCTGCAGGATGTTCTTGTGAACGCTCACGTCTTGTGCCACCGCTCTGTAAAGATGAAGAGCTAGCTTCTTCTCCTGCAGCGTGGGAAGCAGCTCCTGCTTCTCCCCCAGCTTGTTCCCAGCGTCCACCAGCCACTGTTTCACTTGCGAGAACTTGTCCTCGAAGGAGGACCTGTGCATCATGTCGCTCTCGATTTTCTTGTAAATAACGTTGGCGCGGTCTGCCATGGCGTCCACGCGATTCCGGAAGTTCCTCAGCTCCGTTCTGATCATCTCCCTCTGGTCGGGCGTGATCCTCGCGAACAGAGCCTCCCCAGCTTCGGCCGTTCGATTCAGTATCGCCTGGCCCACCTCGCGCTCTTCGGCGAACGCTTTCAGCTCTTTCAAACGCGACTGGTAGAAGGTGATGGGTTTGGGTCCAGTAATCTCGTCGAAGGCTTTTAAGGTCCTCTCAGCGTTCTCGAGCCAAGCGTCCAGCTTCTTCTTGTTTGCCGCGTACTGATCCCTGTTGTCCTTCAGCTCCCGAAGCCTATCCAGATGCTGCGACAGGAACTTGAGAACGTACTCGTACCGGGTATTAAGGTGTCCTATGTACTGGTTCACTCGAGATTCGGAGCTGACTTTGGT
This sequence comes from Andrena bucephala, assembly GCA_947577245.1. Taxonomy (NCBI): domain Eukaryota; kingdom Metazoa; phylum Arthropoda; class Insecta; order Hymenoptera; family Andrenidae; genus Andrena; species Andrena bucephala. The sequence continues at coordinate 115,769,295 of OX387715.1, forward strand.
GATGTCTTCGGCAAGTGCAGTGAGTTCCTTCAGCTCGCTGCTGTACTCCATCACCGTCTTCTTCACCTGACTCATCTCAGCGATCTTCTGCTCTATGTCATCCAGATTCAGCAGTGCCGACGCTTCAGCCCTGATCTTGTTCTCGTTCTCCTTCAGCCACGAGAGAACATTCTCCGAAGTGAGCTCGTAACGCTGCCACAGCGCGATGTTTCGCTCCAAATCATTCTTGATCTTGTTGTAGCTGGACTTGAGGGACTCCAGGTCAACATCCACCTTGTCGCGTTCGGCTTTGAGGGCGGCCATCGTTTCAGCGCTTTCGACGGACGCTAATAGTTTGAGGGAGTTGTCGGTGTCCTTCTTCCTGGCGGTGCAGTCGGCAATGCCAGCTTCCACGTCCATCAGAGACGCCATTTTCACCTCGAGGTTGTAACGATCGCTGCTCTGCTCTGGTTCGCACCAAGCTACCTTCTCCTTCAGAGTCACCACCATACGCTGAAGGGCGCCGAACTTCTCGTGGTAGAGCTTCGTGAGGAACGCTACCAAAGTGGCGATCACCTTGTTGGCGTGACTAGCCACGCCATCCCTTCGAAGCTGAAGAGCTTGCAATTCCTTAGGCAGACTGGACCTGGAGATACTTGGATACTCCGTGGACATCTTCGTTAGGGTCTCCTCGACCTTTGACAGAGCGTAGTCGCACTGTTCCAGGTCCGTCTTCAGCTCCTGACACTTGTTCACTCGACCTAGGATCTTCGTGTTCTCTCCAGTCAAGTCGTCACACTTGATTATATCCTCTCTGATCTTCGAGATCAGGTCGCCACATCTCTTCATCTCCTGCCTGATAGTCCTTTCCCTTTCGTTCAGAGTCGATGTCAACGACTCCAGCTTCTCTGCTGAGCTCTTAACGAGCTTGAACTGGTCGTCCAGCAGCTGGTGCAGAGAATTTAAAGTCGGAATATCCGCATTGTTGTTCAGCTTGACCAGCTGCTCGATCTTCGTCACGACGTTCTGGTAGAGCTGCTGGTACCCTGGCAGCTCTTCTCTGTACCTTACCAATCTGGCCTGGCAGTTCTCTGCGTCAAGTAGACGTTCGCAAGCGCTCGTGAGCGCTTCGTTGGTGTTGGTGAGCCACTTGGTCAGTTCTGATTTCGATTCCTCTATCTGTTTCCAGATGATCACTTGACTTTCACAGTCCTGCAGTTTCGCGCTGATATCGTTGTAACTATCCTGATATCGCTGTCGGACTTCATTTAAATCTGCCTCGATCAGGTCGGAGTTGAATCTGGGCATCAGGGACGCCTCCTTGGCCAGCTGCTGCGCCTTGGAGTCCATTTTGTCCAAGAACTGCCTACCCTTTTTCAGCACGTCCAGCGCCTTCTTGTGCTTCTCCAGAGCCATGCTCGCTTGAGTGATGTCACAGGAAACTCCCTTCACGGACTGGCACAAAGCATTCGCCTCCTCGATGGACTTCTTCACCTTCTGCCTGGCCTCCTCGTACACCTTCCAATCGGTGTTCATGTCGGCGTACTTCTTCCTCTGCTCTCGCAGGAGCTCGTTCACCTTCTCCCAATTGGCGTCGACGGAGGACAAGACCACTTGTATATTGGTCGTCGATCTTTGGTCCTCCTTCATAAGAGAACTACCTTCGAAGTGGAGGATCTCCTTCTCCTGCTCCCTCTTCTGGTGTTCCTCGATCAATCGATCGATCTTATCCACAGCGGGCGCTAGCTGATTACACGAATCCACATTGTAAACCGTCTCCTGAAGAGCAGTCTGGGTATTCAAGATCTTCTCAGTGATATTCTGCTGCAGGGTCCTGAAGTTGTTCCACCTGGCGCCTAGGTTCTCTAGCTTGTCTCGTTTCACGGATATCTCGTTCTTCAGCGCGAGAGCCTTGTTCTCCAAGTCGATCAGCAAGCCTGACGCGGAGAGAGGCTTGCCTTGCTTGTCTCTAACCTGAATCCCAACAGCTGCATCAGGGGGAACGTGCTGCTTCCAGCCGTCGATCTTCTCGTATATAGCCTGCAGCTCCGCGGAGAACCGCTCCAAGTCAGCTATAGTCGGTTTCCTAGCCTCTGCTTCGTATTTGCAGTGGCTCAGCTGAGCATTGGCGTCGTTCAGCCAGCTCAGCAGCTCTATCCACTTCTCCAAACCCTTCTTCTTCTGCCTTAGATCATCCTCCAGCGCCTTGTACTTCTTAGCCAGAGTGGTGTACGTTTCATCCAGGGCAGCTGCCTCTAGAACAGATCCTCTGGAGGAAAGCTGTTTAACCTCCTCGTAGATGGCTGTGAAAGCTGGCTGCTTCTCAGAGTGCTCCTGGATGTACGCGTGGACAGCTTGTAAATTGGTGTCGACAGTGTCAACTGTGGCTTCGCTAATTTCAGCGATATTCGACCGGAGTCGCGACATCCAGTTCTCGAAATCGGTGATCTTCATCTGGAACTCCTGGCGAGCTAATAGAGAATCAGACACCTTGTTGATCTGTAGCCTGACAGTGTCTGCCAGCTTACTGACCCTCGATTTAATGTCCGACACTCGAGCTTTTAAATTAGAGGCTCCTTCTAGAGATAATCCGTGGCTGATGTGGTCTGACACCTGTGTCAGAGATATCAGCTGAGCCTGGTGGTCTGATATCGTCTTGTTGAAGTCCTTGAGTCGAGCCAGCTCCTTCTCCAGCACCGACACTTCTGGTGTCTGAGTGTTAGGCTCCACCAAGACTGTCTTCTCAGACTTCTCTAGCCATTCAGTGAACTCCTTGATCTCTGACTCGAAACTGTTCCACGAAGTGACCAGCTTGTCGAGCTTCGTGGTTGTTTGCACGGCTACGTCGTGGACGGCGTTCCAGCGCGTGTGGACAGCGTCCACTTCGTCGGAAGCGGAGGTTTTCCCAGAGATCCGTTGGCTGACGAGGGAGAGATCTTGAATTTGAGGGAAGTGCTGCTGGCAGCGCGCCTCGAACGCCTTGGCGGTCTCCAGCATCTGAGCTGCCTGAGCTAGAGTGGTGGGCTTGCTGCCTATGGTGGCTGCCTTCGATTCAGCCTCCTCGATCCAGGGTTTCAGCTGCTGGATCCCCTTCTCGTACTCCTTCCATGTTTCCAAGTTCTTCGAGGCTGTCTGCCGCTGGACCACGATGCTCTTCTTCAGAGTTTCGATGGTCGTCTCCAGGTTTATGATATCTGTGCGCAACTGTTTACCTGGGAGGCTGTCGCTGGCATCTGTAAATGAAGGCGTGGATGTCATAGAGTTAAAGGCAAGTAGATTATGCACTATGATGGATAAGAACGAAGTGGGTGGTCACTGTAAAGCTTTCAGAGATAAGATTGAAGGGGTGGGCAGAAGTGTTTCAAATAGCTCTGTGGTATTAAGATAGTCTCTAAATATAAACTCAACACTTTAGATACCTACAGAGAATTCTAGGTGATCCTTTCTAGGAGATATAGAGAATGCTCACCTTTGACAAGCTTCTGTGACTGTTCTTCCAAGAACTTTAGCGTCTTACTCTTCTCTTGGATCTCCTTCTGCAGGCTCTCAGTCCTATACACCATCTCCTCAGGCGTGGTCGACAGGTTCTCGATATCTGCGATCGATTGTGGAGCGATCTGCTGGGTCCACAGCTGCATTTCGTTCAACTTGGCTTGGAACTTGTTCCATCTGGTACTGTGCTCCTGAAGATAGACAACCTTCTCCTGAACAGTCTTCAGAGTAGTCTCCATCTTCTTCTCCGTCTGCGTGATTTCCTTCTTCAAGATCTCCTTCCTTTCCTGCGGCGCGATGTCCACCAGGCTGCTGTAAGTTTCACGCAGCTTCTTCAACAGCTCTTCTGCTGATTTCCTAAGGGACGAGCTGAAGTCTTGTTTGCTCTGAAGGTCAGAGGACACCTGGGAAGCGTCGTAATAAGTGGTGGACTCGATTTTGTTGAGTTCTTCATGAGCTTGTTGGATCAGTTTCAAGATCTCTTCTTTCTGATCGAGGTAGGTGTTCCACAGTTTATGCGAGCTCTTCAAGGACTTGAGCGTCTCCACGCTCTGTCCGTACGTGTCATTCCAATTGGATTCCAGCTGCTGAACCTCCAGAGACACGAACGGAGGCGCGTGTTGGTCCTTGAGAAGATCCTTGCCACGTTGGAGCATGCTGACGATGTTTGACCTCTGCTGCTCCAGCTGGCTCAGACGACTCTCCTGATGACCTACCGCGCTCTGCAGGTTCTCAGGACTCTCGGAGACCACGTCGATCTTCGATTGTTCGCGAACTTTGCGCAGCAGGGTGCACACCTCGCGAACTTCTTTCCTGTACGTGTAACTCTTTGAGTAGATGTCGGTTTTCGTCATCGTGATCTCTATGGTGGGTATCAGGTTCTTGTAGCGGGTGATCAGCTGCTCCAGATGGTTCTGCTCGGAGAGGGCCTCGTGGTCTGAACGATTCGAAGTCAGGCTGTCCAGGGTTTGCACTAGCCACTTCATTTCCTCGCGCTTGCTGTCTGCTTCTCGGCATATTTTCTGAGGAAAAGTTATTGGTATGCTTTAACGTACTTTCTTGAGTGTACAGTCACTCGGGAAGATACTCATCAAGAGTTCTAACATTGAGTAATCTTATTTTGTACATTAGAAATATGGAAAATGAACGCCATAACGTGGATGGGAGAATAAAAGCAATATAGCAGTTGTTACAACTAATTATTCTATCAGCTCTATACAGAATAATTTACGCAGTGATAGTTACCGTTAGAAGCTGAACCTATCCAGTACAAGGAAAGCAGAGACAAAGGTACAAGGGTGTTTCACTATTTAAGTTCGAGATACAAGGTACTAAGCACAGTTCATTTTTCTTTAAAGCCTCCTTACCTGGAATATAGTCTTTTCCGTCTCAAATTCTTCCAAAGTGTTCACCTCGTGCAGTATGGTCCTGAGGTTGCTGTCCACGTGGTCCATCCATCTCACCATCTCGTCGAACCTAAAGCAGAAGGTTCGTACCATCGACGATTAGGAAAAGCGGCAAAGGAACTTGAAGAAGTTCTGGCAGTAAATTCATCCTAGAGTACTAACTTCTTTTTGTAGGCAGCCCACTGCTGAGGCACCTGCTTCAGTTGCTCCCTCAAGCGTTCCACTCTCTGAGCGGAGTCCTCCCAGAGGCGTTCAGCGTTCTGGACAGCCTCTGCCAAGCTGTTGTCGCTGGGTTTCAGTTGGCTGTAGGCCGTGCTGATCTTCTTCAGGGTCTGCAGACACTTCTCCACCTCGAGCACCGTACCGCGGTTCACGAAGAACTCTCTGTTCTTCTGGAGGATGCTCTCCACGTTATCGTTCTTCATCAGAGCCTGCTGCTCGGAGTTCACCTCGACCTCGATCATCTTGAGGTACTGCAGGAATGTGGCCTCGTCCAGACGGAACTCGAGCCTCATGAGCTGAAGGGGTGCGAACGTGAGCACCTCCTTCCACCTCTTCTGAAGAGCCTCCACAGCCTTGACAATAGGGGCTTGCTGTTCGACAGGCAGGATGTTCTTCAAGTCCTGGCCAGCGTTCACGAAGTCCTGTATCCATTTCTCGTTCACGTTGCTGAAGAAGGTCTTGTGCTGCTCTATCGAGCGTCTGTTACCGGTGTGTTTGTTGTTGATCATGGTCTCCGCTACCGACAGCCACTCAGATACCTGTCTCTCGCATTCTTTGAACTTGGTCCAGCACCTGACAGCGTCCTGCAGCCGCTGCTCCCAGACCTGAGCAGCCTGGGACACTTTATTGAACCTCTCGTTCAGCTGTCTCAACGTTCTCCCACCTTCAGCTGTGCCGACGTCCGCGTGGCTGTCCACGGACTTCACGATGCTGGTGAACACTTTGTTCTTCGACTCCAGCATCGACTTATAGTAGAGGGTTCTCGAGAAGAAGGCTTTGTGGCGGTCCAACTGTGGCAGGATGTGTTCCCTGCCACCAGACAGGTCCATGCTGGTCAACATCCTCTCCGCTTCGTCCAACCAGGCGGCGATCTCCTTCTGTCCAGCCTCCAGGGACTCCTGTTGCACCAGTAGCTGATGATACAAATGCAGCTGCATCGGTATCAAGGCTCTAACCTTCACCAGAGCCTCCTTCTCTTTCTTCAAGGTGTTCATCATCTTGTCCACTTCGTCGCGGGACAGGTCTTGAATGAGGGTCTGGAACTTCTTGCTGATGCTCTTGAAGAGATCCTCGATACCCTCTACCTCATTGTGGAACACTTGCAGCTTCTCGCCGTAAGCTTTGATCTTCTCAGTGGTCGTTAGGTCAGTGGCTGCTAGAGCAGACTCGACGTTCCTTAGCCAGCTCTTCAAGGCCTCCACTCCTTGCCTGTAGTCCTTTCTATTTCGTATTAAGTCGCCGGCGTGCATGTACTGTTTTGCTTCCTGGAATAACGACTCCCATCTGGCCGCCAGGTTCGAGTAACGTTGCTTCAGCTGCAGAGCAACGGGCTCGTCTGAAGTGGCGATTAAGAAAGTGACAGTGTCGGATAGTTGCTGGTGCTTGTCCTTCCACACGCTGATGTCCTGGAAGAACTCCATTCGCTCCTCTTCGGGGAGCTTGAGGGCAGGTTCGGCGCGTACCAACCAGGCCTCGAACTCGTCGGAGACCACGTTCCATCGGCGCCAGTAAGCTACCACTTCCTCTAGCATGCTTTGCACACAGCGCAGGTCCATCGAGACGCTTTTCCACTTCTCGTTGGTCTCGCGCATGAAACGGTCGATGCTCAGGCTTTCATCGTGATCTGGAACATTTGAAAATCATATGGAGGATTGTTCCACTAATGTTTCGTGCAACTTAACACCATAATCTACAGTTAAATATTCTTCACCCTTCTCCAAAGTTTCCATCGCACAAAATGTGCAATAGAAAACAGCAGAAACCTAAAAAAAATCTACTATAATCCAAGTGCGCATGCTTACCAACATTCCCCTCGCGTTTATAGTCATCCACGACTTGCTGCATGTCCAAGTAGGCCTTCTGGAACTCCTGGAAGATTCTGTTCCGCGACACAAAGTTTCTATACTGTTCCAGCATCTGGTGCACCTTCTCCTCGGCCCCGTATTTCACGCTCCACCCCTTCAGCTTCGTCTCGACTAGGAACAGGAAGGCGATAAGGCAGCATTTGTGCTCTAGGAACTTCAAACGGATCCTCCGCTTCGCGGCTCGGTCTGGAAGGCTCTCGAAGCGAGCCGCCATGTTGATCAGCTGCTGTTGCTGCACCTGCAACGCGAGCTGAGAGTTCCTGACCGCGTGGAATCGCTCCGTCATGGTTGGCAGATCCAGGAAGTACTTCTTGTGTTCCTCCAGCTTGTTCGATATTATATTGGCGGTCTCCTCTGTCATTTCTTCGGGTATGTCGTTGTCAGACATTATGAGGGCTTCTGCGCGTGCTAACCATCTGCCTGCTTCGCCCAACTCGCCTGGGAGAGCGGAGTCCAGCAGCCAGAGCCAGTGCAACATCTGTGGATGTTGAAAATAGAGTTCATTCGATTGGGAGGCTTTTAAATGTGAGCTGTGTGTCTATTATGTTTCGATTTTTCAAAGTTCTTGACTGAAAGTTGTATGGGTACCGTATGGAACCTCAAGAAGCGAAGAAGAGTCATGAAGAATTACAAGGATTTTACTTTTCTAGTGGGTGCAACAAACTCACAAGAATTTCGAAAGTCTTCCACAGGTTCTGTATGGTTCTCCAAGAGTCTCTGGTGATGCTTATCATACTGGGCGTCTCGACGAGGCGCTGCAGCTTGTTGTACACCAGCAGCTGCTGGTCCGCGTCCGTTTTCAACGCGGCGAACTCCTGAAACGCGAAATCCAGATCTTTTTGAGTCCTCTGCGGAATAATGTCAGTGTAATTGATAGTAGGGGCCTGGAAGCAACCTACCGCGTAATTCAATGGGTAGGAATTATTCCTGTCAAACTGCTCCAGGTGTCTGACCCTGTCGCTGAGCCAGCCAAACAGCGCGTCGTACTCGTGCTGTACAGCAGCGAACGAATCGGCAGCTGCGGACCCTGGCTCTGGGTATTTGTGTAAAAATTGCGCGACGTATGTCATGATCGACTTCTCGTCGGGCTGGGGAACGTCCACGTCCTCCGGATCGAGGAGTCTAGCGATGCCCAGCTCCACTTCTGCCACCTGGAAGGCCGTTTCCAGGCGAGCCCTGTTCGAGGCCTCTCTCATCGCCGCGATGTTTACCAGGTTCGCTCTGATCGCGTCGATGATGGCCAGAAAGGCGTTGCCGTCTCGCCAGCTCTCGCCGAAATCGCGAACTTTTATGCCCATGTCCCTGGAACATTCAAATTTAAAGCGTTTTACATATGCCCCGATCATCAACGCTACTTTACTTGTTTCACTTAAAACTGAAGGAGCTTGCGAAGATAACTGTGACTCGATTATGTAAATGATCTGTGAAATGAATATGTGTGTGAGCGATTGAGGGTAGTTGATAAGTGATACAAACAGAGTGTGAGTGTGCGATGGGAGTCTGTTTTTTATTTTTTCATTGACAATCCAGAGATTGCTGTTCCTGCGGATACTGACTTTGGCAGGGCGTTGGTGACCCATTGGAGCAGAGTCTTCCTTGCCCCCTGCTTCCATTTCTCGCTGCTGATGCGCCTTCTTTCGCTAGCCGCTGAGCCTTGGGTGCTCAGACTCTCCAGGCTGCTCTGGCTGCCCCACGTCTGCCCGAGATACTCCAGAGCTCTGGTGTTCTCCTCGATCTAGAAAAAAGGGCGATCAGCCGACCGAGGAATAGTGCCCGATCACGGCGACCAGAAGGAGAATCCACGGATGAGAAGGGGGGTAATCTAGCGTGCGTACTAGTGTGACGCGTAAAGATCATGCAGGTGCGTGCTATAACGTCGTACTCTCCTCTGTACACAGAGACTTTCTCTACGGCTTTTCCGTCTCATCGAAGAGACCGTACCAGTTAGACAGCAATCTTTTCTTTGGTTTTTGTCTTTGTAGCCACTCACCTTCCTTCGATCCTTCGATCGTAGCTTGTTTTTGTGGAATAAACACGGTTAGCAGAGATGGAAAGTAATTCACTTCGCTCTTAACGAGGACTAATTTCTTTAGAGGATTATAGGCTCGACGGACTATCGCGTCAACGACCCCTTTTCTCTTAATGGGAAAAGTCGAAAATGCTTCTCGGCGGGGACTCGATACAAAATCTCACGATACAGTCTACCTTTCGTAGCGCGCAAATTAATCCCCGCTGGAAACGATTGCAGTGCTACTTCGTATATCGTAACGCGCTGATTCGACAATTGATACGTGGGCACGAGCGTCATATTTAAGCAACTACCGTATTCTAGTTGTAAGAGTGCTTTTTGAGTAGCTTCGACCTTAGTCCATTCGAACGGAGGAGTATTTACCTGGAAGTAGAGGATGATAGTCCATATCAGACCCAGCACTACGGGCGGTCTTCCGTCCACCAGGTCCGATGAATTTATGTTCACTAGTTTAATCTGTGAATGATATCAGAGAAAAAGAATTACAAAAGTGGTGGATATAATTTCCTCTCAAATATGAAAATACTCTTTAAAAGGCCCCGCGGTCCACGAAAAACACATAAATTTTTCGGGGCTCTATGCATAGGTACATATTTATTATAATTAAATTTGTTTAAAAGGTCCGGTGGTCTACGGAAAGCTCATCGCAAATTTTGTGTGGCCCTATGCATAGATATTTATTATTATGAAATTTAGAAGCACACTATATGTAAATGGAAATTGGCCCTGCAAAAGTTCACGTCGGCCCTGACACTGTTTATTATCGAATTCCTACAGACGCTAGCACTTAAATTTTATTTTCCTTAACTTTCCATTTATTCCGAATATGTTTAAAGGAAGACAGTGAATTGGTATCTTATTTATTGGTAAGAGGATGGACGAATTGCTCACTTTCTTGCTCTGTAAGAATTGAAGGGCGGTGTTGGCGTTGCTCAGGAAATGTGGTCTCTTCAGGTTACGGCCTCTCTCCACCGGCTGCAAGCAGAAACGGGTCCCTTACGTGTTAAGAGCATTCTATCGATCTGAATTACGGATTTGCGAGCACCTATAAAGACTCACCAGCTTCTCGCCGGATAGCACTTCGAGCAGCGCGAGTAGGCGGGTCCCATCTTTCAGGTCCTCGATCAAATCGTCCACTCGGAGCGGTGGAATTCTCTGCAAGTGGATTCGATCATCGCTATAAACCTCTTTAGTATTCTACGAACGACACATTGCTAAGAAGAAAGTCTTAGAACATGTCCTGGCATTGTCACGGCGAAGCAAACAATGGATACTTCGAAGGGAAAGATTATCGCTTCTCAAACCAAGAATAAATATATAAAATTGCACCACCATAAAGTTCTTCTTCTTTTTGCATATAAATAATGCATAAGCATACAAAGAATTTCAAATCAAATTTACAAAAGATTCTCGTGTATATACACGATGCAAAGGATTCCTAGAATAATCCAAAGATGAAGTCATCGCGACAGGTCCAAAGCTGCGAGTAGAATTACAGGAGAAATCCGTCGAAATTTACGGTCTCTTGAAATTTTTAACACCGAGTCGACCTTTCTCGATCGACCGAATCCCAGATGCCTCGCGAGAGGGAGAATGAGAATTCTTTAAAACTGATCTTGCGTGGAGACCGTGAGTTGGACATAAAACGCCGCCACTAATTGTAAGATGGCTTCTGAATCCACGGGACAGGGTTGAACGCAATGTCGTGCCTCTCTCGGCGCATGCATGTCGCAAGGAAGCGGGTCTGGGATTTCTAATTCAAGTTTCCAAGTATCCGGAAGTGCGGAAGTAGGGGGAAGCGGTATCGAGACTGGCGAGCCAGGCACGAGTTATCCCAGCCAACTTCTGATATTCGTGATGAGGGGTAATTTCACCGATGCCCTTATTATACAGAGGGGACGATGAAGAAGAAAGAAGTTCGCGTAACGTGCTGTGTACGGTGAAAAATATTCCCTGGGAGCCGCCAGAGCTGTTACCAACGACCTCTTCTTGAGGAACGGAAGTATCCGTAGTGTCGCATTCCTTAGCATCTTGCTGGGACTACTGGAATTGTCCTCCGATAGAAACTGAAAGTTTCACTTACCTTGGAGAGGTAGGAGTTGATCCAGTTGACGAAGGTCTTCTTCTGCACGCGTTCTTGCTCGTCTGGAAAGGAAAACGGGGTCCCATAGTGAGATTTGTTTACGTGAAATTGATTAGTTTATTCTACATTTTAAATATTAGTGTAGCGGGAGAATAAGGGAGCGGGTAATCGGGATTAGCTGTTAATTGAAATATTCCACGCTGCCTGTTTGCCTAGGAAGAAGATTGAAATTGTTTTTTCAAAGGTTCTAGTAGGCAACTGGCTTTTTCCAATGTTTACAGAGGCTCGTGTATCCTATCCTATTTTCCACACCTCGAAGACTCGAAATCCCGCATGCGGTTACCGCTATTAATCTTCGAAACGTGCCGAACCTCAAGGCTGACACGTCTAATGGCTTCCACATGAATTCGCTTCGAGGTGTCATCCGAGATAAATGAAATATTTTATGCATGGTTACGTAAGGGTGTCATGTCTGTCCTTGCAGCGTGTAAAGGCGCTCGGAAACTGTATCTTCCTTGTGAAAATATATATTCCCTGTTATGTCTAGCAGACCTTAGTGTGACTGCTGGAGATAGAAAGAAGTCGTGGAGAATGGAAGCTCCATAAATTGTGTCCACGCCGTTAGGAAAATTGATATTCGTTTCGAATACAAGAATAATAGTGGAGCGACGCCTTGTGATATCGATAACAGAGATGAAAAGAAAGCTGTATATGTGTACACGTACAATTGTGTGCGCAGTGCCGTGGCAAGTGATTCAGTCTTGACTTACATTACGTCATCGTCAATTGCGTAGTCTCGTGAGCGTTACGGAGTGTATGAATTGCAAATGACGGCGGGCACGGTGCTTTTGGAAGCTATCGAGTGAAAGTATTAGAGAAGTGTTGCATGAAAAAATTCATCGATCGCTCGTTGCAGCTAGATTCATCACAACGGAGTGGATCAGATCAGTTTCTGGCGTTGTAAATTTAGCTTGCACTTATACCGGTTTGATTGGAGTGCTTCTATTGGCAGTAAACACTAATATTCTTACGTAGACCGTTAAAATATACACCGCTCTTCAGCCACGGTCATACATAAAATTACATCCATTTCTCTGCGAAAGTGGCACGCCGATTCTTAGCGATTACTGCAGCATCTTTATACATTCACTAAACGAGAAGTTCTGCATTATCCGAAGTTGTAGGACAGCTCTTAAAACACAGAGGAAAAAGGGAAAACATGTGACAAAGTACTCCCAATTCCTTTCGACCTCGCACTCCACTTGACCCAAGAAAATTTGCAAACCAGCCCTCCCAGCGTTCATAATTTATGCACCCCTGGTCACGAAACGATAAAAAACCAGCGCCGTCCGCAATTACGTAGTCTCAGCGAAAAGCTAACAGGATCCAGGGCGGTATCGGCGTGATCTCGATCGTGGATCGGATTATAAATTACGTTTCATGGGGCCCGCGGATTATATTTCGGCAACGGTCGCCAGGACGATACGGCTTGGCGATAAAAGCGAAAGGGGAGAGGAAAAATTCAGAGTCCGGCCGTCAATTAAAAGGAAGAGGCACCGTGCACACGCACAGGTTACGTGTTGTTGGCACGCATACGTGATTCGACTGCACGTCCACGCTGCTCTGTCACTTCGCGCGTCACAAGTGCAGCGGATGCATTCTCTCGGGGAGGGTGCGCGAGGTGCACGAGATGCGCCAGTTTGGATAGTGTATTGATAGTGTAGACCACGTACAACAATATATTCAACTGGGACACAGCAATACAAATTTTGCAAGGGAATCGGGGTCGCAGTTCTCTTTTAGAGTGTTTATCGAATCCTGGGTATTTGGCAATATGTGGGAAAGAAATTATAGATAACAGTAATAGGCTTAGTGATAATAATGGAATATAAAATAGTTGTAGCGTATGATGGAATGGTTAAATCACTTTGAACTTTACTCGAATTTCAAGGGTTTTAGAAACCTTCAGGGGATTTCAGAATCGCAACGAGTGTTCGTCATTCAATGCGCGACAAAATTAGAGAGAAATTTGCCACCTCCCTGCAATTCTTCGGGAAATGCACGGTGCGCACCGAGCAGGGACGAACGAAACACGGTGCTTCATTAATTCACGGCGCATTGCGAGATTACTGGAAGCGGAGGATCGGAGAAATGCGCGTGTAACGCGCCATGAAATTACACGCTCCGGGTGAAGCATGTAATTTAGTTGTTCATCGTCTGTACGAGTCGCTAGACGGGACAAAAAACTCGGTTGAAGAGATAAACGGGGCCCGGTCGATTCCCATCGAAGGGAAATGGGTAGGAAAAAGAGAAGGAAATAAATGAATACGAGGTGCGAACAGATCATTACGTCGGAGTATGTGAATTACTAATGCTGGGTGCTTTATTAGACACTTAATGACACCGCGATGGGTGTCCCGGATTCAGATGAAATACGAGCTTCGTGTATCGATACAGTTAAGTGCAGCGCTGCTGGAAAGAAATGTACAGGTCGCATGTAAAGCTTGCATCGTAAAACTGCTGGTCATTAAGATGACAGATGAAAGACTGTGAATCTTTTCGTACACCGGTTCAGAACATTCACGACTTTTACGATGGCCCTGATCGCTCGGTTGCTCGCCAGAGGAATAAAATGCAAGTAGATTGAGCCCGCGCGAGACAGACAGCTGTCTACTGCGAGTCATCTGGCGGCCATATAGACTGGCGGCGATCATTAGTAAGGTTGCAAATGAATCTATTAGAGATTTTATTTGTAATCCGAGACGTTTCGTCATATGCTGCATCTCTTTGAAGAAGCTCGTATCCACGAGCTGTGTTAAAGACCTTAAGATACTGTCACTTCTTCTGGAAAGTAATCACCTTCGACGATATCAATTCGTCATTTCACACTGTCGTTAGAAGTGCCATAGAAGGAATGGTCCATTAATGTATGAAGATTGATATTTTCGGTGTTTTTCAGCCGAGTGCTCAGCTGAGAGTTCTTCGAACGAGGCATTGGGAGACTTGTCCTCGCGCGAGATAAGGGTTATCAGTAAGAGCGCGACGTCGCGAGATAACCAAAGCTGGCTGGGTCGAAAAATCGCAATTAAAAGGGACAATTGATGCAGAGGCTGCGGTCCAAACGAGCGTTACTTAACCTCTGCGAGGGCAGCCGTGCATGATAATCTTCTCCCCGAGCAGGAGACGTGGAAGAATCTTCTTCGCCGTCTCTTTCACCGTTTTTCTTTTCCCCATTCGATCCCCACTGACATTTAAAATTATCTCGGCTTTCTCGTCCCACACCTCACCCCCACCCCCGCCCCTTTTTTCCACGAAAAGAGGTACACGCGCATAAGGCGGGCGCGCGTATAAATTCGTATTTTTAGCGCTTTCCCTCTCGGGGCCTGCACGATGTCGAAAGCTGAAGCGGCGCGAAGAGGCGGGAGCCGATCGGCTGAAGTGGGACAGATTCTCGCTGATGAGCTCATATGCTCGATAGCGTGTTCCGAGGGAGAGGAAATCGACCGTTATTCTTCTCGGCATCGATCACCGTCCTCGGCTCCGATTTCGCGAACTAATTGGGAGTTCTCGGGGATCGATCTAACAGTAGATGGAGTCGTACGTTGGACGATGTTGTTTGGAGACGAGGGAAGTTGTCTAGGCTCTTGGGATTATCCTTCTCTCCACTTCAGTTCGCTGTGATTCGATGCAGGAACCTCTTTCTTGCCCTTTTACTCGAATTTGGCAAATAGTTTAATCGAATAGTAATACTTTGTCGAACTTTATTCTCTTTTGTTCGACTCAAGCCCTGCAGCCAATTCAAGCAGTAAATCTGTCCATGTATCTAATAATATCTTCCAAAGCAGAGAAAATCGAGATCTGCTTCTTCCTTCGTCGCAGTATCCCACATCTCGAGTAGATGGCTACAGAACCTGAATTAGTGGAAGGGATCCTGTACTGGTGTGACGCGAAAGAAATCATGGCCATCTGCGTTCCCTGTCTGCAATGGAGATTGAATTCAAGTAGGGAGGGAAACGATATCCGTGACGAATCTACGATTTCCTTTGGTTCATCAACCGTGTATTCCAACGTGGCCTTTTTTATTAAGACCGTGTTACACTATTTTTACGCCCCGCTGTGTTTGACTAGTCCACGAGGAGGGGCACTCTTTCGTTTGCGAGACGAAGATCAAGGGAAATGTCGGAGACCACAATCCTGTCACGAGTTTTACGACGCCAATTCCAACTCTTCGTTTCGAGTTCCGTCATTTACAACGGACTCTCTAAATATGTTTAATTACAGCTGATATCACAGATTCTTCCTCTAAATAATTGAAAGGCCAGCTCGATTTCTATCGAATCAGCAAACGAAATTCGTACGCAAAGCCAACGAGCCGAGATAAAGAACATCAACCTTGACATTCGTAACGCGATAAGGGAATTGCTTTATCCAGCAGGCGAATAAAACGGCCGAAACGAGCGCAACAATCATAATACCTGTTAAGCTTTACTGCTTTGCTCTTGCCAATACGATCGCTGAACATTCGATATACTTATGCCAAGGTGAAGTACATTTAGCGCTGCTTAACTTCTGTTTTTAGCGATGATTGTGGCTTAAAATAGCCGGCCGCCAGTTTCAGCAACAAGTTTACACAACGCGATAATAATGTTCCCCGCAACGACTTTCTAAAAGGGCTACGTTCGCAAGAACGTAGAAACCCGAGTTCCAATTATCGAATGGAACTGCACGCCATTTGCCCATGCATGCAGTCGCGTACACGCGCCTAATCGGCTGTTCGAGGGTCGAAGTTTTAAGGGTTGAAAGCAACGATTGTCGGAGGACCTTGGCGATCTCTACGTCCATCACATTCAAACAACCGTATCAGAATCTTTAAGGGGAGGTTCCGGTCTAAAAAACGATTTTCTTTTTATTTCATTTTTCGAATGTTCAAATCTTTTAGGAATATGTGTTTAAAAGGATTTTTTGAAATTCGTAAAATTCCTGAAGTTATAGGCATTTGAGTAGCGGCAAATGCAAGGGTAACACCCGGCCACTCGGCACTCACGCAAAACTTAAACAGTGTTTTCAAAATCGGTGGAACATGTATCTCCAAAATTTATTATCCGATTCGACTGAAACTTTTTTATTATTTAGAAGAATATACTCGTGGATAGACACGTAAAGAAATGGAAAATTTATGATTTTTTGAAGACGTTGAAGGCACGATAAATATAGGGGAAAAGTGATTTCAAACTTTATTTTCTCAAAAAATGTCATTTTTGTAATTTTTTCTGATCTAGTCCACGAGCGAGTTTCATGCCCTTTAATAATCTGGCAATGTTTTTTATTTCAGAATGGTTTAGGTTATACCGATTTGGATGAATTTTTTAACACCTCGAGTTTAACGACTCCCCAGTGCCGTCTGCAAGGATTGATTATAAAACAAAAAATACATTTCTATAGTTTAAGACATCCTTAATACATTGCAAGAAGGCTCATTAAATTATATGTAGTAGTTTTCCATTAATTAATTCCTAAAGATCACCTATTTTTGTGAACTCTGAACCAGAACAACCCCTTAACCCTTAACTGCTATACTGTTTGTTTTTTCAAACGTAACTGGTATACTGGGGTCGTGGCAGACCCCAAATAAAAAAGAACACAGAAATTTGTAAAGTCGACACTAGATCAACCTCTATGAATATTTTGTTCTTAGGTAATGTATAAAATAATTGAAACGTAGAAATTTAAACCATTATTATAAAATTAATTAGAAATTCAGTTTACAAACTTAGACATCCAAAAATTTTGCAGCGAACTTTGCGTGCTTGGGGTCATGACCGACTCCAGGATACCAGTTAAAGGGTTAAACAGGAATTTTATCTAACAGACATTGACGGATCTCCTCGATCGTCTTACGAAGGTAAATCGTGCGGTCAATCGACTTGAAATTTTGACACAATGCGGACTACACCTTGACCATTAGATTAAAACACTTTTAAAAGATTTCTTATCATTTTTGTTCCGGCATCGAACCTCCTTAAAAAGGTAAACGTAACAAAGTTCCTCTTCAATGAAACTTTCTTCCCCAAACTATTGACCCTGAATGCATTACCGAAAACTCTAAAACCATCAAATCTCCACAGATCCACCCATACACCAAACGCTCAAAACAGATCGATACCACGATCAGCGAACCGCGCTCGCAGCGCAAACAGGATCCGCCGATGAGTCTGCCCGCGATCATCACGATCACTCTCCATTAAAAACGACCGACCGTGTGTTTGTACGCGTGATTGTTTGTTAATTACTTCCTAATGAGCGTGCAGAGGGGGATGAGGTAAGATCGCATGCCGCGGGCTGCGCGCGCGTGCTTGTCAAGCAAATTGGCGAAATCGTGGCGTGCGAGCCGCCGACTCGTGCGCCTCTCGCGCAAATCCTCGATCGCGCTTTAGGCGAAATCCTCGCCCGCGTGTCCTCGAGCAAGCCGGGGATTCTGCTTGTACGCTGGCCGATTGAGGTCGAGGGATCGCGAGCGAGGTATTTTTCTAGCGCCATCCCGCCGATCGCAAGGTTGAGCGCGCAGAAGCGAGGCTCGATCGCGATTCTACGATCTTTTAGGTCGACGCTCGATTCTTGGAACGTGCAATCGGCATGCCTTAAGTATCGCTACTATAAATAGAATCCCCGAGGCTTTCTAAATATAGCTGGCGTTATTGTGTTCAATTGCAACGGTGATTTATTACAATTTTGCGCGAACAGTGTTCACGAATTCGCGAGGCAAGTCGTACCGGTTGGTTCTTCGGTCCGCGTGCATTTTTTTTTTTTTGAACCGGCACTCGAAGAAGGAAGGATTTTCGGCGTGCGCGATCATTTTCGATCGCGATGTGCCGAGTGAATTTTGATGGAAGGTTTCCAGTTTTAACTGATTAGTGAGATTAGTCGAAGTGATAGATAGGTGGGTGATGAAGGTGCTTCTGCTCGCTGTCGTTGCGAGTTAACCGCGTCTATCACGCGCATCCAGCGCTTAATGCAAAGTGCCGGGTCTACGTCTGGTCTAGTAAACGGGTACTCCATTCAATTTCCAAGAAGGTGCCGGTGCCCATCGGCGATAATTGCCGGTCGTTACTGAACGGGAACGCACCTGCACGCAATGTGCGCGCAAAAATGACGCCCCGTCTGTGTCGTGCACGTATTTCGCCATTCGAGCCATTCGATTCTATGGTTAATTCATTCCACGCGCCTCGCAGTACAGCGAAACGGGATTGTTTATAGTTGAACGAACGCTGCGCCCAATTTAACACGGCCGAAGGTTCCAGCGATCTTCCAGAGGCTCCGTGGTACAGAATCGAATCATTGCTGCGCGGAGACGCGCGACGACCGGCAGAAGGTGTCTCCGGTGGCAGTTTATTAAACACCTGCGCGACCTTGGTGAAAAAATGAGATCCGATTAGCCAGGAAGCGAAGCCTGCGTCGATAACAGCACACGTGCCGAGAGCGCGGATCGAATTTGTCTTTCATTCGCGATTAAAGCCTCGTAATATGAACGGCGGCTCGCGAGCAGATTATCGACCGACCCAATTGGATTGGCAGGTCGCAACGATTCCTCATCAGGAAGTCGTCCACTCTCGTTAATAACGCGCGCTGGAATTCCGCGCTTCTCGCCCCCGACCGGTTCGATGCCGTCCACGATGGAAGAGGATGGATTGGTGACTGCGGACAATCGACGGGAGAGACGGACGTGACCGAAGAGAGGCGAGGCAGAGCGAAACAGGAGAGATCTGTATCGCGAGGTAGAAGGCTGCGGAGGGGAATATCGAGTGGCAGGATCTCTGAAATATCAGACACGCGGATCTCTGCGACCTTCGCCTTATCAGCGCTCTGCTATCGCGAGCCAGCGGGATCTTTGCAACTTTAATAAAAAAAAAAACAACACTTCCTTTTCCCATATACAATCGTATCTCACAATGCCGACGAAGACTGCTGGAATGAAAGCAGTCGCTCGGACACACACAACTGGGGGACTAAAAAAAGGACCGGCAGAGACACGGCCGGTATACGGCGAGGCAGCGAGGGAAAGGAGGAGGGAGAGTGAAAGAAACACGGGCCCGAGAAAGGCAGATAGACGGAGGATGGAAAAGGACGCGGAATGTCGAAACGATTGATGGAGAAGAGAATAGGGATTCGTGGGAGGAGAGACAAGGAGAGCCAGTGGCAAAAAGGTTGCAGAGAAGGAGAGCACGGTTGGGAGCATAGCCTTGAACTGACGCCTAATAACGTCATCGTTTACTATTAGTACGAGTTACCACATTACGCTTTATACGCGACACGCTGGTATACAACACGCTTCATTACGCTAGATCCTGCGATCGTTACGCGCCACCCGTGCCTACGAATGCTACATTTTTACAGGAGATTAACGATTTTTTACGTAGTCCATCGCGTACAAGATGACCTTCAAGCCTCCTCGACGTTCATCCTCGTTCATTCGCGTTGTTGTTCCCACTTTTGACACATGATCTTCCTCCTTTTGTTTTTATTTTTCCTCGCGCAACTGTAGATTCTCTGTGTAAGTGAATTCCACAGGTATTCCAGTATCCTTTCACTCGGACAAACTGGCGGAGTGTAGCTGAGTTGGGCGCAGCTATTCAGCCGCGATCTTTCCACGAATTTCTTTTTCCCTCGCGGATCAGGTCGCGCGAATTTATTCGCGCCGCGTTCCCAGCGATCGTTTATCGGCGCTCGAGCGGGCAATATTAGCAGTGACGTAAGATTTTTAAATGCGCGGCTACGCGACGCCTATAAATTTCAGCGAAACACCGCGACTTTTGATCGCACGAAGGACGCGTGTACGTACATCGCGTTAACGAAACCCGAATCGTGGCCACTGGTGATGTAACCGATTTAATAACTGCAGACTACCGGTGGCCGTGACCTCACTCCCGCTGCCACTCTTTCTTAACTCCAACTCGTTCTTCTACGTCCGCAGATGTTGCTCGGCTCTCTGTTTCAAATTTAAATCCTGCAATCTTCCGTTGCAGAGGGACATTCTTGTCGCTCGAGCTTGAAATCGAGCAGAGAATATCCCTGTAATTACTCGAGGGTGTCTTCCATAGCAATTTGCGCGGAATCAATCATCTTTGAATGGAATTAATAAGACAGCGCGTGTAAGTCTCGGGAGATAAAGTTTACAGAGCCCCGAGCTAGAATCCCGAGCTGCCGGTTGCATTCTTCTTGTTCGACAATGGCTGATGCATGAAACTGTGGAACGGGGAGAGGGTATTAAGTATTGCAAGCCGCCATTGGAGGCGCCGCGTCGAGCGAGCGCTGACACAGGGCGCGGGTGTTCCGTTCGTACGGGTCTGCTCGTTATCTTGACCTAACAGGCTTCATTTTATTTATTCGCGGGGAACAGATCCACGGTTCGTTGCCCCGGTTCCCGATCATTGAGTAATCGTTTACGTACGGGGCCTCGTGGTGCCGCCGTCGAGAAAGAGCTTGTGCCAAAATGTATCGCGGCACGTCGAATTCGGAGCAACTCTGCGTCCGGACGCGGATGAACTTTTAAACCGCTGCAGGGGCAACCCTTCACTTCCGTGACAACTTTGCTCCACTTTTTCGCAATTTTTTAATGAGAAACTTCTTTAACGAAGGCATCCTCTACCCGCTGCCTGTCACAGTTACTGACTTCCGCGAATTGTTTAAATTACGACGCAACGGATAGTCGATGTTGACAGCTATGGAACGAAGCAGACGTTTATTTTAATCTCGCAAACGCAATTGCCATTATGAGAATTTCAGTCCGATTGTACCAATTCTGATAACCACGCTGTAGTGGCAAGCAGAAATGTGCTGCAAAGAATCTAGTGACTAAGCAGAATTCGCAAGAAGATATCGCGAACACACGTATCGCGTCGATTTCGTTCAAGAAACCATCTATGGCAGCTCGCGGGTAACACTTTTTCCGCCGTGTTTTCTTCGGCTAAATGTTGAATGGGAGCAGCGTCAGGATTGCCAGCTCTTTTTGCGCAACGTTTACTTTCAATGTCAGTGTACTTTTACTTATACAATCTCGTTAGAGTATCGAGGCTAGGTAGAAGGAAACTGCAAGCCTCGCCACTAGTATCGACATTTTCCTATCTGTGTCAAAGATTCGCCCGTCTTTTCCCTTCCAATTTTATATTTAGCTGTAGTATAATATAATAAAGCCACTGATGATTCACAAAACGTTGAAGATTCCTTTCGCATTGCTCAGCGAGGTATAGGATACTTGGAAGGCTCCAATATGCTACTTATGTCACGTATTCCGTGAAAATATCTCTACAACGTGTTTCTGAAAACCCAGCCACGACTTCGGAGATAAATTCAACCCGCAGTGATAATAAAAATGCGATCGTTTGTCCTTGTTAACCTGCTGCCCTACATACTTCCGTGTTTATGTTGGACCAGCTGTCCCTGCGGAACGCGGCCGCAATTTGGAAACGAGATCGGTGCCTCGAATTCTCTTCTACGCCGAGATTAAGCTTTATCGAACCCAGACGATCTTTAATCCCCGGCGTTGACTTCATCCTGCTGAATTGTCCCGAAACGTGATCCCCCAATTATTTCGAGCACCGTAATGACATCACCAGCGTGCTGTACCGTGTCCAGACACCATTTCGCACGACAGAGACGAGCGTTTGGTTAAATGCGAAACTGCTTCGTACCAAACGACACCGACCGTGGCCCTGAATGCTCCATTGCAACCGATCTTTCCAGTCTGTCCCACGTAATGCACAGCAGCGAGCGTGGGCAACGCGATTACCGAACGCAAACCGCAAATTAACGTAATCAATCAAGGTGGCCGACAGAGCAGGTAGCGCACGCTATTATCCGCATCATCTACCTCGAGGTATCCCTCGATTCCCAAAAATCATCGGCCCCTTTCTAAACGTTTCCATCGAAATTTTGCGAAAGCTACTAAAAGCTTCGCGGCTGAAACGAGAACCAGCGGAGTCACGTCGCCGCTTGCTTATCTAATCCCGGCAGATTATTTCTCCACGGCCCTGCGGAAAGAAACGCGGCTGCGTGATATACGTATTCCTAAGCGTTTCGTAGCGTTCGCTGACACTAGCGAGCACGATAGCCGCCGGCCAAGAAAACCTCCACGGTCCCCGCGGCGGAATTGCTAATGCGCTGCTTAACACCGGCGAATAACTATCGATCGGGAAGTGCGGGTTCTTCGTCCACACCGGTTCGTTGAAGAAAAAAGCCTTCGCGTTACTCGAAATCGTGCGGTACTGAGCGCCAGACCGTGGATGGGAGAGTGGTCGATGAAGAGCGGAAGAATTTAGCGGCGTTAACGAGGCGTGACGCGGCGCGGAGCGTCGTTGACTTGAAGTAACGCTAAAGGAACGCCGATGCTGCCGTGTGCCAGAAGAATTGGGGAGGCCGAATGCGAGCGGCTCGAAGACGAAGATTCGAGATCATTGATCGTAATGGCGGCCGGCTCGCCTGGCTCTCCCTTGGCGACGATGAAGAGAGAAAAGTGGAGTGCACACCGCATTCGTCCTTTCAGTCGGATGAGTAATGAATTGCCACCGTGTGTGGTCGGCGAATGTGGGTCACAGTTGTAATTTTATTTCAATTTCCACGGTGGACGATCGATGACCGTCGCCGGAGGATGTCGGTGGTCGCGCTTTGTATCGGCGGAGGCTTGTTCGACCGTGGAAGCATCAATCGCTCTTTGATGGCTTTTTGATTGAGAATTACTGGCACGCAGACAGAGGGGCCGTGAAATGTTTAAGCTGATCTTGTCTACTTGAACCGGTGTGCTGTTTATAACGCGTATTTTCGTGCTCATTGCGCGGGCAAGTATTGACTGGCATACCTACGGAGAGACTTGGCGATTTTTGCAACGATGGGAGGCTCTGGCAAAGGGACTAGAAGTAGTTTCTTTTAAACTTAAGTGACTTGCAAGCGTACCAGAGGGGGGGGGGGAACGACGAGTGCAATTCATGGTAGATTAACTGGCATGAGAATTTGCGTACGATGAAACGAGAGGACTGTTATGTAAACTCGATAGGTCCCGCTGAGTGATTTAATTACCCAAGTCAATTGGTATCAGGGATTCTTATTTTCAAGTTCTAAGAATGGATTAAAAGAAGCTTCTTTGTCAGTCGCTATTCGCGCGCACGGAACTAAATATTCCAACACCAGCATCGATTCTAGCCGCCCAATCTGTTGGAGATCTGGCGAATCCACCGAATCAAGCGCACTCTCAGGCGTGCCCCTCTGAGTGCCGCATCCCACCCCCGCCTCCGCCCCGGAGAAACTCCCGGAATCAGGAGAAACGCGGAAAGGAAAGAAGCCCCAAAGAGGCTAGGAAGAAACCAAGGCAGAAATACCTTTGATCTCAGCGATGTGTGCATCGTACTCGCTCTTACTGCGCACGTATTCGATCCTAGACGCATTGTGGAGGCTCTGGCTGTGAAATTCGGCATACCACTCGGACGGGGTTCGATCGTCCGGCCCGAGATGCTGGTGAGGGCTGCTGCCCCTCCTCTGCGACAAGTTCTCCTCGGACGGAAACCTCGTGAACGAGGTGACGGAGCTGGATTTACTCCCGTGGCTCGGGGCGCCGTGGCTGTGGCTCTGATAAGCCGAGTCCTCGAGGGCGTGCTCCTCGCTGGGCGTCCTGCTTGACTCGGTGAGGACACGGTGGTGTTGCGCCACGCCGCCGGCACCGACCTCCCTCACGCTCTTCCTCACCGTGATCTTCTCGAACTTCACCACCTTGGCGCCGTTCAGCTCGCCCTCCTCGATCAATCTCTCGTAGCTCTCCTCGAACGAGGAGTCGCTGGCCCTGGACGCGGGCCTGACGGCGGTGGGCGAGCGAAACCGGCCCACGCTCCGTCTGCCACCGTCCACCTCCTGGGACAGCTCCTCGGAGCTGGCCGCCCGCCCTTCCGACCACACCTGCTCGAAGAAGTTCACCCTGTCCCGTAGCCGGCCACCACGTGGCGTCCCAGGGCTGCCGCCGCGGCCGGCAGGGCTTCCGCTCCCGGTCGGCGTCGACATCGCCCCTGGCCACGCTCTTTTCACCTGCCCACCAGCCTCTCTCCTCTCTCTACTTTCCGCGGCCGGCCACGAAATTCATGCCGCCGCGACACACGGCCCCGTGGCCCCGTCTGTTTCCGGCTTCTGCTCGTTTCACGGCCGAGCTCCGCTCTTGGACACCTGTTCTCCGCACACCACACCCTACGCGCACCACCACCGCCGACGCGTACCATCGGCAGCCGCGCGATCTGCGCGTCCCCCCGGTCTCTGGCCGCTCGCCGGTCGAACACCAGCGAAATGGGTAGAAAATAAAAAGAAAAAAATAATAAAAAAAAAGAGTCGTGCGAGACTGTGCGGGTAGTGTGGGTGGTATGTGTATGCACCGTTGCTAGTTCTCCCCCGCGACTCTTGCGTTTCTGCCTCGCGTCCAATCCACGTACGACGTGCAAACCCGAAGCCGCGGTTCACCTCGAGCGTGTCACGTAGCCACGCATATCGTCCGCGAGACTAGGAGCTGCGATACGCGCGTCTACCGTTCACGGAATGCACTCTGGCCGCGCACCACGGCCGTCGGTTCGATATTGGTGCCTCTCTCGTCGACCTCTCGCCGGGTCCCCACCTCGTTCCTCCATGCGGTGCCCCCCCGTGCCCCCCAGTGCCCCTCGTCCGCCGGCCGCGGTGCCCGCGACGATCCGCATTGCACGATCACGAGGAGGAGGACAGCCACGACAACCACGACGGCCACCACGTCGTGGAGGAGGACGATGACGAGGTCCGTGACGAGCCGGAGCCATGCGCCGCTACGCGACGCGACGCGACGCGTCGCCTCCGCACCGCCCGTCTAGCCCTGTCTGCTCCGCTCCTTACTCCCCTTCTCCGTCTCTCCTCCCTCGTCCCGTTCGCTCTGCGTTTGCCAGAGCTAACCTTCCTGATGGCAACACGCCGGCCGCCGATCGATGCCTTTATCCTGCGTCCTTCTCCTCCGGCCGGTTTAAATGTCACTTCCCGCGGCGCTGCTTTGAAACACGCGCGCCCCTCAGCAACGTCAACGTCTCCACCAGCGCCCGCGTGCGATTGTCGCGGCTTCCGGGTTACAGGTACATGCTCGATGGAAACCGGCAACTTGGCAATCACCGGGGTGGTTGGTCGGATGATCTTGAAGAACCTGGAGGAGGTTTCGAGGCTCCAGATACGAGATGGGGAACGTCGTAATTGGGCGTAGATGCTGAGATTTTCAGCGGTGTGCTTCACAGAGGGAGTAAAGGAGCTTAAATGCTTTCCGCGAAGGGAAACTGTGCTAATAAATAATCCGGGCTGTCTAGAAGCGACGTTTTAACGAATGCCTGAACAGTCGTCGATAATGAGTAGATATTTGCACGCCTCGACACTTGCCAAGAAGCTTTTGGCAGTATTGCAAGTAACCACTGGTGGGTGTCGTACGAGCAACGCTGATCGCGGTTATTCGGCTGATTTTGAAATCGCCCAGCGGCGTTAACATCGAACTATATCTATGGTTATATTCGATATTGTTTGGCGACGAGGCGTAGCACTGGTAACTGGAGATGTTCTATTTTCAGATTGTCCTGATGAGTGAAGGTGAATTTCTGTCAATGGGGGTTGCTGATAGCGCGATGGAATTTTCTGAGGAGAAATCCAAGGGGTCGCCCACGTTAATTGTCTTAAGGATATTTCTGTATGGAGAAATCTGAGGAAGCCGCGAGGGGGAAATATGGCTGCGCAAATATTTGAAGGTACGCAGCTAGAACCTGACACAACAACATTTCTCAGGGCCAATATTTAATTGAACATGTTTTCACGCTTATTCCTAGACTCTTCAACTCTGCGTGTACGTGTATATACATTTGACGATCCAGTTCGAGAAGATTTGCTTGGAGGAATTTGTAAAAATCAGTATGTTTACAACATGGAGAGGAGACAAGTGCACGGTGATATCACTCGTGAGAGATCGTAAGAAATCGTATATGTTTTATCGGCCATTTCGCGAAACATTCGCGCGTTATCGATACACCATCGTTGCGTAATGCACATTCGACGCGATAATCGTAACTGGTAAAGAAAACAGCAGAATTGTAATCGAGCAGAGGTTTCTAGATCAACTTACTACAGAATTATCTTATCAGCGTGTTTAACATTAATTTTTTTTTTCATTTAAATTTCAAGTTGTTCGTTTTACGCAACGTTAAATCCCCCCCCCGCGTATCTACCTGGATATTATGTTTTCAAAGAATTTAATCGTTCCAGATGGAACCATGGTGAGCTCATGCTTGAATATTTCCTGCTTCCCAAGTAAGTATTGACAGGAAAGGTATACTTAAAGCGCATCCAATGATTCGTTTATATAGATTACATTCTTCTTATCAAGAATTCTCAAGCTACGTCGTATTTAAAAATAACACTCAGCTTCGATGAACGTATTTACGTCGAAGTCATATTGCGCCGATTAAAGATTACCCTAATTCTGGCTTAAGCTCTTTACTGCTCGTGTATCGGGATTGTATTCGTTTATCGGTGGAAAATACACGCGTTCGATAGAAATATATGAATACGTGTGCTCATCGATATTAAACTTTCCCCTCTATACAGGTTGTTTCACAAGAAGTCACCGCAACAAAGTGAAGCTGACTTTTATACAAGAAAAACAACCTAAAACTAGCTCCTTGAACTCTTCCTTGAACTTCTCTTGAACCCTACTTCTGCCATCGCAAGATGCAAAGAGTTCCACTTCTAAACAGGGACTCCAACAATTACCACTGAAATCAGCTCCCTAAATCTTCCAGTATAATCAATAAAATAATCCATAACGGTGCCGTATGGATGCAAACTTTCTTCACCAGTGGTCGAAAAGAAATGTCAGGCGTCTCACGGGGCGCTTGAAGTGGCCAACCACGGAACCGGCTGATTTTCTTAAACCGTCAGGCAATGGAGCCCTAAGGCCGACAACTTTTGCGCGGCCAAGGAGAAAAAGTCAGTAGTGGCAATTCTGAGTGTGCCGCTGGCAGGTGATCGTCACATCTATTTATAAATAGGCGAGCCATAGTCTTCTATTTCTCCTGCACAGTTCAGCAGATAAGTATGCGAATCGCATACTCGATCGAGCTACCGATCTCGATCGATCCTGCGACCGGTGAACGCCGGATTCTACGAATTGGGTCTCGATTCACTCCTCAATCGTCTCCTAGATCACGTTTGAGCCGGGTCACGCCGTAGAACATTCTGGAGCACGATGATGAACCTAATTCACAAAACACCTGAGACTTTAATGGCCATAGAGATGGCTATCTAGATGCAACCTCTTTTTTGTATTATCGCACCAGAAAGGCGAGTTGCTGTGACAGCACATGATGCATCTAGCAAACGATAAACTGGAAACATCATTTGTCATTTAAACCTGTCCAGTTCGATGATATAAGCAATCGACAATTATATAAATATTCCTAAGAAACAAGCCTTCGGTGCATTCAACGTGCGCATAAATCTTGTGCGCTGTTCGAAACTGTTGGCAAGACAACTGAGCTCCTACCGAGCCGCGATTGTTTACACGCAAGAGAAAAATGGTTACACGTGTCGACGAATAGTTAGAAGTCTGATCGTTTCGATAAAACTGCATTTTCGGGGAGAACCTTTTGCAATGATTATTCTAAAGACTGCATGCATGGGCTGCGTAAGAAACGTTTCCATTTCTGGGGGTTCGAGCAAATGGAATAATAAACGGTCGGCTCGGTTGCACGAATTAGTAGTTCCCCGCTAATTTTTCTGTTTATATGTAAGCTAAGAAAAATGGCGAGATTTCGTGTCGAAATACGAATACACGCAAAGCGGAGAAGTCGTAAGAGACGCCGACGCAAATGGCCACCTGTTCCATTCGCGTAAGGTCGATTAAAATTCAATCGAGCTGGGTCGAGAACGGAGAACGTTTCTCAATTGGCAAACCCATTTTCATTGACTTCGCTGTTGCCAAAAGTATCGTCTGACCGCATCGGAAACATCGGTTTTCGGTTCGTTAGGCGAGTATCATTGTCAATGTCCGTCACGAAAGCGACATAGCCCAGAAATAACGTTCCTCGCCGTTGGCTGCCAATGAAAACTAATTTTGAGGTAGGTCGACAGAACTTTGCTGTTAATTTACATGCAAAAGTACGCGTAGCTATCGGGAGACGGTTCTTGGAACGTTTAGTAGACAGGTTTGCGATTTTCTCTATAAAACATCTTGTATTTATATTCCAATCCCCTTCTCCCCCCCCCCCGCTTCTCCACTCTATCTCCGTTAATTAGATACAATATGAATTAAAAGAATCAAACAATTCAATCGATAGGTTTCCAAGTTCCAGAGAGTTCTGCAGTTAGAAATCGATTAACCCGATGAGAAATTATCAGAATAGTCACAGCTTCGATAAACTGGGGCGTAACGTGCAGTAACGTTGATTGCAGTTAAATTCCTTAGTACGCGTGGTTACGCGAAAGGAGGAGATTGCCAGGAGAAGGTACTTACTTTGTAGCTGCTGTATAGTAGCCTGGTACTCCGCGAGCTTCTCATCCACGTAATCCTGGCTCTGGTTGGCTATTATTTCCGCGGTGCTGGGACCGCTGGCTTCCTCTTCTGTCTGAGAGTGATCCAGTGGAACGCCAACGTATTCGTAATCACCGGATCTGTACGGTGCAATCATGTATTCTGGTGGTCCACAGGCTAACGGCGACGATGCGCCACTCTCCATCGAGGTTTGCTAAAGTGGAGAAGAAAATATTGGAGATGCAGCGAGAGCGCACATTCTAAGCGAAAATGGGGTGTACTGCTCGAGGGTTAAAGACCTCTTGCAAATCAACCACACGGAGCGTGCATTGTTACTTCCTTGGGAACTCTGTTTGAGAAACATTCGTCTAAGTTCTCTAAGATTAGTGTTGGTGTACGTGGAAATTTCGTACCGGTGAAAAGTGACCGCGTGTCGACTGTAAAAGTGCTGTTCCGTTTATGTTTCTTTCCCTGCCGCGTGTTTATTGAATTTCTCTGCTTTTCACTAGCTCATAGGCTGGCTAATGTTACCTCGACGCAGTTAGAGCTCTTTATCACCCAATTTGATTCTACTTCTAATCACCTTTCCATCAGCATATATTCATCACTGTTCAAACGAGCATTCACTTTTACAGCCGCATACATCTCACTGACCATTTCCTAGTTGACTTTTCAGCCAACCAGCGGCCCATCGTTTCATTCCCTCGAACATTTACGTCCACTGTATGTTACATTTGCGAATGGTTCCTCGAGTTCAGTCTCTACTCGTAAATTCTGTCCCTTATTAGCAGATGTCGCGTCTTACTACTCTTGCAACTATTATATTTCAAGCTTTCTAACTCCCCTTACGATCAGACACCAATTCTTCAATATCTTATTACTATCCTGCTTTCCTCTCCGCCTTCCGACCTGTGTGAGATCAAATGATACTGCAGCATTTTTCCCACATCCGAAGTGCACTCTATCTCCGCGCGCACGATCCCGTCGGACAAGTTGCATCCATCAGTTCCATTGGAAGAGCTCGCCAACGGGCTCGCGAGACGCCCTCCGAGCCTCTGCGTGCACTTTATCACGTTAGCAAATTATCACAGTGCATTCACACCTGGCGTGCATCGCAGAAACCGGTCGCCGCTGCTCGTCGCGGCCTACATTTTATTTAGGTGCGCGTTTTCACGACGCCACGCGCGTTTCGCGACGCGTGGGCGTCAAAGACCGTTGCGGATCGCGAGCACGTGCTGAATCCAGCGCGAGAAAGGTAGGTACTTCACCTGGATTAACGAGATAGTAAAATTCGACGCGAAGCCACGGAACAAAGGACCGCCTTTCACCGCGGCGAAACGACACGCTCCAAGCTTCGTGACTCGAAAGAATTTTGGTTCCCCACGGGGAGCCCTCGAGACGTCTGGTCTTTCGCTGCCACGTTCAATTCCGTCTGTGCTCGCGAGTGTTGACACGTGCCTCGTGCCACCAGCGTGATTTCACACGCAACCCGTCCCGTTTTGCGAACAATTTTCCGCGGTTCGCTTCGAGGTGACGAGTGCGCTGAGAGATCTACCTAAATACAATTCTTTAGATCTACATATCTATGTACGTTTTCGTTGGTATACGTAAGTCTACGTCCAGCTTAGGACTTAAGGGGTCTCCCTACTTTGACGGCCTGAAAAGGAGCGCGATATTTGGCATTTTTTTTTAAGAGAAACCCTCAAATTATATTAATTGAAAACTTTGTGCTATTCTTTGTAAATATTTAGGTAACATTTAATTTGAAATAAAAATAAAGAAAAGGGTACATAAAACTTTACACGCGATTTTCTCAAAACGATGTTTTTCGAATTGGTTGGCATGATATCTCAAAAACCAATCATCCGATTTACTTCAAACTTGGTATATATCTTCAGTAGACGTCCCATTCTCGTTGTTACTAAAATGAAGTCCTAAGTTACTAAAATTAAGTCGGTTTTTGCAAAATTAGACTTTTGCGACTTAAAAAACCGGCAAATTTTTCGCAGAAACCGATGTCTGTTTTTGACACTGCCACTTTTTTTTACTTTTCAGTATTTCTCATTTAATCTAGTTGAGACGATAGCTATACTCGTACGGATTACACAAATTTTTCAATTCTCTGTTTCAGACAACTGCAACGGCTGATTTTATGCTAAACATACGCATATGCTTTTTATAAAGCGTTCTATTTGAAGCACTATAACTCCGGATACAACCACTATTTTTCCATACAATTTTTTTTTTCATATTTTCTAAAGATCGGCAAATAAAGCCACGAAGCTGGAAGTAAATATATTTAATGGTTTTGTTTTAAAAAATTCCCAAAGTTCGCATCATTTTTCGTCTGTCAAGGTAGGGAGACCCTTTAACGGGACCTTCCGGTCTAGAGCCCAACAAAATAGGTGATATTTAGGAATTAATTAATGGAAAACTACAATATATAATTTAGTGGGACTTTTTGCATTGTATTAACGATGTCTTAAATTATAGAAATATATTTTTTGTTTTATAATTAATCATTGCAGACGGCCCTGAGAAATCGTTAAAGTCAAGGCGTCAAAAAATTGATCCAAATCGGTGGGACCTGTATCTCAAAAAGTTATTATCCGATTCGACTGAAACCTTTTTTATTTTGAAGATTATTCTTCTGGCTAGGGGGGAAACAAGAAAAAAATTTTAAAAATTACATTTTTTTAGAAAATAACGTCACTTCAATTTTGAAATCACTTTTCCCTGTATTTTTCTCCCTTTCAACGCCTTTGAAAATGATAAATTTTCAATTTTTTGTAATTGTTTCTAGTCCCCCCCCCCCTAGCCAGACGTATATTCTACAAAATAAAAAAGTTTCAGTCGAGTCGGATAATAACTTTTGGAGATACAGGTCCCACCGTTTTGAGAACACTGTTTCGAGGAAAACGCGTTTAAAGTTTTACATGAGTGCCGAGTGGCCGGGTGTTACCCATGCATTTGCCGCTACTCAAATGCCTATAACTTCGGGAATTTTATGAATGTCAACAAATCCTTTTAAACACGTATTCAAAAATGAAAAATGAAATAAAAATTCCACTTTTAGACCGGAAGGTCCCCTTAAGTTTACTTGGACCTAGACCTACCTAACGCGACCTGCGTTCTGCCTCGCTCAGGCCCCCCTACATCATCTCCCTAATACCATCAAAAGAACCCTAGTTTACAAACCCTAATCCTACAAATCCTACACATCCTCCATATATCACTACCCAAACGTCCAAACTTCCACCCCCGTTTACACACAATCCATCACACGTTTCCCACCACTGTCGATCATGCCGCACGTACCTGGGTCGGTATGAAGGGCCTGGGTGCCTGACTGCCCACAGGAAGGGGCGACGGCCACCTGGGCCTGGGGCACTGGATGTACCCGGATGGTGATCCAAAGACCGGCGACATTCCAGGTGAAATCGGCATCCCGATCGGCACCGGGCTCATCGGGTGCATCATTCCGGAGTACGTCAGCGGCGACGTAGGATGAGCATGATGAACCGGGGTGGGTGGCCCGCGAGCACGTTGCGGATGCGGCGAGCCCGTGGGGCTGTACGGCGACGGTGGCTTGAAATGACCGGGCACGTTCGGTCTGGCTGGCCAGCCACCCCCTGGCCCGGGTTTTCCATGGGGTTTCGACGGCGGCTGCGACATCTCTGGCTATTTCGAGGCTCCTCGCGTCGCGTTTCGATCACCTAGCATCGCTGCAACAACGTACGCGATGCCTCGTTGATGAGCCGGTTCCGTTCTGGGAGATCGATTACGCCTCGACAGAGTAATTGGACGAATACCGATCCTATTCTGTTCTAGTTGCCTCGTCTCAGAGGACTGGGCTTATTCCGGGGCACTACGCAATACGAAGCTGATGAATCCGCAGCTTCGTTCCGCGGAATTTCTGAATGGCCATCTAGATTGGTGGCGAGCTGAATGGTGGGGGTTGTAAAGGATGTCGGAGGTGATGGATGAAGACGCTTTTAGTTGGAGGATTTGTTAATTTTCCGGGGGTGGGGTGGGGGGGTGGGGGGGGGGTGTGGGGAAGATCGCGCTATCAAGCAGCCGTATCGATCAGGACAGTATTCGACGATTCCACGGAAGCTGAAGTGTCTTCGGGGGGCTTAACGAGCTCTGGGTCGCGCGGTGGCAGTGAGTAGGCAGATTAGAATGGGCAACCGGCCAGAAATCTCTCGAAATAGGCGCTTAGATTGTCTGCCTTTCCGCTGACTTGGGCACGTTAGCGTGTGAAAAATGTGTAATGGACAAATTCGGGGCGCCGTGCGTGACATTACGCGATGGCGAACACGGGAAGTTAAATGAAACGATTACGCGATAGCGCTCGTCGCGGCTCTTATCGGCCGGATCGTGCCCCCGTTCAACAACAGGTATCGCTCGAGTGGAGGATTCAACTAAAAATTCCGTTTAATCCCCTCGGAACTTTGTTCGAACGCTTGTAGCGGCAAATGTTTCCCCAAAATAGGAATGCTCTGCACAAAAGCGAACTTCGCTCTACAGATTGCAACATCCGTACCCCCTTTCCTCTATAATTAATTATTGAGAAGGGGAGAGATGGGCGTCGAGTCTCTATTGGTTGTATGCAGAGTAAAGAGGAAGAATAATTTTTCGCCAATTATTCGGAAATATAAGGAAGTTAGCAGAGTGTGGTTACACGGGTCGAAGGTCTAAAGGTTTTTGGCTGGATATCGAGTGTAGGCCGTCTAAATATAGCGAGAATTCTATTTTAGAGGGACTCGAACGGTGCCCACAGACGAGTCCGACACGGCAGGTATATTTGCAACGACTACGTCAGATATTTCAGAAAGTGACGCGAATATTAACACCTACAATTAGCCTTGCGGCCAGAGGCGCGCGTCTACGCGGGTGTTCGCGGTCTCTGGCGCCATCATTGTTCGCCTTTCAACCGCCACGCGTGCTCCCTTTCCATTCAACACCTTCCAGGAGAAGAAGCGAGGTTTACTAAACCAAGAATAGAGTGTCAAAAGCCCCGTCCAATTCCTCCTCAGATTCCAGCCATTCAATATCTTCCTTGACGTTGGAAGACTTTTTTTTTTACCACGGATTAGGTTGCTTATTACATTTCACACCGCCTCCCACATCCAGACCTGTGCAAACAAGCTCCGG
Organism: Andrena bucephala; assembly: GCA_947577245.1. Classification (NCBI taxonomy): domain Eukaryota; kingdom Metazoa; phylum Arthropoda; class Insecta; order Hymenoptera; family Andrenidae; genus Andrena; species Andrena bucephala. Next base: position 115,803,073 of record OX387715.1, read on the forward strand.
CGAGCGGTGCATCTGTTCCTTACGGGAAGATCGTCAGAATTTTATCCAGAAGCTGCAGAGCACCGGGATGCCCCTTCAAAACCAACAAACGCCCTGGCCAAAGGCACGCGCCCGTTTTGTTCTTGTTTAAAGTTCAGGAGCGTCGTTACGAGCCAGAGATTTCAACAGCTCGCCGCTTCCCTCGAGTTCGTTCCACCGATTTCAATAAAGCATCGCGAAGAATCGAGCCGGCTGACTATTTATAACGCGAGACCACTCGACAACGGTATCACGCAACTTCAGATACGTGGTCCAGGTGCGGGGGTCCCTCTGGAAGCGTTCGAGAAACGGAAGGCGTGCTTCCTTTTCCACTGTTTCCCGGCTCGACGGGGATAGGAACGGTGGAAGATGTTTCCCGGCAAGCAGCTCGGAACGATCCGAATGCGTGTCAACTGTCGTCTAAAATCTAAATGGAGAGTGCAGCGAGTGCCGCGCAAAACGTTCCACGACGAATAAAATAACGTGGAACGAGGCGGGACTGAAATTCTATCGTATCGAGAGAAGAGGCACTGACGTTTTCTACTGCGGAACGGCTGTTAGCTGGATCCTGGACCTCGGATGCTGCGTCCAAAAATAAGGTTACCGCCGAATTAACGAACAGAAATAGTCCTCGTTCAGAACGGATGTTACTGACACAGGTTGCTCGTGCCGGTTAACCCCGATGGGCGATTACTGTTGGAATCCGACCATCGAATCGCAGCAGCAGGATTAACGTTAAGATCCTACGTGGAAAGGAGGGATAAAAGACCGTGAGACTGCCCGGGGGATTTTCGGGGGAATCAATGGCTCGTGAGTTGGCAGAAGCTGAAGGAAATTGTAGAGCATCAATTCTCTGCGGTAGCCAGTTTGATTCTAGAATCGTGTTCGGTACAGGGATGCTTCTCTATCTCGTGCATTTCTAAATTTGAAGTGTTTCCATTTCGCTGATGTCTATGCGGAGTTGTAAGTTCTAGGTAACGCCTACGAGCTCCAGTTGCGCAAGTTCACGTATCGACGGTGGAAATTCTGAAGCTGCATCTCGGAAATAAAGATAACCTCGAAACTGAGGGAAATGGATGAATTTCTGGGAAGTAAGATTCTAGAAACATTATTGAAAATGTATGAATCTTTCATCTCGATAAAACCATCTCCACTTGAAGCGACTTGGTTAGAACTTACATTTCCCTATCCCACGAATCGAACTCAAACGTCTCTGAAGGAACTCGAAAAATGATTAAAAAAAAGTAAACAATGCGGTCCAATGAACTCGAATGAGCCAAATGAATGCTTTTAGAGCGCGGTACGTAAGAGAAGAATGTAAAGAAACAATACCGAAGTGACGTCGAGGCGAGGGCACGTGTGATCCACGAAATCGGTGCTCGTTGTTTTAATAAATCCAAAAATCTCAGCAGGGGCACACTGTAATCGTGGCGGGTCCCGGTGCTGTGGAAACAGTGTTCGATCGACTTCCGTTCAGGTCGCGGCTCCTCGAACTCTCGTGGACGGTCGCGTACCCCGTCGCTCGGTGATCGCGGCGATGATCGAGGGAGATCGACGGAACGGGAAGAGAATCGTGCTTGCGGCGCGCGCAGCGTCGGATCGTCGGTCGGTTTTTCGTAGTCGGTCCACGACGAAGACTACGAAGAGACTGGTCGGCGGGCTGGTTCATCGGTCCAGGACGCTTGCCGCGACATTTATATTTAACTTCGGCGTCGCTCGACTTTCGTCTTGGGTTTACACTCGCGCGATTCCGCAGCCGTTCCCGTCCTACATTTCCTCGTCCCTTTCGCCCTCGATGCGTTACCCATCCCGAGCCCCCTTTTCACCGTGCCCACCCTGGCCGCGGGTCGCTTCCACCGCGGTCACGAGCTTCCGTTTATTATCGTCGGTGAGGTAAGATCGTGGGACGCTCGCTTTCCCATCGAAACTGCTGAGCTTCGGGTCCTCGGTGTGCAAGAATTGGCGTCGAGGAGCTGACTCGGGGGTTGGAAAGGGGATGATTAATTCATTTTGCGCGAGTGTTGGATTCAAGGATCGGCGCGGTGTGAATGGGGGTGAAGGTAGTAGATGGTGGATAGAATGAGCGTAGAATTGAAACCCCTTCCTTCTCGTTTTAGCGTGAATGTTTATTGTAGCGTTGAATAGCGCTTTCAGGGAAATGGTGGCAGCTCTTTTCGGCGAGATTGGGAGGCAGGGGAGGTGTAGGAACCACCGCCGGAAGTTCCCAGCTGGTGCCCATGAAGTGGATGGTCCCCTTGACCTCTTTCTTTCACTTGGAAGCCCATTATCATTCATTCCCAGTGATAGATATGTATTTTCCATTTGCCCAGAGTACTGCATGGATCTTCTTCCTGTTTTTGAGGATCTGTAAACATAGAAATAAGATACGGTTAGTTTCTGTCCCGAAGAAAGATGAGGTACAGGAAGATAGAGGCATGAGAAGTGATATTTTGTGCGCAGGAAGATTAAGATATTGTTTCATTGCTTTTGAAAGCAGATTTCCAGCGATTCCTTAAGAAATTTGCATTCACTGTTCCCTAGATGATGCCTCAGTATTTTTTTAAACGATTCTTTATCATCATTGATAATTTGGCTCTGTATCACAGACGAGGTTTAGAATAGACCGAACTTCCAATGCGTTCCTGTCTGTTACACGAAGTCCCACTAAAGACTATTTAAGCATTATAATTAATACTTTGCAATACGTAAATACGTATGAGCATGTCCTTCACTTTTGCGGAATATTTCCCTCTATGCGCAATCCAGAAACTTAAGAGGAAGAACATCCTTTTACTGTTCAAGCACCAAATCTAAGTTTGGTGCTCGTAATCCTGTAAATCGGATTGTCAGCGTTGCCAACTCATACTCAGACCACAATTTTTTTGGCGGGTCATTGCAAACTTTCAAGTGCAATCTGCGCAAAATTGTCACTGATTAAGTTAGGTCCACTACTAAGTCTTTTTTTTTTCTATCTTTTTCTCTATCTATGTCACTGTTTTTTTATTGTATAAATTGGGCGTGTCCCGTAATAAATAAATAAATAAAATAAAATAAACATTTATCGAACGTTTAAACATTGAGAATCAAATATAATTCATTCGGCGAAGGAAATCATTTCAAAGTCTACTGATTGTTACTAATTGCTTCATATCTCGAGTTTTATCGACCATAGTTAATAATTATTCATACTCGGCGGTTAGATTAAATGCTGTTAACATCATTGTTCACAGTAATAGCCACTGGAATGAATACTTTAGCGGAAATATGAGTTTCTGTCAAATGATTAAATAGCTTTCGCAATTGAAATTAATCGTTGACCTTGTTGTCATCACATGCGTTGTTCCCCGATATAGGTGAGGTACCGTCATAGCTCCAGAACCTCAGTCTTCGTCGGTCCTCCGAGCCAGGAGGACCTCCGGGAACCCGCCAGCTTCTGGACCTCCCGGATCACCTGAGGAAGCAGGATTGGTTGGACCTACTGGACATACTGGACCTCGAAGGACCCACGACTGGGTGGACCCACTGGACTTTCTGGGCACCCGAACAGGAACGATGGAACTTTGATTCCATCTATCTCCTTACGAGTATTGAAACGCAGCAACCTCCTCGTGGTGAGATCTGGCAATCGGTGAAAATTGCGTTGATGGCTGAGATTGTCAAATATTCTAGTTAGATGTAAGAATTTCTTTAACTTGCAATACTTTAGTAGAATGTAAGAATAAATATAACTTGAAATGTTTGTAACTTCTAGGTATATGAAAATACTTACGTAAAATTATCAAGTGTTGTTCGATTATTCCTACCCGGCCTCCGAATACGAGTGTAATGTTAAGATAGAAGGATAAGTGGAACATGGAATATTTCAGCGAGGTGCTGGAACGGATGGGATTTTGAAAATTTTCAATGTCCTCTCCGCTTCATCTCCTTACTGAAATGTACCAAATTCCAATTCCTTGTTGAAATATTCCCAGTTACACCTATCGAAAAGAACCAGGATCCCACAAACCCGAGATAGAAAATTGCATTTCATATTCCATCTACTCTATACCTAGTCTGTGGTATTTCTTTTATCGCCACTGATAATCTGGTATCACAGCCCTGTACCACGAGTTGATAAGAGTACTCCAAAGCACTGAATTCATGTCTGAAATGGGAAAGATGACGACACGAGGTTGTTCCCAGAAACCAACCACGATAACAGCAGATCCCTACTCTGAAATCCTTTCCTACCAGCAGCCGATCAATATCTGAGCACGACAACCTATCCACGATAAGAGGCGCTCGATTATCCGCGATTTGACACGCCTTATCACAGAGGTGTTTTTAAATATCGATTTGCCAATATTTTTTTTATTCTCAGCCTTTTAACGAGGGTCCGTTTTATTCCGTCCAATCCCATTATTCCAGCTTCTATCCACCTACCCCAAGTGTAACTGCCTCGTCGAGTGTTTCTGCAATTTTCTTCCCGAAGACACCGAAACGAAGCAACGTTGAATTTCCATCGTCGCCCCGAATTCGCGAAGCCTGACCATTATTTCGCGTCGGGACGAGGAACGACCACTACCAGCTCTGAGATATGAAAACGCAGTAAAACATATATTCCCCACCCTTCGATCGCCCCATCCCCACACCGAGAAGAAGTTTTACGAGCATTAAAATATATTGGGATCCCTGATATTGCGGAGAGGGCCATCCGTAGCTTCCCAGGGAACCGCTGGGCTTTTCAACGTTTACGATACGACGTCGTTCTGACGCGAGACGACGAAAATTCATAATCCTCGAGCTAATTATAATGTATAATTTTTCACGACCCATGCTCCAATACGTCGACCAGCACCACCGTAAAAGTATTCGAATGCCTTTCGGGGCGAAACGGGTGCGTGGTTTCATGAATACTTGCAGCCTTATCGTTCGTCCACCCGCCGAATTTTACGATAAGGGAGCTAGTTCTTTCGCCATGGAGCCCGTTCACGTCGCAATCTTTCGACTTTGCGAGGGAACTTGTTATAGGGTGAATAGGGTCAACGTTTACAAATGTTTCTCAGCGATGAATGGCAATCTGGTTATTATGAAATCAGAGAAATGCTACTGATGTATCGTTGCGTGCCTCCGCTTCTCGCCGCCACCCTTTTCTCCGCGATACGCCGGGACCCACCCCCTCGAAATTAACTAAGAAACTCCGCGGGGACGAGGGTCGTTGTAATCACTTTTCCAAGGGGCGTACAGATTTCAGATAATTATACCGGCCCTGTGTATAAGCTTCACTGTTTTAATCCTCGCTTACGACTGTAAGTCCTCCATGAACTTCCGCCCGTCGAGGAACATACGTAGCCGCGCTCCATCGAGATTAGATCCGATTAGAAGTTGGCCGCGCCGGGCGAAGAAAGGTGTTAAAATACTGGCACAGCGCCGCGCGTAATTTAATAGAGGCGAGTTTGTTGAAGGAAACTTGCGAACGGGGGACGCGAAACGTAGAACATGCATTACGCGTATTAAACGTCGAGGGAGATGCTCTTCCTGCGCGGCACGTTTCGTGCAATCTGGCTACTGGAGGGTTAATTAAATATTTGAGTCACTGATGCAGAAACTTTTTAGGAAAATGTTCAACGGACTTGCTTGGACAGGTTAGTCAGACCAGACGGGGACGTTCATCTTCAATTTTACAAAATGTCAAGCGCTGTGGTCTGGGAAATGAAAATAAATAATTCGTGGAAGTTGAGAAACTATAGGAAAAGTGTTCCCTTAGCTCTTGGACATTTCTGATATTCCAACGCTGCTTACCTTGATCTTTAAGCCGACGGTCCTCTGTTTACATTCATACTTCATGAAATCGTGAAGCAAATAATTGTCTGGAGGTTGCGACTCTGGAGTAACAATCACTGAATCACTTATTTTGAATCGCCCAAGACAGTTGCCCGTCGAACGTCCCCCGCGAAGTCGAATCTTTCAACAAACCCCGCAACATTTTCGCCAGAACATAGGGGAGGGTTGCCTATATCGTACCACTTAAGACATTTTACGTTATATTTCATATTTGGTACTAATTTCAACGCAAATGACTATTGGATATTGTAGTTTGATCTTTTAGGCACCTACTATTATATGCTTAACCTTATGTTCAGAACAAATTAATTTGTTATTAATCGTTTTGTCACATATCTACTGTAAAAGGTACGATTTAGGAAACATGTTCAATTTATTTATAAATATCAATTTAAACTTTATAATGAATGTAATATGTACTTAAAATGAATGTAAAATATTCTACAAACCCGCTTTTAAAAAAAATTATATTTTATTGAACCCGCTTTTAGAAAAATACAAAAATACAGGACGAAATTGCATTGTTTGATTATTATCAGCTAAAATAAACTGGTAAAAAGTTACGTCAATCATACCTGAATTTTTTAAAATGTTTATAGCACGCACAAAATAGGGTGAAAGCTCAAAAGGTTTTGTTTCTATTTCATATTTCGCATTTACTTGATATTTTTATTATCCAATGTCGTTTATATTTATTAATTAGTGAGAAATTGACGAGGTACGATTTAGGTGACCAGTACGATATTGCCAACTCTCCCCTACAATCGCGTCTCTCTCGAGAAGAATTTTTCCACTCCAGTTGGCAGTGTAATTTAACAGCAACGAGCCTTGAGCAAGAAATATTTCCTTATCCACCGCCAGGGCCCTTACAGCGGGATCGAAATAAGGAGGAAACGAATCGCCGTTGGAAACCCCTGTAAGCGTGGTTCTGTCGGTGAGCTTTTGAACGGGGGCAGGCTCGGTTGGTTTTAAAGAGCAGCTTATTATGTTGGTGCACGTTTGTTTTCCCCCTTCTCGGCGATGAAATTTTGCCATTGAACGCACATCGTTGCACAGCGGTCTGCCGCAATAATTAAGGCGCGCGTCGGTCTACGTCTCGTTCGCGATTCCTCTTATTGATCTGAACGCGGGAGCTCGATGTTAATTACCAGCTTAACCAGCCCAGTTCCACTCGACATTTCCATGGTGATTAAGGGTAATTCCATATACGAATCGAACGTAACACGGCTCGATCGCAATTGTATCCAACATCACCGACGAAAATCTCGTCCAATCACCCCTTTTCCACCCTTATATTACTCGTGATATAAATCACACTTTAGAAGGTGCTTTTAAAGCATTCTTCCAACACTTCGCTGGTGAAATTTACAAGGCGCGCGGAAGTCGATGAAATTTTCGCGTAATCGCGTTCCCAGCCAGCGCCACGGTATCGAATTAGCGTCAAAGATTGATCCGCGCGATACCGTGGCCTCGCTGTAATTAATAATTAGTGGCCAGCCAGAAAATTATTCACCATTATGGTAATAGCAATTAAATCATCGGACGCGCGTTACCGCCGGGCCCGATTTTACGCAAAGCAGCCCTAAGCTTTTGTTAATTTCCATACAACGCGCCTCACCGTTTATCGCTCCTCTTCCGCGGCCGTGTAATATAGCTGGTAGCAGAAACGTGTCCAATAATTTCGACGGTCAGCCGAAAGCGGGGACGAAGCCAAAGGTGGCGGTGGCGAGATCAAACACCCCCGCCCCCCCCCCCCCGGATTTGTTTCTATTTTTAATCACGGACGAAAACCTCCCTGTTTCGTTTTGATGTCAAATCGTCGCCACTACCCGTCCTTTAAAAAGCTTCGTTTCCCTGGATTTTTTCGCTCTCGCGTTCACTCGATTCTTTTATCGCGGGCCGTGCAACCGTTCCGTTCCGATATCCACCGCCCACGAAGCTTTTTAATCCTCGCTTCGAGCGGCTCGCTCGCCAAGCACGAGGACGAGAATGAAACGAAAGACTGTCGTTCCCCTCGCGATTGTCAAATCGAGAGGCACCGGGACGTGCAGGAGCGAAAAATCGCAGCGAAATTTTCCGTTTCCCCGGCGTCCCTTTTTTATTTTTCACTTACCTCCGAATCCCTTTCACTGGCAAGTCTCCTGTTCTTTGCTGCGTCTCGAGTTTCATCTCTGTTTGGCGAGGCTGTCGCCGAGGTTCTGGAGGCAAGATGCATAAAACCCTTTCGAGATCCATGCGTTTTACCTAGTCACTTTTATATATACGTAGGGACGAGTCGCTGGATGGCAACTAAGGGAAGTGAAAGATTAATATAGCACAGAGGGAAGTATGTGTCCTCTGTTCCGCGTTTCAATGGAACGCGGCACAGAGGGTGCAACTCCTAGAAATAAATGCGTCGATCGCACGGAATAATCGGGCCACAAATCACGCTCGTCTTCGCCAGGTCGGCGTTTTCAACGGCGTCTCCACGTTCCATCTTCCGTTCGCGACTCCGGGAGAAAGAGCTCCGGACAGGAATCGCGGGGGCCAACGGAGGGGCTCGTGGTCGCCCTTTTGAAACGAAGAATGATCACCAGCCATTTGGACAGTCCTCTTTCCCGCGTCTCGTGGTCCCTTCATCGTGGCTTCTCTCGACTCTAAGAAGCCCTGGGGGACCTGACGTTCGAGGAATTGTAGGAACGGCTTAAGGAACCTCGTCAAATAAAAGCAATGCTAAGTATATAGGACGTTTTATTGGTAGAGAGGCGAAGCGGACAGAAAGTGAACATAAAATCGATAGAAATCAACAGAGTCAGCCGTTCGTCTTTACAGCTGTGAGCATTTTGAGAACAGACTGTGTATCATTTGCTTCTTCTTCAGCATCGCGGTTACACGGCAGAGGATCGGTCAGCGGAACGTTATTCATCCCGCTTTTCAAGGGATTCCATGTTTCGCGTCCGGTTGGAGCCGGATTACCTCGTATGAACAGGTCGGGAACACGACTGCCGCGGGGCTTACACACCCTACGACAAAACAGGAAATACGCGCACAGCCTCCGTCGAAATGACTTTGCATAGCTGCTGGAAATGCTGCAACGCGCGGCGGGCTTGTTTCCTCTGCAAATAAGCAGCCAGCCCAACGATCTTCGGGGTAACCACGCCACGTTTCCGTAGCGGCACTAACAGCGCTGTCGATTAACAGGATCCACCATGTTGTCTTTGATTTAGCTCTGTACCCGACGGCAATTGCGACGGTGGCCGGGGTAAACCGATTACGGTGATCGAACGTATGAAATTTGTATCATTCTCGGTGGCTGATGCCCACTGATAATGTCCATCTCGTCTTCATTCGATTCCATGGTAGGGGAAGTAGGGGCATGATGGGGAAGCTAAGGAAAAATGCAATTAAAGTGATGATTGTACCTATTAATTAAGTTTTTATTACTCCAAATACAACTATAATTTAATGATTTAACATTTCGTCGATGATAGTGCAAAACCGCGTATAAGCAGTTTGTAAATACCGCGGTTCTGCATTTTACCGATTTTATAGGAGGAAGAAAAAACTTAATATTTTAGCCATTTTAAGGGATTTCTTTGACTGAACTTTTTTGGGACAGTATTAGCACTCCTTGCAAATAAATACTAACATCAATGGTGTGACTTTAAAAAAAGCGAAATAGCGTTTGGCAACCGTGGGCGCGAAATCTCAATTTTGCTACTTTTGCAGATCCGCGGTATTTACAAACTGCTCATACGCGGTTTTGCACTATCATCAACCATTAGTCTAAGTTATTAAACTTTACAAAACAGATGGAAAAAAAACCGTCTTGCCCCTACTGCGGTGTAAAATGGGGTAAAATGGGGTATCGAAATGATTTGCCTAAGTATTTTATAAATTCGAACTAAAAATAATGAGATTTATTTGAATTAAATTATAATAGAGAACGATGGCGTTGCTTAATCTGACATGAACAACCATGTTACGGGGAATGATGGGGTACCCCGACCTAACCCCTAGTGGGGTTAGGTATCAAGGACCCCATCTTGCCTCAAAGCATCGTTTTCCAAAGATTAATATATTTGTACAACAAATAAAGAAATAATTAAATTTGGAATATGTCACATTAAAATAAATGAAATGGAGATTATAATAGAAGAAAAATAATAGACTTACCGTTCTTAAATATATATTTATTTCAAATCTTTTTATCACACGAAATAACATCGACTCGTTACGCAAACGGTTCACAGTTATAAATAAAAAACGCGTGCTCCCCCACTCGCTTTTGCCAGCGACCAATTATTATAACACAGTGGCTTCCTAAGGGGCCGTCCTTAAATTACGTAAGGGTAATTTTGGCAATTTCTTACCCCCTCCCTCTCCCAGTATAAGAATTCGTAAGATTTGATATTGCAACCCCCTTACGTAATATTTTTTACATTGAATTTTTTCAGTTATTAAAATTCTTGTAAAGGTTTATATAATTCATTTAACTCGGTTTCGGGGAATTTAAACTAAAACAACTTTACTCGAACATTAATGATAGAATTTGTATTTATTGAAAATTAGGTTAAAAAATATTACGTAAGACGCTACCTGACTTCCCCCTCCCGCCCTTGTAAGAAAATGTAAGAAACTCGCGACCCCCTCCTCCTCAAAAAAGCCTTACGTAATTTAAGGACGACCCCTAATGATGTATTTGTCACGTGCCTAGCATCTTTTAATTAGGGTTTAGAGAGATACCACATCTTTCCTCGCTACCCCGTCATGCCTCTACTTCTCCTACGTAGTACAGCGAACGCGTGTCGTTTATATCAGCACGGACTGAAGTTTAGTGCACGTAAGTGGAAGACCGAAGAATTCGATGGTAATAATAGTATTGCCTCTTAACTAATTGCAGGTCCTCGAATGGAAGGACTCGTTTCATGTCTTTCCATTTCCAAGTGCATTTTTCCGATACCATCGCGTTAGACGCTCTCCAGCGGGAGAGAGAGAGAGAGAGAGAGAGAGAGAGAGAGAGAGAGAGAGAGAGAGAGTGTGCCGTAAAATAAATTTCTGGGAACGGTTACGAGGGGCGAAGCTCACGCGGGTGAAATAACCCTTTGAGTGTCGAACAGCGATATATCGCTGGGCTGTATACAGGTCGAAAATACAGGTTACGACGCGTCGTTGAAAACGCCCAGAGATTGATGCCTCGGAAATACTGTGGAAAGTAACGCGAATAAAGCTAAATGCGTATAAATCCGAGCTACAAATAATAATAAATCTGTAAGACCTATAAATCCCCCGTGTCCAGTGCACACGCAGAAAAAAAATATCGTTTCGATCCGCATCGATATCGTAAATATCTAGCCCCTCCCCCCTCCTTTTTTTTTTATATTTTAATGCGATAACGCCGCCCGCGATATTTCACAATCTCCTCGGATCATTTGGGCGCAGCGTTAACGCGCGGTCACGATTTCGGTTTACGAAACGGAGCAAATATTGCGGATGGAATTGGACCGGCGATAGCCTCCACGATTCGCGATTTGTGTTGGTTTTCCAAAATGGGCTCTCAATAAAAATCCCGGACACGGTAAGGGCGGTCCAACGTGTCACGCGTTACGGTTGCGCGGGTAATTTAAATTTCAAATCTCCCGCGGCCGCGCGATGGAAATGTTAATGCATGCAAAACACGGTGAAAGCGTTTTGCGCGAATTAATACATTCGCGAGGGGGGAGGGGGGGAGGAGGGGGCGAGGGGACACCCACCTATGCGTCGTTTCTTCTTTTCTCCTTTTCTCCCGCTCGGCATTGACACGAGCCGCAGTTGCGTCTTGCGACCGCGCCAGTTACGTGTCCGGAGACGTTTACACGCCCGGCGTGCGTACATCAAAGGGATGTAAAAATGGATTTCAGCGAATGGACCGTGTGTAACGAGGGGAAGGAATGGCGGACAGGGGCTGCACTTGTTATCAGCCTTCTAATAAGCGCGTATGAGGTAACGACACGTGATCAGCCTTAATAACACGTCTGTGCTAATAATAAGGCGGGTGTAAAAATAATGGGACACCTTTCTACGTGTGCACTTCTTTCTAGCTTATTTTTCTTTTTCCTGTATTCTATTTGAAGGAGCTTGAACTCCGTCTCTAGAAATATCCCATCGTTGGCAGTTCAACTTTCTGTTCTTTTTTTAAATTAGGATCGCAGCAATAAGTCAATCTTCAGCCGTGCTTCCAAAACCCCTATCGCGACGCGTGCAAATAAAAGGGGTGCAGGGAATTGTATGAAAACTGCACCGCGACGCTTCTATCTAATAACGAATCACGCGGCTGTAAAAAATGCCTCGAATTCGGCAGATCGACTGGCCACTGTTTGACGCGATCCGAAAATAATGTTTTGTCGACCGCGTCGCCGCGAACGATGCAGAAAAATCCATTTCGAGGTGCAAAACGGCGGTCAAAGCCGTTACTTGCTGATCGCTGGCCGTATTTCTTCTCCCCTTTTTTTGCCCGCGGTTTTCATCGGATCGCAGTCGACGTGTAAATTCGACTAATTGAATGGCGCGACGCCGGGGGCGGCGAGGGGCAGCCCGAGAACTGGGGTATCGTATCCATCCGCTTAATTCCATATTCGCGAAAGAAAGATTTCAACGACGGCGAGACCTCGTCGAAGCACACTTCGCTTAATGGCTTGCTGACTTGGTAATTACAGCCAGAGTACTACGTAATTTAGTCGTCCGTAACGAAGTGGCTGGGGGAATATATTAAACCCCGCGAGTTAGGCCTGATTCTCGAGCTTCGTAGGAAGCTACCAAGAAAAATAACATGCTATAACCAAAGCGGAGATATAATAAGAGGCGTCACTCGACAAGGACAGAAATAATCTAGGGAAATCACTAGACAACCAATTTAAATGCCCATTCGGCAATGATCGGTAAACTTCGGCAATAATCAGCAAACTGCGGTACCCATGCAGCACACTCCGTTGCAGAAAGGTTGCAGAAAGGTTGCAGTTACGTTGCGGTACAATGTTGCACAAGGGCGGACATAGGAAGATTCCTGCAACATTTCAGCAATGTTAGGGTGCAACACTCCTGCAACGTTTCGGCAAAGGTCACGCAACGTTTCGGAGATTTTACAGCAATGTTCACGCAACTTTTCGGAGATTTTACACCAATGTTCACGCAACTTTTCGGAGATTTTACAACAAAGGTCCCGCAGTAACCAGGTCTCAAAAACTATTATAATATCGATTTAGTATATAGATTTAGTATAACATCGTAATATACCCAATATACAGTGTATATTAGGTTACGCTTTGTGTAACATAATATAATTTATGATAATTTAGTGCAATAAGTAGCAGACGATGTAAGCTCAATTGATTGTATGCTTTATGTAAACTATGGGACTTGTCCCGTTCCCAAAAATACGCGTTGACGTATTCCGTGCGATATAAAAAGTATTCACCAAAAACAGTACTGATAATATACAGAAAGTTTATAACATAAAATTGTAATAAATATAAGTGAAGGAAAAGACGTATTACATTTAGCCGATTTGAATATCCCGCTCGAATAGACAACCAATTTAAATGCCAAGGTCAAGTAAGGACTTCGAAGGTTCCGCCCTAAGTGACGCCTCTTATTACATCTCCTCTTTGCTATAACTCTCGATAATGCCTGAGGCAAAAATTGACCCACATCTACAGACGGACCACAATTTTCCAACCGTATTTGAACAAACCATCTCCATCATTGCGTGATCCTCTTTTAGAGACACTCCATATCCCCAAACCCCGTTCGAACGTTAATGCTGTTAACAGTCCATCAATGTCCATTCATGACGCCGCAAACGTGCTCAGCCGCTCCGCTCATTCCAGAATGATAAGTGTAGAACGTAAAGGTGCAAGAACTTCCACCACGGACGCCTTAATACCTTTTTCAGACAGTCGCTTAAAGGAAGAGTTCGTTGCTGGTTCGAGCTCCCCTTTTTCGCGAACGGAGGTGCGGCGGGAAACGGCCGGCGAAGATTCTCATGGAAGACAGCTTTCGCGCGTTAAATATTTATGAGTAGTTACTGTTTACCTTTGCTCATTTTTTTCACCATCTCCCCCCTTTCCCCTATTTCTGCCCCAGGCGTACGTGCCACCGAAAAGTTTGCAACCCCCGTTGGTATTTGTCGGTGCCCGTCCGGCACAGCATCCGGGTCGACGGGTCATTTGTTACAAAAATGGCGGCGAGTTATAACCGGAGGAAGGACGCGGAGCGTGTACGTCCTCGACCAGTATTTTCCTGTCGACGGCTACCGGTGACCAGCAATTTTCCGAAACTTCTCAAAAACCAAGCTCCACCGAACCGGAGGCGTCGCCGTGTGTTCTTCGCTTTTCCCGCGGACGACTTCCGGGTCAACGTTCACCGGGAAGCTGTTACAGGACGCGCAAACGTTTTCAACATTCCGCGACAACAAAAGGGGAAATTATGTTCAACGAATGCTGGCCGCTGGAGGATTTGTCACTGCGATTGCGCTCGTTGTTGCGGGGCCGCGAGTGAAGTGGTCACGTTGGTATAAATCGGTCAGCACGGCTTCGGTCACATTGATTTGTTGATACCAAGGAGAAAGCGTTTCTGTTGCCGAAGTAGTAGATTATTATGAAATTTTTCGGGGAAATTCGAAATGATGATACAGTCACGTTGGATCGGTTGGAAAATTTCGTGAATGGAATGATAACTGGATGGATAAATGGATGCCCAACTTTTTACATTTACCATTCGATGCGTTCGCCTCGTTAAAATGAAAATGGTTAGAAGTTCGGCGGATTTATATTTTATACATTCATTTATAACAATGGACGGCAGGGCGAGCACGCGGCCGGGGAAAAATTAGAGCAGCCACGGCGGCGTAACTTCGGTCGCCTTTAAATCAGCGCTTTGTTTCGCGGGACAAAGTGAAACAAGCTGCTAATTTGCGCCCAGCTTCCTTCTATTTGTCGGCGTTACGAAACACTTTAATGGCTGGTGCTGATTTTATTGCGTTACGTGCAGACGGCGAAACTTCCGTGAATATTGTGCCAGAAAGGAAACGCAGGTGGGAGTTACTTAAAGCCCTCGTTCCATACTGATTCGCGAGAGAAATGCGTCCGTATCGATGCTAGAAATATACCTACATATGTAGGTATAAATCGATGGGAAATATTACCAACACTTTTGTCTAGAAGCCTACCCATTAAATTCGAGGCACAAGCACGAAAATAAGTAATGATTTCCCTTCGCAAAGCTGCTGCGAAAAATATATACGCTTAGTTGGAAAAATATTTCATGTTACGCTTCAATTGTTCAGCCCTTCACCACCATTAAATACGGATGAATTGATCAGTGGGATGAATTCGGCTTTCACTCGCGTTCGTTTACCCAACTCGCTGCTCCACAGTGAAACAATCGTTTGTATCTGGCACGAGCAAGCTTGGTAATCATTTTTCATTGTACGTTAACTAAATACTTTTTGTTTCGTCCGATTCCTAATCATCGTATTCGCCATCTTTATGCTCGCTTTCCCTGTTTCATGGGGAACAGCAGAAGGGTTCAACGGCGCCGCGTTATTAATAAAATATCATCGTTATAACGGCGCGGAAGCAATTACTCGTGGAATTATTTCGCGACAAATGGAACGGACAAAATGTATTAAAAATATTAATTTCGAGTGCGATTTTCGAGCATCCGGGCACCGGACAGGTGGACGTGTAACGATAAATTGCTTTATCGTTACGATAAAGCAATGCGAGATACAATAAAAAAAGAGCAAAACGAGTGAAAAGACACGAATGCAAATAACAGCGGGGCAGGGAATTTTCAACGAAGCATTGTTTTCGATTACCCGCCGTGATTTGACTGTTTCGTGCCCGATAAATTCATATCCTAAGAGATGCCAATAAATGCAATGATTGCGAGCTCCAATTACACGGACATTTTAATGGGACCCCGTGATTTTCGGTACACCACCGAGCACAGTTACACTACGATATATTTATCACCCGAAAAACTGTTTCAACTTGGAAATTATAAAATAGCACTCGCAGCTATCAAGTTACTGCAAGCGCCATAAAAGAATGTGATCTTCCTACACGAGATAAATCATTTCATACCCCCATGCCCCGCATCGTTGCGTTTCATTGCAATAGATCTATGCATCAGGGTGCACGCTTCAACTGCGCCCGTCCACCTCCAGTAAACCAGCATATTTCCCTCACGTTCGCTTTGACTTACCGCCGGATCGCGGTAAATACATTTACCGGTTTGTTTCCCGAGCGGAATATGCATGGAAATTACTGTTTCCCGTGGCCCGATGCTCCACTAAATCACATCTCCGGAACAGTGAAAATTGCGCTGGGAAAGAAGGCAGATAAGCGAACCGCCGGGCACCTTAGGAGGGCGCGGCATCACCCTTGCCAATTCCACCGGCGTGCTTGGATGTTCGCGCGGGTGTAGACCCACGTGGCCGGGCAGGAATATCTCGTGGAATATCCCGGACAGAGTTCAGACGAGGATGCTGCTGCTTGAGAAAGAACATTCGGTCGACTTGTCACTCCCGCCGAGCCTCGGGTCTGAGGGTAGCAACGAGCAGGAACTGGCGAATTCGCAGCAGAGATACAGGGGGTGGTTGCGCGCAGGCACGATCTCCAATGTTTCCAGAATATATTGGCTTCGTATCGAGGCTGCATTTAAGCAAACATTTTCCCAGCTGCACGGAGGGCAGCATGAATTATTTATCGCGACGAGCGGCGCGTTTGTCATTGGTATCGTTAAATCGGGGGGGGGGGGTGGGGGGTGGGGGTGGGGGGTGTTATTAATTTCTGCGCGGAACGTCTTCGTGTCGTATGGTTACTGAGTAAAAGGCTTTTTTATTTGTGGAGACGAGAAGGGAGTACGAGCGGAGTGTAAGGAAAGTGGAAAATTATAAGGGAGGCACATTGCGAATAAAGAAGCACCCTGTGTGTTGTGACATCTTGTCGATGGAGGGATTGAGACTTCCCTGCATAAGGAAACGAAAGGTTTTCCTATGGTTTCAGGTGGCAGCCTTTTTGCACGATGTTGCGGGCATTAAAGAGTGCTTTGGTATCTCGGCAGAAGAATACCAGAACGCTAGGAATTCTTTTTCATTGAAGACGTCACGGATATCCGCGGCCAGAGGTGCGAGCAGGCGTCGCGCGAAAAGTAAACGATCCGTCCAATTATTGGAGCGGCCGTAACATGAAAATGAAATGGAAGTTTCTGGAATGGGATTCGATTCGAAGTGAATGGAAAACACTCTTATCGGGAGATTTCGAATTCGATTCGAGAGGCTTTATAGACGGCCTGGATCATGCGGGATTTCTTCGAGGATGCGGAATAAAATTAATTCGAGATCTGCCTCTGTAAAAGTAAAATAAAAGTACCAACAGTGGCAGTGCACTAGCACCCAATACCATTACAGTACTGTTACTATTAAAAACAGATCTGTCCCCTACTAAATCACCCTAATACTCTCTCAATTTACAAAAGTACAAGCCAATCGAAATAAACCAGCTCTCAGAAGTTTCAAGATACCTAAATCCCATCAAACTGCACAACTTCCACCAACCCAACCACTTCTAAAATTATATGAAACCGCTAATTCCACGACCCCTGCAAATTTTCATCATCAAAGCATCCCCGCGGTGCCCAGCGTGAGTCAAGTAATTCCCCATTATGAACCGTGACATTTATCAGGGCTGGATGCTCAGAGGATGAGCGGCGAAGGTGTCCGTTACGAGGATCTTTCTCCAGGTTGTTTTTCACGAACGGGGGAAATACCATACGGCGAGTACGCGCCGTGGAAACTGGCTAATTGGTATGTCGCTACCACGAGCCACGTTCTATAAACTGCGCCGCCACTGCGTTGGAATACGGAATGCACTTTGACCCTTCTCCGGCGTCCTCGTTAAATGGGTCACCCTTATTTATCGAGGGGAGATATATGCGTGCGTCCCCGCGATCACGGTGTCGCATGGGGGAAAATCACGATAAGATTCCACCCCTGTGAGCCGCCACAGTGGCGTAGACGCGGCAGGATTCTTGGACAAAACTTTCCATGGGTGTTCGTCGGTGTCGGATAAACAGCCCTAAATCGCCCCACATTTAGATCTCGTCTTGATCACCGAGGAAGAAGAATCGCGGGCTCAACGACCTTGTACGATGATGGAAACAGGAATTGGATAACAAATCTGGCCGGCTATTGTCGAATTACGAGCGTGGGGTGAAAGATTCTGCGATCACTTGGTTAGGTGGAGTAGGCCTTTTTGTATGAGGGGAATCGGGGTGACGATGATTTTCTATCGATGTGTGCTAGTGGCTTTTTAATGCAGCGGAACGAGTTCAGCGAGCTGCGTATTGTTGCGGTTTTAAAGAGGCTGACAGGTGGATTTATAAATGTACAAATTAGATCTGGGTCAGATTTGCCAGGGGAACCGCATAAATTTCCTTGTTTTTGTAGCGTTTTCCCGCGGATGCCTCTGCATTCTGAGCGTGCATCCCCGAACTTGGAGATCTGGATGGGAGCGCGGTGGGGGAATATTATGCGACTCTCGCAATCAGTGATAGATTAGACACTCGGTTGTGATGGATGATAAAGAAGCTTATTTACATAAGCGGGGAAGTGTATTTGCAATGCAATTTCGCGGCGAACGTCGAGCAGACGCGTCAGAAATTATGGAAAACGTTCGTCGAGAGCGTGTAATTATCGATCATCGTACACAGACACGCTCGCTTTCGATACGATGGCGTTATCGACACGAACGGTTGAAATTACTCGGGGTGCTGTTCTGCATTCGCCATCAGCCCGTATCGAGCCGCGGGGTTTCAGAATTTCTTAATAAGCCCCGGCCTTTCTTCAACGGTGACGTCGTTGTTTAAGCAAACAATATCGCCAGTATCTGTATTATGCGTGTAATGCACTTTAACGTTGCACAAAGGAAGACCTTTCAGTGTCTTTGTTTGCGCTGTGGCTCCGCGGGAAGCCCGAGATTAGGTACCGCAATCGGCTGTTTTCACTTGTACTACTTTCGGTAACAATGTGTAATAGAAACCGCTCACAAGGTTAGAAAATTTATAAAGAAAACTCGCGTGTAGCGTCGAAGAAGGCAATTTTGCTGCATGGTCATGTGTATCAGGCACAAGATTCAGAAACCCTTGAAATCAATCCTTACTACTTCCACAATCAAGAAGACTCCTTGAAGAAGACTTTACTGCCTGTAAAGAAGTCGTGTGATTCACTATATCTGAACTTCCTTCATATGGGGGACTGAGAATTATAGTGGTATATGTCCAAATTTTGATAATTTGAGTTAATAACAGTTTTTAAGTCTTAAAGGCTCCGTCTGTTTACTTGAATAGTGAATTAAGTTATGACTTCATTCTTAATTGAGCAATAAGAACATTTTTCTTTTTAGCACTCAACTAATAAGAGCAAAGCGTTTCGAAACATACTGGTGTAAGTCACTTGCGCGGTATTCTGCGTAAAGTAATGTTCTTGCGTTTTTTGTTATAAAAAACTCTTCGTATAAAATAAATTGATTAGAATTTCGACCGTATATATGAAATAATTCAAAATTAAAGTGGTTTCAGCGCACTGGTTCGGTCAATAGCTTTTATTAAAAATTTGAATTGACCGAACCAGTGCGCTGAAATCACTTTAATTTTGAATTAAACTCTTCGTATATATTGCAGTTGTGGGAACACATCTAAAGGCTCAAAATACTACCAATATAAATATGTATACACTTAAAAAGAAGTTTCATACAATCTAGGAAGGAATTATACACTATTGTGTTTATAAGCATTTAATTTGTGGACTTAATGAATACAGTTTTACGAAAATAACATTACTTAGAAGGGAATACCGCGAACCCGGACTCACCGATTGGAACGCAACTTTGTGGGTTTTTAGAGTGACTCAAAACAAGAACAACGGGGTGTTTCATTTGGCCCTATCGCCCTTTAAGCGGGTATTCTGGTCTGACGAGGCGTTTTCGTCGCGTTATTTCGGATTTTTTTTACAAAGAATCCATAAATTTTATTATTATTTAGTTCATTGCTACATGTTTATTGATGTTTCAACTATCTTTACAAATTTTGTCAATAGATAAAAATTAAAATCAAACGCAGTTGACTGCTTTAAAGTAATGGTGAAAAAAAAACATGGGGTCATGGTGCCCATGATTGGGCTCGTTCTAGTGATCAGAAACAAAAAATGAAAAGAGATTCTTTATCTGTATGCCTGTGGCTATCGTCCCTACCAGAATTATGCTAAAATAATTTGTTTTTAAACTTTCACAGACCTTTAAAGTTGAAAAAATGTGCGAAAATCGAAACTTTATTTTCAAACCGCCGCCATTTGCTTAATTTTCAATATTTTTTTATTATTCTGGTAGGGACGATAGCCGCAGGCATACAGATAAAGAATCTCTTTTCATTTTTTGTATCTGATCACTAGAACGAGCCCATTCATGGGCACCGTGACCCAATGTTTTTTTTTTCACCATTACTTTAAAGCAGTCAACTGCGTTTGATTTAAATTTTTTTCTATTGACAAAATTTGTAAAGATAGTTGAAACATCAATAAACATGTAGCAATAAACTAAATAATAATAAAATTGATGAGTTCTTTGTAAAAAAAATCCGAAATAACGCGACGAAAACGCCTCGTCAGACCAGAATACTCCCATAAGCTAACTAACCTCAAGTGAAAACTAACCTCAAAGTCAAATTGGCACTTCCACTTTTTCGCGTATAACTCTCAAAGTACAACAGACAGAAAAAATGTTTCAAACAATAGTTTAATGGTGCAATAAGCGTTGCAAACTTGCGTTAACAAAATTTTGAAAAAATTTTATTTTCGTTCAGGTATTTCTTTTTTAAACTCTTTTAAAAATTTTGGTAACGCAAGTTTGTAGCGCTTATTACACCATTAAACTTTTGTTTGAAACATTTTTTTCCGTCTATTGTACTTTGAGAGTTATACGTGAAAAAGTGGAAGTGCCAATTTGACTTCGAGGTTAGTTTTCACCTCCTTAAGGGGGAACACCTCTGAGGAAAAATGAGCCCATTTTTAAGATTTTTTTAAGGAATAACTTACAGTTTTATTATAAAATTGTTATTACCTATCTTTAGAACAATGTCTTAAGAGACTATAAAAAAAAAAGTAATAGAAAAACATGCATAGATTTCCATATATAGTTAATCTCTTACACCCCTCACAAGAAAACATAGGTCGCTTATCGAAACGATATCTCTGGAACGGCAACTCTGAAATCAATTTTTTTTTTTTAATATAATCGGTATGAGTGTAGTTTCCGTTGTGCGTACCGATTTTTAAAAAAAATTATTTTTGTAAAAATGGTGCACTTGGGAAGAAAAAGTTTCGAAAATCGGCAAAAAAATGGATAGTTTTTCGAGCGTATTTAAAAAAATATGTTTTCGATCAAAAAATCGGTATGCACAACTGAAGATACTCTTGTTTTAAAGATCCTGTAAAAATTTCAAGTCGATCGGATAAAAATTGACAGAGCTATTGATTCGATCAGTTAGAAAAATGTCGTTTCGAGAAAATCGCGTTTAAAGTTTGACTTGTAGTGCATTTGTACCGTGACGCATTTCACAAAATGCACCGTATCTTCGTAAATTCTTCGAATATCGACTTGAAATTTTCGGAGATTATTTTTGAAGAGTCAAACATCAAGAAAGTGAAGAGAAAAAAAATCGAATTTTTTTCAACTTTCACAGTGGTGTTCCCCCTTAAATAGCGATACGGCCCAAATGAAACACACCGTTGTTCTTGTTTCGAGTCACTCTAAAAACCCACAAAGTTGTATTCCAATCTCTGAGTCCGGGTTCGCGGTGTTCCCTTGTAAGTAGTTAAAATGATGTGTAATTTCTGGTCCCCCATATGTAACAGTATCTGCCACTTTTCTAATTGGTAGACTTCAATATTCTTAAATTGAGCGGGCTGCGATGTGCAAGAGAATGTACAATGACGGTTTTGAAGGCAGAGCAGGATCAGGCAGGGGTCGACGAAATTTGCGGTTAAAACTTGCCGGAGGTGTTGGTGCATTCTCAATAAGTAGCCAGGAACTCGGGAAATCTCGAAACTTCGCCCCCAGGTATACCTCCTTCTTCTACCAGCGCCCGATACTTGGCCGTATCTCGCTAGCCCTTCTAGATTATTTCGGAAGCAACCAGGCCGAACTTGTTTATCTGAATTCAAATTAGTCCTTAATTCACGTAGCCGCCGTCCCCGTTCTGGATCATATCTGTCATTCGGGCTTGAATACGTTGCATTAAGCGCCCTCGGTCATTATTAGCAATTTAAAAAAGTTGCGGTAATTGAGCTCTTCTTAAATATTCAATCCTGCATAAAGATTATTATATAAAACGTCGCAACTCGATTTAGGGATCGGTTATTCTCAGTAAGGACGCTCTATCTGGGAGTCAGATTGCATCTGATTTTGTTCTGTCTTAATTTTACAGCGCTCTAAAAAATTCTGTGCCCATTGATCCACGGTGATCCCAGTTCAGTCGCCTCAAGCATCTGTAGCCTTAATTCTTCTCAACAGTACCTATTTAATATTACAAAAGCTGAGGGAAATTATGCAAAGTAGAGTGCACTTAGCTTACTTTACGTTCGATGAACTTTCAGCACACGTATTTGCCGGTGTATCTGAATATTCGCGGATATTTAAACCCTCCCGTTTTCCATAGCTGCCGGGGCTGCTAATTAATCGGCAGGAAAATTCAAATAACCCACCGGTCATAATCGACAGCTGGATATAGAATCACATTTACCCACCTCCGCCGAGCAATTATGGTCGATCGTGATCGATGGCATCGCAACGAGTGCCGGTAATGAAATTTCCTCGGCAGAAGGGAAAGCGTGAAAAGCGTCGTTGCTCCGTTTCAGTTTACCTTTTAGCCGGCATCGGCGGCCAGAAAAAGAGACGAATGCAGATCCCCGTCGATTTGCATGTCGCCGTTACCGCGTAACTCGATTCTGTCGCAGCTGCCTTCGTATTTTTTCACCCTCTACGCCCCGTCCAGCGATCAAGTAGACGGCACAGAAACGCGTCCCCGCTGTCCGCGAATACCAATGCTCTCGGCATCACCCTCGTTCCAGCATAAATTTGGCAAATCGCGTTTCTATAACGACACGCCGCTTCGCCGGATAAAACATTGAATTCTGGGCCACATTAATGCGCCGTGGAAATAAATCCAGCCACCCCGAAAATGGATCGGCCGCAGCGCGCGGGTATCTACGCTCTCCCCAAAGCGATCGTATAAATAAAGCAGTTCGAGTTGCAGCTTGTTGCCCGGCCCCTGGTATAGTTTCTCGTCCAGGATGCCACGACACGGGGAGTTACCGGCTGACGGAAACAATTTCTGAATTTTATGAACCTCCACTCGGGGGGAGGGTGAGTCGTCGTGACGATTCATTACTATCGTCTCTGTTTGAGAATAATTGCTATTGCTCGGCCGATGACCATCGCATATAAATCCTAAGTATCTCCCAGTTGAAATCCTCAGGTGTTAATTTTTAGAAACGCTGAGTAGTCGTCCGTTAATTTAAATACACTAGCAGGGAAAGGCCAGCGGCGAGAGTACAGTGGGTAACGAAAGGTGGAAACGAAAACGGATTTCGCTAAACTAGTCGCCTGCCATTAGAAACTACGGTAGGAAGCTCGCGCACCGGAAGTTCATTGAATTGCAGCCCGTGCAACGGCTGAATGTGTGTACGACGCGCGAAGGCATTAGCGCGTGACGTATTTAAGTTTCGCGTATGAAATCCGTGGCAGTCTGCGCCGAGCACAGGCGCTAGCAGCAGCTGGCATTACAATTTGGAAATCCTCCATTAAATAATTCAGCTCGGGGAAACTTCGGCTCCAAGCGGCCGTCCCGGATCCCGATAGGCGTTTAAGATTTTAATTAAGACCTAGCCCCCGCTTCCGACGGAGATTTTCACCTTTTATCGACGCCGGTTTATAGACCTCGTTCACCACCTAAATACCATTCCCTCCCACGGTCCCGTGAAACCGAGAGCAGGGGTTGTTTATGCACGATCCTCGATAAGGGGGATATTTCTTGGAGTGATTAAACGTTCGTGCCTCTTGTGTCTCTCATTTCCTCGAATTCCGACGCAGAGGCAACATAATTAATTAATTACAGAGGGCGTTAACATCCCCTCGAATTCCATCACTTTCCTCTTACTTAAGGGGTGGCCGTTTTTCTCCCCCATCGCTCAATAGACAGGAAGCTAACACCAACCTAGCGTCTCACGAGATCAGTCTAGCCCCAAGGAAGTGTCTCTGATAGATCCCCCGTGCGTTTAGTTTTCGCGGAAAGCAGGGATAGAGAGGAGGTGGCGCGTGCGACGCGTGCAGATGCTCGAGGCATGCCTATAGGGTAGCGAGCGCCCTGCAAAGTTTACCGAGCACAGAGTGGAAAAGAAGAACGCGATGCTCGTAAGTGCATAACAATAAAAAGCGGAGGAAGCGACGGCCCTGAATTACACGGGGCGCGAGCCGTTCTGCATGCATATTGCAGGGCCGGCCCTGGCTGTATGCAGAGTGCATTTTACAGTAACGCGGCCCGACATATCCCTGCGCTTTCAATTTTAATTACACCCTGCCCCAACCCCCCATTACGTCAACTACAGCCAGCTTCGCGAAGCGTTTATCACTGCGAGTTCCACGGGACGCGACTCCTCGGCTGCCCTTTGAAAATCTGCAAAGATTAAGCTCCGAGGGCTTAAGGTTATAAGTACCCATCCCCCCCCCCACCCCCTCCTTCGCGTATAACGAATCGAGATGGAGGAGAGAAACTTCGCGTTCTGACGATTCACGATTTTTTTATGTCAAGTTTGCGCAGCGCCCGACAGCCTCGCAGCCCTGATTAAAGAAGACGCAGCGAGACAATCCTCGTAGTTAAATTCCAAGGGTCGCGCTGCTGAATTTTTCACCGGCTCGCCGCCGGAAGACTCGGCGAACTTTGCCTTCCCCGTGGCTCCCCTAATTGAACGTGAAATCTTTGTTTTCGAACGTACCTACTGCGATTATATTTCAGCGTGCGCGCTGGGACTCGCGATCCCCGTTGCGTATGTAGGTCGCGTATGAAATCCTCCCACTTCCGGTGCCCGTTATCCTTCACGGCTCTGTTTCTTGACGACCAGCGCTGGAACTTTCAAGCTTCTCGCGGAAAAGTTACGGTACTCGGGAAACGAACGCGCCTCCCGTCGAGTATGGAGCGGAGAGGCGAAACGCGAATTAACGTGGACGGTCGTACGGATCCGCAGCGTAAATGGCTGCTGTTCGATACGTTTGACAGCGCTCGTCGTTCGCGGGCGAAATTTACGTGGCCTCTTCGAGATTACGCGCTCGCCGCGTTGAATATTCATGATCGAACGGGACGGGGCTCCTTCAGGACGTTAATTCTGCCATAATCGGGGGATAGTTGCTATCTTTGTAAATGACAGGTGTACGGTGTTCTTCTGAGAGTTGTATCAAATTGCGCTCATAAACAGCGAGCAAATTGACATGGTTCGTACCGTTGGAACAGGAAATTAAGCCAAGGGCTGCTGGTTGCAAGCACGATCGACGGCGGGCTCCCTTCGCTTTGAATTAATTAAATAGAATCAGCTCGAAGTTTAGCTGTTTTCGGTACAAGGAAGATTGAGTCGCAGAGGACATCAGTATGGAAATTGCAATAGCTTTTTGGCTTGTAATATGTTGCATGTATCTGTTCTAGATGCAGTCCGTATCTTTGATGCACGAAGTGTTCCCAGTTTGCATCGTCTACGTGCTTGAGTTTTTGTATCAGACTGATTTCTAGGGATTGAATCGTTCGGGCGAACTAATTAGTTGGGTCGGACGTGTCTGATTGGTAAAAGGGATATTTGCGCTCGTAGCAGGATTGTTTGAAACGTTGTTGAGGTTCCCTACTAGCGATGTGAAGTAGGGGAGAGTTGACAATATCGTAGGGGAGACCGGGAGTGGTTGTCTCATTTTCTTATTTTAATTTTTTTACAGGTTACAGCTGCAGGGAAGTTCATTCAAAGTTAGATTAATATAAACTAAGTACGTCCGACTTTATAAAAAACATTGGTCCTATGGATTTTGTCAGCCAGATTAGGAGCTACTTCACATTATTTGCAGGAACTATTTTGTGACAACATACCTCGAGGTCGGGTTGGCTGTCACAGTGTCTGGGGTTAATTGTCGCACATTTGGATAGCTAAGTTTATGAATAAAAAGTCGATTCAATTAAGAAAGTAATATAATTTTTTATTGTAGTTCTGACGATATCCCGCTAGACTGCGATAATTTATATTATAATCTTTTGCAATCCCTCTTATTGTGTAATTGTCCTTTTTAACCTCTCTTGCCGCACGTAACATTAATTCCGGGGGCACCGTACCTCTGGACGTCTTCTTATTATAAGTTCGCGGCATTATTATTGAGAACAGTTGCCAAACAAACAAGAAAATATAATATCACATGCGGCAAATACCAAACCCCAAATGTTCTGTGACAACTTGCCCCAAACCGTTAAACAATTTCACCCCTCTATTCATGTATTAAAAAGTTTAAAAAACGTAAAAGAATCATTGCAGTAAGTTAGAAAAAACTCTAAACTACGAGAATAATGCAACAATGGTATAGTCAATATTAAGAAACAACCTATACTTACTTGATAGTAAATACGGCGTAATTTACTTCGAGCACACGAAAACAAATTGTGGCTCCATGCGACCCCACGACTTGTGTGATGCGGGGGGAGGCGGCGATATATTTACGCATCGCCATGGAGTATTAGTACATTCCTATTGTTTATAGTTTCTTTGTTATAGCGGCTGTGACAACCTACCCGTGTGACAACCATCCCCGGTCTCCCTAACTGGTCACCGCAATCGTACCTCATCAATTTTTCAGTAATTAATGAATGTAAACGACATCTGATAATTAAAATATCAAGTAAATGCGAAATAAGAAATAGAAAAAAACCTTTTGGGATTACACCCTATTTCGTGCGTGCTATAATCATTTAAAAAAATCGGGTACGATTGATGAATTTTTTACCAGTTTATTTTAGCTGATAATAATCAAACAATGCAATTTTGTCCTGTATTTTTTTTATTTTTCTAAAAGCGGGTTTAATGCAGAATATTTTACATTCATTTTAAGTTCATATTACATTCATTATAAAGTTTAAATTGATATTTATAAATAAATTGATCATGTTTCCTAAATCGTACCACTACAATCTTACCAGTAGGATTTGACAACTCGTATGTTATATAGGTTAGGGTAAGTCAGGGAGAGATGGTCATACGGGAGAGATGGGCAGTGACAGTATTTTTTAGAAGGAAACGCCTGATGGCGCTGCCGCGACGTGGGTACAAAGTGCCATAGAAAAGTAACATTCCCAATTCAAAGCGTTGGAATAAAACATTTTTAAAGGTTTGTAAATCCACTGTGAAATTTAAGCTAGTGCTTCAAAATGTTTGATCTATATTTTCGTCACCTTGTTTGTGTTATTTATGCTGTAAAACGTAAAATGTCTTAAGTGATACGATATAGGCAACCCTCCCCTATTTACAGCGGCCAGAAGAGATTTGACTCGAAGTTCCCTGTTATGTAAGCTTACTTTAACACGGTTTTCATAAAACTTTCGACCAAAGGCAGCTTTGACTTTCTATGGAAAACACATTTGAACTACCCCTTTCGCGAGCCTACGCTTTAAGCTCTTCGCTATTACACTACTCCGCGATAACGTAATAACGAAAAGAAGTTTCCTAATAAATCAAGGGTTTATCTGCTCCCTGCCAAAAGTCCATCCGCAAAATTCACCCCCAAAGTGCTATGAACAGGTTCACACGCTAATATCGAGCTCCTGTCGCGTTCCACACCATTCACGACAGAATTTCACGCTACTTCCGCAAGCTTGAGCACGGTGCATGCCCCGAGAATTCCCAGAAATGGCGGTCGTTGGACGAAACAGAGGGAGCGCAGCGTTAATATTTCGCAACATGTATGTAATTACCACGTCCAGCTGTCTGCTGTGCAGAAACGCAGCCGCCACATGTAGATTTGCCCTACGGAACTTCATCCGCCCGCGAATACATCGAGGAACATCACGTCCCTAACGCGTCGACGAACTCCATCTATTAACAAGAAACCGTTCCGGCCATCCTCTATTTAACAGTATCATCCCCAATCGAAGGCTCCCTTATGGAAGACGCCGTTCAATCACACTTCCATTTCCCTTCATACTTTCGTACGGTTAGGTTCGCGCTGGGCACGTCTCGGCCGCGATAAATGCAAACTATGTACTAACGGTAACAGAAGGTGGGACCCGGTTTCGAGGAGGCGTTCGCCGCGGCCCTTTTCCCCGTGAAACGGAAAGGAACCAAAGGGGCTCCTTGATAAACCGGACACGTGCGTCCTCTTTCCGGTGGCCGCGCCCGAGACTTTCGCGTGGAACTACGGCTGCACGCACGCCTACCAGCAGAAAACCTCTCTGTTCGAGACGGCGAGCCCGCTATTTCCGGCGAGGGGCCGCGATTTTCGAAATTGCCTCGGAGGTCGATACGCGGAATTACGAGGCGGGGCTGGCGGAGGGGGTTTGCCGGCAAACGCGCGCGATCCGTGCACGAAGCGGGGTTTGGCGAATCCGTGGTGAAAATGGAAAAATAACGATTCCTGGTGGGAAAACCGGCTGGAACGGTGGAGGACACTTTCTTTCGTTCGAGGCTTTGTTGCGGAGATAATCTAGCAATAAGCTGAATGCTGCGCTGGGTAAAAGCAGAGTTGGGCAAAATGTAATCTAATTACAACTTACAAATTACGATTAAACTGTAATTGTGTAGTTGATTACACATTATTTTCTGTAATCGTTAATAAAGGTAGTTGATAAAATTGTGGTCAACCACCTTCATTAACGATTACAGAAAATAATGTGTAATCGACCACACAATTACATTTTAATCGTAAATTGTATGTTGTAATTAGATTACATTTTGTCCAAGTCTCGGTCGCAGTAGGATATATCTGTCACCCTTCGACGGTACAGTCGATGCAACGTAGAAAATTAGACTCCACGCGTGGTTGGAGAGAGGAGAAACGAATCAGGGGAAAGATGAGCCATTGAGAAAGTTTCCAAGAGAAAATTTCCCCTCCGAGGTTCGTCGGATAGGCCAGTTTAATCGGTCTATGGATCGATCGACTTGTTTGCCCGACGCGTCGCCGATCGATCCTTTCCTCTCGACGATGCGCCTCATTCGGTTGCAGTTGCTAAACGCACCTACTATGCAGAATTCGGAATAATTTGCACGCTAATGGGCGACGTTTATCTGATTGTTTGGAGAATGGTTGCAGAGGAAGGAGATAAATCATTATTAATTCGCGGTCCGTGAATGAAATGGAGCCGGTTAAGGGGTAGGTTGCATTAATTTGTGAACAGGGTTCCTCGCTGGCTACCCAACACTGGTGGGTTCCTGGTGATTATCTTTACACGTTTCTCGGCGTAATCAGCGCGATAACGAAGTAAAAAAATATGGGAAGCGGCGAGTGATAGAAAGAGAGGGCAGACGTGAACGCGACGCGGGAGCGTATGTATTTAAACGGTAATTGCGAAAGTCCGCGTCCGGCTCGAAACTCCCCGATGGTTAATCCAGTTTATTAAGTTTCATCAAGTTTTCACGAGGGGAAGTTTTGTAACTAATTATTACAACTTTAAGTACCTTTCTTGTTTCGATAAACCGCACTCGCCTTGTTTAATGCCGAGGATTCGGCCAGCTGAGTTATGCGCGTTAATTAGACCAGACCACTGATTAAATAATTACAAGTCGAAGGCCAATGGACTTTCGCCTTTGCTGCAAATGAAACGTATCGAGAGGGTATTAACCCTTCGTTGACACACCTCCATTTTCGATCTACTTTGACATACCTGGATGGCTCACACCCAAAACAATTTTTGAACGACTGCCATTCTCATCTAAAGAATCCAATCGTTATGAAAGAAATCATGGGTCAATTTCAAGGTCTCTAGAACATATTCCAATGGTTTTTTGATTGACATTTTACCACAGTTTTTGCATAAAAATTCTAGATTACCATATGCCGAGAAAACATGAAGAAGGTCTTCAAAAAATTGTAACTTTTACAAATTTCAATATTCGAACCTAAAAATCTACAGAGTTGTTGTTCAGATATAATATTTTCAGAAAAAAAAAATAGTTTGTAAGTCGGCTTTGGGGAAAAGGTATTTATTTTGCATATAGATGGTAGGTACAGAGCGTCAAAATCAGTTTATGGTTGGCTCACACCCAGAGTGTCACCGAAGGGTTGAAAGAGCAGGGAAGTGTCCCCGTGCACGTTGCTGGGCCATGGAATCACGGTTAGGTACACGTTTGATCTTCTGTCGCGATATATTTGTTACTTCTGCGATATTTTTATGGGGAGAGTTTCAGGGGTGGGTCTGGCGAGTTTCAGAGGTAACGGGGGTTTGGCGGGATATGTGTGCAGGGGTGCGGAGGAACTATAGGTCTCTAAGATACTCGGAGCTTCATAAATCTTGGAACTTCCCAAGACCACCTGAACCCCCAAGAACTTCTTAATTTTTGCAATCATTGATACTGCTACTGGAACTACCAAGATCTACGAAACTCCAGAGGAGCTCACAAGACTCCTCGAGGTTACTGAGACCTTTGGCGTCTCCTGGAATCTTCCGAACACCCTCTTCCTCAGGATTCCTCGGATCTCACGAGTTCCCCACTAGCCTTATCCCAAATCCGTTGGATGCATCGTATCCCCTGCGCCTTTGGAAGCCCACAGAATCTCCAGAAACTAATGCAACTCCCAAAATCCCGATGATGCGCCCTCGGTGATCATCCCATGTTTAACTTGCGTCACAACGCGCACACGTAGATGGAGCGAGCGCCTCCCCAGATAGCGAAACTCCATTGAATGCGCCGTGCAGTTGCATGCACGGAGAGGAAATACGGGATGCATAGGTTTTACACGATTATGTAAATTTTTGATTCCGCCACGGTCAAAGTTGGAGCTTGCGAGCCACGCTCCGCGGCTGGGAGCACGAAATTGGACACGTACGAGCGGAGCAGAACTTCCTAGGAGGTTTTTGGCCCGTCCGACGGTTTTACCCACGGGCCTCCGGGCAAACAGAGGTGTTCGATGCTGCGATATCCAAAAAACATGATTTTCCACCGACACGTGGGAGGAGTATCGGGGTGTACCTCGCCGGGACGCCGCTGCCTGGGAATTCGTTCTAATAGAAACGTTCTATCTAATAAGCAATTTCGTGGAACGAAGTGCCAGCCGTACAAGATGAACACCATTCTCCTCCACGATTTCAAATATCGAAATCTTTATTCAAGTAGAATGTAGGTATTAAGGAATACAATCCCGGGATCCCGGCTGTCGTTTGGATTTCAAAAATGCCGGGATTTGATATAACTGATCCCGAGAATTTCGGGATTTTTAAAAATGTGAATTACTTTATGAACACTTGACAGATATAAAACAATAATAATAATAATGATTTATTTAAATAATAATATTAAGTCGCATGTAACTAACTAAACAATATTTATTTTACAATGATATTCTCACCTTCCGCTATTTCGAAATTACGCGAGTCGCAAATCGCAACTTGTCTGAACTTTTAAAGTCGAAACATTATAGGTGTATACTTTTGGAACTTTGCTATTTCTTACATTATTCTTCATTGTTTCACTGGTTTCATTGTTAAAAATAATTTTAGTTTATGTTTGAGACTAATAATAGAAAGTAAGATTGTTTACTTTAAATAAAGATTTAAAATTTTAGCACCTAATAAAACATTTTAGTTACTGAAATTTTCTATTACCTAATCCCGGGATTAGTCCCGGAATCCTGAGATTGACTCAAAAAAATCCCGGGATAGTAAATAATGACCGGGATTGTATTCCCTAGTAGGTATAGACGGAATCAAGAACCGATGAAGAGGGGATGTTTCGCGAGAAGTTGAGAAGAGCACTACTCTTTTAGCTGTAATTTGGCGTGAAGAAATAATAATGGAACTTTCGTTCCTGAGTGGTCGAACTTGCATAGTTTTCTGTTTTCGTGTCAAGGAGGATCTGCGCTAGAATTTTCGGGGCGGCGTAAACCGGGCTGAGTGGTCTCCTCAGCGGGACATTCGAAAAAGACAATCTCGGGACGGCGCGGCGCGCGGTCACTGGGTTTCTCTTGAACGCGATAGAAGTAGAGAGTGGAAGGACAGAGCTGGACGCTCGGCGCTCCTCGGAAGTTTGAAGCAGTGCAAACAGCGCGAATTAATTGTCATTTGTTGCCTTTCCACTGTCCCAGGAGACTTTTACCCCCGCGGGCACGCTTCCGTGGAGTAAAAGTAGGTACACACTAAATAATGAAAGATGACGGAGCAAAGAAATGACACGGCTTTTGTACGCCGCGCTATTAACGAGTATTATTAAATTCGAGATACAAAGGGGCATTCGAGGTATGCAGCAGCTTAAATTCTCCTTTTCTTCCAGCTAAAACTCCGCAGTTGCGAGAGTTTAATTCTAAAGTGCCCTCGGGCGGTGCGTGCAGCCGATATAAATCCTTCTTCGTAGCCACTCATTCTTCATTCTTTTATTAATCACAATTTCGACTTGATAAGACACTCGAGGCTAAAAGGGTCCTAAATTAAGCTCAGCAGGATGACCTCAGGTCATTAATACGTTTGCTACGCACCGAGAATAAACTTGCACCCTCCGGTGGATAGAGGGGGATGCTCGAAAATATAATCGGAAATATATTGAACGCTTTGAATCGTTGAACGTCTCAGTTCCCTAAGACAATGGCCCAGCAAACGCGGAAGGAAGCGTCCACTTCGAATCACAGAATTCCCCTATAACGTGCTCCATTCCACGGGCGCGTGACAGGCGTAAGACGAGCCAAAGGGTTCATTTCGAAAAACGGATCGGGACACACCAGCTTCCCCAGAGGCTCTGGCATCCGACCGGGGCTTTGTGCAACTTCTGAGAGCAAATGGGCTGCCGCGAGAGTTCAGAGCCCATGGAATGCACCCCGACAAATGGCGGGCATTAATTGTCCATTGTTTTCCTGCCGTCCCAGAATGTCTTACACCGGGTTCTGTCGTCGGCCCCGTTGATTAATATATGCGTGCCTGCGGGATTCGCTGGAAAAATCCAGGCAACTCGAGGGGAAAATATGCGGCGGATCTCACTCGTCGCTCAATTGAAAATTGCTATTCAACTTTGTGCCCACAGTCACTGACAAACTTGTTCATAAAGACCATTGAGTCAAATTATGTGCACGATAACAGTTTGATAGGAAACCTGGAGAGGGACCAGATGAGTTAATGAATGCACATAGTTGTTTATGTGATTAGCTGTTCTACTGCCTTTGTGTGAAGATATTTATGACTAACAAGGGAAGATCTCGAACCCGAAAATTCAAAAAATTCTGAAACTTTGTAAATATGTAGGGGGTTTCCACCTGATTACAACGCAATTTTTATTTGCTGCCCAAATTTACTCGAAAGGGGTGAAATTAACCCTTGAAAATTCGGCTATTTTCTGATTTTTTGTTGTAACTTACGAACTGTAAGAGATAGAAAAAAAGTTTCAAGACAAAAGTTACTTCTTTTAATTAAATCTAGCATTTGGTAAAAAAATTATTTTGCAGTTCACGAGTTATAACACAACATGGGAAAATAACCGGATTTTCAAGGGTCAATTACACCTCCTTAGAGTGAATTTGGGCAGCAAACAAAAATTGCGTTGTAATCAGGACGAAATTCCCTACATATTCACAAAGTTTCAGAACTTTTTGAATTTCCGGGTTCGGGATGTTCCCTCGTAAGTAAGTAGTTGTAAGTAACAGGTAGGATCACATCTTAAAATTTCATTTGCTGTGAGAAATGAACATATTATCGACTTGATTAGGGGAGAGCGGGGACAAACGTAACACTTTTTACATTTGGCTAAGCTGCCAATTACCTCTTACAGATATAAAAACGAAAATTATGCCTTAAGATACTGTGTTTCTTGGTCTATCATTTGACCACAAATTCAGCCTTCCACGATAAGTAGTCAAAGAGTTATGGCAATTTTCCGCAGTGACTGTCAGTGTTACTTTTGTCCTACACGGGTAGGATGAAAGTAACATACAATTATTTTGTATTAAGTAAAAACACTTCTTCCAAAGCAAAATAGGATTTTTATTTTCAGAAACGATAGAAACAAACATTTAAATAAACATATTTTAAGTAGGTAACGATTAAAAAGCATAACCAGCTTCAAAAATTTCTTTGATACTGTGTATTTGATTTAATATGGAATCTCGTGTAATGGCCCCAAAAGTAACTAATATTTATGATTTTTTTTAAAGAACTATTGTTAATATTGGATTCAACTTCTCCCCGTAATGACGCGTTACTTTTGTCCCCAGCCATGTTTTTCAGCATAGAACTGTTATAACGCACAAACTATACAAGATTTATTGAAATCAAATACAGGAACTAATAAAAACATTATCTAAGAACGCTGTAACAAATAATTGGATCAATGTCTATAATTTAACTACGAATATTAACAAAAAAATCAACAGAGGAGACACTTATTTGAATGATCGAAATAACGAAATCAGCTCGCCCACAGTATACGAATCGTCGTATTGCTCAGCGTCACTCCGTGGAATAAAAGAAACATTAAACACGCGTAACTATGTAAAGCAAACGTTTTGGAAACTTTTGTGGAAGGCGGGAGAAGGCGTGTTACTTTCATGACGCCGTTACGTTTGTCCCCGCTCTCCCCTACTATATCTTTCCATTTTCATAGGGTAAACCAACCAGTAATTGACCGCATACCAGCGAATGTATGCCAATAGACCATTATGCAAAGAAATGTTAATTATAAATTTAAAAATATTATATGTTTATAAATGAAGTGTAGTTGCACTTTTAATATCCCACATTTCAAGTTACGCGTATCAAGCAAACATTAACAAGTACAATTCTTATTAAAAGTATGCGATCATTTACCGGGCTTCTACACGTCTCGCATTTCATATTCGTTTTTTTTTTTTAAATTACGACAAGAGCAAGTAATTAATTTTATAGAAATTTCGAGAAAAATAAATTTAAATGCGATTTCGACGGTTGTTTTGTTGTTATACATAAGTATTATATTGGAGTATTAATCTCGACAGTCCGTAAATTCAACAATTCGGTCATTCGCTGGTTCGGTTTACCCTAAGCAGATGAAATTTTGCAAATTTTTTTTTGTAGCACCCCGAGCTATCCGGAGAATTAACCCGTGGATATCGTTGGAGTCCAATGCAAAGATCCGTTCTTTCCACGTACCGAATGTCTATCGTGTAACAGAGCGAGGGCAGAGGGCGAAAAAGTTGTCTGGCGCGAGGAGGCGAAAGACGGAGAATAAAGGAGGTTCAGCATCCAATGAACACGCGCGTGCACACGTAGAAATTGGAAATGCTTTGCATAGTTGCCGCGGTAGATTCAGCCCGCCCCGTTCGCGGCCAATACGCTTCGATGGCGGTTTCAACGGATATTTGTTTTCCGAGGAACTGCGAGCCGAAATTTCGGGATTTCACTTGGACGATATTATTAATTTTATCCCGCCCGCACTATCGGCTAATGAAAAACGATTCGAGCGGAGTTCGCCGAGGTAGTTTGGCCGGGCTGTTGAATGTAATAACAATGAATCATGGCGGCGGACGCGGAGATCTTTGGAGCAAATATGCAAATTGAAGATTGGGAAGCAAAACTAACTCATTATTTCGCCTACTCTTTGTTGAATATACAAGGTACCGCGGCGATAGAGCCGGGCGCGTGACTCTCTGCGCAAGAGTGAATCGAAATGGTGAAATAAGGTTTCAGGCTCCGGCGAGCGAATACTTGGCTACTTTTCTAAACTTTTCACGAGTGGAAATTGAAATTCGATAGAACGGAGAACGCGGTGCTTCAGTCTGGAACTTGCAGACGGTTCCACTGATTATTAATCACGTTCGATCTTCGTGGATCTCGAAATCCGTCGCGATACACGCTCCCCGCAGCTTCTCCGAAGCCGCACGCCTTGTGTATGCATAATGCCCTCGAAGGGCGCGCATGTTCGCCGGTGTGAAACAGCAAGGACCAGAGAAATGTGGCGTGTCTCGACGGTGATACGGAGTGTTGCATATCACGACAGCTTGCGGGGCAAGCTTGCCTCTGTCAGAAGACTAATTCTGCTTCCGAAACTTCTATGAATACGCTGTGCGCGGCCCGTGTAAAACTGTTGGGGGCTCTGGAGTCGCGTAACGCGAAATTAAATTTCTTGGCGTGGGGAGGGAAAAAGGTCGAGTCAAGCAGCGTCCAAGGTATTTCTTGCGGAAAACTTTATAGAAGGACAAGCATAAGAAACGCCACCCTCCCTCTCTCGTGAGCCGTAGAATTCTTTGGAGGTTAACAGACCCTCGACCCCCTTCGCGCTTTCTTTAAATTTTTGATAAGGACGCCCATTGGACGTCGAATAAAGGCGCAATTGAACGAATTAATATCTGGGTCGAGC
The DNA here is from genome assembly GCA_947577245.1 of Andrena bucephala. Taxonomy (NCBI): domain Eukaryota; kingdom Metazoa; phylum Arthropoda; class Insecta; order Hymenoptera; family Andrenidae; genus Andrena; species Andrena bucephala. Next base: position 115,839,527 of record OX387715.1, read on the forward strand.
GCGCCGCGAACGCTCGTTGTCCAAGGCGTATTATCTTTGTTTCACGCAGGGTCATAGAATAATCGTGTATTTCGAGGGAGGCTGGTATTCCACAGGTTGATACCACTGGCTGAGCAATATTGGTTCACTCCACTGGCATGCAGACCTACGTACGCGCCAGGTCAGCGTAGTTTTCCCCGATGTTTTCCAAGATAGCTTTGCAAAGGAACTCGCCCCCTCGTCCAATAACGGCCTATAAAGGGGAATATACGAAAACGACCGCGTAACGATTACGCAGTATCGGGACTTCAAAGCCACGAGGTCGTTTCGAGAAAATTGTTGAAACAATTCCCTCCCACGTTCACCTTTTCGAAAGCGGAATTGAACTCGTAGGTGTGCTCGTGATTGCCGGAAGAGAGTGTCCGACTATCTGAATCCCAACTACTTGGACTTTTCCTTGAATTATCAGAGCGACATAATTTTTGCTAGAAAGGGGAAGCGTGCACCCCTACGAATGGTAGGGGAGACCGGGGCTAGTTGTTACAGGGGCAGGTTGTTACAAAGCAGTTTAAATTTTTTTCGTTTGGACTATCACTTCGACGATGAAGTGGCTGATGTGTTTCAACCATACACACTTGTGTATGTTGTTTGTTTGTAGTCGGTTCACGCGTTGTCACTTTATTACAGTTTTTTGTGTTTTCGGTACTAATAGTAACATTTCTCTTTCTACTTGAATCTTTTCTACCGAACAGGCAGATAAATGTATGTAAATTAATATTACCACGTTTGAATCAGTGTTCCTTTAGCTACAGATTGGCACCAAGAACATAAGAATACACCCAACTGGTATGAACTTATAGCTTTTTATACACAATGGTGTCAACCGGGGCAAGTTGTTACACAAGACAGGGGGCAAGTTGTTACACAAGACAAGGGGCATGTTGTTACATACGAAAAGGGGTACGTTGTTGCAGAGGCAAAGGGGCATGTTGTTACATTGTATTTAGTAATTAATTTATTAATTTAAGAAGAATGCGTTTGCTTGCACTGTCTCCCTCCTTTTTCAAATTCAAAGAGGGGCTCCACAAAGTGGATTCAGTGCATAGAATGCAAAAAGTGGGCACACGAGAAGTGTGCAAAACCGAAGAATCACTTTTATGTGTGCATTAATTGCGAGTCCCCGTATGAAACGGACGACGATAATTAGTGCAACTGATTCCAGTAGTTTTTTATTATTTTTAAAATAGATTTTTTATTGTATATTTATTGTAACAGATTCTTAACATTAATAAATTTACTTTTGTCCAAGAATATATAATTATATTACTCATAATAAGCCTCGTTTCGTAAAATTTAATTATGTAACAACTTGCCCCGTATTGTGTAACAATTAGCCCCTACTCGGGGCACGTTGATACAACATGTCTCGACTTTCAAAATGGCTTGTTTCAAAGTCATGGTTTTCGTTTAATTACATGCGATAGCGGTCATCGGTAGAGGAAAGAACGTACTTTAAGTCAGAGTCATTGATAGTATTGAATATGGAGTGCAAAAAAAATAAAAAATAAAAAACTGAAAAGTGTAACAACTAGCCCCGGTCTCCCCTATATACTATATAGAGTGTTCTGGTTCACCTCGGATGAACCCCGAGGTAAGATAAATAATGACAGGCGAAATCACGATACGAAGGGGAATACGTAAAGATAAAAGATACAAAATCCTCGGATGAATTTTTAAACGCTCAAGATCCCCCTACAGCGATAAAAATTCCTCTGCTTATCGTCCCGAAAGAAGGAAATGCCACCCTCGATGATATAAGCTGATCTTCGAGTCACGACCCTTCTGCTTCGACCTCCCTCTTCCTGCTCATCGACCCAACTCAACATTGGGGTGCTTCATTCAGATAACTCCGGGTGATAGAATTTCACCTTTGGGAGGGAAACTTCAGCTCTCAGCATCTTATTTAACACGTAACCGCTCTCCATAAATCACAGAGGCTACATTTCCTTAGACCCAGCGATAGGATCCCAACCCTTCACATTCTAATAAACATTTCCTGAAGCAAGCTACGAAGACCTAAACTATCCTGACAGTAAATGTTACAATCTTCCAACGAATCCCCAAGTTACAAACATCCCTCAACAGCTACAGTTAACCGTTCCCATCAAGAAGCATCCCCGAGAATCTCAAAGACCCTCGATAAGGTAAAAATGACCAAGTGAAAGTAACACTCCCTGGACGATGCGTTGGCAGCTGGAGAAGGCTTTCCCTGCCTCCACCTATCATCGAAACCGTGTCGAAGGGAGCATGCGGGGCTCGTATCCAACCGGATGCCTCCTGGGGTAGGGATCAGCCGCGTGGTTCGAAGGGTCATCTCGGGTGCAATAGCCTGGCCGCGGATTCAGGATGCAGGCCGCGTTTGGGGGAGGGCGAAGAAGAAGCTTCAAGTTCGAGTGTCTCCCAGAAAGTCCCCGAGGTTAGGCGCCCCCTCGCTCGCATCGCTGGCACACACTTCTTGTATACAGAAGGGGTAGGCGTGGCACTCGCCGCTGGCTCGTCGGGGATGCTTGCGCGTGCACAGCGAGAAAAGGAGATAGAAGCCACACACGCGTGTGATACGACGTGGGGGTGGATGCACGGGGCCAGTGGGTGGATGGACGGGGTGCAACGTGTATCGTAAACAAGGACGGGGATCGCGGGGTAACAAAGAGAGGAGACTGCGCGACCGAAACGTGGTTGCGACGAAGATGGACGGAGAACAAGACGGAACGTGGAACGGGAGCGAAAGGGACAGCTGTATGGGAAGACGGGGGGAAGGACAACGAGGACGGAGCGGTGATAAGGGATGCGAGGAGGGACGGAGACGTAGACGCTAGGAAATTCCTAGGATAGGAGGAGACAAAGTCAGCGGAGAAGAGAGACGGCGAAGTTAGTACGACAGAGAGGCGGCGAACGGCGGGGCGGCTAGGGGACGATGAGACGGACCAGAAAAAGAAGATTTCGCTGGGCGGCAAGTGGGAGCGAGACAACGAGACCGCGAGCGCAATAGGGGCAGAGTTCTGTGCGCGCGAGAGAGAGGGCGATAGTGAGCGAGACGGGATGGTGGTTTCAGTCACCGCCCGATCCTCGGCGCGAACGGTTTTCGAACGGGTGCTTGTCTCGTCCCCGTCACGGTGCAATCGACGATTAATAGCCTCGTTTAATGAGTGGCTCGTGCCGGGGCCGTCGGCTAATCGCGTTGCCAATTTCCAAAATCATCGGCCAGATACCGAAAATCGCGCGCGGCCTCGCGAAAGTAACGCGCTTTCTGCCCGCGGATCGTCCATGGGTTTATCGCGGGAAATTTGGTAAAAGTGGTGCGACGACCGACTGTGACGTTTCGAAATCTGAGCGCAGATATACCGGGACGATGTATCGATGAGAATGGTCTCACCTACGGCGAGGATCCGCTGGATTCGAAAGATTTGTCACCGCTAACCGCGACGCACGATATTTCAACCCCCCGCGACTCGATCGTAAACGATAACTTGACGTCGGTGGCTGGCAGCAGTGCATTGATAAATCGATCGGAGTGATCACGTGACAGATCGATGTAGTTTCGAGTGGACGCTACGGTGAGGGGACGCTACAGACGTGTGTGCGCGGTTAAAAAGTTTCGTTTGAAAGTGAACTGATATTTTACGCACCGCTCTGTACGACGATCGTGTGAGGGACAATTTCTGCTGCTGACTCGACGCGAAGTCTCGGGCCCAAGGGTCACCTTCTTCCTCCACGGATTCGTTTGGCCTGCTGGGGATGCGGGCGCCGCGGTCCGCGGACTGCTGCCGGCCGTTTAAACGGATTTAGGTAAGTCCAATTGGAAGTTACGTTATTACGAGTGGCGTTAGCTGTGGATAACTAATGGCCGCGAGAGTTATGAGTGAAACTCTGCTTGCTGGGTGGGTGTAATATTTTAATGGGCGCGTTACACGGTTTCCTTTGACAAATGGCTTCGGAGTTCATTCTCAAGTTGGGTGTGCTTGCACGTAACGGGGGTGTTCCATGTTGACGGGAATAGAATATGAGCTCCAGCCCTTTTATCTGTGCAATTTGAAAGCCGAGGCATGGTCTTACGTGCCTTGGGTATAGCTTCGAAATATTGGAAAGTATTTGCGGTTTAGTGTTACGATTCGATCAATCGCTGGCTGGGTTGCGGAGTTCTTTTTACAAATTTCTGAAAATTTGAGGCTTCGGTTTGTGACTACTTCTACCTTCGAAACGCTCTACGTAATCTGCGGTGCCTTGCGTCATTTTTATAGTGTTTCGATGGTAGTCACTGTACTACCTTCTGTTCTACTATTTCATATTTCTTTGTACTAAGAGTTTTTTTTACTCATTTTATATTACTCTTCCTGACGTTGGTTTTTATATTACATTTCAACTATGCTATTCCATAAATATTTTTTACCCCTATTCTGCTTAGAAACATCATTTTTAAATTGCAAATCTACCCTTTATACATAACCCTTCCACTTTCGAAACATAATAATACTCTCGAGTTACAATTAAAAAAACTCTTTGCAAGAGCGCCCGAGGCCCTTCTCCTTTGTGTCAGCAACAGTGATTACAGTTTCTTATGAAATTTGCATCGTTCCCTCTTTGTTGCGAATTGTTGCCATCCAGGAGGACTTGTAAATACGGTATAATGGAATCGGAGTATTGCAACCGCCGCAACGGCATATGCGTTCCGTAATACACCGTAGCACAGTCCCCTCCTGTTCCAGTAATAGCGTCCCTTATAAAACTGCAAATTTCATTATTGGCTACCAACGTACAACAATGCCATTATCCGGCGTACTTGCAGTTTCAACATGGCTAAAAGTTTTCGCTGGCTCGACGCGCGATATTTAATTACCAACAAGATGGACCTAGGTTTAAACGAGAAACGAAGGGAGAACGCGAAAAGTAGGAGAGGTTGGAGGGGGGAGGGGGAGGGGGGATGTGGCGTATCCGAAAGTGGCGACCGGGCGGAGGAGAGAAACGCTATTTCGCTAATGGAAAGTTAGATCCACAAATCGGCGATACGCAACGTTGGTATTCGTTTCTCTGTGTTTTAAGATCGTTGCAGGGCTTTTTGAATCGGGGTCAGGCTCGCGTTCCACCCTGCTCTCGGATCCGATATCGAGCGAGCCCGGGGGCCCCCGACAGCCCCCTCGGAAAATTGAAATCGTTACCGATAGACACGTCATCAGGTACGACAACGGCGCGCAAAGCTCCGGTCCTTGTTGCACCCGATCGATCCGCCTCGGCTCGCGTGTTTTTTTTTATGCGAAAACACCAAGCGATGCTGTCGATCTTCAAACATCGAAACAAAGCTCTCCCGCGACACGAGGGTGCAGGGATTAGATATGTGCACGCGGAGCACGCGATCCTGCAATCTGTTTGCCCGGTTCGTTACGATATTCCGATCGTTTTGAATGCCGAGCCGGATTCGCGGCGATCAGAGGCTGCTATTTCACTGGGATTCGTTGGAAACGAGCACGCGCTCCATCGCTCGCGTGGCACACCGATCCCTCCGCTCGTTTCGAGAGGGAACTGTGCGAGGCTTGATTAGCGAATCGAACGTGAAAGAACGTCAAAGGGTCAGCGGGACGCTGTTGCGCACCCGTTGCCGGTAAAGTGGGTCCGACTAAAAGCCACTCGAACCTTTTCACCGGAAGGCAAAACAATGCCGGTCCTCGTCTGCCCGCGTTCTACGGGGGCGGATTGGGTGGGGGAAAAAAGCAGTCGCTTCAGGGTAAATACTTTCCTGGGGATTCGAATGCCACTGCGGTACGCGACCACACGCAGCTGCGCGGAGTTATCGTGTGTGACCGCAGAGAGAGAACCGTGTGGTCGCCGGCATCCCTCGCAAACACCGTGTTGACGCTCTGCGGTCCGATTTAAGGGTTGTACCCCCGTGAATCAACAAATCGCGGAACGGACTCGGGGATATTTCGAGCGGCGCGCATTTGGCTACGGAATTCCGCGCGGGGATAATGAAACTGTTGCCGAACGAAGGAGGTGTGTGGCATTGTTGGTCGATGAAACTGTTTAGGGGCTCGTGGTTTCAGCTGGTTGAATCGCCGAGCCGCTGGATTTCGTACAGATTACAGCGCGGATGCTTCGCCGTCTTTGCTAAGGGGTTGAATGAGCGCTAGGGTGGGTACAGTCCACTCTGTCGGTTGCTCGTATGCAGATTTTAATTTGGTCGGTCAAATTTGTGTTCGATTTACATGTTTCCCGTATTTCCTCGGCTGTTATCGTGATGTCTATCTCGATGCCAGGCTCCATGCCCTTGTATCACCGATTCGCCGCACCGATCTCGTGCAGTTGTACAGTTACAGGTAGCGGTAACATCGTTCGTACCGTAACGTTATGAGTTTACCGCGGTATCGGCAGATGCGAGGATTTCACGCGGACAAAGACACGTTTCAGCGAATACTGATTAACGCTTCATGCGCGCGGTGCTCGAACACCGGCGTTTGTATAAGCGGCAAATCGTGATGCAATGCGTTAAATTCTATCAGTTCGGGAATCAAGCACGCTTGAGTCTGCAGTGTAGGGAATTATTATTAAAAATGAAGGATTGCGCGTGACGATCCACGGATTACCAGTCGTCTTCGGAAAGCAACGGTGACCACGGCCGCGTGCGTGCAGAAATTAAACTGTATCGCGGGGGGAAGCGTAATAAAAAGTTTCATAGATGCTCGTCATTACGTGAAAAGTTTGCTTCACCGTTTCGGCGAAAGGTTTCCTCGGCGTTTTTTGTTCTTTCTTTTTTTTGGCTCGCCCCAGGCGACGGAAAGCCAAGGCTTCGGGAAAGTTTCCACGGTGACTTTTGCTTGACTAATTAACGCCAGGGCAAAGGGAGGCGCCGCGAAAGTGGCAACGCGCTCGAGCTAACGACAAAAGATTGTACCTTAATTCAGAAAGCTGAGAACTTTCGGTCTGATTCGGTCTCCCATTTTCTTCGATTCTCAGCTTCTTCGCGGCGACAATATCTTGGAACTTACTGTGTTGCTCGAAAGTTTCGGTAGGTACCAGTCTGCCGATGATAAGAAAATTCGGCTGCTGATGGATAGCGGAGGGACTGTGTCGTATCAATTACGACTTCATTTGGTTTTCCTCCATGATTCAGACTCAACCACCGCCGCGATTCCTTCAACAATTACGATTCAAACGAGTCCCAGTGCTGCAACTTTTATAGCGCAGCAATCGATCGATAGTAAACTCTGAAATGCTCGGTTGGAATGCAACAAACGACCTCGTATCTTAAATTAACCGCAGCACGTACGGTCCCATTTCCTATATTCGGTGCGCTCCGTAAGTTTGCAGATTTGCAGGAGCCCCAAAACACGCATCACGTACCAGGGAAATATCTCGTGGAAATATCTTGCTGGCGCACACGGGCAGAAGGGGCAGTTTTTACGAGCGAGCCCGAGTAACTATGAGAAACGTATCCTGGGGCTCCGGAATCCAGGGGCTTTCTATTATTGTTTCGATATTTGTGGCGTGCACGAGAGTCGTCGATTCTCCGTTTTCCCATCATCAGAACGATCGTTCGGCCGATTCGTTTCCTCCTCGAGGAGGATCCTCGGCGGTCCTCGGGAGCTTGTACTATAGAAAAATAAATAATTCGTGCGCGAAAGCCAGTGGGAGTCAGGGGAGAGGCGTCCCGCAGGAAATACAGGGAACGCTCGACGAGAGTTCGAGTGCCATCGACGAGGATCGTAGAAACTGAGTGGCCCCATATCAAATCGCACCCCACGTTTTTCAGCTTTTCCCAATACGCTTCCCGCCATAATGCCAGGGACCCGTTACCCGTTCGTTGTTATAAATTATTCAACTTCCATCCGTGGGGGTCGGATTAAAACGTAGAATTTAATCGGGTGTAATTCTCGCCGAGGGTTGGTTCCCGGGTTACAGGCTGTCGCGATTCTTGCAAAGTTTCGCCGATAATCAGATCAAAAGCTCGTTAACTATTGAAAACTCTTGACACGCCGATAATGTCTCGCGTCTCGATCATCCCTCGCCCACCTCGGACCGCTGCGCGCTGCCCACTCCGCCCATTTTCTCGCCCTCAATTTTCTTCGGCTTTTTTCCCCGGGAGTTTGGAGAACGCTGAGATTTCAACTTTTCCGTCGTCGAGGGCAGGGGGTGGTCCCCCTGTAATTAAGGGTAACCAAACTCGCAAGTTTCCGGCGGCTTTTTATCGAGAATAATGCGCCCAGGTTACGGCGTACTTTAAATTGATCCTCGGCGACGTATTCGATCACGTTCGACCAAATGAGAGGCAAATACATGGAGAAACTATCTCTGCACCCTTCTTATATTCTGCTGGGAAGGATGTTAGGTTCTCTGGAGTATCTAGGAAGTAATAATAATAATTATACAATTACACAATTTGTTCTTCAATTTGTGTTCGGAGGAAAGTGTTGAAATCGCGTGACAGTGGAGGGTGGTTGAGTGAGAAACGGACACAGAGGACACGCCATGATGCTGGGCATTCGTATTACCGGCAATAATTTGTAACGCAGTGAATTATGCATGACTCTGCGCGGATAGATTATGCATTTGGGGGCCGCGGCGCGGATAAAACTCGCGAGAATATAATTTTACTGAGTGTCCACGGCCATTATCGAGCATTAATTACCCGCCTCTGTAATTTTACCGTATACGCGCGAGTAATACCGCCAACCAGCGTTCGCCTATTATTGTTCCATTAACGGTGCCGCGGCCGGCACAACACACGCCGGGAATCAATAGGCGACTTTATAATCCCGCTGTACACGGGTGCATACTTCCCGAAACATCCCCATCGCCGCGCCGCGCGACGGATCCGTAAACCCCGGCTGCTCCTCTTCAGTCGCTTCCACGGAATTTCATAACTGTGCATCGCGCGGGACCAGCCCCGCGGAATTCTCATAACGACGCCTCCGTGACACGCGCGGAATCCTTCGAACGACGCGTTTTTCCGCGCCACGATGTATCTTCCCGTTTTTCCCCGGCGGAAGCGTCGGCCTGCGCGAGTCCCAAGTCTGATTGCTGGCTTCTCTAACGAGGAACACTCGCGAAATCTTTAATAGCAGCTGCTATGAAACTTGGGGCTTCTGTAGAATAGGCAGAGTGAAGGATATATAGTCCTTCTTCGGTGCGGGAAGTCAGGTTTAAGGGATGTAATTACTTTTTGAAGCTTCACCCTTCTGGCGTCGCTGTGGGGGTTGAGGAAGATGGGGGGGGGAGGAGATGGTTAGGTAAATGTTTCACGGTCCTTTACAGTGCGCAAGCGTGATTGCTTTCGATGGTTCTTGCCAATGTTGTGCTGCATCTTATAATACATCTTGGAAGCTGAAAAGTGCTTGCAAATTTTGCGATTCGCATTGGTTTGGGGTTTGTCTTCATCACATGGTCTAACGCTAAATCCCTCTAAGACGTCACTTTTAACAGTCGGTTCGGGTCTTCTTCTGGACAAACTCCCTCCTGTTCGTGTTTCCTTTGCCTCCTCTTTTATCTCTCCTACTAACGCAATGAAAAACCTTGGTCTTATCCTTGATCCTAACTGGAGCTTCGAGCAGCATCCTATAAAAGTTTGTAATATTGCATACTCTCGACTACCCCTAGCACATTTTGTTGCAGGAACGTTGCAGAAACATTGCACGGAATGTCCCCGAAACGTTACAAGTAAATTGCTATGTCCGCCCTTGTGCAACATTGCGGGAGATATTTCTGAAACATTGTTTCGGAATTTTACAGCAATGATCACGGAACGTTTCGGAGATTTTACAGCAATGGTCACGGAACGTTTCGGAGATTTTACAGCAATGGTCACGGAACGTTTCGGAGATCTTACAGGAATTTTTCATGGAACGTTTCGGGAAAATTTGTAGGAATTATTCGTTCACCGTTTCGGCGATATTGCAGGAATTATTCCAGATTCGGTAAAGCCATTGCGATATTGCACGGCAATGTGTGCACAATATTCCAGGAACATTGCACAAACGTGTCCATTGCAATATTCCACGGCAATGTTTCCACAATGTTGCAATAATATTGCAATGCAACCTGCAACCAAACGGCAACATTGCAATGTACTGCAAGGGTTGTGCAACGTTCCTGCAACGAAGTGTGCTGTAGGGGTATGTATACTGTTCCCTTCCCGACGCTACCGTTCTTCCTCACAGAAGCTTCTCATCACTCAGTCACTCGTGATTTCTCTGTTTGATTACTGTTCAACGGTCTAAGGACCATGTCTTACAAATCGGATCGAACAATGTATTCAACGTGTTCAAAACTCCTGTCTCCGTTACTCATTCTGCGTTCGCAAATTTGATCACGTCACACTTCTATTTCAGCGGTCTGGATGGTTACATATGAGGCAGAGATGGATACTACATATCTGCTGTCTTACATTTAAGTTACTGACCTCTCACTCCCCGCCATATCTTTATTCTTTAATTCGCACAAATGCTTCTTTACATTCCAGTAATGCTCCTACTACACGCTCCAAGTCGCTCCTTTCTATTCCGTTACATTGCACGTCGAAGTTCCAAGCTTCCTTTTCCTATCTTTCTGCTCGCTACTACAATTCCCTTCCTCCCGAGATTCGCTCCCTTCCTACTATTTCGTCGTTCAAACGCGCTGCTGCTTCCTAGGGCGACTGTACCTAATATCGCCAGGCAAAAGTTAAATCGCTGTCAATTGAATAATATTTGGTATTTTTGCATGCAGTTCGTTTCAAAGTAAAGAGCAATTATTCATCTTTCATGTAGCATAAGTTAAAATCGTTGAAACCCACAAATTTTGAATTAGGAATTAAAAAACGCAAGACATGTAAAAATCGGGTCCTGAAAAAAATGTACCTAATATCGCCAGCTCAAAAAATATTGATTAATTCATGTATATATGAGTTTTTAAAATCATTTTCACTCGTGCTTTTATTATATCTTGCTCTATAAATGTTTTTTTATTCATCTTTGACTTTATTCTTATTAGAAAAATATAGAAATTTAAAAATATAGATTTTTAAAATATTTTATTACTTTATGCTCCGATGTACATATTGGACAAATAAAGTTTATTTCGAGTGCCCCGCACATTTCGTGACCCCAACTGTAAAAAACATTACATCGAAACCATTGTTCTCCGGTAGGCGGTATTGAGAACACGCATACTGCTTAAAGAAAAAAAATTATTTACATTACGAAAAATATTTGAATCGATTACAGTCCTTAAGTACATCATTAATTATGTTTTTCTAGTAGATATTCTTGCATTTACGGAATTATTAGACTTACCTTCTCCGAATATGTGATGTAAAATTGTGGCAGTCCAATAAATTTTTACACTATTAAGATTCACTAAAATACTTCTCTTTCTGTAATTGTTGAACACATGATGCTGCAATTACAGTATGTCTTCCTACATATGAATAGGTACTAATTCAGTGCATAACCGATAAATTTTAGAGCTTACTTTGCGAGATATAGCGGGTGGCGATATTAGGAACATGGGTGATATTAGGTACAGTCACCCTATATACGCACATACCATGCGTAAGTATAATTCTAAATGACAATAATCTTTTAAATCTTTTTCTTTTTTCTCTTCTTTTCGTAACTTTTATTATCTTGTTATGTTTGTGTTTGTGTTTGTTTCTTTGTACTTCTTTGTATTTCTTTATATTTCTTTGTTGTTTATAAATAAGGTTAGGCATAGTAACAGCGTGCTAGCTGCGCCTCGCCTTTTACTGGAGTAATAAAGACGTTTAATAATAATAATAATAATAATAACAGTTTGGCGGTGAGAGAACGTAGACAGAGCGCAACGAGTTTTCAATCCACTGGTTAACTCGCGCGTTTCAGCCGTGCGCGTTTAACAGAAAGTTAAGATTTCCTCCCCCAGGAGTGTTACAGCGAGCGTGATTCATCCCCCTCTCAAGATTTTAACGTTATTTTGGGGAAAATCGTCCCGCGAACGCATTCAAATTGAAGCTCCGAACTGAAACAGTATTTCGGGATTTAACTTGCTCCCGAGTTACTGTCACGAAGGGAGATGAGTCTCGCCTGCCGCGAACTGTAATTAGTTTATCAAGTATCGTTACCATCATACAGCTCGAGAAAGTCTTACGAGTGTATATTACTCTAGAAGGTTGCGGAGCGAGGCGTAGACCGCGTCGAATGTGACCCAATTCGTTGTAATCCGAAATCCTTGTACTCCTCCTTAGTTTATCCATTACCGGTCCCAATTTAGTTTTCGAGTTAGTACCATCGCGATGGTTGATACTGATTCACATAGTGTATTCCTCTTGCGTTCTTGGATTCTGAAATATCCGGACAGGTAGAGTCGTCATCGGCACAGAAATAACAACCACCCAGAATGGCAATTGGAAAATCGATTCCGCAATAACAACCTTTCGGTTACACTATTGCGAATCGCAGACGCGCGGCAAGTAGATTAAAAAGTTTCATTGATCAAGCTCGGAAAAGGGCAGGAATATGAAGCCCCGAAACACAGCCCTTCAAACGCAACTAGAGATTCGATAAACTCATCAGGATTAGGGGTGGCTCTGCTCGAAGGTAGCCCATTCTAGGGGATTTCTCTAGCCAGATCGAATCGAGCCCCAGGATCTCTGTAAAGGCGTCGGAAACGAGCTCTCTCCTGGCTGTTTCGGCGAGGACAGTTTATCCGTCACGAAATTATTCGCAGTTATCATCGTTCTTCGCGGAAACAGGGTAATATTTCGGTTCCCAGCGGTGGCCGAGCGGTAGCTGCAACGCAACCAGAGCAAAACGCCGCGGGAAAGCCAGTCGTCCAGGTCACGCTCGGGATTTATCGCCGCGTACTTCTTACCAACGAGCTGCACATTTTGTGCGCGTGTGCGCTATCATTTCCCATGTTCTTATAAAGTCGTCAGAAACTTCTTGGACGGGGTATTTATTTAGGACCCTGCCGCATGCCGCGAAACAGCGCGGAACGACTGTCCACGCTACGAGAAGCCTTCTTTTGATCCAGCTAGCTGTTACACGATAGGCTGAGCAGAGTCTGCGGTTTACTTTGTTCGTTGCAATTCGGGCTACTTTGCGCCACCACTGTCTTCCTACAGTCTAAACAATATTCCTCGTTTCCAAAAATCATGGCCGAGTAAACCTCAAATCCCAGCCCTACAGATGATTCATAGTTTAACGCTGGATTACCCGTTTCTCATCCGCGGACTTTGAAAAATGAACGCATCGTTCTCCCGGAGGTTCGGAAGCACGTAAATATTTCAGCTGGCCAGGGCTGAGCGCCTGGCGGACGCCACCAAGTTCAATCGAATTTCCAATGGAATAACGAAGCTGCCAGTGCACCGAGGCTGGTTTATCTGTGGCTCGATGCGGAGCTAATCACAGCATCCTGGTTGTCCGCGGGCTGCTTTCCTTATTTACGTTTCGCGGGGTAATTTCGGACCGTGACCGATCCGAGGGGTCGGAAGTAAAGCTGTCGGGGCTCGGACGAGGGTGTCTGGGATATAGGTGGAGAAAAAAACGGGTTGCTTTTAACCGTCGCCACCGTAACGGATCGTTGCGGTCACGGCGACGGAGGGGCAGGCATGCCGCGCACGAAGTGGCTGGAGTTTCCGCTTCAAATCCGGGTCGCAGTGGGTATTTGTCACGAAGCTGTGGAATTCCTGACGAAGTGTGCGTGTTCCCACCCAGTCCCCGGGATTCTGGCACGTTCCTCGCATAAAGCGCTTGATAAAGTCCTAAATAACCGACACGCCCGTCGAGACACCACGCACCTCGTAGACGATCTGAATTTTGCAGATGACCGTCGCCTCGGGTCGCCACGATCCTTCTTCCCTTCGCGCGCGGGCTCAGGTGAGCTTCCTGTCGGCGCCTTAAACAGCAAGGATTCGTTAAGTTCCGATAAACGAGACGGAAAACGGCCGCGAATAGAAATAAAAACGTCCTCTCCTCGCCCGCACTCCGCGTCAATTTCGCGCTAGTTGGTCGCGAACTTGTACCAGGAGCCTGGTTTAATGGAAACCTTAAAGGATCCTTCTACTTCGAACCGTCGAAAAATTAAGCTATTTTTTAAGATACTTTTCCGACTAAATGCAATGTATAATGAGATAAATCTTTTTGGCATTTATTAAGCTACTTTTATATTATACAAAAAAAATTTAAAAAGAATTTTTGCATTTTGTTTTAATTGTTCTTTTACAGGGTCAATATAGCACCTACAAAAAAGGAGGTATGTTCACGGCGTAGGTGATTTCCCGGCTCAGGCTTGTCCGAAACAAGAAATTCCTAAAGATTCTTAATGTGTATGAGTGTCGCCATAGCTCCTAGCTCAATTAACAAATTTTGTCGAGAAATAACCGCGATTTTTCTCATGGATCACCCGAAAATACATTCTTTCTAGTGTATTGTCAAACTTTTTTTTCAAATCGGCGTCATTTTCTTACTTTTCAACAAAAATTGTTAATTGAGTTATAATTGTTATAAGAGCTATAGCGACACTCATGCAGATTAACAATCTTTTGGAATTTTTTGTTTCGGACAAGCCTGAGCCGGGAAATCACCTACGCCGTGAACATACCTCTTTTTTTTAACAAAAATCTTTTTTATTTTTTATTTGTATTATCTAAGAGTAGCTTAATAAATACCGAAAAAAATTATTTCATTAAACGTTGCATTTCCTCAGAAAAAATTTTTACAAATAGCTTAATTGTTCGGCCGATGAAAGTTGAATGATCCCGTAAGTTTCTGAGATCTAGCCTAGGTTCCATGTGTTCAATAACGTGGATGTGGAATCTTCGGGGGGAATCACTGGCGTTCAGTTCCTCGATAATCTCTTTATAACTTATAATGTGTAATATTTCAAGCTCCGATTAACCCGATAATTTGTTAGTGGTTGCAGAAACTACTTCAGTGGAAGATATTATCCGCCATTCGCAGTAGATTAGTCCTTGGACCCCTGCTACGTCAGACAACGTTGCTAGCCCGGCGCTCGCTAGCAAACTCGTTAGGAAACTTCTCAGCCGAATTCGCGGCGGAAGGCAACGCGGCCGGAGTTCTTTGCCAAACGATCGTCGAATTCTCGCGTGCCAGTTTAATTGAAGGGCCGCGCGCCATTGAGAGGAATCGAGTCGAAAACGCGCTAGGGGTGACGCGGGACCAGTTGGATTCACGGCAACCGGTCCGCGAACGTTTCCAGAGCCTTAGCAAAAGGAGGCTGATAGTCAGGCTCGACGGTGTACCCTTAAAGCTGGTTCCGCGGTCTGATAATAATTCCTTTCACGTACTTAGTTTTCGTGGCTGCGAATGGTAGTCCCGGATTACTTCTCGGCGCCGGGCCACATGCTTCTCGGAATACTCGCACATGTGGCGGCTTAAGCTTTCCTCCTCCGCCCACTTTAGACCTTCATTTCACAGTTTCCGTCACCGTCTTTGCTGCCTACCCTCCCGGCCAGCGCACCCTCGAGTGCTCTGTGTAAAGGCCGCGTTCAGAGGCAGCCGAACGAAACTTTCCTCCTTAACCGAGGCGAGACTTTTCTCCGCCGAGCGGTGGCGGCCTCCTTTCCCGTGTTCTACGAGCGAACGGTCCTCGGGACTCCTCCTCGGGATTACGCGAGGACTGTGGCAGGACGGGGCTGGGCTTCTTGTAGGAACGGGGACTTTTCTTTCAAAAGACCGTGTGTTTGAGCTCCGGGGAAAGATATGAGAATGATACCTCTTCCCTGTAACATTATTGGTAAAGCTCTATTGGTTTTTCAAAGCTTCGGGCATTGCCCCGAGTTGTTCGAGCTTCTTCTCCAAGGCTTCTGCTGTGAAATAGAATTCTCTTGTTTGAGCACAGCTCGAGCACTTTGCGCATTAGTTGCACGAATTTTCTGTACCAAGTGGCACCGACTCGCACCAGGTTGTAAATGGAAAATATAGGGAGTGCATCGACGTCGAGGGGGTTGAAGCGAGACTAAAGGTGTACAGGGATGATACGAATGAAAGGGGTTGCGAGGAGGTCGGGAGGCAGACGCGAAATCTAATGGCGGGCGGTGAGAAATTAAAAATGCCCGTTGGGCTTGCACGCAAATAATCTTGGGGGAGTGTTTTGTGCGCTACGGGAGAAAGAGGGAGTGATTCCGCGATGTTTCGGTTCTCGTAAATGAAAGAAAAAAGACCCGCAGGTTCGTGCCGGAGCGGAGGTCTGGCGGCGAATAGAGATTGCCAGGGTGGTTTCACGCGATGGAACCATTCTCGTTGGTACATTCTAATCGTCGAAGTAAGTGCTTCGGTGATTTATTCAGTGCCCTCTACTCGCGACCATGCTGATTCATTAACGGGAGTTTCGATGCGCTACCACCCGGCATTTCTAATTCATTTCATTCCAGAAATGAAATAATTCTAGTCCAAAGTAGATAGAGGTGATACACTTTGAATATTCCGGGAATATTCAATCTGATTGAATATGGAGTTTCTTTATCGGCGACGCAGCCCATTTATGAACTCCTCGGGACATCCTTATACTCATTACGCTACCATTCAAAGCTCCCAATAGTTAGTTAGACCTCGAACTCCATCGGGCATACCAATAGCGTTCAGAGGAGGGTGTTTTTGCGCCTCGACGCCCGAACGAACGTGGTATCATCATTGTCGCGACGCGGATTCTCATTTCCTCCGACTCCTGATAATATTTTGGTGGAGAATTCTCGGCGAACAGTCAAGCACAAATATTGACCGTCTTCAGTCAGTAGGGAGGAAGAATTTCCTCTTCTCTGATGAACACTGCTCACCTTTCGCGCGTTCCTCGCGCCGTATCGTCGACGCCAGTAGGTATTAACAAAAGGGGATTCAAAACTCGTCCCTCGTCTCCCCCGCTCTTTCGAAAGTCCGCCCCCGTGTTTAACGCCCTCGTGGAAAACTTGCCTTTCATTTCCTGTCTGAGGGGACCACGTTGCGCATCCACTCCACTCCTTCGATTTAAATTGGTTTGCCTACCGTGACTTTTTCGCTGTAAATTCCCGTCAAACATGCGTCAATTTATCCAGAAAATTCTTGAAACCGATACATGGGAAATTAAGAAACTTGCCGATTGGAAGATTCATCATTTGATTATTGCCTCCATGATTCAACTGGTGCCCCGAGCGTCTACTCGATTAATATTCAAATGCCTGCACAAGTTCCATTCCGAATTGGTCAGGTGGTACAGCGACTGGATCCGATCGAATTAAGGCAGACCGATTTATCCTTATCAGGGGCTGCGTATTTATCTGGATATTATACAAGTTCCCTCGGCTCGGTGTACTTGCCGACATAAATTCCTCTATCCCGGAAATTGCTCTTTTTCCCTCCCCGCGGCTCCCCTGGCTTCGTCTTGCTGTCGTCCGTCGAACACAGATATGCTAATAGACCGTTGGCCGCTTTCGTCGCCTTGAAAGTAAATCTCGCCGAGCCGTATGCTCGAATGGAAATTCAGAGCGTCGGGGATTAAAGAGCGGGGCTGGCATTAGCGCTCGCTGGCAGATAAATAGCGCAAAGGGAACACCGTCGTCGACGGACTTTCGAGTTGGCTGCTGGTTAGCCGTGTCCGCGGGGGATATTGAATATTTAAATCACCGTTTCGAGCCTTTTCTGACGCTTACGCTGACACCTCGCCGTAGTTGCCAACAATCGATAGCTCCACAAATAGCTCGACATCGACTAATTGTGCGCAGACTATGGATAGCTCGATCTTTCTCCAATCGGTCCCTCGTCTCGCAAGCTATCATGGCGGCAAGACTATAAATCGCGGGGTGATGGGTTCGCCAGATTTTGCTTCGAATAAAGGACACATTCACGTCAACACGTACAGGCACACGAGGTCCCGAGTTGGCAAGGTCGATTATACGGGGCTGCTCGTCGAGATATCACAACGTGTCGCAGGGGGTACGTGACTCAACTTACATTAGTCTTATCGGCAGGACATTATACCGTCAGCGGGGCTGAAGTTTCGCAGACCCAAATCGTGTTCGAGGGGGGAGGCCAACGCGCTGATCGCGGCTTGACGTGCGCTCGAGTTTGAAATCGGCTTGCATTTAATACAACGAAGATAATACGGTGCCCCTACTTCCGTTTCCACCTCACCCTCGTATCTGGGATTCTCGCAGAAAATCGTGACTTCACGCTCGAGCGGAGTTATCGAATCTGCTCGCTCGCCGGAAAGATATACGCGGCGAGTAGACGACGAACTGCCTGTCGCACCGAGCGCCCGGGAAATATATATCGAAATAATTCGAACGTTAAATATGCCGCTCGCTGCGCGCAGGAAGCCACCCTCCTTCTCTGCTTCCCACGCGAAATTCGTGCTCACCCCGCGATTGATCCTATCAAATGCTCTACTCTTCCGCGAAACTTGGCAAAATCGTTGCTTCGCGCTAAAAGAGATCGGTGATTGGGATGGTGTAACGACAGAATTTCATCGATTTCTGCTGATTTCTTTGATGTGGGGTCCGTAGCCTGTGTATGATGTCGAGTGGAAATGAATCTTGGGTCGTTTAGTGAATTAATGAGAGGGAGAGATTGGAATATTTAAGGGTGCTTGTAATAGTAATTTCTTTACTGCTTATTGTCTTGGATAGTACTCGATTGAAACGTGGCGAAAATCCCAAAAATTAAAATTAGTAAATTGGATATATTTTGTTATAAATCGATAGTAGACTATATGCCACAACTGTTTTATGTGTTATTCTTTTGTTTTTTAACCTTGGCCATATTTCATTATTATTTGCATTTAGTTGTACACTTTTTAAGCGAATTTTTAAAGTGTTATGTTTATTGCAAATTATGGATTTGGTAAATGATACTAACCAAGCTAGTAGCTGTATAGGTAAGTAACAAAATACATCAAAAGTCATCTTTCTATTTCGTGGCTGCTGGTAACACTGAAGTGAAATTCAATTCCTGCAGGTTGTTAGAGTTTTAGGTTAGTTCCCAGCACTTCCCAGTGTAAAATTTTGTGTGGTTATAATACGTAAACATCGGACTTTCATCATCCAAAAAGAAAATTTGCCACTTCTTGCCACTTTCAGAGATATTACATTTTCTCTTCGCGTGGGTTATGCTTAAGTTATACAGAATGCGGCATTTAAATGGAAACACCTAAATATCTCCGTTATTAGTGGTCGTATGAAAATGCTCCAGAGGACAAAGTTGTACTGTTGGAAGAGCACGTGCAATGGTACATGATTTTTATCTGAAAATCATTATAGCAGTATAAACAGTATAGTGTCCTCTGGAATTTTTTTCATATGATCATTAATACCGGAGATATTTATCTTAAGTTGTCGACTTCAGATTCGTAATCAGCAACCTCGAAAACTCTAAAATACCAAGTTTAGACCAAATCTGATATTTGTTTGGTATACGCGTCCGCCATATTGGATCCGCCATTTTGTTTTTTCCGTTTTGACTTCAAATTCGTTATCGGCGACCTCGAAAACCTTAGTATACTCATTTTTGTAAATATCCAAGATCACCTTCATATTTTTGCCATGTTTCTGGGATTTCGAACCACTGGCGTCTGTTCGATGTGTTTAGTCCGCAGTAGATTAGGTCGTCAAACCGTGCTGCGTCAGACGTAGAGTTTTACTGTTCCACCGCAGTCGTAGTTGAAATAAATCAAAGTCTCGCAGGTACATGTTTCGCCAGACTAACGAGAGTGATTTGGTACGAGCAGTTGTGGTTCTTTTCGATGAAATATACGTATAAATATACAATTGGCGTGCACAAAACCCGCGTGCATTCGGGGGATTCGGCAGTTTTCGAGTTCCCTCTCTCCTCTTCCACTGTTGGAAAATTTTCAATGCGTCGAAACGATTTATCACTCGGCACAATGAAACGTACAACATCGAAATTGTAGCGGTGTAGACAGCCGGGAATCATCATCAATCCACGCTCGTCCAATTATTTCGTTCTCATCCTGCGAGTTCATGATTTATGGATGACACTGCGATCGAGCTCGATAGCTTGATTTCCAAAAGCAAAAACCGCTGTCCCGCGACGAGCACGGAATATCCGTATAGTAAACTGTTCCGTTGTCACGGTGAAACCGGGCCATTTCATCGGTGAAAACTATTTAAACGGTCCCACCGCCACGCCTGGAGTCGTTCGAACGGCAAGACGCGACGAGGCTCGTCGAACGCAACCGTGGACTTGAAACGGGGTTAGATCGCGACGAGGGGGCGCGCAAACGAATTTCATTCGATCAGTCGTCCGAAAAGTTTTCGAATCCCGTCGAAACAGCCGAGTGATACCGCGACAGCTTCGTCCAGTTTCTTCCTGCGAAATAAAACGCGACGATGGCACTGTTGGGAGCGATGGAAGAGGAGACTTTGGAGGCAGTTGATTCGCAGTTAAAGAAAAATGGAACGGGTGCAACGGTGTTCTCCAGCTTCGACTCATCAACTGTAAACGAAATTCTGGGACACGTGGATGTACGAAGTGGGACACTTGAAAACGCCTTTGTTTGCTTTTGAAAATATACCGTGTTATCCTCAGTTTGTGCTGTTTTATATTCATCCGTCAAAAGTATCAGTATAGATAATAAGCAGGACTTTAAATATTTAAACGTGAATCAGTAAACTATCAACTTTGACAAGCGACTGCTTCGGTCGTTTTTCTGCACTCACTTGCATAATAAGCACCATATACAGAATGTTACATCGAGTTTCGCGGGTTCACGGATGCCAGGGGCAAGCACGCTATCGGGAATCTCGAGGAAGTGCGATCGTTTGGATTCATTTCGAATGGAAATGGGCTCTGGAATCAGGTGTCCGAGCAGCGCGCCATGGACAGTCGGCTTACGACTATCCTTGGGCCCTTCTGTTAACGACGAGCACTAACCAGCTGTGCAGAGTGTGCATAGTGGACGTTCAAATACTGCTACTGACAGCTTCCGGCCCGTCATGTCCATAATTAGATATTAATTCCGGCGTTGAATAATCTTTGTAGGCTCGGACGTTTCGATACGCGCGACCGACGGCGCCGCCTGTATATCTGTGTCGGAACTGTGTTTGCGGAACGGGTGTTCCATGGATATTGCTCGAAGACGAGAGTTTAATATTCGATGTTTATGTAAATGTTGATTATTAATGCTGTCTGGTGAATATTGGCTGACTCTTGCGCAGAATTAGTTCCCAGGAATCGATGCAGGCTTATCAGCAGCAGAGGAAACGATTCTACGTGTTGTTGAGAATTTTATAACTGCACGTTCGCTTCTCGACTTCTCCGATGATGCTAGTTTAAGTGACGCTGGGATTAACTACTGCTGAAATATTCTTTCGAAGGGCTTGCGTTCAGACGCAGTAGGGTAGGGTGGGGCTAAAAGTCCCGCTTTTCGTATAAACCTATGTAAAATTTGGTACTAACAATCTAGAGATATCTGGTGTTATTTTGTATAAACTATAACTATTATGCTTTACGTTCACGAAGTTCATCTGTTGATACTGTTATTTTCTGTTGAGTTATACCACAAAATGTTTGTCAATGCAAAATGGACTTCTTGCCCTACGCACGGGGCAAAAAGTCCATTGCATAAGGTAGAAAGTCCCTAATGTCTTTTCGTGTAATATTAAGCTAAATAAATAAAAAAATCTATTCAAACCAACAAATATTTATTAAACCAATTCTTTTTGGTATACAATATTCAAAAGAAAGCATGATATCTTTAAAAATAAATATGTAAGTCAGAGACTCACATTGAATTAAAAACTAAAAAAAATCGCTAATCTGAAGCGAAAACACTATTTAAAGATTTTGCCATCATTTCTGTATAGTTTGGCCATCTTATTATGAAAACAAATCATAAAATATATATTTTCAATTCGAGGGACTTTTTGCCCCGATGGTACCACTATAGTTTCTGCGATATATATGTTAGAAAATATTATCATTCAGCAATAAACGCGGTTACTTCCATTACCGGAGCTTGTCAGACAAATTATTTTATGTACCCTGCGTCATCTGTCTTAATGTTTTTTATTTTTTATTTTAATATGCACCCTCTTACTCCTGTACACTAAAGGGAACCCCTTCCCGTTTACAAACAATAAAATAAAATAAAATAATATAAAATAAAATAAAAAAAATAAAATAAAAAATAAAATAAAATAAACAATATCATGCACACATTACTATATAGGAACATGCAATCTTAACGTACTTGGGTGATATGCTTTTAAACTGTGGTCTACTTCGTATACAACAACAAAGACGACGTAGTTCTTTTAGTTTTCGATACATAAAATAACGAAGGCGTCGTGTAATTCGCACGGACGCCCAGGAGCGACTGGCGACTCTGTGGCCACCTCCGTTTCTTCTCGCCTTTTACTTAGTATACTGCGAAACTCAATACATTGTTTAGGAATAGAAATTTTGAATTCGGGACTTTTTCCCCCCGGACTTTTAGCCTCACCCTACCTTACCCACGGCGTTAATAACAGAAAAGTTCGAAGAACGATTGACAACATTTTTGGGCCCACGTTTACATGGCTGAGCCACGAATCTCTTCGCCCTTCTGTTGCCCAGTGACTGGTGCTCACAGATCGAAAATCACCTCGACCGCCCCTCGCCATCGACTCCGAGAACACAGAGGCGTAATTGGAAAGTTGCCCGGTGTTTGATGAAAGAGCGAACGTCTTTCTGGTCCTTTGATCGAGGCTTCGGGAGCGTCCGACCCGAAACGGGTTTTATCTACTTGCCCCTTTTTTCCCGGCCGCACCGTGTTGCGGCCGGGCTGCTGCTCGTAATTATAATTCCGTTTCGCGTCGAGCTGGAACGAGATTCGGCTCGTCAACTCGTCGAGATTGGTGCGGCGGCGGATTCGTAGGCGGCGGTTGCTCCTTTTAATCTTTTAAGTGGCGGGGTTCTTAAATAAATCCTGCCTCCCTTCTCCTTTTAATTCCCCTTTATTCGATCCCCGCTGCGAGGCTCGATAAAGAAGGATCCTACGTCTGGAATTAAAAATTTAAGGGGATGCGAAAGGGAGAAACCTTCTGCTAAAAATTAATGATCGATAACTCCGGATGATTGCGGTAGAATCTCCCGAAACGACTCGGTTACCCTACTCCCACGCTTCCCGCGACTGAGCCACTGAGGTCAGAATGTTCTCTATCGACATTCTCCTCCGCAGCTCCCTCAACTCTCTCAAGCTAGACTTAACACACTTAGGACTAAAGGAATCTTAAACTGAACCCATCCCAGCTGAATAACAGGCCACCAGCCAAACAGCTTCACCGTTGCACAATGCTGTCGAATGGGGATAAGGACAATCACTCTCCAACCCTTGCTGACGCAACGATTTCTTTGCTAGAACCAACGGGGAACAAACGCCGCGTTTATTCTTCCGCGAGGAGGAGATAGTCGTCGGCGGTTTCGACGTATGGACGTTCTCGAATTACCATGCCGCCTCCCGATAGCGTATCGTTGCCCGTTGCTCGTATTTCTGATGCCCGAGTGAGCGATTAAGCCCACGCCAGGCGAACAATGAAACGTCGGCCGGCGAGGGATCCGTGCGGTCGGCGTCGGTTTGCTTGTTGCGAGAGGGTGCAAGTTATGCACCACTAACGTTCGCCCGCCCTTGGACGTGATCCAACCTCCGCGGGGATGGTAACAACAGTTCGATGCTCCTCTTTTTTTCTGGGGCCTCCTTCCGACCAGTCATCCGGCTGGGGAACGCGGCAAGCGAGAAACTATGACGACACAGTAGCCAGCCGTTGTGGAGGGGATGTTCTGCCACGGGGGAAAGAAATCGGGGGATGTCTTAACGTGGGCAAATGCTGCGTGGACGTTGCCAGTCATTCTATGGCCAATTGTGGACTTTTCGAACGTTTCTCGGTGACTTTCGTGGTTCTTATTGGAGAAAGGGAATGAGGGCGAGGACTCATCTGGGGTAACCTTTACGTTTGCTCTGCCCTGTGTTTAACTTCGTAGGGATGTTGCAGATAAGCGACCGCCAAGTGAAACCACCAACTCGAGACTGTTCGCTTCGATTGGGGGGAGGGGAACGAATTTTAATTAAACCATGTGGAAAGCAGGACACTGAAGTGTGCAAGGTCCCATATAGAATTGCACGAGCAAAAGCGTCAAGATAAAATAACCCCGGGGTAAAAAATGCACGATAAGATATCGATTTCTGGTCGCCTGCAGCGGCGACTACCCTTGCCTCCTCGTTTTCCCGCCTTTTATCGGGTCCACGGAATTTATTTACGGTAATGCATTCTCGATCGCTGGATTTGCAACTCCGGACGCAAGTACGTATATCGGGATACACTAGATGGACCGCAAAAGTTGCGAATTTAGTCGATCCTAAAGGGAGAGAGAACACAGTTTTGTTCGAAATGATTCTGCTCCTGGTAAATTAGCTTTCAAGAGGCTGAACAAGGCAAATATATGATCGGCAAATGGGGTTCGTTTCTGTGGAGCGAAACGCGCGCGTGGATCGTGTCATTGGACGAGCAGAATGATGGTAACGTGTCGAAATGACAGAGAAATGAAGGCGGGGACGATTGCCGAGGACTCGAGGCCCTCTGTGATTAACAGCTTCCATGGATCGCTGGATCGGCCTGCGTCCAATTTGTGAAATAATTTTTCCACTGGTCGCGATTAGTCGATGCCAATTGCTCGTCGAATCACTGTAATTGCCGCGGGCGAGATGAAAGATTCGCGTTTTAATTAAACGTGAAATTCGTTCGTCCGGCGAGTTGAATTAGTTGAATCCCGGCTCCACAAAATGCAATTGTTCCTCGCCCTCGATAGTCAAACCTGGCGTTTTTCTCTCGTATTCCACAGAATTCTATTTATTAAAATTTGCTTCGACGCTCGTACTTGCTCGGTAGACTTGGCTAGTAGGTACCGGAGCGTATTAATGATCGAGGATTCCGTTCGGACCGCGAAAAATTCTCGACACCACTGTAGCACACGGCGAAATTCAAATTTCCCCAGGAATTTCCTAGGCGTCCAGCCGTCATAAATTAGAGAATTGTCCAATGAAAGCGTCTTTCAGAGACGCTCAGGCAACGCGGCCCAGAAGAAAGGACTTTTGTATAGAAAACGATAGATCACGCCAAGAAACGCGGACGTTCGATACTACGTTTCGCCCGGTGAAAGGGATCCGAAATCCTTCTCTCCATATATTTCCCTTCGATCGTCCTTACACTCGATCAGAAGGAAAAAATCGGCCTCCGCGCGGGCCTTTCAGTTCGAGTTATAGCCGCGTATACAATTGCCCCTACAATTTATGGCGTCTACCGATAGAACGGAGGCTCTGGCCATCCACGCGAAAGAAGGCGATCGAAGCGGATTTTTTCCACGAGCTTCGATCGCGTGGGAGTGCTCCGAGTACCTCCAACCCGGAGATATGTCCTCGTAAATGCGGCAATTGGTTTTTAGAATATCGGGGAAGGAGTCAGTCTGTTAACGGCGCCGTAAACGGAGAGCCAATGGCGGCAGCGCGCCGCTGTGTTTCTTCGGCGATCCCGATTCCAGTGAAAAGTAGGCAATAGATGAATAAACGGAGTTTGAGAAATTTTCTGAGCACTGATACAGTTTCATGAATTCTGGAAATTCCTTCGCCCAAACTATTAGTTACAATGTCATTTGAACGCGAGCCACTGTTACGCTACGCGGACGTTTGAGAGCTGCGCCTTTGCCGGTGGCAAACGGCAAAGTTTGGAAGACTTTCCGATAGTTCGGCACAGCCAGCGTGCCCGAGTTGGGGGCAATTAGAGCGGAGCTGAAAATAGTGGCCCGATAGAAATGTTTATTAGCCGTGCACGTGGACGGAATCGGATGTCATTAGATGGCCCGTGCGCCAATGTTATTTCCATGAACGAAGAATAATGGGGAATCGGAGGAAGCCGGGCAAGCGGAAACGGCCCGATGAACTGGCCTGCTACGCGAAATCATGAAGACGAATGGGAACGGAGCCGAACCGTGTGTCATCGTCGTCGTCCCGGTGGCGAAGAAATTTGAGGATTTTCTGGGAACGTCCCTGCCATTACAAATGGACCTTCCCCGCCGAATGGAAAGGTTATTGGTCTCTTACAGGGTTCTTGTGGACTGCTATGGCCAGTAAGAACATATGTATATGCTCTTCACACTCCTCTAAAGCAGACTTTACATTCCTATTGTCCGTTTCTCTACAAATGCTCGAACAGAAATCTCTCTGAATCAAGTGCCCTCTATACATTTCCCAAGTTTTAACGAATCGCCTCCATAAAGCAAAGTGGTTCACTGTAATGTTGCTAATTATACAGTAACAGAGATTCGAAAGTAAGTCGGAAGATTTCTTAGAAGAACCATAACGAGGCGGACCAGTGCTTCACTCTGTTCGCCAACAAGTTTACAGGGGCATAACGTCAGAACGGTAACGCTCATGGCTGCCATTCCGTGACATAAATTCCGCCGTGAACGCACAGGATAGAACTCGCGAAAATCGTCGCCAGCCATCGAGCACGCCTCTTATCTGTGACTACTAAGTAGAAAGGCGAGGCTGACGCGTGGAAATGACGCGTTATAACGATAAAGGTGGACATTTCACGGGCAGTTTCTTGCACGGTTCCCGTGGTTCTTCGCCTAAACCGACTACTCGGAAGGGAAAGAGAGAGATTACGGGGATGTCTCCAGTGAACAAGATTCGCAGATTCCTACGCCGGCTCCCGTAACGATGGTTGCAAGATCTGCGAGAGTTCCGCTGCGATTTTCAGAGCGGGGATCGCCGTTGGCGGAACAGGAAGAGAGATGTTGGAGCGAACGTCTTCAGTCACGTCGAATCGCGCTGGAATTCGAGGCTGGAACGCGATGTTTGGCCTACGAATGGCAATATACCCGGGTCCATCTGTCCGTGAAACGCGATCGTAACCCATCGTTGCTCAGCTGCATCGGGCACGTGATGGTAACGTTCTTCCTGCGAAGCGTTTAGCATTAAATCGCATTGCCGGCGAGCTCGCAAGCTCGCGTAATTGCGAGCTGCAATATTTGTGAGCCGGTTGCACGATCTTCTTCGTCTGTAGACAGTGATGATCCTGGATGTTGGTTTTAGAGAGAAAACGCTCTTTTTTCCTTCGCAGCTTGTACATTTCCCTCGCTTTGTCAAGTCGCCCATTACTTCACGTCGTTGTGAAACAACACGGAGTCCATGAAATCGCAAACAAGAAGCTTCGGAGCATACACATACGTAGCGTGGACAAAAATTTCAGGCACTCGAATGCTCATTTGATTCCGGCGCACGTCGCGGCAGAGAAAACTGTTTTGATAACTTCGCAGGTCGCGCTGAGAGCAACTTTCCCCAAATGGGGTCCAGAGATTAAACTTGCACGCACACATTTTGTCGGAATAGAGAGAACGCCTTCGGTCCGCGGGACACGCGGCTTTATTACGTTCTCTGATTGCGAACGCGCGTTTTAGCCGTCCCGTTATCAAGGAATAATTAACTGGCCCGGCTATTTGCACTTTAATCGTGCCCGTAAGCACGCAAAAATGGAGATTATAGTCGCGTTAGTTCAGGGTCGACCGTTCAACTTCGCCCAGCTGGAATTCGCGAACAGGCGTATCAGAAAACAATCCCTGCGGCTGCCGCGGAGTTTCCCGCCGCCGCTGCGAAATTTCGAACCGCGGGGGTAATTAACTGTCTCCCCGTACAACAATAAGATAACGGGTTCGCGGTAAAGGGAGAAGGGAATCTGGGCGTTCCGTGGTGAACGACGCTGTAACCGCTTGTGTTTCGACGTAGGCTCTGTTGGGTGTATCGTGTAATTAGAAATTGTACATCGAATCATTCGCGTCGTAACGTTTCACTGTCGATTTTCGATGTGTCTCTAAGGCCACGCGCGATTCCCGATGCTCGTAACTTCGATTATTTCACCGAACAGTGATGCTCCGCAGCCTGATCTTTCAATGTTCCAATTGCTAAATCTGCGTTAGGGTAAGTCAGGGAGAGACGGTCATACGGGAGAGATGGGCAGTGACAGTATTGTTTAGAAGGAAACGCCTGATGGCGCTGCCTCGACGTGGTTACAAAGTGTCATAGAAAAGTAACATTCGCAGTTCAAAGCGTTGGAATAAAACATTTTTAAAGGTTTGTAAATCCACTGTGAAATTTAAGCTAGTGCTTCAAAATGTTTGATCTATATTTTCGTCACCTTGTTTGTGTTATTTATGCTGAATATTTTTAGGTCTCAAGATGTATTTTCGATAGTGTATTGTTTACAGTCTTTTTAACCTTAAAGTATTCGGGGTTACGTTTGTTAGTCTAAGTGAAATTGGAATGACTATCTTACCAGGGTTTTAAAGGAGAGATGGTAAATTTTTGTCGGGGAGAGATGGCCATATTTGTATTTCATGTAATTTCAGATATTTTGAAGGTTGTTTTTGTATAGCCTAGCCTGGTCCTAGCATCTAATATGGTCTTTACTAATTTGAAACCGAATGTACACTTGAATCGACCAGCCCAAGTTTTGGAAGATATCGTTCCTGTGCCGTTCAAAAGGTACTCTACTCGGAATCGCGTCAAACAACCGGGAAAATTATTAACGTCGCAAACACATATTAACACTCGAAAAATGAGTGGCAGGGCGATGGCGGAAAAAGTATTAAAACAACAAAAGTCCTCCAAAAAAAATAATAAAATTTGGCAATAAATGTGATTCTGTTCATGAGTTAGCCTTTGACATTAATAATTGCAGACGATGCGGAGAAAATTATTGCGAAACGAAAAAAAAGGAGACTAGCTAAGATGTATTTAAGTTACGTGGTTACTGGGCCCATGAAAATTGCACAGCATTTCACACTATGTGTCAAACATGCGGATTAGAAGACTCACAGCAAAAGCCCAAAGAAGTTTTGAACGGGCAAAAACGAAAGTGGACGGAAACTAGAAAGAATCTGTGATAACTAGATAAGGTCCACAAGTTGTTAGCCTGAAAGGTATATATGACCATCTTTCCCGGACATTAAGGGAGAGATGGGCAATGGCACTTTTTTTTCATTTGTAAAATTTGTATATTAAATAATAATTTTTCGTTTATTGATATTAACGGATACCTATGTAGACAAAGGATTGAAGTTTTGTTCTACACCATTTTCGTTGCTTTATTTCAAATAGGTTGGCTGCAGGAGGCTCCAAACGAAACTATAACCATCTCTCCCGGACTTACCCTACTCCGGCAAAGTTTAGTTCCCGAGGTGTGCGTTACTTGGATGGGGAACTGTATGCAAAATCGAACAATGCTCGATGGCGCGTTAAGGAAGCCCGCTTAAGAGGAAGTAATCTTTGCGGGGTTGGGAGATGCATCTAGGGCCACGGCGAAAATGTCCTTCATAGACAATGGAGCTTACCAGGGCGTAGTGCGAAGAAGCGGCCCACCAGATTCCTACGTACCGATTAAAAGTGTCCCAGTTCCCCGGCATCGTGTTTCTCATTGTGCCCGCGAACTTGAAAGCCTTGATCGATCACATCCCCGGCTACACTCTTTCGAAACCAGAGTCGCGAGGGTGGCCACTGTTTTTCACCCGAATTTCGCGACTGTCCTCCAAACTCCACTACCCCGAACGATACTCCGAGTAATTAATACGAGCGTCGACGTTGTATTGCATTTTTAAAAACAGGTATACAGTAAATTCAATCAATCACCGTCCGCCAATTCATTTGCATCGCGACGCCGTTGGAAAAATCGAGCGCGGGATTTATTTATGATGTTTTTCCATCGCGCGACCGTTGCGCACGCCAAAATGTAAAAGGGTAGTAAAGCGTCGCGTCACATTAATAAGCCTTTATCAGCGCAATGACGACAAAGTGGCTCCGAAATTCGAATACCTAGAGCTCATAGAGAAGCATTTTTCAGTGGACAGAGGGAATCTCTTTTTTTTTTTTTGTTCCAGTCGGATCAATCGGGCATTGTGTAGAACGATTCCAATTATTCCACGGTCCGACACAAGATCGAACAGGCCACTGCGCTGGTTTGTACACACAACACGGCCCGCTTTTGTACGGGCGATCGTTTAAACCCGATATATTTGGATCCGACTCAATAAAGATCTCAGCCACGGTGTTACCGCGAGATAAATGTTGTACCAAAATTACAGTCGCAGCTGACCTCGTCCCGAAAGTGCAATATATTTCGCGGGATCCGGCCAACACGCCAAAACGATGTACCTACTGTCCGGACACGATTGCACCCGACCACCAGCGTGTGCACCCACGCCTGGATATTGTATGAATCAAATTGCTTTTCGACTTGTCCTGGTAAAATTTAGACCACCCTTCGCCGTTTGTTATCCGATTGAAAGCACGTGTTTCGTTGGGTCACGGAGCAAGCCTTTTCTTCTTCGCGACTGCTTCCTCTTTGTCATTTCAGAAGGAAATTCTTCGACCCCGTTCTCTTGTGTGGATCTTTATTCCCCGATGTTTAATATCAGGTAGTTTGTACAAGGATGACTATAAAGGAACAACTTCTTCCATCTACGGAATACAAGTTCGCGAAGCTCTAATTCGTATTGAAATAAAATGGCCTTCTATGAAATTAGAGTGTTCCTCTGGCAAAATTTCGGTCATGCCGCCTCGTCTGCGATCCTCGCGCGGCTACCAACATTCGGAGCAGTCGGAGCTCGTAACTCTGATCTGTCCCCTGGCTTGTTCGACACGTTGCATTCCCAAGATGGAGTAAAGATTGTTCGGCTGCGGGTCGCGGCGAACGAGTCTAATGAAAAGACGTTTCAATTTCGCTAAAAGCTTTCATCGATTGTCGCTGACGCAGCCCGGCGTGGCCAGCGGCGGGGAGTTTAACACGGCGATCGGTTAAACAGAACGACGTGACATAATTTATGCGCGGGTCTGCGGCCTATCGCTGCAGCAGAGGGTAATGGATACGCGGCAGCTTCTGTTGCTAGATTTGATTTTATCGGAATCACTGGAACACCGGCCCCGCGACAATAGACCGACATTCGCTTGGAAATCTAGGACGCTCGTGTATTTCGACAGACACCTCGTCATTATTATAAATTCCTCTGCTAGCACTCCCTTATCATCCTGCGCTGTAGGTTTTTTATTTTTTTTATAAGATTTTTATTCAACATTACAGTGTCTAGGGTGACTGTACCTAATATCGCCACTGTTCCTAATATCGCCACACGCTATATCTCGCAAAGTAAGCTCTAAAATTTATCGGTTATGCACTGAATTAGTACCTAAACATATGTAGGAAGACATACTGTAATTGCAGCATCATGTGATCAGCAATTACAGAAAGAGAAGTATTTTAGTGAATCTTAATAGTGTAAAAATATATTGAACTGCCACAATTTTACATCACATTCGGAGAAGGTAAGTCTAATAATTTCGTGAATGCAAGAATATCTACTAGAAATACCTAACTAATGATGTACTTCAGCAATTAAATCGATTCAAATATTTTCCGTAATGAAAATAATGTTTTTCTTTTAGCAGTATGGGTGTTCTCAATACCGCCTACCGGAGAACAATGGTTTCGATGTAATGTTTGTTGTAGGTAGTGTTACGAAATGTATCGAGCAACCGTAATAAACTTTATTTGTCCAATATGTACCTACATCGGAACATAAAAAATAAAATATTTTATAAATCTATATTTTTAAATTTCTATATTTTTCTAATAAAAATGAAATCGAAGATGCATAAAAATACATTTATAGGGCAAGAAATAATAAAAGCACATGTGAAAATGACTTTAAAAACATATATATATATATATATATGAATTAATCAATATTTCTTAAGTTGCCGATATTAGGTACACTTTATTCAGGACCCGATTTTTGCATGTCTTACGTTTGTTGAGTCCTAATTAAAAATTTGTAGGTTTCAACGATTCTAACTTATGCTACATGAAAGATAAATAATTTCTCTTTTCTTTGATACGAGCTGCATGCAAAAATATCAATTATTATTCAATTGACAGCGATTTAACATTTGCCTGGTGATATTAGGTAGAGTCACCCTACATATCACATTGTCATCGCATGTAGTGAATAATCTACAACTTAATCCTTTATGCGCTTGATTGCCTGATCGTATAGGCGACGCTCACAACCTTGTTTTTACTATTTGTTTACTAAAGTTGTAGGAAGTATTTATATTACAATTTTAAATCAGTAAGAAAAAGTTACTTTAGGGTATCGAAAAGTTATTTTCTTCGGTATACATGTCTATTGTGTATCTATACTGCTAGAACATGGATTTTCTTTCTTTATCATATATCCAAAATTTGGATTAATATTTATCATATGTTTTGAGATATTTAACGTGTTACAATCGCCCCCCTGTTACTATCGCCCCCGGTCTACCCTACATATAAAAGTTTTTTTTTTCTTCCACTATAGTGGGTAACATTTTGTCCTCCTGTATCCGGAAAACGGACGGAGCCGCCCTAATAAAACCGGAATATATATTTTGTCTCCTATTGATGGGAGTTAAACGACTTTTCACACGTATAAAACACATGCACACATTCATTCCACAATGCAAACACCTTATATCTAGCCTATATACATATTTACAAAAAAAATAAAAATAAGGCCATAGTGCCGACAGAACAGGTCAGCTATATTTCTAGAATATCCTGCGCTGTAGCTAACAATTCACATTGTCTCTAGCTCCCGTTAATTATCCTTGTACTTCGATCGGATACAATTCTTCAAAAGACCCGAGATTCAACTCACGTCCCCATCGACACTCTCTCGCTTCACCTCTCAAGATCCCCGCCGCGTGAACGCTGGAAATTAACTTTACCATCGCGGCTAATCCCTCGAAGAACCTCGGTGGTCCCGCTGACAAGTGGCTTTCCACTTCGAGACCCACGAATTTACCTGTTGTACGGCGGCGAGACCGTGTAACTTACAGGCAACTGAGGGCTGGGAATTGCCTGCAGCTTAAACGCGTATCCGGGCGGACTTTGACTGGGACGGAACCGGTGGAACGGCTAACCGACGGGACGGCTGCAATTGAGGCAGCGCAAGGAGTTAGACGCGCTGCCCTCGTGGCTCCCATATCACCGAGGAAATCTACGCCGCTGCTAGACGAGGATAGACGAGGATATACACCTAGCCAGCTCGTACGCTATCCGCCCCGCCGACGGTGGCTGACGTTCAATTTTCGTCGATCACGTATGTGTGACCGCCCCTGGCCACTTGCACGCTGGAAACTAGCCCCAGGCCCTGGGTCATTCGGAAACCGAGGCAGTTTATGAAATGTACTTTCTTCGATGTTGCCCCCGTGCCTGTTCCCTCGACGTTTCCCTGTAAGATACGAGCTTCCCCGGCGATCGTTGGTGGTCGGGTCTAAAGTTTTCGGGGGAAGATTGTCAAAGGCTAAGTTGGTGGATTTTGGTGGCTACAGGGTAGACTGGGTTGTCGATGGTGAAATTTTAGATTTAGAATTTCCAATCTATATTGCGTGGACGGGAACGGTAAAGGACAGTGCCCGATTCTGCAAACGTTTCAGGGAGAGGTATAGAGTATCTGTTAAAGCCATCGAGTTCTCTGAACTGCAATATTTGTACGCTGCAGGGATGATCTTTGGATCAGTTGAGTAGATAGTGCTTCCCCGAGTTCTTCTTTACGATACAAACAATAAATTGCAGGCATAGTATCCACTAAACTGAGCTCCAGAGCTTCTGCAGGAAAACTCAGCCTTCGAGTATACTTAATCTGTCCCGTCTCCTGGCTTTTCATGTAGATTCGCCGTTCTGGAGCTCCTCGGTTTGCATACAGTTTTATCCCTGCTTATCTGTCGGATATGTCTGTGCCCAGAGGTAAGAGGACCGGTGCAGGATTCGAAGATGCCACGTTTTATTCCTCTGAGTGATTCTCTTCAAGACGCGCAGATCCTTATGTACGTATTCAGGCCATCTGGGCTAGCGTATTATTATAGTCGATACTTACTCTGGCCTCCGAAACCCTCTATCCGCCTTTCTCCACTTCCATAATAACCTACCCCGCTCCTAAAGTTCTCAAATATCCCAGGGGAGGTGTTGCGAGCTCGTAGCCAGTGGTACCCGCGCAACCCTTAATTTTCTCAAAGAGGGACTTAAGCATTAGATTAAGCATCCGAATGCTCCTCTGTTTCACTTCATATTTGAATCTCGCATAAAGTCTCGTTATGCATTTCCATGAATACGTATTACTTCCCTTCAATTATTCATCGCTCTTCAACTTCTATTTATTGACGCAACATTCTCTCTTTCACGCGAAACTCGGTTACCCCAATTTCATTGTCCATTTCCATCTACGTTCCTACTATCTCCCGACACATCAGTTATCATTAGAGTGAGATCAAGGGGCTCGATAACTTCGCTATAAATACTAATCAAGATTTGAGACGACGAAATGTAGATGGATCTAGTCCACTCGAAATAGAAGGAATCTCAAATCTGTCTGGAATTTTCGTTTTTAAAGGGTGGAAATATGTGCCACAGAAGTGCAATATTTAATTGTATAAACGTTCACGGGGCATGCGTTCTCCCCGAAGTTTCTCGCTTATGAATTTGCCGCGTACGCGACGAAAGCCTCGTCCATCCCCCGTCTCTGGAGCGCAACCCCTACTACCGGCCCCTTTCGAAACGCTTCGCCCTTTCACGGGTAATCCCATGAGCTCTTGACGACTGTTTTTCATTTGAAATCCTGCGACGGATAAAACACGTATTTATAGGCGATATAGAGGGGCCGCGCGCGGACCGGTATTTATGGAAACGGCGTATATATCCCGAGCGCAGCGCTCGTAAATCGATAACGTTTTGCCTGATATCGGCCTGGTTATTTTCAGGGGAAAAAGAATTATCCCCGATGATGAACTGGTTTTCCGTTCGTCGGGCTGGCTGTCGCGCCGAGGGAACCGCGAGAACAGATTTAAAACGAGCTTTGTTGATTCACTGGAGGTCTGTGCGTGTCACATGTTATTGATTAAGACCACGTTTCACGATACACTATTTAGTAATCAAACTTTTTCATTAGTAGGATTGTTGCTATTCGTAAGGTTTTTGGTGGATATGAATTTGACAGAGGCGTGAATTTGCATTAATGATCCCGACATCCTTGTTAAAATCGAAGTATGGTAAAGGGCTCAAATTTCGTCCCCCCGCATTTCTCGATTCCTATGGTTCGAATTTTCAGTGTCATCTGGTGGTAAATGTTGCACTAATAGTATACGTCAGTATTCTGACAGACTTGCGAGTAACAGGTCAAGTGTTTGTGCGATTGCGAAGGAGAAGAAGATTTTCGAACACGGTGAGATTTTACAGAATTCAGTATGATAGCACGTTACTCGTAGAAGTGAATATTATTTCGAATCGAAGTTGTACAACTTTTTTGGGCACATTTTGTAGTTTCTTATACGCAATAACTTCGATGGCAATCACTCGCGTGGTCTGTTGGAGCGATCATTACATTGAAACTGCGCGAATTTCAAATTTCGTCCCCTGAAAACTAATGGAAATTGAGAACGATTTTCTAAAAATTTGTTATTTGAAATAAAAAGGGCTGAAACACGAACAGTTACAGGAGTGAATTATCTGTTATCGGTTTTCAAGCAATTTTAGTAGAAACGTTTCATGATTTGTAAATGCCGAAACGAAAACAGTGGAATAAGGAGTCCATGCGAAAAGAAGACGCTCATTTGTCGTGATTGCTTGCACACATAAACTGTAAGATCACTTGTTTGAATAAAAAAATTAATTTTTCAATTTACTCGATGCTTTACAAATATTTTCATCGGGGACGAAATTAGGAACACTTGTTTCAGATCTCACATTTTCACATTTTGTTTATTATCTCTTATTGACACGGCATAATTACAATTTTTTGATTCGTGGATACATACAGAAACGTTCAAAGAAAATTCATGCCAAGCGCCAGCTCATTTCAACATTTTATACACTCTACAGGGTCAAATACAAAGTGGGGACGAAAGAGTGACCCAAAAATGAGGCCTTTTTTAGCCTCTTTTTGGTCCCACGATTTTGGAACTGAATTTTGTGCCAAATGATACCTTATGATGAGACATCAATCACAACAAATTTTCAAGTTGAGGTGACAATTAGTTTCTGAGATATGGGAAGTCAAAGAAGTGAAAATTCTTTAACGTGTGAGTCGATGCGCTGCGATGTACGAACTTCTATGTCAGTCCAATAATTTACACAATTATTTTTAGGGGTTTTGCGGACTGCTAATAACGAATTTGAGCTTAGATTTTCAAAATTCACAAAAAAAATAAAAATCAAAAAATTTAAATGTCCGTGTAGTGGGTGCTTTTTTAATATATCGACCACCATATTGGTACGGCCATTGTGAATTTTGATATATTTAAAAAAGCACACACACTACACAGTCATTTATATTTCTTGATTTTTATGTTTTTTTCGTGAATTTTGAAAATCTAAGTTCAATTTCGTTGTTGGCAGTCAGCGAAACCCCTGGAAATAATTGTTTAAATTATCGGACTGACATAAAAGTCTGTACATCGAAGCGTATGGGCTGACGCGTTAACGAATTTTCACTTCTTTGACCTCCCATATTTCAGAAACTAATTGCCGCCTCAACTTGAAAATTTCGTGTGATTGATGTCTCATCATACGGTATCGTTTCGCATAAAATTCCGTTCCAAAATCGTGGGACCAAAAAGAGGCTATTTCTTTGGGTCCTTTACCCTATATAGGTTACACTTTCAAAGTTCCGCCGCTTCTTTCAGCTTCCTCTACATATCCCTCTATCAAGCCATCTTCCACGTCCCTTATACACCCTTGTACACCGTGTTTGCCCGTTACTCTAAATTTTAACTCCGCCTCCATTCCCTCCACTCGACCTAGAATACAACCACTCGAAAGATTACGATCAGACGCAAGCGTACCCACATTCCCCTCGTATTACTTCTAATATCGCCAAGACGCTGTTTCCGCGGGCTGATAAAAATTTTCCAATTAAACCGCGTCACCCCGACACGAGGCTCCTCCAACAGGATTAAGCGCATCCTGGACGCTCGTGAACCCGATCCTCCAAGCAGAGGGTCTCGTTAAGCCGTTTCGAAGAGGGTGGGGAAAAGGAAAGCGAGCACTTGTTCGATTCAAAGGTAGCCAAAGTTCCCTGACTGCCAACGAAATTGTTTGCACAGGAAAGTTTCCTTTTGAACCCGACCCCAGGTAGCTTCTTCAGCCTTCTCAACGCGATAACTTCTCCTCATTACTTGAGCAGCGCGGCAAGGCCGACCTTATCAATTCTCTGTATCAATGGAAATCGGGGTTCGAAAGATTGTAAACGCGTGTTTCCTCCTGGCGCCGCGACGTGGGGAGAACAGTGCGTTCGGAGACAGTGCCGGGGCAAACGCCGAGCTGGCGGTTCGTCTGGTGTGTCTCTAACTTTGCCAGTGGTTGACGCTGGTTTGCAAAGCAAATATTACCGTAGCGCCGAGTAACGTCGCGTGCGCTCGTCTCATTTGTTGTTAATACAAATCCGTTTGCGGCGGGGGCTGGCTTCACTCAAAGGCGCCCGTCGCCGAGCAACGCGGGCGGCGGGCTGTTGTTTCGCTGACTTGTTTTTCTTTGAACCCGCGGAAATCCATTGAAGCGGCAAAGCAATTTGCATTATACCCGCGCCACCGTTTCCAAACATCAAAATCGTGCACGCTTGTCGGGCACAATCGCAGCCCCGCTGCCAGCCGTCGCAACAAAGGAGCACTTAATCTTACATCGGTGGGCGGGGATTGAATTGATTTTCCAGGGTGCTGCGAGCGCACACTCTTAATGGACGTGCATTAATTTTCCAGCCGCTGTCGGCTGTCTATCGGTGTTACGCGTTTGCTTCGCAGCGGGCCAAAACTCCCCGCTCGAGGGCAGCCACGGAGCGTGGCAGCCGCTGCAGTTCGCCACAGAATCCGAGGAATCGAGCGCCATTCGGGGGATTCGCGTAAGTGCTAACCTGTTAATTGGATTACTTCTGCGAATGATTGAGAGTAAAGGTTCGCGCTGTGGTTATAGGTGCACTGTAAATTCGCGATGCTCGGGTCTGGATTTTCCAGTAATGTACGCTCTTAAAAGCTTGGTATTAACGAAGGATATTTATTATATTCGGGGAAGAGAATAGTGATTACTTGGGGGTGATAAAGCGTTTCCCGCTCATATTCTTCCTTTCATCTCCTCGCTCCACCCCCCCCCCTCCCCCCGTTTCACGGAAACTCTCTATTTTTCAACTAAAGCGTCCCAATGCTGATGGAAATCAGTACGCAGAGGCCGATAAAGAAGCCCCTTCCACCCTTTCCCCCTGTCCTCTTAAACGTTATACCGAAATTTCGATTCGATCGAGAAGATTCGTTTGCAATCGGATCGACAATGCTTCGGAATCCCTATCCCCGGATACGGAGAATGCCGTGGGTCGGGGCTGCCGCGCGATAGCCGCGTAAAACTCTCATGAAAATCCGAACTCCATCTGTAACAATCTGCTTGGCTGTTTACGCGCCACCCCCTGGTAATACGGGTCGTCTATAAAAACGCAATATCCCCGACAATGCGCAGCTGGGAGGATCGTAGGAGATTTACGCCGCCCGGAAGCACCTGGATTTTTGATTTGACACCTCCGCCGCTCCCACGGACTTGCACCCCCTCGATAAGCATTCCGCGAATGACGAGCTTCGCGGGCCACGGGCGCACGCACGGCGCGCGCTCCTTATTTACGAGCCGCGGGGAATTTTACACTGCCACCGGTTTCCTCGCCGGTATCCCCGCCGATGTCCGTCGTTTCATTCCGAAATGACCCCGTCGAGCACCGCGAGGAACGCCGCGGAGCCTTTTTATTCCTGGCCGTATCGCGCGCGCTTGTATTTATGATGTAGACGCGGAGATCGTAACTTCCGGCCTCCGTTGCCCCCTATCGCGCAATATACAGCCCGCGGAAAAAAAAAACGTGCAATCGGTCGGTGGTACCTTGACGGTTTCTGTGTAGGTGATTTCGCGGGCGCGCGCCCTTTTCCAGGGGATGGTGCGCGTTTGTCGACTGAAAATCAGGGTAGGTCGCTTCGGCGATGGGTTGTTATTGCTCCAACAGAGATTTCCGATAATTAATTTGATATTAACGAGGGATTGCCTGTCAGTTGGGTAATTACGTAAGTTCGCCGCCGTGTTTATTTATTTCGAGATTGAAATCGAGGGCAATTCCAGGGGGATTCTGCATGAATGGAGATTCGTGCTGGGTGGTCTTGTAATTATTAGTTGAAACGCGATAGTTTCGGGACGATTCCATGTGCGACTCATTATGTTGGTAATTCAGAGCAATCTTCATAGGTAGCTACTTAACAGTTGGCCAGCTTCGTTACAGCGCATTGCAGCGTTGATCAGCTTTCCGAGTATCCGCCGATCAAGCGGCCAGCTCTAGTAGGCCCCGATCCTGTAAACCGATCAGGATATTTAATTAATTCGCTTGTAAACTGGCAGCAACGATTCGCGGCTCGGTTAGGCGACTCGCCAAACACTCTGCCCCGTCGGTTGCGCCCGATTCGGGATCGGTACACGCGATCACGGTGTGGACGATTGGTTTCGAGGATTACCTAATTCCTGACGAAAACTATTCAGGGTATAATTTTGTTGCGGCGGCCACTCGACGATAATGATTATGTCCAGCGTAGATGCCGCGCCGGCGGAGAAGCGTTAATCGAATCGACACACGCTGGCACGCGTTAATTACCGCGTTTCGCAACGACGGGACAAGAGGAAAAGTCTCATCTGACGGCACGCGCGCCGCCATCTCTCTGACCCCGTAATTATTTAAACTTTCCCCGCGGCGGGGAATCGGTTTTAATTAATACGAACTTTTCGACGGGACGCGCGTGTATGCGCGACGTCCGCGCGACGTCCGGCACGAATTTAATAAACTGAATTTTTTTCGGCGGATTTCGTGAATTCGTGGGGAAAAGGTGTCCATCCGCGTGGCCGCGCATTTCGACGAGCCTGGCTCACGATCGCGGGGGGGATTTCAAGCGAATCTGGTGTAACTTCTGTTCCACAGAGAAGTCTCCTCTAAGGAAGGAAGTTTTCCCAATTAATTCTATGTACAGAGATAATCTTGTCCCAAGGATCGACAGAGCCTGTCCCTCGACTGTTCACTTGGCTCATCCAGCGAATCTTGAGCAGGCTCGTCGAAAGTTTCCGCGTCTTTGATCTCTCCTCATACAGCAGTGAAAGTGTCACAGGGCGGATGAAGGTGTTCGCGCGAACCGTTTGACAGTTAACGCTCTTTTTCCTTTCCTTCCCTCTGGTAATAGAGTTTCCCCCGGTTCTCCAGAATCCTCAGCTCCGGCGGCAGCGGCGGCAGTAATTAAAATCTTCAGGGCCTTTGATCGACGAGCGTGACTGCGTTCCGAAACGGACCCGCGCTCGTTCCAAGCGAATTCACGCCCCTCTTCAATCGCCCCGGCACGCACGTGTAAATGAAAACTTTCACGGAAGTGTGCTCCAATTCTATCGAGGGTTTTCTCTTTTATCCGAAAATCTTCCATTCTTGCCCTCCCCGGGCCCCTTGGCAGTCGAGTATTATTCCTGCTAATTAAGTCGCTTAAGTTACGAGCACCTTCTCCCCTCGCCATCGTTCACCCCGGCTTGTCAGAGCGAAACGCGGAAAATTTAAGGGCGTCCCACGAGCCACGGGGAAATTGTTTCAAATCGCCTTTCGAACTTCGTTGTTCGTTCGTTTTTCCGAATGAATCCCGCCCTTTCGAACGTAGAGGGACATTTCAGCTGGCGACTCGATGCGATTCTCCTCGAGCCTCTCTGCTTTTAAACAACTCTCTGAAACTAAGTAGAAATAATCGGTTGGCTGCGTTTCACAGCTGCCTCCGAAACGAGCTGTTTCACTGATGGCGTAGAAAATCTCGACGATGCTTTTGGAAGGATGTAATTAGTGTGGCCAACTTTGGTGCGCCGTGCAGGGTGAACCGTTTCCAACCAGGACACTTGCGCCGCTCTTCGATCCTCGTTTTGTAGCTCGAACACTCATCCTGGAACAAGCGCGACGCTTAATAACGAAAAAATGCACTCGCCCCTTTGTCGCGGCGTTAATTGTTCGTCCCCTGGCGCAGCGAGCCACCTGTGGGAAGCGTCTGAGTCGCGTTCATCCGCTTTCAGCCCCATAACAATCAAGCTCCGCCGCGTACATAATTGTCGTCGAGGGGTAAATCGATGGTAGCTCGCGTAAACGGAACGGTTCGCCGCGGAACAATTAATCCGCCTCGTTCACGAGCCTCGGATTAACCCCCGTTTCCAATGACTTCTCTTTGTCCATCCCATCCGCGCGCCTCTTTCCTCCACTTCGTCGTAAATAATCGTCGAAACATGGACCAGCCACTTCTTTCGCGTCGAGGACACTTTCGATGCTTTTACGGTCGATTCAGCGGCGGAGTGTCGATCACTCGTTGGGGTTGATATTTACGAGGGGTATAAGAGGACGCTGTCGCGTGAGCAGGATGTTTGCGCAACGCCTATTAACTGCTTGTTTATTGCTGGCGTGTGTAAATGCCGGCTGCGTTTGATCGATCGTTGTTACGCCGAGTGAAAGTTGAAGGGTGGAGTTCCGATCGGTTCGAGTGTACTTCGGCGAAGGTATTTGGGCAACGCTGGAAGGAACTCTGGTAACTTGATTGCAATCTGTAACGCGTGCTATTAAAACTGAGGAGTGGTGATTGAAACCACTCCCCCCCCCCCCTCTTCGCCGCAGCGTCGTCATCAAAATCAATGCGTCGAAAGCAGTCTCGACAGGTGTACTTTCCTGCAGGGGCGATCCGTAACAGCAGGACGCGCCCAGGGGGCATTAATTTGACGGTCTCGAAAGCAATTTGCTGCCTTGTCAGGGGAAGACGAATGTTAGAGACGACGGGGCCTACGTTTCTCCCGCGTCTCGAGTAGCTGGCGCTCCCTTCCTCCTTCGGGCAACTCAACCCCTGACTCCCTCGATTCCGCGTTAATAAATTGACGATGGATCGTGCTGGCGAATCGCAGGAATCCTTCGCGTGTCCAGA
Source organism: Andrena bucephala (assembly GCA_947577245.1). NCBI lineage: Eukaryota > Metazoa > Arthropoda > Insecta > Hymenoptera > Andrenidae > Andrena > Andrena bucephala. The sequence goes on from OX387715.1 coordinate 115,881,563, forward strand.
TTTCCCAGGGCAAATTGCTTCGAGTAAGTTTCTGCGATGGACTTTGCCGATCGATGCCCTAAGTGGACGATTAATGCATCGTATTTAAATACAGCAAGCTACTTAGGCCTTCCGAGGCTCAATGAAGTTTTTACTTCATTATTAACGCTAGCGCTATTCTAATGATCCTTTCTTAAGGGGGTAGGTAACCCTTAAAATATTCGAAAATTCGATTTTGCGACGTTTGCATATTCCGTTAGTTATGCACATATTTTCTACGTATTTTAAGCGCAACCGGGCCCTAAAGTGGAAGGAATTACAGGCAAAAATGTAAAACTGCATGTCCAACTTTAAACGTGATTTCACAGAAACTACGTTTTCCAAAAGGGTGAACATAAAATCTCGAAAATCGCTCCAACCATTTGAATGAAAATTTACAGGTAGGTGCAGAGAATTATTCCCCACAATGCGTCGGGAGCACATTTTCAATATAAATTCTTAAAAAAAAAAAAAAATTATTTTTCCCACGAAAGAGGGATAAAATCATATACATCAAGATAAAAATTGTATTAATTTGTTTATCAAAATTTTGCTTCCAAAACAAGATGGGGACTGTCTTACAGATTATAAAAATGGCATTACTTTGTGTTTTAGCGCACACGCGCTCACATTTATATTTATAACTTTTTTCCCGCAGTATATTTAAAATTTTCATTTGGTGCGTTAAAGCCAACGAAATGACGCTTAAAAATGAAAACAAAAATTAACTCTATATTCATTTATTACTTCAGACTATGCGTTTGAAAAAGGGCCGGATTTTGAGCTGTTGAGGGTTACCTACCCCCTTAAGTCTGAATGCATCCAAGCCTCTTCAATGATCAGTATTCTGGATCTCTTTACATCGCGAGGTTGCTACTGCTCGTGTAATCCATAGCATAAAGATTTCATGGATTCCCGTAGTTTGAAGGGAACGAAGACAAAGTTCACGCATGTTAGATCGCTGTTGGTGGAAAGTTACGGTCCCTTCAGAACCCGATAACGATTAAAATTCCATGGTCTCGCGTTCGAAATTCGCGGCGCGCCCGCGCCGATGCATTAAGCATACGTACGCTCGAGTTGGCCAACTTTCAAGCCCGCTAATATTCGTAAGTCAGCGGCGACGGTGCTTTATCGGGCGATTAACTTCGACGCAAACGGCCGATAAGAGTGCCCGGCACGGGGAAACTTTAAGACTTGCCAGCGTGTATCCGGCTACATCGCATTCCGCATACCATAAGATTTCCCACGAGCCTCGTGGCTCATCCAGACACTGGCGACTATCTCTCCACCATCCCTCTAGCGACTTTGTTTTAGTATTCGAAACAATATCCCCCGGAACTTTCCGAAGACACGGCACACTTGCTGTTTTTCGCATGAGAAATGCTCGCGCTTCGCGGCAAGCCAATTCCTTGCTCGTCTTACCGCCATACTGCTGACAAGAAGCTGCGCGATGCTTCTGCCTTCTTCCACAACGCTCATGCCAATTTATTTACCTCGGAAATTTCGAAGGAAATTCGTCATTTTTCTTTCTGCCGCGTCGATCAAGCTATTAAGTAGGGTAATTGTGGGAGAGTTGCCGCACGTTACGCAAAATTGTAACTGTGTCTAAATTTTGCAATGAAAATGTTTTCCAAGGATACATATTATTAGTTCAACATCTTGTGATTCTACTAGCATCAAAGAAAATTAAAATTGTAATATTTGTCACCTTTAAAAAATTGAAACTAAAAACATCCTTCGGTAGGAGAGACGCCGCACATGCGGGAGTGGTGCCGCAATTCGAAAAATGTTTAATTTTTTATTTAAACTTGTTAATTCTAACTTTTTATATAAAAAAATAGTAAAAACAAAGTAAAATGAAACATTTTCATTTTATACAATTATAAAATTGGAAAATTAAATGGTTACAGAAGGTACAGATATTATTTCTGCTTTTCGAAATTTAACATTCTTTCTTCTTCCTCCCACATTCGTTACACATAGTGTTGTACAGGGTGCATGTTTCATGCAGCCACTTTTTACATTTTGGACAAATAGTGTTGTTAGTTTCAAGACGCCTTCCTAAAGTTCTTGTCGCAATTCCATAATATCGTTCTGCTTCACGTTTGCCGATTTCACCAGCATTTATTCGATGTAATGCTTCGATCAAAGTTTCTTGACTCCACTAAGCTTTAAGCTTAGCGTTAGATTTTCTTTCATATTCAGTTGGCATCTTGAGATTAAAATAGAAAAAAATGTGAAAAAAGAGTAAATAGTCCACAAATATGTTTGGATGATAAGATTATTCATTAAAAAATAAATAAATTACCTTGAGATACCGCGTTAGCTATTTTAAAAAACTTTTTTGGTCTTTTAAACATTAAAAACATCATTTAAATCGACTTAGGTTCCGAAACAGTACGGTATCAAAGTGCGGCATCTATCCTAAGTAAAAGTGCGGCGTCTATCCGAAATGTCCGGGAGAGGCGCCGCACTTTCGTATTTCCACATGCTATGTCGAAAGTAACCTATTCTGCCAAGGAAATATTCTACAAGGTCCCTTTAACGTATTACACAAGTTGTATCAAGAAAAACTATGAATTTTTAGTTACTATGATAGTAAAAATAAACGCGACGTATAACTTAATTCAGGCAAAGTGCGCTAGGCTTACCTCGAAAAACATAAAAATCTTTAACAATAATGCAGGAGACACGCTCTTGCTTGGCAAACTGACCCAAATTAAGGGGACCGTCCAGTCTAAAACTCGATTTTTCTTTTATTTCATTTTCGAATGTTCAACCTTTTAAGAATACGTGTTTAAAAGGATTTTGTGAAATTCGTAAAATTCTCGAAGTTATCGGCATTTGAATAGCGGGAAATGTGTAGGTAAAACCCGGCCACTTGGCACTCACGTAAAACTTTAAACGCGTTTTTCTCGAATCATGATTTTTCCGAACGGTAGACAGCATAACAAAAGAAATTATTAACCGATTCCATAAAACTTGGTGGCATTTTCTTTGTAAATGAATTCACTATCGCATCACCCTTTGACCATCAATTTTAGAGGTCATAGTTCTTCGTTATTAACATTTTTAGGCGCATAATTACCCCCTTTTTCGCATGTTTGTGTTCAAATGTGTACGAAACATCGCCATTGTGCTTTATTTGCCTTCTTAAAGGCTGATGCGATAGTGATGGATACAACCTATAAGAATATATTTGGTTTTTTGATTTCAAACAATTCTACCTCGAGTTCTACTGTCTACCGTTTCCGTCTCTTTTGTTGCAGCAGTGCACTGAGCGCCGAGTAAAATTCGAACCATTATAGAAAAATGAATAAAAAAGAAGTTTTTATATCCTTGAAGAACGAATAAAGAAAGGCCATAAAGTTTTTTACTGCAAGTTGTATACTTTTTTGAAAAAAAATCCTAAAGATCACCTATTTTCCAACCTTTTTGACCGGACGGTCCCCTTAACAGCCTCAAAAAAATGAAATCGGCAATGGTGCGTTTTATTACCGACATCCCTGAAATACCGATAGTGCGGCGTCTCTCCCACGATTACCCTATCTCGCTGGGTAGCTGGGAAGGGTAGCTCACCCTGCTACGTGTCCTCTCGCGAATCCCTGTGAGAAGCAACGAAGGGAAGTTTCAAAATACCTACCATAGCCGGGCAGGAGCGGCAACAAATCGGTAGCTTTAATTACGCTATCTGATTACGGGCGTCGACTGATCGAATTTCCGCAGGCGGGACACGTTCGACATACAGCCGCGTCAACGTGATATACGGCAGGAGCTCGCGCTATTGGGATTCAACGTGTTGGCACCTATAATCGAGTGTACGTGGAACAGAATGAATCCAGGCTGACGTCGAAGGAGGAACGACACTCGAGGACCGCGCCAGGTGCTGCTTCGATTCGAGATACCCGACAGAAATTAGCCGGCGAACCGAGATCACCGGCGTGTCGCGCTCATTTCCACGATTGAGCTTGCGGTGTTCGCTCCTGGTATAATCTGCTCGTAACCGAGGCTTTATTGGCTACATTAATGAAAGAGCGAGTGGTGGAGAGCCCCAAGCGACCGATAGAAAGTTCCACCTCGCCAGGAAATGGCCAACTTGCCCCTCACGCCGATGGGCAACTGTAAAGGCCAGCAGAATTTTCGATGCGCGCGCGTTAATTCAAAGCGTCGATTAACGTTTGATGTCTGGATGCCTGTGGCATGTGGGATGGGGCTATCTCACGCTTTCTACTGTAACATTATTCGGGCGAACTCGTCCAAGATGTAGCTAATGATTATTACATCACATATTCGAGATACCGAAATTTCAAACAGGGGTATTCATCGCTGGGTATTCTAAAACGCAATCAAACGACAGAGATGATACACAGTTCGATCCTGTGTACTCCACCTACGCGAACGGAGTGAAAATAAAAAGGTTCGTGGATACAGTTCCCTTCCCCAGTACAAAAGCAGAGGAAGCCTGCTGTAACACGACACGTGGCCCGTTCAACTTTCACGTAGCTCTCCACTTAAAAACGGTGGCGAAACTACGCACGCCTACCGTGACGCTATAAAACCCGCGTCCCTTAAAAAAGGAGGACTGAGATCCAGAGGGCCAAGTTTTATTCGTCTACCGGGGGCGGAACGGAAGAGGCTGACGAGCAGACTTCCAAAACTTCTACCCCTCATAAACCGCGTCTTTTTCCATATTAACCGTGACTCCTAATCGGGGACACTCGGACGCGGGAAACTCGCCAGACTCCATTCGCAGCGACATTTTCCACGAACAGGATAAAGCCGTTCCCTTCTATTCCCCCGCGCTGCCACCCGTTTGCCATCAGCCAGCCCGCACGCGCTCGTCTCCCCGCGGGCTCGCGAAACTAAATTACGTGTTTTGGTGAGCGTCGGCCGTTGGAGGGGCGAAACTTTTCCATTTTAAATAAGAATAAATTCGGATTCCATCCCGCGGAGAGACGAGGTTCCGACGTCACGCCCCGACGGGATACGCGCTACCGATCAAAAGTTTGGTAGCCACGCTCAAGTGTGGCGGCTGGCGTTTGCACGGAAAGGAGTTGAGCAGCTCGTCGCGCGGCGTATGAATTTCACGCGGGCCAACCAGAGCCCCGCGTGCACCGTGAACCTCCATCCTGTCCAGACACGTTGGAAATTATAACTCGAGGTGGAAAGGCGCAGGGCGAGAGTCTTCTCCGGTTTTCCTGGATGCAGAGCGAGACTCGTCGAGTTGTCGTTGTCGCCTATCTCCCGCGGGAGATCCTCCGGCTTCGTTGTTACGAAGTAAACCCGAAGTTACAGGGCGTCCCGATGGTTTCGCCGTGTTCCACCACCGGTGATGAAGTGTTTCTTTGCAGTTTTAGCCGGGTCAACTGCGAAACTCTCGGGCTCCGCGCCCACCACGGCTCCGCCGAGTTTCAGTTCGCGTCGTATGGCAGGCTTCGCGAAATTACTTCGGGTCGCATTCGCGGTTTCCTCGGGGAAGTTTAGAGGGGCATGTTCTGCCCACGAAAGTCGTTCGAATCCGTCCAATCGGGCTCTTATATTTCAAGCTTCCAGATATATGTACTCGGTGTCTAGTCTAGTTTATTAACACTTGGATTCTAACAATAAGATGGATCTCGTGTTAAAGAGGGAAGGCCTGTCGTGATTTTACTTTACTGTCACACCATCGCCACGAAATATGTATTTCCACCCCAAGATATCTGCCTCAGAAATCATAAAGCTTCCTCTGGGAACCCTTTCTTCATACCAGGAAAATAGAGGAAACGTTTCGAGCAATAAAGTTGCGTGAGCCACCTCCCCGCGGCAAACGAGAAGGTGGAACACAATGGATCCGGCGGATCTTAAATTCCAGGGAAATCCCAGGCGTAATGGCGTTTCCCTGTAAGAAAAAAGGCGACCACCGTCTAGATGAGCATTCGACGTCATTTTTCTCTCGCATTTCGTCGCGGCGAGAAATTCGCCACCGCTGAAAGGGGAGAGAAAGCGAGTCGGGGCAAAGTTTCGTGTCCCGAGGTCGGGCGACTCTTTTTCCCCCGGCACCGAAGAAGCCGACTTGGATTCGCTTCGAGGTCTGTCTATCCCAGTTGCGCGCGAAGGTTTTTTTCTTGGGCAGCGTTAGTTGAGTTGCCCCAGCTACGTTCCTTTCTTTTTTTCAACTCGAGGCTCCTGCGGGACCCGGTGCGCGCAAAAGAACGAGATTTAGCAGGCTAACGGCACTCCGGAGTATTGTTGACCAGTTGGCTGTTGCGTTACGATTGATCGTCGCTGCAAAAAACCGGCTTCTGACCAGCTCCTTCCCCGTTCTATCGTTTCCCCGTTGGGGAGCGGGCGCGTCGAGAAAAAGGAGGAGGGAATTGAAAAGCGTCCAAAAAGGCCGATCGAACGGCGCTCCTTCGACGCCAACAATGCCCGGCGTCGCCCTTGTTCCTGTACAGATTTATCACCCCGGTTGATGCCGAGGGGACGAAAATTTTCAATCTTCGTTAACGAAAGGAAGCTCGTGGAAACGTGTATTACACACGGTGTGAAACCGCGTAAAGCCTTTCAGCGAGTCTTCGACGTCTCTGAAATCGCTTTATTACAAAGCTACGTCATAATCCAGAGGTCCTGCAAGATCGCACCGTAAACTTCTGAACCAACAGGAATAGCAGGGCCACGATAAAGCTCCCCGGCCATTCCTTGGACTCACAGTTACGTTTCTCCCTCGACGATCGTATAATAGACTTGACAGACCAACTTTCTTACATATGAGATAGGGTAAACTCACCAATGAACGAACAGTTAAGGCTAATGAATGAACACTATTGTAAAATTATGTTTGCAGCGCGATTGATTCCACGTGCTGCAAAAATTGTTTAGATATGGAGAAAGAAATTAAAAGAAGTTTCTAATTAATTAGTTGCTTATTTTAATAACTTATTTTACCCATTTTAATAAAAAATGTACATTCTCTGTTACGTGTTCATTTACTGGCACATCTACCCTACCTATAGGGTAAGTCCGGGAGAGTTGATATTTATCTCTTACTTAGAGAGTTGATATTATCAGTGTTGATATTTCAAGACTGACGCAAGATAGGGCACTGTGTGTCATTGACACAACAGAAATGAAGGCGCTTGTTGTTTATCTCACTTTGACCAGTGTCACAAATCCATATTTGAATTATAAGATACAGTTAAGACTTTATGCGAGGCTGAAAGTTTTTAAACAAAGTTACAGTGGTGGTGATATTTGAAAAACAGGTAAGTTTATTTACACTCTTCCGATATTGGGGATATAATATGCATGTAACTACAGTGCAACACCAACAATACGTATGTATTGGTTTTTAATTTTTTTTTGATAAGGTGGTCGATCGCTCCCTTGATTACCCGTAGTGGGTGGACGGTCTAACCCCGACATGCGGGTGAGACAGACCAGTTGCAGTGCCAATGTTTTTCGTTGAAAATGAAAATAAATATTTGAAATTATCGCACACTATAATTTATATATAGGGTAGACCGGGGGAGGTAGTAACACTTTGACTTTGGAATACGATTACGCAAGAACTATCACAGTTACAATAAAAATTCTTATAGGAAAATGTTACTTACTTATCTAACATTATTGAGACACAACAGTTTCGCTGTATGTCAAGTAATATCCAGGTTATTAATAAAAAATGAGAAGCGGAGAAAGTGTTACACCCGCCCCTGACCTCGGGTCGGTTGTAACATTGCATGGAGTCGATAATAGCAGAAATTTAACTTTACAAAATTGAAATGTTTATTGATTTTAATTATAATAATAAATGCAAAAAGTAAAATTTATAACCAATTATGCGGTATCGCAATTGTGGCAGAAATAGAAAACGTTTTGGCTGGTGCATTCTGCATGTGATCAATTCTTACATTCAGTACATTGCACGCATTTTTATTTGGTTTGCTTGTGTTGTGCTATAGAACCTCATGCAAACACGACAATATTATTCATCTTCTTTGTCACTATTCGGTTCTGTCGCGGTACAACCGATACCTACTGCCGATGTTACAATCGCCCCCGTCCAGACTTTTGAACTTAAATTATAAATTTTAATTAATGGGACACCCAAAAGTGATAAGTAACGATCAGTATTACTTTAAAAATGACCAGATTAAGTATTAAAAAAAAGAAAAAAACACGTACTCGCAAAGGAAGTATTTATATTACAATTTTAAATCAGTAAGAAAAAGTTACTTTAGGGTATCGAAAAGTTATTTTCTTTGCTATACATGTCTATTGTGCATATATACTGCTAGAACATGGATGTGTGTATTCCAAATGTCATTCTTTATCACATATCCGAAAGGGTTAATATCTATCATATGTTTTGAGATATTTAACATGTTACAATCGCCCCCCTGTTACTATCGTTCCCGGTCCACCCTACTCTAAATTGCTTGGGCTTTGCTTTAACGTGCATAAAACGACAAAAATGTGAAGAACAACGATGCTACAATTTCTTTTCCAAAAAGTGGTCGAACTCTCCCGGACTTGCAATACTTCTATCTTCCGTCCTCCTCGATGACTTTCAAATCAGCCGAATCGCCAACTGAGAACCACCCTTAAGAATACCTACTATTAATTAATTTCTGAAACCCCTTCGATGTAGTTTGAAATTCTTCGAACAGTAATAAAAAAATCAACGTTCGTTCCAAGCCCGATATCAACCCGTGCAGTTCTGCACCCCCAAAGGAACTCCCGTTGGAAATCACGTTTCTGGAGATAGATTAGCGTGGCCAAACGTATCTCCGGCGATCGTTCCTCGATACGGGGATATCACGCGATTCCTTGGTCAGGGCGAAAGTTGCCGGATGGCTTTGATCACAATGCACGCGGCTCGCAGGAGACGCTGACACACGGTATTTGCGTTAGAACGAAACACACGCTAATGGGTTTAACTTGCTCGGTGCCAGCAACGGGCTGGAAACTCTCCTGGCTCGGCTCTCGGTCCCCTTCCGTCTCGTTTGTCGCTGCACCAGCGGCAGCTTCCTGACCTCCATTCTCTGTAGCATGGAGCCGCTGGGCCGTACCCACTGGGACGCATCGCGTGCTCCCCGGGATCTCGTTGCTCGATTTAACGGAAACTGATTACGAGGACGAGCCCGGTAACAATAAAACCTGCAGCAGGATAAACGAGTGGAAAGATCCTACGGCGGGGGCTGCCTTCCGGCGGATTTATGGGCCACGTTGCGTTTCTATACGGTTACAAATTTCCCCATTTATGCGGGCCATCCCGGCCGAGGATTTAGGGCCGGCACGCCGATTCGTTCGTTAAATAAAATCGCTGCCTTTAAACGGGCGAATGGCCTGCATAAAGGAACTTGAATCGCGTTTCCATAGAGTCAGCTTATCTATGTGCGTGTCACTGGAATTTCGGAAGTACTCTATTGATGTGAGAGGATAATTAAGCATCGAGCAGGAATCAGGAACGTTCACGATACTGTTTAAAAAGTAAAGACCTCCAAGTGGCGGAACAAATCTGTCGCTGTAGTGACTGTTTCATTGATTACCTCTGCACCGCTGATTCATTTACGTGGCTGTTTAAAATTTCACCTCGATAATCAACGAGCGATTAGTGTAATCCCTCGGATCGATGCTGACGTTGGTAACGACGAGGGGGTTCTCCTACATCCGTGCCATCGATACTCGTTTCGTGTCCGGTTTCAAAACAGCCGCGCGCGCGAAAGTCTTCCTCGGGAACTTCGAATCGAGACAAAAGCCGTGTCTCCTCAATGCCTGGTCCGATTGCGTTCCACCGTTGGTTCTGTGTGGTTTTAAGGTTCAAAGGGAACTCGCCCGACAGCTGGGCTTCAAACGGGAACGGGTGAATAGAAACGAAGAACGAAAGGCGATAAAGCCTCGTTGTAATTACGAGTGCGCGAGAAATTTTCTGTTTAATAGTTGTCCGAAGAAATTATGTCCAAATTTTGAGAATTATTTGAAAATTACTTCTTCTTCTATCATGTACAGGATGTACATTTAAAACCGATTCATTATACGTTTGCAGTTTGGATTACACTTGTGCTATAGGAATCATCTGCTATACACGAGCTCCAATGCAATCTTGCTTGGAAATTGATAGAATGGAATGGAATATGAGTTATTGAGCTTGTTATCAGTTTCCAGCTTTCCAGCGAGCGTACCGCGGACGTGCAGCCATTTCGCCCGAAAACGTATGGAAAGTGGCTATCGATGATGGCAGATTTTCCTCGACGTGTCTTGGTGAACGGGGCTGGTCGGAAATGGATTAGGGAATAAATGGTGTGTGACGAGAGTTTGTCGTTTTGCGGCGCCGGGAACATCGTGTCTTTTTTCCCTACCGCCTGGTTTTCGATTGTAATATTTTGCGGTTCGAGGGGGGGGGGGGGGCGGGGCGGCTCCGTTTGATATGGAATTCGGTGTCAGGATGCGCTGTGGATATGAAACAATCTCGATTTTGATAGACACACGGGCGTTATTGGATTCACGTGAAATTTAAGTGCGCGAAATGTCATCATGCTCCGAAGTTGCTTGGCGAATTGAAATTTTTAAAATGCAAAAGATCCTGGAAAGAAGATTAAATCCTTCGTCGACGTTGAAACGCTCGATGTCGCGGTCTAATCAATGAAACGGGACGAAGGTCCCTCAAATCGGTGTCCCGTCCAATTCCTTCGCGGAATCTCGTTCCAAGGATCGAACAAATTGCGCGGAATATCGGCATCGCGTCGAGATTATTGGATTTTATTAAAGGAAAGTACAGAAATTGCCTCCACGGTAATGCTCTGTCATTTTTCTCGAGGCGAGGGTCCGGGACGCGACATCGCAGTGTCGTCCCCTGATGAAATTATCGGAATTCCGTTCCGCGATTAACGACGTCGGGAGTCGGCGGAAAATGGTTCGCGCTGATCATTCTGCTTGGAGGATCATCCGATCCGTCGCTCGTTAACGAATTGTCACGAGTTCGTCGGCTTCAATCCGTTTGAATGGAAGTTCTCGCCCCGTGGTCCTAAGAGGCATCGTAGCTCGCTGTTCCTTCGGCTACGGCTTGGATTTCAGTTGACTATCTTGCCGGTGGACGTGCAGATTGTTCAAACAAGAGGAACGACCAGACGGTCGGCTACGAAACCGTATCGGAGCACGTTTCTGGTACGCGCGGAGACGTCAAACACGATTAGAGGTATCTGCCGCAAACACGGGCGCAAGGAACTCCCCTGCGGCGCTAAATGATGCGGGGAACCTCAAAATCGACTGATTTTGGCCAGGTCGATGGTGGCTCAAGTAATTACCGTACGTTACCCCCTCGTCGATGCGGCCTTATTCGTATTCGCTAACACGCGTCCAAGGCTGGTTAATTACAAGACAAGCAAAACCTCTCTGGAGACGCTTCAGGTTTGCTGCTCCGGGGTCCCGTGTGTTCTTTCCTGATCGACGAGTGAAAATACCTACACTGAAACGTTCCGCTTACACTTAGCTTTTCCATTTTCACTATTTACTCATCTCGAAATGGTTGACGCATAAAAGACGTAGCTGTAAGAATCCTAAACCAACCGATAGGAGTAAAGAGTAGAGTGGTTGAACTAAAAAATATAACGAAATACCAATGTTATGCTTCTTTTAATGAAGATATTCATATTCTTTGCACTTTCTTGCTTCGGATGTAATCAATATTTCTCCACTCATTATATACTGTGATTATATTTAAAAACAGATAGGATGACTCAGCTTTGCAGCTTGAAAATTACAGCGATTCAATAAAAAAATCATAAGAGTACAGTTGAAAGTTTTCGAATATTTTAATGTATTTGTGATATCTATATCTCTCATATTCTGTATATATTGATAAATAAAGGTTAAAACTTTATAAAAAAATTATTTATTTGTTAAAATTATACATATATTATGAAAATTACGGGGGGCCAACAACTGTCATATGAATAATGTTGAATGGCAATAATTGGCCGGGCGGCCGGCGACTATTTTATAACCATGATAATGGTAAAACAGTTATTGGCCCCTTATTCATTCGCGGTATTAAAACAGTCATTTTTAAAAAACATTCAACATCGACATAATTATAGTACAATTAAATAAAAAGAAGTACTATTAGGTGTGTTACATTGTATAGTTATATTTTAAGTTTCTTGTGATTTGAATTGCAATTGGTGTATTCAAATTCAATTTGATTATTAAATTTATTTAATTAAATTGGAATTAAAAATGAAATTTGATTGAATTAATTGCATTATTCAAATTTAGGGTAACGGCACCAGTAGTTGACCATGTATCAGTAGTTGACTACTTTTCAGAAAAACATGAAAAATATGGTTTTTAGAAGTACGATCTTTTGAACAAGTGCAGTTGGAGAATTGCACTTTGTTCAAAAAATCGTCTCTTCTAAAAACCTTATTTTTCATGTTTTTCTGAAAAGTAGTCAACTACTGATACATGGTTAACTACTGGTGCCGTTACCCTAATTTGATTACTGAATTTATTTAATTAAATTGAAGTTAAAAATTAAATTGTGATTACCTAGTAGATAAATTGTAGAAATTTTGAATTTTTTAGTAGAACTGAATTACTCTACAGTAAAAAATGCCAAAAGTGAAAAACGGTGATAAATATGGGAAAAAATATACAGATGAACAAATCATACAAGCATACATAAGATATATTAATTTTTATTGAATAATTTTAATCCCATTTCTATCATCAAATCATATAACATTTTCTTTTAGATTATATTATGTGTCAAATAGCGGCCAATCACTGTCGAACCGATCGGACAACTGCTGTCATGACCATGTCAATAACTATATTTTTTCGTAGTCAACACATTTTTTTACATTTCTATAAATTTTTGCTTTTTTTTATAAACTCCATTTATTTTTAGATTATTAGGGTTTTTTCGTACTTATTTATATAGATTTTCATTTAAAATTTACTAAATTCACATTTATAATTCACTATTTATGTGACACTCTTACTTAAGTGGTCGACCATTGTACTCTTTACCCTACCATATCCTTCAAATTCACATCGCCATACATACCACTTCCACGTCATTCTGCCTGAATCCACAGGAAAGGGACTTTTCTATCCGCAGAATATTATAGGTAGACCACAGCAAGTTCGCAAATATCGCGGGATGGCAGTTTCCACGAACTCTTGTCCGGTCACGTCGGTCCTCGCGAGCCGTGCGGGTCGAGCGAATCAATCCGTGGCGCACGTTGCGCAAACAGACGCGGAATCCAAAACAGGATTCGAGTAGAGGATAAAGCGGAGCTGCGGTGAAATGGAGGGCCGGTAAAAAGGTAGCCAGTGCATTCGTGAGAGGCCTTCTGTCCCGGCCACTGTACGTTCAGCGGGTGGGGGCGGGGGGGGGGGGGTGTAACAGCAATTAGCGGTGTCGTTCATCAACATCGACCAAAGCGGCGGTAAGTTTTCAAGGCACGCGTCGCGTGCACACGCGTAACACGCGTGGGCCTGTCGTGTCCGGTTCATCAGCGTGATTGGCACACCTCTGTCCACTGTCTGCGGCCCATGATAGAACGGCTCGCCGCGAATTTGCGATGTCGATACCCGCCATTCTCGTGTCCATCCGCCGCGATCATCTCCCGCTGCCATTTTACCCCCGGCGAACGTTAATTCGCGGGACGCGACGCCCTTGCAGACATCGATTGCCACGTGTCTGACGTATCTGCACCGGCCCACGACGGCGGCCGGCTTTGCGACGGGATTTTCAGCGATCCCCATCGCACCTGCGAATACGTACGATCCTGCCAGGCTGACGTTGACTCGCAATAACGTTGCGGTTAGCTGGCCAGAGCGATAATTAAGTTTCAACCGGGGCTTACTGAGCCCGATAAAGTGGTCGAGTCTGCTCGGAGAGGCCCGCGAAACGTCTATATTCGCAATGCGAACTTTAGGGGGTCTATCGGTAATCTATAGCGCTCTATCTTCCAGCTAGCAGATACGGCGAACGTAGGGATTGCACCCTGGGATTTTAGGATTTCGGCATTAAGGGCCTCTAATCTTGTTTTACTACCTCCGGCCAGCTATACCTCAAATTTCTGCGATCCACGATAACGCCGCGCGATCGCTATACATCGGGCGCGGAACGTTTATTCTTCGTTTATATCGCTCTTGATCGATCTTTCGCGGGAAACTTGCGAACGTTCTGATCGGGCGGGCGGCAAAGTTAGAGCCCGAACCGAACTCTCTATAATTTATAGTTCTGCGCCGGGCACCGAGTCGAGTCGCGGGTCATACTCGACCGGTTTCCAAACTCCCCCGCAGCCGAGGCGCGAGATCAAAGTTAGCTCTCGGGCTCGGTGGACCGCAAGGCGATAAAACGCGCGATGTCGAGAATAGAGCGCGGTATCGGTGTGTATCCCACGTGCTGAAGTAGGTTCTGGACTTGGTAACCCGCGTTGCCAGCCCCGCTGGCGGATCAGCCTAGCAGGGAGATCACCTCGAAACAGAACACTGAACACTGAAGGGATCTTGGATGTCAGCACGGCACTGTAGATGATATGCGGGGCTGGTTGAAGTTACGGTACGCGTTGAAAGATCGTTATTATTTTGCAATCCGGGTGATCTGATCAGGAGTTGTTGCCCGGCGAGTTCTACTGCTGTATGAAATAACGACTGGACACCGTACGTGACATCTGACCGAGAATTCCAATTTCAAAAGCCAGCTGGTTCGAGGCGAGATCCGTGTCGGAAGACTTTGGCCTTTCAACTCGCGTTCGTGACGCAATCGAGTTAGGTGACTGGTATTCTGCTGGCTGGAGGAACTTTCAATGGTCCATTTCGGTGTTTTTTGGGGGCCACGAAGGTCTTCATATTACTTTACCACTTGACGGTATTGTGAGCAAAGATCTTCGGCTACCTGTAGATGGAAGTAACGAGAAATAGGGTAAATCCGGGAGACGCGGTCGGGCCGGAGAGTTGGTTGAGTCGCTATATTTTAGACTCTATACGTAAAAACGCGTTAAAGTGCAAACCAATTACTTCTCTAGAAGCCAAACATTTGAATCAATAGCGTCACTTCGCTTCCTTCTGTGTTTTTCTAGATTTATAGGCTATAAAAGGTAAATTGAAGTTATATTTAACCAGAGTTGGGAATTGTTCGACTAAATTTTCATTCGAATACGTATTCGAATAAATTTGTGTGAATAAATTTTTATTCGAATAATCATGGAATAAAAAATTCGAATAAAATGAAATTATTCGACAATAACGAATGATTTTTTATTTGACTGAAAATTTATTCGAATAGAAATTTAGTCGACTCTACGGATGAATAAAATGATCACGTGATTTCGGCAATGTATGGTGACACCACTGACTGACACCCGTGAGACCTAACCCTAAGGTTTTTAGTTGGTCAACGGTAGCCAACAGTTGGAAATTAGTTGGATATATAGTTAGTGTTTTGCCTGAAAATTTGCCGACAAAAAACTTACGACACTTTGCCAACGAATATTCAATGTTGGGAAAACAATTATGGTTGGCTAATTAACAAAAAATTTACAACGATAGATGTCGGGTATCACATGTATTCGTCGTTAAATCAGGTCGAATAACGAATAAATTCTTATTCGAATAAATCTGGCTCGAATAACGGTACAGATTTATTCGTGAATAACCAACAATTTTCGTCGAATAAAATCGTTATTCGTTTTTCGCGAATAAACTTGGGGATTTATACGAATACGTATTCGAATGAAAATTTAGTTAAATAATGCCCAACTCTGCATTTAACCTCTTTTGTCAAACAACCGTGTACAGAATTGTATTTAAAATATACTTCTAAGTTTGTTTTCGTTTAATGTTTGGGATAATAAGATAGTAGAGATATTGAGGGACAATGCAGCCAAAGTATTTGGCCATATTAACTCTTCCTCTCAAAGCTAACGAGAAGACCATCTCTCGCTGCAGAAAGGAGAGCTAGTCGAGTTATGATTTTTTTATTATTTTTGTTTATTTTTTAAAATTATTTATCATTATTTTATTATTATTTTTGTTTATTTTATTTACATTTGTATTCATTTGCTTTGCTAATCGCCAGTAGGTAGTTCACTTTTTCTTCGATGTATTCTTTACTTGTTTAGCGTAAACAAATTAAATATCAATGAACTCATAAATAATTTTGCTTTATCCTTTGTTAATTTTCCATAAATAATTATGTGAGTGGTCTCTGCCAACGACGAAAACCATTTCTCCCGGCACCTCGGGGGAGGTTGTCAGATGTCACGACTTCAGTTTTCACCCCGAATTACAGTCAATATTGTCTTAAAGCAAACATCGACCAGTTTTTCTGAATCAGCACAAAATTCTGAACACATTAGGTTTGTTCTGATAAAATAAGTAATATCTGTATTAGTTTTAACAGCCATTTTATATTAGGTCGACCGCGTCTCCCGGATTTACCCTAATCCTACTTACGATATAAATATTTCTTATATAAAGAATACTCTGCGCCGTTCTATTAAGCACGAGACTAACACTACCTTCTCCTTTACTTTCTGTTTCAGATCACAAAATGCGGATGTAGTGGCACAGTGATCCGTCTCTCCCGATGTTCCATTCATCCTCGGGGCAGCTGAAGATCGGACAGGAAGAATCGGGGTGAGTGGGTGTTCCCTATCGTTCGATTATTTTTCAACGAGCAACACCGCGACTCGGTTACCAGCGGAAAGTTATCGGGCACGCGAGGCTCTTCCCTCGTGTCCTTCGAATCGAGGCGAGCTCTCCAGTTTACTCGAAACTTTTTGGCGCGATTCCACGGCTGAGTCTCGCAGGGTTCGAGGCTGAGGGGAGGATGGGTGTATCGTTGTAGGAAAGCTCGGTATTCCGGCAGCGATCCTTTAGCGGCGTTAAATGATAGCGATTTGTCGCGGACGGTAACGAGCACGGCCTATTTTCACGTCGAACGACGGGGAACGATGTCTAGGGGGCTCGATAAAGCAATGTATTATATCGTGGATGATTTCTCAGGCTGATATATAGACCCGGTACACAGAGCGGCGTTTTCTCAAACTGTCTCGCGGCACAATGGACCGTGAAATTGTTGGCAGTCCTCTTAATAACTGCTCCGTTATAAAGCGAAGCTATACACGATATTTCATCCCCTGTTAAATTGCGACGAGCAGCGGGGCGCTACTTTATACTTCTGCCGCCGTGGGGTGCAGCGGCTGAGCGGGCTCCTTCAACTGTATGATTAATTGTGAAAGAACTGGCATAGGTTTCGCTGGCGCGTTAAACGACGCGTTTTAACCGTGGGGATAGTAGTCTGCTAGGTAACTGCAAATCAAACGATCGCATTCTCATCACGCGCCCTTGTTCCAATGCTCCGCAGTCCCCTAGGCTTTCGGATACTTTTCACTCCATGTGTTTGACCTGATTCGACCCGGCCCCTCTGGTTCGCCTGTCCCCCGACACTTGATCGAACAGAACAGGTAGCTTCCAACGGGGTAACGTCTTTCATTAGTATCTTCGAAGTGGAAACTTTCGTAAAGTCGATCCGGTTTCGTCCTCATGGATTCTGACTCCAGCTCTCGGGCCGAATGATCACGTCTGGTCACTATGTCTGTTGGCAGTCACGTTTCTGCACTTTGTTAGATTGCACCTCCTTCAATCTCCACTTCGCCCGCGCTTGTGTTGCCAATGTAGAAACAGGTGCAAGGTGGATGGAAAAACCATCGCGTTGGTCGAGAATCTGTGAAGCAGTCGCAGTTGGAGCTCTTTTCTTATATTCTCGTCCTTTCTTTGCTATGTAATCGATATCTCGGGTATTGAGATATCAGGGCATCTTCCATACTTAAGTACCCTAAGGCCCGAGTACTCCCATGTCATCGATATCCCAGCATCACGAAACTCCAATATTTCCATTCCCTAATGTCCCGATTTCCCAATGCCGTAGGACCCTCATGCTTCGATTACCTAATCCTCGAAGATCCCAATGCATCGGTACTACAAGTGCCCAATATTCCAAAGCATCGACAGTTGAACGTCTCAATACTCCGAGGCTTGGATAGATCAGGATATCGGTACACTAAACCCTCAATATGTACATCAATATCTGAATACCCCTCTACTAATTCACACCCCTATGTTCCACCTACATGAGAAACTATTAGTTATCGATATCCGGGTATCAGTGAAGCCTCGATGCAACAAAATTCGCTATTGCAGCTGTTTCTAGCGCGGTCTAAACCGTTTGTTTCGCGTCGATCCAATTTATTCAACGTTCGGTGCCCGTTTGCAAATGCAAATGATAAAATTCATGTGTCCGCATTTAGCGGACAGCAACTGGACGGCGCACACGATCCCGTAAAGCACGCGCGTATATCATGCAACGTCAATTACATTATCTAGCAATTCCATTGATTACGGATACACGTTTCCCCTAATTATGCACTTTGCCGGTTGTCGAGGAAACCGCAGGGCAGTTTACGTAGCAAAACGAATTGGTCATAACGCGTATGCGAGACCGGTAACTTATTCCCGAACAATTTATCCCCATGCACTCATAACCATTATTTTCGGTAAACATCCAGCCGTAATTACGATAAAAGATTACGATAACGCCAGACTTCGCATCCGAGGGTCCCGTATTTTCCAAAACGTTCAAATTTATCACGATTTTCATTGTTTATCGCTCTCGCTCTATTTAACCGAAATGCTGACCTACTTAATGGCTGCCCAACTCGTATATCTTCTCTTTCTCGAACAGTCCGACTTTAAAAACAGGCCACTGAAACACCAAAGTATTCACTTACAAAGAGAAACATAGGATCCTCGAATCGTCATATTATAATTATAATTAAACTTATAATTCCTCGTAACAGGGAACTCGGCTACCAAGTAAAGCAGCAAGAGGAATTTAATTCCAACTTAAATTGTTGTTTTACTGCCTTAATACTCCGCACGCTTGCACTGAACATTGTTGAACTTTGCTACCGTGCCCCCGTACTTAAACTTTAGAGAAACAAAATTTGCATGTCTGGCCATCGCGCCTTAACTTCATCTGAAACGTCGAAATTGTTCCGATCCCGGCGCAACGAGGTCCGGCGAATTTTCAAGAATTTTAATCCCCCGTTGGTGGCTGTTGAATAACGACGCGCCATCTTTTCTCGCCGGTGCGCTCCGCTCTCCCTCGGCGCGTTTCCCGATCCCGAGGAAATATGACTGCGGTGCGGAGGACTTACGAGGGCATTATCAGAGGGTAACCAAGATCAAACGCTGACGCACGACGATCTGGGACGTTAGACGAGTACGTATTGCCAGCCGCAACGCCCTCTGGCCCACTGGAGAGGGCACATAATTTTCCATCCATGTAGGTCAATCCTGATCGCGTCGATTCGAACTGGCGGCCAGGCTGGGCTCGTATGTGCGTTACACGAAACTAATTCTTGTACACACGCTTCTGGCCCCGAGAACGGTGCACGCCGACAGGCGAGCTGTGCGCCCCAATTTCGGAATTTCGCCGGCGAGGAGCCGGGCGGGATGAATGTAACGATGTAGGGGGGCTCTCTTGCTATTGCAAGGGACTTTAAGGTATTACAGGGACTAGGCATGTAGTTTTAAATCAACTCGTGTTGCCTGCAACGGAATACACGGACGCATCCACTGCGGACTTTCCATCGCGCTGTCTCTATTTCCATCTAGATACGAGTCCCCGTGCATATCTTATCCGCGATTCTCCAACTGTGATGTATTCTACCACCCACAAATCCCAAAATTCAGACGACTCCGCAGAAGAATATAGATACCAAGAGGATTCTCCTATCTGAACTGACAAAGTAGAATCGATCCACAGTATTCCTCCACAGACGGTTGAAATCTGAACCACATCTCCCCTCTACTGGGTCGCTGATCTACCTCCTGACCTATCCAATCTACCGCCAGAATCTGACAAACGAAATTATCCTCCACCCACGATCCCACGTTTCCGGCCAGATCATTTAATCACTCGTGCGTCCAGACTCCGCAATCACGTTAGAAACACAATCTTCGCGAAGGGTGAAGGATCGACGGGTCTTGACAGGAGAAAGGCAGAAAATCCCTGGATCATTTTAATTCCCGGTTATCGTCCCGTGCTGTTCCCCGTCGTAACAATCGGCTGCGACAAGCTCGATGACTGGCGCACCCCCGTCGGGCTTTAAAATCCGATTGGATTTATAACGCGTATAGCGCGTTAGTCTCGCGATAACCCCGGGCTGGGCCGTGAAATGCAGCTGGACGCAGTACACGCGCGAAACGCGATCCAACTGGTACAGTTTGCTTGGAAAGCACGCAGCTGTTTGACGCGGCCGGATTAGCAGGGGCGGGCACACTGCACGCGCGTCCCAGTTCACGGGGGCGAGTCTGCACGCGTGCAGGCTGGTCTGCCCTCCGCGGATTTTCAATAGCCCCGGTTAATTTGACAGTTGCCCGCTGGAATATTTACTGGCCGATCGGAAGTAGCGCGTGTTGATCGGCCGCTGTTGGTGATCCCGCTGAATTACCAGACTGTTAGCCATTGTCAGTGGCCGGTCGTATGAGTGACTTATCGATTAATGATCCGACTCGGCGGCCTGGTCAATAGGATCCAATTATGGGCGTCGGTGACGGAGTGGCCTAATTGGGCGATCAAGGTGTAACCAATTTCAACTCGTGTTCGCCGTCCTCGGTGTGTATAATATTCAATTGTTTTCTTGGACACTTGGCAGCTGGTGTTTGTGATATTAAAGTTCATTTATTCGTTGGCCCTTGGAGGGACATCTTTCAGGGAGTACTTAAAAAATTCTCATCTCGATGGCTCTGTCGCGTGTTTCAAAGGAGTGCTTAGGATTAAGGAGTGCAGCTGTGTAATCGTGCAATCGTCGTCGATGGTACACTGATGATCGGAAGTATTTAATATTTTATTGGGTGATACCTGGAGTTAAGCTTCTGTTAACTAGGACTCTGAACAAGCTAACCTTGTGCGCGAATTACACGACGTTCTCGCTTGTTGTGCATCGACGCCTCAGTCACCAGAGCTAATTGATACTGGCGTTGATTTACTGATTACCAAACCGATCAGGCCGCGATACTGTTTAATTAATTTAGCTCCGAGGGACTGATTGGGAAGGATGGTACGGTGTCCGATAAGATATTAGGGGGTCGGTATAATTGCGTGGCCGATCGAATCAATCAACGTGTGATTATATCCGACTTGATCCGTTCAATGACTTCGGAATAACGAGCTTACGTGTCAGTTGCTGCGTCTGATGAACTGGGTCAGTTACGGTAGCGGACGTGGCAGGGCACACGCGGGGATTATTCCAGTGGCGGGAATATCTGCTTCCCTATTAAATTTTTGTCCTCCCCCAGTCGATGCTGATTTCGTCGCGCATGAAGCAGTCATTGCGGACCACCTCCCCGGTGTCCTGGAAATGTATCGATCTGCATAAATCTCGAACCAAGAAACTTCTAAGAACCGCCCAATTAATTGGTCGCATGGTTGGAGGTAGTAAAACGTTCTGCAGTTTAATTAGAGGCGCCTTAATCCGAAGATTCTACCCTCCCTCTCTTTTTCCCCATTCTCTACGGAATGACACGGAATCGTCTAATTTGCGTGTAATTGGCTTTCGAATTGATACGTCCCCTTTCTAATCCCCCACACTCCTGATTCGTTTAAAGCCCCCCGATCTTCATTTACGGGAAAAATGTTACGTGCCCGTTTTAGCTTGCCCGTTTCGTAAATTCCATCAATTTCATAATTTTTTAACGAGCCCGCCCCCTTTTGTCTTTATTTAATTTGCCTTTGAAATATTTTAATTAATTTCGCGTACTAATTGGAAGGTAGTTAGAAAGTTGCTCCTTCAGTGTTGGCGTGAATTTAACGCCTTTGATGTAGAATAACGATCCTATATTCAAAACGACGTTGAATAAATTCTTGCTACAATAATTACATTCGTAATATTCTCCAGTATCTACACCACACCAAAGTCCACAATAGTTACCCTTCACTGCCTACATTCTCTTTACTATCAATACTTTCCAACAAACCCCAATACGTCACTACCCCCTGGTTACTCCGCAACATTTCTAATCCGCTACCGTAACAATACTACCCCGACACTCCAATATCCCCACACACTCGAGCACACGAGCAGACCAGCCCCTCAGCACACTACTGTCTCAAAAGCCGAACGCTACAATGCTCTAGACCCAGTAGCGTTCAATCTTCAAAGTATGTATACCCATTCCCCCACGATCAATCTCTATCTTTCACACTTCCAGAGATATTAACCCGGGCAACATCCATACCGTTACACACCCCGTACAACGTAATAAAACCATTTGTTACGATACCCGTCACTCCCTTAATTTCGCGCGGAGAGAACGGACAGAATTCCCTCGCACGCGAAATAGAAGGAAAGCTCTGTGCCCTCTCCCTCTCCCGTCAAGCCTTCCATCAACCCTTCGTTCACCCACCGCATCGATGTTCGATCCTTTCATCGCTTCGTTCCCTAAGAGTCCGTCCACCCACTCGCCACCCCCCCCACTCCCCCCCCCCCCGCCCCCGCGCACCCCATCGCTTTTATATTAATCACTCAGCAGACGCGTTTAATCGTTCTCCCGTTAAACACTATAATACATGGACTGGATAGAGAAGCTCGCAAGGCGGCTACAGCGTGGCTCGCTGGTGGATTTGACGTGCAACAGGGAAGGGCCCGCGTAACGAGTATTGTTCGTCCGTTGCCCGGGACAATGGGCCACGGTACTTCATTCATCCGCCTACAATTACATGAAATTAATGGAAATGAAAATCGGGATCCCTGTGCGACGAGGGAGGGCCCCCGGTAACGTGTGTGCGCTGCTCAGAAGGTGTTCGGTAAATGGAACGTTGGTGTTTCCATTGTTTGTTACGCGGCCGCGTTCCCTGTGATCTTGATTAATCGGAACGGCGACGTGCACGCGTATTATTTGCAGGCACGGATAGGGAAGCCCGCGGCAGGGCGGGTGGCAGGGTGTAGCAGAGAGACTCGTCAAATATTTGCCGCGAATATTCGATTAATGCCGAGGGAACGAAAAACGAGGGGTCGCGCCACCGCGTTCCTCCATTCTGCCCGCATTTCCCGCGAGCCTCTGCCTTTTTCAATCGGGACGCGGGCTCTCTCGGCCGCGGAGGGCGATCGATCGCGAGATCTTCTTCCCCTCGATGCTCGCGGCATCACGCCGGGAACGATGTTTTTTACGAAGCCCGGAAGCCGGAACGCGCGTACCGCTTCTGTAAATGGCTGAATGTTTTCGCAGTTGCTCGCACGGGCTGAGTAATCGCCGGACAGTGGAGAGATTCTGCGGTGGAGCGGTGACAGGAACTCGGTCCAAGATTCCGGGGATAACTGTGAAGATTTTAGATTCTTCAACGATTTTCGTCGTGCTCGGCGATGGTGGATATTGCCACGAAAGGCTGGTTTAGTGGTAGCGCAAATACCAGCCACTCGTCACTGATAGAGCCGACCAATTCTGGATAGAATAGCTGGGGGTGCTGTGTAGGAGTCTTTCGCGACTCTTTGTCGCGGGTCCATCGGCGTGGATCGAAGGAATTGGAAATCTGTTTAGATCCGTTTCGATCTGCTTCGCCCCTGGCGAACAGTAATTCCTGTTCGTTGCTTTGGGCGGCGATTACATCGCTTCCATTTCAGCAATTCTATCGTCAGGTATTTTACAGAGGCAGACCAGATCCCTCGGATGATAATCTCGGATGCCCCAGTCTCTTGTGTAAATGTGCAAACGAAGTTCCGCGCGAACAGAACTTGGAGCACAGAGGACGGATAATGGCTGGAGTAACGTTTTAATTAGAGTAAAATGTTGCACGCTCCCCTCGGCGAGGTTGCTTTTGTCTGCAATTTTTCTCTGGTTAATGACAACTCGCCTCGATCCATTCCCGCTCCTCTCCGTTTCTTCTCTGCCTGTCGCGGAGGGAACGAGCAGCGGTACGAGTTCCGGATACTTTCGCGACGCCGCAGTGCGTCCACGCGGAACAGAGGAGAAATGAACGCCGCCCCCGCGGAGAACGGAGTGCACGAACCGCGCCGCGGACGAAAAAACGGCGGGTCAATTTCTGTTCTTATGGGTCAACGTTTAAACGAATTTCCATGGAAATTTGCGAGGAGAGGGTGATCGCGGAAGACGCGACGTGTCCGGGAGCCTCGCTTCTGGATTTGTCAAACACTGCGGTCCACTTTTCCAGCGACTATTTTGTACATTTAAATCCGGGCGAAGATTAACTTGCAAATGCTGGGCGCGTTATATTTAAATGTCGGAGATTTGAATAGTCCGCGTGGCGATTAGTGAAAAATCTCGAAAGCGACGTCGAAAGCGACGTGTTCAGCGGTCGCGCACCGAGCAAACTCCCGCGCAGTTTGCGCTTTTTCTGGCGGTGTCGGAAGGGTAAGCTTGAAATTTCTCGCCCGCTGACGAGGGGGAATGCTGGAAATGCTAACCGTTTACAGCGTGACAAAGTCAAGTCATCCGCACGGAAACACTCGTGTAAATTCCTTTATAAAGTATCGAATGCTAGTCGTTAATAGGTACTTGGCATAAAGTTTCGTGTATCATAATGGCTACGTGAAGACGAAGGTAACTGTGGGGAGTTTGAACACTTATTTTTCATTGTAGTATACTATAGTAACTGAGGCATTTGGTGGAAAAAAGGGCACATAGGCTTATGTGCTCTTTTTCCTTAAGGGGACCTTCCGGTCTAGAGGCCAAAAAAATACGTGATATTTAGGAATTAATTAAAGGAAAACTACTATATATAATTTAATAGGAATTTTTGCATTGTATTAAGGATGTCTTAAATTATAGAAATATATTTTTTGTTTTATAATTAATCATTGCAGACGGCCCTGGGGAATCGTTAAAGTCAAGGCGTCAAAAAATTGATCCAAATCGGTGGGACCTGTATCTCCAAAAGTTATTATCCGATTCGACTGAAACCTTTTTTATTTTGAAGATTATTCTTCTGGCTAGGGGGGGGGGGGGGAGGACTAGAAAAAATTACAAAAATGACATTTTTTTAGAAAATAACGACACTTCAAGTTTGAAATCACTTTTCCCGTATTTTTCGTCCTTTTAACGCCTTTGAAAATTATAAATTTTCAATTTTTTGTAATTTTTTCTAGTCCCCCCCCCCTAGCTAAAAGTATATTCTTCAAAATAAAAAAATTTTCAGTCGAATCGGATAATAACTTTTGGAGATACCGGTCCCACCGTTTTGAGAACACTGTTTCGAGAAAAACGCATTTAAAGTTTTACGTGAGTGCCGAGTGGCCGGTTGTTGCCCATGCATTTGCCGCTACTCAAATGTCTATAACTTCGAGAATTTTACGAATTTCAACGAATCCTTTTAAACACGTATTCCTAAAAGGTTGAACATTCGAAAAATGAAATAAATAAAAGAATCGACTTTTAGACCGGAAGGCCCCCGTAAGGGGGTATTCTACCCAAAAATTTAATTTTTTTTTTGATTTTCTAATAGTTTAGGGTTTCGAAAATATGTCCCTAAAATTTTAAGGTGAATTTCGAAAAACTCACAGAGTTATAGGGGCTTAAAGCCGCAGCGTGGCCGGCAGTCGTTCGCTTCACTCTTGTATCTAAAGAGGCTATGACTGCCAGCAGAGAAGAGAGAGCTGCCCAACATGATTTTTTGAAACTAAGAAGGTTTACTCCACGGTCCTGGTATAGCAGATTATGGGAAAGTTACAGAAATTAGTCGTTATCTATCGTAACTTCAGTCGTATAGGCCGTAACTGCATGAAAAACTTTAAACGCGTTTTTCTCGAAACAATTTTTTCAAATCGGGCGCACATTTTTCTCAGAAACTAGTGGACCGATTGAGCTAAAATTTTACACACATTCAAAGTGAATGTGTACCTATATCCCGAACTAGAATTGTATCAATACTTTTAATACAACCTCCCCCACACCTTGTTTTAGCTCAAGAAAAGTCGAAAAAATCAAATACAAATTTTTAAACAGCTGCGATTTCGGTAACAATGTCCGGACATGGTTGCATCTAGTTCGGGCGATAACTACACTTATATAGATTTAAAAATCTTTGGTACTTTCGTTTCAGATGACTAGGACGGCCGCAACTCGTGCGCCCGATGGGGCCGGTTTTTGATGACATGACATGCGCTTCGGCGTGTAACCTGTGCAAATTTCAATATAATTCATTCCAGAATTTTGTGTTGATAGTTCAAACACTACTAAATTCGTGTGCAAAGCCCCTGCCCTGTAGGTGCAATAGGTTTTTCAAAATTAATTTCCAAATGTCACCTTAAAAACGAGTGTCTAGACCAGAATACCCCCTTATATCGTTTAAATTGACTCAGGTGTATGTTATATATACATATATATATATCAAGGGCACTACTTATCTCGCGTTCATATTAGCTAGATGCTGTTTTATTACGTAGCGTGATCGACACGCAGCTACATAGTCGCTGAGCAGCGCGCTACCGTGCTGTCGTGCAATAAGTACTTTTGTTTCATAGAGGATTTTGTGTAAGCGAGGAAATATGGAAAGTGAGGAATACTGAGTACCGAATCCGCAAGGAAAGAAGCTAATTTAGAAAAGAAAAAATTGATTTGGAAGACAGCCTGCTGCAAAAAATCGAAGAAACTAATACCTAAAACATTACATTTTTTGTTTATTATTGTGCTTCAGTTTGTATGTTTTATTTAAGCAATGTATAAAAAATGTGTAACGAAGTAAGTAAACAAAATTATATTTAAATAACTAAACAAAGAAGCAAGTTTGTTACGAATTCACCACATTTACGAAAAAAGGGCACATAAACCACTTGCTTGAAACTTATAAACAAAGACACATATCATTTCCAAATCATGACTTCTGTTTTCAGAATGTTCGAAGGACACGATAACTACATCCCTAAAAAAATTGGATTTAATTGCGTTACTTTTTACTAAGTTATACTATAATGAAAACTTTGAAATCGATTTTCTTGAAATGGCATTTTGGCGTATGTGCCATTTTTCCATCAAACGTCTCAACTTCATTTCTAATGGTATGCCACGCAGAATGCGTTGGATACGATGACCATTTTCGCTGCTCGTTGTAGGGAGAACAGCCCCTTGTTCCAAGGCCAGATTTCATCCATCTGAAATTATCGTGGACGCAGGGGAGTGATCCTGTCGGTAGATCCGTAGTAATACGACGGGGACGTTATCGGTGTCGTAACTCGGTTGTGTACATCGATACCCGCTCGGCTACAGGATTGGATAGCGCCAACCCTGAATTGGTCGTGGTGGTGGGACAGCGGTTTGCTCATCTCCAGATTTGATCCCCGGTGTCCACGTCCCTACGGGGACACGTCAAAGCTGTCGTACACATAGATCGGCAAACACACGCCACGCGGCACGTCCACGCATTGTGGTAACGTTAGAACGGATCAAAGCCGATGCGTCGCGTCGACCACCTGACATCCTTGTTCCTCCGTGTCATCCACGACAGTATCGTGGTAAAGAGTGCGACGGCAGTGGTCACTGCGGTGAATCGCCGCTCGAGACAGCCGATAGGGTATCGATCAGCTGGATTCGAATCCCTCCCCGTGAAGCTGGTCGCAGTTTCTGGCCCTCTGGCAATTGAGTGGATCTTTCAGGTAGCCGTGGTTCCCATGGTCTTCCAGATGTTCAAGTTGTGTCGATCACTCCGGCAGCTGCACTCCCTCGGAGATCACGGTTTTGAATACTCGAGTGGGGGTGTAATTAATCACCCATTGCATCGAAGGAGTGGAGGATTCAGGGCAGTCGAGTTAAAAATAGTAAAAGTGGATGCGCTTGGTTCCTCTCTCTCTGATCTCTCATTGAATATTTCACAGGCGTAACTGGGATGGCTGTCCTGTGAGAATATATTCCAGCGCCGTTCCCGCGAGAAGGTATTCCGAAAGAAATTTTCCTGTCGTTTGGCACCGGGCGTATTCGGAATTGCCGGGACTCTCGGTGCAACGTGACGCTTGTTTAGACATTCCCATTCCGGGGTGAACGGAACGGGGTATCAGGATCCCACCCCCTTCCACCAAGTAATAATACAGATACGCCCTTACGATCCCATTCGGTCTAGCGACGCGAAAGAATCACGCAAATTTGATGATAGCGGCATGCAAACGACGCGCCATTCTCGTTCACGGCCGAATCGAAATTTCCCTGCTTCGCGTCGGAGTAATCGCATCCGCCGCGAAAGTCTTTTATAATCAGCACAACTTGCAGCCCCCGACGAGCGGCAAGAGCCTCCAGACTTACTGGAACTCCGCAACCGAGAGAAATTTCACGTTTGCAGGATCTCGTGAAACTCGCAACTTCCGTAAGATTTTAACTTTCCTTCAATTCCACCGAACCCCGATACCTCTGTTTGCTCCCGTTACGATCCACCATCAGAACTCGCTGAATTCCATTTTTCGAACGAACCGCTGTCGGGGAAGTCGAAGCCATAGAACGCTCGTTGGATTATGCGGGGACAACATTTTGCTCCTGGTGTGTTAATCAGGACGAAGTGTTATTAAGATTCCACCCGCCATTTCGTTGGCATTCCCCGGGATAAAATGTTACATCCCCGCGAGGGACACTCGAGCAATCAAGCGTCTCGACGGTGCTGCAGTGTGGCAGTAGAATAGGCGCACGCATAGTCAGACGGCCCGGCAATTAGCCCCGCTCAGCCGAGGCGCGTCGTCTTCGAGCTGGTATCGACACCCAGGCGATACAGGATTTAATTCCGCCCGGTGCTCAGGTTTTACTGCAGCTTCTCGCGAGCAATTCCACACCGTTTACGATCCATCGTGCATATTCCGCGCGCGGCGGACACTTATCAAGCGTATCGCGTGCAGACCGTCTACGTCGGGTATAATGCATCGGCGAGTATTAGACGACGCTTGGAATGGATCAGAGAGATAACTCTCGGAGCAGCTTTCGTGATACATGCACACCCGTTGCCCGGGCGGAACAGCGCGAGAAATGGGAATCAGAAATTGCTTTTCTGGCAGTATCGTGGCTCCATTTATTGGAAAAATTCTCGCTACGTGTGTCCCTCAACGTGGACCGTTCCCTCCTCCTAGAGAACGTCTCTCGATTGCTCAGGCTCGGTATCGATCCTTCATCCCCGTGAAACTTCCACTGCTTAATTAAAAACTCACCTCAGAGTGCTATTTTTCACTCAGCCGATCGAAACTCCGCTCCGCGTGCCTCGAAAATCCTTAGATTACGGTATATTCGTTGTCTGGAGTCGGTGGATGCTAATGGAGGAAGGTGGAGGAGAACGGTTTCGGGTCGGAATATTTTTGAACGCGAATGGAAGCTTCTTGGAAAAAGTGTCGAGCTGGCGGAATTTCAGGGACAGGGTCTCGGGTGTCGGGACTTATAAATCGCCCGCCCCCCCCCCGTCGCGCGGGCGACAAAATTGAAAACGGACCAAAGAGACGGCACGTGTGTTGGGGCGCGCTCCCGTAGAACGCCGACCGACCTGGGAATCGCAAATTGCTTCCCCAACGTTTCTACGTTCCACTTATTGGAAAGCCGATTTCGGGGCGGTACCACTGCGCCCCTGAATGGGCCAATAAAGCTCCCTTATTCCCGGCTCGAATCTACCTTTATTAAAATAACTAATGGTTTTAAAGCGAGTAAGCTTCGGGCTCGTTTACGTGGCTACTCGGCCAATTCGTCGACGGGGAGGAATTCAGCTGCATGTGCAGAAATTACGTGATATTATGGTCCTGCGGAAATATCGCAAATGCAACATCCAATTTACGAGCTCTTCTTGGGTGGAAGTTTTCAATCAGCTTGCGGCGCAGTTACCGGGACGCGTGAAATTGACAGATGCTAGAGTGGTCCTTACGTCGAGGCGCTTGTTTTACGTAGATTTGTATAAGGAATGGGGGGGGGGGGGTCGGAATTTCTCTGGCAATGTGTAGGTACTGCCGTTTATTGGCAAAGCAGATTTTCCGGACACGAGCGTCTACTCTGCAGGCTTGGGGCAATCTCGTTGTCCGCGGGGAAGGCCAAGTGTTCATTACACAGAACGGAGCAACGCTGCCAGCCTATTTTCAGAAAGCTGCAGTCTACATTTTCCACCGGACATTTCTCTGTCCCCGTGCAATTCTCCGATTGACGAGTGACGAGGATATTATTCGCCACACCCGGCCATTTTGCATTTCGTTTTCTGACCTCGAGTTAGTTGGTCAACGATCATGGAGGTGTTAGTCACAGAAAGAAGTAGGGGCTTGGAATTTTTCATTGTAGTCAATTCCGTGTAAGGGAATGATCGTTTCATGGCGAAGTAAGTAGAACGAGGAAGGGACTTGAACAGAAATTCTGACGAAGATCGAACGTCGGGTGATTCTTTCCGAGCCCGGCGAGTAATTTGGTTTTTTCAATTATCATAGACGTCACAGACCCGTTCACGTCGAAGTATACGGTACAGCGAATCACGATGCAGACGCGACGGTGAATGGAGCCCTTATCGATGCCGCTTATCGGTAACAGTATCGCTTTGTGTCAGGACCTTTGCGCGAGACTGGCACCTGGGTGGGTCACAGGATTTGGCGAACAGTGGCTAAAGGCTACTTCACGTGACATTCCTGAAAATAGTAGGGGAGAGTTGACAATATCGTACTGGTCACCTAAATCGTACCTCACCATATTCTCAGTAATTAATGAATCTAAACGACATTGGATAATACAAATATCAAGTAAATGCGAAATAAGAAATAGAAACAAAACCTTTTGAGCTTACACCCTATTTTGTGCGTGCTATAAACATTTTAAAAAATCGGGTATGATTGACGTAACTTTTTACCAGTTTATTTTAGTTGATAATAATCAAACAATGCAATTTTGTCCTGTATTTTTGTATTTTTCTAAAAGCGTGTTTAACGTAGAATATTTTACATTCTTTTTAAGTACATATTACATTCATTATAAAGTTTAAATTGATATTTATAAATAAATTGACCATGTTTCCTAAATCGTACCACTACAATCGTACCAGTAGGATTTGACAACTCGTACGTATATCATATTCATAGGTTATTGCGGCCTGTGTGTGATCCATATACATATGTATATGTAACTATATAATAATCATTACTTTATGTTGAATATTTACTAGTCTATTTGTTATTGATACTATTTTTAGTGGAGGTACGATTTTGGAAACCGAAGGGTACGATTTAGGAGATCGGTTGCCTAAATCGTACTTTTTACAGTATTTGACAAAAAGATTAATAACAAATTAATTTGTTCTGAACAAAAGGTTAAGCGTATAATAGTAGGTGCCTAAAAGATCAAGCTACAATATCCAATAGTCATTTGCGTTCAAATTAGTACCAAATATGAAATATAACGTAAAATGTCTTAACCCTCCCCTATCCAAGCAACGTCACGATTCGCATCTCTTTAAGGGGTACTGCCACCGTGGAGCCCGGAAAAGCCGATTGATTTTGAGAATATTTTTTATGTGAATATAGTGAAAGGAATACAAAATCTGTTTGAAGGCCTTTATTGTACATAGCTTGAAGTATGATTACAATTTTTTTTAAATTGTTTTAATACAAAATGGTGGCGCCACAGTTGAACAGAAGAAGCTTCTTCTGAAAAAAAACTGTTCCGCGGCCGGAAAGATTTCTCCTTCACTTTTTGTCTCAGAACACAAAACCAATTTTTTTTTGAGTTTTCTATAAAATTATCTGGGGAAGTACCCGAGGAAATAAAAAAAAAAACTGTTTTTTGTAATAATGGTGCGTGATTGAACAAAACGTTTCAACAATTTCGAGGTTGTGGCAGTTCCGTGCTTTGTTCAATCACGCAGCATTTTTGCAACAATCAGTATTTTTTAATTTTCTCGTCTACTTCCCGAGATAATCTTATATAGCACTCAAAATTTTTCGGTTTTTTGTTTTAGGTAAAAAATTTAAAAAGAAATATTTCCCGCCGCGGAACACTATTTTTCAGAAGAAGCTTTTTTGTTGAGCTGAGGCGCCGTCATATTATATTAAAAAAAAATTTTTAAATTTTGATTATACTTCAAGGTATGTGCAATAAAGGGCTTTAAACAGATTTTGTATTCCATTCACTATATTCGCATAAAACATCTAAAAATCAGGCCGCTTTTCCGGGCTCTACATAATCCCTTAATAAACTACGCGTAGATCCTCGATATCCCGCGAGATACCTCAAATGCCTAAATATATTTTTACCCACTTCACCCACTTTTTCCGCCAAATTTACCTGCTCGAAATAGAAATCGTTCTAAAGCTAAATTTCCATCCAGTCTACTTTAGAGATTCCATCTGGCTACTAATTGCCCGAATCCGCACAAAACTTTCCCGGCACGGTACATTTCAGAAGTGTTCTTTACGTACTCTGCTGTTGGCGAGATAGCAGAAAAGTGCGGTACAACGGCGGCCCTATCAAAAATTAATTCCCAGAGATAATATTATCCATGGCAATGGTCTCCTTCCGGCTCGTATCGTTCCCAACGGCGTTAAAATAAATTCCCCGCCGTATCTGTTTTCCCGAATAACTTTCAAACACGCAACTTTCATTCCGCCAGCTTTCTGTGCGCTCGATCCGCCGCGATTAACGCGAGCCTGCGCGGCTCCGAATCGTCGCTCATATCTCGCGTCAGTAATATGCTCGGCTGTTTTCATCGTATCTGGCGGCCAGTATTTCGCCCGTCACCGAAAAACTGGCAGGAAGAATAATTGCATCGATATCTATATACATACCCAAACGTGCACACGTAATTATCGTTAAATTGCGTTATCTGGCCGGGCCAGGACGTTCGACAATCGCAATAAGTACGCCCCGGAAACGGCGAAAAATTACAGATAATGTATCTGACACCGTATTACCCTCCCTTCCCCCGCCTTACGAACCGATTACCATTATTAACACGCTTTATTGGCGGACGGGCTCCCGCGGGATCGTTTTTCTCCCTCCCAACCTGGTTTCCACCCTTTTTCCTCCCCGCTTTCCTGTAACTTGTCCCGATTCCCCTGGAATATTTGCACGTTCGTTGAGCATTTCGATGACTGAATAAACGTATTAATCCGTCTACTACTGTGCAATTAGAAAATGAAATAGAATCCTGAAGCGATCTAGATTTATCACCCTTTGGCATCGCCAAATGGCTCTGAGAATTGTGTGAGGACTTGTATTTTTAGAGTTTACATATTTCAGTGCTGAGATGTTCGTGACAAGTGGCGATATTTTTTCGAACGACGAAGCAAGCGTTATTTAAGAGAGTGGAAAGGGCGCCGGCTCGCGACTTATTCAAGAAGGGAAACAGACACTGTGGAATCTCTTTGGCCTCGACCCGTTGCATTATGTTGCACGAAATTCGGCTCGGACCGACTGAATACTAAACTCGGAGGCCGGAATTGAAGTTGGGGGCAAATTGAAGCCGCCGGCTGGCGAGGCCACGCGGCGTTTCGTTACAGAGAATTTTGATAAGAGGCTAAATGGAGTTGCAGACTGAAATTAGCAGACCGCCGCGTGCCGTTTAACCGAAGTGAGTGTAATTAAACGGGACCAGTTTGATCGGAATGCGCGATTAATTGACCGGAAGTGGATAACCGGCAATTGTGCACGCTGCCTGGCGACATTACAATTCTCCTTAAATAGCCAAGTTACGCTAAGAATTTTCACCGATCCTTGGGAATTCTTTGCGGAGATTCAATGGCCCCGGTTCCGTTTATTGTCCCTCCTTTTGTCCCCGACGAAACCAGCCCCGTGATTCATCCGAGTTGCGTGATTCACCCCGTTTATACAACCCCCGGCGCAGTCTCTGTTATATTCGCCGTCGCTTCTGGAGCACCTCATAATCGTTCTTTTGTTTTTCGCCAGCTCGCGGCGGAACTTCGAATTCACGCGTCGTTTGCGTCGGGCCAGCTCGTCGCTGAATTATCCCCGGGAATCCGCGCGTGGAAGTAATTACTCTTCCGTTGAAGTTGAAGCCCGCGGCCACGGGCAATTAATCACGGACTTGCTTATCATAATTAATTGCAGCCCGCGCGGCAAGGTCCGCGACAGGCCGCCGTCCACCGTCGATTCGCGGCCCGGCGACGAATTTACTCGGCGCAGTAATCCTGCCCCTCTGGCGGGGCTTCGTTAAAATGCGTCGCGCAGAACTCGTTAAGCCGTTCGTTTTTCCCCGCTTCCATTAAAAAGCGTCGCGACTAGAACGAGCATCCTGCCAAACTCGAGGAATTCTCGTCGTTTCGGGGAGCGGTGTTTATCCAAGTGTTATTTATCCAATTTATCCAGCATGCTATTCAATTGCGTACCTGCGTCTACGGATGTCACTAGGTTACTGTATAATTCCATGTAATCTACACCAGCCACCGACTGGGAATTCTATCCGACGAACGTGAAGGAAACAACGTTCTGTATGCTCGAACCCTCGGCTAGATAAACTTCGACCAGACTCCCTATCTTTACGGAAGGGCTTAAATCTAGCGGCAGATACCCCGCGATCCATTGTGCAGCGCGCAAAATCGCAACGGGCCGCGCCATTAACCGATGCACCGGCAACGTAATTGCCCTTCCACCTCAACCCCTTGTTTTACGCAGCTATTTGCCCGACGATTATGCCGCTTTTATGTCAATTCGTGAACGCCTTGCTTTGTGCCCCGCCGCGACCCCTAATTGAGATTTCGTCGACGGATAGGCGGGCTGGATTTTCGACCGGGTGCGTCGAGATTCCAGATGTGTTAATTACGCTCCAACAATGGCACGCTAACCGGGTCCCAGGTGTAAATTTCACTCGCTTCGCGATAAGTCGAGGCTGTGAGCATCGTCGGTGCTGGGACTCTACAATTTGATAAGGGATGAGGGTAGACTTTCGCACATTGGATTTCAATCTCCATCCATCTTCACTCCTGATGACGAGGCTCTTTTACGAACAGTAACTGCACTTTGACTAAGGTGGTAAGCTTACTCAGAGTTACAAACTTCAATATTTGAGAGGGCAAACATTTTCCAAACAAGTTTCCACGTGATTCCAAACACGTCTTTGCCTTCTTCCCTTCCATATCTCGAATCTTAACTTCCCATCTTCGAACTTCCTCTACGTTAACGCATGCCCATAAGCTTTCCCCCCGCCGCTAATAACAATGCCCGCGAGTATCCCGTCGCAGCCGCTTCGCCGTGGGTGTAAGACGCCAACGTTCGAGTATCGGTGTGATTTTTTAATGACGCCTAAATGAGAAAGTAGACCGGGAAACGGTGAATTGCCGTGGCGCGATAACACCTCGCGTTCGACCGTGTAGCACGGCATTCACGGTTACCGGCACCTCATAGGACACGCCGGGGCCATAATTGAGATTTTATCGGCCCGTTAAACGCTACAAAGTTCCGGTGCAACACGTGCCAAAGTTTGCACAGCGCAGCGGCCCGTGGCCCGGCGAGCGCGCCTCGATGCTTCTTTAAACCGGCTTGATGCTGGCTGCGTCAAACGGCGCGTTCAACCATTACGATTCCGACGATTCCCCGCCCCGTTGTCGTTTAATTGGCAAACAACACCTCTGTTGCAGACCGCTGATCGCCGAAATTTCCTCAGCGTGCTGCGCGATGACTGCCGCGGGAGGCTTCTGCAGGCAGCGACGAAAGATCGGTGAGTCCACGACTTGCGTAACATTAAAATAAAATCGTAGCGGGAGCTAAGATATCGCGACGGGCGGAGGCAACGCCAAGAAAGTTGTTTCCTGCTTTTCTTTGAAGATCTACTGGTAATCTCGGTAATCCGATCATCTTGGCACTGATTAGATCAACCGCCCTTCGAAGAGAGATTAAATATCCCGGACAGATTCGCAGTTTCGACGCGCTTAAGTAACCCCGCAGGGGGAAAGAGATAATAGGGTTCCGCGGGGAATCGCTTTAAGGTCTGTTTGCCAAGCAGGAAATAACTTTATCGGGGCTTCTTCGCGACTCTGCCGTGCCGCGAAACACTTTACCCGAATTACTAGAACTTATAATGCGATCCCCCGCTCCGGTGAGCGGCACGCTTAAAGGCCGCCTGCTTCTGATACGGATTATCAGACCGGAAACGATGCTTCCAGCCTAATAACTCGATAATGAAGAAGCAATATTATTCGAGAGGGTACGATCCAGTTCTTTTCCGGGATCGGGGCGAGAAGGGCCGATCGAGCCGCGGAAGAGATTAATTTCCGATAGCGTGGCCGAGGGAAATCTCGTCGATCCGCTTCCGGTGGACGGGGGTTGATCGGTCGATGGTAGTGGCCGTGTATCCGCGTCCATGGTGCACGCATTAGCAAGTTTTTCGACGGTGCCCCGCTATAAATCATCGTCGAGATGAGAGGTTCGCCTGTGAAAAATGGCAGTCGGACGTATAGGGGTGGCGGTGATCAAGGAAACACCGAAAACATCTTTCGGAAATGAGCACGCTTTCGCTTCTGAATCGTAGCTATTGAACTCGTGAGATTGCAGTGTGAAGTTTGAAAATCCCTTTCCACTTGCCACCCTTCGTACAGGCATTCTTATAAACTATTATAATCATCTGGATCTACTCTCAGGGGAATTGGAATTTTCGCGCGTAGATGCATCTTCTTCGTTTGTCATTGCAAAAAGATTGGCTCGATGGCGTAGAGCCGAGCGCATGATGGATTCGCGAGACGCGCTTCGACTCTTAAACGTTCCTTTTAAGCATCCCCCGATTAAAGGCGTCTCCCATTGGAGCGATAAGTATTTCAGGCGTAAAGCCAGGCGACACGCGAGGGTTTACGTGGCGGAACGAGCGCATTCGTCGACGCGCGGACAAAATATCGAGCGCGGAACAAGAAAAGCCACTTGGACGACGGGGCCGCTGCGAGCGGGCGACGCCACCACGAGCCTTCCCTCTAATGCGTTAGTCGATGTTAATGTACTCGCGTTCCTCAGCTACCCCTGAAACACCTTCGGGAAATGCGGCACATGTTGCGGCCGTTTTGGGAAATTCGCTAATGTAGCAACGCGGCGGGATTACTTTCCGGAGCATCTGAAGCTGGGAGTGCTAGGAGTAGGTAGGGGAAGTAGGGGCATGACGGGGAAGCTAAGGAAAAATGCAAATAAAGTGATGATTGTACCTATTAATTAAGTCTTTATTACTCCAAATACAACTATAAATTAATGATTTAACATTTGTTACACACTTCGGTCTATCTGAGGTCAAGCGTCTAAGTTATTAAACGTTACAAAACAGATGGAAATAAACCGTCTTGCCCCTACCGCGGGGTAAAATGGGGTACCGAAATGATTTGCCTAAGTATTTTATAAATTCGAACGAAAAATAACGAGATTTATTTGAATTAAATTATAATAGAGAACGATGACGTTGTTTAAGCTCACATGAACAACCATGATACGGGGAATGATGGGGTATCCCGACCTAACCCCTAATGGGGTTAGGTATCAAGGACACCATCTTGCCTCAAAGCATCGTTTTCCAAAGATTAATATATTTGTACAACAAATAAAGAAATATTGAAATTTTGAATATGTCACATTAAAATAGATGAAATGAAGATTATCATAGACGAAAAATAATAGACTTAGGTACCGTTCTTAAATATATATTTATTTCAAATCCTTTTATCACACGAAATAACATCGACGCAGCATGCAAACGGTTCACAGCTATAAATAAAAAACGCGTGCTCCCCCACTCGCTTTTGCCAGCGACCACATTATTATAATACAGTGGCTTCCTAATGATGTATTTGTCACGAGCCTAGCATCTTTTAATTAGGGTTTACGGAGATACCCCATCTTACCTCGCTACCCCGTCATGCCCCTACTTCCCCTACTAGAAATATTCTATAATACATAAATATTTGAACTCTTCGTCCCAATACTTGAGTATCCGGTAATATATATACAGAACTGAAAAAGATTCAAAGCCCCCGTACCAAGGGTCTCCGTAATCCCCCAAATAATTCCCCCGCGGCATTAGACGAATCTCCATTCCGAAGTTTATCCGGCAGTTCCAATATTCCTTATCCCTCAAACATTACACTTTATATCCCGCCTTCTGGAAGTTTTAAAAGGGTTCCAGGCGGCTCGCATGCTCCAACCGCTTACCTCACCCTTATTGATAAACTCGGGGAGAAGTCTGGGACTAACTTTCCGTCGCGGGCGTCATATCTATCGCGCACAATCGAGATCGACTTTCACCGCTCCGCAAAGCTCTTTCAATTCGTCCCTTTTTTTTTTCGCCACACGCGAAATAACGACGACGAAGCGAGGGTGAATTCAGACGGTGGTTCTTTCTATGGACAGGACTCTGGAATCCAGCACATCCGATGCAAGCATCCCTCTGTCTCGCCTGCTCGATATTTTCTCTTCGACAAAAGTCCCCCGCGCGAAATATATGCATATTTGCTTGAGCCACGGGCAAATATGTTTAACTTCTCTGACGTGGGTCAAGCTTTAGCTGTGTGGCCATCATAGGTGATTCAATATTATACAAATGTCTCTGGAGCCAGCGTAAACGTTCCCATCGATGCACATTTTACAACTTCTAACTCATCCTTCCGATTCATCTGACCTCGGCTGTACACTCCTGATTTACATTCCCAATTGAAAATTGAAAGCCATCGCGGCTGCCCGTGTCTCCAGAACTTCGTTGCGGAAAATCTCGCCCGCCACCGATGAAATTCAAATACTCGTTCCAACTCGCGGGGTCGGTTCTCGCTCGTCAGCGAATCCACGAGACGAGGATTTTACAGTTGCCCCTTATTTAATTGCCATAGCGTAGGGAACCAATGGAAATTGCGGGGATGTGTCTCCAAGGGACGAGAACTGGTAAGAAACTTCGGTATTCCCTCATAGGAGGGGGAGAGGTAATTTAATTTCGCCAAAATAAATATTAGCCGAAGGAAAGTTCCCCGACGTTTTTCTACCAGCGTTTTTTCATACGGCAACGCCGGTGGCTGAGCGCGAGAAACTCCGCCACGGATCGGTTCGATCGACGAGATTGAAGGCGCCGCGGAATCACACGGTATAACCAGGAATAATCATTGGGGATTCGATTGAAAAGTTCCATTATCAGCGCGAAAATGGCCCCGGGAGTACCTACCCACTTCTCTTAACAAGCGGCACCGCCCACGATCGTGCGCGTAATTGCCGGATGGGAAAGGCGAGCGCCTTTTCAGGCGACTAATTCGTCCGACCGCTTGACAAACTTGTTAGCGGAGAGCTTCCGAAAGCTCCGCCGCCACTTCCATTCCAACTTCTTATTTGACATCGAGACACTCACATTACGAAGTGCTTGTTAAGTGGGCCGTTAGAGTATCCGGATCGCACCACTTTCGGGCGCTGCGAGCGATTTTCAAACGGTCTGAAGGGGGGAGACTTTTAAGCTTACAAGGGGAAAGTGTTACTGAAAACTGTACTTTCCTTCGATATCTTTAAAGGAAACATAGACAATGACACCACTGCCGAAACACCCCTTGCATGGAAAAAAATCTATGAAAGCAGAGGAATTTTAATTTGCGACGTGGAAGAGTTCGATTGTTTCTAAAAAATTATTTCCAATAATCTACGTGTAGTATTGGCTTCACTGTATCATAAATCTGTCTTACATATCCTCGTAATCGACAAAGTATAAGCGTCAGCGGATTCGTGGATTCGGGGAACGTACGACAGGGGGGTTGGGTTATTGAAATTTTTTTTCGAGAGAGGGAAAAGAAGACGAGGTTGGAGCGTATGAATAGCGAGGCAGGAACTGGCTCGGTTTCAGACACTGTAGTTATGCCCGGGTCATCCTTTGGCAATGCTTTCGACTTCTCAGAAGGATACGCCTTTTTCGTGTCTGGCCATAGCTGGACTTAATTCACTGTTCGCGGCCGCAGTAGTATAAGTGCACCTGAGCTGGCCACGGCACGCCTTTTTGCGATTAATATCAAGCAGTCTTCCGCGTCGTTTGCTCTGTTTACCTGATATTTATGTAGCGCCGATTCCCGGCTTTAATTACCGAGAGCCTTATTAATACGAGAAACCTCGGGAGAATACGAGGCCCTCGCCAAGACCTAATTTCCTGCACGAGAAATCGCAAAATACTTTTCATACCCTCCTTCGGAGTATTTCAACGAAAATTGCAGCGCGTCCTCGTGCTCCGCGAGCATTGTAAACGAGAAAAAATCCTGCTGGAAGACAGAGACTTTTATGTCCAGGCGCCTCGATCTCCAGGGCTGGACCACGCAGTAACGGTGCATCGAGGATCGCAGAAATTCAGTTTACGGCTGGCCGAAGCTACAAAAGCGTCTAAATTGTACCGCCGCGAGGGAAATCTACCCTTTAAAGCCCCGAACTTCTCTAGTTCTCCTAGTTAAAACGCACTGCCGACATCGAGGCCCCCTTTGTCCCGCGTGATTGCACGCTTTTTCAACCCTCCTACCGCCGAATCGCCAAAGAACCGGCGTACACCTCAGACGTTTCTTGTTTCGCATCGACCGCGAGCTATCCTGCCCCCGGGATCCCGGCCACGGCATAACGCGATCGTTTTTGCTCCATTTTCTCTGGCCGGAGTTTTCCGAAAAGCTTGGCGGAACTTTCTCGCTGGAATAGCAAACGCACTGGGTGGAACAGTATTAACACGTTCGGAGCCAGGATTTTTCTTACCGGCCAACCCGGAAGTTTAGTTTTCACGGAGCTCACCTTCGTTCTTTCGCTGCTCCCTGGGCATTGTCGTGCTAATGACTCTCAGTTGATCGGGCATTGATTGTTTTTCGGTGGAGACACATCGTCTTTTGTTTCCGCGGCGGCGTTTAATTTTGCTGGATCCTTTCTTGGGTGGCATCCAGCTTTCGTTGCCGATCTATTCACATTCTCCCGAGTGTTAGTTGAACAATTGTAGCTGGTGGGTAGACTAGGATTCGTCGACACGCGGGAATGCATTATTCGGCGTGGCTGTGCACGCGTTACGGACTTCTTGCTGTTGCGAGCCCCGTGTAGACACGCCGCGTGCATGCCTATGACGTCTCCGTCCATGTAAGCCGTTGCAGGGTGCATGCACGGAAGCGCATTCGACAAGCGTGAGCGCGGCGAAATGCATTGGATTAGGCGGCCGTCGGTTTTCATGCTAATTCCGTGCCAGAGACCGCGTTTCGCGGAGAATCATCGTCCCCGTTGTCGACAGAGGCCCTCGAGTACAGTCGAAGCACGA
The DNA here is from genome assembly GCA_947577245.1 of Andrena bucephala. NCBI lineage: Eukaryota > Metazoa > Arthropoda > Insecta > Hymenoptera > Andrenidae > Andrena > Andrena bucephala. The sequence continues at coordinate 115,922,796 of OX387715.1, forward strand.
TTCTGAGCACATCGGGCCCGCGGAAAACGGGCAGCAGTCACGTAATTATCAATTCGAACGAATAAAGGGACCTTCAGATTAAATTATAGTTAATCGTTGATTCTTCTACTCACTTTCGTACCAATTTTCAATTTTTGGTAATCCAGCGCTTCTGAATTTCCGGAAACCGCGTCAGGTGATTACGCGTTGAAATTCGTCGATTTTCGCGGCGCGACGATGCGGAAAACACGAGCGGAATCGAGGCTGCAACGATGTAACTACGGTCGCTGTCGCACCGCGAAACAATGCGCTTGCTGATATTTAGTTACCCGCCGTCAACAGCAACCGGTTACGCCGAATTCACGGCGACGCCCGAAACGCAAGCAGATTACACGGAATTGGTTGTTGCGTCGCTCGTCGTGTCGCGAGCGAAATCATTTTTCCCGCGTTCGAGCCACGGTTTGTTTGCCTATGGGAGCTCCGATCGGAAAAGTAATTCGTTCTCGCTGGATCTTGGGCCAACTCACTTCGCCCCCTGACACTTTCGATACTGTGAATCGCACGCGTGCGTTTCAATTTCTGCGGCAAGTGCGGGGCCGCCGCACATCCCTGCGAAATGGCTGTCAACGTTCACATCCCCCCCCCCCCCCCCCATCGTGATTAAAATAATCGAGGAACGTTAAATGGTTGCACGTCTCGTGGATCATAATTCCCAGAAAAAACGCGGTGTAATTGAACGACCGAAATTACGTAGTGAAATCAGCTGAGAGTGGTCATCGTGAATAAATGCGGAGCAGCTTTGCCGCCGGGCTGAGCCCATTTCTGCCGTCAATTTTTCATCGATAGGGATGGCTCGCGTGTAAAGGGCGGCTAATTGAAACGAGCGTAATTCGTAAAAGCCTGTGGTTCGGTGGCTGATTGGGATTACATGGATTATGCAGGCGGCAACGTGTCGCCGCTTTTGCCAAGATGCGTCACAACCGGTACAAAGCTGATTGCGGCTATTATTCGGTCAAAGCTCGCTTCAGCGGCGATCGTGTTCCGTGCATGACTCCCTGTCTGTCGTGCAACGCGGTGCATCCACTGGCGGAACTGCACTGGACGCGGCTGCAGCTAGGGCTGAGCTCCAAGATGCTTCGTATTAATTAGCGCGTACATCAAATTCGAACGGTATCGTTGGAATCCCAGGATCGTTCAAATTCTTGATGCAAGTTCAGGTTTTCTTAGCAATTACGAAGAGATATAGTGTTAAAAGAGAAACAAGCCTAACCGGCGCCCACGCTCCGTTGTTTATAATTCAAAGAGGCGATCAGCTGGTAATAAATAACGCATTCTCCCTTCCCCATGAATATTTAACGCCGCGAAACCCGCCGGAAACACACCGGCCCGTATTTCTTGCGGGAAATAATGGTCGCGCTGTGAATTAAGCTTGATCAGAATAAACGTCCGCTGTAGATCTTCGTAACAGGCGCGGGGGAAAGCAGTGAGAGAGGCTGGTCATCATGGTAGGTGCTTTCCAGTTATGAGATTCGCGGTTTTCCCTGTTTTATAAGTGAAACGGTGTGTCTTCTTAGCCGTGGGGAGCCTTTAGGGGAAGATTGCGAGTATCCGTAGCGGCAAAGTTATCGCACGACGTTAATGTCTTCGGCGATCGATGGCATAGTTGCCTGTCCCTTTGTAAACTAACGCGGGGAGGGCTTTGACGTAATACTACGCCCTTTTATAAGTTAAAACTGGGGGCTTTGGCGCAGTGTTACGTGAGGCGACGTTGCAAATACCTACTTGACGTAGCGCTACGGCCCCTGGTATCATTTAACGCGACGATACGTTTAATCGTAATCTAATGGCAGTACTTTTTAATTTCGCGTAGGAGACGCAAACCACTTTTTTAATATTAGAATACGCTTTCTAAAAAACATCGAAAAATTGCATCGAACCCCATACCTAAAGGAGGGATGCACTTCAGACACGGGGGAGATGCTAAATCGCGGAAATGTTAAAACACGGTGTTATAGCAAAAGATGAAACTACTGCCCCTATATAGTGCTCGACACTATTTTTCGCCGGTCGGTCACACGACAAGTTAAAAGAAATTCATGTAAAGTATATAGTGTATCATCTGATACATAGATAGCATTGTTGTAAATTATCAGTTATGAGTTAGAAGAAGATGGCGTATTGATTCAAATTTAAGAATGAGTAATCAAGTGACTATTCAAAGCGACATCTTTTTTTGCCGATAGTTCCCTGTTCAACAGCCGTCTGGACGTGTAACATTCAATACCCATTTCTTATAGATTTTTGTGCGCTGAATACGAATCCGCAAACCGTTTCATCGCCATCACCCTCAGTTTTTGAGAAATTCGATTTTGAAAAAAATGCAAATTTTTCAACTTTGAACATTTTTTTAGTTCAAACAGTAATAGTTACACAATTGGTTGCTCCGCCAAATTATTCTATGAACCATCCCGAATACAACGATATAAATTATTATGGCATTATGAACATTTAAATATGTTTAAACAACGATCAAAAGGAAAAGGACACCCGAAATGCACCAATTTTCAGGTATCTTTCAATTTATTAAAAAAACTAAGGGTCTAGGATAAAATCTGCCGGCTCTACGCGGCGCAGCAGACATTTTTCCTCCAGAAAACATCAACAGCAATCGTAAGTCCCGTTTTGTTTTCTATACAGAAACGAAATAGGCAGTGGTACTCGACGGCGGCGGGCGTATCCATTGCCGCTCAGCGTAACAGTCGGCACTGCACGTTTCGCCAAACCATTTCGTTTCTGTATTGAAAACAATACGTGGTTTACAATTGCTGTTGATGTTTTCCGAAGGAAAAATGTCTGCTACATCGCGTGGAATTGTCAGATTTTATCCTAGACCCTTAGTTTTTTTAATAAATTGAAAGATATCTGAAAAATTGGTGCATTTCGGGTGTCCTTTTCCTTTTGATCGTTGTTTAAACATATTTAAATTTTCATAATGCCATAATAACTTATATCGTTGTATTCGGGATGGTTCATAGAATAATTTGGCGGAACAACCAATTGTGTAACTATTACTGTTTGATCTAAAAAAAATGTTCAAAGTTGAAAATTTGCATTTTTTTCAAAATCGAATTCATCAAAAACTGAGGGTGATGGCGATGAAACGGTTTGCGGATTCGGATTCAGCGCACAAAAATCTATAAGAAACAGGTATTGAATGTTACAAGTCCAGACGGCTGTTGAACAGGGAACTATCGGCAAAAAAATATGTCGCTCTGAATAGTCACTTATTTACTCATTCTAAAATTTGAATCAATACGCCATCTTCTTCTAAATCATAACTGATAATTTACAACAATGCTATCTATGTATCAGATGATACACTATATACTTTACACGAATTTCTTTTAACTTGTCGCATGACGGATCGGCGAAAAATAGTGTCAAGCACTATATAAACCAATAATAATAGTTAGGGGAGACCGGGGATGGTTGTCACGCGGGTAGGTTGTCACAACCGTTATAACAAAGAAACTATAAACAATAGGAATGTACTAATACTCCATGGCAATGCGTAAACATATCGCCGCCTCCCCCCGCATCACACAAGTCGTTGTTGGGTCGCATGGAGCCACAATGTGTCATTGTTTGTTTTCGTGTGCTCGAAGTAAATTACGCCGTATTTACTATCAAGTAAGTATAGGTTGTTTCTTAGTATTGACTATAACATTGTTGCATAATTCTCGTAGTTTAGAATTTTTATCTAACTTACTGCAATGAGTTTTTTACCTTTTTTAAACTTTTTAATACATGAATAGAAGGGTGAAATTGTTTAACGGTTTGGGGCAAGTTGTCACAGAACATTTGGGGTTAGATATTTCCCGCATGTGATATTATAATTTCTGGTTTGTTTGGCAACAGTTCTCAATAATAATGCCGCGAACTTATAATAAGAAGACGTCCAGAGGTAAGGTGCCCCCGGAATTAATATTACGTGCGGCAAGAGAGGTTAAAAAGGGCAATTACACAATAAGAGGGATTGCAAAAGATTATAATATAAATTACCGCACTGTAGCGTGATATTGTCAGACCTACAATAAAAAATTATATTACTTTCTTAATTGAATCGACATTTTATTCATAAACTTAGCTATCCATGCGTGCGACAATTAACCCCAAATACTGTGACAACCAACCCGACCTCGGGGTATATTGTCACAAAATAGTTCCTGCAAATAATGCGAAGTAGCTTCTAATCTGGTTGACAAAATCGATAGGACCAATTTTTTTTATAAAGTCGGACGTACTTAGTTTATATTAATCTAAGTTTGAATGAACTTCCCTGCAGTTATAACCTGTAAAAAAATCAAAATAAGAAAATGCGACAACCATCCCCGGTCTCCCCTAAAGCTACGCGACAACAAGGTAATAAAAAATATACTCACCGTTCACACAAATTTTTCGTCTGAAATCCAACACAACGAAAAGCTTTTTCAATTTTAATGACCTTAAACCGCACGATCGATGTGATTCGTTTAATAAGCTTATGTTTGTAGACAAGAACACGCGTCTTAACGGTTGAAGCAATGCTCCCACTTATGTAGTGTGGCCGGAACAGGAAGTGGTGCATCTCTCCGCTAGGTGCGTCTCCCCCGAAATGACCCTATACTTGAGCTGTGAGAAAATGAAAGAGATGTAGGTATCGCATCAACTGTTTCATCGGTACAAAGCTAATTGCAGCTATTGTATCGCGCGCGTACACCTGCTGTAACCGAGACCACGTTGTCCCGTTGCTGCACGCGAGTCGACTCGCAACCGGAAATGCACTCGAGGTGGCGCAGCGCGTGAAACGCATCCGATTAGACGGTGCACCGCGCCTGGCTCCGTTTCGCCACGAGTCGCCGCTCGTGGAATCGCATCGCGGCTCGCTTCGCTGCCAAAATCCTAGCTCGGTCTCCGTTGCCATCGCTTATCTCCAGCGAAACACTCGCGCTCGTGGACAGAGCTGTACCTAGCCCCCGAGTTGATTCAATGGAACTGTGGGACACTTCGGGAGGGACACGTTTCACCCTTCGATGGAGAAAAATGTTTCTAGCCTGTTGGCAACTCAGTTGGAGCTTCCTCGATTCCTTTAGAAAGTAACCTTCGAGCTGGACCATCGAGTGGTTTTTCCAAGTGGTCCAAGAGAATGAAACACTGCGTTACTCTTCAGCTTATCGTTCCATCTGGCTTGCTTTTAACTCGCGCTGAAATATTTCTGTCCCCGTAACCCGTTTCCCTTCAGTTCTACAACCCCCAGGAGCCGGTTGAATTCGTTTTCTTTCTCTTTACCATGGCGTTCGTCGCGCCAGATGTGAAATTCCTCGTAGAAATCTTTACCGCCGTCTTCCTGGCGAATAGTCAGCAACTTTCCTTTCGTGGAATCGCGGCGGCGCTCGCGGAAACTCGATTCTCCGTCCCGAATTCAGGCAAACTCGAAATCCACCACCCCTACCCGCCCTCAATGCAGACTGGAAGATTTATGTGCCCGAAAAATGCGCAACGTCTCCACGCTCGTGTACCGCGAGAACCGTGGAAAATTTGCGTGCATCCCGCCGCTACGTTCAGCCGCTGACGCAGAGGGTGGAGGACAGTAAATAATAAGAATTCGGTGTCTTTAGACGTTCAGCAATTTGGGCTAATGCCAGCTTGCATTTCATATCCGTGAAAGCTCGTTGCGTGTTGAAGCATTCCGGCCATAAATCTCGCGGGGAAAAGCGTTACCTAATATCTTCCTTACTATTTCGAGCTGCTAAGGGAAGGGCTGCGCTCTCCCCCTTCGTGACATGGCCTCTCTCACAGAAGCTTGGGAAAATAATTATCTGTCGACTTTCGCCGAACGAAACAACCCCACTATGATATATCACCCTCCATAGCCCATTTTACCTTCTGGTAGATAATATTCTTCCGGCCACTTTCCCTCCCCCTTCCTGCTTTTTCTGTGCGTCGCAATTTTTTCCCGCCCCGCAGCCACTCATGGCGATTAACTGCTAATTGAGGTCCACCAGAAACAGGAACTCTCAAAGAGCCTCCGGGCTCCCTCTGGCTTCCGGGTTCCAGCGTGTGTACGCTGACACAGATGTCATCCTTTCGGTCATTGGCGCTCCTCGTTGTTCTCCCACGTTTCACGCGTGGAATTTTGTGGCAGAATCTTCTGGTAGGCTACCACTAGGTGTAGCATTTCAAAGCTTTTAGAGGGAAACGCTGCCTGTGCGTCTGCTTGAGTAAGTGTATCTGTCAGTGTACCACTCTGTCGCTTGATAATCGCGCGGTTGAAATTCGAATTGAAATTGATGGAAATTCGTAGAAAATGTAAGGTGAATCCTGCCGGTTGTTACCCTTTCAAGAGAGTTGCACGATTCGTTTGCAAAGCTGAGGTCGGGGCACAGATTCTCCGACTGTAAAACACCTCAGGGATGAGAGTGGAGCTCGGAAGGACGGATAGGAATCCGAAGGGTAGCTGGCTCCGTGGCTCGATCTATCGTTTTTCTTATTTCCATGGGATCCTACGGTCGACGCTAATGAGATTTGCAGCCACGAAGGAGCCGATAGTGGCGTCCAAATTGGCTGCTTCGATTATCTCCCATTCGACCGTGGATCCAATTAGGACGATCAATAGTGCGCCGGTATATAATTATAAATATAAGTCGAGCACGCCTCCAACCAGCGTTTTCTTCCATGTGGATTCGCGAATTCGGCCAGGGGACTGCTTTTATGTCGCGGAAAATCCTCGGGACAGCGTTCGTTAGGCGAAATCCTCGTTTGAATATCTCAGCATCCTGAATCCCCAAACGCTCCTCTCATAGATCGGCCTAATAAGTCTCGAGCATCGCACGAATGTAAATAGTGCAGGGCAATTTGGAAATATCTTATTTGGATTATTTATATTTGCGAATATCGAGCCGATGATGTAGCGCAGTAATGGTCCCTGGAAGCTTCCAAGAAATCTTGCACCATATGTAATTTAGTCGAGCAGAGTGGGACTTTCAGCGGAGGAAATGGAGCGTCGCGTATGAAATTTTGCAAAATTCGCAAATGTGTAGAACCTTCTTCTTTCTATCTCTACTATTTACAAGGAGGTTCCCAGGTGTTCATCTCCGATTGCTTTGAATTTTGGATATGTTTTAGAGCACCGAAAAATAAAATATACGTGTTTTTTTATAGCAGCCCGTTTTCATATTTAGGGGGTGAAACCAACCCTCAAAGTTATACGATTTTCAGGTGTTCACCTCCGATTACTTTGAATTTTGGATATGTTTTAGAGCACTGAAAAATATGATATACGTGTTTTTTATAGCGGCCCCTTTCCATATTTAGGGGGTGAAACCAACCCCCAAAGTTATAAGATTTTCAGGTGTTCATCTCCGATTGCTTTGGTTTTTGGATATGTTTTAGAGGACCGAAAAATAAGAAATACGTGTCTTTTTATTTTGGCCCGTTTGCATATTCAAGGGATGAACCCCTCATAGTTACCCCCTAATAACGGTGACTGACGACAAGAGCATCGTCCATACAGCAAGTTATGAGGCAAATTAAATTTATATCAAGTTTTACTGAACACAATTTTTGTACCCCATATGAACTTTGAGGGGGTGGTTTCACCCCCAAATATGAAAACGGGTCGCTATAAAAAACACGCATTTCTTATTTTTCGGTCCTCTAAAACATCCAAAATCCAAAGCAATCGGAGTTGAACATCTGAAAATCTTATAACTTTGGGGGTTGGTTTCACCCCCTAAATATGAAAACGAGCCGCTATAAAAAACACGTATATCTTATTTTTCGGTGCTCTAAAACATATCCAAAATTCAAAACAATCGAAGGGGGACATCTGGAAACCTCTCCTTGTAAGTCTCTCTTTCGTTCCCTTCCTCGAATGCAGTCTTACAAGAAAACCAAAGTGTGATCTCCCCCATCGAGCAATTTTAACTTGCGTCCCCGCCAGTTCGAAAAGAAGCGGAGTAAAAGGATGGAATTACCCCGATTAAGTTCAGATAGACAAGCTAACGAGATCCTCGATCTAAAGGGGGATTTGCACGATTTCAACTTGCACAATTCCTCGCGTGACTCGGGAAGTAACGTCAGAAAAGTCGAAAGGGCAGGATCAACGACCTGCTCCAGGGTACTCGGATAATTTTTTTAACGGTGAAACGCTTCCACCCCATTACGGCCGGTCGTAAATAACCTGGCGTACTTCCGTTGCGCCTCGAACGACACAGAATTTTATAGGTGGCACGATAAATAACAGCCGGTTGTCGATTCCATTATACGGGTAATAAATCCGGGATCAGTCTGATGCGTGATGATTTACGAAAATTCCAGGCGCAGCCTCTTTCGCGACGCAACAATATCTGTTTAACTCGACGCCTGTCGGCGTAACCATGCCGGCTAAAAGTGGCGCCGTCTGAAGCCATCCATCTTGCGGCCGACAGACAGGTATTACCCGTGGAAAGCAGCGACGAGTAAAACGAGAGCAAGGCGGCGACGTGTAAACAACAGTATCACCGAGACTCGGTAAAAATGGCAGGAAATTTCGCGGAGATTCCCGCGAATCAGTTCAACCGAGCTTCGAAAGATTCGGAGCTACATTCTAAACTGTACTTAAGAATTGTAAAAATCAGAGATCCCTAAGAATTCACGGAGAAATCGATCCTTCGTTCCGACTTACTTCAATCCTGCTACAGTCCCTATGGTCCGCTCTATACTTGAGCCGAGCTTGGATTAAACTGGATGAATCATTGCATACCGTTTACCAAAGTCAGAGTTCAGAGGAAAACTGCTCGCGCGTTCATGCATCATTTTAATGGCTAGGACGGTTGGAAAAGGAGGTTGAAAAGGAAGGGTCAGGCCGAGGAGAGGAAGATTTTCGTTCTGGATTCGTCGGTGGACTGGTCCAGGAAGTCTACCTGCAAGACCTGTGGCTTCGCCGCGGGGACATTCGGTGCTAGGGCGAAGGATTTATTCGGAGGAGTTGGGGACTGCCTCGGTACATACTGGAACAGGGGCTGGGGGGAAAATCCTGTGGTAGGGAGCGTGGGATATGCTGTCGCGATAATAAATATGGATCTCCAGGAAGCTGGGTCTGCAAGATCGACCCAGTTTCCTGTGTTCAGTCGAACTTGTACGATTGCAGACTGTTTCCGAATAGGCAGTCTACACTATTCAGTCTACATATATAGGAAACATCGGAAGTCTAATTGAAAGTCTTTTGAAAATTGATATAGGAAACTTCGGAAGCCTTTGTAAAATTTTGGCTTCACAAGGGGAAAGTATAATGCGTCTCTAATGTGGGTCGCAAGAAGCGCGAAGAGGAGAGACCTATAAATAGGCTTAAGCACAAAGCACACAGCGGGCTTCCGGCTTGCCTCCTGTCGTTTCTTCTCGACGAAGATCAAAGTTGCAAAGTGCCACTTGGTCGAGTGGATACGTGCTGATCTGAAGGGCTCAAGGCGACGGCGCAATGGCGGTCGTTGGGGCTTTTCATAAATGCTGAAGATGCGAGAACCTAGCTCGATCAAAGTGACGGGGGGTGCGATTGTCCTTTGGGCGGTGATTTTGAAGAATCATCGATAAGCTCATCCTTCGGACCAACTCGCGATGGATCGAGCAATCTTAGCTAATTGTAGGTAAGTGAAGGTCCCATGCAATAAGCTCTTATAGCATCATTTGTATCCAGGCACACATGCGTATATCACCAACTAACTAGACACAGAATGTACACTAAAAAGCCGATAGTTGATTTGAACTTTCACGAGGGAAGCGTCGACAGGGGAGAGGATGGAAGCGAAAGGACGGAGGGTTGTTTCGAAACGGATGGCTCGTTTCATCGGATCTGTCGAATAAATACGCAACGGATTCGCGATTTTTTTTCTCCATTTATTCCCCGTTTCAAATATGTGGATTGACGGAGGATGGACGCGCTGTATATTTCCCCCCGGGAGTGGATGCAGTGTTTTTCTCATTTTAATTATTCGCGCGGCGCGGATTACTTTGACGCCATATTCTCCAACAGCGATTCCTCGATAAATTCGTTCGGTCACGGACGAACGAACGATGCGCTCACGTGTCACGATTTACACAGCAACGAAGGATACAATGGCGAAGGTTCGCGGACATTTTAACGCGTCCTGCACGGCCTTGTGTAAAGAACCGCTTTCGGGAACGTGTGCGAACGAATGAAACTGTGTCGTCAATTTGTACGCGGAGTTCTCGAAAGTACCGTCACGCAGACTCCGCGTAGGATAGCAATTTTTTACTGCCCCAACATGTCGAACGATCTTCGAACATTTCGCGATGTCCAGAGCCTCCGGGGCTCGATATTATACCGTCATAAAAGCGACTTCAATATTTAAGAGGCGAGAAAGCATTCTCCTCGTGATAAAAAGTAATTCCGACGGTCTGAGCGGCTATAAACAGGTAGCGATTATCCCCTTTATGGAACCCTTATCTACGATTTTTTCCCATGAAGATCCATTTTACGAGCACGACCCTCGAGCGCGTAAGTTTCGCCCAGCACGAGGCGCTAAGAGCCTCGCCAAGTTTCTCCACTGACTACGCGACTCTCCCGAGCAGAGAAAGGTGTTTAGCCGCAATTTTGATTAATTGTCGCGCTGTACGAATACGCGGAGCTCTGTATACTATTAGCTGAGATTTACCACGGCGAAACTACAGGCGCAACGTATTAACAAATTTTCTTTGGAAGCATCCACGCCCCCGTTCGTCACTTCGAAACGTCTTAGAATTCACCTTTTACGATCATTTAATTCGCGAGAAGGTTGCGATACTATATCGAGCCACGTTTCCCAGCCACCTGTTACCGCATTGAAAATTCAAAGCAGTTAGCCGCGACTCAAATTCGCCGCAAAATGAACCTCTCAGTGCTGTGATTCTCCTACAAATGCTTTTCAATTGCTATTGTTTTCGTCCGCCAGCAGCCGCGAGTCAACGGAAACCCATTAAACGCACAATTTTCATCTATCTCGAGAGCCTCGGGATAACGACCCATTTTTAAGACAATGACCAGAATTTTTACGGCCACTGCGGATGCAACAGAAGCTTACAGCGACCCCCTCCAAAGAAGCGCGGAACGTTGCCCGCCGCTCGATTAAATGGGGCTGTCTTAAAATTATTCTTTCAAATTTCCTCTCGGCGATACTCCCCGAGTCTCTCTTACTCCGAGGATTACAGCCTAACCCGCCGAAAGAGGGATCGTTTTGAACGTCCCTTTTACGTGCCTCGTAATAAGAAGATTGGCTTTCATCGGGCAAGTTAGTCGAAAGATAAAAGGACATTTCCAGTCGCGAAAGTCGCTGGGATTCGTGATCCTTGTACCATTTCATAGTAATAATAGTGCTATGGTTGCAGGCTTTGTCTCTATTTCTGCCCCTCTTTTCTCCGAGCCTCTCCTAAATCCAATAATAAGATTCTCGGCGGGGACGGTTACGTTTGTCCTTGAATCGAGGCCCGGGAAAAAGGATTTGCCCGATGCTCGCGATATATGTATATTGGCCCCTATCGGAGTCAATTCGGTGCAATAAGCCCTCGGGAACAAGATTTTATCGGGGGCGAGGGCAATTGCAAGATCCCGGGGCAATCTTTCTGGCCTCGGATGCCAGGGCCGGGTTTTACGCAGCCACGTGCAACGAATCTCGCACACGGCCGGTCCAATCGTCTTATCGAATGCACGACTCTCGCCCCGTTTTCCACGACATCGTTCATTGGTCTGGTTTGATTCTGGTGGCACACTTCGCTGATGCGTTTCTGGCCTTCGTGTATTCTCGAATTTCTTTGGGAGTTGAACGGCGGTCTCTGGAATTGGGCCTCGAGTGGTGAGATTAAGTGGAGTGTTCGGAAGCCAATCAGTGCAAGTTCGTTATTATTAAAACTGAAATTTACAGTGTTTGTGCTTTGAATAATTTTGTTGTGCTTTGAATAATTTTGTCTTCTTAGTAATTCCATGGTCAATATGATTACCGCCATTTATTGCTTACGCATGGAAGTAACTTAATTAATTTAACAACTGAAAGTCTTAACAATAAAGAGATTTTTAGTCTACATAAACTTATTTTTAAGGAAAGTTGGACTTGCACTGATTGGCTTCTAAACCATCCAAGTCGAGGTAGTTTAATGGACAAGTAACGAGACTAATTTTGTACTAATTCATTAGAACAGCAGGGTGCAAAGTCTAAGTATTTGAATGACGTAGGGCGAACGGAATGGAATTTCTCTCGTTCAATTTGTCTTTTTGAAGGCAAGTCAATCGTAGGTAATCGCGCGGTAAGAAACATCCCTCGCGCAGTGTGCACCCTTATAACGATCTCGAATAGAAACATGAACAAATATCGACGATCTAAACCGCTAAGAAGCTTCCCAACCTTCCCATTGTATGCATGGTTTTCAGCAAAAGTGCAGTCAGGAAGTATTGACGGGGAGTGCATCACGATGCATTCAGCTGGCAGATGTTACGATGCCACGTTATCGATCCACACCCACGTAGCACGCAACGATGGATATATTTTCCTGGCGTTTCGCGCAATCTCCATCAATGTTTTTACTTTCCGGTTCTCCTAGAGTCCTAGACCTCTCCTTGATCCGCATTTTTCTCTTACACACCACTTTCCAATTCCCTTGTCGAATCCGCGTGTCCGATTACAAAGTCCAGAAAATTGATTGTACACGCGTGTAAAACACGAGAACGGACTTCGGAATAAGATTTACGACCGCCCTTGGACCGTTCCGCTGAGGAAGCTGGTTTCGCCGAGCCAAAGCAAATGATAATTAATGAAGAGCTCCTGGTCCCCAATACATATTAACCAGTTCTTTACAAGGAAAAAAGTAAGCCACCCCGAAATTGGGATTTAACGCGAGGTGTAAGGCGCGATTAAGCTGCCGCGGCACTATGAGAATCTAGTGGTCAATGAATCGTCGCGTTAATGAAATTTTCCGCAGTTCCTTGGCCGCGGAGGCCAGTTAACCGCCCTGTGAATATATTCAGCAAACGGGTTCGATGCTCTACATTACTTTGCTCGGGGGGGGAATCGTCGCGAAAAGATCGTCGTGACTTAATCGCGACGGAAGTGCACGGTGAATTAATTCCTTTCGAGGGGAAGAATGTAATACGATAGAAGCACGCGAGCTCGTTCCTCCCTCCACGTGGTTCGCAGCGCGGATTCGTGGCCCCCGTCGTTTGTTCACGGTAATTGTAATTATTGTTCATCGTAATCTACATGGAACAATAAAGCAATGACGCTCGGGCCGCGTGGTCAACGGTCCCCTGCAGCACGCGAAATAATATTCATTGCCCTCTGCGAAACAACAATACACTGCCAGCTGTTGGACCGCGTAATTATTGTAAAGCGACCAACAGGACTTTCCCTTAAATTATTCACCGCGTCGGGGGGAGTGTAATTACTCTTTCGCGTCGATTAATCGATTTAAAACAAGGGGTATCAGGCAACAGCGGCTGGATAGTGGATAGTGTCTTCTGGTACGTTTCTATCGACGCGTCGACGTGGTTCGTTGCTTCCCAGAATCGTTACGAGACACGTCGCGCCCGATTATTTAAGATAAAGGGCGCTGGTGACTAGTCGGTTGAGCGTAGAAACGCAAACTGTTCCTCACGGTTTTTGTATGCAGTCGCGCGATCGTTTTTCTATTTACCATGGAGAAACGAGGCAAGGGAATTATTGGATTTCTGTCGGCCGTATCGCCGCGCCTCCAATGAAATTCACGCCCAGCCTTTCGCTCTCTTCATTTCGCCCCGCTTGCCCGCCCCCCCGAGCCGTCTCCGTTTCCCCGTTCGACGTCGATCCCTTCGAAAAAATCCGCGGCTCACGACCGCCGGGGGTGGAAATATTGTGGCGTTCCGCTGGCTCGCGACGTCACAATCTGCCCGTGGCGCTTTTTTATCTGGCCAAGCAACGCTCCGCCGGCGAAACGACGGAGTGACGTGGCGCCCGTCTCCCTTTTTTGTATCAATAATTGCGGAGAAAATCAGATACCCGGGTTGCTGAATCTGCCAGAGTGACGGGACGGGGTGTCTTTGTTCGCGTTGGTCGATGGTACTTCGGTACATTATTCCGACGCGCCAGACTCGGAAACCTTTGTCGATCTTTTATACTCGCGGCATGAGCGTGTAATTGCGCCAGGATTGATCCTGCAAAGGGACGCGAGGGGATACCGATACTCTATTCTTCTTGATGCCTGTTAAAACGCGTGGTCCGGTGCATCGCGGCTCGCGTCAAGCCGTAACTCCCACGGGCAGCTCGTAATTTCCATCGTAATCAGCTTATCCGCTGTGACAATTCTAAAATCGCCGTGCCGATGGATCGGTTTAATATTCTATCAGGCCCAGTCAGCGCCTCCATTATTCGAACGCGTGTAATACCGAGGCGATTTACGAGTGAACGTCCCCACGTGCTACGGCTAAAAACTGCTGATTCCCTGCTGGCAACGTTGTCCCACTTTTCCCAGGCTTCTTCGACAATAAAGTGAACCAACGATATCGTCGAGTCCCGCTGTCTGTGTCGAGGAAACACCATTCCCCCTTCTTCTTCTTCTTCCTTTTTTCCTTTTTTTTTTGACACCCACTGCGATAAAACAAGGGCTCGTCGCGATAACGAGGGAATAAACGTCACAGTTAGGAGCACTATTGATTGCAGAGAAAACATGTAGTTCGACGTTGGAGTGACTTAACTGCTGTCGAAACTGTGAACAGCTGTTGACGCTGCCTCGCGTCACTCGCGAGACTTTAACGAGTCGACGAGTTGTAAATCGTGCTCGGGGCACGCGGTATTTGGTTGTATATGAGAGCAACGGATTATACGAGAACTTTTGTGAAGCAAGCGTTCAGAATTATTGTACACAAAGCGTATGAGTTTGCGCGGCTGTATAACGAATCAAATGCACATGCAGACCGTTTAAAGCGTTGAAATTCAATTCGATTCAATAAGCTTATACGTTAATCCTTCATAGACCGTTCCATGCGACACTATTTAACTAGTCGTGACACAGAATATCCAAGTAGATACCTGCGTGCACTCGTATCATTTCGTGCGCAAAATAAAACGGACATCAGTACAAAATACCAGTGAACCACATTCGGGGAAGGAGAAGAAAAGGAGACAACGGTGAATTCGTTTCAGAGGGCGGGGGAAGATAAATCGCGCTCCGGTGGAAATACACCCGGAGTACGCGATGCGAAGGAAAAGTCATTTTTTCTCCGTTTCCCGCGGAAAAAGCATGGCGTAAAACGAAGCATACCGCGGCGGGCGCTCTCGTGCATCCATCCTGGCTCGACGGACGCGTCGGAGCCGTTTTTATTTCTTCCTTGGGCAACGTGATCGCGAAACGATTTCATTTTCCGTCAGTCCGGAATTACGGCATGGAAATTATCCTCCGAGGATGGTTAAAGATTCCGTTCTTTCCAGATCCTTCGCCTTCTCGTCTGACCCTCTGCGTTTTAACCCGTGCATTGTTTCGTTCGCGAGATGAGCAGGTATTCCTCTGTTTTTTTTTTTTTTCAGCCGTTGAAATGGGATAGCTTTGAGGAGCAGCGGACCGAATCTGATGCTAAATATCTGCTTACGGTATTCCTAATGAAAACGTGTACTTTCTCATTTCACTCGCGCTTTATCTCCACTTGCTATCATTCCTTTGCCGCTCCTTATCCAATTTATCGTGCTGCATGCCCCTCGCTGACTCTTCTTTTCACTGAATTAACAATCACCTCTCTTTTCCCTACTCCCATTGTATTGCACGTATGCTGTTCTATCTCTCGCATAAAGCCAGGTACTCGCTATAATCGTGGAGGTAACGATAAAGTCTGTTTAAGAAAATATTATCATTATTATTTATTCCACGGGTAAAGACCCTTTAGTTTACAATGAACAGTTCAAAAAGTTAACAAAGAAACAATGTGAAAGAAAAGAAAGGAAAAGAAAATAGAAGAACAGCCAGTTCATAAATAAGCGAAGAATAATAGAAGAAAATAATAGAACTAATGAACTAGTAAAATTAAAATTAGAATTAGAATTAACGGACGGGTACAGAGACGTTACTGCGAGCCAAAGCCCGCTAACGACATTTAAAGGTGGCCAATGTACCATTATAGAAGTCAACATGTTCGCTATAAAGATTCGCTAATTTACATATTCTGTTAATGGAGTTATTCATATCAAACGAAGTGTTATGTCTCGATAAGTAAACAAGAGAAGGCGATTTGAGAGAAACAATAAAGATTAACCGTAGCCAAAATGTCCGCAAAGTTGTTCTAACCATTAATAATGCTGAAAAGGCAAGTAAGCTCAGATGGAGATCAACGATGTTCCAACTTCAAGAATAGAACTAAATTCATGACATAATCGAGACATCGGTGTGCCGAGTTTAAAAGCCTGCAGTCGCAAGAATTTCTGACGAACGCGTTCCAATAATGTAATACATTTTTCCTGATAGGGATTCCAGACAGGAGACGCGTACAATAAAATATTCAATTATTATAAAGTCTGTTCATGATTCGTATTGTAAGTGGTAGTCATTCCCATTATGAATGCTATTCTAATTCCATTTTACAGCGATTTTCCCTTCTGTAAATTCGATTTTCCCGACGTTTTACCCTCGAGTCGCTTTAATTCGATCATGAATGCCCGTTGCTATGTTTCCAACGTATACAGAGCCAGGCAACGACGACAATTTGTCACTTCGATTCCCCCACCGTGCTGGACATATAGGGGCTCGGGGAAAAAGCAAATGACAATGTTCCTCGTGCACCCTTTCCCTTGCTCGCGACAATGGCCCGAGCCATTCCACTTCCGGCCCCCTTGCAAAAACCGCGCGACTTTGTCTCCCTCTTATCGCCGGCGATGCGTCGTAAAATTAGCGCAATTACTTGTACGGCTTCCCTCCCCTTTGCCGGCCGCTTCTTTCGCGCCGAATAATTTATCACTTTAATCGCTCGACGACGATCAAGATGAATATGGGACACCGACAAAGGGCCACCGCTGTGCCAGTCCCCGCGACATTCTACCCAGGAGAATCTTTCTTTTTTTTTTTCGCTCGAAACGTAATAAATCGTGGTCATCGAACGTCCTGGGCGGAAGCAATTTATAACGTGACTCGGTTATTATACGAGTGACGGCCGAAAGTGTGCAAGTTTAATGAATTGGATTCCTACTGAAGTTCAGGGGTATTAAAAGCGTGAGGTGAAGGTTCCAGGTGGGCGAGGATTTAATTGGCAAGCGAAGGATATTCGAGGGCAGGATGAAAGTGTGCGAAAGAATTTATTCATCGAACAGTAGAATCCCCTCTGTTTTAGCAAATAAAACACTCGTCAGAGTTTGTTCGTTAGGGTAGAAGGTAAAGGTCCTGAACTTTGGTGTACTTGGACAGTTGACACTGCGCCATCGACGTCGGTGGAAAAGGAGCAACCGCTACATTCACCCGTCTCGGTTACACGCCGCCCTTCACCGAGAAAGACTAATTTGTCAGTGGACGGTGATCAGAATCAACAAAGAACGCCGACAAAAGGCGGACGACTACCTCATCCTTCTTCCTGTCCTCGCCCGTGGTGGTTTGACACCGTGCTACTGTTCTTTTTGCACGTCGTATAATTAATGCCTTCCGCCGTACGCCACCGCCGCGAAAGATCGTGCCGCGGCCAGGTAAAGGGCTAATTGTACGGCAATATTAATGTCATTTTTAATTAAACCCCCGTTTAAAGCCTCCCTCGCGAAAGGGTAGCTAGAATCTCCTTCAAAGCGGATTACAATGGGTTTACGTATTCCAGAGTATCTTCCTCAGTCTGATACTCGATAACCGTGGCTTTGATGGCTCAGACACGGTGGATTACACTCGATTGCATTAGATTTTCAAATCGCAACGACTCGGGTTTGTAAGTAAGGTTCCCCGGAATTACATTTCCCCATTATCGCCGGCCCATGAATATAAAAGTCAGCCCGTCGAATTAATTTAGAGCCCCTGGGAAAGTAGCAAACCGGGGACGTGGAGATCGTTAAGGTTCCGCGAGGGGGTGACGATGGCCTCGCCGTTTCAACCGAAGAAATGCTCGCGTCGTTCCAGCCACCCCCCCCCCCCCCTCCCCCCACGGGCGACGCAACCAGCGGAATTGACCATTTCTTGCGGCGCACTACCCCCGCGATACATTCCATTTTCATTCCCCTCGATATTACCATTGTCAGTTGCCCCGTCTACGTAAGATCTACCGGCCGACTGTCGCTATGCATCTCAATGCACCCGCTCGGCGCATCCCTCTGCTCCAGGATCTATACAAATCCGACGACTGACACGGATGGAGGGGTGGGGAGGGATAGATGTCAGGGGTGGAGGAAGATTTCTTATTTCCCTGGGAACTCAGTTGCAGTGACGTGTAATCGACCTGCTGGGCTACGTGCGTCGAATGCGATACTAATGCGAGCCAGTCGATTTTCTTTCGAAATGAAATAAACGCGTAATGGGCGTGGCTAGGGGGGATCCCTGACATTATCCCCTTTAACTTTATGTCGCCAGGGGATGTGCTCCCGGGCTAAGATATGGCCACGGTCTGTCTGAACTCTGAGGCTAATCGACTGGTGGAAGAAGAAATCAGCGATTAGGGCGCTAGAAGTCGGACGAATTTGGAGTATATTCCGAGATGGGAGAATGTAGATCGCTGAGTTTAGGAAGCCTGGGTCAAAAGCTCGGGTACCTCGTTAAAAACATTCCCCTACGAAATATTATAACGGCAAAGAAACGTTTGATACCCGCAGTTGCGCGCGTAGTCCAATTATCAGAGATGCGCAAAGGGGAAATATGGAGAGCGCCGGTAAGCAGATTCCGAATAATCCTCGCGGAAATCGGGACGGAAGAAAAGATGGCTTTCGTTAAGCAACGATAACGAATTGGCCCGCGGCAAGGTGCACTTTCCCTCGGCAAAGAGACAGTCTGTGTTTACGGCCGCTCGGTCGTACGTTTAAATTAAATACTCCTCTCTGTTCCGTGGAACGTTGAGCAAGAAGAACGAGGAGTCACGTCTGCTCCTGCTACGCTCGCCTCGCCGCGCGACTAATTAGCATCCTCGTTTCCTCGTGAAAACACCGCCGAGCGCACACACGACTACTTGCTGGCCGGTTTTCCGCGACATCAAACACAGGCGAACGCACACGGCCACTCAGAGTCACGCATCTCGGCTGGATAAGCCCGATAATTATTGTAGACGAAATGGGGCCCCCCCGTCGCTTTGAGGATGCACACTCTCGAGCGATCCGAGCTTTCAGCGCTCCCGGCAGCCGCCAGCCAGCACGAACGATCGCCGACTGGATCTTTGGATTATGGCAGGCCACATCGGCAGCGGCTTTAATTAGCGCACGGAAAATTAGACCCGTGCCGCGGCGTTAATGAGTTGAACGACATATACAACGAGCCGGTTGCTCAGAATCCCACGATGAAAACGGAATTGAGTAAATACTGTTGCGCGCAGCGTTAGTTCAGACATGCTGCATGCAGCCAATTTATTTACGAAGTGAATATATTATTTGCAAACGCAGTGTATTGCTTATCAATCGTAATAACGAAGTACCTATCGCGATAATTAAGTGAAGCTGTGAAATTCGAGCGAATATGTACAAACAGTAAATTGAATATGCCTATCACGTAGATTATTTATCCGTTCTGATAATCAGATTCTGATATCCTTGGAAAAGAAACCGTTTTCTTCCTTCTCTTGCGTTTCTCAACACCGTCGCCTACTGGTCTTGGACAACATCCACACGATTTCAATAACTACACCCTGAATATCAAACGATTCACTTTATCTTTTGATATCGATCCACCCCCGATAACTAAGACTTACATCCACAAGACTCCGCAGGGAATAAGCTTCCTCCAAGCGTATCCTCCCCAGCCTACTTGCAGCGTGTAATTGTAAATCTATTTGCTCTCCCTCCCATCTTCGAGCAAGCAGAAGCCGGTCCTCGCAGCCGTGTCCTCCGTGTTTGCCCTGCGCGTAAGCGCAGCCGAACGTAGCGTCGTGTTTCCCAACGCAAATTTCCCCCAGCCATCCTTCGACGTCGCGCTCGGCAACGTATCGTACGGAAACCAGCCTCCGTTCGACCGCGAATTTCACGGGCGACACAACTGGATAGCGAGAATCCACGCCGACATGGCAAATCGGCCTCCAGGCACCAATCGGTCGGCGCCGGGGAAAAAATAGATTTTCGGAGCCGCGAATCGACGCGGGCCAATTGATATCGCGCTCCAACGTTTTAAGCGGTCTGTAGGCGTTCAATATTATTGCGCAATATTCAATATTGCACAATATTATTGACCGTCTGTGGATCATATTGGAAGGTTGCACAATAAAATTGAAAATTTGCGCAATAATATTGAAAGGATGTACAATATATTGCGTGAATGAAGAAGATAATCAGCCCCCAGACGCTCAATATATTGTGCAATATATTGTAATATTCATATTGCACAATAATATTGAACGTCTGTGGATCATATTGGAAGATTGCACAATATATTGCGTGAATCAAAACGGTTTTGATATTTTTTGTGCAATATTCAATATTGCACAATAATATTGACCGTCTGTGGATCATATTGGAAGATTGTACAATATATTGTGTGAATCGCGTGGGGGAAAAAGGGACGTGAGATAGACCTATTAATCACGATCGTAGCGTAGCTGACTAAGTGGTTACCTTCTCCGACATAAATTTTATATTTTATTTCATTATACAGGGTGTCCGCGGGAACAGTAAACAGCTGGATATTTCCTAACGTATTGGAGATAAAGAAATTGTTTATATGCAATTGCATGGTTCGAGGGCGCAAATTTATAGCAAATTAATTAAATTTATTATTTTAAGAGATACGATGGCCAAGTCCGGTTTTTTAAATGAAACTATTTTTTTTTAGAGATCACTTGATAGTGCGTTTCAAGACAAATTCAATAACCTCGAATGTATACACCTTATTTCAACTGGTTTTGCAAATTTACTGATTATCACTGGTACAGGTTGATTTTCTCGGTGCGCCTGTCAAAGAGATGCCGCCTGGTACCCCGTGGTGAAAAATCTTCGACTTCCGCATTACTCATCAGATCTTTGCGAAAACGACGCCAATTGATTCCTTATGTTTCGCCGATGATACTGACACCAAGAACGACGTAATTCGAAGAATAATGAAGGAAATTCCATGGAAAATTCATTTCCATAATCTCAAGCTAATTTCGTTAGTAATAGCCTGATTTACATGAAATTTTGTATGATTTTCATCGGAAAAACATAAGGAATCCATCGGCATGACTTCCATATCGATAGGATAAAGCAGGGGTGTCGAACTAGCGGCTCGCAAGCCGCAGTGGCTCCTTTTCCTCTTCGCCTGCTTCGTACAGCCGTAGGAGAACGGCCCCCTCCATACCTACATCACAATAATATTGACCGTAAACAACCCCTAGACGCTCAATATATTGTGCAATATTCAATATTGCACAATATTATTGACCGTGTGGGGCACACAGCAAAAATATTGTGCAATATATCGCACAATAATATTGAGCGTCTACAGACCGCTTTACAGCCGTGTGCACATGCCAATTATTTCCTCCTCTTGCCTTCGATCTCGCGCGATGGCATCGCTATCATCGACCGATCGGGGCCGTTCAATTCATGCCTCGGGTGTTTAAATAGAGACAAAGTATCGACATTCCATTCCCAGTTTTTCAATGTTTTCATATCGACACTCTCGGCGCCGAGACTCGGCCGTGCGTCGAATGCCTGCGCCCAGCGCTTCGTTCACTGTATCGAAGCGAGGTATATCGAAGGCGTTGAAGTAACTCGAAAGAGTGACAGCGAATTACGGTGGACTGAAGAGACTCCAAGTTCCCAGAGTTCTAAGCGGAGTTTCAAATCTCCATCCTCCTTGAGCATACGAACTGGCGACAATACCGAGTGAGATGTGCACAGGAATTCTTAATCCCAGCAAACAACGGGGTTCACGTATGCCTCGCGAAACACACCCCCGAGGCAAAAAGTGTTTACGTACGTAGTCACACCTAGCGACGACAAAGGGCCTTTCGCCGACTGTGGAAAGGTTAACCGGTAAATAGAAGGCAAGAAAGGCGAAAGACGAGGAACGGGGTTGGAAAGGGGCCAACACTTTTGTGTGGAACACGATACAACGGGGTCGCGTCCGACAGCGTTTCGTTCCGACGCGCAGGATATTCGATCCCCGAAAAACGATACGTAACGAAGAGCGCGATCAGGAAATAGATACACGTCGGCGAGCGCAAAAGTGCACCGACGGGGGTGTGCCCGCGTTCGTTCCCTTGGCGCGAAGGGGATACCCAGGTCAGATCACTGGGCGATACGTTTGTTGTTTGCGAATGGCCAGGCGTCGAATCTCGTCGAGATATCTCGCGGTTGGACAAGATTCCTCTGCACGTGACAGCAAACATTGATGACAGAATATGTCTCCTTTTTCTGAGAACGAGACCTAAGCGGTTGATCTTCCCTTCGATTAATCTGTCGCCATGTTACACAGTACTCCTCTCCCCCGGTGCTTGACGCTTGCTTCATGGGCGATTATTCCCAGGAAGCTTGTCCTCAAGACGGGAACTGGCGATCCCAGGGTACATGAGCTGGCTCAGGAGTGTTCAGACTGCGAGCGCTGTGTGATCGCGACATTCCCAGCCAGGCTTAATGAGGAGCGATGGTGTCGTGAATCGGGGTTAGACCAGAGAAATTCCTCCGGCTGCCTCGTACGAAAGGTTGTGGATTCCCTTTCGTCCACTAAACCTGCCACTGTTCGGTACGTGCCACAGTGCGTTGCTCAGTGGACAAAAATCTAGAAATCAATATTTTTTTGCGATGATTTTTAACATGACCGTAATCCAGACTCTTTATTTGTATATGAACACTCGAAAGAAAACAAAAGAAAAACCCCCAATACTCAGAAAACACGTTAGTATTGAGAGAATTTATTTAACGCATTTCCTTGATGTAGGGTAGGGTAAGCAGGCCAGTAGCTGGACGGGGCCCAGTAGATAGACGAATCTTTGGTTAATCGTTAATATTGAAAGAACTAGAGTTTTAATCTATATTATTGCTTTTTTATTTTGTAGAAAAAACGTTTGTTGCTTTATAAAACATTAACATATTTACCGAAAAAAAAAATTTGTATGCGAAAAATGTATTTGTATGTACGATTTTACGCCACCATGCGCGAGTCACTTCATGCGTGAAACGTCTGGCCACTTTAGGCTAGAGATAACCTCACTTTATTTGCGGCCTGGGCCCATAACCTGTTGCACCGTTTTCTGCCAATGAAGACTCTATACGTTTTTAGTTTTGATGAAATAAACTATATTTTAACAAAAAATAACTCAATCTAGGTACCTACTATAGCTAATAAGTCTTTTATTCGTCTAGTCAGACACCCGTCCATCAATTGGTTTTGAACTGTCCATCTGCTAGTCCTTTCGTCCATCTACTGGTGATACGGGCTATGAGTAGAATTTTCATCATTTTATCCTTAAATACATTCATTTTTTACTTGCAGTTATTTTTTTCTTTAAATTTGTACATTTTTACGTGCAATGCTTTTGATTTTTTTTTAATACAACAGATATTTCTAAAAAACACCTTGATGTAAACTTTGGAATCAGCTAAACTGTCCATCTACTGGTCTGCTTACCCAAATTCCGGGAGATGCGGTCGGGCCGAAGAGTTGGTCGAATCGTTATATTTCAGACTCTATACGTAAAAACGCGTTAAAGTGCAGACCAATTACTTCTCAAGAAGTCAAACAGTTGAATGAATAGCGTCATTTCGCTTCCTTCTGTGTTTTTGTGGATTTATACGCTTTAAAAGGTAAATTGAGGTTACATTTAACCTCATTTGTCAAACAGCGGTGTACAGAATCGTATTAAAATATACTTTTAAGTTTATTTTTGTTTAATGTTTGGGATAATAAGATAGTAGAGATAAAGAGGGACAATGCAGCCAAAGTATTTTTTTGGCCATATTAACTCTTCCTCTCAAAGCTAACGAGAAGACCATCTCTCGCTGCAGAAAGGAGAGATGGTCGAGTTATGATTTTTTTATTATTTTTGTTTATTTTTTATTTATTAATATTATTTTATTATTATTTTTGTTTATTTAATTTATTTATTCACTTTTTTATTCATTTGCCTTGCTAATCACCAGTAGGTAGTTCATTACTTGTTTAGCGTAAACAAATTAAATATCAATGAATCTGTAATTGTATTCACTCATAAATAATTTTGTTTTATCCTTTGTTAATTTTCCATGAATAATTATGTGAGTGGTCTCTGCAACGACGAAAACCATTTCTCCCGGCACCTCGGATGAGGTGGCCAGATGTCACGACTTCAGTTTTCAACCCGATTTACAGTAAATATTGTTTTAAAGCAAATATCGACCAGTTTGTCTGAATCAGCATAAAATTCTGAACATGTAGGTTTGTTCTGATAAAATAAGTAATTTCTATATTAGTCTTGATACCCATTTTATATTAGGTCCACCGCGTCTCCCGGATTTATCCTATTTAGTTCTGTCCTATACCTCAAGGCCACCTACATTATTAACATTAAGCATATATAAAAATAATTTTCAATGGATCATTTAATTGAAGGTACTACATACTCTGTATTTTCATTGTGAAACGATTTTTTTTTACTAACTTTAAATTCAGTTTTGTAAGGGAATCGGGAAAGATTAATAAAAGACAGACGTGATCGTTCGTTTAGCTGGTTAGCAACAACTGCTTTATTCGACGAGTCGGCTGCGGACGGAGGCCCACCTCGATCGTCGTCTGTTTTCAGCCAGACGCTCCAGGGCCAACGCCGTGTCGCTCGGCGCGTTTTGCAAATAATTCTGTTCTTACAGTTTCATTGTCTCGAAGTTACACATCCAATAAATTGCTGAGTTACATGTTTCCAAACTAACACTTCACTTTTCTCGAAAAATGGTAACACACGTCTTGGGGTTTATGTTGGAAACTATTTCAGGAACGATCCCCTATATTATCATACAAAAAGAAATTGCACATGTTTGCACTTTGTTTGGTTACAGTAATTTTTTCAGAAACATGTTCAACGAGGACAAATCGAGATATATTTGAAAAGTGGTTCAGTTCTGCCGCAAAATACAAAAAAAAATCGAAGTTCTAAACATCCGATCTGTTTTTTTCCAATTATTTATACCATGACTTTACCATCCTGGATACTGTTTTCAGTTTTAAAATAGCTGTCAAACGCGATACAAAAGTGAATCAGTATTCAATTGACAATATATTGCAAAAGTAAATATTGATAAAAAACTTTTTATTCAATAAAAAATCGAGATCACCTCAATTTTTTTTAATACAACTGTATTATTTTTTTCTACACCAATCGATGCATCTATATATTCTGGTTAAAAAAGTATTGGGATATATAGGCCGAAAACTGATTAGTTCAGAAGTTATGATTTTTGTCCCGACTTTCCATTGATTCAACGCACTGTGCGTGCAGTCAATGATGATGAAAAAAAATTCAACAGACCATCGAGGAACAGCAAGAAACGCGATGCTTGATAAAAGTTCCTCTCTGCAAGCGATGAACCTCACATCTTTACGCACTTCTGTTCTCGTTGACTTTCGCTGAACGCGTTGACCCGACTTTTTTTATTCAATTCCGCCACTTTCCTCCCGTTTCCAACCAACTCTTCGGGACTCTCTCCTTTTGTCAACAGTCTTCGTTTTCACTTCTACGTTGTCAGTCCCCTTCGAATTCCTGTCCGCAGCTGTTCAGCTTTTCTTCTTCGTTCCCACCCCGACACGTACCGGTAAATAATTTATAAAGCTCGGCCCTCGGAGGCCGATTTCACGGTGCGACGCGTCCGCTGAAAAGCTCGAGCGAGGCCGCTGGCCGCGGCCATAGTCGATCTCTCGATTCGCCGTGGCGAAGTGTGCCATGCCGGAAGTTGGGCGTTTTCGGGGCTGATTCCCGGTCGACCGCCGCGAAACTGCCAGGGGACGCTGCTCCACTCGTCATTCCAGGGGATTATGGCTGGCTTGAATGGGCTTCATTCACTTTTATACACTCCGTGATCGCGTTGTTATGGTTGTACATAACGATGCCTCGAGATTGTTCGAGGGGTTGATTTTCCGAGGGACGATTCGCGTGCTGGGTATATACAGAGATACATGGTTCCCCCAATGCCGGGACGCGCACAATCGTAAATGCAATTAAAATTTTTCAATCCAAAAGAAATCAGTGACAAAAGGCACATTTCAGTGCTCCTTTATCAACCTTTATAAACACTATATTTCTAAAAGCTTATTTCGCGTTTATACAGTGTATCGAGTGACGCGATAAGAAAAGTATCGCGATACTTTTACCTCATATCGTGAATACCCAAGAAGGTTCGAGAGGTAACACCCACGCCTTATCTCCTTTACGTGCGATATATTCGAGTTGCGGCGATGGCACGAGGAAACCCCTCGCGGAGACAATCTTTCTTCGTGGAATATTCAGATTCAAACACACCTCAGACATAACACATCTTCTCTTACGCTACGTAAGTTTCAACCCTTCAAAGATCGACGATCTCGACAGATAATCTCCCCCGTGGAGGCAGTCCAATGTCCGCCAACGTAGCACAAAGTCCCGCGGCTGGGTCGCTCAGAGACCCAGGGCCAGAGACAGACGCGAGGGACATTAGTGGCGACATTTAGAGGCTTTTAATGTCCAGGCGTAGGTCCACTTCGGTTGCCATGTCACGTTCGGCCGCTCCAATCCCACGTAACCTCCTTAGAACTCTGGCAGCCACGATAAAGCACGATGATTCACGTTATTACGATACGTTGTTCGGCGCTCGGTGGCAATCAATGAGCCATGACTTTTCTGCTTTGTGCCAGGACCGCGCTAAGAGTGCACCTAATGGGGTTTGTACGTGAACGGAGAAAATCCTTCGGCGCGTTATTGAAAACGTCAGGAACCGCTCACCACCGTGCTCTTCCTTTCCCACCCCCTTTCTTTTTCGCGCTCGTACCGCCCTCCCTCTTCCTTCCATCGACCGAATTCTCTCTATTTTCTTTTTTTTTACCATCCCTTCTCCGCGGCAGACACCCAGCTGCCGGTCGACGGGAGCTGGGAATGCACTTTGACGAGGGGAACGGGGGATAGAAAGGCATAAACGAGGGAAGAAGAGCATTGTGGGTTAGAAGGTAAACCTTCCGCGAAGTGGTCGTGAAAGTCGGACACGATGGAAGGAGGTCGAAACACGGTAAACTGTATGAAATCGAAATCAGCGAGTTCCTGGGTCCGCTGTCGAAAGATGAACAATTCAGGGGGAGGAAATTGGGTTTCTTCTTTGACAAAGTTGATTTAGAAGCTGGACACTTTGGTGATTGCGATATGCTCGTTAAATATTAATTCGACTCGGTCTTTATGTCTACGGAACTCCACATTTTCTCATTAATTTTTCGCTTGATGCCCCGAAAAGTCAAACTGGAACTACAGATCCGTAATTATCGTCGTATTCTCAGGTCGCCCACCGCAGAATCCTGAAGAAAGAGAGATGTAGAGGATAGAGATTGGATGGAACGATCGGCCGTGCAACGTCCAGGTGTAATTGCGGCGTGTCTTGGCCCAACGAGATCACGATTCTGGCAACCTTTCGTGGATTCTCCTGATCTTCCGCCTGGATTCTTTCTGCCTGTGCTCGCGTCTCGGGGAATCCGATTGTCGAACTGCTGCCACCTCAAAGGGAATTAATAATCGGATATTTAATAGCTGAGATTTCGTGGCCAACCGCGGAATTGTTAACCAATGGCAGCGAGGGGGCCCGCGTTCTTTTCTCCAAGTCGACAGGCCCTGGCTAAATAAGTTAATGTACCTACGATGAAACAGGTGGGAGACGCTCGCGTTATTTATTAACTCGATGCAGTTAACGTTCGAGGGGTGTAGTCACTGTTGGAATTAGCACATCTGGAATCAGCGGAATTAAACGCAAATGGAAGTACGAATAGAATTTCGGCCTGCGGGGGCGGCTGTCTAACATGTTTATTTTAAGAGCGCTCTTAGCTCATGCATAAAAGATTAAAAGCGTTTAAAATTTAAATTCAGCCCCGAGTGAAAAAACTAGGAGTGGAACACAGAACCGAGGGACAGAGACTTTCCTCGCGAGTAAATAATTCTTCCGGCCAGTTCCTCATATTTCCCTGTTCTACGTAATGAATATTTCACCGGGCGCCCCTTTTAATCGGAAAGACTGCTGGCCCGTCTCTGGTGGCAAGAAAAAGGAGACGGTGGCCCTCGGAGGCCAAGGGGACTGATTTACAACGAGCTTTTACAAATTCCTCCGCGAGATAGCGGCGTTTAACGAAGCCGGGTGGTGTGAGGCACGTGAACGCGAACGATGCGAAGAAAGTGTGAAGAGATCCTTTACGCAATCATGAGCCTCGTAACCGTTGTCGCCCAGGCTACGACAGTTTACGCGGGGGCAAAAGAGTCTTCAGAGATTTAGAGAGAGTAAACGCGCGCCCTTCCGGTGTCCCTTGCATTCACGGAAGCTGCAGGTGGCGTAACTTGGCGGTTTAACGGCTTGACGGGGGTAGTTTCTAAGTGAGAGGCCCGCCCTTGGTCGGGAGTGAGTGACTAGCGATGGGAGCGAGCGTATCGCGAGCAACATCACTGTCTAGACAAATGCACGGACTGATTCGGGGAACTAAGTCGTAGTGTACGTGTTTCCCGAGGGAGAGCAGGGCATGGGACATCTGAGTTGCATGGTGTACGTGACGCAGAGGAAGGATGTTGCGACTCTGTAATGCAGGTGGTATTTGTTAACTGCGCGAAGTTGAGCAGTTTCGGGAGAGTAATGTTGAGAGACGGGACCATTTGGGGAAAGTAATAACTAACCAAATTTGGTTGCTTAGTCAAGCTGCTTCTTTGCTTTCAACAGATCTGCCGAGGTTTGTGGAGTTCAGGTACTCCGCAGTGGAGTAGCCCCACCATTGGTCAGACAGCTAGCAGTGGAACGTGGGTAGGGGAGAGGTGGGATGCAAGGGACATTTTCGTTTAGGGCCACATAGTAAAAAAACTAAATAACCAATCGAGTTCTAATTGGTACCATTAGAAAGGCCAGTTATCCCTAGTAGCATTTATTTGCTGGGACTTTGTTGGGCCAATGACGTGATATCCGTTGGCCAACTGTTGAAGTGTCGCGCTATTTTGAAATGGGCCAACGATTGTAACCAACGCAGGCCCAATTGAAAGTTTCTTTCCATAGGCCCAACTGAAGGTTTCTTTCCATAAGCCCCACAGTTTCTTTCCAAAAGACGTCGTACAGACGTCCAGAAGGCATCTTGAAGAACGTTAAAGGACGTTGTAAACACGTCTTTTTTAGGTTGTAAACACGTCTTAGGAAAAAAAAATTCGGGGTGAGAAGCATCGAACCCAAACTTTCCGCTTACGAAGCAACCGCTATTCCCACTTACCCAACACATTTCCTTGTAGACAATTCTAATTTCTAGTTACATAACTAATATTAATTGTTTATAAAAACTTCGCAGTGACGCGAAATATTCTACAAAATAGCATCATTCGACCTTTAGACTCATTCCTTAAAATTTCACATTCGTCTCAAGGCAGACGTCCTCATTACATATTTATAAATAAGAAAAGAAAAATCACAACTTGGAATATAATAACAGGTTTTTGGATGTAGCAAATTTTTTGTCGTTTGTAAGACGACATTTAATCATCGTTGTAAATTTTTTGTTAATTAACCAACCATAGTAATTGTAGGCCCAACATTGAATATTCGTAGGCACACTGTCGTAACTTTTTGATAAATTAACCAACTATAATAATTGTAGGCCCAACATTGAATATTCGTTGGCAAACTGTCGTAACTTTTTGTTAATTAACCAACTATTATAATTGTAGGCCCAACATTGAATATTCGTTGGCAAACTGTTGTAAGTTTTTTGCCGTAGGCCCTATGTTGGGAATTTGTAGGCAAAACACTAACTATATCCCAACTAATTCCCAACTGTTGGCTACCGTTGGCCAACCAAAAATGCTACTAGGGATCTGACTATAACAGTACACGGTCATATTAAGCTTCTCTCTATATTTACATGTCTTATTTTTCGCTTTCTAAAAGAGTGTGTTTTGTCCCTTTCATAAATTGGCTGTATTGAAAGGGACATGGGTGTTTATGAATGGGACAGTGTGATAAAACAAGGTAATATTAATATTATTCCTTTAACTATTATTTCTGCTGATACCGAAATCGCAGTATTGATGTCGACAAGTCTACAAGTCGACGTTTTTCTTAAGTTACATAAATACCACGGCATTGCAAAAATATTTGTAACAAACTTTACATTAAGTAACATACTTAAGTAACGAAGAATAATATTCACATTAGAAATCAAAAGATAATACTTTCATTAATAACCAAACACATATTCCTTAGATTAATCCAAACTATGTTAAGTAAAAGATCTTAATTGGCACGAAAATTACTCAAAAACATCTCGATGTGTGGTAAATATACTTTTATTAATAATGTCCAGTTTATCATAGTAAGATTTTGAAGGGAACACTTTGGAAAGGGGTGTGCCTTTCATAAATTTTTCTTGTGTCCCGTTCATAAATATGGCAACACAATTGAAAACCTAATCTCTACAGTTACAATATTGAACAAAAGATTATCTGACATATATCTTATTGTTCCTGAATGAATATCAGTCCAGATGTAATAATAAAGAAATCAGTCATTGGTAACAGCACTTGGCAAAACGTTTCGAGAAATCATAAAAAATTTTACATTGAAGCACGAAAAAATTCAACCGCGTATCACCGCCATCTTTAAAATGGCAGCGACCTGCAGTTAGGCGCGTTTGGGCATGCATTAGGGTTGCTACAAAATGAAAATACTTTCGTCGTGGGAAGATACTTTATCTGTCAGATAATTGCAATGTCCCTTTCATCCCAGCTCTCCCATACCACGAGCTTCACTCGCTCTTCAAGCTCAAACGAGCAGAAGTTGCTTTCTTATTATCAAACAGCCTTCTCCTCTACTCCCTTGACTATACTCCGCTCTGCACGAGCATACAGGAAAGTAGACGAGTAAAATTTCCTCGTGATTTTAAATCCTCGCACCTCGCCGGCCAACGCGTCACTGTCCGCTGGAGACATTTAAAATAGAGAAACCTCCATGCACTCCGGGCCATCGGGACTCCGAAATCAAAACTCTATTCAGTCACCGTCTCCGCGTGGAGTGACTTCGATTTCCTTTTTTCTCTCGCCCTCGAAATTACCCCCTTTGTCCGAGGACCAACGTGGCGGAGGAACGACAAAGGAACTCACCGCCGAGCCCGTTATCATTTTTTATCTTTCCCTCGTTATCGGGACGACCGAGGAGCCGTAAAAAAAGGGCCGACGAATCGCACGGTCCCCGGGGGGACCGAATTCGTCGCCCGAAATCCTTACCGCGAATCTCTGTTTCGCGAAGCTGTGCGATTCAGCGGACGGTAACAGGGTTTCGTGAGTATCGATTCGACGAATTGCACGATCCGTGCCCGCGCCCCCCCCCCCCCCCCCTCGCCGCCTGATTACGAGGTAATGCGACCGCGGGTCGTGTGCGAGAGCGGCCGGAAAATTGTTTCCCTTGCGTCCGCGTGACGTGTGTACCGGCAAAAGTGTAACGAAACGCGCGACAGCGGCAGGGAACGAAGATGGATACGTGCTGTACGCTGCCTCTGGTGGTTTACTTACCATTAATCCTAATATTCTTTGACGTTGTCTACGTCTTAATGTTGCCTCTATAATGACTGCATTTGCATCGTGTCTCGTAGATTGACGTGGGAGCTCTGTGCAGCTGCGAAGCTGACGGGTGATTTTTGGGGAGAATGTGTCGCTAGATTCCTCGGGGAACGTATGTTTTATGCGGAGTTCATGGATACGTGAGTGGATTTGAAATATTGAGGGGGCTGACTGAATGAAACACACCGTTTGGTATATTTTGTGCTATTTTTATTAAAATTCAGAGGAATTTACAAACCAACAACTCTCAGATTACAGTTACAAGTGTTTACAGTGGCGTGCATAAGTATTCGGCCGCTCTTTAAAATCGCATAACTTTTGTAAAATTAATCCAAACGACTTGAGTTTTTTTGAGAAGCTAGAGGGATTAGTTTGCTAAATGACGTGATTCGTCGTTTTGAAAAAATGCACTTGGTCGGAATAGAAAAAAAATAGTAAAGATCGTTTTTTAAACTTTTCTTTGTGAGCCCTTAATGAAAATTCAAAAAAGCCGTTTGTAGTTAACCGATTTTTATGTAATTTTAGGCACGTATATAACTTACTTAAACCTACAAACGCATTTTTTGAATTTTCATTAAGGGCTCACAAAAAAATTTTAAAAACGACCTTTACTATTTTTTTTGCTATTCCGACCAAGTGCATTTTTATCAAAACGACGAATCACATCATTTAGCAATCTAATCTCTCTAGCTTCTAAAAAAAAACTCAAGTCGTTTGGATTAATTTTAAAGAAGTTATACGATTTTAAAGGGTGGTCGAATACTTTTGCACGCCACTGTATACTAATAAGGAGAGGTTCCCAGGTGTCCGCCTCCGATTACTTTGAATTTTGGATATGTTTTAGACTACCGACAAATAAGATATACGTGTTTTTTATAGCGGCCCGTTTCCATATTTAGGGGGTGAAACCAACCCCCAAAGTTATATGATTTTCAGGTGTTCATCTCCGATTGCTTTGAATTTTGGATATGTTTTAGAGGACCGAAAAATAAGAAGTACATGTCTTTTTATTTTGGCCTGCTTGAATGTTTAGGGGTAAAACCACCCCCAAAGGTATAAGATTTTCTGCTGCCCGCCTCCGATTGCTTTGGTTTTTGGATATGTTTTAGAGGACCGAAAAATAAAAAATACGTGTCTTTTTATTTTGGCTCATTTGCATGTTTAAGGGGTGAAACCACCCCTCATATTTATCCCCTAATAACGGTGACTGACGACAAGAACATCGTCCATACCGCAAGTTATGATGCAAATTAAATTCATATCTAGTTTTACTCAACAAATTTTTGTACCTCGTATGAACTTTGGGGGGTGGTTTCACCCCCTACGTATGAAAACTAGCCGCTATAAAAAACACGAATTTCTTATTTTTCGGTCCTCTAAAGCATATCCAAAATTCAAAGCAATCGGAGGCGGGCACCAACTATTCTTATGAATTTTGGAGGGTGGTTTCAACCCCTAAACATTCAAGCAGGCCAAAATAAAAAGACACGTATTTCTTATTTTTCGGTCCCCTAAAACATATCCAAAATCCAAAGCAATCGGAGATGAACACCTGAAAATCTTATAATTCAGGGGTTGGTTTCACCCCCTAAATATGAAAACTAGCCGCTGTAAAAAACACGAATTTCTTATTTTTCGGTCCTCTAAAGCATATCCAAAATCCAAAGCAATCGGAGATGAACACCTGAAAATCTTATAATTTAGGGGTTGGTTTCACCCCCTAAATATGAAAACGGGCCGCTATAAAAAAACACGTATATCCTATTTCTCGGTCCTCTAAAATATATCCAAAATTCAAAACAATCGAAGGGGGACATCTGGAAACCTCTCCTTGTAAGTATTACCTGGTCAATCCACCAGCTGTGTATTTCATTCGCGTCACAACGCAGCGCCCACAAGTTTCTCGCAATTAATTCGAATTCGGTTACGGTGCACTGTAATTGATTACAGTTACCTATTACTTTGCCCCTCAACGTACGATGTAAGCAATCCGTTGGATTAGGAAGCATTTGACCACCGTGTGATGATGGATTAAATGCTGTTGCCAACTTTGAGCGGACCGGGCGCAGAGAGGCTGATCCGTTTAAGTGTATTTACGGGGTCTTGTTTTAATGAGAAACTCCAACTCCGCGTCCTTTAAATAACTCGCTCATCTAAGCACACTCTTCCAATCCAGAATCGACAGACTAAAATCTTCCACCGTGGTAGAATTATCAGTCTTCAACATCAATCTCAAATTTCCGCGAACGTTTGATACCTCCTGGCCGAAGCTAATCTGTGCGCTCTGTTCGAGTATTGCCACCGAAATCGAGCTCGCCTCTAAGCCCCAAACGACAGGAGCAAACACTCCCTGTATTCGGCATGTTTGCCGAAAGATGGTCAAATTTGTGGCGGAATATCAATCCTTGGCCGCGTATTATTCCGTGGGGCAGGTATTATCGACTACGTCGCGGCAAGTAAATCCGTCGGGGTCAGAGCAAACGGTGGCTCATTGCGATTTCACGGGGTCCCTGCCCGCTTGCCGAATCGACACGCGAAATCCAGCCACGTTATTCTGCTCACGTGTCGTCCGAATTACGGATTAATTCGCGCGCCGCTCCGTCGCTTTATATGTTGATTGCGCCAAGTTTCCTCGTCAGTGTTACGTCAGAACGTGGAAGACGCGTTAGGGAACTTTCCGTGAATCTTGCAGATTATAATGCTCGTAACGCCATACGTAGAATATTATCTGGCTTGCAAGCTCGGCGCGGCGCAGAGAGGGGCCGTGAGACTCTCCAAGTCTGGCGCGTTTGTTAACCGAGGGAAGTTAAGTAGTTTCTCGGGGTGAATGGTGAAAAACGGGTCGACACGATGTACCTAAGTAAATTGAATGTTGAGTCGAGTTTCTTACTCGGTTTCAACAGACTTGGTAGTCTTCGAGCGTTTCGGGGCTAGGCAGTAGTGTAGACTAGTCATTGATCAGACTCGCTGTAGAGGAACAGGTGTAATTACTCAGGAGATACCAGAATATGGTAGACTCGCCCTATACACTATATAGAGTACAGGACTGAAATCAGTATAACTCATTGTCGCCAGATACACATTCAAGTGGATAAATAAATTTAATTCACCTCTAAATAGAAGCCCGTGGAAAGAGTCCGACTAGGAGAACAGGCTTATCATAGTTGGGTAATTGACGAGTAGCTAATTAGATCACGACAGCCTACTCAACTCCAATTCCGTTGTAGAGGTTTCAAGCGCGCGCTCGAGGAGAAGCAATTCGGCGTAACAGTATAAATTCCGCGCGATCAATTACGCGAAGTTGCCGGGCGATTAAATTAGGAGCAGAGTAATTGACGGCGTAGCATCGCCATTTGAATGTTACTTAATCAACGCGTCGAGTTGATACACGCGTTCCGCCAGACAGCGTATTAATTTCAACAGGCCGCGAGCTTTCGTGTTAACGAAGCTTGCTCGTAGGAGCTCCTAATAAACGACTAATAAAACAGCAGCGCAGAGTTTTTAATTAATTCTGACGCACTCCTTTCTCTCATTATTTTTCATGCAACAGAAATGTTTACCAATGAACCTGCATATAGGATTATTATTGCAGGACACGAATCGTGTCGATATCAAATCCTCGCATACAGGGACTATTACTTCAATACAGAATCTATTTCATTGTACAAAGGATCCCACTTGGAACGTTGATCCGAACGTTTCGAACAGTTCCGAAGCAATTTCCCTCGCCACGTGTAATTTCTCTTCGAGCAGATATCCCCTGGATCGCGCACCAGTTTTTGTCAGCCCTGTACTCGGTCCCTGGCCAGTAACAACTTCGCGTATAACCCACGGGAACTTGGCCCCGCCTCTGTGCATCGCGACACGATAACAAACAGCGGCCACCGTAAGTCCAAATAACTTTCCCTAACTTTCCCGTGGAGTTGGCGAGCTCCGTTGCGATTCCGTTTGCTCGGTGGCCTATGATTCATCTCTGGCTTAAATAATCGATGCTGCTTAAAGTCGGCTCGCGCATCTTGCACCGGAGTTACCTCGGGAATGATTAAGAAGCGACAAATCTAGGGGAGCACCGTTGGAGAGCGATTGATGATGGTAACGCGAATTCAAACCGAATAGAATCCAGATGAAATAATAGAATTTGGTGGTGAAGTGTTGTAACCAAGTTGTAACACATGTTCCCAGCTATTTTTCTCGTGACATCCAGAATTAGAACAGCTAATCGTAACCTTTAATTTTTGTTAATTACGTTTCGAATAGGGTGACTGTACCTAATATCGCCAGGCAAAAATTAAATCGCTGTCAATTGAATAATAATTGATATTTTTGCATGTAGCTCGTATCAAAGTAAAGAGAAATTATTCATCTTTCATGTAGCATAAGTTAGAATCGTTGAAACCTACAAATTTTTAATTAGGACTCAACAAACGTAAGACATGCAAAAATCGGTTCCTGAAAAAAGTGTGATCGTCAGATGGTGGTGGCTGATTTCTCCTCGATCGCTGTTCGCGAAAACGAATTCACCGGCCAATATATATGGCCCCGACCTTAATATCGCAAACTTAAGAAATATTGATTAATTCATATATATATATATATGTTTTTAAAGTCATTTTCACACGTGCTTTTATTATTTCTTGCTCTATAAATGTATTTTTATGCATCTTTGATTTCATTTTTATTAGAAAAATATAGAAATTTAAAAATATAGATTTTTAAAATATTTTATTTTTTACGTTCCGATGTACATATTGGGTAAATAAAGTTTATTGCGGTTGCTCGGCACATTTCGTAACCCCACCTATAACAAACATCACACCGAAACCATTGTTCTGCGGTAGGCGGTATTGCGAACACCCATACTGCTAAAAGAAAAACATTATTTTCACTACGGAAAATATTTGAATCGATTTAATTCCTGAAGTACATCATTAATTAGGTATTTCTAGTAGATATCCTTGCATTCTCGAAATTATTAGATTTACCTTCTCCGAATGTGGTGTAAAATTGTGGCAGTTCAATAAATTTTTACACTATTAAGATTCACTAAAATACTTCTCTTTCTGTAATTGCTGACCACATGATGCTGCAATTACAGTATGTCTTCCTACATATGTTTAGATACTAATTCAGTGCATAACCGATAAATTTTAGAGCTTACTTTGCGAGATATAGCGGGTATCGATATTAGAAACAGTGGCGATATTAGGTACAGTCACCCTATTCGTATGTTGCACAGCCAGAATCGAAAGAGATATTTGGATGAAATGTTTCTGGTAGGCCGTGCTGTATAGTATCCTTTATTTGTCGGTGGTGATTCGATCAACGTAGAATCGAGTTGGAAGCAAGTATCGAGTTGTCGAGGGTGGTTAGATTTTCACCTCCATTCCTAGGGATCGTCGGTCGAAATCCCGGCTTACAGTTTCCTCCGGGCGCCACTCAGATTACACGTTAATTCTTAGTATCTGCACTCCTCTGCCGCTCACTGATTTCCACTTTGCATGTTGATTGCCGGAAGTTTCAACGGTAGAATTACATCGAGACATAGCTCGCGCTGTGACACAGGTGAATACCTTTCCGTAACTTTCCTCGGAACTTCCAAGTCGCTGTTGTAGCACTGTTCATTCGTTGCATACCAGTCTTGCACATGTTATCCGCCCCCGACGCGGCACTCGTGTCGCGTTTGAATCGCAGCTTTCCTGTATTCGGCTTCGCACAGTGTATTCCATAATCTCTGCTTCGTAACATAATCCAGATTGCTACACAATTTACACAGCCACGTATCAATCTTGGAATTTCCACTGAAAAGGTCAGCCCAGTTTGACCCGAATTTGCAGTAGCGTGGTTGTCTAGGTTTCCGTGAACGTGATCTTCGAACTTTCGTCTCGGTCTCTTGTCAGAAAGGCGAAACTTGCTGGATAACTTGTGATAATTTGCCGCGCAACTTGGAAGGTTGCTTCTAATTCTATTCGTTCGTCGCATACGGAAGTTTATTACGCGCTGGGGCCCGCCCATAGCGTCCCAACACGCGTCCATCTTCGCCCGGTGCTGGCTGGTGAAAGTTACACCCCCGCTATAGGCCGGCGGGGCCGAAGTTGCCGCTGCAAGCAAGGGAACTCGACGTTTATGAAAATGACCCGTACACTCTGTAACTCCGCCCGCCGACGGAGAGAATTAATTCGTTTCACCCTTCCCCTCGTTATTGTTATAGTTGAAACGTTAATGCCTCGGCCCGATGCGATGCAAATGGAATAATTTCATTTCGCCGCCTCGTATCTAACGCTCCCAGTTAAGCGGCGGCGTTTACTTGGCCAAGTGAAATGGGACTTTAGGTGATCAGACGGCTCTTTTACCGGTAGGGAGTAGAATGTATCTAGCTGTAATCAGACGTGGTGGTTAGCCGTATGTATTAATAACGCGGGTGGTAATGACACGATTAGTTGTTCTATTAAATAGTTCTATTAAATACCTGATTAGTAGCATAGATCCACCACTGGCCGAACACTTTGACTAGTGGAGTAGAACCGTTACTGGCCAGACGCGCGATTACTGTAATTGGACTGGACACAAGACTGGGAAAATGGGTCACTGGTGTTTATCTGATGGAGCATCTATCTGATCCATGTGATCGAGCTACATAACTGCCTCTGTTACTGGTCAAACAAATAAGTGGTAGAATACCACAATGTCTGGCCAGACACTGTTTCTAGGAATATAATTCAGGTACTATTACCCGGTTGAAAGAAGATCCCTAGGCGGTCTCGGGCGATGCAGTCCGCCACTGTGACGATTGGTCGAGTCACCTACTTGGGCATACTTCTAAAGACGGGGCACACGTATTTTGGTTATTGGCTGAAGTAAGGTAAATGTCCTCATTAGCGACCGTTTAAGAGTGTGACTGATTCGAAATAGTAATTTTTTTACTAATATATGACAATGTTTGAGTAAAGTATGGATCATTGTATTTTTTGAAGTCCCTAGTTTCTTAATCAAATTAGTTTTGGAGTGATATTTGACTATTTACACAAAAATTATGGTGAAAATTATATTGAACCTGATGTCCCCTTTATTGACCAACTTGTACCATCTATTGACCGTCTCACGTCCCCATTATTGACCAGCAGTTTCTCTCATTGTAAATGCATCATTTTGTTTATTCAATTTGTGTTCATGAGTATAACAAACTGTTTTTATTAACATTTTATGAAAATTAAACAATTTATAATCTGTTTAAGATAATCTTTTATGTTTTCTATTATTTCCTAATAATTTCCGTTTCTTTTCTTCTTCAATCTTTTTCTTTCGCTCTTCTGCAGCTAAAACTCTTATTCTCTTTTTCTCCTCTTTCTCGTTTTGTTTCTGTAAATAAATCTCTGCCTCTTTCCTTTATGGTTTCTCCAGATATTATTTTATATATTGCTTCGATTAACTCGGTTTCCGTGTATTTCGCGCGCTTTTGCTCCTTTTTCTTTGTTTTCACCATTGTTATTTTCCAAAGAAAATATATTTATGTTAGTACTTTTTGTACTCAATTTTGAGTTCAAATCAAATGTACTCAAAATTTAATAATTAAAAAATTACTTGATTACTTTATTTAGGTCTAAAACACCATTTGTAAAATGTCCGAAAACTGGTACAGCCCGGTCTTTGACGATACCTATTTCCGACCATGATTTTCTGCTACAATAATGAAAGAAAATGAATAGTTTCTTTTTATTTTATAATTCTGTATATATTTCTAGTCAATTTGGGTAAGTTACTGCATGGATCCATGTATTTCTATTGTAAAATTTGCGAGTTTAATGATATCTGTAGTTACGTTATTAGAATCTGTCAATTTTCATGTCCATGACCAAGTCCTAATTTACATGTGAATTTACTTAAAGATGAATGCACGGCTACATAAATAACGTATGAAACAATAAATGAAATACCTCTAATTATAATTTCTGAACTTTCTGGTTGATATTACGCTTTCTGTGTTGCAATAAACAATAATAAATGAATAATTGGTCACTAATGGGGACGCGGTCGGTAATGGGGACATTTACCTTAGGCACATACATTGTCGCGCCGCGCGACGAAGAGAGCGAACAAAACACATCGAGATCGAGTGGGATAGAGCGATCTGACCGACGAACGCCGAAGCAATAGCGTAGGCATCTCAGACGGTTAACCATTAATATATAATAAAATAAAAATTTCCTTATTTTTCACAATATGTTGAAGAAAGTATTATCATTGGTTTGGTATCAGGATAATACTTTTCCGAACATATTGTGAAAAGTAAGGAAATTTTTATGTTAGAAGAAAGCACATAGGCTACTGCGTCCTTTCGAGTGAATCGAGGTGCTCTAAACAGGAGTACGATTGAAAAGTGAAGTCGTGTCAAGGAGTCCTCGATTCGTCACGTTGAGTAGCGTCATTGCTGGAACCAGGGGACCTGTTAAAAGCGATTGCATCGTAAACGTTAACTGCTCTCACGGGCATTCGGTGGACTTGACTTAAAGGTGACAGCGCAGGCCATTTCGAGTACACGTGCAATAGTGTCTGCACTGGCGAGTATCGGCGTTTCCTTTACTGATTGCAGCATCCATTCTGAGGGTAATCGGGTTACTGGAACGCAGCGATGCTTCCATTTCCATTTAGCTGCTTTCGGCCAGCCCCGACACATCGCGAGAGTTGCTCTCTTCCTGCAATAATAGCATTCTTTTCTTATTGCAGGTAAGTCGAGAGCACGACGAAGAATTTCCTCTGCGACTTACACCGTAAGCCACGCGGTTGGACACTGGTGAGTCTAATTCGTCTGAATTCTAATTCATTTGCCTGGAAACACTGTTGAGGCCAGATTTCCTCGAGACAAAGATTCCTCTCAATTAACACGCAAGAGTTTCCCCCTCTGTGTCGCGCTTCCATTTCGTTTGCTTTTAATTCAATTACTAGTCGCCTCCCCTCGCATCCTCTTGAATCGAGTACGCCTGGTGAAAGAAGACAAGCGATACTATTCCGCGACTCCTCGAGGATTTCCCCGAGCCACGGAAGTCCGTCCGAAAGTTTACTTCGGGGGTTTCTTCTCGCGAAACTTATGTTTTACGCGAGGGCCTTCTTGTCTTCTTGAAAAGCTTCCCGCGATCTCCATTTCCCGCGCGTTTCCCTCCGCCAGCCTCGCTAGCCATTCTACTTTTCAATCGGCCCTGCTTCTCGCCGCTTCTCTTCCTCTTACGCTCGACTTAAATCATTCAACTTCGTCACGCCTTCGGTGATGCTTAAAAACTTTTCTCCACTCTCGCCCGTCTCTTTCCTCTTTCCCCTTGCCGTTGAAACTCGTCGGCGAGAGGAAGTTCTGCCCGATCGTTCTCAAAGGGCTGATCGCGATTGAAACGATGGGAATAAATGGGCGAAGTGGCGAACAAAGTGACAAACGCGCGGCGAGTTACTTTGAGGCCGGATATCGATTTACAACCACATCGGGCGCGTCCGCACGCACCTGGTTCGAGAATCTAGCAGGCTTCGCCTTCCTGTCGATCTCTCGACAAATTTCACGGAAATTTCGTAGTGGGTGACTCGGAACGTAAGCTTACCAAAGTGGATTCCAAAAGGGGTGTGTCCCGCGTGGCGAAAAGCTCGTTTCCCTTCTGATCCTCTATCGCGAAGCATTCATAATCTCTCCGCGAGTCTTCGGTAACAAATAAACTGCTCGGCGAATGCACACTTGATCAATGGCTCCCCGGTGCTCGAAGACAAGCGATTGAATTGAATACGTTGGTCCTCGATGAACCTCGAGTATACCGGGTTGCGTAGTAAAATAGACTGCATCGTTTTTCGATCGGACAAAAGGAGGCTCGTTAGAAGCATGCAGAAAGACGAGTTCAATCGCGGCCTGCATGATAGTTGTGGTTTATTAGCAATTAATAGAAGCGATCGACACGTGACGGTATTCACGGTTCGTTCATCGTGTGTCTATAAGGACTTAAACGTTAATATCGTTAACACTCCGCGTTTGTTAAATCCCGAAAGGCACCCTGCTCGATGGAGGCACGTTTGCAGTTGCGTGCTAATTGCGGGGTCGGTTGTGCACGATCGTCGAATGATTGTCTGTATAAATTATTCAGGACGTAATGACGCTTCTGTTTAATTATTAGTCGGGGCGAAACATATGGATCTGGTGCCGCGACTTGTTTATTCGGCAACAAGGGGACCTGGTTAAGGAAAGGGGGCTGCTGGAGAATGCTAGCA
Source organism: Andrena bucephala (assembly GCA_947577245.1). NCBI lineage: Eukaryota > Metazoa > Arthropoda > Insecta > Hymenoptera > Andrenidae > Andrena > Andrena bucephala. The sequence continues at coordinate 115,964,884 of OX387715.1, forward strand.
AGATAAGAGGAAAAGGAGAAAATAGCTGGTGGCTTGCCCTGAGATTTTCTTCCGAGACCGTATCCTCTTCGAGATATCTCGGTTTGCACTCAGGTACAAGTAGTCGCAGGGAAAGTTCGACGGGCTTGAAATTTCGCCCACGGCGACGCGGAGAACTCTTAATGGATTGTATCATGCCGCGTATTCACGGGCTTTTAAGCGAAAATGGAAAGAGCGCGAAAGAACGGGCGAGGCGTTCGTGCGGCGCAAGCTTAGGTTCGATCGAGGAATTTTGTATAACAGCCATAATGCAATTTTTTATTCGTCAGGGGACGATAAAACACTTGCCCTGTTCCTCCAGCTTCTTTCTGCTCTCGTGATTCTCCGCTTCTCCATAAGTAAGCCGTCTCTTCGCAATTCTTTCTCAGAACACTTTCTTTTTAATTCATCCCGTAGGACTTATTCTTCTCGCTCCAACGATCTTTCATCTTAACTGTCTTTTTCGCTGTGCGACTTTCCTGCCGTTCCTTCAACGACTCTCACTGTTTTCAATTTTCAGATAAACCGCCTACGCATTCACACATTCGAAATAATCACTAATTGGATCACGTGTACGTTCCAGAATGAACGTTATTACGGGCTGGTTTTTCATTCTAAAATCCGAAGAATATCATGTTTCGTAGCCGCGTCCTACATGTTTCAATGTTCTCATTATATTCAAGTAAATTGTTTCTGATACCTCATTGTACGAAGTTTTGAATACAGTGTTTCACAAAGAAGGATAATTAATTCTTAGGTAATTAGTTATTCCTTATTATTCTCGCGGCCCGTATTCAAATGTGTCGAGGATCGAGTGTAACCCCGGGGCCTCTTTTGTTTCTCAACAGGAGATAACGCGTGGTCGGGGTTAATTAATACAGATGGAACAGCCTGTCGAAAATTTCACGGAGGCCTGGATTTTAATGAAACCTGCGCTGTGTTCTAGAGGCCTCGAGGCAAGATTAATGTCGCAATATTAGCCACTCTAAAGGTCGGACCAGCCTTCCAGGTCTTTCCTAGTCGCCACCCTTAACGGTGCTATTTGAAATTCTCTCAAATAGCATTTAAGTTAAGGGGCAACATACACCTAGGAGGTTGAAATGTAGGCTGGATTTTCAGATTTTTTTTTTGCTCAATAGATGTTTCTATTAAAAAAACATTGAGTACATTGGAAATGCTATATTCCTGTCTATAAAATACTAAATTTTTAATACGAAATTTTTAATAGGAACAGCAGGGTGGCCATTTCTGCAGAACGATTTTTCAATGAAGGTATCTGCGGTAACCGGTGTAACTTGGATCTTTCTTATCTGAAACAAAAAAGAAAAAATTCTTCCTAAAGGAGACGAAACAAACTAGTACTTGTCGTAGCCGATTTTTGTTTTTTCAATTTTTTGCAGAATGGCAGATATTTATTCATAAAAGTCGATTTTTAAAATATGAGAGTCTTTAAATATGAGAGTCTTTAATTTATAAAAAGTAAACTATTGTATTTAGAAACAAAATCCTACGTGAAAAACTAGATACTTATATCTAGAATGCCTGTATAAAATTTCAAGTAAATCGGTTTAGGAGTTTTTGAGATATTATGGTTACCGTTTTGAAAAACATCGTTTTGAGAAAAACGCGTTTAAAGTTTTTAGCGTACGTAAAATTGGCATAAATATAAGTTTTCATACTTACATTGAATCATCAATGCCTGGACCATAAAATTCACCTTCTTGAGATGTTGACACCTCCATTTCATCCCTTCTGGCTCGTTTTCGTTTTCGTTTTCACTATTGCCCAGTGACCGTATACCTGCGCGCAAGGGGAGACACGGCTGCGGGCTCCCATAGGCGTAACTTCGTCAATTTTCCGAATTTTCCACTCAAACTTTCACAGAGCACAGATAAATGGATATACAATCGAATAAGAATATTTTTGAAAAATCGATTTTTTTTATATATCTAGGTGTATGTTGCCCCTTAACCAGAAAAATTATATGAGCAGATATATCCTCGTCAATCTTGGTAAAATCTCCTTACAAAATCTTCTAATCTTCAACCCGAAATTTATTATCGATTATCCATTTATAGGGATGGTACGCTCATTTCGTCGTGCCATATGAAATTTCACTTAGCCTACAATACAAAGGGGTCGACTCTACTAACTAGTAAGGAATGGAAATTAATTTTCCTCGCATCGGTGCTAGGAACCTCTATCCCAATCCTCGAGAAAGAAGCCTGAAATCATAATACGACCTTAGGTATTTGTCGCAACACATCGAGGGCCACTTGGAAGCCGGCCGTTCCGCCCCCGCTTCCATTTATACCGTCTCGCTCACGACTTTTCAAGCCCCCGGACGAGTGTCCTCTTCCAAACGCGCCGCCGACTTTCCCCCGAGTTTACCCTCCGCTTAGGCCTCTGTTTGCTCACCCCGCCCTCGCCCCCGTGGAGCTAAGAAGACCGTTCCTCGCGTAGCCCCGACCTTGTTTGTCAGTCATAATATCCTTGGTAGCACGATTGGCTCGGCGGTCTCTCGATCAAGCACGACGCCGGCAAATTCATATCACGGCTGGACGCTCGACGGCGTCGTTCTCTATCCGCGTGATCGATGTTCCGCGCGAAAGGGGCTCGAGGAACCCAACAACGACCCTCTGGCATCGTTTCGTGTGCCCCATTCTGCAAGAACGGCGTCGACAAGCATCTGAACGCCGCTCCACATTCCTTTTTCATGAAATTACGCGCCCTGTTGCGACGCACTGACCCTCGTCACTGAGTACTCAGGCTTGAGAACTTTATGAATGGCTTTTCCTGTGGCGGTGGCTTTCCCTGGAATTCAGGTCGCACGAACGAGGCCACCCCATGCAAGTTTCTGCATGGGGTAGCCTAAGTAGATGTGTTCTACTTATCAAGTATCGAGTGTATACGTACGTACAGGGGTGGGTCGTGAAATATCAGAATCCCTGTTTCGTCAGGCTACTATCCGACAGTTTCGGGACGGGAAAGCGGGGCCCACTTCTGAGTGGATCCCGATCGTAAACACGCCGAAAACGGTGGAAAGAGCCCGGGCGCAGTGGAACTCTGAGCGATCAACCTAGGAAGCGGAAGTTTCCCAGCGATTTCGCGCGCGTGCAGCTCGATGTAACTACGGCGTCGCTTTCGAATCGACTGGGGGCGGCGTGCCGGAACGCGCGGACGGAATATATCAGAGCGACAGTCTGCGAAGTTGCGACGAACGGACGGAAAGTTTCGGATACCTACCGGAAAATCGAGGGCGACGGAGGGCGCCGGTGGAAATTAGCTGGCATCACGCGGGCCACGCTGCACGGATTTCCCGCGAGCGCTGGAAAATCGGGAAATATTACCGTTGCTTGTCGACAAGCGCATCCATCGCCGCCCCGCTCCGCCAAGCCGCTGTCCACCGCGGCCGTGGCCACCGCGACGAATGAAAAATTCATTCCCGCCGTTCCGCGGCACTTAACCCAACCGACGGAGATGAATTCGGGCGCATCCTCGAGTGTGCAAGCGGACTGCTACGATTTTTTTCGGGGATACTCTGCCCCATTTTTCTCGCCCCGCGTTTCGGGTTCGCGAGTTCTTCTCGCGTTGTTTGCTGCTCTTATGTCGGTAGCAGAAGTGCTCTGTTATTTTTGTGACGGATGTAGACGGGAGAACGACGTCCAGCGCAATGTTGATGATTGTTATTGTGTAAGTGGAACAGTTTATTGTCTCATTCTACAGTGATTCCAGATTCAGAGATTTCTGGAACTGAGACACTGCCTCGCTTGCTTCCGTTCTTCATGTACACGGGGTTTATGAAAATTCGCCTCGTCGAAAATCGTTTTGTTGCTCGCGTCGCCGAGTCGAGGAGGCGAAACTGTGCCGATGAAGTTTCTTAATTCAGTAAACGTTGAACGTAGTCTGCGCGAAAGGAAATGAGGGAGCCCCTCCCCCTCTTCTCTCAGTTCTTAACAGTCCCGTTGATCATTTCGCTCGACTGAAAGGGAGACTTGGGTGTTTGTTAAATGTTGTCGACTTGGAATGGCGAACGGGACGCTTTGAAAGTTAAATTTCACGAGCGGTCCCTTTCTTTGCGACGATTATCGAGTTATATTGGCTTTAATTCCCGTCACGTGAACGTAACTCCATCTCTGTCGGAGGAATATTCGTTATCATCAATTTTTACGGTACAAAACCGTCGAACACATCCAATCCGGAGTCCGCTGATCCATTCTAATCGTAATGAACTCGACTTTGTGCGAGAATCACTGTTCCCCGCTGGATGGAAATGAGGGAGATCGATTCCTTTCGTCGAGGGAAAGGAGACAGATTGAATCGGAGGGCCAGTTAGGAAAAATGCACGGTTTTATAATAACGGGATCGTTCGGAACTCGGTCGTGACGGGTGCCGCGGTGTTCCGAGTTCCCGAGAGAATGCGCCCCGCGTATTTCCGCTCCTCGAATCTAAATTAGTTTCCTCGAGTACCAACACGTTCCCCTTGTTCCTCGTTCGCCCGTCTGCGCGACGAATTTTAATATAATCCAGGTCGAGTTCCGGGAAAAAGGCGCGCGTACGCTCGCGAGCAACCCTCGAACGGAAGTTCGTATTAGCCGCGAGTGTGAAAATTTCCGCGATTGTCCACCGCCACTCTGCTGCACTTTCCAGGGACGACGAGAATTTTGTTTTCACGCGAACCGTGAGTTTAAGCTACGATGGAAGTAGTCGCAAATGAAGCGATGGAGATATTATTCGTGCCGTGTCTGAGGTAATTCCAACATTGCTACGTCTACATGTAATGAACAAAGCTTTAAATTGTATTCTCACCTGGCGTGGAACAACTACGATTTATAGGCGTAAATATCGTTAGTATTTCACAAATACCAGGAACTCAACTACTCTTCTAAATCTCCTTACACGTGTCTGGCCATACGCGGTTGTAATACTACTTCCTCAGCGTCTAATCCCACGCGGCCAAACTCACTTGTCCGCTGTCTGACTACTGGACAACCTACTCCACTAGCTACAAGGCTATTATGCTCGAGTATCTAGTAGGGTGGAACCAGAGATGGGCATTATTTAAATAAAAAATTATTTAAATAACGTATCAAATAAAAGAGACTTTATCTTTATTTGTCATCAAATAATTTTTTTTGTTCGACGTGAATTTATTCGACGGCCACAAATAATTTTTTTGTTTGACGGGAATTTATCCGACTGCCGTAAATAATTTTTTTTTTGACGGGAATTTATCCGATGGCCACAAATAATTTTTTTATTTGACTGGAATTTATTTTAACTTTCAAATAATTTTGTCGTCTTTTCATTCATTTGTATTTGAAAATTATTTGAAGCTCAAATAACTCTGGGAGTAGAGAGCTAGAGAGAGGGGGAGCGTGTACTAGAGAGCGGTAAGCAGGAGAGCATGATGCGAGGGAGGGTAGTTGTTAGAGTGAGAGGGAACGGGAGGGAGCGAGAGGCCCGTTCCTAATATTCCTTTCTCTTTCTAATCCCCGTTCCCTCTCGCTCTAACAACAACCTCCTTGCATCATGCTCTCCTGCTTACCGCTCTCTAGCACACGCTCCCCCTCTCTCTAGCTCTCTACTCCCAGAGTTATTTGAGCTTCAAATAATTTTCAAATACAAATGAACGAAAAGACGAGAAAATTATTTGAAGGTTAAAATGAATTCCCGTCAGACAAAAAAATTATTTGTGGCCGTCGGATAAATTCGCGTCGAGCAAAAAAAATTATTTGTGACGTTTCAAATAAAAGTAACTTTGGCTTATTTTTATTTGAAATAAAAATAAATCTGGGTTATTTTTATTTGATGAGTCTCGAATAAAATTTTTGTCTTTTATTCGAAATCAATTTTTTATTTGAAATAATTTTTTGCCCATCTCTGGGTGGAACGAAATGTAGGGGTACAATTTTTTTTATTATTCGCGACTTCTAATAGTTGGCAAAAGTTGGAAAACAAAGACTAATTCTTTTTTTTTAGATCAGTAAATGTATTATTAATTAAAAGAAAAATCATATTTCTATCTATTATACCTGCGTCGCAATCCATCTTCAAAAAATACCTACTTTTAAGGCCGTCACGCTGTTGATACCCCTGAATTGTTTGTAAAATCTGTACCGTTAGGAATTTCGTTCCAAAATTTTACCTGGTCATTTTTGCAGATGTGGGATGAAAATATGCAAAAAAAAATTGGTTTGATGTTTTGACCGGGGAGTGTCCTTAAAAGAAACTTACTCGTTAGATATCATAGCTGTCTATCCTATCTGATTGCTATCCAACAACTGCAGAAAGCTGCTACGATGAAGGAGTGACGATATACATATTGAATAGACAAATGAAAACGCAAATGCTTGAACTAAGCATTCTACTGTTTTGTTGGACGCATTTTTTATAGTCTTAACACGTTCTGGGCAGAGAACGCGTTAAGACTATAAAAAAAAATTAGCGTACCAAACTTTAAAAACATGTTTAAAAATACAAAAAGTTACCTAATACTTTAAGGTTCTTGCGGCACCTCATTTGTTTTGACAGAATCTAGCTTTTGCGGGCTTAATCTGAATCATTAAGGGGGGACGCCTACCCAGAGCGGTCGAAACAATGCGCTTCTTTGGGATTTTTTTCTAGAAAAACCGTTACACTTTTATTAATAACTATTCGTCTATTGTTAAGAGTACATCTAAAGGACACTTCAGTATTTTTTGCGTTAAAGAATATTAAACGATTTGAGAGTTATAAGCGATGACCGGGATGTACTTTTTTAGATAGAGTATGAAATTATCTAGGCGCTGTCGGGCCCGATTTTGGAAAAATTATTATGAGACAAAATGGCAGCGCTGCAAAGTTGAACCATCGATTATCAACAAAAAAGTAGTTCCTTTCTTGGCCTGTAAAAAAAAAACTAAGAAGGAAAAAAAGAAATCCCTCCGAAAGCGCCTAGATAATTTCATACTCTATCTAAAGCCTTTCGAATTTTTCCTTTCGGATGATTCTGCTACGAGCTACGATGGTCACCGCAAAAAAAAAGGACATCCCGGTCATCACTTATAACTCTCAAATCTTTTAATATTCTTTAACGCAAAAAAATACTGAACTGTCCTTTAGATGTACTCTTAACAATAGACGAATAGTTATTAATAAAAGTGTAACGGTATTTCTAGAAAAAAATCTCAAATAAACGCATTGTTTCGACCGCTCTAGGTAGGCGTGCCCCCTTAAAGTTTTTTCATTACTTACTAGAAAACAATCACACAATTTTTATCTAACATTCCACCCTAATGTCGAACCACATAATCATTTGTGAACTTTACCAGTTTCACCAACAAATTCGCAGCCGGATTTCGTATCTTCTCTTCCCCTTTATTGCCAACCGAGCCTTGCAAGCTTCCATTGTCATCGTTAAAACACAAAGAATTTCCACAAAGCGCGTTCTTCGAGCGTCGCTATTTACCAGCTCGTCGAATCGATATTTCGACGACCATAGCTCCATCGATACCCGAGCTCGTCCAGGCGACGGTATTTTGAACGAAATACCAGAACGCGGCGAGACTGCGCCGCATTTAACGCGCTGTCCAACTTGCTGATCCGTGGGAGTGCTCGGCGGGCCCGTTTGCAAGCTTGCTTTAATGAAGTTCGCTGGAAAACGAGGCCGTGGCGAGGGAAATCGTGATTCCGCGGAGCGTAAGAAACGGCGGACGCGTTCCGCGCGGAATCTTCGGCTCGTTCGCGACGATATCGACCCCCGTTCGCTGCCGCGACAATCGGCTGTGGAGCGGATTTAATCGGCGGGTAACAAATGAACCGATCGAGAGTGCCAATTAAAAGTTGTCCAGGGCACAGTTGGCGTCGGCTTAAGTTTGGGATCGGCGCTGAACACGGCTGGGGCGGGGGAGGGGGGGGGGGAGGGAGGGAGGGAGGGAGGGATCGATTCGGCGGGGAAAAGAAATATTGGACGCGGACTTGTGCAGGGTTCTCCACTCGGTAATCTACGGTCCATATTTACTTGTTGGTTGCAGCCATGGAACGCTGGAGCGACTTAAAAGTTGCCTGCCGCCGACTCCGCTATGTGGAAGTTGGAGATTTCGAGGGTTCATAGGAATACCTACTCCTCGCAATTCATTCGTGCAGTCCGGGAAATTTACTTCTCGCGAATGGTACTTTGGAGCTGGTCTCGTGTAATATTTAGCCACTCCTGTTACTGTAGCCTGCAGCTTCAAGATTAGGATCACTTTGAATTCCAATTACGTGAGTAAACGCGTGTTCCCTGGAAAGTGCACGCTGCGATTGGGACAAGTTTACTGGTCCCGTACTTATGCCGAACGCTGTTGCTAGTTAAGCGAGTGCTTTAATATCCGAGTGCCCATTGACAGCAACGCGAGGAACGTAATCGAGTGGATTAAAGCTCGCTGGCGCGCGGACGAATTGGAATTTCGTTGGGCGCGAGACGGAGGAGCGATCGGTATAGAGATCGCGAGCACATTCTGCGCGGGGCTGGTTCTATTTTTCTTTCTGTTTCATCGAGTCGGAAGGTTTGTTTGATCCGAACTCGCCGGATGGGAAGGGAGGACAAAGAAACATCGGTGAGCAGTGGTTGAGCTTGCAGACGGGGAATGCAAGAATCGCGTTGCAAAAGGTCAAGTGTCTTTTTCACTCGGGGGTGAACAAGCGGCCGCATAATGGAATTTGTTTGAGAAACGCGGATATAAACGGTGCAGGTGCACTTGAGCAGCTTTAGTAGCAACGTGTAATTGACGTAGCGACTATGCGTTTCCCTCTGCTTATCATCCGCCGCGAGTTAATGCCATTAATTCCGCTCCCGCGACCACGAAATAAAACTGGTGCCGCGGGTTTCTCCGCGATTATTGCCGCCGCCGCAGTCGAAACACGTAAATGTCGGAAAATGGGACGGTTGCATCATAAACAAACTCGCCCCATTTTCACTTCTCATCCGACTCGATCGCCCGAGGGATTAAGTTGAGTGAAAATACCCCGTTTACTTTCCGCGGAGCATTTTCCAAGCAATTCCATTCGTACAAAACTCTCCCTCAATTATATAAAACGACTTCTACCCGGGCACTTAAACGAACTTCAACGAAAGCCTCCAGTTGGTTATCCAAAATTCCACCTTGCCTAACGGAACATTCCCAGCTCAGACACCCACTGTTACGTCTCTCCATCCATTCAAGAAGCCTCCCAACTACACCACCACAAACCAACCCCCTCGATCACTTCCAAAACTTTCCATTCCCTCGAACCGGGCGCGCGTAAAACCATTCCACAAGCACCCCCGTGAATTCCCGTCTCCCCCGGCGCCGCGCCGTTTTTCCCAGCCGAGGTGCATACCTTCGGCCCGTGGGGAGGCACGAGGGTCAGGGGGGACGATCCAAAATGTAGGCGCAGGTGTGTGCGGAGGCTGAGCGAGCAGCGCAAGGCACGCGGCCCTTCTGGCGGCCAGCCAGCCCTACGAAACAAAGCTGCAACTATGTAAAGCCCGCTAACTTCATCTTCGCGGGTTAACCAAGCGAGCCGGGTATTCACTGCTGGGGCAAACAGACACCCCGCCGCCCCTCCCTCAAAGTTCCCGCGTATTTACGCGGGGATCGATGACCCGATTCCTGGCCGTGGCGAGTACCGATCCGTGGAGCCGCTTAATGCCGAGAAGAGTCGAAAGTCCTGCTGACTTATGGGTTCAGGCTGGTCGCGCATTCACCGAGGATCCACCTTGCGCCACCGTCACCACTCCTCGTGAAACCGAACTTACGCAGGATTATGTGCTTCGAAGAAGCTGGCCGCGCCTTCTTCCGGGACTATCTCTTTGGTTTTATCCTCTTGCCCTGTCCGACAACCGGAGTGTGTCGGATAAAGGAGTTGACCGAGTTCACACGGTAGTTTGTACGGCTACTAGTGCCTCCAAGAGGTCCTCGTGTCTTCTAAGGATCTCGGGAGCTAGAATCAAGGCAGTGCACGTGGCGCGCGTGGGCATTGATGTTTGACGGAGGCTGGAGAAGTTCTTCTCGGGGTAAATGTGATTTTTGTGGGGTGTTTCAAGGGTGCCTCGTGGTAATGGCGGGTTCTGCGAGATTGCGGGGATGGAGATTTTCAATCTTCGGAAGTGGGAATTTTCGATCGCAAGATGGGCTTTGAATGCTTTATTGTGGCGAATCGAGCAGGTTTGAGCGCAGTTCTGGCTTCCACTTGCTATGGTTGCTCGCGAGTTACTTTGTATATTTAAGAAAACTTCTTTCCTTTGCGGAGAGGAGCACCCTCGACGAGACGTTCGCGCCTCCCCGCCATTGTGTACATCCGCGAACACTCCCCCACCCTCGAAAGTAACTTTACCATTACTCCTATGTTCGCGGCGGAACCGAGGAATATTTATATTCGCCGGACATTCTTACCCCTGCACCCCAGTTTTCGGTGTTGCGCCGCTATCCGAGAATTCATAGGCTGCGAAACTTGGGAAAGTTCGAGCCACTGTTTGTTGCAGCCCCCCAGCTCGCGGGAGCCTTTCGTATTTTTAATGAAAATTGATGCGCTCACGGGAGCCGGAGTAATCTCCTGATTTATAGCTGCAACCTAAATGAACGTCCAATATAATTTACCTCGTCGTCAGACCGAAAGACGAAGTAGCTTTCCTATTACGTGCGAAGGCGCTGGGAATTTACGTAAAATCGCTTGTCCCGCTTCTTCATTGACATTTAGTCGAAACTTTTTATTCCGAATCATTGATCGCACGGGCTCGACGAAGCCGCCGTTACAGCGAAACTCACAGTTGACGCTCTTCACCCGCTTATCGTCGAAAAGAGGGATCCCACCTCCGCGAATGACGTCGTTCTACCAAATTCCCGTCATTCCCGTCGCGCTTACAGCTGCCATTAGCTCACCGGGGCTCTTTTCGCCGTAACTTGTTTATCTTAAATCGAGCTGCATTTATTGAGTCTCGGAGGGGAAGCAGTACGGATCACCTCGGTCCTTTCGCAACGCAGTGCAGTCCTCCGCCCTGTCGAAGTTTTTCCTCGAGTAACGGGCGAAAAATTCGATATCTGACCGGTGGGCGGACGCGTGCAGCGAAATAGCGCTGGTCAGTTCGAGTCCAGCAATTACTTTTCCGCAGAAATCTAATTTCCGCGGGTCGACGCGGCCTGGAAGGGCTGGGTGGGATGGGGAGGCGGTGTTCGCGAACGCGTTAAATTATTCCGGCGTTAATTTCACCGCCTGAAGGCGACGTACGTGGCGCACGGTGCCGAACACTCGTTAGCCGACGGGAAATTCAAAAGCTCCGACTGATTACACCACCGACGAAACTTTTCACGGTGCCAGGCGGCCGCCGTTACGCCTGTGGCGCGAGAGTTAAGAGGAAAGAATTTATCGATGGGGCCGACAATGGATCAAATCATCGGGCATGTTTAGGGCTGATAGTCTTATTGCTGCGCGGTTTTGCTTATTTTTTTCGAAGCGATTGGCACGGCACTTTGGGCATCTTTCCTGAGGCCATTCACCGGTACACTGCTCGATGTAGTCGCGACTATTATTGGGAAGCCCCTCGATGTCCCCCATTAATTCCCCTGCACTCAGTAGAGCCAGCCAGGCCTCCTGAATTGGATTTTATGCCGATCGCACAACAATTTTCCGCGTTGCTTCGTCTTACCTTCTTCGTGGCTCTCAGAGTAATTGCAGGTGCGGTGAATGGGCCGTCTGGGTAAATGCCTTCCAGCCCTGATGCAGGATATGAAAATAATGCCGGCTCCCGCTGGCTGAATAGGCCGATCTGAGAGCGCGTCACCTCTGCCCTCCACTGCTAATGGAAAACAGAGGGGCGGAGGTGGCGGAGCCTTGGCGTCGGTTGGCGAAAATTCGGATTGCACTGGCCCTCGTGGGTGGAATAAATTTGAACGGGATTGGTAGGTCTATAATGGTACGTAGTGGTGGTGTGTTTGTTGTATTTGAGGAGGTCGAGGGGTTCCTTTCCAGTGTGTGGTTCGATATCTTATTTACGGGGATTCTATTTTTGCTACATAAAATACAGCTCCTCGCAACCACGACGATATTTGACTACCGGTAGCAGAAGTTACGCCACGCGATGGTATAGATGTAGAGTTATAGAGCACTGTGGCAGGGTAACACAAAGACGCCGTCCACACATTGGACCTAAGCAAACACTGTGCCGTCTCCAAACATCAGGAATGGATATCACCGTGTATATCGAGGATCCGACGCAATATCCGTAATATTTGCCTCGTGATATCTGTAAACACTAACATTCTTCTAAATCATCCACGTGGAAAGTCGATTGTCCCGTGTCTGTCCAGACACGGTCTAATCCTACTTACCAGCCGCATGGTGTTTACTCCACTTGCGCGCTGTCTGACTCCGCGCGGACACGGATCACTCGGGCGCACTCCGACTTCTCGCCAGGCTGATCTAGAGACACTATGTAATAAGAGTCTGGCCACGAGTCGATATCCGCCATGTTTTGGCTGAATCCTACGAGAGGGAAAGAGATATAGGGTAACGCTTACAGATGTTGACTCCTATAAAATGATTGACCCTCTTCCCCAAGAAACAGGAACTATAATATAATGTTTTTTTATATAATAAAATATAATTGTATTCGGAACAAAAATATCTGGGTCACCGAAATATAGATATATTTTATTATATAAAAAAAGCATTATATTATATTTCCTACTTTTTGGGGAAGCGGGTCAATCATTGTGTAGGGGTCAACATCTGTATGCGTTACCCTACACCATTTCACTTTTAAACACTCTGAACAACTATTACGTTTATGGCGATATTTTATTTCGTGTAAGTAGTACATTCATGTGGCAATAACTCCTCAAAAAAAAAGGTTATGTTATGAAAGTGTTACATATTATTTTTTACTACCCAAATGCACAGTTTCAGATAAATAGATATTAAAATCAATTAGAATAATATGACAAAAAACATTTTTTGTTATCTTTCAAACATATATGTTTTAAAAAATATGTTACCTTTAAGATTAGTATAATTGACAGATTTAAAAATCTGCGGGAATAGACAAAAACTCTCATTATAGTGTCTCTAGGCTGATCCACTGGCTGCAGATTAATCACACCGCGAGATCTCATCTCTAGGATCGTTACATACGATCTGAATCTATTCGAGAAACATCCGAACGTCTATTACACATTCCGCTACCGTACTTTGTACCTCGTTTTACAACTCCCTTCCCTAGCAAACGTTCCACTGGCCCACATGCCCTGATCGATGCAAATTACTTTCATGCGAACTTTCTGGCAAATTGCAGTAGCTCCGGGACCGTTTCACGGCGCTCCTTCCAGCCCCATAAAACATCCCTTTTCCCTGGATGCTATCGATGGCTACGATCGATATTCGGCAATCAATCAACGTTTACCATCCCCTCGCGATGATGTCGATCGTTCCTCGAGAAAGACTTTAAATCCCCGCCTCGGATCACGCGAGGCGGACGCGAGGCGGACGCGCGCGGATCCTTGTTACTGTACGATGTATACGGTTGAATGAAAATCCAGCGTCCTCCCAACCGACCGGAAGGGAATAAAGGGCAGGGAAGGCGCAGCGAGCCAGTGAACCGTTCTGATGCACTTTCTGCCACTTTACGTCAGGATTTACCGTACGATAAGGACGGTCGGCGGAAGCTGTGCCGTGGACTTGCCGGAAAAGCCCTCTCTCCCTGTGCTATGTCGCGCAACACGCGGGATCGTGTGTTCGTACGAATCGGTGCAGAACGAAACGAAACACGGAGCCACCGCTGAAAGATACCCGGGCCGCGAAAACATGTAAACTGCCATGGACTATCGGTATCGCGAATCGAGCCGGTTCGACCAGCTTTATCAGTCGGAAAGCAGATTTCTATTCAAAATGATAAAATACGGGTAACGGCGGATCCAGCTACAGCAGCGAGCGAATTCAATTCCTGAATAGCTAGGATTACCTTCTATTTAGAGCCGCTTTTTCTTACCGAACGGACCTTGAGGATCCCTTGGAATATTTTTATTCTTGCAGGATGTTAGCTACCCTCCACGTTCCATCCGCCTCTTCCCCTCCCTCTGTCCTTTCCGCTTCGCTGCGATTACCTCAGATCGATCCTTCGAAATTGAAATGCTAAGTTGGAGAGTAATCCCTGTATTCTGGGGCAATATTATTTTTCAGCAAGTCCGGATTTCTTATTTCAACGTATGGCGCTCGCAGCGGAGCGTGTAAGTATTCACCCGTAGTAAACGTATTTCGGGACCACGGATTGTTTCGTACGAGATTAAATTAGTAGTTGAGGAATGCGATGCTGGAAAGTCGTGGATAAAGTTTTCGGAACGCTCGAGGCACGCGGAGGAGATGGGGGTGGATTTAAAGGGGATCGATAAGAATTTCTATCGCGAGAAGGAAATGCTTCCTCCGCGTTTGCCGCCGTTCATCCTTGACGGTATCTGGGCACACCTAAGCGTGAACTGGCAAAACCGCAATGCCGCAGCACCGAGTGCATGATCCTCTGGTAGCTGAACTTCACGCAAAAGACGGTGCGCGCAAGAAAACGGGGAAACGAGCTGGTTAATTTCACGCGCTGCGGGAGATCCTGTGCCGTGTATCTGGAACACAGTTAATTCATTTGTCGTGGTGCTCATTGATTGTCGAGCATGCCGAGGAACCTATCCTGCAGGACATTCTGCTGCATCGCGTGGCTCCGAAGCATCATGTAAGAAACTCTAACGAAGCTGCAATTATTCAATTCTAAACAGAATAAATTTTTAGAATATAATTTCTCCACTAATTAGAAGAGATTAAATAATTAAATAATTAAATAAAAGCTATTTTGCAATTTTGAGAATTTTTATAAAATTCCAACGTTTCGCTCATTGATTATGACCGTTCTCAAGAAAAGTTAGATAAAAAGAAAAAATACTGCGTATGCTTTTATACTGAAAATTTTAAATTTAAACGAATATCACGTTCATTGCTGGGAACGTGCGACGCACGAATCGGTTAACCGATGACTGAGGTAAACAGTAGACACAAGGCAAGAACGTCTAGATGGTAAACCAGAGTGCGGCCAATCAGTGTCAGAGCGGTGACCGTTAAAGATTATGAAATAAATCGAAAGGACGAACTTCAAACACTCACAACAATACTGCCCTGATACCACCGTTATTGCTTATGTGGTAAATAATCCATCACTCCCAGGTGTCAAAAAAAACACAATTACATAACGTTGACAATGATATGTAACAATTGTCAGATCATAGAAAAATAGAAATAAGAATTCTAATAGAAAGACCACATCATCAGGCATTACTTCTTCAGTAAAGTTGCGCAATAGTCCTGTATTTTAGAGTTTCTAATAGAATTCTCTGATTTAGGTTGGCTTCTTTATCAACATAATTTTTCCCTTTAACATTCGATCGGTCCAATCGTTGAATATTTCTCGGCTAACAACGCATTGAGGAAGTCTGATGGCGGGGTTGCATCTTTATAATCGCCACTTAATACCAGGCGGAGGTCGTTAAATGGAGGAAAAGCGGTTAATTGATAGAGGAAAGCGTCGAGGTTTACGATTCGTCCGCTTGGTTTATCGTTCTTTCGCCCCCTTCCGAGTCCTTCCATTCTTCTCCTTCCTCGGTGTTTTTTCATTAACCCCCTGTCCCGTAGTGCCGAATTTTACGGTGGCTCGTAAGAAGGGCGGTAAATTTTCTTCTTGCCTCCTCCTTAAGGTGCATCGCGAGTATCGCGTTGTCGGTTACGACCCGGGGATTCTTTCCCTCAAGGAGCCCGTCTTCTCCGCCAGGATCTACCGTGGAACAACGTTATTTTTATAGCACGCCCACCGCGGACGAAAATCACTCTTGGAATGGAAGAAATGGTAATTACTGCCCGCGCCCTTTCGTTGTGCCCATTGTACAATGTTGCCTCCCTGTTCCACATTCGGGATTCCTGTTTCATCGAAATTGTAATTGGTCCCTGTTCCACGGTTGAAAGGATTCTAGCCAACAAGTTTCGAATGTACGATCGTGTAACACGTAGATTTACTTGACCCATTCTACTTGAAGGGAGTTTGGCCAGCAATAGACCCATTCTACTTGCTCGACTCTCGATCAAGGATGATCATAATCCAGTTATGGGTCGCCTGATCAGCGGTGGTCTTGCTGGGATAATAGTATGTTTGCGCACAAGTGGCCCTATTCTACTCGGCAGACGGCTGACCTAGGCGGCACCATTCTACTTAAGTGACGTTATATACTTGATAATCTAGTTTCCGTTGCAGGGTTACGCGTCCTGTTCGTGGAGAGTAGTTTCCCCAGCATTTGTAGATTTCCTTCGGTGTTTCATGGCGCGTGGCTAGTTGCTGCCAAACTATTGTGGTATACCGAAAATATTTCTCGGAAGCTCACGAAACAAGCATCTATCATTTCCCACATCGTTACCCCACTCCGGAAACCCACGATTTCACGATGCACGGAGTTTTCCCCGTTGCCCGTTATCGCTTCGAGTATCTTCGACTCGAATTTCCTCGACTAATAAGCAGAGAATTTCGACGTTGCGCAGCGCGAGCGACCACGGCCGCCCATAATGAGGGGAATTCTGATCTTGGCCGATGTAATTAGAGGAAAATTGCCAACGCAGCCCGGTGTTCTCGCGATCCTATAGACCGCCGTTACCGCACACGTACAACGAACGCATCCCGGCAAAATGAAGTGCGCCGAGCAAACTGAATTACCGCGGGCACAACAATGGTGTTGGACGATCCTCGATCGGTTATGCTCATGGGTGATTATACAATGGTAGACGCGGGCCCACCAGCATCATTATGCTACTTACATCCTGCTGTTGTGACTGTACACCGACGGCCCCGCACTCAATTAATTCAGGATCATTCTGATCGCTAATTGCACGGCCTCGATCGACCCCCTTTCGGTAGTCGGCTTTTCGTCTCCGTGGCTTGAGGGACGATTAGATCGAACCGCTTTGCGGCGGGAATTACTCGGCTTATCTTGTTGATCGACGGATATCGATAGGGGGATATTGGCCACGGCCTGGACGAATTTAAGTTTCTCTCGGCATTCGATAATCTGGCGCCTGGCGCTGATTCACGTCGAGGGGCTACAGGCTTCGTAGTCTTCAAAGCCACGAAATTCAATGACGGAAAATGTTGAGGAATAAGAATTGAATGAGCTGAAATTAGATGGACGCCTAAGTGTTGACCAGAGCCGAAAAAGGGCCGAGTAATTCGCCATTGGACGGTCCAGGGGATTCTGCATTCAAGAACTAATTTAATGTTGGATGAAAGTCGCTCCAAGATGCTCTTGAAAGGTCGCAGATAGAAATGGGGATGTAAAAATATTAAGAGAGGGCGATTCAGACGGAAATAGGAGTATGAAAATGGAGGAAGTGGATGTTCATCGTTAAGCGCCTGCTGAGAACCTTCCCGTATCTCTTTCCCAAGCTTTACAGCTCCAGCCTCGAATTGTCGAGTTTATTATTTGTAAACGAAGTTAAGAAGCGAGTAACGATCGTACTGCCAGTGCGCCGACAATTTTCTGCTGGCCCTTCAGAGATAGACAGTGCTTTTTACAGCCGATTAAGCCGTGCTAGCAGCTCGCTTCCAGCGATACCCTGCAATTGTCACTTGGAGAAGAGTCCTCTTTACTCCACGCTATACAATCTCCCATTCTGCCCCTTATTTCTGCCCTTGCAATCTAGATATCTTTAGAACTAACGCGCACAATAGACTCCACCCTTACACCGAATCTGAAACCTACAATCCCCAGCATAAAGTCCACAAAACTGATGGGAATTACAGTCACCAGTTTACGTTCGAAGGTGAACGCCACAAGCCAGGCGGTGTAAAGTTCCCCTAGGGTTTCATCTTCGAGGGAACCGTTTCCCAGACACCGTTCAAACGACCGGCCACTTCCACGGCGAACTTTTAACGCGCGTAAATATCCTCTTATTGGGGACGCTCGTCGCGTAGGAGGGATCCGTTTCCCCGCATTGTCCCGGAAATTAAAGGGCGTTCCGCAGGAGGCACGAACGAGCCCTGGGGCCAGACAATCACCGTCCCTCATATCCAGAGACGCCCAGCCCCAGATTTCCACTTTTATCGCGGCGACGGCTGGCCAGACGATGGCCGGGGCCCCGCGCTTTTCATTTCGAAATTACTTATTTACGGAATCGAACCGCCAAGGGGATCTATCGGATTCCGACCGCGGGTGTGGGAGCTTAATCCAGCTCTGGTACGGCGGAGGATGACCGTGTCCGTTGGCCGCGCGGAATTCTCGGTGAACCATACCCCGCGGCAGCGTTTAATCTCCTACTCCTCCCCCCCCCCCCCCGAGGAGATTGGAAAAATTCAGAGCCGCTGGATTCTGGCGCGGGACACGCGCTGATCCTCGTCGAGAAGCTCGATGTCGCCTCGGAGGGGGATTAAGTTTCCAGGGGGAGGCTTTCGCTGAATTCCGACCGTGGTCGCGTTCGAATGGCTGGGGGGGGGGGGAGGGGATAATTTCAGCGACCTCTCGGTAACAGCTTTGTGGCGGGTTTAACGTAAAATCTATGCTAACAAATGCGCCAGTAACGCGGAAAGAACTGTACAAACGGGAAACACTTGTCTTTAGGATGTATGTGATTCGGAAGCTTTCCGAGGGCTCTGTCAAAACTCAGATTCTGTGTCAAGTATCTTTACGTATGTTCTCTATGGAGACACTCCAGTGTTAAGTGAAGAATGCACTTTAGCCGCGTTTCCAGCTGGTTTAATCGTTTTAGTGTCATGGTAGAATTGTTAAATTTAGTTTGCTAACTATTTGCAATTTTCAACTGTGACGTTTCGCGGCACTCTGTGTAGAGGAGAGCGGGGGAAACGTAACGGCGTCATGAAAGTAACACGCCTTCTCCAGCCTTCCACAAAAGTTTCCAAAACGTTTGCTTTACATAGTTACACGTGTTTAATGTTTCTTTTGTTCCACGGAGTGACGCTGAGCGATACGACGATTCGTATACTGTGGGCGAGCTGATTTCGTTATTTCGATCATTCAGATAAGTGTCTCCTCTGTTGGTTTTTTTGTTAATATTCGTAGTTAAACTATAGACATTGATCCAATTATTTGTTAGAGCGTTCTTAGATAATGTCTTTATAAGTTTCTGTATTTGATTTCAATAAATCTTGTATAGTTTGTACGTTATAACAGTTCTATGCTGAAAAACATGGCTGGGGACAACAGTACACGTCATTATGGGGAGAAGTTGAATCCAATATTAACAATAGTTTTAAAAAAAAAATCATAAATTTTAGTTACTTTTGGGGCCATTACACGAGATTCCATATTAAATCAAATACACAGTATCAAAGAAATGTTTGAAGCTGGTTATGCTTTTTTATCGTTACCTACTTAAAATATGTTTATTTAAATGTTTGTTTCTATCGTTTCTGAAAATAAAAATCGTATTTTGCTTTGGAAGAAGTGTTTTTACTTAATTCTCTTCAAAATAATTAGTATTACTTTCGTCCCCATGGTATGTTACTTTCGTCCTACCCGTGCAGGACAAAAGTAACAATGACAGTCACTGCGGAAAATTGCCATGACTCTTTGACTACTTATCGTGGAAGGCTGAATTTGTGGTCAAATGATAGACCAAGAAACACACTATCTTAAGGCATAATTGTCATTTTTATATCTATAAAAGTTAATCTATAAAATTGTAGGCTGTGCCAAATGTAAAAAATGTTACTTTTGTCCGCGCTCTCCCCTATTAATAGTTATCGAAAATGAAGATACCTTATACAAACACGTCGAAATATGCTATCTCCATGTTGGATAATACGGTGAGGGCCGGAAAAAGATTCATCATTCGCCCAAACAATTCGCGTCGTGCCCGATAGACCGAATCCCCGTGCAGATGTAAATTTTTCGGAATATCGAAGCGAATTGCGGCGTGCCGCGAGGATTGCACAGATTTATAAGCTCGTTTTTAAATCGAGACAAGGATTGCCTTCTCTCTTCCCGGCCGCCTCCCTCTCTTTCTGCTATCTGCCTACGTGATAACAAACTCTCTGTTGGAAATACATTTCGTTTATTAGCGCGGCATCAAGCATGAGCTACGGTGGTGCGCGAGCCGAGCCGAAAATTCTATAGAATCGGAGGGCAGTAAATATTTGACCGGGCCCATTGTGTTTGATTGCGATTTCTCTTGTCTATGTACCCGCCAGCCGAGGTTTTCGTGCTTTAAAACATCACGATAATGATCACGCGGCATCCCTGGGAAACGTTTGCGCAACACGCGGCGATTATTGAAACTCTGAATCAGCCCATCCCTGTACTACCCCGTAACTTTTGTGTTTGCTCTTTATCTCCGGGCATAATAAACGCTGAAATATCGTAATAGCGCGATGTAATGGCAGAGCTAGGTCGCATTGTTTCAATTTCTGCCGCAAGGAACTCCTGCCGGCGTTCCCCAACGTTCGTTTAAGCGCTTAAAACCGCGACTTGTTCCATGTGTTGGAGAATACCATTGTCTGTTTTTTTTAAAGAATTAAATATGTTTCAGTAACGAGATTTTGCGAGCGAGTAATTTGAAAACTCTGATGTTCTGCAAAGTTGCCCGAAATGTGTGGGATGCTTTTTCCCCTTTCACCTTTATTCCGTCCCTTTTCATGAGATCGCCAAGCAATTATAGGTAGAAGTCTCTACCAAAGGGCAGAGTATTCAAATACCCGCCATTTCTAATTTATCAGTGCAGTGCAAACGGGCGTGGAATGGAAATTCACAATGCTCCAGCGTCACAAAATAATCCTCGATCTCGTCGAGTTTTCGACAGTGTTGCCGGGAAATTTCGGCCCCGAAGGCTTCATACCTACTCGAAGGAACGGGCGCTGGAAGGCGAGAGAACACGTCGTTAACCGGAAATTACAACGACCCTTTTCCGGGCTAGGCCCTCGGGCACCAGGCTCCGCCGCTAATCGTCGAAATAAAACGCGGTCGTGTGGACGAGCGTATCGACGCTCCGTTCGCTGATTTCCCAGGGTGATCTTCCAGCTGGTCATTAAGTGGTGACCGTTACCCCGAGAACGGCGAAAGAAAGCAACAGGGCTGCGTGCGGGAATAAATTTTCGCAGGCCGTAAATAACGGCCGGTGATTAAGGCTGGTGTGTGGAAATTGAGGCGTTCGCAGCGAGAAGATGGGTAGTCGTAACGAGGACCAGCGTCAGCCGAATAATTTACGAAACGCGTGGGAATCTTTAGGTCGACGAAGGTTGCGGGGGAAATTTATTTTAGGGGGGTGGTTTTGACTAATTTAGTTAACGGTCGGGTTCGAGGGCATTAGGGGCAAGTGGATCGAGCCTGAGAGAAACGAGCGCGAAAGGGTAGTTTACAACAGGACTTTTTTATAAAAAGTAGACCGCAGAGTTTAGAAACTGCAGTGAATCGCCTGATTTCTAAGTTTCCGTGGGGGGAACTGGAAATTGGGAAGGTGGTGTCTTTGGAGAGGTTTCTTAGTTGTTAATTATAGTAGCTGCTGTTTTAATTTTCACGGTCTTGGGTGCTCCACGTGGGCAGAGCTTGCGAGTAGCAGTCTCTGAACTATCGATACAAAATCCAGAAACTTGGATGTCGAATCCCATCGGGCACTAAAACGGTCCCCAACTTGCCGAAGAATTTAATTTTATTAACCTCCGAGCAGCCTGGAGCATACCAAAGAACGCTCGCGCTCGAGGGTCGTAAAGCTCGTCGTAAAACGCTGGACCGGGATAATCAACTGGTATCAATCAAGCAGAAGGTACCTTTTCCGCTCCGCTTAGTCGAAGACGATCATCCTAGACTGTCCTCGATTTGAATTCCAGCCAGAGAAAAGGGGTAACAGAAAACGTATTCGCAGCACGGTGCCGCGAGCACTAACCACGATGAATTTCAGACTTCGATGGCTTTAATCCAGCGATACATACCATCCGAGAAAAGCTACAATAACTCACAACCCTCTTTTCTACGATCCTCTAATTCAACGACCACTGTGGCACGACCCTTCTATTTTCTATGACATCGAATACCATTCTGTGGTACATTCCCAGGCAGTTTCCCTGTGTCCTCTTAGTTTACAAAGATCCCAGCGCGCGGCCCCTCCAGTTTTACGATACTTCTTACAACGTCCACCGGTGAAAAGCCTCTTTGAACGGCACCTCTGCAAGACGTACAAGGTTCGAGCAGGCGGAAGAGCCGGAGCGGAGAGGTTCCGCCGTTGGCGAAAGTTTTTCCACGGTGGCGTTCGTTCCTGCGGAAATTGCCGTCGCGCGAACGAAGAACTTGGTCCCCCTCGATAGATGGGGAAGGAAAAAAGAGGCGGCGTCGGTGGCTGGTAACACGGTTAAAGGACGTGGACGAAGCAGGAGCGTGGAACCGCGGGACAACCAACTTTTATCATAAGTGTACGCTGCTATCATTTTTTATGCAGTTCGATGAGAGGCAAACTCGGCCGCGAATCCACCCACGCGGGGGGGGGGGGGGGGGGGAACTTGCTCGGATCTCGTTCGCGTGTATGAAAAAGTTTTTCTATCGAGACACCGGCCCTGCAGCCCAATCTTTTCGCGCTGCGAAACACGAAACCACATTGTATACGGGCGTCGAGTGTAACATCCGCCAGCTACTTTCTGATTCTCCGAGGAAAGGTTTTTAGCTGAGGGATCGTTCACGAATAACAAGCCCTTCTTTTTCGATAACAACGATGTTCGTAGGACGGTCGAGGAGGTCCTGTTTCGTCCTTCGCTTCCAAGGCCGGTTCACGCGAGCGTTCAGCTGTGACTTTTCGCCGGGCGTAGTGCAGACGCGCGGTATCGAAACGGTCATATTTTATTCAATAAAAGCTGCGGCGCTGGGGAACTCGGTCAGGACATTCGTGGACGTAAGCAGAAAATCAAATGGACGTCGTCAGCGTAGTTCGATAGCTCGACAGCGGAGCCATCTTCTATTTCCCCGAATAATATAGTGTTGGCGGTGCTCGTGCGGCACCGAGTGTCGTCCCGTTTTTCTCGAATACGCTGCAAGTTTCGGTGTGACCGGGGTTGTAAGTGATAGTTGCCACGTTTTTCCTTCTTGCGCTGTTTGCAACGGTTTCGAGTTTGCTTGGGGAGATTTCTTGCACCATTCTGGAGACTTGTTGCACTGGGGGGCTTGTGTGAAGTCGGCGCGGAAAGTGATAAGAAATAGTCATCTTCCTATTGTCCCAATGTAGGTTCATGTACGTTTGAAATATCGTGTAAATAATTTCACTTAAATATGCACTATTAATCTTAAGAGTTTGCAATTCTCTCGTAACAATATTAATGAAAGTCTCGCAAACTTATTTCGTCCCCAAGCTCTATTCTCTAAATGTACAATCCTTGATGAATCATATTCGCGCGAATTCGATGAAATAGGAAAACAGTATTTCGTTTAAAAACACTCCGGAATTCTAGCAAGACGAGCGTGCATTATTCCGCGCGCATTTTAACCTGCGAATGAAAAGAATTAGGGAATCCGATGAGGCTTGACGACCATGATTATGGTCTTATCCAGAGCTCGTTAGGACTTTCACCCTTATCGAACCGCAGGACGGCTGCAGATCTATCGTTTTTATATAAGATTGTCAACAACTTAAGGGGTTATACCTAGTCAGGCAGCCTAAAAGAGGCGAATGCTTGTGATTTTTTTTTTAAAAAGCGGATGGATATATTCTTACAAAACCTTTTGCATTTAATAGAGCAACATTTACAGAATATTTGATAATTTTTTCGTAGAAAAATATTTACGTTTATAATAAAGTAACAACCCACACCGAAGAAGCCTTTTTAAAAATTCGGTTTTGCGGCGAGCACTTCCATTCGGAACCAGGTTATCTAAAACCAAAAAAGAAAAAAGATTTCGTTAGTATATTAATGTATCCTCTGATTAACGGAGGGAATTTCCGAAGTATTAATTTAAAACCAAATGGTGCCTATTTAAAGTTGAAATCCTGATTTTTTCATGCAAAATTCACGCGAGAAAATCAGGATTTCAAATATAAATAGCCACCATGGGGTTTCAAATTAATATTTCGGAAATTCCCTCCGTTAATCAGAGGATACATTAATATAGGGGAAAGTGGGGTAAAACGGAACGGGTGGGTAAAACGGAACACCAATGTTTCTGTTAGATAAGAGCAGCGAATGAGTTGGTATTGTGTGACATGGAACTAAAGGGTCCTCATAGCATTTTGTGATGGACCATAGACCCCTGCACAAGTTATTTTTCACCGTTTTGGAAAACTTAATTTCTGGGAAATCGCGTTTAAAGTCGGACATCGTCATACGATATCATGTGCAGGCTGCTACATTTTTTACTGTAATTCTTTCAATTTTTGGAATTTTGGGGTCCGGTTGCGCTTAAAATACATAGAAAAGATGTAGCTGGCGGAATATGCAAAGATCCTAAAAACCAATTTTCGAAAATTTTTAGGGTAACCTACCCCCTAAATTGATTGCCCGGACTTAGTGGGGTTAGTTTATTATAATGCTGCGACTAGAAACCTGCGGAGGCGACCCCTGTTCGATTCCAGATTGCCGGTGTACAATTATTGGGCAGTTGACCCACTGAATAGAGCCATGGGGAGTGCGAATGAATTCTTAGAACACTTCGACCTATTTACCTGTTCACTGGACTCAATGCGCACACAGTTACACAACCGTCTTCCGTAGCTTTAATGTTAAAAACTGTCTGGATTTATGTTATTGTTACCCCTATTTTGTATTTCTATGGGTTTTCCCGTTCATATAAATAAATAAATAATAATAATAATAATAATTGACTGCGAGAAATCCGGGGTTGCAATTAAGGTACAAAGATACGAATCCCTATAGGATGCCCATTATGCATCGCGCGATTTCGACGGTGCATACAATTTAAAAAATGTGCATATAACAAAGGCAATCCCTCGCCACTCCTCGCCCCTCCTCTATACACCACGAGTAACGGGCCGTATTAATTCATTCTAACTTTAATGACGAAATTCCTTGCGGTGAGCACGATTGCGCGGTGCATCGTGCGCTGAATGCATCTCGACCATTCCGACCCCCGAAAACTTGCAGGCAGAACCCTTTCCACGGGAAATTTTCGCTACAGCATTGGTGCATGTGTTATTCCACCGCTCGGCGTTCCACGAAGAGCTGTCAAAACTATTATACGTGAAAATTGTTAAGAATAATAGAACCGCAAGCAAAATGTGCAGTTAAAAATTTAAATATTAATAAATTCCACGCATGTCGTAGCTAGTATGTTCTAGTAAACGGAGAATATTATTCAAAGCAGATTATTATAGGACATCGCGTGGAAGATTAAATGAAGTTGATCGAGGAAAATTTGGATAATATTCCTGGTTCTTTTTGCGACTTTTATTTACTTGTCTCGCTGGCAGAGTTTTTCATGACACTCTTCTGTCAGTCACCCTCGTTTGATCGTAGGAGAAATATTTTTCCCAGTAATGGCCGATAGAATGCACGGTAATCTTTTATTCAGAAAGAGGAGCTCTATCAAAACAATCTCCATCCCGTCGTTTTTAGCAACGGTATCAATTGCAGTACTTCGCGGCGCGATCCTCTATCGGGCGCTTTCATCTCCCCGAAAACATGCATTGTTATTCGATCGTTTCCTTTTTTTGTTTTTTGTATATGTGTTTTTTAACTTCGTTCTATCTCTATCCTGCCCCTCTTTCGCGCACATACACGCGTGAGATCTACGGCCGGCGGGAGCCATAAAAAAAAAAGGGGGGAATAGGACAAGCGTGCTTGTTCGGAAATATAGACCGCGGTTACTATGTGTGTTAACATTCAATACTTCATACCCGTGTCGTGTTGACTGCAAATATTTTTCGCCGACGTTCGATGGGAACCCGGTCAAAGGCAGTTTGCTGGGAAGCTCCTTTGCCAATGGTTAGTTTGTCCGCTTCGTTAAATTCATTTCGCTTCGTCAAACTGCAAGCTGTCCAGAAAAAGAGCGGCGCTGGGTTACAATTTTCAAAGCGTTAACAAAATCCCTCTAAGCTTGGAACAGCGAGGATCGGAATGAATGCAATATCGATATCCATGGCGTGGGGTAACTCTGGGATTCTAATTATAGGTGATCGATGAACTCGTATTTTATCCTCGCAGGCTTATAATATCCACGCCTCTATAGCCTACGCGTGTCGTTGACACCGTTAAGCGTGTTTTATTGCGGGCCTATGTACGTAAACTTGGAAGTTGACCAACTTCCCGCTGGCAGTTTGTAGCCAGTTGAAAGATACTAGGACGCGCACTCACCGCGGCTCCAGGGAATCTCGATTCTTCACCCTTGCAAGCTTGCACCTTACACCCTTGTGAAAAGGAATGCATCTCCCCTGACTACCGATCTCTTCTTCTTCAAATGTTCGCCAACCACTCACAGAAGAGTCTCCCAGTTATCGGTAACCAGCAAAAACATCCAGCTACATCAACCAGAAGTTTACCGAATCGAAAGTTTTGCCTGCGGAAGCAGCGGAAGGGCGAGAAATATTTGCTGAATAACGTTCCCTGCTGTCTATTCATTCAGGAGGGACTTGGGGGAACGGAGCTGAGAAGCGGCGATGAACGAATTGGCTTGGTCGCGATAATGTCGAGCGGTCGTCATCGCGTTGCATTGTGGCCTATTTCCGCGGGTTGCATACGCGCGGCGGAGTCACGCGAAAGATACACACAAAGGGACGAGCAGGGTGCACCGGCTCGAATTGCAGATCGGCCATTGGACCGTGCCGCGAGATTTATCCGGGCATCCCGCCGATAATTTATACAGTGCAAAGGAAACGTGCGCACGAGGGGCCATGGAAAAATGCCAATCGCGATAATTCAGACGTCCGCGTTCGGTCGGCTCGCGGCGAGAGGAAAGCGATGGAAAAAGGAACAAAAGCAGAGCGAGGGAACGGTGGGGAGGGCGGGTTACGAGAGGAGGAAAAGAGGCCATCCGGTCAAGGCACTTTGCACAGTAGAAAATAATGGGGTTGGGTTTAATCGCGGTTATTAAATACAAGTCGCAACCGTTGGAAATAATAATAGTCGAAGGGGTGAACTCGGGTCAATGCCTAGGGTTTATTTACGCGACGAGGATGCTTTAATAAAAATCGCGGCGGTGATTCGCCTAACCATTCGATTCTGTTCTGTGAATCGACGAATCAGTCCTTGAATTTCTAGCGATTTTTAGCGGAATGGGAGCGAATTGGTGTAAGTATTTGAAAATTTAGAATTATGTATTTCATTTGAGTAGAGAGTTAATCCTGCTGTGTGGGATTATTGAAATTGACTTTGGAAATAATTATCGATGTTCCGGTCGATACCCCCAGGTTTGGTGCTTCCGGGAGTTCGGTTATTAACGACGATGGAGGACGCCGCATCCAGTATTTGGATAATTAGATTATATATATAAATGTCAGCGGCAAAGAGTCCTGGAGGTCCATCGCGTTCAGTGATCGCAAAATTAATCAGACCGCGGTTTCAATTATAAACAGAATCGCGATAGAAACACCAGTTTAATTCTATTCCGTATAATTCGTGCCGCTGATAAAACTTTGGGCATTTATTCGATTACTATCCAATCGGGGAACTTTGCGGTGTGAATTTTCCTCGGAAAATGCTCTTGCGGAGGACTTTGATCAAATTTTCCACTCTACTCCCGTTGAACGAGCTCGTGTGCCATTCACTTGAATTTCAGAGCAGTCGATTTTCAAATCGAGGAGAATCAACTGTTTAATTAACGTTAAAAACAGCGACGGGGTGTTGGAACATGGAACGCTCTTTCACTTCGCCGCCACGTCATTAAATTAAATCCATCTCCTCTGCTAGCACATTTTGCAATCTCACAGAATACTATACAACAATAATTTTTCCGAGTGCAGACGCGGTGCACCCGCGGTTTCCTGGAACCAAGGCGGGACAAGAGTGGCGGCATTGAAATTCAAATTAATGCTGCGCTTAATGACGCTTATACGGTTTAACGGAAGAGGGTCAGCGGAGCGGAAGGGGGTAGTAGCCGCGTAACGATTCACCGAAGAGAAGAGAGAAAAATTGCCACCAGCTTTTGATCGATGCTGGTGCAGCAAAGAAAAGGCAGCATTGCATGGAAATTAATAAAAGTAGGTGTACAGCACGCATTTTTATAACGATAAGAGGACCACAATACCCATACAACTTTCGAGCAAATTAGCTCGTATCATTCGCGATTAATTAATCATAGAATTACACACAATAGCATGTAGTAGGCGCCTGGTATTTAGGAGACGGCCTACAGTGTGAATTAGCACATTGGTGGCGTCCCACAGTGTCGCGGCAAGTGTTCAAAAAGCAAAAATTTGAGTTTTTAAATTTTGTATTTCATTTTATGGAATTGATAGTAAACAGTTCTTCGATATAAGAACATCATAACTTAGTGGCATAAATAACGGATTGAAGGTTAGTAATTACATTCAAAGTCGAATAACCAAACGCAAGCTGCCACAGACTACACATAGGAAATACTTACCCACTGTATTTTTTATGTATTTATAAGTTCGTTCCTTTTTTTTAAAAAAATGAGCAAACTATATACTTTTTTCGTTTTAATAATTAAAAATTCTTGCATTTAAAGATATGGATACGTACCAGTGGTTCAAGTTATTACTTTTTTGTCGCATCTTCTAAATTCTGGAGAGAATTAAAAAAAATAGAAACATATCGGTTCTTTCATTTTTTGTCTATAATTAGTTATTTTTATGCCCTTTAATTTGGTATAAATTTTATCTGCTCCCGAGTGCTCCCACATAATAAAAAATACAAATAATAAAACGAAAAAACTAGGCAAATCTGTGCTCGAATATTTATTTTTAAAAGACACTGAGCATTGAATTCCTTCATATTCAACTGATAGTGATGAAGATGTATAATAAGAATGAATAATTAAAATTTTATTATCAATACGAATTGTTTAAAAAATTCATTTTACTTTTTTATAATTGTTTCATATGTTTGTTATTAATTTGTGTTTAAATGTATTTAAAAAAATTAATTTTTTATTTGTTTCACTTTTATGTTCAAAAATATATTTTAAACAATTATTTTATGTTAAAAATTATTTTTTGGGGTATAAATATGATTAACATATCAATTATGTGTAAATAACTGTACCTTAATGGAAAGTTGATTTTTTTCTCCTATATACTCGTTACACTGTGCGTCCATTAAGAGGAGTCCGGAAAACAGAGACCTCGGAGAGTCGGCGTGGCGGAATCGGTTAGGCGGCTGGCCAGCACGTAGACGGCTTGGGTTCGAGTCCCAGCACGGCTCTCCTTTTCCGGCTCCTATAAACATTATTACTTCACCACCACCACCATATCCTCTCACCCCCTTGCAACTAAGCGACCACTTCTCCGCCCCCAAACATCCAAGCCACGACTACTATTTCCATCTCGTTCGACACACATTCGGTTTGTCGTCCCCAGCGTGTCCGATTTTTCAGTTTCACGGAAATTCCACCCACCTCCTTTGGCGAAGGAAAGTCGTAA
Organism: Andrena bucephala; assembly: GCA_947577245.1. Classification (NCBI taxonomy): domain Eukaryota; kingdom Metazoa; phylum Arthropoda; class Insecta; order Hymenoptera; family Andrenidae; genus Andrena; species Andrena bucephala. The sequence goes on from OX387715.1 coordinate 115,994,455, forward strand.
TGGGAGCTCGTTGTTTGCGAGACACGTACGTTTGTCGAGTCATAGCTAGGGAGATTCAAACGGAAGGGAAAGCGTTCAGCTCCTCCCAGAAGGCGCATGGAAATCGCCTGTACCCCCAGAGGGGGTCTGAGGGGCGTAGGGAGGGGCAGGGGGGGGGGGGGGTGAACGCGTAACCTTCTTATTTCGACTCCGTGTTTCCTCTATTCTTTTTTTCTTCCCGTCTCCTTTCCGCAGGATATCGTCGCGACTGGTGCACCCGCCGCGATTCCTTTCATCACGAGGCGACGCTGAAGAAGTTGTCTCGCTGGAGACGTCTTCGTGTCCCTGGATCTGTCTGTGCGCGCACAAAGGCGAACAATGTTCGGCGAACAATGCCCCCCGGCGCTGACCTTCTTTCCACCATCCCCGCTCCACACACAAACGCACACGCACACCCTGTAAATTGAATTCCCGCCGACAATGCTCCGCAGCAAATTGCGCGTTCGATTCTCAGCGCTTTCTTCTAATCTGTCGTCTCCTCGCTCGCTCCAACTTCGTTTTAATTATTAGGGTACTATGGGCGCGCGTGTGACGGGGCGACCCTCGAATTTCACCCTGCCCCAGATACCCCGCCAACGCCCATTCTATCAGCTGCGAGTTGTCTATTGTTTTAGAACAGTGCTGCTTGAAGTTATGAATTTTGGGTTAGTTTTCCAGTGCGTTCCCGTCCGACTCTCGGGCTAAATAGCGAGCCAGAAATTTCATTACTCTTGGCGAGAGCCTTTCCACTCAATGGCAACGACGTTAGCACCCGATTTTGAGCCGGAATGCTTCCCGGGGATTCATCTCTGCGCTGGATCCACATTCTCTCCGCAGATCACCTGATGCTTACAGGCGCCCGTAAGAATCGCCGGAAAATTCAGCCTTCCGTGACTGCAGTCGTAGAAACTGCGGTCCGGTTTCGCTAGTTCCCATGTCAATTATGAGCAGACACGAAACTTCCGTTCATGGTGCCGGTACCATTGTCCGAGCACGGTTCATTGCACAGGTATCTCGATAACTGTACGAAGGTGGAACGAGAGTTTCGTGGCGGCTCCGTCGTACAAATTGGATTGCCCCCCCCCCGTCCCCCCGCCCAACCCCTCGCCGATCCGTGCACGTCGTTCTGAATTCCCACATTCAATTCATCAAGTGGCGTCTAGATGAAATCTTGACGAGTGGGCCTGCAGCTTGAAACACAGGTACTCCTTTTCCACCCGCATAATAGAGCCCCGCTTTCCATATTCACCTTCCTTTGAAAACTGTGGCGCTGCTGAGAGGTGCTACCGTGCACAAGCAAAACATTCATTCACTCGTCTAGTGGTCGCAATTAATTCTCCCCCAGATCACGAGAATTAATACTCGCAAGTTCTTAATTACGTTAAGCAACTGTAATTGGACCAGTGCTACCCGGCGCGTGCTCCTGTATCTGTTTCCTCCATTTACCATCCCGGCATTCACTTACCATCCACGTGCATAGGCTAAACTCTGACTCTGCGTCGTCATGTTTCGAGGAGCTATCGAGTTCCACTGCAGAGGGGGTCAGAAACGATGCAGATTCTTGGAACAGAGGTGCTCGAAGGTAGTCACTTTTAGTATTACAATTCAATTATACCTGGGGGAAACGGAAATTAATTAGCGTCGGTTAAGGTGTTATTGAGTTACCGGCCAGGCGAGCAATTCGACGCGAAAGGATGGGCGATTGAACATGCAAGAGCAATCCCACGGTGTTGTCGCGGCTCTCGAGACGGCGTTTAGACGTCAGTCTCCCAGAAAAGCGTCGTTGCGAACGCGCGATCCAATACGATCGCGAAATAACGTCTCGCGGGGTGTCAAGTAAAGCGGCTTAAATTGAATTTCGGCGTCCGTAGCGAGTCGTCGATTCGCAGCTCCTTTCCCAGATCCCGTTCCCGCGCGTGTCTCCTCGAGGGCGAAATGAATTTTGAATCGAAAGCACTTGAGCCAATTTTACCCGCGACGGAGAGCGCAACAAAAGCGGCTCGCCTAACGTCAACGAAAGTCTAGAGCTCTTACTTTTGACCCGTCGGGTACCCGGGTAGCCGGAAATTACCCGAAACAACTTCAAGCCATTGAATGTAGTATTGTCTGTGGTTTTGTCTAAACGAAACCGCGCCAATTTTCGGTCGACGAAGAACTACCGAGTATCCATTCGAACGATCTTATCACCAGATTTAAGATCGCATCTTCTCAAAGGCCCGTTACATACCTACAATCAGCGGGCAACAAATTGCACGGGGTCTGAAATCAGATTTCAATGACAGACATTCTTTAATAAATCAAAAGCTTCTCCCCGAACAAATTGCCGCACGCACCAGGGTTCTAATGAACCTACAATTGCATCTGGTTCCCTCTGATCTACCGTCCGCCGAGAACGATCCCTGTTCATCCGCAGCCAGCGAACAGAAACGAAAAAAAGCTGGCGTGGGATGGGAGGGGGGGGGGGGGGGAGCGGGGAAAAAGTGGAGCAGAGAGAAACGAGGGTAGCGAGTGCCGGCTGCAACGGTCATTCATCAGGAACGCTCACTGGTGGCATAAATACGAGGGGCCATTGGGCGAATCAAGGATGATTTGCGATTGTGCGCGATCGGTAATAACGCCGCATGGATCGCAATAAACCCGAGACACGGGGGCGGATGTTAATGCAGCCTGACGGCGAGCTCGAGGACCCATTTAACATACAATGCGCGGCCGCGTATACGCGTCGGGACGACCGGCCCCGCGGGAGGCGATCAAAGTGGCCGAAGCTTTGTGAAAAAGTCAGAGAAAACGGCTTTGTCCCCTGGCCCAGAGCTGCGGCTCCGGCGGCGCGCGCGCGCTCGGCCCTGTTTTAGCATAATGCGAATCGGGACCTCGCCGCGTATAAATCGTTGCCAATCGGGCGCGAACCGAGCCGTAAAAGTAGAGATTCTCGGGCTGATCGGTCGGAAGGGCGAGGGGGATGCCGTCGGATACGTCCGGATTGAAACGAATCGAGGAATTCGATTGAATCGTTTTCAGAGTAGCTGAAGCTAGTCCGCGGGTTCGGCGGGCTCCCATGAAATTTTGGGGGAGGATAACGGGGCCACTTTGCGCGTCGTTCTCGCGGAAATTAAACGCAAACGCGGCGCGCGAGCTAATCGCGAGCGTATCGTTTGCGTTAACGCGTTGCTCGAATTGCTGGCAGCTCCGGGGTAGTTTATTTTCCCGGCAAGGTTTTCGCGGCAATGGAGCGCGATTGTGGCGGGGCATCACTTTGACTTGGCCGACTTGTGTGCGGGGAATTGGTGTTAATTTTCTAAGGAGGCAGGGTATCGACGCTGGAATAGGCGAGAAAGTTACCACGCGACGGAGTAATTAAGAATGGCGAGGAGCGGAGAGTAAGTGATCTCATCCTCTTTGTGTCCGCGCCGCCATCAAGAATTATTCGCAAGGCGGACGCGGAGGAAAAAGGGTGAGCACATCACCGTCGATTAATGCACTCTCGAGATTGCGACCCTCGGCCCTCGCAGCCCTCGTCGGGCACCTGCTACGGAGGGAAGAAAAATGGGGATTGATTGAGTATCGATTAAATAGCGACCGTCACGGACGTATCGCTTTCTTGCGGCGGCTGTATCTGTAACACTTGCTAGCTAAAAAGAAAGATAAGCCTTAATTGCACAACGCCAGGCACCCCCGATACCACTCCAGCTGCCAGTCTCCGCCTCGCCAATCTCCTACATCGCCCCAGATACAAACGTTGTCAGCAGCTATCTTATCTAGGTCCCCCGAACTCCTCTAAATTGAGTCTCAAACGTTTCTCTCGGCGCGGCTTCGCCGCGGGGACACGTTCGAGCGTATTTAAGAACGGTCAGAGGACGAAAGGCGGGGAGAGGGATCAACAGACACGCTAAATTAAGCGCTTAGCTCCGTCCGCTCGTGTCCCCAGCGACGAAGCTGGCTGCGAAGCACGGGGAAGAAAGGGGTTATAAAACGAAGCCAGAAGGCCACCGCCACGAATTTTCTATTTTTTCCTCCCTTCTTCTTTCCCCCGCCCCTCTCTCTCCCACTCTGCTGGACCCGCGTTTACCATTAGCGCGGGGTCGGGATGCTCGTGATACAGAAGTGGAATGCAGATGAGGTCGCGGCGGTGGCAGGCCAGCGAGCGGGGAAATGGGAGAAATAAAAAAGACGGCTGGGGAGGGGAAAGTGGCGCGCGAGAAATAGGAAAATGGGGGTGGGGGCGGTGGGTGGAGGGGAGGGCGGTTAGAGAAAGAAATGAGACGAAAGTCGACGGAGCATTTTTGAGCGAAAGCGCGGAGCGGGCCGGGAATGCTGGCGTGGAAAATTCATCGCTGCAGGGGGACTGCAATCTCCCTTCGGCCACGGCGCAATCGACGGTCACGCGGTGAAAATGACACGTATACAGTAGGGTGGGCCGAAAAACCCAAATTTTCGAAATTCGAAACGGCGTAGTGCGGAAAAGTTGCCGCTGGGGAAGACAAATCGAGGCCAAAAAGAAATTTTGAAATCGGTCAATATTTGACCCTCGCGCATCGCCGTCAAAGTTTTTATTTTTTGACCGAGTTTGGCGACGTTCGTATATTTTCTTTAAATTGTCTATATTTCACTGTTGAACTTCACAAAATATTATTTCAGCACATAAACACGTAAAATAGTGTTTTCTATATGTATTGTCGCGGACGGAAGACAATTTGTGGGGCACGACTAGATGTAAGGCGAACACGACGCGAACCACAATCCTGTAAGGCAGTGGTCGGCAAACTCATTAGTCAACAGAGCCAAATATCAACAGTAAAACGATTGAGATTTCTTTTGAGAGCCAAATTTCTTAAACTTAAACTGTATAGGTAGGTACACTGTTTATTAACTTAATAAACTTTAATTATAGTTTTAAGTCTTAATTAAACTATAGGTACACTCAATAAAACTTGATATCATAGTTAATAATGATCTTATTTATTGATAAAAATTAAATTGTTATCATTTATGACAGAGCCGCATTCAAGGGGCCAAAGAGCCGCAGTTTGCCGACCACTGCTGTAAGGGGCTACGAAAGCAACATTGCGATTATATTGAATTGAATTTTTAGCATTGAAATTGCTAACGCACTTAGTTCAATCTAATCAGTTACGCACAAAGTTAATTCGGTGCGACGGCGTACCTCAGTACGCGACATAGATTAAACATTGTTGATATACTGTTGATATTTGGCTCTGTTGACTAATGAGTTTGCCGTGTTTATGTGCTGAAATAATATTTTGTGAAGTTCAACAGTGAAATATAGACAATTTAAAGAAAATATACGAACGTCGCCAAACTTGGTAAAAAAATAAAAACTTTGACGGCGATGCGCGAGGGTCAAGTATTGACCGATTTAAAAATTTTTTTTTGGCCTCGATTTGTCTTCCCCAGCGGCAACTTTTCCGCACTACGCCGTTTCGAATTTCGAACATTTGGGTTTTTCGGCCCACCCTAGTATACAGGCTGTCGCGTGGATGGAGAATTACCTGGTAACAGGGAATTCGACGGGGGAACTTTCTCGGGTGGTGCACGTCAAGTTTGACGCCGGTCGAAGATGTTACTTGTGCTATCAATGGCTGTCCCACAAAAGTCACCGCAGATCGCGAGGGTGACTTTTATTCCCGTTGTGACGTGACACGAAACTGACAGAGAGCATCGCGGGTTAGAGTTTTATGGAAACACAATCTGCCAATTATTCTGACCAGGTTCACGATAATTAGGGAATAAATGTTGACAGCTCAAATCAGATACACTGAAAGGAGCGACTGGCGAATGAAGAGGGGAAGGGAGAGTGTGGGACGTTCAAGGAAGCTGCAGTTGCATTCTTCATAGGTGGCTCGTAACGGTGAAAAAGTCGAACTGCAAACAACGGCCGACGATGGCGACGAAAAGCGGGCCGACGCCGTTCCGGCCGCCTTGTAATATCCTCGCGAAGATTTATCGCGGCTTTTTAGAGTCGTTGCCCGTAATGTGCCACTTAGCAGGTAGCAATACTAGTTTAGTTCTTCCAGGGGAGCGAGTGCAGCGACAATATTTTTCTCCGCCCGAACGTAAAAGCGACGGGGCTAGCTGCGAGCAAACCTTTTATGCTTCATAAGCGCGCTGGCTCTCGCGCGGCCCCGCCACGGAATTTATTGCCCCTTGGCCGGGGCGAGGCCCTGCGGAATACGCTGCTCTCGCCTATCAACGGCGACCACGTAAAACCGGAAGTTCCACATACGCTACCCCTTGCGACAATTCCCACGGCAGAGATCGGCGATTACTCGAAGACAGCCACCGCGAGGCGCGATTCGTGGAGCGATGCGATTCGGCGCGCCAATTCGCAGAGGACACTGCTGCTAGATCGTTTCGTTTCCGATTAACGTCGGCTCGTAGCGTAAACCAACCAGTAATTTACCGCATACCAGTGAATGATCATTAGGCAAAGAAATGTAAATTATATATTTAAAAATATTATATGTTTATAAATGCAGTGTAGATTCACTTTTAATATTCTATAATTTTAGTTACGCGTATTAAGCAAACATTAATAAGTACGATTCTTATCAAAAGTATGCGGTCATTTACTGGACTTCTACACGTTTCGCATTTTATGATCGTTTTTTTAAAAATTACGATAAGAATAAGTAATTACTTTTATAGAAATTTCAAGAAAATTAAATTTAAATGCAATTCCAAATGTTGTTTTGTTGTTATACATAAATATATTCAAGTATTAATCTCAAAGGTCCATATTCAACAATTCGGTCATTCACTGGTTGGTTTACCCTACGCGAAACAAACGCGAGCACCCCCCGAAGAATTTAAATCTACGGGATAAAGTTTTTTATCGAGTCGAGAAGGAAGCGAAGAAAGGTGTTTGAGGTGTCAAACGATTCCCCTCGAGTTGACGCGGTAATTCGCACTTGTGCGTTTAATAATTACACTTTGGGGATGAATAAGAAGAATGGCGAGGGGATGAGTGGGAGCTGAAAGAAGAATCTCTTGGTACATCTCACTTAGAATTAGCCTCGAAGCGGAGAGAGTGTTTAAAGTTCGCCCCGGTTTTTGTTCGAGATGCACGCGCGTCGCGTGCAGGGTAATCGCAATTAAACGCGACGAAGCGTCAAACACGCGCACTTAATACGGTAAATCGTTGAATCCCCACTTTTACGGGGGCCACTCGGACGTTTACGGTCGCGGCGTAAACTGCGCTTTTGTGAACTAGAACGAGGCGATACGCGAAGTTGATGCGCTTAATGCGCGTGCTTCGGTGTTTAGAACTTTCCTGATAACACCCCCGTAATGCCTCTCCATTGCTCGTCGGTTATTTACTGCCCGTGCCAAGTAAGGCGTCACATCTTCGCGAGATGTTTTCTCCGCCTGCACAGTACCTACCTCTCGCGCACTTCCACGAACCCGATCTTACGATTAAGGGTACGAGAGAATGGGGATTAACACCGGGATGGAACAACTTCTCAAGGCGATCTTCGTGTAAGCAGCCAGCTAGAGATGGATCAAGTTCAACGCGCCTCCCATTCAGAATACCCCAGGGAGAAGCGAGGAGGAGAAAAAATAAGCACACCCGCTGTGCGCCGCCGAAAACGGGTTACGGGGGTAGAATGGCTATTAGCAGGTGCTGCGGGCGGAAAATTTGAAAATAAGAAGCCCCGTTACTTGAAGAGGGAACCGCTTTTCACGGAGACACGGTCGCCGAAAAGTAAAGGAGGACGCGCCCCGCTCGTCCCCGCTCGGGAATAGTCCAATTCAGTCGACGAGCTCATTATACCGAGCCCTTCCCCCTGCGTCGCCAGCCCCCGCTGTCGCATCCCCATCCCTTGCTTAAAGCCTTGAAATTACAAACACCATTTTTCGGCGCTGCCTCCTCCCGCCACACCCTAATTGTAAATGAGTGCAAACCAGTGAATGCGGGCTGAGGCTTTCAGCGGTTCGCGACGCGGGGAATCGCGGTTGCCACGCGAGAAATGGATATAATGGCCACTCTCGCGCGATAAGATCGCCAGGTTCATTCTCGCCCGAGAACAATCCCTTTCTCGCGATGAATGAGCGCATGTTTGAAGAAAAAAAAGACGGGACCAGTAATTATAGCGCGTAACTTTACTTGCAAATTTTCGTCTTTTCAATATGGAATCAGTTATTAAGGGGGCAGACCACTGTAACGGTCCGAAATGTAAGGGTGTTTCGGGAATTTATTTCAACCAAATAACGCAAATAAATCAATGTATTGCTTAGTATAGTTAATAATGTACGTATTGATGGGTAAGAAAAAATTTTTTTTCAATCAAATTCATAAATCGTTCCCTGTATACTCTTCGTCAAAATGTCCGAATTCAAAAAGACAAAAATATTTAGAAACTAGAAACCCACCTCTATTACATGACGATAAAAAAAAGTCAAAATCGCAAAAAAATTACAAAATGGTGGACCACTGAAAAGAAATCATCTTTTCGGGGTACAAAATTGGGGAAATGTTGATAAAAAATAAAATAGGAGGTCGTTAATTGAAAAAACTGATCATCATGTAATAGCGACGGGTTTTTCGTACAATAAATGCCTTTGCTCATGTCAATTGGATGTATAGTTTTCTCTGTAGACTGTCAACGCGGTTGAAAAATGTCATTCTGAGGAAAACTATACCATACCTCCGTCAATTTTACGAATTTCTTCATAAAATTTGGAGGAAGCTTTCTTGAAATGTGTCTTTCAGAAAATGTGGAAAAGAAAAAATCGATTTTTCCGATTTTTTACAGTGGCCTGCCCCCTTAAGAAGTCGGTGTCGAAACAACTTCCGTCTGACTCTTTCAAAGTTTCCGCGAAAGGCACGAAGGGATTTTCCGCGTAGGGGTAGGAAATTATGAAGGGTACGTGTGAGTGATCGTGTCAAAGGGTGAGCGATGAAAGGGCGTTGATCAAAGTGATTTTCAGCGAGGATAGTGGAAGGGAAATGATTACGCTCGCGGCAAACAAGACAAATGGAAATTTATATCAGGCGAAGCTGATATTTATGCCGCCCTTTAAAGCGTCCCTCGTCCCCGTAATGTTGTTGGAATAATGGCGACGACGGTGGTGCAGCTCTGTGCCCGAGGCCAGCCACTAAAACAACTTACCGCTGGCCATCATCCTTTTTCTTCTCGGACCTGGGGCCTGTAATGGAATAAAGAAAGGCAGCTCCTCTGTTTTCCTAGCGGGATGTATACTCGCGTTACGCGGCGATTCGATTGGGGTAACTGGAACGGATGATGATGGAATCTTCGAATTCGGGGCTTTCGTGCGCTGAAACGGCAGTGATATTTGTCTCATCCGAGGAGCAAGCGTTGAGGGGGCTCATTTTCTTTGACACGAGACGGATAACTTTCTTTAATTTCCGTAACAGCTGGGCAAAGTGTGCGGAGCGAAAGAACGCGGTGAGGTATTTATTCGATTAGTCAACTTTCCTTTTAACGGCTGAAGAACAGTGGACTCTTGTAATTCAATTCTGATAATTGTCACGATTTACGGGTTGGTACCTCGAGGTCTAATTAAATGATGAAACTTTCCGAAACCTAGCTGTTAGGTAATACAACAATAGAAATTCTCCGTGCAACATACACTGGAAACGAAAAGTATGTACTTTCTAAACCCCCGAAAAATCACATTGTAGGGCAGGGTGGGGCTAAAAGTCCCGTTTTTGGCATAAACCTATGGAAAATTTAGTACTAACAATCTAGAGATATCTGGTGTTATTTTGTAGAAACTATAACTATTATGCTTTACGTTCACGAAGTTCGTCTGTTGATACTGTTATTTTCTGTTGTGTTATTCCACAAAATGTTTGTCAATGCAAAATGGACTTCTTGCCACACGCACGGGGCAAAAAGTCCATTGCATAGGGTAGAAAGTCCCTAATGTCTTTTCGTGTAATATTAAACTAAATAAGTAAAAAAGTCTATTCAAATCAACAAATATTTATTAAACCAATTCTTTTTGGTGTATAATATTGAAAGGAAAGCATGATTTCTTTACCAAAAAATAAAAATATAAGTCAGAGGCTCAAATTGAACTAAAAACAAAAAAAATCGTTCAACTAAAACAAAAACACTATTTAAAGACTTTGGCAACATTTCTTTATAGTTTGGCCATCTTATTATGAAAAAAAATGATGAAATATATAATTTCAGTCTAAGGGACTTTTTGCCCAATGGTACCTCTATAGTTTCTGCGATATATACGTTAGAAAATATTATCATTCAGCAATAAACAATACTATGCACACATTACTAAAGGAACATACAATCTTAACGTACTTGGCTGATACGCTTTTAAACTGTGGTTTACTTCGTATAAAACAACAAAGACGACGTATTTCTTTTAGTTTTCGATGCATAAAATAACGAAGGCGTCGTGTAATTCGCACGAACCTCCACGAGCGACTGGCAACTCTGTGGTCACCTCCGTTTCTTCTCGCCTTTTACTTAGTATACTGCGAACCTCAATAAATTGTTTAGGAATAGAGATTTTGAATTCGGGAGTTTTTACCCGCCGGACTTTTAGCCCCATCCTACCCTACATGTCCACGTAAGTTGACATGTCATTTGCTCCCGTCCTTCCGTTCGCCAGTAGTACAGCTCAACGATAAACCATCATTCTTGTATTCCTTCTCCTCCGTATCCACAGCCTGATACGAAGTTTCCCAGTTGCTTGGTCAGCTTTGGCCGTGAACTCTATCTAAGAAAACAAGAAAAAGGATCCACACAGCACATCCCTTTCGACCTTTACCCAACCCTTTCAAGACACACTACACATTCGACGTTGGTTCTTTTCTCAGTGATTCCTTCAAATTTCCCACTGAACCCCACGAAAGAGACGGCTACAGTTTCCTCGAGGAACGTGCTGATTCGCGAAACTCGATCGCTAGGGGATCGTTGGCGCAGGCTCGTCCCATCGTGAATGTCCCCCGCATGCAGATCCAAGCGGTGTATCGTAGCGAGCTGAGAAGCGAGACACTTGGGCCGGATGTCGTAGCCTGACGGAAGTCCCCTGGTTATAAAGCCGCGGTCAGTATATCCTGTTTTCGCCCGGAGGCAACGGCACGGAACGCCTGTTTTATTCCTGGCAACCGGTGGCCAGCGGCTTTCACGACGGATAAGACCGACTGGAACCGTAGTCAGCTGCGGATATTTCCACCCCCCACCGCCGCTGATAAGCTTATCTCCACATCTTTTTGAAGGATGCCCAGCTTCCACTCTGTTACGTGCTCGAAATTTCTCTAGAAGCCTTTGAAGACTGACGTCGACCTGTTACGAAGGAAAATTATGTTGTTTTGCGCTCATCCCCGCCGAGATGTACTAACATCGTGCTTTTGTTCCCGTTGTGGCAGATTTACTTTGGTGCGGCGCTCTTGGAGCATTTCCAAGGGCCAGTGTGATTATTAAGGGATTAGATTACACCGAGGAGAACTCGTTTTCCAGTCTCTTTAGCTTGTAGTGGAATTCAAGATAGATTCTCATGCTCTTATTTATGATTTCACTGGTATCATTCCTACGTGGAGATCAAAGTATGAAGGAGAGGAATACTTATTAAACACATGTGAACGAATATATTTCATGGGAAGCGCCGAGCACGTGTTATCAAGCGTTCAATGGAATGGAAACCTCGCCGGACGGATTTGTACAAATCTCTTTTAATATACCGTCCCTTGGCGTTCTCTATTTTTCGCAGCCCGCTGGCTGCCAGCCTGAAACATTTTCCCGCGTGAATTTTCATATAGAGGGACCTTCATTAAACTTTTTCCACGCTGCGTGTATTTTAATAACAAGCTCCGAGATTCGCCACGACGCGCTGCCACACGTTTATTAAACGCAAGGCAGAGAACAGAGTGTCTGCTCTAGAGAATAGAAAAATGGAATAAGGACGATCTTGGGACGTGTTCCCTGTCCTCGAATATTCCTCGAGGGACGTCCCGAAATATTCGAACGTTGCGTGTCCGCGTGCATCCGACTGTTTTAAAAGCGGGTCCCCGTGTTTCGTTTAGCCCCGAGGAATGCAGGGATTCAGCGGCTTTCCTCATCGTCGGCGACGGTTTCTCCGCGGCGCGTTCCCAGAAATTCAAGTGGGTCAGCTTTTTGTTTCGGCCGTTCGCGTCGAGACGCCGTGTCAGCGATGTTCCTTCTTCCCTCGTCTGCCTCCCCTTTCTGGGGATTCTATATGGGTCAGTGGCATTTTTTAAAGCGTTCCTATCCACGTCGGGAGCTTTATGCAGTGGAGAATTATTTGGGCGACTTGGTCGAGCTTTCGCGCCGAATTTAACGCGGTAAAGTCGGAGAAAAACTAGCACACGAAGCCATTACAGAAAGCATAGGGCAACTTCCGCGGGAAACACGCTGCATTTAAACGCGGAAGCACTAGCCTTTCCTCGATGCAAGTTTCTAATATCGTCGAAGATACACACTCCATGGTAATCCCGCAAAGTTTCAGTCAGATCTTCTTAAACACTTGGAAAACTTAAAGAACTCTTGGACCGTTGCACTGACAATCGTATATCGCCGAGTATATTCCATGAGCGACTCGAGGGAAGTTTCGTCCCTCGATAAGCAACGATTCCACGATTCGATCGTATCGGGGATGCATATGGCGAAGTTTGCCGGCGCATTTGCCACCGAAGGGAGTAAGGGACGAGGAGTGAGCCCGAAAGAACTGAAAGTTTCTCACGTGCGTGCTTTATGGTGGATATCGGAGGGGCGGGCAGCATTCAAGCGCCTGATGGAGGCTCCTTTTTGCCGGGCGAATAACGATAGACCGCTTTTATTCTCGCACGGTCCTCGCGCACACGTCTCTTTCCTTTTATTCCCCGGGAGCGAAGTGTCTTATAAACTTTCTGCCTTCCGCGCGGCTGTGCCAAGTTATTCCCGTCAAATATACGAGCTGGATCGGCGATGGGGCCGGGAAATTTATAGATGCACTTTGTGGATCAATGGTGACGGTGTGGAATCGTGCCTTGTTGCAGTAGCTGCCTCCGATGTTTGTTAGCGAGGCTCCACCCTGCCGTTCGATGTGATTCTCAACACCCGCACGGTTCACAATGTTCATCACGGTGAAAAGGATCGGAAGAATCGAGTTATCTAGCAGCCTCTTCTTTAATTACGCTCCAGCCGAGATCCATTTCATCCCTCTACTGGGGCGGTTAATTTCATTACAGATTGGAGCATTAAATACCCCGATCGTGGTATCATTACGACTAAACGGTGACAATTAATTAACGCTCCCAAAGCGGCCGTTCCCCATCGATCGTCGAGCTCCGCGCATCCAAGGGGCTCGTTTATTAATCGTACACGCTCCCCGGCTGAAATCGTCGGGAGTCGATTCGTCGTTAACTTGACGCGTGACTGGGAAACCGACGACGATCGCGGTGCCACATTTTCACCTATGCACCGCGGCTCAACTCGAAAACGGCTCCCCCGAGGCGGCAGCCAGCTGCAACGCGCTTCGATCGGTGCTTGGGGTGGGTCCGCGCGTCGCGTCGCGCGCAAATTCCTCGGGGTGGACTGATTTGGACGTCGCGTCGTTTGGCTCGTCATTCAATTACCGATCGCTGTCGAAATAAGAAGGGAAGCCCGCGTGAACGCTACAGAGCGGCCTCGTTGAAGGGTGGCAGCCCATCATCCTCGCCGACTTGGAGAAAAAGAAAAACCTGTCCAGCGTCTACAAGTTCGCTAATTCCTGGCGACGAGCTCGACGACGAAACGTCATTATCCAAGTTACCCCTCGCGGTGGCTAAGTTTTCGCACGAGGGCCCCTGTAATTGGCGGTGGCAGAGACAGAAGGCGGGCAGCCAGTTCGGGAACTATTGTGTAACGCGGGATTCGCCATATTAATCCAATGTGACTGTCTGTAGCGAGCTGATAATCACGCTGGAGCGAAATCGGGGCCCCTAGTTTCGTGATTGCTGCCGAGAATCCAGCTTCGGAGCAGAGGAATTGAACGATAGTGGGAGACGAGATTCCACGTTGCGTACCTTGCTTTCCTTTCGTCGAAGATGCCTTGGGATTTTTCTCAGATGTCTAACAAGGAGAGTATTTTAGGTGTCCGCCTCCGATCATTTCGATTTTTGGATATGTTATAGAGGACCGAAAAATAAGAAATACGTGTTTTTTTATTTTTCCCCGTTTTCATATTTGGGGGGTGAAAACTGCGTTCAAAGTTAGGGTTGAAAAATCATTTTTGTGGAAAAAATGGACTTTTTGAAAATCTGGTGAGTCAGTCATATTTCGCATTCAAAGACACAAAATTCGTCCATTGACACTATTCCCCTATCTCCAATAGTTCTCGAGATATTCCACAAAAATGATTTTTCAACCCTAACTTTGAACGCAGTTTTCACCCCCCAAATATGAAAACGGGGAAAAATAAAAAAACACGTATTTCTTATTTTTCGGTCCTCTATAACATGTCCAAAAATCGAAATGATCGGAGGCGGACACCTAAAATACTCTCCTTGTAAGTACCATTTGCGCTTTCACGTGAATGTTAAGAACAAACAAATTATGCGTCTATGCCACACTGAATCCTCCGTTCATGTATCATAGTTTCGAACGTCAATATATCGTCCGATTGTTGACGTGCCTCCTGATATACCCTCGTCTGCCACTAAATTGCAATGTGGCGACTTTTTAACAAGATAAAAAGCCGAGGGGTCCGCGTTAACGCGCCCGATACGACGAAGAGGTTCGAGAATGCTGACGTCTCTCATTAATATTCCCGAGCAGAGTAAGCAAGCTTAATCACCGAGTCAATCTTAAAAGCAGCTTGTATCTGCAAATTAATCTTCGCTTAGCAACTCGACGCGACGCTGGTCCCCGGTTTCATCGCCGACTATGATCGAATTTTATCCGACACTCGTGATCCTCGCCAGGAGATACGTATTTCCTTCTCCCCCCCCCCCCCTCCTCCTCGCTCCTCGCCGTCCTTTTTTACGGTTTGTCGTTTGGAAAAACAAAAACAACGCCATTATACGGGAGAGAAAGATGCGAAACTTTTTTACGATGCTCGGTGTATTCAGCCCCGTCGCCACCATATATTCGTTAGAGCATCGCGGAATACACTTCTGAGAATAAATACGCGTGCCAGCCGGGTCGACGGTGAAATTAGTTTTCTTTAGCCTCGGCGTCTCCCCTTTCAAGCAGTAAGATGAAACTTTGCACAAAGGACAAACTCAAATATCACGTTTAATTAGGGGAACGTGTAATGCAAACCGGGGATAACAAGAGAGCGGCGCCGGCGTCGTCGCCCGGGCAAATTGAACTGTGCACAAGTCGCGTTTAGAATTTTTCCACAATGCCTGCAAAGTATCGTGGAATTTCACCGCATATTGTGAAGCCAAGGTAAACTCGAATCTAGCGATCGTTTATATTTAGACAAGAATCTGTATCATTATGAACATCGTAGTAAGTAGGTTGAAATTAAATTTGTCAGACGACCGTCGACATCAGTTTCCATCAGTTTTGTTGCCGGAATGTAGAGGATGATTCAAATTTGCCCAACCTGCACAAAGTTGGGGCTGCTGAAGGAAAAAGTTGAGGTACCTTCGCCGCTGTGCCACGTTACGAGGCCATCGTTACAGTTGAGAAAACTTTTTTACGCCTCTTAGCCAGCGCAATATATTCATTATCCTCCGCAGGACACGTCCGCGCAAATGGTTACACGTGCACGACAGACTTGAGCAAAATTAGATCCTTCCACTGGGGTGAATCTGGTCCTCCTCTTCTGCTCGCTTTCTCTTCCATCCTCAGCAACGAGAGTGCACCGTGGGGAAGCTGCAAGTCCAAGACTGTTTAATTAACGACTTAATTTTGGTTTCTTTCTAGCCATTTGCCCGTCCTTCTGTTCGATCCTGACGGAGGACCCTCGTCAACTCTTGGAGGATGAAATTCATCAGAATGTACATGGATTTTTCAAAATATTATACAAATTGAGAAGTGGACTTTGAAATTGGATCGTTTAAACTGTCATTCACTTTTTTAAACCTGAGACCTAAATTGTACGCGTTGTAATGAATTCTCATTTCAACTGTCCATAAGATCTTCTGTCCGAATTCTTTTTTAATTTTTAATAACGATAACCCGGGTAATGATTCAAAGTTACTATAGTTCATCAAACGAATTGTAAAAAAAAAGCATGGACGTTCCTGGGAGCTTGAAAGCTTTGCTGTCACCGTAAACGCGACGAAATCCAAGAAGCGTCTGTTGGCAAAAAGGGAGGAAGGGCTTGAATTTTGCCGCGATCCCTCCTTTCCACGGGAGCATAAATTTTATCGACCGTGAAACGAGGATGCGTGAATTATTCATTCCCACGGTGTGTGAACGTAATCCAACGTCCGTAGTATCCACGCTCGAGGATCGATCTTCGGTTAATCCTGGAGCATCCTGAAACCTGCTCGCGCGACGCTCCGCTGACCCAGATTTCCCGCCAACTTTCCGAATGGCGGAGCCAACAAATACGAGCAGCCGCGGACCGAGGAAATTTATGAATCGTTAAAACGACGTTAGCGAGCGGGGGAGACGGAATCGGGCGAGTGTGCCTGTGACGAGTTGAGGGACGAACGTGGGGCGCTCGTCGTCGGCAAATAGGATTAAAGGGATCAGATTAGGGGACGTTAAACACCATGTGGGCTGTTTCATGCTCTGTCTCGAGGATGAAACGCTCCGGAGGCTAATTCATGCGCTGGGAATTCCGTACGAGCTGGATTCCCCGATGAAATCCTTATTTCCTCCGCGTCTTAAGCACGCATAACGTAGGGGGATTTTTAATTTTTATGTCTCGTGCAAATCAAAGGCAATTGCAAGGGTGTAGCTGTGCCTATATTTTTCTTGACAGTGGAGGGTAATATAGGGTAAAGGACCCAATTACTGCCACCTATCCAATTACTGTCACCCTAACCTGTTTTACGTAAAATAACGAATAAATCTTATAAAATGATGCATAAAAAAAATTTAGCATACAATTGAAACTGCTATTTATACGATACAAAAAACAGTAGTTAATTTTTTCTTCGTTAATTTGAATAAAACGATACAAAATTTTCAGCGAATATTAGGAGAATGGAAACAATGACTTCCTTACTAGCGAAAGAAAAAACAAGGCATTAAAGAAAATGCTGTAATTGTAATATTTAAACTATTAACATAACAAAATATAATGTTTTAAATAATATAGGCATCATAGAAAGTAATAAAGATCCGAATTCAACGATTCATTATGTGTTTTTACTTATTAATTGGGTGACAGTGAATGGTTCAAGCGTTTCAAGCATTTTGGTATTACTGTCACAGCAGTAGTTGCTCGTGTACATGACACGGCGTGACCTTAAAATGACATAAACAGTATTAGGTTAGCTGGCAGTAATTGGGGTGTCAGTAATTCAGTCAAATTCATTTGAAGGGTGTCAGTAATGGAACCCCAAATATATTTTTGAAATTGATGAATTTATACATAAAAATCGAGATTTTTAGATCCACCAAATTTTTGATCATCAAGTAAACATATTAAATAATAATAAATAACAATAACAACATATACTTTTAGTCTATAAGTACATAACTATAAGATAATGTCAGCGTCAACACTTCAAATACAGCACACTCTCGTTACAGCATAGTTGCAGGATCGTTGCAGTGCAAGATTGAAATGTTGCACTGCAACGTTGTCGCAACGTTGCAGCAATATTGCTATGTCCGCCTCCTACAGCGATTCGGGCAGTGGGTCCAAAAATATAAATAACGTCCGTGACGGACGCGACGATGTTGAATGTGTGCAGAGAATCATAGAAGTACAAAGCCCTATTAATAACTTTTTCTCACAGAAAATTGTTTTCCCCCACGGGGATTTTCGAACCGGCGCGATCTATAGCATCGTAGGCGAACACTTTACCGCCCGCAGCTACAACCACTGATTGATAAGACTGCTAACGTATTCGAACTTATAGTCCTATCCTGTAAAACTTTAAACTCAAATTATTTAAAAACGATGGCTCATTTTGACAAACTCCATTAGAATTTTGTAACACTATAGGTATGTGCTACAATTTCCACCCAGTGTCCAACAATTAAGTGTTCCAACAATTAAGCTTAAAATATCTCCGTTGTTTTTAATGATACGAGAAAATGTCTCAGGAAAAAAGTGATTGCTAGACAAAAATGACAACATATTATACATGGTTGAATTTGTATTTTTATTGGCTATAACGTTACAGCAACGAAAATACGTTATCCCATTAAAAAAACCATTGATGATCTTGAAATTTCGAGAAATATAACCTTGAGAACAAGAATCGTGTCCGTCAGAATAATTGGCTTTCTGATGCAAACATTTTTTTTCTTAGACATTTTCTCGTATCATTAAAAACAACGGAAATATTTTAGGTTTAAATATTTTAGGTTAAACAACGGTGCGCAACATTGCAGGATCATTGCAGCAACATTGCAGGGAAGTTGCGGCAACATTGCAGGAACTTTGCCGCAATACTGGCGCAACGTTGCAGCAACATTGTGGAAACGTTGCCACACGTTGCCGTAACGTTGCAGCAAAGTTGCGGGATCGTTGCAGTGCAATATTGCAACGCAACATTGATGCAACTATGCAGCAATAATTCTATGTCCGCCCCGTGCAATGTTGCACGGCAACGTCGCAGCAACGGTTACATCGACATTGCGCTGCAACTATGCAACACTGCAAGCAAGTGCAAGGTTACTGCAACCATCCTGCAACGTTGCCGCTACGAAGTGTGCTGTATGGGTTAATGTGTCAGTAATTGGGTCCTTTACCCTAGCAGAGGTTCCTCTAGACTGTGAGTTATTTAACTCGCGAAACGACATTCAATTAAAAATAGAAGATCGCCGCTTCTGTCGACCCCTTCAAATGGATAGCAACCCAATCGGACGGGTTTCGAGGGAATGTCCACAAAGTCTCGCGATACTTTTATCCAACCAGAAATTGTTCAGCTTGTTCAGCTGGCGGACTAACGCGCAATCAAGAAAAGCCAAAGTTCGCGCTGCTCGAAATCTACGACGCCTGGAAAAAGGTAAAGACCCCTTCCCCGATGTTTCCCGTTCCATGAACGAGCTCGTTACCATGTGTCCCGTGAAAGGAGAAGGGCGCAGAGAGGAAGACACGCGATGGTAACGCGTTCGTTTCGTACGAGAACGCATTCCATTACTTCCAGACGCAATCCCACGACTCTTTATGACGTTGCGCTTCTTTGTCTCGGGATGAATTTTAAATTGCTGACGTCTGTGCTATCACAGAGAGCCTGAGAGATAGCAGCGACTACCCACGCTGCCTTGAGTCTGTAGGTAATATGGACACGTAAACTGGCGTAGAAACGTTTCATAAAGCTCTGTTCAAGCCAAGCGGTTGGTATTCATTTATCATTTCGCTTTGCAATCACTTGAGCGCACAAAATACTTTTTCCATGATTTCTTTCTATGTAATACCGTATGCAAGATATCCGAGAAGTTTCCACATCCTGCTGCTATCGGTTGATAAGACATCGGGAACTTGAGACGCGGTAGTAGAGAATGTCGTCTCAATGGTTGATTATACTAAGTGGTTCTCCCGATACTCTGCACATTCTGTGCTAAAGTATTTAAAATATTAAGTGGTTCTCCCGATACTCTGCACATTCTATGCTAAAGTATTTAAAATATTCTATGGCAGAATATGGAACGTCTAAGGACATCTCTAGAACTTCACCACCACCATTTCCAGCCTTGCCGTTTTCCCATCAGCGCCACGAAATTCTCGACCCTGTGTCGCGAGAACGTCGACGGAATTCGTACGCGTGCACGTGCATCAAGATTAAACTGCTGCTCGTCAGATGGATCGAACACAATTAAAAATTGAATTTTTTACACCAGCACCCCGCCCACTTTCGCCCCTGCAACGAAGGTGGACGGTGGCTGGACGAATTCGGTTATATTGTTTCCTCTGCGCGGATACGCCGTCGCTTTTTCCATTCCCTTCCGGTACGAGGGTCACGGAAAAAGCGTCTCGAATCGACAGGTTTTATTATTTAATAAAATCCGTCACTCCACTCGGGACAACTTGTCACTGGCGAATATAGTCGGCCCGCGTGCTCGGGAATACAGAAAATCCGCGAGGCAGGAGGAGCTTTTGTTTCCTTTCGTTTCCGTTTCCTTTTGCGATAGAAGGGGTCGCTTTTCAAGAGGACCTCCTCGTGCATAGCTATCTTTATTCAACGACAACGAGCTCCTTTGATCGATTCGACTGAAGAATCAGACAGGTCGAGTGCAGAGAAGTGGTTTCAAACGAGGATGAAGTTAGAATTCAAGCGTGGAATCACTTCGGTGTATTGAATACAGAGAATTAATCGTTCCCGGGTTTTCCTTCCCCTCGAAACATAAACGAATCACCCTCTTAAACCTCAACAGTATAAAACCCTTACAGTTCATTTACTTTCGCCCCGAGGGGACGTACAACGTAAAGGATTTCAGCCACTTAGCGACGCGCTTTCCTGCCATTAAACGATAGTCGAGCTTTCTCGAGCTTCCTTAAATCACAGCTGCCAAATGACGCGGCTTTATTTAAAGATCCAATTATCGAGCTTAAACACTCTTCATGGCTACAAATCAGCGATACGTCCAAAACTTTTCACAAAACCTGCACTATCAGATCAGTATTATTCGTAATAAAGCAAAGTCGAGTCCTATCACAACCAACCCCCTATCACACCAAACCACTTAATCCCCTTAATTTCAAAACACCCTTCCGCCAAGTGGAATTAAATAATCACCATAAATCGGGACAAATTGATACAGCGCGTCTGATCGTTACATAAGGGACCCTTGGCTGCTCGTCTACTCGATAATCGTGATTGCCACTCGCTCTCTGGCGATGGAAACATCCCGCAGACACGTAGTTCAACGCGGTGCACGCAACTCGCGAAACTACTTGGCACAGGCCACGCCGTCGCATCGCCGAAATTGCGTCTGATATTACGTGTTACGTCCCTTTGAAGCTCGATTATCTTGCACGTAATTTCCATCAGTCAGCCGCGGCCTCTCCGCGGAGAATTACCATCAACTCGAATATCGAGCCCGCCCCCTCCTCGATCCCTCCGTAACTCGATCAGAGAAGTTCCCGTCGAATCGTCTTAACTAACATCTCTGCAGGGACGCACGCTCCCCGTAACTCGGCGCAGACTCCGGATCGCGCGTGGATCGGCCGTGATCGACGAGGGGAAACTTCCCTGCGGGTCTCCAGAGGAATTTCCGATGATCCTGATTAACAGGGCGCCGCGCGGGCCGAGTTTCGAACAGGCCGTGCTTACTTTATTTCTTCGGAGGACACATCGGACAATTTGACTTGTAATATTTGCGCGTCTAGTTTGGAATTGGTATCCCTACTTAGTTAGCGCGCTCGAGTTTAGTTGCCGCTCCGTGTCGGCATCCTCGGAGTTCGGAAGTTCCTGCGGTCGCAGCTGCGACGCGAGATTTGCTCTCGATTCCCCCGAGTTCTGCCAATACACGCGAGGAAGATGTGTTCCGGGGG
This sequence comes from Andrena bucephala, assembly GCA_947577245.1. Lineage (NCBI taxonomy): Eukaryota > Metazoa > Arthropoda > Insecta > Hymenoptera > Andrenidae > Andrena > Andrena bucephala. Next base: position 116,016,034 of record OX387715.1, read on the forward strand.
TTATTAAGGGGTATTAGCGGAACCACAGGCCCAATTTTCGGCTCCGAATGGTAGGATATTTGAAGGGAGTGGAGATTGTATTGTGAATAGGTGCACGGAGGAAAACGTACTCGATCATCTTGATACCATCATTCATTTGCCAGGCAGCGTCCATTGTGTTCAGTTGGATCTAAACTTTGTTCAATCGAGTTCGAGTGTCTCGTCCCGCGAGAACCGATCGAGAAAGGTTTCTGTATTGTTCTAGCGAGCATAAAGTGTTGAGACTGGTAGAGGTATGGCGACAAGTTGCTGGCAGGAACTGTGAGATGGGACCTTTGATTGCGCTGCGTCGAACGAGTCAAAGTATTGACCCCCTTAGAATCTTGGTCAAATTGGTTTCTTAGCAAAAATTCTGTCAGGTTTTTACTAGGGTAAGTGTGGGTATTACTGCGGATGCCCCGATTACTGCGTATATTCTAAAACAGATCATATTTAATGTTGGAAAGTACATAAACTCTTGATAATTTTTGATAAAATTACTTTAAACTCTATTACAGATAATTATTAATAAATATGTACAGCAAAGTTATCATTAATTCTTTTATCGTAGTTTGAATTTCGTCAAAGCGAAATTTCGGTCGATTCCCGATATGGCGGTCATGTACACCTACTTGAAAAACATTTATATCTTTGTTATTAACAGTGATACATTTAATGTAGCGTTATTGCTCGATAGAATAAGAGTTATTTTTTCAGAAAAACAGTAAATTAGTCGTTTACATTTTAATTTTAATTTTTATTTCTCACCGCAGTATTAGGTGCAGTACTTTACACCATGTGCATGTATTACTGCGGACCGACGAATGCGCAACCTAACCTTTCTTCCGATAGTATTCACTTACTATGTACTACTAATTACTAAGATTTAAATTATTACTCATTCCTGCTGATTTTAGTAAATAAAGAAAGTTATATAATTTTTCTATCTACAAGTGATATTTGTACTAAGGTTATGTTACGCCTGACATTAGACCGCATATATATTTCGTTAGTAACTGGCACGCAGTAATGCATGCATGTCCGCAGTAACTCCTGCATTGACATTGATCGACAAATCTCTGTGTTTTTAATTAACTGTGCTTATTACTTCGCTCTCAAATTTTTTTATGGAATTATTAAGGACCGACCTTTTTTTTAAAAAAAGAAGGAGGAACTTTCATTCATTTGAACGCCATATCGAGGGTTCTAAAGTTAACCTACCTTAAAAGTCCGCAGTAATACCCACACTTACCCTAATCACGATGAGTTTCACTTTGAAGGATTTTGTCCAAAATGCTATCGCACAGGACTCGGAAACAGAAACTCGAGAGTTTTAAATTTTCTGTTGATTAAACTTGAATGAAAATCGAAAAGTGGAAGGGTATCCGAAACTACAGTTCTACTCCCTGGATTGTGTTTCTGTGTTTACATTGGGGATCGACCTTCGAGTGTATATAACAGGGAAAAAACGAATAGCAGACGGAACCTTACCCGAAGAAGTAGCTTTTGTAGACAGAGAAGTTAACAACACTCCTTCCAGGCGGTTCTCGATTTAAATTAGCGGCCAGACCTCTATTTTGACGCTCCTGAAAAAACAAACCATCGACTCTCTCCGCCCGTCTGTCCGAGAACTTGTTAAAACACCTCGAAATCTCGAGCACCTTACCCCTCGACGGGAGAAAACGTATAAACTTGGGAACTTTTTTAAACTTTTCTAATAACAACTCGGAGAGATCCTCGCTCTTTGGCTAATAAATCAAGCGGGGAAAATTCGGGCCAGGCTCTCATAATTTTCGTCGAATCGCCTCTGCGAGGAAAAACAGTGAAGCAGTGCTCCCGCTACTCAAAAACAATATCCCTCTATCGTTTTCATCAAACTTCCTAAATCAATATTATTATTATTATTGTGGGATATAATATATATAATGAGTTTATCCTTTTTTCTTTAATTTATCTTGAGGAAATAATAACCAAACTGAGTTTCACTGTAAACACAAGATATTTATTATTTACAAGTATTTACAAAGTGTAACTTAACCTACTGTACACGCTTACCTGTAAACACAAGAAACGACATTAAAAGCTAATATTCCACAAAGACTTCTGTAAGAGAGCGACAACACATTCAGAAAATCCTAATCAACCAGATCCTATAATGCACGTGGCTTTTCTCTCTTATCAGCTGTGTCAGTCCGTCGTCTTGTTCTACAGACATGCGCAATACGTATCCAATTCAAAATGAGTTTTAAAAGGAATACGTTAATCCTACACAACCTCTATCGTATTTCTTTTACATATATATTTAATAAAAACAGGAAAAGATATATGTACAAGATTGAGGATTAACTAAAACTAATACAAAGTAATCGACTTTAACACAAAAACGACTCGACTCCACGCAACGCCTCCAATCATCCACACACTCTGCCAATTGTTTCAACTCTGCCATCCCTCCGGAAAACCCACCTTTCCGAAAAGGACGCTACTCCCCCACCACGGATGCATTCCAAGTCGCCCTCATGCCCAAATATGGACATTCCTTCGCCGCGCACTTTCTCACCCCGACAAACCCTTGCGCGCATCGCTGGGCCCGGTGACGCGTTGGGTTTTCCCCAACGGGCCTGTCTGCTCAGAGGTTCTCATCGTGTCACTAAACCTATTCCGATACTACATTATCTAGAGACGCGGCAGCGTCTCGACGCCAAGTACATGAAAGACACCCTGTATATGTCGACTGTCGCTACCGCTATCATTTACTCGTCGCCCGGCTATTCCAACCTAACCTGAAACTTGTTTCCATTGATATCTCATCACGCTTGCAATATTTTTTAAATTTAAAGGCATTTTTCTTATGTAAACCGCATATAAGCTTTCGAATAAGACCAATTTCAACAAAATCGGTCCACGCATGACAGAGATATCGTTATATCGTCTCATGGATCTGTCGGAAACGGTAAGATTTTTCTCCTGATTCTTCTCCTGATTCTCCAATTATTTATTTATATGAACGGGAAAACCTATAGAAATACAAAATAGGGGTAACAATAAATCAACATAAATCAGGCAGTTTTTAACATTAAAGCTACGGAAGACGGTTGTGTAACTGTGTGCGCATTGAGTCCAGTGAGCAGGTAAATAGGTCGAAGTGTTCTAAGAATTCATTCGCACTCCCCATGGCTCTATTCAGTGGGTCAACTGCCCAATAATTGTACACCGGCAATCTGAAATCGAATGGGGGTCGCCTCCGCAGGTTTCTAGTCGGAGCATTATACCGAACTAGCTCCACTAAGTCCGGGGCTAAATATGAATCAAAGGAGCTCGGGTTTAAAAAGCCACTGGTAATAGTAAAGAATTCAGAAACAACCAAGGAGGGATTAAATGACAAAGTCGTTGGCAAGATTCTTTTAAAAGCTCCGACACCGAGCGCCACGATCTGCGCGTGCTTACCAATTAAACTGCACCACGGTGTAATCAAATAATCAGCCAGAGAGTGTCTGCCGTAGGAAACACTCTCGGGTTGGCCCTCATAAACGTTTATTACATGGGCGTAGAAGGGAGAGCGGCCGGAAGTGTGCATGGGAGCCCCGGAAGCGGCGTGCAGGACCGTGTTAAATCGCGTAATCGCATTCGCGCGAGAGAATATTTGACTTTGCCGCGCTCGGCAAATTTCGTCCGTCTACGGTTGGCAAGTGGCAGCCGCTGCTCCGCGCCGTAGACATAATTACACGTCTGATTAAACATTACAATTGCGAGTCAGCCGAGATTTGTCGCGAGGGACTGCGGCGGGTCTTGCGGTGCCCCTATCAGACGTGTCTGTTCCAGCCTGGCCGGGTGCCCCGCAGCCTCGGAGCCTCGTTGTAATTCGGTCACGGAAGAAACGACGGGGGGGGGGAGGGGGGTTGAAGGCTCGTAGGCTTGGCGGGTGGAGAATTAGACTAGAAAACGCTCCGCGAAATGAGAAATAACGAGCTCGTTCGTGCAGCGAATCGGGTGACAGTAATGGCCCGCGCGAAAGCTTAACATAGACACGTCATATAGCTGGATTTCGTCCACATTGAATCGCGTTACAGGCGAAACGAATCCGTTTTTTCTGAACACTATACGCCGGCCTCGATGGCGCGGCGGTAATTGAATCGCGGGTGTTTCGATCGAGCCTCCCGGTGGCAGGGATCGAGGTTTCCACAGGAGACCGATCGATTTCGCCCGTCATTTTCGAAATTACTATATCTGCCGGCGGGGGTACGGGGCGGACGGATCGTTAACGCGACGTGGGACGTTTATTTGGGCGGCAGCGCGGCGGCCAGAGAATTGCGGCCGCGTTAGATGACACCGACACGGAATCGTATATATCCCGAAAATTTCAACCGCACGCCCCTCGCGGGAGTTTATGAACGACCGGCAAAGCAACAATGTTACCGTCCCGCGACCGTTTGTACGTCGCCAGACACCTGTAACGTTATTGCCAGGCCCTGAGCAATATATCAGCCGCATAATGCGCCACCAAGATCCCCCTGTTTACGCTTTTCTGCGAGCAGCGTCAGGATCCGATTCTGTAAACAGACAGCTCGACGGATTCAAAGTTTAAGTAAGCTGGTGGATCGAAAACGAGAAGCTTTGATAGGGTTTCCAAAGATGTTTTAGACGAAGGAACCGAGTTATCGAAGCTAAGAAGTCATTATCTACAATTAATTTTTAAAATACGATTTCGACGGAGTATTGAATTGTAGAATAATGTAAAATATGATTCAAATTCAGTTGGAAATGTTCCACCCCTGAAAAGAATCCAGGAATGCAAGCAACCCCTAAACTGTTCGAAAATACGCTACACCCACTCCCCTAGCCGAGGGTGGTTCCGATTCGGTGGAGTGTTTAAAAACCAGCGGTCCAGAACGGGCGAAAGTTTCTCTCAATTAAACGTTCGCTGGAACGCGTCGAAACGCGGAACGACCGCGGAATTTAATTAACATCCTGCCGCGCGCATAAGGAGACGAACTGGTCGGTTCTATAAATTAAGGGCTGGCGGGATAGAAAAAGGCGTCGGTTGGCCGTCTGGTGTCGAAGATCGATCGATAAACGTCGTCCATAATATTTCATTCCAACGACAGCTATTCGTTTTCACTTGTCATTCTATATCCGACGTTCCTCTCCGTTCCAACCGAAGGGATGTCTCCGGAAAGATTTAAGTCAAACCTGAACGGCGCCCGCGTTACTTCGATAATTGCTGGAATACCGCGATATACTTCTCCTGTACGGTGACTCGAAGTGTTCTCGGCGCGAGACTTTCTTGCGCAATTTCATTCATTAGCAGAGACCGCTAACTACCCGTCCGAAACTTTCGTCCTAACGAACGCTTCGGCTGAACGTTCCTCTGGCTCTTTGGCGAGTGGCGCGTTTGCTTTCGCCAATTAGTGTCGCGGATCGAGCTATACTTCGCGTATCGTGTTGCGAAGTTTTGCGAACTTGTTTGGGCCTTTCGTGGTATTCATGGAATTATCCGGCTCCAAAGAGGGCAATCATTTTCTCGGCAAAGTGGCGACGATGAGGGCTGGTTGATGGAAGGATTAGGTTTAGAATCAACGTTTCATCTAAAGGGTGTTCGCTAAGAGAAATCGATGGACTTTGAAAAGTAGAAGACGTCACTTTTACATCCCACCATCTGCAAGCATTTCGACGTCCCCAATACAAGAGCCCGGAAAAAAAGGGAAAGTCGCGGTGCTGGGACTCGAACCCAAGCCGTCTGCGTGCTGGCCAGCCGCCTAACCGATTCCCCCACGTCGGCTCCCGCAATTTCCGGACACTGCTTAAGGTGGTAATGGACTATTGGATACGTGAAATCGTTAGCTTTTTTCACGCTAAATTACTTTGATACCAAATAATCGCTATAGTCGTGCATTTTACAATCTATTCTGGGCACGTTTGCGAGTAATTACCAAAAAAATAAACAGCGACAGAATGTATAAAATTGTCCAAGTTATTAATCGTTGAAGATAGTCCTGTAGGGTAGGGTGGGGCTAAAAGTCTCGTTTTTCATATAAACCTATGTGTAATTTAGTATTAACAATCTAGAGATATCTGGTGTTATTTTGTATAAACTATAACTATCATGCTTTACGTTCACGAAGTTCGTTTGTTGAAACTGTTATTTTCTGTTGAGTTGTACCACAAAATGTAGAAAGTCCCTAATGTCTTTTCGTGTAATATTAAACTAAATAAGTAAAAAACTCTTTTCAAATCAACAAATATTTATTAAACCAATTATTTTTTGTATACAATATTGAAAGGAAAGCATGACTTCTTTACCAAAAAATAAAAATATAAGTCAGAGGCACACTTTGAACTAGAAACTAAAAAAAATCGCTCAACTAAAACAAAAACACTATTTAAAGACTTTGGCATCATTTCTTTATAGTTTGGCCATCTTATTATGAAAACAAATGATGAAAAAAATAATTTCAGTCTGAGGGACTTTTTGTCCCAATGGTACCTCTATAGTTTCTGCGATATATACGTTAGAAAATATTATCATTCAGCAATAAACAATATCATGCACACATTAGGTACTAAAGGAACATACAATCTTAACGTACTTGGCTGATACGCTTTTAAACTGTGGTTTACTTCGTATAAAACAACAAAGACGACGTATTTATTTTAGTTTTCGATACATAAAATAACGAAGGCGTCGTGTAATTCGCACGAACGTCCAGGAGCGACTGGCGACTCTGTGGTCACCTCCGTTTCTTCTCGCCTTTTACTTAGTACACTGCGAAACTCAATACATTGTTTAGGAATAGGGATTTTGAATTCGGGACTTTTTACACCCCGGACTTTTAGCCCCACCCTACCCTACGGCGCGCAGGTTGTGTACACCGATTCAGGTGAGCCAATCATCTGAGAGGAAAATGCTTTGGCGTGAGTACTTTACACAAAAATCTGCAGAGTGGAAACTTGCCGATGAATTTGAACAAAAATTGTGCAAGTTTTTCTTCCACACATTTGTACGGAAGATATCGCTTTTAATAAGTTTTAAAATATTTTACAAACATCCAATGTTGATTCCACTCTGTAGAGGAAGGAGTTCTACACGTCCAGCATAAATTTAAAGTGAAAATATTCATTGGTTCAAGAGTTATGATGTACACCGTGTCTGAAAATGGTGTTTCGAAAAGTTTACTCGACGGTGCACTAAATTACGTTCGCTGCTATAACTTCTACGATTATTTGAATTTCTTCATGAATTTTTATTTAAAATGTTCATAGAGGATAAGACTTTCCGAATCACTAAAAAAAAAAATAATCGATTTTTTGAAGCTGAAATAGTCCACTACCTCCTTGAGGGGACCTTCCGGTCTAGAGCCCCAAAAAATAGGTGATATTTAGGAATTAATTAAAGGAAAACTACTATATATAATTTAATTAGACTTTTTGCATTGTATTAAGGATGTCTTAAATTATAGAAATATATCATTTGTTTTATAATTAATCATTGCAGACGGCCCTGGGGAATCGTTAAAGTCAAGGCGTAAAAAAATTGATCCAAATCGGTGGGACCTGTATCTCCAAAAGTTATCATCCGATTCGACTGAAACCTTTTTTATTTTGAAGATTATTCTTCTGGCTAGGGAGGGGGGGGGGGGGCTAGAAAAAATTACAAAAATAACATTTTTTTAGAAAATAACGACACTTCAAGTTTGAAACCACTTTTCCCTGTATTTTTCGTCCTTTCAACGCCTTTGAAAATTATAAATTTTCAATTTTTTGTAATTTTTGGTAGTTCCCCCCTAGCCAGAAGTATATTCTTCGAAATAAAAAAGTTTCAGTCGAATCGGATAATAACTTTTGGAGATGCAGGTCCCACCGTTTTGAGAACACTGTTTCAAGAAAAACGCGTTTAAAGTTTTACGTGAGCGCCGAGTGGCCGGTTGTTGGCCATGCATTTGCCGCTACTCAAATGCCTATAACTTCGGGAATTTTACGAATTTCAACCAATCCTTTTAAACACGTATTCCTAAAAGGTTGAACATTCGAAAAATGAAATAAAAAAAAATCGACTTTTAGACCGGATGGTCCCCTGAAGGGGCCGCCAGCTATAGGCTTCACTCGCACCAAAGACCGTCTTCTCCTAACCTGCGAAACTCCTACACCAACGACGGCCGAAACGTCTGGCGAAAGGGATTAAAATGCATTCGTTGGATTATCAGTGACTAGTAAAAGTCTTCATAACCGCGAGCTAACCTAAATTAATCTGCCGTGTATCCGCATCGACGCGATCTCTCCGCGCGAATAATCGGGGTATGTTGCGCGGGTACGAGCGAACTTAATCGCCGAAACTGTGGGTCGAAGTCTTAAATCTCGTGGAACGGCTGAAACTAAGTTTCGCGAGCGGCTTTACGAGGGCTGCTCCTTAACAACGCGGATTGGCGGGGAAGGGAGTGGGAGGCGTCCGCGAAAACGACGACACTGGTCGTAAGACTTTAACGCAGCTATTTCGTGTTTCTGCGCAGAGGGAAGATGAACGAGATGGAGCAGATCCCCGAAGGCTGAGAGCGAGCGGATCCTCGATATGACCGGCTGGAGAATGCAGCCGACCGCATCGGCGCTCGGCGTCATCGCCATTGTCTCCGTCATGATCACTGCCACAGCGTCAGGTGAGCATCTCCCCTCTCTATCCTCTTGATGAGTTTCGTCTGAAAGTAAAAATACCACCAGAGATGCAGAAGGTATAGATACAGAATTTCCTTTGAATTTAGCATGGACGTAGGTACTCCAAGTTTTCTACAAGTTTTTTAAAATTGCACTGTATCTACGTTATGAGTCCGAAATCTCCACTCACGGTAGCTTGACACGTGTACAAACACTTGTACCCAATTTCCCCGAAACGGAGGGTGCAATGGAAATGAAAAATAGTTGATGACTCGTGACATTCTCCTCCAAAGCGAATCCGTTCGGTAGCAAGCTATCCCCGGTGTTAATTTGCCGTTGTTGTTACACCCTGGGTCCGATAAAAGCTCTCCTATATTGCTTTCTCTGTGCCGCCCCTGACGGTGAAAATTTCCCAACGAACGCGATTATTTACTCGATTCGCACGTATCGCCACGTAAGCGATTCCGGCCACGGCCGGCAGATAAACGGTTCGATCGTTTACCATGCTCGATCGGTTGGACGAAAAAATACATAACACGGGGAGATCGCACACAGTTCGGCGCTTTTTATCAAGCGTCCCCTGCTGGCCGGAAATAATCTCTGAAATTCGTTTATGCGGAAGCAACACTCGCGTACTAGAAATCAATCGCCACTGTGGTTGAAAAATGGTGCACTGGGAGATGTTTCCCATAAAGCCAAGTGAAAAATACCATGGAAATTGTACTCTTAACTTAACCCCTTCTAACGCACTGTCTCACCCCCTGCGTGTTTATGTACCCGTTGAATATTTTTCTAGATTTTCTAGATCTCTCTAGAACATTTTCTCGAATTCTGGATTCTCCGTTGCCCCAAATTATTCCGCTTGTTCACCCTGGTATCCACAACTGCTAATTCACACGATTTGGGCAAAAGTTTTTGGCAACTTGTCGCCCATGCTTCATCGTTCAATCCATAATCAACAGTTTCCCGTGATATAGGTACACGCCACCTAACGAGCAGCGTCGAAGAAGGAGATAGGAAAACCCGCGGGTTGGTGGAAAAAGTTTGGAGAGCGCGTTCGCGAAACAGGCGTCGCAAAAATAATCCGTGGGATTGGCTGGTTCGCACGTGCTGTAAATCCAGCCACGAGATCGGTAAATTATGATCGATGAGCCGCGCTTCTACAATTAAGCGAAGTTACGTGACCGATCGCTCGTACTTCGGCCTGTAATTAGGAGGAAATTAGCGCGGCTTTTTCGCGCTCCGACCCCTTCCTTTTGCTCCGTCCTTTTTTGTTGGGAACCAGCGTACAGGCCGCGGAGAATTTAATCTCGGGTGTTGCGGCAGAACAAGCCAGTGCGCCTCGCGAGCACGCGTTTCACAAGATTTTTATGTTTCGGCCCTTTGATACGAAAAAATGGAGCTGCGAGAATGCACTTTACAAACAAAGGCTGCATTACATTGATATTCTTCTCGCGAAATTGTGCCCGTAAGACCCACCCTTGGGGTTTTCAAACTACCCACGAAAATTAATCGACTGATAGGTAAACTTGTTATCAAAAAAAAAAAAACATGCAAAATTGTTTTCGCTACTTTAAAAAGTAGCATAGAAAAAGAAAAAGAAGCATAGTAACAAAACCGAATGGAATAAAATACCGTATAGCAGGCTACAAAACTCGAGCTGGAGTTATGTCCCACCACGAAAGCCGCAGCAGAGTGGCGTCCTCAAATACGCGTTAGAATTTCCGTACAGAGTGCAGGAAACGGACGTGACAGGCAATCGAATAAAATTCCAGTTTAAACAATGCCGTAGAGGAACGAAACGTAACTCTGCCTTTGATGTTACGTTGAAATGTCGTCTAAAACAGTAACGGGATCCAATAGGAATCAATCGCAGGCTGCTGCAGGAATCTAATCGAAATCTATAAAAATATTGTATTTCGACAAGTATTACTTCAACCGCAGCACTGAACTCCAGAATTTACCCAGCAAGCAAGCACAATGAAAATGAACTTGTAACGGGGCTGCTGGAATATGCCCTCCGTTTTTCTTTTTACCTCTTCTCCGTGTTTCCACTTTTTTCCCCGCACTCGATGCCTCCGTTCGCAGTTGCCCTCTGAAATGAAATTCCCGCGGCAATATTTTTTTGGGGGAAGGCAAAAGCGGGGCGAGGGAGTATGCAGGGCCCGGGAACAAAGAAATTAGACGATGGCATTGTTACCGCGCGGCAGCGTCTGGAATTTTTCCGGGGCGCGGCGGATATTTCGTTCCAGGAGGGGCATTCCAGCGCGGAAGAATGCGACGAAATTTTAATCCGCGTTATAATTCCTACGGTAAATGGCGCGAGCGGCGAGCGAGCAACGGTCATCGTTCGCGGAGCGTATGGACGGAATCCGCAATGAGACGAAGTGGCCCCTTTCTCGCCCGTTTCTCCGCCATTTAGTTTGCGGCGAGTAAAACGGAGAGTGGACCAGCGTGCGAAATCGATATTATTCAGCGCGCAGCTTGCCCGGACAATTGGCCGAAGCTTCTCCGAATCTAGGAAACCCGCACAGCCCTCGAAAGACTCGCGAATCTTGCCGGCACTCCGGAAGATAGAAACTCTACCCTCACGTTGACTCTCGCGTCTGTTCGCTCATCGATTCGACGTCCGCGAATTCGGAGGCTCGGCATCGAAATCGACGAGGAGGCTGTGTCGGCGCACGCCGGCTGGTTCTTTTCACGGACTCGCGGATTCTACGTTCCCCTTTGTTCCGCAGAGCTGCCGCGGGGAATACTTGCTCGGAAATTCGCCCGTTGTTACGTCCCGCTACCGATGCATCTTTTAGTGCCCATCGAAAACTGACGTTTTACCATCGCACGAAAGCGACCCGGTGCCAGCGTTCTGTGAATGCGTAACTCTCTCTCTCCGTCTGTGTGCGCCGCGGAGCGCGGCTCCAGAGGAACGGCGAATAGCGCGGATAACAAGCGGAAAGGAATATTGTAGCCCTCGGGCCGACGGGCACGGGGTGCCCTATACTTCTCAGGACTTTGAAAAGGAATACGCGTCATTTGTAATTTTACGTCGAACAGGATCTGGCGAGCAATATACCCGTTGCCTGCTCTCGTCCACCCCCTCCTCCCCCCCCCCCCCCCCGCCCCGACCGCCCCGTTGTGCCCAGCGTCTGCTGCAAGTAGGTTGAGTATCGACTTACTTTTTTTCCCCTGTCTTGCGTCCGTAACACGTACTAGCGATTTCCTCTCCTCGAGCTTGTATTTTATCCCCCTCCTTTAACCCTGCCCCTCGTTCTCGCAATGGCGCGCTGGATAGCTGGTACAAAATGGTACAACCGTTTAGGGGAGGTGGCTTCGATCGAGATTTCTGCCTCGAAAATTCTCTGGGAATATCCAGGCAGCTGGGTAAAAGACAATGGGCGGTCTAAGAAACGATCCAATTAACGAGTTAAGCATCTCGCCTCGGGAAAACCGAGCTGCATCTCGATACTGAAAGCACGGCGATTTACTGATCCTCGTGGTTCGTCTGTTGCAGGAGCGGAGAGCGGCGCCCTCGAGCACAGCATCAGTCCTACGTCAGTCGACGAGGAGGATCGGCGCCTCCAAGAGGACGAGAGGGTCGCGAACGGGACCTTGAGCGGCTACTGGGCCACTCCGACGTTCCCAATCCCCAGAAACGACACTGCCGGCGAGCTGACGTTACCCATACCCTCTCCCCGCGTTCCCATTGACTTTAGCCTCGCGAACGTATCGCGCGTGGACCCAGAGGCGAGCCTCGAGCCTCAGGGGGATCAGAGCGACTCGCTGTCGGCCCCCATGGCGCTGAACGATGTTCACGACCCAGTGGGGTTGGAGCGGAGCAGCGCCGGAAGCAAGGTGCAGGACACGAGCAAGGATTATCTGCCGTCGACTCGGTCGAGTCGAGCGGAGAGCTCGTCGAGCGGCGGTCCCTGGGACGTTCTGACGCTCGACGGGAAGAGGAGGGACGAGTTGGACTACGTCCAGGTGGACGACGAGGGACTTGCGAACGCCGTGGGGCACGGGGACGCGGTGGCGGACGGGTTCGTGCTGGAGAAGCACGGCGCGGACTCTCCGGGCACCACGGTGACATCGATCAGGGAGGCGATCGCGACGGAGGCGGAGGCCAGGCCGATCGAGCAGAAAAACGTGGAGGACATCAGGGCAATCTCGTTCCAAGTGCCGTCGCCCGTCGACGAATCGGACGGCCGGCAGGAGGCGAATAGACACCGGGGTGACGAGGAGGCGGGCAAGCTCGCCGAGTCGAGGAAAGATCATTCCAGGCCGGTGAACAATCTCCTGCTGGGCGGCGGCAAGTCCACGAAAGCGTTCTACGAGATAAAGCCCTCGATCAAGACCGAGATGGAGAACGATCGCGATCAACAGCCACCGAGCAGCACGCAGAGGAGCCTGGCTGGCAGGAAATTCGTGCTGCCCAGCGTCGACAGCGCCTTCGGCAAGTTCGGGCCCTACTTCGAGGACGGCGATCAGGAGATTAACATCACTGCCAGGATCGGCAGCACCATGCTCCTGGATTGCAAGATCGGCATGCTTAGCGACAAGAAGGTGAGATTCTACTCTTGCGTGGTATTTCGATTTTCAGCGGTGTCCTGTGAGTTGCAAGTTTAAGGGGTCATTCTACTTTGATCGGCCGAAGAATGAAGCGATTTTTAAAGATTTTTTTCTCAATAAATACAACATGTGATGAAATAAATCTTTTTCGAATTTATTAAGCTACTGTTATATTATATGAACTTTTTTTTTTAATTTGTTTCATATGTTTTTTTAATGTGACGATGTGACACCTACAAAAAAGAGGTATGTTCGTGGAGTAGGTGATTTCCCGGCTCAGGGTTATCCGAAACAAAAAATTTGGAAAGATTCTTAATCTGTACAATTGTCGCTATTGCCCGTAGCTCAATTAACAATTTTTGTCGAAAAGTAACCGAGATTTTTCTCGGGGAACATTCGCGAAAACACTCGTTTGGAGAACTTTTTCTTTCAAACAACCATTTTGTTATTCCTCGACAAAAATTGTTAATTCCGCTGCGGGCGATAGCCGCACTCATACAGATTAAGAATCTTTTCGAATGTTTTATTTCGGATAAGCCTGAGCCGGGAAGTCACCTACGCCACGAACATACCTCTTTTTTTTGTACGTGTCACATTGACGCTATAAAAAAACATATGAAACAAATCAAAAACAATCTTTTTAATTTTTTTTGTATAACATAAGAGTAGCTTAATAAATTCCAAAAAGATTTATTTCATTATATGTTGTATTTATTGAGAATAAATCTTAAAATATAGCTTCGTGTTTCGGCCGATCAAAGTAGAATGCCCCCTTAAATACAGGATATCCCAGCGAACTGGATGTGTCCCTTGTCTGCACTGATTAGAACACACTCCTCGTTTAAAGAAACTCACGTTATATATTTTATATAAAAGATTCTATAAAATCGCTCATAGAGTTCGGAGTCGCACAGTTAGCTTTCACTCCATTTATCGACAGCGAGACGTCGCTTGAAGAGTTTTCCTTTCATTCGCACGTGCAGTCTGAAACAGAAGCGACGCGTATCGCGTAGAATATACCTACCAGTCATCGCGGCTTTTTCATTCAGAGCTGGAAGAGTGCGCGACACACCCTTTGCCGTGGCGGAAGTTTATCTATTTTGCGATTCGCTCCTCCCCCCCCCTCCCCCCGCCCCCCGCCCCCTACCTTTCGCCCCGTTGTCTTTCGGCTACCTTCATTATTCCGTCGCTTTTACGAGGGCCGTCGTCTGACGCGAGTCGGAAAATAGGATGGGTGATGACATGATGAAAAACCGGCTGCAACGGTCTTGTTATATTTTTATGATCTCTGCGCGCCGCACGATAAAAAGGTCTCTCCGGGATGATGATGAACCGAGAGGCGAGAACACGGATCGATTTTATTCTTACCGCACCCTACACTTTCACTTCGAACCTTGGTATTGTTCCCCAGGCTACGTGCCCCATAAAATGTAATATAAAAATGCTGCCCCGATGTTGTCACTACTCGTATGACACACGTCAGAAGGTGCTCGCTGATCTCTGTCTTCGAGTTTTCTGCGACATTTCTTTAGACGTTAAAGAACGCAGGCAACGATCTAATAATGACGAATCGGATCTGCTGCTTCCTACAGACCCACGCAAACCCCTCCGTGGTCGAAGCAACGGTATACTTTTCGGTATATTATATCTTCAGGAAGTGCCTACTCACGCTACAAAGCGATTCAAAATTGTATAGTTTCGAACAGTTCAAACTTCCCCCAGAAGTCTGACATAACTCGTAGCCCTTGCTTCAGACACTTTTAACACTTGAGAGCCCCACAGGCCCAATTCCCAAACACCCAGAACCCCCGCAGGAACGACCCAAAGCGTCGCTATTAACTCTCGAAGCCAAACTTCAAGTTCCCGCTTCACCCCAAAGCCTCAAGCAACCCCTGTACTTCAAAGAAGCACAACAAACCTGACTCAAGTCAATTACCATCTCAAGTCAAACATCGTGAAAGCCGCTGTTTACGTTAACGAAACACAGGTCCCAAATAAGAGAATTGGGGGAACAGGGAGATTTAGATCGGCAACCGTCTTTCGTTAGGGTCGTCAGTGATCGACGGTCCCGTGGGGGAACTTCCCCCATCGTAATCACTGTTGGTTCTCATCGAATATCACGTCTTCCCGTTGCTCTCGCCTGCTCGCCAGAAGGGAGACACGATCGCTTTGGGATTCCAGGTGGATTCATATTCGCTGGAATACGTAATGGGAAACCGATGCCAATGGTGCCGAGGAGAAGGAAAAAGAGCGCGGTCGGTCGTGCGCGTAGATACACCACAAGAATATCGAGCGAGTTTATGCGGCTCTCGTCGCCCCCGCGAATTTAATCGCGAGACAACAAGGCCAGCCAACTCCTTTGTCCCCGAATCTCTGCCGTGGACGTTGATACGATCGACACGGGGCTCGACGAGCACGGGCAAACTTCCACCCCCGATCATTTGGCGATAAGGAGTTTTGTACCAACTTCTCGTTCTTCAACGGGGAATTGGATGTCGATGGTTCGAGATATCCTGCATCCGCGGCTCCGCAAATAATATCGATAGTAACTGGCGAATCTGATGAACTGTTTGCAATTATTATCGATACTATCGTTGCTCTTCTTGTTAATTAATACTGCGCCTTTGAAGGGTTACTAGTGCCTGGAATCTTGATCGAAATGTAGACGCTGCAATGGAGAGGTATCCATTGTGAAAACGGAGCCAGGTGTTTGGCGCACCTTTGTGTAAAGCGTGAGCGGCATTCCTGCGAATGGCCTCGCAGGAGCTTGACATTTACTACTTAACTGGTTGCAATACAACCTGAGGGGAGCGTGTAACTCTATGTTACTGAGTAACCAGGGCTCCAATGAAGGAATTAAAGTCTTCCACTTCCGTTTCGAATACCTTTCGATGCCGCAGTGTAGTTTCCAGGATAATAGCGTGGATCGTTTAAATTCCACCATGGCGCGCGTTTCGCCGGG
This sequence comes from Andrena bucephala, assembly GCA_947577245.1. Lineage (NCBI taxonomy): Eukaryota > Metazoa > Arthropoda > Insecta > Hymenoptera > Andrenidae > Andrena > Andrena bucephala. The sequence continues at coordinate 116,032,220 of OX387715.1, forward strand.
GATTGTTAAACATACTGTATTTAAAATCGCCGTTCGCGGGGCCGTTCGCAGTCGATTAATTAACAAATCCGCCGCGCTGATTCTACGGGAGATTTGCATAAAACGTTCCCCGCTTTAATGGCGTATAATTTTCTCGCCGTTCAAAGTGAAGCGGCCCCGTAATGTCGCATAACAGAGGCCGCGTAAACGATACAGCGCGAAGCTATTATTGACCATATTTGGGCGGCGAGCGTTGGCATAATGTCAGCGCGAGGTGTTATTTAATCTGTTAGGTCTGGTGGCTCGCGCGCGATAAAATCGTTTAACTCTGCACCGCGGAATATATCGTCGCACTTCCGCGAAGTTTTGTTGGTTTACATCCTTCCGGGGGCTCTAACTCTTTCCGTGGCGCGAGAGTTACAATTCCCGTCGTAGAACGGTGCGAAGAGTCAATAAGGGGGGTTATCTGGCGCGGAGCAGTTATTCCCTCACATACTAAACGGCAGAGTGCGAAAGAAATCAATGATTAGGCAAGAAAGTCGCGGGGGATGGCGGCCTCGCGATGAAAACTCTTCCCGGGGCAAGTGGAAAATGTTCCCGGCACAAGGGTTTCAACCCGCAGAGACAGAGCCTGATAAACTCGCGGACGTTTTCGCCGCGCGTGTATCCCTCTATCGCGACACTCGACACGTACAGTAGGAAATCGAGTTGGCTGGCGAGGGTGAGCGAGAGAGAGAGAGAGAGAGAGAGAGAGAGAGAGAGAGAGAGAGAGAGAGAGAGGAAAAATGACAGTCGAGCCTCGGGAAAAGCAATGAAAAGAGCGACCCGAGGGAGCGAGAGGCGTAAGCCGGTCTTTCTCGAACGCTTAGCGAGAAATTGCCCGTTGCATTCATTCGCGAAGGGCGGACTCTTCGCGGAAGGGCTTCCCGATTCCTCGCCGCGAAATTATTAATTTCCAACGAGAAATCCCGTTTAATTTCGCTGCGCCGCCGAAGACAATGCGGCCACCTACTTGCCCCTTGCCCCCCCCCCCCCCTGTGTGCTGGCGTTTTCCACCACTCGGGTGAAATCCGTGATTTATGAGGTAATAACGAAGGATACTTTCTCTGTGGCGCTTCAGGTGACGTGGCTTCAGCAACACAGCAAGGACTCGTTTCGGCTGCTCACCGTTGACAGGATACCGTACAGCGTGGACCAGAGGATCAGCTTGAACTTTAGGTAACAGGGAGTCACGGAATGCAATAGACTTTAGGGGTATAGTAAATAACGTGCCTGCTCGAGGAATTTAGATGGGAATTTAGTAGAACGAAGGGGATACTTGAATGCGCCACTGAGGATGAGAGTATCGTATGCCAATTTCACTTAATTATCAGAAGCTCAAACGAACGAGATTACGGGGCCTCAACTTTTCAACTCAATTTTCCCACCGTTTCAACGCGAATCACGCATGTCCTCGGGGGTTGGAAGTGTCTCTGGCGATCGATAACGTCGATGGCAGGTAAATTAAATTTTCTGTCTGTTTGATCCTTCAGGTATCCGAGCAATTGGAGATTACAGATACAGTACGCGTCCCCGAGGGACTCTGGCCTGTACAAGTGCCAAGTTGCGACGCATCCGCCGTTGGTTAAAAAGATTAACGTTATCGTCACGGGTGAGTGAACCTTTTGATCGTGTATCTGGCCAATCATGTATTTGACGAATTCCATTGAGTTGAATGCACAGTTTTGATACTTATCTAGCGATAAAAACCACAGGGGTTCCTTAATTTGTTGCAGCGTATGTTACATAATTGTTAGAATATTGTCAACGATGTTTCCAATGCAATTTTCAGAAGTCGATTTAGCAAGTCGTTGAATTAAAGCAGCAAGGCTTTAAATTAACGATATGCCTGGCAAATCCTTTGAAATAGCATTAGATTGCATCAGACATCTGGTGTCGGATTATTTGCAGTCCTATTCTACTTGACAATCGTGTGTTTGCCTCATAACTACTTGCAGGATATTTGTCTCCACTACTTATCGGATGTGTCTGAGCACATATGGGCTTGCACCACTTACTGCTTGTTTACCCATTACATGGCCCTATTATCACTCGTGTATCCCCCATGCCTCCCACATGTATTCCTATATATACGATCTTTAATACCGCATAATCCCGAGAAACACTCCATCACCCATTTTTGAAAATATTTCAAGGAAAGAACAAAAACCCACACTCAAACAAAAGCTTAAGGGGACCGTCCGGTCTAAAAATCGATTTTCCTTTTATTTCATTTTTCGAATGTTCAACCTTTTAAGAATACGTGTTTAAAAGGATTATTTGAATTTCGTAAAATTCTCGAAGTTACAGGCATTTGAATAGCGGGAAATGTGTAGGTACAACCCAGCCACTTGGCACTCACGTAAAACTTTGAACGCGTTTTTCTCGAATCATGATTTTTCCGAACGGTAGACAGCATAACAAACGAAATTATTAACCGATTCCATAAAACTTGGTGGCATTTTCTTTGTAAATGTATTCACTATCGCATCACCCTTTGACCATCAATTTTAGAGGTCATAGTTTTTCGTTATTAACATTTTTAGGCGCAGAATTACCCCCTTTTTCGCATGTTTGTGTTCAAACGTGTACCAAACATCGCCATTTCGCTTTATTTGCCTTCTTAAAGGCTGATGCGATAGTGATGGACACAACCTATAAGAATACATTTGGTTTTTTTAATTTCAAACAATTCTACCTCGAGTTCTACTGTCTACCGTTTCCGTCTCTATTGTTGCTGCAGTGCACTGCATGCCACGTAAAATTCGAACCATTATAGAAAAATGAAAAAAAAAAAGAAGTTTTTATATCCTGGAAGAACGAATAAAGAAAGGCCATAAAGTTTTTTACTGCAAGTTGTATACTTTTTTGAAAAAAAAATCCTAAAGATCACCCATTTTTCGAGCGTTTTGATCGGACGGTCCCCTTAAACCAAATTTTCCTCAGCATCTCTGCAATAGCCTCCCACGCACCTGGAACCTTGTTCCTATCAACCCCTACAGTGGCCAGCAATCGAATCCAGAACTGTACAACCAACCTCTCTTCTCAATCCCTCGCGCACCGTCGTTCCGCCTCCCAGGATCCTCCCTCCTCCACCTATAAAGTAACTAGAAGAATCCCGGAACGTTCTAATCCACTCCCCAAGGCCCAATTACTCCCCCCGCCTCCCCCCAACAAATGACCAGGCCGACATCAAAGGGGCACGTAAACAAAACCGCGCGTGGCGCCCGAGCGGAATTTCGCTCGCAGAGCATCGAAGCCACTTTCCCGTCCTCACCCCTCATTTTCCCGGGTCGTGTCCATCGAGCTGCTTCCCTTCTGGAGGGAATCCCATCGACGTTAGGAGCGAAGCTTGACCGAGACGAAACGACGGACGGACGGGGAGGAGAGAGAGCGACATTCGAGACTGGGAAAGGGACGGATGTAGCCGGAGAGGCGGATGGAAAGGGTTAGGGTCCAGGATAGGTATTGCCTGGCGGGTCTCGCGACCCCCCCCCAATCCCCTTACGCCGCCAATTCGGCGCAATGGAAACCCGCATTTCCTCGGCTAAAGCGTCTCGTGGCCGGTAATCTGATCCGATCCGAAGAGGGCTGGCCCGCCGTCGAACAAAAGCCGCCGTAAGGACCAAGTAGGGCAGAACAAACCCGGATGGACCGGCACTGCTACACGATTCCTTTCCCCGTCTCTCCCTGCTCGCCCTTGCCAAGCGTGCGTCGCGTTCTCCGTCGATCGTTGGCGCGTCTTCCGCGACCCGGGACAGCTGGAATTTCTTTGACCCCCCTCCCCCCCCCCCTTTGGTTCGTGCCGACGGGGTCACCGGGGAATTCAGGGTGGCTCGGTAGTTTCGGGCACGGAAGGATCGATAGGCGACACTCGTTGCTCGTCGATTAAACAAGTTTCGCGGGGAGATGGCTCGTTCGGGGATGATCGATGGGGGACGGCGCCTCCCCCGAGCGAAGTGATCGATCGTACTACTTAATTCGAACGATTCAATGTATCGCCGGGTTAGATGGGCTGGTAGTGACAGGCCGGGACGCTGGTACTTGGGAATTATTTATTCCCGGCTGTCACAAATATGCCCGCGCTGAAGATAAGGGAGAAGCTGAGGTCGATGAACCGCTTCGTGGTACGCCGTGGTTTGCAGCGACAGCTCGTGATCCTCGGCTGACGTGAGAAGTGGAAGCGGGGAACGGCGTCGCGTTTTACAGTCGCCGGTACAAAGATGCAAGAGAACGGAAGGAATCGACTTAACGGGCACTCAAGCTGCTGGAAACTTTCGGAGATTCGACCGCGTTAAATCTCGCCGACAACGTACCGTGGGAGTAAACAGTTCTGGGGAACAAAGTAGCAGTTTTACGGGGACACTTCTGTTTCCTCTTGAACACAACAAGTCCGCTGAGCTACAGGCCACGGAGAGGAAGGAGAACGTAAGCACGATTAAAGAAGAGCCTCATCCTTTCTGTGTCGTGCTACTACTTACTCGACGGGATTGCATGTTTGTCAGTGGAGGTTGCAAGAACAACGAAACGATTGCTGGAACGTGCAGTCGTCTGTCAACGGACAGACGTGCCCGGTCCTTCGGGCATCGATCATCGAAACGATTAAGGCAGAGATTGATACGCGTTCGTCGGGCTCCATTATTGTTCGGTGGCCAACGCTTGCGACAATATTTGCAGCGCAGCAGTCCTGTTTTCGCGGGTAGTAATTTATTAAATCGTTTATTACGTCGCCTCCTTGTACGATATACCGGACGACGAAGGGGATGCCAACAGGCGTTTCTTCGTCAGATATTTATCGAAGCCACTCGAGGGATCTTGGACCGAGCCTAGAAGTCACGCGCTCTTATGGAACTCGTGCATGAGGTGGACAGGTAGGTGTTATCTTGGAAACCAGTAACTGGTGACACAGTGGCGAGCAAACCAGACCAGCTTTCTCATGGAATGTTTTATGCATCGGGATTGTAATTGCGTCGAGTCGTTATGAAGTCTATACGTGACCGCGACAAGAAGAAAACCGGACGCGGGGAAGCTTAATCCCGTGAACGGTCGATCAGAAACAGTGGAAATGACACGGACTGCGTCAATAAAGTACGACGTCCATCAATAACGCCGATGAATATTCAGGCTTCATGAATACCGAATTAAATTTATTTAAAACTCCATTCAATATTCATGAATTTTTATCGATTCCCATATGCTGACAGTTGACGTTCCGCCGTTGATTATCGATTCCTTGGCTTCGTGGCATCCGTACGATCGTTTCAAAGTCTTCCACCCCTGGTCTTGAAACAATCATCAGAAAATAACAGAGGATCTCAGAACCTTTACTCATGCACGCGGAATAATAATTCCAGACCAATTACCAAGTAGCACATTCAACCTCTAAGAGTTACTACAACAGTAACCGTCACCCTTCGCCTTAATTCAATTAAATTTAATTACGAACGACGCAGTATCCTTCCAAGGTGGCCGATAATATTGTCAGAAAGGAAGGGCCGCTTCAGAACCGATCGTAAACCATGGTATACGTGCTATTGGCCAGAATGGCGGGATACTCGGGACAGAAAGGAAGGGACGACGATGTTTTCCAGGCCTGGTGTTGTTGGAGCCATGAACGTGAGCCCTGCTCTAATTAAAGGCGCCTCGAATCCCGTACTTGCTGGCTTTTAATCGCCTCCACTGTCACCGGGATGGGCCGTACGTAACGTTCCACGCGAGGGGGTTGCTCATGAAATTCCCTTTGTCTCGTAGCGAACGGAGGAACAATGACTTAGTTGCCAGGAAGCCCCTTGTATTTAACGAAACTACTTCTCTTCCGTATGTCCGCGTTGCTCGCGAGAAAAAAAAAGAGCATACGCGCTACAATCGAGCTTAACGCACTCCGCCTCTATTTACATAATGAGCTATCCCCGGTGAAACGCTTTGCAGCGCGCACGTTTTAGACAATCCGGATAACGAGTGGAGAAAAGTAACTGCTCTATCTTGAAACAGGAACGTTGAAATTGTATGGATCCCTTTTCAATAAATTCGCGTCGTGTGAAGCGCGAAGACTGAAGGCGACAGAGTTAGCTGTTACCCCAACCACCACGTGTGTATTTATTTTTCCTTAATAATGGAGGAACAAGAACGAACGCTCGTCAACTTGGACATTTATCTTGTTCGCATTCACCGTCGCGACGCGGACCGCAGAAAAGCATGGGAACAGCCGTTCAGCGACAGCTCGAAGTGTTTCATAGAAATACAGGAAGTTTAAGAGGCTCGATGTATCAGCATCGAAGGGAAATCGATTCGCGAAATCGTCGGAGAATACGCGGACGGAGACGGCGTGGAAGCCGCGCCATACGGAGCCGCGGAATCCAATTTAAATAATACTTGCCTTTCTTCCCTCCTTCTTTGCCGCGACTTCTGACGTGCCCATGGGAAAGCATCCGGCTGGATCCGCGCGCCCCCCCCCCCCCGCCCCGCCCCCGTCGCTCGCGACTATTCGTCCCAAAGGAGCTTAAAAAATGATCCGTCGAAAGAAATTTCGAACGCGACGCGACCGTTCGTCTCTCGCCATCCTGTTCCGCTGGATTAAATTCTCTATTGAATTCCACGCTGCGTCCGTTCGACGATCCGACGCTTCCGTGCCGTGAATGGCTACCTCCTTTCGTCCAATATTCCACGGGACCGGTGTTATTCCGTGGATCGTCTTCGCAGGGAAATACGACCGACGTCACGCTCCAAGTAAGCCTTATTACTCGCGATAATGGAATAACGATGATAGTACTGGTGAGCACGTAGGTACCAGTGAATTGTGGGCAGAATCCAAAGCTCTTTTTATCGAGGCAAAGCTAGAAACTCATAAAAAAGACAGATAACACACAAAAGTCCGTAATGAATTAGTAGCAGCTGGTGTCACCCTACTTTACGCGGAGTAATTGCCGCCACATCGGTGGGTGACTGTGGACAGGATTGAAATCCTTGCGTTCGTCGCTCGAGAGGAGCGGTTCTGGACATTATACCAGCTGAAAAGTGTTCGCCGAGCAATTATTTATCCGCTCCCATCAATCGGCGAGTTCGAGGCGCTCGCGTGACGTGGTGAATCGCTTGGCCTGTCTATTTTTAAGTGATCCTTCCGCGTGCACTTCGTGATACGGGGTTTGGTTTTTCGCCGGGGACATCCGGCCGCGGGGGAAGCCGCATCCTAGATACCGTGATTCGCGACACGCGGCACGAGCTTCCGGATCCAGCCGATCTATCGACGTTACAGCCTTTCCGCTTTCGAGTGGCTGACAGGCCGGATCCATCTGCTTCCGCTTCATCCTTCAGCTTTGGCGCCGAACAGGCCGACGCGATCGAGTTTACAGATTTCCCGGGCTTCCACCGTTTCGGCAAAAATGCTCCGGGAAATCTGTCACTCCCAGTGTCGGCCCCTTTAGCAACGCGAGCAGCTGCATATAAATTGAAAACTTGGGAGCAGCAATGCAAATATTGTAATAGATTGATCACTCCGTTTCGAGCTAACATGAATATCGCGTGGGGGAGTATATCGAGGCTTGCCTTTCCAATTTTCCATTCGAACCTGGTAAGAAGGCGTGGGTAGGGAAGGGATCAGTTGGTTTCAGAGTGAGATGTCCCGCAGTGCCCTCGTTGTGTCATTATCCTCTGCTTTAGAGATATTAATCTGGGGCTTATCTTGTGTCTGATGGAACTCGTCAGAAGGCAGAATCTACTGACGTGGTGTCTGAACACTGATCGCATTGTTCTACTGAGGCAAGCTTCTAATCTGCGATTAGTTCTACTGCTATTTTACACGTCTGACTAGTGGCGGACCTAGTCTACTTGCCCCACTAATAGCTAACTGTGCAATAACGTGGCTCTTATTTTTACGCTTGGTGAAAGTTTTTTCAAGATTTTCTTCGCGGCACCCCCCAGAATAGTTCGAAATAATACAAACAATATCTGCGTAAAGTTTGTGCGCGATCGGATAACGGGAAAAGGTGCCCCTGGGACCTTGAACATTTAAATAATTATTTAACATTATTTAACTCACAATGTCGATTTTATATAATATCCTCGAAGTTATTGATTACATAAAAAAATATGTCAAACAAAAGTTGTAGATCCAGACAAGGAGCATATTTTATGTTGTATTACTTTTTTTCTTGTTCGACAAACGGTTTTCAAAAAAAGTCCGAAATACTAAAAAAAAATTATTTTTCAAGTGTTGAAAGTTTAATTACTTCTCGAACATTTTTTATTTATGATGGCGAAAAGAAATTATAATTTTTATTTTCGAGGACTATTTTTTAAACATTTAAGGGGGGCATATACCGAGATATGCAAACGGGATAAAAAATCCATATTTTCAGTGTTTGATATGTCATGAATGTTTCCTGAAAATTAGAGACCGAAATTCGCAAAAATATTGAAGATATAAACATAAGAAATTAAGTATGCTCATTGGTAACAGAGACGTAACTGCATTAATATTTAGAGTTGAAAATAAAAAAATACACATTACTTTTAATCTTCATAAATAGGAAATGTTCGAGGCAGATTTAAATTTTCAAAATTTAAAGAAAAATCGGGCATGAAATCTTGCACTATTTAGGTAATAAAAAAGAAACTATGAATCAAATATAAAATCCGCGCTGTAAAAAAAAACCTGAGTAATAGTGTATCATATTGCCATGCAAAATTTGAAGTAAATCGGTTGACTTTTTTCGAAAACCGTTTGTCTCACGCGAAAAAGTAACACAACATAAAAAATGCTTCTTGTCTGGATCTACAACTTTTGTTTGACATATTTTTTTATGTAATCAATAACTTGGAGAATATTATATAAAATCATCTTTATGAGCTGTTAAATAATTATTTAAATGTTTAATGGCCCAGGGACACCTTTTCCCGTTATCCGATCGGGCTCAAACTTTACACAGATTTTTTTTCTTATTATTTGGAACTATTGGGGGGGATGCCACAAAAAAATCCAAAAGTTGAAAATAAGAGCCAACCTACTGTACAAAGAGTGTGGATAAATTCAATTTGAATCTTAAACATTAATTACGTTTCATCTGTACGCGTCCCCATAGAATTTCCAACACTTCTCCGCTTGTTGAGGAACGTTTCACCAACTCTTTCAAGGATCATAATCTCACTCCTTCGTTAAAACTATTCACCGAAGTGGTCCCCGCACCGCGTGACATCCCTCTTTTGAACAGCAGGAGGTGGAAATGTCCACATGGTCCCGGAGGCGCCATTTTAACACTGAGAACTGCGTGCTCTGTCTGAACCATGGCCTCGTCGAGGTTCCGGGACATTTCAGGGTTCAGATTAGGATCCGCCAGGGTACGCAGATGCTCGCTGGCATAGAAATTTTATTAACATAGAGACGTCCACGTCCAATGCTCGCCCCGTGTCCCTTAATTCCCAGCGTCCCTCCGTGTTTGAAATTCTCAAAAAGCGGTGCGAGAGTTCGTGAAAGGACTCCGCGTCGGTACTGGGCACCGTGACGGAATAAAATTTCAGTTTACGCGCGTGACGCTTTGTTCCTCGTCGACGTAACGGCGGCTAGGTCTTTGAAACTCCCTGTCACAAAGATATGTTTAGCAATCCGCGAATACATGCCCACCTAGCTACGGATCTTTTCAACGATCCACGTGAATATGCTCCAAGAGCCAGCCATTCCTCGCGCGCTCATCAAAACGCCCTAGTTCGTTGAATTATTACAAATACCGCTGTGAAACAGCTAAAATTCAGAAGAGCTTCTATTCACACATCCGTGGCGGACCTTCGAAGCCACCGAATTCCTCGCCCCGATACCTCGAGACATCGCGCCTTGTCCCCATTTCAGCCACTGGGAGCATCGATCATCCGGCAAGGAAGATCGCTGAATTATACGAAATCCGTGTCGAAGGAAAAACAGAGCCACGGAAGAAAGGATATACCTCCCCTGTTCTCCTTAAAGTCCCTCATATATCGTTAGGTTCCCTCGTAACTGCTGTCGTCGATGAAGTCGAAACTGCCGTTCCGTCCTGGAAACTGTCTCGACTTGGCGAACGCCGGTCCCTGGAACAGTACCCTCGGCTGTGAATGGCATGGTAACGGCCTGAATCTCGCGTCCGCCTGGTGAATTACGGAGGCGGATCGTCGTGGAAACGACGCATCGGCGCGCAAGAGGACTGTTACGTCTATCTAAGTAGCTAAACGAGAAAACGTGCCGCGGTAAACAGTCCCCCGTCCGTGGAAACGAGAAGATGAAGAGTCTGAAAGTACGAGGAACGGCAACGACGAGTCTCCAGCCCGAGGGATGAAACGTCAATCCGAGCAAACAGAATGAAATCATAATTCGGAGCGCGGACGCATCGAGCAAACAAGACGTCCCGCATCGCGGCCGGGAAGAAAAAGATTAATTCAAGCGGGATACCCCTCCTCAGCCTGGAACACTCGTCTGCCCGTGTGTAAACGGGCGGGAAAGTGGATGGGAGCGGAGGTGAATAGAGGCAGCGGGGGCGCGAATTTGCATAGCGGTCGACTCGAGAATCGCAGCCGCGACGGCTGCGCTGAATCCTAACGACGACACGGTGGAAAGAGTCGTGTCCGAGGGCGTCGAACGTGAAGATCCAGAGTCGAGACGCAGTTGAGAAAGCGGAGGGAGGAAAGGAGAGATCGTCGGCGTTTAACTGTTTCGAAGCGTTTGCGCTGCCAGTCACGGACGCTCCTCCACGTCGATTTCCTTTCGCGAAACCTTAAAGCAACCGGGGGCCCCACCCACGTTCCTCGAGCTTCTCCCCATCCCTCTACCCCTGTTTCCCTCTCTCAACCCTAATTCGTATGGGCGATCACGTGCCGATACCCTCCTATCTGTGCCCCATTTGTCACCCCACGGCGTTCCCCTCGCGAAAAGATAGCAGCCTCCTGATAATTTGTTGGCTTCCCGTTGGAGGTATCGTCGCGATTCTCTGACAGTATATTATCAGCCGGTGCATCTGACAATTTGGGGGAAAGATCGATGTGGACCCGGGTCACGGGGTACGAATTCTTCGCGATCGGTGAACGCCGTCGTTAAGGAGAACGTTACCGGGGATGGAAGTCGCGGGATGGTTTAATTATACGATGGAAATTAGCTGCTGGAAGTTTCGAAGAAGCCTCAGTTTTGTAACCCGTTGGTTATAAATGCATTCGTCGAGATGCAATGTAGAAGGGATTCGTGTAATTGCGTTCTTGACGAGCTCGTTGGAAACTCGTTTGCGCGATTCGGGAAGGTTAATGGGTGGTTCGGAAAGTTGATAGTGTTTTGGAAGTTGTTACTAGGTATAATAAAAGCGCTCAACTGTTACTTTCCGTGGAAGTTGTTTATTGGCGCCTGGATAGGCAGGAGAGTTTCGCAGTGGCGGCTATCATTCGTGGGGTGTGTCTTGAATTTCAGCGCCGGAGTTGACAATAACGGACGATTCCGGGCGAGTAGTGCCTAAGGAGAGACACCTGAAGGCGGGGAGCGCCCTCAAGCTCAGGTGCGAAGCCAGGGACGTGCTCGAGATCCTCAAGGAGTCTGTCATTTGGACCAGGGGAGATGAAACGCTCACCGACGACGTCAGGTAGATCTCTCCAGTGCTTTCATTCTCCCCCAACCTGTAAATTCTCCCGGCCGTCCCGCCATCCCTGAAATACAGGTACTTGCACAGTCTCTGTTTAAATCTATCCGAGCAATCCTGAATACAAATCAATGGATCGTTCCTTACCGAATACGTTGCGTCCGATCGCCAATTCCCGTGAAGCACGAAACGCGGACGGTCGTGACCCATCCTCCGGGAGCACTTCCACGGAAAGACCAGGCTGTCTTCCTCGCCACTCCGAGTTAATGAAATTATCAGACACAGACTGTAAACCGAGCGCAAAAACACCTCGAGACCCATATCCGCGAAACGATAGGAGACTCGGTCCCGCCTTTCGTCAGCTCCTACCGCTACCAAGAAATCCTGGTCTCCTTTCCTCTGGACCATAACGTGGACACGTATTCCTGCGCGGCGGTATTACCGCGGTACGTGAGCCGGATGTGGGTTAACCCCGGATATCTCGTTTCCAGCGAGAACAGGACGACAGAGATCTCGGCTGGCATGGAGGTCCTGGTGATAGTCAGCACCCTGATCGTCGAGAGGGCCAGCCCGAGGCATGCTGGCAACTACAGCTGCGAGGTACCCGGAAAGGCCAAGACCACCATCGCGGTGCACGTTCTCAACGGTGAGTGTTCTCTCATTTCCACGTGATTTTCAAGAAAAGAAGGAAAAAGAGGAATAAACGGGATGTGGTCAGCTTGGTCCTAAGTCGCTTCATTAACATCTTGTGTCTTAACTTACCTGCGTTACTGGCCACCTGTGAATTCGTTCAAAGGAACTGGACCAGAGGATTAGATTACCCCTCGTATGAAATTTAACGCGAGAGGATATTAATTACCATCGAACGTTCGAGTGCCTTCGCATGGAAATTAATGCCTTCGCTACGTTGGCTCGGTACCGTTGAAAAATTCATTAATTTAAATCGCGCGATCGTATATTAAAGCCTTCGAGAAGATGATAAAAGCGATTCCTGTAAAAAATTGGGCTTGCTCCGCGGCGGGAGGGTCGCGATTTATCGCGTCGGTCCTGTTTTTCTCTCACAATTATGGTGGGAGGCGGACATCTCGACCGTGCAAGCTGCTCGCGATCCTTTGTACCAGCGATCGCAACGAGTCGAAAAGAAAGCAGCAGGTGAAAATATTACCGGCTGAATACCTTTTACGCTGCAATTGATCAGCATTCTTCGTCCACTCTTTAATTACAAGAGACAAAGGGGAATTGCAAACATTCTAAGCGAGGAACGCCCACAAAAGAAGCGACTGCACAGCTGGGCGGAATAACGCTGCAGACGTTTGAACGCTACCGAGGAAGAAAAGCGACAATATGTTCGCTCTGTATCGACAGAAGTCACGTGAATCGCCGAAAGCACGACGAGAACGCGACGAACTCGTCGGCATTATAACGGGGCTCACGTTTTCAGGATGAAAGGAGCTGAAAGCTCTCGCGAAAAAGCGCTTTTTCGCCAGAAATCCTTCCGGTTTTTAGATACAGAGAGAAGAAGTTCTCTCCCCTGTTCCCTCGTTCTCGATTGTGCGATCGCAGACATAACAGACGTTTCTACTTTCACGGGGTGGGGTGCGTTCGGGGAGCGGGAGGGGCGAGGGGGTAGGGGGAGGGAGGAGGGGGGGGGGTGGTACACACGACCGCGAGTCACTTTTTTTCCCCTCGGTGTTCCAGCGCTGCGGAAAATGGGACGGTCACGATCCAACCCAACCCCCGGCCGTGCGCGATGCCTTTCGATCTTCGTCGACTCGAGCCCTAATAACTGGGCTTCTCGTTGGAATTACAAATGGCTTCCGACCAATGTCCCAGTGGGTGTAACCGGGGGGGATAACGCGAGATTAATCTGGTCGTTAGAAAGGTAATCCTCGATCGAATTACTTTGACCCGTTTCCATTCTGCCCTTCGATCTTTTTTTCCCCCCCAGTCGTGACACGAATGCCGCGGTTGCTCCCCAGGAGCACCGGAGTGGCACGGGTTACTCTGCGGAATATGTTAGAATTTTGCATGAAATCCGATCGATATCCCCACGTTCTGGGCATAAACGGTCTCCGTGCACAAGTTGCACTCGAACGTATCGCCAGCATTGCAGCTATCTGCCGCGGGTATCGATTGCTCCGCTGACGAGGGGACGTAACCCCCTCGAAAACGTCTCCAGAGGCTTCCGTTTCTTTTCTATTCCTCCATCGGAGTCGGGACGAGTGGCTTTTCGAACTCCGCAGCGAATGAACGGAACAGTGGTTCCGCAAACGGGGTCAGTCGCGATACTGATTCTGGGGTGCTCGACTCCCGCTTTCTCTCAAGCTATGTCCATTCTTACACGAAGGCTCGTCGCTCCCCCCCAAGAAACGGCCTACACTCTTCTCCTGGAAAGTCGAAAGCGCAATTCCACCCGGCGGCCCCATCCACTCCCGCGGCCGGGGCTCTTTTCAGCCCCCTAATCAGGGTTCAGAAGCGCGAGTCGGGCCAGGCTGACGCAGCTGGGGCGCGATAATGCAGATTAACCGGTGGCGAGGTCGAGTCGACGCCCATGGATGCAATCTTTATGCGCGCAGCTTGGCCCCGCCGTTAGCGAGCCGCCGTTCCCGTCGACGACACGCGTTTCATGGAAATGGAAGCGCCGCCAGTCTAATGTGACGGCGTGGTTCAGAACGGGATGACCGAGCTGCCGGTTGAACAGGAGGAACTCGTTGAAGGGCGGTGCGAGGCGCGACGGGGGCAGAGAAAAGCGCGAGCTACCCGGATGAAAGCAGACGTCGACGGGAATAGGGGAGCGTCGGGGGCCGAGGGTGGCGGCGGCGTTATCGTGCGGGCCACTTTTTTCCCCCCATTTGCAAGCTTTATCCGCCGTGCCACGTAGGCTCCCCTGGATCTTTGACGGTTCGTGACTGTGCGGGCTCGGGGGGGCAGCTTCTAATGCTTCCTGACCCTAGGGGCTCCGCGAGACCTGCCATAAGAACAACTCGAACGGGCATAATAAAGGGATGGAAGGATGGAAGGATGGAAGATGGACGATCCCATGGCACGTTAGACTCGTACCGGCAGAACTCTGCCTGTTTTTCGGCAAGCAAAACCGCTGTGGGCAGAGCAGGGAAATGAATTTTGATTGAGGATGTGGGTGAAGGGGGTCTATGAATATCATGTTCACCGTCTGAGAGGTTCTTTGGGTATATAATGTTTTAATCGACCCGCGCGGAATCCGTGTATGTTGGTGGTATTGGGAGATGAAAGTTTCAAGCGAAGAGTCTGGTATTATTATTATTTTTACGTCTTTATTGCGTCTACATATATACATAGGGGAGAGCGGGGACAAACGTAACGGCGTCATGAAAGTAACGCGCCCTATCCCGCCTTCCACAAATGTTTCCAAAACGTTTGCTTTACATAGTTACGCGTGTTTAATGTTTCTTTTATTCCACGGAGTGACGCTGAGCAATACGACGATTCGTATACTGTGGGCGAGCTGATTTCGTTATTTCTGTTATATCTTCCGTTAGTTCGTTATTTCGTTATATCTCCTCTGTTGGTTTTTTTGTTAATATTCGTAGTGAAACTATAGACATTGATCCAATTATTTGTTAGAGCGTTCTTAGATAATGTCTTTATAAGTTCTTGTATTTGATTTCAATAAATCTTGTATAGTTTGTTAGTTATAACAGTTCTATGCTAAAAAACATGGCTGGGGACAAAAGTAACACGTCATTACGGGGAGAAGTTGAATCCAATATTAACAATAGTTTTTTTTAAAAAATCATAAATATTAGTTACTTTTGGGGCCATTACACGAGATTCCATATTAAATCAAATACACAGTATCAAAGAAATGTTTGAAGCTGGTTATGCTTTCTAATCGTTACCTACTTAAAATATGTTTATTTAAATGTTTGTTTCTATCGTTTCTGAAAATAAAAATCCTATTTTGCTTTGGAAGAAGTGTTTTTACTTAATTGTCCTCAAAATAATTAGTATTACTTTCGTCCTACCCGTGCAGGACAAAAGTAACACTGACAGTCACTGCGGAAAATTGCCATAACTCTTTGACTACTTATCGTGGAAGGCTGAATTTGTGGTCAAATGATAGACCAAGAAACACACTATCTTAAGGCATAATTTTCGTTTTTATATCTGTATGAGGTTAGTCAAATGTAAAAAGTGTTACGTTTGTCCCCGCTCTCCCCTACATATAGCCTAATATTTACAGGCAGGTACTGTTTCCACAGTACCGATGTAGATACAACAGTGCAAAAGGCGAGGTTCAGCGTGACCGCTGCTGTGTACCTAACCATTAACATAAAACTTAAGTAGGTATAAACTGAAACAAGAAAAACTAAGAATATTGAATACGAATGAAAGTTGAGGCAGCACATTTAAAGGAGGAAGCAGATTGAATGGAACGAACATCAGCCGGAAGAGAGTTATAAAATGATGCAGAAGTGCATGAGAAAGAAGCTTGAAATTTGGCGGTGTGATGAGAAGGGATGGACAGTGGTGATTTGAAACGGGTGGATAGTGCAGAATCCGGGTGAAATGATTAATTGGAAGGAAGAAGACAATAGAGATAAGGAGGAGTCCGGCTGGAAAGGATTTTATGAACAAGACAACACAAGTGGAGGATCCACCTCTGACGCGTATTGAGCCAGCCAGAATTATTCTGAAGGGACTTTAACCCGGCGCTAGTGAACTGGGAAATGTAACAAAAATGAGGTAAGGTGGGTTTCCACAGACCTATCCGAATAATGTATGTGTGGGAAACTACGCTGAGGCACGACTCACTGCCACGTATTGTTGAAAAATTATAGGCAATTTAATATTTTAAGAGTCTGTGACACCCCATCTTAGTAACGCCGCGTTAAGGGGTCATTCCGGTTAGCGCTCCATATAAATTCAGCGATTTTCAGGAATTCATTGCGACGAAAATAATTATAGTAATGGAATAAAACTTTTTTCTAATTATTAAACCACATTTCTACAGTAAATAAAAAATATAAAAGTAATAAAATTATTGCTTTTAAAATGCTTTTGAAAGCGGTCTTGATGACATGTTTAAAAATTCATGCCTCGGTCGTGAAGGCGATTTCAGCTGTTGGACTTGACTGAACCGAAAAATCCAAACAGATTCTTAACCCGTATGATTGTCGCCATCGCTCGGACTATAATTAGTGATTCATCTTCAAAATTAGCAAAATGACGGGCAAAATGCAAGAAAAATGTTTTTTTCGGCTTTTTTCTTTCGCTATTTTCGATTTTAAAAGTAGGTTAGACTCGATGAAAATACTTTGTTGTAGTCCCTGCCAGAATCATAGGTGTGCGAAATAAGCAGTGCAAGTTATTAAATAATCGATTCGGTAGATTTTGAGATTACATCTTCACGATGTGGACAAATGACGTTTTGAGAAAAACGCGTTCAAAGTTTTCATGTATAGAGGCCGAGCCTCTGCGCTCCCTACAAAATGCCTCTGTAGGAGCTAAAATGATCTGAAATTTTCCATGAAAATTTAACAGTACATTTTTGAGGATATGTACGTTCGAAAAATGTTTTAAAAAAAAAGCCGATTTTTTCAACCCGTCTAACCGGAATGACGCCGTAAGGTAACTCTGAGATGATTTTGGGGATATGGTCCTGAAACGATCTTGAATTTACTAGAATCGTGTTTGTAAGAGTGTAGCTACTGCAAGCTGAGATTTTCTCGGCACATTTCTCTCACTTATTCATCCAAGAATTGGAAGGCATGAATGAACTTCAAATGAGTTGTACATCGTCTTGGCGACACCCCTCGCGCCGCCTCGACTTGTACACAAGTAACACCGGAACGAGACAATAGAGCACGGATTAGACACGTCTGTAATTTGCTGAATGTCAAACGCTGGAGCATCTTAATTGCTCAAAGCTTCTAGGGTGATTCGCGCAATTAGCGAATTAGACTAATTTCAGTCGGGATCGCATGCATACCGCGTAAGAAGATTAATTATCGACGAATAGAAGATTTATAATTATCGGGGTAGTCGACGTCTCTAGAAGCTTGACACGGTGTAGATCAGATCTCCAGTTAATTTCCAAATTGAATGTCCCACTTAATTAACTCCACGTTTGCCACTCAACGGTTTATAATTAAATTGTCAGCATCTTAAATCGTCGGAGCCATTGAGGAAGGTCTCCATTATAAGCTAAGCAGATTATTATCCAACGGACTTTGCCTTACGATGCTATCGAGTAGGTCAATAGTGACTCCCCGCGTCACTGATAACGCCTCGATCGATTCTCATTCAGAAACTTCCTGACCTCCAACTACGACCACTCAAGATCATCAATTTCGCGCGAAATTTCAGCATCAATCGCGAAATCCCTGCCGGTGAAACCCGCTCAATTTCGTTTAGCACGCTTAACTTCGCTTCTGAGGAGCGATAAAGTCGTTAAAATTTTACGTGGCTCTTCGTGGTCGTGCCCTAATGCCGATCGTCCCGATATATACGCGATGGCCAAGTGATTTCGATCCATCTGACCGGTCCCAGGCGCAAATATCCTAGAGCTTTCTGCGAGCAAACAGCCACGAACTGCGAACAACGTGGCCCTTCGGGTCTGAAACTACTCGCGAATGTGGGTGTGCCCGGTTTTACGGCGTTGTTCCCGGTGATACGCTACTGGTTAAACTCTGAACCACTGCAAGAAGCTAAATTCGCGTAAATCGTGGTCGCTAATCCTCGCACGAGCAAGATATGTAGGATGGTGGCTCCAATTTCCCAGAAATTTCAGTTTTCACCGTTACGTTTCAATTATACAGTGGCAAAATCTCTGGTTACGCGATCCAGAGCGTAAAATAGGAAGCATAAAATTGAAACTTACTGTATGGTAGAAATAAATAAAACCAATGGAATGCGAGAACCGCGTGCCCTCTTGTTATGAGAGCTCGATCCATCGCCGATATTTTCGCGTGATAGATACGCATCTATGCATATAAAACCGGAAACAAAGTAAAATTTATCAGTTACTGCAATGCTTCGCATCGAAAATCCATTATAGTTAATGGATAATTGGCTCTTCTAAACGAACTCGTTAACGAGCGAAATCATTACCAGTTGCACGGCTTGGCGGAAAAATCGAGTGCCCGAATATTAATTTCGGATGCAATCAAGTAGCCCCGGTGCTACCGTGCTGATTAATGTTGCATATTAATTTCCTCTTTACGATCGCCCCTGGATTCGAACGAATTGGTCGTTCGGTTTGCTTCAATGTTTTATACGCCGATGACTGCTATTTTTGCCATCTCTGAAGAAATATAATCCAGTCCTATGCTTTCCTACCCGTTCAAACAGAAATATACTGAATCGACTTATTTTCGGCTGTACCTTCTCTCGCAGACTTTCCAATGTATGTACGTTCATGGATAATTGAACACCTTGCAGCAAGCGTGGTGCAACTCCATTTTTTATTAGCTTTTGAGTTATGACGTGTAATATACGTAAAAAAAATCTACATCATTTGGTGCACGTTTGGTGCAAACCAGATAACGAACTAGCGATTTATTGCAAATTTGAAACCTTTACCCGCATTACCGTTTTATGTAATATTTTTGTTTCGGGCAGCTGCAGATTTGAAAAATTCGCCAAAAATAGAAATAAAGACCGAAAATATATATTATATAATTTTATATAAAAAAACATGTATTATATAATTTTTCAATTAGTGTTCTCTTCTTAATGTCAAGTCAAAGCAATAATTTTATAAATAATTTTTTCATATTTTACTCGAAGTTGGTAGGGGGAGTTGGGGCACTTTGGTGCAAGGGGCACAATCAAACATTAATATTCTTTTCATATTTAGAAACAGTCAGAAGTTCAAAAAATGATCACAAAACAGTATACTCTATGATCTTGAAAGATGATATAAGATTATAAGGTAATACCCTATAGATATCAAGATAATATCAATGTTTGATTGTGCACCCTGCATCAAAGTGCCCCAACTCCCCCTAAAGATGGAACTGCACTCCTTTTAAGGGGGGAGCCCTATTTAGGACGCTAGGAATAAGGTGATTCTTGGGAATTTTTTTTCTAAGAAACTGTTAAGCGGATCTTTTCAAAACTTTCAGGGTATTTTAGTTCACAGTCAGACAATAAAAATTAATTTTTACGTTTTAAAGTCTTCGGTAGAAATGGAGATATATGAACACGTTCGTTAAGACTCGCGCGCCGGAGTTGCAAATTGGCGATTGTAATGGTGGCCCCATTTCTTCCCTGAAATAAAAAAACCAAGGATTTTCTTATTTCTAGTATAATTACATTGTCGACGAACCTGAGACATTGATAAATAAATTGAATTGAATAACTCTTTTTCCATAAATAGTACGAAATATCTTTGGGCAGAATCGTAACTTTTTCTTTCAAGTCCCACCAATTTGTCAACTTTTAACTATTTTTCCGTTTGTTAGGTTCATCGACAATGTAATTATACTAGAAATAAGAAAATCCTTGGTTTTTTTATTTCAGGGAAGAAATCTGGCCAGCATTACAATCGCCAATTTGCAACTCCGGCGCGCGAGTCCTAACGAACGTGTTCATATATCTCCACTTCTACCGAACACTTTGCAACGTAAAAATTAATTTCTATTGTTTAAATGTGAACTAAAATACCCTGAAAGTTTGGAAAAGATTCGCTTAACAGTTTCTTAGAAAAAAAATTCCCAATAATCACCTCATTCCTAGCGTCCTAAATAGGGCTCCCCCCTTAAGGCTGCTGCAGACACGTCCAGTAATTTAGTCGAGTAGCGAGTAATTTAGTAATTTACCATTGTTTTACCCAAACTACTCGACTAAATTTAAATGTCCACACACGGTAAATTACTAAATTACTCGCTGTTCCACTAAATTACCGTACGCGTCTGAACCAGCCTTTGCAAGATCCCCGATTGATAAAGTTCGTTTGAGCTCGTTGAGTGGAACGATTCGCGTTTTCACGCGCGTTCTAAAGAAAGCGAGAGATATTCCCCTGTTTAAAATGTCGGCCACGCGTGGCGTCATTTTTATTCGTGCTCGAGCCTCGGCTATCATCCACCGGCCCCGAAAAATCATGCAGCTAACGCGTCACGTCGACTCTTCTTAAACGAAATAACTTACTGCCTGTACGTGCCCCGGATCCGAGGTGGCCCGATAATCGAAGCGGAGGCCAGCCTGCGCCTCCGTGCTCCCTACCGAGCTGGCTGCTTTATTTTCCACGAGGTGACGAAAGGACCACTGTGAACTCCCGCCGGAGCTATTTTCAGCGCTCACGACCGCCTCGTAGAGAGAAAGTCTCACGACGACGGAGGCCAGTCTGTCGGCGCCGCGACTTAATCCACTAATTCCTCTTTCTCCGCGGCCGTCGCGAGGTAAATCAAAAGGCTGCCGACGCGAGCGTTGCGCGGGTCTAATTAAGCCGCGCTCGGGTCCTCGATAATTTCGAGTCTCTCCTGTAATTCGTGCTTAATTCGTGGACATTATTCTCGGGAATTATTCCTATCGTGGCTTATCACAAAGGCATATCTTGTCTTCTCTTTCATTCGGGTATGGCGTCGAAGCGGTTCTCTTTTTATAATATCAAGAGCAAATTAGATATGAACATTCGGCAAAGAACGGCAATTCTAGGTGAGAGAGGATTGTATCCTCGTATCCCAGCATCTAGACCGTAGTTACGGGGCCAGGAAGTGGCCAATACTAAACTCTGCTGCGTGATTCCGAAACGAGGGTTCCGCCTGCAGGAAGTGTGGCCGCATATGAGCCGAAACGGCCCTTCTGACCCGTGACCTTCCGTTTTATCCCCGTGTGCCGTCATTTTGACAAGTTTATCGCCGGATCGCGGATGATAGAACGCTAACGCGGGGGATCCCTTTGTCTTTATCAAAAGGGACCCCAGCGCTGAGGGTAACGTGGACTCGTGATATATGCGGTTGCGAAATTTTTAATAAAACTTGGGGATGCTGAAGAAGGAAGCTTTCTTTAAATGCTACAAATGGAAGAGGTTGTATGTAGACGTCAAGCATTGGAAAGTAAGGGAATGAGTTGAACTATGGGTGGTGGTTCTCGTTAATAATTTCCATCCTGATAATCCAGCTGATCGTGCACTAGTAGAATCATAACGTTTGTGTAAGCCTACTAGTGAAATAGACGACAAGACGATTGCACGTCGTTTGAAGATCGATAAGTCAACAAGCAGCCGTGTAGTATCACTGAGTAAAAGAAAGAAAAGAGCGCGACACTATATAAGAGGACTGAAGGAAAGCCCTGTACACTGAAATCCTCGACGCGAAGACAAACTTGCCCGCGGAAAAAGTCAACATAACAGACACACCGCTGCCAGGATAAAGGATGAAGGAAAACTCGGGTATATCTGAAAAGTGGCCGGCGAAATAGTTTGGGGCGAAACTCCCTTGGCATGAAATGAAACTTCCAGCGTCGTGTAAGAAGTTAACCGAAAAATAGAACGGAGAGAAGTTAAGAGAAGCGTCGATGCGCCAAACAGAGTTGCAAATTCGAAAAACCAACACAGGGGGGGGGGAGGGATCCCCGTTGCGGCGCTGACCGCGGCTGGAGGGTCTTGGAATTGAAATTCCTGACTCCGTGCCGACCAGGGGGCGAGGAAGTGGTCAATAGGAAGTTCTGCTACGTGCACTGCCGTCCCAGAGCACTCTGCTGCGTGCAGGAAATGTATCCAACAGGGCTGAATCGAAATAACAATGGAGAGTCGGCGGACGGTCGAGCTGCGACTACATTGCCCGGTGAATGTGCCGCTGTTGTCCATTGATTAGTAAACCATTCATGCCAGCCAATTGCCACGACCGTGCACGCACACGTACCTCGTTATTTTCTTGTTTTCGAAACGTCACACGCTATAGGTTCGGCGGGCACGCCGCGTTATCCCAATATTACTTTTATCGATCGGGCCCGGCGAACCATCGAAATTTTCGAGGGGCTGCATCGGGAACCGAAGCGCACACCGTCTGCCAAACAATTCCACAAGGAATTCCGCCAAGTTTCGATTCTAGACTGGATTAATTAACCCGTTGGTTCCGTTCGGTGGTTTATCGAGGGTTCGATTATCGCGTCGGCTAATACGCCAGCGACGACTGTTCGATATTGTTATAAACCTCGGAACGCGAGCATACCGTTGATATTGGGTTAATCAACGCACACTGCTTCGGTGCCTCAAGTACGCGTGCCGTTCCCCTTTGCCTCCACGCGATGAGAAAGATCAAAGTATTCTTTGACAAGGGTCGGAGGGAGGGGCGAAAGGGTAGCTTCTTTTTTCAAGCGATCAACGAGCCTCTTCAGCGTATCGTCGAATCTGGTGCCGTCAGCCTCGATATCTTTACCAAAGCACGCGTGGGAACGCTAGACTGAGATTAAGAGGGGCTACGTGAATTCTAACGTTTCCATCTGGAGGGGGGGGGGGGGGGGCCGAGAGGAAAGCGGCCAGATGAAATTGGAAGAAATGGAGGGAAAACGCGGACCACGGCGACAGATTTAAGGAAGATGAAAGGTGCCCGCTGGAAGCGAAGGGAGCAATCGCGTGGAAGAAGGAAAGCTCGACGTGGAAGTCGTTTAAAAGGGCAGCAAGAAGAATCGGTGGGAGGGTAAAATATAGAAAGCGAAACAGGAAACAATGATGGGGGGAGCTGGACACACGAGTTCACGAACGAATGTCACGGAAATCGGCGGGATAAATCTCGAATTCGAAGGACGGGGGGGGGGGGGGATGAAATTGAAAGATCAAAGAGACAGTCGTGGAAACGCTGGGGAGCAAGAATTCTCGGATGGAAAGAAGCAAGCAGAGTGTACGCGGATCTGTTTGGGGATCGAGGAAAAGTCGTGGGAAGCGATGAAGGAGGTGACGCAGGGACACGAACAGGCAACGAATTGAAAAATTCCAGGAAGAAAACGAAAGATGGGAAGGAGGCAGAAGCTGGTCCCGCCGGAAGAGGGGAATCAAGAGAGACAAATTCCACAGCGATCCTGGACACCGGCCAGGAGCACGTTTCCTATCGAGGTCTCGAGACGAGGCGGGAGGACGTTTCGTCGATCCTCTCTAGAGGAATCGGATGATCGATAATCACGGGGGTGGCTTCGAGAGCTCGACAACGCGCGGACAGGTACCTATTTTTCCAAGCCCCGAGAATCTCGAATCTCCGACGCTGATGATCAAGTTCCGTTTCAATCTGTGCTGCAGATTTTTTCACGATAGCTCCTTTTTTTTATAAATATGTTTATTAACAGGATTAAGTACATTCTACAATAAATACCAGGCGTTAAAAACATTATAAAAAATAGCCTTACAATAGAAGATAAATAGAAGACTAATTGTTCCAGATGGTGGAAACTTCTTAGCTGTACCATAACAGTCGAAAGATCTTTGGTAATAACGTTTTTGGTGGACGTAAAAATTCAAAAAGAATTGCACATCATGCACCACAAGAACATTGTGGAGACATACGCAAAAGGGGGAAAATCAACTAGCCAGAAGGAGAGCAAAAAACCCCATGCACAATCTAACACCAGCCCAAACTATAAATAACTATGCTAAACTTACAGATAAACTTAGGAATTAGTATGTACAGAAGAGCGTAAGGACTGTCTTCCAGTCACGAACGCCCATGATGCATGAAACTAAGAAATACTCAGTCTTGTCTTATCAGTCACTCCTGTCGCGGAGAAAGTCACGGCGGACAGTCAATTCCGCCATATGTTTAATATCATCTGAAAGCCACCAATATTTTTGGTGGTTCAGACGGTGGAAGTCATAGTAATCAATCTTTGGTATAGCCATTGAATATTTAAATTTATCAGGGTTGTCAATAAAATCTACATGCGTATAGGCAACTCGCTTATCGGCCTTGTTTCGGCGCCAATGAAAAATCAGTGGGATGTTATCAGCATCCTGAATTAGCCCCAAACAGTCACATAAAGGGAAGGCCTGCGGGGTTAGGTAGGGGAAAGGTGCTATAAAAGGGTCAGGTCTTAAATGGGACAAATAGAATTGCCAAAATTCTAAACGCATTACACATGCAAGTTATTTTCCTGTTTATGAGAACACTAATGCCCAGTCATTTCACGTAAACTTCACTGCGGTCTCACTTGCAACAGAGTAATAATCCGCGGTTAATGTTTTTTCGGCAGTAAAAGTAAAATTTTCGTTGATTTTCTGTGTCGTTTTCTGAGATCAAGATATATACAAAGTGTTAAAGTGATATATCATTAAAATAGCCTGTATTCAATTGAAAGGAAAATACTTAACAGGTAAGCTTAATTGATTGTTTCGTTTGTTTTGAAGTTATTTTATATTAAACTCACTTATAGTCTTAAAAGGGACAGCATAACAAGTCTTAAATGGGACGACCGTTTTATGGCTTTCCTCATACACATGTAATGCTGGACACTATATTTTACTTTCCTGTAAAGTTATTAGTTGTTTCATCTGATACATTGATGGCATTGTTTTAAATTATCAATTATTAGTTGATGGCGTATTGTTTCAAAGTTAAGAATTAATACAGTGACTGTTGAAAGCGACAAACTTTAACGTAAAAAATTAAAATAAAATCTTTAGTCCGCAATATGAAAATGTACCTTCCTATTTTAATACAATTGATCTCATTTTTGCTCAAGTAGAATTTAATTCTAAACTATTTTATTATTAAAGTGTTTTATAGATTTGTTTATATGTACGTATATTTACCACTGGTGGGTATTCCTATTTTGAACTTAGTTTTTTAAGACACAAATTTTATAAAAAATATTACTTTATAACTAAAAAAGCTGCTAAAGCTATGATTAATGTCACACTCTATGAAGATAGTCAAAAATATTAATGATTTATAGTACAAAGAGTTAATTTTTTCATAGATTCTATTCTTTTGTATCATTAGGATTTACAATTATAATTGTAATACTTACTAAGTTTATTTTTATTAACGTATCCCCTTCATGACTTATAATGTCCCATTTAAAACCACCTAGTCGTAAAAGGGACATTTCGCATTTATTTGAAAATCGAAGATTTTGTTATTTTCTATAATAATTTATGAATTTGTAATATACTTTTATTGAAGGGAAATAAACACGCTTTCTACTGATGTACTTGCTTTTTAAATACCTATAATGACATTGTCAAAAATAGGCGCTAAACAAAAGTGTCCCTTTTACAGCACCTCTCCCCTATTCAATGGAAAGCTGCTTTGTGGTAGTCGCGATATTTTGAAATGCTAAATTCTGAATTACTGAGTTACCTATATCAAGCGATTTACTAAAATAGTTCCTGGTATCACGATAGCTCCTCCTCGATGTAAGACAGCGGGATGAATTAAGTGGATAAGAGATTTTCCCTAAGTTATGTAACGTTGGACGCAATTTGCAACAACTTTGCAGTTACCGTCAAGTAGCTCTGACTCCGGTCAGTCCTTTTACTTCTTAGAGATCCACTGCTACATCCGAATGTACCTGCACCCGACAATCAGTAACGTGAAATTATAGCGACCGCGCCAAATGCGGCTGGAAAGTTGCGTGCAGCGCGTTAAGCCTCGCGCGTCGAGACTGAAGTCTAGGTGTTTCCTGTCGAACGAGCAAGAGCTGAGAAAGTGCTAGGCTGGTGGCGGCGCGAGGGCCATTAATAAGGACTGCCTAATTTCATGAAAGCCGGCAGCCTCGAACTATTATCTAGGAAACGTAACTCGGTCGAAGAGCGATTAAACGGACGCCACCAAAATACGTCAAGCTGCGGCGGGCTGCGCCTGACAGAAAACCTATAGACGGAACAGCCATTAATGAAATGACAAATGTGTTCTTGTCGGCGGCACGAGCAGTCGCGCGCGACCGTTTACAAGCCTGTCGCCGGCTTAGCCTGCAAAATAAAATACATTCGACCGCGTGATTTACGAACGCGACTCTATGATATCTCTCGCGGCTCTCGACGCCGCGCTACGCAGCTCGATTGATCGCCGCTGCGATTCCACGTCGCTGGGAATTCGTATCGGGGGTGTTTGCGTTCGATTCACTTCGGTAACACGATCGATGGGGTGCGAGGGTGAAGCGTGCGAATTTACGAATCTGAATTGTGATGTTTGGCGGGGGTAATAGGTAAGCCAGGGTCCCTAGGAGTTCATTTGGTTCTAGTAAGTATATCTGCGATTTGTTATCGTGGAAGATAGTATGATCCTCTTGTGGAGACATTGGTAAAGAAGGGGCAGGCGATTTAAGCACAGCGCTGGTCTCCTTGAGGCCTTCGATTCGCACAAAGAGCAACTATGAAATTAGAAAAGCCACACTATGGTAGTCGGGGCTGTCGCGGTGGTGGAAAACGATCCGATAAGAAACGACACTATTTAGTTGAATCTTAACCGCGCGAGGGTAAAGTGCTCACAAGTAAACATTCACTTATAAGGAATGGAGTTTCCCGATTTGGAATATATAGTTTCAGAGTACTCATAGTAACTAAGAAATCCTGAAAATTATATCTGCAATGGACCTATTTTACTCATGTTCTCAATAACATTCAATATTGCCTCAAGGTGAATGCGAAAAACGGCAAAATCCTCTTATTTAAGAATAGTTGGCTAAAATCTAGCATCTGTATGCTTTTTGAGGTGCTGAATTCGAATATGATGTTATTTTTTGTGTAAAAAAATTTTCTAAGGTAGTTTTCTTAAAAAGAATTCGGTCTTTTGAAGATAACTCAAAAAGGAAAGGCCAGAGAATTAAAAAATTCTCTGATAGACGACTTCAAAGTTATCTTGGGGAAACACGATGAAAACACTTACAATTTTATTCGAACACGGTACAGCAGACAATGTGATGATCGTCGAAGAATGCATGACTCTTACATATATTCATCTCACAGACTGTTTTTCAGCCTAACCTAAACTGGTTATGAAATGGTACCTTGCTATGGGCCCAGATGTATCCCCTGGGAGTTGAAAACAAGTTAAAATGGATTTTGAAGTGAATTAGTACGAGTAATCCGAAAAAAATATTTAAAAAATTCTTCGGCCTTTCCTTTTTGAGTTATCTTCAAAAACCGATTTGTTATTAAGAGGATTTTTTTTAAAAATTTTTTTTACACAAACACTAACATCATATTCGGATTCAGAACCACAAAAAACATACAGATACCAGGTTTTATCCAATTATTCTTAAATAAGAGGATTTTGCCGTTTTTCGCACACGTCTTGAGGCTATGTTGAATGTTATTGATAACATGAGTAAAATAGGTCCATTGCAGATATAATTTTCAGAATTTCTTAGTTACTACGAGTACTTTAAAAATATATATTCCAAATTGGCAAACTCCATTCCTTATAAGTGAATGTTTACTTGTCAGACTACACCGGAGGAGACGTATTATGTAGAAAAATGGGGAAACCAGTTAGTATTAATTAAATTGCTTAACGGGTTCATTCCACCAGTCACTCGCCCTCCCATATAGGGTGGATGCACCGTTTGTGGCCACATTAAGGTATTGTACCAGTTTTGGCCACTTCTTAAAAAATATAATATTTTTCCGTGTAAGCAATAAATGATAACCTTATATTTCTGGCGGTATACTAAACAAAATATTTATGATGTGAAATTCTCCACATAATAATGATCTGCAAGCAATTTAAAAATAAGATAATTATGCACATGACCAAAAACAATGCAATGGCCATCTGTACAAACTGTACATCTACTCTATAGTTACAACGAACGACCAGTACACAGCAAGTTAATTCAATTTTTCCTATTCCCTCGTTTCAGGAGAACTGCCAGCCGCGGTGCACGACGGAAATGGTGTCTCCAGAGCGTTCCTCAACCTGTGGCTAATTCACTTAACCATGAGCTACGTGTTCTCCAGATGACAATACTAAGGTGAGTCGATTCTTCCAGCTTAAACAATTTCAACACAGTGTAACTCGACCGCAAACAGAAAATTGCGTGTACTCGAGTGCTCCGTAGCATAGAACAAATAGACCGAAATAATATCGTTAGAAGCTTCTTTTATCGGAAAAATACAAGGTCATTGTGGAACGCTGTGGGGTTAGTCAAGGAGTGTTAAAGTGGTTCCTTCGAAATTCGGTAGCACGGAAATTGCGGCGAGATTTCAATTTCGTCCCGGAGTCGTCGTCAGGAACGAAGAAGGATCCTGTCGGATTCGACAGGGTCTTGCTAGAAATCGCAGTGAATGCTCCGTTGCAAACTCCCCCGCTCGCAGGCTGGCGCTCGCATAAAACCGCCCGCGAACTATGATTACGACGGTGGTCGAGGTATTATTACATCCGTCGGGATTTCCGCTGGAACTTCGCCGATTTCCGTAATTATTAACGCCACGACGTCGTAAAGCGCTTAAATCGTTCGATATCCCCGCCCGCGGTTCGAGCATCGTTCCGAACCTGCCCGAGTTCGGCAACCCCTCGCTCAATCGTCATCGTCCCCTGTCCCCCCCTCTTCCTTCCCCATGTTCACTTCATCAGACCCTTTGTCATCGCAGCTCCTCCGCTATTTATCGTTTAATGAATTTTTTTTTTCACTGCTTTTCGTCGTCCAGTCCCTTACTCCGTGGGATCTCTTTGTTCGCCCCCTTGAGCTTGTTTCCCCGAGTCCCTTTCCTTCCGCGCGATACGTCTGTTTGCGATCGAAACTCGTTTGCTGCCTTCCCACCGCCTCTCGCCCTTCATTTCCGTCAACTTTCCTCGCCGCGCTCTCCTTTATTTTTCCCCCGCGCTTTTTTCCCCCGGCCGGTGTGCTTTTCCTGGCTCGTTTCTCTGGGATCTGGAGATCCCTTGGCAACTCAGTTTCCATTTCCTTTCTTTGCCCGTTTTTTTTTTTGCCAGCTCCCTCTGCCCGCCTCCTATCCTCCACCATCCCTTTTTACCATTTTATGACCTCCCTTTTCGGTTTGCCTTCCCTTCTGTCCAGGGGATCTGTTCAATTTCACCTCCCTTTATCTTTACATACTGGACTCGCCACTTTGTTTTCCAGCGGATCCTCTCTCCGTCTGTGATTCCAGTAATTTCTCCTCTATCTTACCTTCTCCCTTGTACATTTTGTATTTTCGTTATATGGAAGTTTGCTCTCGTTCCCTCGATTCGACAAATATTTATCTCCTTTTGTTCTACGATACTTTGGAATTCAAAGTTCCCCACCCCCGGCTCTGCGCTTTCCTCATGTTCCGTTAGCCTTGTCGCGTTCTCTGTGCACACTTTTTCCACCCTTTTTCTGTTATTTTTTCAACGGGGCACCCTAATCCGAGTTTTAGATGAGTTTCCAGACGGGCGCTCGAAAGCCCATCGAGTCATAAGAAAGTTGCGTCTAGTTTCCGGGTTAATGCGAAATCTTGCTGGAGCTTCCGTCGCCGCGCCTGAAACCGGAAGAATAACGTGACGCTTTAATGATGAACAAATTACCTCGAGACCCTCACGCGTCACCGCGCGGCATTCATTTCCTTATTCGCTCGGGGCACACCTAAACACGAGAATCGTTGAATCATTGCTCCGGGATTGGAATGGAGCACGCAAGATTTTTCTTCCAAACAAAGCTTCTTCGTTAATTAAATTCTCTCGATTCAAGCTCGTAGGAATTAAATTCTCTCGATCAACATTTATAGAAAGTCCTTTCACGCTGGGGGATTACTCGGATAATAAAATTGTCGCGAGTTTTTGCTTCTCGCTGGTAGAAAGGAAAACAAGGAAATTAATTTTACTGTTTGCTTTGCGCCCGCGTAAAAAGCTGCAAGGATAAACCGTAAGGATCGATATGATTTAAACGAGTAGCGCGGGTCTTGATCATGGGCCGTTACGAGATTGAATCCACTTAATTGGATTTTACACTGGTTTACGTTCCACGGTCCCCAGCCGGTGGAATAAGCACAACTTCAGCGAAAAGGGTCGCTGGGAAATGTCTGCGTCCACGTTTAATAGAATTCTATCGAAGCGTAAAAGCACTAATACGGTTACCACGGCAGGAAGTGACTAGGAACTTATCCAATGAATAAATTCGACAAACTAAAGCGTGTCTGGATTACTTCCAGATCGAAACAATGGATTTCAATCGCAGATCCTTACCATTTCTCTGAAAATCGAAGCCGTTTCCATTCTCGATAAACTCCAATTGAAATGAAAATGGCGTCAGTGCAGCACCCCTCTTGCAGCGACTATATCAAAGAAACCTCATCTTAATCGTCAAATCAGGATGGAAAATTTCAAAAAATTACCACGAGTATTTTAATCCTGCGTGGAAATTAAGAAACAGGATTGTCAAAGTGATCGTGGCGCGTTATCTGCCGATTATCACGTCACTCGATAGCCATTTTTCGTTTCCATTTCACAATGGAACAGTGGATGTCACGATTCGTGGGTAATATACCGCGAGCAAGCGTATCGAAGCCGATAGGGGCCGTGAATTAACCGATATTCATAATTCAAGCTTTTATCGCGGGTGATCCCCGTATTGTGAGGGTGTAATTTCAGTATGGCAGCCGAGGAGGAAGCTGGGGTGCCACGTGACGGGCGCCGCGGAAACTATAGCTTATAGCCACCCCTGCGCCACGGTATCTGGCCCTCCGTGCTTTCATTATCAGTTACCATAGATCATTGCGCGGCCCTCAATGGCGTTGCGTCCGTTCATCCCTCATTGCGAAACATCCCTTGGCCAGTGACACGGCCAAACATCCTCTTTGTCGCGTTTCCCACTGCCCGTTCCCGTGACTAGAGTACCATATTGGGGGGTGAAAGAAAGTTTTCATTTGCGGTGCGCCTGGGTAAAGCGCAAAGGGAATTGGAAATTCGTTGATCGACTGTAGAATCAAGAGGAATTGGATACAGCCGTCCAGGAAATCGAATGCTAACAGGATCGACTGGCATTTCAATATTCTCGAAACACTTTGAACTCGATATTCAAAGTACGTAAAAGAGATGTTGCTTTAAACTATAAATTGTAGTCGTCATATAATTCTGTTACTCGACGACGTCTAAGACCCAACACGGCAGTAGTCGAGGCTAGAGATCTAACTGAGATAGGAAACAGAAGTCGTGTGTATCAGGCTTAATATCTACCGTTCCGCGAGGCAAGCCCTTTTATTACGCACCCGAACAAGGGACGAAGGAACGAAGGAATGCAGAAGAACACTGATCCGCCGCGTAAACAGTTTAACGACCGTGATTCATCGGTTTAATCCAATTACGAGGCGAGCCCGTGCTATCTCGAGAGACGCAGACCGGCTTTAAAGCGAATTCATAAATTTTCATCGTTCACCGTCGATTCTCAACGCCCGAATATGTATTCCTTAATCCTCGGCCGATGGCGCGCGAGCGCGTAAATATTGTTTCAAATCCTTTGTTTGTCGGGCCAAACCATACACGGATTCAGCTGCGGAAAGTTCCAAGTCGCGCGAGTCTTTTAAACGATCCCGGGAACACTTTAACTTACTGGATCGATAGGATCAGCGTAAAAGCACAGGAGCTTCTCGAAACGAAAACGCCGTGTACTATTTGGATTTTAAACAGCCGATCTTTAAAATGGCCAAGGGAATAGGTGGTCTAATTATTTATCGAAATTTCTCTCCCGTCGGGTATCACATAGCCCACGGAGGAATCGAGCCGAAAGTTAGAGACAAGTCCGGGGAACGATTCAATTAGACGCTGGCAGCTCGATTAGAAAGTTTGACTGTGATTTTAATACGTTCATCGGCGAAGGAGCAGCGGCAAATGGCTCAGGCATTAACTGTAACCCTGTTCCCTCCAGTCAATTTCTCATAATCTCGATAAAGGCGCAGAATGAATCTGTCAATTAGGCGAGGGGGCGCAGTGCCAATTACCCGTGGGAAAGTGTGCAAAGCGGATTCATCATTAAATCCTGTGGCTGGTCTACTTCCGCTCGCGCTGTCTACTCGGCTCAGCCTAACCGGAACGGGATCGGAAGCTCTGAGACTCGAGAAAACATTCCCTCTCGTTAACGACGTTGCGAGAATATTTCGTGTTCGATATCCCATTAGTTCTCCCGATTCGCTAATGATTTCTGGCATCTGGATCTCTGCAACACGTTTAACCGGTTAACTGTCAATGTATCATATATGATCAAACAAAAATCTGGCCAATTCTGTCAATGTATCATATATGATCAAATGGAATAACTTTTTTGATTTTCAAAAGATTTGAATGAAACTTGGTATGTAATGGTTTTTGGGGTAGCTGAATCTGAATTTGGCATCGGAATTGTAAAATTCAATATGGCAGACTCAAAATGGCCGAACCAAATTGGCTGACAAACATTAAAATACTATCGGGATATAGAAAAATTGTATATAGGGGTTTTTGGGGTCGCTGAATCTGAATTTGCCATCGGAATTGTAAAATTCAATATGGCAGACTCAAAATGGCCGAACCAAATTGGCTGACAAACATTAAAATACTATCGGGATATAGAAAAATTGTATATAGGGGTTTTTGGGGTCGCTGAATCTGAATTTGCCATTGGAATTGTAAAATTCAATATGGCAGACTGAAAATGGCCGAACCAAAATGGCTGTTTGCCACCTAGCGGTGACTTTTAGTACTAAGCCGAAACTTGCAGATCAAAAAAAGCTCTTGCGGTGGAATTTATGGATGAAATTCAGGTATAAAATTATTCGAAACTTTTTCGTAGAAAATAAAAAAACTAAAAAATTAAACCCCTAAACCCTTATTTTTCAGGGGTTGGGGGTGGCATTGAAAAAAGTAACAGCTGCAATCGAATTATAGACAAGAAAACTTCACAAATAAAAAATTTTTAAATAAAAAAAAGGTTTAGTAAAGAATTGACAAACTCACCCCTAAATTCTATTTTTTAGGGGTTGGGGGTGTCAGATGAAAAAAATTACCCCCGGAATCGGTTCAGCGACTCAAAAAACCCCTGTATACCAAATTTTGTGTGATTCACTTAATTTTTCGATGTTACCAGTTTGGGCCCGAATAATGAAAAGGACCGTGCCAGTTAACCGGTTAAAACTTTCGAACGTAAATTCAATTAAAAAGGGCGGTTCCATCGGGAAACTGGCTCTACTATAAGTAACTCTGTGAAGCACCGTGCTCCTATATAGAACAGAATCAATTATTCCTGCACATATTACGAGTGCAATTAATCGACTCTGTAAATCTGAGGCCACGAATTCGTCGGCTGACCGAACAGGCGCGTTTCTCGCGCGCATTCGAGCGTGTCGAACTCCTTTCTTCCACCCCTTGCTTTTCCTCCACCCACCCCTGGCTGTCGTCCAAAAAAGTGACCGCAAATGGAGAATCGATGGAACAACAAGCGCATTCATCGGACACATTAATTCTGTAACCGCGTCGAGCGGAATCGCCGCGTATCATCCCCGTCGGCGATTTATCATGTTTCGAAGGAAAATATAAATAAATCGGGGCGATGGGGTATCGTTCGCGCGACCAAATTTATGTAATGCTCGGTTGTGTGGGTGGACCGTGATCGTCGAGCGATAGAAACGTGGGAACGGGAGTTATTGGGGTGAAATCAAACTCTCCACCATTTTAAATATCTGGGCGATACCGCGAACTATCGAGCCACTAATAAATGTACTCCGAGTAGGGGAGACAGGGGCAGATTGTAACAAAAAAGTTTTCAAAGTTTAATTCTTGAAAGTGTTTTCCTCAATCAGGAAATAATTTGCAAGACTTACCTACTACTTACTTACATATGTGGTGAACTCATTAAGTGTAAGTACCTGACAAAATCTAGGACACTTGTGTGTGTGTGGACATCTATTTACTTTCATCATAAAACAAATCTGAACCTTTGTTACAATGTGGCCCACAGTCCGGAGTAAATTGTAACACATCTGTTTTACTTAATTAAATACAAATATGAACACAAATAAACATTTCTAAAAAATATAAATGAAAACGCAGTTCATTATTAAACATTTTATATACACGAGTTAAGCAATCACTGCTTATTCATCTGATTCTATCAAAATCTTTTTCTACGCTTTCTTTACTTTTGCCTTTATATTTTTTTTCTACTTTTTGGATTCTCAATTATTCTGTTGTTCGTCCAGAGCATCTTTTTCCGGTTTGTCAACAAATAGCATGTTTGCTTTATCACCATTTAGAGGGGAGTAAATAGTAACATGTTACAATTTACCCCGAGCTTGAATTTTTGCGTTTTATCTCAGCAAACAAGAAACTAAACATCAAATTACTAAAATTCGTAAGGGAGAGTGGGGTAATTGCGAACACCTAAGCAAAAAAGCAAAAAACACGAAAACTATGTAAGAAATGAATTGGTTTATTATTTACAAACATACTTAAACTATTCATCTATAAAGTTCTGTGACGAATTTTTGAAAAATTATAATAAAAATCAACTTTATAGTGAAAAGGCAAAACCCTTTGTGTTCGTGATTACTCGACCGCCGTGGGATAATCACGAACAGAGTGCTAAATATCTCAGAAGTCGCACAGAAAGCGCGACTTCAATGCTCAACCCGTAAAAAATGCTGCTACAACCTATACCTAATGTATTTTTCAAATTCCTCTTCTTGTGCGTTAGAAAAAATTGCAATTGGTCGGAATATCGAAAAAAATTGTAAAGGTAGTTTTTTAAACTGTTTTTCTGAGTCTATAATGAAAATACAAAAATCCATTTAGTAGATTTAAGTAAATTTTATACATGCTGAAAATTTCATTTCAAAATTGGTTAATGTTGCCAATCTCGAAGGTTCGAGATTACCCCATCCGATTTTGTTCGTCAATACCCCACGACATCAAAAAATAAAAAAGAATTTATTTCCGAGGTTAGAATCATGATTCAAGCAAGGCCTTGGTCACAAAATGTTGGTAAAAAAGTGCTTTATTTCAACTTAAAAAAAAAAACAATTGTATCATTAATTCAACAGTAATTACATGAAATTGAAAATGGACAAAATATTACTTGAAACATGATGAAAATAATAAATTGTGTTTTTGAATAGCATGGGCGTTCTGTATTTATTTATTTCTAGTGGAGAGGGAACATCGTTTTTATTTATTAAAACGCCGTAACCATCGCATTCGCGATTACCCCGCGTTCGTGTTTACCCCACTCTCCCTTACACATTATAATAAACCAATGTGTACTGATTCGTTTGAGACAAAGAAGCAAAAATTCAAACTGTTTCTAACTACGGTTAATCGGAATAAAAATAACAAGACAACATTTACTTACGTGCTCTACATATTAAAATTCTGGGCTGTAACCACAAAATGAATACATAACGCTCGTTTGTGTCACTAACGCCGACGGTGCTAATATTTTCAAGCAGCTCTCGCATGCTGCGAGCTTAACAGATTTGTCGTTCAAAAGATTTTACTTATGTTACAATTTCTAGCCCACAGTCTCCCCTACCTGTGTCGAGATACGACTTCTGATTCGAGTTACCAGCATTTTTCAAAGTTCCCTTGAAAGAAAAAGTCTGCCCCCGGTGCGAGAACTTTGCAACTTCTTTCATGAAGTTTGGGCCGCCAAAGATTTCTTCTTACTCGCTCCTTGATGTGCGACTCCGGTTCGAAGTTATGGCACTTCTAACACCCAATGCGAATGATAAACGGTCAAACGCGTGTCCCTAGAGAAAATTGTTTATTTCGCCAGGGGAAAGCGCGTTGCGTTTTCCCTATCGAATTTTGTGTTCCACTGGAAAGTTTGAATAGCAGATTACAGTTCATAACAATTTTCGTGTAAATTCTCGATGCGCGAAAATCGGCGAACTGGCTGCGATTTCTCATGGAAAAACCGCTGGAATTTCTGCGAGCGTCGCGTATGTTGGACTTCGATTTAAAACAATTTTGTCGCCGTGCAGTATATGCAAAGCGAAATGGAGATACCCACTTCGCGGCATCTACATACGCGTTATAAATATTTAAGGAATACCCGACCGTACTCGGCAGCTTTTAAAAGGGAAGTTTGACGCTCGCTCGTCAAACTACCATAAATCTCCGCGGAAAGAGTTATAACCGACGCATTCCATTGTCCGATCGCGTTTTATCTTCGTCACCGGCTTCCCCTGTGAACCACTCCGAATTTTCAATTTTCTTCCACCCCCATTTTTTTTTCATCCGTCAGCCCTGCAATCGTGGCACGCTGGCGCGGGGTTTGCAGAGTCTGCAGCGAGCGCGGCGATTATACCGTTGCGCCGTGCACAGTGCCACACAGTTCGCCCCCTTTCCTTTCTGTGAAATTCGACGTTGATCGAGTTTCTAATTCCTCGAATCGGACTTGCACCTTCTACCGAAAATGACGTGCTGTAATTACGCCGCTAATAAACGACCCTCGTATTGAGACCCGATAGGTGTATTCGCAAACAACTAAATCCCACCGCGGGGAATAATTGCTTTCCTTCGAGCAGGAACGTTCAAACAATCGCGGCGGCGCGCCCTCCAGTGGGATATCAGTTCCATCGGGGCGAAAATCAGCCGAACAGCTAGTGGCGGGGAATGCCAACACGATCCTCGGCTTCCTGTTGCCGCGCGCGTTCCGCGAGTGCATTTGTACGCGCACCCGCGACCCAAACAGAAATATTATCGATAGCCGATGAGACCGGTGGCCGCAACACGCGCTCGTTGCATTCCACCGGCCGCGGAATTTAAATATCTATTAAAGAACGCGAGCCCTCTCGCCACGGTGGAGGAATCGCATTTCCCCGCCGATGTTTTGTTTCTCTACACCCTCTGACCCTGCCGCGTTGGAGATCGGAATTTATTATCGTTTTATTGGGTCGTTCTCGCGACCGCTGACCAGACAATGCCCCTTGTCCCGTGGTTTGGCCACGCCAGAATCGGATACGTTCGAACGTTAGGCTTTAATAGAGGCGGTTGCATTCAGGGCTCAAGTGCATCCAGGGGTTGCGCGGCTTTCGTTTGATTTATACGTGGTTGCCACGGTGACGTGGTGATAAATGAGCGCCGTGGATGGGCTCAGGAAGGACGTGTATCGATTCTCGCGGTTATATTCAGAAAATAAGGGGCAGGGGGATGAATTGTTTGCGATAGCGCGTAAAGCGCTTCTATTTGGCGACTGCATTTCGATGCACACTCTACAATATTGTTTCGCCAAGTGCGCGGAGTGTTGAACGCGTACTGTCCTTTTATTAAGCGGACTAGGCAGTCAGATCGCTCGTAAATCAAGTATCTTTTGCGAATTAATTACAAGGAGATGAAAACAAATTGGCTGGTGGTACTTTTGGGCAATGTTTATAAATACTATAAACAGTAAAAAAAAATTATTCGAGTAATATATGTATACATATGGATGACAGCGCTGTAGTCGTCTGATGTGTAGGTTTTTTTTCTGGAGCCGCTGTAATTTTGCAGTGATTCTGACCGTAAGAAATTGAATTGTGAAATATCCTCTGCAATTGTCCTGGCTCTCATTCTGCCATTCTGAAAAAAATTTTTTAAAAATGGTGGCTGTAAAACGGCAAATTTTAAAGAAACGTGATTTTTCACCAGGGAAAAGAGCCAATTTATTTATTTTTTTAGGAGTCAAAATTGGAGTTTTCATAGACTTCTGCGTCGGTCGAGGTCGTAACTAGACATGTTTCACATATGCTCAATTTTTTTCAAATCGAATTGTACCTCCGTTTTTTCGCAATCACTGCAAAATGAAGAGAAAGTATGATTCCGAGAAAAACGCGTTTAAGGGGGAACACCACTTAACGGCCGGAAAAGTAAGCCGGTTAAAGTAAAAAGTAAGCAGTTTTTTTCAGAAATACTTTACAGTTTTCATCGAAAATTTGTATTACCTACCTTTAGTACGCTGTCTTAAGAGACTATACAAAAAAAATAAATAGGAAAACATGCATAAATTTTGATATATTAATTAATCTTCTAGACCCCCTCACGCGGGCTGGTCGAATGTGTAACTATGGAACAGGAGGTGCGAAATCAAACTTCAGATTTTTTTTATAAACTATATGAGTGTAGTTTCCGTTGTGCCTACCGATTTCTTAAACAAATTATTATTGTAAAAATTGTGCGCTTTAGAAGAAAAGTTTCGATAATCCGCGATTAAGATGGACAGATTTTCAAGCGTATTTCAAATAGTTTGTTTTCAATCAAAAAATCCGCAAGCACAACGGAAACTACACTCATATAGTTTATAAAAAATCAATTTAATTTAATTTCGAACCAGCTGTTCCATAGCTACACATTCGACCAGCTCGCGTGGGGGTGTCTAGAAGATTAATTAAAATATTAAAATTTATGCATGTTTTTCTATTTTTTTTTTTTGTATAATCTCTTAAGACAGCGTATTAAAAGTAGGTAATAAAATTTTTCTATGAAAACTGTAAATTAGTCCTGAATAAAATTCTTAAAAATGGTTTACTTTTCCGGCCGTCACAGTGGTGTTCCCCCTTAACGTATCGAAAAAGGAATCTATTAGTCTACCTACGTGCGCGCAGAAACGGTTTATGGCGCGCTCGACCTTTTCGGCTGCAAAATCCTTAATTTAGCGAATTTCAACATAAACCAAACGGCATTTTACTCGGGAAGGGTGGCACTTTCGAAAAATGAAACCATCAAAATCGAGTTTCTGACTGCCTAGTCCCCTTAAGCGTGCTACAGCCAAGTGATTCAAGAATCGAAACACTGGTACTACCCAACCAGCCGAATACTTTCGTTTCGCGTAACCGCGACGAACCTCGAACCCCATTAACAGACATGTTACGCCGATTCAGTTTCTTTTCCCCCGGCAGCTGTAATTAGTATACTCGTGCCGTTGCTCGTGAACGAGGCCAGCGGATAATCGAGTTCCCAACACTGTCCCGCGATTCCCCACTAATGACGCATTCAATAATCCGGCGCAGCCTGGAATCCGCGGTGTTCTCATTACACCGACGTATCGGGCCACGCGTCGGTAGGTAATAAATCGGAATCGGGGTTCGATCGTGCCCGAAATACTTAGGCAATCGATGCCCCGCCAGCCAGGCTGATGGGGGGCTGGGTTGGAGGGGGAGGGGGTGGGATGCGCGCGATGGTAACGCGGCGTGTAAAATGAATAATTAATATATTCAAATGGAACACACTTAAACACTGTGTAGTGGCACTCATCCGACGGCTTCCGCGGCGCGACGTACACCTCTATCTGTCCAAATATCCATTACACGCATACAACGGCACGCGCGCGGCCTCATTTGAATTCACACGTACGCACGTACGCGCCAACTGCACGTGTACGCGTGCACGGATGCGCTTCTGTTCAATAGTATATTCATATTTGAAGTTACATTCCTCCCACCCTGCCGGTCGGCGCTTCAATCTCTGCGGGAGATTGGACCGAGACATGGCTACCTGCCTGCGTACGTCTCGCTGCAACGAAGCTTCTCGAAATTCATAACAACGCCCTCGAGTCCAACCAGCGCACACCGGCGAAAATGACCGAAAACCTGGCCAAAAATCATATTTCCAATTGTAGAGTAAATTGTTGAAATATTTTATTGTGATATGACTCTAAGATGATAAACATATAATTTTTTAACGTGAA
This sequence comes from Andrena bucephala, assembly GCA_947577245.1. Lineage (NCBI taxonomy): Eukaryota > Metazoa > Arthropoda > Insecta > Hymenoptera > Andrenidae > Andrena > Andrena bucephala. The sequence goes on from OX387715.1 coordinate 116,072,341, forward strand.
ATATTTAATTTGTTGTCCTAATTAAAATTATAATTCTTAAAAATATTAAAAATGTTGTGATTTATATATGTATATAATTACAGAAGCATTACTATAACATTTATATGTGAGGCAGTCAGAGCAACAACGGACTAACCCACAATTTTTTTCGAAATTGAATCTAGTAGCAATAACGTATTCCAATTGGCTCTACTAACCATATAAAATAGGAAAAAAAAAGTTGTTTAATGTGAGTTGGTCCGTTGTTGCTCTGACTGCCTCATTGTGTATTTGTAATTTAATGTACAAGTTACAACAAATAGTAACACTCGCGGATATGTAAAGACTGAACTGAGCGGAAATTGTACTTGTATCAGTGTGCACATAAACGCTGATATTTGCCAAAATGGCAAAAAGTGGCAAAATTCTGCAACGGCGCCTTATTATGCATACCTTGAGTTTCAATTTACAAAAAAGAACGGTGTGGCATCTCGCGGCATTATCAAGACAAAAAATGTATATGTTGTCAGTACCTACTCATTTATAACCTTACTCATTTATAACTTACTTTGATAGGTATACTGGATAATCTGAAAATAAATCTTCAATTAGCGCGTTAAATTTCGATCGTCAACTTTGAACTGATATATCTTCAAAAGGGCTGCAGTTAAAAATGTTCAATTAACGGGAAATTGTGCACAGATAGGTTACAAACGAATTGCACTAATTAGTTTTGGCAGATTAAAATCGTTGTATTTGGACCTTTGGCCAGGTTTTCGGTCATTTTCGCCAGCGTGCAGCGAGTGCTTTGAATTTTTCATCTCGCAACCGTCGAACGGTTAAATGCGCGATCGCCACGTCCAAGAAGGGGATGGCTTCCTTTCCCCCGGTGTTTTTGGCCGACGGGGGTGACTCCGTTTCGTTGGAACGGCTCGCTTATTTCCTCGGACGTCGTTACCCTCCTCCAAATAGCCGTCGAGTGGAAACGAAGGGGTCTATAGGCGCTAGAAAAAATCTCATCTCTGCACCGTTGTATTTTCTCTGTTAATACGTTGTCTCGCCTTTATTGCACTGTTCCCGGCGGACAGCCACCTCGGTGCTTCCCTTTCAGGATCGACTTTTCTCGACTCGTAACGGGGTGGGTGTCCGAGTTATTGGAATTCTCTGCGTGGGAATTATTTAGAAATCAACAGATTCCAGTTGGCTCACTCGATCTGGTGTCCCCCGACGTCAATAGACTCCGCAAGCGTGTATTCAGCTGCAGCGAACTCTGCATGCCCGCAGCACGAGTCGCAGCACAGACAGCTGTATTTATGCCACCGAATCCGCGGCGAAAGTACACAAAGCGACGGTTTCATTTGTTGCAGGCCGTTTTACCAGCGCCGAGGGGTCCATCGGCAATCTGGATTCAATCTCGCGACGCGGAACATCGCGGGACACACGTGGACAGCTGGAACGGTGGAGCGGTGGAATGGTGCAACGATGCAGGAGCGTGCACTCGGCGAGATTAACGGGACGCGCAGCGATCGCGCGCTGTTCGACTGGTCGCCATCGTGGATCATCCCGGACCGATCGATCCTCGGCCACGCATGGCACAGGGGCCGGTGAATCGTTTTTACCTTTACTAAATATCCTCTCTTCGATTGATCAGTAGCGTATCCTCGACGGATCCTCGGCGATCGTATCGACGGCGCGGGTGCAGCTTTTGCGTTGTCGAAGGGGATCTCCTCGATGGGCCCCGCTCCTTTTCGCCGGGGCAATGATCGCCGTTACAAAGTGGGCCATTATTGTACAGAGTAATTTAGGCGGACGCTGTAGAGTGCGCGACGATTCTTCAAGATTATTCCTAGTGTTCGTTGTCGCGGTGGTGGGGCTATCTCGCGGGTGCTGGCAAGTAGACACCCGCGATTAAAAGTACGGTGCGTGGAAGAGTGTGTTGAAGAGTGTGTTGAGGAGTATGTTGAACGATGGAAGGAATGGAAGGTTGTAGGGTACAGTTTGAGATGTTGCATCGATGGGAGGTCAGAGATTTATCGCGTGTTAGGGGGGATGAGAGTGTTGAGTGGAGGATTGGGCGTTGCGTTATAAGTGAGTGCTGTTTTTATGGTTATTGGTTGTGTGATGGATTGTTTGATGCTGTAATTGTATTTCCTCCGCATTCGTGGTGTCTCGAAAAGAAAAATGCAAAGTCTGCGAGAATGGAGTCAAAGAGGATAAGAAGGTTGATCCTCCAATTTCGATTGTTCCTTTGTTTAAACTAAACGTTAAGCAGTGCTCGATATTAGAGACTACGAGCCCTCGGAATGCAGTTGTCGGATGCACCAACGCGGGAAACACTTGGTAGGTGAAGTGGCACTTCTGACCCTCCTAGATCTGTACCAGAACTTTCAGTTTAACCCAGATCCTGCGAGACCCAGACACTGGCTTTCGATGCCCGAATAGCTCGCCGAGAAGAATGTTCGGCGAGTATAATTAATCAGTCGAGATACCGAGATTCTTTCCAACTATTTCCTGCCGTATGGGAAATGCTAGTTCCACAACTCGGTCAAAGATCGGACGGTGATGGAAATTTGTTGCCAGGTTTCTTCTTCCCTTTCGCTTCTTGTCATCTACTCACCTTCTTCCCCTTCTTTCCTATTCTTGTCTGTTTTAACGTCTCCCTTCCTTCTGCCTTTGAACGTTCAGTCTCGAGGTAAGTATTTCTACCCGAAATACCAGGTTGAATTATTTGTGTACCACTTGCTACAGCGCGCCCTAGACGAGCACGAGCTCGGTGGAAGAAAAGAGAGAGATCGCGGCCTGGTTCGAGGCCCGAAAAGACAGGACGATCGCCACGAGGAACTTTCGGTGGTTGTATATACGACGAACTCCTTGGAGAGCGTGGCTCGAGAAGACGGTACTCGCTTGAACGGGAAGAGGGTGCATTCGGTCGGTTTGAAAGCTGCGGGACCTCGATCAACGTGAAATCCTATTCACGGGACACGATTTCTTCCTTGAAAATACCTTAAACGAGCAGCAACGAACCACCGATCAATCTCCAAGCTTCCCTATTTTATATAGGGGAAGATGGGGTAAAACGGAACGCTTAACTTTGGAGGGTGATAACTTAAAATCGGGAGGAGAAAAAGACACGAGACTTCAACAGGAGTCTTCAGTGGACCTTAGACAATGAGAAAATCAAGGTCATTGTTAAGAAAAATCTTTGGGGATGACGGAAAATGAAATTTACCGGAGGTATTGAAATCTTCGTCTCGCTCAAATGGTGGGGTAAAACGGAACACCCACTCGAAGACCGTGTAAACGTACAAAATCTTTATTTTTATGATTTAAAATGTATTAATTTATGTTAAAATCTATAAATATATGTTTCAGGTATAACTATTGCAAATAAAATATAACAAAAATATATATTATACATATAAGAGAAAATATTTTATTAGATAACATGAAAATTACGGAAAATAATCAAATATAAATGTAATATCGTAAAAGAAGGATAAATTAATACAGTTTGTTTATTATTTTATGAACAATAAGCGGGCCGGAATCACCCGCTGGCTGGAATTATACCCCGCTTTCCCCTACACGCGGATTTTTACATGAATATCAATACTTGCACGGAGAACACTTCTGCATTAAATGATTATGTTATTTATTACAACTTAAACTAACAGTTTGATCGAATGAAAGATGTATCTCATACATCATAATTTTCTATACAAAATCAATTTTTTTAGAAACAAGGATAGTATTTAAAATTTTAATCTACAATCTAATAATTAAAAGAGATAATAAACACGTACTAAGAGACGTTTCCATTCTTCCCCATGTATAATAGGCGTTCCGTTTTACCCCGCGAAAAGTGTTCCGTTTTGCCCCACGTGCAGTCATTTAGTAAACATTTAATATTTACGCTTCAGCGTGCGGTAAATAACTTTTTATATACGTCAAAATGTAGCGTAAGAACTATAGAATCCAACGACGTACTTGCCGTTATTAATTTTCGAAATCCAAGTACCGAAATGTGGTCGAAAGTCCAACGCAATATTGAAACGTCGATACCGGAAATTTTTCCAACTCTCTTAATGGAAAAATAACTTGTGCAGGGGTCTATGGTCTACCACAAAATGCTGTGAAGACCCTTTAGTTCCATGTCACGCAATACCAACTCATTCGCTGCTCTTATCTAACAGAAACATTGGTGTTCCGTTTTACCCACCCGTTCCGTTTTACCCCACTTTCCCCTACACTCTTATTCGATCAAGGACGTGTATTCAAAACGTGCATGAAGAACCAGGTACTAATTCCCGCTCTACTTTCGGTCTTCTTTTACTAAAGTGAAGAAGAATATTGAAAGCCACTCTTGCGTAACGTTTACAAAGACAGATCCCAACCATTGTATAGTATATAATACGTAATAAAATTTCACGTCGAATTGTACGCAGAAATCGATGCAAGGAATGCCACAAGGAGGAAATACAGTTAGAGGAACGTTGAGCTTAAAGAAAACATCTCCGTTGTACATGTATGTATCTAAAGTTCACGGGATTCAATTTTATTTACCCTATGTCGATCCGAATCATGGATGTACGTGCAGTTTAGCTGATAACTGCCGCGTTGATTGCGTCAGGGCTACTTTGACGTGGCCCGTACAAGGAAAAACGGGACTGGTCCAAATTGAACGCTCCAGGAACGTAGAAATCTACCCCGATTCTTGGCCCTTTTTCGAGGCTCCTGATCATCGCGACACTCTTTATTCAAACCGCGCCAGCGTTTTCAATATCCGTGATACAAGGGCGACGGGAGTACCAACCGAGAACGCGCGCAGTTTGCCACGACGGGGATCAACGGAACAGCATCCCTCGAGGACGAGGTTCAAGGCAATAGAACGCGCAATTTCCCAGGGAGAAGTGCTCCTCCACTCGACCTTCAGGACGGTAAGGGTCGGTGCAATATTCTCCGAGAGTAATTCAATCATCGCAGGAGCCAAGCTGGTAAAACGTAGGTACGTTTGTTGCGTCACGCTTCCCCAACACTTTTTCGCCCTTTGTCCCCAGGATTTCGGCGTTTCACTTTAATTCCTAACGAATGTTCGTCTCTCGGAGGCGGTGTAAAGGGTTTCAATTGAAAATTCAAAGAAAAATAGAGGTACAATCTAAGAACGTTTTTACAGCATCCCCTTTTACGTTTACTAAACTCAAGTTCTGTTAAAATTTTCACGGCCAATTTAACGATTTTTCCTGTAAAAAATCCGCTCGCTTCAGTTAGAAGAGGATTAACTTCCTATCAGAGGTATTAATTTGTATGTCCCTCGAGGTATTCCTCGTAGTACTCCCTTTCACCGAGAATGATCGATAACCGAGAGACCGATACGTCCAGGCAATGAAGAGCGTATCAATTTATACCAGACCCCTTTTACCAATCGTCAGAGACTCTCGAGTTTCCATCCGATTACGGCGACATCGATCGCGTTCAACGGTACTTTCCATCGTTGTTCCTACGGTCCCCTTTTTACTTGCTCGCGGCACAGGAATAGGTGGATAAACGCATTGGTACGCAGCGTCCGGTGGACGAACATAACGGGACGCGCGGAAAAGTATCAGGGCGAGGTGGAGCGACCTTTGAAATTGGGAAGATTTTATTCTATACATAATTATCGCGCACACGATATACATATTATAAATAGGCCCGATCGATCGCGATAAGATTATATTTTTATATGTAAATATGGCGTTCCTTCTTGTTATCTCATTTAAATGATAAAATATCGACGAGGCGGTAGATAGAGCACGCGACGAGTGCCGCGATCGAGCAGATCGATCGGATCGGTGGACGCTAAAGGAACGATCCCCAGCGTGTGAACGAAACCGGGGCGGGGAGGGGGGCGAGAAGCATCTCGAGACGGACGAATTGCTTTGCCCCATGAATGTTTCATAAGAAACGAAGAGGCAGGCAGGCGGCACCGATTTCAAAGCACAGACGTCGGGGCTTGTTGGGCACGATCGGTATTCGTCTGACGCCGGTAATATCTTATTTCGCGTGGAAAACAAGCTCGTTCGCGTCTATCGACCTCCGCTTATCTTCCTCGGCGAGCATTAATCCCCGACGTTTTTAATAAGCGCGCCTCCCCTTTCAGTTACAAACCCTTTGATCACGATTTGCCGATACGGTCTCTGGGAGTTCGATGAAATTCTCGGGCCGCTTCGTCCGGTACTTTTTTATTAGAAATACCTTGTTTCGCGCTTCGGGCAGCGACGATAGATCCGAGTTTTAATCGGACAGGCATTCGTTTAAGAGGTTCGCGCCGGTGGGACTGCTTGTCGGGCGAATAAAATGGTGTGGCATTGGGGTTCGCGGAGAAATTCCAAAATTGTTTTGAGGAGCTTTCGAGGAGCACGGCGGTAAAAAATGTTTTACGCAGACTCACCCAACTACTGCATGTAAATTTTGCCCTTTGGGGATTTTGCTGGTGACGTTTATTCCATTCGGATGGCAAATACGCGCGCGAGGGCTCATATATCTTCCGCGTGTTCGAATAAAGATACTCGATCAAACGCAGATACCTCGCCGCGGAGTGGGAACGGTGTTCTAAGCGTGGCTTTCGGAAAACACGCTCGATACTTCGCTTATTTTCCAATTCGTTCGGGGAGGCTTTCGGGACTCGTCGCTGTCTCTCCATTCATTAGCGGAAAGTACCGATCCTGCTTAACAGTCGGACGCGATGGAACGTCGATTGCGCGCAAAAATGAAGGGTGTGCGAAGCGTGTACCTGTTAAACAGGCTGGCGTGATGGCCATCCGAGTTGTCGGGGCTTGTCGTGCTCGTAATGAGATTATGTTTGCGATGCAGCAACACGATGCGACGGGGAACATAGCGCGGGACAGAACAGCGCTGAGATCTGTGCAACTGTGTCACAGCTTTCGGATAAATTTTGTTTCCAATGAATAATCAGTAGCAGGACGTGTAACTTGGAATGGTTGTCTTCGAATGGACGTGCACGTAACCTTTATTTAGTTGTAGGAGGGTGTTTTATTGTGGACCACTATACAGATATAGATTAAACGTCTGGCTGAAATTCTAAAGACCATTTGAACGCGCTGTGTAAGAAAAATATCTAATGCAGAGGGTGTTCTGTCACATACATTTTACAATGCTCCTTTCTCGACAGCTTTCCCCACATTTTCCACCATATTTTTCGCGCACGTGCTATCGCCCGAGTCAAAAGAAATGTCTCCATTCCAGCCTGGACTAATGGCGAATCGCGGCTCAAAATTCAAACGGCACCTCCACAGGCGAGAAAACCCACGGCCGCATGTGATGCATGCGTCAGGCTTCCGCGAAATTGTGCTGTCAACGGAGTGACACGATCGTGGCCTCTCCTGGACCACCTAAAAATTGCGAAAAATCCGGACACACACACACACGGAAGAAAAAAGAACGCCAGTTTTTCGCCATTTATTGTCGTATCAAACAGTTCACGCAGTTGAATCCATCCATTCTATCTGATCGCGCGCCCATGCGACTCTCTGTTTCTTCCCTAGCATTTTCCAACTGGAGTCTCTGCTGAGAAGCATCGAGACACCCGCAGTCGCGAATTCGCGCGCTTCATTTTGGAAAAAATCTGAGGATTTTCATGCAAATGCTGGGTCGCCGTGCGGCAGCGTTTAATTCCCGCCGCTGCGGCCCCGGTAGAATCACGTTTTTTGTTCCGTTTCCGCTTTGGACGCGAGTTATTCGAGGAGGAAGGAAGCTATGGTATGGAATAATTATTTATCGCTTCGTTGCTGTTATTGCAGCGGTGTACGCTGTCCCACGCGCGATCGTTAAATTAATTCGCGATTTATCCCCGCGAAGTTACGACTTCCGCCTCTCTCTCCGCCTCGAAAGCCCCTCCAATTCGAAGCCGAAAGAATAACAAGCGAGGCGCGCCGTCCCGGAACCCTCAAATAGAAAACTACCCCCGGTATTCGCAATAATGCGGGAGACACGGCCGATCTGGAAGCACCTTTCGGTCGGATGCAATCGCGAATTCTTGCCGCGGTTCTGGGCCGATCTTCCTCCCACCGGTTGCATTCCTCGGATGCACTCTTCTTGCACCGAGAATTTGGTCGCTAGGGGGGCAGCAATTTTTCGCGTCGGGGCGCTCCTCGTTTCATTGAGCTTCGACTGCAGCGAAAGGTAATTGGAAATTTTTGGCGCCAGCGGACGGGGACGGGGGTGGGTATCACTGATGTGTGCCCTTGTTTGATAGAAGAGGGATTTTTGTGAGCAGAGGGGGGTCCCTTGTTTGAAGTGGCACACCGGAAAACTCTAATGGAAGTATTTCTGTGCCAAATTATTTTGAAACTTTTACCGTGTTCTACAAAGTGAACTCCTTGCTGTCACTGTTTTCTTCATTTCGCACTTGGCAGTATCTCAGTACTTTGCGTGGGACGTTGTAGTGTCCTGTGCGAATCTTACCACGCTACGGGGGATGGACGTTGAAACAGTGGGAACGAAGACGCAATCGTTTGCTAGATTAAACTAATGTTCCCAGGAACACAACGAAGGGGGTGGCGTGTCTGTGTTCTAATTTACGCGAACGTATTTACTTGCTGTGCCAGGTGATGCGTCCAGATGTTTAATTAACAACTCCCCGTTACGGTGGTCACGTTAGAGGCGTCGTTGAGTGTGCACCCCGTTGTGTCTCTGGGAACATTAAGGGTAGAGTAATTACGGACTGATACTCGGTCGTCTTTTTAATAAAGTATTTGCATGAAACTTTACTGGGATATTTGATGAGAAATTGGACTGTGGGAGATGCTACAATTTTCTATCGGATTCTGATCGAGTGTGTGTCTGGAACGTGTAATTTTCCATTTAATCACTGTTAAGTCTTGTTACCATTTGTAATTTGGACGTTCTTCGGAGTGAGCCTGTCTTTGGTGCATCCAGATATCAAACTGAATCTCAACGGAATGATAAAACGATAAATAATTGTCAGGTGATACACCTCTCTTGAAAGCAATAATTTCACAAAAATCGCTGCAGAATCATAGAAAGTGAAGTCAGGGATATTCTTCTTTAACGATATATCAAAGGTGGGCCATTCATCAGCAGATATGAGCGATATAAATCAGTGTTGCCTGCCTGCAGCGCGCCAGAGAGTAACGAACACAGGATAGAGGGGAGATTTAACGACTACGAGCTAGCGAATAAGTTGTATAGCTGTTTATATATAAAACCGTACTACGATACGATAAGATAAATAATACCTTAAAGTCCCTCGCACTTATCGACATCACCGCTGTAAAAATGACGAAGAAAACGTTACGACGAAGTAATTGGACGCGTCCGTGAACGAGTTAGGGGATGAAGATCGAACGAGAAAGGCGTGAAGGAGTACGAGTCAATCATGGGAGCGAGTGGACGCGTCTGATCCGAAGCTGTATATGTAAAGCAACTGTCAGTTATTAAATAAACGAATTGAAAGCACCATTCCAGCCGACGTTTCCTCAATACGGAGGGTAATCATCCATTTACATTAGCCCCATCGTTCCATTTTTCACAATTCCCTTCTGATTACTAAAAACTTCGTTTAATTTTTATTCTTCCAAGATGCATTCGTTCTGTTTCCCACGGATATGGGATGCTGCAGAGTCCACCAAGATCGATCTCTCGAGGTAAATGTGCATTTGAATAATTTAACTACGGCCATACCTCATCAAAGTTTACGTAGCAAGTTCCCTCCTTTCGCTAAAACGCATTGTTGAAATTCTATCGTGGATGTTTGGCAATGTCTAAAGCACGCCAAGCGCTTCCCTCGAAACACGTTTATTTAAGTGCAATTTGATTAATACAGCGATCGGGCGACAGCGACGGCCATCGACAGCGCGAAACTTCGGCGCAGATTTCGCACGGAACTCCGTGCACGTTCGACAACTGTGCAAACTCCGGCGAGTGGACGAGAAATGATAAATATTCCTCCGCGCGGTATTAGTTAATGAATCAAATACGAGAAGAGATTCCTCTGTGTGAGCATTGTCCTACCAAATCTTGCGGGCCGTCTCCCTCATCCATCTTCGCCAGCCACTTCGCGGCGAGATCCTACTAATGAAACTCGATCGATTACCAGATTTCTGAAAATCCGCGGCTAGCCCGCCTGATGCACGGGCGGCGCGTCGATCGAGGTATCGTTCGATACCTATGCCGCGGCTGAAAATCGGAGCAGCGATTCATTACGATGAGATGCAAGCTTGCTGCGAATAATGGTAGTAGCTCGGTGCTCCGAGAAAAATGCGCTGCGCTCTTCGAATTACGACCGCCCATCGTCTACCTAGAATGTAATCAGATTACTCACGTCGACTTTATTTATTCGCGATGCGAGAGCGCAGCCTGCAAATCGATAATCATGAAGGATCGCCGCGGTGGAACTAGATCCGCGGAAATAAAGGATCACGAGGGTATTCTATTCAGTCGCGGGTGAATCGCTGGCCGGGATTATCCGGAGGTAATGTGCTCTCGCGATTCCGCGGAATTATAAAACCGTGATGAACGCGCGAGCGCCACGGTGTCCCGTAATCGAAAACACGCTGTTTAACATGGAATTATCCGCTTAACGCTTTTATTAGCGATGCGACGCGATTAATCGCAAGCGTCCGGCACTTCTAGCGAGGGCTTTTAATTTCGCGCGCGATTAAATTCGTATTCAACCTTTACGCGTACAGATTGACGAGTTGACGTTTCGCTCTCTCTCTCTCTCTCTCTCTCTCTTTCTCTCTCCCTGCCAGTGTGCGTGCGTTTCGTGACGTTTAATATTTAATTTAGAGTTACCGGTGCGCGAAATTCGGAATTGGACCAAGGCACAGGTCGTGCTCGACATGTCACGTGGACGATCGAGTTTCCATCGAAACTGGGATAAGGAGAGTGTAAATGAAAGATAGAAGAGTGAAAATAATGGCAATCGGGGGCGATTGGGTGAATCCCGAACGATAATCGTGTGAAAGTCTATAAAATTGAGGTGGGCAGTAGAATAGGTCGGCCACTGGTCAGCCGTCACCATTTCAGTAAATTAAACTTTGTCGGCTTCAACCAGATATGTAATTGAAACCTGGAATATAATTGCATTAGTAATGCAATCTACGCGTGGGAGCACATTATCGACATTATGTCGACTTTATTTAAATTCCAACATTGCTGGAGCATTAAATAAAAGGGAAGAAAGGAAAGTGGACAGATTCTCAATAATTCAGGCCATTAATTTCTAGCACACCTCGTAGATATTTTTCCTGGGGACAGCAGGAGCTATAAGGATTTTCGAAAACACCCTGTGCAGGCAGTCGAACGACTTGGCTGGAAAGCGTGGAAAGTTTATGGGGATCGGCAACGAATCTCACGATCCTTCCGCTGGCCCGTGATTCCGAGTCGCTCAGCGGAAAGATAAAGTGCCGATCGATGCGTTCTGCTCGTGGAAGGATTTATACCCGTGTAGAACGTGCTTTTTTGCCCCCCCTCAACCCCCCCCCCCCCCCACTCTGTCCGTGGTAACACGCCCGACGCGAGTGTTTGTCCGAGGTTGGCGCGAACCGATTTGTCCAGGATCGATCGGTCGCGTGACATCCTTGTTAAGTCCTGCTATCGGCGATACGATATTTTGCACGCTCGTCTTTCCAGCGCCACTCGACTCGACGTAACGTTGACGGAACGTCTATGATTTACGACAGCAATTTTCGAGATACCCCATTTCATTCCTCCGAGCATTTTAAGCCACCTGTATTAAATCCCTGAAGCACATTACTCTCTCAGAGCCGACAATTAAAGCACTGATAAATGTTATGCCGGACTTATTACTTTATCAAACTTCAGATTATGTATCGTTGTTCTCTCTTTCGCCTGTTCCCGTTCGCAGTAAACACTATTATCGAAGCGCGGCGAGCTTCTGAACAGTAGGGGGCCGAATGAAGACCGAAAAAACGGTCAGCCCTTCGTCGATTCTCTCCAATTTAAACCAGTCGTGCTCGTTGCCTCTTTTTATGACGTTTTTCCAGCGGAAGAAAACAACGCTGGGAAGCAATTCGATTCTTCTCTCGATGGTACGCGTGCGAAGATAAAATCAATCGAGGCGCCGATCGAATCGCAGCTCCCCCCTGCGTGAGAGCTTTACCAGCGAAAATAGCCGCGTTCCCTTTCGTTGACGAGGGGAATTAATCGCAATTTTTCGTCAGTTTCCCATTGGAAAGATTTACAACGCTTCGAATAAACGGGCACTGGCCTGACTGGTCACCAGATTCTCGTCAAAGTGGCCAAATTATTCGCATAACACTGCCCGTAGTATTTTTCGCGGGGCGACTGTATCGACGTCACGTCAGATTTTCTAGTGAAAAAAAACTTTCGCTGAGCGTGACAGACGACGCCAGCCAGCGATTATCAAAGCCGTGGAAAAGTGCCCGAGCGTTCCGGATACATTGGAGCTGGAAATTTGGGACAGCGGTTGGGGGGAGGGGGCAGCGTGTGGTAGTAAAAAGCGTCAAGCAGGCTCGAAACTTCGTGCTGTGTAGCAAAGTTTTCGGGTACGGCCAGTTTGAAAATTTATTCACCGCAGCCGCGCGCGGTCCTGTGTTCCACCGAAAATTAATATATTCCGCTTATGTAAGTAACGCTCCCCGCCGTCCCTCCTCTCTGTGCCCACCCATCTACCTTGTTCTACATTTCAAATCAGCGGCAATCCTTTTTCCGCATTAATATTAATAATCTGTCCAACAGTCGCTAACGATCGTTACGAGATCAACGTATTTCACGTTCTGTTTAATCAGCTTACGTACCTCGGTCGTTTTAATATGATTTTGTGTAATCACCGCGTTTTATTTGTCGTTACCCAGGCCTTTTTAAACCTGGCATATTAAATTTACTTTGCCTCCTTTTTCATCAATTAATCCCCCGTGAAATTAGCAGGGGATTTCATCCGCTTTTCTGTCTGCGCAGTCGTAATTCCCGGGCATGAAGCACCGTGAAATCAAGAACAAATATCCTCCTCCGTGATCGCGTTTAGTACTTCTTCGCGCGGGAGAAATTTTCATTTACTTCAGAATTCGGCAGATTCCACACCGTAATCACCACTCACCCCTTCTTTCTCTCCCTCCGCTTCTCCACCATGCATATCAAATAACCCGTGATCACAGCCCCGAATTCTATGCGCGGGGAAGAAGAGAATGCAAAGGGAAAAATCGGGGCGAATCGATTTTAAATAGGGAATTTAAAGATTGCAGAAGCTGTATTGCGGGTTCGTTCTGTGTCTGTCGGGTAATTAAGGGGTTAGGCCACCTTGGACGGAGCAAAATTGCAGTCATTTTCGGCATTTTTTTTTTTTAGGAAGATAATGAAATAATTAGAAAATTCAATATAAAGCCTGTTATTGTACAACTCTCGGCGGAAAGAATCGTATTTTTTTTCCTACAAAATGGCTACGGTGGAGCTGTGATACCCAAGATCTTGAGGAGCGACGTTTTCCATGGTGTTCAATCTCACGGCTATACCGTTTGACTTAGAACAAACAACCAAAAAATTTTATTTTCGGTTTTGCGATATCATGAACATATTCTTTACAATTGACACTTTTATAAAAAAATAAAATGCACTTTTTCTCCGCTTGTTCACCATTTCGAGACGAATGAATGTTTATGGATTTCCATACGTACTTCTCCAGTTTTATGCATGTAGAAAATAAATCTTTTTGGTTTTTGTTCTAAGTCAAACGGAATAGCCGTGAGATTGAACAACGTGGAAAACGTCGCTCTTCAAGATCTTGCGTATCACGGCTCTATCGCCGCCATTTTGTAAGAAAAAAAATACGATTTTTTCTGGCGAGACTTGTATAATAACAGGCTACATATTAAATTTCCTGTTTAATTTCATTATCTTCCTGAAAAAAAATGCCGGAAATGACTGCAATTTTGCTCCGTCCAAGGTGGCCTAGCCCCTTAAACACGAATTGCTAATTCGCTCAGAATGAACAATTACGGACAAAAATAGAGCCTGGATATTTTCAAAATAATCCAAAACTCCAGCACTGGTGATTTTAGCTCCTCTCTCTCGCTCGGGGAAACCTCAGTTCTCTGTGAACAAATCTATTCACTTTCCCGGACCTCCGAATCACTTGCGTTTCCCGCGTCGTTTAACGTCCGCAAACAAATTTATCGTCCCCCGACCCCGGAGCAAGAAAAATTCCCCCATCGGTGGGCAGACCGATGTCCACGATCGTATCGACTTCGAATAACGCCCGAGACCCCTCGAATATATTCATCCCCCGCGAAATACGGGCTTATAAAGATACACGCGGAAGGGTGGCCTACCCCTGGACGAGGGGCGGGGGGGGGGGGGGATGGACACGAAGCGTTGGAAAATCTCGCCACTCTACCAAGACCGCAGAACAGGCATCTCTCTTCACGGCTGGAAATCCGATTCGAAAGGGTGGAAAGGGATGCGCCAAGTGCGTCCATCCTGGCTGTTTTCGTCGGGGTTGATCGCGGGATATATGCTCGCCAATTTATCTGGCAATTCGCACGGGGCTCGCGCGGCGGAAAAAATAGAAATTCATCCGTTGGCCCCGGCAGAAATTGAAACGAATGTTGCGTCATTAATTGCAACGTTAAGCCTGAAACGATCTGTCGGCGTGAAACATTCGGAAGCTCTGTTTCGCGGCAGGAAGACAATTCCTGCCCGATGGACGTTGTAAAAGTTGGTTGGATCAGATTTATATTCACCGCGGTGTTCGTGGTAAAAATTGAATCCGTTATGCGCCCTTCATATAGCGAATTTATGCTCCGTCGATGAAGCTTAACGGGTTGAGCATTCCAGATACGAGGAATTCAAGCTTGTATTTAAATCTGAAGGGCAGTCTGTGCGGACCTTGGATGAAATAAAAATTCTCTGCGCCGAAGTGTCGTTCGAATTGAGAGAAAGCTATGGAGGTTGATCACCACTGTGTGCTTCCTAGAGAATTTTTTAGATAATATGCAAGCGGTGATGTGCTCGCGAAACCACTCGCAGAAATATCAACGTTCTCCCGTGGTTCTTTTCGCAGCGATCCAGTCGATACGAATCGGCCTGAAGCAACCGAGGAACAAAAGGACGCATCTAGCGCATCGCGAATGAAGCACTTGACTGCACCGCCTTTGCCGTAAAATCTTATCAAGAGAAGTTCCGTTGCTGGGGGTAAAAACCACACCCCGCTCTGTTCGCCACCTCGATACGCGATGTCGTAACAGAACGAAGACGAGGAATCCTATTCGTCGCGGTCGTAAAGTTGAAGCTAGTGAGCTGGGCGTGATTGGAATGCAGCCATTTACAGAAGGCAGGCTGAAGGGAAAAGGGTGAAGCTGCGGGAACGGAAATAAAGAGATGAAGATAAGAGGCGATGGTGAAATTGCAAGGATGACTAAAGGTAGGTGAATTTCACGTGGAAGCAAAGAAAATACCAGGGCCGGCAGGCAGAAAGAAAAGTAAAGGAGGAAAGTGGACGAGGAAACATTGTAGAAGAATCGTATGAGTTGGTGAAACATAATACTGTTCAGGAGAGCTGGAGAAATAGAACAAGAGAGCACAAAGTAAAAATAGAAGATGATGGAGGAACGGAAGGGACGGGAAGCTATAAAGTGGCAGGAAAGACAGAAACGCTGGCGCGTGCACCGATAAAACTTTGTAGGGTGTACACGAAGAGGCGAGTAGAGGGAGTGAACAGCAAATGATCGGAAGCTGCAGAGAAAGAAAATGGAAGAAACGTGGAAAGCTAACAGGCAGCTCGCGAGTGGCTGATTGGGAGGAAACGAATCTGTGGGTCTGCTCTGATACTGGCGCGTGTAGAGGCGTCGATGCTCGATTCGATCACTACAAGGGATGTTTTACAGAGTATTTGTATCCGTAAGGGGTGTGTAATTTGTTAAGCGGTGATTCTGCTAATCACGCCGCAAAGTTCAGGTTTTTTTTCACAATGAATGCAATGAATAACAATGTCAAACTTTTTTTAAATTTATTAGGTTACTTATAATGTATACGGAACAATTTTTTAAATACACTTTTAATTGTGTTTTTCAATGTTATCTGGAGTTAACAATCGCGCCTTTGAAAAGACGGCGGGAGTGATTTCAGCTCACAGACTCATCTGAAACCAAAAACCAAACTGATTCTTAATCATTATGAGTACCGGTATCGCAAGTAGTGTTCCTTCTCGAGAATTCTTTCTCGAGAAATTTTATAAATTCTTATTTCTCATTTCTCGAGAAATTAGAATATTTCTCGAGAAACTTAAGTGTATGAAAATTATTATAAATCCCATTTGTTTCCAGAAATGAATTTTCAGTTAGTTCAAATTGTGTGTTACTAGTTAATCGCGAACATATAAACACATCTACAATCTGTAATAATTGTTAGCAATACATACGAAGAATTGCGCGATTTTTCATAAACTTTTCTTTTCGTATCGCTGATGCTCTATATACAATTAAACCAGCATCCACTCAAAATGAAAGAAATTTTTCTAAAGCCGCAGATTGTGTCACAAAAAAAAAAGTAAATTGGCTGAAGCGACATTAGACGCATTGTGCTTTGTAAATAACTATTTTAAAACAAAAAAGTAATGTGTCGCCTTGCTCACATTTTGTATTAAATAAATAAATTTATCAATTATATTTAATATCTATTTTTTCATTTACACAAGTTTTGTTTAAGTTAGACACGAATAAAAATTTAGATAGATATTATCAACATTATTCTAAATATAACAATTTTGCAATATCTTTTTAATTTCTTGAGAATTCTCGAGAATTCTCGAGAAATATAGTCTGATTTCTCATTTCTCGAGATGCGGAAAATATCGAGAACTCAGGAACACTAATCGCAAGTGCCAAAATTAGCCACGTAAGTCAAAATTTAACAAAATTGCGCGCATTTAAGCTTCAAGTATCCAAATTTTCCATTTTTACTTGAAGTGTGAATGCTCCCAATTTTGTTAAATTTTGACTTACGTGGATAATTCTGGCATCTGCGATAGCGGTACTCATAATGATTAAGAATCACTCTGGTTTTTTTGTTTCAGATGAGTTTGTGAGCTGAAATCACTCCCGCCGTCTTTTCACAGGCGCGATGAAAAAACACAATTAAAAGTGTATTTAAAAAATTGTTCCGTATACATTATAAGTAACCTAATAAATGATAAATAAGTTTGACATTGTTATTCATTGCATTCAATGAGAAAAAAAAACCTGAATTTTGCGGCGTGATTACCAGAATAACCCCTTAAAAACTCTTAAAGCAAAGATTTAGAAAAGTAACAGGATCGAGAATTTTGTGCATCTTTAAAAAAGGAACGTCAAAAATACCCTTTCCCCTCGGAAGATGTTTAAAAAATTAGCAATGAAGGAATTCCAATACCCGTCTATAAATCAGGAACGTGACATCCCCAGGTGTGCTTTATGCCCCCCTACGTTCTATATTTATGGAAACGTATGTGCATACCTTTATAGGGAATATCGATGCCGCTTTAAAGTTAAATCGAGATCTGCATCGAGGAGCTCCGAGTATTAAGATAGACGGCACATTGATTTACTCTGCCTTTACATCTGGTCAAAAAGTAATGCCTGGTTACCGTGGAAGTGGAGTTCGCGGTTGGCTGCAGAGAATATTAGACTCGCCGGATTGCATATCTCCGATGCAACTTCTCGCTTTTCACAACCACCGACAACTGCACCGTCTTCGTTCATCGTTGCACTCATTTTCGAAGAGGAACAGCTGTTGCAGAACTGCTCGAACAAGAAGCCAAGTGCACTCAGTTGATGTAGGTCACACGAGCCTCTCTACAAAATATGTCCGAGGCTAAACTTCTGCTCTGTTGCAAATTTACCGAACTTTAAAGAGAATCTGCGGCCATCGATTTCCCAAGAAAATTGGTGTCAAAACGGATGGCCTAATTGAATCGTGGCCGAATAAAGGGTCCCCATTTCCCGGCACGCGAAAATCGAACATCGGATATCCCCTTCTGGCCTGCAAAAGGGGGCAATAAAAGGACAGACGACGTCTGGAATTGGACGCTACTTAAACGGACGTTTAATTTAATTCCTCCCATGGACTGGAGAAGATCGGCGATCTTTTTACAAGAATCCTTTCTGTGCACTGATACGTCGCATCCTGAATTTCTAGTCCCAGCGACGACGGCTATTGGATTTGATCGAGGTCTGAGCCTTTGATGCTCGCGGATCCATTCTTTGATTGCACACCGCGCGTGTTCCTCCCCGAGATCGAGAAATGCGGTAATACAATAACCCGGCGACAAGGGATCGCTCCCCATACAGCACACTTCGTTGCAGCTGTATTGCAGGAACGTTGCTGCAATATTGCGTTGTTGCAGGTTGCATTGCAATATTGTAGGAACGTTCCTACAATATTGCCGTGCATTATTGGAGTGGCAATGATCCTACAATATTGCCGTGCATTATTGGAGTGGCAATGATCCTACAATATTGCAGCAATATTGCAAGAACGTTGCCGTGCAATGTTCCATTGGCAACGATCCTACAATATTGCAGCAATATTGCAAGAACGTTGCCGTGCAATGTTCCATTGGCAACGATCCTACAATATTTCGGCAATATTGCGCGCACATCGACGTGCAATGTTCCACTGGCAACGATCCTACAATATTTCGGCAATATTGCGCGCACATCGATGTGCAATGTTTCAGTGGCAACGACCCAGCAAAATTGCCTACA
Source organism: Andrena bucephala (assembly GCA_947577245.1). Lineage (NCBI taxonomy): Eukaryota > Metazoa > Arthropoda > Insecta > Hymenoptera > Andrenidae > Andrena > Andrena bucephala. The sequence continues at coordinate 116,091,057 of OX387715.1, forward strand.
TATTGCCGTGCAATACTGTAGTGGAAATATTGTAGAAACAGTACAGCAATATTCTGAAGCAACTATGACTTTGACGAAATTTGAAATATGACATCGAGTAGATTCTACAGCATGTTTCCTTTAACTGGATATGCTAGAATTTCTCATTGGCCGTTGAAGATATGAAAAAAGTGTTATTGTGAGAGTTGTTTGTACATGAATTTAAATTATAGAAGAGATTTGAAAATGAATTTAATTTGTTTAGATAGAGTGGATACTCTATATTTTAATGTTTGAAATTATTATTATTATTATTATTATTAAACGTCTTTATTGCAAAAACACGTATATACAATGAAGCAAGAGAAAAGAGAGATGAAAAGACAAATGCAAAGGTTTAGTCTAAAGACTACTTTCCAAACTAACCTAAAATGACACCGGGTTAAAGTTAGAGTCCGCACCTACAGTGTTAAAGATCCCTAATAGGTTTATCAAATGAGCCTTCGTGTTTGAATAATTTGAGTTTAAAGTTTTGCACGGTAGGAGTATAAGTTCGAATACGAGTAAGCAATCTTATCAATCAGCAGTTGTAGCTGCAGCGGTAAAGTGTTCGTCTACGACTCTACAGGTCCTCGGTTCGAATCCCCCTGGGGTAAAAATATTTTCTATGAGAAAAAGACACACGGGCGTTATACTACTACGACGATTCTGCAGACATTGATGTTCGTCGCGTCCCTCACTGCCTGAAACGTTGCGGTAGGACCATTGCTGTAAAATTTCCGAAACGTTGCGGGAATGTACCCCTGATAACAACCCTGCCTGCAGTCTGTCAGCAGATGGACAGCAGGGTCTGCCGGCAGATGGACGGCAGATCCGCAGCAGATCCTGCCTTCAGATGGCGCTATTGGATGAGTCAGACGGGCAGCAGGATTTGCTGCGGATCCTGCCTTGTCAGGGTCTGCCGACAGAACCGTAGTTGAATGCGGACATAGACGGCGCCGGATCTGCCGGCAGACGTGGTTATCAGGGTACTCCTGCAATATTGCTAAGGCAGACATAGGAGTGAACCTGCAACTGCCCTGCAATGATACGCTGCAACATTGCAATCTCGCATCGCAACGAAACGCGTTTAATTCAGGAATCTCCGAGTACTTACATATGTCAGCCCTGATCGTGGAATAGAAATCTTGCGATCCATGGGACCGAAGAAACCTCACGCAAATTCTTCATGAGCTCTCCTAGTCACTGATAGAACCATATGGGAATAATTAATGTAGCCCCGCTAACGTTTCCCCTTCGATTCCACGGTTCCTCATGACCAATTCAACCGAATGCGACATTTTGTTCGCAATTGGACCAGAGAGCTCGGCGTGCTCACATCCACGGAAATTTCTCCTCTCCGGAAACACCTGCGGCGAAATTCGAACGACCGTCGAACAGAACCGATGTTGCGTGGCAATTTGTAACGAGGGCTACCACGTGCAGGGCAATTCAGAACGCGAGACAGCGGATCTCCGCGTCAGAGCCCAGATAAATTACTTTGTTTTGGCGGGGAAGAACCACAGCCCCGGGGGCTCGCAGACATCAATATCAACGACTGATGAGTTATCCCTCCTCGGCTCCGTGGCCGCCTGGACCCTGCGAGCCTCGGGACCCGGAAACTTGTCGCAACCTATCGGGGGAGTCAAAATTGCTGCGAGATATCGCCCTCGGGAAAGCGCGAGGGAAGTTGAGAAAGAATCCGACGCGAAGCGTAGAGAAAGTCGACGGGTATTGTTTAACGCGTAGACATTTGCTGGAAGGATTTCTGTGTACACGTGTATTATGGAAATTTTCCTACTAACGCGTGCTGACGGAAAGTTTTCGGATGGAAAGGAACCGCGGTAAAGTTGGGCGCAATTCTCATTTCCCTCCCCGTGAATCGCTGCTTCCAGCCCGAGGAGGGGTCTCAAATTTTATTGCTCTAGCCGCCGTTGGAAGACGCGGATGGTTATCTTCCGGCGTGTACACAATGCCGTCGTTTTGTTTCCTCCTACGAAAATTCTCGAACGCTCTCCGCCAGCGGAAAGTTCGAATTGCATCGGGCCGGAATTGCGGCGAAAGTCGTTCCGCGATATTCTGACGGCGAGCGGCCGTGTCCCCGAGCGGTTTCGAGATCAAATGCACGGAAACTTGCCGAGTCAACGACTAATTCCTTTTCTGATCGATTTAAGCCACCCGGCACAACCCCGAGATAGGTACAGATAACGCGATTCTGGATTCCCGCTTTCAAATACATACCGATTACTCCCGAGGAAATTAAACTCCCCGGGGCGAACTGAGCTAACGTCGCGTCGATGTTTAGAAGAGGCTGGATTAATATCGAAAGACGCGAGAGCTTTAGATACAGCCGCGCGTTAAGTATCGCGGGGCTTCCACGGTATCTCACGCCCCGATTGAGGGAATGTTTTTGCGAGAGGGATTACTTAAACGCGCGGTATAACTTGCCCGCTCGATATCCTACAACTACCACCGAGGATTATTACTCTTTTAGATTCTTGATAGCCACATTTGTCTCTCGCACATCCACCATCCCGTTCCCTTGACCCGCCGTCGGTAGCGCAAGACACGTTTAGTACGTGCCTCGTTAATAACACCCTCTTGCTCTCGCTGCCATCTCGATCTTCCTTTATCATCGCTATGCTGCGAAGCGTCGCGCTCCTTCCACCGGATGGGAAAGTTACGGAAACTCTTTGGGACTGCATTCGTCTTGCGGTCCGGAGTTATACGTCCCCCCATCAAATGCTCGGGTCCAACTCCGGCGAATTGTTTCCGCGAAACTGAAATTTGTCGGCCATCAGAAGCTCAATGTCCGCAATTTTTATCGCCGAAGGTTCTATCAACGGAAACGGGGGTTCGATCTCGGATATTCCGAGTTGAACGACGGAATTGAGGCTCGCGCGCGAAGGGTGCATCGAATATTCATCGCCTTCGTAATTCTTTAGCTTCGTCCCTTGACGAAATTCACGCGAAATGGAGACCCGTTTCGGGATAATACAGGGGAGACTTGAGTGGACGTTTAAATGACAACGATACTTTCCTTCGTGCAATTTATTACAATCTTCCAAGTAAACGAGAGGAGAAATACATAAACGTGAGAAGCATTTAGAATTGATCATTCTGTCTAAATTTTTTTATATCGTTCGAGCGCGGAAGTAGCTCGTTCCAATAAATAGCTTGTATCGATGGCTGGTTACGGAGAATTTCATCTTTTTCTATTGCCTCGGGGAAAGGGTCAGGCTCCATAAGCTTCGATAAAACGAGAACGCTAAAATAAAACAGTTCCACGATGCTGATGATGCTGAAGCCAACGAAGAACGCGAATATACCACCCAAATCGCCTGTAAGAAGCTTCTTTTAATCCCTCGGACAAATAAAACTTACATTAAATCAAACATCTCTAATTTCTGCATTCGGACGAACAGGTCCGGCTGGAGCCTTTCTTGCGCCCTAGGCGAACTTGCCAAATCGGGTCTTTTATTTCAAATACAATTACTCGAGCTTTTCGATGACCTTACTCTGAATTTTTATTCGTAGTTCAAAGCATTTATAGTAAAACCTGTTATATTTTATTTTAGAAAATGCGAAATATGAAAATACAATTTTGCGCCCCTTGTCAAAATGAAAATACAACTTTACGCCCTTAGGCAGCTGCTTAATTTTGCCCATAGGGACGAGCCGGGTCTGCAGACGAACACAGAGATAATTATTCAAGTTCTTATCAAGTTTCCTCGAGCCAGCCGGATTTTAGTTTTCTTAAAACTACCCGCCCGGTGCATTCCGCATCCTAACTACTACGCACGCGCGACAGCGATCTTGCCTTGCCCAGCCCGAAGTGCCAGATGTTTTGAACGTGACGCCTCGATACACAATTCCCGGTATTTATGGGCTTCCGGGTCGGTTCATCGAGCATAATAGCCTCGGGCGCTCTCGGTCGTTTAACCAAAACAAATTGCCCGCTTCGCGCTCAGTATTCAAGGGGCCGTCGAAGCGTGAACAAGGTGTTAAACCGACCTCGTGAAAATTAACGCCTCCGCTGAAATTTGTCGCGCTTTTAATAAGCATACGGATTACGCGCCGCGTAACCTTCACGGTGCCACTCTTGACTCTCGTTGTACGCGATGCCCGCCATAACTGTGGCGCGTTTCGACCGCGCTAGAAGCTCGGTGTGACAAGTGTATAAAATCGACATTCCGTTTTTTCCCAACGTTCAGTTGTAATTCTCGCGCGCGTTTTAACGACGAAAGAGCGAAGTGCGCAGTATGCACCGGGAGGATGAATATTCGAGGCGGATTGTTCTTTGGAAATAGAGGAGTTTCAGCTCGCTGGCGCGTATGCTCGGTTGGGCGCGGCGAATTGGTGAGGAAAAGTGGTTTTTGTAATTTCATTGATTAAAAAGGGGATATGAACTCACTCATGTACTCGTACCAACGGTAGGTCTCGTCTCGCTTCAAAGACACGGTACCCAGATCAGAGAAGAATACGCGCAGGATACTTTGGTCCGTGATATTTATGCCGGGGCTAGGAGTTATATTTATTAGTTGCAGTTTAGTTGGAGGCTTTTACGAATTAGAGTTTGTCGAAGTCTTTGAATATGCTTGGCCTTACAGTAATGATGGTTTGTAGTAACCGGGGTGCAAAATGGATACCGTTGATTTCACCTCGTAACTTACGTCGTCGCACGAAAGGTAACAGTTGGGACAAACAAATGTGTCGCGTTCGGTTTTCAGCAAGTCGTCCACTGTTTCGTCTATGGACGGTATAAAATTCCGGGTTTCGTCTGTAATTAAAATTTTTTCGTAAATTTCAACAACCCTCGTTAGGTGTGATATTTACTAGGATATAGAGGCGTTAGTTTGGGGATGTTAAGATACTGACAACTAAAGCATTGGTGCATTAAGGGGGGAGCCTGGTTTAGGACGCTGAAAAAATTGAATTTTTTTATTTCTTTAATCGATAGTATTACTCATGGAGAATGTATTCCTAAAGTTACAGACAGAAATTCGAAGTTGCTTCATAGATACAATAGGGTGGTCCTTATTTTTCAACTTTAAAATAAATATTGTCTGACCCTCTTAAAATCTTCTATTTGACAAAAAAAAATATCTCCGTGTTTTTTATTTTTATATTTTGATATATAAAGGTCGCTCAAGGACTTTATATTTCGCATGTAGGGGAGACCGGGGCAAAATCGGGTCGTTAAGAATAAAATCTCATAACTTTGACATTATTAAGTAAAAAATAAATTGCAATTGGGATTCATTAGAATAAATTCTTTTTTAAATTATAGTACATATCCAATTTGTTTAATAGAAGGAAAAATACAAAAAAATTATGATTTAAAATATGATCCGTTTTTACGATTTTACACCGTTACCTAGGTAAAACCGGGTACCATACTAGATACTGGCCCTAGCACCTATAACAACGAAACTCATCCAATTCTCCAGTCCCCCAACCAGTTAGAACAAGCAGTTAGAACAAGTTAAAGGAAAAAATTTTTTTTTTAAATTTATACCAAAATAGTAATATTTCATTGCCGTTGAGCGACCTTGAATCCTTAATATATTTTAATAAAATTTTAGACGAAATTCTTTTAAACTATTTGGAAGCTTCTGAAAGGGTCAGAAGAAATTGTTAAAAAATTTAATTTTTTACCATACATATAAGGACCACCCAAAGATACAGCCGACGTAACAGACGCGTATCGCGCAGATATACTGCCCTCCTTAGTTAAACTGTCCTAACATTTTTTTATTTTTTGAGATATGTTGAAATATTTGAAGTTCCACACGTCTTTTACCTTGTAAGTAACGTTGCTTCGTAAAGATTTATAAACAGTCTAATGTATTTAACCTAACTTCTTTCCAAATGGTTAAAATATCCTATCTAAAACAATTAATTAATTGATACGTTAATAATACATTACCAATTGGTATACCTATTACAAAAAATATATATTAGGCTGTTACAAAGTAATGGCAACATGTTTTAAGTTAAATGAAGGGATTTCCCTTATTTAAGGACGGTACAAAGTAAATGATAAAACTTCAGTTTTCTCAGTTGTTTCAAAATGCTAGATAGGACATTTTGAATAAAAAGGGCAGTATAGGTAGGGTCGAAAACTTTAAACGAAAATTGGTTTTTCTCGAAACCACGTTTTCTAAACATGTGTACACAATAGAGAAAAATTTAATTGACCCATGAACTTCGTCCGAGGCTTTTTAGTTACATACTGCTACCAACCATCGTCGATGAATAAAAAACATTTATGCAGAAATTAAATTAAACCTTTTTTTTTCATAAAAACGTCGAAATTTTTCCGTCACAATCGTAACTTTTTCTTTAAAGTCTCATAACTTTGTAAATTTTAAACTTTTTTCTATTTTTTTTTCAGTTCATCGACGGTATTAATTCATGTAAATTAAGAAAATCTTCGGCATTTTTATTTCTGGCAAAAATTGAATCCTCTAGGATGTACACAATTTGACAACTCCGGCTGCGCGGCGCTACGAAGATATACCAATAAAACAATGTTAAATGAATTATTCTTGAACAAAAAAATGTTTTCTTGTTGTCTAAGTGTACAGTAAAACGCCCTTAGAGTTTTGAAAAGAGTCGCTTTATATTTGTTGAGAACATAATTCTTAAAAGTCACCGTGTTTTCAACGTGCTAAACCAGGTTCACCCCTTAAGACACTAGTCTGCTACATTGTCTAACCATCGTATTATTCCCACACATATCTAAGCAGAAATGATCAATACAGTATTACTCACTTTTGTGCTGCGCTATACACAATATATCTTCCGGTCTGCAGATTTTGTAGGGCTCTATACAACGATAAAGAGAAAGAGAGATGATTTCGGCGGAATGGTTCGGTCTATTAAACAATTAAATCAAAGCTATTTTTTTTTTAAGAATTTTTATCAAATTCCAACGTTTCGTTCAATGATTGTGACCATTCTCAAGGAAAGTTAGATAAAAAGAAAAAATACTGCGTGTGCTTAGCCACCGGTTAACCGACTCGTGCGTTGCACGTTCCCAGCAATGAACGTGATGATTGTTTAAATATATAAAAGCACACGCAGTATTTTTTTCTTTTTATCTAACTTTCCTTGAGAATGGTCACAATCATTGACCGAAACGTTGGAATTTGATAAAAATTCTTAAAATTGCAAAATAGCTTTTATTTAATTGTTTAATAGACCGAACCAGTGCGCCGAAATCATCTCTCTTAATTAGAACAATTTTTACGGTCGAAGTTCAATCTAAATTAGATAAAGAGAAAGCTTCATTCTCCATACAGCATAAAAGAACAGTTGGACTTCTTAACATATAACTTCCCAACACCATCCCCAATAAATATAAGCATCCGTTAGAAAAGAACGAGAATTCATGCCGACATGGTCCCATCCACTTTAACGCTTTAACAATAGCCCGCGGCAAAGGCTCGCGAATAGTAATAGTACCTACCACGAGCAAAGTTCTCTCGTCAAACATCTCTTTCTTCCAAAAATACCAACCCCTCTAGCTTTCAGTTGAAATCCACGGGCGAAAACTGAAGACACGTTTTTATTCCTTGCAGATTTCAGCATTACCTTGACCTTCGCGCTGCTCCAGCTTCAGCTCTCTGTAAACCTGTTATCCTCCGAAAAGCACGAGTCTACATCTACGTGAAATTTCCTTCTCACTTTTACTTATGCAACAAATCGGCGTAGTTCCCTCGTTCATTTCTGAGACGAGGGGGCGCGCAGGCCTCCAGTGTCATGGGAGCAGCTTCTCTTTAATGTTTCACGCTCTCAATACACCCCGACAATGGCGGGACGCGTGCGAGGGCACGCTTGAATTAATTATGAGAGCAACAAGCATGGCTTTCAGCTTAGCCGGAGTAATTAAGAATTGTAAGGGTAAAAACGAGGCACCGCCTCTTTACTAACGCTCCCCGAACCCTTGGGTCGGCCAGAAGAACGGCGTGCAGTTGCAGGCCCTCCCTATATCCTCGATCTTGCAGGCAAGTATGCAATCGCTTCCGGTGTACGTCGTGGTGATGGATTGCTTCTCGTGCGGAAAGAAGCATCGGCGTTTTTCTATCGGGAACGATCGAATGGCGTCTGTGCTGTGCAATCCGAAAGCATGCATGTGCACGTACTTTTCGGACAACGGGGACACCAAGATCTCCGTCACCCCGCCGCTGGCCATGTCCGGGAAATCGTAAGGGTTGAATATCAGCACCTAGAGAATTGCCCCTTCGCAATTAGAATCGTACGAGGAGCCGCCGTTCGCGAAGGAGGATGTACCAGCTGTATATTCGTACATAAATAGTCTATCTCGCGTCCATTGTCAAGCTTCTCTGTTTTTCTGTTGAAAATTCTGGCCAGCTCGAAAAAGTGCACCTTATCGCGGGGAATCGTTAAATGGGTCAACTCTGCGCTAAACGTTGTACATTCTGGACGGTTGCTCGAGCCAGGGTTTTTCCAATGTAAAGGGAAATGTTGCATCGCGCTGCTAATGACTTTTCCGGGCTTTTTATCGGCGGACATCTGCACTACGAAATGCGATGACCGTTGATGACCGAGGCGTGAAAAAGGGGAGCGATTAGGGGCGCAGTGTCGCGCGGCAAAACGGGCCGAATGATTTCTTTCGCGAATTTATCAAACGACCAATTGCGAATTAGGGGTAGCGAACGGAATTAGGCGATGCCTGACGTAGGGTAGGGTGGGGCTAAAAGTCCCGTTTTTCGTATAAACCTATGTAAAATTTAGTATTAACAATCTACAGATATCTGGTGTTATTTTGTATAAACTATAACTATTATGCTTTACGTTCACGAAGTTCGTTTGTTGATACTGTTATTTTCTGTTGACTTATACCACAAAATGGTTACCACGCGCGGGGCGAAAAGTCCATTGCATACGGTAGATAGTCCCTAATGTCTTTTCGGGTAATATTAAACTAAATATGTAAAAAAACTCTTTTCAAATCAACAAATATTCTTTTTGGTATACAATATTGAAAGGAAAGCATGACTTCTTTAGCAAAAAATAAAAATATAAGTCAGAGGCTCACTTTGAACTAAAAACTAAAAAAATATCGCTCAACTACAACAAAAACACTATTTAAACATTTTGGCATCATTTCTTTATAATTTGACCATCTTATTATGAAATCAAATAATAAAATATATATTTTCTGTCTGACGGACTTTTTGCCCCGATGGTACCTCTATAGTTTCTGCGATATATATGTTAGAAAATATTATCATTTAGCAATAAACAATATCATGCACACATTACTAAAGGAACATACAATCTTGACGTACTTGGCTGATACGCTTTTAAACCGTGGTTTACTTCGGATAAAACAGCAAAGACGATGTATTTCTTTTAGTTTTCGATACATAAAATAACGAAGGCGTCATGTAATTCGCACGAACGTGCAGGAGTGATTGGCGACTCTGTGGCCACCTCCGTTTCTTCTCGCCTTTTACTTAGTATACTGCGTAACTCAATACATTGTTTCGGAATAGAGATTTTGAATTCAGGACATTTTACCCGCCGGACTTTTAGCCCCACCCTACCCTATCGCGAACGTTTGGGTGTAGTAGACCAGGGTTTCGTTGTGGGAGGAACGATTGCATGAATAATACTTTGTGAGAATTACCTTCCATCCAGTAACAGGTAAGAGACGATAGAAATAATCATCCAAAAGTGGATCCAGCACCACGGCTAAGCCATATGCCCAGCTGGCGTCTCCTATTTTATACACGTGGGGAGGCTCCGTATTCTTATCGGCTCCGCTAAAATTACAGAAAGCTGTAGATCGTCAGAGTAGCCTAAAATTGTCTTAAACGTCGAGGGATATTTAGCAAGCCGAAGAGAAAATCGATTCAACAGCGACGTGCAAAGTTACATCAATAATATTTCAGCTAGTCTTTCTTGGAAATTGTGAATCAGTAGGTTTCTGAAAGCTCACGTCAACTTAGTTTGGGCCACGTAGTTAAACGTGCAGCAGAATCCGTCCTGCGTTTTTCGCGTTTGAAATAGATTCGAACAATTTCGAGCCTCGCCGTGAAAGAAACAGAGTTGAAGCACGGCTGAGCACGGTGGTGTTAGCTGTAATTTTTAGTCAATATCAACTTAAGTTTCTTCTAAATCGAGGATGTTAGAATACACGAGGTAATAATATGGCAAATAGAGCCTACTTACGCGTTTCATTAGAATGGTAACATCGTAATCTTTTCCATACATTTTTGTAAAAAGTTCAGTGCTCATGTTATAATCGTCATCTCTCCGGAACGATGTGTCGTACAAATCACCGAGCTGCTGGATGTGTTCGATCACCACTTCGATGTCCAGGGTAGTAATATTTGCGTCCAACCTGTCCACGAAAGAATTGGAACTCTTTCATGATAATTGAAATTTCTTTATTGAATAGGTGATAGGGGGGGGGGGCCGGGACAAGTTGATACGTGTTTCAGTCTTCAATTTTTTTCATTTTTGTTTGAATTAATTACTTAATAACAAATATGCTAAAATATACTTTGGTCCTTCTTCTTTAATACCTACATTGTAAATGAAAAGTTGAGAAAATACATACAAAATGAATGAAAAAATGTTATTTGGACGAAGGTAAAATGTATCAACTGGCCCCACTGCGGGGCATGTTGATACATCTGTAAAATATCCGTTTGATGAGTAAAGGATGGATGTCTGGAATATGCCTCTTTAACACGAGGTGCTTGCTTCTTTTTATTAATGTATCTTAATAAAGCCATTTTATCTATTCCGTATATTTTCGAGCTTTAACGTAACGACATTGACTCCTTTTCTACACCGACACACGTTTTTTGAAAAATATTTCGCGGTATTTTGTCCCGATTCGTTTTTCTGACACAATTTCGTACCGTTTTCCTAGAAATAAAAGAAAAAATCCAATTAAAAGTAGTCGGTGAAAATTGATACACTTTATCAACATGCCCCAGGGAAACCGTATCAACATACCCCACAGGAAGTCATTATGTACAAACATCTCCATAAAAAAATGTAGAGCATATAAACAAAATAACAAAACGTAATTACCTTACCTTCAAAGGACTCAATGTGATGCCCAATTAATTTGTGTGATAAAATTCTCTATCCCGTCTCAAGTAGGGCTGGGACTATTTGTCAAATTTTTCAGTATTCGAATATTCGAATACCTCAGTTGCTCAATTATTTGGCGAATATAATTCGAATATCCAAGTATTCGAATACTATTCAAATATTAAAGTATTCGAATACTATTCGAATATTAAAGTATTCGAATACTATTCGAATATTAAAGTATTCGAATACTATTCGAATATTAAAGTATTCGAATACTCATGTATTCGAATAGTATGGTGTGAATTATAAATCAAGTTCTTTAGGTTCATTTGTCAGGGTGAAATCTTGTAAGTTAATTTTGACCCACTTCACACCATACTATTCGAATACATCAGTATTCGAATACAGCAGTATTCGAATAATAGTCGAATATAGCAGTATTCGAATAGTATTCGAATAATAACATTCGAATAATAACATTCGAATAGTATTCGAATATAGCAGTATTCGAATAGTATTCGAATAAGAACATTCGAATACTCAAATATTCGAAGTTTATTCGTAGCATTCGAAAACTTGTAAAATATTCGAATATTAAATTATTCGAATAGTCCCAGCCCTAGTCTCAAGACGGATTAGAAAGTGAACACAACAATTTACTTTTTCTCTATAGAAACGAAAACAGTTGAAAATGGATTGCTAACGTTAAGGTACACAGACGCACTTTATATCGTAGTAAAAAAATGAACAATAAACTTCGTATATCTCGCACACAAGGAGCTACATTTATACAGTGTCGAGATAATTCGTCTGTATCAACCTGCCCCCTGTATCAACTTGCCCCGGTCTCCCCTACTATGTGTTAAGAAGCTTAGTATTTAAATATAACATAATACCTAATAATTGCGAAGAGGTGTACAAGCGTGATCGATGCGAACGATATTCGAATGATTATTCATGCGCAAGTGAGCGATTCAAATTCACGCAAATTGTCTGTCTTCCGAATATAATGCGTTTAAACTTGTTATTAAATTGCTCGAAACTAGTCCCAGGTAGTGTTGCTCGTTAATTTAACGCGCGAATCGATTACTATGCCCGCCCTCGCGGTTCGATCCTCAAACAATGAACACGTTCACGGTGATTATCAAAGTGATTAGGCCGCTCATCTCGCGCAGTGTACGTTCTTCGTCGCGGTTACGCTTTTGAAGCGCAATTGTCGAAATTATCTGGTGCAATTGCCTGCATCGCGACGAAACGACGTGCTAACCACCTACGTGCAATTGCGACCCCTGCACAGGCCCTGAAATGTGCGGTGCATTTTCATTCTCCGTGAAGCGAACTTCGTGTTTGTTCAACGCTCGAGTGCCTCTCACATTTCAATCGCCAATTCCCTGACCGCTCGATGACTTAATCTGTTCATAGTGCAGATAGCCACGCCTGGAAACACATAGAAAATTAAATATTCGATCAAGAGCGAACTTAGAATTCCAAGTTTCGATTAATTCAGATGAATCCTGCAGGGAAAATTAGCGCAGGTACTCGAATATTTACCGGGAAATTCCAACTCCTCTGTTGGAGAGTATTGTTCCTCGACCATGGTTGTTATAGACATATTTGCGAAATCCTGATAAAATATCGTGGTAAAATAGATCACTACGCACGCGGTGCACGAGTATACTAGGATCCACAGAATTCTGGAAACATTTAAAAGGACGCTCGATCATTTACGGCAGAAGGCAATTAGTGGCGTCGACCACGTGAATGGCTACTTTTATTACAAAAACTATCATCGATAATGGCAAATTTTTTAATCAAGCTTTCAATATGTTATCAAGTCTCGTAAAAGCAGCTCGTATCGGGGAACGAGTAAAATAATTCCCAACTTTTTCTTCTCGAGGAGAGCGTAAAACGCGTTCCGTTGCCATTAAAAGCGAGCCTGATTGCAACGCGAACTCCTATAAAAAATAATACTTAAAGTCGTCCCGTAAAAGGACAGGGGAAATGAGGAGGCAGTTTATTATCAAATTTGCGTTATAAAAGTCACACGATACGTTGCTTTACGTTCAATCACGCTAGTCGTTCTGTAGCATGAGTATCTGGCAAAGCTTCATCACCGTGCTCCCGCTTCGTTTCTATCGATGATTTGTGACCACCCTCGTCTCTAATCCCGCCATAAATCTCGCCTCTCCCCCCGGCTGACTTAATCAATTCTTAAAACAATGCTGCAGCGCATTTTTACACAGATTCCAGCGTGCATATCCCGTTCGTAAGATTGAGCGAGATTTATGGCTGTGTGCTTTAGAGCTTCAGAAGGTTCATACATTCGCGCAAATTTGTTCCTAAACTCTAATCTGATAATACGAAGACTGTGTACTTGAAGCTACGTATTTAGGAATCAAAGCTTCCGGAATACTTTGTTTTAGAATAAATAGCTCAAAATTGCAGTATCACTTCCGTTTCCTTCGAATTTGAGCAAGGAGCAGTTATTCTAAAAAGGAATGAGACATTACAGCAATTGTCGAATTATAGAATCCAAGTGTGTAGGTATATCAATCTGATTCAGAGAAACGCGTGAGTCGAATGCGGCACGTTAGTCGTTAGATCGTGAATTTCTATCTCGGCGAATTTCAATTACCTCTCGATCCACGTTGCTCTATCCTCCACAAGATACTTGAGGCCGACCAAACTGGAATGCCTGCAGTACAGCTTGAAGTATTTTATTAATGTTTGAAAGCAGCTTGATTGCGCCGGGCGTTTGCGTGTAACCGGCGAAGCCCATCCGTACGAAATCGCGGCGAGTTTTCCTGCATGCTGCGCTCTTCTCCTCGACCCATCGTCGTTCTTTGTAGCCATCGTTTCCGCTAACGGCAGCCAGGAATCTAGAATGCTGGATTTCGCCGAGGTATTCGTTTGAGCGCTCCCCCGCGAATCGCGACTTCGAACACCCGTAACGCGTCGGCTGAAATCATTCGGAGTTACTGCAATAATCGCACGCATCCGCGAAACACAAAGCCACAAAGTGATCTCACTTCTGACAAGTTACGTGAATGCTTCGTAGGAAATTGTTTGTCGATGAATAATTCACTGGTACCTGAGACCTTTCTTCCGATCAAATACTACAGTCTCACCCTTCCGAATGGGACCTCGATGACACAAGATACAAATGCACTCAATCCGATGGTGTCAGAGTCCAGTGTTGCGCGAGGAGACACCAGCGAGACTTATGCTACGACTGCACACGGTGCAGGCTTACTTCCTGTATCGTAAAACGCCCCCGGCCTCGTTCCGCTTATTACACGTGTCGGGCGCGTGACGGGGCGATTCCACTTGCAGTAGATCGCGTATCTCGCGTCGCTCAGTTGGCGATTCACCCTGCTTATCTCACGCACGGCCAGTTAGGGTAGGGTGGAGCTAAAAGTCCCGTTTTTCGTATAAACCTATGTAAAATTTAGTACTAACAATCTAGAGATATCAGGTGTTAGTTTGTATAAAATATAATTTTTATGCTTTACGTTCACGAAGTTCGTTTGTTGATACTGTTATTTTCTGTTGAGTTATACCACAAAATGTTTGTCAATGCAAAATGGACTTCTTGCCCCACGCACGGGGCAAAAAGTCCATTGCACAGGGTAGAAAGTCCCTAATGACTTTTCGTGTAATATTAAACTAAATAAGTAAAAAACTCTTTTCAAGTCAACCAATATTTATTATACCAATTCGTTTTGGTATACAATATTGAAAGGAAAACGTGACTTCTTTACCAAAAAATAGAAATCTAAGTCAGAGGCTCACTTTGAATTAAAAACTAATAAAAATCGGACAACTAAAAAAAAACACTATTTAATGACTTTGGCATCATTTCTTTATAATTTGGCTATCTTATTATGAAAACAAATAATAAAATACATATTTTCAGTCTGAAGGACTTTTTGCCCCGATGGTACCTCTATAATTTCTGTGATATATACGTTAGAAAATATTATCATTCAGCAATAAACAATATCATGCACACATTACTAAAGGAACATTCAATCTTAACGTACTTGGCTGATACGCTTCTTCTCGTATTTTACTTAAGGGGTATACCCGTTTGAACCCTCGGAAAATGTGTACATTTTGTGGATTTTTTTACAACTTAACGGCTTGATGAAGATTTCCCGTTTTTTTACTATCTTTACATAGTATTATGAACTACTTAAAAAAAAAGTTTCAGTTAAAAAACTATTGTTTTTCGAAAGTTATGCATACATATTCGAAAGTCTCTCGATTTTAGACAGCTAAACGGTGGGCCTAAAAACTCGTGCTACGTTCAACCGATTCACTTCCAATTTTGCATGCAGGATCGTAATAAGATTCCACACCGTCCAACGAGGGCTTTTTTTATTCCGATTCCCCGTTTATTATTTATAAAGAAAAAAGGTGGCCTTTTCTCTTAGAAAAATGTAATTTTACCTTTTATCTCTCACGATTTCTTTATTTTTCAAAATTTACAAAATCGGGCCCCGTTGGACGATAGCTATTGACATACTTCATAAGAATATTTTATTGCTTTTGATTTCAGACTCGACATACAGCTGTTTTCAGGCCCACCGTTTAGCCGTCTAAAATCGAGAAACTTTGGAACATGTATCCATAACTTCTGAAAAACAATAGTTTATCAACTGAAACTTTTTTTTTTAAGTAGTTCATAATACTATGTAAAGATAGTAAAAAAACGGGTAATCTGCATCAAACCGTTAACTTGTAAAAAAATCCACAAAATGTACACATTTTCCGAGGGTTCAAACGGGTATACCCCCTTAATATACTGCGAAACTCAAAACATTGTTTAGGAATAGTGATTTTGAATTCGGGACTTTTTACCCACCGGACTTTTAGCCCCACTCTACCCTACTTGTCCTGTCGCTAGAAACTTAAGGGTCTAGGTTGAGTCAGAAGCCTCCGTATACGTTTATTGTCCTTCGTATAGGTATTCACAATTTCGTTTACGAAAATGGGAAGCCAATAGTCTCGAATAGAAGTTGCTAGATATTCTATTCAAAATTTCTACTTTTAATATCCTCTGCGGATATTCGTCCATCATGAAAAGAACTCTTTGAAAGCTTTGGGAGTGAAATCCCAGTGTTGGTTTATAGTCTTTGAAAAATAGAGAAGCCCGGTTGGGCAAGTATCTCCACCGCAGGCGATGAGAATTATCGCGGCGACAAACTGCCCTTGAACTTCTCCGCTAGCCAGTTATTAAGCTCATAATACTTTGGAAGTTCGTCAGGTGTCGGGTTCGTGACTAGAATGATCCAGCCTGCAAGGTCTCGGTGGCCGTTCAGTCCCACTAATCCAGCCGCTGGATATCTCACGTTAGATCGTTGGAGGGCGCGGGTGCTTAACTGGTGTTGCGTACGTGTGCCGTTATGAAAATGCGTCGCTCGTCGGACGTGACGCTTGTGAATATGTTGCAAGGGCGAAGGGGGGGTGCACGTGCAGCCGCCGCCAGCAACCTTGCAACCCCGGCGCTCAACCCAGGAACGAGCGAGTGCACGTAAATTAGATCAAGTTTACACGACGTTAATCGAATCTCCATACTCGACCGTTTTCCCTCTCCCGGCCTCGCCCCTCGCGCTGCCGATACGTGAACGTCTGTACGTGGCTCCTGGCACTTCCTGCCCTTGCAAACTTCTCTGCTGCAAGCCTGCGAACCTTCGCCACGTCCTCCGTAGCAATTCACGCGAAGATTCAGGAAGCAACAGGCATGCGAACAACGGATTTTCTTGAGGAATGTAGCTGTAAGAAACTTGATGGCATTCCTGTTAATTAGTTTGCATTTAACACTGACACGGTGTGCACAATTCTATCGCGGAAATGAATCGTTTCGATACTTTATTAATCTCGCTGGTCCACTCGTGTCGCCAGCCGCGGCTGACCAACGATTGACCTTTTCTACTTGCACCGAGACGGACTTCCGCAGCCGAGTTATTTCGAACGGAATTTAACAGATTGTAGTATTTATGAGTCACTGAATGGGTCGTGCAGCCCTTTGCGAGGGTGTTTTCTAACCTTCGGACCATTGCGTGCTCATACTACTTGCGATACCGCGAATCAAAGCGAGCCTGAAATCAATAATTAATAACAGTGTTTCGACGCTTTGCATCCCACAACGGCGTCCGCTGGGCTTTAGATTATACCGGGCGATAATTCATGGAATGGAGAGCTGCATACTTCCGTCTACGTAGTCCTTTGTAGCTCTGCGCAGCTCCGCGAGAACCGATGTAACTGTGTTTGTGCAATTGCATCGTGAACGACTCGTCGATTCGCGTATGTTTCCTCGTTTGGCCAGTGTTTACTTTCAAAATTCATCAGCGCAGAGGTAATTAGAAGCTAGAAGCGGTGACAGAGACGGGCCGATTAACGAACACCCCCAAAGTGGGGAGGGGAGGCAATTTAATCTGCAACGAAACGCGTGTCCTGCTCTTTTCCAGTATTCGTTGTAATTCGCTGCGGAATCCCTTGGAAACGTTCCCCGAAGGCACGCGTAAAACGTTGCTAATTCGGACGGCAGCTGACAATGAAAATTGAAACGTAACGATTTCATTGTGCCACTGCCGCGGCTTTGAATGCACGTTTCACTGCGCCAGGATGCGCTTTGGCAGTTTGCTTTTTTTCCGCATTTCGTTCGTTCGATCGCGTTTCTGCTTCTGTTCCATCCCCCTCCGCAAATACGTGTTTAAGGGCAGTGAGAATTGAATGACACTGACGCTATAGAACCGGATCGAATGTGACAGTACCATGAATGTGGTAACGCCGGAGCGAAATCTGTGGGAAAAAAAAAATTGGAGGCTGCGATTTCTGCACTGTTTCGAGATAATGATTCCACCACTGACCCAAGAAAATTTTATTCCACGATACTCCCTGCTATCTTCAAGAGTCACGGAGGTATTTCAGGTTTTATCGCTAACTGACTCGCCCTCCGCGCTGAATTTGATCCTGAATTTTACGCGAAAAGTTGGAAACGGAGTGTTGGTAAAAGAGAGTGGATAATTCGATGGAAACGTGGGGCAACGTTGCTCGAAGGAAATTACAAAAGCTATCGTCTACCACCCACCCACCCCCCCCCCCCCCCCCGCCCCCTCGACTTTCGTATCGGGTAAAAGGCAGTCTATTGTGATACTCGAGCAACAATTAGGAGATATCGATATCTATTTCCACAAAGCTCCACTGGCTCTCGAGCCCGGCAATAATTCACTTGGCTGGATCGCCCGTTCACGCTGAATTTCATCTTCGTCGGTGGTTCTCGCCCGGTGCAAGTCGATCCTCTCGAAACCTCGAGCACGCCTGGAACGATCGAGTTTCATAACAATACCACTGGCAAAGCCAACTGAAACATTATACCGTCCTACGTGTCTTCGCATCGAGGGTACAAATTGGAGACCCGAAAGAGTATTGACACTGAGCTCCCCAATTGTTTTCGCTTCCCCCGACGTTTCCAACAAAGCGAATGGGGGTTAGGGGTTGAATTACAGACTTCAGAGGATGCAGTCCAAGTAGATGTAAATTTGATACAAGTTAGAAGGATTAGTCGTGCACTTTTTCGTAACAATCCCCTGAAACTTTCGTTGGAGTTTGTGAAACTATTATTCAACGTTTGATCGTAGATTTTAGGTCTTAACAAAACGTTCACAAACTTCAGTGCGTTTTCTCGTTGAGAAGCTGCGGGATTAAAACACGTTCCTCTAATTAAAGGTACATATGTGAGCTCGCTTGAGCGGAACGAAGAATGCAAAATGAAATTGCCGTTACCCCCAGAGTTATTTCAATCCTGTTCCTCGTCATGGCTTTCCGTCTCCGTAATTTCAACGGTGCAATATGTATCAATATTAAAACTCGATGTCAAAATACGAAATTAACGGTAAAACACGGTTATTGGTCTCTCTCGTTAATTCGCATGAATATACAATCTCCATGGAAACGTTGGAACAGCTCTCGCGAAGCATCGTGCAATTTGCCATGTGATTAAAGATTCCATTTTATACGCATAATTAAAAATAACGCCAGCTCCCCGCTGGAAATTAATTGGACGCGTTAGTATTCTCAGCAATAGCAATAAATTTTATTAACCTCGTTTCTCCGCAATGTGCTTTATTAAATTCCTCTCTGTTTGCTTTCGTAGCTGGCGGCGCTGTGTGACCATTTCCTTCGGTACAACTCACGATATCCTTATTAAATCTGGAGACCGTTTAAATACATGGTAGGGGAGATCGAAGTTTCGGAAAGAGAATTGGCCGAGAATTTTATAACAGACACTCGCGGTTAGGAATCGTCTCCAGTTTAGCAGGACTTTTTCCCCTCGCGTTCCGTGAGTTCTGTGCCACGCTTGGCGCGATCCGCTTTAACCCTTTAAGCTAACCCGCGATGAAGCCTCGTTTGAAAGCTCGCAAGCTTATGGTGCAATACGGTGCACGGCGTTTCCTCGCAGATTGCTGGATCTCCTTCCCCTTAAATTCCGGGGGAAAGAAACGAGAAGGTTCGCTAATTTCTCTGAGAGATACGTCTCTTCATTGCGGACCTACTTGCAATCGGAAGCGAAAATACGAAATAATTTACCCAAACAATTTTCATCTTCTATTAATCTACAACGATTTACGAAATAACCCTTTCTCATTCCTGTGAAATCCTATTCAAACGTCCAAGATTACGTTAATACTTATCACGACTTCCACCACGCCGATGTGTCATCACGTTAGGCCTCGTGCGAGGGTACAGTTCTCCCCAATAAATCGACTGTATCTTTAGTCGTTTAAGCTCAGCCTGAATCTCGTTCGCCTTTGAAGAAGACGGCTCCGCCAAGAGATCGCACACGAAGATCCAGACGAAGTAGACGAGCTCCACGACGCCGATTAGGCTGAAACCGATGAAGATGCCTCCGATGCCGCTGGCGTCGCCTGGAGAGCAGAAGAAACCGATTCTAACCTCATTTCAGCTCTGCAAAAGGGTGGAACTGAGACGTGAAGCATTCTCGGCTGAAATTGAGAAGCATAAGGCTGAACGAACGCTTTCGCAAATATAATCCAGGGCGGCCGAAAGGCAGGAGTTAATCTCCCGGCAGCCTCGCCCGTTTTTTATTCAACGGCGGAAATTTACATCGAATTTGCGTATCTAAAACGCTGTTAAAGGCGTGCAGTAAGGGCGGCCATATTTTTCTGTTACGTAGACGCGGAATTATGTACGTCATCGCGCCGCGGCACAAAAACCGTTGAGGCCCTCTCTCTGTTTCTGCACGGTACGTTGCGCGCCCGGGTGGAAGTGGATTTTCGTGACAAAAGGAGGAAAAAAAATATAAGTCTTTTATCCCCAGAGCGCATTACAGCACTTGTAACGCGTACCGAGGCGAGCGTGTCTGTAACATAATGGATCAACTCGTGGCGGAGCAGTTTCGTGCGCTTTTATTTCCTCCCCGGCTCTCCGAGGCAACAGATTACATTCGCGCGCGCGGAAACTTTACGCTACGAATCCCCGCGTTACACAACGGAATCCTCTGTGTCGCGATCTTTGCCTTCTTGCCTCCCGAACTTCCTCGCCGCGGCCTGTTTCGCGGCAGAGATTCGAAGCTTCGGCTGTAGAAATTATCTAAATCGTAGCGTGTATTCGCCGCGGCACTTCTCGAAACAGAAGATTAAGATACGATTCTACTTGTCGAAGTGTCTGTTACCATACTTGAAATATTCCTACTAGTTACTCCAGTGCCAAAGTGCTTTACCTTCGCTTGAAACTCGTCGAAAGCAACAGCTGTTCACTTGATGCAATTTCAGAAGCTGCTCATTCTCACCTTGGAAGTTATCGGAAGTAATCATTGGGAGTGAAGAGTTTACCGAGTCGGTTAAAGTATCTGCACCTACAACCGAAGCTCCCCACGTTTCGAGGAAATTGTACGAAGATCGAAGCCAAGTGGCCGATAGTAGGGCAATCTGAACGCGCAACCCCGAATCTATAACTACCAGTGGGTACAATCGATTCGTCCCAGGGGAGCGATGAGAGCGCTGCGTCTTCTTTAAAACGCAGGAAGCAATGGTACTCACTGAGGAGTTCGTACCATCGAAAAAGCACGTCCTGCCTGAGCTTCACCGTGCCGAATCGGTTGAAGTACACGTGCAGGACGCTCTGGTTCTCCAGCTGGAAGCCGTCCCTTGGTATCGTGTAAACGCAAACGATTAGAGAGAAGCAACGTGGCGGAATCGCTGCCGAATACGTACCATCGTCGCGTTTAGGTACTCACAATAGTTCCGTGTTATGGTGACCGGGCGCCAGGCGAGCCTCGAACATCTTCGCGCTGTATCTCACGTCGCTGCACTCCGGGTAGCAATTAAGACAATGCAGCATCCACGTTTTGTTCGCGATGTGGTCTGTGTCGTGATCTTCGTGGGGTATGACGGAGAACCACTTGCCTGGAATTTAAGGGGCACGAATTAATTGAAAAAAAATTAACACAGGAGAATCATCGAAGAAGCGATTAAAAGCTGTTTGATGATGGAGGGGAGCTTGACGTCGATTAGTTTCACTTGAAACGGGATGCAGTAATCATAAAAGTGGAAAGGGAAAGTGGGCAGGGTAAAGGGAAACTGATCGTTGATCGTTGAGCAGGAATTTACTTAATTCGATTCGCACCGGTTTCGTTAATTGGTCAGACGAACGATACTGCTGCGAATACTGAGCAGCTGGAGGGTGAATCTAATTTATGCCGGGAGAATTTCGGTAGCGCTTACTTTTGTGCCGGTCGAGGCAGGGTACATCCGCCAGATTGCAGACTCTCCTGGATTCTGAAACACGGCAAAAGAAAGGCTTGAATTACTCGGTACGCACTGACGATTACAATTGCAGCGGTGTCTGATGGAGTAGCTTTAATCAAGACTGGCAACCACGAATGAAACGTATAGATAACAGCGCCCGCCGTAAAATCCACCCTTGAGCCGGTGAATCCCCGAGGCGACTCGGGATTATTCGAGTAATACTCGCGGCGAAGCTCACAATTACCTAACGCGGCTACCACGAAAAATATGTTTGACTCTCGAGGCGCAATATGCTAAAAATACTCCGAATTACAGGAGCCACTATTTAGCTTCTCAGCTCGCGAACGGGGTGGCCATGAATAATTCATACCCCGCCATTAATAAACCACAAAGTTGCATAATGAAGCGGCTTTATCTACGGGTAAGTTTAAACGTCGGGTATAAAAACTGTTTAAAGTGTTCCAGGTTACAAAATCGCGGCGTTTCAGCTTCTGGACTCGCCGCGCTCGCTCCAGACGTTTCGTGTTATTTTAATAAGCAACGGGGAGGCTGGTGGCCCGTCTCGAGGGTGTGCGAGGGTGGACGGGACGCCTCGAAGTTGATCTCGGATTCGCGACGGTCTGCCGGCTCCGGGGCGTCCCTTTTTCTTCGGCTTTAATTCCGCGATCCGCTTTAACGCTTTAAGCCGAACCTCTCGTTAGAAAGCTCGCGAACGCTGCGGTACCAGTTCCCTCGCGGACTCCTGGGTCCTCATAGCTTCTAATCCCTGGAAAGCAGAGGTGCAGGGGATTGTTAAGTTCTTGGAAAGAGTTGCTTGATTCTACACTGCGCGGTTAGTCTCGGCACCTGGGGTTGAAAGGAAAAAATGAGGGATGAAGACCGCTCCGGGGGCCTCGCGACCTTCACCTCGCTCGATCGTTCGCGGGGCATTTCGCCCTTTAACGTTTTAAAGCGCGGGATAAAGTGGATTTTAGCCGAGACGTCGCTTCTTAAGCTGTGGTAGCATTTTGTAATGAAACTGTACAGGAATCTGATCGTAGAGTGAATAATCTAGACAGTCGAAACGGGGATTGTAGAGATTGTAAGAGATTGTGCGAGAACAGGGAGATTATATCTCTGTTCATTTTCTTAAGCAAAGTGCATCAAGAATGCATACTCTCCGTGCACTTTCCGCAGCGAGCAAACGCGGTTGGCGCGTTTCTATTTCCAAAGTAAGTTGATCCCTCGCCGAGGGGAGACTCGGTCGCAGAATTTTGTCAGATATGGCATGCAAAGCTAGAGCGGCGTCGCCTCGTTTGCCTCTGCAGGGAATTCGCTCGGTAAATAAACTCGCGTAAAATTAATCAAAGGTTAGAAAATGTGTACACACTCGTTAATATTGCGCGGCTTCTGCATCGTGCTCGAGTGTAATCTAGGGTAAAGCTCCGCGTGTGGTTTCCGTGTAGGGAGGATGCTTGACGAACGAGGTAAAATGTAAATCGGTTACACGGGCCTTGCGCGCGTCCCGCCGCGGTCACGCCGGGAGAGTGAAAGGATCAAGACACGAGTACAATGTAAGTAGAATCGGATTCTCACCAAAGAGGAGATATAATAAGAGGCGTCACTCGACAAGAACAGAAATAAACTAGGGAAATCACTGGACAACCAATTTAAATGCCCATTCGGCAATGATCGGTAAACTTCGGCAATAATCAGCAAACTGCGGTAAGGTTAAAATATTTCATATACTTTCTGTTTGCTGTAATTCATTCGTAATGTAGGTATACTTTTGTGGTAAGGTAAATGTACCAGTGCCCGGCCATGTCCCAGTACCTGAACAGTAATGCGAATTTTATTTATTTTTAAGCTTAATTTTTAATGTACTTAAAAACAAAAAATAGTACCATAATGCATAAGTATTTAGCAATATTAATTGAAATCATTATTATAGAAAATTCAAAATCGTTAGATAGAAATAATTATTCTGTAACACTTCGTACGCATAGCAGATTTCGAGAAATTTCTTAAGCTTCTGTCAAGACACTTCTGTCATTTACTAAGAAAATATTGACAGCATTTCTTATTTATGTATTATAATAATATATTATTATAATAATATAATTATATATATTATTATATTATATTATTATATTATTATAATAATATATTATTATAGATTTAGTAAATAGATTTAAATTTAGTTTAAAATGGTTAAATTTGCAAGAAAATTAATATTTTTTAAACAAGTCTAAGTTTGTTTACTGGTACAAGAATTTCGTGAATGTAAGTAATTCAGATATCTGGACATGCATTTTTAGGTTGTCCGCTTACTGGGACATCTGCATATTTTCGTATTTTCATTAATAAATACGTCCATTATAATACATAAACTTTCTTTGCAGTTACCGATATTATAATATTGTGTTATCTTCCACATTTCAACAACATTTTTTTATTTCATGATGGTTTTACAAATTAAATTAGGACACAATCTTTGCCGCTATTCCTTAAGCCCGTTAAGCATCCAGGCATTGGTACATTTACCTTACATTTGTAAAACATTTTGATATATTTGTGGTGCAGTGTTTAAAAATTTAGCATTTTTTTATACGTACCATATGTCACTTCAACCTTAAACATTTCAAATCTAGAAAGTATTAATATATATACAGTAGAGCGTCAATTATCCGAACCCCGATTAACCGAACCGTCCATTATCCGGACCAGTGCTGCATCACCGCTGTCCCCACCACTTCTTCGAACCAGTGTAGCGGTACTGATTAATTGATAGACTTTTGCGTAATATAAATTAACACAGTAGTACTCTTGTATTTAATAAGTGATCTTAGGTGTAATTCCAATAGTCATAAACTGTGTAAAGTACATGCATGCAGGGACGAAACTAGGTTGTAAGCGCCCCGGGGCAAGGATTCTATTTGGCGCCCCCCCCCCGCAACATTTTACCACACTTTACACATAAAAGGCATAATAAACGTGTTTATTAACTAGTTTCAAACATATTGCAGGTACCCTAATTTGTTTGCTGTTTGATAACAAATCAATATATTTTAAATAGATAAATTTTAATTACTGTTTCATAAAATGTGTATCTCCTTTATTCCCAACGGAATAACGTAATATATAAATTTGAATAAAGCCATTGATGTAGCTTTACCAAAACTATGTCTTTTCTCTATAAAGGTTTCTCATTTGGCGCCCCCCGCAAATCGGCGCCCGGGGCAGAAACCCTCGCTGCCCCCCCCCCCTAGTTTCGTCACTGCATGCATGCTTCATTCTCGGAACTGTTCGATTATCCGAACAATTCGAATTTCCGAACCACCTCGGTCCCAAGCAGTTTGAATAATCGACGTTCTACTGTATTCACCAAAAACAGCGCTGACAATATATACAGAAAGTTTATAACATAAAATTGTAATAAACAGAAGTGAAGGAAAAACCGTATTGACCCATTTAGTCGATTTGAATATCCCGCTCGAATAGACAGCCAATTTAAATGCCAAGGTCAAGTAAGGACTTCAAAGGTTCTCACCCCGGTTGGGCAAATAGAAGGGTATGCACTTGCAGATCCGCCACACGTCCGCGATCTTGCAATCGACGATGCAGTCGCTGTAAGTGTACGAAGACCTGAACGCGGCCATCTCCTCGGAGAACACACAGTGCCGTTGCCCTATCGAGTACGGTAATATGTTCTTCGTGCTGTAAGAGACGATCGCCTCGGTCGACACGCTTAGCTCCGTTCCTGAGGACACGAGGACATCTGTCACACCTCCACTGGTCGCGTCCGGATAATCATGGGGATTGAAGAGCGTCACCTGCCGAGCGACACGCGCGAGTTACCAGCTGGCTTGCCGGAGAGCCGAGCGATATTTACCTTCCAACCAGTGATGGGGAGCAAAGAGTGAAAGTAGTCGTTTAGGAACGGTTCCAACAAGACGGACAAGCCATTCTCCTCGCCCAAATTGTTCACCTTCAAGGGCTCCACTCGGTGGTCGACGCCATTGTTTCTGTAAATAGTAGAACGAGAAGCGTATCGCGCAGAGCGGTGTGGGGAAGCGGAGGAAAAAGCAGATATTCGTTGTGCACGAGATACCGCAGTTATCTGGGATACTGTAATTCCGAGGTAGCAAGAAGCTCGGGGGATAAAGGTAAGCTGCGCCGTGTTTGGAAAGGATGGAGAAGCAGAAAACCTCGGGAAGCTCACGCGCACCCTCTGGAAATGAATCTGCCGCGGCCAGGTCGGGAGGCGTCGCGGCGCGAGTCAGCGTGAATTATGAATCGGCAGAACGGAGCGGGGATTAGGGACCCTTGATACTCACAACGGCATGTCGTCCCCTTTGGTGGCGTAATTGAAAGTGCAACAGAAACCGTCCTGCGTCTTGCGGAACGTGAATATTTCCATGCAGCTTCTTTCGTAGCCGTGGAAGCGACACCTTAAGAGTATGTCCTCGCATTGGGGCGTCAGCTGAAATCCCTCCGGTGTTGTCAAGTGCACCTCGTCACCCGCGTATAGAAACTACGCTCTCGCGACGGGAATGAAACATGAACTGTCGCCGCGAGACTCGATCAAAGAAAGTGGTGGCTGCGAATGCTTCCGGGGAGAACGGGAGATCGAGTAGTTACACTTAACAGTACTCACACGCTGCATTACGTCGGTGATGTCGTAATATCCGTGATAATACCCTGCCAAAAGTTGATCGATCTGGTACGATTGATTCTGCGCGAGGAACTCGGAATCGTAAAGGTCGCCAAGTTGCGAGATCATGCCGAGAATCTCCTCCAGCAAGAAACGAGAGATGTTTGCTCTGAATCTAATCGAAAGAACAGTTGGACGTTTCATCGCGCAGCTTGATATGCCTTTTGACGTCGTAAAAATCCTTTAAATTGCTTATTTAAACCGTTGCGGAAAATAATTACGATCATTGCGGTGGGCGCGCGCGTCCACGTGCAAATTCAGAGCACAGGAATGAATGGGACGAAAAATCCAGCAGAATGTTTCGAAAGCAAAATGCCGGGGCGTGCAATTTTTCAATCCACCAGCGAATTTGTGTAAATGGACGGTTTGCCAGGGAACTAGGCAGACACGGTGGAGGGATGATAAAACAGCGGAAAGAGGAGGATTGCCGTCGAACTTTCGAAACGCTTTTGGTTAGAAATTAAATTAAAAATTCTATCCCGCGCGGGAGTGACGGGAGCGCGAGCTTGATTTCCGTGGAAAAATCCGTCGCGAATCCGCGTCCGGGTGGGATTAGAGGAACCGGGTTAAATATTTACCCTTTGTTGTCGGGGTTCGCGATTAAGTGGGGCCGTAGTCGCGATCTCAATATTAATGGACATTTGTGCGCGCTGGAATTAATTAGAGCCGCGACTGTACGCGTTGCATATTAATAGAAGATCGTTTCTTCTGTTTTTTGCTCGGGGGCAGACTTGAAGTAGGTCTTGCTGACTGAATATTAATAGGTGTTTTCGTGGATTCGAGGCTAATTAAAGGAGTACGATTATGGATTCTGGTGTTCCGAGGATCTGTTGATAAAAATTCAAATAGACTTCTCCGCATGGATCCACGTTCCGCGAGTACACAATATTTCGTGGCGACAGACGTGAAAGTACTCGCGTTCCTTGGGAATGAATTTTTGCCAGGGTCGGGGATATTGGAGGGATCTGTTTGCGGACGAAAGCCGGCTGCAGCGCGAAGTGCAGCAGTGCACGGTCAGTGGGCGATGCAACGTGAACCGCAATCGAAATTATCCATGCAGTGCGATTTGGTGTTGCCCGATGAACCGACACCCAAACCACCCTCCACTCGATTGCACTCTTTGCGACCACTGCGACCGCGGCCCCGCTACTCCTGAATAGCGCTCGTGTTCATTTAATACCGGAAGCTTTCTCACACTTCGTTCGCCAATTCCGTAGCGGCACGGCGACTTATACGATTCACGGGGCAGATGGACACGCCTGAAAAAGAACATTTCTGGTCCGATGAAACAGTCCCGAGTAACGAGCTGACTAAGTAGCTACAACGACAGCAATCTATGCACGTGCGATTGAATTAGTAGTTTAATGATCCGCGGAGCAAACTCACCTGGAAAATGTAAATTCTGCGTGGGGAAGTACTCGGTCTCCACGCTCGTCATGCAGGGATGTTGTAGAAAATCCAGATACCCGTGGTAAATCGTGTAAATCATCGCGGGCACGGTGATCGCGTACAGCAGGGACCACAGAACTCTGGAAGCGTCAGAAAATTCGATCCTGCGAAGCTTTCGCGGCACAAACACCGAGCGGCGACGTGAATTTTAATTAACAAGTCCCTCCCCCCTGCCCGCTTTAAATTCCAAATATTTACCGCAACGGACTGTCGTGAACAGTATCCGTCACGACCCGAGGCAGCGAAAGTTACTTTATCGCCGGCACGTACAACGATTAAAATTTCCTACGTTTTTCACCAAACACCGTCGTAACGAACCCGCGTGATCACAAATTACCTGTCGAACCATGTCGTCCTAGAGTCCACGATATACTTGAACCCAGCCAGCTTCGTGTACTTGCAATAGAGCTTCGCGTGTTTCACGAACGTCCTGGATAAACGCGACCTGTCGAGGCGTTTCCGCGGCTCACTCGAGTACCCGAAAGCATCGTGCCTCCTTCTGTACTCTAAAGACTCGTTCGCGTCGTAGGTTCGCATCTAATCGTCTCCAGCAATTACCAATCCAATCGTCTTCACCAATAATTCCCTCGCGATTCGTCGACGGTACAAACTGCCGAGGCGAATTAATTGGCGCGCCGAGGCCGCAGAGAGATTACGAAATTGGAGTCACGTTTCAGGATGCAGAATTTCTCAACGAATCATTCCCTGCGCGGCAGGGAGGGGGGGGGGGCTGAACCGTGGTATTTGCATACAACGATAGAAAAAATAGATTCCAAAGGGAAGAGAGAAAATAACGTGGGTGGGAAAAACATGCTTGGTCTTGTGAATGCACGAAATTTCGGTGTCCCGAAGTGGCTTGTGATTGCGTTATAGCCACTGCCGCGCCGCTGATCCGCGAGCTATCAGCTTTGGGTGTTGCCAGTTTGACTGGCGGTCCGCGGCATTTATATTCGGCCTCGTATCGCGTTGTCGTGCTTACGATACAGGGTTCCGCGAGCGAAGTCGTCGTATCTGTGGCGTATCGTTCGCCGCTGATGGGCATCGCTTGTTTCACGCACGTCCGGGGCTCGGAATCGTCCGCGCAGTCACGAAATTCGCAGTGGCTTTTCACCTACTGCTCCGCTCTGTCTACGAACAGAGGGGAAGATCGCGTGCGATAGACGAGCCATTCTGTGTGTATCGGTGGAGCTTGTTTTAGCCTCAGAGGAAGCTTGGTCTAGTGGTGAAAGCAATCTTGATCCATTAGTGATTAGAGGTACTTGTTCCAATCTTCCGAGCTGCTCGGTGGCATTCGTTGATGCTTCAATTTTCGCGTACCATCTGATTCAATTTAACTTTCAGGTGATTTAACGACACACTGTTTCAAAGCCCCGCCTGGTCCTGCGATAATTCAGCCTCGACTGACTCTCCGCCAATAAAAATGCAAATCGCATTCTTGGATTCGTTTTGTTTTCCAGCAGCTGGTAAGCCGAAGTCCATCAAGATATCGCGAAACATCGGCGGAAGGTCTGCACTTTTTCAATCGCGGATCCGGACATGGTTATCTTCGCGCTTGATCATTGGGAATGAATTATGCGTTGAAGCATCTACGTGCATCAGCGTAAAAAGCCGTCGTCGCGCGCTGTTCGTGAATATTCCAGTGGGATAATGCAATATTCAGGGGCAGTGGTGGAAATGCTTATCGTAACTTTAAACGAAGTGTGATCGCGGTTCCATTTTCATCGGGTCTACTGCACGCGAGATCCGTTCCTACGGGCCACGATGCAACCTTAACAAACCAGCGAGCCGTTTCTGTAATTCTCGTTACGCGTCCAACCGTTCATTACTCGATTAAAGAAGACAGCTGGGGCTGGTCGATCAGACAGTCGAGTAAAAAGAGAAAGGCGGAGGGACGAAGTTGCCGCAAACTTTCCAGACCGAATCTTTCGCGAATCGGTGATTTCGGGAGCGCCACTTCCATTAACGTGCTTAGCTGTCGCGGGGAAGTTCGTTAAGCCTGCTGAAGTCGAATCGATAGGTTTTCGGCTGGCCGTGCTTCGTTAAATGGCCCGTGACTGTACGGCCATCATCAATTAGGCTGCACGAATCGGGCTTCGTTACGTTTACGTGCGTGCACTGGCGTGATTAACGACAATCATCGGTGACAATCGGATCGCGATATCGCGGAGCGGGCTGGAGCTCGAACGATGATCGATCGGTGAAGTTATTCGCCCGTTACCCGTGAATTATTAATCGAAAATTTCGGCCCTGAAGGGATCTTTCTGTGGGCGATAAACGATGGAGCTCTGGCGATAAGTGGAATATTCTGGATCCTAGAAATTCATTATTGAACAGGTAAGCATCCCTCCGTGGAGAACATCTTTAAGGGTTATTTGGACACGCGCAGAGACAAATGAGAATCGAGGTACAGAAGGATTGTGATTAATGAAAACTTGTGCAGATTCCGATCGGCAACGGGTTGAGGCAACGCTGTGTACTGAATATTAACGTGACACCCTTCGAGAAATAATTCTTCCATTAAATAATTAAATCGTACGCATTCTGTATTCGAAGCTCGCCACGAAAGTAGGCATGCTAAATAGATAGGGTAGATGCCCCAATTACTGCCAGTTTATTTATTTTATGTAATAAAAACGTAACGTATAAAAAAAAAATGTACGAAAAAATATTATTATTAAACGGAGATTCTGATTTACATAAAAATAAAACAAATATATGTACTCATATGTACCTAGTGCTTAAAAAGTAATATTGAAAAATGAAAGTACCATTCGATCGTCAAAAACGCGACGACGTTAGTAGGAAGTGATGGCGAAGTCATACTAAAGAAGGGGCCGCAATTTTACTATTCAACCTCTATCTATTGCATAAAATGAATTATTCCGGTCTATACGAATTACTTTAATGATATAACGAATAAAATACATAATATTTATTGTTAAATTATAATAATTAACGGTCACATCATTAGGGACAAAATTTTTGGGCTTGTCCCTATTACCATTGGCAGTAGTCGGGACAAAAGAACGTGAAGTACGCATGACTGCCATCTCTCAAAGTTCCAACTTCTAACCTCAAAATCAGAAACGTGTAGCCACGTGTAGCGTGTGATTCTGTGATACCTATTCGTGTGATACCTACTTCTATAAGATATATATGCGTTTGATAATTCTTGCTATTAATTTAATTTAAATTTGCGGCAGTTAACCGGATCTCGGTAAAAGGGACTGGCAGTAATCGAGTCTTAGTAAAAAGGGCCGACTGTAATCGGGTCTCATTGTCAATAATAGGGACCGTCAGTTATCTGGTCACAATTATTAGGACCGACAGTTATTGGATGGCAGTCATATGGACAAGACGATTTTTGAGGTGACACTTATAGGTTAGGGTGAAACGAAATATAGGGGCAAAATATTTTTTTATTATTCATGACTGCTAATAGTGGGCAAAAGTTGCCTTTTATAATGGTATTTAAGCTGCCAAAGTTTGAACGTGATCAACAAATTTTTTGAGGTGCCGCAAGCCCTTCAAATATTAATATTTACTGAAATATTAATTTTTGAAAGGCTTGCGGCACCTCAAAAAATTTGTTGATCACGTTCAAACTTTGGCAGCTTAAATATCATTATAAAATGCAACTTTTGCCCACTATTAGAAGTCATAAATAATAAAAAAATATTTTTCCCCTATATTTCGTTCCACCCTATTATAGGTACACCAGGATCGCTCGCGAATTTTATTAATGAATTATTAATATATTCTTCATATTTAATTCATAAAACTATTTTTTTTAAATGAAAGAGATGTTAAATAATATTATGTTTCAAATTGAGACGATTTATAGGTTAAACAACACGTGAAATGATTGAATGAAGTTCAGTTATAATCTTAAGGTGGCAGTAATTGGGACATCTACCCTAGTAGCTTCATATGAAATCCTTGAATTACTTTCATTGACGTATGTTTACCCCGAAATTCGGGACCAATGAGAAGCATTCCAACCGTTTTAAAACTCTCGCACCCTCCCCGTAAGACGCATGCGGCTCGTTAATCTCAGAATTCATGTATCACGGCAACACAGTATCGTTGCGCGCAACATTCCATTAAATCACAATGCGCGTCGCGACGCGCCGTTGTATTTTCCGCCGGGATTATGGCATTTTTTTCGCCCCCATTTCCTCAGCCGCCGTGATTTGCGAGCCGCCTGATTTGCGACTCGCCACCAGCTTCGAGGTTTCCTCTCCACGGCGGAATCGTATTTTTTTCCCCAAGGTAGGAGGTGGGGGGGGGGGACAGATTATCGCGACAATTTTATTACAAGACATTAAACACGCGGCCGGGCGGACGCAATTATAACCGCGGCTCGGCGAGCATCAGCGTCGCCAGGTTCGTTGTTGCTTCCTATTTATCCTCGCCGCTGCAGTCGCATGGATTTCAATTATCTCGAGTTAGCCAGTCTGATCCCCAACGAGGAGGAGTAAACCGCGACGCCTAGCACCGTGGACTGGAGATATTTTATTAACGTGCCAAATCCCGCCGGATTTCGCCGTGGATTCGCGCGAAACACCGGCGCAAGAGCGCATACGAAGCACCGACTTTCCACCTGGCGCCGAGCTCCGCGCGCGTTTCGAACCTCGGTGATCCTCGAGCGATAGAAACTTACGGCGCATCGAGACGGGGCCGCCTCGAATAAGCAACCCTCCCGCCTTCTACCCTGGCTTAACAGCCGCCGTTTGTCTGAACCGTTACGCCCCGCGAAAAAGAGAACAAAAAAAAAAAAAGAAACAGGGTAAAGGGAAAGAAACGGGGACGTAAGTCGCGGCGAGCAGTGAGCGCACACCCCTCCGACTTTCTCCGAGCAGAAAATTTCAGTAAACCGAGGCTGCATTATGCCTGGCACCATGGTGCATCCGACAGCTGCGTGACTACCTCCCACCTCGGCCCGTGTCGTTCGCCTTCGAGATTCTAAAAAGCTGAGGCCACGCGGGGGCGTGTGCTGGCGTCACCTTGGAGAACGAAGGGTGCCCGAGGAACTGGGTCATGGTGGAGGACATCGCGTTGGTTGCTGATAAGTATTGATCATCTCTTATGTATGACAAAGTTGGTGGGGAACTTGGGGAACGTATCATCACAGTGTTGAAGGTTCAAATTTTTCACAAATTCCTGTTTCAGGGGTTGCCCATGACGCGGGGGTTGATCGGGACCCGAAGAAGTGACAGTGGATTCAACAATGTCCACGAGACACTAAGGAGTTCCTTGGCAAGATCGTCCAGGAGCTCGGGATACTTGCGAGATCGCTGAGAATTTCCAAAATTCACAAGAACCTTTGAGCTTCCCTAGACACCAAGGAGGTTGCGTCGATGCAGCAGGATGTAAAGGGCGCGTAAGAAGTGACGCGGCACGGTCGTCGTATCGCGAACAACATCACCCTCTCGCCCTGGCACGACCGTTTAAGTGTATTTTCCCTAATTAATCTCGAGATTAATCCGCGTTTACACCGGCGTACTGCGGACAATCCAATTTAAATCGCGTGCGGCAGGCGCGCTCGCTACGCTGTAAATTGCATGCAACGCGGCCCCGGAATGGAAATTACGGTGACGAGATTCCTCGTCGCGAGGAAGATGTTTCCCCTTTTACGTACGGTGGGAATTTCATCGTGATTCGCCCGTAGACCGGGACCGTTGCTCCTTGTAACGAAATCAGGCCGTAGGCGGTGCATCGTGTCTTTTAAACGCCCCGCTTCCAGTCTCTTTAAAATCCCTTTAGATATAGATAAACGAGCCGTTTGGCAGTGGCTGCTTTAATCTTCAAGCACTCGGACCCTATAGACACTTCAGTCGAGCCTTTAATCCGCCCCTCGGCAGAGTTAAAAATGAAATGTTTCATAGCATTTTTCATTACATTTCCGCGTCAACTTTTTGCAACACCGATTACAGCTCTCCTTCCCTCTAACCGAATGATTGGGTTATTCTGATTCAGTGAAAGTGGATTCGCAGAACACGAGCCGAAATTGAATCGCCTCGCGCAGATACCATCGCTCTCGCGAGAATTATTTTAAACAGCCACCGCGTTCGATACCAACCCCCTTCAAAACGCTTTGGAATCGCACTTATCCGTGCATTATGTATCGGCGCGTTAATCACACCACTGCAAATAGTTTTGTCGCCGCTATTAATTTACAACGCTCTAGTAATATCCTCCTATAAATTTACACGTGAATGGGGGGAGGGGTGTGCGCGCAATTCGAAGGATTAAACGATGCGTCGGATTCGATAATTAATACCAGCAATCGGGTAGCCTGGCACCGGTATCTGGAAAACGCACGAGTTGCTGCAACCTTTGTCAACACTTTCGCGCTGGATAATTTCAATGTCCAGCACGCACGGCTGCGGATCGATGGATTCTATCGTTGAAACAGTATCCGTGAGTTCGACAATTTTAATTGAAACCACTTGTTCGCACGAATAGACCCTAACAGTGTTCTATCAGCCCGGAAAGTGTTGAGGAGGAAAGGCCGAGGAAGCAGGGAGATGCCAAGCGACAGAAATGGTAAAAATGTAGTGGGAAGGGGTCGCGGGGCGAAAGGAAAAACGTTCGCCAAGGAAGCGGCGAATGGAAAGGGCGAAACGTGGCGTGCTTTTTCAGTTCGGCGTTTAATTCCTCCGCGGCTCGATGCGTACCTACTTGGCGAACGTTTCAGCGAGAAGTCGCGGGGAACAAAAGAGGCGAGTGCCGGGAGCACAAAAGATTAAGCGGGGAGTTAATTACGGTCTGTACGAGGGCGGGCGGGGGTCTCGAAGAACGCGTACGTAGCCGCGCCGGGCGGAGGAGAGATAAAGGAAAAGGAATTAAGAGAAACACTGGGCCATTTTCCATGCACGACAAAGAGGCGGCGCCCTTTGTTTGCCTCTAATTGCGTGACTAGTCGCGTTACACGTTCCACGTCCGTCTTATCTCCGCCTTTTTACCATCCGCCTTTCCTCCCTGGCCTTTTGTTTCCGTTGCTACCGCGTTTAAAAATTGCACGCGCGCGCGAAAGAAGTCTCTCCACCGTGAGATCGCTAAAAATTCAGTAGCTCCTACTCCCGATTACCTGAAACTCGTTCGTGCTTCAACTCGAGTCCTCTGTGGACGGGGAAGTACTCGAGGCCCTGGCGGCTGATATCTCGAGCGTCGAATTAGAATCTTCGAGAAACGATCGGCGAATATCTTTGCGGATATTATTCAGATCGCGGGGAATTGGGCTCTGTGAGTGAATGGAACTGCCAGTGATCGAATTACGAGAGAAATTTAGTGACTTTCGCTGGGATGCGTGCTATTTTTATTCGGGATGGAAAACGGACGTGATGGGTGGGGAATGAAGAGAAGACTCACGGCTTCTCGTGCGCGAACGAACGAGGTATTTGGCGAATAGCTGTGGAAGACGATGGAAAGAAAAGTGAAGCTTTGTTAAACGCAAATTGAATGGGTGGTCACACCCTGGCTTCCTCTCGTCGCTTCTTGTAACCAAACGTGGCTGGGTTTTTAACCGGCGAGGATCGAGCTGGCGAAGATCGGTTCGATAACGTACGTTCGATGCAATTTGCATGAAAAGATTGTGAGAAAAGTGACGTGGGCTCCGGCGGGGTTGGAAACTTCCAGTTGCATCAGTACCTACCTACCTTGAGAATATAAAATGCAAAACTACTAGCGCGTTGGTAATTATTTTCAAAATTTTCGCCCCAACAACTCCTAACAAGTTCATTAGCGACATTTCTTTAATTCCACGCGGGTGATTAAATTGTACGCTTTCAAGCAGCTTCGTGACGTCCGCGATTAATTATTTGGCTTGGCAAGCGCTCGAAATTGAAAAACGGGAAGGGTGGAGTTTGCGACGCTCGAATTAATATTAATGCCGCCGACAGTACAAACGCGTTCAGATAACTCGTAAAAAGTCACGATACGTGGGCGGAATTAATAAATCATTATTATTCACAAACATTTGCTTCCGTTCCGTTGATACGGATAAACAGGGCGCTGTTTGCTCATTTCGACGCATGCAGTCGCGTTAATCCCCTCGATAAATAGAAGGTAAACATTTAGTACGTTATGCTTGAAGGTTTGAAAGGGAATCGTCGGAATGGGGTAATAATATAACAAACACGAAACCAATGAAACGCGGGATGTTTCAAAAACACGCGTACATACCTACGATCGCGCAGAAAGCGAGACGAAGGGCGAAGAGAAAATGTGCCCTGAATGGAAAACGGTGGGAAACCATCGCGGAGTGCTTCTCCCATTCGTTCGACGACTTCTCTCGTCGTTAAGCCAACGGGCCCTCTCATTTTTCATGCATTAAAGTGTACGTCACGGAACAAGCCGCGTCAAGGGACACGAATTCTACAAGAATCTATCAGGAAACGATAGGGGCGGGGGGGGGGGGGGGTTGGTGCGAGAGGGAGGAGGAGCCGATCCGTGTCGAATAAAAGTGGATCGATGCCGTAGGACAGGATGATAATAAAATGGATACGAGCGTGTCTACGTGCGCCAGAATATTTAGGAAAAGTAGAAATTTATTTCTGATCGAATGGAGGACGAAATGGTACCATTACGTCGAGGAACGTTCGTTTTTTATCTCCCTTACTCTGGTCACTTTATTTCAATCGCGCTGGAGAAACGAAACTGCAAAGTCGAAGCCTTGGAATCGGGAGGGCTTTCAAAGGACACCGATGGATTCTCGAGAAATAGAGAACGATGGGAGGAGGGCGCGGTGCACGAGAAACGAACGTTCGCCCGTTTCTGATCGGTCCGCGCTCATTTTTAATGCATTGGAAGCGATGCGCGCTCGGATCCGGGCGACGTGGCTGGCGAAAGTCGAGGAGCCATGGATCGGAGGTAATCGATTCACGGCGCCGCGTCGCGAGGAATGCCCAGGACGGTGGATATTGTCGCGAATTCAATTATGTCCAGGAGATATAACGGGGAACGTAATCATTGCGAGGTATCGCGACTCGCAATCTTGCCGCGCTCCGTGGCCGCGCGATTCGCAATTACCCTCTCGCGTTGTTCGGAATAATGCTGGCTCCGGGTGTAACCTAATCCCATCGCGGGGCCGGTCTCCTCTTATAGGGGTGCGTGCGATTGCCTCGGAGAAGCTGCTGCTTGGAATCCTTACGATTCTTGTTGTTACGAGAACGGCAGCGCGTATAAAAACTCACAGTAATGTGCCTCAGCGGTTGATTATCTCGAGCTACGAATTTAGCCAAGTGCACGTCCTACAGAGAGACGAAATTTAGAATTGGAACGCTTCGCAGAGAAGCCTCGCGTTATCAAGATACTTTTTCTTTGCTCTTTTATTTCATCAAACCTTGCTTGGATGGCTCGGACGTAGTGTATCCAAGTCTAGTGTAAATAAAAAAGTGTAAGCTTTGATTCTAGAGCGTACGATACTGTCAACGATTTAGGGGAGAGTTGCCAATATCGTACTGGTCACCTAAATCGTACCTCATCAATTTCTCTGTAATTAATAAATATAAACGACATTTGATGATAAAAATATCAAGTCAATGCGAAATAAGAAATGGAAACAAAACCTTTTGAGCTTACACCCTATTTTGTGCGTGCTATAAACATTTAAAAAAATCAGGTATGATTGATGTTACTTTTTACCAGTTTATTTCAGCTGATAATAATCAAACAATGCAATTTTGTCCTGTATTTTTCTAAAAGCGGGTTTAATGTAGAATATTTTACATTTATTTTAAGTACATATTACATTCATTATAAAGTTCAAATTGATATTTATAAATAAATTGACCATGTTTCCTAAATCGTACCAGTAGGATTTGACAAGTCGTATGTTATATAGGTTATGTACATATATCATATTCATAGGTTATCGTGGCCTGTGTGTGATCCATATAGATATGTATATGTAACTATATAATAATCATTACTTTATGTTGAATATTTTCTACTCTATTTGTTACTGATACTATTTTTAGTGGAGGTACGATTTGGGAGAACGGTTACCTAAATCGTACCTTTTACAGTATGTGACAAAACGATTAATAACAAATTAATTTGTTCTGAACAAATGGTTAAGCGTATAATAGTCGGTGCCTAAAAGATCAAACAACAGTATCCAATGGTCATTTGCGTTCAAATTAGTAACAAATATGAAATATAACGTAAAATGTCTTAAGTGCTTTGAATTTTGGATATGTTTTAGAGGACCGAAAATAAGATATACGTATTTTTTTTATAGCGGCCCGTTTTCATATTTAGAGAGTGAAACCAACCCCCAATGTTCATACGGGGTACAAAATTGTGTTGAGTAAAACTTTATATAAATTTAATTTGTCATAACTTGCTGTATGGACGATGTTCTTGTCGTCGGTCACCGTTATTAGGGGGTAACTATGAGGGGTGGTTTCACCCCTTGAACATGCAAATGGGCCAAAATAGAAAGACATGAATTTCCTATTTTCCGGACCTCTAAAACATCCAAAAAGCAAAGCAATCGGGGACGAACACCTGAAAATCTTATAACTTTGGGGGTTGGTTTCACCCCCGAAATATTAAAACGGTACGCTATAAAAAAACACGTAGGGGAGACCGGGGCTGGTTGACTAATTGTTCATAATTTTGCGCCGACATATGCTCTACTGCGGAAACATTCATTGTAGAAAGAAGTCACTTATACTATGCCATGCATTTATTTCCGACCCCGTGATCGCACGTTTTTTAACAGTTATCAGCGTTTGTCAAAAAATTGATTACGTAAGTAAATATTTTTTCTTAAAGATTTTATTTTTTCGCGCTCTATATAGTTCCAATAGAATAAATGTTAAGGGACTATTTTAAAATTTGTTTATTAGCCGATCTATTGACATAGTATTTTTGTTTATACATAAATAATTTAAGGTTATATATAGATTATTGAAGTCAAAATGATCGGTCGGTGCTGGTTGACTAATAAGGTTTAAATTGTTATTTTGTTATTCATAAAGCAATTTTTATTTTTTGTTTAAAGGGTCTAGCCGAGTAAGCATAGGGAAAACCCAGCACTAATTTTAGTATTTATGTGTACCAAATAATGCCCTTTGCCTAAAAAAAACACCGAGAGAAATTTCAGATCTCTACCTCCTCTCGTTAGGGTGATATGGGGATAACAACCCTAAACTTTACACTATGTTATAAATAGAGGAAGTGCAGTATATTTGGAATACCAGTTTGTTTAAGACGAATAAAAAATTACGACAGAGGATGGGAACAAATTAAACTGCATAATATCATAGGGAAACTAATAAACTTTCATATTTCTTAGTGTCAGTAAAGATAAAAAACAAAAAGTAACTGAAATTTTGGTTTGAATGAAAAATGACAAGAAGTATCGCTTTCGTTAAGGTGCAGGTAATTTGGAATACCGATATTCCAATTTACCTTCACTTTATAAACGTAAACAAAACATGTAGATAATAAAATTAGTTTATTTTATGACGTAATCAGGCTAAGAAATCACAATTAAGGAACAGTTTTATGTAGATATCTATAAGACAATATTTACACAAATGCTAAAAAAGGTTATATAGGTGACAGACGAAACTGACGCGGTGGTAGCCATTACGCGTGAAACAAAAGCGTCGGTAGGCTTTGGAATATTCCAAATTACCTTCATCTTCGGTATTCCGAATTAGCAACATGGCATTGAAACCTAAAATTTCATGTCACACTTTGTATTCTCAAAATTATCACAAAACTGGCACGGAACCATAGAAGGAACATGCAAATGAGTCGATTAAGTGTTTAACACTAAAGTTTTTACATATTTTAACCATGATTGGAACGATTGAATACGCGCTGAAAAAGTTTTGCAGATTGACGTTTGCTTCCTCTGCAGATTATGTCGAAAATGTAAAAATTGCGGTTCATCCACAAATGTCATTAGTGAACAGGTCATTAGCCCCTATAATCTACGGTGTTACAAATTAAATAGCGTTAGTAGTTTATTAGATACTTCGGTATTCCAAATTACCAACAGTATTCCAAATATGCTGCACTTCTACATTATAATTAATGTTTAAGTTGAAAATTTTTTCAGCATATTATTAAAATATGAAAGAAAGAAATTAATATTTTATAATGAAACAACTTTTGTGACATTGCGTTATTTTATTACCACTGAGATAAGTTACTAATAATATTTTCTTACCTGATTGTATCTACATATAGTCAACCTACCCCATACTGTAAGCCAACCAACCCCGATCATAGGGCTGATTGACCAGCATGGAAGGTGTTGGAAAAACATTAAAATACCTTGATTGTTGGCACATTGAATCAACATTAATAATTTAATCAGATAGCCAATTGTATGCCCTATAAAATGTACTAATCTGTTTAATGATATTTCGCCCACATAATTTATTAAAAATCAAAAACTGAAAAACTGGCCTATCAGCCCCGGTTTCCCCTATACCTATCTTATTTTTCGGTACTCTAAAACATATCCAAAATTCAAAACAATCGGAGGCGGATACCTGGGAACCTCTCCTTGTAAGTGACAGTGTATCGTAATCCCTAATCAGTGGACTTGAATCGAGCCCTGCCTCGATTTCTTACCGCGGTGCGTCAGGTGGCAGTCTCGGTCGAGTCACTGTCCCGAGAATTTGTGCATCTCCCGGGACAGCGTGTCACGCGTAACAACTGTCGCACCTTCGTCACCGAAGTAAGACAAGCAACGTCCCCGTTAATCTTCGGCAATCTAGCAGGGTTGATCCCGGTCGTGCCGTGGATCCCTTAGGGATCGCCTTTACGCACCATACTTGCCGTTTACGCGGCCGTATAAGCTGCGGGCACGGGAAGTTGGCCCTTCCCAGGCGCGATACGGTCTCGATGAGTTCGCTTTACGAGTGTTTGACGACGCTCGGATCGGCTTCCCGCGCAATCCTTCGGATGGTATACCTAAAGGTGTCGGTCTTACATCGCGTCTCGTAAAAATAAATAAGAGAGGTTCCGCAGCACCGTGGCCCCGGAGCGATTCGTACGAATCGCCGTGGATTCTGCACGGCATTCACGTGGATCGCGATGATTTTTATAGTAGAATCGGGACGTGGAAAGGATTCTCTGTTGGTTCCGTGCGATTCGATAGGATATTTGGAACAATTTGAGTCGGCAAAGGGATGGAGCCCGCGTTTGTAACGTTACGCGTTCGCGACATCGTTAATATTCCCATTACGCGATGAACGGAATAGCCGGCAGCGTTTATTATTCCGAAGGGAGCCGGAAAATAATAAAGAGGATCGCGTGACAGCCCCGCAGCGTATACCCGTTCGCCTCTAAAATACGGAAAACGCTTAGTTTAGCACGCGGCGTCTGCCCGCGGCGTATTACCACGGTGAAAATATTACGAGCCAGGGAACGCTTAATCGGCCGCGGTTCGTTCGAGCATACGGCC
Organism: Andrena bucephala; assembly: GCA_947577245.1. Taxonomy (NCBI): domain Eukaryota; kingdom Metazoa; phylum Arthropoda; class Insecta; order Hymenoptera; family Andrenidae; genus Andrena; species Andrena bucephala. The sequence continues at coordinate 116,132,515 of OX387715.1, forward strand.
ACTTAGAATCTGTCCGTGAATGCTCCGCGGCCTGGGGAAAAATTATTGGGCCGCTTTTCCAGGCTGCCGGCCCCGCCAGAAAGTCGAACGCTTACTTGCACGTACACGTGCTGTGCTGCTTCGCACCTTGTTCCCTTATCCGGGTAAAAGCAATTCTAAAGTATCTTCTAAACAAGAAAAATATCCGAGCTTCAGCCATCGTGCGATTAGTTACCTCTGCCGGATCAGAAATCCTCTATTTCGATCCTCCTGCTGGTCAGGTCTTGTTTAATGAAAATTTTAAACCGTCAACGATACACGCCGGGGTTGTTGCCCGGCAGTAATAAGCGATTTCAGTGGGAGTTGAGTAGCACAGCACCGTATTTGAACCGACGCGATCGGTTAGCCCTAATCTGTGGCTATTTCGCTGGTCCGTGCACGTGTATCTGATGCACCGAAATAGTGATTTGCGGGCATCAGTCAAACAGTGCCACATGTTACCAGTCGCCGTCATAACCGTGCGTCATATCGTTGTCGCCGGCTGTGCGCCGCGCGTCCCCTCGTTTCCACGGAGCCCCGAATCGCGCGGGATTGCGCGAAATTTCACGCGGGCGATCATCATCGCCGTCGCCGTCGTGATCGCGGCCACCGACAGCCAGGGGACGAACGCTCCAGCCAGCAATTCGGGATTAAAAGACGCGCCAACTCGAGCCGACCGCGCGGAGATAATTCCGCGTCTGCTGTCTCCGACGGAACGGATCGAGTCATCCGGAAAACGAAGTGACGCGAGCGAGCGCCGATAGTATTTTACTCGTCCCCGTCGAGCGGAAAAGGGCAACCCGCGAACGTTGAGGGGGCACGCGGGAAATTGAATGCAATCGAATGCACCGCCGTTACTTCGTTCCGGCAACTTCGTCGAATTTCGGGGATTCCAGGGGACACCACGATAGCAACCGTCTAAAAGGGCCAAGGATTTTCGTACTCGTCCGTTTTAAACTCATCTACTTTGCGCGCCATGAAGTACAGACGTTCCTCGCTTGGCTCTTACGTAGTTAGGACACGCTGATGCGTCGAATTCCTCTATTTCCGGCTCGTCGAACGCTCATCTCGACTGTTCCACGCGCGACGGTGCAACGAGACGTAAATCTTCGTCGCGAGGCAGAATCAAAGTGGTAGGGGAGAGGTGCTATAAAAGGGACACTTTTGTTTAGCGTCCATTTCTGACAATGTCGTTATAGGTATTTAAAAAACAACTACATCACAAGAAAGCTTGTTTATTTCCCTTCAATAAAAGTATATTGCAAACTCATCAATTGTAGGTAATAGAAAATAACAAAATCTTCGATTTTCAAAAAAGTGGGAAATGTCCCTTTTACGACTAGGTGGTTTTAAATGGGACAATATAAGTCATGAAAGGGACACGTTAATAAAAATAAACTTATTAAGTAGGGGAGAGGCTTGCAGGTTGCCACTGCTTGCAGGTTGCCACCCCTGCTGTATTTCGACTTTCTAGCAGTGTCATAACCTGAACTCTGACTCAAATCGACGTTAAAAGAGTAGATGTCACTATTTATTAACCTCTGGAGCGGACAGACGCAATAACGCTGTGTTTTCTGAGCGAAGGGTAATATAGTGTTTGTCAAGTAATTGAACTATTGAAATTGTGTGTTTTCCCTGTGCTCGTAAATTGAACATTTTCATCGACAATTCAAGATAACTATTCGTACTGTGTTGTTTTTTTCATCTAATTTACATATGCCAAACAGATTTCCAAACATATCATGAATTGACAATTTTTTTCTCATATTTTCCAAAAATGCGTCGCAATGCAAGTTGCCACCTTTTTTGGCTTGCAGGTTGCCACCTCTCTCTTTCCCGCTTGTTTACACTCAAATGCCATTTTTCGTGATTATGTGATGTTTAATATTGTCATTGAGTTTGAAAGAAAAGAAAAAAAAGAAAGAGAAGAAGGAAGCCATCGCTGAAAACAAGAAGCGCAAAGTTTCACCGAAGAAAGCACCGAAACGAACCCCTGCAAATAACAAAAAAAAGGCCACTGTATAATATAATTTATTAATAAAATTTAATAAATTTTGAAAAGTTTTCTGAATCAGGTTTTTACTTGAGTTTTTTACACTTTCAGCAATTTTTCTAGGGGGTGGCAACCTGCAAGCCAAAATTTCAAGGAGTCAATTTTAGATACTTTCGATAATTTGCAGTATAATTTTTCTTTTTCGAGAGCTTACATGATTTGTAGCTCAGGATTGTAGCTTTACCCTTCCTCTTTCCAACTTATACCATAAATCATCGATACGTTAATTTTATGACGAGTTATGATAAAAAAAGCTAAGGGGTGGCAACCTACAAGCCTCTCCCCTACCTATTACAATTATAATTCTAAATCTTAATGATACAAAACAACGAAATCTACGAAAAAATTAACTCTTTGTAGTATAAATCATCAATATTTTATTATTAATGACACATGGAACATAAAAAATTGAATGTGTCTTTGATTCCGCATGACAGATTGGCTCATTTACCGCAAATTTTGCATTGGAACCAATCTTCCTTACTGGTAACACGAAATTCACATACAACTGTAGCAAATTTATAACTTATAACGAGGGCTCATTTATTGCCACACATTTTTTTGACGATAAAGTTTGTCGCTTTGAATAGTCACTTTATTAATTCTTAAATTTGAAACAATACGCCATCAACTAATAATTCATAATTTAAAACAATGTCATCTATGTATCAGATGATACACTAATAACTGTACAGGAAAGTGTAATACATATAGTGTCCAGCAGTACATGTGTATGAGAGGAACAGCCATGAAACGGTCGTCCCATTTAAGACTTGTTATGCTGTCCCTTTTACGACTATAAGTGAGTTTAATATAAAATCACCGCAAAACAAAGATAACAATTAATTAAGCTTGCCTGTTAAGCGTTTTCGTTTCAGTCGAATACAGGCTATTTTAATTATATAACACTTTAACACTTTGTATATATCTTGATCTCAGAAAACGACACAGAAAACCAATGAAAATTTCACTTTTACTGCCTAAAAACATCAACCGTGGATTACTACTCTGTTGCAAGTGAGACCGCAGTGAAGTTTACGTCAAATGACTAGGCACTAGTGTTCTCATAAACAGGAAAATAACTTGCATGTGTAATGCGTTTAGAATTTTGCAAATTCGATTTGTCCCATTTAAGACGTGTCCCCTTTATAGCACCTATCCCCTACATGCGGGGCGATTTATTTCGCCAAATGCAATGACGTGGCTCGGGCTGCCCCTTCCTGTATCCACCATTCGGTTCCCCCTCGTCTCGAAACAGAGACTTCAATGGGAGAATAATTCTGAAGCGCGCACTGGGCCCGATTGCTTGGAGTTCGCTTCTAGGGGAACGCTATAACCACGGCGACACGAGATACCCAACGAATCTTAACGGCCAGCCGCAGCAGACCGATAGTTTTACTTTAATTAATGCAAACTGCATCCCCCTAATTTTCTTTGTAATTGCTCCGCGGTCTTGTCCAGGGTAAACGAGACGCGCGCGCTCGCTTACGCCAGGGGCTGCGTAATTCTTTGCCACGCGAGATACGCGTTAGAACGTGGGTCCTTCTCTCGCTCGCTACGGAGAGGGAAAGACCATCTAGCTACGGGATGGCATGAAATTTTAACGCGACGAAACCTGGTTAGGCGATGGTGTGCTGTGGATGAGAGAGGAAGTTAACGCGTGGGGGGATGCGAGGGAAACAAGAGTTCCCAAACTGGATGCTCTTCCGAGGAAGCTGGTGTATGATAAATTCCATCGACAGCGTTTCAAAGTAAAGACGCGTAAGTTATCTCCGAGCGCGAAGGGGTTGATCTAGAATTTCGCAAGATTTCATTAACACGGAGCACAGTTACGAGTGCGCACTGTAAGTTATCAATGCTGTGGATGCATCGGTGGAAATACCAAACAGAATATACCGGGAGGCTGGTCTGATACAAATAATGTCGGACCAGCGGCTAGAACTTCGGCATAGGGTAAATCCGGGTGACGCGGTCGGCCTAATATAAAATGGCTATTAATATAGAAATTATTTATTTCATCAGAACAAACCAATAGGTTCAGAATTTTATGTTGATTCAGAAAAACTGGTCGATATTTGCTTTAAGACAATATTTACTGTAAATCGGGTTGAAAACTGAAGTCATGACATCTGACCACGGCTCCCGAGGTGCCGGGAGAAATGGTTTTCGTCGTTGGCAAAGACCACTCACATAATTATTCATGGAAAATTAACACAGGACAAAGTAAAATTATTTTTCAGTGAATACAACTACAGATTCATTGAATACAAATACAGATACTTCATAAAGAGTACAGTGGTTGGCCACCTGACAGTGATTGGCCTTATTTTGAGAAATAAATGAATATAAAGAAATACCAATGTTATGCCTTTTTTTAATGAACATATTCATATTCCTTGTACTTTCTTGCTTCGGATGTATTCAATATTTCTCCACTCATCATATAGGTACTGTGAATATATATAAAAGCAAATAGGATGACTCGGCTTTGAAGCTTGGAAATTACAGCGATTTAATAAAAAAAACCATAAGAGTACAGTTGAAAGTTTGCAAATAGTTTAATGTATTTATGATATGTGTATCTCTCATATTTGGTATATATCGATAAATAAAAGGTTGAAACTTTATAATAGAATTATATATTTGTTAAAATTATAGATATATTATGAAAAATACAGGGGGCCAACAACTGTCATATTAATAATGTTGAATGATAGTAATTGGCCGGACGGTCAGTGACTGTTTTTTAACCATGTTAATGGTGAAACCGTAATTAGCCCCCCGTTGAAAACAGAAACAAACACGACAAATACATACTAAATCAAATATATCCATTGTTATTGAATAATTTTAATTAGGTAACATTTTCTTTTAGGTTATATTATGTATCAAATAGCGGCCAATCACTGTCGAACCGATTGGACAATTACTGTCTTGACCATGCCAATAACTATATTTCTTCATAGGAAACACATTTTTTGTATATTTTTATACATTCTTGATATTTTTTAATAAACTCTATTTATTTTGAAATTATAAGGGGTTTTTCGTACTTATTTATATCGATTTCCATTTCAAATTTACTAAATTCACATTTATAATTCATTATTTATGTGACTCTCTTACTTAAGTGACCAACCATTGTACATACTCTTTAGCCTACTGGCCATTAGCAAGGCAAATGAATGCAAAAGTGAATAAATAAACTAAATAAACAAAAATAATAATAAAATAATAATAAAAAATAAAAAATAAACAAAAATAATAAAAAAATCATAACTCGACCATCTCACCTTTCTGCAACGAGAGATGGTCTTCTCGTTAGCCTTGAGAGGAAGAGTTAATATGGCCAAAATATTTTGACTACATTGTCCCTCAATATCTCTACTACCTTATTATCCCAAACATTAAAAGAAAATAAACTTAGAAGTATATTTTAAAAACGATTCTGTACACCGCTGTTTGACAAAACCTCAATTTACCTTTTAAAGCCTATAAATCCAGCAAAACACAGAAGGAAGCGAAATGACGCTATTCATTCACAACTGTTTGGCTTCTAGAGAAGTAATTGGTCTGCACTTTAACGCATTTTTACGTAGAGTGTCTGAAATATAGCGACTCTGCCAACTCTCCGGCCTGACCGCGTGTCCCGGATTTACCCTACTGACAATCTCTGCTGACCACGCGTCGCGGAAGCTTCGCTTGAATCGAGGCTCGAACAACTTCCACATCGCCTGGAAGCAAAGCCATGGACTTTTCAACAGACTTCGAATCGTGCTTCGTTGCCACCACGATAAATCTTGTGGGGGAAAAAACGTGCGGAGGAAAGGACGAAGGATTTCGCCGCAGAAATATTTGAGTGGCTCGATAACGCCGCCAAGGATTTACGTGCTACCCGTCACCGAGGATTCTCCCCCATCTGGAGGTCGAGCAACATCGCTGGGCGAGAATCCTGGGATCATCCCGTCGATGTTCGACACCGATATAGGTAAATGTAAGTCCGCGAGTAAGACATTGGATCATGACTGGGAATGAAGGCGAGCAGAATCAACTGACTATCGCTGAAGCTTACTCGTTTTTTTAATCGAAGCTACCTCGCACTTTCTGTCAACCAGCCGCGGATGTAAAAATTCCACCAATGAGCCTGTGCAAACTTGCTCGAATGGAGTTTGTGAAATTTTTATCTCCCCCTCGGCTGCTTCGATTCCGCGGCTATTGTGCTTTAAAAGTGCAAGATCCCTGGGGCTCGTCAGACTCGATCAGGCGGCGATGTATTATTCAAATAACGTTAATAAAACGAGTATCCTTCACAGCTCTCGGGGAGGAGGAATCGTTCCTAAATCGAGATGGAATAAATTATAACGTGCATTCGCGTGGGGATGTAATCACGGCTCGAAAGTTATTAAACGTTTGCCGCGGATCCTGTTACGAGCCAAGGTAAATACAATTGCTCGCGTCCATTGTACGAGAGCCAACCGGATGTTATAAGGTACGTGCGTAGAATACGTCGGGATGAAACGTCGGAATATCGAGGTTTTATGGCGCGCGATATCGGCTTGGAGGCGGGATGAGTTATGGCGAAGGAAACTACTTTTTTTCCACGCCGCGCGTCCTGCACGTCGAGAACGTATCGAGTCGTTATTTCGATGGTAGACATTATTGACGAATAACTGTCCGCCCAGAAGCATAGATCACCGATAGCTGCGCTGTCGCTTTAAAGCAGTAGCCCCTCGCTCTTGTATAACAATACTTTCGGATCGAAGTAATGGAAGTACGAAAGATAGACGCGGAATACCGAGAAAACAAGCCCGCTTTCTGTTCTAATGTTCCCCCAGCCGCTCTGCCCACGCAAGTTTTCCTCGGTAGACGAGGGACAAACACTTTACGTAACTCGATCGAAACCGAGACGAAGGAACCGTGGCGGTCTCGCGGAATAAAGGGCATCGAACTTCCTCGATCCTCGAGCACATCCCGTGACCCGTGAAAAGTTATACCACGGCGCGCCGAAGATTAAATAAATACCAAAGAGCCAATTACAATATCAAACGGGGTATAAAGTAGCTTCTGTAGCGTTTGATTAAAGTGCAAAGCCCATTCAATTCATTGAAATTCATTAGAAACGGCTTTAACGTCGCGTCGCTCGTTCGTCGCTTCCGCACGATAAGCGCGGGAAAAGTGAAACGCGAGTTACTACCATTCGCGAAGAGGGTGGTTTAGACTAACCCATGAAAAGAGACGAAATAAATTCCACGTGACTTGTGGCACGACGATTTTCAAACACACTCAGTGTCATTAAGCTTCTTCGTATGAAGAGGCACTGAAGTATATCTATTTACTCCCTTAATTGCTCCCTAAGGGCTGTTGAATTGCACCAAGGGATCACTCCAGCTAGATCAATAAACACAGAATACATCAAAAGGGGTGACAGTGGATGAACTAGCCCCGGGCGACCAGCCGAGTAATCCGAAAATGCCATTGGCTCCGGTGGCTGTTTAAACAACGACGAACCACGGGTTGCAGCTTCCTTTTGCCAGCGGAACGATGACAATACGCAGCTGGCAGCTTGGAAACACGTCCGACAACAGGGGTGCTCGAACTGGAGGGACGAGGTGAGGCGACACGCGCGCATACACACGCTCGGCGATTTCAAAGCCTATCGATCGCGCGGCCGCGAGAACGGCAATTCAATTCTCCCCCGTCGACAGTTGCCCGAGCGAAAAAGCGCGAAGGTTAATCGCTGTAATGCCGGTTTAACGCGTTGCCTGGCACACGCGTTCCCGGAAACGTTCCCACCACTTCAAATTTTCATACGGTCCGGGCCGGGGTCGCGAACTTTTCTCCACCCGCGGTAATGGAGCGCAATTTTCCCCTATCTCTGTCCTTCGGGCGAGACGAACTGTCGGGGCGAGTTCACTTCCGCCCTACCCCAGCTGAATCATAACTTTAATATCGTCGTATCGTGCAGTGCCCGATTGTGGGATTTTAAATGTTTTATCATGGCTGACTTTGGCCTATTTAGCGTGGACTCGGTTTACGTTGTAATAGGGGGTGTTTAGAATAGGGGGTGTAAGATCAGTTGAAGGATTTGAAGAGCGTTTGAGGATTGCGAGGACTGGAGAGTGTAGGAGGGGAAAGTAGTGAATATTGAATTCTTGATTTCGAGAGAATCTGTGCTGTTAAAGGGGAGTTTCCTGCGTTTAATCGCATTAATTTCGCGAGCATTAAAGAAGGGCGAAGGAGGGATTCTTATTACGTGGATCTCCATGGCTGGCAACCTGTTAAAACTGACATTCCAGTCACGTGGCGAATAAATTGCTCCGATATTCGCGCGAACGACTTCGCTGATTTTAATTCGATTTCCTGGGCTGTGCGACTCGATTCCCCGGCGATCCACATTAAATATAGCCGGTTCTTCGTTGCCAGACTTCCGTGCTGACGTGTGTTTGATCTCTTTTAAATAATAGATTCTTTCGGGTAACGATCTGTCTGCTTATTACGCGGACTTTTTGCTGGAGAGTTCTACTCATAAACGATGTTTGGATAATTCTCATCCATGTTTCCACGTTTTTTGGGTAATCAGTGGAGAATGATAGCGTGGGTGTGTCGCATGACATATTGTAATTACTGGATTGGTCGCGATATAATGAATTCGCGGTATACAGAATAGATTCGAATCCGTCCTGATCGCAGTGATTAAATATTTGAACGTCAACATTTCCGTGAAATGCGTTGACAACACGAATTCATTTCGACCCCAGGATATTAACAAATACCAGTTCATATTAGCGCTAAACCCTAAATTCAATGAACAGATTGGGAGAGCCGTGCTATTTATTAACGAATTAACATTGATCAACATCGTATAATTCTCAATTTCACGATTTCTCTTAAACAATCAAAGCAAAACTATCTCATAAATTCACCAAAACTTACTTCTGTACCCTAGAACTACTTTACACACCCATACGGTGACCTAGAGTCGCATCAGAAAGTAAGATAAGTCTTTAAAATCGCATAACTTTTTTAAAATTGGTCCAAACGACTTGAGTTTTTTTTTTACATGATAGTGGAATTAGTTTTCTAGGTGACGTGTTTCGTCGTTTTGAAAAAAATGCACTTGGTCGGAATAGCAAAAAAAAAATAGTAAACCTCGTTTTTTAAACTTTTTTCTATGAGCCTGTAATGAAAATTAAAAAAAACCGTTTGTAGATTGGAGTAAGTTGTATACGTGCTGAAAATTTCATCTAAATCGGTTAACGTTGCTCTGAGCTATAAATGCTTAAAGATTTCAGAATAAGGGCGAAAATCGCGAAATTCCCGAAATCAGCGATTTTCGACCTTATTCTACGATCTTTAAACGTCTGTAGCTCAGAGCAACATTAACCGATTTAGATGAAATTTTCAGTATGTATACAACTTACTTCAATCTACAAACAGGTTTTTTGAATTTTCATTACAGACTCACAAAAAAAAGTTTAAAAAACGACCTTTACTATTTTTTTTTTGCTATTCCGACCAAGTGCATTTTTTTCATAACGACGAAACACGTCACCTAGAAAACTAATTCCACTATTATCTGAAAAAAAAACTCAAGTCGTTTGGACCAATTTTAAAAAAGTCATGCGTTTTTAAAGATTGTCAAGTTACTTTCCGATGCGACTGTATACTACTTGGCCATGACCCAGTCACAGGTTACACACAACCCCCACATGTACTTCTTAAACCGATAACCTATTTCACTATACAAACCCCTTTCTTTACGACGCAGGACTTACCCCGCCCCCCCCCCCCCTAACCTCAAACAACTGAAAACTACAATCACCATCCCGGAAAACTTGCCATGAATCAAGACACGACCGCTACTCGCGTCCACAAGCGAAAGCCGCAACACGTAGCTCACTTGACTCCGTATCGCGGTCCAATTTCCACCCCCCGCGATAGGGAAAGCACCAAGCTGTGACGAGGGTGAGGTAGGGCGGGAAACAAGGGTGTGTGGACGAAGGGGGAAGTTCGAACAGGTCGGAGGAATGTTCCTGCTGGATGAGGGTTCCGCGCGAAAGCTCCGCCGACGTAAAACGAACCGCAGGCTCCGGGTATTTCAGCCATTGTTAGCGCAGCCCTTCCCCCTCTTATTGCACACCCTTCGACGTGAATCTGGCGGCAGGAACGGCAGCGATCATAACACAGAGGACGAAAGGATCGGGGCGAGACCGGTTGGCACGTTCCCTCCGCCTTGGGGAAGAGGTTTGCGGCCTTCGTTAAAGGATTTGCGCCCCACGACAGGCATCTTGCTGGCCGAGATCCGCGGAGGGGTCCAGGGGCGTGGCTTTTGATTTGGATCGTCTGTGCCTTGAATACCCCCGAACGAAGAACTGATCTTGCGGAAAATTGAGATTATCGCGGGTTGACCTGGTTCTTTGTAGTCGTCGCAACCGACACCCTCGCCCGGTCCCTGGGATTCGAGGGTTCGTGTGGCGGCGGCGGTCTGGTTACGTCCGGGGTAGTTTCGCGTTAATTCGATCTCTGAGGAATAGCGAGCATCTTTGGCGCGGCAGTGAAAAGTGTTTTAAGGGCTGGCGCAGTGGGCATGACGAACTTGAATGAAAAATCGCAGAAACTGTCGGTTAACAACGATCAAGGGTAACCTTATCCTCAATTTCAGCGGGTTATCCTAGTTTCTGTATGAGATCCTCTGTTTGTGAAGTTCAGCGTCTCCTCCCGCGATCGCGCTCGCTCATTTCTCTCCGACATGGGAACGATAACGTTATCTCCGCCGCGTCAAACGACATTGTCTTATCATTCTTTATACGAGCCGTTCATATCGGGGATGGACGCAGCCGAAATGGACCCCGCGACTCTGCTCGGCCCGTATCTCACATCTTTACCGTTCAATTTCGGGATATAACCCTAGGCCGGATGAGAAAACTTTTATTTACCCAGCGATATTATCCAGGCCGTTGGAGATGGCGAGCGACCCTCGCTCGAGTAACGTCGAACCGTCGTGATCGTTTTCCACGCAAGGACAGCTTGATCTTGCGGCCCGACCGAGAACACTACTCGTCGACCCCTTTTTTTCGTTTCCTTTCCTCTGGCAGATACACGAATTCCCTCGTCAAGTGATTGACCAGCGATCGCCAGGGGAAACTTCATCATTTTCCCATTTTCCGGCGACGGGGGAGCCGTCTCCTGTCCTTACCGCGAGGGTGACTAGTGATTTCCCAACGTGCGACTATAACGATCCTTAGGAATTCCAGGCGGGTAAACGCGGCGACTAATTAAAACTAACGATCGATAAAGTTGAGGAACTAACGAGCAGCTTACGATTTTACAACCCCCCCCCCCCCCTCGTAAAGCTCGCGATAATACTTTGCAAACTGTCTGCTATTTCGGAGCCAACGATCGGCGCCGATTTCCACGGATAACGGTCGTCGTGTTATCTCCGGGCGTTACGGCAATTACGAATTCCGCGTAAGTATGGGGCGAGACGTTGGCGAGTGGCTGCGAAATCACTCTTGGAGGGTGAAATAATTTGCCAGAGTGAAGTCTGCTCGCTATTTCCCGCACGTTCCCGCTTCGCGTTGCCTCGGCTCCGCGGTGGAGCGCCGCTTCCTTACTATCCCAGTATTTTTCAAGCGGGATTATGCTGAACTCGCGGGATCCTCGAACGTGTCCAAAAGTTATCGAGGATTTGTTTAAAAACGCCGAGTTACGGGGCCGCGGAAATTCACGCCCGTCAAGTCGGCTTGATTGCGAATTGGAATAGACGTTCGAGGCTGTCAAGGGTTCGTGACTTCTCTTAATGCAGCTCTGACAGTCTAAAGCGTTGCATTAACGGAAGGATGTTAACCGACACCTCTACTCGAATTAACGAACGCCTAACACCATCGAAAGCGCCGACGTGCCAACGTCCCGTCACAATCGAGGCTCCCCGGGAATTAGTCGGGATTCCACCACGTCTGTGTAAACAATCTACCATAAGTTAATCGAGGCTCTACTCGAAAATCATTAGCATTCCGCTACAGGTGTTCCCTTTGCGATCCAATCACGCCTCCGTCGCGGGATAATCGAAATTCTACGAAGTACAAGAGATAAACTCTCGGCCCTAAGTTTCCCCTTTGAAGCGACTAAGCTTCGATCAAAGTATAGAGGAGACCGGGGCAAGTTGATACGTTTTTCAGTTTTCAATTTTTTTTAATTTTTGTTTGAATTAATTACTTAGTAACAAATATGCTAAAATATACTTTGGTCCTTCCTCTTTAATATATTGTAAATGAAAAGTTGAAAAAATACATACAAAATGAATGAAAAAATGTTATTTGGACGAAGGTAAAATGTATCAAGTTACCCCACTGCGGGGCAAGTTGATACTGCTCTGGGGCATGTTTATACATCTATGAAATATTCGTTTCATGAGTAAAGAATGGATGTCTGGAATATCCCACTTTAACATGAGGTGTTTGCTTCTTTTTATCAATGTATCTTAATAAAGCTATTTTATCTATTCCGTATATTTTCGCGCTTTGACGTAACGACATTGACTCCTTTTTTACACCAACACACGCTTTTTGAAAGTATTTTGCCGCATTTCGTTTTTCTGACGTAATTTCGTACCATTTCCCTAGAAATAAAAGGAAAAATCCAATTAAAAGTAGTCCGGGAAAATAGATACATTGTATCAACATGCCCCACAGGAAATAATTATGTACAAACGTCTCCATAAAAAAATGTAGAGCATATAAACAAAATAACAAAACGTACCTAATTACCTTACCTTCAAAGGACTCAATGCGATGCCCAATTAATTTGAGTGATAAAATTCTCTAGCCCGTCTCAAGACGGATTGAAAAGTGAACACAACAATTTACTTTTTCTCTATAAAAACGAAAACAATTAAAAATGGATTGCTAACGTTAAGGTACACAGACATACGCTAGATCGTAGCAAAGAATTGAACATGAAGCTTCACATATCTCGCACACAAGGAGCTACATTTATACAGTGTCGAGATTATTCGTCTGTATCAACCTGCCCCCTGTATCAACTTGCCCCGGTCTCCCCTACAGCTTGCCGTAAGTTTGTCGCTACTGGGGTTTATTAGTCCAGGACGAAATTCCTGAATTATATGCTTAGCGATGTTCCTAGTATGAACCCTTTTAGTTGTAAGCCTAGTTGCCTCGCTAAACCTTCTTAGGCAAGTTCTCAGGGGCTACGAAATGTTGAAATAATTAATTCCCTAGTACCTACTCGGCTTCTAAACGCTTCAACGACTCGAATTATCATATTCACGAAACCCTTTCGCTCTTGGAGAATCTCTCGCAGTGGAAAAGTGATGTCTGATCAGTAGATGGATGGTTCTACTGCGAAACATTCGTCCAGGGACCACGCGAGCGTGCCCCAACATTGTCACGGTGTAATTTGCGCCTCACTTATCGGCTCGCGAACGGGAATCACGCTCGAGCACGCGCTTTATGCGCGCACGGGAAGGATAACGTTGCAACGCGAAACCGCGGACACATAGGCTGCTGTGTAACGGGCGTCATTGATCAACGGAACGTTTCATTTGCTCGGTGCGGGGACGAGAAGTCGCACTCGTTCGCGTTTGTTGCACCGTGACGCGACCCATTCAGCCGTGGATCGATCCGTGGCCGCAGAACGGAAGGCGTTCGTTCGTGTGCACCGTTAACGCGATTACGTGTTAATCGCCTCGAGGTGAGAAGTTTGTCGCCCCCTGTGCGAACATCGGCGATGGTATCGCAGCTCCCAGGTCCTCGGCACCGTCTTGCAGCAGAATTCGATCGTTGCACAATGGGGTGTCATTCATTCTACGTTATTGCGGGTCCGCAACTGTCGGTACAGGTCGATGTAAAAAGTGCTTTCGTAGTCAGAAAGTTCGCCCGTAACTTCTACTTGACGAGCAACCCCGCCGAGTGGAACTTCCGTCTGAAAGAAGCCTGACAGAGGGGTGAAGGAAAAAATCGAGGTCGGAGAAATGAGGAAAGGGAGTAGCAAAGGTAGAAAAGGGAGAAGTGTCCCCGAAGAAGCGTGCTGTCCACGTGGCACCACTCGAAACTCAATTTTCCCTATGCGCTCTGCAGCTTTCCTTCGCGAACAAGGTTACCCCTCGTACGAAGGATCGGCTACACGCTGGTTAGAGTGGAATCTGTGCGAGCGTCGGTGGTGCACGAGTGGAAAACCATCGAAAGCTGATTAGTATCGAGGGTGTCCCCTGTTTTCGAGCACAAATTGTGTTTTCCGTGGATGGAGGTTCGGTGTCGTTCGGTGTGTTAGCAGGAATGCAATCTCACGCTGTACGATTTCAAGGAACGGCTCCTCGCCCCACCCTTTTTCCACGCTGGCAAATGAAGAGGACACCGTAGACTATATTAGCGCCTCTAGACCGGTCTAGACCAGCAATTATATTGCAAATCGAAATTCCACTCGATCAAGCGCCTCGAACGGCAAAAGTGATGCCAAGGGACGAGCACGAAAACGTCGTTGCGAATAAAGCGCAGTCTATCGGGGGAGTGTAGAGGACAGAAGAGTCAGAAGGGGTTATAATTACTAGGAATGCTCTTCCGCGTTCGGACCGAAGTCGTCGTGACAGCTCTTTCTCATCGTCCTTCTTCCACCCCCTTGACTATCTCGTCTCGACTGGTCGCTACGCTCGAAGGGCTGGCCCTCTCTCCTTTGTTCTTCCATCCCCTTTAGTCCCGATAGTTCCTCGGCGCAGGCCATCCCGCGGGAAAGACAACGGTACCTAATTCCCATCGGGAGAATCGTCGGAGACAAAGAAGCCGCCGATGATGATGTGTCTGGCGGGCCATTCGGCTGGATAATCTGGGTACCATTCCAGCAATGGGATCGATGAGGAAGAGCAAACGAGGATTTCATGGTGGATTTCGTTTTCTGCCGGGGCAACTGGAAATAGGCGGAGCTCCCGCTCCTTGTATTCTTTTTCCGTCGTTTAATAATTCGCTAAGGAAAAGGTAACTCGGGGAAGTTCTTGCGCGAGGCATTAACTTCTGGAAGATAGCGGTCGTACGGGGGATTCATGAAATTTCAGTGGTGGTCGTTTCGCGGAAGCTTGATGAAACACGTATCGATTTAATATCCGAGCGGATAGATCGAAGGGAGTGACAAATATCAGTGACAACCGGGTGAAGATGAATTTGAGGGTAAATGTGAAGGGGATGAAACGGAATAGCCCCTCATTAGGAATCAATGGATGCGTAGAATGAAGGGGGTTTGGTATTATTTTAACCACAGGGCCTGAGCCGATTATGTGCAATTAGGGAGTAGCAAATGTCAGCGAATAGTCAGACGCTCCGCGCTACACCATTTAGTGATGTTTTAAGTACCGTTAAGGAACTAATAGTTCTTGATCAGTCACTAATTTTTTATCAGTTCATGAAATAAATCGTTCTTTTAAGTTTATGTCAATAAAGAATTGTTTGAAATAATTACTAACATAAAAATTGATAATTCAAAAATATATGTGTTGTTTGTGAAAGCGGTTAATATTGTTATTTTCGTGAAAATAAATGTGTAAGGTAGTCCACTTAAATGAAGCCCCTGTTGAATGCCATCTCTTACTATTCGAAGTAAGAGATCACCATCGACGCCACAGTCGATTTCTTTGCTGGTTGTTGCGTTATTAAAGGTTATTTTCATACATTCTGCTTACAATAGTTTACTTTACAATGTAGTGCAAGAATTTTAGTATTATATGTATCATTTTGCTTTAAAAGTCAATGATCATTATTTAGTTCCAATTTTTTCTTGTGGAACTAATTTTTGTTCACCTGAATAAAAAATAGGTTAGGACATTATAAAATTATACAAAAATTTAATTTAGATGGTATAATACTAAAATTAAGTTTATTTGGTACTTTCTTTGTAATTAGTATTAGAATCTGATCAAATATTAGTTCCTTACCTGATAAGAAATTAGTTTCCATGTATTTCAAATGATCATAAACTAGTTCCTCACCTGATCAAAAAATTAGTTCCCATCTATTTTAGATGATCAAAAACTAGTTCCTGACCTGATCCAAAATTAGTTTCCATGTATTTTAGTTGATTAAAAACTAGTTCCTAGTCACCTTATTATTCCGTACCTTATAAATAATTAAATTATACTTTTTTTCACCTTTTTACAATTTTTCCTTAAAGTTTAAACATTAATTCATCTTTTAGTATAAAAAAAAGTCTATGGTTTAATGTTTTATTAGATTAAAAATAAATATTAAAACGGGAAGCCCTCTAAACTGATCAGAAACTAGTTCCTTAACGGTATTAAGCAGGGAATCCACCGAGAGGCTAAGCTAAGCAATGCTGTGCTATGCTATGTTTTAGCTCAGCTTTTGATGGAAACGGTTCCATAAGAATGTATCGAAGCTAATTTTTTTAAAACGAAGCATGGCATAGCATAGCTTAGCTTTCCGGTGGATTCCCGGCTTAACTACTCGATGTATATGTATCCCGATCAAAACGATTCTTGTTAGTTCTATCATCGAGTTTAAGTAGTTTTGCTCGTGATTTATCAGACATCGATAAGCAATGTGTCTCTCGCAAATAATTCTGCTGATAGAATTCTAAATTTCAACCGTTCCATTGATATTTCTTCACAATTATCGCAGAGGCTTAACATTTTAGCATACACTGAGTGTAATTAATGTCTGAAAGTGTCTCATCAGGATTTTCGAGCAGACCATTCTCTCCTAACTGCATACAACAACGGACACTGTAAAAAACTGATATGATCCGTGCTCGCCTCACGTACCCAAGCTCCAGCGCGTTAAATATTTATTGACTTCCTAAACTTTCCACATACTCATTGTCGTGAAAGCCACCGCCAAGATAAATCGGTCCTCGGTGGCGTCCCGCTCGATGATCCTCCGTTTCTTTCATAAATAATCTACATCAGCATCCGTTCTCGATCTTGGAAACTGTCACGAACATTCCTTCGGTGCGGTTGAAGCGTCATCTTCTCGAAGCCCACCGTTAGTTACGTTTAACGAGCATAATGTTTATAAAAGCATTCTTATTTTCCATTCGCGTTACCACTGATGGCTACGTACACCGATCTCCAACCCCTGACACTCGCGTCTTTATCAGGATCCAGAAACGTCAACCGATCGTCATTCCCTGCGAACACGTCCGTGATTACGAGGAAACCTTCTTAGAGAAGAAAGCCCCTTTTACTGCCCAGATTTTCGTAAAAGCCCGCACACTTTGCTCTCCCCTGCTCACCATCTCGTCGCGTTTATCGCGAGGAAACCGCGCCACGTAGATACGTGGAGATCCTCGCTGATCGTTCCCAAAAGTCCCCGCAGAGCGTGCAGAAAAAAAAGCAGCCGTCTACTCGTGTTCATCCACGAACAGCGTAGGCGCTGTGTGATCCGGCCTGTAACCGGCGTTCATTAATCCAGCCGGTCATTTTGCTCTTATATGCGTAACGAGGAATCTGTCTTAAACGCTTCGAAGCGAAAGAAGATCAAAAAGAGTGGGGATCCACAGGGCGGTTAAATAGAAGAGACTCTCAAATATCTTTTTATTGGTTCTGCTCGTCAAGCACCTGTCAGTCGCTCAAACACAGTCGTAATTACGAGCACGCCTCATCGAGGGCCCTCCTTCTGGAACAGATCTTGTTCAACCTCTTTACCCCTTGCCCTTTATCCTCCTATCCGCCAGCCGTCTCCTCCATCGGTTAAAAGACTCGTCGAGACCGCTTTCAAACTGCTCGCGTCGACCGTGTCCCCCGAACGCGACCTCTATTTTCATCGTCAGACAAGAGCTTCTAAATTCTTCCAATATTTCATTACGCTCCACTTTGAAATTTACCGTTCATTACCCGCCCGCCTTTTGCTCGGTCGCTCCTCTATCGTAGACACTTTATCGGATACGTTTCTTCTCTCGCTCGGTCCTCGGCGAACGTCCATTTCAAGCCCCAAGTAACGTACGTCGACTCGTACTACTTGCCGGATACTTTTCCCATTTCAACGTGTACCTACCACGAACCTCTTTCATCGATCAGCAAACTGCATTACACTGGCAATGAGAAGTAGAAATTTGTCTAGCAGCGTGAAATTAACCAGCGGAGTAGTGACGCACGGTGCGCCCCGCGAACGACGGATTTCAATCGCCGAGGATATTCTATAAAAATCGACCTGTATAAAATATCAAAGCCCGACGCGAGCCGGCTGCACGCGTTTGCCCATCATTCTCGCTGAATAATGTACAAGTAAACGCGGTGGATTCAATTGACAAACGACAACACGCGCGACCGGAGCGCATTCCCGTCGCCCATGTGCGTCAAACGACACCCAGGCCGATAGCAGGAGCCGGTTTCCGCAATAACATATCAATTTTCGGGGCCACGGAACGCACAAAGCTGACCCCGCCATTTAATACGATTATGGCTGGTTATAAACGTCAAACGGCATAAAGCGCTCCTTTTTGGGGGAGGCTGCATACGCTCCGCGATACTTCCGCCACATCTCGCGCATATGCGCGAACCTGCAGGCCACGTCGAATGGATTTTCGATAATAACCGAATTTACGACGAGCGAGAGAGATCCTCCGTGCGCGCGCTAGCTTTCGGCGTGTTTGGAACCTTGACAAATGCGTATGAGGTACCTTCGGGGAGCTCGAGCTAAACGGTGGATCAGGGTGAATGAAACGTGGGTGGATTTAACGCTAGGAACTGTAAAAACTTTGATAAACCTGCTGAACTCTCAAAGTTCACTTTCGAAACTCTCTAATGGCTGATCAATCTTACGTTTCAACTACTACGGAACTTCATTCACACTTAACGGGAATTTCTACAGTAGTAAGGTGTGAAGGATTTCGATCAATTGTCCCTTTCTAACCGTCCACTTTTGACAAGCATACACACAGCTCGAAGCTTTCGCGACAGCCAGGACCAAAATCCGCTTCCCCGTCGAAAAGGGAACGTCCAGGGACAGCTAAATATTTGATGGCCCTCGGTTACCGGGTATCGTTACGCGGTGATATCATCGATTAATTTCGAGGCTAACTGAGGGAATAATGGAGGTGCCGTGAGAGGCGGGCGCTGGTGTGCTCGCGGGACCAAGAAGCCCCGAGGGTGCTTTGTCAAATGTAGCGCTGAAGAGGGGACGGAACGGACGCTCGAGGCTCCTTCGTGGCTTGCACAAAAGAGGGTTGTAACCCTTGATGCACCGTTTAACGGTGCCCTCCCCGCGCGGGAATTTTTCGAGGTGTACCGAGGAGCCGTGACGTGGTCGGGAGATTAAATCAGCGTGGGGCGGGAGCTTCTTTATTGGAGACTACACAGGGGGAACAGAAGGGGCGTCTGTGCGAGATGAGGTGGACCCGCTGTTTACGAGCGTCTGCGACGATAAATCCATCCTTGTTGCTTGGATTTCGATGTAAACAGCCGTGGCGCGCTTTTAAGTGCTTAATAAATCGGTGCTGCTTCTAAGCGACGCTGCTCGTCCGTGGTCCGGTACCTCGTGTCCATTCTTACCACGCCACGACTCTCGTCTCAGCTGCAATTACACTTTACCAGCATTGTTGACTGACGACTCCCCCCTGCCGTACGAACAGGCAAAGAATCATCTTCATTAC
Source organism: Andrena bucephala (assembly GCA_947577245.1). NCBI lineage: Eukaryota > Metazoa > Arthropoda > Insecta > Hymenoptera > Andrenidae > Andrena > Andrena bucephala. The sequence continues at coordinate 116,152,196 of OX387715.1, forward strand.
GCGCTCGATCGAAGCGCGCCGCGTTTGATCCCCGGGCGATCGCAGGGACACGCGATAGGATCCAGCAATTAACAACGTCGACCTGGATCCGGCGAGCCACGACCGACGGACACTCTTCCTCGAGACACAGCGCCGTCCGTTATCGCGACCGTTCGGCCGGGATACCCTCGAAACGACTCGGAAGCAACGGAAACGCGGCAGACAGGAGACAAAGGGCTGGCTGGAGACGGTTTAAAAATGTCCGTCGTTACGGGGCGAGGCCAGGCAGCCTGTAAACAGATTATACGTACGAAACGTGCCGATAATTTATGTGCCGGGGGACCGGGGGGACCGAGGGGGCCGAGGAGACCCGTGTACCCGCTCGTCGGCTGGGATAAAAATCGTTCTCCGGAGCAATCGTCGGGGCGAAAACTTTTCCCCGCGGTTTCTTGCTTCCCGTATGCATTACCAGCAGGAAGTTCGGGAGCCAACGGCGTGCCACCTTGAAATTATTAAGTGTTTCATGAACTTCGGGCCGGATACTGCGGCGACGCGCGTCCTCGTTCTCGCGGCGACCCGGCTGGATCGAAATTTTCGCCTGTCGCGTTAACCTGCCACGTGTTTCGCTAACTTCCGGCCACCTGGGCGCCCGAAGAATTGCGCGATGAGAAAATACTTTCTTCGGGACGAGCAGCACACGTCGCACAGTGGTTTTAAATCGCTAAAAAGCGGCAGACCCCTAGAAAAGTACTTCAATTTAATCAGAAATCGGTGCCCGTGGGTTTTTGGGAACGCAGATTACGAATCTGAAATTCAAAATCTTTAAAACAATATAGCGAATCCAATATGGCGGACGCGTACATCAGAAACGTGTCAAATTTGGTCTAAACTTGGTGTCCTACAGTTTTTGAAGTCGTTGATTATGAACCTGAAGTCAAAGTTGCTAAAAACAAAATGGCGGGTCTAATATCACTGGTATATACGTTGTTTTCAAGTTCATTTTTGTGAAAATTTATTATTTTCCGATTTCTGACTAAAACGATACAATTAGAATGTTGAATTTAATATGCCGACGTTAATTTCTAAACTTTTTAAAAATTATTTTAAAATTTTTATTTTTTCTGATTCTAGTGAAAAAACTCAACATTTCTGCGTTTGGTAGATCGCGTAGTTCAAGTATATTGTCGAAAATAATATAAAAAATAGGAATTATAAGTGTTGTTTGAAATAACGAATGCTGTTTTATTCATATACTAAATACACATGGCGCTTTAAATTTGAATATCTTAAAAAACCGCAAATTTCCGCAAATTTTCTCAATTGGATATCATACTTGACATGTTACTTTATATCAAGAAACTTGTTACAGCGTGACACTCGGTGACACTCATCTTTGTCTTCCTTCCCTTTTATTAAAACATAACTTAGATTTATGACACATTGAAAAGGGAATTACAAGGGTAAATTCAAAGATATTTTACTTTGTTTCTGTGGAAAGTTTATGTCTATAACGCCTACTTTAATGGTAAACTGTTTCACATATGGATCTTTTCAGATAAACTTTCTCTGGCACATTTTCAAGTCATTAACTAGCATGATATTTGGTCAACTTTGACGACTTATATCTCAATAACCAATCAATATATTTAAGTAATTCAAGCGGCATTTGATGCACTGATATATATACAACAAATCTTCCTTAATAGCAAAAAGCTAGTATATACTTCGAAAATTCAATTTTGGCCAGCTTTTGGCGATTTGGGACCACTGTGCGTCGGGGCATTGGATGCACGATAAGGATGATTAATTGTTGGTTATTACTACTTGATTCGGGGTGCAAGCTGTAGCCTCTTCTGTCAGCCGTTGAATCTCCAAGTGTACCGTTAGCGCGTCAAGTCAACCAACCGTTTCTGGGATAGAATCGAGCCGACACCATCCCACGCTCAGACACGGTTAGCATCCGATACAACCCCGTCCTGGTGTCGACCTATTTTTCACGCTGATTCCCCTCGAGAGGCTCGAAACGAGTGCGCGACAAGGTTCGCCGGGGTCTTAGCCAGCCGGCACTCGCGAACGATTATCGATCACCATCGAGAGGCGACCGGGTATAGATTAGTTCGAAACTCGAATCAATTATACGCACGGGGAGAAGGCCTGGTCGGCGTGCCGAGCTCGGTACACCGAATCTAATTAGTAATGCCGATTTAGCAAACCCTAATTGCGCGCCAACATATCAGCCACAATTTATGCGATGCCCGTGTTATGAATCGCCCGGCTGACCTCGTGTTTTCCTAACTGCCAGTGTAACTGGCCAGCGGATCGCCTTTCCACTTCTGCCCTCCCTCTTTCTCCGTGACTTCCTATTAATTTCCATATTTGCCGATCGGAATCGTGTGACGCGAGCCCATTGTCGGCAGGCACCGCGCTCTGTTGCTTTAGTATCAGTTTGTACCGTGCAATAATACTGTAATTTAGAATTGTGCTATTACACGAAATAACGAGGGGGTGCGCGTGTCGTTCCTTTGTCAGATTCTATCACTGCTTTTGCGCTTTTACGGTGGATTGATATCACGGTGGATGGTTTAGCCGGAATGTGCCGGATCGTTGAGTAGGACTGGACGAGTATCTTGGGAATTGCGCGCGGGCTGGTGAACATTCTTCGGGCAAGATTGTTTTGTTAATGGCCCATCGTTCTATTTATTAACGCGGTGAAATCGCGGAGTGCAAACGTTTGAACGACGGCACCGGTGCTCCGACCGCTTTGTCCACGCATAAAACTCATTAACAATGCATCAGGAGCGATGTCACGCGGCTGAGTTTGCGGTCGATGACGGGGGATGTCCACTTGCCTCGCTGTTGGTCACGGTTTACCTTCCCTTGCGCTTTGTGACTTTGATCCCTCCTCGATTAACAAAAGATCGCGCTGAAATCTCGCGAAAAGTGGCCGCGCGGGTGCAGTATTCTGATATTACCACTGATGTTCAATGACCGTCGTCAGGGTTTAGTTGGAAAGGGAGTATCAGCGGGGATTAAATAGCGAACGTCAACGAACAAATCGCTGATAGATTTACAAACAAACCGCCATCGTTTGTTTTACATGCGTGGCGTTAAAGTTTATTCAAACCCGGCTCGTTGGTATAATAATCAAATCAGCATCGAATCGATCGGCTTGTATGGGCATCGATGACGCGGCGTTAAACAGCCCCGGCGAGCCTGTGACAAATTTAAATTGATGATTGCCGCCGGTCGATTTTTCGGTTTATTAACTTTCCCTCGTTGTTTAATCGGGGGAAATGATTAATTGATGGGCAGAAACCCTCGACGTCCAGCCGTTGAAAAGTCGGAATTTCAGCCTGTTACCGGGTACAATCGAATCTGTGTAGGGATATATCGATTTGTCGCGTTATTGGTCACGGTTCGCCGAGGGCCGATTCCCGTCGCGCGGCGGAAAAAGGGAGAGAGAGAGAAAAAAAAATGAAAATTAATCGTCTCGGCAACCCCATTTCGGTTTATTAGCTTCCTTTCATTAGCCGTGTCCGGGGGGAGATGATTAATCGCCGTGGAGGATTTGATGGCTAATTAATTAGAAGCCAGAATCTATCGACGTATCTCGCCATGAAACGCGACTCGTTGAACATTCCCTTAAATTGGCGTTACAAATTACGCAGCACGTCTTTCGCTATCGAATATGCCTTTCCTGCGGTGTCTTATTCGATTCCCTGTCAATCTTCTGGGCGAAGCATAATTCGATTCGCGTAACAAAGGAAACTAATCAAAGTGATAATAAAAGGTAACGATTCGATCAGATCGGGTGAAACGATTAAAACTGCACAGAACTCAGCTGATTGAATCGCGAATTCTACGCTGAGTAATTGCGAAGCGACTTTCCCCGCACGTTTTCCAGCCTGATCCTTCTCCAAGAAACACATTCGCTGTTGTATCGATCATGTAATTCCAAGACTTGAATTCAGGAATCGTATCTTCCGCCGCGAAAGTTTCTCTCACATACCTATTCTATCTATCACTATCCAACAAAAGCTCCCGTAATTTCGCATAATTGGAAACTTTGACGACGAAGAAAACTTCTCGCAATTCAATTCGCTCCGTCCAATACTTCCCCGAACATCGTGACTTCGCTTGCCATAGAAAAAGCTGTTTGTTTATGCATTCGACCCGATTGAAACTTCGACGGGTGAGATCTGTGAATCCTTCGGCCTCGGGGAATCGCAGAAGTATAATCAATTTTTTAAAAGGCACGAGGTAAACGTTATAAGTCAGGGGTCAACTGTTACCTATCACGCGTTTCAAATATGATCAAACGATCTCCCCGACAACTGTTGCGCAAACTTGCACATGCTCGCGGTATCGCCGAACTGCACACAATCGTCGGCACGAAGCAGCACGTGGCGTTTAATCTCGCGCAATTTGTCGCACGTTCTCGGTAGCCACGAAAGATTATTACCGCGGTACAGAGTGTTAGCTGTGGTTTTGCATCGAAATAAGGTGTCGGAGTTTAAATTAGAATCTCCAACTCCGGCCCATCCTTCTCTCCTCTCTCTCTCTTTTCCCTTTTCTTCGCGGGCCGTTCGCACGGAGCCCGCCGGTACCTCGCCGGGCTATAAATAAGGTCGATCTTAACTGCGATATAGACAAGGATATATCAGTGTCAAGAAGACGGTCCCGTTTTAAATGCAAATGGACGGGCCGCCCCTCCGCGCCTCGCCCTTCTCGCCGGCAACCCTATCGATTCGGGTAAACTTGCATTAATTCTTAATTATCGCCCGTCCCGCTCGCTGGCTCCGCACGATTTCCCCAAACCGCCAACTTTTCCCGCATAGTTTAAGAACAGGGATTGCGAGAGGCGGTGTCTGGGAATGTTCGGCGCGTGATAATTGATTCTGAAAGGGACGAAACGTGCAGCGTCCACCTCTACTTTAATTTTATAATATTAACACAGATCAGTATAAATTCGAGAATAATTGCGAATATAATCAGTGGAAGAAAGTAAGACTATCCGCTGGATTCGTCCGTATCGAATGACAGGGCCGGAATGGGGGTGTCGAGTGAAATTCATATCCTCTGTATTGAAACAAGGGATTGCCTCGGTGTGGCACACTTGAGTCACACGTAGATATCCGGCGTACACGGGCCGGGGCTGAGCGCATAATCGTCTTACAGTAAACTACGTGTCTGACCACATGCGCTCCTAAACTACTTGACTATATATCCACGGCAAACGCGGCGGTACAATCCACGGCTAGACTACTGCAACCGTTTACTCGATACTTACTGTTTGCTCAGCTCTGATTTATCCACCTGCCAATGCACATTTCCCTCCGTTTCTGGGGAGTAAATAACAAATAACATTCGAAAGATATCGGTGAAAGAGAGCCCCTACCTTCCACTTTGGACGTCCGACAAAAATGTTCGCGTTTCGAGCAGAGAAATTAGCAGTCTCTGGGACGATTTTATTTATTCAGAACTCCGTTCGCAATAAGTATACTGCGATACTGAAAATGTAGTCCGTCTGAGTTATCAAAGACAGCTCCACCGAGGGTGCTCGGTCGCTTTGATGCGGGCCAGAGTCGATAGCGTGCTTGAAATTTATGATATCGATTCTAACGGTCGTTTGACCAATAATAAGCGGCGGATGATTTGATCAAGCGTTCGAGCACGGCTCGAGGGCTCCTTGGTGCATATATTTACGAGGTGAATTGCGTGTAGCGTTTCTTATTAGCGCCAGCTGCTCCGTTTCTTTATCGGCGTCGGGCAACGGGTCTCAGAGGGAATCGTGGTATTATATCATCGAACCGCGGTTATCGACACTTCTCGGCTTTTTCCGCTGGTGTATTCGAAGAAACCTAAAGGGGCGGCGCTTGAGACGAGGCCTCCTCTCGATTGATTTCACGCTAATCGAAATTTATAACCTGGAGAATCCCGGTGAGAGAACAGCCGCGGTCGTGTCCAAATTGAAATCACGAACGAGATAGTTTGACGAGGGCGGGCCGCGGTTTTAAACGTTAACGATACGACACCGTTCGCCAGGAAATAAAAAGTTACCATCTCTATGGAGGGCCCCGCGTTACGCACCCGCCCCGCGATGAGCCATAACGCGAGACATTCCGTTACGCTTTATTATCATTCCTTCCTTTAACTACGATGATATTCGCTTTTTACGCCGCGCCCGTAAAACTGGACTTTCGTTTAACAAGGGGAAGCATTTAGTGCGACGCGGTTTATTCGCGTTACAACATTCAGCGGCAGAGAGAAACAGATTCCATGGAGCGCGCGTTTAAAAAGCACCGCGGCCAATTTCTATGCAGATTTCTTTGCACTTTATTGCTTTAGTGTGATGGAAGGTATACCGGTTGGGTTTTATTGTGCCCTGCTCTACCCTTTAATCAACTGAAACGCTCTAATAATTCGATCACTGTTTAATCACCCCAACGGAACTTAGTGATATTAAAAACGAGTAACATTTGTTGTAGAATTCTGCACAGTCCCGGCCCGGCTCGTGATACCGGGGGAATCAGACGAAAACAACGTTGAAATTTCAGTGGAATCGCCCTGCCTCGGTGTAGACTAACTCTGCCTCCAATTCTCCACTGCATCACGATGGAATTGAGGGGCAATTTGGAGACTCGTAGGCGAGGGGGCTTTGTAATACGCGCTCGGCAACGTTGCTCGAGAAGACAGGGGGGATTATAAAGGGTTAAATGTCACCAGGATCCCGTGGCTCTTTTCTTGCTCGACGGAAACTTAGTTTATAAACTGCGCCACGATTAACTCGCGCTATCAACGCCAGCTACGGGGCACGGAAAACGAGGAACAACGGTAACTTCTCGGCTCTAATACTGGCATTCCATCCCTCAGCACTGCTGGCTGGCTCCCTAGCTCTGCGCAACTTGGTAATTGCAAATAAAACCTCTGTCTCATAATCCTTTCCATGCGAAAATTATTGCAGGAAGTTATAGAGAATCTGAGTGACGGAACATGGATCGGCAGGGTGTTTGCAAAGGAGCGAGCCTCTTAGTTTAACAAACGATACCAACATTCAACTTTGAAATCAACAAAAGAGTTCGATACTTTATTGAGATATTAGAGGTGTCGAAGGTTAGGAGCTCTCATCCCGCTATTTCGTAAGGCAAACACAACGACAGCCGTAGTTCTACGAAAACACAGATAAAAGTTTCGCGAAGAGCCAGGAAATCCCCGCAGCAAAGGATGCTTAGCACCAGTAAAGCGTCCCTTAATCACACTCGGCGGAGAGTCGCCGCTTTTTCACCGGCGCGACTACTTTCCGCGAGTCCCGGCGATCTCGCCCACGACTCGAACCGCACTCTGGCCTGCAGATTCTTCGTGTGAAACTTCTGCAGCATCATCGCTCCGTAAAACTTCTCGAGATCGTCCAGCTTCCTGTGCACGGTGGCTTCCGTTGCTGTTAAGAGAAGGCAGTTCCACGGTGACCAATCGACGTTCTTCCGAAACCTCACCAACTTCAGCTGGTCGAGGCAATCGTTCTCCGAGATCGCAGATTTCCCGTGCCACACGTCGTTCACCAACTGGTAGACGATCTTGGCGTCGATGACGAAGGCCAGGCTAGCGTGGCAATACATTCTAGCCTCGCTACGCCTGACGTCGCGGAGCAGCCTCTCGTAAGGGCCGTACACGATCCGCGGCCCCGTTTGCACTTTCACGTACAGACAGTAATTGCAGGATGTGGAGCGACGCCCTCCCTCGTGCGGGAACTTCTCCACGGGCAATAATCCGCCGCAGCTGCTGCAGATCGTTTTACGGCACGGTTGGAACCAGCCGATCCAACCCGCGTCCTCGGAGTCGTTCGCCAGGCCATCCCTGGCCAGCGTCAGGAAGCCGATCCTCAATCTTTCTCCCAGCCAGTTCAGCTTTCTGTGATCCACGCCGCGGGCTAGAAGATCGATCTCCTGGTCGAGCAAGCGTATCAGATTGTCAGACGGTTCGCAAGTATGTGGCTCGATGTACTTCCTCAGCCGTGACAACGTCTCTAAACGTTCCTTCGGACATCCGCCTTGTTTGCAGAGGGCATGGTAAGCGTTTTTGAAGCTTCGAGCACGCTGCACGCGAAGAGTCTCGACGAGGATCGGTTCACCGCGACGGTCTCTGCGGACGAGGGGTGTCGATAGCTGGTCGAGGAACTTACTGCACGATCTCTCCGTCCTTCTCCGCTGGACGTTGATTTTCAGGGAGTCTATGGCTCGCAGCAGCTCGACTTCCTTCGACAGGATCAGCCTGCACAGAGCGATCCTGGAGGGCTCGAAGAGCTGCAGGCTCGCCCTCCTCGTCTCGCTGATGCGCCAGCGGTCGAGGAGATTGTACAGCAACTCGAAGTCCGTCCTCGTTCTCGGGGACGTGCGGTTTAGTATCACGAAATCCTGGCTGCGATAGGACCTCGGCTCCGCCGAAATTCCCGGCTCCTCGGGGTCCTCGCTGCGCGGTGAGACGGTGGTCGCCTGGATCGTGGCTAGTCGACCGCGGTGAGCTCTGTGAACAGGGTTCAACGGCGGTTGAACAGTGATTCCTTTCGCAGGAAAGTTTATGGTATAGTCTGCTACTTGTCACAGAGATTTCATACTTCACCAGATTCCTATAGTCATTATACCGCTCGAAGAACTCGCTCGAGTAACTTGGGATTCTCGTCAGGCTTACAAAATCGTTTTTATAAGAAGCTCAATTTTATAAGAAGCTCAAAGGCAAAGTTAAATTGTGAACGTAGAGTTCTCAGAGCGAACAGTAACGATCCCCCGTAACGAAAGAACGTTGCACTCCAATTTACAAAACTATTGCAAACTAGGGGTAATGAGTGCAGTGGTTGGAAAAACTGACAGTGATTGGCCTTATTTTGAGAAATAAGTGAATATAAAGAAATACCAATGTTATGCCTTTTTTTAATGAACATACTCATATTCCTTGTACTTTCTTGCCTCGGATGTAATCAATATTTCGCCACTCATTATATACTGTGATTATATATAAAAGCAAATAGGATGACTCGGCTTTGAAGCTTGGAAATTACAACGATTTAATCAAAAAACCTTAAGAGTACAGTTGAAAGTTTGCGAATAGTTTAAAGTATTTATGATATGTATATCTCTCATATTCGGTATATATCGATAAATAAAAGTTGAAACTATATAAAAGAATTATTTATTTGTTAAAATTATACATTGGGGAGAGTCTTACAGTACCGGGCAGCGTACAGTAACGGCCAAAGCTAGATCCCGCTTCCGGTGTTAGTTGACTGCACTATCGATGGAGAAACAAATGAATACTAGAGTCCGTAGCAACGTATTCCGGCGACATTTTTTTTCCTTCAGTATTACCAGAGTTCTAAGACGTTTAACGTTTACGCTGGTGTTCCGGACGACAAAAGATATTTTTCATAGCTGATTTCTTATTTCTCAAGTAACTAAATAATTTTGTCATATTACGTACATTATTTTTACACTATTAACTGTACATAAATGCCCTGGTTTTTCCAATTTGCTTTGTATATTTCGTATCAAACCTAAAACTTTGTCCACGTGTTTGTCGTGTAGTACCGGCCACGTTTAGTCGTCCAGTATCGGCCAATTTTTTAAAAAATTTTCCTATAATTATAGTACTTGGATTTTTTTAGATTTCGTATCTTCGGATTTTATGAAAATGGTTAAAAACATCAGTCCTGAAAATAATATAACACAGAGAAAACGACGGACGCAACAGTCTGAAATTCTAACATCAGCATCTTTTATAGATGATGTGCAGAAAAAAGAGAAACTGGTTAATGAGATAAAATTGAAAGCAGAAACAAGAAAAGCTGAGAAAGCACTAAAAGAATATGAAAAAATTAAGAAATGAAGGAAGTTAGGCAAAGCGATAAGTACGAAAAAAGATAGCTCACGAAGGAGGAAACTAGACTTTGATGAACAATTCACAGAGTGCATCATTTGCAAAGAATCGTTCAATGAAGATTAGGTGCAGTGCATTAAATGCAACGGTTGGGCTCGCGTGGAATGTACAGATCAAGAAAATATGGATCATTTTACATCTGACATTTGTAGACGTGCCTAAATAAAAGTTTTATTCTATTTTCAAACATTTTTACTAACATTAATTACTTAGACCTTAAAATCTACTAACTAAGTAGTTGGCCAGTACTGGACGACAATTTTTCGTTCGCTGCGAATTACAACGTTTTTATTCCAACGAATTATTAATCTTTATGATAAAATTAAAAGAAAATGATTTGTCCCCTCTTATTAAACACTATTTGCACTACAAATTACTTCTTTGAAATTTGAATTTTACCAACAGTAGCCCAAGTTATAGTACAAAAACTTAAAGTGGCCGGTACTGCCGGACTCTCCCCTATATTATGAAAAATACAGGGAGCCAACAACTGTCATATGAATAATGTTGAATGATAGTAATTGGCCGGACGGCCAGTGACTGTTTTTTAACCATGTTAATGGTGAAACAGTAATTAGTCCCCCGTTAAAAACAGAAACAAACAAGACAAATACATTCTAAATAAAATATATCCATTTTTATTGGATAATTTTAATCTTATTTCTATCACCAAATCAGGTAACATTTTCTTTTAGCTTATATTATGTATCAAATAGCGGCCAATCACTGTCGAACCGATTGGACAATTACTGTCTTAACCATACCAATAACTATATTTCGTCTTAGGAAACACATTTTTTGTATATTTTTATACATTCTTGATTTTTATTTATAAACTCTATTTATTTTTAGATTATTAGGGTTTTTTCTTACTTATTTATATTGATTTCCATTTCAAATTTACTAAATTCACATTTATAATTCATTATTTATGTGACACTCTTACTTAAGTTGCCAACCATTGTACTCTTTACCCTATCTCTATTCCTCAGCTTCATTATCCGACCCAAAAGCAGCAAGATATGAAAAACGTCCAACGAGAAACGGTAGCCGAAAAAGTGGTTTCCCACCCTCGAGTAACTTCGACACTGCTTTAACTTGACATCGTCCGTTACTCCACCTGTAAAACCTCTGTATCTTTACGACGCTCTCCGCGATCTTCTCGCTGGAGGGCTCCTTAAGCCTCGTGTCCTGTGAAGGTTTCCCGGCTTCCATCAGCCTGTCCCTTGCGTCGGGGAAGGAATCCACCTGCACGGCGACGTGGCGTCGCGTGTCCGTGCACTTGTCCGCGAAGGAGTCGGTCTGCGAGTTTGCTTCGCTCGTCACCCGCCCGCTTCTGGCTGTCTGCGTGCACGCGTTGCAGTAGACGGCGCCAGTGACTTTGCTCCTCCATCCGCCCAAAAACGGCTTCGCCCCACGGCTGGCCGTTTGGTCTGGAGCCACCAGGACCATGGCGATGCGCGCGGTCGTTTCCAGGGAAGGTTCGTCCACCTGCGGACAAAAAAAAAAAGCGGCGCGATCCTGAAAGGATAACTGGCGGAAGCTCACGGGGATAATGGTAATGCGGGCAGTAAAGGAAATTACAATGCCGCGGTTTAAAGGATTCGCCCAGGGACTGCATCGTCCGCCGTTTTACAATTCCAAACGATCCTCGGACGGCGGCGGGGGAGCGCGGTCGAAATTGCCCGCTACACGGGATCAAGATAATCGGGAACTTGTTTTCGAGGGAATTGCCGTCGACGTCTACCATCCTGCGTCCACGGCCCCGACGACAGTCGTTTAGCTTCGCTCCTCCCAGGACTTTCCCCGTGGGTGGCTTTCTTTATTTCGTCAAGCTCTGGCTGCCTCGGTCGCGGGAAATACTCGCGGACTGTGCGGCAGTGAATCATTCGCGGGAACTTTGTTTGGTAGCGAAGGTTTGGGGTTCAGGGATGAGACTAGGTACTTAGATATGGGATGTGCTATAATTTGTAATTTACTATGCCTGGCGAATGTAATTAAGAGCAGTTGCAAGTGCATTAGGGATTGGGAGCCACGTGGCGCGACGTGAACACGTATTCCGTGACGTTAGCCCCCACGTGGCGCATTGTAAACATAACCACGCGCCATTGGGTAGACGTGCACCGTAATGCAAATGCTGCTTCGCGACATTAGAAATCACGCGGAGCAAATAGAGCCAGGTGAACCTGGTAGCCTCGTGAAGCACCGGTGATCGTGCACCATTAAGGACAGAGTCTGTGGGATGCGCAGATTTCATTAGACGAGCTCATTGGCGTTGACGTTTTACCGAGTACTAGTTGGATACCCGTCTCGTTGAATTTTCTGTTATTTTCACCGCATTTCCTAATCAGAGATATGTAGATATTCTACGTTTAACACGGTTAGCAAATTCGGTGGATATTTATTTAGCTCAGCGCCATTTGCCTTGGAAATATTGGCTCGCGTTTGCAGCCCGGCTTGCCGTCACCGATGTAAACGTTGCATTTTCTTCGCGCTAGTTGCCAACTGCCGTTACAGCGTGAACGGGAAAAGCGTGGAAGCGTGCACTTGCCCGCTCATCGACGGCCAAAGCAAACGGCGTAAATATTGCAGCGTCAATCATCGACGTTCGCGTATCGCGCCGTAAATTCGGCCGTAAATGTTGCGTATCGGTGACCGCTTAGTGCGGCATAAATTTCACTCGTGAAACGAACCCGGAGTGGCGCGATTTCGATCATAAATAAGTGTATGGCCGACGTAAATTCGACCGCGAGTAAGTAGACGTAACAACTACGAGCAGAAAAGCGTCCAAGTGGCCGTAAACGCGACGCGCGATCCACGAGGTTCACCGAATCAAATAACTTGACGCATCGATTATTGAAGTCGTAAATATTGCAATGTAAAACACATTACATGGACCACGGCCGTGGTTCATTTGATCGCGAGTAGGAAACAGTCGCGGGAAAATATAAAACCTTGCAAATCTAGCGTGAAACTTTTCCAGTAGTAGAACACTCCATTAGTCAGACCGATGCAGAACACAAGGAAAGGGGTGGAAAATTAATACCCCGTCCAGGGGTTCTCGAATTTAAAGTCGATAATTTTTACCGGTTAGGAAGGTTGGACACTTCTAGCCGTTTATCGGAAGCTGAAGGCACTTCTGATCTTCCGCCGTCCGCGTCGAAAGGATCGCCTGTGACGAGCGGGGACGCCGTCGCAATTAAATTGCATTTGCGCGAAACAATACCCCGGGTAACATCGAAAATCAATTTCGCATTGAGGAGCGGAGGGATTACCCTAAACGAGGGCCTCTTCACCGCGCCACCCACCCTCTCTCTCGCCCCCACTTCCACTAAGTGTTTACGTTTTTGGTTATTAAACGTTCGCGCCCGAACGAACGCGGAAATTTAATTCCGGTTTAATTGGATCGCGGGCGGCTGCCTGCGCGTACATCTGTGCATGGAATATTCATGACACCGCGGCGAGAGACAAAGTCAAAAATGCATGAAGTGTGCGAGCACGCGCCCTCACCCTAGGCTTCGTTTCTTCTCGTTAAAATGCAAAAGGGTAAACGCGATTCATTTCGTGACAGATTCGACAATTCAGTTTTTATAACCCATCCTGTTATCTTTTTGAGCTACAGTCCCGATTTTAAGGGTCCCAAGGAACGGGTCGAAATTATCCAATGAATGCTGAACGAGAATGGCTGATGTAACAGCTCACAGGGGTGAGAATGTGCATATAGCAGGGTCAGTGGTCTCCCCCCTATCCCTACCCGTAGATTTACATTTTAAAAAATTCCAATGTAAATATTCTGAAACAATATTCCGGGAGCTGATACGAGTGGCGACGCGACGAAATTGTATTCAAATTTAATTTAATTCGAGAAACTTTCATAAACCTTGAAATAACACCAACGAGTAGACACGGCCGGGATCGACAGCTAAATTTAAAAACAGACTGAAGAGGTGGCAGAAACAATTACGCCGCGATTGTGCCGTCTCATCGTCGATGGCCAGAATCCGTGTCAAGATAGATAATTAATAGGAGCGATAATTGAGGGCGGAGCGTCCCGGAGCAATACCGTCGCGAATCATCGAAAAATCGGGGAATTAATTCGTTGCGATTTGCACCAGAACGCAATTACTCCGAGCGTATAAATATTAAACAACCCTTCTCGTTAAAATCACAGCCTAGTAGTAAATCTGTTAATTGTCTTATTCGACCCCCAACGCGACGTCATCCCTCCTAAACGCTTGATCTTTTCCCAGGGATGCTGAACATCGCAACAGTGAAGCAAATATTGAACCCCTAATAGATAAACCATCTTTACATCGTTAGAACGTAAAGAGATACAGTCTAGATACAATTCCAGTGTAATCGTCGAAATTAGAACAATGGAGACGCGTAAAGCACCCCGCATAAAATGCTACTCTGTTTCATCGAGCAACATTTTCCGTCAGAAATAAAAGTAGCTCGCTCAAAAGAAGAAATACGAGCCGTCGAACAAGTTTCTCGGCAATTCTGTGCCCGCTGAAGTCGCGATAAATACAAATCTACTTCGTGCACCGACTCACCGCCCTCCGTCTTCAGAAACGTTTCCGCCCCCGGCTCACTTTATTGTTTATTTCCTCGTAAATTACTTTTACAGCGCTCGTGTTTATCAGTTACGGTCCGGTACGATTATTCATCGTACGACGAACGACTCGTCGTCACCGCGGTAATTTATCGTCACTCCACCCCTGTTGGCCCGTAAATTAGGGGATGTCGCGGAGCGTCGCGAACCCCGCCACTTTCGTTGTACGTCGGCCGGCTGCCTCGAGCGGAACGCTTGCTATTAGATTTATCGAAACAGACACACGACGAGGCGAAAAGGAAGGCACCGGCCGGTGCAGGAAACGGGCCTGGCTAGGCAGAGCGAAACGATCAGAGCTTTTAGCGCGACGCGGCCCATACACACGGTGACCCAGCGCGCGCCACCTGAAAGCTCAAAGCCTTAAATCCAGCGTTACCAATGGCAACCTGCTTGGTCGATCGGTCAAAAGCACTTTCTAGTCCATTATTTTTCGATTTTATATATCCCTGGGCTCAAAGGCCCGATCCGTACTGACCGACACTCGTGCTACAACAAACGATACCTAAACCGCCATTGTCCATTTCATCCTCGCCACTCCCTTTCTTTCTGGATAAAAGGGGGAAGTAATTTTGGCTGTTTCCAGGAAGGTGCTTCCTTTCATGCCTGTCCCTGCCAGCTTCCATATTACTTCCTTGTGACTATTCACAGTTGCATGAGAAAACAATGCAGTTGTGGCTTGCAAGTGCATCGGTGCATCGTTTGAAACAATAGGGGCATGGGTCTTTACGTAGAAATAAAATATACATGTGACATAGTTAATAAAAAAAATTACGGATGTAATAATATTAATACTTTCTTAGAAAAAAATTTAAAAGAACGCCGGTTTCTTGGCCTGACTAGGTGTATGTCTCCCCTTAAAAACTAATTTCTATAATCATTCTTGGATTCTGTTGGGTTACGGATTAATGAAGATTAACTACTGATTTTGTGTAAAATTCAATGCTTTATTCAGATTCAACTCGGCCATACAATTTGGTAGAATTTTGAATTGTAAAGAACGATTCGTATCACGTGAAAAGATAATCGTTCAATTTAATCGTCGGCTTGTACAGCACCTTGTCTTTAATCTTCCCAAAGGTTTCTCGAAACTCTGCCTCGAACTGTCCCAAGTGCCTGCAACGCATTACTCTTCCTCTTATAATAATAATAATAATAACAATAATTCTACTTTATTCACTACAAATTACATAAATTATGTGATAAATGGGCGAGGTTCGGCATACCTGCTGTTTTGCAACCTAAATCACCTCGCCAATCATTTACGGAATAAGATCAAAAGCGTCCTCCCCTTCTACACGCGAAATTGTCAATAGAAACAAATATACGCTTACTTGAATTGGTTCTTCGCCAACTGGTGGCACAAGGTAACTCGCTCGATCAGGTGCTTCGAGTAGATATCCGCCAGGTCCTCGATCCTGCGATGAACCTCGGCCTCCGCATCCGTCAGGAGGATGCAGTTCCACGGCGACCATTCCTCCTTCATGTTGTATCGAACCATCTTCAACGCGAACAGATCGCGGTTCTCGCTGACGGCTGAATGACCGTGCCAGATATTGTTCACCAGATGGTGCATGTCGTGTTTTTGCATTATGAACGCGATGGCCGAAGAGGACCCCCTCGCCCTCTCCTCGGAGCGCACGCAGTCCAGAAGAACCGTGTATGAATCGTAGCTCACGTGAGCAGTGTTCCGCTCGCGCAACCAGGTGCAACCTCGAAGCAATGAAACGTTGCTTTCCAACAAACCCCTCTATTTCAACCTCCTTGTCGCCACTTTCGCAATTCGGTGACCAGCTACAAAACTGGATGAATCGTCTAATGAACAAGTACCGATGCAAATAGACAGCCTCTTCATCCTCCCGTGAACGGTGAACTTGCTATAGGGGAGCAGTTTCGAGCAGCTCGGGCACACTCTCGTCTTAACCTGGACGGGCTCCCGCAGCTTGTCGACATCGACGCTTTTACAAAAGTGTTTGTCATCGTTCTCGCAGCAGCAAGAGTGCGACGAACGTACAAAGTACAAGTAAGCGTCTGAACAAAAAGGAAAGTGACATTTTTTAAGTAACTACTCCTCGGACAGTACGCTCTGCGGGTTGTCATCTTACAAACTATTCTTTCCCTGAAGTAATCCAGCGGTATGTCCCCCATTCCTCTCGCCAAGTAGGCCAGCTCCTGGTCCAGAAGTCGAATCAGATGGAACGCCGCGACACAGTTGTGCACCTCCAGCGACTTCTTCAGCATCGTCAGGATCTCGACTCGCTCCCCGCCCGTCACATCGTAATTCGTCAGGGAGTCGTAGACCGCCTTAAGTTCCCGTGCCTTCTGATTTCTCATGCTGACCATTTCCACCAGCTTCCCCTTGTAGCCGTGCCAGAGCACAGGCTTGCAGTTGACGGTGAGAAATCTCACGCGACTCCGGTCCCTGTAGCGCGCCTGCACCGCCTGCCTCTTCTGGTCGATCACGCCCAGCATCTCCACGGTCTTCTCCACGATCAGGTAATTCTGGGCGCATCTCGCGGCTTTGAAGAACCGCTGCTTGATGCAATCCAGGCGATCCAGCCTCCACTTCTCCACCAGGTCGTACAGCAAGTCGAAATCCAGCCGGGACTTTGGTTCCATCCTCCGGAGGATCTCCTGCTGGTGCCTCTTCCTACAAACAATCGCGCGGCTCGATACAGTCCACGGAATCTGCAGGGCGAGTCTTCTTGAATTGTCGCGTTGCGGTACGCACTTATACATCACCAGCTTCTCGTGCTCGTACTGCTTGCAATCTTTCACCAGCCTCCGATACTCCCTCGCGTACTTCTTCACATACTTGAGTAACAAGTAGATCCTGTAGTTTCTCTGAATGATCCGCGCCTTTCCGTCGTAATCCAGCCGCAGCATCATCTCCTCGTACGTTTCGTAGGGCTTCGACGTCAAGTACTTGTCGGACTCGCTCGATATGAAACAGTCCGGCCTGAGCGGCGGTAAGGAAACAGTGGGAGAGAAGGCTTAAACATGCCGCGTTAGGAATATCAAAATTCTTCAACCCCATTTGCCAAGGTGTCGTTATTAAAACGACGCGCAGGTGTCGGAGAAGAAAGGGACTGTATCGCAGAAGCTAATGAGATTCCACCTCGTGAAAAATATCGAGGCGTTTAATTTAAATGATAAGAAGGAGGGCGCGCGAGATGATGAAGAATTTTCAACGCTCAAGTGTGCCGGGCAGTTTTAATTTCAGCAAAGATTACCGTACCGCCACATCTGCGTTGGATGATCGCACGGCGACTGGGTGAATACGTCGTTCGTCGCGATGTATTGCACCTTTTTGCTGCACGTGTTTTTCGCTGGCATCCTTAGTGGCCCCGTTTGAGACTCGGCGTTTAAATATTCCACCTTGGTGGCTCTGTGCCGCCATCCTCCCAGATAGGGTTTCTTTATCCGCCGATCATCTATCTCAACGGCCCGACAGCAGACCATTTTGCAGGATATCCTTCCCTCGGCGAGCAATTCGAAATGTATCGGGTTAAGGGTCACGGTGGGAACTTAATGGGTTGTCTGTAGAGCTCGGTTTTGGTGCGCAAACAACCCGCTGTTCAACTATTTCTCGGGTAATTGATGCACCCGTTGACTTCAGGGGATTGATATTTGAAGTTCATTCGGTAATTCCTGGATCAATGGTCGTCCTTAAATTACGTAAGGCTTTTTTGGGGGGGAGGGGGTCGCGAATTTCTTACGTTTTCTTACAAGGGGTTAGGGGCGAGTCAGGTAGCGCCTTACGTAATATTTTTTAACCTAATTTTCAATAAATACAAATTCAATCATTAATGTTCCAGAAAAGTGGTTTTAGTTTAAATTCCCCGAAACCGAATTAAATGAATTATATAAACCATTAAAAGAATTTTAATAACTGAAAAAATTCAATGTAAAAAATATTACGGAAGAAGGGGGTTGCAATGTCAAATCTAACGAATTCTTATACTGGGGGTGGGAGGGGGTAAGAAATCGCCAAAACTACCCTTACGTAATTTAAGGATTGCCCCTTAACCACTGCAATTTAGAATAGAGGTATTTCCATTGAATCATGGCGCTCGCTTCCTTCTCGACTATTGTTTTTATTAGACATACATATCACTTTCTCACATGAATTTTGCGATTTACAAGTATTAAGTGTAACTTTCAGTCGTATCTATCGTTTAAATTTTACAATCAAACGCAATGTTTTTCGTTCCTATATGATACAGAATTAATAACAGCATATAAAACGTAACGATGCTTCGTTTAAATTAAGGAAAACATAAAACTCGGGCACGCTAACGAATCGTAAGATTAACGAAATTACGGGATTGTTATTGTAAAAAAATACAGAGAGATAAAAGTACACCATATGTACGGGCATTTTTTCGGCACAACCCTGGAATAATATTGAAAAATGTTGCACGCGCCGCTAACAAGAACCGTTAATAGTATTACTGGCAGGGTGTAATTTACTATACAATATTTCGAGGCTATACATTCTACATTTGTATTTACATCTCGCAACGTTCCGTAAACTTCACGAACCTTTTCCACGAGCGATCGAACACATTCATCCTTAACATCCATATTAACTCACTTAAAACATATACAATATGTGATAAACTATATACAAATATCGTTTTTCATTTAGCATAGAAATTTATCCACAAAATATATACGGCAAATAATACAATATCTGTACAATGAAGGTGGGAGGGAACTCGTTAAGGGATGGGGTTAAAGGAAACAAGAAAAAAGTTGGGAGGGGCGGGAGAGCTTCAAAGGTTACGGTAAACGAAAGAAAGGCATCCAGAGTCGACACAAAAATATTTCTTGTACGGTTAAAGCTAAAATAAATTATATGCCATTTGTAGCTTGAAATGAGATCTATTACAAAGTTTTCATTTTGGTGAGTTTGATCAGTGGGAAGTGTTGATGACACGAAAAGTCGAATACCGGGGGCTCTTTCGAATCCTTTTGATGCCCGTCAGCGAGCAGCTTCAGAACCACAAAGTTCGTTTTAGCCACTTTCAATAAATCGTTAATCTGCGAATCAGACAATGCACGATAAGTAGAGAGTTCAGAGCGGGGTAGGAGAACGGCTATTATACGTTTAGAATCGTTTTACTTCGTTCACTGTGCTAGCGTTCGGCGGGTACAGAGACAACGCCCGTTCCAATATATTCCTGGCTTGATGGAAATGTCGACAGCCAGCCAAGTACTGCATTTCACTAGTGACCTTCTCCTAGGAAAATCAGTAATTAACAACCGATCGATGTTACGCAAAGAAAGCATTGCTCCACTCACATTCTTCTTATGCATCTGCGCGTTAGTCATATCTAAGAATTCATGATAATGGACTGGTGGCGGTGTCAGTAGCGAAGAGAACGGCAGTAACCTGTGCTCGTATCGAACCCGCTCCGAGTCGAACTGCATTTCCGGAAGTGGTATTTTTCCATCCATACGAAAGCCAACTAAAGCCTTCGACGTAAACAAAAGTAGTACTTTTAATTACGTTGCGCATACTTATTACGCCTAGAGAAACAATGAAACATTTACTTTATAGTATCCGCCGCATATATTTTGCATAGCCTGATACATCCATATCTCCAAGTCGAACGGTCTAGGCGTTGACTTCTTTTTCTTATTTTTAGCACTCTTCTTGGCGCCTCTGCCTTTGTGCGCGTCATTGTGCGCATCCTGGTCTATTAAAAATGTATCGGCCCGCGAAATGGCCGATACAAGCCACCCGTAAAGGAACTCGTACAGGTACCAAAATATATAATGATATTCGTGTACCGAGTACAATTCAAGCTCGAAGCCACTCAACAAATACATCACCATCACTCGTAACGTATGATACAAGATCCATGTTCCGAAACAAGCTAGATGCGACTTGGGCGGAACACTTTTCACGAACAAGGTCTGCAAGTATCCGTCCACTCTTTCAGCCTGTCGAGAATTCAGAATTTTATACCACGGAAGTCTTAGGTGTTACGCGTATCTGTTTAAACTACTTTCAAACTCACTTCGTCTTGTAAAGTTGCAAAATCCTCCAGTAGGTGTGCCAATTTATCTCTCTGCCTTGCTCTGTTGTGACCGGTAAGCTGTAACAAGTTACCAAAGAGGCTTATACAATGGGTCATGAAACTATCAACGTACTCCTTGGCTTGATGGTTCTGCAGTAACGTGGTCTTCGGCATCAGAACCGGCGGCGCGATAAAGTTCCGCGCTGCGTCTTTCAACACGTCCGCAAAGTTATGCACGCCGAACACTCGGTTTGTTGTAGGCAAATAAACTATTTGTAGCATTGATCTAGATAATATACATGGACTTTGTCGTGAGAATTCTAAGAAAAAGTCCTAAAAAGAAATAAGTGTACTTGGTATTTATGCCGAGAATTGCTATTGGCTTGTAAACCGTTTCTTACCAAAGCCGCATGAAATCCGTTCTGATTAGTGATCATAGTCACCGTTCGAAATCTATTCAATAAGTCATCCAGATATTTTAGGGCCTCTGTCCTCGGCTTTATCTTGGTGTATCGCGGGAATGTTGGTGGCAATAATCTTTGATTCACCATCGGATCGAATCCCATGATATTTGGATAATTTGCTAAAATCGGAATAAGATTACTTTTATGAATGAACAAAGAATTCATAGAGGAACTTACATATTTCATCAGCTTTCTCCCCACGATTCACAGTCTTAATCATAACTTGAATCATGTATGAACACTTGGACAACAGTCTGTGGCAGTCGTTTAAATTCTGTTGCAGCTGCTCTTTCTTCCCCATTAACGACAATATTTGATAGAATAATTTGGTAAATCTAATTCTCGCGTAGAGCGCTAATCCATCACTATACTGTAAAGAAATAAAAGTTGTATTTAGCAAATTACAATACGAAACCTGTTTTACTTTGTTCTAATCTTTAAAACGTGCACCCACTTCTTTCTCAGTCTCCATATCAACTGGCTTTATTCTACTTTTCCTATGCAGTTCTTCTTCGACCTCTCGCAGCATGGCTATAGTCTTTTGTTCCGTGATGTCTTGCTGCAATCTATAGCCGTAGGTGAGACTCTGAAAGTCTTCTTCCTCGAACACTAACGCTTTGTTGATGCAATATTTAATTATCTCGATTATTTTGTACACAGCGTAGCAAAAGGTCTTCAAAGGTTTATCCACTATTTGACTGGGTTGATGTAAATACAAGTTAGTGAAAACTGTTTGTACCAAACTGTGACCTTCGAGCCACGACACTATACACGCGTATGTCGAGTCGATTATTCCTATGACCTCGGACGGGGTCAGATTGTCCAATTTCAATGCACCCGAATCAACGGCCTGCGTAAAAGTGCACGGCTTGCTGTTACCCCGATTGCATAGCATTCCAGCGTCCATTTTCGGGTCCATCATTTCGATCGCTGACATAGCCTCGAACAACCCAAACAGTTCGTCCCGTAAAAGTTCCCCCAGTTCCAGTTCTAGACGAACACATCAGTGAAACACATTACACTCGAGAATTCAGTCCTCCCTGTTGATTTGCATCGCGGAATTCGGAAAACGACCTCCCTTAATAAATGCACTCGGTCGAAATGAATGCTCAAAAGCGAACAGCGTTTGACCGAATGATATTGTAAAATCATTCGGGCGGAAGAAGTTGCGGAGAAATCGAGTTCTATCAGTTTACTTCTAACAGGACAAAAGAAGCAGCAGGGAAAGAAAAAGGAAAAAAAAGACGGGCAAGCGTTCGCGTAGGAGATAATCATTTTTTGAAACAAGCACCTGTAATGGCTTCGAAAAATTCTTGGGTAATGTCCACCCAATTGCAAGTGACTGTGTCGCATCTGCAATATAAATGGATGTGTAAATTAAAAAACATCGCCGAGGAGCTCGGAAGATGTTGAACGTTAGGTTAATTTCCACTAGTCTGATCCGGATGATGGCATTCTTTTTAGAATATTTCTGCACAATTGCGCGCAACGCGTGGATCGATATTTTTCTATTATAATTAATATTTCATAAACTCACTGCGGCTCCTTATCTTCGCTCATGTCAACCGAATTCTGTTCGTCCACCATAGCCGCCATTCTTGCAGACTGACCTGTCACATTAAACGGCACTGCCAACACCACGAAGTCCAGTTATCGTTTTATCGAGAAACTGAATCTTTCAAGCTCTCCCCGAACTTGACGATTTATTCTTAACCCGTATTATTAACCTGTAGTAATCTACGTCCCCGGGGTCTTCAACTTTCACGAGAAATATTTATAATTTACATTCGCACGAATTATTTGCAGCGTACCAAATGGAAATGAACTTTAAGCATGTCTGAGCGAATGAATATGCTTTTAGGAACACGTGTATTCGGTGTATTTCAAGATTCGAATTTGTAACACTTTCTCACACTTTCTGTTGAGTGTTGACGAAGCGTCGAACGTGGTTCGGAAGTTTACGTTTTCAAACTTCGCATGTTTCTGCGCTTACGAATCTGTAACAAATGGAAAACAAGGTATGACCGAAGATGATTGCGTTTTCGTGGATGTTTCTCGTAATTTTCAAGTTAACATTATCTACGCCACGCTTGCAGGATCTGAAAGAACTGTACTCACTCCAAAAAGTAGAGCATGAATTGCAGCAATATTACACTTTGTTACGATTAATGAGGGCCGATTTGGAAAAAATGATAAACAACTTCAGGTCGTTAAATGGTAAGCAGTTTTATTTATCAATTTATTAATCGAACGAACGGAGTCTAACGTGAAACCAAATGATACACTTTGTTCGTGTAATTAAATCTTAAAAGTAGTTTAAACAATCTCGTAGTTGGAAAGAATAGCCACTTTATTTGTTAAGGCTATAACGCATAAGGTTAACGCATGTTTTTATGTACAAAGCATATCGAAGCACACATGTCGGAATGTTTCTTTCAGAGGAATAAGCGTGCATGCTTGCGAAGACATAATTGAGCAGTGCGTACAGCTCTAAAGTGGGCAAGATGGCGACTCACGAAATTGAACAGGACAGTTTGTTAGAGTCCGCATCGCATATTCCCCCAAGTTCCAGCTTGCCTTTACGAAGGAAATCTCTCAGTAAGCAAAATGTACAGTCTCTTACGTTGTCGGAGAACAATGACGACGAAGAGCGTTCGGCTCGGCGCCGTGAGATGAATGTCACTTCGACGTCAGCGAAGAATGTGACTACGAATGCGAAACGACATTCTTTCGGTCTTGGCTTCTTAGCGCACATGCCGGCACCTGAGATAACGGATCGTATATCTGAATGTATAAAACTCAGCGCTGAGAACAAGATTAATATTAAGAATGCGTTCAGTCTTGATATCATTGATTTTATGACTTATATGATTAAGAAAGAAGACTCTAACATGTCTAGTTTGCAAGTAGCCAGTACATCTTTAGACGTGAGCTCTAAAATCTATGGATACCGCGTGGATGGCGTCCACACGGAATTAATGAAAATGGTTGCCGGATCTGAAAGACACGAAGATGAATTTCAAACCGATGATCAGCAGAGGGATATGAACGCTACACAAGGGAACCAAGTAAATGGTTTAGAAAAGCAAGCGAAGAAGAGGAAGAAAAGAAATAGGCAACAGATTTTCAGTACTGTGAACAACCTAAGAGGGACAGTGGAAGCAACGAAACCTTTGTTCTGGATGATGGAAGAAGGTGATTCGCAGACCACAGATACATTATATCAAGTGACGCTACCAAATCATGCGGGCTCCAGGTTTTATTTGCATTTATATAATGACGTCATTGTTGATACTGTAGAATGTAATGTAGATATGCAAAACATGGAAGTAAGTATCCCAGAGATAGGTGACGTCTCCGGGCTTGAATTGTGCCCACCTATAGCTAATTTTGAATTTCATGGTTGGAGCAGTGACGATAATAAGGAAGAAGACAAGCAGACGCAACCAGAAGAAACCAACGAAAATGGATTTCAATTTGATTTGAACGCTAGTTTGCCATCGGAAGATGAAGAGGTTCACGTCGATATGAATTACCTCGATGAGCCGCCCGAAGCAGGTGCTGAGGTCGCGTGTGCCGAAACGCGGAAACCAGTAGAAAGAATTGTAGATTTTTGTAAAATTGTGACTGATTCTGGCGAAGCGAAAGTGTCTGAATATTCGTTCCTGCAGGAAAGCACGAAGATGCATTGGGCTGGCCCATCTCACTGGAAGGTAAGTAACTGCAAGAGGTTGCCTGGGGGGAGTAATGTCATAGAGACTTGCCATCAAGAACCGACCAAGAAAAGGAAAGAGATAGAAATAATTTACGACGAAGATAGACAAGAAGCCATAATGCCAAAGTTTTCTTTGAGTAAAGCTACAAGAACGGAGGGTAGAACTGCCAAAACGGAATGGCAGGAAGAAACTCTCACACTGCCGCGAGATATGCATTACACTATTATGTACGCTTCTATGTTTTACCTTCACAAATTGTTAAACATAAGATTACAGAACAAGGATCAGTTAAATGTCACTGATATGGCCGATGGCATAGAGGATTATAACTACAATAATGATAATGACACGTCAGACTATTGTCCTAATGTTCATACCGACGATTATGGAGCAAACGAAGATGATAATGATCATGCAGCTGATGGATTTGAGGACGGTGGACCAGGAACGCATATGATCTTCACCGGTGATAATCTAGTTTCTGTTCCGAAGTTGACAAATAAAATATGTATCGCGTACAGCGTTCGCGCAAAAAGAATCGATATGCGGCAATTGAAGAAATCTATTTGGAAAAGTCTGATTTCAAACGGCAATGAAGAAGATCCGAACATACAAGATGCTGTAGAAGAAGTAATACAAAATGAAATGAACGGAACTAAATGTTTCAGTGAAATTTATAAAGCATTGCCGGATACGTTAACAAAGACTAATATAGAGTCATTAAGTGTCCCTATTTCATTGGTATCCTTGTTACATTTGGCGAATGAAAAAACATTAAAACTGGAAACTGTTCCCGATATGTCTGACATTATTATAGCCACGAATTGAACATATTTATATTCTAGTTAGCCCGGCGAATTGTAAAATGTTATATTATTATTAAGTACTTGTAAATAATTTCCTTGACTATTTTATACAGGCGAGTTATAGTTTTATATTTTTTCAAAGATATATGTAAAAATATATAATAAACAGATCCTATAAATTTATGTTACTCTTTCCTGATAATTTAGCGCGTGACATAATGCGAATAAGAAATGTATTCAAATATATAGTTGCTTAGAAAATAATCATCATTTTTCCAGATATTGAAGCTGAACACACCACAGCCAAATCCAAACTACCTGATACACAGAAGCAACGGTGATATAAAAATAAAATTTCGCAAGATTTTGTCTCCGACATTTGTATAAAGTTGTAATACATTTCATTTATACAAAATCATTCAGTTGTTCGTTATATATTTATACAAGTCAGCGGTAACCTAAGTGTCCATAAAATCGGATCTTCCCGCTATTTCGTAAGTCTTCGTAGTGTCAAAAAATTATCGTCAATGATTCGCATTGCAAGACAAATGGTCGAACATGATTGTAACGCATTGGTGCTCTCTAAAACCTATTGGGAAACGTATCTTTCGTCGTTTTTATCGAAAGATATCAAACATTCCGATTGTGAATGGAGAGACAAAGAGTACAAAATTCAATGAAAATGCCCAGGAACCAAAAACAGAAATCGATGCTAATAGTACAAAGAAATCCGAATTAAAGGATCACGATTTCTTTCTACCAGATCGCAAAGGTGATGTAAAAGTCTGTATAATTGGAGGAGGCGAGGCATCGGTTCACACGGCAGTTCTCTTAAAACAATCCCGAATTATAAAAAGTGTGAACTTGTTAGATGCAAAAGATTCAATGGCTGGCAACATTTTGGACGCCAGTCATATCGACACGTCTACTCGTATAAAGTACTTTAAGAGAAAGCATATAAAGAAGGCCCTCAAAGATGTACGTTTCGATTATCTTTTTCTATCGTTATACACGTCCTCTATCATCTCTCCAGTAATCTTATAATGTATCCAGATATATCACTAAATGCTACTACTGCGCCACTCCGAAAATAATCTCGCCCATTTCGACAGAACATTTACGTCTTTTCTGTACCATCCCCACACGACTTTTATATCCCATCGAATTCACTACTCCCACACCATTCTCATTGCTCCCATCATTGGCGTCCGCAGGGGGGGGGGGCAAAAGGGGCGGTTACCCCTCCCCTGGCTTTTGTAAAAAATATTGCTTATTTTTCAAAGCTGATCTTTATTTAGTTTCTACTAAAAAAGGGGATGTTTTTAAATTTCGGTTTTAAATTTTTAATTAAATTGACACTATGAAATAGGTTAAAAAAAGCAAAAGGGGTATATTTTTTTACCATCATCCCAAAGTTGCCCCCCCCCCCCCCCCCTCTGGACAAAAGTCTCCGGACGTCCCTGGCTCCCATAAGAGCCATAAGAGTCCATAAATTACGTAAGGCTTCTTTGGGGGGGGGGGGGGGGGGGGGGTGTTCGGAAGTTTCTTACGTTTTCTTACAAGGGAAGAGTCCGGTAGCGTCTTACGTAATATTTTTTAACCTAATTTTCAATAAATACAATTTCTACCATTAATGTTCCAGAAAAGTTGTTTTAGTTTAAATTTCCCGAAACCGAGTTAAATGAATTATATAAACCTTTAAAAGAATTTTAATAACTGAAAAAATATTACGTAAGAAGGGGGTTGCAATATCAAATCTTACGAATTCTTATACTGGGGGTGGGAGGGGGTAAGAAATCGCCAAAATTACCCTTACGTAATTTAAGGACGACCCCTAACACTAAACTGCGATATGCTACACTGCGCTACGCTACACTGCATAGCTTCGCGCTGCACAGCTTCGCGCTGCACCTGCAATAAAGTTGCATACCGAATTTTGGACTCTCGCAGAAACGCAGAAAGTTGCAAACCGGGACATTGTGTTCCGAACGTCGAAAATTCATTTGCAACATTGTTGAAAATTGCAATTTGCGACATTGTTGAAAATTGCCATTTGCAACCATGTTACATTTCCGTGGGGCGCTGAACAACTTACCTGAACATGTACTTGCCATGTTTTGCGGAATCATAAGGCGACTAGTTTCAAAGTTTAGTCATTAGTAGCGGAAAGTGTGTTATTTGTGCTGTGTAGAGTGTGAATTGTGACGTGGATACGAGTGTAGAAGTGGTGTGGAAGTAGCATGGTAATAGTGTAGCAAGGAGATTGAAGTATTGTGAGAATGACGGTGCAGTGGCGCATGAGTAATATGTGAATAGTGTAGAAATGGTGTGAGATTGTGTGAGAGTAGTGTGCGAATATCCTGGAAGTGACTACTTAAAACTAATTGTGTGACAATGGTGTAGAAATAGGGTGGGAGTAGGGTGACTGGTATAGGCGTGATGTGAAAAGTGGGTGGGGTAGAACATGTATAGAGGTAATGTGAGAGTTGTGTAGTAATTTGGGGTATGCTATATATACAAAATAGGGAACTATTAATAGTTTCAAAAATATATATTCACTGGAATGAATTCATCGTGTACACGTTAATTGAATACGATCGATACCCATTAACCGATATCATCTGCAGACGAACATTATCGCTCTGATGGATGAAACCGATACAAACATGACGGATCTAAGCCCCAAGGCTCAAATTGAAGCTGCAGCGACGTACGTACACGAAATGGCCGCACACATGGTACACTGCTGTTCAGAGTCTTTGGTAGCTGTTTTCGCCCGGCCAGTTACAGCCACTGTTCCCATGGTGTCGGAGGTCTACAAACTCGCTGGATGGTGGGACCCAGATAGGATCATCGGCTCCACTGCTCTTGATCGTATGCGAATGGAAGCAATAACAGCCAGCCTTTTAGATTTGAATCCTGCGTTCTTATCGATCCCCATGGTCGGCGGAGCAGACCCGTACACCATTGTGCCTCTTTTATCGCGGACCACTCCAATCAACCAATTCACCCGCGTACGAGCGCACAGTCATTCCGATTAAACTTTTCTGTCAAAATAAATATTGACCGAATAGTATTGATCGAACGGTTATTGCACATTGCGTGATAAGCTTTGGGCGCAAACATTCCCAAATACCGATCAATCTCTCGGCAGGTTCTGTTTCGTGTACAACTGTACATACATAGATGTTTCTGGTCATCCGATATTCTGTCAATATCTATTCGTTTCATGTTCGCACAGAATTGCTTAAACTTGTAACCAAACGTTTTTACATGGATAATAAAAAGAAAAAAACGTTATGCGCAGGCGCAACAAGAGACGATGATGCAGTCGTTGCGCGGGGCAGACCGACAAATGGCAAATATCGAGTACAGAGGCCCGATATTATCCGCAGGAGCAGCCGCTGCTAAGTTAATTCTCTCGCTTGCCGGCGGACTCAGCGGATTTGAAAACGTCATCACCTCTGCCTACGTGAGATCGAACGTTTTGCCGGTCTGCCGATTTTTCACGAGCGAGTTACAGCTCGGCACCGCCGGTGTGCAAAAGAATTTCGGCCTGCCGAAGATGTCAACATCGGAAGTGCTGATGGTGGAACAAGCGATCCCGTTCATTAATGAGCACACTGACATAGCTATAAAAGCGATTCTGTCTAATAGACACATCACACGGAAAACTGCATAACATTTTTCCGCATGAAAATTGTACAATTTAATGAAATATATTGTACTGTACCAAAATATACCTGGTCTCCTTTATTATCCCTTGATAAGCGCTAATTCAAGTACGATTTAATCAACGGAAAGAGATAAGCGTTTAGCTGTGAAACGCATATTTTGCCGTACGTACTTGATAAAAATAGTAACGCTAACGTATCGATTTTTCTAGGCGATCGTGCGCGCACGTAATTTCTATTTGTGTATTCACTAAAACATTATGTGCATACGCCGAGTTGCGTGCAAGTTTTTACCAATATAATACTTTGCAGAAAAAAACAGCTGGGGCTAACGTTCATATCGCTCTTTGCATTCCCTTCTTTATCGATGCGGGAAACGAACGGTTCTCCGAACAAAGTGTTCATCGGTTCGTGACTCAGTTCGGCTTGCAGTTTCAAACGGATCAACGATCGCGATTCCGGTTGATTCGCGGACACGCAACGTCTGCGGAGTAGAGACACTATACTGCGGGGCGGTTGTCGGGTCTACGCGGCTCGTTACAGTGCGCGATCTCGTGCGAACGGTGCTGACGCGATCCAGAATAATATTTCCATGCTCGATTGGTTCGCTCGCGTGAAAGTGACAAGCGAAAACAGGGATCCTCGACATCTGTTGATTCGCCGATACGTTTTCGCGTTCGCGCCGGCCGAGGCTAACAGAATTTCTGTCCGCGGTACGATCGCGAATCGCTCGATATTGCCGTACGAAAAGTGTTTACCTATAGATTACCAAATCTATAAATATCGGAACAAAACCGCGGAGGGATTTAAATTTGGGTCGCACAAGTACACGTAGATACCACCCGGCTAGGCTATTTTAAAATTGCACGAATCTCTTGTTTTGACTTTGACACCTTGCGTACGCACAGCTTTATCTTCGCCGAACGACAGATTCCTCGTTACGTGGACGGCTCTGTCAGAATACCGACAATATGGGGATAATATTGTCACGATTTCGCGTAAGTGTGTGTCAATATTTACGAGAATAATATCACGGATGTCTTGCGCGTTTTTGAGGTTAACGTTCTGCCATATCATCCTACTCTGCTGTGCATTTAGGAATTAATAAGTAGCCATACCCGTCTATGGCGCGCCAGGAACCGTTAGCTCGCATGATTTCACGTTTCCTTGATAACAAGATTAAATCGAAATAAAGATACGGGTTTACGGTTGACAGGCTTTCGAGGTTAGGCGCAAAGATAAGAACGGTTTAAACGAGCTTAAAGAACAGTAACATATGTGCTTTCTTTTATGAAGCGCCTTACGCGCAAATTTATAGTTCTGTATCTTCCGATTCAGCCCTCACCGATAACTCGATCCAGCCGAAAGCCCTAACGTTCAATGATTAATCAAAAATGACTTGTAATTTATGCAGTAGGATTATCATGCAGCGCAAAATTACCATTCAATGACATTTCACCCGTCCTATTTGAATTCCTCATTGCT
Source organism: Andrena bucephala (assembly GCA_947577245.1). Lineage (NCBI taxonomy): Eukaryota > Metazoa > Arthropoda > Insecta > Hymenoptera > Andrenidae > Andrena > Andrena bucephala. Next base: position 116,182,888 of record OX387715.1, read on the forward strand.
GAACCAAAAAGACATGAAAATATATTAGTATGCAATATTGTTCGCCGATCGATGCCTTTATATAAAGTATTTTCTTTTAAGAAGCTGCAAAAAATGCTCTATGTAAGATATACACACTTTTTTGAAGAAGTAAAAGAACTGAAGAGATGATGCGATGAGCTGGCACTGAGTATGAAAAGCTGTGACTTAACATTCTGTGCATGTAGTTATAAGCTTGCATTTTAATTACTATTCTATGAACATGCCTGATTCACAATGATGAATTCATTTGAATTTTATAATTGAATTTGGTTTCCTTCTACGTATAATTTCTGATCGTGTAAACTATTGTATGTAAAATGTAATAAATGTTGACAAAAGGCTAATGGGCTATATGACATGACAATATTTCACCGTTTTACCTTGCAGAAAAAGAAAACGACTATTGAAATTTTGGAAGACCTCGATTCGGTAAGAAACTTATGTTCGTTTAAAGAAATTTACAGCGCAAGGGTGCAAGCACTGTAACGAATGTTTTTCCTAACAGAAAATTAAAGAGATAGAAAGATATGGGCACACGACGGAGCAGAGGCATAAAAAGATTGTCGGGACCCTTATCCTTTACAGCGTTATACTGTATATTGTAACAGCATTCGTATTCTATTTCTATTTCTTCCCTGCATCATTGTACAATCAAATATTTTATATCATTCCATTGTTGATCTTCCCAATTCTGTAAGTACTTTATCTTTGCACCAGGCGTATTTTCTTTGCCCTGAATTAGTCGCATAATTTAATTTTATTACCACAGAATACTTCTTACGAAAAAGATGGTCACGTGGTATTACAAACGTAAACTCTCTGAAAATCAAGAGAAATTGAGTACAATGCATACGGAGAAAAGGAAAATTCTAGATGAAGTTACTGAAACTGAAACGTATAAAAAGGCTAAAGAAATTCTGTTAAAGTTTGCACCAGATCAGTTAAAAATGACACCCGTAAGTACGATGAAATATATAGTTTAAAACGTCTGCTGTTCCAGTTTTTGATTATTTCAATTACTCTATGTGTTTCCCCATTCATATTTCTTTCTATTAACCATATTTCTTTTCTTTATTTTGCAGTTATCTCCGCAGGTTTGTAGTTTATGCGCATTGAACTTTTTTTTCCACCTAAAGAGATCGGTATATCTGTGCACGCGCACACGTATTCGTTTGCGGGCAGAAAGTTAATAAAAGTAGTAGAGACGGCGACGGTAACAGTTATAGTAAAAAGAAACTTTCATTTTAGCAGACTTATAAAATGTCAACGCCAACAGAAACACCTCAACGTTCTAATATACCACGAGGTGTAATGTCCCCATTGCCTAGTTCTGGAGAACTGAGAAGACGAGTAGTGACAAGTCAAAATCAACCACTAAATGTGCAAAGTGGTATGGCCATTAACACTGACCTTGTCCCAGTTGGCTTAGCTCCCATTCAGAATCCAACAGTTACTCCTTTCCAGAGTGGTATTAGATCAGTTAATACTCCAGCTATGGGTTGTCGTTAGTATCGTTAGGAGTACAATTATTAATTTTATTTTTTTTTATTAAAAAAGTATTATCATTCCTTTATATGTTAAAATATATCTTACGTATTCTTTAAGCATATAAATTACGTAATTCTTACATAATTACGATATTTTCCTTGATTTTCATTTATGAAAAACATATATGCTTTTTAATAACGAAAAATAATACGCCATAGTATATAGAATTTACGTGAAGGAATTATGATGTTATCTGTGTAACAGGAACGCCTTTACCGCGCCCGGTGTTACCTCGGCAAAGGAATTACTTAGACCGATTAATCGACTATATAATGGGCGATGGTCCATCCAATAGGTATGCGCTAATCTGTCGGCAATGCGAGTCGCACAATGGAATGGCTTTGAAAGAAGAATTTGAATATTTCGGTAAACATTTGTCATAAACTACGAAGAAGAGTTGAGTATGAAGACTAAATCGCGACGTCAAATGTTTAAAGTATATGTGTTCTTCTCTTTTAGGATTCAGATGTTGTTATTGCAACTTCTGGAATCCAGCAAGAAAGCAGAAACCTTCTGCGCCGAAAATCATGTTCGATGCACACCACAGTTCGTTATCTGCAAATACTCCGGAACATGCATCTGCCGCTTCAAACATAGAGCCACTGAAACATGCACAGATCGAGTCGTCAAGCCCATCGGATACAGGTTCGAGAACATTTGCCTGACCTATTATTTCCCGCTACTATTCATAACTAATTCATAATTAATTTACAGACTCGGACATTGAAGTAGTCCAGAGAACAACGGAAGTATCGGAAGATTCTGAACACGAGTGTAAAGACGAGACGAAAAAGGAATGTGGTGAGTGATGATTTTGTCGAGCACTTTCGTAATTTCAACTGTTTTCTCATCTGAAACGACAGCAGTCATAGATGAGCCCGATGGCACGAAATCCGATTCAAAGGAGGAGGAGAAACGCGAAGAAAGTGTTGAAAAAATGGGTATCGAGGAAGCCTTTTTCTAACAAGGATAAATTCTGATGGGACTCGCGAAACGAAACTATTTGTTACGAAGTGTACTACCATTGACGTGTAGTATTTAAGTGCATAGGTAAATATATATAGCAGGAATGTAAATACTATATTACTTAAGTATCTTTTGAAAAGGCAAAGAATATCGTACTGGGCAATACGCGGTAATATGGTATTAACATAAGCTATATAAATACTATTTTCTCGTATCTCGAATGAACAGAGTCATTCCGAATTGTTCTTATCTAATTCTTGTTAGGATTTTGCGTAACTGCAAAATGAAACAAAATGATCACAAGTACTTACGGAAGATATCGTTGAACGGATATCTTGTTGAACCTCTTCAAGCAACGTTTGTTTCATCTACCCGTTACCCGCAAAATCGCGAGATTACATAATATATCGACGAACTTTCAGAAATCGTTTATTCTTGTAAAGATCGTAAATTATCTAAAGCATTATACAAAAAAAAGAATCCCTCGTTGAAAAGTGTAGTCAATAATATTTTATGCAAGACTGCTTATCTTGTCAATAGAGAGCATTAGTATTTATATTAGGAGAAATCGTTACTCTTTCTTTTCTCTCTAGAAAGTTCCAATAAACTTAATTTTTCTCGGCATTTCACATGTCACACGATTTTTTTTTCACAATTTTATCAGGTACATCGTTTATGTACTCGTAAAACGCTGATGAATTATAAATTGCGTGCTCGACCATATCGTAGACTACGTACATCTTTTGATACCGTAATGTTGCGTGCGAGATATGGATTTCTTTACATTCATATTTATGTAGCAGAAGGAGAATAGTGAAGGAAAAAGCTACAATCCTTCCACTAAACAGTCTTCTGTTACACTTTTTTAATATAAGTAGTATTGTGATAATATGTATTTTGTGCCCTACTAATATGTGTCGAAAACGAATGTGGTTCGATCAGACGCCAGGAGAAATCTGTGTTCAATGAAACACGCAATAATTACAATCGATTTTTAATTTATACTCAACTGAAGAAGAAAAGCCATGAAAATAATCCTCTCTTTTAGAAACAATTGTATTGTTTTAAGCCCCCCCCCCCCCTCCCCCCCCCCCAATACTTTCATTTAAACCAGTGCTTAAAGCGTAGTATTTGATGTAAAACTTAATGTGATTAAAAGTTTGTATTTATATAGTGATCAAAGCTGTTTGAATAATTGTTAAAGGAAATATACTTTTGAATAAAACCACGCGAAGTTAACATTTCCCTCAATAGTAATAAGTAATGGATAAAGAAACGAACGTGTACATACGTAGATTTGCGCGTAACGACGGCGATAAAAGGTCCATGATTTTTTTATTAAACTTCAAACTGTGTTATGAGCATTTCACACTAGCCACGATTATCGAGCCGGGCCTAGGCCGTTACCAAATAAAACCCGCCACTTTTCCCGTCGCATCGCGCAGCCAATTGCGGATGCTGATTTAACGAAATATTCTCGCGCCCTGCGTTCGTAAAAGTGCGGAACTATGCTCGCTCGGGCACGCGTGTGAATTGGTCTCAGTTTACATGGTAAAAATAGTGCTCTGCCGCCGACGGACTATCGTTCGAGGTAAATCTAACGATTTTTTCGCCATCGTTCCGCAATGACGATAAAAGAGCGCGAATATCGCGAGAGGAATAACCAACGTACCTTTCTGTGCGAATCGTATCGCGTGATATGATTTATTGTCAACGATGAGCGTATGAAATGTTTGCGCCTCGACGTTCTTTATTCGCGGAATTCACCATGCACGATAACGACATAAAGTATCGTACACGATCGTAAATAAACTCGAAATGCATTAACTCGGCCCTATCGAGACCTGTGCCGAACGTGTCGCGATACCTGAGCTCGAATAACGAAGAAAATAATAGTCGATCGCATTGCTGCAAGTATTCTTCGACCACCTTTGGTGGGCGCCATAACAACGTCCATTTGTCTGTGACAATCATTGTGGGATAAGTGTTTTTAGTTTCATAGAATCACGCCACATTCGTGAATAATTATTCGTTGGACGGAAAATTTCGTTAATTCTCCACTCGCGCACGTTGAGTGGGACATTTTCATTGAAGATCACAGCCCGTCGGAGAGTATATTAGGCGGGGCGGACTTCGTTAACCCGGTATCAAACACGTGCGATTGTATTCCGTAGAATAAGCTCCGATTTATAAGTCACAGCGGAAATTCGGATTGTTCAGCAATGAGAAATATGTTCGATCGTTTTTAGTAACTAACGGTACAATAAAAATGGGTAACATGGAATTTTACTCAATATAGATCAATAAACATGCCGGAATTGACTGAACTCGACAAAGCCGCGAGCTCCGAACCTACCAAGGTCGAAGCTGCGGCAGCAGGATCCGGGACTGACTCAGACTCCGACGATACTCTGCCAGAGTTGGACGATGCGGGAGCTGGAGGCACCGTCGGCTTTCCAGGGACGACCGTGACCGGTCTCCCCATCGATATGGTTTCCAAAGCTAAACAGAGCCGTGGGGAGAAAAAGGCTAGGAAGCTGATGAGCAAATTAGGATTGAAGCCTGTACGCTGGATAGATTTGCAGTTGTTTATTATATTAACGCTCTGTGGAAAAAATGGGTACTCCAATTTTTCTTTCATCTCCTGCAGGTTCAAGGTGTCAACAGAGTAACTATACGTAAATCAAAGAATATACTCTTTGTAATCAATAAACCAGACGTGTTGAAGAATCCAGCCTCTGATACTTACATAGTATTTGGAGAAGCCAAGGTAATACTCGCGAATCGTATCCATGTATCGTGTACTTATGATTTCGCGTTCTCCAGCAAATGATGATCCACTATTGTTTCGCAAATGTAGCAGAAATACTTTGTTGAGAAATTCCTTGGCAGACTGATATTTACCAAATAGTTCTCCCTTTCAAACTTCCCACTTTGCTATCCGCGTGTTACATACAGAGAAATTCAATTTTAGATCGAGGATCTGAGTCAACAAGCCCAAGTAGCAGCGGCCGAGAAGTTCAAGGAACCGCCAGTGATCCCAGCAACCGAAGCCGGCGGCAGTACCACGGTAAGATATATTCTTTGATTCGCAATAGGAAACAATATCGATTTCGTACATTTCATCCGTACTTTATCTTCCAAATTCGTGTCGTTATAGGTTGTTGCGCCTATACAAGAAGAGTCGGAAGAAGAAGTCGATGAAACAGGCGTCGAGGAGAAGGACATCGATTTAGTAATGTGTCAAGCCAATGTGTCTCGAGGGAAAGCCATTAAAGCTCTGAAAAATAATCAGAATGACATTGTCAATGCTATTATGGTAAGTGATCATACAGAAATTCGATGCTTCATTTCAGAACGCTAAATGTGGCAGACAGAGCAACGTACTAACTCACATTTTTTTTCGAAATTGAATTAGTAGCAATAACGTATTCCAATAGGCTCTACTAACCATATAAAATAGGGGAAATTTTTTTTTTTTTTTAATGTGGGTTGGTCCGTTGTTGCTCCGACTGCCTCAAATGATGATTCATAATATGGTTTCGTAATTTTCATTCAGAATCGAAACATGTTGCTAATCTTGGCAGACTGATAAAACCTTGCCTAATATATAGACGCCATTGTGTGTAGGTTCAATGAAATTCACTCGTTCCTTCGTCTTTCAGGAATTGACAATGTGATGAAGCTGCGTAACAGTAGGGTGCGCTACGTCGTAGCTCGCATTTGTGAGGTCATCTTATTTTATCATCTGCATCACCAGGGAAAACATCATCCTTCTTTTTGTCTCATTGCATTGAAAGGATAAGCTCGAATACAGAAAGACCGGAGTTTGCACGGAGACTATTATGCTTGTCTCAAAAAAAAATCCACATGTATATACATAATTCATATGAAAAAAAAAAAATAAATATACTAAGGACACTACCTCGCTCGCATTTTCATTGGCCACCTATCTTATCACGCGACGATACAAATAGAGAAGTCTAAAATTTGCGAACTTACCGGCTAACAATAGTTTCTTCGTCGGCAACGTAGAAACCTGTATAAGACATAAAATACCTACCGAGCATTTTATGGATGTTGAAGAAACTTCACCTAACGATGCACAGATGGTAGCACATAGTATATTCCACAAATATCCACCCTCACAAAAGCAACCCTTCTTTCAAACGTGTATTGGAGCATTTTGGAACGATGGAAGAAACGAGGAACTAACGCACTCGATTAATTAACTAACAATAGGGAATAGATCTACAACCACAGCAACAAGTTCTTAAGAAGAAAAAGGAACTAGTACACGGTAGAACAGAAGCGGAAAAGTAATGACTTTTCTAAAAAATTTCCATCTGGAAAGGTGGGGTTAACGATGATCACCATATTTCCTTCCACACGCATCAACGTTCGTGATCTCATTGGTCCACGATGGAAGCACAAGGATGATACGTCGCGGGGCCAGTGTTGCGGCGAAAGTTTTATAAGCCGTTTCGCACACGTGTCGCGACGGTACACCGCCACGAGGGGCTGGAAAAACTGCGATATTAGAGCGCGGCCGTGCCATCCTCTCTATTCGCCCGGGAATCCGCTAATATTTGAGATTTCGGTCTCGTATATGACGCTACCCACGGTGACATCTGGCAAGGATCTTAAGGCGCTTTATTGCCGGCGAGGAGCCGTTCGCAATATTGTCACGTAATAAAGGACCGCTGCGAAGGAAACACCTGCGGGAACCGGGTATAATCGAATTTCCAATTCGACGGACTCTGCGGTCCATGCAGGTCCCTTTCACCATCACGGCGGAACGATAAAGAAACGATAACCAGTGGGAACGGAATTTCTTGATAACTAACACATAAAACCGAGGCTTGACTACGCCTTCTTCAAACCACATTCTATAGACCTACCCCATTTGCAAAAGCGTTATCGTCCTTCTTAAAATTCACGCTAGAAATCTGTCCCCATAGCCAGAGGTTTAAATGGTCAGCCGTGTTTTACACTCCCTTACAAAGGGCCTCCTCGGAGGCGGAGGGCAGGTCCCCGTGGGTTAAGGAACCGGATGGCCGCGGCAGCGGAATAAAAATAGTGAAGAATAAAAAGGGAGTTGGGAGGAAAGGGGGAGAGGTCCGCGGCAGTCGATCCATCTGCGGCGTGTCTGATTGTTCCCTTAACGATCGACTGACAGCGAAGACGTATGTCGGTGCCATCAGATAATGCATCCGGCCGGCGTCGATGTGCGCGCGGCGCGGCGGGCCCCGCTACGCGTAAGCGTTTTGTAAACGCTTCGCACGTCCCCGTTCCTTCGGCGACATCTTCATAAACTTGCTCACAAAGAGACTGTCATGTCGCGTCATGCCCCCACGAACAGGGATGGGGGCCCGAGCAGGGGACCGTTCGCGCTCCCTCGGAACCGATATTCGGCCAACTTTTTTCAGAATATCAGAGCACATGCGCGGCTCATCAAGAGAACAGAGGCGATTTCTAAGCCGTCGATTTAAGTGAATGACGATGGAAATGGCACCACGAGCAGGCGGATTTAAGGAGAAAGGCCCGCGTGGTAAACATTGCGAGGGGCCCATTTTTTCGGGATAATGAAGAGGAGGTGGTAGTTTACTAAAAACGGGTTAAGTTCAGTGGTGCAGGAAAACAAAAAATATATTGTTTAAATAAAATAATAATTTTCTTCCTTTGAAGATTGAGGCCTGGGGGCCTTTTGGGCCCATCAGCCGCCCGCTAAGTCCGCCACTGGCTACGAGTGACTAAGTAAGAACTGGAAGCGTTGCGATAGAATAGTTTCATGACTCCAATTAAACGATAGAAGAATTACGAATTCAACGATCCAGGTGGTTCTGGGCTCGTCAACTCTTCACTGATACATTTGCCGGTGATTTAGGGATTAGACGAATGCAGAGACGAACTTTGGATCGTTGCTAAACGCTGCATGCGATCGGCGTGCGAGTAGTAGGTTCGCAAGCCGCGCAAACGAGCTTCGAACTCCTGGTGAACTTTACTTAGACCAGGGTACATCCAATTCGTCAAATTGACGCTCGCCCGTTGCTGTCGCCGTTAATCAGCCGCTGACGTCGTATGAACACGTCTGCCTTCAGCGAGTCTACGCGTTGCCGCATCGGGGCCCGCTGGCGTGCAACTTTGACGCGCTACTTTTAAATCGGATTGACGAGCGTTCACCTTTAACGAGCCGGTTTGCATAAACCGACGTACATTCCGCTAGTCCACCGTCGCGAGGTTAATTTCGTTCATGTAACTGGCGAGCCGACCGATGATATACTGGTTCTTTCATTTAGGACGACCGAGGACGACGTGACGCCTCCTAACGCGCAGAGGAAAGCGAAGAGTAAGAGTCTTGGCAGGTGTTGCCGCTCAGAAGCTTGAGAATGTAAGTGGTAATCGTGGGACGAAGTGTAACGGAGCACGATGAAGAAGAGCGAGAAATCAGCCGAGCGATAATGGTAAATTGGGTATAGATGTAGACGGAAGAAAAAGCGAGGATGGAATAAACGTTCGAGAAAATGAGAGAGTGTATTAACGGGAGATTAAACGGAAGGGAAAACAGATCCCTTCTCTGAAAACGTATTTCCTTTACCACAACGTTCCTTCTTTTCCTGTTAATCTTACACCGCCTGAATTAATCCTACGCCCCTATTACACACTCCCGCTTCTTTCGCGGGATAAGAAGGAAATGCCGAAAGGCGCAGTAAAAGGAAGCGAAAAGCGCGAGGGAAGAGAACAGGAGGGAAAAAGAAGGAAGGCCGCGAGAGGAGAAGAAAAGATCCATCGAGCCATGTGGCAGGCGCAAACGGTGTGAGTAATGGCGTCGACCAATCGCTTCCAGCTCTAAAACACGAACTCGCCTCTTATCCATCTCTCACTCTCACTCTCTCTCTCCCTCGCCTTTTCATTCTCATCCCTCGTCCACCCCCCTCTCTCTCTCTCTCTCTCTTTTTCACCGATGCGTATAATAACGAGCGAGCTATCATCAACCAGGATCATTATCATCGATCGATCGATGGCCTTCGTCCACCTCCGCTTTCCTTCTCTTCTTTTTCCCCTCTTGTCCTGGTCCGAGAGCGTCGCGCTGATCCCCCGATAAGTGGTGTGCATCCAGGGATGAAAGGAACCGGGGCGGGATCGCCGAGGTGGGGAGGGGGGGGGGGGGGGGGGCGGGGGTTTAATGACGAAATTATACCGGCAGCGTAACCTCGGTGTCCATGAAGACGTAATATTTTTCTGGTGTCCGCAAACGATCGTTTACCTTCGATGATCGCCGTGCGTGATTTCGTGCCGTACGAAAAACGATGACACACCCGTGCGTGCCCGGGGATTTCCGTCGGGCATGGATCCTCCGTTGACCCTCTGGGGCACGCTCGTCCCCTCGAATTAAGCAATGAAATTATCCGTACGCTCGCCGCCGCGCCGCGGCCACGCTGAATATTTACTGCACCCTCGAAAACGCCCGATAAATATTAATACGCGCGGCCGAGAGATATCGGGGCATCCACTCAAGGCGGTAACATCGCTCGGTCGGTTTGAAGCATACGTTGTTTCTCTTTGTGCTCGTTATTTGTTTCTTCTTTAGCAGCGAGCAAGCTGGGCAGGCAATGATATCGAGGCGGGGCGATGATCCCAGCAGTTGTTAGTCTTTTATTTATAACCGCGAGTGCATGTACTTACTTACCCGCTGCTTGTTATAGGTGGAAGGCTTCAGATTTAACGGATACTTCGTTTGATTAAGGTAAATGGTTTGGACTTTCGAGTGCACGTTTGTAGAAATCTGACATTCTTCGGCCGAGGTGTGACGAATTCTCGCCGATTAGAGGATAAGAACTGTCGTTTTCGATTCCTACGCAAACGTGCTTCTTATGCTCGCGGAACGCAATAACCGATTAATAATTCGACTGACAAGGGGGAACCGGATAAAACATTGAAGTTTTCGTTGCGCTTAATTCGATCGTTAAAACGCGAAGTAGCGCTGTCTTAATTGCATTATTGGCTAAGGTTCTTTGCGGAAACGGGGGCAACGAGGTGGTAAGAGGGTAAGAAGCAGCGTTAAGGCTTCTCGTAAATGGCTGCCAATGATTCACAGAGATAAACCTCATCGCGCAGTCATTCTCTCCCGAGGGAATAAAGTCTCGTTCTCTAACAATATCTGGGCAACCATTCGCGATAGCACAAAACGCTTAAGGTACAAATCCTGGATGAGACAAAAATATCAGGTTTCACTTCAGCTAATTATTTCATTACTTTATTAGTTATTACTTATTTTGTCATTAGTTTCATGAAATTAGACTCTCGTGAGACAAGTTTCATATATATTTTCAAACATCTCATCTCTCGTGACTATTTCCATTATTAAATCATTTAAACTATTCAATTCAAAACAAAAACCAAGCCTAAAACTGCCAACACTATAAATTCTATACTAATTAAAATTATTAAAAATCTATCCTTGCATGCATAAATTAAAATAAAAATCAATTGAATTAATACACTTAAATAATTAAATAAATCTAAAAAAATAAAATTACCAATAAAATCTGTATAGTTTAAATTAAAACGTTAATCTTGTAAATTAAATATTGATAATACGAGGCAGTCAGAGCAACAACGGACTAACCCACATTTTTTCGAAATTGAATTAGGGTAAAGGCACCAGTAGTTGACTACTTTTCAGAAAAACATGAAAAATATGGTTTTTAGAAGTAACGATCTTTTGAACAAGTGCAGTTGGAGAACTACACTTTGTTCAAAAGATCGTCACTTCTAAAAACCTTATTTTTCATGTATTTCTGATAAGTAGTCAACTACTGATACATGATCAACTACTGGTGCCGATACCCTAGTAGCAAAAACGTATTCCAATAGGCTCTACTAACCATATAAAATAGGAAGAAAAAAAAATTTTTAATGTGGGTTGGTACGTTATTACTCTGACTACCTTATATATCTTTACAGGTAAAATTAAAAAAAAAAAACTATAAAAATATTGCTCCGAACGAACAAGTGTTACGACTAACAGATGGTTTCGCAGCTCTTTTTACCAATCATAACACTTGCCTTAAATGCCCCAAAGACTTCTTTCTGCAAGTATATTTAAAAAACGAACTCACTGGTAGAACTCTGTGCACCGATCTCGCCTGTAGGTGGTCCTTCCCACCGATGAGCGTCGAAAGATCTGCCAATGACGAGTTACTTCTTTACGAGACTCAAACGACCGCAACCATAATGGTGGAGGAATATCGGTTACGACCACTCGAGACTTTTTCACCGCAGCTCGAGGAAACGCTCCGGATCCGCAGTGAAACTTAGGATGGGCGTGGAATTAGCGAGCTGCAGTAAATGATGATGGTTCGGCGATCGCAAGGGACTCGGACATCACTTATTTCTTGCGGCGGGCATCTTAAGAAGCGGCAGTTTTCGCGACACCACCAGCTCAGCAACATGGCGGGCTGTTGCGAGAAGCGGGACTTGTTGGATAGTAAGATGTCCTGTTCTGGTCTCTTCTTTAATTGATTAAGGATAGCTGAGCGAAGGAAGTTATGAATTGCGAGGGACGAATGAAAGTCGAGGGGCAACTAAAGGGCTGCCGTCATCGATGGATCATTCTCCACCAAAACTAAAACAAAGCTAGCTCCTAAATACATTTGCACGATTCGATACCTATCGACTTCTAATATTAATTCCCCGCTATGTAGGGGTAAGTTGACTAATTGTTAATAACTTTGAACCGACATATGCTCTACTGCAGAAACATTTACTGTAGAAAGAAGTCACTTTTACTATGTCATGCATTTATATGCGACCCCGTGATCGCACGATTTTGAACAGTTATCAGCATTTGTCGAAAAATTGACTACGTAAGTAAATATTTTTTCTTAAAGATATTATTTTTTCACAGTCTATATAGTTACAATCGAATAAATGTAAAGGGACTATTTTAAAGTTCGTTTATTAGACGATCTATTGACATAGTATTTTTGTTTATACATAAATAATTGAAGGTTATATAGATTATTGAAGTCAGAATGATCGGTCGGGGCTGGTTGACTAATAAGGTTTAAATTGTTATTTTATTATTCATAAAGCGATTTTTATTTTTTTGTTTGTTTAAAGGGTCTAGCTGAGTGAACATAGGGAAAACGACCCCAGCACCAATTTTAGTATTTATGTGTACCAAATAATGACCTTTGCCTAAAAAAACACTGAGAGAAATTTCATATCTCTACCCCCTTTCGTTAGCGTGATATGGGGATAACAACTCTAAACTTTACACTATGTTATAAATACATTATAATTAATGTTTAAATTGAAAAAATTTTCAGCTTATTATTAAAATATGAAAGAAAGAAATTAATATTTTATAATGAAACAACTCTTGTGACATTGTGTTATTTTATTACCACTGAGATAACTTACTAATAACATTTTCTTAACTGATTGTACCCATATATAGTCAACGTACCCCATACAACCAACTCCGATCATGGAGGTGGTTGACCAGCATGGAAGGTGTTAGAAAAACATCAAATATACTAACCGGTTTAATGAAATTTCGCCCACATAATTTATTAAAAATCAAAAACTGAAAAACTGGCCTACCAGCCCCGGTGTCCCCTATCACTATTTCTCGCTACATACGTGGATAAATAAAAGTGTTTCTTTTTGTTTACCCCTCCGTGATCAGACCTCCTTCTAATCACAAATTGGTCACATGGGGTTCACTGCATCCCAGCGTCGTTTTTAAGTTACCATTTTCGAAGTTTTGAATCTTGTAACTTTTGAGTGATAATTGTACCTACACTCGTAATACTCATACAATCATGCTGATAATCTTTTCCTAGAAATGTAAAGTTTGATATGTTAAAACTTGTATTTGAAAAAATAGTTCTGGACAAAGCGATTTTTTGGGGTTAAAATTCACCAAACTTTGAAATTTTATTACTGCGATTTAAAAATTGACAGAAATATGAGGAAATACATGTCCTAGGGCGCGATATACACCCCGTGTGACCGCGAAGGGTTTAAGATAAGAAAGAGATAGAAAATTTAGGGTCTGTTTGATGCGGCGACTCCCCTAAATCCTGCTGGTGGAGCGTGACCACCCATCCGAGTCACAATATTTAAGGCTTCGGGGCCAATCGCGAAACGAGGATAATTTCCTAAGCGAGCTTTCGGAATGTTACCTGGGAGAAATGCGCGCGGCTCCTTTCGCCGCTCGTTTAGCCGCGCGCCGTAACGAATCGCTGAAGTATCAGTTTCCAGATTTGGCGTTTTCTGCGTTAAATATCGTGCGGAGGTTGTCGGGAGGTTTCGAGCTGAGAGATACCTGTCCATTTAAGGCCCGTTCGCCAGATTTTCTTTGAGATTAGGGGAAACGTATCGCCATCCCCGTTCCTTAATCATTTCAACGGCGTCACCCTTTCGGCCAATAAGAACAACAGAAATAAACCGACCGGGAAAACGAAGACTTCGACGATCATAAAGTATAATTCACTGCGACGTCGGCTCTCCCTTTTTACCACTTGCCCACCTATCTCGCGATAGAAATTCGATCGAAGGAATTCCAAGATCCGTTCGTGGCAAATTGAAGTCAGACTGACAATGAGAACTGTGAATCACTCGACCATTCGTTCTGCTCGTCAGGCAGAGCGAACGAAACGTAGGAACGGGGTGCGTGGGACCTTCTAAATAGAATCCCGGATTGATACGTCGGAATAATGTTACCGATCCTCCGGAGTCTGCCGCCCTCCGTATCGTTAAGTCTTCAAGCGGTCCCGCAATTACAGTCTGTCGCTGGAAGGCGACTCGTGACCGTCATAATGGCGATAATGCCCGCGGGAAAGTTCGACACTCTGGTCCGGACATATTTATGGACGTATTGTGTCTCTGGCCGTTGTAACGCCAACGATTTAATCGAGTAGCAGAGGCTGCTCCCAGTTAACCAGGAATTAACGCCTGGAAATATCGCCAGCCACGCACTCGCCTGAATAATTACGCGGTTCCCGGGTTCGTCGAGCGTCGGAGCTCGAGAACAATCGATAATCTAAATGTCTAAGTAGCTACTTGTCGGTAGCTTTAAAAGAGGACAAGGAAAATCGCTGGTCTTTGGTTCCACGGCTCCGATCTGACACAGATTTCTTTCATGAAAGCGCGCTGGATATTTCAGAATGGAACGTACATGTTTTGCTACTAGAACAGATGTACCGCAGACGATGGTTTCACACTTCAAGTCCACGAACCGAGGCACCACCCTCCGCCCGGTGCCAGGGGCAGGGGAAAAAGCCCGCGCGACAGTGTGCTAGAGCGTGCCCGAGCGTGCGGCAAAACGCGCGTCGGCCGAAGAAGGTAATACGGTCGAGGAGCAAAAGGGCCGAAAGACATCGTCCGTCGAGTAATTACATGCCCCGGGAGAGGCCGGCAATGGGATCCGAGGAACCCGCGCGGTTAGAAGTAGGTGGTTAAGGGTTTAGGTGTGCCGCGAAGGGACAGGGACCGCGAGGGAGGGGGCGGCGAGGGAGCGAAGAGGGGCCCTCTGCTCGGTGGCTTCAGCTTCGGCGAGGGAGAGAGGACTTTACCTCTATATAGGCTGCCGTGACGTCCCCGTGGTGGGATAGCCGGCGCGAGAGCACTATATTACATCATTGGCGGCCATTTTGGACCACCCAAGTCGCTGTCAGAGCATAAAAAATATGAAGTTCTTTTAGGGCCGCCTTTTTTCCGTGCCGCCAGCGGCGCGGCTCTGCCGGATCGTACCGTAACGCAGAAAGGCGGCGCGAACGGGGGAGGGAAAGAGGGAGCGAGAGAGAGAGCCGGGCCAGAGGAGAGCAGGTTCGTGGAACCGAGAAGGGAACGTGCTCCGGCCGCGGTGAAAACGAGATGGAGGAACAGGCCGAAGAAGAAGGAGCCACGGAGGAGGTGGTGAAACGACGCAGAGGCTGGGGAGAACCTCTGAACAGAGACAGTCAGACAGGTGGACAGGGGGAGAAACGGAGTGGAGGAGAGACCGCGAGCGGCACCGGGACGGGCTGAGGAAGAGCGGAGTGGAGCTGAAGAGAGGTTTAGAAATTGAAGAAACGCCGGAGAAAAGGTGTTCCCAGGGGGTAATAGAGTGGGCGAGGATGGTCGACGCGAAGAGGAGATGAAGAGAGTGTCCGAGGCACGCTTCGAGAGGCTTGGAAAACCGAGGAGATGGCGATAAAAGGGGAATAATACCCACCGATGAAAAAAAAATATATATATATATATCCATGGAAACGTGGGAAAGTGTTTCCACTCAGAGCAAGGTTAGGCCTGGGTGAATATTAACTCCAGTTCCCGTTTAGGCAACGCTGACCTCCAGCACGCTTAAAAACCACCCGCGATTATTGTAATTTACCTACTACGGGATGATTTCGCGCAATTAGAATTAATTGGGGAGCAGAACGAGAGCGCTGACAAAGCGAAACAAGGCTGAAGCGAGCGTAACCGAGAGAAGAAGGCGTAATCGGATAAGTCGGAGGAGGAGGTGGCGCGAGAGAGCGCGAAGGACGAAGGACGAAGGAGGCAGGAGGCCGCGGGGCCTTGCTCGCGAGCAACGTAAAAGAAACACGTATATACTCGTATAGTCGTGTATAGTTAAGCCGAGGTTAGATCGTTTCTGTCCGCCATCACCGCGCGCGCTTTTTAAGCTCTACGATTACTTATCTTCCCCAGTCCTCCTCCATTCTGCTCCGTTCCAGCATGATGAATCGGGGCTATCTTTCATGCTGCACGTATGCCCGGCGATTCGACTTCCAAAGAATCCTTCGAACTTCCACCTAGACGCTCTTTTGGTATCTGATGGCGATTCAAACGAAATCCAAAGAGATCTCATTCGCGGAAACGGATCAGCCGCAATGGAAAGTGTTAGGGGTAAAGAGTACAGTGGTTGGCCACCTGACAGTGATAGGCCTTATTTTGAGAAATAAATGAATATATAGAAATACCAATGTTATGCCTCTTTTTAATGAACATATTCATATTCCTTGCACTTTCTTGCTTCGGATGTAATCAATATTTCTCCACTCATTACGTATACTGTCACGTACATCAGTATGTATACTGTGAATATATATAAAAGCAAATAGGATGACTCGGCTTTGAAGCTTGGAAATTACAGCCATTTAATAAAAAAACCATAAGAGTACAGATGAAAGTTTGCAAATGGTTTAATGTATTTATGATATCTATATCTCTCATATTCGGTATACATATATCGATAAATAAAAGTTGAAACTTTATAAAAGATTGATTTATTTGTTAAAATTATACATATATTATGAAAAATACAGAGGGCCAACAACTGTCATACGAATAATGTTGAATGATAGTAATTGGCCGGGCGGCCAGTGACTGCTTTTTAACCATGTTAATGGTGAAACAGTAATTAGCTCTCTGTTAAAAACAGAAACGAACACAACAAATACATTCTAAATAAAATATATCCATTTTTATTGAATAATTTTAATCTTATTTCTATCACCAAATCAGGTAACATTTTCTTTTCGGTTATATTATGTATCAAATACCGGCCAATCACTGTTGAACCGATTGGCCAATTACTGTCTTGACCATGCCAATAACTATATTTCTTCGTAGGAAACACATTTTTTGTATATTTTTATACATTCTTGATTTTTTTTATATACTCTATTTATTTTTAGATTATTAGGGGTTTTTCGTACTTATTTATATTGATTTTTCCATTTCAAATTGACTAAATTCACATTTACAATTCATTATTTATTTACTCTTACTTAAGTGGCCAACCATTGTACTCTTTACCTATGACGCTTGTGGTTCCGCATCGATGGAACTCTGGACTCTGATCGCGAAGATTAAATCGCCAGATTAATTACCATTGATCATTAAAAACTTCCACGCGAAAACCGATCCATCGCGTTTTCTGTTTGCTACCGGTGAAATTGTTATTCTTAACTTGATCGTGCCAGTGTCGTTGCTTTCGCGTTATGCTCCTCGATCCTCGTAACTCCAACGACCGGCGATAAAGCGGAGACTAATTATTTATCAAACAGGCGCGTTCCGCGGATTCCCCGCGTCGAATTACGCGGACACTTCGGTTAATGGAGCGTGTTCCGCGCGTTTATTAAACCCACGAAACCTGAAAGGCCACTCTCGCCGCATCCGTTGTCCCTAATAAAGCGTAGAACAAGATAAGCGTCGCGATCGTCAAGTTATAACGCACGCGTGGCCGAGGTGAAATGGTCATAGACATATTAGACATGCAACCGAAGAATCGGTCACCTCTACTCGTGTCCACGCGAGGCGACCACATAGAAACGTCCTAATGCATCATTTATAAGATCAGTCCTGGAACATTCCCAATCTAGATTAAATGCAAACTGTTGCGCGACCCTGTGTCCTCAGGATAAAACGAACAAGCAAATACCATTTCACCTCTGTCCTGCGGAATACTGAAATGGCACTGCAACTGTCCAGTCCGCAATCAGAGATCTGTGCCACCTCGGTCAGCTTCTTAACTCCGTTTTACTTGGCGCGAAGATCAACTGGCTCTCACAAAGGAATACTTTACCGTTCGAATGTAGGTATCTCCATATTCATTATTCATGACCCTTTCCCAGATGCCAACGAAGCAATTGCTGCTAAAGGGGGCGCGGATCTTGCGCGCAAAGTAATCGATTCTGCTTGTTCGAGATCGCGGGATGACACTGTTCGTGCAACGGAAGCGTCGTAAATCACGAAGGATGTGATCGAGGCGATGCTAATATCGGCCGGGCGTTACGCGGAGACGCGACTGGTAAGCGAGCGCTCGATAAAACGATGAGAGGAGCCGAAGAGAAGCCGGGGATACAAATTTATTCGCGGGCTGCTTTGGTAGGCGTTGGAAGTGACGCAGCCCGCGCGGCCAATTTATTCCGGCGCGGTAAAAGGGCCTTGAAGGTTGGTAGACGGTTGCAGCGAGCGAGCGCGAGGATCCAAGCCTGGTGGTGCGATCAAGTCATTCCATTATCTGAATTGAGTGCTGCTCTCGGGTACCTGCAATCAGCTTTTTTTTTTTCACCCCCTCCGCGTCTTTCTGCCTCGCATCTCTCGTCACGCCCTCGAGATCAAGCCGAAATCAGCGTAGCTGCGAGAAAGAGAGATGGAGAACGGGGTCTACTCGGTGCGGCTTCGTTTTTCCAATCAATGGAAACATAGGTACACTCCGGGGGAACGTTTCTTTTCGAATTATCTCACGTGTACGCGGAGTTTCGACCGTTCGCCCACTTTTCCTGGTATTTTGTATTAAAGGACAGGGTTATCCGCGTTGGAACTCATTAATGGCTGACTAAGTGTAGATGTGAAACAGTGACAAAGGAATTAAAGAATTGACGAATTCAAGAATTTACAAATTAATAAATTAAAGGATTAAAGAATTAATAAACTAAAGAATTAAATAATTAATAAACTAAAGAATTAAAGAATTCAAGAATTTACGAATTTACGAATTTACGAATTAATAAATTAAAGAATTAATATGTAAACTAAAGAATTCAAGAATTCACGAATTCACAAATTCAAGAATTCAAGAATTCAATGGATACATAAGTACACTCCGGGGAAATGTCTATTTTCTGATTCTCTCACGTGTACGCGGAGTTTCGACCTTTCGCCCACTTTTCCTGGTATTTTGTAATAAAGAACAGTGTTATCCGCGTTGGAACTTTCTCATTAATGGCTGACCAAGTGTAGATGTCAAACAGTGGTAAAGGAATTAAAGAATTGACGAATTCAAGAATTTACAAATTAATAAACTAAAGAATTACTAAACTAAATATTTAAAGAATTCAAGAATTTACGAATTCAAGAATTCACGAATTCACGATTTTAAGAATTCAAGAATTCAAGAATTCAAGAATTCAAGAGTTCAAGAATTCAAGAGTTCAAGAATTCAAGAATTCAAGAGTTCAAGAATTCAAGAGTTCAAGAATTCAAGAGTTCAAGAATTCAAGAATTCAAGGATTCAAGAATTAAATATCTAAAGAATCCTTAGATGCCATGCTCTCGTCTGATTCACACGACACTACCAGTATTCCCTAAATCTAAATCAATACACTACCAAATAAAGGAAGGCAATTCTGCAGCAACTACGCGCATCGACGATGTCCGTTCGAGCAGGCAAATTCCAATTAAGGTCCAATTAAGGTCACGAACCCATCGCACGAGGTCCGCCGTTTTGGGAAAGACCGCGATCCGCGCCGCTGTGCTTGGATCCCGTTCGATATTAAAATAATCATGGATTTCCGTGGCGGCGATAATTGCGGCTAATTGCGATCGTCGGGCCCGGTCGTAATTTACGTTGAACGCGGCGGATTCAGCCCCGTCTCTGTCGGCGTTCGACGTCTCTGTTGTTTCGTGATCCAGGATCGTTGGCTGGATCGACGGAAGGCGCCCTCGATCTCGCCCCAGAGCGGCAATAACGCGGCCCGAATTACGGGATCATTAGATCCAATTTGGGATTAAAATATTGCCTGCTAATAAGAATCGCGCCATAAGGGCGCGCATGCGGCTCGCGCATAATTGCATTATTACGCTCTGCCTTTTAGCGGACAAATTGCCCCCCGGACTCTTTGCAGCGAGACCGACTCGCCCCGACTCGCCCCTCCTCGCCCTTCGCGCTTGCATCAATCCGTGCTCTTCGTTTTCTCCTTCGTCGGCCGGTCCGCGAGGCGGCCGAGCATCTCGCAGCTTTCGTGAGAAATTATGCAAGCGTACGGGGCGAGAAGAACACGGGGGGGGGGGGGGGAGGGGGGCACGCTTCGCGAGGCTCTGGGAACGGGCGGCGATGAAAGGGAGAAGAATGCGACCGATCAAAATGCAATATTTACGCGGAGAGTCGGGGAGAGGATATCAGCCGGCGGATTGTCGCGGGATAAGAGTTTTAAGGAACGTTACGTGGAATTAACTTCCTTATTCCGATGCAGACAGCGCGGAATTACATATTATTATTATAATTCGGCAGCGTACTGTATCGCGCAATTAAAAATACCCGGCTAAAGATACTGCACCCCCACCAGCGCGCTTCCCTGCTCCTTCTTTCTCCCCTTCTTCCTCGTCACCTCCTACTTCCCCGCTAGCCGAGCGTGCACCGAGTATCGGCGCTTTCGTGAGAAATTATGCAAGTCCCTGCGCCACTTTAAGCCGGTAATTATTTTGTCGCTTTTTATTCGAGCCACCGTGCGTGCTGTGTTTTACTCCTTCGCGTGTTGCCTTCTTTCTTTTTGGTTCCCTCCTCGCTCCATCTCCTTTTCTCGTCCTTCCATCCTCCTCTCTCCTCCTGCTCCTTTTTTGCATCTCCTTTCCTGGGCCACCTCCCCTCCCCGCGCCGTTCATCTCACCCGGTCTGCTTTTCCTTCCCCCTCCCCTCTGCCGGCCAGCTCCTTTCCGTCTAACACGGACCAAGGGAGGACGACCGGGCGACTTTTTCTGTTTTTAATGGCATATTTACCGAAGTCGATCACGCTAACGATCGAGCGACGACGTGGTCGCTCCGCGAGAACTCGGAACCGCCGTAATCGGTTCGGCTCCGGCCTCTCTCGTGCGCCCGTCGACGGAAAAATTCGTGCTAATGACGCTAATGACCGCGCGGCCGCCGGCGGATAGAGCTCGTCGAGGCTCGTCGCAAATGAAATTCGCTGGTTCCCGGAAAATATTATCGTTAATTACGATCTTAGACATCCGAGCAAAAAGGGCCCCGCGCTTTGTTTCCCTCGGCAGCGAGTTCGAGGAACGTGATCCGCGGACGTGACGAAGAAGAGTAAATGGTGACTCTTAATCGCGCGTCGGCGCTTCGGGGGTGGGGGTGGGGGGGGGGGGTGAGCTCTGTCGTAGGGATTCGAGAGCCGAGAGAAACTGTGCCTATCCACAGTTCGCACAATCACATGGGAACGTTCCCAGAGCGTTTAAAAATCATTACGGACGAATTAACTCCGGATAGGTACGATCTGACGCTGGGTTTAGTCCGAGGAGGAGATAGATTCGAGCGACGAGTCAACTTGCCGGGTCCTGTTAAGCTGCCCCTTTCACGACGAGATTTCTTAGGTAAACGTGGAGAAGAAAGGAAGACAGTGGGGTGTTGAAGAGCAGTCACCCTCTAGCGCGCTCCTCGAGCAAATGATGCAACAATCATCCAGTGAAACGAGCCGTCCGCTCGCCGGGGGATAGCCTCTCGACATTCGTATAATCACTTTATCGAAACGAGCCGGAAGCAAAGTTTCGACCTCCCGTTCGCGGGATCGCGTGCGCGCGAACCGGTCGATTTTCAATCGGCCATCGAGGGCCGCGTTTAATCGGTCTTGTGCCTCTGTCTACCTGTAATTGGCTGTAATTGCCAGGCCAGCGGGGGAATTCTTCCTACCGTTCCGATTGGGTAAGCACGGTTAGCTCGGATATGGCGAGCCGGCCGATTAGCAGCCTCCTTCCTCGTTGTAGAAACCGTTGCAGTCGACCAATCACGGGATTACCAACTTCGGAGCCAGCGCTGAGGATGCACTAAATGATTTTCAGCATAGAAACACCACTAGATTCTTTACGATAAAAGCTTTCCAAAGCTCCGCGATTAATAGACCCTCTGACCCACCGTGTCCTTTATCCAGTCGTTTCCATTCCACCGACCAACAATCAACAAACAAGCGCAAGGTGCAAGGAGGAGGCGCTAGGATACCCGGCCGGAGGAGTTGAGGCCAATATTGCGGTGATCCAGGTGGTCAGCGCCATCAGGAACGACTCGACCAAAGGAAGAACACGAAGGGGTGGCGGGGGTCGATGGCGGCGGTGGTGGTGGAAGTTTAAACGTTAAGCCGAAAGTTTCACGAGTCTGGAAACTCGAGACTTGGGCCCACGATCTAATCTACCGGGGATTTATCCTCTACGGCCCCCTTTCGGCGCCATAATATCCGCGGCCGCAGCTGCTGCCGTTTCGGCTATCCTTTCTGGTAGGCGGCGACTTATCTCTACTTTACGACTGACTACGTTCGACGCTTAACGTCGAATCCGGCCGGCGCTGCTCGCCACAGATAAAATGGTGGTCCACCGTGCCCCGCCGGTGGCCATTTTGCCTCTAATTAATTGGCGGGGCCGTGGCGTACGGCCACCAAAAACCCACCTCGCCCGGGACCGGGGCCCGATCTCCACCGTTTCCAGCTTAATGTATTCGGATACCTATCTCGGATACCTCTCGCGCTCCGAGCGTTCACGTTTAAATTTCACATTGACTGACGATTCAATGCCGCGACGATCACCGTCGCCCGATCGCCGCTCGTAAATGTAAATCCGGGCCGGAGGAAGACGCCACGTTCTTCGGTCGTGTGTCACCGACCCTTGTAACCCGCGAGAAGCTCGTCTCTCCGGCGATGCGCGCCTAGATGCGTCTTCGCTGAGTCGCGTCCGCGCCTGTTCCCGCGCTTTACAATGTACCCCCGCGAATACACGGCCGTTCGTCCCTCCCTTCAGCCTGAATGCCGCTGCGCGTAGGTTCACGAAGACGTTGGATCGTATCGTGGGATCCCCGCCCATGGATATTGGTCATATCTTTGGGTACCACGGGAGGATTTCGCGTTTCCAGAGTCGTATCTTCCAGTGCGATTCGAGTATTCGAGTACGTTCTCTGATCGGAATTGTAGGGAACGGAAGGATCGTATAATGGACTATGTAAATGCCTGAGGACCGAGTGGCTGTAGGTCATGCGCAGCCTCCGCGTCAGCTAATAGCTCAACTCGAAAGGTCTCCCCACGTACCCGTTCCCCCATTATCCCGTTGAGTGCAGTTGCTGCTACGAAGACAAAGGGGGAGCATCGGTTGCCGCAAAATGGTAATAACCCTTTCGCGTCCTGTTACGCGGGCCCCCGGAGCCCTGGACGCCGAAGGTGTCGCGGCGCGCTCGCGGCCCCGATTCCTCGGCGGTACACGCGCGGCTGGAACAGCCAACAATAACCAGCATACGCGGCTGCTTCGTTTTTCTCGTGCCTTAAACGGCCGCGGCCGCCTCGGCACGGCCGCGTCGCTTAGGAAGGAAGATCGTAATCTGAATGGGCCTCTCTCGGTGTTCTTCCCGGCGTGGCGGGTGCCAGCGGCAGATAGGAATCACCAGCAGCAGTGAAAGAGAGAGAGGGAGATGGGTGGCAGTGTGTGTGTGCTGGTTCCCTTGGTGCGCCGTGTTGGTGTATACGTAAAGGCGCAATCCACGCCGGGATATAGGATAACGTAGGGCCCCACTTAGCTACTAATGCTGTCGCTACTCGCCCTTTCCCAGCGTAAATTATGTCCTCGGCCAGGATCGTCCGTTTCGCCCGCGTTCTCCGCCCTCGCCCACGGGGAATATAACACGATCTCCGGGCTAATCGGCCCTCTCGTACCGTGCCTCCATCCGGCAACCGCTACCAGAGAGGACGCGGGAGGACGCGACCGCTCCGATCCACACGGGTCCCTTTCTTTTTCTCTCGCCCGTGGACCGCTGATACCGCGGGAAAGGGGGCGCGTCCACGGTAAACTTACACCACCGACGATCGTGTCCCTTTTCCACCGCTGTCGGAGAAACTACTGTTCGAACGGCGAGCCGTTTTTCGGTGGGCCCCGATGATCGCCGCTCCGCACGGAAATAAAGAGCGGAGAGGATTTAATAGCCTCCTCGGAAGGTCCAGATAACGGCGAGAGTTGCTTTTTATTTCCTGCTGCGTCTCCGAGAAAGCCGAGTCTCGGGTTATTGGAAGGTGGAGTCTAGGTGGGCCTCGCGACCAACGTCTCTGGGGAACTTGTAGTGGAAGTGGATACGAGTTTGCCGCGGCTCGCCAGCCACGGAGCCGCAGGTTTCGGTTTAATACGATTTATCGGGAGATATCTTCATCGAGCCGTGGAAATGCATATCGATATTCAAGCGTCCGCTGAGAATCGAACTCCGAGGAGCAGCCAAGGCGCGTGCAGCGTTTATACAAAGTGTCTTTGTAAGTGACAGCCCCGTCTGCTCGCCCTGCACGGCCGGGAATCTCGTTAGCGTCATTTTAGATCGAAACGTGCTGGCAGCGAGATCGAAGAATAGGGAAGAAAAGGAAGAGGCAGGGTGATTTGTGGCTTTTCCTGGCGACCACGCGACGCCCGCCAGCTCCCCTCCGACAATTTGTATTTCCGATTTCTAAGCCGAACGCCTCGGGGCTGCCAGGTGCTGGAAAGGTGGCTGTTTGGACGGCTCACGCTGCTCGTCTCATTGTGTCGGCGACTTTTGAGACACGGAGCGGCGAGTTCTTGCGTGTTACGAAAACCACGAGCAGACCGATAGAGAGCAGGTAGAAGGAGGCGCCTAACGAGGGACGAAAGCTGCGAAGTGAACGCGATAAGAATATCCCTGGTTCTTTGGAGATCAGGGGGAAAGAAAACAAGTCAAATAGGAAGTTACGGACGGGGTAAACCACGTGTGCAATGATGAACACAGGATTTAAAGGCAAATGTGTTGGAGAACTACCTACACTTTCTTATCCCCAATCTCCGAACTACTCTCAATGACAGGATCACTGGGAGACAAAAGAGGCCAAAGCGTCCTCGAATCTTCAAACCACCCCCGTGAACCACCGCGTACGTCGAGGAGCTCCCTGTGCGTGGCGTACGAGAGCGAAGAATCACGGGTAACAAATGGCAGAGGACGAAGCGAAGAATGCGAGGGGAAGAAAAGGTAAAAGCGGCCTTGTGAGCGCGATGGTGGGCGACACACGTGGACTTTCAGGACGCATCCTCCATTGTGACGATCGCAGGGTGGTCCCTGAGGACAAATCTGAGCCTTTGTCGGTGGCCGCTGGCGCGCATTGTGCGCTGCGGTCACGTCGACAACGGATGCACCAACAGCAGCAACAACAGCAACGACAATGCGCCGATACAAACGATCGAGTGGGCGGTAGCCGTGTTTTCGGTTGTCCAGGCCCTTTCATTGTCGCCCCAAGGGCGCTGCTTCCTTTCGATTCCTCCTCCGACGGCGAACACTCTGCGTCCTGCTGGCAGGACACGCGCGTCCATTCATCCTGGCATCCTGCGAGTCCAACGATTTTTTTCTCCCTGATAGGACTCAGGGGGAATCCTCGTTGCTTCTTCTTTACGCGACGGAGCTTAGCGCTGCGTCGCGTGCGCTGCTCAAACTGTTCACAGGTGTACTTTGAAGCGAAATGTGGTTTCTCTAGGCATAGCTAGATTGAACTTGCTAAGTAGTGACGTGTTCATATGATTACAGTGAACAATCCCGATCCCTTGCTCGCTAAAGCAGAAGACCCACCAAGAATCGAACGTTCCCATGCCCATTTACAGTACATCACCTCTCGAATATCCCTCGCAATAAAGTCAAGCCGGCCCAGCAATCACGGATTCCCAAGCTACGTTTCCCTGCCGCGGGGAATCTGGTATCATCCGCCCGGACCGTTGTCTTTTTTTCCAACGAAGCACAAAACGCGGGGATGTAAAGCCGGCTTCCATCGAAATGGAACATAGGTATCAGCGATGATCCCCGTGCGAGGCGCCAGCTGGCTCATATTGAAACCAACCCCCTATCGTCGTCGGCCACTGCCCTCCCCACTACCCTTGTACAAAGAACCTAAATCATTTTCAGCCCCTCTACCGCTGCTTCCTGCGTGCACTAACTACCCCTGGTTTCCTCAGGGGCCACACCCTGGCTGGCCAGGCTCCACCTACCCACGGCTCTGTCGTTATTACAGTCCTCCTTCGCGATTCAATGCCATTCGGCTGCTCCATCGGCTCCTTTGCTGCTTTGTAAAATTGCGTCCAGGATAGTCCAGGGTACTTTGTAGAGGAGGGGTCGTCGATTCCTCAGTGGAAATGTTTGGTGTCGCGAGTCGATACTTTAACCAGAACGAAATGACGAGGCGCGCACCTTGAGACGTTAGAATTTATATTCTCAGAGTTGTCGGAGGTAATTAATTGATTGATAGGCAACCCGCCGTGGAAGGCCAGATAAAAGATCACGCGGAATGAGAATCTTCGTGCTCGCGACGATAGCACGTTGCGGGAGTTAATCCATTGGAGACGCTCGATAGCTTTGAATTTGAACGCTGCAGACTTGACAGCTCCGGGGGGAGCAAACTTGACGGAACACTTGAATACTTAGTTCCTCTATTATTTCCAGCTATCAGCCTTGGCGTTCGTCGGAGTAATCCAACCGATTAAGCAATGACTCACAATGTTAACAAGCGCAAAGACTATTAGAGGAAGGAAAGTAAAATCGTTAGTCAAGAATAAAGGCAATGACGTGCGTAGAACGGCGAAAGGAATTGTAGATTCAAGTGTTCCTCATCAGGGCACACAGTCGCTGTCGGAGGCAAGAAGATTGATAGCGCAACATACTTGAATAAGAAACATTCCAGAAATTATGATCGTATAACTTTCGTTCGCGAGATGAAGGCTTATTGCAATGTAATATGAGTCTGGACGAATCGAGGCGTGGCAATGGGGATAGGTATATTTTTCAGCGTCCGGCAACTGTACAAATATGGAGCAGAATGCGCAAACCGCGTGGCTCAGGTAATTCAGACTTCATTTTGCTTAAACAATATTGACACGACGCCTCATCTATTACGTGGCCCACTTAATTGATTTCGGGCAACCATTAATCGAGCTGTCTCTCGAACGTTCGCGTCGCTCCTTTTCATTAATCATGCCTTTGCAGTTGTCTCACGGATCACGAAACAGCTGTACGAATCGGCTTTCTTCCCGGTACAGTAGACTGTTCTGGCGAACGGAGCCGAAAATTGCAATACCTCCGAATTCTCAATCCCTGGCAAAGTAAGGAAGCCCACTGAGCATTCGCGTACTCTGCTCGACGACTGAATTCGAGCGGTCAAATTGCTGAAAACTAGTCCGCGGCATAATAGAAACGTTCGATTCATCGCCAGTCACGAAGCAGAGGCCAACGAGACGCTGAAGACGTAATTACGTAGGATCGAATTGCCAAGGAGGTCCTGACAAGCTCCTTGGGTTTCACCGAGGAGAAAGCATCGCCGTCGAAATTGCTGCTTTCGCAAACGTCAGGCCGAATACGAAATAGCGGCGCGGCTCGCCGGTGAATTCGACTTGCCAGCCGTGTCTTTAATTATATATGCAATTAGGAAGGGAACATTTTGGCGTTACGAACTGGCGTGAAAGTGACAAGCCACGGTAAATGGAGGTGAACTGGGAAACGGAGGTCTCGAGTGCCAGGGGACTCCGCGATGCCCAATGTCGGATTGACGAAACGGCCGACGAAAAAGGTGCTCGGGTAGAACAAGCCTGGCCGGACGTCTCTTGGGAAGAGCTGCTAATTACGGGGTTTCGATTGCCCAGGGATTAATCGGCCGACGAAACATGCAGGACGTTTCTTCGGTCCTTAAAAAGAGCGACGCGGGGCAATTATGTTGGCAATTGTCTGAATTAAACCGAGGGGAGTTGCGAGCCAAACGAATTTATAGGGTTAACTAGCTAATTATGCGAACGAGTGCCGCGTTTGGTCACTGAATCCTTAACGCGGCTCCCCGCGAAAATCGTGGAATCAATGTTTAATTAGGCAATTACGCCGATGGCGAAACAGCTGGTGTTTTCCAGCGGAATCGACCGGTCGATGGAGATCAGCGAGGCAGGGGAGCCGAAGGGAGAATCTCGAAAGCGATGATCGCGGGTAGGTAGGTGAGCTACTCATCGACAGGCTCGCGCGCGGCGCAGCGAACGAGCGGAAGACGAATGATCCCAGCCAGTTCCAGATTCCCTGATCGATCGTGACGAGCGGCTATCATAATCGATAATACCCTGCTGGCAGACAAGCGGCGTCGAATAGCCGCGGCGCTGATCGTTATTCATTTCCCTCGCGGACCGACAGCACGCTGCACGCGCATCGTCATCGCATCGCCATTTGCGAGCACTCGTTCGCTCTTTCCCCGTGTTCCGCGCTCTTTTTCACCAGCTTCCCGCTCCCGGTGAAGACGAGCCCAGCTCCACCCACCCGCTTCTCCCCCATTACTTTCTCATTTTCCCGGAGAAATGGACGCCCGGACCCCGCTTCCGTGCCCAGGCTCCCAGCGATCCGCGCATCCAGCGATTTCTGATTCGTCATATTCGCGCGAGCAATTGCCTGTTCGGTGCACGTGAGCCGATGCTGGACGCGTCGAGTCGGCAGCGTTGCCTTTGCGATCCTCTGGTTGGATTATGGTCCGTCCTGGGCATCGAATTGATGAAGGAGCCGGAGGTATTATTCGTGGCGGAAATCGATGAGCATGGGGTTGATGCTGCGAAAGGCAGCTTTCTGAATATCACTCGGGGATGGAAATAAATTTGTGAGGTGTTACCGCGGAGAGCAATTGCTCGCCAGACAAATTTAACCATTGCGGCGAGGTGCAACTGTGACAGAAATGATATATCCTACTCTATTAATAGCAACTCCCAACCAACAGAAGGAACTCTTATTATTCCTGATAGAATAATGTTCGATCAATCATATTACCATGTCGCTCTGACGAATGATCGCGTTCGCAGTAACCGTAACAGATAACCACCCCGCAGGACCACAACTGGTTGATGTATCGCGCTGGAATCGAGCGTTCAATAGCTGGGCTTAATGCACCGCCTAGATCGCCGTGACCCCCGCGAAACCGAGCACAAGATCGGCTCTGAATCAGCTCGATCCGCTGCAAACATCGAGCAACTCTGCTCCGCAGCCATCGGAAGAAACATGTTCATCCCACGACACCGCGAAACAATGCGCCTCTCATTAATAACGCGACCCGGTATCGATCCGAGCCTCCTGTGTCGCCCACGTCCCGACCTCTACGGAACAACGGACCGATCGAAGGCCCGCCGCAGGAAGAAAGGCTCCCGTGGCTTCAATTAACCCGTCGCTCGATCCGCGGGGATGGCGGAAGTCGCGAAAAAGCCGATGGTCTCGCGTTTACGTGGGCGAGAGCGTGTCCCGGCGGCGCGGCAGTTAGGCAACGCGAACGGCTGGAGGGGGTGAAAAATAGAAATTAAGGGCCGGTGAGTTATCGCGGTTGCGTGAGAAGCGGCCCCAGATAAATCAAACCGCAGCTCCGACCGCAGCGCCACCCCGAGCTCGGATCACGAACGCAAAAACCCCCATGGCAAATCCCCCGGGATTAATAGTGTGCCACGGCTGGAACCGGTGCCCCTGATTGGTCCAATTCCCCGGCGCAACGCGCACCGGCTGTGCTCCTTTTTTTCAGACCCCCCCCCCCCAATCCCCTCATCCCGCCCCCTGTTCCCGTGTCTCCTTGCGCCGGGAGGACTTCCCTTTCGCCTGCAACCCTCGTCGAATTTTAAATTGACCGATAGCTGAACGTCATCGGTCCCGCCGCTTTTTGCCCCGCTTGCCGGAACGGGGACAGCGGGCTCTGGGCCCGCCATTTGCGGATAGAGACGTTCGAATTCGGCCGCTCAGCGATGTTGATGCGATACCTGGCGAACGTGGCATCTTCGAGTACGATTCGATTCCGGGTGTCTAGGGGTGGTTTTGCAGTGACAGTTGCGGTTGGCGTAAGGCTACCTTGGATTAGGCGTTGATTAGGTGACTGTCAGTTATTAGGAAGGAAGATGAGGAACGAAGGAGGACTCAAGTGTTTCGAAATCACTGTGTATTCCTCTAGAGTATCTAGAAGCTTCGCTGTGCTCGAATGGTGTTTCATAGTTTTGTGATACGTGGAGGAGATCCATCGATCGTCCACGTTCGTGTCTCCTGACACTTCCCACGAGATTTTCACTTGCTGCAGGGCGCGATAGCTGGTCGATACTCGGCCGTTTCCGCCGACAGTGTTTCGAGGGACGAACGAGCGGGAGGAGTGAGACAGCCGTCGAGAGAATTATGATCTTTACAGACTATTAACGACGATCCGGCCACATTCCACGGACTTGAGTTTCTCCGGGGTCCGTGGGCCGTAGAAAATGCAGGCAAGATGGTTAACGATTCGGTCGCGTTTACATATATAACCCGAGTTAAGTAGGAACTAAAGCTTGATGAGGGCTCTCACGAGGGGGCCGCACGAGCATCGGGGCCCACCGCGGGGAAAATTCATGTTCCCCTTCTTCGACCGTCCAATAAAATGGCCGCTCACGGCCCCGGTGTATATATTAAAACTATAGGTGTCACGATTTACGCTTAATAACGAAAAAAGGGACACCGAGGCGCGACCGGCTTCTATAAATATCATCGGCGACGCGCCTGTTCGCTTCAGGGAAACGAAACAATATACAGAGGAGACGGTTCGTAGCGGAGGATTTATATCCCACGGCGGGACCAGTCGGTTTTTTGATGAAATATTTCGTCCACGGCCCGCTATTGGAACCGTGAACGCCGACATTTTATCGTGAAGGGGTAATAAACAGGAGAAATATTTATGCACCGCGGGAGGCTAAGTGGATGTTACAAGTTTTCTGCTTTTCTTCGAGGACCTTTCATTTCGCCTAGATCATTGGTAGGTACCAATGCACAAACTATGTGAGAAATACGGCGTGAATAACATTAGAATACCTTCGTCGATATACAAGAAACCAGTTACGTAATACTATTCACAGCTTCAGGATGCAAGCCGTGTTCTTCTGCTTCGATTCTCCGAGGACGTACTGGCACGCATCTCTCCATCTATTCATGCATCCACGCTCGTGATTACGGATCACCGATCACCACCGTTTTTAAGTGATCGAACCGCCGAGAAAGCGGACGTGTCTCGTTAACGCGAACGCAGCAATCAGCAAGCGCGCCGGTGGTCTTTTTAACCACGTCTTCATCCAGCTGATGGCCTAACGACAACTGTGCTCAACGATACGAGAAACACGCGTAACGAGGCCAGCCAATTGGCAGATAGGATAATCAACCGTTTGCCCGGCCCACGAATTTCCACGGGAGGTGTGAAAATAGGGTCTGGAGGGGGCGCAGAAAAACCGAGGGGCAAATGAAGCTCGTTTTGTTGCACTCCGCCAGATCCTCATCTAAATTACACTGTCCTGTTACTCTGCACGCGTGTGCGCATTGTCGCGTGACACGGACAAGTGTTACGCGTCGATCTTATCCGCCGCTAATAAACTACGAATGCTGCACCTGTCATTATCTCATTACGCGACGATTCAGGACTTCAATCAGCTCTGTCTCGTTGCCTCCGCCGGCTACGAGCCTCCGATTGTAATCAATTAAACGTGGCCCATCGCGTATCGCGGCCTCTATCGCGTCTGGTTAGTAATTTGGAGGAAATAATGAGTGGAATTATTAACGACCCGCGGGCCTGGCTCGCGATGCTCGTATCGAAAGAGGGTGACATGATTGTCTGCCTCCCAGTGAATTAAACTGCCGTGGTATCCTCGCGAATTCGATTAGGGAGACGTGGAATCGTTATCGGGCAGTAATGCCACTGCAAAGAAACAGCGGATTTATGGAGGCTCGTCTTCCTGTAATAGATCCATACGAAAGTAAGGCTTAAGGGACGCTTCACGGTGCTCGATCACTGATCAGATATCCCTGAGCGAAGCGAACGGGTAAGTACAGGCCCGTTCAAATACTCGGATCGCTCGGTAACGATCGAGCGGGCGCGCGCAATTTCGCAGATTATCAGGAATGGTACCGGGGAGAACGGCACAAAGCCCCGCGTGCTCTGAAATCATCGGCGGTTCTAAACGGCGTTCAGAGGATCGCACGGAACGTCTCGATTACACGCTTTTAACCGCGAGCCCGTTTAACACGTACGATTCCCCGTCGAAGCGGTTCTCAGGGGCTGCGACCACGTCTCACTTAATCGGCCAGAGGGTCGGTATGTAGGAAAAAGGCAATGCATCCCCGTGCATCGAGAAAAGAGGGGAGCAACGGAACGTCGAAGAGAAAGCAAGGTAGAAGAAGGTGGGGTCGCGGTATTATGTGACCCGGGCTCTACTTCATCTGGACACGAACTGGTAGACACAAGCTGGCCTGCGTGTCCGCCATTATCTGATCCATACGTGGGGAGCTCGGTGACCATGCGCAAAGTCCCAGCGAAATACAGTTTCAATCGTTGAAACCCGGCTCGCGATTTTCGTGCGCCTCGGGGGCGTAAAGTTTGCTGCAGTTTCCCTCGCGGATATTTACGTCCAGGTTGAACCGATTACTTCGCGGGATCGTTGAACCGTGCCGCCGTTTTCCCTGAAACTGGCGAGCCAGTTCGTGTAGCTTTGTTCGACAATTTACTTCGGAAGAAAATTGGCGCAAGATCCTGAGCGATTCGAGGCACGAGGGTCTGTGCAGAGAGTTACAAAGAGTTAACGTTCTGTCCGGAGCACGTCAAGACCTCGGAATCTATCGATTCATCGGGCAGGATGTGGTCGGATAAATAATAACGCGCGGAAGGTAAACGGGGGGACGAAATTCGGGGCACGTCGGTGCTGGCGGACGATGAAGATCCCACAAAGATAACCAGATCACGGAGCTCTTCATTCAGCTTCAGCAAAAGTCGTTGGCTCGCCTTCGCGCTCCCCTGCGCTGCCCCGCGAAACAACCGTGCCACGTGAAAAAGGGGGGCTAACAAAGGCGAGAGGGGCACAAAGGAGGATCGAAACAGAAGCGTCCGGGACGGAAGGATACGTCCAGCGCAGGAACCGCTGGGCAAAGAAGCGCGAGAAGGCAGGTTGGAGATGTGGTGCGAAGAGGGGAAAAATAAGGAGAAATAGAAGGCACAATATTGAAGCAAGGGTAACGACGTCAGGAAATCGTTCACGGAAGATAGAATTGAATATTCAAGAGATAGAATATAGAAGAGCGAGGAATACTCGAAATTAGAAGATCTGGGGGATGAATACGATTAAATTCGCGATGGGAGTAGAGAGTACCTACGTCCATTCCTCCCTTTCATAATTCACGGGAAGCCGAGGGCAGATAGAGACAAGCAGACGGGAAGCAAGATCCCAGAAGGAAGGAAAGAAGTTGCGAGGAACACGGGGTGGAAGGGAGACGCCGAAAACAGAAGAGCGTCCAGAAGAAGGAGCAAAAAGGGGCCAGAAAAAGGATCCCTGGTATTATGTGGTCGGGGCCCCTACTTCATCGAAACACGAGCGGGCAAACAACAGGCTGGGGCCCGCGTGTATCCGCCATTGTTTGGCCCATGTGAGGAGGCATGCGGCCATGTTTCCCCTCGTATACCGGGCGACCGGATAAAAAGAGGACGGCGGAAGGGGAGCAGAAGGTGTATGTGAGGTCGACCAAGGAGGAAAGTGGGGATTCGAGGAAGGGTGGAGGCGAGGAGGGCCTGTCGAGTCCCTTGAGGCCCTCGGGGCTACGCATCCACACGCGCGCCTCCGCCGTCTGTGTAGACACTAACGATCAAAAGTTTTGGCGCGTCTATCGCGACGTTTGCTCTGTCAAATATCACAGAAATTTCTCAGAGAAACTCGAGTCCAAATCTCGGGGGCCTCGATATTGGAGGAACAAGTTCGAAATTCAATTGAGAGCTCGCGAAATCGCTGAACAATTGCAGCTCCGATTCGTTGCATAAAAATGATTTCTAATGTAAATACTCTTTCATTGGCGTGCATGAATGTTTAAACTTTTGAGCGATAGTGTATCGCGAGCTCGTACATCCGGAGTAAGTATCTGTACGTGTGTGTTTTAACATTAATTATTGGGTATCGATAGGAATGCTCGACGTATGTACTTACATTACACGCTCGCGTAACGCGTTCCCCTGCGGACAATCCTGAGCGTGTGCTTCGATCCTTGTGCTTTACGTTCGTGCGCGTATCGATTTTTATATTAATTATCAGAAGCTCGGGGGGCCGAGGGGCACTGTAAACACTGTAAATAATGGCGCGCGGCGATGGACACAGCGATAGTAACTGAGAGCAATGTTTCACAAGTATCTACTTATAACGTTCGTTACGAACACATTTGTCACCAGGATGGAAAGCCAAATAGTCGAAAGGCTGTGGTCAAATAAAGTTAAATTAACTCTTGAAATCTTAGAACAACGCGACCTACTTTTCTATTCTTCTCATTGCTTGAAATTGTTTGTAAGTAGGGGAAAGGACCCAATTACTGACACATTAAGCGTTGACGCTGACATTATCTTATAGTTATGTACTTATAGACTAAAAGCATATGTTGTTCTTGTTATTTATTATTGTTTGATATGTTTACTTGATGAAAAAAATTTGGTGGATCTTAAAACTTCGATTTTTATGTATAAATTCATCAATTTCAAAAATATATTTGGGGATCTATTACTGACACCCTTCAAATGTATTTGACTGAATTACTGACACCCCAATTACTGCCAGCTAACCTAATACTGTTTATGTCATTTTAAGGTTACGTCGTGTCATGTAAGTACATGAGCAACTATATAATATTGCTATGACAGTCATACCAAAATGCTTGAAACGCTTCTACCAATCACTGTCGCCCAATTAATAAGTAAAAAGACTTAATGAATCGTTGAATTCGGATCTTTATTACTTTCTATGATGCTTATATTATTTAAGACATGTTTTGTTATGTTAACAGCTTAAATATTATAATTACAGCATTTGCTTTAACGCCTTGTTTTTTCTTTCGCCAGTAAAGAAGTCATCGTTTTCACTTTTCTAATATCCGATTAAAATTTTTTATCGTTTTATCCAAATTAACGAAGAAAAATTAAGTGCTGTTTTTTGTATCGTATAAATAACAGTTTCAATTGTATGTTAAATTTTTTTATGCATTATTTCACAAGATTTATTTGATATTTTACGTAAAAAAGCTGAGGGTGACAGTAATCGGGTAGGTGTCATTAAGGGGTTAGGACACAGTAACGGGCCAAGAAAGCAGACGATTTTTAAACGACGATAATAAGTAAAGTAAACAATCGATTATTATAAGGTTTTGCGTTTTAGTTCACTATATTATGAACTATAAGAAAAACATATAATATTTACAAAATAGCATTTGTACGCCGAACAATGTCTCCATTTAAAATGTCCCTTTTTTCCGGATGACCAACTGGTGGACCAGATTCCGGGAAATTGGACGAACTGTAACAAAAACCCTAAAAATGTCAAAAACTGTAATATATTTCCTAGGCATTGACGATCCAACATTTCAATTTTTGCGAAAATAGACAAAATGGCCGATGTTTGAAACATAATGATCAAATTTCGACAAAAAGTGTGCGATCGTTTTGTTTATATTTTGTACTATAATTAAAAATGTTAAAATGTTGGATCGTCAATGCCTAGGAAATATATTATAGTTTATGACATTTTTGGAGTTTTTGTTACAGTTCATCCGATTTGCCGGAATCCGAAAAAAAATGGACATTTTAAATGGAGACATTGCACGGCGTACAAATGCTATTTTGTAAATATTATATGCTTTTCAAATAGTTCGTAATCTAGGGAACTAAAACACAAAACCTTATATTAATCGATTGTTTACTTTTCTTATGATCGCCGTCAAAAAATCGTCTGCTTTCTTAGCTCGTTACTGTGTGTGCCAACCCCTTAATTGGGTCCTCTACCCTAACTGTGGTAGAATTATGTTTACATCTGATGATAAAGTTCTCCGAACTCAATCTTAAAAAGTTCTGCCCCATTTGCTCTAAATTCTAATCTCATCAGCACCCACGAAACGCAGTTTGTTCCTGCACCCACGCTCGAATCACGATCAATCGTGTTCGTATTCCAAGATATCCGCGGCTCACGCGTGCACGGTAAATTAGCGTATTTAATTTTTGCCCGAGCAAACATACGTGTACCCGTAATCACGTACTCGCGTGTGCATAAATACGCTCGCGGATATATTCCCATAAATTGACACGTACGTGGACGCGCTCCAACACACGGTGCGCCCAAGCTACGCGACGCTAGCCGACGTTAACGCGCCTACGTGCTCGTGTACGCTTGTATGGAAAGAACTGGTTCGGCTTGCCAGGTAATTATAACCCATAACGATCGGTCCATCAAATCTGATCACCTGGCCGGAGAAGATCCTCGAGTGGCCGGCCGCGTATGGGTGACCACCACCGGCAACCCGACCGCCATAACGTTATCCACTGACGTTGGCAATGCCACGGCTAAATGAAGCTTTTACGCACGCCGTTGGATTGAGTTTGTTATGGGATCAACACTTCCATCGCGCCGCGCCGCGTTAGGCATACGCTGGACGAAGGCCAGCCATCGCTCGCGTATAATCGCTCCTTAAGCGTGGACGTGCCAGTTGGACGAGTGAATCGGCAGCCTCTTTGTTCCTCCCGCTTCCTCCAGAAGGAATCGTCTCCCTCCCCCGGACTATTTAGCCATCGTTCGAGTCCTTCATCTTGGCCCAGCACAATCTTCCTCTGCTGCAGACTGTTGTCTTACTCTCGACCTCCTTTGTGCCCTCACGAGCGTCCACCCCATTGGCAAACCTTCTATTGAAATGCTGACGGAGGGAATTGAATGCACCGAAATCGCAATCGCTCCGAAACCTACGCGTAGGTAAGTACGCGTCGCTGAGTACCCCCGGCAATTATGTATCGTTCTCGTTCCATCCCCCCCTAAATCAGCCCTAAAAAAGAACGCAGAATTTCATCATCCGTGTCTATCATCGGAGGATCGGAGCCGCCCCGAAACATTGCCGTGAAACTAATATGAAGGACAGAACGAGGGCTGACAGGGGCAACCGTCGATAAGCGATATTATCACCCTCCACCCCAAGCTTGGCTCGTCCCACTGCATCCAGCGTTCATGAATTCGCGTAGGTTCATCCTTCTAATGGGGTAACAAGTTAGCCATGGCGGACGTCGAGGGGTGTGCCGCGACAGATGTTCCAGCCCCGCTGCTAAGGGGATAATTGAGTATTGTAAGGCGACAACAAAATCAAATTTCATTCTGTGTACACACATTAGCGTCGCTGGGATCGTCGCCTCCCTTTTCATGGCGAACGTACCTACCCCCGGCTGAATATGGAACGACAGATTTTCCGGCCCTTCCAGCGGGCACATCTATGTTCGGGGCCTTGAACG
Organism: Andrena bucephala; assembly: GCA_947577245.1. NCBI lineage: Eukaryota > Metazoa > Arthropoda > Insecta > Hymenoptera > Andrenidae > Andrena > Andrena bucephala. Next base: position 116,220,432 of record OX387715.1, read on the forward strand.
CCATGTAGGCACAACGGAGGAGCAATAAATAATAGCGATAAATAGGAACAAGGATACTCTGTGCACGTTCCGCGAGTAATTGTTCACCCGAGCCCGAGGAAGATTGATTTCTGAAGTCTCAACTGTGACTACTTAGAGCCAGATTAGATGTAAAGTAAGAAGGATAGGTATTTAGGATATAATATAAGAATACCTATAAGAATTTATTACCACAATATCCTAATGTGTCTTCGTCGAGATTCCTGCTCAAGGAGACACCATTTTCCTCAGCCAACTGTCGCAGACAGATACGCCCAAAATGATGTCGCGTTTACGCGGGCTTATTTGTGGTCCTGCGTCCGATTTCCGCGCGGTCCGTCGGGGGACATCCGTCATCTCGTGCTCGGCAGATGGGATACAAACGATTCAGCGGGACGAATCGTCCTCCTCGTTGGCAGATGTCCCCCTCGGCGGTGGCGAATTCTGACGTTTCGCGGCGGAGGATGCTCCGAGAGCGGCGCGATAAAATGTAAATCGCGAGCGATGGACGATGGCTCAAGCAGATGAGCAGTCGATCGTAAATCACGGGCCTACGTTTCACTTACCACTTTTTCTTCAACAACCACGCCGGACGGCTGGCCAGCCACCAGGTTGCCCGGACAGCCAGCAACGTAATTCCTTTCGATCGGTTCGGAGATTAACCCTTAAACGGACTTATTCTGACAGACACGCGCGATCCCTTTTTTCTCACCTCGCCACGCTTCGCGATCCATTCCCTTCTCTGTGGCGATCTTTTTCACCGGCTGACGGCTCATCAGCCAGGAATTTCGGGGAAACGCGCAACGATGCCCCCTCTCTGTACGATTTTTAATAACCCCGGTACAGGGGCTATTAAATCGTGCGAGCCTGGTCGGCTGCAGGGCCGTCAAGTTTCTTCTCACCTTTTGCGCGAAGAAACTGCAACGTCCCAGCTAACCCGCGATTACGATCGCTAAGAACCGACCTGCTCTATTATTCGAGAATAGAGCGATAACGCCTGTAAAGACACGGTGTCTTCAGCCGCTCCTCTAATCGTTTCCCCGGAATCCCTCAGACAGCCAGGCGTCTCTTAATTCAAGCCAACAGGAGCCAGCAATCGTAAAATCGCCCACGTAGAACGGGATACCGTTTTTAGGATCGCAATCTCCGCCGTGCGGCGGATCCTCGTTACGAGAAAAGCTGAGCTGTGGGAAAGCAGGAAGCGTTAGATCCACGGAGCTTATGGGTTCCCCGAACTTCGCAACCGGTTCGCAGGTTCGCGATCCAACGACGTTCAGCAGCTTCTAGGATCTAGCAACGGCGACCTGGCTCTCGAATTACGAATACCTAATTGCCCATTTTTTGCCGAATTAGCGGCGCGCTGCCGCGGAAGAGATCGCGACAGCGTGCGAGGTCCGAGGTGGCGAGCGGCTAGTTGTTTCCATCGGGGTTTTAAGGGCCGCCTCCACGCACTTCCGCCTCCTCTAATCAAGCGGCCGTTGATTGTGAGCTGTGTTATTACGCGAAAAAGCCCGGCCCTGGCCGAGAGCGATGCGGTGATAAAAACAGCCGGGCGAGATTGCTCGTGGAGCATTAACGTGCACAGAAACGCGCGTGCACACGTAGCACGTAGCACGTAGCCCGAGCCGAGTTGCACGCACGTGCAAGCTTAGATGCAGACGCGGTGCATCGGTGCAACGAGCCGCGAGGGCAGCTTATCGATTGCGCTGCTGGCACTTCGTCCGCTTCCACGCTGCCCTCGACCACCCTTTCTTACGCCTCTTTTCCACTGATTACGATCCAGTTTGGATTTTATCGCGACCACTTACGACAAGTTGTTTCCGATGAAATAGACGGTGTCCGCGGGCTTCCATGCCAAGATTCCTTTGGTATACCTATGTCTAACCGCAGCCACTGTGATTCTTTCGCTGCATTCGTCAATTCAGAACAGAGTTAATAATGAGGGACATGGAATTGAGGCTCTGTGGATACTTCAAATTATATTCGATGGAGATTCTATTGCACAGAAGCACTCGAGCTGTCCCCTGGTTCTTCTACCGTCGCCTGCGCAACGATTCCTCCCAGGTCCCATCCCCCAAGGGGCTTAGCTTTCCGCGAGTTACCTCCAAGACGCTGGTAACGTGACCGCTACCCATTACCGTGTTCTCCACTGTTCGCCGCGGCGTTCTACCACGCGATCTCTCTGTCACCTAATAACGCTCCTCCTAATCGGCCGATAAGAGGACACGCGAGTGTCGTTGCATAAATAAAGCCCAGATCTCCCCGAGCCGCGTGCTTCCCGCGAGAAGTCGAAGTTGAGCTATACAGAGCGAAGTCACGCAGACACTACTTAGGTTGCCCCCTGTTCAACGTTGAACGCGACGGAACAAGCGATACCGGCGACAATTAACACGTACCGCGGCTGAATCACCGGTCATCCAGATGTATAGAGAGAATTGGTGGATGTTGAGCGTTGATAATTCGATCAGCGAGACACTCCCGCCGCACCGCCGGGCTCGCTGAAAAGCTGATATGTAAATGGTACTCGTAAATCAACGGCAACGATAAACACGTTCTACGCGTCGGCCTTTTTTATGGGAGTTTTATGAAAATCGGACAATTGAGAGATAAACCGTGGAACGCCGGAGCCGCTGAATATGTACCCGGCGGGCCCAACTACCGAAGTCACAACACGATGAATAACAGATTTCCAGATAATCCTTGCGGAATCTACAAAGGAATACCTAAACTCGGCGAAACTCGAACGAATTGCGGCGTTCCGCTGGCACCGAGCGACGTCTCTCGAATTAACGCAGGGAGGATTGCTGGGTGGTTTCCGTTTCCCTTTGGAAACTGGGAAGCTCGCGCCCTCGGCGGCGGCTGGGAAAAAGAAGAGCGCAGGGGCCAAGAATCTGCGCTTTCCAAAATTCGAAGGGGAGTAATGTTTCGCCGGTGACTCGGCAAACAAGCTGCGCCCGAGAGCGGGCGAGAGCACGAGCTGCTCTACTCTCTTCCCCCGAGCTCTACCTGGAGCTTCTAAACGAGCCGGTGGGCGGGGGGGGGGGGGGGGGAAGGTGATGCATCGCGGGGCGTGACTGGCCGGCCAAAGAGGATTTCGTGGCCAGGATTGTGTTTTGACGTGTTTTGACAAACGGGCGCCATTATACCGGCACCGGGGTACCCAAAGGCGCTTTGAGTGCTACCCGTCCAACCAGGCGACCTAGGTGGCCGTGTTCGAGCAAGCAAGCCTGCGCGCCCAACGATCCTACGAAACAATTACACCACCGGAAGCCTCTACTTTGAGCTTCACCGAACGCCAATTTCCCGACCAGACGGGGGCCACAGCTCTGCGGATGCTGCCTTCCACGGGCATTGTTCCACTCCACGGAGGACGCTCTACACGCGTCGGAGACCCGAGAATCCGTTGACCGTAACTACTTGAAATACATGAAACAGAGACGCTCGCGTGTTAATTTGGCTCTGAGGGACTTGGGACAGACGACGACCCACCGTCACAACCTGGTATTCTTTAATTCAATTTCAAGACATTTATCCTGGCTCAGGTGATTAAAGGATAGCAGGTACCATTTGAGTGTGCCTGGTACAGATGTCACAGGGGAAAACAAGCAGGATAAAGAATGCCACCGGTGGCCTCCGGAGGATGTAAACCGGGCGATAAGAATTCCCTTGTAAATTGAAGCGTTACAGTTTCAGGTGGCACCGCGCTAGTTGCTAATTAATATTAATGCTGCACGGTCGCGAGAGAATTCAATTCGCGGAGGCACGGCGAGATAAATTAACCGCTTATCGCCATCTCGGTATTTCCAATTAATTACGCGACAGATTACGATCTTCCAATCGCGCGGACCGAAACAAAGCGGGTAGAGGAGGGGGGGGGGGGGGGTCAACGTGGCGGCGGTAATAATATTATAAATGAAGAATTAACGTAAGAGCGTGGCAGCTGATGAGCAGCGAAACACGAGTATAACGTCTCGGATACATTTACGAATCGATGAGAAGTCGAGTGATACTCGTTAACAAGTGTGCCCTCGGATACTTTGTCGTGAAATCCTCACGATGTGGGAAAATTCCCTTTGTTGCAAAGCCCTCTGGGTTTAGAGCCACGGGGCCGTTTCAGTTGGAAACACGTTTTCGAGACGCCTCCTCCACCCGAACGCTCCACCCTCTGGTACCATGAGAGCGGAACAACGGACGATCTTACGAATCTGTAAACTACCGACTAACATCGTGTCTGGCAGGCTATAAGTCGACCAGGGATCCCCGTCGAAATTATACGGGGTGAACCGACGACCATCTCTTAATATCCGGAATACGAGGCTCACCGGGGAATTGGTTTTTTAAACCCCATTTGGTAATTTCGGAATTCTAACGGGAACCGTGGATCCTGCTCCTTCCCGCCACGGAATAATCCCACGTGTGAACGGCTCTGTAGATAATCGATTTCAGCTAGCAATCATTGAGAGTCGATCAGTTTATGATTCCCCGAAAACATGTGAAAATACGCATCCTCGGCGGTCGTGCGTAGTCATGCCGATGGTGTAGTACAGGAACCGAGTTCTCGGCGTCGTTTATCTTCAACAGGATTATAATAAACGACAGCGATTTAGGGAACGAGCGAAAGGATGTTGCATGGGAATAAAAGGATAAAAGAATCTGTATGTTTTTCCTGCCGTCTCCCTTCGGCGACGCAGAAAAGGGAGAAGGGACACAGCTGTCCGCTTCCCAGTGCTTTCTTTTTCGTTCCTGGCTACATCTCGCTGAGAGAGTCTTCGGCGGTCCTGTCGATGCTGCCCTCTACTCGGAGGCGGCTGCATTAAGATTCTCCTGTTCTTTCAGAAACTCTCTGATCAAACGCCTGTGTAGATTCGATCTGCTGTATAGAAATTATTCAAACACACACTTCACTGCATAGCGCAACAATAATTTTAAAAAAATGTTACAATTTAGAGAAGACAGAATACGAAAGGAATCAAACTTAAGGGCGAACTTACTCGATGTTCACTTTCGCGGAAAGGCCTCGAGAAGGAGCTCTGCAACCCGCGTAGGCACGATTAAAAACGAATTTTTGCCTAATCACCAGCGACCAAAGGGAAACGCAGTCGAATATTTACGACTGGCGAGCAGAGCGGCAGTAAAGATTCGAGCAGGAGCAAAGGGAAGGAGCTCCTTAATTTCCCTTAACGACCGTCCACGTCGACCGTTACAACGGTCAACCGCGGCGTAATCACGAAGTCACGGAAACGTAAGGCTCGCTATCAAACGTCGCGGTTTAATCACCTCCATATTGAGGCTCGATCACGTATGCAGAAAAAAAGGCCGGCTACCGGTCTTTCGAGGGGGCACTCGTCGCGCTGGTCGACCACCGTCCGCGGTGTCGACTTTCCTAATCACGCTTGCAAGGGGGCCCGGTTGGTCGATGCTAATGCGTCCTGCTGCCTCCACGGCTAACAAACGCCACCAAGGTGGCTCGGAGCGTCTTCGGGACTGCCAGGGCGTAACCGGGCGATCGTCCTGATCATTAGAACCATCCGCCCTTACATGCCAGCGATAATGAATACATAGTTCCACGGGGGTGGACCGATTGACCGAGCAGAACCGAGGCGATGCAGGATGATCCCTTGCATGACTCTCGGAACACGTGTTCCTTGTTCGTTCCGAGGCGGGAGAGGAAGAATCGAGCGTGGTGCTCGAAGGTTGTTAGCTGCCGTGGAACGTTGCGAATGATTCCTATTTCTTCGACCTATGTTTCAACACGAATCGGGGAAAGGTATGCGAGGGGGCACTGGGAAAGTGAAGTCAACTGCCAATCACCGGAAGGGAAGCCATTTAAGAGGCAGAGGTAATGAATACATAGCGCTTCGAGGTGTAATAACTTGCCAGCGAATATACGAGCCGCGAAAATTGCTAGGAAGAAACGCACGAACGTCTTTCTGCCACTTACTGCAAATTATCTAGCGGGGGATCGTGATCTGAAGGTATTTCAGGTGGTCGGGGGTAATGGTCGAATTTCAAGGGTAAGGTTTTCGCATTTAACGTTAGGCGAGATTCAAGGATGAAGGGGAGGCAGGTACGAAGAAAAACGTAGTTTACTGCCTCGGATAAAGAGGTTTTCGAGAACGTGATATTGTAATGGTCGGACGCGGCGGGGAAAAGGGGACGAGGTCAAGGAAAGCACGCTCCGACTGCAAAGGATGCCGCAGGACCATCAAGGATATCGACGGCGGTCGGTGTCGGCGGATCAAGAAAAGGATGTTACGGTATCGCCAGATAAGAATCGATAGGACCCTGGCGAACGGAGAAAGCAAAGGGTAGACGGGTGGACTGCGCGGACAGGCGAAGCAACTGTCGAACAAAAGATCCTGCAGAATGAAACCAAAGACGTGATTGAATAATTACTCTACTGCCTAAAAACCCTTCCACAGAATCCTCCACTTTCTTTCTCAATTCAATACTCCGAAAATGCTCAAAAGGAGAATTCAAACTTACAGCTTCAATATTCAGTTGCGATATAAGTAAATTGCTTTCGTGCTGGAAGCACTACTTACTCACGATTTTTACTGCTTGTACAGCGGTGACATCAATGGTCGGATCTCTGGATCGCCTTTAGATCCAGGTATACAAAGCTAGCCCCCTTTTTTTTCGGCCTTCCAGTCGTGTAGATCTTTTCAAAGGTCCGCACTTAATAGACCCCGGGGACCCTGGCGACTTGTTTGGACGTTTGTGGTATAAACAGAGCGACACCTGGTGATCTATGCACTCGCCTTGTCGGGATGAAACGAGCCGCGAAAGTCCACGAGCTTTCGGTAGGTATTCCAAGTGACTCCGACTACACAATGCTGGACCAAGGACGCGGAAAAGTCGCCTTTTCACGGGGATCTGGGTGAAATCGATAGATCAACTGACTCTCGTGTCCTTCGCGACACATTTGACCGCGTCACCTCGATCGAACCTTCCCATTGGGTTTCCCTTTCAAACTTAGGAGACCACTATCCCCTGACTTTTCGAAGCAGCCGAACTGTCCAAGGAGAATAGCGGAGCAACTGTTCGCGAGGAAGATTAGAACGTTTCGCGGGACATCGCGGAGTGTATCCAGTCAGCGACTAAAGTAAGCTATTAAATTCTTCAAATAAGCCGCCACGGATGAATGTGATCGCCAATTAGGCAAGCGTGGTACGCCTTTATGTAGACGAGATTATTCTCGAGCCACGGGAAGATCGGTAAGAACGCTGATACATAAGGAGGACGCGCGCGCGTCTGGAAAGGAGAGGCTCGTTCGCGTTGCATTCCGTCCTTCCTTTTTCGGCCGACGGCAGCGATTTTTCCTCGGCGGAGAGGCCTTTTTTCCCTCGCTAGGCTGCTGCACAATTGGGAGCGCTTCATATATAGTTGTGTGTCCTGCATAATATCAAGAACGTAACGCGTTTTATGGCTACGACCACCCAGGATGCGTTTCAACCTCCGCTCTGACGGACGCAACGTTCGGGATGATTGCTTACAAGAAATCCCTCCTGTTGACGTTTCTATATAACCGTGCAGCGTGACGTTCTGTCGGCTGATGCGCAACTTGGTCGCAAATCAAGCGTCGACCTCGATTAATTTAATTAATTCGACGGCTGAGTGGTTCCGTACTTATTGTCCGAGCAGCTTCGCTGAAGGAAAATATGTGAACGCTTCGTTTTGGTACTTCGAATGGTGTATCTACTTATATTCCACTTTCTTCTACCACGGAAGATGTGAAGTGCAGCAACAATTCGCGACGGAACAATGACTATCGATGTAGAAGACAGTAAACTTCCCACGAACACCGTAGAATCGAAGAGCATTCTACGAAAAGGATCTCTTACGTACGTTTACGGGCGCCTAGAATTGCACTTTTATCTATTCGCTTAAGATCGTGGTCGTCGCGGCGACCACCCAAGGTGTCCGCTTCAGTGTCGCGGCGAGGGACGTTTCTCAAGGTTTTCGCGTATCACGAATGGCGTTGACAATCTTCGAGCGAGAGAGACGGAGGGAGGCAAGTCGGTGGTGAGACTCTCGGATGTAACCGTAGGAGGTCCTCCATTTCGATTCACAGCGGTCCTGAGGATCTTGTCCTGGGAAAGCCATAAAAGGTGATCAAGTCGTGCTGATCCAGAGACATCGACCGTGGCACGTAGCCCGTACGTCGCATGAAAAGATGAAAAAAATTCGCCGCCCCGCTTCGTCGATTGAAAGGGCCATTCTCAGATTCAGGGGAGGGGGCTGCGTTCCTGTTTATTCACGCGCCCTGGGCGAACGGTCGTCGAATCGCGACCCAAAATCCTCGGGGTCGGTAGCTAAAACTCTGCCGCGTATAATCCAAAGTAATTCGTGATAAAAGTCACGTTCTTTCGCCAATGAGCAATCGAACAGAGGATTATCCACTTTGACACGAATTTTCGAATGAAACTCAACGACAGGTTCGTGAATACTTAAGTACCACTCATATGCACGAGGAAGCTTTCTCAGTTTCCGCAGAACGTCCTTAAAAGAAGGATAGATTGAAAGAGGAGGACACAATGGTGGGTGGGTGTAAAAGGACAACGACAAAGGGGCAACAATTACTTTATTTTGACTTTGCGGCTGGCCTGGGGATGTTTCAGTCCTCCCGCGGCCCTTTGTCCCACGGGCTCCGTGTCGGGACGTGGAAACGCGGCAAAAGGGGATCCCGCGGCGCATTTACCTGTTTCGTACCTGTCAACTGGGTGGCAGAAGATCACGCCGATCTCCCGTATCGCGACAAATGGTCTTAGACGCCTGGTCTTTACCGCACCGCCGAATTCTATGCCGCACCCATCGAGTCAAAGGCAGAGTCATCCAGCGCCGAGTCGGACAACCCCTTGGAATCTCTGCTTCCTCCTTTCAGATCACGCAACGTTTGCAAACAATCCGTTCGGGGGAGATTTATGACGGCGGGGGTGGATTCTCCACGCGGACGTTCGAGTTTTAAGTCCGATGCGCGAGGCTAAGTTTGCTGAGCGAAAAGGGAGGAAGGGTATCGAAATGTTTATGTGGATAAATCGATAGTTTGGGATGGCGAGAGGGATTTCAGAGTTTTAGAACCGTTTTGGGTAAAGTGTAAATTTGTGCTTGAAACTTAATTTTGATAGTTAGGTAGGGGAAATTAGGACAAAACCGGGTACCTGGGTAAAACCGGGACGTGCTATTATTTTTAAAACGGCCTTAAATTTTCCAACGTCGTTGCAGCGACATATTGTCACGGTGTGCATTGTTTCATCACCGAAAGACGATCGTCTTACAATCGTGCATAGTAAGGTTATATCGTCTTGTGTGTGTTTTGAAGGCTCTGATCTAATTTTCGATAGTTAAGAAACTTCAACACTTCTGACAGTGTTCAGGTAAGTACTTTTTTGTGTGAATTATGTTACTTGTTGCATATTAAAGTGTAAATAACTAAGACAGTTTGTTTGTACTTCGTCCTGGTATTGTTGATAATTCGTAATATTTACAAAATTGTTTGCTGGGGCAAAGCCGTACGGGGTAAAACCGGGTACCTGGTTTTGGACAAAATGTGTATAACAAAGAAACGAAAAAAAGGAAGTTATCAATATTAAACTCAATCTTAATAAAGGACTACAACTAAAGAGAAAGAAAACCACAAAATTCAACAAAATACGGAAGGATAATGATAACAGTGGTGATGAAGACGGTGAAGACATTTGCGTTTAAGTCCAAGAATCCTATGGTTCATCCAAATTGAATGAAGGTTGGTTGCAGTGTACGGCTTGTTGTAAGTGGGCTCACGAAGGTTGCACTGATTGGGGGATTGAAGAATTGGACGAATTCCGTTGTTATAGGTGCTAGGGCCAGTTTTTAGTATGGTACCCGGTTTTACCCAGGCCATGGGGTAAAACCGTAAAAACGGACCATATTTTAAATCGTAATTTTTTGGTATTTGTTATTATATTGAAAAAAAAATGGATATATACTATTATTTAATAAAGAGTTTATTCTAATGAATCCTAATTTCAATTTCTTTTTTACATTAATAATGTCAAAGTTATGAGCTTTAGTAATAGAAGCCTACGGTATTTGTAACTTGTCCAGCGATTCGTTAAGAGCCGCTTGTGAATGGAAAGAATAGAAGTGTCGAAATTCCTGCGTGGAATTCGTGGCAGCGCGCAACGTTAACGTGAAACCTTCCCTCGAAAATTCTAAAGAGTCGTTTCAAATGGAAATTCGTAAAGCGATACTGTGACGATTTCCATGCTTCACGACCGAAATCCGTAATTCGGAAAAAACACGGGCGACACTGAAAAATCGACTCGAAGCTGCCACGACGACCTGTTTTGCAATTGAATGATCCAATTTCGAGGGTGGGACCGGTTTCACGACATGCGTGACCACGGTGGCAAACAATCGATGAGATGAAGATTTATGAGTAGAAGTTCTCAGTGGACTTCATCTTCGACTAAATAGTATTATGAGAATAAAATAAGCTTGTAGGTAAGTAAAAGAACATGTGCAAGATCAGTGACTCACTCAGGATTTAATCTTGGAAGGAGCCGAGTTGAGGGGATAAAAATATTTTCAATATAAATTCAATAAAATTCATTAGGCGATTATAAAAATTGATTTAAAGAATAAAATCCAGTTTTCTTTTCTTCTTACAAAGCACTTGGGTTACTTCAGTCGTGGTTAAATTAATTTTCTTTTTCCTTTTTAATTGGGGGTGCCAGGTGCTCCCTCCTCTGGATTCGTCACTGTGCAAGATTACTTCTGCAATGACTTGGTACAGAAACCCTGAAGAATCTGCATCTCGAAGACAGATTGCCGAAAAGACGCTCAGAGTACGAAGTCTCTCGGAAAATCACTTGAGAATGCATTGAAATTATGGAAGGACGACCGTGTCACCCTGTTTTGCACTTGAATGACCCAATTTCGACCCTCGACGCGGCGACCTCACGAGGTGTTCGCGAGAGACCGATCCCATTCGTGTCTTTGTACGTACTAAAGGAAGCCCATCCTCCTTTGCAAATGAATGGAAAAGCACGGTTGGTGCTCGAGGACTCTGATTTTCCGCGGCGACAATCTCGTTGACTTTCTGTCACGTTTCCTCATTGTGAAGCGACCGTGCGAGCTCGAGGGCTTTAAGGTTCTCCTCATAATGCAATTATGCGGGTCTACGAGCGGTTCCCTAAGATTCCGACCGGAGGAAAAGAGATTTAAAAAGCTCGTGTTATGGTAAACGAGCCGTTTAAGCCGTTTCTTCATGCAGTACTGATCATGGTGCACCGTGGCGTTGGGAAGTCCATGGGCGCTTTTGTGCTCCTGAAACCACGCGTGAAAAGGTGTTTTCCATGTAATGTGGAATCCCCCATTGTGTACCTAATTTCTCTTACAATCGTCCAGATACGTATTCCAATACACTCGCGCTAAATCGTTCAGCTGCCAATGCGCAGGCAAGCCGGGAAACAGATGACGCTGCCGACGTGATGCATGCGACGTTCAACATCGAAAGCATGTTACGAAATTACCGCAAGTATTGACCGCAATTTGACAGCATGTTGCACAAACCAGTAACTACCTCGCCTGAAACGATGATGCTGCATTCCGCTACGGAAGTCGGTGCCACAGTTTGCTAACGAAGAACGGGTGGAACCTCGAGGTGGATGGCACGTAACCTACCAACTGTATACAGCACTTCCTTACCCAACATTCTTCTTATCCCGTGGGAACAAATATCGCGTATCGGACTCGCTGAACGTTTCTCGCACTTAAGAAAGCAGACATCGCTGCTGAACCGATTAAAAAGAGTAACGCGGTTAGTGCAGTTGCGATTCTTCGTTATCAGGAATCGAAAAGAGCATGCTGCGCGCGCACTTTCTCCCCGACTTCCACTCCTATCGGTAATCAGGAACAGGCCAGTCCTAATCAGCTGGCGATCAGAAAGCCGCGGGAGAACTGCGACCTGAAAAAGTGCAAGTACGCAAAATCACCGGTGGAAAATGAGTTCTGCAATACTCAGAGGCTACTGGGCAAAATCCAGAATCTGAAGAAAAGCATTCAGGATTTGGAGGCCGTCCAGGAATGTGGCAGACAGGTAAACGATAGTTTAAGTGATCTAAATAGGGGCTACACAGGCTAACGCGAATTGCAGGAAAGTCCGAAGAAGAGGAACATCCTCACTCAGACGGAGGATTTAACAGTGACGGACCTGAACAGCGCTAGGGAGGTCTTAACCAATTGTATAACGGAGATGACGAAACTGAAGTCGTTCCTGGGCGATGAGAATTGCTGGTGGAGGATATTTAAGAATCGAGAATTCGGCTGTTGCAAGCAGAAGTCTCCTCATCTTCACGGGGTCTTGGATGGGACCATGGTTACCTTGAAAATGTTGGAGGAGTCACTCGATGTGCGTGTTCCTCCATTGCGAAGAAGTATATTATCAACGCGGAGTAGTGCATACCCACATTGTGTTTTGATTTTAGTCGGACGTCACGACTCCAGCGCAGATCAAAGGGACTTCCACGCCGATCAGAGCGACTTCCACGCCGATCAGAGCGACTTCCACGCCGGTCAGAGCGACTTCCTCGCCGGTCAGAGCGACTTCCTCGCCGGTCAGAGTCGGTTCGCTAGAGTTCTCGAGCGTTAAAGCGGAATTCGAGCAGAAGGAAAAGTTCAGGGAGCAGTTCACAGACACTATCGAGGACGATAACACAAAGTACATGGACCTTCCCGATGGATCTGTTCGAAACGCAAAATTTGACAGTTCAAAGTAAATCTAAGCTGTTGTATAAATCAAACGAGGTTCTTTACTTTCGTTGTAATTGCCATTTTAGAACGACGGATTCTTGCCAGCATCATTGTCCCACGTCTTGTACATTTGAAAGCCATAGTACCGCGATTGCTGGAAGTTCGAGAGACACCACAGACTTCACGATGGATAATAGAAGACAACTCGATACCGACGCGGCCAGAATGTCCCCACAAGATATGGAATTGCCATCTATGGAATTGCCGAACAACGCCAGTTCTTTTGGTAAAGTTTCATGGAGCAAGTGAAAATGTCACTGATCTTTGAAGACGATTAGGGCGAACCTTTAAATTTCCATTTTCAGCTAAGCCACCCAAGAGTATATATTTCACGAGAAGCTTGATGGATGTCGGGTATGCATCGAGACCTGAATACACGTTCAGCAGCGAAAATACAGCGAGCAAGAGAATTCTTGCCGCTGACGTCAGTACCTCCATGGACTTCCTCACGGTATTATTGTCAAAAAATGAAGAGCAAGGGGAAATAATTGGGAATGTCACAAAACAGCGTTACCGAGAAAATTAAGTTTTAATACTATAGTCCATCAATAAAGATGTTTGATCTTGTTAGGTTCAATGAATTTTCTTATTTAATTTTCTTTTAAATAAAATAAAAATTTACCCTGACGACAGAACATTACGCTTAACCAAAGAGTGGGGACATTCCGTATTTTATTCCATTGCAGAGAGGAGATTTCCTGTTTTTAATCAGTATACCACGTCTTTAACGTTATCATATGGAGATATTTGAATTGTATAACCCTTTGTGGTTCAACTGTGTTCTCAGTTGCAACCAGAAAATCTTATTATATAAAGCAGAAAGTGTTTGCGTGTTTGTCTGTCGCCTAAAAACTTTCGAACGGTAAACTCTGAGGTCACGAAATGTGTCCCAGCTGATTACGCCTAGCTAATCCAGATCAATGTGACTATTTTCACAAAAAAAATTATAAAATCGTAATTTAAATTTCGAGCGAAGCCGAGTAGTAAATCACGAAAAATGGACATTCCCGGATTTCCCCTTACCCTCCAAATATTTTTGCAGTGTTTCGCGTGGAATCACGTAAAGATATAACCACGTCTGAACTTGTAATCTTTCCTAGGATATTCCATTCGACAATACCGTATCGACAACGAAGTTTGCGAGGAACGCGGTCGAAAAAAGTTTTTCCCTGAGTCCATCAAAAGTGATCGGCAAGACTCGAAGCGCCAATAGGAAAAAAACGGAGACATGGAATGTAAGGCAGTGAAATAAAAACGTAAAAAAAATTGACATACGCGTGTTTCAATGGCACCACCCCAGTTAAATAGAAACAACATTCGTTTCACTTCAAAGGCCAAATTTTAGTTCATCGTTTCTTTGATCAATTTTATTGCAACATGCTACCGTTACGAATCAAGTGTATAATTGGATAATTTGCGCCGGAAACTATTGAAAAGCGTTCGGGCTTTGAAGCAACTATGGAGGAGAATACGGATGAGAGATAGAAACGAGGTTAGAATGTTAATATCATACGATGGACTTGACAGATGTCCTGCCTGTTTTATTTTGCGACCCGTAGATATTCATCCATTCGGAAGTTTCATTTCTGTTTCCTTTGATTCCGACACTAAAGGAATACGAAATGGAACGAGTCATCACAGTAGTAAGATGCCCTGCACCCTTCAGCGACGCGACTTTGCCAATGGGCACCAAAACGATATTGATACTCCGTGAACGAGCGTTACTTCGATCGCCGTCATCGTCCGCTGCCGGCTCCTCCTCCGAAAGCACGTACTCTAGCGACAGTGATAATTAATCGCGGCTGGTGCGTGCGTCCTAGATGTATCATTACGAAAATTGGCCAGCAGAGTCGAAGAATCGAGGGAAATCGACGGGACGCGAAGCTTTGAGAGTAGCCCAAGAGATGAATGGAGCCGAGTTGAACGACACAGAAAAGGCGCAAAAAAGTGGCGAAATAAGCGATCAAATTTACAGACAAAGGGGCAGATCTCGTTAAACGGGGGAATGCACAAAGGGTCGAGGAACGACGACGACGAAAAAGAGAAGAGGAGAATACTGAAAAGGTATCAGGTATCAGAGACACAGGAAAACGAGCAAACATTCGACGCTCTGTCCAGCCAGAATACCTACCAACCGGCGACTTCCGGTGGTTCAGTTTGCGAAGGCCAGACAACGGAGAAATCAACGAGCACACATGGACGCCCATCGAAGCCGAATAAAAAACGACATTCCAACAATCTGAAGGATTTCGAAAGAAGAATCAAATCATCTTTCGCCCGAGCTGGCTGTTCGAAGCATTGCACTGGGATCAAAGACGCACACGCTCCAAGGTTCGTCATTTTATTCCTCTTTCGTCTAAGGGGCCGTTCTTAAATTACGTAAGGGGAATTTTGGCGATTTCTTACCCCCCCAATATCAAATAAGATTTGATATTGCAACTCCCTTCTTGCGTAATATTTTTTTACATTGAATTTTTCCAGTTATTAAAATTCTTTTAAAAGCTTATATAATTAATTTAACTCGGTTTCGGTAAATTTAAACTAAAACAATTTTTCTGAAATATTAATGATAGAATTTGTGTTTATTGAAAATTAGGTTAAAAAATATTACGTAAGACGCTACTTGACACCCCCCTCCCCCTTGTAAGAAACCGTAAGAAATTCGCAACCCCCTCCCCCACAAAAAAGCCGTACGCAATTTAAGGACGACACCTAATGAAACGTGGCACTATTTACAGGCGGTGCTAATTAATATTTCAGCTACAAACCGACGGTATGCACTTCGGTGAAGAAGAGCAGATGGGAGTCTAGGCTAAAGAAAAGCAAAAGGAAGCTGAGGCAAATTTCGAACCAATTGAAGGTGAGAGATAAGGGTTTGCTTATCGCTGTAGTTTTTACGATGCTTGATGCGTTTAAAGAAGACGACAAACAAGTCCGTGAGGAAGATTAAGAATACATACAGGAACTATGTAGCGAGAAGGGCGCAGGGATTCACGTGTGATCTGAAAAGATGCGAGAGCACTTTGCGGGACTGCTCCGCGAGCTCTTGCACGAAGCCTCACATGCTTTTCAGTAAATTACACCAGCAGAATGAGAAAATTACGAGGGACAAGGATCAGAGGCGTTCCACGGTATGCCGTTCGAAGGTGCCTCGATCAGAGACACTGGCTAACGAATTGGACACACATCGCGAATCGAAGCGTGTAAAGGATAAATCGATCGAGACAAAAACCGACAAAGCAACGAACACGTGAAGGTGAATATAAAACACCCATTCGTATAAACAGTTTGTATAAAAAAATCTTTTCAAACCAGAGTCCTTCACAGTGCGTTTCAATGTATATTATTTCTTAAACTACTCGCATAAAAAAGTCGACTTGTGTCAACAGAAATTGGTGTCTCTTAATAACCCGGGGATTTAATCTCGGCGATCTAAAGAAATCCTAGGGAAAAAGCATAAAGTGGGCCCGGAATAATTATCTATTTAACAACGAAGCCGGTAAAGTAAAAACTACGCGAATAAAAGTGGCCACTTACGAGATGACTTTCCGTTTTCTTCCTGGTCGCTTCACTTTTCTGCCATTCGCTGTCCATTACGTATTTAGCCAGCGGTTAATAAGTGATCGTCCCGGGGGATCGGGTAATCAGCGGGGAATCAATTTGTCGACGGAAAGTCGGCGAGATTGACGAGGATGATAATCGGGGATCGCGTCTCGGGGAACGGTTCGCGTCTGGCTCGATGATTCGATAATTCGACTGACTCGGGGCGAACGAGTGTGCCGGGACGAGCGAAAAATAAATGAGAGGGACAAGATCGCTGCCCACCCCTCGCCCCGTTCAATCGCTTGGTGCGCTCCTTAGTTACGTGGGCGCTAAGCAGCGATATATCACCAGCCGGTATTCACCATGGCAAATCGACTTTTATTGCTTTATAGCGGCTGTAAGCTGGCCCCGCACCATTCCGAGCCGCGCGTGTAATCTGGATGTAAGGAGCTCGTTATTACGGCCGGTCCATTCACGATCAAACTTCCTTTTCACCGCGCAGCCGCGGTGCCGGAGTCACCTGGATTAGCTGTCTCCCATCGATGACGTTATCTGGCATTTTCGTCTTTCACACCGTTTCTGGAAACGCGACCACGGGGGAGCTGCGCGGCCGAGGAGGATCCTCGAGTACAAAGCCGCGCGTGCATCGTAATTGAGAAGCAAGATTAACCCTCGACTGGTAGGATGAGTCAATTGACTCCAATCGAAAGAGTAAACAACGGCTTAATCAAAGTTCAACGACCCATTGAAAATGGAGTATACAGAGCCTCGAGGTGGATCACTTTAATTCTACGCTACTACTTAGGTAATTGAAGATCAAATGAATGAATGCTACGCGGTTCTATAACATTCGTTGCTCGGCGGGTCTGATCGGTGTTGGCTGGCGTTCTTTCGACGCTCCAGGAAATCAAGGGAGGAAGTATCAATACCTTTCATAGGTGTGGGAAAAAGGACACTTCTCGAAAAGAAGTCGCGACTGTACCACTGCGCCTCGATACACCGACTCGCGTGCTTCTTTTTCCGTGGCGGGCTGTCAGCGCAACCGCTCAATCCGCGTGATTAACCTTCGACAGACCCTGTCGAGGACAATTTTCCACGATCGCAGGTTCATTTACCAGTACCCTCCTCTGGTACGCGTATCACGAACAGGCGCGCGCGTACAAACGCAAAGACACACACGCACAGAGGCACACATGCACAGATAGAGCACCGACCGACCGCCGCATGAATGGCGTGTTTTCCTTATTGGCTGATTGAATAATACATGTAACCGAATAGTATTAGACCGGTCGAGCGCGACACGCGATGCCCATGACGCCTGTCATGTCGTGCGGGTCATGTGTCAGGATTTTGACGAGTTGTTTAGCCCGGCCGATTTATCGACCGAGATGTTGTAGCGTTCCGCGTATATGTACGAGCTGCTTTCTACCTCCAGCCGAACGATTAATGACGCGAACGGAGATAAGGGGCCCAGGATTTATGGGGGATTTTCTTTGACGATAAATTATATTTCGCGAATAGCTTGCTCCGCTCGCGCCCCTGGATTCGCGGATTTCAAGGGCGATCCACGAGCTGGAATTACTCGTTCAGTGTCCTTCGTTCCCGCGCGATCGATACCCAGCATCGGGGATGGCTTGGAAGTAGCCTTCGTTTGTTTAAAATTCAGCGTGCTCGCGAGTATTCAGCGCGGTTAGTGTTGTTAATTTCCTTTTGATTGGAGCGTCGCGAGAGCACCTCCAAGTGTATCGTAGCGACCTGTGCGCCGCGAGACTCGCAGCGAGGAGAACAGGGGAGGCGGTTTCTTGACGCGGGGCACGCCACAGAGCCATGGCATAAATCACAATGAAACGCGCGGCTCATTATACTTGCAGGCACTCGTGTAATTGCGACGGGCGTGTCCACGTGTGTTTACCCGTGCAGATCCAGCGTTTCGGTGCGCTCGCACCCGTGTATCGCGTCTCTTTCCCTCCTGGCCGACACGACCACGGCCACGGCCGTGTCGAATCCGCTGCTTTTCGCGGGGCGGAAATACACGGCCGGATATGGGCGTGACGCGTGGCGCGGAGTTAAAAACGGCCCGCGTCGCTCGGATTATATGTATGTACAGCTTTTCGTATGTAGCAATTGTACTCACCGTGACGATGTCCCCCGAGCCCTGGCGTCCAAGCAAGGATGTTCTGAGTTGTGGGCGATAATTTTCAGCCGTTCTTTCGCTTGGGACGCGTGCAGCTGGTTTGGTGGCTAGATGGAACCTAGGAAACTTAAATAGTAGGTAGATAGATGGAGGGAATTATTTAATATTGGTTGTGGGGTAGGTGATTTAATGAAACTAGTTTTTTTGTAACTACAATCTAAAATTTTAATTAGGAAAGGAGTTGGAATATACGTATTTCGAATGACTCCAACAATAGCCGAGAGAAAGAATGTTGGTGCCCACTGGGTCTAATCAGTAAAGGAACATCTTTCTAAGTAAAGGAATTCCTCTTAGAGTGTTGATTCAATTTTTACCATTACATTCCAACACGCACTCACGTCAGACACGAAATATTCAATATTTAATATTGATGGGGTTAATGGTAAATGTAGAATATTTGTGTTTCTATGATAATTAAAATACCAATAGTATTCTGTATCAATGGGAGATGGAGTTTCTATAGAGTAAGGGGTCTCCCTACCTTGACGGACGAAAAATGATGCGAACTTTGGGAATTTTTTAAAACAAAACCATTAAATATAATTACTTCCAGCTTGGTGGATATATTTGTCAATGTTTAGAGAATATGGCAAAAAAATTGTATGCAAAAATAGTGGTTATATCCGGAGTTATAGTGCTTTAAATAGAGCGCCTTACAAAAATCATATGCGCATGGTTAGAATAAAATCAGATGTTGTAATTGTCTGAAATAGAAAATTAAAAAATTTGTGTAATCTGTATGAGTGTGACTATCGTCCGAACTACTTAGATTAAATGAGAAATACTGAAATGTAAAAAAAAAATTGCAGGGTCTAAAACAGACTTCGATTTCTGCAAAAAAATTCATTGTTTTTTTAAGACGCACAAGTCTAATTTTCCAAAAGCCGACTTAGTTTCAGTACCAGCGAGAATGGAACATCTTCTGAAGATATATGCCAAGTTTGAAGTAAATCGAGTGATTGGTTTTTGAGATATCATACTACCCAACTCGAAAAACATCGTTTTGAGAAAAACGTGTTTAAAGTTTTAGGTACCGTTTTTTTAAAATTAATTTGTTTGTAAAATGTTGCCTAAATATGTGAAATGTAGGCATACAGTTTTCAATTAAAATAATTTGAGGGTTTCTCTTAAAAAAATCCCGAATATCGCGCTCCTTTTCTTAAAAAATCCCGAATATCGCGCTCTTAATGCAAGTGTTTTGATATCATGATGCACTAATGTGTTGACATGACACGTACAATTATAATTAACAATTGCATCGAGAAAAGGCCACGCTAATTTACACTTCACTCAGAACCCCTACCACAACGTTCCCTTTAAAACACCTAAACTTGGGTGGGAGGGCGAAAAGTCGGGAATACGCTAGCAGCGAGCAAAACAAAGCGGGGTGAAACTAAGCCCGTAGCTACCTGCGGTGAAAACCAATTCGGCAGCAAAATGTATACAATAAATTCAACACTACCGCCAACACCATGGAATTTGTCCAACAATTTCCATTCGTCCCATTACAAACACCCCCTTATTCTGCCTGCATACTTCCATTACCAAAAACCAGCATACTCACCTCTAAAGGTATCGTCACTCAGCGTAAGTTTGACTATTAAATCGGTGCCATCCGATGAGCATGTGCTAAGATGTTAAATGCCCGAGGAACCTAGGCCTTTCGTCGACCACCGATGAATTACTGTCACCGTTTTGTTTCCATCCGTGCGGTTTACGACCCCCTCCCCTGTAACCGAAACTGTAGCGCGATCAGCCGCGAAACAATGGAAAAGGTGAAACGTATCCAGCGACGAGGCAGGTACCCGCTGAGAAAGGGGAACGGCCACCCGCGGTCTTTACACCGAGGTTCCGCAATTTTCACGCTTTTCCCTCGTTCATTCTCCTCCCCGTTTCGCCCGCGTCTTATGCAAATGAAGCGCCGCGACGGATAACTGGCAGGCAGAGCGGCTTAACTGGGGCCAGGGCCTCTTGTCCATCGTGCAGGATTCGTCATGGATCGTTATTTAACGGTGACCAGAAACGGGGCTCGACACCCGAGGTCGGCTATTAAAGCGGCGCTTAACACCGTGTACTACGTTGCTTATCGATACCTAGCCAGCGATTTATCGCGGAATTTCGCGTCTCGGCGCCTGTCGCCTGTTATTTCGACGCGACGATTCATTCTCTTTTGTAATTTCCGGATAAATGGATGATGAATGATTTTCGGATCGCAGAATGTTCCTTCTTGCGTGGATAAAATTCGCGGCCGGTAAAGGGAAAGTGCAACATTTTGCGCATATCTCATTCCCGTGCTCCTACTTTATCTTTCTCGTTGATTAAGAATTTCGATACCGTATCTCCGCACCTTCGGTACACAGGAAATACTCTTCTTAATTGAATTCTTTCGCAAAAGGGAACAGCTAAAAACGCGGCATACTGTTAAATACCAAGGTAATACACGTTTTCATATCTCCCGGAATGTAATTGATCCGACGCGCGCAACGTTTCCTCGAGCTGCATGCCAGTAGACGAGACAGAAATTCCGATTGATGAAAGTAGTCTAACGAGCGTGAAAGGGAAAAATCGTCGTCCCGGTGTACACGCGAATCTCCGAAGGAGTAACGTAATAAATGTATTTAAAAAATAACAGCGTCCCCCGTAATCGACGGCTCAATTACATCGGAACCAACTCCATCAACCGAGCACCACCATGCGGCGTCCAAATTACACCCATAAAGATCGCTTTTAAGCGGCTGAAAGCCCCATCAAAGTCGCGACGTCGTTCCGCCGTAAACAGCTAACGGAACGGAGGAACTTGATCCCGGGGAATTGGGCGATCGAACAATGGCTCGGCGGAGGATCGTTGCACGGCTCGCAAGCTCGTGAGCTCGTGAAGCTTTCGAGTCGAGGGGCAGAAATGTCGCCACGAAACCACCCTGGCCAGGGCATTCCGCGCGTGTCTCGTGCGCCGAGAAAAATGGGAAAATTACGAGGTTATTCGACGCGGGATTCGCCGAGGCCCCGGACGAGCTCACCCACACGGTCGCGCGGCTCGCGATACGCACCCACACCGAGGGAACCGGCGCTGGTTCGCATGGTGGTTTCCACACGCGTAATCACCTGTCTCGTCCATCATAAGCAGCGTACCTGGCCAGATGTAATGCGCGCCGCGGGCCCACGCAAAACCCGTCCGACATCGCGACGTTTCAACACACGCCCACGAACGGTCGGCTCGCTTTCAAAATGTCGTAAGTCAAATTGCCCCGGCGCGCACCGTTTCATCATCCGGATGCGGGCCATGGGCTCGTGTGCGAACGCCAAGCGTCCGCGGTGTCGATCTGTGCGCCACCCGATGAAAAATGGGACAATGGGACGGGGATGCTTTTTCCCCCCGTCGCGTAGCTACGAGTCTATTAAAGGGTGTAGACAGGATTTAGAAAACCGCGGGGGTGGCGGTGCGCGAACGAGGTCCGGGTAGTTTCTGAACCTAAAAGAATCTCGAGTAGGGTAAACTCGGCTTAATCCGTGATAGAGGTTACTCCGTGATAATTTTTCATTCGTCTGTAACTCGAAGTTGCCAAACCCAATTTAGTTTAAAAAAAACAACTAGTAGACAGCTGATCTTCTAGTTTATGACGCGGTAAAAGTCAATTTAAGTGAGTGTGATGGATTGAGAGCGGTTTTGTTATTTGGGAAATTCTTCATGCTATTGTGGACGGTCGCTTGTTTATGTATTATATGTGCTTTTGAAGCTAAATAGAAAATTAAAACGGCAGGTAAGTGATGGTAAGGTGACACTTTAACAAGACTTACTCTTGAAATTACCATACAGTAAAGCCTCAGTGCTATTTTTGCTTATGAAAATAACTAAATTCTTATTTTTCGTGTACCTGAGACAGCGTTTTTGATTGCGTTATTTGAAAAATTCTGATGCTGTAAATAATGTAAAATAATGTGAAATAATATAAAATAATATAAAATAATATTAAATAATACAAAATAATATAACACTCTACGGCTACTATAATAGTCTTAATCGACTTCTAATAACTTCGAATCGGTATTGTAATTCTATTGACTTCTTCAATAATTCCTATAATTCCTTCAATGACTCTGCTCTGATCGCTGTTCGCAGTTCCCATTCCCCTTAACTTTTACTATTATGCGTGCTGCTGTTATTATTACTAAGATTTTTTTGTATCTATTTTGTCACTATCATTAATGGTTCTTTTGTGCTTACTTCTCTGCTTTTGTTTCTTTTAATTATTTTTCTTTTGTACTCCCAAATTGTTTGCTCTATGCTTGTGTGACTGCGATTTGTACTTTTTATAACAAAGGGTTTATCCCGTTGATATACTTAAATAAATAATAATAATAATAATAATAATAATAAAATATAAACACGTAGCTGGTGAACATATATAGGGCCAGTGAGAACCATCACGGAGTTATCAGAACTATCACGGAGTAACCAGAGTACCTATGTCGTGAAAATTTAATTTCGTATATTTTCAATTAAATATACTTACTTAGTAAACTTCTGTTAACCTATTATTTGCTTGTATAATGTTTGACCTATCATTATATCCTAGACTCATTTTCAGAACGTGCGAATATTAGCAGATTATAGACAAATTATAAAACTATCACGGACTTACCCGAGTTTACCCTATAATAAGATGATGTTTTCGGAGGAATCGTGGGCAGAGTTTATCGCATAGGAGAATGGCGTAGAGATGTAGATTCGTTAATGGTTTCGTTCCAAGTTGAGGCCGATAAAGCTTGACCAGACAATTTTACGAACACAGTGAAGAAGTTCATTTTATTCCTTCACGGTTCTTCACGTGGATCCAATTGCTCGTTTTTACAACGATCCCTGTAACAGCGTTGTGCAAACGCCCGCAGCACGTGGTTGCGGTGATAGTTTTTTTGGTACGAATCAATTTCGGCAGCAGCGGGTTCGATGCTTATTGATTCTGCTCGATACGGATCGATTTACTTCTTTCCTCACCCTTCGATCTCGCTGAGCCCCTACTTTGTATCGTACTTCCAGTTTCCATTTTTTGCGAAAGAAAACGAAAAACGTCCTGCCCTGGTTTGGCTTCTAGACGTGTTAAGAATTAATAACCGCATTGCGCTTCGTTGAAACAAGTTCTTAGATTCATCTCGGATCACGCGTGAAACTGAGTTGTCGGTGGACGCGGCGGTTCAATTAATTTTTCATCTCGATCGAGGATAGCTGCTCGTTAAATTCGTGTCCGGGACGGTGAATTTATCTTCGTTCGTCTGGGCCCGCGATGAATCCGTCGAGCACAATGACGACGCACCGAAGATCGATTCGAATCTCGATTTCGCCGGCGCACCTGCGGGAGACCCCCTGGACGAGACGACGAAGCGCGCGACCGGCCGATCTCGCGATGGGAATCACGCGGATCCATCGTGGATCGTTAATGTCCGCCTGTCAAGCTGTCGCGCGAGTCGCCTACGTCTTCCTTCGAAAGTCCAAACGTCCGCCGATTATCCCGTCGAAATTTTAAACGGCGCGAAGGGGGAGCGTGCAAAGTGGACCTGATGCCCGACGATTGTGAAAGTTGAAAGCGGAAGTTACCTATTCTCCTGCAGGAGAATATTCTTCGGGATAGTTAGCGGTGGTTAGTTCAAATTCCCCCTGTAAATGTGACGCACCGCAGGGCACGTAGGAGGATAAACAGAGTGGAAGGACGAAGTACAGAAAAAGGCTGCTACGTAAAAACTGAAGGACAATTAGCGGCGCGTGATACGAAAGGTAACAGGGGAGCGGAAAGTTTCAATGTTAAACGAAATTGCAAAAAGCAAGCGCCAAGGCGATCAATTGGTCTCGGGGCCGACGGTTTCGAACGCGAAGGAGCAATTCGAAAAATTTGAATGGCAGGTGACGATTGGGGATCATTTGTATCCCGTTCTCGTTACGCATGCCCCGAGACGGCCGTCCCGGAGAAAAGAAATCGTTCTTATGCACGGCCCCGAGGTACGGGGCACGTACGGCCGCCATTTTTGGTCGTTTCGTTAATTAATCCCGAGTGCCTAGCGTGAAAGCCATTACTTTTTGTCTTGGAGCGAGCGGACACGGCTAATTTCATCGCGAACTGGACTCCCTGAAAGCACGCCGGTCATCTACACGCGAACCCTTTTATCTCTCTTGCTTCCCTCCTCCCGCTTATCTACGTGCCTGTCCTCGTCCCTTAGGGCATAGTGCACGACCGTTTTTGCCAATGGAATTCCTCGTCCAAGTGAAAAAGGAATCCTAACCGAATTTTTCAGAACGCCCCACTCGATCTCCGCCTCTACGATTGGCTGCGCCGGAGGATCTCCTTTGTCGCGCGGTCTTGAAATATTAATTTTTTACCCCTCCCTGCTGCGTCGTTAGAATTAGCAGCAATTAAGCAAGCGATACAAGAAGCGACAGTTTTTCTCGTGGATGGCCTCTGATCGTGCAGAATAAAGTCTCATAATTATCGTTCCATCGGTGCTACGGATCGGGAATGTAAAAGTGGCGAACCCAGAAGGCAAGAGAAATGAAGAAAAAAAATTCCTATAGATAGAGCATACCTAGATAGATCCTTACTTCTAAATAACAGAATAGGGTAAACCAACCAGTAATTTACCGTATACCAGTGAATGACCATTAGGCAAAGAAATGTCAATTATAAATTTAAAAATATTATATATTTATAAATGGAGTGTAGCTGCACTTTTAATATCCCAGATTTTTAGTTACGCGTATTAAGCAAACATTGATAAGTATAATTCTTATTAACCCTGTAGGGACTAGTGGGACTCCAGAGTCCCATTCAGCCTAACACATTTTTATTTACGTTCTATCAATAAAATCGAGATTTGATAGGTATAGTGACTTTTAGTAGACAGGGAAGAAACTGTTTGTACGATCAGAACCCGAAATTAAACTTTTTACTGTTATACACAAGTCCAATTTGTCGACTATTTTTATATATTAAAGTAAGTAAAAGCATTTTTTATAGTAAAATAAGCATATATATAGTAAAAGTGAGTCCTAATTGACAAAATACTGTATGAGCACTGCACTCTATTAACGTGTACATATACAGGGGCTTTCGGGTTAAAGTTATGGGACGTGTATGTCCCACCGGGACTTAGGAGTAAATATTTATGAAAATTGTTAAGTACTTATATGTCATTCCTATTTCTTTAAATATTCGTACTATTCTATATTATTTGTTAAATCGTGTATAATTACATATTTTTATTAGTGTTCATGTTATTTATTGTTACAGCAACGAGATGTCAGGGCGTCGACAAGAACAATGCTCTTGTGAGTCTTTATAGATCATGTTTCAAGAGTAGACGGTGGTACCTGCCTATTTTTTTTCTTCTATTTACTTGAGTTATGTATAACGAATACGTGGTTGTTATATAAAAAGCAACATAAAACAAACCAGCACTTTTTTCTCCATAAATCTCAAGAAAAAATATTGAAATTAAAAGATTTCAGAAAAGAAATTATTCAAAGTTTATTTTATTGTGGCAAAAAGGTACGTGGACGCCGAAGTGGCATCTTTTCGAATAGGACTACCAAAATTTGGAAAACTCGCAAGCAAGTACCCACGGAAGACATAAGATTTGATTCATTACATCATTTTCCATTATTTAGCGAATGTAGACAATGTAGTTTTCATTTTGCGAAAAGTGTAATGTATATCTGTGATGTAATAGAAGCGACAGTTTTTACGATAACCATAAAAAAACAGGATAGATATTTAAAATTATAACATTATTTTTCAATACTGCTTATTGTTCAAACATGATTCCCCATATTAAAAAAATCATTTAAGTACATATTTATGTTGTTTTCTATATTTCCGATCAATGTTCAAAAAATTACCCGTAAGTCCGGGTGGGACTCCTACGTCCCATACCATAAGGATTTTCACATTCTCAGCATTCCAACCGAGTAGCTTCCAAATCCGAATTATAAAATAAATCATTTTAACGCTCAAAAATATTCTACGCCAATTTTAAAACATCCCCGTACCTAAAGGGTTAAAAGTATGCGGTCATTTACTGGACTTCTACACGTTTTGCATTTTATAATCGTTTTTTTTTTAAAATTACGATAAGAATAAGTAATTATTTTTAAAGAAATTTCAAGAAAAATAAATTATAAAGGCAATTTCAGCAGTTGTTTCCTTGTTATACATAAATATATTCAAGTATTAATCTCAAAGGTCCATAAATTCAATAACTCGGTCATTCACTGGATGGCTTACCGTACCTTGAATTGGATTTTCCCTAAATTAATAACCAAAAATCGAACGAACGTCTCTCGTTTCTGCATCAGATGCGAATAAAGGGCAAGGATCACCATCGACCCCTCGTTCCCCACCGAAGAGGCCGTGGTGAGCAGGATGCACGTCCGTGGGGGCAATAAGGCGGCAAGCCCCGCGCGAAACGATTATTCGACTCGTGCGGGCTGCCGCAAAATTGAGAGTTAACGAACCTCGACGAACCCGCTGACACTCGGCGGGTTGCGCAATCGCGGTCACGTCTCTGCACAGGTTAAATCCGCGCGCGGCTGACACACGCGCCAGAGGATGCGGCTACGATCCGTGAACGGCGAACCGGCCCGAAAAGTTGACAGGCAATTTATTCAGCCGCGCGAAACACTGGCGCGGAGAGGGAGGGCGGCGAGTTTCCGCGGCACGTCGCATTTCTAATTGCCTGCTTAACCGTTTAACGGTTTGTTTACGTGACGGCCTGGCAGCTGGATCGTTTACATATGCCTTCAGGTGTCGATTCGTTTGGCAGAGGCTCCACGCACACCCCGCTGTTTGCTCTCTTCGCTACCCGCGGTTGTGTGCGTGGCGGCTCGAAATTTGGCTAAAATTCATTTGCCTCTGACAAAACTGAACTGCGTAAAACAGTAGATTGTTCCACTAATACAAAAATCTGTATTCAACGGTTGATTTCGCTGGGGCGACGATGCGAGCTAGCTTATGACAACCTGAGCGTTCTCGCGCGGTTTTTAAGAGCCGCGGTGTAGAATCTCTGGTCACGCGCGAGACAATAATTTCTCACGGACGTGCCAGCACCGAGACCAGGCCGGATCTCGCGTATTTTCAGCACGTGGACGCGAACAATTATATTGTTCGATCGCAATACCGCCGTTGACCGTGCCGCGCTCCTACCTAACGTCTGTATTCGCTTATTTGTATTCTACCGTTGCTCGTATGCTTCCGATTCACCGTTACGTACCACGACAATAAAGCCGTCCGTAATTGTCGACGCGCATTTTCTTACCCGTTCACTTTCTTGGCGAACGCTTCCAGCGAGCTGGCTCGCGAAGGAACGCGATATATTTATTTCTGTAAATATGGCGAGCCACGGCGACGGTTTTGTGGAGAATTTCAGCCGTGACCCAGTTACGGGTCCAATTAATCTTCAGCGCGGAGACGACTGTCCAATAACGATTCGACCGTTCAGTAAAAACTTCAAAGAGAATGGGACGAGTAGGGCTGACTTCGATCGCTGAACTCGGAGCCGCGTGTTTTGATCGCGCTAAGCGATTCTTAGAAGTTAACGAGCGGACGGAATCGTCCAATTTTCGAAGCCCCGTGGTCATCCGCGGTCCAGCTCGAATGAATTCCGAGTGGAACATCTGCTGGACGGTTCGTAAATTCGGCCGCGTCAGAGGCTGCGCGCGACGAAATCATTTCCAGGGTGGTGCGCGTCGGAGACTGCATTATCCGTGGGTGCAGCGCGGCGGAAAGGACGAAATTGGTGTCCCCTATCCGAATATAAATTGTCGAGCGGCAGTGGCTGTTTCTCAGCACGAATTGCGGTGCGGCAAACGCAGCGGAAGGCGTTCTTGTTTCCTATGGGGCAGGATCGATCTATAGTCCGCCATTGGTAGAAGAGGGAGAGCCAAGAGGGTTTTCTGGTATCGCCGTATGGCAAACAGCAGATGTGCTGTACACCCGTGCCACCCCTTTCCTCCCTTTTCCTCCCTCTTCCCTGTCCTTTTTCCCCCCCAAACCCCTCCCCCCCCCCCCCCTACCCTACTCCACCACCTTTCTGTTTTATGGACTCATCGTGCCCAGAGAGAAACCCCGGTCTCCGCATTCGGCGTGTTTACCATAAGGCAAGCATTGTCGAACCCAGCCAAATGACACTCATAGATATGTCAACTTTTCTTTCCTTTTTAATGCAGGCATTCCTCCACAGATATATGAACAGTCGATTTACGAGGGACGCTACGATAGCGAGATATAATATATCTTATCGTATAATGTACGGTTCCTTTCTAGTTTCCACGGCGAACGAATGGAACTGCGTGTAACGCTGCAGGTCGAATTCTAGTGGCCGATTTTCATCGGATACCCGTTAGGGCTAATTCACAAGGGAGCATCCTGAACCTGGGAAATTCAAAAAATTCTGAAAGTTTGTGAATATGTAGGGAATTTTCTTCTGATTACAACGCAATTTTTGTTTGCTGCCCAAATTCACTCTAAGGGGGTGTATGTAATTTACCCCTGAAAATCCGGTTATTTTCCGATTTTGTGATATAACTCGTGAACTGTAAAAAAAATTTTATCAAATGATAGATCTAATTAAAAGAAGTAATTTTTGTCTTGAAACTTTTTTTCTATCTCTTACGGTTCGCGAGTTATAACACAACATCGGAAAATTGCCGAATTTTCAGGGGTTAATTTCACCCCCTCCGAGTGAATTTGGGCAGCAAATAAAAATTGCATTGTAGTCAGGGGGGAAATCCCCTCCATATTCACAAAGTTCCAGAATTTTTTGAATTTCCTGGTACAGCGACAATTTCGGGGTACAGTTTTTGGTCGTCGATACGGACTCCAAACGTGGTTGATTCCAGCGACAGCCCAACCACTATTTTGTGGTTGTGATGGGGTTCTAAAAGTGGTCCGTCTGAGTTAGCCCTTAGGCGTCAGATAAATCGATTAATAGTGGTGGTGGTTATAAACATATAGGCGCAAGTAGATCCTGGGGAGAAGATTATTTTTTTGCGAGAAAATGTGTTCTTAATGCGTTCAAACGATATCGGAGAAATCAGAGGTTCATTTTCATTAAATAAAGAGGATTTCG
Source organism: Andrena bucephala (assembly GCA_947577245.1). Taxonomy (NCBI): domain Eukaryota; kingdom Metazoa; phylum Arthropoda; class Insecta; order Hymenoptera; family Andrenidae; genus Andrena; species Andrena bucephala. The sequence continues at coordinate 116,250,091 of OX387715.1, forward strand.
TATGGGATATTTCTCATCCCCTTCGTAGATCACTACGGCCAGGAATGACGTGGGCAGATCCCAATCTCTTAGCGTGATTTCCCTATCGATTGGGGTAGTGGCTGGGCCAAATACGTTTCAACCCCCCCCCCCCCCCCGCCATAAGTGCGCGAGTCAGGGTGAAGATGCAGAATAAAGATATCGATATTTTCTATCCTACGAAAGTTTACGTTTAAGATCCCGACCCTCTGTATCCCACGAATGTCCTTTAAACGAGCTTGTTATCGACACGGGCGCAGTGTGACACATGAGGCTCCGTAAAAAGATACGGTTAATTAAAAAACACGCTTGACCGACGGCTCGGGACTCGGCATCGATAAGCAGGGGACCATTTTGTTGCTTCCAATTTAGGAAGGAGGAAATGATACCGGGGCTCGTCCCTTCTCCGCATGGAGTCCCATGTATATTCCAGGCAGGCACAAAAGAAAATAATTAGCTCTCCTGCCGATGGATAGATAAACGTACGCGTTCAGACAATTTTGGTAGACAACGATTATTAACGGCCAGCGGGGTGTCCCGGTTTGCTGTCTGTATTCGAACGGCTCGGAATTAATTAGCCGTTAAATCAATCCCAAATGTGGCGTACGGTTACACTCCTTTAGAGTGCAGTTCGCCATGTTTGTCTCGTGACGTTTAATTCGCCAACACTCACGCTTCTGTATCGCACACTTTAACGATGTCCATCTTATTTACTCTACTCCCGTGCCTGCACACATTTAATTACCAAATAACTCCTCGAAATTTGTACGGTGGCTTCTCAAATTCCCTAGACTTTCAGAGGCAGGAAAGAACTTCCAAGATCCGAGATCATCGAATAATATCATAGATAATACGCAGCCTCAGGTATACCTACTTTGAAACTCGGTGATCAGATCCGTCGTGGAAGGCAACGGCATAATCTAGTAATTACGGCCAGGCCCGCGCCAACCCCTGAGATCATCTTTTTTATAGTGGGTGGATCCTAAAATGGAAACCTCGCCGATGGTTCCCAGAGGAATTAGGTGCGCTTGCGGATGATGGTTCACGGTTCAAGGGTCTGACGAGTTGATTATTATACCCCTCGGTCTTTACTATGTAAACTAATGCAACATTATCACTGCTGAGCTCGTCCGTTTCTCTAAGAATCGTACACGTGGACACGCGTTCTCAAACTATACGTACGCAATCGCCCGACAGCCCGCCCGAGTGGTCGCAGAAAACATCCCAGACGGCGAGCAATTCCTGCGCAGCCACGACCCGCTCCTCTTTTTCGAATTCAATCAAACCCCCTCGCGCGCAAAAACCGTGAAAGCTCGAATCCAGTTCACGTCAGGCTGTCCCAGCGGATCGAACGATTTCAATTCGTCCCGTTGGCCAGCTTTTTTCATAACGTGCCCGCCGCCTGCTTATCGTGTCCGGCCGAAAAATCCGGGTACGAGGTGTACCTTGCGCGCATTCCGGGCGTGCGTCCGGCGACGACAGAATCTGGACACGTCGCAGACAGACCTTGAGGAGCTCGCGAATTCCGCGCTGCTGGCGCAGCCTGGACGCGGGCCGCAAGGCGGAGGAGCCCAGTGTTCCAGCTTCTTCTTCTTCTTCTACGGGATGGAATAAAAAAATGGGCGGCGCTTTGGACGCGACCGGGACCCGATCTAGGCCCCGAGACCAGGCGAGCGAGGCTGGGCCTTAGATCCGTCGGACCCTTTCCCCTTCCCAACGACCTTCTCCTTTCTCCTCGTCATGTCTGCGGAGAAAAGAGGAGGGACGAGGGGGGCGAGAAAGAGAGCGACCAACCATCGGCAGCCTGCGCGGCGACCCACGGGAATATCAACAGATCTAGCGATGGGCATTCGACTCTTCCCTCGATTTCCCAGCTTCTGGCGTGCCGCGATTGTAATTCATTCAGAGATCTCGGAGGCTTTGCAGGACTCGAGGAATGTGCAAATACAGAGTCTGCTTTAGAATTAGCTTCTGCGCTAACTGTATCTTCTTTGTGATCGTGTCTGAATTATCTATATCGCCTGGAATGTTTATTTTGGAAAGCGTGGATGAGTCGACTGTAAACTTGCACGGCGCGAAGAAAAGGCCTTGAAACGTCTCGCGCCCATCGCTAGTCTCAGAATCCATGCAACCCATTCCACTCCTATTGTTCCTCGTTGTCGCTAACGTTGTCCTCGACGTTCCCTCGGACGAATAAAGTTATGATTCCCCCTCTGGATTTCGGACGGTTCGTTCTTGTCAGGAGCTCGTCTGGTCAGAGGATTCTCCAACGATTCCGGCGTGGAATCGTCGGGAGATATTGGTAGGTTCGACGCGCGTTTCCGTTGCCGGTCGCCGGTGAAAAAAAAACAACCGCTGCCGCAGCCGCCGGCATGATGGATGTGACGGAATTTGTTCTGCGCTTCGACTCGTTATTGGATTAACGCGCGCTCTGGGAACTCCTTATCGAGTTATCGCTGATTTTGGAGCCTGATCCATGCGTCTGGGGAATCTCGGCTTTCGCCTTGAAACTCTTTTCGGTATGAGTCCGCAACCACTCTACCCAATTTCGCCAGCACCCTTCCCAAAACTCGTCCGAAACGAATCGTGTAGAAGCTTCGGATCGAACTCAATTAATTCCGGCCCGATATCGGTAATCTTTAGAGTAGCATTCGGAGGAGCGCCTCGGGGGCCTCCAGTGTCCCGTTCAATTTGCATTCGGTTACGAATATCGGCTGAAATGGCGGTGTTCGGTTACACGAGTCTCGGGGCCCGCTGATTACAGGTGACACTCTATTCGGGTCCTTTTTCGTCGGCTGACAGCCACCCTGGCGACGACGACGGAGAGATAAGGCGGCGCAGCGAACGGGAGGCGAGACAGAGACACCGTTCCGAATGAAATATCTCTCTCACGAACGCTGACCACCGGTAGGAAGATTCTCGTTTCGTCGGCCGAATACTGGCGCGTACGCTGGGCCCTCCGCGTCGCTGTGCACGTGTCTGTGCCCGGTCTGGTACGTATTAATCACGCGATTCGTCCATAACCGTATTTCAACGCGCGGGAGCAGCGGGCTTCGCGGGCTCTCTTATTCCCTCTTCGGTAATTACTCCCCGCCCGGGCAAGGATTTTTGCGAACCGATCGCATGCACCGTGACTTCTTCAATTTATCCCGTGACTTCGCTTTCCGCGTTATGCTCGGCCCTCGGTCGAGTGCTGCGGGGGTCCTGGGAGGGAGGGGAAGCCTCTGGAGATTATCTCCGTGGTCCATCGAGCGAACCTGAACGAGTTTGACTCGCTTCCATGGAGTCCCGCCGCGGTTTCATCCGAGTCGATCTTCGGCGATGACTCTGTGACTATGTAAAATGGGATTCTCCAACGCCTGTCGCGGTGCCGCGAACTCTGTGGATCGCGTGGGCGTGATGCGGAGTAATTACGTGCAGAGAGTGAACTGGCTGCGAAGCGTTGGGACCCTCGGTCCCCCAGAAACGGCGCGAGTGGACTTCAAATTCCTCTCCAATATCACAAATACCCGGGGTATTACCGGTGACCATAAAAAGACCCGTGTGGGACGAGCGTTGCCAGCTTCCAGGCTCGAGGGCCGATCGAGGGGCGAGGAGGAGGGGGGCTGTACAGAATCGTTATCACCGCGGCAAAGGCCCGCTATCCGAAACGAGCGTGTCGAATCCCTCGGCTTTTTCCCGTTCTCTGAAGCGCCGTGGCATCGGGTGCTCGTCGGATGTCGCGGCGTGCCGAGTCGATTCGCTGGCGAACGAAAGCGCGAAACAGAAAACGAGGAAAAAGGGGGCACAGGCGGGGGGGGGGGGGGGAAGAGAAGGAGCGCGAGGCAATCGACGGGGGGACGGAGAGAGAAAGGGCGCGAAGCGGGTCAGAGGAAGAGGGCCCCGGCTGGTCGAGCGGGGGACGAGGATGGCCAGAAGGGTAGACTGAAAACGAGTATCGTAACCGCAGCGAGCAAACTGTAGTGAATTTCGACTTGGGTGGTCCAGGATCGGCAGCAGGCCCTGTCGGTTCCCCGCCACCTCGTCAGATCAGCTCCCTTCGACCCTCTTCTCTCCCGGGGCCCTCTTCTCTCGCCCCACTTCTCTCGGGGCCCTTCTCCGCAGACACGACGGGGCCCCTCTTCCCGCCTCGGAATCCCCCTCCATGACGGAAGCCGCGCCAGCCGCGAGCCACTCCTGAAGCTACACTATCGACCATAAGTATTTGCCCACCTTTCGCGTTCCAAACCGTTCCTGTTTTCCCAAGCTGGACCTTTAAACGGCGATTATTCCGCGGCTCGTGCATCTTGCTTGCCTTTACCTCACGATCGCACAACTTGGGCTACTCGATCGGAGGATTATATAGTTACTCCGATGATGGGACGCTGCCCCGTGGGACAACCTCTCATCGTTGTGCGCTGTTATGTTCGTGGAACCCCTTTCTGCGTGTAAAAATTTAATGCTGCAGTTGAGTTTTGTAGAGGATGGCATCGACGATCGGTGAGATCGTTAGGAAATCTTCGGTGCAATTGATAGAGGAGAATTCGATTTCGTGGCTGCCGGCTGGGCGAATACTTCTGGACGATAGTGTAGGTATAGAGTGGCCGCTACCAGCGAATACCATGAGACGGAGAATTCGACCAGACGGCCTGCCGTGCTCATTTGTATGCCTGTAATTAGGGAACCACCCCCTAATACTGGTTCCTTGCGCGTGTTATTGTTCTTGTTCCGATGTCGAAGATAGGGGGAGATTCTTTTTATACCTGGTACCCAATTATGTCAGGGTCAGAGCTTGATATAACTCCCCCTTCGTGGTTGCAAAACGAACAAGCCATAACCTCGTCCCAGGCGCACAAATTCTCCCCTGCTCGGCGACAATTTCAACCGAAGGAACATTAAACGCTATCGTTGAAGAGACAAATCCCCCCCCCCCTTTTTTTATTCTTCTGCCAAGCCCACCTATCGCTTCCACCCATCCCGGCGACCCAGTTGAATAACTTATAGCCATTAAAGTTTCGTCACGGCGGGGATTAGATTAGCCCGCCGCTCAAACAATGGATTCAATTAAACGCCGTTAAAAAATGGAAGCCGACGGAGTCACGGTGTACGTGTACGTCACAAGCGAGCGGTGAGCTCGTCGCGAGCGATAATTTACGATCCACCGAGCGACCCCCACTTGTCGGATTAATAGAGGGTTAATTTAGGCGAGTAGCTCGACGCGCGTGTTATCTCCCACGCAGTATTTGCACAGCTCATCCCAAATCGTACGTATCTCCCCCCATCGGGTGAATAATTATTGCCGGTACGATCGTGTCACGCTCGTGGCTGTGAATTTTGAATCCTCCCCGCCTGTTCGCGTAATCGCGACGCGGACATGGCCTCGCGTGCGCATATCTTCGTTACCGCTCGTCCTTTCCGCTCCTCTCCTGTCTTCTATTACGCGCCCCGTCTGTTTTTCCCTCCATCACCATTCCCGCGAATCCACCACGCTCCGCGGACACCGCCAGTCACTGCTCGGCGAATTACCGCTGGTAAACTATTATTTCCGAGCAGTAAAGTTGCGCCAGATCGCTCAGACTTTGGCGGGCCAGAGCTCGCGAGATCTTTGCACGAATCTCGCAGAGTTAACGAACCACGAACAATGGGATGCAGGGAATGCGGGGAAAAAAGTCATTGCAATTGATTCGATTATTACGGGGAACGGTGAATCGTGCAATTATATTAATTGACATTGGCGTACAGTTTGCACAGCTCGCGTGACCGACCTATCGTTAGTGGATCTGTAAAAAGTTAACCCTTGACCCCTCACTCTCCAGATGCATGAAACACGGGTACAGAGGAAACGAAGAGATTAAACGGGGAACGACCGGCGACGGGGCGGTGGATTCGACGCTTTGAAGGTTCATTTACGAGCGAGAACCGCAAACGATTCACGCGGAACGGGCGCAGCAGTCATCCAAGAGTGCACACACCGTAATGGCCGGCTCTAATCGATGATTAGAAGCTACCGTTCGTGCACGATGCAATCGGCACGTCGTGTGTTTGCGATTCCAGTTGGTGCATCGATAACGCCTCGTGCTTGCCAGCGATTGGAAAGCGCGCGAGTGATCCGTGGAGGGAGTTTCTACGGGCAACGTTTCACGAGGTTCAGGACTTTTGAAAAGTTCCGATGGAAGTCTTTAAGTAATGGGGGAACCTAATTAGGGTAAATCCGGGAGACGCGGTCGGGCCGGAGAGTTGGTCGAGTCGCTATATTTCAGACTCTCTATATAAAAATGCGTTAAAGTGCAGACCAATTACTTCTCTAGAAGCCAAACAGTTGAATGAATAGTGTCATTTCGCTTCATTCTGTGTTTTTCTGGATTTATAGGCTTTACAATGTAAATTGAGCTTACTTCTAAGTTTATTTTCGTTTAATGTTTGGGATAATAAGATAGTAGAGATGTTGAGGGACAATGCAGCCAAAGTATTTGGCCATGTTAACTCTTCCTCTCAAAGCTAACGAGAAGACCATCTCTCGCTGCAAAAAGGAGAGATGGTCGATTTATGATTTTTTTATTATTTTTGTTTATTTAGTTTATTTATTCACTTTCGTATTCATTTGCCTTGCTAATCGCCAGTAGGTAGTCGACTTTTTCTTTAATGTGTTCTTTACTTATTTAGCGTAAACAAATTAAATATCAATGAATCTGTAGTTGTATTCACTCATAAATAATTTTGCTTTATCCTTTGTTAATTTTCCATGAATAATTATGTGAGTGGTCTCTGCCGGGAGAGGTGGTCAGCTGTCATGACTTCAGTTTTCAACCCGATTTACAGTAAATATTGTCTTAAAGCAAATATCGACCAGTTTTTCTGAATCAGCATAAAATTCTGAACACATAGGTTTGTTCTGATAAAATAAGCAATTTCTATATTAGTTTTAATAGCCATTTTATATTAGGTCGACCGCGTCTTCCGGATTTACCCTTATACTCTGCGCTGAAATGGTATCGGCGCACTGGTTCGGTCACTTTAAACAATTATTATTTTTTTTAAATTAAAAATAATAAATCATAGCTATTTTGCAATTATTAAATATTTATATTAATTTCCGACATTTCGGTCATTCATTTTGACCATTTTCAAGGAAAGTTTCAATATAAAGACAAATACTGCGGGTGCTATTGAAAATTAGTCGCAACGTTCTAACAGAACATGCGATCCGCGAGTCTGTTGGATGAAGACGATCTGTCGGATGTTCTGTTAGAACGTTGCGACTAATTTTCAATATCACCCGCAGTATTTGTCTTTATATTGAAACTTTCCTTGAAAATGGTCAAAATGAATGACCGAAACGTCGGAAATTAATATAAATATTTAATAATTGCAAAATAGCTATGATTTATTATTTTTAATTTAAAAAAAATAATAATTGTTTAAAGTGACCGAACCAGTGCGCCGATACCATTTCAGTTAAGATTTACGGTCGAAATTTAATTTATAAGTCTTATACTTTGCATTTGAGAACGTTGCGCTGAAAAGTTATGAGCAGCACGAAGAAGTCAGCTTGAAAGGAGGCCCCGACACTTCTATCACAGAAATGGTCTATCACTGTTGAGCGGAACAAAGAGTTACTTTAAATTATGCAACTCGAAGCAAGACGCTGTAGGAGATCGGAGAACGAGAGTGCGCCAAACAAACGCCCCAACCGAAACGAACCGACATCAATCCTTCCCCAACGTGCGCGTCTTTCTCACAGCGAGTAACTCGGCCGATGCTTTCCACTTAGCACTCGATATACATTTAATTGCAGCTTCCGTGGCAGGTGTGCATCCCCCGAGGAGTGATCCCCAAGGTTCGCTGGCTTGCGAGCAATTCCCTCGGTAAGCGTTTTTAATTATTTCTCGATTAGAGACACGCAGGCTGGTCCTCCGATGGCAGTCCGACGCCGGGCATCGTAATAATCACCGATACGATTATAAATCGCTAAACGTGCGATGTTAATAAGCGGCTGCGAAATTCTGCGCGCCGATTAATTGCCCGTAATTGCGCTTGCGTCGCTCGGTACGCCGCGCGCCGATTGAGAGGCAGCACAAGCGATTTCTGCCTCTTTACCGATGCAGGCCTTGACGTTTCAATTTTTCTTCATAATTGTGGCAAACGATAATATTCCTCCCAATTATACCGGAGGCCGATATGAAACGTATCAATTAATTTCAATCGCCGTTGGCCTTCCAAGTTACCTAATCGAGTAATCAAGTATCCCACCGCAAAGCTATTTATATTAAACATCTCGCTCCAAGGTGAGACGGATTTATATAAAATATGAAAAACTTCACCGAGTGAGATCGATGGAGAAATCGAGCTGGCCCCGTGGTTCCCGTGATGGTAATTTCCTCAGCTTTCCCTGGAGGGAGCGGGATGGGCGAAGGAAACAAAGGTGGCGGCGAAGGAACACGATTCGTGAGATGTTCCATCCATCGAGAGAGGACGCTAGAGCGCGTATGGTAATTACGCGAGCTCTTCAGATCGGTCACTGTCGTCGTGGGTTATTAATAAAGACGCAAGCTCCGGCTGGTATCCATCCAATCTACGACAGGATCGGACCGATGTCTGCGCAGGCTTCGCCTCGCGATAATCATTCATTCGGACGTTAATGTACGAGCGCGCTAATTAGTCCGCGTTGAGTGTACAGTCGGTAGCACTGGCACCGGGATCATCTCGACCTAGATCGAGCCCGGTACAATGGTTTCTCTCGGATCCTACTGGGTGGGGGTGCTATTGTTGTGATCACAACGGAACATTACCTCCTGGCAGGGGAACAAGTGTCTTTGAGAATCCGAGGCAGCTTGAAACTGTAATGTGTTCCTGGTTGATTTAAGAGGGAAGAAGCAATAAGAATTACCATCCTCCACCACGACAGCTCCGAAAGCTCAGCTTCCCCCGCAGCGAGCCATCGCGGAAAAGAAAAACACGTGGACTTTTTGCGCCGCGGGGATAATTGCCGCAAATGATCTTAATCCACGGAAGGTGGCAGGTGGGTATCGCTTGGTGGACCTCCACCGCGATCTGCCAGCGTTGTTCCAAACGTTTTTCGACGGCGGAAAGAATGGCGAAAGGCCGTGGACGACTCCGTGGAATCGGAAACACGTGGGACATACAATGCGGCCCGGGGTGGCGCGGGGACGGAGGGGGGTCGATTGAAATATTTCTCGTTCGCGGAATCGCCACTCGTTTAATTTCATTACCGGGGCCGTTTAGAGAGCGCGACACTAATTTTCTGTCGTTGGAGCGGCGCGTTTACCGCTGGCGAGCGTGGCGGGGAATGCCGCGCGTACGAGCGCCGATCGGCGCGCGAGGGGCTTCCCTCTCGGGAGGAAAAAGGCCCCGCGGAGCCTCGTTGCCAACGCGGACGCAATTTACGGGACCGCAATCTGAATTAATAGCGGTAAAAAAGAACGCCCGGTCGGCGGTTTCGTGGATTTCGCGGCGATGTTAAACGAACCGTTTGCCTGCCTCTCTGCCCCTTCGGTTTTCTTGCCCCCGGAGGTGTTGAAAGGGGAGGTGAATGAAAGCTACTCGCAAAAACTCTCCGAACCACTCGTTAATCATCTCTCCCGCTGGTCTACGTTTATCTTAATTCCGTGGTAGTCCCATTTGGGACGTTCCTCGATATGCTAACACGCGAAAATTACTCGTTACTTCAACGTTGTTGCGCCGCCGTTGCAATCTTTCCTGCATAAGGCAGCTGAGATTCGAGCAGGTCCGGAGCAAATCGCTCCTGTTCACGCGAAGGGATGCGAACGGACGACTGGTGCCTCATCATCGGCAATTCTTATTTCACTGATCCGGATGGAAGATCTTTCACCTTGAAACCCAGGATACATTTCTGTAACGCTTCCTCCGATTGAAATCTCCGATTTTACGACGACCAGTGGCTTCACGCGGAGACTATACCTACCCGCGTGCGCAAAATCTACGAAAAACAGATCGCCGGGCTCTCGATTCCCGGTACTTAATCTACCCTTCTAACCCACCCGCAGCTCACATGACCCCGCGGCTTTCCACGACTGGCAAACGGAACGCTGCTCGGCATTTCCATCGAAGGACTTTTTGCCGCGTGTCCGTCGAAGCGGGCATGGGTGGTCCCAGCATTATTCGCTCGTCTCCGCGGGACTCGTCCTCCCTCCGTGGGGGTGAGAGAAACGTCGGAGGAAGGGAAGAGGGACGCGGATCGCGGCGATCGAAAGAAAGACGAGACGCGAGAGGACGGCCGAGGGGGAAGAGCGACAAGGGCCCCCGTCTTTTTCTCTGACGTAGTTGATTAGGATTTTATGCCGGCAAAGGGTGCCTGTCACGGCGGCCAGGCTCGTTTATGGGAGATTATGGGACGCACCGTCGCGCAGAGGGGATGACGAAGATTTTATCCCCCCCCCCCCGCCCCTCTTGTAGGCCCCGTAAGCGAGGACAACAAATGCCGTGGCACGTTCGATCAACCGACGCCTGCCGACGGCCACTCTCCACGGGCGAGCAGCGTTTCTTCCGTAGAAATTTGCATTTTCAACGCGCGACTCGTGGAGTCGTAAGCGATACCGTTTCGAAGGCGGCCACTTTGCCGCGGGAACGTGTTTATTCGCGGCGAGACGACGCCTGTGCTGTAGCGTGGGCGAGTTTCGGTGGTTAGAAGGTTCGCGGCGGCGTCAAAGGGTGCGAACCTGGGAATCCTTCCAGAGAACGGTCAATCGACCGAGGCCGGAAGATTTGGGAGGCCTATCGAAGCTTGGAGGATGTCTATAATTACGGAGGAGTAGATTTGGTACGACGTTAGAGAGGGTGGAGGCTGTACCTGTTGTTTAGAAAGGCTTCGGGTGATGGCTGTATATATTTCAACGTCGCACTGTGTTTTTCACAAAGCTACTCGAATAGAAAAGCAGGGTCCTCGACTGTTATCGCCGACGGGGGGACTAAAAACATGGAGAACCGCGGGCCTCAGCTGCGCTGCCTACACACGCGATTCAATTAAGCGCGGCGACGAACTCACCGACAAAGAAACGGAAGAAAACGCGGAGGGGTGAGTCGGGGTGAATTTCCGCGAAGCCGCGGACGCGCGGATCAAAAAGGTCGGCTGCCTAAGCGGGAGATCCGCGTGGAAGGTGCGCTGGGCATTTTTAAGAATTCGAGTACTAAATAAAACATCACTCGCCGCTGCTCCCTCTCCCTCTCCCCCCCCTCTCTCTGTCTATCTCTCTCTCTCTTCGTCCCTACTGTCCCCTCTGCTCCTCTCTCGCTCCTGTGAAGCAGTCGTCGTTAGTACGAGTGACGTGTACCTCGTGCACACAATCTGGTTCGTCGTACCGCGGCTCCCAACTCCTCCTCTCGCTGTTGCTGCTGTTGCTGCTGATCGCCTTGCTCGTCCGTTGTCGTGGTCGTCTTCTTCTGCGTCTTCGGCGGCCATCGTCGGGAGCGCGGTGATAGAGAAGCAAACCGCACGGGCGTCCATCACTGTCGTCGGCTACGACCAGGTCGACACACGGTGTGTACCCTCGCCGACCAGAAAAATCCCGGGGAGAAGAAGAAGAGGAGGACGGAGGACGTAGCCGGGGATCGGAGACGTGAACAGCCTGGTCGCCTGGCTCGTTGTACTTTACATTCCGCGATCTTGTTTCGGATGATGTTTACAGGGGTAAGTGGGAGACCACGTGCGCGGACCGAACTGCCTGGCGATACACTTCGAATCGGGAAGCGAAGTTAATGAGCTGCCGAGCATTTCGTGCAGATCTATGTGCCGCTCGGTAATTGGGCCTCGTGCAAACTTTGGGGGACAGTCGGGTCGTTTCGAAAACTTAGTGGCGACTATTGAGTATCTTTGGGTAGCATCTTGGAAGAGAGAAGTAGGGCGCAAGAGAAATTCTATTGTAATGAAAGTTAACTAGCTCGCGGGTATGAAGTCCTTAGGGTAAGTCCGGTATCCTCATAAAAAACTTCAAGGAAGTAAAAAAATTACGCCAAGTACATGAAATAAAAAAAAAAACAGAAAAAGTAGAAGATAATAATAATTACAAAGTAAAAAAAGATGTGAAATCAAAGCGAGCTGCAAGTACACAAAGGCGACACTGTGTAACACAATAGAAGACAAAAAAAAAATGTCCGCGGCTTGGAAGTCAAATACTTGGCGTGGTCAGGCAAGGTATTCTGAGATCATCAATACCCATACCTTCCCCCTCGCAGGCTTTCAGATAATTTGTCCACTTAAAACTCAGAAAATATGAGTACATTTTCATTATATTGCGTTTTAAAATAATTGTAAGATCACTCATCGACACCGATACCTTTCCTCTCACAAGCTTTCACATAATTTGTCCATTTAAAACTCTGACAATATGAATACACTTTCATTATTTTGCGTTTTTAAATAATTCTTATTCAACGACACCTTGACCTTGCCTGGCCACGCCAAGTATTTGATTTCCAGGCCGCGGACATTTTTTTTTTGTCTTTTATTCTGTTACACAGTGTCGCCTTTATGTACTTGCAGCTCGCTTTGATTTCACATCTTTTTTTACTTTGTAATTATTATTATCTTCTACATTTTTTGTTTTTTTTTATTTCATGTACTTGGCGTAATTTTTTTTAAAGGTTAGGTTGGAATAGCCCGGGGACGAGTAAACGATAGCGGTAGCGACAGTCGACATATACAGGGTGTCGATTCATGTACTTGGCGTCCAGACACTGCCGCGTCTCTAGATAATTCGACCACCGGGAGAGTCCGGCCAGTGTTGATATTTTAAGACTGACGTAAGAGAGAGTGCTGTGTGTCATTGACACAGAACAAATGAATGTCCTTGTTGTTGATCTCGCATTGGCCATTGTCACAAATCCATATTCAAATTATAAGATACATTTAAGACTTTATGCGAGTCTGAAAGTTTTTAGACCAAGTTACAGTGCTCGTGATATTTGAAAGACGGGTTAGTTTATTTACACTATTCCGATATTGGGGGATATAATATGTATAAAACTACAGTGTAACCCCAACCATACGTATGTGTGCGTTCTAAATTTATTTTGACAAGGTGGTCGATCACTCCCTTGATTATGGGATAGTCCAACCACATTAATGCGGGACAGTCCTGCCAAATTAGTTAAATATACAATGTGTCCGTTGTATCTGAAAAGGTGGAACTATCTCGAAAAATATGAATGCTACGAAAAATTCTTTCAGACGAAAGTTGTAGGACATCGAGGGAAACATAGCATGCTCGCATTTTTTATTTCTTATTCTTGTAACTGTCATCGAAACGTTTTCGAAAGACTACCTACTTACATGCATCTTTTTTACTGTAAACTCATCTTCAGATTCACGGAGAGAAAATTCCATTCTACAAGATAGTGATATGTCGTTAAAAGAGTGGGACGAAAACGAATGCGTGGGATGCGGAGAAAACTATTTCGAAATCTCGAAAAGCGACCATTGGATTAAATGTGTGCGCTGAAGTCGTTGGTTTTATGATGCTAGATGCTCCAAGTACGAGAGCGTTTGTGATTTATGTGGAAAACTGAAGAAGAAATAACATATCAATTAATTTCCTCGTGTATTATACTTTTTGTAAGCTACACTTTTTGTTATTTTTCAAGGTCGGTCTCACCCGTAGTGGGTGGACGCTCTAACGTCCTACGTGCTAATGTTTTTGGTTGAAAATGAAAATAAATATTTGAAATTATCGCACACTATAATTAATGTATACTCTAAACTGCTTGTGCTTTGCTTTAATTTGCATAAGACGACAAAAATGTGGAAAACAACGATGCTACAATTTCTTTTTTAAAAAGTGGTCGAACTGTCCCGGGCTTACAATATAAGTGGTCGAAGGTCACAGACGGTTCCTTCAGTTTCTAAAGGTTATCAGACTCCAAGGCGACTCGATGGACAACAATTTAGTCAACACTTCGTTTTACAGAACTGCAATTGCCTCGCGGCGGTAGCGCGGAAATGTTAAAGTCCCATTATTTAAATGTACGGCAACTCGATCATCGGATAATGATTCTTTCTGAAATTGATGGCTCTGCAAACATCAATCGGAGAAGTAAGTATAGGTGACGGCGAAGCGTACACGGGAGGATCGACGGTGGCGGTTAAGAGGAGAGTGAGCGAATAACACCGTGGGGGGAGGAGAAATACGCGAACCATATACTTTGCATTCCGCGATCGCGATCGGAGTGATACTTGCGGAATTAAATGTTGCATCCGTCGCGTCGAGGGTATCGTTCAACGGTAGCTGTATCAATTTAGCACGTAGTCAATCACATCTGGCTTTGGAAAGTATCTAAATGAAGCGCAAAGCCCATAAAATGTCCACATCTTTGGCAACAATTCAGAATTGAGAAAAGATTCCAAGAGTTCCAAGATATCAGGTGGCCAACTCCTGGGAAACTCTGCTAGCCAGTCCGAATTAATCTACCCTTCTGTTTTACAAGCACCTCCTTATACAGCAGCAAGAAGGAGGTCGTTTTCCCCAATTCCAAGGAGAACGATCGAACGAGCATCTTGTTCCCTTGTTCGGGGTACGGCGTTCCGCTCGCCGGCCGATAGGATCTGTCGATCGGCAATGCAATCGGCAGTGGCTATTTACGTTAGATCGGTGGAGAGCTGATTTGGCGTATAGACGCATCGTGTGGCAAAAATAGCCGTGGACTAGATGGGACGAGCCGATGTCGGGAAAGATATCGCGCGTGCTTCTCTTTGCCTCGATTTGAATAACAAAACGCTTCACGTCCGTCCGACTGTCACGCCGCCTCGGGAACGTGTGTGACGTTTCCACGGCGAGGCGAGTCTCTTGTTTCGAGGCTCTCGAAACGCTGTGCCTCGATACGGGGAGCATGCTCCGGCCCCTGCATTCTTGCGGAGATTTCATGGGAACCGTGATTCGGTCAAGCGCAGCTTTGTCGATCGGTGGTTTCTGCCTCTCAATTTAATTAATCAATACTGCTCTTGTTTAGCATAGCTGCTACAGCACGTCTAATCACGCGTAGCTCCAAATTTATTGCCAGCTGTGAACTGGCAGAGGTTCCGCCGCCGCGTTAATTCTCGCAGTACCAAGTCGTCGCGCAATCAGTTAATGAATGATAGTGCAAAGAAGGGAAGGATTTAAGGTGAATGTGAGTAACAAGTACCGCGAGCAGGGCATCGCCATGGGAACCGATATCGATTGTCGAGAGGGGCAAACAGCTCCGGCAAACGTCGGAAACGGATTCGCGCTTTTTTTTTCACGCGCGATCGCGATTCTCTTTCGAACAGCGATATCGGGTACCTAATTCAATCCGCTGGACGAGCCACGGATCGAGTGGCGCTCGAAGCTGACACGGGCGTCCACGTTTTTTTTTCCAACGCCTTTCGACCAAAATTTTGAAACGAGACCCTTTGAAAAATGGCTCAGCCCTCTCGAAATTCCTAGGAATTCCTCCGAGTGTCCTAGAATGGACAAAAGCCACGGGAATGGTCAGAGACGCGTTTAAAATCCCTCCCTCTGTTTTTCCATGTGGCTTTCAATCGCACGTTTATAAACCCGGTGGATTCGCGTGAAAAGGTCCCCAGAATGCTGGTGGAAGCATCGTTTCGTCCTGAAGAAAGTAAACCGACTGGCTTCCTCGACTACCAATATCGTTTTTACGCCAACTCGGGGATTCTATTACGCGTGTTCCAGCCGGGCGATAAAACGCGCTGCTAATTTCGACGCAATTAATTCGCGGAGTGCCGCGTGGCGTTCCTCGTAGGCCCATCGTCATAAAGGGGAATGAAAAATCCTCGATTCATTACACGCGCCTTCGGCCACCCTCGGCGCCTTCCGCCCCACCCGAGAAGAAATCAATTCACCGAGCGGAATAAAAGATAAGGCGAGAGAGGGCAGGCGGCCGGCTAATGTATCAATCATTCTGTTTGCGTAACCTCTGACACGCGTTTCTTGAACGGGCATAAACATACGCACACGCCGAATACAGAGGTCGAAGGTGTATGTATACGGGCAGGAGAGCTCAGGGGACGAGCGAGGGTGCAGGGGAGTCGGAGAGAGAAAGGGAGAAGGGGCGAAAGGGAAAGGGTGAGGAAGAGAGAGTAAAGCACACGAACCCTCCCGAATCAATAAGCCTATGCCCTCACGGCCTCTTCGTCGCACCTTCCGCTCCCTTCTCTCTCCGTTTGACCCTCTCTTAGCCCCTCTTTAGTCTTTCTCCTGCTCCCCCTTCTACCTTCCAGCACCTCTCCACGCCTTTTCAAACCGCCGCGGCCGTTTCCTCTTTCTCTCGAATGCTCACCTTTCCTTTCTTCTTCACCGTCCAAGGAGCGGCTCTCTCTCGGCTTTCCCCCGTTCTCGGCAACGAGGTGAAGAACTTCGACATCTCCATGGCCGACTGCGGCGCAACTCTACCACGAGGTTTTCGGAGACCAGTGTATCCTATGGTTGGGGGTAGCTATCGGTGACTGTGACTGACCCGAAAGCAAATGTAAATGTTTTCCAAGTAATTGTATTTAATGACGATGATGCTACGTCGCTGTACGTGATCATGTTGCGAAATTCTCGAGCAGGAGAAAGGGTAGATAACGAAATGTGTATGCATTTCGAAATCTTGTGGATTTGCAAGAAGTCTGCAAGGAGCGGGCAAGTAACGAGGCGGAAAGTAGGAGGAAGGGGAAAATCGTTCGATCTGGACCTGAAATACGCGCAAAAGATCCGGAACAAGCACGGCGACCTCCGTGCGATAGGGTGGCGCGATACGCGGCGAACGAATATGCTTTCGTTCGGTTCGGTTCGGACCGAAAGGTGAGGCGCGTTCTCCATTCATTAAAGCCCGCTGCCTCGGCCTTATCGGATCTCTCTTCCCGCAATGAAGGCTTTTGCTCGGCCACACCGAGGTGTTACAGTTCACGTTTAATTAGGGGCAACGCGCCGGAATGAATAAGTTAATTAAACGGTCGCTAGTGCGCGTCCGAAATGGCGGATCGAGGAAAAAACAACAGACTAAACAGAAGAATTGTTTCGAACTAAGTTTCGAAGACCAGAATTCGCTAGGGGAAACCAGGGTAAAGTGAGCCTAAAAAAGTTTGAAGTAGATCAAAATATTTCCCTTTCAATAAAAATGTGTGGAAATAGATTTATAGTATAATTTAAACATTATGTACTATTGATAAATGAGGAATAGCAATACTTAAAATAAACTTAGAGTATATTAAAATTCAACTTGAAAGAAATGATGCAAGACAGATCACTTTACCCCGTGTATGGGGTAAATGTGCATTTCACTTGCGCACCTGTTCTTTGTAGCTCAGTTTACCCCGGTCACTTTACCCCAAATATGTACTCAGTGGAAAATTAATTATTGAGTAATGTTGGGATTAATGTTTTCTTAAACGCGTGTACATGTATGTTTATAAGGTTGTTTTAAACACGTAGAAAAAGTTTTAAGTTAAAATAACACATTTATGACTCATTTATCCAAAAAGTTAAATTAAACAGAAAACCCCAATCGGAATTTCTAAAAATTCATTTTAAAATTTTTAAATGAATTTACATTTTTCGATATCTGAATGTGCATAATTATCATTTTTATATTACATACGGTAAACCAACCAGTAATTGACCGCATACCAGTGAATGACCATTAGGCAAAGAAAGGTCAATTATAAATTTAAAAATATTATATGTTTATAAATGGAGTGTAGTTGCACTTTTAATATCCCATATTTTTAGTTACGCGTATTAAACAAACATTAATAAGTTCAATTCTTATTAAAAGTATGCGGTCATTTACTGGGCTTCTACATGTTCTTTATAGTCGTTTTTTTTTTAAATTACAATAAGAATAAGTAATTATTTTTATAGAAATTTCAAGAAAAATAAATTTAAATGCAATTTCAGCAGTTGTTTTGTTGTCATACATAAATATATTCGTTGCCTGAGAACATTAGATTAATTAGATCTAAGAGAAATTTCAGGCTGGCGGCTACGTTGTATATTAAGAATATGAATTTGTAAGACACCTGTAAGTTTACTTAATTATAAGTTTAATTTACTCATTAGATTAGTGGGGTAGGATTTTAAAGCAGCATCTTGCAGAATCCCCGCCCATTGCACCACAAAAAAAAAGACGAAAAAAGAGAAAATGAAATATGTACTACACAAATGCAATTTGTTGGTGTAATAAAGACGTATTATTATTATTATTATATATTCAAGTATTAATCTCAAAGGTCCATAAATTCAACAATTCGGTCATTCACTGGTTGATTTACCCTACCTACATTTGGTACGTCACCAAAATTTATAAACATATTCTATTTTTAAAGAACAAATTAAGAAAGTTCATTTCACCCCGGTCTCCCCTATCCCATTTAATGAGTCCAAATAATATCTGTAAAACTCCACAAAACCTATTAGGCAATTGGGCAATAAATATCCGGGGGCATGCCTGTATATACGTGATTTTCGAACGGAGTCAATCGCTCGGAAGAACACCGAAATGGAATACCCCAATACTTTCTCCCTGATCGAAGTACATCAACCGTTTCCACGTTTTCCATTTGCACAAACCGAACACTTATCTCTGCCCGATTCTCCCACCCCCTGTTTAATTCCCCAAGCTGCCCGCTAATCGAAATATCTCGGATAGCGGGAATGCCTGCAGGTTCTTCCTTATATCGAATTTCCATAAGCGATCGCCGCGTCCCGAGGGCCGCCGAAAAATGCCAGGCCGCATTGTTCGCCGTCTAATGGGAGTCCCGGGTCTTTCTAGCCATTAATCCGCTACTGTCGAGTTAACTCGTGCCGTCCGTGAGGCCCTTTTACGATTTCCTCCCACGGATTCGAGTGCGCTACGTTTTCTGCAACGCTTTTCTGCACGCCTCACGTGTGATCGTTCGCGTGACTCCCCCGTCTCTGTTCGCCTCCTTCTCGCCCGTCGACCATCTCCCTATACGCCCGTCCCTGTTCATCTGCCGTGGCTGGAACCACTCTGCCCCGGCTCGAAAGCACGTTCCTTATTCGCCCGTGCACGGAGCGAAATAACGAGCAAACGACCAGGTCGGTCGTAACCTCGTGGTCAAGAGTGCAGTAACGTGTCTGCTCGCCTACCGCCTCTGTGGAAACAGCGCCGCGAAGAGGCGCGACCACGCGTTTAACCCTCCACCTCTCCACGAATCACTGAGGCTCATCGATCTTGCTCTCGATCCACCCGAAACTCCGTAAAACTCTCCGCCAAGCTCTCCTCACTCGAGCAGTCTGAGCTCTGAAAGCTTATCCGCGGAAAAGCTGCCCCGAGCTTTAGTGTCTGATATCCCTATCTCGTGAAATGCGTACCTATGTTCAGTACCTACGATGAAACGGGGAAGACCCAGCTACAACGTCGATCCCTAAAATCACGGCCACCTCCGCGCCAGCTCATCAATCGACGTTTCTTCCGACAGAGTCGACGAGTTGACTCCCGGGGTCCAAGGAGGCGAGGATATCAAGAAGAAAGAACCCGAACGAGGAACGAGCAACGGGAATTTTATTATTTAATGGTCGAAAGAAGGGAGCGGCGAAACGAAAGGAGAGCAAGAATGCCGCGGTGGTGAGAAACAATCGTAAAGGGGCGCCCACTCACACGCCCCCTCGAAACTGCGAGTGTGCCCTGCACGTACACGCACCAGCACCCACTCCTAAGGTAAGGGCGAGCACAAGGCCACGGGCGCCCCCAGAATTCAATTTTCAGCTTGATTTGTCAGGCCGTCACTGCCAGGAGGAACTCGTGGAGCCCATTTCGCGCGGCCCGACCTGCACACCACCGGCAGCACCTCTCGCCAAGCAGATTCTTTCGTTTCGCTTTTTACGACCAGGCGCGCGGGTGGAGAAGACCCGACGCCGCGAGAAAGGAAAATCGATGGTCTCGTGTCCACCATTCGATACGAAGACTTAACAATCCCCTGTCTGGCCCTTCTGCGCGGCGATCCTGCGGTGTAGCGTGACCCTGAACCGAGTCCATTCTAGTTCTGATATACGGGGACGATTAAGTTATTATCTTGTTATCGAGTGTCATAGGAAGATTGCAAAAAAATGCAATTGGTTAACCCTCATCCGGCCCTCGCGTCAATTTGACACAGTTTTCCCGTAATAAGTTATACCTACTGTCCTGTTATTTGTGATTCTTGTATCACCCTAGTAGCATTTCTGGTTGGCCGACGGTATCCCCAAGTTGTAAATTAGTTGGCCATTAAAATACAAAATAATAAATGCTACTAAGGCAAGCAGTATGCCCTGCACATCGTTTTATCTTATGCGAAAGTTGAAAAAAATCTAAGATGTAAATGTTAACTCATCAATTTGAATAAAAAAAATATCGAAAAATAACTGTTTACCTTGTCATTTCATCGATTTTTTAACACTGTGTCAATTTGACACCGAGGGACAGAGTCAGTTCGTCAAATGAGGAACGGATGAGGGTTAAAATGTTTTACATGCCGTGCATTTTTCTTCACCCTCCATAACTTCTCCAGTAGAGTATTTGCTCCCGAGGTGTTGGTACATTCCGCTTCTCGAACATTCAATTTCCAAGCGGAGGAGAAGGAGCACGATGCCCCGCAGTTTTGATATGCACATATCGTGGCCGGTTTGCAGGGAGGGCGATCGTTTCGCCCAAGTACATTTTGTACACCCCGCACTCGGTCGCGGCCGGGACATAGGGCGATCGTGGTAACGAGAAGAGGGTCGTTGTGTGAAAACCATAATCTGCCCGACGACACGGCTTATCTCGGTAAGCCGTGTCCCGGCCCGTCACGCGATCCATAACGAATTTTCATCCCCCTGCTCCCTCAAGATACGGAGCAACGTACGGAGGAGCGCGACGATTTCATCCTCCAACCTAATTGCATTGCACCGCGGAAGAATCTCCCCCGAAATTATCTTGTCGAGCATGCGCGGGTAGCTGGCTGAAAGCGCGACGAAACTTGGCAAAACCTTCAGCATTGCCGTCGAATATCGGCCGCCACATTTGTGAGCCATAGGTGTTCGTTACTCTCAGTAACTCTTATCTACAGAATGTCCTTTAATATCCTCGCCTCGATGAGACCCCTAATTACCATATCTCTAGAAATAATCGACCCATCAATTCCCTTATGGAAGCTTTCATGTTCAGCCAAGTTTCACCATTACCGAGCGAACAAAGTTGCACCGGCCGCATTGCAACCGCGACAGCCAACATCTCACCCTGGTTCTCCAATTTTTCAACGTCCAGCTGGGACATACCTGCTGCTGTTTCTCGAGCGGTCCAGGAAAAGCAGGATCGACCGATTCTTTTTACCCGGGAGAACCAGTGTGGCGGCACTCTCGTGGCAACGTCGATCGCGCTCCCACTTCACCCGGGCATGATTCACGGTAATTATGCGGACGAACGAGTTCGCATATCTTGTCCTAAGCGGCGCGCCGCCGCTACCGGAGTTTCGAACGGCGCAAGAAAACGCGACCGGACTGCCTATTCTAATGGCAGCTCATTAGGCTTCTTTTAATCACTGACATTACAGCAATCCAGGATAATTGCCGTTGCTCCGTGCCACGACGCCTGCCGCGCGTTTATTACGGGTATAATGAGCCACGAAGCACCTTTCGGACGAGGGACCGCCCGAAGTTTCGAAAAGCCTCGCTCTGACAGGCACCATTTTTCCCTGCGAGCCGGCCGCAGGGCCATCGATCGATACGCAGACCCGAATTTTTCATTTTCAAGTCGATCCACGGACGCCTGCGCTTCAAGAAGGTCTTGGCCAGTGAGAGGCTCGAGGAGGTTCGAGGAGATTGGGGAAGAAGATGCCCAAGTTTTACTGTCGAAATAGGTTGGTAATAGGAACGCTGAAAGACAGAGGACACGCTTCTTCCGGAACCTTTTATGCAAACATGTAATGATGATCCTAAAGTGACAGGGACCGCTCGGGGGAGGCGAGAGGCACGAATTCAATTTGACTTGAGGGTGGTGATTCGACGACAAATATTTTCGTCGGGTGCGCGTCGGCGAGAGAGCTACTTAGGCATTTTACATAAGGGTGCGACGCAGGAAGGGTCCGGTATGCCAGACACGCGCCGTGATTTGTTTTCCCTTACCCCGACCGCCCATCCCCTATCCAGCATCCCTGGAAAATATTAACTCGATTCGCAGTTTCCTCGTCGAGGAAACAGCGAAGCAGTCGATGCTGCCTTTCGCGAGGAAGACACCCTTTGACTGCGGATATCGGCTTTCCTCAACCTTCTCCTACAATTTCTTCATTGTTCGCTAAACAAATGGCACTCGAACGTTGACGATCCCCAATCGCAGTAGCGCTCCGCTTCAAAGCAGACGCACCAGCGATATCAGCGTGGCGATCTCGACGGAAAGCGCGAATCGGATCGCGAGGTGTGCGAGGAGCGTTAAAAATCGCCCTCCTCGAGAAGGTCGAGAGGCGACGAGGGCACGAGCTGCTCGTCCAGGCTTAATGAGGCCGGGCAACGCGGCCTCCTCGCAGCACTTTAGTGGAGCGCATGCCCGGCTCGCGTACGCGCATGTGCCCTCGACCGGCCGGCGATTTCAGGCGAGGCCCCCGTACCGCGAATCTATGCAAATGAGCGGCCAATTATGTTGCGAGGCCCGTAAAAACTGCGCCTTGTTAGAGGGACGTCGCGGTCGTGGCGTGACGTAACGACGGCCGGGGACAGCAGCTCCACAAAGACCCGCGACAAAAGGGGAGAAACCAGCCGAAGAAGATATGGATCCTGGGCCCGTGTCTCCCGCTTTTTCCAATCCTCCAGCCCGCTGGTCCCTACGTGGCTAGGCCTCGTAAGATCCGTCCAACAGATTTTTGGAGTTCTACTCGCGGGGACAAAGGAATGCTTGCATGCCAGGCCGGGAGTAAGTTAGCGAGGTTTACAGCTGTCGGTTGCCATCAAAGTTCGTAGCTGTTGCTTCCTGGACATCTTCTACGCAGTTTGACTGGTGACAAATATGAAGCAAGATCGCAACATCCCGGTGGATATTTTCCCAGGAGCCTTGCCAAGCCTCGGCTAAAGTTCTTCCCAGTGCCACCCCACGGGGAGGCCAAGGACGCTAAGGAGTTTGAGCCAAGAGTTTGACCGAAGGATCGCTGAGAACCCGGAGACGGTGGCTGCGCAGCACGAAGGGAGGCTCGTCATTACAGGCAACGATCGTTTCCATCGTGTCCGCGACTGATTTTCGTCGGAACCGGTGGTTGCCAGCGTTGGATTAGCAATCCAGGAGCCGGTCGTTCGAAGACGTCCGAGATACGAGGCGATGCGGGAGCGCACCTGAGCGTACAGACCGGGCCTAACGAGTGCGACGAGGACGGGATTAGGGGGAGCTCGGTAATAAGCCGTGGCGATGGGAGGGTCAGAGAGGGTAGCATGTCCTCCCGGACAAGTCGGAGGAGGACGCGACGAGTCCTCCTAAAGTAGATTCGTGGCCAGCGAGCGGGTGAACGCAGCGCTGGTGTATAATGACGCGCTCGCGCGCCAGACGAGGAGGGACGGAGGAAGAGGGAGGACGCGGAGCGGACGGGAAACGAAGCTGGACGAGGGCCGAGCGAACGACCAACAGGGCCAACAGCGTGTTGTTCCTCCTCGTCCGACGCGGCGGGCCTGCTCCGCGAGCGACCGAGACGCGCGAGGGGAGAAACGCTGCTAGAGTGAGGCTAACAATGAAGGGCAGAGGAGAGAAAACAAGAAAAAACGCGACGAGGAAGAAAGAGAAGAAGAAGAAGAAGAAGACCACGGACGAGCAGCGAGAGGGGGAAGCTTCGAGTGTCGGCACCTCGCCGCCAGAACGGACCACACACGTCGACGAGTGGCTCTCAAATCACGGATACTTTGGTCCAGTCTCGTGCTGATCGAACCCCCGCAACGTCAGCTAGAACGACTTCTCACAAGAGGACTAGGATTTCACACCGTACTTTTATTATTAGAGCGTGGAAAAGCTGAGGAAACTTAGACCATGGAATGTACGAGCGGAAAACCAGAGACGATGGTGGCGAGGGTTACTTTACAGGTCGCCAAATGTTCGTGGGATGTGCAGCGGGGATTCGCGAACCCGTGGATGGTGCACGCATGATTAAATACACCGGGCAGCATCGATTCATCGGGTTACAATTTATGCGTGCATAAGCAGGCGCACGATTCTGGTGCTCGTTGCCAGTGGAAAGCAATATTTCCATGGCGTGACAGTTGAAATCTCAACGAGCAGTGTCCGGTCTCGCCTCTTTCCTCCGAAGGGTACGTACATACCCAGCGTCTCGGGCTCGCCACGGTAATTTCGCAAATCTTGCTCGCCGGCAGATGAAATCAGAAAGTGCATTACGTAATGACGGGTCTCGTCTCTGGCCGGAACTAGACAACACGCACAATACTCCGGCGGAATTATTTCCTGGACGAGCGTTGACGTGTGTCTCGGATGTTTGATGATAAGTCGGTGGAAATTGTGCGCAAGAAAATCCCTGGGGGCAGTCAATGAAGTCACACGCGAGGTTTAAAGCGCGGATAGTAAACGGTCGAATGGAGTTATTTGAACATTTTAGTAGACAGAGCTAACTAAACATCTTACTTGCATAGGGTATCAAAACTTTTGAGTGATAAATTCATTTGACTGGGTAACCATATCGTTCTCAGCAATTTATTCACCAGTTAACCATCGGCCTCACATACGATCGTCAATAAATCACTCTTAAATTAATTTTCCAGTACGAAACACATATCCCTGCCTACGATAACGTGGCTTGACCAACTTCTGCCTCCCTCGAAATCAACTGGATTATTAATACGCAATTACCTGGAGGACTTCCGCGAAAGTACGATACTGAC
Source organism: Andrena bucephala (assembly GCA_947577245.1). Taxonomy (NCBI): domain Eukaryota; kingdom Metazoa; phylum Arthropoda; class Insecta; order Hymenoptera; family Andrenidae; genus Andrena; species Andrena bucephala. The sequence goes on from OX387715.1 coordinate 116,274,924, forward strand.
GGGTACTTAATAACCCATTCGCGATTTCCTTCTGCGAGCGACTGAAGAGGATGACATTAAAGCATCACGAAACGCAACAAGCTGAATTTCACTAAAGCGGCCAATACACACGTTCGTGTTTTACACGGTGCCTTGGCATGTCGTTTCATTTGCACCGTGGTCATGTCGTCGCCGAGACAATTTGAAGAAGTAAATTTCACTGGTCGATGCAATCGGGAATCAAGGAGTCGCGCACGCAACGAGCTCCTGTGTATTTTTGCGTTCCGTCGCACGCGTGAAATTGCTTGCTGCTCTCGCGGAAAGACTCGCGCGAAGTTGCGTCAGCAAATTGGCGATTCAGATAAAACCTACATGGACTATAGATTCTAGATTATACACGCTGCAAGCCCTTGACGTAGTTCTACGTCTCAACCATCCAAGCAGACTTTCTTTAGCGATCCCATCGCGACAAGGTGCGGGCTGGTGATCAATTTTTGCCAGCGGCCGATCCCGAACTGATCGACGGTGGCTTCGACGAGGCTTCCGCGTGGTTGCCTCGTACAGAAAGCGACGAAATGCTAATTCCCGTTGTCACGCGTCAATTAACGCGCCGAGTACCCGGTATACTATTATTCAGATTATTTGGAATCGCATCGGACGCGTTTACAGCGAGCCCACCGCGACGTTAACATCGGCCCCGGTAGTCTGGAGTTTGCGAACAGAATTTCTCACGTAATCTCTCACGTCCACTCGTTATTTCCAGCGGTGGTTAATAGCGTTCGGCTGCGCCGTGGTCGTGCGAAAAGACGATTTATTACCCGACAGACTTCGCTTGGAATTATTCGATGCGCGTCGACTACGTGTTTGCCGACTGTTCTTCAAACGGAAAACGCAACGAGGCCTCGGTTAGAATTAAAGGTTACCGCGACGCACGGGGCGTTCCTCCCCACCCCTGGCTGGTGAATTTGTAGCGCGGACCGCGTGTTTGTTAATCCATCCACTACCATTTAAACGTCGAAACGTGCCCGCCGATGTCCCGCGCAAAATAATGTATGTATTCAGGTAGCCGGGCGACACGCTCGTAGCAAGACAGAGTGGTGAGTTCGAATCGCACGGTGACATTAACGTGTCGTCACCTGCGCTTCGTTCCTGGGAGCCATTATTATCCGCGCAATCCTTCTTCGACTCGTTATTCCCATGCCTCGTGATTCCATCCTCCCGGCTGTTCGCCTTCTTGTACGATTCCGCTAACGAACTTACAGACAGACGGAGCGGCACGGTCGCCCCGTAATTGCGGGAAATTTGTAGCAATTACTTAAGTAACGACTCCTCGTGTTCGCTGTTACGATTATCGATTCTGGTTGCCGAGGCGCTGCTACTTGTGGCAGTCAGATTGACCGTGAGTGGTCAGGTGTTCCAATTGTGTGCGCCGAGCGTAATCACCGATCATCCTCCAATCGAAGGCTACCGTTTTTTTTTAGATCGTAGCGAGAATTCCGTAACAAGCGAACGACGAATTGAACCATGGGAACGTTGCGCAAAAGTGGAGGGAAGGGAATGAGATAGTATCTGTCGAAGATATCCCCGGGCAGAAGTCCCATTTCCTTTTTGCTCCGTTGCGCCCAGTGTAGATGTGCGAGGGAATAAGAATTCTGTATCGAATTTTACGAACGTTAGAGCTTGCGTTGCCTTGGAGAAACCAATCGAGTGCAAAGGATTAACAACTGCTGGTAGAAGGTTCGAAGCAGGATCTCCATTTTCGATCGTTCCAACGGAGGAAACGTTAGTTTTCTCCTTTTTCTTCTTCCTCTTTTTCCTCCTGCCATCGTTTTTATGTCGCTGGAGCCTCGACGAGGGTCCGCGATTCCTTCTCGTCGAGCATTTCGCTGCGCAATACGTCTTGTTCCTCTCCTTCCTTCCTTCCTTCTCGTTCCGACGGCCGAATCGCCGCGCTCGTTCTGGCGTCCACCGTTTTACGCTGCGCACGGCAGAATTGCGATTTCTTCGTGGTGTCGAGCGAGCCGCTCTGCCTCGTAAGAGCTCGCTATTTCAATTAAGGGCTCGCGTTTATTCGTATGCCCCGTTATGGCGGCTCAAAGCTGGCCTACCACGGTCGCTGTGCCACGATCGACAGGAAATATCGCTCGGCACGCGAACTACAGCTCTTGCCTCTTAGTCCTAGCTTTTCCATCGTTCGCGGTAACCTTAGAAACTATTTTTGTACTTCCATTACTACTAAATCTCAATCAAAATACACTTCACCTCTCGATTCACTTCCCTGTCTACCACATTCCTGCGTATTCCACGAAACGAGCAGAACAACGTCCTGAAATTAGAATCTGGAACTGATTGAATAACCAATCAGCAGGGTTGTCAGGGATCGATGGTTCCGCGAAGGGACAGGAGATCCCTGGAACGAGCGCCGAGATAAAGGCGTGCAACGCGCGTAGGCAGAAGGATGTTTGGCGAATGAAACAAGATCGACCATCGTAAACGACCTTTGTAAAACATGGGACAGTGGGAGGCTGCAGAAACCACCGTGAACGATCCTTTTCACGGATTTCGGAAACATCCCGGCGAGGTGTATATACACGTTTATCCGCGGGATTCGTTCCAGCCGGGGGCCGAAATTTCCTGGACGCCGAGAAGTCAAAAAGTCGGCCCTGACCTACTGTGCTGCTCGAAAGGATCACGGAGGTTCACGGGTACCTTGAAAGCTAATCGGCAAATCCTGTTTGCTCGGGGCCCCCGCTTTCGACACGCTCGTCCTTTCGCTCCTCTAAACGCGCGTTCGCTCTTTTCCCTGACACGCATCGTCACCCTTCGCGATCCTCCTGTCAAAACAGACCGACGCGATCCGTTCCCCGTTTATTGCACCGCTGCGATGCCTTTCGCGCGGCCTTATCGCTGGCATAATCCAAAACGAACAATCTTATTGATCGGTTCTAAAGTGGGGAAAATAAACAGAAACTCAAGGGATTTATGTTGGTTGTACGCGTGGAAGCGCAGTGAAAGATTCTGTCCGGGGTTACGGTCGTCGCGCACCGCGAACCGCAGGTAAATCGGGTGTTAGTTTTAAGGCAAACAGGAAAAGTCAGCCCACGAGAACACGAATTTCCGACCGAAGGTGGATGCACAGTATTCTACGACTTCGACAGGGAACATCGGATTTCCTGGCAGCGCCGGGTAAACGTAAACACGACTTATGACTTTTTAAGCCGGATAATCCGCCGCTGGATAAATATACCAAACACCAAACGGCAAAACCGAGGATTACTGTAAATCACAGGTAGGACTTTACGATGCAACGTTGTCCAGCTGCGACTGTAGCCAGTGCCCATTCTATTTTCCACCATCGAGTCGACGTTAGACAATCGGCGTTGCAAATTCAGAGTTGAATCATTTAAATTCCACTCTGAACCCAGCAGGTATGAATTTCCGATATTAATATTTAGAAAAAGCTTTAAACAGTTTCCAGCTGAGAGATCTTTGGAAAGTGTTTTTATCTGCAGAAACAGTGAAGCAGGCAATTATTTTCGCGTCTTCCAGGAGCGAAGCGAATCAGGCTTCCACGAAATTCTAGCCAAGCAGCCTCGGGCGCCGTTGGACCAAGCTGTCAAGGGCGACACAGTTTTGACATCTCAGTCACGGGAAATCAGATTATCTCGGCAGGATAACGGACCCCCGCGTCCCGTATCCACGGCGGCTATGGCTCTCGTCTACCTGTAACGGCTACCTGAAAGTATTTCTCGGCCCAAGTGCGCGCCATGTCCTTGCACGAAGAAACGTCCAATGGTCCCTTGCAGAAAAAGTCGGGAACGAATCGCTAGTGAAGCATGTTTACTCTGTCGATTCCGGCGAGCAGAAAGATTCGAGTCAAGAGGGAGCGGAAAGGGACGCTCGCCCAACTCTTTGGCTCGGTAGGATAGAAGTGGAGTCGTGTTCTTGGGGACGCGGTCACTGGAGCAAGCCTCTGTTTTCGATAGAAGAATCTTTTAGCGAAAACTTTCTTAATGGTTCGTTTTAAGTGTGTAAAGTGCTCGAAGATAATGGTTGCAGCGCGAGAGTGCAGTTGATGGTACAGGTGCAGTGAAATTGTAGTCAGTGGTTACGTAGCGCCAGCGATTGAGGCGGAAAGTCCGTGTTTCGTTGATTCTTCAATGGGAGTAGAAAGAGAAGAAGAAACGAGATAGCTTACGACCCTAAGCAATGCTCAGCTCTTTGTTTTCCCATGTTTTTTTCGACGTCCTTGTCTCGGCGTTCGAGGTTGTTTACTTGTATGTCTCTGGGATGGAGGTTGACCCACTCCCCTATTCCTCTTCCACTCGCTCTGCATGCGTGGTCAGCAATATCGCGAGGTCTCAGCTTCAGTCGCGCGTTAAAGTAAACAAGCCTCGGGCGCCGAGACAATCGAGTCGAAAAAAACGTGGGAAAATAAACGAGGCAAAGCAGGTTCGTAAGAAGCGTCTGTCTCACTCTATATACAATTTGTCGCTCTGTTTCTATTGTTCCTTTGACGAATGCACGGAGTCTTGAAGTCGGACGGCGCGGGCGGCTCTTCGAGCGTGTTCGATGAGTTTCAGTGAAATGATCCGACTGTCCAATTCACAGGTGGAGACGTTTTGAGGTAATTCATTGAAATCTCGATTTGAATGTTGAGAAGGGGTGGCCTAGCAGTGTCGAGATAATTAGAGGGAAAGGATTGAATAATTTCAGTCGAAAGGAGACGGGGAATTTATTCCACAGGCAGGATGATGGCTCTCCCAATTTTTCTGCGCCCCTCCCCGACACATTTTCGGTCAAGAATGAAAAAGAAGAGCGCTTCCTGAGCCGTGGACCTCCTGGGGCGCAATTGGTCACAGCGAACAATGAGGCCCCCCGTAAAGCACGAGTATAAACAAACCCTTCTTCGACTACCAGGCCCTTCTCCTGACTGGTGGGCCGCAGAAACCCTCACCGCAATGAACAATGAGACACAGATCCCTTTTGTACGCGTGTCGGTCAGCCTTAGTTTCGGACAGTCAAGGAATGGGGACGGGAAGTCACTTCTGAAATGTTCCAGCATCCTTTAGTAAAAGAAAGGAGAGAAATGTAACTATTTCTCACACAGTATTATGCAACAGAAATTGCAAAAGAATTCTATAGTCCTTAAACGTCCCTTTGGTCTACTATCTGAGTGTAGAGGGAAATAGTTTCATAAGGGTCGAATTCTCCAGAGGAGGGAAGAATTGTGGTCGCTCCCATTGCGAAGCGAATGCCCGAATTGGGTGAATTGTGAAGGGCAGTTGCGAGGAAAATCCTGCCTCCTGGAAAAATTACTCGGCTCACGGGGTCACCGTGACGAAATCGATGGGCTTTTCGGGTCCTGGCCTGCCCTTTCCGGTGATAACAATCCGGATGGAACGAATCGTGTTTTCGAAACATGGTCGCCTTTCCACGATTGTCGGAGATGCGCCGTGACGGGCAGCCTCGACAACACCTGCGCCTCGTCTCCGAGCAAGACTAATCCGGGGACTTGTATCTCGGAACAGCCTCTGTCACTCCTGACCAGGCTCCTTCCCAATCGATATAAAAATATATTTTTAATACAGGTCGACGAGCCAGAGATGATAATTAGAATTCCGCGGAGTTCCAGTAACCACGTCAAGAACATGCAAAAGTGATATCTCCCTTGAGAAGCGGTGCAAGAACGAACTATCGCTGAACCGATATCAGCATCGAGTGCGCAAGAAAACCTGATTAATAACGAGCAAAAAAGCGACCACTTCCATCTCCCTGATTCATCACGTAATAATCGTCCCAAGAATTCTCCATCGCGTAGGTACCTACTCCCGAGCGATGCGTCCTCTCGCGTCGAACGCAATATATTCCTATGCGTGGAACAAACTCTCACAATCAAAGGGACTTCCCCAGACCTGGGCTTGCCATAACCGTGAACTTCTTTCCGCGCTTGAAACATCCACTGTTACACGGGGAACCTGTTTCCCCAGGCCGTGGTAGGCCGCGACAGCGACATCGGCTAATTTTCTTTTCCGTCACGTGTTTTTGCAAAATATACGGCCGGAACGGAGGGGAAATATCGACGCGGCCGGCCAGGTGGTCGCCTACGATTCCCGGGCGGACGAGGAAGAGACGGGAGAGATGGCGCACACTGCACAGCACGATCCTCTCTCATCTACTTAACTTGTGGCGAGCGTTGCCTCGTCCTGGCCGGCTCGTTACCAGCCGGGAGAGCCACGACCATTAGAATAGAAGGCACCGGGCACGGTTCCACCGGCGCGGCCGGGGCGGGCAGCGCCATATTCGGCCGGGCCGAGGTGCTGGATTACGCAGAACACGTACCAATTTTACATTGGCTTCCCCGAGGCAGCCTCGCTCCCCGGGTCCGTACGTATTCGTGCGTTTTTCGCTGGCTGCCCCCGGTGTACACACACGGACCCCGCTCGCTCGCTCGTAAATGGATTAATGTGATTAACGGGCAACGGGGGAAAAAGTTCGCCCGGTAATTGGTTCTCTTGTCGGGCTAGGCCGTCTCATTGTTCCCTTTTGCCTCGGGACACGACGGTAGAATGCAGCTCAGGGGGTGAAGGTAAAAAAAATCGCTGAGTGACGAGGTGATTCTGCCTGTTTCCCCGGCCGTTCGCGGCGGGACGGTGAAGCTGCGCGGGGATAGTGAAAAAAAATTCCACCGCGGAGCATTCGAACGATCTCATTACTTGGTTATTCCTGAAATCTCTCAACGTCTCCACCGGTAGCCGCTGGAATCTCGCGAGCATCGGGATCGATTGTCGCGCTGCTATCTCCTTCGATTTCTCCATGGGACAAACGCGATCATGCCAACTCCCCTCTCTCTCCCCCCCCCCCCCCCCTGATTTTTCGGCAACACGGCGGACCGAGTTTCTCCCCGCGGAAGACGCTACTTTCCCCGGAACAGCCTTCCCCTCGAGCGGGAGCGAGAGGGAGCCGAGGAGAGACGCGTCCTCCTCGTTCATCACCTCCCCGCCGATAAATCAGTACACTTTGCGGTTCCCCATCGTGTTAGAACGGTTCATAAGCAGCATACCGCATCCCCAGGGTGCGGTTATCTCCGCGTGTACCGGGTGTACATTATCTCAGCCGGCGTATAAATATATGTAGTGGGGGGACGATCGCGGGACGCGGTAACAGGCCGTGAAAACGAGCGGCGACGGAGCCTAGGGTAGGGACGCATCATCCCTCCGCAGCGGGGGAGGTGGGAGTGGTCGTCGAGTGTTTATAAACGGGATTAGGGGAATCATCGACGGTGTCTCGTGTGGCGTAGGGGTGTGTCTGCCCCTGGGTGGAGGGCGGGGAGGCAAAGGGATGGACGGCACTTTCCTGGATGTACGACAGGCCTGGGCCGTCGGATACTTTCAATCAGCCCGATTGATCGCGTAGTTATCTGGATTCACGCGTCCCGTCGGCCGCATTTATTACCGACGCCCTCCACGAATGCGTATTCGTGCAACGCAGTCGTCCATCGGATATGCGGATCGTCGAGCAGATCAAATGGAACCGTGTCGATTTCGAGAACGAGGTTGCTGTACGTCTCTGTTTACGCGCGATGATGATCGGCTGGAAGGGGTCAGCCAGGATGATGTTACGTTTTGGAACTGGTTTTTTGGGCAAGATGGCTCGATGAATGGAAACTTGGCTCAATTCGGCGGAGTAGTAGTAAATCGGCGAGTTGCACGGTTCTATGTTATGGTCTAGGATCAACGGCATAAAATAATAAAATAATCAGCTAGAAGAACGAGCTGGTGTGCGATTCTGAAGATTACGCCAGAGGAGCACGAGACTGCGGGAGGGTTGCGAGATATCTCGTTCAGACGCGCATGGCTACGCGCAGGCTTCTGCTCTAGAAAGTATCACGGGTCCCTCGAAAAAGCAGCGAAAGAGGGGCGATGGAGCGGCGGAGGGGAAAGCGGGGAGTTTGCACGCGAGGTTGCATGTGGATCGAGCCGAGTGGGCGGTGCCGTTTCTCGGCCACGACCCTTGCTTCCCCTCTGTCACGCTCGCGGAGGGGAAGTCTGACGCGCGATTGGCCGAGAACCGGTTCGCGAGGTCGTACCTGCATTAATTATTCTAAATAAGTCGTCGCCCCTGCGGCGGCTGATTATAGAGTTTGCAGTGCCATAAATAGAACCCGTTTACAAATCGCGTTCGGGGAATAATGATCGCCGCGGCGAGATCCCGGGTCCCGTTCTTCCTTTTGCAAGCCCAACGAAAAACCCAATCAATCCCTGACGTACGAGACTCGCGATTGGTCTCGCCCTAGGCGTTTTCTCTTTTGGAGCGGAGTCCTTCGGAGGTGCGCGCGGGGATCAGCGGATTCTAACGAACGAATTAACTGCGTTTGCCCTCCGATGAACCGTTCTTGTTGGAATACATTTCGCCGGCAATCAGTCACTAGATGGATGACAGTGTCCGAGCATCGACGCAGAAAGCCCTCTGGCTCCTCTTCTTTCGGAGTCCCGAGCGGAGAATCGTCGTGAGCGAAGATTCCAATGAATTAACAGCTGAGCCGTTTTTGTTGGACCACGTCCGAGCCGCGATCAATTCCGATATGCGTCACAGTGTCAGGAGCCGCGGGAAGAAGCGGGCACTTGCTTCGTGAGTGCTACAAACGTTTCCACTTTCAAGGTCCACGGGAGCCGTATTCCGATGGTGTAACAGCGGGAGAGAAATGCGCTGGGAATATTATTAGGACAGGTTGGATCTAATTAATCTTAACAGATAAGTCCCATACACAAGCACCAGGAGTCTAACGGTTAACCTGGTAACGTGATATTTTCGTGACTCTTTCCGAGTCGATTCCGCCTAAAGCGAGCTTCGCGGCATACTTAACCACCAGTGTCAGAAGGCTACAAATTTTTAGCATAAAATTTCACTGCCCCCGAGGCGAAGTGGATCGATTATTGGATAAATTCCTCGCGGTAAATCGTTCACCGACAAATAACCGCGCGTGTTTAGAAGCCGAGGAAGACGGTGCTGAAAACTAGTCCAGGGGATCGGTCCCCTCCCGTGGATGGTGTTCCGGCTGGAAAGTAGCGTAGAATGCGGCCCCGCTCTTTGGACGGGGCCTCTATTGATGGATAGACACGTTAAGGTTATTTATAGCGGCTATCTCTATTATTGTTCATACACGAATCGAGGCACCGTCTAACGATCGCTTTGTGGTTCACGTGGCAGCTGGTATCCCTGGGTGTGGTCATTAATAAAACCGTAGACCGTAACAACGATCTTACACGTTTCTTCGCGAGCTTCACGTTGGCGGAACAAAGGAGTATTCGCCTTCTGGCTGGGCCAATCTTGCCGCGGTTAGGAGCGGAGTTGCGAAAGCTGTTGGCGCAAATGTGTCGCTCGCGCAAATGAGTCAACTGCGAAACAGGTGTTGTGTAACGCGAAAAATGGTTAAACAACCGCTTTATCGTTAACGCTGCTTACCCTATTTGCATTACTAATTAAACACACCGCAGACTCTGTCACTTATCTCTAAAAAACATGTCGTATTTCCATGATTATCGCGCCTCTTGCTTGCTCGCTTCACCTACGAACGCGCCTTGGTATTACAATTAGCCATTATCTTGGCTGAATTATTGTTCGTGTCCCTGCAAATGCAATAGAACGGATAGACTCAATTCGACACTCCTACATCGAGCGGGTCAATTCAATCCAATAAACGCAGTGGATTACGATCTCCGCGTGGGAATCTTAAACAATGATAACCTTTTACATCATCTGGAATCAAGAAGACTGAACGAGCAGATAAATGTCTGATTGTAGTCGATTAGAAATCGAAATAGTGACTCAATAGCTATCGCTTGGTGTTTGATTCCTTAGCGAGATAAATTTGTTTGCGGACTAATTTCGCGCGTTTTAAAACACGGCTCCTCATAAGTCTCGCGTGCTCCTAATGCATAGGCCCGATCCTTTCATGTCGCGAGCAAATAACGTATCCGCAGGACAAGAGAATCTCCCGCGAGTAGACGTTAAAGGGTTTAATAGCTGTAATTTTCCTTCCACTGGCTAATGGTCGAGTGTGTCGTCACTGTTTCTAATGACACTAATTACGCCGCCGGAGTGTCCACGAGTGGCTTAACAGAATCGTAGCAATCTGTACTCGCATGTAGGTACAATCAGCTCCATTTATCATTCTTAAACATACCGTTTAAGCTTCCAGCTACTTTGCAAAATTGAACTTTCATTACGCCGATTAGAAATTCACAGTTTCAAGGGACAATGCCCGGAAGTGAGTCGGTGCACGTTACCGATCAACGACAAGAAAGCAACCCTTCCAGCGAACATCCTCATCCACGAAACCACCTCTAAACAAACGATCAATTCACTGCCGCGGTTCAAGCACAAGGGGTCCTAACGATTAAAGGATAGTAAGTCACGTGACGGGGCGCAAACGGAAGTGGAGAGGCAATAAGGATAGAGCGGATGCGGAAGGGAGGCTGCCGAGCAGCATCTGCTGCGGAATGGTTAATACATTTGTTGGTTAACCGTCTCCGAGCCCCACCCAAAAGTGGGAGAGGGGCCAGGTCGGAGGAGCTAGATGCTCGTGCAAATTTTTCTATAAAGCGATTTCGACGGTCGGCACGATAAAATCCACGTCAGCGAGAGGAGCGCTCGTCGACTCGAAGAAATGAATTAACTGCCTCTGGATGGGAAATCGGGGTGGGGAGGAACAAAAGTATGGAGTAGTGGGCATCGGGAAGTGGGAGAGGAGGCAGAATGGGCGTGTCCTCGCGGGGAGGGGCAAGAATGTGGGCGAGATCTCGGCAGGAAGCGGTGGTGGGGAATCGAAATGGGGCGGGGTGAGGCTGGCGATTCTACTGTTGCTCGCAGTGGCGCAGATACCTTGGTTTTTTCAACTCAAACCGCGATACAGACAGAATTCTCACACGAAAACGTGCCAAATATTTCTTGTTTTACCCAATTCGCACCGATTGCTTTCTAAAATATTCATCGTGTAAGTTGCAGTTGAGAATCTTTAATACATCTCCCTCTAGGGTACGAAATTGTGTAAACACAAATACAATGATGACACGTAACATTTTATTAAGTTTCGATGTGCATCTGTCTCCCCAAAAGTGGCTGATTCAGTTAGGAATATTGTACCAAGAAACAAGGGGATCCACATGAAGGTGAGATTAGACCACGTTTGAAATAGGGGTGCGCTTGTGAGGGGGGAAAATATGGACGGGACAAAAATCTCGTCGTTGTCGTAACAAGACTGGAACGATGCAGTGGCATCGATCGCGGTAAACTGTGGCCCCAGCCCCCTACTACCGGTGCCAATGGTGGTGGGGAGTGAGAAACGGAAGGGAGTAGGGTAGACCTTACGCCAGTGGGCGGGGCCTGTGACTGAAGAGTTAATAGAGATACAATCGAGGGTGTCTAGTGCACTGCACTCGAGGCTGGGGCGTAGGAGGAGTGAAGGGGCGAGGGGGGCGGAGGGGAGAGCGGTAAGTAGGGACCACAGGTCCCCTAGTTTAGACATCACTGAGCGACGGATGGACAGCCAGTCAGACCCGTCACAGCACTCGCTCGAGTCCTCAGAAAGCTCGAGAAAAGCCAATACCGAGGAGACTTGTCGCTCTTGGAGCAGATCCAGAGTGGAGCCGTTAATCTCGCTTCGGGCAACAGGGGGATCGGACGCGACAAGATTTCGCGAGTTGGGCGAACCTGCCACGTGATCGACGCCGCGGAGGATCATCACGGAGATTGCTCAATAACGCGGGAGGGGGCAGCTGAGATTCAGTGACAGGAGATCAAGGAACGATCTGTGTTTACGGGCGACCAGTGAAACAGTTGCTAGTGACACGTGCGGTGCTCTAAAGCGAAACTGTCGAGAGCGAGCCTCCGAGCCGCCAGTTAGTGTTCCGAGCAGTGACACTCGTTCGACTGGCTGTCAAATCTGATTGAAAGCTACGGACAAAGTGACAAGTGTAACCCTGTGTTCCTTCGCGAATATGACGACAGAGGGCTAGCGGCAGAGCCGAGAGCCGACCCCCTGATTAAAATAAGAGCAGATATCGTTGGAAAAGGATAGAGAGGCCGACTCGGTGGGGCAAGAGATGAGCGTAGCTCTCGTCACGATGGATTCCGCGTACGGTCTTCGACTGGGGATCGGTGGCCACCATCACCATCATCACCACCATCCTCACCGGGTGCGTTCCCCCGAGAGTCACGTGCTTCCACGCCAGGACCAGCAGCAGGATCACAAGGACGACGCGGAGACCCCTCTAACATTCAGCGTGGTGAACATTCTGAGACCGGACTTCGGCCGGGAGGCGATCCTCAACACGAAAGCCCCGAAACAGGCCAGCTTGCCCAGCGGACACTCGACGACGATACCAGTCCCGATTCCACGGCACAGCCCTCTCCCCCTGCCGCGAGACCTGAGCCTGTCCTCCAGCAGACTGTCGCCCTCGAGGCCTCAGGCGACCAGTTTTTCGGTGCACAGAGACAGGGACCTGTTTTCTTCTCACTGCGGCCTGACGTCGCCTCTCCAGAGGACCACCGGCCTCAGCCGGAGCGGAAGCCTCGAGAGCTTGGCCAGCAGCAGAAGCTCTGTCACCGGAAGCTCCGTCACCGGGGCACCGACCTTGGGCTCCACGTCCTCCACTATCAGCGGCGACTCGCTGAGCGGAGACAGCAGCTCGGCTAGCACGCCCAGCCCCGCCACGAGCCAACAGAGCGGATCCCTCAACGGACAGAGCCCTTGGCCAGCGTGGGTTTACTGCACCAGATACTCGGACAGACCGTCATCCGGTAGGTTTCCTCAATTCCCTACTCTTCAACTTCACATCCTACAGATAAACGAATCTTCCCCAGAGAATGTTTTACAACAGAAAAGGATGCTCCGCGATGTCAAGCGTTTGTACTTTTTAGGATGTAACGAAGTGTTATGTGACGCCCAATTAACTCTTTGAAATCTTACAGAACAACCCGTCGAGTCACTTAATTTACCAGAATTTCCTGCTCTCGCCTCCGATCAAGGCGATTGGTCGTCCTCCCCTCCAGCCATAAACTCACGTCGATATTATTCAGATGCGCGAAAGAAGTAATAACGTTAATTTATTCGAGCCGTGAAACTGATCGATAGCCGGAGACCGGTCAGCCATAAAAATTAATTCTCCAACCGTATCCGCTGAATCCGCGCGGCACGACGGACAGATACGTCTCAGTTAATCGCGGGTATAGAGTATAGAGGAAGTCGGCTGCGCAACTGAGTAGCCATACTGGCGAATCTCGTTCCGCCGTCCCTCCGTGCTCGTTTAATCAATTAACCGCCGCGGACCGTTACACCTGGGAACCAGTTTCTAATGTAAATCAATCGCGGTTTCCCGCGAAAGATAGACGCTAGATCGAAAAATCCCCAGGCGCATAAGAGCCCCACCCCCCTTGATTACCGTGCTCCTCTGCCTCGCCGCCAGATTCCACGAACAGGTACTACTTACTTAGTTTCCCCGAACCGTCGTTCCAGTTCCGATTTTAGCGTCGCCGCGATCTCTAACTGTTACGCGGATTGCGAACAGGCTGCATAGCTTATGTATAATTGCAAGTTCGAAGGCTGTCTTCGAGCGGGTTGAACGTACCCGACTCGATACCACCTGTGCCCGTTCGCAGAACCTAATTGCGCGCAGCCTACATCCGCGCATCTACCCTCCGCAATCGCCGCGTCCCAGATACCGCTGCCTCTAAGGTCCTGCGCCAGGGTGGTCCGCGGACCTACCACTCGATCGTCGCGTCACTAATTACCACGAATCATGATCTTTCGCCGCGGCCACTCCGCTCCTGCTAATTGGAGAGTGCACCGCGCTGATGGGTGATCGATGGTCGTCGGTGGATCTTGATCGGTAAATTTTAGGGGGAGGTCCTTTGGATAGAGGATTTCTAAGGCTCCCAGAGCACTGTGAAGCAGAGCTGGTTAGAGGTTAAACGAACCTTCAGGAATCAACGCTGATCGTTAGAATTTTCAGCAGTCGCAATAATTTGTCTCCACGGGAGACCGGTTAGGAGAGTGAGCCCAGCTCGATCCCTCGTCGGCCGCTGATAGCGCGCGAGAGCCCCGCGTGTTTCGGTATTATGCCACTTATAAATATTCATCGCGCCGAACATGCGCCGGCTGGCGGGGCAGCGGTCACGACGGCGAATTATTTTTCCGTCTACTCTAGCCGCGCGCCCAATTTGGAAGTACACCGTAACATAATCTAGGCTTGGCTGATAGTCGCGACAGATAAGGTCGGTGCGCGCACCGGGACTAATACGCGGGGCCCGCGGCGAGGTAAAATAATCCGCGGGCCCCGCAGATAGCCGCCGGACGCCAAGTATGGAGTCAAAGGAACCTCATTCTGTTCCGCTTAATTACCATTTACATACTTGTCTCGCGGAAGATTGGCCGAACTTCGCCAATAAATCTCGCGCCGCGCCGGGGCAGCGGCGCGCTTTCCGCGCTCGTCGTTTGTTCAAACAGGATATACGGACGGTGAGTGCGCGCCGTTGCGAATTCGAGCATAAAGCTGTTAAACAAGTCCTATTGTATGATAATAATTCTCCCGTATTCCCTGTTTTTTCCCTTATCTCGGCGGCGAATCGAGCACCAGCCGAGGAGCCGGCGAGAGGAGAACAGAGGATGCCCGTTGGTCGATTCCTAAGAGAAATTCAGGAGACCGAGCGACGATTAACGGACGTTTAACTTGACGTGTTTCAGGGCCACGGACACGCAGGGTGAAACGGTCGCCGAGTGTCAGCAAAAGCAGCAGCTCCCCGGAAGAGAAGAGACCCAGGACCGCGTTCAGCGCGGAGCAACTGGCCAGGCTGAAGAGGGAATTCACTGAAAATCGATATCTCACGGAGAGAAGGAGGCAGCAGCTCTCGAGGGACCTGGGATTAAACGAGGCGCAGATCAAGATCTGGTTCCAGAACAAGAGAGCGAAAATCAAGAAAGCCAGCGGGCAGAAAAATCCGCTGGCACTCCAGCTGATGGCCCAAGGTCTTTACAATCACTCGACGGTGCCCGTCGACGAGGATGGCGAGGAGATCGTGACTGGAAGCAATCATTCGCAGTAACGATGAAAAACGAGGAGGTCCAACGTCGCGAGAAGTTCCACGTCTTTTTCCACCTTTTTCGCCGCGAGCCAGCCGGCTAGCCTGCTTGGCGTCGCCAACGAAATCGTTCCAAGTAATTAAAACACCTTATAAGTGATCGAGAGCGAACCAGAAGTCGGAGCGGAGGTCGAGGCGTCCTGAAGTTTCCACAGGACGCTATTTGTCGGTAATCGACCATGGATCGACGCACTGCTAGCTGCGTAAACTAACTACCAAATGATTTTCTACGTAGCCTAGACGCAGCTGCAGGAGTGTATCTGGAAACGGTGAAGCTACGATAGCCGTAGTCGAAGAGCCTGATTGCTTTTCGTATGCGACTGTGTAGATCGCAGACTGAGACTTTATATTTATCGACTATATATGTATATCGGCGTAGATGCGATTCTAGTGCGTGAGCTCGATACGATCCTTATCGATTAGACGCTTAAACTATTTATTTCCATGTACATAGTTGTAAATAGGGCTGCCGGTCGTAATGTGTATATGTATGATACGAGATAAACTTAATTGCCGCGCGAAGATTATATGTATTATTGTGTATGTGCGAGTGCGCGTCGCCGACGTGAATACGAAACGATCTCACACTGTATATTCCTAATTACTGTACGAGCATACAAATATATACATATATATATTAGACTCGTATGCGTATATCCCAGTGTCTCACAATAAGTGGTCGATATAATCTATGTAACCCGCTTACATGTTGCCACCGATTAAATCGAATTAAAAAATACACGCGCCTTCTACGTGATTTTCCTCTCCTCGAATTCCCCGCATGGTTTCTCCGTGCTACGCACGCATCTCAAGCACCCAGCTACTCTCTCTCTCTCTCTCTCTCTCTCTTGAGGAAACGGGACACCTTCGACTTTTCGGATCATAAATACCATCCGAAATGAATTCGAGCATCGAGGGGAGGCGATTGTTCTCGATTCCCGCGAGCGATTCGATCGGGTTGCAACAAATTTGCCTCGCGCTGATGGTCGGCAGAATTAAAAGGAACGAACGTTTATGCACGAAAGCGGGGACGGCGTTAATTAGTAAAATTTACGTGGCCGAAAAATATGGCGATCGGTGGAAGGGCGGAGGCCACGGACGTCTCTTTGCACGCCCCATTCACGGTGACGCACCGTGACGCGCTAATTGTTCCTAAATTAACGAGCCATCCGGTACATCGAGCGCGACCGGCAAATGGAACGTGGCGAGAGGATGACAGTGCGCGACTAGATGAAACGCGCTCGCGTAGCACATGGCGGTGGCGATCGACAGAGGATAAGAGATACGTGCACCTGTTAGACGGTGCCATACGCGGCCGTCTGCGAACAGATTTACGAACCCGCGCCTTTTCCGCTCGACACGGTGAAATTTGTTTCTGAACGCAACTCATGCGTGGCACCGAGTGGAAAGAATTCAAAAATACCCGTGAAAATTAAGTGTCTCGCGCAAAGGCGCCCGCAGATTTTTTCCAGGGCGGGAGGGTTATGGTTTGAACCCATTTTGTAACGACGATTTAATTAAAATTTTAAAATTGAAATTTTAAAATATTCACATTTTTAGAATAAACTTAATAAAGATTAGTTTTTAAAATTAACCGATTTTTTCTCAAACCCACCTGCGAGGGATCGATTGCCCCTTAAATTCCTGAACGAGAGTCATTAGAAACGGGAGCAATAATTGAGAGAGTGGAGTTCTCAAGGAAAAAGAGTTGAATGAAGAATTTGGGTTCAAGGAACATGTAAATTTTTGAAAATGTTTCAAAGTTAAAGCGAAATTTCCATTTAGCAGAATTTACGCGCCGAATGGCTGAGCTCGAGTAAGCCGCGCAGGCGCTGAACGTTATTAATTGTCGTTAATTTGAACGCAGAGGCCGCAACGAGGTTCAGCATCCAGGGGTACACAACGATACTCTCTTCCGGCGTTCGAAAACAACACGCAAACGGTAGCCCGAACCGGGGATAAATTACAGAGTCGTTGTCGTTGGCCATTGTATTTAACCGTGACGATCCCTAATTGGTAATTCTATCGCGCAGACCCGTTGCATTGTCCGACGTAATTGCTCGCGGTGGTATTTTCGCGAGCAATGGTAAAATCGATTTTACAAACTCTTCCAGCGTTTATTGAACCGAAAAAGGAAGACTCGCTCGTCGAGAACACGTTTCTATTTCAACGTAATACGTTGCACGAAATTAATCACTGCCTCCGATAATGAGAGACGTGCCGTATAAAATATTCATGCTGATGCTTATCCAAGAGCAACGATTCTTTACCACCACGAACCAAAGAGACATTACCAAATCGTTATCGTTGGCCGTCGTATCCATCCATCCCCTTAACCACCGTAATTTGCAATTTATTTCATCGAGCGACGTATAATGCGATTGCACAAGCATGCCCTAGCTTGCGGACCTTCCGTTCCACTCTTGCCACCACGGAATCCCACAAAATGTTCCACTCACCGCGGAACCGCCCCAATTTTAATATTCCTCATAAATCCCTCCGGACGCGAGGTTCCCCGCGACACTTGCGTATTTCACCACTGACGAACGACGTCCATACGACTGGCCGTTATTAATTATCATTAATTTAAACGCGGAGGACCGCTGGCCCGGGGGTCGGGGGGTTGTTCGCGCGGCAGAACGACGGGAAAGAGACAGAGAAAGGCGGCCAGAGGGGAGAGGGAAAGGGAGAGAGGGAGCAGAGATAGTCGGCGGCGTTCTCTTCCACCGTTGGAAACAAACGCACGGACCGGTGGCCCAAACCGGGGATAAATTACAGAGTCGTTGTCCTGGCCATTGTATTTAACTGCGGCGATGCGTAATTGCTGGAACGCCGTTGCATATACGGCAGAGAGGCCAAGTGTGCCGCGGCAGGGTGGAGAAAACGAGTTAGAAGCCGCGGGAGGTGGGGGAGGGGCGAGAGGGGCGAGAGGGTGCAAGAACAGGAGGCAAAGGGATGGTGGAACGGAGTTGCCACTGTGGTCGAGAACCATAGTCATCGGAATGGCCATTAGGGGTCTCTACGCTTCCAGCAGTGGCTCACTAAATTTCACCTTCTTGCGCCGTTCGTCGACCACCTTGCGATCCTCCGCAATTAATGGCTCCTCCGCAGGCTGTTTATTACAATATCAGCCACCGGGGAAAAGCTACGCCCGCGGCCACTTCCGGTGCTCTGCGGCCTGCCAGTTCCTAGGAGGAGCCTGGGAATTAAACCCGACTGGTACATTCCGTGCCCCTCCGCCGGCGCGAATTGCCATCGCCCAGCGTCGACAGCCAAGTATCCGATCAACCCTGCGAATAAATAGCTATCTCTTGCCGCTTCCTTAAATCCGCGGGCGACCGGGAAGAATTACAGGCTCCTCTGTTCACCTGCCGCTCTGGACACGGTCGGAAGCGTAGGTGCATTCTCGGTGCTTTCGGGGAGCCGGGGCCTCGCGCCTCTGCTCGTCGGCGTCAGGTCCTCGCTGCTTCCTCTCGCTCTCGCTGCTAACGAGTGTAACGAGCCCCGGCCCGTCAAATTAAAGGCGGGCCGCGCGAGCGGCGAAGCGAAATTTATCGCCCCGCTTTCGGGAACCGCGGGTAAAGGCCACTTAGCTGCCCGTAAATGCGTCGTCTCTATGACGACACGGCGGCAGATGTCCCGCCAATAGATCACCCCGTACGAGGAGAGAAAGAGGCCCGCGGACGGGCTTTGTGAACGCGTGTCTCTCATCGCGAGGCCCGCCGATGGACGTGAAAGGGCTCCGCGTATGAGTTATATCGTAACGAGCCGCGGCCTTTTTCTCGTCCGCCCGCCGCGCCGCGAAGCGCGGGGCATTAAAAGATTCCTCGATCCCGGAGAGAAAGGTCAAGATTCATTGCGTCCCGGGGTACACCGTTCATTTCTGCACCGACTCCACCAATTACTCGCGCTTTAAATCTTAACCCCCGGCTGCTAGAGGATCAAGCATTCGTTACGTCACTGGGCTGAGGGGGTTAATTTAACCCCGATCAGAAGAATAACAGTGCATTCAGCTAAGTAAATCGCTCGCTTGGACTTTAGTAAAGCTGTTGCTTTTTCAATAGGTAAAAAATATCTAATTGATTCTAAAGGGGAATGGGTTATCTTCGTATCTTCACAACGCGATCGCAACGCGGATCCGCCGAAAGATGCGTTCCTCGGCCCGTAACGCGTAATTGGCCGGGCTGCGAACGCAACATTAGATCCTCGTTATCCTAACGAGCTGAAATAGCGCAGCGGCACACGAGAGGAGAGGCTCGATGAAAATTCGCATAGCCTGCGCACAGCGGAGGAGCAACCAAGCAATCCAACAGCTCTTCTCTATTTTGCCCTGGCGAAGAAAGATTTACAGCGGCCAAAGAGGAGGGGCGTCGCGATTAATACGGTTGATGGCACGGCGAACCAACGTTTCCTATTTCATTTGTTTTACGAAACCTGATGTAGCTACCCAACTCAAACACTACCCTCGGTTACAAGTTTAGAGTAAAGTTATAAAGGATCCCGCGTAGAAAGCGCAGTATTAACGGAACCAAGACGTAAAGGTCCCAAGGCAGGCGTACACGGTCCTTCTCTGTCGATAAATGTCACGGGCGAGAAAAGTGCGTAATGCATTGTCGAAGATCGCCCTGACGAAACGATTGGTCTCGGTGCATGGGGAATCGAGGGGGACACAAGTCGAGGGGTGGCGAGTTAAACCGATGCGAGTGACATTTTACAGACGAGGACCTTTCTCCCTGTCTGCGTGATGTTCACGCATGGTCGACGATGAAACGTCAGAGGACATTTTTGTTAAATAAAATCAGCTTCGTCACGGTGTAACCGGGGTAGTGGCGGCAGTGACGAGCCCCTACTTTCCAAAGGTACAAGCGAGTCTAGCAATTGTTCTGACTTCTGACGATAAGGTTTACCGTGACTTCCTGTACGAGGCTTAGCCAAGAGGTCCGAGCCGACATCCGGCAGTTTGATGAAAAACGGAAGAGAAAGAGGAAAGAGTTGGACGGTGGAGGAAAGGGGTTCCGGAGAGACGAAATACGCGGACGCATCTGGTTACCTCGGCCTCCCACGCACTCGCGCTTTGTCGCGGCTAGCCACGGCTACGGTGCGTGAGCGCCTCCTCGCGTTTAAGGTATAAGGGCATAAAGGTTTGCTTTCGGTTTGTCTGTCGTGAAGGTCCCGAACATGGTAGAACGTGCGCACGTCTCTCGGCTATATGGGACCGAGAGTCGGTAAGAGTAGAGAGACCACCCAACGCGATCGCGCGAGACTTCTGAAGCGGGAGAGAACCAACAGGAGGGACAGAGGGAGAAGATCGCTTGGGCGAGAGAGACGAAGCGGTGGAGTGGGGAGACAGTGGAGGAGGGACGAGGAGGTAGCGAGCAGTGAAAAGAGGAGGAAACGAGAGGAAGGGAAAGAGAAGATTCCAAAGGGACGAAACGAGAGGGGATCGGGCATCTGGGCAAGGAATGCTTGTCGGGTCATTAATGCTCCTCGCTATGCACGCTCCTTATGGATCTGACCAAATCAGTGACCGATTGCCCTCCCCTTCTTCCCTCCGCCGATCCAGCCGCAAAGTGGACCGCGCATGGGCTGCCGGGGAACTGGTATTATTCCGACGCGACGCGAGGAAGCTTCTGGAGATGCCCCGGTGCCTTCCCGATGCTCGTATTTCCCTCTCCCTCCGTTTCGGCTCGATTCTTAATTATTGCTTAACGAACGGTTCCGCGCGCGTCGCAGCGGCTTTCCGTTCTCCCCGTTCTCGCCCGCCCCGTTCGCGGCTACCACGCACACGATTGCCCGCTTCCTGACAACTTTCTTCAGCCGTATCGCGGCGACGCGACGCGAGGCGGCGAAAAAACTTGTATCCCGCGCGGATTCAATTGAAATCCGCGAGCGGATTCGGTAG
Organism: Andrena bucephala; assembly: GCA_947577245.1. Classification (NCBI taxonomy): domain Eukaryota; kingdom Metazoa; phylum Arthropoda; class Insecta; order Hymenoptera; family Andrenidae; genus Andrena; species Andrena bucephala. The sequence continues at coordinate 116,295,943 of OX387715.1, forward strand.
GAGATCCGCGATAATTTACCTTTTAGCGGAACAATTAACTTTTTACCGCGCCGGTTCCCGCGAACGAGCAAGAGAGAAACCGCCGCCCGTTCACACGGCTCGCTCGAGGGGCGCAGCGCTCGGTTCTTGCGCGGAACAGGTGCTGCCCGCGATCGTAACGGCACGCATTGTTACATTGTAACTGGCCTTAGAGAACCAGATAGCTACAACGAAGGCGCGCGCAAAGGCTACGTGGAACAGGTGGGCCGCGGGGCCGGCCAGTGACGGCGACACGCGAGAGATTGTGCCGCTCGCTTGGATCGCGCCGCGCCGCCCGGGAAGGGGTGAGAAAAACTCGGCACTCGCATGGAAAACCGGGAAACAAAGCTGACGATTCTAGGTCGGGCCTAAATAAAGCTTCACGCGGCGTATCCATTTCATGCGTAATTGCAGCGCCGCTCGCAAGGGCGGTGGTGGAACGGCGGCGGAGCAGCGGCGGGGCGCAGGATACCTGCCATACGCGCCGGTAATTAAATTCTTTGAGAGAACGATCGTGGAATGTACAGGCCGGAGCGTGCAATTAAAAGGGAAACGTTTCGTTTCGTTGCCCCAAAGGACTCTGGTAATTAAAAGAATACGGCCCGTAATCGAGCCGAATCCTTCGCCACTTTTTCTTTCTCTACCTTTCTCGCCCTACCCTCTAGCCGCTAGCCTCTCGCCACTGCGCTGCCTCCTCTCGGTGCTTAATTTCTTCCTTTCCCGCTATCGCCGCCCTACGCCGTGCCTCTCGCTCCACCTTCTCGCGAAAATCGTGCCGGGGTGAGGGCGCCCGTGGAAAGTCGCCGAGCAGCATGCTAATATTCTTTTTCCACCCCTCGGGGCCATCCCTCGGCGCTCGAAGCGAGTTCTCTCGCCGGTTCTTAACAGCCGTGACGTTTTTACGGGCCGAGGGCAGAGCCCGATTGAAATAGTTCCGAGCAATTATCACGCGAGAGCCACCCCGTCGACGACTGTTTTCCACCCTTATCAAACGCGGCCCCCTCGCCATCTGCCTGACCAATGGCGCGAGAGAAAAAATCATTATCTCGGCTGGCTGTTAGGCCAACGCGTGAGAAGGACCGTCCTCCCTCCTCCCTCCTCGTACCAAAGCTCGATTTACGATAAAACTTTTATGGTTTCCTTCGATTAGGAAGGACTCCCCCTCCTAGGAATCGTTTTTAATTCGCTGAACTTTTCCAGCGCGTACCGGGGGGCACGCGATACCGCCCGGCCGTGGAAGCGAAAAAATCTGCAGATTACCTACCTATCGACATCCATACTCCTGCGACGCGAGCGATTCCATCGAATTGCTAGCCGAGGCAATTAAACCCAGATAAATTCGAACGACTGCCACTCCCCTAATTGGAAATTCAAACAATTTTTTCTAACCTCTAGGAGGAAGCTGGGACAGGGGCTCTGGAAGGCGACGAGCGTTTAACGTAGGGTGCCATAAACGACGGAAGAAGGAGAGAACGCTGGTAGAAGAAGCCAGCGGGAGAATTCTTTCCAGTTTTATTGCCGTGGCGTGACTGATTCGTCACGCTTTCAGGTGCCGCTCAAAAATCCGACTTGATTAAATTTTTGATCAAATTACTTCGAGTTAAATAAACATCCACTGTGCGCCACTTCGACGCCCTCCCTTCGGTTGAAGCCAGGAAAAAAGGGATTGACACCCCTGGCGTTCGAATTCCGCGCATTCGTTCACGCGACACCCCGGCACGATTTAAAACCGGTGTTACAAATCTTTCCTCGGAAGATCCTCCCGGGCTTTGCACTTTCCCGAAACCCTATCAATTGGACGTTTAATCGAAAGAAGCATACCTCCCCACCGATATCAGTATCAAAGAGGACCCAACAGTTCCAAATTCCCTTAACGTTCAATTTAAAATCTCCCATTAGCATGGACAAAAAGCAGTGCGAGCACATTGTTCATCGCTAAAACGAAACGTAATTACCTTCCCTCGCGTCGCCCGGGAGAAAAAGAACCGAGAAAGCCAAGAATCACCGGAAGATAATAGAAGTCGAAGCGAACCGGTAGAGACTAAGACGTACGTCGGTGCAAGAAAATTGATTTACCGGATCCGTTAATTAATCATGAAACTAATGGCTTGCGAGAATAAAGCCCCTGTCGGGCCGGTATCGCGGCGAGGAAGAAAAGGGGGGGGGGAGCGGAAGGGGAGGAAGAAGGAGCAGCGGAGGCAGAAGAATAAGAAGAGGAGGAAGAAAAAGGGGTGGAAAGAAGCTGCTCCTTCGACTCACTTATTCGCGCTCCGTGCCGAGGGTGGAGCGTAACGCCGGGTAATATAACGGGTGGCGTCGTTTTCCACCCCAAGAGGGTTGTTCGTACCAGCGACCCTCGCCGGCTGAGGGCTGGTAATGAGACTAATAGACACGTACCGCTCGTAAAAAGCGCTTCCGCGAGTTCCTAAAGTTAAATGCGAGGAGGTGAGTGGAAGGGAGGAGTCGTGCAATTTTATTTTGTGGTACCCCCGCCCTGCGACTGCTGTATGCTTTTCCACGGATGCAAATTAACGCGACTTCGTTGGTGCTTTGAATGAATCGTTGGTGCGTAATTAACGACGATCCTGGAGGCCTGCGTGGCTCGCGTTTCCATTCAGCTGAGTGGCGGTTTTATCGGCTATCGATTATCGTCCACCGTTTCGCTGCAATGTACAATTCTGAGTAATTCCCATCGACCCTCTGCGAGTTTCCGAGTGTTCCCGGGAAAGGCCTTAGAAACAGGCTACTGTCATCAGAAGCTGGAAATTAGCTACCCTCTTTATGTCGACCTTTTACGCCGAGGGGTTGGCAGGCAGTTAATTAAAAAGCAGCCAAGTCGAATCATCTTCCCAGGGGGCGAAGATTCTCGTCTCGAAACGAACACTTACTTCTCAACACGGTGTCCGAAAAGCAATCAACGTCACGATACGAATATTCCGTCGACACCACTTTTAGTTTCACTGCCAAATTGTAGGACCAAACGGAAGACTAAAGAACGATAAAGAACGTGATCTGCTTTTCCCCCGCTGCCTCTGTAATACCAAATACGAGGTTGCTCCCGAAAGAAAGTTCATTTCACCCAGACATTTCTCATTGGCGATGCACCCCCTCGAAAGCACAAGTCATGCACTTCATCGCTCGTTTCAATTCATCGCCGCGGTTATTTAATCAAACATTTCGAGCAAGCCTGTGTTAACACCGGGAGGGTGCGACCCTTTTCAGCCCCCACGAAGAATCGGAAGGGATGGGAAGCATTTCGCCCGCAGAATCCGACCTTCCATCGGCAGTCCGCACCCCCGCGCAAAGACTGTTACCAGCAGAACCGCCCGATAACGTTGGATCACGATACAACACTTACTTTTCCGGCCATTTGTCGGGATTTGTTCGGCCCGGGGGTTCGCGTAAGATTCATCTCGAGGTTAGTCAACAATATGCTACCCTTCTCACCAAGTGCTCTCACCCCATTTCGTGCTCACACGCAGTGAAAACGGTCGCGGACCGCAAAGTGGATTTACTTGTTCGCCCCACGATTCCCCCGAATAATCTGATTAAACGATATGCATTGATGGACTTTCATTAGCTTAGCAGTAACCGGCAACTATCCATCGGTGAGTCACAACTATTCTGATAACCTGACGTCTTTTACTTTGTCGAATTATTTACCCGATTTTCCTCTTCAGCCTCTGGGCGACGATGAAAACGATTCGAATATTATCGAGCATGGAGACGTAAACACTGGTGGAAGTGTGAAAGAGAGGCGTAAGAATTTCCATACCAAGTCGTAAAGGTGTCAAGCACGAAGACGGTCTGTTAAATATAGCCGAGCGGTCAGGAGAATTTGAAATTCAATCATTGATGTCACAGAAACGATGACGATTCTAGGAACGCTCGGCGCCAAGTGAAACTTACGTCCAAATTCCGAGTGGTATTCTAGAACTCACGCTGGTCTCGTATTTCTACGGAATTTATGTCTACATATTTCCACAGTGGCTCGTAAACAAGTAGGTCCAGATTCGAGGGGACTGTTTAATTCGACCCTGAGAGCGATGCTTTGACGACAGATGATGGTGGCTCGCTTTCACGATCAAAGCCCCCCTTGGATCTTTGAGTGACCAGGAAGTCGTCGCAGCTCGTCGAATCGTTCATTAACCGTCATTAAGCGTGCTCGTAAATATTAATTAATAAGAGTCGCGTGTGTGGTGCAGTAATCTCTAGCGACAACGCGAAAGGATGCGACGTGACGAACCAATTAAGTCGCCAGTAATTTACGATAATCCGTCAGCAGTTTAAAATTTTCACTAACCCCTAAGGGACCGTCCTTAAACCCAGTATAAGAATTCGTAAGATTTTATATTCCAACCCCCCTCCGCAACTTCCTAACGTAATATTTTTTACATTGCATTTTTTAAACGATTTTATTCAGCTTGGATCCTCTGTTTGTTTGTTTGTTTGTTTGTTTGTTTGTTTGTATGGTTCAAATCTGGCAACTCAAATTTAACCCACTTCCAACTATCTAATTGTCTTGAAACATTGCAGGCATGCGTAGTTTGGATGACAATACAATATTTAAAAAAAAAAAATTACACCCCAAGCGGGTGAAAAAATTAACCAGTCATCAATAAATATAACCCATAACCACAAATCCAAACGACTTGAAATCAGCCACTCGCCACTAGCCACATTACGAAAACGACAGAAATCCGCTGCGTTCGGATCGCTATAGTCGCATCGCGATTTGAAATTAAATAAGATATTTCTAAAGAAGTCAGAGCTGCGAAATGTATATCAATAAACACTAAAAACTAGAAAATAAAAAATATATAAAATAACATTTTTATGTTAAACGATTTTATTAAAAAAGCACTAGAAACTAAAAAATAATTCTTTTCTTGTACTGCAATTTCGATGGTGTTTTTTTACTTTAAATAAAATCGTGGAGCAGGATTTTTCATAACAGAATATGAATCAGTTTAATACAGCATCAAGCGTCGAAAGGAATTTGTTGTCAGATACCGTGCTCCACAATTTTATTTAAAGTGAAAAAACATCATCGAAATTGCAGTACAAGAAAAGAATTATTTTTTAGTTTTTAGGGTATTTTTAATAAAATCGTTCAACATAAAAATTATTTTTTATATATTTTTTATTCACTTACTAAAATTCTTTTAAGGGATCATTCCAGTTAGCGCGCCGATAAATTCGGCGATTTTCAGGAATTCATTGCGACGAAAGTAATTATAGTAATGGAATAAAACTTTGTTGTATTTATTAAATTACATTTCTACAGTAAATAAAAAATATAAAAGTAATAAACGTATTTTTTTTTAAATTTTTTTGCCAGCGATCTTGATGACATGATTAAAAATTCATGCCTCGCTCGTGAAAGCGATTTCACCTGTTGGACTTATCTGAACCCAAAAAGCCAAACAGATTCTTGATCAGTATGACTGTCGCTATCGCTCGGACTATAATTAGTGATTTATCTTCAAAATTAGCAAAGCGGCTGGCCAAATTGTAAGAAAAATGTTTTTCGACTTTTTTCTTTTGCTATTTTCGATTTTAAAAGTAGGTTAGACTCAATGAAAATACTTGGTTGTAGTCCCTGCGAGAGTCATCGGTGTGCAGAATGAGCAGTCAAATTTATAAAGCAATCGGTTCGATAGATTTTGAGATTTTATCTTCACGATGTGAAAAAATAATGTTCCGAGAGAAACGCGTTCAAAATTTTCATCTATAGAGGTCGAGCCTCTGAGCTCCCTACAAAGTGCCTCTGTAGAAGCTAAAATAATCGGAATTTTTCTTGAAAATTTAACAGTACATTCTTGGGGATATGTCCTTTCAAAAAATGTTTTAAAAAAATCGATTTTTTCAACCCGTCTATCCGGAATGACCTCTTAAATGTTTAATAAATCATTTAACTCGGTTTCGTGTGCCCGATGAAACATCGTTTTTTACGCTGCTCATATTAAAAATTAGGTTAAAAAAATATTACATAAAACGCTACCTGACACCTTCTCCCCACGTTGTAAGGAATTATAAAGAATTGCGACACCCTCCCCCACGAAATAGTCTGACGTAATTTAAGAACGATCCCCAACACTCTTTGCAGGGATATTTATACCTCGTAGAATAATAAAAATAATAATAATAATAATAATTCGACTCCTCCCGAATCGAGCACCTTTGCGTTTAATTCACGCTCCAAAATCCTCCCCCTACCGTGATCTAATTGTTCTCAGCATCATCCCCGATGCTCCATCGAGATCCTTGGACCAAAACGTTTATATTTATCGAGTCGTCGGGGACGATAAATAGTCACCGACCAGGCGTAACGTCGCGACGTCGCGCGTACGAGAACCGCCGAGCCACGAGATCTCGCGGAGCTCGCGACAATCAGCGCGCCCTCAAAGGGAACATTGTGGCGAAACCATTAAACCTCGTTCGGGGACGGTCCGCGAGGGGGGATTTTAATACGTCGAAAAGCATCGTCCGGTACGCTTGCGAGCGAGCATCGAGGAGGTCGTGCAAAACCAGCGCGCGATTTCCGCCGATAATTTATGGCGATTATTATTTTCGCGCTCTCGAAAGGGCTCGCGAGAGAGCAACGGAGAGAGGCAGAGGCACGGGGGGAGGGGGGACGAGGAGGGAGGTAAAAAGGACCTCGGTGAATCAGATTTATCGCCGGTTTCTGAGTTATAAGGCGGTATAGGAACCGAGTCTAAGGCTCGTAAGTCATTCCACGTGTACGCGTGTACAAGCTGGCGCACGGACACGCGCGCGTCTCTTAGCGGAGCAGAAACGAGGGATCCGCGGCGGGGGCAAGAAGCTCTTTGTTCCTGATTGCCCTGTCGCGCTTATAATTAGTAACGGATCGCGGGCTATTCGCCCGTGCATACTATCCGCGTTGCCCGCGAAACAGGGGACTCGCTCGTGTACGCCGTCGAATCGTTCCACTGCCGTCTGCGAGCCTGCGTGCCATGTAACCAAGATAAACGCGTGAGCAACCCTCGCGCCATCGGCTGGCCGATTTTTCCGGGGACGATCCTGTCGCCGATCGTTCCCGCCACGGACCGGCCTCGTTGAAAGCGAATCGCCGAAAGGGATCGACCGCGTGCGCGGCGGTTTCGTGGAAGCGCGGTCGATCGTCGCAAACGCACGCGGGGTCACGATCATTTATCACCCCTCTACTCACCCCCTCCCCATCGATGATAGATACCCAGACGGAGCGCACCTCGAATTTTCATCGAGGAATCAAACGCGCGTGTATTCTTCTCGCGGCGGCGCGATAAATCGCGGGAAAAAAGCGCCCGGCGAGCAGAGAAAATCAATTTCTTTGATAGATAAATCATAGCGGCCCGAGCGTAGAATGCCCACGGTGCTTCCCGAACAAATGATCATAGAAGCCTGTAATACATAGCGATCCATCGAGATACAGAAAGTCAGTCACTTATCACCGGGGCCCGGTGCAACGAGAGCTTTCTTTCCTACCCGTGGTGGATAAAATTGGCCCGCCGCGGCGTCGGGACTGTCGGGGCTGCGTGAGCCTTGAGAAATCGCGGGGGCGGCACCGCTACACAGCCGAGCACGTGGGGCAGAGGGGGAGGGAAGTCTCTGCGAGCTTTACAGGTCGGTGAAGTGTAAGTTATTGTTTATGGGACCGACGGGATGATCTATCGCGATGGTTGCTGGGTCACGATAGCGCCCAGCGCGAAACCTAGCCAACGCGGCCACCGTATCTAACCCCATTACAGAGTCACCGATGCCCGGACACGATCTCAAATACATAGTCCCGGGAGGGGAGCTTCTTATCAGGGGAGTAACAGTCGTACACACCGCGAACCTCGTCATTAATCAGCAAGAATATTGTACTACTTTCCGGGGGACGCCAGGCGTTCGAACTAACCGGCCCTTAATTTTCCAAGGGTACCGAAGCTCGAAGGTCGAGGGTGAAAACGCGGAAAACGAATGCCCACGTCCACCGAGGATGCCACTCTGCGCGAACGCCGCAGGCCTCTCTTGAGAATTGCAATTTATTTGGGTGTGCGTCAACCATAAGCGTACTGTGTTGCAAAGAGCCTTTTATGTGCCATCACTGCACGTTACTCGCGAAAGAAGCACTCGAAAAAAATACGTATATGGGCTCGTCTTGAGGCAAACTGCAGGGCGATCGTTGGAGCGCATCTACCTTGATCGTACGCTTTCTAATTTCGGCTAATAATCGTTCTTTGAATCACCGGCGCGGCAGAAGAAGCCGAATTCCAGGACGGTAAAGCCGCGGCGCGGCGAGTCGAATCGATGGCCCGTGACGAAGAAACGCGAAAATCCGAAAAAGTGTCGAGCGGGCCCGGGACGGGATACAAATGCCAAGTGGCGGAGGAACGATCGCGGTGCGGCGCTCTCGCGGGAGACCCCTTGTGAAATACGAAAGCACGTGCGCGTCGTTGGAGCATGAAAATGGCTTCGCGGAAGGCGAATCGGGGCCACCGTGAAGTGGAAGAGTCGTTCCCTCCTGACCCCCGGCAAGCCGAAAAAACCTCGTTGCGTGTACGCGAGACGCCAGCAGAGACAATCAAACGGAGGCGCACCGAGTTTTCGCGGCCGGTTTCTTGCGGTCGTTCCGCGCGGGAACAGCCGTACGTTCCCCGGATGACACTCGAACGCTTTTATTACCCGTAATCGGCCGTACTTAAGGCTCGTTCACGTGCGCGATAACGCGCGGCGCCTTGAAAGAAATGCCAACCCCCTAATTCGTCCTGGCCGCCAGCTAAGATGGCGGAGGTTCCCAACCACGAGATCCCTCCAGAAGTTAGGGTGGGGCATCGGACAATTTCGCGGGTAATGATTAATTTTGGCCGCGAATAAAAACGGGGCAAGTGTCTCCACCACTCACCTACAGATATTCCATTCCGACCGAAGTTTCGATTTCAAGATTCCTTCCTCGGAGGACCGAGTATGTAACGACTGCGCCGTTCTGGGCGCAGGGAATGACCGTAACCAAAATGATCGACGACGAGACGAGAAGAGGGGACGATAAAGCGGAGGGAGCGAGAAGAGAGCGAGATCGGGACAGCCAAAAATTCTCACGCAGATCTAACGAGTGGCACGAAAGAGCGGGCGCATTCCAGCTTTCAAATCTCACCGCGAGACTGTGCCGTGAGGGGGGGGGAGGGAGGGGGGGGGAAGGGGGCGGTAATGGAATGAGATTTCGCGTGTAGCAATATTTAATAAGGTCCTTAGTAAGGGAGCCACCAAGGGGTATAATAGCGAGAGATGGGTGTTGTGAACGCGTCAGCGGAATGGGACCACCCAACCGGGCCCCGTGCCAAGGCCCGCATGTATACGCGCGTATGTGTGCACGTGCAGCGGGGCCGGGGGCCGGGGCCGTAACCCGTGGAACCCATGGGGTCCCATGGATCACTCCAGCTTCTCTTTCTTCCGTCCTAGCTGGAGGGAATGTCACTGGAGTCACCTAAGTCGGTAGCCGAATTGTTTCCATGCAAACGAACGGGCCGCGATTAAGAAAGTGTCCGGGCCACGGACTGTGGAATGCCGGGCGGCTCCGCTCGAAAGAAACTTATCGGGATGTTCATCTTCGTCGTCCTTTTGCGTCTTCTTTCGTCGTCCGTGGGCCAAGCCTGGCACGAGAAAATTCCGCGACTCGCCGGACGCGCGTTTATTCGGTCAGACGGTTCTTGAAACCAACTTACGCGAGGGTTCTGCACTTTCAGCTCCTGCTAACGATTTTATTGATAATTTTCAATGTTTCCGAGGGCGTAGGGGTCTGGGTTCGATTCGATAACGAAATTCTGCAGAGGTCTCACCGAATTTGCGACTCGGTGGGTTTCGGTGTGTCGTAACACTCGTGGAACGTTAATGGCGATCATAAACGACGATCGTCGTAAATAGGAAGGAAAACACGCTCGAGACCGTTTATTTGACTTGCAAATGCGACTATTCGGTCTCGATACGCGACGATTAGGTGCGAGAAATGTAATTGCTGTGTAAATGGCTCGTCGAACTCATAAACAACACGCGAGCAATTGTGACGCGATAGCAACGGCCGCGGTGGCTCTGGTCATTCGAAAATACTGCTTTGACGTAACATACGACGAGATAGCGAAGGTGAATGATTGAGAATGCACGATGGAGCGTGTAATTTCGATTGTTTGGCGAAAGTTGGGGAAAGATCCATTGAAAAGCTGGCGTTTTTCTTCGCTATTGCGAATCGATAATCGAAGGAGGCAGGGGAATAAGACGTTACCGTGTCAAACACGAATTCTGTCCGGGCAGTTTCCGAGCGATAACTTTAACGATGCCGAAGTCTCGGAGCGGAACGTGTTGGCCTCTTAGGAACGCCTTGGCAGCGCATGCCGCACGCCGGTAATTAAACAGAAAATGGACGTTAATAAATTCTCATGAATGTCGAGTGGTCAGATCGACCGTCGTAAAATGCACCGTGGGAAGAAGTATGCGCTTTCTCATTGGCGATACCCACCCAATACGCATTTAGGTGGTCGAACACCAAGCTCCCCGGTACGGAAGACGTATATACCGAACGAATAAATTTATTACCGATCGACATTGTTGCAAGAAATCTTGACGAGTGCCTCTCAATTTTCAGACGCTACGCTTCCACTAAAATACCCGTCTACCTTGCAACCAGCAGGCTTAAAACTTAAAAGACACAGAAGCCTGAAAAAGGAAAGGCAATGAGTAGGTGCCATTAAATCGACCCCCTGTACCGACGACGCCCGGCTATCATGAAGCCTTGTTTTCCTCGCTTTCCTCGTCTTCCTCATTTTTCCTCGGCTCTGTGCCGACGAGGAAGGCCGTCCGGAGGGGACGGTAATCGTTTTCGACGGAGCGGTTCTCGCACGCGAGCACCGGCGGTGTTCGGTGCGCGCCCGAGACGGGTAATTGAAAATGTAAATGCCGGACGAATTAACGATCCGAATTGAAGGTATCCGGAGAGGGCGGGCGGGCGCTCGGATCGACGGGCGCGCGGCGCGGCGTCCGATGATAATCCGCGGATACCGACGCCGGTGGTACTGGTTCTGCGGCGGATAAACGATTGCCAATTACGGAGGTGATAAATTCCGCCGGGGCAAATCGCCGGTTATGCGCTATCGCGAACGTGTACTATGTGCACGCCCGTAATAATTAAGCGATGAACAGAAGAGCGGACGATAGGACGATCCGCCGCGCCGCTAGCTTCGATACACCGTGGGATCGATTACGGGTATCGATAGATTGCGATCGGGCGGCTGGGCGACCCTCCCGAAGCCGGCGGAGTCTCGAGACTCTCAAGGGTGCGTTGGGCAACGCTCGCTGCGTCTCGCCGACCGGTGTTATGAAGAATCATGGAGTTTCCTCGCGGAGTCTTTCAGTGGATACAACTGATACGTGTTATATTACTGGTGGATACAACGTATGCATTATCCGAGAATCAAGAATGATGGAGAACGCTCCTTACCATGTAACTGACTTTTTCTAGTATCGTTCAATCTCCAAGAAGGGGGAACACCGAAAGCACACATGCAGGGACGCGGCGAGGAGTTGGAATCGAGAGGGTAGGGGTTTAAACAACGTTGGAAGGATGCAATTTAGAAGGAATCCACCGTGGTGTCGCAGTACAGCGCGCGGACGAATTGAATCGCTCTGCGGAATCGATTGTTTCTCGCTGAAAGGACAAGGCGGCTCGATAAAAATCAGCGCGAAGTCGACGCGTTAAATTGCAAACCCCGATAGAAATAATCATTTCACGGGGACAGACTATATATAGTATATCGGGAAAAATCTAGGTTAACGAGCCTTCCACTCTCCGTGTATGTTTGTCTGGCCGTGTACGTGTGTGCTCGTGTGCGCCGCGGACCGCGCTAATTAACCCCGATGCTACCGTTCGATCTCGACACCAACGGAAACGATATCGCGAGTGTAACGATCACCGCGAGGGCAAAAAGCGCGACGATTCCTTTTTCGAAGTCACCGTGGCCGCGGTATGCGACGAACTCGTAAAGGCTCGACGCTGGGAACACCTGCTCGCGATTAGCGTGCATCGTTAATCGACGATCAACCGACGAACGCGCTTTTCAGGCAAACTGGAGCGTGATCCGACCGAAACGCGTGCAATTCAGCCTTGAATCGGTGCGTAAGGCAGGCAATTGTGATCCCCTATGTCCGAGTAGCTCGCCTTTCGAAGGACGAGGGCTTTTCACGCGACAACCATACGCCAGTAATACTGTATGCTCTGACATGTTCTCATCAGCCTGGATCGCGACGGTACTCGTATAGCTACTTGGTTCTAAAACCAAGCCTCTCCCCGTGCAGAATTCGAGATCGACATTAATCTCCCAATCACGGAGCGGGATAGCCTCGAATGGAACGCTAAACGCTGGAAGAAAAATCGCAGCGGCAGATATTAGAAGGGCGATTCGCGGCGAGCCAGCGAATTCACAACGGATACGTCCCCGAGTAACTCGGATCCATGGAGCCCCGGCCGAGAGACTCGCGAGGTAATGGCCGATTTTTTGCTCGATCCAGAGACACAGCCCGAACCGGGGCCTTTTATTGGGGCTTAAGCTGCCGAGAAAAGAAGGTGGCTCCATGATAGATGCGAGCGAACAACGGCTACATGGGTGGCCCTCCCGTCACACGCGGCCTACTAGCCACCCCGAAGACATTCGCTGTGTCTCTGATATCAGAACGCGTCCTGCTCGATACCGCCCGTCGATCCTGCCGACGAATCTGCGTCGGCCAACGGCAGAGAACCAAGGCGCCGGCGCCTTCAAGCTCCTTGCACGTGGACGCAGGTCTAGTTACGGTTAGACCAGAGAAAACTAGAATTTGATTTGGAATCTAAGACGGATTCTAGAGGGATTAGAGTAAATTCGATAGGCCTGGCCCTAGGAAATGGTAGAATTCGATTTTCAAAGAGCAGCCCAGGACCTTCAGTGTATCCCTTTACCTACAGTTCAAGCAATATGTATCTAGGTTTCATCGAAAGCAGTGGAGTACCCTGAAATCTCTTTGATGTTTAGGTCGGACGTACGAACCACGAAGTGTCGATAAAGGGATGCCTACAATTTTTGGGACACCCTGTATATGGTCCCAGCGGTGACTAAATTTTTATGAACATAAACTACAAGCAAGATGAAAAGACGGGGCGACAGAAAGTTTTGTCGAATTTCCATGGATGTGTCGATAAAGAAGAACGATCGAAAAATCCAGTATGGCGTAGAAAGATTGAGGCGTCATTCGATGAAATATCATGAAGCACAGTTACTGCCGTTCTCTTCTTGGTTTCGAGAAGGGCAAAGGAACGTTTGCTCGTGGAATGCCCGAGCAGCATGTATTTTTCGAGGGCCGCTATAAACCGTGAACGGTTACGAACGAAAGCGAAACGTTACAATAACTGTACCCGAAGTAGTAGGTACGTGAAAATGCACGCGGGTCCGTGTTTATTGCCTCGGTCCATCGGACCCTTGGCAGCCGATTACCCTGCCGAGTCGCGGAGGAAATTGTAAACAGTAAACAGAAGGTTGCGAGGAGTGCTCACCGTGGCCGCCGTGGCGAAACCGTAATCCATAGTCCGCGTCCAAGTCCTCCGGCCAGTGCTTTTCCTCGATTAAACGGCTCGTCTTTGCTACTCTCGAACGAACACGCTCGTTACGCTATCCATTTCCCGCTGCCTCTGCCTTGATTCCTCTCACAACTGCACACTAGTATCACACTGTGCACTTACCAAAGTCGAATCACAGCAAATGCTATCGAACCCACTTAACCTCTTTGCTTTGCCTGCCGCGAGATTGGGGACCTCGCGGGGTATACGTATACCACTAAACAGCGATATGAATAGTACTAGCGGCCAATTGAATATTATTACACTGTTGAACTACTCTACTGAATATTATACTGATAATGGTATCTTATATCTCGAATACGTATATACGCGAGTACTTCGAAGTGTTTGGCAAGTACACTAAATATTGCGTTCAAGAGCAAATACTACTTACTTAGATTTAAATTATGTTATCACGAGAAGGTGGGGTGTTTAGACGCGGTTTTGAGGTTATGGGTTCGTACGACTGACAAGTATTTAGGAGCGTAGATTACGCGGGACGCGACTCGATTGGCCAATAAGTAGATCGGCCCCGGAAACTGCTCAATTAACTGATACTCTTCAGCGGGCGCATAATACTGATCGTTATTAGACGCTAATGAGCTTAGTAAGTCGCGGGAATACACTTTTCGAACTCGACGCGACGTAATTCTATTAAATTTCACAGGTTTACGGAGCGAGTGATACCTCGGGACTTGGTACAGGCACGGTGTGCGGAAGGACTACTGAAAGTCACGTGACTAGTATTGCGCTGTATTTATCGGTAACGGTAAACGTCGGTATTTGCATGTCGATATATCGATATTTTTTATCGATATGTATGTACAGGTATCGATGACTTTGGGCAAAACCTAAAATATCAATAATATTTACTGCACCTTCTTTCGTCCAAGCAAATTCAAGCTAATACTGTTCGAATTACTATGTGTAAGTAAAATTCAGTAATTTTTTTTTCATACTATGTTTCTTATTAAAAAATAAATTCTAGTTTTCTTTATAAATAGGATTTGAAAAGTAAATTACTTGTTTTCATTTTAATACTTTAAATCTTAATTTAAAAAAAAAATCATTTCCTAAGTAGTACTATACAAACACTTTTATCTTAGAAAATTCTTTTTAATCCAAAATGATATCCTCTTGAATATATCTAGCTTACTTTTTAATTGGTAAATTGATATGATCTCCGTATCGATATTATCAATATCGATACTTCTTGTATAATATAGGGGAGAGTAGGGTAAAATGGAACGCTTAACTTTAGAGGATGATATCATAAAATTGGAAGGAAAAAATGACACGGGACTTCAGTAGGAGTCTTGAGTGAACCTTATCCTATAAGAAACTCAAAGGCTTTGTTAGAAAAAATATTTGGCAACAAAGAAAAATGAGATTTACCGGTGGTATTGAAATATTTGCCTCGCTCAAGTGGTAGGGTAAAACGGAACACCCATTTGAATACCATGTAAACGTACAAAATCTTTATTTTTATCATTTAAAAAGTATTCATTTATGTAAAAAAACTATAAATATATGTTTTAGGTATAACTATTAAAGATAAAATATAACAAAAATATATATTATACACATAAAAAAAATATTTTAACATGAAAATTACTGAAAATAATCAAATACACATGGATTTTTACATGAATATCAACACGTGCATGGAGAACACATCTGCATTAAATGATATATTATTTAGTACAATTTAAACTAACAGTTTGATCGAAATGAAACATGTATCTCATACATCATAATTTTCTATACGAAATCAATTTTCTTGGAAACAAGGATAGTAATAAAATTTTTAATTTACAATCTAATAATCAAAAGAAAAAATAAACACGTACTAAGAGACGTTTCCATTCTTCCCCATACATAATAGGTGTTCCGTTTTACCCGACGCAAAAATGTTCCGCTTTGCCCGACATGCGGTAATTTAGTAAAATTATTAATATTTACACTTCAGCGTGAGGTAAAGAACTGGGTAAAACATCAAAATGTAGCGTAAGGACTATAGAATCCAATGGTGTTCATGCCGTTATAATTTTTCCAAATCCAAGTGAAGAAAACTAGTCGAAACTACATCACAATATCTTCGATATCGGAAATTTTTACAACACTGTTAATCGAAAAGTAACGTGGGCACGGGTCTGTGGTCTGTCACGAAACGCTGTGAGGACAGTTTTGGTCCCATGTCACATGATGCCAACTCATCCGCAGCTCTTGTCTAAGAAAAACATTGATGTTCCGTTTTACCCACCCGTTCCGTTTACCCACCCCTATTTTACAAGCTTTTATTTAGCTTCACTTGTGAGTTTGTTCGTTAGTTTGTGAGGATGAAATCTTGTAAGCTAATTTTGACCCACTTCCACATGTTCGATCGACCTGAAATTTTGCACACATACGTAGTGCCGATGACAATACAATATTTTCATGTCTCTTTCATGTAAAGCTTGTTTAAAAAAAAAATGTTTATTGGTTTTTCTTATTATGTATCGATATTGAACGAAAAAAAAAAATATATCGATAAACATAGTCGACAGTTGCGAACAATATCCCACATCACTGCACGTGACACGAGCCGATTGCTTCCGTTCCGCGGGAATTTTCGACTCGAATTTTCTTCTTCGCTTCCAATCTGTTCGTACTTGACGAAATGCTCCGCGCTGCTAAAAGGATATTCGTGATTAATTATTCTGAAGTGTTTACGGCGAAATTCAACGTAGTACAGGTGGGAGTTAATATCTATGCGGCCCTGTAGGGGTAGAGAAGATATCGTTATTCTACTGGTAATATTTCTGTAATTAAAAGATTTGATTTCTTGCGCGAATGAGAATAATACGCAAGAACCAGTACAATTCCGTTCTACCCTTATAAACGATATGTCGATACAGTCATCAATTCTTGGACGGCGGATTTGGGACATCAGGAAGTTTTTCAGCGGACCACCATAAACGTGACGATTGAATAAACTGACATCAGTCTTAAGAGTCGAGTGGAATATAGTATCTAACAGTATTATTCCCAAACGTGTTGTGCAGGGATTGACAGAAAAAGGCGAGAGTCACTTGGGAATCGTTAGCAGGATCTCCGACGAGACTCCGCTGGCTCGTCAGGATAATGATGCGACACAGGTGGTGATTCAAAGGAGTCCTTCTCATTTACAAAAATGATCGCCTGTCACGCGTGAAAAACCGGAATCCAAGGTATCCACGTACAACTTAGTGGTCGTTACGTCGCGGGGTGCACAATTCTCAGGTAACAGATAGGTCTGCTCGATATCATTAAGCGTTTCGTGTTCAGATGAATTTGTTTACTAAACTCCCAACTCGCCTGAAAACACGGGATCCCATACGGCGTAGATAAGGTCCAAAGCTCTTATTAAAAGAGAAAATGAAGTTTGTTTTGCCGGTTTCGGTAGCGTTACGTAAGCCTATCGGGAGGACAGCAGACATCCGTGAAAGAGGAACGGACAACGTTTGAGGAATGCCGAAAGTGGAAGAAAAGGAGAGGTCAACATGACCGGCAGAAGCCGCGAGGCAAAAGAAGGGAACGACGAAGCTCGATGAGATTCTGGTTTTAATTAGTTGGAACCGCCGCGTCGCGCCGGGAGGAACAATCGATGGCATTAATGATGTCGCAGATAAGAAATCAGCCTTCCGAACTCTTGTTCGGAATCACGGCCCCCAGCGCTTCTGTAACGACCCCTTCGACCCCTCGGATTCCTCCATCGACGCCCGAACAGATATGATTAAAATCTTCATAGACACCTGCTCCCTTTGCTCTTCGATTAAGAACAAGCCGCAGTAGTTTCTCTCGCGTTGCTATTCAAATACATCACGCGTATCAAGCGTAAGCCCGTTCGAGGAAAGAATTCATACTCGAGCCGTGGTAAATGATGTAGACTTCAACCCTGCTGCTGCCGTGCATTCCAAGACCGTTCGTATTATCTTTTAATTGCTCCATTAAGAGTGATGGAAAGACGTATTTGTAAGTGCATCGATGCACAGAACGTGAAATTCCTATTCCCAGTTGGCAGGCTTGGAGAGCGCGGTGAAGCGGAGCCGATAAGGTGAGCTGAGGCATGAGAACCACTGGGCCGTTTACAATTAAGCAATGTAACCAAGTCGCAGACGCGTGGAGCGTCGTGTGTGGTCTCGGGGTTCGAATCCCACCTCTCCCTATCCACTCTTTCCACCCGGTACCACCACTCCACCATCGTGTCCCCACCACTTGGAGGTTCTCTTCAGCATCTCTCGTCTTCGTTTTTCTCTCATTCCTCCTCTCCTGCGCCGCGGCTCTTTACCTTCTTCGC
Source organism: Andrena bucephala (assembly GCA_947577245.1). NCBI lineage: Eukaryota > Metazoa > Arthropoda > Insecta > Hymenoptera > Andrenidae > Andrena > Andrena bucephala. The sequence continues at coordinate 116,313,897 of OX387715.1, forward strand.
TGGAACCGAAGGTGGTGACTCATCCGCCTATCGGCTACCACGGATTCGGGAATTCCTCTTCAGGTTCACCGACGTTTCTCCATCCGCCGCGGAATCGTTGCGAAACCCCGGAGATTCGTATCCAGATCACGAATAGCGGGATCGATGTCGCTGTAATTGGCGGTGAGATGATCGCCAGCGCGATAGGTTACGCCGATACGTTTCCTCCGGCTTTCAAATTTCCATGGTGCTCTTTTCTAGCCGACTTGCCTGTGCCGCGCGCACGTTCGGCGTCCGAGCGGACCAAGGTTTGAAAAACTGGTTCCGATCGTCGAATAGAGCTGTGACGCGCGAGAAGTGTCCTCGGCCAGGCATGTTTGGAGTTCGGACTTGTCCGGAGGCGCGGACCCGTAAAGGTGGACATGACACTAGGAAACTAAATACCGGTCGGCCGAGCCTATGATTCCCGTCGAGTCCGTGCCCTGTCAGAAAGTATTGGCCCACCCGGACCCATCTCACTTAATTTTCGTTAAAGTCACCTCAATCGGGGGATCGGATCATCGACAGTCCGGTGTCGTCTTACCGACTTCATTCTCTATTCACACTGGGGATCGCGTCGATCCGGCAAAGCGACGGTTTCGGATAGATTGGATCCGATGCTTCGAGAGGAAGTTCCCGCGACCAACGAAAACACTGAACAGCGCGCTTCGCCGCGTGACTGTTTTTGCACGCGCATATTTACGGTGCATATTTTACGCGGCGTCGATTAGAATGGAAATTTATCGGGAACCGGCGGTGATGGTTTAAGGACAGGGGACAATTTCGAGGCAGATACAGTCCCCGGTATTCCCTGCAACCCTCTGGACGGTTAATGAAGAGTTCGCCATATCCCTGGATGGCAGCTGACGTTGCATTCATGCATGAGAGTGGCGCGTCCCGGTCATTTGGCCTCTCGCGCGACTAAAAACAAGCCAGCGCTCGAGTTTTGTCCGATCGGTGCTCGGTAACGCGCCTTCCATGGGGACCGGAGCAGAAGAAAATTTCAGGAGGGGACCATCGACCCGCTGGCCCACACATCGAGTTGCCGGAACACGCGGATTGAGCCATTAAAGCCCGCTTCGAGCTGTTTCGGGGAAATCCGCGAGACAGGGAGTTCGTTATTGTTCCTTTGCCCGCAAAGAGAATCGCTGTCTGCTCGCCACGGCCCGCTGGGGATAGCCAGCCTCTTTTATCGGGGAATCTACACGATCCTCTCGCTATTAACGTTTCGAATCGGTATTCAAGCTATTCGCTCCGTCTAACCTAATCTATACGCTGCTTTTGCTCTGCTCCGTTTCGAGATTTTCGAGCATTCCAAGGCCGGTGTTATCTTCGTTAGTTGCTTCTACGCTCGTCTTCACGTTCGGTAAATGGTAGCTTTAGGGATCCAGTCTGATAGATGCTTCCTAGCCGGAGTGTGCGTCTGCACGAACGGGAGGGGAGACCAACGAATTGCACAACGGGTGGGATTTTTACCCGAACGAGCGAAGAATCGCGAGAACATCGATGCCCAACCACGCGCGAGACCTTCCACCAGATAATTTATTGGTCAATCAAAATGACGCATGGAGGTATAAGGTGACACGTCAGCGTACACGGCTGACCATTAATTTTAATACCCGTCACCATCAGATCTCCCGACGCTGCTTTCCACGTTGGCTCCCCACTGACGGCCAGCGTATCCATCGGCATCGGCTACCGTACGACTAATGCCCCGTTCACTAACGACGATCATCCTTGAAGATCTCAGTCTACCGATCTCTCACGGCCGCCACGAATTATTATCCTCCTCTTAATCCCGCGTAGCCGGCTACCACGAGACCTAGGAGCCTGCTACGTACATATGTATAAGGCAGCCGCGAGAAGGAAAGTGGAGAGATGCTGCGAGAGAAAGGGCGAGCGTGGCAGGGCTGTGGCGGCTAGAGAACGAAGTAACCACGAACGGGGATTAAACTGAACGGAAGGTAGAGCGTGCCCGCGGAGAAGAGGAAGGATCGCAGTGAAAGTGAAGGGAAACGCGGACACTGAGGACGGCAGAGGAAGGAAAACGAAGACAAGGGAGCGTAGAATAAACCGAGCGGAGCACAAGCTGGTGCAAAACTCACGCCGGTTCAGATACGATCGTACCGAGGCCTCCGTGCCGGCGTCTGGATATATCGGTGGTACGCCAAGAACGCGACGATAGGTATGCAGCCGCGGTAAGTGCAACGTCGATTGATAGCGCGTCCCCTTATCTATAAACCATTTCCACCTTTTTTTCCAGCGGCTTATCGCGCGCGGACCCAGTATCGGCGCGGCCAGAGAATGCTGCGATGTTATTTACGGCTGATTAGCCGGGCCCAATAATTTCCTTCCGTGTTACTTTATTGAGAGTGGCGAACCGGCGCGCAATTTCCCCGCGATTTATGGCGGCAGATAGAGGAGGCGATAGGACGCACGGGCAAGCCCGACGCGTCCGAGTGAACTGACCCCGTATGCAAACAGAGCCCCGGGGAAAGAAGTCGCCTGGCAATTCGACGGAAAATTTGTATGTTGTTTCCCTGGGAGTAGGTCTGCGTGTTGCATGCATAAGAGAGACGTACAACCGAACGGCGAACAGGGCTGCTCGTCCACCGATCAGATTGTCCCCCGTCGAAACGGAAACGGCTCGTTTCTCAACGATCCTCGTATTTGACCCGCATCTATCACCTGGCCATCATCGACGTATCAATCGATGACCCCACCGGTGGTATCTTCGGCCCACATCGGCCCCGCGGCTGGTCTCACGGACTTTTCCACAGAGCGGCGAAACGTCCGTTGAATGAATCACGTGGACGTCGAGACGGATGCATAATTCTGAGGCTGCATGTGGATGACTGGCCCCTGTCCGCGGCGCGTCACCGGAGACGCACGGCTGCTCAGGAATGTCGAACGGGTCGGTCACAGGGTTAATGCCTGCCGCTACCTCCTCGCGTGCCTACGACTTTTCCCCTCCCGTTTTGTATCTCATTTGTAAAGATTCCGGGACAAAGGAGCCAGGAGAGGGAATCGTCTTTATGGATCTGCGGCGCGCTTAACCCCAAGCTGCCTCGCCAAGCGGGCCGTGGCTGCCGGACAGACAGAAGCGCGAGTCTGTCAAGTGGCGCGATTCTAATCTGACAGGGACGTATCGGCCACCGGTGGCCTCTTCGTGGTCCCGGGCAATCGGGGAATACGCTTCGGACCACGCATTACCAGGCAACGAGCACCACCGATTTACATAAGTTTCGGACCAACGAATCGTGTTAACACCACGTATCGATAGCCTGCCCTCCTTACCGTCATCTTTTATTCGCTCTCGTTGCACATTCCCAACGTTCCGTCGCGCTGTTCAAGCACTCCCGCTTGTATCCTACGTAGAACAGACTTTCAACGCACCTTTTGCGTAAAGCAGTGATTACTACGGACTTTGCAGACGTTGGTTAGCCGATTCGTTGTAGGGGAGAGGTGGGATGAGAGGGACATTTTTGTTTAGGACCAGATAGTAGAAAAACTAAATAACCATTCGAGTTCTAATTGGTAAGATTAGAGAGGCAAGTCATCTGGCTATAACAGTACACGGTCCTATTAAGCTTCTCTCTATATTTACATATGTCTTATTTTTCGCTTTCTAAAAAAATGTGTTTTGTCCCTTTCATAAATTGGCTGTATTGAAAGGGACATGGGTGTTTATGAATGGGACAGTGTTATAAAACAAGGTAATATTAATATTATTCCTTTAACTATTATTTCTGCTGGTACCAAAATCACAGTATAATGTCGACAAATTTACAAGTCGACGTTTTTCTTAAGTTACATAAATACCACGGCATTGCCAAAATATTTGTAACAAACTTTACATTAAGCTTACATACTTAAATGACAAAAAATAATCCTCACATTAAAAAACAAAAGATAATACTTTCATTAAAAAACAAACACATAATCCTTGGATTAATCCAAACTATGTTAATTAAAAGATCTTAATTGCCACCAAAATTGATCAAAAACATCTTGATGTGTGATGAATATTCTTTTATTACCAATGTTCGGTTTATCATAGTAAGATTTTGAAGGGAACACTTAGGAAAGGGGTGTCCCTTTCATAAATTTTTCTTGTGTCTCATACATAAATATGACAACACAATTGAAAACCTAATCTCTACAGTTACAATATTAAACAAAAGATTATCTGACATGTGTCTTAAGGTGGAATCAGACGGCTCGTGGAGCCGCGGTCCACGAGCCGTCTGATCGGTCATGGCTCCGCTCGCCCGGGCTCGCCAAGCCGACTTGACGAGCTAGACGAGCCGAGCCAGTTTGCGGAGCCACGAGCCGTCTGATCGGTCATGGCTTGTCGAGTCGGGCTCGCCAAGCCGACTTGCCGAGCCACGAGCCGAGCCACGAGCCGTCTGATCGGTCATGGCTTGTCGAGTCGGGCTCGCCAAGCCGACTTGACGAGCCAGACCAGGCGAGCCGGCTCGCGGAGCCACGAGCCGTCTGATTCCACCTTTATTGTTCCTGAATAAATATCAGTCCAGATGCGATAATAAAGAAATCAGTCATTGGTAACAGTAGATACTTGGTAAAACGTTTCGAGAAAACATAACAAAATTTCACTTTGAAGCAAGAAAAAATTCAACCGTGTATCACCGTCATCTTTGAAATGGCAGCGACTTGCAGTTAGACTTGTTTGAGCATGCATTAGTGTTACTACAAAATGAAAATACTTTCGCCGTTGGAAGATCCTTTATCTTTCAGATAATTGCAATGTCCCTTTTAATACATGTCCCTTTCATCCCACCTCTCCCCTAAGTCGGAGATCCTTGTAGCCGGGGATAATTTTGTTGCAGAAATGGGACAGTTGTTATTGGAGATTTATGGGTGTTCTATTTAGAGGAAACCGAATGCATCGCGAGAAAGTTAACAGTAACTTAGTCGACGGAGTGGTTTTCGAATGAAACAAGCTGTTTCCTTAATCAATTTCGAATATCTCGCGCTCGATCGCCGGTATACCTGATTTGCGAAGGTCTCCTCTTTTTCTAACAAGCCCTGTGAAATATCGTGGGACCCGGTCAGGTATCGACGAACACGGCGGACTTCCGTCTCTCAACAGAAGTTCTTGTAAAAAATAATCGTCGCTGATTATTCAACGCGCCGGTTTCTTTCCCCGGACGCGGCTTGTACGCTAATGTCGTCTATTACTTACCAGGTACGTCCCCCGGCGAAGCAGGACCCTTGGAAATCCTCGGCGATCTGTTTCGTCGTTGAAAAATAAATATCGGGGAGCACCGGCGCACGGTTGACCGATGAAATTATTTATCTCCGACGTCCACGTACTCTATCTCCGATCTTTCCATTCTCAATCTTAACTTTTACGACTGTCGTTCGAGCTTCGCGCGATTTCGTCACCGGTCACCTAGAAATTTCGAATAGATACTGTATAAACTTCCCAACGATTCGCCAGCTTCTATTTCAATCGACAATATCAACGCTCGTTAATGAGGACTGTAATTCCAATTTTCCAACCCTCTCTGTCGTTGCAATTAATTTCAACAGAGAGGGCTGCTCTGATCCGTCCTGTATGTATCGCGACTTTCAATCCGCCGCGTACACGCGTGCGATGGGGATTGCAAGAAATGTGGAAACGATTGGTGGGACAGGCGAAACACGGCTGGTCGAAACAGCTCCGGGCGATGGTTAAATGAAGTATAAAACGCGTTAACCGACACCGCTCACCGTGCAGCACACGCGCCGCGTTTACGGTACAACGTAGGCGTGGCTGGTTTGATATCAACGATGGCCACCTTTCGACTGTAAATCAATCGATATCGCGGCAGCAGGAGGGGCTTTTCATGGGGTTTGCACGAGCCTGAAATACGGCTCGGCTCGGGGGTGGAAGCATGCGCCAAATGCTGAATGCGAATCGACCCGCCCCGTACCTTTTATCCCGACACCGATCCTCTCCACCATCTTTCTCCCGCTTTCCACCCGCTATCTCGCGTCCGCCGATGCACTCCGATAAACATCTGGCTCGATTGATTTCGTTGCCGGCGTTAATTACCTAGCGTCTAGTGCCGCGCTTTCACGGCGTCGATTGCTTGATTGCGTTAACGACTCGAGGGTACCCGGCCGATTGCTTTTATTCCCTCTTTAACTATCTCTTTGACGATCTCGGTCGTTAATCCGGGACGTCCAGTGGGAATTATTAAATTGCGCAACGAAATGTCAATGTATATGTAGGTGCTTCTGGCACGGGCGTATCTTATTCGCTTACTCGTTGATCACCCGAATAACTCGCCGATATGGTGTAATTATTTTTAATCGACTTTTTATCCGAAAGGAGCGCGGTCGGTGCTCGGAAATACGCACTCGAGCGATGGAGCAACCTGCAACAAACTCTCTGGATCAGAGGGAGAGGAAGATTCGGTCGTGGAGAGAGAACACAGTTGTGATACGTGGCTCGTGATAGTGGGAATATTTAATTCGCTTTTTTAAATAATCCTTACAAGGTATTGGTACTCGACATCGTGTCGAGCCTTTCCGTATAGCATAGGTAAATAAATAACTAAGTTACTTTTTAAACAGTCTATCGAGACGACGTTCTCGCTAAGTTTCGCTTTATTTACACGACGATTTATCAATTTATATATATATATATATTTATATACCTATACATAGGTCGTTTCTATTTACTTCTCTCCGTATATATATATATATGTATATGTTCTATTGCACATCGCAATTGTACGATATCTTACATTTTTTACAATAAATTAAACGGAATAAAACTAGCTTCTCATCCTCTCCTCACACGTTCTTAGTAGACTTTCTTCTCGTTCCGCTCTCAATACTGGTTTTATCTTTATATCAGAGAATGATGACTGTTTAGACCTGACTGTTCTGGAGAAAACTGTACAACAAATGGCACTGTACAACCCATTTCACCTGACTCGCGTGATTCGCACTTGATACATTCATTGAAATGGTTCGTTCTTCCTATCGTTTCGTTTCGTTTTCTTTTAATACCAAATTACTAATCGCTAGGAACGTGCGTGCTAAGTCTTTTCTCACAAAACGATCGCGGGGAATGGTAATTACCGTTGCGATCGCTGCGCGAACGGTGATTAGCATTCGCGCGGATTTTGACTCCGGTAACTCATGAGCTTTTCACCTTCTGGTCTCCTTCCGATCTCGATCAAATAGGAAGCTCTAAGACAACGAACACGTCGGGATTCGCCGAGCAGTCGTTCAGACGTCTGGTCAGTGGCATTGAACGAATACTCCGATTTATTGTACGAAAATGAGAACGACGGACTACAAACTTTCATTCGACAACCTTCGAGCTTTCGGAAAGCTTTTGGCGCGATGAGGTCGGTGATACCGATCCGTCGAATACCTTTGTCTCCGAGGCGAAATAACGAAAATGTTTAATCTTTGGATTGTAGATCGCTGTGACGTTACTTTTCATGGAATGTAAAGGAGGAACGCTATACAACACCTGGATGCTAACTAGGCGTCGCGAGAAATGATAAAATGAAACGAACTCTCGTGCACTTACAGGACTTTCGTTTCCACTTCTCAACCGTCGAGCAATCCTAACGGATGCCCGTTCTTCTCCCTTTCTATCGAGACACAAAGCGAGAAAAAGTTCCTCCTTCCAAGTTTCGCGGGATCCCGAAACAGTGAAGCTTGTCCATAAATTAAGTTCAACCAGTGGACTGATCCGATTGCCGTCACTTTGCTTGCAGCTCAGCGGCCTGCTCCTCCTCCTCCTTGGTCAGCGGCACCGTCGAGTGATTGTAGAGACCCTGGGCCATCAGCTGAAGGGCGAGAGGATTCTTCTGGCCGCTGGCCTTCTTGATCTTCGCCCTCTTGTTCTGGAACCAGATTTTGATCTGCGCCTCGTTCAAGCCCAGATCCCTCGAGAGCTGCTGCCTCCTTCTCTCCGTGAGGTATCGGTTCTCCGCGAACTCCCTCTTCAGCCTCGCCAGTTGCTCGCCGCTGAACGCCGTCCTAGGGCGCTTCTCTTCGGGGGTGCTGCCGCTGCTGCGGCCGTCCGGCCTTTTCACCCTCCGCGTCCGTGGACCTGGAACACGTGAGGACCCTAACGTTAGCTGCTATCTGCCAGCGTGTCTGATGAATTCTGGCTCGATACGAATGGCATTACAGAAACATCTCAAAGAAACATTGCCCAATTACGCGGGGCTGAATTTCAAATACCCGATCTAAACGGCAGTTTACTGGAACCCCGGAGTAACTTATCGCCCGTGTAAAACGACACGCTCGAATAAGAAACCGCTAATTATCTCGTAGATACCGGTTGTCGGTCAGACGCCACCAACGACGCGGATTTTCCAATGAAATTCTAAACGAAACGATCATCTGTCTCCCGCACGCACGTAATTCTAAGGACTACGAAGGGAGGTGTATAAACCAGCTGAGATTAGCCTTACATAACGATTCGTAATGCCCTTCCGTGGCCCGCGGAGGACATTGATTCAACGAATTTACGCGTCAATAAATCTGAGAAATTAACGAACTGCGCGCGCAGTGACAAACTTTACGACAACTTTTATTGTCTAGCCGGGCTCTTAAGTGTTTCCCCGCGGCCGCACGTGAGCACTGCCTACCGCTGGCGAGCGGACTCCATAACGAGGAAGCTTTAGCTGGGAGGAGTCGACGCCTGGGATCATCCTCAGGACCAAATAAACGTCTGTCTCGGGACGAAGGATAGCCAGCGCGAGGTCCTTCCCGCGTTTATCGTCCCGCGAGGCTACCGCGAGGCCCTTCGGACTCCCCTGGACTCAGCTCGCGCGGACTTAGGCAGCAACGACTCAATCGTAAATCAAACGCGTTATTATGCCGCGCGCCAGCCCCGCTAACGCCGCGAATCCTCGCGGTTCAGTCGCTTCAGGAACGCAGACGGGGTAGAGATTATTAATTATTTCTCGCGGGACGATCGGTGTTCGCGAATCAACGCGAAAGTGATCGGGGCAATCACGCGAACCGACGGTTCTTCGACCGCGAGAAGCGCGAGTAGATTTTCGTATTTCTACCTTTTTTAGGCTCTTAAGGTAATCTGTGTACGTAGCAGTTTTTCTACTGGAGGTGGAGGTAATTTGCTCGCCGCGTTGGAAGCACAGTTCCTGATGGACGCGGGGCCAGACGAATCGAGAAGTTTCTTGCGTGCTGCAAGTGCCGGGATGTGGGGCCAAGTAACGTTTACACAAATCGCTACAATTTATCGATCTAGCCAACGGCGATGCTTCTTCGTCCTTTAATTCTAGCGTAGAAACCAACAAACGGACGTTGATTATTACTTTCCTCGCTGCCGGCTAGTAGTGCGATGCTCGAGATAATCTCTAGAATGATAGGAGATAACGGATTTCAGATGAGGCGATGAAAGCAAGCCTGACTCGAGACAACCACCACTCTCGATCCACCATCAATCTTCTCTAATTTCTTGCTCACTTGTTACTGAGCTGGTAACTCTAAGTGGTAAAAGCTGGACATAAAGCCTGCCCATCGGGAAGTGGCAACGGTTTCAGAGATCGACATTTCGCATCTGATATTCCCGGCCCGAAGAGGAACCCCAACGACCCCGGATTTTCCTCTCCCTTAGCGAGGCCTCCGCGCTAATAATTCACCGCGCGCGATGCAGGGACCGCGATTCAGCAGCAACGCCGCGAGGGTCGTTCGTAAGCGGCAAACGCGACTGTAATTGCAAATAAATCAAATCGTAACGATCAACAACGGTGTTATCGGCCACGCTGATCTGTCTGTGTGAATGTTACGCGGAAATCCCGCTTCCAACCGCTTAACACCGTCCTCCATCATCCGCGGTCCAACCTTTATTCGCGGGCTTTCCGTCCGCGCGAGACGAAGGACCTCGCGAAATATGCCTGGTATTAACGTTCCTGGTGACTCGGGGAAGATGTACGAGTGGCGCGGCCGGAGAGACACTTATCTTCAGATCGCTGGAGCCTCGAAAAGCGTGGATTTCAGGCGAAAAGTTGGGGCACTGAAGTAGCGAGTGCGAGGGGGTGTGCGCCACGGAAGAATAAAGCGATGAATGAAAATAGAGGCGTGGCAAGTGGGCGATCCACTGATTATTACACTTGTATTTAAGGATATCTACGGTTCTCGCGGCTGATCGGATCGTTCCGCGGTCGTCAAATGGAGGAAAGTTTCCTGGAGCCTGTCACAGGAAACATAAATTAATCGGCTGGCAGAAAATCCGCGAGTATCGCGAGCTGGCACGTGCGTGCTTTGCGGTGAAAGTCATTTTGCTAGACGCGATCATTCAAAGTGAAGATCGCGGACGGAGGAGAGCAGGGCTTTAAATAATATTATCGGAAAAGCAGTTTGTTCCGCACCATCGAGCAACGACGTAGCCGAGGGGCTGACGTTAGTTAGTTCCTCGCCTCTGATTGGCTGCTTCGAACGTGGATAACATCGATTCCTAAACTCCCAGGCGTGAAAATCCTTCGAAGGGATTCGTCTTCGTCTAATCCTGGAAACGGTTGTAGAATATTCCACGGGATTATAATGCCGTGCCGCTTGAAAACCACGATTTATTGAGGAAACCGAGCACGGACGATGATCGAACCTGTATCGACGGTCGTAAATTCCGTCTTAGCTGGTTTCTCGGAAACGTTATCGTCCGAGAGTTTACAGTTTCGCGGTTTCAATTTCATTCGAGGGAATAGCATTAAGGAGACCACAAATCTGTCTTTTTTTACACGAGAAGCGGAAAAAAGGAGCAAGGCGAACCTGGAGGTGAAATTCTACGACAGATCTAATCCGAAGCTATTCAAGCGATTCGTCGAAATCCCTGAAATTATTCGCGTAGGATAGGGTAGGGTGGGGCTAAAAGTCCGGTGGGTAAAAAGTCCCGAATTCAAAATCTCTATTCCTAAACAATGTATGGAGTTTCGCAGTATACTAATTAAAAGGCGAGAAGAAACGGAGGTGACCACAGAGTCGCCAGTCGCTCCCGGACGTTCGTGCGAATTACACGACGCCTTCGTTATTTTATGTATCCAAAATCCAAAACTAAAAGAAATACGTCGCCTTTGTTATTTTGTATGAAGTAAACCACAGCTTAAAAGTGTATCAGCATGATATTGTTTATTGCTGAATGATAATATTTTCTAACGTAGGGGAGGGTTGCCTATATCGTACCACTTAAGACATTTCACATTATATTTCATATTTGGTACTAATTTGAACACAACTGACTATTGGATATTGTAGCTTGACCTTTTAGGCACCTACTATTATATGCTTAACCTTTTGTTCAGAACAAATTAATTTGATATTTATCTTCTTGTCACATACTGTAAAAGGTACTATTTAGGCAACCAGTCTCCTAAATCGTACCTCCACTAAAAAAAGTATCAATAACAAATAGAGAAGAAAATATTCAACATAAAGTAATGATTATTATATAGTTACATATACATATGTATATGGATCACACACAGGCCTCAATAACCTATGTATTAGGCATATGATATATGTACATAACCTATATAACATACGAGTTGTCAAATCCTACTGGTACGATTGTAGTGGTACGATTTAGGAAACATGATCAATTTATTTATAAATATCAATTTAAACTTTATAATGAATGTAATATGTACTTAAAATGAATGTAAAATATTCTGCATTTACCCGGCTTTTAGAAAAATACCAAAATACAGGACAAAATTGCATTGTTTGATTATTATCAGCTAAAATAAACTGGTAAAAAGTTACATCAATCAAACTTAATTTTTATAATGCTTATAGCACGTACAAAATAGGGTGTAACCCTAAAAGGTTTTGTTTCTATTTCTTATTTCGCATTTACTTGATATTTTTATTATCAGATGTCGTTTACATTCATTAATTACTGAGAAATTGATGAGGTACGATTTATGTGACCAGTACGATGTTGGCAACTCTCCCCTACATATCGCAGAAACTATAGAGGTACCATTGGGGCAGAAAGTCCCTCACACTGAAAAAATATATTTTATTCTTTTTTTCACAATAAGATGGCCAAACTATAAAGAAATGATGCGTAAGTCTTTAAATAGTGTTTTTGTATTAGTTGAGCGATTTTTTTTTAGCTTTTAGTTTAAAGTGAGCCTCTGACTTATATTTTTATTTTTTGGTAAATAAGTCATGCTTTCCTTTCAATATTGTATACCAAAAAGAATATTTGTTGATTTGGAATGAGTTTTTTACTTATTTAGTTTAATATTACACGAAAAGATATTAGGGACTTTCTACCCTATGCAATGGACTTTTTCCACTGTACGTAGGGCAAGAAGTCCATTTTGCATTGACAAACATTTTGCGGTATCACTCAACGGAAAATAACAGTATCAACAGACAAACTTCGTGAACGTAAAACATAACAGTTATAGTTTATACAAAATAACACCAGATATCTCTAGATTGTTAGCACTAAATTTTACATAGGTTTATACGAGAAACGGGACTTTTAACTCCACCCTACCCTGCAGGGGGCGAGGGGAGCGCAAAAATATCTAGAACGTTGGGAATATCGCGGAGAGGGAGGAAGGGAGAAGCAGCTCCCGCAGTTTCTCGTTCTCCTCTTCAGAAATGACTGAGGTAACGAACGGTCGGCAGTCTAATTACTTAAGCGAAGTAGTCTCGTTGTCGGTGGTAGGAAAGAGGCATTCAGAAACCCACTTCGCGCTCTCTCGACTTCCACTCGCTTCCAGCTTCTCTCCCGTGTTCCTCGGCTTCCATTTAAGGAGCCACCCCCTCGCCCCCCATCGCCCCTCCCGCCCCGTGTCTCGAGGGTAAAACCAATAACGTTAAGACGCCCTCTCGCCTCGCGGGAGTACATCCCCCGAAAGTACCTCGCATACCGAGGACGCGCGGCCGCCAAGGAGCACTAATTTCCTCTCAAGCTATCCTTGAGTTAGACGTCAGCTACCGGCTGGCTACGTTTGCTCCGTCGTTTCTCTTTAACGTGCCGCCCTTGATTAACGCCACCAGCGACTGTCGGTCCTAGTGACTAGCGGCGCTCATCGCGAGCCCCCGCCTTTGTTCTCCCTCAAAATTACTCCGATGAACTTGCGATTTCGCCAATTCGCCGAGGGCGAATCGCGGTCGAGGTAGGTTCGCGGGCGAACGACAAAGGGGATGCAGGAATTCCTATTGAAAAAGCAGAGTGTATATTTAAACAGATGTTCGACAGAAGGCAAAACAATGCGGCGGCTGCTTTTTCCCCACGTCTTGCGGAAAGACCATTCGAACGGCCGTCATTTATTTCTTGCCAGGAATTTCATCGATGTAATTCAATTGACGGAAAAACTGGTCGGATCGGGAACAATTAAACTGCTTCATCATTGTCCTGTCATCACGGCGACAATCCAGAGAGCATTTTGTCGCCGAAGGACGCGCTGCGCCGCGCCGCGCCGCGCCGTTTCGTGCCGGCCGCGGCATCCTCTCGTTCTATCCTTGAGCCGGATGACAGCCAGCGATTCCGCCTCCTCTTCCTCCGGCCGTGTTCCCCCTTGACACGCCAGGCCTTTGCGTAACGAAACGTAGAAACCGCCTGATCGGTGTTTCAGTTTTGCTGCTTGGCTCGCTCGTCACGTTGCTTTTAATTGCACGTGGCATCGACGGTGAAGCCAGTCGGGGAGGAAAGGGGCCACGATCCGTGGCTAGAATCGGGACAGAAACGATCGGCTGGATTGTCACGAGAATCTGGCGATTGGTGGAAGAAAAGACTAGGCGAATCGGTTTTACTTGAACAGCCGCGAGGATTTAGCGAAATCATCCTGCGCTTAAACGCCTAAGAAACGTTCGATTTACCTGGCGAGCAGCTTCTACCGTGATCGAAATTTATTGCTAGCTTCTTGCGAGAGACCGGCGAGTTTTTGCGATAGCTTCGCCGATTCCGTTCGCCCCGTGGAACGAGACGAAGTAGATACTTAGTTTCGAAATGCCCCCGCTCCCGAGTTTCGGTCGCGTCCGCGTGACGCAACCGGAGACACTGGGGAAATTGTTGGACGTGTGTGACAGACGTCGAGACGTCGAAGAATGAGACTCGACCTGCTAAGGAAGGAGACCATTTCTAATAGATTCCTCGAAGCGAGTGTAAGAGGAACGGGCAGGTATCAAGTCCTCATAAATTTGCCAAGTGCGTTCTTGCAAAACTCCGCCGCGGAGAGTGGACATAACTCCAGAGGACAGCGGTTATGGACCTTTTTCTCAGTCCCAATGTAAATGGAATGTACAACCAGGATGATCACCTATTTTATCGGTCGCGTCTCAATTGCCGTGGCGCGTACCGTCTGCTCCAAATGTGAATACCAAATCGCTGGCATCTTCTTTAAAAGCTACAGTCCCCAGAACCTCCAACGAACCTAGATTCTAAAAAAAGTCACGAGGCCTTTGAAGTTCGCTCGAAAGAACTGGGACCCAATACGATCGCACGGTCACGATCTCGATGCACGATCCCCTAGTGCCCGTCGACGCCGAGTGATCGGCTCGGATCGCGCGCTACGCCGAATACGTGAACGCTGATCGGGGAACGATCGTCGATAGTCGCGCGAAGTAAGTCGTACGACTATGAATTGCGTCGTGGCACGTACGTGCAACGATCCGGCCAGCTCTTAAAGCGCCACTAAACTTGCCCGTCACGTTCCTTTTAATTACGTCTGCCAAGCATCGACGCTTGGCCACGAAACGGCAGAGGAGCCAAGGGGCCGCGAGGGGAGACACTAAGAATTCATTAACGATACTCTGTAACCGAGAGGAGCTGGTCCGCGCGGCGAAGTGGGACAGGTGCCGGATCATACTTGAGAAACGGCGAGCAAAACTGCTCCGAGTGGCGATCTAAAAGCCACGGGGATATTTTTGCAACCGCGCAGGTGTCCCGGGGCTGGAATGTTTGCTCTGCCGCGGCGGCGAAACTAGAAACGAAGGCGAGTCTCTCTCCTGTCGAAGGAGGAATCGAATCGTCCGCGGTTATCGAGAACGAGAGTGATCGACTCCTTAAGAGGCCAGCCAGCGCGCTGGCCACGAGAACGATATGACACTTATCGAGACCAATATGTTACTTCCCTACCGAGAAAATCAGTTAACCGACTGGAGCGCTGGATAGGAATTCAAGTCGGAGTCTATCGTTCGCCAAGGCATCAGGCCCGATGGATTGAGCTATCGGGGCAGGAGTATTCCAAACGAACTGGATGTTTCAATGATTCAGTCTCTAACCTCGTCATTCTTCTCGCAGAAATCGATTAAGAGGTAGAAAAAAATTTATAGCGCGGCTGGATAACGTTGCGGGAACAATTTCTCAATTCCGTCGGACAGCGGAAGGCTGCCTGCACACTGTCCCGGGGTCGTGTCGCGAGCGGCGATCGTAATTATTAATTCTAATTAACGACCGTCGATTCTCGCGTGGCAGATTTCATTATTGTTTTCAATTACCGAGTCGCCAGTCGTTTCTCTAAATCATGGTTAATGGGATTATTCCCGCGGTACACGCAACGCGGCAAAATCGGTTTACGCCCGGCGATCCGCGTATTAATCGCGGGGACGCGTTTGTCGCCGATCCCTCGCGCTATCGTCGCGGCCAGAGGCCTGAGTAAATTCCGGTAAATCAGCGTCGACAAATTTACCGCCGATAATTATGATCGTGCTGCTCGTCGGATATGACGACGGAGTTAAATTGAAACGACAGTAGAAAGGACGGTGCGTTCGTGGTTAAATCGTTAAGGGCCCACGATGCCATCGCCGTGGACGCAGTTGGGTCAATTTCTACCGATTAACCACGTAAGCACGATGACCGTGCGAGCTAAGGGAACGCGAAACGGGCAGTTTCGCGGCTGTTATTAAAATATTGACTTCATTGGTCCCCCGCGTGGAAGGGAACGCGCTTAATTAAAGACGCTCACTCGCCACGGGAGATCCTCGAGGTACCGCGAGCGGGAAACCCTCGCTGGCTTTTATACGGATTCGCGCCGCTCGACGTAGGGTAAACTGCACTAATCATTGGCACTGCTGATTAAAAAGTCAAATATTAAGGAGTACAAGCTTAGAAACTATTTTTTTACAATTTCCTATTTTTCTTAGAGACACTATAAATAAGAGTCTGGACACGAGCCACTGTCCGCCAGGTTTGATCGAAATCCCACGAGAGAGAAAGAGTTATACACCATTTCACTCTTAACCACTCTTAACAACGCTTACGTTTATGGCGGTATTTTAAAATTTATTTTGTGTATTTTAAAGTATAATAAAATAACATATATCAAATAGAACACAAGATTTGGTTTTTTACTTTATATCTTCATTATCTTGGTATAATTGACAGATTTAAAAATCAGCGGGAATATATGAAAAATGACGGGCCAATCAAAAACCCAAATGCACATTTTCAGATTAATAGATAGTAAAATACCGCCATAAACGTAAGAGTTGTTAAGAGTGGTTAAGAGTGAAATGGTGTATATTCTTTCTCCCTCGCAGGATTTCGATAAAAAATGGCGGACCAATCAAAAAGTGGCCTTCTCGTGTCCAGACTCTTATTATAGTGTTTCTAATTTTTCTTTCACTACAACACTGCAAAGCCCAGTAGTTGAACTACACATTTTACATCTGGCAACGCCACAAAGTGGAACGAAGGGCTAAGTTTTAGGCGTTTTTCTTAAATTTTGATAAGGGGTAGGTAAGAATATTTTGTCCCTTTATAACTAACTAGTGTTGTAGGTATTTAATAGTGAATGAAATAGTCTGTTTAAACACTCTTAGTTTTTAACTACATATGCTTCTCTATATAACCTCAAATTTTAGGGTGCCAATGATTGTACTTTTATGTCTATTTTTATAATGAAAGACTTAATAGGTACTCACGATGTTTTATTTTAATGAAAAACCCATAATCATTGATAATAACTGAAAATTAAGACCATATAAAAACTTCACAAACAAATATAGACATTCCAATTGGGATTTCGGCTTAGGGTGCCAATCATTGTACAGTGTACCCTACAAGAAATGAATTTTTCAAGGCTCCCAGAGGATTGAACGGTAAATGTAGAACCGCTGTGAACGTAATCGGGTATCAAACGAGTGGAACCACTGAATCGCGAAGGTACTACTTTGCGGGACACGAGCAGGAATCAGGCTACGAGGAAACGGGGGACGAATGAAACGTAGAAAAGATTGAAACGTCAGCTGCGCAAAAAGCGAGACGTATTCCCGTCCGCTCCGGGCAGAGTACGGCAACGACAAACCCTCGTTTCGCGTAACAAAGAGCGCTGGCAGATCTACGACTTGTCATCCGATCCAGGGTTCGCCAGCGTTCAACAGCGAGGCTGGCAAGTCGCTGGCGGTGGACCGATCGAAAGGCGGGTTCTCACCGAAGCTACTGGAACGATTGAAACCGATATTGGCTGTGCCTCTCGGGCTGGTTGCGGGATCGTTCAGGGGAAGAGGCTCGATCGACTGGTCGTTTCCGTGAATCTGATCCATCCTGCTCGCTCGCTCGCGTGCGACCGTCACACGGGGCAAGTAGAAATGACTCGAGTCGGCTCAGACCCGATCAGACTCGGACTCGAGCGGAGTGTAGTCGCGGCTGAGTTATGACTGCGGCCATTACTCGGGACAAACGAGGCTAAGCGTGTCGACACGGCCGACCGATCGGCCTTCCAGACTTCTCTCCAGTCATTCCCCATTCTCAAGAATTACGAGCGAGCTGCATCCTCCGGCCGTCGCTGAGTTTCATCCGCGGATTGACAGTTTTAAGGCTGAATACGCGTCGAAGCGACTCTCGTTACCTCGTGACAAGTGGATCGCTGGTATCCATCGTCCACGTTTCCACGGCGGAAGGCAATATCACCGGAGCCTCGGGGAGCCGTGTAACCCACATCTTAACGTAATTTATGTCGAATGGGCTGCTCGTTTTCCACGTCGATTAAACGGTTGCGCCGTGCGCGAGGCTTCGCGGAAACGAACGGGAAACGCGGCTGTCTAACGAGTGAAATGTCATTCGAGGAATTGAGACCTTTTCTTTGGCCACCGGTGGGCGCTCGTTCCCTCGCGATTTCGTTCTCCGCTCTTTCGTTTTTGCTGCACTCGGAATACCTGCCGTGAGAAAGGGGGGGGGGCGGGACTTTTGAGTAATCGACTGACTATTGTTTCGTAGCCACGCGGTATTCTTGTTCGTTAAAGAGTTCAGAACTAATGGGTGAAATCCGCGCCGCGTCGCAGTCTCGCGTACCGACAACCAAGGTACCTATATCGGTGAAAATGTCCCGATCGGAATACGATCATCCGGATACGATCGACCGCGTGGTCGCGGGATTCCGCAAGCTTCCACAATAAGCGTGAGTAATAATGGCTTCGGGAAGGCTCACGTTCTCTGATGCCGTTTCGTCGTTAGCCTCGCCTAGCTCTCGAGTCCACGGCCTCTAACTGTCGTGGGTCGTTACTTACTTCGTCCTGCGAACAAAAAAGAGAAAACACACCGGTTAAAAAGTATGCTCGTTGACAAGGATTTCATTAATAATAATCAATTATCCATTCTCGCGTGCGTCGCTCGCCGCGCGATAAAGCGACGGGTAAAGAACCACCGCTTGTCGCGCCATTCTCATCGGGCCCTAACGTCAATTAATGTAACGACGATAATGATTTACGATCCCTCCCTGCATTTCCTTCCACCCCTTCCAGCGGTCGGCCGGCCGTGTGCGATAAATCAGAAAGGAGATGCGGCAGGTTTTCTAATTGCTGAATCGTTGCCTTAGCCACGCTTCGGTCGCTGCAAATTATTTAAGACGGCTGGAGCCCGTCCGAGCCACGGATCGCGTGGCTGTACAGCCGAGAGAAAAGGGGCACTTCCCGTCGAAACAAATTCTGCACAGTTTTCTGCGGAGAATGCAGAGGACACGTGAACGGTTGGTCGCTCTCAGGCACACGAGCCGCTTCGCCCGGGGAACGAGATATCTCCGCGGCTTAGGACCAATCGAAATTCCTGGACAAAAAGGCACCGGCGTTCCGAATCCTCGGGCGAGCGACAATAACGCGCCGGAGCGGATCGAGGCACCGTGTGACCGTGGGACAACGACCAGAAGTCGCGAGATACCGCGGCTATCTCGAGCCAGCGAATCGGCGCGCGGCGCCGCGATTTCTGCCGCTTTGCGCGCCCGCTGATTACGGCGGCCGGCCACATTTTTCCAGGACCTGACTCGTTAAGGTGCTCGCCGGGCCCACGGAATCGCACGAAAAGTAGCCATGCCCTGTGGCCATACCCATAACCATAAATAATGACCATTGATTGGTCACTCGTCGATCGTTACCCGCGAGTACGTGACTGCGTGTACGTTTCCACGGGTCGTTAGCTCGTTTCCATTAAGGCGCGGTCTCGCCTCTCTCTCTCCACCTCGATCGCGCATTTCTTTTCATCCCTCTCCTCGCCACGTTCGTTTTATTCCGACCGCCCGTCGACGGGACAGATCCGATAAAACACGGTCGTTCTAGCGACAACGAGGCTCTCGTGTCCTTCAAGGTGCAAACTCCGAGACGTTTTCGTCGCTTCTGCGTGTCTCCCTCTTTCTTCCCCGCGTTACACGTGTATAGAATCCGCGTCGCACCGCTGTTATTATTTTTAATATTTATTTATTATTATAGGGGTAGAAAGTGAGTTTCACTGGGAAGCGATTGATACCTACTCGTGGAAGCATCGAGTACCCGGCGTTGCCGGGAGGAAGATTTGGATGGCGCTTGGTGGGGGGTTTCACTGTTAAACGTGGGCAGACGCTTCGAGACGCGTAACACATTAAGAATAATGAGAAATGGAAATTCGTAAATAATATATTGCTCGAAAAGACGATTAATGACTTCATTTCTGGTTCTGCTCCTTCGGTGGAGCCGGTTCTTCCGGTGTACTCGCCCCCGACAACTCCTCCCCGTTGGTCCCCCGTGTTCATGACTTTTTCTGCACGCTGCAACCGCGGGAGGGTCGATTGAATGCTTGTGAAGCGAGAATTCGCGCGAGCGGTGCGTCGTGGAAAAAGTGCTATTGAAGCACGAATTCGCGAGCACAGAAGTTCGCAGCTTCCATTGAAAGTCAAATGGTTTTTGTCAAGGGTCAGCATGGATAGATTTTAATTGTTTATTTATTTACTTATTTATTTATTTATTGATTTATTTAGGCTAAGTCCGGTATAGTTCGACCACCGGGAGAGTCCGGCCACTGTTGATATTTTAAGAACGACGCAAGAGAGGGCACTGTGTGTCATTGATACAAAATAAATGACTGCGCTTGTTGTTGATCTTGCATTGACCATTGTCAAAAATCCATATTTAAATTATAAGAAACAAGACTTTATGCGAGTCTAAAAGTTTTTAGACCAAGTTACAGTGCTGGTGATATTTGAAAGACAGGGAAGTTTATTTATACTATTCCGATATTGAGGGATATAATATGCATAAAACTACAGCGTCACCCCAACAATACGTATGTATTCCTTTTTAATTTATTTTGACATGGTGTTCGATCACTCCCTTGGTTATGGGATAATCCGGCCACATTAGTGCGGGACAGTCCGACCACATTATACTTAAGGGGGGAGCCCTATTTAGGACGCTAGGAATAAGGTGATTCTTGGCAATTTTTTTCTAAGAAACTGTTAAGTGGATCCTTTCCAAACTTTCAAGGTATTTTACTTCACATTTAAACAATAAAAATTAATTATTACGTTACAAAGTGTTCGGTAGAAATGAAGATATATAACCACGTTCGTTAGGACTCGCGTGCCAGAATTTCAAATTGGCGATTGTAATGGTGGCCTCATTTCTTCCCTGAAATAGAAAAACCAAGGATTTTCTTATTTCTAGTATAATTACATTGTCGATGAACCTAAGGCATTGATAAACAAATTGAATTGAACAACTCTTTTTCCATAAATAGAGTTTTTCTATTCTATATATACCTTTTGGTATATACATATAGAATAGAAAAGATCAGTAGAGGAGTAGTACATAAAAGTAGAAACACAAAAACAGAATACCTAAAGCCAAAATGAAACAGTGCCAAGATAGAGTATTAGCAAAAGGAATAGGATAAAATACAATAGAAATAATAGGAGTTAACGAGAACTATTAACCGCCTTTCTCGCAGAGTGCTTGAAAGAGTATAATGAGTGGCAGAAGAAATGCACTAAATGCGCGACAGAATTAGAAGTTCTACACAGTCTATCAACACAGTTGTTCGTGCCAAAAGTGGTAGAATGTTTACGCAGCATAAATAGTGGAGTATTCCTTAGCACTCTGGGCGGTACATTAAGTTCAAATAAGTTTGAAAGCTCCGGACACTTGACATGGTGATTCATAACTTTAAAGGTACATAAGTATTAGAGCGGATAAAAGCCTTCGGTTTTCGAGAGGAAGGTAGCCCAGAGCCGAAAGGATGTGCTCATAATTATGAGAGAATCTATCAAAAGGAATACGCAATTTGTATGCTGCATATCTCAAATATTTATGTTGGATGCTCTCCAAAGACTTGATGTGACATATACGGTAAGGATTGCAAAGATTAGAACAATATTCCAAATGCGGGAGAACAAGGGTGGTGTAAAGAGTGTTAAGGGGTCATTCTGGTTAGCGCGCCGATAAATTCAGCAATTTTCAAAAATGTATTGCGCAGACAGAAATTATAGTAATGGAATAAAACTTTTTTCTATTGATTAAACTACATTTCTACAGTAAATAAAAAATACAAAAGTAATAAAATTATTGCTTTTAAAATGGCTTTGAAGGCGATTTTGATGACATGTTTAAAAATTCATGCCTCGATCGTGCAGGTGATTTCAGCGGTTGGACTTATTTGAAACCAAAAATACAAACAGATTCTTGATCAGTATGACTGTTGTTATGGCCCGAACTAGAATAAATGATGTATCCTTAAAATTAACAAAATGACGGGCAAAATACAAGAATCAATGTATTTCGGCTGTGTTTTCTGTGCTATTTTCGATTTTAAAAGTAGGTTAGACTAAACAGAAATACTTGGTTGTAGTACTGGCCAGAGGCATAGGTGTGCAGAATAAGCAGTTCAATTTATAAAACAATCGGTTCGATAGATTTTGAGATTTTACCTGTACCATGTGAAAAAATTACATTTCGAGAAAAACGCGTTCAATGTTTTCGTCTTATAGAGGCCGAGCCCCTGCGCTCCCAACAAAATGCCTCTGTAGAAGTTAAAATAATCGAAATTTTCCAATGAAAATGTAACAGTACATTCTTGAGGATATGTACTTTCGAAAAATGTTTAAAAAAAATCGATTATTTCAAACAGTCTAACCAGAATGACCCCTTAAGCGTCTTTGGGTTCCTGAAGTGAACGGCAGCTCTCATAAAAAAACCGAGGGCTCTAGAGGCTGTACATCTAATATGGGCTGTGAATTGTGAATACTTCGTCTCGTATCTCTATCTATCTGCGATAAATCACTGTGGGAAGTGGTTGGAAACAGATCTCGCAGAACCACTGATGGCGCAGGGCAATCCAGGAATCACAGGGTTAATGCACAACCGCGAACGATCACCCTTATCACCATCTGTCGTCTGCAAGATGCTATTTAATCACGGCTCTCTGTCCTACAGAGCGGTCGTGTTAAAAATAGATAGTGTCATTGAAATCGATTGGCCCGCGGTCGTGCACTCAGTCTGTTGATCTTTCGTCGCCGGCCGCGATATCCATCGCTCCCGTGGCGAGATAACAAAGATACCAGATAAGCGTGCAATAGGAGTATCTGCACCCGGAGCGAACACAATTCACGGCGCAACCGCGCTCGATGTTCTACATCGTTCCACTTGCGCCGCAGAGGCAGAGAGTACCGAAAGGGCACAGTCACTCTCGTTATTAATTATTACACCGAACCACGGTGCTATCGCGCCGGATCGTCGATCGTCGATCGCTACCGATATCAGCGGTATCGTTGCTCGTATCTGAGCATCTGATCTGTCGACGAACATACCAGATAATCGAACCCGTGTTTCTAGCTTCGAGATCACATCTTAATAAGGCATTAAGCTGCAGCTATGCCTGCGTCGCCTCTCTCATCCAACTGTATTCCCAATTTTCCGTTAGAATTTAATTAATCCCAGCAGAATCTGTGGTAAAATACCTATACGTCGGCGTAATCGCTGTGACACTCGCGGAAACGCGAATTGCGCAAGATCCAGCTGAATCGTTCACTTCCTTTCGCTGCCCTCCGAGCAAAGAAACCTCAAGGTACACGGAACCTTTTCCTTTCCTGCGTAAACGTGCGGTTACTTAATCCCGCGTTGTTTCCCCGCCGAAGCCACGTCCAATTATCGAAATTTTCTTATTGTTTTACGCGATCGGGCTCGATCTTAACCGATACCCGAGCCTCATATGCTCGTGGACCGCTCGATTTCTAAATCATAGCCGCGTATCATGCGGATATCGTCGATCACGGAGTTCGAGTTACCCAGCCAGATATTAATAACCATCATCGATAGCAATTACGGTTCCCCGCGAACGATGAATAACTGTCCATTCAACGTCGACTGATAGTTGTTCCCACGATAGCGTAAACGTATTACCAACAATCTCCACCACCCCCAGGGTGGCGTGCACCCATGGAATCGCTCGTTAGATTGGTCTTCCAAGGAAACGTATGATGAAATGTCGATCACAGAGTAAACTTCGCACAATACACGCGAGCGTCTCGAAGATGCCGCGAGGTAGCTTCAATTTTTTTGTGGGCGGTTGTTCAGCGTAATTGTGGCCTTTTAATCGCACGAGAAGCCTTAATAAGCGCGTCTAATGATTAATTCATTTGCGCCGACTACAGCTACGATTTAGAATACACGTTACCCACGCAGAAGGTGAAGTTAAGGGCGATTATATGGTAACTAAAACGCGGCAGATGGAAACGTACACTCGTGACCATCGCAAGACGAAGTCGTCGCGACGATGGCCGTATTTTTCCGTTCCACGACTCCGATCCCATTGTGCAGGATTAATTGCAGCTTGATCAATTAGCTACACTGTCATTAATTCGAATGTCTGGTAAGCCAGCGCGTTCATTACCGACGTTTACACGTGTCGCGGCACCATTTAAGCGCGTTTACAATTACAAATCGCCCGGGAGACACCAGCTGCCTGTCATGGCGCGCGACGTTACTCGCGCTTTCCACGAATCTGCGTTTCCAAGCGCGCGCGACGATACGTGCGACACAGGGGGACACCGAAGTAAATATGGTCGCCGGGGGCAGGGATAATCAGTAACCTTTTCGTGCCCGAGATAAATCAACGTCTACAATGCCCGCGCTGTTCCAGGGCTGCGCGCTAAACGAGCGTACCGGCGTAAGTACGAGCACACGCTTCGGTGGACCAATTGGAGAAAGATCTACGACCGAGAAACGGAAATGCGAGGTGCACGCAGGGAAAGAGAGTGAAATCGATTTCCAGGGATCACCATCCCGTCGAGCGAACATTGGCCAAGCATCTTCCGACGTACATTGGTGAAAAGGACCGAAAACCTGGCCAAAAGTCCAAATACAACGATTTTAATTTGCCAAATATAATTAGTGCGATTCGTTTGTAACCTATCTGTGCACAATTTCCCGTTAATTGACCATTTTTAACTGCAGCCCTTTTGAAGATATATCAGTTCAAAGTTGACGATCGAAATTTAACGCACAACTTTAAGATTTATTTTCAGATTATACAATATATTTATCAAAGTAAGTAGTATATATTATGATGTAGGATCACATGCACTATTTTTGTTTTAAATGCTGACTCTATGAAAGCTGTTATAAATGAATATTAACAATATATACGTTTTTTGTATATTGTTAAGCAAAAAGTTGATAATGCCGCGAGATGCCGCACCGTTCTTTTTTGTAAATTGAAACTCAAGCTATGCATAATAAAGCGCCGTTGCAGAATTTCGCCACTTTTTGCCATTTTGGCAAATATCAGCGTTTATGTACACACTGACACAAGTATAATTTCCGCTCAGTTGTTCTTTACATATCCGCGAGTGTTACTATTTGTTGTAATTTGTACATTAAATTACAAATACATAGAACCTATTGGAATACGTTATTGCTACTAATTCAATTTCGAAAAAAATGTGGGTTAGTCCGTTGTTGTTCTGACTGCCTCACATATATTGTAAGTCCGGGAGAGTTCGACCACTTTTTGGAAAAGAAATTGTAACATCGTTGTTTTTCACATTTTTGTCGTTTTATGCACATTAAAGCAAAGCCCAAGCAATTTAGAGTATATATAAATTATAGTGTGCGATAATTTAAAATATTTATTTTCATTTTCAACGAAAAACATTGACACTGCAACTGGTCGGTTTCACCCGCATGTCGGGGTTAGACCGTCCACCCACTACGGGTAATCAAGGGAGCGATCGACCACCTTATCAAAAAAAATTAAAAACGAATACATACGTATTGTTGGTGTTACACTGTAGTTATATACATATTATATCCCCAATATCGGAAGAGTGTAAATAAACTTACCTGTTTTTCAAATTTCACCACCACTGTAACTTGGTCTAAAAACTTTCAGACTCGCATAAAGTCTTAACTGTATCTTATAATTCAAATATGGATTTGTGACAATAGTCAATGTGAGATAAACAACAAGCGCCTTCATTTCTTTTGTGTCAATGACATAGTGCCCTATCTTGCGTCAATCTTAAGATATCAACACTAGCCGGACTCTTCCGGTGGTCGAACTCTCCCGGACTTACCCTAAATGTTATAGTAATGATTCTGTAATTATTTGATATATATAATATGATAAAGGGGTTCCTTTCTCAAGTAAAAACACAAGGTTAATACGTCTGAAAATATAGAGTTTTATTATTAATTACATAATAAGTATTTATTGCATACTTCCCACGTGCTATAGTAACCTAAAAATATAGAGAATCAACAATTAAATGTTTGTGCTTCCCTATATTATCTCAACACAAGATTCTTATAGAAACTTGTACTTGTAGAGTTTAGTATCTAAAGTTTTATTTATTAGTTCACTCACGAATTATCAATGCAATTAATTATGAGTTTAACTGTCACTCTGTCTATCTATCTATTTACTTTTTCTAACCTCTCAAGTCCCGACCTCTCTCCAGCATATCTGGCTCACCGACACATACACAAAGCTTACATATATATAAATCACAAAATTTTTAATATTTTTAAGAATTATAATTTTAATCAGGACAACAAATTAAATATTTAACGTTAAAAAATTACATGCTTATCATCTTAGAGCCATATTCCAATAAAATATTTCAACAATTTACCCTACAATTTGAAATATGATTTTTGTCCAGCTTTTCGGTCATTTTCGCCAGTGTGCGACGTGGAGAGGCAAGGAATCAGTGGAATAGCTCGGAGGAGCCGTTACTAGTCAGACACAAGCAGGGAGCATCGATAGCGAGGAGCAAGGACCATTTCGGGTGGAACAGTGCGGTGATCGACGATCCGTGTGTTAGAAGCGTATGTAAAGTATAGCAAATGGGCTACTAGGATAAATAACACGGTAGAAACCAGCGAAAATCGCGTGCACGCGGGCATTCTCCTCGATGCGGGCTACGTAACGTCGAGCGCGCGAAGCTACGTGGCAAGTCTTATTAGGAGCACGAGGTAACGAGCACCCCCAGGTACTCGCGATCCACGCTTTACTCGCCGCGGTCCATTTAACGCGGCGATTTCGAGGATCGACAAGATCGTTGCACCGCCACTCGCCCGGAAATGCCGACGGTGGCTCGGCGGAGATCGGTGGATCCCGCGCGTGCCCTCCCGTTCTTCTATTAGACAGAGGATGCCGGCGGTATCCGTCTGTAATTACCGCGGGCCGGTCCGATGAGTGGAATCGAGATGGTTTCGCGCGATTCTTTCGGACGTTTCCATTAAAATGTCTGCGCAGAGGCGAAGCGCGGCGAGCCGCGCGAGACTGGCCGGGGGCTTCGCGTGAAACGGACGTGATTTATCGCGTTGCACGCGAATCGGTAAAGCCATTAGTGGTACTATGTAGGTAATTAGTAGTACAGGGAATTAGGAATTCCTCTAATTTGTGGGAGGAAAGAGAGTCCAATTCAAAGGCGGATCTTTCGTTTGCTTAGTATTTATTACCTTAATGAATTGAGCCGTTCAACTCTTCAGACACCCCCACCCCGAGCTTGATAAGCAAACGACTGGGATCAACGATACACTGCAGCCTTTCGAAATATCTCATCCATTCATCGGCTGTTTTCGTGTACCAAGATCAAAGGGGAGGTCTGACGGGCCTCGATTGGTAGATCAGTCACGTAGAGAATGGAATAAAGTACGCCTAATGCGAAACAGGGAAACTAAATTGGACGCTAAAGTCCACGTCAATTCCTCGATATCGCTATCGTCCGGAGAATTAAAACGCTCCGCTGTATTCGTGTCCGCGTCCCAAGCAATTACAGGCCCGTGCCGTTTTGTTCCGCGGACGTCGATCTGTCGGCGACGCTCGACCGATAGATCTTTCAGTCATTGCTACGGTCACTCCTCGGCTCGATCGTACAGCGTTTTCGTCGGATCTCGCGAATATATCGCGCACTGTTCACTTTCCCTCGAGCCGGGGCCCGGCTTATCTGATCCTCCGCCAGGTCAATACCATGGGAATGCGGTGCAATTAGTATCTCATTAGACAGTGCGACTGTTCTAATTCCTCAGTTTCGCATTAGAAACGTCATCCTGTCTCGGAGCGTAACGTGACATTCCCCCGTTCGACTCCTGCTCCCCTTTGCTCTGTTACCCTTCCAATTTTCCCAAGCACCCGGAGAAGGAACTTGGGTACGCATCAAATTACTGTCGCTGCTCGAGCTTCAAGAGGAATGACATGTTCGATCGGGGCTTGCAACTCGTCCGCCTTGACGACACGGAGATCCACTCGATTCCACCCTGTAGCGTGTCGAAATTTCACCGTCGAGTCGCACGCGCGACATCTATCACAAAAATATCGCCGCCACTCTGGTCGTTCCGCTGGCACAACATCGCGTCCCTGGAGAAAGAGAGAGAGAGAGAGAGAAAGAGAGAGAGAGAGAGAGAGAGAGAGAGAGAGAGAGAGACAGAAAGAGAAAGAGAGAGAGAGAGAGAAAGAGAGAGAGAAAAAAGGGACACGCTCGCGTTTCGCGAAGCGTGTGGCGAGGAAGTGGATCCCGCGCGCAAAGTAAACCACTTCTGCTTGTGTACAGAAGCTCGAGGCGAATTAGCGGACGCCCGCGCTGCGCGGCCTGCAGATTGCGAGTATTAGCCGGTGTCGTGTGTGAACGCGAACAGGCGGCGGACACGTAGAGACGGAGAAACGGCGAACGGGTACGGGACGGCGGGCAGAAAAAGAGCCAGAAAACCGGAATGAGACGTGACGGAGTAAGAATACGGGAATGGAAACAAATACGGGGGGGCTTTCGTTCGCTGGATGGATAAATATAGAAGTTTCGTTGGAACAACAAACGTTTCTCGGCGAGCGCTAGTAAGAACATACACCTGGAAAGGCCGCTGGCGAAAACCTTTTTTCCCCCCTCGCTTCGAACAATTTGCCGTTTCTTACGTGCGCCGTTTCCCGCGATAACGCTCCCGCGAGCGCTCGGGTTCACCAGGTGAGAAAACCCAGGAACAAATTGACGTAAAAGACGACGCGTGCGGTTTTTGCGCCTATTAAGTCCTTTCATTCAAACGATTCCGCTTAGCAGCGCGCTGGGAAAGAGTCGTCAGAGAGTACAGCGGGGGGAAAAAAGTTGATGATGCCCGTTTCAGAATAAAACTACAGCCGA
The DNA here is from genome assembly GCA_947577245.1 of Andrena bucephala. Classification (NCBI taxonomy): domain Eukaryota; kingdom Metazoa; phylum Arthropoda; class Insecta; order Hymenoptera; family Andrenidae; genus Andrena; species Andrena bucephala. The sequence continues at coordinate 116,342,750 of OX387715.1, forward strand.
GCGCTGCTCGAACCTGAACCTTCTCTTGTTTTATAATAAAAATGTTTACATTTGTGCGGCGCGCTTGGCAGAACGGGGGCTAGATTGACTCGGCAGCTCGTCGCGGAAACTTTGCAGTGGCAAGTCGATATAAAAGTCACGAATAATCGATCAGCGAGGGTAACAGCGCAATAGTAACAGCGCGCACTTATTTACAAAGCGAAGAATGCAAGCAGAGCGGTGCGCAGGCTGTATCGCGTGTGTGCGTGCGGAAGAACGAGTGGAATGGAACAGTACAGAGGGCAATGGAGGGACGAGGAGAGGGCGTATCGTGCGGAGAGTCGGAGTGAGAGGCAGAAGAAGGGAGAAGGAGAGGGTCGACTAAACGACGGGTGCAGGAGAGAAGGAGATAACCGCGGGGTCGGACCGGGTGGTTGAAATTAATGTTGCCCGCTTAATTGGAGCCACCGAGGAGTGTGCGTGTGGTCAAAGGGGTTCTCAACCACCGTTTTTCTGTCGCCTCTGTAAAAACCGATCGTCCCAACAGCAACCGTTTCATAATGTTTCGGACCATTCTCCCAAAACTTCATTCAAATCTCGATATAGTTCTTTGCGGTGGTCGCCGGCTTTGGTCCGGGCAAATATCAGTAGGAACACACGTCCAGCGAAAAGTTGAAAGAAACGAACGGTCCCCGGGAGAATCAGCGACAGGTGCATCGCCGGCTGCACCGAGCAGATCCGACCTGTACACTTCAAAACCTGACACGATAATTTTCGGACCTTTTGCTCCGAGACACGTTTACTCGCGTGAAACAGAATAATTTCAGCAACGGTGTTGCCGTTGGGGCCTGGATTCCTCATTGAAACTGAATTTACAATCGACAGGCTCGAGTGTTATGAAGCGTCTTACATTTCGGTTTCTATCAGCTGTAATCGCCAACCATTTCTTAACTGGTTGCAACGAAACGGCACAGGTGTGCAATTTCAAACTCACGTTGCTCCGCACCACTAATTTAGAAAATGTCGAGAAGAAAAGTGGCGGGTTGTGTGGCGTGACGCGTGTCGTTCCCCGAACCGGAGGAACAAGGAACGGAAAGCAAGTAGGTACCTACGCACACCATGCGTATTCGTGTCCAGCGTCAGAACCCTCCCTCGAGACTCCCCCACTTGCTCGATCTTCATCTCGCGATCGTCGAGAGGGGGCTACGGCCCTTACTTATTGTTACTTACAGCTTACGGGGTTTTGGCACGCGAGCGGACCTAATGTGTTAATATAACGTATGGGGGACTGCCAGGCAGTCACGTATCCGCGCCTACGTACCCCGTGCACACGCGGCGTGTATTGGCCGCGCCATAAAATCGACCCACCCGATCCACGCCACCATTCTATCGTCGAATTGGACTCGCGAAGATTGCATTCATGGGGGTTAATCGTCCCTCACCTCTTCGAAAGCGGAGTCGAGGTTGGACGCACCGATGCGCACCACGAGCTTGTCGGTATAGCACTCAGCAATGTGACTTTGTCTAGCCTATCGATCCGTACGATCTCGAATTCTTTAAACAACGAACCCGTTGTGCGAACGAATGGATTCAGTCGCCGAGTCCTGGTCACTGATCATTAAAATGCGTTTCCGTTTCGGCGAATGAGATTTTTTTTCTAATTAGGTAACACTCGGAGACACCTTGCTCCCCTCTTCGTTCTTTCGTGATTGCCTTCGTTATTTAGGGCAATTTTGTATAATTCGTATTTACATGGAATCCCTATCAAGATTAATCCTCTCTGTCGCGATGGAAGAGTTTGAACGGGCGCATCAATCATCATTTTGTGAAATTATGACCGTGATGTAACACTCCGCCGCCCCAACAGACAGGCACTGCGGTACCACGGAATTTTCTGCTTTAAGAAACCATAGAAGCATGCGACAACGATGAAAATTCACGGTTCGATACCTCTGAGAGTAAAGAGTTAATTTCCGCAGCAATTAAGTGCCTCGGAAGCGTGCGTCGAGCGAACGATGAGGACGAAACTAGATTTTCTGGGCATGATACGCTCGACTCCAGTTGAATACTGCGTGGCTTTTTAATTCGCCGTGTTATTCCTGGTTGCTTTGCGGTTGCGCGGACGAAGAGGCGAGGAGAGCGTCACGCGACGATTGGTCACGGGGCGCGGATATAAAAATGAGAATAAAATCGAGCGTGTTCGCGCGGCGTGCCGCGTGACGTAGGACGGAGTCCCTCTAAATTCGTCCGCTCTTAAATCCGTCACGAAGCATCACGCTGATCGCCCTATTAATCGCGATCCTCCGGCGAGTGACACGCGCGGGCTACGTACAAAAATCACGGCACGAATTGGACGATGACACGTGCACTCGTTGCCCCGAGACGCCAAGAGTTTCCGGTTGTTAGAGCAGATTCGAGCTGTCCTGCGCGTTCATTTTCGAGCGTGCGACAGCTCGCCCCGAGGGTGACGCAATTTCGAGGAAAATGCGCGCGAGCAGCTGCGCGGAAAGACGAATCGGGGGACGGGCATTCTCCATCGACGGAGATTTAAATAAAGGACGATAATTTGCGATTTCATAGGATGCTGCAGGGAGGCAGGAATTAACGGGGGACGGCGGGGGTTTTAACAAGCTAAAATCATGGGACACCGACACGTCTGCTCGGGGATTTTCAAGGCTGACAGGGCGGTCGATGTTTTAAAGAGTTTGCTGAACAATCGAATAGGCTACGAATGGGTGTGTTTGGGCCGCAGACGGGTGGGCCCCGAGCGCGGAGGCGGAAAGCCGCGTAGGCGTCGCGACGGATGCAAATTAGCCGCACCAGATTTCGACGATACATCTTAATTCCGTGCCCCTGCCAAAAGCGCCGACTCGTGTCGGTTATATTCGCGGAAGAATTTCGCTTAACGACCCGATTAGATAGCGGGCGAAACGGGGACTTTTTCAAACCTGATACCTCGTCCACGTGGGAGGCATGTCGGGATTGATTTTTTTAATACGGCCGTCAGGGAACGACGTCTATATCCAGCAACCTGTTTCGACTTTATTGGATGTCTGAGACCAGAGTTTCACTGCTGATTTCATTAGATATTATACGTATCTAATAGGCTAGTAGATATCTGTAATTAAGACGGCATGGTTGGCTGTTCTAAAAATATCAGTGACCACTGAGATAACCAAAGATTACAGCGAGGCAAATTTTATATTTAGGAAAAAACGTTTCGAGAGAGAGAGAGAGAGAGAGACAGGCAGGGAATAGTTTTTGGAAACACGTCTCCCCGAGGCCGTGAAGACTATGAAGTGGACAGTTACCGAGCACTAAACGCACGTCGCCGGCGGTCGTGTGAGAAATTACTTCCTGATAGCTTCAAATTAAGCTATTAATTATCCTGACCAGCCTCGGGCTACTGTCGCGCTTTTCCCTCACGAGTCCTAGTCGTAGGAATTACCCACACTATTCAAACGACTCTTCTTTCATTACGCTTCAAATATCGCGTCGCTTTCACGCAGCCACGCAATATTTTCATTGCAGTCTGGAATCTCGAAGTAAGTACCTGCTATTTAAACCAGATCTGAGAACCATTCCACGCACGTAATTCATTTCTATTGCAAGATTTTTAATAGTCTCAATCGTCTGTTAATCAAGAAACCATTGCAAAATAAATTTATTATTTGCCTCGTCTATAATTCCGGCGAAGATCCAGGCACAAACGCAATGGAGACAGAGTGACACGTGTGATCGGTCTGTTTCTGATTTCCGCGTCGGAGAAGTCGGTGACGAGCGAGTCCCACGTTTCGCGAATACGGGAACGGCCTCGATGGCAGCGACTCCAGGAACACGGTTTCCTAGAAAGGGCTCTCTTCCCCGCGCGGCTGCACTCGCATAAGTGGCCCGACTTTTGGGCCTCGGATCCACTGCTCCGTGTCTCCCGGGTCTTCCAAAAGCGACCACCAATTACGAAACGTTTTGCCACCGCCCCGGTGGTAGGTATCGTCGAGCAGCAGCACCGAACGCCTCGAGGACAGATGATACATCTGTAATGCCGGTCCAAACACGGCAATCACCGTCCGCGGGTGTCCTTCTCAGCAATTTCAGCCAAGTTAATTAGCGGCGTAACGTCTTACCAGCATTTGTAAACTGGGTCGATGCGCGCTCCTACGATGCTGCTCGATTGTGCGCTTTATTTCTTTCGATCAGTAATTAAAACGTTGCACGATCACGCCGGTATAATTACGCTGTTTACGCGACACTGAGAGGATGGAAACGATCCGTTAGATGCTTCGGGAGAATTTAAGATTAGGTACTCCTGCGTACCCATTCCTTTCCCGTTTGGAAATAGACTGGGCTCCCAATGAAGAAACGCTGACACGAGAGCAAAACGTTCTCGTCGGCGTCATCTGTTAACCGGGAACAGCAATTATAGCCGTATCGAAACGTGAGTCCCGTTTCCCTCGACATCAACGTCGATACGTCTTAGGCAAATGGCCCCGCGGCGGTGGTCGGTGAGATTAAGTTTAATTGGCCGGTGGACCCGGCTGAATTGAGATTTATGAAGTAAATTCATTGTTTCGAGTCGCCACCGTGGACCACCAACACCGATCCGCCCCGTCCTCCCGTGGATCCGCTATCAAATAATGTCCCCTGCAACCAGAGGCACAACATCTGACAGTCAGGCTACTGTCGGCCCCTCGAATAAAAAGGAAAGCACTAACGGTTGCCCCTATATCATCTTTATTCCTGTTACACGGCACACTTGCATCGAGCAGACTTTTTTGTCCTCCGAACCGACTCGCTGCTCCTGGTCCAGCGTCTTCATTTTCAACCGAGTATCCAGAAGGGCCGTTCTCTCTCGTCCAAACAACGAAATATATCGTGACCGTAATGTTCGATACCCGGCAAGATCCCGAAATTTACGCGTCCCGCGATCAATTCGCGCCAGAATTAATTGCGCCGATCGGAGACGTTCGATTCGGGGAACGATAACGTTTGCGCTCCGAGGTGATACGTTAAATTGAGTGGCGATGCTGGTTAGTCGCGGCAGCTGAATCGATTATTGCCTTATGGAATTTTTATGCAAAGGAGGTAGTCTCTAAGTATCTCTAAGAGCGTACGGACAAATAAATTTCTTCTTAATCGGTTCTTAAAAAACTTGAAGATATTATGGTCGCATTAACTTTTACGAGCCCGTTAATTAGGAAGAGTGGATCGTATGAAATCGTAGCTTTTTTCCCTACTAACTTGGGCGACGAGAGCTACGTACTGGGTGATCGTAGAATTCGGGACTGTATATACGCGTTCTGCGAGGCGCAGCGGTAGATCGTCCCAGTTTCGAGAATCAGCCCAGTGTTTAAATAGGAAGACCCTCGACATATGGCGTCTGCACGCGTCGTTCCGGTTTTCCGTCTGGAGAATCGAGGAACGCGCGACGAGCGGGGCGGAAATGTTATACGCTGTCGCGCCGGATTAATTTGGAATTAATAATCCCGACGGTGCTCGCTTAATTGAACCGCGCTGCCGCGCCGCGCGAGCTGCGTGCCGCGCTCTCCACGTGGTCCCGCGAAATCGCTTAATTTCGTGGCTCATATGAGGCCACGGTGAATTTAATATACGCGGTTCTCCGGGACGCTGCTTCCACGGACTACTTGACGATTGCCTGTGAAACGTACAACGAGGAAATCTACTGTGCCGCGGCGTCAGGGAAGAGAAATGTTGGAGAGCATGCAAGATCCAACGCGCAGAGGGGACAGACGCCACCTTCCACGATTTATCGTCAACGTTCACAAAGTTATCGTCGAGTATTTTGAACGAGTCACGAAAACGTAACCATTAACTCTGTAGTAGTCTGCTGGGGAGGAAGGAGGGCGTAGTTTATTGGACGAGGGCTCGAATCTCGAATCCTTTATTTGCTTAATATCTACTTCGACAAACGGTCCCCAGATTAGTGGGTCCAAACGACCCTCGTTCACGATTAGGATGGCTGGAAATGTGTTGGGAGTAAACTTTGGGGGAATGGAGTTTCCAAAGGGACAGAGGAAAGCTAACGAGATCGTTTTCATTGATACGTCGCGAGCTGATAGACCCTGGCCACGATAAGGACACGCGAAAGAATACCGCGCGCTTCGTTGACTTCGCATGCCGGATGACATTGTATTGCGTGTCGACGGTAGCGCAGTACGCGCGGCGTGCGGGCCCTTAAATTGGAGCAGCCTCTGTTATGAGCAGAGACACGCATGAACGCATAAACGCACGGCGCCACACGCCTCGTGGTACCACACGCACGCCGCCATGCAACTTCGTTTCCACCGACAGTCTCCATTTTTTCCCCCCCTTTTTGATTCTGCATTTCGGACGCAGGATAGGCAACGACGCAATTGCAGGCAACTGCATGTAATTCGTATCGTAGCTCCGCTGGAGGATGACGTCCCTGTCTATGATAATGGGCGTCACTTATCGAACAGTTGACGATCGGTTTCGAGTGTCTGGCCAAGTGTCGCGGAACATCTCTTTCCACTTAACGCGCTACTTAACGTCAATCCCGGCTGCAACGGTCGCGGCTCGATTTTCTTGCAGGAATATTTCTAATTCCTCGGAGCATTAAGAGCAGAACCCCTGATCAGGCCCGCGTGTAACCAAAGAAGCCTCGATCCGACTGGTTACACTCTCGTGCGAGCTCTTTCGCCGAGGCGTGAAACGCAGCGAAGGATAAGAAGCCGGGCGACAAGTCCAGATCGAGCGACGGGGCGGGGGAGCGAAAATATTGTGCTGGATCGTGAGACGCGGCTACCAATTCAATGGCAGCTTCACCTCTAATCTTCTTTTCGTCGATCCAGCTACGATGCTGGTGGATTAGCCGAGTATTAGGTGACCGGTCGTGCCTGGAATTCCCATGGAATTTCGGGGTTCCTGCGGCCACGTGACGCCTCGAAGAATTTGCTACAGTCTGCCCGGTGAAGGACTTCTATGGCTTGCGTTCGGGTGCACTAAATTCATTCGAGAGTTTCTCCCTCCGCTAGTAATATGTACATCGAAGGAGCAGCAGATACTTAATACAACGCGAGACTCGAGGAATCCTCGATGCTCGCCCGAAGAGCACTGACAAATCGGCGTGTTTGAACATATTTCGGAGGACACGGTCCCCGTCTTACGAGCCGTCGAGTGCAACGTAAATTCATGCGACAGTAGCAGCGAACGGTAGCCTCGCCTCTTAACTCGTCGACGAGAGCAAACAAAAGGACGGTCTTGCCAACGACGTGTCGAAGTTAAGACGTCCTCGGGTCGTCGGTTGACAGGCTCCACCGACCTCGACGAAATAAATTCTTTTCGCGGAGAAGTGCAGTCCTCGTTGGCCGGCGCGTCTGACCCGAGGCACGTAGGGGTCGTCGAGTGGCTCGTAGATCCTCCCGTGGTCAGAGCAGGCTTTGATACACAAAGTACCTCGTAACGCAGTCTGCAGCGAGGCCGGGAAACGGCGAACCGGCCAAAAAGAGCTGTCGTCGAAGAGGGAAAGGGAGAGCGCGTCGGTTCACCGGCACCAGGCGAATAACTCTTCGACTCTCGGCCCGGCCAGCCCTCTTTCTCTTTCTCCTGGCCAGCAGCTTGACTTAAATGTCGGTGAACAACGAACAGGACCACGCCACTCGGTGGCCACTCTCGACCTCTTAATAATATCTTCCACCACTCGAGGAATGCAATCTCCATAAAACTGCTTCCGCGGCGGGCTATGCAGAGTTCCCTTGCAAAATTTCAGTTAGGCCCTCCCACCTCCAGCCCCCGTGTATTTATCTTCCTCTTCATCTTTCGGTTTATGGGGCTTCTACGCGGCCCTCTGTACATGGAAAAATTCTGCCCCGCGGCGTTATGACGTAACGGATACGTGGAAGCGCGGATGGGCGAGCTTTTGCGACCGTTTTCGTGTTCTGATGTTCGGGACACGTTGAGAAGAGAGTGATTAGGGAATGCTAGGGAAGTCACGCGAAGTAATTCAATTTCGTCGAGAAGAAATCGTAGCTTTTATCCATCTATTCCTCTATCCACGAATCCCTCGATCTTTTTTCCTCACTCCAGTGCACCAGCCCAGCTATGTCCACGGGCCCACGTTAACGAACAAAGGAACGAAGTACTTTAAGGGCCCGTTCGATCGCGCGACACCAATAAAACGCTCGTCCTTTAAACGACGAGCCTTTGTACCTCGAGGACCACCATCATCGACCAGTTAAAGTGGATCGTTTTATTCGTGGGCCAAGGACGGTCTCGATTTTCGCGGTTTCAACACCTTCACGCGAGCCGTCCTTTGTTCACCCACGACTATGTAGATAGTGTTACTTTAATGAGCCACCGACAGAGTTAACGAACGCTCTCGAGCGGGACACGTGCAGAGCACATTTTCGCAGTCTCTCGCAGTGCGGGATAAAAAAACACGCCTCCGCGGTAAGGACCATTACGAGTTCACTGTCGACGGTCGCGGTCTTTCCATTACTTTCTATTGTAAATCATAGTGTTTAATACGGTCAAGCGGTTAGCCTTTAACGCGAATCGTGCATGATCATCGTTAATTGTACGAATCAATTTGCATCTATTTACCCTCGAGCAGAGTTGATGCCCGTCAACCAGCCGTCCACTCTAATACGCTGGCTTATCATTATCACTCGCGAGAGATCAACGCTCGTCCCCTAATTATCAACGTTCTCATGATTGTCAATAATTATCCGTTCTATTAGCGGCGTACACTCTGCGCCGTGGCACGATGGTAGCGGTACCCAGCCGAGCGAGCGCGCATACATATAATAAAACGGTCGATTCATAATAGATCGCATAAATCATCGGCTTGGCTCACCCCAGCGACGTAACCTCTATGATCTACGAGCATTACCATTTAATTGCAGCCCGTCCGAGTGTAGGTGCATTACCTGGGAACGCTTCTCTCCGCGTACGTTACCGGCAATTACCGCGGCCAGTCCTGATAGCGGCGTATTAATACATTTAACGTATCAATTATCACGGATTCCGAGGTGGAACCGTTTGAGCACGCGGAAACCCCCGACTGATCGGCGGCGAGACGAAACTGCTGGGTGCACCTATTTGCGCGTGCATTAGCGATCATTAGCGTCTCGTCGTTAGAGATCGCTGGGATGATCGCTGGAGGAGCAGTTTCCTCGATCTCGGGGACGATCTCATTAGGGACAGGTAGGAAGATTCGCATTACCCGGATCGCGGATAGCCACCTCCCGGCATCGATTAGCAAACGCACGCCCATCCCCTCGGTTTTTCCCGGGGAGAAGAAGCCGGGGACTCGCTGATGCCCGCGAAATTGCGATTTGCGCCGCGAAAAAGAGGATCTGCTTACGAGATGTGGCATTACCCGTGTCTACACCGGCACCGAGCGGTCATTTCGACGGTGCTCGATTATCGTGGCGAAGAGTAGCTTGGCAATCAAATACAGGGGAACACGGAGACAAGACTGGATGATATTTTGCGGGATAGACGTTGGTATGTTTAAATCCGATGGAGAATGGACGAGTTGGAAAAATATGCGGAGTTTTAAAAGGAAGTTAAGTATCCGCGAAGTGCGTGCTTCTGATAAATCCGACGTGGCTTGTAAAGCTGGCCAACAACGATTCCCTGGGATTCTCAGACGTAACGCCCGCGCAAATCACGTTTTCCCCCGAGGTGGGAGGGGGGGGGGGGGAAGGGGGACGATTTGTCCCTGTCGCGTATCCGGAGGATGCATCGGCGCTGCAAGGTCGTTGCACCGTGGCCCGTTCCCTCGGTCGTTAACTTGCACGGTTCAAGTTAAAGCCGAAAATCCTCCTATTACGGAATTAGCGAGATGATAGACCCGTCAATAACGGAGCCTGGCTTAGCCTGGTCGTTCGGGGAACGCCGGGGAGTGATCCAGGGAAGAGGAGAGGAGCAGCCACGGCGTACGATGAGAAATAGCTGTACCCGGCTGGGAGCGCGAGAGAGTCCACGGGAAAGAAAGAGAGACGAGGCCGAAAAAAAGAGGAGCCAAGGCTGACCCATAAAAACGTCAAACTTCCCCTAACCTAGAGAAACGTCTTCATTACGAGGCACGGCCCCCACCGTGTAGGTCCGTCGGTTATACCAACGATGAATAGTGACTATGTATAGTCCTGAAAAAGGAGCAACGCGAGCCGCGGGACGAACTTGTTCTCCACGAAAGGTTTCCAGTGTGGACCTTTACCATCCGATGCCCTCCACGATGTTTTCTCCGCTCGGCAAACACAGCGTGGATCACCAGCTTTTGAACGAGTAGCCGAACGCTGCTGCTCCCGGGAGAAAAATCTGCTGACCGTGGAGCTACCGTCGTCGGAGCCTGGTACGTATCCAGATAGACTTCCGAGAAGATCGATTCGTCAAAAATTTCACGCGACACCTTGTCCCAGAGCGGCGTATAAAACAACGTCGCCTGCGTTTATCAAGATGTTGGCGGCGAATTCTTGCAGGCTGTCTGCGCCCCTTATCTTTCCGCGAAAATCGCGCTCGTCCATTTGGAAATGGCTCGAAAAAGCTACGACGTCCCCCAGCTATCTCGATGTAAAAAATTAGATCGTCGTTTCTCGTAGGGGGTCGGTGGTTTTACGGCAAGATAGCAGATAACGCTTTCGTTCACGCGTGCACGGAGGGAAAGAAGGAGGAACGCGTCCCAGGTTCCGTTAATAAAGAAGTCGACGTTTTAATACCGTGTCTCGACAGGGCCTCAGCGAATGCCTGCTCCCGTCCCGCTCCCTCTCGCGGGCCCACTCTCTCCGTCGTGCGAGTCGGTTCCAGGCGGCCTGAGTGGCCGAGGGAGACGGTTATAATTAAATCGTGCAATCAACTGGCTAATTTGTCCTCAAGCGTATTAATAAAACCCAGCCCAGTTATCTCCGTCTCCCTCCTCCTTTCCCTTTCTCTCCTCCACCTCCGTCTTCTCCCGGTGTTCGCGTCTCATTTCTTTCCTGCCGCGACCTACGCACGCGAAACTATTCTTACCGTTTCGCACTTCGTCTTTCCGCCCTGCGTGCGCTAATTTTTCTTTCCGCGCTCGCGATTCCGAGCCGCCGCTATTCCCGGAGATTTCCATTAGCGCGCGGGCGGGGGACGCCGTATCCCGTAATTCATCAAACGGCTCCTTTTCGTGCGATCAGTGGAATGGCTCCTTGATAGTCGGACGGTTTAAAATATTGCCTCCTGTATCGGAGCTACGAACTTCCTTGATTTAGGGGCTCTTCATCGGTGGAATGTCGTCCTATCAGGAGTCCCCGCCGCGATTTTTCGACGGCCGCTAATTACTCAAAAAGTCAGATAAAATGAAGTAGCATGGCTTCCATCGCTGGTCAAGAAACAGCAGGAACAGTTGAGAGGAGCTCTCTGATGCTCGGTGAAGGGAAGATCCGCGAAGGATTCAATTATAATTGAAAGGCAATTAACCGACGTCGCGGGACTCCTCGAACTGGGAAACTTGGAGGGGACCTATCAGAAGCAGAAAATAGGGTGGAATGGAGAAATGTCTAGGTTGGAAGGGCCGGCAAATTAGTCAAAGCAGCAGCCGCGGCAACAGTGTGACACTCGGCTGTCGTCTTGGCGGACCGAAACTCGGGGACCGGTTTGGGACCGTTCGCTCAATTGAGCGATACACTGTCGACCACACGTGCGCGTCCACCTCCACCTCCAGCAACCCTTCCGGTGATTCTTTCTCTCCCTGGATGCTCGATTGAACGAGTACATGGTACGCAAGTGTGTCATACACCGTCAGGAAGCAAAGGGTCGCGAGGGGCCCGTCCGGGACTCGATACACTCATCATTCGCGGTGTCAATGATATCCCCGGAAACAGCAGCCTCTGTCACATAGACACTAGCGAACAAGGAACGCCAAAGCGGCCCCACTGACACGCACGTCGCTTGTACACATTCCGGCAAATCGCGAATCGCGCGCATATGCGCCGTCACGGAACACGGCTGCGTGGAATATCTGGGATATGCGTGGTGCATTAGTTAATGATCGAAAACAAATAGTCAGATAGTGGTGTGTAACAGGCAGTGTATTGCGTGCATGGCGTGCGCAAAGCGTGGAAACGATATGGGCTCGTTTGATAGCGTTTCTGCACACAGGTTGCGGTTACTCCGCGATATGGAAAGCACTTTCAGATCTATGTTTATTCGCCAACCATTCAAGTGTACGCGTGTGTCTATGCATGCTTTACCGTGCGCGTGCCGGGAATATAGGTAAATGCGCGGTCCACCAGACTCGTGGGAGCAAACTGGCTGCAAATACGCGATAGAATTGCCAACTGTTCTCGTTTTTCGCAACGAAATTTTAAATACCAAGAGACATGCGGAAACATAATTTCACGGGTCGTCCAAAATCATCGTTTTACGAGCAAACCTTAGGGGAATTATGCTTCAGTTGACATAGTGAGGTAAGATGACACACCATTACTATCTTTTCAAATATTCGCGCGAAAAGCGTGACATTGATGTTTATTTATCGGCTAGTAGATTTCCCCAATAGTACAACATAGTATGTTCACCGGCGGACGCACGTTTAGACGTGTTGGAGAGTTGTCTGATTCTGTGACCGAAAAAATAATTATTCTGGTTTATGTATAAATATCCGTCAGGTAAGGAATTAAATTTACTATATGAATTTTGTATAAATTAGCGTTAATTTGCATCATGAATACTGTACAGCTGAGAAAGAAATCATAAAGTTTTTGTCACTAGAAAGCAATACATTTTTTCGTTCACTTTTGGGTAAGATGACATAATGAATGCCCACTTAAAATGGCATGAAAATGGTTTTCTACGAAAAAAACTGATAGAACCTTTTTTGTAGAGAATTACCTAGGCTATAAATCGTATAATAACTATTTTTGCCGCAAAACTGCTAGATAACGAGATATTCGAGAAAAACTGTTTTTTTCAACCCTCTGTAAAAGTTTTAGCGGCAGTCGGATCGATGGGGACTTTTGACATATTGTTTAAAACGACCAAATAAAGGCTCATACCAAAATTTAGCTTGGTGGAAATTATTCCGTAGATTGGGCAGATTCCCGTCTAATTTCACTGAACTAGACTGAGCAAGCCCGCTTTAGAGTATCCCACCTTATACAGAAGTGTGCCAACATACACAGATGCACGGGCATGTAATTTTTTATTTCTCTTATTTTTGTTATTATCGCTAGAATCGTGAGACTGGTGTTTTATGTTCCATTAATAAACGGATAAAGACTGCTCTTTGGTTTTATTTTGATACCACCTTTAATTTTTAAGATATTTGCCTCAGAACAAAAAGTATGTCATCTTGAGCACAATTCCCCTACGCGGCAATCTGAGGCAAGAACGAAACGACTACACGGGCGAAACGGTGAGATAAAAAGTGTGAAGAAATTTGGAAACCAGGGTGCTATGACGAATGCAGGGGGAAGAGCGGGTGGGGGGGGGGGGGGGTGGTGAAAGACAAGGAGTAAGAGAGAAAGGGTATATAGTGCACATAGCAGTGCCCGTAGCATAGGGGAGTGCCTTGGCAAGAGAACGTGGACCACCCACACGGTGCCGCGAGACCACCGTGCTAGCCCACTGGCATACATTAGGCTCCACGGCTCCCCGAAAACTATACCGTGGCCCTTCTCTACCGATCGGCCTGTAGTCCTCCACGCTGGCCCAGCCGTTAGGTATTTTGATACAGTCGACACCCGTTTAATTAGCATTCGATACGGACGCCGCGAGAGCAACTGCCGGGCACCACGACTATTCTTCTCGTTTTCTTCTTTGCCCTGACACGGTCCGCGGCCGATTTTCGTCTTCCTGCTCGTCCCGTCCGTCGCGCCGTGGAATTTTCGTCGGTCGCGTTAAGTAACGGGTCAAACGTTTCGTTAAGCTTCGTTGTCCAACGGGCATATCGGAGGCTTGGACCCCTCTCGCTCGATCCCCGCAAACATTAACTTCTTCTGCTCGATTCTTCGCCGCGAACTTTTCGACACAGCAAGTGTTTTTCGGCACGAGTCGGTTCACGTAACTCGGCGAAAACACTTCTATCGTGAAGTTAATCTTACTTTCGAAGGTGTGAAATTTTCTAGAGATTCCGTGAAGCTTGAGAAAGCGGAGCGAGCTATTTGTAGGAGACGGAAGGTGCAGTGAGTTTCGTGGGAAATTTCGGATCTGGCAGAGTCTTTGATATCCAGGGAATTCCACTGTTCACTCGCGCTCGGTCGTGGATCACGGCTCGCCGGGGGACATCGATCCGTATAAGACGTATCGCACAACGGAGTGCGTCGAAACATCGCCAGGCGAATGAATGATACCGATGGGAAAGAACTTACGCTGATGGGCTTAGCTGGATGGTGCGTTTCGGGCCCTGGGACGTGACTCACGATCCACGGTCCACGATCCACGATCGTTTGCCTCGAATAGATCGAAACGGGCTGGGCCCCTCGCGCGCGGACACCGACTGACGTCATCCCCGCGTTTGAGGTCAGTAGAACGAGATGAATTGACTCGTCAGCGTCGATGCCACTTTTTTAACTGGCGTCGATGAAATCACGAGGGTGCCGCGATCCTTCTACGTGGTGGCCCCCTCCGACACTGTGACAGCATATGAATCGAGAATCGGGCAACATTATATTTTTCCTGTCCAGACGCGTCCGTCTTTCTCTTTTTAGAGGGCTGGCAGACGGAGCGACGAATAAATTTGGATTCTCCTTTTGGCCTGTAACGTCTTGATTTGCGGCCCAGAGTTTTTGCAAGCTGCCACGAACCCCCGTTCCCCGTATTTCATCCTAATCACGAATCTGACGAATCTGGTCTCGAAAACTCTTAATTCTTTCATTGGCCGCGGGGATCGGACAGCGCCGATGATCTACGGTGAATTTTCCATTCGAGTCGACCGGTGAGGGATGAGTCTCCGAGCGTCGATTCGCAGGTAAACGAAGGAGAACGATATTTCGCAATCATGGCCGGAATTAAGCGGCGAGTTCGACGAGTTCGCGTATTTACGCCGGCCCTAATGCGACGCGCTCTGGTGCTATCGTTACTCAGGATCCTCGGGGTGGCCCCACAGGAGCACCAGCTTTCCACCTTAATGGTGATTAACCTGGCCATCGGTCGTGGCTCGCCCTCTCAACCTTTCGCAAGGACACACTAAATCTCGCCGACGTTCCCCACCGCTTGCCGTCGATAAACACTTCCAAACCTTTTAACAAGCTGTCCCCCCTTTTAATGAGATATGTCGAGCTTCGCGATGCCGTTTGCGCGCCTCCGATTGAAAAGCTTGGGTTCCCTTTCGCCTTATTGTCGACTGGGTACTTCAGGCTTAACAACGACTACGGGGATTTTAACAGAATTTTATTCAACATTTCCTTGCGAGAAGGGAGATACTTAATTTCTTAAAGAATCGATTTCCCTGTCGACGGATCTTCCGTGGTAAATGGAGCAACGTGGCTACTTTTGTGCAGGCACAAGCGTAATTAGCCAGCCCGTAATTAAGAGGGTACATGGCAGCGTCTTCGCGACGCGCACGAAGCCCAATGCAATTGGTTTAACGACGTGCAACATTGTTATGGCTGGAACGCACGGTTGCCCGTTTAAGGTCCACTGAACAACTTAATTCGTGGACGGGAAACGCCAAAACGCTCCGGGGAACACGAGACGCTTTGGACAACCCCATCCTTCACGTCTGCGCGAATCGCAGTAACTTTCTAAAGCTATTTACACGCGAGCCGAAATAACACGGTCTTCGTCGCAGTTTCAGCGCTGCGTTCTTAGATTGAACTTTTTATTTTAAGGCTCTATAAAGTCGACTTGTTCGCACGATCACCCCATTTCGCGGAAAGAAAATGATGGCGGCGATGGGGGGGGGGGGAGGGGGCAACACGCTCTGACTTAGGTGGCTGATCAGCGCTATCAGAACTCCCATTAAGGGCCACAACCGGAAGCCACCTTGTTTTCAGCGGCAGGCACGATTAATTACACGCACATTGACTGGAATTGTGAGGCACGTTAATTTTAGGCCGCGTTATCACGGTTACGCGATTTCTTTTTGCTGTTCTTACACCGCTCCGCGATAATCTCTAGTGAAACTATTAGCGTGTTGCTAATTGAAAATTATGAAAGTTTGAAAACTCTTCTCAGCTCTCCTTCGTTTTTGGGGACGACGAAAGTAGGAAAACCATTCACTCCGCGGGCTTTTATATCGATAGAATTTAATGTGAACGCTTGCGAGACACAGTACATGCACTTTTATTATGCATAATACATGAGAAATTACCGTGTAACGATTTGTCGGCGTATGAAGGCCCCGAGAGAAGCGTATGCAAATGGCGGGAATATATATGAAACAAAAATGCCGGCTTGGTCAAATAACCTCTCGCTGAAACGATATAGTTTCACCCCTTATATAGCAGTCAATTGCCTGGAAACTTGAACGCGTAACAAAGTTACAATGCAATAGCAGCAGAATACCTCGTATCTCCTCATTGAAGCTTTTTATCAAGAGGCACATAGCAAAACCACCAATTTCCACAAAAATCAAAGTGATCGAAGAACAATTACACTTTTCCCCTCGATCATGCGTGAAAAGCACCCAGTCACTCGGAGCCAATAGCGTCTCGCCCAGCCGCGCACAATCGCGCTTCGTCTCGCCCCGGCGAGCAAAAGAAACCACCCCCATGATTGCTTACTCGGCGCGCAGACTCCGAGCAGTTAATCCCCGGTGAAACGCGAATTTATTTAGTATCGGGGATAATGCGCAAAGGGAGGCTGCCGTGCACGTCCGGCGTAACGTATTTTATAATTATCCCCCGCGAAATTGCCGTTTCGGTGGACGCGGCGGGGGTGGGCGGGGAGTCGCACACATGCGCGCATGATGCACGCGGCGCATTAACGCTGAAGACGTACGGCGACCGTACCGGCGAAGTTATGCGAGTCGCCGGCTATGTCGGACCATAAGTGAAGAGAGGCAATTGCCTTTTACACATCTCCTCGTTCCCATTTTCCCCCCCGCGAGCTCGCGCCCGCGAGAACGGGTGCCATTACGTCTCCTAAGAATCGCTTCTCGCTCCTCCGTCCACCGGCTCTCTGTCTTCTTTCCCCCTCTGTGTACGCGTCCGTGTATCGGCCGATTGTCAGGGTGGTACGTGCCTGCCGCGTCCCTGCGCTCGCGGATATCGATCGGCAGTGCAATACCGCTTCTTCAGGAATGCCGGGGCGCACTCGACGAGTGCCGGCAGAAAAACGGCTAACTGTTAATCGCGATGCGCTACCGAGTGACAATATAATTCAATTCCGAGAAGCCAGAACCGCTCGGATTTGCGGGAATCATTGGTGGAGAGGGTTTGCCCGCTTTCGGGATTCGCGGGGGTCATATAGGGGAAAGGTGGGATAGTTGATCACAGTTTTGCTATTTTTATTAAAATAATAATAATGGTTTGCTTTGTTTCTATTTAATTACTCAAGTTGCGATTCTTAGAGTATTCTCAATATACTTGTACAAATTTGAGAGGTGATGACTAATTTAACAATTTTCCGGCAGTGACGTTATGCACAAGGAGCCCTCACTAAAGAGGAGACTTGATCAAAAGGTTAGGGAGACTTGATCAGTGAACTTTAAGAGTAAATAACACATTAATTTTCTAAAAAATATTTATTATCTTAGTCAATAACATGAAATAAAGGGAATATCATAAATGGAAAGTAAACTATAATTAACTTGAAAGAATTACTGAAAAAATAAAACTGAAGAATGACATAAAACTCTATGACATAAAGCAACATAAATGCATTCTTAAAAGACTTATTGTTAGATATCACTTATTGTTGGATATCATCTAATTCAGATGATGATGAAGAAAAGATTTTCCTTCTCACTTTCTTTGTCGTATTTTTCTGTTTCATTAGCCGTTCTATGGTTTTTTCTGGGGCTTTTTCACCTGTTCAAGTATCCCACCTCACATACTGATCAAGTATCCTTCAATGCACTCGATTTAAAAAAGGTGAAAAACTAAACTTACTTTAAATATTTAGATCAATCAATAAATAGCATTAATAGACCAGAAATGGCTGTTTTTACTTAATATATTTAAAATCGTTGAAAATGCAACATTCAGTCGAAAAGGCGGAAGATCAAGGTGACCGAAATATTTACTTCTTGGCTGCAAATAAGATCGAAGCTACTAACTACATTATTCTATGCTCTCGGAAGAAAACTGCAAACATGAAGCGATAATGCAAACATTACCACGATAACGCGACAGCAGGTACAAATTGCCAATATATTAATTAAAAAACTGACGTGATCATGTATAGCAGTATTCATTTCTGTGACGATTGAGGATGCACTCTGAACACTAGTAAGTACCCAAAGAGAAGCGACCTCCAATGCATTGCACCCTTCATGCTTCACTCGAAACGAACCTCTTATCGAACGATCATCTCCTACCGCAGCACGACCTATTACGTTTGTTCCCGACACGAGGCGTTTCCCTGATAGAATCGCTACAAATGATAAGGTGCCCCCCCCCCCCCTCCCCCGATTAACGTCCCTCTACCGAATAGAGTTTCTCGCGTTTCTTTGCTTCCTCGACGGGTCGTTCCAAAAACGACCGTCGGCTGCCCGGAATGGTCAAGCGATCGAGAGAAATTCCAGTCGTACCTGGAATCGAAGCTGGGAGTCATTAACACTTCTAAGTCGATCGGCGTGTAACGAGAGAAAATGGGAGAGACGTGGAAGGAACCATAAGTAGGAGCGCGGTGCTCGAGGAAGCGCGGGCTATCTCGGCGACAGTGGCGGCGGGGCAGGAAAGGGGGGGAGGGCAACGAGTTTAATTAAACACACTTAATTAACTCTAATGTATGACAGCGAGCACGTACGGGCCTCTCGTCTCTCTTTCTCCCTGCCGTTCCCATCTCCCTTCTGTCTCGCCGTCTCTGTCAGCGGGCGCACGTAAGACACGCGTGTCTACAGCTGTAGCCCGTGTAGAAACCGGCATAAATGGCTCGGCAGTACACGTGCTAGGTTCATGAGAACCGGTCAAATAGGCGATCATCGATAGGCATGCGATACTGCTTGAATCGTTATTACACCGCGCGGGGAGGAAAAACACCCGCCTCCTATGTCGGACGTGGTTTCCACGTAAATTCGCCGGCCACGTAACGGACCGCTTTTAGCCGCGGGTTTTCCGATTTTATTTCTTCTTTACTTCGGCGGAGGGGCTCGCCTGTTTCTCTTACTTTCAACTTTGACGCGTACGCGCGGTTATGGTGAAATTGTTGCGTGAAAGGTGTACGCCGAGCTGGACAATATTCGATTCCTGCTCGGGGCGCGCCGTTGGGAACGGGTGACAGCTTTATTGCATCGATGATTTAGACGGCTACGTGCGAGCACGGTTCCTTATAAACTGTTGATCCGCGGGTTCGTTATACGGGGAGGGGGCCGGACAAAGAATTGTAAAACTTCTTTGTTCAAATAGACAGCTGAACGCGGCTCAATGAATCTCGCCGTGCATACGCGCTCATGCAATAGTAAAACGCGGCACAGTTACGGCCGGACTGTAAGAAACCAAGCGGTATTGTACGCTGTGTAAATCGGTCGCAAGTGGGTCTGACCTACAGGTGCTTGATTCATGAGTGCCGTCCATATCGGCGATCATCGATCCACTGGCGCAACTCTCCTCGAGAATGATTTCTCAGAAACGAAGAAGAATGTTACTGGAACTGCGCCTGGTTGTTGGAAAAGTGAAAACTCTTCCCTTGAACGAGGAGAAAGGTTCTTCTTATGCGCTCTGCTTAGGGTAAACAAGAATATGAGGAAACGCGGAAGAAGAGCAATGCCGTTCTATTAGTCCATTAAACAGAGTGGAATTGCGCGATAACGGAGGCAGCGATTTCCTTCGAGGAAAGCTTCTCAACAATTGTTCCCGAAAACTAATTAATGCACGGTAGTTTTCGCGGTAATTAGACTTTCCCTTGGGCATAGAACTAAGTCAACCGCATAACATCGTGTATGTTGACAAATTTGACAGCTAACCACCAGAGTAACTATGCGCGGGAACATTGTTTTCAGTCGTCTGCTGAGCAAAGTAGAGCTCGTAAACCGTTGACACATGGAAACGTGTTTTCGTACCGCCACGAATTTCCCCGTCTTCCTTTTCCACCGATTAACCAGTCGTTTTAGTGCAGCAGTCGAACATCGACTACCAAGTACCAGGCTCACTAATATCGAACGCCACTTAAGGACAATTGCTACCTAGTCGAGATCTCTGAGACTCGGATCTTTCCTCGAAACAGATGCCCCCTTATATACGAGCCTGCCAACATTTTTCTCCAAACAAGGCCTGTATTTATATCCGTCCGAAAGACGATAGACGAGAATAATAAGGTCCATTTTGACGGGGGAACATCCCCTGAGCACGGGGCTGCAACTCGACGACCACATTCAGAATCAATTTCCCCTGGAATTACACTCGCAGCCATATGATTTGCCGGGTACGGTAATTAGCCGTCAATTAGACGGTAAATGGACGAATTCGTCGCTCCACCGTGCGTACCGATGCAGTTGGTAAAGGATCGCGTTTAAGGAGGCGCTTGTTCGTGGATCAGGTGGGAGTGGTCGAGGAACCTCTGGAAATTTACGATCTTCCGGTAGCTGGACGGGAACCGAGTCGAGGCTATCATTTGGGAGAATCGAGAAGGACGCTGATCTACAAGAAACTTCGAGGCGAGAGGGTTTCGCGGGGCGATCCAATTGATTGCCGATGAGTTCCAAGGGAGCCGGAGATTGCCCCGGCCCCGTTGAGAATCGTCCGATAACGAAAATATCCGTCACCCTTTCGCGGAGCTGATTCGATCCAGCTCGCAGAAAAGATCGTAAATCCACCTTTAGAAATCAACCTGGCTTATTTCTTCGAACGATAAAAGGACCGTCGGCGAGGGCGAGATGGGAGCGGGAGAAAAAAAAAAGGGCGGAGAAGAAACGAAAAGGGAAGAGGTGGAGAGATTTAAAGGCAACCGGCACTCGGTGGATCTGGAGTCAAGGTGCCACGACGGAAATAGGTGGCTTGAAAATCGAGGAGCACGATGAGCGCACTTCGAACTCGAACAGAGAGGGGCCTAGAGGGGGCGGCAAGAAGACGAGGGAAAAGAAGAGAAGGACGACTCAAAGAGCAGAAGAGTCGAAGGAGGACGGGTACCGGTGTGGCTCGTCGTAACTCAAGTCTAGTTAAGGGAGCCATAATTCAGGGGATAGCACCAGGTCCTCAAACGGCCCATAAATTATGGGCTTTTAATTTCGCGATATTAACGGGACGATCGGGGCGAATGGCAAGGCGAGCGCGCTTCCTCGAGCTTCGCGCGACTCTTCGACCCACACTTCTGCCTTTTCTACCCTTCCCCGTCGCTAGGAACCTCCTGCGTTTCTTCTCCAACTGTTTTTTATAAATCTCGCTCCTCCTAAAGATACACGCTCGATTAACTTCTACGGAGGAAACGCTGCTAAGAGAACTGCTGACCCCTGACTCCGCGACTCGTCGAGGAAAGATTATACATTAATGAAAAGAAAGAGCTTGTTGCGCACCGAGGCCCGTTGCGCAAAGTGGAAGCGATTGACATTTCGTTAAACGTGAACGCCGTCCTCGCCGGTAAATCAAGCCGTGATAAAGAAATCCTGAAAGCGCGAGAGACTCGCCGCGGCTCTACCAGGCACTGGGAAACACGAAAACACGCGAGCCACGAATACTTCGTCATCGTCCCGCGGCAAACGCGTTCCTCATTCGCGGCGGGCTTTCAGTTTTTAACAAGCGAGCCGGACTTATGCACGCTCGTCGTGGAACGCGCGTGTCAAGTGGATTCCCAGCTCTTAATTATTCATGAGGACGGGTCGAGGGAAATTCGGAGTCGCTTCTAAACGCCGCTGAAAGCCAACTTGTCGCGCCGTAGATACCGAAACATTTAACCCCGAACTCCCACGTCGCGGCTCTCGTCGACGAAGCTTTCCGCGCGTCAACTACCAAACGAGTGCCGGCACGGTCTCTTTTCCGACTTGATTCCGTAAAGTGCATGGCTGAAAAAAAAATAGTTGGAAAGTCGTCGACACCGCGCGACAGCCTCGTAATGAGAAACTTTTTATCGCGATCGCCAACTTTTCCCGAGACATGCACTTTTCGACGACGGCGACGCGTTACTTTATTTTATATGGTGCCTTGAACTGTACACGAACCAAAGACGAGTGTTTTATTCACTTGCTACGCTCGCTCACCTTTGGGATGACCTGCTTCCCTGGCGTAAGTAACTTTTCACGAAGTGCAAACATGCCGAAGTGTACACCTGCGTGACAAGTTAATGCGGTATTAACGCAAGAATCGCGTAATCGCAAGTCGCTTATTGCAAAAACTGATGCGTATTTAGAGAACGATAAGCGTAATGGGGAACACAGAGGAGAGAACGAGATACAGATACAGCACGGCCGGTGTTTGTAAACGGACAATAAATTTGCTGTGATCCGCGTGTCGCGTGCAATTTACACACCGTTCCCGCACGAATTAATGGCTGCAATAACAATTAATAATACACGCTAGCCGTCATAAAAGTGTCTGATCCCTTCTTGGTAATTGATAATGTATGATAATCTCATGCAACTGCCTGCGACACGGTTTTATGAATGGCGTGAAACAAGCGCGTTTTAACTTCTTATACTAGTCTATCGAGAATAATCGATTGTCTCCTTAGAGCATATAAACATGGAGGAAGCATGCAATGGGCAAAAGTGTAGACGGCGGTAAAAAGAGAAAAATATACATGGGGGACACCCTCTCTCTTTCTAACGCCAGGGGCGACAACGTTTTTTTTTTTGATGTTAAAAAGAGAGAGGGTGTATATTTTTCTCTTTCTACCGCCGCCATTGCATGCTTTCTCCATGTTTGTAGGCTTTAGGATTGTCTCCGATTGAATACATGAATACGATGAACATACTATATATCTAATTGACGACTAATCATTTCCACTAAACTGAATGATCCTCGAAGCAACGACTGGCGACAGTGAAGCCTCGTTCAAATTAGTCAAGTAACTCGACTTCAAGCCGCTTGAATTCAAGTAACTTGACACTACTTTACTAGTGTAAACCTGTTATTCACTTGACTTGAAATATCGTTTCAAGCTTCTTTTGAGCTTCAAGCGAAGTAG
The DNA here is from genome assembly GCA_947577245.1 of Andrena bucephala. NCBI lineage: Eukaryota > Metazoa > Arthropoda > Insecta > Hymenoptera > Andrenidae > Andrena > Andrena bucephala. Next base: position 116,365,901 of record OX387715.1, read on the forward strand.
AGAGTCTTTAAACTTTTCTTGCCTGGAAATACAACTTAAATAGTGTGAACGTATGTACAAGTGTGAACTTGAAGACACTCGAAGCAAGCTGACTGCCTATTGTTTCTGAAAAGTGAGGTTATAAACATAAAACGATGACTAAGAATAGGCGGAGTAATGAAGAGATTTCTAAATTCTTAGAAATGTGTGAGAAATATGTTATTTTATGAAATAACGAAGGAGACCACCTCCTTTGACTTCATTTTAGATATCTACTTGCTTCGAGTAATCTTGAAAGTAACTTGAAGGCAGCTGACACTGCTGAACACAATCTTGAAGTCAGTATACTTGAAGTGAAGTAACTTGGCTAATGTGAACGAGGCTTAGGATACATTTACGACTAGAGGCAATTGGAAAGCACGTGGACTCGAATAACATCGATTCCCAAATACGATCGCTTGTAACGTTCTCCAGGGCAAAATTAAGACCGGTTTTAATTGCCTGCGAGGCATTTTCGGGCAATCGGAAGTTCGTAATGAAGTGTTCGTCGCAGGGTATTCGCGGCAGCTTTGTCGGTGGAGCCAGGCTTATCTTGCCGACCGTGAGATAATAAAACCGTTCTTCGCTACGACAATCATTTAATGGCTCATTATCGCGACTACGTTCTCGCCTGGCCCCCGCCCCCCACCCATCCCCACGCGGCCAGGCCGTTTCGCGACCCGAAATTCACATAATTAACTCGAGCACGAGAATTCGTTAAACCGCCGCTGAGCAGCCCCCTCTCGAGATTGCGTTAACCCGATACTCTTTGTCGGCGTAATCAACGATTATCGACTACGCCGAATGTCTCGGTAAAACAGGTCCCTGTAACAAGTCACTCGACGCATCGACTAAGGCGCTTTCGTTACTCTCATAATTAAATTGAAATCCTACCGTTTCCGTACACAATCGAAGGTTGTTGCTTTGCTAGAGCGCTTCTGAATTACACGGTTATTCTTTTGCATTTGCATCGATTGGTATAGCAGTATTTTACCCTTTGTCGTAAGTGGTGAACCCAGTAGTAGATATTTCCCCGAAACAGGATAGTGAATACCCTCGGATTCCTTGTGCCTTTCGTCCTCTATCAGTCCAATATCCGTTTCTTCTTAAACGTAGACTATTTCGCCACGGTAACGGAGCACCCGCGATATTGACGAAATGGAAAGCGAACCGCGACTACATAACCTCCCATACAGCACACTCTCGTTGCAGCATAGTTGCAGGATAGTTGCGGTGCAAGATTGCAACGATTCACGCAACGTTGCCGCAACTATGCAGCAATAATTCTATGTCCGCCTGCTGCAAAGTTGCACGGCAACTTTGAGGCAACTTTGCACGGCAACTTTGAGGCAACTTCGCACAGTAACTTTGAGGCAATAGGTATTAAAATGAATAAAAAAAAAAATAATGCCAACAGTGAGATGCGAATTGACGACCTCATGAGTCATGGTTACTAGTCGGGAGCGCTAGACACGAACCCACGCTATTCGCTGGTCATTACTTTCAATCAAATGTATATAAGTACACTCCACATTTTTCAAAGTCGATTTTCTCGAATTTGGCTGAATTCTTACTACTTTGGAAAATTAAAGCCCGAGTGAAGACCTTCGCGTACACTAAGTATAAACAATTTCTGAGATGGACAGTCCTGAAGGTCCCCTTGTTAGTGCCGCGTTTCGACCTGATCTGCCCCACTGTGCGCCGTGCTCGCCTTCACGGAAACATCAGCTTGACACGTGGCACCAGTAAAGTAGATTCTGACTTATGCTTGGAACTGATTAAATGGTTGCCTTCTCCGACATATATTTTATATTTTAGTTCATTATCCAGGATGTCCGCGGGATCAGTAAACACCTGGATATTTCCTAATGTATTCGAGATATAAAAGAAATTGTTTATATGAAATTGCATGGTTGGAGGGGGCAAATTTACTGGGGCAGACGATTTTTTTTCTTTGATTATTATTTTACGAGATACGATGATCAATTTTTTTTTTTAAACGGAACTCTTTTTTTTAACAGATCACTTGATAGTGCGTTTCAAGACGAATTCAATAAGGTATAATGTATACACGTTATTTCCGCCGGTTTTGGAGATATTATGTTTTAAAATTTGCTAACGCCGCAAAGTTACGAAAAAGTTGCGGCACAGTTGCGGCATAGATGCGGCAAAGTTGCAGTGCATTATTGCAACGCAACTATGCAGCAACTATGCAGCAACAATTCTATGTCCGCCCCGTGCAATGTTGCACGGCAACGTCGCAGCAACCATACATCGACATTGCGCTGCAACTATGCAACATCGCAACCAAGTGCCAGGTTGCTGCAACCATCCTGCAACTTTGCCGCAACCAAGTGTGCTGTATGGGCTGTCTCGCGCGGAAACTCGTTTCGGTTCGCGCGTGTCGACGTAAGGTCAAACTGTAACAACAAAATATCGAAGCCATTCGCGATCCGGCAGTTAAACACTGCGAAGCCTGTTGCTATCCCGTTTCTACTTGCTTCTCTCGATCGAACTCATCTCTGTAAATCAGGCGACAAGAGCATCGAGCGCCAGAATTTCGCGACAAGTAATTGAAACAATCATTCTCGACGATTGTGGCGCCGCGGGTGCCACGGAAAAGGCAGCGTTGTTTCGTCTTCCCGCGAAATTAATGTCTCTGCGTTCCGGTCCCGCGAGTATCAGTAATCATTGCGGTTTAAATAGTGTAATTAGTGGCAAAGTGTGATGACCCTGCTGTGACTGATGACGGGCGAACAACAAAAGGTCTTTGGAGGCGCGGTCCAAGGGATATGAGGGCAAAAGACGGGGAGGAAGGACGAGGTAAGTGAGATTTGCTAATGGCTTATAATATACTCTATTAGATATACTACATTTTGATTGGAAATGCATGGGAAATGGCACGAATTGGAACAGCTTCTCGCGAGATATACTGTACTTGTGTATTACACAAGTTATAGGTACAATTATTTTCGAAATCTTAACCTTTAAGAGGGCCGGGCTGGCTATTATAGTGGCCACCTAAGAATTTGGATAGTTCGTCGGCCATTTTGTGGTATATATGCATAAATTTTAAGTAAATAAAATTGACAATTTCAATAAAAAAATCCCGGCCCTCTAAAGATTAATATATAAAGCAGAAAGTGTTTGCGTCTTTGTCTGTCGCCTAAAAACTTTTAAACAGTAAACTCTGGGGTCACGAAATATATATAAAGCAGAAAGTGTTTGCGTCTTCGTCTGTCGCCTAAAAACTTTTAAACAGTAAACTCTGGGGTCACGAAATCTGTTCCAGCTTGTTATGCCTAGCTAATCCAGGTTAATGTGACTATTTTCACAAAACAAAAATAATTTTTTTTTCTTTTTATAAAATCAGAATCTAAATTTCGTGCGAAGCCGAGTTGCAAAGGTAGTATGTACATATATGTAGATTGTCGGACAAGTCAAGTTAGGTGCAGCTCCATACTATCTATTCAAGTTTGTCTCTTTATCTCAGATCGAACTACATTGGAATTCAATGTTGTTTTCACTGCTCTCAACGATTGTTGTTTGACTTCGTATCTATAGTTTATAATTTTCAATGTAGATTCGTGCCTATCCAATTACGTCGATCTAACTGTAAGGATATTGCGCCTCATTTTACGTGATCGCGGAAATTATCCAACAAATGTGCCTGCCTCGGGATAATCTAATCAATTTACACGGGTCAATCAGAGAGTGAACGATAAAATATTCTCGTTTGAACGTCCTTTTACCGAGGTTTCACGGTCTTCTCTGTTGCATTGGTCGTTTTAACCACGGCAACGGCTCGGGATGAAGTCGTAAGGCGTATACCTGTGCAAAATTGCCATCATCTACCTCGATACTTATCTTGTCTATTCCGAACCATCACGCTAGCTCTAATAAAAGGATCATCAGCTAACCATTGGCGACTATGTACCATACACACAGAAACCTAATTCGAAAGGATAGTACGAGCAAATGGAAATCGATTCCTATACATCGAACCTTGTTTAAATTATCCACCTCCGCGATCAATTTTCGTACACGTGTTATCGCAAAACCTACGTCACTGGAAAATTCATTAACGTCGTTAATCGAGCTGAATAACCACATCTTGACGATCATGATCGAATAGATTAGAAGCCATCGGTTATATTTTAATCCACAATGAAACTGTTGAACGCTTGTTCATCTATTTCAATATTCATCCTCGCACGACTGTCCAAGTAAAATACTTTGTCCCTGCGCGTCATTATCGTTAATAATCGAGCGACTGGCTAGAGTGTGGCGCTCAACTCAATTCCGTTTAATCGTCGAATCGCCCCCAAGATGAAGCCATAAAGGTTACACATAATAGGTGACCGACTACCAGCCGCGTATACCTATCTCTCCTCAGCCAGCAGCTTTTACCAGGCAGGGTCAGAGGCAGCAGCTATACAGTCTTCTAAGGACGTGTACGCGTACATCAGATTGCCGTACGTGGCACACTGCTTTGGGATCGCCGCCACTCATTTTCATATTCATTAAGGGTAGCCCGAGATTAGCATGCTAATTGCAATAATGAGCGGCAGCTTTCCGTGTCCGGGCTTCTCCTCTGCTTCTCCTTCCTCTCACCTTTCGTCTTTGTGTATTCGGCGTAGGCCACCTACGCTCTTGTCCCTCTGCCTCGCTCTCCAGCTACCTGTCTTACACCAGGGTGTAGCAAGGTTTTTGTGATCTGGATCATGGAGGTGTAACACGATTATTGCCTCGACATTTCTCCGTGTAAAACGCGAGACGGGGAGAAAATCACTGGAGACGGCTGGCGTCCGGGATAGATGGCCCGTCCACGACGCCAGCCCATCAACGACCTACAGCGTCGAGGGTCAAGGGTTCACCCGTGTAAAACCCGTACGTTACTACCGGCTGGATACGACGGCTCCTCGGACGTTATAAAGTCGCGTAACACCTGTTAAGCCCGCCACTCTGCGAGACGGCACGAAATTTCCATTCGACCGCTAATGATTTACTGGCCGGCGGCCGGCTCACTTCCAAGAACACGGTCGTTGGACCCTGGAAATGACTTTCCACCGTAGAAATCCATGCGGCCAGGCGCGAATGAAGTCCGTCACGAGTTTTATCCACGCGTTAGCTAGGAGTGGTAGCTGGCTGTTCGTTTCGCCTTACGCGCCTCCGTCTTTTACGACGACACTGGCGAACGAGAAATGTCTGTCTCTTGGTGTCTACGTTCCCCTGAATTCCTCGGGCGAAGAATTCTGAGCATGTTAACTTTTACTCAAGCCTCGATACCAGAGCCACTTCATCGCCATACAAACCTCCGATCGGTCGGTTGCTTCGATAAACCACTAGGGATAATTCCAGCTTCACCCTATCACTGCAAGATTAGGTTCTCTTGAAGTTAACCCTCTTAGAGCACCCATCCCTGGCACTTTCACCGACGCAGGTGCCCCGCTAAGGGGATCTCCCCAATGCCACTAAATTCCGCTTCTCAAGCACACTTTTCCCAAGATCGTCGAATCGAACGGCCAACGGAAGGACGAAGAGGCCAGACGATCGGTGGTATCGGTTCATTCATAAGTGGCCGCGGTTCGTTTCCGTGCGAGTGTCTGCCGGTTCGCCGTATCCGAGGCTAGACCGCGCGTGCACGTGATCGAGCGCGCTCGTGCGTGCTGGCAGGTGTGTAGGTGTAGCCCTGCCACGTAGGCGAAGGTGTAGGTGCTCACACACGATATTGGCCGTGTGTATGGTCGGCGTAAGCCGGTCTACTTGGGTGGTCCGTCGAAGAAGGGACCGCACGCAGAGGCCTATCCCCACCAGAAAAACTCCTCTCTCCTGCTCTCTCTCGTCCTCTCCCGTAGCGTGGCCCGCGCGCGCGCGCGCGCGCTCCCTCTCTTTCTCTCTCTCTCTCTCGCGCCCGTTGCACGCTATTGCTCGGCAACGGTCGCGCACACCAGGGCATCCCGCCTCGTACGCACGCACTGACCGTCACCTCTGTGTGTGTGTGGATGGCCGGAATATCTCTCAATCTAGCCGGCTGAATTCCGGCCGGTACTTACCGACGGCCAGGACTACTCTCTAAACACGGCTGAGTAGCGTTTTAACGTTATTTGTGTCCGCGTTGGAATAAATTTCGAGCGGCCGCGTCGCTGGAGGTCGGTGCCGCCGGCTGTTTCGCGACGATCAACGACGACCGCGTTAGCGATAACGCCCGATAACGCGATATTACCTCACTTTCCCGCGGCGCGGCCGGGCCGGATTCTCCTCGCCTCGGTTCTCGGTAATCTTCGAGTTAACTCCTCGTCGGACCGCGAAACGGCGGGCATTGTGCTGCGCGAGGTGATTTCTCAGGGAGGGTAATAAGAAGCTCTGACCAGTTTATTGGGGACGGTTCTAAATGGAGGAGTTAATCTACCGGGGGAACTTGGCAACGGATAATGCGCGACGGTCAATGGGTTTTTACCATATACATATCTCGCTTTGCGTCGGATCACCGCCGCCGCGAACCGTTCGACGAAGGGACCACCCTCTAAGCCCGCGTCGGATATCATCGATTCTATGCCCTCATTAATCATACGGCATCGCGTAATTCCCCGTGGCGGGGCGCGTCGCCTTTTCTCTCTCGCCCCAATTACCGCCCCCGTTTAATTCATTAGGCACGCTTTCGTTTCGAGGCGTGATCAGCGTTTGCGCAGGTGTTGCATAGATTGTTTGCGGATGATGTAACGTCATTAAGGGGGTACGTTTATCCATTACGACTAACAAGGCTCACTTCGCGAAAGAAGCCTGGCTACGCGAAGGCACTGGCAGCAGTTATGTACTTTCATACCGCTGGCACGGGGTTCGAAGTGTAGTTTGCGCGAGATTCCACGGTTGTTCGCGAAGATCCCCAAGGAACTCGCTGATTAAACACTGCGTCACGGTATGCGCGCGCGCGCGTGCATGCCCTGGCCGGGTAGGCACTGAACACGCGCGCGCGTGTGCGTAGACGTGCCGCTTCATTACGCGGCGCGGAGTCAGGAATGCCAAGCTTCGTCGCGATCTAATGACTCTAGACTATTAGTCAGCCGAGAGTTTGGCGAATCTGCCTAATCGGGCTGACAGTGTACACGTGCGTGCGACTCGCCCGCGACTGTGTCTGTATGCCAGCGCGTTCTTCGCCGAAGGTGAAATGGATCGACCTACCGGTAAGTAAGGTAAATCCGAGAGACGCGGTCGATCTAATATAAAATGGCTATTAAAACTTATATAGACATTACTGTTTTTTATCAGAATAAACCTATATGTTCAGAATTTTATGCTGATTCGGAAAAAACTGGTCGATATTTGCTTTAAGACAGTATTTACTGTGAATCGGGTTGAAAATTGAAGTCATGACATTTGACCACCTCTCCCGGCAGAGACCACTCACATAATTATTCATGGAAAATTAACAAAGGCTAAAGCAAAATTATTTATGAGTGAATACAACTACAGATTCATTGATATTTAATTTGTTTACGCTAAATAAGTAAAGAACACGTCAAAGAAAAAGTGAACTACCTACTGGCGATTAGCAAGGCAAATGAATACAAAAGCGAATAAATAAACTAAATAAACAAAAATAAAAAATAAAAAAATAAACAAAAATAATAAAGAAATCATAACTCGACCACTTCTCCTTTCTGCAGCGAGAGATGGTCTTCTCCTTAGCTTTGAGAGGAAGATCTAATATGGCCAAATACTTTGGCTGCATTGTTTCTCAATATCTCTACTATCTTATTATCCCAAATATTAAACGAAAATAAATTTAGAAGTATATTTTAAATACGATTCTGTAAACCGCTGTTTGACAAAAGAGGTTAAATGTAACCTCAATTTACCTTTTAAAGCCTATAAATCCAGAAAAACACAGAAGGAAACGGAACGACGCTATTCATTCATCTGTTTGGCTTCTAGAGAAGTAGGGTAAACCAACCAGTGAATGACCGAATTGTTGAATTTATGGACCTTTGAGATTAATACTTGAATATATTTATGTATAACAAATAACAACAAAACAACTGTTAAAATTGCATTTAAATTTATTTTTCTTGAAATTTCTATAAAAATAATTACTTATTTACATACATTTAATAAGAATTGTTCTTATTAATGTTTGCTTAATACGCGTAACTAAAAATATGGGATATTAAAAGTGCAACTACACTCCATTTATAAACACATAATATTTTTAAATTTATAATTGACATTTCTTTGCCTAATGGTCATTCACTGGTATGCGGTCAATTACTGGTTGGTTTACCCTAATTGGTCTGCACTTTAACGCATTTTTACGCAGAGAGTCTGAAATATAGCGACTCGACCAACTCTCCGGCCCGACCGTGTCTCCTGGATTTACCCTGTACAAAGTTTGTTGTTCCTCGAGAATCGGTATAGGAAGCAGCGGTCTCGAGGTGTTGAACAGATATCAGTGCCGGAGTAGCCGTAACCCTGAAAAGATCACCTACGTGCATCGTATGTTTTTCAATACCGCGTCCGCCCCTATAGCGAAGGAGCCCGCATATCAGCCGTGAGATCGAGGTCGTTGGTGCAATTAAAACGACCGCCTTCATCAGTAGCGAGATAAACGGATTACAGTAGCTACTTTCCGTGACTGCTAACAATAGTAATCGCGTTTAATTAGAGTGATGGTTTCATTACGTTGCCTCGCGTATTACAAATTCGTTTACGCGGCGTACAATCACCTAAACGCTATCGCGGCTGGAGATGCGTGTACAGCGGCGGATGGTATAGCCGGTAATTAAATCTTAGATCGCTGCGACTTTCGTCGCGTCAAAGTGCACGCGCGTGCATCAGAGATTTAACCTCCCTAATCGAGCGCCATCGCCTCTGGAATGCTGCCGGGTGTAAACGTATTAAACGGGCCGATAAGAAAGCCTTCGCCTTCAGTCTCACTTGGCGCGTTTTGCGGAACGCGCTCGGACTGACCGGCGTATGCAAATCCGTGGCCATGCACTCGCCAGCTGTATTTTCACTCTTGTTGCTCGCAATTGACTCGTCTGTCATATTAGTACGGGAGGATTTACTCCGGGGCTGGTTGTTTCTCCTCTGACGGGGGACTCCTCGCGAGCGGGGAACCTGTTCCGCGGCGAGCAATAATTTACGCGAGCTACAATGACATTAAACCACTTATTTTGTGTATAAACCCCGGCTGTTTATGCGAGCTATTAATAGCGCGCACCGACGATAATGACAGGAACGAGGATCCCGAGGAAAACTTCCCCCGCGTGCAGGAAATTTATCTTCTCTCCTCTCGCTCGGCGCTTCGCGGATTAAACGGTCGCGGCCCGTGCTATCCTTTTCGCGCGTCGATCTGCGATAAACCGGTTCGATCATTCATAAATTCGCATCGGCGTTATTGATATCGTAGATTACGGGACTCTCTTTTTTTCTCCTTTCTAATCCACGGGGAATTGTCTCCTTCGCTCAGTGGTCGCTTTCTCTTTCTCCGCTAGAACCGGTCCGTTTAAATTACGCCTGCGATCAGGCCAGTCAAAGTGTTTCCGATCGCGTTACTTGGACGATTAACGATCAATCTTTGGGATCGAAGCTTCACGTAGTTGGATACCATCAGAGTTTCCATATTCCTGAATCAGGCTAGGCGAATGTAGTATTGCCAGAGTATAAATTGTCGAAGAAATTTTCGATGTGCCACGAAGAAAGGGCCGTTTCGGTAACTTCTTCTTCTTCTTCTTCTTCTTCTTCTTCTTCTAATGAAAGAACAGTACTGGATTAAGGGAACAGCACGAGGATTATTTAAAGTGTACGAGATTATTTACGACGTAATCATCCTCGTTTCATCGTTTCCATCCCGACGATGGAATCACCGAACACGAATCCACCAGGTTTACTCCCCGAAGAGTGACTACGAGGAAAGACCCCCGGGGGTGATACTTGGCTTAATCGCCAGCTCGCGGTCCTTTATTGCCAACGGTTACTTTGGTTAAGTACCAGGGTCATTGAGAAAATTGTGGGTCTGTTTGCACTGTCAGCCAGTGGACTGGTTTCATTCGGTTAAGCCGACGGACAGCCTATACTTGAACCGTGCACCGGACAAAATCGCTCTATCAGCTCCGGCCGAGACACACGGAATGTGGATTCAACGACGTCCCAGAAGGAATCTCAAAGTACCTTGGTATTACCTTCGGCTTGATTTTATTTCAATTAAATGCCTCCCGTGCGACGTAGCAGCCGAGAGAGGCGCAGCCGCGTTTTATTCGTCGCTACGCCTAAATACTTCCTCGCCGAGGAATCTCGCGATCGCGGCCGTGGGATTCTCCAATCCATAAACGTCGCAGAAGCTAGCGGCATCGACGAAATCATCTCGCCCCAAGGATGCGCAGAATTTTCTTCCCCACCGTCGGCGTCTATCCGCTGGCTGTGTTCTTCCCGCTCGCTACGATCCCGCCGAGAGGATTAGAAACGTACCCTCCTCCGATCGCTTGTCCCGTCTCGATTTTCCTGAAGCAGACAGGAAACCCGTTCGCCGTGACCGAACGGGGATCGAAAGCAAGAGTGACTGAGGGATAGAGCTCTCGTTTCACGGGGATAAAAAGAGCCGTCGCTGGTTGGGATACGCGTGCGTCGTGGTGGACCCTCACCTCGGACAACAGGTTATATAAGGTCGGGGTCCAAAGTAACCATTATCGAGCACGATATCTTCGTACCTGGTCGTTAGAGGGAGCAGCCCCCGACCACGAAGAGGAACACGAAGAGCGTACTTGAAGAAGACTCGTTACGTTACACAGAGTGGAAAGAGCCCGGCCGTAAAGTGGCCTTTGTCATTGGAGACTTCCTTGAACCTGGTTACGGGTCTCTTTTCGCGTATCGAATGTTTTTTTAACGGTGGAGGGGGCGAAAGGAGTTCGCCCCAGCTCCCCTACTCTCGCTTTTCGAGAAGCAGTTTACCAGTCAGTTTCGGCCCGATAATTATTGCAACGACCGCCTGCGCCGGGCTATCGAGCGATCGCTCTGGAACGAAAGCTTTTTATCGCCCCGGAGAGGATTACGAGTTTCGTCTTAAAGGGCCCCGTCAGTGAAAGTGGACGTCTACGGTCAGACCTAACCGCAGCGGGCCCGTCGAAAAAGAATGGCGAATCGCTGGGATACCAGTCCGTTAACAACGTCGAGTTACGTGGAAGAAACGGTTTTCAACGGAATCGGGTACATCGGAGATTCGCATCCACCCACTGGCAACGCGAGGGGCTTCGATTAGATCGAACTGGAGTGCGTAACGTTCGGGGTGGTTCCCAAGATCGACGCCCCGCGGTGAGCGTAAATCACGCGGAGGGATTTGTCTCGCGGTCGAATTTATTTCGACGAGGCGACAGAGCGCGTAAGTCCTAACAAACCGGTGGACGCGTGTTTCTTGCCGATGAAGACTCGCGATCCGTGGACAGGATGATCGACCGATAATGGTGGCAAGGGAGGAGGAGAAATATTAAGCTGGGTTCACGTTGTACATCGAAGGGGCGTTACACCTTGCCTCACCTGTCCTCCCGGCGCTGCTAATTGTACAACGTGAACGACGTTTCATTGTCGGGTCTCGCTACGATTGCTCCGTACTATACGGCGTCGTTACTGCTCGTGGTACGTTCCGGGAGGGCAGGGAATACAAATCTGGCCGCGGAGTTTTATCGATGCTGCAGATACAGGTTAATCGCCCGATCTGCGCGCGGTCATCGAGCATGAAAAAAAAGTGCCGACAAATTTGACTGCACGGTACGCGGAGTCTTCGAATTAATTCAGCAAACAATCAGCACAGCCGACTGGGCCGTAAAAGGAATGACAGAAAGCTGGCTGGAGGTGGAACGAAGAGGAAGGACGAGTCCCAGGGAGAGGGAGCTCGGCTGATCATAGTCTATGATTATGTTCTTGACTTTCGCGGTCAAGCTCCTTCATCCGTGCTTCCACGGTTCCCTCTATGGTGTTCCTTCCACGCAGCTCCGTGCCGCTATTTATAGAGGCTTATTACTTTATTGCAACCCGACGCTGAATGCATTCCGCCCACGCGGTAGTCTAGCGATACGCGAAAACTTCTTACGGCGAAAACGCGGCCGTTGCTTTCGCGGCTATCGGACGAAATCGTCCCCCCCCCCCCCGGCCTGCGAGACTCGTAAACGTAATTTACCGATTGCAATTAGCCGGGCTTTGATTCCATTCGTCTGCTGCCTCGGTCTCTCGCGTTTCGCTGTAACAGGAGAACGTCCACGTAAAACTGGATATTCGAGAACGCCTCGAACGTCAACCAAGCTGACTTCTTCCGAAAACCGTGCATTCCTGCTCGCCGGTTAGATCGTAAAGTAGACATTTGCAAAAGTATCATATTCTCGGCGTGGAAGTCGAAGAGAAAGAACTGGCGAGTCGCTTCTCCGAAGAAGATTCGTCTCCGAGGGCCTACTCACAATGTACAATGGACAAGGACGGGTATTCGCGTTCTCGTCAATGAAACCCGTCATTGTTGTTCACCTGGTGGACGAGGGGAATTTCGCGGCACATCGATCGTTTGATCGTCAATCGATTAATAGTATGCAGGGACTTATTCAAAGTTGGTGGAGGCCACCCTGCAGCCGACTTTCGCCACACACCTTGCTGGCATCTCGCCGTAGGCAAGAAGGCGGTCGGCGTCTCGGCTCATTAAAGCTAATAATGTGGATTTACTAATCTCTCTACTCTGCCGGGCGGATATGCCTTCCCTCCGCTCATTTCTCCGTGTTTCCTCGCCGAGGCTCTGTGACCCATCGAACTCGAGTGTCCCCCGAACTTCAACGGCATAGTGTCTCTGGATTTCTACGGTAGCGGCGCGCAATCCCTCTTCACAATGGCACTTGCGATACCGTGCGAAGTTTCGCCAGCTACAAAGGACGCGGCTCGCGTCGTGGAACGGGGAACACGGATTCATACGTTATGGGAAATCGATGCCACGATAAACGCGAAACAAGCCTCAGCCATGGCTGTTGGAGGGGTGCGGCGTTTGGCTCGCAAAAACACGACACGAACCACCGTCGTATCCATTCATTTCCCCGTCCATTTATCATCGCCGAGTTTGTCGTAAAACGTGAGAAAATTGTTGTACTCGGCTTGAGACAAATTAGCTCGGTCCCGCTCCACTTATTCTTATGGGGAAAAAATGTAATAGTCCGGCGCATGAGTGGCGATAATTCTAGGGTCTCGAGTCCGACGTAATTAACTAGCTGCGAGCTACGGTTAACAGAGCTGTGAGGATCTTATTATGGATAATGTAATTTGGTTGGAAAAACTTAATCGTTAGTTAGCTGGAGTAGCGGTACCGTGGATCCGCGAGCTGTGTATACGAACTATCAACGGAAATCTCTCTACTTCGTATAGACATCCTCCACAAATTTCCATTTCTCCGCCGTCTAAAGTCTAAAGGCTAACTCCCGTGCAGAGGCGATTGTTTCATCAGGGTTCGTTTTCTCAAGTACTCCAATCATGCGCCCGATGACGCGGCAATGACAGGAACGTCACGAACCGCCAGAATTTACGCCCGTACGTCGTTCGGCCTATTACCGAATGCTCGTAAATTTCGACCTCTCGAGTAATCACGCGAACGTCTCAGGGTTACGTAAAGACAACCGGATATTTATGCCCCTGGCCGAGTATCACGATAGGATGCCGTCTTCCACCTGATGGCTGAAAGGTCGATCATCGACCTGCGCCTTTTATTCCAGGCCGCCTGACCCGGTTATAGAGCTGATCAATTTTTTATTTGCCCACGTAGCTCGCATATTTCGTCACTTGGAGTTGAACGTTCCGGTGGCTTGCTTTCCACGACCATGCTCCTTCGATTGTGTCACATAGACACGAGCCGCGCTAAAGCTTGTTACCCTTATTTTGTTACCCCTTCCGCGGTTACCAGCCGCTTGATCGATAGCCTATCGACAGATTATTCCCGTTCGGTGAATTCTGACCGAAAACTCGGTAGCAACTTTCCGGCCTCCGCGGTGGGGGGGGGGGGAGGGGAGGGGAGGGGCAGATTCAGTTGGTCGTAAATCGAACGGAACCGATCGACACGATAGCTTTAATAAGCTTTAATCAACCGTGACTCGAGAATTCCTTTCGCCGACATTCGAAACAACGTGTCGATAGAATTTCAAGCTCTCTGATCCTGTGACCTGTCAACCGGTTCCCCGGCGCGTTTTTCGGCCGCCTCGGGGGGGAGTTCCCCTTCGATCGTATAAATTCATTAAAACAACCCTTCGCTGGTGTCTGGCCGCGCAACGTCAATCGAATTCCAAACATACTCGGGCCGGGGGGGTGTTGCCTTTTTTCCTCGCCGCCCCGGATCACCGGAGTTTACGCAGGGGTTGAGTGCCTCGACCCGCGATATTTGCATTCGGCTGTCTCATCTTTCAGTCGTCTTACTTCTTCAACGGTGTAGAAATACGCTTCCCAGGGGTCTGAAGTATAGTCCTCCCCAAGTTTGCACCTACGATTGTGAAGCGCTCTGTACTTCAACGCGCATTCTTGCATACACCACTTAATTAACTAAATTCCATGGATCGTGTGATAGCCCACGGCGATGCCTGTGCAAGCGAGGAATATTTCACGTGCCAAAGTATCTTTATAATCTCCGATACTTTATGTTCTACTATCGGCATCCCTCGCCAGCGGGAACCTCGCGAATGCACCTTTCCTGGCTGAAGAAGAGTCTTCCTTAAATATCGAGGGAGAAAAAGAGGGACTCCACGATGTTCAAACTGTTAACGATTAAAGGTCAACTTCCCACGTTGTACAGTGGTTCTTTAAAAATCTCGAGGAATGCGACTCACGGTTTGCTGTACAATAGCAAGCTTAATATTGAATAGAACGGATGCAGCAACTTTTAGCGTTACAATTCACCGAAAATCAAAGTAATTGAACACGTGCACGGTTCACTGGTAGGTACATACGTTACCGCGAAACAAAGAGAGAGCGAGAGAGTGAGAGAGAGAAAGGGTTGGCGGTAATTACGTAAGAGAATCAATTAAGCACTTGAATACCTGAAGAGCCCAGCTATATCCATTCCACCTACCTACCGGGGGTTATTAATGAACTCGTCAGATATCCGTTAAACGTTCCCAGCTCGAACTCGCGGCCACCTCTGCCGCTTGATGCCGCATCAAGTGATTAGTCGCCCCGAGCGCTGCCGGTTATTTCGAGGGTAACGGGGACGAATTGGTAATTAATATCTGGCCGACGGTGCGCGCCGAGGGTGGGTCCAACGGTTTTAGCGAATAGACCGTCAAGGGTGGATCCATCCGGGCGCACCCCCTCCGGAGATGTTAATAGGCGTTCTCCAGGGAGCTCCTTCTCCCGCTGCTCCTTTTATTTTCCCTGCAAACGCTTCGCTTTATTGGATTTCGTTTGATCGACGCTCTATCCGCGGTCGGAGATAAGGATTCCGGGAATAACTCGAAAGCCTCCCCCGTCGAGGCTCGAGCGCGGAAACAAGTGTAGCTACAGGGTGCTTTATCGTTTTACATACGAAGGGTCGTGTTTGAAGGGATCATCGAATCCCTGCTGCGGGGTGTTATATGTTTCGGCAATTAGGTGGTTGATAGAACGGGGATTTTGAAAGGGAAGGTTAAGCTCTCGGTATTCCCTGATGTCTCGGACGCGGTATTAACGCTCCACTCCCTGCGATTAAGTGCCGTTACATAAATTACATGGTCGAATACGGAGATCTGCGCGAAGTTACACGCGGCGTTCATTGTTTTATTATACAGCGTGAAAATGTGACTGGCCGGCCACGGGCTGGCGTAAAAATATAACGACCGCGCCGCTCTGTAAGCTGGTTACGAGCGGGCAAACGAGCCGGTCATCGCTACTCTCGCCCTGACGTGGTCTAGCGTTTTGCATTTTTCGCGAATTTCTCTTATCGCGGCGTGTACTCCTTTAAACCTAACGAGCTTCGCGGACGTTGAGCGCCGCACCGAGACGAACATAATAATTAATTTGACGATCGTGTAAGCCACGCATCGCGGCATCGTTCCGCAGATAATTCGTATTAGATAATCGCGAAATAATCGTGCATTTATGCGCGGTGCTCGCCGGTACCGCCGAGCCAGCGCGGCGGGTGTAATTAACTTTCCACGGTCCCTCTATCGTGTGGCCAAGGTGATTAATCGAGACGCGTCTATGAATTTATGGATTTCATTTAATATCTCAATGCACGGTAGGCGAGGGCCATAATTGAAACACGGCCTTTGTCGATCGTGAGAGGCAACGCCTGGAATGACTCGGGTACGCAATCCTACTTAAGAGTTTGATAAAGTAATTAACTATAAAGTACCTTTAATCAGATAATACGTTCTACCGATTAGCGTCCACCGACCGTCGCGCCGCGCCGCGTTTCCACGAGAATTACGCCGGCCAAGATAATATTAATTGCGCCCCGTTTTTTGTTTCATGGTCCTTCGGTAATGTGTTTACCGTCCGATCGACCTCGCGATATCTACGCGACATTCGTAAGAAATGCACGGCGGTCTGTTCTACTCGATTGTCGGAACACTCCGGGACAGGTGTACGTTAAACGATCCGCATTTAAACGCGCATTCGCCGTTTATTACGATGCTCGTTTCTCTGGCCTCTTTTCAACGCTTTTTGCCATTTATCGCCGTGAATTGTGGCGAAATAATGGAGAACGCGGCGCGAGTGCGGAACAATGGCAGGCTCGTTCCTTCGAAAGAGGTATTGTGCGTCAATTTCCACTTAAAATTAAAAGCGATCAATATTTCTTCGGAATGGGGATAATTTTGTGAAATTCAATGTGCACAATAGAAGGCGATACGAGTGGATAGAGATAGGCACAGATGTACAGGATGCAGAAATTTCCGATCATAGCACGGCAATTGTTGTACTCAGCAGGTAGTACACGATTAACAGAGAAACTCAGAAAGATGATCTCGCGTTAATCGCTGGAGACAGCGGAAGGGTCGATCACGCGCATCCTTTTCCTTTCTGTCCCTCGCGTTATCTCTCTTCCTCTAGCGGCCAGTCAGTCATTTCAGGATAAATTGTAGTCGTAAGGATGGAACATCAGCCGTTTTTTTTTTTTTTTTTGCTTGGCTAGTGTGGGTGGCCACATCGTGCCTCACACGCTCGGGTAGTACACATATTCGTGTATACACAGGCTCGTGAGCGGGCTCAGCTTCCTTCCTATTAAGTAATTCTTTCGATGCACAAAGTAGACCGCGCGTAATCGTTTACGGCGTTACTTGCATAATTCACTTGATTCTAATTTTCTGATACGCGTGCAAAAGTTCACGCCAAATTAAGTGGACGTGAGTGAAGTTTCCTCGGCATGTTTGTAATCATCGGCGCATTGTTCTGTGACTCCGTAACGTATGCACGCAGAGTACATTGTACGATGCGAGTAGGGTGGATGCACCATTTGTGGCCACTTTGAGGTATTGTACCAGTTTTGGCCACTTGTTAAAAAATATAATATTTTTCCGTGTAAGCAATAAATGTAACCTTATATTTCTAGCGGTATACGAAACAAAATAGTTATGATGTGAAATTCTCCACACAATAATGATCTGCAAGCAATTTGAAATTAAGTGCAATGGCTACAAATGGTAGGGTGAACTCGGGTAAGTTCGTGATACAGGTTACTCCGTGATACTTTTTAATTTTTCTGTAACTCAAAATTGTCTGACTCAATTTAGATGGAAGAAAAACTAACAGACAGCGTTGATCTTCTAGTTTAAGTTGTGGTAAAATAATTAGTCAAGTGAAGTTAGTGTGATAGAGTGAGAGAACATTTTGTTCCAGCGGCGCATTATTCGTGAAATTTTTCGTGCTAGTTGTGGACGATCGCTTGATTATGTATTATACGAGCTTTAGAAGATATATGGAAAGTTCAAACTGCAGGTAAGTGATGGTAAAATGACACTTTAACAGGTCTTACTCTTGAAATTATCATACAATAAGGCATCAGTGTTATTTTTGCTTATGAAAAGTGAATAAATTCTTATTTTTCGTGCGCCCGAGGCTACATTTCTGATTGTGCTGTTCGAGAAATTCTGATGGCAAATATCAGATACCATGTTTCCTTACGTCTCAGATATCTAACGATCATGAAACGATTGATTATACACAAAATAATAATAATATAAAATAATATAAAACAATGTAAAATAATGTAAATTAATGTAAAATAATGTAAACTAATGTAAAATAATATAAAATAATATAAAAAAAAAGTAACTGAGTTTCCAGAGTACTATAATGGAGTAATCAGAGCTATCACGGAATAACCAGAGTACGTCATGACAACTTAATTTTGTATATTTTCAATGATATATACTTAGTAAATTTCTGTAAACCCTTTAGCGCCCGCACCTAGATCCCGTTAATGGAAAAATATCCCGTTTTATTTTTATCGTTAAAAATGGTCTGAATTTATATATTTTTATACAAAAAAAATGTTTAATTTTTTTTAACTTATTTTTTTCAGAGATCAAAATGCATAAAACCAAAGAATACAGGGTTCAGGTAGGTCCAACTTTCTTCAGTGAATAAAACTACGCTAAACATGTATCACTTAAACTTTTGCAAAGAGCGAAATACGAATGCAAACGGCGAAACGGCAAAAAAAAAAGGAAATGTATCATATATGATACGTTTGCCGCTAAAGGGATAACCTATTATTTGTTTCTCTGATGTCTGACGTATCATTATATCCTAGACTCACTTTCAAAATATGTAAATATTAGCAGTTAATAGACAAATTCTAAAACTATCACGGACTTATCCGAGTTTACCCTACATCTACCCTAAACTACTCCTTGCGTACGATGCCAGGATACAGAATGAAACAAGTGCGTAGGTAAGCACAAACGCTTCTCCTCTCAGACCCTCTTTCCAAGATAGGTACATAAATATTCGTGTTGCTTGTTACAATGACCTCGTCGTACGTGACCTCCATTTGCGAATTAGCACTCGTGCATTGCGACACGTCCCGCGTATGTAGGGGAGACCGGGTATGGTTGTCTCAATTTTTTATTTTGATTTTTTTACGGGTCATAGCTGCAGGGAAGTTTGTTTAAACTTAGATTAATATAAACTACGTATGTCCGACTTTATAAAAAAAAATTGGTCCTGTGGATTTTGTCAACCAGATTACGAGCTAATTCATATTATTTGCAGGAACTATTTTGTGACAACGTACCCCGAGGCCGGGTTGGTTGTCACAGTATCTGGGGTTGATTGTCACACATTTGGATAGCTAAGTTTATGAATAAAAAGTCGATTCAATTAAGAAAGTAATATCATTTTTTTATTATAATTATAAATACTACACTTTTGAACAAAAAATTAAACTTATAAACATTATTAAAAAACAGTTTCTATTATAGAAACATATTCTGAACAATCATTAAAATCAAATTAAATATAATTTTAACAAAAACTTATTAATCTTCTTCTTAAAAGTTCGCGGCATTATTATTGAGAACTGTTGCCAAACAAACAAGAAAATAATATCTCATGATAGGTACAGCAAGTTACAGCGGGATTAGTTGTCACATGCGGCAAATACCTAACCCCAAATGTTCTGTGACAACTTGCCCCAAACCGTTAAACAATTTCGCCTCGCTATTCATGTATTAAAAAGTTTAAAAAATGTAAAAAAATCAATACAATAAGTTAGAAAAAACTCTAAACTACGAGAATAATCCAAAAATGTTATAGTCAATTCTAAGAAACAACCTATACTTACTTGAAGGTAAATGCCGCAAAATTTACTTCGAGCGCACGAAAACAAACAATGGTACATTGTGTCTCCATGGGACTCCACAACGACTTGTGGGATGGAGGGGGAGGCGGCGATATGCTTACGCATCGCCATGGATTATTAGTACATTCCTATTGTTTATAGTTTCTTTATTATAACGGTTGTGACAACCAACCCGTGTGACAACCAGACCCGGTCTCCCCTACGAAGGTATCACTTGATTACCTGCCTACTTCATTCTTCATCGAGGATTCTTCATCTTATCCCACGAAGGTGGCACTTCCCGAAGAGAACCACCGCAGGGACCTGACGTCACTGCAGCATACTGGGGTCATAAACCGTAATGTCTACAGGAGTGTGTCGATACTCGGCATCGTGGAAGGTGCAGCATGGGACTGTACGCGATACCACGTGTACTGGCGTCCGCCGATATCGTCGCGCGGATCTGCGGTTGCGCGACCTATCCGCGCAACAAATTTCCACCTGACTACCGGCTAACGATCGCGCCCGATCACCGTGATCGGATATTTTTGATCCGGCCAGCGGCTTTTTGTCTCGCCTTCCGCGAACTCGCCGGACCGGTTGCGACTTTCCTCTCGATTCAGCCGTTCCGTCCCTTTCGTCCGCCCCGACCGTACGTCATCCGTCATTGGCGGCGATCTCGTCGCGCTCGCCGACGACACGCCGCGTCGCGGCGTGCGGCTGACTTTTGCCATCGGGATCCTCAGGAAAGTCGGGCTTCAATTTGCTCGCGACGCTCGTCCGGTGCAATCGAGGTACGATCGAGAGGCACCCTGCTTGGCGGTCATCGAGCGACGATTCGTCTTGGTGCGTGCGTCGGCCAACGCCAGGCGTGCTTTTCATTTCTATGGAGGAAGGTAATTGCGGCATATCCCGGTTTCCTTCAGCGGGGATAGTCTCGCAGGATTGAATAATATGTTTTCGTTTCTTTTATTTTTCTATTTGATGTTATTGCTATCCACGGTCGCGTGCAACGAGGTATGGACAGCATCGATTACTGTATCTCCCCTGGCTGCCTCTCTGCATAACAATTTCCGCAATCTCGTTAACAATACCGCACGCAACACGTCCGCGTCGTTCTATGCGTGACGTAATGAAACGACGGCTCGGACGCGGCTACCCCGAGCTTTTGACTCCGCTCGTCTGCCGCGAGAGTCGCCCGACCGGTTGCACTGTTCCTTCAATAAATATCCTGATCCTTCCCGTAATGGTGTCGTTCGTTATCGGCAGCTGACTTCTTTATTATATCGCCGATAATAATATAGATGTACGTAGCTCGGCCGCCGCGATTAGCGGCTCAGCTTGGTCGGCGAGCGTTACGGCGAAATATAAACACTCGCTGGCGCGCGGGCAACGAGATTATAAAAACCGTGGAAAACGGAAACCGCGCCAGCCGCGCTGTGACGTGCGTACCTATGTTGTAAATCACTGGGATCTCTGTAGTGTATTTAATAATTCGTGGGCGAACGTACAGCTGTAAGTAAGATGAGAAACATGGAATAAATCAGGGGAATAGCTTGTACACCCGTGCTCTAATCTTAATTACAAATCTGCGAATTTTTATGTAGGTAACGAGGATCGAGTGTGACGTCCCGGCCCCACCATGGGTCGCGCCGGTACGTCTCCGCCGGCGCCGCTAGAGGTCTACTCTTCTCACAAGTCCTATCGTCTACTCCCGATCGTATATATACAAGTTCCAAGTTTATTTTCTCTTAGTCCCCGTGTGTCTAGAGCACGGGGCCGTCAGCTATAGCCCTACTGATGAGAGATGAGTCTGGCTGACGGTCCCAAGACGAAACCGCACATCTCTTCTTTTCCCCTCCATCTTTTTAAATTGCCAATCCACCTGCCCCGCACAGTTATTCTATAAAAAGCGTGACCGGCCTTAGGGATTACGGTTGCGCTGTGGAGGCGACGGGGCAAGAATCCCCTCTTTACGTTGCGAAGTCCAATCATCAATCCCAAATCTCGATTTCGGACGTAACATCGAGCAACGCTCGAAAGCGAGAGGATGATCCCCACCACGAGAGGATCCGAGGATCCCGAGGAGCCCAGAGTCCCGAGGAGAGTCGCGCGATGGATATACAGACGTCAGGCGAAAAAATGGTGGCAACCGGACAGAAAATCTCGTTAATAATTTACCGAATCTGTGAACGGTGCCACGTGTCTCCTCGCTTTAAGGGAATACCCCTGGTGCCAGAAGAATCCGAGACACCCAGGCGGCCCACCCACACGTACATGCTTGTAATAAGCCTCTCTGCTCACCCCCCCCCCCTCTTTCCTCCCCCTTTTCAACGGGGGATCATATAATACACCTACACCCGTCACCGAAGCGAGCCCAGCGTATACGCTCGAACCAGACGAGAAGAGGCGTTCGTCGTGTCGTTCTCGCCGACGACAGGTCCACTTCCGGCCCGCATTCGTCGCTTAAACGCTTCCTCGTGCAGTGATTTATTCGTTTCGGCGAGCGTGGAGGGGGGCCACTGTTGCGTACACGGGCGCCCTTGCTCTCTTACAAACGATTTCGCCAGCTTTTCCATTAATCAAGCGGCGAAACGTTTTCTTCGCCACGGCCGGTTCCTTGGATTCTCCGTAGTCGCGCACAATGGACGATAATTTAGTCGTAAAACGCCGTGGCATATCGAAACGAGGCGTTTAATCTGCGATTTACGGGTCTATTGGGCGATTCGAATCGGTGGCGATTGAATGTGGAAAATTTGTTAGACGGGTTTGCCATCTCGTTGAATGGCCGCCGAAGAGTTTCGCGTTAAACGGCACAGGCGAGAGGTAATCAACATCCCCCGTGCTCTGGGTCATTCGTACGGGTGACCCTGAAGAGATTGATGTACTCGACCACGCTTAATCGCGCGCTCGTAAAGACGTATGACGATCAACTTCCTTCCGGGGGCCACCTACGCGTCTCGATTTGTAGCCGGCGTTGAGGGATCATTAGCCGGGCGCGCAACGGCCCGGCGAAATTTCTCGGAAAATGATTATCATAAGTTCCGTTTCTGCGAACTCAATCGACCGTATGATAAATGTCCCGGCGAACGAATCTTGATACATTTCGCAATACCGTCGGGGGCGGTGGTGGTTTTATTGTCCCGAGCGAAACGGTGGTCGTGGACCGGCGAGTCCGATCACCCCTGCCGATGGAGTGCTCGCTCGTAGATCCTTTTCGAGCTACGCACGAAAGTAAACCTATTAACGTGGATCGTGTATTTCGTAACGGAGAGCTAATCGCCGGCATCTCGCGCGATTGGTACCGTCGAAGAAGCCTCAAACGTTTCGTGCGTGCGCGCGCGCACCGCGGGAAAGAAAAGCTCGCCGAAAGAAAACGGTAGCTCGTTAAAGGGATCTTAATTGATTTAATGGCAGAAAATCCCTGGCCGGATAATCGTCGGCCATATTATTTCGACGTGAAGTAATCCGCTGTCGGCGGCATTCCCCGCGTTTCAGCAATGCGATTTCTTCGTTGGCTCAATCGCGGTGACTGGGTGCTCCGCTGCCGGAGCTACGACTTCCTTTCACTAATGGGTCCTCCGTTGTTGCCTGCCCGCAGGACGCGACCGATCGCCGACGAATTCGATCTGCCCAGCTCGCACGGGGTTACGTACTTAAGTAGGTACGTACGTCGGTTCGGCCAGCCGTGTGTTGACGTTATGCCTACAAACTGTCCGTCCCACGTCCGTCGGCTCTGATTCTCATTAGCGGGCCCGCGGTGTTCATTCCGCTGCTTATTAACTGCGGAAAAGCACGCGGCGCCGGGAACAACCACGCGAGCAAGGACGAGCAACGGCTCGCGCACAATTAATTTAAAAGTTAAATGCTTCGGAACCCCGGGCCGGGGCAACGCTGGCGTTATTAATTACGCAATATTACGCTCGTATCTTTCACGCTGTTACTTTCAAATTATCGTCAAAGAAAGCAGGAGCCTGATTCATCAAAGTCGCCCGCTTCGCCCCGGCTAAGCACGAAAGCTCGTCTCTCGCTACCTTCTACGTTCCATCGCGCCCCGATCGTTTGTCAACATTTAAGCGCACAGGGAATCGAATAGGTATGGCCCCGGTGTATTAGTCCGGCACAGGAGATCGTCGGTGTGCGCATCAATCCACCGTGTTTCTGCAAATAGGGGAGGGTTGCCTATATCGTACCACTTAAGACATTTTACGTTATATTTCGTATTTGGTACTAATTTCAACGCAAATGACTATTGGATATTGTAGTTTGATCTTTTAGGCACCTACTATTATATGCTTTACCTTTTGTTCGGAACAAATTAATTTGTTATTTATCTTTTTGTCACATACTGTAAAAAGTACGATATAGGCAACCGGTCTCCTACTAAATCGTACCTCCACTAAAAATAGTATCAATAACAAATAGAGAAGAAAATATTCAACATAAAGTAATGATTATTATATAGTTACATATACATATGTATATGGATCACACACAGGCCGCAATATCTTATGAATATGATATACGTACATAACCTATATAAAGTTTGAAATGGAATAAAATTTTCCCCTTTCAATAAAAATGTGTGGAAATAGATTTATAATATAATTTGAACATTACTATTGATAAATGACGAATAGCAATACTTCAAATAAACTTAAAGTATATTAAAATTCAACTTGAAAAGAAAATGCCAAAACGACCACTTTACCCCATTTATGGGGTAAAGTGAGCTGAAATAAAATACGAGTTTTAATGAAGGATATAATTATAAAATTAACTTTATTAGAACGTTTAAACTACATAAACTATTTTTTAAAAAATATATTTCATTAATACAAGTTTAACGTTAATAATTTGTACTTTGTAACTTTGTACTTTGTGTAAACACATTTTCTTCTGAAAATGAGTTTTCAAATGAACTTTGTTTACATGAACAGTCTGACATATTATTACTAAAACAAAGACGTACATAATTATTAATAAAATACGTACTTATACTATCTATATAAATTTTTTAACGAAAACATTATATATTTTTCTATCACAATTTTTGGCAGACAGGTTTCACATAAAAATAATGCGCATATCACTTGCGCATCTTTTCTTTGCAGCTCAGTTTACACCGATCACTTTCCCCGAATGTGTACTCAGTGGAAAATTAATTATTTAATAATGTTAGGATTAATGTTTTCTCAAACGCGTATACATGTATGTTTATAAGCTTGTTATAAACACGCAGAAAAAAATTGGAGTTAAAATAACACATTTAAGACTCATTTATCCAAAAAGTTCAATTGAAAAGAAAACGAATTGGAAGTCTCTAAAACTTCATTTTTAATTTTTTAAATGAATTTCCATTTTTCGATATCTGAATGTGCATAATTATCATTGTGGTATTACACACATTTACTACGTCACCAAAATTTGTAAATATATTCTATTGTTAACGAATAAATTAAGAAAGCTCATTTTACCCCGAGGTTCATTTTGCCCCGAACTCCCCTAACATACGAGTTTTCAAATCCTACTGGTACGATTGTAGTGGTACGATTTAGGAAACATGATCGATATTTATAAATATCAATTTAAACTTTATAATGAATGTAATATGTACTTAAAATGAATGTAAAATATTCTACATTAAGCCCGCTTTTAGGAAAATACAAAAATACAGGATAAAATTGTATTGGTTGATTATTCACAGCTTAAATAAACTGGCAAAAAGTTACATCAATCATTCCTGATTTTTTAAAATGTTTATAGCACGCACAAAACAGAGTGTAAGCTCAAAAGGTTCTGTTTCTATTTCTTATTTTGCATTAACTTGGTATTTTTATTGTCAGATATCGTTTAGATTCATTAATTACTGAAAAATTGATGAGGTACGATTTAGGTGACCAGTACGATATTGGCAACTCTCCCCTACATGGAGGAAAGCCACGATCGCGCACTCTAAGTAGTTTATAGCATTCGGTGTCGGGGCAAGGGGCAGTCGTCCCCCGAAATTTTCAATTCCCCTGGAGGCTTCGCTGAAACGCGCCCCCGCTGCCCGGGCGAACGTCAACTGTAATCGAGTCGAATGGCAGATAATCTCGGGGCCCGTCTTCTTCGCGGCGAGGAAGACAGGAAGAGAGAAGGGAATGGCGTTGGCGGTGCTTATCGGCGCAGTGACCGTGTAAAAGTTTGCTCCGTGGCGCGTTACGCCCATAAGTCAGGGGATATTTGAAAGGCGAAGCAACATTCTGGGGCCAGCGAATGGATCCCCCGCGGTGCCATCCGCCGGCTTGTTAATCGCCCAATGGACGTGCCGTTTCGCGGCGCGGCGCGGCGGTTCTGCCTCGGAAACGTTCCTCGTTCACTCCGCGGCGGACGGTCTGGCACCGCGTTAAGGAAAGCCACGGTATGGTCTCGATGTCGCCGATTTCTTTCGCGATAGCCCCGGCCCGGATTAATGCAACGAGATTTTAACGACCACCCCGCTCCTCGGCGTTGCCGCGTGCACGTTTACGTTAATTGATGGACTTAACGAGGTTGATCGAAACGTGTGGGAAATAACGCAGCGTCACGCAACGGGGACAAGGGGCACAATCGTTGATTTTGATAGCTGGGATTCGAATCGAACGGAATATCGCATCCACTTGGTGGTCCCCGTGCGACCGCTACCAATTAAACTCCTCTTGTCGGGCCAGAGGCATTGAAAAAAATGTCCAGAGTGCGAAGTACCGGGTAGAAAACACGGTCCGCGGTAACGCAATCGCGTCTAACGATAGAGCTGTCCGCAATTCGCGTGCAAACTCGCGGCCGCGCCTCCTTAATTATTCGCGCGTGGACGTTTGTCGCGTCATTACGCTTCCATTCGTCGCCGACAGCGTAATTTCTCTCGGCTGATACGAGAGGAACGCCGCTAACCGACGCCTCGACAGTTTCCGTTCTCGTGTCGAAGGCCCGTTCCATCCACACGGGGGCCCCGTGGCTGCGATCTCCGATTTTCCACCGTCGACCCGTCGATGCGAAAGAGAGAAAAGGAGGGTCGAAGCTGCGGGCCGTTGGCTCGAGGCACGCTTGATGACATGGTAGCGGAGCCTCGCGATCAGACAAGAATGATAATTACAGGAGTCGTTAATACGTCGTTAGAAGTGATTTTGTTTTAATGGTTCCGCGTATGGTGGAGGGGGGGGGGGGGCGGGGGAAAGAACAACGTCCGACAGAACGGAAGCACTCTGTTTCCTTTACTGTCGCTGCACGTCGATCGGAATTTCTGGGAGCTGGGTAATTAGCGTGATTAACATCGCGGCAGTTCTACGGACGGAAATCTATTCAACAACGGTGGAAAGCTCGGAAAGAGCGATTTATCAAGGAAACGATCTGTCGCACTAAATCAGCTGTATCAATAGAAATCAGAGGCAATGGGGACCTATGGAAAAGAACGTTACGATCGCAACGACCGATCGCTCGTGAGTGCAAGCGCTGCAAGCCCCACCGTTAACGGCCAAGTCCATCGTTCCGTTACACCGCGAGCCACGTCCACCGTCTCTCGAATGGGATCGATAAATCTCCGCGGTATTTATCGCGGGGAGATTTCTCATCGCGTGTCAGCCACGAGTTTCGCCGGGTCTTAACAAATCTCCGCGTCCACGCCGGTAACACAATACCGCCATTTGTAGCGCGACGCGAGACGAAAACGATCGTTCCAACCTATCCGCCGCCACTATCTGAAAATACACTTTACGATATCTGGAACGAACGGAAGCCATTCATAGGTATCTGTAGCCGCCTCTAGGCCACAGGGACCCCGCGCTATTCTACGCGGATGGTGGTGGTTGGCTCTGGCCGGGTTTGTTATCGTGCCTCGACCGCGGAGAACGGGAGGCACCTTCGATTTAACCTTAATAAGATCGATGGATCCCACGAGGCTGCCCGATATGGAGCAAGCTCTCGCTGTTCGACGCACGTAGCCTACCTCGTCGCACGTGTGCGTGCACGTATGGAGCGCAGAGTGATTCAGAACGTGCGTGAACGATGTTAAACTGTTTTGTTGAAATTCACAATAATCTTCTCCGTAACATCGTCGTTGGAATTCTCCATTCTAAATGCAGAAATTCGATAATTTGCACCACGTAGTAGGGGAGAGTTGGCAATATCGTACTGGTCACATAAATCGTACCTCATCAATTTCACAGTAATTAATGAATCTAAACGACATTGGATAATAAAAATATCAAGTAAATGCGAAATAAGAAATAGAAACAAAACCTTTTGAGCTTACATCCAATTTTGTGCGTGCTATAAACATTTCAAAAAAATCAGATATGATTGATGTAACTTTTTACCAGTTTATTTTAGCTGATAATAATCAAACAATGAAATTTTGTCCTGTATTTTTGTATTTTTCTAAAAGCGGGTTTAATGTTGATTACTTTACATTTTTTTAAGTCCATCTTACATTCATTGTAAACTTTAAATTAATATTTATAAATAAATTGATCATGATTCCTAAATCGTACCACTACAATCGTACCAGTAGGATTTGGCAACTCGTATGTTATAAAGGTTTCATAGGTTATTGCGACCTGTGTGTGATTCATATAGGTATGTATATGTAACTATATAATAATAATTACTTAATGTTGAATATGTGCCACTCTATTTATTATTGATACCATTTTTAGTGGAGGTACGATTTTGGAAACCGAGGCGTACGATTTGGGAGATCGGTTGTCTAAATCGTACCTTTTACAGTATCTGACAAAAAGATTAATAACAAATTAATTTGTTCTGAACAAAAGGTTAAGCATATAATAGTAGGTGCCTAAAAGATCAAGCTACAATATCCAATAGTCATTTGCGTTGAAATTAGTACCAAATATGAAATATAACGTAAAATGTCTTAAGTGGTACGATATTGGCAACCCTCCTCTACATAGGCTCTTTAATTGTAAAATGGAACGCGATATTCCTGACATGTCTATAAGTCTGTCGATCTTATAGATACCCTGTACATGCATCGCTTGTCTCGACCAATCAGTTCAACGAGAGAAAGAGCCACAGTTGGCTAGAAGGGGAGAGCAAGGACGAGAGCCAGGCCTGCAAATTAATGTCTCTTTATTTCGCTGCGAACATTTCGTTAAAGCTTGATTTATCGCTATATACCGAGCTCTACCTTTTTATCGGCTGATCGCCCGCGGCCTCGATCGCTCCTTTAATTATGCAATGCGGTACAGATCTCATTCCGCGGCTGGGAATTGATATTAACGACCATACCCGCTCTCGTTTTCTTCGTTTGGGAATCCAAGGGACTCGTCCACGAGATTGTAACAGGGTGTAGCCTTCACAATTCCTTTTATCAAAATTTTTCACTTCCTCCAAGTTTCCGTAACGCTGACTAAACTTAAAAATCGGTTCGGCCAATCACAACAAGCTCCCAGCCCCTTCTTCGCCGTCAACCGACGGTGTCGAATCTATCTGCTGCGCTTTTCTCGATCATCGATGCATCTCGAGCAACGATCTCGTTGCGCCTTTCCCACCGTGGCACGAATCTCGGCCGGCCGCCACGTTAATGGAACTATCTTCCGTGTTGCGTTACATACTCAGCCCAGAAAACTAATTAACCATAACTTTCCGTAAATGGATGTAACGCGCGATACCCAGCAGTTTTGTTGCTCGCCGCGGCGTACCTGGTAATTAATATATTCCAACAGCGGCGGGACAGACCCGTTAGCGTGCCTTTTTAGCGGGAGATGTTTGTCGCTGCCAGATTCGCGGCTGGCTCGTCGAGGTATTGCCTACTATCGAGGAGATCGACCGTCGCGCGCGAGCCACCAAGGTAAACGTTTTGGTCTAATATCCAGCGATTCACGAGCGGCTTCCTTAATGAGCGAATGCGCGAAACAATTTCTCATGCCACGCGAACGTTGCATAATCCGCGGCCGGGGTAGTGCACCGCCAGAGACTGCTGTATTAATTGCCCTCGCGGTGATCGCACGTGGAAAAATTCACGTCGCCCTCCTCTTCGGCGTATCCTCGGCGTTGCAGCGCGGCGGCGCGGCTTTTGCCTTTATCGGGGAACCGTAAAGCGTCGGGCGAAGACGGTCCGCAACAAATTTATTCCCGGTGATAACGCGGTGCTCGATGTATCACGCGTCGTCGGTTCGTCCGAGCGGTGCGACGAGCAGCGATAAAGTACACGCCATTAACACCATCGGGGCATTTTTCGCGGGCTAGGAGAGCGCTAAATTATGAAGCCACCGATGGAGAACCAGATCGAACGCGATATTCCTTGCCAGGCCGCAAGGCTGCTTTTCCCAAGGGAAACTGGCCGTATAAACCGACCCGCCGGCGATTATATGTATACGCAGGGCCGATCGCAGGAAATCCATTCTGCCCGGGCTAGGATCGCGTTGATTTTTCCGTTCCCTTGGAAATCGATGCTGAGCACGGCCGCCGGATATTGGCGCACGCGAGAGCGCAAAAAGAACACGCGCCTCTCGTTACGCGATATCGTGCAATAACAGTGATTAAGCTTTATCGTTGCCGTTTCAGCGGACTATTTATCTGTCGGCCGCGAAATTACGCGCCGTAAAGACATAATAGGAACGTGATCTAATATTGTCGCTGGTCCGCGGCGAAACTCGTCGCGTGGAACCGGCCCCGGGGGAAAAAACTACCGGTTATTAATCGAGAATTTAGCACTTTTATGTGTTCCGCCGGCCGTACGACTTCATTTGCGAGGCGTGTTGACAATGAGAACGCGCTGGAGAAACATTTCGTACCGGGACGGCCGTCTGTCGAGCTCCGTATCAAAACGAAGCATCGCTGTCCCCTCTTTTCACCCCGTACTTGTACAAATGGGATATTCATTCCATTTGCGAGCTGCGTCGAACAGTCTAGGGACATTCGTTGGGTATCAAGTTCAAGTCGAACTCCGTTTATTTAACTGTTTAACTCGAGCGTTTCATCGGAAAATAATTAAAGATCAGTTAAACAGTGTTCCCCCGTTAAAAGGATATCTGTATTCGCAGTTAAATGCTTCTCGGTACCAGAAACTGCGAAGTAGATCCGCGATAACATATTCCAGCGACTCGCCCCGTATGGAAAGTGCGCAAAAGCGCGTTCTTCAACGGGGAAAACAAAAACGCGGTGTGAGAAGTTCGTGGCATTATCCGTTTCCCGTTGCGCCTGGCAAAACCATTAAAATACAATAGGGCTGCAACGCGACGGCGCGGCGGGCCAGTTAGGTTGTCCGGAATTTTTTTCTAACACAATACGAGATATCGAGCGGACGGTAATAATTTTCACGGAACACGCATCCGCGGCGCACGGTGGACAGAGCGCGAAAAGGCACACCGACCGGTGGACACCGTTGGAAAGACGCTCGCCGAGCGCGTCGGGTGAAACAGAAAAGCGTTCTAATAGGGTGCAATTATTTACCGATGGTTTGCATAAGAATACGACAACTGAATGACCTATAGGAAATTGTTGTCCGCGATACAAAGCCGAGAAATAGTTGGTTGCATATCGCGGTTGATTTATGGGGCAGAGAGCAGCTTATTCCTCCGAGCGCTTAACAATTGTTTCCTGACAATGAGCGTATATCAGATTTGAGTGACACGAAGGAACGTTTTCTACCATTCATCAAGCTGGCACTCGGTCCGCGGGTAAAGTAATTACACGTTTTCCTGTGTCGCTTGAAAGGATCATCCATCTAAGCGAAACCGGGGAAACAATTCCAATGAGACGACTACGCGCGACAAAGTAAATCTTTAATTATGCCTCTGGGTTGGTACGTGTGCACGCGTTCGGCTGGAACCAGAAGAATGCTTCGAGAGCTCGTTGAATATTCAGAGATGGAGATTGATCGAACGTGAATACTGGAGTCGAATCATCCGCGCATAATTCTTTAGGCGTCCCGGCATAATTATCGTACGAGTGTCTTGTAAAGCAATTAAATGCCGTGTTGCTAGTAGGTCTTAATCGATTAATGACGCAATGTTGTCTGTTACTGTCTCGTTTTACTAAATTTTATTCTCTAAGCCTCGATCAGTTATGAATATCTCAATTAAAACTCGGCGATCGTCTATCTCGAGCATGGATCTGACTCGAGCGGGGTTCGGGCAAGTTTTATTTATGCCGGGAATATCGTCACGACGCGTGCTATTGCAAGAACTGTGGGATAATTAGCTAGCCGTTTGCCCGCTAGAAAAGTATGTGGAATACAACAACCGATAGCCTAAATAAAATTGTCGGGATCGTGACGGAGCAGTTGCCAAACAACGAACGTTCGCTTACATAATAACGAGAAGCTGTTTCTCCCTGGGCGTGAAATAAGTTCTCTCATGCAAAAGAAATTTATACGTCGATGCACTCTGGCCCGTTATACTGCTCTAATGAGAAAGTCTGTCATTAGGCAATTGCCTTCTGACAATGAACGTGTATCCGCGAAACGTTCCGCCGCTTATGTTCCTCCGTGAAAATCGGTCGAACGTTAAGTACACTTTGCCAACTTTCGCGGGAGTAAATTGAACGTGGATCACGATCGAGCGTAGGAAAAAGCAACCGATCGCATTAAGTGACCTTTCGCCGTGCGCAATAATTATTTCCGATTCGATGAAAATCTACCTCTGAACTTGCAAAGCAAACGTGGGATTATCGAATCTTTCATAAGTCGAACGTTACGAAGGGAGAACTCTCTTTGCCGGTTACTCGGCAAGCTCGGAGTATCGGTACACTCGAGCCGTACACGCTGCCAGTCGGGTAGTAAGAGTTTTTCTTGTCTACGATCTACAGATGTTAATGACACTAATTAGAGACGATACGATACTGTAGTCTCGTTTAGAAAACAAAAAGGCGAAGAGAACTCACCAGACGAAGGTCGGTCCGAGTATCTGGTGCAGTAGACCCAGGCAGGCCAGGGCAACTGCTTGCCTGCGTCGCTGGCAGGTGGTCCAGGGGCGTTGGAAGCAGGATTCCCAGTGGTCACACTAACGGGCGAAGTATTAGTGGTGGAGGTGGTTTCTGAACTGTTCTTCTCCGAGGTGTCGGAGGACGACTCCAAAAAGTCCTTGGTCAGGTCGATGGGCCTGGAGGTGACCTTCTTCGGCCTGGACTTTTTCAGGGAAATAGGATCGGTGATCCTCCTGCCAAAGTCCGCCTTCAGGATGTTGTCTATACTGAACTTCAAGCCAGCCTGATGCTGCAAGTTGTTGTTGTTGGTGTTGTTGTGGTTGCTGTGGTGGTTACCGTTGTTGATGCCATTGTTCTGCACACCGTTGGCACCGGGCATCGTTCTCCCGTTCTCCTCCCTGGCCCCAGGTGAGGCGGGGCTGCCGGAGTCTCTCTGAAGGATCTTGCCGACCGAGAGTCGATGCTGATGCACCGAATTCGTCGGCACGTGTTGCACCTGGGACGTTTGATGGAGGTGGACGTGGCTGTTGGCGTGATGCAAGTGCTGGCCGGGATGCGGCATCAGCGAGGCGGTTTCCCGATGATCCCTGCAGGCTGTGGGGTGGAGGACAGGGGTCGTCGCTTGAAGACCGGTAACTGTCATGGCCGACGGCGGTGACAACGACAGCCTCGTCACCAGCGGGACGCTGATCGGTGTTCGGTGCAGCCTCTCCACGGTCGGGTAAACGATCTCGTGGCCGAGGCTGTGCTGCACGCGCGCCGCGTAATCAGGAATATCGGATTCCCTGGACGAGTACCGGGGTAGCAAGTGTTGCGGGTGACTGGCCTGGTATCTGGGCACTATGACGTCCTGGATGGCTTCGGGCCTACCCGGGGACGAGGCGGTGGCCGACGAGGATGCCGGTGACCTCACCGAAGACGCCGTAGGCGACGACGGCGGCTGGCTGTAACCCGGTGGGCTCGGCGCCGGGATGTGATTAGTGGTTCGTTGATAAAACGCATCGTTGCAGCTCGTTGAGCTAGAAGGCGATGGTGTCGCCGATGTCCTCGTGTTCTCCTCGTCGCGAAAGTCACCGCGACTGCTCGCTGATTCCTGGTCATACCGGACCGAGCCGCAGCCACGGATTCCGACGACGCTCGTGGGCGTCGGCTCGCTACCGACGCTCAACACCTCGCTGGTGTCGCTTTCGCAATCGCTGTCGAGGTTGTTGCCGTCACTTCCTCGTATCTGCTCCCGTTTGTCCGAGTCCGAGGACTCTAGTCGGGCCGATAGGTGATTCTGCCTGATCTCGTGGAGATCGCTCGAATCTAAACCAGCGGACGATTCCGGTGGCGTGTTCGACATTTCTTTTTCCCTTTGCCTTGATTGTCTTTACGAAATTCCCCCCGATACTCTACCCAGTTGATCGACGCAGAGTTACGCCTCGGTTAATCTCGATCTTTTCATCGTGACAATTCTCAATTGTCTCGCGTCTACGTTTTTTCTTCTCGGACTACTCGTTTAGAAGTAGGGTGAATCGTTCGTTCAGGTACCTACCTAACGGATTCCGCCCGTTTAACATTGCCCGGAGGAATCATTTTCGAGCTGGTTACCTGTCCAGTCATCGGCTGACGATCGTCAAGCAGGCATTCCCGGCATCTATCGTTGCATAGTATCGTGAACTACTTAGCTCATGGGGCGCACTCTTCCGGACAGTAACTTCTCGTGCACGTTCTACCTCAGTCCCCCAAGCACTGATGTACTCTTCCCTGGGTTGCTTGCCGACGGACACTGTTTGGCCCTACTCATGACGGGCTATCACAACGATTCTCGAGTTCATTCTTCATCCTCCCTCGTGAACAGTCTTCCCAGATGCAGCGCACTAAGAACCAGGCCCGCCGAGCCGCCAGCTCATTCATCCAACTGACAGCCCAACTGACAGTGAAGCGTACGGTTCCCACGAAGGTCTTGAAGCCCCGCTAGCCGGCCGTGCCGCCTCGATATCTCCTCGATACGTCCATAATCCATCGCACTCTCACTTTCCCGTTGCTCCCTCGGTTCGACAGTCCTCGCGTAACAGGAGAACCAGGGGGAGAAGCAGGTCCACTGTAGCCCCGGAGCCAACAGGAACGCGCACTGAACTCGGCCACCCAGTGGCCAGGAAACCGAGGCAAAGATGCCGGCCAAGAGGTCAGACGAGGCAGAGACCGGGGTGTAACGGCTTGGACACGGTGGTCCAGGTGACGATCGGTCGAACGTGGAGTCCTGCACGGCGCTGGTAGACGCGGGTTTCAACGGAACCGTTGTGCGACGCTGTGGATCCAGGCCGGGCTGGTTGTCCAGTTGGTTGCCGCGGAGCGTCTGCGGCGAGGAAGCGGCGGGAGGGCCGACGATGGGCGTTCCTGGGCGTCGATTCCACGGCGCTACGCCCCTCGAGTGACCTTTTCAGGGGTGAAGACCCTGTCTAGGGGCGCGTCCACTCGACATCTGCCGGCTGTCACGGGAACTCCGGAACCCGTAACGCCCAGCTTTCCACCACCCCGCGGAGCCAACTGCTGATAGGTAACCCAGAACCCGCTTCCCCCTCCTCACGCTCCGACGTGTCCCTCTTTCCTTCTCACCACCAGCTTCTACCAGCTGTCCCGGTTGCGCGCTCAGGCCTCCTCATCCCCACTTTGCTCGCGCAGGCCTCCAGTCTCTCGGTGTTTACCTCTGCCCCCACTCTTCGCCGACCTTCTCCCAGTTCTACCTGAACGGAACGTTCTCCGTTTTACTCCTGGCTCCTCTATCCGCTCGCTGGTGATCCAGTACGCTGCCCCTGCGCTCACTTGTCCTTTTCAGTCGGACGGCGCGGCGCGACGTTCGTCTTGCTCTTGCTCGCACTCGATTTATCCCCTCTACGGGGGTTATCGCGTTGGCTTTCCAGATTGTTCTTCGTCTCTCCTCCCGCGTTCCTCTGTCCCCAGCACGTTCCGCCTGTTCTTTCTGATTCCTCTATCTGCTGCTCTTAGGTGATCCGGCTCTTAGCTCCTGACACGTTTAGCTCTTCTCTTCTCTTCGCCCCCTGGCCACCTCTATTCTCTCCTCTATTTCTCTCCCCCTTCGTTCGAGCCGGCCGCTTTCCTCGCGCGAGTCCCCCCCGCGGACGAGTTCCCTTCGCCAATTCGATCGGTTCGTTCTACCGTTTCTGCCTCTCTTCCTTTCCCAATCGCTATGATCCCCGCGCTACTCTCCCGTGCGTTCGCCGCTCTCGCCCACCACTTCTTCTGCCTCCCTCGATCGTTGGCTGCGTGGCCGCGATCATTTCCCGGCCAGTGGATAAATCAATTGCGAGCCATCGCGGCAACCACCCTATGATCGCCGCTATTACGGTAATACGCTGTTGTAACAATGCCCATTCGGAACATTGTATAGCCCTATCTAGCCAATTTTATCTTTAATGCTGAGTTATGGGGGGGATTCGAGTGAAGTTGCCAACAATTTGCGTGCATTCTTAATCGGATGGAGATTGAAACAGTTCCCCGAGCAATTTTTCATCGCCTTCGCGCCTGTTTATCTGTATCGAGCTCAGAATGGGCACGGTAGAATTTCGTGTGACCACGCTCCATTTGCTTGGCCGGTGATACTAAGTAGTGAAATGAAACAAGCAAACCCCAATTACTCGTACCGCGGCAGGATCAAATGAATAATACTCCGAAAATTGTCAACTAAGAATCCAGAGTGCGGCGTTGGATAACGAGTGACTGTACCTGGAAGGAGATGCAGACGTCTGACTTGCACGCGGGGACGTTACCACCGGGAATATCGATTCCCTGCACCGCTTTTTCTCCCTCGAAAAGGTGGCGTGCATGCGCGCCGTGAATCACGTATTCATTTTTCGTCGGGTTCGTGAGAGGATCTCGGCCGCGCGTCAACGTGCTCTCGAGGCGATCGTTAAGCTTCATTATGGGCCGATCTTTGAGCGGATACGACGTATACCGGGGGGGGAAGAAAAAAGAATGTCAGCTCGTAAATCGTCGGTCAGGTGAAGTTAAAGTGCGTCAACATCGATCGGTGCGCGTGACACGTACGGTTAACTTCCCCTATCCAGCCCGGGACGATTTCCTCGCGAGACGCCCGACTCCTTTTTCACTCCACTCAGGAGATTATCAGACGAGGCGATGATCGATAGGGATCTAGAGGGCCTTACACTTGTAGCTTTCACTCGGCGCGCCTATCGGGCGATAACGTTAATAACGTATGCACGGGACATCGGCGCGAGAGATGCTAATTACTTCACGCGACTCCTCTGACCTAGCAGCGACGGCCGATTAAAAAGTTTCGTCCACAAGGCGATGCCGGTCGTGAATTTCGTTGACGGCGGCATGCAGGTACCGTTACTGGAGACATTTTTCCACCTGACTCTTTGAGAGATTAATTATTGAGGCTGGTTCGATGTACGAGCAGGCGCCGCGATATCGGTCCCCCGTCTTTTTTCCCCGTACAGGCGAAATTTATTACCGAGTAATTCCGGATTCACCACGCGCCTTTTCCATCGGGGAACGCGGAAACCTATGCTAATCCGTTCGAATCCTACCGGGATAGTATCTAGCCACGAAGACGCGCGCGAAACCTATTACGGCCTCCTTCAATGGCAATTGTCGCTTATGGGAATTAAAAGGGGTGGGAGTGCTTTGGATCGACGGTTGTCGCGCTTAGAAAAACTCGACACTCATAGGAACGAGGGTAGATCAGCCTACCCTCCTTTCTCCTCCCTTTTTTCTTGTCTGAGAAACGCAGTGCATCGTTGCAGAGCCTCCCGAGTTCTTTGTTCCAAGACGGATCAGCCCACCCTGCCTTCCATCCCGTCCCCTCGCAGCGAATCTGGAGATCGCGGGATTAAGTGTGTTCTGGGTCCCGATTGGCGAGCCGTGGCCAAGAAACCCAGACTCGTTACCAGCAGCCCCCTTCGTAAATTTCGTTAACGCGCGCTGCCTTGCTACCTCGCATTCTCGCCTTAACGAGCGTCCACACGCTCGTTAGTATCCTCCGTAGGGCTCTTGCTTAGCTGCACCCCGCGACTCGAATCGATTCGCGAACGGCCGCTCTCATTCGTCGAGCCGTTGCGACCAGCCACTCCTCGCGACGGGCTGCATCTGGAGCCGATTAACTAGCCCGTGGATTTTAATTGCACCCTGCGCTCAGCCGAAACAGAAGCATCTGGTCGGTGGGAGCAAGAACGGCGGGGCGAGCCCGTACGCGGAATTAAGTATTTGTTTTCGCGGGTAATTTAATGGCTGGTTCCCCAGCGAAATGGCAATGCCTCGGACGCACAACTGTGCCGGCTGATTAGCCCCTGACGCAATGGGAAATTATCGGCGGCGAATTAGCGCGTTGCCAGGCGGTTGCGTGGCAGCCCAATTTCCCTCTAAAGGAGTATTATCGACGCGGCGTTGCGCCTTTAGCGACTTTCGACGCTATCATTTTCGCGATCACGCGGCTGATTTTTTTCTCATTAAGATGCTATCGTGTCGAGAATAATTGGCCGAGCCGATAACGGGCAGACCGGCACCGGCTGCCGTGTACGTATCGATTTAAGGTGTATCGAGCTACCCAGCACCATTAGCATGGAAAAGAAGGTGCCAATTTGATTTTGATAAGCGGCCTCCCTCGGGCCACTTGCGAGGAGCGCTGTTCTATTGGTTCTTTCCCACTTTCTACCGTGCTTTCACTCTCCCACTCAATATTCTCCCTCGATTCTCGCAGAGCAACCCTTTCCCAAATTCGATACCGAGAAACCGCTGCAATCTTCGGGCACATTTTTCTCCCGGGGCGGTCTCATTATCGCGCGGCGATAATCACGCGGAATCACGCGAGAGGCCTTGAGTTATGCCCGCAGATAGGTCACGGTGGAAATCGTCCAAGAGCATCTATCAGACTTTATCTGACGTTCGAGCTCCCTCCGCATGGACGCAATCTCGTTCGCAGATCGCACCGGGAACCAGTCAGCCGTATTCAATGAAATGATTTAATCAGAGGTAAACGTACGCGCTCCGGGCCGCCGCAAAAATTCCGCTCGGGGAGCTGATATCGTTGTTCTCGGAGATCGACGAGCGATGAAAGCCACGTAGAACAGCCTCGCCGTAATTCCTTCCCTATCTGCGCGCTTTAAGTATTTGCTTTATTAAATATGCGCGCAGGCTGCGCCTCGCCACTCAAAATAACTCGAGTATATTCACGTACTCGCCCCTGCCCTCCCCGCCGCAATAAATTTCCACTCGGATAAACCATCTGTCTTCGCGCGGAGAGTTCGTCGCGAAGTAAAACTGAATTAAAACCGATTATCGTTTAAATCGTAAGCAGCAAGGGGGGAAACGGGGAAGCGGCGGGCGTCGTCGGATTATGCGCAGCGTTTACCGGGCAATAATTCAACAAACGTTGCCACGCAGGGACCGAACAGCGATTCCGGTCGGACATAACTTCCGCGAGCCGCTATCGCGGAACTCCACACCTCTGCTTTATTAAGTGTACATACACTCAGCGTGCTTCGCCGTGCGGATACGGATACACGACGCACGGCGATACTCGGCTGCGTACCTACCCGTAGATGTTGGCGAAATAACGAATCCCGGCGACCCTGACAGACTCGTTTTGTAATACAATTAGGGCCTCCTCGGGCGACACATTGTTCTGCGCCCCGCGACTTGTATCTCGAATGTATTTTTGTAGTTTTCATTCGTCCGCAGCTTGTTTCAACCTCCGCTGTTCCTGTCAAGTGGATACGTTTCGTGACACGCATCGCCGGAGGGATGTGATTGGGATTTCGTAGGCTCACCCTGTATAGTTTCGTAGATCGAAGGGAGGAAACCCGGTTTCGCGGCTAGCATCGCGCGATAACAGAGTATTTATTAGCCCGCGAGATTTCATTCTGATACTCGCTGCAGCACCCTCCCATCTTTCTACCAGCGGAAGTTGCACGTTCAGGAGTATACACGCTCGAATTCGCGACGAGATACCGCGGGGGATTGATATATTGAGGTGTCTGACCACATAAAACATACATTTTCATGGATCTCTCGGCGTAGGTAGGGGCTAGTTGTGACATTTTTCGGTTTTTATCTTTTATTTTTATTTTTGCATTCCATATTCAATACTGCGAATGACTGATTTAAAGTACGTACTTTCCTCTACCGATGACCGCTATTACATGTAATTAAACGAAAATCATGTGCTTGAAAAAAAACATTTTGGAGGTCGAAACATGTTTTATCAACGTTAGGGAATTCAATCCCGGGATACGGGATCCCGGCTGTTTTCTTAATTTCAAAAAACCCGGGATTTGATATCACTAATCCCGAGATTTTTGGGATTTTTTAAAAATGCGAATTATTTTATGAACAACTGAAAAATATAAAAATAAACAGAATAAATCAACATAGTCATTCATAATAATAAGCACAATAATAATAATGATTTATTTAAATAAAAATATTGAATCGCATATAACTAACTACATTGTATTTATTTTTACAATGATATTCCCACTTTCCACTATTTCGAAATCGTGCGAGTTGCAAATTGCAATTTGTCTGAACACGTAAAGTCACACGTAAAGATGTAAGCCGGTTCGGCGCTTTGTAGGTCGAAATGCGCCGAACCGGCTTACATCTCTTTGAGGGTGGTGGAATCGTAGAACAATCATACCAATATTTGTTATCAATTCCTCCGACAAGCATTGAAGCAGAGCGAGCTTTTTCAACGGCCGATTGTATAGGTAATAAAATAAGAAGTGAGCTAGGAGATGATACATTAGATGCTTTGCTATTTCTTCGTGTACATTTCCAAAACGCTTCATAATGGTTTACTGATATTACCTATACTTATTCAGACTGTTTTTTGATTCTTAAAAATGATTTTAATTTATGTTTGTTTATTTTAAATAAAGATTTAGAATTTTAACATATAGTAAATCATTTTAATTACTGAATGCTTCTATTACCCAATCCCGGGATTAGTCCCGGGATCCCGGGATAGACTTTAAAAAATCCCGCAATCCCGGGATAGTAAATAATGACCGGGATTGAATTCCCTAATCAACGTGCCTCGAGGAGGGGTATGTTGTGGCACAATACGGGGCAAGTTGTTACATTTTACAAAAAGAAACTAATTATGAGTAATAAGGTAAGTGCGGGTAATAAGGCCCGGCAGGTAATAAGGCCTGCCTATCATTTATCCTTGGTGGGTCAATCTACAATACTGGTAGTGTCATTTGTTGCTTTTATTACATACGAAAATGTAATTCGAAGAGTTTCCGCGCGTTTAATATAACATTTGTCGCCTGTCAATTCAAGAAATGTTTCGCCGGCAACTTGCTACAATTATAAGAATTACGTCGGTTTCTTGGCTTCGTATTGGGAGTACTCATTATCCAATTACTGTACAACTATAGGCATGTATAGGTACATATGTTGGCAAAATATTCCCAGAAAATTAATGATTTTGTAAAGTGCACGGTTAACATATAACCTCGGCAATGAGGAAGTCACATAACAGATAATAAGGCCCACCAAAATATTAAGTGGGCTTTAAGGCTCAGGAAATAACCAGAGACCCCTTCCAAAGCAGGAACGATATTGAGAAGAGCACCAAAGCACGTGTCACTTCAACCAGAAGAAAAAAGACAAGATTGTGTGAACAAGAGCCCATGCCATCCACCTCCAGAGAAAACGTGGACGGCAACTCTGCAGACAATTGGTTTTGCAAATTATGCAGAACTGCATTCAAGAGTGATATGCGACAGTGTGTCATGTGTCTCACCTGGACACACGAGGATTGCGTTGGGCTCACACCTGAGGAAGAAGATGGTTTTGTTTACCCGAATTGTACATACTAAATAGGTGGGCCTTATTACCTGCACTACACGAATCAAAGCCCGTTTACAAGGTTTTTGAAAACCTATTATTTTTCGTATTTGTTGTGTTCATATATTGTTA
Source organism: Andrena bucephala (assembly GCA_947577245.1). Classification (NCBI taxonomy): domain Eukaryota; kingdom Metazoa; phylum Arthropoda; class Insecta; order Hymenoptera; family Andrenidae; genus Andrena; species Andrena bucephala. Next base: position 116,407,536 of record OX387715.1, read on the forward strand.
CAAATATTACAGTTTAAAGTTTAATGCCTACAGATTTCTATAAAAAAAAAGTTTTCAAGAATATGTACAATTTTTTTTTTTTAAATTATAGTTCCTTAGGTGGGCTCTATTACCCGCACTTACTTTATATCTATATTTTCTTGTACAAAAATAAATTGATTAAATGTAAGAATCTGTTATACTAAATATACAAGAAAAAATTATGAATAATTTGTTAGAAATAAAAAAACTAACGAAATCAATTGCACTACAAAAGGTAATTATCATCATTCGTTTCATACGGCGACTCACAATTAATGTAGACATGAAATTGATTTTTTGCTTCTGCACGCTTCTCATGTGCCCACTTTTTGCAGTCTGTGCACTGAAACCACTTTGTGGAGTCTTTCTTTTACAACATGCCCCTTGTCTTGTGTAACAACTTGTCCCGGTGACACCATTGTGTATAAAATGCTATAAGTTCATACCAGTTTGGTGTATTCTTATGTTCTTGGTGCGAATCTGTAGCTAAAGAAACACTGATTCAAACGTGGTAATATTAATATACATACATTTATCTGACTGCTCGGTAGAAAAAATTGAAGTGGAAAAAAGAAAGTTACTATTAGTACCGAAAACACAAAAACCTGTAGGTACCTAATAACTTAGCAACGCGTGAACCGATTACAAAAAGAAACACCATACACGACCGCGTATGGTTAAAACACATCAGCCACTTTATCGTCGAAGTGATAGTCCAAGCGACAAAAATTTAAACAGCTTTGTAACAAACTGCCCCTGTCACATCAATTTAGCCCCAGTCTCCCCTGCATAGCTGTTATCGAACGGAAGAATATGATTGCGATCGAAACTTTCACCGGTATTCCACAATTTTTACGGTTCATTATCATACGAGCGTCATACGAGCAGAAACTTTCTCGGCCCGGTAATGGATATTAAAAATTAACATGCATCGATTCGTTCGCGAACGGGGGGTCTTCGACTCCCGAACGATTTACTGCGTCCTCGGCGCAATTAGTACTCGAATTAATAAACAGTATCCGCGTCAGAGCGAGAATAAAATTGCGCGGAACGATTACAGGGGACGCAATATTTCGCCTGCCGTCCCTCGGCTCCCAGATGCATTAATCCGCACGAGCATCGCCCGTCGTTCCGCGCCGATTTATTTATCGTCGCGACTCTTTTTAATGAAATTAAAAGCGAGAGTCCATCGAGCGTGGCCCGTGGATCGATCGAGATACACGTACGTATCGAATTACCAGCGGATTATCGTCGAGCGTGGATCAACGCGCTTCGCCCCGGCGGACGATAATTATTTCTGCGTTAGCCATAATTATTGCCGGGATGGCAATTAATTCCTGCCGGAGCGGCAATTAATTTATTGCGGCTTGATTAATTGCCGCATGCTGGCCGCTGAGAGACAGTTCGTTACTGTTGCACAGGGTCGCTCATTCGTCGTGCAATGAGACCGAGCGTCGTGACGGTTCTTGGGAAAAATTCGGCGATACTCGAGAACAGACCGTGTTCTCTATGTGTGATTCATGAAAGTTTGCGATGCTCCAAACTGTACCATTCCGTTTCGTATGGTATTCGCGCAAATGTTACAGTCTCCTTGCTTGCGAAATTACCGAAACAAATTAGCCGAGAATTATTAGTCGCCTTACATCTGAGATTGATCTAGCTTAACTTATGCGCGATGCAGCTAGAAGAATTCGTGATGAATATCTAGCACGCTAGGCTCGAAGGACTTAATGAGCCCAACGACAGAGAGGAATCGCGGACACGCTTAAACTTCCGTCGTAAAAAGCTTCTTTCATTAACCGTCCCAATCCTAGCCCCGTCGAAATCGTTTTTCCCTGTCGAGGAAAAGTGCAGGCATCGATAGTACGTAACCGTCGGCGAAGCAAACGAACTGCCGCTTATTTTTCTTCCGTTATCGAAGGAGGATCGAGACCGGACAAATGGCGGTCCCTTGCTGATTTTGCGGATGAGATATTGCGTAGATTTTCACTTTTCACCGGCGGCCGGCCATTTGCGGCGATCTTTGAGAGCGGCGCAAGAGCGATGCCGAGGTATCGGTGAGGGATGCGCTGTTTGGGAAACACGATTCGTTCCGTGCCCGGGGGCATTGTGGTCCAGGACACGTCGAATTTTTCAAATTCGACCAGGTAGAGTCCTCTTTCGTCACGCTGGTTTTTCGCCCGCCCCTGAATACACGCTGGAGACACGGTGGATGAATAAAAATGTCAGCCTCCATTCTCCTCGTGACCATCTCTTTGTGATACACGAATTCTCCAACTGCAGCTCGGACGGACGCGGCAAAAACGATATCCTACCTTCCCTCCGCTTGTATTCTGTATCGGTGGCGATGGAAGAAACGCGCGGCCGCCTGTTCTCCTTCTACTGTTTATTGGAAACCTTGATACACTCGAGCTTAATCATAAATATTATGCATCGCACGATACTATTATTTACAAGTAATTCGATCGAGCAGGTGGATCCTGTTTTGCCGATTGTCGGGTTTGTATGGTAGAGCCGGAAGGGTTGTCTACTACGTTCGATCTTGGCGAGAACATGTGTGTCATTGTGTGTGCGGCTGTGGAACGGCCAGGAGGGGAAATTAATATTTCACACGTTGGCGAAAGGTCGCGCGAGATCGGCGAAATTCTGGCAAATAAATATTAAGACGAGAGCTGAGCTACGATTCTTTGGCTCCCCCGGATATACGCGCGGGGTGGTCTCGCAAAATATTATTTAATCCTCGCTGGCCGTTCGCGCTCGTGGCAGTTATGCGATGCTCCTGCTTCTCGAGAAGAATACAAAAAGACAAAAAAAAAAAAAAAAGGAAGAACAGAACTAGAGGAGATATCAAGACACAATTTGACGCTGTATATACCGTATGCGTATGAGTATAAACCTAGATTATTGTGGCTGTTTATTATATAGCGATATGTATATCATAATCGTTAATGCATTATTCGCGAACATTCAGGAACCTTGGGCGCAGAACGCGGCCAGTCAGTCGAGTTTACATTACACCTCCAAGATGCAGCTTTCACCGAAGACAATTTAAAACTATGCCTCGACAAACCCTTGGAAAGTTTTCCCTTAATTGGTTAGCGATTGAGAGGCTCGAAATTCAGTAAATCGCTCACCCTCCAATCTCCCACGCGTTTTCTATTAATTTCAAAAACAGAACTCAACACCCGTTGTTTGCTCAGCTGCAGCTCGGGATCCCATCAATTTTTGCGCTCCTGAATATGGCGAGTAATCTTATTACACATACTTAAAGTACTGAATCTCATCAGCGGCATCAGTCGCCTGTATCTAGTTTAATTATTTCGATCTCGTGTAACATCGTTCGCCCGATGGAAGAACAACACAAAAGTTCCTCCGTTCGCGCGGCCAGCACAGAGACCGGTGGCAATATCCTCGACGTCTAAATTCGCCTCGCGTTATTATCGACGGGCGGCAAGTTGCTCGCACGCTCGGTAAACGCGCGCGTTTACCATCGGTTTGTAGCATTGGAGGTTGCGGGGTGGGGGCCGGGGGGGGGGGGGGGAGTGAGAGAGAGAGAGAGTGAGTGAGGGAATAGCGTTGTCGGAAGGAGGAAACGCGAACTGAATCGATCGCGATTTCCCTACTGCGGGAACTACTTTACCAACGGTGAATGAATCGTCGAAACAACGAACGTACACCCGATCGCACATTTATCACAATGCTTCGAAACAGTTTGATCTCCTCGCATCGATTTCACGACCGTCCGCCTAAATCGCCGCCGTGTTCCATGTACGAATTTCCAAGTACGTAGCGGTTCTGCGCGAGCTTGATTTAGTCACTGTTATCTACCGTCGAGTAGGTTTACCATGAATTTCGTTCCGGCGAAGTCAGCGCCAGCTTGTACCGAGCGCGTGGCTCTTTACCGACGCCACGAACGCCCTCGCACCGTCGGGAGGGAAAGTTTCTCCGGCGAGTCCGTCGGTAACCGACGGAAAGGCCCGCCGAGAAGAGAGGAAATAGGAGAAGCTCGCTTTGTACGTTCGAGGGGGCCGCGGTTTAATTGATTCTACCCTTGTGGGTCATGTAGCTTATGCTGTCGGACAGCAGCTTCTCCCTGGCTTGTCGCCGCATTCGCGAGCACATGACCAGTATCGTGCCTGCCATTATGCAGAGGAAGCCGCAGCCGATCCCTATGATCGTGCTGAGGACCGTCGATCTCAGGCAGACTCTGTCGTTCGTCAGATCGCTGGCACCTGCGAAACCATAGAGAAGGATAGGACCATTATTGAAACCAACCACCTCCTCGTAATTGCCTCGTAATAATCGGTGGGTATCGGTAAAGTTACCACTTCTGAAGGCTGTAGTGGAATTTTGGAAGAATTCCGTGTCGGCCTCGCCCTCCTGGAGCACGCGCAGCGACTGGAACAGGTTCACGTTCTCCGACAGACTGGTCGCCGCTGTGGACGGGCCCCCGATTTCTGGCAACGAACGTTTCGCCACGTTCTTGGCGTTCCTCCAGTGGCACGGCTGGCTCTGTGCAATTGCAGATTGCAACAGGTGATAAAGCTCGAATAAGTGGGACACCGATTAGGAGTAGGGGGATGCGGAGAACAATCGTTTCGAGTACTCACTGGACATCGCCCGTGGCACATCCTTACGTCGCACTCGATGTAAAGAGCGGGGGAGCCGGTGAACCTGAACGTCTTCATGTAGGCGAACACTTGAGTCTCGAAGAGGCCGCTCTCGGACCAGGATCCACGGAATCTGCTGATCAGTTTGTCGTCCACGGGGCATCCGTATTGATCGATCAGCTGGATTCTCTTGTTGCCGCCGTTGTGGGCGTAACAGTCGTTCACCACGATGTCGAATCCGTCTGTTGGGTACAAAATCATTCGACACTCTTTCGACGTACATAACAGATCAGGGGAACTTGACGGAGGCGATAAAGTCCCTTCGAAAATAGCATGGCCGGGGGTAGGAACCCTTTGCCCAGAGTATCGATCGTAGGGAAAAGACTCCGTGCCCGTCTAATTTTAGTTCTCCGAAGGGAAAATCACGTAGGAGGCAGGGCATCTCCCGTCCCGTTACTCCGCCGACTAACACCCGCAACACCCAACAGATGTTACCTCGCGCCGCGCGATTAGGCCTCTTAGCGAGCAGAGCCGGTGGGCCGGGGTAGCGTGAAACGAAAATGTGTGCGGTTATGCGGGCGTACCGTATTTGCTGCGCATGTAGATAATGAGAGTCAGAGGATCGCCGACGCGAACTGGTCCAGCCACTCTAGTTCCAGTGGTCCCGTAACCGTATCTGATTTCCATGTAGCACTCCGGTGGCTGCAGGGTGAACACTACGGGATTTCCCGTCGCCACTCTGGAAGAAGATACTCGCGTTAGGATCCTGGGAGAGCAGGCCGCCCGTTATCTGCCAGTGGGTCGGGGATATTCCATCGGTTCAGTTACCGAATTCGTGGGCGACGGTTTAACTTACTCGACGTCGAGAAACGGAAAGGTGACGGTCTTCCAGAAGTCGTAGCCGTACTCGCAAGTCACTTTGAAGTGCTCGTCGAATTCCTCCTCTATCAGTGGGTTGTACTGCACCGTCACGGTATTCCACATTAGGTTTTTCTGCAAAGCACGGGGCAAATCGTGAAACGAGAAGAAAATGATAACTGCCGGGATATTAAGACACGCTCTTTGGCTGGAGCTAGTTTAGAGTACACAGTTCCAGCAATCATCCCCGAACCATCGCGGATCTCGATTAATCGCGGTTCAAGCAAACAGGCGCGCGCTAGAGCGGCGGCATAAATCACGGGAGGTTCGCGGGTGTTTAATTAATCATAACCAGGAGGTAACAGAATTATTAACATCGGCGTTCCTTTATGATCCGCAGCCGCTCTGAGCGGGGACGGGACGGTCGCGTGTATTAATACGTCGTGCCCCGGCACGCGGTGGATCGTTAAACGTCAGGCAGGGTGGACGATCGCGAGATAAGAGCCGAACGAAGGGAGGATTTTTTCGCGGCGCGTTAATCATTATTATTCCTTGTCAAACGTGCTCGGTACTCACGCTGAGATCGTAACGACTGTTCCGAGGAACACGGTCGAGTTTACGTACCGTAGGATTCTTTCTGCTGTCCTGATGATGAGTGTTCTCGCCGAGGGTGCCGCACCGATTCAGCTGAATGTAGAACTCGTAGTAATCGCGGCCCGTCCCGTTAACGTACATGCAGTCGGGATCGTACGAGTAGCCTGGAATTAAAATCCATCGTCCTTGGTCACAGGTTCTTAATCATTCGCCGGGCAACGCCTCGACACATTCTCCTCTCCCGAAAAATAGTCGCTCCTCAAAGCGGTATGCCTCTCGGAAACGAATTAAGGTCCCCCGCGTGCCATTGGGGTGAAGAAATCAATATTCCCTCCCCTTCCGGTGCCTCAACCCTCGTCGCCGCGCGAAGGAAGCTCCCGGGGGGAGGGGGGGGGGGTTGGTACGGTAACGAACGGTAACTGTATGGAACAGCAATCGCTCGTCGAGCCTCCGAGAGACACGCACAGAGTAGAATAGTTTGGAATCACGGCGATGGTCAACAAGGGCGTGCTATTTCCAGGCGCATCGCGTGCACCGCGGCGCCCAGATGCAACGCGTCATACTTGTTTCAAAATAACGGAAGCGCACCGTCCGACCGTGGTGCGCGGACTGTTCCGCCGCGGACGAGGAGGAAAGAAAAATGAGGGGAGAAAAAAGAGGGGAAATTCTCTGCCCTCGGGAACGAGATAGCTTTACGATAATTTCTGCCATTAGCTCGTCAGCGTGTAGCAGTTCGATCGTTGTGTGTCCGCAGAGATAATTGCGGATGCCGCGCCGTGGCCGTGCGGTCGTACGGTGTCAGACGTGATATTACGTCCGTTCGATCGACTTTAATGCGGCTGCCCGCGCGAGCACGTCCACGATCCTCGTCGCGATGTTAATTTCAAGAGGGCCTCTTCGTCTTACCTGCCGAGTAGAGCAGCCCGGTGAAGGAACCGTTGAAGCCAATCCTGATCTTCATGTAATCGTCCTGGCATTCCGCCTCGATGTCTGCAACAGGGAGCGCAAGAGGGGTGTTTCTCGTTAATCACCAGTGAAAGCATAAAGCGGGGCGATGTAAAATTTAGAGCAGGGTATCGGTAAATTTTCCCAATGGACGAGATTACTCTCCCTCCATTGACCCCAATTATCACTCGGCTGGTCCTGGCGACGCGCGAGCCAGCGATCCAGCCCGAAAGTCCGGTGTCGTAACTGTCGGAAAATCGGGTATCCGGTGGGCGAAAAGCAGCGGGAAACCGGTCGCCGATGACGAGTGAAAGTAAACCGCCGAGCCCCGACTTATAGGCGCTCTTCGTGGTAAGGGGCCGTTTCCATCGTAAACGACGTAATCCAGCGGGAGTGTGGAAGATGGACTGCGCTAGATAGAGGCTGGCGATAGTCACAGTCGAGGTGCGCCTCGATGATACAACTTTTCGCCCGGCTCGCGCGTTCACTCCGCGGGTCTGCGGCGTGCTGGTGCACGCGTTTTCCACCGGTGGATGGTATGCACGCACGCTGATTAGAATTGCGGATACGTGCTTTGTGTTCACCGGCCGGTAAAACGTCCGAGTGTAAACAATGGAGGCTGTTACGCAACGCCGATACTCGCTCGAGTACTTACGCGACGACCACCAGCACTTCGACTGCGGGGCAAGATTTTTCACCCGCCATTTCGTCCGTGACTTTTAGACACTCTGTAATGGAGGGCCGATGGATACTCTTATCGAGCGCACATACACATCCACGCGGGGGGAAAGGAGTACGACGCGTAGGAAGAGCACAGGCGAGTGAAGACTCGAGGTGCTTTCAAAAGCCAAGCCATTCAACATTGCAGAAATTGATGCCCGCTGTTGGGATTCAATTATAGGAATACCAGACATCTGTCTCACTCAATCATTGTCCCCTTTTTCTCGTCGGCCGTTCCGCAGAAGCTGCGGTTCATCGCCGGGGAATGGTTCCGCTAATCGTTCGCGTGCCCTTGTCCCCCACCAGCGTATTATTGCAATTAGGAGCGCTCGGTGCGTAACCCTTTGGCCCGCGAACCTAATGCCCCGTTCACTTTCGATAAAAGCTTCCTCGAGCGGGCGAAAATAAAAACGCGAACGTCGGGGCGATGGGAGCCGGCAGAAGACGGCGACGATGATGATGAAGAGGAGGCGAGGAAGAAACGAAATGAAGTCGGACCCCGAGGTCGTAGACTCGACTGTGCAGAGGAGAGGATACATTAAACCTAATGGGCCTTCTTTCGCGTAATTGACGATACCGCGGGTGGCCGCGTGTGCCCCGCGGAGAGGGGCTTTACGACTTCATTGAACCTACGAACACGGTCATGGAGAACACGTGGAATTCATCAACAATAATCCTTCCTGCCTCTTCGATTTCTCTCCTTCGAAATCGCCAAATTAAACGAGTTGCCGAATCAATTTCCCCGAGGAATTGCGATCGTAACGATTGACGGAGAGCACAATGAAACATGAATTACAAAATTAGGAAGATTGCTGGTTCCGTGGAGAAGAGGTGGATTGCAAAGGTGGCTTCGATCGCCGCGATCCAGGAGCGGATAATGGCGATCGAAGGATCGAACGATCGAACGAGAGGCGTCGGCGACGTAGACGCGTCGTCGAAGGCGTGCTCTCGATGTCGGGAGTGCCGTAAGACTTTCCGACACCGTTTTAATTGCGTCCACTCTAACGGTAGCCATTCGCCATCGCGTTCTGGATCCCGGAGTGTCGGGACGCTGACGTCCAGCGACGCTCCGGCCGATTCTGCTGGACCGATCGATCAGCGGGCCTGGAACGTTTCCTGGCTCGGGGCGAGTAGGTACACACTACGATTCGATCTCTCGACAGCCACAGAAATAGCAATAATAACGGGTCGACTTTGTGTAATAACGGTGTCCGAGGGTGAAAGCAATTGCCTTCTTGTCAGAGCTGAAGTGTTCCTTTGTCTTGTCAAGGCTGACGATAATGGAACGCGAATGCGATGAAGTTCGTTTCGAGGGCACTTGGAAATCTTTCCGAACAAACGAATCACGCGTATTGCTTTGGGGGGGGGGGGGGGGGACGTTGCATTGTAAACATCCTTTGATTAATTTGGAAAAAAGGGAAATGTGTAATCAGTTGATATCTTAGTGGATGGTAATAAGTTGCGTAAGCTTTGCTTCTACAACTTCTCGCCTCAGCTGTTCTATTAAAAATCCTTAATTCATCATTGATTTACTCACGTTGCACTCTCGTTGTGTTGGGTCTGTATCTCCTGTGCTCGCGGTCCCAAGTCTCTGGATGTCTCTTCCAATCGTCGTCACCGACCACGCCCGTCCCACCGCTTCCAGCGAGACCTTGCAGACCCTGAAGTGTCTGAAGAGCTTGGAGGTTTGGACTCAGAGGTCGTCCCTTCAACGATGGCACCGGCACGTAAGCTGCACCCTCGCCAACGTACACCACCTTTGTATAAAGTAACGAATCATTAGGCAAACTTTTCACTTTCGGCCAACTTTCAATCTAAATGAGGAACTTGATCGAGTTCGAGCATTGAACACGGGATAAGGAAAATGACAGAATCAACGCAGGAAAAGAAACTGAGAAAAGGGAAGGCACCGCCGTGCGTAACACTTTGCGAGCTGGTTCTTTTCGAGTGTGAACAGCTCGAAACGTTGGTTGGAGACCGGGCTGGTAGGCCAGTTTTTCAGTTCTTGATTTTTAATAAATTATGTGGGCGAAATATCATTAAACCGGTTAGTATATTTGATAGAGCATAGATTTGGCTATCTGATTAAATTATTAATGTTGACTCAATGTGGCAACAATTAAGGTATTTTAATGTTTTTCTAACACCTTCCATGCTGGGCAACCAGTCCCATGGCGCAGGATAATACACGGTTTCGCTTGTCGCGAGAATGCAACCTGCGGCTTCCATCAGCTTCCTTCGTATTCCTCTAAGTTCCTCGGAGGAAAAGAAGAATGAGAGGAGGAGCTGCGTCTTGTGCTTGTCAGCGGAACGACATGCAATGCAGCTCGAACGAAAAAGAGAAAGATCCTCGCGAAATAAACCTTCTTACGGGACATCAAAAGGAATCGCAATTATTGGCTCCATGAATGCACGAGGAGTTGTCAATCCTGACATCCTGGAGAAATAGTTGCGCCTCCAGATGACGGTTTGCTGCCTGGTGCATACGATTAGGTTGTCACAGAAACAAACTCAAACGAGTCTGGTATTTACGTATCAATTTTTTGCCAGCTCCTACGTCTTCTAATCAGCACCGATATGAAAGTGAGCGGCGGACAGAAGAATTTCGCTCCTCCTTTTCTGATTCCCTCGCGCCGTGCAGCTGTAGGTAGACGCGTACTTGGACGAATCAGGTAGAAGGAGGCACGTGGTTAGCGGTGAACACGAGCGAGCGCTAAAAACTCGCAAACAACCTCTACACGCTCGCGCTGGTCGAAACAATCGTGTCGTTACACGCTCTTCTTCTCTCGCCTTTTACCCCTTTTTGCTTCGTTTCTCCTTCTTTTGCCTCCTACTCGTTACTCTCCCTCAGTCCCCTCTTCGCCTCCCTCGCGGTTCTTGCGTGTCTTCGGGTGAATCTTCCTCGTTCACCGCTCCTGTTGCGCAACGCCTGACATGTATCATCGCGTACTAATCTGCTCTCGTTCCACCTGGGAATGATTGCGTTTCACGGATTCCACTTTTCAGGAATTTCTGCAACTCGAGCTTCGCGGGACAAGATGAAGAGGCCAGCGAGCGTTTATGGGCCACTAGAGTAGTTAGAGGATCGTTCCTCCACTGTATCTTCTGTCCCTCCGCTTCACGGAGAGCCAGTGAGCTGCTCCTGAAGGTCTTTAGAGGTATCGTTTGAAGGAACATTTTCAGGATGGAATGCTGCTAGCGAAAGAGGATTACTAACTCATTGTCGGTCAATTTGTATCGGATACACTTGAATAATTAATCTATAGATGATTATAATCGTAACATTGAAAAAACAATCTGTTCTTATATACTTTTTCTTCCAAACTCCACCGTTTCGTAAAAAATTAATATCTTTCTAAACGATTTTATTCAGCTTCGAACCTCTGTTTGTATGTTTCTATGTTTGTTTTTATGTACATATGTATGATTCAAATCTGGCAACTTAAATTAAACCTACTTTCAACTAAACAATTGTCTTGAAACTCTACAGACGTGCGTAGTTAATAAAATATTTAAAGTGTAAAAAACACCATGGAGATTGTAGTACAACAAAACCTTTATTTTTTTAGTTTTTAGTGCATTTTTGAGTTTCTAGTGCGTTTTTTTAGTTTTCAGTGCATTTTTAAGAAAATCATTTACCATAAATTTGTTTTTATATATTTTTCGAATCTGTACACTTAACTGAAGCTATTGTAATATTACTTTAAGAAAACGTTCGAATTTCTGATATCAGAGCACACGTTGGAAAGTGACACGACCGTCCGTTTTGTAAATTTTTTTTGCAGAGCCTAATGTCATTGCTGTGGCCATACTACTCAACATTTTATCAATCTATGCGCTTAAAATATTAGTTAAATATATGTATTTTCAGATGGTAAGAAATATTTTTCGTAGAAAGTTACACTTCATTATAAAAGAATACCTTGAAAGTAGCCTTCATTTTCGACCGTAACACTCTTCCCCCCTTAAAGAACGACCCATTTCCCTGAAGCCACACCGTTCTTCTTCCCCCATTAGACGCATCCTCCGTAGATGCATTAAGATCGCGCTGAATAATCCCCTGCTTCTCGAAAGTGTTCCAAGACGAAACATTCTCTGTATCGATCATTTACATGCCTGTTCGGGGATTTAGCTCGAATTAAACTCATCAAGCTGCGCTGCCTCTTATACAGGATGTATAGTGCATTAGCAGCTGCTATCTCGTTACATCACGTTCACGTTCGCTTGTGTTTTTCCAATCTCAATACGAATGTTCACGAGCTCCGTTAAATTCCGCTGCGAAACCAGCAGGCGTCACCGTAAACGCGATCCGACGTCCGCGTGCGGCGTATTCCTTTTAAGCGGATAATTCCCTTCCGTAGTCGGTGCCTATGGTCTCTCCAATCTCATCACGACACGCGCGATCACGCGATGATTAACGGTCGCGCGGTTACGGTGTCGAAAGTCATTAGTCCAACTAGGATCGGTCAGATCGGCCAGGTGAACGCACCTAACGCGTCGCCGGGCCGGTCGCGCGCTCCTGTCCCTGACCTACACCTGCTTCGCCGCGACAATCGGATTAACCTTCGTTCCACCTCGCACAAAAGCCGCGCAGCCTATAATTCATGGCCAAGCAGCGATAAGGAACACGTCGATTTCTGTATCCATCAGCTGGACAATAATTGGCAGTTCCAGAGTAACCGTTCCTTGGTCGATTAACCATCGCTCGATTACCAGGCTTGCTGTACGTGCTGGCAGAGATGTGCGAAGTTATAAATTCTGCAGCTAAGTGGCGGCTGAGAACAGTGAGAACCGGAGGGTTCTCCCATCTCTGCCGTGTCCTATTTCAGCGTTTCGTTGATTCTTCGACGGGGTTAGTAAGAGAAGAAGCAGCGAGATAGCTACAGCTTACCTACGACCCTTGCTTTCCCGCCTTTTTTTCCTCGACGTCCTTGCCTCGACGCTCGAAGGTTGTTTACTTGAACGCCTGGGATGGGGTTGACCCACTCCCCTATTTCTCGTCCACTCGCTCTTACACGCGTGGTCAGCGAAATCGCAAGGTCGCGGCCCAGTCGCGTGTTAAAGTAAACAAGCTTCGAGTCCGAGACAAACGACCCGGAAAAATGTGGGAAAATAAAAATCCAAGGTAAAAGAGAGTCGTGAGTCGTAAGGAACGTCTGTCTTATTATTTCGCACCTCTCACTTTGCTCCCATTCATTCCTCTGACGAATGCACGGAGTCCTAAAGTCGGACGCTGCGGAATAGGGTGTGTCGGTTTTTAAAAACTGGGTTTGAAAACCGTTCTTTTTTATAAATTTGTGAAATTCGCAAACCCGCTTTTAAAATTTAAAAAAAAAACGGTTTTATATATTAGAATTAATATGTAAAAGTGAATTAATTATTTAATTAGAAACGATAACATTTTGATTTGAAATCGCCTCGGACACAAGCATATTGTAGTGGGTAACAGTTTACTGTAAAACTAATCTTCATCGGTTTATATTTTCGGAAGAAAAATACTAAATGAAATAAAGATTTATAATTTATATTTTGTACGAATTTTAGTTAGGGTAACGCATACAGATATTGACCCCTATAAAATGATTGACCCTCTTCGCCAAGAAGTAGGAATTATAATATAATGTTTTTTTTTATATAATAAAATATAATTGTATTCGGAACAAAAATATCTGGGCCACCGAAATATAGATATATTTTATTATATAAAAAAGCATTATATTATATTTCCTACTTTTCGGTAAAGAGGATCAATCATTGTATAGGGGTCAACATCTGCATGCGTTACCCTATTTTAGCTTTTTTTTTTCACTTGGTTTTGCATGCAGTATATTTTATTGTGTTATATTTTTGTAGATCCATAAATATTAAATGAACTCAAAAATTGTACGGATTTGTACGGATTTTAGTTATTTTAATTTCTTATATTTATTTGGTTTTGTGTAGATAGAGTATATTTTACTTTGTTATATTTTTGTAACTCCATAAATATTTTTAAAGAACTGAAATTTTTTAAAATAAGTAGAAATATTTATTTTCTATTTTAATTACATTTTTGTGAAAATTCAAAAACCGTTTTTTGGGGAATAGTGGAATTCGAAAACCGGTTTTTTTCAAAAGTCGGCTTTTGTATAAACCCTATTACAGAATATGTGGTTTCGCCTTGCCGCTTCGATATAGCTGCCGAGTTTAGGACTTTCGGCGGCTTGTGTGGATACTTGAGGTTCGTTTTCTTTATCTTTAACGGCTGATTGATTTCACAGTGTTGAAGTAGATACATTAAATGCCTGGTCGTTTTCCTATTAATCTTCCACGATCCTCCGCCCCGCGAGTAATCGATGATGCATGGGAATCTTCAGCTCGGGTCTTTTCATAATCGATGCAGATTGTGCAAAGGTCGTCGCGGATTTTGACGAAGCGCAGCGAAACGAATCGAAGAAATTAATAATCACTTGTTTATAAACTTTTCTTTTCGTATCGCAGTGGCTGCCGTTTTTATACAGAGTTTCTATTCAAAGTCACGCGAAACTCGCAATGAACTGACAGGAAATTTCAAACAGTTTCAAGGTGCACATGCATGATTTGATATTTGAGGCAGTCAGAGCAACAACGGACTAACCCACATTAAAAAAGATTTTTTTTCCTGTTTTATAAGGTTCGTAGAGCCTATTGGAATACGTTATTGCTACTAATTTAATTTCGAAAAAAATGTGGGTTAGTCCGTTGTTGCTCTGACTGCCTCATTTGTATGATAGCTACTTACAGCATCGTGATCGCTGGCTTCGTGTGTCAACGCTTCCCTAGTCTCGTTGTGGAGCGAGTCATCGTCTTCGGGGCCAGATCCGCTCCCCGCCCAATAATCCTCGGTGGTTTCGTCAAGCACAGGCTCCTCTGCGTTCCCCTCGCCCTCGTTGTTCTCGTGGTTGGTCCCCTTGAAAAATCACCTTCATTTTCAATCTACCATTCGGAGGATATTGTTATCTGATACTAGCTCGTTTGTGCTTACCTGGCATCTCAGTGTCGCGACTGACAGCAGCCATACGATCGCGTATCTGTAACAGAAAAGAGACCGTCCACCTTCAATTTTACTCAGATCTTCGGTGGTAGGTATCGGTGGCTTTATCTGGGGCAGTTTATTAGAGATCGAGCAAAGGACACAACGGTCGTGGAATCTTACTATCTACTTGATCGAGTGGCTTGTACCACTCTCTCCTCCCCCCGATGTCACGGCTCTTTACAGAAGCTCGTTGATCTCCTTGGGAACGCGAATTCAAGTAAGTCAGCATTATGCAAAGGAAACCTCGGATCTGGACGTAGATATCCATGAAAAGCGAGTCCAAGTTCTGTTCATATCCTGAGAGCGTGGGATTGCTTGAAAAGTAAACCATAACCACTGCTCGTCTCTTCTGGATGCGCGAAGGGAACACAATCCCCCGTGTACGTGCACATAGGTTTCCCGAAGAATCCTCCATTACCCCGTCATTTCCCAAAGAAACGTGTGGCCTGAGAATCGCGCTTGGCCTCACGTCGCGGTCGCCCGAGCGATGCACGTCCGTTTGCGCGGCGAACAGCCCGCGGGCAGACGCGTAGGTAAGTACCCACGGCGATAAGGAAGGACAGCAGCCGATAGAATCGCGGGAAACCATAATCGTATCGTTGGGACGCGTGACTTGGTGAAATCGCGGCTGGAGATCGAGGGAATCCTCGTCGATGCGTCATGCGAATGCGTGGCTCGCATGCGAAACCGTGTACGAAGATGCTAGACCGAAAATGGCCCCGGTCCACGAGGCTGGCAAGCCGCGGACCTCATGGGAACTTCCCATAGACAGTGGAAGGCACGAGGGAGAAGCTGGATGAGTCACCAAGAGGAACGCGAAGAGGAACGAGAGGCGAGCAAGAGGATGCTCAATCTTGTTGGATGAGACGTAACGCGTTCCGAGCCGTGTCAGCTCGGCTTCCATAGAATCAACCGACGAATTCGTTCTTCCTCTACCCTCGACGAACTTCCTCTCCCTTTTCGCTTTACCTCGCGGCTGCCCTCGCTCCTGCTCTCGTCCTTGCTCCGTGTCTGCACTTGATCGACTTCCTCTCTACACTGTAACGGGTTTCTTTCTTTGACATCGATCTCGCCGGTGTGAACCCTCTGCGGTCGGTCTGTCTCGCCCGATCGACTTCAGGCGCGAAGTATATACGCACAGTGCTTTGAAGTCTAAAAGGAACGCTCTCAGCTCCTCTCATCCTTCCCGGAACACTATCCCTCGCGCCCTTCAATAAGCTGGCTATAATCGTTACTATATTACTGTGTACCAACGTGGCATTTAGGGCCCCGTAATCTCTGCTATTCGGTTAAACGCGCGGTAGCATTATCTCCTAATGGCAGGAACCAACTCGCCTTCGCGCCTTTTAATTGCGAGCAGCAGGTTCCCGCGGAACGTCTGCAGCATCCCTCGGCCAGAATGCCTCGGTTAAAAGCGTGGTCTATGAACTGTAACGCCGGGCTGTTTCCACGTATGCACGCCGGCGCGGAGGTTTCGCGGGGCAACGAAACAGAGAGAGAGAGAGAGATCCCCGTTCCTGGCGCGGGGTGAATGATGCATCCTGGGTCTTTCGTGTGCTGCCGCGAAAGAAGCAAGTAAGGAGCGTATCTCGGGCTCGTTAAGACATTTCGTGCGGTTTTTCTTGTTTGAGCCGCGCGAACGGATCATCCTGTTCGCTCGGTGTAATTATTATTTGCTCGAAGGCAGTGCAGGTAAATGGAGCGGAAGGTGTTAGTCGTGGGACGCGCGCGCGCGCGCGCGGATCGTTGCACGGAACGCCAGGATGGCAGTTAATCACGCGGGGTCGCGCGAGCTGCGCACTCGACGGACCTCGAATGTAGCTCATCTTTTCATCGTCGCGTGGGCGGACGTCCGTTCCTTCGTTTCCAAACCAAACGAATCCCCCCACGCCACTATTTTCGCTTCCCTAAGCGATCCTCGACATCAATCATCGATCGACTCCTACCTGCCTGTCGACGAATGCTTGATAGACTGCGTTACTCCTACACTGACTCCAGTTAGATCTCGATCTGGAGGCACCAGATTACTCGGATAAGAAGCACTTGCCAGCCTACGTTAACAGAACATTTCTTTGCGAATGCCTCTTACTAGAACACGCTACAATAAAGTTTGACCACAGGGTTCGGCAACACCCTCCGCGGATTCAGCCTGGAATTACGTGCGTGGTTGGGCAGCGAGGAGGAAACTGCCCCGAAGCTGTATCGAGGACCGATCGTCGTTCGATTCCGTTATCCAGCGTCAAGTAGCGGATGCCTCGGAACGCTATCAGTCGCCAGAAGGCACCGCGCGGCGGAAAAGCCAGAGATAGGCCGTGAATCCGCGTCATCGTTCGGGAGAGAGAAGCGTAATTACGTTCGGCCCGCTCACGTGGTCAGGACGTCGTCGTTCGATCGAGCGCCGATTATCGCCGCCGACGCCCGCGGGGCAGTTCTCCGTGGAAGAAACTTCAACCTGGGTGAAACTTAAAATCAGCTTGGAACTGTACAGTCAAGCACTCGAAAGTTTGATCGCCGCGACTATGTTTGCGTGAGAGATATTAATATTTTGTGAAATTCTCTTGAAGAGTTAATGGATATTTATTTCCTTTCTCTGTAGGGCCCAACTGTGTTAGCGTCTGTCACGCGTTACACATTCCAAGGATTTGTAAGGTTTTGATGAATTGGGGGAGACCGGGGCTGGTTGTCTCAAGGGGTAGGTTGACTAATTGTTAATAACTTTGCACCGACATATGCTCTATTACGGAAAGATTCACTGTAGTAAGAAGTCACTTCTACTATGCCGTGCGTCTGTACGTAAGTAAATATTTTTTCTTAAAGATTTTATTTTTTCACGGTTTATATAGTTACAATAGAATAAATGTTAAGGAACTATTTTAAAATTTGTTCATTGGACCATCTATTGACATTGTATTTTTTTGTACATCAATAATTGAAGATTGTATAGATTATTGGAGTCAAAATGATCGGTCGGGGCTGGTTGACTAATAAGGTTTAAATTGTTATTTTGTTATTCATAAAACAATTTTTATTTTTTGTTTAAGGATGTATCGGACGTACAATATTAGACAAAAGTATATGAAATTTGAAATAGTTGGGGTCTTATTTTTACTCCTAGGAAGGTATTTTTCACTTTACAAATGCTTTCTCAAGCATTATTTGCTAAACTTTTGGCAGTGAAAATGCCCAGAATTCACAATTTTCACAAGTTATAATTTATTTCTTTAAAACGGTGTAGTGAAAACAATTGAAACTCTGCAGATATTTTCATCTACCCATATACTACATATACAAAAAAATTGAAAACATTGGTACCATTTTTTCAACATTGTATCAGCTGTTTTATCTGTGAAGATCGTCTCTTTCTATAAGAGTACGCGTAAAATTAGTGAAAATTAAAATCGTTATAACTCAGCAACCGTTTAGTGAATTCGTTTAAAATTTTTGGAGCACATCAGGAAGATTAGAAAAAACAATCTTACAAATTTTCATCAACTTGGTACCATTTTGAAAATAGGTCCAATACATCCTTAAAGGGTCTAGCCGGGTAAGCATAGGGAAAACAGCCCCAGAACCAATTTTAGTATTTATGTGTACCAAATAATGCTCTTTGCCTAAAAAATCACTGAGAGAAATTTCAGATCTCTACCCAATTTGGTTAGGGTGATATGGGGATATTAGCCCTAAACTTTACGCTATGTTATAAATACATCATAATTAATGTTTAAGTTGAAAAAATGTTCAGCTTATTATTCAAATATGAAAGAAAGAAATGAATATTTTATAATGAAACAACTCTTGAGACATTGTGTTAATTTATTACCACTGATATAAGTTACTAATAACATTTTCTAATTGATTTTACCTACACATAGTCAACCCACCCCATACTGTAAGTCAACCAACCCCGATCACGGGGCTGGTTGACCAGCATGGAAGGTGTTAGAAAAACATTAAAATACCTTAATTCGTTGTCACATTGAATCAACATTAATAATTTAATCAGATAACCAAATGTATGCCCTATCAAATTGACATTTCGCCCACATAATTTATTAAAAATCAAAAACTGAAAAACTGGCCTACCAGCCCCGGTCTTCCCCATCTCTGTTTTCTTCGACGAAAGAATTCCAGCGATAACATTTAAGCGTTTCAAACTATAGCTACCGTAGCCTCATTACACGACCATAATCCCGTCCTTACACCCCTTCTCATCGAGTTCAGTTAATCAGGACCTCCAAGGAAGCATCTAATCCCCAGCAGAAAAACAGAAACCACCGTGTATGGACGGGAAGTCCTCGCAAAACCTCCTTACCTCGCATGATCCATAAATATCTGGCGTAGAAAGCGCAGCGTCACTGTCGAAAACCACCGCGGGCGCAGCCCTCTTCACGCATGATTAGCAAATCCCACCATACGAGCAACCGCGCCGACTAATAGAGAATCCGATGTACCTAATTAGAAACACGAGACCGAGTAGCGGTTGCAGGAGCGTCTTAATCAGGCTTTTAACATTAAGCGCGAGATATGGTCGCCGTGGTCCAGTCCAGCGGAGCACGGAAAAGCCAGCTTCCCCTCGTAACTTGGAAAAGTAGTAGGCAATTCGGAGCGAAGGTTTATCCCCGCGAAGTGCGCGGATGTCTTTGCCCGCGGCGATTAATAAGCTCGCCGCTCGGGCTGAAACTGTGAGAACCGGACAGAGGACAGGTTCAACACAGGCTCGAATTTCCAGCCTCCTGAAACGGTAACGCAGCTTCGTACGGAACAATTAACCCCTTCTGGGTTCGACCCCTTCACGTTACCCGCGAGGCCATGGCCGTGAACAGCAGGACTCTTTCTACGTAAAGTGGAAACCGTTCGGTCATCCCAGCAGCGATAAGATTGAAGGTTCAAGCTGCTGAAGGCTACCCTGACTCGTTAAAGTAATCCCATCGCCCGAAACCTGCGTCTGCCTATTTGCTAGTCGGGATATTTCATGGGAACCTGGTAACTTTCCCAGAATGGCCAGTTTCGAGTGACGTTCGAAGCTTTTACCCTGCATTCCAGGCGTCCGCAGCTCGTCACTGAGGCTCGAGCGAAAAATCCACCGACTTCTTGCAGCCTATAGAGCCCCTTCGCCCTGAAAAACGAGACGCTAATTGCTCGGCCGCGAACGGGAAACGAGCTTCGCGATGTTTTCCGCGGTTAATGGCTCTTTTACCGTTCTTAATCAATTCCCTGGTAACCAGGTGTCCGGGCTTCACGGTTTCGTCTGCGGGGTTAAAGTCGCTCAGTCTACGGCGGGCCATTGTACCCGACGTTTCAGGGAATTGCACACTGTGAGAACCGACCTGGGCCTGGCTTGTGAGAATCTGGAGCCGTTCGAGCGAGACAGAGCAAGTCGAGACCGCGATCGACGATTTACCCCCTTACGTTGATCGGGGGAGAACGCCATCCCCCTGCGGCAACCGTGCGTGGCGAAACACCTCGGACTTTGCGGTGACTCTTTCTTTGGCTCATCCCGCGATGGGAGAAGTCATTTTGTTTGTTCTGCCGAGAGAGAAGGTGTCTACCGTTTCCCTAGTCGCGGAACAATCTGAAATCTATCTGCGGGAATTCCAGCTGCCGATGAAAGGAAACATCCGGAAGTGAAAGTTGTCCCTTTCAAGAACTAAGTACCCACAGTGAGAAGAAACTTGGAGCACCAAGATCAATCGAAACCCTTCGCGGCAGGGGAAGAGGGGCAATCGAGGTTCCTGTCCTCGTAAATCCGCGCGTGAATCTCCCTCTGCTATACACAGTATCAACATGATTCACAAGGAAAGCCGCTGATCACATAAATTTCTTGCTGACCAGCCAGAGCGTGTAGCGAAAAAACGGAGCCGCGCGAATCGACGACATAAATTCATATTTCCCAGCTTTTACGCAGGATAATACGTACCTGTAAGCTACGTGCTTGCCGGCCAACAATCCGTGATTTGCGGTTAACCGCCAGCTGCCGAGGGTCCACGGCGGTGTCCTGCGCGACAGGAGTTCAAGGGGGATCGACGAATCGTAACTCTGATCCGTAACAAAGACGGGACCACGGCGTCCGGGTGTAAAATTGAACGGTATTAGATCAAGCTGCGTCGTCGTTAACGTCTAACGGGTTCTACCCGACTCATTAATTCCCAATATCGCAGTAAAACAGCCGCTAGTTGGCGGTCGCGCGACTTTAATGCGCCGTTAATGCGCGGCGATTTATAGAATTATTCAGCGCGCGAGACTAACTTAATGCCTCGTTCGATCGTCCCGCGTGTAATTTGTATAATTAAATTGAACAAACTCCGTCTATGGGTCAGCGAAGTTCGCGTGACGAATGACAAACGAACGCGAGACGAATCTTCTCCATTTAATAGGGTAAACTGGGGTAAGCTCGTAGTATAGGTTAGTCTGTGATACTTTTTCATTTATCTGCAACTCGAAATTCTCTGACTCAATTTAGATGGAGCAAAAGCTAACAGACAGCGTTGATCTTCTAGTTTATGTTGCGGTAAAATAATTAGTCAAGTGAAGTTAGTGTGATAGAGTGAGAGAACATTTTGTTCCAGTAGCGCATTGTTCGTGAAACTTTTCGTGCTGGTTGTGGACGATCGCTTGTTTATGTATTATATGTGCTTTAGAAGATAAATTGAAAGTTCAAACAGCAGGTAAGTGATGGTAAAATGACACTTTAACAAGTCTTGCTCTTGAAATTATCATACACTAAGGCATCAGTGTTATTTTTGCTTATGAAAAGTGACTAAATTCTTATTTTTCGTGTGCCTGAGACTGCGTTTCTGATTGCGCTGTTTGAGAAATTCTGATGGCCAATACCAGAAACAATGTTTCCTTACGTCTCAGACATCTAACGATCATGAAACGATTGATTATACGCAAAATAATAATAATATAAAATAATGTAAAATCATTTAAAATAATGTAAAATAATATAAACAAGTAGCTGGTGAACATATATCGGGCCAGCGGGGACTATCACGGAGTTACCAGAGTAGGGGAAAGGTGGGATAGTTGATCATCAGGGATACATGATCACGTCAGTTTTTTAATTAATATATTGGTAATTTGTGCCTGCTGTCGCGTTATCGTGGTAATGTTTGCATTATCTGCACTTCATCGTCTGCACTTCATGTTGCAGTTGTCTTTCGGGAGCATAGAATAATGTAGTTAGTAGCTTCGATCTTATTTGCAGCCGAAAAGTATATATTTCGGTCACCTTGATCTTCCTCCTTTTCGACTGAATGTTGCATTTTCAACGATTTAAAATATATTAAGTAAAAACAGCCATTTCTGGTCTATTAATGCTATTTATTGCTTCAACTAAATATTCAAGGTAAGTTTAGTTTTTCACCTTCTTCAAATCGTGTGCATTGAGGGATACTTGATCAGTATGTGAGGTGGGATACTTGAACAGGTGAAAAGCCCCAGAAAAAACCATAGAACGGCTAATGAAACAGAAAAATACGGCAAAGAATGTGAGAAGGAAAATCTTTTCTCCATCATCATCTGAATTAGATGATATCTAACAATAAGTGAAATGTCTTTTAAGAATGCATTTATGTTGTTTTATGTCATACAGTTGTATGTCATTCTTCGGTTTAAATTTTTCAGTAATTCTTTCAAGTTAGTTACAGTTTACTTTCCATTTATGATATTCCCTTTATTTCATGTTATTGACTAAGATAATAAATATTTTTTAGAAAATTAATGTGTTATTTACTGTTAAAGTTCACTGATCAAGTCTCCCCTTTAGTGGGGGATAAAATTAGTTTTCACCTCTCAAATTTGTACAAGTATATTGAGAATACTCTCAGAATCGCAACTTAAGTAATTAAATAGAAACAAAGCAAAGCATTATTATTATTTTAATAAAATAGCAAAACTGTGATCAACTATCCCACCTTTCTCCTACTATCACGGAGTAACCAGAGCTATCACGGAGTTACCAGAGTATATCATGACAACTTAATTTTGTATATCTCCAATTAAATATACTTAGTAAATATCTGTTAACCTATTATTTGTTTCTCTGATGTCTGACCTATCATTATATCCTAGATTCACTTTCAGAATATGTAAATATTAGCAGTTAATAGACAAATTCTAAAACTATCACGGACTTACCCGGGTTTACCCTATTTATTTTCTCACTTGAGATCGAGAGAAGTTAGAATCACAGATATCGTTAAGTGGACGCGTCGATGTGTAGTGTCTACCTGTTCAAGGAGGCTTGGATTCTTAACTCGTCTACACGGTTTCCAGATTTCAGGTGCGATAGAGAGACGACCACTCAGTCCCGAGCGTTCCACGGACAGGTCCTTCAAAAGTGATGGTAATGAAGTCTCGGTTAGCGAATGACCGAGCGCTGGAGTATCGCGAAAATATTCAGGGTCGTGGCCTCGTCGATTAGGGTCGCCAGGAATATATGAACGGTAGCCTTAAGCCGAGCATTAATCCACGATCGTAATTCGATGTCCGCGGCCGTGCGTCATCGTTCGCTATTAGCTTGTAATGATGTAACTACCGGTGTAGCGCGACCTGAGTAAACGCTTGGAAATAGCGGCACCGTTCGCCGTGTATGCGATCGATACACGATCGTATAAATACAGGTTGGCGATCGTAGGATCGATGACCTTGAACGATCGCACCTGAATCATCGGATCGATCCCCCGAAGGGTTCCGGTGATAAGGTGCCGTTGCTTTCGTCGTGGATAATCTCGACGGCCTTGGAATATACGGTGTTCCCGAGCGATATAAAGAGATTGCCCCGATAAATTTTCATCCCCTCGACAGTTTAACGCTTTTATCCGAAGGAAATTTAATCCTTTCCGCGGCGACGGTAATTTACGACCGCTCGCGCCACTGCTGCGTCTCTAAATTCAATCTAACACGATTTGAATAACGCGAGCGTTTAATACTTCGTCCGGGTCTATTTATTATCACGGCTCAAGTTAATGAGAGCTGAGGATTCATCGCATCAGGTGTTAAATTTCACGTTAATTCTACGCGGAATCTGTTTCCTGTCGCAGGCATCTTCGGTGGACGAGGTTTAACTCCACGCAGCCTGTTTCTTCATCCTCGTGCACCGTAAGTACACGCGAGTGCGTGAAACAAACCCTTCTTTTCTTCTCCTCGCCTTTCTAATAAAGGAAAGCCCGTGACCAGGGGCAATTTACGCTACTCGAAAGCGGCTAACGACCGATAAAAATGAACGGTATCAAAGGCCCCGGCGGTGAACGCCTCTTATCGTCATTACGCTCATTACTTCGGAAGCGTTTTAGCCGGTGTCATCGATATCGTGATCGTAAAACTCTGGCCTCTTCTGTGTCGCTCCTAGGTAGCTATTACGACCATTACAGCCCACCCCGTCGATTACAATGTTCCGTGTGTCGCATAATATCATGGATTTACGCCAGCACCTAGGCACCTAGTCTCGTTCACCGCTTCTCCTTGGCGCTAGTTCCGCATTCTCTTTGGGGGGGGGGGGGGGGGGGGTGACTGTGTCTCACCGAGATCGCGTGAAAATAGGGTTGGCCGGTGACCCTGATTCGATTCTCTACCGGCAAACACGGCTTGCCAGTAGTTCCCTTCTCGATTCAATTCCGTTCCACTCGAACTCCGCGTTTCGACGCCTCATAACAGGTGTCGAAGAAGACATCAATCGAATACTTAGCTTTCTCTAACTATCCAAGGTATCGGGGCCATCGAAAGAACGATTGATTAAATTATCAACGACGTCTTGATGGAGCCTTGCTCACCTTCCCTCCATTTATCCCGGCGCACAAAGTGTCCATTAAACCCACACTTCCATCGACCCCCATCTACATCAACTGTAATCCTACCAACGACTCGCTAAATCGTCAATAACGCCTGGAACATCCCGCCGACGGGTTCGATTTATCGCGCGATACCTATCTCCGGGTTACATTGAACCGGCCCCTGCCAATATCCTCGGTCAGGGTAAGATTCGCGGCAATGAATCACCGCTCGCCAGCATCCTCTCCCGTCCCACCGCGTCGTCCTGCAACCACGCGGCAAAACCCGGAAAAATTCCCATTACGCAAGCCCGTCTTCCGTCTAATTAATATGCGTTGCGGGGCAGCGGCGTTGTCTTCATTAAGCAGTCGCATGAATCTCCGTAATCGCGTGCGAGCTGCGCCATATTCGTCCCGTTGGTCGACTCCGCTCCATTCGCCTTTCTTCGATTCATTCGCCCGTGATCGCGGCGGCCGCCGATTTGCATCTAAGCTGCAATTAAGCTACGACACCTTGCACGACGCGTTAGGTGAACCGATGGCTGTGTACGTCGAGACGAGAAGACACGGGGGAACGAGAGGATCGAGCGGGCCGAGTGGAACCAGTTCCGAGCTCCTCTGGTTACTTTTATTCACTAAGTAGGACAAATCGGTCTCGATCATAATGGGCGAAGATTTCTGGACAGCTTCGAGTATAACTTGGACGATTATCCCGCGTTGCCAATGGTGCCCGCGACAGAGTGCATTCGGATGGTTGGAAAATCGTTCTGACCTCGTTCATGGGAGATGAGTTTAAGACGGCCATCGGAGCGTGGATAAATTATACGCGCGCGCTGTTCATATTTCTTACGGACGTAATAGGAATAATTTCGCCCGGTAATGTTGAGCTGGATTTTACTCGATCGCCACGATAACAGAACCCCGACGGAATTCAATTTTACTCTTATCGCCGGCTGTTCATTAAAACGAGAGGCGCACGCGGTTCTTTGGGGGCGCGCGGCGTTATCGACGTTCTTGCGACGGAAGAATGAAATAAAACCCGGACGACGGTGACAGCGATGAAAAACCGTGCGTGATTGAGCGAGCAGCGCGGGGAAACGGGGAGCTAGGAAAGACGAACAAATGATGCAGGAGACGAGTTACCGTTGCTCTTAACCGTGCCCCGATACCACCGCGAGATTAGGCTAATGCGCCGTTCGCAATAATTATTATATTATGTACGTAGGCAGCCGGCGGGGAAAAAGAGACGCCTGGCCGCGTAGGATAACAAAAGTTCGCTTCAATCAATTCCACGCAACGTTGTAATTTACCAAAGGGGCTAACAGGTGCAATCACCTAACCCTGGCAAAAAATCATTCAAATTACTCCCGTGGAATTATTAATTGAGATGGCAGCAAAAACTTGTTTGCAGTAACTCGACTGCAACACTTGCGGATCGAAAGCTTCAATGGGCTCGGTATTGTTCTCTTTTGAAGCTGCAGTATCGAGTAAGGTGTCTAAACGGCAGCGCGCCGAGGGACTTTAACTAGCCAACTAATAGATAGTGTGCTTAACGCTCCTCGGATAGTGCCCATTAACGCAGAGAATATTCGCAAAAAGGTCTCCGTTGGAAACACGCTTCGTCAGGTCTCCCATGTCTTCCCTCATGAAGAAAGAGAGCACTGAATCTCGGTAAACACTTATTTTCGACACGTCTCGACATCTGCCCCCCGTTCCAGTTCCCAGCGGCTCAAGTGGCGAATGCCGCCAGAAACCACACGGTTCCCGCGATCGGCGCGTTCGTGTCTCGCGAGTGTCCTCGGTGCCCGATCCTGGGAAGCCGAGTTCTTCGTAGGCGGCTGACCATCATCGCGACAATTTCACGCGCGCATTTCGCGGTTGTTGACTCCGCGGGATCGCTCGCTTATCCGCCTATCCGCTTATCCGTGAAATCAAAAGGCACGGAACGCGGCCCACGGGGACGTATCGCATCCGGAAATCATCCGTCGCTGCGGCAAGCATTTTATCAGTCACGTTTCTGGAAAACATGGGGGGGGGGGGATGTTGAGACAAGGGGGGTAAGAAATATGAACGGTTGCTCCTTCGTCCCGTTGCTGTTGGCGGGCACGGGTTTACATATGTTCACCGGATGCGCGCGCTTCCCGTGTCACTCGATTTCTACTCGTTTTGCAAACGAGAGGCAAATCAACGTCTTCCTGCGGCCGCACGCGCCTTCTTCGCCTCCTATTACGAAATCTATCGCGACCAGCGGTTTCTTTTTTCCCGGCTGTGCTTGGAAAGCTTCGGTACCGTGAATACTCTCGCGGGGAAAGAAGAGTAGGGTAAACACGGGTAAGTCCGTGATAGTTTTAGAATTTGTCTATTAACTGCTAATATTTACATATTCTGAAAGTGAGGCTAGGATATAATGATAGGTCAGACATCAGAGAAACAAATAATAGGTTAACAGAAATTTACTAAGTATAATTAATTGGAAATATACAAAATTAAGTTGTCATGATATACTCTGGTTACTCCGTGATAGCTCTGGTTACTCCGTGATAGTAGGGTCGGGTGGGGCTAAAAGTCCCGTTTTTCGTATAAACTTATGTAAAATTTAGTACTAATAATCTAGATATATCTGGTGTTATATTGTATAAACTATAACTAATATGCTTTCCGTTCACGAAGTTCGTTTGTTGATACTGTTATTTTCTGTTGAGTTATACCTACCACAAAATCTTTGTCAATGCAAAATGGACTTCTTGCCCCACGCACGGGACAAAAAGTCCATTGCATAGGGTAGAAAGTCCCTAATGTCTTTTCGTGTAATATTAAACTAAACAAGTAACCAACCTCTTTTCAAATCTACAAATATTTATTAAACCAATTCTTTTTGGTATACAATATTGAAAGGAAAGCCTGACTTCTTTACCAAAAAATAAAAATATAAGTCAGAGGCTCACTTTGAACTAAAAACTAAAAAAAATCGCTCAACTAAAACAAAAACACTATTTAAAGACTTTGGCATCATTTCTTTATAGTTTGGCCATCTTATTATGAAAACAAATAATAAAATATATATTTTCAATCTGAGGGACTTTTTGCTCCAATGGTACCTCTATAGTTTCTGCGATATATGCGTTAGAAAATATTATCATTCAGCAATAAACAATAGAACATACAATCTTAACGTACTTGGCTGATACGCTTTCAAACTGTGGTTTACTTCGTATAAAACAACAAAGACGACGTATTTCTTTTAGTTTTCGATACATAAAATAACGAAGGCGTCGTGTAATTCGCACGAACGTCCAGGAGCGACTGGCGACTCTGTGGTCACCTCCGTTTCTTTCCTCTTTTTACATAGTATACTGCGAAACTCAATTCAACGTTTAGGAATAGAGATTTTGAATTTGGGACTTTTTACCCGCTGGACTTTTAGCCCCACCCTACCCTACTCTGGTAACACCGCGATAGTTCTCGCTAGCCCGTGATATGGCCATCAGCTACTTTTTTTATATTATTTTATATTATTTTCCATTAGTTTACATTATTTTACATTATTTTACATTATTTTAAATTATTTTCCATTATTTTCCATTATTTTACATTATTTTAAATGATTTTACATTATTTTACATTATCTTATATTATTGTTATTTTGTGTATAATCAATCGTTTCATGATCTTTAGATGTCTGAGACGTAAGGAAACATGGTATCTGGTATTTGCCACCATAGTTTCTGGAACAGCACAATCAGAAACGCAGGCTCGGACGCACGAAAAATAAGAATTTAGTTACTTTTCATAAGCAAAAATAACACTGGTATCTTATTTTATGATAATTTCAAGAGTAAGACCTGTTAAAGTGTCATTTTACCATCACTTACCTGCAGTTTGAACTTTCCATATATCTTCTAAAGCACATATGAGGCAGTCAGAGCAACAACGGACTAACCCACATTTTTTTCGAAATTGAATTAGTAGCAGTAACGTATTCCAATAGGCTCTACTAACCATATAAAATTGGAAAACAAATTTTTTTTTTAATGTGGGTTGGTCCGTTGTTGCTCTGACTGCCTCATATAATACATAATCAAGCGATCGTCCATAACTAGCACGAAAAATTTCACGAATAATGCGCTGCTAGAACAAAATGCTCTCTCACTCTATCACACTAATTTCAATTGACTAATTATTTTACCGCAACATAAACTAGAAGATCAACGCTGCCTGTTAGTTTCTGTTCCATCTAAATTAAGTCAGACAATTTCGAGTTACAGATAAATGCAAAAGTGTCACGGAGTAACCTGTACCACGAACTTACCCGAGTTTACCCTAACCCGGCGTTTTGCAATTCTATTTCTGGGGGATGTTTAAGACAGCGGAGGTGGTGCACAATGAGCAGGCTGTCTAGCGAAAAACGACCAAACAGGGGAGAAACTGGGGCGACTGTCCATTTAACTGTTCCGCAACATCGGTTTAATAATGATAAAGATTCCCGTTGAAAGTTTGCAGAAGTTCGCAACGCGCCTACACGCCTGTCAGAGGCGCCGCCGGGGAAGTTGGCTCGTGTACCCGTTTGCTTGGTTCGCGGAGAGGCGAATTACCGGTACCGAAAAAACGACGATTTGCTCTGCTAAAGGGGTAACGGTCGCACGTTTCGTTGGTCGCGGCGGACAAAGATGCCGAGCGCGGAGCAGATATCGAGCGTGTCCAGAAATAGACCGTGGACGATTCGGACGATAATTGCGGGCATCGATCGGCCGTCCAGGCCAGCCCCGATACCCGAAGAATCCGCTGCTAACGACGCGGCTCCATCGGCGAATTCCGGGCCTCGATAAATCCAGCTGGAGCAGGAGACGAGCGCGGAAGAGAATGTTTGGTCACGCGTGGTTGCGGCCCTTTAGAGCGGACACGGGGCTCGACCGACGAACGGTTGCCTCGCTGAATCGGCATTAGGCCCCCGATTTACATGTTACATAAATTACGCAGCATCGGAACGCGTTCTGCGAGGGAAACAGTTATCCTCCGGAGTCGTTTCATTCTCGTTTCTATCGGTTAAAGTGGCGGAGTCTTCACAGCCCGCTCACTTTATTAGGCGAAATCGTCCAGTGGCGTTTATCGACAGCTCCGCTCACCTTCTCTCCTGGCCACCATCTCCACTTCGCTCGTGATATTTTGGATACCGATTTATAATAGAAGATGAATGCCACTTGCAAGTTTGCAACTGTTCCATTTGGTCGCCTCATTGTATTCCCTCCATTCGCAATAAGGCTCCCGCCCGTAAAGTTCGCGCAGCCACAGCTGAGATGTAATTCCGCTCGAAAATTAACCCGCATTCGTGGAATTCCACTGGGAATGCTCGCGGAGGAATCCGCGCTCCCAGAAGTCCGTGTACTTTCGAGCAGGCGGGAAAAGGTGGCTTCGTGACAGGAAACAGAAGAAGGAAGCGCAAAAAGTTACACGGTGCATTTTCCTGGAAATTCGTTTGATAAATCAGCGGTGGCGATCGCGGCCGGGCGCACGTCGCGCGATGATTATCGGGTTCATTAATTTCTTCTCGATCGGCCGGCACGATTAGTCTCCGGCGATCACGCGCGAGGAAATATAAAGTTTTTATGGCCACGCGGTTCGCGAGCAGTTTTAGGTGGATTTCTTGTCAATGCCAGGTATAATAGCTTCGCCTGAAATCGTAAAGGATGCTTCCACCTGCCCTGCTCGTCCTGCTCTCCATTCCTCTTCCTTTTCTTCGACTACCTCCGCGTTCCCGCGGTACGAGTCCAACTGGATCAGAACCCTGCCGTCTTGAAGACGACGTTAACACCTCCCCGAGGCGTACGGCCGCGTACATCCGCGCGGATAATTTTAACCATTCCTTCCTGGTGACGATGCTTAACGGGAAGCTTTCCTAATTTAGTTTGCCAAGTGGAATGCCAGCGAGACAGCTCTGATCCGCCACTGGAGATAAACGAAGTTGCTCGGGCAGGTGTTGCTGGCGACGCGTCGCGTGAACTTTTTCTGTAACTGCATCAGTGATTTTACACACTCAACGTAGGTAAGTCGTAACTCGCGCCAGTTCTCTGTCGTGGATAAGTTCCTTTTTCTCTCAACGATTCCGATATCGCCACGCCAATATTTCAACCTTGCTTCCCCACTCTCGATTCACTTGAAACCTCAACTAGAAAACACGGATAATCCTCTGAGAAAGTGCGTCCCCTTTCCTACCGAATTGAAAGCAGGAATCGGAATAATATCAGAGGTGGCGTTCGTGGCCGTCCCGTCGGTGACCACGTCGCCGTTCCCATGAAGTCGGTCTCGATCTTCCGTCAGAAATCTCGAGCGGGCATCGCGGGGCGAGCCACGGGGCACAGCGTAACGCAATTACAAGCACGAAGGAAAGTATCATTATCATCCGCGATCCGCTTGTCACGGCGGGCCGCGGTCCGGAGAGGGTCGGAGCGCTGTGGCGGGATTCACGGGGGCGCGATTAAAGTCCCGCGCGAGAAAATATTCGCTCCCTATTGAATTCGCCGAGATAAAGGAACGATACCGGGCCACGGTTAAACAGTGGGCTGGGAAATGGGTCGGAGCCACGTTACTCCGCCAGCTTATCTCATTTCGCATAGTAGCTACCTGCCCGCCTTTTTCCTCGCCCTCTTGCCCCGTTTCCCCGCCGCTGAGGATCGGATATTATAACTGTTTATTTTAATCTACATCATCGGCATCTACGCAACGATAAATCTCGCTGGACTCCCCGTACCATCGGTCTTCTTCTATCGCTTCTTCACTCGCTCCACCACCATCATACCTTGCTCCTCCGCCCCGTCCCTCTCCTACCAAGGTAATTTGCCGTACTTTCGTTCGTGCCTTGTTACGCAGGAAACCGGCCGCCGGAACAATGCACGGTCTTATCTACTTGCGCGATCTGCAGATCGACCGACGATCCACCTCGCGGAATGACCATTAATAACGAATCACAGCCGGGTGATTTTAGGCTCGATACGGGGCGTTGATTTCTTCTCGCGCCTGATTGCGTCGTCAAAATCGACGCCAGGCTTTCGCGGAGGAGCTGTCAGTCTCGTTTCAAGTAGTTTCGAGGAGCTTTGGAAGATTATAATTTGTGGTTAGGTAGATTATCCGCCAAATCGTTGCAGCTCCCTCGGCCTTCGCGGCTGGAGGCATCAATTTCCCGCGAAACGGACGTCGCATCCACCGTTTCGCTCTGTTCCGAGCGGAGGAACTGTATCCTGCCCGCGCGCAGCCGATGAGGCGTCCCCGTACCGTTAGGAGCGTACCTTCCCTTCTCGGTCGCGCACCTGTGTCGATCGTTAAACACAAAATCACATCCATAACATTTGAATCCCGATTTGAGATCGCGCCAGCCTTCTCGCCGCTGGAAACCGCTCTCCACGGTCTCTTCTTAATCGTCCGTTTACCGTTGGCAGCGGAAATCTCGCGCAGTCTAGGCGAGGAAAGCGCCAGTGAATCGTTCTCCAAGGACGATCGACACACCTCGTCAACCGAATCCGGCATTAGTCACGGTGCATCTCAATCGGGGAATGTATCGTTGATAACTACAAGCTCCATATCTTCAAGGCGAAACCATTTTCCGTCATCCCGAACGTCCAATTGGAGTAACACGAATTTAACGAACTCTCGCGAGGGAGCGTTGATACGGGTCACTCTCTGGTCATTCCTGGAAGCCCGGTATCTCGTGAATTCATCTCGTGAGACGGGCAACGCTGCGAGAGACTAGCACATTGCAGGTAATAATACCGCGTGTTGCACACGTTGCAGGTAATAATAGCGCATCTCGAGCACATTGTAGAGAATAATAACACATCCTGACCCTCGGAGATTTACTTTTCACGGATGCGAAAGCACCTTAGCTCGCGTTGTGCCGCATTGTATGCAGGGAAAACGGAGATACAATAAAGATTGCGAGTCGGTTTCCATCGAACCTGTATGGATCTCGCAGCCGGATAACGTTATGCAAATAAAACAATTAAAGCGTACAAATCATTGCTCTCCCTCGCTTTGTCGGCGAATGATAATCTCGGGACAAAGCGAGCGAGGAAGGAAGATCACGGAGAAGGTGAAGAACAATGCTACTTGACCCGTGACGGTAGAAATCATCCGAATCGTGGAACAAGATTTTTTCAGAACGAACGGAGGTAAATAGTCAAGATACAGAAGCACCATCCTGACTCCACGTTATTCCTGGTTGAAGAAACGTTTTTCCCAGTTTACTGCAAGGTGATAAATTATTCTCGCGGCACGTGGCCGGCTCTCGGATCGCTCGTTACTATTTCAACCGCATACGGTAAACGCTCATTAGTCGGAAAGCAACGCGTGCGTCCGCACCGGCCAATACTTCCCGCTAACGATCAGCCGGCTTAGTTCTTTGTAATCCTCTCGGGCCGACCGGAAACATTGAAACGCGAGAGCGGAGGCCGCGAGTGGAAAAAGAACCGAAACTCGGTCGTTCCGATGAACGAGCCACCATTCGATCTGTTTTATCGGCGATCGTTACGACGCATTATAACCCTGCTATTATCAGCGATTCTGCGCGAGATCTCGTTCTTTAAAACGAACAGGATCGCGAGAGTGTTGAACGCGAGCGATGCGCAGTTTCTCACGGCGTAGCTGAACGGCGAAAAACACTCGCGAGGGCAGAAGGGATCGAGCAAGAACCTCGATGGAGGCAGCGGCTGCATAGGGGGGCATAGCCGATGGTTAATTAATCAGCAAATTGATTAATAGACAACGGCCGCGGGAGAAGCGGCGTGAGAGAAAAGAAGAGCGAAGGTTTGAGGCGCAGTGAAAACAACAAAACGGGCAATTACGCAAAAATCTTGGGCGCGCTTAATCACTTACCGGTTTGATTAATAGATGGCTGTCGAGGGGAACGTCGTCCGTGAAAAGCGAGAATCGGAGCCGCGCCGCCGCGATATCATCTTTCATTCCTAATGTATGTTATTATCGAAGGGCCGTTAAAAAGTTCACGAGCCTTCTCGTTCGCGCAGCTGTAAACATGACCGCTCGGTATAGCCGGACGTAATCGAATCTGCACGACTGCCAGCCGACCACAAACGAACGGTGAACATGCAACGGCGGGGGAGTGAATAAAATCCGAGAACCCGATTAACCGGCGGATTAGGTGTTGGGAGTTGAAGGAAGAGGCGCCAGAAAATCTGGGCCAACGATTCCACCTCGGGGCACGGATCCCAATTGGACCAAGTCCCCCGGTGAGAAAGAAACGGAGCTAATCAATTGGCAAATTGTTGCCCGTTACTCGGAACGACCCTGTCCGATCGATTTTCTCGCTGGCACGCCGTGGCAGCTTTCGTTCTCCGCCGGGCGACTTCTCA
Source organism: Andrena bucephala (assembly GCA_947577245.1). Lineage (NCBI taxonomy): Eukaryota > Metazoa > Arthropoda > Insecta > Hymenoptera > Andrenidae > Andrena > Andrena bucephala. The sequence goes on from OX387715.1 coordinate 116,441,464, forward strand.
TGCTCCCCCGAGCGAGATTCCCGCGCGATTTAATCGAGACGAGGCACCCTACGACACTCGACGCGGTGCGGCGCGCCGTTTTCCAATGGTCAGGCCACACGACGCCGCTGGCGATCTGGATCGATCGAAGACGAGCAATTATTGGATTCCCAAGGATAGAGTCGTCCCGTCGATCGTGCCGCACGAGGAAACTGGCCGAGGGTCTGGGCCGAGGCAGCCACGAGAAATCGCCTAAAGTCCACTTTATCCGGTGGTTATCGTTTCGGTTCTGCTGGCTGTAAATTATCGAGCAGCTGTTACCGAGCTTCTGGCGTTTGTTGCGCAGCCCACTAGCTTTTGGTTGACGGAGAACCAATGTACCTTAGAGAAATTTTAACCACTAATAGTCAGTTGCGCCTGACCCAATCATACGTCACTAGACAGGACAATAAATTAGCAACACACCCCTATCAGTCAGCGAAATTCCAGGGTACATTTGAGGCAGTCAGAGCAACAACGGACTAACCCACATTTTTTTCGAAATTGAATTAGTAGCAATAACGTATTCCAATAGGCTCTAGTAACTATATAAAATAGGAAAAAAAAAATTTTTTAATGTGGGTTGGTCCGTTGTTGCTCTGACTGCCTCATTTGCATTCGCGGCCACTCATTTTTATAACTCGTCGCCTGAGAATATTAGATTAATTAGATCTAAGAGAAATTTCAAGTTGGCGGCTACGTTGTATGTCAAGAATTTGTAAGATACCTGTAAGTTTACTTAATTATAAGTTTAATTACTCATTAGATTAGTGGGGTAGGATTTTAAAGCAGCATCTTGCTGAATCCCGCCCATTGCGCCACAAAAAAAAAACGAAAAAAATTAAATATGTACTACTCAAATGCAATTTGTTAGTGTAATAAAGACGTATTATTATTATTATTATTATTATTATTATTATTATTATTATTATTATTATTATTATTTAATATTGACGGCTAATCGGCGATTGTGGTATAGGGTAAATCCGGGAGATGCGGTCGGGCCGCAGAGTTGGTCGAGTTATATTTCAGACTCTATACGTAAAAACGCGTTAAAGTGCAGACCAATTACTTCTCTAGAAGCCAAACAGTTGAATGAATAGCGTCATTTCGCTTCCTTCTGTGGTTTTCAGAATTTATAGGCTTTAGAAGGTAAATTGAGGTTACATTTAACTTCGTTTGTCGAACAGCGGTGTACAGAATCGTATTTAAAATATACTTCTAAGTTTATTTTCGTTTAATGTTTGGGATAATAAGATAGTAGAGATATTGAGGGACAAACTGAGCAGCCAAAGTATTTGGACATATTAACTCTTCCTCTCAAATGTAACGAGAAGACCATCTCTCGCTGCAGAAAGGTGAGATGGTCGAGTTATGATTTTTTTATTATTTTTATTTATTTTTTATTTTTTATTATTAGATATTTTATTATTCTTTTTGTTTATTTAATTTATTCATTCACTTTTGTATTCATTTGCGTTGCTAATGGCCAGTAGTTAGTTCACTTTTTCATTGATGCGTTCTTTACTTGTTTAGCGTAAACAAATTAAATATCAATGAATCTGTAGTTGTATTCACTCATAAATAATTTTGCTTTATCCTTTGTTAATTTTCCATGAATAATTATGTCAGTGGTCTCTGCCAACGACGAAATCCATTTCTCCCGGCAACTCGGGAGAGGTGGTCAGATGTCATGACTTCAGTTTTCAACCCGATTTACAGTAAATATCGGCCAGTTTTTCTGAATCAGAATAAAATTCTGGACATATAGGTTTGTTCTCATAAAATAAGTGATTTCTATATTAGTTTTAATAGTCATTTTATATTAGGTCGACCGCGTCTCCCGGATTTACCCTAGATTGGGTAGCTACGAAGGGGCGGTGATAGCGTTGACTTGTACTACTGAAAATCATTTCGCGCGAAGTTTCCAAGAATTCCCGAGTACTCTGTGGTCTCTTTCCAATCATCAAGTTCGGGGAAGCGATTGTCCTGATTGGTCAGGTGCAGCACGGTGTCCCCGATGAAATTGTGTTAGAAGTGCAGGCTCGCTCTGACAACTGGAACGAGGGTAAAGTAGAGTATGGCGTTCACGGTAGCCCGAATTCCCCGAATCGTTGAAATTCGCATTGTTTTCCGCCAGGCAGAATTCTTTGCAGCGTCGCCGGTCTGTTCGGTGTAACGTGACGTTTGCCCGCGACGGTCTATAAAGCCCGCGGATCTCGATACCCACGGTGTCCTTTCATTCCGAACGGCGCCGTCGCCGATCCACTCGCCAGAACGTCGTGGCGATCTGCAAAATTCCTTCGCGATTCCCAACCTATACATCTATCGAAATTAATTAGCGAACGTCTGTCGGAATAACTTACGGTAAATCTGAAATGCAAAGACAGGTCAATTAAGATGACGTGGCAGATAAGGATCATTACTGAATTCTAATTACCAGTAATCCACCTGCAACGATTAATCGATAAGCAACGAGATTTATGAGATTCCTGGGAACAATCCGAGGATTCTTCAAAGGTTATCGGTTCGATTCGAGTGGCCGTACTTATTTGGAGCTCGTTCAATTACGCTCACTATCCTTCTACTCGAACGGAACGAAATATAAATGGTCGTTCCATCCTCGGAGTGGAGGTAAATTCAATCAACCCGGGAATATAGATAGGAGATATTAATAGACACGTGCTACTGATACAGGGTATTATTAGTATCACTGCTTCGCCACCTGTCGATTGCATTTTAGGAGCACCAGTGAACGCCGCAACCGGATGTACGCAGAAACTCCGCTTTCTCAAGTTGCGAATTGAGCCATCTAATCAGTTGTTGATTAGTCCTCTTATTGCACGATTATACCGCTACGCCGGGGAACCTGCTCGGTAACAGTTCATCGGTGAAGATTACACGTTCTTGCGAACGCACGTCGATGCGTTGAATTTATCTTAGGAAGTAAACTTCGTGACGATCGTATTAACGTCTAGCACGTAACAGATTACCGTCAATGGCTATCAAAGAAACTCAATTCTATCTAATCTCGAGATAAAGTATACACAGCGAGATCTTGTTTAACATTCATAATATATCCGCGCTAAAGAACCTTCCATGTCCCCGAAATTATAACTTGTTCTTTCAGATTTCAACCCCGTCCAAACCGTACTCCAAAATTGCCCGCTGTCAGTAATGAGTGGCAGTGGTGGCAGAACCCGTCGATGACTAACACGGCCGGGAGGGCATTTTTCCAGAAATCACTGCGGTCGTATTTTTTGATCGGCGGCGATCCGGCATCGAGAGCAGCAGGATGTCTGATGAGACACGGGACTGGTCGTAACGCGATCCTCGTAACCGCGGGCTAGGATAACTAGGTAACGGGTAGCAGGCACTAAACGCGTTCGTCCTCCTATGCCGCATCCTGAAACCTTCACCGACTATTCAGGATACCCGTGGTCCGCATCACCTACCGGCTTATATAGCGGGACGACGTCGACGGCCGTCAGGGCGTCGTCTCTTGCCACCAATTCCCCAGCAGCGCGTTCCACCGGATAAAGGACACGCTCGCTCCACTATTTTCGTTCATTAATTCGATTAACAGTATACGCAGTTAACAGCTCGCCAACCTGCCCGCTATCACGGAGGGCATTCATCTATTTGCTTCTGTGCTAGCATCAGGTTCGACGGCATCTGCCGGGGCTCCTCGAGGCCGGTTCCCTTCAGACCAGACGATTCTATTTAAATGCGCCCGATCCGGAGCATAAATAACAGCGCATCCTGCGGTACCTTTCCTTCAGACAATTTCGCATCTTCCGCGTTTTCGTCGCTTCGATTTATCCCCGGCTAATCGCTCGGCGTAGCGGTAACGTTATTTTTCGTTGTGGCAAATTTCTAATAAATCAGCAATCCAGATTTCACGACTTCTCCGCTCCGAGACGTTTTCTGCTCATCCTCTGCCGCCTCTCGTAACTTGCGTGTCGATTTAGCTATGAAGCACGGCTTCATTGGCATTGCTCGTTTATCAATTACCCACGCTCATTAGCATGAAGCATTAGCAGATTTCCGTTACCAACCTGTCCGCAAGACTCGAGCCTTCAGCCTCGCGTAAGCCCGTCTCCCTCGGCCGTAATCTCGTCCACTTTCTTTAATTTATTACGTAACGTTCGAGAGAATTCCAAGTCAATTTCGATTCCTTCCTCCGCAGAAGCGACGCTCGTTCGTCCTCCGCTAGTCACGGGCAACTTTCCCGTGCAATTCCGGTTACGAGCTCGCTCCTCTCGTTCCGTTTACACGGCAGAGCGCATTTCCCCAGCGCCCGGCCACCGGCGAAATTAATCTCGACCCACTCGACGGCGTTGGAACAGATTCCCCTCGCTCGCTGGAACCGTTCCTCCTCGTTAGAGCGATGAGTTCATTTCTGCCATGTAGATTCATGTAAGAAGACATTTTTCAGCCGGATAACGCCCAGCACCTGCCGAGTGTGTCGCAGGTGGCCCGTCCAAGCGTAGGTATTGTCGCGGCGCAGACGGAGAAACAAAACGCTGCAACGGGCACGCGAGAGCCGCGAGGGAAAGGGAGACACGCGTTCTGTCACGGAGCTGGCCGAGGTGTTTCTGTGTCCCTGGGCTCGGGGTTAAGCGGATCTATCGACGGGACGACAGAAATCACGTCGCGTTAACAGGTTCGTACTCAACGAACCGTTATCACGGTCGCCGTGCGAGGACCTGCCTCCTCGATGCATCCCGCATTCTTGCCCAATGTCTATCCGCACGCGGTGGATCGTCGACGATAAGGCGGCTCGTAAATTGCGCCTGGATTGGTAGCAGAAGGACCGTATCTACTATCGCCGCAAATCGACGATTCGAACACCTTCCACTGGCCAGTGATCCGCGCGAGACCATGGTGTTACGGTAATGCCAGGTCTGCTGATGGCCGCGCGAATATGTGGGAGGAACGGATTCCTTGGGAACATACTTTGTCCCTCTTCTTCGGTTCTGAGAGAGACAATTACTGGGAGATATCGCAAACTAGCTTCTTTCGAGTGTTCCAGATTGTGAGTGGTTGCGCTCCATTACGACTAGGCATTGGTGCTTTTTAAGTAGAGTGTACAGTTAGGCACTGCGCATATGCAGCGTTCCTAATGATCCTTCGATCTTGGTCCACCGGAGGAATGCCAATGAAATCCCCTCCCCGTCGACAGGACGCGAAATTGACGGCACAAAACTCTGTTTACTCTCAACTGAGAGTACATATCGCGTTAATATAGGCGTCCCCGGTAACGAAGAGATAAAGATTCGAGCAAGAACGCGGCTTATATCCATTACGGTGCAGGCGGTGATTGTGACGAACGACGCGGAACGGGCCCATGTAAATCCAGCTTTACGCGGGGCGAATTAAAAAGTCGCACGGGCCCCGTGCAAGAACAGTGGGGCAGCGAGCTGCCGTTTCTTCTGCAAACTCTCGGTTGCCAAAGGCACGGGTGCAGCTTATGCAAGAAACCGAAGGATGCATGCCGGAGAGGATTGTGAATCGGCTGTATCCGCGTAAACGCGTTCTACCCCGATAAACCGAGGCGCTGTTTTATGCAAAACATCGCTCGCCCGGTCCCGGAGCAGCGGTTCTATTCGTTGCCACTAGGAGTGTGCGGATCGTCCCGAGGCTCGGGTTCCCGGCACTCGGGACGGGTCGGAAAATTTCGGGCGGGATCGGGCGGGGTCCCGATACTTTCGTATTGCTCGAGACCCGAAGCTTTCGGGATCCCGAGACTCGTTTCGGGCTACAAGTATGACCGCCACGAGGGGGCAATTTGATTTCAGGTCGGCTCGGCAAAACTCGGACGCGATCGGATCGAAAACCAGCTATTACGAGGGGACCGAGACGGAAAGAATTATGTATATCATTTATATCGATACCAGAGTGATAAGTTTTTACCTTTCTGTCTCCTGTTGAATCATAATTTGTATCTTATTATTTATTTACATATATATATTTTTTCATTGCTACCAAATAGTCTGTGAATATTGAATATGTCCATATACGTACTTAAATAAATATCATGTTCAGAACTTGGGAAGAATATTTTAAAATCTTAATAAAATATATTTCATACTTAGTACTTTATTTAAAGGGAATATATAGGGTATTATCTTTTTCGGGATAGGTTCAGACTTCCCTAGTAGCACAAAATATTGAATGCACATACATCCAATATTAAAAAGAGGTTCAATCTCTTTTTGATATTTAAATATACATACAATATTTATTTTAGATTAAGAAGCAAATATTTTTTCTAAATATACTGGAAATATTCATTTTATATTATAAAAAAATATTAATGTTACATTGCCTGAATATTTATTTCACATTTCACTACTTTACAGTTTTTAAATATTAATTTTACATTTCCTGAATATTTACTTTACATTTTTTAAATATTAATGTTACATTGCCTGAATATTTATTTCATATCTTCTGAATATTTACTTTAGATTTTTTAAATATATATTTTACATTTCCTGAATATTTATTTTGGAATTCTGAATATTAATTTCACATTTTCAGAATATTTGCTTTACATTTTCTAAATATTTCTTTTATATTCCCCGAATATTTAGTTCATATTTTCTGAACATTTATTTCACATTTTCAGTATGTGTATATAATATTTGGAATCAACAGGTTTTTCACATTAAAAAGTGTGGCTAAAAAAATATTTTTTTATATTTGGAAAAAATATTTAACTAATATTTTCTGCTACTAGGGTTAAAATAGAAAATGTACGAACAACTATAAGCATACAAAAAGGAATATTTCCTGGATGTTTCATAGTAACAACAATATACAGGAAGGCGAATATTTTATTATTTCAAATTAACGTGTAAGAAACATAATTTTTCTATGTTCTCAGGTAATAATTTTGATCTATTACTGGTAACGATATCGTCCGATCGCGCGTCCGAGTTTTGCCGAGCCGACCTGAAATTAAATTGCCCGCACATGGCGGCTATGATTGTAGCCCGAATCGAGTCTCGGGATCCCGAAACAATCGGGATCTCGAGCAATACGAAAGTATCGGGACCCCGGCCGATCCCGCCCGAAAGTTTCCGCCCCGTCCCGAGCCCGTAAAGTCGGGTACCCGCACATCCCTGGTTGCCACCGAACCGATTCACGTCCATATTTAAATGACGGGTCGATAGGTGGCCGTGAAAATCGAGCCTAACGAAGGGTTGCCCGACGCAAGGGAAACGCGGACGGACAGATCGGAATTGCATTCGCCTTGGATACTGGAGGGATCCTTAACGTCGATGCCAGCACGCAGGCTCGGCTTGTAGTTGCCAATCTTTCGCGTAAAAATCTCTGAATACCACTTAAACCCCTTCCACCCGTCGGTCTCACTTTTGCATCGCTCCGGAGCGGCCGCTTCTAGGAACGAATACGTTCCAGAGGAAGTGTTTGATGCACGGTGAAGGCTCCGCATTGAAATTACGCGGGCAGAATTCAATGAGCAGCTACACTGTGCTTCTTTCTTTACGACCTTGAACTTGCGATCTGCAAGTTACGCGAACGTCGGACTTGATAATGGAATGCTCGAGGATCGGGCCAAGCAGTTGGATAAATTCAAGTTCGGACTGGGTCCCCGTTTCTATTTTCCAGTCGGAGTCCCGTTTCCTTGCCAGGCTGCCGCTCGGCCGGCATAAAGAAAAAGGCGGAGATGTGCAAAAAGTAAAATCCACGGGGATGGACACTTTATCAGGCTCGTTTAACCGATGTTAAGTTTAAACGCGGCCAGTTTCTTCGCAGCATCCTCGTTCGGCAGCTTCGAGCGTCGATTAGAGATGGAGGAGACGAGGAGGGCTAGGAAGGCGAGTAGGAAGAAGTAGAAGAGCACGGACGGAAGACGGGGAAGGGGGAAAAGAAGAAGAAGAGGAGTAGGGTGAACGGGACAGAAGAAGAAATGCATATTTACTTGGTCGCATGACCGCCCAAGAAATTTAATCCCGAGCGATCGACCGCAACGACGAGGAAACGAGGCGACACGGAAGAACAATGGCCCCGTCTTCGACTGGCGTCCTCATCCTCGTCGCCGCCCTGCCTCCACGCGCTCCGGAATTCCAGCGAGAAAACGTAGATGGCTTCCTCGCGAGCTGGAAAAGCACCGACGGACCAGCCAATCGATGTTACACCCCTGACGTAACCGACACGTGCTCGCGTACGTTCTATCTACGCTCGCCACCTCTCAGCTTGTCTCTTCCCTTAGGTTCAAAAGCCTGATTAGAATTAGCACCTCGGTGGTCCCAAGCTTGCTACAGAGCCGAAGCTTCCTGCTCGAACGTCCTGTGGAAAATATCGAATATCGCACGAGATCCTACATTACTCAAGCACTTGAAAGTTCTGCCGCAGCATCCGCCAACAGCATCTTGCAAATCTGCAATCAGACGGTTGAACGTCGGACTCGCTGGGCGCCACATCAATCAACCGAAACCTCTGGTCTCGTTGCCCACTCGTTAACAGACAAACGATCGGCCGAGCCTCGCCGCGGCAATTTTGCGCCAATAAAATCGTTCGTGATAAACGATTACACGCCGGTAATCCGCCTAGCCCTCGTTTAGCTTCTCCTAAGGCTAGCCGGGACAGCGAGAAGAAACGTTCCGAGGGGCATTTCAGAACAAAGGAATCCGGCGGGCGCGCGCCGCAAGAAAGCCTCGCGTAACGAATCGTCCTGCAACCGCCTCGCCTTTTTCCCCCCTGTCCCGCTCGATCTTTTGCAGAACGGAAAGCCCTTCTGACGTGTCTCTCATTCCAGGGGACCGAGGGGGGGGGGGGGGGGGCAGCAAGACCGCGCTTTCACGCAGCGCCGTTGTTTATCGCTTCGTTATTATTATTTATTTATTTACTCCTGCGAGGCCTAATGGGACGTAATGACGACGGGCGCTGGGGCCCTCGCAGGGGGCAGAATAGCTTGCGCTTGCTCGCGATGCCCGCACCGGGGTCGTTCGTAAATCAACCCCTGGTAGCGCGAGCCAGCCGGTAGAGATCGTAAAACCGGCTCTATCCCCCTGTTAGCGGGGTAAAGTAAACGTCAACCGATCGTTATTGCGCCCATTTAGCCCGCTGCGATCGCGGAATTGATGACGGTTAATTGATAGACGTTATCTTGGGACTCGATGAATCTACCTGTGCCACGACTCGTTACATTTCTCTGCTCTCAGCCGATACGGTCTAGCCGAGCGTGAAATGAAACGCGTCGTCGATGTGCTCGTCAAGCGTCTTCCCCCCGAAGGCCAACTTCGATGAAGTATGTACCCATTCCGAGCACCGTCGTCGGAAACTGTTGCTCTACTTCGATCGACTTTCTGGATAAATTAAGCCCGCCGGTTCATCCGCGCGTAATAAAATCGAGCGAACGCCACGTTAATTAGATTCTAGGAGCTTCTAAACATCGATCTAGAGACATTCCTCATAACAGACGCTAACGCGCGATTCTTTGCTTTCGGTCGATCTACATCCCAGATTAGTTTCGTGAATCCTCATCAATAACGAGCACGTCCGTTCGACTCGCATCCTCGATTATTCTCAGTCGACATTCAGGATAGCACCGGTGGCCGAGTGAATCATTCGCTGTGCTCGGAGAAAAAGTTCGCCCGGCAACGCGCGTCTATTTATTCCCGGGCGAAGCGTTCGCGGAAGATCGATGCGAGAGGAGCGCGATTAACCGATCCAGAGACGTTCGCCGCGGATTCAATCTTCATTCTCGTAACGGGCAGGCGTTTTCAGCTGGTGAATAATCGCTGTCGGATGGCTGGCGCGGATCGACGGAACAGCCACCAGGTATAATGAGAGAATAAACCGAGGACATTTACTCGGGGCGCCACATGGAACGGACCGTTATCCTTGGTCCGCGGCCCGTCGTCACTCTCCTTCTTCTTCTTTCTGCTCTTTCCCCCGTCCGTTCTCCGGCTAGACAAGAGTGAATTCGGATTTTCCAGCGGTCCCCTGGGTCTGATGCCCCGAGAATTGTCACGGTAAACGATTCAAGGGACGAGAAAGTCGTGGAACGTTGCGGGCTTCCTCTGGATGAGGCAATTTTCTAGGAAAAACACCTGCAAACCTCTCCTCCCATGTAATTCCCTTGTTTTCTAGAAGCTGCCAGCAGCACGGCAAGCTTGCATCTACGGATTCCCCTCGCTTAAGTACCTCACGGCCATTCGTACACCTACCCGTCATACGCATAAAACACATCAATCTCCCGCCTGAACGACAACGATTTTCGCTTCGTCTATTAACCGCGCAACTGTTTCGAATATCAGGTACTCGGTCAGGTAGGGTAGGGTGGGGCTAAAAGTCCCGTTATTCGTATAAGCCTATGTAAAATTTCGTACTAACAATCTAGAGATATCTGGTGTTATTTTGTATTAACTATGATTATTATGCTTTACGTTCACGAAGTTCGTTCGTTGATACTGTTATTTTCTGTTGAGTTATACCACAAAATGTTCGTCAATGCAAAATGGACTTCTTGCCCCACGGACGGGGCAAAAAGTCCATTGCATACGGTAGAAAGTCCCTAATGTCTTTTCGTGTAATGTTTTTATTTATTTATTTTATTTATTTATTAATATACGGGAATACCCATAATATACAAAAATATTTATAATCAGTGGCATGACAAAGTCTGAGACATTAATTCGCAAACAGACGTAGCTTGTAAACTGAGTAAGTACTGTTAAACTATAATTGTCCGCGTGAAAGTACTTAACATGCCTATTTAGCGACGATAAAAACGAGTTTAGTGACCTATGAAAGGGTCAATACAGTTAAAGTATTGGTTCGCCGCACTCATAGCTCCATCAAGATGGTTTACCGTGTAATACTGGTACTGAGGGACCCTCGAAACGAAGAGAGGCCTAGAACGCATGTGCCTCTGCGGAGCATGTTAAACTAAATAAGTAAAAACTCTTTTCAAATCAAATGTTATAGAGGACCGAAAAATAAGCAATACGTGTTTTTTTATTTTTCCCCGTTTTCATATTTGGGGGGTGAAAACTGCGTTCAAAGTTAGGGTTGAAAAATCATTTTTGTGGAATATCTCGAGAACTATTAGAGATAGGGGAATAGTGTCAATGGACGAATTTTGTGTCTTTGAATGCGAAATATGACTGACTCACCAGATTTTCAAAAAGTCCATTTTTTCCACAAAAATGATTTTTCAACCCTAACTTTGAACGCAGTTTTCACCCCCCAAATATGAAAACGGGGAAAAATAAAAAAACACGTATTTCTTATTTTTCGGTCCTCTATAACATATCCAAAAATCGAATATGATCGGAGGCGGACACCTAAAATACTCTCCTTGTTAGTATACTGCGAAACTCAATACATTGTTTAGGAATATAGATATTGAATTCGGGACTTTTTACCCACCGGACTTTTAGCCCCACCCTACCGTACTGAAAGTCGCCTAATTGTCGTCGACCGTTAGAAACAGACTATCGCCGACTGCACCACCTGTTAGGCGTTCCCAGTGTTCGTTGTTTCCAAGTGGAACGATCGGGTTCGGCTAGCCCGACCTTCGACGAATTTAATTGACCGTGGTCCATGAAAAGTCCACGATCGCGGCTAATAGGTGTATCAGCGTGATACGCGGATGTGATACGCATCAACGATGGGCGTGATCAGTGTCAGCTGGTTAATCCAGAAAAAGCACGAACTCATCGCGCCTTTCGCTCGAAAGCGTGATACTAAATCACGATAAACAGCCTTTTAGACGAGTACCATGGAACTATTATTCCTCGCGGCACAATTACTGGTAATATCCGCGGTGGTCTCGAGGTGCTTCCAAGCCGTTCTCATTGTTCAGCAAGGATCACGACGCGCAGCAGAACACGATGCCACCCAGAAATCGGATTTACCCTCGATAATTTCTAAATTACCCCGTCGTTACCCGCTCCATCGTGATCTGCCCCGGCGCACACGCGACACGGGACCTAACGCGAATCACCTAGTTCGAGGAAATGCATTACGTTCCGCGAAAGAAACTGCTCGAGCGGATGTACGTGCGCGTAACGGTCCGGATTTCGATTTCGTTTGATTCAACGGTCTCGCCGTGGACAGAACGATCCTCGGATGAAACTCGTCGGTGACAAAACAGTTGATGAAAAGCTGTCGACAACGAAACACGATCGAGCGTGGCTTTTGCGTCGTCGACTTAATCATCCGTCGAAAAGAACCGCCGGCAGAAGGATCCGTCTCCCACCCGATCGGTATCGAGAAATCGACGAGTTCCCTTGTCTCCAGTGTCGGCGTTTCGCTTCACGGCTCCTCGAAAAAAAAATCCCGCTCTTATGGACGTGCTGAGCGAGGTTCTTGCGGCACGCGGCCAATCGTGCCGCGCTCTCGCGTACCCCTGTTTCTTGCCTGCTCGCGCGACCACGCACTAGCCTCCTGACAGCTTCGGCATCGAATAATTTGTACTACACGCTCCGAGGATGGTTCTCCCTGGGAAACGGCCGAAGAAGTGCATTAAGACACTGTAAAGCGCTGTGTCGTTTGAAAGAAGGAGCGAAGCGGACGGGCGCCGACCGCCCAGCCGAGCTGCCTCGGGTGTCGTTCTTCTTTCGCGACGTGCTGAAGGCGTTGCGCGCGAGAAAAATCTGTAATTAGCCGGAGAAGGGTCTGCTACCGAGCGGGATTCGCGGTCTTAGCTTCTTTCCCTATTAGTGTTAAGGCACTAATGGGATTCCTGGCTGCGCGAGGTGGGATTAAGTACTCTGCTGAAAAAGTAAACATTTGAAGAGACTCTCCCAAGCTGGACTTGATTTCAAAGGGAACGGGGTCACTCCAAAATGACACTCGCGGAGATGGTATTTCTAATCACGGCCCTCTGTTTGCAAACACAGCTTTGCTACCTCACGTAGGCGAATTCTCATTACCTTACGGCCGCGCGGTAATTACGCGATCGTTACTCTGAGCTCGCAGATGCTTCAAACGGTCTTTGATACGGACACGTCGTTCGAGTCGCGCGATGATATATTGCGGAGTTATTCCCAACGCACCTGCAATAATTGTCTCATTTTACGCTTGCAGCATTTATTGCGACGCGTACTGTGGTAACTGATCGCGCATTTTCTTACGCTAGTAGACGGCAAGGAATGAATGGGGAGGATCATATTTTACATTAGCATTGACCTCGACAGAATCACTTTCGTTGCACCGGTCTCGTGTTCTATTGGATTCGGTTCTACGAGTCGAAAGATGTCTTTCTTCGATCGATGGGAAGGAATGTGTTGCTCGCCGACATCGCGCGATTCAGAGCAGAAAACAGAGACGCGTTGTCGTTCTCATGGTCGATGACATTCAATGTCAGGCAACAGCAGAAGAGCTATAAAACAATACGAGTTTCATTCTCACGCGTCGATTACGCGATTGTTTGTCATTTGGAATTATGGAACGAGCGACGTTCGTGAATTTCACGTACTTCTTGTCTTTTATACGGGAGTAGCGATCAATTAACTCTCTGCACGCAATGTTCTAAGCTTAAATCACCGTAACGCAGAAGTGTCTGAACTGAACAGGTCATCGATGAAGTATAATAATTTAAAGTTTAAGGGGTAATGACACTGTAGAGCCCGGAAAGGCAGCCTGATTTTGAGAATTTTTTTATGCGAGTATAGTGAATGGAATACAAAATTTGTTTGAAGGCATTCATTGTACATACCTTGAAGTATGATCATAATTTTTTTTAAATTTTTTTATTGCAAAATGACGGCGCCACAGCTGAACAAAAGAAGCTTCTTCTGAAAAGCAGTGTTTCGCTGCCGGAAAGATTTCTCCTTAAATTTTTTACCTAGAACAAAAAACCGAAAATTGTTGAGTTCTGTATAAGTTTATCTCGGGAAGTACACGAGGAAATTAAAAAATACTGTTTTTTGTATTAATGGTGCGTGATTGAACAAAACACGGAATTGCCACAACCTCGACGTTTTGTTCAATCACGCACCATTAATACAAAAAACAGTATTTTTTAATTTCCTCGTGTACTTCCCGGGATAATCTTGTATAGAACTAAACAATTTTTGGTCTTCTGTTCTTGGTAAAAAATTAAAGGAGAAATCTTTCTGGCCGCGGTTGTTCACTGTTTCTTCAGAAGAAGCTTCTTTTGTTCAGCTGGGACGCCGCCATTTTGTATTAGAAAAATTAAAAAAAAATTATGATCATACTTCGAGATGTGTACAATAAAGCCCTTCAACCAGAATTTGTATTCCATTCACTATACTCGCATAAAAAAATTCTCAAAATCAGGCTGCCTTTCCGGGCTCTACAGTGTCATTACCCCTTAAGGATGTATTGGACCTATTTTCAAAATAGTGCCAAGTTGATGAACATTTGTGAGATTGTTCTTTTTAATCTTCCTGATGTGCTCCAAAAATTTTAAACGAATTCACTAAACGATTACTGAGTTATAACGATTTTAATTTTCACTGATTTTACACGTACTCTTATGGAAAGAGGCGATTTTGACGGATAAACCATCTGAAAAAATGTAGAAGAAATAGTGCCAATGTTGTCAATTTTTTTGTACATGCAGTATATGGGTAGATGAAAATATCTGCCGAGTTTCAATTGTTTTCACTACATCGTTTTAAAGAAATAAATTATAACTTGTGAAAATTGTGAATTCTGGACATTTTCACTGCCAAAAGTTTAGCAAATAATGCTTGAGAAAGCATTTGTAAAGTGAAAAATACCTTCCTAGGATTAAAAATAAGACTCCAACTGTCGTTCGAATTCCTTACTACTAGATTTACTATGCGTAAGACGTAGATATTCAAGTATTTCAAATTTCATATACTTTTGTCTGATATTGTACGTCCGATACACCCTTAAAGGATGACACAGAGCGGCGAGAATCAACGATTTCTCCAATGAGATTCGGCGAGAAATAGCCACCCACGCGAATCGACTTCTTTCGCGAACAAAATAATCACTTCCAAGAGACAATTAACTCAGTGGTCGCCCTCGGTTCTGCCTGGAAATTGCCAGTTGCG
Organism: Andrena bucephala; assembly: GCA_947577245.1. Taxonomy (NCBI): domain Eukaryota; kingdom Metazoa; phylum Arthropoda; class Insecta; order Hymenoptera; family Andrenidae; genus Andrena; species Andrena bucephala. Next base: position 116,456,511 of record OX387715.1, read on the forward strand.
GCCGCAACGAGCAAGCAAAGCGACCTGAGAAAATACTCGTCCAGCTTTCTGGGTCCCCTGTTGTGCGCCGCGGAGAAAAAATCGGGGACGTAGAAAGAGAAAGATGTTATTAAAAGGACATTACTAGCGTAGTCGACGAGTGGTCTGCTCTAAAGACCCCTAGTCATCGCGTACTTGCAAGGCGTGCTGCAGCCTTTGAATGGCGCACAGTTGCAGGACGCGTTTGTCCGGCTTTTCATCGACTCGAGTCGATCTCGTTGTCAACTCGTAGAACGCTGGAAAGGTCAGGTTCGACGATCTCGAGGAGAATAGCGTCCGCTGCGTCATCGAGAAACAGCGGAGAGAAAGAGAGAGAGAGGTCTCGTTAACATGCGGGCTTGTCATTAATCACGCTTAATAATTGCAACGCGACCGAAGCTTCGACCCCCGGTGCTCTAACTCATTGTTCTATCCGCGGCTGTCGTTTCCTGTTCGCCACTTCTTTTTTATAAAACCCTCTCACGATCTCGGGGCGCCAAATGCCAGGCGCGATTCTCGCCAGTGGGCCATTTCCCGGACGCGTATCCCGCGGAAACGGCGAAAATCTCGGTGGGCGTTCCGCGGCAACACTGACGGGGAGGTGTACGAGGGAGAAAGGCGAAGAAGGCGAAGAAGGCGACGAAGGGGACGGAATCGAGCGGAGGAAGAAGAAGTAAAAAAAAAGAAGGGAACCCGTTAGAAGGACTGACACGTTGTTACCGTGGCGTCTGCCCGCCTCTCTGTTATTGGCCGAGTAAACCGAGCTAATGAATGCATTGCCCACGGCCTACCACGGCACGCTGAAACAATTTCAGGCTATTTGTTCGTAGTAGGTTGGCGAGGCTGGCCTTGCCCGCCCGAGGGCCACCGTCGCCGTATCAGTCGCAGCGCCTCGCGAAATTAACTGCGATTCCTGATATCTCTAGCCAGGCCGGCCGATGCGATACGACGCGATACCGCCCAGCCACGGGATACTGTTACAACCGGTGCATTAGCCGGCCGTTTTGCCTTCTAACCGGGAAGCTCGCGTTAACGACGCGCGAGCTTTCTGGCATCGAGTCACGACTGACCTTGCATCGCGCCGCTAACGGATCGACCTTGCCTGGCACATTGTTCCCAGTTCCTTTCCGCGGGTATCTGCGCTCCTGGTGAACGCAAATGGGACGGCGCAAGTGGGCTGGTAACGTGGGTAGCGCCCGTTGCGCGACGTGAGATCGTTGCCGCAAACTGGAAGAATGCATTCTTCGTAGGAGAGAGAGAGATTTAAAGGTTGAAGAAAGATTGTAGGTATCCTGGTTCGGATAGCAGGATTCTCAGTTCTCTTAGCTCTGTTGGCTCTGTGGAACAGGAAAGTACCGAGTGTTGAACGACCTCGCCCGCGACACCGCCAGCTATTTCCGTCAGGGACAAACCGCTGGTTTCTGGGGACAGCATTGCGAGACGGTAGGAGACAAAGGGGAGAAGGGGACCCGGCTCGACGTCGTCATCCGTTTGCGGTTTTCGGGATTAATGGGTAAATGCGCTGTTATCGCGACGGTATTTCTGTTACGCTTGAATTTCATTGCGGCCAGGGGATACCCCTTAACGGAACTCCGCGGAACGGACAGCACCGTTCGCTTCCTAGAGGCTGCTCCTCGACCTTCTGAATAGACCGAGACCCTGGCAAAAACGCAGCACGGTGCCACGCGAAATGGTGATCAATCAGAGGCTCCTCGATATAATCTTCGACCGTCACGGGGGAGGGGGGGGGGGGGGGGAGCGATTTGATCCCCAGAACGCTAGGCGCATTCCTCCACAGAGTACCCGGCGCTATTATAATCCTCGTAGTTGACCGTTCCGTTTATCTCTGCCCCGTCGAACGTAATTTCAATAATTTCCATCCGCGGCGAGTTAACGAATTCCACCTGCTGTTCCCGCGTTAAGTAGGTCCGTCTTATCTGGCTAACAGCTCGCTTGACTGGTGTCTGGCTGTATGGCGCCGTGAGTCGCGAAATTAACCGCGGTAAACTGTCAAGTGGCATTACGCGGATACTGTTACCGCGATAGAGGTTCCGCAGCGGCGATCCTTGCCGATGTAAACGCGCGCGGCCGCATCCTCCATCCCCTTCGGTTTCTGGGACGAGGACGTGGCCGACCTCGAAATCTCTCGAGGTAACGGAACGACCTTGCGCCACGTCGGCCAACGCCAGCTGCTCACCGATGACGGCTGCGGATCCAAGTGAACGGCCAATGTCGTTCCCCCGGCACGGACGAGCCTCGCGTACGTAGACGCCGCGGGGCAACCTTCGCGACGCTGCACCGCCAGGGACACTCCAGCAGGAGAGTCTCTGCATCGAGTTTCTCAGTTTTATAGGGTTTCTCTTTGGATTTGTACGGAAACCACTGAAACGAATCTGACGGGTCGTCTCACGGCTATTTGACGGCCAGGAAGCTCCTGCTAAACTATCGTGCGCGGGACTTAGCCAGGAGCCTTGATCGATGCCACTCGCGTGTCCAGTCCGCGAGCAGCGGAGACCACGACCGAAAACAGAGCCGCCAGCGGTGTCTATAATTCCCGTTAAATGCACACCCGTGCATTATTCAAATTTCCTCGGGTTTCGCAGCGAGCCGGCGCATACGAGTGCCTGGCGAGTAACAGGCGGCGTTGAATTAGAATATCGCCGTGTATCGATCCGTCTTCGCGGGACGTGACACGGAAATCGTTACCGCGCCGACGATTATTCGAGGGACGGGGGCTCACGAGGCAGCGATGGATCGCTGGCCGGGGGGGAAAAAGATCGCCCGGCATGCAAATACGAAAGTGAGAGGGCCCGGACTGCATAAAACGAGACGGGCGAGAGTGTTTCCTGTTCGCGGGCATCGCATCGGGGGAAACGGTGGGTGGCGAGGCCTGTCCCGAACCGTTAAGGTCAACGTACAAACACAGACGTACAAAAACAACGAGCCGTCTCGTGTCCAGGCGAACGTGCTCACCCCGCGGCTGCTACGTGAATTTCTTTTCGAGAGAATTCGACGCCCCATCGTGACCCCCGGACCCTTGATTGCAGCGAGGATCGACGCGGCTCTTGCGCCGAGGGTCTGATAATTGATAGGGAAGATAGACGTAGCAGAGTAACAGCCGCAATTTATCGCGGCTTGTCAGAGGCGATCTCTCGCAGGGACAAAGATCTTAATTATTTGCGAAGCTCGGATCGATCGAGGAAGATTATCCGGCGGTGATGCGAGATAAGGTCAACATTTCACGGGGTGATAATGAAGGGATTGCACGCTTCGAGAACAGTGACGGTTGTTCATGCGCTTCTTTTCTGTTCTTCTGTTTTTTTTTATTTTTTTTTTTAGATAAAATCAGCGGAATCGATAGCAGGTTTTCAGCGCACGTGCCCGGTAATTTCCGTCGGCTGGGATCGCGGCACGCTCATTTGTCATTTAATATGGGAATGGTAATGTGTATGTTAATGGGCAGAGTGAAGTTCATCGCGAGCCCCCGGACGATTCTGCCCTCGGCTTCCCATCGAACCGTGTTTCCAACTTTCCACGCGTGTTCGCGCGAGCTGCACGCAATATGGTGATCCAGTGAATCGCAGAGGTCTATGGTTAAGCGGCAGAGGGAAGATTGAAACGTCCCGCGGCGGGATGCGCGCGGAATTCCGCGATGATGCGAGCACGGTCGCGACGAATCGATCGAGGCTGGCGTGGCGCGGTATGCTTAATCTTTTGGAACGCGTTGAATTTAAGTCTTGACTACTGGTACTGCTCCCTCGCCGGCAATTTCCACCGCATCGCAGGGGCATCGCACGCCTTCCTTTTGTGAGCAATATTTCTTCGGAAGCGTCCATGAATCCAAGATTAGAATTCCAAGTCTCCCGTCGTTGTAAATAATCTAATTACAGACTCTTCAACCCAGTTAATCTCATAATCCCGATTCCATTCGCTTCTCCTCAGACATTCCCTTATTTATATCGATCTGTCGATAAGTGCGGCATACTTTGTCATTACCTTATACGTACGTAATCCCCCAGGAAGTCTTTGAAACGGTCCTAGAACCGTTCGAACGCAATTATCGTATTAAAGGCCGCGTCGGTCGTTGGATTAGCATCGCAACAATGTATCATTACAAGATGCACGTTGTTTAGCGCGCGAATACACTTCGTCCAGGATCGGTTAACGTTGCCTCGCCCTAACAGCGGCCGCGGCGAAGAAATTTCCTGGAGTTATTCTCGATCTCACGGTAATCGTTAAGGTTTAACGAGCATCGATACCCTACGAGACGTTTTCGGGATGGAGAATGTCTCTATTAAAATTCCACCATTGTTCTTTACGAGCAGGCCGCCGCGCCGGTGCCCCGGTGCGTGCACCGCGGAGCCCTCGCTTATACTTATTTGCTTCCTAACCATACGACGCGTAATAGTACATAATCCTATAATATACATATAACGATTATTGTCGGCCGCGCTTTCATCCCTCTTCCTACTATTAAGCCCGCTTACCGGCGATCATGCTCGTTCCTTCGATCCCTCCCGATGGAATTCCAGATATCCCGCGATCCTCTGAACCACGACTTCGATCACTCGCGTGGAAAGTACCGGTTACGCCATATCGACATATCTGAATAGTCTCTGACACGATTAGGGGGGTAGTCAAATGGGTGGCACGGCATGGAGAAGGTGGATGGATCTTTTTGTCAAATTCTTGCGCACGCTTTCCGCGTTTTTCATGGACGCGCATATCTTGCAACTGCCGTGCAACTCGTTAACCTTTAGAGGGCCGAGATTTTCTCATTGAAATTGTAAATTTTATTTACTTAAAATTTATGCATATATACCACCAAAATGGCTGGCAAAGAATCCAAATTTCTTAGGTGGCCACTATTCCTAGTGGTCAGCCCCGCCGCGAAATTTTTTTTGGACGTTGGTGCAAGCCTCCCTACCCGGGAGCCTTTCCGTCCCCCTATTTTTTATTTTTGAAATTTTGTAACCACGGTCTCGTTTTTGGCATCGCCGAACTTACATTGGTTGATTTGTTTCTTACAAGGGGATATCCCGAACCCGAAAATTCAAAAAATTCTGAAACATTGTGAATATATAGGGAATTTCCTTCTGATTACAACGCAATTTTCGTTTGCTGCCCAAATTCACTCTAAGGGGGTGTAATTGACCCCTGAAAATCCAGTTATTTTCCGATTTTATGTTATAACTCGTGAACTATAAAATAATTGTTTACCAAATGATAGATCTAATTAAAAGAAGTAACTTTTGTCTTGAAACTGGTTTTCTACCTCTTACAGTTCGCGAGTTATAACACAAAATCGGAAAATTAGCGATTTTTCAGGGGTTTTATTCACCCCCTTCGAGGGAATTTGAGCAGCAAACAAAAATTGTGTTGTAATCAGGAGGAAATCCCTTACATATTCACAAAGTTTCAGAATTTGTTTAATTTTTGGTTTCGGGATCTTCCCTTGTTAGTTTTCTGATTTTACTATTCATTATGCGAGCTGCAGTCGTGCAACTCACTAATCTTAATGCATTATACAAAATGAATAATGAATGTGTGTCTCTTTGTTACGTTTTTTTATATAAAACTTCTGGTCCTTCCAAATGAAAAGAAAAAGAATTTATATGTCGGAAATTCGAATTTACGGTATTGATTGTCTCATATGGAAATCTTCAAAACAGGGTGTTATGCACAATGCAGTGTCACATGTAGAGCGTATATAAAGAGTTCGACGTCTACTTAGTTTGTCGTAATGAACACAAATTGCATCGTCGATTTTTATCCACTAATTTTGGGAAATGACGACCTATTAGTCGAGTGGGTTTGGGGAAATGAGAAGTGGAGTCATTCGGATCAAGATTCAGTAAAACCCTAAGCACTTGTAAACGAAATGAAGGAAAGGATACACGTTCATTATTCATTTTCTATAATGCATGGGCATTAATGACTTGCACGATTGCAGCTCTCATAATAAATAGTAAAATCAAAAAACTAAAAAAACAAATCCAAAAATAACACAAAAAACCCCAAAAACAAAAAAAAAAGAGCTAGAAAACTTTCTACGTCCACGTCGTTAGTTTTGGGTAACGCCAAAGGAAAGAATAATATATGAATGTAACCGCTGTTATTCATTTAGGCTTGTTTAGGTTGACAACACAGTTTCTGGGGAAAATTTCGACACTCAGACCTTAGAACCGTGATTAGTGATATAAAAAAAAAATTAGAAACATTGGTCCAAATTTAAACATTTTCAATGGGCCTCTAAAGGTTAAGCTCCCACGGAAATAATTCGATTCATTCTCCACAGTGTTTCTTAAAAAACGAGCACAGAATTCGATAGAATTTGCACACAATAAGAGCAATTAATTACGTCATAGGAGTGCTGCAATGTTGAAACACACGACGCTGTCGATTATTAAGATCCGCGGCTGCGCGAACAGAAGCAGACGCGAGTCCTGTCCCACACGCTTGATGAAATTGTACCAACTATCCCACGTTAATGATGAAACGAACACGCTCGAGTTGCACTCGCAGGTTCGTATTCGTCGATTATTCATACGATCTTACTGCGCCATCTTCGAAAGGTCCCGCGGTGGGCTAGCAATCGATCTTGACGCGATAAACACCGATAACTACCCCTGTAACAATCGTTCCATCTTTCATCGCGTCCCATCCGTTTGATTCGTCCACAATGTAGAGTGCTAAGCTACACGTGTCACGAGGCACATTATAGTAAACGATTGTTTGTGTGTATTCACGTCCGGGCCCCGTTACATTTTACTGTTCCGACGTTATTTATCTGCTTGTCAAAGCGGTACTCGCGTTCCGTAATGAAAATTACGCCGCGCGATAGAAATTTATGTACTGCCAGATGTCGTGGCGGCGAAGTGCAGCCTGGGGGCCGTGTAGTTTCATAAATTAAACATTTCTCTCAGCCGGCGAATGAATAAAGAATCAATGCCTCGTTAGGGAGCAGCGTGCGAGTGCGTAGGATTCCGTAACGGTAACCTCTCTGTGTTTCGGTTTTCTAAAAATCCGCAGATCCTTATCCACGCCGGGGTGTAAGAGCGCGAAGAACGCCAGCCGCGGATCCACACGAAATTCCCAAGCCGTTTCTTACCCCTCTGCCCCAGCAATTTTGAGTGGCGATCAACCGAGCCTCCATTAGCGGAATAGAGCGCGAGGATAATTGCACGGCAGTCTGTCGAACAAAACATCAGATCGCCGCGAATGTAAACCAAAAAGTGGTGAACGCGAGGGGCGGAGGAAATGATGCGAAATCAGGGAGCGTGTAATTGAATAGGGTTCCCTTTAAAGCGGGATTACAGCCAGATGGGACGTTCTCTCTGGGGGGGCGATTATCTTTACGAGGGTGCTCCTGTGGGTAGCTGACAGTGGTTTGATGGCACCTGTGCCGTCCGCACAGGGGACACCGACGATCGGAGCACCATAATCTTCTAGACACTGAGTGTCGTAACAGCTTCGACCAAACTCTGCTACTTTATTGCCTCGGGTTTCTTAAAAAGAAGAACGATCCTTTATTACTGTTGCTGCCTGCACTTATTGTCAGATCATAGGATGTAAAACGTAATTTGAAAAGAATGTATAAAAGAAAATTTTTTATGTTAAACGATTTTATTAAAAATACACTAAAAACTAAAAAATAATTATTTTCTTGTACTGCAATTTCGATGGTGTTTTTCACTTTAAATAAAATCGCGGAGCAGGTTATCTCACAACAAATTCATTTCGACGCTTGATGCTGTATTAAATTGATTCATATTCTGTTATGAAAAATCCTGCTCCACGATTTTATTTAAAGTGAAAAAACACTATCGAAATTGCAGTACAGGAAAATAATTATTTTTTAGTTTTTAGTGCATTTTTAATAAATTCGTTTAACATACAATTTTTTTTATATATTTTTTATTTTCTAGTTTTTAGTGTTTATGGATTTACATTTAGCAGCTTCAGACTTCTTTAGAAATATCTTTTATTTAATTTCTAATCGCGACCCGAACGTAGCGACTTTTTGTCGTTTTCCTAAAGAACGGGAGTGGCTAATTTCAAGTCGTTTGGATTTGTGGTTATGGGTTGTATTTTATTGATGACTGGATAATTTATTCACACCCTGGGGGTTATTTTTTTTTTAAATATTGCATTGTCATCCAAACTACGCACGCTTGCAAAGTTTCAAGACAATTGCATTGGTGGAAGTGGGTTAAATTTAAGTTACCAGATTTGAACCATACATACCAACATACAAACAAACAAACAAACAGAGGATCGAAGCAGAATAAAATCGTTTAAAAAATAAAAGAACAAACAATAAATCGTTTATGTAGGGTGAAAGCACTAGTAGTCGGCCACCTTCTAGTAGTCGACCACTTTTATTGTTTAGCTTAAAGAAATAAGTACTGAAATAAAGCATTTATTAAATGACAATTTTATATTATATTTTGAATTTCCAACTTTAAAATACGAAAAAAAGCGTTCTTCATAGGTAAAAAAAATAAATGCTTTTAAAGTGATTTGTAAACTAATTTTGATTCTACATGTGCCATTGCTGTTTTCCAACACGAGAAGCATAAATGCGCTTTGAATAGAAACGAGAAATGTAATTCAGTTCTATACATTAACAATTTTATATGCGCTTAAAAAATGGAAAAAAATGGGATAATTTATTTATTTATGGGAGGTCGGTAACTGGACCATCATTCCCTTTCAATTTTCAATACTCGACCACAGCGGTCGACTTCTGAAGCTAACTGCATTCACAATGAACGCTAAAAGTCGACCACGTGTTAACTATAATTTATCTTATTCAAATTTTGATAAAGTTTTTAAAATAACTTATTTTAATTACGCATTATTCCTGCCATTATTAATTATTTACCGTTGTTGCACATTATATTTAAAAATAAATTTTAGTTTGTAATGCGCACATAACCTATTTTGAATTTCATATTAAAAGAAGGTGGTCGACTACTACCTATCGGACCGGTCGACTTTTAGAGTTAAGCGGTTGATTATTAAAGCATTCGGACACTTTATTTTTAACGCTAATTATTTATTTTCCCCGAGCTTTTATACTAACACAAAATTTTGAATGATACATTAAATACATTTGAATTACTTCAAAACATTTTATATATTTTATAACATTGATTGTTTATTTTTTTTTAGAACTTTTCATTCGAGTTTAGCGTTAAGTGGTAAGCTTTAACTACTAGTGCTTTCACCCTATGTACATTGGCCGAAAGTCGAAAGCGGTTGAAATGCTGTTCGATCTTCTTTCAACACTCATTGGGCCGTCGATTCTTTCCACGGCGTTCTAGTTGCCACTGCGAGCGCTCGTTAAATCGAACGCACGGCTCTGACTTTTACGATTCTTCTTCGAGACCAGAAGACTCCTTCCTGGGACGTGGTGGATGGACGTCTTATCCATCCCCCGTGATGCCCGAGCGGGGCCCTTTCTTCGGCCCTTTCCTTCATCCGCGAGCTTACGATGCCGACAGACAGCGGGCCCCTTTTACGAGGCTCGACCCCCTCGGTTGTTCTTCTGCTTTCGCTCCGTGGCAGGAGGAGGCTCCCCGTTTCCATCGGGTGAAAAGCCGATCGTTAAAGGCCGAACGATCGGCCATCGTTCTCACCATTATTTTCCACCGAGTAATCTGCGTCGCGCCGCCAGCATCCCCGCGAATAAACCGTTTTATTCGCCACCCCCGTGGCTCATGCCGCCTCCAGCTTTACGACTACTCTTTCATTTAGTCCTATATTGTTTATCCTCTCGCGAGCCAGTCGCTTCGGCTTCCTGTTTGCCCCGTTCTCCGGTAGATATGCAGAAGGAAAACGAACGAAAGAAGGAACGAGGAGGAAGCGCTCTGGTATTTTACGCAGGCAGAAAATGTAGGGTTGGGCTACCGTTGCGCGGCAAAATGCTAAGATCTTACACGCGTGTGCTTAGAATATTGCTTCCTGGCCGCTGTTTTCCCTCGGTAAATAAAATTCGTTGACTGCACGGCGAAGTATCGATGCCGATATTGTATTTAGAAGTTGGTAGTTATATTGAAGAGGAGATGCAATGTTACAAAGATCCGCCGCAGAAGGCACGTAGCCGCGGCGGAGTATGATTGTAAAAAGTGGAAGCGTTTCGAAGGTTTTGTGCCTTTCCTTGCCTTACGATCGCCGTGCTTCCGGCCCGCAGCGTCTAATTTCCAAAGTTGCCGCGTAACGATTACACGCGTTATTCGCCGATCGAAGGAAAGCAAAATGCCGCTTGCGCAAAAAACCGATGGAAAACGTGGAGGGATTTTAAGTGCTGCTTTTCCTTCAAGCTTGAACGCTATGAATTATTGAAACAGAGGAGAAAGGATGAAGAGCTTGGAGAGACCCGACTTTGTCCTCCCGGTATCACTTTCCCCGGAAGAAGTAGCTACTTTTTAGGGTTTCGAAGATTTTCATCGTTTCATCAGAATTTCATACAAACGTGATGTATTCTTCATGATCCGTGGAATACCGAAGTCGCGATCCTCGAATGCACAGAGGGGAATATCAAGCAACACCCGCCGATAGGGATCTGAATAAAAAAGCATATTTCCATAGAATTCAGGATCGATCCACCTAATCTCGTCGACCCATCTTCAACACGAGCAGCCCGTGCAGGATGAATCTGAACGATCTTCGCGGGTACAGAGGGCAGAGGCTGGAAAATCGCGGAACAGTAAGGAGCATCGCAGGAAGCGGAAGTTCAATGCCGATCCAGCTTGTGCATACCAAGATTCAGTTGTAATCGTGTAGGAGGAAGTTTGTGCCGCGCTGATTTTATGTGTCGACGCTGAACGCCGGTATATACACGGCGTAGGAAGGGCAAAGAAAAGGGGAGAGAAAGAAGAAGAAGAAGAAGAAGAAGAAGAAGAAGACTGTTTTCCTATTATCCAACCACCACCAGCTTCCAAGTATTCCAGGCTACCTAGAATCAGTCCAGGAAGCACCCCTCGGTGGCCCTCTTTCTCTGCTTCCGTGTTCCTTGCCTCTTCTACACGTCCACGGTTCTACGCGTTCTTTTCTCTGTCGTTCTGCTGCATACCCGGTCCGGGCCATTTCGAAATTACGGCGCTGGTGGATGCCGGTGATTGCAGCGGCGGAATCTTGGGGCGAGTCTTCCGTCACGAGGTTACTTCAGACCCTCATTGGAGGACCCTTCCTCGTAGAGAGAACAGCGGAGGCAGCTACAATGGATCATCAATAAGAGCTGAGATTCCTGAGGGATCCTCCTGCAGTGCTGATGGAACCTCGCGGAATACACTTGGGCTCAAAGAGATACAGAGATACGGATGATCGAGCTGTCTGGTGTCACGCGACACTCGATCCAACCGGTTACAGTTACATTGTTACCCCACGCAAACAAGTGCTGCCTACGCAACGCATTCCTGGCGATGTCTGCGGCGTCGAGCCCTGAGCGAAAAACGGCCGATCGGAGCGGGACAACCGTTAGGGCACCGTTGCAGATACCCCTGTTTCGATCCGATCCTGATCAGGCATTCGTACCGTCATTGCTGAAGGTCAGGACTACTCCGAAGGTCAGCCACGTCCAGCCCCACGGATATCTGCGATCGGCCTGGCCAGCGAGCAGGGACCAGCGACCAGCCAGCCGGCCTCTCCTTCTAATAGTCACGCACGAGGCTCCGCGATCCAAAGTGGTCGAAAGGGGAAAAAAGGACCGATGACTGGCCGGTCGGTCGACTGAAGACCAGATCGTAATTGCAACCGTGCCGAGTCATGCTCACGACGACACTCAATGCCGCTGTCCCTTCCTGGCTACATGCACCCTGGGTCTCGAGTACTTGCACAGCGTCACGAAAGAACTAGCGGCGACAGGATCCTTTCGGTAGGATCTATGGGCGGGTCTGCGTCACCTTTCGCAGTCTCTTTTAAACCATCCGTCTTATAGGAATTTTATATTTTTCAAATGCCAGTGGCGAATGGGAAATTTTCATCCGGCTTCCATGCCGCGAAATATCTTCGTCGATGGATATATTATTTAATAATCCGCACTCGACGCGTGTGAACGAACGTAAGTGCTCGCGACAGGATGCATAAAGGGGATGATCGTAATTATAAAACGTACGTAGAATTACAGTGATTAGGAATGGCTGTAATTACCACCAAGTTTGTTCTACCGGCATACCTGATTGCGAGCTTCCCACACGGGGCCTTTCTTCCATCCTGCACTTTCTGTTTTTCGAAGTTCCTCGCCCTGCGAGGACAGGGGTGGGCACGGAAGGCGCTTTAGTATCTCAAGGGGCCAGATTCTCTTGCGTCGCTAGCGTTTCTTCGAGCAATGGCCGTGGAATGAGGAAGGGAATGGACAAGGGATGAGCTTTATTACGGTTCATAGCGATGTCTGGTTAGACGTTAAGAAAAACGAATGCCCGTGTCATTTCGAACGTAGAATGGGAAGAAAATTGCTGCAAAACCTTAACGCCTGCTCCGGGAAAAACGCTGGAAAGCTAACGCGGCGTGTCAAGCATCGATAATGAGATCGGGTTGAAAAGTTCGTGCTGTTTTTCTTCGGGATCCTGTTATTCAGAGAGGCTGAAAACTGGGAAGGTGGACAGAAGCCAGCTGGTGACAGAGGGGTGCAGAGAAAACACAGCGGCCAGAAGACTGGTTCTCGTAATTAAACCCTTATCAGATTAACAGGCATGCTCGTCATTATCGCCTTTCACAATGTACACGTGACAAGCTTGGTCATCGAAACAGGTAGCGCGGTAATTATGAAGATTCGTTCGTTTACACCGAGAACTCGTCCATTACGTTAGCGTGACATAATCGGGCGTAGGGGAGAGCGGAGACAAACGTAACGGCGTCATGAAAGTAACACGCCTTCTCCTGCCTTCCACAAAAGTTTCCAAAACGTTTGCTTTACATAGTTAAGCATGTTTAATGTTTCTTTTGTTCCACGGAGTGACGCTGAGCAATACGACGATTCGTATGCCGTGGGCAAGCTGATTTCGTTATTTCGATCATTCAGGTAAGTGTCTCCTCTGTTGGTTTTTTTGTTAATATTCATAGTTAAACTATAGACATTGATCCAATTATTTGTTAGAGCGTTCTTAGATAATGTATTTATAAGTTCCTGTATTTGATTTCAATAAGTCTTGTATAGTTTGTACGTTATAACAGTTCTATGGTGAGAAACATGGCTGGGGACAAAAGTAACACGTCACTACGGGGTGTAGTTGAATCCAATATTAACAATAGTTTTTAAAAAAAATCATAAATATTAGTTACTTTTGGGGCCGTTACACGAGATTCCATATTAAGGATGTATCGGTCGTACAATATCAGACAAAAGTATATGAAATTTGAAATACTTGAATATCTACGTCTTACGGATAGTAAATCTAGATGTAAGGAATTCGAACGACATTTGGAGTCTTATTTTTAATCCTAGGAAGGTATTTTTCAATTTACAAATGGTTTCTCAAACATTATTTGCTAAACATTTGGCAGTGAAAATGCCCAGAATTCACAATTTTCTCAAGTTATAATTTATTTCTTTAAAACGGTGTAGTGAAAACAATTGAAACTCGGCAGATATTTTCATCTACCCATATACTGCATGTACAAAAAAATTGAAAACATTGGCACTACTTCTTCAACATTTGGAAGATTAAATAGAACAATCTCACAAATTTTCATTAACTTGGCACTATTTTGAAAATAGGTCCAATACATCCTTAAATCAAATACACAGTATCAAAGAAACGTTTGAAGCTGGTTATGCTTTTTTATCGTTACCTGCTTAAAATATGTTTATTTAAATGTTTGTTTCTATCGTTTCTGATAATAAAAAATCCTATTTTGCTTTGGAAGAAGTGTTTTTACTTAATTCTCGTCAAAATAATTAGTATTACTTTCGTCCCCATGGTATATTACTTTCGTCCTACCTTTGCAGGACAAAAGTAACACTGACAGTCACTGCGGAAAATTGCCATAACTCTTTGACTACTTATCATAGAAGGCTGATTTTGTGGTCAAATGATAGACCATGAAACATACTATCTTAAGGCATAATTTTCCTTTTTATATCTGTAAGAGGTAATTGGCAGCTTAGCCAAATGTAAAAAGTGTTACGTTTGTCCCCGCTCTCCCCTACCACTTTGTCGTAGTGATTTCGCGCGACTGAGGACCGAGGGAAACGTTGTTCGTGTCTGGATTAATAGAGGAATTATTGAAACGGGGGAATCTGCCACGCGAGATGCGAAACGATTCATTAACTCCGCAGGATCCCAGAACGAAACTCACGATTCTGTTCGAGAACATTGCTTAGCTGCCTGAACTTTCTTATCTAATCGTAATCGCAGAGGCCATCCAGAATTTTGTCGGTTTTTTAAAACTTAACGGCACACCCGGAGTCTCAGCTAGTTAACCACCGTAATGAAGGCACGTGAAATTTCGTGTCTCGTAGTCGAAACTTAGTGACGGGCAGTCTTACGGTACTTTTCACTCTCGTCTGTGCATGAGAGACAATGAGACGCGTCAGCCGTCCCATTCATTGCTCCTTCGTCTTCTTTCTCTCGTTTTGCACGCTACCATTCTAGCTGAGCAACGGGTTAACATGAACCAAGAAAGATAATAGGTATCCAAGCGTCCATTTCCACTCATTGTCAGATTTCCATCTATAAATCTCCAATACCTGCCAACCCTATTGCGAGCCCTTCTCGAGAAAGGGAAGTGAAATTCTCTTCGAAGCTCGATGAAATTAGAGACCGTTCCAAGAATGCAATCGATCGTCTGCCCGGTGAAAGAAATTAGCTGCATTTCCCAACGTTCGAGGCACGGTCGATCTAACCGTCGTGCTGGAATTTATATCGAGGAGGCTGCGATCCTTGACGATTCCGATGCTGAAGGCATCTGAATAAGGCAGACAATGCTGGACGAAATTAGAAGCCATCCAGCGAATGCGAGCGATCCAATAGCGGAATCCAGTAGAGCAAACGAACCGGGCTTTCCACGTTCAACGGTCGCTGGATGTTCGCCATCGTGCTGGAATCTCCCGGGGCGCAATCATTACAGGAAACGTTCGCGTATCGGGACGTGGATAGCTTCGGGACACGCCACGAGCCAGGCCGCTCTTCAAGATGCACGCGTACGGATCGAAACGCAAGTCGACGCTCGTGCGTGACAATAACGCGAGCCGCGCTCACCAGGACTTTTCCTTCTCGCTGATATCCGCCCCAGCGACGGAGGCCCCATCCTCATCGAGGTCGTTTACCGAATAACTGCTACGCGTCGCTCGTTCAACCGATTAATGGTCCACTCGATCATTCCGAAACAGTTACAATGCCGTACCGCTATCCTGCGTAGAACGACACGCGAAAAGGCTCCATTTAAACCGCTGTTACCGCCAATTCCTCCAATCTAAACGAAACGAAGGGAGATTTATCCCCACCGCCCTTTATATTCTAAGAAATTTCATTGTCAAGGGCCTTAACCGTGCGAATAACCTTAGGTACTAGGGCAGGATTGCCTATATCGTACCACTTAAGACATTTTACGTTATATTTTATATTTGGTACTAATGTTAACGCAAATGGCTACTGGATATTGTAACTTGATCTTTTAGGCACCTACTATTATATGCTTAACCTTTTCTTCAGAACAAATTAATTTGTTATTAATCTTTTTGTCACAAACTGTAAATGGTAGGCAACCAGTCTCCTAAATCGTCTCCTCAATTTCAAAAACATCAATATCAAAAAGAGAAGAAAATATGCAACATAAAGTAATGATTATTATATAGTTACATATACATACGTATATTGATCACACACAGGCCGCAATATCCTATGAATATGATATATGTACATAACCTATATAACATATACGAGTTGTCAAATCCTACTGGTACGATTGTAGTTAGTGTTTCTGATTTCTCGATTTTTTTCTCATCTCGAGAAATGAGAAATCAGATTACATTTCTCGAGGATTCTCAAGAATTTAAAAAAATATTGCAAAATTTATATTTTTGGAATAGTGTTGGCAATATTTATCTAAATTTTTATTCGAGTCTAACTTAGACAAAACTTAGACGAAACATTACTTTTTTGTTTTAAAATAGTTTTTTAAAAAGCACAATGCGTCTAATGTCGCGACAGCCAATCAACTCCCTTTTTTTTGTGGCAAAATCTGCGGCTGTAGAAAAATTTCTGTCATTTTGAGTGGATGTCGGTTTAATTGTATATAGAGCATCAGCGATATGAAGAGAAAAGTTTATAAACAATCGCGCAATTCATCGGATGTATTGCTAACATTTATTACAGATTGTAGATGTGTTTATATATTCTCGATTAACTAGTAGACACAATTTGAACTAACTGAAAATTCATTTCTGAAAACAAATGGGATTTATAATAATTTTCCTACGCTTAAGTTTCTCGAGAAATGCTGCAATTTCTCGAGAAATGAGAGATAAGAAATTATAAAATTTCTCGAGAAATTCTCGAGACAGAATTCTCGAGAAGGAACACTAATTGTAGTAGTACGATTTAGGAAACATGATCAATTTATTTATAAATATTAATTTAAACTTTATAATGAATGTAATATGTACTTAAAATGAATATAAAATATTCTACATTATACCTGCTTTTAGAAAAATACAAAAATACAGGACAAAATTGCATTGTTTGATTATCAGCTAAAATAAACTGGTAAAAAGTTACATCAATCATACCTGATTTTTTAAAATGTTTACAACACGCACAAAATAGGGTGTAAGCTCAAAAGGTTTTGTTTCTATTTCTTATTTCGCATTTACTTGATATTTTTATTATCCAATGTCGTTTAGATTCATTAATTACTGAGAAATTGATGAGGTACGATTTAGGTGACCAGTAGAGGAAGTGCAGTATATTTGGAATACCAGTTTGTTTAAGACGAATAAAAAATTACGGCAGGGGATGGGAACAAATTAAACTACATAATATCATAGGGAAACTTATAAACTTTCATATTTCTTAGTGTCAGTAAAAATAAAAAACAAAAAGTAACTGAAATTTTGGTTTGAATGAAAAATGACAAGAAGTATCGATTTCGTTAAGGTGCAGGTAATTTGGAATACCGATATTCCAATTTACCTTCACTTTATAAACTTAAACAAAACATGTAGATAATAAAATTAGTTTATTTTATGACGTAATCAGGCTAAGAAATCGCAATTGAGGAACAATTTTATGTAGATATCTATAAGACAATATTTACACAAATGCTAAAAAAGGTTATATAGGTGACAGATGAAACTGACGCGGTGGTAGCCATTACGCGTGAAACAAAAGCATCGGTAGGCTTTGGAATATTCCAAATTACCTTCACCTTTGGTATTCCGAATTAGCAACATGGCATTGAAACCTAAAATTTCATGTCACACTTTGTATTCTTGAAATTATCGCAAAACTGGCACGGAACCATAGAAGGAACATGCAAATGAGTCGATTAAGTGTTTAACACTAAAGTTTTGACATATTTCAACCATGATTTGAACGATTGAATACGCGCTGAAAAAGTTTGGCAGATTGACGTTTGCTTCCTCTGCAGATTAAGTCGAAAATGTAAAAATTGCGGTTCATCCACAAATGTCATTAGTGAACAGGTCATTAGCCCCTATAATCTACGGTGTTACAAATTAAATAGCGTTAGTAGTTTATTAGATACTTCGGTATTCCAAATTACCAACAGTATTCCAAATATGCTGCACTTCCTCTACGATATTGGCAACTCTCCCCTAAGTAGAATTAGCAGAAGCCTTGTCAGCCAACGCGCCAGAAATCATTCTCGATCTCTCTGACGTTTCGCGAACCTTTCAGCGTCCACAGAAACCGAAAGCAAACGTAACGAACGACGACGCCACTGAGGGGGCCAGGAACGAATTAATCTTTTGGGCGTGCTGGCGGGAACTCACGATCTTAACGCCAGTTTTCTAGGATCGCTGCGCCCGCGGGGGTCGCAAGGTCGCGCTGGTAATGCGCAGTTGCTCGGTCACGTTCGGCAATCATTTCTCCGTTATGCATATCAATTTACGTCCACCTGTGCACCCGAGATCCATTGCGTTCGATTTATAGTAATCCAGACTCTATGATAGCCGGCAGAACGGCCTGGCGATCTACCGGCGAAGGAGTGGCCGACCGCGTTTTCAGCGTGGGCAGGGATACATTTGTCCTGCTGGTAAAACGCTCGTATCCCGATATTCGATATTGCCGGAAGTGCATCAGCGCCGGGATCGTTTCTCATGCACCTAGGAGAACGTTGCGCGCCGGTTTCGTGATACGTGATCGGCTGGTGGGACATGTTTGAATGGCCAGCTCTTCGTCGCACGAGTACCAGTCCAGAGATTAGTCATCTCGAAGGCCGCGTTCTAATGGGCCACTTCTGATTGATAAGACAGGCTGCCCGGGCGTGAAACGAATCAAGGTATACCTACCTCGGACGAGACTCGAGGGTCCGATGGTATAAAATCATCGAAGAATCTGGTACTCGCCGTGTTTTCCTAGGAAGTATCTTAATAATTCGTTGGAAGAGGCGCATCGCGCTGTTTCTAGAGCCTGCAGCGAAACAGCCAGGGTGGAGGCTGTGTTTGTACGGATGCCCCGGATGGAAATGGCGTAGCAGTGATCGGTCAAGATTCGCGCATTCAGCTGGCGGAATTACGAGGCGAAATCGACCTATAAATACACGTTTCAGCTGCCACTTAACATTCCTCTCCTTCCGTCTCTGTCTGCCGTGCCTCGTGTTTAGCGCGAGGAACTGGGAGCGAGAAACAGGAAGCGCGAGGAAACTGTTCTCCAGGAACAATAGCGACGTCGCAGCCGGAGCACCGACGTAAATGCTTGCAACTGGGGAATTGAATGAAGAGCACGCCCGAGATTAATGATAATCCCCGTAATTAAACGCAGCAATGACGATTTAGTCGAGAGAAAATGACTGCCTCCTAAAACGCTCGTCGTAATTATGCGCATACGACTCCCTTTATCTAATAAACCACTTCGTCTTAATTACAAAGCGGAGCAATCGCATGATAAGTAAAACGGAGTGAGCGAATCGGGTGCCTATGCCTTACGATGGCAAACGTGAGAATCGAAGCTCTTTTAATTTCCGATTATGGTTCTTCTCCCGCTGTTCCTTCGCGTTGAACTTTGCCATAGGAAAACATACCAATAAGAAGCTACGATTGCATCGATCGAGCTCGAATCAATTCCGCGGAAAGAAACACGAGCAAAGTACAGCTGCGGTGATGGCTGCTCGAGGCGGGAAGACGAATCGAAATCTCCTCCTTTCGACGCGCCTTTTTTGCACCCGTTTTTTCCAAACACACCGGGTACGGACTGTCGAGGAACGGGCTAATCGTCTGGAACGCGAGTATCTAGTCGCGTTCGAAGGCACGGCCGAGGTAAGACGGGAGGAACGGGATCACGGAGCATCGAAACAACACCACGAAAGCATCCTAGCGGAAGATCGTGGACTTTTACGAGACTTTTACGCCTTTACGCCTCATAAAGCTGCGCTATCGGCGT
Source organism: Andrena bucephala (assembly GCA_947577245.1). Classification (NCBI taxonomy): domain Eukaryota; kingdom Metazoa; phylum Arthropoda; class Insecta; order Hymenoptera; family Andrenidae; genus Andrena; species Andrena bucephala. The sequence continues at coordinate 116,476,097 of OX387715.1, forward strand.
GTCAACGCGCCGCGCCATCTGAACCGAAGACGTCCCCGCTGCCTTCAACCTTTTACTAATTGTGGCGCGATCCGAGCGAGTGTACGAAACAGGCGTAACGCGTGGAGCATGAATTTAATTCACGGCCGCAAACTGAAGCGAGCGGAGGAGCGCGTGTATTCCCGTCAGCGGGACATTCGTAACATCGAGGGGAATCAGAGCTCGTGCCGGACGAGTCCACCTATCGATATTTATCGCGCGGATGGTGGCTCGTAAAAGTCGCGGCTACATTCCACGGGCTAGCCGAGGCTTCCGTGTCTAACAAGCTGGCTGTTAAAAAATCCTCGCTTTACATCGAATCCACCAGACACGTTCTTGTCTTCGGCCTCGTAAAGCCGAGAAATTATACGTCCAGGGCTCCTCCTCCGACTGAGGATGATGCAACGCCGATCGATAACCCGTGGGCTTCCTCCGCGATTCTGCGGCCTGATTTATGATCGATCTGAAGCGCGGATCGGCATAAACGATATTACGAGAGCGGAGGAATTTTTGCTGGGACCAATTAGAGGCTTATCGACCGGAAGGACGGGCCCGATAGCATGGCTCTGATCGCGGGCCCAGATTCCCTTGGCGCGCGCTTCCGGGATTACGATCCCGCGGCAGTTGACAGGGACGTCATAGGAAGATACGATGCTCGAGATACGAGGAGGATACGAGCTGTAGAACTAGCTGTAAATTAACCACACAACCACGGGGCCCGGTGTGTTCTCCCTTGTCGGTTCGTGTTCTCTGCCTCTGTGTGCATGTTACGTTAGACGCGTCGTATAGCTCACGTATCGGGCTGCGTATACACGACCGGCTGGACCGCCTCACGATTTCAGATATCGCCGTACGCATGCACGCGTAATGCGGGGATGCATTTGTGCAGCTTCCCATGGGATCGGTAACGTGGCGACTTTTCATCGCGAGGCCTGTGGCGTTCGAGGTGGAGCCTGTGCTTCTGAACATTCAATGCTACGGGAGAGGCAACTTATTCGCTTTGCTGCTTGAATCGTGTAGCCGCAGCTCGCGGATCTGTGTAGAAATGTAGGGCAGGGGTTTCCTCTCATTTAGCCGGCGTGTAGATACCAAGGATCACCGTAACAGATGTTAATGAGTTAATTTCCCAACGCGCACCACGCTTTCGTGTACGCACGCGCGTTCGTTTTAATTACCCGGGGCTGCTTGGCACACGCTTCCCCGTACGAAGATATAATTCACGCGTGCACACGCAGCAGAGATCGCCGGCTAGATCTGCCGCGATCGCTTCCTATCGCGGTGCATGCAAACCAGCCCACGATCCTCCGCAGCGCTGTGGTTAATGTCCCGTTTGATTGGTCGACGCTCCGATCGGCGACGATCGATCAAGAGATCAAGGCCAACGCTACGATCCCCCCGATCGATCGTTTTTCCTTGCCCTCGGATAACGATCGTTTCCGTGATCCACTTATTACGCCACCTCCCGTGCCCACCGGCCGGCAATAATTACCTAATTATTATCCAATCGTTATTCCGTTTCTTGCCAGCGTCCCGGCAGATTTATGGAGCCGTTTTCAGACGTGCCCGTTCCTTTAATCATCCGCGTCGTGCACGAAAGAAGTGCAAGATTCCGTGGAAACAAACGATACGTCGCGACCTCGTTGTCAAGTTACTACTTATGACATAAGGACACGCAGACAACTCCATCGTCCGAGAATGAATACAACAGAGCGACGTTCACTTCTCCCTGGAAATCGTTTCCTCCGGAACCAGTAGGGTTTTCGAGGAAAGTAACGCGCGACTGCGCGTGGAGGAACCGAGACGGGCTCGTCGCGACGACAGGCTTTCCCAGTCGAGACGTCGTAAAGGCGCGGACAACAGTAACTCTGATTCAGACTCGTAACGGGAAGATTGTATCTCGGCCGCGTTCCATCCAAAAGAAAATGGGCAATTATTATTTGCCCCGGCGCGGCGCGGACGATGTTTATGCCGATTCTCGGTTCTCGTTTCTCGTTTCTCGGGAAGATCGAATACCAAGGGGGCAGCGGATAATAGATTACGGAGATACGGGGCGTTTCACGGTCGGTGATTCCGCTTCTAATCGATTATGTATTTTTGGCCGTACGCTCGTGATCGTAGGCTTCCATATCGGTTGGGAAGATCGAGCTGGCATGGGGCCCGGAACGGGTGAATGCGAGGGACGAGCGATATTATTCTTGATTTCCCGTAAATGAACGAGCAATCATCTCTTAATGCGATACGGAGGAATAATCTGCCGGCCCGATCGATTCGTGCTTTCCGCCTTTGTCGATGATAGCCGCGCGGATATTAATCCATCGTTTAATTGTTTCCTTTTCTAGGAGCACGCGATAACTCTGCTACGTCGTGTACGCGTCGTGTGCTCAGCTGCGTTGGGAAATTAGTTGCATTCGCCTCGAGCTTTTTGCCGGCTATCCAAACCCTCTTTGGTCGCACATATTCTAATTAAATTGAAACAGGCTCTGTTACGCTCAATAGTCTTCTCATAGCGAACCTAACTATTAGCATCAAATGAATTACTTTCCTCCAACTACTCCATTGAAAGCATACGATAAATAAAGGCATCAGCGCTGGAGTTGTGCATGATCGAGTGCAACAACTACCTCGCACCTCGTTCCATCTAAAACTGTATACACTTTACAAGAAAATCGCAAGAAACTGGGGATAAAGGTATACCGTTCGAGAGCGTCCGAGGCCCCCGGACGGAAGAGGAAATCAGAAGAACTCGATGCAACAAAGTTCGCGGTGCACCGTTGATCGCGCTCAACGAGCGTCCCCTTAAGCAACCAGAGCGGAGTAATAAAAGTAATCACTTACAATCTAATCTTCCAGTCCATCCTCGTGGCAGCCATGACGCGCGGCGCACGGTTCCCCGGACCTGCACGACCTTCGTTCGCCCTCGAGCACGCCGGAACCAGTCCCTGGAAACTCACTGGAACAGGGTCTCTCACGAAATCACAAGTGCACTGTTCTCCCGTCGAAAACGAAAGCGCGCCGGCTACGTAATGCGTGGCTCTCGCGTGTACGAAATACAGCCGCGTTGACCCGTTCACCACCGGTACCAGAAATTCTGCCGCACAGCCGTGCCACGAACGGTCCGTTTCCACTGGATCGCGCCAGACACGGGAGTCCACTTCCACTTCGGGAAGAGCTTCTCGTACGCAGCCTTCCCCTCGGAGCCTGCTCGCTACCTCGTCGCGGAATCCTCCCCCGTGCCGTTTATCGTGGCCAGAGCCCGCTAATCCACCGATCCCGATCGGCTCGACTGCGAATGTCAATTGGGGCTATTTTCTTTTTTTCTTTTGCAACGTCCGGCCGATCGAGGAAGGGAAGTGCTTAGACGTGGAGAACGGGGCGTGATGCACGAAAATGGAGCAACGTGCGTTCTGTGCCACTGTTCTCCGTTCTCCGTAACACTCTGCCAGGATATCCGCGCGTGGCTGCTCGTCTTCCACGGCCGCGAAAGGTGGGAAGATGAGGAGGAGGAGGAGGACGAAGTAGTAGAAATAGAAGAGGTTACCGAGGTGGAGGCGGTGGTGGTGGTGGTTTAGTGCTGGTGGAAGTGGTGGCGACGGTGGTGGAAATGATGGTGGTGGTGGTGATGGAGGTGGTGGTGGTGATGGTGGAGGTGGTGGTGGGTACTCGTGAGAGGATCCTCGCCGTGTGGAGTACTAAGCCGTAATGACATGGTCTAGGAGATGCCAGTCAGTTTTGTAATAACGCCCGTAAAAAGTGAATTTCCAGGCAAAGGTGGGGAAACGTGCCTAGGGCCAATCCGAGAGCCCTCGGGTTCGACAGCCGGCCAATCGGAGCGCGACATTCCAGAGCGCGGCTTCGTCTTCGTCTTCATTTTGCCCTTTTGTCTTTCCTCTTCGATTCGTGCTTCTTCTTGGACAGTTCGCGCGCCTTTTTGAAGATCCAGGAACAGGATGGGCACGAGATAAGCTCCTTCGCGCTGACGGTCGACCGAGCCGTCTGGCAGCCTCCGATTGAGACGTTCGTGGGAAGGTCAGGGTCTCTGAATATACTCGCGATACCTACCTAATTTTACGTCGCGATTTTATCGAGCGGGACGAGAGTTGTCGAAACGGTACGAGTCGCCGCGCGAGACGCGAGAAATCGTACGTCTCGATGCGCTGATTCCATTTACGATGCGGCGTTCATGCACGATCAGTCACCCGGTACGCTTAACGGTGAACAATATCTCCGATGATATGTCAATAAAGTGAACGGCTCCGTATCACCTCGGCGAGATAATCGCCGCGACGATGCGTGCGACGAATAGGTGACGAAAAAAGAATCGTAATTTGCGTGGTGATATATGTTACGAGGGGATCAATGCTTCGCAGTGATAACTTCTTCTTTATTGCATAACAGTAACTTACTTCTTTCGGTCACGGTGAATGCCGCTGCACGCCTCTCCTCAGTCCTTGTTACTACATTTATCACTGCGGATCGCTGGCGCGGTTCGTGGCTCGCTCTTTCCCGGACAAACCCGGGAATTCTGGGACTCGTGCAGCCCACGCTGACAACCTTCATTTGTAACTTCCAGCTTCGATTCAATTCCCGATGTTATTTCATTAAATGCACGGTCGAATCGTTGAATCGTAGATGTTTCCACGGGAAGAAGGGAGAAAGTCGAAGCAGCAATTTGCGTGTAACAGCAGAAGGAAGATTATCCGCTCCAATTTCGAGCAGCACGTCAGTCAAGAGCGAGCGAATGGAGATGCCCGAGTGGCTTGTTTCCAGGTGCAATAAAAAGGGCTATTGTTGAGCAGGAACAACTGTCGCTTCGAGAAGCGTTTCCGCGAAGATTCCGTTTCGCACTCGCCTAACGGCACCTAGCGCATCCTCTGCAGGGAAATCGTCCAAGTGGCAAAGAGAAGAAAGAGCAGAAAGAATCCTACGACGGGCTGGTTTCCCTGGCCGGCGCGCTTGGGTAAGGAGTCATAATTTTCCAAGTCGATTTCCCATGCTGCGCGCCGCTAATCGCCTCGATTACGCTCCGAGGACCCACGCGTCATTAGTTCGAGATGCTCTGGTAAAAGAAAACCGCAAAACCAGTGGCAAAAGGGAACGTAAAAACGATCGATAGCGGACGGGTCTCACGATCTGCCGATCGCGTTTTACTTCTGAATTCGTTGCCTCCCCTGGAATTCCCTATAACTTTTCCGTTAATACTTTGCATAACTGAACGCAGGATGGCTTCGGCCCAGAAATAATCCGCGATGTTTATGCAGATTATCCGGAGTGCGCTATTTTCGCGCTTGGAATTGTCGTTTTTACCGGTACAGAGAAAGGACTCGCGCTGTTAACCAGTGAAAGGTTAATTGAAACGATACAGCCAGACGGGAAACGGTGGATCGACGGTGTTGCATTGGAAATAGCCATCGGGAAATGGAAGGACTACCGTTGCGGCGAACGTTTCCGCGAAGAGTGTGCTTTCGCGTAACGGTATGCGTATCCAGAGAAATTGACGAAATTGTCCAGGGTACACCGCGGTGAGGAAACTTCGTTGCGCAAAGCAGTTTCGCGAGTCGTAGGGATTCGCTGGAAGCGAATGAAAGAGCGTGGCGCAATACAGCGGCATTATCTCATCTTCGCTGTATATACAGTGTACTCCATGATTCGTTTTAAGCGAAAGTGTTGATGTTATTTCAAGCACGGCCACTTTTAACGCGTCTCGTTAAGAGAATCCCGCGGAAAGGTAGACGAAGCTGGTGGAAAAGAAACAGGCGCCACATGAAGAATTCCAATGGGATCCCTCGCTCGCGTAACGGAAAACGCATCCAGCGAAATGGACGAAATCGACGATGGGATAACTCACCGGGCAGTTTCACGGGCAGAAGGCACAGAGGGAAAAGAAGGAGCCGTGGTTCCGGGTTCGATTCCCAGGACTGACTCGAGAAACGCCGCTTCCTCCGACCAAACCGATCTAGATTGAGAGAACGAAGGCGCCTACCGGCCAGAAACACGAGCTGGTAGCAATAAATTATTATACTACGGATGATTTCACGGGCAAGGGTCAAACGAGCCGAACGGAACGGCCACTGCGCCAGCTTAACCACGATTGTCGGGACCTCCTGTCTGATCGGAAGTTCATCAGGCTTTTCGTGCAAAGCCTGTACATACTGCGTTCGATAGCGGAGGGATTCGATATGATCGACACAGCGCTGAGGGAATTATAAGTTGCACTAGAAGTCTGGAAATATACTTGTACACAATGCTTTATTCTATCGGATGAGTTGGGATAAGGACTTGAGGAGTCACGCCTACCTGTGAGATCTGAAAACACGTGTATTTTCGGGATTTTCGGGGGAGAAACTTGAAGAGTGTTTTAAATAAATGCTTGTGTATTCGAAAGTATATATTTTAAAGTTCTTGTAATTTTTTTTGCAATGAAGTATATTAATAAATAAAGGAATTGTAGGCGATCTCCCGGCAGCGTTGTTTTATTTAACCTATAAGAGGTCGCAGGAAACCTCTGGGTGTCGTATATATCATTAAATAATAAGAGAATGGCAGCATTACTTCGCAAGATTTATGTCGGCATTATCTAATAACGAAAACTTGTACCTTCTTCTGCGATATGTTTAAGATTAAAAATGTATTTTTAGTTTAACAATTTGTAAATATTGGAAAATATACACTGAAATATTAATGTCAACATCCGAAACTGTGATTTTGAATATTTTAAACTAAAGATCTGCGTTAATGTATGTATTACTACTTAAATTGAAATCCGGAGGAAACCTCAGTGTGCGACCTCTTGCGTGACATTTGGTCCGCGACCTGTGCCTGGTTGAGCACTTTACGGTGAACACTGTAGCTTTGACTATTTTATTTTCGAATATTTATTTAAAATAGTCTTCAAATTTTATAAAAAATATCCCAAAATACATGTGTTCTCAGACCTCACAAGTAAGCATGACCCCTTAAGGGGGGAGCCTGGTGTAGCGGGGCGAAGAAACTGATTTTTTTTTGTTGCATAAATCAATAGTTGAACATCACGATAGGGGAAAGGTGGGATAGTTGATCACAGTTTTGCTATTTTATTAAAATAATAATAATGGTTTGCTTTGTTTCTATTTAAATACTTAAGTTGCGATTCTACGAGTATTCTCAATATACTTGTACAAATTTGAGAGGTGAAAACTAATTTTAATGGCTGAATTTAAACATTTTCCGGCAGTGACGTTATGCACAAGTATCCCCCACTAAAGGGGAGACTTGATCAAAAGGTTTGGGAGACTTGATCAATGAACTTTGAGAGTAAATAACACATTAATTTTCTGAAAAATATTTATTACCTTAGTGAATAACATGAAATAAATGGGGAATATCATAAATGGAAAGTAAACTATAACTAACTTGAAAGAATTACTGAAAAAATAAAACCGAAGAATGACATAAAACTCTATGACATAAAGCAACATAAATGCATTCTTAAAAGACATTTCACTTATTGTTAGATATCATCTAATTCAGATGATGATGAAGAAAATATCTTCCTTCTCACTTTCTTTGTCGTATTTCTCTGTTTCATTAGCCGTTCTATGGTTTTTTCTGGGGCTTATTCACCTGTTCAAGTATCCCACCTCACATACTGATCAAATGTCCCTCAATGCACTCAATTTGAAAAAGGTGAAAAACTAAACTTACCTTAAATATTTAGATCAATCAATAAATAGCATTAACAGACCAGAAATGGCTGTTTTTACTTAATATATTTTAAATCGTTGAAAATGCAACATTCAGTCGAAAAGGAGGAAGAGCAAGGTGACCGAAATATTTACTTTTTGGCTGCAAATAAGATCGAAGCTACTACCTACATTATTCTATGCTCCCGAAAGAAAACTGCAACGTGAAGTGTTGCGATAATGCAAACATTACCACGATAACGTGACAGCAGGCACAAATTGCCAATATATTAATTAAACAACTGACGTGATCATGTATCCCCGATGATCAACTATCCCACCTTTCCCCTAATATGTTCCCAAAGCCGCAAAACGAAATTCGAAAAATTAAAGCGGATATAGCCGGTTTTGCTACGGAGCAACAGGTTACCAGAAATACTTTAAATGCGTTTTTCTCAAAACGAGAGTTTTAGAATTGGCGGACAATGTAACTCCAAAAATATTCAACCGATTGACTTGGCCTTGCGCACGAATATTTGTGAACATTTTCTTCACAGAACTTAGCTATTGGTATAATATCATTGTTTAAATAAATAACTTTTTTTTACACATTTAAGGCAAAATTTCATTGGAAAAAGTGAACTTTTTTTCAAGAGGCCGCCATTTGTTCAATTTTGCATCTTTTAAGTTATGAATTTATACGCTTTGTGCGTGCACTCACAAACTAAACAAAAATTGTTCGATTTTTGCTTTTAGACGAATACAGTAGACGCTACGTTGCCCGAAGTGGAACAATTGCGTCGCCAACGGAATGGGCATAAGGCCGTATAACTCTGTTATTTGCTGCTTTTTTTTAATACATTTGTTTTATCTACCTTAATCTGATAATACAATATCCTGAAAGTTTCAGAAAGAACGATTAAATACTTTCTTTAAAAAAAATTCCCGAAAAATGCCTCGATTTTCAGCTAGTTACATATTTTCTCCTTATGAACTATATTTTCTGTGTAACGAGTGATAAAGTCGAAATAATAATAATAATAATAATAATAATAATAATAATAATAATAATAATAACTTTATCTTCTCAGAGATAATCATCTTTATTACTTCTGCTACGCATTAACTGCGAACTACTTGAAGACAGTGGTTGAGTGCTGGAGCCTGTTCCGCAAAGGATATCGCGAATACTTCATCCATATCCGAATGCTTTTTCCATGAAGCCGCTCCGGATACCGCGATATCTCGGTCTCCCAGGTGTTGCAGGTGGGATACATATCGCATAAAGTAGCGGGCAAGCATTTTTCAGCCCGCTTCTATGAATATCGTATTACAGCGCATTACCGCGGTGAGAGGTTTACCAGAAGTTGGAGTAAACGGTGCACCAATTTCCCCAGATGCTCACTCCTGGCCTAAGGATCCGAAACGGGGAGAGGCTGAATGAACCGGAGCGCAGCGTCGCGAGAATCCCACGAGCGAGCGGCGGTAAAAATAGGAAGGTGCAACAGTAAGTAAAGTGTGAACCGTTCTCTTGCCTTGCCTCCGTCGAATCTTTTGTCCGCGCCAAATTATCCGACAGCGATCGCGCGGCGGATAAAATCCCGGCTGTCCGTGCGTACGCCCGCGAGATAATTGTTAATTTGCCGTCACGAACGGGCCCGGTAGCTGCCTTCTTGTCTCCGTTATTATCAGCGCCCATTGAGTCCCTAAACGGGACGGGGGCCCCCGACAGCCGCAGCTCGAGCGTGGCCTCTAACATCCAGCGAGAGGTCGATCGGAACCCACGATAGCCCCGTTGACGCTGCATCTTCGCGCGCATAATGCAACAGTTACTGCGCTTCGACTGCTGCCCGGGGCCCATTGTTCCTCGCTGTGCGAACTTTCGGGGCCGTCGACGCGTAAAAGGACGGCATAGGTACGCTTCTGTTTAGCACGCACCGCGCGCGCGCGCACTTCGGCTTTCGAGCCTTTCACGGACCGCCGTTCTTATCAACGGTCCAGACTTCCGGGTACCAAGTCGCGTCTCCGAGGGAATTCACTTCAGAGTTTCGTTAACGACGCAGTCAGTCTTATCGCCTACGCGGCGCGAAAACGAAGTCCAGCTTCGCGGGGAATCTTAAGTTGTACATGGCATTGAGCGTGTTAAACCCACGATCGATCCTGCTCCGACAACTCTGCGGCTTGTTCGATGCTGTCGGGCCTTGGCAAGGCGGGATTTAATGGAGATTGTAGGTATTCTTGTCGGGAATTTGTAATGGAATTAAGGAGACACTGTAGTGGCGTTTGTCCGCCGTGTGCTTCACTGAAGGGGTGGTTAGGAGTCGATGGTATTTCAGTTCCGTTGCTTTTATTCGGCTCTGTTTCGTTCTGTTGGTGTAGAGGAGAAGAATGGAGGGGAGAGTTGCCAATGTCGTACTGGTCACCTAAATCGTACCTCATCAATTTCTCAGTAATTAATGAATCTAAACGACATTGGATAATAAAAATATCAAGTAAATGCGAAATAAGAAAGAAAACATTTTGAGCTTACACCCTATTTTGTGCGTGTTGTAAACATTTTAAAAAATCAGGTATGATTGATGTAACTTTTTACCAGTTTATTTTTGCTGATAATAATCAAACAATGCAATTTTGTCCGGTATTTTTGTATTTTTCTAAAAGCGGGTTCAATGTAGAATATTTTACACTTTTTTAAGTGCATATTACATTCATCTGTAAAGTTTAAATTAATATTTATAAATAAATTGATCAGAATTCCTGAATCGTACCAGAAGGATGTGACAACTCGTATGTTATATATAGTGTTCCTGATTTCTCGATTTTTTCGCATCTCGAGAAATGAGAAATCAGATTACATTTCTCGAGAATTCTCGAGAATTCTCAAGAATTTAAAAAAATATTGCAAAATTTATATTTTTGGAATAATGTTGGCAATACTTATCTAAAATTTGATTCTTATCTAACTTATACAAAACTTAGACGAAACATTACTTTTTTGTTTTAAAATGTTTTTTAAAAAGCACAATGCGTCTAATGTCGCGTCAGCCAATCAACTTCCTTTTTTTTGTGACAAAATCTGCGGCTGTAGAAAAATTTCTGTCATTTTGAGTGGATGTTGGTTTAATTGTATATAGAGCATCAGCGATATGAAGAGATAAGTTTATAAACAATCGCGCAATTCTTCGGATGTATTGCTAACATTTATTACAGGTTGTAGATGTGTTTATATATTCTCGATTAACTAGTAGACACAATTTGAACTAACTGAAAATTCATTTCTGAAAACAAATGGGATTTATAATAATTTTCCTACACTTAAGTTTCTCGAGAAATACTGTAATTTCTCCAAAAAATTGAGAGATAAGAAATAATAAAATTTCTCGAGAAATTTTCGAGAATTAACACTACTTAGTTATATAGGTTATATACATATGTATATGTAACTATATAATATTCATTACTTTAAGTTCAATATTTGCTACTCTATTTGTTATTGTTACTATTTTTGGAGGAGGTACGATTTTGGAAACCGGAGGGTACGATTTAGGGGACCACCGGTTGCCTAAATCGTACCTTTTACAGTATGTGACAAAAAAATTAATACCAAATTGATTTGTCCTGAACAAAAGGTTTAGCATATAATAGTAGGTGCCTAAAAGATTAAGCTACAATATCCAATAATAATTTGCGTTCAAATTAGTACCAAATATGAAATATAACGTAAAATGTCTTAAGTGGTACGACATAGGCAACCCTCCCCTACCTACTTGGAGCGTCGCAGGATGAAAATCTCGTTGTTACACAGCGTCGTTAGTGAGCTACGTCGAATCACCGGCGATTAAGAAGATTAGCTTTACCTAGAAAACCGAATTGCTCGCGCGTACGTAGAATCAAGGTTGAAGCGACGTTCCCAACTTTGATCCACGCCGACTGATTCTTAAAGCTCCGAGATTACGCGCACGCAAGGACAATGTATTACCTAAGTCGACCACCTGAAGAAGAATCGGGGAGTGCGCATTCAGCTTCGCACACACAAACAATTACGTGCGGTGGTATCTTGCCGTTTCTACGGCTTCGTGATGAGTCCGATCTCGATTGTTCTGTCCCAGTGTCACTGCCAATGAGACTTCCCATGGAAAACTATGCAGCCTCACGCGTGGCCTCCTTCGCGGGTGGTGCAAAGCGCACATTCCCCGCGCGGTATCCCGTTTTTCTCGCGATCCGCGATTTTCGCGTTTAATTCTCTGCCGTGCTAGGAGTAATAACTCTTCCACTAACACGCGGGAAAGGATAATATCTCACTCGGCGCAGCAACGTGCCTCCTCGTAAACGTCCACCTTTTTCCCGCTCTTCGATGTGGAGCGGGGAATCACCTTCTGGTTAAACCAGGGACGAACTTCCAGGACGATCATCAACGTCTCCTCGGACCTCGTACACCATTTGTCTGCCCGCGAACATAATCTCTGCAAGCATTTGCAAGGTCGGCTCTGCTGCCTCTGGGATTGGGAGCTGCCTGCTTCCATTAAACATTGTAAGCTTTCTGTTCCAAACTCAAGATACTTTTGCTACAGATAATCTCCATAGATACTGATAATAGTTTGAAGTGATCGTCATCTAAGCGATACTTGGAGCCTACAAGCGAGAATGAAGGATAGGGTTAGGATGGGGTTAGTATGGTATAGTAGTTATATAGTACTTTCGTGAAATAAATTCCCAAGCGAGGATCTTGACCACCGTGCAGTTACGACGACCTGGTGGCCGAGGATAATAGACGGGAGCACCTGGAAGGTTAGCTTCGAAACTCGAGGGAATCGCCGTGTTCAGCGAGCCGCGCTTCTGTTACGGTTTTACCGATCCTTCCTGGAGGCTACTAGCCTCTTAAAAGTCTAATCCACTTGGATGCTGCCCTTCGCTGTTCGTCCACCTCTTAACAGCTCATTAACCGCAGTCCCGCCTCAACTGACCCCGGTTTGCATAAACCACAGCTGAACTCGGAGCGCTATGAGCTTCCAACATCCCTCGAAGACCTGTCTGTTACCGATCGTCGAGGGGAATGTGGATGCTCCATCATTTTTTACAAACTTCATTTTTCAGGAATCTTTGGAGCTCCTTAGAGTTAAATTCTTCCGGATCTTCTGCACTTGCAATTGATTAATGACTAGGTAAGTAGGATCCGTGACGAGAGCATGATGAATGTTGTTGAAGTGGTATCACATGGCTGAATTAAAATTACAAAAATTTGTACGTGTTTTAACGTCCTGGTGAGTCACGGGACACTGTGGAGAAGAAACGGAGGCCGTTGATACCGTTAAATAATCTTGAGCTCGCGCGTAACAACAATGCAGGCAGGCAGTAGTGGGAAACAGGGCGCCGTCTACTTTCCTCGATAAGCGAGCCAGATAAAAATCCGCGGAGATGAATCTCGCGCAAAAGGCTCGTTAAATTTATCAAAGGGGGATAATTAAGATACATATTGCGTTCGCACGGGCCCGTCGGGTTCACCGTTACGTCGTTTACGTTACTAAACGCGTAATAGGCAAAGCACGCCGCGACATAACAGACGATGGGCTGATAAGAATAAAAGTAAGGTATTAAGAGAAAGATACGAGTATACGGGCTGACTCCCATTTGCCTGTCGTGCTCAGAAGGCTAGGCTGGAACAGGAAACAAGATGAATGTGTAACGGGGACATAAGTTATTCAGATTCTCCTTTCAGTGTTACAAGTATAATTGAAAAGAATATTGTAGTACACATAGCTCGCACTCTTCTTCGTGTAGAATGGGTAGGAAAGGTAACTTACGTTCGTCAGGAAAATTCGAAACATCAAGAGACTAACGACTCACGTTTACTTCGAATCAGTCGCTCAGACACAGCCAAGAACAGTGTTCAAAGTAACGACTCTATTAAGGGGAACACCACTGTTACGGCCGGAAAAGTAATCCATTTTTAAGAATTTTTTTTCAGAAATAATTTACAGTTTTCATCGAAAATTTATATTGCCTACCTTTAGTACGCTGTCTTAAGAGACTATACAAAAATAAAAATAAATAAAAAACATCCATAAATTTTTATATATTAATTAATCTTCTAGACCTCCTCACGTGAGCTGGTCGAATATGCAACTATGGAACAGCAGGTCCGAAATCAAATTTCAGTTTTTTTTTATAAACTATATGAGTGTAGTTTCCGTTGTGCGTACCGATTTCTTAAACAAATTATTTTTGTAAAAATGGTGCGCTTTAGAAGAAAAGTTTCGAAAATCCGCGAATAAGATGGTTAGTTTTTCGAGCGTATTTCAAAAAGTTTGTTTGCAATCAAAAAATCCGTAAGCACAACGGAAACTACACTCATATAGTAGTTTATAAAAAAAAAAAATTTAATTTCGGACCAGCTGTTCCATAGTTACACATTCGACCAGCTCGCGTGGGGGGTCTAGAAGATTAATTAATATATTAAAATTAATGGATGTTTTTCTATTTATTTATTTTTTGGTATAGTCTCTCAAGACAGCGTACTAAAGGTAGTTAATAAAAATTTTCGATGAAAACTGTAAATTATTTCTGAAAAAAAATTCTTAAAAATGGCTTACTTTTCCGGCCGTCACAGTGGCCCTTAAGCACAATCGTACTGTTTTCAAATACCTTTGCTCCTGGTTCGTTCGATTGTTAGACCATTAGAGGATCGCTGACAGGATCAAAAACGGGGAATAAGCTGGATATTCCTTTGACGAACAAAGGGAATATTTACCGTTACGTCGTTTACCTCGTAGAACCCGCACGATAGAGGGACCAAGGGAGGAAGGACGCAACAACCACTGGCTTGGATAGGGACCAAAGTAATGGACGGGGGAGGGAACGGTCACGCGATCCTCGGCACGTCGAGAAATCGATCCTCCTCGAGGATCAACGATCCTGTTTTCCCACCGCACGCCAATCTAAACTGCATTTTCGAGCTTCCGTCAACGGTAGTTTATCATAACGCGTGTACTCTACATCCTCTGTCGCGATTGTCCCTCCGTTACCGTGTCACCCGACCATTGTCTTATCGTAAACTGTGGTGGAGCCTTAAAGCCTCGTTCGCACGTCACGTTTCCTTTTTAGGTGGATTCGTGGTGACACGGTAAGGCGTGGATGGAAATCTGCAGTCTCGTTATGCAAAACAAATGGTCATTTTGGTGGTCCTATACATAGGGCTGCCATCCGTCCGGGTTTCCCCGGATCTGTCCTCTTTTTTTAGGGCGTCCGGGGAAGTCCGGGGGGATTTTCTTTAGTGAACCGGATTTTTTGATGCTGCTCGCCAAAAAAGTCCTAAATATTTTATCTTCATTTTTTGATTGCGGTCAGTCTATAATTTACCGAAATTTTTATCTTGGGATATCGTACCTAATATGAGGCAGGAAGAGCGACAACGGAACAACGCACGTTAAAAAATGTTTTTTCCTATTTTATATGATTAGCAGAGCCTATTTGAATACGTTATTGCTACTAACTCAATTTCGAAAAAAATGTGGGTTAGTCCGTTATTGCTGTCACTGTCTCATATAAGAAATAGTTACAAGGGTCCGGGTTTCAAATGCAAATGTCCGGGATTTTAATGCTCTCTGTCCTAGATTAATGATTTTACGGATGGCAGCCCTACTTATACGAAATCTACTTGATCCAGTAGACCCACTTGAGTCTACTGTTTCGACATGAGACTTTGTATGGCCAGCCGAGTGATGCCCTCAGCTTCTAAGATACTAGAACTGATGAAGTTGTTGAACGCTTGTCAGATCGCGTCTTCCACGAAGATCCAGCGGTGGAATAGCGATCAGCGCCGATCCCTTTCGTGGGAGAGTCGGACCGATTTCATGGTCGTTCGCTGTCACGGTTCGATCGTCTCTCATCTCCCGTCGGCTTTGTTCTTTCCCTGCTCCTCCAGGCCGTTCGCGTGTTAATTGCATTAGTGTAGAACGAGGCTTCGGGATGCATCGATCGTTGCAAAAGTTTCCGCGAAACTGGGAGAGATTGATCGCTCCTCGTGGCTGTTGCAAGACGCTTGCCAGATGCATCGACACTCGGAAAAGTTGCGGCGAAGATTATGAAACGGATCGAGATTGGCATTTCCTGTTGACCCTTCAACCGCCCCGCTCCTGTTTCTTCTCCATCGCTCGACGAACGTTTCCACGAGACCCGTTCGACGGTCGTTTTTGTCACAGGAACGCCATTTCACAGTAAACAATTTATGACACTTGTGTGGCAAGCTTATTAATAATTATCTTCCCGCGCAAATTGGTACAACTTGATTAGAGCATCGGGATCGCGAGGAGCGATCCGTAATCACGGTTATGGGTTCATTTCCTGTCGCTGCCGAAGGATGCGGGGAAGATAAAATTGTAATTATTGTATCCTGGTAACAGTATGCAGTAGTTATTGACTGGATGAGACACATCTCCGCAATCTTTATCCCCGTCTACAGATTAATACCTGAACGGTCTCACTTACAATCAATTTATACGCACCTCGAATTGGTTAATTATCTGTACTGATTGATTGCGAGTCGAGGCGAGCGCAGATTGAGCTCGCGTAGTCTATGGAATTATTTATGAATCCCCTTATCGTCGGGGCAGAATCTTACAAAAATTCGAATTAAATCATGCCCGACGTAGCTGCGATCATTAAAGCGAGCCGAGCCCATCGATCGATCAGATTGCATAAGTAAGACCAACAAATGGAAAACGTAGTCCGCACTGACAACCTCTGACCTTGCTGCTCGATGTGGAGAACGAGCGGCCACGAGGATGATTCCGCGGATATCGATTACCTCCATCGATAATTCGTCCCGCCTAATTCCCGGGAAATCGTTAATTATACCCTGGTTTGATGAAATCGAATATGGAGTCTGTGAACGCGAACATTCTTGGAATATCGCGCTGCGATCCGTGGAATTTAATTAGTACGTAAAATCGCACGCTTGTTACTTAATGAAGACTACGGAATGCAGCGTGATGATGTCGGTGCAACTTAGTTAACCAGTAACTTAAGACGCGTGTCACTTCTTTTTAAACCCCTTTGTTTAATTAAGAGTGTTTAATTTCACTTGTTCGCTAGTGATTCTTAACGTGAGCTATCAATTATTTCTAAAATCTTGAGGAGCGTAAATTGGAAGCAGGATTAAGTAGTGAGTTGGTTTAATATCGATGAGAAGGTGCCAGGTTAAATGTACCAGTGCTGCTGAATCCGGCATCGGTATCCGATTTCGCAAGGGTGCTCGGTGATCCGAAAAATCACCAGCCATTGCGGTTCAGATTTAAAACCCCATTGAAACGCGGCTTCCTCCACGGTCCCTGTAACCTGTCCCTTTCCTATTGTTTTTCACGGCACCGTTTACCAGCAGACTGTCATCTCACGCTCCCACACTTCGTGGTCAGCCGACTGTCACGATCGACCAGACGTCGCAAATTCGACGACGGCTACCGACCGATTGTTTCCGCTTAATAACTTGCTTTTTGCTCACCTAGTCAGGGGGCCGTAAAAAGGCGAATGTTTGTGATTTTTTTTTTGACAAAGCGGAAGCATATATTTTTACAGAACTTTTTGCACTTAAAAGAGCAACATTTGAAGAATATTTTGTAATTTTTTCGTAGAAAAATATTTACGTTTATAATAAAGTAACAAGTACATACAAGAAGCCTTTTTAAAAATTTGGGTTTGCGGTGAGCACTGCCATTCGGAACCAGATTATCTAAAATAGAAAAACAAAAAAGATTTTGTTAGAATATTAATGTATCCTCTGATTAACAGAGGGAAGTTCTGAAATATTAATTTAAAAAAGAATGGCGGTAATTTAAAGTTAAAATCCTGACGTTTTCATGCAAAAATCACGCGAAAAAAATCAAGATTTCAACTTTAAATAGCCGCCATTTTGTTTTAAATTAATATTTTGGAAATTCCTGCCGTTAATCAGAGGATACATTAATATACTAACGAAATCTTTTTTGTTTTTTTGATTTTAGATAATCTGGTTCCGAATGGCAGTGCTCACCGCAAAACCAGATTTTTAAAAAGGCTTCTTGGATGTCGGTAGTTATTTTATTATAAACGTAAATATTTTTCTGCGAAAAAATTACCAAATGCTCTTTGAATGTTGCTCTTTTAAGTGCAAAAAGTTCTATAGAAATATACGCTTTCGCTTTTTCAAAAAAAATTCACAAACATTCGCCTCTTTTCGGCCCCCTGACTACTTATGTACAACCCCTTAACAGCTATATAGGAATGTTGAGGTATTAGCCCCTATCAACAAACATAACGTCCAACGATAATAAGATATTGTATAACATTGTTCCACGTTCCATCTATTTTCGCAAAGGGTTCTGTCGTATTAAACACCCCGTCCACTGCCTTTGTTGAACGAAGCAAACTCCTTTTCCGTGTATGTCATCCGAAAGCATCGTACAAAGCAGCAGTACCCCGTAAAGGAATTATGATGTCATTCAACGGGTCATCGGGTCTAAGGTCTTCAACGTACGCGCGCGACGAACACCGACAATGAACGTTGTATCGCGGCAGGACGAACGTTCGCACTACCACGATTAATTACATGCTCCATCATTATTTTTTAAACGAGCCCCTCAACAGTTTCAATTAAACTAAACAGCCAGTTCAATTCAAAATACGTTAAATATGCTAAAAACCGAACGATTACCCTTCCACCTTTCACTGATTCTTATTTAACGAGTCGAGAGCTCCGTGAATCTTGCCAGGCATCGTTCCCAAGGCACCACGCACGCACGCACCTTTAATTTATTAATTTATTAAAAAGAAATTCACAGATTTCCCCGTTTGTTTGTAAATTTGGTCGGCGCCTGAAAATACACGTCGGGGATGGGCAAGGTCTTGCGCGTTCACAACATCATTTGCCGACGCAACAGTGTATGTATTAAGGGACGTTAGTTCCTTAACGGAGGAGCGATCGTGTCATCCATCGGGTCGTCGGGTCGAAGGTGTTCAACGTACGTGCTCTTCAATTAACCCTCCGCGGCGTATCGACAGATCCGATCGGGTCTGTGCGGATCCCTCGAACAATCGTGCTTGTAACATTCCCTGTGCTCGCAACGTAGGATGATTCGATATTCTAAAGTGCCTCTATCCATGTATTGTCAGCGGATCGCAGCTCCCCCCCCCTGTCAGTCATCCATGCCCCAAAGCCACCCACATTTTTCCAATCACCACCACCCACCTGCCTGTCTTGCTGGCTGATGCGCGAGACTCGCAACCTGTGGTAGAGTCTTCTTACTTATTAAGAAGACAGATTACGCGATAGTAATCAGCGTGACTTTGGTTAGCCGTCGTCCACGAAAGAGAAACCGGGTCTCGATTGACTCAAGGTCCGAGCGTTAGCCAGAAGTAATGTTGCTGGATAGCCTTGAACCAATTAAGTACGTACGCGAATTATTTCGCAAACTGCTCGGTTTGCATCTGGAGGCTACTGTATTGGAGCCTCAGCTCTTTTATCAGCAGAGTAATCTTCGTAGATTTCTAAAGCTAGTTTTAATGAACTGGTTTTCATATATCAATTTCCCTCCATCGCTGATCGAATTGACTTGCAATATTGAAGAGACAGGATTAGAAATAGAACACCTGAGGTTGAGACAAGAAAGTGTAAACCGCTGGAATACCAGGAGGCACAACAGGTGTCATGAAGTTACATAGGAGATCCTCGAAATACCCGAGGAATGTCCGAGAGATATAAATATTAAGCGGTCGCTAAACTCGTCGACGCTCGACAATTAACCCGCTCGGTTGCTGGATGCTATCTGAATCTAGCGAGCCAGGTCTCGACAGAGTCCTCTCCAAACAGGTATAACGTTTCTTTCTTCTCACGGTTGTATTCCGCACAATCGGCACCTCGCCTAACAGAGCCAGAGGTTCAAAGCATATAGATGAAGAAAGAAGAAGAGAGGATAAATCCTGCTGTCAGGGGCCGTCGTTCCCATTTACGAAACGACACTCTCTGAAACAATTACAAGATCTGCTATTGAAACAGCCCACAGTGGGGAAATTTTGTGATTTTATGGCCAAAACGGAAAAAATGAAATCTTTGAATTTTACAAAATTTAATACAAATCTCAATTGAAGAACTATATCCATTATCGTGGTCAAAACCTCGAAACTTATTTTTAATATATAAAATTCGGTACTTTTACGTTCTGGTATAGGAGAAACTAAATTATCCGAAAAACAGCACTTACAAAAATTACGAAGGATAAAGATTTTTTTATTATTTACATTTATACACTTAACCTATGCAATTATATGCCCTTAAAACTAGTACTCCCAGTCGGAATCGTTTTTTTCTTTGTCAGAGCATGCCTCTGCTACAGTGCAGCAGGGCATAGAAGAAAGGTTATCGCTTCTGAGGACAAACTTTTTAATCAAACAGAGGATCGATGCTGAATAAAATCGTTTAAAAAAGAATAAAAAGGTTTGTAATGTATAACATGTGAACCAGTCTCAGTCTTATGTCGTATGTTATACAAGACACACTGGATCGTGTTTAAAAAATGCATATAATTACAAGATTAGCAATTATTAGCAATTAATAATGAGATTTATAGAATGCATTTATAGAATGAGAATAGTTCAACGTAAAATAGGAATGAAAATCATTGCAGGATATTATGGGATTGATAAGTGTTTTATGTAATGAAAATTGATTCTTATATGAAAAGGTTATTTCTAAAACACTACTTTAAAAATTGTATAAATTACGTATTAGAAACCGAAACATAATTATTTTGAGGACAAATAGATATCTTACGCACTACCAGGAAATAAATCCATGCCCTAAAATTATTTTCGGAGCTTTGGATAGCACATTATAAGTGTTTGAAGCAACTTGAAAATTTTGATTAATTCTTTGCGGTCGGTCTAACCTCACATGAATATAAACATTTGCGAGTTTATACGAGCTTTGTATTAAAACATTTAACAGTAAAATTGGAGGCATTTGATGCTCATATTAGTTCTTCAATTGACAATTGCATTTATTTTGTCGAATTCAAAAATTTATTTTTGTGGTTTTGGCCATAAAATCGCAAAATTTCCCCACTGTGCAGCCTACCGATTCACATCTTCCCTCTGCCACTCCTATTTTGGTTTATACCACTTGTTGCTCCGCGTAGAAACCACTGCTCGTCGCACGCACACACCTCCATCGTCGCCACTGATATTTAGTTAACTGTACAGAGTCACCCACAAGAATGATTTCTTAATTGCTTGGAACAGCTCGACTGGTTCGCGCATTCATTTTCCTCCCGGGCACTCGAAGACGCGCGTGACGCAATGGACGACGAGGCAGACAACGCGATTCTACTTAATTACGAGGAACACCGTTAACGTCCAGGTACCGCTCGTCAACTTTCAATGTCGACCACTGTCCAGACCGCCGACTACCCCCGCGAAATTTACGAGGCACGCTTAGAATTTCCGCGCTCGTTCCAGCCTCTCTCCACCTCGCCCTGATGATCATGGTCTCAGCTAGAAACGTGTACAGTTAGCGGGACGGAGATTTAAGTATCCCCACTTGGCTACGAAAGAAGTTCCCTAGCGAGAAAAGGGAGCGCAGAGTGGCAGCTGTACGGGGACTTTGAGCGAGCTTTCTGTTCTTTCGGTGGGATAACCATCCTGTAATCTGCTAAGAGTTTGGATACGTTGACATGACATTCCGAATAGGCTTTTTTAATGAACACTGTCAACTACCTGTGGGTTTGTCTCCGCACAAAAACATGATCGTAAAAGTCAACCCTAGTAGAATTTAAAGCGATACTAAGAAATGTTTTGTACGCCGGTCAGATTGGAATCTGAACACGCGAATGTCATGTAACAGGAAGCAAGTTAGACGTTATTCAAATGTACAAAGCTACGGTTCGCACAGTTTTCTGGCCAGACCTAGCAGTCAGCGGCCGAACGGGTTAATTACCGAGCGCAGACCAGTTTCGCGTTTCGCCGGTCAGCTGTTGCCGCGAAAACTTTCGCGACCCCCCATAAACTCAGGGATCGCTTGTTCCTGGAAGCGTAATTGCACTTGAGCGTTAAAATGCTGCGCTCGATCTCCGCCCGTGAACCACTCGAGGCAAATGAAACCCAGCGTAATTGGAGCTTATCAGATAATCGTTGCGCGCCAGCGTTTTATCATCGTTTAAACTTCGCCGTGATATCGATAACTCGCCGGCCGATGAAAAGTCCGCGGGAAGCCGGCAAGCCATTCCTCGAACGCGACGAAACGCGTTTCCACGCGGCCCCAGACGCCAGCCAGCCAAGACGTGATCTTTGCTCGCGCAACTGCGCTGCCTCATTGAAATTCATCTTTCACGCGAGTCCTCGGGGCGACCGTGAAATTGACGCGGGGAAATGATAACACGCGGCTACGTCCGGCGGCGTGCAAAACCAACAGGGGGGGGGGGGGGAGGGGGGGGGGTTCGCCCCTGTTCGTTTAGTCGGGGGCAACTATGTAACGCGCCGCGGCGATCCTCCATTAATTACCACGGACGTCTATCAGGCTTAACTAGAAACGGTGCGTCCATTCATCGGGCCCGACGCAAAATCAAAAGACTCGATCTCAATCAGGCTCGCGTAAAAAGGGACAAGCGTGCGCGGAGGGGGGGGGGCGATCGAGAGCGACGAGGAAAGGGGAGCAATGAACCGCGTTCAACGTCCACCAGTCTGGGATCGCGTGGTCGCTCGATAATTGCCTTTTCGATAGACGGTGATATAGATTTCGACCACCACCGTGCGCTTTCCGCTAGGCCAGACACTGCAGCAGATGATGCTGGATATTTCCCACGAGCGATTCGATTCGACACGTTCGTTATTGCTAGACCACATGGGTGTCCGGAGAGGGAAGGGTGTTTAAAGGGGGTATTGCTCCCCCTGGCTTCTGAGAAAAAATGGCTTATTTTTAAAGAATATATTAAAAAAAAATTTTATGTAAAACGATTTTATTAAAAATGCACTAAAAACTAAATAATAATTATTTTCTTGTAGTGCAATTACGATGGCGTTTTTTCACTTTAAATAAAATCGTGGAGCTGGATTTTTCATAACAGAATATGAATCAATTTAATGCAGCATCAAGCGTCGAAATGAATTTGTTGTGAGATACCCTGCTTCACGATTTTATTTCAAGTGAAAAAACGCCATCAAAATTGCAGTACAAGAATAGAATTATTTTGTAGTTTTTAGTGCATTTTTAATAAAATCGGTTAAGATAAAATTTTTTTTAAAAATATATATATTTTTTTATTTTCTAGTTTTTAGTATTTGTGGATTTTTAAACGCTTTTTTTATTTTATATAATTATTTAATTTAATTTCAAATCGCGATGCGACTAGCGATTAGAACGCAGCGGCTTTTTGTCGTTTTCGTAAAGAACGCGAGTGGCCGATTTCAAGTCGTTTGGATTTGTGGTTATGGGTTATATTTATTGATGACTGGGTAATTTTTTCACCCGCTCGGGGTGAATTTTTTTTTAAATATTGTATTGTCATCCAAACTACGCACGCCTGCAAAGTTACAAGACAATTGGATAGTTGGAAGTGGGTTAAATTTGAGTTGCCAGATTTGAACCATACATACAAAATCGTTTAAAAACTAATCTTTATTAAGTTTGTACTAAAAAAAGTGAATATTTTTAAATTTCGGTTTTAAATTTCGGTTTTAAATTTAAAAACAGCGGTGCCTAAAACTTTAAACGTGTTTTTCTCGAAACGTGTGTTTATCGCATTGGTTAGCATGATATCTCAAAAACTAATCACCCCATTTACTTCAAACTTGATATATATCTTCAGCAGATGTCTCATTCTCGTTGTTAATAAAACTAAGTCGGTTTTTGCCAAATTAGCCTTTTGCGACCTAAAAAACCAGCGAATTTTTTGCAGAAATCGGCGTTGTAAACACTGCCTTTTTTTTTACTTTTCAGTATTTCTCATTTAATCTACAGTGGCGTGCAAAAGTATACGGCCACCCTTTAAAATCGCATAACTTTTTTAAAATTAATCCAAACGACTTGAGTTTTTTTGAGAAGCTAGAGGGATTAGTTTGCTAAATGATGTGATTCGTCGGTTTGAAAAAAAATGCACTTCGTCGGAATAGTAAAGGTTGTTTTTTAAACTTTTTTTGTGAGCCCTTAATGAAAATTCAAAAATCCCGTTTGTTTCGGGTTCGAAACTCGTTGATTTCAGGAAGTTCGCGATTTTCGCCCTTATTCTGCGATCTTTAAGCGTTCATAGCTCAGAGCAACGTTAACCGATTTTGATGAAATTTTAGACACGTAGGTATATAACTTACTTAAATCTACAAACGGGTTTTTTGAATTTCCATTACAGACTCACAAAATAAAGTTTAAATAACAACCTTTACTATTTGTTTTTGCTATTCCGACGAAGTGCATTTTTTTCAAACCGACGAATCACATCATTTAGCAAACTAATCCCTCTAGCTTCTCAAAAAAACTCAAGTCGTTTGGATTAATTTAAAAAAAGTTATGCGATTTTAAAGGGTGGCCGAATACTTTTGCAATGCCGCTGTAGTTCAAATGATATCCACACACATACAGATTACACCAATTTTAAATTTTTTATTTCAGGTCAACTACAACGGCTGATTTTATGCTAACCATGCGCATATGATTTTTGTAAGGTGCTCTATTTGAAGCACTATAACCACTATTTTTGCATAGAATTTTTTTTCTTCATATTCTCTAAAGGTTGTCAAATAAAGCCACAAAGCTGGAAGTACATATATTTATTGGTTTTGTTTTAAAAAATTCCCAAAGCTCGCATCAATTTTCTTCCGTCAAGACCCCTCGATGTCCTCTGGAATCCTCTGCAAGTTCCCTTGGAGTGAAAGTTCCCTTGGAGTCACTTTCGATTCACCACCTGCAGATCACGAGGATTCATTTGTTACGCTTATCAGGAAGAGGAATTCTTTGGTGAATTCAAAATTCAAATCCTCGGGCTCCTGCAGTGGCCAGAGAAATTAGATTTTATCGCGGCTGGCTTGAAGTACACATAAAGGGAACGGAAACAGATTGAATGAGATTATGAAGTACATTGCATTAGAAGCAATTGATACAGCACAATCAGAGCCCACGACATTACATCACAGATCGATTACGCGCATGAAGAGATTAACGAGGCATTTGTATGCTGGGTAATGACTGGTCAAGAACGGTGGGAGAATAGAAGATGTGTTATAACACAATGATACCCTTTCATCGAACCAGCCGATCTCGCGCCATCGATGCGCACGGTTCAATGCCATCTAACGTCTTCGTGGTGTTCGGTAACAATAGCGAATTCTCAGAGCATCCGGTGCAAGCAGCTTCGAGTTCGAAGCTTAGAAATTGAAGCTGCGCGGAGAGATGTTCTGCTATCTTCATCGGGATTACAATGTTCTTTCTGGCAACACGCCACTCGATCATATCTGCGCAGCCAAGTTCTTCTAACAAGTATTCGCTTAAAAGCTGGGGAATGCCTGGGAGGATTACCGGCTCGGAATAAACTCTGCGGGAGAATATTCGCGACAAACGAGGATGCATTAAATTTTAATTATCGTAGATTTCTTGCGACAGTGGCGACGTCGGTGTATCCGTCGCAGATTGAGTCGCTTCTTCAGGATGACGATCTCCCTCTCGAGACGACTCGTCGGTGGTCTTCAAGGACCTGTCCACGGGGGACTGCTTCGTCATTGTCACCGGAAGCAACGTCTTCACGGCGTCAGCAATCAGGGATCTCGATAAGTGCGAGGAACTATCGAGTCGCCGTGTTATTTTCACTGGATCGTGAAACGGCAGAGACATTCCCCCGTCCGTTTTATCTTTGCATTTCCTGAGAGTATTAAATATGCTCAACGCTAAGGCGTCCGACCGCAAGTGAGAGCTGATGGCTCGTATCCAAAAAGCGGTACAATGAAACTGAACGGAAGGGCTTGCTGTTCTTCGCACCAGCGATAATCCTTGTGTATAAAACTGTAAAAGGCAGAGGGTACGCAGCGCTTCAGCTTTTGGTAAATCGCCAAGAAAGAAGAGAAGGCGAGAGTGGGGGATACTGATCCCCAGCTTCCGCAACACTCTTCCAATTCGCTGGCTCCGGAGGAAACGGCTTCCTCGCATCAGTGACAGAATTGAGACGTCCCCGAGAATCATCAAACAGCAATTGTTACCGGATGCAACGTGCACAGATGCAGAACCGCCGACGATCGAAGCAACAGTAAATATCCGCGGGATATACTCGGGAAAATCTCAAGACATAACTTGCTTTACACCCTCGGTTGCAGCATAAACATCGAGCCAGCGCGCTGGCTGGAAACTGCGATGCGTTGGCAATCTCGCGGGCAAATCTGGCGGGCGAGGAAAGTTGAGCGCGAAGAAAAGAAGAGTCAGGCTAGGCGAGAGATGCGCGGGCGGGCAAGGAGAACATGGACGAGGAATGAAAGCACAAGCAGGAACCACCGAAAGACAACGATCAGGAAGAGGTCGCGAGCTAGACGGCGGAGCAACGGGAAGCAGGGGGACAAGGAGAGGAAGAGGCGTGCAAAGGATACGAGGGAGAAAGAATTGAACAAGAACGGTAAGGAGCAAAGAGTCACACGGTGTTCCATAGGCATAGCGGATCCGACCTAGCGGTAGATACTTCCAGATAATACTCTCATTTACATAGGTAGGCGCATAAATGAAAAGTAATGCGAGGCATCGTAGCGCGCATATCGCGTGCGTATTATATCAGGGTAAATGGATGCATTAGGTAGCTATTTAGAATACACTTTTTCTCCCCATCGTGGACCACGTTCTTTCCTAAGCACGGCTTTATTAATATACAAAGGAACTGTTGGAACACTTCCCTGGATTTCTATCTCGGCGGAGTCATCTGTTCCATGTCCCAATTGGCCAAATTATGCAGAAGCCTATCAACCCTCAAAATGACAAAAAAATAGTTGAACACAGTACGGATCCCATACTTTCGTGATCTTTATTTTGCCAAAAATTGCCAACCCATAGAACAACTCCTACGCTATACAATCATTAAAATTATTAGGCTATAGTTCCTTTTTAGGCTTAAATAAAAAAAAAAAATTTATATTAAGACCGACTTCAAAAAAATTAAAATGCACTAAAAAGTAAAAAATAATTTTTTCCTTTATTTAATCTACGACTCTTATATTTTTTAAGTCGGCACCAGATTTACACAGTGCAAATGATGAGGGGCGTACTTAAAAAAATATGAGAGTCGTAGATTAAATAAGGGAAAAAATTATTTTTTACTTTTTAGAGCATTTTTATTTATTTGAAAGCAGTTTTAATTAAAAATTTTTTTTTTAGTTTGATATATATTGACGCACCATGCTGAGGAGATATGCGTGTACCGGCAGAGTTGGGTATTATTCGGCTAAATTTTTATTCGAATACGGATTCGTATAAATCCCCAAGATTTATTCGCGAATAACAAATGACGATTTTATTCATCCGTTGAGTCGACTAAATTTTTATTCAAATAAATTTTCAGTCAAATAAAAAATTATTCGTTATTGTCGAATAATTTAATTTTATTCGATTTTTTTAATTCGAAGATTATTCGAATAAAAATTTATTCGCTAAAATTTATTCGAATACTTATTCGAATGAAAATTTAGTCGAATAATGCCCAACTGTGCGTGTGCGTACATAAAATAATAATAATTAGGTGACAATAGTCTTTATTATTAACCAGAACTGGAAAAATGTTAGGTCAATATTGATGCAGTGTAGGGTGGGACTACCGGGGCATCGCCCTTTTTCGAATAAAAAAAAGATTATTAAAATCGGTCCATATGCTGAGGAATTATGCGGGCACAAACATAAAAAAATAAATAAAAGAATACATACAGTTCGAATCTATAACCTCCTACTTTTTGAAGTCAGTTAAAAACACAAACTACAGTAACGTTAAAATAATATTAATCATACAACTCACTATGAAATAACCCAATAAAAAGCTTTGTAAAACAACAACAAGAAATAAAATATACCCAATAGAAATAAACCTACTTTCCTCTAACAATTAAAATCTTCAAACTTTTACTCAATTTCAGATCATTGAGAGTTGCTAAGTTTCTGCATCCCTTGGCCCACTTCATCCAGACATCACCTAGAAACTGGAAGGAAGCCACTGTAATTCCACCATCAACGAATGAAATTCGCGTGGAGCTGTGTGATCGTGGCGGCGCGTTGATTAATTAAAGGGTAAAGGCGGCACTTGAACGCGACCGTTGGAGCGGCGGCGGCGCGCGGTCGTTTTACACCTTCCTGTCGTTCCTTGAAGGTATTCCCCGCCTGTGTCCCTGTCGTTTCGACGAGGAATCTTCGCCTGACGGCTGTTTCCTTAAAGCGACGCACACGGAGAGCGGATTCTGCCCCAAGCACGCGTCGAACATGGACAATGGCAAGGATATACAAGTCTTACATGCAGCCTCCCACAAGCTGTTTCGTAATCGAAGCTTAACTCGAGCCCAGCACCGAACAACAGTCGGTCATAACGCGGCGTTATCGAGCGCAGAGGAGAAAGGCAGCGGATGTGCAACGGGTGATTCGAGGATTTCGCGGGAAGAGCTAACAGTATCGAGCCGATGTGGCTCCGATGCGACTGGCTGCTGTTGGCCGTACCCACGGCGGCCCGGCCGTTTTATTTCCCGTGGAAAGAACGATCGGGCGAATAGCGGCCGTGAAATCGCGATCCAACGTCTTCGGGTCCGTAAAGAATTATTAGAGAACCACGCGGCCGCTCTCACGAGAAGCCACCCTGCCACGGTGCATTGTTTTTTCCCGCTCGCCGGCTCGACGCTACTGTCTGCCTCCTGATTCCTGTATCGAATTAACAGACACAGCACCGTGATTTTACATCGACGCCCGGGCAGAGAAAGGAAGTGGCTGTGATTTAATTGAAAACGTTGCGGGACGCTGAGAACTTTCCCTTGTTTCCCAGCGAGTTTAGTTTTCCTCGTGGGAAATAGATACAGCGACTCCTAGGTCAATGATATCGGTATCCAGATGCGTCTTAGGAGAGTTCTGTCGGGTGAAATGGAGAGTAATTTCTTCGCTCGCACGAGTGCAAGCCCCTTCTGCAGGGCCCTTGGAGGTGTAAGGACACGAGTGAGGGAAAAACGCGGGAGCGATGCCAACACGTTTTTCCATGCGCACTGCCCGCATGCTTCCCTTCCTCAATTTATTTGGAATGCTGTCTTAGGCGCCACGTGGTTCTTGCAGCTTCGGCGTCGAAGAAACGCAGAGGAATTTTGTACTCGTTGGTTCCTTCCTTGGTAAAAGGGAATGGGACATAATTGTTTCTCGGCAAAGAAATGAAAGAGTTTAATGTACATTGAATTTAGTTTGTCACTCTGAATACATTTTTCTAAATCTAAATCTTCTGCAAGCGTACCTGTGAGCATCGTTCTGCTCAATCTTCTGCTATCTAAATACGTATGTACATTAGAGCTCTTACTTTTGACCCGTCGGGTACCCGGGTAGCCGGAAATTACCCGAAACAACTTCAAGCCATTGAATGTGGTATTGTTCAATCATACTTGGTTAACATCAGACTATACCACAGACAATACTACATTCAATGGCTTGAAGTTGTTTCGGGTAATTTCCGGCTACCCGGGTACCCGACGGGTCAAAAGTAAGAGCTCTAATGTATATATATGTACATATAAGGCAGACCTTGGGTCGACCAAATCTACTGTAGCTGGAACGTGCCCGCGACAAGTAGTCTGTTACTACCAGTGTTCCTGATTTCTCGATTTTTTCGCATCTCGAGAAATGAGAAATCAGATTACATTTCTCGAGAATTCTCAAGAATTTAAAAAAAGATTGCAAAATTTATATTTTTGGAATAATGTTGGCAATATTTATCTTAATTTTTATTCTTGTCTAACTTAGACAAAACTTAGACGAAACATTACTTTTTTGTTTGAAAACAGTTTTTTAAAAACCACAATGCGTCTAATGTCGCGTCAGCCAATCAACTTCCTTTTTTTTTTTGGGACAAAATCTGCGGCTGTAGAAAAATTTCTGTCATTTTGAGTGGATGTTGGTTTAATTGTATATAGACTATCAGCCAAAATGAAGAGAAAAGTTTATAAACAATGGCGCAATTCTTCGTATGTATTACTAACATTTATTACAGATTGTGGATGTGTTTATATATTCACGATTAACTAGTAACACGCAATTTGAACTAACTGAAAATTCATTTCTGAAAACAAATGGGATTTATAATAATTTTCCTACACTTAAGTTTCGCGAGAAATACTGTAATTTCTGAAGAAATGGGAGATAAGAAATTATAAAATTTCTCGAGAAATTCTCGAAAAAGAATTCGTGAGAAAGAACACTAGTCACTACTGCGGGCCTCTATCGTTCATATTCGGTATGAGCTCGCGATACCTCATTCGTCGCTCCCGAATCGTTTACGCCGACTCCACGATCGGACCAGCATCGAGGAAAATGCATACCGTGAAGGAACGGAGCGTCGCAATCGCCCGCGTCCGAGGCGCCTTGACTTTCTCCCATTGTAATACACCCGCGATGTTTTACGGACACGCGTAATTACTCGATCAACGTAGCCCCTGCTGCCACGAAGGTGTCGAGATCCCGGGCGCGAGATACAGCTTCGTCCACACGAAAGCCGAACCGAGGTGTGCAGACGGGATCGAGAAGAACGAGCATGTGGGTGAAGGCTGGAGGGCTCTCCAGGATGTGTCGAAAGTGAAACCCAAGGCCTCGGTGCACCTTCTTCTGGCGGTACGCTGGCGCGTACGAGGAACCTCGTGGCCGTCCTCGGCGCGCTCGATCATCGTTTCGGATCGGTATCGATCTCTCCCACCACCGGAAAATCTGACCGTGAACACCGTCCAGCGAAGGCTGCGAAATATCCAGCCATGCGCCAGCGTTGTGTAACGCCCTCATTCTTGCGTTGCTTTCGAACGTATTCCTCCTTGCTTCGATGAACTCTTCCCCGTTTCGGTGCTTTATTGTCTTCTTTGTTGTTCCAGCGACGCCCGCGCGTCTTTCAAATGGACCCTCTTGCAACGACTCTGCGGTGAATAGCGACTATTCGCCGTTGATCCTTCGAGATCGGGGAACAAAGTCTACGTGAAATTCGGGCAGGATACGATCCATCACATATAGCCCAGGATACGGGGCAGCGTTTCTTCGATAGCAGCTCCCCCTCGGCTAATCCCAATGTGGCGACGCAAACACGTATAAATCTATCGCGTCTGCAACCACCGCCCTCCACTTTGGCCCGGTTCGTTAACTTACATAACAGTTATTTCTCGAGCGACCGAACGAAAACTTTTCCAGCTCCTTACTTCTTGGTCTCCTTCGAAATGGGCAAGATGTAGGTCAGAAGGATGCAGCCTGGAATACAGAGGAATCATAATGCCGTGCGAAACACGTCTAACGATTGAAATGGTATCTAACTTACTTGAGATGAAAGCCGCCAGTTCAATCACTGGTGCCAAGCATCCGTACTGGAGCAAGACGGGGAACAGAAGGTTTCCCATGATCGATCCTGTTCGTCCCGAGGACATTACTAGACTCACTGCGATCGCCCTAATTCAGAAAAGCATGTGCAATTGAAATTTAAGAATTCTCTGATGGTCTCTCGATACGTGGCGATCGAACCTTAACGAAGTTGGGAAGAGGACAATGGTCGTGCCGATAACGACGTTGACAGCCATGGTCGTCATTCCGACGAACAAGCACGTCAATAATAATGTTAACAACATGTTGGTCGACCAGTTCATGTAGATTATACAGAAGAATGTCATCGTGTAACAGATAACTACAATAAAATCACTGTAAGGAGACTAATCCCTCGTTGAAGATTAAGAATACTGTTGGTACGTGTCTGAGCACTCACATAGCAGATTTTTGTGGTTCAAGATGTTCAGTATAAGACTAGCCATGAGTAGGCACGTACATCCAAATATGGATACGATGATAGTGTTCAAATAAACCGTGCCATTGACGACAGACTAAAATGTGAACGAAATTCTTTCTATTAGAAAAGAGAAGCTGCAAGTCAATTTACGAGTTAACGTGTCTCACGTTTACACAAGTCGAGTTTTCCACCACTGCAGAGACACCGTTAGCAACTGTCGAGCTGTCCAAGATTTCGCAAAACGACAGATCTTGGCCCGCTGTTGCATTGTAATTCAAGGAATTGTAATTGTCCAGTATGGTGAAAAGTTGCGGCTGCCACAGGCGAATAGTGTTCATTCTGCAGAACAGAAGGCACGGGGTAATTAGACGCGACAATTGAGACGACTCAATTGAGGGAGATAATAATCGTGACAGCGTTTCCTTGGATTGTACCCATCGATCCAGTCGAGCATAACCTTTTCCAACTACATCAGCACGTATTCAATAATCTTTCCCTGTGACGTCAAAACGATCGCGCCTAATATCGCGGTGTCGTGTGTTTCAATGTCCTTGGCACGTGTTAGAGCAATGTATTTGTATAATGGATAAAATGAACGTGTCATAACGGAATTGGTTAGCAGATATGTAACTCTTACGTCTTGATAAAAGAATAAACTCTTAATTGCGTTCTAACTAATCATGAATTCCACGCTAAAGAATCCCGCTCTTACGAGGCTGCCAGAGCTGAACAAGCTAACGGGGAAATTATGAAATAAATTTGTAAAAGAAGGTGTAACACTCACGCTAACATCGATCCAAACTGCATGGCAGTGACCAACAGAAGTCGAGGCAGATGGGGATGAAAGAAAATCGCTGTCTTCTGCGACTTTCCACCCTGGACGCTGTTGTGGGTTGATTTCTGATAGGACTCGTCCTCCAAATGTTGGATCTTGGACAGAAATTGTTTCCCTCAGATACGAGAGCGAGACAAGCATCTTACAGCAGTCCGGTAGTTCTACGATCGTGCCCTTACTGGATACTCCTCCGCAGATCTTCCTGTGTTTAGTCTATAAATCAGTTTGAAAACTTGCAGCGCTTCCCGGGTACGACCCTGTGACATCAGAAACTTTGGACTCTCTGGGAAGAAGGAGAGGCAGGCGACGCCGAAGAGCATCGGCGCGCCACAAAGCGAAAGAAAGAGTCTCCAGGAGTTGTAGACGAAAGCACCGTCCCAGAGGACGATGGACCAGGTTTGTGGAACGATTATCCATGCGAGTGCTGGAAAATAGAGTGATTGCAATTGTAAAGAAGCATTCTGATGGGACCGTAGCACCATTTGCACCATACCTGCAGTCACGATATTTCCAACTGCAACTGACAAGCCGAAGATAAGTGGGATTCTCACTCTGTCTTTGACGCCATAAAATTCAGAACAGTACGCCACGATAGAAGCGTGGGGGCCACTGATTCTACGATAAAACAACGTCTATGTTCAATAAATACGGCTTAGACTCACAATCAGTGGCGCACTTAGGATTTAATCTTGGGGGGAGCCGAATTGAACGGATAAAAATATTTGTAATGCAAATTCAATAAAATTCATTAGGCTTAGGTAATCGTAAAAATCGATTAAAAATTGATTTCATACAAAGGGGATTCTTAAGGGGGGGATTCTCGTGTAACAACCCCCGAAATTTATGAATTTCTTTATTAAAAAACTATTGTTAATATTGCATTAAACTCTTTTGGGATGTTTTTCTACATTGATCCTTCTTATTACTTATTAATTATTGTGGAATAACGATGTTGGCGTCAGGTGTAGCACCTGTCTCAGTCATCTGATTGCAAAAAGAAAAAAATTTTCTTAAAGTTAAATAATTTACGCTGGGACTGGGCCTAAAATTTTAATTTTAGTTTCTATTTATAATACTTTTTTCGTCGTTATAAAGAATAATATGAAACATTTGTCTAAGGAAAAAACTTACTTTTTCTTTCAAACGCTATAACTCTTTCAATTTTTCATTTTTTTTTCTTTAAGGTAGTTCCTATCCAACTATGTGTCAATTAGAGTTGGGTAATAAACGATAAATATAAAGTAGTATGATACTATAGAAATAATAATAATAATTTTTAACATCATGTATATATATTTTAAAAAGTTCATTGTTAATATAAATAATTGTAATACGAAAATAGAATATTAAATTGGTAAGCGTAGTGAATTGGAGCAGCAGATCTGACAACGTTGCATTCATTCGGGGCGTCTTTTATAAACAAAATGTCAGAAAAAATGTTCATATGAATTTGAATCGTCGTTCGTTATTTAAATGTCTAAACATATCATTTTGTGCGACGTTGCCACGTTGACTGGTTTACGTAGTTTCTAAAAAATCTGCACGTAAACCTATTTTTTATGGGCATTTACGAAGAAACCATGTGGTCAGTTTCGCAGAAATTAATAAACTCATTTCGTAACATTTCGATGTACTTTCGTGCCAATTTTGGTACACTTGTTAAATATAGTTTTCCTGTTTCAGAAGAAAAACTGAAACTGTAACCCTGTTTCTTTCGACTCTGCCATATGCCACTGTGTTAAAATGCATCAACTTTAATAAAGAATTTCTCGATAACTAACAAGGAGAGGTTCCCAGGTGTCCGCCTCCGATTGCTTTGAATTTTGGATATGTTTTAGAGGAGGGAAAAATAAGAAATACGTATCTTTTTATTTTGGCCCGTTTGCATGTTTAGGAGGTAAAACCAACCCCCAAAGTTATAAGATTTTCAGGTGTTCGTCCCCGATTACTTTGGTTTTTGGATATGTTTTAGAGGGCCAAAAATAAAAAATGCATGTTTTTCTATTTTGGCCCATTTGCGTGTTCTATGAGGGGTGAAACTATGAGGGGTGAAACCACCCCTCATAGTTACCCCCTAATAACGGTGACTGACGACAAGAACATCGTCCATACAGCAAGTTATGAGGCAAATTAAATTTATATCAAGATTTACTCAACATAATTTTTGTACCCCGTATGACCTTTGGGGGTGGTATCACCCCATAAATATGAAAACGGGCCGCTATAAAAAAACACGTATTTCTTATTTTTCGGTGCTCTAAAACATATCCAAAAACCAAAGCATTCGGAGGCGGGCACCAACTATTGAATTTTGGGGGTGGTTTTACCCCCTAAACATGCATACTGGCCAAAATAAAAAGACACGCATTTCTTATTTTTCGGATCTCTAAAACATATCCCGAATTCAAACCAATCGGAGATGAACACATGAAAATCTTATAACTTTGGGGGTTGGTTTCGCTCCCTAAATATGAAAACGGGCCGCTATAAAAAAACACGTATATCTTATTTTTCGGTCCTCTAAAACATATCCAAAATTCAAAGCAATCGGAGGCGGACACCTTGGAACCTCTCCTTGTCAGTGGTAAATCGATTTTAAACTTTGTACAAGGGTTTCTTGTATTCGAAATTAGTTTCGAACGAAACTTGAAAGAATTCTTGAATTTAATAGATTAATAAGGAACTACCTTAAAGTGGACCAATCCCACCGTAAACTATCTAACTTTAAGAAACTTCTATTTTTTTTTGCAATCAGATGACTGTGATAGGTGCTACACATCCCGCCAACAGAAGTTACATCGTCGAACAGGTGGACAAGATTCCACAATAATTAATAAATAATAAGAAGGATCGACATAAAAAAATATTTTCTGCAAGTTTAAAGAGGCTCCTTATACCCCAAAAGAGTTTACTCCACTATGACCAACAGTTTTCCCAAAAAAAATTCTAAAATATCAGTTACTCTTGGGGCTGTTAGCTGAGAATCCTCCCTTAAGGGGGTGCCAAGGCTCCTTTCCTCTCCCATCTAGGTGCGCCACTGCTTACAATCAGTATCCACTCACATAAAACCGCTCAGGTACTTGAAAAACGCGAGTGTCCAGAAGTTTTGCGAGAATCCTGAGAGAACGTTGCAAATGCCATCCGCCAGGCAGCCATAGATGAACACGTTTTTCCTTCCCCGAACGTCGGCCACGTAACCCCATAGGTAGCCACTCGAAACCATGCCTGTCGACGAATTTTCGTATCAAGCGCACCCTCGACGACGAGGGTGAACGGTGAGGAGGTACACACCTAAGAAAGTGACTGCGTTCAGAACGCCTTTCTGGAAGAACGTCATTTGCAAATCGCATTCCACGGAGGGTAGGATTATCGCCACGTTCGAAGTGTCGATGCTTGTTGACCATGACACGGGAATGATCGCCAGGAGGAGAAGGTACTGAAACTTTTTGCATCCAGCGGCGGCGATCGCTGTCTCGAAGTCTGCCGGCTTCTTCTGCCGCGTGTCTTCGCCTGCGCAAATCACACTGTGTGCTAAACTTCGTAGAAATTATGCAGCACCTTGAAGTCGCGCCTGCAGAATTCAGTGGATGTCGAAAGCTTTGACCCGAGTTTATTTAGACGCTTGTTTCGCTTGCCTCGTAATTGGTAATCAAGTTTCACGCAGATACTTTTTCTATCGAGAAAGAAGATTCCACTTGCCTGCACCATTTTTATTCACTTCCACGCTTCTGTCTGCGAGGGCAATTATACTGATCCTATTATTCTGCGACATCCTGAGCTCGATCGCACTCGTCCATTTGATTTCGACGATCTACATCACTCGCTGGACGCCGCCGATTTAAATTCACGGGAGACTTAAAGCGAGTCAGTTGACTGAACTGGCGAAACTGATTGTCAGTCAAAATTTTCATCCTCTTCGCGTACGATTCCCTTGTCTTTCCACACACGCGCGCACGCCAGTGGATTGTTCGTAAACAATTTTATCTCTCACGCATACCTGTTATCCAGTTCTTACAGGAATTTTTAAACACAGATATAAAACTAATTTGCTCCAGTCAGCTGGGAAAACTGTATGCATAGCCGGACATTAGATAAGGATTTTAATTAAGGTAGCGTGGATATCGTGCTGATAACCCCAAGATCATTGGGAAATGTGGACGCAACACTACCTCCTACAACTTATTTAATTATTCATTTATAGGGTGATTGTTTTCTGCTTTAACTACTTCTCACAAGTAGATATCGCTTTATTTCCGACAACTCGGCGTGCCGGTGGAATTTCAAATATGTAAACAGGCATTGCTTCTGCGTCGCATTGTGCCCATTCGCGTCATCGGATTCAATCTCTTGAAAACAATTATTTGCGCAGTTGCCACAAATCTGCCAGTCGCGTATGCGTAATGTTTCATCCAACTTTTTCTGCCGCCGTCGCTGAAGCGTTGAATAGGCTGAATAGCGGCGCGTTATAATATGAAAGCCAAGAATGGTTATTGAAACACTTACCGTCTCGAGTGACTCACGTGCTATTAATTATGCAATTATCCTTTTTCATTCCACGACAGTTGGCAAGCTACAACTTCGCGGATTCACGCTCGCGATTTTTATCGATTAAATCGTGTTCTTCCGTTCACAAAAAATACTCTCTGAAAGTGTTTGAAACCCGAGGAGAGCAGTTGGTGTTGCGTAACAAGGTTGCAGCTTTCATTCCGGATGAAACCGCTACTTAGGCTAAATTAAATATTCCAATTTGATTTATCTTGGCTTCCTGATGCATTTTTCAAAAAATACACTTTCATCGCAACCTTGATCACGGTAACTTCAAGGTCCTTTTCTAATCGCTTATCTAATTTCCTCGCAGATGTGTCTCGGAAACGGCGGCACGGTAGCTCGGTATATCATAAATCATTGCACGTATCGTAAGACGATAAAAGTGCACGTAACTGCACGCGTCAGTCCAGATAAGTTCTCGCTGTACGTACGTACAGCGGAAACGACGTGCAACCTATCAATTATACCATGCCCAACGCGTTGCGAATAAACGATCAACTGTTTCACCTAAAAAGCTTAATTCCGCGGGGGAAAGGAGCAGCCGCTTTGTCCCCTTGCCTCTACGCGGCAATTAACATTGCAGATGCCGCGGCGTAAACGATCAACAAATCGTAGTCATTTCTCTTAACCAGCGGCAAGTTACACGCTTGGCGTACTTCGACAGCAGCTTTGTTCCTTTGTTGTGCCCGATACAGGAAATATCATGTCCACCCTGACCTTACGTTCACGATACTCGCCGCCAGATACACGTTGAAAATTATCGAAGTTCCTGCGAAACTAACAGCCATTGTTTCCGCAACAATCTCGACGCTCCACCCGAAACGCCGCAAACTTAAGGGGGAACACCACTGTGACGGCCGGAAAAGTAAGCCATTTTTAAGAATTTCTTTTCAGAAATAATTTAGTTTTCATCGAAATTTTTTATTAACTACCTTTAGTACGCTGTCTTAAGAGACTTATACAAAAAAAAAAAAGAAAAACATGCTTAAATTGTTATATATTAATTAATCTTCCTGACCCCCTTACGCGAGCTGGTCCAATGTGTAATTATGGAACAGCAGGTCCAAAATCAAATTTCATTTTTTTTATAAACTATATGAGTGTAGTTTCCGTTGTGCATACCGATTTCTTAAACTAATTATTTTTTGTAAAAATGGTGCGCTTTAGAAGAAAAGTTTGGAAAATCCGCGAATAAGACGGACAGTTTTTCGAGGGCATTTCAAAAATTTTGTTTTCAATCAAAAAATCCGTAGGCACAACGGAAACTAGGGTAAACCAACCAGTAATTGACCGCATACCAGTGAATGACCATTAGGCAAAGAAATGTCAATTATAAATTTAAAAATATTATATGTTTATAAATGGAGCGTAGTTGCACTTTTAATATCCCATATTTTTATTTACGCGTATTAAGCAAACATTAATAAGTACAATTCTTATTAAAAGTATGCGGTCATTTACTGGGCTTCTACACGTTTTGCATTTTATAATCGTTTTTTTTTTAATTACGATAAGAATAGGTGATTATTTTTATAGAAGTTTCAAGAAAAATAAATTTAAATGCAATTTCAACAGTTGTTTTGTTATTGTACATATAAATATATTCAAGTATTAATATCAAAGGTCCATAAATTCAACAATTCGGTAATTCACTGGTTGGTTCACCCTACACTCACATAGATTATAAAAAAAATAATAAAATTTGATTTCGGACCAGCTCTTCCATAGTTACACATTAGGCCAGCTCGCGTGGAGGGAGGGAGGGGGGGGTCTAGAAGATTAATTAAGGGGACCTACCGGTCTAAAAGTCGATTTTTTTTATTTCATTTTTCGAATGTTCAACCTTTTTGGACTATGTGTTTAAAAGGCTTTGTTGAAATTCGTAAAATTCTCGAAGTTATGGGCATTTGAGTAGCGGCAAATGCATGGGTCATAAAAAAATTGAAAATTTATAATTTTCAAAGGCATTGAAAGGACGAAAAATACAGGGAAAAGTGATTACAAACTTGAAGTGTCGTTATTTTCTAAAAAAAAATGTCAATTGTTGTAATTTTTTCTAGCCCCCCCCCCCTAGCCAGAAGAATAATCTTCAAAATAAAAACGGTTTCAGTCGAATCGCAAAATAACTTTTGGAGATACAGGTCCCACCGATTTGGATAAATTTTTTGACGCCTTGACTTTAACGATTCCCCAGGGCCGTCTGCAATGATTAATTATAAAACAATAAATATATTTCTATAATTTAAGACATCCTTAATACAATGCAAAAAGTCCCATTAAATTATATATAGTAGTTTTCCTCTAATTAATTCCTAAATATCACCTATATTTTGGGGCTCTAGACCGGAAGGTCCCCTTAATATATTGAAATTTATGGATGTTTTTCTATTTATTTTTTTTGGTATAACCTCTTAAGACAGAGTACTAAAGGTAGGTAATAACAAATTTCTATGAAATCTGTAAATTAGTCCTAAAGAAAATTCTTAAAAACGGCTTACTTTTCCGGCCGTCACAGTGCTGTTCCCCTTTAACGAACTTCTCCGATTCCGTTCCCTTGCCTTTCTTGTTCATCCCCAGAACTCCACATTCACCAGTCAAACCGGCCACACGAATTTTCGGCGGTGCGTGCAGATGAAGATCAGATCGCAACCGACCTCGACAGAGAATCGCTCCCCTTTAATCTCGATCCCCGATCGAGGGTGGGCATTGGTCGGAGGAGAATAGCTGCTGGTTGCTCTTCATCAGGTTGACGCGGTAGTCCTGGCTGGCCTCCCTCGCGCGGCGATACTCGAGCGAGCGCATGTACTCCGACACCTTGGGCGCGGAAAAGGGGAGAAAAGAGTTACAAGGTCAGGCTGTATCGCAAGAGCGCGAGGCCCGTTTCACCGGAGTAATTAAAGTTTCCTGTTTTTTAAGGCCGAGCCGGGATAGGCGTTGCGTGGCAAAGTGGCCTGCTTCCACGCCGGTTCCAACGATTGCCGGGCGACGCGAAGCGATCGCCTCCTGATAATCCTTTTAGCCCGAGCTAATTAGCATCGCCGTTGATTAGACCGTTTAAAAATCGACGGCTTAATAATCGAACCGACCCGATCCGATCTCGTTACATTGTGCCGCCCCGGCAGGCAGAGGGAACGCGCAGCTGATCGCAAAACAGCTGAGGAACGCACACACGCGGTGGAACCAGGGCACAGGAAACGCTCAGGCTCCCCTCCGTCCCCTCTTTCTTCCTCTTTTTGCAGCACCCTCCCCCCCCCCCCTCGCCCCCTCCCCGCCCGGCCCGTACGCGGGCATTATCGCGTTCCTCGCTTTAATTCGCGCGCTCGGCATTTAGCCGCCGTAAGAAATGGTTTTCTGCTATTCGACGCGGAGCGTTTGATTTCGATCTGATGCTTGCGATCTTTCCGGCGTCGGGGCTAGCGGGATCCGTAGCGGTAAAGGACGATTAATATAGGCAGAATCACATCGGGATAATCGGTTTTTATACCCCGGCAACTCGGTCAGCGCGGGGGGGGGGCGGGGGGGGGGGGGAGGAAAAGAAGGAAGGTGGAGACGCGCGGCGGGCCCGATAAGATTGATATCGGGCCTCGCGGTGGACATTCGCGCGCGGCTTCCGCGAGCGCTGAAAATTAATCGTGTCGCGCTGCCGGCTAAACGCTTCGCGTCGCCTTCCCTCGTACGGGAAGGCTCGCCGATGATTTATGCCCCAGCGGGATGAATGCTTCTTTGAATTCACGGGGCAGATGCCAATTTCGAGGCATCGCAAGCCATCGACGCGCCGTCACGCGACTTTTTCAACATCGGGCGGTCGGATCGAGTAATACGCACCTACTCGCGTTCGTTAAGGGGAGAGCGAGGGGAGAGGGGGAGGGGGGGGGGAATAAAATTGAACGCTTCCGTTCCGTGTACGCTAATTAATACTGGACCTGTTTCGCTGCCGCGTATCGTGCGAAGACTGATAAAATTCGATGCCGTGCCGGTCGCTACGTGCATTGTGAAAACGTTTTATTAATTGCCCGTTCACGCGAGAAATGAGTAAATCGCCGTTCGGCTGTGCACGGTGCATCGCGTGATATAAACATCCGGTATCTGTACACGCATCAGCGATACAATAATGTCGGCTGCGTTACGTTTTACACGCGGAACCGCGTGGCGAAATATCGCGGCCCGTCGAAGTCGCGTAAGTGTAATCGGAACAGAATGGTAATTAATTGTGCATCGCCAGCTATAAATCTCGCCCGTCTTGGCGCGCATTAAACCGAGACCCTTTTATATGAAACATTTTACACGATCAATGCGCGCTCTAATGAGCGGACTCGGCGCGATGAATTAATGACACGGAATGCTAGCGAGTCATTCCGACGGCTCGCTCTGCCAACAATTAAATCGAACGGTGATTTATGGCGGCGATGATTCTCCACAGCGGAGCTCTCGCGCTCGATATACGGTTTTCAGAAATTTATAATTATTCGATTGTACGTACAAATTTGTTATCACGCGAGAGATTAATCGCTCGTGAGAGTTAAATGGAAAGGTGATCGCGGCCGGTGGTAAATGGAAATAATAGTAACCTGTCTTTCGTAGTTCATGTGACCTTTAAATATTCCGCATGAAATCGCGCCGGCGATGGTCAACAAGATTATTCTTTGCAGCAGGGTTTTGTCCGAAGGCCACTTGAATTTAACCATGGCTTAACAGGAAGTGTGGATAAATATTGGTGCGGGTTCCGGGGAATTGTATAAAATGTACATTCAATTTCTTCGCGATGAAATCGTGGTCCTATTCAAACTCGCATTGCCATTAAAAATACCATTAACCGGTGAAATTAAGAACCACTTTTCAAGCGACAGATAATTTACGCGTTCATAGCCTGGCCAAATGTATAACGTTATCTATCAAGTTCACAGTCGATATTATCATCACCTCCTACCACCTTCACGTTAATAGATTTACGTTACTGTTTGTGTAATACTAAAGCCACACAAGATCCATACACAGTAACGTCCGAGCATT
Source organism: Andrena bucephala (assembly GCA_947577245.1). Taxonomy (NCBI): domain Eukaryota; kingdom Metazoa; phylum Arthropoda; class Insecta; order Hymenoptera; family Andrenidae; genus Andrena; species Andrena bucephala. Next base: position 116,518,126 of record OX387715.1, read on the forward strand.
TCAATGTTATGCCTCGCACGCGTAATCAACTTCATTACAATCGATCAGTAAAACCAATTAAGGGGGTAGACTACTGCAACGACACGAAAAGGTAGGTAATCTTCTGATGCAAATTGTAGAGAAACTAATCAGCCGATTAACTTGCGGTTTAGTACTTGATTTTGACATATTGTAATGCATTAACACCCATTATAAAAATTAAGAAAATATATATATATATATATATTTCACCATGTGGCTCCGAACTGATGGTCTTTCTTAAACTGTGTACCTCCTAACTCAAATTTCGATTGTCTAAAACAAAAAAAAAACAAAAGTTGTCTATTAAGCTAGTTCCTAAATAACTGTGTTAGTCAAATTAGAGTTGAGAAATAAACGACAAATATAAATGATACTATGGAAATAATAATAATTTTTAACATCATGTATATATATTTTAAACAGTTCAATGTTAATATAAATAATTGTAATACGAAAATAGAATATTAAATGGGTTAGCGTAGTGAATTGGAGCAGCAGATCTGACAACGTCGCATTCATTCGGAGTGTCTTTAAACGATTTTTTTTTATTATTCAGCTTCGATCCTTTGTTTGTTTGTGTGTTTGTTTGTATGTACGATTCAAATCTCGCAACTCAAATTTAACCCACTTCCAACTATCAAATTGTCTTGAAACTTTGCAGGCGTGCGTAGTTTGGATGACAATACAATATTTAACAAAAAAAATTAACCCCGAGCGGGTGGAAAATTTACCCAGTCATCAATAAATATAACCCACAACCACAAATCCAAACGACTTGAAATCAGCCACTCGCCGTCTTTGCGAAAACGACAAAAAGCCGCTGCGTTCAGGTCGCTAGTCGCATCGTTATTTGAAATTAAATAAAAGATATTTCTAAAGAAGTCTGAGCTGCGAAATGTAAATTCATAAACACTAAAACCTAGGAAATAAAAAATATATAAAACAAAATTTTTATGTTAAACGATTTTATTAAAAATGGACTAAAAACTAAAAAATAATTCTTTCCTTGTACTGCAATTTCGATGGTGTTTTTCACTTTAAATAAAATCGTGGAGCAGGGTATCTCGCAACAAATTCATTTCGACGCTTGATGCTGTATTGAATTGATTCATATTCTATTATGAAAAATCCTGCTCCACGATTTTATTTAAAGTGAAAAACACCATCGAAATTGCAGTACAAGAAAAGAATTATTTCTTAGTTTTTAGTCCATTTTTAATAAAATCGTTTAACATAAAAATTTTGTTTTATATTTTTTTTTATTTATAACCAATATGTCAGAAAAAATGTTCATATGAATCTGAATCTTCAATCGCTATTTAAATGTCTAAACATATTGATTTGCGACGTTGCCATGTTCACTGCTCTACGTAGTTTCTAAAAAATTTGCACGTAAACGTATTTCTTATGGGCATTTATTTCAGTTTCGCTGAAATAAATAAATTCATGTCGTAACATTTCGATGTATTTTGGCGCCAATTTTGGTATACTTTTTGAATATAGTTTTCCTGTTTCAGCAAAAAAACTGAAACTATAATCCTCTTTTTTCGACTCTGCTATATGCCACTGTGTTAAAATGCATCAACTTTAATTAACAATTTCTCGATAACTATGTGGTAAATCGATTATAAACTTTGTACAAGGCTTTCTTGTATTCCAAATTAGTTTTGGACGAAATTTGAAAGAATTCTTGAATTTAGTAGATTATTCAGGAACTACCTTAAATATAATGTTATTCCTAAGCATTAACGGACCCGTTTTTTAATATTTTGAAAATTCGCTGAATAACAGCGTGTTGAAGAGAAGGATGCCGATTTTCGCGACGATTCGTCTGTAACTCCCGTTAAAAAAGGAATTTTCAATAATGATCCGTTAATGCTTAGAGAATGTAGCAAAAAAGGTGTCTGCAACATTTGGTCACAATTGCATCAATACAGATTGAGAAATCATGTACACGGTTTCGAAAAGTATCATTCGGCGTGCGTTCGGCTCCATATTTCCAAAACTAAACTATATTTATATTTCAAACTTCTTGCATGTCAGTCTAGAGATTTCAAAATAATATTTAAGCGAAAAAAAAATTACGATTTTTCGACCGTTTTACAGTAGTCTAACCCTTTAATACCATGCAAATTCGTTCATTGATAAGATCCCTCGAAGAAGATTTCAACCGTTACTTACGTAACGTCACATTTCGACAGTCCCCTCCTATATTCCTTTCCATCCCCGTTCATGAGAGAATTTCTATTTTAAGTCGGATGCGGTCATCGAGTCATATTCATGATCTTCCGGCGGAGTACCTGGCGGGAAATCTACCGTAGGTAAATATCCAGCAAGAGACATATTTTCCTCTAAACACTCCCCCACCGTTCTCAGTAGTCATTCATTTATTCCTGTACGGTCGAATGTGTCATTCGAGTCGCCCGAATACTATATATAGCCCAGCGAACGAAACTAAATCAATGAACCGTACGGAAATAAAGGAGATTCAAACTGGGGTGTACACCGAGGCGGCGTACAGTTTGAGAGTTGGGCTGGGAGATGGCGCGACGGTCGGGGCAAGATGGCGTCCGGTCAATAGACGAATAGCAGGGAGGCCGGAGGCGCTCTCGAGGTTCGTGGGTGTTCTCAGCCCGGAGCTGGAGAGGCTTTCGGGGCCGCGTATCGCTGACATTTTTTCTCGCCCCCTCCGTGGCCGCGGTGAAAAGGTTGGAACGCGCGTAGTGCGAGGAAAATGTTCGCCGAGGGAGTGCGCGTGACGTACGCGTCGCCCTGAGTGTACCGTGTACGATCCACCAGCTCGGAAAGGAGATGCTGCAGCCGTGCAAAGCGACGACAGAGGAGGCGCGTTCGCGAAACTGTCAGGAAGATCGTGGTCGTCGCGGTCGTACGTGAGTCAGTGCGCTCTCGATGGATCGAAAGAAGGCACGCACGTACAAAATGGCTTCGGGCGACAATGTGGACGAGATCGAGGTGGTCGAGACGAGCTTCGCGGTGCCGACGCAGGCCACGGAGGATCATCTGAGGCCGGAGCAGTCGACGGACGAGGACAGTGAGTAGCCCCCCCCGTTTGAACAGGGCCCTGGCGTCCACACGGCCAAGTGTCACGGAACCTAACCTATAAATATGGGGGAACAGCGCGAACCCAGGCGCTGGACGGGCGTCGTTTCTTCTCTTGCTGTCGCCCGATTCACGCGAGCAGACACGACGAGACCAGACACGACGAGACCGCGACGCGACGAGACCAGACGACACCAGACGCGGCCAACGGATAGGCGTGATCGATCGATTGCGCCCGATCGGATTTTCGTCCCGCTTCCGCATCGCCGCGCCGCGTTCCGTCACCGTTCCTTGGACACGGGAAATCGTACAGAACACGGAGCAGCACGGAGCGCCAACGGCTGCTCCTTCGAGGCTACCCTCTCTGTTAATCCAGTTCACTATTTGACAGTTGATGGGTGTCACCCGTCGCGCGTCGCGTACCACCAGCCTCGTAAAAACGTACGAGAGACTCATTCTCTCTTTTAACTTTCTTCCCTCCTCTTCTTGTCTTCGGTACCTACTCATTGTTGACGCACGGGCACCAGCGTCTCTGGTTTTTTTCTCCCGCGCCCTTAGTCTCGCGCTGAATCAACCTTGACGAAAATAGTTGTCTTAAAGTGTACGCGGAGCCGGGACTCATAGATGATCGAACGAAAGAACGATGGCTCACGGGAGGGCTGAAATTTCGCATTAACGGGGAAGAACGGCGGCCCGAGCCCGTACATGTGTCAATAGCGAATCCGTTGCAGTCGGCGTGTGCACGACTTTCGTTTTTGAACTCGGTTAACGTTCCACTTTCTCATTTCTTTCCCGGAATATGCATCGGACCCGGCCGATCACGCTCGAGCCCCCTCGGCTCTTGTTCAGCTTTTTGATCGGTCGCATTAGAAACGGGACTTTCGTTCATTCACTAGCACGTAAACGTCGGTGTATGCGTGCCAGCCGACTGTTACGTGACCTTCTTTCACACACGACAAACACCTTGTTTTCGATATGTTACAGATAAATCGATCGGGGATAAGGTGACGGCACTAGACGTAAGTAGAAAGAATTCCTCTCGCATGCAGTTTCTGAAAACGGGCGAGCGAGACGAGTCGATTCTCGTTTCGCGTAGATACATGAATATTGACAATTGCACGCTCTGACTCAGTGCTAACGGCGAGCCTAGCAGATAACCGGCGAGCAGTTTTACGTGTAGGCGCATTATCGAAAATTCTCGAGGCGACTCGTGTATCGCCCTTCCGCTCCGTCGCTTTAATTATTCCCGCGTTTTACTCGAGAATCGTGGAGAATCGTACCTACTACTGCCTCGGTAGTAACGTAATTCGTAATGAAGTTTCGCTGGGGTCATCGATTGTTCAAGGAATATCTTCTACTGTCGGTTATCGTATCGTTCGATTATTATATACGATCAAGCGTATTCGATGCGTGCAGATGACGCACGACGACCTGCGCAATTAATAATCATTATCGAATCCTGCCGTATCTCTGTCACATCCGAGCCCGTGTTACATTCGAATCTCAGCGATCGATGGGTGTAATTAAACGTTACATAAAGCAGGCCTCTCGTTATTTATGTAACGCGCGCGTTTGAATTCACACTCCGGGCGAAAAATCTCGGCGAGCCGGAGCCACGTCGAGCGTTATGTAAGAAAGATCCTTGCAATCTCTCCAGTCTGCTCGGCTCTCGCATTTTCGCACGTTTCGTCTCGTTACTCCCGGTATGTCTGGGCAGTGACTCACAGATCTATCGCGCGCGACTATTGTCTGGGGCTAATCGCGCAGCGAGTGAACGAAGGGTGAGCGGTATCGGTTCCCTTTAATTTCCTGTCAGCGATCGATCTGCGTTCCTCGAAGCCTCGTGCGTAGAGGCTCATCCGCGAAGTCGCCTCTATTTCTCGCTCTCGTCACGCGTTAATCACTGCTGGCGTCAATGTATTTCGCGACCATGATCGGGTCGCGCGATTACGAAGCTGTTGGTAATAGGCGTGATTGCGCGCGTGTATCACTCGCGTGTTTCTCCAATCGACGCTCTTTCTTATCGCTCGATTCATAGACCGACGCGAGTAGCATACATAGGCCAGCCAGCTATAGTAGAGCTGATTTTCTGAGAAGCACGCGCGGGAATAGTCTGTTCTGTTGGAGGACAGGATTCGAAGCGTCGCGGTGACTCGCGTGGCAAGTAGGTAAGTCGCGATCCGACGAGATGAACCGCGCGACTCGCACGGACAAGAATAGTCGTGTAATTATTCATTCGAATGACGCATAGCCGTGTGTTCCTTCGGGCACTTCCTATCGCGTTTGTCTAGTCGATGAATGTCCGGGGCGAAGTGTCTCGGAGCTTTAAAGGGCTGCCGGAGCTGGGTTAAAGTTGGAATGGGGGACCATTTAGGGTGTCCGCTTAAGTTATGACCGCCGGAGAGAATGGAAGTCGAAGAACGTTAAATCTCAAGCGTGGGATGGAGACTTGAGGGATGAAAGTTCCACTGAGATTAGTTCCACTGAGATAGGCTAGGAACGAGGAGAAAGTATCTATTACAGGCGGGACTAGAAGGATTTCTGTGATATCTTTTACAGAGCTCGGTAACTCAACATGGAACCACCGGGCCCAAAACCCCAGTGGGGGTGTCCAGAAACAAGTCGGAGCGAGAAAGAAAGATTGGCCACCGGAGAGTTGGAGTGGGAGGTGAAATCACGTACAAAAAGGTGAAATAGAAATTCAAGTCTCGACGAACTCCGTCGCTTTTTATCCCGTAGAAATATGTTGCCATCTATAATTTCTGTCCGCGTTCCGTTCAGATCCAAACGACACAAATTATGGGATCCATCCAATTGGGCATACAACACGCGGTCGGCGGTTTGGCGAGCAAACCGGAGCGTGATCTGTTAATGCAAGACTTCATGACCGTGGAGACGACGAATTTTCCTAGCGAGGGCTCCAATCACACTCCCGCCCACCATTTCTCCGAGTTCAAGTTCAAAAATTACGCACCCATTGCATTTCGCTACTTTCGAGATCTCTTTGGCATTCAACCAGACGACTTTCTGGTGAGTACAGGCGAGCGCGCGATCGTCTCCCACGGGAGAGTGACGAAGGAACCGCCGATTGCCTGGGATTCCTACGCTACTCTCTCGACCAGATCCACCCTCCCCCCCCCCCCCCCCGCCAACTCCGTACGCCTCTGACACGCGCGCAATCTAATGAAACCGCTTGGATATTCAGATGTCGATGTGTAGTGCTCCGTTACGCGAATTATCGAACCCCGGCGCTAGCGGAAGTATCTTTTATCTAACAGATGATGACGAGTTCATCATAAAGACTGTGCAACACAAAGAAGGAGAGTTTCTGCAAACGCTTCTTCCAGGATATTATATGGTGAGTCGAGGGAATTACATAAAGCGCCCGCTTACCACCGTCCCTTTCGCACCACGTCGCCAATCATGCCTCTTTCTTGTTACAGAATCTGAATCAGAACCCGAGGACGTTGTTGCCAAAATTCTTCGGGTTGTATTGCTATCGGTGTAATAGTAAAAATGTTAGATTAGTCGCTATGAATAATCTCCTGCCCTCGGCGATAAAGCTGCACCAGAAGTACGATTTGAAAGGGTCAACGTACAAGAGGAAGGTTCGTAAAGTCCAGCGCAATTCTGCGACGCCGAGTTATCTCTCTGTTCTAAGCGACATATCACCCCCCGACGATCTAGGCGTCGAAAACAGAAAGATCAAAGTCCTCGCCGACTTACAAGGATCTAGACTTCATGGAGCATCATCCCGAGGGAATCTTTCTGGAGGCCGACACGTACAACGCCCTGGTTAAAACCATCCAGAGAGACTGCCGGGTATTGGAGAGCTTCAAGATCATGGATTACTCTTTGCTCGTTGGTATTCACAATCTCGACCAGGCTGCACGGGAAAAAACGGTGAGTAGAAACGGCGGCACAGAGATGCGCCGGAGTGTCGCGGTTCCACGCGTACGTATAAAATGCGGTATCTGTGGGCGCAGCAGGAGCAGAGGTTATCAGCGAGCGCGGACGAGGATGTGGCGGATGTCGGAGGCGAGAGCGCCGGATTCATTCAAGCGGAACGGGAACGGGAGAGGGACGACAGAATAGGAGCCAGCGCTCTGAACCGATCGCGCAGCATAAACCGACAAAGGCTGGTCGCGCATAGTACCGCTATGGAGAGTATTCAGGCTGAAAGCGAGCCGATAGACGAAGAGGACGATGTACCGTGAGTATCGCGTTTCGATTCTCCCGCGATTCTATAGAAAACGGATGCTCCAATAACGTGTTTTAATTACGTTGGTGTTCCTAGCAGTCCAGGTGGTATCCCCGCTCGCAACGCTCGTGGTGAACGCCTGTTGCTCTTCATCGGTGTTATTGACATTTTGCAAAGTTACAGGCTTAAGAAAAAGCTCGAGCACACGTGGAAGTCGATGATACACGACGGTGTAAGTATATACCATTAATATCTTCCTCGCAACGACGCCCCGCGATTGTCCGCTCGCGTAAGGCTCACAGTGGAGACGGTATAATGCAAGGGAGGCTCGTGTTCTTTTTGCAGGACACCGTGTCCGTACACCGGCCGGGATTCTACGCGCAACGTTTTCAAGATTTCATGGCCAAGACAGTATTCAAGAAGATACCGTCACGTAAGTACCACCCTAATCAGCCTCTTCTAACAAATCTGACCTCAATGTTAACACTGAACAAGGCTCATTCCTAATTTGTAAGCGATCTTCTTCTTCTTTTTTTTTTCTAATGATTTAATTATCGTTATTCGGTTGATCAATCTCTTGACTGACGTTTACCCGTCTATTGTCGCGCCAATATCGATTTTTGGCTAACTCGTTGTAAGCATAAAGTACAAGGAAAAAATTTATAGGCTTTAAGTAGAGTAGTAGGACAATTACAAGTATTTTTATCGCCAGCTGATCGTGTTTAACGATATATTTCTGTTTATAGTAATAGCATCAATTACTGTGATTCAACTTATATACAATGCAATGTTATCGCATAGTACCTTTTACAAAGAAATGAGACTTTGAGACATATTTTAAACGTACCGGGGCGGAAAAGGGTTTGGAAATTTGTTTGCTAGGGCAAAGAACGCTCAAAAGCGGTACTTATATTACGCGCGTAATTCTGCCGTTTACAATTAAGTAGCGAACGTAATTAACGTGTTACTTAAGATTCCAGTTTGTATGGAGCAGTAAGCTGTAAGCTAGAGTAACATATATATTTTTTAGCTTCTTTGTTATAACCGCCATAACCGAACGTGCAATTCGTTCGAATCGATTTCAGTGAGGGTCAGTTTGCTCGCTCGCGATGCATAAGTTCAGTACATATATCGGGTCGCGTTCTTGGTGGTTTAATTGGTCGCATAATAATTTCCGGACTCCGTTGATCCGCGATCGACATCGAGTGAAACGATCAAAATTCTTTCGTACAGCATATCGTTCGTTTATCCTTAATCTAAGATGCTCGATGCGAGAATGGGCGAATCAGTTTCTTTTTGCCACCATACCATTATCACAGACAAATTTAGCCGTCCAGAAAGATTCTAATAATCGTAATAGTGACATAAGGTAATTAAACGACTGCAGAGAATGCGATTAAATCCCGTGCCGATATCCGAAAACTATAGGGCGATGGTCTGCGCTCGTATCGATTTTAAGGAACCGTGGAAATTTCATTATTCCTGGTCGCGTAGCCTCTCTGCGTCCGATATAAAACGCAGATCCGTCGTATATGGCAGCCCCAACGTCCACTTTTCGGATACCTGCATTCCTTTATGATTAATATTGTCGATAAAACATCCTGGGTTTATTGAATGTCAGTTGGTCACCTTTGGGTTTTTTTTGTATTGGTGTAACTAATTGCTAACACGATACACAGTTCGATATATTTTTTTTTTACTTTTTTATCATTACATTCTCCAGTTTATTTGATGTTACATTTTAATTGATCAAGTTTCACCTGATTATTCGTTTTACAATTTGCTTCCGAAGCAGACTATTGTCTCGAAATGTTTAGTAAATTCTATTCTTAACGAGCACAAAATGACCGGTCCACTGGTGTCCACACACGTAGCTGAGTATTTTGTCCAACTAAGACAGTATCGCTCTAGTTCCGAGCGGTTTCGCTGACGCAGAAACGCGCGAGGAAAGCGCACGTGTAGCTGTTTGAGAACGGAATCGCGGATAAACGGGTCGATAAATAGGTGTAAGGTATAATTGTAAAGGCAATTCCATATGCATCTCGCTGCTAAACGCTGCCGTCCTTATCTGCACAGAATTTCGCCAGGCTATATCGAGTGATTCCCCGTTCAGATTCGCAGTATCGTAAGTTCCTTGATCGTTGATATCGACGTGCCAAAGTTTTGTAAGACTATCTTCCTCCCCGTGTTCCTAGTAGCGTACAGGGTAGATGACTCGAGGTTTCGGGGGGTGGGTTTCTATTTAGCGAGCAGGCGAGAGCGATCGACGACGCCTTGCCTGTGAACCGAATTGTCATAGATCGCACAAAATTCCATTATTCCCGCGTTGCTAAGGATGTAGCTCGCGATCTTTAACTCCGAGGAGGATCGTATTCTTCTCTGAAGCGTTCACGTCGGTCGCGCAGGTGTTTGAATAATTTTGTGCGATTTATAGTCGGCGTAGATCACTCCCCAGGACGCGCGCAGTCGTGTATATTTTGGCAAAGCTAGCGTTAGTATAGCATGGGTGTGCCAGAGAATGCGAGATGACGCGAGAGTGCGAGAGAGGGATGAAAATGGTAGAAGTAGAGACACATTCTTTTATTGTGAAAATATTCAGCTATCGGCTCGACGTGGACACCAATGTACATATTTATATATTTTGCAATAAACATATTCGCTGTTTACAACTTCATTTCATTTATGAAGCCTACCCGTAATCGTTTAGTTTCTTTTCAAAACTCTTTCCGATACTGTCACTTCTGTTCGTTCTTTCTACACATTCTCTAGTCCGATTGTACTGTTTACTGTCGTCACTACTAAGTACTACTACTACTGCTACGTATACTATTTACCAGATATTACTTTTATCTACTGTACTCTCCACAATCCCTAATCGTAGTATGGATTCATACCGAGTTTATTTTTGTGCACTTAACATCGCGTTAACACTTTGTGTACTGTCTTAATTAGCGTATCATGCGATATGTGTTTGTTGTTTGTGTTTTACCGTGTATACGTTTGGGTTTCACCCCTCACCACCTATCACGTGTACTCTGCGACGCGACCAGAAAAGTACAGAGACCTCTGATCGATCACAAATCACCGGGACCATTTATCGATTCATCATCCCTGGACGCCACCGGAAGAATCTCCTTTCTATCCCTTATTTTAAGTAGATCTTTCGTTCACCGAAACGATCACGCATTCGTTTGAATTTCCTTAACTTTGCATTTCACTCACCACAGATCAGATATTCGATACCGATGGGATCCGGATTATTCGAACGAATTAACCCGTTCGGATGGAGAATTTTAAACGAGTACCTAAGATTTTTTCCTACACCGCGTAGCTAATGTCTTATTAACTGCAAAGCTGCCTCGCTTATGGCGAGTACTACGCGCGGCTATTAAAATCGCATTAAAATTCTATCATGCTTGGATTGAGATGTAATTAAAATCCAGTCAAGGTCCGTGGAATGCAAGGCTGGGGAAAAATAGATTCTTTGGGAAATATGGTAGCGAGACTAATGAGTTACCATTTAAAGAAGCAAAGTACATTAAAATCTCCGCGTTTGAGATTCGGGTCAGTATTCCACGAGTCCGGGCATTACAAACAAAAATTACATCGCGACGAGAATTCCAGATACCATCGTTCAAAGGCAAATTAATCCCTGGTAGGATAAACGATACACCGCGACTCTTTATCATATCCATAACGACGAGAATGATACTTGACCATCGCTTTTCTCTCTATCTCTCTATAGAAAGGATGTCCCAAAGGTATGAGACAAACATCGAAGGATCTTTTACCAATTTGCAATCTGAGGCTTGCTTTTCAAGATACCCTTAGAAAAGAGAACGAAGACATCTAGCGGAATAAACGTTGATAAATAATTATGTCCCCTTGTACAGCCATAAATTTTATAAACAAACGACCGTGCCTCGCGACTCCCCCCCTGCCTACCCAACAACCTTTGTGTACATATTCTGAATTTCGAGATAATCCCCGACACCCTTGCCAGGCCTACTTAGCTTCGACGAGTCAGTGTTTTTCGAGCCGTGATTCCGATAACAACCTTTAAAAGGACATTACTCGCGACGCGCTCCTTACTAAATCGAGATACACGGTAGAATTTGAGTATAAGTATCTGTGCCTTTGCGCGTTTCTCACGTGTGTGTGTACCTGTGTATAATTGCTACCGACATTCTACCAACATCTTGAAAGCAAAGCCTCAGATTGCGGGTCGGTAAGTGCATTTTCGGTTTTTTACGACGCGAGAAGTATGTATGCGTTTGGTATGTCTTTTGATTTTGGGACACCCTGTCTGTATCTACGAATTATATCTGAGGCAAGAACGTACCCCCGCTTACCCTTTGTGTTGCTGTTTTATTCTCGGCAGTCCCTGTGATCTATCGATCGTTTTTAATAAGCCCGGTATATATACAGATGTTAAGTACGGAGTTAGCTAAATGTTGATGTTTTTGTGTCCCGTGCACTTCTTTCCGTGTCAACCCCCAATGACCTGATCTGACCTGCTACTACCGATCTCGAAAATCGAAAACCAAAAGTGGACCTGCCTGAGATTAAGGGGAATCATCGCAAATTCCGTAACCTCGTCACCAGCTACATAGGTAACTTTGTCTGTCTGTTCGTCCATCTGTCTGTCCATTTTGTATGGTTGTATACGTACGTTTGTTTTACCTCTCTTTCTCTTTTATTTTTTTATTTTTAAATACAATCGTCTCTCTGCTTGTATGCGAACTTTCCTCTCTCTTGTACATATATTGATCCTGTATCGTCTACGATGGTTAAAGACGATCGTATTGCTTTTGTTCCACAAGTTTCAGAGTTTCTTCCACGTTCTGCATTGTCCACAATCCATTATTTTAGACGCTCCATTCCCCGTTATTATTTCTTTTCGCCAAGTACAGCCTTTGCTCGAAGCGATTCTTCGCGCCACTCACGTCTTAGTACGGTTTACGAAGTACAGAACACGTAGATGATTGTGAAACGTATTGTCTAGATATCTCTGTGTCTATTGTGGCATGTGAATAACTCTAGATTGTAAGAGGTTGTGCTGCCTCGACAGTAGGAGAGATTGTAAGTGCAGCAAGCTTCCCTACCACGTTCGACATTGAAAGTCGGATGGCGTGTAAGTGTGATTTGTATCCATCGAACGTTGCACATAACATTGCTTGTGGTTTGGAGGTTTGCAGTTTCCTGTTTCACAGCGTTTCTTTGTCTTCCTCCCACGTTTCCTCGTTTCGTTGACACCTTCTTCCTCTACCTACCTGTTAGTTGAACTGAACGTATCTTTTGCACTTGCGTTACCTCGCGACAGCAGCGTGGAACATTATCTTGCAACGCTTCTTTGATTATCTTTCTCACCTGCCGTTAAGCAGACTTTGTAAATATGTGTGTAAACGTTTGACCATGCGGGTGTATTTGTAGATGTTTGCATCACTCCACCTCTTGTACCGTACGTTTAAAGTATACCGAGAATATTTTTGCTGCGAGCACGGGAACAGCCAGACGCTGGTAAATAACAAGCCTGAACGAGAAAGCAAGTTCGATCAACTGTCATCCCCCGTAACCGGCAAAAGTATCGATGTGTAAAGTGATAACGAATTCCGCCAAGTCCATTCTTGTTACTCTCTAAATCTCCTGTTGCTTCTGCGATGCTCGTGAGATCTGTGTGCCTGGTCAGAGTTTCTTCTTCTTCTCGATCACTCTCTAACACTTCTCTCTCCTATTACGCTTCGACACGTTCACAGATTTTTTTCAGAGACACGTAACCATCCAGTTCCATCCGACGACCCTCTTGCTTTCCGTGAATCTAGGTCACCCTCCTCTCGAAAGCGTCCAACAACCGATCCCGCGGATGAATTTTTAACATCGTTCCCCGCACCGACTTTTTTCCACCCGGACCAGTTCGTCGAATTTTCACCAGGAGAGTGCATCGTATTTTTGCCTAGACCGTGCCCGCAATCCTTGTCGGTTTCAACCCCGTTTTTTACTTAGCCAACGATGCGACAGGATCCACGAGACAGATGAGCCTTTCGCGAGGAACGAGGAACGACAGAGCCTCAGCGCACGTCGACAAAATTCGCTCTCGACTCTGCTGCATAATTGCATAATTCAGGCGTTTGCAGAGGAGAGTCTGAGCCGTCCCTGGAGGCGCGGACACTTTATATAACCGAATTAGCCCGCGAAGCGAGCACTCCATCGAGTTAACGCCTCGTTACGCGCCTCGACTCTGTCGTTCATTTTCCCTTGCATCAGAACACTTTTCGCAGATCCGTTGCATCCCAGAGACCCGCCTCGTTCTAGTTAACTTCGTCGTATCCGGGCTTTAATCAGACCTGAACATCGCGCGGCGATTATAATTTAGCCCGGAGAGGCGAGCCGCTCGCAGGAACGTTCTCGCCGGCCCCGCCCGCGACTAACCGAACGTTTTCTTTCACAGTTGTCCACGTACGTACGTAATCTCTATTGTGATAATATTTCATTGCAGAGGCATGCGTACACGTCGAACAGTAGCGTTACCGCAGGCGGCAGACGATCGTACCTAACCAACGATAGCTGTCCGTAGAGAAAGCTCTCTCGCTCGACTCGATCGCGAGGGACATAGAAAGCTTTCGGTGTTGTCGGCTTGAATTATATATATTTTCTCTATAACCGTAATTACGATGTGTGTTAGACGTTGCCGAGGAAACTAGCTCCTCGCGAGAGTCGCCACGCGACCAACCACGCCGAGATTCGCAAGTAGTTTTTGCGTATTTCCCCTCCGTTCATGTAGAGAAATCAAAGAAGCGTAGCCGGACGGTGAAGAAGTTACATATTAGTCTTGGCAAGCAGTGCTGTAGCGAGATTGAATTCACGTGGGGCTTTCTAAAAGTTGCCTGCTCCGGGAGGCTCCATATTGGAGCACGGTGCCCAGAGAAATCACGGGGAATACACTTCGCACGCTAATCGAATCGATGTTTTAAAATAGAGTCTTCAATTCTACCCCTTGCACCGTCAAAAAATCCCACTGTTCTCGAAGACGAAGTTTTCTGATAAGTAACGCTGCGAAAATAGAATCCCCGCGTAAGGTAATTTATTTACCTACGCGGCAACGCGTTTTCCGCGGTGACGCAGGCTATCGGCGCCGCGTGAAAAGTTGTTCGGAACAGAGTTGCCAAAGCTTCACGCGTAAGCTAACAGCTTGCTACGGTACTGACGTCAGCTTTTGTAGAAGTTAACTCGTTTGATCCTCCCTCGATAGGCACCGGTCTGAGATTTCCAATTGATCATTCCGATTTCCATTATACGTCGATGTCCCCTGCCTCCGCGCTGTCGCTCCTCCAATTCTAATCCGCAACGATTTGTGTTTCAGCGTTGAAACATTCCCCGTCGAAGAGAAAAAGCATCACCAGGCCGCTGAGGCCACTGGACGGCGACTTCGATTCAACTGGTGAGTTTGTTCATACGTTTCTCCATCTGATAACTTTCGAATTATTATCTCTTACGCTTCGCGTGGTCTACGCGACCGAAACCTGACCGATATTCGGAACCAGCTACAGAGATCCGTATACCTCGGGCTGTTTTACTTTTAACTTGCTGATCGGCAGTTGAGATTTCTCATTGCGAATAACAGCCGCCAGAGAAAATACGTGCTGAATTGTTTTGATATATCGTACTACGAATTTCACGTGTCGAAGGAGGCATACCGGTCGACTTTGTTCCGAAAATCGAGCGTACGATTCAAACGAATATCTCCACGGTTCTATTATTGGCTTTGCGCTGAATTTCACGTGTGTAGCCAGGCACAGCGATCAGTGCAGTAAACTTAGATGCGGCATTCCCACGTTACCCGCTTCCAAAACATTCACCAAGGTTCCCACCCGTCACCGGTCCAAGAATCCTTACTGAATCATCCCTTATCAGCGAGCCGTTCCCCTGAGGAGATACCTTGTCGCTTTTACGAAGATTGCTCGCACGTGCTTACACGTGCAAACGATGTACACCTATCATGTTTCAAGGTGGTAGGTATAATCCAGAAAAATTCTCATTCAAAGTCTTACAAACGTTTGCCACGGAAACTATTAAGATTCGAAACGGAGAAACGTTGGTTGCGCGGGGTGTGTCATTTCACTTGGCCAGTGCAAACGAGTAGGTTTGCCAAGTTATCTGATAGCACGCCGCGTAACAGTAAAATTTATCACGCGTATTTGATAATTCCACTCGCAATGCATCAGGGATAAAGAGTTCATGCTCGCGCAGAAAAAGTATAGTACAATTCCATTTCGATGTTGAATCACTGCAATCTGTAACGGTTCTGCGCACCCATCAATTGTCCAATCTCTCCAAAAACCCGTTCGATTCTGTCTACGGATGCAAAGAACGTACGTATACAGCTTTCTATCGTGAATGTCAGTCGAATGCGCGCATTCCGACCATTGAAGCCCTCTGTTTGCCTCGAACGTCCCTTGCTCGAATCCCTGTTTCGTTTCGGTACACCTTCGATCCGTAACAGGACAGAGAGACTTGGCGATCGGCGGAGAGCTTCGCGACGTTTCCCTGCGCGGCTCGTAACGAGCAATGAAACAGAGAAATCCGGGGGCGACGCACCCGGCACGAAATGTCCAGTCACGAGCGTGCAAGTTTCTCTGTCCGATGAAGAGTCGCACACATGGTGAATACGGTAATGGTACATGGTGTTATATGGTGGTTTAGCGGTGCCGACAACCGGAAGTTCGACAATGCATGCTACGTCACCCACCAAGGCCGGTGAGTCTCATACGATCACTTACTTTCCTAGTGTCCATAGTCAGTTTTATTTCACGCGGTCACTCTTGATCAAGTCGGTTCAGCCCGGGAACGATTCTCCGTTATCGCGTTGAGAGAAACGATTGAGACAGCGTCGGGACAGGAATACGAATATCGAAGCTCGCAGTAGTCTCTAGAAATATGCTCGGTTCCATCTCCGTCACGATAATTCGGTCTTGATCATAGCCATCCGTTGCTCTATCGTTGCGTATTAATCTTTTCTTCAGCCAGCTGTGGAACGTTGCTTCGGGATCATTGTATTCAGGGTAAACTGTGCAATGATTGGCACCCTAAGCCGAAATCCCAATGGGAATGTTTATGTTTTTTTGTGAAGTTTTTGTATGGGCTTAATTTTCAGTTATTATCAATGTTTATGGATTTCTTATTAAAATAAAACATCTTGAGTACCTATTAAGTCATTTATTTTAAAAATATTCGATGAAAAACAAAAATTGGCATAAAAGTACAATCATTGGCATCCTAAAATTTGAGGTTGTATAGAAAAAGATATTTGCAGTTAAAAACGAAGTTTAAAGTGTTTAAACAGGCTATTTCATTCACTATTAAATACCTACAACAGTTAGTAAATCTGTATTTCAATCCATTACTTAGTTATAAAGCGACAAAATATACTTACCTACCCCTTATCAAAGTTTTAAGAAAACGCCTAAAACTCAGGTCTTTGTTCCACTTTGCCGTGTTGCCAGATGTAGTATGTGTTGTTCAACTACTGGGCTTTGCAGTGTTGTAGTGAAAGAAAAATAAGAAATTGTAAAAAAGTACTTTCTAAGCTTGTACTTCTTAATATTTGACTTTTTAATCAGGAGTGCCAATGATTAGTGCAGTGCCAGCATTAGTACAGTTTACCCTACTTGTCTTTAACACAGAAGTGTCGTGCATAGATACATTTATAACGGAGGGTAACATAAATAAATAAAAAGACACCCGAAGTAGAGGAGTCGATCGTTCCCGGGGTCGAAGCAACGTTTCACGGCTCGCCCGCCGCCGCGACCTCTCTCTCATCCAGCCTCTCTGTTTCTCTCTGGCCCGTCTCTTTCTCTCTATCACTGTCTCTTTACCCCCTCGTCACCGCGTTGCTGCACACGCAACCCCCGCGAATCTACCCGATCCCTGGCCGACGTCGAACGACCTTCGAACGACCGTGGACCAAGCAGTGAGCCCGATAGACCCTGCGACCAGCACGGCCAGCACGGTGATGACGGGTTCCGCGCCGATCGCCACCTCCACCCCAGTCAACTTCGCAACGGGCACGGTGAGCCCACCGCCGTTGACCTTGGCGCCTGGTCCAGGTCCTCCTCATCAAGAGCAACCAGTCCAGGCGACCCCGACGGCCAAGGTCACGACTTATCCAGCCGTCCTGAAGGGCAGGACCGCCGCCAGCCCGCCGAATCCGAACCTGGTACCCTCCGGCAAGATTCCACCCCCCGTACCGCCAAGGGGCAGCGGTCAGTCGAGGACCGGCAGGTCCTCGGAGGAGCACCGTGGCCCCGGGACAGCCACCTCCACGTCCTCGATGGCGTCCAGTCGAGGTGACGAAGCAGCCATAATCACCAGATACCGCTTGCATGAAAGTTCGAGCCGCATCCTGCACCACCTCCCCTCACCCGATAACATTTCTACTTCTGCCACCGTTTCTGCTGCGCCCACTGCGACTACTAACTCCGCGGCTACCCGCGCCACCTCTCTCTACGCGGGCCACGATACCGTCGTGCCCGCTAACACCGCGACCTCCGCCTCTTACTCCGACCTCTATGCCACCTCTGCCGTCACTCGTACGTCGTGCACAGCTGCGAGCCCGAGCGCGAGCGCGTACCACGCCCGTGCCCGTCAAACAACACCCGCCAACCTGCCCCCGCGATACGACAACCTGGCCGAGAGGCCGAGGAACATGACGGCCGCGGAGAGCATCCGCGAGGAGAGGCCGCCGCGACAATGGAACCACTGGACGGAGAACATGGACGAGGAGGAGGAGTTCGTCAGCGTGGAGAAGGTGAACGGTTCGTACGTGATCAGAACCAGCCCGTACCCGTTCCGGCCGGAGAGAGGGAACTTCAAGCACCCGAGGGAGAAGATGACGTACGAGACCGGCAATCCGGAAGCCCAACGGAGCGTAGACGAGGGACCGGCCGCGGTCTCGAGGGCCGAGCACATGGCCAAGTTCACGTACTTCTTCAACCCCGCCTCCAGAACCGAGCTAATGAACTACAAGATGTCGCGGAAGGACAAGAAGCACTCGGAGACTTACTACGAGAGGATGAAGAGGAAGCGGACGGAGCTTGAGTCCTCGATCACGACGATCACGACGCTCGAGCACGCGAGCAAGATCGACGATGATAGAGAGAGGATCGAGGCCTCTGCAGCGGACAGACCGATGGCGTCGATAACGAGGCAGGAAAGAACTGTCGCGGAGAGGAAGAGCGACTCGCAGACGTCCAAGTCCGCGGAGCACAGGCGGGACAGCCGATTGCTCAGGAAGATTAAGGAGAAATCCGCTCAGAGGAGGAAAAAACTTGCTCCCGAGCCGTCGCCGGTGCCGCAGCCCTTCGCTGCCCCGGCGAGAGTGAATTACAACGTTGATAGCTCTCGAAGGAAGGACAAGACAGAGGCATATAAAGAGGTATCTTCGAGGCCCAATTATGGCAACGCTGGCGACCAGCGTTTGACCAAGTCGACCAGCGACGTTCGAATCCCCGCGAACGAGGAAGCCAATGTTTTACACCACAGAACCGAGAACAGAACCTTTATGATCACGAAAGTCCAGGAGGCTGCGTCAGCGAAATGCAAGAGCGTCGAAGTGGTTTATGCTTCAGGAATGGCGGCTGCCAGGGCTGAAGAATCGAGTTTCAGAACAATTAACGAGGCGACAGTGCCCACGAACACCCAGACTTCTCGATCGAGTGATAGAATCTCTTATCGTTTACCAGAGCGTTACAAAGCTGGCGCGAATTCGCAGTCGAGCTACAGTCAAACCACCGGAGATGTTCAAGAGACGCCGAGCTCTCGGTCCAAGATGCAATCGACGAAGAGTAAGCAGGAGAAGTCGAGAATTTCGAAACCGATGGACGTTCCGACACCTAACGAGTCATTTTTGCATACCTACGAGAAATCGCAAGGGAGGAAATTTTAACTCGCTTCGAGTTAAAGACCATTCAACAGTGCCTTTCTTAATCGATAATAAATCAGTCCGTTGAAGGGACCAACGAATCCTGCAGATATACATCGAAGCGACGGAAGTAGACAGTGCTCGAAAACTCTCGATACAGCCAAAGAAACTACCCCAAAGATTCTTTCTTGCATGCGCGAATACACGTTACTCCGAGTTATTTCTTTATTTCGCATCTCATTACTCGATTTGTCGTGTCAGTTTGTAATAACACGTCTAGTTGATGTTCTATTCGAAGGAATCCTCCTACTGTTACGTCTAGACAAAGAAAATGCAAACAGAGTTAGTAGTTGGATGTTACGTATTTTCTACCTATAGATGATGCTCTTTATTCTTATCGTACCATTGTATCCTATGCCGTTCCAACGTCGGTTTTATGGCGTCGACGAGGTATCGTTTGCAATGTCGAAGCATACACCCGACACAACCACAGTTCCACGTTTTGGAAAGTAGCGCGTAAGGATTGTGTTCTTTCTTGTCTCGATTGAAAGTGTGTGTCTCTCTGCATGCGTAACGATCTGTCACATTAGTAGAGCAAGAAATAGACGTAACGTACTAACGTCACCGGCGTTTGTCCCGAGAATCATATTAATCTAGATTGGATTTGAGAGACTGACGACGGAAAGAGAATATTCATAAAAGATCGTTGGTGCACAGTTGCGTCTATCTCTTCAAAACGACATTTAATCCACGCATCTCTATCGAACTACCGTGATTCCATCGCGTAAACGGAAACGAAGTTACAGGTGTATGTGTATGGTGTGCTCTCTGTATCACAATAAAGGGACGTTCACACGAGTGTGCTCGTTACAGTGCAATACCCTCTGTTTGGGCAAAAATCAGTTCGCCTTGTGTCGTGCTGGCTAAGTAGTTTTGCTATTCATGTGCTACCGTAGACATGCTAGTAGATTAGTCGTGAGTAGTTGTGTTTTACCGTCTTGTGGAATTAGAATGGCTTATTCTGACTGACTTCAGTAGGAAGTGCTGCTGAGTTTTTCAAGTTCTAACGAACGGTCTGCGATTTTACAATTCTAACTCCTACCATGCGTTCTTTGATGTTTGACGAACGTTAGAAATGCTGTTAGTGGTGTTTTAATAACTGCTTACTGTAATCACTGATAACACAGCGTCAAGTAGAACCCAGATCCCTACTTTCCCCCCAACCTTCGAAACCGTACAAAGTTAACGAAAAATAATTGCGGACTTACCGCGAACAGTCCTCCACACTTGCCTCTTGTTTCTCGGCGAAGTAAGAATGTCTGAAGGAACGGTGAAAATTTCTTAGCATCCCGTGCGCACAACTTGCACATAGTTTGTGCTTAGCTTGTTATTCGACTCGTTCGTTTCGAATAATTCATTGATTAGCACGGTCTATCGGGAAGCGATCGAGACAGATGTTTTTTTTTTCCGGCCTCTTTGAGCGAGGCTCCGCTGCGCTAAGAACTCTACCCCCCTAGAATCCTGAATGACGAAGCAAGCACACTGTGTTGTGTTCATTAGGGCTAATTGTAGTGCGCTTTTTGTAGGTGGCACCCTTCCTTCCACCTGCTCCACCCCGCCCCCGCCCTTTGACGATGCAGTGCGCTCGAACGACCAAACCCTGGCCTCCGGTGGTCAACTTCAGCAAGCTGCAACGACCACGATCTTAACGAGCAGTCTGAGCAGCGCTCAATCCAAGCAGAACAGGGTCGTGCATCACGTCACCCTTACGAAGACTTATCACGATGCCGTGAGGTGAGTCCACGTTTAATTCTTCAATCAGAATTTGTTTCTTCTTTTTTTTTTGTTTCAATTATCTTGATGAAAGAAAGTAACAGAAGGGTCGCCCTATTCTCTGCTTTCGTTTAATTTCACCCCTCCAGCCATTGAAATAAATAGGATCAGAGGACTGATCGGTCTTGTTCGTTTGATCTACGTTCCAGCATATCTGACGTGCACCTGGAGAGCAGCGGCAGCGGGAGCGGGAGCGGCGGAAGGGAAACAAAGTCGTCGCTGAGCGTCGAGAGCGGCGGCAGCAGTCGAGGGGGTGGCGGTTTGACCTGGACACCGCCTGCGGGCAGCGCCGAGGGTTCAACCCCTACATGGACCGAGGGAACACCGTCCTTCACCGAGAGCTCCAGCAGCGGTGACGCAGGTAAGTTCCTCTACGCGCTCAACATCTACTACAGCTCCTGAAGGGTTACTGCGCGCCTCGGAGACTCCTTCGTTCTCTTCTTCTGCTTCTTCTCCGACCTCCGCGGCGAAAGGATTCGCGCGTCGGGCGTCGCTGTCCCGTTGATCGCCCCGCCACATTCTAGAAACCTTTCAAACAGACATCATACGATCAAAATCACGCCACTGCTTATTGAATTTGGACGATCGAACGTTAACTCGCGACACACTAGCGTTTCGATCGATCTACAGGAATTATACCAGAGCTGCGGACTCGTTGCAACGGCCCCCGGGCGTAATTAATATCATTCCTGAGACGAGGATCTTAATTAAGATAAGTCTCGGCCGGGTCGAGGTGGAAGTTCTAATCGTATCGAGTTACGGGCAATCAACGCGACGCCCTCGCCAGCAACCGGAAGTCTGATTAACGTGCCACGATTTAAGGTAGTGTTCCGAAACCAGCGAAAG
This sequence comes from Andrena bucephala, assembly GCA_947577245.1. Classification (NCBI taxonomy): domain Eukaryota; kingdom Metazoa; phylum Arthropoda; class Insecta; order Hymenoptera; family Andrenidae; genus Andrena; species Andrena bucephala. The sequence continues at coordinate 116,540,004 of OX387715.1, forward strand.
CATCGTTGCCCGTCATATCGTCGTATATTCGAATAGTCAAAAGCACGGAGGGTATCGAAGCATTTACGCGAAGAGTATAATCTCTGCTCTGTAGTTAGGGAGAATCCTTGCGTGTATCAAGTATGTAAAATGGCTATCTCGTACAGTAGATGGTATTGAGTTGATTGCACACTGTATAATCGTGGTGATAAGTGATTGTAGCGATGAAGGTAATCGTGACACAGATAATACGCTTTGTTAGGTACGTTGTACGTACTAACGATATTACAGCGGCAGGGAACTAAATAGATTTTCCAGCAAATTGAATTAAACCTCTCGGTACGCGACGCAACGACTTTCGCTGCGTTGGTGCTCGAATTAGTTTCGTACTTCAACCGTATTGATACTGGCGCTGATTTGTACCGATTTATACCAGAAGGGTAGTGCTGTACTCGCTATAATTGCACCGTGTTCATAGAATCCAGTCGAAAGGAGTGTACGATAAATTGATTAGAATTAGTTAGCTACCGGCAGCAAAGGACTGTGAAGGAAGATTGAGAAATTGAATACGAATGACCCAGTGCCTAAATGTAATCTCATTGTATATGTGTTCTAGATTATATTTCAAGGTTGTCGACCGTAAGTGTTACTTAAGGGAGAACGTTCTTAAGTATTTAAACTAAACGCGGAGAAAAAGTACACTATATAACACAGGAGTTGGTGAACGAAGGTGCTCGGTCGTGCAATGAGATGCTCTCAGGTTGCAAGAGTTTGATGTACGCGGAAGTGAAAGTTTGACGAGCATCTTCGTCGTACAATTAATTACAATACAATCAGCTGATTGCCTCGGTGTAGCCAATGAATTCCGACAAGTACCTACAATCGGGCAACAGTTGCCGGTGTTCCTCTAGTCCTGTTTAGGTGACTTCAAGAAAAGCCTTGTCAACGCACTCGAACCTCTTTTTCTCGACAATGAGAGCGACAATAAAGCGACAATTACAAAAACACGTGACCTCACTATCATTAAAACCCGTACACACGTCGTTTACTTAGTTTTTCTGGTTCACACGCACGTTGTCGGCAACGAACGTCGCCTAGAACCGATCTGCCTCGAGATAAGTTTCGATTTTTCTCTCTTTTTTCTCTTTCTCTTACCGCCATTCTTTGCTACACTGGCATCTCTCGTTAGCTACACACGCTTTCTGTCACCTGTAGACACAGATCCGTAGGAGTGCACGCTTATCTATTTACGACGCATCTTGAAGACCTTGATTCCCCGAGAGGATCTCGATTCAGGTAGGGGAGACCTGGGCAGATTGTACCAAAAAAAGTTTTCACAGTTTTTTCTCGAAAGTGTTTTCCTCAATCAGGAAATAATTTGCGTGATTTACTACTTACATATGTGGTGAACTGATTGCGTGAAAGTGCGTGACAAAATCTTGGACACATATACATATCTATAGCTTCATCTTAAACAAATTAGAACCTTTGTTACAATGTGCCCCAGTCCGGGGTAAATTGTAACACATCTGTTTTACTTATTTAAATGCAAATATGAACACAAATAAACATTTCTAACAAATATAAATGAAAACACAGATCATTATTAAACATTTGATATACACGAGTTAAACAATCATTGCTTATTCATCTGATTCTATCAAAATCTTCTTCTTCGCTTTCTTTACTTCTTCCTTTATACTTTTTTTTCTACTTTTTGGATTCTCGATTATTCTGTTATTCGTCTAGAGTATCTTTTCTCGGAGTGTCAACAAATAGCTTGCTTTATCAATTTACCCCGAGCTTGAATTTTTGCGTTTTATCTCAGCAAACGAGAAACTAAACATCAAATTACTAGAACTAATTACTAGTTTCTAATGACGGTTAATTGAAATAAAAGTGCTAAGACAACATTTACTTACGTGCTCGAAATACTAATATTCTGGGCTATTACCAGAAAATGAATACATAACGCTCGTTTGTGTGACTAAAACCGACGGTGCTAATATCGCCAAGCAGTTCTCGCATGCTGTGAGTCACCAGATTTGTCGTTCAAAAGATTTTACTTATGTTACAATTTACCCCGTGTCACAACCTACCCCGGTCTCCCCTATATCAGAATATTGAAAACTATCAAAATCAGAGACAGCCAGTTGATACTGTCGCGTGTGATTCACGGGCTCGCAATTGCGGTCCTCTCGAGCCGACCACTTGACTCCACACTTTCTACCCTATAGATTGCCAACACGACTCGACTCGAACACTATCGCTAGGTAAACGCGTATCTGCGCTCCGGTGTCTTGAGCAGCTGCAAAAAGGCTGACCTTTCTCTCGCACTATGACGACTAACGATAATTCTAGGTTGCCCGACGACGCCGATCAGGGGCAGCCAGCGTCAGGACGACGGAGGGAGGGTCGCGGCCACCGTCGAGGAGGCGCTAGCCAGTCTCACTACGGAAATGGTAAGTTGGTAATCGTAGCTTTGGACGATCGGTTACTCGAGAAGATACTGTCGTGCTCGGTGGTCGTTTGCTGTAAAATAAAGCCGCGAGGATCTCTGCGGAATCGAGCACTTGAAAGAGCATAAAACTGCTCGCGTAGATCCCTCGATCGCGAAGCTCTCAATCGCGTTGCTGTACTCCAAACGCACTTACGACCGCAAGATCGCTGTCGCGACCGCCGATCACCGCGACCCTGTCTTCCTCGACCGATTCCTCGAGGCGGTAAGTGCACCAAAATCGGTGACCGATCGATCGGACTGTGTAAATGTTTCCCCGAGTGGCCGAGGGTTTTTGTAACTAATAAACAGCCCCCCAGACGACGACCCATCATGAAGCGAGTCGTCTGCATCGCGAGGACGAGCTGAGGTCTCGCGCAGTCGAACCTTGACGAACAGTGACTTCAAGTTAGCATTCAGTCGACGTGTCTCTAGTCTCCTCTGTCCAGTACATCTTGCATTTGAACAGGAAAATTGCTACGAATTTCGCAGAGAACCGCCGCCGGTTTGCTTGCGCGCGGAGCGTTCCAAAGCAACGACCCTGCGTTCTGGATCAATTATTAATTACTCGGGAGGGAATTCTCTTTGCGCTTCTCCTCATTGCTTCGAGCATCTTGGCACGGGTCTTGGCATAGTCCGTTTGCTTGGCAATCAGCTTCAGGCCTTTTGGATAAAAGTTGGATAGATCAGTGATTCGAGGAGCGGAGTAATCTTCGGTTTTAGCTTCGAGTATTAAGGATTCTAGTCATCGATTTAGGCGAGAGTTTCTCGAGTCACTCGCGTCCGACTTTCCCGCGCAACGGCTCGCAATGAATTCTATAAACTTCGCGACGCAGCGAACGCACTCTCGAGTTTCTGCATGCTTACGTCGGCGTTATTATCTTCGCTGGGCTGCGCATTTCATTTCTAAAGAGGTAAACAAGCACGCGACACCGGTGGGCTTGCGACACGCGAAAGAATGCCGAGCGCATACGTACGGCCGCGTGAAACGCGCCCGGGTAATTCCATATTAACCCAGTATTAGCCCGGCGAGAATTCTCGGTCCGCGGTGAAGCATTTCAAACGATCCTCCCGGTACAGAAACTTGGCGACGTAACGGAAAGTAAAAAAGAAGCGCGAAGTGCCGTTTCTATGTGAATTCTCTGCTCTCTTTAATATAAACATGCTTAGCGCCGTCGATAAAGGAATCGCAGTGGCATTCCCCGTGGTCTTTAACGGGCCTAATAAACATCAGCCTCTGTCGAGATGACCTGGAATAAAACCATAGAACGCTTTGGAACGCTCCGCGCGGAGAGGCGAGACTATTCGAAAGCCTTCTCTGTTCCCTCAAATCAGGAGATACCGCGGCACGAGCGAATGCGCGACTCGCCCCTCTAACTTCCGTCAGTTCGCGTGCAGCGTGCCGTTTGGATGGCCTGCGCCGTCTTAGCGACGAATCTTCGAATACGAGACGATCACACGATTGTGGCGTCTTGAAGCTTTCCTTCGCCCGCGAATCAAGACGGATCTAATCGACCGGACTTGACTGGTCCCTTCTTTCCACGGCTCCATGTGTCACAGACGACGCAGCCGCTTCTGTACTTCATTCCGTACTTAACGATTGCTCGGTCATACGTCGACGTGCCGTTTACCGAATGGTAGCGAAAAGCATTCGTCTCGATTCGCGTGTTTATCGCGCGTTAATCATCCACCGTGTTAATCCTGTGTACTCGCGCGTGGCAAGCTTATCCAGGTAAATAGCTTCTTTCTCGCGGAGCGACCGAGATTCGGCAACGGCTACCGATTGTTTCAGTAACGGAAGGCTCCTCACGGAAAGGCCAGGGAGGGTGTCGTTCGCGTACATCGTGATAAAACTCGGCCTACAGTATTAAACGACTGTACAATACTCGACGCTCGTTCAGGATTCTGATATTCTTACGGCGAGTAGATCAATCATCGTTTCCATTTATCTTTCTGTTGTGTCAGGTCCTATCGGCATAGGAGAGTCTCGACGATTCTGTTCTCCCTAGCGTCGAGACTCGTATTAATAATAGGGTCGACTGTGATAATGGCGTGCGCTTCGAAAACATTCCAATGTTCGTGGAACTTTCTCCGCGGTATACCGAGTTCCATTCGAGCAGTTTGAATACTGCGTAAAGTATTTCAATCCCCAGCGGGAGCATCCTTTATTACGCTGCTAGCAGGACGCGTTCCATTATTACAATTGACAAGGTTTTCCCTACCACGCTCTCTTCCCCCGAGCATCGCTCTGCGAAAAGAAGTCGCGATCGAAGCGTCGACCTTTAACGAGTCATCCGGGCTCGGCTGGACGAGAAACAGCCGTGAAACGTCTACTCGTTACCCCTTTATCGTAACTAACAATTACCTCTTGTTATATCGGCTAATTGCGAAACGCTGAGAGGGGATCGCGTACGACGGGACGTAACGCCGTAGTAACGATGGAAAACGGAGATAACGCTCGGCGAGAGAGGAATAGATGTAAATAATACTCGGCAGATCCAATTAGGATGCAGACCTCAGTCCCGTTTTTATTACGATTACATAGCTACCCGTCGTGTACATGTACCTATATGTGTCTCTCACATTCTGTCTGTCTCTTCTGTACGTAACTATACATATACTTATACATATGTACACATATAAAACGAAACGTGTATACCGCATACATTTCGGCTGGCCAATGAACTACCAAGACACGCGCAAGCTTTAGCAGCTGGAACGCTGTAGGTCGTGTTTTATTCGAGTAGTAATCAGAGATTCCGGGATCCAACGAAGTCGCGAGGCGATCCGTTGAAACCGAGCAACAGGAAGATTTAATTGCAAGTTTCACTAAGTTTGGAACGAATGTTATTCGTTAAAATTCCCATTTGTGCAGAAATCTGTTTTACGCAGAAATTTGTGCAGAAATACGGTTTGTGTTCGACGAAATTCTAGAGAATCGACCAAAGTTCGAGCAATTAACGTGTAAAGTCTCGACTAGAAATTAGATGCCCGGTGATCGAGCAGAGGTGATGATATTTTTAAGGGATCGGCAGATGAAGATTTTTTTATTTATCCAGAGTTAGGGAAGTTCTGAACCGTCGGAGAACTCATTGGCCATCCTGACGCATATTATAAATACAACTGCGCAAAACTGTATTATATGTGATACGATAAACGAGAGTGATTGACGGAATTCTACCGCGTGTACGTATATATATATGAATGAACAAGAAGTTTGCATATATATATAGAAGGGGAGAGAGAGATTCCAGTAGTCACAGAGCAAAGAATATGTAAACCCGTTGCTAGTATAATAATAAGCGTGAGAGTTATCGTGAACGTTTTGAAAAACCAAAATGTTGTTCAATTACACGTACATATATACATATATACATATATACATATATATATATATATATATATATATATATATATATATATATATTGTCCTTAAAGAAACGCTTTCGACAGTCGATATATTATATTTAGGAGTGGTGGTAAAAATCTAGTCGCATTCTCGGTGATCGGTCCGTGTTTTTCTTTCTCCGAGAAACATTGCTTGACAGCTTCAATCTCGTACCTTGCTCTCTCTATTTTTTATTTCGATCTCAGCTTCCTTATTTCTCGGACAATTCGGTTACTTATTTAGCCTTCTCTATCAATTCTCAGTCCGACATTATCCCGAAAATCGATGTACAACGACAATTAAGTAGCCAGGAAATTGACGAGCTTGATTTTGTGCCTTTTGTTCTCCGCAGTCGACGGTTTAGCCGTTGAAATTTGTATCGAAGCGCGACACCCTTTGAACTCCTCGCACTCTGCACCAATTTGCATCGTGACGCGTCCCGACGATCGTTGTTTAAACTTAAACGTATTTGTACATATAGAAATTTGTGGAATCTTTCGAGTACAAATTGTGACTTACAATAATCTAACGTGTAACATACTAAGGAAACGTGTCGCGGCGAAACATGCGGCTCGTCGAGCGTGTAGAATGGAAAAGCACTCGGTCGATGCTGCTGGATAAAGAGCAATAAACATGCGCCCTCCCAGTTTCAACGGTTAAATCGATCGAGTCGAAGGTTTTGCCGCGGGCGCAGATCGAAGGGCCGAGAGAATTGGAGAAGTGGAGAAAGCTTGACGAGCACGTAGCTTTGTTAAGCCGATACTCTTTCCACGAGTACCATGTATTATCATTATTGTTATCGTAGCCATTATATGGAGGACAGTGCAGTCTTTAGTAGCGGTCTTGAAAGTGTGATATTTTTTTAACAAACATATCGCAAGTACGTTCGAGCTCTGCGGGTGATTTCAATGCTTGCGCTTAGAGAATGATCTCCAGGTAGGAGTGTTGGGGGAGGATTAAGACGAGAAATGTTTAGGATCGAGGGAGAGCGCTTGGAGTATAACAATCGTGCCAATACAGCGAGATGAAACGTCGCATTGAGATCGACGTGCCGAGGGAAAAGATCGTTGTTAACATCTCCGAGCGCCGCGGGTCGAAGATCCGTCGCTTTCTACGCTTCTATTTGTCGCTAGTTTCATGTCTGTCGATGATCGTTCACAAGCTGTTAAACCGGCAATATGCACGACGTTTCGTTCTGTGTTTCGTGTGTGCTTGAAGAAACAAGGGATTGCATTAACTTCGCTCGAGAATTAACCCTCCCACCGTTCATTAACCCCCCCCGTTACTCAAACGTTGTGCAATTCATCGTTTCCTTTGTGTGCTTCTTTTCAAACCTGCCGTCTCGATTTTCATCAGCGCGGAGGGGCTAGATAGAGACTTTAGACTCCTTAATTTCAAACTTTGTTCAGAATGCATTCGTCCCTGTTTAATGGGGGCCGTGAGTTTTACGGGAACGCTGGGGCCAGTAAAGATGTCGGAACTCACCTTTTTTGTGCTCGAATTCAGAGACGAACGAGCGACCACGCGAAGGATCTTGGGGAACAAAGAACATCCCTTTCGATGTACAGGCAAGTGAGAACGAGTTTCAAACGAGCCAGTACGAACCACGCGTCGATCATGAGGAGCATGCAAAGAGCGTTGAGCATTCAACGTCGGGGGCCATAAGGATCTGGACGAGATCGGGAATAGAATATTTGCAATCTCTTAGAGACAAGTCCAACAAGCATCACAGTACATTCTGTACAAACGGGTATAACATTCAGGACACGAAACTAAGAAACGATTCAGAATTATCGGCCAGATCCGTGATCACGTAAGAACGTCTACAAATGAGAAGATTACATTCTCTTCAATATTTATCGTTTAGTAAGTGATATTTTTAGTGTACCTTCGCGCGTCCTCGATAGCTCAAAGTACCTATCATCGAAGCGCGAATTTACTAGCTGTAAAAAAATCTCCCGCCCCCTCGTCGATAGAGGGAAAGGATTACGCCTGTTTAACCGCTTTGAACGGCAATCGTGCACAATCTTTGATCTTAATCCTCTCGTGACTGTAGATCAGCCTTGCGTCTAAATGTCTACTTAACTAACTGCGTAAGACTTGATTTTCTTTCGTTGAGAGAGGACCTCGCGCTAAAGGAATATGAAAAAAAAAAAAAGCAATATCACGCTCGTCTCCTATACGCGGGGCGACGAGAGAAGTAAACGAAGCTCGACGCGATTTCGGTTTCACGGAGGCGATGCATTCCGCTGAGAGTGCACGCGCCCGATGGGCACCGACCTTCGCGTAATTTCGTAATCTCGTTGCAAACGTGCCAAGGAGTTGGCAGGACGAACGACGATTCGATGGAACGACTCGCTCCGCGAATACTCGCGGGCCTCCTTCGTCTTCCTGCTGGTTCTCGGGAATGCCTCGTTGTCCCTGGATTAGCGGGTACCCGGCTCTTAAACTTCCAAGCCATCGCGCACCTTTCGAAATTCGCTTTCGAATGGGAGAGAAGACGAAGGACTCCCGTCCAAATGATAGACTTTTACGTCTTGGACCTCGAGAAACGACACCTTAACAGTATTTACTACGTCTCTCATCACTTCGTATTGGATTGCATTGATTTCCGTTAAGTGAAACGGTTCGAACGTAGCTTACACGTGCCTACTTCAACCTCGACTAGCTTGGTTATCAAAACGGTTCACCCACAGAACGTTAAAGAGACGCTGCCCGAGCAGGTAGAGCCCTGCGACGCGGCGGAATTGTGGAATTTACGTGCCATTGAAAAGCGTTTAGTTCGGTGGGAAATACGTACGGAAACAGGGATAGAAGAACAGTTGGGAACGAAGTGGGGGACTAATTAATTCTTTAACTGAGTACCATGACTTCGAGCAGTCTTCTTCGGATTACTTTTAGATACTCGATAGCTTTATTCTAAATTTCGGTACATATTTCTAAAGTGTCCAACGCGAGCTGACGAAACAATTATTTTTGTTACACAAAGCGATTATTAATGTACGTTAGTCTGAGAGCAATTACACAATTAAATAGTTAAAGACGAAGTATCAAAGGGGACAGCGATGGACCGGTCGCGGCGATACGAATACTCCTCGACCATTTCTAGCGTTTGGTATTCTAGTTTCAAAGCACCTCGGAGCTCTCCGAGACTATTTTTATTAGTCACTCGGTAGCGGGGGAGTTTTCTATTCCAGTTGCACGCGGAAGACGGATCTCCCCGGAGATATCGCGGCACGCGGTCCATTCCTGTCCGACCGAAGAGCCGTGTAGCAAAAAAGAGAGGAAAAAAAATAGAGAAACGTATAAACTTACGACACGTTGTCGCGTTGAAACGAGCAACCGATGAACAATTATCATGAAACTGCGAGCGATCGTTCAACTGTGCTGTTACGGAACGAAATTGTCACTTGACCGAGACTTTCGGCAATACATACTAACTACGATTATTATCATTATCATTATGATTATTACTATCACCATGATTACTGATATTATTTAAATAAAGCAGTTACTATTATTCTTACGATTGTTTCTGTTGCCGTTGTCGCGGTGTTCTCGCGGCTGGCCATTATCTCGGGAATAAACGATGTTTCTCGCCTGATTGCTGGCTTTGTGCGAGGGTGTGTGTGCGCGCGCAACAGACTTTTCGCTGCATCCCCGCTTAACCGTGATCGATCGATCGATCCTCGAGCCTTTCACCCTCGGCGCACTATATCTTTACCATTTCTTCTTCTTTTTTTTTTTTACCGAACATATGTCTCTTTTTTTTTAGTCCTGCTTATCCTGGTTTACTTTATTTGCACCCGTTTCAGACCCACCTGTAGTCGAGCGAAACGAAGAGATAGTTGTAAACGAGTACAATACATTGCAAAATTTGTATGCACGAGAGAGAGAAAGAGAGAGAATTGACTGCGGAGCCTGTGAACCCTTGCTGTCGGCGCATTTAGAAACCCTCCCACCTCCCCCTCTCGGAATTAACGTGAAAGCGCGTTAGGGGACGTTGATGTAAGTTCAACACGTAGGCATAAGCGTGCGCGTTTTCTTACTATATTTATAGGGTGTTCCGAAAATATCCAACGACGAATGCGGGCTCACGTCTCCGTGAGGCCATTCAGCGGAGCTCTCGTCGGGAGAAATGAGGAAATGCAAATAGTTACCTCCCAGCCGAAACGTTTCGTGTGCACGGAGTTTGCTAGCGGTTCGTTCATTGCGAAATCTTCATACTATCCTCTTTTAGGGAAGAGGATTTCTTGTCAGGCAGCTTATATTTCTAGCGGAGCAGGATAATTTTGGAACACTTTGCATTAGGTAATAAGAGATCGGTCCGAGGCGAGCATTTTTTTTTTTCAGTCTAGGCAGCATTTTTTAGATTCATTTTATGCTGTTTGAGGGAGAATTGATTTAACCGCCTCGAGCCGATATTAGACCATTTAATTATTTATTTTGCCGTCAGTTTTTGTGTCGTGTATCGCCAAGAATTTTCAGTTCCCCTCGCCAGGAATCTCATTCTGGCTCACGTGTACGCAACGTCCTGGTAAACGCATAATCTCTAACACCCTCTCTTGGAAAGACTGTGTGCGTTTGTTAATTTTTCACCATCGTTGTCTCCGACGACCCTGTGACTGTCCATACTGTGCAATAGAGTACGTGCCTCGGTTTCATGGCCCCTGAGAAGATATTCACGTATCGTGGACTCCCGGGACGGGACGTTTAAAGAAGTCATATTGATGCCATGGCTGTAAGTGTCTCCCGTTTCATTCGTTTTCTATTTCACCGTGATCTGAACTCGTTGTGATTATATTTAAAAAAGAAAGTGTTCATATCTTAGTTATACGCGAACGTTTGACGAAATAGCGCAGCTGTAAATTGAATAGATCCGTTTGAAGGAAGCATGGTATAGAAAATCGAACCTATCGCGATCGAAAACTAAACGAGCACAGTGAAAAGAATCCTTTACGATTGCCAAGGTGGACTCACGAATACCTGAACGAGATATTCCATCTTGAGATACCAGCAGAACGTCCAACTTGGTTGTGTGTTCAAACCATTCCGTAAATTAAGAAACGCCTGTAACAAAGCACTCCCAAATTCCGCTTCTCATTAACCACGCGGTACGTGGGTCTAAATGTATTCTCTTCGCTCGACGAAGAATTTAATTTAACAGAAAAAAAAAAAACGAGCGTTCGATTCATTTGAATCCCAGTCACCGATTCAAACGTATCGAAGGCATCTCGATTGAATAAGCGATCGTAAAGTGAATCATGGAAACTCCGTTTCGTTTCGTTTAACGAGGAAAGCTCGATGCGCGCCGCGACGCGGTCGCGTTTAATCGTCGCGCGCCGAGATAAACGGAATCGTTCCGCCATCGATCGTGCTTAAAATTCGCACGGGAACTCGGTGCACTTGAAGATATTTCAAGTGGCTCTCGCGATGTTCCTCGTAAGTCTTCGAGCACCGTTGTATATACTCATTAGAAGATGTTACGTGCATGTATAAAAAAGAAATCTATATATAATATATATAAATATGTTTATACAATATGCTATATAAATATGTACACATTTAAATGTCGGTTCTTATCGTGTACATCGGTGCATCAACAACAGCTCGCGCGATCGTGCATCCCCCTGCATTTTCCCTCGATACCTCAGCGTGCGCGCGTGCACGGCAGCGATCGCAGCGATGTACAATAAGGGGGAACAATAAATTGTTGTTGTGTTCTATTTATTTATCGGGGAGCGGCGAGCGTTCCCCGTGGAAGTGGCTCGACCGTCGTCGAGCGTGTCCGTCGCGGGAGCCCCCCGAGGCGGGGGGGGGGGGGGGGGGGACCTCCCTGGCAATTAATTGTTGTAACAATAAAGTTTCCGAAGAGAATCGTCTCGTTGAGTAACACGTCACACCTTCCACTGTATGACTTTCCCTCCTTATTTTAGGTTTTACGGTCTCGGTGAGCAGAGGTGAGTCGAGCATGAACTTTGGAGCATCATTGCTAACTCGATGCACCCTGTTTCGTCCACTCGCCAAGCATGACGACTTTAATCTTTAATTACGGAATCTCCAAGGTATTTTCGAGCAGGTATTCCAGAGAGTCTGAGCTGCACGTTGCATCGGATAATCCGTGAAACTAGAGTCGAAGCAATTCGCATTTAATTCTCCCTGCTGTCCGTTGCCTGTTCGATGAGTAATCCAGGTCTCAGTGCCGCCGAAGAGGACGGATAAACTCGGTCCCCGTTGACCTTCGATGAAAAGGATGCTTGGCCGCCCGATTTTATTGCTCTACGCGCGCAAATTCTAGCGGAGAAATTAAATTGTATGACAAAGTAGAGTCTAACGAGGAGGTGACTCAACTTACTTATAAAGGCTTATGTCGGCGAAGTAGAATTAGGACAGAAGGTGCCTCGACCTCGTAGCTGCGGCGTATCCTGCATAAGGTAAGTACTAAGGACGCGTGTACACCGCGCATTGAAGTAATGAGGTACTGTGATATAATAAGCATTCGAACTCTTCCGTCGAGGACATCTATCTCGTTAATTACGGAGACACTCCAATTAAGATAATCCGCCGCTTAGCGCAGCGCGAAGGGATTGGGAATATTGTACAGGCATCGAAAAATAAAATTCATCGGAACCTGTAACAACTATTTTCTGCTTTCTATCTTCAACTGAACCAGAAACATTTAAGCAATCCCTAATTTCTGCCACAGGGTAAATCCGGGAGACGCGGTCGGGCCGGAGAGTTGGTCGAGTCGCTAATATTTCAGACTCTATACGTAAAAATGCGTTAAAGTGCAAATCAATTACTTCTCTAGAAGCCAAACAGTTGAATGAATATCGTCTTTTCGCTTCCTTCTGTGTTTTTCTGGATTTATAGGCTTTAAAAGGAAAATGGAGGTTACGTTTAACCTCTTTTTAACCGATATAGATTGAATTTGGACCGTAAAAATTGTTCTAATTAGAAGAGATGATTTCGGCGCACTGGTTCGGTCTATTAAACAATTAAATAAAAACTATTTTGCAATTCTAAGAATTTTTATCAAATTCCAACGTTTCGGTCAATGATTATGACCATTCTCAAGGAAAGTTAGATAAAAAGAAAAAATACTGCGTGTGCTTTTAAGTACATATTTAAACAATCATTGCGTTCATTGCTCGGAACGTGCGACGCATGAGTCAGTTAACCGGTGACTTTTAACCGACTTCAAAAAAGGAGGTTATAGATTCGACCGGTATATTTCTTTTTTTATGTTTGTTCCCTCATAACTCCTCAGCATATGGACCGATTTTGACGATCTTTTTTTTATTTGAAAGGGGGTGATGCCCGGTGGTCCCATCCTACAGTAAATCGACATTGGCCCAATATTTTGCCAGTTATGGTTAATAATATATTTATATGTTTGTCCCCGCATAACTCCTCAGCATATGGACCGATTTTAATGATTTTTTTTTTATTTGAAAGAGGGTGATGTCCCGGTGGTCCCATCCTACACTGTGTCAACATTGGCCCTATATTTTTGCCTGTTCTGGTTAATATTATTAACCAGAATTATTATATATAGGTATATATTCACCTAATTATTATTATTTTATGTACGTTCGCGCATATCTCCTCAGCATGTTGTGTCAATATATATAAAACCATAAAGTTGAAAATAAAACAATTTAGTAAAAAATCAAAACCGTTTTAAAAAAAAAATAAAATTGCAGTAAAAAGTAAAAAATAATTTTTTCCTTATTTAATCTACGACTCCCATATTTTTTAACTCGGTGCCTCATCATTTGTACTGTGTAAATCGAGCGCCGACTTAAAAAATGTGGGAGTCGGAGATTAAATAAGGGAAAAAATTATTTTCTCCTTTTTAGTGCAATTTTATTTTTTTTAAGTCGGTTTTGCCAAACAGCGGTGTACAGAATCGTATTTAAAATATACTTGTAAGTTTATTTTCGTTTAATGTTTGGCATAATAAGATAGTAGAGATATTGAGGGACAATGCAGCCAAAGTATTTGGCCATATTAACTCTTCCTCTCAAAGCTAACGTGAAGACCATCTCTCGTTGCATTTTTTTATTATTTTTGTTTATTTTTTATTATTATTTTATTATCATTTTTGTTTATTTAGTTTATTTATTCACTTTTGTATTCATTTGCCTTGCTAATCGCCAGTAGGTAGTTCACTTTTTCTTTGATGTGTTCTTTACTTGTTCAACGTAAACAAATTAAATATCAATGAATCTACAGTTGTATTCACTCATAAATAATTTTGCTTTATCCTTTGTTAATTTTCCATGAATAATTATGTGAGTGGTCTCGGCCAACGACGAAAACCATTTCTCCCGGCACCTCGGGACAGGTGGTCAGATGTCATGACTTCAGTTTTCAACCCGATTTACAGTAAACATTGTCTTAAAGCAAATATCGACCAGTTTTTTCTGAATCGGCATATAATTCTGAACATATAGATTTGTTCTGATAAAATAAGTAATTTCTATATTAGATTTAATAGCCATTTTATATTAGGTCGACCGCCTCCCTCGGGATTTACCCTATTTTTCAGTCCAGTCTTTCATTCCTCCCAACAAAAGACAGATCCCCGATGCACAATGACACAGTAACTCGATCAGCTCTATTTTCCAAGCCGCTAGATCTCCTCGTCGACGGGAGCGCCTATAACCATCGCATTCATTAGCTTTTCGCCCGCGATTGGTATTTAAAAACTGCGCTCGTAGACGCACACGAGCCGGTACTTAAGTAAGCGGTATATGAGTCAAGGCTGCGCAGGGACCCTTACCTACTTTTTCCTTTTACGGTAGCGAATCGGACCGATGAATGTACATATAGGATGTGACGACCGATCTTACGCAAAGGATCTCAGGCGTGGACAAATCGTCGGGCGAAATTCTCGCGGCTGGCGCCGCGAGGCGTTATTAATTGGACCTTTCGTCGTGCAAGCCCCGCGTGGAAATAAAACCCGCCGCGGCGCCTAAAATGAAAGGGAGCTCGCCCGAGTTCGATGGGATTCGATGGAGATGGCATTGGACTTGGCGTGCAGTCAGACCCGTAATTTGGAAAGTGCTCGAATTATTCGATAAATCTTGCAATAATTGCGCAAGCGGCCGAGGCTAAAAGCGTTGCACGACTCACCGCGAATTGACCATGACCCGAGTTGACTCAAGGAGATCGAGTGCACCGCCTATAACCCCGATCCCAAAATTACCGCTGGCTGACATTAGGTCTTTCCTGCTGGACACTGCGACAGACACCGTTTCCGTCTCCTTATTTCCGCTTTACAGGCAAGCATTCCAGTACAGGTTCTACGTACTTATTAGTCGCGGCTAGGGAATTCAATCCCGGGATACGGGATCCCGGCTGTTTTTTAATTTAAAAAAAAAACCCGGGATTTGATATCACTAATCCCGAGATTTTCGGGATTTTTTAAAAATGCGAATTACTTTATGAACAACTGAAAAATATAAAAATAAACAGAATAAATCAATATAGTCATTCATAATAATAAGGACAATAATAATAATGATTTATTTAAATAAAAATATTGAATCGCATATAACTAACTAAATTGTATTTATTTTCAAAATGATATTCCCACTTTCCACTATTTCGAAATCGTGCGAGTTGCAAATTGCAATTTGTCTGAACACGTAAAGTCGAAACTTTGTATGTCGAAATGGGCCGAACCGGCTTACATCTCTTTGAGGGCGGTGGGATCCTAGAACACGCATATCAATATTTGTTATCAATTCCTCCGACAAGCATTGAAGCAGAGCGAGCTTTTTCAGCGGCCGGTTATATAGGTAATAAAATAAGAAGTGAGCTAGGAGATGATACATTAGATGCTTTGCTATTTCTTCGTGTACATTTCCAAAACGCTTCATAATGGTTTACTGATATTACCTATACTTATTCAAACTGTTTTTTTATTCTTAAAAATGATTTTAATTTATGTTTGTTTACTTTAAATAAAGATTTAGAATTTTAACATATAGTAAATCATTTTAATTACTGAATGCTTCTGTTACCCAATCCCGGGATTAGTCCCGGGATCCCGGGATAGACTTTAAAAAATCCCGCAATCCCGGGATAGTAAATAATGACCGGGATTGAATTCCCTAGTCGCGGCGTCCTTTTCCTATGAATCATCGGTTCCGACTCTTTTTAGACTGCTCGCGACTCTGGATCTTCTCTTTAAATAGAACGCGTGCGTCTTTCAGTTTTTAATGGTGATAGTTGGATGAAGCTTAATTAAGGAGTAACTACGATGCACCGAGAGCGCGCCAGCCTCGCGACAGCCTTGGTGACTTTGACTTTGCTCGATACCTACGGGCATGCGATACGTCGAGAACTAGATCAAGGAATCCCCAGCTTAATCTCACATGGATCTCTTTCCGTGGCGTACGGAATCTCTCCACTTTCTCTATCGAGTTGCAGCGCCTTTAATTCGATACCTCCGCTGCCTAAGCAGCCTTCAATCCCCCTAATCCCCTTGGTCCCACCGTCTGCTCAGCTAAGATCCTCGCTTCCTCTCTCGAATTCCCGATTCAGCTAAAAGAAAAATGTGCCGCTCACACTTGGGAAGGACACCGTATCGCAGGAATCTGCTTCTCACTGTGTCGTTGAACCCTTTCCCCCGACCAGTTTCTCCTATTTTCATTTAGAAAACAGCTCTCTAACTCATCCCGTTCCCGGTATCACCCTCGACGCGGTTCTGCACGAGGCCCACGGTGCCTGCCGGAGTTGCCCGGCACTCGGGAGCATTCCATGCCCTCGGGTATCGGCTCGGGCATCGGATCCTAGGCGGCTCCATTGTCTCCGTTCGCTGGCCTTTTTCCGTTTCGCGGGTCGGGCGCCTCTCCAGCCCGTGGAAATAGAGACCGCGGATGATCGGCGTCGAAGCGTCGCCGATTCTAAAGATAAATTCCGCGGCGGTGTACGTTTTCACAGGCCCGTACGCAGAGTATCCGGACCAGGGGGCCATTGTCGACGGTGGTAGGGATCGCCGTCGGGAGAGAGAAGCCTCGCGTCCTCCCGCGACGTCATCGTCGTCTTTTACGATCGCCGAAGAGGAGAGAAGCCCGCGAGAAAAGGTGGGAGCCGCGAACGGTGTAGCCGTTCTGCTTTCAGCGACCAGTCCAGACTTAGCCTGCGAGTCAGACGCATCCCGGACGACGAACGAACCTGAGTACTTGCCCCGTGAGTAAGCATGTGCATTTTTTCACCCGCTACTCGAACCGCCCGGGGCCCGTGCACCGCTCGGGGGGCCTCGTGCCTTCCTCTGGCTCTCCGGTCGCGCGGCCCGGCTTTTGACGAGTGAGTGAAGGAAAGTGACGTGAGGAGGACGTGTTCTCTCGTGGCACACGAAAGTGAAGAGGGTCGATCGCTGAGTGGACGAACGGCAGGGTGTCGATCTCGAAGGCGGACGGGTCAGTTGGTTCGCGAGTTTCCTCCATTCTTAACCGACAGAATCTATAGTAACACTTGGATAATTCGATGGTGCTACTTGTCAGGGTAACCGTTCCTTCCTAGGAGACTGTATCGTAGCTCGCTCTAGTAGATCATGCTCGTCTTGTGCAATTGAGATCAGTAAGATGTGCTCGTTCTCCATTGGTAACTAGAACGTGAATATTTTCGAATCTAGGCTTAACACGATTTCGAGCCACGATTCCGTAGTATGCAAATTTTTAGCGTTGCTCAGCGCTTGCGTAAAGTCTGCGCAGCCTAACTGGCACACCGATACCGTCAGAAAAGGGTGACTCACGAAAAATTTCAGGCATTCAGGCGTAACCGCTGTGACAACATTGTACAGGCCGGCCGATCTCCTTTCTTCGGGATCTAGAGGCCAGGAATTTCTGTTGCAAGTAATGAGATACCATCGTGCCGTCGATGTTGTCCCAGGGCATTAACTGATAGCGAATTCTCGAAAGAATATGAGCAGCTGCGAGCGTTGCGATACCTTCGTATTCTTCCTAAACAGCTGACGAGGCCGGAAATAATCTAAGACTGCAGAAGCATCCCATTGCAAACCACCAATCTATTTTCTTTTTAATTACACCACGAATAGGATGGAAACTACAAAATTTCCAATTTCACGTATTCGTTCGTAGACGTAAATTGTGTAGCTTCGCGACAGCTGCCTTCAATAATCAGAGATGAGATCGAAAGGAAAATGTTCCCATTCAACATTTCTTTTCTGCTCGCTCCAAAATGAAGTGCGGTGTCGTTGTACGCGTGGGCTGTGCAGAAATCCATAGATCGTGTGTCAGAAATCCTCCCGATACGCGCGCGAAAGGAGGGAAATTTTCCTTGGAGCGTAACAAGACACCGATCCGAATGGAGTAACGAAGCTCGGCTCTGCGTAACCCGAAAAGGTTCGACGGCTGGCGGTTAGCGACGGTTCCACCCTCTCCTCTGGCGTGTAAAAATAACCCTCTCCGCCGATACGCGCGTCTTTAGGATCCAGTGGCCGTGCTTATTTTTTATTTGGCGGTATCCTGACAACGCGGATAAAGATTCCCGATTGCCCAACTTTTCAATCGTCGCTTGTCTTTGGACTTGGGAAGAATAAAGGAGCAAAGGAACTCGGTCCTGCATCTTGGCTCAGCTTCCACCATCCACGAGATTCTGTACGGTTCACCTCGTAGTTCTGCGCTTTTATTACTCCAATCAATTCGCACGAAGATTTTAATAGTTAAAGAAGAACTGAACTGGATGCCTGCACAATTCCAGTAGGTTCGTTCAGGAGGAATGCCAGTTTTATCAAGCGGCGTGGGAGCCAGCTGTTGATAGCCAATTCTTCGGAACATTCTGTCTAGGATTTCCTCTTCGTCGAACCCGTTCAGGCAGAGTTTTCCTTTCGTTCCGTGCTTACCCGGCATCTCTGATTACCAGCGAGCTTGGAATGGTGCGCGTTCGCTCACATGGGATACCAATGACGCGGATGCTGGGGCCCATACAGTGGCGTAGATCCGAGCAATGTTAACGAGCCCTTCTACGAAAGCTAGTACAGAATCTCACGATCGGGCTACGAGTGCTACCTCGAAACCTTGCGCGGATCTACGGGCCGCGGACTTTGATTCCACTGTCCAGGCACCTTGGAGAAGAGAGCAAACAAGTAGAATATCGGGATTCTCGGTTGACTGCTGCTGAAAGTTCTCTAAATCGTAGTGACCTACAGCCTCCGCGGGAAGAAATGCAAATGGCCCGATCGGCGGGAGGATTGCACGAGAAGGAACGCGAGGAATTCTTCCGCGAAGAAAATTAACTCGTTCCCCCGCGTTCTGCCCCCTGTCCTCTCCGGCTGCATCGCGGCGATGCATCTGTTTCGCCGCGGAAAAAAACGAGCGCATAAAATGCGGACGGAGCCGCGAAGGATCCTTTCGTTTCGCTCGGTTCGTCCTGGAGGAATCGCATACCTGAGCGCCTGACGTCACGAGAGGAAGAAGGACGCGGCGACGGCCGAAGACGCTTCTGATTTTATATATACACGGACACGGTACAGAGCCCGGGCCCTCTTGAGCAAGCAACCTGCCTCTATAAATAGGATATCCGGTCGGTCCGCTAATTATACTTCGATGCGTGCTGCCCGCATCGCGAAGCTTTGCACGAAATCTCGGCCGATCCGGAATTTCCACGGCAATTATCGCCTCTAGGAAGCGGCGCGGAAAGGCGGGGAAAAATAATTAAGAGGGGTCCCCCGCTAATTGCGCCCGCGGCATTGTCTCACGGTCGTTGAAATCCCCGGCGCGGTTAGCGCGCCAGCCGAGGCTTCCTTGGGAATCGATCGCCCCGCGGAAGGGAGGCACGGGGCGGGAATTAAAAAGTACAATTGGCCGATGAAGATAAAGCGCATGGGAGAGCGCGGACGTCTTCGCTCTGCCATCATTCGGGGAACTGACGGGGGCTTGTCGTTGATGTTTCAGATACCATTCTTTTTCTCGTGAACGAGTGAAGAAACAACACCGCCACCATGGACGCGATCAAGAAGAAGATGCAGGGAATGAAGCTGGAGAAGGACAACGCGATGGATCGCGCGTTGCTCTGCGAACAGCAGGCCCGTGACGCGAACGCGCGAGCCGAGAAGGTAAATAGGATAATAATAAAAATGCCAGTCTCGCGATGATGGCACTTGCCGCACGGGGTCCCTTAAATAAATAAGAGGAAAAAAAAAGTAACTCGATACACGTGAAAGTTCCAAAATTGTCCGTCCACGCATGTCCGAGGCGCGGCGTAAAAATAGCGATGAAGTAATCGCGCCGTAATAAAAATGCAATATAGAATTGGCAAACGCTCAAAAATTTTAATTATAGACCTGGAACTTTAGCGTGCCTCGGCAACTACCGTAGATTGTATATTCCGTCGTTCTAATCTACGCTACTCGTTTTTGCAAAGGCTGAGGAAGAGGCGCGCGCCTTACAAAAGAAGATCCAGACAATTGAAAATGAACTCGACCAGACTCAGGAGGCGCTCATGCAGGTCAATGCTAAGCTGGAGGAGAAAGACAAGGCGTTGCAGAACGTGAGTACTCAACGCACACATTATCACCCGTCGATTTCTCAAAGTGAATTATAGAGACAAAGTATCAACGTACTTTGAAACAATAAGTGAAATTTCGATTCGACGCTTCGAATCGATTTTGCGCTTCTTCCTGAGTAATCCATAGTTTCAGCCACGTATAAACTGCACAGATATCAAGAAATATATTGTTCGTTGTGCGTAAACATTGATCGATGAGTACGGCGAAAGTTGTTGCACGGATATGATTAGAAAACTAAGCCCGGATGAAGTTTGACGCGGAACATTCAAACTGTTATCAACTTACCGCGCGCTATTATCGCCAGCAAGTTGACGTTTGAGCTACGAGATGTCGCGGCGATCCCGCGCAGGCGCCCCCACCGCGAAAGAGCGGGTTCCCCGCGAAGCGAGCGCACAGTCGAGCGTTAGTACGCGGTGCCGCCGCTTCGTTGGTTCGGCGGCGCTCGGCGAGCCTCGGTTTCGCGTTGTTAGTAGTAGTGCGGCCGCGTGGAGAGGGTAACCTGGATCGCGCGTAGAGCAATAGAGACGGGGAAAGAGAGAGAGAAAGGAAGATAGAAATCGGAGCACGGACGGTGCAGCGAGCGGAGACCAGCGTGTCTCCTCTCGTGCATGCGTTCGGCGGTGCCGCGCGGTGTGTGCGTTCACACAGAGGGAGCGGGCAGAAAGGCGTATGCGTGGCGCGGTGAGAAACGTGTTACGAACAGTGACAGACAAGATGGCGGTGCGCCTTGTGCGGTGGTAGTATCGGTGGTGCATAGAGCACGTTGGAAAAAAGGAACGGTGGAACGAAAGGGGTTGGGAAAGGGTTGGCAGCTGGATAGCGCAGCATGGAGCCAGCTCTCGCGTCGTCCACGAGACGTCGCGGTCATCAGCACCATCCGCGACACGCTACCCGCCGACGTCTCGACGCATCCAGCAGAGGACCCGCGCAGTGTGGCCCTGCTGGGATTGTCAAAGGTAACAACAACGACACGTCCTCCGCCGCCGCGTCTCCGAGGCTCGACGAAAAGAGCACTGTCATCGATACGGACTGCTCACCGTCGGTGACACGTTCCAAGATCGTCGGCGGGAGGTGGCACCGCGATCCGTCGGCCAAGCATGCGGCCGCGCAAGAACGCACGAACAAGGGCAACAATGATCCCGAACACGATGACAGACGAGAGAACGTCCCGCAAAGGCTCGCGCAGTGTAGCCCGGACGTTCTCGACGAACGACGCGAGCAGCAATCGGTTCGCGAGAGGAACGAGAAGGAGAGCTGTGACAGCATCGACGCCGAGACACTGTCGGACAAGTCTCGAGGAAGACCACGTGGGAAGGCGATACCCGAGGACGAGTCGGTCGAAACTAGAAGCAAAGACGATCCACTGCAGCCCGAGCACGCGGTCGCGAGGGCTCGCGGTGATGGGAACTCCGACGACGAGTCGCAGAACGTCGAGGAGGATCCGGAGCTGGCCGAGCTGGCCAAGCTCCGATGTCCCAGCGAGAGGGCAGAGGTACAAGCCGAAAGGGAAGCGAAACGGGGAAGAAGATGCGCCGATTATCCCGGATTGGCGTTCGGTTCTTCCATATTCTCCAGCGACACGATGATGAAGTTCAGTCTCATAAGGAACGAACTGCAGAACATTATGGGCAACCAGCTGAAACGGGTCAGTATCGCATGCTGATGCACCCGGTACATAGACGCGTTGCGCGGTGGAAGGTCACCGCGCGACGTGACCTTGGCGCATCGTGACGTAAGCCAGTGGACCGTCGGGGGTCATTTGGCCCCTTGATAACGAATAGCGCTACATCGCCGGTCAAAGTCTCGCTCTCTTTCTCTCTCTTTCTCTCTCAAACTCGCCCCGTACTCCGTCGCTCTTTGTCCGTCTCGCGCTCGGTTCTCTCGGCTTTACTGGTCTTGTCGCGTCGAACGAGGTAATCTTCGTGAATTCGATACCATATAAGGAGGAGAGCGGGTAAAAATACGCGTCGTTGAGTTAGGTGATCTAGCGGTTACCCGCGACGACGCTACAGGCAGTTAGATAGAACTCCGCTCCGAGTTAGAATAACATGCCTCTCGTATTGCCGTCGCACTTTTCTATCCAACTAAACGCTCTTTTCCCTGCGTTCATCCTGGAAAATTACCGAACCGCCTCGAATACTGATTAGAGAAAGGCGTGAATTAAGGCCAGAATTTCTCGCTGCCACCTGGAAATCGAAATCGGTTCTCGGCGCGTTATCGCGTTAAATGAATAATGCACCGGTTGTCGCGGTCTTGTAATAATAATTAAGCGACCATTGCGGAGCGCTGCTCGAGCGGCAAAGGCCTCCTTGCGGAGCTTAACGACGCACGATCGCCCGACAAAGAACGCTTATTGTTAGGGTTAGTGAACGGGGACAATGGGTGTAAGCCTGATTCTTTCGCCCGACATCGGCGAACATTCCTGCAGAGACAGGTTCCAGGGGCCTTGCATCGAATGGCGCGAATCTTTAAATTATTTACGAGCACGTATGTGTGCAGCGACGTGACGTTTTCACTCGGATCGTTTTGGGAGCAGACAGCCCCACCTTTCGCTTAAATTGTATCACGTGTTCGTGCGTCGAATGCGGCACTGTCATTCTTTGAACCATTATCAGTTTATCGCGGGCACACATCGATTGAGAAGTAACACAAATATTTTAGCAAATACTTATCACTAAGGCGTTATAGATAATGTTTGAAAATATTTCATGAAATTGCTCCGTAATTTATATGCTCGTGTCTTGTAAATTATTTCTGTCCTCGGTTTAATTTTAAAGCGTCCCATTGCATAGATCTTCCGAATAATACTAACGGATTTCTGTGCACCGTCAACAAACAATATTTTCCAAGAATCATTCTCAAAATGGACCCCTGCAATGACGTTGCTGGCGTGCCTTGGGAAACCAAACACAAGTAGCACTAACATTCTAAAAATACGTGGCGGCTGTGTACGGATCCAGCAGCTCTTTTATTCGGCGCTCCAAGGGCATTGCGTAAGCGTATTGCTCCCGGAACGCGCTCCCACAAATCCGCCTCGTTTAGAAGCGTTTAAAACGGCCGCGTTACAACGTTGTAGAGCTATTGCAACACGTCCGTGCCGTGTTGCACGAATTCAAAACGCGCTCTATGTATACGTGTCCGTCCTGTCCACGACCTTTGGAGCGCGGATCAGTTTCTTTGGCTCTTTTATCTACGATGTTTACACATCGCGTTTCGTGATTTCTCACGAATCAATATGCTGCCATCTAAATACATCCTTATTATTCGCATAATTCGCGGGACGAGCTATATGTTCGATTTGAAACATGATTGGAAATCTGATTGGAATTCACTCGATTCGCCTTCATTCGAATGTACGCCTGTACGTGATATTTGAATTTGAAGTAGGGCCATCGATAGCTAGGTGGAGCTGGTAGCCGTAGTTGTGCGCGAGCCAGACGCACACGCAATCGCTCTGAGAATTTAAATCATATGTTTATATATAATTACCGCATTTACTTCAATTTTTCCGTTGCATTTGTTCTTAGAAACGCAGGCCGGTTTCATTAAAATAACAAAATACTTTCACTAAAGTATACGCTTTATTAGAGTCACATCAATTACTGAATATATCCTCACGTTTACGATGAACCGACGTCATGTCAATTTGACGTGACACGTATTCCCTCGCTTACGTCACGCTTCTCTTCGCCTCGCTACTTAACACCCGAATAAAATACATTTAAACAGTTCATTACGCGTCCCTGTCAATTTCAATATCCGATTACATCGTGCGGTTCATAGATGGCGCTTTGACATCGGTAATCTCTTATTCCGTTGTGTTTTATGAGAGCCGGCCAGATAATTGCGTTACACTTTGACCTTCGAGTCAATGAAACTCGTGTATCGGAACAAATTGAGCGTTCACTCTCTAGCAACCCTCGTGTCGTTGATCCCCATTTTTATTTAAATTTCCGCTTCGTACGTCCATCTCGCGATTAGCTGCAATCTATCATGCAAACGCGCAGCACCGCGGTTACTGGAAAGGATAGATTCACGATGCTACAGCGGAATGATCGAAACAACGCAGTGATTGTTGTCGAGCGTCGATTCGAACGGTCGGCCGCGCTCGGGACGGGCGCGGTATTTCCGGGGCTTTGCGCGCGACGACACGTCGATTGGCGTAGCGATACTCGGCCTGCGCATCACGATTCGTGACGCGGTCGCAACAACAAAAAAAAAAGTGGCATCTAATCACTGAACTGAGTTACTCGAGTATCGGGCATGATCGGGTGGGGATCCTCCAGGCGATAAGGATGTTAAATTTTTTACCCCGGTGGACATTTCCGCGAAATATTATCGAAGTAGCGTCGCAACAAGGGCAAGGGACTATTTGACGTCCCCAGAGGTATTAACGCGCATGCGCGCGAAGGCCGGGGGCGGCCATCTTGCTTTCCAGTCAACAGCAGCCAGTGGTCGTCAGTGCACGACAGCTCGGTGGCTACGAAACTCTATCTCTGACACGGGTGCCGGTCGCCTATCGTAACCCCGACATACTTCGTCCTCGTTGCGTCGTGCTCACCAGTTTATCCTTGCAACCCCGATCCTTGTACCCACGCGTCTCGAGATCCACCTCGATCCCCATCCTACCCCGTGTGTACGAGGCTCGCGATCGCGGCGTTTATAATACGGCGAGGGAACGCTACGCGCGTGGATTCTGCCAGCATGTCGACGCAAATGCAGGGGACCCTTCTCGACGTGCTGAAGAAGAAGATGAGGCAGACCAAGGAGGAGATGGAGAAATACAAGGACGAGTGCGAGGAGTATAAGAAGCGGCTGCAGGTGGAAGCGATGCGCCGCGAGGAAGTGAGTGAGAATTCGCCTCATGACCACCTTCTCTTCTCCGTGTTCCCCCCGTGCACGCCGTGAAACACCTCGGCCGCGCAGAATGTATCCCCCGTCGTCGTTGGGGACGATCTTCGTCGATACCGCTCCTACCTGCGCCTCCTCCATCTCGATCTCGATTCATAACCTGCCTCGAGCGTGTCTCGCACGCTCGGCCCGATCCTTTCCGCGTCACCGCGATAGGAACAGGAACCGAGCGCACGGAAGACGGGAGAAATTCAGTGAGGTTTTTGTCGAGCCGCACGGGAACGAATGCGGGAGCATCCCGAGCGGCTCGCCCCGTGGATGGAATCGTGTCGGTTTTACGGCCCCGATCGATTCGTCTCGCGGCGAACCTTGTCGTGCGGTTAATTTCATCGGGGACGGACCACCGTGCACACGATCCGCGGCGTGTCTTTACCGGAAATATGGTGCTCAACTTGACGGTGCCCGTTCGGAAAAGTATCGATCCGCGGCAGGAATTTAGCAAGGGAAAACGGACAGGTCGGGCCGGGTGGGCGGTAATATAATTTCGACGGATGAGGAATCGTTGAGTCGTCGAACTCTGTGCGAGGTCTATTTCCAAGCATTAACACGAAACGCCGGGGCCGGCGTCCACACGGGTATAGGATCGATCGTGAGTGTCAGGCACGTCGTCGTCAGGCTGGGTTGTGGCCGCGGGAGGGGCGAGGAGGGGGTACATGGAGTCGACTCGCACTCGAGACATTCTTGATACAACGAGGACCGGCTTGAAAACTCACCTCACCCACCCTCCTCCCGTTCGCCGGCGATCCTCCGTGCATCTGAAAATATTGTAACAGTAACATGGGGGAGAAGTTAATAACGGTGCGCATTGCGCTAAACGCTCGGTCCCTGCCACGCTTCGGCTCGCATTTTCGACGCTCAGGTTGGTAGCGTCCGGTACATGGACGATTGCCGGTCGATTTTTACCTGTGCGATCTGGTAGCTGGCTCGCGCGGACCTTTCTTGAAAATTAACCGCAGGATAGCATCCGATAGGCGTTGTACTTTACAGGGCAATCGCATTTACGCCTCTTATGCCTGTCGTGCGGCAGAAGCTAACGAAGTGTTTTTCGAAGCGTTTTTGAAACATTATCACACGTGAGACGATAGTTTCTTATACCGGTAACAATTTTCTTGATAGTTGGAATACTCTTCAAGCTAGATAAAGAAGTTTCTCGTACTCGGTATTTGAAATATCGAATTCTGTATCGTATAGGCGGAATTGTTGGGGCGAATCGTGAATCTTGGCACGTTAAGTTAGTTGAATATGGACTTCAATAGATAGGCGTGAAGGGTACAGTTAGATGTGAAGTGGAATAGAAATACCTACCCTCGATTTTAGCATTTGCAAGCCTCGATCTAACGAGTATCCAGCGTAATACAAATTTTACTGTCATCCATGGAACACTCGCTCGAGCTGACCGAATACTTGAAACGCTCCAGTCGGTTTGGAGTAATATTCGAACGATTTCTAATGTTCGTGAACGTGTGACTCGTTGAAATTCTGCGGTTGAGCACCAGCTTGAGAGAACCTCGAGCATGATGACGATGCGACAATAAGATGCTTGCGTACCAAAAATCATCGTTCCTTTTTTTAACGACGAACCGCTGACATTCCAACGGTGTGCTATTTACACGAGTGACATTTAACTCGCCAACACTTAAGGTCGAAGAAATGTATTTTTTTCATTGAGACCTTTTTACCCGCATCGAAGAAACCTCTCGTAAACTTCGATATCCTCTCGTCTACAGTAACAAGACCATACAGAATTATCGATTAAAGAGGTAACTGAAGCAGGGCTCCTAAGCGGGTATATTACTTTACAAGTATTTCGTAGAAGTATCTTCTGTTTGACGTTGGCAAACATATACGGTGCTTCAGGGTTCAAGGAAGCGTAGGTAAATTCATCACTACTTTCTTATTTCTTTCACAAACTAGCCACGCCAAATCCTTGATTAAACTTCTTACTTCTCCTATTGGTCCATTTAATTACATATCAAAGAAGACACCAGTACAATAGAATTTCTTTCGCATCACCTATTTATTTCTCCCATCAAGAGTCGCTTCTAAGTCAGCCCTCGTATTTAGCACAGTCTGCACATCTCCCAAGTCTGTTCTATTGAACAGTTATCAGTGTGCTCCGAATACCGAATGAAAGAGAGGAAGCAGAGATCTGGAGGAAAAGAACCAAGGAACAAAGGATATATTCCTTGCTGTTACGCCATAGAGATTAACCTTGGACACGATCCAAAAAATGTCAACACATCCCCGTGACGACGGTGTGCACTTTATGGCGCGCGGGCGTCCTAAAAGGCCAGCGGATGGAAGCTCGTTGGAGCTTCACTAACAAGCTTTTGTGATCGGGCAATCAAGTGCACTGCCGCGCGCGGTCCTTTTTTTTTTCTCTCTTGCCTCCAATGGCACCGGATCGTACTCGACCAGGTACACGTTCCCCGGTGTGTCCTGCGCGTGTATTGCCTCTCACGGCGAGATTCGTCAAGCTCGGGAGACGCGAGGCTGGTTCATTGATTTCCTTGGCATCGACGGATTTAGCTGCGAACCGTGAAAGTGCTGCGTATATACCATCCACGTACGACCGGCACGTGGCCGGTCTCGTTCAGGAGTTTACATAATGGAGCATCGATTGTCTCCATCCTGGAAGCCGATTTATTAATAAACAACGCGTCGCCGCGCTTGGCCACGGAGGATCGTTTAGGCTGATTGATTTAGGCCGATCGATCCGTACTTCCCGATCTACGACGCGTTGAATATCGAGCGGGATATGTAAACACGGTCAACGAAGGCTCTGAGTCACCTAATATTTTTTCGTCCAGGGTAATCAGTTCGAGTAGAGTTTCTTTCTTAATGTAGGATTTGGTGTGCGGATCGCCGTGATTTGTGAGCAACGGTCATATATCGCGTTGAATTAACAGAACGGTAATGGAGACAACGAAGGGTGATCCGTGGCGGAAGTTTGGCATACTTTACCGCGGATACTATCGACGAGACCTGTTCGACTGTGCCAGAATGAGTGGGCGTGTCGGTTTCCCTCGGGTACAAAGTCGGCGCATCGTTGATAACCATAACTATTCCCAACAAAAGCCATTCATTCTAAACGGCTTAGGAACTGCACGACAGGAATCTTGAAACAGATTATCAAACTTCACGTCCGAAATCTATGAAAATAACAAGATTGCAAAGCTAATCACAAACTTAAGAATTAGGTAATAGACTTATTGAATATTAAGGTTAAAGCCTGTTGCGCAACAAGCTTTTTCTCCAAGATCCCGTTGAGAAGCGAGCCTAATTTTTCTGCGAGATAAGATAGTCGCTATCGAAAACAATCGTCGCTATTGCCTCCCGATTATTTCGTGCGTGTGATCGGCCAGGGTAGAGTAGGTGTGACGAATGGTCCGGATACGCAGTTGATACACGGCATGTAAACAGTAACACGCGCACAAAAGTAAGCGCACGGTGAATTAGGATTTATCCGCTCGGTAGACAATCGTCGCAGGTGCAGCTGCTCGCTAACGGGGACAAGGGCCTGGAATTGCGTGTACTATACAAGTACACGCGTAATCGAGCGTTAAGTAATTTACATTTGTAAGGGCGCACGGCTCGCTTCGTTTGACGTAACGCGCACCGACCAAACTCTCCTTTCAATAGCTCCGAGTTCGCTGGACGTTAATTACAGGCCCGCTTAATTGCGATCGAACCTTGCTTGACCCTATTCGTAGCTCTGTTTAGTAAACTTAGTCAAGTAGTTGCTCGGTGTAAACAATTGCACGTTACCTTTCGTTTTCTTCGTTGATTCGTGCCGTTATTCGACTTGAAACAAATCATCCTGCATATCACGGAAACAAAATGCAAAGCCGATAGGAGTAATATCGAAGAATTATTACTCGCCTTTCCAAAGAAAGCTTCTTCGAAACGCGAGCGGTCCGCCACCTGGCCGCGTCACAGAGTAGAATGGAAACCCGTATGAATTTGATTAACCGAGATTATTCAGAATGGACTTTCATGCGAGACATCGGAGCCGCGAAGCGTTACGACGCCAGTTTTAATTGCGAGACGAGCGGCCTTTTTGTTCGCGACAAGCCCCACTTTTGACTCGGACGAGCGTGTTCGCAGTGGGCAGGCATGCAAATGCGCGCAGAAACGCGCGGATGCTGTGAAAATTGGTGACGCGCGCGGATGACCCATTCAATTAAGTCGCTCGATCCAGCGAGCGCGAGCTCCGGCTGGAGGAAGCCCGCCTGGGTCATTGATATGCGAATCGAGCGTAGACCTTGACGGTGGTCGCGACGAATCGCGATCACGTGCTGCGCGTTCGCAGCTTCTAAGCCTCACCTTTCCCTTCTTTCACCGGCGAGAATTCACGAGGAAATCCCGGAGTCGACGCTGCAAGCTGGCCGCATCTGGCGACCGAACCGTTTCAAAGCCCAGCCGTGCAGTTGTTCTGTATCAACGAAGATACCTTATCTAGCTCTTTATCTTAACTTTGTTAGTTCGTTCAAGATTTATTGCGGCCTTGCAGTTTACCCGGGCTGGATCCCTTAAGCGATATCTGTCCCCGGACGTGGCTAAACTATGGAAATATTACTCACTGCTCAATTTTCTACTAAATTGCTTTATTGTTTAACGCGAGCCTTGGTTGCGCCGGTTGTAACGAGCAGTGGGAGCACAAGTATGTTTGCATCATCGAGCAGCAGGCGAACTTGAACTTAGTTCTCCGCTCGGAGTAGGCGATAAAGCTACTCGCAGAGAATCGTTGAATACTCGGTGCAATAAGTGGTAGCGAAGCCGCGGCACGGTTGGCTACTCGAACTAACGGTGCATCTTCTTTTCTGATTGCAGGCTGAATCCGAAGTGGCCGCTCTGAATCGTCGTATCCAATTGTTGGAGGAGGACCTCGAGAGATCCGAGGAACGCCTCGCTACCGCCACTGCTAAATTAGCAGAGGCGTCGCAGGCCGCAGATGAGAGCGAACGGTAAACGATGCCACAATTTTATCGTTTCATTCTCGATGACGATCATCGAACGGCCACGTAATTTTTATAAATACCCGTACGATGCCGGCCAGCGCATTGGCGGCCGGCGAAAATACGCTCTCGTACGGATATTTATAAGGAGGCTCGCGTCGACGGGCATAGCAGCCGTTTTACTCAATGGGTAGATAATGTTAGGCCCCCATTGGGATCTATCGATTCAGGTGAAAGTGTGTTTTCATGCACGTCGCTCGATGGCGGCAAGTTCACGGTCTGAGCTCGAAATACCGAGGAGTTGTTAGTTGTTACAGACTTGCAATTAGATCCCCCATGAATTAAGGATTTGTGAAATTTCTGGATTGGAGTGGGTGTATTTTACTTGCAGATTCTCAGATATCGAAATTGTGTATCGTGTCGTCTACTGTTATCTACCCTGCGAGATAAAATAGATTAATCCTCTTAGGACTTTAAAACCAAGGATTAGATTCAAATAGTTCGGGAATTCTCATTCCGAACTGGTCTAAAATTATTGTGCAAGGAGCAGCTTACAAATTTTGGTTAAATGAGGGGTTTAAGATAACAAGCCAGTGATGAAGTAGAAAAGAAACTCGATTCACGTAATATTATATGTTTATTTGATGTGTAATTTATACAACATTCTGGATCCTTCAAGGTGTGGGACACTTCGCTCGACCAGAAGATCCTTCGTCACATTTCGGTCGTAATAATTCCTCCACAATAATTTTAGACTGTAATCCAAAATTTTTCCAAACGAAAAGCTAGTCGATGCTGAAAGAAATCGAGCTGAAAGAGCGAGCACTCTCGAAAGGCCACATTCTACGTTCAGATCTATTTATAAGACAAAACACAGCAGTCCATTATAATCTTTCGCTGTTAACATTGCGCCAAATATAGAGCTGAACGAGTTACAGTCGCCTAATAATCGAATGCACGCATAGGCGTGATTGCGGATGGACAAGAACACAGGTAGCAATTACCGCGATTTCACGAACCGCGTATTTTCATTACGCGCGCGCAACGTGGGTGTTCAATTAGAAAATGACGCGATTAGAGTTAACTTCAATGTCGCTTAATCAATTGGTTAACAGAATCAGAGACAATTTTTTCTATCACCTACAGTTTCTTATAAAAAAACACCAAGCTTTCTATTCGCGTTAATCAGCTAAGAAATATTATAAATAGCGAACGAATTTAATCAGATCGCACGTGTTCGCTCTTTCACTGGAATATCAATTAGCATCGGGAACTTGTTATCGATAGAACTAACCTTTCGACGTTGAAAGAACCCCGGGAATCAATTTTTGCCGAAATGTCCACTTGATTGTTGCTCGCGTTGATAAAGTTTATCGGCGATCGAAGCCGCGATTTCGAGAATCCGCGTCCTATCTATTTCGAATCGACTACGACTATGCGCCCGTGCACACAACTGGCGGATATGTAGATGATTTATCACGGTTGATAACAGAATGACGCGTTCGCGGTTTTCTTGTCGCGATAGCCAGCGGAGAATTCGCGAATCCTGCAACGGGAGCAATATTTTATCGACGCTTTATTCCTTGGGGTATACTGTCGCTGCACGATAAGTCAGAAAGTTTTCGTGCAAGAATGATTCATAACCTTCGAGCTTAGTCATTTAAACGTTTCCATTCACAACATTGAAGTAGCTTCTCCTCGTCACCGCCCCAATTCGATTATTTTCATCGCGTTGGATTATAAAAGATGTCGCCTCTCGATTTGCCTGTCGCGGGAGGCCAGTAGCTACTATCACAGATTCGCG
Source organism: Andrena bucephala (assembly GCA_947577245.1). Lineage (NCBI taxonomy): Eukaryota > Metazoa > Arthropoda > Insecta > Hymenoptera > Andrenidae > Andrena > Andrena bucephala. The sequence goes on from OX387715.1 coordinate 116,572,086, forward strand.
AGAGACTTTGCCGTGCGTCGGTGATGTTTCTTTCAACGGCGATGAAATAGATGCTAAAAATCGAATGATAATCGATCGCTAGGATACGCAAGGCACTCGAAAACCGTACCAATATGGAGGATGACCGGGTATCATTGTTGGAGCAGCAGCTAGCACAGGCTAAACTGATCGCCGAGGAGGCGGATAAGAAATACGAGGAGGTGGGTCACGTACCAGCGACAAGTTAACGATTTCTACCAAAAGAATCCTTCGGGAACGAGCCAGTGGTCACCTTGACGAGCCCGTCTTCGAAATCCAAAGACATTTAAAAGCGAGTTTACTTCTAAAACAGTGTAATATCTCCTTACACCACAACGTGCGATTAATTGTAATAGCTTTCTACTTGCAATTTTGTACACCCCATCTTGAGCCACTTGTTCCATCGTTGTCTATCACGAGCTCGAGTGCATTGATGTAACCTACAGTTCGATAAATCACTCCGGTAGCCACAAGTTGAAACGATCTTAACTCGGCTCGTCAAGATCGACCACCCACTTGGTCCTGGAGGCGTAGCCTCCTTTGCAGGATCGTCAGTCAGTAGGTAGCAGGAAAGCGGAACTGCCGCGGAACCACAAGGAAATCCTCGTCCGGTGGGACGAGGCGGCGATAATCTATGACTCGTTTCTCTATAGCTCGTTTGTTTCGCCCGTAAAGTATGTTAATCCCGATTCTTTGTGGTAATTATTAAAGAGCCCGCAAGATTCTTGAGAATCGCAGCTTGGCCGATGAAGAGCGCATGGACGCCCTCGAAAATCAGCTGAAGGAGGCCAGGTTCCTTGCTGAAGAGGCCGACAAGAAATACGATGAGGTTCGCGAGCCCACGACTGTCGAGCGTGACGGCTGCAGTGATAATGATAATAATGATAAAAATAACGATGATCACGATGATGGTTCCTAGTTGATAGTCGAGATAGTGCCTAACCCCATAACTCTCTGTCTTCTCTCTGTGTGCTCGAAAGAACCGTGGCCCGGTATACACGTATCCTACCTAGCAGCGCGCGTCTCGATCGATCGAATTTCATCGCGGGCAAAACACCGGGAAGTTAACGCGACCGATCGACCGACCCGGGGGTTGTCGATCCTTAAAAGTTAATTCGAACCGAGCCGGGTGTCGCGGCTGCCCCGGCTCGGCGTATAAAAGTGTTTCGGGGAAACGAGAGAATGAAATAGTAATCGTGATTTTATTAATCGTCTGTGATTTCGTCGAGCAAGTGAGATGATTACCGACGGGGTAACAAGTGCAGTGTTCAAATCATTCAGATTCGGGAATAAGAGAAGAAGAAAAAAAATATAATAAATGTAATTAGAATGGGAAATAGTGGTGATGCACGCGTACTAATATCAGTGTCACGTGTTTTTGAGCGCGACTTAACCGTAGAGCCGCTGTATATCTGTGATTTCCAAGTGTTTGTTGGAGCAAAAGACGTGAAGGAGAAAAAGAAAGAAAAGAAAAATAAGTTTCCCAAGTGCCAGTTTCATATTTAAAAAAAAAAAATAGAGGGGGAGGGGAGAGATGAAAATTTAGTTCTTTCGCTAAAGTCGAGGAAGCCTTTCACCGCGAGGGATCGTCTCTAAATCGTTCGTCAGTATCGTGGATGTTGGTCCGCGTGCTCGGTTTGTTTTGCCGGAAACTGGCCCCGCAAACGGTTAATCCTGTGTTGTGATATGAAGGCGAGATCGTAGCTCGGTCTCGTTGCAATAATGGTGCTGCTTTTGTCCAAAGACTCCCTTTTCGCTTTGCCTGGAATTCGGAACGTGCTCGTACCTCCGACAAAAAAAAAGCTCCGAACACAAATCCATCTGTTATGGTAGGTGGTGTCCACGTTGAAGTTGCAAGGATTACGAAACGAGCTGAGAAATATCAATTAAGTTGTTCAAACGTACTCGAACGTACTCGCGGAGGAATAATTTCAGTTGCATTTCTCGGCTTTGCAGAATAGAATGACGATGCCCCGTGAAAGTTTCCACATTGCGAAAAGGCAATTACAGGCACGAACGAATCACGGCTATGCCCGGGCGTAATATTAATCCACTTGGTAGCATTAGACGGGCAAAAAAGAAAGTTCTGCTACGAATTGCTCGTTGTTTCGCGCCACTTGGTAGCAGGTTTCACTAAATCGATACATAACAATGATTTTCTAGCGCTCGCGACGATTTCACGAGCTCGGGAATCGTTGTAACTTCAACGTATCCTATGCCCCCGTAATAACGAACTCTCTCCGATTGGAGCGTGTCCCAATCAACAATTAGGGTGTTGGACCTAATCGCTGTTTGCCGATAATTAACATCTGATTGCAGTGGAGTGTCAGGACCCCCCGGTCCATTCCGACGAACCCTGTTTGCTTATTCTAACGATCTAACCCCCCATAACACTTGTAATTGCAGAAGCCTCGGATCACCAGAGGCGAGCCTTAACAGCAACCGTGTGTGACCAATCCTTTCTTTCTCTTTTTCTGTTTGTCTCAATGCAATAATCATTTATCATTGACCTCCTGTTCCCCGCGATGTGTAAGCGTTACGTAAACTCGCTCCTCGAAACGGTATAAATTCACTCGGGTTACATCATCGAGATAAATCGCCGGTGAAAACGTTCTTTTCAGTGTCCGCGATATCTGCAATGATCTAAGAAAAACCGATCACTGCTATCAGCCACTTTCTACAATTATCATTCCCCGCGGAACGGTTTCAAAGCTATCGCAATCTCCAAAGGGTAAATCTTACTTCTGCGGAGTAAATCCCCGTGCATCCGACGACTTTCACGGCGGGGAAGAAGTTACAATAGAATTTGCATCGCAGAAACTTGTTCGCAATTGTTTATTAAATGAAATTGCCGGTTGCGATTGAAGAGGAGCCGTTTGTCCGGGGGGGGGGGGGGGTTGCGTCACGCTTGCGCTCGTGCCCAGGAGAAGTTCGTTGCATGCGTAGAACGAAAGGTCGCCGTAGACAAACGAAAGGGGCATTCCATCGGCGCAACAGTCGCCGAGCGCGTTTGTTTTGCCGTCGATTTCGAGGACGGCGTGAATTCCTCGTGCGATTTTTCTACGGCGGCCTCGGTGGTCGGGTGGCGCACGAACGGTCCCCTATCCCGTTCGTGTCGAGCAGCGATTCTGGGAACGAACTCTCAGAAGTTTCGCTTTGTTCTTATCTGCTCCGTCGGTTCTCTTTACGAGATACGCTCCGCGGCTGGAAGAGTGCTTCGATAAACGTTATCTACGGGTCCGTGCTCATAAGTTTCGCGGCTGATCGGCGCGGCAGCCTTGAGATCTCGTACCGCCTGTATTTCGGGCGAGGCTTGCAAATAGCCGGGATCGCTTCGCTCGGCATCGAAATCGATTGAACGCTTCGGAGACGTCCGAGCCCCGTCCGGGCTGGGTGGCGCGCGAGCGGAGACCACTCCGTCCGCTTCTCGTTTGGCTGGGTAAACGGAATGGTTTAGCAAAGCACGTTTCACGGTTAGTGTTCCACTGGTTCAATATTTGCGATTCCATCGCGAATGGGACGCGCGGTTCCGCGCGGGAACGCGGAATACTATTGACCCCTTAACCGAGCGCGACCACTTGCCTCGCTCCCTCGGTTGGAGATGTTTGCAATGGAACACGGAGAATTAACGGATCGCCGGTGAAGAAATCTTCCGTTTCTCGCAGGCCACTCGAGACTTCACGGCCCTTTAGCTCCAGCGTTTCGCCAGTTTATCTCTCAACTGCTGGCTGACAAATTCGTCAAGAAACGGGGACACTTCTCGCCGAGATTTAGTCTCCCATTTGGAACTCGCGTGTCCTGATCTCGTTCGGAGGTGTCTCAGACCGCGGGCGAAAAACTCTCGCGGACTCGTCGGTCGACTATGCCGCATAAGGTGGAGGAATGTCCCCGCGGGGGAGGGGGGAGGCGGAGGGGGGGGGCGAGAACTCTTCCAGCGGCGGTGGTATCTTGGCCGCGGACGGTGCAAGATCGGCGCGAAATCGTCGATCTTGGCCCAGATGCCGGCGAGCCGAGGAAACGGGAGAACGAGGAGAGACCGCGGGGGAGAAAGAGAGGGATAGACGAAACGGAACATAAGGAGAAACCGTGTGTATGTGTCGTTTATACAGGTCGCCCGTAAATTGGCCATGGTTGAGGCCGATCTAGAACGTGCCGAGGAACGCGCCGAGGCCGGAGAGTCGTAAGCATCCGTTTTTAAAAAGAAACAAAAACAACAGATTAACAATTCCCCTTGCGTCTTCTGTACCCCGCCTCGTGTGCCAGCGAGTTTGTTTCTCCTCCCTCTGTTCGTCGCACCTTTCTCGAGTGTCGGGTCCACGGCGACCCGTCTCGCATCTTTTCACACCCTTCCCGGCATTTCGGCGACGATAACGAACCACCTGTGGCAGTGTCTAAAACGTGTGTGATCGTGTTTTTGTTTTGCGAACTTAATATCCCTCGTTCGTTGCTAATGAGGCTCCCTTTTTTGGTTCGCCCGGCAGTTATCGGTGTCTGTGCACCAAGCGTTGCTTCCATCAGAATTTATCCTCTGTTTTCGGCTGAAGGGAAATTGGAGTTGGAAGGGTTTCTGTTTGGTTGAGAAGTAGGAGGTGTTTGTTAAATAGTAATTGTATCTATCGGGAGAAGGTATACTTTTCGATGAAGATTTCCTTTCGGTTCCACGCCCAAGAGAATGGAATTTAAATAAAACAATTGCGCAGTGGAGAGATTGGCCAGGATTTCTATTTGTCTGTGGATCCCCTGTTTTAAGCTTCTTTCCGTTCTCTTGGTAAAGGAAAACAGGTTTATAGAATCCTTTATTTGAGTAATTTTCAAGCCACAGCCAAGCAGCAGACTCGCAGATGAATGGGGAATGGAGACACAGTAGCTGACCCCTGGACCTTTGCATGCTTTACAGACCATTTTCATTTTGTATTTTTCTTATTCTTCTTTTTTTTTAAGTCCTCATATCCTTGCTTTTTCGCATGACACGTGTGGCTGTTGATCACAGGTCGCCAGAAAACTAGTCATGATGGAACAGGATCTCGAGCGTGCCGAGGAAAAGGCGGACCTGTCGGAAGGGTAGGTGGTTCAGTTTGTGCATGATTCGTTCTTCCCCTGTTTCTTTTTCAAACTCTACGCTGATGCTTTTTAAATACGGATGAACACTGGTCGATAAGAAACAGCCAACAAAAATTCATTTACAGTAGCTAACTGTTACTAGAAGTTTCTTGTGCGAATTTTTACGTATCAATTATTCCAGCAAAAATAGTATTACCCCCTCCTTAGTTAAAATGTCCTATCCAGCATTTCGAAACAACCAAAGAAACTGAAGTTTTATCATTTTCTTTGTGCCGTCCTTATTTTTCGTCATTCAATTTGAAAAATGTTATCATTATTTTGTAACAGACTAGTATAATATTTTGTAATATTTTATTAAAGTAGCAATTAATTAAATATTTCAGATAGGATATTTTAACCATTTCAAAAGCAGTTAGGTTAAATAAATTAGACTGTTTCTAGATCCGTGCGAGGCACGTAGGGCTTTCTAACTTTACTTAAAAGCTAAAGAACATGTGAAGATTCGAATATTTCAACATATCTTGAAAAATGAAAAATGCTAGATAGGACATTTTTAACTAAGGATGGCAGTATACACTTGTTTCGAAACGCCCTGTATAAGAGGGCATTTTAGAAGTTAGAATGAAAAAAAGAAACGACCAAGTGTTCGTCCTCAGGGATGAGAACACGCTCAGGTAGGAATCGATGGGGGGGGGTCGAGACCCTTTGTAACCGGCTATTCATTTTGCAGGAAGATCGTAGAACTGGAAGAGGAACTGCGCGTGGTTGGCAACAACCTGAAGTCCCTCGAGGTCTCCGAAGAGAAGGTAAACGCACCGATTCATTTGTAGTAGGGAAATACCTACGAAATCTTGGTACATCTATTCACTTTCTCTTCCATTCGAGTTCACTTTCGTAAGAATCGCGACAAGTACGAGCATCGAATCTTTCTATCGGTTTTTGTCCCGTCGATTAACGAGCAAATTTACAAGTTTCGTCGAATTAAATGCGAACTGATTTCAGGTACTTCGTAATACACGGAACTATTAATATTACGGAATTATTCGCGATAGACAATGCACTGCCAGTTACAGGAACCATTCCCTCGAACAATACACCTCGTAACGTTGTTCCCATTACCGTATTCTTTCCCACTCATCGCAGACAGCAAAACCTCTGCCTTCTGAGAAATTGCACCCCGCGAAAGTTGCCTCGAGCCGAAACAAAGAAATCAGGAAGGAAGAGCACGCGTTACGTACACTTTCAGTGATTAGTAAAAGCCATCGCGCAATTCGCCATGATCGGCGCGAAATTAATTCGCCGAAGTACGAAGTGCAGAGGTTTTGACAGATCATCGCGTTTGTCGTAAACGTGTTCGAGGAGATGGCGTATAAAATTCGCCGCGCGAGTAGATCCGCATGTCGAGGCGATAGAGAATTTTCATCCGAGATACATAATGCTGACGTTACTGTACGTAGGCCAACCAGCGCGAGGAGGAGTACAAGAACCAAATTAAGACTCTTACCACTCGTCTAAAGGAGGTACAGATCCTTTGAAGAGTGTTCTGCATCTCATTTTGCCAAGTGTGATTTGTTGTCGCGAGACGTTGATCGATTTCTACTAAACCATTAACTCGTACACCACGCTCGCCCCTTTCATCTGTGCATCACTTCTACCAACAACCATCGTTTCCTTTCATTACTTGCGTGTCTCAGTATTTTTTTTTTTTTTTTTTAAATTTTTGTAACCCTAACGTGTGGCTGTTTTTTCTTTTTTTGCGCTTCACTAAAACTAGGCGACACAAAGAGAGGAGACTTTCGTGGGGCAGGTGAAGATACTGGATAGTCAATTGAAAGAGGTAAGTAGTCGATGACTCGAACCTGAAGTGACACTGGAGGAGTATTTTAAGTTCGTGACTTCCCGTGAAAGATTCAGAAAACTTTTTTCTTTTCCGCCGGAGCTACGGGTTCTCCTTAATTTTATAATCCTGTCCGGGGTAGTTGAATCGAAGTAGATCTCGATTCTTTTGTACAAACTTTCCCTTCGTTTTGCACATCTTTCGCATTTCAGTCGCGTACCGATATTTTATATATTACGCATAATTATGGATCACGGACAGAGGAGTCGTAGAGTAATCATTAATTGACGTTTAATTAGCGTTGAGCGAGAGTTAGAAGGATATTGGTATCATCAGAGTTTGCATTACGAAGGTACGAATATTGGAGTGTTGAAGTTTTCTTTTGTAACGAAGATTGAATTAACGATAGAGACGTTAAAGGAACGTGCATAACTGACTAACATTAATCACAAGTTTATTGGAGAAGAAAGAGTTCGAGCATGGAGTGGAACTTTACTAATAAGAAATAACGAGATTACTGTAAAACCGTCGATTTTAAAATGGCAAACAATGCTTCTCGACTTTGCTATTCTATTCGAACGTGATTTACCTATGCATAATGTGTTTTGTACATTGCTACCGATGTACGCGTGAAATTTTTAGACGCGCAAAGTTTTAAAATCGACGACAGATCACGTGTAAAGCGATACCATTGCGTGTATTTACCTATTCTTCCTGTTTCCATAGGCTGAAGCTCGTGCCGAGTTCGCAGAAAGATCCGTGCAGAAACTCCAGAAGGAGGTCGACAGGCTCGAAGGTGCGTATTCATCAGACCTTCTCATTCATTTCATCCTTCAGAATTTTTCGTTAGGGAGACTTTTATTTGCTCGAAGAGCCGTTACGAACTTCCTTTCAATTCGATCATACCGTAGAAACATTTCAGTTGGACTCTCTGGCATTAGACCTTACGTTCTTTAAACACTTAGCATAAGAGAGAGAGAGAGAGAGAGAGAGAGAGAGAGAGAGAGAGAGAGAGAGAGAGAGAGAGAGAGAGAGAGAGAGAGAACTGCAAATCGAGAATTGAATATCAGAGGGAGCAGAATATGAAAAGTCAGGCTGTACTATTGGATAGCTATTGGATAGGGATTCATCCGTACCCATTGAACCCTTACTTGTTTCCAAATTCACGGGAAATTAATTCGTACCAATTCGTTCTACTAAATAATCTGATCCCAAGTAACCATTTTGAGTGTGATACACTTACGAGGGGAGGAACAGTGGTTGGAAGCACGCTTTTCCAACGAGTCGTCGAAGCTCGGTGAAGTCTGCCCCTGCGGTTTCATCTGCGATTCGTTGAAAATGCGTGCTTGCGCCTCCGTTCCTCTTCTCTGTTAAGGAAAAGAACTCACCGACGGTCTGGATAGGCTGAATCTACAGAGCGATTCCCCTCGAATTCCAGTCCGATCGACTGATTCTGCTCCTCCGCGTCAAGCATCATACGTGTCGCTCCCGTGAAAAGAACGAATCGCGGCCCCATAAGCCGTCAGAAGCGTCTAACAGCAAGCGGCGACCACTGACGATGCAGTCGTGGTCGCGTGTGACGTGTGCATATTCACCCCAGTTCTCTAACCGGCGACTGCAGTTTTGCTCTGTGGCTTGCGTGTGCGTTTTGCTCTCCCTCTAACCAGTAATCTTTCCAGACGACCTTGCCGCCGAGAGAGAGAAAAACAAATTGCTCCAGGAGGAGATGGAAGCCACCCTGCATGACATCCAGAACATGTAGATCGTGTGTCTCGCGGCGGACAGAAAGACAAAAAGAAACTACACACACACACACACAAACACACACAATTTTATAGGACACGTTTCGGAAAGAGGGGAAGGAAACGAAAGCCAAAAGACAGACGCATCCCCACAGTGGGAGAACACGGTCGAAAACAGACGCCGGGAGAGAAACGAGAATCGAGACACGTTTCGAGAAACACGCTGTACGGCGCGAGCGCTTTTGTGTGTGGTGCACACCCTCCCATTAACATATACGGACATTAAGAGAGAGAGGAAAAATATGGAAACCATACGCGGTCTCTTTAGGCTAGACTCACGACATCTCCCCATTGTACGCCCATCAGCAACGCGCTGGTTGCGCGCTTCTTCTCCGTGTGTATGATGCTCGTGTGCGTGTGTTTGTTGCATGTCTGTGTGTTTTGCGCGCGCGGCAGAACGAGAGATAAAGGGTGCAGAGCTGAGATAGGGAGAAAGAGAGAGAGAGAAAGAGAGAGTCGATGACAGATGGAAAACGAAAAAGAAGAAAGACGGAGATAAAGAGAGAAGAGAGGTACGGTGCGGTTTGTCAAAGGGGATTCGAAGTTCACTCCTCTTTGCCTTCGATTTCCTTTTCTTTTTCTTTGGCGTTTGGGTTTGATGTGTCCGAGTGGTTCTTTCCTCTTCAATATTTTTTTTTTTTAATAACGCTGTTCCCTCGAAACGCGCGACGTTTTCGATTGAATCAATTAACATCGTCGACGTTGAGAGACTAACCGTGTGTGTACCATCAAGTGTCATGTAGATTGGAGACTTAACGGAAACTCAGAGAGAAAAGAGTAACAGAATAGACGCGAGACAGACGCGGAAATAATCGATCGGAGCGTGTACATCGGGAAAGAACTTTCCAATCGACTCTGTCAAGTATTCTGAGCAGCTGGTGCGCTCTGCCACCGTGCCGCGTAATCTTCCGCAACTGATTTCCTTGAGACTGTCGCTACGTAATTGCACTAGATGACTGTATGTCGATACACTGAACTGATAATGGCCGCAGGTAAACCGTTGACAAGGTAACAAGTAGCTTTCCCAGAAAAAGCGACCGAGGAAGCTCAGAGGCATTTGCTTTTAAAATATTCGATGCACCTGGCAGAACGCAACTTCACCGAAGAATATTTAATCGATTCGATCAGGCGAGCAAGTTTTTTCTCGGTGCAGATCCGCGTCGCGGGTCCCTCGATCCGGAGAAGAGAAGTGGAAGAGCGTCGCGTGCGCTCTTCGTCGCCTACATTCCGTATTCCCGACGGCTCAGCGTCCTCGAGAAGATTTTCTTCTTTCTTCCACGCTCGTTCCCTCATCCGTGATGATCTTACACGCTTTTTAAACGACGCTCACTGCCAGTAATCCTAGCTAGGAGGCGAAACTCATCGGAATTTGCAATCCCGCGATCCTCGTTGCCGGGTGAAGTAGAGTATTCTTAGAGCTTAGCTCGCGACCTAAAACCTACAATCATGTTTCATCGAGAATATTTAGCGATAGAACAGAATCATCCGAAACTCAGAAAGAGATTCCTTCGTAGAAGCTTCCGTTTCCTCGGAAACGATGGCACGAAAGAGCATCTTTCTACGTTTTCGATTCCTGAAATTGAACCGCGTGTTCTGAGATCTCTGCGGAGATTAGACTCGCGTGGATCGAGATGACGGTAATGTCGGGGCCATTCCTATACGCGAGGTTTGAAAATTCAGCAAATCGTTGGAGGCGAACGAGCGTAGATCGCGCGGGCCTCCGCGTCTTCTCGCTCGCGCTGAGCCACTCGATATTTACCGATCGTGCCTGTATATATTTAATTATACGAATAATGATCACGGCCGTATCGACGCCCCGGAGCACGGAGAAGCGTTTCGTTCCGCCGGCTCGGCTTTCGATTCCGACGAAACGAAAATGCCCGCTCCAGCCACACACACACACAGACACTACCGTACGCAGGCCAAAAAAAGAAAGAGAAAAGAGAAGGAAACAACTTTCACTTCGCGTCGCGTACTTCGTCTTGTATTATTCATTACTGCTACTGTTAATTAGTATCATCTTTTATCGCTACCGCCACCACCCCTCCATATCACGGCGAGCATCGGGATGATGCCGCGCGAAACTCTCCTCCCCCTTTGTCATTTGCGAAGAAACGACCGGTTTACGAAGGTTCGGTCTACGGTAACTGCCCGAACGCGTTCAGCCCCTTCGACGATCCATGTAGCGACATTTTCCTGCAGCGAAGTCTTCTCGGGTGTCTTTTCGAGGCGCGTCTGAAAGGTCCGCCGCAGAGTTGATCGATAAGATACTTTTTGTAAAGTTTACGAAGAAGATTCTGTGCAATACTTGCTGAGCTCGATAGGTTCTCCGGTCCGCATCGTGCAGTTTTATTTCAGAGTTTACTTTTCCTTCCATACGATAATCTCGCGAATCATGCCTTTTCGACGAAACTCGGTTTGCAATAGCGCACGATAGATCTCAGAAAGCCACCCAGAAGAGAGAGTTGCGAACACGTCCTCCGGGAGAACGTCGCTCGAAACGATGAAAGCACAATAATTACGATACTCCGCGCGTCCTACCGTTCATGGATAATAATGAATTTTTGTTATTCCCGTTATTTTTTCCCCCTCCCCCCCCCCGGAGAAAGAGGAATGCCGAGGTATAGAAAGAGTAAACGAGGAAACGCAGATACTTGAGTTCACGAGAGTTTTAGTTTATTAATTTACTTAATATTAATAAAATGAACGAATACGGAACGATAATAACACTAATATCATTGTAATGATAATGATTATTATATATATTGCTATTATTATAAAACTGTTTATAATATATATTTTAATTTTGAAAAAACAGTGTGTCGTTTGTTTTTTTGTTGTCGTTGTGTTCTCATACTTCTGTTTTCAATACTGATCTCCGCTAACGTTAACACACACACCCCCTCCCCCGCGGCTCGTTAACAATCGATCCATCGCGGCCACGCGATGATAACACGCTGCCCGTTGTGTTAGAGAGCCGTGTGTGTAGTTGTTGCATGCCACACACAACAGAAGGACTGCCGGTACGTATCGATGAAACAACGGTGAGTAAACTAGCTTTTCCTTTTTTTTTTTGCTATTTATATAAAAGCCTCTCGTACAATGCCCCATTATCTCGCATGATCCTTCCTTCTTCCGGTACCGTCGTTCTTTGACCCTCGTGGTGCGTTTAAACGGGGACCTGGATACCTCGGTTGTACCTTTTCGATGACAGGAAAATTAATTATTTTCTGCTCCCCTCAGAGAATATCACTCAACTGCTAATTAGAAAGATTTAGATGTCTTTCCTTATGCCCTCTGAATTTCAATGACAACGCATCTTGAAGGGAACATTTAATGGACCAACTAGAAACTCATTTGGCATTGCAGTTTCGTCATTCACTTGCTCGCAGAACATCGATTTCATTCATCTTCACGCTACAATCGCTTCTCATCCCCGTCGATACTCAGATACTAGGCTCCGAGTCCCAGCTCCTGTCCGCAAAGCTTCGAATATAATATTTTACTAAACAGTTTAGTTTCACGTTAGAGCGAACACCTGGGATCTGCTCGAAACACACGGCTTTCGAAGCAGACCATCCCCCGGATGAGGGGACGAACGCTTCGAATAACGATGCAAATGCTTGCAGATGAAATGGTGGTTGAGAAGGAGAAGTTCAAGGAGATTGGGGACGGCTTGGATCAGGCATTCATGGAGCTCTACGACATCTAACGAGCCACTAACCAACCCTTCTAACGCTTCGACCAAAACAAACAATACAATCAAATCTGCAGATACCTTTCTCACAATCTCGCTTGCTCTTAACACCTTAATCCGTAAGTTACTTGCGAGCTTTTTAACCCACTTACTCGCCGCTAACGATCAGCAGCTTCTCTAACTCGTTTCAGACGCGGCTTGACAGTCTTATCCGCCGAAGCGTCTTATCACTGGCCGTCGGGGACCGATAATCCTCGTATCGCAGATACCCCGACATGTCCAGATAAATTTCTGCTAATATTAACGTCATTCGAAGCTTCAAACGCGTATCATTCTTTCATTTTACGCATCCACTCCTTGCCACGAATTCACGACCGTTGCCGCGCGACGTTAAAGTCACTTGAACAGACGCTTCGCGAAGGCAAGGAGTCGGAGAAGCAACATTTTCATTAGCACAGTATCACGCGATCATTTTCATACGGATAAATATATTTGTCTTTCACGTTGTAAAAGATATAAAAAAAAAAGAAAGAGTGGCGAAAGGGTCGCATATTCAAGTTTGTTGGATAAGGATTATCTGGCGTTAAGCCTGAGGCTGAAGTGTATCAGGGTATCAATTATTCAGGGTACTTGTACGTTTATTCATCTGTCTAATGAACACGCATTTCGTTTCAGACGAGCTCGTACACGAGAAAGAAAAGTACAAATACATCTGCGACGACCTGGACCTTACCTTCACCGAGTTGATCGAGAAGAATTAATTGATAATCGGCGATCGAACGTGTCCATCGGCTTGTCGATTATTTATTCACCGTCCGGATATGCGATCACGGCCACTTTACCAATCCGGCCGACCTGCTTACCTGTAACTCTTTGTTATTGTAACAGACAAGAAAAATTTACTGCGTTATAAAAATACGTTCCGCGTTCCCCACTTCCGGTACTCTCTTCTTTTATTTTCTTTTTTTTTTTAATCTATCCACGACAGGACACCGTTTTGCATTCTCAGGATGTTCCCCTTGTCTTCGTGGCTCTTTATTTTTCTTCTCTCTTTTTTTAAATTGATCGACGATTTCCTTGATGTAGAAACGTAAAGTCGTGCCACAGTCTGTACGTTTACTCTTCGGGCTTTCCAATCGTTTTAGAATTATTTAACACCGTTACGAACGTACTCGGTAAGTACTTATCTTCGACGTCGCGCGATCTTTCTCATGGATAAACGAAACGCAACGTCCGCCCAATGTAACCAGACGAACAAGCAAATAAAGATCAAGCCCACTGAGAGGTTTGCCCTTTGTTCTTGCGAAAGATTATGCGCCGACGACCGCAGGCATTATCTTAAGGCGCCGTTCTATCGGAAACGCTTCAGGCCAAGAGGAAGCAATTACGTTACAATAAAAGCATAAAGAAGTAACTCACGATGCCTTCAATTCTTACGAACCCTCCAAACAACTCACGTCCCTCTGGAAACATGTTACCCTAGAACTATCTAAAACTCTGCCCCCGAGAACGACAAGTATAAAATTCTAACAGCCTCACAATTCGTATATCACTCTCCCTTCAAATATACAAGATCAGCATGAATATTGAAACCGGCTACTTACGAGGGAAGATCCCGAACCCGGAAATTCAAAAAATTCTGAAACTTTGTGAATATGTAGGGAAATTCCTCCTGATTGCAACGAAATTTTTGTTTGCTGGCCAAATTCATTGTAAGGGGGTGTAATTGACTCCTGAAAATCCGGTTATTTTCCGATTTTGTACTATAACTTGTGAACTGTAACATAATTTTTTACCAAATGATAGATCTAATTAAAAGAAGTAACTTTTGTCTTGAAACTTTCTTTCTATCTCTTACAATTCGCGAGTTATAACACAAAATCGGAAAATAGCCGAATTTTCAGGGGTTAATTTCATCCTTAATTTCGCCTTCGAGTGAATTTGGGCAGCAAACAAAATTTGCGTTGCAATCAGGTGGAAATTCCCTGCATATTCACAAAGTTTCAGAATTTTTTGAATTTTCGTTTTCGGGATCTTCCCTTGTTAGTCCCCGGCTCCTCTACTAATCTAAGTACTTTCTCTCTCTCTCTTTCTCTCTTTCTAATAGAAGTTGATAAGCTGTCCCAACTAACAGGAAAGTCTAACACCGTAATTCCAACTAATACCAAGTTCCCTCCCTTTTGCTTTGCAGAAGTGGTGGCAAACGAGCGCTGTAAGTACAAAGCGATCGCCGACGAGATGGATCAGACGTTCGCCGACCTGGCTGGATATTAGCAGCCCAGGCTGATTCTCTGACGAGGGTGTAACACACGTTCACACACACACAGACACACACACACAAGCATACGTATAACTACATGTATTTAAAACGAGAGAAACGAAAGATTCACGCTACGAGAAAAAGGACACTGCCAGCACGCAGACCCTTCATCGCACGACGCCCAAAGAAGGCGCCGCCGACGGAGTCGAGGGCGAAGAGGACGGACACGACGCCCAGGCGTCTTCTTTGTGCCACCTACACAGCGCGGGACGTTCAATGGATCTTTGAGAGGATCGACGCGATCGCCGATCGATGTTTACCTCCGACGGTCTCGCTTTAGAATCTTAGGAGGTACAGAAAGAGCACGGAGGATTTAGTTTCGTTTGAAGCTGCCGGGCGAAGGGCAGCGGTGTCTAGACATTCCACGGTAGAGTTTAGTTTCGATGCATTTTATACATACCATTTAAGATTTGCGGTGTTTGAGACGCGACTCTTCTTTTTTTCTATGTTTTTACTGCGATGTGGGAGGCGAAGCGTAGGGAACTTGGCAGGGATTAGCTCTGAAATCGTCCCGATGCAAGGGATCTATAATGTTCTCCGATTTCTTTACTTAAGAAGCTGCGAGCTTCCTTTCCTTTCGAGCTTCCTGAATGATAGAAGCTTTGTAGCACACCTTCTTCATTCGCAATTGTCTAGTTGAAGTGTCGAAGGAAAATGATTTCTGTTTCGCGTTACCCTTCGCGCAATGATATTCTCGAAGACTTTGGGATTCTGTTCTTCCTTTAGTTTATGTATTTGCACACGACACTGTGTCAAATTAAGGACCAACAGTTAATCAGTATTTTCTCCCGACCTCGGTGCTTAAAACTTGCTTTCCACGACCACTAAATCGAGTATCTATGCTCGACCGCTGTGTAGGCATTCCCTCGTTGCATGTCACCCCCTGCGACTCATATCCACGTGTGTCCTGCACTCCTCGCCGACGCGTTCGTCGTGAAGTTTAGCTTCTCACCGAGTCGGCAGCCTCGCGTCTCGTACCTGCCACCAGTTTCTCCGCAAGAAGCGGCTGTACTTCGTGCCAATTAACGACGGTGGGGCTTCGTGCCTCGAGACGCGAGCAAGAACGGAATCGAAGTTGGTATTGTATGAATGCTGGTCGAGCGCGGGAAACAATTAGCGGATTTCTAGGAAGGTTTCTTCATCGATCAAAATCGATAAGCAACGAAAACGCGACGATTGGGTCACCGGTGCTTGATGAATCAAGGATGACCGCTGTTTCGTCGATAGGATCGAAATTATAATTCTTATAAGGCGCCTCGTAAATTGTACGCGACGTCGAATGTTACAGAGGATACATAGTTTTGCTTCTGCCTTCCGCCGTGTTTCATCGGCGCGACCGTGCGGCTCGGCCCGCCGATCGAATTAAGTCGTACACATTAGCATTTCAGTTCGCTGTTATTCATTATCGATTAAGTTTCGCGATCTCTGTCGCATGCTTCTTCGCTTGTTGTGTCCCATAACTGTTCGCAAAGCCGCCGCCGCATTTCGGTTGACACCGAGTAGCTTCTGTACGAGCGAGACGGACGTTTGCCACAAGGTGCGTTGCGAACGAGACGCTTGGATCATGATTGCTTAAGATTACGTTGCACAGGAAAATCGACTCGACTGCGTGCAGCCCGTTCGATCGATACTGGAATATTTTCCTCAGCCTTGCGGCGTCGCTGTGATCGGATAGCAAATTGATACGACAGATCGGAAACGATAGCTCGCGTTTGTACACTTTTGATAGCTGAACTTGCCAGGCTTTAGAGGCGTCACCGCCGGAAGCTGATCGCGGCAGGCTTTGTACCAGAGTTGGGCATTATTACCACGCGTTTCATCGAATGATTCTCGACTCGCGAGCACGTATCTCCTTGCGCTCAACTTTCGCGACACCGTTTGTTCACCGACCTGTACTCATCACGCATCCAAATGAACGATTACTCCAGCAAACCTTCATCCGAGCGAATCCGCGGTCGGCGTGATCGTTGGTTCGATCGAATGGAATTTTGCCCAAGTCTGTTACGTACGGATCCAGCTGAGAATCGAGACCGCGCGCTTATTGCCGCGACTTCGATCGTATACGACGATTTACCCCTTCTACTGTACTTATATCACTTTCAATAAATGTGCATTTTTTATACCTGACCGTCAGATCCATTTACTCGACTGTTCGCCTCGCCTTTCTTTCAGTTGGCCGCTCTTTCTGTTCCGCAAAGATACTTTAATTCACTGCTCTGCTTGCGCAAGTTTCTCTATCCTAGATTCGAAGCTTCGCTGACTGAGATATTCTAATTATCGCGAGCATAACGCACCGCAGGTAGACCACAAACTATAGAGTGTTTGTTAAATAGTACACAAGTCCTTTTACAGAGTGACTTGGATCTTTTTATCGCGGAGGAGAGGAAGGTGAATGAGAATCGGGAGACAATTTACATAACATATTTATTGTTTATGATCTCGTATCATAATATAATTATTATCTGTTTAAACAACACTAATATATATATATCTATATATATTTCTGTATGTTTCTCAATTATTTAATCGTAGATCGTCTTTATCGGTGTTCTAAATAATTACAAGAAGGCAAAAATGAAATATCTGCTAACATGTTTCCAAAAATACGAATATATCTTCTCGCGGTTATCACGAAGTCGAGCGACGTCCCATGCGCGCGTAACAACATTGCTATCATATAGTTCCTTTACAAATAGTATTATTTCTATACTCCTACTCAGGTAAAATGCGATTGTAAATACAGTTTCTCGAGGAATCGAATTTCCGAGCGGACAGGCAATTTCGAAACACAGGGGAAGAATGAGAAGTGAGAAGGGGGACACAGATACTCCGCGATGGTGACACGATATTCCCGTTACGTCGCTGACGAATTTCCTCGATTACTATATTATCTGTACATTAATCGGGCATCAGGCTGGTTATAAAGCTATCTACGATGATCGAGACCATCGCGGAGAACAATCTCGTATTGCTGATAATCCCGCAATTGTTCGGAGAAGCGATCGAACCCTTCCAGCGCCAGCCACGTGTAAAATATAACTCTAACCAAATTCTAAGAAGTTCAAAAAACGCGGCTCCTTCAAACTCGCGTATCGTACAGCAAGGATATTTCCACCGCTGGGAATTGGCGAATTATGATCGAAGGCTTGCGTTTCCTGAATCGTCGCTTCAACTACCGCCTCTCGTTAAGAATACGCACATCCCAGATCCTTCGATAGTTACCGAGCGGAGCCGCCGTTGCCCGGCACTGAAAGGATTCTAGAAAGCCGTGGAAGCATCTCAATACGCATCGCGTGTGAGCATAAAACTTAACAGCTATTAGGTAAATGTTGGTTAATGTCGTTAATTAGTCAAAGAGGATAGAAGTTTCCAAACGATCGTTACTTTCTTTCGTGGATCGGATCGAGCTGGCAAGCGTGACGAAACTTTCGTACCGACGATAGTACGCACTTCGTTATTCTAACTAGACTCGCTTTCAAAAAGGAGAAGAAGAAAGAAAACTGTTTTATAAAAAAAGAATCGCTGCCACCTCGCAGCGACGCTCAACGTTTGTTCGCGAATCCTTTCCCACATCAAATTCTCTCATTGGCTCGCGCATAGTCGCCCTAATTAGAGGTTTACGTACATATTATAAGGCACATCGTTGTTCCCTTTAGATCACAATGAACGGCGTGGCGCATCTTCGGAGCCCAAGCCCCCTCTACGATCGTTTCAACAGTTCGTTATCTAACTCCGCGAATAAACAGCAATTTGCAAGTGAACGTCGACGGTGCGCGAACGAAACACAATGCTCACCACGGTGGAGGGGAGCGGTGCAAAAGCAAAATGCAATGGACAGAGGCTCGAGAGTGTTGCGAATCGCTTAAAGTGAAAAATCATCGACGGTGCATGCAATTGTAAAAATATCGCGTCCTCTGCGGGATAAAAGAGGATCATAATAGCCGGTGTCCAGAAGGAAGGGCACTGGCATCTTCCAGTCTGTGCCGCGATCGCCGACTGACCCATGGCTGCGACGGAATGAAACGTGGAATCCTCGAAGCGGCGGAATGATTTCGAAAGCTCGGAACCGGTGAACGACGCGGCGTCGGTGTCGCGGCGCGTAGACCTTAAGGACATTACCCGCAAGTGAGAATTACTATCAGCGAAAGGCACTGAGGCGTTGCTCGCGCGCGAGGCGAGCCGGAATTTGGTCCCAACACGGAATTACCTTGCAGTTACTGTCTTAAATGCAAAAAAAAAAAACGAATGCGGGCACTCGGTCACGAGAACGCCGACGAGCAATTCTCATCGGCTGGAACGGAGTGCTCTCGCGGGTTAGCGCGGCGCGCACAATGCGCCCCGAGCCCGCTAGACCCTTCTTGTACCTCTGAAAAAAGGAAGACGGACGATTCCATTGTAAACGCTGCGAGCGAAACGAATCGTTATCGGGATAATAAAGAATCCCTGGGCTGGATAGGCTCGGACATTCGTCCTCCGCCATTCGTCCGTTCAATCTCTTCCGCTTCTCGTCGCCCGGCTGCGCGTCGATTCTACGCAGACGCTCCTCGAATTCTAAGCAATCTCAGAGATCATCGAAGGTACGACCGAGTTACGCGCGACGGGATGGAGGCGTCTCCTTCAGCTGTATCATCCCCCCCCCCCTCCTCCTCCTCCTCCTCCGCCCCTCGACTACAGAAACATCCTTCGTCGTACCTTCCTTTTCTAGAGGTTCGCGGCGATCGAGTGCTGGATCGAGGCTGCTTTCGGTGCGCCGTCGTTCCTTCGTTCAGAAACGGCTCTCTGCCGAGCGGCCCCGACCGGCGCGACGGAGGGAAACGAAGAAAACGACCAGGACACGTTAACGCGGCGACGAGGGGGTGTTAAATCTGCGCCGGCTCTACGTAGTTCGCGGGCAACATGCCGTGTCGTCCTGTACGCTGTACCAGACCAGTCATCCAGCCCTCGTCGATCGCCGTACAGTTGACGATCAGATCGCCGTCGCAGAAGCTCACCTCGTCCAGATCCTGGGCCTCGTAGTCGTACATCGCTCTGTACACCCTCTGAAAACGAGAGAGGACCGTACGCCAATGTCGATTCAATCAGTTACAATACGGGGAGGGAGAGGGAGTCTAGGGGAGGCGGGTGGTATTTAGAAATTGTGAGCCGATCGTCCTTACAATTGGGTTTGGAGTCTCGTGGGCCAGGTATTCGGGGCTATTGAAGGAACTCGGAAGCAGGGGCTTTTGCTTCTTGCCTGCCCGGTCGGAAAAGTTTGCTGGAGGCTTTCGTAGGTGAAAGTATTTGGGTGCTGTGAGGAGGCTCGGCTCGGCGCAACTAGGTTTCAAATAGATTTAATAGATCGTTAACTTACCCCGACGTTAGTGGGCGGTGGTGGTGGCGGCTGGTGTTGTGGGACGTGATTGTTGTTCGTGGCTGGTGTCAACGATCCGTAGTATTCGTTGACGGGGTCTATGTCCGCAACCGAGCCGATCTTTCTGGTCGGTGGGTTCGTCACTAGAACGATTCATCCCGTTTAGGTAAGATTTCGACGAGACAGAACGTCGAGGCGTGTCTTCAGGGTAAGTTAAACCAAGTACGGGCTCCAGCAGTTGGGCTTTCTAGGTATCACCGATAGCACGTTTAACGCCGTGTTCAACGAATGTTCGCATTCCGTACAACATGAAAGGTGAACAACTCGGAAGCGGTTGCGAGTGAATCGATGCAGTGAGAGCGCAACAAAAAAATATAAAAAAATACATATTTGCACAAAACAGAAATTCTTTCTGACCAGCCACCGTTAACCACAAACGACTTTCTCGATTATATTATTTCACATAACAAAAAAAAAAAATGACAGAAACGTGCACCACGCGTTAGGGGAACGTAACATGTGTTTGATTTAACTCGTCAGTTTCTATGCCAGGGAAGGTAACCATCGATGTCACAACGAAAGTGATCGAAGTGTATCTATATCTATCGCTCGAAGTAATCCAATTAAAAGGCAATCTATTAAAACTGTTGCCCGTTGCGTAACTTGTCAGCCTATATGGACATTCGCAGATTAAAAAGGGGAAAGATATAGACAGTGGTCCAATGACTATCTCCACCTTACATATCCTCCTTAGTTTAAACAATTAGAAGGAAGTGTTTCTTACAATAGTTGTATGATAGCATAGTATGGTGGTAATATTGTTCTATATTGTACTGTATACTCTTCTCGGCTGGAGGTGTGTGACGATTTTAGAGCTGAACTTCGTTTTTTCAAAGGAAATGTCATACTCATCTCAAAATTTATTATTACCTACAGTGGCGTGCAAAAGTATTCGGCCACCTTTTAAAATTGCATAACTTTTTTAAAATTAATCCTAACGACTTGAGTTTTTTTGAGAAGTTAGAGGGATTAGTTTGCTAAATGATGTGATCCGTCGGTTTGAAAAAAATACACTTGTTCGGAATAGCAAAAAAATAGTAAAGGTCGTTTTTTAAACTTTTTTTTTGTGAGCCTGTAATGGAAATTCAAAAAGCCCGTTTGTAGATTTAAGTAAGTTATATACGTGCCTAAAATTTCATCAAAATCGGTTAAGGTTGCTCCGAGCTATGAACTCAAAGATCGCAGAATAAGGTCGAAAATCGCGAAATTCCCGAAATCAGTGATTTTCGACCTTACTCTGCGATGTTTAAGCGGTCATATGTCAGAGCAACGGTAACCCATTTTGATGAAATTTTGAGACACGTATATAACTTACTTATATCTACAAACAGGTTTTTTGAATTTCCATTACAGGCTCACAAAAAATAGTTTAAAAAACAACCTTTACTATTTTCTTTTGCTATTCCGACCAAGTGCAATTTTTTCAAACCGACGAATCACATCATTTAGCAAACTAATCCCTCTAGCTTCGCAAAAAAACTCAAGTCGTTTGGATTAATTTGGAAAAAGTTATGCGATTTTAAAGGGTGGCCGAATACTTTTGCACGCCACTGTAGGTAGGATAAAGGACCCAATTACTGACACTTTAAGCATTGACATTGACATTATCTTATAGTCTTGTACTTAAAGACTAAAAGTATATGTTATTCTTGTTATTTATTATTGTTTAATATTTTTATTTGATGAACAAAATTTGGTGGATCTTAAAACTTCGATTTTTATGTATAAATTCCAACAATTTCAAAAATATATTTCGCGATCTATTACTGACACCCTTCAAATATATTTGGCTGAATTACTGACACCCCAATTACTGCCAGCTAACCCAATACTGTTTATCTCATTTTAAGGTTGCATCGTTTCATGAACATGAACAACTACTGCTATGACAGTAATACCACAATGCTTGAAACGCTTGCACCAATCACTGTCACCCAATTAATAAGGAAAAAGACTTAATGAATCGTTGATTTCGGATCTTTATTACCTTCTATGAATGCTTATATTATTTAAAACATTTTATTTTGTTATGTTAACAGCTTAAATATTACAATTACAGCATTTGCTTTAAGGATGTATTGAACCTATTTTCAAAATAGTGCCAAGTTGATGAAAATTTGTGAGATTGTTCTTTTTAGTCTCGCTGATGTGCTCCAAAAACTTTAAACGAATTCACTAAACGGTTACTGAGTTATAACGATTTTAATTTTCACTGATTTTACACGTACTCATGGAAAGAGACGATCTTGACGGATAAACCATCTGAAAAAATGTTGAAGAAATAGTGCCAATGTTTTCAATTTTTTTTTACATGCAGTATATGGGTAGATGAAAATATCTGCCGAGTTTCAATTGTTTTCACTACACCGTTTTAAAGAAATAAATTATAACTTGAGAAAATTGTGAATTCTGGGCATTTTCACAGCCAAAAGTTTAGCAAATAATGCTTGAGAAAGCATTTGTAAAGTGAAAGATACCTTCCTAGGAGTAAAAATAAGACTCCAACTGACGTTCGAATTCCTTACATCTAGATTTACTATGCGTAAGACGTAGGGTGACTGATCCTAATATCGCCACACGCTATATCTCGCAAAGTAAGCTCTAAAATTTATCGGTTATGCACTGAATTAGTACCTAAACATATGTAGGAAGACATACTGTAATTGCAGCATCATGTGATCAGCAATTACAGAAAGAGAAGTATTTTAGTGAATCTTAATAGTGTAAAAATTTATTGAACTACCACAATTTTACATCACATTCGGAGAAGGTAAGTCTAATAATTTCGTGAATGCAAGAATATCTACTAGAAATACCTAATTAATGATGTACTTCAGGAATTAAATCGATTCAAATATTTTCCGTAGTGAAAATAATGTATTTCTTTTAGCAGTATGGGTGTTCTCAATACCGCCTACCGGAGAACAATGGTTTCGATGTAATGTTTGTTATAGGTGGGGTTACGAAATGTGCCGAGCAACCGTAATAAACTTTATTTGTCCAATATGTACATCGGAACGTAAAAAATAAAATATTTTATAAATCTATATTTTTAAATTTCTATATTTTTCTAATAAAAATGAAATCAAAGATGCATAAAAATACATTTATAGAGCAAGAAATAATAAAGCACATGTGAAAATGACTATATATATAAATGAAAAAGTGATATATATATATATGAATCAATATTTCTTAAGTTGGCGATATTAGGTACACTTTTTTCAGGACCCGATTTTTGCATGTCTTACTTTTGTTGAGTCCTAATTAAAAATTTGTAGGTTTCAACGATTCTAACTTATGCTACATGAAAGATAAATAATTTCTCTTTACTTTGATACGAGCTGCATGCAAAAATATCAATTATTATTCAATTGACAGCGATTTAACTTTTGCCTGGCGATATTAGGTACAGTCACCCTAGATATTCAAGTATTTCAAATTTTATATACTTTTGTCTGGTATTGTACGTCCGATACATCCTTAACGCCTTGTTTTCTCTTTCGCTAGTAAGGAACTCATCGTTTTCACTCTCCCAATATCCGCTTAAAATTTTTCATCGTTTTATCCAAATTATCGAAGAAAAAATTAACTACTGTTTTCTGTATCGTATAAACAACAATTTCAATTGTATGCTACATTTTTTGT
The DNA here is from genome assembly GCA_947577245.1 of Andrena bucephala. Lineage (NCBI taxonomy): Eukaryota > Metazoa > Arthropoda > Insecta > Hymenoptera > Andrenidae > Andrena > Andrena bucephala. Next base: position 116,595,879 of record OX387715.1, read on the forward strand.
ATGCATCATTTCACAAGATTGATTCGTTATTTTACGTAAAACAGCTGAGGGTGACAGTAATCGGGTAAGTGGCAGTAATTGGGTCCTTTACCCTATATCGAAAACCGTCACAAAGAAATAAACATTTCCCTCGCAACAACGAAGTTGGTCTCTAAATCTTCTCTACACCTTCGTAAACAAAGAGCACGTGCACCGATCGTCGCATGACGAACAGAAAGTCAGCCGCGATCGGTTCCACTCCTACCTACGATCCGCGGGATGATCCCTAGCCCTCCTCGAACGCGAGCGACGCGTTTCAACGTTTAACGCGCGAAATCGTGGAGAACTTACCTGGTCCCTTGTCGCTCGTATAAATCACAGTGGTGGCCGCTTGTCTGGCGGAATAAGGGCTCGGCCGCGCCTCGCTAAGGGGATCGTAATCGGCGATCCTACCTGGTGTCCTTTGCACCGGCGAGCTCGCGCTTCTCGCCGCGGGTGGATTCGCGTTCACGCCCGATGCGGGCGCGATCGTACCGTCCGTGTACTCTACGTACTCTAAATCCAACAAATCACAAGCTGCCACTGTATACGCTTTCAACAACGATCTACGCCCAGGGCTAAATGGCTAGTAAATAGTAAATACTCGAGGCGATCTTCTCCCGACAACACGCTACTCTAAGCGAATAAAAAGGCTCCGGGGACGTAACACTGGGCAGATGGGAAGAACCTTTACTACACTATCTATGATTACTAACGGGTTATCGTACTAAAATTCAGTTGCAGTCAGTACAGAAATGTGCTCGAAACGTATTAGCGACACAAAGGATTAAATCATTAAACCATGAAAGCGTGCCAAATTGAGAGCCACGGTAAAACAATAGTGATTATATAATAGTGTGATTACAACAGGGGTTGCGTTCCGACACAGTGTCATTAATCCACGATGGAAGTAAATACGCAGCCTGCGTCGAGGATCGTGATCAAAGGCGATTCCTTCTGAGAAAGTCGGTCCAGATACACCGAACGCATCCTTCGCACCAGATTTCTATTTCGAGAAAAGTAAACTGCACAGGCACATTAACGAGACACATTAACTTTCAGACTTTCTATTGTCGCTCGTATCGCGATCCTCGCCACGCTGGGCCGCGGCAAAAGTCTACTCGAGGGAGAAGCAGAGATAAGCGTTTGCAGGTAGTCTCGTAAGCTACTTCCCATAGTCCTGGCAATTGGCGGAAGAGTGGACGCGGTGATTAGTCGTCGTTGCGCGGTAGAATTGGCGACAGAGCTGAGCGACACGCTTGGGGTGTCTGAATGGTTTCGCCGTTCACCAAGCCGCCGGGGATGGATTGCAATAACATTTAAACGACAGAGAGTGCGGTTTCACGGCGAGGGCGAGCTGGTCGATGGTAAGAGAAGTTTAAAAAAAGGGGCGACTCGACTCACCAATTTGTTCGCCGTTCTCGCCGGTCATCGTCCTCTTCTGCTCCATGATCGCCTTCTTCTGGAGCTCGCCGTGGTACGCCACGTTCGAGATGATCTTGCTGTTCTGCTTGATCCGCAGCGTCTCCGGGTCGTCGGCCACCTGGGTGAACTTACCCTTCGCCTTCTCGAACTCGGCGTGATACTTGACGTTGCTCTGGATCTTCGTGTTCTCCGCGATCCGCTTCAGCTCCGGCGTCTCCGCCATCGTGGTGGCTTTCGCCTTTGGTATGTGTCTGCAACAGGAACGTCCCCGACGGATTATCGGCACCGCTCGGCGAAACTTTATCGTAGGAGAAATCGATGGTCACGACGCGTTTAATGCATCGGCGATTAATTAAAGCCTGGGTAATTGGAGGCTTAGGGAAGATTAATGGAGTTCAAGGTACGCCTCTTTTCGCCGTCATGCTGAGCATTCGGTCTGCCGGCTGCGTATCGTGTTTATAGAAAGCCAAAGTCAATTTCATTCGATGACACTTGAAATTCAATGATTTGTAGACTGACTGGCTGGGCCGGCACTGGAGAATTAATTGCTTTTCCTTTGCTACTAGTTGGCAATCTTGGCGCGAAGTTTATTGAACGTGTAGCAGGACTTGGTGGATAGAAGTGTTCAATTGAGAATGAATACCTACTTTGTTTAAAGGAGAACACCAACTGTGACGGCCGGAAAAGTAAGCCATTTTTAAGAATTTTTTTCAGGAATAATTTACACTTTTCGCAGCAAATTTTGATTACCTATCTTTAGTACGCTGTTTTAAGAGACTATTAAAAAAAAAATAGAAAAACATCCATAAATTTTAATATATTAATTAATCTTCTAGACCCACCCACGCGAGCTGGTCGAATGTGTAACTATGGAACAGCATGTCCGAAATCAAATTTAATTTTTTTTTTATAAACTATATGAGTGTAGTTTCCGTTTTACGTACGGATTCTTTAATTGACAACAAATTTTTTGAAATACGCTCGGAAAACTGTCCATCTTATTCGCGGATTTTCGAAACTTTTCTTCTAAAGCGTACCATTTTTACAAAAATAATTTGTTTAAGAAATCGGTACGTACTACGGAAACTACACTCATATAGTTTATAAAAAAAAAATGTAATTTGATTTCAGACATGCTGTCCCATAGTTACACATTCGACCAGCTCGCGTGAGGAGGTCTAGAAGATTAATTAATATATTAAAATTTATAGATGTTTTTCTATTTATTTATTTTTATATAGTCTCTTAAGACAGCGTACTAAAGATAGGTAATCAAAATTTTCTATAAAAACTGTAAATTATTCCGGAAAAAAATTCTTAAAAATGGCATACATTTCCGGCCATCACAGTGGTGTTCCCCCTTAAGGGGGGAGCCCTATTTAGGACGGCTAGAAATGTGGAGATTCTTGAGAATTTTTTTCTAAGAAACTGTTAAACGGAACTTTTCTAAACTTTCAGGGTATTTTAGTTCACTTTCAAACAATAAAAATTATCTTTTACGTTATAAAGTGTTCGGCGGAAATGGAGATATATGAACACGTTCGTTAGGACGCGCACGCCGGAGTTGCAAATTGGCGACTGTAATGGTGGCCCCATTTCTTCCCTGAAATAAAAAAAAACCAAGGATTTTCTTATTTCTAGTATAATTACATTGTCGATGAACCTAACAAACGGGAAAAAAGTTAAAAGTTGGCAAATTGGTGGGACTTGAAAGAAAAAGTTACGATTCTGCCCCAAGATATTTCGTACTATTTATGGAAAAAGAGTTGTTCAATACAATTTATTTATCAATGTCTCAGGTTCATCGACAATGTAATTATACTAGAAATAAGAAAATCCTTGGTTTTTTTTTATTTCGGGGAAGAAATGGGGCCATCATTACAGTCGCCAATTTGCAACTCCGGCGCGCGAGTCCTAACGAACGTGTTCATATATCTTCATTCCTACCGAACACTTTGTAACGTAAAAATTAATTTTTATTGCCTGAATGTGAACTAAAATACCCCGAAAGTTTGGAAAAGATCCGCGTAACAGTTTCTTAGAAAAAAAAATTCCCAAGTATCACCTTATTCCTAGCGTCCTAAATAGGGCTCCCCCCTTAAGGTAACTAACGCAAAGTGTTTCGTTAAATTTATACTCTTAAATTAATCCCCAATCTGCTCAGTGCAAAAGACCAAGTGCGCCGTCAAGTACCAAAGGAGAAGTATACAAAGTGCATAATTGCCATTCGCCGTATCAGAACACGGTGTTCAATGAACCACTAATTATTCTACAATTTGTTTACACTCGTGCGCTGGCATTCGAGTCAGATTTCCTTTAGAACACGATCGTCTAGATCCCAGCGGACCGATTAATTGCATCACGCGCAGCTAATCGATCGAGTTCCCTTTGGTACCGATGTCCGGACGATCCTCGAAATGTAAATTTAATTACGCGTCGAATTTCCCTATCTCGACATCTTCCCGCGTCGACGCGCCCGACAAAATAACGTTGAAGTTTAATTTACAGCCCCTTGGAGCACACAGCGCAGATAGTGATCGCTGCTTTTATCCAACCTTGCGATCCTGCGTGGAAATGCCTGTTCTCGTCCTAATGGCCACTTCCTCCGCGGAGAAAATGTAGAAATCACGGCGAATAAGAGTTTCGAGTTGAACGACAAGCGGTCAACGACGCTGCCCGCTATCGGGAACATCCTTTGCGAAGCCGTGTTGATAGTGATACCGCGGAGAAGAGAATGGAGGGAAGGTCGAGAAGTGGCACGCTGAAGCAAACCGTGGTTCTCTTCGCGCCGAGAACATTGCTTTCGATATTACCCATTATCAGGGCTTGAATAGGTTCCGAAAATAACTGTTTCAAACTGTTATGTAAAGGTTCTGACTGAAAATGTTATGAAGAACCTTTATTCTGAATAACCGTTATAAAGAACCTGAATATCCGACTATATAACTTTTATTTCGTAGATTCTATATAAGTTCCAAAACGGTTGTAGAACCGATTTAATAAATTTTATTGTTTAGGTTTTACATAAGTTCCAAAGCTGTTGTAGAACCGATTCTTGTAACGATTGTACAAAATTTTATAGAAAATGAAATTGTAACATATTACAATTATAGACTACTGTATATAACCAAATTGTTTAAAAATTATTATAAATAAGTAAGTAAACAAATTTATGGAATATATTGAACTAAATTAATTGTTAATTCGATGAACCCATAAATAATCCATGTATTAGTAAGTTCGAAAGATTTATTAATGGATACTTATATTCAAGAAGATAAATTTTGATTTTTATGTAAATCACTTATATATAGATAAGCTTCTTATTGATTATTTTCTTTATATATAAATCATTTATATATAGATAGATATATATATAAGTACATAAATAACTATATACATATATATATAAATAATTTATATATACATACTTCTTTAATTTATCCAATAATATATATATATTTATATGTACATAATATATATCTATATATTGAATATATAAATATATATTATGTACACATTTGTACATACATATACAATTAACAGCAATTTCGACAACACAAGTACGTGTGGAACGCTTATTTTCGGCGTTAAAGTTTATCCTGCCCCCTCACCGTTCGTCAATGAAGCCGAACATTATAGAAGACATTTTATTAATCCACCTAAATATGCCAAAGCTACCACAAGCAGGCACTTAAAAAGTGCAATAAATATTTAATACCATAGATCGAAACTTTTATTTGTCAAGTTCATTTTTTCAATTGGGAGTCACCTCACCATCAGGATCATGATTCTGACAACATATTAAAATATCATTCAAATCGGTGAGCTAGACCTTCATCGGTATAACAACCCAACATTTATATTAACGAACACTTCATATTACAGGATAATTGTATATGTATGCACAAATGTGTACATAATATATATTTACTTACTTATTTATAATAATTTTTAAACAATTTAGTTATACACAGTAGTCTATAGTTGTCATATGTTGCAATTTCATTTTCTATAAAATTCTGTACAATCGTTACAGGAATCGGTTCTATAACCGCTTTGGAACATATGTAGAACCTAACAAATAAAAGTTATTAAATCGGTTCTATAACTGTTTTGGAACTTGTATAAAACAAAAAAAGGGATAGAGCTATATAGGAACCGTAACTTAAACTTATATAATCTGATATTTAGGTTCTTTATAACGGTTATTCAGAATAAAGGTTCTTCATAAATCTTTCAAGAACCTAAATCTTTATAATAACGGTTTCAAGCCCTGCCTATTATGCGTTGTATCTTCAAAAGAATACCGCGAAATAAAGATTCCTGGTACAAGACTTACTATCTTTTGCATCACTCTCACCAGGGCTGAATTAAAACATTTAGAGGCCCCAAGAATTCAAGTGCTTAACTTAACTTAAAAGATTTTCTGGCCCCATATACAGGGTGATCACTTCAACGCAATGTACGAATATCTTACGCAATTTTCGATAATTTGACTAAAGAGTGTTTCTAACAGAAGTTAGATTTTAAAATTCAGAAAATTTCTATTCTTTCCTCTTTTCTTCCGATGTCTTAAACACGTGCTTATTTTGCATATCGTTTAATCCAGCACTCAAAAGATTTTCAGGCCCCATATACAGGGTGATCACTACAACGCAATGTAAGAAAAAACCTTACGCAATTTTCGATAATTTGACTATAAAGTGTTTGCAACAAAAGTTAGATTTTAAAATTCAGAAAATTTCTATTCTTTCCTCTTTTCTTCCGATGCCTTAAACACGCGCTTATTTTGCTTATTGCTTAATCCAGCACTGGCTCTTACCCACTGTTACCCTGCGTTCAATTCTAATTTTCTAACTAATTGTTACGATGCCAGAACGAGCGATATCGCGTGGACAATTACTAAAACGTCCTACGGAAGAGATGCAAACGAGAGGCACGGGCGTTAATTCGCCGCAAGGTCTCTTGGTCTCCCGACGTGTAGAGTTTCGGACGTTCTGCACCGTAATTCCTGCCCGCCCGGCGATGAGGAAATAAAAGCGAGCCCGATCGCAGCCGGCCGCGTACACAAGCCGCGGTGTATCGAGGCAGAATGGTAGAATTATAAGGTAGTTAGCGGGGAGCATATTAATTAAGGGGTGCAAACGGTGAGACGACGCGATAAACGTAATCAATGCGCATAAACTAGGAGAGAACTTGTGCGCCGCCGACGATTGCCAGTTAATTGCGCAGTCAGACAGGGCGCGTGAGAAGATTCGTTTGAAAATTCAGCGCGCGTGACGGGGGAATACGAAATCTATCACAAGTGAATAGATTCTGACAGACGGGCGATGGATGGAGTTCCTGCAGTTGTACCGCGGCGGTTATTCAATTATCCATAATCAGAGTCAAAGTGAAAAGGAAAGTACCTAAGCAACGGGGCGGTGAAAATGGGGGAAGGGCGCAGTCGGGGACAAGCGTGGCTGGATAGAAACGTTTCGCGGAACAAGCCTCTCGATTTAATCGATAGCGGGCCAGTATCAAGATCGAGAGCAGCTTTGAAGGAGATGAAAGCGCGTACCGGCAAGCCTGCCGCGAGAGGGTCGACGCGGACGACGCAGCGGCGCGAAGGCGAGGCGAGAAGCGGCTTCGTGCGGAGAGCGTAATCGAGATTTGTGTCACGAGTCTGTTTCCCATATACGGTAAGCGTAAACGTTGTCTACCCTCGGTAATTGTGCCGGCAGAGTTACGCAACGCGTCGTTGCGCCGTGTACGAATAATAGGTGCGCGCACAGTTCGGGGCCTTTTGTCGCGCCCGCCTCGCGGAGCGCGGCGACGGTGTTCTACATCGCGAGCTGTTAACGCAGGCAGAACATTTCCCGTGGCAATCGCAGCGCTTTTCAATCTGCTCCTCGAACACCGAGGCTGCATCCGCGAGATGCAGGCGTCGATGCGTCTCACGACACTCGTGACATTTAGCGAACGCGCCAGGCGCGAGATATTGCTGTATTGTTCTCTGTACCTGGGCTGGTTGTGGGGTGTCGCGATTAAATCGGCCCGGGTGAATATCTCCGGAGCTTTGGAAAGCTGTGGGAAGCTACGGGGATGTGGGAGGAGGATTCTGGACCCCTCGCGCGATCATTTATTTCATTTAGATTGAAGTGGATTATACAGCAGGGTTCGACAGAGTTCTGGAACTTTTCAATAGGTTCTATTTGTAACATGGACCGTGGAACTTTTGTAAAAATGTTCTCACATTATAAGTTCCTATGAGCACTGATGAAGTAAAAGTTGTTGAAAATAAAAGTTCCAGTTGGAATGGTATTTATAAAATGTAAAAATAAAAATTTCTCTATAACAGAAACAGATGTTTTGTTCATCAATATTGAACAAGTTCCCAATCGTTGTAACAAATACTGAATACTATTCAATGAACAGTACTACGACAATAATAAATAATTATTACAGTTAAATAGATATTCTGAATGTGTTATTTAATTGTAATATTTACCTACGTAGATAATTTCTATGCTGATATTATACAATTTTTGTGTACTTTGGTTCATGTAATTATAAAAAAAATGTTATTTTGGTATTATTCTTGACAAGTTCTCTTTTCTGTTCTGTTGTGATTTTCATACATTTTATTAAATAAATGCGAAGAATATATTATATTGTTAAATAAAACTACTTAGTACCTAATAGTTCCGTACTTTTCTGTATCTTATGGAACCTGTTTTTTAATAAATGTTCTAATATAACTGTTTCCATGGAACTTTTATTATATAGGTTCTAAAATATCTGTTCCATGAGAACACTTTCTAAAGAAGTTCCGGAGGGTAACATTTCTTTCAATAAAAATTCCACAAGAACAGATATTTTCTTAAACGAAACATATAAGTTCTAACAGAATTTTTTTAAAAAAGAGAGTTCCAGAACTTTTTCGATCCCTGCTATTCAGTACCGTTAAGGAACTAGTTTCTGATAAGTTTAGAGGGCTTCCCGCTATAATATTTATTTTTAACCTAATGAATCTTTAAACCATAGACTTCTTTATACTAAAAGTAAAATTATTGTTTATACTTTATGGCAAAATTGTAAAAAGTTGAAAATAAGTATAATTTAATTATTTATAAGGTACGGAATAATAAGGTGGCTAGGAACCAGTTTTTGATCAACTAAAATACATGGGAAGTAATTTTTTATCAGGTCAGGAACTAGTTTATGATCATTTGAAATACATGGGAACTAATTTCTTATCAGGTAAGGAACTAATATTTGATCAGATACTAATACTAATTAAAAAGAAAGTACCAAACAAACTTACTTTCAGTATTATACCATCTAAATTTATTTTTTTCCTAATTTTATAATGTCCTAACCTATTTTTTATTCAGGTAATCAAAAATTAGTTCCACAAGCAAAAATTGAAACTAAATAATGATCACTGACTTTTAAACCAAAATGATACATAGAATACTAAAATTCTTGCGCTACGCTGTAAAGTAAACTATTGTAAGCAGAATGTATGAAAATAACCTTTAATTCCGAAACAACCAGCAAAGAAATCGACTGTGGCGTCGATGGTGATCTCTTACTTCGAACAGCTTCCTTCAAGTGGGCTACCTTACACATTTATTTTCACGAAAACTAACAATATTAACTGCTTTCACAGACAACACATATTTTTGAATTATTAATTTTTATGTTAGTAATTATTTAAAACAATTATTCATTGGCATAAACTTAAAAGAACGATTTATTTCATGAACTGATAAAAAATTAGTGCCTGATGAAGAACTAGTTCCTTAACGGTAAGATGGAGACGGATTAGGTGAACGAATTTGCAGAGGGCTGGAGATTAATGGCAGCGGTATCGCATTCAGGATCGAGTCGAATAGGAATGTCCGCAGGATCGAGCGTAGGGATCGCCGTGAACCGACCGGGTGATTCATAAAACGACTGAATACATTTATTCGCGCGTTGTAACGCAATGACTAATCAGTGCGCTGGTAGTCACTCCGCCCGCGTTCTGTCGCGCAGATAGGTAGGCACACTTGAACTCTCGTTGCATTCTTGTGCGGTTTTACATCGGACGCGTGTCTGGCAAAACGTGCAGATGGAAATTCAATGAGAGGTAATCAAATCACTTTCCATTTTTTCTTTGTACAATCATTCTCTATCTTCTCTGGAAGCCTCTCTCTCTCTCTCTGCCTGAGCGTTACAGAGCTACAACTTTCTTCTGCAAATACATCGTTCCTATTATCTGTCCGCGATAGAACGTATCGTATGCTCGTGGACAAAAGCTTCCTTGGCTTACAAGGTGTTTACAAGGCGCCGATAGCGTACACGTGATTTATCGAATCGTGCGACGCGCGCGTATATGCGCGCAGCTCGTAACCAATGCACTGCCGGAGATAGTGCAGCTACACCTGGTTATCGTCGCGACGAGAAAGCGGCACCGTTTGGAATCGATACGCAGCGATAGGTACAGTTCGCTGATGCTCCCGCTCCGACATCCCATATCAAAGTGAACAGAACACCTCGCGCTAGGAAGACTACGATACACATTGCCGCGCGAGCTGCATTAACGAATGCACTTTTCCATACGGTCGTCATGCGCGCAGTGATACTTCCAATTGCCTAGGCCACTGGTCGGCAAACTCATTAGTAGTGTTCCTTCTCGAGAATTCTTTCTCGAGAATTTCTCGAGAAATTTTATAATTTCTTATTTCTCATTTCTCGAGAAATTACAGTGTTTCTCGAGAATCTTCAGAGTAGGAAAATTATTATAAATCCCATTTGTTTTCAGAAATGAATTTTCGGTTACTTCAAATTGTCTGTTAATCGTGAATATATAAACACATCTACAATCAGTAACAAATGTTAACAATATATACGAAGAATTGCGCGATTGTTTATAAATTTCTTAAACTTTTCTCTTTGTATCGCCGATGCTCTATATACAATTACACCAACATCCACTCAAAATGAAATAAATTTTTCCGCAGCCGCAGATTTTGTCACGAAAAATAGGAAGTTCGCTGACGCGACCTTAGAGGCATTGTGCTTTTGAAAAAAACTATTTTAAAACAAAAAAGTAATGTTTTGCGTTGCTCACATTTTATTTTAAATAAATAAATTTATCAATTATATTTAATATCTGGTTTTCATTTACACAAGTTTTGTCTAAGTTGGACAGGAATACAAATTTAGCTAAATATTATCAAAATTATTCCAAAAATATAAATTTTGCAATACTTTTGTAACTTCTTGAAAATTCTTGAGAATTCTCGAGAAATATAACGTAATTTCTCATTTCTCGAGATGCGAAAAATATCGAGAAATCAGGAACACTACTCATTAGTCAACAGAGGCAAATATCAACAGTACAACGATTGAGATTTCTTTTGAGAGCCAAATTTCTTAAACTGAAACTATATAGGTAGGTACACTGCTTATTAACTTAATAAACTTTAATTGTAGTTTTAAATCTTAATTAAACTATAGGTACACTCAATAAAACTTGATATCATACTTAATAATGATTTTATTTATTTATAAAAATTAAATTGTAATCATTTGTGGCAAGGCCGCATTCAAGGAGCCAAAGAGCCACAGTTTACCGACCACTGGCCTAGGCCCTGAGGCACTCAACGATCTTTCTATGTTTCTACAAGTGTTTGGGATTTTTAAAAGACTCACACCTTTTCAATATTGCAATTCTTTCTCGAGACTCCTACAGTGTTTCACTTAAGACGATTGCCAGCTAATAAATTTGTCGCAAGGACAATATATTTGGTATTTAATGGAAGGCAATAAAAGGAGTCCCGGGAATCGATTGCAAAATCGTGTAATTATAGGCGCGCGTAACAGAAACAGGTATCGTTGGCTGCGCGGAGAGCGACCGCAAGGTCTCCTTTTTCCAATCACGTCTTCCACCGGAGAAATTTTCCGCGACTGGTCTTATTGGATTCCGTTACTGCGGTTAAGTCGCGCGAACGGCTTCGGAACTCGCCGCGCCGTCCTGACCGACGGGAACGAAACCTTACTTCGGCCGCATTACTCGAATTCCAGCGAAGGCCGAAACGAGATTCTTGCCTTTTTCTCGCTGATCGACGTCGCGCGAATGCCGGCGAAAACGTCGCGGGGACCCGAATCGATTCGCGAATTAAAACGTCCAACGCCAGGAGGAACGATCGCCTAAAATGGAACCTACGCGATCGAAATCCAAAGCTAAAAATGGTATCGGGCAGTGTATTAATTAGACTAAGAAAAAGTAGCGATCGCTCAAGCGATTCAGGTTAAAGGAAGTGTATTTGAACTTGTCGCAAAATAAATTCTTTGCAGTCCAATGGCCAGGATAAATCGACCTTAACGTTTCGAACGGTGTTCAGAGAATGGCCGGTGCCCGCTCCGAGCAGCATCCTCGTTAAAAGCGTAACGTGCAATCCGTCGCGTGGAGCGCAGACGGAGAGTGTAACGCGCGTGACAGAGGGTTGTAAAATTACACAGGACCGACGGAGAGCCCATCGCTCGGCTCTGTATGGTGGGGTTCGTAGGTGCATTGTGGGACAAGGTCGGTTCACCGTAGCTGTGCTCTGTCGGGTCACGCTACGCTGGCCACCCCTTTTACTACTAGCTGTTAAATTGCTCCAAGTTAAAACTGCATCGCGACAGACGGGCCCTGATGCTTCCGGCCCTTTTTCCTCGGCCGAGCGGTTCTCACGTGAACCACTTGACTTCGCGAACGGCTTTCCTTCCCCCTTGGGACATTTCTTGCTGTCCGGCTAAGAGCCAGGAGGAGAAGGCTTCGAGAAATCACCGTTACATTCGAATCGCCCGTTCCTAGCAACAGTTAACGTTCACCGAGGTGTAATAGCTCTTCTAGCGTTAACGATCAGGTTTTTCGGGCGATCGGTTTGATGACGAGTCAAGGAACCTTGAGAAGGCCTTGGTCGAACGCTTCGCGCGCGATGGTATCATCAGCTCCGTGACAGCGACGATATCGGTAGAAGTATCTGTCTCCCTTATCACTTTACTTTATTCCGAGTGACGATCAACTTGCGCGAGCACACTCGGAAATTTCATTGTTCTCGTTTTCGGGACTTTGAAGAATGAACACTCTATTCTAGATACTCCGAGTCGTTGGATTTCTGGAAGGGCTTGGAACGAAAGACCGGCTTGGATCACTTTCCCGCGAAAACCGCGCGAAATAGCACAGAAAAGAGTCGCGTAAACGTGTAACGACCACCATTTTACGCTTCTCAGGTTTCCCCGCTTTGCACTTTGTTCTCGGCCCCCCCAGCCGTGTCTTATTACGCTAATCGTGACATTTTTGCCCGAGCCGCTGCCCGCGGAAGTGTCTACTAAAGGCGAGAAACGTGAGGAGGTTGGATAGAAAAATCGAAAACGGATTCAACGACCCGGGCAACTTGAAATTTCGTTCTCACGAGTGGAGACGTCGGAGGTGCAGCTAGAAAAAGCTGGGGGGAACGGTGCACGCGTAATGATTCGCGATTAGTGAAACGATTAGGAGCGTTTGAGGTGAACCGCACGCGTTACGCAGCCGGCCGCGTCGCGGGCACTTCTAAATAGAGAAGAACGAAGGGAAGTGACTCATTCGTGGTGAACCGATGACGATCCGCTTGGGGATGACATCATTCGCGGGATTTATTAAAATTTCACGGAGACGCGACGATAGACCGTCTGTGGACGTGGAAATTGAACGGAAGCAGGGAAAGGGGAGGGACTTCTTAATTACTCGCGACAATGTGACGTTCGAAATATACCGGAATATTATTGCTATATATACAGGCTCCACCTTTGACTATTTTATCTCTAAATTGTTGTTCGATTATTTACTGCTGCAATTTCGTTCCTACTTACCAGGGAAGATCCCGAACCAGGAGATTAAAAAAATTCTGAAACTTTGTGAATATGTAGGGGACTTTCTCCTGATTACAACGCAATTTTTGTTCGCTGCCCAAATTCACTCTAAAGGGGTGAAATTAACACCTGAAAATTCGGCTATTTTCTGATTTTGTGTTATAACTCGCGAACTGTAAGAGATAGAAAAAAAGTTTTAAGACAAAAGTTACTTCTTTTAACCCTTAGTATCATTTGGGAGCTTTTTCTTGAACTTTAAAGCGTTACTTTACTACTACCATATGTAAAAAGTGTCTTTAGGTCAGAAATACATTCGTAGAAATTCTACTGTGATACACTGTCTCGTATTGTTGATTACGATTCAGTGGCCAGGGCCACTGAAAGTACCAGGTAAATACTAATTTTTTCTATCAATTATTTCGGTTTTCCTTTTTGAATAAATTTGATGTCGAACGTAATAAAGTAACGCTTTAAAGTTTGTGAAAAAGCTCTCAAATGGCGCGCACAATTCTTTCAATTCGTGTAACACGGGTGTTACGCTATGATACTAAGGCCCTTATGATGACATTGATTCAAGTAATTTTAAAGATGAGTTGGAACAATTTTTAATCTTTTTAGACGAAGAAGACAAGCAATCAATTAATAATATATATATAAAAAAGCATTAGATATGAAAGGAAGTTTTACAAATGTAGAAATTATTTTGAAAATTTTGTTAACCATGCCAATTTCAAACGCACCGGGGGAACGCTTTTTTTCTTGTCTAAAAAGAATAAAAAATTATCTAAGAAACTCAATGTCGGAGGAAAGATTAAATAATATGGCTATTTTATATATATGTAGAGAGCGAGTTACTTAAAATTATTGATTGTGACGAGATAGTTAATAAGTCGGCAAAACAAAAAGCAAGAAAGAAATTTATTTAAATTTTTCACTTTTGTAATTTTAATGTTAAGTAAAGTTATATCATTTTTGTTGTTTAAATGTCTGATTATTAGTTTATTATACGTATAGTATCATTAATTATAATCATACTTTTTCGTATGTTCAACTATTAGTTCAAAACTTTGTGATTATAATTGTATTATTAACTATATTATACATACACTTTATTCAAATTTTATTGAAATTAAAACATTATGAGTACGTAAACTGTTTATGTGTTTAAAAATATGATTAACGTGATTTTATTTTTCCTGTCTTTCCCTTTTTTGTAACGGGCCCAATATTTTCTTTTACGCCCGGGGCCTCAACCGACCTTAATCCGCCTCTAAGGATTAATTAGATCTATCATTTGGTAAACAAATTATTTTACAGTTGACGAGTTATAACACAAAATCGGGAAATAACCGAATTTTCAGGGGTCACTTATACACCCTTAGAATGAATTTGGGCAGAAAACAAAAATTGCGTTGTGATCAGTAGGTAATTTCCTATATATTCACAACAGTTTCAGAATATTTTCTATTTCCGGGTTCGGGATGTTCCCTTATTAGTCCTGCAAACTATCCACTTTATAGAGCACCTAAATAGGTATCATTTTATCCGCAACTGCACTTGCACCCTATTTTCACTGAAAAGGGAATGAGCATCGCCCGATTACGTACTGCCCTCGAAGCTGTTCGTGCAAGTGCGTAGAAGACGAACGAAGGAGGCAAGCCAGCCGAACACGTGTTACCTTTAAACATAGGCCAAAGTATGCTTAATTCAGCGCACGTCCCTCGACGCACAACCCGGAACAAGTGTTCGAGCACGTTCACGAGCAACAGTACATCCCTGACGGTGAACCGTTTCGCTTAATTCGAATTGTTTTCGCGGGTCAACGACGTGGGAAAACGGCATCTGGGCGGAAAACGAACGATTCGCTTCATTTACTGCGCACGGGCCGGCGAGTACGCTCCAAGAAGCAGAATAAACTGGAAATTAAACCATGAGGAGAGCACGACGGCTGGGAAGAAATATGCAGGTGAAAATTCTGCACTGCCTGCTATACCATTTCCAACTTAAATTTCTACGAAAATGAATCTCTTCCCCACTACCGATTTATTTCTCTAAGAATCACCCCTTTCCAAATCGAGCCACCAATTGATCTTCACCCTGTGCTTTACTTCCACAGTTTTCGTCGGTCCTCAAGTGCCAGGCGACGCTGACGAAGGAGGTCAATCTATCGCGCGACGTGCACCGCTTCGTTGCTCATACATACGGGCTTATAAAAATTAAATGAACGATGGACAGACGCGAGAGAAAGGGGGAGGATAAAGAGGCAAGGGAAATGAAGGCGAGGGGCTGAGAGAGCAGACAGGGGAAGCTACCAGACGAATGAATGAATCTCACGACTCACACGTGTTCTGTTTTGCTTATTCGGCCCGTCGTCTGATTCGACACGCGTTCCCGGCACATGCACTGGCCTCGTTTCGCGTACCGCCATCACGTGGCCCCGAAATTGTATGAATTATATGATTCACTAAAGTAAGCGTTGATTTTTATTAGTTGCTCCGGTTGATTATTCGTACCTTTCCTAATCGTAAGCGTTTGGAGTTACTTGAACCGACTCGCACCAGTTTTCAAAGAGGATCTGCGGCAGTTTAAATGCTCCCTTCTTCTGCCCGCGATTCGAGCGGATCGCTGATGGCCACGCAAGCGAATTATGCGGCAGGAAAGACTGCTCGAGCGGAGAAATGCAGATTCGGAACGCGACGGAAAGATTTCGTCATCGCAGATGCTCACTCTGAATACTTTGCGAGTCACCGGTTCGCTTTACGGTAAAACGCTGCATAGCCGATAGCTTCCTTTGCGCGAGCAACGCGTACGCATCGGTTATTCTCGCTCGTGAATTAAGTTGTCGGCGAACGGGGGAACGGTTCTCCGTGCTCGGACGTGAAATGGGGGATAAAAGGGACTTGGCTGCTTTCTGGTGTGGCTACTTAGGAGCATCGCGATGGTTGCGGTGTGGGGAAGTCATCACGAAGAAGCGTTAGATCTCGCACGCTCCTTCCTCGGCCTTCTCCTCGTACGAGTACTCTTTCGTGTACGTCAGGGACCCCGAAATTGAGCAGAGCTTGAAATCAATTTCAATGAATCGCCTGACGATCAATCAAGTCGACAGACTCGAATAAAAAATAGAATACCTAGAAGAGAAATGTGCAGTTCGAATAGGCGTGCGTGGATTAAATGTAAAACGGGACAGAAACTTTGCCGTGCTGCTATAAACAGCGTTTAGAGAATTGTCGCGTGACAAGGATGCTAATAATTTCGCCTAATAACGTCCCCGTAATAATTATCCTTTAATATTACGTGCACTTTTGGCGTGGCAAAAACGGCGACGCTGATAACCACTCGCCGGATAGTCTCATGTATCGCGTATAACGATCCCTCGTTAATCAGCAGATAAGATAAGATCTGCGGAGCGGTTCTCATTAATATTCTATCGGGCAGCGGGTCGTTATTAGAACACGTTACCTTTCGCGGCCACTCGAGGGCCCTAATTATCCCCGCATGTGCAGCGAATTAGCGACGGAGGCAAAGGGAACGTTGTGTGCCCGACATCTGAAGCTACTTAACGCTAAATCACGGCAACTGTTGCGTTATACACTCTTGCGACCAGAAATTCATATCTATCCTCGGGGCTACCTTGCACAGATGGTTAAAGCTGTCTGATTATAATCCGTGGATAGGGAAACTACGAGAGGGTTTCGAAATCTTGAGAATTAATAGTCACAGTCAGGGGCGGATTTTAAGATTTGGCGCCCCTAGGTTAACAAGCGTCTGCTGCCCTCTTCGCGAAATATCAGAAAATAATTTAATTTAAAAAAGTCGAGACAATTTCAAAATCAATTCGACATGGCAACTCACATGTCAGTCGTTGTTAATTCGCTACGTGAAAAGAAGGGAATTGTTTTTAAAGCTATGTCAAGCCGGGGTGTTTATACCTTTTCCAATTTTCTTCACTCAAAATTTGCCGTGCCCCAAATTTGTCGCTCCCTAAAATTTTCCGTGCCCCAAATTTGCTGCTCGCTAAAATTTACCGTGCCCCAAATTTGACGCTCCCTAAAATTTGTTGCTCTTAACAATTTATCGCTCCTGAAAATTTGATGCTCCCCAAAATTGGCCGCTCCTCAAAATTTATCGCTCCAAAAAATTTCCGGTGCTCAAAATTTGTCGCTCCCAAAATTTTCCGGTGGTTCAAAATTTGTCGCTCCCCAAAATTTATCGCTGCTCAAAATTTGTCGCTCCCCAAAATGTATCGCTGTTCAAAATTTGTCGCTCCCCAAAATTTGCCGCCCCCTAAAAATTATCGCTCCCAAAAATTTATCGCTCCCAAAATTTGTCGTTCCCCAAAATTTGATGCCCCTCAAAATTTGCCGCTCCCCAAAATTGATCACTTCCGAAAATTTGCCGCCTTAGATAGCCGCCTACTTAGCTTATACCCAAATCCACCCCTGGCCACAGTCGTATCGAAGCGGGAGCCATTTTTCCAATTCGAATAAGAGTTAACGTTATCACGGTAAACGGGGCGAGAGGGGAGGAGATCGCATCATTGCTGCGAGGCAGATACTTTGTTTCGACAGCGCGATACTTTCGGATCCTTTCACCTGAATCCTTATTGGAAACGTGACCGTTGGCTCGAGCTACCGTGGACCACGGCAAGGACGCGGCCGTCTAAAAGGAGCCACGCTAAAAAGAGGATCTCCGTTGGAAAGGAACACGACAGCCATATATTATCCTGACCGCAGGACCGCTCGCTTTCGCTGCGTCGACACGCCCGGCATGCGTTTAACTATCAAAAGATTCGCAATACCGCTCGGAACGGCCGCGGCGACTCGCAGGGAACCGAGACACTTGGCGGCTGGCAAGAACGCCTCCAAACGCGCGCCTTGTCTCTTCGACTCGCGCTTTATTGAGTGTTATATTCCTGCGACGCGTTAGAGGCGAATCGCGTTAGACAGCGAATAGACAGGCGTTGATGCTTTCATTTCTAATAGGACACGCTTAGCGACGCGTAAGGTCCAGATTGAATTTCAGTCGAGTTCTAATGAAAGGCTAGCTAAAGCAGAGTTTCGAGTGAGTGTTTTAAGGGGGGACACCACTGTGACGGCCGAGAAAGTAAGCCATTTTTAAGAATTATATTCGGACTAATTTACAGTTTTCATAGACAATTTTTATTACCTGCCTTTAGTACGCTGTCTTAAGAGGTTATACAAAAAAAATAAATAGAAAAACATCCATAAATTTTACTTTATTAATTAATCTTCTAGATATAGTGTAACTATATAACAGGTGATCCGAAATTAATTTTCATTTTTTTTTTTTATAAACTATATGAGTGTAGTTTCCGTTGTGTGTACGGATTTTTTTATTAAGTACAAACTTTTTGAAATACGCTCGAAAAACTGTCCATCTTATTCGCGGATTTTCGAAACTTTTCTTCTAAAGTGCACTATTTTTACAAAAATAATTTGTTTAAGAAATCGGTACGCACAACGGAAACTACACTCAAATATAGTTTATAAAAAAAAACTGAAATTTGATTTCGGACCTGCTGTTCCATAGTTACACATTCGACCAGCTTGCGTGAGGGGGTTTAGAAGATTAATTAATATATAAAAATTTATGGATGTTTTTCTATTTTTTTTGTATAGTCTCTTAAGGGGTCATGCCTAGTTGACAGGCGTGATATTCGGGAATTTTTTGTGGAAAATCTAATGTATATTTTTTACAACTATTTGTTTATTTTAAAAATAGATATATTCAGCAACTCTCGGTAATTTTGTTATAGAAAAATATTAAAAAATGAACGAATAACTCTCCCGGAAGATATTTCTTTTTGCGGTGAGCACGATTTCTCAGAGCCGATCTTATAAAATCGAAAAGTGAAGAAGATTCTGTTAGTATATGAGTTTATCCAGTTCGTGAACGAAGGAGTTTGTTTTTAATGAAAACTCTATTTTTAATTCACGAAAAACGAACAATTCAGACATCGAAAAATCACGATTTTGCGTTAAACGGCCGCCATTTTGTCTGAAATCATTTTTTTTAAAAATCCTCCGTTCACGAACTAGATAAACTCATATACTAACAGAATCTTCTTCATTTTTCGATTTCAGATGATCCGGCTCCGAAAAATCGTGGTCACCGCAAAAAAAATATCTTCCGGGATTGTGGCTGTTATTCGTTCATTTTTTAATATTTTTCTGTAACAAAATTACCGAGAGTTGCTGAATATATGTATTTTTAAAATAAACAAATAGTTGTAAAAAATATATATAAAGAAAAGGTATTCCTTTAGGTTGATTGTACCGTGCCCCCATCGCCGGTAAGGTAGATTGTCGTAGGAGAGAGGTATAGAGTGATCTTGAAAAGAGGCACGTGTAAAGATACATCTTTGTCACGATAATTACGAATTAAAAGATTTAAAAGAGTGTAGAGAGAAACTGACTGTAAAGGAACAGACTGTAATTGTCGTTTCTCTATTTTCAGGTAAGGATTTTGTACATAGTGTAAATTAGAATGTAAATAACAAAAATAAACTCTATTTTCAGAGCAACACGTGGTCTGTTCATATTGGTAGATCCCTCTCGATCAAATAATATTATATATACATCAGATTTTCCACAAAAAATTCCCGAAAATCCCGCCTGCCAACTAGGCATGACCCCTTAAGACAGCGTACTAAAGGTAGCTAATAAGAATTTTCGATGAAATCTGTAAATTATTTCTGAAAAATATTCTTAAAAATGACTTACTTTTCCGGCCGTCACAGTGGTGTTCCTCCTTAAGTGTGCTCGATTCGATTTTAATGCTAATCTGGGGAGAGAGAGTAAGAAGGGAAGATTGTGTTACTTACGCCTCGCAGTATGGCTGTTTGTTGAAACCCTTGTACGTCCGCATGTTCAGGATCATTCCGCAACCCTGACACTTGAAGCACTGTTTGTGCCATGTCTGAAACAATCAAGGTGCAAAATTAATTACTTGGAGAATCACAGTGCTTGAGTAGATATCTGAAAAGGTAGAAGTTCCGCCCGAAATAGATCAAGTAGATAGACTCGGCCAAGTTTTCGTCAATTGAGTAAATTCTACCTAAAGATTCCTACATTCACTAGTGGAAAAATTCGCCAAACGTCGCCCTGGTTAGACAAAAGGATCTAACACGAACGACCTTTGCCACCCAGTTACTCATCGTTAGCATCTACATAGTGATGCATCTCAAAGTCTTTCGGCGTTGCATATCGTTTCGAGAGTTCATCACGTAGCAAAGACGACGCACTCTGACCCACCTTGCACGGGTTTGGAGAAATACAGTCGTTCGATGTCTCTTTGATAAGATGATCGAGTGGTCAATGGTTGATAAACGCGGTTACCGTTTCTTTTTAATCCTCAAGGTCGTCGAACGTCTAAGTCGAACCTCGAGGAGCTTGCCTTGGGCCTTGGACGCTTTCACCATCCTCTGTGCATCGCAGTCGTGCTGATTAGGAACCCAATTAATTTTGTTCCACGGAGCGACCGATACGTCGACGCGCGTCACATCGTCGAGCAACCCAGGGATAACAGAAGGCCGTTTGCAACGCCGATAAATGGCAAGGCTGCTGTGAGACGTCGAATAAGGTCGCGGATCTTAAGCAGAACGCCTGCGAAGGCCTCCACCCCGGCACCCGGAAAGAGAGAAATGAGTCACGACCATGTGAGTCAACTGCGATCGCGGTCAACAAAGGGTTATAATTATTCGCAGCGCCTCGTCTCGCGAGTTGTTTGTCTCGCGGGGACACGACCATCGTTTCTTATCGCGCAATTTTGCCGGCGATACTGTCCTGCCGCGTGCTGCGCAACGAATTACGCTTCGCTCTGACGCGGGGCGGCCACTTTCCTCGAGCACCTTTCGGATAACCAACCGAACGATCCTTTCCACTCTAGACGACTCTTGGGAAATATCAGCCGGGGACTTTGCAATTATCCCGAAAAGAACAACCCGGTCGTTCACACGGTGGGACTGGTTCGCTCCCAGAGGCGACGCAACTGCAGAACCCGGCGAATAGCGGCCGGAAACTGAAAGGCGGGGCCACGATCGGCGTTAACGATCGTTTCGAAAAGCCGGAGTTAGCTAACGGTCGCTGCGCGGTTACGGTGATTAATGGGAAAACGATCTCCCGCGATCGTTAATCAACTGCGTGGTTAATTAGACCGAGCAGCGGTGTTTGCGGAGTCGTGGAAGGATAAAGGGGAATCGAGTGGGTCAGTGGTTGCATCGTTGCATCGGGGCAGAGAGATGCCCGGCGTTTTCGTGAAGAGAAGAAAAAGGACTGCGCACTACTGTACCACTTCGAGCATTGCCAAGAGCATTCGCAGCCGCGGCACGTCTCGATTTCTAGACGATGCAGGTCGTCAGTGTCAATCCGTGAGTCGGGACTCGGGACGGCCGGAATGCAACGTAGAGCGAATGCAACGGTACCTTATTTGTATCGTGCTGGCAATGCTAATCGCGCCACGAACAACTCACGTCGTTCCCTTCGATCCGCGTGTCCACGCCGTCGGGCCGAGGCACGTGGATCTCGTTGCTTCAATTTACTTGCAATTAGTTAGCCGCGATTAGCGGTAATTACCGTGGCCCCACTTTCGAATGATCTCGAGGAACAGTTAGGCGCCGGGGAAAAAAATGCTGCGTTCGATTCGAGGTCGGCTTGCAATTATACGTGTCTCTACCAGAGAGACATTTCTTCTCGCAGTGCAATTTCTTCAGTAGCAATGCGGCGCCTTTAATTCTTCGTGGACGCTTAGAAGCACTCACAAGGGGGCCGCCAGGTTTGGCAATTACAGAAAATTTTGATACTTAGTGTACGTGAAGGTCTTGACTCGGACATTAATTTCCCAAAGCAGTAAGACGCGCTTTTCAGTCGAATTCGAGAAAATCGACTTTGAAAAATTCGGAGTTCCCTTATATACAGGGTGTTCCTCTAACTATGGTTAATACTCTAGGGGGTGATTATACAGGCAAAAATAAGACGAAAATCAAGAGTGGCGAAATTGCGGGAAAGGCTTCGTTGTCGAGAAAATCGACTTTGAATTTCACCCAGATGCGCGTGCATCGTAAGCACGTGCCCGTCACGCGCATACAATGCACGCGCATTTAGGTGAAATTCAAAGTCAATTTTCTCGACAACGAAGCCTTTCCCGCAATTTCGTCACTCTTGATTTTCGTCTTATTTTTGCCTGTATAATCACCCCCTAGAGTATTAACCATAGTTAGAGGAACACCCTGTATATAAGGGAACTCCGAATTTTTCAAAGTCGATTTTCTCGAATTCGACTGAAAAGCGCGTCTTACTGCTTTGGGAAATTAATGTCCGAGTCAAGACCTTCACGTACACTAAGTATCAAAATTTTCTGAAATTGCCAAACCTGAAGGTCCCCTTGTCAGCATCAACATTCTTATGAAAATTTAGAGACTGTTTGATCTGAGATGAATGCATAGAGTATGTAAAAAAAGACATTCTAAAGGGATAGTAAAAGATCAATAAAAAGCAAAGTGAGGAGTATATGTATTTCGCCGAGAATTGTGCACGAGTAAAGAAGAAATTTAGAGAGTCGATTGAAACGTCGAATCTTGAATAATGGAGATAGAAATAGTAGCAAAGGTGCCTTGGCATGCAACCGAGCTGGGTGCAAGAAGCTGCGGCAACTCGTGATTTAACTCGATTACTCAATTACAATGTTTGCACTCGGAGCGTACGCGCGATATTTGCAAACAGCGCGATGAAATTCGCTGGAACGCCGCGCAAGTCGCTTTCGCTCGTTTTCGGAATGTTTTTCGCTCGCGCGACAGCTGTTTCGCAACATATTTTATTTCCAGCCGCGCTGCAGATAGCCCGTAATCAAATATGCACAGTCCGAGACGATATTAGCTTACAGAGAGTTAATTACGTATTATTATCAAATCTTACGCGATACACTTCGAGTCGCACCGCGCTCGATTTCTCCCCAAATTATTTCATCGATTTCTTTACCTGCAGCACTCTGAAGCAGTCAAGTATCTATCCAGGAGCGGGTTTGGAGATTTGGCGCCCCTAGGCTAACAAGTGTCTGCCGCCCTTTCCGCGAAATATCATCAAATATTTTAATTTAAATGAGTCGAGACTAATTCAAAATTAATTCAATATGGCAGCTCACATATGATTTATTGCCAATTCGCTATATGAAAAAGAAGCGAATTGTTTTTAAAGTTGTCTCAAGCCTCTGTTTTTAAACCTTTTCCAATTTATTTTGCTAAAAATTTGTCGCTCCCCCAAAGAGTAACCCAAAAATAAGGCCTTTTTTCGCCTCTTTTTGGTCCCACGATTTTGGAACTGAATTTTGTGCCAATCACAACAAATTTTCAAGTTGAGGTGACAATTAGTTTCTGAGATTTGGGAAGTCAAAGAAGTGAAAATTCTTTAACGTGTGAGCCCATGCGCTTCGATGTACGAACTTCTATGTCAGTCCGATAATTTAAACAATTATTTGCACGGGTTTTGCTGACTGCTAACAACAAATTTGAACCTAGATTTTCAAAATTCACGAACAAAAAATCAAAATCAAGAAAAATAAATGTCTGTGTGATAGGTGCTTTTTTTAATATATCGTCCACCATATTGAATCAGCCATTGCGAGTTTTAGTGACTGCTCGCAACGAATTTCAGCTTAGATTTTCAAAATTCACAAAAAAATCAAAATCAAAAAATATAAATGTCCGTATAGTGGGTGCTTTTTTAATATATCGTCCACCATATTGATTTAGCCATTGTGAATTTTGATGTATTAAAAAAAAGCACACACACTACACAGTCATTTATATTTCTTGATTTTTTTTTTTCGTGAATTTTGAAAATCTAAGTTCAATATGTTGACATCGTTGTTGGCAGTCAACAAAACCCCTGGAAATAATTGTTTAAATTATCGGACTGACATAAAATTCCGTACATCGAAGCGCATGGGCTGACGCGTTAACGAATTTTCACTTCTTTGACCTCTCATATCTCAGGAACTAAGTGTCACCTCAACTTGAAAATTTCGTGTGATTGATGTCTCATCATACGGTATCGTTTCGCATAAAATTCAGTTCCAAAATCGTGGGACCAAAAAGAGGCTATTTCTTCGATCACTCTTTGCCGCTCTAGGCTGCAGCCTACTTAGCCCATACACGATTCCGCCCCTGTATCTATCAAAGTATCAAACGTGCCCCTGGACCTTTCATCTACCAGTTGTACCACGAGGTATCGATGGCCCTGCTTCGTATGCATCCTCGCTGCTCGTACGCAACGTTTGATATTTAACGAGCTGCAAAGGTCAGCGAGGATCATTTGGCTGTCATTGTTGCGGACGAGGCCCGCTTAATCCGACAGCAATTTGCTGGCGCGACCGAGCTTTCACTTTCAACGACAACGCCGATGCACCCGCGGTATAATTCCTCGCGCGCTTTTACCAGCTGATCTAATTTTCGCACGCCGCGCACTTTCTTCGCCGGCTGCAACGAGGGAAACGTCCGCCTCCTTATAGAGACCCCGGCTGTTATTTAACGGACGTAATTACGCGAGCAATTGTTACTGCAACGACCTCTCGTTCCGCGAGTGCGACGTGCGAGAGCTAATCGCGAGGAAAGCGTTCGTGACTTTAACGTAAAACGAAAGTCATTCGTTCCTCGCGGTAACTGACTTCTCGTGGAAACGGTTCACCTCCATGCGAGGACAGAGCGGTTTCGACTAAGGTAAATGTACCAATATCCGGACGCTTAAGGAATAGCGGAAAAATTTGTCTCCTAATTTAATTTGTAAAACCAGCATGAAATAAAATAATGTTTTTGAAATGTGGAAGATAACACAATATTATACTATTGGAAACTGAAAAAAGAAGTTTATGTATTATAATATACGTATTTATTAATGAAATTCGAAAACATGCAGATGTCCCATTAACTGAACAACCTAAAACTGCATGTCCCAATACCTGAATTATATCGTCCCAGTAAGCGGACAAGCTAAAAAAAAATGCATGTTCGAATTACGTACATTCACGAAATTCTTGTACCAGTAAATAAACTTAGACTTGTTTAAAAAAATATTAATTTTCTTGCAAATTGAACCATCTTAAACTAAATTTAAATCTATTTACTATTATAATAATGTATTATTATAATATATAAATAAGAAATGCTATCAATATTTTCTTAGTAAATGACAGAAGTGTCTTGACAGAAGCTTAAGAAATTTCTCGAAATCTGCTATGCGTACGAAGTGTGTTACAAAATAATTATTTCTACTAACGATTTTTAATTTTCTATAATAATGATTTTAATTAGTATTGCTAAATACTTATGCATGATGGTACTATTTTTTGTTTTTAATTATATTAAGAATGAAGCTTAAAAATAAATAAAATTCGCATTGCTGTTCAGGTACTGGGACATGTCCGGGCACTGGTACATTTACCTTATCGTAACGAAAGAAACGGGGAATCGTCGTAAAAGTTCCCGTTTAATTACGATTCGTTGGATCGCCACCTGCTTTAATCGCGACGCGAGTTGCGACGCAAGGAGAATCGTATTTTTTTTTCCCCCTAGCAAGAGGTGTCTAGCAGATGTTGCTCGCGTACGTAGAATAATTATTCGCGCTTTCGCAATAGCCAGTGGGAAACAACCGGATGCCGTGTCGCATCGCTGGCATAACAGAAATTTCTACCGGGCTGAAACCGCGATCCGGGGATCCCTGGAAAGTAAAAGGCTTTATTCTTTTAAAATTCTCGCCGCGAATCTTGGCGCTGTTGCCTCAGACCTCGCGCCACGTAATCAGCCGGGGATAACAACGCCGGGTAAAATTTAAAGAGCCGCCGGTTCCCAACCAGCCGTGGATACTGTAATAATTGTTTCCCGGGGGGCCGAATTGAAATCTACACGAAATCAAAATTACATGGGCGCGCGAGCTCGAGCGGCTTTAATTGCTTTAAATCGCGCAAGGTGGTCAAACGTGTCTTACGAGAATTAATGCGTCTGACTCGCTTAATTGACAGTTGTTGCTTGACTAATTAATGACCACGCGACTTATCAATCGATAGATTGTACCGTCCGATTCTCGATACGAACCGTTGGGCACGTAAGGATAAAAAGAGCTTCGTTTATAGAAACATTTGAGACCATGCGAGCCGGAAACGCTCGATTCTGCCGGAGAGAGAGCGCGCGCAAGTATTGGTTCGCGGCGCCGCCTGCATCGGATCGGCGTATTTTTGAAACGATGTAGGCGCAACAGGTTGGCAACTACTCCCACCTGTTGCAATCGTATGCCCGGCCCACGCAACGTGGTAGCCTCAGCCTGGAATTCGATTACAATTTCACCCAACTCTGTTACTCCCCAGAACCTGCACAACAGAACAAACAATTTACTTTCCAGCATCCACCATTTCGTTAGCAATTCATCGCGATATTTTTACACTCGTCGATTCCTCCGTCGGAGACGCGTGCAACTCGAATGCACTGTTTGCAGTGTTCCGAAATTCATGGAATTTAAAAGGAATTTTCGAGGATTTGGGTATCAGAGACGGTTAACTAAATGGAAACAGTTTGTGTCCCCCTTGTCACGTCTTAATTCAATAACCACGCGCGCTCAAACGATAAAATGGGGATACGAACAATGCTGAGGGTGGTGAAAAAAAAACTCACAGAGCGGTCCCTCTTCATTAATGGGACGTGGATTAATTGCTGCACCAGCAGGATGCGTCTGGCGGGTATGCGGGTCGGGCCCAAGTTGAAACGAGACCACTATTCGAATCGAGGGTTTGTATTCGGATAGCGAGTGATCGAACGCGTGCGGAAATGGGACGAGCATCGTGTGCGCAGCTCGATGCTCGGTGAAAGTCTCCAGAGCTGGATGAAAAACTGTGTAACGCGCGCGAGGACGAAGAACAACCTAACTGTGATATAAAAACGGTGCGGTCAATGTGGACAAGGTTACTCTGGCGAATTCTGCATTTGTTGTAGCCAGCTACTCATTGAGAAAAGGGGGGATCATACAACGCTAATTGTCTCTCACATATTCGCAATCCAATTCACATTCACTCTGGTGCCGCTCCAATACACGCACGCGAATCGAATGCGAATGATCGCACACCCAATTCCACCGCGTTGTACTCCCGCGCATGTGCCCGCGAAATTCAAACGGCAGCCGCGAAGATGAATTTTGAATAGGATTTTTCTGAATCCCGAAACGCCTCGTGGCGCGGCGCGATGAAACTTTCCGCTTCGCGCGGTCCAAGCGGCGCGGGCTATGCACGTAATTAGAAATTTTTCTCGATTAAGCTTCGCCTCGCTTTAATTGTCCCTCGTGCGCTTTTAATTCGCCCGTTCGGCCCGTTGACCGCGTAACGTCCCGCGGCGCGGCGTTCCTCGCCTCCTCTTTCCCTCGGGCCAAGTTCCTCCTCGCGAGGCGGCCGAGGCGGACGGAAACAGCATACGCGCGAAGAGCGGGAGAAAAGGACACGGATGCGCGAGCAAGAGAGAAAGGAGGCTTCTATACGCCATTCACAAGACCGCGTCACAGAGGCAGCGAGTAGCGAGAACAGATACGCGCGGAGGCTTTGGAAAAATCCGCGACAGACTGGAATCTTACGGAGAATTAATTATTCAAGGGATATCAGATCCCAGTCACTCGGCTACCAATTAAATCATCTGTACTCGGTGCTTAATTCGGAGATTAACTGTACACAGCACTGTATTTACGTTTTTGTACAGGTATGCTTATTGCGAAATTCCAAAGATATATGGTAAAATACATCGACTAACAAGGAAACGTTCCCAACCCGAGAATTCTACTTTTAATGAAACGAGGAGCAATATTATACACCTAAGAATTATTCCGTGTTTTATACTCTATCGCGCTACCAAAATAAAAATAAAGTTACATTAAAGAAACGCGATAAGTGAGTTGATAAACGATAATCAGTATCAAAGATAATCATTGGATTGAGGGTGAACTAATAGAAATGGGTGGGTACACGGGGACCGCAAAAGAGGCGCCAAGAATACACTCCTTAGACGAAAGAATACAAAGAGAAGCGTGGGGTGAATTTAGAAAACCAACGTGGCGATCTCGTATCCGGATACATCCAAATTTAGGAGGACCTTCGAGACCTACGATTCCTCTGCCGCCTAGCCAGCGAGAGAGTTCGTGTTCCAGCGGTAGAATGCCGCCCACGTGATTTAAGGCTCGCTAACTCGAGCTGAGCGTTAACCGAATCGTAAATGGTGTGCATTTCTGTCTAGAATTGCGGCTGGTAACGCTGACACGCTGGAACATGGCAACGTCCATCCGTGGCAGCGTTCGCGAATCGTTGATCCGGTATAGGGA
Source organism: Andrena bucephala (assembly GCA_947577245.1). Classification (NCBI taxonomy): domain Eukaryota; kingdom Metazoa; phylum Arthropoda; class Insecta; order Hymenoptera; family Andrenidae; genus Andrena; species Andrena bucephala. The sequence goes on from OX387715.1 coordinate 116,624,552, forward strand.
TGTACGATTACGAGAGACGAGAATGGAATAATCGCAGCGGTGCGAGGGGATGATTAGTTACCGCGCCGATAGTAACGAACTCGGCACGTGCGGTCCTCTATGCCGCATCGGTGCACGCTGCATCCAGACATTCACCGTCAAAATAGCCCCGTTAACGACGTTCTTTCGCTACGAGCCGGTCGAACGCTTTTAAAACGCGTCATCTTTATATTTAGAGGCACAATATCCGCTGGAAGCTCAAATATTTGAGTCCCGTGTACACGCGTTCCGCGGAAAGTCGGTCGCCTATCGCGATTAATTTCCGGCTTGCGTGCAAGAGTCGTTGAATTCAAAATATAGAAAGAAATCGGGTGAAAAGCGTGGCTCGATTAGCCGATCGGGCCGAGAGGATTTTGTGCAGAGCGCGGGACGAGAGCGATGCGACAGACTACCTATTATGCCGAATGGAACAGGACGCCTCGGTAGGCGGAACTAAACGGGAACGGTACCATCCTGCGATATCTTTTGTAAAAAGTCCTGTCGCCGTTCCAGGCGATTCACTCGCAGCGGGATCCACGGAGACACGCCGTTGAAAGGAACGTCTCCGAAACGCACAAGGGAACCGAAGAAAGTTAAGAGAAGGTTTCTCGAGCGTCGGTGGCGTCGAAACGCAGGCATAATGCTTCGGATAGAAGCAGCTTGTCAACAGGCATGGACAACGAAAGAACCTTATCTGACGCCCGGGATTAACGGTTTAATTCGACAGAGCGCGGTGCAAAGTTCGGTCCGCACGAAACTGGTATTTACGCGTAATCGCGAGCGAAACAATCGCGCTCGGAACGAAAACCGTGAACTTTCTCGCGAAACTTGCGCAATGGGAAATAAAATCGTTTGCCAGTGGCGAGGTGAAGCAGAGGTACTGGAGTTAACCTCGAGATACGGGGGATTAAGTTGAACGCGGTCGGATCTCGTATCAAGTTTTCCAGTGGGCAGAGGGGGCAGATTCGATGGGGAATTGCTGGATTCTCGAAGAGTAGGCGGGTTATTTTGTGAGAGAAAAGGGAAGAAAGGTACCTTGTCGAGGCACTTGAGCTCCTCGATCGGGTAGACCGTTTTCTCGCAGCGGGCGCACGTCTTGCTCATCTTCTTCTTCTTCTTCCTCCTCTTCTTCGTCGTCTTTCCTCTTCCTCTCTCTCTTTTCCTCGTGCACGGGCGCAGTTCCGCGTACGTGTGTATCCTCGGCCTCTCTCGTCTCCTCACGAAACACTGCGCGTACGTAAAGAACACGTGTAACACTAACGACACATCCGCGCGGCCGTTCGTGTCGGGGCGACGGTAAACAATCAACCAACAGTCGGGTTTCACGTTCTACAATCCGTACGCGGGATATCTCAACGGGTACCGCTGCGAACTGGTCAAATATCACGCCTGGCGGAAAACGTCCAACTGCTTGGCTTGCCACAGAGCCGCACCAAACTGCACTGCCCTCTCGTCCTCGTCTAGCCACAAAAACTCCTTGAGTGACAGTAATGGTGGGGTACCGCGCTAGTCAGGCCACCGACTAAATATATACTTTCTGTCTTCGCCTTCAAGCTTTACTGTAGAGAAAAATCGCGGTAGGTTGTTGTTAATTATTATTAGTTTAACGTGACTGAATGTCTCGTGGATTGTATAGTTTTTATTCATCGGAGGTTCAGTGGGAATATTTTCAGTCCCGAAGGCGTTCTTCTCGCAACGGTATCGTCGGTAATGCAGAACAAATGGAAGATTACTCGCTAACTTGTATTTTCAAATAAGAATTTCGTACGGTTTCTGGTACATTGTTCACTATATATCTGTAATTAGCGCGCAATTATCGAACGAAATAGTTGCATCGAAACAAATACACAGCGTTATTTTCTTACGACAGATTTAAATTGGTAGAGTGCTTCAGGTACCGTGCTAATCAAAATAACAACGTGTAGTGCCCGTTTCTATCAGTAATTCAATTTTAATGGCGCCAAACTTGAATAGCATCGATGAAGAATAACATTATCGTTACTTTGGTAGGATTGTGTACGATTCTGAGAGCAATAATGCTCAATAGCACTCAATAATGAGTGAATAAAGTACAAACGAGGTATAGGATAAACCTCACATTTAATATGTGACGTAACCAAACATAATTTTGGTTCCGTGAGTTCCTTGCAGTTTCGTGAACAGCCTATATTATCGATTTAGAATTGAATCAGATACTAGCGCTATTAACGGTTAAAGTTAGAACTAAACACTACAGTCGGTAAAACGGGAAACACGCGGGTCGTTGCTTTAACCATCGACGATATATAGCCACATACCAGCAGAGACCAGTGCCTATACCTCGTCTGTGATGGAAACAAAATCCCATCGATAAATACAACTTGTACCGCCTTCTTTATCGACAGTTCGTAAACATATCCCCACAGACTTCGTCGATAATGTACCATATGCCTTAGACAAATTACGTACACATTTAGTTGCAACCACTTACATAAATTAAAGCGGATAAAAATGACTAAATTAAGTAGTCATGGCAAACTTTCGTTCTGTCCCTAGTTACTGTATGAATCATGGACATTTCGTACAAGATATCCAGAGGAAAAGAAAACATTCAACACATTCAGTGGAGGGTACTTGTAAAGAATATGTATACAGTAAATTAACGTCGTGCATGATTCTGTAAGCTGCCGCCGCTGGACCCACGTTATGTGTGGTCTTAATTAATCAAATTGCTAATGGCGCCGAGCCAAATGGTACCTATTTGGCCTGCAATCAAAAGGACATTCAACAACTGTCACGCGTGCTCGGCGTTTATCATTCGCAAAAAAAATTCGTGACCCAGCACAGTAAATCACAATTAAATAAAAAATAATCTTTCCGTCTGCCGAGAAGAAAGATTCGTTCTCTTTTACCATGATTGACGTAGCTATTTTAAACATGACGTAGGTCTTCCCCAACGAATCATATTAACTTCTCGATTTCACTCGAACGTTGCTTCCCTTTTAAACGAACATAATCAAAAACCAGTCTCGAGCCGCTTGCTCCTATAAACAATTGTCAATCACTGAAAACTCCTCTAATACTTTATATTCATTGCTCGAGTAAAATAGCAAACGATGCAGATTAATGACCAGAGACCTCCGGTTCCCTTAGAATTCCAATCTCGCCAAGTTCTCCAGCGGCACGGAAGTTTGAACGACGTTAAATGCGATCAGGCGGGCTTTTTATTGCTCGATTTTCGAAAAGTCCCGCAATAAAACGTGACGGCCCTCTGTTGGCCGTGCATCCTTGCGTGGCCGGAGCACTCCAGCGGGTCTATTTTTAGGAACGACAGAAAGTTAAGATTATTTTAGTTACATTTTTTACCTCCGAACCAGAGCGCAGGGTGCTTAGCACAAGGAGATCAACGATGACCGAGTAGGTCGATTTTTCGGCGGGCATCGACGATTCTGTACGTTCCGAGCGAAGCAACGAAAAGCGCACGGCAGCGAAGGAGTCACGTTTCTTAAACGATTACGTAATTCGAGCGCCAGTGCAGTTTTCATGAAAAGTTGATGGGCCGTGCACGATGGGGGAAGTTAGCTCCACCGTTCGCCGCTGAAACAATTGAATTGCTACCCCGCGAAGCGAGCAAGTAGAGAACGAAGAACGTACGCAATCTCGATTACCCGCGTTCCACCATAAATCGTGCTTCTGCTCCGAGTGCGCCGAAACCATCGATCTGTGTGTGAGATCACGTTGCACGGCCGTTTGGCTTATCCCCGAGTGCTATTATGTGCTTGGACTACGTCAGCGAAACGTCGCGGCAGTGTACATTTAATTCCCTTTTCTTCTTTTCAAGTTGAACAGTGGTGACGTCGGTGAGAGATGTTAATCGACGCAGAATTTCGCGGAGGGATGTATCGACGCTTTCCAGCTTGCTTAATCCTCTGACGTTTCAATCCCTGCTCGATCGATCGCGTTATCTTCGGACATGGACCCGCGAAGAATGTCCAACTGGAACGTCCTGAGCGTGGAAGCGGCCCTCCAGCAGCTTACTAGTTTGGAGGATGGCAACGGGGTGATCCTAAGGCGACCGAACACGGTAAAATAATCGGAGAAACATTTTTCTTTTTTAAAGAATCATCTGCACGCTGTTAGGGCAACGGGTCTTCGCTATTTGCGACGGCAACGAAAGAATTGTAATTCAGATACGGGGATCTATCCTCGAAAGGGTTGGAATATCGCGAAGCAGCGACGTCTCGAAAACGTCCACTTCTTTTGCGGATCGTGACGCTAGGGTATACTAATGGGTTCCACCTATTCTTGTCTCGTCTGCTTGCCCGTCTGACTGACTGCTTGCCTTTATTTATAACTAATTAAAGCAGACGCGGTTTGAAGTGTATCCTAGTATGGATCAGTCAACCGGCAGCCCTCTGATAAATTGGTTTCCTCTTTGCACACGTTTCGCTTAAAGTAGCTGGTGATTCTGTGAAAAGCCGCGGAGAAATGAGAAAAGACGCTGATCGCTGCGATTTCGTACGGTGACACCATACTTCTGTGGCTGCGGCAGTTCGAAGTGATTCTTTCTGGATCGAGGAACCTTAGGATAAGAGATCTGCAGCGATGAGCATCTGGCATCAGTTGAACGTGGAGCATGCCACGAGCGCTATATCCAGGGAGGATCTCGGTGATAACGTTTATCGAAAGAGAAACGTGTCGCGTTCGGTAATTGTCTTATTTTCCTACAAAATTTTCCCTGACGAAGAATGATACCTCGGCAATTGATTATAATCGAGTTCACGTTGTTGATACCTATCAGCAGAAATTAGTAGCTCCAAGTATTCAGCCTTTAGAAAGAAATCTTTTAATCCTGTGTTAATTCAATTGCGTAACAAAGCTGCAACTATTAGACATGCTCGAGCACAATACAGAATCCGATTGTTAATTAAAGAAACCCTCCAAGTATGCATACTATCGATTCTCCTCACCGTGCTTGCTTTCCGAAAAGTGTGGAGCGTGATTTTCGATAAAAGAGCTTAATTATGTAAAGCAAAAGACATGTATGGTCTCGAGCAGATGGAGAGTCTGTAGGATGACTAAGCGCCCGGTTTACCATTCATCTCCATCTTGCCATTTCATCAAAGCACTCAAAATGGCGATCGTAAACCAAAAATAGAGTGTATTCCATTGAAGAAATATTTTTTATAGCGTTAGATGAAATCCTCGCGCGATCGCCACGTGCATGAATTTGTTTCGTCGTCGGTCTCGTGTCGGATAAGTTCCAAGCTTCATATCAGCCAAGAGGTTCTGGCAGATTTTTAAGAAGACCGATCCTCAAAGAAATCAGCGCGCGTTATTTCACGAAATTGTTCCGTCTATCGATTACCAAAGAATCCATTCCATTTTCCAAACTCCGCTCCAACGTCCACGCGATAGACTACGTAAACCGAGCGGCTCGAACAATCCCCCCGTCACCGTTGTACACCCCCTCTGTTCCCCGGCAGCGTCCTTCGAGAGGAACGCTCAGAACTTGTGAATGTTTTATAAACTCGATCCGGAATTTGACGTTTCACGGGAAACACAAGGAAATGCACCTTGGCTGCAGGTGGCGAGTTTAAAATTAAAGCGCAGACGGGTCTTCCAAGTCTTATATTTAGGACGACGCGCAGGCGCGATCCGATTAGAGATCCCGTGAAGACTTAGAACTTCAGGGTTCCCCGAATTCCGACGTGCGCCGCGTTTTCCACCGAGTCCGCGTCCATCGCCAGCGATATCCCGTTTCCTTTTACGCCAGTGAAAACTACGTCGACCCGTATGGTGAAAAGTTTGACCCCGCTCACGCCACGTCGAGTTCCATCCGATTCATCGAGTTCCGACAATCTTGCGATCCGCTCGAAAATAGAAGCGATCCGAGCCAGCGTCGATCGAAGCAGGCACAGTGTTAGACTTCTGTAAGAGATCGTCGTCGCGGTCGTTTTAAAAAAAAAAATTACCAATATGGATCTCGGCGGTGTGGACGTCTGGGGCCAGATCGCCGTGGAGACGTCTCAGATGTTCGTCTCCGAGGGCGGTGTGGTGAAAAGTCGTTTCGCTGGGACAGTAAGTGACCGAGACGTACTCGAAGGGCGTAGAAAGATCCTCAGCGGCAGCTAGGTTCGCAGGGCTCGCGGATATCCTGGTGAACGTTGAACAATTCGCTGGTTTTCGTTGTTGCAGACTATAGAGAAGCTCCCCGACAAGGTGATACTGAACGTGTTCAGCTACCTCTCCCATCGGGAGATCTGCAGGGTGGCACGTGTGTGCAAAAGGTGGCGGCAGATCGCCTACGACACGCGCCTATGGAAGCACGTATCCCTGCGCCCGGAAATCAGCGGCCTGCACGTCAGCTCCTTGGACAATCTTCTACACTTGATCAGGTAGACGACACTTTCACGGCCACGAGAAAAGTGCAAAGAATTTTGGCAGATAACGCTTGTTCCCGAAATACGTCCCAGTGGCGTCCTAGTTGCCAAGATAATTTGTAAACAGTAGAACAGGGCAGGGTAGGCTAGGGGGCTGTCGTGTAAAGATGGGGATCCTTTGTGCATTCGGCAGCACGCGTTTCGGCGCCTCGCTGAGGTACATCGAGCTGCCCATCGAGCTCATCACCCACACCGTCCTCCACGAACTGGCGAACAAGTGCCCGAACCTCACCCACATGCTCCTCGACTTCTCCACTGCCATGCAGCTGCACGACTTCTCCGAGATGCAGGCGTTCCCCACTAAGCTGAAGTACATGTGCATCTGCCTGTCGGAGGTGATCTTCATGGAAGGCTTCATGAGGAAGATATACAACTTCATCAACGGCCTGGAAATCCTTCATCTCATAGGTAAGTACCTTGGTATCTAATTAGACTAGTGTACCGACGTCAAGATGACGGAAGAATCTTACATTTCATTCACTATATTTGATCGTATAGGAACGTACGAGAAGGTGGAGGAAGAAGAGGAAGAGATCTACGAGGTAATAAACGTTCATAAATTGAAATCAGCCACCCCCAATCTGAGGGTGATCAATCTCTATGGGATCAACTTCGTGGACGATTCGCATATCGACGCGTTCTCCTCCAACTGCATCCAGCTGGAGTGCCTAGCAGTGAACTTTTGCTCCAAAGTCACTGGCTCGACTATGAAGACCCTGTTCCAGAGGAGCAGGAGGCTCAAGTGCCTGCTCATGCAAGGAACAAGTACCTAAACCCACCACCGCGCGATTCTTTCGATCTCCATTGCTCGACATTTAGAAGAATACACTGTTAATTGATCGCAGATCTTCAGAGCGAGTACGTGATGCAAGTGGAGTGGGAGAAGTCGAGCGTCCAGGAGCTGGACGTCACAGCGACCGACTTGTCCACGGAGTGTCTGATCGACATGCTGTCCAGGATCCCGGGGCTTCGTTTCCTCAGCGCTGGTCAGCTGAACGGCTTCAACGACAGCGTGATGAAGGCATGGGCCGAGATGGGCAATCCTCGGAACCTGATCGCCCTGGACCTGTCCAGCTCCGACAACCTCACCGACGACGCTCTGCATAAGTTTCTGTCGAGATACGGCCACCAGCTGTGGGGACTCGCGTTGTCTGGCATGCCCCACATCACTGATCAACTGTGGCAGAGCGTGCTACCGATACTGACCAACGCCAAGTGAGACTTCTCCACTGATAACTTGATAATACTGAACTATCATTCACTCCACGTCTTTATGGGCATCTACCGTTTTAGAATTCTGGTCATGGGGACAGCGGAGAGGCTGGGCGTGAACATCCACGTGGACCAGCTGATGGATGGGATCGCGAACAACTGCCCGAACCTGGAGCGACTGGAGCTGCGATGGGATCCAGAGAACTTGCGGTTCTCCGATAAGAGCCAGAAGGCTATAGACATACTCCGCGTCAAGTGCATAAAACTGCGCTGTCTGAGCTTGAGGTAAGTTCTAAACGAGGGCGATAAGTAGAATTGGAAGTGTGTTGGAAGTGAAGGGAATAAGTGTCGTGTATCACTGCCAGTTTAATATATTCCAGCGACGGCAGGTATTACGAGGTGGTGAAGGCGAATTTCGAGCGTGCCGACAGACTGACCGTCGTTCGGACCACCACCTGCTGCAGGGTGACCAACTACTACCTCCTAGCGAATTACAAGGATCTAATCTTCAATTAACGAAACGTTTTTATAATAAATATTTGTATATACGCTGTAAAGGATTCATGCATACGGTTTTCCACGTGATTTACGAGCTACCGAGGGGTGCACACCCATCGGCAGGGTAAGCATAATCATGTCCAAGCGTAAGGATCGTAGTGAGCTGCACGGAATGTAGGATCAATAATCAGGATTTTATTCCAGGTACCGAATTGCGGCAACTACCACCGGGCAATCCTAGTATTACGATAAGAAAGCCTGCGCTAAATACCAGATGTATATTTTTTTACACTATTTTTGAACATGTACATAGACCAATAGCGGGTCCGTTATAGCGTCGGAAGATCGGGCGGGAAGGAATCTTTCGGATCCGTAATTTGAAAGTTCACAGGCTCGATGTTTACCACTGTACTTGTATGAAGAGAGTATATAAAGAAAAGTGATTCCTTGACACGTTAAAGCACAAGGCTACGGTCTAGCACCTCCCTGGCGGCGTTCATAATTAATCCACGACGGGGAAACTTTCCCACCACCGATATTGACAAGCCGGCCACGCACAATGGCGTTGCTAGCGATATCGATTATTCGCTAATTTATTCATGCACCTGTGTGGACGACGTCGACGACGACGTCGCACTGGCCACGGCCCGGTCGGTCGATTCGCTCGATTTCATTCTCTCCAGCCACATGCCAGACCCTTGGTTTATATGTTGCATTATAGTCGACGCAGAACCGCCGTGGACGCCGCAACTTTTCGCATGACTCCCGAAACCATCGACGAGCCTCTCCCTCTCCGTTCCTCCCGCCCCGAGCTTCCCTAATGTCTGACGCCGAGGAGGACCTGTCCGCGAAGAAGCTGAAAATCGTCCTCGTCGGTGACTCCGGATCTGGCAAAGTGAGTTTCCAAGTGCCTCGACGAAAGTGCGTCTCTACCGTCGCAGTTGCGTGACTTCCTCTTTCTCCTGCGTTCTTTTGCGTTTCTACCGAGGGAACATGCCCGATCTAAGTGTTCACTTGAGTAGGAATTCTCGATAGGTGTTGGAGATTCGGCGGTGAAACCTTGGGACCGGTCAAACGTTTGTTTTGAGTTGAGTGAGCCTTGAAGAACCAAGCAACGTATCGATTTATTTCTTTCGTGCGAAGTGGTCAGTGCCACAATTTTAGATGCCCTCGTACGGGCGCCGTCGACCGTCGAATTCTCGCTGGAATTTATTTGGTTTCTTCTTGGGATTCTTATTTCTTAGAGTGTTGCATCGGTAGTAAACTCTTCGTAATTGCAGACCATATAGCTCATATGAGATTGCATATTCGTGACAGAAGCTAATTCGTACGTGTCACTAATACCTTTCCCAGTCAGAGGTCTTTTACTCTTTAATTAACAACACAGCTGCTTCATAGATCGCCTCGAGCCACTACGACTTGCGCTATTAATTAGGGTAGGGACGTGACACGCGAGTTTCGATCGACGTGAGAACTCTACCCCACAATTTTATTTCTGAACGAGTAACAAACAATTGGGATGGGAATTTCAACGAGTCTCTGATGAAATATTTTCAAAATACCCGTATTCTTGATCACCCGAGAACGCGTGTGAGATACTCAAAAGTGAGATAGACAAGCAACTACTCTCCTAATTCCTTTTCAAATAAATTCCATCTTCGTCGCGAGAGAACTTCGATTTCCCTGCTAGCCGAGGAGCGATTCTCGATAACTGAAATTCAAGGTTCACCCTTTAGACGAGCATCGCCCAGAAGTTCTGCAACAACGAATTCACTAGACAGTACACCCCGACATCCGGGATCGACTTCTTCCTGAAGAACATTGGCGTCGGTTGTTACAAAAACGTGAACGTACATCTGTGGGACGTCGGGGGCCTCGCGCTTCACGGGAGCATGCTGGACAAATACGTCTTTGGTGCTCAAGTAAGAAGAGAAAGGAAGTACCATGGTCGGGAGTGGCGTGCAGCGATCTCACGAAGGTGCCATTTTCAGATAATTCTGTTAGTGTACGACGTTACCAACAACTTCAGCTTCGACATCCTAGAGGAATGGATAGACAAGATCAGGAAGCTGAGCAACGATTACGATGAGCCACCCGTGTTGGCCGTGGTCGGGAACAAATGCGACATGGAGCACCAGAGATCGGTGAAGAGGGATCGGAGCCACAAGTTCGCCGCGGAGAATGGACTTCCCTACCACGACGTGTCTGCGCGAACCGGCGAGGGGGTAAAATGCTCTTCGAACAACCGAATCCAGTCCTGTAACAATGCTGAAGGAATGTTTGAATTGCAGGTATCATTGTGCATAGTGACGCTGGCGGCGCAAATCTTGGGCGTCCGGCTAACGAAAACCGATCAGGACTTCCACAGGCCGATAATCGTCGCGGAAATAGGCGACACGGTCGATATGAGCACGGTGCACAGAGTCGTGAAAAGAATCCCCACTAAAAAGCACAGTCAGATCCCGTTTCACCCCCATTTGCCGTCGTCCAAGTCAGCGGTGTGCGTTTTGCAGTGAGAATATGACAAATGGTCGCGTGGGGCTGTCGGATCGTTGCGGCATAATTATTTTCGCGCACAAAAGGTAATAAGTTCTACACGGCGTAGTAGAAGTTACGCAGCGTTGAAGATGATAGACCTGTACATAAGATGTCCAATCGAATATTTTTCCAAAGCCGTTACCTGAAAGTTCACCTGTGTATTTTGAGGGGCCAATGCAATAACCAGTAGTGTCTTCGCAGTAGATTTAGAAACAGATTTATTTATTGATAGAATCTCGCTACTTGCGGTAATAATTGTTAATATGGATCGACGTAACAACGTTAAAAATAGTTTTACATTAATAATAGCGACGTCATACATGTAATAATGTACATATACGAGGATCCTAGATCGAACTGCATGCAGTGAACTGGTGTTAGAATTCGGTGATGTTACAAATACTTATGGTAAACGGATTGTTCAGCATCAAGGTTATTTATCATGACGTGACGGGGTGTGCGAAGCACTGCCCGTTATAAGCGTCGCAATAAATCGGTTGAGACTTAATAGGTAAACGAAGAAATCTTCGTCCCTCGTTTCGAAACGGGCGAACCGCTCACGTGTCCGGCTTGTTGCTGTTACAAAGACATTCTTTATATCTATTTGTTAATGGCACTATTCATGCAGATGCTACATATACGAAAACATAACACAAAAAACATCAAACAAAACGCATTTAACGGGGGAACATTGTGAACATTTAACAAGAGGAGATGAGTGATACCGCAGTGTGTGCGTATTCTTGGAACGATGCGAACTGGAAGCATTGAACGGGATAAAAGTGTTAATAAATAGCAAATAAATTAGTTGGCATCTTTCATTGTCTAGGAATCAGAGTCAGGGATCGATAAAACTGTAGACAAGTAATTTCGTTAAACGACGCTATCGACGCTACAGTCAATCAACTTTAAGATCAATTTCAGAATGAGCACTTCGTGGGACGAGAGGGGAGATATCTCTGTGCTTGATATATACAAACTTGAAATTTAAACTCGTTATCCAGAAGTGCTGATCGAAAGCTTCGATAGCTCGAGTTACCAATCATTTTTTTTTTTTGTCCAGGTGTTGATCAAACGCCTTGAAAAACTTCATCGTTCCAGATAGAGTAAACGAGAATAATTTACGGACGGTGCGATCAATGGAGGTTGATCGCTCGTTTGAATCGAGATATAGAGTCTCTATACATTAAACGTACGAGGTGCAAAATTATAGTTTCGGCCAATTTTTATACACCATCGAATTAATTGATTCGTTTAGAGAGAAGGGGGATTCGAAATATCTCGACACGCTGTTTCCTTATTTATCCTAGTATGGTCTTCAGTCTCTTATTAATTTTTGCGGCAGCTATCCGTCTCTGAGTATTAACGTTTGCCTCACTATAAATCAGATTTCCGTAACGGTCTCCGTGGCCACACGTCCTTTTCTAAAATCTTCTCTTTGGCCATCCACAGCTGGATAAGCTTATCGCTCAAAGGGGTGATATTCGTCTCCACCCATTCTTGTATGGTATAATTGTCGTATATGTCTTCCATAGACGATCGTATTTCTTTCTCAATGTACAGTAACTCCACTCTGTGTCTGTCTAGCTCCGTGACCGCTCGCTCCACGTGACTAGGGCTCGAGAAAGAATACTTTAAATTGTACGGCTTCAACCATCCCTTGAACGTATTATCCTGCTCCATTTTACTGACTTCTTGAGTCAAAGAAAATAGCCGCAGAATCGCGGCGTAGATCGACACCCCATGGTAAGTACATTTCGTCCAGCCGTACTGAGGTTCTGGGATGCTTAAAGAAATTATGCTCTCGCACTTTAATGCCTGCAAAACGGGGGCGAGTACGTCTACCGGGGCTCCGCTTAAATCCGGAGCTTGTAGAATGGCCAAGTTTACAGCGAGAGACGGCATGGCAGCGGGCAGCAGCTCGCAAAGTACACTAAAGTGATCGTATCTTTGCCAGCCCGTTAGGATCACACCCTTGAACGTAATCTGGGAGGAGTATCTATTGATAATTTCCAACCATCGCTGATGATTCTCCATATGATAAGAGACATCTGTGTAATATCTATCCGGCGCAGTAGCACCCTTGAACGCTGTAGCGACCCAGATGTCCTTCCAAACCGCAGCGTAACTCTCCCACAACTGATCCGTTAAAGAAGCCCCAGGATCGGTAGTGTACTTCCAAACGACCGGCTGTACCATTAAATGTAAACCTCTGTCTATTATCTCCTGGGGAGAGATGTCTCTGAACTCGTCGTCCCACATGAGGATCGTCACTTCCGGATACTTGTCTTTGACGTATCTCGCTACTTTAGAAACGTGATCCAAGAACAGTTGCTTCTTTCCCCACTGTCTTTTAACCATTACGTCCAAGCACCTGGAACACTCTCCTATTTGATACACTTCGTCCGCCCCTATGTGCAAATGCTTGGCATCGGGATGCGCAGCCATCACCTGTTCAATCATTTCGTAAATCAACGGAATAGTGCTGTTATAAGTGGGACACACGGCTTGAGGGTAGCGCGGCGCCTCTCTGTAGTCTTTGTATTTATCTAACTTGAGGATGAACTCCATGTGACCGAAGGTTTGCACCAGCGGTATGATCACGAGCTTATTGTCATTGGCTATCTCCTGGATATTCGCGATATCCTTCTTGGTATAGCAATTGCCGGCGCTGACGTTCTCCAGCTTCCCTTCGAAAGGGAACATATCCTCGTACTCTATAAGTATACCGGTGGCACCTAATCTCTTGAGCAAACGTAACAGGTACTTATAATACGTCGGTTTGGGTGGGGCGCCCTTTAAATCTAGATGCACTATTTTATGGCCTTTGAAGAGGGGAATGGCGTCTGTGTAAGATCTACCGTAATTGAGGTCGCCGAACAACTTCCCTCCGCCGCCTTTCAATTTCCCCAGTATCTGGGCCTCTATCTGTTGCTTCTTGGCGATGCTGCGAGGATTGTCGGTGAGGTCGCTCAGCGGATAGACCTCCTCGATTTTCAATCGTGGATTCAGTTTATTGGACGACATGTCTTCTACCTCGTTGCTGAGGATGTGATAAATAACAATTAACAGAACGAAGCTGATCATTATGATGACCATTAAAGAGGCCCTGCCCCTTAGTCGCGTCATGATTGTCAGTGCAGTAGAACATCAAGATTGTATCACTTCGTTATTACTTCTGTTTACTGGGAAAGGCTCTCGTCTATTTGCAACGCGACTTAATCGTCCCTTTCACTGGATGTCGGCACTGGTATAAAAAACGGCGTACTTTCGACTCTTCTTAAGCTAACGATTTACATTAACCTCGTTAATTACCCCATCGTCATTAAAGAATAACTTAATGTTCTCTAAATGATTGTTCGCGGAACGAGAGGATACGAGCTCCTTTCCTTTATCACAGTTTCATTGACAGAAATAGCAGACTGTTCTCGCTGTTGTATAGTGATAAACGCTATCACGAAGCAGTCTGGGCAACTGCTGCAACCGCAAAGTGATGCACGTTTTCTTAGATGAATTTCGACTTTTATAGGCTATCTTGCATCTTCGCGTTGGAATATTTAATGGAAACATTGGGCAGGAGTATTCTCGGAAGATTTCGAAGCCAGCGACGCGTATTTCTGTTACCTAATTGAATATTAATAGGTTGGAAAGGATCTGACGGGAATATTCCCTAACTGATTCCCGACGACCTCTCGCATCGCGCAGATCAATTATACTTACGAATTCATGACTGCTTGCTTATTACTTCAGCCTTTGCAATGGTGTATTGTCATAGTATTAACTGAACCGTATAATTTCGGCGGAATCAACGTGACGCGTGAGATAATGAAGATTACATATACACGAATATGATTGGAATTAATATGCCAAAGCTACGCGCTTGACCTATAAATAACGAGACGCCGTTCTGCATCGAATTTGCTTAACGAGATCCATCAGAGGCATGGCAATGTCGGGGCGATCTTGAATTAAGATCTGCCTCGGCCCTGGCGTCACAATCCCCCACCCCTCCAAGACTCTACCGTTATCTGGGATATTTATTCCCGCGTAAAACGCAGCGAAACAAAATCGCTCCGGCGTTCGGCAATATACGCTTGAAATACGTATCGATTGGGCGCGTAAAATAGGGAACGAAGGGACACGCAGATGCGAGGATGGAAATAGTCCTCGTAGGTTTAACGGGAGAAAGAATGGAGGACGAGCGAAACCGGAGGAGGCTCGCTACGTGTAATCGAATCCTCCGCGGCGAAATCTTAAATCCTGCCCCCTTTATCTTATTTCCAGTTCCCGCGAACCCTACCGCCACCCGTTACATACTTAATGAACGTGACTCACGGTCTCTTTAGTTATGACGGGAGTAGGGGAATAATTCTAGACAATAAAGCTGTTTAATGACGCCGCTAGACGGGAGTTTGAACCGCGCGCTCGGCCAAACGCGATTCCTATAACGCGTGCGTGTATAAATCAGTAGATAGCTATAGAAAGCGTCGCGGTAAGTTTACGTGCTCCGCCGTGATTTAACGTGCGCGCGGACGGATCGAGTTGTTTACTATTCAACGCAATACTGACAACTCCTCCGGGAACAAAGCTTGAACGAAGTGGATGCCCGACGGAGTGGGGCCGTTTTACGTTAATAGGGCCGTGTTACGTTAAATATTAACGTAACACACGACGCTGGGCAGGAAAGATATTTGCTCTCCGCGGCAATATTGTCCCCGATGTTTGCCGAGGAGAAAGCTGGATTTTGAATCGCGTGGTGCCAGCGCGGTAGATCCTTGCTGCTGCGCAGTTACCGATCAGCGAGCGTGCTCGGAGGAATGGAAAGCTACCTTCCAGCCGGTCACCGTTTAACATTTTAGGTACGAGAACGCACGTTATAACGTATGGCGAGTTTTAAGCAGAAGCGTTCGCGGCCTTCGCGCGGAAATGCCAGCGAGATAAGAGCGAGTCGCCGAGACGGGGGATGATCGGTTCCGTTTTTAGTTATTACCGTCGGTGATGGGAAGGAACGTGCGGGCCTGGCCTCGCGCGACCGAACCTACAACTCGGATTCTCTGTATCTACGGTTCGTGCGAACGGCCAAAGGCGTCAACGTGCTTCCGTAGCAACCGAGCCGGGGACAAAGGCTGGCTCCGCCGATTATTCAGAAATCATGACTCAAGTTCCCGTGCATACGCAGACGCTGGCATATCTACGTTTGCTCAGTCTTTTTTCGCGAATGTGTGCGCAGCTGCGTAACAGAAAAAAAGGAAACAATCGGCAACGGGGGGATTAGAGAGATCGGCGCATCGCTCCTCGACGGGAACGCAACCATTGACCCACCTAACTAGCACGCCCGTTGGCGACTGCTTGCGTAGCATCCGCGTCCATTCGTATAGCTGGCCAATTAACTGGAGACCGAAGAATCAGGTGTGAATTCTAGATTAGGGGCCGAGGCACGTTCGCCGCGCGTGTTTAGATAGGAATACGGGAAATTGAACCTTGGGCATCGGGTGATTGAAGATTCCTCGATTAAATCGGCACACCCGTTTAGTTGTCGCATACGAAATGCGATTAATGCCCACGGAATGTATAAAACACACATTTCGTGTTTGCGAACGTTGATAACGATCGCCGAATCGCGGCGAGCCTGCTCGGTTAGGCAACGTTACGCGTCGATCGCTACCGCGTACTCGCGCGCGGGCTACACGCTCTCCCGAGGAAATTCTCCACTCAGGGCACACGCACCGTTTCGTGAAATGCAACGGCACACATTCTCAAGTGTCTTTCACGGCTGATAAACCCGGTGATAACGTGCCATTAAAGCGAATCGCGCGGCGCACGCCACAAGAAATGGCCAATAACATCGGACAGCGTCTCTTCAGTCTTCTGAATCGCACAATGGGGGTATCAGAGAACAGCTGTCTTTGTTGCAACTTCGCGAACCGGCAAATATTACTGGCTACCGTTAAGTTAAGCGCCTACACTGCTCTTTAACGGAGCTCGTACTTCCTCGCTTTCTTCCCATCGAGCCTCAAAGACTCTAAGAGGCTAATGATTATCATTTTGAATGGGCCCAGAGTTAGACAGCCTTTTCGCTCGACTCGCATTATCGTACCGCGAGCATTCAGGCTCGCAAGAATACCATCTCGCTGCGCGGAGATCTAACAAAAACCTCGTTGCAAGCACGCCCCGGGGGGATTGAGAGGAGAGAAAGAGGCGAAAGATCGGCTCCAGTACGAATTAATTGGCGCCTTGGCGAAACGCGTCTCTTTCGAAATCGCCCGTTCGAAATCGCGCGTAAACAAAAGAACGACCGTGGCGCGGGCGGTGGCATTTTTTCGCTGACAATGAGGAAACCTTGCGCCCATACGAGCCCGCACACACGCGAGACGGGCTTTCATTAAAGGAAGGGCACGCACTCTCCGGCTGTTTCGAGCCCCGTCTGAGACCTCCTCAGATAACGCGACATTACGGTCACCCGACAGCGAGCAGTATGCGCGCGAACGTCGGAGAACGCGCATCTTCCTTCCTTCCCTCGACCATTCTTCCGTTCGAACGTCGTTCATGATCGGCCAGTGAAGCTGCCCGCGATCCTCTACAACGATCCGACCAAGAGTTTTTGAAAATGCAGTGACCCCTCGGCGCGCAGAGTCCATCTAACGCGCCGGTGCTGGCATTAGCAGCAGAGAATCGTAAGTTTCCATGGTTTCGAATGTTTCGATCGTTTTTCTCCTATCATCCGCGTTTTCTCTCCACACTGTGCCGTTCGGGAAGGATAAACGCGGGCCTGCACGCTCTCCGCGGCGAAAGGGGAACGCGGAAAATCGCGTTGGACGAGAGCAACGGTGCAACGACTACGTTTGACAGCGGTCGACATCCGCCAGCGCGAAGCAGGAAAAGTGAAAGGGTTTCGTAGACTTTCCGCGGAGGCAACGCGACACGTGATTCCGCGTCGTTCGGTAAATCCACGTTTCCTCGGCCGAGCGTGGCGCAGAAGTAAGAGAAACGTCCCCGGAGCTGTTTCGCGTGCCTCCGGTGTTCAAGAGTCGCGAGCACCCGGTTCAGATCGCTCAGAAGCGTCGGCGAAGGCTCGGCTGACGTTCGTTTCCTCGTGCGACGTAAATGGCCAAGCGATACGAACAAGGTGATCGACTGGATCGCGAACGGCGCTGTACAAGCGGAAAAAGTGCAACGATCTACGTGACCGTCGACCTGCAGCCTCGCCTCGCATGACACGGCACGTTCGAAATTACCATTTCGCTCTTCCTGGACGACGGACGTCGCCGGCGGGGGTTCACGCGACGCCGAGCGTGAATTTAAAAATAGTTGGCAACGGGTAAAAACGCGACCAGTAATCCGCGATATTCCTGTAAAGTGTGAACGGTGTGGACGCACGCGATTCCGCTGGCCACCGCACAGCGGGAAGGAGAGATCGGCGTTCCCGCGAACAGAGATTACGCTGAATCTTTATCAAGGAAAGTACTGGGGATTCGAGTACTCGGGAAGCGCATATGAGACAGTGAGATAAAAAACGGACTAACAAGGGAGGATTCCCGAAAACCCGAAAATTCAAAAAATTATGGAACTTTGTGAATATCTGTTTGCTGCCCAAATTCACTCTAAGAGGGTGAAATTGACCCCTTAAATTCCGGCTATTTTCCAATTTTATATTATAACTCGCGAACTGTAAGAACTGTAAGTTACCAAATCATAGTCCTAATTAAAAGAAGCAACTTTTGTTTTGAAACCTTTCTTCCATGGGCGTCCGGAGGGGGGGTGCTTTGGCTTTTGAGAAAAGATCGCTTATTTTTAAAATCTGATCTTTATTAAGTTTATACTAAAAAAGTGAATATTTCTAAATTTCGGATTTAAATTTTTAATTAAATTGGCACCACAAAATGAGTTCAAAAAAGCCAGCGGGTTACTCGTGTTTTCATTACAATATTTTTCTTCATGATCACCTCAAAGTTGCCCCTTCCTGGAAAAAAGTCTGCGGACGCCCTTGGGGAACGCAGACAGAAGGGGAGGTCATGAAGTGGGTCACTGTTTTTGTAACGAAATAGAGCTCAGTATGTCGGTTGAAAGTTTCAAAGGGCCAACCATTAGGGACTAATGTCGCAGAAGTATCGGCACTAGCTTCTGGAGTTTTATTATATCGTTAGCGACGGGGCGTCATTACCCATTGAAAGAACAGGGGACGCGGAATTTGCGAGTCACTGTATAATTATGATCAATATTGGAGCTCGGGGCATGCATCGTCCGCAGCCTTGGCAAATGCTAGGGCTATGTAGTCGTTAGCCTGGCCCTTATCCAACTGTTCATCGCGAAAGTGGTCGAAATGTCAGACTTTCCGGAACGACGTGGCCCGCGGCCCCGTTAACGATCATCCGCGGGAACAGTGACGCACGCATTCCGACGAATTAGCTTGGGAATGTTTACGGGAGGTCTCGTTGACTCCCGCGAAGCGAGCGACGAGTCTCCTTATGTTAGTCTAGCTCGGAGCACCACGCCGCGCGTTCTTCTCGCCTGTACGCGGTATCGTCCGGTGTAAACAAACTCCAGTTCTGGAAACTACGCGGTCGAGTGTCTGGTGATCGCGTCTGTGCCGCGGATGACAATGCCGGTGGCGATAATAGGGAGCAATTGAGGAATGACGCAAGACCCGCGGCAGTAGCGTTTAAAATTCGTGGAGCAGCTCCGGCGACGGCAAACGATCAGTGCGACAGAGTCATCGATTTTGCTCGCGACGTTTCAGCGACTCGATCGATGTTGCGAAGCTAACACCCGCGGCGTGACAACTGTCTCGAGTTCTTACTATTGTTTATAGGCGTTCCAAAGGGAGATTGGACGCTTGGCTAGCGGTGACGCGATCAACGGGGCTCGGTCGACGTAACGTTTAGGTATCATTTCCCGGTAAGTTGGCGCGGGCTCGGGAAACGTGTTATCTCGGTTGCTTAGGATTCCGTGGTTCGTGGACTCGAGATTAGTCACGGATACGCGGTTTGACAGCGCGGCTATTTCCAACGTCGCCTGGACCGCAGGGGGTGAGGCCGATACGCTTATTTTTAGGGGACGCCGATGTTATTAACCCTCCGCCGTTCGAGTACACTTCAATAGAAATATTCTTCCTTGACTAAATATAGAATCGGCTTTGCCGTTCACCGAGACGGTTCTCAATTGCTTCGTACAGCGGTGGGCAAAGTCGAGGGGAGGGTGCATAGGCTACCGAGAAAGCCCAGGAAACTTTAAGTCCTGAAATAGGCACCTTCCAGTCTCTTAGCTTTATGGAAGAGAGAGATCGCGGGCGAAGAGGGGACGGCGAAGATTTTCTGACGAGTACGTTTCTGTTGGCAGAGGCGACATGAACAAGACGGAGCTGAGCATCGTCCTGAATACGGAGCCGCCGAGGACATCCTCCGGCGTCATCCACTCGCACATACCGGTGCCGAGGATACCCAGCGCGGTTAAGGCCCAGGAGAGATGTCCCCCGCCGCGCAGAGGGTCCTTCGAGAAGCTGACCAGGGGCGTGTCGGTGGCCGCTCAGAGAGCGTCCTTCGAGAAGCTCGACGCTTCCGTTCAGCTTCGCCCGAGGAACAACAATCTGTCGGCCTCGAGCATCGAGATGCGAAACTCCGAAGAAAAGCTGGCCAGCTCCAGTGTCGTCAACTGCAAGACGAGCGAGCACGCCGGCTTCAGATTGAACCGCAGCAACAGCCTCGAGGGCAAGTGGAAGAGCAAGTACGAGGAGTCGGAGAAGAGGCGGAAGTTGCTGCTGCAGAAGAACGAGGCCGGTAATTAACGATTAGGAATAAGTTCGGCGGCTTAAGCACCGGTTGTATACGGCGGGTAAAGTAGTTACGGAACTCTATTACGATTACATATTAATCCTAATGAAGCATGCGGGAGTGAATCGATGAGGAATATGACGATGAAGATAAAGCTTTGTTCGGTGAATTTTTGTCGAGAAACATTACTTTGATAAGTGTTCCTAATATTGCTGGCAAAGCTGTTACGTTTCCTCCGTTTGGTATCTATTGATCTGTTATTGTAAAAACGATCGGAGACGCTGGCGACAGGCTTACGTAAAGCGAGAGACAGAGGCGTGGAGGAAGATACGCAGCGAAAGGGAAGCGGCTGACGCGCGGATTGTAGTTCATGGCCAATCATCTGTAATGCAGCTTAACCATTATTCGGTCGTGATTCACTCCTGCATGCAAAACGGACTCTGTGACGTTTCATTAGTCAGCGGGCATACGCGGCGGGATTGTGAATTGATCGGTGCGGGACATCGCTCGGGGGAGGCTCGCCGCGTTTTGCAATTCAATATCTGTTTCCTAAATCGCAGCGAACAAGGAGCATGCCGACTTGGAGAGGAGGAACCAACAGCTGCAGAGGCAGAATAACGCGCTGCAGTCGCAGGTTCAGGAGAAGGAGCAGAGGCTTCAGAAACTGCGGACAGGTAAGCGGCATGGTCCAAGGGATTTTTCATTTTTATTAATGAACGTGCTCTTTGTTTTAGTTTCCGAGGCGGTATGCAAGGAATACGAGCAGCTGAAGCATCAGTACGATGTGGAGACTGGCGCGATGCACAAAGCCATGCAACAGGCTTCGCAGGTAGATCCGAAGAGACTGGTTTTGCTTCTTTGATCGGGTTCGTGATTTACTCAAGAATTCACGTCGTTTTCAGTGGTACAGGCAGAACCGCGAGCTGAAGAGAAGGTCGCAGATCATAGCGCAGAAATTTCTGCACACCAATCCCGAGGGATCGGTGGATCTCGAGTTATCGGACGAGGTCGACTCGAATTTCGAAGATCTGGATCAGTTGAGGGAAACGGTGAAAGGTAAACCGGGAAATTCGCATCGCAGCTCAGAATCAAGCTGCTTGATTATAGGAATTGTTCATGAGAGGGTGTGACTTTCAGAGCTCAGCAAAGAGATAGCCAGGCTGCAGACCGAGCTGCATTCTGCTCGGCTGCAAGAGTTCGAAGCTCAGGAGCAGGTGACGCATCTGACGACACAGTTGGAGGAAGAAAGAACCGTCAGACAAAAATGTAAATGCAGAATCCCTTGTAATTCTTTCCTGACTCACTCGCCATCTATTCTGTAATGAATCTTTCACTTCAGACGAGGAGAAAGTAAACGAGATGAAGGTACACAAGGAGAACATGGAGAAAGTCACGAAGATGGTTGCTGAAGAGGTGCAGGCGTTGAAGGCGCAGTGCGATCGCGAGAGGGAGAACGCGAAAATTATGAAAATCGAAGCGGAAAGGGTGGGTGCATAATTCTTACTGATTTTAAGTAGAACGGAGGAATAGCTTGTGCTTCCTTGAACAGGTACAGAAGGAGAGGAACGTGCTGGCTCATCAGAGCGCGCTCCTGCTGGCCGAGGTCGGCGACGACCCCAATGGAAGATTGCTAACCGTCCTCCAAGAAGTGGAGTCTCTAAAGAGATTGTTGGAGGAGGAGCAACAGAACCATGCCGCCCATATACAAATGCTCGAAGAGAAACTCGAGGAGAAAGAGTCGAACGTGGAGTTCGAGATAGTGGAGGAGAAGCTGAAGCTGGCAGAGTCGGAGTTGGAAGTCGCCACGCAGCGGGCAGAAAGGGCGGAACAGTCGGTGGAAAATGTGGAAGATCTGATGCAGAGCTTGAAGTCGAAGATCGTTGAGCTGGAGGAAAAGGTTTCTAGGCCACCGCCGCCTCCTCTGCCCCCACCACCGCCGCCGCCGATGTTCAACAACGGCGGGCAATCGTCGGTGAAGCTGCTGACGAAAGAAAAAATGAATTCGGAACGCAACGCGGTTACCGACATGGAGAACATGCTTGGAATCACCAAGAAATCACCGACGGTTACGCAACAGCCGGGTAATTTGTGTTTTGAATTTGTCGCCGGCCGCTTACGAAATGTGTGTCAAGTATTCGATGAGTAATCCAGCCCCCTTTAAATCTTTTCCAGCGATCGACGACATAATCAACCAGATAAAAGGCGGACGATTCACGCTCAAGCAGACGGACGTAAGTTTCATTTTTGTGGAAGTGTCTTTTCCGCAGATAAGATTCCCTCCACGAAACGATTCATTTCAGAAACAGAGAGAGGAAGAGAGGAGAAGACGACAGGAAGCGGAAAGCGCACCGCCAGCGGTTTCGGAGATGTTGAATATTTTAGGAACCATGAGAAGGAGAGCCAAGCCAACAAAGCAGTCTTTCAACTCGACGGATTCAGCAACATAGAGATAGGCACTGTTAGTAACGCGTGAGGAAGCTTCTCCGTAGCTCCAAGGCACGCGTTACCCATCACTGTTGGTTTATTAATTACGATAAGCACCATTAAACAAAGATATAGTTCTGCGAACCTACTGTTGCGATATTTATTCGGACGTAAAAGAAATTTTGTACCATCGAGTGAAATATATAGGCCACACGACACACACGAGATTTGTATTTACATATTTTTATACGTGTAAAGAGGACGAATAAAAGACGGTTAAGGGAGAAGTGATTGGAAACAGATTGCAGTGAGCATTATGAAAAAAGGTGTATTATAAAAAGCTGGTTACATGTACTGTATAGATATGATACAGTTCATCGTACAAGATAGAATATCAGAGATATTATCTTTCAGAAGCGTGTGCCTTCCTTTAATACAGTAAAGGCGTTTCAGGAATATGAGATGGATTAATCTTAGTCCTTTCGATTGATTACGAAACATGATTTTTTATTTTATCGATAATTGATTGCAGTTTGGTCGCCTCGAATAACAGAACCCTTCTATAAGGTACCATTTCGTCATCCCCCTCGGTCCATGTCCCGGACAGACCACTGTCCGACTCCTTTTCAACGGAGAACTCGAAACTGCACGTCGCGTCCTCCGCGAAAATCTCCTCCTCCGGATTGCTCCATATAACGCTCGGCTCTTCCGCGTTACTCTTCTTTCTGCTCTTCGCTTTCTTCCCCACCTTCTGCTCCTCCATTTTGTACAACTTGCAGATCAGTACATAATGCGAAAAGTCGAATGCCATTCTCTTGTTATTCGCTCGCTTGATTTCGGAAGTCAAGTTCTCCAAAAGTGGCACAGATATCTGAGCAGGAATGTTAACGAATCTTTCGTTAATCAGGAGGCCCAGAGCTTCGGAATCATTCTCGAGAATGTTTTTTATCATGCTGTTAGTCGAGTCTGTGGCATGCTCGTTGGCCAGTTGTTTTAACAGGTCTCTGAGTTGCTGTATGCAAAGATAGTTCTGAAACAAAAGATGTTCGCCACCGGTTAATCACCATCGAGGCTAGGAATACAATCAACCACGATGAACTCACCTGTCCGCTAGATAAGTTAATTACTGTAGTAACTCCAAACACGTCATTAATGTCGTTATCCTCGTCGTCAGATTCTTCCAAGTCCTCCGATTGTTTGACAACCGAACCCACATAGTTTTGGGAAATAATTATGTCCGTAAGACCACCTAAATCGATATGGGCTTTCAGGAAGAGTTGTTGCAGAAGGGTCTTAATCCCATGGTAGTCTGGATCTAAAGGATTCCTTCCTTCGAAATCTACTTGAATTTCCATCCCCTAATTACAAAAAGCCTGGGTCTTAACAACATCTTGTTCCATTAAACAGTCTTATTAAATCTGTCAGTAGACATTTCCCATGCACCCTTATCGTAAAATTGTCACCGACCGGACGGCCCCTGAACAATGATGACCACGCTGGTCACCTTGACAGTTCGGCGAATGATTTCGCAAGGTCATACGATTTTTAAGCTCGTACGCTAACTCCGATCGTTGTAATCCGTCCGTAACGGCCTCGGCAGACGTAAATGATCGTTAAAAGCGAGGCTGTTCTAATGACCGCGTGTCCGGTAGTAAGGTTAGACACGAGCGGTGACGTCTCACGTCAGCAGAAACACCGTGAAAATCTCTTACCTGCTCTTCTATGACATGCTGCCCGTTATCCTCGCTGTTCGATGAACTGTGATCCTCGTCATCGCTACTCCTGTCCTCGATATTCCGTTGGATATCACGCTTTTTCACCGGAGCAGCCATTGTCACGAAATGACGGTTCAACTGGACCCGTACCACGTGACGCGCAGTCAGCGCGACATTCCAGGCCTTTAAAAACAACAACCAGTCAATAAGTACGTGGCCGTGAATTATTTTCAATTTATTATTACAAGCTTTTATTTAGCTTCACTTGTGAGTTTGTTCGTAAGTTTGTGAGGATGAAATCTTGATAGCTAATTTTGACCCACTTCCAGCATGTCAGATCGACTTGAAATTTTGCACAAATACGTAGTTCCGATGACAATACAATATTTTTATATTTTTATCATGTAAAGCTTGTTTCTAAAATTTTTTTATTGGTTTATTGGAATTTAACTATTACGCTACTCATTCCTCACTAATCTGTATAGAGATTAGAAACAGCCTTGTGCCGAATTATTTTACCAAGGAACAAAACATCTGCGTGCTATTGTTGCTAGATTGAAATACAGCGGAAATTATCATATTCCTAGTAAATAGTTATATATATCCATAAATGAAAACAGCGGTGTGTAATGGGAATTGTATAATACTTAAATATTCCATATTGCATGAAAGTTTTGGTACAGATAAAAATGCAACGTCTATCTAGTTGCAGAATTGTTCGCCAGGTGGCGCGGCGTGTCCGAAATCCAGCGCGGAGCGCGGCAAGCAATCAGTCATGGCTCATTACCCGCCCAAGCGTTTAGCGTGTTCAGTGTCGTGCTAATCCGTTCGAGTTTTCCGGACAAAGGAGGCAGCCTTCCACGAGCCGCGCTAAAAAAAAACGTGAGTCAATTCTGCAACCTTCTTTCCCTCGCTACCAAAGTGTCTTATTAACCGCAAATTAAGCAACGAAGGAAAATTACCTCGCGAATACACGAACGGTCTCCGCTTTCGTATTCACCGCTTTCGAGGGTGTCCGCCATCTGTCATGCGCCTGTAATCTCTTCTCGATAGCGGACCCAGCACATCAAGCAATTATTTAATCGCAACTGGGGGAGTATCGACACGAATCCGTTCGTACGATGGAAGATCGGCGTCTGATTAATCGCGGGAGATGCGGCGTGAGAACTGGCGAAGCGCGGGAAACGTTTACGCGGGGCGGAGGGAGAAATTTGAATTTTCGAACGGGCGTCAGGGCCGTGCATGTGTATCGAGGCGAAGGCGCAGCCGGTGGTCGGCACTGGGACGCGAAAATTCGATTAAAGTTGACGCGCATGGGCCGAAGGAAATCCTGTTTTCTCAAATTTCCCGGAGTCTGTCAGGTGGCACCACGGCGTTCACCGGTCCGCATACGGGAGCAGTGCGGTCGCATTTTTAGGTTATAAATACAACACGGAATAAGCATCTGCCCGTATCCCTAAGTAGAGTAAAATATTGTCAGGCGAAAGAGGGACTACTGTGGCCCCCTTTGTCGTGATCTACTACCCCCCACCCTCCGTGAGATTTCGTGAGTGCTTTGAGCTGTGGCGGGCGGTGAGATGGCTGTCTCTCTCTCTCTCTCTCTCTCTCTTTCTCTCTTTCTTTTTTATATATCTGTCTCTCTGTCTTACCTCCTCTTTCTCTCTATCTCTCACTGTTTCGTTTCTCCCATTATTTGGTGTCTCTCTAAATGTTCCGCTGAATAGATGTTCTCGACTACTTACTGTATTCCGTTCACCGTGACCATCGATTGCCCCGCGATACGCGTGCAATGTGTAATATATACGTGTATCGATGTACACAATGCCACGGTGCATCGAGGATCGGCTCGATTACCAGGCAACGTAACCGGGAAATAAGTCTGGCCGACGAGTCACTGTCTGCCTTCCAACTATCTCGACGGAGGTATAGGAAGGAAGGAAACATAACAGCCCGTAAGATCTCGTTCTCGCGGAGACTGGTCTCTGGCGCGTCGCTGTTGAATTCTTTCTTCTTTATCAGAGTGATTAATTCTACGTGGATGTAATAGCATACGCTCGGAGAAATTCTCGCGATCATATTCGACTGCTGATCGTGTTCGAAGTTGCTAACCATTGAAATCTCGTAATTTTCTGAACATCCTGTCGCATCGAGAAGAATCGTTCTCCTTTCTCTCTCGCGAGTTCCGTTGAAATTATTTCGTAACTGGAGATCGAGCTACCCCCGGCCACCGGGCTGTCCCATATATACAGGGTGTTTTAGAATCATGGGTACAGACGCAACTGGCCGACGGAGAAAAATCATTCTGTCGACGTGGGTTTATAAACTAATCGTTCTTAAGAATCACTAGCCTACTGCCCCACGTTTACGAATGGAAGAGAGTGTAGTAATTTATTATACAGGGTACACACTAACCATGGGTTAACTCATATCAAGCACACACCCCTTAAGACTTCTGTTCCATTTTATTATAAACTCCCTACCACTCAGTCGTGCGTGTAACCAGTTCTAAAACACCCTCTACGATACTCTACGTGCATACACACGACTGGAATGTTTTTCATCTTTGGCTGTTCGGTGTTCCTTAGCGCTGTCTCATAGCATAGCTGTCTCACCTGCCTTGATCTGTACTCCTTTACGTTGCATTTTTTGCTGGTCGCTTCGCGGAACTTTCTCAGCCTCCATAAACGGCATCGTTTCGCGAGCGAAATGGACGCGGAAGTGGGCTCCTCTGTTTCTGAGCCCCCCCCCCCCCCCCTCTGCTCGCCGCGCACCGCGATATTACGTGATTCCCGTCGCGATTCGGCCGACGATAGTTCGCGGCGGCACCCACGGAAAGTGAACTCTTCCCGAGCGGATCCGATCGAACGCGATTGGCGATTAATTGCGCCGTTACTCTCCCTCTAACCCTAACTCGATAGCGCTGCACGGACGATAACACCGGGCACCGCCGAATCTCGTTGGACGTGCGGCGCGAAGGAAAACCGTGGGGCGCGTATTCGCGATTAACGAGAGAGGCCACGGACGGCCGGTCACGATTTCGAGCTGCCACCTCCACGGGGCTTTGGCTTATTGATTTCCCTTCGCTTGTTTTCTTAGACGGTCTCTCTCGTTCAGGGTTGCCGTTCGAAATTGGGTCAAGATCGAGGCGTCCCGATCGGAGCTCTCGGCTCCAAGGCGTTCGCAGCGCGATTTCCGTGGGAAGCGGCGGGCGAGGACGTTGGGCATCGGGTGCCGGCAAAATTCGGATAACACTGGGCTCGGGGAGAGGGGGCCGTAAGAGTTAATCGTTTATTGATTTTGCACGATTTCGAATGTGCTGCCCTAGACTAGTTCTATACCGTTCCACTGTTTCACGCTTGCCTCCGCGCGAATCTGTACGCAACGATCCTGTTTTGTAGTCGTCTCCCTGCGAAATCGCGGGACGAACCGTTGCGTACAGACGTGCACTCGGAGATTCCGTGGACTTTTCTATAATCCTCAGTGTTAGTGGGTCCACTAAAATTTCCTCTGTCTTGAATGATAGCTGGCTCCAGCTGGTTTCTTGCTCCTCGCTTACCTAGTATTTTAGATTACCGAAGCTGCGTTGTGTTAGCGATACTGTATGTATATTTCAGTGTGGATTTAAGCTACTGTTACACTTCGTACGCTACGTGCCAATAAGTAGCTTGTAATTAGGAGAGAGCATCCCGATGTCGCGTTGATTCTGCGACGGGGTGGTCTCTTTATAAAAGGGGCTGGGAATTACAGAGCGAAACGAATGAAATTAAGCCCGTATGGTTATATCGCTGGGGTGTGCCCAGCTCGATGCGCGGCGCAACTGGTTGATTTATCGGTGCTTTCGCGTAGCGAAAACTAGCAAGAAGGCCCGAATTGGATTACGCTGCGTGCACAAATTGCTTTATTCAAATGCAATTTAAGGGTCGCGCGTCTTTCGCCCGGGCTGCAAAGGAGAGTTTAAAGAGGTCGTTGTATTAAACACCATCCCCTCGTGTAAACCCTATTTCATCCATCGATTTCTCCCTTTCGTTCAAAAATTTCTTTGAAACCCGTGGATGGTACCTCCTCGTCGTGACGCGCGTTGAATTTCGCCGACATCGGCTACGTCGCAGCTTTTAAAGTCCTTTCCATCGTGACCTTTCGAGCTGGCGAGTGGACGTTAAAATCATCTGCGCTGGTTGTATGTCCCCGACGCCGGTGCTCCTTTCGGAGGGAAAGAATGCTCCGGGCTGATTACGTCGCAATACGTCACGAGACGTCACGATCGAACGCGTGGGTGGAGCTTAGCTCTGATCGGAGGGAATTTTTCTATCGTCGAAACAGGTTGCTCGTCAAAGGAGTCGCGTCCCCTGGACAAACACAGCCTACACCATTATATTTTGCATTATCGGTCAAAGGTGCCACGACCGACGAGGCACAGGAACGTCTGCCCACTCGAGAGGTCGGAGTTCACGGTTTCCTACGCAGATTAGATAGATCGCCCACCCATCTCTCCAAGCGTAGGTACCTATTAAGAAACACTTTAGCGAAGCACCAGTCACCGCGCTCCCCCGCGGCAGAATCGAGATACAGTTACGCGTCAGCCTCTGGGCGTCTAGGCCCTTTTTGGCCAGTTCGATGGACCACCCTTAAGCCCGCGATTTATTCAAACAGTCGGGGCCCCTACATTTCGTGATATCGAAGCGTGATTCCATGCTTTCCTGCTTCCCGACGTCCGCGGTGCTCGGACTTCGATAATCCTAAACTGTTTGCCGAAGTTGGGCGAGGGTTGACACGGAAACGCGTAGCTTTCCGAGGGGCTCGATGATCAACCGTTTGAAGGGGGATCCGGGAGGTTCGTACGAACGCCAGCGTCATCGTCTCCTTTCTATTCCGAGTAGACAGTTGGCGAGCCTCTAGTATGTATAAATATACCTACTTTGCCTGCAACGAGGAGCTCGCGCAGCAGACCCCCCCCCTCCCCCCCTCCCCCGTGTAATGCAACTTTTCACTAAATTTCACTTTTGCCGAGTCTTACTTAGCCGCGGGACGGCATTATTCAGTGGCCGTTTGTATCAGGCTGGAAACTTCGCCCGTTTCCCGCGCCGCAAATCATTTCAGCAGCCGTGGCACGGTTTAATGGCTGGGGCCCTTAAAGCCCGCCGAGAGAGCCGTCGCCCGCTGAATTCTCTGTGGCGGATAAAGAGGTGTACAGCCGGGGGCGTCGCCGCGGAGTAACCCCCGGGTAAACAGTAAATTCATTTCGATCAGAGCCGGCGAGCATTCGCGCACATTTTTAAACCCACCCACACTCTGCTTCGTTGGACCGTTCGCGGTCGCGGGATGAAACAAAACGTCGAGGAATATACGGGGTGCCTCGCGAACTGTGACCTGTAACTTCTCCGGGCGAATCTGGCGCGCGGAAGATAAAGGAGATGGTTCATCCGAACCGTTCCCCTATCTATCGTTCCGTCCTCGCTCGCCTCGCGGAAGCGCCCTGTAACGATTCCCGTTCCAAAGCTCGTTCAGGGAATCGGGAGCTCGAGGAAAGTCACGCTGGAACGGTGAGTTTATTCCCGAATTCTGTCCCACGTATCACGCGTCGCCACTGCGCGCGCCCGCTGTCTGTGGACCGGCCTGTACAGGAGGGTAGACCAGGATTAATTGTATCCGTGAGCTCTCCTTTATCTCGTTTCTGAAGCTTCCGCGGGCGGATTGGGAATATTACGTTACTCGTTCGGGCGTCGTGACGTTGCAGGATCTTTATCTTTGTCCTTTCTGGCCCCGTTTCCCCGGTGGCGGTGGCAAACGTCGTTTCCGGTTGCACCGTCTTCCCGCGCCCCGCTGCCCCCCCCCCTCCCCCTCCCGCCAGACGGGCGAATTTAAGTCGACTTTAGCGCGTTTATTATTCACGGGGCGTAGCCGCGCGCGAGTCCTGGCAAGAGGCGTAAACACGGGCTGTTTCGACATTCCCGCTGTCGCCTCCCGGCCGACATCTCCTCCCGAGAATTATGCCCGCTGATCGGTCCCCGTCGTCGATTATCGAACGGCGTAGGCCCTCGAAATGGAGGCGGCACCTACCCCCGGGTAATAACTCGGGCAAGACAGAATAGACGGCCGGCGGTGAATGGCGAGGCAAGGCGTCGTATTACTCGGATGTTCCCGAAAGAGAAATCTTCCTTATAACGTCGGATTGTTATGCGAGGAAGCCCCCACGGGCCTGTATAATGCCATTGTATCGCCGGGACAACGGGGCTATTAAATTCGCCATGGGGGATACCGCCGGACGATAAAAATATCCGCGGCTTGGTTATTAAGGCCTCCTAGCCGCGTCCTAGGCTACGCGCCGGTTTCTCGAAATCGCCAATCCGTTCGAACACGGAAAAAGGAAAACGAGACCTGACCTAAATCTTACAAGAGGAAAAGTCTCGAGTGCCCTCCTTCGGCGCGGTGGAACTGTCGGGTCAAGATCAAAGGAAGACGCCGCGGACCACCTGCCTCGTTAGCATCAACAAGTGCAGAAAGGAAGCGGGCCTCAACTCACCTGCTCCTACCCCGAAGAAATTGATAATCCCGGAAAGATCCGAGTTTCTCTCCTCTTCCTCCTCCCCTCGCCTACGCACGCCCGCCCGACGATCCGTGGAAGACGGGAGACGGTGCAACAGGACGGAGGAACTAATTTGATAGCGTTTTGGGTCATCCAGGGCCGTACGGGGTAGAGGAAGGAGCCGCCGAAGGTTGCGTCCTACTTCGAACGTCGCGATGCCCGGGGTGGGAGTGCAACAGAAAGCAACGGGGTAGGATAAGGACTGGGTGGGATCCAGGGGCGGGGGTTGGGGGGGGGGTGGGGTGGGGAAAAAACTCAACCCGCGAGAGAAAACCGAATCAATAAACCTACGATCTCGCCTCCGGCCGCCTGCTGCCGCCTCCTACCTTGCACCTACTTATGTAACTAGGCGAGCAGTTACGACCCTTCGACGCTGCATGCTTGCATTAATGGGCCGACCGAGCACCGCGAATTACCCTGCCGCTCGGATAATTAATTAGCCGCGACGGGGCCGGGGATCTTTTGCCTTTGGACGCTGATACGGACGCCTTCTACATTCTCGCGACGTTTCCACGCGCCCCTGTAATCAGCCCCCGCGAATTTTGTTACGCTATTCCCCTTTGTGGCTTCCCGCCGTTTATTGGCTCCGAGGGGTCCATCGTCGCTGTGGAGTTTCAGATTTTCGGTAGAACTCAATTACAGGAGGGTGGCAAGTTCTTTTTCTTCTTTGCTTGGGTACCACCGCCTTTTGACATACACCGGGGGCATTGTTAAGAGGGATAGGTTTTTGGTTTATTTAGTAGGATGTTTCTTGACGCATCTCTGACGAATTTGATGAAAGCTCTGAAGCGTGGAGCACTGTTTTCGCGGGATGAGGAGGGGTGGCTTACACCCCGGAGGTGTCCCGTCAATGACCAATTTCATATTGCTCCCCATCCGGCTGACGGTGGAGAAGGGCCGTGCGTAGCCCCGAGCGGCAATCTGATTATGTAGCGTTTACGATCTTCTCTGTTTGATGATGAATCATTTGGAAGTGAATATAAATTCATTGGCTCGCGGAGTCGGTTATACGATTTACACGGGTGCATGGAAGATACGGCGATTTGGATAATCGCATGGTTTACTTATAGAATCGGGGCGAGCCGGGGAAATTCGCAATTCATCTGAAGGGAAATTCGATCGTGTCGAGGTCCCGCGTTACTTCATTTTCCGCGACCCAGGACAATTACAGTAATTCTCGTGCGGGCAGACACCGTGGCAATTGTTACTTCTCTTTGTTTCCCCGAGACATTGTTCTCTCATTACGACAGGATGTCACGAGGTTTCGATTTCCGCAGTACATTTAAATCCTTCTACTTCCCCGCGTTCGATAGCTTGTTAGCTTTAGTTCTGCGTCTCTCTCTCTCTCTCTCTCTCTCTCTCTCTCTCTCTCTCTCTCTCTCTCTCTCTCTCTCTCTCTCTCTCTCTTTCTCCCTCCCATCTCGCCCGAGTAATTACCAGAGCGCGGTGCTCCTCGAATTATTTTCCAAGATAAATCCAAAGCGGTATATCAGCGCGAGTTGTCGTCGCTCGGGGCACTATTTGCACTCGGATTAATATTTCCAAAACGGGAGAAGAGAGAACGATTAATCCCAACGATTTGCTAAATCGGAATTCCCGATCTTCAGTTGGATTTTATTGGTCGTTGGCTCATCTGCGAACGTTCGATTCGAAAGTCGGGGCGACGCTGCGGACACGTAAAAATTGTCCGGGCACCTTAATGGCGAAGAAAAATGCGCTCATTTACGGGGAGGCGGGAGAGAAAAGGAAAGGGAACGGAGTACAAGGCCGTGGCACAATGCTGTCTGCCTTGAATTTTGATTGGAACGTCCATTGTCTTCCCAGCTCTTAATTATCTTTTTAATGCTGGGCCCCCTTCTATCCTGCTCGCGC
Source organism: Andrena bucephala (assembly GCA_947577245.1). NCBI lineage: Eukaryota > Metazoa > Arthropoda > Insecta > Hymenoptera > Andrenidae > Andrena > Andrena bucephala. The sequence goes on from OX387715.1 coordinate 116,657,601, forward strand.
ATGCATGCCCCTTTACGCGCGTCCACGTGTGCGCGAATTATATTCGCGTACGCGGCCCTTCTTAATAATCGCTCGCAATTAATCGAATTAATCGGACGGAGCCTGCCACCGACATAACGATCGCCGGGCGAGAATGTTCCAGCGGCGGAATATTTATCGAGACCTCCTCCGTATATAGGAGCATAGAAGTCGTTCCAACGGCATTTTAATTAAAGAGTAATTATTAAAGGGAAGTGGCGTTTAAAAGAAAAGTTCGTGCCGTCTTCTCCTTTTTTTCAATTTCTTTCAATGAAGTTCGAAACAACGAAGGGCGGAGGGCGGTGGGGGGGGGGGTGGCTCGTTGGAACGGGGAAGGGAATTCGTAGGAGGAGGGGTGCCTTTGTTTTTCCATCGAACGTGATATTATATTTGGTTAGCTACATCGTCTACAGCCTGTTACACAAATACAGTGGCCACGTGCCGCGCGAGCAGCTTCAAAAGACTGCCTGCGAAGGGAAGATATTAAACTCCTGACATAATGCCCGCTCTCGCTCGGCAGCGAGCGTGTGACCAATAGAAACTTCAGCGAAGAATGCGAAGATTGCGTGTCGCTTCCTTTAAGGATGTATCGGACGTACAATATTAGACAAAAGTATATGAAATTTGAAATACTTGAATATCTACGTCTTACGCATAGTAAATCTAGATGTAAGGAATTCAAACGACAGTTGGAGTATTATTTTTAATCCTAGGAAGGTATTTCTCACTTTACAAATGCTTTCTGAAGCATTATTTGCTAAACCTTTGCCAGTGAAAATGCCCGGAATTCACAATTTTCTCAAGTTGCAATTTATTTCTTCAAAACGGTGTAGTGAAAACAATTGAAACTCGGCAGATATTTTCGTCTGCCCGTATACTACATTAAAAAAAAATTTTTTAAACATTCGTACCGTTTCTTCAACATTTTTTCAGCTGTGTTATCTGTCAAGATCGTCTCGTTCCATAAGAGTACGTGTAAAATCAGAGAAAATTAAAATCGTTATAATTCAGCTACCGTTTAGTGAATTCGTTTAAAATTTTTGGAGCACATCTGGAAGATTAGAAAGAACAATCTCACAAATTCTCATCGACTTGGTACCATTTTGAAGATAGGTCCGATACATCCTTAACGCGCTTTCCTCTCGAATTTCTCAGCTAGCCCACTCGGGAATCTCCCGATTGTCAAATACACTTACAAGGAGAGGTTCCCAGGTGTCCGCCTCCGATTGCTTTGAATTTTGGATATGTTTTAGAGGACCGAAAAATAAGATATACGTGTTTTTTTATAGTGGCCCGTTTTCATATTTAGGGGGTGAAACCAACCCCCAAAGTTATAAGGTTTTCAGGTGTTCATCTCCGATTGCTTTGAATTTTGAGGGCCGAAAAATAAGAAATGCGTGTGTTTTTATTTTGGTCCGTGTGCATATTTAGGGGGTAAAAACACCCCCAAAATTCAATAGTTGGTGCCCGCCTCCGATTGCTTTGAATTTTGGATATGTTTTAGAGGACCGAAAAATAAGATATACGTGTTTTTTTATAGTGGCCCATTTTCATATTTAGGGGGTGAATCCAACCCCCAAAGTTATAAGGTTTTCAGGTGTTCATCTCCGATTGCTTTGAATTTTGGATATGTTTTAGAGGACTGAAAAATAAGAAATACGTGTTTTTTATAGCGGCCCGTTTTCATATTTAGGGGGTGAAACCACCCTCCAAAGTTCATACGGGGTATAAAAATTGTGTTGAGTAAAACTTGATATAAATTTAATTTGCGTCAAAACTTGCTGTATGTTCTTGTCGTCCGTCACCGTTATTAGGTGGTAACTATGAGGGGTGGTTTCACCCCTTGAACATGCAAACGGGCCAAAATAAAAAGACACGTCTTTCTTATTTTTCGGTCCTCTAAAACATATCCAAAAACCAAAGCAATCGGAGATGAACACCTGAAAATCTTATAACTTTGGGGGTTGGATTCACCCCCTAAATATGAAAACGGGCCGCTATAAGAAAACACTTATATCTTATTTTTCGGTCCTCTAAAACATATCCAAAATTCAAACCAATCGAAGGCGGACACCTGGGAACCTCTCCTTGTTAGATCGTTCCATTTACCTGTATTCTATAAGATGACTGTATAAAAAAAAAAATCGTACATAAGAATCCGCGCGTACAAAGCAACGCGCTATCGAACGTTCATGCTAGCGAAAAAACGGTGCAGTCTATGCGGTTCGCAATGTTATCTAGTCGGGCCTCTTGCACATTCCAGATGAAAAGAATGGGGATATCTGGCGTGCTCGTATTCGCCGTGCATTCCGGGACATCGACTCGATCGTGTAGACCTCCGATGCGAGGTGCACCGCTGCCTCGACACACGAATACGTCTCAGATTTCCCACACCCCCGCGATCCGCACCATTTACATATCCCTGGCTCCGAATCTCCGCTTCTTTTCAACCAGACCCACAACTAATATCAAACCTCCCCGTTTCGACTAAACATCCGTTCCCTCGGATACGTGCCTCGTGCGCCTCCTTTCTTCGCCCACTGTCTTCGTTCTCTCATCCATCTTCGTCCGGGATTCTCGCGAAGTCGCGACCGATGCCGCGTCACGGCGCGACAAAGCTCGCCTCATTCCCGGCGGCGTGGGAGTGCCATTTTCGAATTCGTCGCCTCGCGCGGCAAAGCTCGCGAGAAGAGGCGCACCCGTGTGCCTCGAGGGGTGGTTTAGGGGGAGGGGGGACGCGAGAGGAGGACGGACCGTCGGGCAGAGGTAAATAAGACAAAGGGTTGGAAAAGGGGGTGGCGTTGCGTGTATGCGGGCGGGAGAGAGGTTTCGACGTGAGCGGCCAGGCGAGGCGCCCGCGGAAAACGCGAGAGCTCGCGCGCGAGCTGGCTGGGCCGCGGACAAAAGCGCGGCTCGAGCTTTTTTTAATTGTGTCCCTCCTACACCTGCTCCCCCACCCCCCCCCCCCCCACCCTCCGCCGCGCCATTCAGGCCTCGTCCTTTCCTCCGCGCCTTCCCCACGTGGCCCCATTACCCTCCTCTCTCGTCCTTCGTGAATCGACTCGGTTTTATCGGCCGTATCGGTCGACTTACCCCCCGAAGGAGGCCCCCTCGTGTGCCACCCCAACCCACCTTCCCTCCCCCCCCCCCCTCCCCCGCCCTCGCGCGGAACAGGGACGCGATTCCACGAGATTCCACGGATCCTCCGAGCGAGCGAGGGGCGGGGGAGAGGGGGAGGGGGGGGGGGGGGGGGGTGGCGGCACGGTGACGCGTGAATCGCGGAGATAGAATTTTATTTCCCTTCAGACGCCACGCTGATTCGCGCCGGCACGCTTCGAACGGGCTTGGCAACTCGGGGAAGATACGGGAACTGCTCGTGGGACGGGACCGGGGATATTTCCAGGCGGGATCCTCTTGGACGTTTGATTCCGTTATCGGGCTGTAACGTTGCTTCATTTGGAAACGATGTGCCGCGGGGGAGCGCTTCGCGCGAGTTTCGGAGACTGGGATTCTGAGGGAATGAAGGAGCAAACTGCCTCGCGGTAGATATCCCCTGTTCCTCCCATTGCAGATACCTGAATCCACCATCCCCGAGTGTTCTAAGTGTAAAGGGATTAGGGCAGAACGTTGGAAATTATTAAATAAAGGAGGGAAGCTATTCGAAATTCAGCCTCGTCCTCTGTCGCGTCGCACGAGCGAGCTTGCCTCCCGTTGAGAAACGAAGAGGGAGGGGTAAAAAGGACGCTGGTAGCGGCAGAAAAGGGCAGACGATGAGGCCGGAGGGGTGGTTGGTTACGTTATTACGTTTTTTCCGCGCGAAACCGATGCAGACAGCGACGAGAGATGATGATGCGATTTCCTCTCGGCGGAAACGAATTTACGAAACCTCGAACAGCCGGTTTATCGATGCATCGTCGCTCGTGCGAGAATTTTCTGTGTTTCTGCGGGGGCGGCGGCGGGGGGGGGTGGTGGTTGAGGCGGGGGTGGACAATCGGTGTAAAGATACCCGCGATCGCGGGAGCGGCTTCTGATGATAACGGAATTATGCAAACGAACGTGAGCTCGGGACAAGCAAAAAATGCGTTTCACAAGGAGGAGTGATTAACTCGACTGTTTGACATTCAACGAAGTAAAATTGTGCCCGGTTCGGCGTGGTAGAAATTGCGATTAGGTGGAACAGAGGAATTCCCTTCGCGTCCACATTGCAGCAAAACTATTTCATCCCTTAATAATCTCGAGTATCCTTTCTTCGGCGCATCGACGCTCGCAACGTTGTTCTTCGGGGGCTTCATTAGCACGGTCGTTACCATTAAACCCCAGGCAACAAAAACCATCCGCAGCTTCAACTTGCTCCGCCGAATGCCAGATACCCCAGGCCGAATACGGCCGCCAGCGTCCCTTTGCCGCGCGAATTCAAGTAGTCAAAGTGCAAAAGCTCCAAAAGGATGCCTCGTTGCGTGAACACCCGCGCAACTCTGAGTCCCAAGTCTCTCTGGAAATACGAATTCGCCGAGGCGGGCCTGCGAAAAGCGGAGGGTAAGGAGAGAGACCTCAAAAGCTGTCGCAAGGGCGAATTGGACAGGGGAAGCACCGAAATGCGAATATACAGGGTGTATCGTAGTAAATAATAACACCGCGTGATTATCGGTAAAAGATAATAAAAAAAAGAGAAAATAGACTCTCTGCACGGGTGTCTTCAAAATCGATTTTCTGGAAATCGAAGGTCCGTATGGAAAAATTTGATTCTACACATTCGATGTCCCTAGGGTAAACCAACCAGTAATTGATCGCATACCTACCAGTGAATGACCATTAGGCAAAGAAATGTCAATTATAAATTTAAAAATATTATATGTTTATAAATGGAGTGTACTTGCACTTTTAATATCCCATATTTTTAGTTACGCGTATTAAGCAAACATTAATAAGTACAATTCTTATTAAAAGTATGCGGCCATTTACTGGACTTCTACACGTTTTGCATTTTATAATCGTTTTTTTTTTAAATTACGATAAGAATAAGTAATTATTTTTATAGAAATTTCAAGAAAAATAAATTTAAATGCAATTTCAAGAGTTGTTTTGTTGTTATACATAAATATATTCAAGTATTAATCCCAAAGGTCCATAAATTCAACAATTCGGTCATTCACTGGTTGGTTTACCCTAGTATCATTTATTTTTTGGGAGTTTGTTGGGTCAATGACGTGTTATCCGTTGGTCAACCGTTGAAGTGTCGCGCTATTTTTAAATGGGCCAACCATTGTAACCAACGCAGGCCCAACTGAAGGTTCCTTTCCAAAAGTCGTCTTAAAGACTCCAGAAGGTGTCTTAAATAACTTCAAAAGACGTCGTGAAGACGTCTTCTTCAGGTCTGGTTTAGGAAAAAAAAATTTCGCGATGAGGAAAATTGAACCGAAAATCAAACTTTCCACTTACGAAGCAACCGCTGTTCGCAACTACCCAACACACTTCCTTGTAAACACTTCTAATTTCTAGTTACATAACTAGTATTAATTGTTTATAAAACCTGCGCAGTGACGCGAAATATTCTACAAAATATCATCATTCGACCTTTAGACTCGTTCCTTAAAAATTCATATTCGTCTTAAGACAGACGTCCTCATTATGTATTTATAAATAAGAAAAGAAAAATCACAATTTGGAATATTATAACAGGTTTTTGGATGTAGCAAATTTTCTGACGTTTGTAAGACGACATTTAATCATCGTTGTAAATTTTTTGTTAACTAACTAACCATAGTAATTGTAGGCCCAACATTGAATATTCGTAGGCAAACTGTCGTAACTTTCTGTTAATTAACCAACCATAACAATTGTAGGCCCAACATTGAATATTCGTTGGCAAACTGTCGTAACATTTTTGCCATAGGTCCTATGATGGGAATTTGTAGCCAAAACACTAACTATATCCCGACTGTAGGCCAACCAAAAATGCTACTAGGGGTGTGACGGAACACCCCGTATAACGCAGCGAGGCAGGTCAGAGAAAGCAGTTCATTTCTCACTGAAATACCGCGATATTTCCACAGTGCCAATGCGTTACGTGCGCACAGCTGACTAGGATCTACAATTCAGCCTCCGCCTCGAAAGAAGCACCCCGTGCTGCGAGTCGAATCGGAAATAATACGAGGAATGAAACCCACCCCCGCCGGGGACCCCTTTTATTATCGATCCTAAAGTTTCGATCGCCGACAAATTCCTGACGTTCCTAGGGGAGTTCCTTTCGATCCTCGTCTTTCTTAGAGCTGCACAGTGAGATTGTCAGTGTACTTTAATTTGTGCGCGGCTAATCTTCAGCGAGCTGTATGTTTCATTTAACAGATTCGACGGGTAAGAGGATTAGCCAAACGATTGGCTCGCGGAACGTAGTGGGTCTCCTTTCGGCATTGTCGTGAAATGAAATGAAATCCCTCGGCCCGCTGTCAATCACTCTCGATCCACTCGGAGATATTTGACGGGCGCCGCGAAAATACGCATCGGCGAGTCCTTTCCAGAAATTATGTTGCGCGCTTATTACCTGCCGTTGCTTCATAACGGAATATATTTAATTAAATCGGCCGGTGATTGAAAGCAGATGGGACGTGCGCGATTTTAACGAACCTGTCAACGTCGTCATTTCACCGCGTGCCGGCCACTCGATATTCGCTTCCGCCCGATCGCAGATGCTCGAGCGCGCGCTATTGTTTCGCGTGTGTCTTCTGAAACGGAGAAACGTTATTGTTTCGGGGAAAAAAATCGTTGTAAAAATCGGATATTGGGGTGACCTGTCCAGTGAATGAACACCCCCCCCAGTGAATGAACGTTGCTCATGTAATACGAAAAATTAACGCCTAACACGCTCATTTCACGGTGAAACTTACACGGAAATTTAGAGTGGACACCCAAAGACGTTTCGCAAAAGCGTTTTTCTTTTTACTTATAACTTATGCGTTATTAATTTCGTTTATTCAACAGTTGTCCTCACGGCCGTTCATTCACTGGCAAACGTGGACATTTCTTACTATACCAATGACTGAAAAACTTACTTGGACTTTTTTTCTCTTGACACTTTCGCCGCATGTGTGGAGATTAGGTTAACCCACCCCAGAAAACAAATTTCAACTATGCATGATTATGATCTTATAAGACTACTTACAATTAGTAAAATATCAAATCAATAATATTATTGCAATTATTGGAGAATGAAAAATTATTTATACAAAAAATCGTCTAAATACATTGGGAACCTAACCTCTGTTATTACCCTGTTCATTCATTAGAAATTTATGTTCATTCACTGGTCATTAGCCCATTTTTTATTTAATCCTCGAAACGAAACTTTTAATGAAAGCTATGACTATCAATCATTGCTAGAATGGTGTTCCGGGATGTCTGACTTTAGTAATAAAACAGCTTGCATATAGCAATAACATTTAGGGGATTAAATAACGACTTTTGAATAATAATTTTAATATACATACAGCTTAAGGGGTCATTCTGGTTAGACGGTTTGAAAAAATCGATTTTTTTTAAAACATTTTTCGAAAGTACATATCCTCAAGAATGTACTGTTACATTTTCATTGAACAATTCCGATTATTTTAACTTCTACAGAAGCATTTTGTAGGGAGCGCAGGGGCTCGGCCTCTATAGACGAAAACTTTGAACGCGTTTCTCTCGAAACGTCATTTTTTCACATGGTGCAGGTAAAATCTCAAAATCTATCGAACCGATTGTTTTATAAATTGAACTGCTTATTCTGCACACCTATGCCTCTGGCCGGCACTACAACAAAGTATTTCTGTTGAGTCTAATCTACTTTTAAAGTCGCAAATAGCACAGAAAACACAGCCGAAATACATTGATTCTTGTATTTTGCCCGGCATTTTGTTCATTTTAAGGATAAATTATTTATTCTAGTACGGGCCATAGCAAAAGTCATACTGATCAAGAATCTGTTTGTATTTTTGGTTTCAAATAAGTCCAACTGCTGAAATCACCTGCACGAGCGAGGCATGCATTTTTAAACATGTCATCAAAATCGCCTTCAAAATCATCATAAAAGCAATAATTTTATTACTTTTATATTTTTAATTTACTATAGAAATGTAGTTTAATCAATAGAAAAAAGTTTTATTCCATTACTATAATTTCTGTCTTCGCAATAAATTCCTGAAAATCGCTGAATTTATCGGCGCGCTAACCAGAATGACCCCACAAGTGTTCCTTCACTGGACAGGTCACCCTATTCGATCCGAAAAGATCCAAATTCAATAGGCGCTCGTAGAGGCGACACTAATTTCGCTATTAATTCTAATTAATTATAATTTCTTTGTAGTTCACGGATCTCGAGAGGTTCGCATCGCGATGAACTCTTTAACTATCCCTTCGTGCTTCCTAGATTATAGGGCATCAGCTCCATGGGCGATTAAGCAATCGAAAGTGCTATCGTTTGCTCACCCCGCGATCACGGGTATCCAACAGACTCCCCCTTGCTCGGCTGTGTCACAGTTTTCGAAAACCTCCACCGGGACACGCCCATCCCACCCAGCTTTGGCCACTCCACCCTGAACTTGCTCTTTTTTATCCTTCTCATCCCCCTTTGTTCTTATCTTGTCCGTTATAGTATGTCTGGTCTGGCTGCTCCCGGGATTATTTCTATATTTTAATCCCCTCTTTGTCCCCTGCGCCACCGCCCGCCTCCCCCCCTTGCTTTAACATTCTCTTATTCCTTAACAGTTATTTTATTCCCCGGTCCCCGTCCTTTTTCGCGAACGCTCGAAGGTTTCCCTCGAAGGATCGTTTATTTTCCTTCTGGGTCGATCGCGATTCTCATTTCCCTCTTTCTCAATTATTCGTCTCTTCTTTCCCGCCAGCGTCCCACCGCCGCCCTCCTGTCTCCTTCTCTGAATTTCTACCTGGCTCGCCCGTTCGTCCCCCCCCCCCGGGGGGGGGTGGTATCATCCCCTCGAGCCCCTTCCACCCACCCCTCCGCCTCGGCGTAAACCGACGCGACCAGGGAAACAGATAAAGCCGTTGAGCTGATTTCGAATTCTTTGCTGGGACAACGAAATCGTATTACATTCATTAAAGGCTACGAGCCGGCTAAGAACACAAAACACGAGACACGGGGGTGTGGGCGGTGGGGCTGCGTAGTATGCGCGCGAAACGTATCGGGGGACGAAGGGAGACAGAAGGAGGGCGAACGATCTAACCGCGGCACGTCGCAAGAAGGCACGAGCTGCAGCTGCAGCTGCAAAAGGCTGCCACCCCCTTCTGCCTGACCTCCCTTCCCGCTACCTCGCTGGAATCCTCGACGTGCTTGCGGTCCGCTCCCCCTGGTCCAAATTTCGTCTACGTCCGCCTAGCGATGGCGTCGATCTGCGATCTTCGACAGCGACCTCGACCTACGCACCCTTAAAGTTCCACCCCCGCAGTGGAACATATCATCGGCGCAACCTTTACCGTTCCTCCGCCAGACAAAGCACTTTGAATCGAGTGAGAGGCTCCTTTGCCAGGCTACCCGCCCTTTCTTCTGAACCCTGACCTATGAGAGGAACGTAGGTGGACAGTATTAGGCATCGCGTGACCGGCTTGCCAACGATTACAGTGTTCACGAAAATTGTGTGGGACGTGGCTGCGCAGTGGGCACTCATTTCAAGTTTGGCATTAATGAAGTGACGAGGGGGTGCAAAGGTCGGCAAAGGTCGCTAGGTAAAGTCTCTCGTTTGAACTTAGAAAAGGGATAAAAAAAGGTTTGCTACATCGAGAAGACCTTGAAACCTCCGCCTGACCTGGTTCTTATCCATCAGAACCACCCTGCGCGAAAGCACCGTTCAGAAACCATCCTTCATCCATCGCTCCACCATCCCACGACCTCAGAAGTCTCTAAAACAATCCCCCGATAGAATCAAACAGCCCTCAGCGGCCAAAGTTCACCAGCCATCGAGCCAACCCCCCCCCCTCCCCGAAGCCACCCTCCTCGTTACCTCTGGCGAACGTTACACCCGCGCCTTTAGCAGCGGGTCAAGCTCGCCGAGGGACACCGGATCCGATAACAATCGACAGTCCCCGGAGGTGTATCGATAAGTCGTCGCGAGGGTGTTGGTCCCATCGCTAGCGGCGGCCGTGTTAGGGCAGCGGCTCTTCAGGTATCCCTCGGGTGGGGTGAGATTGGGGCGCAGGAACCGGCGTCGGTGATGGTGACTACGTTGGGTGGTGAGTTCCCCGCGATGGACGAAGAGGTGGGGCGGGGGTGCCGGGGGGGGGGGGGGTGGTTACGGATTCGGTGGGGGGGCCTGATGGCTGGCGGGGGTGCACCGCAAGCTCGAAAGTTGGGAAAAAGCCAAGGAAGGGGTTGTGCCACGAGCAGCGGACCTCGGGGCGAGGGCGCAAGCTCGAGGTCGTCCCTGTGCCCTCCCACTCTGCCACGCGATAGGTGGAGCCTCCCTGGCCGCCAATACATGTCCCGGAGGCCGCGTACGCTACGTGCGTAACCCCCGGCTCAGTCCTTCCACGTCCGAAAACGCGCGCTCCACGCACCCGGTGCGAGCGAGCTTAGCGCGGGCTCTCCCAGCTCTCTCTGCCGCGCCGCACCGCGCTGCGGCCAGCGTAGCTGAACAGGTTAGCGGGACTATTCTGTGCACGGGTACCATCCTCTGTGACGGTTCGCCCGCGGATCCTTCGCCGGGGAACGCTGCTTCATCCTTCCCGTCGTCCTTGCACCTTCGTCCGCCCGGCCACCTTAACCTTGCGCGACGCTGGCGACCAGTTTCCTCCAGGATCGGTCGTCACCACTTTCTGCACGGCTTCATCTTGTGCGTTCGCATCGACCGGGACTCGGTGTCAGGGAGAAATCCTCCCTATTTGATATTGCTCTTCTGTTTTAACCTGATCCTTGCGTCCGAGATGCGGCTAATTGCTCCGCGTCGGTTATGGTAGTTCACTGTGCTGTTTGTGTGCCTGGTTCCCTGCGTTCGGGGGCTGTATTGTTTGTTGCGTCGGGTTGACCCGGTTCTCGCGAGCTCCGAGTTACCTCGTCGCTGCACCAAGTTCGTTGGAATCGTAGAATTCGGTGCACCCTTGTTCCTCCTACTTGCTCGAGCCGTCTTGAGGTGCAACGCGTGGTGATTGATAAGTCAGTCACTTGTGATCCATGTAACCGATTCTGAGTAGTTGGAGGGATGCTCGATGAAGCGGGGGCACAGAATGCGGGATAAAGCGTGGTATCGTGGAGGTGTAAGGTAAGGAAGTCTTGAGTGGAACGCTGAGTTTAGTTAAATGTTGGTGGCTAGGGGATTCAATTTAGAAGGGGTGAAGGTTAGAAAGCGTGTTCCTTTTAGGGGTTGTCGTAACCCAGTCTCATCCGAGTGCAGTTGTTGCAAAAATAAAAACAAAACCGTCGATTTAATCTCTCTACGCTACAGTGGTTCTACACATTGCGGAATATCCAACCGAATTGCCAGAGAAATAATAAGAATTACCATTGAAGCATTTAAATTGAAGCTCACCAGAAGATCAACAGAAGTAGCTCCTCCGACCGATACCATTTGGTGTGCTTTCGAATGTTAGAAAATAGATTACAGCACCGGTATTATCGCGCAGAAAACACATGACGGACGCAGCATTATGTTCCACATAAATTAACAATAAATCCAGCCCGAGCGCGACGTAGTTGAATAGTGAAAGCGTGGAAAACGTAGGATATTAATCAGAGTCCTACGGCTGATTCATACGGCTTCGTTTGACCGTAGACTACTTTCGAATGATTTTCTAGCACACGTTACTTGAATCGCATCCACGATAAAAAAATCATTGCGTCAGCTGACTGTGCGCAACTTTGAGCCCCGCGGAGTATTTAACGGCCGTGGAAGATGGCGCGTTCGGTTTGACCCAGCACGATCCGTTTCTACTTTCCAGCGACTGGTCCCGCGACTATCGACGAACCCACGCTCCGTAATAACGCGGGTGGAAACTTCTGCGTGCACCTTCGGCGCTTCCACTCGCCGATTAACATTGCACGACTCGTGTTTCGAATACCGCGTGCAGCTAGCTTCCTACCGATCCATTCCTCCCGCTGCATATCGCTAGGCAAACGAGCGTGGCGATCAAAGGTGCGCCGTGTGAATGAACCCAGGACACGATCGTACCGATGGCATTTTAATTGTTCACATGATTGCGTCGCGCCTTCGCTCTCTCCTCCGCTCCGTGCCGCTCTGCTGGCCCCGCAATACGCGCGGAGCGTATTGGAACAGTGAAACTTTTGTTAGCCAGTATGAATTTATTATCGCTCCCCAGATTCCCTGTGATCCGCCTCGCTGAATCGTTTCGTCACCGCGGATCACTAAAACCAGAATACCCCGAGGATTTCGCGGCCGAAGCGTTGCACGATTCTTCGTTTTCGCACCGACCTTTGTCTGTGGATCTTTCTTAACTCCTTGGTCAGTTTATACTTCTCCATTATGAAATCACGAGCGGAGCAGTCGAATCGTGCTTTTGTTGGATTTAAAATGAAACACCCTTGCTTTGAACTTTCTAATATCTTTGTTGCCACTTCGTTGCAATCCCTTTGGTCACTGTGCGATTTTTCTCGCGCAGGAAATATGAGCTCCGCGTAAGTAGAAAGTGCCGGCAGAATTCGTGGTATCTCGAGGTCGTTGCGGCCGGACAGACAGGGTTTTCAAAGCCACGAGACTGTACAGGAAAGGTGTGCCACAGGACCAGGAGGAAATTTCTGCTCACAATCAGTTAACATTGTCTGGGTCAATAGTCAACACGTTCCACAGAAGTCCCTGGACTGGCCAGTGTCAAGTGTTAATACGATTCAGCACAGTTACTATCTTCTTCTCGTTGTTCACGTGTCGTCTTCTATTTGGTGATAAATATTGGCTCTCCACTTTCTCTGTCCAGTGGGTACGTTAACTTCTAAGCTCTCTCCATCCTACAGAATACAAAGATGAGATGAACGGTGTCGTTGGAATCTTCACCATTATTCGAAGCAAAGTATCCAATTCACGTTCGAAATTCTACAATCCCACGGGAATTCTAAAGCCTCCCCAATAGTATAATTTACCGATCAAGGGTAACGATCATCCCTGGTAAAAACTCCCTGAATGAAAGCTCCGCGAGTTTCATTCACCAATACGAAATTCCAAGGGCCGGCAATTAGTAGCACGTGGAAGGAAGAAAGCACGGTATCGTTTCATGATTCACGGATGGAACGTTGTCAAGGGCGCTGGCCCGGCGTGTCCTTCCCGAGACCAAAGACTTTACAAGCGGCACAGCTCGAGGCACGCTCCGGTGGGGGTGGGGGCGGGGGGGGGGGGGGCATACGGAAAACCGGGGGGGCAGCGAGGAAAGGCAGTAGTATCGCCGAAGCGTTCACAGTGTCCCTTTCGAATTCCAGATCAAACATAAGTGCGCGCGTGTGGTTCGTGTGTGTATACATGTGCCATCCTCCTTGCCAGCGGTAAAAGCGGGAGAGAAGAGGACTCTGGGCAAACGGCAGCCGGAACCGAAACATGGATGCGACGTCACTGCGGCTCATTTCCGGACTGCTTTTGTTCGCCTACACCACGTCACACTTTGGTAAGTCGTTTTGCTTAATAAAACCAGGCCTCGCCTGTGTGCGCGCGCGTGTCCGCCCATTGTGCCAGCAGGACGACCCTGTCGCTGGCCACGAAAGGACATCTTCCTCCTTTCATTGCCGCTGGCATGCATTTAGTATCTAGATGGGCGCACGGCGTTTAGAGTAGAACAAAGTGTGCTTTAGAAGCTCGAGGGAACAGAGGGGGAATTAAAGAGAATCTTGACCATCCTCGAGTCGATTCGGTTATATGCTTAAAATAATGGCTTTAAAAGCTATTTAGTTTCAATTATTCCGTCAGTGTGAACGCAATCTTTAATACGTAATTGAGAAACGTAGTTTATAGTTGTGCCGTGACGTGTGCCAGCGCTGGGACGCTGTTTTACACCAACGAACCGGACGTTAGGTGTTAGCTGTTCGATATTCGTGCATCTTACCGTACAAAAAGCGTTTCGATGTTTCCACGCCGATTTACGTTCTACACGGCCATGGTACAGATACTCTGGTGTCAGTCGCTGATACAAATCCGCCAGTTTCTCACCCACTCTGCGATATTTCTTAAAATCCCGCAACTATCGTAACGCCGGCTGTTCTACAATCTGTGTCTCCACGTTTTGTTTTACCATTATTCTATCAGTTCGATTCAATACGACTGGTCCAAGTGTTGCGAATGATTCTCGAGGATGTTCGGGCGACAACGCATCCCTGCGAGAAACACGCGACGGGGATTAAAGCAGTCGGCGAAATAGCCGTTTACGTGGAAGATTCCGTGAACGTTGCTGGCGTTGATCGATCGAACGAGCCCGCCGTCGATTGTCGGGGCTGATGCCTATGTACGTATCGGCGGCTGCGGCGGTTAGGGGTAATTTCAAAACTTTGAGCGATTTAGATGGTAAATTGCTAAGGGAAACGAGGACGGGACCGAGAGCCGCCGCTGGAAAGACGGCAGCAAATGCGTCGCCGTAATTGCATAATGGCCCTGGTGTGTTCTCGTCGAGATACGAAGCCCTGGCCTGGTTTTTACTTGAGGACTTTCACTCCGCATCACCGGCTCTTCCCTCTCTACCCCTATGCTTCTCTCTTCCTGGCCTCTCCCTTTCTGCCTCTGTTTCTCTCTTCCTTATTTTATTCCTCGCCGGCTTTGTTGCACCTTGCCCTGCATTCGCGCTCCGTCTCCCCCCCCCCCCTCTGTTCTCACCGCGATACTCTCGATACCCGCCGCTTCCTTATCGCGTATCACGTCTACGCCAACACCGCTGCGGGCAGATCTCGAAAAGCCCGAACAACGTGGAATGTCGAAGGAAATAGTAGACACACGTTTCTGTAGCACACCTTTGCGTAATACCTAGCGCGGTTCGCGAAAATCGATATTCCTCCAGCGTTAGCAGATCGCGGGCGGAGCGGAACGCTCGGCGGAACGTTGTTTCTCGCGGGGAGCTGGCCGAGAACGGGGAGATAGTAATGATCGTGTGTATTCAAGGGGAACCTCAATGAACGTTGTAATAAATACAGTTACTCGGGGCCGTTCATTTGGTCGGAGCACCCGGTATAAGGAGCAGCAGGGGGCTGTTAGCTGGCATTAGACGGTTTCAAGTACGGAATATTGTTTCTGGAGATCCCGCCGTTCAAATTGCTAGCATTTAGCGGCTTATCTGGATTACCGTTTCCCCGCGCGCGCGCGCAGGCCAGCGTACCCTGGGGGAGCGTTCCCGTGGGGTAAAAAAAAAACTCGGGGCGGACCGTGTCCCGCGCTTTTTGAAATTCACTGTTTTCGCCCCGGCCGATGGGAAAAGGATTAAACGGTGGAAAGGATTAGAGACGCGTTTTTCCTCTCTCTTTTCGCGCTGTAAAGGAAATGATTCCAAGGGGGAGGATGCGTAGACTCGAATGAAATGAAACTTTGTACGACTTCGAGTAAGCCGATTCGAGCTGACAATGAGAGAGATTCTAATTGGATATCATAGATATTCCTTGGAGTTTCTTATATTTACTTGGGAGAACTTTTTTTTTAAATCACTTCTAGTTTCATTCGTTCTACTGCTTTTTGTTTTGTGCGCGAGAACGCGTGAACGGTCTCCTAACGTTTGACCTACTTCTCGATAATTCGAAAGGCTTCTCACGTGTTCAAAGGTCGATTTCAACTAAATTTAGCCTTGGGGTTAGAGCCGATGAGAAGTGTATTTGTGGGTGTCTTCAAGGACCACCTATATTGGAAAGTGACAATTCCTAGCTACAGCGATACAAGCGTAATATCTCCCGCTGTCCCAGTTCGTATAAATTACTTTTGGCACGAATTAGATGTCCCGACTGTAAGGCGCGAGGAGCATCCCTCGGCAAAAACTGTGTTCCTGGTAGAGGAAACGCAATTGTTCACGGTGGATCACCTTCTAATGAAGTTCCGCGACCGTCGCCTCCAACTGCTCTCCTCCGCTCCATTCCTTTTCCAGATATTTCTTTGACAAACTTGCTTCTACTCCCCCTCGTTCACCTCTCATTGTCTAGAACTGCAGGACTTTGAAAAATGTTGCCTTATCGAGTCGCACAATGTCCCGCCCCGCGGAAACAAAGAAATGAAACATTTCCTCGGCGAAAATTCTATCTAACACTCGGCTAGCTTCGCTCAGCAACTCATTCCTCCTCTGTTATAAATTTACGAAGGTGTCTTATTAATACGGGGCGCACTTTCTCGATATTTCAAAGGAACTGATGCCTTTGCCACAGGAATCTTAAGGAGGTATTTTACCTAAAAATTCGATTTTTTTTATTTTCTAATAGTTTAGGGTTTCGAAAATATGTCCCTAAAATGTTAAGGTGAAATTTGAAAAACTCGACTCTTGCATCTCCCTCGACTGTTGCATCTAAAAAGGCTATGACTGTTAGCAGAGAAAAGAGAGCTGCCCAAAATATTTTTTTTTAAGCTAAGGAAGATTTCCTCTACGGTCCTGGTGTAGCAGATTAGGGGAAAGTTACAAAAATTAGTCGTTATCTACCGTAACTTCAGTCGTATAAGGATTCTACCTTGTTGGGCCGAAAAATCGGTGATTTTGGTGAATTTTTTGTACAAAAACGGTTTGACAGGCTGTTTTATTGTATCTTGAGCTATTGTTATGAATTTTTATGTGACGGTAAAAAAAAAATGTGGCTGATACAGAGCGCTGACTTGAGGCGTTGAAAAAAAATCGGGTGGTCCTGGCGTTAACGAAAAATACCCTAAGGATAATCTGAAACACAAAAAGGAAAGAGATTCTTAATCTGTATGAATGTGGTTATCGATGGTAGTAGATTCATTAAGATAAATAAAGAAATGTTCAAAAATGGCAGGCTTCTGAATATGATGAATCGAATTTTTCTCAAAAATCGGCAAAACTTCATTAAGTAAAATCAGGAACGGTTACAAATACGGCAATAAATCTACTACCATAGATAGACAGACGCTTGCTCAACATGCATGTAAAAGTTCACGTTGTTTGCTTCATTGATTGTCGAGATTTCTTCAACGCCAGGTCGAAAAATGTAGTCTCGAGAAAATCGGGTTTAAAAGTTCATATTATGTGTGCGCATTCCCTCTGAATTTTCTTTTTGCGAATTTACTTCCTGGGCGAAGCGAGCCTGATTTTCTACACTTAGTGTCTTTAGACATCTTCTCAATTAGACAATCAAATGATGTGTTTGCATGGAAGTTCGAGAACCGACCGTCCTTGCCAGGAGGCGCCACGCACGCCGACTTCTACCTGCGTACCACTCGCTTCAAAATGCTACAACCTCACCAATTTTTCGAATTTGGCTATAAGCTTTGCAGAGTGTATACACAAGACTCATATCTTTTAGAAAAAGCAAAAAAAAAATGCAATTTTTCGGCCCAACAAGGTAGAATCCCCCCTTAAATGAGTTTTTCTCGAAACAATTTTTGTAAATCGGACGCACATTTTTCTCGAAAATTACCCGACCGATTGAGCTAAAATTTTACACACATTCAAAGTGAATGTGTACCTATAGCTCGAACCAGAATTATATCAATAGCCTCACCCACACCTCGTTTTAGCTCAAGAAAAGTCCAAGAAATCAAATATAAATTTTTAAACAGCTGCGATTTCGGTAACAATGACCGGATTTGGTTACATCTACTTCGGGCGATAACTACACTCATATAGATTAAAAAAATCTTTGGTACTTTCGTTTCAGATGACTAGGCCGGCCGCAATTCGTGCGCCCGATGGGGCCGGTTTTTGGTGACATGACCTGCGCTTCGGCGTGCAACTTGTATCTACAAATTTCAATATAATGCATTCGAAAAATTTGTGTTGATAGTTCAAACACTACTAAATACGTGTGCAAACCCCCTGCCCTGTAGGTGCGATAGGTTTTCTAGAATTAATTTCCAAATATCACCTTCAAAAACGAGTGTCTTGACTAGAATACCCCCTTAATTCAGCATCGAGGAAAGAATAAAAAGGATATACTACGGTATGACCCAACCAACGGAATGAACTGAAATTTTGAGGAGTTGGGCGGGAGGGGGAGAGAACCTCTAATATAAAATTTCAGCTGCGGGTATATGTTAGTTTCTGAGATATTAATAAAAAACTTTCGGCATAATACATTGAAATCTACCTATGTATACAGACGTTACTAACACAACCATCTTCTTCGTTTCACAGTCGACGATACAATGTACGATATTGACCTCATCGCGCGATGCTTGTAACTGCATCAGTTTTTATTCCCAATACAGTATAGTAATACTAGAGTATTTCCAAAGTCACATCGGTTCGGTACCATGCTTTACGCGCCCGCAAGCGGGCGCCCCCGCCCCCCCCCCCTCCCTCTATCTAACCCAAACCAATACTAATACCCGAGAGAAATTGGAAAGTCGAATGCGTTGTCTCGGAATAAGTCAACAGCAATAATGTATGAGTTCGTACGCAAAACCTAACTGAAAAGTAAATCTGACAGATTTTGGAAATGATCGACACGTTTTGATTAACATACATTTATTTATAAACTTGGCTTGCGTCCAGTTTCTGTTACCGTATCCCTATATATTGTATCGTCGACTGCGAAACAATCGACGGCGACGAGAAGATGGTTGTGTTAGTAACGTCTGTATAGGTAAATTTCAATGTATTTTGCGAAAGTTTTTTATTAATATCTCAGAAACTAACAAATACCCGCAGCTGAAATTTTATATTAGAGGTTCTCTCCCCCTCCCGCCCAACCCCTCAAAATTTCAGTTCATTCCGTTGGTTGGGTTATACCGTAGTACAGCCAATAAAAATTCGATAAGCCATTCTCTTTGGAGGCAGCCAAATCTCCGGCGCGTACTATAAATTTCAACGGGCAGAATACTGCCGTGGTGGCAAACTTCCGGGACACCTTGTACACTCGTGCACGAGCAGATAGAGAGGAGCGTAGGCGCACATGTAGCCTTCCAATAAAGCTCCGCTCGAGTGCTCGATCGGCACTCGACGAATCTCGAATCGGACAATACCCTCATGGTACGTCCGTCTGAAATAACCCATAAGGTCTCTCGAGTGTACATCTATATAGGGGGGCGTATGGGGTGGTAATGCCTCGTGGCACGGTTGCCAGCATCCTGGCCGTGCAAGTAGTCGGGCCACGTTTTTTATCTGCTTCGCTGAGGATTACTTCCGGGTCAGCAGTCGGGCCCGATTGTGTTCAATCCACAAGCTTACAGATTACACCGGACACTTGTCTGTAATGCGACGCGCATCGGCTGTAATCCACTCATCTTTCTACTCGAGCCCCGTTTCTCCCATCCACGGGGACGGTCCACGGCGAAATAAGCCAGTTGCCGCGATCGTGGGGATATATTTATGATATTTATCAGGGAACTTGAGTGTTTCGCATGCTACTTGGTGGGCAATCCGTTTCTGTTACAACGGCGAATGTGTTATTTCTCCATCGGTGGACGCAGAATACATCCAGTGACGTTAGATATCCTTCCAATACCAAAAAACTGTCACCGAGAGCTGGCAATAAGTAAAAATATTAAGGAAAAATTGGTTGGCTTCCAGGTGAACAACTCGACGTCGGATATGTAGTAGCTACATCGCGGTGGTTGCAGGTAGTGGAACAGACGCTGGGCACGCGATGACGAGGCTACGCGATCATTCGTTGCAGAAGTAATCGAGCAATTTCTCCCCCGCCCCTCACCGATCCGTTTTTTTCCCTCCCGCTCTCGTCTTGCTTTCCCGCGGGATTACTTCCGGTTGAACGGGTCCCGCTCAGTCGGGTTCAATCTCCGTGCTCTGTGTCAGATTACAGAGTACTCGCCGTAGTAACATCTATAGTAACACGTGTGTAGTATGTTGTAAACTGTGTGGCACGTGTGCGCATGCACCAGGACCTGGCCACCCATATGCACAGCCCGTGCACCTAGCTGCACCGAGTGAAAAATCGACTGCGTCGGTGTACGTCCGATGCATATCGGGGGCGAGGCGCCTTCCTTTCTTTCCTGGGGAGATTGTCGCGCGATTTCGAAGCCCCTCGATCTCGCAAATTGTTATTCTGGATTATGTTCCGTAAACGGGGCGCACGGTGCACTCGGCACACTTTGGTAGATTATGTTTAATATCCGTTATATTAATTGCGCCATCAAGCTTCGCGTTAAATCATTGTAGCATGAAACATTGCGATAACTTTCTGGAGTCTTGCGCTCTAAATTCATTCCTTTAGGATGACTCGTTAGGTCTCGGTAGTAACGGATGGAAGTGTATAGGATTTGAGGTGGAAATACGGACGCTCGTGCTGATAAAAACGTTTTATTAATAGTGACAAAACGATAGACAAAAGGAATCGTTTTCATTGGAACGTCGAAACGAGAGTGAGCTTCGGAGGACCATGCGTCGCGACGCGTGCCAGTGGTGGGGGGGGGGGGGGCGACGTTGGGGCGCTCATCCAGCGTCGTTCCCACCGCGACGCTCGAGGCTAGCGAGTGGGGGGGGGGGGGGGGCGTCGTTTGAGCGCTCAACCCGCGACGCTCACCGCCGAGCACCCCTACCAGCCCCTACCAACCCCTACGCTACTATCGAAGTGGAATAGGTCAGCCGGACACTGAATCAACCTCGTAGTTACGATTATTCCTATACACTTTGGAACTTTCGATCTGTAGTATTTGTACATCCACGCTGGCTAAATTATTCGCACAGAAGGGCACAGCGGAGAGCTTCGATATGGTTTCGAATCACGGAGGAACTGATACGAAGAGAATTTCTATTACGTAGCTTTTAGGTGTGGACGTTATTGTTAGTAAGGAATCTCAGTGACAAGGTTAAATTCTTCAATTCTTCCATCTCCTCGCTACCGATCTAGAGCAATTATATAAATTACCCTCGTCGCTGCGTTCGCCACACCTTGACACGAATAAAACGAATATAATCGACGTCCCATAGCGGTGAACACCGAGTTCTAGAATCCAGCGTCTCGTCATCCTCCCGTCCATGATCCACATCGTCGTCGAAGTTGCCGGCGCTCCCAGGAAACTTGCGCAATCTAGCGTAACGTACAATCAAAGGCGAATCTTCCCGGCTCCGTCTTACCTTCACCGTATAAGGTCCACACGCCACATCAAAGCTCCACTTTGGTACATCCTAAATCATCCCGAATTCTTCCCAAAGTAAAAGCTCCCCGTCGGCTCGCAGAGGACACATGGTCAATCCTCGTGGCCGATGGAACAGCAATCGGGCCGCGAATTTCCCCGGCAATTGGAACTCGATTGCGAGCGGAAAAGCAACTGCGTGGCCGAAGATAGAGGACCGCACGTGCATGGCGGAGGCAGGGTACTCCGAGTAATTGGAGTTCGGTAACGGGTGTACATTTAATGCGTGTACTTGTTGCTCGTTCGCCAGATGCGTGGCTCCCGGAGGACCGTGCACGGTGGCTCGACCGAGCAGCCGACGATCGCCCCGAACTTTGTGGTTCAGCGTTAATAGGTATGTAAACGATTGATCTCGAAAGAGCGGAGAGGGGTGCTCTTCTAAGGAATGTTCCTCTAATCGACCAACACTCCCCGCCTGCGACCGATTTTAATCCGCGAAGGCGACTTGTAAGATGGGTCAGATGATGAACGAACCCGAGCGTCACTGTTTCTCTGTGTCCCTTATCTGTTACTCTGGAAATTGGAGTCCCCACGTTTGCATCTTTCACAGGCATCGAGATATTCCCTCAAGCTTCCTTCTTCTTCGCCAGTTCTCCGAGGAGTTTGCCACCCCTTCCCCTCCCCCCCCCCTCCATCCCTGCCCCTCTACCCGACCCCTTTCGCGCACAAAAACCTCCATTCCATCCTCGGATTAGTATCGCGTATCGACTGGGAGCCAATATAAAACGGCTCGGTTTGCATTGTCAGCCGCTACAAACCCCCCGCCGCCGTAATCTATCCGCAATCAAATGATCACCGGTCTCCCCACGGATCCATCCCTCTTTCTTCTTTCATGCTATTTTCTTATCGACTCCTCGGGGAGGGCAGATCGCCCGGAATTGCATCGTAGGCTCGCCTGTCCCAGGCACCCAGGGGTCGGGATGAAAGCACCGAGTCAAAGAGCGCGGGCGTATCAGGGAAACAATTTAACTAATGGAACGGTATTGCTCGTGGAAATCTATGATCGCGAGCGGCGCGTAGCCTCCGCCTTTGTGCCACATTATCCGGATCTTTCGCCGCTCGCTCTTGGCTATCGGTGCTCGATTCCAATTTTCTGGTGGCTATCGATTGATGGCTGGCGAGCCTTCGGTGTCTCGAAGAAAAATGTTACTGGCTCCGCTGCAGGAACATCGTGATATGGGTGGATGGGTAGTTAGGTTTATTGGCTTCGGATGTAATATCTTTGGATAGTGGACGGCGACAGTGGGATTAGGTGTTTAATGAATTATGCTGTGAATAAATAATAATATTCATAGTGGAACTACTTGATGCATTAGTAGTTATACGTTTTTAACCGACTTCGAAAAGGATAAGGTTACTCAATTCGTCACGTATATTTCATTATGTATGTAGGGTAAATCCGGGAGACGCGGTCGGCTACGTTGTATATCAAGAATATGAATTTGTAAGATACCTGTAAGTTTGCTTAATTGAAGGGTTGGATGCAATAAGGGGACTTGCGCTTGAAAATAGGAAAAATAATTGTCCAAACGTTAAGAAAGATTGGAAAATTCAATGTTGTTAAACTGAATTTTTAAAAATATAGTGTTGTAAAGCTCATCACGACACACATTTTTTCTATTTACAGTTTGTTTATCCAATCATTATTATTCGAGCTAAAAATTATAAACTCAAAATTTTTCATCGTCCGAAATCATTATTTCTTTAGACAAAAATTGCGATAACTTGAATAAATATTAACGGATCGTCATCAGACTTGAAACATAACTTTAGAAAACTCTAGCGAAGCCGTGAAATGTGTGCACAAAACCCTTATGTTAAAAAATGTAATAATATTTCCTTAAAAAAGTAATACTGGACATAACCCAAGTTTTTCAACGTTCACCGTTAAAAAGTATCGAGGCAATTTTGAGGTACTTATAACTTGCAGCGACAAAGTTTTTCCTTAATATACAAGCAAGATTTTCACCAATTTTCACGCTGATTAATAAATAATTGTAGAAGATACGGCGATATGTATAAATCCCGCGCGGCACCAACAGTCAACGCGACTGCTAAAACTGCTAAATAGCGCATTACACGCGGCTACCGACTGTTGGTGGCGCGCGAGATTTATATATATCATCATATCTTCTACAATTATTCATTAATCAGTGTGAAAATTGGTGAAAATCTTCCTTGTATATCAAGGAAAAACTTTGTCGCTGCAAGTTGTATGTACCTCAAAATTGCCTCGATACTTTTTAACGGCGAACGTTGAAAAACATGGGTTATGTCCAGTATTACTTTTTAATTAAATATTATTACATTTTTTAACATAAGGTTTTTGTGCATACATTTTACGGCTTCGCTAGAGTTTTCTGAAGTTATGTTTCAAGTCTCATAACGATCCCTTAATATTTACTCGAGTTATCGCAATTTATATTTAAAGAAATAATGATTTCGGGCGATGAAAATTTTTTTGTTTATAATTTTTAGCTCGAACAGTAATGATTGGATAAACACACTGTAAATAGAAAAAATGTGTGTCGTGACGTGCTTTACAACACTTTATTTTTAGAAATGCAATTTAATAACATTTAATTTACCAATCTTTCTTTGCGTTTGGACAATTATTTTTCCAATTTCCAAGCGCTAGTCCCCTTATTGCATCCAACCCTTCAATTATAAGTTTAATTACTCGTTAGATTACTGGGATAGGATTTTAAAGCAGCATCTTGCTGAATCCCGCCCATTGCGCCACAAAAAAAACGAAAAAAATTTAATATGTACTACCCAAATGCAATTTGTTGGTGTAATAAAGACGTATTATTATTATTATTATTATTATTATTATTTAATATTGACGGATAATCGGCGATTGTGGTATAGGGTAAATTCGGGAGACGCGGTCGGGCCGGAGAGTTGGTCGAGTCGCTACATTTCAGACTCTATACGTAAAAACGCGATAAAATGCAGACCAATTACTTCTCTAGAAGCCAAACAGTTGAATGAATAGCGTCATTTCGCTTCCTTCTGTGTTTTTTTGGATTTACAGGCTTGAAAATGTAAATTGAGGTTACATTTAACCTCGTTTGTCAAACAGCGGTGTACAGAATCGTATTTAAAATATACTTCTAAGTTTATTTTCGTTTAATGTTTGGGTTAATAAGATAATAGAGATATTGACGGACAATGCAGCCAAAGTATTTGGGCACATTAACTCTTCCTCTCAAAGTTAACGAGAAGACCATCTCTCGTTGCAGAAAGGAGAGATGGTCGAGTTATGATTTTTTTTATTATTTTATTATTACTTTCGTTTATTTAGTTTATTTATTCACTTTTGTATTCATTTGCCTTGCTAATAGCCAGTAGGTAGTTCACTTTTTCTTTGATGTGTTCTTTACTTGTTTAGCGTAAACAAATTAAATATCAATGAATCGGTAGTTGTATTCACTCATATATAGTTTTGCTTTATCCTTTGTTAATTTTCCATGAATAATTATGTGAGTGGTTTCTGCCAACAACGAAAACCATTTCTCCCGGCACCTCAGATGTCATGGCTTCAGTTTTCAACTCGATTTACAGTAAATATTGTGTTAAAGCAAATATCGACCGGTTTTTGTGAATTAGCATAAAATTCTGAACATATAGATTTGTTTTGATAAAATAAGTAATTTCTATATTAGTTTTAATAGCCATCTTATATTAGGTCGGCCGCGTCTCCCGGATCTACCCTATGTATGTTCACGCATAACTTCCGTATAGGTGCACCGATTTCGATGATTCTTTTTTATTTAAAAGAGTATGAAGAGCCGGTGGTGCCATGGTATTTTTTTTTTATTATATTATCTAGATACTCCAGAATTATCTAGAATCCCAGTTTTAATGTTTGTTCGCACATAACTTTGTAAAGCGTGGACTGATTTGGATGATTTTTTCTGTGTTATATGGAGTATGTTCCCCAATTGTTACCATGATAATTGTTTTTTAACCGACTTGAAACAAAGGTCACTAAAAATTAAAAAATAATAAACATTTTGTAAAAGAAATATAAAACCGACTTCAAAGGTGCGCTAAAAAGGATAAAATAATTTTTTTTTAAAAATCGGTGCCGAAATAGAAACAGAATTAAATCAATATCTAAACCTTTAGCACACTAACGCCCGAATTAGAGCGCGCAAAAATTTGACGTTGGACGTCACGCGTCCAGCCGATTTAATTTTGTTTCTATTTTGGCACCGTTTTAAAAAAAATTATTTTATCCTCTTTAGCGCGCCTTTGAAGTCGGTTTTTTACTTTTTCTCAAAAAGTTTATTAACTGTATAAACTGTTGGGGAACAAGTAACTTCTTATCATTAAATGAAAGTCCTTCTTGATAACCCTAGAAATAGTGATGGAGAAACAGACTTTCAAAATTCTTTAACCCTCGGAAGACGAATGGTGAATATGGTCGCGTGAGACGAATGCAGGGTCAGTTTGACCCATAGCAACATTTCTATGGTACATCGGTTTCACGAAAGAATTTAATATAAAATGAATTAAATAATTAAAATTTCTCAAACTAACTGAAATTCATTAATAAAGAAATACATAAAAAAAAATTATTTATGTACTTTTGGTACATAAAATAGGTGTATCTCCTGTATGATTTTTACGAATAATGTTACTACAATTTAGGCATCATATAATATATTTTGCCATTGCCAATACAAATATAACAACGTAATAGACTTTGTCAGAGTTGGACCAAAATGACTCTGCATTCGTTGTACGAGGGTTAAACCGAGGAAATTCTTCTCCCCGGCTAAATTTTCAAAATTCCACACATTTTCACGCCCACAATCTTCACACTCATTCCACGCCCTTCCCCAAGCCCTCCTCACTCGCATCCCAGGATGCACATGGTTCGTTCTCCCTGCACCGCACTTTTCACCCATTACCTCATTACTCCACCACGCATTGTACATTCGCACTTGCCGTACCCCCGCCGCGCTGCCCTAAGAGGTAACAGATGCGAGCGCGTTAACTGCGCGACGACGAGGTATTTGATTGGCTTCCTCTTGTCGGCGGTATTGGATCCCCGTATAATTTGCGCGTCTTCAGGGTGCATAATGCGTTATTAGATGAACCGGCGACACGTGCTCCGACAAGACAACGTCATTATCGACCGTTCTTGCGCGTCTCTCGCCGTCACGCTCGTCCCCACACACGCAAGGCCCCATATTTTCATAAATGACACCCACCCACCGCGGCGCAATTAGTCATACGCAAGGCGATTGTTCTACGCGTGTCTCGTCCTTTAATTAAAACCGTGAATGGTCGCGACACGGCAATTACAATGTACACCCCCGAGTCGATATCGGCGGGAATAACTACGGTAGCACTTTAGTCACGTCTAAATGGGAAGTGGTCGGGGATCGCGGGCGAAATTGGCAGCCAAATGTTCGGATATCGATGGGACAGGCGATCACGGTAGCCGAAGGGGACGATATTACAGTGGCGTGTCTCTGGCCCGTGTTTGAGTTCCACTGCGATATGAATGTCTCCCCATGGGGGTGTCGTCGCATATCGATTGGAATGAGGTGCCAGCTACGCGGCTGCATCCGTGTACGTACGCGCGCGTGTGCGTGCACGTCTCGTTGCAAGTAGGCCCGGCGTCGTCGTAACACGAATTTCGTGGGAACTATAGCGTCCAGAGCGGGGTGGGGGTGGGGGTGAAGGGAACGGGGGGTGCTCGATCTATGAATCGTGTCCTGGACGATGACACGGTCACCACCGTCGCTTCTGGACGATAATGGTATCGGTCCGGAACATTTGTCACGTGCTGGCATTAGAGCCCGTCACGCGTCCCGTGGCCGCACGCGACAGCCAGCAAGTCGTGCGCACCCCCTGCATCGCGATTAATTAAAAATTATTCGGTCTATCATCGTTGACCAACGGCCGGACCAGCCATCACGATCCCCGGCAGCGTGTGATATACAGTAGTTTCGCAGGTATTCAACAGATTCGTTCCTTTAATAGCAAGTTGGCCGGTAAGCAGAGGCGATCATCAGCTTACCTGCCCACCCTTCCGTCCACCCTCGGCCAGCGTAGTCTCTAAAAAGCCCGTTCTCGATGGCATCCGAGAGATAACGCTCCCTCCAGGTCACCGTGACCCTGAGCCGGCTTTTAACGAGCAGCCCGCCGATGGCAGATAATTTTCCACCGTTACTACGCATAAATAAGGGTAAACAGTCCGAGCCGGTTTCGTTTTATTTCGCCGCCGAGAAGCAGGGGCGCGAACAGGGCCGATAAAATCGGATCGAATTCAGGGGATGGAGACGCGGAAGCGGTGGAAATGAATTCTGCGTATGGGTGGCTCGCTCGCTTCGGAGGGTTCCTTAAGCCGCGCTTTTATTTTACGCCGAGGGGTGTGTTTGCAGTGGGGCTTGAGCCGCGGGGACCGTCTTCCCGGCACGAGTTCTATTTCCCCGGAATCCCGTTTCTTCCACCGCCTCCTATCGACTGGCCACGAGGCCGCGACGTTTCCCCGGCGCTGGTGAAGCGTTCCGCGTGCGTCCGCACGGAATGCAACGCTCGAAAGTGGCCGGAGACCAGGAGAGCGCGGCGCCTACCACTCGCGAGCAAACTAGGCGCGAGAAACGCGATGTATCCTGACTGCGTGGAACGAGTCGTACAGTCAGTTCGATATTGCCGGGGTGGTAGGCCCGGGGGGGGGGGGTGGTGGTGGTGGAGAAGGGTGGTCTTAATGCATTTGGCGAGGTAGCTATGGTACGCATCACCAGCCACCCTTTCTGCAAGCTCAGCATGCCCTCTCCCTTCCTCCCCCTCTCCCCTCGGCCCCTTCCTTCATCCCTCTTCTTCCTCATCTTCTTTCCTTTTGTCTCTGCCCCTCTCCCTCTTTACCACCCACCCCGAACGGCTCTCCCGTTCCCTCCGACTTTCTTTCTGCTCTTCTTTCGCCGCGTCTCGCCGTTTCCCAGCTTCGTCTCTGCTTTACCCACCTGACCCCTTCTTTGCGCTACCTTTTCTCTGTCCCTGTTTACGCTCTCCTTCTCGCATCGTCCCCGGTCCCATTGCTGTTTTCCCTGGGACTCTCCTTCTGCATCTTCTCCTCGAACACCCTGTGCTCTACGCTCACCTGCCCCCCTACTAACCCCCCCCCTCCCTCCCCATCCCTCTGTGCCTTTCCCACCCTCGCTCCGTTTCTCGCGCTCGTCCCCTCTCCCGAGAGTATAATGGATCTAAAACGAGGCGGCCGACCCCCTGGCTTTAATCTCTTAACGGGCAAACGACAAAAAAATATCATTCGCATTCTTCTTGGAAGACGAACGGACCCGGCTGTCTGGAGTCCCGATCAATTAAGAGATTGCCTTGTCTACGACAATTATCCGGATTAACCGATGCGAGTCGAATGGGCGGGCGGATTAGAGGGGCTCTCGCTGTCAGGCAAATCTCATCCACTCCGTAAAATTGAGCGTCCCCGTCGGGGAACGAGCTCCTTCGATATCTGTATACAAGTTCGGAAGACCAGAGGGAAAATAAAGCAGTGCTTCGGCACTCGGGTCAGAATTTTTCTCTTCTTCCTGGTACGGGGAACTGGTCAACCTTCTCCCAGAGTCGATTCGGGGTACCGTCTCTTTTCGGATTCCTTAAAGAGACCCGGGCGTCCGGGGTAATGGAGCTGGGCTCGTGAATATTTCTGCAAAGACGCCGGCGCGACGCGACGATTTTAGAACGGGAGGAAAATTTGGCTGCTGGCAGGACGTTGGATGGGAAACATCGCGTCAGGAATAATCGAATGGCTGAGGGGTGGGGGGTGGGATCCTCGTCGCTCGCGGAGTAATGAAATATCCTCGCTGGATCCTCGGACGTCCGGCTGTTTCATCTTGAATGCAGCAGCTAGCTGGCAGCAGCCGGCAGTTTCGTTACTTTGGAATTCTGGATGGTGTCGCGGCGACTCGGCTCTCGGTCGGGAGCACTTAGAAAATCGATAAGCCCCGGCTCACTTGATCCGCCGTTGGCTGCTGCCAGGCCATATCTTGATTAAAATCAGTGCCGCCCGGTGGTACACGGCTTTCTTCACCCTTCCCGCCAAGATTCACCCCTCCGCTGGCGATGAATCCGGTTAGTCTCGTTAACGTCTTAAGTCACTGCCTCTACTCACCAGCCTCCTCTCAGCCCTGCACTCCAGCCACGCCACTTTCTCCTCCGGAGGACAATGGGACGCGTCGTGCTTCCTCGGAAACTCGCGCTGGCACTCGCGTGCCCCTCGATAAAATCGTCCCTCGGCCTTGATTAAACGGCGGAGGCGTCGCCAATGAGTACCCGATCTACCTACGACGCGTCGTCGTCCTTAACAGGGAGCTTTTACAGAATCCTAGTCGTGCCGGAACCTCCAGCAACCAAACCGTAAACCCTTCTGCCAGTCCTCGTCCACCCGCTGATTTTCTATCCCCCTTAGATCGTCAATGGTCGAACGAATGCTGCGGCGTTTAGTAGAGGGATCACACGGCAGAGTGAAAATTCATTCCTATGAGAATTGATTCCTACGGCCGATAGATCGGCGAGTTCCCATCGGGGCAGGAAAGTTGAGGCTGCCTCCTGTGTTTCCGTGATCTCACGGTGTCTCGCTGGCTGCCGAACGAAACCGGCCGGCCAGACGAAAGTGAAAGTGCACGCGCGGTTTGTAGGTCTGGCCCGGTCACGTAGCGCTCCGGTAGGAAACGGCTGGCTGGCTCGCACGTAAAATCTGATCGCCTTCATTTTTTGTGGTCTGATTATCCGCTGCTACTCGAGCGGGTTAAATCGGTCCCACGAAGCCGACTGGCCGTTACAAAATCGGCAGCACGGATTTTCTTAACGCTGCAACGCGCGCCGATGATAATCCAAGCTTTAAAATCCGCATTCGTTACGATGCAAGCGTTACGCTCTCGCTGCGTAACAGCCGGAACTAACTGTCAACGTGTAACGCTCCGGTGGAATTAAAATAGTTAATGACTCGGTAAATCGCTTCGAGGCAGCCTTCATCTTGGGAAATGGTAAATGCCAATTAAAACGCTCGATGCACTGGCTCGCTGTGCGTTGGAACCTTGAACAGAATGGCGCATCTCGGTGGATCCCGTTCGCGCTAGGAACGGCTCGCAGTACTTCTCCTCTCGTCGATGTTACGACGCAGCGGAGGAGCATTTTTCGTTAATTGATCCTTCGAGGAGTGAACTTCGAAGATTCTCACGAAGACGATTGCATCTTTACAATGGATGCGTCGGACAGAAGACTGCACTCTTGCCAGTCGCTAGATTGCGAGAGGGAGAAGAAAAAAATAAGCGATTGCTCGATTAACGGTGCTGTAATTTACGAGTTGGAGGGAACACAGTGCGATGAAGCAGACGGAACGACGGTGTTTTACAGTGGGAGTCGATCGAAGAACACGAGTCGCGAGGAAAGCGCTAGGCGGCTTCTTTAAGAGCGAAGTAACAAGAGAATTTCTCAAGACTTTTCTCGTTAAATGCCCGCCCGGGGGCACGGTAAAAGCTGGGCGAGGCCATAAGAACGCTCGGCTTCTCGCCGCGACGAAAAAACATTTTGCTTCTAATTAATTCGCTGGAACTCGGTTCGCGAAAGGAGCGAGAGAGGCTGGCGCCGTTTCGATTCCAGCGACATTCGATCGCCGATGGAGAATTTTAAGGGAGTAGGTTTCCCTCAGCTCTCCTGCCACCTTTCAGCCTGTTGCCGCGAGTCTCAGCTACGATTTCTCCGGCAGAGGGGGGGGGGGGAGGGGCAAGGAGGAGCGTAATTGTTTAATTTCGCTGGGCGTTCTCGTTTCGACGCGTGACGCCCTCGCCGGGGCAAGATAACGAGTGGAATTTCCATGACTATCCTCATTAAACGAGTGCCCGGGGGCAGCATCCGTCGGATCCGTTGAATCCGATCGAAAGAGCAAAGACCATCGACGCCAGAAGGTAACGAACCCCGACGCCAGCCGGCTGCGATTGTGTATTTGGAGCACATGCAATATGCTTTGTGCCAGGCTGCCCGGGGGCTAAGGTATTCCCCGCGGTGGCCCGTGGAGATCCGCCCAAGACCGACCGTGCACCAGGGGGCGAGGATTCGGAGGGCATTGCGCGCGATTCAGAGTCTCATCGGCGGATACGGATATAGCGGTGGGCAGAAGGGAAGAAGGGAAGAAGCGGCCACGGTCGGCTGGTGTTTGCCCCGCTCAAATGTTGACCGTAGTACCCCCTCGCCACTCCAGGATCATATCCTGCTTTCAGACGAGCCTCTCGGGATACACGCGGGGCCTGGGCCCCTCGCGAGGAACGACCGCCGCGGATTCGCGGGTGCCGGCGTGACGGACAGTAATTAGAAGATCGTAGCGGCAGCGGTGAAATTAATCAGAAAGCTTATCGACTTTATCGTTTCCCGCGGCGAGGGTCGTCCTTCGAATCGGCCCGTCGCGTGCAAACTAATCGGAAGCTGAGTGACTAGAAATCAGTGGTGGCATCTGACGTTCCTCTAGGGTTGGGCGCTGAACCGGCGCGCGTAGGCGAGCGGACCCGCGCCACCGACGAAGTGACGAAGCGTGAAGGAGCGTCGCGCCGCTGCGCGGTGTTTAAAGTAGCGCCCCGTCGTCGTCGCGTTGCGTTAATTCGTCCCGGTGATTATGGATCCATTAGTGTGGCAGGCAACAAATAGCACGGTACAATCCAATAACCGTCGCGGCCCATAATAAAAGGGGAGGCGGTTTAAGCACCAGTCGGGGGTAGTTTAGGTGGCGGCGCGTACGCACGCACTCACGTACGAGCTGGCGCGACGGTGTGCTCGTGTTTACTAGTAGATATCCAGCTCTCTCCTCTTCCCTATGTCCCCAGTCACCCCTGTAGGGCTCTATACCCTTCGTACCCTCGCCCACCCTATCATTCTTTCCTTTTCGTTCGCTCTGCCTCTCGCCACTGCTCCCCCCCCCCCCCCCATTTCTCCTATCGCTTCGTGCCCGATTCTGTACGCGCTGGTGCGACCAGAGAGGGGTGACATCCCCAATACCGGCCAGATAGCGATCACTGCGTTCATTGTCGCATCACCGTAATATCCTGCCGTACCGATGGGTAACGGTGGACGCTCGAACCTTTCGCTTCAACATTTTCCAGCAATTCTATATCATCGAATTCGCATCTTCTAACAGTCCGCGTAGACCGACCTCTCCCTGAAACGAAACAATTTTCTACCAGCGTTAAGATCTGTCCTCGAAATGATGGCGGGTGGAATTCTCCACGTGTATATTATTCTACGTATCGGTGCAGGGTATACAGCAAGGGTATGTTTGGAATTGTACAGTGAAAGCAACTCGTAGCTTGTCGAAGCCATCGCTTTAACAGAGCGCGACGACTGGCACCGACGACCACGATGACGACGACGATGATGGCTCGAGAAGAAACGGAACCTCCTCGCTCACCAATACAACCCCGACCACCGAACGGGGTGAATGGCGAGCGGAGGGTGGACTAAAAGCCTCGACTCTGCGTTTCGGCTGAACACTGCCATCCAGCGACGTGTTAATTATCCCGCGGTGTTTCGCGGGGAACAAAAATCGCGGCACCCAGCCGATCGTTCAATGGGAATTAATTGGAAACGGACTTTGAACGTGTCCCCGTGGAAATTAATTCTTTATCCCCGCATTATTCCGACTTTCAGATATTTGGTAACGCGCAATTCGATCGCGGGCATTGTTGCCGTTTAATGGGCTGCGAGGGACGAAATATTTTCCGCGTTCACTGAATCATTCAGCGGGGCCCGTTTACTCTGGATATTTTTGGATCGCAGTGTCGATCGGATCTTAGGAAGAGAAGGGAGTCAGAATTTTGGATATTTAATAGCCCCGGGTTAAGGGGACTAGGCAGTCAGATCGCTCGAAAATCAGGTATTTTTTGCGAATTAATTACAACGAGATGAACACAAATTGTGACTAGTACGTTTGGGTAATGTTTATTAATACTATAAACAGTAAAAAAGAAATGATTTGAATATTATATACATATGTATGACAGCGCTACAGTCGTCTGATATGTAGGCGTTTTTTTTGGAGCCGCTGTAATTTTGCAGTGATTCTGGCCGTAAGAAATTTAATTGTGAAATATCTTCTGAAATTTATACTTTGCCCTGGCCCCTATTCTGCCCTGAACCTATTGAAAAAGAAAACAAATCAAAATTATAAAAATGGTGGCTGCAAAACGGCAAATTTTAAAGAAACGTAATTTTTCGCCAGGGAAAAGAGCCATTCTATTTTTTTTTTTTTTTTTTGACAAACCGGGAGTTTTGACAGACTTATGCGTAGGTTC
Source organism: Andrena bucephala (assembly GCA_947577245.1). Classification (NCBI taxonomy): domain Eukaryota; kingdom Metazoa; phylum Arthropoda; class Insecta; order Hymenoptera; family Andrenidae; genus Andrena; species Andrena bucephala. The sequence goes on from OX387715.1 coordinate 116,691,142, forward strand.
AGGTCGTAACTAGACATGTTTCATATATGCTGAATTTTTTTCAAATCGACTGATACCTCCGTTTTTTCCCAATCACTTCAAAACGAAGAGGAAATATGATTCCGAGAAAAACGCGCTTAAAGTTTCGAAAAAGGAATCTAGTCTACCTGCGTGCGCGCAGAAACGGTTTATGGCGCGCTCGACCTTTTCGGCTGTAAAATCCTCAATTTTGCGAATTTTGACATAAACCAAACGGCATTTTATTCGGGAAGGGTGGTACTTTCGAAAAATGCAACAAAAAGAAAATCGAGTTTCTGACTGCCTAGTCCCCTTAATATCTTTGTCGAACGTTGGCGGGTCCGGTAATAAATACTCCCTGCCGTTTTTCAGGATCGAATTCGCTCGCTGAATACACGAAAATTGTTTGTTATGTTTCGGCGCAGGTCGGCGCGCAGCCAGAGATTCGCCGGGTTGTTAAAAATACACAGCAACACATATAGAAACGAGTACGTGCTCGTGCGTCCTAAATCCAAAATTCCGATCGAGCCATTAAGCCGATTTCCACGAGATTCGAAGGGAAATTCATGCATTCGCCGGGCATCAAATAAGAAGATTTATAGAATATCGCTTTTCCCGTGCCAAAAAACACACACGCGAAATTCCCTACAATTTCCCGGAGCCGTTAGGAAGAACCAGACAAGGGTGCCGTGTTTACCTCTCCACCGAATCCATTCGAATAAATTGAACTCCTTCGTTTAAGACGCTCTCGATTTTCGAGTATCCCACAGTTTTTCGCCAGCAGCCCCGGCGAAGTAAATCCCCCCCATCCATTGCGAGCAATCTCGCGAAATCCGCCAACCCCCCCCTCCCCCCCCCCACCGTCATTCACTCTGTAGACTGTTAAACGCACGCAAACGCTAATCTCGAGGCGGATGGTTTCAAGGCGATCGCGCCACGTGCGTTCGTACGAACGTGCTCGCCGATCTTTACTGCCCGGCGCCAGCCTCTTCCGACTCCAGCTCCCGCGGCCGACTTTATGTGCCTGTCGAGCAAATGAAATGAAATTCAATGCAAATCGTGGCCACGGTCGACCGGTCCGCCGTGGCTTTTGTATCGGGGCGGCGATGCGTCCAACCTATATCACGAGGGTGAAACCCGTGCTTCCCCCTCGCAGCGACGAGCTCGAATCAAGTCCCAACCATTGCCACGTCTTTTCGCGGTCCCGAGCGTTTAGGGGTGATCTCGCTCGTTGGTACATTGAAATTTTATCGACCATCTTCGTGTAACCCTTCGGCCACTGTGCACGGTCCGGGTAGCCAGGGGTGGCGGTGGGTGGTCGTAGGCGTTCCTTTTTCTTTCCCGTGGAATGTCGGAGGGTCGTTGAGCGAATGGAGGTGCAGTTGTGGGGAATTCGGAGCGTGCATGTATGCACGAAATGTCGGGAGGAGGGTGGCTGTATTTTCAAATGGGACGGGGTTGTTTAGAAGCGTTATTCCCATGCTGACTCGTGAAACTCGTTTTCTGCTGCAGGCCATGCGAAGAACGGACCCAACTACTACGGCAAACTGATCGGTGCCCTGCCGCAGCTCGCTCACGGGATCAAAGGCGACACGTACGTCGTGGACGACACCACGATATTCATAAAGGGCTTCTGCTACGATGGGACTGCGCCTGACGTGTACTTCTGGATCGGTAATAGCTCCGACCCCAGTCCCAGCGGTTACATCGTCCCGTATCCGGAAATGGAGAAGGACAGGTAAAGAATGATTCCTCCCCCGCGCGCGGCTTCTTGCCCCGAAATGCCTGAGATGCCTGAAACACGGCTAGCCTCTCGTTCGGTCCAACTCGGGCACTTTGATCCTCCTCACGATCCTCGAAAGAAAAGCCGCCGCCGGCTCTCGCACGAGCGACCGTGAACGGTGGATGAAAGCGCGGGAGGCTGCGTGCGCGGTCAGGGTTGACGCGCGAGAGCCACGAACGCCGAGAAGAAAGGAAAGGGAGAGAAAGAAAAGGAACTAGGGGGGGTTTTGGCTGTTGGACGAGAGCGGCATACCGTAACCGAGGGACGAAATGAAACTCAAAGAGCCTGTTGTGCGCGCGCGAAGGGGTAGTCTCGGGGCTGGCGGGGGATGAAAACAGGAGGAAGGCTGGACGAACCAGATCGCGGGGGTGCAGTTAATAAAACGGGAATTATACGGCGATCTCGTTCGGATGAAATCCGCGCGAGCACTTTATTACGTTTCGACTCGCCGGCACTTGTCTCTTCCCCCGTGGAAATTCGGTAGCAAAGTCGTAAACAGTGGCGCGGAGAATTCTTTCACCCTCCAGTCGTATCTGCTTAAGTCGATTTTAACAGGGTCCTGCTCTTTTGGATACGGCCGAGCAAGGATTATTCCGGGCAGTCGATAGTTTTATGGGGCACGAGGAAAATTCGTGAAACTTTCCAAACTTCTTGCCACGTGACACGTAGGGTAAGTGTGGGTTATTGCGGATATTCTAAAACAGTTCATATTTAATGTTGGAAAGTAGGGTACGGTGGGGCTAAAAGTCCCGTTTTTCGTATAAACCTATGTAAAATTTAGTACTAACAATCTAGAGATATCTGGTGATATTTTGTATAAATTATAACTATTCTGTTTTACGTTCACGAAGTTCGTTTGTTGATACTGTTATTTTCTGTTGAGTTTTTACCACAAAATGTTTGTCAATGCAAAATGGACTTCTTGCCCCACGCATGGGGCAAAAAGTCCATTGCACAGGGTAAAAAGTCACTAATGTCTTTTCGTCTAATATTAAACTAAATAAGTAAACAACTCTTTTCAAATCAACAAATATTCTATTTGGTATAATATTTTAAGGGAAGCATGAATTCTTTACCAAAAAATGAAAATATAAGTCAGAGGTTCACTTTGAATTAAAAACTAAAAAAATCGCTCAACTAAAACAAAAACACTATTTAAAGACTTTGGCATTATTTCTTTATACTTTGGCCATCTTATTATGAAAACAAATAATGAAATATATATTTTCAGTCTGAGGGACTTTTTGCTCCAATGGTACCTCCATAGTTTCTGCGATATATACGTTAGAAAATATTATCATTCAGCAATAAACAATATCAAGCAGATACCTATTACTAAAAGAACATACAATCTTAACGTACTTAATTACTTCGTATAAAACAACAAAGACGACGTATTTCTTTTAGTTTTCAATACATAAAATAACGAAGGCGTCGTGTAATTCGCACGAACGTCCAGGAGCGACTGGCGACTCTGTTGTCACCTCCGTTTCTTCTCCCCTTTTACATAGTATACTGCGAAACTTAATATATTGTTTTGGAATAGAGATTTTCCATTCGGGACTTTTTACCCGCCGGACTTTTAGCCCCACCCTACCCTACATAATCTCTTGAAAATTTTTTATAAATTTATTTGAAACTCTACTACAGATAATTATTAATAAATATATACAGCAAAGTTATTATTAGTTCTTTTATCGTAGTTTGAAATTCGTCAAGGCGAAACTTCGGTCGATTCCCGATATGGCGGTCATGAACACCTACTTGAAAAACATTTATATTTTTGTTATTAACAGTAATACATGTAATGCAGTGTTATTGCTCTATAGAATAAGAGTTATTTTTTTTTCAGAAAAACAGTAAATCAGTCGTCTACAGTTTAGTTTTAATTTTTATTTCTCACCACAGTATTAGGTGAACGTATTCACTTACTATGTACTACTAATTACTAAGATTAAAATTATTACTCATTCCTGCTGATTTTAGTAAATAAAGAAAGATAAATAATTTTTCTATCTACAAATGATATTTGTACTAAGGTTATATTTCGCTTGACATCTGTCAGTTAGTAACTGGCACGCAGTAATGAATGCATGTCCGCAGTAACTCCTGCAATGACATTGGGGAATTGTGCTCAAGATGACATACTTTTTGTTCTGAGGCAAATATTTTAAAAATTAAAGGTGGTATCAAAATAAAACCAAAGAACAGTCTTTATCTGTTTATTAATGGGACACAAAACACCAGTCTCATGACTCCAGCGATAATAACAAAAATAAGAGAAATAAAAAATGACATGCCCGTGCATCTGTGTAAGTTGACATACTTCTGTATAAGATGACATACTCTAAACCGCGCTTGTACAGTCTAGTCCAGCGAAATTAGACGAGAATCTGGCCAATCTACGGAATAATTCCCACCAAGCTAAATTTTGGTATGAATCTTTATTTGGTCGTTTTAAACAATATGTCAAAAATTTCCATCGATCCGACTGCCGCTAAAAAACTTTTACAGAAGATTGAAAAAAAACAGTTTTTCGCGAATATCTCGTTATATAACAGTTTTGCGACAAAAATAGTCATTATACGATATATAGCCTAGGAAATTCTCTACAAAAAAGGTCCTATAAATTTTTTTCGTAGGAGTAACCATTTTCATACCATTTTAAGCGGATGTTCATTATGTCATCTTACCCAAAAGTGAACGAAAAAATGTATTGCTTTCTAGTGACAAAAACTTTATGATTTCTTTCTCAGCTGTACAGTATTCATGATGCAAATTAACGCTACTTTACACAAAATTCATCTAATTAATTGAATTCCTTACCTGACGGGTATTTTCGTAACAATACCTACATAAACCAGAATAATTCTTTTTTCAGTCACAGAATCAGACAACTCTCCAGCACGTCTAAACGTGCGTCCGCCGGTAATCATACTATGTTGTACTATTTGGGAAATCTACTAGCCGATGAATAATTTGGTTAAGTCTTTCTTCACTTTCTGTCGTTGTTATCTTCCGTGTTTGCAATAAAGACGTTTAATAATAATAATAATAATAATAATAAACATCAAGGTCACGCTTCTCGCGCGAATATTTGAAAAGATAGTAATGGTATGTCATCTTACCTCACTATGTCAACTTAAGCATAATTCCCCTTGATCGACAAATCTCTGTGTTTTTAATTAACTCTGCTGATTACCCCGCCCTCATATTTTTTTATGGAATTATTAATGTCCCACCTTTCTTTTAAAAAAAGAAGGAGGAACTTTCATTCATTTGAACGCCGTATCGAGGGTTCTAAAGTTAACCTCCTTTAAAAGTACACAGTAATACCCACACTTACCCTAACTTTAAGATATTTATTATTACGATTATCGTGACCCATATTTATTGCGAATAGTATAATATTTGTTTGCCGGAGCTGGACTTTCCCGCCCAGCGGCGCGATTGTTTGTTGAAAATCGGCGACGCCTCGATGCGTATCGACGCGCACGATCGTCTCTGGGACTGGCCAGCGGGAAACGCGGTATTATCGGAGCAGTTACGGGCACAATAGAGGGACACGAGGTTCTTCACTGTTTTTTTTTTTTTTTGCGTTCTGTCTGCGCAGGGATCCGCCGGTGCTCAAACCGAACAACTATACGGACATCATTCTGAAGCTGCCTGGCGGAAAGCGGATACGGGACATCAAATGGCTCAGCGTTTGGTGCCGTCGTTTCGCCGTGAGTGAACTCCAGCATTCCCACATTTTCCTCTTCCCAGATTCATCGCGTATTAGTACCGCCGGGACATTTTCCATTTGCGCAATTTCTTTGGAACTAGCTTATAACTCGCTCCTACTTATCACAAATATGCACGCGGCACAGAACGATCCTGTATCTTCTGTCGGCGATGGGAAGTAACTCAAGCTCGTAAAACAATGTGTCATTAGCCGCCCCTTTGATCAGAAAACTTTGGAGCAGAGAGTTCAATGGTTTAGAGTGCAGACGAATTCTTTATCCCCTAAAACCAAGAAGAAACTGGAATTTCTGACTGAAACAAGATACTTGTAAACGATACGGGCGGACCTTAGACGTGGTTTCTTTGTTGCCCCCGGGGGGGGGGGGGGAGGGGGGCAAGTATAAATTCCCGGAGCTCGTCGAGATCCGATAATAAAACGGCAATCCTCTGTAATCTCGCGCACGGTATTTCCAATAAATTTGCGCGACACACTCGGCCGGGCTTGGCCGAGGCGGAAAAGACGTCGCGCCGCCCACGTGGCGTTTTATTTGAAACCCCACGATGCGCGGAGAATGGAGATAACTTGATTTTCGAGGAGGTCCACGGTGCTGCCCCATCGGACGTGCATTCGTGGTCAATGGTGCGTGCGAGATGGATACGGAAGCCAGGGGCACACGCGCGCCCTCACACGCGCGCACCGACGACTCCGTTGTGTGCACGCACCTAAGCATGCATTTAAGTCGTTACTCGTCCCCGGACTCTCACTTCCGTCCTCTGTTTTTTCCGCCAGTTTGGGAGCACGACCGTGCTGGCAGTAGAATGAGATATCAAATCGCGTCGCCTTCAATCGAGCGATTAATTAAATTTACCCGCGGGGTCTCCTCGTGGGTGGTGTCTTTCTCCTTGCGCCCTTCTTACACCCTTCGCTCAATCTAGATACATAGTCGCCAGGATATTCAAGCACATGCACGCGAATTAATCACTGTCACTTGTTTCGCAAGATATCACCGCTGATTTCTTTCAACATCAGTGTGATCGAACATCGATATTCCACACACCCCCCCCCCCCGCCCCGGCGATGTAATCTTGCCTCCCCCGTTAATCGCCATTCTCAATCGCGGAAGTTGAATTTTTCCTGAAGCAACGCTTCAATCCCCCGCAGAGTGGCGTACCTCGAAACGTTACGAGAGCCCTTTCCGTATTCGTCTATCGTAAAATCGCGATCGTACATTCATCGCGGCAACCCCCGTCCCTCCCCCTACCCCCCCCCCCCCCTTCCCCCCGCCCCACTTCCCCGTTTCCCCGTCGCGGCGCGTCTGGCTTCCACTCACGTTCCTGATCGGTGCACTCAGCGAGAGAGAAAGAAATAGAGGGACGGGGATCGATTTATACGAAAAGCTTCGACGACGATCACTTACGGGGCGGGCGTATCGTAACGGGACACCCTGTAGAACGGACCATAGGCGGCGGACAGCGCGTTTTGCGGTGACAGAGCGTGTCTGATGGAGGGTTGTCACGGTGCGGGAGCACCCCTCAGACTTCGATATTAAAGCCCTCCTAATATAAGAGCAAAAGCTCCGGCTCTCTGCCGTCGATATGCTCGTTTCAAACCCGCCGCCCCTCCCCCCTCCCCCCTACCCCCCCCCCCCGGGCCCCGTTATCCCTCGGAAATTTCCAGCAAGACGATACTGACTTTTGTGCGCGCCAACGGAGCCGACTGGATTTGTGGGTAAGCGAGTGGGCGGGCACGGGTGGCGTCGTGAAAGGGATGGACAGATTTATTAAGCCCTGGACGAGTCCCTTCGGGGCGCGCGCAAGCACATCGTACCGTAAAATGGATATAAAACCGTGGGAACGCGGAAGATTCGACTGTGACAGACCTAACAAGGGACGACGATTGGGTGTGCTCTATTAGTCGTGAAATATTGATGCTTCTGGTCACGTCCAGCGTTTCTTTCTGTAAGTTGTGCAAGTTGTTCGAGCTCGGAAGTCGATAGTTCCGAGTCCATGTAGGGTAGACCGGGAGCGGTAGTGGCACTTTGATTTTGGAATGCGATTATGCAAAAACTGTTGAAGTTACAACCAAAAGTTTTTATACGAAAATGTTACTTATTTATCTGACACTTACAAGGGAACACCGCGAACCCGGACTTACCGATTGGAACGCAACTTTGTGGGTTTTCAGAGTGACTCAAAGCAAGAACAGCGGTGTGTTTCATTTGGGCCCTATCGCCCTTTAAGGGGGTATAAACTAACCTCAAAGTCAAATTGGCACTTTCACTTTTTCGCATATAACTCTCAAGGTGCAACAGACAGAAAAAAATGTTTCGAACAAAAGTTTAATGGTGCAATAAGCGCTACAAACTTGCGTTAACAAAATTTTGAAAAGAGTTTAAAAAAAAAATACCTGAACTGAAAAAAACTTTTTTCAAAATTTTGTTAACGCAAGTCTGCAGCGCTTATTGCACCATTAAACTTTTGTTTGAAACATTTTTTTCTGTCTGTTGTACTTTGAGAGTTATACGCGAAAAAGTGGAAGTGCCAATTTGATTTTGAGGTTAGTTTATACCCCCTTAAAGGGCGATAGGGCCCAAATGAAACACACCGTTGTTCTTGTTTTGAGTCACTCTAAAAACCCACAAAGTTGCGTTCCAATCGGTGAGTCCGGGTTCGCGGTGTTCCCTTGTTATTGAGCCACAACAGCTTCGCTGTTTGTCAAGTAATATCCAGGTTATTACTAAAAATTGAAAAGCGGACAAAGTGTTACAACCGTCCCCGACTCCGGGTCGGTTGTATCACTGCATGGAGTTGATAGTAGCACAAATTTAATTTTTAAAAAATTTAAATATTTATTAGTTTTAATTATAATAGTAAATGGAAAAAAGTAAAATTTATAACGTATCAATATGCGGTATCGCAATTGTGACAGAAATGGAAAACGTTTTAGCTGGTACATTCTTCATGTGATCAATCCTTACATTCAGTACATTCCACCTACTTTTCATTTGTTTGTTTGGGCTGTGCTATATTATTCCGTGTAAACAAGACAATATTATTCATCTTCTTTGTCACTATTCGGTTCTGTCGCGGTACAACCGCCCCCGACTGCCGATGTTACAATCGACCCCAGCCAGGCTTTTGAACTTAAATTATAAATTTTTATTAACGAGACACTTAAAAGTGATAACTAACGATCAGTATTAATTTAAAAATGACCAGATTAAATATTAAAAAAAAAGAAAAAACACGTACTTGCGAAGGGAGTATTTATATTACAATTTTAAATCAGTAAGAAAAAGTTACTTCAGGGTATCGAAAAGTTGTTTTCTCCACTATACATGTGTATTGTGTATCTATAGGGTAATTCCGGGTGGGATGGCCTTGCGGGTGAGATGGCTCGATCACGTTTATTTTTGTCCTTTATTCAACCGCTAAATTTACGGTGTAAATTACGTAATTTACGGTTTTAAAAAAAAGTGAGCCATCTCTCCCCGACTTACCCTACTGTTAAGACATGGATGTGTGTATTCTAAATGTCATTCTTCATCATATATCCAAAATTTGTGTTAATATCTATCATATGTTCTGAGATATTTAACGTGTTACAATCGTCCTCCTGTTACTATCGCCCCCGGTCTACCCTAATGAAGAAGCGAAGGAGAGCCGAGACCCGCGTACAAATGCCCCTCGCATCGAATACAGAAGAGATCGCGACAGCTTTTCCAGCGGCTCCTCCGAGTAATCGAGCGGAGCTTAACGCGGCAATTTCTCCGTAGCGCAAATGAAACTTTCCCCGTGGCGGGCGTCGTATTTGTTTCCGCGCCACCAAAAATCTCGGCGATCCCCCTAGAAGCGCTCTCCCGTTTCCCTCCGATACACCGTGCACTCCTCCATTCTATTCGCGATTCACAGAAGAGGCTGCTGGGGCGCACCGATCTCTCTCGAGGGGGTGGGACGGGCCGCTGATACACACAGGGGTAGCAGACGTAGGTTTTGCTTGGGTATCCGGTAGACAGGAGCTGTCTGTCAGTCAGCACACCCTCGTCGCGTTGCGTCGAAGGATGTATTGTCGGAATAAGCCTTCTTCTTGTTCCGCTTTCCTTTTCCCTCCTAGCCACCACCCCCGCCCCCCCCCCACCGCCTCCCCGTTCGACCCCCTCCGCACGCGATACCGCCGCCTCCACGCGCGGCTTCCTTTGAAAAGGAAACCAGGAGATATCCTCGGTCGATATCAAACCACCGTCTCAATGGACCACCGATTCAGATAGGATTTAGTAATTTTTTTCCACCATCCGACCGTGTCCCCCCTCGCCGGTCAACGGTCTCCGAAACGATCCTCGGCACTTTTCCGCTCGCGATAGGGGGAGAAGCCGGCGGTCTCTGCCTCTGGGATTCTTATCCGCGGGGCTTCCTCGGGGAATCCAAAACGTTAAAGCCGTTGATCGGTCTCTCATCCCCTTCCCCCCTTCCCCCCGCCCCCCCCCCCGTTTCCCCATTCCCTCTATTTCCCCGCCGCCTCTCGATGCCCGTATGTCACTGGCGACCCATGGGAAGCTCTGTTTGACCACTGTCGAGGAACAGCGACGAAAGGAATCCTCTGGTTCCTCCTGGACACGCAGGATGAATGAGCTTCCTGATTGGGGCTGGCACGCGTTGGCCTCGGTCTCCCGAAATGGATCATATACAGGGACGTTTAATTACCACCCTGTGGAATACTTAATAAGAACCAGGGAAATTAAACCAGGCTACCGCGTTGCAGAGATATGTACGTATGTCGTGCGCTAGCGCTGCATCGCTGTCTGGCTGACCGGTGCGCGACTCGTACCACTGAAACTGTCGAACGGCCTCGCTATGAAAAGAAAAAACCGAATCGATTTATCCTCGTTACACGCGTAGATTTAATTTTCCATTGTATCTTTCACGGGACGTGTACCTGCCTGCAAAATGTGAGAACTAACTGTGACGGAATTGCAGGTTTATTAGAAGCTTTGTAATTACAGAGCTGATTATACCGTGGCTTATGGCATTCGACGACCCATCGATTGCGATTAATTCACAATCAAGTGAAACTCCGCAGTTATTCTTCTCTGCCGTTCGGAGAGGAGGGCTGGCGAAGTTGTTGAAATGATTCCCGATCGATGGCCTGGCTGTCCCGATTGGATTTCTTAAGCGACGAATTATATCCGTCGGGGGGGAGCGAATTTAAATTCTATTGGGGAAGGGTGTCCGTCCGAGCAGCGGTTTCCGTTGAACGGTTGCGTTTTAACCGGAAGAAGAAAGGGTCGTCCTGTGGGCGTGTCGCGGCATTTGCATCTGAATTCGCGTTCTCTTTCCACGAACACTGGAGTTAATTAAACGCCTCATAGTTTTCGGGGAGGGATGACGAAGCACGGCTGCTTCTGGCACCAAGTGGACGATCCTAGCCCGCGAGAACGTCAATTAATAACCGTTTCAAACGGATCCTAAACACCGCGCTTCCTCTCCTCGAAATGGTATTCTTAACGAGACCGCCATTCTCGCCAGCCATTGTTCGCACAGGCGCAAAAAAAAAAGAAAAATAACACTCCCACGTTCTGTCCAAGACACGTCCGTTACAACAACTGCGCGTATTTCTGTCTGTCGCGAAGGACTCTGTTTCCGTCGGGAACAAAGTTTCGAAACTTGGGTAAAGTCACTTTTTAACGGCAGAAATGTCGCCTTTTTATGGAGAAGATATTGTCGCGGATTACACGGTCCTCGGGACGGAAAAAAGAGCGCGTGGGACACGAGCGAAAGCTCTCGTATAAATCGCTCGCATTGACAGTATTTATTGCGCTGGGACGGCAAATGTTTTCCAGCCACGTTGAAGGACTTTCTCGGGAAACATTCCATGGCGTCCCGTTTCGCTCTTGCCAGTCGGTCGGCGCTAATCGCCGATCGGAAACCAGTAATATCGCGTCCAAATATTTCGCGAATGACACCGCCGTTATCCGCGGACCCTCGTATTCGCGAGCAAAAAAGGAGGCACAAATTCATACACAGCGGGAATAATATTTTCCGCGTGTGAACCATCAATATATTTCGACGGGGAGCCAACTTTTACATTTTCAAATCTGTGATGTCCCTGCCAAGTGACCGTATCCTCGTGACAAGACACAATTTACCAAAAATCTTATCGCCTGAAAAGGCCCCGTTGGACCTAAAAATCCTGCAGCAAGCGTTCGTGAAAGAGGCAGCGGTTCTCCGTGGAGCTTTGGAAGGGGAGTTTCCACCCCGCGTAACGATTTGCCCCGATCGTGACTGGCAGGCGTTTATTCTCGACGATAACGCGTACATTTCATTGTACAGAAGTAATGAGAAGTTGTAAGTCGGGAATTGGATCGGGCCCATCACTAGTCCTGGGTAAGATTGTTGCGCATGGGCAGAGAGCAGCTCGCCGGGTCGATGTTGGCCGGGGCTGGCTGACTGGCTGCCGGCTGCTACCCCGAGGATGCTCTCCCCTTTCTCTTCGTCTCTATCTTCCCACCCCTCTGCCCTCTGTCCTCCTCCCCCCTATTCCCTCCCACCCTTGGTCTAACCTTCGACTGTCGCCGTTTCGCTCCCTCTTTCCCTCCAAAATTCTCTGCCCCCTTCCGCCCCCCGTCACCTCCATTCTCGCGCACGCTTCCGCTTTCCCCTTTTGTACTTGGTGTATCCGCACACCCTCTCTCCGGTTTTTTCGAAAAATTATTTCGCCCCGCTGCCACTTGCTCGCTCCCTTTCTTCCACTGCACTTTGCCCGCCGCGGCCCCCCCCCCCTCCTCCTCCTCCTCCTCCTCCGTTTCTTTATTCCGTGATTTTCGTCGGGCTCCATACGTTTCTCGGTCCCCGTCCCGCGTCCCTTTATTCTCCAAAGGAGAAACGATTTTAAGCCGGATCGCGTCTGCTCCCAGACGATTGCGATCTTTCGCGTCTTCCATCCCGTTCTCGCCGATAAAGGGGCCGCCATTTTGAGGAGTCTTGGCCGATGGCCACCTCCGCAAGACCGAGCATCGAGGATTCACTTTGGAAGCTTCAAGATCCCTCGATCGAGCGGGGCAAAAGGAAAAATGGCTCTTTGAATTTTAAAGGGATGCTGCCGGGGCATCGCTAATGAGGATTTTTCCAACGGCAGAAACGGAGGGTGGAACGTGCGAGAGTATCATCCGACCTTCTTACATTAGCCCGGTGAAAAAAATTCCCCGTTTCTATAATCTAATCAACATAAAATGGTAGAAACACGTTAAAAAGGGTAGAGGAGGCAGGCTGAATTCCGTTTCTCTTCCCTGAAACCAGCCTCGACTTTGCAAGTAGCATTTGTACATACTTTATCAGACTCTCGCCCGTAATTCCTCGCCATTACTAATCTTCCCCGCGAACGGAATACTTTCCACGAAGCCGCGCACAGAAGGAATACTCGGCTTTCCGTTGAGATTCATAGCAGAGGCTCGATCGCACCGGCAGAACGCGGACAGTGCAGCGAAGGGTGGCGCGTGGCGTGACAAGACGCCATTTTGAAGCCGTCCGTCGCGCAGCAGGTGCACGACGCTGCAGTTCACGCATGCAACCCCTGTGGCAGCGCAGCGCCCATCGCTGGAGCGCCGCCAGAAGTCTATGAAATTAGCTGGCAAAAAAGTGGCGCGCGCGCGCGTCATCGAGACATTCCAACGTTCGTTCGCCGCTGGAGCAGATAAAAATCCCGCCGGTCGCCCCGCCGCTTCTCTCCACCTCGATTAACCGGCAGCAACATTAGCCAGCCGGCCGAGTTATCGCGCGGCTGCGGAAAACAAACTACACGGCCCCAGCGTAAAATTAACAGCAATATAAAGCACACGAGACGGCCCCGAGTTTTTCGCCGTCCAAGCCACCCCCTCCGCCGGCGAAGGGGTGGTGGCGGCCGACCGAGGCACTCCCCCCGGGGCGCGCATATGAACAGTACCTGCGTAGCCAGCATTCGGGTACACATAATAAGTGGTCGAGTACACACGGGTAGACGTGGAAATGAAATACCGGGGGCGAAGTGGTTGGCCGGCGATGGTGCAGAAAGAGAGCGCGTCTGCATCTGCAGGGTGGGACCGAGGGAACGAGTGGAACGAGGCGAAGCGGAGCGAAGTAAGCATCGCGGCGTCTGACCACCGGCGTATTTCACCGAAAGTTATCATTTTTCGTCCCACGCCGAGTTAGCCCCCACTTCCACGCTCTGCCGGTGCCCTCATCCTCGCCCCCGTTTGCTCCTCTAGCCCGCAACCCTTCACCAACCCTTGCACCTCTTCGCTCTTCTCGTGCTCCTTATAGTATCTTCTATTCCTGCGCCGGTTGTTTCTGTTTTTAATAATTTTTCCCTCGGTATACTTCCATTCCTAATCATCCTCCCCTCCGTAACAACCCTCCAGGTTTATATCCGCCACGCTTTTCTCTTCTCTTTCCCTCTTCTCCATCGCTCTTCCGCCCCTCGTTCGCTCTTTCGCCCCGCTACTCGGCTTCCTCGCGTCTGTCCCTCCCTTTCTGGCCGATCCTCTGGCCGCTGATTTTCTCTTTCGCACCCTCTGTCATCCGCTTCCCCTCTGTACATATATACATATAACTCTATACATATATACGTATAACTATATACATATATATGTGTGTATATATATATGCCTTTCCCGCTCTCGACACGCCGATTGGTCGAGAGCTTGCGAAAGTTCCAGGTATCCCGGAGGACCGCCCACCACGGCCCTCCTGCCGCCGGGAAAGTTTCGTCATTCCGTGCAGGACAGGCTGGGAATCCGACGGCGATGTTTGCCTCTACCCACGGCGACGTGCACCTAGCCGATTCGCCGGGTCATAGTCAGAAATCGCGGGTACACACGCCAGCTTCTGATAACCTCCAGGGGTCCGAGGCGCAATTAAATTTCCAAGGATTTCGCGAGTGAACCCCATTCCGGTGGCCCGTCCAAGTACCACGCGCACTGTACACGAAATATACTCCAACTTTCGCGACGTTGCTCCAACGGGCTATTCGCGGGAAGCTTCCTCGAATTGGCTGTTTAGACATATTTAAGGTGAATGCACGCGTAATGTACTACTCGCGTGTGTCACCGTTTCGGGAGGGGTTCAAGTCCGGCATCGAGTCAAATCATTCGTAACACATTATCTGTTCGCTCGATGAATTTTTCATTTGCCTCGTGTTTCCAAATCATCCCCCAAAGTGGCATCTGGTTATTACTCTGCTATCTGTACGTTGTAAGGAAACTTCGAGTGTCGCAATACCTGTGCAGTTTCGTAGAGAAATAGCCGCTGGTCTTGGGATAGTCGTGGGCTAATGAACGACGACAGCACCCCACCGGGTCGAGCAACTGCTCAGCCAGAAAGAAGTTGGAGGTGACGCGAGAAATCCGTGTAATTAGACTGCCGGAACGTATTTAACGGGGGCTTATCCCCGGCTAGTATAAAGTTTCGGTTAAAAAAAGTTCCGTTAAATCCGCCACCCAAGATATAGAGGTATTACGAAGAGGGAGGCTCGTTTAATTTATCACCTACTTAAAGTCCGCCGGACGGGATCCGCCGTAGAGCGGTCCTTTTTAGCTCGGATTTCAAGGTTCCCGCCGCCAATTGCTCGCGCCCAGACATCGGATTGGGGATCTGCGAGTGGTTCGTAAAAACGCGATACATCTTGACCTTGTTAAACACGGCGGCTTGTTCGAGCCGAGGGATCCTGAATCTTTATCGCGTTCCCTGTGAGCCCCTCGAGGTGAACTCCGCCCGAAGTCTAACAGTTGCCCCCGGAGACAAAAGGAGAAGGAGTCTCTACGACGGGCATTTATAAACGCGACGATCCAGGCAGATATTTTTTCCGCGACGCTTGGAAGGATCCGGTAAGCCGTGCTTGAGGAGGATCCCACCGCGCTGGCATAACCTTCTGACTGAGTTATCAATTTAATCGTCCGTTAGGAAGTACATTGCACGATAATCACGGCGGGCTGGATCCTGGCCCGGGAGCAATAAAGCGCAGCACAATGTGCGTTTGCTCTCGTTCGATGGTGAACAGGGATAAGGGGCGTTGCTATCGAGCCTAACGAGGCTCGATGTCTCAATTTCCGTAAGAACGTGCGCCTCGCAACGGGGGTTTGCCCGGCGTGAACAGCGCGAGGGGAACGCCCGTCTGACTGGGGGTGATACGGGCCTGATAAGGTGCTAAAATAATATACAGCTATGACCTGCCCGGAATCTCTCCGATAGGTCGTGATCCCCTTCGTCTCTTCCTCCAGCCAGACGCGACTCGTTCTCTAACGATCCCGTGCAGGGATAATCGCGCGGGGGGATCGAAATAATCGGCAAACACGGAATAATAAGATGAGAGCGTTGGCATGGAGAGGAGTAAAGGACCTCGGAAAATGGTTATCGCGCGTGCACAGTACCTACGGTGTACAAATCATCGACCAACCCCTGTCGAAGGATTCCACTTTGTTCCCTTCTGAATGAATCTAGGGGGTCATTTACCAATTCGATTGAGTTATTAGTTCTAATGAAATGCATTTATTCAATAACCACCTGACTCACTGTATTATTCGCGGAGACAGTAGAATGTATCGGGAGAGATTAAGTAACCATATTCACATCTTTATTCAAATAGAGGAATAATGCGGACATCATGTTTGCTGGCAGCCACGCGGGGCAAATTATTCGATTCCTCCGTTGCTGATTGGGCGCTCGCCCCCTTTCCACCCACGGGATTGTTTCTTGATGCTATCTCCGACTCTCCAGTTTGTTAGGGGGATTTATTTGATTGAATATCGACTGCTCGAACGGCCGGCCGCGCTATAACGAGTATATCAGAATCGGCCGTATCGCGCCCGTCCACGGGGTTCAACCCCGTGGATTTGGTCCGGGGGGTGGCTGCGTGGATCCTAATCCAGATCGACGTAGCGGCGACCGGGTCACGTTCTTCTTTTTCTTCCTTGAAAGCTTGGATAAAAGTGATCATACTTAGCTTCCTTCTGCTTGTTTGCCACCCAAGAAACAGACATAAAAATCCCTCGGCTGGTGTTAATGAAAGAACGAAGTCTGGATTTAAAATTCCATAGGGGATTGGATCCATGGTTCGCTTTGAATGATTATAAAAATATTCGCTACCACGCGAGGGGCATTGCTTTTAAGGGATTCGCGGAGCAGCGCGTGCGTGTCGCATACAGAGACTTACGGCTCGCATAATAGAACCCGATCCGAATCTAAATCCAGGCTTACGAGATAAACAGTCTATTAGGGGCTGCAGTAACCCCCGTGGAAACTTGGGCCGGCGTATAACGACCAGATCAAAGGTATCGAATTGACGAGGAACCCTCGCGAGCTACCGCGTCCCCCGGTTTATAAACTGCTGTGGTTTTCGCCGTGCACGGTGGAGGCGGAGACTGGGAGATCGGTTTCCTGGATCCATCCGCGGTTTACGAAGAAGAGCTTCACGCGTCAGGTTTCGTTTCCTCGGCGAGATTACGCTTCGCAGTGGCTAAGGTTTTAACGAATTTCGGGGGACACGTACCGCGATGGTTCCGGCCTGATCCTTTCGATTTCCCACACGTTGAAACTTTATTCGGGGCTGCCTAATAGAGGGTCGCTAATTACCAGCCGTGCGCCGCGCCGTCGACGCATTCACGTTACTCAATCCGTAATTAATGTCGAAGTATCATGATTCCCAGTGGCTCCCAGCTCTCGCTAATTTCTACGGGAACAATGCCCACCATTGGATAGCACGCGATACCTTCCGGGCAAAAATTGACACTTGAAGCTGAGCTGGATAGCTGGCCAAGGTACATTCGAAATGGGTGGGCGTGGATCCCGCTCGTGTTCATGTGGATGCGCCAGGGAGGCTGCTTGTCAGTCTTGGGGAAATGTTACGAATGCTTCGTGGCTCGGTAATCATAGGAAACTGACCGATAGCGTCGGGTACAGAGCGTGATATTTACGGAAGATCGTGGGCGAACATACACAGAATTCACAAAAGAATTCGCGAACAGCCTGAGTGTTTAATGGCAAGGGTTAATGTTAAACGTCGAGTCGGGAAGCGTGGGCGCTGTCAAATTTGATTACTCGTAACGCATGATCGCTTTGAGGAACAGTTTCCCCTGTCATCGATACGAACATTTTCACGAATAATGAGGCGGCGATCTCCTGGATAGGTTTTAATTGTTCCAAATTTCGGTGGGCGTTGCAATCTTCGAGAGGAATACTTTTCTGATGGTCCATATTTCCCACTGTTTTTACAAATTTTTTTACACACTACTTACGAGAAAAGATCCGGAACCCGGAAATTCATAAAATTCTGAGACTTTGTGAATATGTAGGGGATTTCCTCTTGATTAGAACGCAATTTTTGTTTGTTGCATAAATTCACTCTAAGGGCGTGAAATTGAGCCCTTAAATTCCAGCTATTTTCCGATTTTGTGTTATAACTCGCGAACTGTGAAAACTTTAAGTTACCAACTGATAGTCCTAATTAAAAGAAGTAACTTTTGTCTTGACACTATTTTCTAGTTCTTACAGATTGCGAGTTACAAAATAAAATCGGAAAACAGCCGAATTTTCAGGGATTAATTTCACCCCCTTAGAGTGAATCTGGGCAGCAAACAAAAATTGCGTTATAATCAGGAGGAAATCCCCTACATATTCACAAAGTTTCAGATTTTTTTTTAATTTTCGAGTTCGGGATCTTCCCTTGTTAGTGCGCGTGCTGAAGTATCGTTGTTCGAAATCCGCGGATGATAAGCAATTAATAGACGCTTAATTCGTTCGCCTGGAGATTGAACGTGGAAACTGTCAGGGCGGACCCTCGCACGAGGACCAATTTTAAGTACATCGTGCCCACTCAAAACACCATTAAGCTCGAGACCCAGTTCATTGGTATCCAGCATCTCGGGGCTGTGTGTAAGCGCGCGCGCGCAGCCACTCGCCGAGGGTGGATATGATTGACGAGCCCTTAAACGAAATGGGCTTAATGCGCGTGCAAATTTCGAGCCCCCCTGGAGAACCGTCGGCACAGCTCGCTGATAATGATTATTATTAACGATGGAATTAGCATCCGAGCACGTGGGGGCTGAGGGAAGTCGAAGGGTCCCGGTGAAACTACTTTTACGGCGCTTCGATTTAAACATCGGCTTCGTCAACTTCGCTGTGGAAACCTCGAGGAAATTTCACCGTCCCGCGGTGACTCTGGATCTGACAGGGAGCTAAACCTCTCTCGTTTGCAGCGGGGAAGCGTTTAAAAATAAAGGCCAGCGTTGATTTGCTGGCTGGCTGAATGGAGGGTATATCGGCGCAAGATTAATTTTCGGGAGGAGCGTCGCGACGTCCCGACTGTCTCCTCGCCGCTGCTGCCTTTGAACCGTACTGGCTCGCTTAATGAAGAAGTTTTCTTGCCCGTCTAGGGTCCCGGGCTTAGTGGAAAATTATTAATCGATCCTGCCCGAGCGGAAGTCCCGTTAAGAAACATTTCTAAAACTCGCGCCCCTTACAGAATTTGCCAATTTACCACCGTTTGGGCGGTCTCGGTGCTTGAATCGAGGACGCCATCGCGGTGTACCCCCCGTTGCTTCGAAGGAACGTTGGTTCATTGAAACTTGAAATGAAAACTGCGCGCGGGAGCGCGGAGCACAAATCTCAGCCGAGGAACTCATTCAAAATTTTCTTCCTTTTCCCTTGCAAGTTTTTTCCCTCCGACCTCTCGAGATAATACACTGGCGATCAGAAACTACCTGTGTAGGTGTAATAAAATGTAGCCGAAAGTGGAATTCAGTGGCCGCAATTTCCGTCGGGTTCCTCGAACAACGGCTCGGCGGGAACGGAAAAGCAAATAAGTTAACGACACGAGCGACCCTGATATGGAAACTCATATCGCCGGTGCAAGGTATCGCGTGTATCGATTCCTTCTGTAGACAAAAAGTCTGGGAGTCCCTTCCAAAGGACATCTCGAAACGGCGGAATCAGGCCACGTATACAGTAGCCTTGAGCGGAATATCGAAGACGTCGAAGATATTCACCGACTTTTCAATCTTCGACTCTTGGCACACTTCTCGAGGGCCGACAAAAAAGACAATAGAAAAATAGAGGGGGGGATAGGGCTGGTTAATCGCTGCGGCAACGACGCGCTCGCGTAGCCGCATAGGATTCTTAATTCGATGCGAGGGTATTCAGGGGGAGATCCTGGAGATCGAGCATCAATTATCTGTGAGAAATTTAACGTCCCAAGAATCTTTTCATAAGCAGGATTATATTGCAAGCAGATGCCCGCAGGAAAGTACAGCCAGGGCGCGTTTAACTGCAAATAATTGATCCAGGAAGCAGTGGTAGGTACGAAGAGGAAGTGGGGAGTAAGTAAAGCGACGAGGAAGAGTGTATAAAAACTGCGTCGTACGCGAATAGATTTGTCCAGGGTCTCGGAACGAGTTGAGAAATCCTCGCGAATGTTGAATTTTCTCCCATAAAACGTTCCCCCGGGGGTTAAGGGAGTAAGATCACCCTGTATAGAGGGTGGAATCCGTTTCTCGGATTTTACGAGGTCCCGCTCGAGATCTTTCTTTCTACTTTCAACGCTCCCCCGCCCCCTCTCGCCACGATCTCGCTCTCTTTAACTTCACTCCTCTGGCCCCGTCTCGTCTCACTTATTCAGACGTTTGACGGAACTCGGAATATAAACGACCCCAAACCAGCCCCTATCGGCGCGCCGGCTTCAACAGGGGGTCGGCGAGGAATGATGGATCGACTTTTTCGACTGACTAGGGTGTAAATATGCGGTCCCTGAAAGATAGGTTGATGAGACGGTTCCTGTTCCCAGCCAGGACACCGTCCCACCTTCTCCTCCCGCCTCTAATGGAAAATCTTTGAATTCGGCGGACCCCGAGTCTCGCTGGATAAGTCTGCCGCGGCGTTGCGGGGGCGCCAGAAAAAGTCTGATAGCGGGCGGATAAAAAGTTTTACCCGCGACGCGTGGTCGTGTGCATCGCGGGGAGTGGAGGTGGAAGGCTTGGGGCACTTTCAGTGGGATCAGGCGTGCCCTTAATTTACCACAGGTCAACCTGGGCCACGTTTACATCCCGACGGACCTAAAAGTGCCAAAGGGGAGGGTGCTGCCAGAGTTCTCGAGGCTGGCTCACAGTCTTCGTAGCGGGAACATCACCATCCTAGATAGCAAAACTTTCTACATTCCGAATTTGCATTACGACGGTGCCGGCCCGGACGCTTATTTCTGGGTGGGGAACGGCTCGGAGCCCAACACTTTCGGCATTAAAGTGCCCAACGAGAGGAAGAGGTAACACGCGGCCCGCGCCCCACAGTGGGGAAACTTTGTGATTTTGTGGCCAAAAGCATGAAATTTTTTAATTTGAAAAAAGTTCATGCAAATGTCAATTGAGGAACTATATCCATTTTCGTGGTCAAAACCTGGAAACTTATTTTCAATATATAAAATTCGGCACTTTTACGTTCTGATATATGAGAAAATAAATTATCAAAGACACTTATAAATATTATGAACGGTAAAGATTTTTTATTATTTAAATTTATACACTTATACCTATGAAATTATATTCCCCTTAAATCTAATACTCCCAGACGGAATCGCTTTTTTCTTTGTCACAGCATGCCTTTGCTACAGTGCAGCAGGAAAGAGAAGAAGGGTTATCGCTTCTGATGACAAGCTTTTTAATTTCTTATCGGGAAGTTTTCTTAGATTACTAATTAGTGGATCTGACGATAATAGAAGCCAATTGGAAATATCCTCCATAGGTTTTTCCCTTGAGCATTTTCGAGATAAATTTTGTCGGTACTTTTTAGTATCCTTTTAGTATCCTTCCGTGCTTCTTGAGCCTCCTCCGAAAGCTGTCCAATTGGAAGGACAGCATTTTCGATTATGCGAGGACCATGGATTAAAATTTTGTGTACAGTAGTAGGCATCATGTACCAATAATATAATGCAGCAAATAATTTTGCCGCTTTTATAGCATAGGTTATATTCTAAATTTTGTAGCATCTACTGCGTAAGCACTTGATATTACTTGTAAAATGACACGAAATCTATCAATAGATTCAATCAAACAGAGGATCGAAGCTGAATAAAATCGTTTAAAACAGAATAACAAGGTTTGTAATGTGTAACTTTTAAACCAGTCCCGGTCACAGTTATGTCGTATATTATATAAGACACTGGGTCGTGTTTAAAAAATCATATAAATACAAGATTAGCAACTATTAGCAATTAATAATTGCATTTATAGAATCAGAATAGTGCAACGTAAAATAGAAATGAAAATCATTGCAGGATATTATGGGATTTATAAGTATTTTATGTAATGAAAATTGATTCTTATATGAAAAGATTATTTCTAAAACACTACTTTAAAAATTGTATAAACTGCGTATTAAAAACCGAAACATAAATATTTAACATAATTATTTTGAAGACAAAAAGATATCTTACGCACCACCAGGAATTGAATCCAACCCTTCAAATTATTTTCGGAACTTTGGATAATACAATATAAATGTTTGAAGTAACTCGAAAATCTATTTAGATTAATTCTTTGCAATCGTTCTAACCTCGCATGAACATAAATATTTGAGAGTCTACACGAGATTTGAACTAAAACATTTAACAGTAAAATTGGAGGCATTTGATGCTCATAGGTATTAGTTCATCAATTGACATTTGAATTTATTTTGTCAAATTCAATAATTTAGTTTTGTGGTTTTGGCGATAAAATCGCAAAAATTTCCCCGCTGTGCGCCCGTTGAAACAGCTTCGCTAAGCTGCGGCAGAAATGAACAATTACACGTGTGTCGGCAGTTTGGCTCCGCTGAGGGGCTACCAAGGGGAGGACATCGAGATAGTTTTACCAGGGAACCTGACCGTCTACGACATCGACTGGCTGTCGATATGGTGCGTGGAATACAAGCACAACTTCGGCCACGTCCTCCTCCCGAAGGACCTCGACGTACCGCCTGCCCTCGGCCAGACGAAAATCACGGTAACTCATGCACGTATTACTTAACTGACCGCGGCATAACTAACGAACCTTCATCGCACATAAACACCCTTACGAACGAGCACAGAACGTCTAATTAATCGATTGTTCTGAAATTCCATCGGGAATAGCCGCCTTGGTGGTACGATCCTGTAAGTAGCACAGTGTTCGAACCAACTAGCTCACACGATTGAAACAAAACGACCTCCGCTTATCGTTGCACCACAACAAAACCACCCACCCGCCCCAACCACCACCACCACCACCCCCCCCCCCTCTTCGTCCCGAATCACGCGCGAGCGTCCGTGCCTAAGTAAAAGTCTCGGGGTTCCTTTTCAGACAAGCAGTACGCCATCACCGCCTCTGTCCAAACAGGAGCTGACCAACTGCAAGGAGATGCTGGAGGGTCGTGTTCAGGTGCAGTGGGAGATGATCGGGGAGGACATACATATAAGAGTGTCTGCCCGTATCAGGGAGGATCAGTACGTCGCCTTCGGTTTGTCCGGTAGCGAGGGCCAGCCCGAGATGATCGGCGGGGACGTGGTGGTGATCGCTTACAACAACAGAACGGGCAAGTTCATCGCGGTGGACTACTACATGTCGGACTACGCGCAGTGCGACGGCACGAAGGGCGTCTGCCCGGACGAAAGGGTCGGCGGCAAGAACGACGCCGTCCTTTTGGACGGGGAGAGGAAAAACGGTGTGACGACAGGTAGGCCCGGGCTCGTCCGAGTCTTCTTAGAATCCCCGGTTACGGCGGGGGAGCCAGTTTCTGGACGCGGGAGTAACGGTGTCCGTGGCGCGTTTCAGTTACGTACACGAGGCCGTTGAGAACGAACGAGCCGGTGATGGACAGAATGATCCCAGAGGTGGAGACCAGCGTGATCGCGGCTATAGGGCCCCTAAATCTGCGAGGAGAAGCCAATGCTCATCAGAGCGCCTTGGACAAGACCACCGAGGACATTCGTATTGATTTTACGTCGAGGAACATCCACGAGTGTACGAATTCCCTCTACAACCTCCCGGACATGTCTGACGTCGCAGCCTGGCCACCGGCGACGATCACCAACGAGACAACCTTCAGCGTGAGGATCGGACCTGCTGGCGGGAAGAGGGGATACTCGAGGATCACAGGTGACTGCGATTCGTCGCCTTTAAATCAGTAAAGCCGGGGATCCCCCGCGTCGCGAAGCTAATCGTCTCGTAATCATGTGTTGGATTTGGAAGTTTATGGTCGATACGTTGAAACGCAGGTCAGCCTGCCTGGGGCATCGCGTGGTACATCAACGACCTGCTCATCCCGGAGCTCACCGTCGAGAGAGGACAGACGTACACGTTCATAGTGGAGGGTGGGAACTCTTCCGTTAATCCGGCCAGGCGAGTTGAAATTTCAAACTATTAACAACCGAGTTTGTGCCTTCGGTTCCCTTGATCCTGGCGTTGCCTCGGTGCTCGATAATTACTCGTTAACGTTGCACAGACTCCGTGCACCGCGTATAAATCGCTCATTACCGATTATTCGTTGAATTCGGTGCTGCGAATCGAGCGTCACTTTGGGACGTTATTCTGCCGCCCACGCAGCACATTCTCGTTGCAGTAAAGTTGCAGGATCGTTGCAGTGCAAGATTGTAATGTTGCACTGCAACGTTGTCGCAACGTTGCAGCAATATTGCTATGTCCGCCTCCTGCAACGATTCGGGCAGTGGGTCCAAAAATATAAATAAACGTCCGTGATGGACGCGACAATATTGAATGTGCAGAGAATCATAGAAGTACAAACCCC
Source organism: Andrena bucephala (assembly GCA_947577245.1). NCBI lineage: Eukaryota > Metazoa > Arthropoda > Insecta > Hymenoptera > Andrenidae > Andrena > Andrena bucephala. The sequence goes on from OX387715.1 coordinate 116,715,416, forward strand.
GTGTGTTACTTTTTCTCACAGAAAATTTTTTTCCCCCAAGTGGATTTCGAACCGGCGAGCCTGTAGCGTCGTAGACGAACACTTTACCGCCGCAGCTACAACCACTGATTGATAAGAATGCTAACATATTCGAACTTATAATCCTACCGTGCAAAACTTTAAACTCAAATTATTCAAAAACGAAGGCTCATTTTGACAAACTCCATTAGGGTTTCGTAACACTATAGGTATGTGCTACAGTTTCCACACTGTGTCATTCTAAATATTAAAATATACAGGGCTAGTCACCTAACATTTAGTGATTTAAGCTTAAAATATCTCCGTTGTTTTTAATGATACGAGAAAATGTTTCAGGAAAAAAATGATTGTTAGACAAAAAGGACAACATATTATACATGGTTGAATTTGTATTTTTATTGGCTATAACGTCACAGTAATGAAAATACGTCATCCCATTAAAAAAACCATTGATGATCTTGAAATTTCGGGAAATATAACCTTCAGCAAAAAAATCGTCTCCGTCAGAATAATTGTCTCCTGAAGCAAACATTTGTTTACAAAAACAAGCAAAAACAACGGAAATATTTTAGGTTAAACAACGATGCGCAACATTGCAGGATCATTGCAGCAACATTACAGGAAAGTTGCGGCAACATTGCAGGAACGTTGCCGCAATACTGCCGCAACGTTGCATCAACATTGTGGAAACGTTGCCAAATGTTGCCGCAACGTTGTAGAAATATTGCAGGAACGTTGCCGTGCAATATTGCAACGCAACATTGATTGCAACTATGCAGCAATAATTCTATGTCCGCCCCGGTGCAATGTTGCACAGCAACGTTACACCGGCATTGCGCTGCAACCATGCAACACTGCAAGGTTACTGCAACGATACTGCAACGTTGCCGCCACGAAGTGTGCTGTATGGGCGCGTGAAAGCTTCCGTATTATTCCACTCTACCCGAACGTTCTCCAAGGGTTTAAGTGCCAGCCACGTAGCCGTGAATGCGGAATGATGACACTAAATCAGAAAGCAACACAATGGACCGTGTTTTTCACGCAGATACCACCCATTCTACATCACCGACAGCCCGGAGGGTGGCTTCGGTCAGAAGACCGAGGCGGAGCAGATGGCACAAAGAGTGTTCGCCGGTGTAAAGTACGACGAGAGCGGATATCCTTACCCGAGCGCTGCTGGCCGTTACTGCGAATGGGTGCACAAGACGGTGGATATGAGCGCGGACATGGAGACCTTTGAGAACTTCTTCGAGACCCTCAAACTGGAATGTGACAAGGGCGAGCCGGCCAAGCTCGCCTGGACCGTGGAGGAGGACACTCCAGATTTGGTATACTACCAGGTATGATCAATCGAGCACCTAAATCCAAACGATACTTGAAGGGTTGCTAAATCTCATTCCGCGATTTTCGCGTAACTAATTTAGGGGGTGAGCGGTTAAGAGGAGGTTCCGGTCTAGAGCCTAAAAAAATAAGTGATCTTTAGGAATTAATTAAAGGAAAACTACTATATTTAATTTAATGGGACTTGTTGCATTGTGTTAAGGATGTCTTAAATTATAGAAATATATTTTGTGTTTTATAATTTAATCATTGCAAACGGTACTGGGGAGTCGTTAAATTCACGGCGTCAAAAAATTCATCCAAATCGGTGGGACCTGTATCTCCAAAAGTTATTATCCGATTCCACTGAAACTTTTTTATTTTGAAGAATATACTTCTGGTTAGGGGGGAAACCAGAAAAAAAATACAAAAATGACATTTTTTTAGAAAATAACGACACTTGAAGTTTGAAATCACTTTTTCTCTATATTTTTCGCCCTTTCAACACCTTTGAAAATTATAAATTTTCAATTTTTGTATTTTTTTCTGGTTTCCCCCCTAGCCAGAAGTATATTCTTCAAAATAAAAAAGTTTAATTCGGATCGGAGAATAACTTTTGGAGATACAGGTCCCACCGTTTTGAGAACACTGTTTCGAGAAAAACGCGTTTAAACTTTTACGTGAGCGCCGAGTGGCCGGTTGTTGTCCACGCATTTGCCGCTACTCAAATGCCTATAACTTCGAGAATTTTACGAAATTTCAACAAATCCTTTTAAACACGTATTCCAAAAAGGTTCAACATTCGTAAAATGAAATAAAAAAAATCGACTTTTAACCGCAACCTCCCCTTAACCTAGCATATATTCTCGTAGCTTTGCTCCACGATTATCTACAAACAGAGTTGGGAATTATTCGAATAAACATTTCGAATAAAATCAAGTTGTTCGAGAATAATGAATAATCTTTTATTCGAATAAAAAATTATTCGGAAAATGCCCATCTCTACCTATAAGTACCAAACGATAATTGTCGATCGGTGAGAACGAGAAACTCGCTGTCAGTCCTTTGCCCCTTGAGACTAAAGCTTTTGGTAATTGGGGATGAAATATTTTAACCTACATTGGCTTAAGATGCCATCGATCTTTAATCGAATCTAACGGAATGAGGTACGCCGAAGGAGAGGGAGGGACACCGTCCAATCTCGAAATTTTATTTCCCCAGTGTTACATTCACAATTTCATGGGCTGGAAGATACACGTCGTGAGCGTGGCAGGCACAGCCGTGCCGATCGTGTCGATGATCGCAACGCTCGTCGTCGGTTTGCTCACGCTCTCCAGATGAATCCCTGGAACCGTCTAGCGGGAAATACGCGGGGCTGGTGCACATACCACGGGGGGTGGGGGGGGGGGGGGCGGAGGGAGGACGAGAAACGGGAATAAAAGGGGATCGACGGGAGAACAGGAAGCTCGCATCTGTAACCACGGGTGATACAATACGCTAATTATCAAGAGAAACGAGACAGCAGAAGAGTAACAAAAGAAATCGGCTGAACACGATACAAGGTTGTAAGAAAGTACTTAGCGCGTAAGGTTTAATCGTACGTAAAAAGATTAGCAGAATATTTTTAAGATCTATCAGATTCAATATTTCGTATTATACGATATATGTATATGTATATTTCTATATATATATATACATACATACATATGAATCTATACATATATTATATACATACATACACACTTATTAAACACGGCACACGAGGAGAACGAGATTCGAGGTGATTTTTAACGTTTAAGAAATTTACGAAGCTACTTATGAATGGGGTGACTCGGGAGGTTTCTGACAATAATAAATCAGGACGGGGAAGGGGGGTAATTGTGAAAATTCCGACAATAATGTTAAACGAAAGTTGTTCATCGCGGGGGGGAGGAAGGAGGGGGTGGGGGGGTGGGGGGTGGGCGCTGACGGGTATAAAGAGGAGTCGTGTTGGATGCAGGATAAAATGGGAGGGGGATAGAGGAGCTTTTTGGGGGAGCATCGGTGGTACATGTACAATGTAAATTTTGCACAAAGCTATAGTTGACTATAATTGTAACATTAAAAGATCGAGTAGCAGTTAAGATAACATTACATTTATAAATGCTGTCGACTTGACAATAATACGTAGGGTAGAGAACGACGAAGGAAATCGTTGGATGGGTAAAGGGAAGGAAAACGAGAATCATGTACAAGGTAACGTCAGACATATTATTACTACGATTAAGGGCGATAACTATTACAAAACTATCTCCCCCTCCCCGTACACGTGTAACGATGCTATAATGATATGTACATATTATAGAGTGGACCTTCCTAAAACGGAATGAAAGTATAAAATGTGCCTTGGGTACAGATAATGAAACTTCTTTAATTAACACGAATTAGGAACCACTCGGACAGGAGATACCCCTGTAGTACTTAGGAACTGGTTTCTTGTGCGTCGAGCGCATTTCTACCCCAACGGGTACAGTCGAGTCGGCTGGGATCAATTGCTTTCTGGGATCCCAGCTCGTGGATTGCCGATGGTAATGTGTATTAGAAACGGCAGGGAACACCTCGAAACTTTCACGAGGTGGGGGCTGACTAAGGAGCGAGACGAGGCGTGCACGGTGCGCTAGAAACAGGCGCGACACGCGCAAGGAATAAGGGAGACGTGCAACCAAGAAATCAGAGAAATACATAATCATTCTAGAGGGGCGAGGCTTTAAATAACAGTACCCCTCTGTGTTAATACCAGTCTCGAAGCTTTCGTGTGTCCAGATTTCTAAGTAACCCGGGGTGTCCTCAAAATTTTGCCAGCAGCGAGAAATTCTTTGCGACTCCGATTGCTTATCGCACGAAGACCAGTCTGTATTTAACTACGTACGCATACATACCTAACATACGCATTATATATACACATATATTAAACACACAGTACATAAACACGAGGTGCATGTATACATATAAAGGGAGGAACTTTGGGAATTATTACGTCGTTTAGCACTCAGCGGTGTCCAAAAGGGTGCCCGTTGCTTTCAACCGGCCCCTGGCGATAACCACGCGGGAATAGTAATTGATTCGACGAACGTCCAGCGCGATACTTTCTCCCACTCCTCCCACCGGATCGGGGCCCCTCGACGCAGAATTGAAATCGCCAGCGACGGGCAGGTTGGGCACCGTTGCTTTAGCTTTCCACGCGAGGAGCATCAAAAACCAGTGTTAAGTAGGGCTACGTACTAACTACCTTGGTAAGTTAATTAAGGGACAATAACGGAGACGATTCGCTTACTGTTCGCGCCTGGAACCCGGTTTCTCCGGCGAAATTCATCCAGAGGATCGAACTCGACCCATCATTTCCCACCACGTTTAGAGTGCATCGTCGTTACCTTTCGTTACCTCCTCTCCTTATCCACCCCCAGCATCCACAGCATTTCCTGTTTCGTTTCTATCAAGCGAGGTCCTTGGAGAGAGCGGGGCGGAGAGTCTAGTGCGTAAGCGGATGAAACTCCTACTTCTGTGAACGACAATAATACGGACACCGACTTGCCGGATCGAGCATCCGAAGGGCTGCTCCGAGATGATCGATGAGGGGACGCGAGCGCCTCGCTGTCCCTTCCCTAATTCACGTACAGACAATAATTGTATCACGAAGTCGGTCATCCGCTTGATCAAGCTGTTCGGACAATAATATACGGTTAATGTTAACTCTGTCGCGCGGCGAGCAGCTGCACGAGGTGCTGGCGAATTCCTGGCGCTTTGCGAATTAGCGCTGTCCATAAGCGCGAGGGTCTGAAGATCGACGGCTTACAAAGCTACGAGACGTTTCGTCTGTGTCTTCTCTGTCGCTGTTGGAAGGTCTGATAAGTGCAGTCCGACTGTACTGAAACCTTGGGCCACGAACTCGCCACCACCCTGTACACCTTCTCTCGGGTCAGTGAAACGCGTCCAAACGATAGAGAGTAATCTTAATTGAGAGTGTAATGTTTGGATGTTGAGAGTGTCCGCGGATACGGTTCACTGTCCCATGTTTATTGGTAAATTCGGACAATAACTGTACTCGATTCCCTTAAGTACAAACGTCGATGATCGGCCCTGTTGGCCAGGATGAGGCAACGTCACGGGGCAGTTAGATGCGAGTTCGTCGGAGAGAAGGACGTCGATCGTCGATCGAGCAAATCTATCTGTACGGATCAATTATTCGCGATGTAAGTGTAAAAAGGTGGAAGGATCGTGCGGCGGACGATCCCGCGTTAAGCTCGTCTATCCGCGGCGTTAAGGTAATTGTAATGAGTGTACAGAAGCAGAAACGAGGATCGTAGGTAGAACGACGGTTAAAAATCGTATCTTTTATCTCGTCCCCCTTCTCCTCTCTCTCTCTCTCTCTCTATTTCTCTCTGTCTCTCGTTTCCAAACTTGATCTTTTAGAATACTAGTGGTAAGCTGTTTCGAGCGCTCGACTTTTCGCGGAGCAGCCCCGGCTACCCGGCCTCAAATTGTTAGCTAGTAAGGAGCAAATAATAGCACAGACGCTAAGAGAGAAGCTCTTTCTTTTCGCTGTACCGACGTGTAATTAAACGGAGCAACAACAGAAGGGAGACGAGATGGGTCTGGGGGGTGTTTCGTGTCACCGTTCAGGTTGGCCCTGTAGAATTTCGAATTGTTAGCGATACCTTAGCGATTAAACAAGTTTGCATTTTGTGTCTCGTATCGTAGTTAAGGCCCAGGAAAGCGGTTTCACTCGCGCAAATTTTCTTCCGGCAGTCGAGAGGGATCCGCGAATCGAACGGTTCGAGGCACTCCAACGGGAAGAGAATGAAATTGGGGATAGAATTTGATTCTATACCGTTGGCGCTCAATTTTCTCCAGCTGTCTAAATATCTCGTAAGAGCCATCCTCCTTGAGTACAGCCATCTTCTTCTTCCCCGGTAGCTCTGATTTCCTCCCCCCGACACCCGCTCACATATCCCCGCCGAACATATCCCTAACATAAGGCTCGCGAAGCCAACGACCCGAAACATTAACGGAGCCCTGTTTCAGTTGAAGTCGAACAGGCCGGACTTCTCTTTGGATTTACGCGCAGGAAGGTACTTAAGGTGGAAGGCGATTTCCCCCCCCCCCCCAACCCCCCCGCCCGGGAAACTCGTCCGCGGCAATCGGGAAGGGAATGGGCAGCTTCGGATATCGCGAATCGTTCGTTGAAAACGATAATAAGTTACGTAAGGAGCGGCGCGGGAGGATGACACGCGTAAAGCTGTTCTCCACGCAAGGTGATTAAACATAGAGATAAGTGGGAGGAGCAACATTTGAAAGTAGCGATTTTAAGGGTGTGTCGATTAAGTCGGAGGGATGCGTAACACTGTCAATATTGTATGTAACGACGATCTGGTCTTCTCGTTTCAACGATACCGTAGAGATACTCGAAGACTTTTAACACACCGGATATCTTTCTGAATCTTGTCCTCGTGGTAGAATATATTTTCACACTCTAAGAACACACACGGCGCGCGGAGAGCGAGAGAAAAGGGAGAAGAACGTGGTACCAGTGCTTCGGCTCTTTGCACTCTTGGAGCCCGGTTTTTCTTCCCCTTTCCAATGCGAACAGAGAACGGGAAGGAGTACATATTACGAAGCGAGAGCGGCGGGGGTAGCTGAAAAGCGAGGGGAGTTTCACTGAGAATTCCATCGGCGCTAGTGTTCGATCGCCGGCGGAGATGCTTCGAGCGCGATGTCAATGGTGTACAAACAAGCTACGATAAGAATTCGTTTGTTATGATAGACCGTCCTGAGTTGCGTTTAAAAATTCTAGTGTTATAAGTACTTTTAAGCAACAGATATCGTCGGGCTGTAACGCGACTATAGGGGTCGTCCTTAAATTACGTAAGGCTTTTTTTGGGGGGGGGGGGAGAGGGTCGCGAGCTTCTTACGTTTTCTTACAAGGGGGAGGGGGTAGTAAGGTAGCATCTTACGTAATATTTTTTAACCTAATTTTTAATAAATACAAATTCTATCATTAATGTTCCAGAAAAGTTGTTTTAGTTTAAATTTCCCGAAACCGAGTTAAATGAATTATATAAACCTTTAAAAGAATTTTACTAACTGAAAAAAATCAATGTAAAAAATATTACGTAAGGAGGGGGTTGCAATATCAAATCTTACGAATTCTTATACTAGGGGAGGGAGGGGGTAAGAAATCGACAAAATTATCCTTACGTAGTTTTGAGGACGGCCCTATAGTTTCGGAGCAAATTGCGTTTGAATTCGACCGAGCGAAGTAGAACGGCCCCGTACGTGGTCAGACACGAGTGCGAAGAGTTGAAGGGGGAGAGGTCCATGGGAACCGTTTTCCAAGTACATGCCAGTAGTACGAGTGGTTTTTCGAACATGCTGACACGCGCCCACTAGCGATTAGAACGTCCCCGTAGCGAATAAACTTAGTTGGTGAACTACCGAACAAATAAGCAAACAAACAAAACGAAAAAAAAAAAGGAAGTAAAATTTATCAACCACTATCGAGAAGAACGTGTCTAAGCCCAGAATTGTGAGTTTCGGCGAATTTATCCAGCTCTCACGTAAGAGAACCAAAAAAAAAAAAATGAATCGTAGCATTATCAAGAATGGTAACAATTGTCAACCGTTTTTTTCAACGTTTACGTGTTAGACTAGGTTAATCAACAAGGTAACTCTATTAATCGTGTACTCGTGTTACTGTAAAGTCTATTCGATCGTCGAGATCCACGTGTTTCCTGCTGCGAGCGAGCATCCGCCGCGAGATCCGCGCGAACTTGACTCCAGAGCACGTTCGACCCCTCTGACGATTTATGAAAATAATCCAGAAAATTTTTTAGAACAGTCGAAGCAATGATTTCAACGTAGCTGATTAACTTTCATAAATAACCGAAGACGTAGATTCCTCGTTCCGCTGAGACAGTGCTTGGACAAGGCTCGCGCGTGTTCGAAATCCATCGTCGTCCGCGCGGAATCGGAGTCGCTCGACAGGGAGAAAAACCTACTAACTGCATACAAAGATGTATACGAGTTTGAATTACGATGTCGGTGCAGCGTCGCGCGTTTCGAGCCATGTCTGCGATGCTGCACTTTGCGTCGCCTCTTTCCTTGTCCTCTTCATTTTGCTTATTTACAAAGAACAAATCTCGCTGAGATCGATTGTACGCTATGGAATTGTGCGTTTCGAGAAGCGGACGCCGAATGATTGTCAATGCCCAGGAGACTTATTTCATGAAGCTGCAAGTAGTAATCTGGACGGTATGGTCAGTCAGACCTCTCTAAAGCAACCGTATATTTATTTCACTTAATCATGGTGCTGTGATAGTAGTCTCACAGGGGGCTACTGTTTCTCATTGGATTTAATTGACTAATTAACGTTTCAGCCTCGAATATGACGAATTAAGTGACGTGGTTTTATGAAATAAGTTAAAAGATCTGCGAAGCGTATCGTATTATCAAGTCTGCATACTCAGGGCTCTTAGGTTTCGTTTAAACACTTGCTTAGAGATTAAAGAAGCGAAGAAGAGTTCTACTAACAATCCAAGGTATTCCATAAAATTTTTTGATAATTTTGTACTTTATATTCTGATAATAGATGAATCTCCTTAAAATTCCACTCATGTCAGACTAAGGGCCCTAAAGTGCACAAAATTAGTTCGGACGAACATCGAGAAGGACATATTGTTTTCGTCAATTATTCCGTGACGCGTCTCCTGGTTTCCGATTTCCTTTGCGTCGCCTTCACTTTTCCGTTGTTTAAACGAAACGAAACGAAAGCGTTGCTGTGGAGCGTTAATTTCCCTTGATATATAGTCTATGCACAGAGTACGGTGAAATTTGTAGCCGTTAACATCTATCCGTTTCGAGGAGAAAAGAAGAAAAGGAAGCATTACGCATCAAGCCGCACAGAGATGAAAACGCTTGCGCGTGTTCTGAACATAAACGAAGCTCGAAGTCACACAGATACGAAATATAATATATACACATAACGAGAGAGATGAGAAAAACATAAAAAAAAAGACTGCTCTCGCCGGCAAAGAAGCATCATTTACACAAACCCCTCGGAAAAAAAAAAATAGATTTAGAGAAACTCCGACATGTATGCCGCACAAGCATCACCGAACACCCTTCGTTCTTCTTCATCGTGTTTCTTTACGATGCCGTAGATTGTTTTGTGGAAAATTTACTCTTAAATTCCGCACGAATCAACAAGTTTGTACGTAATATATCCATTGTATGCAGATCCACGTCCGAAGGATGCTAACGATGATGGCGGGAAGATATTAGAAACGGCCGCTAGATGAAAAATGTCGTGGAGTCACGATACGATTATTCTCCAATGAAAAATATCTCAGGATATTGTACTACTCGTTCATTGTCCCCTGAGTTTATCTCCGCAATGTTTCACGCGTTAAATCTACAGCTTTTGAACAGCGCTACATTTATTAACGATTGGGTAAAAGGAGCACCTAAGTAATCATGAGGTATATAATATATTATGATTATGAATTATTGAACATTGTATCAAATTTTATATTCACTTCTTGTGGTTGACAATAAACTGGTTTTATAAAAAAAAAAAATGACAGTGACGGTTTTTTACAAACACTTGACTTTCGCGCTTCATGTACAATTAAATATACAGTTCCCTTCTTCTCCCGTTAATCGTCGCCGAAATTTTCCCACAGATCCTCACTTCGGGTAACCCCAGGGATCTTTCTTCTGGTCCAACAGGGTAATGGAAGACTCGCAGATTTTCTTGAACACCTCGCGTAACTTCCACTTCTGGAACACCTGGGACCGAGCGAAATTAGGAAATGATTAATCATCTTATTCTATCATCTAACGTTTAAAAAAAATTCTATACGCGTACTTTGTAGAGTTGATACTGCTCAGAGGCAAGGGTGTCTGCCAACTGGATGCATCCAGCGTGCTCGTTCATTTCGGACATCACCGAATGGAGAAGAAGCATGACTTTCGGTATACAAAGCTCCCTTAACTTTTTCAGTTGATGCTCCCGCGACATTTCCTCCGGTGAGCAAGGCTCGTCGTTGTTGCTCGAGTCGACGAGCCAACCACCGTCCGGAAATAGCAACACATTGAAGAACAATTGTTTCACAGCCTGGTAAGAAAGTTATCAGCTTGAAAGTTATTATCTCCTGCTCACATCTCTTCTCCAATCTTTTGTTCCACTTTTATTTACCTTCGTGTGATGCTGCATCGTACACTTCCACCTCTCCATTTCCACGTTGTACTGCGCTTTCTTGTGCTCGTACGCGACCTTCTCGGTGAAAGTAGCGTACGGTGGTAACGCCTCTAAGGAGGTAGGTTTCCCGTGGTGATAGTGAGAGAACCACTCGGCGAAACCCTCCTGAGCATCGAGGTAAGTTTTGTAACAAAGGTATTCCCGAATCGCTGAGGACGCCCTCTTCGACAAATTGTTCGTTAGGTTGAGATTTGCTAGAGTGCCCTCCAGCGTTGGATATTCAGACATAACAGACTCTATGGAATCTGGCGGGATCTAAAAGAGTTCTCCGATTAGTCACCTTTAACCTGGGAAGGATAGAAATTGATTATACCAGTCGGTACCTTGTTGAAAGCTTTCCGCGCAGCGTCCACTCTTTCGTTCGACAAGAAATACCTAACGAGAGCATTGGTTTGCCACAAAGCCTCTTCCCGCTGGCTTTGATAAAATATTAGCCAGTCTAACGCGTTGATCTTCTCCATATCTGCCTCGGTTATACTGCCCTTTAAATCCGTGGTATCGACATCCACGTTCTTGGACCGTATTATTTCTACCACCAGCTTCGTGATCGCTTCTACGTTCAAATTTGCGTCCTCCGCCGCGGCCAAACACTTCTTCCGCTGCTCGTAGTCTTTTATGCCCTCCAGGTAGCTGGCGTAATTCGTCACCTGAGCTTCTTGCGGCAACATGGCAGTGTAGAAAGCGATCAAGACTGGATCGTCCATCTCAATTAAAACACGAACGTACGCTAATAGGACTTTATCCCCGACTTTGTCATTCACATTTTTCCCGATTTGTCGGAAGAAATATATCAAGTGCCCCAAGAATCGTACGAAGTGAGGGTCGCAGGTCCTCGTGTCTATCATGAACTCTATCTCTTCCATCAACTTCGGTATCTGATCCAGTATCAAGTACTTCTGAATAAGATGATCGGGCTCGTTCGCCTGATCACGGATATTCTTGTTTTTCGAGGCTTGAAGCTCATTGAAGACATCTTCCAGCGAGATCTCGTTCTTCCAGTAATCTTCAGGCATGTCTGTAAAACTTTTTATCACTATGTCTCTCACTTCCGTTTCGACTTTGATGTCTAACAGCGCTTTCATGTAAGCCCACAGCGCATCTTGCCACGACGACGCCACCGGCTGCATTTGCTGGACGTTTCCGCAGAGACTAGCATAAATGGCGCGATAAAATTGACCTGAATCCAACAATTTCGTTCAAGACAAAGCGCCTGCCACCTTTCAATTAGCTATGTAAATAATAATACATCATTACCTACGCGTTTATCTTGAGATAACTCCCACGCGCACAACTTCCAAAGAGTTCTATTAGGATTCCCTTCGATAGGCAGTTTAGTATCCGACAATGGATTTTTGTAATTGGGATCGTGATGAGGTATCCACCCTAGTAAACAAGCCGCTTTCCAAGGCTGCCCGCAGTGCTCGGCCAGCGCCTGGGCTTTTTGGAGACGACCGCAACGCACCTGCAAAAGCATATTTCTTATTTTATACTACCCTATGAAATTTCTTAATTCGCCTTTCGTTCTTTGGAATTTTAAATTAATCTTTCATTCAAGGGCCCAATACCTCTATGAACATTCTTTTTTCGAGTCTTGCATCATCTTCCCTGTCCAGATCATGCAGAGATTTACCTTCTCTTATCGGAGCGTCTGGATCAAGGGACGTTACCAGTGGTCTAGACGACCGGAACGGAATCTGATCTTTATCTTTGTACGTGAGCAACTGTCTGACTGTATTCTCCCACGCTAGAGTTTTATCCGTGAAATGTTCAGTGGATGGATATTTATCTGCTTGATCCAACGCGTTCTTCTCCAACCAATCGATTATCAATTGATACTCTCTAATGTAGCTTTCGGTTTTGAATAAGTTCTCTATAACAAGCTTCTCGGATATGTAAGTATCATTCTCGTCCGAATCGTCTTCCATGGGAATAGGGTAATTCACGCTGTGTATTCGATTCTGATATAAACAATAAATCAGCCTCCACGTGTTTCTTTCATTCTCTAAAGAGATCTCATCTCTTGACACATCGCTGATTTCTACTTTCGATTGCATGCCTGTGTAACACGAATTCAGGATTATGTATAAAAGAAAGTATCAAGATTTACGATCGATATATGTGTTTCAGAGTTTCTTGTACCTCTCATTATGTCCAATGTGTCGGTGCAGTTCTGTATAAAATCTGCGACTGTGTCAAACACCTGCGCCTGTGAAAAGTTCATCTGTATACTGTGCAAGAAATCGTAGTACAGCTTGGACATGACGTCCCGCCAAGGCTCTGTCGCTTTTAAGATCATGCCAGTTACACTACTGTCCTCCATCATCTCCCTTAAAGTAAGATCATTTTTCTCTGAAGCAGCCATTGTATCCGCTGATCTTTGTACCGCTTTTTACACTGAATACTGTATGCAACTTGAATGCAACGAGGAAGCCTCTGTGGTCATTTGAACCGCGCCATCTTTGTTTGCGTACTACGTTTTTGGATTCACATGTATGCTTACTTAGGCCATGCGACAGTGTTGCCAACTCAGATTTTTGAAAATCTGTACAGAAAAGTTCAACATCCCAGATAGCACACGACGTCTATAAGTCGTCTTTAAGACGTCTTGAAAGTCTGAAAGACGTCTTAAAGACGGCTTATAGACGTCGTGTGCTATCTGAGAAGTTCACGTGCAAAGATTCTGAAATCAACTTTGCTAATTCCTATTGCACTCGTTCAAAATGCAGGGTAGTAGAACTAGTAAATAATAGTTTAAATTCCAGCAATAAGTGTGATGAAAAGCTCTTGTAGTGAAGTGGAATTTAGCGACCCGTAGTAAATCGGCGGTTTGGATCGTAAAATTAATGGGTCAAATTACACAGTGAATGATTTCTTTAATCAGAATCAGAATCTTTTGTTTTATCAATTAACTCATGAAAAAGGTAAAAAATCCGTAGATTTCAGTTTACAATCCGTAGATCCGTAGATAAAGTAAACAATCCGTAGATCTATGGAAAAATCTGTAGGGTTGGTAACACTGCCATGCGACGTCTTTATTAGGATGCATTCCACTTACGCCCAAATCTCCCGCAACGCCCGTGATTTCCATTACACATCGCGACCGTGGAATATTGGTGCGAGCGGTGTTAATTACGAAATACATATTTAAATTTGGCGCCCTAGTCCCTAAGGGAGCAATTTCTTCGCAATCGGTGCAAGGCAGTACATCAAGACCCGGGTCTCCACCAAGGCAAACACGAACAAAAACAATAGAAATTTTTGTTTCCAAAATTGAAAAGAAAAAAGCATTTCAACGTATTTGGTTCTTAAGCACCCTTGGATCACGGGCGCCCCTGGGCTATAGCCCATTTAGCCCATTGGTAAAGGCGGCCCTGGTTTCAGCGCTTTCGTCGTCGAAATTGTTGACCGATTTAGGTATATTTCACACCTTCCGTTTCCTATGAGAAATATTTTTTATTAATCTACGAACTCGGTATATGAGAACAAGCATGCAGCCAGAAACTTCGAACCGCGGACGTTATTTTCGACGTTTACCTTGATTAAACATTTGAGGGCGAATTCCACTTACGCCCATATCGCCCGTGATTTTCATTAAGCTACGTTTTCCTGTACGCGACTAAACGCAACGTCAAGAATTTCAAAGTCGATTTTCTCGAAAATGAAGCGCGATATGAAAAAAAGTTACTCTTTCATTTCGATTTATAACAAGTAAATAAGTCGAGAAAAAGGAATAAAATTTTTTGTTATTGCGCTTCATTTTCGAGAAAATCGACTTTGAAATTCTTGACGATGCGTCCAGTCGCGTACAAGAAAACATAGCTTAAAGAAAATCACGGGCGAGTTGAGTGTAAGTGGAATTCGCCTTGAATAGATCATTCCAAAATTTCCGCGGTATCGTGTATAGTGTCCATTGTTGAGGCGCTATTTAAAAATCTAACAACGTTTCTACTTGCTCCGTTCGATGAACAAATGTTTACAAAACTGTGATGATAATATTGATAATCACGCCGGTTTTCGAATATCACAGTAGGTGCCAACGAGACCACAAGAAAATGTTTCTACATAAAAAATTCCCTACATTCCCATTGCATAAATATTATAAAGGGATAACAATACATAAGACATTAAAAATTTGAATTGTTGCCCCAAAATCTGCGTTTGAATACAGTAACTTGATGTCTGAAATGCGGGGGTGTACAAGAAATAATCTTCCTTGCAGTTTCATTTTGCAAACATTGGCTTCTTCTATTAATCTTACATCGCAATTAAGTTCGCCTACTGCGTTACAATTTCAATACATTCTTTTTTATTCATCGTATCACTATCGTTATTTTAATACACCTATATATTGGATCGAATGCCCGAGCCAGCTCGAAACACCAGTTCAAATCGTGCCACTACCTCGTCGTAAGTGGCCGTAAGTCGTCCCAGTTGCGAAGAGATCGAAAAAATGGCGACTCGTCTGCTCCGAGTTAGTTCTGCGTTGCGGACGTATCCCAATAAAACCAGTCTCGTAAAGGTAACGAAATTACGATTTCACGTTTCGAGTATCATTATCAGAACGCAGCGCAGCGACTCGTCGAGATTCACATTCAAATCCAGATCCTTTTACCGAGGCGAACAGCCATCGACTCCAGTTACTCCTTACGTAATGGGAACCAACTTTTGGGAACTCTGTAAAACAAAAGAGGAATGATGAATTGTTACTTAACTGACAGCAAATGGGATTCAGTAAATTGGATTCCATGATACGTATCGCGATACTCGCCGGTCTTTCATAACCCCAGTATGCTTAGGTTATCGCGTAGTGTGTTGCCAATGAATTCACGGATTTGACAGATACAACGTTTTCTATTTTAACGCAATATTCCTGGTGATTTAGATTAAATGATTTCCATTTCCGTGATTAGCTTCGTGTAATAGTTCAAATAAATCTGTATGGAATGAACCCACAGGCAGATCGATATAAATGTAACTTAAATAATTCTTTATACGTGTTTCATTCTTGATCGTATTCCTTCTCAAGTATATATGCAATTTGTTGCTTCTTTAGCCACAAAAGCAATGGCAGTCCACAGCGGCATCTTTGAAAGAGATGCTTATCAATCAGCCTGCCACGAGGATCACAACTTTAGACTGTGGCATGAAAGTCGCGAGTGAAGACAGCGGAGCTCCGACGGCCACGGTAGGGCTATGGATCGACGCTGGCAGTCGCTTTGAAAACGACGAGAATAACGGGGTGGCGCACTTTATGGAACACATGGCTTTCAAGGTAGATTTTCTGAATACTCTTCTAAAGTAACGGTAGAAAGTTTCACTCGAGACCATGATTATTGTACAGGGAACCACTAAACGTTCGCAAACCGACTTAGAATTAGAAATCGAGAACATGGGTGCTCATTTGAACGCTTACACGAGCAGGGAGCAAACAGTATTTTACGCCAAGTGTTTGTCGCAAGATGTGCCGAAGGCTATTGAAATTCTCAGCGACATCATTCAAAATTCGAAACTCGGCGAGAACGAGATCGAGAGGGAGCGCGGTGTGATCTTGAGAGAGATGCAGGAAGTCGAGACGAATCTCCAAGAGGTCGTTTTCGACCACTTGCATGCCAGTGCGTATCAAGGTACACCTTTAGGAAGGACGATTCTTGGACCTACTAAGAACATTAAGAGCATCACGCAGAATGATCTTCTTAACTATGTAAAAAATTTCTACGGTCCACCAAGGTACGTGATTATAAACTACCAAGGTCGTGTTCAGATATATTGGCCCGTGAGTTGGTTTTCGCGAGCAGCGCGCGAGGAGAAATCAGCCACCACTACCTGACGATCGTGAATTGGCAGTTGAAGTTGCTGGGCCCCCGAAGGGTATGCTGGGGTAACGGGAACGCTGCTCGACTCCGCCTGAACGAAGCCGTGTGGCTGTTGTTTGAGAATGAGAACGTAGAGAAAAGGAGCACCGAGGCAGGCAAGCGGTGTAGTGGGAGAATACCCCTCACGAAACTCACCGGCCAATATATCTGAACACGACCTTAGCTTTACTACTCGGCTTCGCCCGAAATTTAGATTCTGATTTTATAAAAAAAGAATTTATTTCTTTTTGTGAAAATAGTCACGTTCATCTGGATTAGCTAGGCATAATGAGCTGGGACACATTTCGTGACCCCAGAGTTTACCGTCGAAAGTTTTCAGACGGCAGACAACACACAAACACTTTCTACTTTATATGTTAAGATATTACATACCTTCGTGAAGTATTTCTGTTGCGTTTGCATCTTTAAAAGTGACTGAGTTCCTTCTCTTAGGTTTGTTCTGGCCGGTGCCGGTGGTGTGGAACACGGCGCGCTGGTTGATTTGGCTAACAAACACTTTGGCCAAATGAAAGGACCAAACTACGATGAAATTCCATCGCTCAGTCTACCGTGCCGTTACACGGGTTCTGAAATAAGAGTTCGTGACGACAGCATTCCTCTCGCACACATAGCCATCGCTGTGGAAGGTGCTGGATGGGCTGACGCGGATAACATTCCTCTTATGGTTGCGAACACCCTTATGGGAGCGTGGGACCGCAGCCAGGGAGGAGGAGCAAGCAGCGCGAACCGTTTGGCCGAAGCTTCTGCAGTTGCAAAATTGTGCCACAGTTACCAAAGCTTCAACACCTGCTACAAAGTACGTACCTACCACGAGAGCGCCATGGTGAGCAGGTAAAAGTATTGTTGCGCCGGGGTGTTCCCATCGCAGGCCACCCCGACGCAAAGGATACAGAATAACCACACGCGAGTGCACATTGCACAACTCCGCTATATTCTCGTTATACAAGACAATTACAACGTAGACCGACACGTCCAGCCGCGGTGGCGTATACTGGAAGACAGTCCTCTTGTCGGCCTCCCGGTCGTCTTTTTGAAGGGGACCGACCTTCTTTCCTCTTCGACTGCGAGCATTAGCAGGCCATGCACAGGCCTATGGGGTCGTGCTTAAATTACGTAAGGCTTTTGGAGGGAGGAGGGGATCGCGAATTTCTTACGTTTTCTTACGGGGGGGGGGGGGAGTCTTGTAGCGTTTTACGTAATATTTTAAAAATAATTTTCAATAAACACAAATTCGTTTTAAAGTAATTTTAGTGAAAAGTAGTTTTAGTTTAAATTTCCCGAAACCGAGTTAAATAAGTTATATAAACCTTTTAAAAAATTTTAATAACTAAAAAATTCAATGTAAAAAATATTACGTAAGATTGGGGTTGCAATATCAAATCTTTCGAATTTTTATACTGGGGGAGCGAGGGGGTAGGAAATCGCCAAAATTACCCTTACGTAATTCAAGGACGGCCCCTATACCCGGTGCTCGCAACAATATATTGCAATCATCTCTTTCTTACAGGACACAGGTCTTTGGGGCATATACTACGTGTGCGATCCTATGGCGTGCCAGGACTTTTTGTATAACATCCAACGCGAATGGATAAGGCTGTGTATATCCGTCACCGAGAAAGAAGTGGAACGCGCGAAGAACATTCTCAAGACGAACATGCTCCTCCAGTTGGACGGAACCACCGCAATCTGCGAAGATATTGGTCGGCAGATACTCTGTTACAACCGACGTATACCGCTTCACGAGCTCGAGGCCAGGATAGACGTAAGTAACGGGTGAACGTAAAACATGTAACACACAATTGCTTTATCACCGTAATTCATTGCAGAGCGTAACCGCACAAAATATTCACGACGTCAGCATGAAATATATTTACGACCAGTGCCCGGTAATCGCAGCAGTTGGCCCGGTTGAGAACCTGCCCGATTACAACATGGTTCGCGGCGGCATGTATAGTTTACGAGTATAAACAGAATTTCCCGAACGAGCTTAGAACGAGTCGCCGTGATCGTCATTTTTAGTGAAAATAAAAAAAAACTGGGATTAAAGTGAAACTACGTGTACAAATGATTTCGCAAATATGAATCACCGTTGGGATTTATTCATAATATTTATTAGTCGAATTGCAGCGTCGTAGGGCAAAATTGTATTCATTCTTCAAATGTATTTTGTAGTTTTACTTTAATACTTGTCCGACGATTAGTCCACCTCCGAACCTGTATCAACTGGATTAAATAAAATTATATAAATTTATTCCCAAAGAAAGGAGTCCTTTGGTCCATGACTTGGAGAAAGAAGAAAGCTTCTATTTAAGGGTAAAACTATTTAGGTAGATTCGTTGATAACGTCCGTTTACTCTTTAATTATTTATTTGGTTATAAATAATGAACAATGTTGTATAATGGAGACAGGTTCATTATTCTTTATCCATTCAGATGTTTGTACTCTTTCATGTAACACATGCTGTTCTACTCTTGTTTCCGTTACAGTATCGTTTAATCTCATACAAAACTTGCAGCTTTCAATGCAATACATAAGAATATTACGCAAATATCTAAAAGGCGCACAAATTATATGTACAATTGCATAAATAATGTAGCTTTCTTACAAAGTTTGATATACAAAAGTTATCTTAATTTAATCGATACTATGTAGAGTTGACTTCTAACAACAGTATCTATAATAATTAATCTCGGAATACATCGATAAGATCATTAATAATTCATCGCTAGGACTATGCATCCACAAAAAGGTGGATAAAAAACTTAAAAAATCTAGTTACATCATTCCTCGAGCTATCAACAGAATTGCTTAACTAGCAGTTGACACGTAAAGAAATAAATGCATAATTTGCTTTCTACTTATCATGATTAATTAGAAGAAGACATACATCGGTAAATTATTCTCCCAAAGTGGGAGAATCATTAATGCAGTAATGGAAGGACATTTATAATTATTATAATAATATTATGAACTTAAAAGCTATCCATAGTAAAGCTTTCAACGAGATTCTTGCCAAATGATATGAATACCAATGAGGATAAGTATGGAAATCATAGAAATACTAATGCTTCGCCGCATTCTAATACTAACAAATTTCTCAATACCCTTCCAAAAAGTGCTAAGGAGAGTTTCTTCAATTTTTGTACTTATATTAAAAAGATTTACCTCTCTCTAATCTGGTTACCATATTAACGCATTCGAAAGGTTCTACAACTATCTGGCGTGGTTCGATGGCGTTGTAGTCTGTGTCGGCGAGACAGTATCCTTACAAACTTTGGCAGTCATTTCAGCCAGCGGCTCTAACTCTTTCGTGTTTATTAATTCGAATTCTGTTACAAAATAGTAAAAGTGCTTGTAACACGTATTTACGTGTGCCTCCTAAAAGCAGAAAAGTCATGGTAAATCGCTGGAATTATCGAGATCGATGGCAGTCATCGTTCGTCGAACATACAAGTGTACGAAACCTACCGCGCCTATCGCTACAATACGATCGAAATGGTGTATATAGACGTGGACGAAAACTCTGAACAAGCGTGTCAAGATTTTTCTACACAATGGCACGAACGTCTTTGGAAACGGAACGTCTGTAACAAAAGTTCTGCATTAATTAACTGATCGGACTAGCATGTAAATATTTCAAAACCTTGTACCTGTCGACACAGGGAATATGTTTTCGTTATTAATTTGTGCTTCTATCCAGTCCATGAGAAGACTGACGTATTGCGGTGCTGGTAGTGCAGTAGGTTTCTTATATTTCTCACCATCTGCCCACAAGTATTCGAACCGAGCGCCGCCGCTCATAGTCGGGCACGACGCGGAGTCGCAGTACTCGGAGATAGTGCCGTATATCAGATTTATTCTATTAAAAAAGTCCACGACTGAAATTAAATTATCATGTATAAGAGTCGCGTCCCTGGAACTTATATTCTAAGACATTGAGATTTCTTATCAGAAGCTCCGAATACCGTGAACAGCGATCCAATCGTTCAAATCCTCCCCGGGAGGCAATTTCACAACAGACCTTAAATTAATGCCAGAGTTCAGGGAAGCTTGCGCTTGCTTGTGCAAGGAATACCGTAGTGTCCCAAGAGCAAATTTCTTCTTTGGCCTGAAAGTCTGTAACAATGAATGAAAGAGACACGGAAATAGAGGTGCATAAACGAAATTCCCGAAATACGTGCACGTAAATCGAGAAGCGAGAGTGAAGTAATTAGAATTAATCGATAATAATTTGTTAGGTTAGATTAATCGCTATAAAGCGGGCAGATGTAGCGCAGGTGGAAAATAACATTTACCTTTCCTTTCTGAAAGAACTCCATGAAACCGCCTAGCGCAGTCATCGCGGCGAAGCTACGCGGAACTTGCGGTTATCACACAAATACCGGAGTAACCGGTAGTGCGAATTTATTTCGGTCTATGTCCATACATGTGCTGCGAATCGAAATTCTGCACCACCCGTCGCACCTATCCATAAATTTTTATTACACCTTCCCATGGTCTATTTATTTCCAAAGTTGTCCGGTTGAATTGAATTTTATTATATGCCATCCGTGGAATATTATTCGCCCGAAAGTATCGGTTAATACTCGGCGCGAATGTGCGGCTGGTTGCACAGATTCCTGTCGCGCCGAAACACGTTACTCACGGTGTCAATGCCACTTATTGTTAGGTACAGTCGTTATATTCGATTGCAATGTTACGTGCAAGCCGCATCGTTGCAACAATGCGTCTCTAATTCGAAAGTATTGTATATTGTTAGGCTGACGAATTGCTGTTTGAAAATAAGAAAGAAAAAAGAATTCGGAGTGAACGGATAGCGGGTAATTCAAAGTCACAGAGAAACGAGTTTGAGAATATCTGTTTAATAAAAAGCAATCGTAGGCGTAAATTAGGAAAAAATGGTTCAGAGTAACGTTATATTATATACAGAAATATTTTAATTTAATGAACAGGTAGTTTGATGCACAGAAGTAAAAATATAAATGTTGTGTTCCAGGGTATCATTGCTGTTCAGAGTTGCTTTGGGAAATAGACTTTTATGTATAATATAATATATCGATCGCTTTTACTTTCATTTGCAATAGTATTCTACCAATGCTGAATTGTAGACTCTCTTTCACGTGCAAGGTATAGGTACTCACTACTCGTATGTGGTGTGCTTTAAATAACTATGTTTTTTTTTTATATATATATATAATCAGTACATACACGTAACGAATAGCTCTATGTTTATGTACTTTACAATTAATAAAATTACTTTATCTATAAATGTACATTATATCTCTGTTCACCCTCGATCGCAGAGGTATATGTTTACAGTTTTCGAAACGTAACGGAAGTGACCTGTACTCTGCGCTATTACAAATTCTGTAACGATAGTCGATACTTCGGAGAGATGGAATGATTCCACACGGTATTATAATATTCTCGGAATTGAGTTTCACTGAAACAGAACCTGTTACATCCCGTTGCCAACCACTGATATCAATTATAGTAGTATTGTCACATACGATTTAAAAAGATACATTCAATAGCGATGAAGAATTTGCATGCAAAGTATTTGCCTTTGTGACCAGCACAGATATCTCGCAAATTACGGAACAAATAATACACTGATGCCATTAAATGCACCACAGTCTTAATGAAAAAAAAATCTGAATCTGCTGCAGTCATAAATACAAAAGATATATTAATATATTTATGTTCACCTTTGTTTTTAGTCGAACGTTCTAAGTAGTGTAGGCCATGTATGTAGAGCGGCAGCCGCCGTAAGTGCTTTAATACACACATGAGACCATTGCGATTATTTGCTCTATAGAGTTCTCTTTACACGTCCTCGCGGACCTTTTAAAGGATTCCCGCCGTATAAACTGATTCGCAAAAGAAATGTTTCCAATACTATTTATAGAGATGAAAACGCAATACCTCCCTGAATCAGTGTTCAGTAAAAAGGTTGTATTAATAATTACATACATTAATTTATAGTTAGTTGTGCGGCAATCATAGGTGCTTAGAGCCTTCCGCTTTTTTTGTTGTTGGCGGAACACCAGGTGCTAACGGAGGATTTCTAACCGGGTCGGAAGTGGAATTACTTTTATGGACCGTCGCTGACTTTTCCCGTTCCTCTTCCGGCGTGTGTGCTGCATAAGCTTTATTAGGATCGCCGGCGTCATCCTCTAATTCCTCTTTACCGAAGCCCTTCTCGGTCGTCACCGGTGTAGCAGGAACCGGAGATTCTGGCGCGACGTACTTCTCCTCGGAGCTCTGCTCACTCTTCATTTCGTTCAGATCCTTCTGCAAGGCCTTCTGAATTTGTTCCTCCACCTCCAAGATCTCCTCCTTGTCGATTAGTTCGATCAATTCGTGCACTTGCTTCTTGCTTAGCTTAATATCTTCTTTTCCAATTAATTCCACCACCTGTGAAGCCATCGTATAAATTTATAGTAAATCTCAAAGAGACAGTTATGATTTTATGTAATATTATGTACTACCTTTAGAACGTCCTCGATTTTTATAGCCCCATCTCTATCGTCGTCAATCTTCGCTAGTATTTCTACTATGCGCTGCAGGCGATGATCGTCGGGTACACTTTGAATTCGTTTAATAGCCGTGATTAGCTCGTCTATTTTAATTAATTCCTCGGCGGACTTCGAAGATGGGCTTTCCTCCGTATCAGTGGCTCCCGCCTTCTGTTTCACCTGCTTCTCGGACTCAAGCTGCTCTAAAACGGCATCCATCTTCCGGATCATCTTGTTCACTTTGTTAAATAATCGTTTAGCGCCTTTGGACACCTTAATACTTTCTATATCCTCTTGCCCCTTTGCGGCTGCTTTGATTTCGTAAAGCTCTTTAATATCTTCCTGATAATCCGCCATTTCTTCTTTCAGTTCTTTCAATTCCTCTTTCTCTACAGATAGCTTCTTCTTATCCTTTACAAAATCACACGTATTACCATTAGGAATAATAACGAACGTTATTTAAACATTTCCTTAAAACATCTAATCACTACAAACCTTTCCAATACAATCTAAAGCCTGTTCTAAAACTTTCACGTCCGTAGTCGTAATTTCGTCGTCCTTACGGCTGTCCATGCTAACCGAGGGCTGCGGTTCGCTTTCCTTCTTCTCTTGCCTCTCCTCCTCGATTTTACGCTCTTCCATTTTTATGATTTCGATATTCGTCTTGTGGTCCATCTTACCCTCCTTCTCGCCTATTGCACCTTGAGTACGCGCGACAACCGTCTCGGGAAGGGCTGAGATAGTCGCCTTCAGTTTGTCCGACATGGGTATAGATTCGGGAACCATAAGTGCACGGGAAAGCAACAACAAGGACGGCGGCACCTTCTTGGTCAGACTCAAATCTAACCATTGAGATAATTGTTCCTTTAATTTACTCTCCGGCAATCCGTATGCCCGCATCCCGCGCGCTCTGCAAGCTTGCTGCAGTTCGCTTCTCGTAAGAGAATCTATACCTTCCTTCTCAATTAACTGGAAAAATAAACATGAATTACAGTTAATGTTGGAGAAGCTATACGAGATTCACAGACAAAAGGGAATTACCTTATCATCCGCAGCAAGACTCCTCAGTCTCATTCTAAGTAAAAATCGTAAAAAGTTCGTCGTCCCAAGCGTTTGCACGTCTAATACTCTACATAATGCAACTAACTGTGGCCGGGAGAGAGAATCTAACGTAATCTCGTCCTCGAAAAGTTTGCTGAATTGCATAATTTCCTCGTTAGTCGCTATAGCACCTGAGGTTCGGACTTTATAAAAGAATTCGGCAAATTCTTTAGCTTTCTTCGATCTGTAATCCGACGATTGTACCGCCATGTCGTCCAAGGTTTTTTGCAGAAATTTAGCCATTTCGATTTTAATCTGAAACGGAAAGTATGAAATATAGAATAAACGGAGAAATATTATCGTATTAAATAGTATCACGGGTGTACAGATCCGGTACCTTCAGGGCCTGCTTCAATTTGTCCTCCTTCTCCGTAGCAGTTTGGAAGGTGGACGGTAGTAAGCCAGGGAAGACCTTAATAGCGATTGGAAGCAGAAACTCCATGAAGGGTACGATAATAAACACAGAGAAGGGAATAAGCCTGAACAAATCGCCCGTTGTTTTTATTAGCTGAAAGATGATTAAGAGAATGACGAATCAAATATTTAATTGCCGTTTAATCATAGATACGCTATTCAATCGTTTACCAATCTATGCTCTCTTCTGCTAAGCTCCCTGCCCTTCAAAATCCTCCAAACCAGCTTCGCTGAAATCTTCATATCGAGGCCCAATAATCTGAAGCCATGGTAGTAATGTATTATCTCTGCTTTGACTTTCTGCCATAAGTTAGTCTTCTGCACCACGTCCTTCTTAGCGCTCTTCGCAACGGTTCCTTCCGCTTTGTCCTTCATCTCCTTTTGCTCTTTGATATTTTTCACTGTGTCTTCCACTTTGGACGATGACTCTTGACCCCTCCATGTCGGCGAGGTATAAAATGTACGCAGTTGCAAGTACGGCAAGTTAATGCTATTACTGTCTACCGCGATCGTCGAGCGTATTAACGATCTGCTGCTTCTTGGGTCCCTCGTGCCCGTGTAAATGAGCGCCAGGCTTCCATTTACTTGATTGGCATTATACCACAATTTGAAGCAGCAGTACTCTGAAATGAAATGCACTTTGTTAAACGGTTTAAAATAATCCGCCATCAACCGTGTCCTACTATCATCTCTCGACGGACGCTATTACTGCTTCGCTTATAAATATCATCGCGTTGCGAGAATACAAAATCGATGTTGAAAGTGACCATTAATATACCTATTCATTTCGGAACATAACCTGCCGCTAAAGTGATTATCTGCGGATTATAAGGTCGCGAAGACAATACGTAAAAAGAAAACGGAAAATTTATATTAACTTGTCATAGATATTTATAGCTCTGCCCATGCATTCACCTGTTATATAAATATAACGTGCACATTGCCTATAATGCACGTTTGTAGGCAAAGCTAGATTATGACTTTTGACTTGTTTTAATGAGTAAAATTGATCGATACGTACGTCGAATCGCTCTGCCACGACCTGTCACCATTGTTTTCGTATGAATTAGAGTGTTCATCTTGTATTAGTATTTTTTTTTGTAGTTTTTGTACTTTTTCGGAGCCGTGTTTCCCTACAAATATGTGGCAAAATACGGCCATCACACATTTTCTACCTTGAACATAGCGATTGGATATCAAAGATCAGCTGTTCGTTAGACGGGGTCCAATATTACTAGCGCGATTTTAAAGATCTGCTTCTGCTGATACCCGCATACTCAACCGGCAAACTTTGTCCCTCTTTGAAATGTATGTATTCACAACAGCAGCGACGGGATATCGATTCCAATTCTGTTAGAAGACTGACTACCGTGTATTCAGAACGCGTCGTTAAATGTTTAAAAAATATAGGCAAGGAATCCAACATGATCGTCACGTCATTAAACGTCATTAACGTGTACATACAGTCGATACAGTCTCTGTAATTACAGTATTGATCAAATGTTTAACAATAAATTGGTACACCGCCATAGTAACGGTATATGTATTTGTCAAGCAATGGCATTTAAAATTACACAAGCTTTTTTTATGCAAATTTATTTATCGCGATTTCCCTAGATTAACAAACAGTGGTTACATGGAAATCTGTGCAAAAATATGGACCAATCATTGGTCGGTACAATTCGTTCCGCAAACGTTCATAAATGCGGCAATTCACGTAACAGGTTCAAATGATCTGACCGACAGATAAATCTTGGGCAAATTCCACTTAAGTGTAATGGAAATTACGGGCGTTTCGGGCGATTTAGGCGTAAGTGGAATTCCCACCTTGAAGTTTGTTTAATGCGCCCCTTTGATTCGATGCGAATAGCAAGTCCAAGCAAATCAGACGCCGGCGAACACGGGTGCAGCGGATCGCGAATTCCCGAACGCACCCGCGAATCATGTGCAAGAACCAACGAACCGACTGTGCCGCAGGAAGGGGGAGGGGCGTTTAAGCTTTTAGTAGCCGCCATGTTTTTCGCTGAGTGGGGTGTGTAGAAGTGGCCGGGGTGAAAATCATCTCTCGAGGCATGCAGGTACGTCAGAATTGGGAAGAATTTGGTTTATTGTCGGGATAGGGGTGCGATCAGTGGTTGACGCGTGTTGACAAGTGCGCCGCGTACGAGCAGAGGCTTGTTTTCGTTTCGTAACGTCACGCAGTCCGCCGTTTTGTCCGTCGCGAGCGAACTATGACTCAGGCGAAACGCATAGCGCAATCGGCAAGGTTATTTGCATTGCACCGTGCAACGATACCTCTGCCAACGATCCATATAGACAGCCCAGTCGGGCAATCAGCATTATTGCGCCCGAGTTCGCAGTTTGTTTTCGTCCACCAGTTCGAGGGACATCTATCAAGCGGACGGGGTCGATTGATAACGCGTGCATAAAGTCGTGAAATTTCTATTGCTCGGGTGGGCAACTCGAGCCTCGACCGTTTAATCGCCCATGCCCCCGCTGAATCCGGGCGATAAGCGTTTTTGACAGCGACCGATAACAGTCGCCGAGCTGTTCTGCCCATCCGATGCACCGCGGGGGGTGGCTTTCGTAATTTTGCGCTGTTAATTTCACCCAAGTCACGACGTGGGATATATATGTTTCTAGATCCACGGTTCGTGCAACGTGACTTGATAGCCTCTAACGTAAACGGTTCGTTTCTCCAATTGCGTCTTACGTTTCCGCGCAAAAAATTAACGGTCGCGATTGAAGTCCGACCGAGCACGCTTAACCGCTTGACGTTGCGGACTGTTCCGACAGCGTAGAATATAAATGTCTAATAAATTCTATGCGTTCCTTTCGGTAGTAGCAAAGTAGAATTTAATGTGAATTTCTATGATTTCCATTTTTCTTTCGCCCACGAGTAAACACCGTGTCTGCATAGATTTAAGGAGCCTTGCCTCCAACGTTTAATGTACACACCAACGTTCGAAGCACTTTGTATAACATTACACTGTGCGCATTCAATGAAAATGAATATAATCCATGACATAACTCGATACTCTATCTGAAAATTACATTAGTCATCGGTAGATTTCTAAGTATCGAGTGTTAATAATATCCGTGACTCATTTTCCTTCTGCATTTCTTGTTGCGTGCAATATGTGTTTAACAATAACCCTAGTTGCCGCAGGAGATCAATTAAACTCTGTCGGAAAGGTTCTGTCGAACAGTGGTCTAGCTTTGTTTCGTACGTTGCATTCTCTTTTTGTGTATTGTTTTCATTTGGCATGGTATTCGAGGTGTAAACGTACTGGCACTAATATTTACGTAGAATTAGATAGTACGAAAGTGAAAGTCTCATGCAGCTAATAGCTAGTGTCGCTTATGTAAGAAATGTAATAATAATCTTCCATAGACCTAAGTTCACAATTTGTACAAGCAAATTGAAGTCGTCGATGTATATCGCAGAATTCGAATAATGTTTCTTGGCCATGCAAATAAATGACGAGAGTGAGAAGGAAACTTTGTATTTGTTTATTCATTCGCGGTGAATATTCTTTTTACGCTAAGAATGCCCGTAAGAGTAATGGGAGGATTATAAAATTTCAGTGTCAAAATGGGAAGGAAACTATACTTGTTATCCTTCGCTAAGACCTGCCAGCCTCATTTCTACAAGATATCCACCACCTGTGCACAACTAAATAATTTTTAATCGACGTAACTGAAATCGCAAGACACACTACCACTGATCGGGTGGGCAACGAAACTATAAAGCGAGAATATTACAAGTAACGAAGAGAAGCGAAAGAGCACTTTATCAAGTTAGTAAATGTCATGGTGGTGGATTCAGTGAAATTGAAACATTAAAGGACAATAATATAATACTGTAACACTATTGTAAATAGGTAACTTCGCTAATTGTTCATTTCTTCATCGATCATCGCCGTAACGCTGTCTTGCGCATAGCGTCAGAGTTCGCTTAACTTTTAAGGAGAGAAGATGATCACCCTGGAGGTAGCGGAGTCCGTTAAAGTTCCTGGGTCTAGGAGGAGCTTTATTAAGAGGAAATGAGGAACCCGGCATTGCACTTGGTCGGGATAGCGGCGTCCCCTGGAGGAGGCGAAGTGTTTGGCACAAGGGCCGAGGAGGAGTTGCGCCAGTGGCTGGAGGCACGCCTGGACGCATTGGGGATAGACCCAGTTGCGTACTCGCGATTCGTGCTCAGCCTGCTGCGTCGCCCCGACTCGGCCCTCAGTCCTCCAGAAGAAGCAGTAGGTACAGGTAGAAACGGAGGACGTCGCATTCGTACCCGACCTAAAGCGAAGCTGCCAACGCAAGGAGACAGGGAACAAAGACGTGCTGTTGTGCAATGTCTGACAAGTGCTGCTGATAATGTAAGTGGCATTTAATTACTTTCCACCTTATTCTCCACGCGTTTGCTTAATATCTCTGCCCTACGACTAACTGCACCTTTCGTCTTAATTACACAGAAATGTGGGGTTGAAACGCTAGTGGACGAATTATGTATGAAACTGCGAGACTTGGAGGGAGGCGGCTCAAACGAGACGGAGGAGGAATCCAAGAAGTCTGATGGCGAAACCAAAACAAATTTGGAGTCGCTGACTCCTCGCGACAGAGCTCTCAGATATTACGCAGCATTCCCTGCTTTGCAACCCACCACCCTCAAAAAGTTTCCTCAGAGAAAGGACAGGAACTTTGGGAATAACAACAACAACAATAACAACAACAACAACAACAAAATCAACGGGGTCAGCTACAACAATAACAAGAATAACAATAAATCTCGCAATAAGAAAACTAAAATGTCCATTGTAAGTGTGCCTGTATAATGTCGATTTTAGGGTAAGTTATATCATACGAGGCTAATTGTGATTTAACTAACCCCTTTCGTTTAGAGCATTGACTCGCGAAGAACGGAGGAGAAGGAGAGCTTTGGATTCGCCAAGTCAATGGAGCGCGAGAGGGAAAAGGAACGGGAATTGGAATTAGATCAACTTAGATTGGCGCAGTTGCAAGCAAAGTTCGACGAGAGCTTGGAGGCGCTTTGGGATTCAGGACCGGGCAATGCACAGGACACGGCTTCTATTTGGGCTGCTCCTACTCTCTCGATCCCTTCAGGACCCCTCTGGCCGGCAGACACTTCCGAGACAATCTTTACTTTATCCACTTCGGACAATGGATACGCTACCGACACACCGTACCAGGAATCTATCGTTGACGACTCGCCGCTCATTCCATGGGACATCGATTTAACTAGCATTGAGGATTACGCGGATGATTGTAGTAACAAAAATAAATCAGGTCTGTGTCCGGCTATTACAATCTACTTGTACCCGCGGGTACCATTAGCTTCTAACGGATAGGGGGCATCCGGTGTGTACGTAAACGGGTGTACCTTATTTCAGAGAGCAATGTTAACTGGTCTGACTCGACCATGGACGGACCCTGGTGCTGGAAAGGGCTCGGCAGTAATTTAGCTACCTTGGGCCACAGTCCTCAGACAGGTAGCTGCTTCTTTCCAGTCGCGCCGCGTAAGACGCCCATTGGTACACGCAAAGAATCTCGCCCGAATCTGAAGGTGAACAGTCTTCCGGAACCAGACGAGGATTTGCTCACGTCCGCTCGCACGCACTTTCGCCCGATAAAGGATGACGGTCAATGGGCTGACGGGACTACGTTTCCTGTGAACAATACATTAGAGCGGGTCGCGTATCGCAGATCCGAGTCGGGGAACCTACTGTACCTTCCCGGCGGAGAGAGCCCGTACATGGAATATCGGGAGAATGACTCGCCGAACCCTCCGGTATCGTCCAATCTAACGTTGAAATTCAGGGTGCGTCAATGTGACAAGTGCGTTCAAACCGAGCCCATTCGATCTCCGGTCAAGCGCAGAATTCTCTCCGAGCAGGATCATTTTCATTGTACTCCGGTCGGAGTGGAAGATACTGTTAGTCGCGAAGAGGAGAAAATCGAGAAAGATTGCTATGCATTGGGTCAACTGGGCTGGGTACGATCTAGTGTACCTCTGCACAATGATAGGAAAAGGTAAAACAATAACATGCCTCTTAGAGAATTCACGTTACACGCCGAGTGCTTTGTTGCATTTCTTTTTTTTTCTGTCTCCCCAATCTATATTTTTTATATACATACATATATGTAAGCTCTGCACATTTATTCGGACGCGTGATGGCGCGGATCACAGGGTTACCATTACGTTTCCCTTTCTGTTTCTTCGTTATCACAAAACCTTTCTCGTTTGTTCGGAGGTACAAGTCTACGATTAGACCAAAGAAGATTGGTCGGACGATCCAAGCAAAGTTTAAGTTTTGTTAATCGTTAGGAGGATTCGTGCTATACAGTGTTCACAGATTAATGATGCAAGCTTCACAGGTGCGTAGCGCTCGTTAAAATCAAACAGAGTAGCCTGCCGGCATCTTGACCTTATTAGAAATGATCAATGTTATTTTTCTCACGAAACAACACTTTTTTTGTTCACTTCGATCAACTTTACGCGCCCGCAGAGCTTGCATCACGAGCTCGTGACCGCCTCGTGTACAAATTACGAACGGAATACTTTTTTTTTTGTTGTGTTTACCGTAACCCGACGTCGATAGATTTGTACGTATATATTAATGTGCCCACGGGTATGTATAATCGATAACGTGGTATGTAACGTGTTACACGAAAAATTGAACTTATACCCCCTAAAGTAATAGAATAAATCTCTCTCGGGAGTGATCGGCCGCGATACGCTATCGATCGATTTTTTTCATCTCTTTTTTTTTTATCAATAAAAAGAATATTCGAAGCGCACCATATTTAGTTGTCGCTTTGTAGCGTGTGTAGCACGGTTCTCTGAGTACTTAGCCACCGCGTTATTGCTGGTTCATGTTTGTAACGTTACATGTTTAATGTGTTTTTTTGCGATAGAAGGCACAGTAGCAGCTTCGGATGCCAGCCTCTGACGACTTTGCGTCCGTTGACCTTATGAACTGGATTAAAAAAAAAAAAAAAACACGAGCTGCTTAGGAAAAAAATGCTATATGACTGGAGAGATATCGAGGCGTTTAGCTGTATACTTTTTTTTCCCCAAGACGAAGACGCAAAGAACTGTTACACGTACACTTGCACACAGACACACACTCACACATGCATGCGTACATACGACAGGGGGAGGCCTCTTGGCATGTGGAATTTGTTATGCATGTATCCAAGACGGTGCCGTTAATAATAATAATAATAATATTAATATTAATGATAATAATAACGAAAGAATATCCCCCGTTGTCGTTGAACAACAGTGTGAAACACAGCGAAGCGAGACATGCGCCGAAGTGAGAGACGAAAGAGGAAATATTAAATGTTCATTTAGATAATTATTATTAACCCTTTGACGAGTAAAGAAAAAGCAAAAAAAGAAACGGAACAAAAAAAAGAAGAAGTGTATATGCTGCGCAGGCGCCCGAAGGCGCGAGGCGCGCTCGCGCGCGCCCAGAGTGCGAGCAGAAAAAAAACCTTGTATCAAGAACGTAGTTCAACGAGATTTCGTTTTTCTTTCTTTCTTTTTTCGTAGCACGTTGATAATACTTTTTTTTTCGTGAACTTTCGTGAGAACAAAGAGAACGAAAGAAACCAAAAAGGAAAAAAAAAAAAATAAACTAAAAGTAAAATTAGTGCGCTGATTTTCTATACGTATATAGAGATCGTAGCGAGCAGAGTTTTTCTTTTTTCTGTTTCTCGTCCAATGTGCAGGCGTTCCATTGTGTGCTCCATTGTGGATGCGTTGCAAAGAGAATGGGAAAGGGAAAAAAAATGTAACCAAGAAAAAATGCCAAAAAAAGAATATAAGAGCGACGCTGAGAAAATCGAGAAGGGTAAATTCGAGGACGGAGTACTTATACACGAACAAAAAGATTTACAAAAAAGGCGAAAAAAAAATATATATATATATAATGGTGACAAAGTGCCGCACGACGTTTAAAACCAGACACCATCGAAGTACCGTTCCACATTTTCTTGTTGTTTTCTCGTAATTATTAACGAATTATCTTAATTGTATCCCCCCTAAATATTAATTTAACTTCCTAGAGGATTAATTGACCCCCGTTTCCCCCTTTCCCACCTTCCTTTCAATCCACCGGATCCCATGTTTCCAAGGAGTCCGATAATAATTCCCAATGCTTTTCCTGTGCTCCCTCAGAAGGAGGTATCGGGATCACCGAGAACGTACATGTGAAATGTAAGGAAGCAAAAATGAAAGAAACGTTAGGAAACTTGGCGAATGTACGCCTGCCTCCGGTGTCGGGGGCCAGCGAAGGCGCGAAGGGAACACTGTTAGAGAACGAATGCGTTTCAAAACTAGAGAGAAAGAGAGAAGCGGATAAATGCGAACGATGCAAGGGAACACGGCGCGAAAGGGTTGCTCGAACGGTGAACGACACGCGGCTCGCGCGTGAGACGCGCGATGCGCGGAGCTAGAACGATGGAGTGAAACGAAAAAGAAACCTGAACATGTATTCTCTGCGCGAAATAATGTACGCAAAGGGAGTAACCAAATAAAGGCATTGCAAACGCTGAAGTCTACACGTGTCATTTCCAGCTCCGAATCTTATCATTCCTTTGCCCAGGTAAACATTTACTTTGTCGGATTTCTGAGGGAGAGTACACAGCATTTGTTGAATCTTTTATTTCCAGAGGCTTCCCTCCTGTTTCCCTCTATCGAGCGCCGAGCACACAAGGAAATATCGACGTCCTGATGGAAGTAGGAAAGGAAGGTAGCAATAAAACACGATAAGTTCGAGTCACGGATGTTTTTACTTCGTATTGGATGAAATGTAGAAATTTTGGCATAATGAATTGTTGTTGATCAGTGTAGATAGATTCAGAATCTTGATCTGAATTGAGAAATTTGGAAACCACGCGTTGGGGCGGGATGCAGATCGAACCTCAGCGGCTTCACTTTCGTCTGTTTGCTCTTGGAAGGGCTGTCCCGATCGATCTTGGTGATCTTCGTGTGATGCCGGTAGTACCAGTACTCGAAGGCCAGGGTGAAGCAGGCGAATATGATCCCGAGGAATATCACCACGAACACACCACCGATGTTGTGGATGCTTATACCGTCGCTCTGACTGTTCTCCGCGTCGCAGTCTTTCCTGTCTGGGTTCTTCTTCCACCACGTATCCTTTAGCTTCTCTAGTTTCCTCTTGTTCAGAAGTATGAGGATCCTGCGTCGAAATAGAGCATACATTTCACTGAGCATAGTAAGTAAATGCAATAAATGCTTACGCGTTGTTGAATTGATCCTTTAGAGGTGATCCCTGTTGAACCGCGATGGCGTAAGGTTTCCTGGAGAAGTCATCCCCCACTTGAACCAGGTCACAGTTCGTCATGGTGAGATACTTGATAGTGGTTGAGTCCTCTATGTAAGCGAACTCGTTGTTAGAGTCTAGGCGCCGAACTCTTCGGAGAGCCTCCTCGGTGGAGGCCGGGAAGCCAGCCTCTTCCATGGCTTGCACCATCTTCGTGTACTTGTCGCTGACGGGATAGTCCCAGACCGCCAGATCAGCCCTCTCCACTTCCGACAGGCTGTCGTTGAGGCTCATCTCCTTCCAAATGCTAAGAGTTACATTATCATTAAACAGCCACGATATTCAGACCACAGTGATCCAGCTACGCTCGTACTCACTCGTAGAATTTCCACTCGATAGCAGCCATCCTCTTGAAATAAATATAAGCAGGCGAGTTTAATACCGGGGCGTACTGGATCTTGTACTGTTTACTGAGATCCTCCAAAGTCTCTATCGGTATCTCCAATCTGGAGACGGTGAGGAACGCGGCGAGGTTCGCCGTGTAGGAGGCGATGATGATGAACCCGAACAGCCACCAGGTAGCAGCGACCAGCCTGCCGGATAGGTTCTTCGGTGCCTCGCCGCCACCCTGCGGCGTCAGCGAGGTCATGCAGAACCAGAAACACTCCCTCAGGTTGAACTCCCTCTTCTCGTCGTCGTCCTTGTACTTCTGCCTGTTGTTCTGGTAGCTGTACGGGGACCAGCGATCGAAGATCCAGAGCAGAACGCTGGTGAAGAGGTAGGCAGCCAAGATGCAGAACCAGACCTCGTTCTCGAGCACGGTGAGGAACTTGAACAGGGAGGTGGAGCTCTTTGTCTTTAGCATCATGATGGACAGACCCACCAGGTCGTAGTAAGGCACAGTGAAATCCACCACCCTCTCCCTTTCAGCTGTGACCCAGAGCGAGCCTAGCGCGATGTCCGCCCGCTTGTCCATCAGCTCCTTCATCATTCCGTTCCAGCTGCCGTTGGGGCTCAGGTTCCCGTACAGTTTGTCCTCCGCCTCGCGGATTTCGTACTGGAAGCCCACCGTCTCCTTGATCTCGTTCAGAAGATCGATGCAGAAGCCGTAGTACTCCTTCCTCTCCTCGTTGAACATCACGAACGGGGGATGGATCACGGTGACGACCCTGAAGCTCTTCACCGCGGTGGTGTTCATCACGTCGTCGTTCGTCACCTTCACAGAACGCAGAAGCTCGTGGATTCCGGTTGGCAGTTTTGCTTGATCGCGGAGCAAGGTCGATCGATGGGAGGAAGGGACTCGGGGATGTTGATGTACGGGTAACGGGTCGAGTACTTAGCGAGCAAAGTCGAATGCCAACGTCGGAGCTCGAGTTCGGGTAGGTCTAAGCCGCCAGTCATTTAAGTTAATCGAAATGGAATGAGGATAGGTATACGACTCAGAACTACAGCCACTAGTGCCGGGGAGGGTTTCCGCGGTTGGAGGATCTCGCTCTATACGTGCATCGGGTAAACAAACGAAGTTGCATGTGCTATCTTCATCAGCGCTCGACGTTATCAGCTACAAGTGTAAATAAATGTCGTAACGACTATAATGTCGAACATATGACCACAGCGGTCAACTGGCTCGCGGTCAGGGCTAAGAAATCGTTGCCACTGCGTTCTTTTTTCCCCTAGCTATTGATGGAAAGTAATTTCTGCTAAGTAATGGCGCGGTGGGAACGATAGTACCGCCGATAAGGGAAAGTTATTAAACAAATGTGCGCCATAATAGCCCGTTTTCCATTTTTCCGAGTATCGGTGTGCGCTGCAAATGCCAAGCTTCTCCTACATTCTCCCGTGGGATTTTTTAACGGAATGTCATTCAATCTCAGCCGATACACCCCGCGCGCAGTTTCGACTGATACGCTCCGAACAAAAACGTCACGTTACAGCCACGACATTCGATTATCGAGCAGCCCCATCCTCGCGTGACTCAAAACTACCATTTTTTCGCTGATCAATAGCACGACCTAATTTCACTTGATAATGCCACGTGCACACCGCTACCAATTTGCCACGTTGATTCCCTATGCCATGAATTTTAAAGATGCTTTCTCTGAAATTAAATGACCCGTGCACGCTGCTCTCGTCATCGATCGGCGCTGCCGCTTTGGAAGCCTCGCGGGAAAGACACGTCTAGTCTTACCTACGCGTGGCAGATTTCCCGATCGAACTGCGCGCCCCGAAATGCCGCGCGATCGGGTGACAGGCTTGTCAAAGGGGGCGATATTTCTCTCACGCGAAATTTCGTGAATACAACAAAGAGCACTTTGAGACCGTTGTGCCGCGGAGGAAACTCGAGACTGAGGCGCGTCGGCCGAGAATCAAGGGGACCGTGGTGCAGAGGGATGCGGAGATGCCGCCTGGCCTAAAGGGGAATCAACGATCGAGCCCCGATCGATAGTCTTTGTCGCGTCCTGTGGCTGCAACTTGCCTGTAACGGCGTATTGACGCTGGCGTTCCAGGATCCGCTGCCGACCATGGAGGAGACAACCCCCTCCTCTATGTTCACCACGTGAATGGACATCTGAAAGCGAGCCTGGTGCTCGCCGTTCTTTGTCCCCCAATGAATTCCAGCGTAAGTCGGCGTCATGTTTTTGTAGGTCGCCTTCAGCTTGCCAAAGAAGTCCAGCTTCCTCTGCGGGGTGTTTGTGCTGTTGTACTCGTCGCAGGTGATTTGCCTCGGCTCCAGCGGCCACTCCCCGCTGTCCAGCGCCAGCTTCATGGCTCTGACACCCAGCTGGACCAGGTCGTAATAGAAGCCTGAGGACACGATCGGTTTCGGCAGGTTGGCTTCCACCGTGGGCCGTCTCTGGTCTGCGAACTCGGGCCTCATGAACAGGACAGTTATGTTCCTGCACTCGCACCTGGGCCAGACGTTGCTCTCCGGCGTCAAGAGGAACCAGCCGTACTTCTTGCCGGTGAAGTTCAAGGACTCCGCTGCCTCCAGTGCCATGTTGATGGTGTTCTCGTCCCCCAGGATGAAATAGTTCACGATATCCAGATCCCGTAACGGCGGTAATTGCCACCTAATCCCTGTTACGTGCTGGGAAGCTTCGTTGATCACGTGCCTCGTTGGGACGTTCAGCAACAGGCTCTTGTATTTGTGATCCATGATGAAATTGTGATCGTAGAGGATCGCGGCGTTCGTGATATTCAACTGGATCGCCAATTGCCGGACCGCTTCCGGTATTAAATCTGTCGGGGGCATTACCTGAATTAAGTAGTTTGCTTGATCTTTATTTAAGGTTCTCCAGTGGAACAGGTCTCCCTCCTGGCCGTATTGCGCGGACAGCGTGGGGATTCCTAAGGCGGCCGTGAACGAGTTGGATATCTTTGCTCCCAGGCCGGCTGTTGTTATATCGAGGACCAGATCGGGCACTTTGGGCCCACCCTTTTCCACTGCGGAGTCCCAGGTGTCACAGATGCGATTCAGAGTGTCATTCACGACGGACTCGTCCACCATTACCGTCCAGACCGTCCCCAGGTGATTCGGATACTTCTCCCGGATAGTTTTGAGGGCGGCTATTACGCTTCTATTGGCCACTCTGTTGATCTCGTCGCTGATGATGACTGTTGCGGAAAATTGAGAAGCGGAGACCATTAAAACACATTCAAGCTTTAATTAAAATTCTTCGTATTTAAGAAATTTCATGGTGGTTAATAGAATGTAGCTATTTGTTGAAATGGAGGTATGCGAGTGCTGAAATAAAGAATTTGAAATCGGAAATCTGACAAGGGAAGATCCCGAACCCGAAAATTACAAAAATTTTGAAACTTTGTGAATATGTAGGGGATTTCCTCCTGATTACGACGCAATTTTTGTTTGCTGCCCAAATTCACTCGAAGGGGCTGAAATTAACCCATGAAAATTCGGCTATTTTCCGATTTTGTTTTATAACTCGCGAATTGTAAAAGACAGAAAAAAAGTTTCACGACAAATATTACTTATGTTTGAATAAATACTTGTTTCAGGGTTAGCGAGGGTGACCTACCCCCTCAAGTGTATGAAAATTATTATAAATCCCATTTGTTTTCAGAAATGAATTTTCAGTTAATTCAAATTGTGTGTTACTAGTTAAACATTGTGTGTTACTAATTAAACACATCTACAATCTGTAATTTTTCACAAACCTTTCTCTTCGTGCCGCCGATGCTCTATATACAATTAAACCAACATCCATTCAAAATGAAAGAAATTTTTCTACAGCTGCAGATTTTTTCACAAAAAAGAAGTAGATTGGCTGACGCGACATTAGACGCATTGTGCTTTTTAAATAACTATTTTAAAACAAAAAAGTAATGTTTCGCCTTGTTCAAATTTTCTATTAAACAAATAAATTTATCAATTATATTTAATATCTGTTTTTACATTTACACAAGTTTTGTCTAACTTAGACACGAATAAAAATTTTTAATTTCTTGAGAATTCTCGAGAATTCTCGAGAAATATAATCTGCTCTCTCATTTCCCGAGATGCGAAAAATATCGAGAAATCAGGAACACTAGTCGTGTGGAAGCAGTGTAAAAGTGATCTAGGAGTATTGTGCACCCCACTGCGAAGTAGAAGTGGCGTGAAAGCAATGCGATTGTGGCGTAAAACTGGCGCGGACGTATCGGTGAATAAGTCAAGAAATGGTAAAAGATGTTCCCATTAAAACAACTTACAAAGATTGACAGCCCTTGTTGCTTTAGCCGATTCTCTATCAGCCACGACGTTCCCTTGCCCGTGGACTGAAAACTCTCCGCAGAGTCCAAGGAAGGCGAACGAGATAACACTAAAGTACACAATCTTCATCCTTAATCTAAAACCTGTGGAACTACTAACTATCTCCTACAAATCTTGCAGCCGGCTTTCACAAGACTAACATATATTTCAATACTAACGAGACACTTGTACTTCTTTGTAACGCTCCTTATCCGATTAGAAACTACAGCCAAGAAAATCGCCGCTCGTTGCCCAGCGATACGTAATTGGCGTTGGCTCTAATTCGTTTCGGTGCCGGTGGGCATTGTATCTACTGGCCGAGATATCGCGTGCGGAAATCGGTCAAGTAACTGAGCGTAGTCTCGAGACCCGGGACCACCCCTGCCCGTTCTGTTTTAGGTGTGTTTGCCCATCGGTTGCCGCGGGGATGACCTAATCAATTTCTCGTATCAACGCACTTTGTCTCCCGCCTATACCCTCCTCTTTTTTTCTTTTCCAATTCCCGATCGCCGATACAACGCACGAAACGGAGCCGCTCCGCGAGTACGCGTCGCGAACGCCGGGAACCGCGACACTCCGCCGTGAATTTGCATGTCGGCGGTCGCGTGCCGCGAGATCCCTTTATCTCGTAATTGACCAGAGGATCGTTAGCTTTTCCACGGCACACCGTTTGAAACTTTAATGCAGATGCAACGTCGATATCTTCGTGACTGGTAATCGTGGATATTTGCAACGCGTCGCGCGCCCTTCGTGCAGAGCCGCTCTTTTTTTCCTTGGAATCGTTTCAACGATTCGCCGAAGCGAGCGTCGCTCGACGGCCAGGTGAATTGCTGGCAAGGTGCGAATTAACGGCTCAAAATAAACCACGTGAAAGCCGAACGCTTTCGGACTTTAGCGGCCATAAAGTATGCATTAAACGTTGGTGGAAAGAAGGTTGGAGCGTTAGTCGCAAATTGATTCTAGTATGTACCGATACAATCAATTAACACCCATTCGTTTGTCTTGCCTCTCCACGGAACCTCTGCGTTCTCTGCGTTTCTTTCTTAATGGAATTGTGTTTGAATTGGGGGAACTGTGGGACTTCGATGGGGCTCGGCACAGTGAAACTCAGAAATAGTGGAGACACACGTTCAACCTTTATTGCGAATTCATTGTACAATTTCATTATCCACACGATTTATTTTACACGAACAGACGCGTGAAAAGTCACGGGAAACGGTGGAGGACGATCATCGACCCGTGTCTACTAGGGTTTATACAAAAACCGACTTTTGAAAAAACCGGTTTTCGAATTTCACTATTCCCAAAAAACCGGTTAAACCGGTTTTCAAGCTTTCACAAAAAAATGTCATTAAAATAGTAAATAAATATTTTTACTTATTTTAAAAAATTTCAGTTTCCTTAATATTATGGAATTACAAAAATATAACAAAATAAAATATACTCTATCTATACAAAACCTATCAAAAACAAAATTAAAATATTTAAAATCCGTACGAATACGTACAATTTTTTAGTTAATCTAATATTTATGGATCTACAAAACTATAACACAATAAAATAGACTGCATACAAAACCAAATGAAAAAAGCTAAAATAACTAAAATCCGTACAAAATATAAATCTTTTAAAAATGTCGTACCAAATTATAAATCTTTATTCCATTTCGTTTTTTTCTCTGAAAATATGAACTCATGAAGATTAATTTTACAGTAAACAGTTACGTACTACAATATGCTTGTGTCTGAAGCGATTTCAAGTCAAAATGTTAACGTTTCTAGTTAAATAATTAAATCATTTCTTCATATTAATTCTAGTATATAAAACCGGTTTTTTAAATTTAAAACCCGGTTTTCGAATTTTAAAAATTTATAAATAAAACCCGGTTTTCAAAACCGGTTTTTAAAAACCGACAAACCCTAGTGTCTACCTAAAAACAATTCTACGCTGCCGGAAATAGGGGTCGGGAAAACAGATTAGCTAATTGACGGTAAACACGAAACACTTGTGACATGTTTCTGAGACGCTGGCTGCGTTCAGATGGTTTGTCAAAACGTGACACGATAAGCTGGTGGGACAAATGGAAAATGTCCCGAGAAAATAATATCCCTTCCCTTGTTTAATCTTCCTCTTTTACTCATCGCTTATTACGTTTCTACTTGTACTTTCCAGCGAGGCAGGAATTTAGTCAAACGTCGAACTACACTCGCGCGTACAAAGTGGCGCCGAGACCGGTTACATCTTCGAGTTCACCTTGATTCTGAATATTTCACGGGGACCCCTGTCTTTAGGATGAGCCAATGCAGCCCCGGCAACGACACGCGCGCTTTCATTATTTCGCTTTAATTGATAATGACGCCAGATGTATTCCGCACACAGAAATAGAACGGCGAAGAATATGCCGACGAGGATCAATAAGAACACAACTGTCAAATTGTCGAGGTCGAAGCCCGCGTTGACGTCCTTGTCGGGTGGACAGCTCACCCTCGATCGGTTCTCGTCCCACCACTTTCTCTCCAGCTCGTTTAATCTCCTCCGGATCGCCAGCTGCGTGATCCTTTAATTAAACGTTAATCAGCTGCGGGATAAAAGGCGGAATACTGTGGATAGTAACAGCGAGATGTTATTTAAAATCGCGCCGCTGGGCCGGAATAATCCTGGATGCTCACGCGTCGTCGATTTTCCTCTTCAACGGGGATCCCTTTTGCACGGCGAATGCGAACGGTTTCCTGTTGAATTCATCCCCGACCAGCCTGAAGTCGCAGCTCGTCAGCATCAGGTATTTTATGGTCATAGCTTCCGCTATAAAAGCGAACTCGTAAGTGCGGTTTACTTTCCGGACCATCTTCACCGCTTGCTCCACGCTAGGGGCAAATCCTGTATCCTCCATCGCGTAATACATCTTCGTGAACTTGTCTTCCAGGGGATAATCCCAGACGGCGTATTCGGATCTGTTCCATTCCGGGGTATTATCATCGAGTGTCATTCGCCTCCAGATGCTGCAACAACATATTTGTCGCGCTGTCGTCGAACGTAGGTATAATACGACGCAAAGTCTTCTAAAACTGTTTGGTCAATCAAGCCTCACTTGCTATTCGACGATTTTATACAACGTGTACTTAAGGGGTCATTATGGTTAGCTCGCCGATAAATTCGCCGATATTCAGGAATTTATTCCGAAGACAGAAATTATAGTAATGGAACAAAACTTTTTTCTATTGATTAAACCACATTTCTATAGTAAATAAAAAATATAAAAGTAATAAAATTATTGCTTTTAAAATGGTTTTGAAGGCGATTTTGATGACATGTTTAAAAATTCATGCCTCGCTCGTGCAGGTGATTTCAGCAGTTGGACTTATTTGAAACCAAAAATACAAACAGATTCTTGATCAGTATGACTGTTGCTGTGGCCCGTACAAGAATAAATGATTTGTCCTGAAAATTAACAAAATGGCGGGCAAAATACAAGGATCAATGTATTTCGGCTGTGTTTTCTGTGCTATTTTGGAGTTTAAAAGTAGGTTAGACTCAACAGAAATACTTGGTTGTAGTACCGGCCAGAGGTATAGGTGTGCAGAATAAGCAGTTCAATTTATAAAACAATCGGTTCGATAGATTTTGAGATTTTACCTGCACCATGTGAAAAAATGACGTTTCGAGAAAAACGGGTTCAAAGTTTTCGTCTATAGAGGCCGAGGCCCTGCGCTCCCTACAAAATACCTCTGTAGAAGTTAAAATAATCGAAATTTATCAATGAAAATGCAACAGTACATTCTTGAGGATATTTACTTTCGTAAAATGTTAAAAAAAAATCGTTTTTTCAAACCGTCTAACAAGAATGAAAATGTGTACATTTTGTGGATTTTTTTACAACTCAACGGCTTGATGAAGATTTCCCGTTTTTTTACTATCTTTA
Organism: Andrena bucephala; assembly: GCA_947577245.1. NCBI lineage: Eukaryota > Metazoa > Arthropoda > Insecta > Hymenoptera > Andrenidae > Andrena > Andrena bucephala. Next base: position 116,757,933 of record OX387715.1, read on the forward strand.
CATAGTATTATGAACTACTTAAAAAAAAAGTTTCAGTTAAAAACTATTGTTTTTCGGAAGTTATGCATGCATATCCGAAAGTCTCTCGATTTTAGACGGCTAAACGGTGGGCCTAAAAACTCGCGCTACGTTCAACCAATTCACTTCCAATTTTGCATGCAGGATCGTAATAAGATTCCACATCGTCCAACCAGGGCTTTTTTTAATCCGATTTCCCGTTTATTATTTATAAAGAATAAAGGTGGCCTTTTCTCTTGGAAAAATGTAACTTTACCTTTGATCTCTCACCATTTCTTTATTTTTCAAAATTTTCAAAATCGGCCCCGTCGGACGATAGCTATTGACATAGTTTATAAGAAGCTTTTATTGTTTTTGATTTCAGACACGACATACAGCTGTTTTCAGGCCCACCGTTTAGCCGTCTAAAATCGAGAGACTTTCGGATATGTATGCATAACTTCCGAAAAACAATAGTTTTTTAACTGAAACTTTTTTTTTAAGTAGTTCATAATAATATGTAAAGATAGTAAAAAAACCGGAAATCTTCATCAAGCCGTTGACTTGTAAAAAAATCCACTAAATGTACACTTTTTCCGAGGGTTCAAACGGGTAGGTATACCCCCTTAATTGATACGGTTGATAGAATGTGCTGGATTGACGAAGGAATTTAGGAGCACCCTCTATAGAAAAATGTACAAGTGTACAAGTGTTAACCCTTCGTGGTTACACGGTTGTATTGCACCCCAGGAATTTTTCTTCCGGAAGTACATCTATGTCTTTGCCAATATTTCTGTAAATTATTAGACCCTAATATTAAAATTTAAAAATTTGGTGAATTTTAACCAGAAAAAATACCACTTTTTCCACCACTATTTTTTAAACTACAAATTTCATCATATCAAAGTTTACATTTCTAGAAGAAGACTATTAGAGTTTGGTTGTATGAGTATTACGAGTGCACAATTATCACTGAAAAGTTAAAAGATTAAAAAACATGATAATGGTAACTCAAAAATGACGCTGAGGTGCAGTTGAACCCAATGTGACCAATTTCTGATTATAAAAAGACGTGACCACGAAGGGCTAGGAGCGAAGGAGTGTGTCTTACATACCTGTAAAACGTGTCCTCCGCCTTTTTCATCCGCTCGAAGTATCTGAACGCTGAGGAGTTGGCCAGGGTGGAGTACTCGATACGATACTGCTTCCTCAGGTCGTCCACGGACTCGATGCCCCTCTCTAATCTGTCGAGCGTCTCGTAAGCCGCGAGATTGGCCGTGTACGCGGCCACGATGACGAAACAGAACAGCCACCAGGTAGCAGCTGCCACTTTCCCGGATAAATTTTTAGGGATGTCCCCGCCCCCTTGAGGGGTGACCGAGGTGAACGCGAACCAGAGGCACTCTTTCACGGAGCAGAATCGATCGTCCGGCTCGTCCCGATACCTTCCACGGTTATTCCGATAGCTGAACGGCGAGTATCTCTCGAGAATAAATAACAGAAATATGGTTAAGAGGAAGGCGAACGCGAAGCCGAGCCAGACCTCTAACTCCAGGATCATTAGGAACCTGAGGAACGGGACCTGCCTTCTCTTCTTCAGCATCATTACGGCGAAGCCGCTTGGCTTGTGATAGGGGATACTGAAGTCGATCACCTGGGGAAAAGTGCGGCAGTCGTTGACTCTCCAAATAATTGAATTAACGCTTAGAACGCATAAAACTTCGTTAAATTTTCACGCGGCGTTTAAGACCTCCCGCCAGTTAATGAAACTAACCACTTCAAACGAATAATGTGCAATTATCTGGTGAACTATTCCACGTGAAAAAAGAATATGGTGAAAGCACTAGTAGTCGACCACTTAAAGCTAAACTCGAATGAAAAGTTCTAAAAAAAAATAAACAATCAATGTTGTGAAATATATAAAATGTATTGAAGTAATTCAAATGTATTTAATGTATCACTAAAAATGTTGTGTTAATATAAAAGTTCGGGGGAAATAAATAATTAGCGTTAAAAATAAAGTGTCCGAATGCTTTAATAATCGACCGCTTAACTCTAAAAGTCGACCGGTCCGATAGCTAGTAGTCGACCACCTTTTTTAAGGGGGGGTTCTGCCTTGTGAAACCGAATAAGTAGGTGATATTTGCGAAATTTTTATAAAAAAAACTGTGGAACATATTTATTTGAATTTTGACAGGTTGTTTTATTGTACGTTTAAGTATTATTTCAAATTTTTATGAGGCTATACAAAAAAAAATGTGCGTGTGTAGAGCGTCGATTGCAGAACGTTGAAAAAAAACAGCTCGTGCTGGCGTTGAAGGAAAGCGTCCTATAGTTTATCTGAAACACAAGAAGGAAAACGGATTCTTAATCTGCATGAACATGGCTATCTATGGAACTAGAACAATTCAGAAAAATGAAAAATTGATAAAATGGCAGCCTTTTGATAAAAAAGTTCGAATTTCGTCAAAAAATCGCAAGGAATTATTTAAATAAAAAAAGAACAGTAACAGATACAGCCATAATCCTAGTTCCATAGATAGCCATGTTCCTTTTTCTTCTTGCGTTTCAGATAAACCATAGGTCACTTTCCATCAACGCCAGAACGAGCCGTTTTTTTTTCAACGTTCTATAATTAACGATCTATACACGCACATTTTTTTTGTATAGCCTCATAAAAATTTGTAATAATACTTAAAAGTACAATAAAGTAACTTGCCAAATTTCAAATAAATATGTTCCACAGTTTTTTTTATAAAAATTTCGCAAATATCACCTACTTATTCGGTCTCACAAGGCAGAACCCCCCCTTAATATGAAATTCAAAAGTGCGTATATAAAATGATGCTTTTTCAGTGACATAGCATCATTTTCCAGTAAAAATTGTATAGAACTGAATTACATTTGTCGTTTCTATTCAAAGCGCATTTATGCTTCTCGTGTTGGAAAGCAGCAACGGCCCATGTAGAATTAAAATTAATTTACAAATCACTTTAAAAGCATTTATTTATTTTACCTATGACGAGCGCGTTTTGTCGCATTTTAAAGTTGGAAACTCAAAATACAATATAAAATTGTCATTTAATAAATGCTTTATTTCAGTACTTATTTCTTTAAGCTAAACAATAAAAGTGGTCGACTACTAGAGGGTGGCCGACTACTAGTGCTTTCACCCTACACGAATTTCAAGTTTCCATTCCGCGCGGGTAAGAGTCAATAATTTTCACCTGTCCCCTGTCAGACGTGATCCACATCGGCCCCACGGCGATGTCCGACGTGTTCTTCATTAACTCGTAGACCATACCGTTCCAGCCGCCGCTCGGATCTCTGTGCCCGTAATGCTCGTCGAACGATTCTCTGATGGTGTAATCGAAACCCGCCAACGATCCAATATCGTTCAGGAGATCGATGCAATATCCGTAAAAAGTGCCAGCGCTGCTATTGTACATGACGTATGGCGGAGCGATTCCCGTTACCGCTCGGTGCAACGGTCTCGTTTCAATGCCCATTCCTTATTTCTCTCCTTTCACTCTCCTCCAGGAAACAACCTTACAGACGCAGGGTACAGGATGTACCGTTTAAATTCATTTATATAGATATACACCCTCGAAACTATTTAACTGTTGATTTAATTGTTTAAATAATCATAATATTCTTACACTCCGTCAGTGGGGGACGTTGGAAGCGTTAGATAGCTTTTCAACAACACACGTTTCCCAATGAAGACGAGGAAACGGGAATTGAGTTGCTTGGAAGCAGGATACGACGATCCGTCTGACCATTCGCGGACTTGCTCTACTGGCAATTAGCGCCAGCAAGCGTTTCAAAGAAAGGGCCACGGATTGCGCAGCACGGAGCCCGGGGTCTGTGATCTCTGCAGAGATTCGAAACGTTACATCTAATTTACGAAGTACCGGAACTATAAATGACAAGGTGCCGAGGAACGCTTTGAGGCGCCCGTTTCCGACGAAGTTCGCGGACACCTTCCACCGACGAATCCCGTCGCAGTTAAGGCATTATTAATCTTCCGGGACTACTGTCGCCGTTAGGTATATAGAACTCCGATCGCAATCGCTAACGGCGTGCAATGCCATAAATTTCGCGACTAAACCCGGTGCCACGGTTTTCGGTAATTAATGCGACGAGGAACGGACATCGAGATAAAGCCGGCTCGCGAAGCTCCCGCGTTCGCAAGAAACCATTGCCGATCCCCGGGGCATGCCTGCGTATCCGGCAGGGTTCTCAGGCTGGATTTCTAAAAATAAATCTTTCGCTACCCGCTCGCTTTCAACGTCCTGTGAGACACACCGCCCCGAAGACGCAATCGCAGAGACACAAGTTAAAGAAACTTTCGAAACTGTAATCATTCCTACGGATTAGCGTCGACTGACAATGCAGGGAGCTTGAAAAGGATTGTTGGAAACTTCGGGGATAGAGTAATGAAGCCCCACTTTTCCTTTTCGATTCCCCGTCAAAGGAATCGATCAAGTTTCTTTTAACCAAGCATTCGCGAGGCACCCCCGTACACCGAGGATCCAGACGCCGGCCGAAGTATTCAGCGTTCGCTATCGATAACCGATAAGATTAATACTCGGTGACCGCGGGTAGTCCTGGCAAGATCCCCCCCGAGCAATTGGACAATCAAGGGCCGTAAATCTTTAACGAAATAAGGGTGCGCGGCTCGCGTTACCAGCGATATAATTACGGGATCTGGTTGAATTGTAAGCTGGAGGGAGGGGGGTGGGGGGGGGGGGGGGTGGGTAGGTATCTATGGAGCGCGATCAGTTATTAATTCGTCGGTAACCTTTTAGCGAGCCCCGATATCGGGATCGTAAATTTATCGCCGCTGGCATCGCCGCGGCCGCGACAAAGGCGAGCCAATTCGGCATTGCCGGGGAATTAACGACGCAAATTTATGGCCCGAGTCACCTCGACCTTCCCTCCTTGTTTTTTTGTTTCCCAACAGAATATTGCCCGCGCATCGCGAGCCCGCGGCCGGCGGGCGAGATGGCCCGCGGGATTAATAACAGTCGCGAAAAAAGAAACAGTCACTCGCGCGGCCCATCCCGCGGGGGAAGAATTGGATTATGAATTCTATCGCCGGAGGGGCGTGGGGGGAGGGGGAGGGGGAGGGAGGAGGGGGGGAGGGGGAATGTGTGTACGCCCGTTTATCCGACGGGCGAGCTTTAATTGCCTCGTGACATGGGAAACCGATAGAATAAACGGAAAAACGGGTAGCCGTCTGAAACGGTAAATTGTTTAATTAACAGCGCACTACCGTCGCCCGGCGATAAAAGGCAAATCGAGTCAAAGGGCAAATCGCGCTCTCCCTTTTCATTGCCGCGCCGACGATACCGCTGGACCGTTACCGACTCTGTCCTACAGTGTGCCGGGGAAATACAGACGGCGAACACAAATCGTCTGAAAATTTCATTAGACACCCAACCCCTTCATACCTACGCTCAATTAATCTGCCTGTTTTTGCAATGCCTACGCTGCTCGAGCAACAACCCCCTGTGCACCGTCCTCAACTGGCTTCTGACACTTGGCGCGTCACCTGTATCGCGCCACTGTATCAGAGATTTAGAAGCTGTCCCGACACCTCGGCTGATTTCGCAGGTGCCTCGTATTAACGAACCTAATCACCGTTAAATTTCACGAAGCTGGTGGTGGCAGGTAATTCGGCGGGCGGTTGTCGCGAAGCTGCAGCGCCCGCTGGAAAGTTTCGGCGACTAGAAGGAAGTCGTCCCCGTGTTCCTGAGCGGTGACTGTAAATCTTGGGGAAGGCTGATCCTCTGGCTGGTCTGTGTTTCCATACACTGGTTGCCGCGGGGATGACACGGTCAAAGCTTACTATCTCCCTCTCTCTCTCTTTCTCTCTTGTTTCTCTGCCCCTCCCCCCTTCCAACCCCACCCCCCCCCCAGCTATCGCTCCCACCCTCTGTTTTTTGCACAAAGTATTTCCTTCCCACGACAATGCCTGGCACTATAGTTAGGCGGTGTACTGTAAATCACCAGCGAGCTCTTTCCACGTATTCGCACGCAAATTGGGGCACCTTGACATGCATACACATAGACAGGTCCGCCTGGTTTCCCGTTCTCTTCGATTTTCCCAGCGTACGATACTGTCAGCCCGGCCGTGAGTCTATTCGGTGCTCTTTGGCCGATGTCTATCGTCTAGCCACCGTCGGGGGATGAAAATTAAGTTTTCGATGCTTAGCCGACATGTCGACCAAGTCAAGTTTCTGGTGTCTATGAAAGTTGGTAATTTAACCTGCGTTTTGAAGGATAAGGGGGAAAACGGGGAATGTCATAAAACAGCATTGTCGAGAAAGTTAAGTTGTAATACTTTATTCCGCCAGTAAATGTTCAATGAATTTAATTTTCTTATATAATTTTCGTTTTTAATAAGTTTCTGTTTTATCTTAACGACAGAAGCTTGAAAGTTATGCTTAGGCAAAGAGTGGGGACATTCCGTATTTTGCTCCAGCGCAGAGTGAAATATTCCCTAAAATATTTCCTAAGAATATTTAACGTTTTCTTTAACAATAGCGCAACGGGGTATTTTAATTTTATAACCCTTTTTCATGCGACAGTTCTGTAGTCCCAGTTGTCATCAGCAAAATATGCTATAAATCGTAGAATTATGAAAAATGGACATTTCTCGTTTTTCCCCTTGCCCTTCATTTATAAACAGTAGTAGGTAAGTATTTACAGGGGTGTGATTGCATCGAGTTTATAAGAACCTTCTGGGTTCTACCTATAGGGGAGAGTCGTGCAGTACCGACCAAAACTGCTTAGTTCTCGCTTCTTTGACCAGATATTAACACTTTATTTTAATTAAGGGGTTAGCTACCTTCAGGAGGTAGAAAAAGAATCAATTCTTTGGGAATATATTTCAGAAAGTACATGCATATATTTATGCAATGGTTTTTGTATTCAGATGAGGAACACTGTAACAGGTTATTATATTATGTTTTGGTATAAAAATATTTAGTTATTGCAAAATTACAACTGATTTCCCGGAAGCTGTTTTTACACCGGTGACCACGATTTCTCCAAAACCGCTTCACCAATCTTTCTGAAATTTTGTAGGTTTCTTCTAGACATTCGAATGTAGTCTTTAATCGATGAATTTGTTTTTCCAATGCATAGTTTTTATTTTATGGATGAAAAATGAGTATTTTTAGCTAAAAAGAAGTGTTTTCATTCATAAAATAAAAATTATGCATTGGAAAAACAAATGCTTTGATTAAAGACTAGATTTGAATGTCTAGAAGAAACCTACAAAATTTCAGAAAGATTGGCGAAGCGGTTTTGGAGAAATCGTGGTCACCGGTGTAAAAACAGCTTCCGGGAAATCAGTTGTAATTTTGTAATAAGTAAATATTTTTATATCAAAACGTAATATAATAACCTGTTACAGTGTCCCTTATCTAAATACAAAAACCATTGCATAAATATATGCACGTACTTTCTGAAATATATTCCCAAAGAATCGATTATTTTTCAACCTCCTGAAGGTAGCTAACCCCTTAATCAATGAAAATCACAATTCTTTATAACCTATTTCGGGGTCATATCGTTTTCTTCATTGTTCTCGATGTTCTGAGGCATTAAACGTATACGTTGATATTCAGTGGGCTAAAAGTTATTTTTTAAAGCTGATCTTTTGTTTCTCGCGTAAGTAAATGATTTTGTTCTATTATGGATACTATCTCTAGTTTATTAAGTTTAACAAAACGTCCTAGTTTTGCAATATTCTTTTGTACATAATATATCATGACCTAAAATGTTTCCCCGTGTTTGTCGTACAGTACCGACCATCCAACTGTCGTGCAGTACCGACCAACAGACTCTGTCGACCAATAGAGACCAAAGTTTTCTTATCTCTAAGTTCAATCTGTTGGCAACTCAGATTAATTTATAAGATGTTCATTTAGCCTTCTTTCTACCTTTTCCTGCAGGAAAATAAAGTAAATAAGGATAGGTATGATAACCTAACAAACAGGAAGCTAGGATTTAATGAAGAAGTTATCCAGTGTGTTATTTGCAAGCAGAGTTGGGCATTATCTGAATAAAAAATTATGTAAATAAGGATCAAATAAAAGTTACTTTAACTTTAGATTATTCGACGAATATAGTTAATTTTTTTATTGGGAGAATTTATTCGACGAACAGAATTAATATTTTATTCTACGAATAAAGTTAATTTTTTTGATTCGTTATTCGAAATTTTATTTAAATACAAATTTTGCCCAACTCTGTTTGCAAGGAATCATTTGACAAAGATTGGGTGCAGTGTACCGAATTTGACGGTTGGGCAGACGTGGAATGCACAGATCAGGAGAATATTAATTATTTTATTTGCGAGATTGTACAAATAAAATTTGAAAAAAATCTTGTATTGTAGTAATTAAATGTCTTTTTATTAACATTGTTAATCATTTAAAAATCTACTAATTTAATAGTTGGTCAGTACTGGACGACAATTTTTCGTTTCCTAGAAATTACAACTTTTTTACTTTCGCGAATTATCAATTCTTATTATTAAATTTCACAAAAATAATTTCCCTCCTCTTACTAAGTTCCATCTATACTACAAACACGTTATTGAATTTCTGATTTGTATCGACTCTACCCCAAGATATAACAAAAAAACTTAGAGCGGTCGGTACTGCACGACTCACCCCTATTCAAAGTTTTATTTTTTAATGGGGGACATTCTTCGTTGTGTTTCTGTAACAGTGTAAATTATGGAGAGCCGTTTGGAACTGAAGTATCTTGTTTTATACAGTAGCTTTCGATGATGTTAATATGATATGAAAGTCCTCAAAGGGGTTCTTGAAGTGTATCAAAGATAAAAGGTAATAGAGATTGTTGAAGACGCGAGCGTGGCTCTTGTCACGTAACCCTTTTACGAGCCACCCTTAGCACCCTTTACCTGGCTCGCTTTAGATGTTTAAGGGGTAGATTCTCTGACCGAGGAAACTTCCAATACATTCCTTCGATATAATACCCCGATCGACACCACCTCAACGCGCCCCCGCTTTAAATGCAATCGTCAAATTAATTGGAGCCACTCCGCCTCTGAATTTCATTCCGTCGCAAGTAACGCGACCCCCCGCGCTCGTTAGATGCTCCTTGAACCGCTGGATACGTAATTCCTTTAATCGACAGCCACTCAATCGACGTCGCAGCACAGAAGGCATTTCGGGGTGGAAAGTGGCCTCGCGCGATCCACGCGACTGCACAATTCAACGTCGAACGTGAACGAAACAATCTGGCGCGTGTGACAGCTTACTTCTCTAGCAGTCTAGGAGTCTAGGCGATCTTCGTTTCAGCAGAGCACATTTCAGAATCGAAAATAGTTGAATCGAACTTTTCAGCAGATTTATTATACAATAATTTTATTCTACTGTCTTCCGCTTTACCGCGACCATTGAATTCCGCCCGCATTGTCCAAACAGCGTTCACGAAATTTGAATATTTCCCAGCGGGTCCGTGGGGCGTTCGTTAAAAATTCACGGCCCGGTTAAAAATTCAGGGAGCACGTTACACACGTGCACGCGCGTAAACAAATGCTGACGTTTAATAAAATATATCGCGAGCCAACCGTGGCCACTCTAATAAATTTAAAGGACGCTGGAATATTCTCGCGTCAGGGATCCCAGGAAGCATCGTAATTTCATTTGCAAAACACGCGGGAGATGTGCGTGCACGTGTCTACGTTCAAACAATGCAGCCCCGCGAACCGTCTGGAGAGCCGTCGTATGCCCCTTTCTTGGCCACAATTGCGTTATTAGAGGGCAACGAAAAGTTCCACCGGCAGGGCGGCCGCCCTTATCGAAACCGGTTCGCGAAAATTACGTAATTCTCGGCGGGAAGGCCGGCCGGGGAGCGTGGAATGTGGTATCTCGGTGAATATCAGCTACGAGCGTGGCATGCTTATTCCCAGTAACAGTTATGGAAATAACGACTATTATTATCGCCGATTTATTCCTGATCGCGTACACGTCCCTTTTGTCGAGCAAAGTGTTATCGAGTCTTTGCCGGGACGCATAAAGATCGCTTGCACAGATTGCCAGTGAAATTAAAAATTAAAACTCCATGCTCGTTAGCCACCAGGTCTAAGCCACCATCATTATTAAATACTTTGAATCTTCGTAAATAAATATCGCTGTTAAAAAGGCGTTACGTTTCCATCGAGGTTGTTCGAGTTCTTGAAACGGCGAGGGCTTCGAGAACGATTGATGATTCACTTAAGTCTCAAGCGATAGCCGGACACACGAGCATCGATCTGTGGCCGGACGATTGCAAATAGTGAGGCAAGTACGATATCGAAATGCAAACTGCCGTGAGAAAGGGCAGAGCCGGGGTGCCTGGTTACTGGGCCCGACGTTCTTCCTGCAAAACCGCAGGGACACACGAATTCTAAGTATTTGATAACACCAGCCGCTGACAGTTCAATAACCCGAGTCCTTTCCAGTTTCCAACTCGGCCGCGGCGGTCTGACCGCAATGTCAATTTCGAGTTCGCTGCACGCGCTCCTACCGCCCCCATTGTTTCGTCTCTAGCTCACGGCCACCAGGGGAAATCGCTTTTTTTTTTCTAAGTTTATTTTAACAATAAGTGCGGTCCCATTGTTCAAGGACCATTCAACTATACACCATTGATTTTCATACAGCGCGTAGACGCCCGGTAACGGCGTCCTGGACGGCAAGGGAGACTCTGGGGCCGCGAATCATGAGATTACGGGTCATTAGTGTGATCCGAGGCGAACGGAACGGCCTCATTAAGCGATGACTTTCCAAGAAGGTACCCTGGCTGCAGATAGAGGCTCTTCGGATACATTCCACGGTATATATTCCGTCGAGCTTTTGTCTCTGGTGGAAGAATAATGGCGACGGCCGGTCCCACGCGTGCAACTTCCCCGTTTCTTTCTTCAAAGCGTAATCGACGGTCCATTAAAGGGAATTACTTTGGCCGGCGGGAACGTCGCCTCGATTGAAGGACGGTTTCGAATCTGGAGGTTCGATGGCGGGAGTAGCCGGCGAATTATCTGCCAACGACGATCCCTTAAATAATCGCAACGAATGCGGGGCTAGACGGTAATTACGGGGTTTATAAACGTCGTGTTCGTTATCAATTTCCAGCGATAGGATCGCGCGATAGGTGGGATGCATATGTCGCGCGGCCAGCGTGTACGTGTATCGACGAATTTAATAAACCAATATCGCTGGTCATCAATTCTTTTTCTCACTTAACGCCTGTGGCTGCGAGGGATCCAGATAACTGTCCATTTATCACTGCTTTCGGCCTGTAATTTGACATTATATCAGGTATTTATTGCTGGACACGCAGCGGTTTCCAAACTCCCGCTGCCACTGACTTTTACGAGCGCTTTTATCGTTCGGGAACGAATTAGGCATGAGTTATTCCAGCGAGGAGCCTAGTCTCCCAGAAGCAGAAAGAGGAAATTAATGTCGGATTACCTGAGACTTGGGGTAAATCCGGGAGACGCGGTCGCCCTAATATAAAATGGCTATTGAAACTATTTAATATAGAAATTACTTATTTTATCAGAACAAATCTATATGTTCAGAATTTTATGCTGATTCGGAAAAACTGGTCGATATTTGCTTTAAGACAATATTTACTGTAAATCGGGTTGGGAACTGAAGTCACGACATCTGACCACCTCACCCGGGGTGCCGGGAGAAATGGTTTTCGTCGTTGGCCGAGACCACTCACATAATTATTCATGGAAAATTAACAAAGGATAAAGCAAAAATTATTTATGAGTGAATACAACTACAGATTCATTGATATTTAATTTGTTTACGCTAAACAAGTAAAGAATACATTAAAGAAAAAGTGAACTAGGGTAAACTGCACTAATGTTGGCACTACACTAATCATTGGCACTCCTGATTAAAAAGCCGAATATTAAGAAGTACAAGGTTAGAAAGTACTTTTTTACAATTTCTTATTTTTTTTTCACTACAACACTGCAGAGCACAGTAGTTGAACTACACATTTCACATCTGGCAACACCACAAAGTGGGACAAAGGCCTCAGTTTTAGGCCTATTTTTATTAAAATATTGATAATGGGTAGGTAAATACACTTGGCGCTTTATAATTAAGTAATGGATTGAAATACAGATTTACTAAGTATTGTAGGTATTTAATAGCGAATGAAATTGTCTATTTAAACACTTTAAACTTCGTTTTTAACTACATATTTTTATTTATATAACTTCAAAGTTTAGGGTGCCAATGATTGTACTTTTATGCCTATTCTTGTTTTTCATTGAATATTTTCAAAATAAAAGACTTAATAGGTACTCAATATGTTTTATTTTAATGAGAAATCCATAATCATTGATAATAACTGAAAATTAAGACCATATAGGGTAAACGCACCAATAAATGAATACTTAATGCCAATGAATGAACAATATTATAAAATTATGTTTGCAGCGCGATTGATTCCACGTGCTGCAAAAATTGTTTGGATACGGATCAAGAAATTAAACGAAGTCTCTAATTAATTAGTTGCTTATTTTAATAACTTATTTTACTCATTTTAATAAAATATTTCCATTCACTGGTACGCGTTCATTTACTGGTAAATCCACACTAAAAACTTCACAAAAAAATATAGACTTTCTAATTGGGATTTCCGCTTAGGGTGCCAATCATTGTATAGTTTACCCTACCTACTGGCGATTAGCAAGGCAAATGAACACAAAAGTGAATAAATAAACTACACAAACAAAACTAATATTAAAATAATAATAAAAAATAAACAAAAATAATAGAAAAATCATAACTCGACCATCTCACCTTTCTTCAGCGAGAGATGGTCTTCTCGTTAGCTTTGAGAGGAAGAGTTAATATGGCCAAATACTTTTCCTGCATTCTCCCTCAATATCTCTACTATCTTATTACCCCAACCATTAAACGAAAATAAACTTAGAAGAATATTTTAAATACGATTCTGTACACCGCTATTTGACAAAAGTGGTTAAATGTAACCTCAATTTACCTTTTAAAGCCTATAAATCCAGAAAAACACAAAAGGAAGCGAAATGACGCTATTCATTCAACTGTTTGGCTTCTAGAGAAGTAATTTGTCTGCACTTTAACGCATTTTTACGTGTAGAGTCTGAAATACAGCGACTCGACGAACTCTCCGGCCCGACCGCGTCTCCCGGATTTACCTTATTACGTTCATCTTGAACAGGGCGTCAGTGAATCGCTGCTAAGGAGTAGAAAAAGAAAATTCATGAGGAAGCGCGGCGTTTGAAGCTGTGCCCAGGCTCATCGATCCTTTTCCAACTGTCAGGTTCGAGTCGAATCGGTGGGGAATGAAGCGGAAAGAGGGTCGCCGGGGGTGAAAGGGGCAGAGGAGGAATCGTGTGCGTATTTTCAATGGGCATTAAAGCGGCCGCCTGGCCGCGCGAAAGAAAATGAAAGAGCAGCCACGCAATTATCTAGAATCTCAGGGGAAAGTTTCATTACGAGGGGACTGCAGCAAAGAGAAAGCTCGAGTTGCTCCCTATCGCGATTTGCACGTTCGTCCAGCTCGCGTGGCCCTCGAGAACCGATGCCTAATGCTGGCCATTAACGATTCGCCAACGTTCCACCTAATTACTCCAACGTGCCCCGCGATCGCCCCGATTACGCGTGTATTTCATTCTTCTGCGAGTGCCTCTTGAACTTTCAGCCACCCAGATAGAACCTTCCTTTATTCCTCGAGAACTAAGGGCCGCCGAAGGAGGGAATGTTTTGGGGGTGTTCTGTTCTGAGGTGCGCCGGGTAAATGAAACGACAAAGCGTGTCAGAGCGTCCGCGATCCCTCGGCGGGCCAATTTTACGGCGACCTACTCGCCGCGAGGGAACACGGAAGATTGCGATCGTTCAAGAGGAAAGGGCACGAGCGTGCGCGCGGATTTACAAGCAGTGAGATTACGTTATTCTTTCCAATCGTTATTCATTTTAATCGCGGCCCTGCATTAGGCACCAGAACGTCGACAGGTTCGATGCCTGGGCGCGATATCCGCGCGGCGGGAATTAATCTTAATGAGAAACTAGCGGAAGAAATCACGCCGCGTTGCATAAAACATTAATCAGAGGCGTTCGCGTGGATTTTATAAACTTACCTCGATAACGAACTTCCCAGGCCCCCGCCGGCGGACACTCATGTATTTTTCATTAAATTCGGCACAACCATCTCTATGCATATTTCGCCGCACTCCTGTCGCCCCTTCTGCACCGTTGTCGGCGACGTTAGCTTTTCCGCCGCGCGTGTAAAAATAAACCGCGTCGATCGAAAGGAAATGAGTCCACCGTCGGCGCGGGGTGGTCGGCAGCGGCCCGTCGGGGCAGAATTCAGGAGGAGGATAAACAAGAGGAACCAACCCTCCGACGGACTTATTTAAACGCCAGAAACATTGGCGGGCGCGTTGAAAATTTTTACCCTTCGGCCAGTGCTCGCGTTAATCCTGGCACTCTCGGTGCCAAGGGAAGCCGCGGCGAAGGGGACCCGTTGGCAAACGAGGACGGTAGCGGCGCAACGGAATTCCACGGGATTTCCATTTCGCGCAGCGAGAGGGTGGCAAATTCGCGCGTGGTGTTCGGTAATGGGCAGTGCAATGGCGAAGCCGGTGATTCCGTGCGAAGGAGCAGGCAGATAATACAGGATAACGTTTGCTTTTAGTAACCGTGCGGCTGCTTGAGATTTCGTTCCACTTTCAATACCGATCCTCTGGAAAAACAGGCCTGAGAGATCGTATCGGCGAGGAAATTTGCTTGGCCGTCGAGTCTCGGGTTCCCTTTGCTCCGATTTCAAAGGGGGAGGACGCGATCGCGCCGGCGAAATGCCATTCATCACGAGAACGCGCTTAAAAGGGTGAAGGGGCCTGTAATTTCAGCGGACGATTTGTCGGCGGTTCAGCGTCGCGTGAGTCGCGGCAGGCGTACGCTCGTACTACTCGCGGCTCGTATGAAATTCCAGCAAAGTGCCAGTCGCCGCCGTTAAATCTCTCCGCGGGGCATTAGATACGTCGCGTCGGCTGCGTCCCGGCTCCATCGATCTTGCCCCGTCACGCGTGAACGCGCGCCTCTTGGACCACACTAGATTGCGGATTAAGGGGGGAGCATGGTGTAGCGGGGCGAAGAAGCCGATTTTTTTTTTTGCATTAATCAATAGTTAAACATCACGATAATATGCTCCCAAAGCCGCAAAACGAAATTCGAAAAGTTAAAGCGGATATAGCCGGTTTGACTACGGAGCATCAGGTTACCAGAAAACTTTAAGGGGGAACACCACTGGGACGGTCGGAAAAGTAAGCCGTTTTTACATAATTTACAGTTTTCATAGCAAATTTTTATTACCTATCTATAGTACGCTGTCTTAAGAGACTATATAAAAATAAATAAATAGAAAAACATGTATAAATTTTAATATGTTAATTAATCTTCTAGACCCACCCACGCGAGCTGGTCGATTGTGTAACTATGGAACAGCATGTCCGAAATCAAATTTAATTTTTTTTATATACTATATGAGTGTAGTTTCCGTTGTACGTACGGATTCTTTGATTGAAAACAAATTTTTTGAAATAGGTACGCTCGGAAAAGTGTCCATCTTATTCCCGGATTTTCGAAACTTTTCTTCCAAAGCGCACCATTTTTACAAAAATAATTTGCTTACGAAATCGGTACGTACAACGGAAACTACACTCATATAGTTTATAAAAAAAAATGAAATTTGATTTCAGACATGCTGTTCCATAGTTACACAATCGACCAGCTCGCGTGAGGAAGTCTAGAAGATTGATTAATATATTAAAATTTATAGATGTTTTTCTATTTATTTATTTTTATATAGTCTCTTAAGACAGCATACTAAAGATAGGTAATAAAAATTTTCTATCAAAACTGTAAATTATTCCTGAAAAAAATTCTTAAAAATGGCATACATTTCCGGCCGTCACAGTGGTTTCCCCCTTAAATACGCTTTTCTCGAAACGACAGTTTTACAATTTGCGGGCAATGTAACACCAAAAATATTCAACCGATCGAATTGACCTTGTGCACGGATATTTGTCAACATTTTCTTCACAGAGCTTAGTTATTGGTGTAATGATATTGTTTAAATAAATAACTTTTTTTTACACATTTAAGGTAAAATTTCATTGGAAAAAGTGAACTTTTTTTCAAGAGGTGGTTATTTGTATAATTTTGCATTTACTAAACAATTTTGCAACTAAACAAAAATTGTTCGATTTTTAATTTCAGATGAATATAAGGTAGTTGACCCAGTCACCAATAGGTACCTACTTAGTGGTCGATAATTTGAATTAATATTGAGATTTTATAAGGTTTTTGAATAATATTGTGTAAAAAATAAAATTGCAAATTAATATTTAAGTCTTTATCTACATATATCATGAATTTTAAAGTGATTTATAAATTACATTTATAAACAAAAAAATGATGAAAAGTAATTCATTCAGATTCTCGGTATATCTCGAATATCGTTAGCCATATTGTCTACAAACTGCGTATCGTTTAAGGCACGCGTGACGAAAAATAAATTAGTTTGAGTGGGAAGAATGGTTCTTGGAGCTTAGGAAGAGAATGCAAAGAAACAAGAAAGAGGTAAGCTATTAAGTATCGACGTCAAAATGGTTATCGGTCATTAGGCCCTTTGATATTTTTTTACAAATTCAATTTTTAAGGAGAAATAAAGCTCAACCCCTGTTATTACAAATTTTACTTATTAAATAAATACATAAATCGACTATTAGAAATAATTCTTTTTCTTTTCTTTCAGTTTTGAGCGCAATTTACCGCAAAGAATCCGCGTTCGTCACTAACAAGGAGAGGTTCCCAGGTGTCCGCCTCCGATTGTTTTGAATTTTGGATATGTTTTAGAATACCGAAAAATAAGTTATACGTGTTTTTTATAGCGTCCTATTTTCATATTTAGGGGGTGAAACCAACCCTCAAAGTTTATAAGAATAGTTGGTGCCCGCCTCCGACTGTTTTGTATTTTGGATATGTTTTAGAGTACCGAAAAATAAGATATACGTGTTTTTTATAGCGGCCCGTTTTCATATTTAGGGGGTGAAACTAACCCCCAAAGTTATAAAATTTTCAGGTGTTCATCTCCGATTGCTTTGGTTTTTGGATATGTTTTAGAGGGCCGAAACATAGGAAATGCATGTCTTTCTATTTTGGTCCATTTGCATGTTCAAAGGGAGAAACCACCCCCTCATAGTCACCCCTTAATAACGGTGACTGACGACAAGAACATCGTCCATACAGCAAGTTATGTCGCAAATTTTATTGATATCAAGTTTTACTCAACACAATTTTGTACCCCGTATGAACTTTGGGGGGTAGTGTCACCCCCTAAATATGAAAACGGGCCGCTATAAAAAAACACGTATTTCATATTATTCGATCCTCTAAAACATAGCCAAAAATGAAAGCAATCGGAGGCGGGTGCCAACTATTCTTATGAACTTTAGGGGGTTGTTTCACCCCCTAAACATTTAAGCAGGCCAAAATAAAAAGACACGTATTTCTTATTTTTCGGTCCTCTAAAACATATCCAAAATTCAAAGTAATCGGAGATGAACACCTGAAAATCTTATAACTTTAGGGGTTGGTTTCACCCCCTAAATATGAAAACGGGCCGCTATAAAAAAACACGTATATCTTATTTTTCGGTCGTCTAAAACATATCCAAAATTCAAAGCAATCGAAGGCGGACACCTGGGAACCTCTCCTTGTAAGTTATCGAGGATTGGGTCAACTACCTTAGCAGACGCTACGTTGCCCGCAGTGGAACAACTGCGTCGCCAGCGAACTGGGCATTATCCCGTATAACTCTGTTATTTGCCGCTCTTTCCTAATAAATTTTTTTTTTCACCTACCTTAATCTGACAATACAATATCCTGAAAGTTTCAGAAAGATCGATTAAATAGTTTCTTTAAAAAAAAAAATCCCGAAGAACGCCTCCCGAAGATTTTCAGCTAGTTACACCAGGCTCCCCCCTTAAACACTTTCCCCCGCGAATAATCGCGCACGTCACAGCCCCCGATTTGGGGTTATTCAAACGTGTGTATTATTTATAAACGGACGGTGCGTCCGGCCGGCTTCGCAATGCCGGCGATTGCGGTGCATTGTTTTAAATCAACGTCCACGCGTTGCGAGAGTTTTTGAAGCGGCCATCGCGGGCGCGTTTTCGAAGCCGAACAATGGGGGGACGACAGCCGATACAATCGGCGCCCGACGCGAACGGGTGTGAAAATAAATCGACGAATTTACCCTGCTCCCCCGGCGAATTAAAATGTATAATTCCGCGGCCGGGGCCGTATAATGGCGACCGGAATGGCGGACCCGCTCGTTTAGCCCCCGAATACGAGCGGCGTTCCGCGTCGCGACGCGAATTTTAATACGCGCACGCCGAGGCTTTGTTCGCCGGAGCTTCTGGCGACTCGACACCGCGGATCCCCGCGCTTTAATTTTCATTTTTCGAATGGCCATTCGCGTGCATGCAGCGCTCCGGGGTGGGGTGGGGTGGGGTGGGGAAGGGAGGGGGAGAGAAATGGTTCGGTAGGGGGGTCGGGGGTGCTTTCAGGAGATTAATCACACCCCGAAAAGGGTTTCCACATTTTACTGGTACATACGGTGTATCTCTGTGTGTATATATATATTCTGTCTTTTTTTTCTTCTTCCCTCATTTTATTTCATCCTCACTTTTCACCGGCGGCAGGCGCACGAAATTCCGAACGGGACCGGCCCTCGAGTACCGCGAGCCACCTCTCCTATCCTCTTTTTTTCTAACCCGTCCCCCCGGATCCCGCCGGTTACTGCGAACAATTCCACGCGTCTCGATGTAATTAAAACCCCCGCGGGCGCGGAATGAAGCAATTAAAGGTATCGTCGTTATCTCCCGTGCAGCTCGACGGGCCGGGAGCATTGCCGATCGTGCGGCGTTGCTCCGTGATACGCGGAAGACACCTGGGCACGGACCTTAGACGGACTTTCTAAACAAGCCGGCCCCCCCCCCCACCGTTCCGCTTTCTTTGATCGTTCAATCTCGAAGCTTTCGCGGAGAGCCAGCCGCGTTCGTGGCTCACGGCTTTAAACGAAGGTTAAAGGCGGTGAAATTGTACGAGAACCGTACAGGTGGGCCGCCGGTTAATCCAACGCGGGAATACAGAATATGCAGATGAGGGTGGAGAGACTTCCGGCTTGAAAATAATTAAAACGATTCACGGTCCGCGGGTACTCGGCGATATTGAAGCTGGGAACGGAGAGGGAGATTCCGCCAGGGGGGTGGGGGGGGGGTGTGTAATGAATTCGACGGGACGGCGAAAAGACGGGGAGCCGAGTTAAAGCGGGTCTCGATGGAGACCGCGCGAGATTTCGTGCGCCTTCCGGTGCATCGGCGGAGATTTTCGCTCTCCCGCTTACAGCGCGCTCCTCGCCCACGGATGAGACACGTATAATCAACAATCGCAACGGTAGATTCGCCCATTCACGCCACGTTCCGCATGCTACACGTACACCAATACTTGTGTTTTTCTTTTCTGTTCGTCGAGTTCGGTTTTTCATATTTACACACTCAAGCGGCAGGCTCACAATGAACGCTGGATGGGCCGCGTTTCCGGGACGCGACCGGAGCGTTTCCTCTCTTTCCCCCCACCCCTCGCTCTCTCGTCCACTCTTCGCTCTCCTTTCCTCGTTCCAGGCAACTTCGCCGCGCGGGCGAGCGTAATTTCCTTGGCCGCTCTGTCGGCGAGCGTCTCGTTCGAGTTGAAAGACGGTAAATAGCGACTATCATTTTCTCCCCGATCACGGGGACGAAGTTGCCCATTGAGCTCGCTACTGGCACCGATAGAAATCAACGGCAGACCGCTGGGATTGAAATTTATGAAAATTCCGCGCATCGACGAGTATCGCTGGCAATAACCCGGGCGATGGTTGCAATCGGCGAGTATCGAGCACGGATGCCGGTTGCCTCTCGGTTACTCCGCTGCTCTCGAGTGACGTGGGACCAATTGATCTCCATAATTGGACCGCGCGCCCGCCGGAACGGAATTTCTTTTTAATCCGAGCATTTAATGAATAACGTCGGTTCCGTTGCGCCCCCGATCCGGCTGCGATCGACTATTCCGCGGGTGTTTATCGACCGCGGAACCGGCGCCCCTCGCTATACGATACAATCAAGCCTCCGCCAAGAGTCATCGAGGTGCTGTCCGCCATATTGGAGAACCGAGAAGTTTTATTACGCGACCGCGCTTCGAAAACGCTTGTGCGCTCGCCTCGTTTCCCGGTGAATCCGATCCGCCAGCAATCCCGACGGAATTGCGGTTCCCTGGTTGTTTAACTTCGCACCTGGTCGCTGGATATCCGGCGCGCTTTCGTCGCCGGCTGAACGCGACCCTCTGAAACGGCGCACAAGAGCTCTCGAGGGGTTTACAAGCATTTTACGCGAATCAACTATAGTAAAATACTTCGGCCCTTAAAGTACCTAAACCCTTAAAATACTTCAACGATGAAAATCAACCGTGTTAAATTGCTCTCCAACGACAAACACTTTCACCCCCTCCCACCCCTGCCATCCAAGTGAATTACGCGCGTAAATTAGAAAACTCCAGGCTGATATTAACTGTTCCCGAAAAATCGCGCAGCAGGGGTGGCGTGTTTAACGGAATAAATTCATTCGGAGAGGGAAGCTCCGTGCGCGATTCGGGTCGCGAGACCCGAGCCCCTGTATTGCTATACTTGTAAATCACAACCAATGGAGTATTAGTTTTATAACTAGGTGTGTCTGCGTGTCTGTGTATATATATATATATATATAATATTTATGTATATATTATACGTATCTAGCGTAGTGTTCCTCTGGATCAGGCGACCTGGCCCAATTACGCAATAATTTATAGAAGATCCGTCGCACGAATTCGCGGATCGACCCGCGGCACTTCGCTCGATGAAAATGTAGAAAACTGGTGCACGAGAGAATGCAAAAGTGGGTTTCATCAACAAATATTTTTCGACAACGGTCCACTGGGAGAATCATACTGTCGCTGGGTACAGAGAAAACTGGTGGGAATGGAGATTGAAAATTAGCATAGAAGGGAATGTAAACGTTCTGCTCTTTCGATCCGCGAAGTGCTGCTCGGAAATCAACCTGCTGATACGGATGTACAAGTAATGGCTTTATGTAATATTTAATATAGTACAATAATATATCTACGCACACCCGGAGATCCTATCCAAGAACGACAGCGAATGTTGGCGCGGGAACCACGTTCAAGCACGACCCCTTGCTTCGAGGCGAACCCCTGTTTCCTGGCGATTTCATTTAAGGGAGAGGGTCAAGCAATTTCGAGACACATGCTCGCAAGGATAGACAAATCGATTGGACTTTATTGATTGGACACTTTTTCACCATTTTCGCGAGCAAAGAATATCTTCGCAGCGTTTACCATTTTTAATTAACCGTAACGCACAGGTAGAAATTTCGAAAAAACAGGGTCGGACGTTTGCGACGAGTCCGATGAATATGGAATGCAAGGTCCACCCACTGGAATCATTATAGCGTACGCTGCTCGATTACTCGCAGTGGTACGACTTTAATATTAGCCCGTCCTGCGGCGCCCAGTCGCGATGGAAAGCAACGCGGTTAGACCAAGTGGAACGAGATAAAGCAGGCCAACCGCTAAGACACACTGGGTAATGATACGAGGACGATACAAGGGGGCATATTTCGAAAACTTCCTAATTGCTCCAGCCAACGTAATCGCTCTAATTTCTCGAGTATTCGTTCGTGCCAGCGCGAGGATACACACGCGATACTGTTTTTTCGTTCCCGGGACGAACGATCGGGGCTCCGCGGCGGGGAAACGACCGTGAAACGAGTTCTTCCGTGTGCATGCCATAAAACTCATTTCGGCCGGGGCCGCGCTCGCGTCGGGCTCTTTCGCTCGCCAGGAAACTTTTCGCGTTCGTCCCGACGAATGTTTAGCCCCGAAATTTCGTGTTTTTTCAACCCCCATTTGGCACATCACTCGGTGGAAAAAAAAGGGCAATGCCGGGGAGAAAGTTCGAACACCCCGTTGATGCGGGCGAACCCGTTGCGAGCGCGATGTCTATTCACCACCCGCTGTGCTTGGGACAAATCCTGCGGAAACTTCGAAAGCGTAGCAACAAAAAGCGCATGAAGATAAAGGATGAAAAATGTAAAAAGGGGGATTGGCTTGAATAAAAAATAGTGCAAAACTGCACGAAATTTCTACCAATGATAAGGTAAATGTCCCCATTAGCGACCGTTTAAGAGTGTGACTGGTTCGAAATAGTAATTTTTTTTGTAATATACGACAATGCTTGAGTAAAGTATGGATCATAGTTTTTTTTGAAGTCTCTAGTTTCTTAAGGGGGGACGCCTACCTAGAGCGGTCGAAACAATGCGCTTCTTTGGGATTTTTTTCTAGAAAAACCGTTACACTTTTATTAATAACTATTCGTCTATTGTTAAGAGTACATCTAAAGGACAGTTCAGTATTTTTTGCGTTAAAGAATATTAAAAGATTTGAGAGTTATAAGCGATGACCGGGATGTCCTTTTATTTTGCGGTGACCATCGTAGCTCGTAGCAGAAACATCCGAAATGAAAAATTCGAAAGGCTTTAGATAGAGTATGAAATTATCTCGGCGCTATCGGAGGGATTTCTTTTTTTTCTTCTTAGTTTTTTTTTTACAGGCCAAGAAAGGAACTACTTTTTTGTTGAAAATCGATGGTTCAACTTTGCAGCGCCGCCATTTTGTCTCATAATAATTTTTTCAAAATCGGGCTCTATAGCGCCTAGATAATTTCATACTCTATCTAAAGCCTTTCGAATTTTTCATTTCGGATGATTCTGCTACGAGCTACGATGGTCACCGCAAAAAAAAAAGGACATCCCGGTCATCGCTTATAACTCTCAAATCTTTTAATATTTTTTAACGCAAAAAATACTGAAGTGTCGTTTAGATGTACTCTTAACAATAGACGAATAGTTATTCATAAAAGTGTAACGGTTTTTCTAGAAAAAAATCCCAAAGAAGCGAATTGTTTCGACCGCTCTAGGCAGGCGTCCCCCCTTAATCAAATTAATTTTAGAGTGATATTTGACTATTTACACAAAAATTATGGTGAAAATTATATTGGACCTGATGTCCCCTTTATTGACCAACTTGTACCATCTATTGACCGCCTCACGTCCCCATTATTGACCAGCAGTTTCCCCCATTGTAAATGCATCATTTTGTTTATTAATTTTGTGCTCATGAGTATAACAAATTGTTTTTATTAACATTTTATGCAAATTAAACAATTTATAATCTATTTAAGATAATCTTTTATGTTTTCTATTATTTCTTAATAATTTCCGTTTCTTTCCTTCTTCAATCTTTTTCTTTCGCTCTTCTGCAGCTAAAACTCTTATTCTCTTTTTCTCCTCTTTCTCGTTTTGTTTCTGTAAATAAATCTCTGCCCCTTTTCTTTATGGTTTCTCCAGATTTTATTTTACATATTGCTTCGATTAACTCGGTTTCCGTGTATTTCGCGCGCTTCTGCTCGTTTTTCTTTGTTTTCACTATTGTTATTTTCTGAAGAAAACATATTTATGTTAGTACTTTTTGTGCTCAACTGTGAGTACATATCAAATATACTAAAAATGTAATAATTAAAAAATTACTTGAGTACTTTAGTTAGGTGTAACAACACCACTTGTAAAATGTCCGGAAAGTGGTACAGACCGGTCTCTGACTATTTATAAATTTTTATTTAATTAGTTCAAGATTTTTAATTGTATGATTGTTTCATATTTTTTTTATTATTTGGATTCGAGGAGTTATACCACGTATTCGATATGATGAATTAATATACATATGTTGAAAAAAAAAAATTTCCTTATGCTTTAATTTATTTAGTTTTTATTTTTAGATTAAAATTGTTTTTTCAATTAGGTTTAAGTTAATAGAAAATATTAATTCTATTCGATATTTTCAAAATATATGTCTAATCAGACTTATTAACTAAATTTTATAAATTAATGAATCTCAATATTTATTTGTTAGGATTGATAAGAAAGTAAGAGAAATATAATGTTGTAAAAATTTGACTTAATTCTTTACAAGGATGTTCAATATGTTTTCCTCCCGATCAAGTTAATAGAATAAATAATGATACAAATCCTCAAAATATAGATTGGTTTGTAGGATAAATTTTTCTTGATATTACATAATAGGTTTTAGTAAATGGTAGGATTATTAAGATTAAAATTGATATTACTAGACCAATTACTCCTCCTCATAATTGATATTGAATAGCACGTAAAATAGAGTAGGCAAATAGAAATAGGCTTATATCTGTAGTATAACCTCACGTTATTAGAATCTGTCAACTTTCATGTCAATGACCAAGTCCTAATTTGCATGTGAATTTACTTGAAGATAAATGTACGGCTACATAAATAACGTATGAACCAATAAATGAAATACTTCTAATTACGATTTCTGATATTTCTGTGTGATATTTCGCTTTCTGTGTTGCAATAAACAATAATAAATGAATAATTGGTCACTAATGGGGACGCGGTCTGTAACTGGGACATCTACCTTATTTTCTTTGTTTGAGGAAAATACCGGGTTACAACCTGTCTGGAGGTTTAGTAACCGCGTTCGTACAAAGAGCAGCCAATGAATTACATTGGAAGATGAACAGAAGAAGCTTCCAAAGGTTGGCCACTTATCCCTATTGGCGGGTTAATCCGAGTGACAGACGTGGGCCAGGGTTATTAGCGAGCCAGCCCTATAAAAATCAAGGCGCGGGTCTTAACGAAGAAAACTCGCGGCAACCGGTTCACCTGTTCGCTCGTTTGTTAGCATAACAGGAGGAGGGCGATGCCGGTCGCGTTTTACGAGCACTTCGTAGGAGCGCAAAGTCCTGCTGGAATTCGAGGCTGGCCCGGCGTAATATTCACTGCCGCGTTAACACAGTTTGCCATCGTAAATGGGACGGGACAGATACGGGACGAGGAAAAAAGGAAGTATCCGTTTTAAAGACAGCAGGGGCAGAGCGAAACGACGGGGACGTTCGGGCGACGTGACAACGCGGAAAGACCGGAGGTGAGAGAGGGAGCTGGCCGAGGCGTGCAAATAGCGGGGCAGGAGAAAAGAAACGCGGGGGTGCGCCTCCCTTTCCCCGGGGTCGTGCTTTAACGTCCAATTAAAACTATTCAACCGTCGCGTTCAATTCCCCCTTGGATAGGAATTCGCGCCGGATTGGACAGTGCCACGGATAAAGTAACGTTCATTTGTCTATCCTAATAATTAGAAATCCTTGTGTCGCCCGTAGCACGGCTACGAACGTGTTCTCACAACCTTATCACAACCTTATTATAGAGTGCCCTGGTGACGAGGTCGAGTGTTAATGCTAACCATTTCGCGGCGTATCCCTCCCCCCCCCCTCTCCCCCCATTTCCGAGCGTCACACCCTCCCCAACGCGATACACGACATCCGTTCAACGATCCTTGCCTCGCCCCTCATCCTTTCACCCCCTGTTTACTTCCGTTACCTTCGTTCGATTTGGCGCGACACTCGAGGGGACGGCAGACGCGAACGAACGTGTCGCCAATTCCCTCGCTTAATCGGCGACGGGTCGTTTAATTCAACCCTGCCCGCGCTCCAATCGCCGCGTTAACGCGTGATACACGGGCGCCGATGATCGACGCCGCGCGTCCCCTTTTGCAACGGACGTTAATCGATGACAGAAATTCCGAATGCTCACCCGCCACTGATTCCCGCGAACGATCACCCTGCTCTCTGTTCCAAAGAATTTCAATCGACGTCGACCACCGTCGCGAAGCGCTCCGTTTGAAAACAGGACGAGAAGCCGACGCTGCCTCCTTGCGTCGCGTCGACGCGCCTTGAAACGCGGACGGCTGAACTTTATATTCCGGCCGCGCGGAATGCAGCCATCCTGTGCACGTTATAGCTGCGTGTCAATGGGAAGAAGACTCGGAGGCGACTTAAATATAATTTTATACGGAGACATCCGCCGTTCTCCTGCTTCCTCCACCTTGCGCGCGTGTGTTGGGGGTGTATAGTCGTCGCCGAGACGTCGACCTCCTTGTCAACGGCGAACAACCCCTCTTCCGTGGTGCTCCCGCCTGCGCGTCGCTTCTTTGTTATTAATATTCACAACCATAATACTTGCAATTGATAATGAATGGGTAGGGTCGCGTCTGTCGCGCGTTTTAGATACGCGGGACGCCACCTCGCTCGTTATCGTTGCTAAGAACTGCACCGCGGCGATCAGCGTCCCCTCGAGAAACTTCCTCGAAAGCGTTTTAAACAGCGACTACAACGGCTTCATCGGCGACGAATACCTACGGGAAAGGAAATCTAATTTCTATGATTGCCACGCGAACAAGGGGAACTGCGATTCATCTTCTTGTACTGGCAAGCTTACGTAGGGGTGAGGTGGGATGAAAGGGACACGTATTGAAAGGGACATTGCAATTATCTGAAAGATAAAGGATCTTCCAACGACGAAAGTATTTTCATTTTGTAGCAACACTAATGCATGCCCAAACAAGCCTAACTGCAAGTCGCTGCCATTTCAAAGATGACGGTGATACACGGTTGAATTTTTTCGTACTTCAAAGTTAAATTTTTTATGTTTTCTCGAAACGTTTTGCCAAGTGCTGTTACCAATTTCTGATTTCTTTATTAACACATCTGGACTGGTATTTATTCAGGAACAATAAGAATTATGTCAGATAATCTTTTGTTTAATATTGTAACTGTAGAGATTAAATTTTCAATTGTGTTGTCATATTTATTATTATTATTATTATATATTTATGATAGGGACACTCCTTTCCTAAGTGTTCCCTTGAAAATCTTCCTATGATAAACCGAACATTGGTAATAAAAGAATATTTACCACACATCAAGATGTTTTTCATGAATTTTGGTGCCAATTAAGATCTTTTAATTAACATAGTTTGGATTCATCCAAGGATTATGTGTTTGGTTTTTAATGAAAGTATTATCTTTTGTTTTTTAATGTGAGGATTATTTTTTTGTTATTTAAGTATGTAAGCTTAATGTAAAGTTTGTTACAAATATTTTGGCAATGCTGTGGTATTTATGTAACTTAAGAAAAACGTCGACTTATGGACTTGTCGACATTAATACTGTGATTTTTGTACCAGCAGAAATAATTGTTAAAGGAATAATATTAATATTACCTTGTTTTATAACACTGCCCCATTCATAAACACCCGTGTCCCTTTCAATACAGCCGATTTATGAAAGGGACAAAACACATTTTTTTAGAAAGCGAAAAATAAGACATGTAGAGGAGAGATGCTATAAAATGGGACAGGTCTTAAATGGGACAAATAGAATTGCCAAAATTCTAAACGCATTACACATGCAAGTTATTTTCCTGTTTATGACAACACTAGTGCCCAGTCATTTGACGTAAACTTCACTGCGGTCTCACTTGCAACAGAGTAATAATCCGCGGTTAATGTTTTTCGGCAGTGAAAGTAAAATTTTCGTTGATTTTCTGTGTCGTTTTCTGAGATCAAGATATATACAAAGTGTTAAAGTGGTATATCATTAAAATAGCCTGTATTCAACTGAAAGGAAAACACTTAACAGGTAAGCTTAATTGATTGTTTCGTTTGATTTGAGGATATTTTATATTAAACTCACTTATAGTCTTAAAAGGGACAGCATGACAAGTCTTAAATGGGACGACCGTTTCATGGCTGTCTTTCTCATACACATGTACTGCTGGACACTATATTTTACTTTCTTGTAAAGTTATTAGTGTATCATCTGATACATTGATGGCATTGTTTTAAATTATCAATTATTAGTTGATGGCGTATTGTTTCAAATTTAAGAATTAATACAGTGACTATTCAAAGGGACAAACTTTATCGGAAAAAATTAGTAATAAAATCTTTAGTCTGCAATATGAAAACGTACCTGCCTATTTTAATACAATTGATCTCATTTTTGTTCAAGTAGAATTTAATTCTAAACTATTTTATTATTAAAGTGTTTTATAGATTTTTGTATATGTACTTATATTTACCACTCGTGGGTATTCCTATGTTGAACTTAGTTTGCACGTCATTAATTTTATAAAAAATATTACTTTATAACTAAAAAAGCTGCTAAACCTATGATTAATGTCACACCCTATGAAGATAGTAAAAAATATTGATGATTTATAGTACAAAGAGTTAATTTTTTTATAGATTCCATTGTTTTGTATCATTAGAATTTACAATTATAATTGTAATACTTACAAAGTTTATTTTTGTTAACGTATCCCCTTCATGACTTATAATGTCCCATTTAAAACCACCTAGTCGCAAAAGGGCCAATTTCCCATTTATTTAAAAATCGAAGATTTTGTTATTTGTCTATTATAATTTATGAATTTGTAATATACTTTTATCGAAGAGAAATAAACACGCTTTCTATTGATGTGCTTGCTTCTTAAATACCTATAATGACATTGTCAGAAATAGGCGCTAAACAAAAGTGTCCCTTTTACAGCACCTTTCCTCTAAATATAGAAAGAAGCTTAATAGAACCGTGTGCTGTTATAGCCGGATAACTGGCCTTTCTAGTGTTACCAATTACAACTCGAATGGTTATTTAGTTTTTTTACTATCTGGTCCTAAAAAGAAATGTCCCTTTCATCCCACCTCTCCCCTACATATACGCAGGGACGATCGATAAAGTGTTGACGAGCATAGTCGACTTACGGAGATGCAATTGACGCGCTTCCCCCTGAAATTTCTCGTACGATAAATAGCTAAAGTGCAATACCGGGATCTATCGACGTTCCGGAGGGTCTCCGTCTCAAAGAAGGAACCTTGACTCTGTTAGTTAATCGGGAGACCCTCGTTTGGCCGTCTGCGACCATGGACCGGGACGTTTCAGAGGAGTCTTTAAAGGGAGGAAGGTTGAACGTCGAGGAAGCGAGTAGTCGACATCAAACAAAACGTTCTTTCGCGAGGGCCACTCGAGAGAACGATCATCGGCCATCAGTGGGATGGTAACCATCCTCCATTGTTCCACGAATAAATCCCCCGGCTCATTTTCTGCCATTAAAAGACCGGGAGAAGGTCGAACGCTGGTGTATCCACCTACGGCTGCGATCTTAGCTAAGGGTTTAGTTTGATACAATGCGTGCGCGTGACCGTCTAGGTTACGTAATCTATCTTCTAAAACGTTTTAACATCGGAGTCTTGGTCGTTTTCGTAGAAAATTTCCTATCCGTAAACGCGGGTCGCTCTGCTCGCGTCGACGATCGGCGGCAACAAGGGTAACCCCCCCCCCCCGCCCCCCCCCTCAGCATCTCGTGCCATCGAGCGTCCATCGAAAGCAAAATCCTTCGGTTCTCCGTCGATTCTCCTGCGAGCAACACTTCGTAGCTTTAAAATTCGAGAGCCCGAAAGATTCGACGATGCATTCTCATCGACCCACTCAGCGATGGTTTGAATCTCCCCCCTCCCCCTCCCCCCCCCCCATTTTCTTCGTACGGCACTATTTCAGCATTTTCCTCCGGAGGGATATGGCACGGGCAGCTCGCGGAGCCGAATTTCAATGCGGCGGCGTTTCAATCGCGCCTGTCGAAGACGCGGCACCGAGAAGCCGCTCGTTCCTCAATTGGCCACGATCGAGGGGTTGCGCCCGACGCGTTATTCGCGGCGGGAACGGGTGCAGCGTCAGCTGAGACGACGGAACGAACCAACGGCTGCGGGGACGATTTAGGTACTTCATTTCCTTTAGATCCGTTATCCGCGCGCGCCAGCTCCCCCGGCCATTTCCCGGGATTAATGGAGCAACTTTAATGAAACGACCGCGTCTGCACGCGGGTAACAGCCGCCCCGGAGCTGGACTATCGTGTACACCGTTTCAGCGCTTAATCGCAACCGGGCGTACCGCTCGGCATCCGAAGAAACTTAAAATTCACCCGGCGTCCGCGCGTCACGCGTGACAGCGGCGTTGCGAAACTTCTCCGGTCTTATTCCACTCTGTATCGTCGCTTTTCTTTCCTCCTCGTGTTCCGGGGCGGGGGCGCGGGGGGGGGGGGGGGAAAGCAAATACGAGCCCGGAACGCGATTTCTTCGAAGAGCCACGTCCGCGCTCCGTGTATCCGAGGAAAATAAGCGCGAACGTGGAGCTCGGTTTCATTAAAATCCCGAGTAATTTAGATCTGCCGTCAGATGGTCGGGCGTCCGAGAAGCTCCCCCGATCGTCCCCGCGGCGAACGGAAGCTGGAACGATCGCCGCACGCGTGGCCAATCCACGCGTGCCGTTCGCCCTCCCCCCCCGGGGGGGGGGGGGGGCGCCCCGTTGCCGACAACCGGACGAACCGTCGTCCCCCGCGATTCGAACGCGATCGTGTCGACGCGAATACCCAGCAACGGGGGCGAGGAGAGTTCCTAAACAAAGCGGCCGGCGGCGGTGTCTCAGCGAATGCGCAGCAGCCTTCTGAAAGCCCTCCTGTAGTCGAGGTTGAAGATCGTGTAGATGAGAGGGTTGAGGGCGCTGTTCACGTAGCCGAGCCACGTGATGAAGTAGACGATCCTGTCCGAGGGGCAGCAGGCCGGGCAGAACGGCACGATCACGTACATGAGGAAGAACGGCAGCCAGCAGACGACGAACACACCCATTATCACGCCCAGGGTCCTCGCGGCGCGTCTCTCCTTCGACAGGGAGATCCTCTGCCGTTCCTCTATGAACTGGTAGACCGTGGTGGTGGTCGGAGCCGGGCGACTACTGCCGATCGTCCTCCTCGATGACGTGGTCGCGTTCCCTCCTATCGTCACCTCCGTGGGCTCGTCGTCGATCAGCGAGGGCTTGGCGTGCGACCGCGGCGTCGATCTCTCGTTATGATTCGTCTCGGAGCTAACCGACTCCTCGGCGTCGTCCACCTCGCGGTGCCTGGTCGACTGCACCGCGCCCAATCTGCTCTGCCTGGCCCTCTCGCGGAGCCTCCTCCTCGTCGCCAGGAAGATCTCCAGGTACACCAGGCTCATCAGCAGCAGCGGTATGAAGAACGAGCCCAGGGAAGAGTAGATCACGTAACCCTGCCGTCGCGTCAGCTGGCACGGGGTACCCGGCTCGAGCTCCTCGGGCCAGTCGTTCCAGCCAGCCAACGGCGGCGAGCTGATCGCCCCGGACAGCACCCACACACCTGCTATCGTCGCCAGCACCCTCTTCAGCGTGCGCTTCTGCGCGTAGTTGATCGGATCGGTGATCGCCCAGTAACGGTCCAGCGCGATCGCGCAGAGGTTCAGGATGCTGGCCGTGCAGCAGAGGACGTCGCAGGTCAGCCACAGCTTGCACAGGTGTATGCCGAAGATCCATTTGCCCAGAAGAAGGTACGCCACGTTGAACGGCATCACCAGTATCGCCACCGCCAGGTCCGCCACCGCCAGGGAAACGATGAAGAAGTTCTGAACGATGCGCAGCGGCCTGTAGGTGAACACGCTCAGTATCACCAGCGCGTTCCCCAATACCGTAGCCAGGACGAGGAAGCCCAGCGTCAGGGATGCGGCCGCGGCCTCCCAAACCGGCAAGTTTGAACCTGTTTCCTCCTCTGGCGGACCGCAGCCTGTTACCTCGTAGTCTTCGGTCATCGTGCCGCCTGACTCCCCGCTGGAGTTCATGTTGTCGAGGCCGGTCCCTGGAACAATAGGCGCTCGTTAGCGATAGGTGGCTAAAGGATGGGCCTTGAATCGATCTCGTTAGCCAGATATGAATAAGTTTCAATTTCTTCCAATTAAGATTACGCCGCCCTCGGTTTTTAATGATTCGGGGATTTTAGTCGAGTGCCTCTTATGGGAATGATTATCGCGAGCACGGGCCAAGAATGCGGATCACCGTGCAACGGGGAAAAGAGTCTTTTGAATAAAGCGTCGTTGAAATATAGAATGAATAAAGCTATTAGCTCAATTGATGAGTGCTGGTAGAAAACAATGTAACAGCCTATTAGCTAGGGGCAAACAGCTTTGGCTCTTGCAGTGCTTGCAAATTTAAATGAATGGCAGATTCAGTTTTCTCTACGACTAAGAGGTGGCACATACACGGCTTTCTACCAATACAATTGGTTTTTTCATGACTTTGAAAGTTTAAACTAGGGTAAATCAACCAGTGAATGACCGAATTGTTTAGGTTATCGACCTTTGAGATTTATACTTGAATATATTTATGTATAACAACAAAACAATTGTTGAAATTGCATTTAAATTTATTTTTCCTGAAATTTCTATAAAAATAATTACTTATTCTTATAATAATTTAAAAAAGAAGGATTATAAAATGCAAAACGTGTAGAAGTCCAGTAAATGACCGCATACTTTTAATAAAAATTGTACTTATTAATGTTTGCTTAATACGCGTAACTAAAAATATGGGATATTAAAAGTGCAACTACACTCCATTTATAAACATATAATATTTTTAAATTTATAATTGACATTTCTTTGTCTAATGATCATTCACTGGTGTGCAGTCAATTACTGGTTGGTTTACCCTATATTCATGCAAAAAGCAGAAAATTTTGTGATGCATTTGTATACTTAAGGGGTTATGCCTAGTTGGCAAGCGAAGAAAAACGTGATTTTTGGGAATTTTTTGTGGAAAATCTAATGTATATTTTTTCTATATATTTGCCTATTGTAAAAGTACATATATTCAGCAACTCTCGGTGATTTTATTATAGAGAAATATTAAAAAATGAACGAATAGCAGCCACTCTCCCGAAAGCTATTTTTTTTTTAGCGGTGAGCACGATTTCTCCGAGGTGGATCATCTGAAATCGAAAAGTGAAGAAGATTCTGTTAATATATGAGTTTATCTGGTGCGTGAACGAACAATTTTTATTTTTGATGAAAACTCTATTTTTAATTCCCGAAAAATTATCAATTAAAAAATGATCAATTCAAACATCAAAAAATTGTGATTTTGCATTAAACGGCCGCCATTTTGTCTGAAATCTTGAGGAGCGACGTTTTCCACGGTGTTCAATCTCACGGCTATATCATTTGACTTAGAACTAAAAACCAAGAAGTTTTATTTTCTACATGCATAAAACTAGAGAAGTAGATATCGGTTTTGCGATATCTTGAACATATTCTTTGCAATTGACACTTTTAAAAAAATAAAATGCACTTATTCTCCGCATGTTCACCATTTCGAGACAAATGACTGTTTATGGATTTCCATACACACTTCTCTAGTTTTAGGCATGTAGAAAATAAATCTTCTTGGTTTTTTGTTCTAAGTCAAACGGTATAGCCGTGAGATTGAACACCGTGGAAAATGTCGCTTTTCAAGATCTTGCGTATTACGGTTCTACCGTCGTCATTTTGTAAAAAAAAATACGATTTTTTCTGCCGAGAGTTGTATAATAACAGGCATCATATTAAATTCTCTGTTTATTTTATTATCTTCCTAAAAAAAATGCCGAAAATGACTACAATTTTGCTCCGTCCAAGGTGACCGAACTCCTTAAGTGGTACGATATAGGCAACCCTCCCCTATGTACTTTTAAAATAAGCAAATAATTGCATTAAATTACATTAGATTTTCCACAAAAAATTCCTGAAAATCACGTTCTTTTTCGCCTGTCAACTAAGATGACCCCTTAAAGGGGGGTTCTGCCTTGTGAGACCGAAAAAGTAGGTGATATTTGCGAAATTTTTATAAAAAAAACTGTGGAACATATTTATTTGAAATTTGGCAAGTTGTTTTATTGTACTTTTAAGTATTATTACAAATTTGTACGAGGTTCTCCAAAAAAAAATGTGCGTGTATAGATCGTTGATTGCAGAACGTTGAAAAAAAAAACGGCTCGTGCTGGCGTTGATGGAAAGTGTCCTATGGTTTATCTGAAACGCAAGAAGGAAAAGGGATTCTTAATCTGCATGAACATGGCTATCTATGGAACTAGGATTATGGCTGTATGTGTTACCGTTATTTTTTTATTTAAATAATTCCTTCCGATTTTTTGACGAAATTCGAACTTTTTTATCAAAAGGCTGCCATTTTAACAATTTTTCATTTTTCTGAATTGTTCTAGTTCCATAGATAGCCATGTTCCTGCAGATTAAGACTCCCTTTTCCTTCTTGTGTTTCAGATAAACTATAAGATACTTTCCTTCAACGTCAGCACGAGCTGTTTTTTTTCAACGTTCTGCAATCGACGCTCTACACACGCACATTTTTTTATGTATAGCCTTATAAAAATTTGAAATAATACTTAAAAGTACAATAACCTGCCAAATTTCAAATAAATCCGTTCAACTGTTTTTTTTTATAAAAAATTCGCAAATATCACCTACTTTTTCGGTCCCACAAGGCAGAACCCCCCCTTAAGCATATTTAGCAATCACAACAAATAAAATTTCGTATGTACCTAATTTAAAGTGAGGGAAGTTTTTTTCTCTCTCCTGAAAAATTTGATCTTTGGCACTTACAGTGTTTTCTACAAGGACTCCTCAAGTGTCCAGGGACCTACCCCTTCTCCTCTAAAAATTTCCTGTGTCTAAATTGTATTTCTGCAATATTGCAAGAACGTTGCCACCGAAATATTGCACGGCAATATCGCAGCATCGTTCCTGCAATACTGCTGCAACGAAGTGTGCTGTATGGGTACCCCCGAAGTTTCCCTAAAAGCGGCTCGTGGAGCGGGCTAGGAAATTCCACCTCATTTGCGAAGCGGCGCTGCGCCCTCTCCATAAATATCCCTCGGAGACACTTAAAAAACCCTTTGATGTCACTCTCATCGGCATAATTTTGATTCGTCGCAACGTCCAAGTGCCCTCCGCTCCTTTCACCCGTCTAACCGGCTCGAAAATCCCTCTATTCCCTGGCCGCATTCGATGTTGCGTTTCAAAGTAATCGCTCGGTTTGAAAAGCCGCCTGGAAAATAATGGCAGAGAGGCGGAGCGGTTTTTTCAAGTGCCGCGTAAATCCCAGCAGCGTATTTTGCTTTCACGAAGTCCCTCATCCACATCCGCCTGTTTTTCTTCGTCGCGCGGGGCTGGATTTTACACGCGGAAGATCAAAGCGAGCCGGGCCCCACAGCCGCGGTAATCCCCGATCGGTGACATCAGAGTTTCGCTGATAGCCCGTGCGAAATCCCTCTTCCACGCGCGATTTATGCGCCCTTGTGCCGCGCGTCGCGTTTAGTCTGCCGCGACGCTGCCGACGGAAGCGTTTCAGCCCCTGTGAATTCCCCGGCTAACGAGATCCAACGCTCGAGAACCGCTCCTGCAAGATTGCACCCACCTAGAGCGCGGTTACGCGCAGGATGTTCGTTAAGGATAAAGAACACTCGTGTCGCGGTTATAAAGAACCTGGGAATCGAATAAGCGGGCCGCGAAATAACGCTCGTAACAGAGTGACGAAGCTGGAAGAAGGACCCAAAGCGATGGCACTCTCCCCGAGGATAGCTCGGCGGGATAGTCAGCTCGAAAAACAAAGGATTCGAAAGCCTGGGATGCTGTTCAAGGAGTGGAGGGGATTAAAACGATTGTCGGGGTTGTTTTAACGCTCGGCTATTCCCCGCGGCACGTCCAGCACCGACCGACGTTACAACGCGGTTACCATGAAATTCGCAAGTACCTTATCGAGTGAGCACTCGCTTATCCTCCCTGGCACTTTCACCCCTCCCGTCCCGCCCCCCCCCCCCCCTCCCTGTTTATCGCACGGAAATTCCGTGGCATTCGACGCTCGGCCACGGTACAACGAGCCGTTTCTCTCCGCGCGTACACGCCCCTTCGACTTCGTTACGCAATCTCTGCCGCCGCCGCGATATTCGACCGCGGGTCATTAGAAATTTAAATCAACGCCGCGGAACGATAGAAATTTCTGTACAAAGCGTACGAGCATTCCGCGCCCCGCCCCTTGTACCCCGCCGCGGGAACCAGAATCAATTCCGCGGCCTTAGTTCCGGCCCGGTTCATCCCCTGTAACAGAGAAAGAGCGGCGCGGACGTAGCGCGCAGATTGAAAGTATGATTAGCAGGAAGCTAATTAACAGCTGGGAAATATTAACAGACACCAGAGGCGGTTCGCGTTTCACCGATACATTTCAGCAGGCCAGCCACGCCGGAGATTCATTTCGCGGCTGTCCCGTTCACCCTCCGTCGAACTGCAGCCACGTGACAGGGCCGTAATGAATAAAAATCGCGCGGAGACGACGGGGACCCGTTTACGCGCGCTTATCAATTTTATTCACCGAGGAAGCTCGATGCATCTCGATACTCCGGGCCAGAGCACCAATGCGCCAGAAATTCTCGCCAATATTTATAACAGCCTGGTAAATTCCATCTGGCGTTCGTTACACGTTTCACGCCCCCGTATTCCCGCGATACGCACCAGCGGGGAAAATGAAATACGCGATTCGCGCCCGATCGCGCTCCTGGCCGGTCGAGAAAAAAATTCGTTACCGGATATTGCAGTGGCAGAAAACACCTAGCGCCACCCTGACAAGAGTAATGATTCCCCCGGTGGAAAAGGTGGGCAGTTCGAACTTGTAGGACGAGCCGGTATTCGCACGCTAGGAAGACTCCTGCAAATCTGTCGGTCGCAGCTACCCAGGCTGCTTCCATTCGCGGTATAACGTGATTCTGCCCGTTCAATTACAGCCCCTCCGTATATACCTACGCTGCGCGCAGCGTCCTGGATATTCTGCTCTGTGCACAGGTAAAGCACGGGAAACGTGGATGCTCCGGGACGCCTCTCAGCATCGATAAACTGGCGACGCACGAAAAAGGAAATCGAGTCGCCCGGACGGAAGCGTGAGAACTGCTGCAGGATGAAGAAATCCGACGTTTCCCCCCCCCCCTCGATCCCGAAGACCGTCGGAATCCGTGCAAGTCTATTCGATAGAATGAAACCGGGTAGAACGAGAGGCACCGTTACTGCTTTCCGGGAATCAATGGTCCGAGGAGAGGCGCCGTTTCACGGTCGGGGACGTGCCTACATGACTTTCGAATTCAACAAGCCCCTTATCCGAGGCTGTTTTGTTTCGCGAGAACCGTAGGTAGGGTACACCGGCGCGATACCATTATCGTGAGGCAGTCACGCTCGAGTACCGAGGCGCAGAATGCACGTTTGAAGATGCCGGAGCGGCTCGCCATTAGAGTCGAGCTCCTTTGCGTACGCGCGGAAATGTCAATCGATTCAAAGACGCTCGATTAACCTTTCACTTTCGCGGAAGAGGTAACGCGGACGGGGAAGTATACCAAGGAATCCGCGAGCCGCCCTCGTGGCGCGCAATTTCTCGTCATTAACGCTTTCAAGCTCCTGTTCCCAACGGAGGGGCCCCCGGCTGCCTCGCAGCCTCCGTTCCCTTCGACGAGAAAATGAACTTCGCGGAAGTCTGAGTGCCGTGCAAACACGACGACACGCGGGCCATCCCCACCGTTCGTTGTCTTCGTAATTTTTAATACCCTTCGCCCGTCGCTTCCGTCCACGCCCCCCTCGTTTTCGCCGGAAAGATCGATTTCCGGTCCAGACCGTCCGGGGGCCAGGAAGCGCGGCTGCGAGCGACGTCAAGGCGATCTAAATCACTTGAAAGTTGGCCGGGATCGAGGTCCACTCGTGGCCTCCGGATTCCCCCTAATGGAAATCGACGAAATTCAGCAACGACGGGATTGATCCAATCACATCCCCGTGGTTTTCGATATAATTTCATTAAGCGAATAGCGGCGAACGGCGAATCTCGTCAGGTCGCAGAGCGAGCCCGGCTCGCTGCGCGGCAAACGAAACATATTTCTGGGGCGTTTCATATCAAAGGTAAGCAGAGGTGCACGGAGGAGCGAGGGCTCCCGAGTCCGCTGGGATAAAAAGCTTCGAAATGCGCAGTCGAAATGTCACGGTTTTCGATGGCTACCCGCCCGGGGGTTTACTATCCCCGCAGACTCGAGCGTACCAACGAATGCTCGGGCAAGCACTCGGCATTCCAACGAACCCAAGAACGGTTACGTGCAATCGACCGTACAAGAATGTCTGCCGGAACGATATGACAGGAGTGACTGATAGGTTGATTGGACTTTGAGGAATGAGCCGGCGATTGTTTGGTGTGCGAGTGTCCGTGATGGACGGTGGATGAGTAAGAGATTGCAGGAGGGGGTAGCGGCGAGTAGAAGAATAGGGGTAAGGGGCAAGAGGGCGGCAGGGAAATGAAGGAGTAGGAAATTAGTCGAGTAGCGTTGAAGGTAAAGTGGTAGAGTAGGGGAGAGTCGTGCAGTACCGACCACTTTAAGTTTTTTTTTGTTGTATCTTGGGGTAGAGTCGATAAAAATCAGAAATTCGAAAACCTGTTTGTTGTAGGGGTGAAGAGTACAGTGGTTGGCCACCTGACAGTGATTGACATTATTTTGAGAAATAAATGAATATAAAGAAATACCAATGTTATGCCTTTGTTTAATTAACATATTCATATTCCTTGTACTTTCTTGATTCGGATGTAATCAGTATTTCTCTAATCATTATATACTGTGATTATATATAAAAGCAAATAGGATGACTCGGCTTTGCAGCTTGGAAATTACAGCGATTTAATAAAAAAACTATAAGAGTAGAGTTGAAAGTTTGCGAATAGTTTAATGTTTTTATGATATGTATATCTCTCATATTTGGTATATATCGATAAATAAAAGTTGAAACTTTAAAAAAGAATTATTTATTTGTTAAAATTATACATAGATTATGAAAAATACAGGGGGCCAACAACTGTCATATGAATAATGTTGAATGATAGTAATTGGCCGGACGGCCAGTGACTGTTTTTTAACCATGTTAATGGTGAAACAGTAATTGGCCCTCCGTTAAAAACAGAAACAAACACGACAAATACATACTAAATAAAATATATCCATTTTTATTGATTAATTTTAATCTTATTTCTATCAGCAAATCATGCAACGTTTTCTTGTAGGTTATTTTATGTATCAAATAGCGGCCAATCAGTGTCGAACGGATTGGATCATGCCAATAACTATATTTCTTCGTAGGAAACACATTTTTTGTATATTTTTATACATTCTTGATTTTTTTTATAAACTCTATTTATTTTTAGATTATTAGGGGTTTTGCGTATTTATTTATATTGATTTCCATTTCAAATTTACTAAATTCGCATTTATAATTCATTATTTATGTGACACTCTTACTTAAGTGGCCAACCATTGTACTCTTCTTTATTCTATAGATGGAACTCAGTAAGAAGAGGGAAATTAATTTTGTGAAACTTAATATTAAGAACTGATAATTCGCAAAAGTAAAAGAGTTGTAATATTTAGGAAACGAAAAATTGTCGTCCAGTACCGACCAACTATTAAATTAGTAGGCTTTTAGGTCTAAATAATTATCAATGTTAATAAAAAGACATTTAATTAGTACAATACAAGATTTTTTCAAATTTTATTTGTACAAACTCGCAAGTAAAATAATTAATATTCCCAATATTTGTCAAATGATTCCTTGCAAACAGAGATGGGCAAAATTTTTATTTAAATAAAATTTCGAATAACGAATCAAAAACATTAACTTTATTCGTCGAATAAAAAAATGAACTTTGTCGAATAAATTCTCATCGAATAAAAAAAATCAAATTTATTCGTCGAATAATCTAAAGTTAAAGTAACTTTTATTTTATCCTTATTTACATAATTTTTATTTAGTTAGTGGCCAACTCTGCTTGCAAATAACACACTGGATAACTTCTTCATTAAATTCTAGCTTCCTGTTTGTTAAGTTATCATACCTATCCATATTTACTTTATTTTTCTGCGGGAAAAGGTGGAAAGAAGGCTAAATGAACATATTATAAATTAATCTGAGTTGCTAACAGATTGAACTTACAGATAAGAAAAATTTGGTCTCTACTTGTTGACAGAGTCTGTTGATCGGTACTGCACGACAGTTGGATGGTCGGTACTGTACGACAAACACGTGGAAACATTTTAGATCATGGTATATTATGTACAAAAAAATATTGCAAAACTAAAGTCGGTATCAGATATATTAGCCGGTGAGTTTCGTGAGGGGTATTCTCCCACCACACAGTTTGCCTGCCTCGGTGCTCCTTTTCTCAACGTTTTCTGACTCGCTCCCGTTCCATCTCGCTCTCGCCTTCACAGAACAAGAGTGAGCCAGAAGTGGTGGGGATAGTGCCAAGCTTCTGGCGTGTAGGCCAAACCGAGCTGTCAGCGTAGAAATACACACATCAGAATAGGTGTGCGTTAGCTCCGAAAAAATTCAGGACCTTTATAGGTCAGAACATTGATTCTTTCTCGATAGCTTCATCTCGTATTGGTCTACGCATAGCTTCGTAACGCACACAACTATTACGTTAAGAATAAATAACAGCCAAACGGCTAGGTTCAGGCGGAGCCGAGCAGGGTTCCCGTTACCCCGCCATACCCTGCGAGGGCCACGCAACTCCAACCTTTGAGCATATTAACATGTAGGTAGCATGCAATAGGCTAAAATGTAGACGGCGATAGAAAGAGAAAGATATACATGAGGGACACCCTCTCTCTTTCTAGCGCCAGGGGCGGCAGTGTTTTTTTTTTATGTTAAAAAAAGAGGGGGTGTCTCTCACGTATATCTTTCTCTTTCTATCGCCGTCTACATTTTCGTCTATTTCTATTGCATGCTTCCCCCATGTTTATATGCTCTAAGACTCCAACTGATAAATCCACGATCGTCAGATGGTGGTGGCTGATTTCTCCTCGATCGCTGTTCCCGAAAACGAGTTCACCGGCCAATATATCTGATCCCGACTTTAGAACGTTTTATTAAACTTAATAGACTAGAGATAGTACACATAATAGAACAAAATCATTTACTTACACGAGAAACAAAAGATCAGCTTTAAAAAATAACTTTTAACCCACCGAATATCAACGTATACGTTAAATGCCTCAGAACATCGAGAGCAATGGAGTAAACAATATGGCCCCGAAACAGGTTATAGAGAATTGTGATTTTCATTGGTTAATTCAAATAAAATACTAATATCTGGTCGAAGAAGCGAGAACTATCTTCGATCGGTACTGTACGACTCTCCCCTATAAATATACGATAGCGAGGCGTGTAGAGATCCAACGGCAAGGCGGATTGAGCGAAAAATTCCGAGACACAGGCGTTGCCCTCGATACCGAGCGCCTTCCAAAGGATTTCAAGAATTCAAGGAACGATCGCGCCCCGGACTCAGGCCACCACTCGTTGCCAGCGAACCGCGGGGCAGATTCGTACAATATCCGCGGGCCGGTGATGCACGATGAGCACCTGCACCTGGTATCTGCGCTAGTCCGCCCTCCGGCCTGATCGTAATTCACCTGGGGCAACCGAAAGTTTCGACGGACGAT
The DNA here is from genome assembly GCA_947577245.1 of Andrena bucephala. Classification (NCBI taxonomy): domain Eukaryota; kingdom Metazoa; phylum Arthropoda; class Insecta; order Hymenoptera; family Andrenidae; genus Andrena; species Andrena bucephala. Next base: position 116,799,442 of record OX387715.1, read on the forward strand.
TCTACTATTGGCGGTGGCTTCACGTTCGCCGTGTAATCTGGCCGTGTCGAGTATTACCGCGATTTCAGATCCGCCTCTAATTTACTGCCGCGCCCGTGTATACCTGCAGGGTAAATGTCGGCCCGTGGATGTAACTGTTGGAAGCGGAGGAGCACGGCGGCCGGGCATCGATTGGCAGGCTATCGAGAATTTGGATCGCGGTGCAACGACGACGACGACGATGGCGTCGCGATTGATGGCTGCGAGACGAACCCCATTACGCTTCTACCGCGGAAGCTGTTTCAGGGGCGAATGCAGTCCTGTAAGCCAGCCCCGAGGAGGGAAATTAGATTTCACCCTGGCGCAGGCCGAAGACGCGAATGAATTTCTCCGCGGAGGGAATTAATTTGCCCCGCGACTACCCGGGATTCGTTGGGCCTTTGAGGGGATAGAAATCTGCTGGAACTTCGAACTTCATTTCAGCTTCAATTATTTATCAGCCGGAATAAACCAGCAGCGTTGTTCCTCTGTTAGCAACAATCCTTGCTTCGAGCTAACGCCGTAAATATTAATTATGACTGGTACATTAGAGCACTACTCGGTGGAATGTGCAAGACGTAATTTTTGCCGCGAATTAAAAGAACTTAGGGATAAAGTTCCGGGCGAGAATTTACGCCGGATTCATGCATACTTAATCGTCTGCACGGCGAAGTTATTGCTCTTAGAGCGGCGGTAACGGTAAATTATTTAGAAGCCCGGAAACGCGGAATAAAGATGTAACCATGGAGGAGCGTCAGGTGAGAGAATAACTCGTGGCCGGGAGCTTCGTTAAGCCGTCGGCCGTTTTTTCCCTTCCATTACGGTGAACGGTTCAAGTTCACTAACGGGAGGGGCATTTAAGGGAGGAGACAAGGGCCGCGGCTTTTAAACATTCCCTGAATCGCCGTGGCAAAGAATGCCAATGTAACCGGGCTCCGGTATTACGTGAAAATGGCCCCCCGGTGCTTCGAGGCCCTTGACGAACCCGTTTCACTTCTGGTATTACTTGGCCGTCGCATACTTATTGAAAAGAAAATATTCCCGGTGGAATTAAAGTGCAGGCCGCCGCTGGATTACCGGGTAAATCGAATCCCTCGAAACGCCGGCGATCGTCGTGGAAACGATCGTCGACAATTTCCGCGGCTCCGGTCGGAAATGAATTCCGCGCGCAGCTTCTGGATGATCGCGTGCCTCGCGCGCGTTACTTGTTTACAGACGGGCGCCGAATAGGCTGCCGAATATGGTAATTGAAGCGTTAATAGATACCAGATCATCAAGTACGATACCGGGCGGAAACTTTCCATGCGTGTGATTGCGTTTAACTAGTGATTCGCGGATAATTAAGCCGTATGGCCGGCTGGTCGGAGTCGTTTAAACGAGGAATCAACTGATCCGACTTTGCGCGGTGTTGCTGCTAGTAGGGCTGGGACTATTCGAATAATTTAATATTCGAATATTTTACAAGTATTTGAATGCTACGAATAAACTTCGAATATTTGAGTATTCGAATGTTATTATTCGAATACTATTCGAATACTGCTATATTCGAATCTAGAGACGCGGTAGCGTCTCGACGCCAAGTACATGAAAGAAAATACACCTTGTATATGCCTGTCGCTGCCGTGTATCTTTACTCGAAGCACAGCTATTCCAACCTAACCTGAAACTTATTTCATTAATATCTCATCACGCCTGCAATATTTTCTATATTTAATGACATTTTTCTCATGTAAACCGCATATAAGCTTTCGAATAAGACCAATTTCAATAAAATCGGTCCACGCATGACAGAGATATCGTAATATCGTCTCATGGATCTGTCGAAAACGGTAAGATTTTTCTTATGATTCTCCTTCTTCTTCTTCTCCAACCAAAATTTGTCGACATAATACGTATACGCGTTACACGCACACCTTCAGCCAAAAAGAAACTAACACATGTTTCGTTCGTCGACTCTCGGTATGCGATACACGCACACCTTCAGCCATCAGAAACTAACACATGTTTCGTGCGTCAAACGCTACCTTCACTATGCAATCGACTCCAAATTTTGACAGCTTACAGTCAGGTGAGCCTTTAAATTATTAAATATCATTACATTTTTAAACATAAACGTTTTTGTTAAACATACAATTTGCAGCTTCGCTAGAGTTTTCTGGAATCCCCATAAAAAAAAACATAATATAAATCGGATCAAATTAAAAATTATCTGAAGTCATTTCCTATGCAAAATATCTTTGTAAAAAGAAGTGAGATCCCCCAAAAAAACTTTGAAAAAGTAAAAAAATTACGCCAAGTACATGAAATCAAATAAATCACAAAAAAAAGAAAATAATAATAATAAATACAAAGTAAAAAAAGATGTGAAATCAGAATGAGCTGCAAGTACATAAAGGTGCTTTCCCGCAGCGTGCAAAGGCGACACTGTGTAACACAATAAAAGACAAAAAAAAGATGTCCGCGGCCTGGAAGTCAAATACTTGGCGTGGCCAGGCAAGGTCATAGAGTTGATGAATAAGAATTATTTAAAAACGCAAAATAATGAAAATGTATACTTATTGACAGAGTTTTAAATTGACAAATTATCTGAAAGCTTGTGAGAGGAAAGGTATCGGTGTCGATGAATGATCTTAGAATTATTTTAAAACGCAATATAATGAAAATGTACACATATTGTCAAGAGTTTTATATTGATTATTAATTGAATTATTAATTAAATTGTCAAAATATCTAAAAGCCTGCGATAGGGAAGGTGCGGGTATTGGTGGTCTGAGAATACCTTGCCTGGCCACGCCAAGTATTTGACTTCCAGGCCGCGGACATCTTTTTTTGTCTTTTATTGTGTTACACAGTGTCGCCTTTGCACGCTGCGGGAAAGCACCTTTATGTACTTGCAGCTCATTCTGATTTCACATCTTTTTTTACTTTGTATTTATTATTATTATTTTCTTTTTTTGTGATTTATTTGATTTCATGTACTTGGCGTAATTTTTTTACTTTTTTAAAGTTTTTTTGGGGGGTACTGCTATATTCGAATACTATTCGAATACTGATGTATTCGAATAGTATGGTGTGAAGTGGGTCAAAATTAGCTTATATGATTTCACCCTGACAAATGAACCTAAAGAACTTGATTTATAATTCACACCATACTATTCGAATACATTAGTATTCGAATACTTTAATATTCGAATAGTATTCGAATACATCAGTATTCAAATACTTTAATATTCGAATAGTATTCGAATACTTGGATATTCGAATTATATTCGCCAAATAATTGAGCAATTGAAGTATTCGAATATTCGAATACTGAAAAATTCGACAAATAGTCCCAGCCCTAGCTGCTAGGCGCGGGATCTGGCGGCACGGTAGAAAAAGGGGGGGATAGAAATGTCGATCGCGATATGATACCGTCGGGCATTTAAGCGGACGAACCGTTTTTTCGGGTCTTTAAACAGAACGGCGGTATTTAAAAAGGAATTCGAATGATGACGGGACGTGGAGGATCTCCAGTTCCGCGTGATCGAACCGGTGAAATATTTACCGGCGCGGTGGTTATTCTTCTGGAACCCCGATGGGAACCCAGACGGTGGCGGTTAACCTTCATCAACTGGCGCTGTAGCTGTGTCGGATATTAATTAAGTTAATGGAAGGGACGGAGCAGCGCCGTCCGAAGCGTTCAACGCAAATACGCCTTGATTTGCGAGTCAGACAAGCCGCGGGAATGAATGGGGCGACAGGGCTGGGCGAAGGTGAAAAAACTAACCCCTCACCCAATTACGCCGCTCTTCGTTTTTCCCTGAAGGGATGCTGCCCCGTCGGGAAACCGTCCCCAGAGCGAGCCACGCGAAGCGTCGCGAATTTCATTCCCCTTTATTGGCACACCTGCCGAAAGACTTTCATCACAGGTGAATTCCACGGGCTCGAACCACCGATCTGATTTACATAGACTCCTGTCGGCTAAAGAGTGACTCAAAAACGAGGACTTCTTTCGCCTCTTTTTGGTCCCATGATTTTGCAACTGAATTTTATGCCAAAAGATACTTTATGATGAGACATCAATCATACGAAATTTTCAAGTTAAGGTGACAATTAGTTTCTGAGATATGGGAGGTCAAATAAGTGAAATTTCGTTAACGCGTCAGCGACTTTTATGTTAGTCTGATAATTTAAACAATTATTCCCAGGGGGTTTGCTGACCAGATTTTCAAAATTCACAATGGCCGATTTAATATGGCGGACCGAATGTCTAAAAATATTCCAATTTTCATAAAACTTTGGTGCAATATTCGTAACGTAAAATGTTATAAAATGAATTTTCGAAACTAAAGTAGTATTTATGGTTTTAATAATAATTATTATCAATTTTGTGGAAGCTGTGTATTCTGATTGATAAAATATACCTACATGTTTACTTACGCCGGTGCCCGCTGAGGAACTCTGTACATATTAGCGATATTCTCGAAATAGAAGTTATGAATTTTTTAAATCTACGTTCAAATTCGTTGTTAGCAGTCAGCAAACCCCTTGGGAATAATTGTTTAAATTATCGGACTGGCATAAAAGTCCGTAGGGCTTTTCATGGCAACACTAGTACCCAGTCATTTGACGTAAACATCGCTGCGGTGTCATTTGCAACAGAGTAGTAATCCGTGGTTGATGTTTTTCGGCAGTAAAAGAAAAATTTTCATTGGTTTTCTATGTCGTTTTTTGAGATCAAGATACAATATACAAAGTGTTAAAGTGGTACGTCATTAAAATAGATGTACTAAACTGGAACGAAAATACTTAATAGGGAAGCTTAATTGATTATTTTCTTTGCTTTGAGGTTATTTTAATATTAAACTCACTTATAGTCTTAAATGGAACAGCATAACAAGTCTTAAATGGGACGACCGCTTCATGGCTGTCTCTCTCATACACATGTACTACTGGACACTATATGTATTTTACTTTCGTGTAAAGTTATTATTGTATCATCAGATATACAGTGGCGTGCAAAAGTATTCGGCCGCCCTTTAAAATCGCATATCTTTTTTAAAATTAATCCAAACGACTTGAGATTTTTTGAGAAGCTAAGCTAGAGGGATTAGTTTGCTAAATGATGTGATTCGTCGTTTTGAAAAAATGCACTTGGTCGGAATAGCAAAACAAATAGTAAAGGTCGTTTTTTAAACTTTTTTTGTGAGCCCTTGATGAAAATTCAAAAAGCCCGTTTGTAGATTTAACTAAGTTATATACGTGTCTAAAATTTCATCAAAATCGATTAACGTTGCTCTGAGTTATGAACGCTTAAAGATCGCAGAATAAGGTCGAAAATCGCTGATATCGGGAATTTCGCGGTTTTCTACCTTATTCTGCGATGTTTAAGCGTGCATAGCTCAGAGCAACGTTAACCGATTTTGATGAAATTTTAGACACGCATATAACTTATTTAAATCTACAAACGGGTTTTTTGAATTTTCATTAAGGGCTCACAAAAAAAAGTTTAAAAAACGACCTTCACTAAAAGTTATGCGATTTTAAAGGGTGGCCGAATACTTTTGCACGCCACTGTATAGATGACATTGTTTTAAATTATCAATTATTAGTTGATGGCGTATTGTTTCAAATTTAACAATTAATGAAGTGACTATTCAAAGCGACAAACTTTATCGTCAAAAATTGATAATAAAATCTTTAATCTGCAATATGAAAACGTACCTACCTATTTTAGTACAATTGATCTCATTTGTGTTCAAGTAGAATTTAATTCTGAACTATTTTATTATTTACATGTACTTATATTTACCACTCATGGGTATTCCTATGTTGAACTTAGTTTGTAAGACATAAATTTTATAAAAAATATTACTTTATAACTAAAGGAAGCTGCTAAAGCATTAACGATATGTCACACTCTATGAAGATAGTCAAAAGTATTGATGATTTATAGTACAACGAGTTAATTTTTTCATAGATTCCATTGTTTTGAATCATTAAGATTCACAATTATAATTGTAATACTTAATAAGTTTATTTTTATTAACGTGTCCCTTTCATGACTTATAATGTCTCATTTAAAACCACCTAGTCGTAAAAAGGACATTTCCCACTTATTTGAAAATCGAAGATTTTCTTATTTTCTATTATAATTTATTAGTTTGTAATATATTTTTATTGAAGGGAATTAAACAGGCTTTCTATTGCTGTACTTGTTTTTTAAATACCTATAATGACATTGTCAGAAATGGACGCTAAACAAAAGTGTCTCTGTTACATCAAAGCGTATGAACTGACGCGTTAACGAATTTTCACTTCTTTGACCTCCCATATCTCAGAACCTAATTGTCACCACAACTTGAAAATTTCGTGTGAACGATGTCTCATCATAACGTATCCTTTGGCATAAAATTCAGTTCCAAAATCGTGGGACCAAAAAGAGAGGCGATTTCTTGGGACACTCTTTCCGAGCTTACCACTAAAAGTCAAGTAAACTCTCTGGAAATTCAATGTTCTACGTCTTATATGAACATTCCTTATTAGGGTGTTTCAATTTTCCAAAGGAGCTATTTTCATATAACTTTGTCTGCTCCCTTGATTCTATTCATCTAAGTGATCTGTATGCCAAATTTTAGGCAAATTTAAAAATATTTAGGGGTTGCACAGTTTTATCACTAAGGTAGGTCTAAGGCGGTAGTAACACTTTGGCTTGGGAATACGATTACGCAGAAACTATTACATTTATAATAAAAACCCTTATACGGAAATGTTACTTACTTATCTGACATTATTGAGTCACAACAGTTTCACTGTATGTCATGTAATATCAAAGTTATTAATAAAAAATGAGAAGCGGGGTGATTTAGCCCTAACGATACAGTGTAAAGTGTTGCAACCGTATCTGATCTCGGGTCGGTTGTAACACTACATGGATTCTATTTAAACAAGACAATATTATTCGCTTTCTTTGACACTATTCAACCGATCCCGACTGCCGCTGTTACAATCGCCCCCGACCATGCTTTTGAACTTCAATTATAAATTGTGACTAACGAGACCCTTAAAAGTGCTAGGTAACGATCGGTATTAGTTTAAAAAAGGTCAAATTACAGATTAAAAAAACGCACATACTTGCAAAGGGAGTGTTTACATTAGATTCATAAGTCAGTAAGAAAAAGTTACTTTAGAGTATCAAAAAGTTATTTTGTCCACTATCCATTTCTATTGCGTATCTATACTGCTAGGACATTGATGTGTGTATTCCAAATGTCATTGTTTATCATATGTATATCTAAAATTGGTGCTAATATTCGTTATATGTTTTGAGATTCAACATAATTTATATGTGTTACATTTGCCCCCCTGTTACTACCGCCCCCGGTCCACCCTACATATTTTCGCTTTTTCAGGTTTTAAAAATGTGGCTGAAATAATAAGGTACAGAATTTTTATAGGTGTGAACAATAATACCAGTAATAAAATGTAAATTTATCTAAGTGTAAGTCTTCTCTGAAGTTTAGTTTCTGTTTTATGGACTTGAGAATAAAAATAATTATCATTGGAAACCGTGTTTCCTTAGCCTACTACATATTATTTAGTGTGCAAAGTGTGCAACCTCTAAATATTACTCAATCTTCCTAAAATTTGTCAGAAATGTTTTTTATATTAATAGGAACCAGGACATGCGCAAAGTAAAATAAAAAAATATTATTTTAATTTTAACCCTATAATAGGAAACACCCTATCCCTTATCTATTTAATACAGATCATCCGCAGGAATGAGAAAAAGAGAACGAATCCCCAATCTTTCGAGCAAAGCCAAGATTCTCAAGCCAGCTAAACTTCCGTTTCCAAATATTCCCTCGCCTTTTTCTCCAGCTGTGTACACTGCTTCGTTTACATTAGCGTTAACTACCGCGTCGGATAATTGCACCCCGAAGTTTCGCGAATGCTAAGGGATTAATACGACGGGCCGGCACAATGCAATTTCAATACAGCACCGTGTAGGGGCAGAACAAGGAGCTCCAGCTACGCATCCTTTGGACGTGGACGCTGCGAGGAGGACAGGGGCGGATGGCGCAATTATCCTGGCATTAAAAGGGAAGCTTTGACAACTAAAAGTTTCTCACGATGATATCCAGCACCCGGCTCGTCCCCGGTGCCGAGGTGTCCGTTTCATTTCCGACCATTCTGTTCGAGGGACAACGAAACCGTCGGGATCCTGCTTCTTCAGCCAACGATTCCCGGAGGATCAGCCCCGAGGATACGAGCGAAATCCAAGCCCCGGCCAATTCGCCGAGCTACTACCTCTCCGCTCTCATCCCCCCCGTTGCTCTCCGCGAATCCTCCGCGCGAAAACAGGCTCCCCTTATTTTAGGAAACGCGCCGGATAGAAATTCGGCGGCGAACCGCCCCTCCTCCACCCCCCCCCCCCCCCCCAGGGTCTTTCGCGACGTGCTTGGGGTCAAATCGTCGCGCTCTAAACGCATAAATAATGGAGACCGGCGCGCTAGCGGGAAAGGCAATGAAGCGATTTGCCCAGGCCGTGTAAATGCCGCGCGGCGGTGATTCATGACAGTCAGAGATCATGATCAAGAATATCGCAAACAGAGGGAAACGGCGGGGCGCTGCCCTCCGGCGCGCGGCGGAGGCTTAACGAAACGCGTCCACGCGATTTACGAGCAGCCTGATATATTATGCATGATAAACAGACGGATGAATAATGCAGCGTGCAATTGGCGGGAAAAATGGGCGAGAGTAAATCGACGCCGAAATATGTTCGCCGCGGTTCTTGAACGGGGATGACGGCCGTGTATCCGCGAATTATGTACAGATTCTGCTCCCACGTTTGAAGGGTCGCAGTAGTACGTGCCCCCGGGGCCGGGGACTCCGTAGAAGCGTCCGTTCGGAACTAATAACTTCGGAATCAAGTTCTAATACTCCCACTGTCTGCACAACAGGGTGCGCGGACGAAGGAGCTCTGCAGCTGACAATCAATCCATTCTTACTAATCAAGTTCCAGCAGCCGATATCCCATGGGATAGCCTCCCTTTAACGCCACAGCTACCCCCGAAATCGGGCGGCCCGGGTACACCATGCGGAAGATCCGACGGCACGTTCGAAGCATCGCTTTCGTCACGCTCCACGTCCACCAAGCTCAAAGTATCCAACTTTTCAAGTACGACCCTTCGATCGATTCGGGGGAGGGGGGGGGGGTGGGGAGGGACGTCAACGCCGAGCACGATGCATCCGCTCGCTGAAAGCGGGGTTAAAACGTGGCCGCGCGAAAAACCTGGCGTGAAGGCGGGCCTCGAGTGAAAACCCACCCTGTCGAATGTTCGTGCATCTGGTGAACAGGATTTTAAGGGCGGCAGGTCGCGTACAAATTTACGGTATCGCTGGAAACAATGTCGGCGCCGCGGTCGCGACGCAGCGTGTACTCATGATAATTGTGAAAAGCAACTGAAACGTCACGAGGCAGCCGGGAATCTCGGTTTTTCGGACGGAATAGATGGTCGCGCGATAGGGGGCGGATGTGTAGTGGCGACGTTGAACGATGGAAATGGGATTCGTCGGGCCGCGATCACGTTCTGAGGGCCCTTTGCGACCGCGGCGTCCAACTATTTACGAATCGCTGGGAAACATTGCCAATTAAACAGTGCGGCGGGCACCCCGGCTTGTTTGAGTTGATTTATCGCCGCGGGGCCGCGTTATGAATCAATCAGAGAGTTCGCCGGCTGGTGGGGGGTGCAGGACGGATCCTTTCGGAGCGCGGATCCTACGGGCAGGATGGTTACCGTTGTTCCTAACGAGTTGCATCGGCCGGTTAACGCGCTCGAATCACGAACTTGGCGGAGCTAGGGCGGGGATGGTTTACGCGGGCGTGTATATGTATACCTACAATTGACTCGATAATTGGTGTCCTGGCTAACGAGGGAACTACGAGCGGGCCGACCAGCGAATTTTGGCCATGGATTCTGTGAATACCGGGTAGTATTTCGGGTGAGTGGCACGCTCGGTGAAATATTAGGCTGATGCGCGTGAAGCGTCGTTTGTTCTTTCGATGGAGCTCCACCGTTGTGTAACGTTCCCGGGGCTTCCTGTATTTAAAACCCTCGGCCTGCCGGATCCACTTGCTTCCCGATTGCCCGGCCAGGAGCAGCTATTACCGAATCCCGACGAATTACTGCCGTTAGTTTTCAGCGACGTCAAGCAGCTGTTGCAGGGATAATTATCTATCTCTAACACCGACGGCCACGAGCCTCGGCCGCTGTTAGTGCGCCGGGAATTAAATGGAAAGAGTTACTATGTCATTCGGCACAGAGTTCTCCGAGTACCGTCGCTGCATGGAGCCGAGATACCTCGTGTGCTTCTTATTTAACGCGGGCTTCGTAACGAGAGGCCACTGGGCTCGGCTCGTTCGGCTTTCACAGAAACGAGGCAGTGGTTTGAAAGATCCTATCGTGTTTAATTAACATGGAGCTTTTCGGGCGGATTTTTAGTGCGCGCTGTGCTGAAGCTCAGCCTTCAATAGTTCCACCTTACTTCTGCACGCTAGCTTCACCCTTGAAGGAACACCTCGCGCAACGATCGAATATCGCTTCGCTTATGCTGTCGTGCAGGGAAATCCACGGGTATATTTATGATTATATATCCAAGTTCAGGCGAAGAAAATGGAAGATGCTTGGCTCTGCGCCGCACACTGGGACGACGCGTACAAATTCCCGGGCGTTGGCGAAAATATGAAGTACCTTTTTTTATTCATATAATTATATTAGCGTTATCCTTGAGTACTAATGGACACGAAATTATGAAAAAATAAACTTTTTAAACATTTTAATTCCCGAATTCTTAATAGTAAATACGTTCACTTCTGGAGACGGCTGTAATATGAATGTAAATAATTAGTATTAGAATAATGAAAAGAAATTCTACCATCATACTACACATTGGGGTTGATTGTTAAGATGTTTATGTGAAAAAATCCAAAATTGAATGATTTTATTTATATTTTTCAACCTGTCAAAAAAAAAATTGTTTCTTGTCGATTTAAAAAAATGTCCAAAATTGTCCAAAAAAATTTTTATACACATATAATCACTAAACATTCTAGTTTTAGAAAATGCAAACTCCAGCTGCGCCAACTTGCGACACTGAGCAGAATTAATAAAATTGTGTACGCATGTGGAACGAAACGAGTAAATATGTATCTAGACATTAATTTTCTTGTACCCGATTGATTATGTCTTTATGATGTCTTTATAGAAATGAATATAAATATGATAAAACGAACCATAATTCATAAAATTAGGTTATTATTATTGAAGTTAGTTAAACCTTAATAAATAAACGGCGAAGCATCGCATCGCTTTCTTATTTTCTTAAAAAGAAATATATGTTTTAGAAATAGATTTGGGCAGTCGAAATTATGATCAAACGTAATATTTATATAAAATACTGTACATAAATTGACACAACAAAACACACTTTTCAATATCTGTAGTTATTTCCGTCTCCTATAAATACTGGTTCTATATAGATTCGTTTTAAGGCTTGCCGGTTTCACTGTCCGTGTCGACATCACATTCTGGTGTGTTCGGAAACAATATTGTTATTCAAGGAGAAGACAAATGAAAGGAGTACAGAAGAATCGGTGGATGTGGTATGCTCTCAACAAAGTGATTTGGATAGTGCATCGGAAACATTATGAAAGTATTTTTGTAAGTAACTTTTCTTATTAATATCACTATACGTATTTATCTTCGATATCTGTTTCTTGACCGGTTATTAGTTCAAGATCAACAAAAAATGACAAGAATAAAATAGTTTATAAGTGTAATATTTATGCAAATTTTGATAAAGATATGATAAGTCACATACAAGAAGTTTGAATGTCCAGCAATTTATACGTTTCGTCCCACTGTCTGTTTTACTTTCCTTTCTCATATTCATTTTCGCAGAAAATAATAGTTCATCTCCTGGAGCCCTTTATATTTGCACCGAAAACCAGACAAAACTATTTTAAAATTTGCTGAATTTTCAAAGTCTCATATCTCTGCTAAAATTCATCCAAAGTTTATAAAACAAAGACCATTTTAAAGTTTGAACTTTCTACTTTTCGACTCGTGAAATCGCATTTATCGAAATGGGTGTCCAGGGGGTAAAATCCGCCCTCAAAGAAGAGGGTGCCAAACTGCAAAAATTTGTTGATGTTTGTCAAATGCTAGAGAGTGCAAACAATATTCTTTGCAAATTTTTATGTCGGAAAGTATGATATTTGCCTTTAAAGTAAGTTAAATCTCATCAAAATAGGATGTTTTTTAACAAAGATACGGCCATGTCGAGAGATGTGTACGTTGCGTCCCACTGTGCGCCGCCCAACACTTGTAGCTTACCGGGCAACGTTCTCGATCTTTTAAGGGGTTAGGACACAGTAACAAGCCAAGAATGCAGACGATTTTTAAACGACGATAATAAGAAAAGTAAACAATTGTACGCCGTGCAATGTCTCCATTTAAAATGTCCTTTTTTCCGGATGGGCAACTGTAACAACCCCAAAAATGTCATAAACTATGACATATTTCCTAGGCATTGACGATCCAACATTTCAATATTTGCGAAAATTGACAAAATGACCGATGTTTGAAAAAAAATGATCAAATTTCGACAAAAGTGTGTGATCTTTTTGTTTATATTTTGTACAATAATTAAAAAATTCAAAATGTTGGTTCGTCAATGCCTAGGAAATATATTATAGTTTCTGACATTTTTGGGGTTTTTGTTACAGTTCATCCGATTTGCCGGAATCCGGCCCACCAGTTGGCCATCCGAATGAAAATGGACATTTCAAACGGAGACATTGCACGGCGTACAAATGCTATTTTGTAAATATTATATGCTTTTCTTATAGTTCATAATATAGCGAACTAAAACGCAAAACCTTATATCAATCGATTGTTTACTTCTCTTATGATCGTCGTCTGAAAATCGTCTGCTTTCTTGGCTCGTTACTGCGTCCTAACTCCTTAAATACTGTACGAGCCACGGGTACACCGTGGATACCGGCTGTATTGTAATTCTATCCCTCGGCAACCCCTTAACTTCCTGTACTTATTTCCAGCAACTTTCTTTTCGTTTATCGCCCCGAGAGAAAACTTCCCCCGCGTGGGAAGAGCCCTCGCTGGATAACCGACCTGGTATACCGAGGCACAGCCTCTTTATGCTCCCGGATAGGAAAGTAAAGTAACCGGGCTTTGTCGCGGACGTAAGCAGACCATTTTCACGAGCTGCGTCTCGCGGCGGAGAAAGTTCGCGGATCCTGACACGCGGAATTTGTTAAAAGAACGATAAGTCACGTCCCGGGCAGCTGCAAGAACTTTCGTAACTCGCCGCGGACATTATAAACTGTATGGGACAGTCGCAATTCCCCGCGCAACGGCTAGACACAGATGTTCCAACGTCCAGAGGATATCCGCCCAGTAAAAATGCATCCCCTTATCTCTGCGCGTGGTTCTGGACGATACGACACGGCGCGCCCGTTGGGCCCGTTGCACGCCAAGAGTTGGCGAACAGGGGAGGCGTCTCCCTGCCTCCGGGGGCGAAAGAACGTGAAAATAAACGGGAAATAACGAGGACGAAGCGCCGAGTCCCGAATTCGCCATGGTGGAAATCTCGCTTGCACTGCCGTTCCGAAGTACATATATCAGGACACCTGCTGTATTTGCAGAAAATGTGATATTCGCTGTTTGCTATTCGATACTTTGCTATTTTAATTTAAAATACCGAGTGAAGTAATATTTCATCAGAGTTCTTCGACAAATTTGCTGCGTTCCGCGCAATTATTCCACACGGGGTAGGTGTCCTAATATATTCATGAACGGCAGTGTACATCAGAAGCAGCGATTCTTCGCGGTCTCGGGACCGGCGTTCAAGTTCGCGTGAATTATCCGAAAATTCCCTGCACGTGCCCCGGTGGGGGCAGGTTTCATCGAGCACCGTCAAGCGTGAGATAAGTCCGTGCATAATCAATGCATTCCATTTCGCGTGGCCTGGCGTGATATGGCATGGCCTAGCGTGACGTGGCCGACTATGATTCCTGCATTCGTGCACTTCCCAACGTGATTCCAGGCCGCGAGGGTCGCCGCGCAAACTTCAATCTGCGAGGGGAATAGGGATTTTCAAGGACTACTTCAAACTTTCCGAATCCCGGCCGGGTTTTCTTCGTCGCGCAATAAAAGTCGCTCGCGGGGCTAATTACGGCTCGCCTCGGCCCCTGGATCAATCATAACACGGCCCTGTTATTCCCTGGCGCCAAGACCGAGCGAAATTCGTCTGGATCCGCGGCTAGCTTTCGCAGCTTCGTGCTAGATTCCAGCCTCGTCCACGGGAGCTCTGTTAATTTTAATGTTTGCAAATGGAGCGAGAACGCGCGGAGGGGGGCATCATGAAACATACGCGCCGCGTCGGCCCTCTTCTTTCATTAATAAGGAGACTGCACAGGGCTTAGCGGAAGTGTGCTCCGACTGGAAAGTAATATTGCCCGAAAGGTTTAACCGTGGATCTTGTTGACGGTTTTTAAACCAGGCGAGAGTTTATTCGGGGAAATTAATTGATCGATGGAAGCAGGCTTTCTCTGGCTCTTACAAGGAGAGTATTTTAGGTGTCCGCCTCCGATCATTTTGATTTTCGGATATGTTATACAGGACCGAAAAATAAGAAATGCGTGTTTTTTTATTTTTCCCCGTTTTCATATTTGGGGGGTGAAAACTGCGTTCAAAGTTAGGGTTGAAAAATCATTTTTGTGGAAAAAATGGACTTTTTGAAAATCTGGTGAGTCAGTCATATTTCGCATTCAAAGACACAAAATTCGTCCATTGACACTATTCCCCTATCTCTAATAGTTCTAGAGATATTCCACAAAAATGATTTTTCAACCCTAACTTTGAACGCAGTTTTCACCCCCCAAATATGAAAACGGGGAAAAATAAAAAAACACGTATTTCTTATTTTTCGTGACAAGACTATTCAGCGTAATTTCAAATATTTAATACTTGCACCATCCATCACAGCTGGCGCGCTCAGGCAAAAAACCGACGCTCGGCTCGCGCAGTTTGCTAATTATCGCGTAATCTCATCCGGGGGACTTGCGTGCGGAGCTAAAGCGGCTTAATGAGTCCCTCGGGGAAGGCAGAAAAGAATCAAGGACAATCGTTTCGATCGTATTAACAACCTCACCGTGACGTTTTCGCTGCTCCGAACGGTGAACAATCTCAGTCGCCTAATTTCCTTACGAACGACTGCCGGGTACAATTTACAGAGTGATATATTAATCGCTTTTCGATTCGACGATTGAGAAAATCTTTTCCTTTTTATAAGGGAGGGAAGACAGCTAGGAAAGGCGCACCGAAGCTGGAAAATATCGTTGGCAAGGACAATTTTACGTTACCGCGATTCGATTCCGAGCTCATCGGGCAGGAAGTTCGAGGTTCAACGAGATACGGGCTCGAAGGCACGGAGGTCCATTTGTTCAAGAAGTTTTCGCAAATCTCCGAAGGGATCGCGGTCCGGTGGGCTGCACTCCTACGCTCTCTTCGCCAGCCCGATCGCGATAAATTTCGTTATCGGAAACGCACCAGCCAGTTTCGACGAAGTTACAAATTACAGTTTACCTTCGCCCAATTACCAGTCAGATTCCGCCCACGCGCCGCGCCACGGGCTCGTAATCGGATGCAATCCGATCTTTAATCGCGTGGCCGCGCGATTAAACACGTACACAGGCCGCTGTTTAAATAGACCGACGCACGTGATCAAATACAATTTCTTTCCTCTGCCTGTGTTAGCTACGGAAGTTGTCCAACGTGCTTCCCGATCCGCTGATTCAATCATCGAACATCCACAGCCCAGGACCTCGTTATATTCATAACCTTCTACTTAGTTTTCAATTTTTAATTCCACTCCAGAAGCGCTCGCCTATACTCTCTTCCTCCCGTCGAACCAAAGTTGTGGCAAACAATTAGCCGTCCAAGAATTCCTCTGTAATTGTGCAACGTCGCGGAAATTCAACGGATCCGCGTCCCGAAATCCAAGTCGAACTGTCGCGACAAGCAGAAAAGGGAGGTACGTAAAAATGTCCTGCAGTAGCTGGCATTGAAGCGGGGGTCTGCCGCCGCTGTGTCTCCTCTATTTTCCTGAAAACCGCGGCAACAAAACCGCCGGATAATGCGGACAGGCCTCCGAGTCCTTGCCGTAAGAAGCACGTTTTATGAATTTCTCCACGAGCCAACCGACTTTCATAAAACATTCAGGTCCGAATGGCGGGCGGGGGTAGGTCTCGTGCAGGCGGCTAGTAGGTACCGTGGGTCTTTCTCGCTTTTCTTCCTCGTCTTGACGAGGAGTCCGATCTCCTCTCCTTTTGAAATTGCGCGGGGAGAGGCGGCGGCGGCCGTGGCGACTCGTATTCGTCCCCGTATTCCCTCGGCCGTAAAAACATTCACCGCCGGTGCGGGCGAATTGTGTTCCCCGCGACGATGCAGCGGAGCAAACACACGGGAGTAACAATTTTTTACGACAACCCCGGTAAAGTGGGCACGAGGCGAGCCGGTATTCCGAGAGAGGCTAGACGGCACTCCGTGCACGGGAGTAGACCCAATGATCCGGCGGAAACGATCGTTCGTGAGCGGCAGACGGATCCGATCTTCTAGACCGTCCTTTCGAGTATCAGCCTTCTTTATTTGGTAAGCCGGATGGGTGAATCGTGGGCAATGAATGTATTAAGTAGGACTATGCGCGGGGAGTGTCAGTTTACGTAGAGGAAGTGCAGAATAAAAAATTACGACAGAGGATGGGAACAAATTAAACTACATAATATCATAGGGAAACTAATAAACTTTCATATTTCTTAGTGTCAGTAAAGATAAAAAACAAAAAGTAACTGAAATTATGGTTTGAATGAAAAATGACAAGAAGTATCGATTTCGTTAAGGTGCAGGTAATTTGGAATACCGATATTCCAATTTACCTTCACTTTATAAACTTAAACAAAACATGTAGATAATAAAATTAGTTTATTTTATGACGTAATCAGGCTAAGAAATCACAATTAAGGAACAATTTTATGTAGATATCTATAAGACAATATTTACACAAATGCTAAAAAAGATTATATAGGTGACAGACGAAACTGACGCGGTGGTAGCCATTACGCGTGAAACAAAAGCGTCGGTAGGCTTTGGAATATTCCAAATTACCTTCACCTTCGGTATTCCGAATTAGCAACATGGCATTGAAACCTAAAATTTCATGTCACACTTTGTATTCTCGAAATTATCGCAAAACTGGCACGGAACCATAGAAGGAACATGCAAATGAGTAGATTAAGTGTTTAACACTAAAGTTTTGACATATTTTAACCATGATTGGAACGATTGAATGCGCGCTGAAAAAGTTTTGCAGATTGACGTTTGCTTCCTCTGCAGATTAAGTCGAAAATGTAAAAATTGCGGTTCATCCACAAATGTCATTAGTGAACAGGTCATTAGCCCCTATAATCTACGGTGTTACAAATTAAATAGCGTTAGTAGTTTATTAGATACTTCGGTATTCCAAATTACCAACAGTATTCCAAATATGCTGCACTTCCTCTATCAATTTTAATTGAATAGTTTAATTAATTTTAATTATGCAGATGGTATTCAGCGCCATAAAAAGAGCAAAGCCGCCACAAAGGGAGGCGAGTCACGCCCTGAGCTGACGCGAGTGTCCGCGAAAAGATACTCGACTCTGTTGAAGAAACTAGAAAGAACTTCTCGCCGAGCACTTTATTTGTAAGAGGATTGATCCTCGATACGGCGACTTTATTGAAAAATAATACTATTCTAGGGAACGTATTGCGGCGAAATCTCGATAAGGCCGATTCACCGTCGATCCTTCCGACAGCGCGGCTCTCCACCCACACCCTCCCCGTTCACGATCCTGAATACACACTTTCTTAAAAAGGATTCAATTTTTTCAATCCTCCCCCACCGGTGCCGTTCCCCATTCCGTGTCCCGGCTTAATCCCGCGATAAGGCTATTAAATCGGATAACCGGCGTTCGCGGAGGGGGATGGAAAGTCGGGGAATCAAAAGTCAAAGTAGGTATCGCGAGAATTAGAAAGCATCCGGGGGACGAAAAATGGGGCAAGGCTTCGGGGTGCGCGTGCACTCTTCCGCAGGGGTGTACATGCAACAGCGAGCCTCTCTCGTCCGTCGAGCAGACGAAGACGAAACGGAGTTAAAGAGAGAAAGGGGGAGTCGGGGGTGGGGAAGGTAAATGCATTGACCCGCTAGACGGTTCTTTATTGCTTTTAGCGGCAGAGGCTCGCGCTGAAGACCAACATTTCCTTAAAACAGAGCCGTGGGTGCGGGAGAGCCTGCGAGCGATTGCGGTTACATTTGTCAAACTGTGCACAGCCAGCCGGCGTGGGGGTGGCATTAAATCGTGATTCCTCAAAGGCTCCTTGTGTACTGGACGCGGCGTCAACATTAGCTTCCATTTTAACGGGTTCTCGGCGGAAAAAGCAGTTTTAAATTTGTCAGCCGTCAAAGCGGCGAGGGTGGGGCGGCCAATACTAAAGCGCCCCGTTTTTCGTGTTTCACGCGGCGCCGGGGAAAGTTGGAACGGTAATTCTAGACCCCGCCCCTCCCCCTCGCTGCCCGACTGCGAAGTCAGCCTCGCGGGGGCTAATTAATTCGCTTTCCATTTGTCCGGGTCGCAGTAAACCATTTCGCAAATCGCCATTGTTTCGACTGTCAGGCTTGTTCATTCTGCCGCGCGTCTCGGACGATAAAGCGAAGGTGGTCTGTTGTCCCGGGGATCAATGGATACCCCCGCGCGTTAGGATCCCAGTGTATTTTACAGGGGTGCAGCTTGCGGCGGGCGGGTGGGTTGGGGGGGGGGGAGGGGGCTGTTTTCGTGGGTCGATACCTTCGAATTCGACGATCGACCCGTTAATAAAGTGACAATGAGCGCCGCTTCGACCGCGGAACGGTTGCCATTCCGAGCGGTCCTGGGGGTTTGTCTTTGTCGTCGTGGCAATCGATAGAGCTTAATTGACTCGAACATGAGGGAGCATTCGTACGTTCGCCGTTACATCGACTTCGACGATGAACCGGGTCACGGTTTCGACTGGTGTTCCGAAATTTTCGAGGGCCAGTCGAGAAGCGCAGCCGGGGAAACTCGATCGCGCGGTTCCCACCCCGTCCCCGATCGTTAATTCGGAAAACCTGAGGAGAACTTTCACCCTTACGGCGTTTCTGCCCTCTGTAGCAATTAGTTGTGCAAATACCGTTTGTAATTAGGATGTTCCCGCAGCTATCGACGGCTCTTGAGAATGCGCCAAGTAGCAAAGATGAAAGGAATTATTATTAATATCACACGGTGCTGTTGATTCGTGGTGCAGGCGAAGAAGTGTGAAAAGTGAATGGAAAGTGTGAGATCAAGTTTCCTGTCAGAGGCCTGCTTCTCGAAGAACTCAATTGTGAAGAGCCCCCGCGCGCCTGACCATTGCTCGGTATTACTACTCGCGCGACGGCTTTTCGCGCGCACTGACTGCGCCACGCTTTAAGGGGACCTTCCGGTCTAGAGCCCAAAGAAATAGGTGATATTTAGGAATTAATTAAAGGAAAACTACTATATATAATTTAATGGGACTTTTTGAATTGTATTAAGGATGTCTTAAATTGTAGAAATATATTTTTTGTTTTATAATTAATCATAGCAGACGGCCCTGGGGAATCGTTAAAGTGAAGGCGTCAAAAAATTCATCCAAATCGGTGGGACCTGTATCTCCAAAAGTTATTATCCGATTCGACTGAAACCTTTTTTATTTTGAAGATTATTCTTCTGGCTAGGGGGGGGGGGGACTAGAAAAAAATACAAAAATTACATTTTTTTTAGAAAATAACGACACTTCAAGTTTGAAATCACTTTTCCCTGTATTTTTCATTATTTTAACGCTTTCGAAAAATATAAATTTTCAATTTTTTGTAAATTCTTCTGGTTCCCCCTCTAGCCAGAAGTATATTCTTCAAAATAAAAAAGTTCCAGTCGGATCGGATAATAACTTTTGGAGATTCAGGTCCCACCGTTTTGAAAACACTGTTTCGAGAAAAAAGCGTTTAAAGTTTTACGTGAGCGCCGAGTGGCCGGTTGTTGCCCACGCATTTGCCGCTACTCAAATGCCTATAACTTCGGGAATTTTACGAATTTCAACCAATCCTTTTGAACACGTATTCCTAAAAGATTGAACATTCGAGAAATGAAATAAAAAAAAATCGACTTTTAGACCGGAAGGTCCCCTCAAGGGGTTGTACCTAGTCAGGCGGCCGAAAAGGGGCGAATGTTTGTGAATTTTTGTTGAAAAAGTGGAAGGATATATTCTTACAAAACCATTTCCACTTAATAGAGCAAGATTTAAAGAACATTTGGTAATTTTTTCGTAGAAAAATATTTACGTTTATAATAAAGTAACAACCCACACCGAAGAAGCCTTTTGAAAAATTTGGTTTTGCGGTGAGCACTTCCATTCGGAACCAGGTTATCTAAAACCGAAAAACAAAAATGATTTCGTTAGTATATTAATGTATCCTCTGATTAACGGAGGGAATTTCCGAAGTATTAATTTAAAACCAAATGGTGGCTATTTAAAGTTGAAATCCTGATTTTTTTATGCAAAATTCACGCGGAAAAATCAGGATTTCAACATTAAATACCCACCATTTGGTTTTAAATTAATATTTCGGAAATTCCCTCCGTTAATCAGAGGATACATTAATATACTAACGAAATCTTTTTTGTTTTTTGGTTTTAGATAACATGGTTCCGAATGGAAGTGCTCACCGCAAAACCAAATTTTTAAAAAGGCTTTTTCGGTGTGGGTGGTTACTTTATTATAAACGTAAATATTTTTCTACGAAAAAATTACCAAACGTTCTTTAAATGTTGCTCTATTAAGTGCAACAGGTTTTGTAAAAATATATGCATCCGTTTTTTCGAAAAAAAATCACAAACATTCGCCTCTTTTAGGCCCTCTGACTCATGTTAGTCAAATTAAAGTTGGGTGATAAACGACAAATATAAAGTAGTATGATACTATGAAATTAATAATAATAATTTCTAACATCATGTATATCTATTTTAAACAGTTCAATGTTAATATAAATAAGTGTAATATGAAAATAGAATATTAAATTGGTTAGCGTAGTGAATTGGAGCAGCAGATCTGACAACGTCGCATTCATTCGGAGCGTCTTTTATAACCAAAATGTCAGAAAAAAATGTTCATATGAATCTGAATCTTCGTTCGCTATTTAAATGTCTAAACATATCGATTGTGCGACGTTGCCATGTTCACTGCTCTACGTAGTTTCTAAAAAATTTGCACGTAAACGTATTTTTTATGGGCATTTACGAAGAAACCATGTGGTCAGTTTCGCTGAAATAAATAAATTCATTTCGTGACATTTCGTTGTACTTTGGTGCCAATTTTGGTACACTATCTTGAATATAGTTTTCCTGTTTCAGCAGAAAAACTGAAACTACAATCCTCTTTTCTCGACTCTGCCATATGCCACTGTGTTAAAATGCATCAACTTTAATTAACAATTTCTCGATAACAATGTGGTAAATCGATTTTAAACTTTGTACAAGGGTTTCTTGTATTCCAAATTAGTTTCGAACGAAATTTGAAAGAATTCTTGAATTTAGTAGATTATTCAGGAACTACCTTAAATACTCCTTAGGGTAAACCAACCAAGTAATTGATCGCATATCAGTGAATGACCATTAGGCAAAGAAATTTCAATTATAAATTTAAAAATTATTATATGTTTATAAATGAAGATTAGTCGCACTATTGATATCCCATATTTTTAGTTACGCGTATTAACCAAACATTAATAATTACAATTCTTATTAAAAGTGTGCGGTCATTTACTGTGCTTCTACACGTTTTGCATTTTACAATTGTTTTTTTAAAATGACAATAATGAGTAATTATTTTTATAGAAATTTCAGGAAAAATAAATTTAAATGCAATTTCAACAGTTGTTTTGTTGTCATACATAAATATATTCAAGCATTAATCTCAAAGGTCCATAAATTCAACAATTCGGTTATTCACTGGTTGGCTTTTCGGTTATTCACTGGTTGGCTATTCCGTTCCCACGGACTATTTTTCCTTTGCCCTGCATTAGGAATTACTAATAATAACATCTCCATTCGCCCCTTCGCGCGAATAACACCCGGATATTCTGAATGCAGTGAAGTTTCTTTTCCGCTCGAGATAGCGCATCGCCGGAAACGGTGTGTTCAGTGAGAAACAAGGGATGGCAAAGGAGAAGAGCGTTACGCAAAGCATGGATAGACAATTGACTGCACAATGGGCCGGATAAAGGGGTTACAGTGACGGCAGTTCCACGATTTAAATCATCGAATATGCAGCGCTCCATTATCCGCGCTCAAAGTGACGAATTAAAGCCCCAATTACTGCTTCGATTAATGACCGTCACTGTGGTCAGGCACACGGGCAGAATTTTTCAAACCCCGGATCCCCCAGCGCGCGATCCTCCTTTTTTTTTTTTTGTTCTTCTCTCCATTCGGAACGGGGGAACCTCGCGCGGCAGCGCGAAATGAAACGGAATACACCGACTGGGCGATTAATCATCTGGTTAAAAAGCTCGTGAGCGAGAGAGGATTAAACGCGGCGAGACCGCGGGCAGGAAACAAGGTGGCCCCTGTGCGGCCCGCCGCGGAAAATTGTTTCCCAACGATTGTATCGACTGGGCGCGAGATCGAAGCCGAGCATCCTGAATATTTTAATCGTGTCAAGCGCTGACAGCGGAATCATTTATGGGCAATCGGGGCAGCGGTGACGTTCCGACGAAACCACGGGCCGAAATTACTCGAACGAGATTACCCCCGCTTTGCCGAGGCTGGGAGCGTCCACGGTGGGAGAGATAGAATTCGAAGCACCCACCCCGCTGTTGTAGCACAGGTGGCAGGATTTCTGACACCTCCCGCCGGTCAGATAGAGAGTTATGGAGACGTTCATAATGTTTTACGGCCCCGAGATACGGAACGGTAATAAATTATGCAATCTTTCGCGCCATTGTTTGCCCAGGGAAAGCGGGACACTGCCGTGTACTTCCTGCTACCGGAAGCTGCATCAAGCACGGCGGTTGTCCGCGCCGTGCTGCCGCGAAATTTCTGAACGTCATGGGACTTAATACCCAACGATACCTCCTGCACAATCCTGCCTCGTGATCGCAGACGCAAATACAGCTTGGAAGTTTTGGCACGGGCATGGACCGGCCACTGAGCTTCAACGTTTCAACCCTCCTGTCAATCTTTTATTTCAAAGTTCCTCGTCGAGTTTCTGTCTGCCTTGATACTAACTTGCTGACTCGCTGTACATGTATTACGACCGGACTGTACGCTGGTAGGTTATATTCACTGATCACTAGAAATAAGCTTGGGCAATTTCGAATGAAACGCTCCCATCGAAGCTCGGACGGACGTTTGCGAGTTTCATAAGAGGTCCTGTTCCCTTCGTCATCAATTTCGAGGGTTCCGAAGGAAATAAAGCCTTCCCTTTTCCGCTACCCGCGGAAGCTCCGCTCGGGAATCCCTCGCCCGGGGGAAATAATTTCGCGGACGACAATACTCACGATCGAATCCAACGCCACTCTCCCAATAGCCGCCGTCCGGTCTTCTCTGTTCGAGGCCCGACCGTCGAGTGTCCGCCGCGCGTCACATTTTTGGCCGTCCGGTTCCGGTAATCGGGCCTTCGATCGGTCAATATCGGCGGCCGACGGGGCCGGGTCAGATCATCAATTCCTATCGTAGATTATATTGCCTGCAACAGAAATGAAAGACCGGAATGACGTCGGACAGTTTCCCGCCGGAAAGGACGGCGGGCAGTTCGCTCGCGGCGGGATTCGCCGATCACGGAATCGAATGTCTCGGGAGGATATCGTTGGACTCTACGCAACGCCCGCCGCGCCGCCAGGATTCACGCGTTCTGTGCGGCTGGCGAAGCATCGGGACAGCGAAAAACTGCCACCGAATCGAACCGTGAACGACTGGAACGGGGGATTGATTGATCACCAGTCGAAACAGATTTCCGTTTCGTAGAATTCAAGTTGCCGGAGTTTCTCCACGGTGGGGCGAGATGGGGGAGGGGGGGGGGGCGGGAGGAGGAACGTTGATAGTAATTATTTCCCAGGTGCATCGCGCTCGCGCAGAATTTCGCCGAGTGTTGGCACG
The DNA here is from genome assembly GCA_947577245.1 of Andrena bucephala. Taxonomy (NCBI): domain Eukaryota; kingdom Metazoa; phylum Arthropoda; class Insecta; order Hymenoptera; family Andrenidae; genus Andrena; species Andrena bucephala. The sequence continues at coordinate 116,823,748 of OX387715.1, forward strand.
GTCAGGTCCGCCCGACGAAAGGCTGCGAGCAGCCCGAGCTCCTTCTCGCCTGTCAAGCGGAATGTTGCGAACGAAACACGATTCGACGCCAGCGATTCGGAAATTTCGCCCTCAACTTCGGCCTCCAGCGACGCAAACGAATAGGATTTGCGCCCCGGGCACCGGGTAGAGGGGAAATTTAATTCGGGTCTTAACCCAGTTCCGGAAGAATGCGCGCCGGAGGAGGGTCCCGAAACGACCGTCGATACGGTTTGCATCCGTTGCAAGGACGTGTCGGAGTGGCTCATATCGACGAGCTAAACACACGGGGAACCCGAACTTAAGTGCCCGACGCGGCGGGCAGGGACCCATGGCCGTCGTAAAACAGAGACGCTCCGGGAAGCCTCTCTTTAACGGGATCTGCCCCGAAATTCCCGAGATTTAATACACTTCCCCGGGCTTGCAGACAGACTTGGAGATACCGCCAGGAAATTAGCACCGTTACGGTAACGTCGCCTTCCTAACTGTGGAATCACTGACTAAACCCGTTAAGTCTGACCTATTTAGATCGCGCGGAGAGAGATACCGTACGTCTCTGTAACTGTTTCTATAGAGATTCGAATGAAGTTCGGGGGAAGATGGAAATACTCGATCGCATTTCGTTAAAGGATTCAGGCAACCAGCAACGGCACTCCGGGTACGTTGCATTTGGCAGACGGCTTTGTACGGAGAAAGGAAGAGTTCACGTCACCGTTTGGTTTACATCCAATCAAAGGGCGAAGTCACCGAAGGAAATAAAGCCATGGGGAAATAAAGAGTTTAAAAATAGGAAGCTTTACGGACAATTTCCCGCTGCTCTTCACTGCCCTCCTATCCCTGGAATAATGGATTGCGAAGTCAGGTATTTCGACTCTTTACGGCCGCTTCCGATAACGGGCCCCTATAGTTTACGTCATCCCAGGGGAAAGGACGAATCAAACTGTCTTTACGACCGGACACACGTCAATGGAACTATTCAACGTCTGATTGAATCCTCGTAAAACCCCTCCCCCCTCCCCCCCCCCCCCCATTCCGGCGAATCCACGGCGAAGCGTAACTTTACAAGAGAATCGCGACCATCCGCCGAGCGAGTTCCGCTGGCGAAGACGTCCGCGGCTGTATTCCCGCCCCACCCGGTCGTTCGCAATTGTTCGCAAGCTGCATTGTTAATTAACGCGGCCCGCATGTTAAACAGGCAATGTCAAGTAATTATACGGCACATGATATAATTCGCGACGGGGCTAGGCCGGCTCTGTACACGCGGTCGAGTAATCATTAATGCAAAAGTCAGGGAAACGAGTGTATATTATTGGAGCGGGGGTGGGCATCGATACTGTATAGTACCAAACAATTTATCGGGTGTAGCTGCGTGCGCGGTGAACGCCTGTAATGTTATTTATATCGCTTTATTGGGAGCGCACGCGTTACGTTTACGGGCGCAGAATTTTCCATTACTTCCGCCGAGTCGATTAATCGCAGCAGAAATGCGGCAAAATGCTCGGAATAAAACGAAAGCGGAGATGGAATTTGTTGCGCGTTGTCGGCTCTGATAACCCGCGGCGGGCATCGACAACACCGTCGGATATCAACTTGGACGAGCCAGCTTGCCATCGATATATTTTTCGGATAACACAAACGCACCGTTGTGTTTTCGAATCCGTGGCAAACGCGCGAAATCACTGTCGCCGCTGGGAGGCTGTCGATGGCTACGCGTGCCACTTGTAACGCTCGCAGGTCCCATTTGCCAATTCGGCCGGCAACGTTTATTTCGAGCAGATCGCCCCGGCGGTAACGAACGCTCTACACTCTGTTCACGAGCAACAGCTAATTGATATAAAGCCACGCGCCCACTGACTTCCTTCGACTTTTACATCGCGATTTAATGAACGCTCTGCGATCCTTTGCCAGCCTTTCAGATTCAATGCAGAAATACCCGGTACAGTGGAGGAATAGGAAAGTTTTCAACTTCAAAAGAAGGGAACACGCTGGAGGAACCCGTGTCAAAAATCACGGACACGTATAACGGTCACGTGCGTCGCGCAGAATTTTTCAGTTCCCTAGCGAGGAGTGGGATCGCTCCTCGTTTCCTGGTTAGCTCCTCGGATCAAAAGGGCCCGCGAGATTTCTGGGGATCCTCTTTAGAAGCTCGCAGCGCGCCTTGCCAGCTCTGGAAATGCGTTTCAGTTTCGGCGAGTAAGGAGCCCCTGTTATTTCCAGATTCCCTTTGATATCTGGCACGTCAGCTGGCGGACAACAGCGCGTTCTTCCGGCAGTACGTGCTCCAGCGGACTGACGCACAGATACAGGACACGCCTTGATCCTCTCGCCGTCGGTCGTTGATCGTTTTCCCCGCGGAACATCGCCCGGCGGCGGGTTGCGAATCGAAATTATCGATCGACGCGCGAAAGGCAGGGCCACCGGCGAGCGAAACGACGGGAAAAACTTGGAATTAAATTAACTCGTCGCCAGCCGTGGGACAGTCGAAACGGCTCCTCTTGGGCCGACGTTTACGTATAAATGTAACGCTTTCATTGGCGCCCTGAAAGCCAGGCTGCAGAGAAGCGCTGGCAGCCACGCGATAAAGCTATTACGGGGGAACGATGTCGGCCTTACGGACCTTCAGCGTTGCATTTGAGCCCGGTCATATTTGTCGCGGGGCGTGCGTCTCATCGCGAGATGTTAACCATTCCGCTGTGCATACATCCGGGCGTCACTGCCGGGTTCCACCGTTTCGCTACGGCGGCGACGACACCAGCTCGATGGCGGGAACGGGATTAGCCCGACAGAAGGGGGCCGCCGGTTCCAAGACAAACTATCGCGCCGTTACGAATGTACCGACGCCAGCGGGATTTCCAAGTCGTCGCCGGATTGTAATCGCGCGCCGGCAACCCTTTCCCGCGTCCCGGCCCGCGGATACATTGAATTGAAACGAGCCAGTGACTCGAGAGGAATCCGTTTGACAATTTTAAAGCCGCCGCGGTTTCACGTATGATTAAACGGGCGAAACGGCCACGCCGCTACCAATACCGTGCCTAGCCCGCCGTGAACGGGAACAATAACGATTTGCGCGCGGTGAAACGACCGCGAAATTATTCGCCCGCTCCCTTCTCGGCACCGGCACTGATATCGCACTTTTTATTTCACGCAATTCCCTGCCTCGATGTTTCCTGGGACCATTGCCCCGCGATAGGGGCAGCGGCCCGGATTCTCCGATCCCGTACCGCGTGTTCCCCTGCCGATAACTGAGAAGCTGGACCTAATCACCTAGCTCCTGCTTACGAAACACCGTCACAGAACTATCGATCGTTTTCCAACCCCGTTCCGAGGACGACCCTCGCCTTCATCCCTCCGCATACCGGGCCGACACGCTGCGAGTTAGGTGCCGCTAGTTGCCCTCTGTTTTTTCGACAATTACCGCCGACGTTCTCGCAGCCTTATCTGCGCGTAATAATGTAAACGTCCCCTTTTGTCCCCGGTTGCCTGAAAGTGCCAACTCCCCGAGTTCCGAACAACGCCGCGCGCGCAACACTCAATCTTCACCCAGGGAAATTACAAACAACACCGACGATAAATTCTCCCCAGCGAAGCCCGTTAGTATTATACTAGCCGGGCTTTATTTGCGTTCACGTTGGCCCACGGGGGTATCGAGATTAGGATCGAGCTGATATAGCCGGGCTGATAAAAACCACGTGCACGGGAGAGGTTTAACGATGTCATTGGTGGCGTATAATAATTCTCCGCGGCGAATCGAACGGAGCGTGGCCCACCCCTCCTTGGAATCGACATCTCAGTCGCCCGTTCAAAGCGATTCACGACCCCGCCGGTCGGTCCTTCTCGTCATTCTCGGCGGTTCAGAACTGTGGCTGGCTTTACAGAAAAGGGGACGGTCGGGCCAGGGTCCAGGGACCGTGGAAAGGCGAACGGGCGGAGAGGAGACGAAGCTGAGGGAGCGTTTAAGCTCGGCGACAACGGCGGCTGCCGCTGCTGGCAAGCTTCCATTGGAAAATGAAATTCTTCGCGTAAAGTTCGACGGTGCCGGGCGGACAGGTTCTAATGGAAACTAACGACTCTCTTGAAAACGAATCGCGGTTTCACTTTGGTGGCTGGCGCCGTTATTCGTCATTCCTCCGCGAAAGGGGAAACTTTCCGAAAGGGACGGACACCTGTTCATTCTCTTAAATACATCCGTGACACACATCTCCAGATTCGCCCTAAGTACAGAAGCTGCGGCCGTAGCTGGTTTTACAAGAGAAAACTCGACGGTGCTAGGGTAAGTCCGAGAGAGATGGTGATAGTTTCGTTTGGAGCCTCTTACAGCCAACCTACTTGAAATAAAGCAACGAAAATGATGTGGAACAAACTCCTTCAATTCTTTGTCTACGTACCCGTTAATATGAATAAACGAAAAATTATTATTTAGGGGGGGGCTGCCTAGAACGGTCGAAACAATGCGATACTTTGGGATTTTTTCTAGAAAAACCGTTACACTTTTATTAATAACTATGCGTCTATTGTTAAGAGTGCGTCTAAAGGACAGTTCAGTATTTTTTGCGTTAAAGAATATTAAAAGATTTGAGAGTTAGCTCGTAGCAAAATCATCTGAAATGAAAAAATCGAATAGTTTTAGATAGAGTTTGAAATTATCTAGGCGCTATCGGGCCTGATTTTGGAAAAATTATTTTGCGATAAAATTGCGGCGCTGCAAAGTGGAACCATCGGTTTTCAACAAAAAAGTCGTTCCTTTCTTGGCGTGTGAAAAAAAAACTAAGAAGAAAAAAGAAATCCCTCCAATAGCGCCTAGATAATTTCGTGCTCTATCTAAAACTATTCGATTTTTTCATTCAAAAAATACTGAACTGTCCTTTAGATGTACACTTAACAATAGACGAATAGTTATTATTAAAAGTGTAACGGTTTTTCTAGAAAAAAATCCCAAAGAAGCGCATTGTTTCGACCGCTCTAGGTAGGCGTCCCCCCTTAAGGGGGGAGGCCACTGTAAAAAATCTGAAAAATCTATTTTTCTTTTTACATTTTCTGAAATACGTACGTTTCAAGAATGCGCTCTCCAAATTTTATGAAGAAATTCGCAAAATTGACGGAGATATGGTATTTTTCGTGAAGCGGTGTCAAACGCGCGACTGAGCCGCGCGGAACATTGAACGCGTTTTCCTCAGAATGCCATTTTTCAACCGCGTTGACAGTCTACAGAGAAAACTATACGTCGAATTAACATGAGCCAGGACGTTTATGGTACGGGAAACCCGTCGCTATTACGTGACGATCAGTTTTTTTTTCAATTTTCGACCTGCTTCTATTTTTTTTTATTAATATTTCCCCAATTTTGTACCCCGAAAACATGATTTTTTTTTCAGTGGTTCGCCATTTTGTAATTTGTTTCAATTTGGGCTTTTTTTGATCGTCACGTAATAGAGGCAGGCTTCTAGTTTCTAAATATTATTGTCTTTTTGAATTCGGATTAACCATATGGCCTGGGCACTGTCAACGCGACTACTTAGCATGTTTTTGCCGCAGCGCAAATTTTGACGAAGAGTATACAGGAAACGGATTTATGAATTTGATTGAAACAAATTTTTTCTTACCCTTCGATATGTACATTATTAACTATACTGAGCAATACATAGATTTACTTGCGTTGTTTGGTTGAAATAAATTCCCGAAAACACCCTTACATTTCGGGCCACGTTACAGTGGTCTGCCCCCTTAATATACAAACTTTACAAATGAAAAAAATGCCATTGCCCATCTCACCCTTAATGTCCGGGAAAGATGGTCGTATGTACCTTTCAGGCTAACAACTTGTGGACGTTACGTTATCACAGATTCTTTCTTGTTTTCGTCTACTTTCGTTTTTGCCCGCTCTAAACTTCTTTGGGCTTTTGCTGTGAGTCTTCTAATCCGCATGTTTGACACATAGTGTGAAATGCTGTGCAATTTTCATGGGCCCAATAACCACATAACTTACATTTTAGCTAGTCTTCTTTTTTTTTTCGTTTCGCAATAATTTTCTCCGCATCCACTGCAATTATTAATGTCAAAGGCTGACTCATGAACGGAATCACATTTATTGCCAAATTTTATTTTTTCGGAGGACTTTTCTTGTTTTAATTCTTTTTCCGCCTTTGCCCTGTCAGTCATTTTTCGAGTGTTAATATGTGTTTGCGACATTAATAATTTTCCTGGTTGTTTGACGCGATTCCGAGTAGGGTACCTTTTGAGCGGCACAGAAACGATATCTTCCAAAACTTAGGTTGGCGTACGTTCTTCATCAATTTCAGCAGCAAGAGCCGTGGTGCTTGTTCGATTCAAGTGTACATTCGGTTTCAAATTAGTAAATTAGATGGACCATACTAGATGGACCGGGGTCATTGCTAGGACCAGGCTAGGCTACACAAAATCAACCTTCAAAATATTACGAAATTACATCAAACACAGCTATGGCCATCTCTCCTGGACAAAAATTGACCATATCGCCCTTAAAGCCCTGGTAAAATAGGGAGGTTCCCAGGTGTCCGCCTCCGATTGCTTTGAATTTTGGATATGTTTTAGAGGACCGAAAAATAAGATATACGTGTTTTTTTATAGCGGCCCGTTTTCATATTTAGGGGGTGAAACCAACCCCCAAAGTTATAAGATTTTCAGGTGTTCATCTCCGATTGCTTTGGTTTTTGGATATGTTTTAGAGGACCGAAAAATAAGATATATGTGTCTTTTTATTTTGGCCTGCTTGAATGTTTAGGGGTTGAAACCACCCTCCAAAGTTCATAAGAATAGTTGGTGCTCGCCTCCGATTGCTTTGGTTTTTGGATATCTTTTAGAGAACCGAAAAATAAGAAATACGTGATTTTTATAACGGCCCGTTTTCATATTTATGGGGTGAAACCACCCCCCAAAGTTCATACGGGGTACAAAAATTGTGTGGAGTAAAACTTGTAATAAATGTTCTTGTCGTCAGTCATGTCGTAAATGTTCTTGTCGTCAGTCACCGTTATTAGGGGGTAACTATGAGAAGTGGTTTCACCCCTAAACATACAAACGGGCCAAAATAAAAAGACAAGTATATCCTATTTTTCGGTCCTCTAAAACATATCCAAAATTCAAAGCAACCGGATGCGGACACCTGGGAACCTCTCCTTGTTAGACTAATCAACGTAACCCCGAATACTTTAAGGTTAAAAACACTGTAAACAATACACTATCGAAAATACATCTTGAGAACTAAAAATATTCAGCATAAATAACACAAACAAGGTGACCAAAATATAGATCAAACATTTTTGAAGCACTAGCTTAAATTTCACAGTGGTTTTACAAACCTTTAAAAATGTTTTATTCCAACGCTTTGAACTAAGAATGTTAATTTCCTATGACACTTTGTACCCACGTCGAGACAGCTCCATCAGGAGTTTCCTTCTAAAAAATACTATCACTGCCCATCTCTCCCTGACTCACCCTATAGGAGGGATTTGTCAAAAGTGTGGAATGAAAGTGGTCTGAACCGGTCGAAGGGGCTGCATGAAGCATGCATGTGTTGCTCTTGTTACGGATGGCCACAATTTGATAATGAAACGTTTCCAGGCCAGCGGCGGGCTAAAAGTTCCCTCCACGTATCGTGATTTATTACGTTCGCTCGCGTCGGGTCTCGAAAGGCAGCTTAAAGGATCGAGTGCAGCGAGATACTTTGGGAGGAATCTCGAATTCTATAACGCTCCGGGAGCAGGACCAACCGGGAGGATGAGGTGGAACGGGGGAAGAAAAAAAACGCAGAGAAAAGGTGGAAGGAATGAAAAAAAACCAAGAGAGCTGGAAAAGGGAAACTAAGAGTAGCATAATGGCGCAAGACGAACATCGCATTTATTATTTACAGTGTAAAACGGGGGACGCGCACAAACGTTGAACGTAAGACGTTCATTTACGATTCTCCGAGATACGGTCCCCCTTCTTTCCCCTGTCACTCCTTCCCAGGGGCAGCCGGAGCCACCGAGAACCTCTTTCTGGAAGATAGAGCACGGAAAAAAGTGTCAGGGGACCGGGAAGAAAGTTTCGACCGCGGGACTCGGTCGCGGGATTTCGTTAAAGGAGTTTGCCCGCCGCGTGGAAAACCGGGAAAACGTCGCCGAGGATGGAAAAGTCCGCAAACAGGGGAAGCTTTATCGACGTATGATTTTGCGCGGGAAACAGAAGCTATCTGCGATAAGGATGGATGGTGTGTACTGTATACTATCAGAGGAGGGTATCTCGCTGGTGGATGTTGCTCGGCTGTCTCCAAGACATTTCCGATATCGATTTCTCCGGCGTAAAGCCAGCCACGAAATGCAAATGGATACTTTCATTGTGTGTAATGAGAAAACTTCCAAAGGGTACAGTGAAATCTATGTGGAAGCTAACGCGCATTAAACGAGAATGGTATCGTAGAATTCTATGATAGCAGGAAGGAGGTTCTTTGGTAAAATCAAAATGTTGCTGTATGACGATGAAGATAAAAAGATGAGGATTAGAAGCTGTGGTATACTATCATCTCCTTGGGATAAGGCTACCTTAAGATTCATCTAGGCTCGAGCGCCTTAAACCTAGTTTAAATGCCTAAAAATAAATGTACAGACCAAATCTGGTCACCTCAATTCAACAAGTATGAAACCCTACTGGAAAAAGTGCAACACAAATTCCTCCGGCATGCTGCATACAAGGTTGGTCGACCGACGGCCTTTGATGACCATAACTACGAGCCAATTATGACATTATTAGGGATTTACAGCTTGAAGGACAGAAAGATGGTTTAGGATTTGGTCCTTCTTTTCAAATTGTCGAATGGGCAAATAGACTGTCCACAACTTCTACAGCAGATTAATTTAAATGCACCTGAAAGACGAGTTAGGAGCTTTCCTCTGTTTAAAATCAAATTCTATTCTTCCTTCTTTGGTCACACTGATCCGGTTACTAGGGTATGCAAGTTAGCTAATACCTATGCTTGTTAATACTTATTCCCACTTAATTCCTTCAAAGTGCAAGCGCGACGAGTCATGGCTAGTGTTTATGATTTCTCGATATTTTTCGCATCTCGAGAAACGAGAAATCAGATTATGTTTCTCGAGAATTTTCGAGAATTTTCAAGAAATTAAAAAAATATTGCAAAATTTATATTTTAGTAATAATGTTGATAATATTTATCTCAATTTTTATTCGTGTCCAACTTAGACAAAACTTGTGTAAATGAAAAAACAGATATTAAATGTAATTGATAAATTTATTTATTTGATATAAAATTTCAGCAAGGGGAAACATTACTTTTTTGTTTTAAAATAGTTTTTTAAACAGCACAATGCGTCTAATGTCAGCCAATCTATTTCGTTTTTTCTGACAAAATCTGCGGCTGTAGAAAGATTTCTTTCATTTTTCAGTGGATGTTGGTTTAATTGTATATAGAGCATCGGCGATGCGAAGAGAAAAGTTTATAAACAACCGCGCAATTCTTCGTATGTATTGCGAACATTTATTACAGATTGTAGATGTGTTTATATGTTCGCGATTAACACACAATTTCGAATAACTGAAAATTCATTTCAGAAAACAAATGGGATTTATAATAATAATTTTCCTGCACTGAAGATTCTCGAGGAACACTGTAATTTCTCGAGAAATGAGAAACAAGAAATTATAAAATTTCTCGAGAAGGAACACTAAATAGTCATGGCCACCAGCACAGCGTCTGAATATCGTCCCATTCATTTATTTCCTGACAACACTTTGTAAACCTTTGTACATAAAAGGAGTCATCCATATAATAAAATAAAATAAAATAAAATAAAATAAAATAAAAATTTCAAGAGAATAAAATTATAGAGTATTATATTTACACTGTTCTTGTCAGTGTCACTGCCTCCTTATTTAACAGAATCTCCCGATAAATCTGCTTTACTCTTCCACTACCCTGATTCGAGATCGTGTTTGCAAAGATTGATAAAAATAATCACGGCTGCAACAATGAAGACGGTGTTACAACGCGAGATAGATATTTCCATTTTGAAATGTTGGTACCGTCCTTCTCGCGTCGAATTCACCCCCTGTTTGCCATTCAAGCGTCATCCCCGAAGCGCGCAATCGCCTCCCGCGTGGTTCGCCTCGCAACCCTCTTGGGGTTCGTTCCTCAAGCATATTTACTCGCGAGTGTACACACGCGCTGGTTATCGGGGGATGCCGATGCACTTTACCGAAATTCTTCGGTAGGAATCCGGAGACAGGAAAGACGCCCGTGACAACCCACATGTTTGAATATTTCTCCTGGTAAAACGCCTGCACTACTCCACCAAACTTAAAACCCACTTGATAACCATGTTTCACTTTAACTCGTATTACAGCCACGCTTCCGCCCGCTACTCCACGCTTCCGTACACAAAACCGAGGTGCCATAAACTTCCGGACTAGCGCCGATAAATTGGGTCTTACAAATATTCTTATAAGTAACAGCAACGTTTCTTCGCTCGCAACTCCGCGTTTCCGCCTCGTCTAATCCCATATTGCATCCTGTTCTCCGCGAGTGCACCCCAGAGATTTCCTCCCGAAGATAAAGTAAATATGATACATCGCTGAATCGAATAATCTGAACTACCGGAGAGATCATCCAACCGTCGTCGATGAACCGTGCCAAAGATCATCCTCCCCGCGTCAAGCAAATTGGATCGCTCCGATCGAAATTTGTATTCTCCCCGTGCTGCAGCAGCATCGAATTTTCAGGGTTCGCGGCGCTCGTAACCGCCCGGAATCTCGTCGCAAGCACAACGGGACGCAAAATAGACGGACAAGAGCGGATCGCTGTTGACTCTTCAACGGATCCTTTCCCATTTCATATCCCCAACCAGCGAAATTCGACTACAAGGGCGCGAGAATATGCCCGCCGCCTGTCGATACAATTTTTCACTCCACGGGCGCAATTTCTCGCCCCATCGAGCGTGTGCAGCTAAAGAAAACAGACGGCCCGACGCTTCCGCGCCGTATTTCTTCCCGGCCGTCCATAAAATAGTCGGGACGGACGTTTCGCGGCTCGATATTACAGGTTTATAGATTTTCGGCGTCTTCCAATCGAAACCCCTGGCCAACGCGCCTTCCCCAGGATAATCCCACCCCCGCAGCACCCGCGGGCCACGCCGTTTCGCCATATAAATATATTTTCCGGGTAGTTTATATTCATGGAACGAAGCCGGTGAAATACGTTTCGGGGGAAGGTACACAAAGAAGGATCATTATTTCGTTAGCCTCTGCGAGGCGGGGTTTACGAGGCAGCCGGGTAAATTGAAAATTAGAAATGTTTCAGAGGGCAGAAAGGGGGAAGTTCCTGGACGTCGGGGAACTCGTATTAGAGAAGTGAAACGGATGCGTTCTATGTTGATGAACGACGCTGAACTCGGCCTGGGTGGAAGGTCTTGGAGGGAAGCAGACGGGCACGCGATAACGTCGGAAAGAAACGAGAAGTAAACTTGGTTATTGAATCGCTTGGCACGCGAGGGATGGAGCGAGTGCGCTGTCCACGGCGAGCTGCGAATCGTCCAGATCGCTATTCCATTTAGAAGGTGGGGATATTAAAAAATAATCCTTAGAGGCGTGTACGCGGCTGACGCTGTCAATAAGTACCGTAAACTGGGGGGACATTGGCTGCACGGGGTAACATTGGCATACGCCGGAGTTACGTTGTTTTAAGGGGGAGTTCTGCCTTGTGGGAGCGAAAAATAGATTTTTTGTTTTTTGCATTTCTCAAAATATTTGGACCTTGTATGAAGAAGTGGAAGAACTGCTACATAGCTCTGGAGGATGCTAAAAATTGTAAGTAGTTGTACTTTTATATCAATCTAACATGAAACTTTAAACTCGTTTTTCACGGAACAACATTTTTCGACATGGCGTTGAAGAAATCTCGAAGTCCAATGAAGCTATTGCATCGACCTTGTACATACATGTCCGGCAAACGTCAGTCTATCTGTAGAACTAGGTTTATGGCTGTGTCTGTTACCGTTCTTTTTTTTATTTAAATAATTCCTTGCGATTTTTTGACGAAATTCGAACTTTTTTTTTTCTGAATTTTTTTAGTTCCATAGATAGCCATGTTCATGCAGATTAAGACTCCCTTTTCCTTCTTGTGTTTCAGATCAACCATAGGACACTTTCCTTCAACGCCAGCACGAGCCGCTTTTTTTTCGACGTTCTGCAATCGACGCTCTACACACGCACATTTTTTTTTGTATAGCCTCATAAAAATTTGTAATAATACTTAAAAGTACAATAAAACAACTTGCCAAATTTCAAATAAATCCGTTCAACATTTTTTTTTATAAAAAATTCGCAAATATCGCCTACTTTTTCGGTCTCACAAGGCAGAACCCCCCTTAGTCAGATTAGTAAAACTTAACCTATTAATGCTAATTACAGTGGCGGACGAAAGAAAGTTTACAACTTTTAAAATCGCATAACTTTTATAAAATTAATCCAAACGAGTTGAGTTTTTTGAGAAGATACAAGGAATATTTTGTTAAGTGACGTCTTTTGTCGTTTTGAAAAAAATGCACTTGGTCGGAATAACAAACAAAAATAGTAAATGTCATTTTTTAAACTTTTTTTTGTGAGCCTGTAATGAAAATTCAAAAAAATCCGTTTGTAGATTGGAGTAAGTTGTATACATGCCTGAAATTTCATCAAAATCGGTTAACGTTGCTCTGAGCTATAAGCGCTTAAAGGTCGCAGAATAAGATCGAAAATCGCTGATTTCCGGGAATTTCGCGATTTCCGACTTTATTCTGCGACCTTCAAGCGTTTATAGCTCAGACCAACGTTAACCGATTTTTATGAAATTTTCAGCATGTATACAACTTACTTCAATCTACAAACGGGTTTTTCGAATTTTCATTACAGGCTCACAAAAAAAGTTTGAAAATCGACATTTACTATTTTTGTTTGCGATTCCGACCAAGTGCATTTTTTTTTTGAAAACGACGAGACACGGCACTTAGCAAACTAATCCTAGTAGCTTCTCAAAAAAACTCAAGTCGTTTGGACAAATTTTAAAAAAGTTATGCGATTGTAAAAGTCGTAAACTTTCTTTCGTCCGCCACTGTATATGATGTGCCAATATTACGAGTTGATTTTAGTTAAGATGTAAAAAATAAAATAAAATAAACAAATTTAAGTTTACTGACTTCAGATTAGTAAAACTTAACCTGTTAATGCCATCTACATGACGTGCCAATGTTACCCCGGTACACTAACGTTTCCAACATGTATTAAAAAGGAAAAGGACAACAATTTTATGTATTTTGAAAGTTGTAGTAACATGTTAATTTTTACATTATATAACAAAATGTTTCAAAAGCCTGCCAATGTTCCCCCAGTTAACGGTTCGCCGAAATATCTGGCAGGACGACAAACGATGGGTCCTGAGCTGTCGCGTAATTAAAGCAGACATTGGCCTCGGGTGTTGCCGCTGGAGAGTGCGGAACACGGTTTCGCTTACGTTCTTGCCAGCGGTGCGCCCGCCTTAAATCTACCGTTCTCCATGCGAGTTCCGAAAAGAAATTGAATTCTGAGAGCGCAGGAATTTCAAAGTGTTTTGGATATGTTTCCTGCACGCTAGAAAATGAACCTCTTACTTTGAAAGAGTGTGCAATATATCTACTAGCTCCTCGGGGCCGAAACAATGTTCCACCCTGGTCAAAACTATTCCTCTTACTTTTATCAACAAAGTATACCGCGCATTTTTAACACACCCCTGCTATCGCACGCAGAAAAGTCAGAGGAGCTAATTGAATTCCCAGCAGAAACGGTTGATGTAACGCGGTACTGCACGGCGAAACTTGCTCGTTACAACTTCCAGAAACTCAGACAAAGATTCAATGACTGCTATCGTATGACTGAACTTTCGAGAACAATTAAATTACAGTTAATCCCGCCGGCGAAATTGTATTCCCAAGTACGACCCCGCGATTATTCCGTTAACGTTAACGTCGCCGCGGAGACGAGGATTTTCGGGATGGCAGTAAAAGTATCGTTTTATTGCAAACGGGACACTAAATGGAAACTACAGCACGCGATACGCTCCGTGTCGCTACTTGCCCTCTGACAAATCCCAACGGTGCTTGGAACCTCGGGACGGCCGACATTGACGATCCATTACTACTTGCGGCTGACAAATCCCCGCGCTATACCGTGACTACTTAATGTCCGATGCACGTCTTGTTAACCGGTAATTACATACTCGACTCTGGCGCTTACAATTAGCTTCCAAGTGTTGAATCGCCCCCAACAGCGCGGGGGCAGCGTAAGATTTAGCGTAACATTAATTTTCATACGCCGCTTAGGTAGTTCAGTTATGCAAGACTGTTTTATACCACTTTTTCTAAATCGAATTTCGGCTACTATGATACAATTAATCTTATCGGTGAAGTAGCTAATAAGTATACCAGGTCATTTGATCTTTCCGAAAATATCTCACTCTGCACTCAAATGTCATCTGAGTATTCTAAATAATATACTTCCATACAGCACACTCCATTGCAGGAAGGTTCCTATGTTCCTATGTCCGCCCCTGTGGAACATTCCACGGAACGTTCCGGACATTCTCTGGCAATGGTCACGGAGTGTTCCAGACATTCTCTGGCAATGGTCACGTAGCGTTCAGGACATTCTCTGGCAATGGTCACGGAGCGTTCAGGACATTCTCTGGCAATGGTCACGGAACTGTTCGCAGATTTTACAGCGATGTTGTTTCGGTAAAATTTGTGTGACATTACAGAAAGGATAGAAAATGTAAGGGAAATTGATTAAATTACAATAAATATTGGCAATATACATATACTTTTTTGTACAAGTCGACGACAGCAACAGCAACAATACCAGAGAATGTCCGGAACGTTCCGTGACCATTGCCAGAGAATGTCCTGAACGCTCCGTGACTATTGCCAGAGAATGTCCTGAACGTTCCATGAAACTTGCAGGAAGGTTCCATGTGCAATGTTCCACCGCAACATTGCTGGAATGTTCCAGGAAGGTTCCTATGTCCGCACCGGGGGAACATTCCACGGCAACCCCCATGGAACCTTCCTGCAAGCTTCGGGCAACGGAGTGTGCTGTAGGGGCTGTGATATGCTTCAGCTGTGCTCTATTTTACCTTGGATGCTTTTTTTGTTCTCGGGTTTTTCCGTTTTGTCGTTCTTATTTTATGTACCCAGCGTCATCTGTTTAAATGTTCTTATTGTTTTTATATGTACGCCTTCTTTTGTTCATGTACACTAAAGGGAAACCTTTCCCGTTTACGAACAATAAAGAAATAAATAAAATGTCCTCCGGTAATAAGCATAATTATCGAGCAATTATAAACATTAGAGTATTAGTGGGAGATACCGAATTGCCTCGAAGATATGCCTATTTTTACACCGAGCCCCAACTTCCCCGTATTCGTGTATCAAAGAACGCAGTTGATGGCTGTTAGAGCTTGTCAAAATGACAGATAAAAGCAGTAAATAGATTGTAACCGTGAAGCTTTCGATTTCTCGCCACAGTACCGAAGATCTGTCGATAGTGATAAGCAATGCTGACTCGACTTTGCGAACTGTGACCAAGATATCGAGCACAAATAGAAATCTGGGAGCACGGCAAAACATTTGTTGTCACTATTACTACGCGGCGACATTTTCACTGGGACGCGAGTGGCACACGCGTTATCGGCTATTACTTATCGCTCGCCTAATACGACCGAGTCATCGACACGAGGGAAAAGTGGGTCTCTGATACCGGATCCGGATGAAACCAGCGTTCGAGTGGCCCAAAAATTTGCCTCTGCCTTCCTTTTCCTCGTGTCTCAGAGCTGTCAATGATTTACGCTTTTCACGTCCAGCTGGACAGGCTTGAATCGCGAAGCGAAAGCAAGTGACGAATATAGGCGATCAATCTTTCCCAGAAAAAGGGGAATTGTCACTTGGCAGGATCGAAGGAAGCTCGTCGATTTGTCTTGGTTCGCGAAAAATGGAAGAACGCAGATGGACACGGTAAGAGAAAACGAATTAATCAAGAGGCCAAATAGTACCTATATCCAGTAGGGTGGTCCTTATTTTTTAACTTTAAAATATATATTGTCTGACCCTCTTAAAATCTTTTATTTGTCAAGAAAAAAATATCTCCGTGTATTTTATTTGTATATTTTGATATATAAAGGTCGGTCAAGGACTTTATATTTCGCATGTAGGGGAGACCGCACAGTGCGTTGAATCAATGGGAAGTCGGGACAAAAATCATAACTTCTGAACTAATCAGTTTTCGACCTATATACTCCAATACTTTTTTAACCAGAATATATAGACGCATCGATTGGTGTAGAAAAAAATATACAGTTGCACTAAAAAAAATGGGGTGATCTCGATTTTTTATTGAATAAAAAGTTTTTTATTAATATTTACTTTTGCAATTTGTTGTCTACTGAATACTGACTAACTTTTGTTCGAAACATTTTTGTACCAAATTATTGACAGCTATTTTAAAACTGAAGACAATATCCAGAATGGAAAAGTCATGGTAGGTATCGTTATAAACAATTGGAAAAAACAGATCGGATGTTTAGAACTTCCATTTTTTTGTCTTTTGCGGCAGAACTAAACCACTTTTCAAATGTATCTCGATATGTCCTCGTTGAATATGTTTCTGAAAAAATTACTGTAACTAAACAAAGTGTAAATTACTGTAACTAAACAAAGTAACTTCGAGACAATAAAACTGAATTTAAAGTAAGTAAAAAAAATCGTTTCACAATCAAAATACAGAGTATGTAGTACCTTCAGTTAAATGATCCATTGAAAATTATTTTTATTTATGCTTAATGTTAATAATGTAGGTGGCCTTGAGGTATGGGACAGAATTAAATACATCAAGGAAATGCGTTAAATAGATTCTCTTAATACTAACGTGTTTTCTGAGTGTTGGGGGCTTTTATTTTGTTTCAAATACAAATAAAGAGTCTGGATTACGGTGATGTTAAAAATCATCGTAAAAAAATATTGAATTTTAGATTTTTGTCCATTGACCAACGCACTGTGGACCGGGGCAAAATCGGGACGTTAAGAATAAAATCTCATAACTTTGACATTATTAAGTAAAAAACAAATTGCAATTGGAATTCATTAGAATAAACTCTTTTTTAAATAATGGTACATATCCAATTTGTTTAATAGAAGAAAAAATACAAAAAAAATAATGATTTAAAATATGATCCGTTTTTACGATTTTACACCGTGGCCTAGGTAAAACCAGGTACCATACTAGATACTGGCCCTAGCACCTATAACAACGAAACTCGTCCAATTCTCCAGTCCCCCAACCAGCTAGAACAAGCTGTAAAGGAAAGAAATTTTTTTTTTTTAAATTTATACCAAAATAGTAATATTTCATTGCCGTTGAGCGACCTTTAATCCTTAATATATTTTAATAAAATTTAATGGACATTTAATCCTTAATATATTTTAATAAAATTTTAGACGAAATTCTTTTAAACTATTTGGAAGCTTCTGAGGGGGTCGGAAGAAATTTTTAAAAAATTTAATTTTTACCATACATATAAGGACCACCCTAATATCCAGTGCCTCGAGTGGAAACTTCCCGCGCCGTTAATCCATTCATTGTGCAGATTGATTACACAGTCCAACAAAATGAAACTTTTTTTCTGTTCCGCAATATCCACTGGGTGACCCTTGTATAGGTTACCGCCCTGAACACGAATCCGCAAACCGTTTGTCGCCATCACCCTCAGTTTTTGAGAAAATTGATTTTGAAAAAAACTGCAACTTTTCAGGTTTGAACATCTTTTGTGTCGAAACGATAATAGTTATTCGGTTGCTCGTTGCGTCAAATTATTCTATGAACCCTCTCGAATACAACGATATAAGTTATTATTGCGTTATGAACATTTGAATATGTTTAAACAACGATCAAAGGGGAAAGGATACCCAAAATGCACCCATTTTTGAAGATATCTTTCAATTTATTGCCAAAACTATGGGTCTAGGAGAAAATCTGACCATTCCACGCGATGCAGCTGACGTTTTTCCTTCGGACAGCATAAAAAAAAGTGATAAGTCACGTTTTGTTTTCAATGCAGAAGCGAAATAGTTTGGCAAAACGGGCGACGCCAACAGTGGTAGTCAGGCGCGTTAAGCGGTTGTGTTACGCTGAGCGGCAGTGGGTCGCGCGCCGCCGTTGACTACCACTGTCGACGCCGCGCGTTTTGCCAAAGTATTTCGCTTCTGTATTGAAAACAAAACGTAACTTACCACTTTTGTTGATGATTTCCGAAGGAAAAATGTCTGCTGCATCGCGTGGGATGATCAGATTTTCTCCTAGACCTTTAGTTTTGGAAATAAATTCAAAGATATCTTCAAAAATGGGTGCATTCCGGGTGTAATTTTCCCTTCGATCCTTGTTTAAACATATTTAAATGATTATAATGCAATAATAACTTATATCGTTGTATTCGGGAGGGTTCATAGAATAATTTGACACAACGAGAAACAGAATAACTATTATCGTTTCGACACAAAAGTTGTTCAAAGTCGAAAATTTGCAATTTTTTTGAAAATCGATTTTCTCAAAAACTGAGGGTGATAGCCAGCGGATATTGCGGACCAAAAATCGTGTTGGACAGTGCTATTTAATCCTTCCACCCTGAAGTGGCTCGGTTCAACCCCGATCACGTGCACGCACGCAACCCGACGATTCCTGAACTCCGAAGCAGACACACGTTGCACCGCCATTTAACATACGCTTATCGCGCGGGGTAAACCTCGCGATTGAAAAACGTATTTGCGCACGCGAGCGGAGCGGAAGGTTCGATGCAAATCCAATCCTCGCTCCTCCGTCTACTCGAGAACAGCGGGCGGGTAGGCGTTCGTCGTCGGAGCTCGACGAAGCTCGTCGAATCGACGTATACTTTCCATTATAAAGTTGCGGGGTTGCCTGATACCCGCGGTGATCGCTTCCCCGTAGACGCAGGCTCTTGCTCGCCGCAGCTCAAACAATAACGTCGTTTACGAGGCTTTCTCGCGGGACAGGGAGACGAAGAACGCGTGTCAATTACGTAAAACCCGATCACCGGGGCCACAGGAGTCGCCCAACAACCCAGAACCACGGGAGGCGAAAGAAACGAGGGGCGACCGCGGGTAGGGAACGCGATCGCGCGCTTTCAAAGCTGCCAGCTCGTAAGCGACGCATTCCCGTAATTAAAACCATAATTTCCGTAACGAGTCCCCGCTTGTCCTCGCGTCTCATCGGTCACGACGTCGTTAGCCGCGAATTCCTTCCCGATCCCCTCGTTGGAACGCACCCCCATTACCAAACTATGTGTATGTGTATGTATTTCCCCCGCACGTTTCGCGGCCAAGCTTATCGGCGACGACACTGTGACTCGACGGAGATCTTGCCGCCCCTCGAGACACGGTGAAACCTCCCCGATGGTTACTAATTCAATGGGGAGGGAATAGAGAAGAGCTTAAGCAAACGGAGCTAAAACGACCGGCCGCGCCGTAAAGGGTGGCCATTTCGAAAAGCGAGAACAATCGTCGGAACGATGGGAGATCCTCGTTGCGATACAACAGCGGCGCAGTTACAGGGCGTTACAGCTTTATCGTTTCGCAGGGAACGTTGCCGGGAGATCCCCGTCGCGGAACCTCCTCCCTTGCGTTTTTATGGTGGCCACTATTCCCTCCCTTATGCGCCGACAATGCAGCCGCGGATGCGAGACGCGTTTCGACGAGTGGATGACGAGCATTGCGGGGCGAAAGGCTCCACGGTGTCGTGCAGGAGGGGCGGGGGGGGGGTGGGGGTGGGATAGCAGTCGGACGTTGATAAGGAACGTCTTCCAGCTACTTGAAGATGATTGCGCCGAAGTCACGGAACGGATGCTCCGCCGAGAGTGTGCGCGAGTGTCTGCGCGGGGGTGTAGGTGAATCCGTGGCGCGAGCCGGGAGGGTGCAAAGGTGAGTCGAAAGCGGGTAATAAATTGCCGGGAACGATATTTCCGTTCGTATCTGAGCTCGTGAAGCTCGTTCTTTCGCTCGCTGTCGGAGCCGCGCAAGGATTGTCAGGTGTTTCAATTCAGAGAAAGCTGGGATAAGATCTCTCGCTGAAGGCGGCAAATTCCTGAAACGTTTCCGGCAAGTAAAAGCTGGAGAAGGGTCGGCTGGAATCCATGCATCTCTCCCACGATTCTAGCACGAACTTGTCCCCCGTTGTTTCGTTGTAATAAAGCGGTGCTCCTCTGATATTACTCCATTCGCGGAGGAATGCCGGGAATGAGACGCGATTACATAGCTGGCGTGGCTCGATGGTGCTTCGTAAGAAAGTGTAAGCGCTTGTTCGACGGGCGAGCGAAATTCCAGGAAGATGATTTAATTCGAGCCCGAAGGGGAAGGCGCGGAGGATGGGGCGGGGGGGGGGGGGGGGCGGCGGCCCTCGCGGTAGTGCTCTACCCCTTTGACGCTGGAAATTCGACGGGGCTACAATCGCCGTCGAACGGCGACCAGCTCAAAGGGCGGGGGGGGTAGAGAAAAAAAAAAGAAGGGAAAGAGGAGGAAGGAAAAGCCGAAAGCGGTGCAGGCGTTTGGAAATTCGCGTTTAAACGATCCACTCGACGGAACTCGACGTTTATCACCGTTCTACCGAGACGAGCGGAATAATTAATTCCCGTGCCATTAATTTTACAAAGTATCCTTGTAATCTCACGCGCACGCCAGCTATTTCGTATTCCATAATTCTCCGCGGCGAAAGTATGCCATAATGGCCGGGGGCGCGGGAAAGCGGCGCCGCGGTCGTCAGCTTTTTCCCCGCAGCCTCTCGCGCGCCCCGAAGCCGCGGAGGATGTCCCTAAGAGGCTTACCAAATGCGCCGCGGAAACGGGGGAAATAGGAATCGAGCGTCGAAAGTAATGACCCTGCTCTTTCCGATGGCCGCGTCGAGCCAGCGACGGAATAGGGCCACGGGACTCGAGATCGCTGGAAATAATAGCCAGTAGCGCGAGTCAACGTGCAATCGAAATCTGACGACAAACCGGATACACCTCTAGATCCTCCGGGATTTTAAGAACTCGCGTGGTGGATGACGCCAGATCGAAAAGGGGGCCGTCGATCCACCAAGCCTCTCTAATTACGCGGAGGTTATATCTGGGGGTGCGAGGGAGCGGACGCAAACATCTCGCGGCTCAAGTTCAAAGCGCCGGGCTTGCAAACACCGAGTGGGCTGTAAAGGCAGGCGCGATTTAACTTTGACCCGTCAAGTGTGAGGGAAAAAGAGGACCCGTGACGGGAGCCGAGGGCCCCATCGATGAATATGTTTGTAAGGCAACGGGGTGGCGAGAGATTGAAAGCTCGATGGAAAAAGCGGGATTCCTGCGACAGGAGACTCTTAAGCTCGACGATAAATGTCTTTGACAGATTTTTTCGGGCAGAAACGCTGGGGAATCGCCACGGGCTAGACTGCTCCGGTATTCATGCTGGTCACGGACTCTTTGGGGGCCGCAAGCTCGCTTCAACCTCCCGGTTTCCTTCGGGAGTAATGAATGAAATTTACGTAAGCGCACAGACGAGCCGACCAGCTGCAAGTTAATCGGCGGGGACGCGCGTCTACGCATGGTCGGTTACACACTGATCAAGTTAAGGGGGTAGGTCACCCTCGCTAGCCCTAAAACAGGCCTTTTTCAAACGCAAATTGTAAAATAATAAATAACATTAGAGACAAGGTTTTTTTTCTGTAGTTTTAATCGTTATTATATGGGCTTTAACACAAAAAAAAGAAAGTCTAAATATCTCTATGTACATAAAAGTTGTGAGTAAAAACGTAAAGGCGTGTACACGGTGCACCGTTTGATGGTGTACATAAAATCTCGAAACCCGCTACAATGATTTGGATGAAAATTTAATGAGAGATGCAAAAATCCATTCCCTACGATGTGTCGGGAGCAGATTTTCGAAAAAGAAATAATACAATTTTTATGTTGAAAAATACGATTTTATCGATTTCTTGGATGAAAAATATTTTTTATCTTGTTTTTACGAATTTATCTCGAAATTCTGCTCCCGACACATCGTAGGGAATGGTTTTCTGCATCTCTCATTTAATTTTCATCCAAATCATTGGAGCGGTTTTCGAGATTTTATGTACACCGTCAAACGGTACAACCGCGTACACGCCTTTATATTTTTACTCACAACTTTTATGTACATAGAGATATTTAGACTTTTCTTTTTTTTGTGTTAAAGCTCATAGAATAAGAATTAAAACTAGAAAAAAACGTTGTCTCCATTTTTATTTATCAATTTACAATTTGCGTTTGAAAAAAGTCCTGTTTGAAGGCTAGCGGGGGTGACCTACCCCCTTAAGGGGTTAGGACACAGTAACGAGCCAAGAAAGCAGACGATTTTTAGACGACGATCATAAGAAAACTAAACAATCGATTATCATTTTGTAATTATTATATGCTTTTCTTATAGTTCATAATATAGTGAACTAAAACACAAAACCTTATATTAATCGATTGTTTACTTTTCTTATTATCGTCGTTTAAAAATCATCTGCTTTCTTAGCCCGTTACTGTGTCCTAACCCCTTAAAACGCCGCGTCGACAAGTTATTATTAGGTGGGTGTGGTACTTAAGGGGGTAGTGGACTATTTAAGCTTCAGAAAATCGATTACTTTTTTTTTACTGATTTTAAAAGACTTATCCTTTATGAAAATTTTTAACAAAATTTCCTGAAGAAATTCAAAAAATTGTCGAAGTTAAAGCAGCGCACGTAATTGAGTGCACCGTCGAGTAACGGCCTCGCAGAGCGGTATTGGCATTGGGGACTTAACTTTGAAGCCGGTTTTCTCGAAACACCATTTTCAGAAACGGAATATATCATAACTCTTGAACCAATGAATATTTTCGCCTAAAATTTTAACTGGAGCTGCAGAATTCCATTCTCTATCGTGTAGAAATTCCGCATCAACATTAGATGTTTGTAAAATATTTTATAACTAATTAAAGACGATTTTTCCCATAAAAATGTGAAAAAAAATTTATTCGTTTGTAACTTCTATAATTTTTGTTCAAATTCATCGGCAAGTTTCCACACTGTAGATATTTGTGTATAGAATAATCACCTCAAAGCATTTTGCTTTCAGGTTCACCTGAATCGATGTACACCACCTGCAGCGGCGCGCCGTACAGGACTATCTTCAACGATTAATAACTTCGACAATTTTATATATTCCGACGATTTTTTTTATTGTAAATACTCACAAACGTGCCCACAATAGATTGTCAAAAGCAGGACTATAACGATTGTTTGGTATCAAAGTAATTTAGCGCCAAAGAAACTAACGATTTTGCGTATACAATACTCCACTAACCCCTTAAGGGGGTATACCCGATTGAACCCTCGGAAAATGTGTACATTTTGTGGATTTTTTTACAAGTCAACGGCTGGATGAAAATTTCTCATTTTTTTACTATCTTTACATAGTATTATGAACTACTTCAAAAAAAAAGTTTCAGTTAAAAAACTATTATTTTTCGGAAGTTATGCAAACATATCCGAAAGTCTCTCGATTTTAAACGGCTAAACGGTGGGCGTAAAAACTCGCGCTACGTTCAACCAATTCACTTCCAATTTTGCATGCAGGATCGTAATAAGATTCCACATCATCGAACGAGGGCTTTTTTTATTCCGATTCCCCGTTTATTATTTATAAAGAAAAAAGGTGGCCTTTTCTCTTAGAAAAATGTAACTTTACCTTTGACCTCTCACCATGTCTTTATTTTTCAAAATTTTCAAAATCGGCCCCGTTGAACGATAGCTATTGACATACTTTATAAGAAGATTTTATTATTTTTGATTTCAGACTCGGCATACAGCTGTTTTCAGGCCCACCGTTTAGCCGTCTAAAATCGAGAAACTTTCGGATATGTATGCATAACTTCCGAAAAACAATAGTTTTTTATCTGAAACTTTTTTTTTAAGTAGTTCATAATACTATGTAAAGATAATAAAAAAACGGGAAATCTTCATCAAGCCGTTGACTTGTTAAAAAATCCACAAAATGCACACATTTTCCGAGGGTTCGAACGGGTATACCCCCTTAAGTTAACGCCGCCGTTTACCGTGTAATTGTGTCTCGATAAATTTCGTGGCCTCGCAGGCTCCTGTTCGGTGGTGATCTCGCGTGGACCAATCGATCCCTCGCCCTTTTAATTGCCCCGTGCTCGGGCCAGATGAAGATAACGAACGCGCGGTGGCACGCTTCTCGGGGACAAACCGCGGAAACGAGCAGGATCAGCCCGGACAAACGGGACGCGCGGTGGAGAACCGTGCCCGACAACTCGGATACAATGCAGAGCACGATGTAAAGCAAACTTTTGAGGGCAAATTAATGTTTCCTTAACATACGTTGTGCAAACTCCGTCTGCACCGCGGCTGATAAGCGTCGCGCGGGTTACACCGACCGCCGGGATTAACTTTTCAGTGAAAATTCCTGCGGCGGTGTGCCACGGGAGACCGCGGTGGCTTCAGCTCAGGTCGACATTAAATTTGGATTTCTTAATTCGGATTTCAGACGCGACCATCCGCCGAGGCGTTCGACGTTGTTGCCGCGGCGAACAGGGGTTGTAGAGCTACACTTCCGTCTCATTCATGCTTTCACCCTTTCCCAAGGCGTTAAGCTATCTGAAATAGGTACCTGCGCAAACTATCCCGGCAGTTATTTTGGTAAAGGAACGCGGAGAGGTAGGTATTTACGTAAAGCGCGTCGAAGGTAGAATTCACGAGAGGATTCTGCCGCGAGAGTGGCTCTGGTGATTTATTCGAGGATTACGAATAGAAATGGGATTCAGCCCATGTTTTGGTGGGAATATTTTGCCTGCTACGCGCGCGGATGCGTCACCGTGGACCAACCGAGATAATTCGATTTGTTTGCGAGACTTTCCGCGGCAATATCCCCCGCGACTTCGATATTCGCGACACGACGAGCGCCGGCGGTCCCCGGCGGCAGAAAGTGTAGCCGAGCCTTGCCGATAAATCACCCTCCCATTATTTCCCCCAAAATATACCGCGGCAATATTTGAGCGATTGAGTCAGCCGATACAGATTGAATATCGCCATTCATTTCCGGCCGATTAAGCACTCGGGAAAGTGGAACGCGATTGGCGCCCGCTCCCGATCCTCCAGCGAGCTAAATTCGCGATGGTGGAACAGCTTTTTCGTCAATAATGAGATCTCCGAGCGTGACGTCTCCCTCCACGCCCGGGACAATGGCGATGGGAATGTGCTCTCGCGGCTTCCCGCGTCTCTGCCCGCGGTCACATCGATTTTTCACCGCGCTGGTAATTTCCCGGCGCACTATCGCAAGCGTCTCGCGGATCGGCCTGGCCCGGTTCCCGCGCACAGGTCGAGACCACGATCCGGGATCGCTTTCACCGCGAGAATTTGCCGCGGCATCCGAGAGAGCCGCGGTTCGACGCGCAATTTCCCGCGTAGGAAAAGCGACGTTCCCGAAGCTACGACCTCGTTACGCGGGAATCGAAGCGGCCGCCGTTCAGGAGCGCGCGACCCGCGCTTTCCATTGTGCCTGAGCTGTTTGAAGCAGAATTTACGAGGGCCTCGCATTTCACGCGAGCCCGGAAGGGAATGTTTCAAGTGTCGGGCCAGCCAGTTCGCTTAATTATGCGAGGGATCGGTAGAGCCGCTCCGTAAAAGTGACAAAACCAGTCAAGGCGGATGAAGAGGAAGCGTGGTTCAGGGAGGGACGAGTGCTCCGCGCGGAGTCGGGCTACGTAAGAGACTATTTTCATGGAGAGAGCAGCGCGCGATTACAATAGACGGCTCACTTTCAGCTAATCAACCGCCATCGGTGCACATCGCTGCCGCCGCTGGCGATCCTGAAGAACGTGTTATCAGCGGCTGAGCTTGGTGCCCGCGCGTTTGCATAGAATTACGGTAGACCCCTTCTTTCCTGTAAAGCGAGGGCTTAATGAAAATTCGACCAGCTTCTAACGCCGGCGAAGAATGACGGGGGAGAAGGGTTTCCCCCCCCCTCCCCCCTCCCCTAGGGTCTCAGGCGACGACAGATCGGCCAACGAAGGAAGGGAGGCGTGCTGGCCGAGACGGCAGCGATTTCACAGCGATTTCGTTTGAAGGGAACAGGAGCAGCCGAATTAACCAGTCGGCGCACGCACGCTTTTTAATTAAAAGAAACACCCCTCTTGCCCGTGCTGACAGTTTTTTTCCGCGCGTCCCTCAGCTCCGCCGCCACCTCTCCCTGCACTCTAATTAATCATACCACGTACGCTTTCATCACGCGCAATTGAAACTCCAAAGCGGCGGGATTATCGTAAAGTGAGCCGGGGAATCTCGCGTCGACTGCGCCGTGGTGCATTTGCGATCGCTCTATCAGGCGAAGAATTAGCGGGAACGGAACGGGAACCGTGGCCGCGCCGCGTTTAATCAACCGCGCGGAGGATAACAATTTAGTGGTTCCCGCGAAGTAGCGACGCCGGGGAAATTAATTTCGCTAATTTAATATGAACTGTGAAGAAGGGACTGCCAATGCAGGCATTTAAAAAGCACGCGTCGCCGTTGGGATAGACCACGGCGACCTTGGCGTGACCTATTTCACAGCGGCTCGGGAAAAATTAACTTGATTACGCGATGCCTCCCTCGGGACCAACCGAACCCTAAAAAGAAGACCAACATTCCGCAGATCGCTTGGTTTCAGGGAGGGTGGCCCGGGGACGCTGTTAATTTCACACCCTGCACATTAGTTAATTGACCGTGGTTAATGTCCAAGGATTAATACGAAAGGCGGGATTACGAGATCAATTACTGGGATACAAGATAGTCGATAGGAGGCGCAGATAGGACGGTAAATTCGTGTTACGCTTGATTCGAACACCAAGGAACCGTCCCCGGAAATCCGTGTTTCACATTTAGTTCCTCCTACGCTTCGATAAAGAATACTCGCTTTCAGACGGTAATGGGGTCGTTTGCCCGACCGAGCCACAGAGACGGCGGCACGAAAGCTGGCCCCGGCGACGCTAAATCGTCGCCGGCGACGAAAGATTAACGCCCCCTCGCTTAATTTTCGGCGACTAAATTTTCTTAAACCGTGTAATCACACGTTTCGCTTTCACCGCACGGCCGCGCGCGGCAGAAGATCAGAGAGGGTGGTGGTGCGAACGCACTATTACCCCGTAATTGCCTGCCATTACGTGAAATTTATGCGACCGCTTGTTGAGTTAGGGGGAGCCGTACGTCGACCACCCCCATTTGCATGGGCCACGCCACCGACGAATGCAAAAGAATAAAGTAACCCACCCCCGTCTCCTGCACGAGAGCGTGCAAAGACAGAACGCCCACGAAACCGCGCCATTAAGCCTCCCGATAGCATTTCTTTATTGGGAACCCTATATACCGTACCCGCAAACCTATTAGTTACTCTAACGAGCTCAGAAGTACAAACAGAGAATCGCGTGGGAACCTCTTCGTTTATATAGAGTGAAATGTCGCGCGTCGCGAGTTCGCGCTCGTTGGTATGGGGTCGTACTTAAATTACGTAAGGCTTTTTTTGGGGAGGGAGGGGGTCGCGAATTTCTTACGTTTTCTTACAAGGGGGAGGGGGGAGTCAGGTAGCGTCTTACGTAAATATTTTTTAACCTAATTTTCAATAAATACAAATTCTATCATTAATGTTATATTTTAAGAACTAATGTTCGAGAAAAGTAGCTTTAGTTTAAATTTCCCGAAAGCGTGTTAGATGAATTATATAAACCTTTAAAGGAATATTAATAACTGGAAAAATTAAATGCAAAGAATATTACGTAAGAAGGGGGTTGCAATATCAAATCTTACGAATTCTTATACTGGGGGAGGGAGGGGGGAAGAAATCGCCAAAATTACCCTTACGTAATTTAAGGACGGCCCCTATGCGGGGGTGGGTAAATTGTTACCTCCTGTGAAATGCAAGCAATAGGTACACCGTCAACTTTTTTCGCGAGTATATGTGGACAGGGTTGTTTCGAGGATCTGTGGAGAGCTGAACTCCATCGGTCGTAGGAACGAGTTAGGGCACGTTACATTGTATATATATTTTTGGTGTGTTTATAGGGAGCTGTGATAATATAATAGTACAGTTTTAATCGTTGAAGGTTTCGCAAAGATGGACCATTTAAACATAAGTGATTCTTGAGAAGAATTATTATTACTATCTTCAAGTTCGGTAAAATAGTAGGAGAAGTAGGGGCATGACGGGGTAGCGAGGTAAGATGGGGTATCTCCCTAAACCAGCGATGCCCAGGTGGGCGGTCCGAGATAAACGAGCATTCATCGCGTTTTCCAAAGCTCGCGTGGAAGGGTGTGCTCGAAACCAATGACGTTGCGGGCATGTCACGGACGGGGAAAACTCTAGTAGTGTGCGTGTAGGCTCGTACCCATAGGCTTTCACAACTGGGGCTCTTGGAGCCCTAGTGTTCTACATTTTAGGAATTGGGAAAATAAACAGGAATTGACTAATGCCCCAATAATATTTATTAAGTATGTAATCTTACTTATAAGATATAAAACAAATTTTAAGTTATACTGCTAAACTATTTTATTTAAAATGCACTAAAAACTAAAAAATAATTCTTTTCTTTATTTACTTTTTATTGTCTAGTTTTGATTTGTGGTTACATGCTGATTTCATGTCGATTAAATTGATTTGATTTGTGGTTATAGGCTGATTTCAAGTCGTTTGGATGTGTGGTTAAGGGTTATATTTATTGATGACTGGGTAATTTTTTAAACCCCTGGGGCGGTTTCTTTTTCTTCATAATTTTGTATTGCCATCCAAAATACATATGCCTGCAAAGTTTCAAGTCTATTGGATAGTTGGAAGTGGGTTAAAATTGAGTATCTAGATTTGAACTAAACAAACATACATACAAACAAACAGAGGATTGAAGTTGAATAAAAATCGTTTAATAAGAAACTGTTTGTTAATTAGATGTGTAAATGAGACTGTTCAAGTCTATTCCGTCCAATTATATAATCTTATTGTTTAATCATTAGTCAATTCCTGTTTATTTTCCCAATTCCTAAAATGTAGAATACTAGGGCTCCAAGAGCCCCAGTTGTAAAAGCCTATGGGTACGAGCCTACACGCACACTACTAGAGTTTTCCCCGTCCGTGACATGCCCGCAACGTCATTGGTTTCGAGCACCCCCTTCCACGCGAGCTTTGGAAAACGCGATGAATGCTCGTTTATCTCGGACCGCCCACCTGGGCATCGCTGCCTAAACACTAATTAAAAGATGCTAGGCACGTGACAAATACATCATTAGGAAGCCACTGTATTATAATAATGTGGTCGCTGGCAAAAACGAGTGTTATTTCGTGTGATAAAAGGATTTGAAATAAATATATATTTAAGAACGGTAAGTCTATTATTTTTCTTCTATGATAATCTCCATTTCATCTATTTTAATGTGACATATTCAAAATTTCAATATTTCTTTATTTGTTGTACAAATATATTAATCTTTGGAAAACGATGCTTTGAGGCAAGATGGGGGTACTTGATACCTAACCCCATTAGGGGTTAGGTCGGGGTACCCCATCATTCGCTGTATCATGGTTGTTCATGCGAGATTAAGCAACGTCATCGTTCTCTATTATAATTTAATTCAAATAAATCTCGTTATTTTTAGTTCGAATTTATAAAATACTTAGGCAAATCATTTTATTCGGTACCCCATTTTATCCCGCGGTAAGGGCAAGACGGTTTTTTTCCATCTGTTTTGTAAAGTTTAATAAATTAGACGCCTGACTTCAGATAGTCCGAAGTCTGTAACAA
The DNA here is from genome assembly GCA_947577245.1 of Andrena bucephala. Lineage (NCBI taxonomy): Eukaryota > Metazoa > Arthropoda > Insecta > Hymenoptera > Andrenidae > Andrena > Andrena bucephala. The sequence goes on from OX387715.1 coordinate 116,853,665, forward strand.
ATGTTAAATCATTAACTTATAATTATATTTGGAGTAATAAAGACTTAATTAAGGTGGTTCCTAATCAACTATGTTAGTCAAATTAGAGTTAGGTAATAAACCACAAATATAAAGTAGTACGATACTATGGAAATAATAATAATAATTGTTAACATCATGTATATCTATTTTAAACAGTTCAATGTTAATATAAATAATTGTAATACGAAAATAGAATATTAAATTGGTTAGCGTGGTGAATTGAAGCAGCAGATCTGACAACGTCGAATTCATTCGGAGCGTATTTTATAACCAAAGTGTCAGAAAAAATGTTCATATGAATCTAAATCTTTATTCGCTTGTGCGACGTTGCCATGTTCACTGCTCTACGTACTTTCTAAAAAATTTGCACGTATATGTATTTTTTATGGGCATTTACGAAGACACATTATTCGCTGATATAAATAAATTCATTTCGTGACATTTCGATGTACTTTGGTGCCAATTTTGGTACACTATCTTAAATATAGTTTTCTGTTTCAGCAGAAAAACTGAAACTATAATCATCTTTTTTTCGACTCTGCCATATGCTACTGTGTTAAAATGCATCAACTTTAATTAAAAATTTCTCGATAACTATGTGGTAAATCGATTTTAAACTTTGTACAGGGGTTTCTTGTATTCCAAATTAGTTTCGAACGAAATTTGAAAGAATTCTTGAATTAGTAGATTATTCAGGAACTACCTTAATAGGTACAATCATCACTTTATTTCCATTTTTCCTTAGCTTCCCCATCATGCCCCTACTTCCCCTACATCGGAAAAAGTTTACCCAGTAAACGTAAACATTGCGTTGTATTTAACCCTCAAACACTACACTGGGTCCGCGAGACTCAGGCCGTTCTAGAGATTCGTGGCCACAACTAAACCAAAGAGAAGGTCTTTCGCATATTTCTGCGGAGGGATGCGTTGGATGTGAACACAGCAGGTGTGACTGTGTGATCGATAGACTCTGTATTACTTATGTGTTACGTTGTTATGGGAAAAAAGGGTTAATCCCCGTTTACTGTAAATAATAATAATAATAATAATAATAATAATAATAATAATAATAATAATAATAATAATAATGATGATGATGATGATCATGATGATGATGATGATGATGATGATGATGATGATGATAATGATAATGATAATAATAATAATAATAATAATAATAATAATAATAATAATAATAATAATAATATACTAAGAGGCGACACTCTAACGAAGAAACCAGTTTTAGAAAGAGACGAAATGACACAATCAATTTAAATGGCTATTCGGTAGTCGGAAAGGGGAGGTATTAAGGCTGCCGCCTCTGCGGGCCTTGAATGTGTGCGTACGGTCACACAAGCTAGGAAAAGCGTGTACGTATACGCGTGTAGTAAACAAACCGTAAATTACAACTTTCGTCATCGTGAAAATGGTAGACTATGGGTCGCGCAGACCCTGTGTGGTGTCCTCGTCAGTATTTTCGGAAAAGTGGAGTTAACAGTTGCAACAGAACATTATTGTTTGTGCAGTGATTTTTTGTTCAGACAGTATTTCTACGCTGTGTAAAGTAGAACGCATACTTTTCAATCGATAGTAAGTGTTTAAAATGCGACCGATCGATGTGTAGGGAATATGTGGCGAAAATGTGTTGCGACTGCTTTTAATGTAAATGAATGATTTCGTAGTGATTTATACTGCTTTTATAAAATAAATTATTATTCCAACCATTTCATTGTATAATTTCACAGAGAACATTCGTTCGGAAGAGGTAAAAAATCACTCGACTTCACCTCTCGAAATAATTATATTTTTTTTGCTACCAGTCATAATGGCATATATATTTCCTTGAATTATAACTCAAAACCTTTCGATTAATGAATACCTACTAAAATCCCTGTGCCGTTTTTGAGGATAAACTGCGATTAAACGAAGAAAAAAAACGGAGATTTCAGAACACGGACGTCTTTTTTTTCAAAATATATTGAGCATCAAAAGATTTTTGACCAAAATATTTATATACCTATTCCATTTTTGTCGAATTGATTAAAAAAAAATTGTTTAAATCGGTGCAGCAGATCCTGATATATCTATAAAGGGAAAAAATTTCTAGGTTGCGTGGACCCAGTGTGGTGGACGCGTTAGGAAAGTATAGTGTGGTGCTTGAGGGTTAATTTAACGGCAACTTCGTCTGATAAATTATCTAAAACAAACCTTTAATGTTGAAAATCTGTTATATATCAACGATAAAAACGGCGATAATAGCGAAGAGAAAGTACTATTTGATTCTCGACGCTGGTATCGGTGGTGATCTAGTAAGCGTAGCTCTGATCGCTACTTCAATGTAAACACTTCCATTATACAATTATAGAACGTATTTCTACGCTTCGGTCTCATCTCCGCTCTGATCGTTTATCCCAGCTCCAACATAAACGTGCCTTCACTTATTAAAGAATCCTCGAGGATTCTTTAATAATTTCTGCCATTTCCTTTTCACAGCTTTTGCGAAGCACCGACCTCTGTCATTTAAGCAAATCCTTCCCACCCCAAAACCTTTCCTATGGTGTTAAGTCACCGCCCAGTTTGAATATTCTTCTGTGTTTTTTACCCCCGCGAGTGAACGGTAATCTTATAAGATGCACAATTCCGTAACCAATTCAATTCATTAGAATTGAAAGTCTTACAGCGCCAACCGTGTCTCGCAGTATTTGTGTCATCGAAACTAAAGGTCATCTTCAGAATCTTTATCCTCGACGTTAACTTCCGCGGCCCGGCCATTCATTACGCCCGTTCTTCCCTTAAATTAACTCCCGGATAATTCAACTAACAATACGGTCTCGAAAGCAATTTGCAGCGAGCGAAATTGGTCGGGTTTCTTTCGCCGGGCGCAAGGATAGCCCGCCGGAGGAACTTCCGCAAATTTTCTGGATAAGAAGACAAAGGGCGACGAGGAGAAACAGGCGAACAAAGACCCGTTTCATTCACCAGGCAAATATTTACAAGCGGAGTTACGTCAATTTGTACCGTCCGCGGGCTGCGTGACAAAAAGGAAGTATTAATTCTGACTCGTCTTTTGTTGGTGTCCAATTGTGCCGCGCTTCTGCCTTCAGCCCCACCCGTTCTTAATAATTTCCACGGCGGACGACGTCCGCGACGCTCGCCGGTTGCGACACACGCGGGTCCATCGGTCTCGCGCTATTCACACGGGGGCGGAATGAAAATCAATGCCAGAGAAGTAGTGCTCGCGGCTGGAATACAGATCGACGATCTGCTGGCGGCCGGTGAGACACTTGAGCTACCACTTACCTTATTAAAATCTATTTTAACTGTTGCAAAACACGCCACTATTTACGTCCTTATTTCACGGTGAATTTAACGGAGCGCGGTCTCGTTACGTAAATAACGGCCACCGTACAATGGGAGCCGATCGTCTCGATAACTTCGAGAGTTCAAGCGACGCTTAAGCAAGAATTCATCACCGGTAGGTACAGCTTAAAGGAGCGCGGGAGAAATATTTTTCTTTTAAGAAAAAGAAAGCGCCGCTGCGAAGGGAAAAAGTTTAATATCGTGCAGGGCTGGGTAATACGAGAGACCAAGTTCAAAGGGTGAGATAAACTGGACCGTGTAAACACCAGGATCTTCTCCTACGGGTGTAGCGTACGGCGTTACGCAAGCGGGTACAGGGTGTTGCAAAAATATAGGCACGATCTAAATTGTGTTACACAGCTGTTGGAGAGAAAGGTCTTACGAGCCTACGAGCTAATGGTTCCGGAGACATTCAAGCTTCCGCTGCGGAAACAGCGAAAAGGATCGCTGCAAATAAGAGAAACAATAAGAAATATGAATTCGCGACCTCTCAATGAGTCCCTGTTGTATTGAGGAAGCAAGCAAACCTGGACCACAACAATGCCCATTATCTGGTACTAAATATTCACAGAACTCTCTCTAGATATCAGCCAATCCGCTGTACAGTCGTTCAAAGAACCATTGTCTCAGGACCTAAAGAACGGTGGACCAAAACGATTGGTTCGCAGGCCCACCGTTTATTAGGGCCGTCTGATCTGTTTCGCCAGCTACTACTGCCTAGCTCCCGTCCGTTCTTCCCGAACGCCCCGTGCAAATGCAGCTTTTTCGCGCGACAAATATGGCCGACTGTCAGACGCGTCAATCTGCGCGGTGGCTCGCGAATAATGGAAACGAGAATGAGAATTCGAGACGAATTACGGGGCCATCGATCAAACGGAACCGGCACTTCATTACGGGCGTTGCCAGTCGCCAGAGGCTGCCGAGTATCGCCATGGCGATTTTAAAGAATCCAGAGCCCCGGCGAGCGATATTTACGCGTCTCCGGCGGCTGCTCCTACACGATCGGTTATTTATAAAGCCATTCACGATAATCAATAACCCATGCCGCTCCCCTGCACGCGGGGCGAAAATTCACTAACACCTCGAAACACTTGCAAAACCTCCACTCTCTCTCTCTACCCGCCTATCTATCTCGGACGTTTCAGCCAAAGGGCCGGGTAATATTTATCGAAACCTGACGCCAGAGACACGCCACGCAAAGCCCATAAATTCCTGGCCTCGGTGATTCGCGCCGGTTAAAGATATCGAGAGTTACCCTTATCGCGCATCGTGAAATCCCTCCTTACCCGCGCGTACACTCCCCCCGCGGGACATGTTTATTAAATACTAACGGGAATCCGTCGGGGGGAGGAGGAGGGGGGGGGGGGAGGGGGATCGGAGATTCGATGCGGCGGGCACGGATTGTGCACCGGAGCGCGTTTAAGGGCTGCCCAGATATTAACGATTTCGGCCGGTCCGGTGGACTTGTCGTCTATTCGATGGTCCGGGCGTACGTGTGGAGGGGCAAACAGCGATGGTACATATTCCGGCGGACCGATGTGGAATCGATGGAAACCGGTAGCGAGGTTGAGGCTCGTCGCCTGGAAACGCGGCCCGATAAAAGGCGCGGTTCTTGCGTTCCATCGAATCGAGGGGCATAATAGCTCCTTGGCTGATATTGCCGCCGTTCTCTTTCCGGTCGTAAAATTCGGACGGGACCGGCGGGGTAACGGAGGTAGGGGTTCCCGGCCGGGAGCTGGGCCGGCCAGCCTGTTTCCTAACGAAGCGACGGCACAAAACCGAACTTTGTTTCGCCCGGTGTGCAGGGATACGCGGGGGGGGCCGAACGGCCGAACCGAAAAGTATCTCTTCTCCTCCGCTCCGCTTTCTGTGCCATTAATCCGGTCGCGCGCGGCATAAAGGCCGCGCGCGCGAGCGACATGCAAGAATAGCTACAGGAATCCTCCTAACGAGACAAGACGGGGCGAGCATTATTTCCTGTCAGCGAAAAATATTCCGCCCCGTAACAATGAGATATCTATTCTGTGCAGCGCGGCCGAGATACTCGCGGCAGCCTCGGCGTGTGTCACCGCTGAGGCGTAACGAACCGAAAAAGGAACACGGCGAAATATCATTCTCTAGACATTTGTTACATTTACTTTCCCCCTTTCTTCCACCATTCCCAGCTCAACGCGCCCGCTTTCCCCTCGCGCGTAAACAGCGCTCGTTTTCCCCGTGCGGGACGGGGCGAGAGACTTTTGCAGAATCTCCTTGGAACTTTCACACCTCGATTACTGTGAACTTTTCGGAACTGAACCTCGCCGCTTCAGTATCGATCTTTCCGGAGTTTGGTTAATTAAGTCCGAGACTGAGCGTAAGTAGAGGTGTCTTAGATTTTAGTCCTGGGTTCGGTCGAGATGAAAGAGAAAGATGACTGCGCTCGCATCATCATACTAGACTTTAATCTGCCCTGATAGCGGAGTAACACCTCTTTCGGGGAAACGAGGGATTACGGCACTAATTCACCCCACACGCTTTTTTTTTTATTTATTTCCACCACCGCATTTATTTATTTCTTCACCCTTACCGTCTGAACCGCACGGTAAGGGTGAAGATTGGAAGATATGGAAGACATTAAAGGAGGAGTAACAAACTGCCGGCGCAACATGTAAACGAGTTGGGAAAGAGAGTTCCTCGCAAGTTTATCGGCGAGTGGAAGAGTGCGTGATACCTCGCGGAGATTACCCGGCGGAGCAGTAGCTTTAAGTAATAATAAAACGTGTCTTTCTTTAATGAGACTGTCTATCACGATCTTCTAATACGTGGCCAGGCTCCGCGGTATTGTTCCCCCTTCTTTTTTTAATCTAGAGACTGTCACTCGAAGGTTCCCGCGGGTGGAGTTGCACGGCGAAAAGTATCAAGGACGGAAGGTGGAAGCGGGTTAAACAGTTGACAGTAATACCGACACCGCCGCGCCGCGCTGCCCCCTCGTCTATTTCCGCGTCATTCTCCTCGGCGATAACGCCCCGTTATGTTCAACCAGAAAACGTTACACCGCTCGTCGGTGGCGGCCGAACGGTAGTTTTTATTGCAATGCTACGTTCACCGAAGCGGTCTGTTCGTTTCATGCGAGCGAATGGAAAGCAGAAGAACCTTCATTGCGCCGATATACCGACGAGGGTATGGATCACCTCGTTCCTCGCCGGGCAGTACCCGCGGAATTAAGTTGCGGCCGCGCGAAGAACTTTAGGCAGCGGGTATCGCGGGTTCGATTGATTGAAAACCGCTCGGGCCGAACTTGCGACCGCGGTTAACTGGCTAACTATATTTTCACGGCGCGCCTATATATAATCCATAGAATATTTACGTAAGAAACTTGTTTGGGATCGAAGGTGGAGGGGGCAGCCTCTCGGGGCAATCGAAGGAAAGCAATACTCTTAACCGATCGACTAAATACTTGAATTTCTCGACGAGTTCTGTTACCAACCCCTCCCCCTCTCGCCCTTCATTTTCCATTAATTTAACTTTTCTGGCGAGGAGAAATATCGCTTCGACGAAAGAAATGTTTCGCCGCGGAGGGCGCGCGGTCCGCGTTGATTAACGCGGCCTGCTGAAACGGGAGTAAACCAGCCGGAGCGGCGCATTGAAACCTTTAAGCGAGGAGGAGATCGGTTAGCACCGTGCCGGGAAACGGGCTAAACCGTCTCCACCGCAAACGACACCTTTCTCAAAAGCATCCCCTTTCTGAATCCGCTGCGAATCCCGGCGTGCAATCCCTTCGCGCCTCTTTGATCTTCGGCGCAGAGAGAGATAGGGGGGGAGGGGAGCACACAAAACGGTTTTAATCATTTCACACGTACCGCCGAGGCTTACACAAAACGCCACGAACGAGGCGGGGGTAAGCCGAGACCGCAAACTGCCCAAGGACCCACTTCGTACACACGACGGAACAGTATCTCGCCCTCGTCCAACCCCCACCTCCCCCCCCAACCCCTGGTGACATCGCGAAAGCCCCCCCCCCCCAGGGACAAATAACGCTTACGCCGAGATGCACTGTGCGTAAACCGCGAGATCTCTTTGCACCCCCCTAGCACATTAACGAACCGCAATCCCCGGCCCCTCTGCCCCTCCGCTCCGGCGAGATCTATCTCGCGATCGAGGGTCGAGCCGGCAGGAATTCATGATCGAGGAGGACCGTGAACGAGACGCTTCTCTGCGGGAAAAACGGGGCCACCGACTGAAGATGCATCCGACTTCGACGATAATAATTTCCTCCCTCGAGCTCCCTCTGTTCTCCTTTTTCTTCTTTTTTTTTTTTTTTATAATTAATCGATAACCGGTCGATGATTGCGCGCAACCCCGTGGCGAACGTCGTTCAAATCCAAGCCCACGGGGCTGGCCTGTCTGCTCAAACATCGCCTAATGTCTCGCTGAATATGGACAGCGGGTAAATGTAGCGGGGAAACTGTCACCAGAACTTACGCCGCACCGAGCCGCACAGGATCATAGCAAAAAGCGCAACTAAGTGCAAAGTCGAGGAGGGTTGAGGGGGGGAAAAAGTTCTCACTTCTGTCGCGATCAGAGTGCCTTGCTTGTTCCCGCGAACACGCGATACCGCACAGATCATAGACAAGCCGATGGGACGGACTGGGGGGTTTGGGGGGGGGGGGGGGGGGGTCGGGGGGTCGGGGGGTCGGTAGGGGGATCGTTCTCCACGAGATAGAGATTCATCTCGCGCGAGGTGCGATCCGTCCGCCCGCGGACACGTTTCGTTCGGCCGTCGGATCGCGTTGACATCGCGCGGGTTTGCACAGGACGGACGCGGCCAGGTGTCGCGCGGCGATTCGGGTGCCGATTTCTCGTGTATGATAATGAATCTCGCGTACCTGAGATCGGTGGATCGGTGGTGCAGGGCGCGGCGGCATGGTCCCGTCGCAACACAGCGCCGTTCGACGAGCACTGAGCAGCTATTCTGCGCCAACGGGGTTGCGTCGACGTCGAAAAGACGTGAACGGTCCCCCCTCGCCGCTCCACCCCCGCCAGTCCTCCCACTCCACGTACTACCGACGCCACTCTTCAGGGTACTCTCACACGTATCCTCAACCACCCCCCCCCCCCACCCCCCACCCCGGCCGCTCGCTCTCGCTCCGTCCCTCTCGCCAGCGCCGGTCCGCGTCCCCTTGCGCTCTTTCCCGCTTCCTCCCGCTGTCTCCGGCTCTCTGTTACGTCCTCGAGGCAGCCACCCCCGTGGCACATGCGCGGATCCCCCCTCTGTCCAACAAAACTCTCCTCGGTAGTGCTGGGAAAATCGGGAAAAACGGTCCGACGGAGAAGGAAGAAGGTACCAGAACAGAGGGGGGAATAGGAAGACCCGGGGAGGGGCGGTGTTTTCTGAAAAACGTATGTTCCACGTATCTCCCCCCCCCCCCTGTCGTTTTCCAACCCCCGCGTCCTGTAACGCCTTTCTCAACCTATTCTCTATCTCACCATGTCGTTCCATCCATCGCTGTTGAATTCGTTGAACCCGTATCGTCGCCTTCTTCGCCTCTCTTGACCCCTCTTCATTTTTCGGGACGAGGGGTGGCTGACTCGCGAACCCCTGTCACGCGACGCCGACGCACGCCTGCGAAACGCGTGGCTGCTCCCACTCCTCGCTCTCGCGACCACGTTTAATTCGATGCATCGTCTGTTTGCTCGCGCTTCTGGCCCCGCGGCAGAGATTTCCGGCGGGCTTTTGTTGCTCGGGCTCGCGGACCAGAACACGCGACGATTCGCCCACGCTGTTTTACTGCTTCTGTTTTTCCCGCTTCCGCCGCCCCTCCCCCCGTCGCCGTTCCCCCGTTCCTGCTCGCTCCTTCGTGCCTGTGCGCGCACCTAGCCCTCGGTTGTGAAACGCCGCGCTCGGCGACGCTTTTCGGCCGACTCGGCTACCCTAAGTAGCTGGACGGCTTCTCCTTGGTTTCAGATTCCTCGAGCGGACGACGAGGACGGATGAACTGTAAAATAAACCACCGTCGCACAGTGGTCGGTCTGTTGATGGTCTAGCGGGACAGAATTCCAAAATCATGGCCATCCAAAATTAATGAATCTTGGTCATACTACAAGCTACTGAACCACAGATATCGGAATGATAATGGTATGCAACTTTAAGGTAAATGGCCCAGTGGTGAAACAGTTAAGGAAGCAGTTGAGATAATTGCAATTTCTATTAAATTTAAATAGTATAAAATTATAACTAAATATAATTATTCGAAAGCGTAAAATTTCGACTTTCAGATAACGTAACAAGAATCTACATTTGTTAATGGAAAAGTTTTAAATTAATTAAAACACGAAACTGTTCATATGGCCCAGTAATTAAATAAAATTCATAACGTGTCCCAGTCATTAATTATCAGTGTCCCAATTATTGAATATATATTTAATTTAACTATTTCTATCAGTTAATGAAAAGAAATCACTATGGGAATATTTTGGGATAGTAAAAACATTTTATTTATAATAAATTTGTGTTGAATCTTCGGCATGAAAAAATGATTAAAAGTATATTATAAAATTTTAGGTTATGTTAATATTATGACGAGTTTAAGATTAATTAGCCTAATAATTCTGAAACAGTAGTATATTTTTGTCTAGTTATTATTAACATAAATATATAGGATACAAAAAATACTTACTTTGGTACAATAAATGTTAATAATTTTAAAACTTCACTGAATACTGGCGTCTTATATAACCATTAAATAACCATTAAACACGCGTTTAATAACTGGTCCGTGTCATGTTACCGTGTACTAGTGGATAAACGCAACAATTTCAATATTAAAAACAAAAAATTATTAAAAGATCCAATTAATTTTCAATTCTTCAATATATAATAAATCCGAAACAACTGTACTATTTCAAAAATTATAAAATAATACTTAATTACAACCTTAACAAAAATATTCTCCCGGTTGCTTGAGCCCATTAGGTAAGAAGCGAGATTGAAACTGTTGAAGCTTTACTGTACAATAATATTTTTGCATGATATAACCATTCAGATATGTAAGCTTATAATTGCATCTGTATAAAGCTAATACATTTTGCAATTATATTTCGACCAGTTTAAACGTTGCAAATTAGTAAAACTGTTATTATTAATAAAATTTCTTCTCAATTTTTAATTATTGGGCCTTGTTTAAGTACTGGGCCATTTACCTTATACGTATTTCATAAAAGTTATGATCGGCGAAACGTACGCGAGTCGGCCGCTTACAAGTAAACATTCACTTATAAGAAATGGAGTTTCCCGATTTGGAATATATATTTTTAAAGTACTCAATGTAACTAAGAAATCCTGAAAATTATATCTGCAATGGACCTGTTTTACTCATGTTATTAATAACATTCAATATAGCCTCAAGACGTATGCGAAAAACGGCAAAATCCTCTTATTTAAGAATAATTGGCTAAAACCTGACATCGGGAAACTCCATTCCTTATAAGTGAATGTTTACTTGTTAGTAACCAATTGTTAGAATGCGTCAGTATCAGCTATATATCAAATGTGTTCAATTGCATCGCGATTTAAATTGTTAATATTTTGAATAATGGATTGCAGAGGTACAAGTAAGCAATAAATCAAGCTTCAGCCATGAATATTTTAATTTTCAACAAACAGAATTAAAATATAATCATAAAAACGATGGAATTTTTCAATAGCTTTCGTTGGAAAAGCTCTAGATATCCAAGAAGAGTCCAAATTATATTACTTTAATAGACGAACAGTTGAAGAAACATGCAGTAGACAGTGGGGGCCCTAACTATATTTTCCAACAAGACAATGCAAGTGTTCATACAGCAAAGGCTGTCAAAGAATACTTTCGACAGCAAAATATAAAAATTTTAGAATGGCCAGCCAAGTCGCCGGACTTGAACATTATTGAAAATTGTTGGGCGCAATTATCGAGATCAGTATATGCGAAGGGAAAACAATTTCAGACCGTTGAGGAATTAAAAACTTGCACCGAACGAAACTGGATATCATGAAGCCGAAAATTTGTTAAAAAATTATTTAAATCTGTACCAAAGCGTTTAATATCAGTTATACAAGCAAAAGGTGGAACTACAAAATATTGAAATAATATTTTTCTGTACGTATTAAGTATTTTAAGAGAAATGAGGCAGTCAGAGCAACAACGGACCAACCCACATTAAAAAAAATATATATTTTTCCTGTTTTATATGGTTACTAGAGCCTATTGGAATACGTTATTGCTACTAATTCAATTTCGAAAAAAATGTGGGTTAGTCCGTTGTTGGTCTGACTGCCTCAAATGTGCTATCATTTTGACGCGCCGATTTTTCGTTATTTTCCAATAAGTTGTAAAATAAAATTATTCTTTTGTAATAAATGTATTCAACTACATTGAAATAATTTGTTGTTCTTATTAAACACTATAATCGTCAAAAGCAATGCCATACATTTTTCCAAGAGTTAAAAAAACTTTTATTTACATAGTGTGCTATCTTTTTGCCGCGGAGTTAAGACCTGCGACTTTTGTCCCGCTAGATTGTTATTGGACAGACCACTGTGCGTCGCCGGAATGTGAATAAACATCTCCACGGCGATCCTCTCGCTTGCTCCTATGCCTCTATCTCTGCGACAAGCTCCAATCGGTCGCGGAAAGAGACCCGCGCCCCTTTCTTGCCACCGGCGATCGATTCGCGATAAGCTGAAATTACGCGGCCAGATGAACCCGCAACTCGCGGCCTCGGAGAAGTGTATTTACAGGCACGCGTCGTTATTGCCGTCCCGAAGAAAAGGAGCGACCCCGAAGAAGAGGAGCGATCTCCAGAGGATCCGTAAGGGATTTAAGTAGGCCGTAATTCGTTAACCGCGCCGGAGAGAATTCCATGCACCGTGCTTCTCTGTTGCCGCCGCGGAACATCCTCGCTCCGCTTCTTTATCAGAACATCATTACCATCCCGGAAGCATTGTTCCCGCGGCGATTCCTCGGGAATGTTCCCCCAGTAATAAATATTACATTGCGACGCCGTCGCTGTGCGGCGCGAAGGTGAATAGGAGAAAAGAAGGCACGGGGGAAAGCGGGAAATGAAAAGGTATTTCAACGTCAGGCGGTACATAGGTACGGGAGAGCGTGTCTCTTAGCCCGTGATCACTCAGCGTCCATTATATTCCGCGAAATTCGCCTAAGCAGACAACGGTTCCGGAGGGCTCTGCTCGGCGCGGCGCCGAAACAATACGGATCGAGCCGGAATTCGCCATAAGCCGGCAACGGGTTTTACATTGGCCGGGGTATGGGAGAGGCCAAAGTGTGTTCCCTGGCGTAATCGTTCCCTTCTTCTTTTGTTAGACCCGAGAGGATTTCGACAGACTCGCGTGAACTTTCCCGAGCCCCGGCAGAACTGGAGCGAACGCATCGCGTGGCACGTTACCTATCAACGCCGACGTTTCCTTAATTTTAAGTGAATCCACCGAAAGGCCGCCGCGGCATAACGAGCAACCCTCCGCGGTAACTTTAAATAGCTCTGAAAAACTTTGCGCCGCGCCGCTGGAAACAGGGATTACTCTGTTTTAAACGGCGAGCAAAAAAGGGACCCGTCAGCGAGCCGCGGCATTCCATTTTTCGCGATGTCCTTTCTGTGTCTCGTGACCTCTCAATTAAGCGCGACCACTTGGCCATCCTCGTCACACGTTTTTTCGGGGGTGCTGACCTCCGACTGTTGCGTCGAGTAAAGAAGTCAGCATTTTCAATCTGTTTCCCATCGTAAAACCGAGTAAAACAGTGGGACGATGGTAATTATTTTTATCAGCAGTTACGGTCGCGTCGCTGGACTCGATACGCGTGAACGTAAACGGCTGATTGTTTACGCAAACATTTAACATCAGGGGATGTTTATCATTGATCGTGAATTATATTGGCGATGGGCTAATTAAATTTCACTTCTCGGCCCGAGCGCGTCGCGCAGATAAATCTCCGCGCGACGAGGCTGTGCCGGCGCGCGAAATGCACACGCAATCAATCGAGTCAAATCGTTGTCCACAATGACGAATAAGTAGTCCGCTATGAACAATGGGTTTGACAGTGGGAATGATAAACAGCGCGCGGTATCGTTGCTGGGAATCGGGCGATATTGCCCGCCGACGTGATTTAGGGGAACCAGACAGTTCTTAACGGGCACCGGATAATCAAAACGGGATCGCGGAGGAATCAAAGAACGTGATCGTTTCGAAAAAATGAAATTGCGTTAAAAGACACGATGCGTTAATAATCATATTCTGCTTAATTGCTGTCTAATAACAAGGTGGGACACGGATGATCGTCCGTGTCTTAATCCTGATCAAGATCACCTTGCGAAACACGTGTATATAGGGGAGAGTGGTGCAGTACCGACCGCTCTAAATTTTTTTGTTATATCTTGGGGTAGAGTCGATAAAAATCAGAAATTCAATAACGTGTTTGTAGTATAGATGGAACTTAGTAAGAGGAGGGAAATTATTTTTGTGAAATTTAATAGTAAAAAGTGATAATTCGTAAAAGTAAAAGAGTTGTAATTTCTAGGAAACGAAAAATTGTCGTCCAGTACCGACCAACTATTAAATTAGTAGATTTTTAGGTCTAAATGATTAACAATGTTAATAAAAAGACATTTAATTAGTACAATACAAGATTTTTTAAAAAATTTTATTTGTACGAACTCGCAAATAAAATTGGGGTAGAGTAGATAAAAATCAGAAATTCAAAAACGTGTTTGTAGTATAGATGGAACTTAGTAAGAGGAGGGAAATTATTTTTGTGAAATTTAATAGTAAAAAGTGATAATTCGTAAAAGTAAAAGAGTTGTAATTTCTAGGAAACGAAAAATTGTCGTCCAGTACCGACCAACTATTAGTAGATTTTTAGCTCTAAATGATTAACAATGTTAATAAAAAAATGATTAATATTCTCCTAATGCGTGCATTCGACGTGTGCCCAACCGTCACAGTCGTTACACTGCCCCCAATCTTTATCAAATGATTCCTTGCAAACAGAGATGGGCAAAATTTTTATTTAAATAAAATTTCGAATAACGAATAAAACAAATTAAGTTTTTTCGTCGAATAAATTATTCTCATCAAATAAAAAAATAACTTTATTCGTCGAATAATCTAAAGTTAAAGTAACTTTTATTTGATCCTTATTTACATAATTTTTTATTTAGGTAATGCTCAAATCTGCTTGCAAATAACACATTGGATAACTTCTTCATTAAATGCTAGCTTTCTGTTTCTTAGGTTATCATACCTATCCTTATTTACTTTATTTTTCTGCGGGAAAAGGTAGAAAGAAGGCTAAATGAACATCTTATAAATTGATCTGAGTTACTAACAGATTGAACTTACAGATAAGAAAAATTTGGTCTCTACTGGTTGACAGAGTCTGTTGGTAGGTACTACACGACAGTTGGATGGTCGGTACTGTACAACAGACACGGGGAAACATTTTAGATCATGGTATATTATGTACAAAAAAATTTTGCAAAACTAAAATCGGTATCAGATATATTGGCCGGTGAGTTTCCTGAGGGGTATTCTTCCATCACACAGTTTGCCTGCATCTGTGCTCCTTTTCTCACCGTTTTCTGACTTGTGATTTTCATTGATTAATTCAGGGAAAGTGCTAATATCTGGTCGAAGAAGCGAGAACTAGCTTTGGTCGGAATTGCACGACTCTCCCCTAAAGACATAAGAATAAAAAGTTTCTCTGCAAACGTGAACGCGTCATTAGAATGTATAGAAGTTGTCCCAAGATTCATTATCGTGTCCGAATCGAAATACCATCGATTTGGAAATACCATACGATGGATAGCCACGTTGGCGTAGAATCTTGGAGAGGGTCAGAGGGGCAAGCACAATTTGTAACATTTGTAACCCAACAAAACGCCCTCGAAGGTGTAAGGGAAAGGAGGGTCGCAATGTATTGCACTTCAAACGGCGTCGAAAATATTTCTCCGATCGTGCAGAAACATTTTTCCCCGGCAGCCACAGAAAACACACAATTCAACGTCAAATCCCTAGCCGTGCTGGCGGAAGGTAAACTCTAACTATATCAGCAAATTGTTAGGAGATATACATTCCGAGCCATCCAAAGTATCCAACGACAGTTTCCTTCGCCCTTTCACCCATTCACCCTTCCTCCACTTCATTGCCGCTACAGATCCTTCAGAGACACGCTTCTCACGAAAGGATTCCCTTCCTCACCTACAGGCGAGTAATACTATTCCCTATCACCACCCCTACGCAAGACTTATTTTCACATGGAAATCCTCCGTGCTCCGTGCACGGGGGTTTTCCGGGAATATCGATAAACCATTCTATCGTTCCGGCTGCTTGAAATATATATTCAAAGGCCAATAGAACAAAAAGGGGCGGGGATTCTATTCGCAACGCGAAACTGTGAACGGATCGAGGAACTTTTATCCGAGATGAAACATTCATCAAATACCCTCCCCCTGCTAAGCTTTATCCCTTCTTTCACCTTTCTAAGCCAAGAAGTTGCTGATTCAAGGGACGCTTCTCTCAAGCTACAAACGAATTCGTGAAATTAGATGCTTCCCGCGGATTAACCCCTCCGCTGTACACCTATTCGAATTCTACCGCGGAACATCCAAAAGACATAGAATATAATAGGAAGGATAAACTCCCGGTTTCGTTGCTATTTTACTGAACTCTGCCCGAGCGATCGCGCTGAATTACGCCCAGAAATTTGCCAGCCGCCAACTGCTCCCCGGCTGTTTGCGCGAATTTTAATTACGCGCGCCGGACGCGCGGTGCAGAACGTGCACCTTCGTGTAAACAACGACAGAATATTTCATATCTTCCGACGCGCGGCCATCCTTCCGTGACTCGTGCTTCAGACAGGGCTTTCACACACGTCCCTCTGCCGCGAACGGGCGCACGGGCCGATAGTCGTTTTGTCGTGGAAGAAGCTCCTCTCTCGAAGACAAAGCGTCGAGGTAGGGGAGCGATATTTTTTCTTCCTTTCTTCCTAAATAAAGGAGAGTAGGCGGTTGGCAGCCGAGCGACGCTGCAGGGAGGACATTCAGAAATATCGCCTTATCAAAGGCGTTCCGTCTCCTCGCCGCATTTCACGTTACGCGTGTACGCCGGGATGTATACCCGACGTAATCGAAGGTCCCGAAGACGGATCGGGCCAACGCGCCTCGCGGCACGCAAACGCCGGGCCACGGTAGGATGAAAGTTACCCCGCTGAAAAATTCTGCCCCCCTCCACCTGAGGATGAATCAACCTGCAGCGAGACGCTACGATTCCCTTGCGAGCGCTGTTTCTCATTCAGCTCCTCTAAATCCACAGAATTGCGGCGGCTTTGTACAGTGTACAGAGGTGGGAGGTTGCAGTTCGCGCGGTCTTCGATCGTGCACCACGTGAGCCGCGATGTCGTCACGCGGATCTATCTCGCGGCGCTCCACTGTAAGGAACGATGGAGGAAGGAGCGAGTCGTCGAACGCGGGACGATAGCGAAATCTGTTTGCCCGATACGCGGGTCAAAGTTCCCCGGCTCGGGCTACACTGTGAATTTCTTTGCAGAAAGGGCAACGATGGGCGAGCGGTGGGCGGACTTTGCGTGGCCATGGTCTTCGCCACGGCGGGAGACGCGGAGGAATCGGTGTTAGGTGGTCTAAGGTCGATCGCAGCTTAAAACGTCAAGTTGCCGAGGAGACGAATCACTCTTCCCTCCACTCGTGCCGCAACGTTTGCCCGAGGATAAACTTCTAATCTTGACACGATAACGGCGACTTTTCTGCCGCGGTTTCCATCGGCTGCGAAGCAGTAGTGTGTCGTTGACCACCGTGACGACCGCTCAGCCTCGGCACCGAGGTCCACGTACAGTTCAGACCCTCTCCTCGACGATCCGTTTCTGTCTATTCGCTGCTCGTCCATCTTCGCCTGTCTCCTTGGCCCGCGATCAGGCATCCTACCCCGCGGCGAAGCTCAGTGGGGAATACTAGCGGGATCGCCCGACAGCTATCAGCATTCACCCCTCAAGAAGCTATCCTTCCAATCGGTAATTAACTGCAACCCCGCCGATCCTTTCCCCCGTCTCTACCCTCTGCACTGCGAGCTCTACGTCGCGGTGAAGGCCCAGCGTTCGTTCAATTAGGAAAATCGTAATTGGTGTTCCACTGTGAGCACTCGAGGAACGGGACATTCAAGAGGCAGCCATGTACTCGGCCCTGCTACTTTTGAGATCCGCCAGGCCTGGACGTCTCCAAAGGAGATTGGCTTCGTCCTCCTCCGTGCTAAGGATGCCCCAGCAACCGGTACGTGCAATCCCATTCTTATTCTCGCCTGTTCGTTTCGCGAGAAATCGACGGGCACCCGGCAATGGACCGGACGCGGCGATTGGCTACTCTCCGAGCCTGATTCGATTTTTCAATGCAATCGCTGCGCCAGTGCTCTTAATCGGCCGTCCCCACTCGAGGGACACTTTTTCACGTCGAAGACGTAGGGAACGTTTAATCAGGGGAACGCTTATTCCCGCGAAATCGGCGAGTTTCTTTTAGAGGGAGCTATTACTGAGCGACTCGTTAGAGTAACGTTCCGTCCAGTAATAAATGGCCCTTTAGATGCAGAATGGCCCATTCATTTCCGAAGATCGCACGATTTTAATTAGCTGCGCGGCAACAAATGTGTAACGCAACGTTATCGCGAATGCATAATACAATAGGCATCGGTGTGTGCGTAGGCAAAACGGGACAAATAATCGTTCAGCCGCCCGCTATTTTCGTCCCCGTGTCACGTATTACCCCGCCGTTGTTCCGTGCCGCGTCCGTGCACCAGATTATAAATCTAAATGAACTTTTCCGCGGCGATCGTGGAATATTTCGCTTTCGGCGGGGCCCGAATATCAGGCAATGCCGACTGGATCGGCCGTGCGTATCGATAGCGCTGGTCAATTGACCGATTTCGCGTTATCGCGTCCGTCGCAAGCCTTGCTGCTTTTGGACCGCACACTCACCGATCAAGCGGGATCGCAAAATCGAATAAAATGAGGGACGTTACGGCAATGACCTTGAGCCAAATATTTTGAACTATATTCTTCGTGGGAAACGGGAACAGAGATACCGTGCGCTTCTTCGATACCTTTCCCTCCCCCCCCTCCCCCCTCCCCCTCCTCCCGCGGCAAATGTTACGAGGCGATAAGGATCGCGGTTTTATCAATCGTCGGTGAATTACGAGCTGCACACGTGACAAACGGATGCAACAACAAGCACACTGTTTTCCTCCTGGCGGCATTACCTAACGGGGCAACTTTTCCGCGTTTTCGGGAGCCACGTTAATCCCGGCTGCTAGCGACGCCACCGATGGAAATCGATATTCCCCTCGGTTCGTTGAAATCAACAGGTCAAAAGGGAGGATCGCTTCTCTAAATCCTGGGCTATTCTGCCCGGCGGGAAATCCGTGATTGAAAGGTGCAATAATTCCATCGGAGCCCCGGTTGCGTGTACGCTCCCGGCCACACGGACGTTTCCGTCTGACGGTTGGAATTAGGGGCCGATAGCAGCTGAGTGTAGAAACTGCGCCTTCGCATGGCAGATAAGAACCCGGCCGCGACGTAACATTGCAGCGCGCAATCGGTCACCGCCGGATTACGAAAGCGACGGGATCTGCGTCAAAGCCGCGAATGTTGACGGCCCCGTCAAACGGTCTTAGAAGAGTGGAAAGAATCCGCGTAACCTTGCGCGCCCGCTGCAATCGCGATAACGGTCCGTTTGGAAATCAACGCGCAATGCCAATGATAAGCGAAAGGACGACGCTGGCGCGGCGTTGACGTTGCCGGGGAGATTGAATCCGTTTCGAATGAACGGATACGGTCCGCCGAGGATTTCGTCAACAGACTACCACCGAGGAATCCGCTGATGCATTTCAAATGAAATTAATAAGCGAATTCGTATTTGCAATTAATCCTCCCCCACCCGCTGACATTTAAACTGATAATGACTGCGTAATTGTAGCTGTTTTATGTAACGGATTTGTTATGTAATCGATAGATTAGCGGGAAGAGTCACACGTGTACGACGTAAAACTGTGTCGAGTGGCGATCGAATATAAATTGGCCCCCGGGGAATTTTTTCTCGATTCGAGTGTTGCAGACAGATAACATTCGAGATTCGAACAATCGCAGATACGAAATGTTTGGAGCGACGGCTACCGCGAACCGTCGATGATAACGTAGAAGCTCCAATTGGCTACTTGTAAACAAGTGACGATTGCACGATACCGAAGATAGACCGAAGATAGACTGAAGATAGACTTAATGTGCACGGGGAAGCGTTCGGGCGTTGCAGAGCTTCCATTCAAAGGAAAGTTCTAATCTAGTAGTTCTGATCTACGGTCACTAGTGCCCGACAATTCGATTTCTGGCGCGCGCTGCATTTTCGGGGCGACACACCGTGAGACAATGAATACCGATTACCATGTAACTAGATTAATATTCCAAAGGGAAATCGCGTGGACTTGCGGAGGGAGCTGCAGACCTCGGAGAGGCCCCGGAGAGCGTCAACTTTCAACGATCGCAGCCAGCTGAAGTACGCGCGTCGTTTGGTGGTGAAACTGGGCAGCGCTGTTATCACCAGAGAGGACGAGCATGGACTGGCGTTGGGACGCTTGGCGTCCATTGTCGAACAGGTAGCCGAATGCCAGAACGAAGGTCGGGAATGTATTATGGTGACCAGTGGAGCGGTGGCTTTTGGTAAACAGAAGCTCACTCAGGAACTCTTGATGTCCTTATCAATGAGGGAGACGCTGAGTCCTGCCGATCACACTAGAGAACACGCAGGTATAATTCCAGGGCCATCGACCAATTTTCGTGCATGACGGGGGAGTCTAACAAGGAGAGGTTCCCAGGTGTCCGCCTCCGATTGCTCTGAATTTTGGATATGTTTTAGAGGACCGAAAAATAAGATACACGTGTTTTTTCATAGCGGCCCGTTTTCATATTTAGGGGGTGAAACCAACCCCCAAAGTTATAAGATTGTCAGGTGTTCATCTCCGATTGCTTTGGTTTTTGGATATGTTTTAGAGGACCGAAAAATAAGAAATACGTGTCTTTTTATTTTGGCCCGTTTGCATGTTCAAGGGGTGAAACCACCCTTCATAGTTACCACCTAATAACGGTGACGGACGACAAGAACATACAGCAAGTTTTGACGCAAATTAAATTTATATAAAGTTTTACTCAACACAATTTTTATACCCCGTATGAACTTCGGAGGGTGGTTTCACCCCCTAAATATGAAAACGGGCCGCTATAAAAAAACACGTATATCTTATTTTTCGATCCTCTAAAACATATCCAAAAACCGAAGCAATCGGAGGCGGGCACCAACTATTGAATTTTGGGGGTGTTTTTACCCCCTAAATATGCATACGGACCAAAATAAAAACACACGCATTTCTTATTTTTCGGCCCTCTAAAACATATCCAAAATTCAAAGCAATCGGAGATGAACACCTGAAAATCTTATAACTTTGGGGGTTGGTTTCACCCCCTAAATATGAAAACGGGCCACTATAAAAAAACACGTATATCTTATTTTTCAATCCTCTAAAACATATCCAAAATTCAGAACCTCTCCTTGTAAGGGGAGCGCACCCGAACATCTGTTAAGGGGGGACGCCTACCTAGAGCGGTCGAAACAATGCGCTTCTTTGGGATTTTTTTCTAGAAAAACCGTTACACTTTTATTAAGAACTATTCATCTATTGTTAAGAGTACATCTTAATAACAGTTCAGTATTATTTGCGTTTAAGAATATTAAAAGATTTGAGAGTTATAAGCGGTGACCGGGATGTCCTTTTTTTTTTGCGGTGACCATCGTAGCTCGTAGCAGAATCATCCGAAATGAAAAATTCGAAAGGCTTTAGATAGATAATGAAATTATCTAGGCGCTATCGGAGGAATTTCTTTTTTTTCTTCTTAGTTTTTTTTTACAGGCCAAGAAAGGAACTACTTTTTTGTTGAAAATCGATGGTTCAACTTTGCAGCGCCGCCATTTTGTCTAATAATAATTTTTCCAAAATCGGGCCCGATAGCGCCTAGATAATTTCATACTCTATCTAAAGCCTTTCGAATTTTTTATTTCGGATGATTCTGCTACGGGCTACGATGGTCACCGCAAAAAAAAAGTACATCCCGGTCATCGCTTATAACTCTAAAATTTTTTAATATTCTTTAACGCAGAAAATACTGAACTGTCCTTTAGATGTACTCTTAACAATAGACGATAAGTTATTAATAAAAGTGTAACGGTTTTTCTAGAAAAAAATCCCAAAGAAGCGCATTGTTTCGACCGCTCTAGGTAGGCGTCCCCCCTTAATTTCACAGCGGGGACAATTCAGAACCTTACAGCAACACGGGTGCAGCTCCATTTTCGACGGTTTTTTAGTTATGGAGTGTAATATATGTAAAATTCTACATCGCTTGGTGCACGTTTCATGCAAACCCGATATCAAGTGAGCGATTTATTGCAAATTCCGAATCTGCACCTATCACTTTTGTGCGCAATACGAATGCTCCAGATTTGAAAAATTTGCCATAAATAGAAATAAGAACTTATCAACTCAATACTTCTTGTGTGGAAATATATATTTTTCAATTAGTGTTCTCGTTTTAATGTTAAGTTAAATGCAATAATTTTATAAACAGTTTTTTCTAATTTACTTGAAGTTAGTAAAGATGGAGCTGCACCCCTCTTGCTGCAAGGTACCTACTTCAATTCTGTCGCATAAAATTAAATAGTTTTACTTGGGGCGAATTCCGCTTTCGCCCAAATCGCCCGCGCTCAGGACCGTGGGAATTTTCAGTTTTTGTAATAAAATGAATATCATAAATTATATGTTCCTGTTTTCGAGTCGCAATTTATATTTAAAAATCTGTATTTTCCGATAATGGCCCTTTCGCAGATTTCTCGTCCATATTTCAGATTTTCATAAATTTTTAAACGAAAGCCACGGGCGTTGCGAGCGATTTGGTCGTAAGTGGAATTCGCCCTGCAATATTTTTCCATGCCGTCGTTTATCATTAAGAATGCTTATTGCTTATTGTTAATGCTAATTGTTATACAATTCGCGTTGCAATGGAAGAAGACCTACCGTTCAAAGAGAATCGGACATCCGATAGAAATTCTGCTGCCTTTATCATTTCCCGCCCGCGAATTTCATTTTTGGCATATTAACAGGTAACTGCAAATTGGAGCGCGCGATATCCCCGCGGTTGTGCTCTCCCGGTCGCTTCTTTCTAGCCAGCACGCTAATGAATTTCGAGTATGGTGCGCGTAGTCGAACTCGCCACTGCCAGCATCGCGCCTTTTGTTATTTCGGCGGCTACGTTCGGTGCCCCGTGCTCCATTAATTAATCATAATAATTACACGTCGCCTGAGCGGCGACGAGGAGGGGGGCGACGCGCGAAGAATAATTCTCGCTCGTATTTTTAATTGTCCGCGATGAATCGATTAACCGAGTAATTTGAAAAGGCTACAACGATTAAGTGGCCAACCCCCGAGCGCATAAATCTGCCGGATTAAAACGCGCGGCCTCTCCTCGTTGTAATTTTTCCCTAAATGGACACAATTAAGAAAACGCGTACGCGCGAGCCACAAACAAGAATATACCTTTAAAAAGTGTTTAAAAATATTTAACCGGCGTGCTGTGATTTAAAAGAAGGATTTCCACGGAAACGATCTCATTACTTTCTCGAGCAACGAACCACCCCCATCCCCTTCGCAACCGTGCGTCGAGGAGAAACGTTCAACTTGTATTATTATTTGTGTATATTAACGGGGGGGGGGA
Source organism: Andrena bucephala (assembly GCA_947577245.1). Taxonomy (NCBI): domain Eukaryota; kingdom Metazoa; phylum Arthropoda; class Insecta; order Hymenoptera; family Andrenidae; genus Andrena; species Andrena bucephala. Next base: position 116,876,884 of record OX387715.1, read on the forward strand.
TGTTTCCTACCCCTTGTGTTCACGCTGTGGCCGCGTAAAAATGGATCGATACAGACGGTCGTAAATTTAAGCGGGGCTACGTTCCCTTTGAATGCTCGAATGTTCAGGAGGGACGCGTTGAATCATCCCCGAGGTACTTCCGGGGGATATCCACGGACTCCACGCCAACTTGACAATGTCCGGCCCTCCCACGTACGATGTAGGTTAAACTAACAACCGCGAGACGCCCAATTCTTTTACCAGCAATTCCTTCGAGATTCTATTTGCCCGGGAAAACATTCGCTGTAATTCTCCTTTCGGGAGGCGAGAATCGAACAGGATGGACAGAAATTGTTGAGAAAATACTGCAGCCTTGTTTCTTATTATTCCCTAGGAATCGTTTCCGCTACCCCGCCGCCCATTGGCTTCCTTCTCCCTTTTCCTAACACGTCAGAAAGACAAATGGAAGGTCTGAACGAAACCGATGCATATTTCATCTATCAGCTTGATCGACGCTCCGTTATAATCCTTTCGAGCAGTCGAGCCGGCAATTGACGTAGCGCCGAAGTTTCTGTTATTCTAAAAGAATTGGCAATAGTGTGTGCTAGAAAGGGTTAGAAGAATGAGCGGAAGGATACGTTCACTTAACAATGCGCATCGCGCCACATGATCTACTGACCGCATATCCAGCCTCCCGGTTCAGTAGTGCAAGGTGGTACGGTAACTCTAATCTGATCGTCACGCAGGCACTCTTTTGGAACCTAGAGCAGCAGCCGCGGTGGGTCAGTCGGGCCTGATGTCCTTATATGACGCGATGTTCGCCCAGTACGGCGTGAAGCTGGCCCAAGTTCTGGTGACCAAGCCGGACTTCTATAACGAGGAGACCCGGAAGAACCTGTTCAGCACCCTGAGCGAGCTGATCAGCCTGAACATCGTGCCCATCATCAACACGAACGACGCGGTCTCGCCACCACCCCAAGTGGACGAAGAGGTGGCCGGTGGCGGAGGAAGAAGAGGCATCTCCATCAAGGACAACGACTCCTTGGCTGCCATGCTGGCCGCTGAGGTCCAGGCGGACCTGCTGATACTGATGAGCGACGTGGACGGCATCTACAACCTACCGCCTTGGCAAGACGGTGCGAAGATGCTGCACACCTTCAGCTCGGATCTGAGGGGCACTATCAAGTTCGGAGTAAAATCGAAGGTCGGCACCGGGGGTATGGACGCGAAGGTAAACGCCGCGCTCTGGGCGCTGGATCGCGGTGTCTCCGTGGTGATCTGCAACGGGACTCAGGAGAAAGCTGTAAAAAGCATCCTCTCTGGAAGGAAGATCGGCACACTCTTCACCGAAACGACCGGATCTACCACACCTGTCGAGGTCGTCGCGGAAAACGGTAACCGGAGGGAAAGCTTCCCCGTTTTTACTAGCTTTATACGTGCTCCGTGGAGCTCGAGACGAATGGCTATTATTTCGGAATACGCTGTGTATAGGTTTTTATATAAACCGCGAGTATATCCCCGTTTTTTTTTGTCTCTCGAAAGGAAGCTTTAAAAGGGATTATTATCTCTTCGGAGGAGATGGTTCTTTTTCGTGGAGGGATCGGTCACTCGCGTCATTTTGTTCTACCGACCATAGCAATATAGGTCATCGATTATCGAAGGTAGAAATGAAACGGCTTACGGTTGCTGTATCGCAAGCCACTGTACAATTACCCGCGACACGTAGCTCCCGCTAAGATATAGAAAACGTCTCATTATTCGCCGGGCTATATTTTATTCAAGCTAGCTCATAGCAGCCCCATTGAAAAGTAAGTGAAAAGAAAAGTACCTAGTTGAATATTCTTAGCCCCGAGGAGCTCTTCCCCCGGGAGAAGATACGTTTCTTTCCCCGTCCACTTCGGATAATTTTTATCAACGTCGGGTTCCATTGAAACTTATTTAATACATTCTCCGCTGTTATTCGACTGAAACGCCGACGCATTGCGAAATCCCAAATCTCCTTTAAGAAGAATCAATTCTATTAAGGAAGAGATCCAAGCCCCGCGAAAAGCAAAGTAACTCGAGTAAAGTACACACGCCGTTCTTCGTCTCGTTAGGAAAAAAGAGTAGCGGACGCGTTCTATCCGCGCTCCGGCGTAAGGAAGCAATCCTTTCAAATACGAAAATAACCACTTGCAGCTCGCGTTGGCAGCAGAACCCTCCAAGCACTCCGGCCGGAGGAGCGCGCTAGCTGTATCAACACGTTGGCCGATCTCCTCGAGTCCCGTCAAGCGGAGATCCTGAACGCGAACACGAAGGATCTCGAAGAGGCGAAGAAGAATGGCCTGGCGAAGGCTCTGCTGTCCCGCCTCTCCTTGACACCGGCGAAGCTCAAGTCCCTCAGCTCTGGCCTGCGACAGATCGCGGACGACTCTATGACTAACGTTGGTCGCGTGGTCCGGAGGACGAAGCTGGCGGAGGGCCTGGAATTGAAGCAGATTACCGTGCCCATCGGCGTGTTATTGGTGATCTTCGAGTCGAGACCCGACAGTTTACCGCAGGTGGCCGCTTTGGCGATGTCCAGCGCCAACGGGCTTCTCCTGAAAGGCGGCAAGGAAGCCGCCAACAGCAATCGCTACCTAATGGATCTCGTGAAAGAGGCGCTGGCCACGGCGGGCGCCTCCAATGCGATATCCCTCGTCTCAACCAGGGAGGACGTCGGTGATCTGTTGTCGATGGAGAAGCACATAGACCTCATCATCCCGCGGGGCAGCTCCGACCTAGTCCGAACCATCCAGGACCAATCGAAGCACATCCCGGTACTTGGCCACGCGGAGGGTATCTGTCACGTGTACGTGGACAAGGAGGCGGACCTTGCCAAGGCCCTGAGGATCATCAAGGATGCCAAGTGCGATTACCCTGCCGCTTGCAACGCTATGGAGACCCTGCTCATTCACGAGGACCACATGAAGGAGAGCTTCTTCAGCGACGTCTGCAACATGTTGCAGAAGGAAGGGGTAGGTATAGGGGAGGAACCAAGTTGTTGTATAGGAACCAAGTTCTGGCAATCAGGTCCAGGTCGCGCCTAGGTTGTCGGGGCTGCTACGTTGAAACGTTACTCACCGAGTTCCTGAATTCTAGGTGAAAATCAACTCCGGACCGAAGCTCAGAGAGCTCCTGACGTTCGGCCCGCCAGCCGCAAAGAGCATGAGGACCGAGTACGGTGCCCTAGAGTGCACCATCGAGGTCGTGTCGGGCATCGATGACGCGATTAATCATATTCACAAATACGGCAGCGGGCACACCGACGTCATCGTCAGCGAGGACAACAAAAGAGCCGCCCATTTCCAGAGGGAGGTTGACAGTGCATGTGTATTCCACAATGCCAGTACAAGATTTGCTGACGGATACAGATTCGGTCTTGGCGCGGAGGTGAGTTATTAAATTCGCGCGCGATGGAATGGCCAGCAATTGGACGGATAGTAACTCACAAGGGAACACCGCGAACCCGGACTCACCGATTGGAACGCAACTTTGTGAGTTTGTAGATTGACTCGAAACACGAACAATGGTGTATTTCATTTGGGCCCTATCGCCCTTTAAGGGGGTTAGAACTAACCTCAAAGTCAATTTGGGACTTCCACTTTTTTGCGTATAACTGCCAAAGTACAACAGACAGAAGAAAATGTTTCAAACAAAAGATTAATGGTACAATAAGCGCTGCAAACTTGCGTTAACAAAATTTTGAAAAAAGTTTTTTTTCGTTCAGGTATATTTTTTTTAAACTCTTTTCAAAATTTTGTTAACGCAAGTTTGTAGCGCTTATTGCACCATTAAACTTTTGTTTGAAACATTTTTTTCTGTCTGTTGTACTTTGAGAGTTATACGCGAAAAAGTGGAAGTGCCAATTTGATTTTGAGGTTAGTTTTCACCCCCTTAAAGGTCGATAGGGCCCAAATGAAATACACTATTGTTCTTGTTTTAAATCACTCTACAAACCCACAAAGTTGCGTTCCAATCGGTGAGTCCGGGTTCGCGGTGTTCCCTTGTCAGTTGAACGATTGCTTATTTTGATCGAACCAGATTTGTGTGGGCAGTTTTGTCCGTTCCTTTTAAGCTAAACATGCAAATTTATGGGATTGTGTTTTGTCGAAAGGTCGGTATTTCCACGGCACGGATCCATGCACGTGGACCAGTTGGAGTGGACGGTTTGCTGACCACAAAATGGGTGTTGCACGGTGACGGCCACGCAGCTGCTGACTTCGCCGAGGGCGGCGGTAAAGTTTGGCTCCATCAACCCTTGCCGTTGAACGAATCAGCATGAATCGACCCTGTCGAGGCGAGCAATTTCGTAGGCGTCCCAATCTTCGGCGCCGCGACGCGTGGTATACTCGATCGAGGGGAACCGTTGAGGAAAAATTGCGCGGGTCCGCCAGCTAAACTCTCAAAGCTACGGCGGTTAAAAACACTTTTCTCCACCCTTCGATCGCTGGCCGCCGAAAGTTTGCGGATCGTTCAAAATCTTTTCAAATAGACGTTCCTCCGCGTGAACGAATGAAATCTCTCTACAGCGAAGATCCTCGTCCGCGGTGGAACTACACTATTAACGGAACGGAACTCGTTTTCTGGGCTAATTAAAACTAGCAAAAAGAATTTAAGTTATTTATCGGATGAGAGCGAAATGATACTGTACTTTCCGCCTAGCACGCGGGTAATTATCTCTGTCATGTAAATGTTTAATTTCTTTTAGAATAAGTATTATTCGTAAGAGTACTGTCTTATGAAATTTAGAGAAATACATAGAATTTTGGCATCACTTTTTAACAGGCCAAAGAACAAACTATGAAGACGACCAATTTATATTTGCAATAGGTACGAACTAAAATATAACATCGACCAATTTGTTTATTTATTTGTTGTATTAATTCTATTGACCTTCGTTCACCTTCTCGATTGTAAAAGAACTTCAAGAGGTCCATCGTTTTCGTGTTGCTCAACTAATCGCGGGGAACAAAAGGAATATCGAGAGGCCTCTTAAAAATTCCTTACGCGATATAAAATAGCATTTACATCGGATGGGAGGACAGCACTCACCTGGTGACTTCGAAATTTTCTCGGGAAGTTTGTTAATAAAATAAAAGCACGATAGAGCCACTCCTCTTCGCAGTTAGTTCGATCCTTCGGGAAGTTAAGTTGCCTGGTTATATTCGGTATACCTCGTTGAACCATCAACCCGGAAACTTCCTTTCAAGTTGTTTCAATCGCAAATAACGCCGGGCCAGCCATTAGGAAGTTACAAGTCACTGTGTTCTACCTATCTGTCCGCAAACTTTGTGAACCTACACATGTCGTTAACGACGACACAGATATGTATTATGTACACTGAGTTAACAGAATAGATACTAACAAAAGACTTTGCAAAACACAATCAACAACGTTTCATACGAATAATTTCTCAGTTAGTTTCTCACGTTTAAATGAATAAAAGTTTACGCTTATGATCATTCGAAAATACTGATACTACGTACTGATACTAAACTGCGTATAACACGGAAGTACTTGCTGTGATGACACGGAAGTATAGTCTGATGCCAGAGCTTTAAGTACAAGGTCCAATGTTAATAGTCGTGAAAAGAACACGGCGATAATTTCCAAGAATACTGATGCTCAGGAGCTCACACATATCTGTCACTGTTATCAGCACCGAATATTTCTTATCGGAAGCAACGAAATGCTTCGATTGTTCTGTGGGCTATCGCGAGGAGTTTTGTTCGCAGATCGTTCCTTTCCTGTCGCCCGCGTTATGCCAGTAGACTAATGAAACGTGTAGCACGTACGACGATATTCTAAAATTTAACGAGCTAAGACTCGTATATCAAACATGGGAATAATATAGTAGTCATTATTAATTTAGGTACTAAAACTAGTATAAAGGGACAGGTATTAAGAATATATCTTTATTGATTCTCCTATGTTACAAAAGTGAACTCTTCTCGCGTCGTCAAGATGGTCTTAAAACGGGAACCGTTTAATTACAGTGTATTTGGTACAGCCTTTTTACATATTTTCGGGAGCCCAGAGCTTAAAAGTTCTGTCGTAAGAGGTAGTCCCGATGAATTTGTGATCCGGAGAAATGTCGACACACATCACCTTGCCATCGTGGCCGGGTAGCGTTTTAAGGGGTTGCCATGTTTTATTCGACCATATTTTGGCAGTATTATCATATGACGCTGTGACGAGATACTGTCCCTCTAGCCTCTGGTACTTGACGTCCGATAATAAGTTCGTATGCGCGGGTATGGTGTATATGCACGATCTCTTTCGCAGATCCCATATTTTGCAAGTGTTATCCTCGCTCGCCGTGGCTATATGGAATCCATTAGGAGAGAAATCAATACCGAAAATGGACTTTAAGTGACCCTCCATAAACATTATGCACCTTCCCGTGCGAAGATCCCACACTCTACCAAAGGAATCGTGACCGCCCGTGGCACTCACGCTACCATCGCATTGGAAGCTGCAAAGTCATGTGAATTCGGAAACATACCCATTTGGTCGCCATAATGTTAAGAATTTTGGGCATCATAATTACCTAATGCTGTGAACAGCCCTAGCATGACCCTCCTGGTGCAAAACTTCTGCCTGCTGCTCCAAGTCCCAAAGCCTCCACGACGCATCGTAACAGCAGGTTCCGAGAAACCGACCGGAAGGATGGAACGCTAGCCTGGAAACTCTGTGTGGCTCATGACCCTCAACTTCAGCTAACGGCTCTTCACCCGATCCACCGCTCCACAATTTTACCGATCCTATATAAACAGCGGAGATATTTAATGCCACGATGTATAATCCCTTATTACATGCGCGGAAAGAGATGTCGACGTACCGTCGGCGGCACAGGATGCCAGTACACATGTCTGTCCTGCTGTGTCTCCTACCACCTCTTCGGTAATAGTAGCTTTTGGATGAAAAACAATGCAGCCAACATTACAAGTATGCCCTTTAAGTGTACGCAACAGAGTACAGTCGGGTACAGACCATAATTTGCACAAGCCTGACCACGAAGCTGTAGCAAACATCTTGGAATTCGGACTAAATTGACAGAAGGAAATTGGTCTAGTATCGCCGATTTGAGAACAGTAAATCGTCAGAGCTTGCAATTTCTTCAAGAGCTCTTGACGACGCGCCGTACGAGTGGCTGTTGGCAGCTCCAGATCCTGCCTTGCTTTCTCCAGCCTTGCCTTTGCTCTGGGCAATGAATACGCTACGGAATGAATTACACAGTTGAGTAATACTAATAGAGTAAATAAATATTCAACTGACAAAATTTAATAACACCCTCTTCGCTTACAAGCAATCCAGGATCGGGCTATTTGAAGAGATTCTGGTCCCTCGTGGTACCACGTTGTCTCAGTATCCCTTTCAATGGCATGAGAAGGTTTCTCTTCCTCTTCGTGCTTCTTCTTGATTGCATCTTCTCCCAGACTAGCCAATAATTCTCTCAATCTTGTCCTTCTATCTGCTGGCCCCTCACCGAACAAGCAAATAGGTTCTCCCAGCTGTCTCAAGTTTTTCTTCACTTCCGAATCATCGGTGGATACGTTAATTTGACGGGCTTTCTTTCTACGTTCAAACTCCTCCAAGAGAGCCTGTCTATCTTTGGACATCTCATCTTCCAGTTCCATATACTCATTCGATATGTGCACATTTCCCAAAGTGGCAGCTGCATTGAGACCATCCCCCAGATTCCCACCATCTTTCTCGTCGTCTGAAGATTCTGCCGCTGCGGCCAACCTTGCACGCTCTGCCTCTTCCAGCGACCCATAGTGAACTGTCTTCTGTTTCTTAACGTAAACCAAATCCTCATCATCTGACATGCTGAAGAGTTACGCGAATTATCTATAAAAATTTATATAGAATTGATAAACGTGTAACTCGACTAACAAACGTTCGTGCAAAAACATCGCTGACAGCGATGTTCCACATAAACATAACCTATAAACGCAAGAACTTTAAAATTATGTTAGTGCGCGGAAATATTTTACCTGATCAAAGAAAAAGGGTGCACCGAAGTAACCTTAGCTGTTTTCCAAGTTTATTTAATTAGTGTCATTCATGAAAAAGTCCCATTACGGCTTCATTTAACGAACAACTGTCAAGCACACTAGACGCCACTTCTCACAAAAACGCGTTGCTGTAAAAGGCGATACTCGATTATGGCAGTATCGATACCAGTCGACCAGTGTTGCCAACTCAGATTTTTGAAAATCCGTAGAGAAAAGTTCAACATTCCGTAGAATTCCGTAGATCCCCCTTTGAAAAATCCGTTGATCTACGGATTTTCTTTATAAGTGCTAATTATTACATGTATGAAAGAAGCTAATTCCCTTGCTCATGGAAACCGTCCTTTCCCAAATCCTTCCTAGAAATCTTATGTTTCGACTCTCCCCTAACATCCTCAAAAAAATTATTGTCACAACAAAAATTCACAAATTCCGAAAAAAGTTCAGGTGCAAAAGTTGTGAAATCGACTTTTACTAATTTCACTTCAGTACAAGAGCTTTTCCCAACAGTAATGTTTCCCCGAAAGTCGTCTTCGCCAAAGACTTTTGTCCCGACGTAAATTCACGAAAAGGAATTAAAAAAGTTCATATGCTAAGATTCTGAAATCAACTTTGATAATTCCTATTGTACTCGTTCAAAATTCAGGTTAGTAGAACTAGAAAATAATAGCTTGAATTCCTGCGATTAAGTAAGTGTGATGAAAAGCTGGAATTTAGCGACCCGCAGTAAATCGGCGGTTTGGATCGTAAAATCAATGGGTCAAATTAAACAGTAAATGATTTCTTTAATCAGAATCAGAATTTTTTGTTTTATCAATTAACTCATGAAAAAGGTAAAAAATCCGTAGATTTCAGTTTACAATCCGTAGATCTGTAGATAAAGTAAAAAATCCGTAGATCTACGGAAAAATCCGTAGGGTTGGTAACACTGCAATCGACTTTTATCGGAATACTATAGTGTAGTCGCGTTCAAATATATTATACATATATATTGCAGTCGGCCGGGTAAAAGTAGGGTTATGCTTCTGTGCATGGTGGGGGAAGCCTTGTTCCACGCAGTGTGGCCAGAATGGGCGCTTTATCGCAAATTGGACGTTTTTGAGGCACAATTTTCGCTTAATTTTTTGCAGAAACCGCAAACCGAAATTTGGGCGATTAATAAAAAATAAATTGCTCTTTAATTTTTGGTACTTTCTGTATTTATTTTTTATATATTATCGGTAGATTTCTAAAAAAATATGTAAATATCACTCGCTTATATTGTGGCTACACGGGAATCCCCCCCTTCAATTACTTTTATATATGTACACTCGGCTCAAACGATTGTGGCCGATCGAGATTCGATTGCATTCGAGCTCACTAGGGCTGGCTTTTTTGCATTGCTACCATTCTACAGTATTTTATGAATATGGTGAGGGCACTGCCAAGCCACAGGTTCCCGTCTAGAACAGTTCTAATTCATGATGAAACACCACTGTGTCGGCATCTGCCTATGATTGTCATAATTATATAAATCTGCGCGATCGGCTCTGTTCACGATGCTGTAGCGTAAATGACGCCAAAAATAAATGTCAAATGATTTTTATTACAATGAACCTCAAAAAAAATCATAATAATTTTGAGACTGTAAACGATAAATTTGTAATGTCCAAAATAAATAAATCAATGGATTTATAATGGAAGACACAAATAAATAGAGCGGGATGGTGGGGTAATAAAGAATAGAATGGAAACGAATGTTATATATTTCGTAGAGATGGCAAGGGTTAGGAAACCAGAATACTGAGATGTGTAAAGTCTTGTGGTATTTTATTCCTAGAAGTCCTCATAGATTAAAATCTAAGACGCTCATTATTAGTGGAAATGTGTAGATCAAAGAAATACGCATTTACTTCAAAATCTACCATCCGTTATTTTATGTTAATAACGGGAAAATAAACATAACCGAAGCAATGTAAATTAACTTTTGTGACGGGACTGCGCGAACGTGTCTTATATTAGATGGCGTCACAGTGATGTTTCCTCACGAAATAGAAGTGTTCTAGACGGGAACCTGTGGCTTGGCAGTGCCCTCACCATATTCATAAAATACTGTAGAATGGTAGCAATGCAAAAAAGCCAGCCCTAGTGAGCTCGAATGCAATCGAATCTCGATCGGCCACAATCGTTTGAGCCGAGTGTACTGCATCCACAGATGTGTTCTCTATCTGGCTGTTACGTGACAACAATTTGTTACGCGATTGGCCGAAAGTGCCGAAACCTTCATCCAATGAACGACGTGAATATGGGAGACATTTCCTCTCCCTTTCATGTTCCCCTCTTGCCTACACTTGACGACGGAGAAAATATCTTAACATAAAATTCGGCATATTGCAACTTTACATCGAAATATCTCAACTCATAGGGCACGTAGGAACAAAACGAGACACTTTTCTTATGTAAATCAAACTCAAGCTATCCATTAAGACCATTAAAAATCTAATCGGATCGGCCGTTATTGAGATTCGGTAATCTCAGGGTTTTTGATAGCGAGTCGCGGCGTAATATAGACACGGTGCGTCTCGCGCTGCGCATATATCTATATACCAGTTATTTGAAGCCAACGAATAATAATTACGAATAAAGATAACATGTGATTTTATCCCTTCTGAAAATCTTGTCACGAATGAAAGTGTCGCATAAATCATATCGCTAGATCGAGCTTCGAATAACGGATAAGGCCCGCTGCACACATCCGATTTTTTAACGTGCGGTGCTTTTGCCTAGATCTCGCTCTTAATATCAGTTAACCGCACTATATATTGATGGAAAAATAAATAAATACTATAGTTCCTTAGCAACGTATTCCGGCTAAGTTCTTTTTTCTTCAGTATTACCAGAGTTTTAAGACGTTTAACGTTTAGGCTGGTTTTCCGTACGACAAAAGTTATTTTTCATAGCTGATTTCTTATTTTTCAGGTAATTAAATAATTTTGTCATATTATAATATTGACTAATATGACAAAATTATTTAATTATTTAATCACTGTTCTGCCTTTCCACCAATCAAAATCGATCACGAAAATCACGGATCACTGTGAAAAATCACCGTGATTGGGAACGAACGTGATCGGATCACTCGTGATTCGCAAATCACGGTTCTAGCCATCACTAATCACCATGCGATCACTTTTAAACAGCTTCGCAATGAAGTTGTCGCTTTACCTTTTTTGCGGCGTTGCCGCGTCAACCGTTCAGTCAGTTAACCATAGGATCCAAAAGCGTGAAGAAACACGCGCTACTGCCATCTGGCAGATAGCATCTAGCTGGCCGCTAGCTAACCGGAACTTTGTCCAGAGATGAAGAAATCGGGCGTTAGACAGCCATATATTCTCAGAGTGAAGAAAGACCATTTGGATAACTGGGACGATTTAGGGTGCGTTGCACTTACGCCCAAATCGCCTGCACGTTCGCGATATCAAAGAGGAGGTATAATAAGAGGCGTCACTCGACAAGGACGGAAATAAACTAGGGAAATCAGTAGACAACCAATTTAAATGCTGATTCGGCAATGATCGGTAAACTTCGGCAATAATCAGCAAACTACGGTAAGGTTAAAATATTTCACATACTTTCTGTTTGCAGTAATTCATTCGTAATGTATACTTTTGTTGTACATTTGTAATACATTTATATATATTTGTGGGGCAGTGTTTAAAAATTTAGCATTTTTTTTATACTTCAACCTTAAACTTTTCAAATCTAGAATGTATTAATATTTATATTCACCAAAAACAGTACTGATAATATACAGAAAGTTTATAACATAAAATTGTAATAAATAGAAGTGAAGGAAAGACCGTATTACATTTAGTCGATTTGAATATCCCGTTCGAATAGACAAACAATTTAAAATGCCAAGGTCAAGTAAGGACTTCAAAGGTTCCGCCCGGAGTGACGCCTCTTATTATATGTCCTCTTTGGCGATATGTAATGGGAGTCACGTGCGTCGCGGACGATTCGGCGTAAGAAGAACGCACCCTTAGATTTTCGATGCCGGCGCTCTGACGGCGCGGTGGCAAGACCACACCTCACGATCACTTATAGGCCGGTATTCATAGTCGCTACTTATTCTTAAGCAAATGCTTAAGCATGCGGCATCTCTACTAACCTAGTAACTAGTAAAGGATGCCGAATGCTTAAGCATTTGCTTAAGAATAAGTAGCGACTATGAATACCGGCCTTAAACGACTAAACAATGAAGTTGTCGCTTTACCGTTTTTGCGGTGTTGCCGCATCAAACCTTTCAGTCACTGAACCATAGGAACTAAGTAGAGACACTATAATAAGAGTCTGGACACGAGCCACTGTCCGCCATTTTTGATCGAAATCACACGAGAGAGAAAGAGATATTCACCATTTCACTCTTAACCACTCTTAACAACTCTTACGTTTATGGCGGTATTTTACTTCTGTTTATTTCACGTAAATAGGTATATACATAGGTATATCAAGAAATTGTAATTGCGATTGATTCATAAAAAATGGTTGGATGTACACCACCCTTTTGTAATAACACCTCAGAAAAGGGTTATATTTTTAGAGTTTTTCCCAAATGTCCCGTACGTCGAGCTTTATGGCTAAAAAATATTCCTTACAAAAATTGGGCACCAAGGGATATATACATTATTTTTTTACTACCCAAATGCACATTTTCAGATTAACAGATAGTAAAATACAGCCATAAACGTGAGTGGTTAAGAGTGAAATAGAGTGAAATGGTGAATATCTCTTTCTCACTCGTGTGATTTCGATAAAAAATGGCGGACCAATCAAAAAGTGGCCATCTCGTGTCCAGACTCTTATTATAGTGTCTCTATTCACGCACACATTTGCACCACTCCTGTAGGTGTTCCCCCCATCAAAAACAAGTGCAGCCGAAGAACTACCTTAGCATCCCTGCTCTTAACTTGCACCCCCTTGCACCCTATACGCTTTCCCCTTGTACGTGTGCATGATCACATGCCCGATTACAATGGCAGAACTCTTCCATCTCCAACGGTTAGGGGATGGCGTGCAACCACCCAGATAGCACAACATCTGGTAAAGTCTTAAAGACGTCCAAAAGGCGTCTTAAAGACGTCTTGTTACAAATCAAGACGTTCAGACCTAAAATGGACATAAACTAGACGTCTCTAAGACGAGGTGTGCTATCTGGGCATAGCGCAACAAGGAGAGGGATCATCGATCCATGGGGTGGAAGCAATCCTATGATTGGACCACGAGGATCTGGGAGAAGGATTCTGGATTCTGGAAAATCAACAAAAGCAGAATTTTCTTCGGGCGGACTATTTTTGTACACCATTCGGTCAACAGCTTAAGTTGTTAGTCGGCTTTAATAAGAAATATATTAATGTATACGTTGAAATATAAGTTTTATATATTTTAAAATTCGCGCACTCCGATGACCGCTCCACGGGCACCAACTCACGTTAAAGTTTTCAATACCAGCCCAAAAATTCGCAACCATACAGTGTGGCGCAATCTCGCGGAGAGCTGACGCACTCTGCTTGAGAGGATGCGCGGGAAATGTTCAAAGAAATGAAACAGGACTGATGCAGTATGTTTTACATTAAGGTTTTAATCTGTGACTCGATGCTGACTAGCTTGCTAACCAGTTCGACCTAACGCTTTTACAAAATCGCTCCTCGCTTGTGCCCTCTCAATGCCCTACTCCTATTCTGGTGCATCCTTCCAAGTTCCTCCCCGGATTCTTTCGTCCAATCAAAACGATGGTGTCCTTCAAGTTTCATCGGTGTTTTGTCCTTCAGGTATCTCTTTATCCTTCGCGTTTCCCTCCACTTTCGGCCGGTGGTCCACGCACGCTTTCCGATTACATGAATGACATACACATTAGGGTGGCTCTTATTTTTAATTTCTGAATTTTCGTCGCGGCACCCCCAGAATAGTTCCAAATAATAAAAAAGAATCTGTGTAAAGTTTGAGCCCGATCGAATAACGGAAAAAGGTGCCCCTGGGCCCTTGAACATTTAAATAATTATTTAGTAGCTCACAAAGTTAATTTTATCTAATATCCTCCAAGTTATTGTTTACATTAAAAAATATGCAAACAAAAGTTGTAGATCCAGACAAGGAGCATCTTTTATGTTGTATTAATTTTTCTCGTGTGACAAACAGTTTTCGAAAAAAGTCCGAAAAACTGTGCACTAAACACGGTTAGGGCGAGGATCGCAACAGTTACGCCACACTGGCGCCACCATTCCCGTGGTGGTATTCTTTGCCACTAACTTCATATAATACACACACATTAACACCAGCGAAGATCGCAACATGAGAAACGAAAAGCTGTGCAGGGGATTTGTCGAAAAGAATTGGTAGGGCATGTTCCTAAATAATCGTGCCGACGGTGCATCCATCTAGGAGTGTCGGCTACCGATGTCCGCCGCGGCGGCGACAGAGTCAACATCCGGCGACGCAGAGATGCGCACGTTTCGGCGCTCGCCGAGAGAAAAGGGACGCCGCGATCGTGACTTCGGGACATGAGAGCGACGATGAAGCCCGCCAGCCTGCAGAGCAGCACCTGAGGAGCACGCTCGCTTCTATTAGTACATTCAACAGGGGATTTGGCCGGTTTACTCGAGATTTGCATAGGATCTATCCTCGCTCCAAAAGCTGGTCCTGAAACGATCGGGAAGCTACACTTTCTATCAACGAGGTAACACACCTCTTCCTCTCGATCGTGAATGATTCTGTGATCCCCTTTTTAAAACAGAAATTGTTGATAATCAGCGTTCGATCTTTTGTCAGCCAATTATCAGATCCTTTTATCCGTTTTAAGTAATATGTTTCGACAATTTAATATGCAAGCCGATTAACGAATTAATAAATACTTTTCCACTTGTTCCTTTGTAAAGGTCGATATATTTTTATAAATTTTGTTATTTTGCAGTCATTTCGTAGATATTTTTTTCAAATGTATGCTTTTATGTTTTAATAGCATTACCTGAATTGCAGTTTATACACAATTTAGCTTATCTAAAATTGTCTTAAGCTTATGATATCAATTAAATGAATTGCTTTAGTATGTTTTTTTTATCGAATTTACTTGGTTGTTTCCTTCGGTTTTTTATAGAACGATATTTAATTCAGAGATATTCAAAGGAATTTGGTCTATGAATTACATTTTTTTTATTCTTAATCTACAGTATTATTTTTGTGAATTAGTAGTAGTAGTATAATTTTTAGGAGAGTTTATAATAACATGTAACCTCACTTGAATTTTCAATTCGGTGATTTAACGGTTTTAATTTTTTCATAACTTTAAATATACTCAAGAAATTTTTACTATTTGAGTGTTATGGGAGGACTATCAGATCTCAATAAAAATTGTTAGTAATATAATCAATCATAGTGTAGTTACTTACACGTAACTCAGAGTGCAACTATGATAAGCCTAATAGCAATTACTAAGTTATTAATATGGTGTTACCATAACAACATTATATTCCACTAAATAATAATATTATACATATAGAAACAAAGTGGAAAGCATAAACAATGTTCATCAACTATATGAGTTGCACTAGATAAGCATTGACAGTACTTATAATTTTAACAATAAAACAAACCATTAGAGTACGGTTCACGGTAATTTTGTAGTAGAAAATAAACGAAGAATATATTATTACTTGACACTCGAACTGTTAACATTTTTAATCAATTCAAATACAACTTTGTCGCGTTTCTCTTTCTACTTTTAATAATTAACATTATGTTATAATTTGAATATTCAGAATTTAATTATTTCCCGTCCGTTTGGATAAATTTTAGGACAAAGAATTATTCGCTCATTGTCTCTATTGCGGATACGCGACCGCTACTTCTAAGACTATTTCTCGTCTTTGTGCCTCGCCCTAAGCGGTTCTCGACGTCCACAGTTTAGGACACGAGGTTTGTTCCATTGCATTAGTTTTATTTATTTACGAACTTTGTTTTTGTTGAAATAAATGTAATGGAAACATATGACTATGTTTAATTTAGTAATATGATGTAAATCATTCCAGAGCCATGTCATCGGGCGCAGGTTCGAGTGGAACGGGCCGTGGGCGTGGTTCGTCACTGGCAGATAATAAGCCGGAAAGCAAAGAAGCAAAGCCAAATCCAAAGATGTCTAAAGCTTTAGGAACATCCGCCAAAAGGTAGCAGATCCATCGTTTAAAATTGAAAAGAGTCTGTCACGGTGATTAATTCGCTAATCTTCTTGTTCCAGGATACAAAAAGAATTGGCAGAAATCACATTAGACCCACCACCAAATTGCAGGTTTGCATCTTTTTCTTAATTGCTATGTTGTTAAGTTTCATAATCTTTAAGAAATTACTCTAATTCTTTACTGTATAAATTCGTTTTTAAGTTCAGAAAAATTTACAAGGTGAAAAATGCTTAAAAAATTATCTCTTATTTATATTTAAACATATTTTTAATAATTATGGCTTACGACATATATGGTACAATATGAAGTTGGGACAAATTTTTTGTGCGAATAAGAACTAACTCAAGTAATCTCTCTGAAATGAATAACAATTTTCACATTTGATTATAGTAATCTGTCTCGCAAGGGAAGATCCCAAACCTGGAAATATTAAAAAATCTGAAATTTCGTGAATATGTAGGGGATTTCCTCCCGACTACAAAGAAATTTTTGTTTGCTGCCCAAATTTACTTTAAAGGGATGAAATTAACCCCTGAAGATTCGGCTATTTTCCGATTTTATTTTGTAACTCGCAATCTGTAAGAAATAGTAAAAATGTTTCAAGACCAACGTTCCTTCTTTTAATTAGAACTATCATTTGGTAACTTACAGTTCTTATAGTTCGCGAATTATAACACAAAATCGGAAAATAGCCGGAAAATTTAAGGGGTCAAGTTCACCCCCTTAGAGTGAATTTGGGCAGCGAACAAAAATTGCGTTGTAATCAGTAGGAAATCCCTTACATATTCACGAAGTCTCAGAATTTTTTTGACTTTCCGGGCTCGGGATCTTCCTTGTCAGATACAATTATTATTTTGCAATTTCTTATTATTTTATTTGGAATCTAACAGGAATTAATATTTTACTGCTTTGGAAGTTGTGTTTTATCGGAAGTAAATTTATTAGCACTGGCGTTATTCATTAAAATGCCTATAATATTGGCATTATTTTCTAGCAAAATAATATTAATATGTAAATATAATTGCCCGCCTAATTGCATAATGTGTCACGCATGGACAAGGACATAAAAGTCGTGCTTGCTTATACGTTAATAACAGGTTTCTACCAAGTATTCTATGAAGTATAAGCGAATCCTCAGAAATAACTAAGAATAATTGAAGAATCTTGTAAACTAACAAATTTGACATTGCAATCATTGGAAAATTTGCACGGAACTTCTAACACGTTCGACTAAGTGGCAGAATATGTTTTAAAATTAACTTCTTTGTTGGATAGTGAAGATTTGAAAGTGAAGGGTCAGATAATAAATTTTATTTATAAAATGTCGCGTTGTACTCTTATGTCTTCCATGCTTTTGAACTACTAAGGAATTCATAATTCCACTGATTGTTTTATAGTGCAGGACCTAAGGGAGATAATTTATATGAATGGGTGTCAACCATACTGGGACCTCCAGGTTCAGTTTATGAAGGAGGAGTATTCTTCTTAGACATACATTTTTCCCCGGAATATCCTTTCAAACCTCCAAAGGTATGCCAATAATTTAATTATTTATTACAATTATTGAGAAAGTGCTGTTTTACAAAGAACTATATTTCTAATCTGTTGTATTTAAATATATAATAACAATCAATTGCCAACATATTAAAACACCTATTTTATAATAGTAAAGAACATGTTACAAATTCTTGTATTAAAATACGCTACTGGCAAGCCAAATTCTCCACTATGATCATTACAAAATTTTATTACTTTCTATGTTATTTTCTGTTTCTTTATTTTATTCTTCACATTCTGTATAACATCTTTTAAATACTCTTTCCTTTTCATCCATTCTGTTAGGCTAACAAGCGTCTGTCGCCCTTTCCGCGAAATATCATCAAGTATTTTAATTTAAAACAGTCGAGACAATTTCAAAAGTAACTCACATCTGAGTCATTGCTAATTCGCTACATGAAGAGAAAAAGCGATTTGTTTTTAAAGTTGTCTCAAGCTTCTGTGTTTAAACTTTTTCCAATTTTCTTTAGCTAAAAATTTGCCGCCCTAGGCTGCAGCCTACTTAGCCGATACCCAAATATTCTCCTTGTTCTACATCTTAACATTAAACAAAATGTGTAGTAAAAACATTGGGAAACAAACTTCAGTAGTTACACAACTGTTCGATTATAAAACTGAACACAAACGAATTCTTATATTCCAGAAACATTAAGAAAGTAAAGGCAAAGTATTGTGCATATAAATGTTCGCAATGTTTTGTACTATTCTACTCTTCGTAAATTTAATGCAAAGATGCAGCATCGTATTTTCCTTCGTTTCCAGCTACTTTTCCCTAACAGCGGCAGTTTAAGTGAAAATTGCAGTAATTATTCTTCAGCGACTTGCCTTTTTTGCGGATCTTTGTGATCCACGCGGTACAAGGAACGCGCCGGGCCTTATTATTAATACATAAATAATAGTTAACATCATATTTTTAGGTCACATTCCGAACTCGCATCTATCATTGTAATATAAACAGTCAAGGCGTGATTTGTCTGGATATATTAAAGGATAATTGGTCACCTGCACTTACCATTTCCAAGGTTCTACTATCCATTTGTTCACTTCTAACAGACTGCAATCCAGGTAAAATATTATCTGCACTTATGATAATTAAAATTTAAACATTACCACAGTTGTACTTAAAAACACAAATATTAAAGCATTAGTCCTTTCAAGCAAAATACCAATACATATTTATATTGACGTTACTTTTATTTTTCAGTTTTTATTAAACAATTTAATTCATTTATATATGTAAATAGGTACACTGGCATAGAAAAGGAAGCTTAAAAAAATTCATTATTACGTGTTTCAGCGGATCCCCTAGTGGGAAGTATAGCAACACAGTATCTACAGAATAGAGAAGAGCACGATCGTATAGCACGGCTTTGGACTAAACGTTATGCCACATGAACGACTTGTCGAAAACAGCTGCCCTTCTCATTCCTTCGAAACGAAGAACGGCCACTTAAGGGAGCCCATTCAACTATACCAAAATTTGGATTATTCGAATTGATCGTTTAACGAATTAATCAATAGATGATCAAGTTCTCTCGATTAATCGAACGTTACTTCTTAGTCTCTTAAGCTGTGCTTTTACTTAAAACATTATTTTTCCAACTGCGTTACGAATTTTCAAAAATCAAAGGGTCGCATAATATAATGATAAAGAATTGAATGAATTTAAAAAAGTTTTTGCTTCCTCGAATTCAGTATATGAAAACGAGCCAAGATATTTATGCTCAAATTCACGAAAAGTGAATGGAAACTCTTTATAAATTTTCATTCAATCGATAATTTATTCTATGGCGCTTTTTAGCCGATCGAGATTGGGGGGTGTAACAATCAAGGTGTTATGTTTAAATAAATTTAACACAATGATATTTGATGGTCTGAATGAATGTTCGATTAATCGCAAGGATATTGTACTACGAACGGAACTGAATAACTTGTTTAATTCTCGCCTATGTTTGAATTATATCTCGCACGAGCTATAATCAATAGTTTGACACGAATGATCAGTCAAATAATCGCGATTTTGGTTATCCGCACCTTCGAGAAAACTTATTGTATGTATATGTATATCGATCGAAGGATCGCTTTAAGTGAAAGACTCTTCTAGATCGTCGATTCGATCATTGTGATGTGCTTTTATATCGAGTATGTAAATGTGCCTAAGATGAATGACTGTGCGTGCATGTGCAACCAACACTCTCTTTTTCACCCTACAACTCTTGAGACAAGCATTACATCTTCCAGAATTTATTCTTATTTGTACATAGTCGACACAGCAGTATCGTCGAAATAATCTGATTTCGTTTCTTTATAGATTTCCCATAGACTTTCATCGTAAATGTATGTTTCTTGAATCGTCACGGAAAGAGTGGCTGAGCGCGGAAGCTCCTAAAAATATGGAGTTCATGACAAATCAAAATTTATATTGATGCATTAAAAATTTTACAACAGCCTCGCCAACTTTAACGGAGCGAACTGTTGTAGAATTACATATGTGTGATTGATACTGAGACTTTTCATTAGTAAAACACGCGATTGGAAAGAGGGTTAATGTTGTTCATCACAAACTATAATTGTATGCTACGTTTTTATGTGAAAATATCACAAAAAGATTCAATACTGCCTAAAGTTCTTTAGATAAAAATTTCTGTAGAACGTCTTCCAAAAAATATAGTTGTTTATTTTTCAGATTCGATAAGTAAGTTAGACTGCCTAGGTTCATGTATGTCAATTATTTTAGTGACTGTAATAAGGGATTTTTAATTCCTGCAATTTTCTCAAAACTGCCTCGAGAGTGAAGGGGTGAAAGTGGGAACCCTTCTTTCTCTTATTTTGTCCTCTGTTTGTTTTGTTCATCAGCTCGTTTTAAGACTTCGCGATGAGATATAGTATTTAAAAGGGTACTTCATCGACGGTACCGGATAATATTGATAGGCTAGGCAATATTATGAACAATACAAATAATCTGACTTGTAATTAGGCTGGTAGTTATCGTAAGGGGCCCCGTCAAACTTTTAGTTCTTTACAATATTACGTAATTCTTGCATTAAGGATAAATCGAAAACTTTGATTTGCGGGATAGTATTTATTTGGTTGAAACCAATCTCAGCCGAAACGTGCTGCATTCTATCAAAAGAACGTTGAGTTTCTCACAAAAATCGTTTTCGTGGAACTTAATCTGTTCCATAAAGGCATCACCGTAGTTTCATTTATTTAAGAATCATAGCGTCGGTAATGATAATATTAATGACTTGAATTTCATTGATTTATTGCGAATTTAGCATTAAACGATACATGAGTGATCATTGTAATTATTTAGGTATAGCACTCAATTTCAAAAAGCTGGAATGCCCGTCATTTGAAATTCTTTTTAAAAGCTATGTGTTAATCGGGCCCATAAAATTTAAATGACTGTAATTGTAAATAAACATAATTTTCTGTATATTAATGATAAATTATAGACCATGGTTTTCGTCGAGTTTTTATAAATTATGAAAGAAATGTCCGATAAGTTTTCAGAATAATTATTTTTTCAGCATGAATGGGTTAGAGAAACACAAAAACTTAACGCAATTCTGTGCTAATTAATTGTTCAAATAATTTTAGGAGATTGCGAGATTTTCGATAAACGTTCCTTTTAGTAAAACAATTTGCAGAAAAAATGTTTCTTGGATAATGTATCATTTATATCGCAAACGGAATTAATAATAGTAGAAATTCGCAAAAATTCAACACTTAGAACCTACTATTTTAATTAACGAATTAGTTGTATAGTTCGTGCGCGCAAGAAACTTCAGTTTTTCATTAAATTTCAATTACAATCGTTGAGATTCTTGTAAATATACATATTCCATGAAGTTCTTGACAAAACGATCTACAAATCTTTCGGACCCCTGAAATTGTATATAGATCGCACTTAGAATCTGCTCTTTTGTAATTAAACGTATAAAAAAGAACAGAAAAACATTTTTAACTAACAGCGTTTCATCTAAAAAAAAAAAAAAAAAAACTGTGAAGGAAATTGTTTAAACGATCGAAAAAGTGGAAAATACTCAGATTTGGATCAATTTTCGAGTTAAACAAGATCGTGGCTTCGGGAGATAAAAAATTCCATGCAAAGAAAATATTTGAAGGATTAATCGCTTATCGTTTAAATTTCCGAAAATTATTTAAAAGTACTACAAACAGGTGTTGTAAAAAAATATCGTTTAAACGGATTCCTCTCTTATTCTTTCCTGCGAATTTATTTCATTTTAAATTTATTTTATCAACAAATAGTTGTATAAGAAGGTACAAGAGAGCATCCTATATGATTAATGAATGTTAGTCTGCTAATTCCTATAAGTGGATATAGAACAAAATAAAAGAAAAAGCTGATCGTAATAGAATTCTTGTTGTTTTTTCTACTTCCAAGCGATCGGTAGAGGAGGGGGGACGCGAATAGAGATACGTTATTGAAATAGAGAATTGCAGTTTACTCCGATTTAAATTGCGAACCGATGTAGATCAAGAATTTTTTACATTTAGTTCAATGATTACTGCGATATACCTACTACTAAACAAGCCT
This sequence comes from Andrena bucephala, assembly GCA_947577245.1. Taxonomy (NCBI): domain Eukaryota; kingdom Metazoa; phylum Arthropoda; class Insecta; order Hymenoptera; family Andrenidae; genus Andrena; species Andrena bucephala. The sequence continues at coordinate 116,899,233 of OX387715.1, forward strand.
GGAAAAGTTTTGGGCCGCCTTTTGAAAACATCCGATATACTTTTACAGGATATTGAAAAAAGGGTCTAAGACTTTAGGGGCTTATAGCACTCATCAGGAAGAGTAAAAAATACTAGGTCCTAAAATTAATCCTTTCGAGGTAAAATCTGCTTCTGTATTTACTGTATTTTCTGTTTGAGCGTACGTTACTTCAAGGTTGTATGACAACACAAGATTATCTTTGTTGATATTGATCAATAAAGCTTACTTGATAAGCAAACTGACCACAAGTCTTTAGTATTTGTCCGTAGCACAATTACTGTTATCAATGTCCGCCTATAATTGTAACGTGAAAATGGCAGACATTCATTTAATTTTATTTTACTTATCTATTGTAAATTGGAAAAGAAAGTTCTGTGTTTTACATCGACCGGATTAATTTTAGGACCTATATGTTGATTAAGCAGTTCTCACCCCCATCGGTGAGTACTATAAGCTCCTAAACGCTTAGATATTTTTTCTGAAGCAACCTATATAACGAGTATCACGATGTTATAAAATTAATCAACTATATAAATAGTACATAATTAATATAATGTTCATTCAGAATTAGTGGAAATAATGGTTATATCCCATTATGGAAAGAATAAACACAGTGTTTACTTAATGTACTTTATTAATATAGATAAAAGCTATACGAACAAGATGTGCTATAGTGGTCAGCTCCTAAAGAACATTAATAATATATTGATTAATTAATTAAATTACAAGTAGAAAAATATCGTAAGAGACTAAATGCCACAAAAAACAATTATTTCATTTCTCATTTAATACTGATTCTGTTTTTCGTCTTTCTTACGTTATCATCAGTCTTTTTTGTTATCAGCCGATTATTAGAAGTAACATTCGAGTATATATATTTTTTTTTGTTACACTCAGCACTAATTACAATTTCTTTATGTAATTATACAAATTAATATCGATCAGATCGCATATCTATTAAATGAGAATGTTTGTTACTGAATATATAAAAGTTTTACGATTTAACAATGTGTAAGATCTGATATTTAAGTAGTTTAAAATTAAATGCATGTACATCGAAATTAATTTAACACGGACGTCCTATACGTGAACAATTTATACAACTTAAGGCTACAGGTTAATATATTCTCATACGTTTAAAGAGACAGTAAAGAATCTACAAGAATTAAACAAAATTTATAAACAAGTTGAAAATTAATAAAAAATCTAGGGGAGATGAAATTATGAGAAAATCATAAAGAAATTTACAAGATACGAACGACAATAAAAAATGTTGGCATTAAATGACAAAGTTCTTGTTTAGTGGAATCATCTCATATACCTAAAAGATGGACAAACCAAAGAGATGATAATAAACAACAAGGGATTATTACATATCGAGTTAGCTACATATATAACAGGAGCGGGTATTTTCAAGTTCCTGACTTCGGGAATAAAATGACTACTAATTACTTCAATGAATTATATCAACGCTAATGAGTTAATTAATAAATTAGACACATCGCTAAAAATTAGGCACACTTCAATGTTTCGACATTACCTATATCGAGAAACACTCATACTAATATGTTTTCTTGCGATATTTTATTATTCTAAACTCATTGAAACCTCGCTTATTCTTGCTCGAAAAAAATAATGATTGTCCTCCTGCACTGGTTACAATTAGCATAATTTGTGAACGTAGAAAATTTTAATAGATTCTGTCAGCACGTTAATTATACCCAGCAATTTTTAGACACTTGTATTTACGAAATCCACTTAATAGACAGTCTTTCATCTTTGATCAATGATGGAGATTTGAAAATATATATGTTAAATAGGAAAAGGAATCACATGCAATAAGTTGGAGTGTCATAAATAAATTTTTTATGATAGTAAAGTAAAATTATCGAGTTAATATAAAAATCAAATTTACTCTATTTTTCGAAATTTTAATTTGTATAACTACTATTGCCAGTAGAAAGATTAATCACTATTTTTACAAACGATTCAAATTACCCTCAATTTTATTGAAGAATTAAGTATACTTTTGATCCCTTAATTCTTCGACGGCCTGAAAATATGCGAGATTCCAAAAGAAGACTAAAAAGAGGGTTGCAATTGCAATTGCAGTAATTACAATAAAATTCGTTAAATCGACGCAATGCCATGAATTCGCAATTTTATTTTATGTTTTTGGAAGCTGTTTTTGCGTGAACAATAACGGAAATTTGTCGTCGCAAAATTTTCAATCTTTCATGCCAGCCCATTATTCGCTGATTTTTCTAAATTAGTTATTTGCAAGAATTACAACAATTTTGGTCCCAACATATAAGTATTTTACTAAATATTCTCAATACAATGCACCGATCCTAGAAAAGTGAATTTCGAACACATTTTTGTATATTTTTTTTTTTGGTGTTGTTTTTTTATTATATAATTTTACCTGGATTTGAAACAACTTTGCGAAATGCAAGAGCAATTTCCCTTTCGTTGATCTTCGATTCGGTAATTATACAAATTGCAATTATGTAGATGAGCGTAATGAATAAAATTACAATTTGTAAAATGGTTCGAAAATATTTCGGTATACTTTTTGCTATATGTGACGATTTGTAAATTCTTCTTCAAGAGATCATTAATTAGCAAATATATACCTTCCCTGATAACCATCTGTCTCCAGTCTGACATCAGATTGGTTGCAGGGTCTGGCGTTGGCATGAGAGCGCAGAGTCTGACGTCAGAACCATAGCAGACGGCAGAATCTGCTGTCGATCTGCTGCCGATCTGACATCAGGCATCTGACATCAGAATCTGCACCTCAGAACGCAGCCAAATGCGGACACAGACGACTACGGTTCTGATGTCAGATTCTGCTGCCAGATCTGGTTATCAGGGTTGTTTTTCAATAAATTAATGATGTTTACAATTATTGAAGCTGGATAAAAACATTCATAATATTTATAAATTGCAATTAAATATGAAGATATAGCATGGTGCTTATTGAATTTGTACTATGTTATTCACTTTCTTTTAAGTAATAACTTTTTTTTAAAACTATAAGTATTTTTAATAGTTATAATATCAGTCGTTGACTTATTTCCAGTACAGATATAGGGTGCATTCCACTTACGCCCAAATCGCTCGCAACGCCCGTGATTTTCATTACATATCGCAACCGCGCGGGCGATTGGGTATAAAGGTGCAATTTCATACTCACGTGACTTTCAGCGTCGACGCTCGTTTTGAGCGTCAAAACGAATCACGTGACTTTTAGTGTCGACGCTCGTTTTGAGCGTCAAAACCAATCACGTGCCCGACGCTCAACCAACGAACGAGCGTGTAATTGCACCTTTAAATGGGACACGCCCATAATATGTTGTAACCATGTTTTCAATTTTTATTATTATCAATATTTAGGATAAACTACTGCATCAGAAATAAAATATAATACAGTAGTGCCTTAATTTTCACCATAGTACACCTTCAAATTTATCGTTTGAAAATAAAATTTTTATTAGATCAGAATATTGAAGACAAAACTTTATCCAGCTCCATTATACCTTCTGAAAAGATATTTCATTCAACTAGGGCATTAACCCTCCGTGCACCACGCGCAGAAATGTAACATCCCGTACAAAGTGGGGTATCACACACCCCACAAAATAAGTAGGTCTTATATAAATATATTTAACATTTTACACTGGCAAAAGCGATTGCTGCATTGAGCCACTGCCACTCCAGCTCCAGCTACTCAGAGAACCAGCTCTCACAGTTTCCTTGCCACAGACCTTCCTTTGATATTTCAATGCTCTGGGGTTTGTCATACCCCAGCTAGTGCACCGAGGGTTAAATGAATTTAAAATGCTACTTAGGTCAAAATTCACAAAATGACTTTCCATTCAAAAGATCAGAGAATCGATAAAGACAAACTGAGACTGCAACAAACATAACGCCGAATACATAATGATCTCCCAAATCCCTTTTCAAACACTCTAACGTCACAAGTTTTAATTCCATATAAAGCTCAGTCTAAGAAAGAGAAGTTTGGTTTTAACCATTTGGCAGCTAATGGCAGTAAGTCGAATTATATTTTCCAATAGACTACTTTCTTCTTAACACTTAACCGTCCGCTGACAAATGTGCCATGACTTTAGCTGCACTACTTAGGCAACAGTTGCCTGCGCATCTGCTCCATCTTACAAATCTACGCATCTTTGTTATCCCATTCTCATGAGCTTCTTACTATAAAATTTTTTATAAACAATATGGCTCCCTGGTCGACGCCGTGGAACCTCAATTCCATTTTATCAAATTACTCTCTGCTATGTAGTTATATAGTTATGTAGTTCAATTATTTTGTTTCGCGTGTGTACAATTATATGTATTCATATGTAGCATAAAGGCATTCATTTCGTTTGATAATTGTAATTGTAATAACTACAAACATAAATGTGATGCGTTCTACCTCGTCAAAGTAGTCAGCAAGCAGGTAGAAGTTAACGTTTCAAACGTGCGGTCGGTTAAGTGTTAAGATATACTGCAGATGAATATCGGTTAGTCTGCGGCCAGGTTCTAAGTAAATGGTCTTGCGACGACTCTAGAATTATTCTCTTAATGAATGCACGACGAACAATACTTAGAGTTATAATGCCTCCTAATGGGTGTCAGATCAGTGCGCTGCAGTCTCGCTGGAATTAGAAATTAATTAAATCGCCTGTGACGACACGCACAGCTTTTGGCAGAATACATTCAGTGTCACGTGGCAAAGCGAGAAGGTGCACAGTTTACGCTTTCCAAAATTAGGAATTCCAGTGATATATAAAATCTTTAATATTACATTACAAATTCTACATTATAATGACAAATTAATTACATCCTTGTTATTATGATAATATTAAAGATTAATTAATACGTTTTAAATTTGGATCATCCAACAAGATGGTAAAGTCTGGCGTACACAAGTATTATGTACAGCATGTTCTATATAACTTTATTATCTTAAATACATATTTCCCCTATCTTTAAAACCATATAAAATGTTTCCTCCAAAAATATTTTTTCCATGTATTATTAATTCTTCAACTTAACGATAAATATTTTGAACAGTTATTTAAATGATAGATGCAATTATGGGCGAATTCCACTTACCCCCAAATCGCCCGTGATTTTCATTACGGTAGGTTTCCCCATACGCGGCCGGACGCGTCGTCAAGAATTTCAAAGTCGATTTTCTCGAAAATGAAGCGCAATATCAAAAAATTTTATTCCTCTTTCTCGACTTATTTACTTGTTATAAGTAGAAAAGAAAGAGTAACTTTTTTTGATATCGTGCTTAATTTTGGAGAAAATCGACTTTGAAATTCTTGACGTTGCGTCCAGTCGCGTATAGGAAAACCTACCTTAATGAAAATCACGGGCGATTTGGGCGTAAATGGAATTCGATCTATGTAATTGAATTTCTTTAAAACCACTATAAGACACAGATAAACAAATATTATTCTTGAGAAAAAAAACAAGCAAACGAAGATAACATTACTTTATAATGCACAAAATGAAAATATTTTCATTTCAGGATATTTTATAGAAAAAGTTTTTTCTATAATTATAAGATTACAACATTTCAGGTGATAAAGTTGGATAAGACACGCTGTATAAGTTGTATAACGCTTCATATTCTTAATGCTTCAATTAATGTAATCTGTAAATTATAATGTCGCAAGAACAGACTAAAGAATATCTAAAAGTAAATATTTCCCTGCATTAATTCAATAAAATCCAATGTATTTTCTTGTATGGAAGTACTTTCAAAATATATATCTTTAATTGATCTTAATATTTAACATTTTATTTTTTAGTTTAAAATGAAAGAATTTCTAAGGAAATTAAAGTTATCCAATAACGTAAAAAATTCCTTTCCACCACTCTAATGTTTAACATCGAATTTAATATCCAGATTATGGAAAGCGTAGATATAACAATCAAGTTTTTAAAGAATCGGACAGCGTCGGTGTTAATCGAACATGGTTGTTTATTAGCTACATTGAATTTGCTTCAGTGCAGAAGACACGTTGTTTCGTTTTCGTTACAGAACTGACCTCAAATTTCTCCAGCATACAATCGTGCAATCATATAATTATACTGTTAAATTTATTCATTTTAATAATAATTTATTATGGTAACGGTATGTAAACTTTGTATGAACAATAGACCGCCTTCTTATTCCTTAGATAAATAGAGATTTTCTGGCATCATCTTTCCTGCGATAATTACTCCTATATTTCTTTTAAATAAAGTGCTTTAACTGAACGATAGGCATAGTGGCGTAAGCATCAGAATTTTAGAAAATAAATCGAAATAATACTAGAAGTAATAAGTAATATTGCTCTATTTGATGATTAAACCATAATGCCTTTTGAAAATGACATTTTGCTTTTACTTAAAAATTGTTATTTTTATATTTACCTATGTTTGGTATCTTTTAATTTCATATACAATTTATAAAATGAGGGCTTAAAAAAATACCATACAAGGTTTGAAATGTTATAGTGGTAGATCATTTTTAATAGAACAGTAAAAGAGCTTGGACTTAATAAAAGAAGCTAAAAATATTTATTATTGGAAGCTTAATATTTGTAACATTTCGTAACTCGTTGTAGAGGTCAAATAAAATAAAATGACATGTACTGTCATCCAAGATCGCGTTCCATGAAATAAAACTATGAAGAAACTTAGTGTGTAACAGAGACAGAATTAATATTCATATATTCAACATTGAATTCTTAACATAAATATATTACTTTCAGCTTATAGTTCTTGAATCTACGCGTGCAGTTTAGTAACAAAATACAAAAACTTTTCTCCGTTAAATAGAATAAAAATGACTCAGTCTCAAAGAAGCATGTCACGCAGACATGGTACTGCACAAAAATACTTGTTTCATTTCGACATGAAAACCTTTAAATTCAAGCGAAAAGCATTTAAATAATATACAAAATGGACGTAATAACGGTAATACTATTATAAGTAGTAATAGTAGCAGTCGTAGTAGTAATAATAAAAATAAAAATGGTTACTTATTACGTACACAATAACACATAAAACATCCTATTATCACAAATGATAGCTTCAATCAATAATTTTGTATAAGAGTACACACATTGATTAATATTGCCATTTTTGTGCAGCATCGTAAAAAGATATATAATGTGCAATTTGTGCAATATTCTGTTACTTAAAGAGAAAAGTAGGAAAAGTTGACACATGTGAAATGTGTGAGAGCGAAAGAAAGAGCACATCGGAGCCTGAGTGCAATTTTTAGGCATTAAAATTGTAGGTATCTGTGTGCTTACACAGTCTCGTACTCGCGACGAATTGAACGTGCCAGACAGCATGCGAAGATCACTCCAACTAACTGAAATTTAAACATTCTACTGCATTTAAATTCTTTATGAATGATGTCCAATAATATTCTTATTAATTGTAGTCATTGACTATTTTTAAGAAATAAATGTTTATTAAGGCATTAAAAATAAGTTCATTTAATATTTAAAACTCGAAGAGATTTAAGCAAATGTTTTATTAAATACCTGAATAACAGCAATGCCAATGCCCACGCCACCCATAATCAATGCATTATGCTCAATAGCAGACTGAAGATTGTGCAGACATCCTTCTTCGCGTAAGTAAATTGAATTCGAATCACATTTACTTCCTTTTGGTATTTCCTTGCAGCAGGAATTTGGCGCAGTATCATCTGAGAAACCAATGCGAGCCCAGTCATTGGGGCCGTAGATACCGCAACATTGTAACTGAAATTTGACAATTTATTTTTCATTAAATTTCCATCGGTGAAAAATTCTGGTCCAAAGCCCATAACTGAATTGGAATCCGTAGGCTGGAAATATTTAAGCATTCCGAAACCAGTGATTCAATATCGACCTCTTTGTCACTGATGATGGAGACGGGAGAAAGTATTGTGCATAAATTTCACTGAAATTTTAAACATACCTAGATAGGAAACCAAAAAATTGTTTCACTCAGTTTTAACCGTTTCCAAATGCTGAACAGAATCAATTCGAAGGCGAAAGAAATAAATTACAAAATGCTATTTGGAGCGTGCGTGGTTCAAACGAAGCATAAAAAATATGGTAATATGAGACTTGAGCAGGAAATTATCAGATTACAATGCTTGGACTTTAGCCAGCGAACTACAGTTTTACTTTAAACAAGCTTGAAGCCCCAAGCACTTAATAAAATTATTAAGTACATACATAAACAGCCGAATATCATTAGAAACAGTGCATAACACTTCGTAATAATTAATATTCATACAGCGTAGATCCAAATTTGTAGTGCAACCATGAAATCATAGAATATATGTATATTTGTTCGTATGAGGCTTCAATTTTCAAAGAAATGATTTTTGAAAATTACTCAGGTATGTGTGACTGAAGCACTTGATTAAAAATTCACAGCATGTAGCATTAAATGTGATACAACGTACAACTGTGAATGACCTAGAACCTTGTGTTTCACCAAATTAGTAATAATAAAGCAGAAAGTGTATCGTATGTTTGTGTGTTTGTCTGTCGCCTAAAACTTTCGAACGGTAAACTCTGGGGTCACGAAATGTGCCTCAGCTCATTACGCGTGGCTAATGCAGATAACTACTTTCACAAAAAATCTAAAAAAAAAAATTTTTTTTCTATAAAATCAGAATCTAAATTTCGGGCGAAGCCGAGTAGCAAAGCTAGTTAGTAATAAAGCTGGAAATTCACCTAGAAGCTAAGCTATGCTACGTTTTAAAAAAATTAGCTTCAATACATTCTTATGGAACCGTTTCCACCAAAGGCTAAGCTACTAATACATAGCATAACATAGCATAGCTTAGCATCCAGGTGGATTCCCGGCTTAAAGCTGACATCTTTTGCCACAGATTGACAACAGGATTAGCATGAAACGATGACTGATGCAAAATGATACAAAAATAATGTCAGAGAACACATTACAAAATTATTATTGTATTATTTAAATATGTGATATATATGAAGTGTCATCACTGTTTTCATTAATATTCTTGCTTATTGAACATTGCCACACCGAGCTATATCTTTACTGCTAGATTCTTTGTTTTATATCTATTATAATGGACCCTAAATATTTATTGCTGTGGTTCTACGTGTATGATATCATCAATACAACACTTTTTCATATCAAATACATTAAATTCAAATTTACTATTGTAAATTTACTTATTTTATATGTGGGCATAAATATTCATTTATCAAGAAAAGAAAGTGTTTTTGTAATATAATATAGAATTACTTATCTTAATATATAAAACAGAAAGCTTCTATATGTTTGTGTTTGTCTGTCGCCGAAAAACTTTTGAACGATAAACTCTGGGGTCACGAAATGTGCCTCAGCTCATTACGCGTGGCTAATGCAGATGAATGTGACTATTTGCACAAAAAAATAAAAAAATAAAATTATAAAATGAGAATCTAAATTTCGAGCGAAACCGAGTAGTAAATCTAATAATGTAATATTTTCAAATTTAAGTGGGTACTTGTACTTGCACTATAACTTCGAGATGAGACGTTCTTACACAGGGTGTTTCACTATAGGTGGTAAACGTTTTACAGGAAGATTTTACAGACAAACATAAGACCCAAATGTACAATAAAATTTTTTCATATTGCGCTTTCGAGTAAATTGATGTTGAATTTTAGCCAAATACGCGTGCACACCCAAGTATACTTTTAGGTGTCTTCCGTACCGAAGGTAGGCGAAAGACGTCGCGCTTTCTTCGGTGCACGCGTATTTGGCTAAAATTCAAAGTGAATTTTCTTGAAAACGGAGCGCGGTATTAAAAAAATGTATTCTATATTGTCTTATTTTGGCCTGCACAATGAGCCCCTAAAAGGTTTATACCCCGTAGTGAAACACCCTGTATGTATGTTACTATTGTAACTTGCTTCAATAATACACACCCAGCATTTAATTTTGTATCAAATTTGTTTAATTAACATTGGCCATTAGTAGACATTTAATCTGTGATGATTCTTCCATTTGTTAGAAGCTCCTTCTTTTAAAATTTTGTTCAACACTATTACATAGAGTATAAACCAGTGCCATCTTTTCGTTTTCGGGGGCCCTAAGGTGAGCTCCATATGGGGCGCCCTAAATTATTCTAAATTAATCAAAATAAAAAATACCGTGCTAACAATTAAATAAGTCCCATTTTAAAATCTAAATTTTGGTGTATCTATTCGTTATTTTCTTTCCGTCACAGTTGGAGGGCCCATTTCCAATTCTTTTCTAGCTTTTACAAACCTATTTTTTTTTAATTTTCCAATTTTTCAGGGACCCCCTGAGTTCCGGGGCCCTGACACGGCTGCCTCTTTTCCCTCTATATTAAGACGGCACTGGTATCAATCAATATTTACAAATTTTTTAAAAGTCACTTTGGTAAACATTTTGTTTTGTTATGAGATAAAACTCTGATACTATATGTTAGTTTCTTACCCATAAGGAGATACTGTGAGATGTTGTATGTTACGTTTTCTGAATTTCATGTATCCATTATAATAACTTTTTTATAATTTCTCTTTTTATCATTACCAACCAAACTATATCTGTCGTAGTTTAAATGAATTTAATAAAACAGCATCATTATGTATACTTACATCATGTTGCATAATATCCCAGGATCTACGAATTTCATCATTAACTGAATATTGTTCCATAGTGCTGTTCATTCGATTTTCCACCATTGTGTGAACTTCGCCACGCATCATGTATCCAGAAATACCAGCTCCAAGTTCCAAAGCAAAGATTAAAAGTAGTAACACGGAAAACTAGATACAGAAAAATACCGGAAGACATGAGTTGTATTTGTTTTCTAAATTGTGCTTAAGAGAAATGAAAGTTCTTTTGTTTGAAATCAAGGGTATCCGGAGCCTTGTTTCCAGGGGGGGGGGGGGGGGAGTAGCAACTTTGGGATGATGGTAAAGAAAAATATACCCCTCTTGCTTTTTTAACCCATTTTTTAGTGCAAATTTAATTAAAAATTTGAAACCGAAATTTAAAAATATTCCCTTTTTTAGTATAAACTTAATGAAGATAAAAAAATAAGCGATTTTTTCTCAAAAGCCAGGGGGTCAACTGCCCTTTTTCCACCCTCCTCCGGACAACCATGTTTGAAATATTATAGAATGAAAGTTTCAAATTCAGGAATTAGTTTAATATTAATTTCAACTTCAATTTTAGTTGAACATTTAATTCGATATTTGAGAAATGTTATAGGGTATTGTCACATAAATAGAAGTTGACCAGTACCGTTATTATCATGCAATGGTTCTCCTTTATAGCTCCGCAACAGCCGAAGAATGATACAATGAATACAATAGCACCCACTACGATCATTAACACTGGTCCTGCAAAGAACCAACTGTCCATAAAATTATTGTAAACACTGCAGACCATGAGGATTACACTGCCAACTGCGATAAACACAATCCCAGTTATCTGTAATCAAAGAAATATGCTAGCTGTTTTATAAAATAAAAACAGGCTTTTTATGAAACTCAATAACAAAAATATTGTTTGTCACACTGTAACAATAATATTTACTACATAATATTAACCTCAATTGCTATTTACAATTGCTCGTATTAAAATAATTTTGTTGACACAGTAGAAAATAATTACTAAACATACAAATCAAGTAAAATGTTCTATTATTTTTTATCAACGTACATCGCTATTTAAAAATTATTTTATTTATTATTTTAACACATTTTATAAAAAAATTAAATTTTTTATACAAGATTGTCTTACTGGAATTAAATAATCTATACATCGAAAAATTGTCAACAATATATTAGTGACAATCTGGACATGCGGCAGTACACGTACAAAATGAGATAACACGCTCATGAATAATTCATTGCTGAAGCAATAAACTTTAATTGTTTAATTTATAAAGGTTTTACATTTTAATACGTTTTATTATTCTAAGTATTCGCAATATTCTCTTATCCAGATGAAGTAAATTCGTTAAGATGTTTCGCATTCAAGAAGATAAATAGGATAATTCAAAAACGCGAAAACCAAAACGCGCGCGCATAATTTTCTAAATTACCCGGACGCACGTAAGCGTGAAATAATTCATAACGTTATACATTTTTTCACAAAGGAAGAATTCGACCGTATAGGTACTACATACGCGCGTAGTTGCTGTAGTTATGGAACAAGAACATATATATATATATATATATACTAGAATAATCCACAAAAGTATAAACACCCACGCGACATAAGAGTAATTCACGTAACCTCCGTATATACATGGAACTAGTGATTGCTTAGTAATTCTGTTCTGTGGGGTGATAAAACGAGTTGATATAAAGAAATAACATTTTTCATTGCAGTTCGAAGCAGAACAGAAACAATCGGACGATTTCTCGCTATTCAGAAATACTTTAGCGTCTTCGGGTAATAAGTATGGTTAGATTTGGTAAGCGTAGAAATTTCGTAACTTTAAAGTTTAATGAACCTCCTATGCGTATCTAAATACAACGCGATTGGGGATAATAGTATAAAATATTCGAAAACATGTTACTTTAAAAAACATTTGTAACCATACGAGGGGTATAAAAAATAGAATAAAAAGTTTGAGTAACATCTTGATTGGTGAATATTTTCATTTGTTAAAATCAAGTAATTCAATGCATTTTTGGTAAAACTGACTGTATTCTGTTTTTACATGTTGAACTTTATTCTCGGTCTTTTTTAAAGTGATAATTAAAGGGATTCAGTTGGAAAGTATAAAAATGTCGGTTCGCAGTAAAACTAAATTCACGCAAGAAAATGTACACATACATATATAAGTCACGAACACAACATGGAGTACTCACTGCGAATATCAAGTTGAATAGAAACGTCAGGTATTTGACGCAAGCCATTCCGCCGGACACCATTTTTAACACCCACTGTTTTCACTGTACTCGAGACGAACGAAGTCGGGTAAAAAAATTACGAGTATCGACACGAGGAAACGGGACAAGTGCTGTTTACGCCGTTTCTACGATTGGCGTTCAAATTATGCGCAACAGACGCTTCTCGCACTTCGACAGCTCGCTGGGGAATAGCCGTATTTTCGTCAGTCCACCCAGGCTAACTTGGATGCGCGCGCACCTTCCCCGTAATTTACTCAGAACCGACTGTGTTCATCATAGAACCACGGGTTTTTATATTCTGTTATTTTCGAAACAACAAAATGTATTTTTAAATACACATAGCATTGAATACTGATTACATGAATATGAAATTCACATAATCTGTTGGTAATATTAAACAAGTAATACTTGTTTCGTTATATCGTTATTATTTGCTGTAACACGTTTTAACATAACATAAAATGTGAGATGTTAGATTTCAATTGTTATTAATTTCGGTCGGTATGTTAAATTTTAATTTTAACTATGTCGGCTAATGTTTTAAATGTCGCCAGGTGGATTTTCATTATTCAAATTGTTAAATGATCTCGTTAAGTGAACACAGGTTACGATATAATTTTTTTTCTTAATCAAATTTGATGCACCTTTTCAGTTTAGATTGATTCAATTTTATACGATATTATTCGGGGGTTTTGTGAATAAGAAATTAAGTAATGATATTAAATAAAATTTCTTCGCGTAAAACAATTGGAATTTTTATGTCAGTTTTGGCTGCTTTTGCTTACATCATATTGCGAAAAATTTGTCCATGGCTTTTATCAGGTTTAAAGAAATAGGTTCTATTTAACATTTTGGAAAAATTCATTATTTCTGTGATCTACTCTTTGATATAATTGAAAATTTGTGGAATTGAAAGCGATATGTTTATTTTCAACATATTAGACCATGATAAACAGATTAAGGTCTCTCACGTATCTATGTAATATTGTAATCCAATATAAACCACAAAGAAAATATGCATATTTATTACATATATGTATGCTTTAATGAAAATAATAATCCATTGAGTTACAAAGGATTGAAGATAGTCTTCCCTTAAATTTATAATGGACACATAGTCGTCAACAATAATAATGATAATTGGAATAGTTTAATCCTGCCACTCTATGAACATTTGAGTCATTTATGTCTGTAGAAAATATTCTATATTTTTAACGCTTTCAAAAATCTAAACAAATGTTTTACTTGCAAAAAGTTTCAATTGTCTCCTAAAAATTGTAATAATCTTTGTAAACGGCAAAACATATTTATTTTCTTTATTTTCATTACGTGCTGATCTAACTTTTGCCCATTTCTTATTACTTCCATTGTAATTAACATCAATATGCAGCATTTTTTATATTGAAACATTTGTATAGTTGAGAAAAATTTGGTTTTACTGTGAAAAAATAATATTACTTTATTTTTACTCATTATTAAATTATTCAGCTCTCAGAAGAGCTTCTCACTTTTGACATTCTTAATTAAAAAAATAAAATGTATACATATATACAGTAATATTAACTGAGAATCTATAAAATTAAGCATTGGAAAATTTCTAATCAAGCACTGTATACTAGTAGTCCTAATAACACCAGGAAACTTTCCAGAGATATGTAAACAAAAATGAGCTAGCAAATGGAAGAATGTAAAATTATCTAGTAGATCCTAGAAAGTATTCTTATTACGGAAGACTTGAATTATCATTACTTGGTCAAACAGAACACTGGGCTATGAATTATGAAGGTTAAAGTTCTGGGATTGAATTCTATTTATTTAAACGGAAAATGTTCAGGATACTATTACAAATAGTTTGGCGGAGCACCAGCTGAGCACCAGCTGAGCGCGTCTCCAAGTGGCGAATATGAGGACGGTCCGAACATGAAGCGGCTCCCGAATCGTCGCGGACTGTTGGATCACCAATCCTAGGTGGAAGTAATCGTGCCGAGGGATGAATAGCACCGGGGGTCACGGTGCCACGAATGATGCCCTTGGTGTAGGAGGCGATCCCCCATTGTACCCAGTCTTATCCTCGCACAGCAAGGTACAGCCTCCTTGCTAACTCGCGAGAACAAGATGGACCATTCTAAATAAACAAAAAAGAGACTGAGGCAGGGATCGGCAGACTCCAGCTACCACTGATGGAGGGGGAAATACCACAGGAGCGGTGGTAATGTGTGCGTGACTGACGCAGGCGCAGTTCATGGACCCATTACCACCGCTCCTGTAGGTGTTTCCCTCTCCATCAGTGGTAGCTGGAGTCCGCCGATCCCTGGACTGAGGCGATGGAAGGGACAGAAGAAGGGCCTTAGGAAAAAGGACCATCACCAGCGCACTCGACGGATGCCAACACAGGGGGATCCCAGAGATCAGGGAGGAGTCCAAACGGACCATCATTCGGGCTCTGAGGGATCCACACCTAAATATGGTCGGGATGGCAGAAAAAGGAGGGAAATGGTTATGGAAATGGACCTTAAAAAATTCGGGTGTGTCTGTGTCGGGGGTACGGACGGGTCACGTGAATACGTCAACATTGTCCACCAAGAGAATGTCTTCTTGTTGCCGGGATCAGGAAGAAAATCAAACAAACAAATCATGACACTGTTATAATTTTATTGATGATAGGTCTGTGATATGAAAAGTAGGCTACAAATGGCATACACGATACATCGAGATTTCTGGTGAACGTTAAATCAATACAGGTACTGTCTAGAGTCGTTGGAGGAGTTTCGGTATAAGAGAGGTTGAACTCGCCTAGCATAAAGTCGCACAACGTGCGGTCTTGCGATATTCTTGCGTTCCTGACACCGCTTAACTCGCTCATATGGGGTTTCACGGATATCACTGGATTGCTGGCGAGACGATCTTTCCAACCGTATACGATTTCTATATTTCGACTTAGCGTTTTGTTGAGTATAGTCCGGCAGTGTGTTGACTTTTGTTAATTTTTAACTTCAACTCTATACAACTTCACCATAACTACTCGTCGCTAATGTTTTATATAAGGATTCGATAGATCTCGATGATAGTTATCGATTGAAATGAAAACAAGCGTCGTAGCTTCACCGAGTCAGGAGTTATACTGCGCGGAAGTTTCCAGATGCGGCAAAACGAACTCGAAATGGTGGCACGCACCCCTCCGCCGCATGCGATGTGCCACAGTCCTCGCTTAGCGCAACAAATTCTTTTATCCTTTGGCTATCGAGTGGTGTAATTGGATTTTGGATATAGACCATAGATTCAGAGCTGCAATGCGAAACTGTATCCCTCGATTTTGTTATCATCGGGTTTTCTGAAATGTCCCCCAGCATGGAAGCAAATTTAAAGACGTATTCACGTCAAAAGGGACAAACTATCTTTCCCGGAGCGTGTATGAGGGTGGGCAACACTGGACATACGAGGGCTGCAGGATGCATCAGCCTCTCGTAGATCAACTTGCAGCGCTGCAAAGCAGCGCCGGATCTGCTCTACCGCCGCATAGTGGTGCATTAGGCATACATTGTACTCATACAGGATGCCTGGCTAATCAGGGGTAGTGTAGGAGTACTCAACATGAAACAGGGCGCGATAATACACGGGCCCGGAGACCCCACCCCAAGGACACGTGTGTACGCAAGTAGGAGACTAAATGCATTGACACTGCGGGATTCTGCACTGGGGACTTGACAACGATCCTAGTAAAGCGAAATATTGGCGGGAACACGGAGGCGGTCGGTATCTGCTTAGAATACCTGCCATATGACTCTGAGAAACCTCCTGCAACGAGGGAACTCAGAGCATTAGTAAAGGCATGCAAGAACAGGGGCTGCAGCTAGTGGTAGGGTGTGACGCCAGTGTGCATCACATCATATGGGGCAAAACTAATATTAAGAAGAGAGGGATGAGCATGATCGAATACCTCTCGACCACGGAACTGGAGATTCTCAACAGTGGCTGCAAACCCAAATTTATTACCACCAGAAGGCAGGAATCCAAGTTAATCGATATTACGTTGGGCTCCAGAAAGGTGGCGAAGCAATAAAGGTTTGGCAGTAATCGAATTCAGACTGGCGGGAGACGCGAACTGTGATCCCACAGGAGTGTACAGAAACCCTAGGTCCACCGACTGGCGACTCCATAGCGAGGAGCTGCAAGGGAGGCTCAGGGAAGGCTGTGGACACCCGAAGGCGGCAGGGGGGATCGAGCAGGCTGCCGAAGAACTCAGACTGCGATCACCCAATCGTATGAAGCGTCACGCCCGACCAAGCAAAGGAAGAACAGCAGAAGGGTACCCTGGTGGAACAAGGAGCTGAATAGGCACAGAACCAGAACCCGAGGGCTGTTAAACAGAGCCATGAGGCTTAACACGAAGATCGAATGAGAAAACTGGCCTCCCAGAGGGAAGCCCAGAGATCTTATAAGAAGCTCATTAGAGCATCGAAAAGGTAGGCGTGGTGGGATTTCTGCCAAGAAGCCGAGGCCCTACCTGTAGTGGCCAGGTTTTTAAAGGATTTTGCATCCGTATCCAGGACTCCTTAAAGGTTGAACGGCCTCAGGCTCCCGGATGGAAGGTTTATAGAGGACCGCTAACATATCCTGGAGGGAACACCTGATAGAGATCACTTCCGAAACTCAGGGCCCATACAACAGGGGTAGCCAGTGGAGGGGCTGGAAACTGCGGGAGGGACTAAGGGATTGGGATATAGCCTCCAGCTTTGAGCCGCGTGCCTATAACGAGAGGACACGTATTGTATCAGGAAGGCTGCCCTAAGAACATATATTGTGCGAAGGTGGGATGGTGCGGAAAATGGGCACACGGCGATCTTATAGGAGGTAAGGGACTCTCACGAGGTTTTCAACTGCGAGGGAGGCCCATGTGATACAGCCTACCGCTTCCAACATATGTAACTTCGACGTTCGTTTTCCAAGTAGGGAGGGCTGGGAGGAGAGCGCGGAAGAACTACTCTCTCCAGGGGAGGGGAGCTCATGTGATACACGGATGACTTCAAAAGTCCAAAACCGGAACTGAAGTCGGGATATGGGGGAAGAGGCCCAGAGTGGAAACATCGATAGCTCTGCGCTCACACACATCGATCTTTCAGGCGGAGGTGTAAGCCATCCGGACTTGTGCCATTGAATCTTGGCAGGGGCTACGAGGGCAAGCACAGATGTAGATACAAGGTGTTCCAAAATTCAGGGACTTCCTGGAATACGCAATATCCTAATGTAAGAAGACATCGAAAAGTCCTTTACTCTTTTGGGTTCCGAGACTTCGTTCTCGAGATATGAACAGTTGAACATTAGCGGTTGAACTTCCGAGCCACGGAGCTATTACGTTACGTTGCTCAGCTTCCACGCTCGGTTCTGACCCGGAACCCAGAATCGCAAAGAGGTCTCCAGCTCCGAGGGGCTTTTTGTGCACCTCTGTTCAACGTTTATGACTAACTTGTCTTGCTTTCTCTAACTATACTTGACACCCCCAATGGCAAGGACGGCAGCAACCCATAGTGGTATAAGGCATGGCTGGGGAAAAACCTCTCCGCCGGGAGCCGCACGGTCCCCACTCTCAGTCAACCGGTTCCCCCACTATCAGCAAAATCAGCTAGGTATGTAGAAGCGGGAGCTCCGCGCGGCTCGAGAGCCACCAGTATAGAGTGTAGGAGGCTCCTACTAGGAGCCAAGTAAGTATGGAGGGGGGTCGTTCTCCTACGACTCAACGGAGCAGGCAAGGAGGGGAGGCCGCCGCCAGCCCTGATGCAAAAGATACGGCTACACCACTACAGTTGTTCACGCTATGTGGGTGAGCCATTCCTTTGATGCGGCGGGCCTTTACCAATATCGGCTGAAAACAGCCCGAGCATCGCGGCGAGCCTGCCTTTCCTTTTGGCGAGAGTCCCGAGGTCCCTTCCTCGGTGTCACATGGCAGGCAAACCCTCGGTCTGCACTACTCTAAATAGTCTCTGTCCTTTAATTTTTAGCCGTCGCGAGCTACGCGACTCTATCTAAACTGGTGAAAATCGGTAGAAATGTGCGTTTCACATGTAGAAATATAGCATTATTGTGTCTGAAATGGTGTTCGCGTCGGGGCTCGGCTCAGCACTCTGAGACGCACCCTAATAGAAAGACTCATAACACGGCCCTGAGTATACACAAGGCACGTTCATTCGACGGCTCTGCACCTTACGCTTGCATCATGGCGAATAACGGTGTAATTTTACTATCGATCACTCCGTTTTTGTCATGCAATCCACAAACCTTAAATTTCTAATCCTGTGCAGGTTTCTAGATTTCTCTAATACAAACTGAACCGTGAAGCCGAAAATGGAATAGAATGATATTCAATTGAGTAATTGCTTTATGGGAAAAGTTGCATTTTAAACATTTTATTATCGGCGCTTTCTCTTTTCATTTATTTCGTTTCTATGTTTCTGCACAGCGCTGAATGTATTGACACGATTTTAAAAATAATTCAGTTAATTGAAAGTATACTTCGAAGTACATGATTATATAACTTCGAATATATTAAAAATTCTTTATGTTATCTAATACTTCTCAATTCATTTTTTATATCTTCCATTCTTTTTATCTATATATATATATATATATATATTAACCTTGTTATCGTCACCGTCTATGAAAAATGATTACGTAAATTTAATGTTTTATTCGCACCAAATTTGAAATATTATCATGTTGTAATTCTGAAATAAAACGTAGAAAACTGGCAGACTGTAGTTGCAATATGATGATCCGTGTTCATGGTTAGGTTTGTCCTTATAATCTGTTAACATTGATTCTTTGCATATATAAGAGGGACGATGCACCGAGAGTCACCTGTTCCAATTGAATACGTTACTCGCCCCACGAATGTAATCGATTTCAAATTATTTTGACTTCTGTCTAGTCTACAATGACAGCATTTATTGATCGATAAAACCATCACACATTGCACACAAATGTTATTGTAGAATTATTTCAAATATTGATAAATCTAAATTAATTTCAAGTTTTGAAATTCATTTTTAATCCCACTTTCTACGAAAGTAAGAGCGTGAAAGTAAAGCAAACAACACGTGCGTATGTGTGAAAAATAATCTTAATTAGCTAAATTATTATTAATTTGAATTAAATGCCATTTCAAGAATACACACTGTTGCAGTGCAAGAATGACCCAACTGCGTAAAAGTGATTTTTCATGAAAAAAGATATTAGATATGTCTGAGAGTAGTAACGCATTTATCTCAAAATTTGCAAATTTACAATTACATCGCCATTGCACTGGAACGGCGATATACAGAAAAAATCATGAATTGTTACATTTTTGTCAATAATCATGACATCATTTTTGTAGTTTTGTACTTTGTACCATTTCTATTTTTCGTGAAATAAAATTGGAGAGTATACAACTATAAGAATAAATAAAAGAATAATCAAGTAGGTGGGTACTGTTTCTAAAAAACAATCTACTTGTTTTAAGTCGATTTGAGCATAACCTATATTCCGCCATATTCTGGATGATTCTGCTACGCATGTGCAGCTTGTATAAAGAAGATATTACAAACTAACATTTGTCATTTTGTGTTATTATTAATTCTCAGCCATAATAGTAATTAGTACTGTAAATTACCACTATACAAACAAATATTGAATATTAAATCATTGTTGCATTTAAATTTGCATTAACTTTTCAATACTCCAATATAGATAAGCTTTATTTCTCGTTGTTGAATTAAATATTGAGTTTCATCAATATATCGACTAAACTATATACATATGAACATACAAATAGACAGTACATTTTATAACAGAATACACACACATCTCCTCACAGAATTTGTGCGGAATTTCTTCATTTGCGGTATTATACCTACCTCCAGTTGTTAACTAATTTTGTGAACACAATATAATCGTATTACATTTAAAATGTAGTACTAATATCGCAGAAAAATTATTTAACATATTTTACCGCAGTAAAATTTTATTTAAATCAGAAAAATAATGTGTAGCGAAAGGAATGCATACCATTTTTAAATCTTACAAATAAATAGCTTCGGCCTTAGCTCTTAGCTTTAAAAAGTTTTACGTCCTTATGAATATCCTTATAATTACGACTGTAATAATTGTATTGGTATTTACCAAAATGAGATAAATTATACGTGTCAGAATAAAAGAGTTAAAAATAAGAAAAAAAAGACGAAATTTTCTGTTGGTAACCTTTGAAGTTTTATAACCTTGTCTGAGAGCATTACTGTTGCGCATGCGCTTGGACACGCAGCCACGCGATAACTGTCTAAAAGTAGTGAATCGTCGTAGCAATGTTCTCGGCCGGTCTCTGCAATTTTTTGGAACGCTGGGAAAACGAGTAGAAACATAACGTATTCATCAAGTTTAGTTTCTGTTTGATCATCAAGTCGTATTCTGTTTAATTGCAAGTGAGACAAAATGGTTAACCCTATGAAACTGCCTCTTGGCTCGCGATGTGTCAAATATCTGATGTTCGTGTTCAACCTGCTCTTCGTTGTAAGTAATCTTCATTTTTTTTATATTATTTTCCCGTTGCAAATGATCGTTTAAAGCCACCAGTACGCTCTTTACCTACAGATTTTTAAAACATGCTTATTTCGTCATCCAAATTTATACGTCGTATTTACATTGAGATGGGGAAAAAACTTTTACCCCAGGTAAATTTCTTATTTTAAATGTTTTCTTATCGGATCACCATATGGTGAGTGATCGATTTTTCCATAATTCCTGCGTAATATTTTTCTTACTTTTTTTTTTATGTATTTTATACGGATATTTCTTCGAAACAGATGCATATTGAGCTGCCATTTAATTGTTTGACAATATACTATAATTATAAATATTACGTTTCATATTGTTTTCGCTATACAAATGTAAGTTTATCAATTCTTCCACCTCCTATCAGGTTAATGTAGTTTTAACCTCCATATAACCTAAGTAACATCACAAATATTGATGTAGAATCTTATGAATGATATAAACGCAATTGAAATATAGTACTGTTGTAAGTAAAATTTAGATTGGTACATAGCTAAATAGCTAAGTAGCTATTGACAGATGTTTGTCAGCGTAAATTGATCTGTTTCCCCCTATAGATCAGTTTATGCGTCATACATGGATCGGATATATCGATGCAGCTACATAGGTTATATGCATGCGTATGCACTTGCGACGTTTTCTTGTTCGCAAGTCAAACAATGGAGATGTTTGAAGTAAGCATATCGTTAACGCACTATAAACGAACGATTCTGCTTACGCCTTTTGTTATCCAATGCTTTTCGACTTTTACATCAACTTTAGAAGTACACACATAAATACACACGTACACGTAGTAGTATACATTTCTAAAATAATCTTTGTTTTCTCTTTCACTCACTTCTTTCACACTTACGTTTTAATTAAGAGATACGAAACATTCGTTGACCATATTCCGGATAAATAAAACATTCCACAAGACATGCCGCAAAAAGATAAATAAAACATTCCACTTTTTGAATGGAAATATTTTTTGCACGGTTTTATTGAAATTTTTTGTTCCAAATGAAAGAGTGCATCACGGAAAAATGTAACAATTTTAATTACAATTTCTGTAAAGTAATTGTTAAATTAACGACAGTTTTGTCGTGTAAATAAAGTACTATTAATATCAAGGGCAAATGGGTTGACCAGAATATCATAATCAGTTAAAATTTGTATTAATATAAGGGATTCCAAAGATATGTGTTATGGAATGCTAAACATTGTCTTTTAGTATAAAAAAAGCATTTCGCTGCGGACAGGATTCGAACCTGCGCGGGTAGAACCCAATGGATTTCAAGTCCATCTCCTTAACCGCTCGGACACCGCAGCAATTGAAATTAGGTTTCATTTTAAGGAATATATACTACATATGTACTCGAAATATAAAATAAGTGTTTGTACGTGATGTTATGTTATTATTTGAACTTTTTCCAGTGATTTGCATGTATTGAATTTATTCTACACCGGAATAATATTCCATATCCGGAAAATTAATTACTTAGATTTAACGTAGCTTTTAACAAATATTTAAGAACTGGACTTAAATTCTTTAAAAGTGTTAATCCTTAGGGGAACCTGTCATTTTAAACTGTACGCATATTTAGACCAATTCGAAAATTAGTGTTCCTGTATATCTACATAATATTCTAACTATCCCTAATAATTAAACTAATTTGTCTAAAGTAACCGGGTTTTCTTGAACATTCCTTCGTTTTAGCCTTATTTTCCCCCGCCAGTTGGTAATTGGATTTAAGAGCTTTTAATCTCATTTTCCCGATACAATGTCGATCCAATTTAAGATGTAAACAGGTTTAGCCGATTTTGCTCGAACAGTGCTTTAAAACAAAGCGCTGGTATTTATTCGAATTAGTAGCAATAAATATTAGTTGTGAGGGTTAAGCAAACACTCAGAGAAAATCTGATGAGCGGAAATATATTTATTTATATACAGTAATATTATATTTCACGAACCGTTAACTGAACACGAATGAATAGGTATTAAATATACCTCAATCAAAAGTAGTAACTTTTTGATCATAAATCATCAAGCAACATGAAAGTAGAACTGATTTATCCTGATCAAGCAAAATTCTTAACCTGTTAAACTGGGAAAAACCAGCTAACTCATCAGTTGAAAATGTTGCCGCTTTAGACGATTTCCACACTTCGTGAAAATTTGATAATTACATTCCTTCCAAAGAAGAAATTTTTTTATTATGGAAATATTTGCTACACTATGGTAATATATCTAGCATTTATTGTAGTCAGCTACTGTTTTTGTCATTCTTAAATACAAATTTCAAAATGCACACAGGATATTCTTGTTTACATAAATTATCCAGTTAACGGGGTCAAATCCAATGTTCTAAAACTATTAAACACATTGAAATCACCAATAAAAAAACTAAGTACATAAAACGTTTAACAGTTTTTTGATTGCTTATAAAATCATTTTTGCACAGAGTGAGTCATACAATTTGATTCTTTCCAATGTCGATAAATCGATTATGATTTTTTTTTATTTCAGTTAAGGTGATTCAGAGAGGCCTGCAAGCTGATTATAGCATGTATATTTTTGACATGTGATTCTTTTTCAATTATTTAAGGCTGTTTTCGATTTTCGGAACAAATTCCTATGATTTATTTTTCACCCATATTTTAACAAATACACCGACAGATGCAAATATCTTTTTCATCATCAGAACCAACGCTATAGTAGAAGTTATTCGAGGAAGGCTATTTCGAATATTTTCTATTTTGCAGGTTGAATTCAAAATGCTGACTTATTAACTGTAATGCAGTTAGGTAGACCGTAATTATTCACTAATTACGCGGGATATAAAATTGGTATAATTGGACATTCTAGTTAACCCTAGAGTGGGCGTGTCGCGATTTGGTAAACATAGGGCGCGGCGGTTGGGAGACCGATTGCAGTTTAAGTACAAAAGATTCTTTTTTCCAGTTTGAAATATTAGAATTTTAGTAATAGCAATTACCTATCAATGTATAGAATAATAAATATAATAAAAGTACAATAAGGAAAATATTCTAAAACAAATAAATGTACCTTTCTTTTTAATTTATGAACAAATCGAATTTTTTCAATAAATCAACGTCCATTTTTTGAATTTTGGTCCTATTTTTGGTTTTTGTCTTTTTTGGATTTTTGATTGTTTGTCTTATTTCTTAGGCTAAAATAATCAGCTAGAGTGGGAATGAGTACTAAAAATTCAGAAATAACTAAAATACATATTTAACATCATTGAGTGTGTCGCCTGTGAGATCGCTACGCGTCCACTCTATGGTTAAACCAACACATTCAGTTGCATCTCGAGTTTTGTATTCTACGATTACAAGCTTGTTTCTGTCGCTTTACGCATTCCTCTGAACTGTTTGTATTCAAGCAGTAACTTATTCAAACATATGGCGCGAATGATTATTTTTATTTTAAATAATATTGTGCAGCATATAACGTGTATGCCATGATAGCATTAGGATCCCACATCAGGATAAGTCAAAAGAATTTCAATTCTTCGCTCATATTACCACTCTTTACGGTAGTAACCATGTTATTTGGAAGACAGTGCAAAATATATTAATTACTTATCTCTTCTGGTTATGACTTTTAACTTCGACGTTAGTTATGGTTTCATTGCGGGAAAAAAAATGGTTGCACACGTTACATGGAAGGTTGCGTATCAGATATCAGTAATGACTAATGCACAGTGACTGTACGCATAAAGAAGTAGGAAAATGTTCACAATATTGAAATATTCTTATTGAATACTTCTTTGCCTTGTATGATGCACATACCTTCGTTTCTGATATGACAGGGGAGATAACTGTTTCATTCTGAAAAACAATGTCAACAATATACTATGACTAGCTTATACTACACATCCTTCAACTGAATTATCCAAGAAAATAAAAGAAATACATAACAAAAATTGAGTTAAACGATTTTATTTAATTTCATCAAAAATGCATTAAAATGTAAAAATTAATTCAAATAAAATCGTGGGGTAGGATATTTAATCGCTCATTTCGACACTTGATTCGGTACGAAATTGATTTATATCCAGTTATGAAATATCCTGCACCACAATTTTATTTAAATTATTTTTTAGTTTTTAGTGCATTCTTGATCAAGTTAAATAAAATAGTTTAATTTAAAATTTGTTTTACATATTTTTTTTATTATTTCTTTTTAGTGTTTAAGTTTTGATTTGTGGTTGTGGGCTGATTTCATGTCGATTGAATTGATTGTATTTGTGGTTATAGGTTTTTTTAAAAAAAATTGTATTGTCATAACTACGTAGGGGAAAGGGGGGCATGCCGGGGTAGCGAGGTAAGATGGGGTATCGTAAAAAAACCATAATTGAAAAATACTAGACATTTGATGAAAGTACCAAAAGGAATCCATTGTATTGTAACAGTTAGGTCGTTGATAAAAATGAGTGGGGGAGCACGCATCATTGGTTTAGAGATGTAAATCGTCTACATCAGGCCTGCCCCATCGGGTGCAAATACCTCCTGAATTTCTGGGACCCGGGCAACAGCCGAGCGCGGGGCTGGTTACGTTGCTAACCACAGCATGGGTTGCGGGAGAACTGCATGAGTGTGCGGCTGTCCATGTAGGCTCGTACCACGAGTCTATTGCTTGGATCCGAAGACCTCTTCTACATGGACGCACACTCATGCAGTTCTCTCACAAATTTCGCAACGGGTAGCAATGGAACAGTCCCGCGCTCGGCTGTTACCCGGGTCCCAGAAATTCAGGAGGTATTTGCACCCGATGGGGCAGGCCTGGTCTACATGCTGCGTGAATCTTATTTTGTGTACTAAAAAGACTTATAATAAACATATATTTAAAAACGGTAAGTCAATTATTTTTGTTACATTATAATCTCCATTCTATTTACTTTAATGTACAATATTAAAAATTGCAATATTTTTTTATTTGTTGTACAAATTACATCAGTCTCTAGAAAACAATGATTTGAGGCAAGATGGGGTCCTTGATACGGGGAATAATGGGGCACCCCATCATACCTCGGATTATGGTTGTTCATGTGATGTGGAAAAAGGCCATCATTCTCTATTATAATTTAAGTCGAATTTTCGTTACTTTTAATTCGGATTTGAAAATGGTAAGAACATATGAGAAGAAACTAAACGAGGAAAATGGTCAAAAGAAGTTATGAATAAACCTGTAGATGAAGTTTTAAACAACAAAATGGGGTACAAGAAAGCTCGTGAATATTGCCTTCCACAAACAATATTGGAACGTTATGTCCAAAAATTGAAACAGGGAAATGAAGTGACCATGGGTTTACCATTAGGTTAGGTTAAGAGTGTATTTTCGCAAATAGATGAGGAAGAACTTGTCGAATATTTAAAAGATATGGTCCCACAACTCCGGTACGAGGGTAGGAAGAAAATAATTTAGAAGAAATTCATATTTACATCGATTGTGAAAATATTTAGAGGAACCGTGTTGCCCCATTTTCAGTACCCCGCCATACACCGTGGCAGGGGCAAGATGGTTTTTCATTACTGTTTTTAAAAGTTTAATAACTTCAAATTTTTATTTAAATGTTGCTCAAACTATGAACCTAAGGTTAAAGTATTAACTTAAAATTATATATTGATTCATAAAAACTTAAATAAAAGGTATAATTATCAATTTTTTTGCATGTTCCCCTTCCCCTACGCCTGCAAAGTTCCAAGTCTATTGGATTCATGGAAGTGGGTTAAAATTATTTTTCAAGATTTGAACCAAACATACAAACGGATAGAGGAGTGAAGCTAAATCAAAATCGTTTAAAAAAGATTAGAATCGGTCCACAAATAACCACCTAACTCATTCTATAATTATACCATGCTTAACTATAGATTATATTAATATTACTGTACTTGAAAACATTGATCTTATATAATCAACATATAACAAAATACTAAATTTTATAAAATTGCTGAAATACTTTACTCTAAAATTCAGATACTTTTTATTATATATTTTATTCCATTTTTCTTTTTAATAACAAGAAAATAAATCGTTATCATATTTCATTACTAATGAAACGAAGAGATAATGTTAAATCTGTAAAGCGATTTGTAAACAAAGTGCGGTTCCTTTACCCACCTGCTGTAAATTATGAACTTTGAGGCTATTTTGAAAAGTCCCCCCCAACTGATTTTCACGTTAAGAATGTCATCATTCGCAACACGTTCGTTAGTCATCATGCCACCAATCATTCTACAGACATATAACATTGTTCTTTACGACCATTACCACCTCGGCGAAAGCAATAAAACCAAAGAAGCTTTTTCCTCGTAGCTCAGTTGTCACCGTGTACCTATGTATGTATTCGTTTCGAAACATGTAATTAATTTACGACGCTATAAAAACCTGATATCAAATTTACATAAGTTATCAGAAGTTCCCCAAGAAATGAATGATATAAAAATTGCAGGAAAGCAGTCAACTTTTAAAAACGCGCCAAAACATCGAGATTTACTTATAAGGAAAATGTTGTTACTTTCAGATAACGGGCATAATTTTACTATCCATCGGATTGGCGATCCATGGAGTCTACCACAATTACCAACACTTCTTGGACAATAAGTTCCTGTCAGTGCCCACGCTCCTCGTTGCAATCGGAGCAATTATCTTCTTCATCGCCTTCTTCGGATGCTGCGGCGCAGTTCGTGAAAGCTACTGCATGATTGTCACGGTAAGTTCTGATTTATTGACATTACTTCCTATTACACCAGCGCGGCAATAATTTCCCGTTCACGCCATCCCCGCATGTATGCGCGTTGCCGAGCGGCCGTTATATGCGCGCGACCATCTCCACCACTGTTTTGTTTACTCATCGCGAGCGATCTTTCGATCGACAACAGCCGAAAGAAGCGAGCATTCCACGAAGTACGGCGCCGTATGGCGGACCGGCGTATGGCCGCGATCCGGGGCCGCGAGAAGCTTTGACTCGCATCGTTTCTAATGCACCTTCTTCCAGCAAAACAGATGCGGCGCGTTGCCCCATCGCGCCGGGCGAAGTAAAACAATCGGCAGTCGGAACGCGTCGACGTACGGCATATATGTAACTACGCATAAGACGGATTTAGAAAAGCGACTGATTCGCACAGTACGGAATTCTGCTGCGTTCAGTGGCAGTCTGCGGTACGTTGCTGCACTGTTGACGGAACGTCGAATACGTCGGCCCGTCATGCGGCGCCGTACTTGGTGGAATGTTCGCTTAATGAAACCATCGTGCCGGATGAGAGTCTCACGATGAGACAGCCACTACAGAAAGTTAACATGCTCATATTTTTCATAGATATTCTCGAGAGTATTGCCAATGGATTGGTGACATTTTCGCAGTGAGAATTACGTAAAATCCGACGTAATTTAGTCTAATTTATTTGCACGTAGTGCGAAAATCCGAATTACGTCGCGTTTCGACTCATTTTTATTGAGAGAATCTCACCAACCCATCGCAATGCTATCATGAAGTCTAATGAAAAATATGAGGATACTTATTTTCTACAGTGGATGAGTCATGCCTCTCGCGCGTCTTATCGCTCTCGGCTGCCGGTCGTTGGGTGACGGTCTCATCAGTTTAGTTTCTTCTTACTGGACTATTTCGCTCGCTATCCTTGTCGAGCGGTTCGAACGAATATCCTGCCAAACGCGATATATATAACGAGGTGCTGGGCTATACATCCCTGTCTCCGGTTTTATGCGAACGATAGCTCTCGGCAAGCACGCACACGAGTTGGGAAGAGTGTGTGTACATTGAATGGGGTGTAATTAAATCTTTGACTGACTGTGGCGTGTTGTTATGCTGAGTTGACACCAGGGAAGTAGATACATACACAGTCAGTTGTGTGACTTCTCAGACGAATTGGGATCATTGCAACAGCATAGATTATATCAGGTTTAACTTAAATGTATTGGCACCATTTATAGGATGAAGATAATCTGATTTGGACAAAATATCGATATAATCCTCACTCCTTAGATTATTCTAGGGAAATGTAGTTAACTTTATGCTTTTCTAAGTATTTACCCCACGTGTCTTTAAAAACTACTTTTCATTTGCAACTTCTCCGTCCCTCATGTACTGTTACTCACCAGATTGAGCGTACACTTCCCCTTTGCGGGATTTCCCCTTCAATAATACCGCTCATGCAGTCGCGCACTCAGGATTTAATCTTGGGGGGTGCCGAGTTGAATGGATAAAAATATTTTCAATGCAAATTCAATAAAATTCACTAGGTGATATAAACATTTATTTAAAGAATAAAATCCAGTTTTCTTTTCTTCTTACAAAGCCCTTTTTTTGAAGGGTACATTTAACTATTAAAAATCTGCATAATTTAAAGAATTTACTATGTATACGAATATGAAATATCTATGTTTTTTCATTTTCGCTTGTATATGCACAAATATGGTCTGTTATTTTTACGGTTTTTATGAGTTGATCATTGAAACACACGATCTTCGTAAAATAGTATTTCTTCTCATAAATATTTATGTTTATATTTATTTTTCCGGCAACTTTTACTTTCTACGTAAGTGTATGCTCAATTTTTGTGAGTAACCGTATACCGATTTATTTGTATCATAAATAAATACATATAGTTTTAGTAATTAGATTTTATAAATATAATTATAATACAATTACTATAGTAATTAAAGTGAATGATA
Source organism: Andrena bucephala (assembly GCA_947577245.1). Lineage (NCBI taxonomy): Eukaryota > Metazoa > Arthropoda > Insecta > Hymenoptera > Andrenidae > Andrena > Andrena bucephala. The sequence goes on from OX387715.1 coordinate 116,929,476, forward strand.
ATAATAATAGGATATAGAGATATTTAAACTGAACGAAAGAAATTCAAATTAATATGTGCATGCAATTTAAGCTTGCCAACGGATGTTACAACGTGCAGATATAAGCTTGATAATACTTTCCTCGCACGTAAAGAACGAGTGGGAAAACCTGCCAGGCTTGAGATGGAATTTCCGTCGCCTCCTCGTCAGTCAAAGAGTTAATGATATAAGCTAACAAAAGCTAATTCCTCGCGGCGCATTAAGTTACAAGCGCGTAATAAAATGTTTTCAAACCGAGCAATTTTGCGCGGAATAAACTACCGAATTGTAAACGTGGACGCTAATGGAACTAAAAAAATCGCGAATACTATTTTCAGTAGAACATGTTCGCATCTTATATGTGTAACATTTCTTTCTCATTGGTTTGTTTATAGACATTTTCAAAAATGCACAATATGCAACATATTCTGTGTACATTGAATGGATTGTGTTTTTACGATCTAATTATATCTTTTTATCTAACACACAGTGTGTTCGTTTTAACTGCGAACGGTGGAATATCTCGTAAGGGACTGAAGACATTAAAAAATTGATCTTACAAAAATTGTTTGACATGTAGGGGGATGTTACACGGTACGGATAGTTTCTCTGCACGTGGAGGAGTAGGAAAGATCTCATGGGCAATTTAATTTGTTTAAATGGAGAGCTATAGTATTTTATTCATAATGTGATTACGCTTGTTGCGATAAATCCAACAATGTGCAACATTTACAGGGAGAAGTTCCTAGGTATCCGCCTCCGATTGCTGTGGTTTTCGAATATGTTTTAGAGGTGTTATTTATATAGGTGTTATTTCTTTATAGCGGCCCGGTTTCATATTTAGGGGGTAAAACCTCTCCTCAAAGTTATAAGATTTTCAGGTGATCGTCTCCGATTGCTTTGGTTTTTCGATACGTTTCAGAGCACTGAAAAATAAAAAATACGTGTCTTTTTATTTTGGCCCGTTTGCATGTATAGGGGTTGCAACCACCGCTCAATGTTCGTAAGGGGTACAAAATTGTGTTGAATAAAACTTTATATAAATTTAATTTGCGTCATAACTTGCTGTATTGGATGATGTTCTTGTCGTCAGTCACCGTTTTTAGGGGGTAAACTACCCTAGGGGGTGGTTCACCTCTCATTGTCAGTAGCGATGGGAGGTCATAAAATGACTGATGTGTCATTCTAAAATAAATTATGTCTATAACATAAAGAGCAATTTAAAAAAAAAATTAAGTGAAAAAGAATCCTGAAGCGAGTTCCTGAACCGGGAATTGAAGAGTTATGAGTTCGTGATACTACTTAACAATCGCGGGTAATAAAAATATCCTGATTTTCTCTCTGCCACTAGCAGTAATTCGTAAGGACACAAATTGCATTCTTTAACAGATCTGTTGATCCTGAAACATTATCCCATAAGTATTTTTTGTTCGCCTTATCCTAAACTTTCATCTGAAAAAATGAAATTATAGTCATTTATCAATTTGTACTCATTAGCCTCTATGATTCAATCCTGCTCCCGTTTAATGACCGCTTATCCGGATCGCGACCGCGCCTTGTTAGATTAAACAATCCTCGTATCTAAATTTATTTGTTAAACAATGAAGTCTACATATATTTTCTAATTATTATGTTTTGTTACTATTTCTTTAATAGTTCACGTCGTTGTTGGTCATTGTTTTCATCATGGAGCTGTCTGGTGGTATTGCTGGATACGTTTTGCGAGCGAGGGCATCAACGATCATCCAAGACAAAATGGAAGAAACGATGAAGGTCTACAGAAACAACACGGAAATAGCGATTGTCTGGGACAGACTTCAACACGACGTATGTTTTTCTTACCTATATTTCTCGCTCGTTACATAAAATAATACCTCTTCTGTGATCGTAGTTTGTATCAGTCATTCTCCTTTAAACGATTCAAATATTCGGAACACTCATTTAAGTTGAAAAATAAAAAAATTACGAATTTAATCGGAACACAAGTACATATACATGTAGGGATACATTGAGTTGAGTCACGAATCATTTTCGTCCCTTTTTTTTTAAAGTTATTTACACGTAAAATACTTTGCAGTAAATTATAATTTAGTGTTAGCTAATTAAATTTAAGAATCGTCGGTGCGAAAATGATTAGCTTGGCGATACATACTGCATAATTTCTTTGATCCTGTTGGCAAGGGAAAGATGGATTTTGCAATACATCTTTCAAGGAGCGCACATTCGTCCGCGATAAACATAATTATTGCTTTTCTTTGAACCCTGTACATTTTGGAATTTTCTGCTTCGTCGATGAAATAAATAGTTGATAATTACGGCGGAAGTTATTTGTGACTCAACTTCTAATATACGCGTCGGTTGGGCCCTGACACAAGGTCAAGATCAATTTTGCGGCACATTTTTAACAGATCGCCACCGATCCAGAGGTGTAGAACCACTTGTGTGCACCATGGCGTATAATTTTGTTATGCTCTGTACACAGCTCTATCGACCTACGCAACGCGAGCCGCTGATCGCCAACATGCTCCAGGAGTTTCTCACTCGAACATTGAAACATTAACAACTAAGAAATGAAGCCTTCACTGCAATGTCGTTTTCAGGGTTTATTAATTTAATTGTGTCGTAGTCTTCGTGAAATTAGGGGGGGGGGGGGTTAAGCCATCATTTTGCCGATTTCGAATTTGTTTAAAAAATCTAGGGCCTTGATTCTTTCGATTTTTGCCTATTTTCGTGAATACTTATGACTTTTTATCTCGAAAACCATCGATGGATAGTTAAAAAAAAAATGTAAATGATAAAAGAAAGGATATAATTAATAATCTTCATAAAAGTTTTGATTAATATTCTTATTAGTCAAAACTTTACATAGAGGAAGTGCAGCATATTTGGAATACTGTTGGTAATTTGGAATATCGAAGTATCTAATAAACTACTAACGGTATCTAATTTGTAACACCGCAGATAATAGGGGTCAATGACCTGTCGAGTAATGACATTTGTGGATGAACCGCCGGTTTTACATTTTCGACTTAATCTGCATATAAAATCTGCATCTGAATATAAAACGTCAATCTGCAAAACTTTTTCAGCAAGTGTTCAGTCGGTCCAATCATGGTTAAAATATGTCAAAACTTTAGAGGGAAACACTTTATCTACTGAGTGGCATGTTCCGTCTATGGTCCGCGTCAGTTTTGCGATAATTTCGCGAATACAAAGTGACGTAAAATTTTAGGTTTCAATGCCATTTTGCTAATTCGGAATACCGAAGGTGATGATAATTTTGAATATTCCAAAGCTTAGCGAGGCTTTTGTTTTCACCTAATTAAAAATTATATTTACCTAAGATTATTCCTATATTGTGATTTTTTACCCTAATTGCATCATACAAGAAGATAACTTTATTATCTACATGTTTTTTTAAGTTTATTTAGGCCAAAGTTTCAGGTACTTTTTGTTTTTTTATTATTACTGAGAGTTTGAAATATAAAAGTTTTGTGTTTTGTTATTTGTTTCCATCCTCTGCCGTAATTTTTTATTCGTCTTAAACAAACTGGTATTCCAAATATACTGCACTTTATTTTATCACGCAGAATCACTCATTTCGTTCTCCACTATCTGTTGCCGAAGACTTTGCACGATACATTTTACTAACACGTCAACTACTGTGCGTATTTGAAATTACAATTAGCAGGGTGTCAAGAACGAAAAGTGAATTGTTTCAGTTCGATTGCTGTGGAACGATGACTGCGTCCGATTGGATGGACAATTTGCAGACAAGCATACTTCCTCCCTCGTGCTGTGATCCACAAGTTGGAGTTCTGGAAGTGAGCAATTGTACCCTTTCCTCGCCGACTCTGCACCACGACGGTTGTTACCACAAGTTCCTTTCTTACATCAAATCCCACGCTTTACAGCTCGGCGGCGTCGGCATTGGCATTGCTTTCGTTCAGGTAATCAACATGTCTAATTGATTGGCAGATTCGATAATAAACCATATTGATAATTGTAAACGATTTGCTTCCCCCAGTAAACCTGGATAAAATTATTCAGATTGCCATCCGTTTGGTGATACAATCAGAAAGGGGGTGATTTCTCGTACACAAGTAAATCGAAAATGTAGAATTAAATTGTATCTTACGTTGTCAAGATAATTGACTTGGAAATACGGTTTGTCGGGTTTTCAAAACAGGGTTTACAAACCGTTTTTTTTTTGTATAAATTTGTAAAATACGAAAATCGTGTTTTAAATTTTTAAAAAAAACGGTTTTATATACTAGAATTAATATGTAAAAATGAAATAATTATTTAATTAAAAACGTTAATATTTCGAGTTGAAATAGCCTCGGACACAAGCATGTTGTAGTGGGTTAACAGTTTACTGTAAAACAAATCTTCATGAGTTCATATTTTCGGAAGAAAAATACTAAATGAAATAAAGATTTATAATCTATATTTTGTACGGATTTTAGTTATTTTAATTTATTTTTATTTGCTTGGTTTTGTGTAGATAGAGTATATTTTATTTTGTTATATTTTTATAAATCCATAAATATTTTAAAAAAACTGAAAATTTTTAAAATAAGTACAAATATTTATTTTCGATTTTAATAATATTTTTTTGTGAAAATTCGAAAACGGTTTATCCGGGTTTTTAGGAATAGTGAAATTCGAAAACTGGTTATTTCAAAAGTAGCTTTTTGTATAAACCCTACTTGGAAACGTCGTCTACTATGCGTGTACTTAAGAATTGGTACGTGAAATAAATCCTTGTGCAAAATAAGTCGAAATGGTAGAGTAATAACTGTTTCTTCAACAAGGATCTACTTTCAGAGAAGCTGTTGTGAAGATGAAACCGATTCCTAGTCGAATAGGCGTGTGACAAATTTTCAAAATTGACATTCTCGAGAAGAAAACCTCGTATAAAAGAATTTTATTCAGCATTCCTTATTTACTTTTATATGAAGAATCACGCCCTTTTAAAATAAATTTTCATATACCAATTACGATATTATTATTAGCATATGTAATTAATAGTTGTGACTTTTTTTATACCGTAGTAAATAATAAGTAACAATTTTTTAGCATCAAGGAAGTTTACCATTTTTTATTATCATTATTTGAATGTTTTCAGGCGGTGGGAATCTGGTTTTCAGTGTATTTAGCACGGTCAATCAAAAACAGCTACGAGAGTGTATAAGTTTTGAAGGATTTGACAAACTTGTGCAACAAAGAATATGTAATCAAAAGATTATTATGAGTAAAAATATAAATACCCTACTTTATCGAAGAATGTTTATTGCGAAGAAAACATTTTATATATTTAAGCCATCTTGTCATGGAATCTTCAATTCATACAGCATATTACATTAAAATATATATGGTAATGTATATACACATGTATTTGTAGTAAAATATAATGTAAAACTCCGATAACAATTGTTAGAAAAAAAGAAGAGGAAACTTACTGTATCCACAACAATTTTAATTAAATAAAAGACTATGAAACAATTTCGTGGCATTTCATAAAAAATTCACATCCCTTATAAAGTGGTTTAAAGAGTTATGCCCACCTGTGAGGTCTGAAAAACATGTTTATTCGGTAATTTTGGAGGGAAAAACTTGAAGGCTTTTTTAAAGAAACCTTTATGTATTCGAAAGTTACATCTTATACTACTTGTTGTAATTATGCCAATGAAAAATATAAATAAATAAAAGAAATATCAGTCATCTCCCGGCAGCGATTTTTTTTCAGTAGTTTGCGGCGACCACTCTAATTTTGACCTGATTCATCTGAAATAAAAAATTCGAAGAAATTTGGTTAGTATATTAAATTATCTTTCACTTAATCGTTCGTTATCCCGAAAAATTAATTTGCTACAAAATGACGGCTGTTCAAATTAAAATATCGATTTTCGCTACAAAAATCGCTCATTTGTCATCTGTAAAATAAAAACTACGCAACGGAAATGAAAAACCCACGATTAAGGACAAGATTTTTATATATAGAATAAGTCTACGAAAGCTGAATCCATTCGATGCAGCGGTTCTCAAGATATTTTGGTCACCGATTCTGAAAATGTAGTTTCGAGAAAAACGCGTTTAAAGTTTTAAGTTATACTACAACTATACTAAAACTCGCACAGCTCCGCGAATTTTGGTCGGATCAAATTGAAACTTTCACACAATACTTTTGAGATGTTGTACTTTAAGAAAATGTCAAAACCCCAAAATCCATTTTTCCGGATTTTGCAGGGGGGCATTACCCCTTAATAAAAACGATTCCACCATGCGGCAAAAATTTCTTTGAAATATTGAGGTCCTTAACAATTGTTTGTGTTCAAATATAATTTGATTTCTGATACTATACACGTAAGCTTTTCCATACATGCAGTATTTGCATTGTTATTGTACATTTTTTTCTAAACGAACGGCATAATACATAGAAATGGAAGGAAATAAAAATTTTCATAGTTTTCAAGTTTCCGGTAAATTTCATCTAATGAAAATGATCTTACTTTTTTTCAATGAAAAACTATATTTTTTTCTTCGCGTATATTTCACAAAAATGATCGTCAAGACGAATTTAAAACACCATAAAGGGCGTGATAATATTTAAGGTCACACAAGCTTGGGCTAATCCTACGATTCTATATGAGAATGTGTTTGGTTTGCAATAGGCAGGTTCTTTTGAATTATTTATCCTTCTTTTAAGTGAAATATGGAGGAATAAAATAAAATTTTTTCTTATGAATTTCTATTAATTTAGGCCTGAATTTCTATACACTCTGCATGCCACGAAGACGGTTAAAGAACGATGGAAGATTCCGCTGTAAGCGTTTGCTGGCTTCGTAGGTTTTTATTTACATAAATATCTCTTAAACTATGAGAAATATTTAAGGACAGCGTGAGCAAATGTTTTTCGACTTAATCAGCATAATAACACTATTTTGTAATAATATTTAAAAAACAGTTCTGTTTTTAAAAATGACACTAAACGAAGAGCTTACTAGTAAACTTTAAATGCATTTTGTAGGCACTGCTGGATAATAAACCTTAATCTTTGTCACATTTAGGTGAAAAATTAGTTCCCAAGAAACTGGAGGAGGAAGGAGGAGGAATTTCCAAAAATAGCAAAATTCTGTAATTTCTTTGACGGCATTTTTGTATAACGCCGTTAAGTAGAAAACTGTCTTTCAACATTTGGTAAAATTAATAAAAATTTTATGTAAACACAAACTTGCCAAATTTAATTCAATAGTTTCTTTAATCCTTAAAAATCGTGTATTTTATTGAAAACAACAACCTTATGGACCTTATTTTTCGACTTCGAAATTTTTTCCGGGACGGCCCCTAGAAATTTAACCATATATAAACATGTATACTATCGATATACTACAATGGAGAAAAACGAGTTACAAAAATAAAACATTTTCAAATGCGACGCGACACGGTTTCCCGTTCTCCAATCGATTTCAAATTTTGCACACATTATTTTTTTTTCCAATGGCAGAATTCTAAGGCGTGTCCCCGCGAAAAATCTCAAAACTATGTTCGACCAGAGTAACTTACAAGGGAAGATCCCGAACCCGAAAATTCCAAAAATTCTTAAACTTTGTGGATATGTACGGGATTTCCTCCCGATTACAACGCAATTTTTGTTTTCTGCCCAAATTCACTCGGAGGGGGCGAAATTAACCCCTGAAAAATCGGCTATTTTCCGATTTTGTGTTATAACTCGCGAACTGTAAGAGACGTAAAAAAAGTTTCAAGACAAAAGTTACTTCTTTTAATTAGATCTGGTAATTAGATTTGGTAAAAAAAAAAATTATTTTACAGTTCGCGAGTTATAACACAAAATCGGAAAATAACCGGATTTTCAGGGGTCAATTACACCCCCTTAGAGTGAATTTTGGCAGCAAACAAAAATTGCTCTACAATCGGGAGAAAATTTCCTACATATTCACAAACTTTCAGAATTTGATCAATTTCCGGGTTGGAGATGTTTCCTTGTAAGGTCCACCCTAATACACAGGGGGTCTCAGAATTACAGGAAAAATTGAAATTGCAAATTCTTCGAATCAACAGAACTCGAGAAGTAATTTGCCATTCTGCAGTCGTACGTCTTCGTTCTCAAGATATGAGCAGTGACAGATCAAGAGTTCGACTTCCGACGCGCGTTATTCAGGTGTGAACGGCATATGGCGTATGCACTCACGTACGAGAAGCACGGATAAATGCACGTTGATGCATGTACATTGTACCGTCATCAGTAAGTGTTCTGATACCTTAAGTATCCGTTTGCCGTGACAATGCGTCATATGGCAAGGCTGTTAGCTCCTTCCACTTTTGTCACTTTGAGGTTTAAAGCTCGCATTTGTACAATTACTTTACGTAGTTTCACATAGAAATGCACGCTTGCTCGGTATATCAATAGATTGTAGATGTCTGAAATTAAAGATATAATTTTTTTAAAAAAGCAATTTAGAAGTTCAGTTTAAGACAGAATATTGAAAACACTTTTCACTTTTACAGTACGCTTTCTTATTTTGCGTGTTCGAATATAAACTGAATATTGATATTTGTTATGAACAATATCGGGTTTCTATCATAAACAATACTGAAAACAATGCCAATGCTTACTTAGACAGTATTTGAACACTTTTCGTGGTCTTTATAGAATTAAATATTAAATATACAGGAAGCATAAAGCATTTAAAACATCATTTTTATGGGAGAGAAAAAGCTGTAAGTTTTTTGTAAATGAAAGCACAACGTAGATATAAAGGTGATTTTTTTCACGAGGAATTGTATGTTTCCTTATTTAACTTTTATATAGCAGAGCATTTTAAAACGCGTACGACTTATATCGTTTAATTGTTTAACTATTTATGGTGGGGATCGTATCTCTATTAAATTCCAAATTTTTAACAATTTCATTGCACAGTTTTATAGTCCATAGAAAACCATTAAATTTCCATTGCAACAATTTATTTATATCTACTATAGTTTTCAAGATAGACAGTAGGAAAGAGCGCATTAACCTTCCAGGGGTGTTTTCACTTTGAAGAACCAAAACGAAGAAAAGTAGCAGAAAACAATTTCCTGAAGCTATTGAGATACCCTACAAGCCTGCAAAGTTCGAAAAATATTTAAATTTTCGAGTTACCGAAGTTCCGTCGTGAGCTCTTTCGAATAACAAATTAAGTGTCATTCGGATAAATCTGGTTCGAATAATTTTATTCGTTATTCGAAATAAAATTTGCTTAACTCTGCACCTATTAAGAATTTTAGTGTCAGATTTAGATCGTCTGTGTGCAAGGGTTTATGGCAGAGTAAGGGCATAGAAGTGTCATGATGTTCCCTTTGTTAGTTAATACTCTAGCCCTTTAACCTCCCCCCTTTTGTCATACTATTTCTCAATCTCCTCAAAATTTTTCTACACTTATATTACTGTTGTATTTTTCCACGTATCCCAGTTACATAAAGCTGCAGTATCTATTTACCTACAATTATTAGTTACGGTAATTAAATAGTTACTGCACATTTTCTGGGCTTTGCGAATTTCAAGCTTGAATTTTAACCAGTCGCTTGATACAATTGTTAGACGGCAAACGCCGGGAGCTAAATTCCTAAACGTTATTACGGTGGAAAAAGAACATTCAGATTATAAATCAATAAATGGGTGAAGATGTCAAAATGATAATTGTAGAAACAAAAAACGTGTAAAATGTTGAAATGTTTCTCCTCTATAATTTTTAGGACACCCTGTAGAAGATGTGTCACGCAACTGGAACGAATAGTATGTACTTCCTCTTTCCTTCTAGATCCTAGATAGAAGAATGGTAAAGGAAATGGTTGAATAATATGACGAGTTCCTAAGATGTTACTTCTTTCATAAGTATTTTATATAATTATATAAAATACATAATTATGTATAACAGTACCTACACTTGTAAAGTGCAATATTACGATTTCTTGAATGGACATACTTATGTATGTTTTTCTTTTTAATATCAATTGATTCTTCGCATTAATCAGTGCATAAAAGTAGTACAGTAAGGTGTTCAAGAAATGAATACCACACGAGATATTTCAAACTTTTTAATGAGGCATGTGCCTCGCTCAAAACCAGGTCAAACGATTCAGTCAGTTCATAACAAGGATTTTATAATTCTTTCCTTTACGTTTTGTTGAAATAATTTAATAACTGCTACTATATTTAATTTCAAACACATAACGACGAAACATTTCGATTATTGTACATACAGTGCCGGACAAAAGTATTGGGACATCCTTTTAACCAGAGTAACTTTTTTAAAATTGGGTCAAATGACTTGCGTTTTTTCGAGAAGCTAGAATGATTAGTTTACTAGGTGACGTGTTTTGTCGTTTTGCGGAAAAAAGGCAATTGTTTGGAATAGCGAAGAAAATAGTGGAGGTCGTTTTTCCTACTTTTTTATCTGAGCCAGTAAAGGTGGGATTTCACTGAAGCAACGCAAGGCAACGTGTCGCATGCGATGAGTGCGAGAGTGATTGCACGTGTTGCATACGAAAAAAAGATGCGACGAGGTTGCCGGTTACCAAAAAGTTGCTTCAGTGGAATCCCACCTTAATGAAAATTTAAAAATCCCGTTTGTGAATTTAAGTAAGTTGAATGGGCGTCCGGAGGGGGGGGGGGCAAAGGGGCAGTTGTCCCCCCCCCCCCTCCCCCCGCCCTCGTTTTTGCGAAAAAGCACTTATTTTTCAAAACCGATCTTTATTGAGTTTATACTAAAAAAGGGAATATTTTTAAATTTTGGTTTTAAATTTTTAATTAAATTGACACTATAAAATGGGTTAAAAAAAGCAAGAGGGGTATATTTTTCTTTGTTATCATCCAAAAGTTGCCCCCCCCCCTCGCCCTGGAAAAAAATCTCCAGACGCCCCTGGTAAGTTGTATACATGCTGAAAATTTCATCGAAATCGGTTGATGCAGAAACAAGCGACAGGCATCGAAATATGTAAAATCTTTAGCTTTGTTACAGTTATAGACCGAAAACTATGATTTCCACCACTTTTAACTGATTGTAGCTCATAGTTACATTAACCGATTTCGATGAAATTTTCAGCATGTAGGTATAGAACTTATTTAAATCTATAAACGAGATTTTTAAATTTTCATTACAGGCTCGGATAAAAAAGTTGAGAAAGCGACCTTCACAATTTTCTTCGCTATTCCGACCAATTGCAATTTTTCTCAAAACGGCGAAATACGCCATCTAGTAAACTACTCAATCTAGTTTCTAAAAAAAAAAAATTCAAGTCGTTTGGACCAATTTTAAAAAAGTTGTTCTGTTTTAAAGAATGTCCCAATGCACTTTTGCCCGGCACTGTACACATACTGTAATTGTCGAAAACAGATTATGTACTATATAGTAATTAATACTAAGTAGTTACTGAAACTAATAAATGCAAGAAGTAATTTGTAGCATTATTCGCGTTACGTATAGTAAACGAAATAAATTGTTAGATGTGGAAATCTTCGCCCTGATACTACTCATGTTCCTTTCGGTTAATTAGTCGTGTGTATATCTTGTAAAACGAATTTTTATTCGACCCTATCACCATCTAAATGTTTCATTGAAGAGTTTATTAAAAAACAATTATATGTATAACTAATTTTGATTATTACAGGAGAAAACAAGACACATTCAAAATAAATTATTACAGACTGAAACGATTAAAACATATTCCAAATGAATTTTATTTTTAAAAAATTCTTATAAATTTGCATTAAAAAAGATATCGAAAAAGAATTTGTATCTGGTATTCTGTGATTTGGGATGTTATTAATATCATTATCTAATATATGAAATGTTAAAGAAAAAACTTTTCAAGTTAAACTATTTTTAAAATGCACTAAAATCTAAAAAATAATTCTTTTCTTGTACTACAATTTCGATGGTGTTTTCTTACTTCAAATAAAATCGTGACGCAGGATATTTCATAACAGAATATGAATCAATTTAATACAGCGCCACGATTTTATTTAAAGTGAGAAAACACCATCGAAATTGGAGTACAAGAAAATAATTATTTTTTAGTTTTTAGTGCATTTTATAAATCGTTTAACTTAAAAAGTTTTTATACATATTTTTTATTTTATACTTTTTAGTGTCCAAGTTTTAGTTGTGGTTATAGGCTGATTTCAAGTCGTTTGGATTTGTGGTTATGGGTTATATATATACATGACTGGGTCATTTTTTAAACCCCTCGGGTTTTTTTTAACAAACAATTGAACAAACAATTGCCTGTTTTTTAAGTTCCAGATACTATTTTACATAATTTTTTACTTTTCCTAGCCTTGTTACTTTTCTCCAATCACAGTAACATCAATCTATTACTAGAACGCCTATATTTTCAATATTCTTAAATATTTCACGATATCGTGGCAAAAAGAATCTGTTCTATTATCCACATACTTTTCACCATGAACGAAATCTGTAAACATAACCTGTCCACACAACAAGCTCATTATAAGACGCCTTGAAAATAAAACACTCTCAAATATAAGATACATTATACATTACTCGAACACGAATTTTCCGAAAATATGTAATTATGATACAGTTTGGAAATGCAATTTTTAGTTACTTGTGGAAATACTGCACATTTCGAGCACAGTACTATATACAATAAAACAATTGAATACTGTCGAATGAAACGAATTTGTGGTGATATCGAGCAAAGGGGTGCTATTTTAGCCGAAGAAGGAATCTTGGCTGGGAGTAAAGTTTACCATGGCTCGTAATACTTTCTCGGGTATGAAAGTATGAATAATGAACGTGTGCTGAATTACCCACACGACGATACGCGTGACTCATGTTCTGTGTTTCACGCATGGGCGTAGCAACCGGTCGATGTGTCTCAGTGCCGACCATTTCGAGGCCCCCCGTGGTAAACAGATTAGTGACTACACAAACGATGTGATTTTCACCCATTTCGGAAAGAGGAATCACGAAAACTTCGTCGTCACGAAGAAATTATTAACGATTAACAGTTTCACGATTGATTACGAATCACTGCGCCCTTTTGTTTCTAAAAACTAGGTAATAGCCGTTGAGACGCATGTATGGCACTACTGTATCCCTTTATAACTTAAAGCTGCCACTCTGACGTTTGTGGCCACCTGTAATATCTACTATATTTCAATGACGTACTTTGAATTTGTTCAACTAACAATTTATTCGTGTAAACTCTTACTGAAGTGGAAGATTATTCGTTACGCATGAATAAGCTACTTTATTCGTGAATGTGAGGAAAATTTATTTGCATAAATATTTTCGTTTAAATGTTTATTCAAATAATGATTAACTCGCGCCAAAGTTTATTTAAATAAAATGTTATTATATTATAAAAAATACCTGTTGCAATTATCTGATTGTATAAAGGTTGAAGAACAAAATACTTTATTAACGGTTATATATTCGTTTCTTGATTGTGTACAATCTCATCATAAATTGAAAGAAAATTTATTTAAATATGTTTTTATCTAGATAAAAAGTTATTCGTTATTTGCACATGATATCCATTATATTTATAAACCCGAAGATCATGTTTTAATTATTTATTCGGTATTCTTTGGAATCTACGAACTTGGGAGTTATTTATTTATTTAAGGGAAACACAATTTGTTTATACATACTAAAACAGACGATAAAATTGTCATCAATATTTAAAATTCACTAACTTTGAAACTGGGATTATTTTTGTTCTTCGATTTGCGTTTTTCCCGCAGAGGAAAAATTTTCTGTCTACCAAATCATTACATAATCTTTACCTCTTGTTTCATAACTGTCATTTAGATACCACTGGTAATTTCTTGGTGCCAAGGATTTGTGACCTCAGCATACACTTCTTGGCTATAAATTTTCACGTGCTTGGGTCAAGAATTATATAAAATACATTTTTGTAGCCTGTGACTATATTTTGGGCGTATTCTCTATTCTCCTTAAACCAACATTGTCTCTACTCCCCACTAACAATCAGTGAACATATCCAATCATGAGCGACAGAAGTATTTGTTGTGAAAAGACCTTTATCGAACTTATGCAAGAAATAACACTGTACTAAACTGATATGGTAGTCGATGATTGTTCTTATTTCTGTAACCCATTACACGCCGGAATTGTTTCCAACGAAAGAATTTTTGTAATGACTTCTATTCAACATAATACGATGCTTAAAACGAAATTATATTCTTCTATAACGAACTTAGCGTTTTATTTAAAGAAAATTGTTATAAAATATTAGCTTTACACAGAATATACTGGTAACATTAAACTGTCATGAAATAATTGTTTAAGACACAATACTTTCAAAAGTGTCGTTATCTCAAAATTTTTTAAATTTCAACCAGCAGATGCCAGTAAAATTAGTTCAGGTTGAGAAAAATAAACTAATTATTTAGTTACATACTGCATCAATCGAGATAATTAAAAATGATGTCTCTCTTTTAACGAAACAAATTTCCTTTTTCTTAAAAACCAATCCCCACGTTTCATATGCGATACAAAATAATTCCCTTTTTAATTTCGCTTTTCCCTGAAGACCTTAATTATTAAAAAAAAAAAGGTACTAAAGAAAACGTATGATATTGATTTTATCCAATCCATCAGTAAAACTGGAAAGTAGCAAACTATTCAGGAACTTCCTTCTACCTACAGTACCATCTCAGTTTGGTTATTACAATTGTCAGAAAGGAATGCAAAGCGCTAAAGGAGAAATATCCTCAGACTTCCCAATGCATCGTAAATTCGATGAAGATTCTTAAATCACAAATGACACTGGCGTAAATTCTCCAATAATTTCTGTTGACGTATGTAAATGTTTTTTTTTCAATATTCGACGTAACGTTTACTGTACGAGCACAGTGGCTACGAGCAGGTAGACGGGCAACGCGAGGGGAAAAAAAAAAGGAAAATAAATGCTCGTGAATACACAGAAACGAGCGATGTGTTACGTGCGCCGCCGGTACGTGTACGTCTCCTTATCAGTAGATAATGTGATATATCGAATCGAGTTTAGATATTTTCCACGTTCAGTCGGTGCTACCTCGCCGCTTGAGAGAGAGAGAAGGAGCAGTGTTGTTCCTGTAGTGCAATTGCGTGCAAGAGGATCCTCGGAGAACGTGCACCAAAATGGCTGCCACACACCTCGATGTCGGGCTACGTTGCATCAAATACCTGCTCTGCGCAGTTAACGCCCTCTTCGTGGTCTGTACCCGTGGTTTTTCATTCTCTTCTCACCTGACTTTCACCCATTACGATTGCATCGGGCTTTATAAATACGCCTTCCACGCTGTCCGCCAAGCGGGCAAATATTCGATCGTACCGATTGCGCGCATAATAAGCCAGCTACTGTTCCTCCGGCTCACTGCAGAAACGCTGCCATCATTCGCACCTTTAATTTATTTATCGCGCTTCTATCCGTATCGACTTAGTTTCCACGACTGTTCGATCGAATGGTCCGCCACATTTTGCGCTTTTAAATTATTCGCGGCTCGTCGGTTTCGTCGATCACGACTTTGGAATCTCGGTGAAGCCATTGGGCCCTCGTGTCCGCTGGTTCTTACTCATTCACTCAAGTTCCAATGACGTTGCGTGTAACGATCGGTATGGCGATCGGTTTATCTGTTTAGCTGATTTAGTTACTTCCATTTATTCGCTGGCTTTAAGTGTGATCTGTTTTTGTTCGAATATTTGCGAGATGTTCACTGAGATCGGGTGGCTCGTGCCTCGAAGAGACGCTGAACGTGGTTATTTGTAAACGACTGAAATAATTGTTATTCGAGAACAGTCTCAATGAGCTCAATGAGTTCATTTTACGTTGCAACGCGCTTGTAAAATTGATTAAACGAACAGTTTGAAGAGATAAGCATGTCATCAAGATATAGATAAACGAACATATTTATTAAAAGACGTATATCCAACAGTAAATATTAATTTACAAAAGTTGGATTTTTGAATGTTCAGATATCTTTATATTGCTAGTATAATAATGATAAGTAACAAGTTAATTTGCATTTATTTATTTAGTGTTAAATGTTCATATTTATTTGTGTATGATGAAATATATATCAAAAATACGTATGCTCGGTTTAAACGTATACAAGGTGTTTCACGTAGCTGACAAGGAAAGATCTTGAACTCGGAAATTCAAAAAATTCTGAGACTGTGAATATGTAGGGATTGTAGGGGATTTCCTCCTGATTACAATGCAGTTTTTGTTTGCTGCCCAAATTCACTCTAAGGGGGTAAAATGGACCCCTTAAATTTCGGCTATTTTCCGATTTTGTGTTATAACTAACGAAGTGTAAGAACTGCAAGTTACCAAATGATAGTCCTAATTAAAAGAAGTAACTTTTGTCTTGAAACTTTTTTTCTATCTCTTACAGTTTGCGAGTTACAAAATAAAATCGGAAAATAGCCGAATTTTCAGGGGTTAATTTCACCCTCTTAGAGTGAATTTGGGCAGCAAACAAAAATTGCGTTGTAATCAGCAGGAAATACACTACATATTCACAATGTTTCAGATTTTTTTGAATTTTTCGGTTCGGGATTTTCCCTTGTGAGCCAGGGCTAGGCCATAGCTTTAAAACAGTAGACGATAGAACAAAACATATAAGACTTTAAATGGTTTTGAATAATGTGTCACGTGGTGCACTTGTCTGCTTCGGAGATGGAGTCGATTTATATATTTTAAAATCTGTATTTTTATAAATGGACTATATAATTTTTATACGCCACACCATGTCTTTTTATTCTCTATAAAAAAAATATTAAAATACTTGTGTCGATAAACGATCGGTCTAAAAGGTATTTTAACTCTAATTTTGCAATACAGTATTTGCAACGAAGCTTCCGCGGTTCTTGTGTACGTCTTTGTCCGTCTTTTCTAACAATTTAAAAGCTACGGCCTGGCAGTGATGCCAGATTCGGGACGGGAGCGCTCGAGAATTTCCCCCACCTCGCATGCACACTACGCCGTAGCTGCGTGTCCGCGAGCTCGGCGCATGCACACACGCAGCTCCGGCCTAGGTGCATGCAAGGTGGGGGAAATTCTCGAGCGCTCCCGTCCCGAATCTGGCATCACTGCGGCCTGGCGCAGTTGCGTGAGACACTCTGCCTGCACCATACACATTTATTTTTAAAATTATTGAAAATACAAGAAAATGATTTATGTAAAAATTGATACACCTGGTGGGAAACATACGATAGTAGACTTGAGGTTTTTCGCGACATTAATCTACTTGTAAAGATTTCAATGTCACCTCCCTTTTCTTAAATGGGACCACATACTCTTATCATAGTCGTTTCATTCTGCGTTTCAAGATACATTTAATAACTCTAAGTGAAATGTATTTTCGAATTCCTCACTTACTATTTAACCACTGGCTCAACCTTATGGTAATTAAAACGATTGGCTCAACCTCTAAAACTGTATCTATAAGAACAGTATATTTATGATTATATGGGCGTCCGGAGGGGGCGTAAAAGGGGCAGTTGCCCCCTGGCTTTTGAGAAAAAATCGCTTATTTTTCAAAACCAAACTTTATTAAGTTTATACTAAAAAAAGGGAAATTTTTAAATTTTGGGTGAAAATTTTTAATTACATTGGCACTATAAAATGCGTTAAAAAAAAGCACGAGGGGTATATTTTTCTTTACCATCGTCCCAAAGTTGCTCCCCCTCCCTCCCCCCTGGGAAAAAGGCTCCGGACGCCCTTGTATGACTCATGAAGAATGAATTTCTTGTTTATTTCGTTACATTTCTTCCGAAGCGCGCACTATAAAAATATGATTGTGATAAATATTTGCAAGCAATAATCTTACAGAGAATACAAGTCTAGCATTATGTCTCTCTCCTCAAATCAACTTCATTGTATCTTGAATAATTTAAAAAATAATTGCGTATGTACACTTTAGCCAGACACATTGAATATAAATATTAAGATGCATACATATTGTATGGATACACACGGACTACCCTGCAATTTACAGTATAGCGACCTCAATGCCCGAGTGGGAACAATTCTTTTAATTACCCAATCGATTACTTAAATACGCAAACGAGCACGCACAGAGGCGTCCATGTGAACGACTAAAGGATAACCTTACACAAAATAAAGTCAGTTTCAAAGAATGCACGCTAAGCGGGCGCGTAATTTAGCTTGGAACGTGCTGCAGATGGTAGAGCGCAAAATTTCGAGTAATCCAGTAGCGTTATTTGTCGGCGAAGTAGCCCGTCTAAAGGTGAACAACGGCTAGACGCGCAGGCACCAGATACATATATTAATCAAGTTCTTTGGGGGGATGAAAACGAGAACGACAAACGCGGTCGAGGCTGACGATGACGATACTAAATGCGACGACGTCGATTTTTCCTGCTGTACGAGAGGAGAAATAGTAACGAGAATAAACCATGCTCGGCCCTGAGATTCAACAAGTTAGGTCAACCCTCGACGTGGATCATAGGTCTGCGGTATTGCTCGGGCAGCCAGCAGGATGGATCGATATCGGCTGCGCGAGGTCAAACCCGATGAATTATTACCGTGCAAGAGCCAAGGCTTGCAACACTGCGAGCCATCGACACCTTGCATTTTCTTACCCTCTTTTTTTTCCTGCCGCTGTCATATTTACTTACTGCTTTCGTTCCCACTGTTCTCGACGAAAATAGAGATATCCGAGGGAAACTAACCTCACCTCACGAAACAGGTGCGTTCAGACGAAACGAACGAATTCTCGCTCGCTCGGCTCGCTCCCCACTTCGACAGAATTCAAGCCTGAAGGGGCATTCGTTTATGCGCGTTAGATAATTCGCCGAACTGTTCGGAATACTCGTTTGATTTTATAAACAAATGCTGAATTCATGAAGAACGTTCGGCGTTTACTTAAATGATAACGAATTTTGCCGAAGTGAGGGCAAACGAGCATTCGTTCGTTTGGTCTAAACGCAGCAGATGAGAGGCGTCGTGGAAAATAAATTATAGTAATTTATGACGCTTCTGCACATGGAAATTATGCTACGTTGCATTACGAAGCAAAGGAACAGTAACATCTATTCTTGACGGGTTGTCGTTCGTATAGTCAGATGGAGTAGCGATAGCAAGTTACAGAATGTTGTGCATCTTTGTTTATCCAACATGTTATTTTTAGATTTCGTAACACTGTTGACCAATGTTTGGTAGGAAACTTTGATGCGAGGTTGAGAAGTTATTTAAGAAATAAGGGGTACGGAAATCGCCGCTAGAATTGAGAACCTGAGACAAAAATCTAGATCGTTATTGTGTTGTAAAAATTGATGGAGACATTTATAATAATATATATGAGGCAGTCAGAGCAACAACGGACCCACATTAAAAAATTTTTTTTCCTATTTTATATGGTTAGTAGAGCCTATTGGAACTAATTCAACTATTGCTACTAATTCAATTTCGAAAAAAATGTGGGTTAGTCCGTTGTTGCTCTGACTGCCTCATATATAGATGGCGAGTGTAATATAATTTCTATAACAGGGTGTAGGCACTCTATCTGGAATAATAGGAATTTATCAATTGATCATAATCCTTCCCATCGCTTGCTGATAACGATTTGGAATTAACAGAACGTATTTACCGTTTCCTGCTGCGTGAGAAAATTCTCATTTTCTGTGATCCGCATTAAAGTGAGAAACCGCGGTGCTTCACAGGCGTAAATGACTGGTTTTATCAGTCTAGATAAGTCTGTAATCTCTTTGATATCGATAAGAGAATTCTACTGTCTTTTTCACGCAGATATCTCTACTGGGTGAAAAAACATAGAACTTTTCAAACAACATGGGGTCGACAACCTCTTTTCGAGGGAATTATGAAATTAATCGCACCATTAAATAAAATTAATTAAATAAACGAGTGTTTATAATATATTTATCAATTCTTAGAACCTAACATTCCATTAATTGTTTTTTTATTAAAACTGTCAACAACGAATAATGACATACTATAGTCTGTCTAACAAGAGCGTGACCGTCATAAATTTTATTTGGATGTAATTACGGGGAAATCCATGAACCTTGCAGGTATCTTTATTCTTCCCCTATGCCGCGTTGTAGAGAAAGTCGTTTCTTCCCAACATTCGTAAGGAAACGACGATTGTAACTACTTATGAGTGCCGCGAACGCTAAGCGATTCGAAGCCGTCCTTCTCGCATCCGAAAGGACCTAAAATGTCACGAGACGCGGCTGCGAAGTACATAAAGAAGTCGAAGGCATTTGTTAACAAGTGGTTAAAGCAGTTTGAGGAGACAAAAGTCGTTGACGATTTGCCAGGACGATTCGTTTTCCTCGAATCCTGGATTATCTTCACGACAAGCACAGGCCAGATTAAAGGAAAAGGGTTTACGGATATCCTGCGAAACTATTCGGAGATGTTTATCTGCTCATAATTTATAACACCAGAGTGTAATTAAGAAACCTCTCTTGACTGAGAATCACGTGGAGAAAAGGAACGCTTAGGCGCGCGCGAACCCCGAACGAAATTGGAACAATGTCGCGTTTTCAGATGAAGCTTCTTTTTAGGCACAAACTACCATCCATCGTTGCTGGTCTTTATCTATGAATAGACTTGTCACAAGGGACCGTCAAACATCCAGCAAAGGTCCATGTTTAGGGTTGCTTCTCCAAACAAGGATTTGGAACATTATGCATCTTCACGGGAATTTTAAACGCAGAGAGGATGGTGAAAATTTATAGAAGAAGTCTACTAGCATCTGTAAAAAAGGGGTCTCCAAGGAGAATCGAAGATTGGACTTTGCAAGAGGACAATGATCCCAAGCATAGGAGTCGTCTTTGCACACAGTGGAAAGCAGAAAATGATATCAACGTACTGGATTGGCCATCCCAGTCACCAGATGGGAATCCAATTGAAAATGTTTGGGGATATATGAAGGTGAAGCTTTGAGGAAAATGTATAAGGACTGTGAAACAATGTGTCCGTCTTAATATGGAGGTCCTTGCCTCAAGAGTATGCGATCAATTTAATCGAAAACATGCCTAAAAGATGCAAGACAATTATAGATAGCAACAACGATTGGAAAGCATATTAATATAACAGCGCTGTAGTACTAAGTGGGTAGAATATGTAGGTAAGGGTGGGATAGTTGATCACATTTTTGCTCTTTTATTAAAATAATAATGGTTTGCTTTGTTTGTATTTAATTATGTAAGTTGTGATTCTTAGAGTATTCCCAATATACTTGTACAAATTTGAGAGCTGAAAACTAATTTTAATGACTGAATTTCAACATTTTCTGGCAGCGACGTTATGCACAAGTATCCCCCGCCCAAGAGGAGACTTGATCAATGAACTTTAAGAGTAAATAACACATTAACTTTCTAAAAAATATTTATTATCTTTGTCAATAACATGAAATAAAGGGAATATCATAAAAAGAAAGTAAACTATAACTAACTTGAAAGAATTACTGAAAGAAAAAACCGAAGAATTAAACTCTACAACATGAAGCAACATAAATGCCTTCTTAAAAGAGCATCATCTGATTAAGATGATGAAGAAAAGATTTTCCTTCTCACTTTCTTCGCCATATTTTTCTGTTTCATTAACCGTTTTGTGGTTCTTTTCGGGGCATTTTCAGCTGTTCAAGTATCCCACCTCGCACACTGATCCAGTATCCCTCAATGCACTCGATTTGAAAATGATGAAAAATTAAACTTACCTCAAATATTTAGATTAATCAATAAATAACATTAGTAGACCAGAAATTGCTGTTTTTATTTTATATATTTCAAATCCTTGAAAATGCAACATTTACTCGAAAACGAGAAAGAACAAACAGACCAAAATATTTACTTTTTGGCTGTATGCAAATAAGATTGGAGCTTCTAACAACATTATTCTATGCTCCCAAAAGAAAACTGCAACGTGAAGTGTTGCGATAATGCAAACATTACCATGTAGCATGACAGCAAGCACAAATGTGATCAAAATAAAAAGTATTTCTTTCATAGCGAATCTCTTACGTAAAGTAAAATTTAATGCTAAAGTAGAAAAAAAAGTCATATTTTCTTCGTAACTTTTTTCTGCCTTTCCATAACTTTCAGCAATTTCATGATACTTATTAATCTAACGACTAGTTAATTTCCGAGTTGATTTATGAATCTTGAATTTTCACTCCTAACTATTTAACGTTACAGATAACGGGAATAATGATAATATCCGTTGGGACAACTATTTTCGCAGTGAATAAAGACTTCATTCGTTCCCCTTACCTAAGCCACGTGTCTCCAGCAACTCTTTTAATTGTTGCTGGAATTCTCGTGTTCGTGATAGCTTTCCTAGGATGCTGTGGAGCTGTTAGAGAAAGCACCTGTATGGTTCTTGTGGTAAGCTCCTTGCAATTTATCTTACGATTATTATCTATCCGATTACGTCATTATTGTTTAATATTTTATTTCAATAAACATTTTAAGCACCCTTATTTTTATGCTGCTTATTCTGGCTATTTACTTCAACGTTGTTTCTGCATCTCAAATATATGAATTCTGCTCTGAACATTCTTTCTTGTGAGCAGTATTTATTAGAATTTCAAAAGAAAAAATATTATAAACTGTATTTCAACTAGTTCCGTAGTATACAAATAAAAATAATTATATTTACAGTTTGCAGTATCGCTTTCGATAGTCCTTATATTGGAGTTAGCTGCTGCGATTACAGCTTTCACCCTTCAGAATGAAATAAAAGGTTTCGTAGCTGTAAACATTAAGCGTACTATGCAGGATTATGGAAGAGATAATGAAGCTACATATGCCGTTGACTTTCTACAATCCCGGGTAATACTCAAATTCTTAGAATACATATAAATGATTTACCCTTCGATAAAACTTAAACAGTCTTATAAAATGCTCAATGAGGCTATTAATTCGGGATTTTAAAATATTAATTTATCAACAACAAATGAAGAATGAAGTTTTTTGGTCATGTACAGCCTCTTTGAGTTCTTCCATATCATAAGTACTTGTCAAATCGATTACACTTAAAAATATTCATTGGGATACATACTTCTTTACGTTTACTGCACGATACATTCTATGTCATGAAATATTTTATATAACTACAGCTTCATTGTTGCGGATATAATGGGTACGAAGATTGGCAAGCTATTATACAAGAGACTGGAATAGAATTCCCCAAATCCTGCTGTCGTGGGGCAAGTTTCAGTGAAGATATTGCGTGCTCTCCTGATAGCGGATATATCATAAGCTATCCTTATGTAACTGGATGTATCAGCCGTCTTTCAGATATCGTTCACAGGAGTGCACTCTACATTGGTACTGGAGCTGTGGCCATCGCTCTCATTCAGGTTTTTATATTTATCACATTTATTCTATACTCACTGCAGTTCCAGAAAATTATATAATCTATTTAAAGAAATTAATACATCCACGAAAATGAAACTTGCAATCTTTTTTACAATTATAAACTTTCGATACTTTCTTTTAACACTTCAAAATTAGATGTACCTATATATTTTAATCTTACCAAACATAATTTTTAAGTGAATTTAATTTTCAAAATGTTTTATAAATATAGCTTTCTTTGGGGAGCACTTAAAATTTGTTATATGTATATACTATATAAATTACTGGGATGATCCTGAACCCGGAAATTCAAAAAATTCTGAAACTTTGCGAATATGTAGGGTATTTTACTTTGATTACAACGCAATTTTTGTTTGCGGCCGAAATTCACTCGAAGGGGATGAAATTAACTCCTGAAAATTCGGCTATTTTCTGATTTTGTATTATAACTCGCGAACTGTAAGAGATAGAAAAAACGTTTCAAGACAAAAGTTACTTCTTTTAATTAGATCTATTATTTGGTAAAAAATTATTTTACAGTTCACGAGTTATAACACAAAATCGGAAAATAACCAGATTTTCAGGGGTCAATTTCACCCCCTTCGAGTGAAAAGCAGCAAACAAAAGTTTCAAGACAACAGTTACTTCTTTTAATTAGATCTATTATTTGGTAAAAAAATTATTTTACAGTTCACGAGTTATGACTCAAAATCGGGAAATAACCAGATTTTCAGGGGTCAATTACACCCCCTTAGAGTGAATTTGGGCAGCAAACAAAAATTGCGTTATAATCAGGAGGCAATTCCCTACATATTTACAAAGTTTCAGAATTTTTTGAATTTCCGGGTTCGGGATTTTCCCTTGTGAGAAACTATGGTATATTATATGATTTACGTTTACGTGTATACCGGTTTTTACTCATTTTAGTGTGAAAATTTATAGCGATGTATTGACGCGCATTTATGAATCACCTTGTGTGATAGTATACTTCTTGTTCACCACAGAACTTGAAACCGAAAAATTAATTCCCGCTCTTCATTTTCAGTTGACGGGAATAATGTTTGCCTGCATGTTAGGCAAAGCAATTCGAAGACAGAAAACAGAAAGAGAGAGACGTCGATGGGAATTAAGAGAGAGTTTGGTCAATGGATATCAACCATTAGGGAAAACAGACCCTTTCATTACTTTTCCTGTCTACATGACCCCCGATGCTTCAAAGAACCCCTAGTATTGTTTTACCATAAATATTTAATCAATTATTCATTTACTTAATAACTCGTCATGTGTTGTTATACAACAATATTTCTAAATTTTCGTAATAAAAGTATTATAACTTTTGTGCACTTTGGTGTTCTAAAAAATAGTATTTGTATACATCTATTTCATGTAAAAATGTTATTTTCGTATTTTACTCCTTTAATTTCTTCTGTCTAAAATTTATTTCTATCTATTCCTTGCGTGTATGAAATTATGCTTTTTCTTTGTAATTTTGCAGAAATAGTACTTTATATCTCAAATTCGTAGTACCACATTTTTCCATTCTAGATATATTATGTTTGTACAAACCTGTAATTGTAGATAATGTGTATAAAAAGGTTCAATATATTTCTGTAACAAACAATGAATTGTAAAATTAAAAGTCTTTTACTATTTTACAATTATACATTTTATTGGAAAAGTTTATTTTCCAATTTTATATTGCACGCTCATCGGAAGATTAAGGCTTTCTGTAAAATGTCTTTGACTTCTTCGTTCTGTGATGAATTATTTATATAAGGAGGTGTTAATTCGCGATAAGCTAAGCAAACTCGCCGAGATTTTACATCTTCCCTCAGGACACAATGTTCCCATTTGTACCTAAATAAAAAGAAAAGAAGAGAATTTAATACTTGTTAGACCAATCCAGAAAATATTTACAGGTGATAGTATAACACAAGTTGTTAATTATGTATTATTTTATGTAGTATGCAAAGTGTTTCTTATAAATTTGTTTCAGATTTTATTTAAGGGGTTATGCCCACCTGCAAAATCCGGAAAAATGGATTTTGTAGTTTTGACATTGACTTAAAGTACAACATCACAAAAGTATCGTGTGAAAGTTTCAATTTGATCCGACCAAAATTGGCGGAGCTGTGCGAGTTTTAGTATAGGCATGTCCTGGAGGATGTAAACCTAACTTAAAACTTTAAACGCGTTTTTTTCGAAACTACATTTTCAGAACCGGTGACCAAAGTATCTGGGGAACCGCTGCATCGAATGGATTCAGCTTTCGTAGGCTTATTCTATATATAAAAATCTTGTCCTTAATCGTGGCTTTTTAATTTCCATTGCGGAGTTTTTATTTTGCAAATGAAAATTGAACGATTTTTGCGGCGAAAATCGATATTTTAATTTGAACAGCCGCCATTTTGTAGCAAATTAATTTTTTGGGATAATGAACGATTAAGGACAAGATAATTTAATATACTAACTAAATTCCTTCGAATTTTTTATTTCAGATGAATCCGCTCAAAATTAGAGTGGTCACCGCAAACTACTGAAAAAAAATCGCTGCGGGAGATGACTGATATTTCTTTTATTTATTTATATTTATCATTGGAATAATTACTACAAGTAGTATAAGATGTACACTTTCGAATACATAAAGGTTTCTTTAAAAAAGCCTTTAAGTTTTTCCCCCAAAAATTACCGAATATACATGTTTTTTTCAGATCGCACAGGTGGGCATAACACCTTAAACGAGTATCTAAACTCCTATTATATACTGTGTAAAATGATTCATATAAAGTTATATTTTAAATAATCCAGTTTAAGCAATCATTTCATCAAGTCACGTAAAATGAACTGCCTTAAACAAGTATTTACATCATTATAATAATATATTATCTGCTGCATATAATGCATGATAACTCTTCTACCTTGCGTCACCGTAAAGCACCATAAGAGATCCCTGTGGCATTGGTAATCTTACAGCTACATCTTCAACACCTCCATTTTCACAAATTCCATTAAATTGTAAAGTCTCACATGCTCCAGAATATTGTGCAACGCTTTTCAAATTGTATTTTGAATCTGGGCCATGATAAGGTGTCATTGTTAAAACTGAATCGCCCATGACATTGACAGTAACTATTCTTTCACCCCAAATCCAACAATCATCGATGTGCGGGTCTATCGAAGCTCCGCGCAATGGGTTGTACTCTAAAGTACATTGTTCCACTGTTTGAAAATCCTTGAGTACAGGTACTTCAGAGAACTTTTGTTGTATAAACCGAGTAGATCTTGGGAAACCATCGAAAGAGCCCAAACGAAGTTTTCTCTTCTTGAAATTGCATTTTGGGCCAAAGTTCTGAATTATTAAAATTATTTTTTCATTCATTTAAACACCCTTCGTATTTCGCGGAAACTATTTTTAGAGTTATAAGATAAATTTTCATTTCTTTAATTTAATACTTGAATTAATAACTAATTACTAATATTTTGAAACACAATGCTACTTATTCCAATGTTAAATACATTTAAATCATTTTGTATGAATACCTGTTTCCTTCTTCCACTTTGAGATGTTTCCCAAGGTATCTCATCCAATGCTTTCATCAAGGATGCGATTTCATTGGAATTCAGAAATTCTAGCTGTTAATATACAAAATAGAAATGCAACAAGGTTGGTATTATGTTAAATTGGATTATATTAAAATAAGCTGAAAACAGTAGAATTCCTATAATCCGGCACGCATAGCCCCGACCATGACTGTGTCTTAGGGCACGTTTATGTTGGAGCTGTGATAAAAACTGTAAGAGCGTCGATCAGACGGCGATAAAAGCTGCTCAAACATATTTTTTTCGAGGGTGTTTATAGTGGAGCTGTGATAACAGTACAGTTTCAGTCGTTTAAGGGATTTTTCCACTGTGACGCCCTTATAAAGTACCGCTGTTTAGAACTTTTTTGTCACAAAGAAAATGTGTTTACTAAATTGAAGTTTTTTCTATTTATTAATGTGTTTTGAAAATACAAAAAAAATATTTTCATGTTTTTTTTAATGCTTGCTTGCCCCAAAATGAGGGAGTGTAATATGCGCTGTGAAAAAAAAGACGTCTTGACTGCCTGGTCGATTTTGGAGGAACTATGTATCTCGGGCGGTGGTATCAGGGAGGTTTCTAATCAGCAAGATTGTCGTTACGACGTTTTTTCTCATCTTATGCGTCGCAGAATGATTAAAAAGTTTAGCTAATTTCGATAGTTGAACTTTGGACGTCCACCATTTTGTTAATTCTAATTAATCTTATTGTTAAGGTCGGGGCCAGATATATTGGCCGGTGGAATCGTTTTCCTCGATCGAGGAGAAATCAGTCACCACCATCTGATGATCGTGGATTTGTCAGTTGGAGTTGCGTGGCTCCCGAAGGGTATGGTGCTGCTAAAAGTCGACCTCGGCTTATATTTTTTATCTTGCAAAAATTGCATAGCCGTGTAGGCGAACCATTTCGATTTATACATGTCCTTTGTTCCACTTCCACTTTTGCAAACCAAACTTTTATTCCTTTCTCGCCGATATGATGCAAGGAGTGAATCAATATTATTTCGTACATCAGTTACTTCACAATTTATCACTTTCGTTATGTCATTCCAAGCGTCTTCTTTTTTTGAAATTTTTTTATAATCACCATAAGTAGGATCCCACAGACACCTATGTTCTCTATATAATTTTATTAATTGTAACGATAACATATGGTCCCACTCCATGTTTAATAAATATGACCTGAACATTTCCCAAACGTTCTTCACACATTCAGCACTTGTTCAAATGAAACGAGCATTCCTCGAGCATTTTGAAAACGTTCGGCGAATTATTTACCGAGCGTAAACGAATGCTCGTTCGGACTTGAATTTGTTCGAAGTGGGGGGCGAACGAGCATTCGTTCGTTTGGTCTAAACGCGCCTTAACGGGAACACTGCTCGGCGCCGCCTCAACGTAGCCGTGTGGCTGTTATTTATTCTTAGCGTAATAGTTGTATGCGTTACGAACATATGCGTAGACCAATACGAGATGAAGCTATCGAGAAAGAATCAACGTTCTGACCAATAAAACTCCTGAATTTTTTCGGAGCTAATGCACACCTATTCTGATGTATGTATTTCTACGCTAAGAACTCGGTTTGGCCTATACGTTAGGAGCTTGCTGCTATTCCCACCACTTCTGGCTCATTCTTATTCTGCGAAGGCGAGAGCGAGTCGGAAAACGTTGAGAAAAGAAGCATCGAGGCAAGCAAGCGGTGGGAGAATACGCCTCACGAAACTCACCGGCCAATATATCTGGCCCCGACCTTACTCCCTGCCATAGTGACAGTCATACTGATTACAAATCGTTCTGTTTTTTTTTTGGTTCAGACACACGGTACATTATTATATTAATTACTAGCTTTACTACTTGGCTTCGCTCGAAATTTAGATTCTGATTTTATATAAAAAAAAAAGTATTTTTATTTATTCTTTTGTGAAAATAGTCACATTCATCTGGATTAGCTAGGCATAATGAGCTGAGGCATATTTCGTGATCCCAGACTTTATCGTTCGGAAATTTTTAGGCGACAGACAAACACACAAACATATAGAAGCTTTCTGCTTTATACATTAAGATGATCCTTTTTCAAATTATTTTCCTCGTTTTTACCGTACTACAGTAATTCAGCATATTTGATCATCCGGCACTGCCGAAGTCCCGAGCATGCCGGATTACTGAAATTCTACCGAATATAGTTTCTATATAATAATATGATTATTAAAGCAATTAATGCATCTCTTTATAAAAATAACAATTTCCTGTAATGAATTTTCAAGTAACTTTTCTTCAAAATAGTGCACCACACAATGTACTTACAAGTTACAAGAAATACTTAAAAGTTATTTAAAAATAAACAATTCAAGTGTCGATTAGATACCTGTATATAAACACCAGGAAATTCTATAGCTGTTCCATGGTGATCTGGGTGGCTTTTGTAAAGATAAAGATCCCAGCCAGGCCATGATTTATTACAATGTGGACAGTAGACGTAAGTGGGCCATGTCTAAAACATAAAATATTTATAATTTGAAACAGTTAAAGATATACTGCATAAGATAAATAAATTATAATATTCAAATAATTATCACTATAAAAATTAGACAAAAATAATGTTTCATGTTTCGTTTATATGATCTATCTGTACATCATAAAACATAGTTTGTTAGATTTCACCTTGCTCGCATATATTATAAAGATTAAACTGCATAAGGTTTAATATTGCTACGTATTAAAAATTTTTTCTTCATATAAACCGTAGCAAAGAAAATCATTTACATTATAAAACACATATACATTAATAATATAATTTTATCTTTACATTCAATTAAGACAATATATTCTTTCAATGATATTAAGAAGCAAATGAATCTCGTAATATTTTTCTTATTATTTAATTTATAATTAGTAATATATTTGCGAAATCCACAGCAATAGTTTTTTGAAATTTTGCAAGTTTGTAGAGTGACTAAAAGTAACGGATATGTGTTTCTTTAGCTGCGGTATATTAAGTTTCAGGCTCGTTACGTACTTGAGGCCAGTCGCCGGCAACTTGGTCGCCGAGAAACCAGAAACCTTTGTTATTCGTTGCGACCAAGTGCACCGTGTACCTCGTGGTCGTCGGCGACCTGGTCGCTGACAATTT
Organism: Andrena bucephala; assembly: GCA_947577245.1. Classification (NCBI taxonomy): domain Eukaryota; kingdom Metazoa; phylum Arthropoda; class Insecta; order Hymenoptera; family Andrenidae; genus Andrena; species Andrena bucephala. Next base: position 116,959,592 of record OX387715.1, read on the forward strand.
GTCGCAAATGCGTAACGGGGCTAAGACTTAGAAGTATCCTCCTAAGTTTTATCCTTCTATTATTTTGAATGAAATTATTATTTAATAAAAGAGAAAATAAAACACACGGTAAACATATAAAGTAACATTTGCATTCGATCTGGAATTCTGTTAAATTTGCAGATTTCAGAAGTATTTACAAGACAATAGCACTAAGCTTGAAAGAAATATAGTACATTGCAGAATATTAATCATGGTCTGCTGATAATGATGATGTACACGAGTCATTTCTAAAATACTTCATTGTCTTTTATTGCCTTTGTATTGATATCTTGACTGCATTCAGTATATTAAATGACACATAAATAACATGTACAGTTCAAATATGTTAAATGAATATATGTAATTCTTTGCGGTAAACAATAACCCAAACGAAACTGAAATGAAATTTTAGGCAGAAAAGAAGAATCAACGATATACCCATTGAATAACTAAAACTAATATTTTCAAATCAACTCTAACCTCTAATTGAGTTTTGAGGTCCGGCTTCGTTATATTATATTCGCATTCACAGATAAGACATGATCTTATGCCTTTGCAACCACAAGGTCGAATTGTTTCCATCTTTTAAAGAAATTAGTCTGTGACAATTCATTGTCCCTGAAACAAGCATTACTGAAAACTGACAACAAAGTGAACACAGTCACGTATGGTGACGTATGGTCAGAACCCGACTGTCAAGCAGAGATGGATAAAGACACGAATTATTTATTTTATACACGACACGTGTCTTAAATGTCGTAAATGTCGTAAATGTGTCATAAATGTCGTATATCTGGAATGACAATAACTAACCTATAAAACATTTTTCGTATAGGTTATGAAGAAGTGAATTTATTAATAATTATAATTCTGAATAAAAAAATTAAATTAAGTTACATTGACGAAAAATGGATATTGAAAGGTTAGTAAAAGAAATTCATATTGGGAAACCAAGAATTTCGATACGCCAACTAGGGACAGAAAATTGAACTACTGAGGGTAGGTCGAAATCCGTCGAAGCCCATATGATTATCGGTGTTTAAATAGACATGTTGTGAAAAACGAGTGTTTTTTAATCTTTTTGAACACTAAATTTTTACTTATTCGATTAGTAAATACTTATTCGGAATGTTTGGTAGGACCCGGACCTACTTTAAATAGTTTGCCAACTTACCACCAGAGCGTTGAAATCTACGGCTGTGTTCCAATTCACGTATTATGCGCATAAACCGCAGCGCAGACGCTGCACGCATGAATAGCGTTCCGTTTCCAGCAGCGCATTAACCGTAGTAACGAAACGGAACGGGTTTCGATGCGCTGATGCTCATGAGGTTACGCGGAATGTTCAAACTTACTTACAAATAGCTATGCAGTTGGATGGATTACGGTTAATTTAATTCGAGACTTTTGGACGGTGGTCGAAGCACGCTTCCTAACTGCATCGGTTACTTCGTCCCAAGGATCGGGGACCGACTCCTAATGAAATTTGATGGCTTTATTGGTTCCTGGATTTTCTCAACCCGAGTTTTTCTATTCTTTTTGAACAGCGATAATTATTGAAAGCGAAGACCATATTTTATGAGTTTTACAGGACGAACTGCTGCTTGCCCAGCGTAATTTGGTAAGCAGATGTGTAAAGGAAAAATGAAGTTATTTATTATCCGCGTCCGGGGTAAATTCAAGGTTTTGAAGGCTATTGAATAGAACCGTAGGCTCTCGAACGTCTTCTGGATTAGAGTATAGCTGTAAAGTTAGCATTATAAGAGCACGTTCGAAAAACTTAGCAGTAAAAGCCTTTAAGAAATAACAATGCGCGCTACGTATTTGCTTCCTTCCTCATCTTTCGTTTCGACCCTGCCTAAAACCTTCTAGGGATGTGTTGTTCGCTTCCAAATTGAGTCCGTTGCGTTGGTTGCAATTCATACAGCGAGTGCAGAGATGGCAGTACCAATTTCGTAGAATTCCCTAGAATCCTCCAACTTCTAGCGCATAATGGGTGCAGCAAGTGCAGAAAATAAAGGCTGTGTTCCAATTCACGCATACTGCGCATGAAATTGGTGGCACCGTTTGGTGGCATCGTACACTCGGCTCAAACGATTGTGGCCGATCGAGATTCGATCGCATTCGAGCTCACTAGGGCTGGCTTTTTTGCATTGCTACCATTCTACAGTATTTTATGAATATGGTGAGGGCACTGCCAAGCCACAGGTTCCCGTCTAGAACACTTCCAATTCATGTTGAAACACCACTGTGGCACCATCTGCCTATGATTGTCATAATTATATAAATCTGTGCGATCGGCTCTGTCGCGATGCTACATATAGCGTAAATGACACCAAGAATAAATGTCAAATGACTTTTATTGCAATGAACCTCAAGTAAAATCATAATAATTTTGACACTATAAACGATAAACTTGTGTGAGCGAACTTTAATGTCGCCCGGCCTCGAGTGGGAAAAAAAGGAAGGTACGCGGTTGACGATAATGCGTCGCGGCGATGCCGCGGACGAACAGTTGAAGGGCGAGACGTTGTTGCCGGGAGAGACGTAAAAAGGAGGAGGCATTCGATCGACGAGAGTCTCAAGGGACGGGCGATTTTGCGACACTAAGGGATTTACCTGTAATTTTATGGCATTCTATTAAATCACGAAAATATATCTACCACACTTGTAATGTCAAAGTAAATAAATCAATGCATTTATAATGGAAAATACAAATAAATAAAGCGGGATGGTGGGGTAATAAGGAAAAGAATGGAAACGAATGTTATGTATTTCGTAGAGATGGCAAGGGTTAGAAACCAGAATACTAAGATGAATAAAGTCTTTTGGTATTTTATTCGTAGCAGTCTTCATAGATTAAAATCTAAGACGCTCATTATTAGTGGAAATGTGTAGAGCAAAGAAATACGCATTTATTTCAAAATCTACTATCCGTTATTTTATGTTAACAACGGGAAAATAAACATAACCGAAGCAATGTAAATTCAATTTTGTGACGGGACTGCGCGAACGTGTCTTATATTAGATGGCGTCACAGTGATGTTTTCTCACGAAATAGAAGTGTTTTAGACGGGAACCTGTGGCTTGGCAGTGCCCTCACCATATTCATGAAATACTGTAGAATGTTAGGGATGCAAAAAAGCCAGCCCTAGAAAGCTCGAATGCAATCGAATCTCGATCGGCCACAATCGTTTGAGCCGAGTGTACGATTCCGTAGAATTTCTCTCACTTACCACCAATACGATGCCACTTCCGGTGCAGTGACTGCTTCTCCTTTGAATTTCTGCGATTGCTGCACCGCTCGCTGCACCGGAAGTGGCATCGTATTGGTGGCAAGTGAGAGAAATTCTAGGGAATCGTACGATGCCACCAATACGGTGCCACCAATTTCATGCGTAGTATGCGTGAATTGGAACACAGCCAAAAGCATGGGCAGTCAATGCGCATATTACGTGCATGCGTATTTGTCGCTTTACGTGTGCTTCTGTATTTCGAATTCGATTACTGCACACAGGGGAAAGCAGGGTAATTCTGGCTGTATAAGCAAGAAAATATAACCTACATATATGCTAATTACATGACAATAAATATTTATTGGAAATTTCGTTCTTTTACGCTACATTTGTCAACTTTTTATGACTCAACATCCTTCCAAAATATTATTGTTACGCCGCAACGGTATCTTTATGAAATCGGGTATAGCATATAGGTAATATTTTCTGTCACTTCGGGGAGCGGATTACGAATTTGTGGAGTGTAATTATTCGTGATTAAGAAATCAAAATTTCCATTCATAACGTCATTTTCTGAGTACATTTCATCGAAATACTAAGTTTTAGCTTAATTTGTTTATGTTTACCAAATTCGTGCGTTTTATTACATTCTAATTGATTTTAGCTTCAATTTTCAGGTTTACAGATTTGAATGCTTGATAGGGTTATGGTTGGTTCTGGTATCAATTTTCGCGTTTTCAGTGGCATGGAATCGTTCGTGGTTGTAAGTAACTATAGCATCTATTCTCAAATTCAAATGCAGGGAACCGAGGAAATGTGTACAACCACGAAGGAATTGGCGGTGGGGGTACGCCACGACGTCTCAACCAATCAACGCCAAGATGGGAAACGAAACGGCGCCACAGTCAAGTCAAACCAAGCTAGCCAAGCCAGGCCAACCAGCGTCGCCGCGGACTCGGTTGTCGACGCTGATTGGCTGCGGCGTTACTTGCCTTGGCTAGCTTGGATTGGCTTGGTAGCCTAGTAGAAGGTTTGAGTTGCGAAAAACGAGAGATCTCGTAACTTTGTGTTAAGTAGGCTGTTCTCGTAACGCTGTGACCGCATTCCATTTTGAACTGATAACGTTGCACTCTAGAACCTTCGAGGCATGTAACAATAATTTACATTGGATAATTAGGTCTACCGTGTACCTCGTCTGTGCTATTAGTATGCACATATCATATAAAGTTTAAATTATTCTTTGCACGATTTCTAACGAGACTATTTTAATTATGAAGGGATTAATTCTTTAATTCATTGTGATTTCTCCGCTTGTTTCGACACTCCATGATTCCATAGAATCTCGATAATAGACGAAATTCACGATTTGAGAGTTTGAGAAAAAATGAAAATACTTCAAGTTTTTCAATTTCATTTATTAATCGGTACTCGTCTATGTACAAGACTGCGCCTGATAAACAATTCCCTCTATGATACAAGAGGTCCATTCACAAAAAAAAAAAAATAGCATTTCACCACCAAACTCACTCAATACATTGCAATCAATTTTTTTAATCGCAATCGATTAGAAAAAAAGAGACAAAACAAAAGGAAAACTCCCAGCAACTATTTACAAATATAATTGATCAATTATCGATCGATTCATTACTGACCAATAAATTTCATCTTACATAAGGGTAAAATTTTGTGTTCGATCTCAGGTATACTTAAAACAAGAATGAAAAAAAATCGATAATCATACGCACACATTAAATTCATCATTCACGTTTAAATTTATGATAATCAACTATTTTACAATCCGGTTTTAATTAACGAATAGACTAGAAATCAGCTGCACATCGGGTAATTATCAATTCATTATTAAATTATTTTCAAGAGATTATTTACTTAGTAAATAACTAATAAAGTAATTTAAAGATATTTAATTTCGATCGGTCGATCAATAATTAATCGATAATTAATTAATCATCAGCACTAACTGTGAGGTCTCTTATGAGAGACGAACAATAGTGACTTCATTAATTAATTAATCTAGAACGTAATTGATCAATTCATGACGAATCCTTTAAATTAATTAAATAAACATACTTTAACTTAAAGCACCCTAAAAATTCTGTCCCTAAACATTGTGCTCCGACTTACAAAACCCACTGCGATTTTGTTATTAAATATTTTTCGTAACTGGCTCGATCTTATTTCCTCTTGCAATTCATATCACTTTGTTTATAAATTTATGTTTACCATGGTTGACTATGTGTGAAGTAATTTATCTGCCTTTACGTGCATTAGTAACGTTGCATTTTTTTTATTTTTTTAACTTTCCTCATCATTTTTGTATGCTTCAGCGTTTGTGAAATTCAATAAGTACTTAAACGTATCAAATAGTTACCACTAACCAAGTTTCCTTCGTCTTTCCATGACTAATGCTTCGGGCTTCTACAGATTAATTGAATTTTGCACGAACACAAAGTAATAATACAGTCGCTAAATTGAGCACGCTCGTAAAAGAATTTCATTTGCTTTCTATGGTAAGAAAAAATGTCGTCGCTATTAATAAAGATCGCATTGAATAAATTGTAGCATTTCGTAATTACATGACTGCGATAGTTTCAGCCATTTTCAAGAATTAACTACTATATACCGTGTTATTCTCTATACAATGTAAATTAATTTATATAATACATTTTCACTAACCCCCACTTGTTTGTATATGTATAAACTAATAACTCCGAATTATTTGTTTGCACGCATTCGGATCGATTATTACTAATCGACGTGTGCTAAAAATAATCATTTACATGTATTGTGTTTTTGTCTTTCACCTACGCAAGTCTACGGGATTTCATTGCTTTTTAAAAATACGAACCACTTATTTACATCGAATCATTTAAAAAAACTAAATAATTCACGTGATGTAGCTGCTTTTTAAAAGTAAAAATAACGAAGGGGTCGTTAGTTTGGTTTTTCACAACTGCGGATCGTCGGAGCGTTGACAAAATAATCATTTCAGAAGTTCGCAGCCTATAAAAATCATGTAATTAAACCCAATACTGGACTATTGTTGTACTGTTCTCCAGGAAACAACATCTTTTGTTTCCGCAGCAGGCGCACAAGGCGTTCCTTATTACGCAACCAACATTTCATTAAATGCAATACTCGAAGCATTTCCCAGCAATTTGTAATACAGAAATACGATTTGATGTCGAAGGCATGAGGTTTAAAAAAGAAATTACTAACGCTGCGGGAATGTTCAACCATTATTAAGTAATATTGGCGAATATTGTTAATTAATGGCTCGATGATACCACAACTTGTCATATGAGTAAAATGAAGTAATTAAACACCGACAAGGGACGTACAGGATACAAAAAAAAAGTATTATGTCCTTGGAATTTAAATCGAACATTCCAAAGTAAAAATACGTTCAACGTCTTCAGAATGTTATAAAATACTGTAATGTAATTAAGTAATATGTTTCCTCAGTCAATCGATGTATCATTCAACGCTTATATAAAAAATAATAGATTCATACGATACAATTTAAGCATTTTGTACAATGTATCCTTTCGTTAACAGTCAAAAAGTTGAAATTTTCGCCCATACCGGGTACGCATTAAAATGTAGATCATTTGTAAAAAAAAATAATGTACATTTTATGTTGGAGAATATTATAATGTAAATCTAACAGAGAAGATTGAATCGTCTATTTTACCATCGCTCCGACAATTCTCTTAAAACTTCATCTAAACTCCCCTTAATAATTTACTTAGCACGCAAACCGACAGTAGTCTCAAAGTAATCCACCCTTTCGCCCAAACAAAAGCGAACTAATAGTCCCCAAAGCAGATTGCGCAGCCGATTCTTTTGTAACCGCGACAGGGATTGCAGACGTAACCTGTCCCAGGTCCGGCCTCGTAGCTCTAGCACCAGTTCTTCTTTGTCTATTTTGCTCCCTGCTCGACGCTGATCCGTCTTGCTTCTTTTCACCAATCTTCCGTTTCGTTGACGAGGAATCACTTATCGAGGAAGAAGGCGAGAGTTTCTCCTGACTTCCGCTCGAGGAGATGGAGCTTTTCAGGAAAGTTAACTGAGCCATAGGACTATCGGTACGTCTGGTGTACAGAGAACCTTGGAGTGCCAGCGGAGAGATAGAGGAGCCGACCGTTGTAGCCATTATAGTGTCGATACCAATTCTTTCGAGCTTCTCTACTAAACGGATACCACTGAGAGCTTTTTTCTCGGATCTGGAGAGTGTAGTCCGCTTTCTTTTCACCTGTTAACAAACACGATTTAATGTTTATCTTCAAATTATCTTTATCACTGTTACATATGATACATGCATTGATAAAAGTTTGTACTTAAAGAGACGAGATGATAAATGGTATGCGCGTGATTCTATAATGAAGTCGTTAATATTAAACAAAACTATTTTCTGTTTCTTTAAAGTACTTTGCTATCGCCATTTGCAAGTAATAAGTAATATACTAATCCAGTTTGCAAATAATTTGCATATTAGGTGTTAACAAGATTAAGTTATATACGTTTTATGGAAATGTAGTTACACGTGCTTCACACGTTATATACAGCGATTATTCAGAATATTTTGCTATTACAGCATTAAGGAGGGTTTGCGCCTTGTTGGGCCGAAAAATGGGTAATTCTTTGTGAATTTTTTCTACAAAAACGGTTCGATAAATTAATTTGAGGTTTGGTAGGCTGTTTTATTGTATATTGAACTATTGTTCTGAATTTTTGTGTGACAGTGGAAAAAAAACATGGCAGACACAAAAAGAGCGTTGCAAAATAATTGGGTGGTCCTAGCGTTGATGAAAAGTACTTATCCGAAACACAATAAAGAAAAGAGATTCTTAATCTATATGAATGTGGCTATCGGTGGTAGTAGATTTATTGCCGTATCTGGTACCGTTCCTTTTTTATTTAAAGAAGTTTTCCCGATTTTGGGGCAAAACCTGTTTCAGCCTCAAATCAGGACGCTTCGTCTTCTTCAAAAGGCTGCCATTTTAACATTTTTTTATTTTTCTTAATGCATCTACTACTACCGATAGCCACATTCATATAGATTAAGAATCTCTTTTCCTTTACTTAGTACTTTTCGTCAACGCCAACACCAACAGATTATTTTTCAACGTTCCCTTTGTATCTGCCATGTTTTTTTCACTGTCACACCAAAATTCAGAACAATAGTTCAAGATACAGTGCAACGGCCTGCCAAACCTCAAACTAATTTGTCGAACTGTTTTTGTACAAAAAATTCACAAAGAATTACCTATTTTTCAGCCCAACAAGGCGCAACCCCCCCCCCCTTAATTGAAATAAAATTATAAAATTTAACTATGTATAGAAATACTTTACATGCCTCTGTTTCTCCACCAAACGTCCTCTTCAACAGTTCTGCCCCACTGGATAGTAATCCCAGAGAAAGTCCACTCTCGGGAGTTGGTGAACTAGATCGACTGTCTGGCGGACTAGCATCAGGACTATTGCAAGGTGTCGCGGTAGGTGTAAAATTCCGCTCCCCACATGGAGTTCCAACACAAGAAGGCGTTACGGCTTTTATACCTATTTTCAATGCAACATTTTAATTGTTTTAATAGATCGATTTACTAAATATTTTTTTGTAATTATACAATGCAGCTTGTAGTTCCACCATTTATCACTTATAATTTTAATGTATTATGTACAAAACATGTCCCAGAAACGACCAAATCGAACTTCAGTATCAAATCTCATTGCTCGAGTTCTTGTCTCTCGAGCGTTAATAAGAAAAGGTTGTGGTACATATAATAGAATCGTCAATTTCAACGAGATAATACTAGTATTCTAATACTTTACCAAAATTTAACGTTAAATATTTTTGTAAATAATATACGATTAATTTTTTTATGAAATTAATTAGTTTCGTTTCACTCTCACTCGACGGATATTGACTGAAATCAATCACCCTGAACTGTTACTGACCTCGCAGACTGTGTCGCGTTTTAAATAATTTGTAAGAATTATTTAAAGCATTTTCTATTTTGTTAATAAATACCTCTCTCATTCAGCATCTTTGCAAGCCCGAGGGTTGTCGAAAATGTTGAAGTCGAATTCCTTCTACTTAATGTTCTCGGAGTACTCATTCCAGAATTTAAAGCACTACTAGGTGCAGTTGCAACTCTACTACCCACAATACTTGGAGATACGCTTGTGTGATCGTCGGGATGAAGAACAGTACTATTAGTGAAAGTATATATGGAGCCTGTATCCTGGAAGAGTTTTCCGGGATTGGTATATTCTTCATCTTCCTCGAGGTCGCTTAGAGTATAAGTGACTAGGCCTAAATCTTCCAGGCCACGGCCTCCTCTGGTCTTCACTCCTGGCCTTTCCTCCAAAAGTCCACCTGTAAGATGATGAAATATACAATTAAATTCAGTGTTTATCTGATTTTGATGTAGATGACATCAAATTAGAAGACATCAAATTACTCGAAAACAACCTGGCCCGTAATATCCACAATTAAAACTTATAGTAAAGTACAAATTCATTACGAAGTCCATTAGAAATATTTAATATATCACTTTTGTATTTCGAGTAAACATATTCTATTCTTCTTTTACTTTATAACAAATTTAACCGTTATTTTATAGAATATAATTTTATGAAATATTCATTTATTTTGCCTGAAGAAAGAAGAGAAATAGAAGAAATTCTAGTACAGTATTTATTGTGAAATTCATTTTAACGCTAATGGCAGGGGCGGATTTGGGTTTAGGCTAACTAGGCTGTAGCCTGGGGCGGCAAATTTTGGGGAGCGACAAATTTTGGGAAGTAGGAAATTCTGGGGGCGATAAATTTTGGGGAGCGGAAAATTTTGGGAAGCGACGAGGGGCGACAAATTTGGGGGAGCAGAACATTTTGGGGAGTATCAAATTTGGGGGAGCGATAAATTTTGGGAAGCGGCGAGGGGCGACAAATTTTGAGGTGGCAATTTTTGGGGAGCGATAAATTTTGGGGAGCGGCAAATTTTGGAGACCATCAAATCTTGAGCGAAAGAAATTGGAAAAGGTTCAAACACAGAGGCCTGAGACAACTTTATAAACAATTCACTTTTTTTTTCATGTAGCGAATTAGCAATGACTCATACGTGAGTTGCCATATCGAATTAATTTTGAAATTGTCTCGACTGTTTTAAATTAAAATATTTGATGATATTTCGCGAAAAAAGGCGGCAGACGTTTATCAACCTAGGAGCGCCAAATCTTCAAATCCGCCCTTGGCCAAAGGTTTGCAAAGCATTACCTAAAGTTGGTGTAGCCAATTGTGTCCAGTGATGTAAAGTCTGTGAGCCCTCGATAGGTTTTACTATTTGCAATTTCTCCGGGATTCTCCAAGCGTTTCCACCGTAACCACTTAAATTCCCGCTACTCCCCGTAGACATAATACTGTCCGGAGTTCTACAACCAAGAGGCACGAAAGTCGACGGTGAATTAGCTCCAGCATCATAATCGTAACTATATCCTGCACCAGTGCTCAGACAAGCACGCCTCGCGAGGACTTCCGCTGGTGTTAATCTACGAAGAGCTGCTTCTAGGTCTGCTGCCCCAGGTGCTCCTGGTACTCCACTTTGTTGAGGACCACTAAAAATGCGTACAAGTTCTCATTTACTTATTGCAGACTTTGATATTTAACCTTTTGTAAACGAGGAGTGGCATCTAGTCGCTCAAAAGTATCTGACGTCAGTTATTCTTACTGGATTCCGAACGGTTAAAGTAATTAAGATAAAATAACTGCACACAGACCCGAAGATACTTAATTATTAGCGCAGAGAGACAACAAAATTAGAACGATTCTAAGCATTTGATATGTTGCACAAGTACAAACAGTAAATAGAATTATGCAGCTACTATAAAAGTTCAAAAATTAAAATTATTTAATTTTAAAACCATATATGTCCAGTAGTAGGGAAGATTATTTTCGCACGATTATTTTCCCACAAGTATGCAAAAAAATTTGGCACAACTCATAGATGAAATGGAAAAGCACATAATACGCGGTGTGTCAGAAAAGTAACGAGACTATATTTTGTAAAAACTTCATATTCAATTACTTGTCAAAAACAATGCAGTCCCCTTCAAAGTAAATATTACTTCGGCTAATAATAAAGTGCTCCAGTGTCTCGCTCGCGAAAAGTTAAAGAGCTGTTAGCGTTGTTCAAAACTTTTGGTTGTTTAGAAAGTGAAAGACCAGAATTTCTCTGCTTCGCGTAATTCAACAGTAATGGATGCAAACTTACGGGTAATCCTCGAAATCAGTAATAAGAGACCCTTCTGAATCGCTATGTCCAGTGGAATCCAAACTAGGAAATGTCGATGCCATAGGTCGGATTTGTCCACAGCTCATCCGTGGCCCGGTAGAACCACTCGATAGAGTCGACGTAGTCATCGAGCCTATCCTTGGGAACTGGTTACTGTCAACTGCGTACGAACTTCTCGAGGCGCTTCTGACCGTTTCGAAGACTTTCTTGTAAGTTGGTCTGTGATAACAATCCGCAAGTAAATTAAATTTTCATATAAACTCGTCGCGATACATAATAACACCTATCTGACGAAATATAAGTGTTAAATAGAAATGTTTCTGTTCCTGAACGATGAATGATAAAATAACGTACATTCTATCAGCGCTGATACCAGAATCCAAGCTCAGTTCGGAATAAAGAGAGGACTCTAATTCTGAAGCAATGGAATCTGGCTGCGGAGCGGCACCCATCGAGGGGAACAAAGATCCTCCTCTGACCGTTGGCATTCCTTTCTTTCTTTGCTTTCGCAACTGTTCTTGAGTTTCAGCTAATAAATTCACCACCTTGCAACAGAAAGAAGTGTTAATGAAATTACATGTCTGAAAATAGTTTAGACCTTCTGCGGATGTGTGGCAAACTCCATACGCGTGACGTTAAAATCGAGAAATTTGAATTTGTTTGTTAAAATTTTAAAAAATACTTCTGCAAATTTATAAAGTAGATAGTGTTGAATATAAAACGTAGCTATATGTATGCACTGATTAAAAGATGGTTTCAGACTACGTTCGACTGCAAACATTGCATAGCATTATGAGAAAACCTTAATTAAAGGAGTTCTAGAAAAAAGCAATCGCGAGAAAATGTTTCCTCTCGCCATAAATTAGCATGCGTGTGCTCGGCACACGTTCTCACCCACCCAAGTTAATTCTTAACATGCAAAGCCCCTTTAAAGCTTCGGTTGTGCCGTCTGGCTACTTTGCCTCGCCTATTAATACCATGAAAAGGGTTAAATACTACGTGGAAAAGAGGAAACGGAGTAAAAGGGCAGTTTATTTTAGCCCGAGGACACACCTCTGCGTATCGATCCTTGAATTCGGCCAGTTCACTCGCCAGAGTGTTTTGATTATCCCTGGTGATGAGCAGAGTAGCTCCTACTTCGTCATGCTCGGCCATCAACTGCGCCAACCTTAATTCCGTTTCGGCTAATTTTGCGGTCAAACTGACGATTTGCTCGTGCTGCAGTCGATTCTCTTCCTTCTGCCTGTCGAGCTCGTCCGCGATTCCATCCACTTCCATGTTTGCACTTGCTATAGACAACATTGACCTTTTAACTGAATTTCAAACTAGAATGTATATTACATTTAAAACGACAAATCGCTGCATCGAAGAGAATACCAGTTTTCGTTTAGACTTTGCTCGAGTGTCTAACCAAAGTGGAAACATAACACAATCTTTTTTAATAAATTTATTACTTCTATAGTAATAAATTGGTCCGTTCGGCACAAGAGTTTATGCATATTTCTCTTAGTATTAAAATTGTATATAATTTCTGGAAACTTCTTTGGTATCTTCTGTGCATGTTTTATAATTTCAGAAGAGTTAACTGGTGAGGTGGGATCTTATGACCCCATATGGCGAGGCTCCAGATGCTTGTTCATTTCGAAGTCTTCTCACAGGAAGATACAGAATACGAAATTGTAATTTTATATTCTTTACAAATAAATCATATTCGGATCAAAGTGAACATTCTACTGTGTATATACATGGGAATAAAAATTGGGGTATGTCAGAGACCACTTGATTAATTAGGTAACAAAGTCTCCAGTTCACCAGTTAAGAGGGCAGACCAGTTTAATAGTCTGAACAGTAAGGGTGTGTTCGGGAATTTTTTCAACTAAACAGCGCAAGTAAATCAATGTATTGTTTAGTATAGTTAATATGTACATATTGAAGGTTAAGAAAAACCGATTTTCAGTCAAATTCATAAATCCGTTTTCTGTATACTCTTCGTCAAAATGTGCGCTGCAGCAAAATCGTGCTTGTCGCGTTGACAGTGCCCAGGCCATATGGTTAATCCGAATTCAAAAAGAGAAATATATTTATAAACTAGAAGCCTACGTCTGTTATATGACGATCAAAAAACGTCAAAATCGCAAAAAATTACAAAATGGCGGACCACTGAAAAAAATTTTGTTTTGGTGGTACAAAATTGGGGAAATGTTGATAAAAAAAAATAGAAGGTCGTTAATTAAAAAAAAACTGATCGCCAGGTAATAGAGACGGGTTTTTCGTACAATAAATGCCCTTGTTCATGTCAATTGGACGTGTAGTTTTCTCTGTAGGCTGTCAACGCGGTTGAAAAATGTAATTCTGAGAAAAACGCGTTCAATGTTCCGCTCTGTTCAGTAACGCGCTTGACACCGCTTCACAGAATATACTATATCGCCGTAAATTTTGCGAATTTCTTCATAATGTTTGGAGAGAGCATTCTTGAACCGTACGCCTTTCAGAAAATGTGAAAAGGAAACAAACGATTTTTCCGATTTTTTGCAGTGGTCTGCCCGCCTTAAGGGTTAAAATGGCATAAGCCGCTGTCGTGTTTTGTTATATCCTAACAAAATTGATTGAAGAATGCAGACTTTCAAGCCGCGTATAATAGTAAATGATAATAAAAACATGGGTGTGTACGTATAACGTATTCTTTCCTTTTCAAATCGCTAAAGTGGGAGAGGAAACTGTTGCTCTAGAATTTGAAGCTTTCATAATAAATGCTATTATTTACATAAACGTATCAGGGAAAACAGTAAACAAATGGACAATAAGCAATTATGACAAAAAAATTTGGTAGAACTTAATTTAATTGAACTTAAGCATTGAAAGTGGTACATTAAAAAGTGGACGTCCACCGAAGTTTGCATTCAATTATTTTGTATACTTGAGGAAAACGAAGATTGTGCAGTACGTTGTTATGGCAATGTGCCAGGCGGAAGAACAGAGACGTGTTATATACACAAAACATATGAGAAATAGGTGCACGAACTGCACGTTCGAAAATGTTTAAAAAAAAATATAATGCAATCTTAATATATAAAGCAGAAAGTGTTTGTGTATTTGGTGTAAACTCTGGGGTCACGAAATGTGTCCAGCTTATTATCCCAAGCTAATCCACGTGAATGGTACGACTATTTTCACAAAAAAGTAAATAAAAAAAATTTTGTTATAAAATTAGAATCTAAATTTCGGGCGAAACCGAGTAGTAAAGCTAGTAATTTATAAGCAGAAATAAACCATTTTTATACATTAATACTATATCTTAATATATAAAGCAGAAACTGTTTTTGTGTTTGTCTGTCGCCTAAAAACTTTCGAATGGTAAACTCTGGGGTTAGTATGGGGTTAGTATGGGTGTATATTGATTAATATAAACGTACAGGGTGCCATTCTGAATAGAAACTGTCATACACTATAGGGCAATTTTGTTTCGTTAGTCAATTATATCACCAATGACACACCAGTGACAATCTTTATAAGAAATAACAGCGTAGACGTGCTTTCTTTTTCTTTTATTCTCTTGCTTCACACAAAATTTAGAGATAGCGTTCAAATAGGCGATCTATTTTCCTTATTTGAGGCACTGAGAGCACAAATGGACTAACCCACGTTTTTTTTTTTTTTGCGAAATTGAGTTAGTAGCAACAACGTATTCCAATGGGTCGTACTAATAATATAAAATAGGAAAAATTAATTCTTTTTCAATGTCGATTAGTCATGGAAGATAAATCGTTTCTCTTAAAATTCTGAACACATTCTGAAAAGTATGACGATATGGAATTCTATGATCAGACTTAACGCAGTTCTGTAGTTCTTGTTGCAGAAACCGTATATCAATATTATATCGGCGTATTTTGCAGTTGAAAAAGTACGAGAGCGTAACTGAATCAAATCGTAAACGTAGATTGAATGTTATGTAAAGGTTGTACGTTCGTTATTGGGCTTCGCTTCAAATGGCGTGGACAGTGTTTATTTTACCAACGAAATGAAACAGGCCCATAGTGTACACGACGTATTTTATTGAGAATGACCCGTTGAACGCGTAGGAAAAGTTTGTTAGCTGTCTGTTGACTGATCAGCCTGGTTTGCGCATTCAAATTCTCGCGAGCAGGGTAGCGTTTTGATTCCAAGAATTCGCCTCATAACAGATTAACAAGGAAAGTGCAACGACTGACAATTATACGAATTGATTGGCGAGGTTCTCCCAATGAAAACGAGCCCAATCATGACATAAATTGAAATATTTTTATCATTCTGTGCAGCAGTAAAGCGCATTCTTATTTAACTATTAATGATCTTGAAATTCGGGAGAACCTTTTCACATTTTCATCGGGAGAACCTTTACAATAAATTTTCATAAAGAAAGGATGAAAATCAGGGAGAGTGAAATGCTTATATATCGCTTCGCTTTTCTTGTCTATCTGTTATGATTCTCTGAGCTCGAGGTGACGAAGGATGACGGTGAAGACGATCGGACAAAAGAAGCTTGTGGCAATTAGCTGTACGCTGAAATAATGAAATGAGCCGAAACTACATGGGACTGGCCAGTAACCGAATCCGTGCAGTTCGGTTGGAATGAAACAGGCAAAACAACTCGAAGCAGAAGGGATTAAGAATCAAGCCCACTGACCAAGTTGAGCAGCAATATCTTTGACCAGCTTTGCCTCCTGCTCCTCCGAGGTATCCGCATCGCTCATCAGCCTCGCGAATTCAACTCTCAACTGCTTATTTTCATCCTCGAGGGTGCTGATCTTCTTTTGCATCATGTCAAGGCTAATACCGCGAAGTCCGGTGGGCGTACCGGCCTCGGATCTAGACTCTTCAGCGTCATTTGTGAGAATATGGATCAGTTCTGTCTTCTTTACGAGCTCGTGGGTCAGTTGAGTGAGACTCTCGTTGGTTTCCTTTAGCTCGGACTCTAAATTGGTGACCGTAGTCTCGAGTTTTTGGTTGTGCGACAGTAGCTCCTTGCCGATTCGCGCGGTCAGTTCTAAATCCTTCTCTTTCTGGAAATGAGAGAAATACATTTCTAGATCAATTAATAACCAATGGCAACGATCGCATCTATGAAGTCCAGCTGATTACGCAGCGTGGCATCTCGACTTTGAAATTATACAGACTGTCTGCGGATGAGCAACACGTGACACGGTTGGTAAATGGCAGGACAATCAAGGAAATGTAACACGTTTCTTCCAAAGAAAACAGCTTCTGGTTAAACTGGATGAATATTGCTTGGGAATTTTTTAGGAGCATGTCCAAGTCTCTTTGTAATGCGAGAATTTAAACTGATTCATTTAAAGTCACTTTGAGATAATCTCACGACCAAATGTATCACCCATGTCTCTGACACGTGTTTGTAAAATTTTTGGAATTGACTGATCGATCACATAAGCAATCACTTGTTTTTCAGCCATCTGTATTGACGATTTGATAATGAAAGATGGATGACTGCAGAGTTTGTTTTTAATTTGTATTCGTGTATTGTATTCTTTTTAAAGATTCGTTTATTTTTCTATTTTTACACTCCGACGAGTATTACTTAAATGAAAAGTTTACGCAACTAAACAATGAAACAGAAGATAATATAGTATATTGCTCATACGTATTATGTATAATTTTTAATGGAAAGTAAAAGTGGAGTATATGGAAATAATATTTTTAATTATTATGTGTCTAATATAGCACAGTCGTTTTATAATTTACTCAGAGACTAATTACTCAGTACTCATTATAAATTATCCTATCCACAATGTTATAGTAATTTGCAGTTTATGTTTCATTCATCGAATATATGTAATTTGCCTTACTTTTATTCAACATATGACAAGAATATTTCTGTTTTATTCGTTATTAGACATTTTAGTCTATATAAAATTTTGTCTACCTCTGCTTTTATTAATAAAATTCTTTGTGAAAAACTTACAGTGACCTCGGCCTGACTTTGCCAAAGTAAAAGAAGAATGTTTTCATCAATACCACCATAATATACATACAAAAATAAAGAAACGGACACATTCCTTGGTATTTTCCGCCATTTAACAACTATTTCACGATGTACTTATCTACACACAACCAGTATTTTGCAAGAAATATATTTGAATGTCCGATCGTTTATTAGAGATGACAATTACCTCCTCCAGAAGCCTTGTAACTGCTTCTATGTCATTATAGGTCTTGGTCATTTGGCTCACCCGGTTGCTACATAGAACTGTAACGAAAAAAAAGAAGAATAATACTAACTTTTATAGTACACCATGACAAGAATACAATTTCATAATAAATGAATGTAACGAATAATATATAACACAAGTGACAAGCTAGTGGTCTGCGTTAGTGGAGCAATAATTCAACAATGAAACGAGACAAATACAATAAACAACACAAATGGTAAATTAAACAGCAATAATATAAAAATAACATGTAAACCTACAGAGTCTTAATTATGTGTTACATATCTATTAAAATAGTACACGCATGGCGAATAAGGAAACGTCCTCAACCCGAAAATTCTATTTTAACGAAACTTCGCGCAAATGTAGAGTATATTGGAGTTTGCACGGAGCAATTTTTCTTTCCGCGGAAATTCACTCTGTAGGGGGTGAAACTAGCCCTTAAAGTTATCGCGTTTCTTCGCTTCTCTGATACAACTTTATTTTTCATTTGCTGGTGCGATGAAGCATAAAAGACTGAACAACTCTTATATTTAAAGTTTTGTTCTATTTCGCAACGTTACAAAGTTATATTAAAAAACTGAAAAATACGATAACTTTAAGGGCTAGTTTCACATGTTCAGAGTAAATTTCTGCAGGAGAAAAATATTGCTCCTTGCATACTCCAATATGCTTTACATTCACATGCAGTTTCATTGAAATCAGAATTTTCGGGTTGAGAATGTTTCCTTGTAATTTATTTCTCGCCTGAAGAAATCGATTACGATTCGCTGTACGCGCAATTGCACTGTTCAACACATCCTGCTGCACTGCCTATTCATGAGGAAAGTATGGAACGTTCGTGTCAATGATTATATGGTAATCGCGATTCAAACTCACGGGTTAATTGGCATTCCAGTACAGTTTATGCTTATTCATTTAGTAATGAATAAACGTAAGTCGTAAAGTGACGGTAACACAGTGCGTAACTCCATTGGTCCTGGCACCTCTCTCCACAGCTCATCGGCAAATGCCCAATGTGCATGTGCACTAGGAAATGCAAGTGAATGGGGAATAATCGAAACGCTCTTTAACAAACAGGTTCTTCCTTTACAGTTATTCAACTATACGCTGCACGTTCCATTTAGCTCGTTGCTTTTAAAGATTTTCGCTTCTAACGATGTGGCAGAATGTAGGTACGAATGAAAAGGGACACAGAGAAATTAGCAGGTTCTCGAAATTTTCAAAATTGTGTATTACCTCCCCTGTCACATAAATTATTTTTTTGTTAAACTATTTAAACATAGGAGCTAAAATATCATATCGAGAAAGGTAACTGAGATGCTTTGAAATGATAACGTTACACGTGAAAATTTTCTAATTTTACTCTTCCCAAAATATTTTATTTCAACCAAATCTGAGACACCGTAATTGGTAAAATACCTTTTTCTTTGTAAATTAGAAAACGAAAACAGGTTTCGATCTGAAATTATTCAAACGAATGAAGCTTACTGTTTCGTGATTTAATTAATGATTTTACAAACAAAATGTAAGTAAAATTTGTTTTTATGTAGGTTTACAATACAGGAAAATATTATTTGTAATTGTATTGTGTACAATTGTAGGAATTACATTCTGGTCCCTGTGGTTTATAAAATGATTGTAATAATTAAATGAAACATCTGATTGAATTATGAAAACAGAAATCAGTTTATAAAATACATATACTTGATAGGAAGTAACATACTTGGGCGGATTTACTGTGTTACTTATTGAGTTGACTACTTACGTATGCATGTAATGGTTTAATGCCATAATATCGATTCAGCATCATACAACATTTTATTTAACACTAACTTAAACAGTCGTTATTCAGTCTAACAAGGTGAGTATGGGATCGAGACGAGCGTTCTTCGCATGAAAATAGGTTCAAATAGTAGTGGGGCGATGGGTATAAACAAATCCTAGAATATTAGCCACTAACACTTTGCCATTTTTATAAAAAATTGACTTTAAACATCAAAATTTCGAAGTGGCTAGTTCAACTTTGTTCCATTTTCAGATTACAGGTCCTGGTGGAAGGACCAGAAAAATCATGTGTCGTTGCTCTAAGACTAATAAATAATATAGGCAGAAAGTAGAGTTGTCTGGCACAGTATGGTACCATCACTTCACTGACGCAGTAAAGTTTTTAAACTTCCGAAAATTCGAAACCGAAAGACTACTATTCGAATTCTGCAGAAGGAGGATTCTTAGTATATTATCTCATTTCTTTTTTCTCTTGTCATTGCACGAATTGTGCCTAAACAGATTGTTTAATTTACAATGATTAGTGTCACCGATAAGGATGACCAATCCAAAACCAAACTTATATCCAACATTAATCCAACACTGTTTTTGCAAATTGCGATATTTGATTGAAAATTAAAAAATCTTTTAGACAGAACACGTGCAGTGATAACAAATGTAAGAAAGAATAAAAGAAAGTAAAATTCTCCCGCCTTTGCAAGATTTCAACACTAGTCTTCTACTTCCCAGAAAACAGAATACCAACAGATCTATGTAAAAAGAAGTACGTTCTCATTTTAAAAAATTGTACGACTACATGTTGCATATGTATTCTTACAATTAGTCCCCTTTGAATCATTCAACATTTTTGTATAATTGCAACCAAAAAAGGGATATGACTTAGCCCAGTTGCGTGGACCAACCTGCAGTCGTCGAAAATTATTTTTATATTAGTGGAATTGTAGTACGTAAAAATTTTAATGATTAAAAACATGTTTCATGAAGATAGCTAACAAGGGATGTTCAGCAACTCGACAATTTGAAACTTTATAGAAATGTAGTTGAAACGATGCTAATAACGTGACCATTTTTTATTCCTGCAATGAATCGATCCTAGGTGTGAAGACACCTCCTCAAAGAAATAAAATTGTGAGCTTCCATATTATCGTGAATATCTGCGAAACTGTAAAAAATATCGAAAAAAGTTTAATTCAAAGTTTTATGGTTTTTGATTCCTACACAATATGACAATAAAGAATTTTCGAAAACAAGGGTGCTGGGAAAAAATTTGGATTTTTTTTTCGAAAATTCTTTAAATCTTTGAATTGAAATTTTTTTTGATATCTTTTACGGTTTCGCAGATATTCAGGATAATATGAAAACTTAATTTCTTTAAGGGGCGTTTCCACCCCTAGTAACGTTTCACTGCCGAAACAAAAAATAATATCATTTGAACTACATTTCTGTAAAGTATCACATTTTTTTAAATTTTCAAGCTGCTGAAACCATTCCTTGTAGGTAAATGTTGGCTAATATTTTAGAATTTGTTTATGCTCGTTTTCGCCTATATTTCCAAAAAACGCTCACCTCAATCGTAGCCACCATTTGCAAGTATAAGTAACTCTCTTAAAATGTTTATTCATTACTCAGCGTACAGAATTATCTGTTTGCTATATTTATTCTAAAAATTAAATTACACTTTTAGTAATGCACAACTTTTACACGACTTATATATTCACATTCTGTTTAAATACATTTAACATGAAGTTTCGTTTACAAATTCTTTAAATTATGTGCATAGAATTCTAATCCATCTTTTCACCTATATTACTGATAACTGAATGCTAATCACATTTGTTAGTATCTGCCTTTAGTAACAATAAAACACTTCAACCATTTCAGAACGCGTTTGACAAATAATCTAATTGTCTTCTGTATTGCATATTCACAATGTTAAGCGTTAATGAACTGGTACAACAATATGTACACAGTGAATTGCAAATGTTTTGATAACTTTAATTAAGCTAAAATTTTGAAAAGGTTTTAAATTTTTTTCTATAACTACATAGAAATATACTCAGTTATTCACAAACATTTTCATCTTTGTTTAGAGAAATAATAGTTTATTTGCATTAAATAATGCCACAGAACACGACCAGAATTACGTGAAATATACAAATTTTTAAAAGTCATGGCCTTTAGATATTCGAAAGAATCTGAAGTAGAAAAAGTTCAAAGGTGTAATTATTAATAAGTAGATTTTCCGTAATTCACTGTTGATTGTTTTTTTATTTTCACGGAAGAAAAATGGCACGTTCCGATGACAGGATATGAAAAATATTCCATAAGTATTCAAAAACGTTGACATATATTTTCGAATAAGTACATACAAAATAAAGAAAGCTCCTGCAATCTAAAAAATTGTTAATGTTATGGTACTTACAAGAGATATTGAAAGCTGTTATTTATAGTCTACTTTACAGTGCTTCAATTACAAAGCGTGCGCAAATTTGATTTTGCGTTGAATAGCGTTGCTTGCATTATAACAAATTACGAAATAAAAACAAATTGAAATAAAAACTCGTACTTTAAATTAATAGAAAATTGTATTGTACCAGCGTACATATTACAATTAGTACCATTTTCTTCACACAAAATTTTCGACACGAAAATAAATCGACAACAAGGGAAATTACAAACTTTAACTCCGAGTTCTTGCATCGCAATAAAACGAAATGTATTTCTTATTAACAGAAATTTAACTCTGCTAACTTATTAAAATCAAAGACTTATAAGACTACTATTTATGTATAATAAATAGCAATATGTAACCATAAATAATATAAATAATTATAGCAATACTTTTTCTAATATATTTCCAATTTATATGCCTCTAACTCGACTGTATATTTATAAGAAAATAGATGATAAACAAAGCATGGCGAAAAATTTAACAATTTCCAAAAATATGTGTATTTCTTATTACCAAGTGCAGCTTGAGAAATAGAACAAAGAAATTTTGATAAATGCTATAATGCATAATATAAAACAAACAGCGCCATACACTAAAGTATACGTGCACGTGGTGTACGATTTCAGCTATCGCTTCTTTTCTCTATCGCCGTTTAAATCGCAAAGATAGAAGTCGCGAGGCAGATCTAAAATAGAAAGGGTTACTTTGAAAGCTCCGCTATTGCAATCTCCACCAAAGTGACATTGCCCTTTCGGCCTTTCACGGAGGGAGGGGTGGTTAAATTCATACAAGGTCAAGAGCGAATGGCAGGGAAACGAGCAGGAAAAGTAAAACGTGGATATGGCACGCAAATGAGGCAGACATGAGCGCTGCCACGATGAGACCAAGAGATAATGCACGTCCGCTCGCAACCGTTGTAACCAACACGTTGCATTCAGTTCTCCCTTGAGACGATTCAACATATACTGTTAAAAAAAAAATTAGAGAATTCAATACTGAAATGAATCGAACGATCAATACTTTCCACTCGATGCTCAATCCGTCGGTCCTCGCACGATATTTTGATCCTTCTCACACGAGACACTTCTGTGGCTCACAAATGGTATTTCGGATGAATGCACTTGGAAAGAATAGCGGTATTTAATCATTTAAATAAGATGAACCCATATGTGTTCACCACCGGTGCGGGAAACGCCGATAGGCGTTGAACGAGTATGGATAATGAATACGGCTGTAGGATATCCGCACGTGGTGTACGGTAAACGTTTTAAGTTCCGGATTCAAAGGGTTGAAATAAGTAGAAAATGATAAACAATGTGTTAACACATCTGAGATACTAGAGGTGAGCCATATAAGTGACTTGTGCGAAAAAGTTCTTGGTGGCACGATCAGCGACACAAGTGGCAGGGTTAAGTACTTGAATTTTTTATATTAAAGGGTCCCATGGGAAAAAAAATTAATTTGCTTGGAATTTTCTATAAGATTAATACGCTCTGTACTTTACACTGTTACTACTTTTTTTTAAAAATATTTCTTGTCTTTGAATAAAAAGGTGAGCAAATATAAATTGATGCATTTTATTTATTGCATTCTTTCGCCTCGTTACCACAGTATCTTAAGAACTAATTAACTGACTTGAAACATTGGCTATATGTAAAGTGAAGATCCATTTTTAATCTGTAGCAGAGTTAACTCAATGCGTGAACTCTTTCGGTGCTGAACGCTCAGCATACGCTGCGTGCGGGACTCTTCTAATCGCGTTTCTTAACTGTACTCGCTGAACGCCCGAAGGGCGTTTCCCGCACGCGTCGCATGCACTGAACGAATTCATATAAAAATTAATCTTAAAATTTTATTCCTTCTAATCCGACGATCTAGACCACTGTGCGACCCTACGCAACCCTCGAAATATGTAGTTCTGAGCGTATTGCGCAGCTATTACTTCGAAGCTTCAACGGAAGAAGCGATAAAGAAAAAGTGAAATGAAACGGAAAGAATAAAAAGAAGCTTAAGCCATCTCAGTTGGTCCTCGGGGGATTTGAATATTACTGACAGGAAACGCAGGTGCAGGGCGGATCCGTTGGAGAAGTAGCCAGCAGAAAGACTGGCGTGTGCAAACCGGTGTAGCCGGTGCATCCCCAGCAGGGCGCGGATATTCTGGAGGAGCCGGGATTCTCTTCCAAGCAACCCTCCTTCTCCGGCGAAACCTCGTTCGAGGGTCTGATGTCCTCATCGTATTCATAAGGATCCTCCTCCTGGGGATCCTGTAGCTCCTGGTCGGAAGACTCTTCCGGTTCCAGGAGCGTATCGTGCGAAACGGTTCTTTCTTCCTCCGCCAGGATCGGCCGGGAACCCAGGGAGGATCGGGAGCAACGGCTGATTCGTTAGCTGTATTTACAAATTACCCCTACCTTTCTCCAGGACCTTCTTTTTCTACTATTCCTACCACCATGTTCTGCGAGTTAAATCGGAATTCGTTACTACCTTCTTCCCGATCCCAGTCGTAATATTGCAAAATGTATTATACGTGCAGAGGGACCCGAAAGTATTCGAACGGCGGTGTGATCTCTATTTTAAGTTTGTAGGAGAAAAAGAGTCGGCCAATCAGATTCCCTGGATCGGAATTCGAGCTCCGATCTTCGTGTAAAAAAAATCGTTTCCTTGTTTTGCAATGGAGCAGTTCATACTGCGCCGTAACACGGACAAATTTCAGATAAATTTGCTTTTGAAATACATCAATCAGATTATTTTTAATTATACGCAATTCGAAACAGCTTGGACTGAATAAGTTTCGACTCATCGGGAGCTTGTTGCCAATCTGTTGCTGATACATTTTATGATTGTGTAATAGAAAATATAGAAATTTAAATTTTCATTAGTAGATGACAACACAGGCTTGATTGCCGAGCCAGTGAAGGATCGTTAAAGGTACGATTCCACGGCGCATGCTTCGGGGAGTTTCGCGTCGTACTCGCCGAGCCACGCCCCCTCGCTTAAGCTAGTCGCGTCGTCGAGACGCCGAGGGCTTGCCGACTCGGGTCCGCTAAACAGAATAGACTAGCTTAGAAGGCTCGCCGAGCCACGCGCCGTGGAACCGCACCTTAAGGGGTTACACCACCTTGTAGGCGTAAAAGAATGGATGAATTTAAAATTTCTTTACTCAGGTAATTTTACAGTGAAATATCGGCACCCTTTTTAGGAGATGTTAGGCGACATATTAACTTTATTTTCACACATTATTTATTACTTCAAGTTTTAAAATAGCGGAGTTATACAACCTTGTCTACCGCTATGTTTGGCAGGACTTTGTCAGCTGGCACCCAGATAATAGAAAATACTCGTCTTCAAACTGTGAGGTTAGTGTGAGTTCCATACCTTGTTGTTTCTTAACCTTTAGAGGACCGGCATTTTTTTTAAAAAAAAGTGGTTTTCAGTTTCCAAATTTTTTTTTATATATATATAACGTATATTTAGTGCAGAATTAGAGAACTTGCACAGAGACCCAAAAGAGGCTTTCCCGGTCCGGAACGGTAATAAAATTTTTAACATTTTTTAATTTAAAAAACACGGTATTTCTGGGGGGTTTTGATACTGCTGATTACGAATCTATAGTCGAATCATAAAAAATTTTTACTTACATGACAGTTTTACTGACCTAAGCGAATGAACATATTGTCGGTGATAGTGCAAAGCCGCGTATGAGCAGTTTGTAAATACCGCGGATCTGCAAAAGTAGCAAAATTGAGATTTCGCGCCCACGGTTGCCAAGCGCTGTTTCGCTTTTTTTTTTAAAGTTACACCATTGATGTTAGTATTTATTACAAGGAGTGCTAAAACTGTCCCAAAAAATTTCAGTCAAAGAAATCCCTTAAAATGGCTAAAATATTAAGTTTTCTGTTCCTCCTGTAAAATCGGTAGAATGCATCGGTAGAATGCGTATTTACATACGCGGTTTTGCACTATCACCGACGATATAGCAAAATTCCGAGAACTTTCTCTTAGCGTTACCCAGTGCTAACGACGTTGATATAGAAAGTTTTTGTATCATATTTTCTTCTTATTTCTATGTTTTTATTATTATTTTTGGTATATTTTGTGTTGGTATGTGTTTTGCGTTGCTTCAGGAATTATTTTATTTTATCGTATTTTTTGCGTTCTTTCGAACAGAACGAATTTATAGTCGAACATACATAAAAGCACAGTCGAACACTAACATACACATACGTATTTATACTTTATATCATTTTTAAGTAGTGTGTTTACTCAAAGCCCCGACAGGGGCTTTGCCGGTCCCCTGAAGGTTAGAACAACAACATTATTTAACCGGAAAACGTTTAAAAATAAAACTGATATGAAAAGAGAATAGAAATTGGATACAAAGCTGGAACCCACCAGCTGGCGTGGCGCCGAGAAAAACTTATTGAATTTAATGGTGACTGTATGTATGAATGAATAAAGTAAATAAAACAGTAGTGAAACATGTCATTGCTTCCAAGATACGAAAATCAAAATTGGCCGCATCGACCTGGCGTGTATTTCACTTTAGTGTCCCTTGAGTACTAGTGGGAATCAATCTTTATAAGAACAGTTTTCATTAGATACTTTTGCATGGTAAATATTTTATGAAAACTTTTTTTAACTACTGGCCAAAAGTGGGGAATTACTCATCGATTTTCATTGAACTCTTAATTCGAAGTTGGCACTTTCAGCGACGATTGGAATATTCTTGACTCAATAAAATAAATTGTAATATAAATAAATTGTAATATACTAAATATAATATTATAATAAATTGTAATATTGAAAATAAATTGTAATATATTTTTATATGAAATAGCTACTTAAATTTGTTTATTCGCCGAGAAAATTCCTGTTTTCCTTAAATATACAGAGCGACTGTAATCTGTAGGTTAGCAGCGTATACAAATATTCACTAAAAACATAGTGTAATAAGTATCAATTTAAACTATAAGTAGGTGCACCACCGTTCGAATACTTTCGCGTACCTATGTAGTTTGCAATATTTCACACTTATTAGTCAGTACATCGTTAAGGGGAACCCATTACCTTCGTCGCCTATAAAAAAGTGCTTCTACATATATCTTCCACAAGGTATAATAACATCATTGATTTATGTAAAAAATTAAGTAATACTGATTAACTATACTTGCTGCAAGTTAACACTGGCAATGTGTGGAGCTCGTTATGTCTTTATACATGCTTTAAAGTTACCCTTACAGAAAGTACAATGGATTTGAATGATTTTAATGATTAGTCTGAAACAGAATTTCTTCCGCAACAATTATGTACACTTATGCGCCTATCGCGAGAATTTTCATTGGCTTAAATAAATGTAAAGAAACCATACAAGAAAAATTTGAAATCAATGTCTCTCAGCTCCCTTCAAAAAGAAATTTTTTTTAGCTACAGCAGCCGTAATTTTCCCATCTTCGCGACGACTGAAGTTCATACGATGGGTATTTAAGGGGAATTCTATTTTTCTGGCTAAAAACATAGCAAAATTTGGGATTTTTTTAAGAGACTAGAGATTCAATTCATCTAAAATTTGCACCATGTTTTTTTGCATCTTTGCAGATATTGCAGTTATTTTTATCCAATTTTAATAATAAATATAAGAGTTATGCACGATCCACGCGTGCAAAATTCGTCGCCCGTTGGTGTGTATGATATTTATCTTCCAGGTAAGGGGTCGTTCTTAAATTACGTATGCCTTTTTGAGAGGGGGGGGGGGGGGGTGTCACGAATTTCTAACGTTTTGTTACAGGGGAGGGGGAGGGGGGAGAGAGAGGGTGTCAGGTAGCGCCTGACGTAATATCTTTTTAACCTAATTTTCAATATGAATAACCTAAAAAACGATGTTTCGACGCACGCAGGAAACCGAGTTAAATAAATTACCTATATAAATCTTGAAAAGACTTTTAATAACTGATAAAAACGCAATGTAAAAACATATTACGTAAGGAAGGGGGGAGGGGGTTGAATTATAAAATCTTACAAATTCTTATACTGGGGGAGGGGTAAGAAATCGCCAAAATTACCATTACGTAATTTAAAGACGCCCCCTAATCCGAAACAGAAAAATGAAACGGCGTTTTACTTTATACATATGTAACTGCAATTTGGTAAACCAGAATAAAACAAAACAAATTATTCAGGAGAGTGGTGAGTTTTCAAACTGAAAGGTCGAAACCTTTAATTTTCGCTATCCAGTTTTGCGTCAATTTTCTTATGCAACAAAAGAAGTATATAACTTATCGGTATTCTGGTTCATCAAACTCAAGCCACATATGTACAAAGTAAAGCACCGTTTCATTTTTCTGTTTCAGATTACCCAGAAGGTAAATATCATGCACACCAGCGGATGCCGAATTTTGTACGGCGTGATGCATAACTCTTATATTTATTATTAAAAAAGTATCAAAACACAGTCCAAATTTCAGATGAATCGAATTGCTAGTTTCTTAAAAAAAATCCCAAATTTTGCTATGTTTTTAGCCTATAAAACGGAATTCCCCCTTAAGGGCGCATAACTGTTTCTAAAAAAACTGTTTCAGATTACCCCCCCCCCCCCCCGGTCCCTCATCGTGTAGATACAGTAATTCCTCCATTGAAGAAACTCGATCGCGCCCGAATTTTTTCTTGTATCGTGTATGGCGCTACATTTTGCCACTCACATTTGCCACGAGCCCCAGTTAACATAAACCACGCTCGGTTTTCTGTTTCACAGCCGAAGAAAGGAACAGCGAGTGAGAAAGAAAGAGAGCGAATGAGAGAGAAATAAGAGCGAGTAACCGAAAGGGAGAGGCAGCGAGATGCACACAGATAAAAATGATTTATTACATTAAAAATATTTTCATAAGCATAGAATCAAAAGTACAACAATCTTTTTTCTTTTTAATTATTGTCGTCGCAAGCTTCGGTTTTTTATGTCAGCCATGGACTTCTTGCTTTGAAGCCAGCATCCCGTACCAAGGGGGATCTCCCTACGCGGAGGGGATGAACATTTTCTTATACCGAAAAGAAACTCTGTCCCGTATATCGAGGAATTACTATACCCACACCATGCACTACGGCAGTGCCCGGTTAAATATGAATCAGTCGGGTACAAGCATTAAAAATTTTCACGTTTGGATTCCAAGAATTGGTCTCATAATAGGTGTAGAAATAAAGAAAAAAATATTGAATACATATCAGTGCCGTCTTATCGTTTTCGGGGCCCTGAGGCGGACCCCGTATGTGGCCTCTAAATTATTCTAAATTAAATAATATAAAAAATACATAATTACATAAATAAGATTAAACGTGGGGCCATTCCGCGAAAGAAAGTTTAATTTAAAAATCTGGTGTATTCGGTGTTTTCTTTTCATCCCTGTTGGACGGCCAATTTTCATTTTTTTTCTAACATTTATAACCCTTTTTTTTAAATTTTCCAATTTTTCGGAGGCCCCCTGGGCTCCGGGTTGCCGAGGCGGATGTCTGTCTCTTTCGCCTCCAGGTTAAGGCGGATACACATAGGTTGTTTGGAGCTTTAAAAAGTTATTTAAAAAGTTATAACAAAAATACGAAATACGAAGGGAACGGTACCAGATTGCGCTTACTGTATACGAGGGTGAAAATGGGCGCACAAAGGAGCGTGGTGGGGATGATTCGTTCAACTGGGCACCCCTCTACACGTTGTGTAAGGATAACTTTGAGGCTGTTTGTATCGAAGACACATTGGCCCCTATTAAGCACTGAATTGCAAAAAATATAGGTAGTCCATAAAATGACTGTGTTATCATACGCGACGACGATTATGGGGCTCCTTATATTCGTCAATGGCTTACTATTCCGCAGTGTCTTTTATTATACAGGCTGTTTTGTATTCGGTGGTACAAGCGTAAGGGTGGTGATTCTGCATGAAAAAGTAAGTTAAAAATGTGGCATAAAATTTTGTTATAACTCGCTTCGGTTTCGAGAAAATTGATGTTGGATTAAGGGGGTATTCTAATTTAAGATGCGCTTTTTTACACAATTTTTTATACTTTTTTATAGAGCGTCTATAGAATTGTTTTCGTCAAACTTTGGTTTATATATTTACCCATGTTTCAATAATGTTTTCAAATTTTTGTAGAGAGAAACAATTAAAATTTGGAGCAGTACAAGCGTTCGAACGCATTCGTTGCCGTAATATTAGCTGTTCTGTTTATTTGAAATAAAAAAATCAAAGTGATTCTTAATCAGGACGTGTTTAGCTATTTTTCGGTACCAAAATAAAAGCAAAAAATCGACTATTTAAAAAATACTTGGCGTTTTGAAGTTTGACTATCGATTTTTTTCATGTTTTTCGTACCTTTCGCGGACTAAAAACTGAGTAAAAAAAACATTATCACGAATTAATTTTGGTACGGACAATAACGACACGTGCACTGAGGGCGCACAAAAAAATAGAATCAATCCATCGAGTAGATCTTAAGATATTATAGCAACCATTTAGAAAAATATGATTTTGAGAAAAACGCGTTTGAAGTTTTCGCGTAGCCGCATCGTTCAAACACCTATAACTTTTTTAATTTTAAGAGTTCACATATAGGGCTTTGCACATACACTTTTGAAACAATATTCTTTAAGATGAAAAAACAAAATTTATTTTTAAAGTAAAATAACCCCTTAAGGCCGGGTACGCGTGCACCGAGGTACAGTGTTTGGTGTCTCAGGGCACAGTTTTCGCAATTTTAATAAATTTGTTAACCTTCTCGAAAACAAAGCGAGTCTTTTGCTTGTTTTTTTCATGTAGAATCGCCGCTCTTCCGCTTGTACACCGAGTGCATTTGATTCTCGGACACCAGCCGCACTCATACAGTGAAACAACGGCCCCTACTTAGCGCGCCCTATATCTTCCTTGCGCAACGCGCGAAGGAGGGGCCGACCCCTTCACTGCGGTTGGTGTCCGAGAATCGAATGTACTCGGTGTACCACCGAAAACGAAACACCCTGTATATATCATTAAAATTCAGAAAATGTGTCACCTGAAATTGAAATCTAAAAAATAACTTCGTTGTTCCAGTGATACGAAGAAACACGTCGTGGAGATATTTAATTTAGGAGAACAAATAGTAAGATAATGATCCAGCTTTTCTCAAAACATCAGTTCTTAAGATTTGGAGCCCTTTGAATTTTTTTTTAACGTGGGACATTAATTATTGTTGTCCATAATTTTATTCAAATATTTATAAATGAAACATGTCAAATGTTTTTGTAGATTTTCTCCAACATTAAGATATATTGTTCTTCCCAATTTTATAATGACATTATATGGCATATGACCTCTTTAAACTCGCCTGATTATGTCCTTGTTTCCACGTTAATGCTTCATCAGCGGCTCTCACGTATGTAAGCATGTTATTTCATATTTATCGCCGTTAAAGCTTAGTTAAAGATCTCTGTTCTATTTACAAGATGCAGGTATACCGCACCTAGTTTCACTTTCTAGGGGGGATGAATGAGGTCAGTTTTGACACAGAAATGGAGGCCCTTGGGATCTATGAAATTCGAAGTCGGAACGATTAAAATTAATTTGGTTTAAATTATAGTGTGTATGTAGAGTGCCTCAGAATTATAGATATAAAGCTAACTGGTTAACAGAAACTATGAATAAAAGAAAATTTGAATAAGTATAAGTTTGCAAACAAATCGCTTTTGAGACATTTTATAGAGTAAGCCAGAATAAATGTTGTACACGATTACGTGTGTTTTGAGAAATCGATGTTTTGAGAAATTTAGCATGGCAACTACCAGTGATCAAGGAATTAATATGCTTTTGTCTACACTTTTAGTAATTTTGAGATTTGCTCCAAGTAGCAATTTCTCATATCTGTGACATTTTTTCTTAATTTCTGTGTTACTTAAAATGTGGAAGATTCATTTTATTCTACCAGCAATTCGACAGTGCCACGAAGCATTAGAGACATTTTTAGATAACAGAATATTTTAAGGACCACTGATTTATAGACCTATGTTCATTAAAACCCTTTTATTTACTTTTTCAAGTTCTATAAGCTAATAAAAGGCGCTTATAGAAAGAACACGATCTTTATCATATTACTTGTTTCTCCCAAAGAAAAATTCTCTTTCTCAGACGTTTTATTTGCTTTACTAAAAATAACGAAGATATTTCAAGTTCGCATCCTACGTGACATCGTATCAAAACGTATATTAAAAAACGATTTAACTGTTGATAGATTCTATTTTAAGTTTTTTAAGAAGCTATTATTTCGTTAATGTTTCTCGAGATACGTGAGATTCTAAATTTGAACCTGCCCCCTAAAATTATATTCCAATGCTCACATTAATTTTGGCTTAACATTACAGAATTACTATTTTCCAAGATGGCATTGTAATACTTCTCGAAGGCCCTGGAACTGCATTGCAAAATATACTTGGACGAAGGTTGCATTCCTTTCGATTTCGCCTATAGGAACTGATAAAAAGCATTGGTCTTCCACCACAGTCATTTCGGTGGAAAAAACTACGTTGTGTCAATGAACAATGTAAACGTAGGAAATCACACTTATTGAAAGTGCACACTATGGAAGTAGTACGTTGATTTTACTGGAGACAAAGAACCAAAAACCATTACACCAATATTCGACCATCTGCGCAGCCTCCCAATAGTTCACGAGCTGTTTAAAAATAAAAATTACGTTTGGCGAACTGGGATTGGCTTTAGAATACTTTCGAGAAAAAAAATAGCTGAGAACTCTGTTGGCTTCATAAATATACGACTCCAGCTTGAGTCTTAAAGTCCAACTTTTTCGTTATACATTCAGTGTGTACAGATCGAACAGAAATCTGTACAGAATGTTTTAATGTTTTTGTGAGAAATATCAACCACGAGAATGTCTAATATATATACATACAGTTATTCAGATAAGTATCCGCCCACCCCATTCGTATAACATATTTTACTTATTTAAGTAATGTTAAATTCAGAATTAGGTACCCATTATAATTTACATTAGTATGCACCTTGATTAATATATTTTTAGTTAGTACCATCTACTGAAGATATGCTCAAAGAAATTCTCCTAGAAAAATGGAACAAAATAAGCCCGAATTTCACAGACAATTATAATTTATATATTTATTAGCTTAAAGTACCCGGCGTTGCCCGGGTAAAAATCCGATTATCACGGAGTGTCACGAGGGTGAAATAAGGGGGGAGATGCGTGGGATGTCCAGCCTATATTTTCCGCAGGGTTCTAGAGAGTAATTATGCAGATCTAGATTGGTTAAAAAAAATCGGGATAAAAAGCATCCTACATGTTATTCCTATACACAAAATTCCAGAAAGATTCGTTGCGTATTTGTGACGCGATTGAGTAACAAACATCCAAACAAACTTTCGCATTTATTATATTAGTAGGGTATAAGTTAAATATTGAATGTGAACGAATATTTTTTTGCACGATCTTTCCTACTTTTGTGGATAATAATACTTTTTAAAATAAACTGTGTACAACCTTTCGATTAAATACACCCAAAACAAAAGCATAATAATTGAGGTTTATATTAATGTGAATTATAATTGCGAATTCGCACATTGAAATAATATGTAAAATATGTTATATGTACGGTGGACGGATACTTTTGTGAGTAAGTGTACAAGTGTGCATCATCGCAGAGAAAAATACTTGAATATTTTCCAACTTCTCTTTCAGCTCTGTAAATTATCAGTTTCATTCTGAGAAAAATTACTACAAAATATTATGCTTCGTACAGAATCCGTCGAAGCGTAAGGGGAAAATGTGCAGCATTGTCAATCAATATTTGGTACAGTCGCCTTTTTTGCTTTCATAGTCGTTCGTGCGACAAGTCCAAAAAATAGTATAGAAATAAAATTACCAGCAAGAAGAGAGTAAACTGCTGCTTTGATAATTAGCTTCTTCTCTACTGGATTGAGTTTTCTTTTCGAAAAAAAGTTCACTAATATCGAGTTTGTTAGGTAGAAACCGTGTTGAAGTTAGTCTTAAAAAGGAAACTTGATTGATGAATTATCGATTGAAGTTATTTAGTTGCCTTGGAATTAGTGAATATACGCCTTAATGGCATATCATATTATTTGTATTTTATATGGAAGAAGGTATCAAAATAAAATTGCAAAAATCAATTGTAAGGGGATGCTCCAATTGTGTGCAGCTATTATTAACCGAAGATGTAATAGGTATACAATATCTATGGGAAAGTTCTCGCGTTTCCATCATTCATTCTTGACGGTGTTGTAACAGGAGCAAATAATAGGATCAATTTCTGACATAATGTCCATTGTTATCTACAACTGCGTGGCCGCTTGCAGGCGGTTCACCTATACGATTTGCATAAAAATTCACGCTTGTTAGCTAAAAATAGTCAAGAACCGCGTCTGCGACTTCCAGACGCCTATTGAATTTTCCATCACTTGAAAAATTTCTCAACGACTACAGGGAATAATCTTTTAATCGCGTGACTTTACCTCTTATTCTCTCTTACCTGAAGCAAGTCGCTTCTGTGCAGTGGAATTTAAAGGTAATAAAAAATTATACAAAATTATACGCCACGTGAATGATGCACATTGTAATATTTATTTTCATCCAGATTCCAAATATGTATCATTCTTTAAGCACGTTTTTTAGAACTTCCTGTACAGTTTGAAAGGAAACTTAAAAAAATAAAGTGAAAATGAGGCTATCAGCGCAATACTGGCGTAATACCAAACATTTGTTTTCAGATAACGGCGACTGAAATTATTGACGTTTTAAAGTCACAGGCCTGTATTTTGCGACGTAAATCAACAAAATGCTCAGTGCAAAAACACGTTTCTGTGCTCCCACTTTGTGTATGTTTTTGTATGGTTGCCCAGTGCACTATAGAATTAAAATTTATCTGTATAAGAAGTGGTTTAGGCTGAAATGTCAATTGCCCCAAAATTATTAACAAAGGGAATGGTTCGTCAGAAAAACGCGTTTCCACTTTTGGTCAGCTCCTAGTCAGGTAATACGATTACGGAGGAGCTGTACAAGGGCATAGCCACTGAACTATCATCTTCAAACGAACTGTGAAACCGCAGGTAGAATTAAGGGATCAGCGTACGGAACACGATCTTCGTTCTGCAATATCTCGTAAACTATCGGGTGTCTACGCAAGCGGCGGAATACAAGCCTAATACTTTAACGATCTTTGCCTGCTTATGCTGTGCTCCCTTGAAATGGATGTGTATCACTTTGATCTCATCGTCAACAGAGACCGTGTGGCGGATGGATTAACGTTAGTGCGTGATACAATAGCCGAGATGAAAATTCTGAATGATTCTGACGTGAGTGGCCTAAGGCAGAGAAACGTCGCAGGTGATTATTGATTTTTCCACCAGCCCCGAGCTTGCATAAGAGCATGAACCGGAGTGATAAAACCGTGTCCACCACACTCATCTTTTATTTATAAGAACAGAGATGCGGCTCTACCCAGCAATCCTTACTCGCTCCTGTTACTGATTTTACGCTTTACTAGAACTCTCTGACGTTTTTAAGCGCTGACCCCACGCTGCGGATACCTTGCGCGAACTGTTTCCCTCACGAGTGGGGTTCGAGCGGCGCACCATGTTTGGAGAGAAAATTATTTGCAAAATCGAGTGAAAAATTATTTATAATAAATCGGTAAACGCCATGAATAGGGTTTATACAAAAATTCACTTTTGAAAAAAAAATGGTTTTCGAATTCCAGTATTCCAAAAAACTGAGTTTTGAAAAAAATAACGGTTTTCCAATTCCAGTATCCCAAAATAATTGAGTTCAAAAAAGAAAAAAAAAAGGTTTTTAATTTCCAGTATTCCAT
The DNA here is from genome assembly GCA_947577245.1 of Andrena bucephala. NCBI lineage: Eukaryota > Metazoa > Arthropoda > Insecta > Hymenoptera > Andrenidae > Andrena > Andrena bucephala. The sequence goes on from OX387715.1 coordinate 116,995,472, forward strand.
AAAACCAGTTTCACCGGATTTCGAATTTTGACGATATATATAAAAATATTTATACTGATTTTAAAATTCTTCGGTTTTTAATATTTGTGGAATTACAAAAGTATAACAAAATAAAATATAGTCCATCTACACAAAACCAAATAGATTAAAACTAAAGTAACTAAAATCCGAACAAAATATGAATTATAAACCTTTATTTCATTTGATATTTTTCTTCAACAAATATGAACTCATGAAGATTAGTTTTACGGTACCAAAATTTGTATGACAATATGCTTGTGCCAATTTCAAGTAAAAATGTTAACGTTCTTAATTAAATAATTAATTAATTTTTACAGATTAATTTTAGTATCTAAACTCTGTTCCCGAATTTTAGAAATTTATCCCAAAAACGGTTTTTAAAAAGCGACAAACCCTAGCCAAGGAAGATGGCAAATGTAAAACATAGGAATTTTGTTCAATTAAAAACTGAAGTACATGATACATGTTTAATACATTTAGATTTAAGCAGAGTTCAGTTTAAATATGGAAATCATTTCCCTCGCCTGTCGATTACTATGGAGTGTGAGATATGCTAACGATACGAGTACCAAGAAATCGAGCGTCGGCTTCATAAAAAACGGTGTAATGCATATAAAAAAAAGTAAAGGAAAAGTGATGTAACGTGGACAGCGGAACAATTTCTGTAAATTGGAATGGTCGCGGAATGCCGGCGAATAATGATACGAAACAACTGTGGTTTCGCGAACTGGAAACTACCACGTGGCGGAGTGCATCAATCTGCGTGTTGCGTAACATACGGAGACAACGACCAAATAATCTCCGAACGTCCGTCACGATTCCTTCAGGCTAACTCTTAAACGCCACAAGAAGAACGAGCCTCACATTTATTCACTTCCCTTCGTTCTCGGAAATTTCTACGATGCGAGTGTCGCGTGATGTTTCAATGCCAAACAGCGAGCTAACACAATTCTCACATTCTTCTGGCTTCCCTTCATATCACTTTACTAACGTGCACTTTTCAAAATATCATTCACCGTTTACATTAATTATGTACATTATGAAACAAGAATTCAAGAAATTGAACGTTGTAGTCGAACCGTAATGTCGCAATTACCGCGAATTGTTGCAGAAATAGAAAACGCGATAACGATAAGGAAACTGTGACAAATTAAAAGCGAATGAGAGATCTTGATAGCATAATTCTATCTCTTGAAACTGTTTACTTCGGAAAATCTTGTGTTTGTTTAGTTGCGCGTTTTAAATTAACGCGGAAGAGTGTATTTCCCTAGCAAATGAAAATGTGGAATATTTCGTATTGTGAAAGATTATTAAAAATTAAATTTCTGTTAAAAATCCTTTTTATTTATCGTTCGGTCGATAGAAATCCTGAAACAAATACACATTGCATCTCTCCTAGACGCGGTGAAATATCAAACACGCTTTCCACAAGCAGCGTACACTTGCGAACTAAAAATATGAAAAATAAAAATAAAAACAAGGTAAAAGGGCTAAAGGCTGCGTCTTTTAAAAATGGCGTCCGTTACAAAGGTTACAACGTGACGTATCTTTACGCAGAAGTAGAGCTATATAGCTGGCGTTCGGCTGACATAAAACCCTAGTGAAACTTCCAACGTGCCTCTGTTTACGTAAACACTGCCCAAAAATTTGTTTTGACAATCTCGACCATCTCGGTGAAAACTAACAACAATCGTCCAAGTATATTTTTCGATAAAGCTCGACTTATTCTAAAGAATGATGGGTAAAGTTATCTTCGGTGACAAGGCAGAATAGAAATTGGTAAGAACGGAGTATATTAGTCGACTTGTCGGAAGCACTGCGGTCATTTCACAGTAAATACTTACCATTCAACACACTAGATCTCCGCCTCTGACGTCAGAGGATTCACCGGGCACATTTCACTGACTTTCTTGAAGTTTAACGATTAATTGTTCATCCAGGCACTAGAGAACGTTCTGGTCGAACGACGACGCGCGTCAGGCACTAAGGAATTGCGTTTTATCGTTTGAAAGCATGTAAAAAGCGTGAAACGAAATAGACGACGAAACTGCTAAGGCGCCATGTCGCATAGCTGTCAGAGGCAAGCTGCGCGCGCAGCATGCGCGCGCACAGTAGTGACACGCGGGCGGGAAATTTGAACGGAATTTATGGCGAAACGTTAAGTCGACTACACACGTAACAGTAGACTTGTACAAATTTATTGAACAAATATATTTGACCTCCAGCTTCTGGTATAAAGCCTTTGCTAAAGAGAAGATATTCGCACACTAATCAATTAAATTAATTAATAATTTAAGTCAACGGCGTAACTATACGAAAGGCTATAACTTCACATGAAAGACTGTTTCCCACTTGCACAGTCTGTGCTTTTTCTAGACACGCTCATGTGTACTTGTGGGCAATAAATTTGTACATGTATACTGCTCAAGCATGTGTGTATTCTTTTGTGTCATATATTTTCTGTTATATAATAGTATTTCTATAACTTCTTTTGTTAATTAGGATCAACGTAACAACGTCGCGTTGCTATTTATATATATGTGCACAATACTGATAAATAATTTACCGAATGTCCTTACAGGACAAATTGTAAAGTTTCTTGGAGATTTAAAGAAAAACTTGTAATTAAAAATTCTCTTAATGTACAGCGCACTGTAATACTAACGTCTTGTTGGGGGAAAGGAAGGTGATTGGAAGGGATTTCAGTAATTCGAGGTCTATCGATAACACGTGCACTCCGATTTCCAGGTTCAACGATTTCGATAATCCCAGTCCGTCTGCTTTCGATTCGTTCGATGGCTTTACAATAAGCTATCGCCCGCTCTCCACGGGAAACTATTAATAATCCGCCAGAAATCTTTGGCGTGTTGCCTTGAAGTAAAGTTAAAGAATTTCCGCTGATCTTCGTGATTCCGTTCAACTCTGACATTACACGCACGTTAGGAACAGTGATAGGTACCGATTTTTTTTCTGTCAAAACGTCACTATACTATGACTGATTTAATATTTCTTTTTTATTTCTTAAGGAAACCCTGAATTTATACTATTACTTTTTATAAGGAATTTCAATTTTTTGTTACAAATGATACCCAGATTTTTGGTAAGTAGCATTTTTGTAGGAAAATACAAGTCGACATTTTGTTGGGCAGGTTCTGGAAACAAGTCAGAATAAAATTCGTGACAACTGCTGGAAAGAGTTCGTTTTTCTGGATACTAAAGGATGACATTGACGCACTGGCACATGAAAATATTATTAGGTTACTTCCGGAACCTAGCACTGATCGAAGAGAAAGGTTAATTTTTCGATGGATTTCTTAGGACTAGATTTACATTAATTTTTTGCGTTTTATTTTTCACGTTTTCACTTGTAACTCCGAAATAAATATTAACTTTTTCACAAATGGTTATATTATTCTTTTACCTCTTTTTTAACATTAATTAGATTTGTAAAAGTTATAACAGTGTCAATAATTATAAAAACTCACTTCACTTTTCAATTTTGTCATTTTTTAGGGGGTTTGGCTTGTTTTTTTTGTTCTTTAAAAATGTGATACTCATCTACTTGAAAAGACCTGTCTCAGTGTTTTTCCCCATTATAAAATTGTAATTACTTTGGAAGTTACAAGTAAGAAAAGTCGAAATATCCTCGAAGCGTCGAAACCTCGAAACCCAAGTAAGTTTCGAGAATTCAAAATTCGATTTTTTTTTCGAGATTCAAAACTCCCGAAAGCCAAATAAGAAAAAGTATAAAATCAATGAATAAAGAATCGTTCGCAGTATGTGTCGAGAATTCCTATATTGTTATACTTGTGTTTATATTTTGTTTAACCATGGTCATTAGAGATTTATGCAAATATTTTGTTGACAATATATTCCACTTACAAAACAGAATCCGCACTTCAAGTTTCGAGAGTTTCGAAGCCTTACAAAGTTCCGAATTCGAGTTTCATGAATTTAAAAATTTGATTCGAACCCGCCGCTAGTACCACGAGTCCTATAATTCAAGAATGTTTAAGAAACGGATAAACTGACTGATTTTGTGGAACGTCTTGATTTATTTAGTACAGGGTGCATGTAATCGGAAGCCAACTACATTAAATGCATTGGGCATAATTGAACGCCTCAGCTTTACATAGGAATCGTAGCACCTAACCTTTGCGGTAAGGTCTCCAGTCAGTTATTCTCTTCATTACAGAATCGACGACTCTATTAAAAGCCTTAGTTAAATCTTCCTATCTAAGAATAACTTTCAACCTACTTCCCTTCCCTTTGTCTTCCACTCAGCTTTTAATCATGATTAAAACATCCCCTAGAGCCGTTCCATCTGGCAAAACTACACCTATTGCCCAATTAAAAAAACAGGAACTCCTGAGTACCACGTGATCATCTAACCTTTTCGCAATTTAGCACGTACGACGTATGGACAGCACCGTTCAAAGTACACAGAAGTCGTGTAAGGTGAAAATATAACTTTGCAGGCATACAGTGGAGTTACGTTTGTCTTTATTTATTTTCTAATTTGTAGTACTATTGAAGAAAAAAAACATTTAAACGTGGTAGATAAAATTTTGACAGTTTAGTAGGATATGATGATTTTCAAGCTTTATCACTTATTTGTTAATTTATTATTGTTTCAGTAGTTTCTGATAATTTCTTCGTACTGTTAGAATATCCTCATTGAATTATAGTTCCAAGTGAAAAATGTCCCAGTACCTAATTTTATACTTTTCATACTAAATATTCTTGAATATACGCAAACTTTTCTGGTAATTATATTAATTTTGTTTAAACACAATTAATATGACTACTTTATGTTACCACCTTATTTTTGGTGTATTAACTGTATTTATTCTATATTAATGCGTAATATAAGCATTTAGTAATTGATTATTTTATTAATTAGATAATTAAGCTTCTTATTAATTACGAGTTGTATTAAAGTTTTATACATTTCATAAAATACTGACTGGAACTTTAGTACTGACCTTATTTTATTAAATAATAGTGTCTGCTATAAAAAGTGCGTCTTCTTGAGCGAACATCCTAAAATTACCAGTATTTGTATCTTGTAATGCAATATACTTAGTATATAATAAATGAAGAAAGTACAAAAACTCAATTCTAAATTAAATATCAGCACACAATGAAAATAAAAGGAATTTCTTAAATACCCTATTTGCCTACAATGATAATTGTAAGTTATACAACAGCGTTGAAAGTGCGAAAAGCAATTTTTCCTGATTCTATTAAAAGTATGAAAAATATTCTTAAGACACAAGTGACTTATGTCCACCGTTTATGTAATAGCACGGACAGTAGGCAGTTCTAGGGACAAATAATTAATAAAACGGACGTTAATAATCGAACGACATAGGTCGATAAATTCACTTCATTAATAAAAAGACACTATACAACGAACTTAAAACTGTAGAAAGAGTCAAAGTTCTCGAATACACGAAAGTAAAATCCCGTTTTAATTAAGTATCTGGATTGCCTCATTATACCACGAGCCCAACACTCATTTCATCTCATTAGTGATCGCGTGTATCAGCTCCCGTTAGTGATCGTGTGAAGTCGGGAAGCATCGAATCTATACGCGAAAAAGAAGCTCACTCATAAACGCGTTGCAGCCAGATTTCTTATTTTATATATATTTTTTTTATTCTATTTCATCTCAATTTATGCACTAGAATTTATAACGGTCTAAAATGGAAGAAATCTATACGAGAACATCTAAGAATTTTTAATAAATGAAGTGGTCGTGTTTAATTATGAAGCACGCCGCAATGAAAACTGATAATAAAAAACTTAAAAGTGAAATTTGGAATATTTTACCTATTATTTATTAAGCTGTTCATGATTTCAGGTATTATCAGTTCTGTTACGAGTTTCAAAAGATATAAAGTAATGATAACAGTTTTCGAGATTATAAAATTCACACAAGTCCTGGCAGATTTTAAAAAGTTATAAAACATTGATTAGTTTGATGATTAAAATGTTTAAATTTTTTAAAAAGAAACTACTATTTTTTGTTCTTAAATATTCAGTAATCAAGTTTATTTGTAACGTTTTAATTGTTTAATTGCCTCTGTGGAATTGGATAACTGCAGTTTTTTTTTATTGTATTTTTAACGAAAATTCGCGAGGTATTACAGGGGAAATCAATAACATCAGGATAGCTTCGTCTATTTGTTGGCTGTTTCAAACAAACCTTTGTGTTATTTTTACTAGTATCTCAAAAACTAATTAAGTAAAAGCTTGAAAGGCCAGAAGGAACTCGAGGATCACCCGAAGCATTGGATTTATTCCGCTGGGCATACTCGGTCAACGATTTCCAAGCAGAGAAACGAAACTCGCGACGAAATGAAGGTAAATGAAAGTATAACTCGACCATCGATTTAAAAAAGAAAAAAGGGGGAAGATCGAAATCACGCTTCCTACACCAGTGTGCTCAGTATTCAAAAGTTACACCATTTCCTGAGCATCCGTTAAAAAATATTTCCGTGGCATCAGTGTTACTGCACTTATTTATTTGCATGCCAAAAAACCTCTGTTTATTATAAACAAAATCGAAGAATTTGCAGTAAGGTTTAAAAATTGCTAATGAAAAATTTATTAACTCTATCATTTGTAATCGTCTCGTGTACTTTCGTGAAATATTAACGCGTTAACCATTGTAGCCAGAATAATGTTAAAATAATATAGAGGAATATAATTTATGAAATTATCAGTTGAATATCAGTTTACTGCTACGTGTATAATCGAGAAAATTGAGTTTCTATTTACAGTTATTTCTATTAATATATCCAGACATCATGGTGCTTTTACATTTGTTGCTTTATATATTACCAAACTGTTGACACAATTCGTTCATATTATATTATTTACTCTAAATTGTAAAGTTGTGTAACACAACTTCTTTATCGGAACATTTAAGTTTAACGTTTCTTAAAATAATGGAAATTAAAACAGTTTCGATTCTATGTAGGATAGCTTTTCTCCTTACAGCCACCTTTTTGAAGCATTTTCTGTAAAATTTCCGTAATGAAGCGCTCCAATTAAAAGGAAGTTGTATATAGTTTTCTAAAACGGGATAAATAATGTGATATAAAAAATCTTCTGTTCTAATAATTTACAAATAAGCAGTAATAATTTTTCTCCATCATTCATTATGTAGAATCTGCTAGCGTTAAAGAAACATTTGTACTTTACTTTCTGAGAGCATTTCGAGGTCACTGTGCCTTTTAAATGTAATGTTATTATTTTATTTCATTATCGTAAAAGTATCGGAAATAAACGCGAGTCCAACAAACCCGTTTAAAATAACATACTCAAAGTAGCCTTGAGGTAATCCAAGATTGGAGATTTGCATCTTTCATTCCTACAGACATTTAATCTGTTGTAAAACGATAAATTGATCGCGCAAGTATTCAGTTGTTTTGGTCAATTTCATATTGATGCTATGTCGATAAAAGGCACTGAACAGTTTGATGGTCGCTGCCACGTGTGCGTGATTTCTCAATTAAGAATTCAACTTTATTTCATGTTTAACACCGATGAAACTATTCCATTCAAAGATTTATATTCTATTTGCAATATTCTGTTTTGGCGGCTTTCAAAGGCCAAGGAGTAATTGGGAAATATGCAAAAGACCGGCAGTGGGCGTAAGTTTCTTCGAAAACATGTGTTCGTCAAAGTATTAAGCAATTATCTTTTCGTTATTCAGAGCTTGCTGGACTTGTCTTCTTTTAGACTTTCATGAAATAACAATGTACTGTTACGTTGAAAAAACACAAAGTGATCTTGAAAAGACCATGGTAAACAAAGGACTGTAATATTTCCCCGAAACTATTCGATTCTACATAAAGAATAATAAAGGATTTTCTCAATCCATCGTTTAGCAATATTATCGCGCGATACTTATCTAAAGATACCTTTTATGATAAATAGTACATTGCTGTTGAAGCACTCGTTTCTGAAAAGCGACAACAATTTTCAAATTTTTCCACACATTCTTTACAAATAGAAAACTAAACACAGCCCAGAGAAATGCCTGATATGTACTCCGATTTTTTGAGAAAAGATATGATCAAGAATCATTCGTCCAGCTGAACTTCACAACAAAATTGAGAAACAGTTTGTTATCTATTAGGTTGAGCGGAAAGTTTTTGCGTTCTTCTTTAATTAGATATCACTGCATTACTCATATAGAGTGTTCAAAAATACATGTTTCAGACACATTAAACTTCATCGCGAGTTCTCTAGTACAGATGCATAAATAGTTCTCACATATTACCTTTGGTCTCCAGAAGGTGGTGCATCATCTAATTAAAAAAACTCCCGGTCGGAAGTTTTGAAATCACATTTCATACATCTGAACTTTGACGGCACCTTCTCCATACACTTCGCAAATGTTTTCCACTGTTTCTATGGCTCTAGAGCTACTCCGGAATTCATAAAGTAGTAGGTACGTGTCGGGTATGTACTTTAATAACTGACTTGTCTGTGCGAATTTTAGAACAGACACCAGAGTTGGGCAAAATATTACGAATATACGAACAAATAACGAATAAGCTTCTATTCCCCGCAGGTTGATAGGTTCTTAGGAAAATAAGAATTTATTCGAATAAGATTTTAATCAAGTAATAATTTCCCCAGATAACACGAATAATTTTTATTTGGATAATTATTTATCATTGTATATATGATGAGAACACACTTTTACGAAGCTAAGAGGAAATCAAAACTATGAAGAATTATTCGTAACATTATTGGAATAATTTTATAATAGATATTTAAATAGGTGGATAGAATAGTATGTTACAAATACCGAATAATTATTATTCGGGTAATTATTTTACATAAATATTTATTCGAAACAATTCAAATAATGCCTAACTCTGGAAAAAGCTCAATGGAGCACTCAAAATATAATTTTATTATAACTCCTAAAGCACAAGGCAAAACAAAATATCAAATATCAATTTCATGGTATAATACGCGCTGTAAACTTGCATTAACAAAATTTTGAAAAGAGATTAAAAAATATATATTTGAGGGATTTTTTTCAAAATTTTGATAACGCAAGTTTGCAGCACTTATTGCACCATTAAACTTTTGTTTGAAACTTTTTTTTTCTGTGTCTTCTACTTTAGGAGTTATACGCCAAAAAGTGGGTGTGCCTATTCGACTTTGACGGTAGTTTTCACACCCTTAAGGGTACTAGTCAGTCGTTCCTGTCTAAAATGAAGCATTATTGTTTCAATTAATTAAAAAAAAAAAAAAAGAACAAATTGAAACTGAGACTTGTTCTTTGGCATGAAGTTTATTAACATCATAAGCTTTAAAAAAACATGTTTGTTTAGTCAAAAATATGCATTATATATGACGCTACAGATGGATCATTAAAGAGGCTTTTTAAAAAAGGTTTGTTTTGTTTTGCATTGATAAATCAAAAACTGAGGTTCCAATCGATTCGAAACAAATTCGAGCATCTTCACGAAATGTGTAGTTTCGGACCAGACCTAAATTAATGTTAATGAAAACTCTTATTCTTTATGAAAAGAAAGTAAGACCTCATCTTTTGGGGCTTGGGGGATGGTAAAACCTCATCAATGGGATCTCAATGGGATTTTAGTTTCTTTTCATAAAGAATAAGAGTTTTCATTAACTTTAATTTAGGTCTGGTCTGAAACTACACATTTTGTGAAGATGCTCGAATTTGTTTTGAATCGATTGGAACCTCCGTTTTTGATTTATCAATGCAAAACAAAAGACACATTTTTTTAAAAAGCGACTAATGATCCATTTGTAGCGTCATATATAATGCATATTTTTGACTAAACAAACAAGTTTTTTAAAGTTTATGATGTTAATAAACTTCATGCCAAAGAACAAGTCACAGTTTCAATTTGTTTCTTTGTAATTAATTGTAACAGAAATGCTTAAAGGGTGATTAGGCACGAATGAAACATACCGTTGTTCTTGTCTTGAGTCACTCTATAATCCCACAAAGTTGCGCTCCAATCGGTGAGTGCGCGTTAGCGATGTACCCTTGTAAAGAATTATCTATAATAAGACCTTATAACGGTACCTGCAGAAAAACGCAAAATCTTTCCGTGCAACCCAAAAATAACATCTTAATATATAAAGCAGAAGAAGCTTCTATATGTTTGTGTGTAAAAGTTATTATCCGATTCGACTGAAACCTTTTTTATTTTGAAGATTATTCTTCTGGCCAGGGGGGTGGGGAGGCTAGAAAAAATTACAAAAATGACATTTTTTTTTTAGAAAATAACGACACTTCAAGTTTGAAATCACTTTTCCCTATATTTTTCGTTCTTTCAACGCCTTTGAAAATTATAAATGTTCAATTTTTTGTAATTTTTTCTAGTTCCCCCTAGCCAGAAGTATATTCTTCAAAATAAAAAAAGTTTCAGTCGAATCGGATAATAACTTTTGGAGATACAGGTCCCACCGTTTTGAGAACACTGTTTCGAGAAAAACGCGTTTAAAGTTTTACGTGAGCGCCGAGTGGCCGGTTGTTGCCCATGCATTTGCCGCTACTCAAATGCCTATAACCTCGGGAATTTTACGAATTTCAACAAATCCTTTTAAACACGTATTCTTAAAAGGTTGAACATTCGAAAAATGAAATAAAAAAAAAAATCGACCTTTAGACCGGAAGGTGTCCCCTTAAGGGTGGAGCCCTATTTAGGACGCTAGAAATGAGGTGATTCTTGGGAATTTTTTTTCTAAGAAACTGTTAAGCGAATCTTTTCCAAACTTTCAGGGTATCTTAATTCACATTTAAACAATAGAAATTAATTTTTACGTTGCAAAGTGTTCGGTAGAAGTGGAGACATATAAACACGTTCGTTAGGACTCGCGCGCCGCAGTTGCAAATTGGCGATTGTAATGGTGGCCCCATTTCTTCCCGGAAATAAAAAAACCAAGAATTTTCTTATTTCTAGTATAATTACATTGTCGATGAACCTAACAAACGAAAAAAAAAGTTAAAAGTTGACAAATTGGTGGGACTTGAAAGAAAAAGTTACGATTCTGCCCAAAGATATTTCGTACTATTTATGGAAAAAGAGTTATTCAATTCAATTTATTTATCAATGTCTCAGGTTCATCGACAATGTAATTATACTAGAAATAAGAAAATCCTTGGTTTTTTTATTTCAGGGAAGAAATGGGGCCACCATTACAATCGCCAATTTGCAACTCCGGCGCGCGAGTCTTAACGAACGTCTTCATATATCTCCATTTCTACCGAAGACTTTAAAGCGTAAAAATTAATTTTTATTGTCTGACTGTCAACTAAAATACCCTGAAAGTTTTGAAAAGATCCGTTTAACAGTTTCTTAGAAGAAAAAAATCCCAAGAATCACCTAATTCCTAGCGTCCTAAATAGGGCTCCCCCGTTAAGGGCAAGCTGAAAAGACTCCAGTCCCGAGCGTCATCTTATTTCGAGACAAATCTGTAGTCGTTCAGTTTCGTAAAAGCAATGATGAAAGACACCGATAACCTCCAATCTTACATGTCCTACCTCGGTTGAGAAGCATCGTTCTAATAACCCTGATATAAATCTTCCCGTATTTCGTCTTGGCGACGTGGAACAGAAAGTCCGACACGGCTCCATCCCCCTCGTGGATATCGGTTTCCGCCAAAACTTCCTTCAGAGTCTCGACCCTTTCTTCCGGCGTGCTGTCGTCGTTGGACGCCAGTCTTCTTTCCAGACACTCCACCACACTGAAATCTTCCCAGAACTGCGGCGGCTCCTCTTCCCGTGTCTTCCTCGACGGATCGCGATCCAGGAGGCCGGAAGTGTCCAGCCCCGCGTAAGAGACGTCCAGAGCCAAGCTGTTGAACGTCGGCGGAGTCCGGGGGGAGATCGTTTCCAACCTGAACGGCAGGTTCTCGTAAGTTTTCGATTTCCAGGGCGCCCCTAATCCTCTAGATCCTGCTGGCCGTTCTTTCGCCGCTTCCAAGCCACTTTCATACCACATTCCACGAGCGCCACTCGCGGTCTCTTCCGGCCCCCAAAGGTATTTGTCCGTGGAATATTCTGATGGTCTATCGCGAGTTCCCACGCCGAGATCGAACCAGAGCGGCGCCGAGGCAGTTTTAGCCGACGCTGAGGCTTCGGGACAGGTCGGTCCCGCGAAATTCTCGCTCTTCCTCCATAAAGAGCTTCCTGGTTCAGCGGCGGTGGTTCCCCAAAGACTTTCGCTCGTTCTTGAAACGGTATTACCCTGAGAATGCTCGATTGTTTTCCAAGATGAATCTCCTTGGGAACTCTCCGCCGGTCTATGGAGAAGTTTCGCCGAGTCGAGGATACTTCCTCCCTCGAACCGTTTCGAGCGACTTTCGATCGTCTCCCTCGCAACATTTCCAAGATCCTCAGGCCTTCTCGAAGAACGATCCTGGCTCGCTCGCCCTCCCCATTCTGCCCCCGTGTGTGAAGCCTCGTCCGCCCCCGCGCTCAGTTTCTGGGAGGATTCTCTCGAGCCATGATCGTTGCTCATGTCACCATAATCATCTCTCGATCCTCAGGCGATCGAGATCCTTACCATTCTGCTCGCAAACACACTGCAAAGGTTCTTTCAATTCGACACGCGTTTTCGACGGTGGTTCCTCACTATTTCCTTCCTTTTTTAAAGTTACCATCAAGTGCAAACTATTTCTAAACGACGATTAAATGGGTCAACGATTTCCCCCGCGAATTAATCGCACAGATAGCTTCGGGATGGTATTATTAATTTTAGTTTATGTTTGTAAAACAGCTTCGGTTGGAACCGTATTTCGCAATCTCTCTATCGACGAATGAAAAGAACGCACGTTTATATATCCATTTATCATGGCTAAAAATACCCGCGAGCACTTGCGAGTGTATCGGCGTGCCGTTTGAAGGAGTCGTTTGGATTTCTGTGGCAAAGAATGCGCAATAACACTGATAACAAAACAATCGATCAAAGTATAAAATACGCGCGATCGATGAATCGATAAGGACTTGAAAGTAACGAATCGTTACTGACGATAAGAGTCGCCTGTGTTATCGATCACGTATTTCGTTTCGATATTGCGAACATGTAGTCGCAATTCCTACGCGGGACATAAAACAATAGCTTGCGTGGAATATGCCTGTGACATAATAAAATCTCATCTAAAAACAATTGCTAACTGAGCGACACTGAAATCGAAACGTTGCTAATTATTCTGAGAAGCAGTAACTTCAACTTGATACTTCTTCGAGCTAAAGTTCTTCGGCGAACCGATACTACGGGGTGTCTTCGAATTAATCTGTACTATAGAAGGTGAGCCGCGCAACTTGGATAATTTAAATGTCTTCTGTGACCGCAGGTAGAAAAGTGTTGAACGAAAAAACGAAATGTTAGGAAGAGATAATAACAACACTTTTATTTTTGGATAGAACCATTCGAAACCAGAGATGGGTAACATTTTTATTTAAATAAAATTTCGAATAACGGATAAAAGTTTAAAAAAAGAAATTAATTCGACACATAACGAATAATTTTTTTGGAACTTTTATTGGTTATTCGAAATGTTATTTAAATAAAAATTATGCCTATATCTACAAACGCTCGGCTCGCAATTGCGCCAAGGAAAAAATATCAAGTTGCCAACATTATTATTTTTCTTAAATATCTCGTCAAGTACTGGCTTTTCAATAACTGTACCGTAATACCTTCACAAATTAGCCACTCGAAGCAATTAGGAGATCAAGTTTCCGATCAATTACAGTTGATCGTATGCGTGATTATATATGGTAGTCGTTGTTTGACATGTTCATTTAGATTTTAGATAAAGTATCCTGTTTATTATAGTTCTGTCTTGGGCGTTATGCATGTGGGAACGTGGCTTTATAGTTTAGAGTAGAAGAATGGAGCGGTGGTATTCAACATTCTCTATTCTTTCCAACGGAATACTCCTACTATATCTTTAATCTAGGAATTCTTTGTTGGTCTTGCTCCATCTCGGAGAATGCGATAATAACATATGTACATATATTAATACTTTCTATCAGTTCATATGACGTGCAGATATTTGGTTTGACTCATTCCGTGCAAAGTTTTACAGATCAAAATTTGTGGGCTGAGAATCGCAGTGGAGTAAGTCCAAATTTTGATAATTTTAGATAATAACTGTTTTTAAGTCTTAAACTTAGACTTCATTCTTGACTGAGAAATAAGAACATTTCTCTTAGCACTTAACTAACGGAGCAGAGCGTTTCGAAACATACTGGTGTGAAAAATCAGATATGTATATGTGTTTTTTTTATATTGACCATTTTCAAATTTAGGAGATTAAACCACCCCTCAAAGTTATAAGAATTTTTGGTATCCCCCTCCGATTGCTTTGGTTATTTTTATGTTTTGTAGGATCGAAAAATAAAAAATGTGTCTTTTAATTTTTGCCCATTTGCACGTTTAGGGGGTAAAACCACCCGTCGATGTTTATAAGAGGTACAAAAATTCCTATTGTTTTTCACAGAGGGTGGCCAAATTATTATACTCAAAACATTTTCGTCAATTTTGGGGAGCATTTTAAAATGGATTTAATAAGATTAAAAAAAGATCTTAAATTGGCAATTAAAGGTTCTAAAAGGAATCTTTCTTAGCTCTTCAAAACACTCATGAAAATTTGTCTATGATCATGAGTTCGCAAGTTATAGGTGTTCGAACTGAATAGTACTTTTTTGCTTTGATCGCGAATAACTCGGTCAATGAAAATCATACAACAAAACCAAAATTAACGAAATTAAAAAGAAATGTCTGCTCTATAAGAGCTCTTTGTTGGATTTACCGGAAAAAAAAAATTTGGCCCGTGCATACGTTCAAACTAGGCAAAAAATTCTGAAACTTCTTTTCCCGCGCTTCATCTTGATAAAACAGTATCATAATGGATCAAAAAAATTGAGTCCTTGTTTCAAAAACTAGAAACATCAAGCGTTAAAATACGTTTTTTAAATATTTTTTGCGACCATTTTTGCAGCCATTCCATCGCTTAAACTTACAAAATCTCAAACGTTTTTGTTTCAGTATAATAATTTGGCCACCCACTGTACATATTTATGATGGCAGTATTTTAAGCTCTTAGATGTGTTCCTACAACATATACCTAGATTTTTTTATAACAGTAAACGCGAAACATCATGCGAGTGACTTACACCACTATGAATCTCGGCCCCCCAATTATCTATTCATGAAATAATTCTCTGCCTGCTACCTAGTAATTACAACTGAATTAAACTAATCAACGAACGCAAGAATAAGGAAACTGTTCTTGTATCGGAAACGCAAGTATTCCGATCGACAGTTTTCGAAATGCAAACTTTCTATGCGTTCAGCGTCGAACTAAAGCATTGTGAACCACTCTCTGAACAAGTGAGAAACAATGTATGTCGCTGAATTTTCGTGCCTTCCAATTAATTATATGCATTAATCGCGTTAGAAGAAGGGAAGGCAATAAATTGCTGTGAAAGAGTTCGAATGGAGTTTCGAAAACAATAAGTCATTATACCTGGCATTTTCTCCCGGGCACCTTTTAATTCCGAGATTACCTTCTATGAGAAAGCGCTGAACCGCATGAGAGGAAACGCGTCTAAAGAATTACACGGTTTTTCTTTAACGAGGGTGGCTTAATTGATCACCTAACGATTATTACGTAAGTCTTCGAGGAAACCTTAGGAGCACTGAGCAGACAGAACCCGAGCAGCGTGTGTCTGATTCCGGCCGGTGGATCGTGCCGAGAGGCATCTGAGGAATGTTCCATGTGAATGTTGCCTTGGTTCTGAATGGTTGGGAAAGAAAAAGGACGGCCGTTCAGTTCTAAATGTTTCTCGAACTTTTACTCCGATGTCTAATAAGAATATATAAGGGCATGTATGGGATTTAATTTTGTTCTCTAATCTTTATTATACTGTCGTTATGTTAATATAAATTTTCAATTAACTCAAGAATTTTAGGACTTCTTAATTTAAATTATTAGAACGTAATGATATTTATAAATAAAGCGGTGATAATATTGTTCAGTTATAGTGAAAGAAAAACGACAGAGTTCTGTATCGTGAGATCTTCGTCATTAAACTACATAGGAGTGTTCACAAAAAACCGTACGGTAATACATAAAATAATCGGAGCGCAGGAATATCCGTCGATTAACGCCAGTTAGAGCGTCTTGTGTTTCTACTGATGCTCTTGAATCACGAAAACGACCTCCATAGTCGCGAACCATCCAAACAAATTGCATAATTATTAAAGACTTATTAAGAACAGATTCGCTCGATGCACCCGCCGAGAAGTCAACAATTTATTTTCTCAATTACGACGAAAAAAGCAAAAATAAAATAAATTCAGAAATAGAAATTTAAAACAAAAAACGCCGACGGTAGTGAAAAATAACGAATTTACTCAAAATCGGTAACGCTAACGTGACATATTCTACTATTTGATTAATAAATGCATAACTAGGTTATCAAATAAATAATGCATGGATGCATATATTGAAATTACGTTTAAGATATATTTATAAATAAATCGTAGGTGTTTAATTTTCCCATTGAGTTTTATATGTTAAAACCTTCTATTGAGAGATTCTGGATTGAAACCTAGCAACTCCTAAACACGATTTCGTATCGTGCCTAAACAGAACAAGGTTGAAATTCGCCAGCCTGTTATCAGTCACTTGTTTACGAAGGTTTATCTCAAGAGACGCGATGAAAAACTTACACAAGACTCGCGAATATCGTTCGGAATTTTCTAATTGCGTAAAATTTGCTTAAAAAATCCAACGACAACTACTTCAATCGTAATCCGAAATAATCGGAATGAAAAGAAATTGAAGTGGCTACTTTCAGTTTAAACAATCGTGATTGTTTGTGAAAATAATCGCCCGTTTAATGTAATTATTATTAACAGCGGTAACACTAAAATCTCGGTACTATTGCACGCATAGAATTCGTAATGTTTTATTCAAAAGATTTGAAAAATGTCGCATTTTCTCGTACCTAACCTAACTTATAGTGCACGCGTGCCTTCAAAACGTATAATATTTTAAATGCCTCAAACCACTGTTCAACTGTAATTTAGAAAGCAGTATATTTTAATATAACAACGGTAATTAATTGATGTAAAAGAGATACAATTCACTTCAGTTGAATAACGAAATAAAAACGTTACTTTAGAAAGTCACCCTAACCTAACCTACATAAAGACGTCAAGTTTTCAAAATAACTCGATGTTTTCCGATTTGGTGGCTGTTGTGCCTTTCTTCTTGCTCCAAATAAAGAAATACCACGTTTGAGGCTTTAAATCAGGATTCCAACACAGATATTTTTGCACCGCGAATACTTTAGTACAGAGTGAGCAAGAACGACCCTGCACTTCCAGTTTAGGAGGCATTAATCGAATTCGTCAATGTGAATGCCTGCATTCCACATTCGCTGTGACATTATTTACAACGAAACGTCAAGGAAGTTCAACTTTAATCTCCACTCCTTAATTCACGTACCAGACAGGCTAACGTTTTGGAATTTCCGGCAGGCTGTTAATTCGCGAGAAATATCGTTGACCCGTTTCGAATTACATCGACGTATTAGAAATACTGCAAATGCTCCGACGTGATCGAGAAACAAATTATGCGTATAGGTACAAAATTACCGATAGACGTCATTAACCGAAACGTGCCCGAAAAGAAAGCGCACTAAAACATCGATTCACTTTTATCTGTCATTTCACGGTGCTTAATTCACAAAACGATCATTTCCTTTAATAAACACAACACTTCGGGAAAGTTCGTTGATCTCCATGCGAAAGGATTAAAGAGCCTTTTTTATGCTGTAACGATAGAAATAGCCGCGTAATGTCCTACCACCGTGAAGGACGAGCGGCGACTGAACTGCACGATGGAAGCTCCAGAAGCAGTGCCGGGTCGAGCGCTCTGATTGGTCAACAGCTCTTCCGGGCAACGGCTATGATTGGGCGGTCAACAAAAACGCGCCTAATTAAACGCGACTTGTTATCAATGACGCGTGAAATGTTACTTTAAATAAAGAATGAGTACTTGCCGCAAATGGTTCATAAACACTGTCGCGGCAAAATGTTTCCTTTTTCCTTATCTTTTCTCAAAAAAATCATTTACCGTGGTCCCTTACATAAGTTAAGGTATTAACATAAACAAATATAGGTATGACAGAAACTACGCGGAAATTACTCGTAAATTATTTTATAATAATTAGCGTCCGTTAATTCGGATGAAAATTAGTTCAAGGTGTACCTATGAGAAATGTACATACGAATTTGTCAATAAAATTATACATATCGAAAAACAAATTTTCTCCCGGGAATGGTAGGTCATTGCTTTCGACGTGTTTATGATTATAATCACTTTAGCAGGATACATGGAAAATGAGGGTACCTGGAAAATGTTTTCACGTACGAATTACTAAATAGACCAATTCGCTTGTATAAGGAAATCGTTAGATCCTACAAAATTCATGGAGCAGATTATGTAGCATATGAAATTAATATCTGTAGAACATAATATTTAAGTTCCAAGTTATGATACAACGTCTAATTCTCTTCAAATGATACATAGCGTTAGAGTGTGCACGAAAAGTTTGAAGTTTAAAAATGTTTAGAGTTTTACGATTTAAAGAATTTAGTGTGATACATGAACACTGGAATATTGAGTGTCAATGAAGACTTTTAGACGTTTTCTTAAATACCACACCTACATATTTGTCTGATTACAAGAAAATCATATTATTATGCAATAGTATGATGATTAATAATGATGTCACGTGATCGATAACATGTATGTTAATAATTTAATTTGCAAGAGAACACCAGTAGCTTCAAAATAATACGGTAAATATACAAAATAATTTTTCCTTCTAACTAAAAAGCAGTTTTTAGAATGAAATACTGTACTAAATGTGAGATAGTTGAATAAGAATATTTTTCTAGTTGATAATCATTATAACACCAAGCAAACTGTATTTCAGACAAATGTTCTGTTTCTGAAAATAATAATAGAGTTCTATAGACATTATTAAATTAAAAAAAGTTAATTTCCTGTACATTCTCTTGTATTGATAGCTGATTTAGAAAAAATAAATAAATTGAGATGGAAGGAAGTGGACTTTTCGAAAATATGAGTTTTTTTTTAACTATACTGTCAGAATAATTATATAATATTCGTTAAGTACAGAATATATTTATTTAAACTCTTTTAATATTTCTTATAGTCAGTGAAATACTTATGTGATGTGATTATAAAGAATTTAATCCAATTTAGAGTGATCCATTTCAAAAACTCTTTTTTTTGCCAAAATATTAAAACATTTAGCAGGCATAACATGTGTCATCAAAGTCTGATTTTATGAGTCACTCGTGATCTTTTGTTGGCGTAGTGTAGTTTTAAACCACCTATCTACAGGGTGTTCACAAATTCGTAGTATAGACTTTGTACGTGTGTGGTATTTATATATGTAAATATAAGAACATTAACCGGTTAACTGTCAACGTATCATATATGATCAAACAAAAATCTGGCCAATTCTGTCAATGTATCATATATGATCAAATGGAATAACTTTTTTGATTTACAAAAGATTTTAATCAAACTTGGTATGTAATGGTTTTTGGGGCCGCTGAATCTGAATTTGGCATCGGAATTGTAAAATTCAATATGGCAGACTCAAAATGGCCGAACCAAATTGGCTGACAAACATTAAAATACTATCGGGATATAGAAAAATTGTATATAGGGGTTTTTGGGGTCGCTGAATCTGAATTTGGCATCGGAATTGTAAAATTCAATATGGCAGACTCAAAATGGCTGCCAAATATTAAAATACTATCGGGATATAGAAAAATTGTATATAGGGGTTTTTGGGGTCGCTGAATCTGAATTTGGCATTGGAATTGTAAAATTCAATATGGCAGACTCAAAATGGCCGAACCAAAATGGCTGCCAAATATTAATATACTATCGGGATATAGAAAAATTGTATATAGGGGTTTTTGGGGTCGCTGAATCTGAATTTGGCATTGGAATTGTAAAATTCAATATGGCAGACTCAAAATGGCTGCCAAATATTAAAATACTATCGGGATATAGAAAAATTGTATATAGGGGTTTTTGGGGTCGCTGAATCTGAATTTGGCATTGGAATTGTAAAATTCAATATGGCAGACTCAAAATGGCCGAACCAAAATGGCTGCCAAATATTAATATACTATCGGGATATAGAAAAATTGTATATAGGGGTTTTTGGGGTCGCTGAATCTGAATTTGGCATTGGAATTTTAAATTTCAATATGGCAGACTCAATATGGCCGAACCAAAATGACTAGCGAATTGTTGGGATTTGTCTAAATTATTCGTACTGTATTCAATTTCATAAGTAAACTCTTACTCCTGTAGTTAGCTGGTGAAAATTTCACGACCCCAGAGTGTACCGACGAGAAAAGAATTGACAAACTCACCCCTAAATTCTATTTTTTAAGGGTTGGGGGTGTCAGATGAAAAAAATTACCCCCGGAATCGGTTCAGCGATTCAAAAAACCCCTGTATACCAAATTTTGTGTGATTCACTTAATTTTTCGATGTTACCAGTTTGGGCCCGAATAATGAAAAGGACCGTGCCAGTTAACCGGTTAATATTTTATTGTGAGAACAACTATAAAACATTTCGTTTTACTATTCTGTGTTAACATAATATTTAAAATGAATTCATACAATAAATTGAGTAATATTGTCCAAAAATTGGACAACCTTGTGTTTCTGAGTCTGTGCCATCCTGAATTAAGAAACTTGCTTTATTTCACGCATTGAAACGAGAACAAGACTTATCGAATAAATAAAAGTATTTGTATAATTTAATTATTATACGTGTGCCATAATAATTAAAGAATATCTGCGGATATTCTGCTTATTTATAATTATCCATGTAAAAAAACAGTAATCTAGATCAGGGTTGACTAACTGGTAGCTCGCGGGCCACCTCCGCCTTGCTGCCGCGCTGAACGGCCCCCTCCATACCTACCAGACTCTGACGATCGCGGTCGAAAAGAGAAGGAAAGAAGGAGGAATCCACTGCGATCTTCAGAGTCTCGTAGGTATGGAAGGGGGCCGTTCAGCGTGGCAGCAACGCGGAGGCAGTGATGCCAGATCGGGGACGGGTTCCCTCGAGAATTTCCCCCACCTCGCATGCACACTATGCACCAATCACGTGCGTGTAGATCACATACGCGACTCCTGCATAGTGTGCATGCGAGGTGGGGGAAATTTTCGAGGGAACCCGTCCCCGATCTGGTATCACTGCGCGGAGGTGCCCCCGGTGACTCGCGAGCCACCAGTTAGTCAACCCTGATCTAGATGTTAAATTTTAGAATATAGTCTGCTGTTGGTGGTCCAACAGGAAAAGTATGAAATTAAGTTCTTTCAAGAAAACCTACTTTTGAAAACAAAATTGCTCCGAAAATCCATGAGATATATGTATGTACCGGACTAAAAATTAAATGATGCAAATCTTGCTAATGATCGAACCTGGTTTATTTGCATTCACAAATAATATCAATAACCGGAATTTTATTTCAAATCAGTAAATTTTGAGTATTAAAAATGTGTTATATAGCGATTTTCGTAATTTAGTTTGCAAAGCAGAGTTGTGCACGCAGCAAAACACACGCCTGATTTCAAGTAGTTTCTTCCAAAGTTGATCTGATGGAGTTTCGAAGTCGTTTCTCTCAAAGACGATAGTTCATTTGTGCAAACTTTAGTTTGCTCTTTCTACTCAATTTTTCATGAGGAGTTACTACCTTCACGGTGAAAACTGATATCAAATCATCATGTTACGTACGATAGTCGTCACCGAGGGATTATTAAGGGTTCAAGGGTTATAAAGGGACTAAAATTTGGAGTTTCATTGGTTTTAGATATTCATTTACAGGATTTATTCGCTAAGAGCTCGTGACTCGGAACCGGCAGTGAGGTGGCGCGATTCCGAGCGATCGTCTCTCGCTTCTTTCTTGCCGAAAGCGAGAGCGAGTTTAAACGCTCATGCCCAACGCACACGCAAAGGGCGGAGTACACTACGCACTCGTTATAAGCCCGGATCTACCATGCGTTGTACGCCCGGCGATTATCCCCACCATTTTTTGGAATCCTTCGGACGAGAGTAAGAGAACTCGAGAACGAGCGAGAGGCTCTTTCGTTTCCTCTTGCTCGCTCTTGGGTTTTCTCACTCGCGCCATTGGCCGCGCGGAAGAGTCAGGCTTATAACGAGTGCGTAGTGTATCAGGCGTACGAAAATTCTTAAGCATAAGGGTATTATACTGCATATTCCGTTAATTTTCGCAACTAATAATAACGGTTCATATAGCTTTTTAACCGACTTCAAAAAAGAGGAGGTTATTGATTCGACCCGTTTGTATTTTTTTTCTATGTTTGTCCCCGCATAACTCCTCAGCAGATGGGCCGATTTTAATGATCTTTTTTTTTATTCGAAAGAGGGCGATATCCCGGTGGTCCCATCCTATTGGCCCAATATTTTGTCAGTTCTGTTTAATAATAAAGACTATTGTCACCTAATTATTATTATTTTATGTACGTACGCGCATATCTCCTCAGCATGGTGTGTCAATATATATAAAACTAAAAAGATAAAAAAAAATTAAAACCGACTTCAAAAAAAAAATTCCACTAAAAAGTACAAAATAATTTTTTCCCTTATTTAATCTACGACTCTCATATTTTTTAAGTCGGCGCCAGGTTTACACAGTGCAAATGATGAGGCACCGACTTAAAAAATATGAGAGTCATAGATTAAATAAGGGAAAAAATTATTTTGTACTTTTTAGTGCAATTTTATTTTTTTGAAGCCGGTTTTAATTTTTTTTAAAAAAATTGTATAGTTGCAAAGTTCCTTCCTGCATCTAACGCTATATAAATCATCTCTCTATCTCTTTCCGTTTGCGAGCAGTAGCGGCGAAAGAAGATTGCACTTTTTCGTGACATCCAATCCTCAAATTTACCTCGCATAGCCGTTGCGTATCTGGTGCGGGGAAAGATTTAGTTTTACATAAAAAACGGAGCGAGGCAAAGTATTAACACGTCGTCTGTCTCGTACCGTTCCTCGCTCGTTTTCAACTCGCTCTCGCCTGCGCAGGACAGGTGGTGACCCAGAAGTGGTGGGGATAGCGCCGAGCTCTCAACGCGTAGGCCTCACCGAGCTCTTAGTGAATATGTGTATACTGTATTAACTATATAATTCAGTTAAGACGCACGCAGATTTTAAATTGTAAAACTCGTGACAAGGTGTGGTCCGTGCTCGAAACTTACCTTTTGTCACTTTCACTGACAGAAATGTATACACAAACCGAATTAGTCACGAGAGAAAAAACAACTGTATATCTTTGTTATATTTGGAAATACAGAAAAATATACAGGCTTTTAAAAGAAGAGTTTCGTTTCAATTTAATTTTTAAATCTTCTTAAACTGATTTAAGCACATTCGTAATTGTCAACAAATAATATATACAAAAAAATTCAAGATACAAGTTGGAAATTTTGCGGAAATGAACAAAACTTTATGAAACAGTATTCCGGCAAACATTTGAACGCCTAACTTCGGGGAATATTATCGCGAATTTACGATAACAGGTGAACGATAAATGCAGACTTTTATTGTTGCAAACACCGCTTTGTCAGTTGAAGAAAATAGATTGGCTATAACATCTGCAAACATGATTTATGATCAAGATAAACGAAATTCGTAGTTTCCCTCTGAGGTTTTAAGACGAAATGCTCGCGACTTAATACTAAACAATAGTTTCTTAGTCATACTTTTATCTTTATCGATGTGCGGTAATTGGAAAAAATAACACTGAAGTAAGTAAATCAGGTTTGAAAATATTCCAAGAGTTAATGTTACGTGCAAACGACATAACTTTAAAATTGTTAAAACCTTACATAAACCCACAATCACGTTCCTAACTTAAAACCTTCCTCACTAAATTGGTAGTCTCTTTCACCATTGACTTTCACAGAATTTGGAACACGGTATTAAAGTATTAAAGACTGTAGAGAGAAGATGTAATCTGCGTGGATTCGATAGCAGGATTAAATGAGCAATACTTACCCAAATCGAATGGCATATATCTACATACAGGTGGCAAATAAAATATAGGTACAAATTCCGTATGTCGATAGAATCCGTTGAAAGGACAAAAAAGATCTTCTAAAACGTATAGTTAGGCACTAATATTTGGCAAGTCTATTGCTCTTGTACCAGATGTATTAAATCAGTAATATTAAGCAGCTCAAAAATATATCAAACAAAAATATATCAAACATGCTTGTTGGCAGGTAAAGAAACTCCATTCTTGCACACGTTTGAACTTTATTGAGAAAGCACACAGAAGTTTGCCTTCCAATCAAAAGTATTGTTTGATCTAAAAGCAAGAAAGGAAACTGGATATCTACAAAACCAGTAGTCTCCAGACACACCTTTATTAAGAACTTTATCAACCCATTCAAATGAGTTATATCAATCCTTAAAGTCTGTACCTATAGATTATTTACAGCCAATGTAATTTCATGTATATGCACAGATACAAGAGAAAACAAACAATAACAAAAACAAATACAGACAGTTACTTACTAAAGTAGT
This sequence comes from Andrena bucephala, assembly GCA_947577245.1. Classification (NCBI taxonomy): domain Eukaryota; kingdom Metazoa; phylum Arthropoda; class Insecta; order Hymenoptera; family Andrenidae; genus Andrena; species Andrena bucephala. The sequence goes on from OX387715.1 coordinate 117,020,199, forward strand.
TAAGAGTCTCCCGGATCTGGTCCGGTGACAATTTCAAGTCAACGTCAACTGATTTTAGTGCCGGTGACGGAATAAACCAATCAGAGTTCTCGTATCCTAAATCCAACAAACAAGTCATGTTACTCAACTATTAGTATCTGTCCCTAAAGAGTGAAGTGTAGCATAATTACACACGGAGGACAACTATAATAAACAAGAGGATGAAGAAAGTTTATACTTCGTTTCAAAAGATTTTCATTCTGCTTCATACAGCTACTCACAAAAGTTTATTTTACATATTAAATCGACTTCAAAGTAAGAATTCGTAATTCTAATTCACATCAATTTAAATCTTAAAAAAAGTATTATTATCTGTAGAAATAGCAAAGATTGTGCAAACAAAGTGTTCACCCAAATTGAATATTTAATTTATATAAACGTAATTACAATAAGTTAATATTTCTGTGATTTTATATTATCAGCTTTAATCTATTTAATTTATCTTGTTCTATTCTTCTAGAATTTTTTTTCAGGTTTTCTTTGATAGGTGGAACTTATAATGGATAATTCTGAATTTAACATTACGTAAATAAGTAAAATATGTTGTATGGATGAGATGGGCGGATACTTTTGTGAGTAACTATATATCATATAAATCAATTCTACTTTTATCAACGACGTTTATGTAATCCTCTGTGATTTGCATGCCTCGTGAACAACATGGCGTTTTTAGTCATTGCGCAATCAAAGTATTGATGTTATTTTTCACGAAAAATAAAAATAATTTAATTCTTTCATTCTTTGTCGTGAAATTATGTAGGATGTTTCGTGTACATTAATTATAGCCGTAGAATTTTCATTGCTTTTAAATGTATAAAAAAAAAGATGTAAGAAATAAGTTATTTGTTTCGAAGGAATAAATATTATGATCGATGAATAATTTTTCTCAAGGTCTATTTCTTCAATTTCTTTCTTAAAACGTCAAACACATCACCGTTATTATTAGCTTCCTGTGAATGGTGTGCTGACTTTCAGATGATCCTGATTAATTAAAGAACCACGATAGTTTGAGATAAATTAGAAAAATTCAAAGTGTATACATCTCAACGTAAAACCTTTATTTAAAAAAAGTGGATCACACACCACGTTTTTAGATTTCTTCATACGGAGACACAGAAGGAATCCAACCTACAATGTTACCCTCATATCATTAGAAGTGGTCAAGGAAAAGTTTGCTGTGCATCTACTGCAACCGTTAGAGATAATTGGAAAGGCAAAGAAATCATTCTCTCACCGTATCTGAGAACGGATCGAAATTAATGAAGACAATTTAGAAGAGATCTCAAATAAACATTTAACACGGAAGTGCATACATTTATGCACTTCTTGAAATCTCAAAAGAAGAAGCCTTGAGAAGAAAGGTTAATTATCATATTATTTATGATTATGAAGTTACACCAGGTTGAAGACGTAAAATATTTATGGCTGTTTGATAAGTTATTGCAGTGGGACTACATTTACGTAGCGTTTCCTTTTATTACATAAATGTGCATTGTTTTTAGAGTATATCAATATTTCTATTTTTTACAAAAAGTTGAATTTTTTTCGAGATGGCAGCTGTTTGGAGATTTATGCTTTTTATGAGTTCTGTGTTCCACAAATACGAAATTGAAATTCCAAGAACGATTCTTAATATGTAAGATTTTCTGGAAAATTTTTAAAAATCATAACAGCGGCAGTTAAAATATTTCTACCACTTCTCAAGCACAAGTGACGACTGATTTTTGTAGATAAATTTTATCAAGATTCATTAAAATGCTCATATGGCTACCATCTACAAGAGTTTGGAAAATGTGATTTCCAATAGCATTTTACTTGCAGCCTGTGATAGAAATACGTGTCTCGTCGATGTCTCGAGCAATATCAGCAGTCTTGGGACCAATAATTATGTCCGTAACGTCCATGATCCGCAGTGCACTGCTGAATCTTTCATTAAGTATGTAAGAAGTAATATATCCGCTGAACAAGATCTTGCAAAAGACTTGCATCTTTACTAAAATTTTCATATATAGAATCACTGAGATGATAGGATCCAAAGCTGTTAATACCGATACACTATCAGCATCTCACTTACATTTATGCTGCTTTCTTTATATTATTTAAAGATTGACAATTATCCATAATTGCCAGTTTATAAAAAGCACTAACGATAAGTTCATCAAGCAATTTGTCTGTAAGCTTCCCTTTCCCACCGCGAGGTTTATTATATTTCTTCGCTTGTGAAAGTTTTGGACTCATACATTTTTGCACAGGATAATATCGCTTCTTAGAAAACGTAAATTTTGATTTTTTTCATTGTGAGTATTTTCATTGTGTAAAACGGCACATTTCTAACGTCATTAGTTTCACACCAGAAAACAGGCAAATCGGATGATCAGTATTCAACTAATTAGTCAAATGCAAATTTTAAACTGCTTTGCCTGTAAAATTTACAGTTTTTGAGTTACGCCGCGATCAAGGGATTAGGATTAATGGATATTATTAATGGATATTTAAATGCGGACATCAACGTAGGACTAATCGTCGGTTATTTGTATGATTTCAATGCAGCGATTTATGAGAAAACCTCGTTTCTTGATTTCTTTAAACATTCAACCTGGTGTAATTAATCTTAATTAGAACAAATAGCTTTCTCAGTCATTTTTCGGTACCTCGAAAAGCAACGCCAATGTTATTGTAACAGAGACAAACGAGACACGCAGTAGTTTAAGGGGGGCACCACGGTAATGGTCCGAGATGTAAAGGTGTCTTTGGAAATTTATTAAAAACAAACTACGTAACAAATCTTTTTTAAACTTTCACGGGAGTTTTTAATAGATATTTAAGTTATACAAATATCTTTATTTAAAGTAGATTTATAAGCTGTACAGGACCAGTAACTCGGGGCTGTAAAAAAATTTCCGCTGCCATCGTTGACAGTTTTCCGACGAAACGGTTTTCCGGAAATGAAAAACCAAAAAGTTTTAGAAACTATATGCGCATGGCTGTGGCACGACGGGTTCGATTTTTGAAATTTTGAAAAATGACAAAATCGCGATCCTCTGAAAAAATTGTGAAATTTGGTTCCACTCAATCAACCTCTTTCGTTGAAATAGAAATAGATGGAAACGACCAATCAAAAAATTAATTCGGCAGAAAACTGCCAACCTGATTTTTTGCAGCGCAAAATTACTGGTCCTGAACAGCTTGTGAACCTGCTTTAAATAAATTTAAAAAAAGATATTCGTATAACTTAAATATCCAATAAAAAGTCCTGAAAGTTTAAAAAAGGTGCATTGCGTAGTTTGTATTTAATAAATTTCCAAAGATACCTTCTTTTCGGGCCATTACCGTGGTGTCCCTCCTTAAATGTATAAAGTAAAAATTATATGGATTATGAGCGTTCTATATTGAACTTTTGAGCGTGGTCAGTGACTTTTTCATCGTGGATTTACCTTGGAATTCGGTGAGAGTATCGGCTCGCAGACGGTACCTAGGTATTTGTTCCTCTAACAGACTGATGATCTCGACTTCCGGTAGTTCACCTCCGCTGCAGACCTCTACAATAAATTAGTGTCGTTTATATATTTCCATTTCAGCACTTTATCTAAATTAGAAATTTGCCCAGCGAATATATTTTTTTTGTAAATACCCTGCTATGAATATTTTCCCACGTTCAATTGCAATAAACAATTCCTCGAAACATCCTTAACGCTAAATATTTCCTCCTCGATGCTATTTCTTAATACGCTTACTCCACGCTAAGCTTTCACTGGCGTATAAAAATTATAATGTGTAATGAGAGATCATGCATCATTCTGCATAATGTAACTTGCTTTATTTACCGCAATCGGCAAACGTTTCTCGACAAATAGAAATTACCTTGCAGTAAATCGCGATTAATAAATGTTTCTAATCACGAACATACATGTACACCCGGAAATCTACGCTTCAGACGATCTTTATGTTATGACACATTTATAAAATAATCTTCAACATCGTTTCCCTTCGATAATGGCGCGATTATGCAGCTCGAAAGTGACTATTTTCTATACGAGCACTCGATTTCTCATACTACGGTCACCGAACCGTGATGCACATGCTTACAGGGGCTAGATCTATTATGTGTGACGTGTGAAATAGTGTTTCTCAAATTCTTCCTCCTGCAGATCGTTTGGATAATGGTGTAGGGGATTATCCGTTGGTAAAGCGGGGACTCAATGGCAATGGATAATCAGAGGTAAACACCTTCATTATAGCACGAATCTTTTTTTTCCTTTAAATTTGATAAGGGTATTCATGATCCACTAGGAGGACTTTAATTCCCTGTGGGCGATCTGTGTTTATGAGAGACACTGGTGTAATCGATTTTGCTGGACGTTGTCAAGCTAAATTAACTGGAAACACGAAGCCACTTGCACCGACACTCAATCTGATCGACAGCTATGTCCGCCGACAATGATACACCTAATTAATTGAGGGCGCAATTTATTTAACTCCTTTTTATTTTGCAAATGCCAAACGATTTTTGCTAAGCATTATATAATCGGTAAATTAAAGAGGCAATCGCGACGTGTTTCTCAGAAAATTTGTTTTCTAAAATAGTTCAGAAATTTAAACATTAACGACCCAAGTATATTATGAGTCAATCAATCATATAAAGGAACAATTTTCCGTTCAATGATTTGTTAAAATGAAAATGTCAACTTTTAGTAGATTGGAGGAGTTAAGTTTTAATAGATTTTATTGAAGTTTATTGATTTTGACTGATATAAAATTAGTGAAGAATTAAATATTTCAGTTTTGATTTCGAAGTAGGGATGCATACAGTCATCAAACATTTTCTTGTGCAGATAATACAGTTGATTCATTATTGCTACAAAAAGTTGTAGTCAACATTTTTGTAGAGGATGGGTATTATTAATGAATGATCCTTGTGGAATCAGTGCAAAGGATGAGAATTTTAATTTTCTGCTGCAGATAACGCTCGAAAATTAAACGTATTAAAATTAAAATCTTTTTACACATGCTTATATAAATAATTCTTTTACAAATAATTTCTGTTTAGTAGTTTAGGATTCGTTAGAATTCTATATACGATGAACATAAAGATAAATAGGACGGGGGCAAGAGGTCATTACATTTCTTTTTTATGGAATAGCATATAAACTTTTGTGAATAGTCCTTTGCAGAACAATATTTATTAATATTTAACAACATTTTTCCTATATTTCGCGCAATTAAAGCTAAAATGTGAATATGAAAAAGAACACAGGTCACTGTGAACACTAAATAGTTTAGTGCAAATTAAAAACCATTTTATAAAATACTTAAAATTTCCCAAAATGTAACATAGAGTGACGTTATTAGGGTTTTTCAAAACAATGTTGAATAAATTCATGTTTCTACCCTTGTTACATTTTTTTAATTATATTATATCCCTGCTTTTAAAAGAATTATTAACCCTTCGTTGACACACCTATTTTTTCGATCAACTTCAACATACTGGGTGGCTCACAACCCAAGCAATTTTTTATTTCTAGAATGTATTCCAATAGTTTTTGGATTGAAATTTTATCACAGTTTATGTAAAAAAAAAATCTAGATTACCACGTGTCGAGAAAATACGAAAAAAATCTTCAAAAATTTTTACAAATTCTATAACATACAAATTTCAATATTAGAAGCTAAAAATCTACAGAGTTGTGTTTCACATGTAATATTTTGAGAAAGAAAATAGCTCGTACGTCGGCTTTGGAAAAAAGGTATTCATTTTGCATATAAAAGGTAGGTTGGTTATTCCGGTAATTGAAAAAACAAAACATACAGGATATTTTACGTATTGAAAAAGGTACAAAGCGTCAAAATTAGCTTATGGGTGACTCCCACACAGAGTGTCAACGAAGGGTTAAAACATGTAACATGGAATTCCATTTAAAAAGATGAAAAATAGCGTCTGTTATATAAAGAGTGTCACTGAACCTAAAAATATTCGAAAAATATTTTGTGCTTACACCTATTTCCCAGGTAAACAAATTATGCCACTCTAAATGGCCCACCCTGTATATATATTGATCGGCGTTACATGTGCTGCCACACGACAGGTGTCGCATCAAATAAGAAGCTAGTATCTCAGGCGGTAATAAAACTACATTCGATAAAACAGGATTTTTCAAACCGTGCACCCACCGCGGGTTGCGAATAAATTATACATCAGTCTTTCAAATTTAAATATACCATTATATGTGTTGGTGTCCACCAACATTACAGAACATCGAGGTGGTTGCTATTACATGAAAGGTTATTTCAAGTACAATTCTACTTTCATTTTACCGGCTTCAATAAAATAAGCTGTATGCAAAGTAGCTTCAGGCTATGATTCATTGTATAATGCAATAAATTGCTGAGTTCAAGGTTGCAAGATTGTTATTTAATTACAATACAGTGTAATCCAATACAGGTGACGAAAAAAACTTGGGAAACACTGGTGGAAATAACACTGCGATTCTTACAAAACGAAGGAGTTAACAAAACGAATATACGTTTATATAAATATGTTGCAAAACAAATCGTACCATCTCTCCACTTGCTAAGAATGCTTTCCCTTTTTTCAAGAATCTTTTTAAGCCTCGCAGGGCCAGCTGGCCGATTTGCTGCACCACTGCCGAGGTGCATAATCCTTTTTTCCTCGCTAATAGTCTCTATTCATCTTTACCCCGCTTTTTGTAAACAACTCTTCGCACACAACCACTTGAAAATTCAATTATTTTATAGACCCGTTAACACACACATATTATATTTACAATTTAATCCCAATGATAGCATTCCTTCATATTCTCAAGCATTCCAAAAAATGTGTTTGATTTGAAAAAAAGGCAAATTTGTCGTTTGCTTGTCACCTCCTTTTATATAACAATTTGCAAATGAAATACAAAACTGCTCGGTAAAGGTGGTGTATTTAATTGTTAATAAAATGTAGGATTCTATAATCGTCCACTAGAAACATGCATGCAGTAAGAAAAATGTACAATTCTGACTTTTCTTTGCGCTCGAAGAAAGGGGAATTAAAGCAACATGTGTAACACTAACATAATCAATTTTTTTTTAGAGATATTAAGAAATTTTAAATGACAACGTTCGTGTCGTATTTAGCAACGGGGTGATTGCACGATCTTTGGTTCACGTTAGAAAAACTAACTGGTTAAACCTTCACGGAACACTTTTTGTATTTGCGCACGTTATTGTCTGTTGGGGTCAGTTTTAGGAAGGAATTCGAACACCACTGCTAGCCGTTTCTGAACGAGCTGCTGCCGGGCCACGGGAAATAAAACTTTGCAAAATTTTGGGGAGTCAAGGAAACCGATCGTGCAGATTCACGGGTCGAGTCAGAACTTAGCGCGCGGAGAGACAGAACAAAATAGAACGGATCTATTGGGCTTCGGCCAATCTCGTTTCTTTACTGGACCCTGAATAGATCGATCACAAAAAGATCGATTTCTACGAATTTCACTTGTGGCTACCCGCTCAATTGGTTCTCTAACGTTAACCCAATTTAAAGGGCGCTCGAATTTTAACCTGTGCTCCAAAGCGAAGGAAGCAGCAAAGTGCGAATGAACGCTTGGACGCATTCGCACATCGATGACCCACAAACTGACAAACATACTCTTAAATTTGTGCTTTCGAATTCGAACAATATCACAGACCTGCGATGAAAAAACTTTTCGTGTACATTTAATACATTTTTGTATGCTGAATTCGAAATACACAATAGACATTTCTTACCAAGTTTCAGTTTTCTATACTAATTTCATTCAATCGCATATTACAACATAAAATTTCAAAGCGAGTTGTGAAAGTAAATCACGGGTTATTTTTGCATTTAGAAGTCCAAATTTTTATTAAACCAGCATCATTTCTAAAAAAGTTTTTATAACGCTTTTATAACGATTTGGGAAAATTGATTCTTATAATACTTGTAACATTGGAATTTTGAATATGTAGGAGAAGAAAATGAATTTTGGAGTAAGTGTATAACGAAGGGAAAATGTAAGGGATAATTGTAAATTTTAAACAAATGGGTTTTGTTGATTTCCACGGTGCCTGAATTTTAACGAGCGAACGTTGGAGATTAGGAGAATTTTCTAGTCGATTTAAATGATACCGATTTGATTTGGTAGTGGACAAATGGACACTACGTTAGGGGAGCACGAAATGACCGACCCTTTATAGGTCGGTTATTTTAAGAGCCACGCAACAAAGTGCGTTTAGCTATTTCTGCGCCACCGTCAGAATCGTAAAATTATCTCGTCAGCTGATTCGAAACAGTGTATGTACCTTAAATACTTGAAACACTGTCTCGACTAGTAGGATATGGGATAGTCCTAGCAGAACCTCGATTATGTGAATACTACCTCCTAACCAAATGTTTAGTTTTCCAATTATCGTTTAACCGAACATTTGAAGGGTGTAGGTTTTGACTATAAATATGAAATTAAATTTATTTCTTAGACGCATGTCAAAGTGTTAAGTACAATAACCGTTTTGAACCCTGCTTTGTCGTAATAATGGGAATGAAATGTGAAATAGAAAATTCGATTCGAATATGGCGAAGGAATGAGCATTGACAAGTGACATAAACAAGTGAGACATAGCAGAACTGAAAAGAGTGACGAGGAAAAAATAATTCTCCAGATTTTGAAGCGTCCAAAGCTGAAGACGCACTTCTAAGATGATTAGAAACGCGAAAAGAAAGAAAGCTAATGAAATAAAAAGTACCTAGAAAGAGAATATTCGTTTTGATAACAGGTGGATTACGTATAGATGAAGAAAATTTGTATACCATTTCTGGTTTGCAATCTATTGTTACATAATAAGTTTTGGTTCTTCATAAACTACAATTGTTTATTATGAAAACGAATTGAATTTATACCATTCGCAGTTGTTGCAGTTTACAGGAGTACTATAATCAAAAATATGTGCAAGACCCCCACCTGCTAAATAAGATTTTTGCTTCTACAGCCATTGCAATTTGGTATACGAAAAAGCTGTTACTATCATTCGAAAGAGCAGATAAAGATACTAGAGGCACCAGAATTTGAATGCTGTGAACGCATTTCTGATTAAGCTTTTTTTATTAATAGCCTGTTACTCGAAAAAACGCAACCACAATTGAAGAAAGACTTTACTGCAAAAAGAAGGCAGCTCCATAATTTGCTGAAATTGAATTATAGGTAGCATTGAATGTAAAAAGATCTGAACAGATTGGTGAAAGAAAGAGGCAGACTTGATAATCCAGTCTCAAGTCTATCTGGATTTGGTGAAAGAAGAGAGCATGTTCTACTACAATTCTCCTAAAATTGTGTAAATTGATACCTTAACAAGGGGGCAGCTCCAAATTTCCAAATACATTTCGAGTTGTCCCCTCCTTGCTCCAATTTGTCCGGAAACTTTAACAATTTTTTGCGTCGGAACGATGCGTTTGCGACACATGGTTTAACCCTTTTTCTTCTCATTAACCAGAGCACGTTGATGTAAAAAAAAAAGCAACATTAACATTAATTTTCAATGTTAAAAACAATTTTACGGCAAGTTTCTTTTACAAATACCAACCGATCTAGAAGTCCATATTCACCCCGGAAAGCAGTGCCCATTAATTTTTATACACCCTGTACATTGCGATGGTGATTCTGCCCTGGTATGGAATTGCATATCCGCCAAAGGATTAGGCGAATTAGCATCCATTGACGGCACCCTCAATTTTGAAGGGTACATGAAACGTTCAAAAGAACTTGTCAGCGTCGAGGAGGACAAATTGTGTACTCTATCAAATACTGCGCTAAATCAGAATTTAATTCGAGAAGAATTACATCTTGTGGTAGCAATATGGTGATCGAGATCAACTTATATGAATTAAATGCCTTTATCTTTTTAATTTTCAAATCCTTCTAGGGTAACAAACCGGATATTGTTTTTAAGAAGAATATTTTTTATGGATAGAGGAGTAAGTTTTATTTAAAATTAATTATAGTAGCTTCTTGATCGGCACGTAAGAAAAATAAAAAATTTATTCGTAAACAAACTACACTAAAAATTTTCAAACGAATGGGAACACCCGTAACAATAAAATACTTTGTTTTGTAATTTAGTAGATACATTCAGCACCAAGATGTGTTGCAGTTGTAGTTCCTGCTAAATGAACAGAAACTGTACACTCAAAGAAGTATTTAAAGGTACGATAACGTACTTTTAGTATGATTCTCTGATGTGTTATTTGTAAATGTTTAAGGATACGACTATTTTAATAAATGCATTGTATTCCTCGGATATTTTTCAAGAAAAGTGCATTACGTTTATTAATAACAATTTAATAGCTCCAAAAAGCAGAAGCAGTGTTTTTTTTGTTGAGAAAGCAGGTTATTAATAAAATTATTGAAACTCTGGTGTCTCCAGTATTTTCGTTTCCTCTTTGGAATAGTAGTAACACATTTTTCGTGTACCTAATTGTAAGGGCTCCAGAAAGAAGAGTCTTATTTCGGAGAGGGTGGTTTTATATTTTATATTTTTCGCCACTACTGTACCTTGTTAATTAAATGTATTTTCATTAATCAAAATGGACATAATTGTAATTGAATAATTCTGAATTTTACGATTATGTTCAAATTATAGTTTCTTTCACTTTAACCGACAACCACCGAACGAAATATAAAGAGATATCTATCTATAAGAAATATCGAAGCATAATTTTTGCACCTTTCCTCTAACGAGAAAAAGGTTGTTCGATCACCTCGGTTTGATCATGACGAGGACTGCAACAACGATGATGATGATGATGATAAAGATGATGATGATGACGACGATGGTCATCCTAACGATAATGATGATGATGGTAATGATCGAGGAAAGTAATCATCATTTGTCAGTGGGGAATGTCGTTTGCCATGGACGTTCACGGATCACCATAAAATACTCGTCCTCGGGAACGGAGAAGATAGTTCCTCCCTTGACTTCAGTAAGACTAGAGCACTCCTTCAGCCCGCGCATCGCAGTTTTCAAAAATTTTCAATCGTATATGAAATTATCGTCTCATAAACAAGAATCGTTTAGTGATTTCGTCAAGTGCCAGAAGTGTAATTCGCGAACTATGAAATCGTAAACGACTTGATTAAGAGAGGATCAATGAATTCGCGCGATTAGAAGTGAGGGGGTGTTTTATTCTTCTGTGTGATTCTCCATCTTTTTGAACATTGAGAAACGGGTGAGTCGCCAGAAATATTTTTTCATGTTTAAATAAACTCTGAAATTTGAAAGATTTTGGAAATTCTGTATCTCTAAGGTGAATTTTTGAATGCACTAACAAATAAACACGATCCTGCCTTGCAGCGTATAGAACTGTACTAGTTTAATGTATCATAACTCACATTTTTTCCTATGGAAAAATGGAGCATTATATTCAGACCATAAAAAATAGTAAAAATAGTACTATAAACCAATTAGGATTAATTGAGAGTTGAGAGCAATTTCCTAGAAAAATAAGTCGGAATATTCTTTCTCAGAATTAAAATTAAGTGACGATTTTTAAAAAGGTAAATTTATCGGACCGCCTTAAATCAAAATAAATCGTGCAGGAAGAGAATTCAATTCAATTTTGTAGACCGTGTTGAACCAAAATGTGTATTTAATATTGAGCATTTAGAAGTTCGAATCGCGACATTCAAAAAAAGTCCAGTTAATTAAAAAATTGCAGTGCGAGTAGTGTTTAAAACATCTTTTTAAAATTGACCCAAAAAATTCTGTGAAACAGAGTTTCATCATCCCCTTTATTTTTACTCGCAGTTCCCTTCATAGAGATCCGAACATTTAAAAAAAAAAACTGTATAAGCTTGTGAATGAAACGTTTCCAAAAACCAGCACTTGACTTATTAAAACTATTCCATAAAAATATTATTATTCAACGAACAACGAATGAAGAATAGGAGAAAAAAGCAACGTCAAATTGAATACCATGAATAAATATACGATGGTTAAACTTATCGTTGATGGTATAAAACTGTCAACAGAGCTATATTTATAAAAAAAAAATAATAGTGAATGAAATTACCAAAGATTACGGCTTTTCAATGAATAATAAGGTGATTTAGGAAGCAAACAAAACGGGATTACAATAATTATAGTAACTCACCGGTGATGGTTTCGGCATCCCTGGTGGTTGTTGGAGAAGTAAGGGGGCCTGGTATTCTGTTTCTGGGTGATCTGAGGGCCTGAAGGGTGGCCCTTGCTGAAGGCGACACTTTAAGAGCGGTGGCTTTCGATCGAATCGAAGCCTCGGGCCCCTTCGGAGCTGCATCCTCCACGGCGGCCAGCTTGGACGCTGTGGCGACGAAGGATATCGCTTCGCCTTCCTTCATAGACAATCAAACATGCAAAACAAACAAAATAAGCATTATTTCTTTCGTCGTTATCGCTTGAAAATATCTAACTGCACAGTGCACGATAACTTTCAATAGTTAAACCAGTTGTAGACGCGTATTATGTTGTACTTCCAGTGCCAGTACAACTTTTTGTGAGACTTACACCTTTTTCTTGATGTGTTTTGCTGGGTATATGCCTTAACGCAAGAGCTTTTTGTTATTTATTGATGAGGAGTCTTGATGAAATTCAGAATCGAGATATAGTAGAAAAAATTATTTACCACATCTATGAAATTGCATTTATGTAACAGGAATTCGATAGAAATTGAAGTAAATGCCTTTATCTTATATTTTTAATATTCAAATTCTTCTAGGCTAACAAATCGGATATTGTTTTTAAGAAGAATATTTTTTATGGATAGGGGGAGTAAGTTGTATTTAAAATTAAAATACGAAATTAATATTGTTTCCGATAATAGCATTTGGAAATTAAAGAAAATATGGATTTATTTTAAATAAGAGAAATTTGAAAAGCACTTAGGTATTCCATGGGAGTGTTTTCTTTTACCTATTATTTCGAGTTAGCTTGAGATTGTGCTAAAAATATAATTTTTTATAATCTTTTTATAAATAATTTTATAATTTACCAATTTACTTCAGAGTAGATTTGAAAAATAACATGTTTCCTGGTGTTTAATTCAGATAATAAAAGTTACTAAATTAACTTAATTAACAGAGTATATAAGTACTCTTTTCAGCCTAGCTTAGTGTTATTAAAATTTGCATGGCGAGAAACAGCAGTATATATTAGATAATTGTTTCATTATGTTTTCATACTATAAATAGTATATTTTGTGATTGGTATTACATTTAGATAGAGACTAAATAAATATCAATATGTTTTATATATCTCTTGATAATGTTAATATTTTTCCGGCAACGTCTCATTACGTTTAAGATTCTTATGAAAAGAAAAATATAATTGCATTTTAAGCATGGTATTGCGTTCAATGAAAGTGGAAGAGAAAAAGATAAAAAAGAAACTCAAAATGTATTCTCTGAAATTATTTCCAGCGTTCATCGTATTAATTTATTTGTCAATCTTCCACCGAACCAGTATCATTCGTTCCTACTGCCAAAAAGAGTGTCTTTTAAAACAATTCCCAAGACAATTTGTTTCTCTGCTGACGTTATGCAAATGATCGAACATCTGGCAGAACTATGTTTGAATAATCGATATTCTAGTTGGTAGTGAACCAGAATGTTCCCAGTTGCAAAGCTCGATTTATTCAATAAGTTCGTGACTCGTACACAATACTTTATAAACAAGGTTCTTGAAAGTTGTGGCAGTGTGAACTCTGTCCTTTTTAGGAAAAAAGTTGCAATTAGACTGCAGTCAGATTCTTCAGGAGTCGAGTGAACTACATGAAATGTTATATATCGATTTTAACAAATTCTTTTAGATAGACAGACAATCAAAAAATATTTCAACCATTTCAAATATTTCTACCATTTGTATAGATACTCAAAAGTGAATCAAGTATTTGCATTCAGTAGTGTATTAAGTACCTCTCACTTTACAATTCTTTCAAATAATCCGATGTAGGTATATGGTTGGAATACATTTTTTTTATAGTTGACGTGAATTTGTACAGAAATAAATATTTTCAGTAATGGTTTTTGAATCAGAAAAGAACACACTGACACTGGTGAAACTAATACCAATGTTGATGGAACGTCGCTATCATTTCAAAAAGGAAATAGCTCATGATTTTAAACTTCTGATAACTATTTTTATTGTTAATGGATGATTTTAGAATATTAAAAATGAGCAATTATGTCAAATATTAGGTACTTTCTTCTGGCATTTTTAATCGGATGATTAAAAAAAAGTTTATTTTATGTTTGCAAATTTAGGTATATATTTTCCAGAAAATATTTGAGTGGAATGTTTGGAATTTTTACTATCTGTTTGCAATATATATGATACCAAATTATTCAGACTACTATCATGTTCTCAGTTTTAATATCTTCGATTCAAATAAATTTTAAATTGCGAGTATAAAAAAATATGGCTTTGGATGAAAACTTGAAGGGAAGACCCCCAACCCAGAAATTAAAAAAATTATGAAACTTTGGGGATATGTAGAGAATATATAGGTATGTATTAGGCACTTTTTTTGTTGCCCACATTCTCTCTAAGGGGGTGATATTGACCCGTGAAAATCCGGCTATTTTCCGATTTTATGTTATAACTCGTGAACTGTAAGAACTGTGGATTAACAAGTGACAGTTCTAATTAAAGGAAATAACATTTGTCTGAAACCTTTTTTCTATCTCGTACAGCTCGCGAGTTATAATACAAAATCAGAAAATGGCCGGATTTTCAGGGGTCAATGCGTAATACATATCCCCAAAGTTTCATAATTTTTTTAATTTCCGAGTTGGGGATCTTCCCTTGTTAGTCGAACATGTATGCTTTAAGCTTGATACGTTCAAAACACTGTACACACTAAACTAAATAGCAGCTGTATATTTTTAATTATTCCTCAGATATGTGTACTTTTAACCCATTTTCAGTGCAGTCGTAAAACACTGCAATTTTTAAATTCCCCGATACGAATCCTTTGAAACTTGTAAACATATCAAAGCTGTATACCACGTTTAAAAAAAAAAATTAGAATTTAAAAGTATCAAAAGAGAAATTCGACTTCTCAAGGTTTGTCGTGCATGAATGCTCATCATTACGTGCGAAATATATTCAAACTAGAATTTTAATAGATGATAAAACCTTTTGTTTTTCTTTTTAAAAAAAAAATGTTAATGCACGTCCTATATATTCCGTTTCAATCGAAGACACTTTTCTCAGCGCGAAATCCCTTAAAATCATACAAGAATTATGCAATTTCACATATCAATTTTCTCCCGATCTTAATCCCTTCATTTCATACTAGTGTTTTTATAAAATTGTAACTACTTATCTGATTCCGGGTATGTCATTAATATCATTATCTTATAAAAATGGCGTTTAAAAACGGAAATGGAAGACTTACAATAGGCGTTCTTAAAAAATGTGATAACGAAATAATAACGGGACACAATGGAACAACGACGCATTTGTTTAACAAGAAATCGTCTTAGAAAATTATAACGCACAAAGTGGAATGAAATGGGCTAGAGAGATTGAAAGAATTGTTAAATACCTTTAAAAAGGAGGAGCTTATAAAGATCTTTAAATACGTATAATGCTAGGCAAGCTTCTACGGTACTAAGGTTCTGTTTCGTGACAGTTTCTGCTCGGAAAGTAATGCTAGCAGCTGCGAGTTAATTTCATGCAAGGACGAAACGTTGCTGGAATGTACAAAAGAACAAACCGGCGGCTATTAATACAGAAAAGTACATATGCAGTCGTTTTCGGTGAATCGTACTCAGTTACCAAGTTCACGTGTTCTTTGACTTCTTCAAAGAACGAAACTACAAGATGCTCGAGCGAGGCGGACGATTCGAAATGCACTGAGCATTAGGGACAGTGACAAAAGATATAATTAAAGATCTCAGTCACGATGAATTGCTTTGAATTAGTTCCAAACACTTTGACCAAATAAATATTGCATCTAACGTTCTAGTATACATTTAAATATTCATATTTGCCCCTCGAGTATTTTAACAGGATTAACCACTTTTTCTAGAATATGTTATTTCCGTTTGTTATTGTTGTAAGAAATAATTCCATTTTAATGAATTATTCTTAGTGAACTGTAACTATAATTCAGATAACAGTTGCGTAATGGTGGTAAGAAATTATGGTTGAGATTTTCCAATTACAACGCGTCGAAAAAGAAATATCATTAATCCTGTTAATTAACCTTTCCACGTTATATTTGCATCGCGATCGTGTTTCAACTCTGTTTTAAAATTATTATTTATCATTTCGTTGTAAGGAAGTCGTTCGTTACGTTGATCGCAATTTTGAAAAGATAATTTATTCACTTGCAAAACGCTGATTCAAAATTTTCCTAAAGTCTTTATCGTCTACCCGTTATCGTACTGTGATAAGGATGGGATGAACAAATATCCGCTTGACTTTTCGCAATACAGCGATGTTACTACGTCAGTACATATATTGAATCATCTATGACGTATACGGACGTACCGAAAGAATCATTTTCCCAAGGATAAATGTTCATGAAATAAATTGTGGCGAAAGAGTAGAAGCAGGGCTTGAAAATAAACAAGACTTTATAATATTTTATAATGAACTTTATGATTATAAATTTAATCTTACCCATCAGTAATATAAGCAAATGTTTAGAAACACAAAATTATTTTAAATAAATTTTATACATTTATCTTCATTGTCAGTGACATGGATTAATTCCGATTATTTACCTAATAAATGTGAGAATGAGATATTTAAATTAAAAATGTGTCAGTTTTTTTTTTCGAATGTGTGTTACTTTTTTCGATTGCAACATTTTAATAATATCTAATTAGTATATCGACGTTGACGATATTATTTATAATACTCCGTTGTAATGCACTCTATTTCCTGTCCCTATTATTTTGGAAACTACTGCTAACTGGGAGAACTTACAAAGTTATGGGAAGTTTCGCCAGATGACTGCGAAAACGTAGTCGCCTTCGACGCCAAATTACGCTGAAAGACACCATCGTAAGTCAATTCAGCGTTATCTTTCTCGCAACCAGAATTCTGAGGCTTCAGAATGCGCCTGGTGGAATTCCGCCTTGCCTCCGCGAATGCGATCCCCCTCAGTAACATTTCATTCAAAACGACCGCGAACTATCACCTCCAAGAATATTTTCCACTATAAAAGTGTCTGTCTACCGACATAAAAACAATTTCTCGTCGCTGATTCGTCGGTATGATTTCGCTTTTATCCACCGGAAGAATAGGTATTTTAATGATTAATAGCGGCGTGAAAAAAATATGAATTTTACAAGACGCTTTGGAGAAGAAAGGACGTCTTATCTCAAGGATGCGAGTATTTTTTAACTAGAACGTCACTACCCTTTCGTTTTTCTAAAACCAAACGCTAGGACTGCTAGTGGTGCTTGATGAGATTAATTAGCGTGCAAGTTAATAAAGTATTATTTGGAAATTAAGGTTTTAATGTCAATTGAACACTGCTGATTATTTGCTTATACAAATTTTCCTTCGATACTCGAAACAAATTAAAAATTAATAAATTATAGCCTGACGAGTTTTTAACTTTCACTTGAATGTCACTTTAATTCACACACATATATATATCCTTTTACTGCTTCCAGTACATTAATTTTTATCGCAATGAAAAACGAACGCAGATATTCCGAAACCTTTGAACGAACAACTGGTTAGCTTCTGAAAAACTTATCGATCCCTACAAACGAGCCTATCTTTTCTCCTCTGCGTTATCACTTATTATAAGCTGATAGGAATTACGTACAATCATGTTCAAAAATATTTACACTTTTTACACATTTCTTTTTTATAAATTATCGGGATTAAATGTATTTAATTTTTAACTGGTCAAAATATAACATGATAAGAATACTCCGGAGAATTATTATAATAATTTAAACGTGAAATTCTGATGTGGAGTCTCTTTAAATATGTATTTCGATTGTTTCGAACAGTGGCAAAATTTCACGTAATAAATATATTTGTAGAACGGTCTGATGTGATGTTTTCGTGATTATGATATGAAGAAAACTTATTGAAACTCTTGACAATTAACTCTTCGTTGACACAGCTTTTTTCGATCAATTTTGACATACCTGAGTGGTTCACACCCAAAGCAAATTTTTGAACGGCAGCCATTCTCATCTGAAGAATTCAATCATTATGAAAAAAAATCACAGGTCAATTTCAAGGTCTCTAAAATGTATTCCAATTGTATTTTGATTGAAATTTTATCACAGTTTTTGTAAAAAAATTTAGATTACCATATGTGGAGAAAAGGCGAAGGAAATCTTCAAAAAATTGTAACTTTTACAAATTTCAATAGTAGAAACTAAAAATCTATGGAGTTGTTGTCCAGATATAATATTTTGAGAGAAAAAATAGTCTGTAAGTCAACTTTGGAAAAAAGATCTCTATTTTGCATGCTCACACCCAGTGTGTCAACGAAGTGTTAAACGTGTTTGAATAAAGAGAAAGACGATGAAAAATATTGCAAAGTAATTTGAAATGGCAAGGCGGGAATTAAAAATAAATTTAAGATGTGATTTAAAGAATTATTAATTAATTATACCAGCATTCATGGTAAAATGTTAATTTACGGAATATTCTATAAAACAGTTTCATAAGGACAATAGAATGAATTGTAACATATTTGCCAATACGTTATGTAAAGGGTTACAAAGGATAATAAAAAGCAATCTTAAGAAGCACATACATAACTGATAACTTTAATTTTTCCTCTTTTTCAGAGACTGTACTATTGTAATTGCGGGAGAAGTATCTATATCAAGATTAAATTAACAGTTACCCGATATGGTACGACAGTCTAATTGATCTTCCCGTAGCCAATGCTACCTTCACTTCGTTCATATGTTGCAATGTGCCGCAGGATTAATACAACAGGAGTTCTTTCATTTATCAAAAGGTATGAAATATATATTTTACAATTTCCAATAACATTCTATTATTTGTTAAACAGTGCAAAAGAATTATCCAATTATTACATGTATTTTACCCTGTAACTAATTATTAGATGACATTGTTTAACACACCGTAAAGCACTGTAGTATCGAAAATGAAATAAACTGGAGTAAGAAAGATAGAAGCCACTTGAAGTGTTAATGTATTAGAAACATGAAATATGCAGAATTAAATTTATTAAACGGTTCAACGTTACATGATAAATTAAAGAATGATTATAAACTCACCGTGACGTAGTACACAATTTTTGGTTTCCACTAGGGAAACCACAACGATCACCAAAAGGAGACACTGTACAAGTTCTGCAAACATAAGGAAACTCATGTAATTATTTTAAATAAAAAATTGTTTACAGTACAAAAGTAAATTAACATTGTCACTAATCGTTTGATAATGAATTTTATAATATTCAGAATTAAAAGTGCAAGTGTTTCAACGAACAAAGTGGAATAAATTGTTAGATAATCATATTAATTTAAACCACGTAAAAGGTGCACATAGAGTGCTTAAATACGAAATGCAATGAAAACATCTGATAGATCCCTATCTCATTATCAGAAACATTATCTTCAAACGCAGATAGGTCTTCACGAAATGACGAAGTTTACAATTATAAAACGTAGCATTTTAATTTAAAATTTAGCAATTACCAATTAAGTTGAACAAATTCAACTTAGCTAATTTCATACGAGATTCGTGCTAAAAAGTAACACCAGGAATTTTAAGTGACTTTACTTTGATAATCTAACGAAGAATAGAATTATATAATACAATGAAACATTACAATTTTAAAAACAGGAAAAGTAAAGATGATAAAAAGGAAAATATTCCATTTTTACTATTACACGTCTACTTATTTTTACATTCAGTTACGATCGAAGAATGTCTAATACTTGTATCTATTTTTGGTCATAAAAGTATCCGCTACAAATTTATTGTTACAATTTAAGGAAAAATTTAATAACCAAGACTGAAATAGCTTGAATCACTTGGTTTTGTTACAAACTGTTTAAGTTAATTTAACGTTTAATGCTTTACTTCTTAAATTGCATAATTCTAGAAGATTATACTACTACTATTTTAATTATTTTTTAATCCTTTACTTACTGTATGTTTTTACAAACAGTCGCACTTTGAAACCTGAGCAACCAATACAAACTAAGCTTGAATGGAACACAGCAAATTGGGGAACTAAAAACGTATTTTGTAGAAAATCGATTTGCATTCGTCAGAAGTCAAAGTAAAATAATAATAAAGCAAACTTAAAGATGAACTGTATTCAAATGAAAGCAAATCTAAATAACGCGGTATGTATTGAAAAGAAAGGTTAACCCAATGAAGGTTACAATTATCTTTCGATCTCTCGCATACACCACTTAAATGTGAGAATTAAAACACCTTTGGCTTGTATCGGAATGTTAGAAAAACGGTAGTGAGATGTGATAATTAAGAGGAAGACTAATGACATCCGTTATTACTCAAGAAAACGAAATTCGAGGACAATGTATCGATTGAGTCGTCAGCAGTAACCTTTCGAAACGAGGTTAAAAACAACGATCACAATCTTTCGATTGATTTTTGTTTCACAACGTTCCCCGCTTTCCTTTCACAGATTTTCATTGAGAAAATCTTTGAAAAGAGAAAGAAAAACACACTAGGGTAGACAAGGAACTAGAGTTAAAAACAGAATGGTTCTGACTCACCTGTCTTTTCGACATTTTCTGCTTGTGTCACATAACTGTCAGTTCTCCGGAATTTTCGTACGTTTTCGTGGAATATTGCTCACATTTGTCACGGCAGAATAATCGGGAAATGATTGTAAAGGACTATTTTGCAAAGAAAATTCGGGCGTCCATGACGGCCCGAAGCTGTCCGAAGCTACGGAGACGATCATATACCGGGTGATGAAAATTTTCCAGTAAGGTTTGCTTGAAATTTACGACCGGAAGTGGAGAGCGTGCCTGTGATCACGGAATGCTTTTCTACTTATTTGCTTCTTACTACTCGTTAACAATACATGCTTGATGTTTCTTTTTACTGAAAGATGATTCACACCTTTTAATCGATACAATTTTTTATTTATTTCATTATTCGTAACGCAATAGTTTATTTTATAGAGTAACTTATTTATTTTACATTTTACTGGATATGAACTTTTACTTTTACTCCTTTGTGCGCCATGAATTATTAATTCAATAAATAAACAGAAAATGATGAATTCGTCTTTAGTTTGGTGATTATACATATTTTTGCTTATAAATGAATTCGAATTTAGTTCCAGCTTATTTAAACGAAAATGTGAAATTACAATTACTATTTGCGAAAGAACGTAATAATTCTAAAGATATGATTATTTATTTACCTGATGGTGTTGTATGATAAACGCGAATGTATTATTAGAATAGTGGAATTAAATATTTTCCATATAATTAGATAAAATATTTTATAAATTTATAAAAATTATTTTATAAATTACTGAAGTAAAATAGTAAACTTTTAAATCATAATATATTTCTAAAACTAATAAAGTAATCATATGTAAAGTGTGGCCGTATTTCCAAGTTATTAAAATTCAAATTCGAACGACAGTTCAATCGAAAATACTGTTTCAATTTATATTAAAAATAATTTACATTTAAATCACATGTTTTATAGGTAATAATTATTTGCACACAAAGTATTACATAAAGTCATAATAGATTTTGTTATGAAACTCGAAGAAACAAGAAAGGAAGTGTTAACAATATATGTGCTTTCCACTTGAAACATTTAAATGTTACTATAAAATTTGAATGAATCATTCATAATGTACTTCAACAGCACATTTATTTATGAACCTTCTTTCTGAATATTATTTGTCATGACACGAGTATTCTAATAGTTCTAAATTTTACTCATAGTTAGGAACATTTTATTTTACAAACTTTTTTCATTTCACTAAAATCTGTGTAATAAAATGTATACATTTATTTAAATAAAATTACGATAATGTATTAGTAGTCTGACGAGAATTAAGCTTAAATGAAAAAGTGCCACAATTATACAATAATCATTTCTCGATATTGGAAATGTTTGCTTTTAGCGTTAAAAGTACTAGATAATGATTTAAAGTGTTTTTACATGAAAATTCCATCATTTATTGCCCGTTTCTTTTCTTGTTTTATTACTTAAAGGCATTATCACAGTAAACAGTTATTATATAATAGTACAAAAGGATTAAAAAACGCAAGATCTATTTATTAACTCGGACGATGTTTCGAATATCATTTTCAATAAAAAGAAAATGATCATCGAAAAGAATACACAAAAATCTCTAGGTAGAAGCTCTAGTAACTTAATAGAATTACATATTTTTCTAGGTAACAAGTTGTAGATTTTTTTTTTACCATACCATACCGAATGCACTTACAAGAATGATAATGTTGTTTACGTTTATTCAATCGAAGTAACGTAATATAAAAGAGTTACGGTATCAGCAAAAAGTACTAAACACTAAACACTTGCTTCATTTCTTGCTGAAACGTTGGTAGGCCGTCTATCGATTCTCCCCACGCACACACCTCCTCTTCAGTCATCGATTGCACTTTTTGCACCTGCCATTTTTTTTCCAGAGTAATGGGAGCCTCATCTGAAACCACTGGCACGAGGGTGCATTAAAACAGGCTACCCTAACCTACGAAGCCACCCTCACCCTCTTCGTCTCGATGAATCTTCCATAATCAATATTTTTCGAAAATTCTTAAAGTGTCTCCTGCAAGAGAGAAAAGACAGAGAAAGACACGGTGGAGAATCAAAGTGCGCGACGAAGAAAGAGCAGCGCTGCCGTCAGTAAGAAAGAAAACGAGGAAAAAGGATAACGCTAGAAGAAGGTGAAAGTAAGAGAGAGACGGACAGAGGGTGGGCGGTGGGGGGCTCTTGGTTTCAGAGAGAGGGAGAGAGAGGAGGTCGAAGGGAGTCGAGCGAGGAGAATGACGGATAGCCAGCAGCAGTTTTGCTTGCGTTGGAACAACTTTCAAGCTAATATCACCAGCCAATTCGAGGCCCTCAGGGATGACGAGGACTTCGTCGATGTCACCTTCGCCTGCGATGGTAGGCGTCTCCAGGCGCACAAGGTTGTGCTCTCCGCGTGCAGCCCTTACTTCAAGGAGTTGTTCAAGGTTAGAAAACCTTCCCCGCCTTACTTCTCTCTTCAGTGCCAGTTGCTTGATGCCTCCCCTTCCCCCCCGCCCCCTCCCCCTCTCCGCCCTTCGGCCGTGTATGCTTACCTTCTTCGAGAATCATGTTTTGATCCTGATGCAAACGAAATTCAACTTCTTACCCAAAATTCTCATATGAATGTGTGCGCGCGCGTGTGTGCAAGGTGCGTGCATGTATATGTGATTCTATATACGTGGTATGTCGTGATCTTCCTGTGCAGTCTCGTTTTTGCATTGCAATATTTGCCTCTGCACATTATTCGCTTATTTATCGATAGTTATCGATGATTTCGGCTGCCTTTTAATATAGATGACTCTATGTACTTGTATGTGAAATCGCACGATTAAACACTTTAACCATGAAATACCTTTGATAGATTTATTTGTCTTAGGCTATGTTGATATAGAAGAAGCTTGCAAAACGGGCATCTGGCTAGTATCGTAATTCATTTTTATTCATATTCACTTTGTGCTTCTTGACTACATACATATAGCTTTTCGGAAATTATGCAGTACTTTTTCCATTAAAATAGTTTCCATAAGAACAAGCTGTTTTAAATATTTCATTGTAAATTTGAAACTGACCGACTGACGTTTCACATTATAATCTTTAATGTATTGTAACTTAACATGCAATATTCATATTTAAGTTAAGCGCAATGTTAAATGTTTGTCATTTTAATTTTCATGCTTTATGAATGATTATTTTAGATTTTAATCCTGTGATTAGTCTTACTGCCTGAGACTTTAAATATCTAAATGCAGAATGAACATTCGAGTTTGTAATAAAATTAGATGATGTAACTAGTAGAGTTGTAAATAAATATGTGATATTCAATTTTTATTCATTAAACGAAGATAATACAAAGTAAAAAAGTTCAACTATTATGTTATGAATGTTTTATTGCTCCTTCATTATCTAACAATTTTATGTAATAAATGTATAGCGGTGTATATTTTTTAAATGTACTTTTCATTTCTTGTGTTTTATTCATTTTGTATTAATGTTTGCTTATCTAATAAAGTGTTTCAACTAAGATTCGCAGAGTATAAGATTTTTTCTTTGTTCATTCATGTACATAATAACATTTAGTTTATTTCTATACATTTTATTAATATAAAATGCAAATTAATATAAAACGCATTAATATGCGCGTTCCTCGTTGTATTATAAAATTATTTAATCCCGTAAAACTAACAACCATGTCAGATAGTTAGTGTTAGTTTTATTAGTTTGATAGAAAATTGTACAAAGCTCTAATTTAATAATTACATAATAGCTAAAAGATTGCATAAAAAACGTAAAGGAGTAGTCTGTCCTTTGTGTCTACTAATAGAAAAATGGAATTATATAATAAAAATTACATAAATGTATGCTTATAGACAAATCCGTGCAAGCATCCGATAATATTTATGCGTGATGTGGAGTTCGAACATCTACAGTCACTTTTGGAGTTCATGTATGCTGGAGAGGTTAACATATCTCAAGCAGAATTGCCTACATTTTTACGAACTGCTGAGTCCCTGCAAATCCGTGGCCTCACCGACTCTCAGAATAATCAGCACAACAACGAAAAGGTTTGTACTGAAAACATATTATTTGTAACTTAGCGTCCGCTGTCTCAGCTTCGCCCGAGATATTAGCGTGACTGATTCAGGTTTATTGGAATTAATATCTTTTAAGAAAATAAAGTATTTTGAAAAGAAAAAAGCTTAATTTCTTCATAATATTTCGGAAAAGATAACGTTCTTTCCGAATTTTAGGAGATTTATTTTCCCTCCAGCGGAACACATACTAGGCGTTTCTTCGTTCCATGTTTGTAACGCGTTTTTCCAGGAATAATGTGTTAAAATTTGAAGGAGATCAGTTGAATAGGTCTTGAGTTTTGCGCAAACATAAAAATCGTCTCTCTCTTATATTATATAATAGTATAGATTTAGGGTTCTTAAACTAAAGTTAAATGTTAAGCATTAATGTAATGTAGTATGTAAAGAAGATTCAGTCTTTCCATTACATTAGGCGTTTAACACGTTGATTGTTAGTTAATGTTTGCTAGAAGTTCCATCTGATCTTGT
Source organism: Andrena bucephala (assembly GCA_947577245.1). Classification (NCBI taxonomy): domain Eukaryota; kingdom Metazoa; phylum Arthropoda; class Insecta; order Hymenoptera; family Andrenidae; genus Andrena; species Andrena bucephala. The sequence continues at coordinate 117,045,560 of OX387715.1, forward strand.
ACTGCGATTCCAATTAAATATATTTCTGGTCAAATTTTTTACTACTTTCATAGTACTACATCTGTTCTAAAAGTTTCCGTTGAGTCTAAAAGTGTCGTGTCTTGTAAATAAACTGTTTAATTAACTGGACACTTAGTGAAAATGATGGTACAAATCAATTAAATGCGTATAAAAGTATGTAGAAAAATTGTATTACGCTGGTATTTACTTGCATAAAAAAATGTATGATGCAAATGGTCATGAGCGAGCGTGGATTAGTGTAGTGTACTTGTAGTAATTTAATTGAATGCGTATTACAGAAGTGGATATAGATAACTTATTAATATCATTTTAATTATCCGGTTATAGCATTTGAAAACAAACAACATACATGCATCAAACGGCCGTGGGCTGATCTCGCCAAGTTTGGAGGAGGACCATAGCAAAACTCCACCACCCTCGAGTCCTCCACCTTTGAAAAGGCTGTGCAAACGAAGTGATTCGCCTCAGATATCTAGTCCAGTACCAGCTGCTGCGGCCTGTGCAACTGGGACGCCTCGCACACGGCCATTAATCGAGCCACAGGTTCAACTTGACTGCTACAAAGATCTCGATATTGTTGAGGTTAGGTTCATCCTTTACAGTATTACTCATATTATTCCATACACAGTAGAGCTTTCGATGAGCTACAGAAAGAAACATTAAGAGCTTTTTAGTTATTTTTTCTAACTGTAAGAGAGAAACTGTGTTATTTAAGGGAGAGAAATAGAATTAGGATAAATTCGGGAGACGCGGTCGGGCCGGAAAGTTGGTCGAGTCACTATATTTCAGACTCTCTACGTAAAAATGCGTTGAAGTGTAGACCAATTACTTCTCTAGAAGCGAAACTGTTGAATGAATAGCGTCATTTCGCTTCCTTGTGTGTTTTTCTGGATTTATAGGCTTTAAAAGGTAATTTGAGGTTATATTTAACCTCCTTTGTCAAACAGCAGTTTACAGAATCGTATTTAAAATATACTTCTTAGTTTATTTTCGTTTAATGTTTGGGATAATAAGATAGTAGAGATATTGAGGGACAATGCAGCCAATGTATTTGGCCATATTAACTCTTCCTCTCAAAGCTAACGAGAAGACCATCTCTCGCTGCAGAAAGGGAGAGATGGCCGAGTTACGATTTTTTTTATTATTTTTATTTTTTTATATTTTTTATTATTATTTTATTATTATTTTTATTTAGTTTATTTATTCACTTTTGTATTCATTTGCCTTGCTAATCGCCAGTAGGAAGTTCACTTCTTCTTTGATGTGTTCTTTACTTGTTTAGTGTAAACAAATTAAATTTCAATGAATCTTTAGTTGTATTCACTCATAAATACTTTTGCTTTATCCTCTGTTAATTTTCCATGAATAATTATGTGAATGGTTAGACGTCGTGACTTCAGTTTTTAACCCGTTTTGCAGTAAATATTGTTTAAAAGCAAATATCGACCAGTTTTTCTGAATCAGCATAAAATTCTGAACATATAGGCTTGTTCTGATAAAATAAGTAATTTCTATATTAGTTTTAATAGCCATTTTATATTATGTCGACCGCGTCTCCTGGATTTACCCTATTATAATTTTTATGCTTCAGCCAAAAATAGAATTACCGGAGTATGGAAGCGACGATGATTGTTCTCCGAAGCAGGAGGTCAACACACTGCCAAGTGGTTTTCTTAGCCTTGACGGAGGCATGGAAGTTTTACCATCTTATCCACCTTCTTACCAAGGTAAATACAAACAGCTCTGTGCAGCATGGTTAAAGCAACTTTTGGGCATTTCATAGTTTGAAATAGAGATGGTTTCTGTAGTTCCGAATAATTTTTTATAGTATTAAGTCTGTTAACAGAAATTTGCTTATTGGTGTAGATTTTATTGAACTTCGTATTAAAGATCAGAATATAAATCTTTAATTGTAAATTATTCTTCTAGGCGGAGGAGCAGGGGGAGGAGGTGGCGGCGGAGGTGGTGGACCATTGGAAGGTGGGATGCCGGGACCGTCTCATGCCAGCAGTACGGAGCTAAATCAAGAGCAGCAAGGTAAGTGGCCACCCATCCCAACCCTAATTCTTTGGTAGTTGCGAGCACCATTACAAACAGCAACAACCTAGCCGATCATGTCGAAGAGAATTTTTTGGATGCGAGTATAAACACGGAAGGAGAAGGGGAGCCTCGGTTTGAAATGGTAAGCTCGTGTAGCTCGGTAGCTCTTGCTAGGCGGTAGGAGAGAGAAAGAGTGAAAGAGAGCGAGAGAGAGAGAACGAGAGAGGAGAAAAGAAAAGAGAGAGAGACATTTGACACTCGGAGGCGATCTTTTGATGATTTCATCCAGGCGGAGTGCAGTTTGCGGCTGTTTGTGTGAGAAAGTCAGCTGCGTGTACATACTCGGGTTCTACCTGTCCATTTTCTTTGCCAGAGTTGGAGGCGATGTTGAAAAGTTACAATAAATCTTTTAGTAACAGTTAGTTGAGTTAACAAAATACATGCATGAACTAGTAATTACGAAGATGTTTGGATAATTTGGATTTCTTTAGGATTTGCTCTTAAAGTAAATATTGTTTATGTGCTTAATTTATTGGAATTGAAAGATTCTACGGGTTGAAGAAAAATTTAAAGTTAGTTATTAAACACTTCACACAGGATAATATTTTGAGAAAATGAAAAGAACGTTCTACACGATTTCCGAAGTATAGAGAAATAAATCCCTCCGTCTGGTAAAATTGCCTGCCCGTTGCTTCCATGTTTTCCGTTTTTGTCCTTCAGAAACCACGCCAATTGGAATGCGAGAGCCTAATTTTTAATTTTTACAAATTTAAATTTCTCTGGTGTCACGTAAAACTATCGTTATTGATATTAATTTTCGTGTTCTCACTGTTTAAACTTTTTATCAATTCTTTCATTTTTAACACACACAAAATGGTTTTATTTAATTTCATTCTTAACGTTTCAATAACATTGTATATTGTCTAATTGGCGTCGTTTTTTCTATGTATCCATGTATATTTCACGGCAGAACACCCTACTTTGGCATACATAGCAATGCAATTGCTTGATGCTAAGTTTCATTGTAAGCTTTTTGGTTACGGTCAGTGTTTAATTATGGTGTTGTATTTAAAAAAAATTAATATCCTTGGCTTCACTAATCATATACTGAATTATAAAATATTCTAAACTAAATTTTTAATAGTATAAATTCAGAAAAATGAACTGCTTTTAACGCAATACTTTGGTTTGAGTCCTCATTACGTAAAAATATTACTTCCTAAGTACTTATTCGGAGTATAACATTTTGATTACATCCAAATTTCAATTGTGCACTTATGATTAATTTAAGTGCTAAATAAATTTTTTATTATTACTGTACTACTTATAACCATTAGTAAAAAATTGAATTATGATTATCATTAATGAACTGCTGAATAAACAGAAGGAAAAAGTTATATTAAACAGGAACTAGCTATTCGTGATAATTTTTTATTGTTACTTTAACAATAGCAACAATGATTATTGTAAAAGATTTCAAACAAATAAACTTGTAAGTGTCAAGCGAAAATTTATAAATGCAGAGGGTGTTATTGTCGAGAAACGATTATAGAGTAATCTCGGAAGATGCAGCGCGAACTCTCACGCCTCACGTACCCAATAACAACACGCTTACCATTTGTCTCCGATGTGTGTGCGTTGGTAACGCGCGATTTCGTGGTGCGCATAATAGGTAGCAATGGGATTCGCCAATATTATTTTTTAATTTTTATAAACGTTTTTATCTTCTACGTTTACTTCGAAAATAATTTATCGCAAAGAGAATGATTTAAAAAACAGAAGAAATCATATAATAATGATGATTGAAATATTTTTATTGGAAATTCAATGTTTAGTATCCTCAGACTGAAAGTACGAAGTGTCTTGAACTATAAAATATCAGACTTAACTAATATTAAGTAAAATTTCAGATCAAACGCGATACAATATGTTGTAATATACTTTTACGAAAGAAATTTCTATAAAATAAACGATTTTTATACAGTATAATGTATTGGCATTACTAAATCACAATGATTATCGAATGATAATAAGTGAAAAAAGATCGCGCGGATCGAGTCACGTAGAAAATTCAGTTGGACAGAAAGTTATTTAATATTTTAATAGTAATCCCATTGCTAAACTAGATAGAGCGTACGACAATCGTGCAGCTAGGGTTTCTCAGCTGGTTGTTGCTGTCCGGTGGTGGCTGGCAAATCGGAGACCCCACCCATATATACAGTCAATAAAACAAAGTAAAGAAAAAGTTAACTCCCTTCTCCGTGCTGCCTCTACCGGGTTAGAGCAAGTTGTGTGTGTGTTGCAGCTGACCTACGCAAACTGCACTCGCTGGACCCACGCCCCTGTCCTGTCTGCAACCGCATGTACAGTAACTTGTCGAACCTGCGTCAGCACATGCGCCTGATCCACAACCCTCAGAGTGTCACATGCCCTCTCTGTAACAAGCCATTCAAGACCAAGCTCTATCTGAAGCGCCATCTGGTCAGCTTCCACGAGCTCAGCGTCGCAGACAGACACCGTCAGGAAGAAATCTACCAGCAACAGCAGCCGAAAGCACAGCAACAGACCGGAGCGCAAACTCATCTACAGATCCAGGCCCAGCAAACAGACGCTGTCAAGCCCTTCCCGGCACCTAGAGTTCCTACGGAGGAGGGCGCAGCTGCGGTGACTTTGGAGAACAAATCAAGAGCATTCCAAGACGGTGCTTACGAGGTCAACCAGACCAGTGCCGAATCGAAGCACTTTCAGAGCAGCATGATGCCGTTTGATGCAGCATACCACTAATGCGCCTTAGTTCTTTCGGCCCATTTGTGATAGTTTTTTGGTTGAGTAGGATTAATGCCAGCAGTTTCTGGCAGTTACAAACTCCGCACGGAGTTTTGTGTGTGGTCTTTCAAACGAAGGCCAAGGTGCAGCTAAGAGATTGAGGGTTTGTGCTGTGATGGAGAGTATCCAGAATTTTATAAAATTCTTTATATGACAAACTTTAGGATAATGTTAATTACCCTGATAACCATCTGTCTCCAGTCTGACATCAGATTGGTAGCAGGGTCTGGCGCTGGCATGAGAGCGCAGAGTCTGACGTCAGAACCATAGCAGACGGCAGAATCTGCTGTCGATCTGCTGCCGATCTGACATCAGGCATCTGACATCAGAATCTGCACCTCAGAACGCAGCCAAATGCGGACACAGACGACTACGGTTCTGATGTCAGATTCTGCTGCCAGATCTGGTTATCAGGGTTACTTGTACACATATGTTTTCGTTTGTATGACAGTCCTACAAAGTTTGAATGAACATGAAGTTGCAGTATTTTTACTGTTTTATTTATAAAAGAAAATGAAATGTGGCATGGAACTTGCATTTATGTTATATAGTGACAAGCAATTAACCTACAATTCAGTCTTCAGAGTGCAGAGTTCACCGAAAGGTTTAATTTCACGGTACACCTGGTCTTGCCGTCTTTTTCTCTACTTTCGAACACAGTGTTATTTATTCTCAGAGCATCTTTTGACAGGGCCTCGCAGCCCGCGCAGAAGTTCCACTTCTATGCCTTTGAGTTTTCCAAATAAAATTGTGTTTTGATTCCATCTCTAATTACGAAAGGTTATCGTGCACTTAACATTCATCGAGAAACTCATTTTAATATTTCATCCATAGCACAAACTGACACCTAGGCAGGAAATTGTACTCTAAAGGCTATCAGATGAAGTAGCGTTAAAATTTTATTAAAAAATCCACGCAGCACTGCGCTCGATAGAACAATCTCTTCGCAGCATCTTACAATAACTGATGAAATAGAAGTCTTTGAAGGACAAACTCGTAAAGGGTGCCGTGCCTATTCGTCGTAAGGAAAAGCGAGAGAATATTCCTTAAACAAAACATGAAAGAAACCGCAAACAATTGCCACAAGTGGAGCAGCCATCCCACCTCGTACTGATTATTCCGCGAGCCAGGATAACTTGTTGTTTTATTTGATGCTATACAGTGTTATACAAACTACAGATATTTACAACGATATTATATTCTTACAGAGGATTATATTTACTTTATTGATTACGTCACACGACTGGGTGACACGCACAGAAACTCCCAGGATGACGTACGAACATATTATAATATATTTTTCACCGCGTAGCAGTTTAACGGTGCGATAGACAGCCTACCGATTTTACAGCTCAAGCAGATTTACAGAGGATTTATTATTGACAGTTATCGATGGGAAACCACCGTGATGCAGCAGATTAAATTTAATATATTATAAGAGGCTTGTGTCCGAGGTGGCTTTTCTTGTGAATTCTTTTACACGCTCTAATGTGATATTCCAGAGCTAAATTCATATATTCATTTTCTCATTCAACCAGATTTTAATTAGAATTATTTGCTCTTACAAACTTTTCACGGTTCGGCGTTAATTATACAGTATTAAATCTGTTTTCTATTTTTGTTTTTTCACTACTAAGTTTCTACTTTAACAACGGCAAAAGTAAAGTTTGTAACATGTAACGATATTAATTTCTGAATACTTTCTAAGGCTTTAGTTGGTAAATGCTTATTGTAAACAGTATTATTATTCTCTTATTTCATAGGTTTATTTTCAAAAACAAATTGGCGGATTTCCATACTAAAAGTGTTATGGTTTCGGTAGATACTTTTTATGCATACTGAATATTAATATTTTAAGGTACTGGTTAACACCGCATAAATTTTTATACGCCGATTAAACTCTGTTCATCAGTATCTTAAAAATTCTATGGAACGTAAAACACTATCTGACGTTCGATTTAATTATCGCGTGGTATTGATTCGTTACGTAATACTTGGAGTAATTTGTACATACATGTTTATTTAAATGGACGAAGGAAAAGGATAAAGCCATCTCCGACATCGCCGAACTCCATAGCCATAGTACCACACAGTACAACTCAGGATCTTTTATATTATATTTTACAGATGACAATAGTTCCGTGAGCGCGATGTGCTCGACAAATTTTTCGCGATATACCTACTGTACATCAGAGTCTAGAATTTTCGATAATTTAATAATTATTCATTAGCAATGCTGATTTCAATAATGCTTTTCGTTACTGTCCAAGTGATTGTTCACAATTTCGTCTCGCTTATTAAGCCTCAATTAATTGAGTTGTTTATTCGTTCATTTATTTAATTGTGGTTCCTCGTATTTTAAACATCTTCCACTTTCGTTCGTTAATTATTAATAGTCGTTACTCGTAGTATTATTATTCGAATGGTAAATCATCGTCCGAATGATTCTAGAATTATTGAAAATTCTTATATAGACTCTCGATATTCAAGGCAAGTCGAAATGTTTCTCGAGTTGATCGCGCCGTTCACACAGGCTCCTTACCTCACGATTTACAATCAAATCACAGATGCAGCTATATATTATTATAATAAGTATATTTACATACCGTTTTACAATAGTGCCGGAGTCGCAACGACTGCGACTGATCAGATTAAAGGAAGAAAAAAAAAATATGAAAGACAGAAACGCTAGACGCATTAACCACGAAAGAGATGGGAAAAAAGAGATAATTCCAATTTTTTCGTCTTGTACGTGGGCGGGTTTTTCTTTTTCATTGTTACGCACTTTTCCCGACGATTTTTCACTTAGTTTTCGCAACGCGTGAAACAGAGAGAGCTTCGTGCCCAGCGCATAGTTTTTACTGACTCTAAGATTAGAATATAAATGTTGCATATCATGTTATTAAGATTGTTGTACAGGCAGCCTGTTGCAAACCTCGATCTACGGATCCTTCTTCGATCGTTATGCGTTCTACTTTTTGCAATTCGTCGCTTTTCTTCACGTTTTCCTTTGTTGAAAATAAGGTCGATAATTGCGTCCCATTAACGTGTGAATATTTTTATAGTTTTGATATTACTTACATTTTTTTATATTGCGACTTAATCTTTACTAAAATATCTCGACTAAACTCTCTTCACTTCGCTTCGAAAACTTTTACATTTCACTATTAAAACTCATAAGAGAATTTGAATTTCGTAAATTTCGTTAAAATTAAACGACCAGTAATATTATTGTAGTAATATTTATTGCTTTTTAAATAATTAATTTGTCTCTACATTTTCAACAAACTACTACTTTTCCTTTAAAATATGTTAACTTATGCCTTGGAAGTTTGAATTGATTGTATTGATTAATTTTGATGTGATCGGTTTATAACACAGTATTTAATTCCCCAGTCAAATTAGCTTGCCTGTTTGTTTACTATTGCAATCGATGGATGGGACCCGCAGATCGAGATTCCTATACATATACATATATCACACATAAACAGAATCAAGCAGTGAGCAGCAAAGATAGAGAAATAGAATGGATAAAGCAATGAACAGGGACTTAAAACAGAAGAAAACGAAACAGAACAGACAGAGTTACAGGGAAATCATTTTTCTAACACGCAATCTTTCGCTGGGCATTAAAAGTGATATACCGATCAGCCGATTAGTTGATTGATTAATTGATTGATTGATTGATACATTCCAACCGAGAAATGCAGATTTTTCCATTTTTCCAGCTGAAACCGCCGAATAATCAACTGATTAACAGCAAAGAGTAAAAGTTCCAAAATTCAATGTCTAGGAAACGTCTAAGTCAGGAGAAAGCACCTTTTCGCGACAGTTTTCAACTTCCGTCTTTCGTCTTTCCTTTTTCCCCTTCAGAACATTGTCCTTTAAGCGGTGGGCGATTTGAAAATTGGAAAGTTATAATGCTTCTTCGAGTTTAAGAAGTAATTGCGGAGAACATGGGATTTCCAAATTGGAAAGCTTTAATTAGAAGTTAAAAGCGTTTTTGAGAGTGAAACTGGAAAATCAAAGAATTCCGGATTTCAAATGTACAAGTTAGGCAACTTGAGAATTTCGAAACGTTAAAAAATTGTATCGGGAAAGAAAGAAAGAAAGAAAGTGTCGAGTTAGGATACTTTTAAAATATCGAAAATTGGAAGGATATCGGTTGGAAAGCCATGAACTTTCTAATTTTCGATTCAACTGTTTTTTTTTCTCTTTTTATCAGTCAGAGAAGAACAAAAGAATACGAAGAAAAAAGATTCGACGAGTAGCTACGGATATTAACATTCCCGTTCTTAATCGATGGAATCGTTTTAGCTATTATTTATTTCTATTATTTATTTGAAACGATTCGAACTACCTTTAAGGCATTTAAACCGATTCTCGACTATCCTCTAAATTATAGATTTCTCCTTGTTTCCCTACTTTCTTTCTTTTTCGAAGGAAGTGCATTTGTTTAGTTGTTGTATATATTGTAAAAACAGCGATACGTGTACTCAAGAGCTAGTAATTAACTGTAGGATTAGAATTAGGGTTAATCGAAAGAGGAGATTGGTTTCTCGTTCGGAGCATTTTAGTTTTTCCATTTCGAAGGGAATGGAAACTAGATTTTATAATTACTGATAAGAATGAAATCTAGTCAAATCGAAGTTTCTCAAAACAGTTTTATAAGTATAATGAATATCCGCAGGGTGTCAAAAAATGAAAAGAAAAGCAACAAGATAGAAATAAGCAGTTTACAGGTTCGATTCTTGTAAGCTCTGCCATTATAAAATAGTGTGCATTTATTACTTTCTTAATATTAGTACACGACAAATCCATTCAACTTCAAAAAGCAATAATAATCATCTCCAGGTGACTTATTAAATTTCTTTTTTACGCGAAAGAGATTATTACTTTGAACAAAAAGTACAGATTAATCATGCTATTGCCAAGTTCTTCCTTGTTTCGAAAGAGGGAATAAAAAAGAACAGTTAATATTCAATTGCATGTTTCAATTTCGTTTTCTGACACCTTCTATAACAAGAATCTAGTTAAATACTTTTCGGATTAAGCGGTAGTAATTAAAAGGACGAGTTTTCCCAAGGTGGAAACGAATTTTGCATATAATACGAAAAGTGTATTGCTGAAATCTACTTCACTGAATTTGCGACCGAAGAATTCGCTAATTGTATCACAAATTAATCTCACGTTTCTAAGTTCTCTCTCTTCTCCCCCCCCCCCCCCTCTCCACATTGTCACGTCTATGTCTATGATTCTTATGTCTAATATAAGGGATTTTCTACTCGATAGCGTACTCAAACGACCAGTATTTCACTATATTTTTTAATAGCGATTTTTATAACTGTAAAGGCGCAGTAATCGATAGTGAAATCTCTCAAGCGTAAAAGTAGTTAGTTCATCAGTATTAAAAACTCCTAGGGTATATGCAATCTTTTGTAATCACATACTTTTCTTATTTTCGAAGTTTTATGCGAGATTTGTTAACGCATTGTTTCGTAAAGTTTTCCAATTTTTTTTTCTTCTTCATTTACACCTTGCATATGAATAGTAGCTTGCTTAAAACAGTTATAACAAATCAAACGATTGACAAGTATTTATTGTAGATAGACTTTTCAACGGATACGTTCAGCATTTTATGTTTCTGTAAAATATTTTATTAAAAACGTGATGCATTTTATTTTTTATTTCATTTCTTTTCGCACGTCAAGTTCGCACTATTAACTTTATACAATTTCTATGGCGACTTCGCGCAAACAGCTGAGAACAATTGCCGAACCATTGAAGTATAAATTTATCATTATCTGTTAGTCGTTTTAATTGATAAATCAATCATTGAATAGCAATGGTGTAATTTTACCACGAAATATTTTCGATGTGATATTTTTGTCTAAATTGTTTTAGGTTGAATTATGAAATGATTTCAGTTATGATCACTGGATTTAAAATGTTTAAAATATTCGTTAAATGTACTTCAATGTAGTCGACGTCCTATGTTTGCATCGCTATATTCTTGAGGCGCTGATGAATTGTTCCAATTATTCGCAAATCAGTGTTAAATTGATAAGCGATGAAGAACTATAATGGAATTGTTCCGTATTCAAGAATTTCACTCTCATTGACTTATCAAGTCACAATTATAATCATTTTTTCAGTCATTCTAGCAATTATTTCATTGTTTTACGCATTAGATAACTGCTTGAATTACGAGACCAATATATTAACTAAATTTCTATTAAATATTAAGCTAAATATTGCTATTAATAGCAGTCATTAGTTTCCGGTTTGTATTGAGTAATTTCCATAAATTTTATAAATAATTTCGGGGTAAACAGGTAAATGTTACTGATCTGTCCACTGCTTGGTGTATTTTGGTTTTATTCATTTAAACGAATGTCCGGTTCATGAATCGTTTAAAAAATTAATATAAACCATTTTACTACGAAGTAAGCACTACTAGATAAGATCCTATCTATCTATTAATATTTATCTAAAGATATCGTAAATTATATCTGGGCAATAGTGTCGTCGAGCTGTAAATTATTGCTTTCTGCATTATATAAGACACCGGTTGCAAATTTCAGTGAGAAAAACGTTCACCGAACGAGAATCCAAAGTGATAAAATGCAACACTTTTTATAAATCTATGTTGGGAAATCCTTTTTTTGCAAAAACGAAGCTGATAAGCTGTTAAATTCCAGTTAATGCAACGAGAAGATTCAAATTTGACAAATATGCACAAGGAACGCGATGGAAGTTTGATTATCAAATCTTTTATATAAACCTGAAAAAAAGTGGATGTTTGGATTTTTGCAAAAAAATGGACGCGCCGTTATACTTCAGCAGTCTCCGCAATGGATTGAAACGTTTCAGAACTCTCGTTGGCAAATTAAACGAATTAAAATGTACACTATATGACGCAAGAGAAAATGATAAAGAACATTCTGCTTCAAATTTTGTTGTTGCAAGGCTATGAGATAATTGTACTTTACTATCCTTATAAAAAGGCGGATAGATCTCCTCAAAACTTTTTTTAGAATAGTCATACGAACATTGAAGCCGGAGATGTTTTCAATAAATCGGGACTACTGTTCTTCAGAATTGTTTGCAAAAAGGAAAGAAATTAGAGAAAAATTGACGAAAGAAACATTGTGATCTTTTGTTTCTTTGCAAAAATATATCAAAGATTGTACTTCGATGCAATAAAAAACTTTGATCTTGAGAAACGAGAGAAATGAAACTGTGAAAGTTCAACTTTTGTAACAGTAATAAATTTTTAATTTAAACAAGTTGTTAATATCGTCAAAATTTTTACGAAAATATACATTTGAATGTATTGAAAATTTTACTAAAATGTAAGAGCAGTGTAACCTGCAGCGTATTTTGGGGGAAATATTCAAGATATCGTTTCTTAAAGTTTTTGCAGAAAATCTGAAGATTAGGATTCCGATTTTCTCTTGCAAACAAAATGTTTGAAGAAGAACATTGAACATTAAATTTCAAGCTTCTGGCAGATTTCCAGGAGAGTTATTGCAAATTTCATACTTCAAGATTTTTGCAATAGATTACAAATATTAGATTCGAAAATTTTTACAAAAAAGTCGTAAAATTTAGATCGTAGAATTTTTACTGAGAATTCGTAAATGAAACAGACTTCTAGATTTCTTGCAAAATAAATAATAATTAAAAATTGTCAGTATTCTTGCAAATAATCGCACGGAATTTCAGTTTGCAAGGGATTAAAATAAATTTACAATTCTTTGCGCGAATGTCGGATAAATATTTGGAAAAAGGAAGTGATGATCGACATTTGAAGTGCTTAGAAGATACTTGTCGGAACGCTTAAAAGAATTTTGCAAAAAATCTACGAAGTTGGTTTTCCAGTAGTTATGCGAAATAAGAAGTGTCCATAAATTAGGCGTTCGAAGTTTTATTAAAATTGTTTCTAAAATTTCTACGAAGAATGAATAACGTTGACAGGAAAAGAAGAGGGTATTGGAATTGAAATTTTTCGAGGTATTTTCTCATTGAGAACGAAACATTGCATCTGTATTGAAGGAAAACACTGTAAGTGTTTTTCCTTCGAATTTTCTCGCTTCTGGCGTAGAAATGTTTCTCACTTCCTAAACGAAGTGAATTTATTTATTAGGACATATTATTATAAACTGTCCCGTGCGACATAGCGTATATATACAAAATAATAATTCATAATTATTCATACAAACGACTGAATAACCGCTTTCTTCTATCTTTTGTTATGTGAAAGAATGTTAATGTCAAAAATAAGAAAGGGAAATAAGATTTTGTACTTACAATTAGGCGAATTTCTGAACAGATAATTGCGATTTTTCCCTTACTTAAGTAAACATTTCATTTTGTTACAGTGCTTCTTTTCCAGTGATCAATCGGTTTATCACACATTCAGTTATCGTTATTGTAGATAGATTTGATAGCAATATATAAATTGCTTTTATTTATATTTTCATTGCAGCTTCGTGACTGTTTATTTGCATATGATATGTTTAAAAGAAAACGGGTGTGTATATTTTTATATGAAAAAGAAACCCATTGATCATTACTTTCATTATAAGTGGAAAGTGGAGTTTGGATAAATTTCTTGTAATTATAAAGCTTTAATTAATAATTGTGTGGTTAAACAACCGAAATGTGCAATTATCTGTGCAGACCGAACTTTGCAATAAAAACAGGGAAGACAACAGTGTACACCATTTTCAGTAGCTTGTAAAACGTTTTCCTACATCGGCTCGAATAGTTGAAATCATAGATTTCGTCTATAATTTTGTGTACAATTTGCACTGAAAAATTCAAACGGACAATTTTCAAACAGTCAAAAGAGTTTTGATAAAGTGCCGATAAACAAGCAGTTTCAAGCATTACAGAATTGTAAACAATAAATAATTGAACAATGATTACATTAAAATTATAAATCGCCAAATTAATACGTAACTCATTTCCTTGTTTCGCAGACGTTGATTATTTATTGTTAAAATAAAGGCATGTGAACTTTCAACTGTACGTGTGAAATTTAAACTTTAAGACTGCAAATGATTGAGAAGTATTTCAGTAGAGTTGTTCCTTTTTTTCACCATCATTAATTCGCAGAGCTACCGATTAATCGTTCGGTTGACTCGCTAATTAAGGGAAAGTATCGCCGTGATACTTAAACGATCGTTTAATCGAATTATCTCTCACGCTAGTGAGAACGTTCAAACAACTATTTTACGTTACTTTAGGTTCCTATTTTATTCGAACTCTTTGAGCTATTGTTTAAAGCAAAAATTGTGAAAATAAACGACCGCGTTTTGTTGTGCGATTTTGTGACATTGTTTAAATCTCTTGTTCGTGATGCCCGTACAGGTTGTTACAAGTATCGAACGAGTCTAGATATTAAGAGGAAATCGAAACTCTTTAATTGACGGTGGAATTACTGCGAAATTCCGAGAATTCACATTTTTCTTTTATAAGAAATGCGAATGCTCGTTGGATGATTTGAGTTATAACGAATGAGTTCAATTATTAAAAAGCAGACAGCAAGTAGCTACCATTTCGATGGATTTCTATGAACTCCCTTGAGTCAAATGAATTTTCCTACTTCACTCTACGTATATTCATACAGTGAAATCCGTAACAGATTATGTTTTGGAAATACATTTTACATCGGCCTCGATCAAAATTCTTAAAGTATTTTTGTATTTTATAAAATTATGGTTATTGTTGCTATAGTCCTCGCAAAATCAATTGGCTGATTGTTTGGACCAGTTGATTTTGCTTTGTGAATATTTAAAGTGGTATCTGTTCCTCCAGCGACGAAATTATTTTCCTCTATAAACGAAAAAATAAATATTAATTTTTCCCGATACAATTTATTCCTTAAACATTAGGTGCTTCTATTGCACTTCGCAATATGCATCATGATCTTGCACAAACTCACCACTCTTATCAGTGCAAGCGTTTAAAAGGAAAGAATAACTTGCTGAGGGAATATTAAGAATATGTTACTGCTTCTTTCGATATTAGATCATATAGTCTGTAGAGGGTTCAGCACCAAAGTTAACCAACAGTGTGCAATCCGTTTCAAGTAAATTTCACCTATAAATCACTCTGCATGTATATAAAAATCAAAACATTTTGAATTTCATTCTCGAATGTCCACCTGTCAAGAGAAAATCGGGTAAGAAGACACTTTAAAGATTTGCCATTGATTTCATTTCGAAAGAGTACTCTAATTAAACAACAGGCTATTAAATTCAAAAATTTAATTAGTATCTACTTGTGAATTTGTCAGTTAATTCTCACGTGTAAGTCCGATGTATTCTGTGTTTCTACCTTCGTTTCGATTTTCTACCGGTTCAGGCTCCCCTTCGAAATATACACCTAAACAGGAGTCGAAGAAACACTTTTCTTGGCGAGAAAAAGCTTGTTTCAGGGAATGAACAATAGGTATTTAATATAGATAACTGTCGAGATTAGAACATTGATACCTGTACACGGGGAGACACGCGAAGGTTCTTTACAACAGTTTTTCCATGGTTTTCGGTCTGTGGTATCTGTATCAATGTTCTAGTTTGCGTTAATTGTATGCGACCTTTTAATTGTCAACGCGAAGATATCAGTGAATAAAGATATTCAAATTTGTACGTCAGCCTCGATATACTTATTTTATGTTTCATGTTTTAATCGACTTTTATTCATTCGTCGAAAAGAAGTTTGTTCGGGGATGAAATTAGATAGGAATTTGAGTGGTAAGCAAATGAACACGCTCTGTGATTCTAACTTTGCTAATAGTATAATTTTTCATGGTTTACATTTAAGTTTATGTGAAATTTGTGGATTAGTTGATCAGTTATATTTCTAACAGAAGTTCGACTATCGATTAGGATTCTCTCGAAGTGTGCACAAAATTATATTTTTACTTTGAGGATAATAAAGAGATTCCCATTGCTTGAAATAAATAAATGTAGAGAAATGAAGTTAAAAATTAATGAACGTTTGGTTGACGAAATGTGCTTTTCATTTCATAATTCTACACATTTTTTTTCTTTTAGTTGAAGCCAGACTTCTTATTTTTGGACAAATATTTTCAAATAGTATTAAATTGGCAATAAGTTATTATTAACGTTTTAGTAAACTGAATTCTTTTATTTTCGGATCTCAGGTTAAAATCGAGATCACATTTAAGCGACGAAATGAACATTTATGGAAAGAAATAATTACTCCAAATATTTTTCCGGATCGATATTTTTCTCGAATTAGTTGTAAGTAGATTGTGCTGAAACAAATTTTACCACAAGGCGAAAATTATTTCGTTTTTTGTAGAATAGTATCAGAGTGTAGATTCATAGTATTTAGAGTAAAAAATATCATATTCCTTGTATATTATAATGTTTTGCATCAACTGAGGGCTGAGCAAAATCCACAATTTTTTTATTAAATGTGCAATCTACCATTTTTGCGACCTAAAATTCTAAGTTTAAATTTATATTAAAGTTTTATATCTCCTTATGGCCGATAGATTTTTTTTTTGATTTTTGAAAGTTATGAAGATTATTCAGTAAGTGTGCGAAGAAATATTAATACCAATAAATTCGTGTATAATAATGTCAGTTAAAACTTACTTTCATCATTTGTGTTTCGAATAAAGTGAAAACTGATATTCGCGATGAGAACATGGCACGAGATAGATTCAGCATTGACAAGAGATCTGTAATTTGTAGTAATCGATTATTTGATTCAACACGAAACTTCACAGTATTTGCGATTGCAAGCTGCAGGCAGTATTTTTAAAATCGCAATCACAGAGCAAGCTTTTTCCACTCTTGTCCTCTCTATCACTTTCTATTCACTCTTTAATCAACAAGCAGGAACTTCTCTTTAATCAAACGTTCGAATCATTCTCCTTTTTGCAATTAAAATCTTCCTACAATTTTTGTGTTTTGAGGTAAACGCATTTGTTTTTATTTAAAGTCAATAAAATGCTCCACGAAAAATTAAAATAGATTTACGTATGGTACTTAAAAACTGGTTAGCATTGAAAAGCCGATTATTATGTGCCACTTAAAAGAAGAAAATGTTTGATTTCTGTAATTTTTCAAAACGCCGTACAAGTAGAGGAATATATCACGCCGATTATTTATTCAGTGCAATATTGCATAAAATATGCTTAATAGTTATATTTCTATTTATTGAATTATTGCCACAAATATTTAGTATTTCATATTTTATATATGATTTAGTAGTTCTTAAAGTTTATTATAATAATATAGTTTAGACATTCTTTAACTGTAGAATTTTATATAATTGGATTCCAAGATTAGTCGTATATTAAAATTATTTATGACTTAAGAATCTATAACGCGTAAGAATTTAGAATCGATTGATAAATATAAAAAACTTTGTGTTCTGCATTCTACGTTTCTTCTGCTAAGTGCAATGAATATTTTTAAGTAAAAAAATTACGTAAGTATTTTTGTATGATTAGGTGTAATCACTACAATATCGAGCTGTCGGGCATTTATTATTTTATCCGTAATTAACATATTCAGTCTTTACTAAAGGATAATAAATATACAAGAAACTGAACAAGATAGAAATATTGATAATTCTTTAAAAAGTATAATTGCTTGTACACTTGATTATATGATATTATTTATGCCGATTATGATAGAACGAGTTATCGAACTTTCAACATAGAAGGACGATGTACATATATATATTGAGAAAATTTGTTTCAGTAAAAAAGCATGTTATTATTACTTTATTTTGACTGATTATTAATCTACTAATTTCTCAGAAGAACTTCATCAGACCATATTAGTACCAAATTTTATATCTATATTTTATAATATGTTATTTTTAGTCGGTAGGTGTGCAATAATGGGGAAAATGTTTTGAATTTCTATATTTATAAACTTTCAAGTGAGAATTGTACATTCCAGTCACCAGTGGTGTCACAATTTTTTTCAGCTATTTGAATATCAGCAGGGTAGGAAATGAGTATCAACGTACCAAGTAGTTCCTGCTGCTCCATAGGGTGTCAATAGTTTATCGCCCTAATAAATTACGAAGGGTGAAAAATATCTCCTATAAAAGTGACTTCAGCGGTATATAGTCGTAGGGTTAAGTAAACTACCGAATTTTTATTGAAATAAGAATGAACGGATCAGAAAATTGATCAGCTTTTATTGTACATGCAAGGAAGGGATCGACGACTGGATCCTACCTTCATACATGTACAGGGCGATTCATAAACTCATATCAACCTTCACGAGAAGAATCTACACACTAAAATAAATAAAAAATACTACATAAACAAAAATCAAACAACTGTTTCTGAATTGTAGAGGAATAAATGAAAGACTGAAAGTGACATAAAATGAAATAATTACTAATCCGTTTTATTTTTTTTCTCATTTCATTATGTTCGTTATTAATGACCCTATGAGTCATTAATTTGAGTAGCGTATATAATAGATTTCAAATGCCATTAAAAATAAAACTTCGACTATCATCTCGATCATTTCCTTCAGTCCTCTATTACTCAAGAACAGTGGCACATACGATCTACGTTCGTGTAATATTTTCTATTCAAAATAGCCAGTTGATTTTGTCTGTGGAGTCTGTATTGGTAGGCATTTATGAATCACTTTGTATCTATAAGTAATATGTTAATACGTTTATGAAAAAAGAATCCATAAATCTGTAGCAACGTATGTAGTATGGAAATACTTATTTAGGTCGAAGGGTACGTCGCGGCAGGCCGCGACTTGGAACGAGGGGTGGAAAGCACGGATCCCCATCTGTGCAGGGTAACTCGCCCTCGAGGAGTGAATGGCTACCCTTGGATATGAGGACCACACCTCCCGCTGCGATGCCTGCTTTCCGTGGATTCGAGGAATCCTCTTCCGATGGCGTGGTAAGTTTTTCATCCCTCTTATATCCGACCGTTTCTCATACCATATCTTCAATGCGAGTTTGAATATACAAGGTGTCCCAGAATTGAGGGACAATCCGGACCATGCAATGTCCTGATGCAAAATGTCATCGAAAAGTCCTTTACCGTTTTGAGATCCGCGACTTCGTTCTCGAGATATTAACACTTGAATATTAACGGTGCAACTTCCGGGCCGCGCAGTTTAAAGCTGACCGCTCGCACGCACAGGCAGGAGTGCGGCACTACTGTGCGCGTGGGTCTGTATCTACGCCTGGTTCCTGCGCGTGCGTGATAGGGATCAGTGCTCCGCGCTCAGCTGACTCGGCTTTAAACTGCGCGGCCCGGAAATTCGACCGTTAATATTCAACTGTTAATATCTCGAGAACGAAGCTTCGGATTCTAAAACTGTAAAGGACTTTTCGATTTCGTTTTGTATCAGGATAGTGCAGGTTCCGGAATGTCCTCGAATTTTGGGACACCCTGCATAGGAAAAGATTTTACGTCGATAAGATAGGCACGTAGATTTAATAACTACTAAATGCAGGCACTCAACGGTGAATTTACAACACAGCAATTTTCATCTACTAATTTATTGCATTTCGCCGTCTGAATTTCATATTTGGTAGTTTCGGGAGTTTTCATGGTGTTCGTGTGGCTTTATCACCATATCAATTATTTAGTAAGACAGTTATCTGAATACTTCAGTGACGAAACATGTTTTATTATTTGTTCTAAACCACTTACGATTATCTTTTATTTTACGTGTTCAGAAAAGTTCATTGTTACATGACAATGTTCCAGTAGTAGTTCATTAAAGACGTTTAGCTGACTAATTATTTAAGTCAGAAGGAAATTTAAGTGGATTGAGATAATAACTCGTGTAATTATGCGCTGTAGAAAATTGAACATTTAATGGAGAAATGGATAAAAACTGCAAATTATGTATTAAAATTATATCCCCTTATAAACAAGTGTGTTATAATATACTGAATATAATCAATAAAATATACCCAAGTATGATATAACAAAAGAAACTGTATGTATTGATAAAGCAGTATTTGATTAGGTGCAACCAATACGTCTTTATTTATCAATACAAACTTATTTCACTCCCGCCAATCTTCTTTGCGTCTCACGTTTCTTGAGTTTATTTTATTTCATACAGCTCTACAAGACTGTAATTCCAATGCTGTCCCTATTTTCTTTATTTTCGCTGATGTCCACTGCCTTTGGCTTGTTCTCATTTCCGTACCACCTGTCTCCGTAGAGTCCTTGAGTTAGCTGATGACTTCTTTATCTTTCAGTATGCTGTCAGAAGTTTTGCTCCTCCATTCTACTTTTGTTTCTCGTATTTCCTCATTTTAAGTTATATCCACAGTTCAGTCTGACCCCCTCCGCAGTTTTCGCATTTTCATTCAGCTGCTTGGTGATTTACTTATTTTTGCATTCTTAGTATTTCAAGTAATCATCGTACATGTGATTCAACTTTCTCCCATAATTGCATGTAGAGAGTTTTCATTTTAAAACTTTTAGCGCCGCAAAATTTAGCGAATTACCACCTCAATTCAGTCAGGCTCTTCTATGTGGTCACTTCTGCCGGGGAAGTTTTGCCCTGCTCGCCTCGCTATGAATATACAGGGTGTCCCATTTAAATCGGTCCTCGCGAGTTTCTCTTGAAAAATGTTTCAAACAAAAGTTAAATAGTTTCGAGGAGGACATGATCTGACGTCAGCACTTTTTGTAAGTGGACGTATAGGGGACATATGAAGGTCAACTTTATTTTTTAAACGGAACCGTATATTTTTTAATGCATCAATCGATGCAGCTCATAATTCCCTATAAAAAGTATTAAACTATTTATGCCAAAAAGTCCTTAATTTTTTTAGATATTTTAATCGTGCCATAAAAGGCAAGGACAGCACTAGCTATTAAGAAAGGACCTGTCAAGCTTCGTATTTCTCATCGTATCTTCATGAAAGTGACACCAATTGGTTGTATTTTGATATTCATAAAATTATTTGTTTTTTATTAAGTTTATTTCCCATTTTCTCCTGTACATTTTGATTTCCTATAAATAAGTTATTATTCTCACTACGCATGTCTTTCTCGTCATTGAAACATTCTTTAATGGTTATTGGAAGTTTCACATTTTACCTTATATCTTACCTTGCTGATGGGTAGTCCTGTTGAGTGCTGTATCTGTAGGCGTCAACAATCCAGTGACGCATTCATTATAGTCTTTTGGGAATTACCACGCGAAAGCCTTGAACACACCAAGCTAGGTTAGACCTTCTAACTCTGTGGGGTGTAGTAAATAACGAAAAACACATTTGGTGCCTTGTAACTTCAAGGCTATCACTGTATACTTTATATAGTACTTACTTTAGTGTGCTCCAAGTACATCCTTTGCTACATCTTCTCCATCAACAATACATACCTTGTTGAAGAGGTAGATTACGAAATACGTGAACATGTTCAATTTAAGTACGTCCGTATTAAATTGGAATTCAACGTGAATTTTGAAAATACGTGTAAAATTCCGCGATCCCGCGAAGCAGCGTTCAATACTGTTCTCATTGGTAGACTAGGATCCTGGAACGCGAGCATCCCAGATACTTAAACGCCTGCTTTCATTGGTAGGTGCACCTGGGAGAGGGAATAGCGGTTTGCGAGGAACAACTAAGGGCTGTGAAATGGAGTGATTACAGAAAATTGACTCGTGGTTTAGCTGCAATTTTGTTCAGCCCGACCGAGTTGGCCACCTGCTCGGTTACGGGGCAACGATGGAGCCGAGCTGGAACTGCCACTGAAAGACCAGTGAAACCTGCGCTAGATAAGGCCAAAGTGCAGGCCATCATATGTGAGTATTTTTAAATATTTCTGCCTAAAAGCTTTTATTCCTTAAGGAGTCGTTCCCGCGCTACGGTTGCACGAACACAAGAAACATTCAAGTAGCTTGAAAAAGATCCACTTATATTTAAAGAGTGAAAGCCATCGCGCATAATTTATTACAAACGACGGTTTAATCATCGATTTTAGCAACCTTAATGTTTATTACGCAGCATTCGAAGACGCCAAAAAATATTTCTAAACAGCTAGAATTGCTAAGGCAGGTCGAACTTGTTTGATTTAAAACGAAATTCCAGGTGTAAGGGTCTGCAAGTAAACACGATGTACCCATGTTAATTTGAAAGATGGCTTCCAACAGTTACGTCTCTTTAACTTCATAGATTTAATAGAATTTGATCCCAGAACTGTACATTTACAAATTTGAAAAAATGGCGGTTTGTTCTTTCAACTTTTTTTTCTATAAATCATAAAAAGTATGTCTTTTTTAATTTTGTCATATGTTGATAGTCGCGTTAAAACAGATTTCTCGATGTTTCTCTATTATCACTTTATTATCTTATTATACTACTTTATTATCAGTAATTGGCATTTTCAACAAAACAAGGGATGATATATAAATTAAAAACGTCGAAATAGGCCATATTTATAAAAAATATCATTCGACGAGGGCTAATTAAATGGACTAAAGCAAAGGATACTGCAATGTGAAATCAACTTTTGGCTTCAGTCATAAAACAGTTATGTAATCCAGCAAAGGCATTATCAATCGATTTCGTTGCATTTGAATTTAGGCATAAAATGAGAATATTGAATAATGAATATTTCAAAAGTAACATCCATAAAATAACTTCTCTTTTTATTTTACGCATCCTCCGTTTACTACTATTACGTTATCGATATTTTGAAGCCGAATGGCTATGCTAGATAACAGATGGAATACAAAGAGAATATAACTGAAATAAAAATAATAATTGTGGTCCAGATGAAATGGAGGTTCGACTGAAACGCGAAGTAATTGTCGCTAATCACCTTCGTTCTAATATATTAGTGGCCAAAAGAAAGTTTAAACTGTAAACGTTAAGATAAAAAAATTCCCCTAGGAAGAATTATATCTTAAAATTTATATCTCATAGATTTCGGGTGGGGGAGTTGCCACAATATAGTGGTACCAACATACTGCATAAAGCAGAGTTGGGCAAAGATAATATCTAGATAAAAGGTCTTTTATGTTTATCCTTTATTCGAAGATCGAATAAGTTGATTTATTCGAAAGCCTTTCAACTTGGATTTCGAATAACGGTTCAACTTTCATTTTATCTTTATACTAGAAGGTCGAATAACCGGCGTGGGCCTTTGCGGCCCTACTCGCGCGCGGTCACCTACCGGTCAGATTCTACAGAATCTGAATTTGTTTATTTTTCATCGTATCAATATGAAAGTGACACCAATGGATTCCTGGCGTTCTCCCGATTAATTGGACAGAAAATAATTTAAATCGGACTATTTTTAACGAAACGGGCTTTCAATTCTGCAAATAAATTTCTCACGTAATATCCTTAATTATGGTCCGAATTATATTATTTTTGGGGCCATTTTCGTCGGGAAGACATGAGGAATCAATTGGTAATACTTTCATCAACACTTGTCAAAAACAGAAACATTTTATGTGGCCCGTCGGTTTTATTGCTCTCGGCTGTCAACGGGCGGTCTACTGGGGCCCGAAGGTCCTCGCTCTCAGCGAGAAAGCAAAACAGTGAGGTGAGTAGGTCTTTCCCGATAATCCGAGCCCAAAGTTTGTGTTATTTTGTTGTTTTTTACTGTATACTATGCCCCTCTGAATTTCCCATCACTTTTAACTATATATAATAATATTTTGTAGTTCTAAAATTGGATTATTTTTAGTAAATTTTCTATTAGTGCATCTGATCGGAAACTTTTTGCCAGAGGTTATAGTTACATATCTAGTACTAATTATTTATAAAAACTGAGCAGTGACGCCAAATATTCTACAAAATATCATCATTCGACCTTTAGACTTATTCCTTAAAATTCCACATTCGTCTTAAGACAGACGTACTCATTACGTATTTATAAATGAGGAAAGAAAAATCACAACTTGGAATATAATAACAGGTTTCTGGATGTAGCAAATTTGCTGGCGTTTGTAAGACGACATTTAATTATCGGTGTAAATTTTTGGTTAACTAACCAACCATAATAATTGTAGGCCCAACAATGTATATTCGTTGGCAAACTGTCGTTTCTTGTTAATTAACCCACCATAATAATTGAAGGCGAAAACATCAGAAAGGATATGTATGTACAATCTTTCGATTGTTAAGAAGCCTTTGAGCTCGGATTATCGGGAAAGACCTACCCACCCCACTGTTTTGCTTTCTCGCTGCGAGCGAGGACCTTCGGGCCCCAGTAGACAGTCGAGAGCAATAAAACCGACGGGCCACATAAAATGTTCATTCAAATTAGTTCGAATTTATAAATTCCGAGCAAAAGTTAGAAAGTTACACGACCGTCCGTTTTGTAATTTTTTTTTGGAGAGCCATAGTTATCGCATATAGTTGTCAAACTACCTAAATAATTTTCAATCTAGAAACATAAAAAAAAGTCCCTTTATTTTCAACCGTCACAGTGGGGCTTCCCCCCTATATATGAATTAACTGACTTATTCATATATATATAAATATGAGTTTTAAACTTTCTTTTGACCAGCACTGTACATGCATGCATTTCAAATTAAGAAACAAGTACATAGGCTGGCCAGATTTTTCGATAAGGTCCTCCAAGAAACACTTTCGTGTTATAACATAACGTTTCTAATATATTTTCAAAACTTCGTGCTTGTAAACGCACACGTAATGGATTGAAATATGCATTGAGATGCACGCAAAATAGGTTGTATACTGGAATTACTGTATGCATATTCGATTTTGGCGGGTAGTATGAATAATTATATAAACTAGATACACACGGTGGGCCGTAAAATGTGATACAAGTGAGATGGGGAGATTTTATGGCTCAAAATAAATCGAAGTGACTTATTATTAAATGATTTTACTTAGCTTCGATCCTCTGTATATTTTGCGTTTGTTTGTTTGGTGTATGGTTCAAATCTGGTAATTCAATTTTCACCCACTTCCACTAGTACCAATTGTCTTGAAACTTTGCAGTCATGTGTACTTTGGATGACAATACAATTTAAAAAAAATCAAAAATAAAAAATATAAAAGAAATAGAAAAATCCACAAACACTAAAAACTAGAAAATAAAAAATATATAAAAAAATTATGTTAAACGATTTTACTAAAAATGCATTAAGAACTAAAAAATAATTCTCTTGTACTACAATTTCGGTGGTGATATATGATTTTAAATAAAATCATACAAACTCTGTGATTATCCTGTAGAATTTTTCAAATCAATTGTAAAAAAAAAAGGATAATCACAGTTTGTATGATTTATTTAATCTTACATATCACCATCGAAATTGTAGCACAAGAAAATAATTATTTTTTAGTTTTTAGTGCATTTTTAGTAAAATCTTTTTTAGTAAAATATTTTTTTATATTTACAAGTTTCTATCGCTTCGTAGGATATCATTTCGACTTATTTTTAAAATGTCCCCCATCTCACTTGTACCACGATTTACAGCCCACGATGTATAAAGTATAAATTGTAGGTATATAAAAAAATATTTTAGGAAAGAAAATATAACATTTCTAGCTTGAGAATTATTTGGCATCAGAATTTGAGTTTTAGAGCCACCCTGTGTATCGATACCTCAGCTATGGGACACAACACGCCTATCAAATTTTATTATGCATACAAGTATTGGGATTCTGGGGGTGAATCCTTCGAGAGTTGCCCATACTCAAGGCGAATTACTCCAAATGGATATTCAGTAATACGAATTTATATCTTCATTTTAATTTTTGAAATCTATTTTCTATTTTCGTTTTATCACTCGACCTGCACCTTCAATAATTTTAATTAAACTCACCTATGTAAAAGCCAGTGCTTTTCTGAGTAGTGAAATTTCTTCCGAATTTATTACCTGTTTTTGTCAAAAAAATTTCATCGATGAGTGTTAAAACGCGATGATCTGAGAAATTCACGTGTTCAGAAATATCCGTGACGTAATTTATCAGATTCGTAGTATTCTAAATGAGACTTTTAAATAAATTATTCGCGCGCCTGTACGGCGCGAATAACAAAAAGAAATACTCCGAATTTCTCGGAACAATCGATCCAGTAAAATTAAACGAAACGTTAGAAAGGAACGCAAAGTGCGCGTGCCTATCAAGGAGCATGCAAACACAGGATATCCGAGAATAAAGCGACGACTACTCTCGGTGATGTCTAAACATTTACTCGAAACGAAAATAGGACAGCGAAGAATCGGAATTTCAGTTTTTTAAAATCGCTTTCTTTTCTCCACGCGAAATCTAGTTTTTTCCGGTCATTGAATCCTCTTCCCGTGCATATATCCGAGAGAAACAAACAGAATTCTGTTGAATGTGTTAAACGTGTTCAACATTTACCAACTGCACCTCATCTTTTCCTTGTATTTATTTTTCTTCGAATTTTCATAAATGGCCCGCTTGCAAAGGGGCTCCAGACGATTCTAGCAAACTGGAAAGTGAAATGTATTTTTCTGCTAGGAAGTGGAGTATTAATGGAAAAATCAAGCGAATTATTTTTTAGTCGTTTTGAAAGGGGATTAACTCACTGCGTTCAAAAAGGAATAATAGCAGCAAACGTGATAGGGGATTAATTCTATTTTTTGTTATATAAGAACTTCAAGACTAAGACTTATATTATTAGGATTTGTCGGTTTTTAAAAAGTGGATTTAAAAACCGGTTTATTCAGTTCGAAAACCGGGTTTTTCAAAAGTCGGTTTTTGTATAAACCCTAATATTATACATAAATGGAAGAGCTTGTGTCCAAACTATGTTAAATTTATTTCCGAAGCATTTCCTTAAGTATTTCAAGAATTGTTTGTATTGGTTTTTAATCACCTGAAACATATTTCTACTACTCTTTCTATATCATTTACACGTGTGTCTTGTGAATCAGTATACTGAATTAGAATATTTACGATATGGAATTAAATAAACAGTCACATCAAATAGTTTGACCATTAC
The DNA here is from genome assembly GCA_947577245.1 of Andrena bucephala. Lineage (NCBI taxonomy): Eukaryota > Metazoa > Arthropoda > Insecta > Hymenoptera > Andrenidae > Andrena > Andrena bucephala. Next base: position 117,072,408 of record OX387715.1, read on the forward strand.
AGAAAAAGATAAAAATAACTTGTTAGGTGTCAAAATGATTAAAACATGACCACTTTATTCAAAGATTTGTAAAAATACTCTAACCTTCATTAACAGAGGTATGTTGTTATTTCTACACTTTTTATCAAACTGTGTCGTTACTAATATCATTATCTGATTTATTAAATTTTGATTTAAGTAATCCGAAAGGAAACTTCATTTTTTCGTAGTAGGTATCTTTTCTGCCATCAAAGAAATACTTAAACTCAACTTGTAGCACCCTATAAAAGGAGCTATTACTAAGGTGAACAGGACATTCTGAGAATAATATTCTGTTGTTCTTACGGTATATTGGAAATGCTATAAATGTTATAAACAAAGATACATAAAAATATTGTGAGAATATTATACTACGTCTATTAGAAATACTATAAAAACGTTTGTAGTATTATAATCTTCAGTATTTTCAAAGTATAGATTTATCATAATTCGGAAATAAGCTGTCCAATTTGTATAAATATCCTCGAGATTTGGCTCGTGACACTAAGAAGTGGAGAAAATATTGAGTGCTTCGCCTACATCCAGGTGATATTACATGGCAAAGCACGTAACTGGGTCTCATTCAATAACTCAATATATAGGGTGATCCGAGTCGAAAAAGGCATACTTTCACAGGGGATTGTAGAAGTGGTTTTGAAACGAATATCGAGGTATGAACTCTTAGATTCATAAATAGTGGACAGCAGATATCAAGTGACCATTTAATTATTAATCATCGAATTAAATGTATATATCTTGCGGTAAAGTGTATCTAAAAGTATGACCACGTACTGCAAAACTTGTGATTCCATGTATTAAATATATATACATCTATCTATCGAGTTTTCTCAAATATGTAGAAAATTAAAAATCCTCTTTTACTTGAATGCCTGTCACACTTGTTTAAAGTAACTTTAAAGGAGGAAACCTGGGGTTTAAGTAATATTTCACCTATATCTAGGAAAGGTGTGGCTTCCAATAATACTATTAATAGAAGTTCGTACTATCAACTTACAAATGTCGCAACAATCATAAGCTACAGGGAGTGGAAAGTATTCACCGTTAGTAGCATTATATGAAAAAACATACATGTATTATTAAAATGAATTAACTCTGGTGCTAGATCAAATCATTTCTTCAATTTCTAAGATTTTCTTTATTACTATTTACTATCTTGCTCGACAGCCTCATCCAAAAAGACCCAGGCACCGCCGACAGAGGGTCGATACTGATTTATTGGAGGCTAAGAACCCATAACCCCGTCTTTATGCATCATGAATAGGTCTAATAGCTACGTATGTAATTTATTGATGTTAGCCAGTATCTGGTATTTTGATATTCTTGTGTGGTACGAACTCCTGGTATTATTGCCACCCCTGACAGAATAATGCTGGGTTAACTATTGGGCATAAAGAAAGTATTAAGTGAGGATACGATTTTCAGAATTCTAGAATCGATCAGCAATGTGTTTTTATTTCTTTTTGGATCACCCTGTACATTAATTTTACAAACGGTTGTTCAGGTGTTTTACTACTCGGCTTCGCACCAAATTTCGATTGTGATTTTATAAAAAAAGATCATTCATTTATATATTATTTTTGTTGCTGGAAATAGTCACATTCATTTGGATTAGCTGGGACACATTTCTTAACGCCACAGTTTACCGTTCGAAAGTTTTTAGGCGACAGACAAACGCACAAACACTTTCTGTTTTATATGTATATTAAAATGACGTACTGTGATGTTTCTCTTATCATTTTTATCTTCCGAGATTTCACGACTATCATTACTTCGTTAAGACGAAATTTCAAATGCAGTCTATCAGGATTTAACAACCGTACTATGTCAGTTTATTGTATGCTTTTAAGGATAAGAAAATATATAAACATACAGTTTACTCATAAAAGTATCCCCCACGCCCTACGTATAACATATTTACTTATTTAAGTAATATTAAATACACAATTACGCATTATAATTTTCGTTAGTATAAACCTTGATTAATATAATTTTAGTTAGTACCACCTACCAAAGAAATGCTCAAAAATGTCATTTTCCTAGAAGAATGCAACAAGATAAACCCAACATTCACAGAAAATTAGTCGAATCTATGCATAATAGATTAAAGCTGATAATAAAATCGCAGGAATGTTAGAAGAATATTGTAACTGTGTTTGTATAAATTAAATAACGAATGTGAGCAAATATTTTGTTTCCACCATCTTTGCTACTTCCATGGATAACATAATTTTTTTAAATAAACTATACAACTTTTCAATTGAATGCAATATGTTACATACAGGGTGGACAGATACTTTTGTCACTAACTGTAGATCTAAAAATTGTACGTTAGAAATGTATAAGAGTTGATCGGAATAACGGTCTCCATGTATAGGTATACTTCTTCCATGTCAAAATGTCGGTCGCCATTGTCAATGCAATATTGACCCCATTAGAAAACTGAATTTATTATCGCAGGAATTTCATGTCGATTGTGCTTCGCTTAAGCGAAATATGGCGTCCCATTTTCAATCAATTCGTATTGCGTATTGACTTTGCCATTTTTCTTTCAAAATTCTTTATTTGTAAAAAATCAATGAAAACCCATTGTTGTTTCTTTCGCAAATCATATTTTCGTTACACCATTTCGAGATAACTCTTTTAGACCCGCATTTCTATAACAGATTTTTCTTATTTCCAGTCATACAATATATTGGCGCAATTTTAATGTTAAATGTTTTAAATGTTCACTTCAAAACTTCTAATAATCATTGAACCTTGAAAAATATAAATGATAAAGCGAACTGTTGTAATATGCTTATTAGGGTGAGCCTTATTTATACGTGTCGATTTTTTTTGTATTTCTTTGCTCTCACCCCCTAGAACGATGTCATTTGATAACAAAATAGTCTCTGAAAAAGTTTATTGCAATCGAACAACAGGAAAGGGTGCCGACCAGGCCTTAAAGTTTTGAATTCATCAATAGTTTGGATTTAAAGAATTTCTCAAAAATGGTAAGCCCTATCGAAATTTTGTTCAAATAATATTGAAAGAGCAGTCAATTTTCTACAATTACTGTATACATAAGTTTTTCGTGCTTCCAACCAGTTTTTAGATAATAGCGTTTGAATATAGTGAGATCCGCGCCACGCGCGTATAGACAATACGTCACACCGTACAGGTGGGACGTGCAAAGTGCTGACCTCACTATATTCAAACGCTATTATCTAAAAAACGGTTGGAAGCACGAAAAACTTATATGTACAGTAATTGTAGAAAATTGAATGCTCTTTTAATATTATTTGAACAAAATTTCGATAGGGCTTACCATTTTTGAGAAATTCTTCAAATTCAAACCATTGATGTATTCTAAACTTTAACGCATTGTCGGCACCCTTCCCTGTTGTCCGATTGCAATATTCTTTTCCAGGGACTATTTTTCTATGAAATGGAACCATATTGGGGGGGGTGAGAACAAAAGAAATCGCAGGTTGAAAATAAGGGCCACCCTAATGCTTATATTAACGAAAATGGAGAATGGCTGGTTCAGTTGATAGTTAATTTCACATTTAAATAGGAAACAAAAATTGCCTGTTTGATTTCTTTTCCAGTGTGTTAAATATTCGATACATTTACGTACAAATAAGTACCTACTTAGAAAGGGGACGTTTTTTAATCGAATACAAAACTGCTCTGGGAGCCATATTTTATGGAAAATGCAACTGTCGTAGTATTTCCTTAAGAAATTAACGATATATTCGAACAAGTTAGACCTAATCCTATAACTTAATCGTCGCTTGTTGAAATAAGCACACGAGCTTTGCATGGAAACAACACCACTAACAGAATTACATTACTACAACAGTTAATCACTAAATATTTTACCAAATTCAAGCACACTTTATATTTTCTGTTCTCCTCATGCGTTGTTGGTTCCATGCAGGTATTCAGCGCCGAGTAAGGACTTGCATGTGTTTAAACAGGTTTAAATTTGCAAAGCCCGTAGAAAGAATGAAAAATGCAAATAGTCTGCCTCGCCTTATTAAATTTCCTCTTCCACGAAAACACGTAACTGTTACAAAACTGTCAGTTTAATTGAATAACGAGAACCGTGTGTCAATAGGACCTTAAATTCCCTGCAAATTAGAATTCCTTTGTGCGAAAGGTACGAAAGGAAAGAAGTAGAAAAATGAATCAAGTATTGCTTGAAATGAAATAGTTAGCTGTACAGACCCCGAAAATGTCACCCGAAATTGTACCCTGCCATGCGTACCTATCGGACGTATGAAACATGAAAACTATCGTGCACGAATTTTCCCCGCGTCTCCTTCGAAATACATTTTTCATTGAAATTTTAAAGCCTACGTGACATCGAGGTTTCCCACTGTCGACGTGAGCAGCGTGAAGCAAGTGTTGGCTTACAAGTGCAAAGAGAACTCCACGGCACTCAAGATGAAATCTATTAGATACATTTGGTGAGTCGAATTCAATTTCCGATTTATCCATCCCCCGATTTTATGTTTCCCTCGTAAATGGAGCCGTAGATTCGGACTTTTAGTATCACCGTTAACAAAATCTATCGTGCTTCTCGAACAGCAATGCACTGAATCCTGATCTATTATTCGTGGATTAATCTTAGGATGACTTCTGTCGAGTTTCATTTCCGGGACCACTAGTGAGATCCCTTTTGATTTAAAACTTCATCAGGTTCGAGTTGAGTGAATTTGTAGTATGAAGCTTGTAGAAAATGTTGGTAATTTCTGGCCTCTGATGAATGGAAGTACAAACTGTGAACACTGAATGAAACTCGTTAGGTGCAAAGGGACACTTTTGTGTAAATGATTAATTTAAAATTATTATATAATTAACTTGCTAAAATTGAGGTGCAAAAATTAACGTGGAAATAGGAATTGGACTGTTTGGTCCTCAATTGGTGTAAGTTCGCTTTACTAAATTTCGAAAATGAAAGGCTTTGCATTCGCTTTTATTGTGAACTCCGCCAAATACATTTAGTTCAAAAGATAATGAGTATCAAATAAATCATACGTTTCTTGTGAGGTTTTAAATAATTTACACCACTGAGGAGCTAAATGGCCCAATTGTAGTTTGTAGTCAGAGTTGGGCATTAATTAACTAAAAATGATTTAAATTACGGATCGAATAAAAGTTACTTTAACTTTAGATTATTCGACGAATAAAGTTAAATTTTTTACTCGACGAGAATTTATTACCTGAGTTAACTTTATTCGACACATGATGAATCATTTTTCTAACTTCCATTCGTTATTCGAAGCTTTATTTAAATAAAAATTTTGCCCATCTCTGTTTGTAGTTCGACTAAAAGTCCACCTAAGGTCGTTAAAGGTGATTCGGTAACTGCATCCGTTTTAGCAATCTTGAGGATTTGCACAGTGTTAACAGTTCTAGTTAAAAGATGCCATAAGAGAAATTATTTACTCAACGCTACATAAATCTAACTAAAAGCTTTTTCCAAAAGTTGTCCCAGCAGTGAAATTAATTTGGAGATTTATTTTGTGTCACGGTATTCCACAATATTGTTGTATTGCATATTGAGTGAATTTAGTACCTACATATATAAATTGAAGACTTTGCAGCAAGGCGGTAGCTCCAAGTGTCTTAACTTCTGGAAAACTAATAAAAACAGTGTTAACAGAATATTTTTGAACGTATGTTCAAAGTATTTTACCCACTTAAAATCTACCTATTAACAAAACATTTTGCACTATTACTAAGCAATAATATATATTCTCTATGGCTGGATGAATTTTCAAAATTTGGAGGTGCCCTCTTTTTCCACCAAATTGTATAAAAATCCACTAGTCTCGGGTAAATAATTACATTAAGGATACTAGGCAGTCGTTTTTGTCGAAAATGAAGAATTTACTTTTCAATTAATCACAAAGAAATAAAGTAATGCTGAGACTTATTCTTGGACACAAAGTTTATTAACTTCTTTAAAAAGGCTCTGTAATGATCCATCAGTAGCTTCATATATAACGCATATTTTTGATTAAACACACATGTTTTTTGAAAGAATAAGTCTTAGCATTAATTTATTTATTTGTAATTAATTATAAAAGAAATACTTCATTTTCGACAAAAAACGACTGTCTAGTACCATTAAACACATTAGCAGATGGAAGCCTCAGGAAACATCAATCTGCACAATTTTAGAAATATTAACACTTGAGAATGGGTTATTGGACCTGCCACTTTGTTGTACCGATCTATTCAGATTTTTTTTTACTTCCAATGCTACCTATAAGTCTTCGATTTGTTAGGTGGTACATGATAATACTCAAATTTCCTATGTTCTTATTTTCAATACAATAATTTATATGCTGGTAAAATGGTAATTTAAAAAAGAGGTAACAATTAACTAATGTAAAAGTGCCTGTGTTCAGTCGGAACTCCAGAAGTCCTCCCAGGGTTGATGCTACAAGTCTTTTTCCTGTACATCATATTAACGAGTTCCCGTAACTTCGCTTTTTATTTTTCACAACTGAATTTTTTTTTTAAAGCTTCTACATACGCGGCAGCGGTAACGTTGGAAAAGGGAATTTTAATTCACCCTCGATGCTCCCCAAGTAATTGACATATTAATTAAATGCGCACTAATTCCTCGCAACGGGGAGCTAATAACAAGTCGAGTCGCGGCGTGAGGTTTGCATTTAAAAGCGGTTTCTATATTATTTGCCATGTTTGACGCTGCCGTAGATGAAGATATTTTACCTGCTTTTTTAAACGACAGTGCCCTTTACGTTTTGCACGAAACTGTGCGTTTGTTTAACCCTGTGCGGCTGCTTTGAATGTTAAATTGGGCTATCGAGGTACCACGAAGTCCTCCTAATGGTAAAGGCAAGAATTTGGAGCACTGTTTCACGTGGACAAAGTACCAGGTCCCTCTCTTTGTTTCCCGTAATTGATTTTCGGTTTGAAACTACTACTGGAGAAGTCTCAGAGCCAATTACGGTGTACGTAGTCGCTAACCGATCTTTGTATCGACTTTAAAACTATTTACGAATTTCTGAAAAAGAAGCCAGGTTATTATTCATAATACACATGTTATTATTACCTAGTATACTTCACGCAAATGAATGTGAATAGGGAGAAACGGAAAGGAAAAAGATGAATAATTTATTTCAGCTGATATGACAGTCCCAATTTGTTTTTTAAAGTTGCTGTTTAATTTTACCACGTTTCTAAATTCATGCTAGGTAGTTATTACCCTTGTGTATATTTAAGATACTTTCAATAATATAATAAGAAGGAGTTACAAAATGGATTTGTTCTAAGCCATCAAGGAATTAGAATGAAAATAAATTATCATATATTTGTATAAATTATTGAAAATAATTAATGAAAATAAATTATCATATATTTGTATAAATTATCAGACTGTTTGACAATAATTTCTTCTCTAAAATTTGTAACATTCAACACTCTCTTTGTTACATCATGACTTGTAAATATTCTTGTGAATGAAAATCAATACGAATGGATAGATTTCTGGGGATATATTAATGCTAGAAATTGTTACATAAGGAAGATGTCGAAAGTACTAAGAAAATTTCTATCAAAATTTAATGTCATCATGAAAAACTCGAGGTAACCATAATTTTCTAACGAAAATGAATGTTTTGGAATTTTTCACTATTTCAGTCTCTTACTCGTTTTAAACAGACGAGGTTTCATTTATAACACTTTTAGTAGGTACTTATATTCGGGTTTACTTATCGCAAGTGACAGCCAGAATTCCTTTAGGTACTTTATACTAAGTAGGAAAAATTCTTCGCTGCCAGGAACAACTTTGCATAATCTAATTTTCCAAAACTTCATTAATTTTTTGTAATCAGTCCGTTTGTGACAATAGTAGAGCTTATTCATGGTTGATCTCAATAGTTTATCTTGATTTTTAATCGTGACAAATACTCTTTTTTCCACCTCATATGTGGTGTGATGGAAATTAAATAATACTTAATTGGATAATGAATTAGACCAGTCTTTAATGTAGACAAAATTCTTCTTACAAACTCCAAGCCGAAAAATATTGGGTAATAATGATATGTGTACACTATAGGATATATTGGAAAAAATTCAAATTCTTATTTCAAGCAGACATTCATTTAATTACGTAGTTCCTTACTTGTCTCACTTCCTCTAAATAATACCACAAAAATACTTGCCTTTACTATTAATTGTTGATAATCGAGGAACGCAGGGTTTTCTTCTTTGCCTGAAATTGTAGTTTTATTTTCATTACCTATTTACAGCATTTTCCGACTACAAAAGGTCTATCATCAGAATTTCCTTTGATAGAATTTTTTAGCCTTTACTTCACACCTATTTTTTCACTCTTTTTTTAAATATCAGCAAAAATTTTCAAAAACTTTTTAAGCTCCACGGCTATCGCGGCAAATAGTTTGTCGTAATTGCAGTGAAAATTGTTAGAGACTTTTGCGCACGAAACATATCCATGATTGCAAGTAGAGTAGTGCCCGGTTAAAGAATCAGTCAACGATCAGCGACATCAGTGACAAAAATTGAATTTTCCGTAATTTTCATACTATCTATATGAAAATAGTATGTATTAATATTTACGCATTTAATCTGTATTTTTATTTTAGAACATTTTTAGTACATTTCTATTTAACTATCAACAATCTAAAAAATAGTCCGATTTATGTCGTGTTTGGATTCATTTTCATCGGGATAACCTTAACAACCAGTTCTTACAACTTTCATAAAGAAAGGGTTAAAATTATGGAAAGTGAAATTCTTATACACTCATCTGTTCGCTTTCTTTTTTTATCTGTTTCGTTCCACTGAGCGAAGATTTGTGTTCAAATAAAAATTTTGAATAACGAATAAAAAATAAAAAAATCATTTGTCATGTGTCGAATAATGTTACAGTTAAAGCTACAGTTACAGTTACAGTTAAGTTAAAGTTGAAAAATTTATTCGACCCTAAAGTTGAACCGCTCCACGAATAAAAAAATTAACTTTATTCGTCGAGTGATCTAAAGTGAAAATAACTTTTATTGGATTCGTTATTTACACAATTTTTTATTTAGTTAATGCCCAACCCTAGCTGTGGTGATGGCTCGTTAAAATTTAACCGGGCACCAGCTTCCGTAGAAATCTAAATCGAAACATGGGGTCTGACAGTTTTGACTGCAAGACTCTGGCCGGTGAGAAGCTCGAGTGTCAGAATCGATGAGTGTATTTACCACGAGTAAATAATCGTTACGTTACAGCAAAAACACGCTGTAAAGAAAGCGAAAAAAGGAGGAAGTCTGGAAGGGTTGATGTCTGTTCGCAGCGAGAGACAGGAAACAGAAAGATCGCCGAGAGCAAATCCGGAGGATAAGTGAGAGGTGGTAGGGCTGCGTTGAACGTGCAACCACCATGATCGAGGAACTTCGGGGCGTTCATTTGACTCTAAGGGCTTCTTGCAACTAACCCTCCAGCTTCGCCCTTTCTCGGCTGTTACGGCTCTTGGCATCAGACACGTTCAAATTGCTTTCTTCGATTAAGTTGGCCCGTGGCTTGATCCAGCCATTGATTATATACCTGGCAGCCCCGAGCATCTTACTCGACGGTGTGCTGTCTGGTGGCGTTCAAAAATTTCACGGATTCGCCGGGCGAGTATCGTTGCTGCGAGGATTGACTCCCCGTTTATCGGAACGGCGCCCGGTCCGATTACAGAACTGAAGTCCGTTGTAGGATTAATTCGTTAATTACTTCGAGCTTGGAAGCTTCGCTCTGGCTCGCGTTATGCCGGCTGGTACGATAACTAGTTCCATCGAAATGCCTCCGACACGATAGGAGAAATGGATACTTTCTATCGGACGTCGCAAGTTATTTTGTAGGCTTAAAGTACGGGGGTTTAGCACAGTAAACTTTAGAGGCGGTTTTAAACCGTGGAACTTTTCCTTAGGAACACGTTCCGCAGACTCCCATTGTCTCAGAGGTATTTTTGGGTAGCAATAGTTATATGGTGGACCAGTCTCTTGTTTTTGAGATTTCAGTGGGCGTACGAAGTAGTCGTTAAAAATTTACACCAATCGGCTACGGTTAAAGTCGTTTGAAAAATGCGCGTGTTAAAGCAGATAGAATTAAACGACCCTTAATGGGCTTTCGCTGTCCAAGAGGCAAAGCTTTAAAATTGGCTATTAAATAATTCGATCCGGATATGCTAAATACAGACTATAATAAACGCGGTGAAACGGGCAATGCATAAATAAACAACGTAACGACCAGCGTCGTGACATTAAAAAGGTAATTAATAAATGCATCTAATTTAAGCGCGAACAGCAGCAATAAGCAAGAGATAAATGAACGTTACCTGAGAAACCACCCCCCAAGAGAGATCAAAGCATCTGATCTCAAATATCCACAGAATTTTCTGGAGGGATTAGGCAAAGAAGGAAAGGGAAGAAATTTCGTTGGTGATGAACGGTGGTCGTTTGTTACTGGCGGGGCGAAATTTTGTTAATAATAACGTGTAAGCAGACGTAGCAGTAGCGACCCCTTAGGAAGGCATTAAACGAGTATATTAGAGTAACAATGAAACGGATTGAAGTTATGCCTCATTAATTCTTAATTAACTTTATTTCTAGGGAAAACTAATACAATCTATTTTTCTTTTTAATGAAATCTTGAGGAAACGTAGCTTGAATACGGAATCGACATGGGTGAACGTTAATCGGCCCGAGGCTGGTAGAAAGATGGGGAATAAAAAGGGAATTATTTAATACGTTTGAAACGGAACAACGCGGTTCGTTAAACGTTTACAGATTCATGCTTAATTTACATTCTACTGCGAAAAGCGTCGACGGCGTAGCGATTGAATTTTCCATTTTTAATTCTTTGGTATTTTACTGAACGCGATTCGGAGGGATCTTGATACGCTTTAAAAGAAAAAAAAGTTTGTACTGAGCCGAGAAAGTTCGACGCGGACATTCGTTAGTCGTTCGTCGGCTCGACTGAAATTATCCTCCTTATCGTTAGAAACTTTCGGTGAAAGATTGACGACACTTTTTTGAGAAAATATTTGCCAATTGTTCATTTTCGGCGGAAGTGCAACGAGCACGGTGCTTTGAATTCCCGTTGAAATTTTGTTTCTTCGTTACTCGTTGATCGGCAATATCAGAGAGTCGATTATTATTTTGCTTTCGATCTTTTATTATAACAATTTTACGTCTCTGCAAAGCGATTAACGCGAGAAGAAGAATAAACGCAAAGCTACCGGGTACAAGGGTAGTCTATTTCGTATAGGTAAACGCCTAAGGTTTAAACAAATAAATAGAGAAATGAACCGAAGAATTAAAGAAATGAAGAAAAATATAAATATATATATATATAAATAAATATAAATAAATAAATGAATTTATATATGCATATGTATGTGTACGCGTGTACACATGTTCAGATACATATGCATACGTATAATTATATTGAATTATTATTAACGAGAATAGAACTTATATATATTATTTGTTGGGAGAGCATATATTATACGATATTTAATATATTTAGGATATTTATTTGTTGATTTGGTGATAATATATATAATATAGATAAATATATATATATATACATAAATAGCTAAATAATTTTTACAAGGCCTATGAAGGGTTTAAATAAACAAAACATGGTATTTCGACGGGGAAATAATCGATTATTCAATTTTCGTCCGTTTCACTTTTCTTTTTCGTTCGCCTTTTCGCGACTTAAAACTGTTCTTTTCGTGTTCGATGAGAAAATCGAATTAGTGTTCGACGTGTAGAGTTATTTACCTTTTCACTCTCTTACTGAGATCGGTCCTTTCTTTTAATTTTCAATTCGAAATGGATTCGCAACATAATCCTTACTACATCGTAAATCTATGCTACCTTAATACTTGACATTAACTGTGACGGTTTCATTACGAGCAAATAATTATTTATGTCAAACCAAGTGCAATAAATAGAAATGCTAAAATATGAATAGGAATAAATTTAAGTTTTAGGATGTTATTATTAACGTGCTCAATAATTTGAGCATTCGGTTTTAGTAATTTTCAATTGCGTATCGCTTCAAATCACATTCTCATGTATCCGATGCAGAACAGAGACGTTGCCTTTGAAAAGTATTTACTTTTATAGTCAGGGCGAAGAAAAAATATTGACTAGCTGGTGGGGGAAATTCCGCGAACGAAAACCCCTATTCCTCCTCTTCAAACATTTTACGAAAAAAAACATCGTTAATTAAACCCGTAAATAATTTATTTACTACACGTTCTTTGCACACAATTATTTTTCTGCAGTATTCTGTAGAGTAATATCAAGGGATTGGAGACTTCGTTTAACTTTTAATATCTTTAAGAAGTTTGTAAAGCACTATTACAATTTTGATGCAAGAGGAAAACTGTCGCGGGCATTTTCCGAAGATAAATAGCTTCCTAAAACATTGATTACGTTTGCAGCTGTAGGAAAAATCTTTTTAACAAGGGTAGATGGAATACTTAAAAGGCATTTAGCTACTTTCCCCACGTAAGGAAGCTTACCCTCGTTTAAATTCCATCATTTTAGGGGCCATTCAGCCGATTTAAGCAACCACTATTGCCATTATGTAAAATTTAAATACATAGCCAATGTCTGAATTATTCAAATAGTTTTAAGGCTATATCAACTGTGTTCGATGTCGCGCGCTGTACGCATGAGAACGTGGCTTGAGGAATTCGTTTGAAACATGGATCGATCTCAGTAAATCTTTTCTGAAACCGAGGTATTTTAAAAATATTTTCTTCATATCTAGCATCGTACAATGGAGTCTCGATAATCCGAGAAAATCATAACCGAAAGCAATTTGAATTGTGGGGGAATCGGATTAAACGAAACAAACAAACAAACGAACACACTTGATGCCTGCGGCGAACTCTACGCGAGAGGAAAATTGCGCTTGCCAAAATCAAAAATCTATCTACGAAATAGGTTTTCTTATTTATATATAATTTTCCAAGCAGAACGACGCTTATTTCTTGAGAATACCACCTCGAATTAAGTAGACATCGATTTATGCAGGCTTCGGATTAAACGAAACTCGGTTTATCGAGACTGGCACTACTTTTAGAAACGGTACTACATGCAATATATGGTTTAACAAGTTTATTAATTTGTCTGCCATCGAGAACGATGAATCGGTGATTTAATGGTGATACGTAGTTTTTTTTAAAATTTTTTTGTTGTTGACAATCTGTTCGTTGACAGTCTTAATATTTTATCGATTGCACGTAGATGAAAGTACGTGATTTGTTTAAATGTTATATATTTTCATCGGCGTGGAGCGTTTAAATGTAGATACGAGTTATTACGAAATCTGTTGATTGCTTTCTAATCGACGATCGATTATTTTACACGGAGTCAGAAGAAATCGGCCGTTCTTGTTGCAAGACGAAAGCAATATCGACGGTAAGAAATTTGGACAGAAATTTTACACGTAAGAGAACGAACGTAGCAATAAATTTTCTAAATTACTAGATAGCGATTAAAATCTACCGGGGGAGCACTTAACATTCGATGGTTTTTTTCCCTAACATTTAGAATGTCGACGTGTTATGACTGAACGTTATTTTTTACTGCGGTAACATTATATCTCTTCCCGAGGAACTTGAATAACGAGGAACAGTCGATTATTAGATCGTGCGTAAATTATTCTTTCTACAGTTCTTGCGAAGCGGATCGCAAAGTTGCTTCCAGCGATCTGCTTCGCAAATGTTCTTCAAGAGCTTGCGAGTAACTATACTTGTCAGTACAAAAAGCCGGCTTGTTCGCGTATAAAATCGTATTTCCATCTAACTGTTCAGTTGTCGCGTGGCACGTTAAAATTTCTCCAAAATCGTTCGCAGCATCCGGGCGCAGTTTCCTTCGAAACTAATCGCGGACCTCGTCGCTGAGGTGAAACATTATCCGTAGGGCGATGATTTTCACGATTTAGAATTCGTTACTAGGATTCTCGATTTCTCACCAGTTATTTTTTATAAGACTAAATAATATGTAAATAACAATAATAATATTAATTAATAACGATACTGATTAGAGGTAACGAAAGACGGAGACTTTTGTGATGGGCGGTTACGTTTAACAATCAACGATTAACGGATAATTCATGCACGCCTCCGATGAACATCGATTATCGTTGATTGTTGATCGTTAAGTAACCGACGAATTAGTCATTGATCAACGAGCTAATTTACTTAGGACAGAGAATTCGCGAGACTTTTACTCTAGGTAAAAAAAAAATGAAAAAAAATAGGAGTCGCGGATGCGTGTTAATTGTGGTTGTCGGACGTTTCCTTTTCTTGTGATGTTCATCGAGGACTGTGAGACGACCGCGCGAGCGGCTCGAACGAATATCGAGGACGCCCGTTCCTCCGCTCTGAAGAGAGATGCGCGCTCATCTCCGACTCGCCACGGGGAACAAAGATATACGCGCACGTGTTAGTCCCGTGACGGTTTCGTTCCGTCAACGTCACCGGTGAAAGATATCGTCTCCCTGCTTTGTAATGGGGCATTTCACGGTTGTCCACGTCAATTGCTGACTAGAGCTGGGACTATTCGAATAATTTAATATTCGAATATTTTTTAAGTATTCGAATGCAATGAATATACTTCGAATATTTGAGTATTCGAATGCTATGAATAAACTTAGAATATTTGAGTATTCGAATGCTATGAATAAACTTCGAATATTTGAGTATTCAAATGCTATGAATAAACTCCGAATATTTGAATATTCGAATGTTATTATTCGAATATTTAAGTATTGGAATATTTTTTGAATATTTAAGTATTGGAATACTATTCGAATATTTCAGTATTCGAATACTATTCGAATATTATTTCAGTATTCGAATACTATTCGAATATTATTTCAGTATTCGAATACTATTCGAATATTATTTCAGTATTCGAATACTATTCGAATATTATTTCAGTATTCGAATACTATTCGAATATTATTTCAGTATTCGAATACTATTCGAATATTATTTCAGTATTCGAATACTATTCGAATACTAATCGAATATTTCAGTATTCGAATAGTATGATGTGAATTATAAATCAAGTTCTTTCGGTTCATTTTTTTACAAGCTTTTATTTAGTTTCAGTTGTGAGTTCGTTAGTTTGTCAGGGTGAAATCTTGTAAGCTAATTTTGACCCATTTCAACTTAACCGATCAACTTGAAACTTTGCACACATACGTAGTTCCGATGACAATACAATATTTTCACGTGTTTGTTTTTAATCATACGAGGGAATTCTTTTCAGGCAGTCATTTGGGCCGGTATCAAAATTATTGGTTCCTTTTTAGTACATTTCAATAAAAGCTTGTTTAAAAAAAAAAAATTTAGATACTACAAAGTATTTTAAGCTTTTTAGTGAAATATTCGAATAGTATTTGGATACTTGGATATTCGAATTATATTCGCCAAATAATTGAGCACCTGAAGTATTCGATTATTCGAATACCGAAAAATTCGACAAATAGTCCCAGCCCTATCGCTGACACCGAAGCAAACAGACCATTGACACTGCCGGCACTGAACCGTCACGGGGTTGCTATACTATGTTTATACGCGTGCGGATCTTTAAAGTTTCTTTCCCTTGAATTAGGGGGAGAAACTGAGGATTCGAGCGGGCGAACGCGGACTTAAGTCACTCGATCGGGTGAAATAGTCGAGCGTGAATTGAAACGTGATTGAATGTAATTGAAAGTAAATGAAAATGTTCAAATAGGTAGAAATTTACAAATCGATTTTTAAAATAATCCGCCACGAGGAAAAAGCGTATCGGCTTCGCGATCTAAGGGAAGATCTCTCGTTAAGCAAGGATTTTCGTGAGAAATCGATCGTTTAGCCGGCGGGAATAAGCGGGAAAGGGGCGTGTCTGCGTGCGTGAAAGAAGCAAAAGGAAATTTATAAGCATATACGAGTAATCTAGATACCAGATAACGAGGTGACATACTCCATGCCTTACATAGAATTATCTAAGCCTAAGTAGATGTATCTAATTAGTTGTATGGATTGAAATCAATTAAGAGAGGGTGATCAACGACGAATCGCTGGAACAGAAGAATAATTCATAGAGTAACGCAGATTTTTTGTTCGGAGTGGAAAGAAGCCTCAAATTTCTCTGAAATTCTATACCCTGGAAGTACGTGAAACAGATTTTGTGTCTCAAAATTAAAAGTTAAAAATACAAATTTTTATTAGCGCATAATTGGAACGTTTATTTTCTTACTCACGATTCAGTGTTAAATTTGTAGATTATTTTTAAGCGTCCAGAAATTAGCAATACTCCTTGTTGCAAAAGGAAGCTTGTTTGTTAAACTGTACAGTTTTTCGAAAATGTATTTCCATCGACGGTTTTTCACGAATAAATGCACGATAGCGGAAAAAAAATTTGTATACATTTAGACTCCAATTGTTACCGAGGGAAATCGTGGATGGAAGTGGCCGAACGGATCGGGAAACGAGCAAAGGAATTCGTCGTTGATTGTGCCTTTTTCGATCAACTTATACCCCTGATTAGAGTGGAAAGTGGCGCTGATTAATGAAATAAATCGCTGTAGGAGTTTGCAAGTCGAAACTTTTGTGAATTCGTATCATTGTTCGAGGAGAGCTTACTTTTAAGAGCTTAACTTTCACCTGTCCGCGAGAAGAATAATTTCTACGAAACTCTTCAGTTAAATTTCGGTGCTTTCTCTTCCGTACCATTCAATTCATCTTTCGTTAAAAATGGTCTCTCGTCCTTTTAAATCGGGGACTGTCCAAACTTGAAGGTATGATAAATCGAGCATGCCGTGGCATTAAAAGTTAATAAATTTGTTAAATAAATCATTGCTCTGATGCCGATATAATTATTAATATTTTAAACATCGAATGAACTTTAAAACGCCTTAAAATTATTTAATGACAATTTAACATTGCCTAATAATATATCGAAAGTTTTGTTATTTAATGATGAATGATTTATTTCCCCAAAGAAAGATTTCTACATAGTTACCGTGTGATAAAGCAGATATAAATAATAAATATTTATTTACCACAACATCGTTTATTTATACGAAGGATATATTTAAACAAAGGATTCTTTATTCGTTAATTTATTTCTTTATTAATGATATAATATCTTTCCGGTAAACACTTAATTTGTAATAATAGTCTAAACATGTGATTAAAGTAAAATAAGTCACTAAAAAAAAGAAAAGAACTTCAAATTTAGTAACAAATTGCGAAGGAACTATTGATTGGTAGATCCTGTTGATTGAACGAAGTGTCTAGCAAAGAGTAATTATTTAAATATTGCAAAATAATTACTCATTGCAGCGTCCTTGAATTTTTTAAAAAGTCACCCTTTTAAAAGTGAAACGCAATTCAGTTGTTATCCAACAAATAAATTGAAGAACTACGGTTCGCCTATATAAATAAAATAGTTTAATTAAGTAAACAATACGTAGACATTCTGGAAATGGGTGTTCATTCGCATGTAGGTCCATGTCTGTTGATTATGTAAACCTGTGCTTCTCAACCTTGCAACGTGATTAATTTTCTGATTAAACGCGAAAATTTTAATTTATCACCGACTCCCGTCTTATCTTGTTTGGCAACACTTAGAAACGTACCCTCTTTTCTACCATTTTCGCGGGTTGGGAAACACGCGATTCGACTCTTTCGAACTTTTTCGTTGCAGGCAAATAAAGCTAACCCAACAGCTATTCCCAAGTCAGAACTTGAAATTTCGTCAAATCCAATTACTTGGAAATAACGTTTGAAAATAAACAGAACCATTAAGACTACTTAGTTTATTTAAATAAAATCTCGTCAAGGTAGTAGATTCCACGAAGCAGAAAGAAAGAGTCGAAAGAATTTTTTCACATGGGGAAATTGGCACAAAAGTTGACATCGTTTTAAATTTTTATTCTATTGTAACTAGTTGAATTTTGGCGTTAATTTTGACACAGTATCATGTAGCCCAATATTGCAATTCGAAATGTAAACGATTTACAGTTAAAACGGAAAGCTTGTAACGAATCAACGGTAGAAGTGGCATAAATTTTTGACGTTTAATGATTTTTATTAGTGCACTTTCAGAGGAGATGTTACCAGTGGTATGATTTTCAAACAACGTGGCGAGAAAGTGTAGCTTTGCACGACTACTGTAAGCTCAAATTCAACTAATAACCGCTCAAAGTTAGTATGGATTGCACCCCCAACCAAACTATTAGCTAGTCTGCCTCCCTCTTGCTTCTTCTTTCCACCTCATTGTTTATTCGATTGGCGACACGTTTTTCGAAACACTTTGGACCGTTTCGAATTAAAGAAATTGGAGGAATAGTTTTTGAAGAACTTGAGAAATTTTCATCATCTTCAACATTCGGTAGCTGTACAATTTTGGACCAGTATTGTATTGAAAAATCTATTTGTGCGTAAGAAAATTTAATGCTGTGTTTTATAATGTAATGCAAGAAATTGTAAGACCTGGCCAGACTTTTTAGAAGATTTGAATTAAATTCGAGGTGATTTGAAACACGAACACGACTGAATTGATTAGAAATTTACCAGAGACCAAATTGAATTGATCAAACTGATAAGAATTGAGAGATTCCCACCCAAATATTCGAAAGAAGTTGCAGCACGTGGCGGGACTATAAAATAGGGGCGCAGTTGAATTTGAGTTTTATGTAAGTAATTTTCTTCGATCCCAGTGGATCAGATATTGATGAGTGGGTATTCTCTTCCAATATGCAAGATTGAAACGTTGTTGAAGGGTAAGCTACAGACGAAAAAAGAATATGTAAAAGACTCGCCTGAAAGAGCATTTAGAAAATCATCACAATTTTTTTTAAAAATGTTGTGACTGTAAAATATCACTAACCGTTACAACAAAGTGAACGAACATTTTACTTTAGATTTTAATTAATATTTTGCAATTATGGGAATGAGTGTTATGTTGAATATCTTTTTTTTACCGTTGAATCGATGAGGAATAGATTAAAAGAAAGAAAATTGTTCTGCTACGACAAGAAGTTCTTTTAAAAAAATATTGTTAAAAGGAACATTCAAAAAAGAAAGTGTCTTTTATCCAATGGATCCATGTGAGGAAACGATAAACTCAAAGTGATGGTCAACATTACCGATGGTCTTCTTTCGAAAGTTGAAAAAAGGTAAAAGTATCGAGAGAAGAGCCAACGGTTGTGATAAGCTATTAGTTAAGTTACGATTAGTTGATTCACTAATTAATTAATTAGATGATCGTCCTAACCGGTTAGTGCGGCTTCATTGTCCTGATTTGTTGTTTGTCATTTCTTTTATTCTTTCCTGTGTTATTTTTAATAAATTCACGGATTATTTTGTTTAAATGCCTGTTTTATTTATTTATTTACCCCTGTTTATCCCATTTTATATCCCTAACTCCATATATAGAATACAGAAAATATTTTCCATCCTTTAAATACTCAAATTGTTTTACAGTTCGTATTATTTATGGTGTTAATAAAAGTTGAAGTTATCCATTTCGGCATAGTCTGCTTTCAAACGTACAAATGTTAAGTCCAGTCCACTGTTTTACACAGACTCAAGTTAATAGACGTCATTGACTCACGCAAAGATAAAACATATATTTCTGTTTTGTGAATCTTTGTTTAAAAAATGTGTAAGTACTTTATTTCTTCTTTAAACGGTACAATATTCAAATTCTTACGTTTGAGAAACTTATAGTTCAACCAATGAACTCAAAATTACTATTGTTTGAGATTTTCGGACGTAAATTGGGTTTTCCGAAAAATGTATGCGGATATATCTGTAGTTGGTGGAATAGATATATGTAGCGGCGTGTTTGTAGGAGTAGTTATACAGAAGCTCGGAGATAAAAGAGTCCGTGGAAAGTCTTTATTTAGTTCACAATAATGCTTCGATACTGGATCGTTTGCCAAGCCTCGAAACTTGTCGTCGCTATCCCCACATAATTCTTTTCCATTTTTCGCTGCAACACGCTAGGTTTTGTCGCTTTTTAAAAACCGGTTTTTATTTATAAATTTGTAAAATTCGAAAACCGGTTTCTAAATTTAAAAAATTAAAAATTTAAAAAAACTGGTTTTATTATATTATTTATATTATTATCTAATTAAAAACGTTAACATTTTTACTTGAAATCGCCTCGGACCCAAGGATATTGTAGTAGGTAACATTTTACTGTAAAACTAATCTTCATGAATTTATATTTTCAGAAAAAATACTAAATGCAATAAAGATTTATAATTTGGTACCACCTTTTAAAAGATTTGTTATTTTGGTTTCTTTTTCATTTGGTTTTGTATGCAGTCTATTTTATTGTATTATATTGTTGTAGATCCATAAATATTAAATGAACTAAAAAATTGTACATATTTGTACGGATTTTAGTTATATTAATTTTTTTTTCAGTTGGTTTTGTATAGATAGAGTATAATTTATTTTGCTATATTTGTGTAATTCCATAATATTAAGGAAACTGAAATTTTTTTAAAATAAGTACAAATATTTATTTACTATTTTAATTATATTTTTTCATTGTGAAAATTCGAAACCGGTTTAACCGGTTTTTTGGGCATAGTGGCAATCGAAAACCGGTTTTTTCAAAAGTCGGTTTTTTTATAAACTCTAGAACACGCGTATTAAATACTTTACTATTAATCGGTATACCTGTACACAGACTCATTTGAGATTTTGATTGTGGCCGCGTATAATAACACATATGCACTTCGATAGTGGCCTTTTTCTTCCCGAACATTTCTACAATATTTCGTGAAAGTTGGCCTAGAACTCTCGTTTCCCGAGGATAATACACATAAAATAAAAAGAAATTAAATTAAACTTCCATCGAAGCGCGTACGTCATTCATGCATTGGGAACCTCCTTTCAAATGAGAATAAAAACGATGAGTCATTGAAAATAGAGAAGGTCAACAATAAATTATTTATCGGACATATAAGGGAAGGAACAAAGAAATAAAGGATAAGAGTAAAGTTGTAATAAAAATAATGAAATCGAATGTTAATCGAAGGGATAGGGAGCTACGAAACTTAAATTCTGAAAAAAATTAAGTGTTGCTTCTTATATTTTATTTGTAGCAGTCTTCATAAAAAATGTGTTACGCTTAGAAAACACGTATAGGGCGAAAGAAATTCGCATTAATTTCAAAATTTATCATATGTCAATTTATAAACAATTCTACGGCAAATTATTTCCAGATGTATAGATTCACCCCTGAAAGCAGGGACCGTCAATTTTTTAAGGGTGCATCGGACGTACAATATTAGATAAAAGTATATGAAAATTTGCATACTTGAATATATACGTGTACGCATCGTAAATATAGATGCAAGGAACTCGAACAACAGTTGGAATCTTATTTTTACTCCTAGAAAGATATTTTTCACTTTACAAATGCTATTTCAAGCATTATTTTGGCAGTGAAAATGCCCTGAATTCACAATTTTCTCAAGTTATAATTTATTTCTTTAAAATGGTGTAGTGAAAATGTACAAAATGTACAAATGTGCAAATTGAAAATATTGGCACCATTTCTTCAACATTTGTTCAGCCGTTTTATCTGTCAAGATCGCCTCTTTCCATAAGAGTAGGTAGGTACGTGTAAAATCAGTGAGAAGTAAAATCGTCATAACTCAGCAACCGTTCAGTGAATTCGTTTAAAATTTTTGGAGCACATCAGGAAGATTAAAAAGAACAATCTCACAAATTTTCATGAACTTGGTACCACTTATAGGTCCGATACATCCTATACCTACGAAGTTGACCCCGAAATTGCAGTTCAGAAATTACATATCTTGAATGTGTTCTAGAACTGTTAAATCTAACATATCAGTGTGCTGTTGCTTTCACCCTTTGCTGGTTTTACGACACCCCTGTATCCATTCCACCTATACCTACATAAGGGCGTCAGGAGTTTAATGACGCAATGGGCCTTGATGTAACGTCCAAATATATTGCTAAAAGGACACGGTTTATATCCGAAACTCTCATACAATCAGAAATGTAAGAGTCCGACTCTTGAAAGCCTCAAATATTTCAGTGCAATACTCGTGACGTCTGGACGACTTGTATTTCTCTCTTTTCCCGATGTTTGCAATGTCATTACGCTTTGTTAAAAATAAGGATGAAATGTAATAGCTCTGGGCATTATACGATGATAGATAAAAGTATCCATATACTTAGACCTCGACATCAATCAACAATAACTTTTTATATAAAACCATGAATTAAGAATTATGTGGTACATTAGAATGTACTCATATATCATATTATTAATTCTATAAATCGTAATAATAATTGTATTATTCTTATTATCGTTTATATATTTTTATATGGATTATTACTAAATTTTATTACTAAATGGCGTCAGTGGATAACATCGGAATTAGTAAGTAATGAACTCAAAGAGCAATTTTCCCCAATTCTATTGTTTACTTGGTAATTATTTACAGATGCCGCTAAACAATTTCCGCATTAAATCCTCATTTTCCTTTAATAAACCGGATTATGGTCTAAAAGTTACTGATTTCTTGTTTATAATTATTGTTGGTTGAACTCAACAGGTCGACGTGTGTGAACAATGTCTTTCTGTCACTGTGTAGCCATAGTCTATAAAATAATAACTATTTATAACTAATAAATAACTATTTTATTTAGAATTGTTTAAAACGCACAGATTGGTATCGCTGCAAAATTTTACATTTCTCGCGAGTTACCAACTTGGCCACTTTTGCCATTACTCTTTATCAAAGAACGTTCAGAAAATAAGTCGACGTTTTTTAAATTCTTCGAAATCAATTTAGAATTTTATTTATTCGTTCCTTTGTTTTCTCGGCGCTTTTGAAGTCGTTTTTCTTTCTTACCTAAATACACACTCTGTAGAGGAAGGTTCGAAAAATAGTATGATGGGTAAGTTTGTTTTTATTAACCGACTTCAAAAAGGAAGAGGTTGTAGATTCGTCACGCGTGTATCTTTTTTTTTATATGTTTGTCCCCGCATAACTCCTCAGCATATGAACCGATTTTGATAATCTTTTTTTTTTTCATCCTACACTGCATCAATATTGGCCCAATATTTTGCCAGTTCTGGTTAATAATAAAGATTATTGTCACCTAATTATTATTATTTTATGTCCGTACGCGCATCTCCTCAGCATGTTGTGCCAATATACATAAAACTAAAAAGTCAAAAATAATTTTTTTTTAAAGAAATTAGAACCAGGCTTCAAAAAAAATAATAAAAATGCACTAAAACGTAAAAAATAATTTTTCCCCTTATTTAATCTACGACTCTTAAATTTGTTAAGTAGCCGCCTCATCATTTGCACCGTGAAAATCTGGCGCCGACTTAAAAAATATGAGAGGCATAGATTAAATAAGGGAAAAAATTAGTTTTTTATTTTTTTGAAGTCGGTTTTCATTTTTTAAAAATTATTTTATGTGACCAGCAGTTAAGCCAAATATACGAAATCCATATTCTTACGTAATCGATGCACGTTAATAAGAGGCGTGGCTATTTAAAAATCGGACTGGCGGTGTACATTCGATTTATTTAAAAATCTTACATCTTAATCCCCTTCGATGTATTCCTCCATCCTATTTGCACACCGCTGCGAATTTTCCACTGTTCAAAGCAATGTTGGAGCTCTTCGGCTAACAGGGTTTTTAAAAGGTTTTCCATTTTCATTTTTAACACTTCCACGCTGTGAAAATGGACCCCCATAATGCACTTCCGGTCAGATCCAGGGAATGTAATGGGTGCTGTAGTACTGGAACGCATTTATTTTCTAAAAATTACTTGGCCGAGACGTTACATGGAGAGACCAACCACCATCCCTCCAGAAGTGCGGTCTTTCCTTCCACGATCTTTCACAAAACATACAAGGAACGTCACCCAACTGTTACACGCCGAATTTGGTGAGACTCGGCATGCAGGTAGAGTACATAAAAATATTAGACACATATACCTTTTATTTTAACGGCGGAGATTTATGTTTGGGGGGTGAAATTACCCTTCAAAGTTGGGGGTTGGAAGATTTCAAAGGGCGAATTAAGACAATTCTTTTGTGTATTTTTTTATTTAAATATCTCTATATGTATCTTAAAATACATACTTTAATCTGAGATTTTTCGAAGACTAAAAAGATTGGATAGGTAATAGTGTTTTTCACAAAATGGTATTCTAACAAACGGTAACTAAAATTTCTCGAGAACGAGTGGACTGATTCAGTTGAAATTTTGAACAGAGATTTTCGATAGAATTATTTAGTTTTTGTCATAGAATTTTTTTAAACGTCGTAGTTAATTTTTTTTTAATTAAAAAAGGACGATTTTTTATTGCACTATCGCCAAGAAATTGGTATTTTTAATATCGACTATAAAAAAAACTAGATTCTGTCATGTATTTCAGGAGAATTGTTTTTGTTTCAAATAAAAACTATGAGAAATATTTTAGATTATCGCGGAACCGGTTCTAAAAATAAAATGCCTAAAAGAAAGTGCTGTAGT
Source organism: Andrena bucephala (assembly GCA_947577245.1). Classification (NCBI taxonomy): domain Eukaryota; kingdom Metazoa; phylum Arthropoda; class Insecta; order Hymenoptera; family Andrenidae; genus Andrena; species Andrena bucephala. The sequence goes on from OX387715.1 coordinate 117,097,033, forward strand.
ATATTCAATCTTCATAGTTTTCGAATAAAGTTTACACAATCGTTGCATTAAAGTATGTATTTTTAGGCGCATATAAAGATTTTAAAGTTGAAAATTTTTTCAATGAAAAAAAATTGTGAAAGCTCACCCTGGTGTTTCTAGTCCCGGGTGTATGTTGTCCCTTAAATCTATTAAGTCGTAACATATGAAATGTCGATCGCGTCAAGAAATATATCGTTTGTCTGCAAGATGGTTTACATAAAATGGTTTGCCGATCTATTGTTTGAAATAGTGTTGAATGTTTTTCAGTGTTCTCTTTGCAACGGTACAATAAATAGCCAAGAAATTCAAGTGATTTTCCTGTATGAGTTTAACCGGGTCATTCTGCGGCCGAAACCGCGCATAATATATTCATATGCACAGCTTTTGGGGAGGGTAGTGCTAATGAATGTACCATGTATGTATTCGTCATTGGTTTTCCAAATGTTGTTATTTAAATTATTTCATTCTTTATCCGTTTTTTTTTTTTATTGTATTTCATCGTACTTTCAACAATTGGAAGTATTCCATCAAAAATTGAATAAACAACATGCGATAATGGTAAACAAACGAGGCCCTAATTATTTTGCACGATAACGCTGGCTCACATGTTTCGCGAGTGACGTTAAAACAGTTGCGCGAATTAAAATACGATGTTTTACGCCATCCACCATTTTCGCCCCATCTCTCCCCAACTGGTTATCGTTTTTTTTTTCATATCTGCATAGCTTTTTAAGGTAGTTCCTGAATAATCTTCTAAATTCAAGAATTCTTTCAAATTTCGTTCGAAACTAATTTGGAATACAAGAAACCCTTGCACAAAGTTTAAAATCGATTTACCACATAGTTATCGAGAAATTGTTAATTAAAGTTGATGCATTTTAACACTGTGGCGTATGGCAGAGTGGAAAAAAGAGGATTATAGTTTCAGTTTTTTGGCTGAAACAGGAAAACTATATTCAAGAAGTGTACCAAAATTGGCAACAAAGTACATCGAAATTTCACGAAATGAATTTACTTATTGCCCATAAAAAATACGTTTAGGTGTAAATTTTTTAGAAACTACGTAGGGCAGTCAACGTGGCAACGTCGCACAATCGATATGTTTAGGCATTTAAATAGCGAACGAAGATTCAGATTCACATGAAATTTTTTTCTGACATTTCGGTTATAAAATACGCTTCGAATGAATGCGACGTTGTCAGATCTGCTGCTCCAATTCACTACGCTAACCAATTTAATATTCTATTATCGTATTACAATTATTTATATTAACATTGAACTGTTTAAAATATATATACATGATGTTAAAAATTATTATTATTATATTTGTCGTTTATTACCCAGCTCTAATTTAACTAACATAATTGGTTAGGAACTACCTTAAAGGACAAAATATTTTCAAATGCAGAAACAGTAGAAAACGCGTTCTCCGATTGTATAAAATCCACAACAACAGTATTTTTTCACAAAAGTGTGTCGAAAAGTAAAAGCATATTTATTTTAATCAAAGAAAACAGACGTTTCATATTTTACGACCAATGCTACAATTTCCCCCGTTTTGTTAGCTATGGCACCAGCAATTTGTTTTTTAAATAGCCATACCTCGTACGTGGGGTGTAAAAAAAAACCAATTTTTACGAAGTACAAAGATTGTCCTTTGTATTTGGAAGTTTATTATTTCAGGAGCATTCGGTTGGAAATTTGTAAATAAATCTGTTTTTAACGATGGGACATCCTGTGGATCGCAAAATAAGTTTTTTTTTTTAAAAGGAGCTTCAAATAGTGATTTATTTGTGCATAAGATTGTGTACATTGTGTGAATGAGGCTTTCCGTCACTTTTACTTCCTAATAACCATCCGAATTTTCAAAGTGCCACAGATGTTTATACATTCTAAGTTAAGCAGATTATTTTTGAGACTATTAATATCTGATATTCCTGTTCCTTAAATCTATTTAATTTGTTTTTTTCAATCAGATCTGTCGACCACAAGTAGGTACTGGTACAGTTTATTTATGCCTATATGTGCGATTGATTAAATGACTTTGGCGCGTCCCTCATTCAACAAATTGTTAAAAACTGACGATTGAGTCAGCGTAAACGTATGTTCGCATTGAGTACCTGATTCCTTGCAGGCTTCGAAGATACTTTCAATTTTTATTATGACCTTTTATTGTCAGTGAAATTTATATTGCAGTTATTTATATAACACACTGTTTTGATTACATAATATAATATTACATATGATCGCATAGTAGCATATTGGATCATTTATTAAAATTGGATAAATTTTAAACATGTGTTGATGATTGTAATTCTCTAATAACAAAAAGATTTCAAATCGCGAGCGCGACTTTGGAAGAAATTTATTATTTTCTCTCCATGTGTAAGCGTTGGGCATTAACTAAATTAAATATTATTTAAATTACGGATCGAATAAAAGTAACTTTAACTTTTTATTATTCGACGAATAAAGTTAATTGTTTTATTCGACGAATAAAGTTGATTTTTTTTTATTCTATGAATAATGTTAATTTTTTTATTCTTCGAAAAATTATTGGACGTCGAATAAAGTTAAAGTTAAAGTTGAAGTTATAGATAAAGTTAAAGTTGAAAAATTTATTCGACGCTGAAGTCGAAACGATCGACGAATAAAAAAATCAACTTTATTCGCCGAATAAATTCTCGCCGAATAAAAAAAATCAACTTTATTCGCCGAATAAAAAAATTAACTTTATTCACCAAGTAAGTTTAATCCGGTTTAACTTTATTCGACACATGACGAATAATTTTTTAAACTTTTATTCGCTATACGGAATTTTGATTTAAATAAAATTTTTGCCCATCTCTGCCATGTGTGGATTTTAAAAAATGGTGTGCTACCGTAAACTGGGGGAGCATTGGCACGTTTTTAAAATATTTTATATAATGTAAAAATTAACATGTTTACGTTTGCTTTAAGTATCCTATCATAACATTGCATCTTTTGTGATTGTACTACAAGTGTCAAAATGCATACAATTTTTGTCCTTTTTCTTCATTAAAACATGTTAAAAATCTGCCAATGCTACCCCGGTGCGGGGTAACATTGGGACATCATATAAATAACATTAACAGGTTAAGTTTTACTAATCCGAAGTCAGTAAGATACATTGATACTTAAATTTGTTTATTTTATTTTATTTTTTACATCTTAACTAAAATCTAATTGTAACATTAGGTACATCATATAAATAGCATTAACAGGTTAAGTTTTACTAATCTGAAATCAGTAATATTAGCTATTAATAATACAATATATACAGTGGCGTGCAAAAGTATTCGGCTACCCTTTAAAATCGCATAACTTTTTTAAAATTAATCCAAACGACTTGAGTTTTTTTGAGAAGCTAGAGGGATTAGTTTGCTAAATGATGTGATTCGTCGTTTTGAAAAAAAATGCACTTGGTCGGAATAACAAAAAGAATAGTAAAAGTCGTTTTTTAAATTTTTTAATATGAGCCCTTAACCTTTAGAGGGCCGGTATTTTTTCATTGAAATTGTAAATTTTATTTACTTGAAATTTTTGCATATATACCACTAAAATGGCCGGCAAAGTATCCAAGTTCTTAGGTGGCCACTATAGTGGCCATCCCGGCCGCGAACGGTATGGCATATACTGGAATTTTTAAAATTTGAACTTCAATGTTTCGAAGGGTTTTTGATATCGCTAATCACGATTCTTCGGTCAGACTATCGAAATTTTACGCAGAAACAGTGTTGCCAACCTAAACAAGCCTAAATGAATAACAGCAGTTACATATATATATTATTCTTTCCTTTGGCGTTACCCAGGGCTAACGATGTGGACGTAAAACGTATTGTAGCTCTTTTTTTGCTTTTGGGGTTTTTTGTGTTATTTTTGGATTTGTTTTTTTTAGTTTTCTGATTTTACTATAATGCATGGGCATTAGTGAGTTGTACGACTGCAGCTCACATAATAAATAGTAAAATCAGAAAACTAAAAAAAAAACAAATTCAAAAATAACACAAAAAAGAGCTACAAAACTTTCTACGTTCACCTCGTTAGCCCTGGGTAACGCCAAAGGAAAGAATAGTATAAGAATTAAACTTCTGTTATTCATTTAGGCTTGTTTAGGTTGGCAACACTGTTTCTGTGTAAAATTTCGATACTTTGACCATAGAATCGTGATTAGCGATATCTAAAGCCCTTAGAAACAATTTCAAACTTAAAAATTTTCAGTGGCCAGTCCGGCCCTCTAAAGGTTAATGAAAATTCAAAAAACCCGTTTGTAGGTTTAAGTAAATTATATACGTGCCTAAAATTTCATCAACATCGGTTAACGTTGCTCTGAGCTATGAACGAAAATCGTTGATTTCGGGAATTTCCACGATTTTCGACCTTAATCTACCATCTTTTTCAATTTTCACAAAAAAAAGTTTAAAAAACGACCTTTACTATTTTTTTTTTTGCTAATCCGACCAAGTGCATTTTTTTCAAAACGACGAATCACTTCATTTAGCAAACTAATCCTTCTAGCTTCTCAAAAAAGCTCAAGTCGTTTGGATTAATTTTAAAAAAGTTATGCGGTTTTAAAAGGTGGCCGAATACTTTTGCAACGCCACTGTAGGTAACGTAACAAAGTTACCTATTTGACAGTCGATTATTGGACAATGTCTAACACCAAACGTTGAATATTAATGCGTATAGCTGCCAATGTAACCCCGGCGTATGCCAATGTTACCCCGTGCTGCCAATGTTCCCCCAGTTTACGGTACAACTTTAAACATGAATATTTTAGAACAGTACCACGTGCGACAGTCAAATATTTTCTCCAGCCACATACAATTTTTCTTCATTTTTAGTAAGTATTATCCAACTCTTTATCATCACTTCCAATTATACTATATGAACGTTAACACTTTATTTCGCGTGTTTCCTCATTTTCTTATCTGTCCGCAAACAAATTATCTGAGAATTCAGAACGTACACAATTAACATTGTGGTGTATTCTCGAATCACTGACATGTACCCCTAAGATTTAAAAAAGCGTCCCCTATTTCATACCATCGTATTTAATATTGTTCAACATTATACCTGTTATCAACAGAAGAACTTTTGTACCGTTACCTTATTCAGCGCCATTTCTCACAGCATCCCGAGTCAATGCACGAAACAGCAGCAATAAAGATGATTCTTAAACGATCACTACTCAATATTGTTAATGATAATTAAGTATAGTTAATCGATCGAGCTGTGAAAAACTAAAACCGAAATGAACGAAGCGAACCAATGAATTTCAACCGACTTGCAGCTTAACTGAAAATGAATATTATTTACGCTCCATTGAATCAACAAAACTATATTGTTTTTCAAATTCAAATTCATTCGCCGCGACTCGCACACCAGCTTCGATTTCCTCGATTCGCTTCGTCGATTTCTTTCTCTCGTTCGTTTTTCTAAAATTGTAGTTCTTCTACGGTTTTTAGGTAACGGCCTACCGTTCACGTTCACCCTCTGTTTCCTAAACGATTCAGCGCCGTGCTCGTAAATTCCACTTTCCAGATCGAAACCTCCAAGGGGCAATTTTACGAATGTTGCGCGATGTGTGACGCGGCTAGCGATAATGCAACTCCACGGCCTTATAACGTATGATATCATCGTAACATTGGCCGCCTTCCGTTTCCACCCCGACGGCAGACCCGAGGGGTGATGAGGAGGAGGAGGAGCAGGAGGGGAGGGAGGGTACGCTAGAAACAAAGAAGAACAACAATTTGCGAAGCTCGAAATATAATCGTTCGGCGCGATAATACCACGTGATTGTGATACGAGATGGGGAAACCGTTAACGTCGACGGAAGACGAAGATTACCAATTAAGTAGCAAAGCTAACAAACCACATAGGGGTAGGTAATTTTTTTAGATGATCATGGAAATAAGATACAGGGAATACCTATACAGAGGCGCGCGCATGCGGGGACGAAGAGAGAAAATAAAGCACGAGAAAAGAAAAAGAAAAATAATATTAGCTGTGCGCGTGTACGTATAGAATTAAAACAGGGCGAGATTTTATCCACGATGCAGGCGCAAGGTGATTAAGGTAATTAATTAAGGGCTGTATTAATCGGCACACAATTAGGGAACGTTAGGAAGGTATACAATATGAACGATTAATTAAACATTAGAGTAACTCTATTATACTGATCGATTAATTAAATGCATACATGTGCGTGTATACATTAATAACAGCAGCGTAAACGATGTTCTTGTATACATAGATAATAATAATAATAATACCATTATTATTACTATCATTATATATTATACATACAAATATATTATATTGTATACACATTAGTGAATGTTCAATGTTGAAATAAAATACATATATGTACGTTGTTTACACCATATCAGACTTTTCCTGTACATTATTTCATAAAAGTAATGAAAGTAACACGCCTTCCCCCACTTTCCTCAAACATTTCCGAAACGTTTGTTTTACACAGTTGCACGTGTATAGTGTCTCTTTTATGGTGCTGAGTGACGCTGAGCAGTAACACGAATTGTATACCCAGGCTAAATTTGTTAGTTAGATCATTCTGGTAAGTTTCTCCTATTTTGGATTTTTTTGTTAAAATTCATGGTTAAACTATAGATATTAAACCAATTATTTGCGAGAACGTTCTTAGATAATGTTTAATTGGACCATTCCACGTGAAATCGGACACTTTTCGGAACAACATTTCGTATGTTAGTGAAACTCGAATATGTTGTAGTCTTTAGTGACATATAAATGTATTTTTCGAAGGATTTTTGAAAATTTTTATATTTCTCGATGTTACAGCTCTTTGAAATATAGTGTAGACCTTTTTTCAATAAATTATAACTTTTGAACTAAGAAATTAATAAAAATGAGCTTTTGGGAGCTTATAGTGGATATATAAGAGTACCTAATAAAAATTATTTCACTGCAAAAAAACAAATTTTTGGAATGAAAGAAAGTAACTCAATCTACTAGATAGATAGTTAAATATATTTATTTCATACCTAACCTTGTGTGGCCTTGAAGGTCATAGTATAACATATGGTTGAATTTGTCTTGACAGTCGCTTTCATATTGGGTAATCAAATATATAGCATTTAATTTTAAAAAAACTGAAGGTAACCCTCGTTTCAAGGCAAATATTGCGACCACCAAAAATTGAGATACCGTATTATGTTGGGTATAAAAAACAGTAAAAGTTTTCCTCTTTCATTTTATTACAAATACTTACCATTTGCGAGAACACTGTATAAGAATAACAGATTGTCAGTCAGTGGAGTCGGTGCCGGCGACGCAGCGTCATATTCGATTAATTTTCATTTAGCCAATTTTAAAATGTCCATAGTTTTCAAAACGTGTCCTTAAAGAGGACAAACAGGGCTATATCCTCGACTTTTTCATTTTTTTTTTTTAAAGGTATGTATTCTGAGAAAATTGCATTTATTTAGAACAATTGCAAAAAAAAAATTTCAAAAATTTATTTTTTTTTAGAGTGAAATAATTTTTATTAGTTACTGTTATTCATATAAAAACCGATACGGGGATTTTTCTCTCGTATTTGAGCCGATTAGCGATCATTGGATGATAACGAAACCAGAATTGGTTTAAGCTTAAATAAAATTCTTATTTAAATCTACGGCGAGTTCCAACTCTTTAACCGGCGAAGGATCCAACTACGTACGTTCGGTTTCCACTTATCCCGTTCCCGGCACCATCACCCGAATTATTGTAGCCTGGCGAACGACTTTGCAGAGGATAATCCACGGTGTACGACGAGATTCTCCCGGAGAATCACCACACTCCACGGTAACTCGTAACAATAGGGGGAATTCGTTATTTTTCCCGTCCCTACGCGAAGGTCTCTCGAAGGCAATATAATTTACATGAATTTTAATAGGAAACCTAATTTAATTGGTGTCCATATTTATTTTTAATTACTCGTTTAAAATTTTCCTCTACTATACTCGCTCATCACTTTTTATCTTCATGGAACGTTTTAATTATAACGCATTCCATACATTTAATTATACATTCTTCTTTATAAAGCATGAAATTAATATCACTCTCTAAAAATAAGGGTGATATGGAGTTCCAGTTTTTTTTATTTTTTTTTTGAACTAGAGATTGGTTGGAATCTAAAGGCATCTTTAAACATGTGCCACGCGCGTTGCAGAACACCCTTGAAGCGGTCGTAAAGGGTCGATCTTAATGGGTCAACGAACAGCGAACCGCCTCGTGCAACGTCAAGTTAAGCACACGAATGCATTCACGCATCGTCGAAAGCATCAAACGGAACACGTTTGTGCTATGATACGTATCAAACATTGACGAGTGCGTAAAAACAAATGAAATTATTAATTTTTCAATAACAATCGTATTTTCATAATTAACAAGTAAATGTAAGTAAATTCAAAAGTAAATATTTCATTGCTCTTTATCGCTTAAGTTGACGCGTGATTCTGTATTGAATTGATTTACATCCTGTTCGGCAATATCCTGCGCCACGATTTTATTTAAGGCCGTCGCGAAAATTAATTGATTATTATTCATTTCTTTGTTTCGCTTCGCTTCACCGCGATTAGCTGAATTGCGCGTCGACCTTTAAAGTGACATTTCACCATCGTAATTTTATTGTAGTACTAGCAAACTACCCCCGCCCTTGGCTTCGGGCCTAGGAGATATTAAGGACTCCATGAAGAAATAATCGTCCCCTTTTCACCACCCCCTTAGGGGTTGATTAGGGCAAAATCCTGAAATTGGTTTTTAAGCATGTGTGGGAAAGCTTTTAAAGTAAAAGCCAAGTTGATATCTAATCGAGCCGAAGAGATTTTAAGAAATCCGAGGAAACGGATTTCACCCCTTTTTTACCCCCTTCGGGTTGGAATTTCACAAAATCCATTCTTATCGAGCATCTACGTCGCAAAAGAAATATACCCTCCGAATTTCATGTTTCTAGGGTCAGCGGTTTGGGCTGGACGGTGATTAATCAGTGACACAACGATTATATAAGTATAGATAAGAAAATAATTATTTTCGTATCGCATCGACTTTTTGCCGTTTTTGGGAAAAACGGGAGGCTGATTTCAAGTTGATTGGATTTGGGGTTTAGGGTTGAAAATTGTAGGGGACATAGGAGATGCAATTTTTTCACCCGCTCGGGGTAGGGTGTCCCTTAGAATGGAAGGTGCGATAAAATATTTTTAATTTTATTTCTTTTTGGTGTGCTAAGTAAGTATGCCAAATTTCGATACAATCGGATTATTCTGAACCCTGCCTCAAAAAGCTTGAAGTTACGATATATTGTAAACTTTTTTTATTTTTTTTCATCCACCTTTAGAAAATTATCGTGCACTTGGTTGTTGGAATGCATAAATATTTAACGCCATAGTCCAAAGACTGGAGAAATGGAAAACTTGTACACCGTCGTTAATATAGTGTTAAGTACCAATAAGTTATCGATAAGATATCGATAATCGATAGTCCCAACTCTACTTGGTTCCATCACACATTTGCTTACATACAGGGTTGCATATTAAAAAAAAACAGCTGTTTGCAAGAGCGCGGTTTCGTTTGAAACATTGAGCCCCTTGAGGCAGGGTTTAGAGTTGTTCGATCGAGCCGAAATTTCGCATACATATTTACCACACTAAAGAGAAAAATTCAGGGGGCGTCTCGGATCGAATTCTTAAATTTAAAATAGACATTTTGAGGGACACCCTAGCTCGGGATGTTTTTTTTTTATAAATATGTTGTATTGTCATAACTACGTACGCCTGCAAAGTTTCAAGTCTATTGGATTTGTGGAAATGCGTCATAATTGAATTACAAGATTCGAACAAAAAAAAGTGGACAGAGGAGTGAAACTACATAAAATTGGTTAAAAAAATAGTCCGAATTACTTCGTGTTTGGACTCGTTTTTATCGCCAAAATGTCACAAATTCGGTGATAATATTCTCATGAATGTCGCGAAAAATGTCGTGAAAATTTTTTAAACGCTCTGCTGAGCGTTGATTAAGGATCTCTCGCTGTTACGCTATTTCATTCACTCTCTGTTTGTTTCGTTCACTCTCTTTGTCGGATGATTGACACGCACTTACAGAGGGATCAAGTGGTATGACATTTAAAACCTCTGTTTCGGCTAGTGAACTGAGCAGTAGATACATATAATTAAATGCACAAGCTTCACAAATTCCTTCCTCAAACATTTCTCGCATATTAATGAGTATATAATTTGTGATTTGTCGAGTTTGAATGAGTAGTCGAAAATATAGACTGAATCTCTTTTTTATTTGAGGTTTTGTTTTCGAGAAAATCGACTTTGAATATTCTTCGAATACGTGTGCACTTAAGGGGAGAAGGCCGTATAAATCAACCGAAAAATTACAAAAAAAATTCCATAAACCGCTTTGAAATCGTTTAAAAAATATATTTTTAAAGTTATAGGCCGAAATTCAACTCCGTATCGATATATAGCCTGGTGAGTAGGGCTGGGACTATTCGAATATTTATGTATTCAAATACTATTCGAGTATTAAGCATTCGAATACTAAATATTTAAATATTATCACGGGTTTATTTTTAGTCATACGAGGGAATTCTTCTCAGGCAGTCATCTGGCTCGATATCAAAATTATCGGTTGCTTTTTAGTACATTTTAATAAAAGCTTGCTTTAAAAAAAAAATTAATATAAAGAATTTCATGCTTTTTAGTGAAAATACTGTATTGTCATCGGAACTATGTATGTGTGCAAAGTTTCGAGTCAGTCAGATATGTTGAAGTGGGTCAAAATTAACTTACAAGATTTCACCCTGACAAACTAACGAACTCATAACTGAAACTAAATAAAAGTTTGTAAAAAAATGAACCTAAGCAACTTGATATATAATTCACACCATACTATTCGAATACTTAAATATTCGAATAGTATTTGGATACTTGGATATTCGAATTATATTCGCCAAATAACCGAGCAACTGAAGTATTCGAATATTCGAATACCGAAAAATTCGACAAGTAGTTCCAACCCTACTGGTGAGTCAGCGCGCCTCCGATCTCCGAGCATACCTATGTAAAACGCCTTTTAAACGCGTTTTTCTCGAAACCACGTTTTCAAAATTGGCGCCGGGGATAACTCAAAAACTATTTGACCAATCAACTTCAAGTTTTGCACACTTTTAGTTTATAACATTCCGCAGAATATGAACCACGATGTTTAACCAAATTATTAATTTTAACTATTGTTTTTTAACAAATGAAACGCGACTTTTTGACGAAAATGTTTGAAGTTCCGTCATTTTTAAAATATTCAATTTTTTTACACCATTTGTGGTTCATATTCTTACAATTGGCACATAAATTGAAAAATAAATTATTGGTCTGTTTCACATAACTACCAAAGACGCTACATCTGGCGCCGTTTTGCATCTCGAAAAAAAATCTATTTCAGATACTGCTCTATTTCTTTTGTATTTATTATAATTTTACTGTTATAAAAAATTATTTTACTTGTTATAATGTTAAATAAAGTTCACTTAAAGTTACGAAAGGATTAGCGCATTGGTATCTTTGCAAGAAATTCCTAAAAATTTATACAAAAATATGCCGTTTATACGGGCTTCTCCCTTTAACGCGTCGCTTACAAATAGCATTAATATCATCCGTAATGTTGATTACTTATCAATATTATGTGCTCAATATTATGTTATCTATTACCTATTATCTGTTAGCTATTATCTGCTTAGAGTGGGTTTATAAATGAAAATAAAACATAAAGCCTCAAATGAAAAAAATTTAGTCTATATTTTCGACTATTTTTTCCATCTAGAATCACCTCAATTGTACCACATAATGGTTATAATACTATTTACGTTTGGGATAATACTAAATCCCATGCCACGCGACAATCTGAAACTTTATTTAGTGTCTTGTATTTCATCCACAGCCCCTGGCAATAAGTTTTCGAGCAAACTCAATGGTACGAATTTTTTTCACACGTAAAACAATGCCGTATAAATATAAAACTCATGGTGACGTTAAATGGGTCTAATACAAAGTAAATACACAAAAAATAATTACGACATTCGTTTATTAACTACTAAAAAACAATGGCCATTTTAACGGCCCCTGTGTGTTTGTTTATTTAAGATATCTTACGAACTATGTATATATTCACTTCTCGACTAGGGCTGGGACTATTTGTCGAATTTTTCAGTATTCGAATATTCGAATACTTCAGTTGCTCAATTATCTGGCGAATATAATTCGAATATCCCAGTATTCGAATACTATTCGAATATTAAAGTATTCGAATACTATTCGAATATTAAAGTAATCGAATACTATTCGAATATTAAAGTAATCGAATACTATTCGAATATTAAAGTATTCGAATACTGATGTATTCGAATACTACTCGAATATTAAAGTATTCGAATACTGATGTATTCGAATAGTATGGTGTGAATTATAAATCAAGTTCTTTAGGTTCATTTGTCAGGGTGAAATCTTGTAAGCTAATTTTGACCCACTTCATACCATACTATTCGAATACATCAGTATTCGAATACAGCAGTATTCGAATAGTATTCGAATATAGCAGTATTCGAATATAGCAGTATTTGAATAGTACTCGAATAATAACATTCGAATACTCAAATATTCGAAGTTTATTCGTAGCATTCGAATACTTGTAAAATATTCGAATACTAAATTATTCGTATAGTCCCAGGCCTATTCTCGACCGCCTTAACTTAAGGGGGAACACCGCTGTGACGGCCGAAAAAATAAGCCATTTTTAAGAATTTTATTCAGGACTAATTTACAGTTTTCGTAGAAAATTTGTATTACCTACCTTTAGTACGCTGTCTTAAGAGGTTATAAAAAAAAAAATAGAAAAACATCTATAAATTTTAATATATTAACTAATCTTTTAGACTTCCTCACGCGAGCTGGTCCGAAATAAAATTTCATTTTTTTTATATAAACTATATGAGTGTAGTTTCCGTTGTGCGTACGGATTTTTTGATTGAAAACAAACTTTTTGAAATACGTTCGAAAAACTGTCCATCTTATTCTCAGATTTTCGAAATTTTTCTTTTAATGCGCACTATTTTTACAAAAATAATTTGTTTAAGAAATGTGTACGCACAACGGAAACTACCCTCATATAGTTTATAAAAAAAATATTTAATTTGATTTAGGACCTGCTGTTCCATAGTTACACATTCGACCAGCTCACGTGGGGGGTCTAGAAGATTAATTAATATATCAAAATGATTTATGGATGTTTTTCTATTTATTTATTTTTTGTATAGTCTCTTAAGACAGCGTACTAAAGGTAGGTAATAAAAATTTTCGATAAAAACTGTAAATTGTTTCTGAAAAAAAAATTCTTAAAAATGGCTTACTTTTCCGGCCATCACAGTGGTGGTTCCCCTTAATACATAGTAGCTCCTCTTTTACATATATACTTTACATATATATTAACGACAGAAATTGATATACGCAAAAAAAGTATATATACGTGTTCCATTTAGAAAAATTGTGCAACTGCATATTGCACATGCACCGTTGCACTCGCGATAAACATTTTACCGTAGCAAGGTAGTTCTGTTTAAAGTACTCAACTTGTTCATCCAACATTCTCTTTAAATCGTAACCAGGAGACAGATATGACTTGGCCCAGTTGCGTGGACCACCCCGTATACAGTTGAACATCTCGAAGATATCGATCCTTGCTTTTTGCATTCTTAAGAGAAAAGTTTTAGACGCGTTTCCAAAATATCACGGTGAAATCTGCATATTCAACGAAGTTACTGAGTTTGGAGCAAACCAATTACCAAGTGCACGAGCTCACAATACCCCACAAGTCAATAGCCATTATAGCCAATGGTCCCGACAAAATTTCAAATTCTATTATGGTATACCCCCTCTCCTTTGTTATTGCGCAAACACTTTGTTGGAACTGGCTTGATCACGAACCACTGATCTCAGGCTTCTCAGGCAAAACAGATTATTAAGTGCCTTGTTTTAGAAGTGTCTTCTATTGAATTTGTAGGTACACACCATTTTTTCAAAACGACGCAAAGTGGCGAATTTTCCCCAAAATCTGGTCAAAAGTAATATTTTCAAATGTAAGGTAAATTGTTGAAGTATTTTATTATAATATCTCTAAGAAGATAAAAATGTAATTTTTTAACATTAAATATTTAATTTGTTGTTCTATTTAGAATTAGAATTTATACCCGGCTTGCGGATTAACCCGAGTCTAACTCAAGGTAAGGCGTTTTCCTGCTTAAGTTAGAGGTCCGGAAAAAGCATACAAGTTTAGGATTTTTTGGGAGGAAAAGTATAAGTGAAAATCATACACAATGTTTTTCTACTAAAAGATACATTTTTTAACTATATTATTCTAATTTTTCATGAGATATTATTATTAACTAAAGGAGATATCGGCTTGGATTTGATACTTAAAAAAAATTAAAAATGGTAAATAATCTAAATCCAGAGCACAATACGGTATCTGTTTTTGTTATTAAATAAGAACTTTTACTGGAAAAAATATTTTCTGCTCAATTATTGAATACCAATAGTTTCCTTAGCACAACCAGCTAGAACACGATCGAAAAATCATGAGTCTCTCGTTTTAAAAGTTTTTCGTTGCTTATGCTGCACTTTGATTAGCCCCAACCTCGTGCAACACTCGCGTAAATGTTCAAATAATTTAGAATTATTTTGTTGCAACTATAGTACTAAACGTAACGCTTATAATAATAAGAAAAATACGAAATGAGCAGAAATGGGGACATGAGCAGAAATGAGGACATTTACCTTAATTAGATTTAACAAATTAAAATCTTTGTATTTGGTCTTTTGATCAGGTTTTGGGGTAAACTCGCCACTGTGCGACGCTCATCCAGACAGAAAACGTGATATCATAAGACATATCTTTTGACAGATTCACTTGAAATATTCTGGGAATATTCTGTAAACCTGCATAGGATTAACTACATTCCAGCTTTTTTATAAGCCCTGTCATTTTCGTTCTTCGATCGGAAACCCAGCAAGCAGAATATACATATATGGAAACCATCGATATTTACGATTTCGAGGACCGCTATTTTATTGAAGCTGAAACGTTTTAACTTTTATTGGCAGAGCTAACCAATCCCGCTGTTACGGTTTAAAAAACTTCTCTGCTTTTATTTATGTTAGGTAAATTGTATGGATGCATCGAAAAACACTACCGAAGACGTACAGTTACTCACAAAAATATCCGCCCATCCTGTATGTAACATATTTTGCATATTAATCGACTTCAAAGTAAGAATTAGCAATTCTAATTCACATTAATATTAATATAGGTATTTTGGTTAATATACTTTTGTTTCGGATGGATTCAATTGGAAAACTGTAGACAGTTTATCTAAAAAATATTGTTATCCGTTAACCACATTCAATATTTAATTTATCCATACCTAATTACAATCGGTTAATATTCTGCTAATATTCCTACGATTTTATTATAAACTGTAGTTTATTATATTATACATAGATTCATATAATTTTCTCTGAAATTCTAGGAAAATTTCTTTGAACATTTCGTTTGGTAGATGGTACTAATTATTGTAAGTAAAAATATATTAATCAAGGTTTATACTAATGTAAATTATAATGGGTAATTCTGGATTTAAATACCTATGTAAAATATTTTATACGTATGGGGTGAGCGGATAATTTTCTAAGAAGATAATTTCAGATATACAAGTTTATAATTCGTTAAATAAAAGTTCTAAAGCGAACGTTCCTGTTTAACCATTCAGATAATAAAACTAAACCTCGAACAAAAAAGTTTCAGTCTACATTTTTTATTTATTTTTGCATAAGGAATCACCTCTTGCCCTCTTATACCATCGTTTTATTTTAAACGGTTAATTAAAACATTTCGTAACTAAAATCTTTTCTACAATTAATCGTACGATTTCATTAATATCCACAGTATAACTTATTTTTTTAAGAAGAACAATCAAAGTGTGTTAAATTTCAGGAGGAATATAATTTCCAAGTTCTCTTCTCTTATCTTCTTTTATATACTTAAAAATTACAAAACGATCGAATCTCACGTTAATCCGTAAACTGTATACGAAGTGCATGCCCTTTATCCTTTCTTAGATAAGCCGACTGTGTACAATATTTTATTGATCTGGTGCAGCTTAAAACATTTTCTTAATTACAGAGGTGCTCCCGAAGGCACTTATCCATCTTGCGCATATACACGCGATAAATTAAATTACACGATGGAGATCTGAATGAAATGGCAGCGACTTGTGAAAAAATAGCGATGCGAATCTTTGTTAATGCCGTCAGAATTCAAATACGTAGATTGCTTTCTGACAAGAAAAGTGTGCAGTAACTATCAAGATAACAGTGGAATAAAACAGCCACTAGGCCATTGCTGAATCGAAATTACATTTTAATCATTAAAAGGAAAAACTGTTGTTTCATAGAAGTTTATTTAATTTAATGTTTTCTTCAGTAAAATTCAAAAACGACTACACAACACTTCTGGATCTCTAGGGCTGAAGAAATTTTTCCTAAAACGCGACATTGCAATTTAAAATGCTGAAAAGAAATAAGCAATGTTAGAAGAGTAGAAACTGGATTAAAAGTCCTCGTAATATTTTTGAAATAATCCATCGAAATCTTAATTCCTATTAAAATCTATATTCGATTAGTCGATGCTTGGATATTTTTGTCGAAAGTCCGATTTATTAACTGTGATTTTATAATTTATAATTTGTTACGCTCAGAAGGAAAACAGATATTTCACCGTTTTACATTTAATTAATTGCACGAACCGTCGAGTATTTATATGTAATTTATTTTGAAATACTATACAAATACTCTACATTCCATATACAGGGTGTGGCACTTGACTGTTTTCTGAAAACTAATTAAAAATATTATATAACAGATCTCCTCTCCCAGTCTTCAGAATACAGCGAAGCTCATTCCTCGTGACAAAAAACGTCAAAAAGTCCTCGCCATATTGCAACCTGAAGCTTCATTCCCAAGACAGAAGACAAAAGCAATTACATCTTGCGAGTTCAATGTGAAAATGAGAAATGCAGAGATATACAGGGTGTCCCGAACTGGTCGTAAAATACGAAAGGGAATGATTCTAAATGAAGATAGAAGTAGAATATATTGAATAACCTTTTTTCTACGAGACTTCGTTTTTGAGAAAATCGGCTCTAAAATCTCGGTTGCTGCGGGCGAATCTGTAATAGTAAACCTAAATACATATATATGAGGCAAATGTAGATAAAATGAATCCTTGTGCAAACATAAGTCAAAATTGCACGATAGCTTTTTTATTGAAGTTTGAAAATCCCCCGCGAATGCGTGCGCTTGACCAAGCAAAAGAATTAGAATCCATTTTCTAGAAAACAATAGGTACCATGATCAAAAAAATTATTCTACAATTTCGAATTATTTTTCACTATTGCATTCTGCGGATTCTTAGTCAAATATATGTATAATTAGCAAATATTTAAAGTTATTTTTCTTAAAAACGAAGTTTCAAATTATACAATAGTTTTCTGTATTTTCGACTTATACGGTAAACGCACCAATAAGTGAACACTGTTATAAAATTATATTTGCAGGGCGATTGATTCCACGTGCTGCAAAAATTGTTTGGATATGAAGCAAGAAATTAAAATAAGTCTCTAATTAATTAGTTGCTTATTTTAATAACTTATTTTACTCATTTTAATAAACAATATCCATTCACTGGTACATCCACCAATATTTATGTACATACAATCGCGCCCTTTCAGATTATTCCACCAGTTTGGTGACACCCTGTGTACAATTTAAAGTACACATGGTATCGCGAACCAGTGCGTGGTTTAGTAGGTTATGGAGATTTCTAACACATACTTTCATTTCTCCCGATACGTATCACGCACCGCAGTTGGACATTCATTTTATTCTTACGACTTTACTACATTAATTATTATAATACACACGAACAAAAAGCTTCCACTAAGGTTTCAACAAATTGTCTATTCATCCTTATAAAATTAAATATACACTGGAACACGTCTACTTAGATAACAGTTTGTTCAGATTATTTAGTCGCTGGTTTCCAGATTTTCAATCACACCATGGACGACGATAATGACAAGAATTTTGAGTTTACTATTACAGTGCTCTTAAACGGTTGCCCCCATACGGTAGCAATAAATCGAATGAAGTATGTACTAAGTAGTTGAGACAATATTCTGGCTTTGGCTGCCGAAATAATACCGGCTGCTCGAAGCTGATGTTACATTCAGACGTAAATTAATTAATTCCCGTCTCGAAATTCTGAATGCACAAAAACTGGAGGGTAGGTAAGAATGAAAGATGAGATGTGTAGTCAGTGTTAAGGGGTCGTCCTTAAATTACATAAGGCTTTGGGGGGGGGGATTGCGAATTTCTTACGTTTTCTTACAAGGGGGAGGGGGGAGTCAGGTAGCATCTTGCGTAATATTTTTTAACCTAATTTTCAATAAATACAAATTTTATCATTAATGTTCCAGAAAAGTTGTTTTAGTTTAAATTTCCCGAAACCGAGTTAAATGAATTATATAAACCTTTAACAGAATTTTAATAACTGAAAAAATTCAATGTAAAAAATATTACGTAAGAAAGGGGTTGCAATATCAAATCTTACGAATTTTTATACTGGGGGAGGGAGGGGGTAAGAAATCGCCAAAATTACCCTTACGTAATTTAAGGATGGCCCCTAAGGGGTAACACCACTATAGCGGCACAAAAACGTAGTGTACCTTTGACAATTGTTTGTGGAGAAACAAAGAGATAAGTGGAAAATCTGTTTAAATGCCTTTATTAAACCCATCTTAAGTAGTGTTAAGCTATTTTTTTTTTTTCAAAATGGCGCTTTAAACAAATTTTTCTCGGAACTATATTTTTCAAATTGGTCAGCAGCACCATCTGAACAAATTTCATTCGATTCACTTGAAATGTTGACAGTAGCTTCTAAACTACATTCTCCATCGAAGTACGTAGCGATTTTACCATTTGTTGAAAACTTTTAAAGTTATGTACAATTTTTTCGCTGAAAATGGTGCTGGACGTGGATGAATGGAGCTAGAGTGTTCTCTATTGAACTTTATGTTCAAATGCTTACCATTTCTAAGAAAAACAATATTTTACAATACCGATACGTACTTGATGGAGAATTTAGTTTAGAAGCTACTGTAAAAAAGTGAATCGAATAAAATTTGTTGCAATGGCGCTGCTGGCCAATTTGAAAAACGTGGTTCCGAGAAAAAAGCGTTTAAGGGGGAGGTCTACCTAGAACCGTTAAAATAACATTCTTCTTTGGGAATTTTTTCTAGAAAACCCGATTAACTTTTTTTATTAAACATTAGTCCATTGGAAAGAGATACATCTTTGGTTAGTTGGAAATACATCTGACGGATATTTCAGTATTTTTTGTGGTAAAAAATATTGAAAGGTTTGTGAGTTATTGGCGATGTCCGAAACGTTGTCTTTTTTTAGGCGCTTTGCGGTGACAACCGTAGCTCGGTGCAGGATCATCCAAAATTGAAAATTCAATTTTTTTTAGATAATATATGAAATTATCTAGGCGCTATCGGGTCTGATTTTAGAAAAATTATTTTGAGACAAGATGGCAAAAAATCGCTCATCTTTCGTGTGTAAAAAAAAATCTAGGCCAAAAAAAAGAAAAGCTCCCGCTAACGCTTAGATTTTTAACCCTAAAATAAGCCTGCAAAGCGTCGAGTAAATCGGTTCATTAATTTTTTAGTTATGTGTGTTACCGACTTTGAAAACATGATTTTCAGGAAAACGCGTTTAAAGTTTTGGGTCTGAGCGCCACACCGAGGAACACCTACCTACTTACACCCGTATAACTTTGTCAATTTCGGTCGGATTAACTTCACATATTCAGGGAATATTTTCAAGATGCTGTACTTCAAGAAGATATAAAAATTGAAAAATCGATTTTTCGAAAATTTCAAGGTAGGCCTCCCACTTAAAGTGCCATTTTGAAAAAAGGGAAAAGAAAAAAGTAGTTTGAAACTACTTAACATATATATAATAAGAACGTTTAAACAGATTCTCGATTTATTTATTTGTTTATCCAAAAACAATTGTAAAAGAAACACTACGTTTTTGTGCGGTTACAGTGGTGTTACACCTTAAGGTGAATTCCCACGGCGCGCGGCTCACAATCAGCGAGTTTCCCGCCGTGAGATTTCACCATTAGAATCACGTGGACAGTGTCTAAAATCTAAAGTATAATTTAGTAGTGACAATGATCAAAAGAGCAGACATGCGATGCACAATTATTATTCTCTTACAAATCTAGCACACTTATATCACTGACCTACTACTCCACGTCCCTCAATCACAGGGTGTGCCATTACTGCCAGTACAATTAAGAAGTTGATTCTGCACAAGAAAGTAAGTTAAAAATATAGAATAAAACTTTTTATATATTCATTTTTATACAAAACTTTCTGTTTTACACAGTTGCCTGCGTCTCAGTTTAACGGAGTTTGTTCTAAAATCTTGACTTTGCATCGCCTTTGTCCATGTTCGTGTTTGCAGGTACTATCGATATTACAACTTTTGCATTAACTCAACTGTTTCACTTTTACTATATAATATGAATTCTCTGCATGTATCATTAAATCGATATAGTCAACCATTCGTGGTCACACGTGGAGTATTGCACCCCAAGAGAAATTTCCGGGTTCAAATATCATGAATTTAAGACATCCAACGGGGATTTATTGCGAAAAAAAAAACAAAAATATAAAAATATTGATTTTTTCCACAACCTGTGGAAAATCGCTCTTCTTGAACTACAAATTTTATCATAACACTATTAGAGTATGGTTGCGCGAGTATTGCGAATGTACAATTATCACTCAAAAATTAAAAGATTAAAAAATATGGAAAACGTAACTCAAAAATGACGCTGGGGTACAGTGAACCTCGTGTAACCAATTTGCGATTATAAGAAGTTGTAACCACGGAGAGTTAATGATAACATCCGAGTAACACGGCGGTCACGCGTATGCATATTGCGTATGGGGCTAAATGGGTAAAAAAATGAGATTATTTTATTGTGAACCTTTAATCACCAAATGCAAACAGTAGATACTTGCATAGTCAAGTGATAAAAATATTAAAGCTAAAAATATTAAAGCTATTTTTCTCGCAAACACGACTTTGTATACAATTTTTTTTTTTAGTTTCAACCGTAGATTGTGGTACGCATATTAAAGCTGTACATTAGAAGCTGCATAAATGAAACATATATTCTACTAAAAAAAAAACGAAGTTGACTTTCATATCTCCCTTACGCTTCCATCTATAAAAATCTAGATATCGGATTGCGTACCCCTTAAGCGGTGAGCCTTCTGCAATCAGTCCAAAAATTTGATTTTTTGGGGGGGAGGAGGGCTTAATCGATAGTATGTCATGTAGAAAACACGTTCATAAAGCGCTGGCCGAAGTTCAAACTCTGAAGGCCCGTACATGTCATTTTTGTGCGCGCAGCTATACGTGCTCGTGGCAAAAACGAAAACTTTGAACACGTTTTTCCCGGAAATATTTTTTACGCATTTACAAAATACGGTGTACACGTTAGCTCAAAAACTATGCTACCAATTAAGTTGTGCTTGTGCACATAGATAGATTATTGCATCTTCTTGTCGATGTACCTACAAAAAATTATTTTGCCCACTTTCTTCCATAAACTGAACGAGAAAATGTTCTGAAATACGCCATTTCTTGCGTACCACAGCTCAATTTTGCACTTCATTTGTCTCCCATAGGTACATCGACAGCGTAATTTCATACGCAACAAGAAACTGCTTAGTTTTTCGTTGTAGTTGTATACAACGGACGCCAGAATCTTCACCGATTTGCAACTCTGGCGGTGAGACCACGGCGGAATCTGCTAATTACTCCATAACCAGCGGTCATTTTGTGACATAACAAATTTTGTTTATTAGCCGCATTTACACAAACATATCACCAAATTTTTAGAAAGATTTGTTACACTGGATCTTCGAAAAAATTTTCCAAACTTGTCCCTTTTTTTGTGTTTTATAAGAAGAAATCAATATATGTACTGTGTGATCCCCCAGCAACGCCTGTCAAAGAGATGTCGTCCGGTACCTACCCCGTGGCGAGGACAACCCCCCGCAGTGCCTCACCGAATTTTATAATGAAGGAGTTGAAATACCATTAAGAAGTGAGAAATGTCCAGAATTTCCTCATTCCTCATTTCTAGTTGACTTCGCTAATAATAGTCCGATGTACATGACATTTGGTATGATTTTAATCGGGAGAACGCCAGGAATCCAATGGCGTCATTTCCATATCGACACGATGAAGAATGAAGAATAACGAATTTCTTAATACGCAGTAATGAATATTTCACCCTCGACTGCGGGGCGCTGACCTCGAATCGTTGCGGTCGCCTGAGGATTCATACATGTTTCAGAAATAAAAAAATTCTTTATCCTACCGATATGGAAATGACACCGATGGATTCCTGATATTTTTCCGATGAAAATCGTATGAAATTTCATGTAAATCGGACTATTATTAACGAAGTCAACTTGAAATGATATGTATCAATTTTTCATGGAATTTCCTTCATTATGGTCCGAATTACGTCGTTCTTGGTGTCAGTTTCATCGACGAAACATAAGGAATCGATTGGCGTCGTTTTCGCAAAGATCTAATGCGAAATGCGGAAATCCTGGACATCTCTCACTTCTTAATAGTATTCAAACCCTTTCCGGGGATCCGGACAGGGGTGCAAAAAGGAGCAGTTCCCCCCCTGGCTTTTGAGAAAACATCGCTTATTTTTTAAAACTGACCTTTATTAAGTTTATACTAAAAAAGGGAATGTTTTTAAATTTCTGTTTTAATTTTTAATTAAGGTGACATTATAAAATGCTTTAAAAAAAGCAAGAGGGTTCTATTTTTGTTGAAAAGTGTCCGAACACCCTTGTTGAAAGCCTTAAAATTCGGTGAGGTATTGCGGGGGGTTGTCCTCGCCGCGGGGTACCAGGCGGCAGCTCTTTGACAGGCGTCGCTAGAGGATCACCCTGTACATATATCGATTCATGGAAGCTGTTCCCAGCGGCCACGGCGTCAAAGGTATAAATTGGCGTGCAGCATAACTGAAAAAATATTTGAACAATCGACTTTTCTCAGTGCATAGATATAGAAAATTAAATTCTCCTTTAGATGACCCTATAAGTTTCACTATATTATTAAATTATATAATATCTATTGCACAGTGAAGACAGAAGGTTTTCGTAAGAATCGGTATCTTTTAGTTTCAAGTGGCTCCATATCAAAACTACAAAGTACAATATTACACATGCAATTTAGCACACATCAGAATAGTGCACAGGAGATAGTGCACATACAATTTAGAACTCATGCGATTTATAGTGCACATACAATTTAGGACACATGCGATTTAGGACACAGAATATAGTGCACATACAATTTAGAACACATGCAATTTAACACACATTTTTTTAGTGCACATCAGCCAACACTGATACCCGATAACTAATCCCCGGGACAAGTTGGAAAGTGAAATGCGTTGTGTCGGAATAAGTCAACAGAAATACTGAAAGTTTTTTATTAATATCTCGGAAACTAATAAATACGCGAAGCTAAAATTTTATATTTGGGGTCTTTCCATAACCCTCGTAATAACCACCAAGTTTCATTTCGATCGGCCACTGGTGCTTTTCAGAAGTAGGGGAGACCGGGGTTAAAAGTGCCCATTTCGATAAAACATAAAAAATGACTGGAAAATAATGTAATTATTCTCTTCACTATTAACTAATTTCTGGTTAAATTTATTATATTTTATGATTATAAGCTTGTATTTAATATATTGTAATAGGTTTTTCATAAAAAGTAATTTATTTGTGGCTGGTCGAAGTGGAGCTTCTTACACCTTTATGGGGCAAGTTGTTATCGCGTTGGGGTAAGTTGTTACTAACAAGGGAACATCCCGAACCCGGAAATTCAACAAATTCTGAAACTTTGTGAATATGCAGGGGATTTCCTCCTGATTACAACACAATTTTTGTTTGCTGCCCAAATTCACTCTAAGGGGGTGAAATTAACCCCTGAAAATTCGACTATTTTCCGATTTTGTGTTAGAACTCGCGAACTGTAAAAGATAGAAAAAAAGTTTCACGACAAAAGTTCCTTCTTTTAATTAGATCTATCATTTGGTAAAACATTATTTTATAGTTCACGAATTATAACACAAAATCGGAAAATAACCAGATTTTCAGGGGTCAATTACACCCTCTTAGAGTGAATTTGGGAAGCAAAAAAAAATTGCGTTGTAGTCAGGAGGAAATCCCCTGCATGTTCACAAAGTTTCAGAATTTTTAGAATTTCCGGGTTCGGGATGTTCCCTTGTAAGATATAAGAGTTGCCTTTTAATGAAATATTTCATTTTCTAATGAAATAAAACAGATTTTTATTAATAATGTTTATTTATGAAGGTGCGTATCAACAAAAATGTATTATTTTTAAAAGAAAACCAAAACAATATAATAATCATAAACATTATCTTTGGTATAAAAACTAAAATCTACAAATCAGTCTTACATTCAACTGTTTATGGGTACCTACTTATTCAGATTTGTATTTGTAGTCTATTTACAGTGGCTTCTTGTCCAGATTGTAGTTTTTTAATAACTCTCGATATATTCAAGTGGCAGCTACTGAATTCTCTAGCGACAGTTTTTATCTTTATGCATAACTTCGATGGAAATGGGGCCCCTTTCCGCCTTTCATTCATATGTTCGCATCTTAAAGCACAGCAGTAACAATATATACATTTGCAGTGGGGCAAGTTGTTACGGTCACAACGTGCCCCAAGTCACGGTAACAACTAGCTCCTATCGACACATATAGCAATTTGACAGACTATTCTGCTTAAATGTCGTTTGATCCATAAGAACGAATCAATCAATAATATCGACGTTAAATAATCGAAATCGACCAAAAAATAATGATAGAAGAATATTTATTTATCTGGTTATTACAACCACACGATTCGTTGCCGCGGACGCTATTAAAATGGGCAACAGAGTGGCGTGATCAACTCACACGAAAAAAATAATTTAAAGTACAACCCTCTTTTCATTTTGAAAATAGAACCGTCGAAACAACTTGGCCCCGGAACTTTTAGCCCCGGTCTCCCCTATAGCCAAATCAAGCAACACCTGCCAGAGCTTCTAAAAGTAGACGAGTTATTCAATTAGCCTGTTTCAAATGCCTCATCCTGTATATTGTATATATTCAATATTCCCCAGTAATCATAGTACACAGGGGAATGAGTGTACTCAACTAATTATAAGTCTCGGTCTAATGGATTTTGGAATATCCTTTTTTTAAGGAAAATGATTTCGTATGCGAGGATGGAGATAGTTCAAAATGTTGTTGTAGAATATATATAGGTAAACTAAATTATTATACACTCCATTACCGTGTTACATGATTTTAAGTCCTTAATCGCTACAACAATCTCTATTTCCCGCTGCTTAAGGATGTATCGGACGTACAATATCAGACAAAAGTATATGAAATTTTAAATACTTGAATATCTACGTCTCACGCATAGTAAATCTAGATGTAAGGAATTCGAACGACAGTTGGAGTCTTATTTTTAATCCTAGGAAGGTATTTTTCATTTTACAAATGCTCTCTCAAGCATTATTTGCTAAACTTTTGGCAGTGAAAATGATTTCACCAGAATTCACCATTTTCTCAAGTTATAATTTATTTCTTTAAAACGGTGTAGTGAAAACTATTGAAACTCGGCAGATATTTCCATCTACCCATATACTGCACGTACAAAAAAATTGAAAACATTGGCACTATTTCTTCAACATTTTTTCAGATCGTTTATCCGCCAAGATCGTCTCTTTCCATAAGAGTACGTGTAAAATCAGTGAAAATTAAAATCGTTATAACTCACAATAAGTAACCGTTTAGTGAATTCGTTTAAAATTTTTGGACCACGTCAGGAAGATTAAAAGGAACAATCTCACAAATTTTCATCAACTCGGCACTATTTTTAAAATAGGTCCAATACATCCTTAATGCTTCCCTTATCTACAAAATAAATTTGTTCTTTTACAATAAGACTCATTACAGAAAAAAGGAAACTTGCATTCGCCAAGTGCAAGCACACTCGACAGATTTTTAGTATTCCTGTTCCGGGTAATGAAAGACCGTATGAAAAAAAAATTATTTTACATTCTCCATTTGTTTTTACACGAAGAATCACCTCTTTCCCGATTTTACTACGATCATAGGAACATCTTGTGTATGCAGGGTGTCCCAGTATTGATGGTACAACCGAGGAGGCTTTATTTTTTAGACTTTATTTCTTATTTTCATTTATAAACCCACTTTAAGCAAGCAGAGATGATAATAGCACATAATGTTCCTAAGGAATCAACGTTACGTATGATATTAATGGAATTTGTAAACGACACGTTAAGTGCACGTGTTAAGCGCACACGCAGGTAATCGAAGAATATTCAAACTCGGTTGCTCGAAAATAAGGCTTCAAATGAAAAAAATTTATTGCATATTTTCGACTTCATTTTTTCATGCAAAATCACCCCCTCCTCGATTGTACCATCAATAATGGGACACCCTGTATAAAGTGTACGTATACAATGACACAAGTTGCAATACAAGAAGTTTGTCTCTTAATAAACCAGGTTAGTGAAAATATTGTGGGAACTATGTCACTCGGTGAACTAGAAAGAGATAAAGGTAGTGGCAGCCCTTGAGAAACGGTACATTGGTTTGCGGAATTCAACGTGGTGAAGTCTCCTGACAAAGTGCATTTGCGACGTGACGTTATACATTGGTCGTCGGAAGAAAGTTTAAAAGGTGAACAGGAACAAAAATGCTACAGCTTGACAGGAAAGAACTGCACCTCTATTTTTGCCACAATCGGTGGATTCCCAGAGAAAATCAGTAATAGCCACGTGGTAGTATAAATATAAATAGTGCCATAAATAAAAAAATGTAAGTTTTACAGGAAATTCAAGTTTAAAATTTGGTTTTGACTAATAGCTGAATACTGATCATATAATTTGTTTAAATTGACTCCAATTTAGCAATATTCACCAAGAAACACAACAAAATGTCAAACCAACCGTATATTTTACACCCTCTTTTGAGTTGTGCCGTTGTTCGCGGAAATGTAATTCTAACTTTTCAAGTTGTAGCCCATGTTAAAATAAAATAAAACGTACAATTTATTTGCAACACAATATTGTATGGTAAAAATGATAATAGAAAGTCTCACAATACGAGAGAATTATTGAAGACGATGAATGCATACAAGAAAATATGGGTACTTATGCCAGTATTCGAGAAAACAGCATAACCTTTCACTTATAGTTGACAGTGGACTGGAAACTGAGATGGGCAAAATTTTTATTTAAACAAAATTTCGGATAACGAATAAAAGTTACAAAAAGTATTCGTCAAGTGACAAGTATCAATGCCAAGCAGCGATACGCAAAAGTACCATTTTTAAACTTTCTCTTCACCACGACTCTACACTATGTAAGTATCAAATGGGTAATCAGGCGGCAATGGTTGTCAACAATTTGTGCATAGATTTTAAGGGGAATAGTTTAACTGCCCGTACGTGTCAAACGTGATTATCGAAGTTTCCATTTCGTAGTTTGAGCCCTCAAGATGAATTATGTCCGACACGTTCGTGTATCGTTCCCAACGAGGATTTGTGTAGAGAGCTGGGAAGAAATTCAGGTTGCTCACCTGTTACTATTAACACACATTTGAAAATTCATCATATAAGTACGGTAGTTTTCGAGTACATTCAATCATTTTCTGTACCTATACGAAAAATACATGAGTACATGCGAATAATTTATGGTGAAAGTTCGGTCGAAACATTGGCCCTATACGTATATTGCAAAGTCATTTTTGCAGAAGCAACAACTAAGGTAAGTGCGGATAATAATGCCCACCTATGGATCTATAATTTTTTTTTAAAAAAACTTATGCATATTTTTGAAATCTTTTTTTTGTTATAGAAATCTATGGACATCAAACTATAAACTGTAATATTTGTAACAATATATGAACACAACAAATACGAAAATTAATAGGTTTTTAAAATCCTTGTAAACGGGCTTTATTTCATGTAGAGCAGGTAATAACGCCCACCTATTTAAATAATTTAGATTGAATTTCGACCGTAAAAATTGTTCTAATTAAGAGAGATGATTTCGGCGCACTGGTTCGGTCTATTAAACAATTAAATAAAAGCTATTTTGTAATTATAAGAATTTTTATCAAATTCCAACATTTCGATCAATGATTATGACCATTCTCAAGGAAAGTTAGACAAAAAGAAAAAATACTGCGTATGCTTTTATACCCCTACAGCACACTTCGTTGCAGAAACGTTGCATAACCGTTGCAGTACATTGCAATGTTGTCGTTTGGTTGCAGGTTGCATTGCAATGTTACTGCAACATTGTGGAAACATTGCCGTGGAATATTGCAATGGACACGTTTGTGCAATGTTCCTGGAATATTGCAATGGACACGTTTGTGCAATGTTCCTGGAATATTATGCACACATTGCCGTGCAATATTGCGCCGAAACGGTGAACGAATAATTCCTGCAATTTTCCCGAAACGTTCCATGAAAAATTCCTGTAAGATCTCCGAAACATTCCGTGATCATTGCTGTAAAATATCCTAAACGATTCGTGACCATTGCTGTAAAATATCCGAAACGTTCCGTGACCATTGCTGAAAAATCTCCGAAACGTTCCGTGATCATTGCTGTAAAATTGCGAAACAATGTTTCAGAAATATCTCCCGCAATGTTGCACAAGGGCGGACATAGCAATTTACTTGTAACGTTTCGCGGACATTCCGTGCAATATTTCTGCAACGTTCCTACAACAAAATGTGCTATAGGGGTATATTTAAACAATCATCACGTTCATTGCTGGCAACGTGCGACGCACGAGTCGGTTAACCGGTGACTGTTTTAGTATGTCTTACAATTTGGGCAAACAAAGACATCTTCTTCCTCAGTTGTGAGCCCAACGCAATCCTCGTGTATCCAGGTGAGACACATGACATACTGTCACATATCACTCTTAAATGCAGTTGTGCATAATTTGCAAAACCAATTGCTTACAGAGTTGCCGTCCACGTTTACTCTGGAGGTGGATGGCATGGGCTCTTGTTCACACACTCTTGTCTTTTTTCTTCCGGTTGAAGTGACGCCTGCTTTGAAGCTCTTCTCAATATCGTTCCTGTTTTGGAAAAGGTCTCCGGTTACTTCCTGAGCCTTATAATTGGCCTACCAAGGATAAATGACAGGTGGGCCTTATTACTCGCACTTACCTTAGTGTAAAATAATTTTATCGTAGACTTTCGCCATGCCTAAGGTCGAAGCCAGATATATTGGCCGGTGAGTTTCGTGAGGGGTATTCATCACACAGTTTGCCTGCCTCGGTGGTCCTTTTCTCAACGTTTTCTGACTCGCTCTAATTCCATCTCGCTCTCGCCTTCGCAGAACAAGAGTGAGCCAGAAGTGGTGGGGGTGGTGCCGAGCTTCTGGCGTGTAGGCCAAACCGAGCTCTCAGCGTAGAAATACACACATCAGAATGGGTGTGCGTTAGCTCCGAAAAAATTCAGGAGTTTTATTGGTCAGAACATTGATTCTATTTCGATAGCTTCATCTCGTATTGGTCAACGCATAGCTTCGTAACGCACACAACTATTACGCGAAGAATAAATAACAGCCACACAGCTACGTTCAGGCAGAGTCGAGCAGTGTTCCCCCACCATACCCTCTGGGGGCCCCGCAACTCCAACTGACAAATCCACGATCGTCAGGTGGTGGTGGTTGATTTCTCCTCGATCGCTGCTCGAGAAAACGAATTCACCGGCCAATATATCTGGCTTCGACCTTAATCACGTGTAATGATTGGTTTCTTAGTTGTGCCACTATTTTTGCATGTGAAAATTTGATAAATTTTGGACAGATTGACTGTGCAGATAAAAAAAATGGCAACTATACAATAAAGTATGAAGAAAAAGAGTTTATATGAACTTTTTTTTTATTATTTTTCTGTACCGAATCCACCACTGAAGTTATGCCCACATGTAATGGTACGCCCTGTATATAATGATGAAAAATCGAAATTACTTAAGCACCGACCTAATAATTCGGATAGTGAAGGTTCTACTGTACTACAGATACCCGGACGTTCAGAAACACAAACGAAGGAACCGACGGAACATCAACATTCGATTTTTGCGATCTAAGTAAGTAAAATTGTGCATACATTCCTTTTCTTGCAGATGGAATTTTTTCAGCCACATTGAACGAATCATAAGTACACTACAGAAATATTTCTGATACACAACATTTTCTCGCTCGCAGATATAAATGGTCAGCAGTCTCAGAGTCCACGCGGTAAATTTTTAATTACTCTGCATTGTTAAATCGACCCTCCGGTCAAAACGCTAAAAAATGCGTGATTTTCATGAATTAAAAAAAAAAGAAACTGAACAACATACAGTAAAATAGCTTTTTGGGCATTATTACTTTATATTTGAGGAAAAAACAACAAAATTATTGTTCGAATTTTATCAATTTTTGCATTAGACATACAGCATTCATTGTACCACTGTAGAAATTAGAGATCTTGACGGGCGCCATTGGAACTCGTAACAGGATCGTCCGAAATAAAAAATCTAAAAACATTCTGAAAATATATTTGAATGGTTATCACCTTATCCGTCTTCATTGCAAACAAACAATCCGGCGATTTTCAGCATATGTTTTTTAAACTTTAAACACAATGTTGCAAAAAAAGCAGTTTTTCTACGCATAAATCTATCCATAAAAAATAAATGGGTGATCCAAAATTACTCTCCGTGGATAAGGCGATGGCGAGTCTAATTATGAACAGAATGCCGTAAGAATTTTTGAAATCGGTTCATTTACACTTTACAGTGTCGGTTTTACAGTGTCGCCCGTCAAGAGCTCTAATTTCTGCACTGGTAAATAAAATGCTGTATATCTAAGGCAAAAATGGATAAAATTCAAACAATAATTTTTTTGTTTGTTTTTCAAATATGTAGTAATAAAGTCCAAAAAGTTTTTTTACTGCATGTTACTCAGTTTCTTTTTTTTTAATTCCTGAAAATCACGTATTTTTCAAGCGTTTCGACTGGAGGGTGCCTTTAATATTGTAATTTATTCGTGCGTCGTCGAAAACGGGAAACTCGTTAAGGGGTTCGATTTAAGTTTACTGCTCGTTTATCATTTCCATTAATTTTCAATTGACACCCTTGTCAAATACACACGCATTCATCACGAAGAAGCCATTCGCATGGTATAATATTCGCCGACGAGGCGGCAGCGCAAAAAGATACGATACGACGTGACTAACAGAAACAACTGGAAATCAGTAATTACGTATACACCTCTCGTGAAAGGCGAACCGAATCGAGTAACGCGGCCCAAGGTAAAACTGGGAAAAGGTAGGAAATGTTAATATTCGCTTCGAAGCCGGGGAGATTCTAATAAAAAAGAATATTAACCGAACAACTGCGAAAGGACACGGCGTAGAAGATGGTTATTGCACGCTATGCAAATCTGACAGATTAAAAGAGTTAATGACAAGGCTATCAGGGAAACGAGCAATGCTCTTATAGGGAAAGCGATAAACGTAAAAGTTTAATTGAATAGCGTACAAATATGAAACTGGAGCGAAAGGAGGAAATATAATGGAATTGGGGGAAAGGATAGTGAAATTAAATGAAATATCGTTGCACTCGTGGCAAATATAAGAAACAGTTAAAACTGGGAGAAGAAAGAATGTAGCTCAGTGGAAGAATTCACCGCGCACGGTGTAAAGCGAGAAGGGAGTATTTATAGAAATAAAAAAAAACCAGCCCAAGAGGGCAAGAGAAATATATGGAAGTAATTTTGCAGATATCGATTTTCCACTTTTACGTCAAATAAATCGAAGGTCCTGTCACCGTTCGGACATTTTAATTCGCAAGAGGGGTCGACATCCCTGAGAGGACGAGCCGGGACAACCAATCGTTTCCGTAAAGATCGTAAATTAAACGGTCGAAATTTATTTTTTGCTAACCTTTTGAGATCCTCGGACCACCCTCCTGTTTAAATGATCCTGACAACTAATTACATTCCATGGTAATAATAACGTTTCTCCGTTCGTGTTTATTATAATTTTATTTTACCGGTAATTATAACGTCGATTACACTCTGTTAATTAACTCGCTGAAATTATAGAATTCCTTAGTAGTGGTATTTTAATCTCGCAGTGAAATCGATACAACTGCAAAAACAATCATAATGTCTAAATATAATATCTTAATTTAATATTCCTAACTTGGGAAAATAAATTTTTCAACGTTATCCATTGAATAATGTTTACCATTCTCCATGTTATGTATTCACAAAAATTAGAACAATATACTAAGTAGTCACCAGATCGAGAAATCTATCTACTCAGTTTTGCATCTCATTGTCAGGAACAAGAGCAATTAATATTTTCTTGGTAAATCATATAATGATGCTAAATAAAAAAATATTAGCAGAGATAAATATAATAGCAGGGAATTTTGAACCACAGTAAAATTTGTTTATCTAGACATCGGAAAATGGACGTTCTCAGGCTTTCATCTTAATACACAAAGTAAAAGTGTACAATTCATTCAGGAAATTATGGCACTTGTTTATAAAAAAATATACAATATAAATTCAACTAGGTATGCTACGTTTTGTGGGGCTTGAAAATTTACGCGTAACATATTTGACATAACGATTACATGGAATGTGCAAATATAATACATACATTGTAAATATTCGTCAGATCCTATGAGTCGTCTACTAACGAAGACGGAATACGCGACAAAAATTGCCCCACCCTCGGTGGCGGACAGTTCAGTTAAACGAAATCGCTAGTAATGGAACCAAGTGTAATATATAGCAAGTACGAGGGTAGACTGAAGAGCAAGGCAAACGATCAAGTGCCATAAGAACGAAAAATGTATTTTAAAGCACCAGTAAAGGAATGAAATTCAAGATTTGTTGTCTACAGAACGCTGTATTTATCGTTTTACATTTTTATGTTATAATTCGATACATTTATCAAAAGAGGAAACAAGTCATCGTACTCCATCAGCAAATATTTTCGATTTCGTTTAAACGGAAGCATATACTTTTACAAAACTTTTTGCACTTAACATTTAAAGAACATTTGGTAATTTTTTCGTAGAAAAATATTTACGTTTATAATAAAGTAACAACCGACATCCAAGAAGCCTTTTTAAAAATTTGGTTTTGCGGTGAGCACTGCCATTCGGAACCAGATTATCTAAAATCGAAAAACAAAAACAGCACCTTGGGTGCTTGCAAGGCCAGGAGAAGTAGGCACCGTGTTCATTTCCTTCCAATTCGTAAATTCAAAATTCTCATGTGTTGGAACAAATTATTGAAAATTTCAATGCGACATGCGTCATTTCATGCACGACTGGGGTTCAAATTTCCGTAACTTTATTTTTCAACAAATTACCGTACTTCAATCGACAGATGCCTCGCTGTGCACAAATTTCAAAGGGTGAAACTTTTTTCTGTCATTAAAAGTTTGTGGCTTATTGATATATGTATTTAGGTACAGTGCCGGAAAAAAATATTGGTACACCATTTAAAACAGAATAACATTTTTAAAACTGGTTCAAACGGCTTGAGTTGTTTGAGAAGCTAGAAGGATTACTAATTTACTAAAAATTGCAATTGGTCGAAAAAGCGACGAAACTAGTGAACCTCGCTTTTTTAACTTTTTTATCTGAGCATGTAATGAAAATTTAAAAATCCCGTTTGGTAGATTTAAGTAAGCTGTGTACCTACTTACATGCTGAAATTTTCATCGAAATCGGTTGATGCAGAAGCAAGCAACAGACATCGAAATATGTGAGAATCTTTTGGTTTATTACAGTTATTAAAAACTCCGATTTCCACTTTTAACTGCTTGTATCTGGCTCATAGCTACGTTAACCGATTTCGATGAAATTTTCAGAATTTCTTTCACAACGACGAAACACGTCACCTACTAAACTAATCCTTCTAGCTTCTCCAAAAAACTCAAGTCGTTTGGACCAATTTTGAAAAAGGCATTCTGTTTTAAAGGGGGTCCCAATACTTTTATCCAGCACTGTATATACATACGTCGATTATGCATATATATATTATACACAATTGCATTTTAACACGTACTGTTTGAGAATCGTTAAAGGAATATATTGAACTTAGTGACAGTAGTAAATTAATTATTGAAAAATATATTATATAAAGCAATGTTGACGACGCAAGGATGTAAAAGGGCAAGAGAGAATGAATGTTATTTATAACTGGGAATGAACGTGGAAATAAAAAGTCAAATGTGTCGTGGCTATTAGCCAGGAAAACATCAGGTTATTTCAAAAGCCTTTGTGCAGTTTTGTTTCTACTTTATTACGAAGGAAAACATACAAGAAACTAAATTTAATCATTAATGTGATTTTCCTCTTTTTCAATGACATTTTTCCATCGCGTGACTAACTGGTCTGTGCCTCGTTCAAAAAATTCAAAACAAAAGAAACTTTTTTTTAAAGCCTCTTTAATGATTCATCTGAAGCGATATCTATAATGCATATTTTTGGCGAAAGAAACATGCTTTTTTTGTAAAGCTTATGATGTTAATAAACATTGTGTCAAAGAACAAGTCTCAGCTTCAATTTATTTCTTTATAATTAATTGAAAAAGAAATGCTTCATTTTCGATGAAAAAGACTGCTTTGCACCCTTAAGAGATTTCAATATCAATGTAATTTTTTTAAATGGAACCACATATACATTTTTATTATTGCCACATGTATGAAGCGTGTGTTTGAATAATAATTTACCGGATATCTTTATGAATATTCGTGGGAAATTTAGGGTCCGATTAGTGTCTTCTACATCATAATGCATGACTACTGATCTACTACGAATATTCATAAAGGTATCCGGTAAATTATTACCTATTCAAACATACGCTGCATACGCAACGTTGAACGCGCCTTGAAATGCATAATAAAATCGCAATAGTAAAAATATATAGTTCCATTTAAAAACTTAGATATTGACATTGAAATCTCTATAAATAACAGCTTAAACACAAATCCTATTATTCTATTAAGTTTCTCCCATCAAATCAAACAACTTATCATTTGAAGCATTTTTTCGCTTTCTCAATAATTAGAAAAATAATAGCGTGTATACGAACAAACCGGGCAAACTGTATGTTAAGTAAGGAAATGAATCAATGAAACAAATAAATACAGTTTATTAATATTCTTAGTTGCCTGTGTAGCATTTGCGGCTTCGTTGTATTCATAAAGCATACATTATTCAGACTAAAATGTGCGACTCGGCGCTCTAAATTCGCTTTGTTGATTGAATATTGATATGATACCGAGCTGATGCTCGATAACACCCATCCTTTTCGCGTGGGGGGGGTTAAAAAAGAAGGCGAACGTTGGAACGGCCGAGGCGGAAAAACAAATGCGTAGAACGTCAAAACTGCGTCCTATGAAATACGCAAAGACTTTTTAAATCACCTGATATTAATTGGCATTGAAAGTTGTATAAAAAATTTTATGTTCTCTGTTCAATTCTTTCTTGAGCCCAATTCGTTAGTTTGAATTAAAGGTGTGCGGGTGTCCTAGATCCGAAAACTTTTAAATAGTGATTTTGTAGTGTGATCAAATGTAAGAAATTTTAAGCAAGAAAATTCGGCTCCCGAATCGCAAATTGGGTCCCGTAATTTCGGGTACCCGCACAACCCTAAGTAGTTTTAATTCATAAACGTATATGCAACAGGGTGTTTTGCTACAGGTGGTGAACCTTTTTGGGGGTGACTCTAGAGGTTAAAGTAAGACGAAAATATAGAATACAATTTGTTAATATCGCGTTCCGATTTCGACCAAATTGATTTTAAATTTGAAGTACAGTTTCGTGGCCTC
Source organism: Andrena bucephala (assembly GCA_947577245.1). Lineage (NCBI taxonomy): Eukaryota > Metazoa > Arthropoda > Insecta > Hymenoptera > Andrenidae > Andrena > Andrena bucephala. The sequence goes on from OX387715.1 coordinate 117,133,304, forward strand.
TCGTTCGTAGAAGACGGTAACGTCGCGTCGACTCTTTCCTCCCCTCTCGCAAGCTCTCGGATTCACTCACTTTAGATCGAATAATTCCAAGAAGTGGTGGTGATAGCGACGAGAGCTTAATGGAGGGGGTGAGGCGAGACCATAGCGACAAGTTACTGTACCTACATACATATTTGAATACTGCAATACTCGAAGAATATTCGGAATATCCGAGTACTTACGAATTATTCGAATAGGTATTGAATTATGCGAATAGTCCCAACCTTTAATATTATATGTATATACTATTGGATTCTAACATCATACTTTACATCAGAGTTTGAGCATTAACTAAATAAAAAATTATTTAAATAGCGAATCGAATAAAAGATGCTTTTTAACTTTAGATTCTTCGACGAATGAAGATAATTTTTTTAATCGACGACAATTTATTCGACGAATGAAGTTCATTTTTTTAGTCGGGTTAACTTTATTCGATACATGACGAATAATTGTTGGAACTTTTATTCGTTATTCGAAATTTTTATTTAAATAAAAAAATTTCCCGTGTTTGCTTTAGGACATATTGAATTACGCCACTTGAGGATGTTACATGACAGTAATGAATTTTACTTTCCATCGTTCAGATATGATCCCCACTTTAGCGATTGGGAGAGTATTTTTGTAGTAAAATATTAGAAGTCACAGATAGGAAATGCTACACCGACAGGAAGAGTTACACTGGCTGTAAGAGTTTTTGATGTTGCCTGCAAAATGCGATGCCGTCGGAGTAACACGAGCAGAATGAAAAGGAGGAAAATAAATTGCTTTCGATCGACCAGGGGGAACGGAGCGAGTGAGGAATAAGAATGTGGAAGGAGAGGATTTATTCTGACACAAATTTCGACTGTATGTAAAGATGTGTATAAAAAGAAAATCAAAGGAAGATGACAAAGGTGTGCACAAGGTATCCCATGTACGACAGATGCGACCGAAATGGGCGGGAAACTGTATAATATCACAAAGATATCTGAAAACCAAGTAACCGTTTGAGGAACATATTTATTGAGTGTGGTTGCGAAAAAAATGTATGGCGAACTGAATTTAAATCAACCGTACAATATTATTGCACACTTGCACCGGCGATTTAATATTATGTACCAATTTCATTTTAAAGTCAAATTCAAGAAGCGAGACAGATGCTTTCTATATCACATTCCTAAATCATCACTTGACCTTGATATTCTATTATACACACAGGGGCGGATTTGGGTATAGGCAAAGTAGGGCAGCAAAATTCGGGGAACATACATTTTTTGGAACCGGCAAATTTTGGGGACCATATAATTTTGGGGAGCGGCAAATTTCGGGGACCATAAAATTTTGAAAAGCGGCAAATTTTGGGAACCATACAATTTTGGGGAGCGACAAATTTTGGGAAGCGACAAATTTTTGGACGCGGCAAATTTTGTGAAGCGACATATTTTGGGAAGCGGCAAATTTTGGGGACCATAAAATTTTGAAAAGCGGCAAATTTTGGGAACCATACAATTTTGGGGAGCGACAAATTTTGGGAAGCGACAAATTTTTGGACGCGGCAAATTTTGTGAAGCGACATATTTTGGGAAGCGGCAAATTTTGGGGACCATACATTATTTGGGAGCGGCAAATTTCGGGGACCATCAAATTTTGGAGAGCGGCAAATTTTGAGTACCATATAATTTTTGGAAGCGACAAATTTTGGGGAGCGGAAAATTTTGAGAAGCTGCATATTTTGGGGAGCGGCAAATTTCGGAGAGCATAAAATTTTGGAGAGCGGAAAATTTTGGGGAGCAGAAAATTTTGTGTACCATACAATTTTTGGACGCGACAAATTTTGGGGAGCGGAAAATTTTAGGAAGCGGCATATCTTTGGGAGCGGCAAATTTTGGGGAGCATACAATTTTGGAGAGCGGAAAATTTTGGGGAGCAGCAAATTTTGACTACCATAAAAGTTTTGGGAGCGGCAAATTTCGGGGACCATCAAATTTGGGGGAACGGCAAATTTTGGGGATTATCAAACTTTGGGGAGCGGCAACTTTTGGGGCGCGGCAAATTTTAGGGAGCGACAAATTTTGGGAAGCGACAAATTTTAAGACGCTGCAAATTTTGTGAAGCGATATATTTTGGGAAGCGGTAAATTTTGAGCGAAAGAAATTGGAAAAAGTTTGAACAAAGACGTTTGAGACAACTTTAAAAACAATTCACTGTTTTCATGTAGCGAATTAGCAACGATTGAGATGTGAGTTGCCATATTGAATTAATTTTGAAATTGTCTTCATTCATGAAATTGTCTCGACTCTTTTAAATTAAAAAATTTGATGATATTTCGCGGAAAGGGCGGCAGAGGCTTGTTAGCCTAGAAGCACCAAATCTTCAAATCAGCCCCTCCATACACAAAATAATTTGGGACCATTTCACATCGATTGCGTGTCTTTTTCTGCGAAAGAAAATACAGTACTATCTACCTACGTATAGTAAAATTAGACACAGTTAGACAATTAATAAACAAAATATGATGTAGAAAATATGATACCAGCTTTTAGCTAGTTCCCAATAGGAATTAGTTTGAGCTAACCCGATCACAGGTGTTCCGTAAGAATTTTTAGTAAGCATCGTCATATCGCCAAAACCCATTTTATACGTCAAGATCACGGACGTAGTTGCAAAAGTTTTACAGACTCGTGTCCCAAGATACGCTGTCTCTGATGAAAATTTGCTTCGAAAGTTCGCACGGGAAACGTTTTTATGTGCGTTACCCAGGATATACGATCCACTACTCTAACCCTCGCCCTGAGAGATCCAACCTAACTCTTCTTCTTCAAAATAAGTACAGGACGAAGAAATTAATCAGAGACGGGCCATAATTTCACAACGGACCTTTTATCAAGGATAATGGTAGGAGTGCGCTACAGTTGATTGCTAGGCGGATTATTTATTCTGCAATCACCCCCGATCCTTTATGTATTTTTATTAGGTTAGCTAATTAAGTTTTCATTGCATTTAGGTGCAATTATTTATACTACTGGATGAAATGTTTTCTAACTGTGCATGTTTTTATAATAACAAAAAAGAAGTGTAGTGCATGCAAACCACTGTTTTATCATAACTATACAAGTTCAAAATAATTCGAATTAAAAGTAAAATAAAAAAATTTACCTTGCAAAAACTTACCTTTACACAGCGTTCAAGTTTCTTTGCATTTTAGTGCTCGTCTTATATTGTACTACCTTTACTACTCGACTTCGCCTGAAATTTAGATTCTCATTTAAAAAAAAAAATTGTAGTTTTTTAGCAGTGAAAATAGTGTCACGTTCATCTGGCTTAGCCAGGCATAATGAGCTGAGGCACATTTCGTGGTGCAAGAGTTTACCGTTGGAAAGTTTTTAGGCGACATACAAACACACAAATATATAAACTGTTTGCTTTATATATTATTAATTATTTATATGGAATTATATTGTGAATATTTTCGCTTAAATCGCGTATAATAATGATTTACTGAAGGACGTAGCTACGCAAAAATTGTAGAATATTTCGACGGAAATCTTAATTACTACTAAAAAGAGAATAATTCATTGTGACTTGAGACCGAAAGGTTTTTTGTTCGTTAAGTCTTTCAACACTTCTGCAACGTACAACCTCAATTTTAAAAAATAAATGTTTTTGAGCTTTCTGGTCACCCTGTAGATGGCACAGCCCGTGTAAGCAAATAAATGGCGAGATAAAGGAGACAAAGAGAGGCTACGAACAAAGAAGAAACAAACAGATGGCTCAATTAATAGAGCGGTTAAAGTAGAGGCAAATAAATAAACAGGTCATTTACATTCTGCGTGCATAAATGAGAACCAAGTACACATGAATTTCATTAATTTCCACTGTCAACGTTAAACAATGAACTACCCTCTTCAGAACATATTTCATTTTCATGTACCCCATTCTATAGCCCAAACGTAAATCTCTTTAAAAAGGTAAATGGTAAAAACCTCTTTATACTTAAGTGTTATTAACGAGAACGATAAAACTCCAAACATTATATCTTTCTCGTAACGGATGCTTTAAATAATAAAAGAAAATACGTGCATTCGTAGTTTCAGAAAATTTCGAAAGAATTATGCGGGCTGGTGTTCTGGAAATTTGCGACTTTATGTTATACAATATATAAATCCGGCTACTTAGTACGTCTCTCTATTAATATATTGTAATTATTTTCATTTTCTTCTATTTTTTTTATTTATATTACTTTCTTCTAATTTTTTGTGATTCATAATCTCTTATGTTTATATTATTTTCTTCTATTTTTTTGTGATTTATTTGAAAATACTCTTTTTCGTCCTCGACTTTTTTATGTACTTAGCGCAATTTTTTTACTATTTTGAAATTTTTTTATGTGGATCTCTACTAATCGGACCACGTTATGATCTTTGAATAACAATTTCGAATAAAATGAAGTTACTCGAGAATAACGAATAAATGTTTATTAGACTAAATGTTTATTGGCAGCTTAGCTACCAGCCCTCAAAATAGCAAAAAAATACTTCAACACAGTGCGGATGCCATAATTTTGTGATCTTTATTTTGCAAAACATTAGCAACCCATACAACAGAGTTTCCCAACCTTTTTTGAGTCACGATCCCCTTTTATAATAATCCAATAACATGCGACCCCCCCCCCCCCCCCCCCATATAAGGTAAAATAAATTTAATAAGATAAAGAAAACACATTAAAAATAGGTAATTCAGAATATAATTCTAACTTAATAATATTAAAAAAACGACCTCGCGAACCACTTGGAGAATTAACTTTTATCGAGGACACCTGCATTTTTACGTACAGACAAAATCGATAAAAAAAAAAATCTTGAATAAGTAGAAATAATATTAAAATTAATAAATATGAAAAAATAATGACAAAAATAATTTTGCTTAGCTAGGATCGCATTCGAAACCACTGTGATCGTGAAACGCGTGTACGTTGTCAATATGATAACCGTGGAACTAATATACAAAATATGGTTGTTAATCCAGATAAATACTGGGATGTCGCGGTAAACGGATTAAATCGATGTGCAGTTTGCGGGGCAGCTGTGCTTCAGCGATACAACTTAAGTAAGACAAATACGTTCCCGAGATGAACATTTCATCTCTGCAACGTATCGGTGCGAGGTTGGCGAGGCGCGCGATAACTGTAATTAACTCTCTGCCTAACATACGCGTTTTGTTCCTTTCTAATGGAAATGTACATAAATACAATAAACACGTAAGTGTCTTTACTTTAAATGTACCTACCGCCAAACATTTCTCAGGGATGGGGGGAGGAATGAGACTCTATGTCATTGATTGATAATAAATGCAATACATTTAAATTGTAATGGCAGAATTTTCGCGATCAGTAATTTTAAAACGCTTGCAAGGGCACTTCGAGAATCAGAAAATTTCGATTTTTTTTAAACGTTGCGAGTTAATAGACGACCTTATTAGTAACGTCAGACAATGTTTTTTTCTGCTACTTTTTAATTCTTCAGGATGAAGACATTCCTATACACCGTGAAAACTATAGTGGATATAAAAAAATTGTTAGAATGAAAATTTAATGGCTTTTTGTGCAGCATAAATTGTTTAAAATTTGTAGCTTAAATAAAATACTAATATTTAAAAGTGATGAAACGTTGTCTGTTTGTTTGTCCTTCTTTCACACATAAACGGCTGAACGGATTTCAATGAAATTTAGAATACACATTACATACGTCCTAGATTAGATTGTAGGCTATTTATTTTCTTGTAGACTTTTTTATTTTGGAAACAACATAAATAATTCCCGGGTGAAACCGAGTAACGGGTCAGCTAGTAGAACATAAAAAATTTTTTACTATAGTTTTCACCATATACAGTGGCGTGCAAAAGTATTCGGCCGCCCTTTAAAATCGCATAACTTTTTTAAAATTAATCCAAACGACTTGAGTGTTTTTGGGAAGCTAGAGGGATTAGTTTGCTAAATGATGTGATTCGTTGTTTTGAAAAAAATGCACTTGGTCGGAATAGCAAAAAAAATGTAAAGGTCGTTTCTTAAACTTTTTCTTGTGAGTCCTTAATGAAAATTAAAAAAAGAACGGATGTAGATATAAGTAACTTATATACGTGCCTAAAATTTCATCAATATCGGTTAACGTTGCGCTGAGCTATGAACGCTTAAAGATTGCAGAATAAGGTCGAAAATCGCTGATTTCGACAATTTCGCGATTTTCGACCTTATTCTGCGATCTTTAAGTGTTCATAGCTCAGAGCACCGTTAACCGATTTTGATGAAATTTTAGGCACGCATACAACTTACTTAAATCTACAAACGGGTTTTTTGAATTTTCATTACAGGCTCATAAAAAAAAGTTTAAAAAACGACCTTTACTATATTTTTTTTGCTATTCCAACCAAGTGCGTTTTTTTCAAAACGACGAATCAAATCATTTAGCAAACTAATCACTCTAGCTTCTCAAAAAACTCAAGTCGTTTGGATTAATTTTAAAAAATTTATGCGATTTTAAAGGGTGGCCGAATACTTTTGCACGCCACTGTAGGTACAGGGAAGTAGGAAACCGCACATTATCCTGTAAGGGGTGTTATCACCCTGAAGAACCAAAAAGTAGCAGAAAAAGGGAATTGTCTTGGTTATTCTACTGAAGTCCCCGAGAAACCTGCAAAGTGTAAAAAAAAATCAATTCAATTCCACCTTTACAATCCTCTATTCGACTCTAGTTTTACCACATCTCGAATATGTTTCCCAAGTATGGAATCCGGCGCAATCAAATCATATCAAACTGCTCGAAGCTGCCCAACACAAATTCCTAAGATATTGTCATTTTCAAAATTAATAAACCGATGCCTATGACTTGTCCCAACACTCCCAACTGCGATTGTATTCTCAATACCTTAAATACGCGCACTCTTGAACAACGCAGAAGCATTGCAGACTTGGTCTTACAAGTAGGGGTGGGATCAAGTTCAATATGTACTCATGAATCCGAGTCAATTCCAATACAAAAGTTTCACTTCATGGGATTCGAATACTACTCATAAGAAGTGACGTTTCATTCTATGTACTTTCAAAGTACTTGGATTATACAAGTTGGTTTCGAACCCCAGAAAGAGTACCTGAAGACTTGGAGAATGTCCTCGTAAGCACTTTGACGTTTGGAAGAATCGAATCTCGTAAAAGTAGTATTCGAACATTGAAAGACAAAACACAAATCACATAATTGCACAGAATAGAAAACTCCTGGTTCAAGTATTTATAAAAGGTTCAAAACGACTCAGTCGGGGTTCGATTATACTTGAAAGTACCGCTAATATTTCTCAAAGTATTTATAGAGAGTTCAAACCAACGTCGTCGCTGTTCGAGTCTACTTAAAAGTATTGCTTTTCTTTTTCCAAGATACTTAATATGAAGTGTTCGAAAGTATCCAGTCAGATTCGAGTCTACTTCCAATATACTTCATCCCATCATAACTTACAAGGGGATCTTCAGTGTACGCGAAGGTCTTCGCACGGACATTAATTTCCCAAAGCAGTAAGACGCGCCTGTCAGCCAAATTCGACAAAACCGTCTTTGAGAAACTCTGATTCCCTTCGCTTCATCCCATGCCCCTCAAGCGCCTACGAGGCACGCGTATTTAGGTGAAATTCAAAGTGAATTTTCTCGAAAACGAAACCTTTACCGCAATGTCGTCACTCCTGATTTTTGTCTTACTTTTGCCTGTATAATCGCCCTCTTAAAGTATTGACAATTAGGGTGGTCCTTATATGTATGGTAAAAAATTCAATTTTTTAAAAATTTCTTCTGACCCTCCCAGAAGCTTCCAAATAGTTTCAAAGAATTTCGTCTAAAAGGGTATAGCCGGTTAAGATGGTCAAATATGCCCCTGAACCGAATTCAAATCACGATGAGTCATTCGAAAGCCTATAAAAAAAGAATGATTTCTGTCAAGTTTCAACTTCGTATCTCGACCCGGGGGGTAGTAAAGGGTAAAAATAGAAAATCAGGTTTTTGCCGAATTTCTCCTATACCAGCGGATGAAAAATTTTGAAAAAATTCAGAGACATGTCTGTCATCGGTGTACATATTAGGGAATCGCGTCAGATTTTTAAATTGAAAAACCAAGCTGTGAAAAATAAAAAACGCCGAAAAATGCTGAAAAATGCCGGTTTTGTATCGAAGCAGTCTTGATACTATAATTATATTTTTACTGTAAGTCCGCATCGTTGTTACTATTGTCTTGAATTTTTTTCAGATTTTTCAATTTGGTGCGCCGCAGTTAAAAAAATTAAAAACCGATTTTTTCGCCGTTTTTTCCGTGTCAGAGTAACTAATAGGTCGAACTTTCGTACATACTTTATGGAATAAGCCTTTTATGCAATCTTCAACGTCTTCACATGCAGCAAAACAGCGTAGAAATTAAACGAACTAAACATGCTGTGCCATTACAGTCTAAAATGTCTATCATATTTTCAACGGCGTCAATGGCGCAGCGGTAAAGTGTCCGACTGTTGAATCGCTGCGAACTTTTTGAACGTAGGTTCAAGCCTCGGAATTTCTATGTCCCACAGGGTCATTTTTTTTCACATTAATTATGTATTTTTTCGATTTCTAGCTATATGACAATGATCGATATTTATATACAAATGTTTTAAAAACATATTAAAATTATTTCAATAGTTGAAAACTATTGTTAGGTATCATGCCAATTATAGCATTGTTTAACTTTTGAATTTTGGAAACCAGAATGAGTTGTATGATCTATAAGAAGAGGCGAAATAATTACAAAACAACACACAATTGTTGCTGTAATCCATCCACAATTGTTAAAGGTAAGAGATTGGAAAATCAATTTCATATAATATTAATTTAGTGCAGGGAATGTTACAACAATACTGTAATTGACGGGATACTTGATCAGAGAAACGGTGGCATCAAAATCTTCTCAAGTTATGTTTATGTATATTTCAATTATTAAAATATTTTTAATGTTTTTAAAACATTTGTATATAAATATCGATCATTGTCATATAGCTGGAAATCGAAAAAATACATAATTAATGTGAAAAAAAAATGACCCTGTGGGACATAGAAATTCTGAGGCTTGAACCTACGTTCAAAAAGTTCGCAGCGATTCAACAGTCGGACACTTTACCGCTGCGCCATTGACGCCGTTGAAAATATGCTAGACATTTTAGGCTGTAATGGCACAGCATATTTAGTTCGTTTAATTTCTACGCTGTTTTGCTGCATGTGAAGACGTTGAAGATTGCATAAAAGGCTTATTCCATAAAGTATGTACGAAAGTTCGACCTATTAGTTACTCTGACACGGAAAAAACGGCGAAAAAATCGATTTTTAATTTTTTTAACTGCGGCGCACCAAATTGAAAAATCTGAAAAAAATTCAAGACAATAGTAACAACGATGCGGACTTACAGTAAAAATATAATTATAGTATCAAGACTGCTTCGATACAAAACCGGCATTTTTCAGCATTTTTTGGCGTTTTTTATTTTTCACAGCTTGGTTTTTCAATTTAAAAATCTGACGCGATTCCCTAATATGTGCACCGATGACAGACATGTCTCTGAATTTTTTCAAAATTTTTCATCCGCTGGTATAGGAGAAATTCGGCAAAAACCTGATTTTCTATTTTTACCCTTTACTACCCCCCGGGTCGAGATACGAAGTTGAAACTTGACAGAAATCATTCTTTTTTTATAAGCTTTCGAATGACTCATCGTGATTTGAATTCGGTTCAGGGGCACATTTAACCATCTTAACCGGCTATACCCTTTTATTAAAATATATTAAGGATTAAAGGTCGCTCAACGCCAATGAAATATTACTATTTTGGTATAAATTAAAAAAAAAAATTTGTTTTCCTTTACAACTTGTTCTAACTGGTTGGGGGACTGGAGAATTGGATGAGTTTCGTTGTTATAGGCAGGGCTGCGGCGTCGGCAGTCAAAACTCCCGACTCCGACTCCTCTTTTTTTTTACCACCGACTCCTGCATTTATAATAGATTGTTAATGTACTCAGTACATATAACTAAATTACTAATATTATAATATAGTATGTTTGTATATATTATATATCTACAGTATAAAAAACTAAATTTAACTAATACATTCAATGGCCATTGGAGCACTTTTTATTTCAATAAAATACAAAATAAAATACTTTCTTAAAAATTAAATATTATAAGTAAAGTTTGTTTATATTTTTATTTCAAATAAATGAATTCTGACAAAAAGAAAAAGTAGTAATGAAAAATGAATATAAAGTGAAATTCGTTTCACTGAAATAAAAACAAAATAAGACAGACTCCGATTTTTATAAAATTTACTAATACGGAGTCGGTTTTTTTTTGTTTCGACTCCGACTTCTGTAATCAGAAATTCCTCCTGAACTCCGACTCCGACTCCGACTCCACAGCCCTGGTTATAGGTGCTAGGGCCAGTATCTAGTATGGTACCCGGTTTTACCTAGGCCGCGGTGTAAAATCGTAAAAACGGATCATATTTTAAATCATTATTTTTTTGTATTTTTCCTTCTATTAAACAAATTGGATATGTACTATTATTTAAAAAAGAGTTTATTCTAATGAATCGCAATTGCAATTTGTTTTTTACTTAATAATGTCAAAGTTATGAAATTTTATTCTTAACGTCCCGATTTTGCTCCGGTCTCCCCTACATGCGAAATATAAAGTCCTTAAGCGACCTTTATATATCAAAATATACAAATAAAATACAGGGAGATATTTTTTTTGGTCAAATAGAAGATTTTAAGACAATATATATTTTCAAACAATATATATTTTAAAGTTGAAGAACAAGGACCACCCTATTGACCATAGGTAGAGGAACACCCTGTATATAAGAGAATCAGAATTTTTCGATGTCAATTTTCTCGAATTTGGCTGAAAAGCGCGTTTTACTGCTTTGGGAAATTAATGTTCAGGTGCACTAAACCTTCGCGTACACTAAGTAACAAATTTTTTTGAAATTGCCTAACCTGAAGGTCCCCTTGTTAGTCTACAAAACCCTTAATCGTTGATTGTCCAGAAATTCTGAAACTTCTAAAATTGTATGTTCCTAGAATGCCCTTAAGAAGGTGGCAACTTTTTCATATCGCTCCATATTGAACGAGCTTAGGAAAGTACGATTGTATTAATAGACTTTGTACAACTGCGAATGGTTTCAAAGACTTTGTTAACTTTTTCCATGGATCCGTAACCATCTTCAAATCAGCTGTAAGTATTAAGATATATGAAGCTGTAACTTGTAACTTAAACTTAATGCTCCTATATATTTCGTCTTACTTATGTACTCGACATCAAAGGGCCTCTGCCCGTAAGTAAATAAATAAATAAATAAATAAATCTTCGGATTACGGAAGATCCCTCGTTACTTATGTCAGTCTATTCCACAGACATTAAGCACGTATACACGTATGAATTATTACTCCGAAGTTATATCGAGCGATATGCAACAGAATTTAAAATTCACCTCACGTTCATTTTCCAGATAAAATTACTTCATAAAGTTGTAAGTGCGCGCATACACCATTATGTTAGCTCAGCTTTTAAAATTCACTATATGCTTGTACGTACTTACGAGGTGTTCATAAACTCATGGTACTATCAACTTTGCATGAGTCTAATCCTCAGCAAAATAAATAATCAGTCCAATTAAGTACAAATTTAGAGTCGTTTGAGTTGGTTTCATTGCCAATAATCGATTATTTCACTGTCCTTATCAGTATCAAAATTTAGATTCTAAAGTCTGTAACTTGTGCGCAGTGTCCCATTTACTGATAAGGTAACGTTCACACGCGATTATGTGTATAAATTCCATGGCGTTCACGTCTGTGGAGAAAACGATTCTCATGTCACGCCGGCATCGTCAGCAGCCTTCCCTGCCAGTGTTTGGACAAAATCCCCTAGAGTCTGTCTGATGGGGTGGCATTTTCTGCCAATCAAATCGACGGCTACAGCACACCTTCATTTCCTGGCAAGAATTTTTAGGGCGTGCACATCCTCAACGTGTACGACAAATCTGATTTGTAAATGTCGGTGTTTCGTCACAATTTGAAGCAGGCGTTGGAGAACACATCAAACAGAGTTGGCGAGAAATGTATTGAACGCGATGAAGCCGTCGCGTAAACTCGCTCGCCGAATTTAAATCCGTTAGATTACTGCCTCTGTAGTGTACCCACCCTTCTAGACTAACAAGGAGAGGTTTTCAGGTGTCCGCGTCCAGTTGCTCTGGTTTTCGGATATGTTTTAGAGGACCGAAAAATAACAAATAGGTACGTGCCTTTTTTATTTTGGCCGTTTGCGTATTTAGGGGGTGGAAACACCATCCAAAAATTCACAAGAAGAGGCATGAAAGACCCTATTGTTAGTTTTAAGAATATTATAATATTGTGTTAAGTAATATTTTATGTATACAATGTTATAATATTGTTTAAACTAATAATAGGAATTTTAAGGGGTGGTTTAAGCTCCTAAATATGCGAAGGAGCTGAAATAAAAAACACATTTGTTATTTTTCGGTCCTCTAAAACATATCCAAAAACCAAAACAATCGGAGGCGGACACCTGAAAACCTCCCCTTGTAAGTAGGGTAGGATGGGGCCAGAAGTCCCATTTATCGTATAAATTTTAGTGTAAAATTTAGTGCTAACAATCTAGAGATATCCGGTATTATTTTGTATAAACTGTAACTATTATGCTTTACGTTCACGAAATTCGTTTGTTGATACTGTTATTTTCTGTTGAGTTATAGCACAAAATGTTTGTCAATGCAAAATGAACTTCTTGCCCCACGCACGAGGCAATGTCTTTTCGTGTAATATTAAATTAATTAAGTAAAAAACTCTTTTCAAATCAACAAATATTAATTAAACCAATTCTTTTTGGTATACAATATTGAAAGGAAAGCATGACAACACAAGCTTTAACAAAAAATAAAAATATAAGTCAGAGACTCACTTTGAACCAAAAACTAAAAAATACCGCTTAACTAAAACAAAAACACTATTTAAAGACTTTGGCATCATCTCTTTATACTTTGGCCATCTTATTATGAAAACAAATAATAATATATATATTTTCAGTTTGAGGGACATTTTGCCACAATGGTACCTCTATAGTTTCTGCAATATATGTTTAAGAAAATATTATCATTCAGCAATAAATAATATCATGCACACATTACTAAAGGAACATACACTCTTAACGTATTTGGCGGATACGCTTTTAAACTTTGGTTCACTTCGTATAAAACAATAAAGGCGACGTATTTCTTTTAGTTTTCGATACATAACAGAACGAAGTCGTCGTGTAATTCGCACCAACGCACAGTGGGCAATATGACCGATCTAGGTGGACAAAATTATATTATCACGGTTTCTTATAGAAAATGACGTGCTGATCACGAATATACTCTATTTGATGGGTCGGAAATAAAGCCATATCATTATTTTGGGCGAAAAACATGAAAAAAGACGTTTTTGTTTTTTTATCATGTTTTAAGTGATAGCTTAAAAACACGTGACCCCATCAAAAAATGTCCCTAAATTAAAGTAGTAGAGAGATAGTTATTAATATGATACTTACTCATCTTGTAGACGCTCATAGCCGGATAAAAATATTAGAATAACTTTCACTGGTTGAGAATCATACAATAATGTTTTTCATTGACATCAGAAAAGAACATCAGTGGGATAATTCAAATTCTACAAACATAAGTTTATAAACAAACTAGACCCAAATAAGGATTAATCCTAAGCTATCTAACTAATAAACTAACGGATAAAAGATTAAAAATCTTGAAATTTAATATCTCTTTTTGCCCACATATTTTGGCTATTTTGCTCACTGTGCAACGTCTAGGAACGACTGGCGACTCCGTGGTCACCTCAGTTTCTTCTCGCCTTTTACATACTATACTGCGAAACTCAATACATTGTTTAGGAATAGAGATTTTAAATTCGGAACTTTTTACTCGCCTGACTTTTAGCCCCATCCTATCCTACCTAATGTAATTAGGGGAAAGATGCCAAGCAACCATAACTCGGAGTTTATTCAGTAGATGTTAGCAAAATCGAATCTACGAGTTCTTTTGTTGTATCTGTTGCTGAAGGAGATCGCTTGGCATGTTTTCACATACAACATAATATATGTTTTAAAGAAGGTTAAGGAGGTGGGTAACCCTCAACAGCCCAAAATCAGACCCTTTTGCAAACCCATATTCTGTAGTAATAAATGAATATAGAGTTAATTTTTGTTTTAATTTTTAATCGTCATTTCGTTGACTTTAATACACAAAAAGAAAATTTTAAATATATTTACAGGAAAAAAGTTATAAATATACATATTGATGTATATGATTTTATCCTTTTTTGTGGGAAAAATATTTTTTATCTTTTTTTTTAAGAATTTATATTGAAAATGTACTCCCAACACATTGTGGGGAATAGTTTTCTGCAGCTTCCTGTAAATTTTCATTCAAACCGTTGGAGCGGTTTTCGAGGTTTTATGTTCATCGTTTTGGAAAACGTAGTTTCTGGTAAATCACGTTTAAAGTTGGACATGCATTTTTGTCGTTATGCGATCTCGCGTGCAGGCTCGTACATTTTTGGCTGTAATTCCTTCAATTTCTAGAATTTCGGAGCCCGGTTGCGCTTAAAATACGTAGAAATGATGTAGCTAACGGAATATGCAAATATCCCAAAATCGAATTTTCGACAATTTTGAGGGTTACCTACCCCCTTAAATATCCTGCAACGCCCATAAAAATTTTTATTGTCGCTTGATATTTTTTGTTGGAATAAAAAAAAGGAAATGTTATCAACAGTGACAGGTTGTTAGCTGGAAAGAAGGTATTTTTCTTATTTATACTAAACAATGCGAACATAGAAAAAATCGAACAGAGGAGAATGGACAGACGATGGCCTTCGATCGGCTGCATTATCACAAAGAAGTACTTACCACACAATATTTTGTTTCGTTTGCATCTTTTCCAACGTTTGATTCAGGTTGAAATGGCATCACAATGCATTAGGGTAAAATGCCAAGTTGTGTATGAGAAAAATTGTTGCTTTTATCGGTTAACATTTAGTTTTTGTTAATTTACTAATATTCGTTTTATAGTGTATGAATTAGATAACAAATAAAGCTTGTCGATTTGATAGAAAGCTATAAATTAAATTTTTAATAAATTTAATAAGAAACCTTAGGCATATCCTCCCCAATTACCTTATCCCTATACAACAAACGTTTAACGAAACTTCTCCTAGACTCACCGAATTCTGCATCGTTGAAACTTAAATTCTGCACGGCATTAACGCTCTGTGTCGTCTGAAACAGCGCACCATCCTACTCCCTGTTCTTTGAATTCCTAGTGTCACAGAACATAACTTTTAAAATTCCACCCCGACTTTCTACCTCTGTTTCTACCCCCAAAGGATCACAAAAATCTGCACAATTACCACCCAGCTTGCAGTTTCCAGTTCAACCAAAACTACACCAACACATTGTGCTTGTAATTAGTTGTACTTTGGGATCTGTGTGCCAACGGAGTAAACTATTATACTTCCAGGGGTATTCTTTATACGATACCTATCTACTAGGTACAGCCTAGTCGATGTTAGTTCATGCACTAGGCGAATGGAGACTGCGAATACAGGATTGCTGTTAGGAAATGATGGAAAAATCCGATACTACTTCTGAGCCTCTGCGGATCTCGCTACGGAGACGTATCGAGTTATGCATTTAAATGGACTAGCACACCCTATGACGGATAAAAGCATTCTGTTGCACAGTGGGGGTGGAACCTGTCACGTTATATAGTATGACTGATTTACTCTGGAAAGGCCCCTGACCCAACTTAACGCTAGGGTTAATTTTTCTGTTTATTTCATTATCTTCCTACAAAAAATGCCGAAAATGAGTGCAATTTTGCTCCGTCCAAGGTGGCCTAACCCCTTAAGCAGACGATTTTTAAACGACGATAATAAGAAAAGTGAACAATCGATTAATACAAGGTTTTGTGTTTTAGTTCACTATATTATGAACTATAAGAAAAGCATATAATATTTACAAAATAGCATTTGTACGCCGTGCAATGTCTTCATTTAAAATGTCCATTTTTTTTCGGATGGCCAACTGGTGGGCCGGATTCCGGCAAATCGGATGAACTGTAACAAAAACCCCAAAAATGTCATAAACTACAATTTAAATTTAAGTATAAGCATATAGAGAGCTAAGAAATTATTATACAATTTAAAACCTATTATACATGCAATAAAATAAAATTGCAGACGTTTAGGAATTAGGTCTCCTTGGCCATTTCAAAAACTCCATTTTTTTTTCATAGGTTTATAGTTTATTGTCGGACTATTTTTAACGAAGTTGGCATTAAATTCTGAAAATTAATTTCGCATGTAATTTTGTTTATTATAGCCCAAATTATGTCGGGTTTGGTATGATTTTCATCGGGAAAGCACAAGGAATCGATTAGTGCCCCTTTCTTGAAAATCCAATGAGAAATGCGGAACTTGACATTTTCCACTTAATGGCCTACGTTGTATTCCCGGCCCCCTATTCTCGAGCGTCGAAACACATAAAATTCAGTGAAGCGTGAAATCGGTGGTGTGACATTCACCTACCATCCCGAATAAAAGATAATCTCCGGACCCTGGAATTATCAAGATCTGTAAAAATCTAAGCACTGAAATTGATTTTGTCACAAAGTTCTAAGTGGTCCGCCTTGCGCGTTTAATTTTAATTATATTTTTTAAATTTCAACCAAATTGGGGACCCAGGCGATGGAGCGTATGGCTTATGACACCCGTCTTATTCGCCCCTTTTGTACTTCCATACTACAAGTGTTCTTGAGATATTCGGCTCTGTCGAGCTGACGATGTCACGTTACCGATTCATCAATCATACACACGGTGTCCCACTTATAATGAACCATCTAACTTATTCCATCTGCTACTCTACGTAAGAATTATAATATTTAAACCAAACAAAAAAACAAGCAGACAGAGGAGTGAAGTTAAATAAAATGGTTTAAAAAATGACTAAGTAAGAGGAGTTTATATGGTTTGAGGACCTTCATGTGGTGATGATAAAAAAGTCACCCAAAGTCATCTTGAAGGGCATTCCAAAGTCATCGACATTTGTTCACATATTAACAACTGTTTTTCATAATACGACATTGGAGCCGACATCGAGATGAGTTCAACGACCTATGACATTATGACTTTGAATAGAAATAAATAGCCAGTTCATATGCCAGAAGAGTGATGTACTAAATAACATGACGTCACTAATAACGTCACCAGGTGTACGTCTTCAAACCATATAAACTCCTCTTATAATAATTTTGTCTTACTTTCTATAGCAGCGGAAATCATTGGCATGTCCGTTATAAGTGGGACACCCTGTATAATCTGAATATTCCTCGTGTTTGTATTCGCGTAAGCACAAGAAGCGATTTTATATTAATACAAAAATAAGGGAAAACCGAGGACGAGTCTGCAGGTAAGAGCAACAATAAGTACAGTT
The DNA here is from genome assembly GCA_947577245.1 of Andrena bucephala. Lineage (NCBI taxonomy): Eukaryota > Metazoa > Arthropoda > Insecta > Hymenoptera > Andrenidae > Andrena > Andrena bucephala. The sequence goes on from OX387715.1 coordinate 117,150,938, forward strand.
TATGTAGAACTGAAAATATTCCAGTACCGTAAACTGAGGGAACATTGGCAGTAAGGGATAACACTGGCATCTACTTAACATCTATTAAAAAGGAAAAGAAAAAAAAAATTATGCATTTTCACACTTGTAGTAGGTACAATCACAAATGATGCAATGTTATAATACGATACGTAAAACAAAGTTAAAAATGTTAATTAAACACATTAAAAAAATTAAAAATATAAACGATTGAACATAAAAAGAAACAAATTTAAGTGTTAATGTAATTATCTATTTATATATGATGTGCCAATGTTACCCGTTACGGGGTAATACTTCGTTTAAAAATTTATAAATTTGCTACAGATCATTAAAGTTTCAATTTTTACCGGTTGAAAAACAACTAATTCTGAACACCATATGAAAAGAATTTCACCATAAAATATGAAAAGATATTTCATGTTCAGATTCCTATTCGGTAGAATCCGAAATTTGATCACCCCGATATTGGAATACTCCTAAATATTCGAATATTCGAATCTCAAATTCGAATTCTCTGGTATTTGAATATTCGAATCTCAAATTCGAATTCTCTCGTATTCGAATATTCGAATTCTCTGCTATTCAAATATTCGAATTCTCTGGTATTCGAATATTCGAATCTCAAATTCGAATTCTCTGGTAATCGTATATTCAAATCTCAAATTCGAAATCTCTGATATTCGAATATTCGAATTCTCTGGTATTCTTATATTCGAATTACCTGGTATTCGAATATACAATTCTCAAATTCGAATTCTCTGCTATTTGAATATTCGAATCTCAAATTCGAATTATCTGGTAATCGAATATTGGAATTCTCTGGTATTCGAATATTCGAAGTCTGTTATTCAAATATTCGAATCTCAAATTCGAATTCTCTGGTATTCGAATATTCTTATTTATTCTAATTCTCTGATATTTGAATACCCCTATTTATTCGTATTCTCTGGTATACGAATACTCCTATTTATTCGAATTCTCTGGTATTCGAATATTCGAATCTCGAATTCGAATGCTCCTATTTATTCGAATTCTCTGGTCTTCGAATATTCGAATCTCGAATTCGAATGCTCCTATTTATTCGAATTCTCTGGTATTCGAATATTCGAATCTCGAATACTCCTATTTATTCGAACTCTCTGGTATTCAAATATTCGAATCTCGAATTCGAATACTCCTATTTATTCGAATTCTTAGAATATTCGAATATTCGTAACAGCCCTAGTACAGATTTATAGTAATTCGAATCTCTAAACAATATACGATATATTCATTCCATGTTCATCAGCTGTCAACACGCTAAAATTGTGAAAATATCGATCATTCTACAAAACCTATATACCTCAAAAAGCGATTACTTTGGAATTCCAGGTTGACAAGATCCTCTTCGATATTTCCTCGTGAGTTCTGCTAATCACTCAAGCTTCTGCCTGCAGTTTTGAAACGGCCTGTATAAACAGTGAAATGAATAACGAGCTAGTAGGAACACTAAGCTCAAATGGAACATCAATGAATAAATTATTAAATAGATGAATAAAACGATGAACGGGAGATCAGAGAGAAACAGTGAGTAAGCGTAAGGGTGTGGGGGGGGGTGGAGCGGAATGATCTGCGTCTGCGTTAAATTTCGGGGCGGCTGCACACGGATAGCGTCGCGTCGCGTCGCGGCGGCACAAGCTCGGCGGATGTCGCAGCACTCGGTCGTCGTTCTTGTGGCGCCAGGCGCCGTTTCTTCATCCTCCTTGTACGCTTGTTGCGTTTCGTAGTGTGACTTTCACCGAGTTCGAGCACCTTTAAATATCCAAACGATTGCAAAGTAAAAATCAACTACGTAAAACCAATAAAATTTAATTACAAAACCAAATAAAATTAATAACAGTGTATCGTCATACGACTCCCGGCACCCCTTACTTCGAATTTGCCATTAGAAATAAGAGACGGATTAAAAACTGACTAACTCTTACCAACGATGCAGTAATAAACGTGAACCACAGGATAATTATTGTATATAACAAAACAAAAATCGTTCAGACTTTCGTTTAATTAAAATATGTAAAGATACTTTGTATTTTTTAAGAAAAAGAATAATTATTAATATAAATAAGATGTTAAGGACTCCTTGTAAAACAAATTGAAAATGCACGAGTAGGTGGCGTTCTTTCATCGCTTCGAGAAAATTGAAAAGAAACATTGAGATGAGATCGACGAACCTTCAGAATCTCATCTTTGCCGTGCACCGCAATACATCGCCTAGAATAAGGAATTACCCACTCCTTACGAGGTTCTATGGACTGAAGTAACTCATTTCAAAGGACGTGCTTTCGAAGAATCGACAACAAAATAAGAAGAATATCTCCTGCAAAAATCAAGACGAACGTGCGATGAATTTTTCCGGCTTGAAAAAATAGTCGAAGAAAGCAATCTTCTTAATCGGACGAGCATTGTTTAATAATTTGGAATAAAGTTGTATGTAAAACTTCAAGACAACATCAAGAAGCAACTTCTCGAAGGCTAGCGAACAAGGCTTGTTTACTGAGAAAACATTTCCCCCTGCCCAAAATTGGAAGAAAAATTCGAGAGGATGTGGATGATTCAGATTTCAAATTCCTTCGTTTAACCACAAAAACATTGGCTGCAAATAATGAATTAGCACTGAAATATTTAATAAACAAATTTAAATCGAATAATATTAGAAAAGGGGGGAAAAGGGAACGAAGAAGTAGATTTCAAACACAACCATGGAGTCTAACGTTTCATCGAACAACTCCGTCTGCGATCTATCGGCTTTCCACTCGCATTTCTTAAAATTGCACGGCTGGATCTCCCTGTTCGTTTGCATCTTCGGCTCGATCGCGAACATTTTGAACATTCTTGTGCTAACCCGGCGAGAAATGCGGTCACCGACGAATATAATTTTAACGGGATTGGCCGTCGCAGATTTACTCGTGATGATCGATTACATTCCTTATTCGTTTCACATGTACCTGTACAGCCGATCCAGGAGGGACACCTTCACTTACGGATGGGCAATATTCGTCCTCTTTCATTCGATCTTCGCACAGGTAACGTGTGATCTTCACTTATCCCAAAAGTCAACTGCAATTTATTCCGCCTCGCCTTGAGAATTCTATTAGCTAAACAGATGAAAGTTAGGAACGGAGGGAGACGTTTTTTCAGTGCGATCGAATGATCGAATTGGAAAAAGAAACTGTTGAAAACAAATTGTCCATTAAACGAAGCGTAAAGTAATATCATTCTACGATTCAGCTATACACTTATATAAATTCTTTTCAAATACCCAAGGATATGATAAATTATTAAAAAAAAAAAAAAGAACGGCTGTGTTCCTGACCTACGAAAGGGGTTTGGTATTTACCTATCATTGCATTCTTCGTGGGCCCTCGTTTCCTTCTTTTGTTTGACGAGGATTGACCCAGATGTTTGGAAAGCAATCAATCCAACATACTGGATCACTCTTCTTCTTTAATTAAAGGCTAAATGCCGTTCAGCTAACGTAAGAAATGGGTTTCAGCCCTCTTCCATTCCCCTGTAATTCTGTTTTCTTTTCGCGCGAGCAAAAACACCCGGGCCAATTTGCTCCGACAAAAGTAGCTAAATTTGTACGAGGCTCGTAAAGCTCTGCGCCGTTACAGAGCAATTTGGGTAAAATAAAAAAGGAGCGCACGCGGCGTGCGCTCGTTCGCCAGTACTGTAAACTCACCGTCGAACGTCTCACGATATTTCGTAGTAAAAAGAACAAAAACAAACGAAGATATAAACAAGCAAGCTTTGACCAAGATTTTTCAGCCAGGTGAAGAAGAAAGTAGAAGTAGAAATGGCAAAGCGAGATTCATGGGATTTCCATCGTTTGTCACAGGTTTGCCACACTATTTCCATTTGTTTAACTTTGATACTTGCCGTGTGGAGGTACGTGGCTGTAGCGAGGCCGCAGAAAAACAGAGAGTGGTGCAGTTACAGGAGAACTATTTTTGCGATTGTGATTGCGTACGTTGCCTGTCCCGTGCTCTGTGTACCATTGTACATCACAACGGAAGTAAAAGAAGAAGTAGAGTTCCTGGATTCGAATGGGATGAGCGTGCACGATCGAAACAAAACATCCATCGGTAAGTAATAGTTTATTTGCGTTATAGACTTCTTCTTATCATTACTGTTACGTTTTGCAACGGTGCGAGCATCTGTTTAAAAATAGAAATTAATAGGAAACAGTCTACGGTTATCGGAAAAGTTTTATACGATGCAAAGGCCCCTTAGCGATGCAAAAATTGCGAACGGCAATATGAATTGCAAATGTTTAATTGCAAGAATTAGCCGGCTAACAGAACGACTTTGTTTTATAAACATTTAATTAGGATAGTTATCAGAACTGTTGTACTAATTGCTGACGCAGCTCGCTTCTCTGCATATCAGTGAGAGTATTGATGCGTGGGAGGTTTCGAAGTTGCACCGGCATTACGATAATAGGAAATAATTTAAAATATTGGTATATTTCTGTCGCGATGGCTGAAATTATCTAGCGTTGGAAATGTTTTGAAAGTTTTAATTAACAAACTTCTGGAACTCATGATACAGTGAGATCTCTGTGATTATCTTTTCATCTCTTAGTTTTAATATCTTTTAATGCCGAGGGAACTTTGAAATCCTGCAAACTTTGTGCGTGGAAATATTACACGCAGTATTAATTGATTCATCTGCTACAGAGTTACGACTCTTAACTTTGGTACGAGTTTCCCGATCCGCGCCGAAAACTTCTGGAGCTCCAATTCTCCGAATTAATTACACAAAACGGCAGTCGAACAATTCGAGCATTTATTTATTAATTTAATTTGAAAACCTAGTTCACTAACCTTAAGGTAAAATAAAAATCTGTCGATAAATAATGAGAAAAGTTCAATTCTCCTGTACAACTAACAATAAGAATGCTAATTCATAGGAAGAGGATTTTAGGAAAATATAAATAGAATGATAATAAAAATAATGAATGGAATGTTTCTTATTCTCGTTTTTATAATAATTAAACTTAGGGAAATACCTCACAAGGGAAGATCTCGAATCCGGAAATTAAAAAAATTCTGAAACTTTGTGAATATGTAGAGAATTTCCTCCTGATTACAATGCAATTTTTGTTTGCTTCCCAAATTCACTCTAAGGGGGTGTAATTGACCCCTGAAAATCTGGTTATTTTCCGATTTTGTGTTATAACTCGTGAACTGTAAAATAATTTTTCTACCAAATGATAGATCTAATTAAAAGAAATAACTTTTGTCTTGAAACTTTTATCCGATCATTTACAGTTCGCGAGTTATAACACAAAATCGGAAAATAGTCGAATTTTGAGGGGTTAATTACACCCCCTTAGAGTGAATTTGGACAGCAAACAAAAATTGCGTTGTAATCAGGAGGAAATCCCCGTACATATTCACAAAGTTTCAGAATTTTTGGAATTTCCGGGTTCGGGATGTTCCCTTGTCAGTTGTAAACATCGAGATGATCATTTACTTCTTTCTGCTTGTTTTTTCAATCAATAAATGAACAACGAGAAAAGCAGAAGAATTAATTAATTAAAGAGAATATAGAAAAATTAATTTATTAACTTTTCGACATTATACGGTCATCTGCGTACAGTTTATACGAAACAATAATAATATAATTAATTTGCATTCGGTCTATTGAAAATGAATTTCTCATCTTGTGGGTGATCCACCATTCGGTTAAACAGTTTTTTAATAATTGACATTCTATTACAGTTAACTCTGCCAATTAAATAATTCTTGTTAGTTCTAGCTTTGCTGAACTGTTATCTACTTTCAGAGCAATTTCTTTTCAAACGTTCACGATGCACTTAAAAATGTCCCTTACTAAAAAATTCATAGGACCTTTAATATATCTACAATATACCCGGTTATTAATGAGATGGTTCTACATGAAAGAACAAGTCGAATATGTAAAGTAACATTTTTTGTTTTAGGATCTCTTTTCCGGAAATAAATAGGTTCTGTGAAAAATGAGTGTTCATTATTCATTATGCATACGTGCACCTACCCACGAGTATTGACAGAGTGCGGCAATAAGTATGGTACGACTAGGAATGAGATAAATCCTTATGCAAATACGAGACGAAATTGCAGAATAATTTTTTTCGGACGGCGCTTTATTTTCGAGAAAATTGAGTTTGAAAATCTGTCGAGTAGATATGCTTGAAATTACATCAGGATCAATTCTAGGGAAAAAATGTCACTCCACAATTTCAGCTTACCTTTGCAGGAGAATCCTATACTACTATATTCACTGTTGCGTTTTTCCAATTCTTACAATTAAATAGTCAGATGCATACGTAGTTAACGAACATCGAATGAAATTTTTGCCAAAAACGGAGCCACATTTGTATCATCTCATTTTATATTAACCACCAATAACGAGCCACCCAGTATATTAATTTCAAACCGGCCACACTGTTGTAGATTCAGTAAGGGGCCGTTCTTAAATTACATAAGGGTAATTTTGGCGATTTTATATTCCAACCCCCTCAATCCCTTCCTTACGTAAAATTCTTTCAGTAATTAAAATTCTTTTCATGGTGTATATAATAAAATTCATTTAACTCGGTTTCGTGTGTGCGATGAAACATCGTTTCTTAGACTACGCATATTGAAAATTAGGTTAAAAAGATATTACGTAAGACACTACCCGCCTCCCACTTTCCCCTTTGTAAGAAAGCGTAAGAAATCCGAGTCCCCCTCCCCCCTCAAAAAACCTCACGTAATTTAAGGACGACCCCTAATGAGGTCGTTTGTTCTAATTAAATGTGTTCCGTGGCCACAGTTTAATCGGCCGGTGAAAATCACCTGTTCTTAGATTCGTCATTCGGAAAGACGGTAAACACGACCCTCTACTTCGTCCGGTTGACGGAGAATCACAACATTCTGAAGGAGCTAAATTTCTGGATCTACAGTGTCGTCATAAAACTTTTCCCCTGCGTGGTCTTGACGATCGTCAGCTTAAAGTTGCTCCAAGTCCTGTTGGAGGCAAAACGGCGACGACAGAAGCTGACGAATGCCCGCGAGGAGAATGCCGATAGGAAGAAGGGCTCTAGGAGGGCGGACAAGGAGAGGCAAACCGATCGAACCACAATGATGTTGCTGGCAGTTCTGCTGCTTTTTCTACTGACCGAATTGCCACAAGGAGTCCTAGGACTTCTGAGCGTCCTCCTGGGACAAGGATTCTTCCAGACTTGTTACGTGATGTTAGGTCAGTATGACAAAACCTGCCAGCTTTCGAATTTTCAATCAATCAATTTCTTGCCGGCGATTCGATCGACTAAAAGCGATAGATGCGCCCAGGTGGTAGTAATTCGAGACAGTTTCGAATTGGTAAATTGAAATTGGACATATCACATTTTTTTTTATTTTTATATTGGTACTGTTCGATATGAACTGTAGGGTGGGCGTACAAAAGTCGCGATGTGTTTTTGGAAAATAGGCTAAATTTGAAATACTGTTTTAGCAGTAGGGCTATGCAAAACACATGGCTCGAAACTTTGAATTCACAGTATCTACAATGCATTTCGACTTGTTACTCAATTGAATCGTGAAACAAAGCAGGAATTTCAGGAATTATTTTCTGAAGTGCCTTCCTAATGCAATTTCAAGAATCTGATACATCCTAAATACTACTGTAATACGACTCTGATTTCACGAAATCCGATTGATGATGAAATCAGGTGAGGTTAAATGTGGAGGTACTCCCGAATAATTGGAATATAATTGCATGGCGCTCCATTTTGCTGAATGACTGCAGTGTCGAGGAGATTGTTGGTTCAAGTGGTGTTCAAAGAGATATAGTGATATCGAAAGAAATTGTTAAGTAAATAGATACCTACGTTTTTCCCCAAACAATTTTTCGCGCAATATCGCCACTATATTAAAATGCAATACTTTAACGAATCTTAAAATTCAAACGGGATGCTATTTGCAGTTACTATCGTTTCCGCCTTACCCACTATTATAAATTTTCATACACTGAATTTTTTTTGACGGTCACTTTTATGCGAAAAAGAACATTTTTTGGGACTTTTTCGTTTAAATGTATGGCCATCATTGTCCAATTGTTTTATAATAATGAGAATGGCTAAGACGCTAAACACACATGTGCAATTAAGGAATTTCTTTCATTTTTTGATTTTTGATAATCCTGTCTGGAGTTATCGCGGCTATAGTCCAAGCCTTTTTTACAACAATGCAGCATGTGATGCATATCAGAGGCAGCTGAATGGGCAAAAATAATATAAAAAAAAAGCATTTTCTTTTTTCTAAAAAACACCATAAACATCACATGTTTCCGCGCGATTTGGGCCGGAAGTACCCTTAAAACCATGATGTAACCAAAAGAGAGGTGATTTGTTGTGAGCAATCGCACTAATATTCTAAACTGAACTCCTTTCATAAAATTCAACGTATAGTACGAGCAGTTTTTTTTTCATATTCTTAAAATATGCGTATATCCTTCATTGTTAAAAGAAATTGAACTTTTTATCGTGATGAAATCCCGCCCCATTCTGCTTGTCACATTAAATTTTTGAACAAGTAATGGGAAGGTTGAATCGGGCGGGGCAGTAATGTGGCGTGACCACTTCGATCACGTATCTTTCATCTGGGGATTCGTGTTAAACGAATCGTTTATTCTAAATTTTTTAAAGCACGTAGCAATCTACCAGAGTGCCATTATTAATTCATATTTCGTAGTAACTTTTGATAAAAAAAAACACTACCATGGTATTTGGCCACATCCAAAAATAGGGGAGAGGTGCTATAAAAGGGACAATTTTATTTAGCGTCCATTTCTGATGATATCATGATAGGTATTTGAAACACATGTTCATTAATAGGGAGTATGTTTATTGGCCTTCAATAAATATATATAGCAAACTCTTTAATAATAACAGAAAATAACAAAATCTTTGATTTTCAAATAATTAGAAAATGTCTCTTTCACGACTAGATAGTCTTAAATGGGACATTAGACGTCATGAAAAGGACACGTTAATAATTGTTAAAACATTATTAATGGCACTTAGAAAAAAAAATTAATTTTCCGCATTTTTCGCAATTTTTTACATTGGAACCAATCTTCTTTACTACTTAGTAGCAAAGTTTTCTTTACAAAAGTGTCACTCATCTTTAGAATTATTTGTTAATAGTCCAGCTCGTGTAGCCATGAAACTGACATCTCATTTTAAGACTTATTATGTTGTCCCGTCTAAGACTATAAGTAAGCACATTATAACATAACCTTAAAACAAAGAAAATAATCATTCAAGCTTATTTGGTACTAGCTTTACTAACCGTCTTCACCCGGAATTTAGATTCTGATTTTATAATAATTTTTTTCTGGTCGAAATAGTCACATTCAGCTGGATTAGACAGACATAATGAGCTGGGGCACATCCCGTAACTAGGGTTATCACCCGTCCTTTAAAAGAAAGTATCCAATGGTGCGTATCGACTTTGCGAGGCTTGCTCGCGAGAGACGCGGAGTGGAGAGTCTGGAGACTACCTCGACATGATCACACAGTGCAAAATGAAAAGAAACGGGGAATCCCACTCCGCGAGGCGTGCCTCGCGAGCAAGCCTCGCAAACTCGATACGCACCTTTACGTTATTATACGTAAATGTAGTTTATACTTTTGAATAACAATAAAGTATGCAAAAATACTTTATTTTACGAAATGATATTACGTGAAATGCAACGCAATATTATTGTACGTAGTAGTACCCCAACGAACACAAACCATGATCATCTCCAAGTACCTAATTCCTTATCTTCTGTCTGTTCCTGCCACCTCAGCATTTACTGAGAAAGTTTTCTCTGCCGTGAATGCGAAGTGGCGGGATGAGAGAAATAAGGCATCTCATAATTTAATGAAGAACGAATTATGTATATATTTTAATATGAATATTGAGTGCAATAATGCCATTGATGTCATTTCAAAATGATGAAAAGTCGCTATGTAATGCTAAACGCAATACAGAATATATTTGGCACAAATAGAAACTAATAAGATTAAAGTGTACTTTCGGTTTTTTCGAGCGTACTTTTTTTTATACTCCACGAAAACAAATTTACGTTACTTTCCTGTAAAAAAGGTGACAACCCTAGCCGTATCCCCAGAGGTTACCGTTCGAAAAGTTTTAGGCGACAGATAAACACACAAACATAAACTTTCTCCTTTATTTATTAAGATATATTCTCGTTTCAGGTGAATATTGCCTCTTTTAATGATATAACACTTTCACACTCAAGTAGTATATAACTTTATCTCACAAACCGCCAGAAAACAAATGAAACTTTTCCTATTATATCAGAAAAACATCAACCACTGATTACTAACCTGTTGCGAGTGCAACCGCGGTGAAGTTAACGTCAAATGACTAGGCACGAAACAGTGTTGCCTTAAACAGGAAAATAATTTGTACGTATATTAAGACTGTTCGAGTAGCTCGAATTTTTTCGAGCGGCTCAAAAGAACCGAGAAGCTCGAATTTCTTCGGGCGGCTCGAATATACTTCGAGCAGATCGACTGTGTCGAGTAGCTTGAAGCTTGAACGCTTCGGGCAATACAAATGTTTCGAATATTTTAGGTTGCGTTTATCTACTGGAATGTAAATAATGATTCTCAATAAGTAATGTGAATAATTAAAATGTAAGCTGTAAATGGAAATATTCTGTAATTTTTCAAAAGAAGTACTAAATTCAACTCTTTCTTTTTTTCATCTTTTTCGTGTATTTATGAACGTATGCAGACACTTCTTTTTATGTTATCTTTCTTTTCTTCTAACTTTTTTCTTTTTTTCTTCATTTTTCGCCTTCTTCGTATGGGTTTTATTTCTGTCGTACCATTGTTAACACAGGGCGTTAACCGCTCATAAATAAATAAATAAATGAATGAATAAATAATTAAATAAATATATATAAGCGTAATTACAAAGAATTGTGAAGTACTTGTAAACATTTGAATATGTAAACCTTGCATTATTAATTTTTCAATTTCTCATTTTTCATTTAATTAATGGAAGATCGCAATACCAATCTGCTTGAATGGGGATGGCAAATATTTGTAAAAGAACGTATGAAATCACGACAGATAATAAGCATAGAATAATTATGTTTTAATAATATATATATATATATAGTATTTACAGTATTTTACACAGTTGAATTGTAGAGTAATAAATAAATAATAAATAATTTATTTTCATAAATACACGAAAAAATGAAGAAAAAAAAAGAGATTTGAATTTAGTACTTATTTTCAAAAGTTACAGAATATTTCCATTTACAGCTTATATTTTAATTATTCATATTACTTATTGAGAAACATTATTTACATTCCAGTAGAAAAACGTAACCCAAAATATTCGAAACATTCGTATTGCCCGAAACGTTCAAGCTTCAAGCTATTCGACACAGTCGGTCTGCTCGAAAATTTCGATCTGCTCGAAGTATATTCGAGTTCGTCTCGGCTCGCTTTTTCCGAGTACTCGAACAGCCTTGTCGTGCGTCTAATGCGTTTAGAATTTTGGCAATATGATTTATCCCATTTAAAACCTGTCCCTTTTATCGCACCTCTCCCCTACAAGTGTAGCAATCGAAGGAAGGCCAGAGGGTTTAGCAGTAGTATAACTGCGATTAAGGATTTACTGCTTTTATTATCGCAAGCCGTCTGTCTCATCTGGCTGTACTTATCTACCCGACAGTGCCGTCTCGCTGCTCAGCACTCTCTCCCTCTCCTTTCTATCCTCTATCCCGCTCTTCCACTCCCTTTACCTATCTCTCTCTCTCTCTCTCTTTGTACCCGCGCATTTCAAACGCTCGCTTACTACAAAAGGTATAAAACTGCCTTTAAAAAGTAAAAAAAGTGTAGAAGCCATTAATTTTTACGAACTAGCCAAGTAGTTTGGTAATATAAAATTGCATTTTATTTCGTTTGACAATGAGATCTGTTATAAAACAACATACTACACTTGAAAGAAATTGAATGTCATACAAAAGAATTACACTCTTGTTTTCATTAGTTCATTTGCATACAAAGGAGTAGTTGTAGATTGTAGAAGTACATATTACGATGTTCGAATGTTAATGGGAGTCCATATTTGATGGATAAAATGTCCAAACTAATTTTCGCGGTGGCGAAGTTTTGTATAAACAAATTCTATTTTAGTCTCGCCCTATTTTTTCGTAACGAATCAATTTTTTCCTGGTTATACCACAATTTAAGGGCATCTTATGCTGTGAAAATAACTTCATAAATAATACCGTCATAACGATGATCGTCATGCCTGGAGGATTCAAAGTAAACACAATACTGTGTAATTGTTAGAATTTACATAAGAATAGGGTTATGTTGCATCGCAAGCAGTGTAATACTTAGGAGCGCAACGCCCTTTGTTTCCCCACCGTTATGAATGCGTAATATTAATCCTTTCAGGCAGACCGAGTTGACTTTTGGCTTACGATAAAAGGGACTTCGCAAAGTGAATTTTAGACTTGTCTCAAAATCACACTTTGAGTGACAACAACGTGCTTTCAAGCCCGAGAGAATTTTCCAACCGTCGGTTGGCTTCCGCGTGCATTTACATCCATATTTTCTGCAAAGCATTGATACTATCTGAGAGTCCCCGACTGTTTGCTTTGAAAACAACAGGAGCTCGTATATCGCTTTGTTCCCCGTATGCCTCAGCGACCCTGTTGTACACTCGCCCGGTAACCGGGTCTGGGGCGAGTCCTCTACTAATGAAAATTTCAATTTCCATATTCTCTATTAAATTTCCACGAGGTTGTCGCTGCTGGTTCGGCGAGGTTTCCCTGATGAAAATGAGTATAAAGTCGACGTCACTTGGACTATTTTTAATCACACATAATGGACAATTAGTCGTTAATTATGTTTAATTAAAAATAGTTCGAATAGTGTCGTGTTTGGCCTCATCTTTATTACAGAAACCTCACTTGCTTAACGGTAGTACTCCTGCGAAGATCTATTAGAAAATATAGGAGCTTAATTTTCGTGTTCAAAGCGCGGGGTTTCCTAGACAAACATTTCTCGGAAGGAGCAACCACTCGAAATTGCATACTTAATAGACTTGAAACGGTACTTCGCCAAACCTTGCTTTGGCACACAAAGTGTAAACATAAATATAAACATGATGTACTAAAACAACCATACCAAATATAAAGAGATACCATCGAAATGGCTGTACACAACAAATTTTTAACATAAAATAAATTTTAATATTGAAATCCACTAGATTATTATTCTTATCAGTCAACATACAAATGGAATCGCTTAACATTAGCATTAACATTTAATCTTAATAGCTATTTCATCTAGTGACAATTTTTAATGGGTCTAAAAGATTCCGATGATTGAACAGATGAAAGAACTTCACTAATTACAATCACATTTTATTCAAAATATTCTGCTGGTCTTGAACAGTCCAATTTCGGACACATATTTCGGTTTATGTGGTTTTAACGACATCTGGTTTATTCCATATCACCATGAAGGAAATCATGTCGCATTATATATATCCATCGTTATTTGCGAAAATTAATTTCATTCATAAATAAGCGGATTACATATCGAAATAATTTACTTGCGTTTCATGTAAATATAAATATTGGTTTTAATCAAATTATTTATTAATATTTCTAAATAATTATTTATGAAAACTTTCCATATCCAAATTTATTTTTATTGTATTACCTATATATCATTTTTCTTCATGCAATCCATTATATGTATGTACATACCGGGGGACGGATTTGAAGAGTTGACGCCCCTACGCTAGCAAACGTCTACCGCCCTTTCCGCGAAATATCATAAAATATTTTAATTTAAAATTAAAATTCGCTACATGAAAAAAAAAGAATTTTTGTTAAAGCTGTATCAAGCCTCCGCGTTAAACCTTTTCCAATTTCTTTCGCTCAAAATTGGATCCTCCCCAAAAGTGGCCGCTCCCCAAAATTTGATGATCCTCAAAATTTTCCGGTCCTCAAAATTTAACGCCTCTCGCCGCTTTCCAAAATTTGATGCTCCTCCAAATTCGCCACTCCCCATAATTTTCCACTCTCCAAAATTTGTCGCTCCCCAAAATTGATCACTCCCCAAAATTGATCGTTCCCCAAAATTTGACGCCCTACACTGCAGCCTACTTACAATCAGCGTATACCCAAATCCGCCCCTGTACATACCTCAACTTGGCGCCATGACTTTTGCCTCTATTTATTGACCATTCTCTAATGGAAAAAAATTGCCACCATATATAAATTTAAATAAAAATCTGCTTCCTGCAGAGTAAACAAAGGTTGGAACACTGAAAAAAAATTCTGGACTTTCAATTACTGTGTAGAAGATAACGGGTGGATATATACGATTTGATGAATGAATAAATATTGAATAGACTAATTTACTCGTACGGTTCTTTGTACTTCAGTTTACGTTTCTCGTCGATCTCATTCACGTTCAGTTCAAATCGATTATATGTCAAATTGTAAAGAAAGATAACAATATTCCTCTATCAATTATACAATCGTAAATATTGCTTCCATTTCTGTCGCTTCAGTTACCTTGTGGACCCTAAACTCAATCCAAAAAGATGAAAAGGACGTATACTCTGTATGGAGATGAAATTTTGCACGGCAATTGATTTTCCGCTTTTATAGAGTAGACTTATCGACAATTTAATACAAAAGCTGTATAGACTATTGTACCACAGCTAAAAGCCCATTGCTGTCAGGAGGAAAATTGAAAACAAAGAAAGTGGAAATTATTATTAATCGCTGAATTATCGTTTATACTTCTTAGTACTAACCATTTTCAAGGTACACTAATTAATTATTCAAGATGATAATAATATTTATCGATGCACTTATATTTACTTTTCCTAGCAATTATACGGGGTGTTTCCTAACATACGGCATATGTATAGGAACGATTTAAACGCACAGGAATATTGAAAAAAGTTTATACAAATATTTAAATACTAAATGGTAAATATTTAGATGCACAAATATAAATGAAAACACAGATCATTATTAAACATTTGATATACATGAGTTAAACAATCATTGCTTATTCGTTTGATTCTATTTAAAATCTTCTTCTTTGCTTTTTTTACTTCTTCCTTTATACTTTTTTCTACTTTTTGAATTCTCGATTGTTCTGTTGTTCGTCTAGAGCATCCTTTTCCGGTGTATCAGCAAATAGCTTGCTTTATCACCATTTAGAGCGGAGTAAGTAGTAACATGTTACAATTTACACCGAGCTTGAATTTTTGTGTTTTATCTCAGCAAATGAGAAACTAAACATCAAATTACTAAAAAAAACTCAAACGGTTTCTAATGACGATTAATTGAAATAAAAGTGCTAAGACAACATTTACTTACGTGCTCTGAATATTCAAATTCTGAGCTATAACCACAAAATGAATACATAGCGCTTGTTTGGGTCACAAAAACCAACGGTGCTAATATCGTCAAGCAACTCTCGCACGCTGTGGGTTACCAGATTTGTCATTCAAAAGATTTTACTTATGTTACAATTTACCCCGTGTTACAACCTACCCCGGTCTCCCCTATGTCACACGGGAACAAAATCAAACAAAAAAAAAATAATACCTCTGTTTGCAGGAATTTCTTTCATTATCTTTTTGCAGAAAATTTATCTCTCAATTTATATGTACGTATTATGAAACGTACATACTATGCAGTACAACATGGTAGTTGAGCATTTTAATAGGAATAGTTTTATATTTTTACTGGTAACAGGATTCATATTACGTACTAGCAAAATATCCCGCGCTTCGCTTCGGGCCTAAGAGATATTAAAGACTCCATAAAAATACAGTTTACCCCTTTTTACCCCCTTAGGGGTTGATTAGCGCAAAATCCTGAAATTGATTTTTAGGGATTTGTGTCGGAAACATTTGTATGTAAAAACCATGTTTATATCTAATCGGGCCTAGATATTGAGATATTGAGAAGTCCGTGAAAGCACAGTTTACCCCTTTACACCCCCTTAGGGGTTGATTAGGGTGAAATCCTGAAATTGGTTTTGAGGCATTTATGCGGGTAACCTTTCGAAGTAAAAACCAAGTTGATATCTAATTGGGCCTAAAAGATTTTGAGAGAAATACATTTAACCTCTTTTCACACCCTTAGGGGTTGATTTGTGCAAAATCCTGAAATTGATTTTTAGGGATTTGTGTGAGTAACCTTTGTATGTAAAAACCAAGTTGATATCTAATCGGGCCTAAGAAATATTAAGGGATCCGACAAAATACATTTTACCCCTTTTCACGCCCTTGGGGACGGAATTTCCGAAAATCCTTCATTAGCGGGCGCCTACGCTATGAAAACAATGTACCTTCCAAATTTCACGTTCCTAGGTTAAACCTGTTTTATAAACTTATTTTTTATATCATAAAAGAGAAAACAGACAATCGAAAATATTAAAAACTTAAAGTATAACAAATTTTTCTGTTAACAAATTTTCGGTGTTTCCAAATTATTGGTACCCTTTTTCCACCCCCACCCCTCCCCCCCCTTCCTAGTGACGTCACTGACTTAGTGACCCACGGTCTTGTATTAAAAAAAATAATGTACAAAATTTGACCCCTTTTCAAAAAAATTGGCCACCACTGTTCTAGAACCTACGTACTTGAAATGTTTCAGAAAAATGTATATATAGATAACTTTAATTTGTGAATATCAAAATATTTAAAATCATAATATTTTAGGTAATATTATTGTCAACAATTATTTAACATTTTAACTATAGAAAGAATGTTAATGAAATCAAATTCGTTTAGGAGATACCATAATCGTAATGTAAATTTACGTATTTAAAATAAATGAAATTCTTTGCAAATAGAATTCCGATATCCGAGAAAAGATCGATTTATTGGTGCTACATCACTGATGAATCTATGTAATACTGATAACCGTTTATTACTTTTCAGGTGACGTTATCGATATGTTGACTCTTGTGAATTCCGCCATTAATTTCATTCTATATTGCACAATGAGCAGGCAGTTCAGAAAAACGTTTAACGAACTTTTCTGCAAAAGTTGGAAAATCCCCAAGACCATTGGAAAACAGATACTTATGGAAAACAACGGAAATATGGGCACAAATCACACGGTGACGCAAGTAACGCAGGTGTAGTTAGAAAGAAAATGGTGGACCCCCATTTTCACGATCTTTTCGTCCACCAAATTAACTTAATGATTTTGATCTCTAACCCAAATAATATTACCGTTATTAATTAACCAAGGGTTTCTCGTACAACCAAATAAGATAAAACCGTGAGTAAATCTTATTTGTAAAATAAAATAAGTTAAATAAGTTACAGATTAAGCTAATAATTAAATATATTCTTTTATAATACTTCCTCATCGATGAATCTTAAAACGAATTTAATTTGTGATTCCAGTTTTATCCTGCGAAACGCGTGTAACATCCTCCGTAGAATTGTACGTGTTACACCAGTAGATGGCGTTGCAGATCTCTCGAGAACTACTTGATAATAATCAACGGAAATTTTAATAAATCCAGGAGTTCCATTTTCAAAAAGCCACTGCCAAATGACACTGACCAGAAATGTTGTCTTACATCGTGCAGTGATGTTCAGTTCTGGATAAATAAAAAAGAAGAAAACCGTTACCAAGTACATATTCTTAAATGCATCAAAATTTGTGTACACAAGATTTAATCGCTTTCCGAACTTCTGGTACGAATGGAGTGGAGCAAGAATAAAGAAATGAATGTATGTGAAACAGTTTTAAGTATGCATCTGTTTGTAAGAAAAGTTCAATTCAAAAACATTGTTATCGCATACATGTTACTGTAGTTACTGATGTTCGTTATTGATATTAATACTATAAGTTGTGACGAAGTCTTAGTTTTAAGTACTGTACAAATTGTAAATATTGATATTTTTATGGGAACATATTTATCGATAAACGTCTGTAACTTGTAGTAGTAACAAACGCCGTACTGCTATCAATTATATATTCTTAATGTAATCCCAGTTATAAAGTGTCGTTACTTTTTCTGTTCGTTCCTCCTGCTGGGTGCGGTTTCCTTTTATTTTTAAAAATTCGAAATATGTACAGCTTCGTTTATTCTAGTTCAAGTACCTCCTAGCGTTAATTCTGTGAACTAACAACACCAATGGCGGAGCAAGCTTGTTGGAGACGCTAGCTTGTAAGATACACGTACGCCTGAAATCCGAATCTCCGCATAAGTTCCATTACAAATGTAATTGCGAGTGAGATCAATCCGTGATAACCTTAAAGATTCATAGTTTCATTAGTGGAGAAAAAATTCGTGAAGTTGTTCGAGCTTTAAGCCTGCATTGTGTGGCTGTAACTGTGTGTGCACTGAGGAGACGCTACGAGAACGGGCATAAGAAGGTGCGTTCACCTTTATCCTTTTAAATGTTTATTTTTGTATTTAAATTTCCTATTTCCTGTTACGTTTGCTTGCTTCTTGTTTTGGATGTGTACCTTACTTAACAGAATATTTGTTGGGGTAAACTGGAATACCAGTAAAAATGGATTCGTCAGAAAATGGCGTTATGCTTCTTTTTCAATTGATTTTTCGGTAAATATATCAGGACTAATTGAAAAACGAGTTACGGGGAAGGTTTGTCATTCCTGTTAGCAGCGTGACATCGTGTATCATTTAAAATTTTTTTTACTATTCGTTGCCGCGGCATGAGGTAAACGTAAAATTATCTACTAATTGAATGTGTTCCTGTAATTAATTTGAATCGACAAAAACATGTATTTCGAGTATTTTAAAAGCTGAGAAACAGCTTGTCCGTTTTTCCTCTCATAATGATAGTGTAATTAATTTCGCGTAGCGTATAGGTTACGTGCTCACGCGAGCATGTTATCATTCGATTGAAGTATGTATAACGCATTCAGTAATTACACGTGATTTTTCTGATACGATTTTCTATACACGATCTTATTTTACATTTTAATTAATAATTTACGATATTAAAAATATTATTTAAATATGAAAAAACATTAATATTATTAGCAGGTAGTAATCTTTATTTTCGCGTTCGACTTACATATTTTGATACAATAAAAATTCGTCATATTGGCATTCGTGATTGTCAAGTTTCCCTTTTATCACCTATTGATACTTTCAATTCTATTGTTTCGCGTATATTTCTGAACAAAGTATTTCGATGATAATAGCTTTTGAAACATGTTAAACCGCCCTTTTCATTTGTGGTAGAACAAAAACGAGTTCACATTTGATTATAAAATTTTAGAGATTTTTGCATATAACCGCGGTTGATATTTTTCAAAATTTCCAGCAAGATATATTTCGTGGCTGGTGTACGGGAACTGTTTTGCCAGGGGCGGATCCTCCGCAAGAGTAATAAAATAGAAAAATATTATGACATTGTGTATTATTCTCTATATATAATTAATGTGAATTTAATTATTTAGGCTATAGAATCAGATAGCGATATTAAAATATAAATTAAAAATAAATTTTATCTTGTCAAAGAAAGTTCGAAAACGTACTTATCTATTTTTACATATTTCGCCCCCTCCAAGAAAGGAATCCGCCTCTGTTTTGCCACGGAATGCCGATAGGCAT
Organism: Andrena bucephala; assembly: GCA_947577245.1. Taxonomy (NCBI): domain Eukaryota; kingdom Metazoa; phylum Arthropoda; class Insecta; order Hymenoptera; family Andrenidae; genus Andrena; species Andrena bucephala. The sequence goes on from OX387715.1 coordinate 117,170,658, forward strand.
TAGCGTTTGTTTTTATTCTTTCGAGAATTCGTCGCAGATATCGAGAGAGCGTAGAGTTTATCTGTGACGTATTTCATCCGGAATAGCGTGTATTTTAAAATGCGGGAGACTTTCTAAGAAAATACATTCCGCGGAGTTATTTTGCTTCTGATTTATCACGTTCCCGTTTTAAAGATCCGAGTGCAAATTTGCAGATGCTATATGTTTGACAACCTAAATTTCACTCTCCCGCTTATTAATACCGTGCTCCGTTATGTAGTACACAAGTGTGTTGATTTTAAATGCATACGCTAAATTCTTTCTTAAATAACACGTGCTTACATGGTGGGTACATAATGATTACGCAAGTGGCTTGCTTTATGAGCACGAACTTAATACAATCAGATATACCTTGTTTTCCTAATAATAAGTTCAAGATTTTTCGAAATTACGGTAATGCATTTTTTCAAATGATGTTATAAATGGTGTCATGAATTTTCATTAAATTCGTCTTACAGTATTATTCAGATTAAATTCAATGTGGTAAATGGTATTATGATTAAATCAATCTTTTATATAATATAACAATTAATGTTACTCACGCCCGTTATTGATTATGTTTCATTCCTGCATATGCAGTAAAGTCTTCAGTGCCCATTGTTTGTAACAGAAAATCTTTCTTTCATTCGCCTCAAATGTTAGGTTAGGTTTATTTATTTTTACTTTGGTTCACATGTATCTCTCATATATTCCCAAAGATGGCGTTTCATGAAATTTCTTATATTGCCCAAAGGACTCTTGCCTCAAATGTGTTCTACACATGTGGGAACGTGGCTTTACGCGCGGTAGGCGCTGTGACTAGAGCCCTCGAGCATGATAATGCAGCGTTGACATTGACCACAGTATCGCTACCGCTTTCGATATAAAATATCTTGATAATTATTAATAGGTACTGGTAAACATTTGCAAGTCACATTGTTCTTTAGAACAACAGATGAAAATCGCATAGATTAATTCTGTTACCTTATGTTACATTATTTATTCTCGTTTATAAAACTATTCAAAATGTTCTTTTAATACGGATAATTTATTTTAAAGACGTTTTACAGGAAATTAGAAATACTTTTTCAATAAATAAAATCTTCGTGTATTTTGCGCAAGTGATATTTATTCCATCCTTCCAAACTATAATAAAAACCGTTTGAAAGACGACTCTTTTAAACATTTTTCTATAATATTCCTGTAATATGAAAATATTTCCAACTTTGCCTGAAACGTATTTTAAAATAAAATATTTCAATTAATAGAAAACTGCGTACAATTTTATAATTTACCGTAAATAATATATTTAATGTATAACGTCAGTCGTCATGCAAAAAGATTTTTTTGCTACACTGAAAATCCAGTAACTACGAAAAAAACGGACCTCATTTATGAATTCTTATAATGGTAACTTTCACTTTTATCTGTATATATAACTAGCATACATACGAATATATTTATTGAATGAAAGTACTACGTGATTGTGCAATTTATTTCCTAAAATAATTCATAACTTTACGCGCGTTGCATTATCTCCTCTTTGATATTATCGTCCCACTTCACTTTGAATAATTCGTGTACGCAAAAAATCATATCAATTCTCTGTAAAAAATTATTTCGCGTGACTAGAAATCCAACTACACTCTCCCCACTTACAATAATTGGCACAGTTCCAATGATACTGCGTTATTACTGTGTTACAATCGAATACTAGAAAAACTCAGTGGTTTCATGGTGCCTGGGTTTCATAAATATTTGTTGCTAAATCGAACCCCTAACACACGCTGCCACAAGTATCCACACCGCTATGTTAAAATAAAAAAAAAATTTCCTCTGCAAACTAAACTTTTACAGAAGCTACCGCCTTTTACCTTCAACAATGTAAGAAGCAAGTGAGCGTACATACGGGCTGTGAAAAAAACAAGTGTCATAAATCCACACAGCTGAAGTAACGAAGAATCGTTAAAAAAATCTGGTGTCAAAATCTTGAGATACAAAGTTCATTTCTGTTATTTCTAGTTACTTCTCTTAATCAGGCGATCAAAGGATAAAATAGAATTAAGTATTTCGATTAAACCATTTCTCATAAAACACGGTTACAGTTTCGGCCAATTAAATTGTGTAGATCGCTTCTAAGGGACGAGTTGTTCTCCCTCCTTCATTGTTCCTCAGTACGATGCACAGCGGGCGTGGCATGTCAAATTTTAACAAACCTTTTCAACTACAATTTTTAACTACCTTTCGTGAGAAAACAGTCCTTTAATCGTTTCATCTTCTTCCTCTTCACAAGAATGCAAAGAAATAAACAGTAGTTGTTCAAGAATTCCATGATCCTCCGAGAGTTTCACTCATGTGCGTAAATTGCTTGCGTCTACACTCTGTACAATGATATCTAACATGCCGGACAAAGGCAAGTAGTAAAGAACAATATGCAGAGCGATACAAGCGTCGTGAAGTATTTCGGACAATCGCTGTCGGCTTTAATCGGAAGGCGCGCCCTTGGACGACCAGTTCGAGGAAAGGTCGATTCGAGAGAACCGGGTATAATCGTCATAAAGGAGTTTGTTTGTTTTTGATAAGATGCCTGGCTCTACCACAAGGTAACAGATACGATAACAGGCTCTATGAGGCCCATGTATGCGACAACCAGCTGAAATGGGAGCATAGCGTGTCTCTCGATTTCTCCGTTCGAAACGTTCCTGGAATCCTCTCTGAAATAGTCCTCGATCCACCGATGAACGACCCGCTCGTTTCTAGTAACCTTTATGCTTGCAGCCTATAATTCCTACACTTCGGGAAGCTTTCTAATTTACCTGCGCGGCTGGAGTGTGACATTATAAAATCGTTTGCGCTCCGTGGAAAACAATTATCGTGAACTTCTTCGTCAAGTTAGACGGGAACGATATAGCAAGGCAGATTTAGGAGTTCTCGAGACGATCGAAGTATTTCAGACACTCTATATTCGAGTCGAGTAGAGACTTACTTGTTTCACGAAACTGAACCGAGTACATATTCGACTATTCGAGTAGCGTTTCGAGTAGGTTAAAGATACGTACAATTTCGTTTCTAGTTATTATTATTATTATTATTATTATTATTATTATTATTATTATTATTATTATTATTATTATTATTATTATTATTATTATTATATCAACGAGAGAACCCTTTAGAGTACAAAAATATAAACAGATTAATAAAAATTAAAAAAAGATAAAGATAATACATAAAAACGACGAAATATAGATAATAACATAAAATAAAACGGAAAAATAACAAAACAAAAACATAAACGTAACAGTCTGCAAGCAGTGATATCGCAGTGACAGTGAAACGCAAGTTAAGGGGGTGGCAGTCTCCTAAGCAACATATTCCTAAACGAAGCGAGGGAGGCTAAGAATAAATCTATGTCCCCAGGACACTGATTTATCTCGTCCATAGCGCGGTTTATGGGATCAGCGGTAGTTGTAAACATTCGTGCTACTAAATTCTTTTCGAGTGTTCATGTATTTTTCAAGCACTTTATATATCTTGTGTTAGTTAGCGAAAGTCAAGACTAATTAGATGAAGGTCATAATTTATCGCCAGAAATTATGTACCATCCACATACATCTTATCGTTATCGCAGTAATTGCACTATTTTGCAAGTGTCGCTATTTGACTGTGCCACTATAGGTACTCTATTCGATCGTTAATTGTGCTATTCATTATGTATAAAGGATGCATTCGGATAGCAATTGTGCGTACTGGATTGTTGCAATAGCTCATTCAGTGAGAATGGTTATCTGTCCATAACGTTGCAGGGATCGTTCCTTTTACCCATTGCCCCGATATTCGTAGAAACGGCAGGTTTCTTTAAAAAGTTCCAGCTAATTAGCGCCGGGGAACACGAGTTGTTAGCGTTAATGCGTTCGGGAGGAAAATATTGGTTAATTCAGTCTACATTTTAGGAAAGATTTACGACAGCGACTAAAATAAACGTTGATGTAAAAAATTATTCCTTGAAGGATCCTCGAATCTAAATTTCGTGCCGACTTGTTCGAGGAAGTTGCTACTGGGGCCGTGCAGCCTCGAAAAGAACGATTTCTGCAAAAGCCGGCGTGTTACCACGAAATCTCCCCCACCAGGGGCCCCATAAATGCACAATGGGCCGCATTGTGTCCCTAATAACGGAATCGGCCGCCGCCCATTGTTCGGAAAGCATAAAAGCTTTCTGGAAATAGTACGATCCGAGAAGACACGTTTCAAACGCCTGCAGACTGCTCGAGTCACGTTATTTTATTATAGTTACGCCCATTAGTATTCGTACATCACGGTCCCACTTTTTGGTGCTCTACATATTACTATATTATAGGAGCCGTAGTTTAATAATGTCATATGAGAATTTATATTTTTGTTTATAAAATCGTGTGCAACTTTCCTCGAAACCTAATATGTGTTCTTTTCAAAACAGATTTAAAATATATATATATATATATATATATATATTTTCCGATTTTTGATTTTGAAAGGAAATCTCCCCTAGTTTTGTTCCTTTTGATTTAAAATTATGCTACAAATCATTGCAGCTCATTCGGATAATATTATACCGTGGTGACAACACGTGGAAATTAACAAAAAATTATCTTTTCAAATTTGTATTGAAGGATTTATTTTGTGACTTGATAAGAAACAAAAAAAATACATACAGAATGATACATACACAAACAAAATTAAAAAAGCTAATCACAATTCCGTAACATATCAAAGCCAAGTATACAATTTTACTGTTTTATTATGCTGCGTTTATAACTGATTTGATACACGGTGATTTACCTAACCGTTACAGATAACGACAATTCTACAAAACAATACAAGTAAAATGGAATAGCGGGGGTCGCTATTGCATTCCTTAATTTTCGTTGTTTACAAGATTTCTTTGTTATTTTTTAAAGTCAAATAAAGTGTAATTTTTTAAATCAAGGTTTAATGTTATTCGAATAAGCTGAATGTTGACACATCACAATATCAGACCAAATAAAAATTTGAATTTGTTTTTACAAAATAAATAAATGGCACCCTAATATATATTTATATTTTTGTACTATAGAAATGATTGAATGTATTTACTTTTTTCTTCCGTGACTAAAGACAGGGACGGTAATTTACCGTGTTTTTAAATAAAGTGCTGCAATTACAGGAAAGTTGCGCGAGGTTTCGCCAGCGAGAATATAACTTACAATTAAATAATTACATAGGAATTAACGATGCAGTGAATGTAGAAGTACGGTGACGTTCGAACGTTAATGGCTGTAATTGTATTTAAGTGCATTCTATAGAAACGGGGATATAGTAGGATTTTCGACGAAACTGTTCTATTTAGTGTGGTCTTGACAAAAGTCTTTTTAAGTCTTTAGGGTAATAGCATTACGTCATTTAAACGAGAGATGTAATATATCATTAATTTTGGAACTGCAAATCAAACCAGAAGCCTTCTGCATACCTAAAATACATTTATGAATCCCAAAAAAGGTGGATTTATGCTTTGAATTTTTATCTACTAATTAAAATAATCTGCATAGACAAAAGTATGCATTGATAGTTGTGATAAAATTCAGTTTTCCTATTGTCTCCACGATTTTCATTGTAATTAACATTTCCGATGAAATAAGCGATGATACGTAAATTAACTACAATATTGTACAAGTTGCAGGTATTTTCGATATCTAGTTTTCCGAAAAATTGAATTCTTTGCACACACGGATATAGGGTAGATGTTCTAATTACTGCCAATATCCCTATTATTTCCACTTTATTTATTTTACTTAATAAAAACGTGAGGTATAAAGAATAGTGTTTAAAAAGACTTATTATTAAATTGGGACTATTCTTATTATTATTGTACACTGTTCTTTATACGATACGTTTTTATTAAGTAAAATAAATAAAATGGCAGTAATAGGGACACTGCCAGTAATTGGAACATCTACCCTAGTGTACATTCAAGTGCAATGAGTTTTTGGTATTTCAGTTAAACAAAACTATTCATATATTTGAGCAAAATGTGTTTGATTAAAGAAAATTATTCTTCTTATACCAGACATTATCACTAAAAGACATTAGATTAGTATCAAATTGTACGCCCATATTTTGTGAAATTTTATTTACTGCGGGTGTTCAATACATTTACTAATAGAACTATGCATAAAATCAGGCATTTGAAATTTTTTTCGAGAAAACTTCAAATTGGCGTCACCTATATAATCCAACAAATAAAGGGAAAAGTATACAATAACCCACAGAATCCTAAAAATTATTTTTGCTATCGAATGCATGTTCTCCTGGTTAACTTAATAAACAGCCCGCGCGAAAATGTTCCTAAGGTACAGCTGCAAGGCTTGCAAATTGAAATTGCATTGAACGATTGAAAATATTTCAGTGTCGTCATTCTTGATGAATCTGAATGTTTTGTACCTAGATTGCGTTAGAACTAGGCATTAAATGTTAAAAGATTAATAATACTGCAATGCGTTCGAAAGGTGGTCCCTCATCAGAGGCTATGAATGCCTACGTAAAAGAAACGTCACACGGTCTGCTAGGATACATATTTCAAAGTCGTGACTCACTGGCCAGGTGTTCCTCCATCGCACCCGGTGGATCGTCAGTAGGGACCGTTTTCCCGATGTTTGATGGTTTCCTAAAGATTCACAGGATCTATCGGCCAAAATTCGGCCATCTGTCATACATTTCTCCGTTAACCGTTCTGCCGAATATAGAAGAACTACATTTCCAAATTGTCTGACTCGGTATTTTCTATAATCGTTAATGAATCCTTTTTAAAAGGAAGGATTTTTACTATTCAAATCATTACAGAAAACTTCCAATAACAAATATATGTATTGTTTTTATAAATGGAAAATATTTTTTCGAGCATTGCGTACAATTTTACATTTACATTTTAACATTTCATATAAATTTCAAAAAAAAAAAAAAAAATACATCAACGAAATGTGGATCTTATGATGCAATTTTGTCGGTCAAATATTAACTGAACAGTGTTTACTAGTTTTATATGCGAATGTGTATCCATCCAGAGAATACTGAAAAAAAAACTTCGCGATAAATATCAGAAAATTCGTAAAATTTAGATAAAGTCTTCAGATAAGATTCTGTATTTCCAGCGAAAAATGTCTGAAAAAGCAAATGAAAGCAAAGCATATTGGATTTAGTGGATTGGGGAGTTCGAAGCATGTTCGAAAAGCGGAGGGACAGGAGGGAGCAGCGTATTTTGTTAAGAGAAACTCGTATTGTACGACCAGCTGGATTCTTACGGATTTATTCTTGGAAATGAACAAGAATAACGTGTCTTAGGTACGCGACTCTCTCTCTCCCTCTTTATCCCTCTTTCTCCCTCCTTTTCCCGTCTCTCTGACTCCCGTCTACCTCTTTCACTCCTCCCTTTTTTCGTCTCCGCCCCTACCAGAGCTATCCATTAATCGTCAGATACGGCTATCACCATCCTTTCTCTCTCTGGATGTTTCCGAGTATCCTCGGATCTGTCATAAGAAATCGAAGTTAGAAAACGATGGAAAAAAATTGAATTCATATTGACGATTCCATAGAAAGGCAATTATCAAGGAAGAAAAGAACATGGAACTGTTTCGTATGAATATGTACATAATTCGTTGAGAACTTTTATTTAATTCAACAAACTTTCTGTACAGTATCTCGTGTATTGTTACATTTTCAGCTTCTCTTATCTTCTCCCATTAAATTCTTCTTTTCACGCTACTTGAACAGAACATTTTCATTATGTTGGAATTTCGGAAAAATCGTTGGTTTCCGAATTGCTTTTGTTGGTACTATGAAACGAACCGCTTCCCGAATAAACAGTTCGTGAAACGTTCGCCAACGTGGTGGGGCAGGCATCCAGAGTGTCTGGGAGGGGAGGGAGCCAGTCTGGCAGGAGCAGCGACGATCGATCGGCAGCCAAGATCGTAAGTGTACGGCGTCAAATCGTCGGAATTCGTGACGTTCGACGAGTGGCCCACGGAAATACGAGCTCGTATGCGGGAACGATGACGCGATAGCGCGGGACGAGATCGCACGTAAACCAGTTAAAAGGAATCCATTTTTCCGCGAGGTATGCGCGACAGAGCACACGCGTCAGCGATGGCTATAAACGTTAATCGTTGACGTTTCATTCCGCCCATACGTGTTCAATGATTCATGCGCGCAATATATATTCTTCTTGTAATTCATTTGAATGATTTTAATTGCACAACTACCCTACACGGTCACAGTTACTTTCTAACAGGTGTGAATATCACTGTAGCGGTTGTATTGGATTACAATTTATTGCGTGTTACGCGTGTAAAGTTTCAGTATACAGACTGCTGTAAAAGTAACGCGGAGAGCTTGGATAAATAAATTTATACACCTGCAACTGTAGAGATTCGGGATAAAAATTTTGTTTATTTCTTCTCGGTCTTCTCAAGTAGAGGATATAATAATTTAAAGAAAACGTATGTCACAAATAATGAAGCATTTTCTCACAAAAGATTGTTATAGCTTTGGTCAATTGTAAACAGTTTTCAAACGCGTAGGTCCTAGCGTTTTCATTCCCCACTAACACACCGTAATGAGAAACATGGTAGGGAAAGCTCTTCGCCCCCAGAAATAATATACATACGCGATTTAATTGGCCGAAAGGTTAATGACATTTAATCCAAAATGGTTCAGCTGTGGCACATTCGTCCTTTTAATATATACATCTTTTTGTTGAGAGTAGCTATAAATATGAAAACTTAATCTTCAATTTTGGGGCCAAGGTGAATTTTGCTGCAGATTTATATAACAAATCTCCAGGTATCCAGATTAATGGAATCATTCATGCAATTCGTGACCACAACCGTTTTTTACATCCTGTACATATTAAATTTTGTCTTGTACTACTTTCACTTTTCTCTTAAATATTGACTGATATTCTCTTACAAATGTTACACCGTTTGCATACTTTTTTTATGAAGTCATTTAACACTTGCATTTATGCAGCTATGTATATAGAATTAGTTCGCAGAAATTCAACTGTGAAGTATCAATTTTCGCCGACTTGAGCATGCATATTTTAAATACAGCATAAATAAGTACATTAATGAATAATGCATGACTTTGTACTGAATACAATAGTATTCTCGTATATGCTTTACGAAAAAAGCGTAAATTGAAATAAATGAATGCACGTACTAGTAAACGTATACATACATTTATTGACACGCTTTAGTAAAAACATATTAATAGATACGTAGTTTCATAACAGTTTATAAATTTCATAAGGATTACGCGACATTTTATGAAAACGTGGATGTTTCCATTTACTTGAAATATAGAGAGAGTAGGGTGGGACTTTTAAGTTCGGCGGGTAAAAGGTCCCGAATTCAAAATCTCTATTCCGAAACAATGTATTGAGTTTCGCAGTATACTAAGTAAAAAACGAGAGGAAACAGAGGTGACCATAGAGTCGCCAGTCGCTCCTGGACGTTCGTGCGAATTACACGATGCCTTCGTTATTTTATGTATCGGAAACTAAAAGAAATACGTCGTCTTTGTTGTTTTATACAAAGTAATCTACAGTTTAAAAGTGTATCCGCCAAGTACGTTAAGATTGTATGTTCCTTTACTAATGCGTGCATGATATTGTTTATTGCCGAATGATAATATTTTCTAAGGTATATATCGCAGAAACTATAGAGGTACCATTGGGGCAAAAAGTCCCTCAGACTGAAAATATATATTTTATTATTTGTTTCCATAATAAGATGGCCAAACTATAAAGAAATGATGGCAAAGTCATTAAATAGCAGGGAACGGAGGAAATATTATACGCCTTGAGGTAATTAGCGGTGGGGGAACGTCGAGCCAATCAACGCCAAGATGGAAAAAAACGGCGCCACCGTCAAGCCAAGCCAAGTGACGCTTGATTGGCTCGACGTTCCCCCACCGCTAATTACACCAAGGCGTATAATATTTCCTCCGTTCCCTGTTAAATAGTGTTTTTGTTTTAGTTGTGCGATTTCTTTTAGTTTTTCGTTCAAAGTGAGCCTCTGACTTATATTTTTATTTTTTGGTAAAGAAGTCATGCTTTCCTTTGAATATTGTATATAAAAAAGAATTGGTTTAATAAATATTTGTTGATTTGGATAGAGTTTTGTACTTATTTAGTTCAATAGAACACGAAAAGACATTAGGGAGTTTCTACCCTGTGCAATGGACTTTTTGCCCCGTGCGTAGGTCAAGAAGTCCATTTTGCATTGACAAACATTTTGTGCTATAACTCAACAGAAAATAACAGTATCAACAAACGAACTTCGTGAACGTAAAGCATAATAGTTATAGTTTCTACAAAATAAAACCAGATATCTCTAGATTGTTAGTATTAAATTTTACATAGGTTTATACGGTAAACGGGAGTTTTAGCTCCACTCTACCCTACAAGGAACTAATCCGGACTTACAATTAGCTGACATGAGATCAGAAATCTTTCATCTTATGTTTGAGGTTACGCCTTACGTCAAATGATATGACGCGTCATATCGTGACGTATTCAATCAGATAGTTAAACTGTTATCTGTCAGTGAAATTTTTAGTCTATAATTCTATCGTGACTTAATCGTGAATATGGACAGGGTGTTTCACCTAATTTTTCACCTGCAATATTTATTTTATATTTAAAATTTCATAAAAGTGTTTCCTACAAAAATTGCACAGTTTTTTGGAGGCCGTCGTATAGTAACAATAGTTTCATTCTGTTGGGAGGAGTTAATGAAATGAAACTTTGTATTTTCAAATTTTTTTAAAGGGCATTTAGCGACAAATAAAATATAGCATTCCATTTAAAAAACATATTTGAACGCCCCCCCCCCCCCCCCCCCCCACACACACACACAAATATGCAACTTTCGTAGGAAACATTTTTATGACCTTTTAAATATAGCAGAAATATTTCAGGTGATAAAGTTAAATGAAACACCCTATGTATCGATTACGCTCTAATATTCAGCGTAACATATGCATTGATTTTTAAATAATGTGACATGTCCCACGAGCATTTTGTTTTAACACGTAATATGTACGTGCAAAAATATTTGTGACATTTAAGTGAAATGTGATTTCAGCTTGCGTAATTATTTATAATTGTTTCTTCGATGAAATCGAGTAGGTATATACGTCAATTTGTTCATTTGCACATTCTAGCCATCGCTAGAATAGAGTTCTTAATGCTCCCTCGACGAGTCTTCCACGATTTCCCTCACCACCCGCAGTGGGATCACGTGCTCGCCCCCACTCCGCTCCCTACAAAAGCAATTATAGATTCATTCAATGGTAGCAGCGCCAGTACTGTCTCAGCTCTCGCCTCGAGGGGAGTGTTTTATTTGGTTCTGTTCGTTCGTTTTATCTTGCTTGACAAACGTTGATAAATAAATTTTGTGCAGTTGCGTGGAAATTGGAGCTATTCATTACACGAGACTTTTCTTCTCGTCGCGCCAAAGAAATCTAATAAGAACAGACAATCGAGAATTTCTATTGTGCGTCGAGCGAGAATTATATTTGGCAGTGGTTCGAGCTATTTTGGAGGCACGAGGTGAAAGTGGAAGTGTCTTTTCGGAGAAAGTTTCGTGGGGGGATTTGTTCTTCCCGGTTGTCCTCGCCGAATCACAAAAATATACCCGGTAAGGGAGTTTTTTTTTCAGAAATTCCTTGAGTCACTTTTTTTTTACTAGTTTCACGAGAATTCGGTATTGCGTGGTAAATTTTTCCGCCTCGACCATTGTACCCTATAAATTTGCATTCGTTTCAACGGCTGGCCTATGAATTTTAATGCGCTCCCGCGATTATCTGCAGTTTACGATTCAGTGATTGTTTTAGAGGTCATCGTTCTCGGAACGCGTTGTAAACTTCGTGTTCGCATTATACGAAATCAATAGCTTTAACGAGAAAATGTATTGCCATTTCAAGTTGATCGTATCTTTCACGTTCGTAAGCCTTCGACATTTTGCATACGCATGAAGGCAGGTATGAGTCACTTTGTCTCATTTTTTTGTTTCTTCTGACCTGCTTCCTAGAACAAGCGTTTCTAACTAATCGATGAAAAGAAATACGGTCACGAAAATAAAAGAAGCCGACAATTTGTCGAAACACTATGCGGCATTCTACTTTCGAAATGTGTGGAATAATGACTGCAAAATTGAAGTTAATGGCGCGGCAGTTAATGCCTCATAACTTTTTTTTAAAAAAGGGTGTGAAAGCTATAAATTTCTGTGAAATATTACGATGAAACTGTTGACACAGAATGTGGAATTTAATGTAAACATTGCAAGTAATAATCAGTTGCGAAGCACTTGCTACTTTTATTGGACAGAACTACTGAATTTTTAATTGAACACTTGGTCAATTGAGGCGATTTGCAGTTGTAATAACTAATGAGCTATTATTCAATTACTTGAATTGCGACGTGATTTCATCCTGATTGAGTTTAAGCATTTAATTGTAACCATTATTCTATTTGGCGCCTTGAGCTTACGTTATTTCATTTTTAATTATCCTTTATGTGCTACAGTGCATGCGTGTCTACATATTAGAATTATCAATTGTAGATCGTTTCAATCGGTCACACATTCAATTAATACGTCGTCGGTTGAACATTAGAACTGCAATACCGGAATCATGACGTAAACCATACATTGAAATGATTTAAAAATCTGAAGCAAATTGCTGTTTATACTTACAACTTGTATCCACGAATTGCAAATATTTTATTTTCCATATGTGTCGATAGTCGCAATAAAATTCATTATTACGTCATTTATAACTAACGACGAACTGCTTCATAAAACATAAATATTAATAATTTTAGATTCAGCAAAAAGCATAATTTTTTGCACACATGGATGCAGTGCATTTTTTCTGTTACGTGTAACGCATGGAAATGAGTTTCTGGAATTTCAGTGAAAAAGCAACATTCATGTGCATCAATAACATATAATTATTTCCTTAGTTTTACTTATCCTTAGTTTCTTTGGTTCTCAAAGAAACTTATACCAGAAAGTGTTCGTAATTAATAATCGGGAATAATAAAATTAATACGAACTTTTATGTTCGCATATTATAAACTGTTATTCCTTGTAAATACTCAATAATACTTCACTTGAAGTTAAAAGATTTAAACTGAGAACCGTCTATTGGAGTCATTTATGGCATCGAAACACTTTCTGCAGCCACCTTAACAACAGCAACCCAGCAAATTAGTGGCAAAGAGTGTGCAATTATCCATTAGACTCGAACAATTTTTCCTACTGAGAAAATGACCTAAATAGTTCATTGCTCTGAGAATTGCAGAGAGGAGGAAGTAATTTAGATAAAAGCGATCCTGGTGCACAATTCTAAAGTAAATCTTGTTCTTTTTCATGTTGCGGCTTATAATTTTTTGCTTTCTTTAATGAGGCTAGCCAAATATAAAAAATGTATGTAGTTCTCAATTGCTTTTCACTACTTATACATGTACATACTGCATATCAAATTAAATTGTCTGTAAGTATATGTATATAAATTGGACGTTCTTGTCAATTTTTGCAAGTTGCATTATATGTCTCCAAATTCTTTTCTCTCTTCTGTCAATGTACTTATTATTAATTGTACATTATTTATATTGGTCAAATCCTCGACAAGTCACTCGTTTAAGTCAAAAGGGCTCTGAAGGATTTAATAATCATTTTTGTTTCATTCCGTTCTGACGAACAAATCATTTGGAACGATTTACATTGTATTCACAGAGCAATCTAAATTTGTTATGCCATAAAAAAGATAGGAGTAAAAACTGTTGACATTTCATCAGAGTCCGGGGGTGCTAGCGTTCTAAATACTCGTAATAACAAAAGAGGATCGTTCACGGAAGCAGGTTTGTTTCCCCGAAGCCTTGTAAAATAAAATTTACGCTTATCTGTAAGAGATAAAATCCGTGTTACCACTCATTCGGGGAACCTCTTCTCATTTATACTCGCTGGAAATCTTGCCGATAACGAGGCCAGCTACAGCGTCATTCAAGAGTGGTGACTGTTCAATTAGCCGCGGTTCACGTAAACCCATTTGTTCACATCAGTCGCGTTACAGCTGCGTCCAATTTTATCTGAAACTCCACTTACGCCTCTTTCCATACCTTTTTAAGTTCACAGTATTTTGATAATTTTCATTAAAATTTCTTTTAAAATTATTACTAGCGTTTACTCCTAGTAACTATGTAACGCGAGTTCACTTCGTCTTCACTGATAATTAAACTGATAATAAGAATTGTGATTAATCGACGATTAAACGGTTCTGAAAAATTCTACTTGTCACATATTTCTTCGAATTTAATAAGCTTCTCATTTTAAGAAATTGTTGCATTCAATATCTTGTTTCGAGCCAGTGGATACTTTTTTTAAGATACATTTCTCCGTTGAATGATCACCTTAAATTGATTTTTTCGACACCTCTCAGAAATAAAAAATCATATCTCGAATTTAGTACGTGTCCCTAATATCCAATCAACAAATAAAAATTTAAACCTCCATAGAGAGTAAAACGAGTTATATAATTTAATATTTCCAATATTTAATACTCTGCGTTCATCGTTGTTGGACAGAACTGTAGGTTGAGCAGCACCGTAGAGGAGAGACATCGATGAAGTTGACCAGTAAAATTAGCATTCGCTACGGCGAACTGTATTTCGCTGGCGTACAGGTCATCAGCCCAGTTCGTCGTTTTCCAAGAAGACGAATTTCTAGCCAGACCCCTCGAAGTCAGGGTAGGCCCCCAACCCTTCCCTCGATTTATGATGCTTTCGAACCACCTTGTAACATCGGGGGCCGTGCATCGTAAAACTCGTTCGTTGTTGCTTTTTCTTCGCCAAATTTATGCACTCCTCCTTCAACAGCGACCCACCGTTATGGGTATAAATATTCCCACAGAATAATCGTTTATTAGCATTAACCTGTTTCCTTATTCGCTCGTTACCTAAATAATTTATTCTTCTGCCAATTTTCGCAGGTAGTACGTATGTAACTATCATTCAAAAGACTTTATCATCTGTTGCATATACGCTTGACAAAAGAGAAAATAGAATCAAATGTAGCACAGTCGTTTCTCTCCTATCATATGTGTAATCTTTCCATTTTAATCCATAGATAATACTATTGTTACTTTTTATAATGTTACATTTTATGATTGGCTGTATCGTTGCAAAGGAAAAGTTTGAACCACCAAAATCAGGGGGCGTGTTTCGAAAACAGGAAGACCAAAATTATCGAGTGTAAATCATTCAGTTATCGACTAAAAAATGGTGGAAAGAGAGGAACTGTTGGTCAGAATTAGAGGTGCTACTGTAACTTTGCGTTAAGAGAATATCTCGTTGATAATTATTGCAAATAAATTAAAATGGCCATAAAAAGGTTGATTTACAATTGAAAAATCAGTTTCAAGATAGCAAAATGTAATGAAGCGATTGCAACGAGGAAAATGTTTTATCATCTTTTTTACCGAAAGTGCATGTAACAAGCGTTCAAATGCTTCTGAGTGTATTTGTATCGAAACGTTATCTGATGATTTCAGTGTTTAATAATTGGATGATAACTGGGACGTTTTTGTATTAATTTATTTGCTGGTGATACGAATTCTTGTTAATTCACTTGCTGTTTCTTTTAAATATCTGACGATTAATTACTCTGTCTGCACATTTTGCAAATATCTTGTTTGGTTTCTTAGTATTCTTAAGAATTCATAAATATTCCGCATTCTGATATATAAGTTTGAGTGTGTACTTACTTCTCGTTCCACTGCATGTATGTAATGACTTCGTGAATGCATTCAATTATAAGGAAAGAAACGTGTGTACCCGGGGATTTCTTCTAATTTCGTGGTCCTTCGTCAGGGTCTCGTTCTGTTTCCTCAAATAAAACTACGACGTCCAATTCCGCGAAGTCCTCCTCGTCTCAAGATTTTTCTCCCTTCCTCTCTCCTTTTGCCGTTCCTACTCCCCCTAGCATTCCACCGACAGAACAGAACAGATGGCCGAGAAATAATAAAGACGCAGGCTCTGATACATAAAAGGATGAAAAATTAATGAACATATCTTATACTTTCACTTTTTACACCTTCTGCGTCTTTAGTAAACATGTACAAAATCGTGCCAGTAATTAAAGACATACACAACAATCTTTTAATTAGAATATTCCATATTTCATATCAGTATATTCAAATGCGCTTCAAGCAAGCGGAGACACACTTGTTATGCAAAGAAAAATATGTAACAGACACAAATAGAGTATAGAAATGTGTTCCGAATTACAAAAAAAGGAAAAATTCTAATTGTTAAAAGATGTTCTAGTATTTTTGTAGCCTGCAAATTACATATATCGTAATTTGAATCTCCTTTCGATATAAGTTGTTTCGTTTGGAAAAAAGTTCTGTATGGTTTTATAAACTAGGATAAATAATTTAGTGCGATATCAATTTTTTTTCTCTACATTGTTAAAAGAGACTTAAATGTCATTTTTATATTCTTTCTTCTGGAATTTTTGTATTACATTCACATGAGTTTTGAGACGTATTTAATGACATAAAGAACGTTCAAATCAAATAATAAATGTGTAGTTCTACGTAAAAAGAAGATTAAATTGAAATTCTAGAAAGCAATGTTACAGAAAATTCAAATCCCATATTGTGTTTCTCCCTCGAAATTAAGCAAATTTTATGTATGTGACGTTTTGGTGTGTTTATTAGTTCGAGAAATAATTGTACATGTATTTACTTAAACCGTACTATATATCGTGTAAAACATACGTAGTAGTGCCGTGATGTCAGAACATTATTGAAAGCAACTGTACATGCACTGTTGAATTTCGATAACGCGTACCAGTCATCGATTAACGACCATTAAGTATTTCAAAGAAGGCTCGATAACAAAGTCGGTTGGCGTCATGAATCGAAATACGTCCCACACGCTTCCGTGAAATAATATTTAACGATACTTGTGGTGTGGTTTATAACTGCGGAAAACATTTGATTTCTACGAATTTAGTGGCCGATCGCGATAAGACAGATAACAATTCTGGCCGAATTTTGAATTCCTTTTAAATACTACCAAGTGCAATATTAAACGCCAATATTGAAATTATTGATAGCTTTTAAAAATGTTATTTCTCTAAATTATTATTATTTCTTTAATTAAAATATGCAAATGAAATGGAATGCGTGCGATTGACGTTACAGCATGTACTGCTAGCATACTTCAGTTTGTTCTAGTAGTTTGTCCTGTCGTTTGACTTTTCAACAATCTCACCTCTTAAAATTAATAACCTTTCATTTCATTTTTCATTTTATTCGATATCAATCGCTACCTGCGTAGAATCAATTAGCAGCATTCCAAGCGTCTCTTGATTTTTTCATACCATCTGGGAAAATTTCAGAGTGGATTTCAGTTAACGAAAATATTGGGCAACTTGATCATCACAGATATAATCACCATTCTATTACTTTTACGGAACGATTAACTACTTCGTTGATCTCATAACTTATTCGCAAATATAAAAACACACTTTTGCGATCTTCTGCAATTTGTGAGTTGCTCATGATAGATGTATGTGTTTGTTTGGGTAAACACTGCAAATTTTTTAGCACCTTTTGTCACGTATGCAACTATGTGTGCCACGTAACAATAGTAAAAATAGTTGGATAATTTATTTTAAATCCTTGAAACTACTTAGTAAATTAGGCGTTGGTAGTTGGTTCGCACTCACTTTCCCTCTTTCCACTTTAATATTATGAATTTCTAGAGCGCAGGAGTAATCCAGATACAAAGTTCTTTCTTTTACGTGGCAGTTCATAAGGGGTAGTCTAATTATAGATTTCCTGGGAAATCATCGCCATATTTCTTTATCAATACTTCACTAAGCCATATTAATACATAGCTGCCATCGTTCCCACGTTTCCATGTAAAATTCATTTCCTTTGTTATCGTTTCCTCCTCTTCTGGATTTTGTACAGTCTGCTATTATATAATTTTTTAAACTTTGCCATTACGTTCAAGAGTAATTACGTATTGCTAGTTGTAATTCATTTTCATTCATCATATTGTTTTGGGCATTTTGTTCGCTTTACCATGAAGTAATTTAAGAATGAACCTCAGATATGTTTTATTTCGGTACTATCTTAATGCCGCGGGCAGTTCACTATATCTAATTGTATCAATTCCTCAGGCAGGCACTATCAAATAATGAAAATGTGTGCAATACTTGTGTACGTTATCATTCTAGCCAGTGATATCATTCTTAAAATGAATTTTGCATTAATGAAATTTATCAGGAAGAAGATGTCCGGCAACTTAACAAACAGCACCGATTCTACGAAACGAATGAGATAAATGCACATACATATATGGGGTGTGAAATATATTGTTGCGTATGTTTTGAAGAAAAAATATGGAAAACATACGAAATTATACAAGAGGTCCTAAACAAAAAGTATATTTGTCTAATTGTTCAACGACGAAACCAATTTCTATCTACATTTTTTCAATTTTGTATTAACATTGTATCCATAAAGATCTTCATTTGTGTCGAGATGCGTAGTGCAGCAATAGTCCTATTATTGACGCATTAACCTTATTCGTTTATGTCACGATGCCCAGTTTCGTCGAAACAGAGCCAAATCCAACGTGTTTCTCGGAAAACGGACATCTTTGCCCTTTATAAGTCTGAGGTTATTTAGATGTTTGGAGGTTATCTTTATATAATTTCAGCCCTAGTAGTTAAAAAATTCTTACCGAAAACTGTAGTCTAAATACCAGGAAAACAGGTACCTAAATAATACGATATAAAAATAATTTCTTTTTCACAGGATTGTAATTTTTAATATTTCAATGTTATTTAAGTCAATTTAAGTTGAGCCTGTTTTTTTTAAATATAATTCTGCTGAAAATAAATCAAACATTTCTATTTTCAAGTTACTTTTACTACCGTAAAAAAGTTGAATTAGAAGACACTTTGCAGTTGTTAATTGCTTCAACTGATATATAAATTTAGTGGAATTCCTACACACACACACTTGTAGTTCTACTTTTTTAATATCTTATTTTTACTACCTTATCAGATCAATTAAGTTTTACGGTTTGTGAATTCCATCGATTCTGCGTTCGGGAGGATTAACGATTCCTGGAAAATGTTTATCGTGATGGTTGTCGTCTCAGGTCCTGATACAGTATTTTTTACATCGATAACGAGAACTAAAAATAAAAGCATGTCGCCGATTTTTCGGGAGAAACTTTTGGGGGGGGGGGGGGGAGGTCCGGATGTAATACCGATTCGTCGATGACGCGACGTGAAATCGTTTCTCGAAATCCGTACCAGCAGACTCGCTCCTTTTATTCGAAACGATGAATATTTATCGCGGAACTGCCGACTGCGAATCGTGACAGGATAATTCTGGCGAAAGTGTTGCATTCACTGGAATATCGCGTTACAAGAAAAACATTGATTCTCCTTCTTCCATACTCGTGGCAGCATTCTACAAGAAGCTTCATCGATGCTGTATTATTTGCATTGTTTATCAAGCCGTTGGAAAATTAAGCCATTATAATGATAAGAAGGCGGAAGTGCGCGTCAGAATTTATAATTCCCTGTGAAAAATACTATGCCGGAAAGTCTTGTTAGTGTCAGAAGAACGGAAGACGGTGGCGTAATTTACATTTTAAAGCGTTACAATATTAAAATGAAGAATTTGCATTGTAAAGAATTCTTCATGAATAAAGAAATCTATTCATGCTTGGCAATAGCGTTATATTAAATTAGATTGTTTCCGTTCCCCGGCATTATCGAATTACCGATAAATCATTCCCCTCGCTCGTAGCGCAAACAAATAACAGATTTCGCATCAAATTTACACGTTTTGACAAAATTTCGTTGCATCGAATTATTTCGCTGCTCCGTTGATGTATTGAATTTTTCGCCTCTCGGTAAGTGACAGGATGTGTATTTTTATTATCCTCCCATGCTCGTTTTAAATCGCGTACTTACACGAGGGGGCATATCTCGTAACGAAGTGGACAAATATTTGGAAAAAGCTCCGAGGGACATGGCCCGATTGATACAGGGAAGAGCAGTAGTTGTTGGCGGGGAATGGTTAGGGGATGTGGTGGGGAGAAGCGCCTGATAGTCGACCAGTGGCGGGGGTAAGCGCGCGACGCGGCGGTGGGGAGTTGGAGAGGCCAAGAACAACTTCTAAATGGGGGCTTGGCCTTCTAGCGTTGCGAAACGTTCGTGGAAAAGCGGCTCCGTGCCGCTTTACTAACACTCGAGCATCCCGATGCCACGTGGCCCATTAAAACACACAATGAGAAAAGAAGGCAGGCAGCTGCAGAGTGTGCCCGTGCGCGCAATGTGTCGAAAGAGATGCGTCTCTATTTCCGTCCAGATCACGGGAGAATGCGACACCTGGCCATAAACTATGAATCGCACGGAGTCGGACGTGGAAGTTGCGCGCACCACGGCTAGCGAGGCGTTTGGTCGATTATTTAAATAACCCGACGAGACACTGGCAAGGTTAACGGACCCTTACGTCAACGAGTTAGTGACTCGCCGATCGTCAGATATTATTCATGAGAAATCGATTTCTTCGTTCGTTAGACGAATTTTTGTCTCTCTCTTTGTACCGTAAAGATCCCGGCCAGCGTACTCATTGCATTTCATCGCAGTTTCGTGGTATTGATATTAGGAACGCGTTAATCCGTTAACGACGGTTGAGTGGGATGGCGATTACAGTTTAGCGAGAACGATTGCAGATGTTTCTTGGATTTTTTAAGTACAGGAAAGAAATACGTTGGTGCGATTAATAAGAAATTGCCGGCCGTATGTTTTGCAACCAGCAGGCAATTACCTTTTACTGGAATGACTTCTGTAAATTGCTGTACGAATGGGAAGTGTTTTAAGGGGAATGGATATAATTAATTTTCACTGGAAGTCTTTTACTTACAATGCGACGCACAATTGTTCGTTGTTTTCTACGCCTGTGACGAGCCTCTTGTCATAACAGGGGATCGTTGCGCGACATACTTTATTCTTGGAATAAGAAGCCCGAGATGAATAAAGCGCATAATTACTTTTTAATTCGAACGCAACATAATGCCGAGTGGGGAATAAATTGAGAAAATATGTAGTGGCCTTTTTTTCCATTTAACATTTGCAATTTTTTACATTTCTATTACTGAAAATAAACAAAAAAATTTAACGGAAATCTTTGTAATATGAAATTGTTCGCGAATTGTATTTGATTTATTATACTGTTGATTTTGAATTGTGGAAGTGAAAACAATTGACAGTCGAATAAATGGGCAGAAAAAAGTTTTAAATAATTTTCGATTAAAATCCAAATGTACAGTTTAGATTGAATTTGAGGAAAATTTGCTGGCCGAATTACAATTAAAACAAATACAACATTACGCAGACGTGATCGTATTTTTAGTTGGAACGGTTTTTCATGGAAAATGGCTTGCGTAATGCGGTCAATTACGTAAATTATACCAGTCATTTGTAACTAATCTCGCATGATACGTGACTGGAATAAGGAATATTT
The DNA here is from genome assembly GCA_947577245.1 of Andrena bucephala. Lineage (NCBI taxonomy): Eukaryota > Metazoa > Arthropoda > Insecta > Hymenoptera > Andrenidae > Andrena > Andrena bucephala. The sequence continues at coordinate 117,192,315 of OX387715.1, forward strand.
TGAAGTTAATTTCATGAATAAAGGAAATGTTTTATACCTCTATATAATTTATTATAATTTTTCTCTAAAATATTATTCAATTAATATTAAGTTTACCTTGGTGTATTACTAATTGTATCGTTAATCGTGTCTATTAGCCATGTCCACCTGAAATGTACAGTAATAAATTAGTATGAGACATATGTTGGTGCATTACATTAGAATATTCTACGTCAGTCAAGTATACCGACTAATCATGCAATGTTTTAGTTGCTTGATTAGCACATCTATTCTAGTTTTTACTGCCACACATTGTAAACTTTTATTGCAAGTTGAATTTGGTTTCCTTTTTCTAACAGAATTAACGCTTAATAATTCATTGTCGGCATTTTAGTTTGTTAAATTATAATTTTACGTATATCAATTCAGTAGATTACATAAACAGATGAATATTATCTTCAGAAAAGATATATTCCAGTATTAAAAGGGATTTGTTTTAATCTATTTTCTTTTTGTTTTTTGGCTCTAGAAAATTTATTAATGGATATTTTAATAAACATAATTTATCGTTGCTGTTATTATTATTTTCATATATTTAATTATAATTTCCCTATCTAGTAATGAGTACTTTTACTGATCGACAGAATTAATGTTATTATCGAGCTTATTTCCTAAATTTAAATACTTGCACAAAACAATTATGTTTTCTTGATTTCTATGCATTCGTGTTGACAGGAATTTAGGTAAGCTTGTTGGTTATAATTGGGAGTGGGTTTTTAAATTCTCAGAACTCGAATCCGAAACTTTTTGTAAGGCTTCGAAACATTCGAAACTCGAAACTCTCGAAACTTGAAGTGCTGATTCTGTTTTGTAAATAGAATATCAGGATTTTCAGAACTGAAGTCAACAAATTTTTTTAATAAATCTCTATTGACCATGGTTAAACAAGATACAAACAAAAATATAGCAATATAGAAATTCTCGAGCCACGCTGGGAACGATTCTTTTATAATTAATTTTATAATTTTTTAACCGACTTCAAAAAGGAGGACGTTATGGGTTCGACCCGTATTTTTTTTTACGTTTATCCCCGCATAACTCCTCAGCATATAGACCGATTTTGATAATCTTTTTTTATTCGAAAGAGGACGATGCCCCGGTGATCTAATCCTACACTGCATCAATATTGGCCCGATATTTTGCCAGTTCTGGTTAATAATAAAGACTATTGTCACCTCATTATTATTATTTTATGTACGTACGTGCAGTTCCTCAGCATGTTAGTATCAATATATATAAAATTAAAAAGGCAAAAATAAAAAAATTTAAAAACATTAAAACCGACTTCAAAAAAATAAATGTACTAAAAAATCACAAATAATTTTTTCCCTTATTTAATCTACGACTCTCATATTTTTCAAGTCGACGCCTCATCATTTGTAGTGCGCAAATCTGGCGCCGACATAAAAAATATGAGAGTCGTAGATAAAATAAGGGAAAAAATTATATTTTACTTTTTAGTGTAATTTTATTTTTTTGAAGTCGGTTTGACTTTTTTTAAAAATTTTATCTGGGTTTCGAGAGTTTCGACGCTTCGAGAAACCCATACCTAGTTACAATCAGTCTGAAGAATAATATCTATTTGCATACAGAGGCTGTTTTGTTATCATGATGTATATGTTATGAGAGGTAGGGTTTTATATGCTAATAAAGTGAAAGAATATTCATTAATATTGAATAATTCTTCCTTCATGCTAATTCTAAGAGCAACAACAATAAACGCCGTAAAAGTCTGTTATTTTGATGTAAAAAGGAATATTAAGACTTGATGTGTATTCTGAAGATATAAAAAATAAAAATAGACAAACTTCTTAGCAATAAATCTATGGATATTCCAAAGATATATTTCTTAAATATTAGAATTGGGACCACAGTGAAATATTTTATAAAAGCAATCTTATGCATAACTGAATATGTTATTTCTGATTTTTCAAGAACTTGCATATTAATCAACTGTATGCTTTCTTGTTGCAGATCCAGACTGTGTTATGCTGGAAATAAAATAACTACACAAAATGTTGACAGTGATGTGTCCAAACTGTCGCCACCGGTTTCCAGCTCCAGGTTGTTGCGAGTCCCAAAACATGGAAAAGGATAACACATTAATTCATCCAAAAAACTGTTACTACGGTGGCCTTCTGGTTCCTAAAGGATATACTAGTGGCGGTGGCTGTTTTATAAATGCTCCGACTATTATCCATAGCCAACCTATTATCAATTCATTTAACTATCCACCAACGGCGGTTGATTTGGAAAAGCCAAGAATTGATAAGCGAAAGGAAAGTTTCCTACAAAGATCTGAGAAAGATGCACAAATACTTGGATTTCCAATAATCAACGAGGGAATTGAAAAAAATCAAAGTTCCGGCTGTCAAATTACAACAAGCTGTGATTTAACTGGAGGAAGCGTAACAATAACAACACCAAGTATACAATCCGGAGGCTATTTAATTCAAAGTACAGATTCTGGGGTCCTCATGCAGACACCGCACATGGAAATCCGTCCAAAACTCTCTGGCGGAGGGTGTTTTATGCAAAAGCCATTATCTACCGAAAGTCAAGAAGCTTCGATCATGCTGTCAGAATCTAAAAATCGTGAAGAAACTATGGATCACACCGGAAGAATGTTCTCGCTACCTCCAAGTGGGTGTCAAGAGCTGCCAGGGACTCGTAGAAATATTTTATTGCAGAAGGCAGATGGGAAGACTTCAGTGGAGAACCTCACAGGAGGGAACTGCGAGGAGAAGTCAGTTCTTTCAAGTTTTCAGGTTAATAGTGTGCCAGTGATGCAGTTCCAACCAGACAAAAGTTCCCAGAAATGCGAGCAAGAATCGAAGCAAGGAAGAGATTTCAATTGCTGTTGCGGTCATGTCCAGAATCTATACCAAGTCAAGTCGAATAGCCCTCCTCCAGTGTCTGAGAATCGTAATTCCACGCTTTTGGATCCCAACCCAGGCGTTCAGATCCAAGTAAATGCAACTGTACAACTTCCGGCAAGTTTAGGACAGTGTACAGTGAACATAACTGCAACTACAAATCCCCCGACTTCCTTATCGGGCACAACTTCTAGAACTAGGAACAATTTTAATGGCGGGGGTTTGGTGCAGGAAAACGAGGCTCAGAACAATGAAGAGAACTTCGAAGAAAGAAGAGACAGGACCCCAACTACACCAGTCTCATGGTTAATGCCTTGTCCCTGGAGTTTCGACAATTACATGATAGATAGAGACGCAGCCAGGCTCTGCGAAGTTAAAAGACTTCTACAGACTTGTGGTTGGTACCACGAAGGCCTTAGTTGGCAGCAAAGTGAAAATTTATTGAAAAATGCCGCGGTTGGACGGTGGTTGATGAGGGACAGTTCAGACAGCAGATACACGTTTGCTGTGTCCGTGCAAACTGCTAGGGGACCTACCTCCGTCAGAGTTCACTATTTCGTTGGGCAGTTTCGATTCGATGCTGAGCCTAGACTTGCTTTTGCGATTCCACTTTTCGATTGCCCGATTAAAATGCTAGAATACTATGTAGATTATTCGAAAAGCGTTGATGAACACAGGAAGGAGGTTTGGGTCGATTATAGCGGACAACTTTATAGCGAAATTTATTTGACAAAACCGTTAGTTAAGGAAGTTAGATCTCTTAGTCATTTGGCCCGGCTTGTTGTGAACAGGTGCAAACTACCCACTGAACACTTGCCGCCATTAATTAAAAAATACCTTGCGGAATACCCATACGCTCTTTGAAGAAATGATATTTAACGATTTCGCTTCTGATTTCTGGGGTCTTTCCTATCGACTTTTAGAAAGCTTTAAAATTTGATCAACGAATGAATTTATTTATAATTTATGCGTAGCGACATGATTTATAAAAACTCAATAGTTTAGGTACCTAAAAGTACAATTACCATTATAGTTTGTTTTAATTAGTAGGAATGAATAACATAATTCAAATATGAATATTTAAATCGACTCCAAACTATATTGGAAAATAATGGAGATTTGTTGGCTCTGTTGTTGACTCTAGAAATCAGAAATGTCCAAGAATATCTTTATTTTTATACGTTCCAGAATAACCTGTATCAGAATTTGTATTTGCAGTTAATGTGAAATACACAATGTAACTAGCGAATTTTTTAAAGCTACACTTTCGTAGGTTTTGTGAACAATTGAGAACGGTTTACGATATTTCGTTGAAAGGGTATCTAACATTCGATTGTTGGCACAAACGGCGATTTTAAAAGATGAGCGAAAGTGTGTAATTTTTTTCGTAGTCAGCAAAGCATAATATTAAAAGATTGACTATTCGACCGAGTTTCTTTGTCACGTGAAATTTTTTCGAAGAGCCAGGGTACCATTTACATATCCTGCTCGGACCAATTAATCTCTTAGACGATTTTTACTAACGATTACCGGAAATGCCCGGTTAAAATTTTTCATTATATTTAAAATATTCCTCGATCTTGATCGTTTTAGTCTCTTCGGTTGTATAAATATTTTTATCGTAAACTTTTGAAATCCAAATTTCTAATGTTAGAAATATTTAGAGAACAGATGAAATAGATACGTTCAATACTATATTCGTAACGTAAGAGTTTAAAAACATTAGGGATGCGTTATGGATGTCTCAAATAACGCCGAATTGATTAGTAAAAATGAATATCTTTTCATAGAACTCGGTCGTTTCTGATATTTTTTCGAGCAATGGTTAGCAACGTTACGCTCAAAGTTGTGAATCATTGCTCCAAACTGAAACTGTTTAGTAACAGTATGAATGATATTAAATCGGCTTCAATGAAGGAATGAGGCAGTATTAGAATTTAAAGCGTCGATTTAACTCTTCGTTTCCTAATAAAAGTGAGATGAGTGTTGTGAAGCAAATAGACTTTTAAAAATCAATGCGTATAATGAACTTGTGTAATAATCGCTCGAGGGTGAAAAACTTCGGAGTGAAAATTTGTATAATTTCTGACGATACACTTAGACAATTTGCGATTTACAAAGCGTTTTCTGTATCTAATAACTCAAAATTCGATTCGTTGGAAACATTTAATACAGAAGAAGTGCTAAATGTATATTAGAAATGATGTAAAGTAACATAAATTTATTAATATTTAGTAATATTTGATTAGATACGGAAACGAATGTTTCATGATTGTATCGTATCAAAGAAGATTTTCGTGTACATAATTTCATATTAAATAAAGTGACGACGTTCGAAATGAAGAGTTAAACCTTGCAGAAGAATTGAACGCTAAATTAATTTAATTGTTGTGTTTATCAGTGAGTTTCTTCAAATGTGTGTTGCGCGTGCGTGCTTGTATGCGTGTAAATGCAAACTTCAGATGTATGTACGTAAAGGGAACGTTTGTATGCGTATACGTAGAAGTAAGAAATGCGATCGAGACGTCGATCATTGCGCAAAACCACGATTGATATATTTTTCTAAGCAAGTACCGGCGACCTTTTCAAAGCAAACTCGATTTTTCTAATAGGAAATATTATATACAGGGTGTTTCAAGGACTGTGCCTTTAGATAGAAAATTATTCAACGGGATTGCATCATTTGAAATTTTTCCTGTATCAATCACGATGCTGCAGTTTCCTGTAGGATTAATTGCTTTCTGACGGAGACACCCCGTGTAAATTAATGTAGGATTGTTCATTGTCTCTATATTAGAGATGACCTTTTTAAACTGTCGCTGTACCTACCCTTCGTAGACCACTTCTAGACGAGAATACTTAACACGAGAGGATTACCTTTTGTAGTAATTATCGTTCATACTTATTTTCGTACCTAGTAAAATTTTGAAATATAATGGCAAGTTCATTTGCAATTACATACGTAATTTAAAATTGATGCGTAGCAAATTTTCAATTCTTGGGTCGTCCGCATACCAATCCAGACACGAGGATTGTAGGCCGTATCGCAACTGAATGCTTGATGAAGCTATAAGCTCGTAACACGAAATGTATAACCATAAAATACGAACGGATAAATTTAACGACACCGTCGAAAGAAAATAGTGACCAGGCATTTAAATGTTACATTATCGCTCAAGCATTATCTTACACAGGCGTACTCATAATGCGACGCCGCGTGGACTTTATTGTCTGCGATGGTGTGTGGAAACCTGTAGTATTTATCAAGTATCAATTATTAATATTTGACGATTGACGAATAGGTGTTATAAACTTTTATGTTGCATCGCGAAGGGTTAGTTGATTTTTATTTTCCTAGGTCTAAAAGTCGAATCGAAGGCGTATGTTTGTCGTTGAAAACTGCCACTCAGCGAGTCCTACGATTTTATGTTTTGTATTGCGATGATTATAACGATGTATAGTGTGACAAGAGTTAAGTTATTAAATACTTATTTATTACCAGGAACCGTGGATGAAGTTTTATTCCTACTCCAAAGTTTTTAAACGCTAAATTCTTATAAAATCATATGCACAGGGTGTTAAAGAAGTGATGGCTACTCCTTACAGGTGTGAATCTACACCTCTGGATCAGTGGAGATTTGTAAAAAAAATTGCAGCAGAATTGTTTATAACATTGAAAATGGAAGTTAATTTTTTTTACATCAACATATTCTGCTCGCTGAAAAACGTGAAAAATGGTTTCATCAAATACATGGATCATTTCATCCATTAATAAAGTGGGCATCGTGTAGACTCTTAACAATTTAAAACATGAATTTTGAAGTATCTAAAAACATTAATTGATATAAACACAATACAAATCCAATATCGCTGCTTGGCATTGATAGTGGCATAACTCAAGAAATGTCAAAGATATTTTTTTTGCACAAACAAACTCCATAGGTATAGTGTTTTTAACCGACTTCAAAAAGAAAGAGGTTCTCAGTTCGATGTGTATGTATGTGTGTCAGTATGTATTATGTTTGCCCGCGAATTTCTCCGTAACTACTGAACCGATTTTCATGAAACTTATTGCATTTAGTTTAGCTTCAATCAACTTAGATCATGGAGGAAGAATTATTAAAATCAGTTAAGTAGTGTTTAAGTTACACAAAAAATAAGAAATCTGTTTCATTATTATTATTATTGAAATCTTCCGATTTTAGCAAATGGTTCTTTGTTTTACGAGCAGCACCTTTTGTAGGCCTGCCCATATTGTTTAAATTAAATGTAGTTTTACAACTTAATTAACTAAAAAGTAATCAAATATGAAAACTTTTAGAAAAAATTAAAACTGACTTTCAAAAAATAAAAATGCACTGAAAAGTAAAAAACAAGTTTTTCCATATTTAATCTATGACTCTAATACCGTATTCGAACGGTCGCACTGATGCGCTCTGAGTGCGAATTTTAGCCAATCGGAAGCGAAAAAGTTCGCACTCAGTGCGCGCCAGTGCTACCGTTCGAATACAGTGAATACACTATTAATTTGTTTAAGTCTGTGCCAGGTTTACACAGTGCAAATGATGAGGCGCTGGCATATAAAAATTGAAAGTCATAGATTAAATAAGGAAAAAAATTTTTTTTTACTTTTCGGTGCATTTTTATTTTTTTGAAGTCGGTTTTATTTTTTTTTAAATGTTTTTTTATCATGCATGCACGACTGCACATTTCTAGCTTTATTAGTTTGACACTAGGGAGCAGATGTGTCGTTAACAAGTTCGCTATATAGTTTCAACACTAACTCCATTGCAGTTATTTTCTGCAGCTGTAAGTGGAAGGTATTCGTTTTCTCGAATTGTGGCATAAGTATTCATTTTATATTGCATATATTCATTGCTTTCAATAATATTGTGACTTGTGAAATGTTCTATTATTTTCATTGCAATTCTATATTTTGTTGCAAAAAAATGATGCTTTATATTGTTTCAATATGGGTTAGAGCGTGAAAATTTAGAATTACATTTTCTCGAACAGCGGCGCATTTCAAAGGAGAGTGTAAAATATAGGGTTGGCTATGGTTAATTTGATATACTGTTGAATTTCTTGGCGAATATGCTATCTGTGATCCTTAATCTGGGTAGATGCAAAAGTAGAGTCAATTTAAACAAATTATATGATCAACATTCAAATATTAGACAAATGCCAATATTAAACTGCTTTTCCTGTAAAGTTTTCATTCTTTGAGTTATGTCACTGTCAATGCCAAGCAGCGATTTCACGCAGAAAAAGCGAGAAGACGACAATGACCTCAATCTATAGCGAAATTTCGTTATATTTCGTTCTAAAAAGTAGGATCAGAAAGTTATAAAATTGTATTTCCGTTTGTATTATAATTTATTTTCTACAGGGCCGGCCACGGGGGGGTGCAGCGAGTGTGAGGCACGTGGGCTGTATAGGGGCCTTCAAAAAAGGACAATTGAAAAAAGGGAAAATAAAAAATGGGAACGAAAATTTATTTGATTAAAATTAATTTAATTTTATAAACCAACTTGAATTTTTTACACTCTAAACACAGAACTGGAAATACTACGGTCTGGAATACGGATTAGAATATAATTTCTAATATAATAATATAATAATTTAATATTATTAATGATGTGTTAAGAAGAAAGCCGTATTTAAGTAGGTTAATGTTTATTTCTTTATTCCGTTTTTTATTTTATTTTCTTTAATATTGTTATTATTATCCTTTTTTACTGTCGAGAAATTGTTTGGGGCCCCAAAATATCTGTTGCATCCGGGCTCCTTTATAGAGAAGGCCGGCCCTGACCTTTAAGTAAATAGAAATTACGCTTGCAGTGGACGTGGCCGTGGCGTATCCTTGCACGGTTTGAATTGGTTCAAGTGTTCCTAAACGCACTGAAATTTCGATCGCTTCGAACCTGAATTTAAAAGCAGTATAGTACTCAAAAGCGTTCAGTAATTTAATCGAGTGGCCAATTATTTAGTAATTTATCGTGTCTACCGTGTGACACTACAATTTAGCGGAGTGGTTGAGAAAAATAATTGTAAATTACTAAATTACTTGTCACTCGACTAAATTACTGAATGTGTCTGAATCAGCCTCAAGAGTGAATATATATTATGAATAAGTACGATTATTCCCTTACAACCATTTCAAGAAACGTGTGTTCTTGTTCCCGTCGCCTTTAATCCGAGTGCGTTTCAGAACACATTCCACATCGTTACGCAAAATTCTCGTTTCGTTTCTCATGGCTCCTTCAGTAGCAATCTCCGATAACGTCGGTGATGACGGACGATGGTATGACGCCAAACAATCACAAATATCTGTCATAAAACTTATTCCACAGAAAGGAAATTCAATGGCAACGTTATAAGGTTGATTCAACGAGCGAAATTATCAAAATAGGGGACGGAAATCAAAAAGGATCAGCAATGTTCAGCAACATATTTTCGAATTTGTCGGAACTAGTAAACACTCGCGAGGACGCACTTCGACTTATTATTTCCATTTTACTTGGTAATTAAAATATTTTGAAAGGCATCGTTACACTTCTTCGCCTCATCATTTCCACAACTTCCATTGTATTCAAAGAATTAATGATCTGTATACATTAACCTATAACCTCGATCCATTTGCTTTGCTTAATCATCGATTGTATAATCAGTGTTCTTTTCGATGTATTTGTCACCTACATACCTATTGTTCTTGTATCTTCCGATCTTAAGGTTCGCCTAATTTAAAAATTCTAAAGCCCAGAACAGAACTTGTCGTTACGGCTTCAAAATGTTTGGGGTAAGGTTAACCATTGCACATGCGTACAGGAAACTTTAATCCCTCCGTGTAAATCGTAGAATAATAATAATGTTGGCAATGCTAATGGGAATTCATATTCGCATGCCATTTAAATCTCCGAACAAATTATAGTAATCATCGAAACGGAAATGTTGAATAAATATTTATAAACGCTGGTTCGATTTAGAGTTGTACGAGTAAACGTAACATTTTCCAAAATAACTAACTAAAAACACAATTAACACGAATGATTCGTATGGTATAATTAACAACCTCGACGAATTGCACAGTAATAATAATGCGTTTATTGCAATTAATTATTCTCACTGCTGGTGGAGTCAATGGAACGTATTAAAATGCACATTTTATATTAAGTACTGTTGATGCTTAATTCATTCGCGTATTATTACGTGATAAATAACACAAATTATTATACGAATACAAATATTGCACATTTTTTAATTTTTTCTCCTGTGTAAGTTTCATTTCTTCCCTCAATCTACGATAATTATCTTACATTTTTCTGGGTTAGATATAATAATATTCACGATTGTAAGAAATAATAATGATAACAGTAACAAAATTGTCTTTGTCCTTGTTCTCGCTTTGTTGGGAGTGTGGCGGAGATGATAAGCATTTTAATAATGATGGCGATTAGGGCGCGCTAGTATTTGTCTTGAATTCTTATCCACCTATAACCCAGGCTTTGTTTGTTTTTTTAGATGACCTTCGTGTTTGTGTATCACCAGCTTACGTTACATACACATGAAAACCTATTCGTATTCGTTTGCAAATTTCGTCTGTAAATATTATAATGCACTTAGAATAATTAATTACGTCAATATAAAAGAAGAACATTGCTATAACAATATTTATTTTCAATTCATGAAATAATAGTGATTTAGTTCGAATAGTTTTATTCGTAATGTTTTTGAAGTTCCATTATTCGTTGTTGTGATGAAACATTTCAAGGCACAAAAAGCATTAATGCGAAAGTAAAGAGATAGCAAAGAAGTTAAGTAGCACCAATCCTTATCGTCCAAAGTGCATATGAAACGACACCTCTGATAAAAGAATATCTCCGCGTGATACGTTTTTCACTGCTATTTACATGTATGTAGCACGTTTTGATCAAATATATAGCTAACATAAATATAATTGAACTTTCAGGATTACCCATCGCCCTTCTTCACAGGTATACACTATATGGAAAAAAGCCAGTTCGTCAGCATTTATTTTTCACAACCTGCGGCCTTTTAATTTGCTATTGGAATTACGGTAATTATTTCGTGTTCAGAAGTGGTTATTTTAAATATAGCTTTCGTAAGTGTCGTACCTCATTTACGGCATTGTCAATGCAACAGTGCGCTATTTAATGGAAAATAATGTGCCGAAATTTTTAGAAAGAATAATATTAAGTCATGACATATGAAATGTCCGCTTCAACGCTTTAAATTCTTTATCTAAATCATATCAAGACATTGTTTGCCTGCAGTGTATATAGTTTACATAAAATTGAATATCGATCTATGCTAAGAAAAACTTCGTGGATCTTGTGTTTGAAATAGCGTTGAAAGTTCTTCAGTATTCTCTTTGCAACGGTGCAATGAAAAGGTCAGTCTCCTTTATGACTGCAAACTTGGCCATTCTGCGGCAGTTAATGAACGTCGTTGGTTTTCTAATTTTTATTAATTGAATTATTTCATTTTTTATTCGTTTCCTTTATTTTATCTTATCGTACTGTGAACAATTGGAAGTATTCTATCAGAAATTGACAAAAAATTCGATAATGGTAAATAGGCAATGGTAAATACATGTTCCGCGAGTAGGGTTGCCAACCTTTTTTTCGGCAAAATATAGTACTATACGGCCAAATGTGATAAAAAATATAGTACATACGTTGTGAAAAATATAGTACTTTTCAGAGGAAAGTGGTACAAAATCAAACTACATTAAAACATCTTATTTTTAAACGTATATGTTTTGTGCATTTGTATTATTAATTAATTCCGTTTGATTGCATTGAAACTCCAAGTTAACGTATATAACGAGGTATTTTCTTATGAGAGACAGACTGGCACCGTTTCTCTCTTCTTGCCACTTCATACCTATTCAGTATAGACAAGATCCTCTCTGCTAAAGTTAAAATTCGCAAATTAAAGTTTTGATGTAGCCATAGAATTAAAAAATAAGTACACTTGTGGAATTTTATTGATGTATTAGAAATATAGTATTTTTACGTACTATATATTTTTCTAACAGTATATAGTACACTAGACAAAAATATAGTACAATATTATATATTATAATACGGTTTGGCAACCTTATCCGCGAGTAATATCAAAAAAGTTGAATGGATTAAAATACAAATTTGTATGCGATCCACTGTATTCCAATTAATTCGACACCTGGACAACTTTTTAAAGAATAAAACATTTCCAAACTTACAATTAGAGGTAGCAGAAAATGCGTTTTCCGATTTTGTAAAATCCAGGACAACAAAATTTTTTGCAAATGGTATTATCCATTTCATATATTACGACTTACGACTTAATATTTGTGCATAGGACCACATAGTACGATGGATCTATTGAGTATATTAATTCTTTTATTTGTTTCGTGACTTCAATCGTAATAAAGAAATTAATACATCGTTCTGGTAATTGTTTATTTATAAAAAATCTTGATTAATTTGTAATTAGATTTTGTTAAACTAATCACATAAATAATATTAAAAACATTTACAGGACTCAATACTCTACACTCAACAGCAACATTATGTATCACATATTTGATCTTGAGGCTCCTTGGCGGTACGGCTTTGTCGGTTGCTGCCACGTTTATCTTCACCATGTCCTATCTTCTGTACGGTATGACCAAATTCGTAACGCAGACTATAATACACTCGTCGCTCGATTTACGCGGTGAACTCATTTCCCGTAATTTTTTTACGATTTTGTTTTACAAAAAAAAAAGGTACGTACGTTGTAAAAACATTTATTTCACATATTTGCGCAAGAACACTTAATAATAATAACAATAACATTTATCAACGGGTACTATCCCTTTGGTACAGTCATAATGAAAGTTCAGAAAAATAAATTAAAATTTTATTCGTTATCGCTGCAAATACTGTACTCCGAAGGAGTCAACTTTTTTTTTTAATTGGTTCGAAGTTTTCATCCTCATCACTCGAAATATTTGGCACTTCTACTTTAGTTTCATTATCAGAGTGTCTCTTTCTGGATTATTCCTTTTCAAAATTGGCTTTCGGTGGCGGCGCCTGCGACATTCAGGGTTCGGATAGGAAGCTATACATATTTTCTGACCGCATAAAACTGGGATCGCTTACGAAAAGTACCGCGTAAACGGAAGGATTATTTACCACGTAAAAAAAGAACCGCATATAAAAAGTGTGCGTAAATCGAGGGATGAATGTACATATATTGTACATTGTGGATGACATTAGTGCTGCCATCTCTTTGGATTTCGCTTATGGCAGGGCTGCACAGGGAGCCTTTTCCAGCGCCTAGCTGCGAGCAACCAACCGTGCGTCGAGCTGTCCCGTTGCTAAGGGTAGAATTAGTGAGGAGAACTGCAGTAGTGTAGGTGCGGGCTCGTAGACGCGTAGCGTAAGTATATACATATGGCTGGATTACGTGCACAGATTTATTAGTTACGCAACTTTCTGTTTGTAAATATCACTAAGTGCAATGATGAGCACCAGATGCGTACTGCACATATGTATACATTCATATATCATGTTCTAGCTTTTATAAACGATATATATCGTTACTTAAAATTTTGTTTCCTTTGTGTCCGAGTTATTTATTTGTATAGTATTAACTTTCTAATTATTTTATGTGTCGCTGAAAAGATAAGTATTATTAGCAATAAATGTTTTATTATCAGTAAAATCGAACCGTCAAGTCATACGAAATGCCGACAGTAGCAAATGTTTTGGAAATTTCATGACCCCACCGAATTATAGGGTAAGTTCGGTAGAGTTCGACCACCGGGAGAGTCCGGCCAGTGTTGATATTTTAAGGCTGACGCAATATAGGGCACTGTGTGTCATTGACACAAAAGAAATGAAGGCGCTTGTTGTTTATCTCACGTTGACCATTGTCACAAATCCATATTTGAATTATAATATACAGTTAAGACTTTATGCGAGGCCAAGTTACAGTGGTGGTGATATTTGAAAAACAGGTAAGATTATTTACACTCCTCCGATATTGGGGATATAATATGCATATAACTACAGTGTAACACCAACAATACGTATGTATTCGTTTTTAATTTTTTTTGATACGGTGGTCGATCGCTCCCTCGATTACCCGTAGTGGGTGAACGGTCTAACCCCGACATGCGGGTGAGACCGACCAGTTGCAATGCCAATGTTTTTCGTTGAAAATGAAAATAAATATTTGAAATTATCGCACACTATAATTTATATATACTCTAAATTGCTTGGGCTTTGCTTTAATGTGCATAAAACGAAAAAAATGTGAAAAACAACGATGCTACAATTTCTTTTCCAAAAAGTGGTCGAACTCTCCCGGACTTACAATACAGGGTGATTTTCTCGGTGCGCCTGATCAAAGAGATGCCGCCTGGTCAACCGTGACGAGGTCAACCCTCCGTGGTGGCTCTCCTAATTTATGGATTTCGACCCTCGAAGGTGTAGGAGCGCCTATTAAGAAGTGAGAAATCTTCGAGTTCCGCATTTCTCATCAGATCTTTGCGAAAACGGCGCCAATCGATTCCCTATGTTTCGCCGATGAAACTGACACAAAGAACGACGTAATTCGGACGATAATGAAGGAAATTACATGAAAAATTGATATGCATAATTTTAAGCTGACCTCGTTAAAAATAGTCAGATTTACATGAAATTTGGTACGATTTTCATCGGAAAAGCATAAGGAATCCATCGGTGTCACTTTCATATCGGTATGATAAAGAATAAAGAATTATTTTATTTCTGAAACAGGTATGAATCCTCGGCCAACCAACGGGTAATTGCAGGCGGTCGACCACGATTTGCCGGGGTTGGCCGAGGATTCGTACCTGTTTCAGAAATAAAATAATACTTTATTCTTTATCGGATCGATATGAAAGTGACACCGATGGATTCCTTATGCTTTTCCGATGAAAATCATACCAAATTTCATGTAAATCTGACTATTTTTAACGAAGTCAGCTTGAAATTATGCATATCAATTTTTCATGTAATTTCCTTCATTATCGTCCGAATTACGTCATTCTTGGTGTCAGTTTCATCGGCGAAACATAGGGAATCGATTGGCGTCGTTTTCGCAAAAATCTGATGAGAAATGCGGAACTCGAAGATTTCTCACTTCTTAATAGGCGCTCCAACAACTTCGAGAGTCGAAATCCATAAATTAGGAGAGGCACCACGAAGGGTTGACCTCGTCACGGTTGATCAGGCGGCATCTCTTTGATCAGGCGCACCGAGAAAATCACCCTGTATTACGGGACCTGCTTTGCACTGAGGTCCCAGAAGGAACCCAGCCATATACATATACTTGCGCTACGCGCCTTCGAGTCCGCACCTACACTACTGCAGTTCTCCTCACTGATTCTACCCTTAGCAACGGGACAGCTCGACGCACGGCTGGTTGGTCGTCGCTAGGCGATGAAAAAGGCTCCCTGTGCAGCCCTGTTATAGATGGTTGTAAGCTTAAGAGCCTCTGTACTAGAACCATTCACAAGCCAAGTTTTTGCCGGATTTAAAGTTCTTTTAACCGCTGGAGCGTGTTTGCGGTTCACTTATATTGAGTATATACCCAATCATTACACGGAAACGATGCAATTACAACGTTTATGTGTGGTAATACAGGTAGAGCGAATGGGAGCCTTACAAACCCGCGATGCGCGTGCAAATTTTATGTAAATTAGTGCAATAAAAGTGAATAACGACAAAGATATTGCTAATTGCGTACTAATACTAGTTTTTATTGCTGGCAGGATATTACACGACAGGTACGACGGATTACGATATAAAATGGACTATGCCGCAATGTGTGCTAACTATGCGATTAATTGGCCTCGCGTTCAATTTATGGGATGGCAAGAAGAGTGAAGTATGTGAAGTAAAAGGAGTATTATGCATATATGAAAATAACTACTAATTCAACAGATACACGAGCAAAAGGCCGCAAAGCGAAATATACAGGGTATCTCTAAACGGTAGGGGATACAAGAAAATGGGAGAAGAGTTTCATTCATCATTATTTACGTGGCTTGGAACGAGTTAGCGAATGGATGTACGCGATTATTCTACTTTTTATTTTTTATTATTCTCATTGCACTAAAAGAAGGCTAACACTTTATTTAAAAACGTAAAGTGACTCTCAGATGACCTTCAAGTAATTAGAAATGGATTTTTTTCTATCAGATTCTACATAAAAAATGATGAAGAAAAATCTTCTTGCATTTTCTGGTATTTCATATTGTTTACCAATTATTTGGCATGCCATTTTTCTAGAGACAGCCTGTATAATAGTTATGAAATAGAATATAAAATGTAATAACTAAAAAAGATGAATAGAAAACGGAGGGAATTGAATGGCGACACTATTGTTCCAGGCGCAATTGTCCGTAATGCAGAAGCAATTGGCCTTGAAACAGAAACCAACATTTTTTGAGATTGCGGCATTCATGTATTTTCCGGGATCATTTCTTGTTGGCCCACAGTTTAGTATGAAAAGGTACTTAGACTACGTAAATGGACAACTTATAAATGACGTAAGTTCTATTAACGTGTTAATAGTGATAGAAGAAAATGGTAAAAAATAAGTCTACAAATACGAAACGTAACTTTTAGTTTCGAGTTGATTGACAATTGGTAAAAATGACTACTACTACACAGAGTTGGGCATTAACTAAATAAAAAATTATTTAAATAACGGATCGAATTAACGTTACTTTAACTTTAGATTATTCGACACATGACGAATCATTTTTTTAAACTGTTATTCGTTATTCGAAACTTTCATGTAAATAAAAATTTTGCCCATCTCTGCAGTACTACATCAACGATGCTCTACGCGGTTGAAATGTAATGCGACGAGAAATACCATTAATTTTTCTTTCACATTTTCAGAAGTCTGAGAGGCGTGCGGGCAACGTTGAATTACCAGATTGTCTCGTTCCTGGTATTTCCCGGATGTGTCTTGGATTTCTATACATGCTGTTCTATAAACTAGGAACTCACTACTTGCCAGTCGAATATCTGTTCAGTTTAAATTTCCAGAAACATTCCTTCTTAATGCGTCTTGTTGTGATTGGCTTCTGGGGTCATGTAAATCTTTACAAATACATTTGTTGCTGGCTTCTCACTGAAGGGGTAAGAAGAGAATATTCTACAATGTGGTTCACTTGATTTGCTGGCTTTAAATAACGTAAATTGTTTAAATAAAACTGGCGTTGTGTCATCCGGTATATCAGAAACAGAATTAGTTTCTTACTGTATTTTACAAGTTCTTTAAGATCGCAATGTTAAGGGATCATTCTGGTAATCACGCCACAAAATTCAGGTTTTTTTTTTCCTCAGTGAATGCAAATGAATAATTTCAAACTTTTTTTCATTTATTAGGTTACTTATAATGTATACGGAACAATTTTTTAAATACACTTTTAATTGTGTTTTTCAATGTTATCTGGAGTTGAAAGTCGCGCCTTTGAAAATACGGCGGAAGTGATTTCAGCTCAGAGATTCATCTGAAACAAAAAACCAAACTGATTCTTAATCATTATGAGTGCCGCTATCGCAGGTGCCAGAATTAGCCACGTAAGTCAAAATTTAACAAAATTGCGCGCATTCAAACTTCAAGTAAAAATGGAAAATTTTGATACTTGAAGTTTGAATGCGCGCAATTTTGTTAAATTTAGACTTACGTGGCTAATTCTGGCACCTGCGATAGCGGTACTCATAATGATTAAGAATCAGTTTGGTTTTTTGTTTCAGATGAGTCTGTGAGTTGAAATCACTCCCGCCGTATTTTCAAAGGCGTGACTTTCAACTCCAGATAACATTGAAAAACACGATTAAAAGTGTATTTAAAAAATTGTTCCGTATACAATATAAGTAACCTAATAAATGAAAAAAAAGTTTGACATTGTTATTCATTGCATTCACTGAGGAAAAAAAACCTGAATTTTGCGGCATGATTGCCAGAATGATCCCTTAAATGAATAATGATGTACATATGTTTTCGATTTAATTAGGAGGTAATTACGTTTTAAAAATTTACTCGATGCTAATATTGGTCTTTATTCGTAATTGATGTCTACATTCTTTATTTGATGCTATAACAAGCGATTTTATTTTAGGTCTGCACGAGTTTTGGTTTGAGTTATACTGGTAAAGATGAGAAGGGTCGGTCTCTTTGGGATGGTTGTGAGAACGTACATCTGATAACATTTGAATCAGCGAGTCGATTTAATGATTATATTCTCTCATTTAACATAAATACCAATCAGTGGTGTGCTGAAAATATTTACAAAAGATTAAGATTTTTGGGATCAAAATTGTATAGCCAGTTCGGGACATTGCTATTCCTAGCAGTATGGCATGGATTCCATTCGGGATATTACGTATGCTTCTTACTCGAGTTTATGATTATGTATGCTGAGAAAGATGTAAGTTTTACTTTAATTAAATATTTATACATTGATCTCACACTGTGTCCAAATATTAACGAATAAACGGATCGAAAAATTAATTAGATAGTTAATGGAACAAATAGTCTGATTTCTTTAAACGTTGACTTCAAATCGAATCGTTGTGTTAAATAATAAAAACTTTCTTACATTTTGTTTGGAAGATTTATCTTATAAATTATTAGCTCAGCTCTTTACCAAACATATTATGTGCATTCATTTTGAATAAGTAATCAACTAATCGATTAATTATTTAAATCAGTGGACACACTAAATGTTCCTCGCTAAATCATATTAATAATGAGTTTCTTTGTTTTGTAAATACATAGTCTATTTAGCCAAATCAATTAGCATCGATATCAGAGAAATCAATTTATTCTCCTTTTTCAGATAACCGAAATGCTTGAGAGGCATAAAAAATTGCAGAACTTAATAAAAGCTCGTATCGAACTTCAGATTCTCTCCTGGATCTTTGCGAAAGTCTACACATTTGTTTTCATGGGGTATTCCCTTGTCCCCTTTATTTTGTTATCGTATCCTCGTTACCATTACGTTTATTCTTCCGTTTACTATTGTGGTCACGTGATTTATTCATGTTACCCGCTTGTTTCTATACTAATCAAGAGATATCTTAATGAAAGGCGCCCCCGAAATTTAAATAGATAAACGAACTTGTAAGTGTTAACATTTTTTTAAGTGATCATATGTAACATTTCTATCTTCAATCGTTTCAGAGGATGAATTTAGGAATCTTCTTGGGGGGATGCAAGGTTCAAAAACAGTATTGGTTTAACTTTTCAAATACCAGAACCGCGAATAAATTGGGCATGTGTTTGAGAAAAAGAATTATATTTTAATATAGTCTGAGAGAAACAAACACTTGTTATCTTTGTACAGTTAGAAGAAACATTTTGCTCAATTCTTCTAGTTTATTCTTTAACCGGTTTTCGAAGAAGAGTATTTGGATTACCTTTTTTGGGTAACGTTTATAGCACAATCATTTTTTATACGACACATATTCGCGAGTATAAGCGCCACATAGAAGCAGCATAAATATTATTTGTGGAAATATTCATTTCAGAATATTAAAATGGCATTGCTTAAAGAGGCCCTAATTACTTAATTACCACAATGTTTAATTTTTAGAATATATTAGTGATTTAACATTGTGCAAATTCGAAATTGTTAAACAAAAGGGACATCTATTACGACTTACACGGGGGTGGTAACTAATAACACTTCCCTCGTACTTAATCGATAATTGAAACAAATTTTATCGTAAGTCTACACCATATCAACAAAAACGTTTAATCATTTATGATATGTTCAACGATACCTTTATTGTTTAAATTTAAGGAAGATGTTACTTAATATAGTTAGGAACCAAACTAATTTTTATAATGCTTCCAGAACAACCAACAGAATTCCCAGATATTTTCCTTTCAGAAAAACTCTGGAGGAATATATTTTTCTATGAAAAAAATGTTTTATCTTTAGATATAGTTGAAGATGTAGAAAGTGTAGAGAGACGATTGAAAACTGGGCAGAAGGTCGAGAAGGTGTCATAGTGGCTGTGCGAACTATAGTTATAATCAGCACGATCGTAAGAACTGAAAAATTGTACTTAAATTTGCGACATAAGTCTTTCATTTCGATTATGTAATAATAAAATTTGCGTGTGTTTGTAATAACACCACCGTACAAATTGTTCGATCAAGATTGATCAAGTATTTAAGATGTGACCCTATTTTTTCATACTGCATCCTTCAAATGTATTTATTCTTATAAAATCGTTTATAATATAGCTAACATGAAATTTGATTGTTTTCTTATTTCGCAGCGAATACAATGGGGTGTGTAAATAGGTCTTTCAAAGGCTTCTTAACCTCGCTGCGAGCCAGGACCTTTGGGCCCCAGTTGACAGCCGAGAGCAATAAAAGCGACGGGCCACATAGAATGTTCATGTTTTAGATAAGTTTTGATGAAAGTATTACCAATCGATTGCATACGTCTTCCCGATGAAAATGGCCTAAAAACTGATATAATTCGGACCATAATTAAGGATATTACGTGAGAAATTTATTTGCACCTTCATATTGATACGATGAAAAACAAAGAAATTCACATTCTGTAGAATCTAACCGGTAGGCGACCACGCGCGAGTCGGTCCGCTTTCGCCGGTTATTTGACCTTCTAGAATAAGAATAAAATGAATTTCCTCGAATAACCAGCTTCATATCTGGCGCCTTGAATTCAGATAAATCGGGTGACTTTTAGTCGAGTAAGGGAAAAGATGTAGTATCTTTATTTGAAAAGTTATTTCAATCATTTTTTATCTAGGTAATGCCCATCTTTGTTTCTAAGTAGTATATAGATAAAATGAAAGCTGTAAAAAATTATTCGAAACCCAAGATGAAAGGACTTTGAATAAACGAAGTATTTTCCGCCGTCGGAGGAATTCTCGTCGAATAAATTGCTTCATTTGTGCCCGCTTCGAATAAAGATAACCAGCTCGGGTGACTTTTATTCGATGACGGAAAAAGATGAAGTATCTTTATTTGAAAAGTTATTTCAATCATTATTTATCTAAATAATGCCCATCTCTGGTAATCAGTAAGAGTATCGATACCGTGGCATTATCGATAGGGATGAATCGATACAAGTAAATACGAGTATATACTCGATACTTTCGTTTCGATACAAAGTAATTTTAGTATCGATACCTAGGATTGCGAAACCAAGTAGGTATCGAAAAAAACTACTCGTATCGAATGGGGCGAGTATCGACATTCTACATGAAAGATGAAAGCAACCATAGATAAAATGGCCCGCCAGTCTTTCGGTTTCGCGGGCCATCTACACCTTCCCTAATAAACTGTTCTTTTCGACATCCTTTAAAATATATTTAATAATGAAATACATATATCGGTAACGGTTTCAATTCTCGATATCAAGTACTTTTAGCAGCACTGTATTCGGTTGCGATACCTTCTTGGTAGCAGAAAAAAGGAAGGGTATCCATCTTGATCTTTTGTATAGCTGAGATGAAGGAATGCCATGTAGTGGTGGATAACTATCGATGGTACTATTGATAGTTATCGATGGTTCTCACTATCGAAAACTATCGATGGCTTATTTCCACTATCGATAATTATCCTATTGAAAATCGTAGGTTAGTCAATTAAAAAATAATAACAGCTAAAATTCAGAATCCCAAATTTAATTTGTAATATTTATTATTACTTATTAATGCCCCAACTATCGGAAACTATCGATAGTGCCGACTATTAATTATAGTACAAAAAAATCATCGATTCTGTATATGAATAAAAAAGTATTTATTCATTGTGACTCGATACAAGTAGGTGTCGATACTTTTGTTTCGATACCGAGTAAGTACCCGATAATACTTTCAATCGATAAAAGTATCAATTGATCCCTAAAAGCGCACCTAAGACATTCTGCTTAAAATATTAAACGACCCAACTTTCGTCGGGTACAGAAAAAATTGTCTTATAGACTCATCAATTGCTCCCCTCCACGGAAATCTTTAGTAAAAGGCGAAAGATTTATACGTGAGTTGAAGGGAAACCAGAGTACCTATTCCACCGTTACACTAATAGTTATGCTACCTGGTGCTCGCTTTTAACAGCGAGAAATTTCTCCCTCTAGTGGGAATCTGTCGCATTAACCGACTACCCTAAGTAGTTTGATGGGTCTAGAAAAATCGATTTCTTTTTTTTTGCATTTTCTTATAGTTTTTGATCCCCAAAATGTAGCTGCAGAATACTGCAGCGAAATTCGTAAAATTGCGAGAGTTATAGAGGTGCAAAGGTCGCGCCTCTCGTACAGCACTATTGTCGGTAAAAACTTTAAATGCGTTTTTCTCAAAACGACATTTCTTAAAACGGGCGCAATGATTTCTCAGGAACTACTTAACGGATGCGGTAGCGGTTTCGCGTACGTGTTCAACATATGACTGGCTATGATCGGTGCATACAGCTTTGTTTTTGTTAAAAATTAAAAATGTTTTAAGGCCAAACGAGGCAAAAATTTTCTGTAACTATCAGTCTTTTTTGTTTCAACAGCCATCATCGTGTCAATTTTTTATTTTTTGGTATGGCTCAGGTACCGATCATAGTCAAACTATAGTTACTTTGAAAGATGAAAATAAGCTTTCCTTTTTTAATTTTCGGTGACGAGGACAGCTGCTACGAGTGCGTCTGACAAATAATAGGATATTACGTCAAAATTTGTTTGCAGAATTGAAAGCCCGTTTCGTTAAAAATAGTCCCATTTAAATTATTTTCTGTCCAATTAGTCGGGACAATGCCAGGAATCCATTGGTGTCACTTTCATAATGATACGATGAAAAATTAAGAAATTCAGATGAAGAATCGGTGGCACATTGCCGAGCAACGGCGATGTTATACTACAAAAATATATGTAGTATATAAAAAAATGGATTTTCTAAAAAATTTTAATCGGAAGGTCCCCTTGCATTTCCTAAAACCGAGTTAAAGGAATTATATAAATCTTTAAAAGAATATTAATAATAATATAAGAATATCAAGAAAAAAGTATAAGTGCCAAAAATCAAATTCTATACTATAGTAGATCATATTCCAATAAAATTGTTTTTTTAATTTTGCCACTTACAGTGTTTTCTACAAGGACTCTTCAATTTTGCATCTATTATTTTTACAATTGTTTACCGATCCAAAGATTTAGAATCCCACTGTGGTGTTCTTAGCACCAAAATTGTATAGATCCCGTTCGTTTTACGCACACGGAAAATTAGTCAGCGTTGTTACTCAACCGATAATGTTAAATTTCGTTGTCATAGAAGCCTACAAGGGCATCCCTTACATCAATTAAGGGCATCCCTTACATCAATTAAGGGCATCCCTTACATTAATTAAGGGCATCCCTTACATCACTTAAGTCCAACCAGATGCAAATGTTGCGTGCTGCAGAAATCAGGAAACAAGAAAATTTTACAAAAGTACAAATACTTTTATTAAAATATACACACATTATGTTACAATTATATTCACTTGCGTCGATTAGGATACGGGAAACATCACTTTGCTACACTTCCTGGTAATTATGTGTATATGATCCTATATGATCATAAACATTAAAATATCAAAAAGAAGTTTCATTTATAGTGTTTTACACGTCCAATAAAGGCATTAGGCGATGTTATGATTCAAGTAGTGTAAAGTAAATTTCGTAACCGAATACGTAATTTTAATTTCATCTTGCAAATGTTGGTGGTTAATATCGAAAGATATTTTCAGTCAGAAATCTAAGAGGAATTAGAAGGATAAATAGAGTGTCTTACGCTAGTCGCGAAATCTACATAGTTCAATAGCATTAATCTACATCACGTGCAACGTAGATCGGTATTTTCGAAATTTCATGAACGGTGAGCAACTATCCCGAGCAAAATCCCTAGAGATCCAGTTGTTCCAAGTATTGCGTTCCCAGGAAACATTTTTAGACGCAACGGAATTATTTAATAAGGACCCCAGAACTTGTTAGCGGAGGACCATAGCTATCCGGAGCTGTTGATTGTGGAGGAGGTCCGTATTCTGCACTCTGTACTTCTTTCTGTAAAACAAAAAAAAAAAGCGTTAGGCAGGAATAGATACTTTCTTCCCTTTACCCGTTATATTATGAGTGTACATGTATCTATGCAATTCGACAATTTAGGTGAAACGATTCGTCGAACTCTTATTTTCGACGTTTGAATTTTTTCGCGGCACCCTCTAGAATAGTTCCAATTAATAAAAAAAATCTGTGTTAGGTTTGAGCCCGACTTGGATAAGGGGAAAAGGATAATGGGAAACGGATCCCCTGGGCCCTTGAATATTTAAATAATTACTTAGAAGTGCATACAGTCGATTTTATTTAACTATCCTCATACTATAATCTATCCTTTAACTATAATCAATAACTTTATTGATTACATAAAAAAATATGTCAAATAAAAGTTGTAGATCTACACAAGGAGCCCCTTTTATATGCCCTTACTTTTTCATTACGATAAACGGTTAAAAAAAATAATAATAAAAAATAAAAAAATAAAAAAATAAAAAAAAATATTGAACAAATATTTTTTTTATATTTTGAAAATTTAAATGCATCTGAAACATTTCTGAAAAATGTGTACTATATATTTCCAAACCTTCTATTCGAATTTCTCTTACCTGTGTCTTGTATCGAATGAAGTAGACTTCCGGTTTGCTAGGTTGCGTCGGTGCCTGGGTCGGCAGCACCACCTCCGGCGCTTCTTCCGGTTTCTTCACCAGCACGTAGATCAGCGTCTTCTCCTCGTCTTGCGGAGGCAATGGCGGCAGAACCGGGGCAGTCGGCGTCGGTGGCGTTGGCGCTTTTATGAACACGATCTTGTAATGTTTCTGCGGTGGCGCCACTGGAGGTATGTATTTGGGTGACTTGTATTCCGGCGCCTCTGGGGGTGGTACGTGAACGTAGACATGTTTGTGGACAACCGATTCCTGCTGGGGCGGTCCGTAACTGCCGGATGCGATTGAGATACCGCTATTAATAGTCGAGGGCGGATAGTACGAGCTCAAGGGTGCTTCCGGTGCTGGCTTCGAGTAGACTGCCGCGCAAGCTACTAGCAGTAGCGTGGTCTGGAAATGAATCAGTTAATCTCTTCGTTAGATTGCTCGAGGACGTAACAATGGGCTCAATAGTAGGGATGAGACTATTTGTCGAATTTTTCGGTATTCGAATATTCGAATAATTCAGTTGTTCAATTATTTGACGAATATGATTCAAATATCCAAGTATCCAAATACTATTAAAGTATTTAAGTATTTGAATACCATTTGAATATTTAAATACTCGAATACTATTCGAATACATTAGTTATTTTCACTAAATGTATTTCATCATATATTTTTAATAAAAAGCATGAAATACTTTATAGTAAAATTTTTTTTTTAAGAACAAGCTTTTATTAAAATGTACTGGAAGGGAACCAATAATTTTGATACCGGCCCAAATGACTGCCTGAGAAGAATTCCCTCATATGACTAAAAATAAACGCGTGAAAATATTGTATTGTCATCGGAACTACGTATGTGTGCAAATTTTCAAGCCGATCGGATATATTGAAGCGG
This sequence comes from Andrena bucephala, assembly GCA_947577245.1. Classification (NCBI taxonomy): domain Eukaryota; kingdom Metazoa; phylum Arthropoda; class Insecta; order Hymenoptera; family Andrenidae; genus Andrena; species Andrena bucephala. The sequence goes on from OX387715.1 coordinate 117,217,874, forward strand.
GTCATAATTAGCTTTCAAGATTTCACCTTGGACAAACTAACGAACTCACAACTGAAACTAAATAAAAGCTTGTAAAAAAATGAACTTAAAGAACTTGATTTATAATTCACACCATACTATTCGAATATTAAATTATTCGAATAGTCCCAGCCGTAATCGATAGTGATGGGATAGATATAAAAAAAAAGGCAAACTTTTTCTTAATCGAATAAAAAATATTGCAAATACAAGAATGGTAATTTTAATTTTATATATGGGGTTTAAATCCATTGTACTATTTTGCCATAGGGGTTGTCCTTAAATTACGTAAGGTCTTTTTGGGGGGGTGGAAGGGGTCGCGAATTGTTTACGTCTTCTTACAGGGGCGGGGGGGGGGGGGGGGGTGTTACGTGAGGGCGTTGATTTTTATCTGACCGAGCGGTCGAGTCGAATTTTCTCACGCAACGCTTAACAAATTTTAAAGAGATTTTTATAATTTTGACATAATCAGCCGTTTTGGGTACGGTTTTCGTCTACAACCCATACAGGTTGCCCAATCGGGATGTGGTATCTTGGCATAGACAGGTTCGAACAGAATGAGACGATATTTAAGTAAATATTACCATGTATTACAAATAAACAAAAGGAAATGTAAAAAGGTGGAACAGAAATGGGGATTTACATGGGTTTCGATACTATAAAGGATATAAACTTGAAATAGAATTTACCATGCATTACGAAATCAGTAGGGATATTTTAAAGGTGGTACAAAAATGGGGATTTACATGGATTTGCGATGCTAATACGATGTAAGCGATATTTCGAGGATTACGATTCGGTAGACAATAGTCAACCGTTAAACGATGTACGCTCGTTAGACGATAATTGATTGAGGGGGAATTCCACAACACACTATGGTTGGATCAATTATCGAGTGCAATTTTGGTTTCGACGCGTTGATTTTAGAAAATAGCAATTTAGTAACGTGTCAACGGTTGCTATCTTGAAGTGGAACAAAATTTTACGATACATAAATACCCTGAAGAAAATCCAATTTCAAACAAAATGCGATAAATACAATGCCAATTATAATATTGTTCGTTAAGTCACTCACCAATTCGGTACGAAGAGATTGTTAAAACTTTACAACGGCTTACTCTCTGGATGTTAATCTCTCTCTCACTCTCTCCCCCCCCCCCCCCCCTCTCTGTGTGTGTGGACCGGCCTGGAGCGGTGGACACCGACACAAGATGTTGTAACGGAGGATATGTCGCACAATACACTTTGATTAATGTTCGTGTTTAAAAATATAGCGGTGGTTAAATTGTTGGTTGAAATTATTATATAAAATAAGAATATATTGATTTAAAAAAAATAATTAGTATTGCAATGATCGAGTCTCTACGGGGACTGAGTCCTTCCACGTTCACTATCAGACAATGGAACTTCACCTCAACGACTATTTTATACAAAATAGGATTGTCCCTCGGACAGAACAACCGCGCACTATGCGACTTGTCAGTCGACTGTAACGGACGAACGCAGGGTAGGCCCGAGCACTTGGGACTTTGAACAAAGAGCGCCAAAATTGCTGACTCTGCACTTCGTACACACGGCCCAGCGCGTCGCTACTTCGGAACGTTCCCAGCCTCACAGGCCCGAGCTTCGAACTTATCGCATCCGGTGTTCTAAGAACGTCAACGACGTTAGAGGATTGAAATGCATTGGCGTAATGATTTAAAATTAATTCAATTCATAGATCATTGACAATTGATCGAGGGAGAATCCCGCAACACACTATGGTTAGATCAGATGTCAATGATGAGGTAACGGAAAATTTAACAGGGAAGAAAAATATAAAATGGCCTACTACAATGCTTAGGTTTCGGAATGCTTATCACATAGGGCGTTCTCGGAAAGCCGCACGGCGTCGACAATTTTGCGTGGAACAATATGCCGCGGCGTGACAGACTTCAAGCTGAGTTAAAATCGTAGCTATTGAGAGCTTTTACAGATAATTGACTATTGGTCGAGGGAGATTCCCATAACACGCAATGGTTGGATCAATTGTCGACATCTGTGAATTAATAGTGTAGGCAATGAATTTGAAAAAGTAACCGGCACGTAACAGGGGGGGTAGTCAGGTAGCGGTTTACGTAATATTTTTTAACCTAATTTTCAATAAATACAAATTCTATCATTAATGTTCCAGAAAAGTAGGTTTACTTTAAATTTCCCGAAACCGAGTTAAATGAATAATATAAATCATTAAAAGAATTTTAATAACTGAAAAAATTAAATGTAAAAAATATTACGTAAGGGGGTTTGGAATATCAAATCTTACGAATTCTTATACTGGGGGAGGGAGGGGGGAAGAATTCGCCCAAATTACTCTTACGTAATTTAAAGACGGCCCCATAATAAATTTTGTTTATCATGATTGGAATTTCATTAAAAAAGTGATTATAGGGAGGGTAATTTTGTGACCATTCTAATGATCTTTGATTACATTTAAATATAATTAATCGTTTAGAAATAAATCTTTCTAATATAATAAAAATAAATAAAATTGTTCTATTCAATGACATGATTGCTCCTATAGAAGATAATAAATTTCAACAGTAGTAAGCATCAGGATAATCTGAGTTGTGGGAAAAATGTTAAATTTACTCCAATGAATATCAAGTAGAATTGGGTTTTTAATAATTTATTATTTAATGTAAATCCAGTAATAATAGGAATTCAGTGAATAATTCTTGCAATAATTGAAATTACTGCACCTATAGAGAAAACATCATGGAAATCACCAACATTTCAGATGAAAACTTTCAAGTTTTCATTTTTCGCAAAAGAATTTGTTAGTTTTCTGTGTTGCAAAACTCGAATTTTTTCAAATAATTACCACATTCATATAGATTCAGAAAAAATCGTGTTTTGTTTCACATGCCTACGACAGCCAGAATCATGTTCACCAGTAATAAAAATTTTCTTCAAACACCTCTTAGTACTACCACTGTAACTTTGAACGAAATTATTATTATTGCATAAAAAAGATCGAGCACATTCTTCGAATGCTAATTAATAACCGTACCAATTCTGGAATTATAATATTCGATACTTTTCTTTTAAAAAATTCTTCCAAATTTGCCTGATTTTCAGAGCGTGAAACTAGGGAGATCCCTTAATATTTGCAGAATTGCAACCGGAAAAGTGGGAAGTTAGAGAAACCTGAAAGCGTAAAGAAGGTGGACAATTATTAAGGACATTATGTCTTGTTGCAGGTTGCGGCATATTGTTATATAAAAGTTATACAATTAATAATTTGGCAAATGAAAGTTGCGTAAAGAACAGCTATAATTAGATAACACCGGGGATTATTTATCTGCTTCATTTTATTCAGGAGAAAATGGGAAAATGTACCACGTCCACTTCCTTCACGCTTTCAGCTTTCTCTAGTCCCTTGCTCTCCCAGTTGCCATTTTTGCAATTGTTAATCCACAGATCACTTGATAATAATATGTAATTGTTGGATATTTGACGTTTATAGTGGCAGAACGCTTTATTCGGGAAATGCCGATTTTCGAACTTTGAGGGGCCGTTTCACCCCTCAAAATTGAGATTGGGTAAAATTAAAAAGATACGCGTCTCTTAGATGTTTGTGCTCGGCAACACCTTTCAAGGAGAATTTCTTGCGAGTATTCGATACGTAGGTCGGGAGATGAACCCACGCGAATCTGAAAGCGATTTGCGGTTTCTGTAAAGCAAATGATTTGCATGTTTGATTGGTCGTAAAAATTAGTCAGGCAGAGCTATTACTTGGACAGTTATAATCCACTACCAAGTGAATTTCTTTTGAAATTAATCTTCTGATTCGGATTCTACATTAATTTGAATAGTGGTTGCGCACTGGGTGACAAATATCGGATATTATTTATCGTAGAGGAATTTCAGTTTATCGTACAATAATAGTCTTGCGAGAATTTGATTTATGTCTTCTGAATACTAAAAAGCAATTAGTCACGATTTATCATGTGCGTGGAATCTAATGAATGGAAATGAATTCAGCACGAAGACCGAATAATTCTACGATTCACGGTCAAGCGCTACTCAAGACGTCTCAGCTGTCGAAAAGCAGAATTTAACGATTTACAGTTTTTCCTTTACTTAACGGTATAACTTTTCTTTTCGAAGATGCCCCTCCTATTTCTGAGAAAAGGAGAGAAAACAGAATGATTGCGGACAAAGGCAGAGCAATTAGGCGTCGCAGTAATTATTTCCAGCGGATAGATCTGAAAAAATAACTGACTGCTTTTACTTTTACTTTCGGGACCTGGCTTTCCCCTTTCGAGTTCTTTCGCTCCGTTCTTTCTTGCCTAGACTGCAGAGTTTGTAACGTTGCCTCTTGGCCGCCTTATTATCTGTTTATCGGTTAATTATTGATTGGATAACGTTCGTAATTAAGGAGAGCTCTCATGAAATTCAAATTTCCAAAGGAATCTTTTTATGAATTGAAATGAATATTTATACCGCGCTCCAACGGGGATGATAATGAGTGCAAATGCCATGGAAATACGTTAGAGTACGCGTTTTAATTAACACCTCTTAATTAACTTGCTATTTCTTCCATTACTTACTTACTTTACATTACTATTCGTTGTTCCAATAGTTGAGTACAATGAAAGTGAGAATACACGTTCCCGATTGTATACTTTACCAGGATTTATAAGCAAAGAATTGTTTTAAATAATTCAAATCAATCAACTTCTTCCGTAAATTGTGATATATGTCTAAATAGACTTTAAACTAACGTAGGTATTTAATTGGAAGATTATTAAGGGTAGGTTAAAAAAGAATATTACTTTTTTCAATATTAATTCGTATACAAAAATCAGAGGTAAGAATTCAAGCAAAACGTTACTCTCGACTTTTCATACATGGCCTGCAAGCAGGGGCGGTTTGAAGATTTGGCGCCCTTATGCCGCGTTTACATCAAGGCGAACACGAACAAAAACATTGTTCGCGAACGTTTTCATCTGTTCTTGCCGTGTCCACACCGCCGCAAATAGAACAACACGTTCACATACGATTCGTACACTGAGTTTTGATCATGTTTGCAGCGGTGTGGACACGGCAAGAACAGACGAAAACGTTCGCGAACAATGTTTTTGTTCGTGTTCGCCTTGGTGTGAACGCGACATTAGGCTAACAAGCGTCTGCCGCCCTTTCCGCGAAATATCATCAAATATTTTAATTTAAAACAGCCAAGACAATTTAAAAATTAATTCAACATGGTAACTCACATCTGAATCATTGCTACCTCGCTATATGCAAAAAAATGAATTTTATTGTTTTTAAAGTTTCAATTTCTTATGCTCCAAATTTGTCACCCTCCAAAATTTGCCACGCCCCAAAATTTGTCGTTCCCTATAATTTACCGGTCCCCAAAATTTAATGCTCCCCAAAATTTGTATCCCTCAAAAATTTGCCACACCACAAAATTAATCGCTCTCCAAAATTTGCCGCTCCTCAAAATTTGCCGCTACCCAAAATTTGCCGCTGTCCAAAATATGCCGCTCCCTAAAATTTGCCTCTTCCCAAAATATGCCGCTCCCCATATTTTGTCGCTCTCCAAAATATGCCTCCCCCCAAAATTTGCCGCTTCACAAAATTTTCCGCTCCCTAAAATTTGCCGCACCCCAAAGTTTGTCGCCCCCCAAAATTTGCAGCCTAAGTAGTTATTGTTAATCTATTCCAAATCCGCCCCTGCCTGTATGTCACTGGTGTTTAAAGATAAGGGACTAAACTTGTACATATCGCGTGTGTTTAAAAATGTACATCTTCGAATAATAAATACACAAGTTTAATGATTTACTACTGAAACTATTCTTATCGCCTTAATACTTTCTCACAGAAGTCGTTGATCCGAAAACAAGTGAATTTTAGCTGTTAATTGCATATTTCTATCTTCATACAATTTTTAATCGTTTAGTGTTGTATAATAAAAAAACGAATTTGGCTTATGTGAAAATAGTAAAGTTTTATACAAATTGAAGAGTTTTTTTTTAAGGTAAATCATGCAGGTATCCAAAATAGTTTTTATTCCATCCACAAAAAAGCATCGAAAAATCGGCAAAAAATTCAGAACTTCTTTACATTGGCCACTATTTTGTAACCACTGTCGATTAATCAATAATTAAAATCCATTTTGTGCGTGCACCCCTATGGGATACAATAATCCTATTTTTATCATTTTAGAACCACTTTGACGCCGAGAAGGGTTTCCGCAGTGTTCTCACCTCAGCATAAACATCGCGACTTAAATCCAGACATTTGTAATTATATTTTGGAAATATGCAAAATACAATTCTATACAGCAAGGAATAATAAATATTGAACAAAAAAAAAAAACGTAAAAATCCGTACAATAGTAAAAAAAGAAATTCATGAAAATAGGCCTCTTGTTCGACCGGCAAAGTAGAATGGACCTTTAACTCCTCAACCTATCTTTCGCAGCCGGAATCCGGGAGTGCGAATGGGTACGATTAGGCGACGAGGGCAAGCTCCTACGGTCAAAGTCCAGGTTTGGTTGCGTTTTTGCAGGAAGTAATAACGAGGGTAATCGACTGGTCGGGAAGGATAATGAAACGGTCGTTGAGCACCAGCCATGTTGAACAGCGAGATTTCCTCAAAGGTGTGCAACCAGTTAAAGATTCATCAAGATCGGTTGTCGGCAGCGGTTCGCGCGGCTACGTTAAATTTCGTTTCGTCTAGCGGGGTAGAAGCATGGGGGAATTGTTGCGTAAGCGTTACAATTTAAACGTGGTAGAAAATCGGTTGCGAAACGACCGCCAGCGTTCCGTCGTTGCGTTTCTGATACATACTACGTGGGCACGCGGCCGCGTGCACGCGGAATATCCGATTAACTTTCTTTGGGAAAACAATTCGGTTACTTTCGAACGGCGAAATTATCTGCACCGCTTTATTTCAGGCGTGCTCGGCATTAATCAACCAATTCTTTCTTTCCCTCCTGTTCTGTTAACTGCACGAATCGAATTAACCGGTTACTTATTATGCAAAATGCACTGTGTCCAAGAAGTTTGTGCTGTTTTCAGTGGCTGATTTAACAGGGCGGCCGATGAGCAGTTGCCACCTGGGTCCCTACACAGAAGCCCCCCCCCTCCCAGGGCCCCATCCTTAAAAAAAATTATGATTATATCCGAAGTAAATTTTTTTTTTGTATTATTACACTGAGCCCGTTTTTAGTAAACTACCGCTTTATTTTCCCTAAAAGCGGGCCCCTGCTCAGAAGGCCCCTCTAGGGCCCTGACTTAAAAAAAACTGATTTTATCCAAGCACTATATTTTTTTTCTATACTTTTCTGTACACTTACCACCCTTTTAGTAAACTACCTGTTCATTTTCCCGAAAATAGGTCCCTCAGAACATTTGGCACCTGGGCTTCTTTTTTTAAACCAGCCACTGGCTGTTTTCATTCCATGAACATTTTATAAATTCAATTAAAATAGTCTTTTGGTATGTTGTTATGGGGTATTCAGTGAATTGTTCAGTATTTTTTCTACATAAAATAAATGTTCCCTAGAGCAACTGAAAGTATGGGATATTTTTTCTTTTATTAACAAAAACGTCCAGAAGTTTCGTACGCTTTTCGATTTTCAAGGTTTTGTACGATTGCCATTTAGAAAACTCTAGTACCAGCGCTGAAATTGACGCTATTAAACAATAAAATGTCAATATATTGATTAAAGATCAACTCGTTATCCTGATATTAGTTCCACTACCGAAGGACGTATTCACACAGTATATGTATACATGCATTATATGTTTATAGGGGACATTTATTCTACGTCGAAAAAATACTGAAAAATACATTAAACGCCACGTAACAACATACCAAAATACTGTTTTGATCACTGTGTATAACAGACATGTAGAATAGCTCTTCTGGCGACCGCTAGATTGGCGCTCAAGGAGAAAAGCCATGCATTGTAAACAGTGGATTGGAGCAGACCAATTTTTTATTTGCTCCGCTCCTGCTCCGCTCCGACATCAAAATACTTGCTCCAGGTCCGCTCTTTCTCCGCTCCAGCCGCTTTTTGTTTAAATAAAAATTCTTTTAATACTTTCAAACAGTGATCTTTCATTTGCAACAAACCCCATTTTTCTAGCTTCTCATTTTTATATAGAAAAAAATTCATAAAGACTTTAATTTTCGAGCAAAGAAAGTACTATGGCCTTAGGATATAATATTTTTTCAATGATGAAAAATTGAGAATTGGTATTTATTAAAAACATTTCATTCATCTGCTCTTATGAAGTGAAAGAAAATTAAAATAATAAAAAAAAAATTGGAGCAGTGGAGCAGTAAAAATTTTCCGTGCTCCGGCTCCGCTCCTGCTCCGAGCAAAACCCCATTGCTCCACTGCTCCGCGCTCTAGCTCCGAGCTCCGCTCCAACGCTTTGCATGGAAGGCTGACTTTTTGCACATAGTCCCACTAAAATCTCTACTACCAGTTTTCTTACCACTACGCACACGAACCACACAGAAATCGTCACAAAAAGCCGCTGTCTATTATACAGTGACTTATAGCTACTTTCCCCACAAAAAAATCCTTAAAGAACACTATTTTTCTCGCCTGCGAATGAGGTTACGCTTTTTTTATTTGCACTGCGTCTGAACTACGACTATTCACCTCCGATGATGTTTTCTATTTTTTTCGGGGTTCGAAAGTATAAAAGTTTAGTAAAGTTCGCATTTGTTTTAAACGGAAATAATTTTGAAAATTATATGTCAAAATTAATATCCGTAGTTCAGACGAAAATGACATTTATTTAGATTGTAAACCAATTTTACTTTCTGATTTCTGACTATCCGTTTATCAGGTAGGAAGGCAGAAAGGGGAGGAGGCTTCAATCGGAATACGATTACCGTGCGAAATTGAAAGTAGAGTTTAGTAAAAATCAGAACAGTTGAAACTACGGTGATACGTCGCAAATTGAACAAGGTTCCGCTCATCTTTCCACGTGGATCAAGAGAAATCATATGACGGTGACGCGTCGACACCCACGAAGGAACAGTTTCGACTGTCGAGAAATTCTCGTACGAGGATATTAGTGTTAACGAGTTTTTCATTTTTTCCAACGCAATATATTCAACAATATTACTCTACTACCTATATCTAAATTCTAAACCGACAAATACACAAGGTGGAATAGTACTAATCACTTCATTAGCATTTTACTTTCTCCACGAATTATTTCGTAGTATTTTGCCCAATTAACCCAGTAAATTAAATAATGTACTAAATTTACACAAAGGATTATTCTATCCACTTTTCACTATAGTTACACCGAAATTATGAAAATTACTGAAAACTAAAAAGCAGTAGGTATCTACTGGTAAATATTTTCTATACGTCATAAAGTGACTAAATTGTTAATAGTCGATATGTTAAACATATCGGTCAATAGCTTAGTGTGGCATATACATTACTTATTATTAAGTTCCACTGAAAAAATTGCAACGAGTATTTAAAATTCAAAAGAGCGTAACCGAAGGTTGGTTTATAGACGCATTAGAGTCGACATAGTTTTTTAGAATAAATTTCTTTGGGCGCATCGTGTTCGTTCTCGGCAGATTTAGAGCGTAAAATCAAGTTGCGCGGTAAACATCATTCTCATAAGTATGGTGCTTCTTTCAATCCCTTAACGCCTTAACCGGATAAAAAAAAGTATTAACACGTTTTTGCAAGATGTATTTAATTTTTTTTATGAAAGTACAGACATTTACGCGTGAGACGTAAATCTTTTTAAATAATAAAATTGATAAAATAACTCAAATAATTGTAATACCTATATATATTTTATACGCAATATTCAAATCCACTAACATTTAGGCTTAAGAAGTTTGCAGTTGTCACTAGAAATTTTTGTAGTAAATTAATATATTTCGTTTAAAAAAATCAATGTATGTTTACGTTAAATAAGGTTGATAATGGTACTTCCTACTTTCTTGGTCATTTTTCCTTCCATCCGTTTCTTTCAATTCTATTCTTCAATAACTACTTTCAAAGTCTTGTTAACGTTTTCAAATTAATTTTAAAATTCATCTCTGAGAACAGCGAGTGACTTTTTAAGTACAATAACATTGTGGTGTATTCAGTAAATTAGCTAATTTATCTCTGATAGGAACAATGTAGCACTTGCACGATGGCGGGCAGGCTACATATAGAATTAATTTAAATTAATTTAATTGTACTTTTGACTGAATAGTATGCCCAATGTATGTACACTATTCAATATTTATTTTATTTAATTCCTAAGATACTACAGATTTAGTATCTTTTCCTTCTTTGCTATTTTTTTTTAAATTTAAAAACTTTATATGTTTATACATATCAGTTTTATATGATACTATTTTATCTATCTGGACTATGCAACAGACATGTTCTTATTCTTTATATAATTATAGAATAGTTGTATAAAATAAAATTATAGAAGAATTTATTATTTAGTAATTATAGAAGTGTATAGTTAAAGAATTTTGTAGATATTGTATTAAATTATTCGATTTCTACGCTCAGGATTTGTCGTTATGTTTATGTTGACATTTAGTTGCATTTCATTCGTATTGTATTTCCAATATCCCATAAGTATTGAATTCATAGACATTGCTTAAAAATATTTATATTGTTTTGCTAAAAATGTAAACTTGTTATTCAATTCTTATAACGTTAATGTTAGATATTAATTTTTTTTATAGAATTACTATCGTGCTTAATGAATACATTGATTTTAAAAATGTCTAGCAAAAACAATGGCGGAAACTGATTATACGATTATGAGTCCCATACTTGACGTTTTATTATCCTAAGAATACTGAATATTAAATTACAAGTACTATGGATCTGCGTGAGTAAAGTTTTAGTAACGAAAATTGCGAAATCGGAATACTAAACTGAAATCACAAATCTTTTAAATGATAAACTTGCAAACAGTAAAGAAGAGTAGATAAAGCGCGCATGAAACACTCGTAGGGTGGCCCTTATTTTCCAACACCCGATATTTTTTGTTCTCAACTCTTAGTATGGGTCCATTTCATAAAAAAATAATCCCTGAAAAAGTTTATTGCAACCGGGCAACAGGAAAGAGTGCCGACCAGGTCTTAAATTTTAAAATTCATCAATGGTTTGGATTTAAAGAATTTGTCAAAAATGGTAAGCTCTATCGAAATTTTGTCCAAGTTCTATTAAATGAGCATTCAATTTTCCACAATTACTGTATATATAATTTTTCCACACTTCCAACCATTTTTTATACAGACCTCTCTATATTCAAACGCTATTATCTAAAGAATGGTTGGAAGCACATCAAACTTATATATACAGTAATTGTAGAAAATTGAATGCTCTTTTAATAATATTTTAACTAAATTTTGATAGGGGCTACCATTTTTGAGAAATTCATTAAATCTAAACCATTGATACATTTCTAAAATTTTGTCCCTTTCCTGTTATGCTCCTGCAATAAACTTTATCAGGGATTATTTTAAATAGCAAAGGTACAAAAAAACTTCGAGACGTATAACGAAGGGCCACCTGGACGAGGCACGCGGAGAATTTGAAGCCACGAAAGCCTGCCACCCACTTCACTGTACAGGTTCTGGAGGAATCGGTGGCAAAAAATCGTAAGGTGCCCCGAAAAATACTGGTTTGACGGCACGTTGCAAAACAAGCGACAAAAAGAGGTAAAACTGCACGAATTTCGACATGTACTTTCACTGTATCCACTATAGTCGTCGAACGCCCCTGCATTTTCATTCTTACTGGACCATTATTCGGATCCACGCTGAGCAATCTTTTAACCGAAAACCCAGCTCCTTTTTGAGAAAGTAAATTTTCAATCAGAGTTCCGTGCAGACGAATGGTGTATGGAAAGAAAGTCAAGTGCTATATAAAGAAATCCGGAAGAAAAACAAATGCACACTTCTGCCCGTTAAATGGTCCGGAACAAAGGGTGTCCAGGGACACATGGATTCGGAATAGAGGGCACCGAGTTTGGATCGTAGTCACAATGAGGGGTGTCGAAGAACTCACCAGGTGGACCAACATGCTCTCTCGTTGAATTTCGCGGCAACTGGGAGGGTAACGTAGCCGAAAGGTGGACGTCGCAAAGAGAACGTCTTTCACTGGGCGATCTTTCACAGTTGTGCCGGCCGGGTCGTCACATTCGGACTTTTATACGGGCTGGAAGAGGGGAAAAGGAACATCCTCGGTCCTCTTTCTTCGCCTGTTCAGTCATCGATCGGTCGATCTTTGTTCACGGGGCTACGTAACCCTGATCTTATTACGATCAGCGGCGCCCCCAGCTTTTTCTCTTTCGCGCGGAATGGATCGTGGAGGCGAAATTCACGCGGAGAGCCCGGGAAACCTTGCGCCATTCAAGCGATGGTGCTTCGAGTCTCGAACAACGGATCTTGCTTGATTTATCGTTTAGTGTATTATAATTATTCCGTTGATCCATTCAGGTTTTATCCATGAAATGTTCGCGGATTTTATTTAACAAGTGTGTACCTACTACATGAATTCTATTTTATTCAACCTTTTAAAATATATTAATATGTACAGATATTTTAGGAAGGGGATTTTATTAATTCCTTGTGTACGTAAGTTTGTAACAATTATCCGATCGATGCATTTAAATTTTATAGACCTGAGAACTTTCTGCAATGTGTGCGAATTTTATTTAAAAAGCGTGGATTAATTCTTTTCGTTTATCTGTTTAAAACAGGTTCGTGTAAAGTTGTGGGGTTTGGTGAATTCTTTGTGCACGTAATTTTTTTATCGTAATTAATTCGAACACTGTTGGGTATACAGAAGTTCGGAGTATTTCAGATTTGACACGTACGTGGGTTTGAAAAGACGTGGATCGTTTAAATTTTCTTGAAATATAATTGTTTCTGAAGTTATCTTAACAAAACTGTGTGTTCTTTTTTGTAATTACTGGATATTTCTTGACGTGCTGTAAAGAAAGAGATTTTTTTTAATTATAGTAATTAAAAACATTCAATGAAATTCGGTTGACTACTTCCGGTTTGGAATATGATTTTTTGTGTGTGTGTAGGTATATACTCTTAACCTTTCTGTACCAGTGTTATAATTTTTTCTCCACCGTTCGCATAATCTAGCACGATAAGAACTTAAAATGGAAATTAATAACAATGATTAAAGGAACAGGTTCAAATTTATATTTAAACTACTTACATCATGATATTATGTACCTATAAGTATACTCAAAACTAAAACGGTATTAAACAGAGTTTTGTATACTCAAAACTAAAACGGTATTAAACAGTAGGTATATATTTTTATTTATTTATTTGTTTAAGGTCACATGTACTTCATATACTATTAACGACCACATTTGGGTTACATGAGGTGAATTGTATTTATACAATTGGATACTTAATCTTACTTGTATCGCTATACATTTACAATTTTATTATATGGTATTCTAATATGGATTTACATTTTACAGTCATAGTCGGTTTTGTAAATTTATATAAGTAAAAAATATTCGTTCGTCGCTCCACTCTACCTGAAAATTTCCGGAAATGTTGAAAGAAATAGGATATACAGTTGGGAATAGTAGAACACTTTTATTCAGGGATCGAAAAAGTACTGGAACTCTCGTATTTAAAAAAAAAATTGTTAGAATTTATGTGTTTCGTTTAAAATAATATCTGTTCCTGTGGAAATATTTATTGAAAGAAATCCTCATGGAACAGATATTTTAGAATGTGTATAATAATAGTTCCCTGGAAACAAGTTATATTAAAACGTTTATTAATAAAGGTTCCCTAAGAGAAAGAAAAGTACTAAAGTATTAGGTACTAGTTTTATTTAACAATATAATATCATATTCTTCATATGTTTATTTAATAAAAGGTATGAAAATCATAACATAAGTAATTAATAGTTTCATAAGAAGTATTGAACAGAAAAGAGAACTTGTCAAGAATAATACCTAAATAACATTTTTTTGTAACTTACATGAATCGAAATATATATAAATTCGATAATATCTAGGACCCACTGAAAAGTTTCAGAACTCTTTCGATCCCTTCTTTTATTCCTAGACCAATTTTTCTATACGCCCACCTTTTTTTTCTCATCCCACATCAACACCATTACCATTTTACTTTTTAAATCCTGAATTGAAGATATAATTTTTTTTAATGAAAATGATTTGACAAAAGATGTATCAGATATTAATCAGATTATTTATTAAAGAAGACCAAAATTTAAATATTTTCAACTTTCATTTCCTCAATCTAGAGAATATTAACTCACAATTTAATTTTTTTAATATTCGAATCAAGAATATTATTCATACACATACCTATTAACAGTACGATACATTATTTTACACATACATTACATTATTTCATTATTACATAAACAAACGAAATATTAAAAAATAAATTAACGACAATAACATTTATAAAAATTCGCAAAAAATGTGTTAAATTCGTTACATAAAAATACAGTAGGTATCTACTATTTTGAATATGTACTATGAAATGAATATTGTTCACTGCATATATGTGTTAATTTGAAAAAATGTGGTAAAACCTTGATATTTGTCGCCGACTGAATCGTTGGTATAAATTATACTGTAATAACGATTTAAGGTATGCATCATTGATTTCAAGTCGCTCGTTCTATAATAGACGTAAATTAGCATAGTGTTGGTATAACAGATGCCTCTCCACATTCGGCGCGACACGCCGTGGCGCGGAATTTCAGTGTCGACACTTAAATTAAAATTCCGATTAAAATCGTTCCGAGCACAAATCATCGGGTTCCAAGTGGCGGGATCAGAGCGGAACGTCCAATCGAGACGAACACTTGGAAGCGTAAAACTGTCGGTCATAATTTCGGGATTTAAATGCAATAGGAAAGTTGGTGCAGAGGCGAAACCGGGGGAGGCTCATTCGAGACAGCATTACGATGAAAAGAAACCGTACGTATTTCGTATGGCAACGAATCGTCCCGATATTACATGAAATCCGTGATTACATCAATGCCCATTGGGCAAGCGTGGCGCGCGGAAGCGCGTCGGTCGGTCAGGAATCTTCGCTATGATTCCGTCTGGCGTGACGTCACGAGTCACGTGCTCCCCGTGATCCGTGCCGTCCGAAACAACGGCCCCGAATCTGGTGAGGTTAAGAGAGGACGTCCTTGATATCGGCCTGGATTCTTTCGGACGCATTCAGGCATTTTCTCCGTAACGTAATTCCAGAGGCGGGCAGCCGAGAGACGGGCAAAATGAAGACGAGCGAAAGTGTGCCCCGGTAAGGTGGCCCTCACGGTGAAAGTCAAACTAATTACGAGACGGGCATGGGCACGTAAGCTGCCCGGAGAGCTAGCGTTGCAAAACAATCCTCTTCGCTACGAATATTAACCCGGAACACCGGCCGCTTTCCACTGCCCGAACCGTCTACCGTCTCGTACTCGCCGCTCGCATTTCCCGATAGTGTCGGGCTGATGAGCCCTCGCCCCGAACCCGTGCATCTTTCGCCACGTACCTGTCCTCTGCTGGTCAGTGCACCTTGCTTTTATGGGGGTACGTGCGCACATTCGGGTGGCCCAAAAAATTGACTCGATTACCAGCTGACGTCCACCGGTTGACCCGTTTAAGAGGTCTTTCCACTGTAACGCCCCAAAAAATTACCATTGTTTTGAACATTTTTTTGCCACAAAAGTGTTTTGAGAATACAAAAAAAATCCATATTTTTTTAATGCTTGCTTTTCGTCAAAATAGATGTGTGTAAAATGCGCTGTAAAAAAAAGACTCCTCGACTGCGCGATCGATTTTTGAGGAATAATATACGTACCTATATCTGGGGCGTGGGAATCGGGGAGGTTTGTAATCAGTATAACTGTCGCTGTTGCCTGAACTAGAATCACACATTTTCGTTGTTATTTTTCTCATCAATTGCGTCGCAGAATCATTAAAAAATTTAGCTAATTCCGGTACGTCAATTTTGGACGTCCGCCATTTTGTTAATTCTTCATCAATCCAATGAAATTAAGTAATTCGGGCCATAGCGACAGTCATTGTGATTACAAGTCGTTTTATTTTTTTTTTGTATTAGATAGATGGTTTAGAGTTCCACAGATTTTAAGTTCTGAAGGGGGGGACTTGAAGCGCGCAGAGATTGCGGGTTTGTATTATACATAAGTATGTAAATATAATATGTATAAGCATTCTAATATGTTTAATAGTATTAAATCCATAATAAATACCACCATGAACGATACAAATGTCAGACAGAGGGGGATTCGGATCATACGCATATTTTGCTAAGCACGTCGAAAGTGCACGCAGAACTTTAAACGCGCTATTTTTAACGCAATGGCTATTTCCGGCCACTTTTATTCCTTAAAACCAAAAACGCGTGACTGATTTGCAGATTTGGCGCTCCTAGGATAACAAGCGTCAGCCGCCCTTTCCGCGAAACATGTATACATAAGTAAATACTTTAATTTCAAAGAGTCGAGACAATTTCAAAATTAATTCTCACATCTGAGTCATTTGCTAGGTACATGAAAAAAAAAATGAATTATTTTTAAAGTTATCTCAAGCCTCTGTGTTTTAAATTTATCCAATTTGTTTGCTCAAAGTTTGTCGCCTTCCAAAATTTGTCTTCCTCCAAAATTTGCCGCTTCCCAAAATTTGATGCTGCGCAAAATTTGCCACTCCCCCCACCGCCGTTTCCCCAAAATTGGTGCTCCCCAAATTTTCTGCTCCCCAAAATTGATCGTTCTCCGAAATTTGCCGCTCCCTAAAATTTGCCGCCCCTCAAAATTTGCCGCCCTAGGCTGCAGTCTACTTAACCTGTACCTAAAGCCTAAAAAACTCTGTATGGTACACTTGTTAATGATGCGGCTAGCTAATATTCATCGTCTCCATGACTACAGCAGCCTTTTGTTGCAATCAAATCCGTGAGTGTTCATTTCGTAACGTAATCTTATAACAGTGGGCGATTATGAAGCAAGGTGAGTTAGTACTTGCAATAGATATAAATTATTAATATTAATCTCATTAAATAGAGAAATGTTTTTACTATCAAACTCACATTTAGTTTTTGATCAATTTAATTGTAAATTCAGTTCAGTGTGTTACTTCAAATATCTGAACATGACGAGGGTCTTATTGGAAATCTAATGATGGAGTCAAGCAATGAATGATTTATAAAATGAACAATCAACAATAGTATCTATAATTAAAATTTTCTTTTTTTAATTTTTTTCTTCGCTCTGTGTTATGTATTTTCAAGATTCAATATCTGCTAAGCCAGTATTTTCTTTTAGAATATATTGAATTGGAATATACAGTAGAATTACTATTTTTATTAGAATCAGCTCTTGTGAAAATATTTATATTTATTAACACTTCGTCTATACTATAGTAACACTTTACGTTGCAGTGCGGCAAAGTGTTTTTAAAAATTTAAACAAGTGGAACTCTAAAATTTCTTAGTATTACGTAATATTTATGTATCCTGATGAACGTACCCTAGTTTGACTGCCCATTTTCAATGCTACTTTCGGGAATTTATATTTAGGTATGTTTGAAGTGAAACTTCAAACTTTTTTGAGCGTTTTTATTGAAAATTTACAGAGTTATAAAAAAAATATGTTTGTCGGACGCATTCATAGTGGCTGTTCCCGTCATCCAAAATTAAAAACAGCAAAGCTTCTATTTCATCCTTAGAAGTTTGACTATGCATCGGTGCGTCAGCCATCCCAAAACACCAAAATTAACAAGATGACGGCGCTTGTCACAAAAGAGATTGATTTTTACAGAAAAATTTTGACTCATTTTGCCTGAAAACATTTTTAATTTTTAACAAAAACAGTTGCAGGCACCGATCATAGCCAGTCATATGCTGAACACGTAAGTACGCGAAAGCGCTACCGCATCCGTTCAGTAGTTCCTGAGAAATCATTGCGCCTGTTTTAAAAAAATATCGTTTTGAGAAAAATGCGGTTAAAGTTTTTACCGACAATAGTGCCGTACGGGAATCGCGACCTTTGCACCTCTATAACTCTGGCAATTTTACAAATTTCGCTGCAGTACTCTGCACATACATTTTGGGGATCAAAAACTATAAGAAAATGCAAAAAAAAAAGAAATCGATTTTTCTAGACCCATCAAACTACTTAGAGCAGTATTCACAGTCGCTACTTATTCTTAAGATCATCTTAAGCATTCGGCGGCCTCTACTACTCTAGTACTTAGACTAGTAAAGGATGCCGAATGCTTAAGATGATCTTAAGAATAAGTAGCGACTGTGAATACCGCCCTTAGGGTAGCCTGTTAATGCGCCAGGCTCTCACTAGAGGGAAAAGTTTCTCGCTGTTCAAAGCGAGCCCCAGGTAGCATAACTGTCAGTGTAACGGTGGAATGGGTACTCTGGTTTCCCTTCAACTCACGTATAAATCTTTCGCCTTTTACTAAAGATTTCCGTGGAGGGGAGCAATTGATGAGTCTATAAGACAATTTTTTCTGTACCCAACGAAAGTTGGGTCGTTAAATATCACAAGCTGAATTTTTAGGTGCGCTAATAGCAATTTGGTGTTTTGGATTCCACAAGTCCATAAAACCCAAACAGAATAAAATATTACTTTAACACCGATAAAAATTTACGGGTAAAATTCCAGCCAGCTTTTAACATTGGTTTTCTCTGGCTTAGATGTCCGGGCATATAAAAATAATAACGATGAATGTAAAATGGAGCCAGAAGAATTTATTAACTCGCTTCCAAAGCGGAAAACGCAAAAGGGAGGCAGAAGTATAACAGACAAAGAAAAAAACTGAATTTTGAATGGAGAGATTCAGATACTTTTGAAGAAAAAGTAGCGGACGATATTTGCTCCTTTTGCATAGAATTCGGAAGAGGTGTGATGAAAAGTGGTTTCGGTGAATAATCGTATGTGGTCAATGGGCACATAAAGAATGTTCAGCAAGGGAGAGTTCCCCTGAATAATACATTTTTGATTCGTGTACCTAGTAACTAATTTAAAAAAAAATTTTTTTTTATTACTTTGACAGTTTTCTTACTCTCTTTTATAAAGAAAAATCATTCCCGGAATGACCCCACTAGTGGGGTAATTCCAGCCAAATGACCTTTTATATGTTAAGTTTCCAATTTTTGTTATAACGTAAATTAAGCTTTCTCGGCTATACTAATAGAAACTAGACACTTCAAACTATCAATTAACATAAAGAAACTAACAAATGTGTATCTTACTAAAATTTTATAGCATTTGTTGCTTATTTACCTAGCCGGAATTAGCCCGCTTTTCATACTATGATATGAAACTGATGAATTTCCAATTTTACACAGACATAAAGTAGGTATCTGCCTATCACCCCTACCAGAATTAAATCGATTTTTGCAAGACCTTTCTTGAATGAAATCTAGAGCCATGAATTATAACAAATTTCTTATCCTTTATTCTGACAGGAGTGATGGTCATGCTTATATAAAATAAGATTTTCTTGGATTTCTTAGAGGCCAACCATGAAGACATGTTTCATAACCGCAAAAAATTTTTGTTTTAATTTAGGAACATGAACAAATATGCGAGGAAGTTCAAGCTCCTTAGTATTGTAATTTTTTCTATATTAAATCCTAATGACACCAAATAGGAGTACCTCTTTAAAACTTTGCGAGAGCCACCAGTAGGAAAAGGTAGGCTACAGATCCGGTTTTTTGATTCGATAATTTGCAATTACACGAGCGACGCAATTAGCCATTACCTAAATGAAAAATTATTTAACGGATCGAATAAAAGTTACTTTAACTTTAGATTATTCGACGAATAATGTTAATTTTTTTATTCTTCGAGTGTTTCAATTTCAGCGCTGAATAAATTTTTCAACTTAAACTTTAACTTTTTAACTTCACTCGATGTCGGATAATTTTCTAGCGCGTGTTCGAGCCGCCGAGTTAACCCGTGGTAACTTAATTCGACACATGACGAATAATTTTTTTAACTTTTACTCGTGATTTTAAATTTTTATTTAAATAAAAATTTTGCCCATCTCTGTCGGGCGTATAACTACTTAGAAGCATTCATAGTCGAGACAGGAAAGAATCTACATATGTATAACGTCGCATTTAATTCTTGGAACGTTTATTCGCGTTACAGAAATGTCGCTAAGGTACAATGAACTCGTGCACGAAGATCATTGTAACCCGTTCAATGCCATTCAGGACCGCAGGTTGTGGGTAACAGCTTATTGGAAAGTGGCGGTTGTGCTAAATTCTTCAGTTTTATCTTATTCTGCCACTATTTTGCGTCAGCGCCAAGCTGAGGAGTATGTTTGTATGTAGAGTTGTGGTGAAAAGAAAGTTTAAACTGTGAACGGTAACAAAAATAAGACAGTTCCTTTAGAAATAATTGTATTTTAAATATAGACATACAAGTACACGAAATTTAAACTATTTTTTCGCCACCATTCTAAACACGACAAAAGTTAATTAGTTAATTAAGTAGTTAAAAGTAATAAAAGTAGGTAAAAGTTAATTAGTAGTTTAGTTTTAACTAAATCTTACAACCATTGAAATAAGCGATGAAAAATATTTTGATACAGTTTTTCAGACCATACAAGGTATCGACTTTAAGATTCACTAATTAAATGGGATCTCAATTTTATTATTGTTCAAACAGTCAAGGAATAATTTCATGGAGATGATTTAAGGGATAGTTTGTTAAAATAACGAATTGAAGTTTCTTCTTCATTCTTGTTAACGTTCATTAAGATTCTTGTTGAACTGATATTTCGTAGGAGAAATAGATGTAATAATTGGTAATAGAATTGGGTCCTTTTCACACGAGCTATTCTGTTCTTCTTCGAACACCAATGCATTTGATTTACTCTATTCCTAAAAGATAAGTAGCTGCACCCTCTCCAATGTTGCAAAAGTAATTTGCTGGCAGGCAGTGGCGGATTTAATGGACGGCTGGTGAGCAGCTGCCGCCTGGGCCCTTGTCCAAAAGGCCCCCAGGGGCCCATCTTCCAAAAAAATATGATTTTATCCAAACATTTTTTGCTTCCCTTAATTTTCATACCACACGCGCGTAAATTTTGTTTATAATTCTGTTATGTATACAGGGTGTCCCAGAACGTTTGCCACTTGGGCCTTTTCTTTAAATTCGCCACTGTTGGCCGGCATCTCTC
Source organism: Andrena bucephala (assembly GCA_947577245.1). Classification (NCBI taxonomy): domain Eukaryota; kingdom Metazoa; phylum Arthropoda; class Insecta; order Hymenoptera; family Andrenidae; genus Andrena; species Andrena bucephala. The sequence continues at coordinate 117,239,128 of OX387715.1, forward strand.
GGCAAAACCTCAGAAGAAAAAGTTTACAGATGTCAAATCCGGAGATATTGGTGGGAATGGTATCCTGCTTCCTCTTCCTATCATCATTTCGACTACTGAAGATACGGAACAATTTCTGGGCGTTCAACGAACATAAGTTTTGAATGGCAACGGATGACCTTGAACGACCTTGAAACGCCAACATATTTAGGTCAATGAATTCGTCACGGAACGAGCTACACGTCGAACTGAATAAAATCATATACGTAGTTCTATTGAAAAAAAAAAACAAAAGTCGAAGGCACGTTCACCTATAGATAATATGTGTGACCATCACAAGATGCCACCTCGAAGCAAAGTGAGTTTGCTTGAAACATTTGTTCCAATAACGAATACTTTAGGAGATAATTGCGTGCGAAACTTCAGACTGGAGACTCTATATAGGGTGAGCCTCAAAAACCAGTATCTGGATATTTAAAAGATTCCAAAGAATGAATGCAATGAAAAAACTTTCCCTTTATCGAGGTTATTCAGTCTTTAAAATCATTAACTCTTGCATGACGAATACAGTTTTCCATAACAGCTACAGAGTCGATTTTGACCCACAGTATGCAGGGCAATTCAATTATTTCATCTATTAGGTTGATGGTTTGACAATACTAAGTAGTACACTATTCGTTGGACAAAAAGTGTACGAAATAACAGTTGTATGATTTCAAGGGCACATGTTTTATCATTATTTTTTTCTACATTGTTTATAGGTAAAGTTTTGAAGGTCAGCTTGGTGTTTCTAAATGGCGGACCCTATATTTGTTTATGGAAATTAAAAGAGCATTAAAAATTGAGTAAATAAGTATTCATTTTTATCGTTATAGAAAGATGGAAATAATACGTTCGTATCTGTTGCCATAGTGGAGGACATATGTATATGCAACATATCTGATAATGATAAGAAGCAAATTCAGATAATACAACGTTTAAATTTTTGAACATTCGGACACTGGATATCAGTGGCAGATTTAACAGAGCGGCTGATGAGCAGTTGCGGCCTAGGCCCCTGCACACAAGGCCCCGGCAGGGCCCCATGACCAAAAACAATTACGATTAAGTATAGGTATCCAAACACTACATTTTTTTCGTACTACTACTCTTGGCCCGTTTTAGTAAACTACCTCTTCATTTTCCCGAAAATGGGCCATTGTCCAGAAGGCCCCCTAGGGACCTATTTTCAAAAAAAATTATGATTTTCATCACACTATATTTTTTTCTGTACTACTACACTTAGCCCGTTTTTAGTAAACTACCTCTTCATTTTCCCGAAAATGGGCCCCTCAGGATGTTTGCCACCTGGGCCTTTTTTCTTAAATCCGCCACTGTTGGATATTCTACTGTATTAGAAATATCCTGAAAAGTGGATTAAAATTGCAACGATGAATGAGCATCTTAACTCTCCAGCATTCCAAAAATCTTTTGCCATTGTCTCAATTACAAGTTAAAATCAACATTTGCTAAATATAGATTAGATGCACAAATTACTAAATTTTATCTCCACATTGTCATACAATTCTATCGTCAAAAAATGTACAAAATACCCATATAAACGTACTGTAATTATACATATTACTGTGTGCTTAATATCCTAAGCAAATAAAGTGTGTGTATTATATGTAATAATGAGAAAAAAAATCTCCAGCAGAGCAACCTAATTATTGCATCAGTTCTGTTATTTAATACCAGTTCTTTTACTGCATATTTTATTGCATCGATTTACTATATCTGCCAGAAATTGATCGTCATCACTGCACACACAAATATACGCTCAGTGGCGCACTCAGAATTTAATCTTGGGGGAGCCCAGTTGAACGGATAAAAATATTTTTAATGCAAATTCAGTCAAATTCATTAGGTGATTATATAAATTCCTTTAAAGAATAAAATCCAGTTTTCTTTTCTTCTTATCAAGCCCCTTCTTTGGGGGGTGCCAAGGCCCCTTCGCCCCCCTCTGGATGCGCCACTGCAAACGCTTAGCTATGTAGTTGAACAGCTTCGTGGCAGAGGGGAAAGTACCAGTAGGGTATGCTGACTATGCCAAGCATTTTAGCGCCATTCGCAGTGCGTTGGAGAGCGATGATTACGTCATTTTCGATTATTTAACTCGTTAGCATGCGATTGTGATTTATTCACGCAAATACATACAGGTCGTTCCACGTAAAGCACTGCGAGTATTTTTCTCTGGGATTCGTAAATATTGGGATAAAATCGCTTTTCTGTATGTCAGGGTTTACTATGTAATCTTTATGTGAAAGGAACGGAGTTGTTATCGAGGCGTCCTCAGGGGTGGGGGTGAGGAGACAACCTGTTTGTCTGCTCCTTAATGGAATGTCACTTAATTGAAGCATTTTTATATAATGAGTTGCTCGCTGAGTGAGGAGTAGGTACTTGTCCAATTGTAGGCAAAGTCTTAAGGAGTTTATTAATCAAGAAACTAACAGCTGGTGTTAAATTCGCATTATGTTTAAAATACAAAGATACTTTCTACAGATAAAATCACTTACCTTCACTCAAAAAGATCCATAAAAAAGTGGAATTTTTCCCTCGTAATTTAAAAATAATAAAAAATCTAGCGTATCACAATTCTCAAGCTAGCTAATATTTCAATTTGTTATTTACAGTTTCTTTTTCTTCATAAGTACAACTAAACGCTATCATCATTTTGGTTATTAATTAGACTATTGTTTGTCAAAGGGAAACTAATTTTTTTTTAATACAAAAAGTATTTTCATTCGATAACACTGTCCGACACGATTTTTGGTCCGCAATATCCGCTGGGTGATTCTTGCTCTATCACCCTCAGTTTTTAAGAAAATCGATTTTTGAAAAAACTGCACATTTTCAACTTTGAACATCTTTTGTGTCGAAACGGTAATAGTTATTCGGTTGCTCGTTGCGCCAAATTATTCTATTAACCCTCCCGAATACAACGATATAAGTTATTATTGCATTATAAGCATTTAAATATGGTTAAACAACGATCAAATGGAAAATGACACCCGAAATGCACCCATTTGTGAAGATATATTTCAATTTATTTCCAAAACTAAGGGTCTAGGAGAAAATCTGACCATTCCACGCGATGCAACAGACATTTTTCCTTCGGAAATCATCAACAAAAGTGATATGTCACGTTTTGTTTTCAATACAGAAGCGAAATAGTTTGGCAAAACGTGCGGCGTCGACAGTGGTAGTCAACGGCGGCGCGCGATCCACTGCCGCTCGGCGTAACACAATCGCTTAACGCGCTTGACTACCACTGTTGGCATCGCGCGTTTCGCCAAACTATTTCGCTTCTGTATTGAAAGCAAAACGTGACTTGCCACTTTTGTTGATGCTTTCCGAAGGAAAAACATCAGCTGCATCGCGTGGAATGGTCAGATTTTATCCTAGATCCTTAGTTTTGGAAATAAATTGAAAGATATCTTCAAAAATGGGTGCATTTTGGGTATCCTTTTCCCTTTGAACGTTGTTTAAACATATTCAAATCTCCATAATGCAATAATAATTTATATCGTTTTATTTGGGAGGGTTCAAAGAATAATTTGACGCAAGGAGCAACCAAATAAGTATTATCGTTTCGGCACAAAAGATGTTCAAAGTTGAAAATTTGCAGTTTTTTTCAAAATCGAGTTTCTCAAAAACTGAGGGTGATGGCGGCAAACGGTTTGCGGATTCGTGTTCAGGACGATATATTCTACAAGAATCACCCAGTGGATATTGCGGAACAGAAAAAAAATTTCATTTTGTTGGACTGTGTAATATGTATATTGCTTTCCTATGCAATATTTATTTGAATCTGTAAAACATATTATGAAACTAGAGTGCTACCAGAATTTATGGTTCACTATTCTTTTAATACATCTGAAATCAACATTGAAAGATAAATACACAGAGTCGTAAACATTATTTAACTGCAGGTATTTATCATGGGAAGCAGATTATAAAGAGCTGTGTCTGTCTAGCTATCAAAATCTTCCATCGCAATCGATTGCGTAATCATTGATCCACAAGGGGTTCAGCTTGTTTAACCTAAGCCGTGTTTCCTTATTGGCGAACGAAAGGAGATTCCGGTTATATAATGTTATACTAGTATAGCATAATAAAAATGCTAGAAATAAATAACTTATGTAAAATGCGTAAGTCAAATATCCGCATTTACCGACTCCAGCTCCTTTATAATCGAATGGCTTTCATTTTTTCACTAAAATAGGAAACACATAAATGTATTTAGTGAAACAATTTAAATGTATGGTTAAAAATATTTAAAAACATTATTCGTCAATGAATAACCTTACATTCGATGAAACTGTTAGCCGATTTTTTAGTTTATAAATGAAATTATAAATAGGTACTTTCAGAAACACGATTTACGTTGTGAACTCGGCCGAGAATAGTGAGAAATCTGAATCTATCTACATTTCTCTCTTACATATCTCTGTCATCTGTTTTTATTAACGTACCGAAAAGTATATTAATAATGATCGATTAATGATGTAGATGAATTTTAAGTTGATACATGAAGTTTTAAATAATAAAGGGATAATATTACAAAATAAAAATGGGTGATAAGAGGGAGGATGATAAAAAGGAGGAAGATGTACGATTCGAATACGTGTATAATTATCTTAATTGCTCAAGTAAAGTAAAGACTGACAGATGGACGAAGATGATGTCAAATGCTGAATTTAAGGTATGTTAATGTTTAAGGTAACTAGAGTACTTTAGATGCATCTTTTAAGCTAAAATAAATATTAAATTCAAAAACCTTGCCAAGGCAAAGTCTAATTTCTTGTGACGTAATTTTCCTTATGTTACCGTTCCTTATAATAGTACTTGTCAGCGCCACCAGAAGCCTAATCTTTCAAACTCTTTCTCGCGAGTCCTAAGACTTAGTCTGGTTCGTGTACATGTAACTGTAAAAGCTCGAATATCTATAAATTTTAAGATTTACCGGTAAAACCTAAGATTTACCCACCAACGTTGGTAAATGCTCGAAGTAATGTTTCGCACTGGGGAGTATGGTACACCGTTTGGAAGCTTATGAATAGTGTAGAAAAGGGATGGAGTCACGTCTACCGTAAAAACACGAAATATGGATCAAATTCCCATGACCATCAATTTACGAAACACATTTTTTTATTTTAAGGGGTCATTTTACTTTGATCGGCCGAAAAATGAAGCTATCTGTAAAAATGAAACTATCTGTTTTTTTATCTGGAAAAATTTTTGGCTGGCGTCCCGAAAGGCACCGGCGGCCGATCGAGGTGACCCTTGGTGGCATGGGGCGTCCATAAATATTTTCATTTTCTATATAATATCATAAATTCGTAATTAATACTAGTTGCAAATAAGTCTATAATTAATAAATCTAGTGAATGGATACAGACCTTTGATTATTGCGCAGTGAGCATTACTGAATGCGTTTTCTAATGATATACATACATTGCATCAGTAAACTAACCGGTGATAGATAACCCCAGGTGGAAATGTCAGGTTGTTCAAATTACGTGAACTTCGTAATCGCGGCTTGAATTCTGGCATCGGATCACTTTTCCAGCCACTAAGCATTTCGCCATCTTACGAGTTATACCAATACCAATATTTTTAAAAATACCAATATTTTTAAATTACCAATATTTTTAAAAATACCAATATTTTAAAAAATACCAATATTTTTAAAAATACCAATATTTTAAAAAATACCAATATTTTAAAAAATACCAATATTTTTAAAAATACCAATATTTTTAATTTTATTGAAAATATCACAAAGTACACATTTCTCAACTGATGCTCTGTTGGAGAAACGCAAACCCTTAAAAAATGGTCTGACATAGAAATATTAGAAAAAGGATGCAACACATTAAATTTGCAAAAAGAAAGAAGTTCACCTGAAAAAGTTTAAAAATATTTGTCGTTATTTTATTTTCCTTTGCTTCATTCCTTAGTGGATAATCGTAACATGTGTCATGATTGTTAACAAATGTCCGTGAAAAATAAGTACCTACTCGTAAAAGCTTCAGTGTTTGCTAAAGGTTCTTTAAACATTTACAGAAAAGTACATAGTCAGACGTACAGTGCTCAGACGAGCAGATAATTAGAAATGAAGTTTTCGTTAACTTTAATAACGATCACGGTGCTCGACTGTTACGTTTAGGAGGTAATTACAAAGTTCTTCGGCACGGCGACGGAGATGATCCTTGTGTTGCAACTGACAGCTGCCGGCCTCTTGGTACCCTACCTCGGGATAACGCAATCCCGGAGAAAGCTGACGTACTTCTTGAAGAGGAGCCCCGAACTAATCACCGAGGGCAATTACAAGGACTTGCTGATACCTGGGGACATGGCGCCCAACCCGATTGAGGAATTAGCCGTTCTTGTCGAAGATGTTAGTTCATAAACTGCGTAGACCGGTTAAAAGGAATACACAGGGTGTCCTAAAATACAAGGGAATTTAGAACGAATTCTGAATTCGGCAACTCACGAAAACATTTATTTAGCATTTTAGGTTTTTTTCATGTATAAAATGTACTGTCGGGTTATATTTATATATGTATTTTGAGGTACATTACCTGGTACTGTTTATTTTGACTGGGAACCATCACATTTGATGTTAAAATTACCATTATTACACTATCATTGAACATTTTGATTATAATTAGAAGTTCTATATTTTATTTCTATTTAATTGGAACTATCCGTCTTGAAATGTAGAATGTTAAGACAAGCTACTTTTAATTTAATCGTTCCTTGCATCTCACAAAAAAGGTATGTTTGGGTAGGGAATTGTTTCAATTGTTTAGATTCTTTTCACATTAATTTTGAAAATCATTTACACATTAAGTTAAAGTGAGTTGATCAGAAATAAATTTAATATTCAATGATGTTTACCATTCTACCAGGCATACGTACCTATTTTGTCTAATCCCAAAAATCACATTGGTTGGCCGGAAATCGTTCGTAAAGATGTGAAGAAACAAGTTTATGATCTTCGAAGCCTAATATGGCAGGTAAAAGAATTCCAATTAAAATTAATCAAGAGAAGAATATCGATTCACAAAATTCCTGTTTTGATAGCTGCCTTTAATATTTATTACTTATTTAACAACACATTATTTTTGTGAACCATTATTTATAAATATTCTTACTAGAAAACACACTTTGAAATTCCATCGTTATGATTAAATAGATTTAGATCGATCGTGTATTTTTCAAATTCAATTCGAATGATAAGGGGATGATCCATAAAGGGGAAATAATATATACAAAAAATTGATCAGGTGAAGGGAAAAATAACGGGACAAACATTGCTACCAATGCCGATGGGCATCGAGGAACTTCTTCACGAACAATTTAATTCCAAAACAGAAACTTCTAGAAAAATTGAACTGAAGAAGAACATCGAGGAAATTGTAATAAAATGGGCAACCCAAATTAACGAGATTCTTAACGTAGCGTTTTCTCCATTTTCGAAGGACGAGGCACAGATATCTATGTCTGGTAATTTCAGTGATACCGTTTCGTTTGGATATCAACTTGTTTCCAAAAACTAAACACTTTTATTTTGACATTGCTTCTTTCTTAACAATCATTATGTACACATGTGTGATGAATGTATTTATAAACGGTTCATGCGATCGATACATTCGTTCATCTTAATTATGAAAAGGGGTGTTAACATTTCTGTGTTTAATATTTCTAATAATTGATTACTCCTTATGAGTTATCTCTGAACATAGTTGTCTGCTGCGTAATTATAATGTATCGGTAATAACAAACACATTATCGCTGAGTTACACGTACTTCGACGTTGTTAGTTTATCGAATTGCTTACCATTATTATTATCCTTTTAATGCATCTGCCTTTATAGAGTTAGAGTATTGGAACATGAGGTTGATAAATATGGAATCACTTTATCGTCAATTGAAAGATGAGCGAGTAGTACATATAGACAAGTTTCTAGAAGAACTGCACAGCCCCTATTCGGCATATTTCAAGAATTTAGTCAAGAATGTAGCTGCAAGTATGTAACAATTTCGAGAAAGAACGGTAAATAAGTTGTTGAACGTCTTAAGGTGGGTCTCCACCAGCGTTCGCGAACTGTTCACGAACAGTATGGGAATTGAATTTCCTAGGAACCGTCTGTTCGCGAATTGTTCGCTAGTGAGGACAAACCTTTAGATTAAGGCAGTACCTTTTATTATTTATGTGTACTTGGTATATTTCCTCTTTACTGAGCAAGTTTTCACGGGTTAAAGATTTCATAGGTCTTCTATTTTTACGTTATAATTATTTACACACACTTATTAAATTTCTTCCAAATGAAACAAGAAATATAAATCTTGCATCGTTGAAATCAATTCCTTTCCTTTTAACTAAACCTTTTAATTAAAGAAGAAGAAATACATGAACTGCTTGAATTTTCCACGTACATTTTCAAATCATTCTTATTTTAATTTCAGCTTTATTGGAGACAAGGGACATCGGTCTTTATTTAAAGCCCCTGGAATCTTATTTCACAGAAATCGAAAATTTAGAATTCAAGGACATTGGGTCGAAGTTGAGAAGTTTAATGCACTGCGTCTGCCTAATGTGGTCAAACTCGAAATATTACTCTATGGACAGACTAATAGCCCTGCTACGTGAAATTACAAACTTGATCATTGCTCAGGTATTAAACCATCACGATACAAGATAAGACACATAATTTGAGCAAGCACATATTATGTTTAACTTTTTCCAAACTAATGAATTCGTTAACACTATAATAAATTAATCTACGGAACAATGGCTTACAAATCTTCATGGTGTCCTAATGTTAACCCTTTAATGTGCGTAAGTGTATAGACGCGTGTGTGTGTTCGTCCGATGCATACAGTGTGTGTGTGCGGGGAACGCCGATGGGCGTTCCGCGACTATGGTTAAGAGATACGACTAGAGGAATCCCGCACGTGGCGCACGCTGACCAGGGACGTTCGGAAAGCCGGAAATTCAGAAAATTATGAAACTCGGTGTGAGAGTAGTTCATCCGCAACGCAAACCTATTTTTTGTTGGTGCCATAATGCAATTTCGGGGGGTGAAATTACCCCCTGGAAAAAATTCAGAATTTTCTTTTTCGTGAAATATCTCAAGAACGATGAGAAATATCGAAAAGAAGTTTAAACAAAAGTTGCATCTTTTTTTTATATCTACGAAACTGCGTTAAAATAATTTTCGAAAAATTCATATTTTTCAAGTTACCCCCGCCAATAACCCTTAAAATTAAGTTTTTGTATTTTGAATATATATTCTGAAATACCTCTGGATAATCTCTTTTCATACATAAGAATAGTTTATGTATTATATTTTTTTTGCAAACAAATAAAACATCTATTACCGAATTTGATGTCCATTTTAACAGTTTCCATTAATAAAATTGTTTCTTAAAGCCATATATCAATTATTATTTATATAAAGTTTAGACAACTTTCAATTATTTAAGCTAGACAGTACGTTCCTAAAATTGCATCACAGGTAAAACTCGTTAAGACTAATCAATGACGTGCATGAATCATTATGATAACAGCACATTCATACATGCATTACTTGAAGTGTAATCTTATTAGGTTATTTTGGAAACCACGCGATAAATGAATAATGCGTGAAGATTTACAATGACTTTGCAATCATTTTAATTGTAACTAATAATATTTTTGTGTCACATTGACTTTAATTATAACGGTTGGTAGTCGGGGTAATTTGAAAAATATGGATTTTTCGCAAATTATTTTTACGTGGTGTTGTACATATAAAAAAGGGTGCAACTTTTGTTTAAACTTCTTTTCGATATCTTTCACCGTTCTCGAGATATTTCACGGAAAAGAAAATTCTGCATTTTTTCAAGAGGTGATTTCATCTCCAAAAATTGCATTATGGCACCAATAAAAAATGTGGTTGCGTTACGGATGAACTACTCTACTTGCACACCCAGTTTCATAATTTTCTGAATTTTTGGGTTGTCGAACGTCCCTTGTGAGTCACTATTTCATCAGCAAAATAATAGTTTGGCTTGGCTGATAGATTATTGATCCGTGAAACGATGAGATTTACAATATTTTTTTCAGGCAACGAAGTACATAAATCCGTCCACATTATTCGAAGGGGACGTCGAGGAGAATCGACAGAAGATGATAGAAGTTTCGCCCCTTCTTGAGTATTATCAACTGACATTTCGACTGTTTAAGGACAGAATCGATGGCTACTTCAAGTCGCCGACGGAGCCTGTGCCGTGGACATTTCACGAGAAGTTAGTTTTCGAAAGGATCGACCTGTTTCAGAAGAGACTTAAAGAGATCCAGGTTTGGTAAAACAGTGCAGATAGCTCTATCCTTTTTTAATTGAAAGATTACGAAAGACAAAGTATTTGTCTGCAGTTTGATGAATTGTGTTCCTCTGAAGGCGTCCTTCAACTGTAACGCCTTAAAACGTTACCATTGTTTGGAATTTTTTTTTACAAAAAGAATGTATTTACTAAATTGAAGATTTTTATATTCATTAATACGTGTTTTGAGGACGCAAAAAAAGCATATTTTTTAATGCTTGCTTTCATCTATTTAAAGGAGAATGCGTGTAACACTCGACAGTATTTTACACGCTCCAATAAAAATAAATTGAATCCGTTAACCAAACGTTTAAATTACTTTGTTTTCGCAGTGTAGTCTCATAATTATCGTCCCTTTGGTTGCAGTCGTTGTATGATGTAGTACAAGATTACATGAAACTTGAAAGGATAGAAATGACTGGTTTGAAAGCAAAATCGATGCTTTTAATGACGAATGAGATTTTCGAAGAGTTCATGCAATCATATAATCACTTCTCCGAAGTGCCTTACGATGTTTTGCTACCTGAAGAAACACAGTTTACCGAAGATTTACAAGCATTATTCGAAAAAGTAATTATTTTTATTAAACAAAAATACAAACGATAAACATGTAAGTACATAATAAAAACCAAACCGACACCTGTAGTAATACATGAATGTTATTAAAAAATTTACGTTATTTTTATGCAAAAGAATATTTATATGGTTTATCAATTAATTTTCGTATACCTTAAACAATATTCGCGGTTTCTTGATCTTTTCATTCTTAACTCTGTACCTACTATTGCATTCCTTTTAATTAACCAAACCATTTTTTAAACAAAGGTGGAACAACTGGATCGACGATTGGCAAGCATTTTTGACCAAGTGTTGGCAGAGTGTCACAGCATGGAATCACTTTTTAAATTTATTTGGCTAATTGGTTCTATCGGCAATAGGCCTTTAATCATGGCTCAACTGTGGCATAATTTTGAACATTTAGTTAAAAAAATTGATAAACATTTCGCTGATGTAAAGGTAAATCCAAATGTAATGTACTCTGCAACTCAAGGTGCAAGCGAAAGATTCTCTCTGTTTCAAGTTACACTGAATTTGTAATATTTAAAGCTGCCACGTCGAATCTCTAACAAGAATAGAAAATAAAAAACCATTTTATAAATAAATTACAACTGTACAATTTTCTTATTACTTAGCAACATCAGATGTTTCATTTCTTCTTCAAAGCAAAAGAAATTCAAAACATCAAAAACTTATATTCACTTACAAAATTCATATATTTTTGCTTGTAATACGTAACAACGAAATGTTATTATTTCAATATTTACACTGTAACACGAAAATAAGAAACAAATTATAAATATTAACTGTAGAAATCTGAAATTTCACACTATTTCATAATAAAACTACGCAATGGTAAAATCGTTTGTGTATATTTAGGATGAAAGAAGGTAGCAGTAATTACTTTTCGTAGATTATTTTCCTAAGGATAATCTATATAAATAAAAATGGAATTTGTCTAATGTCAAATATATGACATTTCATAGGTGATGTTCGACGAAAGTTTTAAATCGGACCAGGATCGATCACGTTCCATGGTGAATCTGTACTTACCACCAGTAGCTGCAACGTTATGTTTGTTAATGAAACTACGACAAAGAACTCATTTTCCAGTTAAATGCGCAAAATTCGTCGATCATCCTTTACTTACGGCCAAAATGGAAAGTGACCTTAAAAGTAAATACGAGGAACTCCAGGTAATTATCAATGAAACGGCAAATGAATTAATAATCTATAATAACATATTAACAATTTGAGTGGCGTCGACTTTTACACGCCGAGGGATTTCCATACTCTGTATCGGGTTGGCGTGTTTTCACATCGATATTTACCGCAAAGCGTCAACAGTATCGTCTGACAAGCGAAGTTCAGTAACCCAAAAATTCCGTTTTTTTTTTCAAACTTTGCAGGTGTGTAAAAGACCTCAATAGAAGTATGAGAATTTTTTTTCTTCTACTTGTTGGTTCTTCAGGGTGAAACCACCCCTTAAGGGGGGATCCTATTTTATGGGCTAAAAACATAGCAAACTTTAGGATTTTTTTTTTAAGAAACTAGCATTTCGATTCATCTGAAATTTGGACCATTTTTTTATGCATCCTTGAAGAAGTTGCAGTTTTTTTTTTATCAACTTTTAACCATAAATAATCACGCCGCGCAAAATTCGCCGGCCGTTGGTGTGCATGATTACCTTCCAGGTAATCCGAAAGAGAAAAATGAATCAGCGTTTTACTTTGTACATATGTAGCTCCAATTTGATGAACCAGAATACTGCTAAGTTCTATACTTCTTTTGTTACATAAGAAAATTTGCGCAAAATTGGATTGCAAAAATTAAAAGTTCAGACCGTTCAGTTTGAAATCTCTCCACACTGCTCAATATTTTTTTTTGTTTTTTGCTAGTTCATCAATTTTCAAACGTATTAAGCTTTAAGATAATGTAATAAAAAAAATGGATTTTTTGAACCGGTTGAATGGGAACACCCCCTTAAATATACTTCCGTCCATATACGACGCAAAATTGAAAATTATGAATTTTATATTGCCCATTTTGAAAACATTCCAATTTGTGACTTATCTACAAAAAAGTATTTTTAAAGATTGAATTTTTCGCAACACGTTTGTACGAATACTCATAGTAGATTTTTGAAGCAGACAAATGCATAAATAAATTTTGTTTCTTCAAGATACTTATTGATGACAAGGAGCAGGAAATCTTCACCGCTTGGGCAGAAACGGTGCCAGAAATCTGTGAAACTCATTTGTCAAAAACGTTGCTGCAAGTTGATGAGGACAGGCTGCTGGAATCAAACTTTGACCCTGAATTGGCAACTTTGTTAAGAGAAATTCGCTATATGATAATCATGAAGAGGACCGATTTGTCTGAAGAAGCTATAGAATTTTATAACAGATCAGAGTTCTTTTTCAGAAGCACCTATAATCTGAATTTAATTGTAAAGTGGTAAGCAACATATTCGTTTCATTTTGTTTCCCAATTTATTGAAATTTAATGCACATTACGCTGATTTATGTAGATACAAACATACACCCTGTTATTAAAATGTAGATATTAACATTATTAGCACGAAACATTATAGACATTATTAATTCGAAATATTTATTTTCTGAGTCAACAAAACGACTAGATTTCAATGTAAAAATTGAACATTTATTGTATAATAGTCCATTAGTAAACATGTAAAAATTGCCATTCGAAAACTTGAGAAGGAGAATGGCGTAAGATCGAATGATTAAAGAAAGGTTTGAAGTTAAACTATTTTCATCTGTTTGTTTCCTACATTTAATATCATACTCCATGTTAGGATAATAAAAATATCTTTCGCTCGATTGGATATACAGGGAGTCCCAAAATTCGGGGATTTCCCGGAACATGCAGTATCCAGATGCAAAAAGACATCGATAAGTCCTTCACCGTTTTGGGATCCACGGCTTCGTTCTGGAGATATTAACAGTTGAATATTAGCAGTGGAACTTACGGGCCGCGCAGTTTAAAGCCGAAACAGCTGAGCACGGAGCAGTGACCGCTAGCATGCGCGCGCAGGAGGCACGCGTAGATTCAGACCCTCACACACAACCAGCGTGCGGACCAATTATGCTCAACAATGAAGGAGGGAAAACCACCTTCAGAGTGGTGGTAATGGTGTGCGTGACTGAACAGCGTCAGTTCACGCACACCATTACCACCACTCTGAAGGTGTTTTTCCCCCCTTCATTGTTGAGCATAATTGGTCCGCACGCTGCACACAACAGACCCGACCGCGCTGGTTCAAACCATGAAAAGGGGTTAGCGGCGTCTATGCATGTCTCCTGCGTGTGCACGCTAGCGCACACTACAGCACGCTCAGCTAACTCGGCTTTAAATTGCACGGTCCGGAAGTTTGACCATTAATATTCAACTGTTAATATTTCGACAACGAAGCCCGGGATCCCAAAACGGCAAAAGACTTTTTTATTTCTTTTTGCACCAGGATATAATATATTTTGGGAAGTCTCTGCATTTTGAGCCACACTATATATATACGGATATCATAAAATGTAGATAATTATTGTTATTATTATTGTAACGATAAAATAAAATATTGATATACCAAGCATGATGTACTTAAAAGAGTTACAAATAGAAACGGGAAGAAAAGGAATGCGTAGGAGGGGTTTGATTATCAGACACCTAATACTCATCCATTAAAACTGGATTGGTTGTTAAGGATATTAGGCAGTCATTTCGTTCGAAAATGAAGCATTTCTTTTTCAATTAATTTCAAAGAATTAAATTGAAGCTGATACTTGTTCTTTAACACAATGTTTACTAACATCATAAGCTTTAAAAAAAACAGCTTTGTTTTGGCATATATATGCAAATGTAAAATGAAAACAAGTATTGTTAACACATCGAGTGGCGTATGTTTTTTGAAAGTGCCCCTTTTTAAGATGGTCAGGTCTTTGGAAGCGATTGCTTCTGTGAGGAAAGCATTGTCCAAAACGAACACCCAACTCAATTTGTTTTGTTGTTGAAATTAATTATTTCAATAATATTCGTCATATAACTTCTGGTCTATTAAAAACTGTGTTTTAGGTACAACAGAATACGAAACCAATCTGTTCCTGTCGAATTTAAAATAATAGAAGATGAGATTGACGATATTGATAAATTAATTGATTACGGACAAGAAAAGTATAATTGGAATTCCCCAGGTAAAGAATTATTGATTTAGAGTAATTAATCATGTGGGCTAGGTCATTTAGCGATCATTTCGTAATTAATTGCGATATTATTTGTACATCACGACACAATCACAACACGTATTTAAACATAACAGTGTAAATACTCTCTAGACCAGAGGTGTACAAGGAGCCGTTATTACCTCCTAGCTGCAAGCAACCAGCCGAGCGTTTGAGACAAGGATAGAATTGGTGAGGAGAACTGCAGTAGTGTACGTGCGTGCTCGTAGCGTAAGTATATATATATGGCTGAGCCAGCTCGGCGCTCGGCTAGTTGCCTGCAGCTAGGAGGTGAATACGGCTCCTTGCGCACCTCTGTTCCAGACTTTTCACAACCGAGCCTCGTCAAACATAAAACGATAAATCTATTTATATATGTAATATGTATAAAATATCATTTCAAATCCACATTTGTGAAAAACGGAAACATTTAAGCTTTCTTTTCACAATCTCCTTTTGCACTACATTATAAATTAATTGTTCACTTTAACGAGTAATTGGGCGCTGCATTTCTATCCCTCCTATTTCTAAATTTTCTAATTTTTATCGAATCCAATATCTGTACTACACAAAAGTTTGCCCCAGCTCCGTATTGTTGTAAGTTCCAAAAGTTTGTATACAATGAAGTATAAGTGAAATTATTTAATTTCACTTTTTAGCTTAAAAAATAAAATTTGTTTTCAGAGGCTACAGAGTACATTGATAACCTGCTGAAGGTTACCGGGAAATTGCACTCGAGAGTGTTTCGAGCGCAGGACAATTTGAAAAATATAATGGACAGAATGTATTCTTGGGCGATGCTGCCAGTCCTTTATCGCAAAGACGCGAGAGATGAAAATTTATTGGCGATCGTCGAGAAAGACGAGAAATTTAAAGAAAGATTTACGGAAATTGAAGAAACCGCCACGGAACTCGAACGGATTTTGCGAGAAAATTATAAATTATTCTTTGACTTGCTCCCGGATACTGCTTACGAGAAAGACGAAGCAGAATTCCTGGATGGCGAGTTTTTGATTCGAATGAGTTAATGTTCAAGAAATTATTTTGCTACAATCTTTGAATCTGTTGTTTGACGATACAGATGAAACGGAAGAAAAATTGGAGGAAGAGGCAGAAGGGGTGTCGCCTGAAGAAGTGGAAGAAGAAGCTTCAAGGTGAAGTAGAAGGAAATCTTTTGAAGCTGTTGTACAATTAGTATAACTATTACTAGAAAATCGATTAAAATTACTTAAACTAAGAAAGTTAATCGTAAATAATTATCACTATTTAGTAGATATCAAAGATAAAGAAGTCGGAATCTAAAAAAAGTTGTATAATAAAAAAAAATTGAAACAACAGCAAATCAAATAGAGGATAAAAAAATTCTTTCCTTCATGTAACTTAATATTTATAATTGCTTTAAAAATTTATTGAAAATTAGAAAAATAGAAAAACGTCATTCTTGATGTATGTCTAATGTTATTTTTTTAAGTAAAAAATTTATTACAATTATTACTCCTTAATTCTATACTAATGGCTGTTTAGATTGGACGATGAGGCTGAAGAAATGGAATCACCAGAAGATGAAGAAATGGTGGAAGAAGAAGAAGAAGTAGATGAAGAAACGTTAGCAATACGACGTGAAAAATGGCAGCCTTACCTTGCCTACGTTGATGACTTAATTTCTACAGGTCTCATTCAAGCTGTCTCGACGAGGTGAAATAATTAATTTTTTATGAACTTTACTCAACGCGAGAACTGAATTTTCACGAACATTTTCCATTATTCTCGCAGTATTTGTTACATATTGGATGAAACCGATCCTGAAGGCGACGTACAACCCTTATTTAACATACAATTCTGTTTGGAGGTAAATGACGTAAATGTATATTTTAAGTTCTCGAAAATCTAAAACATAGAACTCCTAACATTCACAAAGTTTCTAGACATATTTATTTATATCTTCACTGTGACTGTTAACATGTTGATTGTCATATGTACCATTTTTAATATATGTACAGTAATCTTGTGTTGCCCCTGAGGTCTTGATAATTTTTCGGTCAAATAATAATGCTTATATGGCAGGCTAACTTTCATTTCATTAATCAATTTTGCAGTCGGATTTGGTGCATGCGTCTCAATATGTACCAATTTCGGTGCCCACGCAACATCAGAGACCAAGTATATTCAGGGGCGGATTTGAAGATTTAGCGCCCCTTCGCTAACACGCCTCTATTGAGTCTGTCGCCCTTTCTACGAAATATCATAAAATATTTTAGTTTAAAAGAATCGAGACATTTTCAAAATTAATTCAATATGGCAACTCACATATGAGTCATTGCTAATTCGCTACATGAAAAAAAAAGGAATTGTTTTTTGAAGCTGTCTCAAACCTCTGTGATTAAACCTTTTCCAATTTCTTTCGCTCAAAATTTGTCACTCTCCAATTTTTATCGCTCCCCCAAATTTGCTGCTTCCCAAAATTTAATGCCACCCAAAATTTGTCGCTCCCCAAAATTTGTCGCTTCCGAAAATTTGCCACTCCCTAAGATTTGCCGCCCTAGACTGCAGCCTACATAGCCTATACCCAAATTCGCCCCTGGGTATACTCTGCATCATATCTGGCACAGAAATTACGCTATGGCAAGACTATCAAAATACTTCTAACAATTAACGTGTTAAAGAAGTGATCATTCTTGTTATGTTTCCTGCAATAATTCTGAAACCATTTGATTGATTCTTTTATATACTGAAAGAATCCTAGTATCAAGTTTCGGCCATCAGTGGACGTGAATGATCCTGACGGATTCTACAATTTCTTCGAAGCACTATTGCTAGAGATGATAAAGATGGGCACCCTTATTCCGCGTGTGAACCCACAGATCGTCGAAGAAAAAGAAACTTATGTGGTATGTTTATATCGAACGTTACTACGATACAGGGTGGTTCAAAGTTACATCTAGATATTTAATTTAATAACAGAATTTATAAAAAGAACGAAAGATGTATTAATACACGTAGGCTAGCGGGCTAATCATTCTTGAAATATTCGATCGTTTAGTGAAAAAGTTTTTAAAGCTTCGTGGCAAAATAGGGTTCCCAATTTCGCGGTGTCTTTTACACATTCATATATAAAATGAATATTCGCCATGACCGAATCTCAATAAACATAGGAAGCCATTTGAAATTAATATAGGAGCTATAAGAAATCTGAGAGAAATAGTGGCAAGTAATAGAAATGATTACATTATAAAAAATATAAATAAAATTAATACACAACAAGAAATATTGTGATAGATAGATCGTTTAGTAGTTTCTGACAACCTAAATTCCTACGATATCAATGATTTTATAGTATAAAGTAATCGTAAAAAATATGAATTTACAAGGTAATATTAATATTATTTCTTTAATTATTATTTATCCAGTATTATCGACTTTTTCCTGAAGTTACATACAGTACACTCTCGCTATGAGCTCGCGCTCGGAGCTGGCGGCGAGCGCTTAACGAATAGCGTTGACGATTCCGGGCCGCCGATGACGCGAGAGAGAGACAGAGACAGTTAGGCACGTGAAAGATGAAGCGAGGCAGAGTATCATACTTTCTCTCTTTCGTAGCAGACGGTAACGTCGCGTCGACTCTATCGTCCCCTCTCGCTTGCTATCGGCTCCTCACTCTCGATCGAACGATTCCATGAAGTGGTGGGGATAGCGACGAGCGCTTAACGCATAGTTGAGGTGAGCTCATAGCTAGAGTTTATTGTAAATAATATGGCAGTTGTATTACTTCGTTTTTCAGGCATATTTAAACTGTAAAAAATGGGTGGAAATATTTGAACTTTGAATTTTCAAGATAAAAACAATTATATATCCAGGATCATAGTAAAGTGTTGAAGGGGATCTGTTATAAAAGGGACATCCAATTAATTTTTTGTTGTATTCTCTTCATACATATGACAACACAATTGAAAATTTAATCTCTACAGTTACAATTTTGAAGAACAGCTACCTGACATTTCATTTATTGTAGACTGTGCACATATCTGTCTAGATGCAGTATTAAAAAAATCAGTTGGTAAGAACACTTTGCAAAACGTTTTGAGATCAAAACAACCTTTTGAAATACCAAAACTTTTCCTTTGAAACACGAAAAAATTCCAGCATGTATCACCGCTATCTTTGGAATATCAGCGGTTTGGAGTTATTTAGACGTGATTGGGCATGCATTACTCTTGCTACAAAATAAAAATACTTTCGTTGTAGAAGGATCCTTCATCCCTCAGATAAAATGATAATTATTCATCCCACCTCTCCTACCTACATTGAAAATGATTAATTCAAAATGCTACCCTAACGCGATAAAGTTGTAACATGTGCCAAAACGAATAATTAGAATATTTTTTATTTAAACAATGAAAATACTGTTATTTATACCTGGTTTTTAAAGGATGACGTGGCCGAAGAGGAGGGTATCCTGTTTATGGTAGAAGAAACTTGCAACAGAGTAAAACATGCCTTGGTAGAAATTAAGGAGCATGCTCAGGTGAGGAAACAATTGCAATTTTTGTTGAAAAAGATTAAGGAATTCAGGTACTTCACTCTGATGAAGTTCTCCTCCATGTGCCGCACTCTCTCCATACAATTTATCCGAGCACCATATTTCTTTTTCTGCACTACTACACTTAGCCCGTTTCTAGTAAACTACCTATGTATCTCTTCATTTTCCCGAAAAAAATGGGCCCCTCAGAACGATTGCCACTTGGGCCTTTTCCTTAAATCCAGTAATTTGAATTCGGAATTTGAAAAGTTGTCCTATGTTCTTTAGAGAAAGCGATATGTTATTGGTTAATTAAACTAAAGCCATGCGCCGGAATGATTATTTTCAGATTTACGAAAACTTTTCATGGTTGTGGACGGACGATAAGCAGGAATATCTGAAGTACTTTCTTCAATTTTCTAAATACATAAGGCCGGAAGAAAGAGAGATTTTCGAAGAAAATCCGGATTATAGTCCGGAGAATATTAAACCAAAGAAGCCAAACTTAGCCGACTTCAAAGAGGAGCTTGATTATTTCATGGATCTCTATGAAAAATGCGATCAGATGCCAAACGAGCACGTCTTTTGCCGCTGGATGAGGCTCGACGTGACACCCTTCAAGCAGACCCTTTTGAACGTAATTTGCAAATGGGCGAACGTGTTGAAGGAACATTTGGTTAAGGATATCACTAACCAGTAACTCAATTATACAGTCTTCCTTTATTAAGTTATTGTTAGTTTTAAGTGCAAACTCATATCGGAATAGAAGAATTCAATTTTGAACACTTCTCAACGCATTTTCGCATCTTTTACTTTCTTAAAGCTGAATATTAAATATTTTTAATAGGAAAGAATCCATTCTTCAATATGCAATTAATTGAATTACTGAGTAAGATAATTTATATTACAATTCAAACGAATTTCCAAGTGTACAGAGTGTTCCAAATAATTTTTCCGCTGCCAAAAACGTATACATATACATATATTTAAAGGTTGAATGTTTCCAGTTCCACCTTTTGAAATATTTAAAAATGAATATTTTCAATTCCGATATAATTTTATATTTAAAGCAGAGCAATTTTATCTAAACCGTACTTAAATTCCACAAGTGGTTTAGAGTTAATTGCGCAAAAAACTATTTCGGTCGACCAATTTGGAAGAAATGTCTCCAGACAATTTCTCTTCAAAGAAAAATAAGATGTGCATCTAATTTCGAATGAAAAAATAACAATTTCGCTCCCACAATTCCCCTGTCATGTAAAGTCGTTTATTTCACTTTCTTATATTATCGTTCCACTTTCTAATATTAATGTACTACATAGTATTCAGAAGCTGTCACCTTAATAGCTTTTCTTAAATATTTCTTCCATTTGAAATCTAGATTGAAAGTGATAGCTTGAAATATTTTATTCAGAACGCATAACAACGAGTAGAATGAAATAATCTAAGTGCTTTCTGAATGCAAGTCACATTTTGAACTTCAACCGCAAATACAGGCGATTTCTCTGAAATCGCTATCGAAACGATCACTGTTGGCACCATTCCTCTAAACAATTGCACAATCGAATGGCGAACCTATTCGACTGCGAGTCACTGTTTCATCAAACAACAAGACTACATCACCTATTTTGCAAACAATGTGGAAGGTTCGAACGCATTACACAAAAACGCTGCTTGGGAGCAAGTTTTTAAACTACACACAAATACAGTTGAATCTGACAGATGCTAAACGTGTTCTTGTACCAAAATTATTTATTTCCAGCAACTCGAATTTGTTGGTCGAATTAACGTTTAGCTTGATATTCTATGACATAATTAATTTCAATTTGTTTCAGACTGGAGGCTTTGTCAGAATTCCTTACAGCAGCAATGGAAAATTTTTCGCAGCCTGTCCTTGAAGACGACTACGATGCTCTTTTAGTGACGATCTATTATTTGAAAGAAATCAGAGATCGGCAGTTTGAAATTGCAGACATGTTCGACCCCATCAAGGTACAATAATTAATAAGTTTAAAGTTAAAATAATAGAATATTGAATTATAATAATGGTTATATTAATTAAATAAATTATTAATGAAAAAGATTAGGAAAAGAATAGATGAGAATTGTGTGATTTTGTTTGAAAGAAACTAGAAGAGCTTTTCTTCAATTAATTTTATCCGGCCTGAAATGTTTCTAATAACAATAACTACTGCACTAATAAACAGTTCGCTTCCTTATTTATTTTTAAATGAAGAAGTGGGAATCATTTCATAATATTAACAGCTAAACAGTTCAACATTGTATAATTTATTGTTCAATTTGTCGAATCATGTTACAGAAAACGATTGAACTTTTGCAACACTATCATGTAATTGTGGATGAAAAAATTTTCAATTGGCTAACAGAATTACCTCTTGGCTGGGAAACATTGAAAAAATTAGGTGCTCAAGTAAAGCAAGTCGTTCAGCCTCTAATGACTCGTCAAATCGAACTTCTGCACAAGCGACTGAGTTACTATGATTTCAAACAGCAACGATTCTTGGATGAATTTCACGCACAAGACGTTTTCAAGTAAAAATATTACACTTATAATAGAATTTTCATTTAAATTTCTTTCACTTGATGTCGTATTTTGTTTAACAATTATTTTTCAACATTCTTCGTACTATTCTATGTTTTTAGTTATCACGTCTTCTTAACTGTAACCTTATTAGTGTTACATTAAAAAAAAATTGTGGACAGTTCATTAAATCAAACATCATTCTAATAATATTTTCTTTTACTTTCTGGGATTATGCAATCCTTTTCGCGAATTTTAAATTTCGTATTTGATATGCAGACAAAGAAAGACTCATTGCAGAGTTTCCTCTTCGAAGAAAATTCTAATAGAATCTCTCATTTTCGTATTACAATTTTGAAAATGTTTCGGCTTCGATTGAACGCAATTATGTAAATTATTTCCAGTTCTGATTGCGAAGATCATTATGAAAAATTGAATAAAATTCATGAAAAAGTTTTGGAGTTCCAAATTGAAGAGAAGGCTCTACATGACCAAACTGTAATCTTTGAGCAGGAAATGCCCGAGTTTAAGGTGAACAAGCAGGTAAGAAAAGAGATGCAACTATTGAAAAGTGTATGGGATTACGTGAACGTCATCACTACCAATTTGAACGAGTGGAAGAAGACCACTTGGAAAAAGCTCGATGTCGAATGGATGGATCAAGAATGCAAAAAAATTGTCAGAGAACTGAGACGTAAGATATCTTTTATTTCGATAAATTAAATTTCTGATTTCTCGTTTAACGTAAATTTTTAGTAAATTTTTTTATATCTCCTTTTTCAAAATAAGATGTCTCTGGAACAATGTTATCTGATTTTAAAATATTTGACTTGCTACAGATGTATATGGTTAAATAATTGCGCAAGCAAAATTGATAGCATGTTTATTATCTGAATTTTTTAAAGGAATAGAGGAAACCATAAATTCAAGAAGTTGTTTAACAACTATTTCTTAAGAAGGGTTCATTACAAATAACGTTTTGACGATTCATAGTTGCGTGTGTTTTTGAAGGTGAAAATTAAAACGTTTTAACGAAACTTTGGAAAATAGGTGCACAGTACAATTTCTTCTATAACATTTTGTATTCCGTAGACTTCCAATTCAGTTTGTTCTCTTCGTAAAAGGATAGATACTTAATACTTCCTAGTGAATCTGCATGCAAGATGACAACATTTCCAAAACATTAATATTTCACTATAAATGACAACTTCTGTCATTTAAAAACAGTACAATATTGAAAAAATAGGTAGCAGTATATTGAAAAAGTAAACGTTAAGAGGTAACACTAAAGAGGCACTTAAAGTTGTCATTTGACTCGGAATTTCTTGAGTTTCAAACAAAACGATACTGCAATGCCTGGACGTAATTTAAAAATACGAGCTTTGTAGATCATAATTATTAGCTAAGTAGTAAAATACCCCCACGCTTCGCTTCGGGCCAAATGATATTAAGGACTCATTTAAAACACATTTCACCCCTTTTCTCGCCACCCCCTTAGGGATTGATTAGGGCAAAATCATGAAATTGGTTTTTAGGCATTTATCTATGTGGGTAACCTTTCATAGTAAAAACAAGTTGATATCTAATCGGGCCTCAGACATAATAAGGAATCCGAGAAAACATATTTCACCCCTTTTTACCCCCTTAGGTGTTGATTAGTACAAAAGCTGAATCTGATTTTTAGACATTTGTGTGGGTAACCTTTGTAAATAAAAACCAAATTGATATCTAATTGGGCCTCAGAAATAATAAGCATTCCGAGAAAACATATTTCACCCCTTTTTACCCCCTTCGGGTTGGAATTTCAAAAAATCCCTTCGTATCGAGCACAAACGTTGCAAAAAGAATCTACCCTCCGAATTTCATGTTTCTGGGGTCAGCGGTTTGCGCTGGTCGGTGATGAATCAGTGACACAACGATTATACATATAAGTATTAGGGTGGCTCATATTTTCGACTTTTGAATTTCCTTCGGGGCACCCTCCAGAACAGTTAAAAATAATTTTAAAAAAATCTGTGTAAAGTTTGAGTCCGATTGGATAACGAGAATAGGTGCCCCTGGGTCCTTGAACAAATAAATAATTATTTAACTGCTCAAAAAGTCGATTTTATATAATATCCACCAAGTTATTGATTACATAAAAAAAGATGTCAAACAAAAGTTATACATCCGGACAAGGAGCATCTTTTATGTTCTATTACTCTTTCTCGTGCGACAAACGGTTTTCGAAAAAATCCCGAGAAACTGAAAAAAAAACTTTTTCCCCACAAATTTTGAAAGTTTAAATGCTTCTCGCACAATTTTTATTCATGAAGCCGAACGAAAAAATAGAATTTTTATGTTCGAGGACAATTTTTTAAACATTGAAGGGGGGCATATGCTAAAAGATAAAAAATAATTCCTCATTTTCAGTGTTTGATATGTCATGAATGTTTCCTGAAAATTTGGGACCGAAATTCGCAAAAATACCGAAGATCTAGACATCAGAAGTGACGTATTCAAATGCATTTTCTCGAAATCATGATTTTCAAACATCTTATCCACGATTACTCAAAAACTATTCAACCGATTTACTTCAAATTTTGCATTGCTATAGAATACACTATTACTGAGGTTTTTGACAGCGCGGATTTTTTATTTGATTCATAGTTTCTTTTTTATTGCCTAAAAAATGCAAGGTTTCTTGTCCGATTTTTTTGAAAATTTTGAAAATTGAAATGTATCTCGAAAACATTTCTTATTTATGAAGACTA
Organism: Andrena bucephala; assembly: GCA_947577245.1. Lineage (NCBI taxonomy): Eukaryota > Metazoa > Arthropoda > Insecta > Hymenoptera > Andrenidae > Andrena > Andrena bucephala. Next base: position 117,264,127 of record OX387715.1, read on the forward strand.
AAAGAAATCTGTACTTTTTATTTTCAACCCTAAAGGTTAATGCTGTTACGCCTCTGTCACCAATGAGTATACTTTACATCTAATGCCTGTATCTTCGAGATTTTTGCGAATTTCGGTCCCAAATTTTCAGGAAACATTCATGACATATCAAACACTGAAAATAAAGAATTTTTTTTATCATTTTGGCATATTTCGTTATATGCCTCTCCTTTAAATGTGTAAAAAATATACCTCGAAAATAAATATTCCATTTGTTTGTTCGCGTTCACAAATAAAAAGTGTTCGAGAAGCATTTAAACTTTCAAATTTTGAGGAAAATTTTTTTTTTCTTCAGTTTTTCAAACTTTGTTCGAGAACCGTTTGTCGCAAGAGAAAAAGTAATACAACATAAAAGATACTCCTTGTCCAGATCTACAACTTTTGTTTGACATATGTTTTTATATAATCAATAACTTCGAGGATATTATATAAAATAGACTTTTTGAGCTGTTAAATAATTATTTAAATATTCAAGCGCCCAGGCGATCCGTTTCCCCTTAAAAGCACCTTTTCTCGTTATCCGATCGGACTCAAACTTTACACAGATTCTTTTTAATTATTTGGAACTATTCCGTAAGGTGCCCCGAAGAAAATCTAGAAAAAAATGTTTACCAAGATTAAATAAGAGCTACCCTAATAAGTATGGATCTATCAAATCCCGCATAAAACAAAATTATAGCTTCTTTCACGTAATCACATAATTTAGCGTCTATTTTGAAATCCTGATGTTACTCGAAGATGGAGTTTACATAAACAAACCGTTGGCGGAAAGATAAAGTGATCTAATCACAAAGTCTATATTAATGCAGCGCAAAGAACGTTTTCGCGCATTTCGCTTGGCTAAGTTCCACGAACGTTTTCCTTTGTAGAACTGGACAGAGACGTACGCTATTGGGAATTGTATAACAACATTGAGGCGCAAGTGAGAAACATGATGGCGTCGTTGAGAGCGGTTTCAGAATTGCAGAATCCAGCAATTAGGGACAGGCATTGGAGAGAATTGATGGCTGAAACGCGGGTAATTAATTGCATAATTAGCCCTGGTTTCGTTGTTGCCTAAACAAGTGAATTTCGCGTTAATTGCTACGTGTTAATTATCCTACTGAGCCGAATTTCATTAACGATACTTAACATAGACCTCGGTCAATTTTAAAACTATACTAGATCTTAGTTTAATGGGCCAGGTCTCGGTTAGGCCTTCATTCTAATTACAAATCTTACAGCTCGGTGAAAGCTTGGCAATCTTTAATACTCAACGTTCTGGTAACTTTTCATATCTCGTGCGAGCAGAAAAAGGCTAATTAGCATGCATAAATTTCATGGAAAGATGAAAGTATTAAAATTATAAGCAAGCAGCGGAATAAAAAATAATTACTGTTCTGGATACGATCATGTTGTGCAACAAATCGTGGTTCCTATTGTTGTACTAGATTGGACAATTAAATATCAGTGTGTAGCTATTATAAATATGTATATGAATATTGTGTGAGATTTCACTTACTGTCTTCTCAACGGATATTCACTTCATTTTGGCAATGGTTGTTATCGAGAATGCCATTGAAAGTAATATTTCTTCATTTGATGAATTTTAATGGTTTTGACGTTCGGCTTAATTATTTACACAAAATGAAGATTTCACAGCATTTAAGAAATTACGAAGAAAATTAAATGTGTGTTTAATAGTAGCTCTACGATAATCTCTACAAAACCCAATGAGTTGTGTTAATTGTTGGTAATATTTTTTTAAGTTTCAAAGCACAGGGCATGCTTCACCTAATTAAATAAGCCATGTAGGAAATTCTGCCTAATACACTTAATTTGTGTAAAGGGTATGCAAATAAAGCAGAATTTAAAAATGTGTCACACACAAATTATTTATGAAGTTACAAAATATAGGCTTATGATACATTCTTGATAACGTGACATGAATGAAAATTGAATTGTACTTTATAATAGGTAGCGTTTAGTATGACCGATAACACCACGTTGGAAGATTTGTTGAAACTGCAATTGCATAAATTTGAGGAGGAGGTAAAAAATATCGTCGCTAAATCTGTGAAAGAGATGGCAATGGAAAAAGTGTTGAAGGAGCTTAATGACACCTGGAGTAGTCTTGAATTTGGCAAAGAGCTTCACGAACGTACGAAACTATACGTTCTTAAAATAGATGAAGAAACTATTGAAACTCTTGAAGACAATCAGGTAACATTAAAATACTCCCCGGATGTGCGTTCAGTTTTCTCCCCGTAGTAGCGTCCGAGACATTCCCACCACTTTTTTTGTTAACGCAGCATAAATGAGCAGCACTCCAGCAGGCGATAGTCGGCTTACAAGGAAACACCGCGAACCGTTACTCATCGATCGTAACGCAACTTTGTGGGTTTATAGAGTGACTCAAGACAAGAAGAACAGTATGTTTCATTCGTGCCCGATCGCCATTTAAGTGTGTGAAAACTAACCTCAAAGTCAAATGGGCACCCCCACTTTTTAGCGTATAACTCTTAAAGTACAAGAGACAGAAAAAAGTATTTGAAACAAAAGTATAATGGTACAATAAGCACTGCAAAACTTGCGTTAAAAAAATTTTGAAAAGAATTAAAAAAAAAATAACTACCTGGGAAAAAAGTTTTTTTAAAAAATTTATTAACACAAGTTTGCACCATTAAACATTTGTTTGCAACACTTTTTTCTGTCTCTTGCACTTTAGGAGTTATATGCGAAAATGTGGGGGTGCCCATTTGACTTTGAGGTTAGTTTTCACACACTTAAGTGGCGATCGGGCACGAATAAAGCATACTGTTCTTCTTGTCCTGAGTCACTCTATAAACCCACAAAGTTGCGTTACGATCGATGAGTTCGCGGTGGGTTAAATCACCTGACCCCCACCACCTACCGATCATAGTTTTTTGTGAATATCTCAGAAACTAAAGCCGGGCGACGGTAACATATACGGGAAAAAGTTGTTCAGAATTATGTCCCCGACAACATATGTCAAGGTCAACGTCATTGGGGCTTGGTCCCCTTTTGTCAATATTTACCCTTCGATATACAAGACTTCCTGATATCTTCAAAAAGCGCATCTCAAATATTTTACAAGGACTTTAAAAAATTTTTTGGAAGTTATTAAAACAGTGAAAATACTTCTAATAAATTTGTAACATTTATTATGCAGTAATAAATTCTTGCACGGAAGCTCGAATCTTTGTGAACTTTCTATTAACAGACATTCGTACTCTGAGCTACAAACGCTTAAAGATCGCAGAATAAGGTCGAAAATCGTGAAATTCCCGAAATCAGCAATTTTCCACCTTATTCTGCGATCAGCGGGTTGTAGCTCAGAGCAACGTTGACCGATTTTGATGAAATTTTCAGCACGTATACAACTTATTTAACTCTACAAACGGGATTTTTGAATTTTCATTACAGGCTCAGAAAAAAAAATTTAAAAAACGACCTTTACTATTTTTTTCGCTATTCCGATTAAGTGCAATTTTTTCAAAACGACGAAACACGTCATTTAGCAAACTAATCCTTCTAAGTAGTTTCTCAAAAAAACTCAAGTCATTTGGACAGATTCTAAAAAAGTTATGCAATTTTAAAGGATGTAAACTTTCTTTCGTCCGCCACTATATGTACTAAGAATAAGTGTTAATCGTTATACACACATTATAATCGATTTGCAATAGGTGCAACTGCAGAATATGTTGGGTTCAAAATTTGTGGGATACTTTTTCGATGAAATTCATGATTGGCAAACAAAGTTGAGTAACGCGGACTCTGTGATTACCGCCTGGTTCGAAGTTCAACGAGCGTGGATGCATCTCGAGAGTATTTTCATCGGCTCCGAGGATATTAGAAGCCAACTTCCGGAGGAGTCAAGGCGATTTGAAAAAATTGACAAAGATTTTAAAGTACTTTTTCCAACTGCATCGAATTACACAGCCTTGAGTCATGCAATTTAATCAGATCTAATTTATCTTAGACTTACATGTATCTTTTTTCTAATTTATCTTAGAAAAAAGATACATAATTCACTAATTTAAAGTTTCAATTTAGAACTTGGCGTAAAAATGTTTTAGTTTTCCTTATTGTTAAGCTTAAAAGAAATATAATCTGACCAAATCGTATGACTCTGCTGTGTTTTCGTCTTTTTATATAAAAGTTCCACAACTTTAGTGTAAACATAATGTTATATGTCAAAGTTTTCAATTTAAATGACAAGATTTCACTTTGAGATCTAAGAAATCCGTTGAAATTTGTAGAACTTAGTACTTGTCAAAGTTACAAAGAAAATAAATTCTCTTGAAATAGTTTATGTCAACCGAATTCAAAGCTCGAACGCACTTTTTAAAAATGTGTGCAGTTATCTAATCTTGGCACGTTTTAAATGAAACTTCCCTTCGAAAAGTTATTTTTCATTTCAATTATAATTTTCTAAAAGTAAGTTCCTGAAAATATTACGTAAATAATTAATATGTCTTTTAAGGAGTTATTGAAGGAAATGCTCAGCAACTTAAATATTGTGAAAGCCACCAATCGTCCAAAACTTTTGGAAAAATTAGAAGAGTTGCAAGAACAATTGAATGTTTGCGAGAAAGCTTTGGCAGATTATTTGGAAACGAAAAGATTAATATATCCGAGATTCTATTTCATTTCCGCAGTTGATCTTCTAGACATATTGAGCAATGGTTAGAAAGTATTAATTTCAACTCAACATCTTTTATCCCTTTTTAATAATTTATCTAAAAATGCTTTTAACCATTTTTATTGTTCTATGTATGTTCATATTGTTTAAAATTTCTTACAAGAAAGAAAGATGACTGTAAATTTTATCTTTATTTGAAATAATTCGTTTTATGATTTTTGTTGAACACAAAAAAAACAATCGCAATTAATTGGTAAACGGTTTTACACAGGAAATAATCCTGAAATGGTGTGCAGACACTTGGGAAAACTGTACGATTCTATTGCGAAATTGCAATGGAAAATGGATGGTGAGAAAGTGACGAAGTTCGCGATTGTTATGGTTGCTAAAGACGGCGAAGAAATGACTTTACACGGGACATGCGATTGCAGTGGCCAGGTATTTGCATTTATATAACAAACTCCAACAAACACTCCCAAATCCTCGGCTTCGCAGCCGTGAATCTTATTGTCCAGCCTTGGCTCGTAACATAATAAATACGTATCTCTTAGATTTTAGTGCTTAATAACACTATTTCAAAAAAAAAAAAAAAAAAATGGTGCCGATGTTTAGATGATATTCCTTGTCAATTGTATCGCAGTTGATTAACGTCATTAATTTGTGTAGCAAGCACAATAATTTTTTAATACATATATCGAAAAAAACAAAAAATCAACATGTAGAATATTTCTTATTCCTCCTTCATAATTAAAAAAGTTTGTATGTGCGACGTGTGTTCTCACAATATTTTTTATTTATTTTACTATGTATTTTACTCTCCGAAGTGCTGACGTGAATTTATGAACCACCTCGTGTAGATTCTCAAAGAATGTTCCTTTGAAATGTTACTTATTCCATCAGGTAGAAGTTTGGTTGAATAATGTGACGGATGCAATGAAAAGAACAGTGCGCTATCATATATCCCAAGCAGTAGCTACTTATGATGAGAAACCAAGGGAACAGTGGATCTTCGATCACCAAGCGCAACCAGCCCTCTGTGGAAGCCAAATTTGGTGGACCACTGAAGTGAACATGGCCTTCATGAGGCTCGAGGAGGGGTTCGAGAACGCGTTTAAAGATTACCAAAGGAAACAAATCAATCAGCTTACCGCCCTGATCGTAATTTTATGCGGGGAGTTGACTGGCAGTGAAAGGATGAAGATCATGACCATATGTACAATCGACGTGCACGCCAGGGATGTTGTTGCGAATATGATCGCAATGAAGGCAGAGAATTCTTCCAGCTTTCAATGGCAGTCGCAGCTCAGACATAGGTAAGATCGTGGGCAAACCCTGCGCCTACGTCATGTTCATAAAAATAAATAGAAACGTATTAATATTTGTGCGTTCAGAAGCCAACTGTTTCTGACTCATAAAATGGCAATGTTTTTACTTGTCATAGAAGGTGTTCGACAAGTTCTCATCCTACTTAAATGCGTACTATTTAACGTGTATCATAAGTTATGATTCATAACAATCTAGAGCATGTTCTCTGAACTCGTCTGAAATGTGAAACGATGTTGAGTATGTCATATCGTTTAATTAATTGTTCGCAGCTTGAAAACTGTTGCTTCCTAGATAACACCTTTCTGTCGACCTTTTGGTGAAGACTATACGCGTGCAAAGCTTATATCATAAATTTGTGGACCATCTTGTAGAATGGAGTGATTGATTCATAGATATTTTGATGACATGAAACATGTGCCAGAGTGAATTTTATTAAATTCAAATGATTACTTTCGGAATAAACGTCGGTGTTTAGAACCTATTGACTGTTTCATCATCTTGTACTGTTATTTCGAATTTATTTGTTTATTCGTTATTGCGTGTATTTTGATTGTGATGTACATACATTTCCACCTGTCTCTATAATTGTTTATTCAAATTACGATCATCACAAAGTTTCAGCTTTAAGTGTTATACAATAGTGCCCGTATAATTTTGGATTAGTCGGGTCCGCATATTCAAATTCTCGTGAGCAGGGTAGCGTTTTGATTCCAGAAATGGGCTCATAACAGATTAACAAGGAAGTAAACAGATACCTAAGTATGTATGCAGTTCTTCCATCAAATGTACATGCATACTACGAGTCTCGCACGCGTTACAATGTCTAATCATGCAATGACAAAAATTTCATTTTCCATTATTCTCATCCTATCTTTATAAAAATGGTACGAATTGATTGGTAGAGTTCTCCCGATGAAAATGAGTCCAAACATGCCATATATCGGAATATTTTTATGACTGTGTACGGCGCTATACTACATTCATATTAAATATCAATAATCTTAAAAAAAATCCGATTTTTGTTGTGTTTGTACTCATTTTCGTCGGGAGAACCTCGCCAATCACTTTGTAACATTTTCATAACTATGGGATGAAAATTATGGAAAGTTCAATTTTTGTATATCTTCCCACTTTCCTTGTCCGTTTGTTTTTTTCGTTAAGCTCCAGGTGACGAAGGTGAATACGATCGCGCTAAAATAAGTGGTAGGGATGGTTAATTCAAATTTAACCGGGCACCACTGTACATAGATTTAGAAGTATAAGCATGGACATGTCAAAACTTTAATCGCTAAGTTCCTTGGTAAAATTATTTATAGATGGGACGATAAGAGTCACGACTGCTTCGCCGATATTTGCGACGCGTACTTCAAATACAATTATGAATATTTGGGAAATGTTCCGCGGCTGGTGATAACACCGCTAACTGACAGATGTTATATCACGCTAACGCAATCCTTGCATCTTATTATGGGAGGAGCACCCGCTGGACCAGCTGGAACGGGCAAAACGGAAACGACAAAAGATCTGGGAAGAGCATTAGGTCAAATGGTTTACGTGTTCAATTGTTCGGAGCAAATGGACTATAAGGTATAATTAGGAGTATCTCACAGATTCAGAGAAATCGAATTCTGACACTATGGTGGAGAGCAGAAAGTGTAAGCCTGTAAGCATATGCGACGACCATTCCTTTTTACCTAACCGATGCGTGTCGTAATTATTAATGGAGGGAAGTAGAATATGTATATTCCGCGTGCCTACACTTCTGCTCTCTACAAAAATAAATTAATTAAAAACAAAATAATAAAAAAAAAAACGATGAACCAAAGAAATTAATAAAAAACAATAAAAAATTTCTTCCTTTTAAAGTTAGAAGTTCGAAAGATAATTTTAATTTCAAAAGGGAGGAAACTTATAGTTTCGAATGTAGGGGAAGTAGGGGCATGACGGGGTAGCGTGGTAAGATGGGGTATCTCCCTAAACCCTAATTAAAAGATACTACGCACGTGACAAATACATCATTAGGAAGCCACTGTGTTATAATAGTGTGGTCGCTGGCAAAAGCGAGTAGGGGAGCACGCGTTTTTTATTTATAATTGTGAACCGTTTGCGTGCTGCGTCGATGTTATTTTGTGTGATAAAAAAGTTTGAAATAAATATATATTTAAGAACGGTAAGTCTATTATTTTTCTTCTATGATAATCTCCATTTTATCTATTTTAACGTGACATATTCAAAATTTCAATATTTCTTTATTTGTTGTACAAATATATTAATCTTTGATACCTAACGCCATTAGGGGTGAGGTCGGAGTATCCCATCATTCTCCGTATCATGGTTCTTCATGTGAGATTAAGCAACGTCGTCGTTCTCTATTATAATTTAATTAAAATAAATCCTATTATTTTTAGTTCGAATTTATAAAATACTTAGGCAAATCATTTCGGTAACCCATTTTACCCCATTTTTCGATACTAGGGTTTATACAAAAACCGACTTTTGAAAAAACCGGTTTTCGAATTTCACTATTCCCAAAAAACCGGTTAAACCGGTTTTTGAACTTTCACAAAAAAATGTAATTAAAATAGTAAATAAATATTTTTACTTATTTAAAAAAAATTCAGTTTCCTTAATATTCCGGAATTACAAAAATATAACAAAATAAAATACACTCTATCTGTACAAAACCAAGTAAAAACAAAATTAAAATAGCTAAAATCCGTACGAATGCGTACAATTTTCGAGTTCATCTAATATTTATGGATCTACAAAACTATAACACAATAAAATAGACTGCACACAAAACCAAATGAAAAAACTAAAATAACTAAAATCCGTACAAAATATAAATCTTTTAAAATGTAGTACCAAATTATAAATCTTTATTCCATTTCGTTTGTTTTCTGAAAATATGAACTCATGAAGCTTAGTTTCACAGTAAACAGTTACCTACCAATTTGCTTGTGTCCGAGGCGATTTCAAGTCAAAATGTTAACGTTTTTAATCAAATAATTAAATCATTTCTTCATATTAATTCTAGTATATAAAACCGGTTTTTTAAATTTAAAACCCGGTTTTCGAATTTTACAAATTTATAAATAAAAACCGATTCTTAAAACCGGTTTTTAAAAACCGACAAACCCTATTCGGTACCCCATTTTACCCCGTGGTAGGGGCAAGACGGTTTTTTTTCCATCTGTTTTGTAAAGTTTAATAACTTAGACGCCTGACCTCAAATAGTCCGAAGTGTGTAACAAATGTTAAATCATTAACTTATAGTTGTATTTGGAGTAATAAAGACTTAATTAATAGGTACAACCATCACATTCTTTGCATTTTTCCTTAGATTCCCCACCATGTCCCTACTTCCCCTATAAGTTTTTAAAACATTTGATTTATAAGTTGCCCACACATTTTCACGATTCAAAATTAATTTGTGTCGTACTTTACTTCCTTTTTCAGTCTTGTGGGAATATTTACAAAGGGCTTGCCCAAGTGGGAGCGTGGGGTTGCTTCGATGAATTTAACCGCATTTCCGTGGAAGTGCTGTCTGTCGTTGCTGTGCAAGTGAAGTCAGTTTTAGACGGGATAAAGAGTCGTAAATCGACATTTCAATTCTTCGGCGAAGAAATCAATCTTGTGCCCACTGTTGGGATATTCATCACTATGAACCCTGGATACGCTGGCAGAACAGAATTACCGGAAAATTTGAAAACTTTGTTTCGGTAAATAAAAATATCTATAAATATTTATTTATTCATAGAAGATGATAGAAATCATTAACGTAAAAGTATTGCCTACTCAGTATCCATTTAAATGGATTGCAAATCACTAATTCGTAAATCGTCCGTAACGCGCGAAAATTTTTAAACGGTCATACATTGAAGATTTCAATTATCGAGGATTTCAATTATCGAACGAGAAGTGATACAGTTGTTTAGCATTTAAGTCATACTTCATATTCCTAGATTTGATTAAAATTGCTAGAACTGAACACTAACGCCGGTTCTTTAACATTCATTTTATTTCGATTCTGATTGTGTACAGAGTTTCATTAACTTCCTCATAAAATGTTTTTACGAATGTGTGCGCAATGTTCGAATGATGTTCTCTTTTAAACTTCATCATGTTTATGTCGTTATTTCCTCTTATTTTGTCTGTGCAGTAATTATGTGCAATAAAACGCATTATTAATTAACTTTGAAGGCCTTGCGCGATGGTGGTCCCAGATTTCCACTTGATCTGCGAAATAATGCTGGTAGCAGAAGGTTTTCAAGAGGCTAGATTATTGGCTAGAAAGTTCATAACACTTTATGAGCTGTGTCGAGAGCTTTTATCGAAACAAGATCACTACGACTGGGGTTTGAGAGCGATTAAATCGGTTTTGGTTGTTGCTGGGCAATTAAAGAGGGATGATCCTCAAAGGGCCGAGGATCAGGTATTAATGAGAGCTCTCAGGGACTTCAATATCCCGAAAATTGTGACGGATGATGTGCCTGTCTTTATGGGGCTCATTGGTAAGTATAATATACATGTATTTTTGCCGAATTTAAGTAAAAATGCCTCAATTTCTCATGTTGCAATTGCATTATAAAGTATCTTTCAAATTACCCTGTATTAATGCGAATTTTCAACAACTAATTAGTCCAGTGAAATCAGATTTTTCGCGAATATCTCGTTACCTAACTGTTTTACGAAAAAAATAGTTATTATGAAATTTATAACTTAGGAAATTCTCTACAAAAAAGTGTGTATAATTTTTTTCGTACGAGTAACCATTTTCATGTATAACGGGTTACCAAGTTTCAACCCTGATACTTTTGAGAAGGGAAGATCCCGCACCCGGAAATTCAAAAAATTATGAAACTTTGTGAATATGTAAGGGATGTCCTCCTGAGTACAACGTAATTTTGTTTGCTGCCCAATTTCACTCCATGAGGGTGCAATTGACCCCTGAAAATTTTTCTCGCGAACTGTAGGAGATAGAAAAAAAGTTTTCAGGAAAAAGCTACTTCTATTAATTAGGACTATCATTTGATAAGTTACTTTTCTCACATTTATTACAGTTCTCGAGTTATAACACAAAATCGAAAAATAGACAGATTTTCAGAGGTCAATTTCACCCCCTTAGAGTAAATAAATTTTAACTTAAAATGTATTACTCATTTTTTTTTGCTGCCCAAATTCGCACTAATGGGGATAAAATTAACGCCTGAAAATCCGGCTATTTTCTGATTTTCTGTTATAACTCGCGAATTGTAAGAACTGTGAGAACTGTAACTTATCAAATGATAGTCCTAATTAAAAGAAGTAACTTTTTCCTGAAATTTGTTTTTCTATCTTCTACAGTTCGCGAGTAATTATACAAAGTCGAAAAATTTTCAGGGGTCAATTGCACTCACTTGGGGTGAATTTGGGTAGCAAACAAACTTGCATTATACTCAGGAGGTCATCCTCTCCTAAGTATAAATTCACAAAATTCAGCTTGCTGGAAATTATTCCGTAGACAGATACTAATTTCACTGGACTAAATGTCTTGGAAACGAAGCCACAAACGCCATTTCGTCATTCTTGATTTTAGTCTTATTTTGGCCCGTAGAATCAGCCGCTAAAAGGATGCCCACCTGTAGTTGAACACCCTGTATTTAACAGGCATATAAATGAAAATTATACTATTTAATTTTGTACTGTAGTATTACTGTAGCTGTATAGTGACACTAATTCGTGTTTATGGATCTCCCTAGGTGATCTGTTTCCTGCTTTGGATGTGCCGCGAAAAAGGGATCTGGAGTTTGAGTTAATAGTCAAAGAGGCTGCTGTTGACTTAACGTTACAACCTGAGGATGGTTTCATATTAAAAGTAAGAGCGAGGGAATTTATTTATCGAGCAAGCGCAGGCCACAATACGGGGTCGCCGATTTCAACGAAAACTCTGTTTCATACCAAATCGCATTATAGTGATATTTAAGGTAAAAGTTCTATAACGCGAAAACACTCCGTAATTACTGTAACTGAAAAATGGCATACCGTTTTCTGAATTAGTAGTCAACTTTCATCTCGAGAAATCACAGAGCGTTTTCAATTTATGAACCTTTTGACGTTCAGCATAACAAGTTCTAGTTGAAGTCAGTAATACCGCAGCTATACTGTCCCTTTGTAAAATTATTAAATATTTCCCTCGTGCTAAGTGAACTCATCGTTAAAAACAATAATACAATCTTTTGCGTTATCAATTGCACATTATTTCCTTCAGACGAGTAGCTAATAATTAATTTGCCACCATATTAGGTGTACAAAATTTCAAATAATTTGTCTGCATTACAAATCGTTCAAAAAATAAATTAATCTGATCAGGTTGTACAACTAGAAGAATTACTTCATGTTCGCCATTCGGTTTTTATCGTCGGTTTTGCTGGAACAGGGAAGTCTCAGGTTTGGAAGACGCTTAATCGAACGTACTCCAAGCAGAAGCTAAAACCGCATTATAACGACTTGAACCCGAAAGCTGTGACGAATGATGAACTATTTGGAGTGATTAATCCAGCAACTCGAGAATGGAAAGACGGGTTTGAATCTTCTCGCCATACTTTAAAACAATTTATGATATAGATGCTGTCCACTAATATATACATATGTATATGGGATCCACGTTAGGGGTGAATTCAGCACTTAAAAAGTGCACTTTTACTTTTAGTTTCCCATACATATATAGACATTCTAAATACTTGATACAAAATTAATACCTACATATTCCTATCAATTGCCAAAAACTTTTCTACGTTTGTAGTATCTTTCCATAAATTATTTAAAATTATATAAATATTCAAAGAAATTGCCCAAGGAAGTGAAATAATTAATGTTTAATCAGATTGTTTTCGATGATAATGAGAGACCAAGCAAACATGTCAGGAAACGACCCCAAATGGATCGTCTTCGACGGTGATATCGATCCAATGTGGATCGAATCGTTAAACACTGTAATGGACGATAATAAGGTGCTAACATTGGCTAGTAACGAACGAATCGCTTTGACGCAACAAATGAGACTCCTCTTCGAGATATCCAACCTTAGGTAATACCACTTTATTTGCACGAATGAAAAAAACAATGTGTACATTATAGCGCAAATACAAACGAAACAAAAGGAGAAGCAGTTCAATTTCCTAGGGTTGATTTCACCCCTTTAAAATGAACTCTGGCAGGGCAAATTATTATTTACGAAAATACCCTCTACATATTCCGGAAGTTTCATAATTTTCTGAATTTTCAAATTCGGAACTCATCTGTGTAACCCTAACCCGAAATAAAATGTATCAAGTTTCCCAGAGAAGAGTGGAAATAGGATTTTTTATTTTATTTTTTATTTTTATTGTACGTTGACAATTGAAGAGTAAAGGGGAAAAATAGGGAATGTCACAAATCAGCAATAACATGCAATATTCGCATTTCCTTCACTTGCTGAATGGGGAATGGGCATTCTTTTATCATAGTTTCTTTTTTTACCTTGGCGACAGAAGCTTAGACAAAGAGTGGGGACATTCCGTGTTTTATTCCAGTGCAGAGTGGACATTACATGTTTTTACCACTATACCAAAACTTTGGGTCATCTTACGGAGGCATTTGAATTTATAACCCTTTGTGATTAGACGAACGTTTCGAACGGTAAACTCTGGGGTCACGAAATGCGTCCTAGCTTATTACGCCTAGCTAATCCAGATGAATGTGACTATTTTCACCAAAAAAATAAATTAAAAAAATATATTTTTTTATAAAATGAGAATCTAAATTTCGGATGAAGCCGAGTTGTAAAGCTACTTATTGTTAGTATGCTATAAATGGTAAAATCACCAAAAATGGACATTCCTCGTTTTCCTCCTTACCCTTCAATCATTGTGCTTCTTAACCAACAATATAATATTCTGCGGGAACAAATATCCAACCCTGGCCCATCGTCTTAATTTTTTATGTGTATTAGTCATAAGTACATATTTCGATTCATTCATATTGTTTCGTCATTAAATTAAATTTCAGGACAGCGACACCAGCTACCGTTTCCAGAGCTGGAATTCTATATATAAATCCAGGGGATATTGGATGGTATCCGTAAGTAAATGTTTATTTACTATTTCGATAAATATAAATGTGTAATTATTGCTATAGCTAAAAGTTACCGTAATTATTTAGAAGCCTGGTCTCCTCACTGATTTCAATGACCTTGAAATATGTTGTCAGGGTCATTATTCTAAGTAACTTTTTCCTATACATGTAACCGCCGCTTAGTTTTCGAGATATTTACTAAAAACTTCAGTCAAACTTAGGTTACGAGTTAGGTACGTTTTTTAATGTAATGACGGAAATGTTTCCACTTACAAGGAGAGGTTCCCAGGTGTCCGCCTCCGATTGTTTTGAATTTCGGATATGTTTTAGAGGACCAAAAAATTAGATATACGTGTTTTTTTTATAGCGGCCCGTTTTCATATTTAGGGGATGAAACCAACCCCCAAAGTTATAAGATTTTCAGGTGTTCGTCCCCGATTGCTTTGGTTTTTGGATATGTTTTAGAGGCCCGAAAAATAGGTAATACATGTCTTTCTATTTTGGCCCATTTGCATGTTCAAGGAATGAAACCACCCCTCATAATTACCCCCTAATAACGGTGACTGACGACAAGAACATCGTCCATATAGCAAGTTATGATGCAAATTAAATTTATATCAAGTTTTACTCCACACAATTTTTGTACCCCGTATGATCTTTGGAGGATGGTTTCACCCCCTAAATATGAAAACGGGCCGTTATAAAAAAACACGTATTTCTTATTTTTCGGTCTTATAAAATATATCCAAAAACCAACGCAATCGGAGATGAACACCTGAAAATCTTATAACTTTGGGGGTTGGTTTCAGCCCCTAAATATGAAAACGGGCCGCTATAAAAAACACGTATATCTTATTTTTCGGTCCTCTAAAACATATCCAAAATTCAAAGCAATCGGAGACGGACACCTGGGAACCTCTCCTTGTTAGTAATCCACCTGAAACTTAATGATCAATGAAATTTGAAATATGTTGCCAAGGTTACCCTCCTGACTGATCTTTAGATCGTTTTATCCGTCGCTCATTGCTTGTTAAAAATAAGTTATTGACGCTTCATTGTGTTTCCTATTTTTAACCGACTTCAAACAGGAGGAGGTTATAGATTCGACCAATATGTATTTTAAAAATTTTTTTTTTTAATGTTTGTCCCCGCATATCTCCTCAGCATATGGGCCGATTTCGATAATCTTTTTTTTATTCGAAAGAGGCCGATGCCTCCGTGGTCCCATCTTGCATTGCATCAATATTGGCCCAATATTTTGCCAGTTCTGGTTAATAATAAAGACTATTGTCACCTAATTATTATTATTTTATGTACATACGCGCATATCTCCTCAGCATGTTGTGTCAATATATGTATATAAAACTAAAAAGTAAAACAAAATTTTTTTTTTAAAAATTAAAACAGACTTAAAAAATTAAAAATTCACTAAAAAATAAAAAATAATTTCTTCCCTTATTTAATCTACGACTCTCATATTTTTTAAGTCGGTGCCACATCATTTGCACTGTGTAAATCTTTTGACATACATGTAAAATTGATTATTTTTTTTAAGCTGTCAATGAGTGTATTTACAATATTGTTAATATAATACTTTAAGCATAACATATCTATTGTTTGCATTAAACACACAAAACACATTCGGAATCTTGGGAAACTAAATCATAAAGCTTCAGTTTCTAATTGTAAGTAGGAATGCTTCTTAAAATATGTAAAACAACAGATGTTACACCAAATAATCTGGAAAACCTTTTAAAATTAATATGATTGACTCAGTTATTCAGAGTAAAATTGCTTAATAGAAGAGATACGTATAGAATGTGATTTTGGACCATTTTTTAAAATAAATTTATATAGATACATCCAAATTTTGCACCTGCTTTGATAACCGCAACACGTTTAATCAGAGGAAATAATAATTGTAATGCAAAATTACTTTCAAATAATTAATCAACTTAAAATATCTATCACATGTACTGGGTCGAAAATGTAGCAGACTTTTCTATATGATAGTTAATGAATTTGTGTACCAACCTATACAATTACGAAATCAAAAAAATTGTGTCAGATTTCCAACACGTTTAACGATTTATATTTTCGCTTTAAATTAAATGTAAGTAGCGTTCTTCTCGCATAATAAATTAGAGGAATTATTCCCATACCTAATCTAGATTCGCAATTAGCTGGATAGACACACGAGACCCGCCTGAAAGGACGAATTTAACTATTTTGTTCGACAAATATATTCCACCCATCTTAGAAGCGATGAAACACAAGTTTAAAAAAATTACTCCGTTGCCAGAAATCTGTCATCTAGAAATGCTTTGCAATTTGTTGGACTACTTCCTGACCGTGGAAAATGTGCCTCCTGACTGTCCGAAAGAATGGTATAAACGAAAATATGTTCCAACGACCTAATATCCGAATAAAAATTATAATACATACTTAAAATTCTACCGCAATCTGATCAATTGTTTGTTTCATTAATTGTACCTTCTCCTCTTAAAAAAAGGCACGAACTGTATTTTGGTTTTGCTTGCATTTGGGCATTTGGATCAGCGACTTTCCAAGACCAGTTAATCGATTGGAGAAACGAGTTCAATAAATGGTGGCAACATGAATTCAAAACGATCAAATTTCCTCCCGGCGAAAGTGTGTTTAACTTTTTTATCGAAGATGAAACGAAAAAGTTGGTTCCATGGACAGAAAAAATGACACCCTTCGAATTAGATCCTGATTTACCTCTACAAGTTAGTTTAAATAATTTTTCCCTCACATCTAATTATTTCGAATTATTCCTTTACATTTCATATTTTCATTACTTTAAAATTAAATTTAATATGTATAACAGTGATGGAAAATTGGATTTGTATTGAATAGCGTCAAACTGCATGATTCTTAAGGGGTCATTCTACTTAGATCGGCTGAAAAATGAAGCTGTTATACAGATTTGTTTCTCAATAAATACAGCATCTAATTAAATAAATATTTCTGGAATTTATTAAGATACTCTTATATTATTCAAAAAAATAAAAAGATTTTTTTAATTTGTTGCAAACGAACAAAAAAAACTACAAAAAAGGTATGTCAGGCTTAACTGAAATAAAAAATTCGAAAAGATTCTTAATCTGTATGAGTGTCGCTTTCGCCCGTAGCTCAATTAACAATTTTGCCTTCCACCTGATTTAGTATTAATATTCGGAAAGTGTTTTTGTGAGATGGTTGACCAGGCATACAGTGCCCGACATTTTTGTTAAAATAAGTTCAATAGTAGTATGTACGTTTAGTATGTATCTTTGTGAGATGGGTGTGTCCCGTAATGGGTTCATCAATACCTCCACACCTTTCATCCTTCACTCTTTTTAATATCTAATGAATTTTCCAACTAACTCCTTAATCCTTGAAAACAATCCCGTTTCATAGTCGACTCTAGTGTCTACCGGTGAAACGGCATGTTTGCATTTCTTCCTGGATGTTTTCATCAAGAAAAAAGTACCGATGATGTTAATAGGCGCTGCGGGTTCAGGGAAGAGCGTAATTATTGCTGAGAAATTAGCATTACTTTCGGACGATTACAACATTGCCAACGTGCCACTTAATTATTACACCACTTCTGGTAATTAACACTGATTTTAATTAACTGTGATTTAAAAAAAAAATCGTAATGTTTCTTATAAACATTGAAATGACTGATTCAATTTCGATTGTAACATTTTCGATTATTTTTCTACTTTCGCAACTCATATCGACACTAATGTCAAATAGCTACCTATGCTTTCCATTTTGTCAACAATGTCCATTTAATCTCCGCTTAATTTTATAAGCACAAAGAAAATAAATGTGCTTTTTATTGATATATGAAGTTTTTTATGAATAAAAAACGAACGCTAACCCTTATGTATACGTTTGATTTTTTATTGTTCTTAATTGTTATAAAAAATAAGAGAATAATTGGGTATAACTTATTTAAGAGATGTTGCAAAGGACTATGGAGAAACATTTGGAGAAAAAGACTGGCAGAAATTATGGTCCACCAGGAATGAAAAAGTTAATATATTTCATCGACGACATGAATATGCCCGAAGTCGATACTTACGGCACTGTGCAGCCGCATACACTTATCAGGCAACACATCGATTATAATCACTGGTACGTGATTCGTTCAAAGATTGTCCTTCTATTTCTGTTTCATCTTTCGTTGGCAGCAAAATAATAATTGAGTTATTTTAACGAACTTAGGTACGATAGAACGAAACTGACTATAAAAGAAATTCACAACACGCAATATGTGTCCTGCATGAATCCTACAGCAGGAAGCTTTGTTATTAATCCCCGCTTGCAGAGGCATTTTGCTGTTTTTGCTGTTAAGTAAGTTATATACCGTGCAGAAAGTAAAATGGATTTCTTTTTTCAGAAACAAGAGGATAAAAATTACGTTAGTAATTTACTCAATGTTTCTCACCACACCAGTGATTCCCAACCTGTGGGTCGCAAAGTGCTCTGAGGGGTCGTTACGGTTCTTGTTAGTTGGCGATTTTTAACACTTATTTCTTTCAATTATAAAGTTAAAATTATATTCTGAAATACCTATTTTTAATGTGGCATCTTTACCTTATTAAATTTACTTTACCTTATATTATAAAAGGAGATCGCGACTCAAAAAGGTTGGGAACCACTGCACTACACTCTCACGGAATAGCTAAATATTTGCAAAAATATTTTAGAAAGAGAGTTAGATTATTTTTACTAGAGATTATTTGTGGATAAAGCAGTAGATGAAGATAAAAATTTTAATTTAAATATTCACTGTTTATAAATAATAATTTTGGACATGTTAAAGTAATTGGAAACGTATATGTTTATGTTTGAGCTATGAATATACATACATGATTTTTTCCAGTTATACAAGTTAAAAATTTAATCTTGTATTTCAGCTTCCCATCTCAGGCGAATTTAATAACGATCTATAGTCAAATGCTAGAACAGCATCTGATGAATCCTATCAATAAATTTAATACTTTGTTAATGAAAATTGCGGAACCTTTATTGGCAGCGGTATTATATTGTCACGGAAGAGTTTCAACCACTTTCCTTCCAACTGCATTAAAATTTCATTATCTATTCAATTTGCGTGACCTTTCAAATATTTTTCAAGTGAGAATTACTAAAAAATTTACTAAACTAACAGGCTTAAGTTCATCCATAGCTGTATTTTCATTCTCCATACCTTCAATTTTCAAAACTTACAAATCGTAGAACCTTGATTATGCCAAAACCGTTTAATTGAACATTCGATTACCAGAATGACGTTTTTTTTTTTCGAATAATTGATTATTCAGAAAGTAGCTTTAGGTAAAATAATTGCCCTTAAAGACACCGTTCTATCAATAAGAACAAACATAGAATAGTCGTAACAAATATTCGAAAGGCTTAATCAAACACGTAACAAAAAAGGTGACAAAAATTGTATTTTAAAAAATCATATTCCTACAAACTCCAAAGTATTCAGAACTTGGGAAAGCTTCAATGTCGTGTAAAGTGCAAAAAGAAAATATTCTTGCAGAAATATTTGCTTGAAAAAGAATACGTGATTTAGTAACATAAGTCTGGAAATTGGGGAACTATACTCTGAACAAATAAAGTGGCAGCTCAAGATCACAGAGGAGGCGTATCTATCATACCGTTTGCGAATCTCATCACTCTACTTTTCAGTTCTTAATATCACAGATTACCAATTCGTTCAAACACTTTCCTTCAGATAAATATTTATTCATAAGCCCCCGAATAACTTCAAAACATTTTTTTTACATATATAGATACTTCCACACTGAAAGACAAAGCAAAAGATTTTTCTGTTAATAACATTATAAGATAAAACCAATGTTGTAATTTACACTTGACAAAAACTATTGAAGTTTCAAATAAATTTCCAATCAAGATGAACATCAAAATGAAAATAAGAATAAATAAAAATAATTCGAATTCTTGGAGAAAGGATTAAATACAAGTTACATTTTATTTACTTCCGTAATTAATTTTTTTTTAATTAAATATGTCTAGTTTTTTATCTCGGATTCACAAAGAGGGAGGCTTGCTAGCATGATTCACGTGATTCACAATTATAGAAGTGACCTTGAAGGTCATTAGTATTGTTTCTTACAACAGAAGAGTGAAACGAAAAAAATGATAAAACTTTTAGCAACTTGCTTATGAATAGTAAGCTTCTTCGTATCCATGTGGGTTCGTTTAATTATTCGAAAAAACCGATTAGCTTAATTTCGATAATCAAGGATCTACTATATTTGCGTATTTCATTTGTATAAGAGAGTGTAACAATTTTTTAGTCTGAATTGTCTGAATGCTCTTTATTCGTGTTTTTATTAACTATAAATACAAGAAAAATAGAAAATAATATGTTTCTAATTTATAAAATGTGTAGTATTTGTATTAATGTATATACGGTTATTCTCTATTATTCTCTCAAGGGTATACTTTTTGCCAATGGCGAGGCTGTGCCAACAGCTAATCATTTACTAAAGTTGTATGTTCACGAAGCAACCAGAGTATATTCTGACAAATTAGTAGATTCTGAAGATAAACAACTACTTCAACAATTGTTAAGGGAGTCACTTCGTAAAAATATAGCTGTAAGTCGCGTATAATTTAAATATTGCCCATTTCTGACTATACTGAATACTAATACGATATATATATATATATATGTGTGTATATACATATCTTCAATCGTAGGAAATGGACGAAAATATTATATCTTCTGAACCAATAATATACTGTCATTTCGCGGACGGCATTGGTGAACCAAAATACATGCCAATACAAGATTGGCCACAATTGACAAAATTACTGGAGGAAGCTTTGCTAAATTATAATGAATTGGTAAAAAAATCTTTAAGTATGCATTCTCGATCCTCAGGATATAACAGTTAAAAAAACCTTAAAATTAATGGAATAGGTGAAATACAAACACACATGAGAAAATAGAGTTCAGTGTTGAAAACTAAATTCTTTAAACCTGAAAAATGTTGAATTATGGTACTTTTTAACAAAAAAATAATTTCCAGTTTTACTTTGGTGCAAAAGGTTTTCAAAGTTTCAAACTCTGTCCTTAAGACCCTTAATTTACTGCAGTTTATTACTATTTAGGTTTGATTTGTTTCGTTAAAATATGCCCCACGGCACTTTAATCCGCTGGCCAAGAATATAAAATATTCCTTTAATGCTCCCATTTTTTGCAACACGTAAACTCTATATTCCGCATTTGGAGAAAGTTATACAGTCTCCATCACATCTTGCGTGAGCGCTGAACTGGCGCCGCTAGTGTTCCATATGGGGGCGAGCTCTGTAAATGATTGTCCTCATCCTTTATATTCTTTATAATCTCATTGTTCTATAATTTCAGCGTTGTCTACTCAAGTTTCAGTGCTTTATGATCTTAACTAGGTAGGAGCGATGAATTTAGTTTTATTCGACGACGCAATGCGCCACGTGTGCCAAATAAATCGTATTTTGGAATCACCAAGAGGAAACGCGCTACTGGTGGGGGTTGGAGGAACCGGAAAGCAATCTCTGTCGTTCCTTGCCAGCTTCATTTCCACTTTAGAGGTACTTGTGCAGAGTCTTTCCGAGACCCTCGATCGTATACTTCTCTAATCAATATAAAGTTATGTTACATCGCGCCAAAACGAAAGCAGTATTATTATTATTACCTATTATTGACGAAATGAAATTTAAAAACGATTAATTTCGAATAGAAAATATATTAAATAGATTCTGACATTAAAATCTCGCAGTTTTCAGTGTTATTAATTTTTAAGTAAAATTTAATAACACTGTAGGAGATAATTCGAAATTCATTTACTTCATTTAATTCATATGTTCCCAAAGAGAAATTCGGGAGAAGTATTTCAAATATTTAAGGAATGTGAAACGAATTTACCATAAACTTGTGGATTCAGCATAAATATTGGCTGCGATATTTGGAACGTCGTAACTGTTTTATAAGACCAAAATTAACTTGCAAACTTTCACAGCTTAAACATCGACGCCACGATGGACATGGAATGTTTAAGTGGGCATTTTAAAAAATTCCGATATTCTCAATGATTTAGGTTTCTGTGTTTCCATAATTTTCAGAGTTATTTAATGCGTCTCTTTATTTCTATTTAAAGATTTTCCAATTACAATTGAAAACGGGATATTCGGTGACTGACTTACGAACCGATCTGGCAGGTTTATATTTAAAGGCTGGTCTAAAATCAATAGGGATTACATTCGTGATGACTGATTCGCACGTTGCTGATGAACGATTTTTAGTTCTCATAAACGATATGCTTGCCTTTGGTGAAATTTCGGAATTATTCGCCGACGAGGAAATCGATAATATCGTGAATTCCGTAAGGAACGAGGTAACGTTAAATTATTTATATTAGGTATTCCTACTATACTATATTAATTTATTCAATGCTCTCCATCTCCAGCACGCATTAACCTTTAAGGGATGCATTGGCGTTCCGGGGGGGGGGGTGCAAAAGGGGAAGTTCCCCCTCTGAATTTTGAGAAAAAAATCGGTTTCTTTCAAAATTGATCTTTATTAAGTTTATACTAAAAAAGGGAATATTTTTTTAAATTTATAATTAAATTGGCACTACGAAGTGGGTTAAAAACCAAGAGGGGTATAATTTTCTTAACCATCATCCCAAAATTGCCCCCCCCCCCCCCCTGGAAAAAGGTTCCGAATGCCCTTGAAGGGATGCTTTCACCCTGAAAACCAAAAAGTACCATCACAAAATTGCTGGATACTTCTAATGAAGTTCCCTAAAAACCTGAAAATTTTCTGCTGTTCCGTTGTAAATAAATGAATATGTGACATACAATACATATTGTCTACTATATGTAGCAAATAATTTACTAATGACAAGGGATTGTTATTCGTACAAATATTTAGCAGCAAATATTTTGTAAATGTCGTTGTTTTCTCATTAATTTTATAACGTAAAATAGAGTACATATATTGGGCACAAGTTGTTGCACACCACGAACAGTAAAACTGATTGTACAACGTTCATTTAACTAATGAGATTAAATAATTTATATACTAGAAATTAAATGAAAATATTAAAAATATGTATTTTTAATGAACTTCAAATTGAAATAGTTTATCAAAAATTTGAATGTAATTGACAGTTTATTTCTGTATTTCCTATTAGCGTCCTATTTACGTGCCAATGATTTTCAGGTGAAACAAACCGGTATGATGGACACAAACGAAAATTGTTGGAAGTTTTTCATCGATCGAGTTCGAAATCGATTGAAATGTGTCCTCTGCTTTTCTCCCGTTGGTCCGACACTGCGGAACAGAGCCAGACAGTTCCCAGCTATCGTAAACAACACTTCCATCAATTGGTTTCAAACTTGGCCACAGGAAGCTTTGAGATCGGTTTCCACTAGATTTTTAGGAGTAAGAATATGTTTATAAGAAACCTTCTACTAACACTTTGAATATCGCAAGGTTTTCTTGTGCCGGAAATGTTTTGTCCAGCTTGCCTCGCCCTTTAAAAGCATGCCATCAATGAAGATTTGAACTTCTATATTATCTGTTAAACCTCTGTTATACTTCCAATGGATAGCCAAGCATTTTCCGATGAAAATGAGTCCAAACACGACCTTATTTCGACAATTTTTAATAACACACTCACCCGTAGATTTACGCGAATTATTTGTTACACGTGTTTTTTTTACGCGGTAGTTAAGGCGTACATAGTGTCTGCCAGTATAAAAAAAAAAACGTAAAATATTTATTTCACATATTTGCACCAAAAAAAATAATAATGAAAGTTCCGAAAAATAAATTTAAATTTTATTCGTATGAGTCTTTAAATAGAACGGTATATAGGCCTCCAGTTGTAAGTGTACTAAACTTCAAATGTGCTTTTCTTAGAATGGCACATCTTAAAACCGTGAACATAATATCTTAATAATTTATTAAACGACCGATTTGAAATATTGGCTAGATTTGAAGTAAAACTTTTCTTTCAATACGAGGGGTAAAAAGTGACAAAAGTATTAACGAAAATCACTGTTCTAATTAAGAGAGATGATTTCGGCGCACTGATTCGGTCTATTAAACAATTAAATAAAAGCTATTTTGCAATTTTAAGAATTTTTATCAAATTCCAACGTTTCGGTCAATGATTATGACCATTCTCAAGGAAAGTTAGACAAAAAGAAAAAATACTGCGTGTGCTTTTATATATTTAAATAAATTATATATTTATTTAATAAATTATATATTTATTTATATATTTAAATTAATTATATATTTAAATATATAAAAGCACACGCAGTATTTTTTCTTTTTGTCTAACTTTCCTTGAGAATGATCATAATCATTGACCGAAACGGTCTTGATAAAAATTCTTATAATTGCAAAATAGCTTTTATTTAATTGTTTAATAGACCGAACCAGTGCGCCGAAATCATCTCTCTTAATTAGAACAATTTTTACGGTCGAAAATCAATCTAAATTATTGAAAGTCTCTGTTTCTTTTCGAAAACAAGTACCACCGTGCATCTAATTCACTAATAAATTAATTCTATGTACTTCGTTAATGATCAATTAGTCCAGTTATTTGAACACGTTATTCGTTGTGAATATAATGTTAATTCAACCCTTTATTGATTGCAGGAGTTAGAGGAACTTCCCAAACCGTACAAGGCGTCAGCCTCTTTGTTCATGTCATTCGTACACACAAGTGTCAACGATATTTCGGCCCTTTATTTGCAAAACGAGAGAAGATACAATTACACCACTCCAAAGTCGTTCTTGGAACAAATTTATTTGTTTTCGAAGTTACTCGTCGAGAAAACCTATGATGTAAAGGCGATGAAAGAGAGATTGAAGAATGGTTTGGAGAAGCTAGAATCCTGCGCGGCTCAAGTAATTCTTTCACTGATAATGTTTATACAAATACAACGAGCAATAGTAGAGTTTGTACGAGGAGGTGCTGGAAAACATAGCAGGTCGGTAAGGTCTTTGATTGCCAATATAGGGTTTATACAAAAACCGAATTTTGAAAAAAAACCGGTTTTCGAATTCCACTATTCCAAAAAAAAAAACGGTTACACCGGTTTTCGAATGTTCACAAAATAAATATAATTAAAATAGTAAATAAATATTTGTACTTATTATAAACAATTCCAGTTTCTTTAATATTTATGGAATTACAACAAGTATAACAAAATGAAATATACTCTACCTATACAAAACCAAATAAATAAATAAAATTAAAATAACTAAAATCCGTACAAAAAATAAAATATAAATCTTTATTCCATTTAGTATTTTTCTGAAAAAAATATGAACTCATGAAGATTAGATTTAAAAGCAAACTGTTACCTACTACAATATGCTTGTGTCCGAGGCAATTTCAAGTCAAAATGTTAACGTTTTAAATTAAATAATTAATTCAATTCTACATATTAATTCTAGTATATAGAACCGGTTTTTAAAATTTAAAAACCAGTTTCGAATTTTACAAATTTATAAATAAAACCTGGTTTTTAAACCCGATTTTTAAAAACCGACAAACCCTAATTGACAGCCGTCCAGTGCTGATGCCTCGATACTAGATCCTCTTGTAAACCTCGAATGTAGTCATCGTTATTCCCACAGAGTACCCATTGTAGAGTGGTGGTGATAATATTTCCATTTTCCTCTTCCTGTTCTGTTTGGACGTGCGCATTATGAACTCCATTATTGTTCGATGAAATTATACTTGCAGTCGGGTTGACCAAAACAATGATCACAGACCTTTCACTGTTTACCGCGACACAGGAAATTTTTCACGCACTTTTTCACTTGAATGATTACTGAATTGATAATTGTTTGAATAATAATGAAAAAATTATTTAATATTTGTTGCTTCTTATTTGGGGTTCTTGCCATTTAAAGATTAATATTTATAAATTTCCATACTTTGTTGAATAATTATTTTAGTAGAATAACAGAGTTTTCAACTTGAAATGATAGGTAAGCGATTTAAGAGTTGTCCTAGCAGTCCAAGAAATCGAGTTGAAAAAGAAGAACGAAATTGCAGATAATATCCTTGCTGAGGTTCGAGCTGAGAACGCTAAAGCCGAAGCTGAGAAGGCCATTGGTATAGTCCCAGACATTAACTTATTTATATACAAATCATGAAGCAAAATGCATCAGTTATAGTTATAAATATTTATCGAAGCTTTCAATAATAGAAAGTATCTTATGAAATATGTAGTATCGTAAGCGCCTCAGAAAAGTTTTATTTGTAACTAGCTGTACCCGGCCACGCGTTGCTGTGGTTCAGACTGGTGCGCTGTTTTTAAAAGAAAGCATGTTTTCACCTGTCACAGGTGTGACATCTATATAATAGTAGGTATATAAAAACACGCGCGTATTCGAATGCAACGTTGTGTAAAAATTTCAAAGCAATCGGTGAAGAACTTTCGGAGATTTAAGATTTTGAACAAACGAACATTTACATTTTTATTTATATAGATCATGTTATTTAGCAATTGTTATGTTCTATTAATCATTTTTCCCAGTGCAAACTCTATAATATTTATATACGAGTATTAATATTTAGTGTCCGAGGAGGAAGCAAAAGTAGCGGAAATAAAAGAAACAGTGGCAGAAAGGCAAAAACGTTGCGATGAGGACTTGGTAAAAGCAGAACCCGCTGTTCGGCAAGCTGAAGCTGCTCTTGACACTTTAAACAAGGTAAAGACATTGTTTAAAATCATAGTGCACGTACATACATACAAAATTTCATCTTACGCCATCTTCGAATTACTCCATCATTCCGAAGTATTTAAAAAAAGTTCAACAATTCAAAAAAAGAAAACACCAAAAGAATGACGAACATGAATTTTGAACAAATTATACTCCATGTTATAAAAATTTAAAGTTATTATTAAATAAATGACCAGGCACGTTTTGCGTTGATATTGTTATAATGATGAACTATGTTTGTACAATATGTAAATAAGGTAAGTGCGGGTAATAAGGCCCACCTACGGATCTATAATTTTTATAAAAAAAATTTGTACATATTCTTGAAAACTTGTTTTTATAGAAATCTGTGGGCATTAGACTATAAACTGTAATATTTGTAACAATATATGAACACAACAAATACGAAAATTAATAGGTTTTTAAAAACCTTGTAAACGGGCTTTGCTTCGTGTAGTGCAGGTATTAAGACCCACCTATTTAGTATGTACAATTCGGGTAAACAAAGACATCTTCTTCCTCAGGTGTGAGCCCAACGCAATCCACGTGTATCCAGGTGTGATACATGACACACTGTCGCATATCACTCTTGAATGCAGTTCTGCATAATTTGAAAAATCGATTGTCTGCAAAGTTGCCGTCCACGTTTTCTCTGGAGGTGGATGGCATGGGCTCTTGTTCACACAATCTTGTCTTTTTTTCTTCTGGTTGAAGTGACACGTGCTTTGGAGCTCTTCTCAATATCGTTCCTCCTTTGGAAGGGGTCTCTGGTTATTTCCTAAACCTTAAAGCCCACTTAATAATTTGTTGGGCCTTATTATCTGTTTTGTCACTTCCTCATTGCCGAGGTTATATGCTAAGCGTGCACTTTACAAAATCATCAATTTTCTGAGAATATGTTGCCAACATATGTACTTATACATACCTATAGTTGTACAGTAATTGGATAACGAGTACTCCAAATACAAAGCCAAGAAACCGACGTAATTCTTATAATTGTAGCAACGCATGTTGCCGGCGAAACATTTTTTTAATTTACAGCCGACAAATGTTATACTAAACTGTAGCTGTGTGTTTTGTATACAATGCAGTATTTGCAACGGCAAAATTATTAATTATTTTGCTCGTAACAAAAATTGACATACTTGTGAATTTAATTAAAAATTCAAACCATCCAATTTATAGAGCAACTTGACCGAACTGAAATCCTTTGGAACGCCGCCAGAGCAAGTAGCGATGGTATGCGCTGCAGTTTTGGTTCTATTTTCTAACAAAGGGAAAATTCCAAAGGACAGAAGTTGGAAAGCGTGTAAGGTAATGATGGGACACGCGGACGGGTTCCTCGCGGCGCTTCGAACTTACGATAAAGAAAATATTCAACCTGACGTGGTCAAAGCTATTCAACCTTATCTGCAGGATAAAGGTAGGCAAAAATTAGTAATTTATATATTTGTTCATCGCAAGAGTTATTCATTTTGTACATATAGGTACTACCGTGCATAACTCACCATTCCACGCCAAATCAATCACTTTTTTCCCTCGATGTCTGGGATTTTCTTCAAAGTAGAATATGTCGTAATCCTCGTGAAATTAGGAGGGGTTTAAGTCATCATTTTGGCGATTTCGAATTTATTTAAAAAATACAGGGCTTTGAATTTTGACATGTTTTCCTATTTTTGTGAAAATGGGTTGTACTTATGAATTTGACGAATTCTATTGATTTCCTTTTTAGTTTAATCGCAGTGAAAATTACAAATATAATCTTGGTTTACGAATTTCGGTTCAAGGTCACGATTTTAAAAATCGAAAAAAATACGACCTATAGATCTCAACGTGTATGAGGTCCTTCATAATAGAAACATCAGCATACAATCAAAATTTATTTTCGTCGATGTAGCCGTCGCGACCTTTATTTTATATTATTGCCTTTACGTACTGAATTTATCCCTGATGTCGGTTTCGTATATGATTCTCCACATCTTAATGTTAATTTTAAGAAATGAAGTTTTTTTTATTTTAAATTTTCCCACTTTCACTTCTATTTTTTACGGTTGCATTTTAGTACTAGGATACCTTTTTATTTACTTCAAAAAGCAAAATTATTTCTGTACATTCTCTACTCTTACAAGGAGAGTTTCCCAGGTGTCCGCCTCCGATTGCTTTGATTTTTGGATATGTTTCAGAGGAACGAAAAATAAGATATACGTGTTTTTTTGGCGGCCCGTTTTCATATTTAGGGGATGGAACCACGCCTCAAAGTTCATAAGGGGTACAAAATTGGGTTGAGTAAAACTTCATATGAAAAAACATATCCAAAAGCCAAAGCAATTGGAGACGAACAACCTGAAAATCTTATAACTTTGGCGGGTGGTTTCACCCCTTAAATATGAAAACGGGCCGCTATAAAAAAACACGTATATCTTATTTTTCGATTCTCTAAAACATATCCAAAAATCAAAGCAATCTGATGCGGACACCTGGGAAACTCTCCTTGTTAGAAGAATTAATATCTGCATATTTATATGAATCATCATCGGTAACTCCTGACATTGATACACCACGCATTATCTATTTTCTTCAACATTCGTACATCTGACAACATACGGTAATATATTTCGAATGCCTCGGGTTTAAGCTATTATTAATATGCAAGCGACTGATTATTCAGTTAGGATTCCAATACAGGGGAAAAGATGTATACCAACATATGTTCTCTTAATTTTCTAAGCGCAAATAAACAAGTTTCCTGATATAATTTCAGTAATGCCGGAAATAATATATGCATAAAGTAAAACGCGAAGGTATGAAAATTATCATGTATTTTTAAAATATCATTCTATTAAACCTTTTTTAGAGTTCGAGCCAGAGATTATTTATTCAAAATCTCAGGCGGCCGCAGGTCTCTGCAGTTGGGTGAGAAATATAATGGTTTTCCATTACATTAATGAATCTGTGAAGCCGTTAAGAGCTGCACTTGTACAAGCTAATGCCGAGCTGAAAGCGGCTATGGACCATTTGCATTCTTTGCATGCACGATTAGCGGTAAACTTTTATCAACATTTATCATTTGCATCGCGATGTACGCACACAGGGTGTTCGGTAACAGATAGTAGAAAATGAAATCTTAATATAGGTATAAAGCAGAAAGTGTTTGTGTGTTTGTCTGTCGCCTAAATAATTTCGAACGGTAAACTCTGGGGTCACGAAATGTGTTCCAGCTCATTATGCTTAACTAATCCAGATAAATGTGACTATTTTCACAAAAAATAAATAAATTTTTTTTATAATATCAGAATCTAAATTTCGGGCGAAGCCGAGTAGTAAAACGAAAGTCAAGAGTAACAAATTTGCGGTGAAGGCTTCGTCTTTTAGTTATTATTAGTTCATATTAGTTTAAAAATTCGTGATAGGAATTACATTATTCGTACCAAATTACCTTGTAGAAGTAGTGATAAATGCGTGTTTGTTTTTTTTCGGCGACTGTACGCAACGCAAGCTGCTGATCACTGAATTGCCGTATTTCAGGCGTTTTTGACCCGAATTTTCAAACATTAATATTTAAAAAACGAAGGCTCAACGGCAATTTCTTTACTCTTGATTTTTGTCTTATTTTATCACGTAGAATCATCACCCATTTTATTTTCTACTACCTGTTGCCAAACACGCTGTATGCAGTTGAAAATTTTATGTAAAAATGTTGTATTTTTTATTTTTATTGTACATACACGACAGACTCTATTATAAAATGTATTATAATTTCCTTCATTATGATACAGACACATTGTACACTTCATTATTAATAATAAAAACTTGTACAGGCAAGGGCAGTAGAGTCTCAACTATCTGAATTCATATAAACCTAATTTTCGAATAATAAATGTTTTCAAATTATCAGATTTGAAAACAATAAATGATCACCTTCTATAAAATATTCCATTTATAAGCATTTACACAACAACTGTACATAAATATATAATATGTGAATACATAACACATACATTATTTACGTTTTAGAACGTGTGAGAATATTATTTTTTGAAGTATAATCTAAAATCTTCATCGTCGCCATCTTCATTTCTTCTAAATGTTGACTCCACCATTTTCAGCTCAAATTATTATTCATTATTCATATACTGTTTCTAATTACAAGTATTTATTGTTTGAAGTTTTATTTCTACTTTCAAGACAATATTAATTAGAATTCATAAAAACTGTAAGCTCTTCTACCTGATATGATATTATTTCTATAATCGAACATCCGGTTAAATGGCATTAGGATAATCGAGATTGTACTGTATCATTATTTATGCAGAAATAGGTAGTAAGGAGAATGATTCTTATTCGTTTTAATCGACTTGTAGGAATTGCAAAAAGTGCTCGACGTTCTGGGGAACAGAATGAATGCAGCCTTGGCGGAGAAGCAAAAGTGTCAGGACGAAGCTGACGCCACAGCGTTAACGATCGATCTTGCAAATAGACTAGTGAATGGTTTAGCGTCCGAAAAGATTCGATGGACCGATACTGTAGAAACGTTAGCTATAATCATTAATTTTCCCTAAGCTGAATTATTGGCATCATTTATTACCAATGCTTCAAGGTGACATTTTGAAACAGAAACACACTTAAACCAAATAGACGTTGAAAAAGTGTTGTTGTTAAATGGAATCAAATTTTTTGAAAATTCAATATCAAGAAATTGATCGTCATGATTTTTTATCGTACTTAGGTTGAAAACTTCAGCAATCACAATACCAGGCGATGTCCTGCTTGTGACCGCGTTTCTTTCGTATATGGGATGCTTTACTCGAAAGTATAGGTCCGATTTAATAAATGAAAACTGGTTGCCGTTTTTGGAAAAGTTGGAAGTAAAAATACCAAGGACGGCTGATTTGGACATTCTAGCTATGCTATCTGACGATGCAGTGATTGCTCAATGGAACAATGAAGGTAAATTTTTTTTAACGTTTTTGAACTTTATATCCTTCATATCAAAATAACTAACAAGGGATTTTATCGTCCTTGCAATATGTTGTTAAACATTCAAATGTAACAGATACGTATTTTTATTTATGCCCAATCTCAATTGTGGGGGACAAAATAGGCCCTCAGAAATGAGGCGCATGAGCTCCACAAACATAAAATATAAATAAAGATAAACGTCCTCTGTGAGGGATGAGTGCACTACGTGCACGCGTGCGATACTACGTGCGAGACACGCCCATAGGCGTTCACCGACTATGGTTAAGATACGCGTTCAAAGTAGTCCCGCACGTGGCATACGCTGAAGATTCAAATTATCACCACCGAAAGGGTTAAAGATTTATTCAAAGTTTTCTATGTTTATTCAACGTTTTTATTAAAAGTAGTTTATTCAATTGCTGGTCTCCTTCCTCTAACATCCTAAAATAAAGACAAAAATGCACAATTCGAAAAAGAATTATTATCTATAATCAATATGATTAGTAGAGCACACTGGCTTTATCGGAACAAATTAGAAATACCATATATAAAGAATCTGAAACTGTTACTTCATTAGCTGTGTTATGAAAATACTAAATATATTTTCCAAGGTTTACCAACCGATGCGATGTCTTCTGAAAATGCAACAATCCTTATGAATTCAACGAGGTGGCCCCTAATGATAGATCCACAGTTGCAAGGATTAAAATGGATAAAAACTCGATACGGAGAAGATTTGCAAGTGCTCAGGCTTACTCAAACAAATTATTTGGCACTAATTGAAATCTCAATTGCGAATGGAGCAATTGTTTTGATTGAAAACATTATGGAATCGATTGATCCCGTATTAGATCCTGTAATTAAGAGGGACCTGATAAAGAAAGGAAGGTATTCTTTCTTTACCATTATACAGGGTGTCAATTTCATGAAATAGTGTACTTGTTTATATAGTATTCGGTAAAATAGAATAACATTAATATTTAGCGATAATCAATTCAATTTAAATGACTAATTTAGTAACACTTTAAGTGAAGTAAATGAATTTGTTATAAAAAGTTTCTCAAGCAACAATTTTAAAATTAGTTTACACCGACACGACCTCGTGTCGCACAGCAAACATCTAATTAAATAAGGGGGGATTCTCGTCTAACTGCTACGAAAGTAATTGATATTTGAGATTTTTTTTTTTAAAAATTGTTGGTCATATTGGTTTAAACTCTTTTGGGATATAAGGAGGCATCTTTAAACTTGCAAAAATTTTTTTTTTATGTCGACCCTTTCTATTATTTATTAATTATTGGGGAGTCTTGTCCACCTCTTCGACGACGTAACTCCCGTTGGCAGGATGTACAGTACCTATCACAGCCATCTGATTGCAAGAAAATAGAAATTTCTTAAACTTAGATAGCTTATGCTGAGATTGCTCCACTTTAAAGAAAAAAATAAATAAAATTAAAGAGTTATACCGTTTGAAAGACAAAGTAAATTTTTTCCTTAGACAAATTTTCCATATTATTCTTTATATCGACGAACAAAGTATTATAACTAAAAACTAAAATTAAAATTTTAGATCCAGTACCAGCGTAAATTATTTAACTTTAACAAAATTTTTGCTTTTTGCAATCGGACGACTGTGACAGATGCTACACCTGACACCAACATCGTCAAAGAGGTTAAAACAATTCCACAATTATTAATAAATAATAAGAAGGATCGACATAAAAAAAATATATTTTGCAAGTTTAAACATGCCTCCTTATATCCCAAAAGAGTTTAATGCAATATTAACAATAGTTTTTAAAAAAAAAAATTATAAATTTCGGGGGCTGTTACACGAGCATCCCTCCTTAAATAGAAACTTCTCTAAATTTTATATTTTCATTGAAGGGCAATAAAAATTTGGGACAAGGAAGTAGATTACAATCCCCGTTTCCGTCTGATCCTGCAGACGAAGCTAGCTAATCCTCATTACAAGCCTGAAGTACAAGCCCAGACGACTCTTATCAATTTTACTGTCACGAAAGATGGTTTGGAAGACCAACTGCTCGGAGACGTTGTGAAAGCAGAAAGGCCGGACTTAGAGTCCAGAAAGGCTGAGCTGACCACTCAGCAAAACACTTTTAAAATTACTTTGAAAGCATTAGAGGATGATCTTTTACACAGGTACATAACTTTTTCAATCGCTGTATTTTTTTTGAAAAATTAGTTAACATTTTGTCAGAATTGGATATAAGTAATATTATAACACGAGGAATATATACTCACAATGGTCCTTATTGAATATCTCATTGCTCTCCTGCGTATTTGAATGATATATGACTCATTTTCTAAGATAATCGATAACAATTATAAATACGCAGCTTGTACCTATACTAATTAATAATAGGTACACTATTATATTGTTGTATTTTTTTTAGAAAAATGAGTGAAATGGAAGTTACATGAATCCATCACTCAATAAAATATGTTTTTCTTTTAAAGATTATCAACGGCTGGGCCAAATATTTTAAGCGACGTCGATCTAGTAGTAAATCTTGAGACTACTAAGAAAACAGCTGCAGAAATAGAAATAAAGGTGGTAGAAGCTAGAGTGACGTCCATAAAAATAGACGAAGCTCGAGAAATTTATCGCCCTGTCGCCGGCAGAGCCAGTCTACTGTACTTCGTTCTGAACGACCTTTGCAAAATAAACATGCTTTACCAATTCTCTTTAAAAGCATTCAGCGTCGTTTTCGAAAATGCAATCAAATTTGCAGAAGAATCGGACGCCTTGAATAAACGTGTTGCTCTTCTAATCGACAGTATCACGTATTTGGTTTTCATTTACACCAGCAGAGGATTGTTTGAAACCGACAAGCTGACTTTCCTTTGCCAAATGACCATTCAAGTAAATACCCTGATCTCATTAAAACTACTCAAATTTATAGTAATACAGTAAACCCTCCTATAACGCGGTACTCTCATAACGCAGTTTCCATATAACGTGGAGCAAAAATTGCGACAGTCCTCTTGTAACGCGGTACTGTTCAATTAATATGATTTGTACTACGTAATTCTGAGTTTATTATAACGAGGTTTTTATACAACGCGGTACGAATGGGTGACTGTATAAAAATACAGTATTTCGCAATGGTTACAAAATTTGTTAAGTACTGGGTATTTCTATAAAACAATTGAAATTTCCATTATGACCATGCTTCATCTAGTTCCGCCTAATGTTTACTTGCTAAAAATTGCTTGAATAATAAATGAGTAGTTGAACGATTCCATAGACTACAGTCTATTTTGAAAGGAAATACAGTACGCACTCGTTCTAA
This sequence comes from Andrena bucephala, assembly GCA_947577245.1. Classification (NCBI taxonomy): domain Eukaryota; kingdom Metazoa; phylum Arthropoda; class Insecta; order Hymenoptera; family Andrenidae; genus Andrena; species Andrena bucephala. The sequence continues at coordinate 117,299,294 of OX387715.1, forward strand.
GCCCGTTTCGACCACGCGTTGTACGCCCGGCGACTATCTCCACCATTTCGTGGAATCCTTCGGACGAGAGTGAGAGAACCCGAGAACGAGCGAGAGGCTCTTTCGTTTCCTCTCGCTCGCTCTTGTACTGTATAAATATGATACTTTCATAGAGATTCTAGAAGTAATTTTAAATTAGAAACGTTATATTAACACGCGTCTAATTCTCAATGATTATCACAATACGAAAATTTTTACATTAAGATTGCTCATATTCTGTTTAGCATTGAAAATTGTCTCTACACTCACGCAACATTTCTTATGTAAAATTGATAAAAGGCATTGGTGTTTTCTAAATCATTATATAGCAATTTAAACGAAAAATAATTCAAATTTGCTAGAAAAGATTTTCATTAAATGGAAAAAGTAAAAACAGCGTATAATACTCTAAATATGGAATATAGAATATACATATGTACCTATGTATATTAAAATTACAATCTCAATTGACATTTTATTCTATCCAGGATTACATTAGATATTTCGATTTCTTTCAGATTTTCATGGAGGCGAAAGAAATCACACAATCGGAACTCGATTTTCTGCTACGATTCCCGCACATGTCTGATGTAATCAGTCCCGTAGACTTTCTAACAAATGTTGGTTGGGGTGGAATAATGTATTTGTGTCAAATGCATGATTTCCAAAATTTGGAGAAGGATATCGAGGGTGCCGCGAAACGATGGAAAACATTCGTAGAATCGGAAACGCCAGAACGAGAAACTTTCCCCCAGGATTGGAAGAATAAAACTGCTTTACAACGGCTGTGCATCATGAGGTGTCTGAGGCTCGATCGAATGACAAACGCGCTTAGGTTTGTATGCTTCAACTTAATTGATTTCATGCTTCTGATCAAATGATAAATCTACAAAACATTCAATCGTGTTATATCGGGGCAATTGCTAACGTGTGTTCTACATTAGTATATTAAAATGTTCAATAAAATATTGAGAAACGATAAAAGAAATCTGTAAATCTGAGAGCGGACCACACGAAATATTGTATACCGATTTTAATTTAACTTTGTATACCGATGGAAGAGCAAACAATATTACACTTGATGCTTCGTTTTTCGTATAGACACTTAATGGTTTAGGAGATATATCACAATAGAGAAGGCGTTTCACTTGCTACATATTTCGTTGCTTTTATGACTTCAAAATTCTTTCGCCATTCTAGTGCAATAATAGCGCACCTGCAAAAAAGTGATTTTTCGGAAGAGGAAGATAGTGGAAAAATTAGATCTGTCTGAGACTAGCAACCCATTTATCTAAAAACTTGCAAATTTGCAGTTACGTTATTATTGCACTGGAACGGCGATTTGTATTATGGTGAAGTGACATTTTGATAACACACAACTGAACCGTTTCCTACATACTTTCATTTTTTAACGCGCTATATTCTATTGGTCTATCTAGGTGTTTCGTAGAGGAAAAACTGGGTTCGAAATATGTAGAATCCAGGTCTCCACCTTTTCATAAGTCTTTCGAGGAAACCAGCGCCATTACACCTGTATTCTTTATCCTATCGGCAGGTGTTGATCCCTTGAAGGTAATATGTTCTTCAGAAGAAGGACTCTTTAAGTACGTGTGTATGTAAAAATCTTTGAACTCCTTCAAACGTTTAAATCATAATTAATTTGTCAATCGCTTCGGTGTTTGCTGACCCTTTCGGTATTTCGGGGCTCATCCACGAATGCTACTTTATGACCGTGTGCAAGTTGCACACGTAATGTATGTCGTAGTCATCACTTGCGTGTGTGTAATTTATTGCCCAACTATTATTTTTATTAGATATTTTTTCAAGTACTCTGATGGTACTTGGTACTTAAAAAATCTGAGTTTCAAGTATTTTACATGAATGATTAAATCACTTAAATAATCATAATCAGTATATAATTAATTGTGCGAATAATAATAATAATAGAAATTCAGTAAAATTGTACTTGATAATAGTAATAATAGAAGTAATAAACATTCAGGATGTGGAGAAGCTTGGTAAGCAATTAGGCTTCACTTCCGAAGGAAGAAATTTCCATAACGTGTCACTGGGTCAGGGTCAGGAAATTATAGCGGAGCAAGCGATGGAAATTTCAGCGAACGAGGGTCACTGGGTGATTTTGCAAAATATCCATCTAGTCACGAAATGGTTGCCCACGCTAGAAAAGAAAATGGAACAATTTTCTGAAAATCCGCACAACGATTATCGGTTGTTTGTTAGTGCTGAACCCAGTAGCGATCCTCGTGCATCTGTCATACCTCAGGTAGTTAATCTAGAAGATATTTAAATTAATGAAGAAATCAACGCTATTTTAGTTACGCTAGAAATCCATTTCAACAAATCCCAGTCTACAATCGCAAAGTTTTAATTGATTGAATAAATTGAATTAAATTGAATAAATTATATGCAGGGTATATTAGAATCAGCCATAAAAATCACAAATGAACCACCATCGGGGATTCAAGCGAATATTCATAAAGCTTTAGACAATTTTACCCAAGAAACTCTGGAATCCTGCAGCAAGGAAACTGAATTCAAAGCCATATTGTTTGCACTCTGTTATTATCACGCAGTCGTTGCAGAACGCCGGAAATTCGGAGCACAGGGATGGAACGGGGTAAATATTCATTGCTACACATTTATTTATAAAGGATGCATCACATAATTTGTCTACCACAATTACATACTTAGTTTCACTTTAAAAAATTTTCGGGTTTTTGTTGCATAAAAATTATATTATAAAAATTATATTATAATTTTCACTGATATTGTATATGTACGTCTTCTTCTGAGATAATTTTTTCCTCCTAACAGTCGTATCCATTTAATTTTGGCGACCTAACAATCAGTGTATCTGTGCTGTTTAATTATTTGGAAAATAGTATCAAGGTACCTTGGGAAGATCTTCGATATTTATTTGGGGAAATAATGTACGGAGGCCATATAACAGATGATTGGGACAGAAGATTATGTAAAACATATTTAATGGAATATTTGAAACCTGAATTGGTCGAAGGTAACAGATTTTTACAAAGGAAACATATTAATCTTGATATCAGAGTATATTATTCTGCATTTACTGCAGTCACGTGACACAATTCAAATAATGATTCACCTTTCAAATTAAATTACTATTTAAGGAAAATTTTTCATAAAAGTTTATGCATTCTGTTCTATTCTCTTTCATCCTTGCAACTATCGGAAATTTTCAGGGGCAACTTCGTTCTCTTCAAAACGTGGTAGTATAGGTATCCCTAGAAACCATCGATACTCGTTGAAAATAAGTTTTTATTTTATGTTCAGGTGAATCATATCTGGCTCATGATTTTTTGGTACCACCTAACATTGATTATGCCGCGTATCATCAATATGTTGATGATTACTTGCCCCCTGAGAGCCCTGTTCTTTATGGACTTCATCTGAACGCCGAAATTGGTAACTGAATTATATTTTTAGTGGCAAGTTAGAAGGAACTACACACTACTGAAATTTTCAATATTTTCTAAAAGTGAACGTATAAATAGTTTGGTTCAATAATCTAAAGAATTCACCTTTCGTAAAAGCTGAATAGATCGATACATTAAAAGTCCGTAAACCATTTTTCGTTTAGGATTTTTAACACAAACTGCGGAAAATTTATTTAAAACGTTACTGGGGATGCTAGCAACAACTGCGAGCGATGCAGCAGCTGGAGAGATGTCGAGGGAAGAGAAAATAAAAGGACTTATAGAAGATTTCATGGACAAATTGCCAGAAGAATTTAGTATGCAAGAACTTTATTCCAAGGTCACAAAGTTCTTCTTAACTTACCCTTACACACGTCTAACGGTATCGTTACAAATATTCCGGTGATTTTTTTTCTGCATTTTAACAAACGTATACCTCTTGTCTGTGCTCAATGTTGAATTTAAGTATGAAGCGAAATGGATTGGAACAGTCTTTCCCCACGAAGATCGAATGTTATTATCATTCGACAAATTATAAGTTACATTTCGCAATGATTTTCATAAACGCGAAATATCTCACAGATAAAGCAGAAACAAGTTTTAAAAGTGAAGGGGGATTACAAAGCAAATCAATTATTATTAATTTTACAAAATTACGTAAGGAGAGAGGGAATTGTTCAGGAAACGGCACAAACATTATCTAGTTTCCAAATTCAGAATAGTTTAAACAGCAATCATTAAGCCTAGCAATCATTTTGCTAGACTTAAATGTCTGTAATTAAATAGTCTCCGAAACAAAAGAATTAAAGGTTTTAGTATTGCATTTTCAATTTACCAATGCTTGCGACTCATAATTTATTTAAGAATTACACATATCGATGTATATAACACAGTTCGACAGCCATCTTCTTATAGGATTCGGTGCGCAGCAAACGAATCCGCAAACCGTTTCGCCATCACCGTCAGTTCTTGAGAAATTCGATTTTGAAAAAAAATGCAAATTTTCAACTTTGAATTCAGTTGGTTGTTCCGTCAAATTATTCTATGAACCCTCCCGAATAAAAAGATATAAGTTACTAGTACATTATGAACATTTAAATATGTTTAAACAACGGTCAAAAGAAAAAGAACACCCGAAATGCACCCATTTTTGCAGATATCTTTCAATTTATTTCCAAAACTAAGGGTCTAGGTGAAAATCTAACTGCTCCACGCGATGCAGCAGACATTTTTCCTTGGGGAAGCATCAACAGAAGTGGTAAGTCACGTTTTGTTTTCAATACAGAAGCGAAATAGTTTGGCAAAACGTGCGGCGCCGACAGTGGTAGACACGTGCGTTAGCGTTACGCTGAGCGGCAGTGGAGCGCGCGCTGTTATTTTCCCTTTCATCGTTGTTTAAACATATTTAAATGTTCATAATGCACTAATAACTTATACCGTTGTATTAGGGAGGGTTCATAGAATAATTTGACGGAACAACCAACCGAATAACTATTACCGTTTCGACACAAAGGATGTTCAAAGTTGAAAATTTGCATTTTTTTTCAAAACCGAATTTCTCAAACACTGAGGGTGATGGCGATAAACGGTTTGCGGATTCGTTTTCAGCGCACGAAAACCTATAAGAAACGGCTATTGAATGTTACAAGTCCGAAAGGAAGTCAAATTTTGTCAAACTGTGTAATCGAACTTCAGACGACATATTTTAAAATTCTGATAAAAAATCTTAGATCGAGGAACGCACGCCTTACATTACGGTGGCATTGCAGGAATGCGAACGAATGAATCTTTTGTGCAACGAACTTAAAAGATCCCTTGCAGAATTGGATTTGGGTTTGAAGGTAATTAATAATTTTGGCACTGTTACATACAAAAAGAAAATACATTAAGTGTTAATTAAAAAAAAACTCGAATAAAAAATAAATTATTGTAATTGCAAAAGTTAGCGTATAGTAATAATATGTGCATAGAAATCTAAATTTAAACTAAAAAACTACAGTATGATTCAAATAACGTAAAGTGGCTAATATCATTTCACGATAGGGGGAATTAACGATTAACGCTGAAATGGAAGATTTGCAAAATTACATATTGATAGATGCTGTCCCACCATCTTGGACACGAAGAGCTTACCCTTCTAATTTAGGATTAAACAGCTGGTTTGCCGATATGTTGAACAGGATAAATGAATTGGCCAGTTGGACAGCGGATTTTAGTGTAAACTTTTGTTCAATAGCGATTCATGTAACATAAATGACTATAAGTATTTATAGTATACTCAATAAGTATACTCATAAAAATGTACAGTACTCAGTTATTTGTTCAGCTTGAGATATTGAAACGAAAAATTTAAAATAATTTGAGGGTGAAAAATTTAGATGATAATTTCAAATTCATCATCATCTGTTTTGTTGTAACATTAATTTTGTATGCAATATAATTATATCAACTAAGAGAAAATTATAATTTACAGCTACCTTCGTCAGTGTGGTTAGGCGGTTTTTTCAATCCTCAATCATTTCTGACTGCAATTATGCAACAAACGGCACGAAGAAATGAATGGCCCCTGGACAAGATGTGCTTATATTGCGAAGTTATAAGAAAATACAAAGAAGAAATAACGTAATTATTAAAAAATCTACTTTTTCATCTCACCTATACTTTTTAATATCTCTGTAACTCTTCATCTCCAATACTCTGCACAAATTTATCAATTTGCGCTTTCATCTTGCAATGCACTAACAACTAATAATTCTCTGCCAAACTTTAAAATACAGAAGACCCTTGTACAATGCCGTTAATCAGTCCCGCAATACGCGTAAATAAATTTAAAATTTCAACTAATCTTCATGATATGCAACTTTGTGAGACAAAGGACAACGCATACATATATTCACAAGACGATGTAGTTGGAATTTACTGTTAGATAACTCCAACAGTGAATACATTTCACCAATATTCCAAGATAAAGGAACTTCTGTAATTTTAATTTTTTTGTTTCCAACTGAAATAAAAAATATTCTACTGTTATAACTTTAAAGATACGTTGTGTATCTTCTAAAATAAACTCTTACATATTTTATAAATATATACATAAACTCGTATAACGCGCATTCATATAAAGGCAGAACCACATATTCGGCATTCGGCAAAGTGGAAGGACAAAAAGTTTAAAAAAAAAAAAACATGTCGCAAACGTACCGTTTTTTCAAAAATGTAAAAATGGTTTCATCAAATGCGCAGGTCATTTCATCCGTGCCTAAACTTTATCAATTTTTCTTTTAGAAAATGGCGCGTTTGCGACATATGGTTGCTTTTAAACTTCTCCTTTCAACAAACAGAATATGTTGATGTCAAAAAAATAATATTACTTTTCAACGTTATCAACAATTTTAAGGCAAGTTATTTTTACAAATATCCACCGGGCCGAACACCCTATACATATCAGGGTCTACTGTATTTCAATTTTAACACTTTGAGTGGCATCGGCGTCTTTTCACGTTTTCGAATCTATATATTTTTGAAAGCATTGAAAGTATTGGTCGAAAGTCCCCAAATGTTTACTTTGAAAACAAATCAAACGCAGAGTTCCCTCGTACTTCGCCGCCTCAGCGACCCTCCGCTCGCGTGGCAGTCGAGTCTCCGATGAGAAAATATGTAATGATTAAAATTTTCCACGCGAATGTACAATGCGAATGCCGAGCTCGTTCTGTTTTCAAAGTAAATATTCGACAGGTATCGAACAATACCTTCGATATTTTCCAAAAAATACCAACATGTAAGCATTCCAAAACCGTGCACAGCATGGTCTATTTCAATCAATCTTCTCATATTTAATCAAATTGTAAATAGTACTTTTTTCAATGAAATTGTAACAGATCACCACCAAGAGAAGGTGCATATATAAACGGGTTGTACATGGAAGGTGCCCGATGGGACATGCAAGCAGGATACATCATGGAGTCCCGTTTCAAAGAATTATATCCGCTAATGCCAGTGATGTACATTCGAGCTATTACACAGGATAAGCAGGACCTTAAAAATGCGTACGAATGTCCTGTATATAAGACACGAACACGAGGCCCCACGTATGTATGGACGTTCAATTTGAAAACGAAAGAGAAGGCCAGCAAATGGATCCTTGCTGGAGTGGCCATTTTGTTGCAAATCTAATAATATTACGTACATATTCTGTTATTTGAGGCAACAACATAAATGTTTCATTGAAATAAATATTTAAAATTAACTTAATCTGGTTGTAGGTCTTTCGTATGGATGCATGTACGTATACTGTATAATTCACTTTATTTATCAAAAAGAGAATATAATCCATACATGATTCAGAAGGCAGTTAAATTTATCGTGAATTTCTTTATAACAAAGAAATATAAATCGGTGTGTATACACTGCACGATGGAAAAGTTTCAGTAGCCACTTCTATGTGAATGTTAAACAACATGTAGCGATAGGAAACTGTTTGTGACGACAGAGAAAATGATTTATTTTGAACTTAAAAAGAATTTTATTATACAAATTAAAATTGGTTACTACCGAATCTTATCTTCTCTTAAACCCGTATTTCTTCCTTTCATAAAATAGATCCGTCTTCGAACTTCCGAGGTTTACAATTTTCGGACAACCGTCTCTCTGCAAACAATTTACAAAAAAATATTTTTCTTGTTCTTATTAGAATTGTAACGTTACTGAAATAAAAGTTAGAGGAACAAATTTGTTGTGGCACGCAAAACATGAGTAAATTTGTAATATTTATTCTTTCCGTGCTGATAATGACAATAAATCCACAAAGTATGTTCATCAGAACAAACTGTTGTTGACTTGTTAAAACTTTTACTATTTTTATATAAATCAGAATAATTATTGTAAAAAGATGGATAAATGGATAAATGAATTTTACGTGCCACAACTAGGAAATTTCATTTAAAACCTTGTATTATAATTCCATCGTGCTCATTTATATTATGTATGACAATGTAATTCGATTCACAGAAAACGACTCATTAATAGGTACATATGTATATCTTCACTGACAGAGGAGCAAAAACTTGATATAAAATACTTGAATGTAAATAAATTTGTAGAATTATACTGCTTTTGATATGCCACAAGATATTATTTACAGAAATTGAAGAAAATCAACAGGGATATAATGTAAAAGCAATATTCTCTGAGTGAGTGGAAATGGAATTTAAAATTATTAAATTATTACAACAGTATTTAACGTTGTGATGTCCACATAGTTCTAATGTTAACATGAGCATATAGTTCTCGATAAAACTCAAACCATAAAAGTTAAAACTAATTTAAAAGAAACTTATGAAGTAAATAATTGATCTGATCACTTTTTATGTCAATTTCAATAATGAACCTCCAGAAGTAAATATTTAAAATTAAGTTCTAAAACAAAAATGATTTTTCAAATGAATTAAAATGTAAATTGTCAGTTGCGCATGTTAAAGATGCACATTCTTCAGTGAACATATAATGTAATATAATTTTAAAACTTTAAAAAATACAATAAAATTTAAGCCAATACTTACGCGTGATCAAAGAATTTTTCCGAAAAAAATGTTTATTCTCCAATGTGCAAATTTTTATCTAAACAATTCTTTGTGCGTGCAAAACAATCTTTTCAAATTTCACGGCAGCATTCGCATAAAATATCTTGTGCATACAATATATTCATAAACAATGTAATAAATTACCAAAAAAATATTTTTATTTTTTCAAACGAAGACTCACATCTTTTTCTTGAATTGTACATTCTTTGCAATAGTAAGCATCAGAAACACCTGGTCCACCACAGATAACGCATCGACCCTGATAAGATCCATAATTGCATTCATCACAGATTCTGACGAGAGTACACGGTCTTACATAGGAATCGCAAATCACACATTTACCGTCACACTTTTCACATAATCTTCCAATGGCTGAAATTGAAAATTTTCCTTTATTTCAATGAAACATGAAATTACGTACTAGATAACATCCACAATAAATTATGTTATGTATTAATATTCATATATAATTTTCAGAGGTTGAAAATGGTTATGATATCAGTATCGGTTCTTGAAACACTTATAAGAACAAAATAATCTTGAAACCGTTACGAGTGAAAAAGGTTCTAGTCTATATCGGTTTCGGTTCCAGTTTTACAGAAGCGGAATATTTGCAGAACCGTACCCGAAATCAATATAGTCAGAAATTTGGATTCTTTATAACAGTTTTTCAGTATATTGGTTCTTCATAACTGTTTCAGAACCGATATATAACAGTTTGAAAGAGTTATTTTCGGAACCACTTCAACCCCTGATAATTTCTATGTGCAACTTTCACTTTATGTAGATTTGAGAGATATATTTTTCCAATATTTCCTATGCAATAAAATATTTGATGTTCATTATATTGGCTTTCTTACTTTGTGTTTTAACGAACGATATTCATTCAATTAAATTGATTTAGTATACAGATGATATAGGAAACAAAATGGATAGTTACACAAAATTAATAAAGAGTAACGGAGTAATATACAAAAAATTATAATTATACGATGGCATTAAGTGGAAACTTCATAAATAATAAAATAATATTCGAATATCAACAAACTTGTGAATAACTCTAACCTCATATTTTCGAACATAACCAAATGTACATATAGTCCTTACCAACTCCGGGTTGTTTCCTACAGAAAATCAAATCCGGATGATGCTTTGCCATCTCACAAAATTATTAAAACACTTTGAATAATACAAACTATGAATAACTGTACAAACTTTTAGATGATGCACATTACAAGTCAACACATTTGAAAATACGCGACTTTATTTCCGTTCTGAGTTCATTAACGGTTTGACTGGCATTGACGTGTTTTCACGTTCAAACGACTTCATCTATTATCTGCTATCACCTGGCATTGACGTATTTTTATGCCGAAGTGGTTGGAAGTGGTGGAGGCTAGTGATAGCGATCTTTTGTTGGATCGATCTAAAATCGATCTTTTTAGGGGAAATAAGATCGATCTTTCACTGATATTTTTTAATTCCGATCTATCGATCGATCCCTTTTTCTTTAGGATCGGTTAAAAAAAATTAATTTTATACTTAGTAAGTGTCAGACAGTGAAGCCTACGTAAAATACGCATCGTATAATACACGTATATACAAATGTATTATACACGAATATTACTGATTGCAGTCATACTCTGTGATGCCAGATCGGGGACGGGTTCCCTCGAGAATTTCCCCTACCTCGCGCACACTACGCCGGAGCTGCGTGTCCGTGAGTTGCTCCGAAGCGCCGAGCTCATGGATACGCTGCTCCGGCGTAGTATGCGCGAGGTGGGGGAAATTCTCGAGGGAACCCGTCCCCGATCTAGCATCACAGGTCATACTGTATAGAGACACTATAATAAGAGTCTGGACAAGAGAAGGCCACTTTTTCATTGATCCGCCATTTTTTATCGAAATCCTGCGAGAGAGAAAGACATATACACCATTTCACTCTTAACCACTCTTAAAAACTCTTACGTTTATGGCGGTATTTTACTATCTATTAATCTGAAAATGTGCATTTGGGTAGAAAAAAAATAATGTATATATATTCATAACATAACCTTTTTTAGCCAATGCATTGCCATAGATTTGCTACCATACATACCGGACAGTGGCTCGTGTCCAGATTATAGTGTCTCTACTCAATACGTCTCGGCAACCATGATGTAAGGACATAAGGTGTGCTCGTGCGCAGCCTTCCAAATTAGCCAATAACGTGCCCTTCCCAAGATCGTCCATATTGGATTGTCAACCAATACGACAGTTGCATTCAAATCTGGTAACGTAACAGTGCATACTGTTGCGAGTCTCGTCACGATATGTTTTCTTGTTCAAACTTCGCGCCTCTAGAGTTTACGCTACACGAAGTTAGGTAGTACATTATAAACCCCATAATGTAACTAGGCGGCCATATTTTAACATGGCGGAAAGTGGGAAGGCGCAGTAGAAGACGGAAATGAGCTGCTGCACGAGCACACCTTGGCTGTGTTCCAATTCACGCATACTGCGCATGAAATTGGTGGCACCGTATTGGTGGCATCGTACGATTCCGTAGAATTTCTCTCACTTACCACCAATACGATGCCACTTCCGGTGCAGCGAGCGGTGTAGCAATCGCAGAAATTCAAAGGAGAAGCAGTCACTGCACCGCTCGCTGCACCGGAAGTGGCATCGTATTGGTGGTAAGTGAGAGAAATTCTACGGAATCGTACGATGCCACCAATACGGTGCCACCAATTTCATGCGCAGTATGCGTGAATTGGAACACAGCCCTTATGTCCTTACATCATGTCGGCAACTATGTCTTTCCTACATTTATCGGCTAGTTTGGACTTCCACCGGTTTTGATGGTACATGACACGAATTACGGTCGATTTCTTCACCTCGAGATATCTTCCAGTTAGAGTTATCTGGCAGATATCTGGCACATGATAGCATCCAACTGGTCGACGAGTGCCATATGATATTACCAATTGGTCGTTCATTGACCGGGACTTTATTCGGAGGTGAAGAAATCGGGCATTAGTGATCCTCCAGGGAGTGATCGGTATAACCGCAGCCATTTTTCAAGATTTGGAGCAAAACCGGAAATAAACATAACCTAACCGTTCACTCTATCTCTTTCTATCAGTATTTCTGTCTCTTTCTATCAGTTTTTCTATCTCTTTCTATCAGTATTTCTGTCTCTTTCTATCAGTATTTCTGTCTCTTTCTATCAATATTTCTGTCTCTTTCTTTTTTACAGTTTCTTTCTCTGTCTACTTCCGCTTTTGCTCCAAATAGACGGTATACGTTGTTCCGATCACTCTTTAGAGGAACACTAATGCCCGATTTCTTCACCTCCGACTAAAGTCCCGGTCAATGAACGACCAATTGGATGTTAACATATGGCACTCGTCGACCAGTTGGATGCTATCATGTGCCAGATATCTGCCAGATAACTCTAACTGGAAGATATCTCGACGTGAAGAAATCGGCCGTAACACGAATATATGATCAGCGCCGGTGACGCGATCCTTGAAGCCTTATTCTGTAATTTCTCGAGTCTGTCACAGTACACGATTCATAAATTCATTATTATTTCAACGTACGGTGCTTATTAGCATTCAAACGCACCAGACCTCCCTGCACTGATGTCTACTGGAGGCAACTATACCCACAAAAAATTCCTTCTTGCCGATTCCAGGACGAAAGACGGTTGAAACGGTTTGTTTACTACATCGCGTATACGTACACGCTTTTCCTAGCTTTGTGGGCGTACGCCCATTCAAGGCCCGGAGAGACGGCAACCTTAAATTGTCAAATTATACAATTGTTTATATCATAGGTACACTTTAGTGTAGAAATGTGGTAACATTAATGCAGAACACATATTAAAGTGTCACGATTTGTTTATTAAAGTTATAAAAAGGTTTATAGTTTTTAGATTAAGGATTTTTAATAAGAGAGGTGTAAATAATGTAAACAAAATGTATGGTAGCAAATCTACGGCAATGCATTGGCCAAAAAAGGTTATGTTATGAACAGTGCCGACGATCATGTCGCTTTGGTCGCTGCGCTTCGCGCACCGCCATAAACGTAAGAGTTGTTAAGAGTGAAATGGCCAGCGCCGAGCAAATAACGCCGTGGCCAACCAGCATCGACAACATATTTCCCGACGACGCTGATTGGCCGTGACGTCGGTCGGCTTCCATCGATGCGTCTCGCGCACACTACTCCTGTATGTGTCCCCTCCTAAAACAAGTGCGCACATAGTGGCATCCATTTTCATTTCACATCAAACGCATCTGCGTGCATCTGCGCATCAGAAACGTTTCCAAGAGCACATGGAGTGCATTGACGAAATACTACGTATGAACGCGCGCAATGTATTGGCTGCGATCTTTGCACTGCAAATAAAGGTAACTTTTAATTTCACTATTCGTTAACCTAAGCTAAGTCTTACACAGATATAATAGGAGAATTAATCATATATTTCATGTTTTTTTTACCGGTTTATGCTCTTTAGAGCGTTATGTTTCATATTGTCAGAGCCAGAGAATAAAATGTATATACAGGTACTAATTTTTTAAGTCTCAATCAGGGACTTCTACCGAAACGGAAAATACCGGTATCATACCGGCCTTTTCGTTTCCATCTTCGAAACCTTTATAGAAACCGAAATACGCAAATACCGATATAACGTCATACCGATATTTGCAAATCCGGTATATTTACCTATATTTACCCGTAATTTTTTCGGTTCGGATTTTATTACTGTTTTCAAAATAGTATTAGACAAAGATCTGAAACCGGCATAGCGGAAACGATCGTACGTGATATTGATACCCCTAAAAAACTTAAAAAAAAGTAAAAAACAACGCCAAATACATGAAAAAGTCGAGGACGAAAAAAAGTATTATCAAATAGATATCAAATAAATCACAAAAAAAAAGAAAATAATATAATTACAATATAAAAAAAAGATGTGAAATCAAAATGAGCTGCAAGTACATAAAGTTGCTTACCAGCAGCGTACAAAGGCCACACTGTGTAACGCAATGTAAGATTCCCTGCTTTCGAACCGCGCTTAAGATGACACAACTACATATACACAGCTAAAATGCTTGTTCATACATTCAATTACTCATATCGCGGACATTTTAATTAACCCATCAAAAAGAATCCCATTTAAAAACATTGTCGTAAATTAATAGCTTTGCAAAATTAGTGATATACAAAAATTGCGCCAATTATAACAATGGCTATTTATACAAAGAAAAAAATGTATTAAATAATATTAAGAAGATATATTTTTATACAAATAAATATTTTAATACGAATAAATATTTTATTCAAAATACTTGGCGCTTTTGTAAAGATATTAATTTACGACAATGTTTTTAAATGGGATTCTTTTTGATGTAGTTGTGTCATCTTAAGCGCGGTTCGAAAGCAGGGAATCTTACATTGCGTTACACAGTGTGGCCTTTGTACGCTGCTGGTAAGCAACTTTATGTACTTGCAGTTCATTTTGATTTCATATTTTTTTTATATTGTAATTATATTATTTTCTTTTTTTTGTGATTTATTTGATATTTATTTGATAATACTTTTTTTCGTCCTCCACTTTTTCATGTACTTGGCGTTGTTTTTACCTTTTTAAAGTTTTTTATGGGGATCTCACTTCTTTTTACAAAGATAATTTGCATAGGGAATGTTTTCAGATAATTTTCAATATTATAAATTATTATTATTTTATTATTAATTGATGACTGGATAATTTTTTCATCCTCTCGGAGTTATTTTTTTAAAAATATATTCTATATAATATATTGTCATCCAAACTACGCACGCCTGCAAAGCTTCAAGACAATTGGATTGGTGGAACTGTTTTAAATTTGAATTTTCAGATATAAAGCAAGCATACAAGAAGTAAACAGAGGATCGAAGATGAATAAAATCGTTTAATTAATATAATAATAATAATAGTACTATGTTCCAATAAATTTTTTCTCTGACGTAGAACACACTGCCATTATCTTCTGCTTCGATTACCTGTAAATATATAAAATCCACATTTTAGTTATTTTAGTTACAACTTAACGTAGAACTTTTATAGAAATAGAGTGGCATTTTGCTATAGTAAGTGTAGAGACTACAAAATGTGTTAGAATGAGGTGAGAGCGTATGGCAGAAAGTCTTGTTGCAGGAAATTTAAATAAATGCTAATGGTAATAATTCAGCGAACATGAACAAAGAGATCCAATATTTTCAACACACTGTCACGTCCCGGGTGGAGGTCTTTTGGGGACAATGACATGTGGGGTAAAAGTCAGGCGCGAATCTAAAATCCAGCACTCTGAGGATTTGAAGGAACCCAGGCGCGAATCTTTAATCCAGCACTCTGAAGCTAGGGGGAGATCAGGCGCGAATCTTAAATCCAACACTCTAATCGACCAGGGAAGGTTTAAAAGGTGAATACACATCCGGGGAACACCCGTTAGAGCACCTTATGTTTGTTTTGATTTAGGTGATAAGATTTACCGTTGCATTTATGTAAAGAAAACCACGCGTATGGTTTCCGTGATTAGCACAGCTAATGCAAAAGTACGTTCGTAAACAGTGAATGCGCTCTCGCGTTTACAAATAGGAATCAGCTGTTGCGGCAGCCTGTCTTAGTTTGGAATCTTTATAGCCAAAGGATGCACACAATAATTCGATGCGTGATTCATAACAAAGAGGTTTATTGGCTATAAACATGAGTACGATAAAATGTTTAACGGTAGTTAACCACAATATAAGAATATCAACATGAAATACAATATATGATGATAATTACGTGAAATGATGATCGCAATAAGCGTATATATATAGAAAACAATATGAATAGCAATATGAAATAATAAATGATCGCAATAAGCGTATATATAGAAAACAATATGAATAGCAATATGAAATAATCAAAGATAGCAATAAGCGTATATATAGAAACAATAGATATGAATATCAATATGAAATAATAAATGATCGCAATAAGCATATATATAGAAAACAATAGTAATAACTGGTATGGAGATGATATGCACGATAATGTTAAATAATAATAATAACTTACAGTAGTTGCCGTAGAACACTGAAGTTAATTCTATACACTTTTAAAGATATACTTTTGAATAATACTATGTTTATCGAAGATAGATTTCTGTCGAAGAAAGAGCTCCTGGCCTCTCGATCCTTCGTATTTATATGGGTTACATGGTGTGTTGCGGGGGGTACGCGCGGTAGGGACCTTGACACATTTAAGAAATAAGTCGCAGTAGGACTTCCGGGGTTTTTATAATTGTGAAAAGGAGATACTCATCCCATCGGATGGATTTTGGGTGTTTTAATGGGAAAGGGGTTAAAATGGCTTGAACTCAGTGAGTCGTATAGAGGGGAGTGAGACGTAGTCTCGATTTAAGAGGGTTTTGTTACGAAGGACTTGTTTGAATTCAAGTATTAAGGAGGGATTGGTGCCTCGTAGGGCGAATAGGCGAAGGGGTTTTGTACCGACCATCTTGAGATGGGGACCGCTAAGGTACATCGTCAAGGTGATCAGTGATTGGGGAAATGGGGTTGGTGTTGAGTTTGAGGGACTTCGGTGGAGTGATTTTGAGATTTACGATAGATTTTAGAATAATACCGCGCGAAAATTTAGTGGGTCATCCCAACACAATTGATTGGTTTTGGAATAAAATTAGTTTAGTATGTTTATTATTGGTGAATTGAAATATTGTTAATGGGAACCTAAAAAATTAATAAATTAATGAATACATGGCAACTACTGTGGATTTTATATTAAAGTATTACGAATGTCTTTCAGAAAAGATTAAAAAGCATCAAGGGAGATGTGTTTTCAGCGTACTTTCTTCACTAATGTGACTTGCTCTACATTGCAAGCAATCCACCATAATCTATTTTTTTTAATAATTCTTAATGCTATGTCTTTTGACAATGTTTGTCGATTTACCTTATTTGACAAATTTCCAGAAACTTGTGCGAAACAAGATGCTCTGCCTATCTATCTAATCTTTTCCGGACAACCTCCAAGCCTGTGCATCCCCTTAATTTCTATCCAAGCCTGTGCGTCCCCTTCATTTCTATCCAAGCCTGTGCGTCCCCTTCATTTCTAATAATAAATATATAAGCTTTACATTAAAACTCTAAATTGCTGGTATAAAAATATAAAAATATTTGGCAATTTAAATGCAATGCAATTTGTTACAATATATATTATTTATTTTGTACATGCATGGTACAAATTTCCAGAAACTTATGCGAAAGAAGATGCTTCTCTGTCGAACCTTCTCCAGACAACTTCCATGTCTGCGACTATACATAAGAAATCTATTAAAAAAATTTTGGCGACTTACCTTGTTAATTGAGATTTTTATGACTGAGTATTTTTATGAAAATATGTTACGTTATGTCGGTGTTTCACAGCTAGAATTAAGGCACGATACCACCTTTGACTGCGATTTTGGAGGCGTTTTTCATGAATTTTTTTTACATATAAGGAATGCGCAGAAACAAAATCGGTTTTAGTAATTTATTAATGTAACTGTAATCTGTAATTACACATTTTTTGAAACTGAAAAAGTAAAAAATAATCTCTTGTAGGTGGCGCCAAAATACATTCCTTTGGAGGAACACCGTTAAACGGCGTGTCAAATTCCGCTCTGTACGTGGCTGTCAGAAAAAAACCAAAGAATGTTCCTATTAACAACAATATTTTTTAATACTGTACGTAGGGATTTTATGAAATTTTGATTTTTAAGAAAATGGCGGTCATTTTAACAAAAAGGTCAATTTTTTAGGGTAAAAAGTTTAGGGTAAAAGTTTATAAAATTGTGCACCAAAAAAAAAATAACGCTACAGCAAAAGTCTTACGTACATCATTAGATTATACTACGGGGAAGAATTGTGCAACGTTTCAAGTCAATCCGATGAAAAATGTAAGAGTAATCTGACACGCCGATTTGAAAAACATCGTTTCGAGAAAAACGCGTTTAAAGTTTTATATAGATATAACTACGAGGGTCATCCCAAAAGTAAGGTCTCCTATTTTTTTTTAAATACAAAGAAATGTTTATTTTCAGTAATGTTCACATCATTTTAAAGCTTGAACATTTATCTATTTTTCGACGTAATCGCCATTTCTGTCGATGCATTTTTGTAGGCGCTGCAGCAGTTTTTGTATGCCCATGTCATACCAGCTTGCCGCCATGCCGTTGAGGAAGTGTTGAACCTCGTCTTTCACCTCGTCGCACAGTGGTCTGGAATTAAGAATTTGGTGACATTTGTCTATAGCTTTTGAACTATAAGAGATATCGAAACGAAATTTGCGCCAAAAAATAGGAAAAAATTATCCCCTTCTAATGATGCATAACTTAATATTTTTTACATTTATTTGTTTATTGTTTTTCAAACTTTTTTAAGTTAATTGTTATAAAAAAAATTGAAAGCTGTTTATTTGGTACTTTATTTAATACTCTTTTCAGTCGTTTAAGTCGCATGTTGAGAAAACTTTTCGTTTCCAGGATATAAGGAAAGTAGTCGGGAAAACAAAGTGGTCCGGGTCGAAAAATTTAGTGACAATTCATGCACTTGTAAAATACCATTTATCTTTCCTGTTATTTATATATTAATTCTTCAGCTTCGGGATCTAGATTTTTTTTCTTTTTATTGTATGATTTTATTCTGATTGCTGATATATATGGGTCGGATGTTAACAGAAGTTTATGAAATATATCTTCATTCGTTGATTTTCGTGACATTTTTCTCGTGTTCCTATTTCTAAATTTTTTAAAATCTTTGTGACGTGTTTCCTGTGCCTCTTCAGAGAGTTGTCCAATTGGAAGTAATGCGTGTTTTATAATTTCTGCACCATGCATTAATATTTTGTGAACAGAAGCTGGCATGTAATACCAGCCATAGTGTGCCACAAAATGCTTTGCGGTATCTTGCGTATATACCTGAAATTTTTCAACATCTATTCGATGTGTAGAGGAAATTACCTAATTGAATTAATTACAATTTTTCAAAATTTATTTGGTACAGGGAGCACTATTCATTATAGAAGATGGCATATAATCATAATGGCAATTCAAAATATTATTTTATATTTTGCATATATACTGCTAAAATTTTATAACGTGTATTCAATGTGGAGAAAAAATTACCTGTAATATTGTATGGAATTTCTTAATTAACATTACATCAATTCCAGTAATTTCCGAAGCAAGTTCCGCGTTTCCAAAAAATCGCCGCGCTGTGTTTCCGTCGTTGCTTGATCCCCATCCTTGTTTTACATAATCACCGTATAAGCCCATTTTTTCTTTAAATTGTTTCTGTATTTCTTCTTTCCTTTTATTTTTCATTTCTTTCATCTCATCTGTATTCGCCGTCCATTTTTTGAAGGGCAAATTATATGATACATGTAATATACACTCCAGACACCTAATCCAGGCGTGTAGTGATGACATTCCAAAGGAATAATTTGCACTAGTGCATACTTTTGAATTTATTAGTTCTAAATTGTTCATTTGAATTAGTGTTGTGTCACGTCCCGGGTGAGGTCTTTAGGAACGACGGCTATGGGGGGGGGGGGGGGGGGGAGTCAGGCGCGAATCGGAAATCCAGCACTCTGAGGATTTTTGATGGAACTCAGGCGCGAATCTGAAATCCAGCACTCTGAGGATTTTGAAGGAGATCAGGCGTGAATCTGAAATCCAGCACTCTGAGGATTTTTGATGGAGATCAGGCGTGAATCTGAAATCCAGCACACTGAAGCTAGGGGGAGATCAGGCGCGAATCTTAAATCCAACACTCTAATCGACCAGGGAAGGTTTAAAAGGTGAATACACACCCGGGGAACACCCGTTAGAGCACCTTATGTTTGTTTTGATTTTGGTAATAGGATTTACCGTTGCATTTATGTAAAGAAAACCACACGTAATATTTCCGTGAATCATCATCTGCTTCACAATTTGTATGTCTTATTTGTTTGTAACGCGGTTGTCCTGATGCTCCATCACAACCCCATTTGCATATAAGTACCAATTTTGTGTTTTCGATTAATTTATTTAAACCTTTCAGTATTCTGGAAATTGTGTGGTCCAATAAACCCTGTAGATCCACTTTCGCATATATTTCCGTAATTTCTGTTTTATTTTTTGGCGGATAACAATTTTTTTTTCTGCCAATAATTTGAAGTAAGAAGGCCATTGATTATTCCTGCATTTTAATGCTTCGTTTCGTATGGTTATGTACTGGAATTTTGACAGATCTGTCATAACAAATGTAGATAAAGCTTTTTCCGTAGAAAATACTTTCTGTTTTGGTATGCATCTTTCTTTAAAAATACGTTGCACGCTCTTGTTATATTCGGTCGTTTCCAAATATTGTAGTAATCATGCCTTTTGATGCATGCCACATCTTTTTAAAGCTCATTTTCGTTGCATTTAATAACTTCTTTAACGAAAAATTGTTGTTCAAAGACCGGGCTCTTCGAATTTTTTCCCTCGCACTGCATTGCGAAAATAATTTCCTTCCTTTGTGAACCGATACAAGGGCTGACGGATTTGCTGCAGTACTTGTTGATGGCATATCCTCTAAAATTGCATTTGGATACGAAAAATCTTGTTGTAACCATTCATTGTTTGTTTTAAGAAAGTGTTTTTCCGTGTAATAGGATTTAATCCACTTCTGTTTCAACTTAAAACAAAATTTTTTGCAACATATTTTTAATGCTTCCAAGTTTTTAGAAGCGATATCGATATGTTCGCATATTTTTGTGTGCTAAAATAAGTAATCACCCATATCTCTTGTGGAACTTTTTAAAGCACGATATAAATCTTTATTTTTTCTACAAGTTTCCATTTTCACTAAATAAATAATATCTGGATAGCAAAGAAGAAAATGTTGAATGTACAAAATAACTCATGTGATGTGTAATGTGTAATTTGTAATCTTTAATTGACTTTGTACTTACCAAATAGAAGTACAATGAAATTTGATGTACACGTAAAACACAAATATAACTTACACTTAATTAACAAAAAATTAACAAAACAAAACTTAACACGAACAAAACAAAACAAAAACTGAACAGTAACTTTTAAATGCGTATGAAATGCTTGGAACGTCTTACTATGCTGATGCAGGCTCGAATGGTTCTGTGCAACTGAATGCAGACAGAAAGTCGAAATCTTATTCGAAGGCTTATCTACACCATAGTATAAACACATCAAGTATCTATGGTGTAAACAATTTCGTCGGAGAAACGCCATACCTCCTTACGAATTTGGGACGATGCGGACGTTATACGTAAAACGCGACGCGACGCGACGTAACACTGACGGCTTTAAACTGTAATAATTTGAAAAGTTGGACGAAGTTGGAAATGATTGTTACGTGATTACATAGAGGAAGATTTGCTGAAAATATTTCAATTTGGTAGATAGTGGGACTCTTTGGGACTTTAAAGATATCCTCTCTTAAAGTAAAGAATCTCGAAAATTTACCATGCTGCATTCAGCATTATTTTTTTAATGGATTATTTACATTAATTATTAATAAAAGATGCCATTTTATCGCACAAGACTGCTCTTTAATTTAAAAACAAGCGATTTTCACTACTTTCCTCTACTATTCGACTTTCCTTATAACTTGGAAACGAAAAGTTTTATCAACATGCGACTTAAACCACTGAAAAGAGTATTAAATAAAGTACCAATTAAACAGCTAAATTTTTTTTTATAACAATTAACTTAAAAAAATTGAAAAAAGAATAGATAAATAAATGTAAAAATTATTAATAATGATTATACATCATTAGAAAGGGACGATTTTTTCCTATATTTTGGCGTAAATTTCGTTTCGATATCTTATATAGGTCAAAAGCTATAGACAAATGTCACCAAATTCTTAATTCCAGACCACTGTGCGTCGTCGTTGTTGAAGCTCGTTCCGGCCAAATGTTCTTTCAGCTTAGGAAACAGGTGGTAGTCACTGGGTGCCAAATCCGGACTATAGGGTGGGTGGGTGATGATGTCCCATCCAAACTGTTGCAGGAGAGCAACGGTCGTGCGGGCGATGTGGATACGAGCATTGTCGTGGAGAATGCTTACGCCCTTGCTCAACATTCCTCTTCTCCGGTTTTGAATCGCCCGTCTGAGTTTTTTCAGTGTCTCACCTAGCCGCGAGTATCCAGTATTTTTCGCGGACCTGCCGCTCTTTCCATCTCGTTCCCGATTTGTCATCGCCCCCCTTTCTATAATCCTCTGATCGGAGATTATATCTCTGACCCCAGGCAACATCTCCTTGTTTAGAAAGCATGTCAGCCTTCCCCACAACAACTCCAGGTCGCCCTGATCACCAAGATATCTCTTGCAAATCATTCTTGAGGCCATGACCGGGTTCCCCTGCATCATAGATCCCCATATCTTCCTAAAATGGCGTCCAACTAGCGAATACCGTAACGTCTGCAATTTCATGCTTTCATAATCTTCTTCGGGGATTAGAAGCGTTTCTATCCCTCCACTTCTATTCGGATTCACATACAAGCGCGAGATGTCGTGCCTGTCCAAGATCAGGGCACTTTCATCCCGTCCTTCACCTTGATCAAAATTGATCTTAACAGTACGAAAGTCATCCCTCTCTCGCCTATGTGGCTCTAGACGTAGGAAATACTTTGCATCAAAACCATCTTCACGATAGTTCCAGAACGTACGTCAAGCGTAACGTTTTGGAGACACTACTTCTCTTATCAACTCTCCCGGTCCTGTCACGGTCGCCAGTATATTGAGGGACAGGTTTGAGATGTTTTAAACACGATGTGAACTGTTGATTTCGTTTAATTGTACGTACAGAAGACAAAGCTCGCCACGAGGACTCTCTTGTCCGCCATTAACATGAAAAAAACTACACACTCACACACTTCACATACGTACGCTTGCGACGATAGCCCGCGACATCGAGCTTCAGTTCGTTGATCACCAGATGTCACCAATCGATCAATTATCGATTCCTAACATGCTTCTTGAAACTTTACGGGAGACTTTGCACGCTAGAAATTCAGACATTGCTGCAAAACCAGTCACAAAATCGATGAAACGATAATCAATAGTTGCGTCCACATTGATATGATATTCATCTTCACTCTGTTTCAGTTTCTTTGCCGATGTACTGACACTCTCACTTTCTCCTTCTAACACGTATCGACTCTGCGGCTTCTTTTTGCTGTTTCTCGGTCTCGAGGCACGCCTTTTTCCTGCTTTTGTCCCTTTTCTCTCCTGTACTTTTGTCTTCCCCATGATGAACAATGCATAAACATTCGAAAGAAACACGTGAAAGACCAATTCCATAACCAAGCAACACGTGAACTATGTTTACACGACCAATTCGTTATGAACTATATAAAATATAGAAGTATCTATGTTATATTATAGTGAAAATCCTAACTAGCGACATCTACTTCATTATTTGGATCTAAAAGAGCCCGTAATGTGGCCGGTATATTGTATATGAGACAGACAGTGTGTGCGCGTGCTCGGCAGCCCGAGAAACGCGCCGAGAGCGCTCTGCTCCAAACCGGTTTTTACACAAGAAAAAGGTTTCGGCCACCTTTCTAACGAATGAATTTCGATTCTATACACTTGAAAGAGTACTTAAAGAACAAAAAAAATTTCAATTTTCTTAAAGTGCAAAGGTGGTATCCTGCCTTAATAAGGGTTCTGAAGATATTACTGTAATCTACCGTGTCACCGAAAGAAGAACCAGAAAAATATCGGTATTTATTTCAGTTTTGGCACTTTAATGATCTCGGTATCCGCCTATTTTGGTTCTATAACGATTTCTGTACTCATCTGTTTTGTTATGATATCGGTTTCGGTATAGCTTTGTTGACGTAATACCGGTATGAAAATCATACCTGTTTGAAGTCCCTGGTCTCAGTAAAACAAAGATATTTTTATGATGATTATATAATCTTAATTTTTGTTATAGCGAAGTCAGTATCCTTGCACTGACTCTGTGCTGGTGTTAGAAATTATCGTACATGACTTTGATTGGTTGTTTCTGATAGAAACCAAGATAGCTCTATAAGAATCAAGCAATCAAAGTCATATACAATAATTTCCAGCACCAGCACAGAGTCAGTGCAAGGATAACGAATTCGCTATTTTAAACTGAGTTTACAGAAAATATTGAGCATTGTTTACTTGTGTGAAAATGTTATTCATTGGTGAAATTAATATCAGGATAACGAGTTAATCTCTATGGTAAAAGGCCGTATTATGAGACAATTTCCCCATTTATAAAACATTACAAGCAAAAATGAATAATATATAATTTAAATAAAATTATATATAAAATTATAATATAAATAAAATTATATTTATAAACATTATTACCTAAATTTGTATTATATGTATGAATATAAATGTTGCGTCAATGCATTTAACATAGAAAAGAATGTTGAAGTGCCCATGTCCCCAAGTTTGTACAAAATTAGTTGCTATTTGAGTTGAAGTACAGATACATTTACTTCTCTGTTTCAAGCATATTAACAAATTTCAATGAGTTTAAAAGATGTTAGATTGTAATCAATTTAAAAAAAAATCGAATTCCGGTGTGATTTTATTAACTATAAAACTGTTTCATATTATTTACATTGGCTTTTTAGAAGTCTGTATTTATGGGACAATAATTCCATGGACCTGTTGGTTCCCGCCTAGTACCGATTTTTGAGACAGCAAAGTCGAAATTTAAATACTGTGTTATTTATTTAAAAAAGGTTTTAATTCTAATTTTTTTTCATTTTATCTAGATATAATCACCATATTCAACCTTTATTTTTATCAAACATACGTATACGTATGTGTATTACAAAATTTGGGCTGAAAATTGTAGAACTAACCTATAAAATATTGCATGCGTGAATAGTAGATTGAAATTTACATTTATTTTTAGAATATGTTGTTTCAGGCATATGTTACATGAGGGCGTTTAATTTTTGAACGACAGAATGGCCGCTGGCATTGGTAATTGAACTCGCCATAGGTACATCTCCAAAGTAATCGGGAAAAATAAATCCCCATAAAAAACTTCAAAAATGTAAAAAAATTACGCCAAGTACATAAAATCAAATAAATCACAAAAAATAGAAGATAATAATATTTGCAAAATAAAAAAAGATATGAAATCAAAATGATGCAAGTACATAAACATGCTTTCAGTCAAATACTTGGCGTGGTGTGCCAATGTATTCTCAGATCATCAGTACCCATACCTTCCCTCTCACGGGCTTTCAGATAATTTGTTAATTTAAAACTCTGACAATATGAGTACACTTTCATTATTTTGCGATTATAATTAATACTTATTCATCGACACCATGACCTTGTCTGGCCACGCCAAGTATTTGACTGAGAACACCTTTATGTACTTGCAGCTCATTTTGTTTTCACCTTTTTTTTATTTTATAATTATTATTATCTTCTATTTTTGTGATTTATTTGATTTCACGTACTTGGCGTAATTTTTTTACATTTTTGAAGTATATTATGGGGATTCCCATAACACGTAGTGGTTGGATCAATTGTTGTCTCCGCACATTAGCATATCTGGGTTCAAACTCACCGACTCGGTTCTAGGGCTGGGACTATTTGTCAAATTTTTCAGTATTCGAATATTCGAATACTTCAGTTGCTCAATTATTTGGCGAATATAATTCGAATATCCAAGTATTCGAATACTATTCGAATATTAAAGTATGCGAATACTATTCGAATATTAAAGTATTCGAATACTATTCGAATATTAAAGTATTCGAATACTATTCGAATATTAAAGTATTCGAATACTATTCGAATATTAAAGTATTTGAATACTCATGTATTCGAATAGTATGGTGTGAATTATAAATCAAGTTCTTTAGGTTCATTTGTCAGGGTGAAATCTTGTAAGCTAATTTTGACCCACTTCACACCATACTATTCGAATACAGCAGTATTCGAATAGTATTCAAATATAGCAGTATTCGAATAGTATTCGAATAATAACATTCGAATAGTATTCGAATATAGCAGTATTCGAATAGTATTCGAATAATAACATTCGAATACTCAAATATTCGAAGTTTATTCGTAGCATTCGAATACTTGTAAAATATTCGAATATTAAATTATTCGAATAGTCCCAGCCCTACTCGGTACACGCAGGCTGTTAAATTCTCTCTCTCTCTCTCTCTCTCTCTCTCTCGCTCTCGCTCTCTCTCTCTTGACAACATTCCCCGATTCGACCCTGCCTCGATACAGCGTGCCATTAAGCGAGTACCGCCCGGTCAGGAAGAAAGATTTCTGACCGAGCTCATATACAAACTAAAAGATCCTATTTGATACAATGTCGAAGATAAAGGTTGTAAAAGCGTGGCCGATCTGCTCTCCCTCTTAAGGGGTTATACCTAGTCAGGCGGCCGAAAAGGGGCGAATGTTTGTGAATTTTTGTTGAAAAAGTGGAAGCATATATTTTTACAGAACTTCTTGCACTTGAAAGAGCAACATTTAAAAGACATTTGGTCTTTTTTTCGTAGAAAAATATTTATGTTTATAATAAAGTAACAACCAAAATCCAAGAAGTCTTTTTAAAAATTTGGTTTTGCGGTGAGCACTGCCATTGGGAACCAGATTATCTAAATTCAAAAAACAAAAAAGATTTCGTTAGTATATTAATGTATCTTTCTACTGGCGGGGGGGGGGGGGGGGATTTCCAAAATATTAATTTAAAACCAAATGGTGGCTATTTAAAGTTAAAATAAAATTTATTAAGGTGTAATCCGCTGGGTCCCTTAGCGTGTCCTCATCGTCGTTGTCGACTTGCGGGAATTGTGCAGCTCGCAATTAGCATCTGAAACAGTCCAAAAAATTTTGATACATTCTTGAGATGTTTTTTAAGAACATGAACTTAAATTTTGAAAAGAAATCGAGAATTTAATGTTGGAACGTGTTTGAAAAGAAAATGAGCGATTTTTAGCATTTTCTTTCCCGGCATTTTGCAATAATAAATATGTTTTAAACAATCTAAGCTTTCCAACTTTAGGTTCATGTTTTAATAAATTATATTATGTAAACGTGTTCCAAATTTGAAGATGATCCATCAATTAGTTTTTGAGTTATGATTCCCGCAAATTGAAAAAATGTCGTTTCGAGAAAAACACGTTTAAAGTTTTACAAACAGAAAACTCAAACTCAAATGTGTTTAATCAAATGATAAAGTGTCTTACCGATTAATCAGCGATTCCAGCAGCATACAGCAGTCCTTCCTCTTCCTCATGGAACTCATTTGCAGCTTGCATTTCCTCTTTACGAGCTGTTCGAGCTTCTTTTGTCTCTAATGAGCTTCTTCTATTTTGCCGAGCCACGCGCATCTGATCCATTTGCTCAGCATATCCGTAGCTCTGCCTGCCAACTACGATTTGTAATTCATTCATGACCATGAGTAGGGCTGAATTTCCTTCATTGAATAAAATAGCAGCAAAAAATGCCGCTACCTCGATTACTTTGTACCCAGAATGGAGATGTTTTGGAGCTAATAGCCAAACGGTCGAGTTAAAACTTTCGTTTGCATTCTGGGTATGACCGCCTAAACATCTCTGCAATAAATCCTCTCTTGATAGATCTTCATATATAGGACGAATATGCTCTTGTACATCCGGGTGTAATGGGGGTGGATGTGGCTCAGGCTCCGTTCCGAGAGCTGTAGCCTGCTGCCAATTGCACCAGCTGTCGACTCCCTCCGGGCAGTTTTCATGTCGCGGATTTTCGTCTGTAGACTGTAGATGATGGAATGTGGCCATTATAGCCTTTTTCATGTCCTCCACGCTGTTAATATTTCTAGGAATTGCCAATCCGTAATAAGTAGCAAGTTTCTTCAACAAAGCCTCGGTCAATTTTCCTTTGCCACTTAGTTTTTCTTTTTTCCTGATATTTCGCAGGCGAGTTCCCATTCTTTTCTGAACGTGGCAAATACATTCGCTCTTGCAAACTGGAAACTCATCGCCGTAAGGATTGAGTTTCAGGATTGCATTGAAATTTTTGGAATCACCATCACCAATGTAATTTCCATATTTCACTCCATAGAGTTCTTCTGATCTCGAAAACATCTCTTTGATTGATTCTACCTCCATGCTTCCCGAAGAGCCATGGTGATTTTGTGCACAGTTTTCTTCATCATGTTCTTCTTTCCACTCTTGATATTCTACTGTATTTTGAGGCTTATTTTTCCAATATATACACGCTTGACAATAACTACTTTTTACCATCATATCGACGACTTTTCCAGAATAATACCCTATGAGAGTTGTTACGCCAAACAACGATTTAAAGCCACGTTTTTTCCAACTACCGTCACCAGATACTTTTAAATCCAGTAGTGGTCTCTCGCGTTGCTCATTTTCTGTTTTTTCCTCCTCTACAGCTTTTCTACAGCAAAATTCAAACACTTTCTTCGAAGCCACATGGATATGACTGTAAATTTTATTGTAACTTTCTTCAGCCAAACCGCTACCGATTAGGCGTTAGATGTTTATTGTGAAAGATTACTGTTGGCCATGAAGGCCCTATTGGCTTTCTGTAATTGTACTCACCGAGTTAGGGCTGCAAAAAGGGTGCACATCGTCGTCCGTAAGGCCCGGGCTTAAACTCTCTACTGTCATTAAATTCGCGTTTTATCGTCTCGGCCGAGGTGTCGACGATTTCTTTAATACGCGTGCCATTGTAAAGTATCGTGCTGAATTTATTGACTCATAATATGCGCCAATAATGTTAAGTTTGTCGGCACATTCAGAAAAAACATATTCATCATCAATTTTTGTTATTTTTGCAAGATCACAACCACTTCTAGCCAGGATATGATCACTATCTGCGTTTACATGAATATCACCGATACCTGTAAACTGCCTTGGCCTGAAGAACGCGTTAATCTTAGGGAAAAAGCTGTCCGGTTTTCTGAAATCTATTTTTTCCAGAATGCTACTAAACTACCGGATACGGGCATTTCCCTCAGAAAATAAAATGATATAGTAAAAATGAAAACTGGACCAGCAACTATTTTATCAGAAGCTGAAGAACAAGTAATTGTTAATTGGATATTATATAAAGCAGAAAGAGGTTATCCAGTTACCAAAACAGAGCTGTTAGATTCTGTACAAAAGTACATAGAATCGTTAAAGAGGGATACTCCATTTATTGAAAACCGTCCAGGTCGTCATCGGTACGAAGAATTTAGAAAACGCCATCGAAGTTTGTCTATTAGAACAGTACACCACTTAAGTTTAAGTAGAGGTGCTGTGAGAAGAGAAGATTTAAGAGAGTGGTTCTGTACATTTCTCCAAATGGGATTTTTAGTTGCGACGAAACAAACATTTTATTGTGTTCTGAATCTGAAAAAGTTTTAACACAAAAATGATGTCGCTCAGCGTACAAAATCGCAGATGCTGGAAAAGAAAGACTCACTGTTTTTTTCATGTACAGTGCAGCAGGCACTCTTGCCCCGCCAATGCCAATGTTACCTTACATAGAAAATGTACCCAAAAAAATTATTGAAAATACTCCAAAGGACTGGGGCATCAGCATATCGGAGAGTGGATGGATGACAACGGAAACGTTCTGTGAATATGTGACAAATGTGTTTTACCCATGGCTTTTAAGAGAAAATATACAGTTCCCAGTAATAACATATTTAGACAATCATGCTTCACACATAACTATATCATTAGTATCCTTCTATCGAAACAAGCAGATTGAGATTATAAGACTTCATCCCAATTCTACCCATATAATGCAATCTCTGGACACAGCCTTCTTCCACCCTTTTAAAGAAATGTGGAAAAAAAGTATACCAATGTGGAAAATCCAAAAAAATATAATGCTATTGAAGAAAGAAAAGTTTCCAACAGTTTTGAAAATGACACTTGATAACATGAAAGAAGAAAAAAATATTATTCAAAGTGGGTTCAAAGCACCTGGACCTGGACTAATGCCCTTTAATCCTAATGCTGTCGATTATGATATTTTGCAAAAGATAAAAAAAGGAAAAACATTCCCACCCACAATGAGGGAACTATAAAGAGCTCCAAGTTTCCCATAATGTAATTGGGGATGAAAGACTGCATTCGCAAAGTTTTGAAAAAATATACTTCCTGAACAATTACTGAAGTTCAAGAATGCTCTATCAAATGGATCATAGACTGGCAACATCGAGAAGAAAGCACTTTTTGAGTACTGGCTTGAAATTAGAGAAACACCTTTCTGTATAAATACTTACGAAGTTTTCAAAATCAGAAATCATTAATTCCTTCTTTAAATATAGTTTTATATTCACTAATAGTATATTGCGTGACAAGGGAGAGAAGTAAGCGATTTCGATGAGCGCGAAGTTCACGCGAGGCAAAATCGCGTCTCTCCCTTGTCACGCACTATATTTTTTTCAACACCTGCATGAAAGGTGTGTTTTTGAAAGCCTGCTGAGCGATTCACAAAAAAATGTGGTTTAAAATCTTTCTTTTTTTCGTTGAAATAAACTAAAAACACTGCTTCCGATAATGTTTTTAATTTGTGGTTATCTCGCCACTCCTAAAAACTAAACTTTTTGTATATCGTCTAGTACTTTGCTTTTGATTTTGATGGTAGGAAATTTTCTTCAATCGCTTTTGTAGCTTCTGCTACTTCCGGAGGCGTGTGTGTTGCATCCCGTATAGCTATTAAAGCTGTTACTCTTTGACCCGTCGGGTACCCGTCTACCCGAAACAACTTCAAGCAGTTGAATGTTGTATTGTCTGTGGTATTGTTTGATGTTAACCAAAAATGATCGAACAATACCAAATTCAATGGCTTGAAGTTGTTTCGGGTAGACGGGTACCCGACGGGTCAAAAAGTAACAGCTCTAATAGCTATTACTGTCATTATTACTCATTTTTATACTTTAATTCTATCTTTTAATAAAAAGTGGTACTGTGACAGTTGTAATATCAAGTTAAAACACACATAATCGATAACGATTAGTCGGATAACTGCATCTTCATACCACAGGGCAACACCAAACTCCAGTTTCCTTGGGATCAAAGTAAAAAATTGCGAATACGCATGCGCGTAAAGTCTTTTTCCCTTGGGAGAAAAGTAGAACACAGAATACATTTAGATAGTAGAATACATTTTTTAAAATTCTTTTCACGTCATTTTGAAATGCTAGTTTAAATTTTAATTTTTCCTACTAGTTTTAAGTCATTATGAAATTTCCTATAAAAATTTGACACATTTGGTACTTTCGCCCTAAAGCGCCCAACGTGCTTCCCAGCGACGTTACTGTCTCCTCGGAGAAAGGGTAGTAGAAGTCGTCCCACCTTAGCTGAAGGCGCAGGGTTGGAAGGAGAACCGAAACATGTGTTTCAGAAGTACATTTCCCCTACTTGGGTAGGCCTGATTTAGATCATAGTTTGAGAGTGAAGCCTATCATCAAGAGTGTGGAAAATTTAATTGATTTTAACGTTAAAGTATAACTCCAGAAACCATGGATGAAAATAGGATACGATTCGATTTTAGAAAATGAGTCACATAATATTATACCAAATTCGCAACATTTATGTTCTTAATTATATAAAATCATTGAAAATATCATATCCCTTTCTAGCATCTGTCTCATAATACGGTATTTTACCTTAAGGGGACCTCCCACCCTTGACCACCTCAAAATTACCAAAAATGAGCCTCTTTGTTGAAAATTTGCAGGAAAAAACAATATGAGACATATTGAAGAAAGTGGATATATTTCTGAAAGGGCTAGCCTTACACAACATAAAAAAAAATAATTCAGTCTTAATAGGCGCCTAATTTCACCTCTGAATAAAACCACAGTAGTTCAAACCGCAAACTTTCACTTTTGAGATGATCACTGCTGGCCGACATGCTCCCAGGAGAATGAGGTGACTGAAATCAAAAAGAAAGAAAGAATTTAGGTCAGGGCATCCCTCCGCATGATGTGACCTACTTTCAATCCAATAGACAAAGTTTGAACGACTTTTCTGACGTTTGGAAACTATTTTATAATTTTAAGGAAAAACTAAAAGTTTATAAATGCTTTATAAAACTGGTTGTAGAATTTTCCCAGTGATGGTTGTAGGTCACATCGTAGCTATGGGTGTGCCAAAGCTGTGCTGAAAATTTCAAGACTTTATGTCGAACGGTTTTTGAGATATCATGTCAGCTAACTTCAAAAATAGTGAAACTGAGAAAAACACCTTTAAAGTCAGAGGAGTGATTTTTACTAGAGTTGGACATGTTTTTGAACTCACCAGAGCTAGTCTGCCATGCCAGCTGAGTACAGGCCCCTTCATCTGCCTTCTGCTGCACCTCTAGTTCTTTAAGTTTCCTCCTAGCCTCAGCACGAGCTTCGTTGGTATTTTTCTGGGCCGATATTTCAGCATCTTGGGTCCGTCTTGAGTCTTCTTCTGCGCAGTACTGCCCTGCAGATTTTCCAACTATGCAACCTAACTCAATGAAAACTTGCAGATATGCTTTAGCACCATCATTGAATGTTGCAGCTGCCATTTTTGCTGCAATTTCAACTGTCTCAACACCACTGTATAGATGTTTAGGGGCCAGTTTCCATATTTTTTGGTTTAGACTCTCATTTGGGTTCTGAGTGAAACCTCCTTCACATCTTGACAGCAAGTTATCACTTGTCAGATCTTCATACACAGGTTTTATTGCATCTTGGACTACCGCAGGAAGAGCTTTCTTGTGTTGATAATTTTTCAGATTTCCTTCAGCTTTTGCTTTTTGCCATGTACACCAGCTGTCTGGACCAGGGGGGCAAAAGTGGTGTTGAGGTTTGGCATTTGTTGAAATCTTATGGTAAAAAGTTGCCTACACAGCTTTCTTCATGTCTTCTGCTGACTGGCTGTTCTCCCGGATGGCTTTCCCATAATAAACAGTCAACTCATCAATCAAAGAAGCAGTCAGGAGTCTATTTAGTTGGGCTGCATTGCTTTTCTTCTTGTTTCGAAGTCTAGATCCTATCCTTTTTTGCACGTGTGCGATACACTCTCTCTTTTCAACTGGATGATTAGCGCCATAAGGTTGGTTGTCTCTCAAAGTTGCATAAGCACTGCTGTCTCCATCTCCCACATACCTCTTGTAGCGTACTCCATGCTTCTCCATTGATCGTCGAAACATATCCAACAAACCTTCCTGTTCCATCCTGCCAGCACTGCCGTCGTGATTTGCCTTGCACTCATCAATATGGTCATCAATCCATTTTTCATACTCCTCAGTTCCACAGAATTTTTCCATTTGACAGCATATCATACAAAAAGTGTACTTCACTATAATGTCCACAACCATGCCAGAATAACATTATTACCTTGCCTACATACATAGGAGGCGTTCCATTGATGGTGCCTTTATGAATTTTGGTCTTACTCGCTTTGGTCATGAGGTCACCTAACAAGATGTAATGAGCCAATCTCGTCAGAGCATCGGCAAATTGGATAAACCTGTGGCCCTGCTCATTGTGCTCTCTCAACTCTTCGTCGCTATCAACAGTGAGTTTGCCATTGTCCACACATTTCTTCTTTTTAGGCTCGTTTTTAGGCCTACACGTAAAGTATCCTCCACTTGCTTCTCCTCTAGACCAACTTATCAACAACGCCATGGCATCGTCATACCAAGTAGGGTGCTTCTCAATATATTCTCGTAAGGTATGGCCGTCATCCAAAGCTCCAGTGCTTCCCTGATAATTAATACTTACTTCGACTTCTTCCTTGTTGAGCAATCTACACTTGATATATATGATTTCGGCGCACTAGTTCGGTCAATTTAAAACAATAAAAACAAGCTATTTTGCAATTATAATTATATAAGCTTCCGACGTTTCGGTCTTGGTTTAGATCATCTTCAGGAAAGTTTAGTGTCATTCAGAGACCAAACTCGCCCCGAAAACTCTGAAATTAGCCCGTTTTTGGTGTTTTTGTAAGTGCCGCTTTTGCGCTTCTTAACTAGAGTTCCACAACTATGCAAGTGATTAAATGGGCTTTTTGCATTTTTAAGCCATTTAAACGTTCCAGTCACAAACCTCTTTTCAAATTTAGTCAACCGGATGTTACGTATTACTGCACAAATGCAGTATACGCGAAAAAGGAATTAGGCATGGTAAAAATCACTCACCGATTTTACACGAAGATTGTTAAGGGTTTGAATGGCTTACTCTCTCACTCTGTCTCTCTCTCTGAGGATGTTAACCTCTCGCTCTATCTCTCTCTGTCTCTGTGACCTGGATGGGGCCTGCGGTACACGGAGTTGAAACGCAGGACACTTCACACGCTACACCAATGTCGATGTTAAGTCCCGATGTGTATTGTATTTAAATATTAATCACGAGAAAATATAAATAAAGATTTAAACGGTAGAATTTAAAACAGTGAAAACGCAGAAAATATATATAGTCTCTACGGGGACTGAGTCCTTCCACGCACTACAAGACAACGATGGAACTCCGGCGCAACGACTATTTTATACAAAATAGGATTGTCCCTCGGACAGAACAACTGCGCACTACGCGACTTGCTAGCCGACTGCCACGAGCAATTGCAGGGTAGGCCCGAGCACTCGGGCCTCCGGACAAAGAGCGCCAAAATCGCTGATTCTGCACCTCGTGCACACGGGCCCAACCGTCGTCGCTCGGAACGTTCCCAGCATCCAAGTTGTTATCGCGCTCGGCGTTCTAAGAACGTCGACGGTGTTGGGAGATTTTCGCATGGAAGAATGCAGTGGCGTAACGGCTCATATAAAATTATTATTATAATACGGTTTGTAGATTATTGGCAATTGATTGAGGGGGACTCCCACAACACGCAATGGTTGGATCAGATGCCAATAATAGTGTAACAGAAATTTAGCAGGGAAGAAAAATATAAAATGGCCTACTACAATGCTTAGGCTTCGGAATGCTTATCACATAAGGCGTTCTCGGAAAGCCGCACGGCGTCGACAATTTTGCGTGGGACAATATGCCGCGGCGTGACAGACTTCAAGCTGAGTTAAAATCATAGCTATTGAGAGCTTTCGCAGATAATTGACTATTGATCGAGGGAGATTCCCATAACACGCAATGGTTGGATCAATTGTCGACATCTGTGAATTGATAGTGTAGGCAATGAATTTGAAAAAGTAACCGGCACGTAACACATGTTATTAACACTGAGCGGTGAGATATTAATACTACTATTAATTACAGGCATGATGAATTATACTTTTATTATATATATGGGGTATATATTTCTAGTTTTCTAGTATACACTATTCTATTGTATACGATATAATATATTTTATTAATATTGTTTGAGAAAATGATCGATAGTTCCGCGGTGAACACGCCGGTGAATGTGCGGTTAGGAACGACAGTGAAGGAGTGCACACGACACAATATATGAGTCAAAACCGTTTGTCACATTATTTAAAACACTCGTGGAGTGGAAATGCACAAATGGTGAGCCCTTGAGCCTCCTGCACAGTATTAACACTTTGCCCGGCACGTGGTGAGTGCACGTGAAAGCGACGCTACACGTATCTCTCACACACAACAATTCCACAATTCTTAACAGAATGATTAACAGGAAGCGCGTGGTGAGTTTTGAGAAGAGCGATTGAATGCACTGAGCAATGAGAATTCACGAGTTGAGAGAATAAAGGAATCGCACGCAACACGTCTATTCCTACACGCTACGTGAACAAGAGTGATTGAAACGTTGATGATCATTTCCGGTACGCGTCGTCTCGAACATTCTCGAAGATCGACAGACGTGGGGAAAGCTGATTGGTTGAGCGATAGATGCGGTGAAATGTGATTTGCTATGCGTATTCCAGAACCGACAGAAACCGTTTCAAACGATACGCTGATTGGATGATTGTCGGTTGCGGAGCGTCGCCGATTGGTGATCGGCCGTCGCTCAGCGTCTCTGATTGGCGGATCGACCGTCGATCTTTGACTCTGAGCTGAGTCCGTGCGGTGCTGCGCCGAGAGTGAGAGTGGCGGCTTTGGCAATTAATGCATTCCCAAACAAATATATATTTCTAATTTTCGAGTATACACTATATTCTATTGTATAGGATAATAAGGCGCGATGCAGCCAGTAAAGCTTATTATTGTATAAAAGCTTATACACTCGCAAAAGCGCAAAGCAGCCCAGGGTAGCGCAATGCAGCTATGCGAATGTACTTTATTATTTTTTTTAATACTCCAACCTGTAAAAAATGAAAAATTTCTAATAAACACTAAACTAATATCATACGTATTATTTTATATATAAATAAATGTAAACGTCACTTACCAAATATAATATTGTCTCTTTTGCTTCTCCTACTGACGAGAAGAATTGGATTTCCTTCCAAGGGACTTGATACTAAAAAGATACACATTTCAATAAAGAAATAGGTTATAAAAAATCTGTGCAGATTATTATTTTACACATGTAACGAAACAATAACCTATTCGTCGAAAATATGTTCGTTTCATTATGCGTACACCTTAATTACCTAATAATAATGCATAATAAACACTTCCATGCAAGGAAATGAGGAAGGATTTTCGGACGCCGTGACATACGTGAGCTCCGGTCGCCCGCATTGTTTTTTAACGTGCCCGTCGGTCAGAGCGAGCCCTCCTCGTACCGAGAAAATGTGCCACCGGTCAGGTCCTGCCGCGATCGGGCCAGATTCTTCTTTACCCTCGCCTTTTGGTTACGCTTTCAGCCTTATATTTATTCGATCCGGATCTTATCTTATATACAGTTAAATACTCATGTAGTATGAAAAAAGATACCATTTCGGCTTTTTGTCGAATGAACCTACGTTTTCGAGATATTGTAATTTAAAGTTTTTAACGTACGTAGAAATCCTGATATATACTACTATCTATAGTAACCAACACCCAAGAAGGTTCTGTGGACACAACGATAGTGCGTCAGATTGTCACGAGGGCGGCCAGGGATCAAGTCCCCCACAACTCAACATATACTACTTTCTTTTTTTTTATCAATTTTTCCCGTGGAAATATATTTTGTGGATATTACGTATCATATGCGTTACATATTACTCTACGCAAATTTTATGGTTACTAAGGTTAAAACTGCATTTATAACAACATATTATTCTAATCCTCTCTTTCACCGGTGTTTTCATATTCTTGTACTGCGAAAATATTTCATTCCGAAACTTTCTACGCCTGCAATTGTCGAGCAGGTAAAGTATAAGGCCCCGCGACGGCCAAAACGAGGAGACCGCCTCGAGCGATTTTAAGCTATTGGTTGGAACTCTTCTAAACTCTCCACTTTTTGAAACTTCTCCATCCACGTCTTCCAGAGGACGGGAGTTGACCATCCTCTGGACGAAAGGTCGATGCCCACTATCAGGGCCGCGTTTATACTTTTCGAGGTCCTAGGCGCAACATCATTATGAGGCCCCAAAAGGACAAATCTATTTCTACGGTTATTAGCTATTACCCCAATAGTTTTTTGCCTCGTTGGTGATACGTTCACGTACATGAATTTTTTTACAATACATAGCCATTCTGCGCATTGTGGTAAATGTGGCCCTGCCCACTGTCGAGACCAGGGATAGGATTTATCCGTCCCCGGAGACATAACCGCAACCTACGTTTTGTTTGCGCGTCATTTCCATTGGCCGAAAGGCTTTCTGATCCGGGTCCATTGGTAGGATACTCCGCCAGGGCATCGAACGGCCACCGGTCTTTTCCTCTCCTAATTACTTGCTGCCGTTCGTCACACACGATGCACTCCGTGACTGCAATCCTCGCGTCGCGGCTTAAGTCTAGCATAGGCCGTAAGTATAAGTCGTCGTGATAAGCATAGTTCTAAGACTAGTATATACCGCTCGACACAATTTTTTGTCGGATATATGATTATGTAAAATGATTGAAAATTTTTTGACCGAAAATTTTTTAAAAAAACTTTGTAAAGAAATTATAAATGTTATCGGCGCACTGGGTCGGTCTATTATACAATAAAAGCTATTTTGCAAATTTTATGATTTTAATATTTCCAACGTATACATTAATTGAATTATGTATACATTATGTATACATTAATTGAAACATAAATGTCCAAGAAAAGGCATATACAATTTTCTTAGAAATCATGTAAGAAGTAAATAAGACAGAGAAAACAATTTGAATACAGGAAATATACATGTAACTTTATATTGACTTTACACTGTTGATTGGTAGGAAACCGGCAAAGAATGCGCTACGACCAATCGCGTGCGCAGGCAGTAGTGGGAGCCGCGTAGATCGGTTTAAAATTGGTGAGGTCTACTCTTATATGGAATGGTATATAGAAATTTTTTGACGATAAAGTTTGTCGCTTTGAATAGTAACTTGTTTACTAATTCATAAATTTGAAACAAGACGCCATCTTCGTCACATCTTCTACATGAATTTCGTTTAACTTTTTGAGTGACCGATCGACAGAAAATAGTGTCCAGCAGTATAAGCGATAGTATTAAGGCCGAGAGAAACTGTAAGCCAGCAAGACCTGGCCGGGAATTATTGTACATATTGAACAAATCATAGTTTATTACCAGTCAACTGCGAGCCTTGTTCATTCAACCGTTCGACCCTGGCCTTCGGCCTGAGCTAGTCACAAGAAATCTCCCACGAAATCCGCCACGGAAGACGGTCAGAAATTGGTGCCCGAAGAGGGACTTCTTAACCCTTTGTGGTCACACGGGGTGTATCGCACACCAGGCAATTTTTTCTCTTTGCTAATATTTCTGTATATTATTAGACCATAATATTGTTGCGCCGGGGTGTTTCCTCGTTGGCCACCCCGACGCAAGGGTACAATTATATTTCGGTCCACAGCTATAGGTTTACAATGGTACAAGCTAAACACGTACGTCCGAACACTACGGCGTTCGGTAAAATACAGTCCATTTGATCGATTCCTGATCATCCTTGAAGAGGGCCAACCTTCTCTCTTCAGCTGCGAGTACCAGTAGGCCATGCACGGGCCTATACCCGGTGTTCGCAACAATATTAAAATTTAAAAATTTGGTGCATTTTAACAAAAAAAAATCGTTTTTCCGACTACTATTTTGTCAACTACAAAAATTCATATTTCTAAAAAAATAACTATAAGAGCATGATTGTATGAGTATTACGAATGTACAATCTCTCTAAAAAATTTAATGTTTCTAAAATACAGAAATGGTAACTAAAAAATAACGCTGGCAGTGAATCCTACGTGACCAATTTGTGATTATAAGAAGATATGACCACGAAGGGTTAAGGGAGGACGGTTGAATTGCCCGCGTGTATAAACTTAGGAAACCATTCCTCGAGGAGGTAGCCCGGAAGCACGGGCTCGACACCTTGCGGGCCCGAGTCATCACGCATTTGAGACGAACAGCTGTCATACCCAAGGAAGACACGACAACGGCAATGGCTGACTGCGTGTCGAAGGCGGACATGACAACGGTAAGAATAACTATGTCCAACGAGAATGCGGCCACGGTCACAACCCTGACCGAGGAGGACATGGGAACGGCAGCGATCCCACCATCGACCCATAGTGTGATAGAAGCTAGTACGTCGGTGGGGCCACTACTGCGGAAGCAAGAAGCGGAAGAATTCCTTGACCGCCTAGAGGATCTGCAGGAAAGCTACGAAGTAATCCCGGACCAAATCTTGCGCTAGATCCTGGAAATACTATGCAACATGCCGCTGCAGTGGTACCTGTTGCAAGCAGACGGAGAACCTGAAGATGTGGGGCGCGTTCCTCCAGGCCTTCAAGAAAAACTTCCTGCGGCGACGACGGCAGTACAATTTGGAGGTAGCCACCCACCAGCGCCAACAGCAAGCCGTCTGAGTCAGTCAGAAACTTCGCCACAACGGTATAGACGTCCATGCGCCGCCACAGCCAGATGCGGCAGTTAGAGTGACTGCACTCCGCACCGGCCACCTTTCAACGCCTTCTGGACCACATCATCGACCCGCGCTTGGAGCCACGAGCGGTTGCCTACTTGGATGACATTATCCTACTAGGGAGACCATTTGGGGTGCATCTGGCCAACGTCAAGGAGGTGCTTCTGCCGGACTGAACTGAAGTATTTCGGGCACGTGTTCACGAGCCATGGACTGCAGACCGACCCAGAAAAAGTGCAGGCCACCGACGAGATAACACGCCCTACAAACCGGAAGGATCTGCGACGGTTTCTAGAGATGGTATCCTGGTACGGGAAGTTTATCCCCCCGGTTTTCCGACATTTCCGCGCCGCTTAC
Organism: Andrena bucephala; assembly: GCA_947577245.1. Classification (NCBI taxonomy): domain Eukaryota; kingdom Metazoa; phylum Arthropoda; class Insecta; order Hymenoptera; family Andrenidae; genus Andrena; species Andrena bucephala. The sequence goes on from OX387715.1 coordinate 117,339,723, forward strand.
ACGGCTGCTTCAGGAAAGGAAAAAGTGGTCCTGGGGCGCGGTAGAAAGGAGGCCTTCGAGACGCTTCGACAACAGCAGGCCACCGCACTAGTATTGGGCTGTTCCGACCTCAATCAGTTGTTTACGCTGCAAACGGACGGCAGCAACGACGGGCTGTGAGCCGCGCTAACTCAGGAGAGAGATGAGGAAGGACGTGTCATCGCATACGCGAACCGCACGCTCAGCCCGGCCAAGCGGAATTACTCCGTGACCGAGAAGGAGTGTGCTACTGTGGTCTGGGACATCCGCAAGATCAGACCTGAAGGGGTGCTACTTCACGGTGTTAATCGCCGGTCTGTGAAATGGCTCCAGAAAATGGAGAACCCATCCGGACATTTGGCCCGTTGGGGGTTGAAGCTCCAGTAGTACGATTTTATCATCCAGCAGTACCGTCGAGGGGCCAATAACCTGATCTGCGATCGGAACTCAGTTCGAAGAAGTGCGTGCCCCAGTCACTGTGCGCAGCTGTACTGCAAGAAACCCATGAGGCACCTACGGCGGGGCACGTCGGAATAAGGAACATGTCGGCGGGCCTGACACAGCACTACTTCTGACCTCGCATGATACAAGAAGCCAAGCGGCTATGCCAGAGGCTGCCAGAACTGCATGGAGTAAAACGTCCTCCAACCAAACCAACCTCTGGGATGTGGTCACAGCCGACCTCGTACATGCCCTGCCACGGTCCGGGAAGCAACCCAACCTGTGTTGCAGGTACAGCCGCAGCCGACCCAGCCACCGACAACGTGGCCACCGCAGTCGTGGTCAACACTATTGTTATCTCAGCCACCGTCGACATGGCTGCAACAGCCGCAGTTCAGTCCGCGCAACCAACCCCAGTCACCAAAATCCATTGGGCGAGTTCGACTGGAATTCCCCCCACCCTCTGAGCAGGGTGGAGGTACAGCATCCCTGCTCCGGGTGGGGGCTTGGAAGCGAAATGGCTGAGGAAACAACAGCTCTGCATACGGTTCCACCCCAACGCGGGACCTCAAGCTACGGCCATGAGCCGAGTTCTGAAACTTAAGCTATAGTACGTAAAGTCTAGTTTATAATTACCGGGGTTGTGGGTAGTATTTAAGCACATCGAAAATAGTCGTAAGTGAACAACAGTTCACTCATCCTAGGATATAAGTACTGTATACATTAGTCATGTATAGAGAGCCACAGAGCGAGTGGAAGATCGCGTCCCCCGAAGAAATTTGGATGTATTTCGTTAACGCGGCACTCTTGCCCCATCACTCGCGCGCGCGGCCGCCAGAAGGCCTTGCGACGGTCAAAGTCGGAGAGACTGCTTTAACCCTTTCGCTGCGGTGTTCGACTATAGTCGAATGCCGCTACATTCCCGTTCGCTGCGAATTTCTTGTAATGTGATACTTAACAATTAATTTAATTAATAAAAAAAATTGAAAAATAAAAAAAAATTTCGTGTAGAATTGAGACTTTTTAGGAATTGCCCGAAAATTGAAATACGCAGCGAAAGGGTTAAGCGATACAGATTGGACCTCTCCTTTGATCCTTTCGCATCATCGAGGTATTGCTTTACGCACTTTTTGAAAGTTCCCCATCCACGGGCCTCAAAGGACGGGAGTTCGATACTCATTTCGTCCGCGTGCCATTTCGCGACGCGTTTCCGCAATCTTCGCAGCAGGGTTGCACCGTAGGCTTAAGTCTAATAAAGGCACTAGGTATAAGCCGTCGTGATAAGCGTAGTTCTAAGACTAGTATAAGCGATAGTATTAAGGCCTAAGAAATTGTAAGCCAGCAAGACCTGGTCGGGAATTATTGTACATATTGAACAAACCATCGCTTATTACCCAGTCAACTACGAGTATTGTTCATACAATCGACGGCACTGGCCTACCGATCTGAGCCGGCTAGATGAAGCCTCTCACGTTTCACAAGCGACCGCCACCAAAGACGGTCATAATAATCCCAAAATCGATTAGAATTTCATAAAATGCATGGATTTTGTAAACATAAACAAACTAGCTAAAAATTACTATTGCAACGAATTGTACTCAGAAAATGAAGTTATGAATGGAAATATTAATTTCCTAACCACGAATAACTACATTTCTCAACCTTATACATATATACTGTTGCGTCGTAACAATATTTTGTAAGGATGTTCCCAGTTATAAAAAACATTGTGACCGCATACCGGGCGGTCCCTTGGGGCCGAAACGGAGTTGATTGCTGACTCAGTCCGGAGTTCAGCAAGTGAACGAGGCGATGTGCGTGAATTTGCTGATTTCTTATTTCTAATGTGTACACTGGCTTATCCTATCTTAACGCTATCTTATTCTACCTAACTGGATAACGGCGTGGTTCGATGATCCGGACGGGTCGGTGTATCGGGCGGTTCGGCGAGTAACTAGCAGGAGCGGGGAGCATCGGAATCAGCCGGATGGCCTAGACGGAGGTTGCCCTCTATTGATGCAGCCTTGGATACTCACTGATGGACAGGTGTATTTGTAACAGTACGATTCCCTCGGAGGAAGTCGCTTATAAAACAGGAGTGTCGTATATAAAGAGTGTGTCATGCCGGAGGTTTCGGCCAATAGGCTTAATCATCGCAGCGAGCTGCCGGTTCTGGTCCGCGGCTGGTTCTATATATCGCGGCCGCTTATCTTCTCTAGCGGGGAACACTAACGATCGCCTATCGATCGTTATCGGTACCCGTTTCGCGGTTTCGGGCCGCGAGATGAACTATCGCGACGCGTGACTTCGTCACAAATTGACAGATGCAGTGCAAAAAACGGAATAACAACTAAACATTTATTGTCATTGTTGCAAAGGTACTACGCAGGGCGATGTAAATGATTGTATACCGGTTTAATAATCACGATAATTATAGAAAGCTCTTTACTATAAGACCAACACGTTTTGCTGTTTACTCTGTGAGGTTCAATAGAAGAGTGACTAGATATCGGAAGGACTAACAATAAGAGTGGTATTCATAGTCCAGGCTTATATTTAAGATTGTCTTAAGCACAGTCTTAAGATGCCCTCTAGATTCATAATTGTGAATTAAGGCGGGATCCAGGGGTATACTTTCCGTATATTTCTGTTGGAAAAATCAGCATCCTCTGGTGGATTGTGTCCGTAACAAAATCATGAAAAGCGGCAAAATTGAATCCTGGAATTATGGCATTAGTTACAAATATAAAATAAATTACTGAAATACCATTTTTATTTTTATTCTTTATTCTACTAGAAAATGATTATTATTGCTGGTATTACGGGAATTAACTACTTTACAATACTGTCGCACGTACATTTTTTTAATATATTTGTGTTGTCAATTTCTACTGTGTATATTTTATTCACCACGATTTATGTTTCTCTTATATTTGGTGTCATCAATTCTTGTAATTGCAGTAATGACGATTCAAATGTTTCTTTGCAAATTTTACGAATGGAATGGTTTGCCAGAAATATGCTTCACCATAACGGCTTTGTACGAATCTTGAAATTGTTTGGGCGATAAACAGTGCAATCTGGACAGGTGTTGGCGTATTTGCCTGAAAAAGTTTTTTAATGCGTACTGGTTTAAATTTTGTGGTGCATATTGTTCCGTATATTTAAAATTTTTTGTTACCACAATTTACTCTTGAAGGGTTACAATGAAATACTTTAACGAACGAGGTATGAGCGCCATCTGTTACCAAATTCTTTCAATTATATTGATCCCAGCGCCTCTGGTGGATTGTGTCGCTAATAAACTTTGCCAACAGATTTATATGGGTAGTGTCACGTCCCGGGTGGAGGTGTTTAGGACAATGACAATGTGGGGTTAGGAATTCAGGCGCGAATGCCAGAAATATGCATCGCAATAGGACTTCCGGGGTTTTTATTTGGGCTTCTGAAAAGGGGATATTCAACCCATTGGTTTGATTTTGGATGTTTTGGATGGAAAGGGGTGAGAGTGGCTTTGACTTGGAGGGTCGTAGAGAGGGGGTGAGACGTGGTCTCGAGTTAAGAGGGTTTTTGGGACGAGGGACTTGATTAAAATTAAATATGATGGAGGAATTCATGCCTCGTAGGGCGAAGAGGAGAAGGGGATTTCGTACTTGTATTCTGCCCTATTACATGGTACGTATACATTGCTGATTTTTGACTTCGAAACGAACGGTGGATCTGTCTGAATTATCTTTTTTGTATGTGTAGTGACTTCTTTGTCACTAAGTGGTACATATTGAACTGGGGAATTTCATCCTTTTGAAATGAACGTGTTAATTCTTGATCCTGAATGCATGGAAAATGCTCTATACGATTAGATTGAAACATTTGGATCAAATGTTGATGCATCAACGCATGATTGTACGTTACTTCGGAATAGTCCGCGCCGCATAATATGTCCCTAGCAGGCTTGTGTATCACTAGTGTCTTCAGGTGTTCGCATTGGTAGTATGGCCTGTAGTTTCTTCGTATTGATCTCTTTCATAATCAGTGATGTGATCATAGCATATTTCGCAAATTCATTGATGGTTGTGGACATATATAGTTGCCGTAGCACGGATTAAGCAGTAGAGATGTTCTAGCCGGGTGTAGAGGGGTGGAGTGAGGGTTGATATCACCTCCTTTATTGCCCTACCATAATCTCCTACTATCTCCCGAGTAGCTTCGACTGGGAGTTTCATAGTCTGTAATAGACGGTACTTTAAATATTTTATTTTGCAACTACCAGTTTATTATTTATTTGTTTAATCATCCTGGATAGGACTTAATATACGCTAATTTAAGTTTATTTATGTGTACAGTACGAGTTGTTCCATCAGATAATATTTTAACATTCTGATTAGGCAACAATTCGAGTACTTTATACGGTCCTGAATACTGATCTTCGAACTTTGTCCTCCAAGGTTCTTTCAAAAGATATACTAAATCTCCTGCTTTAAAATTTTGTGGATTAATTTTCCGATCATAATATTGTTTAGATTTGGCTTTTGCCTTTATCAAATTTTCTCGGGCTTGGGTTTGCAGATTAGTTATTTTACAAAATAAATCTCTTAGATCAGCGCTGGCCAGCGGTGGGGCCCCTCACGCGCCAGCTTCCCCTTCCAATCTTCGCTAGCGTCTTCGCGGTTAGGGGGGCTCGAGCGCTACGCACGTCGTATTTAAGTATGTGTTAGCGTCGCGCGGTATCCCTGACAACGCGGACGAGAGTGGGAGAACCCCGAGCTTACGTGTAAGCGACCTTGACCAGCGCTGTCTTAGATATTCAACATATGTAGGTTCCAAATCTTCACCAATAGGTTTTTCGCTCGAAGGTTCTCGTGCAATGCATCCGAAAACTAATTCATGTGGTGAAAATTTAGTACCCTCATGTACTGCAGTGTTGTATGAAAACATTGCTAAATCTATCCAATTATCCCAATTATCGTCATTTGTCGTATACTGTTTTAAATACTCTGTTAGTACGTGATGCGATCTTTCTATCGAACCGTTACTCTGTGGATGATAAGCTGTAGTAACATAACGTTTAATTTTGAATCGTTTAGCGACGATTTTTAGCAAATTTGAAGTGAAATTTGTTCCTTGATCAGTTAAAATGGCTTTAGGTGATCCAAATCGGCAAATAAACCGTTTTATAAATACGTCTGCTATATCGGCAGAGGTGGTTCGAGCTAAAGGTATCGCTATTGAATATTTTGTTAACAAATCCTGTATTGTTAGTATGTGTGTTGACATAAAACTCTTGGGAAGGCGACCAGATACACGGGTTAACACGTTCTTATATGCGTGAACTCGTTGAAGCTGGATGACATCGTAATCAGCAGGGTAAATTTGATCTGCATTAAGCAGAACACGACCACCATCCATACCAGGAGGAGAAAATTGTGCACCAGGAAACGAAGTCCTTTGCTACGGGGTTGCATTATTTGACATCGCGTCAAGCGTCTCCCGAATGTTAGTGGGGTAGATGTAAACCGACCGCTGATCCGAATTCTCAACAGCTGGGGTAAACGGGATGGAGTGCCAGATGACCGATCCCTCAATACGTCCGATGGCAGCAACAATATTACTCATGGTGATAGGGACTTGAGTAATAGACACCAAAACCTGCCTGTACTCCTCGTTCATCGTGAAAGGACGACTCATAGCGAGAGTCTCTTGCTCGTTCTGACCATATCTGGCTTGATGAAGTTTGAAATATGCGAGATGCAATGAAACACGATAATATTGATAGATTGTGCATATTTCCCAGATGGCAGTGAGATTCCAAGTCGTAGCCATACGACCGTACTCAACTGACGAACAGAAACCAACGCCACGGGTAGCAACGGGCAGTGGGGTTGCTGTAGCCTGTACTGTAACAGACATCTGTCGCAGAGAACGTTCAAGCTCAGCTGATGTATCAGCATCGAAGAGGCCTAAGCTTCGCTTTCTCTCCTCGAGGTTCTTAAAATGCTGTTTTGTACCAACAGCAAACCTGTGCTTGTCGATTGCTCGTTGACGAGCGCCCTTGCCTGGACGTTTCTTAACTGAAGACTTTAAGGTGGTAGTCTCCATGGGTACCGCTTCCTCAACATTTACTTTAGTATTAGACATACTGTAATGAATGTGTGGCAAATCCGTACTACAGAGTACGAAAAGGAATTCGTGCACTGCTGCAGGTTGCGATAATGGATTATGTAACGCTGCCTATCATATACCGTCGCGAGTAACTTGTCCTGCCTGCTGCCAGGTGGTTTGGCACGTGTCGGGCAGAACGGTAGATCGGCATGAGCGTCGTGCAGACGTTGCGGATATTCCAGATCTACCTCGAGAATGTATCCCGTGGGCGAATCGACACCGATTGAAGACACTTTAAAATTTGTAACATCTCCGACCCATTGAAAATCAGCATATGACAGGGGCTGACACATTACCCATCCATACAAATTGTTCACGTCAAAGTACATCAAGTACGATGACTAGTTATTGGCATGTGCATATCTTCCTGAACATTGACTTAAACCCCCACGTATACCGCGTTCGATAAACATGACCATATCGACGTCTGTGAGCAATTCAAATGTAATTTTGGTATGTTTTAGCATTTCATCCCATGTGAAACCAGGTAGAGTATAATAATGTGCTGAATCTAATCCGTAACTCTTAATACAACTTTCGCGAAAATTTTCAAAAATATCTGCCAATAACAAGACATCTGTTTTCAAATACAAATCGCTGTATTCGCCCAAGGTTCTAATCTCGAAATGCTGCCAGACTGTCTCGGCGTGCGGGTAATCGCTCTCTGATACAGTCTCACCCGTTAACGAACTGTAGAATGACTCGCGCGGCGGTAAGCATGGGTCCTGCAGCTTGTTCGCGCAATCAAGGTATTCATACGGAAAGACACCCTTTCGCGTCAATAAATTGAAATCTTCAATGGATAATGTTTCAAATTTGGATCGTAAAATTTTTAATTTATCCGCGCTAAGAAAAGATGATAATTTGTCGAGACTGGTATTTAGAAATTCGTACGAATCGATGAATCGTAATTTAATATAATTTCGCGAGTCTGATTCAGCCGTATCTTCGACATTTTTTGTGAAAGAAATATATTTTTCTTTAGTTATGGGCAATACGTCAACGCTGCCTTCGAAAGCGGTAGCTATTTCCTCGATAATGAAATGTGAATCGTAGCCGGATAAATTATGGAAAACTATGGGGATGTAAAACGCATTTTTATAATTTAAATTGCACTCCGAATGTGCTGGACCCCTAAAGCGGCCTCTACACGATGAGACTTATCTCAAGGCATGCCTCAAGACGAGGTCTCTCGTGAGGCAAAGAGACCAACTCTTGGTCTCTCGAGAGGCGAAGAGTCCTACCGACAGTACTGGCAGTATCCGTACGATTCTCGATGTGAAATGGCGTTACAAAATTTGTCTCTGAAAAAGAATCGCGATTAGTGTAACAGTAGCTATGTGCATTGAAGAAGAAGAGGTTCTACCTCTAAAGAGAAAATGGTAAAAAAATGGGCTGCATAAGAGGGATACATTTTCGCATGTAGATTTATTAAAAGAATTGCGACAAAACGAGCGACCAGATTTTTTAAATTATGTACAAACGAACGAAGAAAAATTTTATTTCATTTTAAATTTAATTGAACCGTATATTTTTTAAAAACTACTGTAATGCGAGAAGCTGTATCTGCTGAAGAACGCTTCATAGTTACACTTGTGAGATATTTAGCTACAGGACGAAGTTATGAAGATTTGAAAATTTCTTGTGCCATATCGCCACGGCTATTACGACAAATAATACCAGAAACCTGCTAGGCGATATATGAAGCTTTATTAATGGCGAGTATTTACAGGTAAATAATAACATTTTATTTTTTATGCATTTTACAAATTAATGTACGATGAATGCTCAGAATTAACATAAGATGGTGTCATATTATATTATACACAGGCTGGATTTGTGTCTGAGTAATAGAATAATTTTCGTTCCGTTTGCCTAATTTGGCATAATACATAACGTCGTTCATCAATTTCTCTGCAATGTTCGCTGCCACTCATTTAATTCTTTAAGATCGTTACCTATTTTCCTCCCCGACTTAACTGGCCACCATTCAGGGACTCTACCAGTATACCTAACTAAGTTTCTCAAATCTACATTCTCTCACAACTTTGTCGGGTCTATCTTAGGCTGGGGGCACACGAGCGTTTTTTTTTACGTCCGTCGTGACGGACGTTAATTGTGACGGACGTATGTGTACACCGCACACGAGCGTTGCTTCTTTTGCGTCAGTTCGCAAAGGAAGTGCAACCGATATGGACGCGTGTGATATTGTAGCGTTTTCATACATGACGTATTTATATTTGAAAGGTAGGCGAAAGAGAAAATTTTGGGTACATCCCATAAATGGGGAACGATATCGATATGGGCATTATTTTACGTTGTACAAACAACTACGTGAAGACCCTGAAAAATAATTTAATTACTTTCGCATGCCCATGAATTCGTTCGATGAATAATACTTACCAATTAGTTTCTGCTGTGTTTGTGATTCTGAGTCATAATTATGTAATAAAATAGAACAAATTTCCACCCACGCTGCATTTTTCTTATTTTTATCTTTATGATCCTCATTCGAGGTATTCCATATCAATTCCCTTTTCCACACTTCACTTATTAATAATTCAGTGTCAATATTAATATCCATTTCGACAAATAAGATGGTAATTTTCTATAATAACGTACGTTCGTGTGCCGTGCTACATTTCTGAGTATATAATGCAGAACGTGCGTCGACGTTTTGTAACGTCCGTTCTAGCATAAATACGTTGATGAAAAATTAACGCACGTTGCACCGTCCGTTGAAAGTAACGTCCGTTCTCAGTGTGCGGACTCTAATATACTACAATGTATTTCTACAACGCAGCGTCGTGACGTCCGTCGCGACGGACGTAAAAAAAACGCTCGTGTGCCCCCAGCCTTAATGCTACTATATACACTAGGCTCGAGTATGCTGGAGTATAACAACTGGGGCAACTGGACTGATGACCTAGGTACCAAGGGCACCGTTAGCTTAAGTCTGTCGCTTCTGGCCCTTAAATTGAAAACACCAGCATTAGGTGGCTGGGCTGGTACCGTTACGGTGCCGCTTCCGCCGTTGGCGATGCCGTCGATGCTACGGTTGTCGGTTTCACCTCCGTCACTTTGAGAACCTTCACCTCCGCAGCCTCCGCTGCCGCTTTTGTTGCTGCGGCTACTACCTGCGAGGCCTTTTCGTGACTCTCCGTGGTCGTCAAATCTTTCACCGCCTGGTGTGCGATGTGCGATACTCCTGATATGACCTCGCCCGCCGGACCCCCGGCCAAAAAACCTGTTAGGGCCGACAAAGCCGGCCGAAGTATATAGTTTTTTGCCCCGTTCCACAGGGTGTCAAGTAGAGGGGGATCCGGCCATTGTATTGACGTTACGTCAATATTCGCGGAGTCAGGCTCGAGGCAATTGAGAGCTGAGTTGATGACAACCACCAACATATGAGTGCGATAAGCACGCCCATGTAGTGCAGTCCGTACCCTTGCACCCACGCTTTGAAGCGATGTCTATTCCATGGGGCGTCTTTGGAAGGTACCCAACTCTGCTGCCGACTTGGGGTAGAGGACGCATCCACCACGATGCGAGCTTCGTGACGGTATCGGAAAACTTCACGATGTTGGCGCCTTGGTTGACGCTGTTGTCTCCATTATAAAGCACAATGTCCAACAGGTCGATATCGTCGAAATTCATGGGTTAAACCTTGGTGTTTGTAATCCAAACGTTCAATCTCGACACTTTTTCCTAAAAAAAAAAAACCCCCGTTAACCCCGTCCTCTTACTCCAACACCTGTGACGGTCCAGATGCGGAGGCAACAGTAGAATGATTCCGAAGCCCACTGTTACGCGGTTCGGTGACCTGCCTGCCCCGACGCGAGGACAGCAAGCACGGGATGAACCGGTAGGGGCATGTAACACGTCTATTTCTATTTTCCTGCACGATTTAATTAACGTTTTATACAGTTCCATTTGCATGGGAGACCAGTAAAAACAATAGATATGATCCTTTGCGATCTGTTTAATGTACCATGAGTATTGCCCCTTACATTTCAACTCACATAATGAATTAATAGGGTCAAGATTTTTATTTATTCCTAATTCCCGTACAAACACACGCGCAGGGGTGATGATTCTAACGGTTTCGTGGAAATGAAAAAGTATGCAAAAGTGTACTACGTACCTTATATTCGAACGATGCTGTTTAGTAGAAAAATCCGTATCGTTGCAGCGGTTGAGATGGTTCTCACCCATGTGGGAAGCAGCTTTGCAATGTCGGTTCAACATTTTGAATACGCACTACAGCTGAGTCTACTGAACGGTTGCGGATACTAACTGTGCAGCACGAACGTACGCGATGTAATGTGGTCCGCAAGACCGAGCGGGGTACCTCTTTTATAGTGGTTTGTACTCACACATATGCAAAAGTATAGTGTGTTGGTGGTGGGTGATTGTGAAGTTGTTCACAGTACGAAAAAATGAAAAGAAACAGGAAAAAAACGTGACGACGGGGAAAAAACAGTGCAGGAAGAACTGTACAGTGAGAAGTGTATAATGAGAAGAAAATAGAGATGGAAGAAGCAAGTATCGATGTATGAAGTAGTCACGTAAAAAAAAATATATATATATCGTGGGAACCTATCGACACTAACATGGTATGTATATATGTGGTGGCGCAAGGGTGTAGAAGCATACGTGAGCACAGTTCTGTGTCAACGAAGAAGAAGAAGAAGGATAAGAACAGTGCCTGTATAGTGTTTCTGTGCTGATTGATCGAAAAAACGTATCATCGACGTTGTATGTATGATGTGGAGGAGGAGAATGACTGGTAAGAAAGATGTACTTCTTCTTCTATGAACAATAATATTTTTTATTCATATAAAACATTTTTGTATATGTTATACGTTTCTAAAGAACAGTAAGAGCAAGAAGAGTATGAGGTACGAGTAGGAAAAATATTGCATACGCTCCGTAGAACAATAATATCAAAGCGTCTATGATGTACGAGGAGGACAAACCCCATACTGCTTGCGGTCCGTAGAATCTGGAAACAATAATAGAAAGAAACGGTTAAGCATATTGTAGGATTGTTTTCACATATAATATAGGAAATCGCCACTCACCTTAAAGTTCGGAACGCATATACTTCCAAATTTTCTGCACGTTTTCTAGTGCGCACATACAACCGCCGCCGTTGTGGAAAGCGCATCGTACGGTGTTCGTTGCAGGCATTGATTTCAGGTTAGGAACGACCGTGTCTTAGAACTGATACCTTCCGTTCTGATTCAGTTCAGAAAAAATAGTATAGGTGTCATCGCGGATATAAAAAGAGCATTCTTGCAAATCAGTGTGAACCCGAAAGACCGCGACTTTCTACGTTTCCTATGGTGGAAGGGAGACAATGGATCGGAGACACAAATTTATAGGCACGGTCGGGTAGTTTTTGGGGTTTCTTGTAGCCCGTTCTTGCTGGGAGCGGTTATCGGACTGCATCTGGACACTGCACTGGCAAGTGCACAATCCAATAAACTACGAAGTGCAATTCGGAAGTTAAAACGGAGCTTCTGTGTAGACAACTGTGTGACCAGCGTGAGCTCCGACGAGGATTTGAAATATTTTATGGGCCAAGCAAAATCTGTAATGTCTACCGGCTGTTTCGAACTACGTTGTGGCCAAGAAACAGCGGTTCTCGGTTTAGTGTGGGACAAAACTTTTTAGATATAGAACGGCACAGTGTCATAGACGCTCGCGCCTTTATTGGGAAGAAGATATCAGGATTGTACGTCGTTGTGCCAAAGTCGCTCGCGCTTTACGATGATGAATACCAATTCTCAGAGAATTTCAGTACAGCCTTATTAGCATAACTTTTTCTAAACACGAGTTACACGTGTCATGCGCCAACCATCCATACAATTGGCTATAATAATACACCAAATGCTCAACACCTGAGCTTAAAACACACAAGGCGAGAAGAAAGAGCCGCAGCGACCTGCCGCTCTTTCCATCTCGTTCCCGATTTTCTAACAAGCAATAGAGAAGATGACCATTTGTCATCGCCCCCCTTTCTATAATCTTCTGATCGGAGACTCTGACCCCAGGCAACATCTCCTTGTTTAGAAAGCATGTCAGCCTGCCCCACAACAATTTCAGGTGGCCCTGATCGCCCAGATATCTCTTGCAAATCATTCTTGAGGCCATGACCGGATTTCCCTGCATCATAGATCCCCATATCTTCCTAAAATGGCGTCCAACTAGCGAATACCGTAACGTCTGCAATTTCATGCTTTCATAATCTTCTTCGGGGATTAGAAGCGTTTCTATCCCTCCACTTCTATTTGGATTTATATACAAACGCGAGATGTCGTGCCTGTCCAAGATCAGGGCACTTTCATCCCGGCCTTCACCTTGATCAAAATTGATCTTAACAGTACGAAAGTTATCCCTTTCTCGCCTATGTGGCTCCAGACGTAGGAAATACTTTGCATCATCACCATCTTCACGATAATTCCAGAACGTACGTCTAGCGTAACGTTTTGGAGACACTACTTCTCTTATCAACTCCTTTGGAGGTAAGCCAAACTGCCTCGGGGCCAGATCCACAGAGTGAATCGGCGCAACGGGCATTGCGTATACATACACCGCGGATGAGGGAGCAAGAAGACCTGCCCACATTTTCAATTCTGCTCAATTGAAAGATCAGTTTAGTGGCCCACACCGACCACCCCTGAACGAGACTTTTTTAAAACCATGGCTCGCCGGGAGCGCTCTCGCTTCTGAATACCCTTCCACCGAATTATCGACTTCGGTTTCTAACATTACATAGCTTCCATCCTCGCGCCAATCGCTAGATGATGCTTCAGAATATATCGCTTCCTTATTTTTCGTTTTCGGCTCTTTTATCCCACCGAACCTCTGGAATGCTTTCAATCCAATACGAGCTATCGGTGTGGACGTTACCACATCACAATTGCCAACTTCATTTGGCGGAGTCGAGAACGTGACGCTCGGCTTCTTCGCATAAAGCGTTTTCCTCTCGTCATCCGTCTCATTCTTACTTACTTTAGCGGGGAGGTCAACCCGCTTCTCTTTCTTTGGGTCGCGACTAGCGTTCGCTTCCTTTTTCTCTTCACGTTTCATCTCATTTTCTAACAGCATCGGGGCTTCGGGGATTTTCTTCTCCAAAGCGCCTCGATCTTTTGTCTTTTTATTGGCTAGAACATTAACGGCAGAGTGTCGTTCTGTTGTCTTTTCACCTCCTTTCTCAGATTTGGGCGTTTGCAGCTTTTCCACGAAGCCCTTCGCGCCCTTACGAACGCCGGATTTCTTCCTGGAAGCGCGAAGCTCTTTCATTTGACTTTTGGTCACGGGGTTCAAATTCGTTCTTCCAAACGTAGCCTCAAGTTTGTCAGCATACGTAGGAACATCGAATATCTTCATTACATAGTTCATACCTTCGGGTTGAACGCTATACAAATTAGACGGTAGCTCGATCATTCGACGAGCGTAACCAATCAATTTTCCTTCAAACAGTGCGTGCGCGTCGACCTTGAGACGTGTGTCCGGTAGATTTGCAAATCTATCTTTTCCCACGAATCTGAATCCAACGCGCGCGCCCACCATATCTGTCACTACATCTATTGAAGCGATATGCTTCTCCGAAGTACCAACTGAATACATCTGAATACTTTCGTAATCACGAAAAGGTAATGTAACAGGAAATGAACGAAAAGTGATCGTAGTTCGTTTGTTACGTGAGGGCGTTGATTTTTAAGCGACCGAGCGGTTGAGTCTAATTTTCTCACGCAACGCTTAACGAATTTTAAAGAGATTTTTATAATTTTGACATAATCAGATTATTACGCAAAAATCAGGATTGTTTTGGGTACGGTTTTTGTCTACAACCCATACAGGTTGTCCAATCGGGATGTGGTATCTTGGTATAGACAGGTTCGAACAGAATGAGACGATATTTAAGTAAATATTACCATGTATTACAAAAATAAGCAAAAGGAAATATTATTTCGCCATAACATTACAGGGCGTCCAAAGGCAACTCTACGCTGAAGCATGCATCGACAATGGCGGTGGCCACGTGGAGCAGTTCTTGAATTGACAACAATCGGCCCCTTTCGGAACACGTTCCATGAAAAATAAATTAAGTGATTAGTGTTAGTAGCCGTGCAGTGAATATTCGGTACATTAACATGGACGCACTTTACATTGTGAAGGTTAACTTTAGGTAGTGTCGTATACCGGGAACCAGCTGTGCACTAGATTCGTCCGTCGATGGCCAGGATAGGTTCAGTGACCCAGTGACACAGATTTTCAAGCTATAGGTGAATTTCCAACAAGGGTGAGTTTTAATTACTTTATTGGTGATCATTAATTTTTTAATTTAACGCAATTTGGTGATTCAATTTAACGCTTTATTGGTGATGATTAATTTTTCAATTTAATTTCAATTTAATGCTTTTTGTTAATATCTCCTTAACGAAACCTCGGAGAGCATTTTCGCAAAGGAAAAAGTTGTTTGTAATCACTCCCCGAGTCATCCGCTTCAAGGAACCGCAGCACTTTTGGAGCACCCTGTATAGGAAAATGGACTTGTAATCTAGGTTACAAGCGGACGTATGCTAGAAGAAAGTCATGCATGTAGCGCAAGGATACGTATTGTTCAATTACAAATTGGAAATTGGAAATTCGGAAATATAAAAATTTGAAAGTTGAAATAATGTATGATGCAAAATTATAAAAATTACATTTCATTATAAAATATCTTGCTTCTCATTACTTTACGAGCCTTTCCATTATTCAATTATAGAAAAAACTGTAATGTATTATAACTATTTTGTGAACGATTCGCACTTATAACTAGTAATGCAACAAGAAGATATTGGACACGTTGAAGCATATTCTAACTCATAACGCCAACGATTGGAAATATCAACCATATCTGAGTTGAACGTAAACGAACATACTACAACATTTTGAAAGTCTTTGGTAGACATGTAAGTGTATTGTAAGTAATTCGCTACATGTATGACTTTCTTATATCATACGCCGCTTTTATGAACTCTTGATCTTTTTTTGCTAATTAATTGTTTATTAATTTTTGTAGGGAACAGCGGATGACCTCCTATTAGATGGTAAGTTTCATTAACGATAAACTACAGAAATATTAAATAATACAAAATTTTATATACATTTATTAAAATTCATTTTTCAAAACTCATTTGAAGATGGCATTGTCATGGCGGTTGCAGTTGCTACCTG
This sequence comes from Andrena bucephala, assembly GCA_947577245.1. NCBI lineage: Eukaryota > Metazoa > Arthropoda > Insecta > Hymenoptera > Andrenidae > Andrena > Andrena bucephala. The sequence goes on from OX387715.1 coordinate 117,355,575, forward strand.
CAGCCAACCTGTCACCGCCGCCACCGCCGCCGCCGCCACCACCACCATCACCATCACCACCACGACCCCCACGACCACCACCACCACCACCATCTAAACCTAAACCTAATACGGAGAGGCCGGCCACGGCAGACGCTAAATAAATACATACACATTTTATTTAGAAATCTCTTTATCTTTTAACACTATACAAATTGTTCACTTTAGCCTATATCTAAATGTTCGAAAGGTCTTTTAATTAAAAAATATTTTACTAATAAATTTATTTATTTAGAAGTAATTACACTTACGCTTGTAGACCGGCTAATTAAAGCAAGTAAACAGCGATACACGGGTATTACTATCCACGTGTAAAACGAATTCGAGCGCGCTCCGCACATCGCGACACAACATCAAATCCGTTAACTTCTCCTATTGAGAAGTTTTGCCGATTTTATTCTCGGCAATGCCGTGATTGTAAACAACATTTGCGTTGTTTACCCAACCAACTGGCACTTCCTGCGTTGCACCGGCTGCATCTCGGAATTGCCAACAAAAGCAGTCTCTAGAGAGATCATGCACTCGTTGGAGTCTATAACGAAAGATAACAGCTCCGTAGGCAATACCAGCAGGGAACTGAGCTGAAGATCGGGTTATACCGCCTTTGATAGAAATAGGGCGCAATCTTTCAGTCTCAGAATCATGTGAGACTCTGGTTGTAAACATAACCTGCACCGACGAACCCATTACTGATTCGATCATTTGGCCATAGCATTGTATTTTGCTAGATTTCATATATTGAGAAATAGCCATAATCAATTGCTGATTTATCGGCAGGTTGTTCATATTAATAACTCCAGAAGCCACGACACGATTGTCCTCAACCTCAAAGCCACTTGCCATCAAAGTGTCCCTTTGATTGTCAGTCAAACGGACAGCTTTTGACCACCCCAATAGGTTAGCTCTTGGTATCCCATGTGGATTTGCTGCTGGTCTCAGGATCTCAGGGATGTTCCAATCTGCGACAGCACCTCCGAGTGTTAACGCAACGTCAGCCGCCATTCGCAATATGCACATTCCGGGTGACGGAAGTGTTTCATATTTTAAATGATTTCCGGTCGAGACGCGTCCGTAAAACCCTCGAGCGCCAATCTGCTCATGATCGGTCAATTCAGCCTGTAAAACAAGGATGTTCCTCTTGTTGTCCTGATCTATGACATTCCCCAATCCCGAGATATAGCCGTTAATATCATCAGGGATAGCCAGATCATCCGGCACTAATCCCTTGGTTTCCGCGAACTCGATAACCATTTCTCCTCTAGCCGCATAAATTTGATAGAGGCGGTTCCATAATAGTATGACATAATAATATGTAAACATTGATTCAGAAATATACTTTTGTAGCGCTCTATCGTAACGCACTTGAGCGTTATACGATGCTCGACATAGAACGAGAAAGCCTGAAAAATCTAAGTTGAATTCTCGGCGTTGGTGAGTTTCCGCTAAGACACCTAAGCCCTCAATCATTAGGAAATCTTTTCCTAAGAAAGGGTCATTGTTCAACGGTGTAGTTGACTTTGCGGCATTTGAAGGTGCGAGCGCATCTTTCACCTCATGTAGAGGTCTACGTTGAAGGCCACCGCGTGCCTTTTGTTGCACACCGCGTTGAACTTGTAAACGACTATCCAGCTCAGGGACAGTAGGGGTTTGCTTCGTTTGTTCATCCTCCGATAACCCCTTTTGAGTCGTAGGTTTCCGTTCTGCTCTCTTCCTCCAGAATGACCGACGACCACCGCGACCTTGTTGTTGAACAGGTTGATTACTCATTGTACTCCGTACAAAACCGTTAGAGTTTAAGAAACTAAAATGGTATTGCTTATGTTTCGCAACACAATTAGAAAATTAAAAAAACCGGATCGTCACTGCTTAATAAATGTAATAGCAAGGATAACTGTAAATTTTCAAAGAGATTGATCAAATAGAATTCTAGCAATCCTGCACACTGTTTTCAAAAACACGGCTGTAGGAAAAACGTGTTTAAAGTTTGAAAACGTAATTTTTATATGTCATCATGAATTTTTTTAACTTACAGCTAATCAGCCATTTCTGCTTCATACATAGGACCCTCAGCTTGACGTACAGCTGCGGCCGATCTTTGAGATCTGCGAGCGATCCGGCCTTTTTTCGACGTGTCGTGCGTTCGCTTGTCGACAATCTTGATTCGCTCCGCGTCGAGTTCGTTGCATAATACAAGCGCTGTTGGCCCTATGGTGACCTTTATTCCATTCATTTATCGATAGAACTGTCGAAAATCCTTCATTAAAAATGCCGGTGGCTAAAAACGCAGCAATTTTCACGGCCTGTATACCACTAGAAACAGTTTTTGGAACAAACGACTATATCAAATTATTCAGGCTTTCGTTTGCGTTCTGAGTAAAGCCACCGACACATCGTTCAAGTAAATCGTCCCTGCTTAACTCATAAATAGGAGTTATTGCTTTAAGGGGTTACGCCACCCGGAGGCGCTCGAAACAGCACTAAACTAGACAATTTTTTTTACTGTTACTATGAGGTTGAAAATTATTTATTTTCTTCTTATGTGTAGAGCATGTATTAGTGCATATATTGTATAAATACTGTACAAAAATATTAAAAAATGACCGAGTTATTTGTTCTTCCGCGAAGCTCGTCCGCCGTTACACGCGTGACTGACCTAACGAATTATAACGCCCAGGTTCGTCTGAAATCAAAAACATGATGATTTTCGTATTCCTTAATAAAATACCTACAATCTAGCATATGGATTTCAGGAAAAAAAATTTATTGCACAAATGAGAGCAAAGTGAAGAAAATGATACGTTTTTCATGTGAAAAAACGAATTTAAACCATTAATTATATACGAATGGGTTATCGGATGGAAAAACTGATATGCTACATCGTAGATAATACCATTACAATTATGCGTACCGAGTTTGAAATCAATCGGACAAATAGTTTTGGAGATATTTGATAGGTCGCCTTTGAAAATGTAGTTTCGAGAAAAACGCAAAAGAAGAAAAGTGGAACTTTTACATGTGATAACTAAAAAAGTATTCGTCTTAAGGCTGCCGTCTCAAGTTTGTTTTGGTCCGAATCGATCGAAGCGTCCCCAGTAAACAAACGGACCCTAATGAAATTACTCCGATCGATAAAAAGAATTTGTACAGCAATGACATCTTCAGGTACTCTGGGTAGACGAATTTTTTACGCATAGTTGCCACATGTTCTGTACTCTCTGTCTCTGCCGCGCTGTTGCCAAAGCTCTTTCTATCGAGAAGTCTTGAAAGAATACGGCACGAGAGCTGCGTCTAGCGTCAGAGCCTCGCTGAACGTAAAGGAGGATAGCAATAATGAAAGATAGAGAGGTTGGGTAGTGAAGTTAGGAAACATGTCAATGAAACAATACTAATTTGCGTATTAATATTTTTTATTTATACGTATATAGAAGGATGTAATATTTTGTATAATCATTGTGCAATTGAAGGGTCGGGTGCAATAAGGGGATTAGCGCTCGAAAATGGGAAAAATTATTGTCCAAACGCTAAGAAAGATTGGAAAATTAAATGTTATTAAACTGAATTTTAAAAAATATAGTGTTATAAAGCTCGTCAGAACACATATTTTTTTCTATTTACAGTTTGTTTATCCAATCATTAATATTCGAGCTAAAAATTCTAAACAAAAAATTTTCATCGTCCAAAATCATTATTTCTTTAAACATAAATTGCGATAACTTGAGTAAATATTAAGGGATCGTTATGAGACTTAAATCATAGCTTCAGAAAACTCAAGCGAAACCGTAAAATGTATGCACAAAACCCTCATGTTAAAAAATGTAATAATATTTCATTAAAAAGTAATATTGGACATAACCCATGTTTTTCAACATTCGCCGTTAAAAAGTATGGAGGCAATTTTAAGATACGTATAACTTGCAGCAACAAAGTTTTTCCTTAATATACAAGCAAGATTTTCACAAATTTTCACACTGATTAATAAATAATTGTAGAAGATATGGCGATATATATAAATTCCGCGCGGCACCAACAGTCAACGCGAGTGCTAAAGGCGGGATCTCCTACCCGCGATTGGTCGCTGCGATTAGTCGCAGCGATTTGACCCAGCGACTGGCCCTAGGCTGAATCTCCTTGCCTGCGACCAGAGGTGTGCTCGGGACGGGCCGGAAACTTTCGGGCGGGATCGAGCGGGGTCCCGAGACTCGACTCGGGCTACAAGCATAGCCACCATGAGCGGGCAATTTGATTTCAGGTCGGCTCGGCAAAACTCGGACGCGATCGGACGATATCGTTACCAGTAATAGATCAAAATTATTACCCGAGAACATAGAAAAATTATGTTTCTTACACGTTAATTTGAAATAATAAAATATTCGCCTTCCTGTATATTGTTGTTACTATGAAACATCCAGGAAATATTCCTTTCTGTATGCTTATAGTTGTTCGTACGTTTTCTATTTTAAATCTGAACCTATCCCGAAAAAGATAATACCCTATATATCCCCTTTACATAAAGTACTAAGTATGAAGTATATTTTATTAAAATTTTAAAATATTGTCGATATAAAAATAGTCTTCTTCCCAAGTTCTGAACATGGTATTTATTTAAGTACGTACATGGACATGTTCAGTATTCACAGACTATTTGGTAGGAATGAAAATACATATATATGTAAATAAATAATAAGATACAAATTATGATTCAACAGGAGACAGAAAGGTAAAAACTTATCATTCTGGTATTGATATAAATTATATACATAATTCTTTTCGTCTCGGTCCTCTCGTAATAGCTGGCTTTCGAGCCGATCGCGTCCGAGATTTGCCGAGCCGACTTGAAATCAAATTGCCCGCTCAGAGAAGATATAATAAGAAGCGTCACTCCGGGCGGAACCTTTGAAGTCTTTACTTGACCTTGTCATTTAAACTGGTTGTCTATTCTTTGCTTGTAGCCCGAATCGAGTCTCGGGATCCCGAAACCGTCACATACTATGAAATTCCTGACGACCTTAATCATGTTGACCTGGCATCCCACAACATTAGAAATTAACCACACGCTCGCTGTCTGTGCATAATACCGCGTATTATGAACAAACCAAAGTCGACTTGATCTAGAGCAGGACATGCTCATCGACAATCACACCAACACACAGTGGTCTGGAAAGCGGCGTTTTGTGGCCAAAAGTCAATTTTTCAACTTCAATGTTTACAGAAATTTTTTTTTCCTATGTATTGATAACCCCCGAAACCTTCAAACTCCAATCATATTATATATTTCAGGCAATTCTATAATCAGATATAGTGTTATAAAGTGTAAATCATGAAATTTTAAGTGAAACTAATTGTTGTAATTACTCATTATACAGGGTGTCCCATCTAAGACGAGACAGCCGGTTTTCTCCTAAACTATAGGAGATAAAAATATAAAAAAAATAGGCAATTGCATGGTTCGAGGGGGCCAATTAATTAGCGCGAACGAATTTTTTTATCGATTATTATTTTAAAAGATACGATGGTCAAGTTCGGTTTTTCAAATGGAACTATTTTTTTTGAACACCTGAGTTGATAGTGCGTTCCAAGACAAATTCAATAAGCTTTAATGTATACACTTTATTTTCACTGGTTTTTAAGATATTGCGCTTGCAAATTTACTGATTTTCACTGGAAGAAAACTGTCTGGTATAGCACGGACCGGGGACGGTTTTACTGGCTCCACTTGTGACACTGCCTTTTGAAATAGATACCTACCTGCCAAAGGTCTACGCCAGGCCCAAAGGCTGGACAATTTTTTTCCGTCAGAAATGCTACTTAGGTAGGTACATCTGCGGTATCGAGAAGCGCACCGTTACTTTTATTTCGCACTTGCTTCTACGCTCGGATGGCCGGTTCTTTTGGGAGGGATGCAAGTTCGATTGGTTAGGTTAGGAGGAGTGAAAGTTGCTAGACTAAATTTCAATCATAGGGAGCAGATTGTATCAGAACCATTCGGATTTGCATTCCTCACAAACGGCTGCTCTCTTGAAGCATTGCTCTTCACAGCAATGCCAACCTTCTCTCGCACGGAATACGTTAACGCTTGCTTTTGTTCTGATATTGAAGCTCGTGTTTATACTCGAGAGGACCACGCGTCGACAGCGGGCTACCCCTTTTCTTCCTGTGTCTCTCCACGAGCCGTGTTGACGGTGGATTGTAGGAGCGTAGATATCTGGATGCCAGTTATTGAATTCAGGAGACGATAGAAACATTTTATTACAAAACACACATGTACTATAATTAAAGTAAATCGTATTCCTCTCGGGCAGGAGTACTGATAATGATCGAACTTGCGCCCCACTTCGCGCAGACCAATTACACGGAGGGTAGTCGGGTCACACACTGCCCAAATGATACAGGGTAATTCTGGAGCAACGCCCGTCAAGGAGATGCGCTGGTACCCCGTGGCGAGGACAGACCTTCGCATTGCCTCACCCGATTTTTATGGTTTTTTTCCGGAAAAAGGTACGAATCCTAGGCCGAACGTAGCGAATTGAAGTCGACCCTCCGCAGTCGAGGGTGAATTATCCATTACAGCGTATTAAGAAACCCTTTTCTTCGTCGTATCGAAAGGGAAGTGGTGCCAATGGATTCCTTATGTTTTTCTGACGAAAATCATACCAAATGTCATGCAAATCGGACTACTTTGACACAAGCTATTTGTATTCCTATGTAAAAGTTGTCCGATTTACACGACATTTGTAATGATTTTCATCGGAAAACCCCAAGGAATCCATCGGCGACACTTCCATATCCATACGATAAAGAATAAAGAATTGTTTTATTTCCTAAAAAGGTAGGTACAGGCTGATTCTGGTGCTGCGCCCGTCACCCCGTGGCGAGGACAACACCCCGCAGTGCCCATCGAATTTTATGGCTTTTTTCGGAAAAAGGTACGAATCCTAGGCCGAACGTAGCGAATTGAAGTCGACCCTCCGCAGTCGAGGGTGAATTATCCATTACAGCGTATTAAGAAACCCTTTTCTTCGTCGTATCGAAAGGGAAGTGGTGCCAATGGATTCCTCATGTTCTTCTGACGAAAATCATACCAAATGTCATGCAAATCGGACTACTTTGACACAAGCTATTTGTATTCCTATGTAAAAGTTGTCCGATTTACACGACATTTGGCATGATTTTCATCGGAAATCCCCAAGGAATCCATCCGCGACACTTCAATATCCATACGATAAAGAATAAAGAATTATTTTATTTCCTAACCAGATACAGGGTAATTATGGAGCGGCGCCCGTGAAGGAGATGCGGCGGCCTGGTACCCCGTGGCGAGGACAACCCCTCGCAGTGTCTGACCGAATTTTATGGCTTTCCACCCGCGAAGGGGTCCGAGTGCCTAATAGGGAGTGAGAAATCTTCGACTTGCGCATTTTTCATCAGATCTTTGCAAAACCGACACCTATCGATTCCTTATGTTTCGCCGATGAAGCTGATACTAAGAACGACGTAATTCGGACCATAATGAAGGAAATTCCATGGAATATCGATTTATGTCATTTCAAGCTGACTTGACTTGGTCAAAAATAGTCCGATTTACATGAAATTTGGTATGATTTTAATCGACGGTACGTCAGGAATCCATTGGCGCCACTTGCCCTTCGATACGATGAAGAAAAGAAGCAAACATTTGAAATCCTGAACATTTCTCACTTCTTAATGGTATTCCAAACCCTTCGAGGGTCGAAAGCCATAAAATTCGATGGGCACTGCGGGGTGTTGTCCTCGCCACGGGGTGACGGGCGTAGCACCAGAATCAGCCTGTACCTACCTTTTTAGGAAATAAAACAATTCGTTATTCCTTATCGTATGGATATGGAAGTGTCGCGGATGGATTCCTTGGGGATTTCCGATGAAAATCATGCCAAATGTCGTGTAAATCGGACAACTTTTACATAGGAATACAAATAGCTTGTGTCAAAGTAGTCCGATTTGCATGACATTTGGTATGATTTTCGTCAGAAGAACATGAGGAATCCATTGGCACCACTTCCCTTTCGATACGACGAAGAAAAGGGTTTCTTAATACGCTGTAATGGATAATTCACTCTCGACTGCGGAGGGTCGACTTCAATTCGCTACGTTCGGCCTAGGATTCGTACCTTTTTCCGAAAAAAGCCATAAAATTCGATGGGCACTGCGGGGTGTTGTCCTCGCCACGGGGTGACGGGCGCAGCACCAGAATCAGCCTGTACCTACCTTTTTAAGAAATAAAACAATTCGTTATTCCTTATCGTATGGATATGGAAGTGTCGCCGATGGATTCCTTGGGGTTTTCCGATGAAAATCATTACAAATGTCGTGTAAATCGGACAACTTTTACATAGGAATACAAATAGCTTGTGTCAAAGTAGTCCGATTTGCATGACATTTGGTATGATTTTCGTCAGAAGAACATGAGGAATCCATTGGCACCACTTCCCTTTCGATACGACGAAGAAAAGGGTTTCTTAATACGCTGTAATGGATAATTCACCCTCGACTGCGGAGGGTCGACTTCAATTCGCTACGTTCGGCCTAGGATTCGTACCTTTTTCCGAAAAAAGCCATAAAATTCGATGGGCACTGCGGGGTGTTGTCCTCGCCACGGGGTGACGGGCGCAGCACCAGAATCAGCCTGTACCTACCTTTTTAGGAAATAAAACAATTCGTTATTCCTTATCGTATGGATATGGAAGTGTCGCCGATGGATTCCTTGGGGTTTTCCGATGAAAATCATTACAAATGTCGTGTAAATCGGACAACTTTTACATAGGAATACAAATAGCTTGTGTCAAAGTAGTCCGATTTGCATGACATTTGGTATGATTTTCGTCAGAAGAACATGAGGAATCCATTGGCACCACTTCCCTTTCGATACGACGAAGAAAAGGGTTTCTTAATACGCTGTAATGGATAATTCACCCTCGACTGCGGAGGGTCGACTTCAATTCGCTACGTTCGGCCTAGGATTCGTACCTTTTTCCGAAAAAAGCCATAAAATTCGATGGGCACTGCGGGGTGTTGTCCTCGCCACGGGGTGACGGGCGCAGCACCAGAATCAGCCTGTACCTACCTTTTTAGGAAATAAAACAATTCGTTATTCCTTATCGTATGGATATGGAAGTGTCGCCGATGGATTCCTTGGGGTTTTCCGATGAAAATCATTACAAATGTCGTGTAAATCGGACAACTTTTACATAGGAATACAAATAGCTTGTGTCAAAGTAGTCCGATTTGCATGACATTTGGTATGATTTTCGTCAGAAGAACATGAGGAATCCATTGGCACCACTTCCCTTTCGATACGACGAAGAAAAGGGTTTCTTAATACGCTGTAATGGATAATTCACCCTCGACTGCGGAGGGTCGACTTCAATTCGCTACGTTCGGCCTAGGATTCGTACCTTTTTCCGAAAAAAGCCATAAAATTCGATGGGCACTGCGGGGTGTTGTCCTCGCCACGGGGTGACGGGCGCAGCACCAGAATCAGCCTGTACCTACCTTTTTAGGAAATAAAACAATTCGTTATTCCTTATCGTATGGATATGGAAGTGTCGCCGATGGATTCCTTGGGGTTTTCCGATGAAAATCATTACAAATGTCGTGTAAATCGGACAACTTTTACATAGGAATACAAATAGCTTGTGTCAAAGTAGTCCGATTTGCATGACATTTGGTATGATTTTCGTCAGAAAAACATAAGGAATCCATTGGCACCACTTCCCTTTCGATACGACGAAGAAAAGGGTTTCTTAATACGCTGTAATGGATAATTCACCCTCGACTGCGGAGGGTCGACTTCAATTCGCTACGTTCGGCCTAGGATTCGTACCTTTTTCCGGAAAAAAACCATAAAAATCGGGTGAGGCAATGCGAAGGTCTGTCCTCGCCACGGGGTACCAGCGCATCTCCTTGACGGGCGTTGCTCCAGAATTACCCTGTATCATTTGGGCAGTGTGTGACCCGACTACCCTCCGTGTAATTGGTCTGCGCGAAGTGGGGCGCAAGTTCGATCATTATCAGTACTCCTGCCCGAGAGGAATACGATTTACTTTAATTATAGTACATGTGTGTTTTGTAATAAAATGTTTCTATCGTCTCCTGAATTCAATAACTGGCATCCAGATATCTACGCTCCTACAATCCACCGTCAACACGGCTCGTGGAGAGACACAGGAAGAAAAGGGGTAGCCCGCTGTCGACGCGTGGTCCTCTCGAGTATAAACACGAGCTTCAATATCAGAACAAAAGCAAGCGTTAACGTATTCCGTGCGAGAGAAGGTTGGCATTGCTGTGAAGAGCAATGCTTCAAGAGAGCAGCCGTTTGTGAGGAATGCAAATCCGAATGGTTCTGATACAATCTGCTCCCTATGATTGAAATTTAGTCTAGCAACTTTCACTCCTCCTAACCTAACCAATCGAACTTGCATCCCTCCCAAAAGAACCGGCCATCCGAGCGTAGAAGCAAGTGCGAAATAAAAGTAACGGTGCGCTTCTCGATACCGCAGATGTACCTACCTAAGTAGCATTTCTGACGGAAAAAAATTGTCCAGCCTTTGGGCCTGGCGTAGACCTTTGGCAGGTAGGTATCTATTTCAAAAGGCAGTGTCACAAGTGGAGCCAGTAAAACCGTCCCCGGTCCGTGCTATACCAGACAGTTTTCTTCCAGTGAAAATCAGTAAATTTGCAAGCGCAATATCTTAAAAACCAGTGAAAATAAAGTGTATACATTAAAGCTTATTGAATTTGTCTTGGAACGCACTATCAACTCAGGTGTTCAAAAAAAATAGTTCCATTTGAAAAACCGAACTTGACCATCGTATCTTTTAAAATAATAATCGATAAAAAAATTCGTTCGCGCTAATTAATTGGCCCCCTCGAACCATGCAATTGCCTATTTTTTTTATATTTTTATCTCCTATAGTTTAGGAGAAAACCGGCTGTCTCGTCTTAGATGGGACACCCTGTAGAACAATAAAATATGGGTTTGTATTACACCAGTATGTAGGTAAGTAAATATATTTTAGTTATTTATATGTGTTATAAGCATTTCTTAATGCGTGTATAAACAATGTAAAATTTATAACTATTTACACTTTGAGAAGGCTTATAAAAAAATGATTAGAAGTGATACACATCGGACCTATTTTATATGAAAGCTTAGACAATTGCTGTTCAGATCATGTAAATTTTAAGTGCAACTTCCTGCAACCTTTGGCTCTAGAGGGATTTTAAAATCCGTCGCGCGAGGAGTTTTGGCGTTCTGAACGCGTGTCCCTATGCAACCACTTGAAAGGCGCCCGAGGAGGTTGAGGGAAATCTGAAACGCTTTCATTGCGTGGAACGGGAAGCAGCAGAATTTTCGGAAGAAATGAATGAAGAATTGGGTTTAATCGTACATGCAACAAGTATGGCAGCACGTAAAAGAGGAAACGAAAATTTAGCTGTAGTTCTAAATGAAACAGTGAGAAGTCCTAACCGCGCCAAAAAAATGAGGAAATTGCTTTTTTACAATAAACAAGAGCCAATACCATTTTCCATTGAGGAAGCTGTAGCTTTTCTTTACGATAATAATCTAAGTAAACGACAATATGTCAATATTAGATTAGAAAGTAAACAGCGACATTGCGACATATATCCTAAATATGACGCTATATTGGAATCAAAGAAAAATTGTAGACCACCCGGAATTATCGTCACGGAAAGAACTGCACAAGTTCAATTGCAAAATCTTGTAGAGCATACTGTACAAAGAATTGTGTTGTTACAAACAGAAGTAATCGACAGTATTGTTTCAAATAGCAGTGATGATGTGATTCAATGTGAAATTATTTTCAGCTATGGTTTTGATGGTAGCAGCAGACATTCTATATATAAGCAAAGATTCGAACAATCAGAAAATATAGTTGGCACAGATGGTTCCCTTTTTGCAACTACGCTAATACCGCTAAAATTTGTAACAAGCAATAATATTATTTTATGGAACAATGACACTCCGCACTCTATAAGATTTTGTAGGCCAGTGAAACTTGAGTACATTAAAGAAACCGCAGAACATATTCTTAAAGAAAAACAAAATATTGATCATGAAATCAGTAATTTATCAGATTTAAATTTGCCATACAAAGACAAAATTTTGAAGATAAAATTCAAATTAATTATGGCGTTAATTGACGGCAAGGTGTTGAATATATTAACAAAAACGAAATCGTTTCAACGCTGTCCTATTTGTGGTGCAAGGCCTAAACAAATTTTGGAAATTGTGGATCTTCGCGCAATAGAGTTTGCATCGAAAGAAGAGGAAACGTTATATTATGGAATCAGCCCTCTACATGCCTGGATTCGATTTTTCGAATGCGTTATACACATATCCTACAGAATTAAAATACAAAAATGGCGGATAAAACGAAAGGAAGATAAAGAAATATTTGCATCACGGAAAATAGAAGTTCAAAATTTATTTTGGGAACGTTTAGCATTGAACATAGATAAACCTAAACCAGGAGGAAGTGGCAATACAAACGATGGCAACACAGCTCGTCGAGCTTTCCAAAAAACGGAAATATTAAGCGAGATAACAGGTTTAGATAATTCCCTTCTTCAAAATTTCAAAATAATTTTAATCACAATATCGTGTCAATATGCGCCATTAATTTAGAGAAATTTGAAGCATTTTGTTTTCAAACTGCATGCATATTTAAAGAAAGATACCCATGGTATCCAATGCCGCCAACAGTCCATAAAGTTTTAGTACATGGGAAACAAATTTTAGAAAAATGTATTTTACCTCCAGTATATTTATCGGAAGAAGCCGCGGAATCCAAAAATAAATGTTACAAACACGATAGACAGTTCCATGCTCGGAAATCTAGCCGAAAAAGTAATTTAGAAGATATATTTAACAGGGCTATGGAAACCTCCGATCCATTTATATCTAATATTAGTTTAAAGAGCAGGATCTATAAACAGCAGCTCAAAAAACTCAAATTGCCTCCTGAAGTTTTATTGTTGCTGTGTTCTCCATCTATCAAAGAAAAAGCATCGACATCTAGTTCTTCAACTTCATCTTTCGAGGAAACGACTGACGATGATGAGGATTCAGATGAAGATAATGAAGAAACATTGCCCATACTTAGGCATTTAAATAATTTAGAATTGGATTCAGAAGACGTATAATAATCAGGCATTTATATGTATATTTCAGCTATATTTATCAATCAGTTTTCGTCTTACTTCTTTACTCGTACTTTCGTTTTACGTTCTTTTTTTAACTTTTTAATATTGTCTACTTTTCCAAAACTGCTAACTTAGCCCATCTAAGCCCATCTGCTGCTTGCCCATCTTTGTTCTCCAGCCGCTTCGCCGTGATTCATTCAAGCTTTCCTGATGATAAAATAGTAATAGGGGAAATGCGGCAACAACGCGATATGACTCTCGATACATATCGGCAACTATGTCTTTCCTACATTTATCGGCTAGCATGGACTTCCACCGGTTCTGACGGTACATGGCGCGAATGTACCATCAACGCCGGTGACGGAGAATCCTTGAAGCATAATTCTGTCATTTCTCGAGTCTGTGCCTCATTCTGTCTCAATACACGAGTCATAAATTCATCATTATTTCATCGTACGGTGCTTATTAGCGTCCAAACGCACCAGACCCGCCTGCACGGATGTCTACAGGAGGCAACTATACCCGCAAAAACTTCCTTCTTGCCGATTCCAGGACGAAAAACGGTTGAGACGGTTTGTTTACAACAGCGCGTATACGTATAAATCTGATGCTACGTGGCTCGAATATACCACCAGCGTCAGTGGCGGAGAAGCCTTGAAGCTTCATTCTGTCAGTTTTCGAGTCATAAATTCATCATTATTTCAACGTACGGTGCTTATTAGCGTTCAAACGCACCAGACCCGTCTGCACGGATGTCTACTGGAGGCAACTATACCCGCCAAAGCTTCCTCCTTGCCGATTCCAGGACGAAAAACGGTTGAAACGGTTTGTTTACAACAGCGCGTATACGTACACGCGTTTCCTAGCTTGTGTGAGCGTACGCACACATTCAAAGCCCGAGGAGACGGCAGCCTTAAATCTGCAATTCGTGGCCCATACAGTAATCCTTCCATAGCAGAAGCAATATCCTCAGCTTCCCTTTGAGCTGCCCTTTTTAGTTTTCTGCCTTCTTTCGTTGCTTGTTGTGCTTGTAAATTTGCTGCAGCGATGCGGTGCGCATCCATGGTATTGCAGGCGTGATGCGCATTTGATCCAATGATTAAATTCAGAACTTTCATCATCAACAATACATTGTCGTAGCCGTCGTTTAATAAACTTATGGTAATATATGTTGCGATTTCGACGATTGTGGCACCGCTGGATGTCACTTTTGGAGCCATAGACCAAATGACATACCGGGTGACGAGGTCAACGCCCCGTGGTGCCTCACCAAATTGGCTTTCGACCCTCGAAGGGGTTGGAATTGAGAAATGTCTAGGATATCCGCATTTCTCTTCAGATCTTTGCGAAAACGACGCCAATCGATTCCTTATGTTTCGCCGCTGAAACTAACAACAAGAACGGCGTAATTCGGACCATAATGAAGGAAATTCCATTCAAGTTAACTTCGTTAATAATATTTCGATTTACATGAAATTTGGTATGATTTTCGTCGGAAAAACATAAGGCATCCATCAGTGTCATTTCCATATCGTTACGATAAAGAATAAAGAATTATTTCTGAAATAGGTATGAATAATCCTCTGTCGACCGCAGCGATTTGAGGTCGGCGCCCCGCAGTCGAGGGTGAAATATTCGTTTCAGCGCATTATGAAATCTAAAAATCATCAAATAAATTATAATATAAAAAAGGGTATACTTTTCCTCCGAGAATTATTTTTTTCACCGGAAAAATTAGTACTGAAAACTTAGAATTCTGTAAAACATGACTAAGACGCTCTGTTTTCCGAGGACACAGAACGTTCGATATAATTTTGTTCGACCACACGTCATACGTTCCAAAACATCAAGATCTTTCCCAACGTCTTGGAAAAATTTAAGAATCGCCTCTGCGGATTGATGCGAAATATTTTTCTCGGCAACTAATGCGGCAAAACGAATTTCCGCGATTTTTTTTTTGTTCATCAAATGACAAAGGCGATGCCTTGCATTGCGATCTGAAATCGTTCGATTGCCTCACATCCATTCCATTTTTTTCACAGTTTTTGATGTGGCACTTGGAATCCGCGTGACCTTGGATTTGCGACACCCCGCAAGCAAATGATTTTTTACAAACCGAACAGAAACACGAAAAAGGATCATCGGCGACCTTATTCAACCAGGACTTGAAATCCTCAAGCCATTGAGGCATAAAAATCTTTCTCGCATGCACAGTCATTCGCGGAATTTTTTGAGATGAAAAATATTTATGTCTCGATGATTTCGCATGCCTTTTAACGCTCGACGAGCCGCAAGAAAAAGTTTTCTCGCACGAAGAACAGTAGAAAAGGCCTTTATCATTAGGTACTTCGCGAATCCACGATCGGAACTTCTTATTCGTTTCCCACAACAGCCGATAAACAGGAGTAGCCTTTTCACCTGTTTTCTCAAACGTTTCCATCGTACTTATCACGAAAAAATTGAAGTATGTAGGAAAAATATTATATACAAAGCAACAAACAAATGCTAGCGTATAGAAAAGGGGAGATATAGGGGGCTACTTATTACACACTACACTTCCAACATGACAGATCCGAATTCACGAAATGAAAGAACAGACACGAAAAACATGCAGACAGCGCGAAACAAATAGTATCCACCACTTGATCTCTAAATGGCGAAAGTATAAAACGACAGAAGAAGCTTTATCCAATACCTCTTTAATGTCGCTCAGTTTCGGTCCCTTTTGTACACTAAGCTGTAGGGTATGGGCAAAACAACGCACGCCGCCCTCGCAAGCTAATGCATCAACTGCACCAGTTACATTACTCGCATTATCTGTAATAATTCCTAAAACTCGAAAAATTCGACAAATAGTCCCAGCCCTAATCTCGA
This sequence comes from Andrena bucephala, assembly GCA_947577245.1. Lineage (NCBI taxonomy): Eukaryota > Metazoa > Arthropoda > Insecta > Hymenoptera > Andrenidae > Andrena > Andrena bucephala. The sequence continues at coordinate 117,371,688 of OX387715.1, forward strand.
GGCACTCAAGAAGATCGCACACGTTTGATTAAACGCGCAAATCGCTTTTTACAACCACTGTTTGATGACGGAACAGCGTCAGTTCACGCACACCATTACCACCACTCTGAAGGTGTTTTTCCCCCCTTCATTGTTGGCATAATTGGTCCGCACGCTGCCCAAAATAGGAATATGGATTGTTAAGGTAAAACTTCACTCACTTATTTATTGTTTTCACTAACACTTTTATTGTCACTGGTTGTGATTTTAACACTTTTCTAAGTCTTTATGCTGATAATAATACTTGATAATGATAATGTTATAATGATAATTATGATAATGTGGTAATGAGCTCCGCGGGTGGTCCAATCCCTTTTTATAGGGCAATTGGTCACTCCTTCTCTAGGATTTGTCACATGACAAATCATAGGTGGGAGACCCCATCCCACAGCTCCTACCTGGAATCTTCCAGGAAGAATCTTCCCATCGCTTTATTCTGAGATTTTTGTTTACTACTTAGGCACGTTTCATTCTTGACCAATGCGTATCATTTCGCTTGACTCCCAGTAGCGACGATAGCAAGATTCTTATATTAATTCATATTTGATTTATATGTTATTTGTTTACAATACTTTTGTACGATCGGTTTCGTACAGCTTATTTACTAGGGGTTGAAGTTAAACCCCTATTCCCTGTTGTGTTAGCGCTGAAAACAAATATAATATTCCCTGATAACCAGATGTCTGCAATCTGACGTCAGATTGGCAGCAGGGTCTGCCGTGAGAGCGCAGAACCTGACGCCAGATCCGTAGTCATCTGTATCCGCATTAGGATGCGTTCTGAGGTACAGAACCTGATATCAGGACCCTGACGTCAGATGGGTAGCAGATTCGCAACAGATGCTGCCGTTCGCCTGACATAGTGATCCTCTAGAGCGGGGTGCACACCAAGTCTGCCCTAGGGCAGTCGGTGCGCCCTCGAGCTCGACCGTGATATGCTCACTCCCCACTCTTCGGTATAAGGTCTCGTGGTGGAGAACTCTATAACTACAGAGGCTGTTTGAGGTTATGTGAGGGATGAGAGGAATCTTAGACAGGTTGCACAATCACTGTTTAGTTCACAAAACGTCGTTTATTTATTGCACAGTGGTGAGAGTTCCAAACATCGAAAAACGTCCCGTGATATTATTGATCGCGGTACGGCACAAGAATAATGAACAGAGAAAACTTGATCACCACGCGATCACACCACGTGGCGTCCACACGATTGTACTAATCGTTGGATCGAGCGTTCAACGCAATGTAAAATGCACAAATAAGCAACGGCGAGAAGAGCAGACAATTATACAATGCTTCAGAGCGAGAGGAGCTAATAAGTCGTAATTTCGCGGAGCGAGATCACTGACTACTTTGCTACAGAGCACACAAGAGAAGAGAGACGAATATGGCCGCCGACCGTTGCGCGTCTTCACTCTTCTCCTAGAGCACAGCGCGGCACCCTGATTGGCTCATCGATCCGCGCTGATGCGTTGATCGATCAGCGCTGATTGGTGTTGCCCTTCGATCAGCGTCGCTGAATCGCGGTCCGCGAGGTGCTGCAGTGGAAGTGAGTGTGGCGGTGAGGGGAACTAGCTTAATCCCAAACAGAGGCCGTATGCCCATTTTGTTTTCTCCAAGGAAAATATGGTATTGTCTCGAGCTTCACATTGTTGTTCCAACACGATCACCGGAAAGGCCCAGTTTATGCTTTTATGACACCCCCCACAGCTAAATGATCGCTTGGCCACGACTGACATACACAGCTCCGTCACTGTATGCGTCAGTAATCTCAAGCGGTGGATTAAAATTGACTCAGGCACAGGATACGGAGGGTTAATTGAGATTTGAAAAATGTTGAACTTTTTGTATGTAGTAATAATAATTTTGTTTAAAGTTAAAATGATAGCAGTAAGAAGGGTTTAAAGAAGTTTGTTGCTGGCGAAGATGATTCTGGATGTCGTAGTCATCGGAAACAAAAAGTGCAAAATTTGTTTTAATCTATATGAGTGTGGTTATCGTGTGAACTAGAATGAAGTAATTAGTTGCAAAAATCCAATTTTACAACACAGAAAACTAACAAATGCTTTTCCAAAAAAATTAATGTTTTCATTTGAAATACAACCATTTTTGTGCGTTTTCACATTATTCGTTCAACATGAACTAATGTTCATACGATAACCACACTCATATGGATTAAGAAAAATTATACGTTTTTTGTTTCAGATGATTACGACAGCCAAAACAATGCTCGTCAGCAACAAACTTTTTTTCAAACCCCTGTTACTACTACCATTATAACTTTGAACCAAAATACTATTATTGCATACAAAAATTTGAACACATTTTTCAAATTTCAGTTAATAAAAGTACAGAGATTGGAATTATAATACTCAATACTTTTCTTTCAAAAATTCCACAAAATGTGCCTTATTTTCGGAGCGCCAAACTCTGGAAACCCCTCGAAACGAGCTCGGAGCTCGAGCTCGAATGTGTGCTCGCGCCCGGAATTGGGGGTCCTGTGCATGCCTGCTCTAGAGAGTGATCGGAACAACGTATATCGTCGCTGATTGGTTGCTGCGATTTGGAGCAAAAGCGGAAGTAGACAGAGAAAGAAACTGTAAAAAAGAAAGAGACAGAACTTCTGATAGAAAGAGACAGAAATACTGATAGAAAGAGACAGAAAAACTGATAAACAGAGATAGAGTGAACGGTTAGGTTATGTTTATGTCCGGTTTTGCTCCAAATCTTGAAAAATTGCTGCGGTTATACCGATTACTCCCTGGAGGATCACTAGCCTGACACGTATAACAGCGCCATCTGAGGGTCAGAATTGGTAAACAATCCCCTACGCGTGACGTCACACGGCCGTCCCTACGCGTGACGTCACATGCACGTGGCTACGCACTAACACATGTGTACCGTGATTGCTATAGTTGTGTCGCCCCACCCTTTCTACTGCGCGCAGGGAATTGGTAAGCAAGGAGTTTTGGAGCAAATTATGTTCAGATAACCTACGAGGTTTATTAAACAAGGTCTAAATTTATTTGTAAAGGTATGTTTCTTTATTTTTAATAATATAGCAATATATGTGGCACATATATATAATTTACTCTGAAAACAAATACAATATTAGTATAAAATTGAATTGATACTGGGAATGTATCAATCCATGATTATTTTATTAAACGGGCGCTGAAAAGTTCCGATTGATGTTCGTTGTGAACATCGAGAGGTTGTTTACGTTTTAATTAATTAAAATGGGCACTGAAAAGTACCGTTTGGTTTCTTCGCCACTGTAAAAGGAGACACACCTCTACTTTTAATGGGCACATTTCTGAAAAATAAAATATTTACCATATTTAATTATCGTTTTCCCGCGACAGTAAATCGTGACTTTTACGGTCATGACACTAAATATCATGACTTTTACTGATACGGACCTTCAAAGGTCAGCTTCTTCGGGCTGCTGGTCGTCCGTCCACAAATCGCGGCGCATTCGCGATACATTGGAGGCTGCTGTCGCGCGAGAACTACGCTTCTTACTTCGGACCCTCTCCTTGGCGGCTCGAAGTGCCTGCTGGATCGACCGTTGAAAATCAGATCGGAGCGGCTTGGTGAAGTGCAGATTTCCAGACACCGCTTCTGAAAAAGTAATGCACGCAAAGTACGTTAGCATAATTATGCATAAAAACATGGAAATGCTTATTGATTCGTACCGTATATCGCCATCACGATACGCGTGTTATACAACGGCCTTTGCCCTGTTCGGCCGAACCACGTGAAGGACCGTGTCACGTCGTCGACCACCGCTTCCTTCAGGCAAATGCCGACCGCTTCCTTCAGGCTGAACCCACCCACGTATTTTAAGGGGTTATACCTAGTCAGGCGGCCGAAAAGAGGCGAATGTTTGTGAATTTTTTCTAAAAAAAAAGTAAGCATATATTTTTATAGAACATTTTACACGCAAAAGAGCAACATTTAAAGAACATTTGGCAATTTTTTCGTAGAAAAATATTTATGTTTATAATAAAGTAACAACCAAAATCCAAGATGTCTTTTTAAAAATTTGGTTTTGCGGTGAGCACTGCCATTCGGAACCGGATTATCTAAATTAAAAAAACAAAAAAGATTTCGTTAGTATATTAATGTATCTTTCGACTGACGGGGGGGGGGGGGAATTTCCAAAATATTAATTTAAAATAAAATGGCGGCTATTTAAAGTTTGAAGTCCTGATTTTCGCGTGAAAAACGGCCATTTTTCGTTGATAAAATCGAAAATATACATTGAAAAAAAAAATGCGAACGATATTCTGTAGATTTTTATATAAAAAATAAGCCCACCAAAATATAGAAAGATTGGTGCAGTGGTTGGTGAGATATCTTACTCACCGTTTTCGAAAACATTGTTTCGAGAAAAACGTGTTTAAAGTTTCAGAAGCTGATTACACCTAATTAAAAAATTTATTTTTAACTTACAGGGAGTCATCTATTCCAGGCCCATATAGAGAACCTTCTGCTGCACTTGCTGCCTCCTAAACGTCGATCTGCTTTTGCCTACGGAGCATTCTTTGTTCCCGGGTGCTCTCTTGCGCTCTCTTGTCTGAGATGCTGATGCGCTCCGCGTCTTCTTTCTTTGCAAATTCATGGGCGTTTTGACCAGTGTTCACTCCCATGGAGTATATCATTGTTAGCAATACTCCTGTGCCTTCATTAAACATGCAGGCAGCGATGTTTGCCGCTATTTCTACAATAACTGATCCGCTTGGAATAATTTTTTACTTATCTTCCAAATTAGTTGGTTGTAGCTCTCATTGTTGTTTTGAGTAAATCCACCTAAACATCTTTGCAGTAGAGTATCTTTACTCAAGTCTTCGTAAATTGGTTTTATTGCGCTCAACACATCTTCAGGTAAAGGTTGATAGTCGTGTTTGAACGACGCCAACGCTCCTTTTGCCGAAGCGCGCTGCCAAGCGCACCAGGAATCAGCACCAATCGGACACCTTTTATGATTTGGTTTAGCATCGTTGGAACTATAATGATCATACGTTGCCCATATCGCATTATACATATTCTCCTCTGAATCGCTATTCCGTCTAATTGCTAAATCGTAATAAACAGATAATTTGTCTATCATTTTACCGGTCAACTTGCCTTTACCTCCGAGCGTTATTTTCTTCTTTTTATTATATTTGCTGTTGACTAGTATAACTGATTTTTTACACACTCACGAAGACGAGATCCCATTCTTTTTTGAACGTGTCCAATACATTCTTTCTTGGTAATCGGTGTGTCTCACGCCATATGGAGCAGCATTTACGATTCCGGTGTATGTTTTCGAATCACCATCTCCAATGTAATTCGTATGCATCACACCATATTTTTCTTGTGATCGATTGAACATCTCTATAATTGCGTCTACTTCCATCTTCCCGGAAGACCCTTTATTGTTGGCAACATTCTCCGTCATGTTTTTCCAACCATTCCTCATAATCTGCGCTATCTTGTTTCTTGTTCCAAACATCGCACATTTTGCAATAGGCACATTTTGCGAGAATGTCGACAATTTTCCCTGTATAATACCCAATTAACGATGAAAAACACCGTTCAAGGACGTAAATCCTCGCTTTTTCCATGTTCCATCTCCCGATATAGTTAATTCACACGTTTCTTTAACGTTTTTTGCTGTACCCTTTGATTCTAACGCTGTCTTTGCTTGTCGGATTATTTCTGTTTGTTTTCGCAATTCTTCTTCGTCTTTTTCACCGTGATCCGACATGATTCTTGATTTTACGCGCTTGATTTTACTGATTTGATTTCTCAACTATTGCGGATTATCCCACCGCTGCCACCAATAAAACTCCTATGTTACGTCCCTACTTCCTATTTGGGCGCGATTTTCGGGAGTTCTTGTATTTAACCGCTTTTGAGCTAATCCAGGGATTTACGCTCTGGGATAGTTGAGACAACGGTTTTAGATATTCAATATTATTATTCTGTGAAGTACCCTACCTTTCTTATTATGAGATTGGGATTAACTTCCACGAGATGGGACCTGATGAAACCCCTGGTATCTCCTGGGCCTGGTCGGGCTTCGGGGTGATCCACTCGCCAACAACCAGGGTACGCCCAAATGCAGGGGGTTTGGTCTCTTGCCTGACGATCGGAGGCGTAGCGATGCCAAGAAGCTCGTCGCCGGTCGTCGGCGCTTCTCGATAATAACAATTCAGTTTTCGTAACTCCACTCGTCGCCCCGCACGATGATTTCTTGGCATTTGTCCTTTAGTATTTTAAACAGCAATTATTAATTGACCGATGCATCAATCTCCACCTTCCGCACCAGGTGCTACCGCGGACAACGTTCTGCTCCTCAACAGCACCATCGGGGAAGGCAAGCTCGATGTAATTGCAAATATTTCATTAGAATTTATTAATATTTAAACAAATCGCGTCACTCAAGGTTTACGCTTAATTTCTGGTAAAACCGCGGGCAACGTTCTGCTCATAGGTAATACCATCATTCAACGCAACCCGTGAATTGTCAGTGTACATTTTCGTAATTTATTTCATTTTAGCAAAAGACAAACGTCAAATCAAAGAGGATTGGAATTTGAGGTAGAACACTTCACTCACTGATTTAATGTAACAAAAATCAAATTTATTTACCGTTACGATGTCTACACTTCAACTTTTATTTAATATCATAATTGAACATGATAACTTTTATAACATGGTAATGAGCTCCGCGGGTGGTCCGATCCCTTTTTATAGGGCAATTGGTCACTCCTTCTCTAGGATTTGTCACATAATAAATCATAGGTGGGAGACCCCATCCCACAGCCTCTACCTGGAATCTTCCAGGAAGAATCTTCCCATCGCACTATTCTGGGAGTTTTGTTTACTACTTAGGCACGTTCCATTTAACTGATTCCCAGCAGCGACGATACCAAGATTCTTACATAATTGCGCATTTGATTTATATGTTATGCGTTTACAATATTTCCTATACGATCGGTTTCGTACAGCTTATTTACTAGGGGTTGAAGTTAAACATATTATTTTGGAGATTGGTTTGCGGGAAATGACGGGAGGGCAATCTTCTAGCGAGGACCAGGGGCACAGCTCCTCGAAGGTGGTGTCGTCTCCACTGGTTGATATGGGCCTGTGTACCACGCTGGACATCAGCTGGTGTTCACTGGGCCTTCTTGGTGTTTGTGCGGTAAGCTACCTGGTAAATCGATTTTTTTCGACTTTCTGACTAGGTATAACCCCTTAAATATTGAACCTAAACAAAGTAAGTAAAGATTGATGTAAGTATGTATTATATAAAATTAAATAAGAGCATAATTTCGTTTTCGCTTACAACATTGAAATGACTGTCGTCATTGATGTTCTCGAAACAGTCCACCTCCTCCGGTGACGATAGCGGAATGACAGCTAGTTTTTGTGGTGGACCGTTATGGGTAGGCTGCACATATCGGAGAATACTCCCCAACAGAGTATTCATTCTTCTGCTAACAGAACGGATAGAGATGTAACGTATTAATAAACACGATGCATGCGATACTTACTGTAGCTCCGTCTCGACGCGCGTTGTGCGATCTTCCAGGCTCCTGCGAATATGAACAGTTACAATAGAAAATTTCACACTATCAATATTTTTATAAAAAAAGAAAAAAGAAACATGTAAATTTACCCATTAGCAGAAGGTTGGATGTGCACTGTATGGTGCTGCAACGCCTCACTCCGGATCACAGTGGCGCGTGCAGACGATATCCCTGGATCGTGATGATCCGTTAATGCTGCGAGGGCAGGAAGACTGGCAGCAGAAGTGTTCTGAAACATACGAACGTTACTTGGGTTAGTCGTAGGAAAATTCTTTGACGTTGTTGGAACGGTTTCTTCCTGCAGGATCATCCTCAAATCCTGGATGTTCTGCTCGATAGATTGTTTCGGCACGGTTGACGTCCTTCTCTTTTTTGGAGCTTCCTCCGACGACGTACCGAAGTCGTCCGGTACCTCGTTGGTTTGGCAACCACACGCTTCTCTCGCTGCGACATGTCGACCTGTGAGTAAAAGTACATATTACAATAGTTAGCAAAGGCGTGTTGGCTGTTTTTCCTATTTTACATGCAATATTAACCTAACCCAAACCTCAAGACGAACCCAGGTAATCTATTACTCAATAATTCGAATGTAAGGAACATACATTGCAAATAGTCTCTCCAGCATTATGAGAGAGAAGTTCGATCGTGTATGTATGTCCTGTTTTAATTTCAAATGTTGTAATTTCATTTGGGTTTGTATCTCCTTAATTTTTCTGCTGCAGTAACACTAGTTTTAAAATGAGTGATTATAGAACAGCAAGTTTTTAATGTACTAACAATATCTGGAATAGCACTTATTAGGTCATTAACTACTAAGTTTAACAGTGTGCTGTACATGGGAAATGTAAGTAACCCAGACTACGTACAGCACCTATCATATTTGCAGCATTATCAGTTACAACTGCAACAGTTTTATCTGCTATATTAAATTCTATTAAAGTGTCTTGTATTATACTTGTTATATATTCAATTGCATGGCTTTCATCTAAAACGATAGTGGCTAATACGTTCGAATATAATTTGTTTTGAAGAATGTAATGACTAGTAACCGTTAGAAAAGATTGTGAGCGAAATGTTCTTCAGTTCGCGAAGAATTAATCACGCTCGGTTTAATTCAATAGAGATGTGATGCTCGCCTTACCGAATATGGTTTCGACACGTGTGGATAGAAAAGAGTACATTTTACTCCGATCCGCAGGATCGGGCAAACACCATATCGGGAAACCATATTCGAAACATTCTACGAAGGAGAGTTTTACAAACATTTCGCGGCATCGGCGCCTTTCGGTTCGTCAAAGTTCCAATTATCGTTCCACCCTCCACGTGATGACACATGAAAAAAAAACAGTTCCAAATGATCTTGTGAGCACTTGTATGTTTGAAAATATTTTAGCGGATTTGTTTTTGTTAACTATGTTCCGCTAAGATCTAAAATACTAATCGTATTGGCTATAAATCCCATAGCAAAAGTTTTCCTTGGATGGACCAAAATATTCTTTCCATTAATAGTGAAACTACTAATATACTCTCTCGCGTTTCCAAAAAATTTTGTTAAATACTGTACATTGTGATTAAATATCGGTGATTTAATCCCTTTCTAATAAGAAGATCGACTATTCATTATATCAAAGAGTTGGTCGAAAACGCGTATAAATTCTGTCGTCGCTTCACTATATCTACAAAATTGATATCTCCGCTTATTCGTAAATAATCGATTGTATCCGCAACATCGCTGCTTAAAACTTGTGCAGTCAAGCGAGCGTTCATTTTTTTTTTATGAAAGTTTACACGAGCCACGGATATTTTTTTAGCCAACTTTAAATCTTCGGCCTCTTGGACTTATAATTAGTGTCATTTTGTCACAACCCAAAAGATATTTTGCTCTTTCGAGATATAATACTGTCTTCAGTAAAAGCATTCCTACAAAGTTTTAGCATATGGCATGCATCTAAAATACAATAATTGGTGGAATCCGATGAAGGGTGTTTGAATGCCGTTACCATGTCCAGCATTTGTAATTTGCATCCCAACAAATTTAGTGTTTTAATATTTGTGGCGCATCCAACACAAGTTATCGAACGTACAGTAATACCAATTTCCTGTAATATTATTATGGCTTGATGTATTATTTGAAATTGTAAATCTGTTATTGTTTTGTTTGTGAAAAAAAGCTATAGGAATTTAAAATTTTCTACTATATAAAACAATTTTCAGTACTAAGTCGGTATCAGATATATTGGCCGGTGAGTTTGTTTTCGCGAGCAGCGATCGAGGAGAAATCAGCCACCACCATCTGACGATCGTGGATTTGTCAATTCGAGTGGCGTGGCGCTCGCAAGGTATGGTGGGGTAACGGGAACGCTGCTCGGCTCTTTTTTTTTTTTGTTTTACTTGGTGGAAATCCCCACGGATACCCCCCACCCGCGGGGGCGGGCAGAGGGTTATGTGGGACTCGAACCCACTAAAACCACCAAGGTGACCTACTGGTGCGAAGAGCGCGCACCCCAGGGGAGGACTTTCGCGAGATCAAACGAGCGATTACGTTCGCATGCCCCCCCCCCCCCCCCCCCCAGAATGCATATACAGCTCCCCGCACCAATTTCCCCCTATACAGGGTCCTTCTCGGAGGGAAGTCGTGCGGGCGCGGGCACCACTGGAAAGGCACCCGCGCTCACGCGGCCGAAGTCCCCCCCGGGAGCAAACTCCATCGTCGTAACTCCGAGTGGCGCGCGACGGGTCACACGCCCGCACCACCCTCTTCCGGGGTCGCTGCTAAAAGAAGGGCGGGTGGCGCCCCCCGGCACCCCCGCCCCACGACCCCACTGCGACGTGTCTTTCTGCTTCCCGGCCCGTAACTTATACGACGGGCCGGGCGGGGGCGGCTGGCATAGCCCGGAGGGGGCCGCCCAAAGCCGCAACCCCAGGGGGGCCTATCAGCACGCGGTTGACAAATCCGGCCGAATCCCCCCGGCGAGCGGCTGGCAGTGCCTGAAGGGCAGCCCAAATGCCAGCTCGCCCCAAAAGAAGCGCAGCTTCAACAAGTGGGGGGATGGCACTATTTGGCCATCCCCGGGGGGCCCCGCAAATTCTGGAGCCCCCCAATCTCCCCACCAATGATGCCGCCGCTGCATCGTTCACACTCAGCGCAACAGGGGCGGCACCGACGACTGGCCCGGTACTCCGACACTTAGAGGAGCACCGAGCAATCCATCCCCTTCGTACAGCACACCCCCCAGGTACCCCCGGAGGGGCGGCCGTCCCACCGTCCCCGACGCACAGCACCCCCCCCCCAAAGATATTCCGGGGGGGCCGTCCCACAGCTCCCATGCATCCGCTTTCTTCCTGCGCCGTCCCGCTTATCTCCCTCATCCCGCTCCCCCCACCCCCACAGATAACCCTCCGTGGAAGACGGAGGGCGGGGGGGGGGAGGGGGAACGCGCGGACCCGTTGCCCGCCACGGGGCACAGTGGTTCCAAAGTGATTTTTTGCGGCCAAAATTCCGTATCTCCGTCAATTCTCAACCGATTTTTGATTTCTTTGGCTCATTTTGTAGGGGATTAAATTTGCTATAATATCAAATACCCGAATTGCAATCAAAACGTGTTTTTTTCTATCCTTTTATCTGACAAAGTTGGATGAAAACTATATTAGAACAATCTTTGGGGCTAATTTGATAAGATTTTGCTTATCTAAGTAGTTTTTTTTACGTAAAATCTTCAATTGGCACTGGCCAATAGCGGAAACATAAAACAGGCGATCTGTTGACACGTCAGAATGTTTGAAATACAATTTTACAAGGGCTGAAAATTTAGAATGTCTACTGAGTTTACTACAACCAGAACCGTCTAAAATATCAATTTAATGTATGATTCTGGAACCTAATAGCGTGCAGAAATATCGAAGAACGTCAAAACCGCGATTTATTTTTTTACTTTTTTACTATTGTTTATTAGTAAATAAAACTTTATCGACTCTTCCCGATCCTCAGTTTGGGCATTTGAAATGTGGGTAAGAATGTAATAAACAAATTAAAAAAAGAATTAGCTGCCACCATGTACCACTGCGGTGTCAATCCGAATTTGTTTAATTGGCGATAGCGCTCGAAGTGCCTTTCTGCGGCCATAATTCCGTATCTCCGTCAATTCTCAACCGATTTTTGATTTCTTTGGCTCATTTTGTAGGGGATTAAATTTGCTAAAATGTCACACAGTAGTTTTCCAAAAATTTCTTTAGGGATTAAAAAAACAAATTCTGAACTCTTGGTTCCGAAATAACGAGTTTATTAACCAGTTTTTTCATATAACATTAAAACAAGATAAAATAAAAGAAATATAAATTAAACAATTCAAATTTAAACAAGTTAGTCTTCTTCCATATATTCTACATCTTCATAATTAGACAAAAGATATTTTGCGTCTTTTTCAAGTTCAACAGACGCAGTTGGCCATTGGGACCTCAAAATCGAAATTAAAGGATCCGATGTTATTAATAAATTATGCATTATATCCTCATTTGTCGAAAACCTCGAACTTTTCCTGGTATTAAATTGTCGGAATCTTTTAAAATCTTTGTTCCTAGATTCCTGGGCTTCTTCCGACATCTGACCAATCGGCAGAATAGTCGAGTTTAAAACGTCTTTTCCGTGAATTAAAATTTTGTGTACTGATGATGGCATAAAATACCATCCATACTCCCTAATAAAAATTTTGGCCGTTTCGAGAGAAAAGGATTGAAACTTTGATGGGTCTACGCTGCTTCCACACGATAGAACTTGTAAAATTATAAAAAATTTGTAAATAAGTTCTTCATTCACCTCTGTGATTTCCGCTACTGTCTTCCAATTGCGGAAAAATCGTCGCGCTGTATTCCCATCATTGGAAGTACCTGAACCTTGTCTTGGAACATCCACAGTTATACCAAGTTTTTGTTTAAGCATTAATTGAATTCTTTTTTTGGACTCCTCCATGATAATTTTTTCTTCCGGTCGCCTTGCGCTCCACTTTTTAAATTTAAGTCGGTAACTTATGTGTAAAATGCATTCCATAAACCGAATCCAGGCATGTAGAGTGGATAAACCGTATTCCACCGATCCTTCCTGGATAGATTTATTCCTGACTAAATTCAAATTGTTCATTTCAGACGGTTTGGCCCCACAAATATAACAGGAGGCTGCGGAAGGAGTTCCAGTCATAGCTTGGTGAACTTTACCATCAAGCATTGTCAAGTGCAGGCTATGCTTTATTGTAAAGCGTTTTCTTTGAATTTGCACTTTTGTTGGGGACAATTTTTCTATGTCATTCTTTATACCGTTTATTTCTTCAGTTATTTTGGTACTTGTTTCCTTTGCAAATTCAAATTTAATAGGCCTACAAAATTTTGTTGAAGACGGATGAGGGTTAATCCAACATGGAGTGTCATTCGTGGAAAGTGAATGGATTAATTGTAGTGGAACCAAGGACATCATAAACAGGCTCTCGTCGGAATCTTCAGGGTTATCAAAATTTTGTTTGTAATTGCTGTGCCCGGACGAACCGTCACAACCCCACTTAGAAATTAAAACTAAGTCTTTTTCGGTGGGAAGATTCCCAGATTTGTGAAATGATGAAAACAACCTCAAAACAGTACAGTCAAGTAAGCATTGTAAATTTATACTTGCTCCTCTATCTGAAATTGTTACTGAGCGATAACATTCTTTCTTCGCTTCAAGAATGTTTTTGTACGTAGGAAAAATACAAGAATGTTTTTTTATGGATTCAGAGCGAATTCTGTTGTACTGGAACTTAGTAAGCTTGGCATCAAAATATAAGGCCAAAGCTTCTTCTTTGGACAAACATTTAACAGGCTGACGTTCGTTTATCGAATCATCTGAATCTATAGACAACATTAGGTCATGGAGTTTATCAGCAATGTTCTTGTGACTTGAGGTTCGCAAACTGTGTTCCAACGCAAATTGGAGTTCTTTTTGCGAATATGTCGCACATAATAATTCAGTTTTTCTTCTTTTTGATCGTTCCGAACTCGTTTCAAAGTTTATTTCCGGCCGTCCAACAGTGTCTGAAGGAGTTGGTATTGGAAAATTGGGTTCCGACCATTCAAAATAGCATTCGTTAAGCCAGAAATCATTTTTAGCTAAAAAACGATCTGTTGTTCGCGAAGAGCCGATCCATCTTTTTTTAAATGTATATGAAAAGTCCTTACTTATTTTGTTAGCCAATGATGTTCTGTGTTCCATTTTGACTAGAAAAGTCTCCGAAAGGTAGTTGACTAAGTAGCTTACATCATGATTTTTTCCTGACAGCATAATTTTCGCTAACTTTATATTTTTAACCTTTATTTGCACCATTTTATTGTATAAAAGTAAAGCCGTAAAAAGTGCAAATGACTCGATTTAATAGGTTGATCACTCTATGCCGCACAACTGCCAAGACACTGAATCGTTGACGAATATTCTCCCAATGTCTGCTAACAAACAAATGACTGCAGCCACTAGCGTTGTTGTCTACAAAACAAAATCGGATCGACGACGAAGGCGTAATTTCTTTCTGATCCTCAGTTGTTTTAGAATACAGTTTGCAAACCTCAAGTCACAAGAACATTGCTGATAAATTCCATGATCTAATGTTGTCTATAGATTCTGATGATTCGATAAACGAACGTCAGCCTGTTAAATGTTTGTCCAAAGAAGAAGCTTTGGCCTTATATTTTTATGCCAAGCTTACTAAGTTCCAGTACAACAGAATTCGCTCTGAATCCATAAAAAAAGATTCTTGTATTTTTCCTACGTACAAAAACATTCTTGAAGCGAAGAAAGAATGTTATCGCTCAGTAACAATTTCAGATAGAGGAGTAAGTATAAATTTACAATGCTTACATGACTGTACTGTTTCGAGGTTGTTTTCATCATTGCACAAATCTGGGAATCTTCCCACTAAAAAAGACTTAGTTTTAATTTCTAAGTGGGGTCGTGATTGGTCAGATGTCGGAAGAAGCCCAGGAATCTAGGAACAAAGATTTTAAAAGATTCCGACAATTTAATACCAGGAAAAGTTCGAGGTTTTCGACAAATGAGGATATAATGCATAATTTATTAATAACATCGGATCCTTTAATTTCGATTTTGAGGTCCCAATGGCCAACTGCGTCTGTTGAACTTGAAAAAGACGCAAAATATCTTTTGTCTAATTATGAAGATGTAGAATATATGGAAGAAGACTAACTTGTTTAAATTTGAATTGTTTAATTTATATTTCTTTTATTTTATCTTGTTTTAATGTTATATGAAAAAACTGGTTAATAAACTCGTTATTTCGGAACCAAGAGTTCAGAATTTGTTTTTTTAATCCCTAAAGAAATTTTTGGAAAACTACTGTGTGACATTTTAGCAAATTTAATCCCCTACAAAATGAGCCAAAGAAATCAAAAATCGGTTGAGAATTGACGGAGATACGGAATTTTGGCCGCAAAAAATCACTTTGGAACCACTGTGCGGGGGGGCGGGGCGACCTACGCCTAGGTCGCCGCACTATCCTCCCCGGCTTAGGGTCATCTCCTTCCTCTCGCTCTTCCCGCGCGTCTTCGCGGGACTCCGAGCCGGCAGGGATGTCCCTGCCGCTCACGGTCGCGCTCCGCCTCCTCCTTCTCGAGCATGATTTGCTCCGAGAAGAAGGAGACGGCCTCCCAACGCGCCCTGTCCTCCGCCATCCGACGCACGACCGTCGGCAGCGTGAGGTCAGGGCCCAGCTGCGCCTCGAGGACCCGGCGATCACCTTGTCATTCCCGGCAAACAGCCATGGTGTACATACATACGGGTCCGCACATACGGCCCACCTCGAGTCTTGTTTGGTGCCGCAGTCGGAGCCTTCGAGACGACAGGAGCTCCCGAGTCCGCGGTCGTGCCGCCCCCAGTGCTGGAGGGCCCTTTGCGGGAAGTGGCTGGGTTGCCATCCCCGCATCCGGAACCCTCTCTCCTAGCATTACTTGGAGAGCTGACAGCTGAGATCGTAGGAGTCATCGCGAGGGTGTCGTCGGGGCAGCAGTGGCCCAGCCAAACAGCATCCCCTTCCATCGTGGTCCTGCTGCAGCCAGCAAAACTCATCTTCAGCTGAAGCACTAACTAAATTCACATTTATAAATAAAAAAAAAGAGAAAAATAAAGGACTACCACTCTCTCTCTCTCTCTCTCTCTCTCTCTCTCTCTCTCTCTCTCTCTCTCTCTCTGCTGACCAAAGAGACTCGGAACAACAAAAGTGACTCTAATCCCGCGACTAGAGTTTTGAAATGAGATGGCAACCCTGTCTCTATCCACGCGTGTGATTAAGCAAAGAAAATGTGTAAAAAGAGCCCCCTCATACTGTCCTCTGTGAAAAAAGCACTATTTTTTTTTCAATTTTACGCAACAAGCACCGATTCTACCAACCGCATTGCGCGCGGCCACAAAATTTTCTGCAAAAATTTCATTTTCCTATTTCTTCCCTTCAAAGATAAAAATTCTGTTAGTTCACGAGCATAATTAGGATTGTAAATGTTAAAATAATAAAAAGAATAATAAAATTATGCGAGTACGTAATTTTATAAAATATGTCAAATGAAATTCAATTGTATAATTTATTTTTACTCTCTCGAACAAACCAGAGAATCTATGAATATATGTAAAGTTATAATTAGCAACATTATCTTTAAAATGTTGTAATCATTGATCATCGATAATATAAGAAACAACTTTTACTTACCAATCTTTGTACTCGCTGCCTCATGCTGCGCATTATACGCGACCATCACTGCTCGTCAGACCTAACACACAATATGTGTTACGATAGGAGTGCATGTTATTCGCAAAGCGAAGCCATTTGTATAATTTAATTGGCTCACCGAACGATAGTCGATAGTTGTATTTCCGCTGGTAGTATACCATCGCGTAGCGACGTATAGTAGACGGTCCACACACAGTCGTACGTATTCCTTTTTCCTTTGCGCACTGAATTCTGTAACAAGGAGAAATAATTATTACCCATCAACTATATATAGCAAACATAATAAGGATAATAAGCATCGATATCGATGAGTTGTGATTTATACTTACACGTCTCCCTTACATATCCCTCTTTGAGCGACGACGCAAGGTTCGATAGAGATTCACGCCACACCCACCTCTCCACTCGGCTCATCGTGAGTAGCAGGCTGACTTGTCTTACCAAAGACTGACTGGTTCGGATCAGCAGAGCTTCTTCGTCCGCATCTCTTCTTTCTCCTTTTATATTCTTTTAGATATTCTGCCCAATATCCTGAAGAAAAAACAAAACATAATACCATCGTCAAGTGCAATAATTACTCGAAATTTATTATTAATTTTTCTGTCTATAATAATTTCATTGCAAAAACGTTTAAAAATTCTTATCGTACTCTTATAATTATAAATGTACACAAAATTTCTAGGTATCGTATATTACCACGACACTTGTGTAATTTTGCAACGAATAAATAAGAGAAACTAGGTTTCTCTTCGTTCAACACAAGAAGATGAAAAAATTAAAAATATTATCTAGAACCATTACTCCCCCCCCCCCCCCTTCATTCGTTTACAGAGTACTTGCGTAGTCGAGAAGACGAAGAATGAAATGGAAGAGAACGAATTTGCCAGGAAAATTTAAATCCAAAAATTTAAATAATTTTTGTCCAAGCGACCGCGTTGAACGCCGTTGAATACCTATTCTCGCAAACGATACTCGAGGCAAGAGAATTACCTTCGACCCACAGATTTCCGGAATAAATTAAAACAGGAAAGTCGTGCGTAGAAAGTGCTGCTATACTCTATATTCTATTCTCGGCACTGCGCACACAATTATATAACATTTAAGCAATGCCAACAGCATTTTTAATCAACTCGGAATCGAAAATTCAAACGGAAAAACGCGCGATACACGGTGACGCTTCCACCAGGATAGTTCGAACGACTTCGACAAGAGTTTCAAAATGGCTGACCTGACAAATGATGCTCGAACGTGATTGGCCGAGAATATTGAAATACTGCAAGATTTGAATTTCCGCGCCCGCGTTCCCGGCATCGTACCCCAGATAGCACAACGTCTGGTAAAGTCTTAAAGACGTCCAAAAGGCGTCTTACAGACGTCTTAAAGACGTCTTGTTATAAATCAACACGTTCAGATCTAAAATGGACATAAACTAGACGTCTCTAAGACGAGGTGTGCTATCTGGGACGTTAAAGAATCAATATTCGCGAAAAAACGGAATAAAATTACTCTCTTGACACAGTGTGCCCTCGAAATTAACATATTATGTTGAAAAACCCGCATAGGAACCAGCGACCAGAACCAGCAATATTCTGGAGAAATTCGCGGCATTTTTCGAGATATTAAGGAAAAATCAAGTATGACGTCATCAACAGCCGATCGGCGTAGAGGCAAAAACTTTACTCATTCGTATTTCCCCACACCAGATGCTGCGAGATTCGGGCAAAAAACTGCAAATTCGCGTGCCTCATCGATCCCTCTTCAAGATTTTCGATCCTCGGAGCACACGAAACTTGATATAATATCGCGAAAAAGATGTTTTCTATGCACTTGCTGCGAAGAGACGCGATCACGATCGAATCCAAAGGCGTACTCTGATATCGTAGCCCCAGGCCAGCTCTGGATCCCCGGTCTCATCGACGCCTCCCTCCCCTGGAACAAGAGGAGGAGGGAATAGCGCCGACAGGACTTCCCTGAGGAACCGGGGATCGAGACCCTCCGCAACTGGAGGCACCCATGTTTAACAGACACGTTCCTATACGGGCGCCCCCAGGGGTTCTCGTTCAGGGTGAGGAGGAACTCGTCGCTCGAACGGGCCTTGGCCCGGGTGATGGCTCCACGGAGCTCGCGGTGCGCTGCTGAAAATGCAGCGCGCAGCTCCTGGAGCTGGTCCCCCCTGATACCGATCTTAAGACTTCTGTGGCAAATTCTTTTGAATCTACATGGACGGTGCCACCGTAGTCAATGTATCCGCGGTATTTATCCATTTTTTAATACAGTAATTCGTCGTAATAAACCCGACAAACGGGGCTGGCGGCGGGCGTACGACGCGATGTGGACACTATTCCGTGTGGCCGATGCCGCGAGTGAGGAAACCGAAGAGCGAGCGAGAGGGAACGAAGGATTCCAAGAAATGATGGGGATAGTCACCGGGCGGACTTTTTTTTTTTTTTTTTTGGAGGGGGAAAATGCTTTATGCATACCCCAGCATTGCTGCTGGGGTTATGTGGGACTCCCTGCCAAATAGGCGGACTACCCACTAAAAACCCCCTCCGAAGACCTCCTTACCTCTGCCCTTGGGGGAGGGGCGTACGTCTAGGTATTACTTGCTCCCTCCCCCCTCAGAAACCTAAGGGCAGCCTCCTTATGTACAAAAATGTGGATTCATCCTTGACTGCACCTTAAAATTAGCAGCAAGCCATAAACCGGCCGGCTGTCGCCCCCCCCCCCCCCCCACCATTTAACCCATACTTAGCGGTTAAATACGCGGGGACATCACTATCGTACTCTAACACTGTTTCCGCCAAGTGCGGGTTAAAATGCCGGCTATCGGGCAGCTCGCGAGGAGGACGTGAAGGGCAGCAAAACTCAATCGGTGGACACAACACTGACTTTATTTCGTCACGTCGTATTCACTGACGTCGGACAAGCACGTTTTACAAGAAATGTACAATACACGTAGACACTAATAACGGCGCGTGCGCGCGTGGCGATAATGGTCGCAGGAGAAAAACAGCGAAACTCAAGGTGCTCGAAAGACGTGGTCGTTTCGAGGAACGATGTTGTCGCGATGATGTTATTCTCGGAACTAACGGTCGCCGAGCGAGCGCCCGCGAAGATCATTAGCGGTCAAAACATTACAAAGGCGCCGCGGCTGACTCGTCAGCTGTTGTGACGAGTCAGCAGGCACCCGTTCGAATCGCGCGGCACGGCGCGTTCCTTTCGGCTGCAACAAACACTAAAGTGGTTAAATACGCAAAAAGAACTAAAACTAATACACATACACATTCACCAACACCAAGCGGTTAAATACGCGAAGACACACCCACAGACGCACAACCCTTATCCGGGGTCAAATTGCCGGGAGGGAGAAGATAACTTCCTCCTCTTCCTCGGGAGTTGGGCCTTGGGGGGGGGGGGGGTTAGCCCCCCTCCTCTTACCCTTCTTCCTCCTATTTTCAAGGGCCCTCCTGGCCGCTTCCGCCCTTAGGGTTTCCCACCGGATCGCCCTAGCCTCTCGCAGCTTGTCCTGCTCCTTCGTTGCCCTATCGCCCATAGTTTTATGGGCGAACGCCTTAAGGTCATTCCACTTTTCGAGGGATTTAGTCGCCAGGGCAATTATAGATTGGGGCTCAATCGGGGCCCCAAGAGCCGCGGCCAAATCCCTCCTCTCAGCTGCATACATTGGGCATGCCATAAGGACATGTTCCGCGTTATCAATCGAGTCCCCCCCACAATCCTCGCACGAATCAACCTCGGACTTCCCGATTCTAGCCTTGAAGGCATTAAATGCCCCATGCGAGGTTAGGATTTGGGAGAGCCAGTAATCCAATTGATATGTTTTGCCCTCAACCCCACAGAAGGTTTGAACTGATGGGACCAGTTTCCTTGTCCACTCTCCGTATTTAAACCCCTCCCAACTCACCTGCCATTCATGCATCGTGTCTGCAAGGGCCACTTTTTTTTGAGCGGAAGCTCTAGCTTTCAAAAGGGTGGAATCCCCCCTGAACTCGGGGTTGGCCCTATCCTCCACCTTACTACCATAAAGTCTTTCCCACATACCCACTTTTATATCGATCGGCATCCTACCGGCCAAGACACACAGGGCCTGGTGGGACACCGAGCGGTACGCAGTAGTGGACCTGCCAAGGGCAGATTTCTGTGCCCTCCTAAGGGATTTTCTATTTACCTCCCGATGCAGGGCACGGGCCCAAACCGGGGATCACCGGGCGTACTAATAACGACGAATTACTGTACTCATAGCGTCAAATATCAATGCAACGTCTTTCAAATACTCGTTGGTTTTCACATCTTTTTGCGGAAATGCAATGATTTCACTACTAAAATCCGGTTCACAATTAGACGTACTTAACCATTTTCGTAGCATTGAATCATGAGGTAAATAATTTAGTTTCTCCTGAATGAAATGATATGCTTTCGGCGAGTAAAAATATAAAGTTAAAGCAAAGTATTTTATTTCTTCGCTATAGCGCTGCCTATTTTTAGGAATTGATGAATTTTGCATCTCATTTTCTAACACAACCAACGAAAATCCACTAAAACTGTTCCGCAATACCTCCTCTACTAATTGGGTGGATATACCATTCTCTTTTAAATTTTGAATGACGTCGGTCATTGTATTTCAGCGAGCATCCCGCCGTAGTAAGGTATACCTTTCGAAAAATGGTTATATGTATCAAGTTGAAATTAAAGAATGCCAAACCGATAAATGCGTGTTGTGCGGTAACCGAGATAAATCGGCTTCCTATTACTCGTAAGTACCCGTACAGCACATTCCGTTCCAGGATGGTTGCAGGAAGGTTGCAGGTAGATTGCCGACAAACATTGAAACGTTGCAGGTAATATTTCTGAGATGTTGCTGGAATCTTCCTATGTCCGCCCCTATGCAACATTGTATGAAATATTCCTGCAGTATTTCCGAGATATTATAGGCAATTCTCCCGCAACGTTTCGGAGATTTTATAGCAATTGTCCCGCAACGTTTCGGAGATTTTATAGCAATGGTCACGCAACGTTTCGGAGATTTTACTGTACTTAAAATGTACTGCATGCAGCATGTAATGAACCAGGAATAATACATGCATTTATTTTACAATTTTACAATTTTAAGTGCTGAAATGTGATAAATAATAAATTTACTTACTTATTGCTAATTTTACTGTTTGAATGTACTGAATGGTTGTTTTTGCTATTTTCCGTACCAACTATATTTCTCTGCCACAGAATCCTGTATTAATTTATCCCCATAAAAAACTGACAAAATGTAAACAATTACGCCAAGTACATGAAATAAAAAAAAACAAAAAATAGAAGATAGTAATAATTGCAAAGTAAAAAAAAGATGTGAAATCAAAATGAGCTGCAAGTACATAAAGGTGTTTTCAGTCAAATACTTGGCGACCCTTAGTTTTTTAAATAAATTGAAAGATATCTGAAAAATTGGTGCATTTCCGGTGTCCTTTTCCCTTTAATAGTTGTTGAAACATATTTAAATATTCATAATGCCATAATAAATTATATCGTTGTATTCGAAATGGTTCGTAATATAATTTGGCGGATCAACCAATTGAGTAACTATGACTGTTTGACCTAAAAAAATGTTCAAAGTTGAAAATTTGCATTTTTTTCAAAATCGAATTTCTCAACCACTAAGGGTGATGGCGATGAAACAGTTCGCGGATTTGTATTCAACGCACAAAAATCTATAAGAAACGGGTATTGAATGTTACAAGTCCAGATGGCTGATGAACAGGGAATTATCGGCAAAAAAATATGTCGCTTGAATGGTCACTTGTTTACTCATTCTTAAATTTGAATCAATACGCCATCTTCTTCTAACTCATAACTGATAATATACAACAATTCCAACTATGTATCAGATGATACACTATTTACTTTACATGAATTTCTTTTAACTTGTCGCGTGACGGATCGGCAGAAAATAGTGGACGGCACTATAGTAATACAGCAGAAACATTGGACGAGTATTTTATTTGTATGTCGGAAAAGTAGAGTGAAGTAAAGGGAAAATTATAATGTTGTTTGGAGTTTCTAATTTGATACACTTCTGTGCTATTTCTGCTACATTCAAAATTTGAAGAGGACCTAAGTTGTTACATCGGGAAAGAAAAATTCACAACCTGGAAGATTTACACGGACTGTCATAAAAATCTAGTACTTCGTAAAATTTTCTGCCAATTCTTTTCTGTTTGTTTTCGGACATAATAATGTTTTCTAAAATAATAATGCTGCCATCATTAAGACGGCAGCAATTGATAGGGTGAAGGATCTGCAAGATAAAAGTACTGAAAATAATACTCTTAAATTTCTGTGAAATATCAATATTTGCTATTAATGGACCACGAAAATGTTTTTTCTTGAAAATCGGATATATAGAATGATTGGGTACTGTTTCTATGCTCCAAAGAGACTTCTCTAGTTGCCGCTTCACGATCTACTGCAATGTTTTCTCTCTCTTCCTAATACATTTCTTAATACTTTGTAAGAAGTTTTCAAAGGGAAAGCAACGAAAATTGTCAAAAGGGCCGTGATTTTTTACATCATCTATTACGTGTAATAGATTATGAACCTTGTGTGAAATGTGTTTTGATCCATATAGGGTAACGGCACCAGTAGTT
Organism: Andrena bucephala; assembly: GCA_947577245.1. Classification (NCBI taxonomy): domain Eukaryota; kingdom Metazoa; phylum Arthropoda; class Insecta; order Hymenoptera; family Andrenidae; genus Andrena; species Andrena bucephala. Next base: position 117,394,715 of record OX387715.1, read on the forward strand.
GACCATGTATCAGTAGTTGACTTCTTTTCAGAAAAACATGAAAAATATGGTTTTTAGAAGTGACGATCTTTTGAACAGGTGCAGTTGGAGAACTGCACTTTGTTCAAAAGATCGTCACTTCTAAAAACCTTATTTTTCATGTTTTTCTGAAAAGTAGTCAACTACTGATTAGAGCTCTTACTTTTGACCCGTCGGGTACCCGGGTAGCCGGAAATTACCCGAAACAACTTCAAGCCATTGAATGTAGTATTGTCTGTGGTATAGTCTGATGTTAGCCAAATATGATTGAACAGTACCACATTCAATGGCTTGAAGTTGTTTCGGGTAATTTTCGGCTACCCGGGTACCCGACGGGTCAAAAGTACGAGCTCTACTACTGATACATGGTGCCGTTACCCTAATAATTTAAAGGTTTCAACAAAATACTCTAATAATTCTAATGCATAATCGATATGAATAAAACACGTTCTGTGGGACAAAATGACACATGCGGCGTGGAGTGCTAGAAAATTTAAATACCTATCAGTACTAATATTCTTTAGCAAAACTACTGGCCCTGTATACCAGGCCGGTCCAGGGATTTGCTCGCACGAGCAGCCGCAAGTTGCTCTTCGCTCTCGGAGGCACCGAGTCAGGCCCAAGAGCGAAATATCTTTTTGGTGGGGGAATCTGTGAACGCCACTATCCCCACTCTTTTACGGCTGCCCTCCTTGCCTTCGCTCGCAACCACCGGCGGCTGCTCTTCGAGGACAAGAGTAAAAGTTGGACAGGCCTGCTGTATACAATAAAAAATTGACGGAATTCTGTTGCTTTCCATCTGTGTATATCATCCAAGCTTCGAGGTTTCCAGTTCAATTCTTTTGGAATGCTGAGTACATGATGCTGCGTGCTGCTTTATAGCTGAATGAGCTAACCTGACCACAGACTCTTTCGTCACGAGTTACATAAGCCGGATACATGGCTGCAGCAGTTAATGGTCTTTCTCCGAGTAGGCACATAGTGGCAGAAAGCTGCTCAGCGGGAGATAGATGTTCAAGGTTGTAAAATGAATCAATATCTCCTTGAATGCGCATACGACGATAATAGCCGTTTAGATGTTCCGCATCATTCCGGTCAGAGACTCGCATGCCCGATTGACGATTCGAAGAGAATATAGATTTCTTGCACTCCAAATCAAAATTGATTGGTTCCGAGAAGTATTTTGGCATCTTCTTGGCAAGAAAGTCGATCTTCGGTTGTATGTCATCCATGTCATCCGAGAGGTGTTGGACATCATAATCGTCCGGTATGATGTCGTCAGAATTAGTCAACAGAATTTCATTCCAAACTGCTCCAGGAATGGGATTATTGTTGTAAAATCGGCGTCGCACTTCGAGAGGTGTATTGCGATTAGCCAACGCTACAACGGTCTCACGCAAGTTTGAAAATATGATATGTTCACTTTGTGGAACAAATCTGTCATTGTTGTCACTTCTGTTAGCAGCAACTTTAGGGTAATACTGTTTGTCGTATACCTTTACATTGCCGATAGCGTTAATTGGTCGTGAAATCGGATCAGGCATAATGGGCTTGGTCTTACACACTTGCATAAAAAAGTGTTATGCAGCCGCATATAATCATCATCATTCTCGATGATCATTTGGACACCACGTTGGCAGAACTGAAGCTTGGCTTCACAGATAGCCAACGATACACGATAAAACTGGCAGATGGTACCTCGTTGTGGAACATTATGTAAATCTAAAATAGCTAAGAATGTTGTTACAGTTCCAAATCCTATGCTGCGTGTTGTCACACAGAGAGTAATAGCCTTGAGAGTCGAAACGACCTCTAAGCGATCAGCTGCGCTTTGCTCTGATTTAACTCCAGGGCATAGTTTATTGTGTAGTGCTTTCTCTAGATCTGCGTCTGCTGCAACACCTCGGTCCCGTCGTAGATTGTCAACACGTGAACGCTGGTATTGGCGTCATGCCTGCGATCCTCTTCGTGGTTGGGTCTTAGTAATACCACGGAGATCTTCAGCGAGGATTTCTCCCGCTTCACGACTTGTAGAAGCCTGAACGGCTTGGTTTAAGGACATAGTAGGTTTAAAGGATTTTCGATTTGCCATTTTGCAATGAATCATTCCCCAGGCTGCAATCAGTACCTGAAAAACTAGGTTTGAAGATAGGTTTTGATAATGACGATGATATGTTGGATATTGACTTTTGTGATATTTTGGTATAGGGGGTGCCACAACACCACAGATTTAAAAGTAATTTCCTGACTATGCCCAGACAAATGAGATGCATGTAATCTACCGGAAAGGAATTGATCATGTCGAGGTGAGGAATAGTCTGCAGAATTGAAGTGCCATTGTGTTGCTATTCGTCAGTTTGTGACCTGAAGTTGACATCTGTTCTCAAACGGCTATGTGTTTCAGGAAAACATGTTCTATTGTTTACACGGGTATGTACCTTCGATGCAGTATTTCGTGCAAGAGGAACAGCATGCCTTTCGTGTATTTAATGAAGAATTTAGCAGGGACATCGCATATGAATGATTTTATTTTCAAGTGGTATAAATGGCCTCTGTAGTGAATTCTTTTAAAAACGAGTTTGCATCATTGGGCTTTTGAAGCACCTGATAAATGCCAATCATTTTCACTTTATTGAATCCTGCAATGCAGGCTAAGATGGGGTAAAATTGACTCGAAGTGCTTTTAAAAAGTGATAAACCGTCGACATTGATATTAATATAAATTGTGTTGTTTTTAATATGGGATAAATCTACAGATTGTACGAGTTTTCGAATAGTGGATTTGAAACCAAAATGGTAATAATTTCCTGGTGCGACAGGTTTAATCTCTAAAGTTCTGAGAGGTTTTAAAAGGGTCCTGGCATCTGAGGGTAAATGGCTTGAAATTAATCCTTTTAAAATATGTAATAAATCGTTGATTGCTTGATGCGAAATATACGGTCTACTGTGCTATTGACGAAGATAAATCAGGACTATCAGTGGTGGTGTGAGAATTTTCAAATGCGGCGAAATTTTTCATTTCTTCCACATTCTCAAGGAAATCTATATTACTCTGAGCGATATTAAAAGAACATTGGGAATTAATGCCAGGTGAAATGGCATTTGTTGTACTGCTAGTGAGATCGGGAGATGGTGATTGGAAAACTGACTGTGAACTAGTACCGGACCGGTTGATGGTGAATGCGGGGAAGTAGCATCTGATGATGTTGTGGCTGTGATTTCCTGAAGGCACCTATATGCAGCTCTCTTGGCGCGAACATAATATGTGTTTGATTTTATTTTATAATGTTTGTTTGACTTTATTTTGCCGGTCATTATTGCGATAAAGAAGGAGAGAGAAAAAACTGATTGTAGTTTGGACAAGAGAATATAGTAATGAAAGAGGATAGATATAGAACTTACCTGTAAAATGTATACACTTATATACTTAAAGAAAACGCTAACTATGACACCTGTACAAGAATATTAAAAGGCACAACACTTTACTAAATAATATACTAAATAAACTAAAACAAATGTACTACAATAACTAAAATTGTCAAAATACTGCACTATGGTGCATTACTAAGTAAATGTCACTTTCAATATCAAGGAAAGTCCTTTGGTACCGTTTCCTTCGACGGTTCAGCGGTAACTGCCGTCAAGGGGTGCACACTCAGGGAACGGATGGAATGCCCTACGGGCGTACAATAATTAGCGGTGGGGGAACGCCACGCATGCACGCGATGGCGCCGCGACGTCGAACCACTCAACGCCAAGGTGGGAAACAAACCGACGCCAGCGCCAAGCCAAGCCAGGCCACCGGCGTCGCCGCGGAATCGATTGTCGACGCTGGTTGGCCTGGCCTCACTTGGCTAAGATAAACAGGCAGAGCCCAATACAGGGGGTTACCACTCCCATATGCGATTTTGAGACAGTGTTTCGACTGCCCCTAGGCGGTTCCAATTTTTTCGAACTAAAATTCAATATGACCGTCCATGAGCGGTTAATTTAAATTATAAAATTTAAATTTAAAGCTTCGGGCGTGTAGTACTGGCAGTACTGCACTTTTTAAAAAAAAAAAAATATTTGGAGAACGGAGCTAAAAACAACTACAATAAATATTCGTAAAAATTACTTTATTTCTCCTTTATTCTTTCGATTACATTGTATGCACCATGTGTTGATAAAAGTAATAGCAAATGTTTTTAACATTTTTCCTTTTAAATTGCAGTAATGCGTATCACATGTATATCTGTCCGTAAAGCTTATAATGGTATTCAATTCCGTTGACAACCCTAAACTTATTTCGTGCGAATGGCCCAATACAAAGCATGCTTAATAACTATGACGTTTTAGAGATTTCCTGAAGTAACAATCTGTATAGCTTAGGGTCAGGGTGCCGATAGTGGATCAGTCTTTTTATGGAGGGCTGTAACTTTATAATGGATTGAGCAAACAGGCTGAAATTTGGTATCAACATAGCCTAGTTATTGGATGTTTTTAAATACGTTATTATTTTGTAATGTCGAGCCATACAAAAAAGATATAAACGTTTTTTTAAAAAATGGGAAATGATCTACTATGGACTGCAGGTCGGGTACAGTGAATCATTCAAAAATCTACAGTGGCTCAACACAGTACACAGTGAATCATGATGTGAAAGACATAAAAAAATAAGGCACATATGATAGTGAAATCAGTCTTTTATTTAATTATTTAGTCTCTGTAAATATCATGATGTAAGGACATAAGGTGTGCTCGTGCGCAGCCTTCCAAATTAGCCAATAACGTGCCCTTCCCAAGATCGTCCATATTGGATTGTCAACCAATACGACAGTTGCATTCAAATCTGGTAACGTAGCAGTACACACTGTTGCGAGTCTCGTCACGATATGTTTTTGTTGTGGAATATAAGCGTATGAGGATATGTGTGGAGACAAAGTAATAAAGTTTCGTATGCGGACAATTTACTTGCTTTTAACACGTTTCCAACTGGAACCGGTTATTATAACAATATACATAAAATTTAAACACAATTAGGAACTGTTACTGTTAACTCTTTTGAACTCTTAGTACAACGCAGTACGACGACGATAGCCAGACTACTTATACGTTTACAACTTCTTGTTCTCTTTTCGTAACCACAGATCACGACAGACAGAGAGCGTCGCTCGGATGTCTCTTGACACACCCCTACAAAAGATGGCGCCAGTAGCTACTAATCAATTTGAGATTCGTTGAAACATTCATTCATTCCAACAGTTTTATTGTAGAATGAAGCGTCAGGCTTCCTGTTTATCTTTTAAAGTTGTCGTATCACTCTTTTTTTTCTCTATAATATGAGCGAATTCTTTTATAATATTTAAAAAGAGACGTTTTTCTACATCTGTATAATGCTTTTTCGCGCTCATCTTTATTTTATTCAATTTTATTACGTCTGTACAATAGGGATCGCGTGGTTGCAAAAATGACGCGCTACACAGAGTACGCGAGGAACCCCCTTGTGCCGGCACGGGAAAAGAAACACAAGATGTATTTTCAATATCATTCCTGATTGGGTAATTCCGCTCGGCTACACGGGAAAGTTTCCGACGTTTGCCGAACGCAATATAAGAATTGCTTAAGCATTTGCTTGACTAAGCACGGCTTAAGCACCATTTTCTTGACTAAGCAAATCTTAAGTTCGGACTATGAAAACATGACGTCTTAAGCTTAGCTTATTCGAATAAGGCCGACTTTGTCAAGAAATTCTTAGGCACATGCTTAAGCAACGACTCTGAATACCGCCCCTAGACTGAAACGGAACGGTTTTCTCTGCAGTCTATGCGCATAATGCGTGAATTGCAACACAGCCATTATAAACCCCATAATGTAACTAGGCGGCCATATTTTAACATGGCGGAAAGTGGGAAGGCGCAGTAGAAGACGAAAATGAGCTGCCGGTCGAGCACACCTTATGTCCTTACATCATGGTAAATATGGTGGATATTAACACAAACGAAAAAAATAAAAAATACGTTAAGGGGTTACACCACCTTGACGCTCGGAAAAATAGGTATAAAAATAAACTCTCTTTTTACGCTGCCATTCAGTATATAAAATGATCTTTATTTTACACATATATATATAGTAGTTTTATGAACAATTTACAATATTATAAGCCGATAAGTAGGACCCTCTTTTGAAAATCCTTGCTGATTGTGTGAGAATGACTGAATGTGAGTTGAGATGAGTCTTAGACAGGTTAGGTAATTGAACGTGCACAGTTTCTGTGAAAACACTCTGTCAATGATTTATTAAAACACCATGATGTACTTGTCAGTGGGTACAATGATAGTACTTATCACTGCGTTGCAGAGAGAGTTTGAAATGACTTTGAAATGTGTTACCGCGCGGATTGCCCACGTGGCGTCCACGCAATTGTATTAATTGCGGAACTGGTGAGTGTTCACAATGAGTTTTGAGTTATACATTGATTGATTACGAAAAGAAAACGTGCATAATAGGAATATTAAAGTCAATCGTTTACTCGCAATAACAAAAAGAATTAAATAGCTTCAGATATTATAATGTGTATGTAGCATATTTTCACATCTGATCGTATAACTGTTTTCCTCATGTTTGGAGGTGGGGATAACAGCGACGTTCTTTGTCCACTCATGTCCTCCATTTGTGGAGGTGGGGACATCAGCGACGTGCGTTCAGCCCCAGACTCCTCACTGCTCGAATACCTTTTCGGTAAAATTTTCCTTTTCGTTACCTCCACGTCCGATTGTAAGTCGCTGGTTTCCTCCGCTTTTCTTGCCTTTGCCCTCGCCGTGACATAATCATCTGGATGAACACATTAGTAATTAATGGGTATAATACCCACTGTTACTCATTTGGTGTTGCAGAACATTTGGGTAATTTGGGTAATGATACCACAGCTGCAGGTAAGGGAACTTACATTGCAAATAGTTTCTCCAGCATTATGAGAGAGAAGTTCGATCGTGTATGTATGTCCTGGAACTTCTCTCTCATAATGCTGGAGTAGTGTTGTATAAAGCTCGAGTCTTCGAAGCTTTAAACCTTAACCTTAAAGACTCAGGCTTTAAGGCTCACATCATATGAAGCTCGAGGTTCAAGCTTCAAGGCCCAAGCCTCGAAGCTGGAGGCTCATGTGTTTAATAGTAATGAAGTTAACTCCAAGTCCTTCATATTATATCTTTTTTTGCGCAACTACTATTGTAAAACATTAAACTTAAACACATAGAAAGATGCTTTTTAATGGTTCCACCAATTGGTTGGATCCGTGTTTTAATAATACAATAAAAGTACAAAACTATACAATAGTATTCTTTTGTAATTGTAGTCATTTGTAACAAAACTCTTTGATAAAATTATGATAAAACACAAAAACAACAACACAATCACTATAATATAAATTTCAGTATATTATCTGGTCTTCTTATAACTTTGATAGTGTTCCTGCTCACTACATTCTTGGTTTGAACGTTTCTCAACATAAAATTAATTGATCATTGTCCTACAACACCAGTATACCGACTGAGCTAACCGAGCAGATCATAAAAGCGATTTAACCGATTTTATTTCAATCGTCAAGGGAACCGAAGTACATAACGCTGGCGATATCGATAATTTTCATTTAGTTTCGTGTTGAGGAACGTTTAAAGCAAGAATATAGTGAACAGAAACATTATAAAAGTTATAAAAAGACTTCCAAAACTCGAGCTTTGTACATCACTTCACTATATACAATTTATACGACTCGAGCTTGGAGACTCGAGCTTTAAAGGCTCGAGCTCTCACGGCTACAAGGTTCGAGCCTTAAGGGTTCGAGTCTTTAGGGTTTGAACCGCGACTCGAGCTCTCGAAGCTCATTTTAACAACACTATATGTCCTGTTTTAATTTCAAATGTTGTAATTTCATTTGGGTTTGTATCTCCCTTAATTTTTCTGCTGCAGTAACACTAGTTTTAAAATGAGTGATTATAGAACAGCAAGCTTTTAATGTACTAACAATATCTGGAATAGTACTTATTAGGTCATTGACTACTAAATTTAACAGTGTGCTGTACATGGCAAATGTAAGTAACCCATAAAGGAATGGAAGGTTGAGCTCGGTTCCTTATTGATATACACAATTGTTCAGAAGCAGTAAGTATTTATTTCTGTGTCTTGCGACGGACAAGACGTTGGCCCTTGTCGAGACGTGTACTAAGACTGGCAAAAAACTTTGATACGTTATTTACATAATTTTTTATTTAAATAATGTCCATCTCTGGCGGTCAGTATAGAAGCGAAAGAGTGCGTGCTGAGGAGAGATACAATGTACTGACAAGAAAAAAATGTGTAGAATATATACGAGAAAATAAAAGTATATAAGTGAGAAGATACTGAAGAACTTGAGCGACGGTAAGAAGAAAATGAAAAGGCGTGTTATAAGACTTATAATTCCACATACGTCAGAATAGATTTGGGTTTGGCCTAAAAAATTCAGAGTTTTATTGGTTGGAACATTGATTCTGTCTCGATAGCTTCATCTCGTATTGGTCTACGCATAGCTTCGTAACGGACACAACTATCACGTTATGAATAAACAACAGCCTTCGGGGGCCACGCAACTCCAACTGACAAATCCACGATCGTCAGGTGGTGGTGGTTGATTTCTCCTCGATCGCTGCTCGCGAAAACAAACTCACCGGCCAATATATCTGGCCCCGACCTTAGAAAACCTCCTAATTGGTTGACCCGCTGCCGGTGTCAACCAATCGGTACTTTTCAGGTCCAAAATCGCGCCACCTATTTCGCGCGTCTTCGACGCGCTTTACCGTAATGGGGGTGAGATTTGGCGGGAGAAAATTCTTCTGGCAATGCAGCGGAGTTTCTGATGTTTATTTATTATAAAGCGTATTACATAATAAAGTTCTAAATATGGTTATTACAATGTTACGTCGTAATGAGTACATCTCTCCGTGTCCTCGGAGAGCCCGCTCTGACAAAGGGGGGGTGGGGGGGCACCCGGCAGGCCTTATACTATAAGGCGCGTCTTCATTGGTAGAAGAAAGGAAAACGCCATACGGCTAATTTCCAACAGTTTCCCCAAGGCCCCGAGGCGCGCGACGTGGCCGGTAGCAGCCCGCCCGGCCTCGCATCGTGGACCCTACGGAAACTCGAGGTTTATGATACCCGTGTAACGGTTTCGAGCGTGGCGTAACGCTCCTTACAGGATTTCGGGATTGGTTCGAGTGGCGTGCGATAAAGAATTAAAATTCAAGAACAAGAATTTAACTTAAATAGTGTTTATTCAAGAAAACACTTTCAAATGATACATAAAATGTAACTTAACGCCCTAATACTAAAGAAATTAAAGAAATTAATTAGGTTGCGACTCTAGGTCGTTACAAAAGAAATGCCCGTTTAAACGATCGATTTAGAATAATATAAATTAAATAATTAATAGTGACATTTAGTCGAATGAAAGGAATTGGTTTATAGATTAGGACTCTCGGTCGATATAGGAATTAGTTTATAGATTAGAACTCTCGGTCGATATAGGAATTAGTTTACAATCTAGGAATTAGCTTATAGATCTAGGAAATTGAACATGTTAAGTTAAGAATCTTTTGAGTTGTTTTCCGTTTCATCAGGAGCAGGTTTTGCCACCTGGAATAATCTCTTTCCCTCGTCGCTCAGGAGTAATATTACTAACCTGAGAATTATAAATCATAAATCTAGCTTGACAACTAAGGGGCCTGCGAGGCGGCTTCCAAGGCAGATACGTCGTTAGACCAGGCGATTATAGCCTTGGTCAAAACGATCGACAATACCAAGGGGCCTACGAGGCGGCTTCCAAAGTTGAAGCCTAACCTTAGGTTGGAATCAGCAATTTGCTTTAAATGATTCTTAGCAGCGTCTCGGCTAGACATAAAAATATGAATGAATCTCTCTGGGCTCTCTTGCCCGTATTTATACACATTCTGGATACTGGGAGCGCACCAATGGGAACGGAGTTCGACTATTACGCCTCAATTATTCTCGTCTCGCTCGATCCGTTGTCTAGTCGGTCTACTAAGCGACTGGTTAATGCGCAGGCGCACGCATGGAACGCTCGGTTCCCTCTCTCATTTGTCATGCACGAATCACAAGTACTGCTTCTAATCCTTGCTCTTGTCGATCCCCTGATCGACTGAGGATCGCGCATGCGTTTGATTCTCCCACTCCTTTACACTCAATTCTCTCTTTCGTCATACTCGCGTCTCGCGGTATCCTGAACTAATATTAATACTAATGCTAAACACTCTTATAAAAGTAAGAATAATAGGAATATAAATAAGAATATAAGTATTTAAATGATTATTAATTAAGTTTATTAATGAAAAAAAAGAAAGGGCAGTTTTGGGGTTTGTTACACCCGCAATAACTATTGAGGCCGTAAACGAAAGTCTCGAAGGAAAACATGCTTTGTTCAAAATTCAATCACGAAAGGAACGGAAAGCGGCTTACTCAAAAATAGTTTTGCTGGCGCGCGTGTCATAAACCATGCCAAATCATTCTAATATAATTAGTAGTTTGAATTACCACTGACATAACATGTTCTAATTCAATACTCTTTGCACACAAATTTTGTTGATGTATAGTACAATGTATTGCGTCAATTGCTTGAGGAACTGCTAAATTTTCTAATTTGCTTCGGAGGCGGCCAATGAAACCTGTATTCCTGCCAGTCATGGCTGGAGCACCATCAGTGGAGACAGGTACCAGCTTCGTCCAATTTAAATTCAAATTATCGACCGCCTGCTCCACACACGACATGATGTCTTCCCCTGTTGTGGTGTCTTTCAAGGGGCAAAAATCTAGCAGTTCCTCCGTTGCTATTATATTTTCATTAACCCCCCGAATAAATATCGCGACCTGCGGAGTCCCCGAAATGTCCGTGGATTCATCCACGGCTAGGCTGAATGCAATGAAAGTATGGCCTAAATCCCGTAACTGGCGCGTCACATCTTCAGCCATCTCCTGAATCCGGCACGTGACTGTATTCCGCCCAAGACTGATGGTTTCGAATTTCTTGTGCTGCTGTGGATCTTCTGCACAAACCAGCAGGCACTCCTTCACGAACTCTCCATCTGTGTATGGTCGTGATGCTTTTGCTAATTTTAGCGCAATTTTGAAGCTGCGCGTTACAGCTTCACGGCTCGTACTACTATTTTCCTATGTTGAAAACAATGATTTACTATCGGCAGTCAATGTTAAAAAAGAATTAAAAGTTAAAAGAAGAATTGATAATGAAAGAAAATTCTTGGAACAAGGCAGGACATGGGTTATTCCACGTCAAGGTGCTATAACCGTTTGCAAGTGTCAAAAATCGGATTTAATCTAACTTTACTTTTGATTTCTCACCATTTCTTTATTTTCTAAAATTTGCAAAATCAGCCCCGTAGGACGATAACTATTAACATATTTTATAAGAAAATTGTACTGTTTTTTATTTCAGACACGACATACAGCTTTTTTCAGGGCCACCGTTTAGCCGTCTGAAATCGAGAGACTTTCAGATATGTATCCATAACTTCCAAAAAACAATAGTTTTTTAACTGAAACTTTTTTTTTAAGTAGTTCATACTACTATGTAAAGATCGTAAAAAACTGGAAATCTTCGTCAAGCCGTTGTCTTGTAAAAAAATACACAAAATGTACACATTTTCCGAGGGTTCAAACGGGTATACCCCTTTAAATTGACCACTTTTTTCTTTGATATCAGGAAAATGAACCGACACTTCATTCACAGTTGCGCGCTCGGTTTTGATCCGGTCCCAGAACATCAGTAGGTCATACGCGCAGTCCATTTTCATAATAAGAACCCCCCCCCCCCCCAATAAACGATAGTTTTCACGTAAGAAATGGTCGATCTGACATGGAATAATCCGTAAGATGAAAAATGACTTACCTCGTCCAATGAATCTCTCTCACATTGTCTCAAGCTTTCTTTCAATGAATGAATTTTCTGTTTCCGCCGTCGACCCGTCAAATTTTTATAGTCCTTGGCGTGACGATTATCGTAATGTCTTTTGACACTAGATTATCTAATGCAACTAAATTTTGTGCAACACACAAGGCATATAGCGGCACCTCTATGTTCCGTAACGAAGAACAGTTCCTTCCATATGGTCTTTATGGGCTTCACAATCCTTGGACTCCCACTTGCTGATGTTGAAGCCATTTTTTTTAAAACGTAACTTTGCACAACACTATATATTTTGTGTAATCGTAATGATAGCACTTGATAGCGAAGCGATGGGGTACACTGGTACAATATACTATGAAGGATGACTTCGCGTTGTATGTATACGTGTTAAAAGATTTCCTTCAACGTCTTGACACTTGAGGAGCTTTTTCCAAAGTTACGTCCGTCAATCTTTTCCAGAATGTCTCTGAATTTTGGAGTAGGGATGAAAGCTCATTGGATGAACACATGTTTCTTAAAAACTACGTACCTGGTACCTCTTTGCCTTCTTCGGGGTGGAAGGGAATGGTCAATAAACTGTCGGTGTTGGAATTAGATTACCGAAAATTAAGGAATTTTTGGGAATTTATTTTAAAGAAAATATTTATTAAATCGCATTCGGAGCTATGCGGTTTTAATGCTTGTTGATTAAACTATGTAAAAATATTTTTTTTAGTTTTAAAAAAATTGTATTTAGCAGAAGTAGAACGGCATATGTACAGTGTCTCGGCGTCGAACGTCTGAATTGGCGGGTGTTTTTGTTCCTTTTGTTCTCGTCTGAAATAAAAATACAGAAATAATTCTTACTCTTTGTGAACACAGTTTGTCGATGGAGCTTGAAAAGTTAAAAAGTTGAAAATTGACAAAATGGCGGCACTTTGAAAATAAAACGCGATTTTTCGCTGGAAAATTCATTTTTGTTCATGCAATAAAAATGCTTTAAATCAATTAATTTATTTATGTTATAGGTTCATCGACTAGTACGTGTAATAAACTATATGTGTGTAAAATTGCAACCCGATTAGTCAAGTAGTTTTTGAGTTATTTAACCCGCCAATCGTAAGAAAGTAGTTTCGAGAAAAACATGTTTAAAGTTTTCGGTACAGAAAAGTAGAAATGGAAGTGATTTTTGGATACTTGCAGCTGTTTTCTGTTAGTCTGCTATTCCAGGTCCGTATAATATTCCTTCCGCTTCCTCGAACAACTCGTTTTGCTCGTTTCCATTATATTCAAAATAGCAGCATAACCTTCATTAAATATGCCAGCGGCTATACAGGGTGTCCCAAAAATGTCGGAGTTCCTTGAAGGGGGTGATTCAGGGGGTGATTGCAAACAACTTTTTCCTTTGCGAAAATTCTCTCCGAGGTTTCGTTAACGAGATAATAACCAAAAGCACCGACCAATCAGAGCGCGCGCCTTCCGCCCGAGCTCCCGCGGTAGCGTTGGCTACGCGGTAGGCGGCCGCGCTTGTACTACGGACGTACGAACAAGCAAGTCGACATGCATCGAAGGAAATAATAATTATTTGAAGCGAGAGGACAAGAAATGCGTACATTTCGTTTTCAAATAACGCATAAACGAAAAGGTAATGTAGCAGAAAATGTACGACATGTGATCGTAATTCGTTATTGAGGTAAAAATCCGTAGTTTAATAACGGCCAACCCAACTGAATTTAAACAATAATATTAGGTGTATGAATAAATTCTTTCCGACTGGATTTACATAATCAGTACAAAGCTACTGAATTTCTATCGCGGCGGTATTTGTCATATTTTTTAAATCGAACTGTTATTGTACCCTAAAATCGGAAAGAATTTATTTCTACACCTAATAATCACCAATAAATTAAATAAAACTCACCCATTCGGACATTCCTTTCCTTATTTTTCGGAAACCTTTTTTGTGTCACTGGGTCACTGTACCGATCCTGGTCATCGGTGGACGAAAAGATTTATGGTAGGGTAGCGCCCAGTGCTCAGCTGATCGCAGGTATTCGCAGGACACCACCCGAAGGTAAGGGTCGCAACGTCAAGTGCGTCCGGGTTAATGTACCGAATATTCACTTCACTGCACTGATACTAACACTGATCACTTAATTTATTTTCTACGGAACGTGTTGTTCCTACGTTATAAAAATTGGTGGCCCCGAAAGGGGCCGATTACTGTTAATTGAACAGTTGCTCAATATGGGCACCCTCAGCGTCTATGCACGCCTCCGCACGTACAACCAGCTGCCTTTGGACTGCACGTAACGTTTCTGGCGTGATGTTTGCCACCGCAGCATGAATCCGCACGACTAGGTCTTCCAGTGAATCCACTGGGTGACGGTACACCTCATCCTGAAATGATTGTTGTACAACAAATACAAAACGTAAGTAAAAAAAGAATACCTATAAAAAATTAAGAGCACTAATCAAATTACCTTCAGGTAGCCCCAGAAGTAAAAATCCAGCGGGGTCATATCCGGTGACCGTGGGGGCCACGCAACAGGACCGCCGCGGCCGATCCACCTGTCCTGGAAGGTTTCGTTAAGGTAGTCGCGGGAAATTGTGGCGTAGTGAGGTCCAGCCCCGTCTTGCTGATAGACCATGTTCTGTCGGACCTCATCTGGAATATGGGCCATAAGACCCGGCAGAACATGCTCTAAAAAGACTTTATACGCTGGACCGTCCATCCTGTCTGGTAGCATGTACGGCCCAACGATAAAATCGCCACAAATGCCCGCCCATACATTAATTTGCCAACGGACTTGTGCTGCGCGTGTCCGAAGCGCTAGCGGATTCTCGTCGCTCCACACATGCCGATTGCGGGAATTGAAGCAGCCTTCCCGCTTGAAGATTGCTTCGTCCGTCCACAATATGTATTTGCAGAACGACGGATTCCGCTGCACTTCTCCCAACAGCCACACTGAATATTCAACCCGCTGGTCGGCATCCCCGGGGTGCAAATGTTGCACCCGTATAAAGCGGTACGGGTGCAACATGTTCTCCCTCAGAGTTCGGTGCACCGTCATTCTGCTGGCACTAGAAGAAAATGCAGAAACATCCATTATTAGATAACATTTGTTTCCCTTAATTAATAATTGTTGCAGTTATCTTGTACTGTGACTTACTCTAGGCGGCGGCTCAAGTCGCGCACGCTGACGGTGGGGTCCTCGTCGATGGCGTGCAGGATGTTTTCTTCCACCGCAACGTTCCGCGCGGCTCGGGGTCTACCCACGTCGCTGCCTCGCGGCATCATCGACCCCGTCGAATATAATCGGGACGCCAAACGTCTGATCGTTCCCTCGCTCGGGGTTTCGATGCGCGGGTACTCCACTGCCAACGCTCGCACGGTAGCACTCGCGTTCCCGTCGTTCCGCGCGTACACCCAGAACATAGCGTAATACTCTTCGGCGGAGTACATTTCTGGGCCGAGATTACTAGCTGACTGACAGGATTTTTTCCCAAGTAACTTCCTCTACCCCCAAGTAGTTTCTCTCATTCCATTATGAGTTTACTCCCACCAGGACAAGAGGCTTTAGGTAAAAAGAAGCCAGCACATTTTCGGAACACACGTGTTTTGCAGAAGTGCAACGAAAACTTTCACAAAAGCCCGCGCTCCGTCCTTCCACTGACAATGTACCCATTGCTTCGAGATAGAAAACAGACACCACGTGTATCGGTTCGAAAGGGTCCGAAGGGAAGAGACGCAGAAAGTCTTCGAGTTGCTATAAAGAAGAAAATGCATACCATTCCTGTTTCCCCTTTCTGACACCCTGAGTTCACGTCTGCTACGAGGCGGAACCAATTAAGTCATAAATTATCCGAAACTGTAGGAAACCGTTTTCTACCGCCGACTTGCGGGACAATACGGTCATAAACCGCGACCCTGCCGAAATGCTCTGGCTGATGAGCCTGATTAATTTTGGAGAACTAGAAATTACAGAGTATTATCCAGCATCAATACGTCTCGCGGGGAGACACAGGAAAAGAAGGGTAGTCCGCTGACTGCGCGTAGTCCCGCCTGCTTCGTCCTACCCTCAAATTAAAGACGGATCTCTTATCTCTCGAGTATAAACACGCGCTCGAATTTCAAAACAAAAGCACGCGTCGACGTATTCGGTGCGAGAGACTGTGGGCTTGAAGTCCCATTGGCCGCAAACTAACCAATCGGGCCTGCTTATCTCTCGTGTCTAAACACGCGCTCGGATTTCAAAACAGAAGCACGCGTCGACGTATTCGGTGCGAGAGACTGTGGGCTTGAGGTCCGATTGGCCCTGCATCCCTCGCAAATGGCCACTGTCCTGAAGAGGCCCTCTTCACAGCAATATCTCCTCCCCAAGGCCCACCTTCTCTCGCACCGAATACGTCGACGCGTGCTTTTGTTTTGAAATTCGAGCGCGTGTTTAGAGACGAGAGATAAGCAGCCCCGATTGGCTAGTTTGGGACCAATCGAACCTCAAGCCCACCTTCTCTCGCACGGAATACGTCAATGACATCGAAAAGTCCTGCGCCCCGTCTCAGGTAAAGCAACCGCGCGCGATTACAGTCACCTGACCGTACCGCTACAACCCCATATTTCTTCAGTGAGGTCAAATAACAGGTCGACAGAAGAATTGCAGGAGAATTTTGCTAACCCACTCTTGGCCAATGACACTGCTTTTATAATAATCAGATGTGTAAGTTCCAGCTTGTCCTTATCTTGATTATTTGTTGAAAAAGTGTCATTGCTCAATGGAAACCACGAGAAGGTGGCCGTGGCGCACTGTTCTTGACCGTCGACTCAAGGAACAATACGGTCATAAACCGCGACCTTCTTTAGACTACGTTGACGATCAACGCAGTTAGTTTTTACGATTGATCAGAAGTAATACGAAACGTGGGAAGTCTGGCAATCGAACGAATTAAAGTACATGGCCGATCATTGGCATTTTGTGTATGCCCGCATAAGCATCTTTCTAATAGGTCGTGATTAGAAAGGCTTTGGTAAATGGGGAAAATATTTTCCTCGACATCTGAATGAAGCGGAGGCGGGTGCTTGAAATTTAGACCTGAGGCCTGAGCGGCACGATACCCGCACCAGCTGTCTGCACCTACCGGGCAATTATCGTGCCTTGGATTTTCATCCGTGGAACATAAATGAAAATAAGTTGCCATTATGGCTTTCTCCATTTCATCAGCGGGTTCAATATTCCTCCTGATTGCTAATCCGTAGTATTTCGTTAGCTTTTTTGTCAGGGTGTCATCCTGTCCGATGCCCGCTTCAGCCACGATTGTATCTTGTTCTCTATTTCTTTTTTATTCTCGTGACATCAGGGATCGGTGGACTCGGGCTGTCCCTAGACACCTACAGGAGCGGTGGTAATGTGTGCGTGAAACCGCTGGCGTCAATTCGCTGGTGTCTAGGGACAGCCCGAGTCCACCGATCCTTGCCTGACATACGTGTATAATATTAAAATGTTCTGTATAAAATGTCCAGTGGACCTGCCTCGGCAATATAGAGCGTAGATGGGAAGTTCCCACATCTTTTTCAAGGTTTATTACACTCTTATTATATTGCCGGGGCAGGTCCACTGGACATTTTATACACGTATGTCATGTAACGTAAATTACGTTGCTTTCTAGTGATTTACCCATCACTGTTCGTCAGTGCTTTAATCAGGGGTACCTCAAGTGGAAACAAACAGGGGCGAGTTATGACTTATGACGTAGTGCGTATTTGGTTGCGTGAGTGCGCCTGGCGTCTTCGAGTACATTTGCCAAGGCAGACTTGTCATACATTTTCTAGTGCTAGCACGTGCAAAGATGACATCGGATTTGTGTGGAAAGTTTCTACTGCATTGAATTCGGTACCCAAGAATTAGAGTAGTATTAGGAATTACACAAGTACTGTTTCAAGTACAAAGACTTGCAAACATAACCCCCAAGCGTTGTCGAAACTGTTTACGATATAGAACCCCTCTAAGGACAAGGTAATTGGCCGTAAAAATTATGGCAGTCCGAAATCTTTAGACCTTGCTATGCAGGCGTATTCATAAAGCGAGAACCTGTGGGGTTGCGTCGAAGGAACGGCCTACTTAGTACGAAAGCGAACATAATAATTCTCGAGGTAAGGAAGCAGAATTGTGGACGCATCCAACATGTATCTACTGTAAATAAAGCGTAAGAAAAATGTGAAAAATGTATTGTTACTAATCCACAAGGGCAGAGGGACTTTTACCAACAGAATCGGTGAAATAACAGGATTCTTTACACAAACGCCTAGGACAGAAGATAACTTCAACAGAAAAATAATATGATTGAACCGAGCAAAGTAGCGGGAAGGGAATTAGAAGATTGTATTAGGTAATCGTAATTTTTATGTAGCATATTTACACACCTGATCGTATAATTAGTTTCCTCATTTTTGGAGGTGGGGGTAACAGCGACGTTGGTGGAGGTGAGGACATCAGCGCTGTGTCGTTCGGCCCTGACTCCTCACTGCTTGAATATCTTGCCGGTTTACGCTTTCTTCTTGCAGCATCCACGTCCGACTGTAGGTCGCTTGTTTCTTCTGCTTTTCTGGCCTTTGCCCTCGCCGTGGCATAATTATCTGGATGAACACATTAGTAATTAATGGGTATATTAATTAGTCACTAATTAGTACTATAATTAATAAGTAAATATAATAATAAGTTCAACGTACAACAGATTCCACCAGGAAAGACAGATACAGCGAGCTTCTCCCAAGATTCTTCACGCAGCTCGCAATTTTTTATTGCCACTGCTGTGCGGCTTGGTTTGTAAGGTGGCCAATAACAAATACCTCCTTTCACCACCCAATCCGAGGCTACCTCGGACACAGATTCATCGCCAGAAAATTCGACGATACGCCAACCCGTATGAGCAGCCATTTCTAATCCTGTATACACAAGTATTCGTGAAAAAAAACATGTTTAGAAATTTGCTAGCGTGTATTTTTAGCTTGAAAGGTATAGCGAAATTGAGACCAGAAAAAATCGAAATTTGAATCATTAATATTATCGTCATAAAGACGGTACAGACATTGAATGAGCATATTCTAAGTTCACACATTTATATGCTATTTCTGCGACATTAAAAAGTTGAGAAGGACCCTAATTGCATTCTTCTGAAAGAGAATTTCCTAATTTTGAAGAATTATACGGGGATATACCTATAGATTTACTAAGCCCTTGCCCGATGTCCATAATGCCGCAGAATAAATTTATCCCGTCTCTACCGACGCCTAAAGGTCGCATAGCGAAAACTATTCGTCGATTGATTTCATATCCGTTATGTATGAATGGCCCCGATGAAATTAGGCGACGGCTGCAGTGGCACAAAACAACAACTTTAAATCCGAGGCCCCGAATTTTTTCTTCTTCGAATTTCACACCTTTTTTACAAACTTTGCAAATAACTATATCTGACAGCGCACCAAAAAAGCTTACAAATTCTATTATTCGATAAGAAAACTTAGAAGCACATGTAATATCGGAAGTACTCGCGGTCGATAATTTCCGAGTGGACGCACTTTCTCCTACAGGTTCATCTTCTTTTCCAAGATACTGATTCCCGTGAAACTTTCACTTTGGAGGCTTCGATGCACGAGTATTGTCATCTTTGCTTCTTTTTGGATAGGACATTTTGATGTACAAGTCTGTTGTTATGAGATGAAGAACTGAAGTGGAAGCCCTCGGGTTCACTAATTGCACTTTTATTTTAAACAATTAACTTTAATAATAAAATACACTTAATTAATCAGGAAACGACAAGAGTATCCTCGAATACTCTGCTGCGCGTAAATAGCTTAGTTATAATGACTGCTCGCTAAATGTCACGGTTTGGAACTGACGGGTCTTGTTTTTGGGGTCCTATTATATGTACCAATTTTTGGTGGTGGGGTACAGGGTGATGCATCCATGGTGGCGCATCCATGGTGGTAATATGTAATATTATCCAAAAAGCCATAGAACAGGGGAAACAAACAGAGGAAACTCTAATAGAGAGATAGCATCATTAGACCTTACTTCTTCAATAAGGTTGCGTAATAGTCTTGTATTTTAGGTGTTTCATACCTAAGATTTACGCTAGGTTGTTTAATCATGTGCAACGTCTCTAATAGAATCCTCTGATTCAATTTTGTCTCTCTATCAACAACTTTGACACTGTCGAAGTCAAATCTGTGATCAAATTCGATCGAATGTTTTGTTAAGGCAGTGTGTTGGAGGGGGGGGGGGGGGGTAAAAAATGTTTCTTTTGTGTTCGTAAATACGTCTTTCTAAAAGTCTGGATGTTTGCCCGATGTAGATCTGATTACAACCCATACACGGAATAGAGTAAACAATATTAGAATTTTTAGAAACCGGTATTTTGTCCTTAATAGGAGGAAACAACTGTTTAGTGTATATTGGCAGTTTGAAGATGGTGTGTATTCCAGCTTTACTAAAAATTCTTCTTATATCGTTTGAGATGTTATTAATAAAAGGTACGACCACAATATTTCTCCAACTAATCGGTCCAATTTTTTTGTTTCTCTCTTCTCTACGTTTTTCTACAAGTAGTGGATGATAAATCTCTACTACACGTTCCCGAACATAATAAGGGTTAAACATAATAATACTGATCAGGCGCAAATACCGCAGTAATATATAAGTTCTATCCTAAATGTGGCAAATAGTATCTAGTCTTATTGCCGCTTGGGTATAGTTGCACAATTGCTGTTGCTTCTCGTACATCCCTCACAATCATGGCTTGGGAGAAGCGTTTCCTCCACTCATCTTCCTTCGGACGGCATTGCTTATACTGCGGGCATCCATCTAAGGAGATGCTTCAAAGTATCCAGCCTTTCCATTTGCGCGATTATTCTACGAACAATTAAATAAAGACATGTGTAAAGACGAATATATACACTTATATAAAGACTCCCTGTAATGTGTTACTTACATTTGTAGGAATAGGTGTAGTAATTCTTACGTGTTCCAGAGCCCCGGAAAAAGAGAGTGTCACAGGGCGTCGGGGATCGAACCAGAGCCGCCCGCGTGCTGACCAATCGCGTTTGTCACCACGGCTACGCCAACTCTCCTTGGTTTCTTACAAGGGAACATCCCGAACCCGGAAATTCAAAAAATTCTGAAACGAAGGCTGCCATGACGGGCTAGCGTCTTCGCGGTCAGGGGGGCTCGAGCGCTACGCACGTCGTATTTAAGTATGTGTTAGTGCCGCGTCTGGCGAGCCGACCGTCACTTGGATATGGGTCATTCCAGGTTATTTCGTTGACTTTCGTACCTATGTGCCAGGCTTGTTTATGATATTTCTAGTTTCAGAATTGTTTGAAAAGTCCAGGTCACTAAAACTGACAACTTATACCGGTTTTTCGCGGGCTGCTTCCACAGATCAATTTTTTGTCTTCGAACCAATTAAATGCATAGACTTTGATCTTTTTTATTTTAATCGCAATGGGCAATCCTCCTGATTGAATTGGTTTGGTACTTCGAAAGTAATTTTTATTATTAAAATAGAAAACCTTCTCAACTGCAATTTCTCGTTAATTGGACGTATTGTTGTTTTATGACTTTTATGTGATATTTAAGAACCCCTCAGGTAGAAATAGGTCAAATTTGTTACTACAGATATGTGAAATTTCACAATAAGTACCTCATCATAAGGGCTTTTAACGCACAATTGATAAACTTTAACAAATCAAACTTTCGACTCAAATATAAGGAGCTAGCTAATTAGTGAAAAGTATCTTCGCAGATAGGTTGAAAATCAACACAAAGCTATTGTAGTTTTTAGTCAAAAGGAAAAACTATTCGTTGAAATTAAAATAAAAAAGGAATGAAATCAATATATTTAATAGTGTTGAAGATAAAAATTAATCTGTGGACGCAGTTTTCCTAGAAACCGGTAGGAGTTGTCAACCTTGAGGGCCAGTGTATTTCGAACAATTCTGGAACAAAAAAAATATTTAAAAATATAATAAAATTAATTATAAAGATAAATGAAGACTAGAATGTGACTAGATAAACGAAATACGTTCACTTGTTCGGATAAATGTAAACGTTGAACATAAACGTTAGCTCATCCGAAAAGCTCATAGGATTTTTCAAAGTGATATTCACCATAACATAGTTCTGTCTGTGACTTATTTTAACTCTAATCAATAAAATACCAATATAGGTACTGCAGTATAAATACTATTTTTATAAAAAGACTTATTATTAAAATTGAAGCATGACGAAACTATGAATTTTTCGGAACAGAAAGATCAATTATCGATACATCGACCAAAAAAATAAAAAAAAGATCAATTATCGATTAAACAAATAAAAAAAGAATAATTATTCATACATTGATTAAAAAGGAACAAAAATATCAATATTATCGACACATCGATTTAAAAAAAAGTAGAAAAAGATCAATATTATCGCCACATCGATTAAAAAAGAAAAAAGTGTTCAAAACGTTTTGCTTTTAATAATATAGTTCAAAGCAAACGAAACAAAATAAGAAAATGAACGATCTTCCTTTATGCAAAAACAGAATTCGATAATCCGATGATAGTACTGGACCTGACACCAAGATTAGTTACGATAAATAATCGAAGTTCTACTGTCATTAGAAAATATGGATCACTCCTTTTCCGTGTCAATGAGATATTGTACATCCACATCTATTTCCGAAATAGCAACACGTAACGCGCTTGAAAGAGAAATATCGGTAAGGGAATTTCGAGCATCTGTTTTAATATTTGCCATTGTGGAAAAAGCAGTTTCACATACGTAAGTAGATCCGAACATGGAACAAAATTTTAGGCCAAAATTATGTAACATCGGATACTTTTGAATAGGCAACAACTTAAAAAAGTCTTCGCCTGTCTCCTTCCTTGACTTCAAAAACGGATCAGTTTGTAACGTGCACAATTCTATTTGTAACGTTACATCCTGATCCGTTACCTCTGCTGTCAAGGGACTTGCACACAAATGTATACTTTTACTTAAATTATCAAAATCACTAAATCGCGTATTAAATTCATGCATGATTTGAAGAACATCTTTGCGAAAAACAGAAAATTTACTATTGGGATGTTCTTCCCGAATTTTTAAACAATAAGGAAAATGAGACAGCGTTTCTCCCTGTAGTTGTGCTGCAAATACTTCCAATTGTTTTCGGAAACTACTTATATTTCCGAACAATTGAACAATATTTCGTTTCTTGCCCTGCAAACTTACATTTAAGCGTTGCAGGTGTGAAGCTATATCTGTTAAGAACGCCAATGCAGACAGAAATTCGGGGCTCTGCAACTCTTGTCGTATATCTGGCGTAACCGATGGTACTTCCTTACGAACGAACTCTTCTAATAATTTCCGGAGCGCGAAAAAACGTTGCAGGCATTTCGCAGCACTTAGCCAACGAACTTCTGTATATAAAAGTAAATCATCTAAATCTGCATTATATTCTTTCAGAAATGCTTGCAGCTTACGGTGAGTAAGCGAGCGGTTTCCTCCTCTAACAAGATTTGTAACTTTAGTTACAAGCTTCATTGTTTTTGAAAGTTTTAAAATTTTGGCGCATAATACCTCCTGGTGTATTATGCAATGAAACGTATAACAATTTATAGAATTTTGTTTCAGGAGTCCAAATAAACAGTTTATTGTCCCAGTCATTGACGGTGCTCCATCGGTTACTATAGACGTGCATCTGTCAAAAGTTGTAACTTTTGATACTTCCGCGCGGAAAGCGGTAAATATATCCACCCCCTTCGTGGTGTTATGCAATGGTACGAGTGCAAGTAACTCTTCATTAATAGAAAAGTCACTTTGCACCGTACGAATAAAAATAGCCAATTGGCTAATATCAGCTATATCCGTACTTTCATTCAAACACAGTGAAAAGTAAACACAGTTTTGGATCCAAGTACGTAATTTCTCTACTAAAAAATGTTCAATATCTACAATCCGTCTGGAGACAGTTTGACGGGACAGAGGAACGGTTTGAAATTGTTTGGCCAAAACATCATTCTTAAAAGCGTGTGCCATGGCAATTGCACACTCTTTTATGAATACACTGTTACATGGGCCCTTCAGGTCCATTCCGTGCTTACTGTCCCCGCGTCGCCTTCTATTTCGTCATCAGCGATTCAGCGGAATCGCAACACGCGGGTTAGTAGGTCGGCGAACGCGGAATCCGTTGGCGTGGGCACAACGTGACCACCGATGGTCCGGGCCCTAGATTCCAGAGCATGGAGCAATGGAAATTGCGAAGGACAAAAGACTGACGGGACGATTTCCCCCGTCCTCGAGATAGGGAGTGCGAGGCTTGGACCTCGATCGCGGGACCTCGGAGATTCATTCAATTTCGGGAGCTAGACATAGGAAGTAATGACGAGCCAGCGGGCCGTCTAGAAATCGCGACCTCACCTCCACGTATTTTACCGCGAAGCAGGCCTGGCCGATCAGGTTCAGCCTAAGGGTAACTCCATCCGACGCACCGAGAACGGCATAGCCGGGAGAGCCCTTACGCGCCGATTCGGACCGCCAAATACCGCGAGGACGAGTGCTGGAACGAGCGAGTCAGCGAAACGACGGTTCCCGCGTTCACCTACTTCCGTGTGCTACCATAGAGCACAGCGAGCGACCACGACCTACGCTCGGTCAACCGACACCTCGAGCGTGCGAAATAACCGACGGCAAGCGTGTCGTGCGATATTAGAGCGAACAGCGAACGACAGCTGAGACGAAGGCCGTCTTTAGGTATGTCAATTCGATACTATCTTATGTAACAATATATATGGCATTATTGGTTTCCTTTTAAACCCACTGTACATATATATTCAATCCCTTATTATCCTCCCTTTCCTTGGTAAGTATAGTCAAGGTGTGCTTCAGCACTTTAACAACAGCAAGAACCCAGTAGATCATTCTAACCGCTCAGGGTGATCTACGGAAAAGTCCCTTCAGGACGTAACAACACCATCGCTAAAACTTTTTTTCGCGCGCCCAATTTGTAAAGTAACTGCGTATGATGCGGCAAGGCTTTGCCTATTGCTATCATCACACACCGAGGTTACTTGCTGCAGGAGGATTATGCTCGCTTACAGTTTCTTTTTTTCTACGATATTCCGTAAGTAACGCACGTCTTTCATCTGGTGAAAAGTTCTGATATCTTTCCTTATGCAAGGATGTATAATGCCGCGAAAGATGAAATGGGCTAAATCCACAACGCAATATTTTACCGCAGATGATACATTCTGCGGTATTTTCTGAAGTCCGAATCAATAAAAATTTAATTTCTTTCTCTGCATCCGAGCAGAAATAATCTACAATTGACGTGGTTGCTTTCGGCATCGTACTTAAAATTACAATTCAACTTACTACTGGAAATGATTGAAGGAAAAGGAATAAGGAGATTTGAAATGTGCAATAGAAGAATAAGCAGAAATAGAATAGTGAAAGTTAAAGTTGAAGTTAAAGTTAGAGAAAAGAGAAAAATATAAAAATTTAAATGCAGTGCTTGCGTGATACAATATTTCGGGCCTTCGCGAAATCGCGCTCGTCTCGTGGTTTTTAACTGAATGAGATTGCTTTGTGTCATGTTGACCACCTCAGACGTTAAACAAAAGACGAATAATCCGAAATTCGCGGGAAGTAGTAGCATTGGCTGGCTGTGACGGCGCGTGTCACTAATCCACATGTCGTATCGGGCGTCCGAGCTCGCTCGACGACGGACACGCTGGTCTGTCATGGTCGCCTCTTTAGCGTCGCGCGGTATCCCTGACAACGCGGACGAGAGTGGGAGAACCCCGAGCTTACGCGTAAGCGACCTTGAACAGCGCTGATCTAATTAAAAGAAGTAACTTTTGTCTTGAAACTTTTTTTCTATCTCTTACAGTTCGCGAGTTGTAACACAAAATCGGAAAATAGCCGAATTTTCAGGGGTTAATTTCACCCGCTTCCAGTGAATTTGAGCAGCAAACAAAAATTGCGTTGTAGCCAGGAGGAAATCCCCTAGATATTTATAAAGTTTCAGAATTTTTTGAATCATAGGCTTCGGGCTCCCACACAGTGATGCCAGATTCGGGACGGGAGCGCTCGAGAATTTCCCCCACCTTGCATGCACACTAGGCCGGAGCTGCGTGTTGCATGCGCCGAGCTCGCGCACACGCAGCTCCGGCGTAGTGTACATGCGAGGTGGGGGAAATTCTCGAGCGCTCCCGTCCCGAATCTGGCATCACTGCTCCCACACTCTTAAAATTTTTTTGATCCTGTCCTGTCCCCAGCTCTTTTGAGCCAACCTTGGATGGACTGCTCAGTTTATCTCTCATTTTCTGCCATTTTTCCCCGCTTTGCTGTACCTTAAAGAAGGATTTCGAGGGAACATTACATTGAATTTTACTGTAATCAATATTAGGAACAGTAAAATAAGGGCGATAGTTACATATTACAAGCCTTGCAATGTTCAAGCGGTGAAAGTCTGCTTTCCCCTTTCGGCCCAGCCAACTGAAAAGGATGGCAACCTCGTTGCTCACCAACGCTGTAAGCACCCGCTTCACAAAATTGTAGTTGTCCGCTCCCCCGTATTCGGCCAATTCTTTGACCTAAAATTTGAAAATTATTCAACATTAACAAGTTAAGTATAATTTTGTTTCGAAGAATTACCGTCAACAATTTTTTTAGTAGTAACAGGGGGGAGGGGGGGGCGAATGTAACACGCTGAATATCTCAAAACACAATAGATATTAACACCAATTTTGGATATATGATGAAAACACTTATCCCGTTTTGAACAAAATTCGACTTGTATCCGTACACCAAAAACATATTTTCTACATACAGTAAACAGATATTAAAAATGACGGTATTATACTTACTGCGCCTTTAAATTGAGATGCATCATTTAAAATGATCTCGAATTTGTTGAAATCCTCTATAGTTGTTAATGGGAAGTGCAAATTGTATTTTATAAAAATTGATGCGACACGCTCCTCTGCCGCTCAGCCGATTAATACATCTTTTCGCAGATTTTTCACCTCCTGCAGCGTGTCCACCAGAAGGGCCCGGAGTAGGCACAGTTGCGTCGCATTCTCTTTGCAGCCGACGCAGTAAGGCACTGCTACATATTCTGCAAATTATTTATTACATGTCATATTTTTTTACTGCAACTGTTGACGTTAAAAAATATTTCCGTGTGCAATATCTTTAGAAAAAAAAATTAATTTACCGGTAGGGGTAAGTAGGTATACTAGGGACGTTCTGGACCAAATGTGGGCGAGGGGGAACCGTATCGCAGGCGAGGGGGTGAAGCGGGGGTGGGGGAACCGTACCGCTGGCGAGGCGGGTGGGGGGACCGCGACCCGTGGAGGTGGGGACCGCGACCCTGGATCAGTGGAGGGGGAATGGGCCTTGAGAGTAGGTGGTGGGGGTACCTCGATGACACGTCACGTGTCGTAGGAAGCGATCCGCAACCCTCTTATCGCCCCAAGGCCAGATCGCGCCCCGATATCTGCAACGTTTGAATCGGGTGTATGAGAGAGAGGTACGATATTTTTTGTATATCTCTCTCTCTCTCTCTCTCTCTCGCTCTCTAGGAACATAGTCAAAACGTACGAGAAAAACATACGGCGGTACGACGCGTAGAAGACGCAAGTTGAAACCGACATTTTGTTATCGCGCGCCCAAAACATATTACTGTAACGATAGAAGGTCAATTTCCGAGAATAATGCGCAGCATCGGTGCGCGCTATCTCGAGACCGCGAAAATTCAAAGCGAACCGGCGCACTTCTGTTCGCGATAATGATCGTAAACTTTTAAGAATAATACGCATTGCTGCAGCGATAACGTAGCATCAGAATATGAGTGATTCATGGTCACGCGAGTACAGTTACAGTGCAGGATACTATACAATAGAAATATATGTTATTCGAAATGCGTAATAAGTGGTATAGATGTTTCGAGATCGTGACAAAACTAGTGTAAGAAATGAACATCGAAAAGAACGTTATATATAAGAGGGGGAAAATGCATTACGCATACCCCGACACCGGTTACGTCAAGTACGTGGATGGTTGCGACGCGTCGTACATCGACGTCGGCAGGTGCTCGTTGTTGGCGCGAGCGTACCTGTGCGAGCACTGGCTCAGGCCGCCGCGTATACCACGCTCCACGAACACCACCATGTCCACGTCGGTGAGGAGTTCCAATTCGATGCGCGTGTATTTCAGCATCGCGTCCCACGTGAACGCCGGTAACGTACAGTAATGCGCGGGGTCCAGTTCGTAGCTCGCGATAGATGCACTGCGAAAGTTTTCGAACACGTCAGCGAGCAACAGCACGTCGGTCTTCAGATACAGATCACTGTACTCGCCTAATGTCTGTATACTGAAACCGTTCCACACGTTGGTTGCGTGCGCGTAATCCGACTCCGACACGTCGCACAGTGGGGAAATTTTGCGATTTTATGGCCAAAACCCCAAAAATAAATTTTTGAATTCGACAAAATAAATGCAAATGTCAATTGAAGGACTAATTTGGGCATCAAATGCCTCCAATTTTACTGCTAAATGTTTTAATACAAAGCTCGTATAGATTCGCAAATGTTTATGTTCATGTGAGGTTAGTCCGATCGGGAAGAATTATTCCAGATTTTCAAGTTGCTTCAAACACTTATATTGTGTTATCAAAAGTTCAGAAAATAATTTGAAGGCATGGATTCAATTCCTGGTGGTGCGTAAGATATCTTTTTGTCCCCAAAATAATATCTTTCGGTTCTTAATACGTAATTTATACAATTTTTAAAGTAGTGTTTTAGAAATAACCTCTTCATATACGAATCAATTTTCAATACACAAAATAGTTATAAATCCCATAATATCCCGCAATGATTTATCATTCCTATTTTACGTTGAACTTTTTTGATTCTATAAATGCAATTATTAATTGCTAATAGTTGCTAATCTTGTAATTATATGCATTTTTTAAACACGATCCAGTGTGTCTTGTATAACATACGACATAACTGTGACCGAGACTGTGTCACATGTTATACATTACAAACCTTTTTATTCTTTTTTAAACGATTTTATTCAGCTTCGATCCTCTGTCTGATTGTTTGTATTATGTATGTTCGATATGGAAGTGACACCGATGGATTCCTTATGTTTTTCCGATGAAAATCATATCAAATTTCATGTAAATCGGACTATTTTTAACGAAGGCAGCTTCAAATGGTATAATTCGATTTTTCATGGAATTTCCTTCATTATGGTCCTAATTACGTTGTTCTTGGTGTTAGTTTCACCGGCGAAACATAAGGAATCGATTGGCGTCATTTTCGCAAAGATCTGATGAGAAATTCGGAAATCCTAGACATTTCTCACTTTTTAATGGTATTTAAACCCCTTCGAGGATGGAAAGCCATAAAATTTGTCCTCGCCACGGGTTACCTACCGAGGTTTCGAGCCAAGAGATTCGAGACTTCGAAGCCCATCAAGACTTCGAAGCCGACCAAGACTTTTCAAGACTTTTCAGCTTCGAATCATGTTCGAAGCGCTTCGAAGTAGTCGCCTGACATTCAAGACCGATTCGAAGCGCTGGGAACCGACTCCGGAGTCCCATCACTAGGTTCAAGCTTAAGTTAGGTCTAATTGTTGATTCCCCGAAACCCGGATACGGAAATACAAATGACGGGAATACAGCTCGTCGCTTTTTACAAAATTCAGTTGTATCTGCTGAAATAACCGGCTTAGATGTAAATATTATTAATAGATTTCATGTTATTTTACAAGTAATATCAAGTGGTTACGCAGTAGATGTAAACAAATTTCAAATTTATGCTGTAGAAACGGCAAAGTTATTTGTAGCATTATATCCTTGGTATATGATGCCTACTACTCTACACAAAATTTTAATTCATGGTCCTCACATAATCGAAAATGCTGTCCTTCCAATTGGACAGCTTTCGGAGGAAGCTCAAGAAGCACGAAATAAAGACATTAAAAAGTACCGAGAAAATTTTTCTCGAAAATGCTCAAGAGAAAAAACTATGGAGGATGTTTTCAATTGGCTGTTATTATCGTCAGATCCAGTAATTAGTAATTTAAGAAAATTGCCCGATATGAAATTAAAAGGTTTGTCGTCAGAAGCGATAAACCTTCTTCGATGCCCTGATGTACCATAGGTTTAAGTGTATAAATGTAAATAATAAAAAATCTTTATCGTTCGTAATGTTTGTAAGTGTTGTTTTTCGGATAATTTAGTTTCTCATATATCAGAACGTAAAAGTGCCAAATTTTATATATTAAAAATAAGTTTCGAGGTTTTGACCACGAAAATGGATAGAGTTCATCAATTGACATTTGCATTTATTTTGTCGAATTCAAAAATTTCATTTTTGGGGTTTTGGCCATAAAATCGCAAAATTTCCCCATTGTGGAACGCCTCACGAGGCGGTAGTCGCGTGTCGTTCAACTTGTCGTACGACGCCACGTAATCGTACGGAACGATCCCTTTTCTTGTGAGGAGATCGAATTGTTCGTCAGGGAGATGTTGGAACTCGCGTCGAAGAATCGTTAGTCTGTCTTTGCCGAGATCCGTCGCGAGTTTCTGCATACTCGTTGCCAGGAACTTGAACGAATCAACGAATCGAAACTTCTACATTTTTCTCCAGTTCTTGCCATCGCCCCTGAGGTCCTCCACGTCCTTCGTAAACGAGATGTATCGTTCTTTCGTTAACGGTAGGAGGCTGATCTTTCCGTTGAACGCGTCTGCCAACTCCTTGATCACGAAGTGCGCGTCGTAGCCGGACAGGTTGTGGAACACCACGGGAATCGTGCACGAACGTTGGTAGCGCAAGTTGCACGATCTGTGCGCCGCACCCCTGTACTCCCCCGTCGAGTGGCAATGATCGCGCACTTTCCTGTCGTCCTCGCCTCGGTCGAAGGGTGCTCCGCACACGCGGCACGCGGTTGCCTCGTGAAAACTCCGCCACTGTTGCTGCGTCAACGGCGTCATCGGTTTCTTGACGCACAACCACGAGTATGCAACGGGTTCGCGAATTCGCGCAGTTCACGCACAAACCACTGAACACAGTCGTTGTCACCGCGGTACGCTCGATACCTGCACAGAGTCGGGTCGTCGGAACACTGTACGTAGTAGCCTACGCTGTAAGCTTTGTGGCGTTGATACGCGTACGTGCGACGACGATACTCCATCGATGGCTCCTCCAGTTCCTCCAGCAAACACTCGAAATCCGCGTAGATAACGAACGGAACGCGTTCCTTGCGTTCGTGATGCTGGAACCGTAAAATTTTCTCCTCTTCTGACGGCAGTTGCACCGCGCACTCGTTCAACCGCAGGCAATCCTCGGTGTGCCGCTGCAATCGCTCTGCCAAGGAGCAAAAGTTGAGGCACCTGAAACGTAGACGTAAACCAAAGAGAAACCAATGTAAACGCTTCTTCTTCGTGTGTCACGTATCGCTCAAAATTTTGTTTAGTTTATCATTATTCTTATTTGCTTATCTATCGCAAACGAAAACTCTGCTATGATGGTTGCGCAATTGTCTGGAAACCAAGCGGGAGAGACTGCGGATACACGCGAAATGGTACCGCTGCGAATCCTTGGGATCCTGGACCAGCAGCACGTTCGCGTGTCTCCCTTCCCGCTTGTTGTCGGATACGCGTAGCGGTACGCAGCCATCGTCGTTGGACCACATGTAAATGTTCACGGACACGTCGTTGTCCGCCTCGAATTTCTGAACCTGGTCCATGGACATGGGAAGTCGAACACCATCCGTACGGAGCACCGTCGCGTAGGGCGGATACGACGCGATCCTGTCCCCGTGCGCGGTAGCCGGTGTTACGTCCTGAAGGGACTTTTGTAAATCACCCCGAGCGGTTGGAATGATTTACCGGGTTCGCTGCTCTATCAAGGTGCTAAAGCACGCCTTGACTATACTTACCGGGAATTTGGAGGGTGATAAGAGGTTAAATCAAAGAGTACAAGGGATATAAGGGAAAACCAATGATGCAAGATATATTGTTACAAGAATAATACGGAATTATCCTACCTTGAGACGGCGCTCCGTCTCAGCTGTCGCTCGCCGTATCGCACGGCACGCTCTCCGACTCCTATGTCGCTCGCGCGCTGTGTCGCTGACCCATACGTAGGTCGTGGTCGCTCGCTTCTGTGCTCTCGGATGGCACTCGGAAGTCGGTCACCTCGTCGGCGTTCGCGGTCTCTAATCGTCTGTTCTCAACGCGTTCCTACGTCGATCACGAGTGACGCGCAAGGGCTCTCCCGGCTGGGCCGTTCACGGTATGTCGGATGGAGGTACCCCTTGCACGAATTACTTTCGGCCGTTCGTAATTCGCGGACTTGACGCGGAGACGCGGTCGCGGTATCTGGACGGCCCTCTGGCTCGTCGTGACTTCCTACTTCGAGCTCCCGAAATTGAATGAATCGAAACTCGTCCCGCTGCTACCGTCCGTGCCTCGCGTTTTCGAAATCCCTCGGAGGGAATCGCCCCGTCGGCACCTGTCGATCGCTCCTTCTTAGGAAATATCGAGGCCCGGGCTGTCGATGGTCACGTTGTGCCTACGACCATACATTCCGCGGTTCGGCGACCTGCCTGCCGCGCGCGAGGCGATTCCGCTGAATCGCCGATTCGACGGAAAGCGACGCGAGGACAGCAAGCACGGGATGAACCGATAGGGGCATGTAACACCGGAAACAAACTCGCGACGACCGACCACAAAAAGCATGCGTTGTCGTTGCACCGAACGTTCACCACCGCTTTTTTCGCTACGACCACTCGCGGAAGCGACACGTCGCACCCGGCACGCAACGGATTATGTTTGTTCACGTTTATCAGGAGATTCTGCACTGCCCGTAAGGTCCAGCCGCTCTCGCGCTCCTGAAACTCCTCCATCGCGATCAACGTCGGAGCGACCACATGCGTCGCGTACCACTCGCGAACATTCGACGACATAAACAGTACGTGGTTACGCGTCGCGAAACTCTTCACGTCCGTATCGTCCCGCAACATGAATTCCGCGTTGAGAACGGTGTTCACCGACACCAGAGTTCTGCAACGGGCGGATATATCACGGGTTTACCCGTCCGTTACCCGTCCGTCTTTCGATTCACCCAACCCGCCCGGACCCGCCGGCGGGTAAGCGGGTCAGCGTCGATTTCTATCCGCCTATACCCGCCCGGAGTTGACGGAACTTTTATCTGACTCGCCCGTATCCGCGCTATACCCGCTAATACCCGCGCGTTCAAACCGAGTTAATATTTTATTTATATTATAATTATTAACAAAGGGAAAGTAACAAAAATTCCAATACTGCAAAGAAAAATAAATGCTTTTAATATAAAACATTTTTTGTGGTAGTATTCTACTGTTCCATTATGTACATTACATATTCTGAAACAAAACGTATTACAAGTATTTTTGTTGATTCATTATTTCAATTTAAATTAAATTTCTGCATGTATCCATAATTTCTTGAATTTGATACAATGCATGCCATACTGTTCATTCGTAGAATGAAATAAATCCGCGTCTTGATATAACAACTGCCGAATAAAGTGCTAGTAAAGTCGGAATTGAAGTGCAGCTAAAGGCACGGGTGCGAACGGATAACAGCGCGACTACGGGTGAGTCAAGTACGCGTCGCGACAGCTTCGGGCGGGTAGAAATCGACGCTGACCCGCTAACCCGCCAGCGGGTCCGGGCGGGTATGGCTAGCTTGATAGCGGGTACCGCCGGGTGAGTGCAGATACGGGTACGGGCGGGCGGGTGAATCGACGTCACGGCCGGGTGACGGGCGGGTCAAACCCGCCCATTGCAGAACTCTGCCGTAGACCCTATGTTGGGAATTTGTAGGCAGTAACACTAACTATATTCCAACTAATTCCCAACTGTTGGCTACCGTTGGCCTACCAAAAATGCTACTAGGGCTTACTCCTCCTCCCGAGCCAACTGTATTGTATCGTTAATTCGTTTGTTAAAACTGATCCTAAGACCCGTTTGACAAAGTCATACGCGTCGGAACCTCCGAAATTTGCAAATTCGTTCACCTATAATTAAAAAATTATAAAAAATTAACGAATTAAGTATAATTTTGTATCAAAGAAATAACGGAAATAAATTTTATAAATAGATATGGTATTTTACTTACGGCGTCTTGGAAAATTTTCTCATCTTTTAAAATCTCCGCCAATTCTTTTAATTTTTCTGCCGATGTCAGGGGGAATTGCAAATAATTAAATTTGGTGAAGAATGATTGATCCACCACTGGTGGTGGTGGTGGCTGTCGTTGATTTTCGAGTACTTTTAAGCGCTGCATCATATCCAGCTGCAATGTTCGTTGAACGTTCATTTGGTATATCAGCGTCGATAGTTTAGCACTGATCGCAGAGAGACCTTCCATTATAGTGGAACTGCCATTGTGGCCTGCATCTATGTTTTCTGAAAATGATTTATTATCCTTACTAATTTATAAAAGTGACACGTCTGTTTGTTTGTCCTTCTTTCACGCCGAAACGGCTGAACGGATTTCAATGAAGTTTTGAATGTACATTACATCCCACACAGCACACAGGCGCCGTAAGAGCGCCTTTCAGGCGTTCGGCCCGCGAACGTCCCATATGTGCCTTGGGAGCGCCGGATGTTACAAAACGGGACGTCTCAAAGGAGCCTGAAAGGGGCGCCTGGAACAGGCGTCCTACAGACGCCTGGAATAGGCGCCTTAAAAACGCCTTAAACGGGCCTGGATTAGGACTGACAGGCGTATTAATTATCGAAAAATTGGGTCAAATGCAGCTGTTTAAAAATCGCCATTAGGGCGTATTTAAGATGGTTATCGATACTGATTAATTATAACATAAATTTAATAAAAGAAAGGGTTATCAAAATGAAATCGGACACGATAAAAATTGATTTCCATTGTTTATTTAAAATTTCTTTACAGATACTTGGAAAAGCAACGAGGTTCTTAATTGGACACATATATATTTCTTTTCTTATCCTTATTACTATTACATACCATGCTTTGTATAAAAATATATAATTCGCAGTGTGTTTACAAATATTTAAGAGGTATACTTATACAATACTTGTGTTATTATATGTTTTATTGTGTGTGTGTGTGTGTGTGTGTGTGTGTGTGTGTGTGTGTGTGTGTGTGTGTGTGTGTGTGTGTGTGTGTGTGTGTGTGTGTGTGTGTGTGTGTGTGTGTGTGTTATATTTCTATATCTAGATGACCTTACGCACGCAATGATTGCAGAATGCACTTACATGAGAAGTACAGATAGGTCATGCACATGTAAGTATGCAAATTATACAAAATGTACAGAATATACATATAAAGACACTGGAAGCCCAATAAGCCGTACAGAAAAACTCGCATACATAACTAAGGAAAGAAATTTTTTTAATTAAGTTATACTATTAATGTATGTGTTACAAACGAGTAGGTTGCATTTTTAAACAATTACAGCTTCTTTAAGTATAAAGGCACGGTAATAGGTACAGGGCACGGTAATTGGGACATCTAGTATTCCTTCCTTTACAGAGTGGAATTGCCGCATCAACATTGGATTTTGGATGTCAGACTATATAGAGACACTATATATAATAAGAGTCTGAACACGAGTGACAGTCCGCCATGTTTGAGCGAAATCCCACGAGAGAGAAAGAGATATACACCATTTCACTCTTCACCACTCTTAACAACTCTTATGTTTATGGCAACATTTTACTTCTGTTTACTTCGCATTTAAATCAGTATAATAAAATAACATATATCAAATAGAACACAAGATTTGGTTTTATGCTTTGTATCTTCATTATCTTGGTATAATTGACAGATGTAAAAATCAGCGGGAATAGATGAAAAATGACGGGCCAATCAAAAACCCAAATGCACATTTTCAGATTAATAGATAGTAAAATACCGCCATAAACGTAAGAGTTGTTAAGAGTGGTTAAGCGTGAAATGGTGCATATCTGTTTCTGTCTCGCAGGATTTCGATCAAAAATGGTGGACCAATCAAAAAGTGGCCTTCTCGTGACCAGACTCTTATTATAGTGTCTCTATGTCAGACGGGCAGCAGGATCCGCTGCTGATCTGCCGTTGATCTGCCGGCAGAACCGTAGTTGAATGCAGTGATGGCAGATTCGGGACGGGAGCGCTCGAGAATTTCCCCCACCTCGCATGCACGGTACACCGGAGGTGCGTGTGTGCATGCGCCGAGCTCGCGGCCACGCAGCTGCGGCGTAGTGTGCATGCGAGGTGGGGGAAATTCTCTAGCGCTCCCGTCCCGAATCTGGCATCACTGGTTGAATGCGGATACGGACGGCACCGAATCTGCCGGCAGACTTTGTTGCATTAGTTTTCACTTATTTTTGCGCCGCTTTCCTGTCGTACGCCCGCTTTAACCATTTCTGCATAGACGTATCTGCTTCCTTCTTCGTGTGACATATTTTGCCCTTGTCCGCAGCATCTTAAACAAGAATTTCAATAAGATGTTACATATATATATATATATGTATATATATATATATATTGAATTCTACATTAATCAGTATTAGCTATGGTGAAATTTGGGCGATAATTACATACCTATAACGACTTGAGTTAATTTTAATTTATTAAAGGGCTGCTTCTCCTGCCTCCCCAGCCAACTAAACAGCAGGGCCAAATCGTTGCTAATGACGCAGCTCAAAACCCTTTTGGTGTAGTCATATGCATTTGCTCCCCCAAATTTTGCAAATTCATTTACCTATAATTGGAAAATTATTAGAGAGAGAGAGAGAGAGGGGGGGGGGGAGGGAGGGAGAGGGAGAGAGAGAAAGAGAGAGAGTCTATAATGATATTTTACTTACTGCATCTTGAAAATTGGTGTTGTCGTTTAAAATATTTTCCAACTCTTTTATCTTTTCCAGTGAGTTGAGCGGAAATTGTAAGTGACTGAATTTGGCCAGAAAGGACTCTTTCCTTTCCAGCACTGGAGTTGTTGGTGCACCAACTTTTGTTTCCAAGTTCTTCACACGCTCCAAAGTTTCGAGGATTAGTATTCTGTTTAAGTTATTTTGTGCCAGCATTGCACGATTCAACTCTGTTAAATTTTTTAATTCCGCAGCGTTGCTATTGCAGTTGCAGTTGCAGTTGCAGTTGCTGCTGGTGGTGGTGCTGGTGCTGCAACTGGGGCCTGCTGCATCTATGTTTTCTGAAAATTATTTATTACATTTTATATTTTTTCACTGTAACTTTCCATGATAAAAAACTATCTCCGCATAGAGTACAATTATCATTATATATACATGTATATTGACTTACCAATTTCGATGTTGTGTTCTAAAGAGGATCTCCTCTTGTAGCTTTTCCAGTGAGTTGAGCGGAAATTTGTAATGACTGAATTTGGCCAGAAAGGACTCTTTCCTTTCCAGCACTGCAGTTGTTGGTGCACCAACTTTTGTCTCCAAGTTCTTCACACGCTCCAAAGTTTCGAGGAGTAGTCTGTTTAAATTATTTTGTGCCAGCATTGCACGATTCAACTCTATTAAATTTTTTAATTCCGCAGCGTTGCTATTGCAGTTGCAGTTGCTGGTGGTGCTGGTGCTGCAACTGGGGCCTGCTGCATCTACGTTTTCTGAAAATTATTTATTACATTGTCACGTCCCGGGTGAGGTCTTTAGGACGATGGCATAGACGGGATAATATTGGGGAATGCAGGCGCGAATGCCAGATTCGTAGCACTGCGGAGAGTTAGGATTCAGGCGCGAATGCCAGATTCGTAGCACTGAGGAGAGTTAGGATTCAGGCGCGAATGCCAGATTCGTAGCACTGAGGAGAGTTGGGATTCAGGCGCGAATGCCAGATTCGTAGCACTGAACGGTTTGGGGAATGCAGGCGCGAATGCCAGATTCGTAGCACTGCGGAGAGTTAGGATTCAGGCGCGAATGCCAGATTCGTAGCACTGAACGGTTTGGGGAAATGCAGGCGCGAATGCCAGATTCGTAGCACTGCGGAGGGTTAGGATTCAGGCGCGAATGCCAGATTCGTAGCACTGAGGAGAGTTAGGATACAGGCGCGAATGCCAGATTCGTAGCACTGAACGGTTCGGGGGAATACAGGCGCGAATGCCAGATTCGTAGCACTGAACGACCAGGGATTGGTTTGATTAGTAATCACTCGGGTGGTGACACCCGTTAGAGCACTTTGTTTTGGTGTGGTAATTGGATTTACTGTTGCATTTATATAAGAAGTGACACGTAATACTTCCGAGAAATATGTCTAGACATATGGCTATACGCGGCCCATGCGAAAGAACGTTGGTAAATACTATAAGAACACTTGAGTTCATGAACCGAGATCAGCTGTTGCTGCAGTCCGTTATGGCTTGGAATCTCCGCGGCCACAGGGTAAACACAATAATATGAAGCGAGGTTTAAAGCAAAGCGGTTTATTAGCTTTAAGCACGTATATATGCACCGCGATGGCGCTTTATGCAATAACAATAATGGTAATATAAGATGATGAACATGAATACATGCTAACAAACGAAAGAAAGAAGTTTGAAATGCAATAAGAGTTAGTACAAGCAAATAATATATGAAACGCAATAGGCGTTAAGAAAGTACAATAATACGAGCAATAAGCTTTAGTAAGAAAGAAGTTTGAAATGCAATAAGAGTTAGTACAAGCAAATAATATATGAAACGCAATAGGCGTTATTGTTATAAAATGATAAATGGTATGGAGGTGATACACAATGAAATAGTAGTAGTATTAATCGCTTACAGTAGTCGTCGTAGATCGCAGAATGTAACACTGGTTTAAATATTTTAGAATCACTTTGTAGCACTAGTTACTTGACACTGATGTCAGTAGAAGAGAGTTCACGGCCTCTTGGGCCCGGGTATTTATATGGTTTTCGGAAGATTGTTACGGGTGAAGGGTATGCGCGGTATGCACCGTGGCACGCGCCGCGGTATCACTTCCGGGTTTCTTTGTCGTATGAAATAAGTGTCCACAATTGGAACGCGCGGACAATAGAATAAGACCTCTAGGGGTTTTTCATTTGTACGAAATATTAGCCGCAAGGACTTCCGGGGTTTTTGCTTGGGCTTTTGAAAAGAGAACACTCATCTGATTTGATGGATTTTGGGAGTTTTAATTGGAAAGGGGTGAGCGTGGTTTTGGCTTGGAGGGTGTTAGAGAGGGGGTGAGACGTGGTCTCGAATCAAGAGTGATTTGGGACGAGGGACTTGTTTAGATTCGATATGGGGGAGGAGATGATGCTTAGTAGGGTGAAGGGGAGATGGGGATTTCAGTAGCTGACCGTCTTGAGATGGGGACCGCTAAGGTACATCGCCAAGGCGATCAGGGGTTAGGAACAAGGTATGATTTGAGGCTTCATTGGAGTTGTAGAGTGATTTAGGAGACAGACTTGTTATAAAACCGGCGCGGAAAAATAGTGGGACGTTACAACATTTTATATTTCTTCACTGTAACTTTCCATGCTAAAAAACTATCTCCGCATAGAGTACAATTATCCCCACACAGCACACAGCCGTCCTAAAGGCGTCCCAGGGACGTCCGTCCCAGTCGTAGCGGACGTCCCAGTCGTAGCGGACGTCCCAGGGACGTCCTGAATTTCCCACGAACGGCTTACATACGTCCTCTGAACGACGAATGTTCAAAAAAAGTGGTCCCGGGTACGTCTCGCACACAACACACAGCCGTCCTAAAAGCGTCCCAGGGACGTCCGCCCCAGTCGTACCGGAGGTCCCAGGGACGTCCTGAATTTCCCACGAACGGCTTATATACGTCCCCTGAACGACGAATATTACAAAAAAAGTCGTCCCGGGTACGTCTTTTGAAGCGCCTGGATTCGAACTGAACAAGTGTTTAAAAGACGTAATTAAGACTTATTTATCGATAAATTAGGTCAAATGCAGCTCTTTAAAAACCGCAAGTAGGGCGTATTTATGATAGTTATCCATACCAATTAATTATAATATAAATTTGATGAAACAAAGGGTTGTCAAAATGAAATCAAAATTAATAAAAATTAATTTCTATTTACTATATTTATTTATTTGATTTATTTATTTAAAATTTGACTACAGTTACTTTTATTAACAGACTTCAAAAAAGGAGGAGGTTCTCAATTCGACACATATTTATATTTTTTATCATTATTATTATTATTATTACATGCCATGCTTTGTAAAATATATCATTCATCGTATGTTCACAAATATTTAAGAACTGTAGTTATACAATACTTATATATTTCTATAATAAGATTACTTTATATGCATGAAATGAATACAGAATGCACTTACAAGAAGTAGGTAAAACACATGTAGTTAGTACACAACGCGAATATACAGAGTATACAAAATGCATAGAATATACAGAATAAAGACACTTAAGCAGAGAATCTTGTTCGAGAATGCGGAAGATGCGTGTTACACAAAATCAATGGCGGACAACTCGAAAGACATACATCCTCGCATATAACAATATTCGTTATGCTATTTTATGTGACAAGATAAGAGTAAATGTATTGTAAACAATAATAGATCGATAGAATGAAATAAAAAATAATAAATGAAAGTAAGAAAACCCCTCAGATAATAAGTTGAAATTATGCATATAAAGATTTATGCAATCGTGGTGTCTCATAGGGGAATTCTAGGAGAACGCTTACTGTTTTAATGAAAAAAAAAAAAGATAAATATTTCCATCACTTAAAACAGCTACAAACGGCGCAAACGCATTTTAATTTAAAACAGCGCTGTCCAGCGGTGGGGCCCCTCACGCCGCTGCTTCCTCTTCCAACAGCTCCGTCCCAACGCAATATTCGCGAGGAATATTGTAGTATATAGGTAGTAGCATCGGCTCGCTGTGACGACATGTGTCACTAAACACGCATCATGTGTAGGGGCCGTCCTTAAAATACGTAAGGATAATTTAAGTTATGCGCGAAGTGCGAATGTTTAGCGTCTTGTTTCGTAAATAATAATTTAACACGTGTTTTCTTATAAATGTTAATGTTCACAGGAGCATGCATGATTGCCTAGGGTGTATACTGTGCGAAGATGGAGCTGAAGTAAGTATCGCATGTATCCTGTTTATTCATACGTTACGTTTAATTTTATACTAATGTTCTATTTGTTTTCAGCGTTAACACAATACGGAATATGGAATTGTATGGTGATTCTACACAAAAAAGAAGTTGAAAATATAGAAAATTTTCTAATATCGTACCTAATATTGTAAATGTATTGTGATATTGTGATTTGTAAATGTAACAATTGTTGAGAAACGATAAATACTTTTTGGAAATAAATAGAATTATATGATGAACTGCACAATCTGCTGGCAGGGTATATAGTGGTAGGAATACACCTACAGCAATAACGTTACATTTGTATTGGTGTGTAGGGGCGGCGATGTGACGTCACGCGTAGGGAATTGTTTGCCAATTCTGACCCTCAGATGGCGCTGTTATACGTGTCAGTGTAGGATGAAAGGTATAGGGGACACGTTATACTGACGTCCCTTGGCGGTCCTACTGCCGCTATCGTATCCGATGGTGAGAGGTAATAGACGTACGACTGGATGAAGCAACTAGGAACTTTATTGCCCACCAGCACGAGATCGTGCACGTGGTGATTCGGTACGCACAACGGTGCGAAGAGGTACGTGGTGATTCGGTACGCACAACGGTGCGAAGAGGTACGTGGTGATTCGGTACGCACAACGGTGCGAATATGTTACCGTACCAACGGTAGACTAGGGTACAACTCGTCGTTAGCCAAAAGGCTACACGACTTACTTGTCTTATTAATGTACCTCGGGCAACACGTGGTGCCCAAAGTGTGTAGTCGAACAGACCACACCACGCACGCTTGACTAGTCTCAACTGACTGGGGGGAATCCATCCGGACGATCCCGCACGAGCTCGACTAGTCCCCACTCCTGCACAGTCCGCAAGGAGGGGGTAGCCCTATCCCCACATCAGGCGAACGGCAGAATCTGCTGTGTATCTGCTGCCCATCTGACGTCAGGGCCTGATGTCAGGCTCTGTACCTCAGAACGCATCCTAATGCGGACATAGATGACTACGGATCTGACGTCAGGCTCTGCGCTCTCACGGCAGACCCTGCTGCCAATCTGACGTCAGATTGCAGACATCTGGTTATCAGGGCACGTTCATTATTCTTTTATCCCTCTAAAGATTAACGGCACTCCCTGACGGCGAAATTGATTTCGCTGCGGCGATTTTCCTGTCGGCCGCTCGCTTTAGCCATGACTGAATGGATTTCTCGCACTCTTTTTTACAGTTGGCCACCTTTGCTTTTTCTGCGGCACCTTAAACAAGAATTTCAATAAGACATTACATTGAATTCTATATTAATCAATATTAGCTATGGTGAAATATGGGTGATAATTACGTATAATGGCTGAGGCTAACTTTAATTTAGCAAAGGCCTCCTTGCTTCTTCTCCCGAGCCAGCTATATTGTATACTAACATCGTTACTTAGAACGAATCCTAACACCCTTTTCATGAAATCGTAGGTGTCTGAACCTCCGAAACTGGCGAATTCGTTCACCTATAATTAAAAAATTACCAAACATTAACGAATTAAGTACAATTTTGTATCAAAGAAATAACGAAAATCAATTCTATTATATCCACAATTTTGTGGTCATATCTATGATGATATTTTACTTACAACATCTTGGAAATTTCCTCTTTTAAAATTTCCTCCAATTCCTTCAGTTTATCCACGGAATTCAGTGGAAACTGTAAGTACTGAAATTTAATGGAAAACGATTGTTCCCAGATAGCACAGGACGTTTTAAAAACGTCCATTTTACGTCCATTTTATGTCTGAACGTCCACGGCTTGATTTGTGAAAATGGACGTTCTTAAAACGTTTTCTGGACCTTTTCTGGACGTTTTATGGACGTTTTCTGGATGTTTTTAAAACGTCCAGAAAACGTTTTAAAAACGTCCAGAAAACGTTTTAAAAACGTCCAGAAAACGTTTTAAAAACGTACTTTACGGACGTTTTAAAAACGTATTTTGAGGACGTTTTAAAAACGTATTTTGCAGACGTTTTAAAAACGTACTTTGCAGACGTTCAAAAGAGGTTGTGCGCCATGTGAGAAATGTGGATAGATTAGGATACATTAGTTCAAGGAAACCAGGGATCGTAACCGCTCTCTAACCCAAACCATCCACGAAATATGGATAGATCGCACAGGTAAAGCCTAATTAGATCTACATACATACATATATATATATACATAATTACATACTGGAACATATAAATGTTTATGGGAGGTATTCATAAACGTGTCTTAAGATTAAGCAAATGCTTAAGCATGCGGCATCCTCTACTAACCTAGTAGCATAGTAAAGGATGCCGAATGCTTAAGCATTTGCTTAATCTTAAGACCCGTTTATGAATACCGCCCTATGAACATTTGCTCAAAGAAACAATGGAAAACTAAAAATACAGAGGCATTTGTTTAAATGTTTCTGACCGAATGTTTGTAAACCGGTTTTATACAGTTTTTATATTGTTTTCATACAGTTTTTATACAGCTTTCATAACGTGTTTGTACAGTTTTTGTATATTTGTTTCAGTATTTGCGGTCAAAGGCATGTAGTTCTAGGTTAGGGTTTGAATAATTTTTCAATTTTAGGTTAACGAATTGGCAAATTTTGATGGTTCCAATCATTATAATTTTGTGAAACGGGCGCTAACGTCGTTGATGACCAATGGATGTTGCATTGTTATTTAATTGGCCTTGGCAGAAAAGGGAAAGATTTCCATAAATTAAACGTAGCAACGGTTTTAATATGTAACTATCACCCTTATTTTACTGTTCCTAATATTGATTACTGTAAAATTCAATGTTTCCTCGAAATTCTTCTTTAAGGTGAAGTAGAACACAGGGAAATTGCAGAGAATAGAAAAAATACGGAGCTATCTGTTTAAGTGCACATTCATATGTATTTTAAGGGTATATCCTGCATAGTTTGTATATTCTTGTATATTGGACCTCGTACTATCATGTTCTTGTATCTATTGTAAGTGCATATATTCTGCATTATTGCTAAATTCAATAAATTAAATAAATTGTTACCGAGTTTGATCTTATTTTGAAAACCATTTACTTCCTTAAATTTTTATTAAATCCAACCAGTGCCGTCGAACGTCCCAAAAATGTCCTGAAAACGTTTTAAAAACGTCCAGAAAAGGTCCTGAAAACGTTTTAAAAACGTCCAGAAAACGTCCTGAAAACGTTTTAAAAACGTCCTAAAAACGTACTTTTGTGTGAAAATGGACGTTTTCAGGACCTTTTCTGGACCTTTTCTGGACGTTTTGAAGACGTCCTGAACGTCTGACCTGGACGTTTTTAAAACGTTTTTAAAACGTTTTGGTGCTATCTGGGTTTTTCCTCCGGCACTGGTGCTGTTGGCTTCTGTATTTTACTTTCTAATGTTTTCACCCGCTCCATCGTTTCTAGGAGCAATGTCCTCAGTAAATTATTCTGAGCTATTATAGAATCGATTTTGCCGTTTAATGTCATTAAATGGCCATCAGTATTGTCAGGAAAACTCCCCTCCTGGATTCCATAGCTGATCCTGGGGGATACTATTTCGTCTAAAAACCAAAATTATTTTTGTTAAAGAATTCTGCTGCAAACATTAAACATATATATATATATATATATATATATATTTTATATCTCGCGCCCTCGATAGTCGTCACTCGTCAGCAGTGATGGGTAAATCACTAGAAAGCAACGTAATTTACGTTACCTGACATACGTGTATAAAATTAAAATGTCCTGTATAAAATGTCCAGTGGACCTGCCTCGGCAATATAGAGCGTAGTAGGGA
The DNA here is from genome assembly GCA_947577245.1 of Andrena bucephala. Lineage (NCBI taxonomy): Eukaryota > Metazoa > Arthropoda > Insecta > Hymenoptera > Andrenidae > Andrena > Andrena bucephala. Next base: position 117,439,646 of record OX387715.1, read on the forward strand.
TGTTCCCACATCTTTTTCGAGGTTTATTATGCTCTTATTATATTGCCGGGGCAGGCCCACTGGACATTTTATACACGTATGTCACGTAACGTAAATTACGTTGCTTTCTAGTTACCCATCACTGCTCGTCAGTGCTTTAAGGGGGGAAGCCACTGTGACGGTCGAAAATAAAGGCTATTTTCAAGACATTCTTTTATAATGAAATGTAACTTTGTACGAAAAATCTTTATTACCAATTGAAAATACATATCTTTAACTAATATTTTATGCTTTGAGATTGAAAATTTTTTCGGTAGTATGGCCACAGCATACGATAACGTTAGGCTCTGCACACAAAAAAATACAAAACGGATGCACGTATAACTTTCCAACAATTGATCCGAATTTAAACTTTCTAACGGTTTCTTAAAGTATATTTCAATAGCTTCAGTTGCACGTACGGGTTTAAAAAAATATTAATTTTTGAAGAAATGGCGTACTTAAGAAGAAATCTTGACCAAAAAGTATCAAAAATCAACATGTTTTTTCAATGTTACTGTTGAATGAATTATTCGATCAAAAAACTGGTACGTGCAACTGAAGATAATTGTATTACGAATATTCCCCGAAAATTTCAAGTGAATCCGATAAAAATTGACTGAGTTATCAATGCATCCAGTTTGAAAAATGTAGTTTCGAGATAATCGCGTTTAAAGTTTTGACAGCAGTTATTTGGGAAGTAACATCGGAATTTTTCAATTTACTAAAGTGCATCCATTCCAGGGCCATAAAATAGATCATGTAAATCAGCTGCATTGTCTTCCTCCTCGTTTAAGCCACATCTTCGTCGTAATCGACCTTCATATGTCGCTGCTTGCGCTTTTCGGTCGGCAGCAGATATACGTAACGCGTCCTGCTTGTCTCGGTACGCAGCGGCTGTTGGTCCAATTTTAACATTCAGATGTTCCAATATCCGTAGGAGACCAGTATGTATGACCATCATTGAAGAGAATTGTGGCCAAATAAGCAGCTAAATGTACTATGACGGCCTCACTTGATATTGTTTTAGGTGCGAACTTCCAAACGAGAGCGTTGAAGCTCTCGTTATTATTCTGAGTGAATCCACCTAAACATTTTTTTAATAGTTCTTTGTCACTTAAGTCTTCATAAATAGGGGTGATGGCAACAACAACATCCTTATGCAATGGCGTCTTATGTATATATTGATCCAAATTATTGTTGGCCTTCGATTTCTGCCACGTGCACCAAGAATCCGCGCCCTCCGGGCAGTAGTGATGTTTCGGCGATTTATCTGTTGAGGTCTTATGGCAGATGCGGCCAGACCGGGTCGTTTGGGAGTAGGGCCTCCATGATGTTTACTTTAGCCGCGCGGAAGGAGCCTCGCAAGCCAATGGTATCGTAGGCGCGCCACGGATAGGGAAAACTGTAAGTGTGTAGGTAGCAGCGTGTGGCGCAGGTTCGTATCCGTAGGTTAGGCTTGAATGACTGGGTTCCTTGAGGGCCCCAGGGTTTGCTGCCAGAGTTACTCTGGCTAGCAGTTTTTTAGTTACAGTTAATTTTTTTACTTGCAAGTGTTAATGAAACTGTGTTATTTTTTACACTGTACTCTATATCTCATTTTGTATAAATTTTTATTTAAAGCAGTTCGTTTAATTTCTTCATTTTGTTCATTTAAAAATTATGTACACATATATCGATAAAAGTAATGAGACTTTCAAGAACGCAGTCGGATACATACATTGAGAAGGATAATTGTCAATTACATAAATACACAAAACGTTCGTAATTGTGGTGGTTCTCCACAAACCGATACTTATAACTAACAATAGGTACTTAGCTAATAAATATTTACACTTAAGGAATTCATTTTAATTCCACTAACTACTAAAAATGCGTACATATTTATACACGTGCAGGCAACCACACAATTGCACACATCGATACGTATAAGTGAAAATATTTTCACTAATTTGAAAACAATGTATTTAATTTACATTGGGATAACCACTCTACCCTATACATACAAGTAACGTTACGTCAGTCGAAGGATTGATTATGTTTTTATCTTAGTCCGCGGTGCCGCGTTTGCATTACTAAATTTGTTAAATTTGGGACAATTGTCTGACACGAACTCAGAATTAACGAATTTTTGAGATTTTCATTAGTCATTGTTGTTCTCCTTGTCGATTTCGTTATTTTCATAATAGAAAAAAATTGCTCGCATATATACGTAGATCCAAACATGGCCAATATAGACGCATAACACTTATGCAAGTGTGGAAACCTACATTGCGGAATGTTTTTGTAAAATTCGATTATATTATTTTCTTCGTTAAATTTTCTCTCCAATACTTGGTCTATCTTTAAATTCATTAATTCCAATTGTAAATTTTCTGGAACTTTTGTGACATCTACCGAGAACGGTGATGTTACTATATCAAAATATTCTTCTAATTTATATAGATCTTGAAATCTGGATGAAAAATCTTCTCGTAAATCTTGTACTATTTTTTTATATCTATATCGATCAACATTTACTTCGTCTGTGAGTACAGACATCAATTTTTGAAAGTGGGAAAAATCGTTTTCTTCCAACTGTGTGCCCAATAACTCAATTTTCAATTGAAATTCGCGTATAGATTGCAAGTAATCTATTATGGTTCTACCCTTTCCTTGTAAAACTACATTTAATGTACTCAAATGATCGGTTAAGTCTGAGAAAAAAGCTAAATTGCATAACCACTTATGGTCGTGCAATTCAGGCACGTGGTGATGTACCATGTCCGTAAACAGTGACAGTTCGTTTCGAAGTTTGAAAAATCTATCTAAAAGTGTAGCTCGGCTAAGCCAACGCACCTCGGTATATAATGGCAAGTCAACATAATCACATTTTAACTCTTCGCAAAATGTGCGGAATTGTCTCCGTTTTAACCCGTTCATTCGAATATAATTCGTCGTTCGAACTACGACTGACATAACGTCCTCGAACTGGATACGTTTTGCACATAAATTCTCCTGGTGTATCACACAATGGAAATTATTAATATTATGAAGAACTCCTAGCTTTTTTAGACCGGTTCGGAGGCGGCCGACGAATCCGTTGTACTTTCCCGTCATGGAGGGTGCACCATCGGTTGTAACCGATACCAATTTCTTCCAGTTTAAACCAATTTTTTCCACCGCTTCCTCTGCGCACGACAGGATGTCCTCTCCTGTCGTGCTTTCTTTTAACGGACAAAAATCTAGGAGTTCCTCTGTTATTTTTTTTTCACTTACACCTCGTATAAATATGGCAACATGCGGTGTACCAGTCACGTCTGTTGCCTCATCCAACGCCAAACTGAAACGGATGAATTTATGGGCAGCATCCGCTAATTGTCGAGTCACGTCTGTTGCCATTTCTTTAATTCTTCTCATCACTGTGTTTCGCGATAGAGGGATTGCTTCGAATTGTTGGCCACGTTCCGGACAAATAAGCTCTACTGATTTTGTTAAACAGTCCTTTATAAAAGCACCATCGGTGTATGCTCTCCCACTTTTCGCAATTTTAAGTGACAGCTCGTAGCTGCATCGTAAAATCTTCTCCTTACTATCACTACTTTCCTACAATAAAACCAATGAACTAGTACATGTTCTACAAGAACTGATAATCATTAAATATTCCAGTACTAAATTAGAAAAACTTACTTGTTGCTGTCCATTTCTTCCCGCTTGATTGATTTGTTCTTTCCGGCACGCTATTGCTTTTTTTCGGTCTTCCGTTGATAAAGCATCAAGCTGATTAGCATGATACTTATCATAATGCCTTTTTAGGTTGAAATCTCTTCCACAATTAAAAGTGGTAAAGCACACCAGGCACTGTAATTGTCCCTTATCCTTTGCTATGCAGTATGAGGTCTCCCAATCGTTACACGACGCACAAGTGGATGTGACTGTCGATGCCGAAGTCGATGCCGAAGCCGATGCTTCCATGGTCACCGTTCACAAAATTGTAACACTTCTGTACGTATATTTCACGAAGCAATAGCTAATATGTTATGTCTACGAGCGTTGAGATGCTAGTGACGAATTTTTGAAAACTCCTCCACCTTCAGCTTTTCCAGGAAGGCGGAGTTGACTAAGGACGTTTCCTCATTGGTTAAAATCATAATAATAAAAAATACCTGCCTACACATCCATAGACGGATAAGTTTGAGCGAGGTACCTTTCCGCGTGACTTAGGGGTGGTCAGGGTATTAATTGCGGGTCGGGTAATTCGTACGCCCGATCGGCAATAATCCACGAACCAGTACCTCTTCCAGGTTGTGCAGGTCAAAGAAATATGACAGTTATTCATGATTCTTAAGTTGTAACTCACTTTCATAATAAATGCTTTCCGTTATAAAAATATAACTGTTACAAACTGGAAGCGTCCCTTGTCAGAGCACATCATTACCTTCGTGATCTTACACGAAGATGTAAATACAGCGTAATATACAATGAAGATCATTCCGCGGGGAGCGTATATAACATACAAATACCCTCACATATCCAGATAAAATCTATTCATTTCAAAATGCCGTTTGAATATTTTAAAAATTAACATCATATTAAATACCTATGGCTTGGAATCCCATTCAGCGGTGGCGCATCGACGACCAATTCCGCCGTAGCGAAAGGGTTAATCGCCGACTGTTGAGAACGCCTTACTTGTAAAGAAAAATACTTGGAAAATGTCGTTGAATTTGTCTTCCAAATGGCTATCATATACAAATCAATAAATTATAGCATTCCATTTAAAAAGAGAAACTTGACCTTCTTATCTCGTAAATCTTTTAAAACGGAATACAACTATTGTTTCTATACTGGCCATTACCAAAGTATATCATTTTGTAGGAAACATTTTACGAAATTTGTACACTTTTAATAAATCTGGTATAGATGACAAAACATATTTTCTTTCAGTGTTTTCTCAGAAAGTAATTCAGAATTATCCCTCTCAATGTACATATGTACTTTCACTGCGTTGTTTCTAATGAAGGGAAATAAAGCAGTGGGGTGTCTTTCACGTTTTACATTCCTATACTTTTCCTTAAGCATCGCTACAGACTAATTTTAACGTCGTCCTCCAGGGATATGAAGGTTTATAAGTTTATGTCTCGTCAGTCCAATGCTAAAGAAACCGTCTTCTATTCAGCTAACTATTATCTGTAAACTGGGGTTTACGATACGAACGTGATTTTTAGCACTTTTTCGGGAACTGTCATCGGTATTGTCGCTGAGTCGTTACGGCAATTTTATTCATTTATGAGCAGGAAAACCTCCGAATACTAACTACATCCTAGGCGAGTCCGAGTTTTTTCTGCATTGCAATATCAATTGCCATGTCATAAACCCAGGCAACGGGACCCCTTGTACACCGTCCACTGGAGGATCGCTGGGACCCCCAAGAATCCCAGTCGTTCAAGCCTATCGTACGGGCATGAGGTTGCACCGCACACTACTACAGTTTTCCCTATCCGTGGCGCGCCCACGACACTATTGGCTGTTGAGCTCCCCTTCCGCGCGGCTATGGCAAACATCATGGAGGCCCTACTCCCAAACGACCCGGTCTGGCCGCATCTGTCTTATGGTATAAAGTGGCCCACACTGCTTTATACATATCATCCACAGAATTGGCATTTCTACGAATTGCTAGCCCATAGTAAGCACTTAACTCGTCTATGAGTTTTCCTGTAAGCTTACCTCTGCCCCCGAGTCCTTTATTATTTTTCTTGCACACACGAAGTCTTGCGCCCATTCTTTTCTGCACATGATTGATGCATTCTTTCTTTTTTACATTTGAATCGTACGATTCTATAATTCCTTTGTATGTCCGACTGTCGCCATCTCCAATGTAGTTTATATATTTATTGTGAAGCGTCTCAGATCTTTTAAACATATCGCAAATTCCGTCCACTTCCATTTTACCTGCGGAGCCTTTATGGTTTGCAGAGCACTCTGCTTCGTGCGACTCTAACCATTCTTCATATTCTGCACTATTGTTTTTCTTCTCCCAATAAACACATGCTCTGCAGTAAGAGGATTTTATAATCACGTCAAGAACTTTATTTGTATAATACCCAATAAGACTCGCTATTCCGAAGAGCGAACTGAATCCTCTTTTTTTCCAACTTCCGTCGCCGGAAACAGTAAGTCCTGTCGGTTCTGCAACATTTTCTGCTTCTGCAGTTTTTTCCATTTCCTCTTTCCCACTTCTATATAGCGAGTAATCGCACACGGTTTTCGCTGCATTGCGAATACGCTTAACGACACTGTCATAAAACGAATGGAATACAGGTCGTGGTAAATCCATAAAAGCACAAAACTTTTCAGCTCCTTGAAGGCCAACTCCCAATCGACGCATCGCGAATATAAATCTGGTATTTATTTCGTAAGCATTACGAATTAATGGACACGAATCGATATATTTGGCGTCACAATTTGCACACATTAAACCCAATTTGAATCCAAGTTCACGTGTGCTTGATTCCTCGAACTTAATGTCACCTCCGCACGTTTTACAGCTCACATGTTCACATACAGCGGAAAAAAAGTAAAAATGTTCAATATTCTATAACTAATTGACTGATCAATAATCACGTCGGTATGACATGCTTTCAACTTCTTTGCAGATGTACTCCTATTCTCAACACTATTCTCCATTTCAAACCGATTTGGAGGCCGATTCCTTTTTTTGCCATCCGATGTATGTTTCTGGTTTCGTATGCCTTTACGATCCATATTTCACCTTGCTTTAACTAATGCTTACTGAGAATTTGTTCTGACTCTTGCTGGTATTTCTTTCTGACTGATTGAACGCTAGAATCCCTACTTCGCGGAAGCGGACGGATAGTAAAACAATAAACCGCGTTTTTCCCAATTCCAGTAATTAGGGAATTTCCCACCCCCTCGCGCATCGCGTATTTATTGCCTTTATTATCCGGGAAATTTCCAACACCCCGGGGGCTATCGGGCGCAAGGAAAGCAAGACTCGGACCCTTTACAATAAACTCTGACATTTCCAGCCGGAACATTCTTTTAGAAATTGCTAGATGAAAATAAAACACTTTGCAACTCAAAGATAGCAGAAGTATACATCTAAACAATATATAAACATATAATCCCTCTTATTACCTTTGGATTTTTTTTTTTTTTTTTTTTATTAAGCATTTGGAACCTCGGGTGAGGTTCATTTTAGCTATACTTGAGTACTTACATTTTGTTCGGTTTGTACATTAGATTCTTAAGTTACAGTTTTTCAGGAAGTTGTAAATATATAAACACGCAGTAATAGTTGGTAGAGCGATTAACATTTCTATACTTAATGGTAATTGAAATTTGAGCTTCTGTAGTTGCCTAATTAGCTGTGATCGCTGAGCATTGTAGAGATGGCATTGCCAGACAATATGATTTATACTTTGATCTTCCTTTTTACAATCACATTTCGGATTATTAACAATTCCAATACGAGCCAGTGATGCTTTCAGGTTATAATGGTCCGCTCTGCAACGATTTATGGTAACAATGAATTCGCGAGAAAAACCTTTATGAGCGTACCATGGCTTTGATTTTTCAGTGTAGAAGTTTGTGAAGTAGTTTCGTCCCTTGATCCGTCCTTGTTCTTTTATGATACTTTGTGTTTGAGAGGTTGCCCTTTTTTTAAATTCTTCAAAAAGATCAGTATATGGGATTGTTAGTAAGTCTGAAGTAGGCATTTCTGTAGCTAATTTTGCTAAGCGGTCAGCGTCCTCATTACCTTCAATTCCTACGTGTGATGGGACCCAAAAGAATTTTATGGTGCTATTATTGGAACTTTCCTGTAAGAATTTATTATATTTCTTTTTTATTTCTAGTATGTAGTGGTTTGTTCTAATACCAATTTTCGTGCTTTGGAGGCTTTGTAAGGCACTTAAGGAGTCTGAGAAGATAAGAACGTCTTGATTACTATTTTTTAGAGCAATATCCAGCGCATCGTTCAGAGCAATACATTCTGCCGTGTATACTGAGGCCTTATAATTAATAGATCTTATTACCTGGGTATCTGTGTTAGGGCTTGTGCACGCTGATCCAACAGACTCATTACCGGGGATTTTACTACCATCTGTATAGATTGCACATGCATTGCTTGTAGACAGCATTTCATTTAACAAGTAGTTTGGATTATCCGATTTCTCAAGAGTTCTGCCTAGTTCAAAATCGATCGGGACAGAGGTTATTATTGTTTTGTATTCGTGACAATAGATATTATAATGTGTTTGTGCATTAATCACTTTAACTGAATCCATTATGTTTTCAATACATTGTCTCAAACTTCTCTTACGTTTTCTTTTATTCTTTTTGCATTTGTTGTGAAAGATTCGTATCGTCTTGTATGTTGGGGAGTTTGAATTCGAAGATATCTTACTTAAGTAGCGATTACATAAAAGCTTTGTTCGTTCCTGAATTAGTGGTAGCTTAGACTCTGCTAACAAGATATTGGTTGGTGTACTAATTCGATACCCTAGGGACGATCTTATAGCAGTGTTCTGTATTCTTTCTATTTTTTCTGCAACATCTTTGCGAGTAGGAAAGTATATGAAGCAACCATATTCTATAATGGACCGAACAAAACTCTTGTACAGAATAATCAGTGTTTCTGGGTCAGAACCCCACCATGTTCCACAAAGAAATTTTACGATATTCAGAGCCTTTGCACATATTTTTTGTACATAACATATATGAGATGAAAAAGTCATTTTATAGTCGAAGAATATTCCCAAGAATCGGGTAGAATCACAAGATTTGATGATATATTCGTCGATTTTAATTTCGGTTTGGCCTGGAGTAACATTTTTTCTGTTAAAATGGAGTAGGGCTGTTTTTTGTGGGCATAGTTCGAGTCCTAAGGAAAGAAGATTGTATTTGATAATAGATATAGATCTTTCAATAAGACGCTTACATTTATCTAAAGGAAAGACTTTCGAATATATTGCAATATCATCCGCAAATTGAGAGATCGCAACACTTTTAGGTAGGCCGTTAGTGATTTCTGAGACGTATAGCAAGTAGAGAAGTGGGCTAAGAACACCACCTTGCGGAACGCCCTTATAGACAAATCTAGTTTCATTGCATATGAACCCAGTACGAATTTCCCGATGATATGTAAGAAATTTTACGAAACTTATTAGACGATTTGAGCATCCACTGTAGGCTAATTTATTTAACAAGATGTCACTGTTAACATTGTCAAAAGCTCCTTGGACATCTAAAAACACTGCCAACGTGTCCCTTTTGTCAGAGAACCCTTCCTCAACATATAAGGTTAAGTTAATAAGATTATCAATACAGGAACGGCCTTTGCGAAAACCTGTTTGACTTGTTGGAAGTAAATTATTATGTTCAAGCCACCATTGTAACCTGTTTTTAACAAGAGTTTCAAAAAGTTTGCAGAAACAAGAAGAAAGAGCTATTGGACGAACACTTTTTTTGTCTGATTTTTCAATAAAATGGATGTAAGATAGTTTCCATTCCAACGGATACTCACTTGTTGTGTATATTTGATTGTAAATGTCTAGAAGAATTAGTTTGTATTTTATAGGTAATATTTTAATAATTTCATAGTTAATTCCGTCTAGTCCTGGAGCTGACTTAGAGTTTCGTGAGTTTAAGGCAATGTTGAATTCAATTAGATCAAACTGTGCGTCAAGAAAGTCGTTGGAATTGCAATCGGGGAAGTAGGCAGGGTCAGTAGGAACCCAAGGGGGGCTTATTTTATTAAGTGAAGTTAAAATGTGGTTTTCGTTTTGAAGGTTTTCCGTTACGCTCGTTACATTTGCTTTGGTCCACTTATTTTTTAAAATTTTTGTTCTATTCCAAGCAAACTTTATATCAGTGCGGAAATTTATGTTTTTAGCAAATTCTCTGAAATTTTCTTTTTTTTTCTTTTTGAATAGTCTTTTAGTCTGAGCAGCTACTTTCTTGTAATTTATCAAGTCAATAAGATTATTTGTACATTCCCATTTTTTATAAGAAGCTCTTCTTAATCTTTTAAATTTATCGCACTCAGAGTCCCACCAGGGAACAGGGTTACTGTGTGTGAGGCGGTTGACAGTTCTCTTTTTAGGAGTGTTAGCTTTGATGGAATTCGTTATCACATTAACAAAGATTTTATATTTCTCAGTTGCTGGAAGTGTGTCATAAAATGGTGCGAAAAATTCTACATAGGAGTTTTGTAACTGAGTTATGACTTCTTCCCAGTTAGTGCGAATAGAATCAATTTTGAAAGTCTTTTTGCTGTAATAGTTTTTTTCAACATGAATACTTATAAATATGGGATAATGATCGGAACCCCAGGTTTCATCATGAGTTTTTACGTCAACTTTATCTGCAATATTCATGGATGATAAGATAAGGTCAATATTCGATTTTTTATTTCTATACAAATCTATGCGGGTGGATGAGTTTGGATTATGAAGAAATAAGTCATGGTTGTCGATGGATTGTAGGAGTCTCTCACCGTTAAGGTCAGTGTTGGAACAATTCCATATCGTATGGTGAGCATTAAAATCTCCCATGAGAATACAGTTATCTTTTCCAGTGTTGTTAACTATTTGTTCCCAATTAGCTTGAGAGAGAACAAAACCTGGAGTTCTGTAACATGCTATTATTTTCAAAGGGGGATTAACATTAGTGATATTTATTCCACAGATTTCAACAGTGTCGTCAGGAGAGATCAGATATTTTATCTCAGAAAAAGCGATATTGTTACGCACTAAGATAATTATGCCGCCTCCAGGTGAATGCGTCCTATCCATTCTAAATGCATTAAAATTGGAAAATTTTATGCATTTTTCAGGTGTCAGCCACGATTCTACACACACCAGGATGTCTAAGTTCTTTAATAAGACATCCACTTCTTCTTTGCGCTGTATAATGCTTCTTGCGTTCCAAAATAGTAGACGGAGATTCGAAGAATTGCGGCTTGATTGTAAGTGCGAGGCGGAAGTTCGCGATTGAAGAGGTGTATTTTGATTAGTCATACTTATTCGTCGGAGGAGCTGGGGTCTTCGGCTGAAGTATCGTCCCTGTTTGGGGATTGCAATTTTTTAATAATTCTGGTTATTCGAGTTTTCATCTGCCTTTGTTTAATAAAATCATACGTGGTTCTAAGCATATTAATAAGGGCTGGTATGTCCTCGGTGTATTTTCGAGCTACCCTGTCTAAGTCTGTATTGACGGAACTTTCTACAACGAAGTTGGATAAATTTTCATAGCTGAGAGGGAGATTATGAGCTCGATTCGAAATATATGATTTTGCTGGTTCTAGTTGTTCATTAATATCGATTAGATGGATCCCTTTTTTTAGTTTTTTGTTCTTTGTCCCCTTGATGTTATCATCTATTATTTTTGCATTCTCGTTGCCTTTATTTGTGGAATCGTTGATTGTATTTGCTTCTGTTGCGCCTTCATTGGAAGAATTGGTGTTTGAGAGGGCGCGTTTCATACCGCTAACGAGCGGAATTTTGAATGTTATTTTTTCTTGATTTGGAGCTTGATCGTCTTGAGTGGTGTGATTCACGTTAGGATGATCCGGCGAAATGATCTTAGGAATGGAGAGAGAAAGATCTTCTTGGTGGGAGATAATTAATGGTTCACGGGCATTGGCCTGGATACTCTTGCAATGTTTAGCGAGGTGACCTTCTTCTTTACATAGAAAACAGGTTAATTTTTCAGTTGATATATATACCCAGTACAAAGTATTCTCGAAATTTATCTGAATAACTTCCGGCAATTTGCTTATGTCTTCTGGTTCAACGTACACCTGTCTTCTAAAACTGAGAATATGGGAATAACCGGGGTCATTCATTCCCGCTCTTATAAAGGACAGTTGAGATTTTTTAGTAATGTTCAGTTCCAACAGTTTGTCTTCAATTACATTGTGTGGGATTATTGGACACACGTTAGAGAGTATTACACGTTTGGCTTTAGAAACAAGCGGACGGAACTCAACGGTATGATTGTTTACATTTATCTTCTTGTGTATATCAAGAAATTGGTCGGCCATCGCTTGGCTACTCAGATATAAACAAACTCTACCGTGAGATATTCTTGAGACGAAGCGAATATTACTGGGGCCAATCAGCCTACCGATGGCTATTGTGTATTCTTTAATAGATAAACCTTCTACTGCATCTGTGACGATGGCTTGTTCCTTCTTTGGGAAATTAGCATTTTGAGCTACTTGAGCGTATGATCCTTTTGAGGAAGGCATTGCAGTGTTAGCTACTGTGTTGTTTAACAAACGATGAGAGTGAGCATCTCCGATACCGGAGGCAATCATTTATGACAATGAGATCTGTTCACATGGCTAACCACGGATACAAGTAAAAAAAAAAACATTAAATCACAGACACTTTTACGACACTTGAACACAATGTATAGTTAGCAGAATATAGCACACGTAAACACGAGCGATAGCAGAACACGTCCTACCGCTACGACGGATCAGACCGAACTCTACCTTTGGATTCTTGGACATAAACTGTCCGGGCGATCGACTCCAAGCCACCCGCGCGGGCACTCAGATCCGAGCGCTGTACTACCTATACAAAACCTGCCGTAGCTCCGAGAATTTTTCGAAATCCACTTTGAAACTGTGCAGGTATAATCTTGAAACCCCAAGCATTAAGAAAAGAAAAAAAAAAAAATAGGAAAAAAAAAATTTCACAGTGGCTTCCCCCCTTAATCAGGGGTACCACAAGTGGAAACAAACAGGGGCAAGTTATGACTTATGACGTAGTGCGTATTTGGTTGCGTCACGTGAGTGCGTCTTCGAGTACATTTGCCAAGGCAGACTTGTCATACATTTTTTAGTGCTAGCACGTGCAAAGATGACATCGGATTTGTGTGGAAAGTTTCTACTGCATTGAATTCGGTACCCAAGAATGAGAGTAGTATTAGGAATTACACAAGTACTGTTTCAAGTACAAAGACGTGCAAACATAACCCCCAAGCGTTGTCGAAACTGTTTACGATATAGAACCCCTCTAAGGACAAGGTAATTGGCCGTAAAAATTATGGCAGTCCGAAATCTTTAGACCTTGCTATGCAGGCGTATTCATAAAGCGAGAACCTGTGGGGTTGCGTCGAAGGAACGGCCTACTTAGTACGAAAGCGTACATAATAATTCTCGAGGTAAGGAAGCAGAATTGTGGACACATCCAACATGTATCTACTGTAAATAAAGCGTACGAAAAATGTGAAAAATGTATTGTTACTAATCCACAAGGGCAGAGGGACTTTTACCAACAGAATCGGTGAAATAACAGGATTCTTTACACAAACGCCTAGGACAGAAAAATAATATGATTGAACCGAGCAAAGTAGCGGGAAGGGAATTAGAAGATTGTATTAGGTAATCGTAATTTTTATGTAGCATATTTACACCTGATCGTATAATTAGTTTCCTCATTTTTGGAGGTGGGGGTAACAGCGACGTTGGTGGAGGTGAGGACATCAGCGCTGTGTCGTTCGGCCCTGACTCCTCACTGCTTGAATATCTTGCCGGTTTACGCTTTCTTCTTGCAGGTTTACGCTTTCTTCTTGCAGCATCCACGTCCGACTGTAGGTCGCTTGTTTCTTCTGCTTTTCTGGCCTTTGCCCTCGCCGTGGCATAATTATCTGGATGAACACATTAGTAATTAATGGGTATATTAATTAGTCACTAATTAGTACTATAATTAATAAGTAAATATAATAATAAGTTCAACGTACAATAGATTCCACCAGGAAAGACAGATACAGCGAGCTTCTCCCAAGATTCTTCACGCAGCTCGCAATTTTTTATTGCCACTGCTGTGCGGCTTGGTTTGTAAGGTGGCCAATAACAAATACCTCCTTTCACCACCCAATCCGAGGGTACCTCGGACACAGATTCATCGCCAGAAAATTCGACGATACGCCAACCCGTATGAGCAGCCATTTCTAATCCTGTATACACAAGTATTCGTGAAAAAAACATGTTTAGAAATTTGCTAGCGTGTATTCTTAGCTTGAAAGGTATAGCGAAATTGAGACCAGAAAAAATCGAAATTTGAATCATTAATATTATCGTCATAAAGACGGTACAGACGTTGAATGAGCATATTCTAAGTTCACACATTTATATGCTATTTCTGCGACATTAAAAAGTTGAGAAGGACCCTAATTGCATTCTTCTGAAAGAGAATTTCCTAATTTTGAAGAATTATACGGGGATATACCTATAGATTTAATGAGTTTTAAAATGCTATTTTTTAATCCAAAATTCTGGCTGTTGTTAAAAAGGTTCTGGCATGTAAGGTAAATGTACCAATGACTGGCCAGCTAAGGCCACCAGAAGAATATATTGCCAATATCACGTAAAAAACTAATGCTATCCTAAACTTTTTTGTATTTAATAGATAGATTGGATCTTCCTTTATTTAAAAAAAATTGTCATGCATTCATTTTTATATTTCTGGCATATAAAAAGGACAAAAAATGCAATGAATACGTTTGTACCAATACATGACCAGTAAAAAGGCGAATAGCCCAGTGTCTAAATTTCACTGTTCCATTACATAGCCATAACTTTTATAACCCGTCAGAAATGATTGTTATACCAAAAGAATTGTTATTTATTCTAAAGGTCGGGAAGAAAATAAGAAAAAGATCGTACTATATATAAAAAGGTTGTAGAGGTTAATGAAACGTTAACAGATTAATAGTTTAGATGAGAGAATAAATGGCTTGAAAACTGTTTGTATAAGAAAATATTTTTTTAATATATATTAAAATATAAATATAATTAAGTAGTAACATATAATATATATATAATAATAATTAGACAATCTATAAATACTATAACTTGATACTAATGTATGACTTTATTTAATATTTTTCTTTTTAGATATTAACTTTTTTATTTCGTTGCTAATTTTCCTCTTTTCTTCTATCGCAGCCTGCTTAATTTTTTTTTCTTTTTCTTTTTGAATTTTTAATAATTCTCGTTTCTTTCTCTTTTCTGCAATTTCTCTTTGCTTTTGCTGTTTCTGCTGTTCTTGTGCGAGCTTATGTTGCTGCCACTGGTCTGATGTTATGGCAGTTGATACAACCTTTGCTTTTTTCCGTTCTTTATTCAAAAGATTATCTGGACAAGTTAGCACTTTGTCAAACGGTGACATTATATTGGTTTTTATTGCTTTTTCATTTGATATGTCTCCTAATATTTGTTTGTCATCTTTGGCCATATTTGTTGTTGAGCTTATATTTAAATTAGTCTTCTTGATACTTAAGTCTATTATTTGGCAGTTGCTTTCATCAATTGCGTTTTCTATTAAAAACATGAATAAATCATTCATTTCTGTTTACTTTTATTTCTTTGTGTACTTTGAAATTTTCTATGATATAAATATGCTCACCTATAATTGTAAGACTTGTAGTACTGTTTTCTAAAATACTTATATCAACATTTGCAGTTAAATTTTCAGATACATTATCTATACTTTCAATAGCAGGTACACTTTCAGTTATATTTTCTGTACTTTCAATTTCAATATCTTGGGCACCTGGACACATGCAAATACACGAATATACTCATCTATGATACTCGCAGTTTAACAATAGCTTACCTTCTCCAAAATGAATCATATCAAGGTTAATATTCTCTAAACAATTTATATCTTCTTTTCCTTCTAATATAATTACATTAGTATCATTGCCATTTACATAAATGTTGGAATCCGAAAAATGTAGACTGCTTTCTAGCAGTTGTGCTTCTGCACAAGGTTCAATGTTCGAGTCCAAAAACTGCAGACTACCAGAAGTACAAGGATCTCTTAACTCCTTCCTTACATCATTACTAATTGTTAAATATTCCTCATTATCGATTTTTTCTCCTAAATTGAATGTAAGTAATGGTATGTTTGTACAATCTTACAATATTATGTAACTTTAGTAAATTATTCATCAAATTAATAATATCATTATTATCCTGAATTTTAATTGTAATTGAATGTACATATACCACATAATTCTTTCATTTTTAGCCAATAGCGAAAGAGGCCCCTGTTTTCGTTATTGGAAACTTGCCAAGTTTTATTTCTAATTGCATTTCTAAAATCCTCCAGATCTTCAGCATCTAATATATTTTCAAAATACTGGAGATGCTTCATAGTTTCTTCTTTTTCTTTATCACTCGGTGGTTCATCCTGTTTTTCATTAAGGATGTCAAAATTGACACTACGTGCTGAAAATGGTGACAGCCCGCAAGTTCTGAAACCATTCTTAATAATTTCAGACAAATTGCTCATAGAATCAAGCGCATTTTTTAAAATTGGAGCAAAATGCTCTCTTCTGAGCCTCTGATCTGCATTGTCTATCCTCCATGTATGAAGAGCCTTTTTCCACTGTACTTTTAGGGGATAGAAGACTGCAACATCCAAAGGCTGCAGTAAGTGAGTGGAGTTAGGATATAAAGCTATTATTTCTATTTTGTGCTGTTTACAAAATTGAGATAGGGGCAGTGTC
Organism: Andrena bucephala; assembly: GCA_947577245.1. Classification (NCBI taxonomy): domain Eukaryota; kingdom Metazoa; phylum Arthropoda; class Insecta; order Hymenoptera; family Andrenidae; genus Andrena; species Andrena bucephala. The sequence goes on from OX387715.1 coordinate 117,456,194, forward strand.
ATATGTGACGAATGACCATCTAAAAATACAATAACAGGAAACTCTATGTCATTCTTAATCAACCATGGATAAAATTGCGTTGCAATATAATTATAAAAACTGTTTCCAGTCATCCATCCTTTCTCTGTGCTACATGCTATCCACTCAGTTGGCAAACTGTTCATTATAGATGATGGTATTCTTTAATACCAAAATAATATTCTTTCATACCAACATGGTGCCTTCAGCATTAACAGTAAACAACACTGTTAAACTCTCCCTTTCATCACCAGTGGTGACTTTATAAACTGTTTTGCAACCTCTGCGAGCTAATACTTTGTCGCCTGCAGGTACCAAGAAGAATGCAGATTCATCCAGATTATAAACTCTAGATGGGTGTATATTCATTAAATTTACTTGATGCAGATAACGCTCCACTTCTTGATACCACTTTCTCAAAACACTTTCAGTCACTTTCGCTCTGCTAACTGATAAATTTTGCGACACTCTTGTTGTTATTTGTTTATGCCTACGGCAAAAGCTTTCATACCAATGCCTTCCTGGCAGATTATCTTTAAATGGTGTTTTCCTCCCTAATTCGGTAACAAGTTTTTGTACGCAACATAATAATTGTGATTTTGTAACTGGGAAGCCTCTGTCGTTGCAATATAAAATCCAATCAACGATTTTTTTCTCTTCGTCTGTAGTCAAATATGTTGGTGGACCTTTCGCACCTTGAACTGGTATAATATTTTTATGCTTGGCATATAGAGTACTTCTTGGTACTTTGTATTTTATAGCTGCCTCACGGGTACTCATACCATTTCTCACTTGTTCAAGTGCATTATTAATGTCGTCTTGCTTATAATTTTTTTGGACACTTTCCTTTTCAATTTGCTTTGTCCTTCCTTCATTTCAATTATATATTACTTAAAGCGTAATTCAAAATTTGAGGTTATGTACTTTAGACAATAGAAAACGCGTAAAATATTGAATGAATGTATATACTTACTTTTTTAAATATTACACCAATTATTTTGTTTACACTTTATCTATTAGTTTCAACTTATACCTAATGAAAACACTTCATACTATCAAAAAATATTCCTGATTATGTACTGGTACAAGTCTTTGAGTATACTAAATCGCGACTTGCCCTATACATGGCCGCTTGGTTAGTAATTGGGTCAGGCCCGAATATTATGTACCGATATATAGCCACGTATTTTTTGCACAAAATACAATCTAAATGCGTAATACCGCGTTAATTACTTGCTCTAAACACTCTTAGGATTCCATAAGTTATTCGTTCATATAAAGAAACCCAATATTATAATAATTATGTGCTTAACAAACATCGCTTTCTCCTTAGCAAATTCCGAAGAATCTAGCAAAATTCGTCATGCGTCTTTACTCTGAGATTTCAAACAATTTTTTAAGTGTTTTAAACATAATATTTATCAAAACTATTTTTAGGGTATGAAGTTTAAGGATTATATAATACAAATTAATCAATATATTGTGCCTGATTTATATACACAGCTTAATAATAATTAATATCTGCATCAGTGGCCATGCATTGGTACATGGCTAGTCATTGGTACATTTACCTTAAAGTGCTGGAAACTGATCTTTTTGAAATGTGGAGTAAATAATTTATTGCTCGATGTGAAATTTTATGTGTTACAGCCCACTCTGCCAATGAAGAAGCTGAATTAGGATTACTCAATTCAGTTGCTCATTCTTCAGGAGTCGGTGAATTTTCGACGGAGGCCAAATTCTGAATTTCTTCTGCATTCGGAAAAAGTTTTACATTACTTTCGGTAATATTGGAAGAAAATTGCGAACTTGTGCGAGGTGAAATATATATAAGTATATTGGTAATGAGAAGCTAAAGACAAGATGTTGAATGTAAAAATGATTGTGAACTAGTTCCAGATTAAACATCACTATAGTGGGGTACTAACAAAGTGGATTGCAGATGTTAAATGTGAAGAACTAGCATCTAATTATGTTCTGGTTTCCTGAACGGAACGATTAAGTCATCTTGTTAACACGCATATAGTACTTATTCAATTTCAATTTGCCAGTCATTATTAAAGTAATGAAGAAAATAAAAATAAACTGACTGCAATGTAGAAAAAACAAAATGCAACACTGGTTTCAGAAATATAGATATCTAGAACATACCTGGAGAGTATACGGATGTGGTCCAAAACCAAGCACCAAAGTTACACACTAAAAACAACTAACTTCTAACACGTTCACTAATACCAAAAAAAAAAAAACAATACAAATACTATTGTTACGGCCTGTAGCAGGGATTTCAGGATGCGGATGCGGATGGAGATGGGTTCGCTGCCCGTGGAGCGCTAATGCACTCTGCTCGCGTTCGCCTCCTGGTGTCAGCCTCCAGCTTCTCCCAGTGATTGTTAGGTTTAATAAATTGACTCAAACTCGTTCGTGTTGCAACTCGGTCTTGGTTTTATTTTAAGGACAAATTGGGAATACGTCTATTAGCTTTGGTCGTTGATCAACGAATGCCCATGTACAGAGAAGCCGTCGTTCAGAATTGAGATGTACATGTTCTTGTTAATAAAGTTATCCAATTACACAAATGGTTTCTTAATTAATTATTTAACAAATCATCCGATTGGTTCCTCGTTTACGAAGAACGAGCGTTTCACATGGTATCGGTGATTTCCGAAGCAAAGCAACCGAAACCAATATTTAATCGATATTATTTAGCGAGCGTCTCCAAGCAGTATTCGCCGGAATGATTTGTTCATAGTTTCAGTTGCTTCGTTTAACAATTTGAATTTGGCGCGTCTAAACTTGGCCATGTAAAGCCTTCCAACATTAAGCTCTTTCCACATGTACCACGCAGTACCGTAACACCACCATCAAACTGAATAATATTGGGCCTGAACCACCAGGTGTCGCTTGCATCGCATATTTCTGCTTCTGCTCTATCTTATCCTCTTTGGTTCGACCTAGTTGGTGTTTAAGGTCTAAGGTCACGTTTACTTTTGCTCATCGTATTCATACATAAGTAGATATATATCGCTAAGCATCGTGTTAAAGTATAGGGATAATTTTCTTGAATTAAATACATTATCTACAAACATTATGGATTCACGCAAGCAAGGAAAA